>OY728160.1:1771447820-1781304937 GCA_963277665.1 Viscum album | reverse complement strand
GGTGGGCTGTCCAGGGTGGGGGAGGGGGTGTTGGATGTCCAAGGGGGTGGGGGGGTGGTCTGTCCAGGTGGGGGTGGGGGGAGGTTGGCCTAGACACAACCTCATACCCAACCTAGATAGCCCCCTAGAAATCCCCCCCCCTAGAACCCCTGAACCCTCTAGATAGCCCCCCCACCCCCAGTGGACAGCCCGCCAACCCCCCCTGGACACACCGTACACCCCCTGGACAGCCCCCCCCCTCCCCACCCCGATGGACAACCCGCCCACCCCCTGGACACCATGTACCCCCTCTTGACGGACTCGTCCACCCCCCTGGACACCCCCTCCCCCCCGTGGAAATCCCCTACCCCAGTGGATCGGCCTCTCCCACCCCATGGACACCCGATACCCCCTGGACAAGCCTCGCCAACCCCATGGACAGCCCACCGACCCCCCTGGACACCTCTTACCCCCCTCTACAACCCCCCCCCCCCCACCCAATGGAAATCCCCCACCCCCTAGACACCCATGAGCCCACAGGACAGACCTGCCACCTCCATGGACATGTCGCCCACCCCCTAGACAGCTCGTACCCTCTGGATAGCCCCCTCTTGTGGATAACCCCCCCCCCCCCCCCCCAAACACCCGCCCACCACCCCCTGGACACCCCCATCCCCTCAGATGCCTCAACCCCTAGAAATCCCCACCCCCACCACCACCCCCCATGAAACCCCCAAACCAACTAGATAGCTCCACCACTCTCGTGGACAGCCAGACCACCCCCCGGTGGACAGCCCGCCGAACCCCCCCCCCCCCCCCCTCCCGGACAGCCCGCTGACCCCCTAGACACCTCGTACCCCCTGGACAGCCCTGCCCCCCCCCCCCCCGACACCCCATACCCCCTAGGACGGCCCTCACACCATATGCACACCATGATCACCGCCTTGGATAGCCTGCCCACCCCCTGGACACGCCTATACCCCTGGACAGCCCAACCACACCCCGTCGGACAGCCCGCCCACCTGGACACCCCGACCCCCTAGACAACCCCCACCCCTAGACACCTCTGACCCCACTGGATTGCCCCGCTACCCCCTGGAAATACCATAGCCCCCTTGGACACTCCCTCTCCCTTGGTAAATGTATGTGATCACTAAAATTATCTACTAAAAAAATAAAATTTCATCGATCTAAAATTTAGTAAACTCATGAATAATTATCATCCACAAGTGTACATGATTATGTAAACTCATGTATAGTTCTTCAGAGATATTTTTTTTATAAATAAAGTATTTTTTTTCTTTTATATTATGATTCTCATATAGAGTAGTGTGTTGGTTATGGTTTCATATTAAGTGAAAAATTCTCATTTACATAAATATATTTTCGATAAAAATTCTTTCTTATTGAACTGATTTTGAAAAATTAAATATAACAATTATTTTATTTCAGAATGGATAGAAATTTGATATATGAAACCGATCAGATCTAAAGTGATTTTCCAAACAATTTGGAGAGATTTTTAGATTTTTCATTTCACAGTGCTTCAGATAGAGGTCACATACATACACTGCCCATGTTCCATTTGTGTTGGAAGACCATGGTTGAACAACAAATTGAATATGAATAACAAACCAAATGCAATTGGATTCTGTTGATACTTTAGGAAAACGATATATGGGTCATTTGTAACATTTATGAGTGAAGTCCTCCTCAATCCGAGGCATGGTGTGTCTGGTACCACTCAAACTGTATCACTTTTATTTGAAATAGACCAGATTTTAAGTGAAAAAACAACATTGATACGGAAAACTGACCAAACGCTTTGGGATTGTAATTATAATTTTGGAAAATGATAGATGGGACATTTTTTACATGTATGAGTCAACCCCACCTCAATTTGAGGTATGGTGTGGCCGGTATCACTCTATGTGTCTCTCTTTTTTTAAAATGGAGACTGTTTTAAATATAAACAACAGACATATGGAAAACCAAAAAAACATATTATATTTGTGTTTATACTTTAGAATAAGGTTCCATGGTCCTTTTGTGATCTGTATGAGTCAACCCTGACTCAATCCGAGGCACGGTGTGGCCAGTACCACTCAAAGTGTCTCACCTATAATTGAAATGGACAACATTTTAAGTGAAAACAACAACTGGCATATGGAAAACTGAACAAACACATTCATATTTTGTAAATACTTTTTGAAAACTATCCATGTGTCATTTTTGATGAGTACAAGTAAACCCATCATCAATATGAGGCACGGTGTGGCCAGTACCACTCAAAATGTCTCACTTTTATTTGAAATGAATAATATTTTAAGTGAAAACAACAACATGCATATGAAATACAGACCAAACCCATCCATATTTTGTTGATACATTTTTAAAACGATCCATGGGTCATTTGTGCCTTGTATGACTAAACCCTTCCTCAATATGAGGCATTGTGTGGCCGGTAACACTCAAACTATCTCACTTTTATTTGTAATGGACAGGATTTTAAGTGAAATGAACAACATGCATACAGAAAACCAACCAAATGATTTTTGATTGTATTGATACTTTAGGAAAATAATAAATGGGTATTTTTTGACATGTACGACTCAAACCCGCCTCAATCCGAGACATGGTGTGGATGGTATCACTCAATGTGTCTCTCTTTTGATTAAAATGGACACTGATTTAAGTACAAAAAATAGACATACGAAAAAGTAACCAAACACATTCTGATTGTGTTGATACTTTAGAAAAAGTATCCATGGGTCATTATAGATGTTTACGTGTCAAACCCGACCCAATCCGAGGCACGGTGTGGCCAGTACCACTCAAGGTGTCTCACCTTTATTTGAAATGGATAGCTTTTTAAGTGAAAATAACAACTGGCATACGGAAAACCAACCAAACGCATTCGGATTGTGTAGATACTTTAGGAAAACAATCCATGGGTCATATGTGATGTGTACGAGTCAACCTTGCCTCAATCTAAGTCATGGTGTGGCTGTTATCACTCTATGTATATTTCTATTGTTTAAAATGGACACCCTTTTAAGTAAAAACAACTGGCATACAGAAAACCAACCAATAATATTCAGATTTTTTTGATACTTTAGAACAAGGATCCATGGTTCATTTTTGATGTGTACGAGTCAACTCTGCCTCAATACGATGCATGGTATGGCAGGTACCACTCAATGTGTCTCACATTTATTTGAATTGGACAACATTTTAAGTGAAAACAAAAACTAGCATACGAAAATCTGACCAAAATCATTTGGATTCTGTTGATAATTTAGTGAAATGATCCATTGGTCATTTTTGACATGTATGAATCAACCCTGTCTCAATTTGAGGCACAGGGTGGTCGGTACCACTCAAATTGTCTCACTTTTATTTGAAATGGACAGGATTTTAAGTGAAAACAACAACTTTCAAATGGAAAACTGTCTAAACGCATTCGGATTCTGTTGATACATTAGGAAAACGATCCATGGGTCATTTGTGACATTTTAGAGTAATCCTCGCCTCAATCGGAGTCATGGTTTGGCCGGTACCACTAAAAAGGTCTCACTTTTATTTGAAATTGACATGATTTTAAGTGAAAACAACAACTTTCATATGGAAAACCGACCAAACGCATTCGGATTCTATTGATAGTTTTGGAAAACGATCCATGGGTCATTTTTGACAAAAATGCCTCAACCCCATCTCAATCTATGGAACGGGGTGGCCCGTACCACTCAAACTGTCTCACTTTTATTTGAAATGGACAGGATTTTAAATGAAAACAACAACTTGCATACAAAAAACTGAACAAAAGCTTTCTGATTGTATTGATACATCAATAAAACGATCCATGGGTCATTTTTGATGTGTACAAGTCATCCCTGCCTCAATCGGAGGCTCGGTGTGGCCAATATCAGTCAAAGTGCCTCTCTTTTGTTTAAAATGGACACTATTTTAAGTAAAAACAAAAGACAATTGGAAATCCAACCAAACGTATTCCAATTGTGATGATACTTTATCACAAGTATACATGGGTCATTTTTGAAGTGTACGAGTCATCCTTATCTCAGTCTGAGTCACGTTGTGGCCAGTACCACTCAAAGTGTCTCACTTTTATTTGAAATGGACAGCATTTTAATTGAAAATAACAACTGGCATATGAAAAACTGACCAAACGCATTTGGATTCTATTGATACTTAAGAAAAACAAGCCACGGGTCATTTTTGATGTGTAAGATTCAACCCCACCTCAATCTGAGGCATGGTGTGGCTGATACCACTCAAACTATCTCACTTTAATTTGAAATAGATTGTATTTTAAGTGAAAACAACAACTTGCATACGGAAAACAGACCAAACATATTCAGATTGTGTTGATACATTAGCACAACGATCCATGGTCCATCCTCACACAATCAAATTCTCATGTTAGGAAATCCTTCCCCTATTCTTAGACACATGACATTTAATATGCCAATCCCATCTTCAAACAGTGGGTTGTAGGACCAAACCAATGTCCCTTTGGGAACGCAATATGAAATACATAATTGAATTTTCATGCCCGTTACCCAAAATAGGGATTCATATCACATCACACCTAGGAGACCAAATTACAATTAACCACATACCCCCATATTCCAATTGAAAAGTCTATGAATATCATGTAGTCTATTCTGGTAACACATACCATATGTCGAGATTGGCCAATGTTTCCCACTAACACATCAGGAACAATTTATACATTGATTCAAAGTCATTATCGGAATATATAAATTGCATTCACTTCCTATAAATCATCCAAGGTCTACGAACATGACCACTACCATTTTCTATCTTATGGGTATCATGATCCTTGTCCACTCTACCCAAGTTTTTCTGTTGGTTTTAAGATAGTCAACCCAAGACCATGACTAAACATCTCATGTGCTTCCTATAACATGTAGGTTTTTTCTATTGTGTATGTTGGTTTTGTGTATTGAGTGAGGAGTAAATTAAAAAAATTGAATAATTTTATGGGTGATATTTCTTTTCATTTCTAAAATTCTGAATTCTGGATGTATTGGATTCTAGTTTTATTGGAAATGAATTCTAAATTTTGAATATTGTTATGTGTATTTGATTTTGGATGTATTGGATTTTAATTTTTTATTGGTGTAATGGGTGTTATTGCATTTCAATTCTCAATGTGTTGGACTGTGGGTGTATTGGATTCTTGATTTTTCACTTGTATTGTGGTTTGAGCAAGAAATGAATTTTAAATTTCTAAATTTCTGAATTTTGGATGAATTTTAAACATCTCATGTAGCCTTTTGGCTTTTGGGTGTATGTGTTCTTGCAGGTCATGGAGAACAGGTTGGAGGTGTCTTCTAGCTACTACTATTGTGGAGATATAGCATATGTATACCAATGGTTTTCAAAACCATTTGTATAGCCTTTTTATGTATATTATACCAACAGTTTTATTATAACCATTGGTATAAAATTCTACCAATAGTTTTCAAAACCGTTGGTATATCCTTTGGAGTTATATTGTACACTATATACCAACAGTTCTAAACCATTGGAATAAGGGTAACATATACCAATAGTTTGTGAAACCTTTGGTATATCACTTCCTTTAACACATATACCAACAGTTTACACAGAACCATTGGTATAAGCCTATTTAAACGGATTACAAGGTCATGGTTTGGGAAACCGTTGGTATATAATATACCAACGGTGTCCCATCCTTTACCAATGGTTCAGAACCGTTGGTAAAGGGTAAAATTTCAGTAGTGTTTATAGAAAAAAAGAAACATTATTTTTCTATAAGAATATTTTTTTATGATTCACATTTAAACAATAAATTTAAAAATAATTAAATTTAATTTTTATGAAATTAAATTATTTTTAAAATTAATCTTTTCAACATGACCATAGTGTCAATTCCTAAAATTTTCTTAAATAATTTAATTTTTAGGTGAATAGTGAAAAATATAGTTTTTACCAAAATTTTAAATTTTATATTTTATCAATATATTTGAAAAAATAGAAGTTTATGAAAATTTTTAATTGATTAAATAATCATTAGTGGAGTAGAATTATATTTTAAAATATCATTTTCACATTATTAAATATATGTTCAACGTTTTAGAAAATAATTAGCAGTCTATTCTCATTTAGAAACTATTTTTTGTCTTTTATTTTAATTACACAATATAATAAGAATATTGATTTATTTATTACTTTGGAATCTGAATAACTATTTTTTTATTTATAATAAACTAATTTACTTTTTTAAATTCAGTGACATTGAAATTTTTTTACTAGCCCAAAATCATATGTTTAAAACACACTTTTCCTAAAAATGGGTTTTTTGCATTATGTGCACTAATATTAAAATTAAAATTCATAAATTTCATAAATATTATTTTATAAAAGTTTTTTAATTTTTTAGATTAAAATTTTAATATGATTAAATAAGATTATTTTCATATTTAGTCATAAATTATGTTACTGTGGTAAATATTAATCATTGTTGTAAAACTGTTATTTTTCAATGAATGATACTTTCTAAATATTGTGTATTTGGAAATTTTATAGATGAATTTTTAATTTAAACTCAAATATTATGTTTAAAAATATAAAAAAATAATTAACACTCATTTAATTGGTAAGATATGTTAAATAAGATTAAGAAAACATAATGATTAAAACAATATTTTTTTCTTCTGAAAATGACGTTTTTTAACGCATTATAAATATTAATTTAAAAGTTAATTTTTTATATTTGAAAATTTATTTAGATTTAATTAATTCAAAAATATGTTTTTTATCTTTTTTAATTATGGTTATTATAAATATTTAGAGAAATAATAATAACCATGATTTTTTTAATCAAGACTAATAAGTGATAAAATTGGTAATATAATGCGACTCACATTTTAATAAATATATTTGACACCTAGACCTTCTATAAAAACATTTTTAGGTTTTAAATTCATACCTACATGTATCAAAAACATTTTCTGAAAAAAATCATGTAACAATCATTAAATTCTATTCATACCCCATACAAAAAATTATCTTCTAATGTTTTGTCCCGCTTTTTCACCAAAAAAGGAGCTCACTTACACCCATTTCAATCCACAATGATAGTTCAAAAATACCATTAAACTATACATAATTTAATTATTATATAGACTTTATACACCTTTTCATCCTATATCCTCAATAAATTTCTTCAAGCCCTTCATTTCCAAAGGATACTTCAAGATAAGATCCAAATTCTTAATACAAGTATTACTTTCCCTTTAACATCTATTGTTTATTCTTCGTCTTCCATCCTAATCCAAAAAAAATTATAACAATGTACATATAATAAAATTAATATAAATAATATAATTAAATGTTTTTATATTATTGGTATAACCATTATCTATTCCTCTCTAATTTAATAAAAAATGAAAATTTTGTTCATTCGTGTGTGAGGACTTCCACCTCCATGAGCAACACGCTTCGTTTTTCATAACCACCTTTAATTTATGGTTATATAAATGTGTTTGATGAATATTTTATATTATTTAATTCATAATTTATATTCTATAAATAAAAAATATGCATTCTATACATAATATTTAAAATAAGATATTGTAAAACTAACCACCTAAAGCAATCTTTCAAAGGGGAAAAAGAATTAATATATAAGTGAAAACATATTTTTAATTTAATTTATTATTAAAAATATTAATAATTATAGTTAATAGTCATAATAACATATAAATAATTTCAATATAATTTTTTGATTGTAATATTATAAAAAAATAATATCTTCCATATCCATACTCACACAAAGATTATATCATGTTATTATTGGGTTTGTTTGACCACATACATGAACAATGATTAACATTTATATAAAGTATTGATTTAGAAAATTAATATTTGATATTAATAACTATGATTCTCCAATATATTTTTATTTTAATACTAATTTACAAATCATTCAAGGATGATGACTTATTCAACATTGATGCAAGAATTGACAGCTCTCGCTCCTTATAAGAATATCCCCTCGAGTCATGGATAATGTATGAACCCTAGGTTTGAACTCACATGAACTTATTAATATATGTTTTCAATTGAATCATCACTACTGGTTTTCTTGATAATAATAATAAATCAATGAATAAAATAATGATAAATTACCCCTCTCCGGCACTATAAAACCACCCTTCTCTCCCTCTTCTCCTCACACCTTCCAAGACTTGAGAAATGTAAAACTTCTTGACCAATACTCTTCCAAATATCCTAATACATGTATAGAAGCTCTTGATATCATACAAATCCCAAAATCAATCCCTTGAAGGAGATTCTCAATGATGATTTTTCAATAGGAAAAATCCATATTCTTTTCCTTTTATTTTCATTTAACTTTATTTCTATTATTATTCAATACTCACCTGCTCTATCAAAATGAGAATGATAACTCTAGTATCATTTATATACTAGAATTATATCATGTTAATGTAATATCCTTCACAAAAATCATTTCTATTTCTCTTTTATTTTAAAAATGAAATCATAACCTGGGAGGATCCAATTTATAACCTTCGTGGACGACGAACTTTTGTTCTTTCATTTTTCCATCAAGCCTAATAATGAAACCATTTTTGTGGTTAAAATATATTATAAAATATGTAATATGTCTTATTTAAGGTTCTATATCCATTTTATATACATGGTATTAAATAATAGAACAAAACCAGTTCATTGTGATCAAAACCCGCTAAAATTTAGCTATACAACTATCATTTACATGATCCCTAATGATTCATCCTAATATGTGAAAAATAATAATAAATAATAAAAATTAAACTTATTTTTATTAATTAATAACATTTAGTTCTAATTCATAATAATACTAATTATTTTACGTGAACTCCATTTCATATAATCAAGTGAATCGATCATGACTTCAAGGAAATGAACACTCCAGAATGAAAGAATTCATTCATATAACTTATCAAAAATAATATAAATGAACATATTAAAAATATAATGAATCAAAAAATAATATAAATAGTATTTAATTATTTATTAAATTAATTAATTCTATTATCCAGGATGTTATGTTCAAGTACATAACTCATTCATACATAGGGTACAAGTTTTCTTCCCAAAACATGTTTTAAAAGGGTCCCTTTCTCAATTCTTTATGAAAAGAAAACCTGATTAAAGTGAACTTCCCGATTTCGTACCTATTTTCAAGTGGGATATATAATATATTTTAACCCACCATTATTTTAAAAAAAACTCATTTTATAATATAAAAACTATCTTAGTTCATTTCTAGTTTTATGCAAATATTTATTTCCAAAATATCGCTTATTTTCAAAGTAAAAAAGTATTACTCTCAAGAATTCTTTGATGAATTTATTAGATCATATTTATCTACATCCACATAGCTATTGAATCTTATCATTTATTAGGATTAAATTATTATGATTATCATATAAAATATTTTTATTAATGGTTTAGGATCATTTTGACTGTGGATGTTCTATCTTGATACCATTCACCATACTACTCAGAATTGTGAGTGAATATTTCTATAGACTAGGAATGTTATTTAATATGTTTGTGTTTTTATGTTTAGCACAATTCAAATGAAGAATTCATTATATTCATAATGTAAATGTGGATCCTTCTATATCCCCATGATGTATTAGTCGGTCTCATGATACATAATAGAATGGGGTTTTGGGTAAGGCCTTACCCCAGTATTTTCATTGTCTTGGCCGAGTCCTTGAAAATATGTTTCAGATGTTAGAAATTATGAATTCACTCATTATGTAATTATTAAGTGATAAACCATTTTTTATTTGACTGGTAAAATATCCATGATTATGTTTCATTCTCTTATGATCATTTATATTTATTAAGGTATTAAAATTTCATTCCAACCATATAATGTTCAAGTTTCATTTTAACGGCATGTGTTTTTAGTTATTCACCATTCCTAATGTTTATGTTTATGAAAAATTCTATTGTATTACATACCCTAACTAAACATATGAGCTCACACCGTTCATAATTTTTCTTTTTTCCTTAGGATGTGATGATGAAAATTTTTATGAATAACTGACAAGAATAACCTATGATTTTATTTTTTTCCAAATGGATTTTAAAGGTGGTTTTTTCATTCAATTTGTAATGTAATTTTTAGGTTTTTACAAGTTCTTATAAAAATATTAAACTATTTTCTCCCTTAGGATTTGATATCCATGTAAACATACCAATGTATTAATATAAGGCATTGTTTCTTGGAAACAAGGTTTGGGGTCCTTATAATCTTAAATGGTAGGTAGACCATATAATGTCTCTCATGTTTCATAGGCCTTATTACTATAGGATCTATATTAGGTATTCATAGAGAATATTTTTTACCATTCAGTTGATTAGTTCGATCATTTTTTAGGATTTCTGTTGTTGGATTGGACATTGAGTGATATTTTAGTTATGTCCTCTTTGGATATTTCTTTTTCACTCTTTTTTATCGTTGATATAATTTTAAATGGGTCAAAATATGAATTTTTTGTAGTTTGTGATACCCCTTGTGTCTCTGTGTTGTTTTTTTCATTATTTTATCCTATATTGAGTATTTTTGTGTTATAATAGTTTTTGGGATGGAATTTAATATTTTTAGAGGCTTTTGGGGGGATAATGGTTATCCCATATAATTAGAAGTTACCATGAGGTGCCCATATGGATTGTCTTGTCATGAAGATGGAGGCATTTTTCACAACCTTCACATGGTTTGAAAAAAGGTGTAGAGGTTTCCAAAGGCCCTGCAACCTATTTTTCCTTGGTAGAGACTAGTTCCTGGTTGTCACTCAGTTTTAAAAACCATGCTACCAAACTATGTGTTAAATTTGTGTCTAGTACATGGAATGCGCAAATTCATCACATGGTTTACGAAACTACAAGACCAAACTATGTTGGTTATTTTCATCAATGTAGGAGGCCATGAATGGTTGGTGAATGGTTTAATAAACCATGTTGAAAAACACATGGCTTGTCCAAGTGTTTTTATTTTGGGGGAATACCAAAAAACCCCTCTTTGAATTTAAGATGTTTTACCCCCAATTATTCCCCATTCACATCATTTAACCCTTGGTATCTGAATTAGGTTATCCACTCTCTTCAATGTTTTATTATTTTTCTATCTTTGGTGATTTCCAATAGGATTTGAGGTATTTATTCAATCTTTCTCTCTTATTCCCCTTCCTCTCTCTTTCCTCTCGAGTTTGGTCTCCCCTTGAACCCAAGATATCTTACAGACAATTTTAGTGTTTTAAGTTGATATAAGGTTTGGGTTTTTGGAGTCTAGATTTTTAACCAATATATGTATCTCTATTGGTGTAGTCATAATATAATGTGACATGTTTCTCTTTTGATTAGGATTCTTCTAAGTAGGTGTTTCTATCAAATTGTTACATTTTGGAACTTGATGTTTCATTCTGCTTTCTAAATTGCTCCTTTATGAATGTTTGAATATATGTGACATCCTTGTGATTATTTTTAACCATTTAATTATTTATGAGATCTTCATAAACAGTATTCCCTTTAAATTTAATTTAATTTTATTTAAAATGAGTTGTTTTTATTCAAAAATGTTGTTTGTGAAATTACCATGTGGATTTTTAAATGATTTTAAATTGTAATGATTGTAATTTTTTAGGTTTATTTTTTAAATTATAAAAATCATATTTTAAATGGATGTTTGTTTTAATGTGATGTGTGGAAATAAAAATGATATGGATAGGGGTTATTTATTGGATTTGAAATTATGATTTGAGATGAGTACATGATTTTACATTATGAAAGAAATCCTAAATGGATTCATCAAAATGGATTTATGAAAATGGTAGTTCCTAATCAATGTTTAAAATTTCAAAGAGGGAGACACCTTGAATGTTTTCAAATGGTGTTTCGATATTCATATTTATTGAAGAAATGACTATAGTGGTTTATTATGAAACATTAAAGGGATGGGAATCTCAAGTAATTTTTTTATAATCTACTAATTGAAAATTAGGTTTTAAAATGATTGATGTGAAATAAACCCCTTGATTTCCCTCTTTAATTTGTTTACCTCACTTGTGGGTTTTTATCCATATTACCCCTTCTTTGGGATATTGATCTCTAAGAGATATTTTTTTCTCTTGTTGTGTGGTAATGTATTTTTTTGTGATGTGGGTGTATGTGATGTCGGGAAATTCATTATTTTGGTGTTAGGGTAGAGGTTCAGCATTTTATTATTCCTTGTGTGTTATACATGGATTGAATATCCTTTCACCTCAATTTCCCTTTTTTCTCATAGGAACCTGGGTAAAATGTCGGAGACCTAATTCTATTCAGATAGTTTTTTCAGGTGCTACTAGTGTCCCTCTAGTCCTACTAGGTATAAGGGCTATTCGGGGGATGTTATCACAATGAGGATTTTGTGGGCTAGTTGGATGACTTGTGGTTTGGAATTCATTGAATGTTAGTATTTGGTTTGTGGGTTAGAATAATCTTATATAGTTTGATTCTTAGAACATTAGGGATCCTGGGTAGAGCCCCTGACATATTCAATTACATGATTAGTTAGTGATATAATGGTGTTTTATCTAGTGATCATTTGTTTCATTTCCCCTTATTGTATTTTAATGGAACATTTCCATATATATTTTTGGTTTTATGAATTATGATATATGGTTCCTTATTTTTGTGCTTGGATCATGCTTGTGTTGGTTCATTTCTTATGGAAAATGAGTTTTCAAAGATGTTTGGAAAAACTTTTTTGAATTTAACAACTATTGTGTGACTTTTTATAGTGAATTTTAAAATGGGTGCTTTGTTTAAAGATGGATTCGTGCAATGATATGTTTTAAGATGACCATGCTCATATATGTGAAAAAATTGGGTTGTATTTTATAAATTTTACAGGGAGTTTGGTTTTTAAACTGCTTAAGTAGGGTTAAGTGATTTCAAAGAATATGTTTTAATTTTGAGAAATAAAAGATAAAATGTCTTGAATGGGGTTTATAGAATTGTTTGGTTTCCATAATTTATATGTGAAAAAATTAATTTCTATATTTATATTCAGACCTGAATTGATCAATTTCCATATGAAAAAATTACATTATTTTTGTGGGATGTGTTGAACTATTGTGATTTTTTCTCATGCCTATATATTACAAGTTCCATATTTTCATTTGGATCCATCCTTCAGTCCTTGAAGATTACGTGGAGTGAGTTAGGTGGTGGTGAACAACTATAGGTGTAATAAATATGGGTCATCCTCTTACTAATTTGGTTTATAATTGTTTTATTTTAAGATATTGTTGAATCCATTATTAATTGGTGTATCTTTATTGTTTATGTATTTTTTTTATGACAATGGGTTGTATCAATTTAGTTCTTCATGACCCATTTGGCATGTTTGTTTATTTTGGATTTTTATTTATTTATTACATTATATTTGTCTACTATTTGGATGAAATAATTCCCAAATGGATTCATATGATGCCTAGGAACTGGTTTCTAGCCAGTGGGGATCGAGAACACCATTCGAGCCATGTGGATAGTCAGGTCGGGTGTCGGTTTCGATGGGAACCTGAGACAATTTGTTAAATGTAATGTTCATTAATGTTTCTAGTTTCCTATTATAACTAAACTACTAGATCCTACAGACTGTGTTCTATTTATTATGTACTTCCATAACAAAATAACCATTATCTCTAGGTTACTAGAGTTGAGTTGGTGAAAAATTTATCAGAGGGAGTTTAGTTCAAACTATAAGAACTAGATTTAAAAGAATGCAGTCATTGAAAATAACTCCCAGAAAAAACCTTAGGATATTCCAGAAACATTTCTAGATTACATTACATGAATTTAAAATAAATTTAACTCCCCAAACATCCATTCTATGTTTCTCTTTGAATAACGCAATAGCATGCGTTGTACACAACATGGAGTTCTAGCACACCACAACCAATCAAACATGCCATTATGAATAGTAATACCCACTTTTGGAAATTTTTTAAATTTTATTTTTCGAAATGGACTTCATTTTTTATTGTGAATATCAAAACTATATATTACAATGAATTTTTGGTATTATTCTGAAAATATTCTATTTTGATGAATAGTGAAAACACTATGTTATTGTTTAAAACTGACTATTTATTTAAATAATAATTTATTTTATTTAAATTTATATTAGGAAATAATATATACATAATACCTATATATGATCAAATTAATTCATTTTAGTCATTTAATAATAATATTAGATATATAAAATTTTATTGAAGTTTTTACCGTCTTTTACCCAACTTGTAGGCGCATTTTCAAATTTGCATAAAACGTAATTTTACCACTTCTGTTAATTGAATTTCAAAAATACGAGATAAATGGTTGACATCAATAAGTAATATTTTCTTCAATAAGGTGAAAATTATTTTTGGTGAATAGTAACTTTTGACTTTTATTTACCATAGTTTAAAGTAAATAGGGTAATTAAAGGTAAAAATGATATTATAATTACCCTGACATGTGTCGTAATTCTGTTGGATAAATTTATTTTGAAAAAAATAAACCTTAGGAATAAAACATGATCTTTTTAGTCCATTGGGTTTATATTTGGACATTTATTATTATTTTATTTAAAGAAGAGTTAAAAGTGTAAAATTCAATGATTAATAAATAAACCATTTTTAATATAGGATTATAAATTAGATAAATTAGACTACAAATATTAATTAGAAAGCTAAAATGATTTCCTAGATAATGTTTTTTTATTTATAATTTTTATACATGAAATAATTAAATTTATTTATGAGAAAATGACAATGCAGTAATTACCATATCAATGAATGATTAAAATAATTGATATTATAAATATCCAAATAAGTGTAAATTGATTTTTTTGATTAATTACACTAATTTTATTGGATAATATGACTTTTTAGGGTTTATTAAATAATTTTTTTTCTATGTGTCAAAGTTTTTATGACTTTCAAAAAAACAAAATACCAAATACCTTCAAAATTGAGATAAATGAGTTTTTAAAACAAATACTATATTATTAATTTGTATAATATTCCAAAAAATATAAGGATTTGTCAAAGGACTTATATAAGGTCTGATATATCAATAATGAACAACTTTAGATTCTCTAGGATTTTTAATGTAAGTTAATAATCCATTTATTATAATAATTCTAGAATACATTGTAAAAATTAAACTGTTTATCTATGAGTTAAATCTAAAAGATAGGGTCAATATGGTGACCTAAACCTGTAAAACAACTATTGATTGAGATATTTTCGACCCACACCCACATTAAACAAAAAATAAATCATTTAAGAGCCATTAGAACCCGAATATGATTGTAAAATAAAATAATATTTCAAGCTTTTCCTTATGTGGCCCTCACCTCTCTTATAAAATGTTACTTCCCCTTCTCTCAAAATCACACCTCCAAAGCCATTTTTCTCGGCCAAACCCCACTAAAATAATATCCCAATTACCCTCACAGTATCCTATATTTCTTTCTTTGACCATAAGCCAAACTAAGGATCCCTTGTGATCAAATCAAAAGGAAACACCCGAAGAAGAGGTAATAATTTCATCACTTCTTTCAATGTTTTTTTTCTTCTTCCACTTCCTCTTTCTTTGTTGTTTCCATAAAAAAAATAACTCTGGTACCTTATAATTAATATGATGTTATTATAAATATGTTAAAACCATATTTATTATTCTATCCATCCTTTGAATGACAAAGTGACCATACGTGCGTACGTACGACTTACCGTCTCAACGTTGTGGTGTAGTTTGTTATTCAAAACTTCATTATTTGGATTTGGATAATAATGAATATAATTTATTTAAATAATAAATATAAAATCTTAATGATTATTTATATATTATATACCTTCCTATTACATATGATTTCACCTTCAATAGATTAATATTGTCACTCGTGCGTACGTATGAATAACAGTCTCCACAAACGTGATAATATTCATTCCTCATCGTAATAATTCAAGAATAATATTAAATTTATGATTAAAAATAATTTTTATGAACATAATATCATTATGAATATGAATAAAATACATCCTATTAAAATTAAACATGACTTACGTAACAAAACATATAAAGGAAAATGAATCTGTTAACACCTAAAACGATGATACTACTAAAATATCATTAACAAAAAAATATTAGAAGATCATATAAGATATCATATTTATGGATTTGGTTCTTGTATAATTTAATATAAAATTTTTCACAAATATAAAGAATGTTAAATTACCCACAACCAAGGAAATGTACAAGGTAAGGGTTAATTCTACATTCTCTTCATTATCTGAGGTTGTTTATAAGTGAGTATCTACTGGGACCTCTTTATCCTCCACATTCGTGTTTCTTAAAAATGTATTTCAAAATAACATTACTATTTCAAATAATATGGTTTAATGTTATTTATACCATTTATTGACGTTTTTTAAAATATTTTGAAAGGAATATTTCCATTATTTTCCAAACAAGGTACTTTAATGACCTTTTCGATGAATTAAGGTAAGAAGGATTTTTTAACCTATATGGTGGGTGTGGATATTTTATACCATTATAACACCTTCAATGTTTCCCTTAAAATATTATAAGAATATTTTAGAAATACATTTTATCTTTTATTATTATGTGACATTTATATTATTTCAAAATAAGAAGAGATATTTCTCTCAAATAGTTTGGATTTCATCTATGTGAGGATCCTTGGATAGATTTTACACTTGTTTGAAAATTGATTTATTATGTTACAATATTCCATATTTTAATGAATTTTTTTTGATATGTCTTACTGTAGAAGTGTTATTTTTGTTCCATTCATATCTTATTATTAAATTATTAACATTTTGAATGTTAGTTTTAATACGAATGTTTATGTTATGTTTTATCCTTTTCATATGAGGAATGCATTAAACATAGTAAGTGACGTGTGGAGCATGTTATAGCTCTTCAATGCATTGGTCGGTCTCATGAGACAAACTAGTGTCTTGGAAAAATACATTGGAAAAATATTATTTGGAGTCTTGGCACGAAGCCATGACTACTTGGTTATGATTTCCATTATTATTCATTCCATCATTATGAAATTGGCTTCTGATATTACGTGTGATTACTAGACTAGTAGATTATACATGTCAATAAGTAAATGGAATTATTTCATTTATCTTTTCCATATTATGATGATTTTTATGTTTAAAATTATTGTGTTTTAGTCTTATACATTGACTTAAATGTTTATTCTTATTTATGAAATTTTCTGCTATATTTTTATCCTTAATGAGCACCTAAGCTCACCCCTTTCTTTGTTTTATTTTCCTAGGATTCAAATAAGTAAATTATGACATAACTGTAGGGATAGCCTAAGGGATATGAATGTGTTAAGAGGAGACAATGTTGTTGTTGTTTTCCATTTTATAATGTAATTTAAAACTTATGTTTATATCCAAAACATTCAAGGATACTAAACAGATCAATATTTAGGGACATGTTTCCTTTTATCATGCCAATGATCTGTAATAATTCCCCAACTATGTGTAACTGGGGTTGGGGCGTTATAGTAGGTATTAGAGAAGGTTTATTATAAACCTTGGAAGCTAGATTTAGAAAAAAACACTTACTAGAGAACATTAACCTCATATTGACTTTGAGGATTAGTATAGAAACACATTCTAGGATTTTGGTAGTGTAGAGATTTTGTGCATTTTCAATGCAATGCATCCCTATCAGGATACATGCAGGTATACGAGGCTCTAGAAAAGATGTACCTAGGAGTGAAAACTCATACAAGTAGCTTTGGGCATGACCCGGGGTATCCTGGTACCCTACAACGGGCCTTGCTGCACTCTTGGTTACAAGACTCCTAAGGGATATGCCTATGATAACTCAAATATTCTTTAAAATTAATTAAAAATGATTTATGAGTAAATATATTCTCAAAGAACATTTTTTTATGATTATGGATTATATTCATAAACAGTTCAATTTATGTTAGGTATTTTACTTATTTTTAATTAAGTATTGTGATTCATAAACTAATCTAGTGTATTCCCTTGTTTAGAAATGGTACCTAGTTGATTGATTGGAAACTGTATCAACCCAGGTATTCCATGTATGAATTTTCATCCCACTCATGATAATAATAGTGGAGTCGGTGATGCAACTATTTTAGAATAACTTATAACCATACAAGGACAACTCACTCAGGTTATAAATAATAACCACACTCAAATGGCGCACCCTGATGCACAATGCGGAGGATCAATGTTAGACCACTTCATGAGTAAACAACTGCTAAAATTCAATGATACTACAAATCTATTTATAACTAAGAAAAGGATATGTTCCTTAGAGAAAATATTTCACTCTTTATGGAGTAGCGGAAGGGAAAAATTTGTCATTGTAGTTTATCACCTTAGAAAGATTTGGATCAATAGTGATCGTTAATTAAAATCACAAAGGAGGATAAAGAAGTATCAAATATGGAATTGAGGGATTTTAAAGAGTATTAATTATAAAAATACTTTTTCTGTTACAGTCGAGCGGATATGGAAAGAAAATTTCTGAGTCTAAGGAGAAAGGTGGATGAGAATGTCACAATGTATGAGGATAACATTATAAGGATAGGAACAGATGAAATAGATTATATTCGTAATCCAAGGAGTAAGATTGATCGATTCATTGATGGGTTAAAACCATTTCTCAGTCAATCATTAGTACCACAATCCTTCTTATCTTATGAAGATATTGAATCATGTGTTATCAAGAAAAAAAATAAATTCTCTAAGTCTTATGACTATAAATCAAAGCAAGAGTTGAAGAGATCTACTTAACACTCTAGAAATGGTAATAATGGTTATAAGGGGAAATTCAAATTTCCATCCTGCTATAAATGTGGGATGAAACAACTTTGTACATTCCTGAAGTGAATAGAATTTATTTATAAGTGTGGTGAAAAAGTCCAACAATCTCGTGATTGCAAGGAAACGAAAGAGGATGTCAATTTTGAATGGAATAATTGTAGAGAAATGGGGAATTATGAATATTAATGTCCTAAGCACCAAGGAAACATACCTCAAAAATGGTCAAGGGAGAAAGTCCAAGTTTATGTGATCTTTACAATTGAGGTTGAAGCTATGAAAGATGTGGTGGAATGTAATTTATTAGTTTCCTCATGTTATCCAATACATTAATCGATTCTGGATCATCACATTGTTTGATATCTTCCCAGTTTTCTAAGAAAATAAGATATTTCCAATTTGATTTAACAAGAGAGTTTTCAGACCAAACTCTTAATGGATGTATCATTGCAACAATTTTTTGTGAATCAGTCCCCATTAGGGCATATAAATGTTCTTTATCTACAGATCTAATCGGCATACCCATGATTTAATTTGATATAATCGTTGGTATGGATTTTCTTTCGGACCAAGATGCGAAAATTTATTTTATGAAGAATGAGGTTACAATTTTCAATGATGATACGGAGTACCTTATCTTTAGAGTAGAAATGTCACCACCAGATTCTTATTTATATCTACCCCTAGTAGCTCTAAAAAATCAGATATTGGGGAAGAATAGAATGAAATTACTATGGTTTAGGAAAATAATGTTCAAATAGAGGATGTAACTATTGTTCAATAATATATTGATATGTTTCCAGATGATTTACCTAGACATCCTCCAAAATGAGAAATTGAGTTTTCCATTGATTTAATTCCATGTTCAATGCCTAATATCGAAGACCACATATATAATTTCCACTATGGAATTAGTGGAACTAAAGAAACAACTTGATTAATTTAGTAATAATGGATTTACTTGACCTATTGTTTCTCCTTAGGGATCCCATGTTATCTTTGTTAAGAAGAATGATTGATCTATGAGGTTGTGAATTGACTATAGGAAGATCAATGCTATAACAATAAAGAACAATTATCCCCTAACTCGCATTGATGATTTATTCAACCCACTTCATGGACCTCAATATTTTTAAAAGATTTACATTCGATCTGGAAATCATCAGTTGTGTGTGAAGATGGAAGAAAATCCAAAAACAACATTTCAAACCAGGTGCGTGCATTACGAGTTTACGGTAATGCCTTTTGGACTCACAAATTCACCCTCTATTTTAATGGATCTAATGAATTTAGTTTTCAAGGAATATCATGATGACTTTGTAGAAGTATTTATTGATGATATCTTGGTATACTCAAAAATCTATGAAGACCAATAAAACCACTTTCCCACTATTCTGAAAACCCTCAGAAGAAATGAATTATATGGGATATTCTGAAAGTGTGAATTCTTGATTTGGTAATTTTTTTTATAAATTGTCTCTAAGGATGTAATCTCTGTCAATCCTTCAATTATAAGATCAATATAAGAATGACCATCACCGATGAGTATAACTGAGGTATGTAGTTTTATTGGTTTAGCAGGTTATTATCAGAATTTCATCTAGAATTTCTTTCAATTGGAAAACCCATTAACCAATCTCACAAGTAAGCGGGTTAAATTTTTTTGAACAAAAGATTGTGAATAATGTTTTGAGGAACTAAAGAGAAGATTAGTCAATGATCCTATCTTGACTCTACCATCAGGAAATGATGGGTTTGTTATTATATAGTGATGCTTCAAAAAAAGGATGTGGTTGTGTATTTATGCAGAATGATAGAGTTTTTACCTATGCATCACGAAATCTAAAAAATCATCATCAAAACTACCCCACTCGTTACCTTGAGTTATTATAAGTCATCTTTGCTATGATGATATAGAGACACTCTATCTATTCTGAAAATATGAGATATATACCGATCCCATGTTTTTGAAGTATATTTTCTGAAATAAAGAACACAACATGAGGAAATAGAGATAGCCCAAAATAATCATGGATTATGATTACAGAATACAATACCACCCAAGGATAGAAAATAAGGTGGGAGATGCTTTGAGAAGAAATGATCATGGTGTTTTGAACAAGATGAGAGTTGAATTTGATCTTATATTAATGGATCTCGTAAAAATGGATATAGGAATAATCATGGAAGGTGAAACATCAATATATTTTAAAATAGTTTCTAAACTATCATTACTAGAAAGGATAAAAATTTCTAAGACTGGTTATGAGGATTTTCAAATGAAAATTATTGCTGTGAAAGATGGGATATTGATTGACTTCGTATATGAAGATGAAATTTTGAAATTTGGGAAGAGACTTTGTGTTCCTGATATACGTGATCTAAAAATGGAATTGTTGGATGATTCTCATAGTTCCAATTTCTTAATACACCTTAGTAGCACTAAGATGTATAGATATGTGAAGGAACATTTTTTGTAGGAAAACATGAAGAGGGATATTGTTGATTATGTGTCACGATGTATGGTTTTTCAATAGGTTCAGTCTGGAAGACAACATCCTGGAGGATTCATGCATCATATTCCCATACCTGAGTGGAAATAGGTTTATATTATAATGGAATTTGTCATTGGGCTACCAAAAACTCCTAGAATGTATGATGAAATATGGGTCATTATTGATCATCTTACAAAGTCAACAAATTTTCTTTCTATAAGAGAAGATTTTCCACATGAATGTTTAGCAAGACTATATATTACTAATGTTGTAATACTTCATGGAGTTCCCATATCGATTGTTTCTAATCGTGATCTCCGTTTTAAATCAAGATTCTAGAAATTTTCTGAAGGCCTAAGAGACTAAACTTTGTTTGAGCACTACATACCATCCTCAAACTGGTGGACAATCAGAACAGTCTATTCAAACCTTAGAATACATGTTGATATCTTTCTCACTTGATATTCATGGTATATGGGATATGAATTTACCTTTGGTAGAATTTTCCTATAATAATATATTCCATTAAAGTATTCATATGTAACCATATGAATCTTTATATGGAAAGAGATGTTGTACAACAACTTTTTAGGATGAGTTGGTGAAAGAAAACTCATAGGCCTAGAACTTGACAAGGAAACAACGGAAAAGGTTACGATTATCCAAATCCACATCAAAGCATCTCAAAGTAGGAAAAATAGCTATGATGATAACTGAAAGAAGGAATTGTAATTTCAAGTAGGGGATCATGTTTTCTTAAATGTATCTTCATGGAAGGGTGTTTTATGATTTGGTGAAAAGGGAAAATTGAGTCCCAAGTACATCGGACCTTTAAAAATTCTAGAAATAATTAGAGTTATATCTTACCATTTGGAAATATCACCATGTCTCTCCATAGTTCATGATGTGTTCCCTGTATCACTATGGAGAAAATAAATGCCTGAACCAACACATATACTCACATATGAAGAAATAGAACTGGACCCTGATTTTTCTTATTTTGAAGAGCCTGTCAAGATTCGTGATACCAGAGAACAAGTGTTGAGAAACTGGACGACTCTTATGGTAAATGTTCGTTAGAGAAACCACAAGATGGAAGAGGCAACGTGGGATCCCAAGAAACTTATAATGAAGAACCACCTGAATAATTTTATACTCTAATATTCTAGATATTTTGAGGAATAAATTTTTTGAAGGATGGAAGAATGTAACACACCAAACTTTAATGGTACATTTCTCCTTGAATTACACAATAGCTTGTGTTGTATGCTACACAGAGTTTTAGCACACCACGACCAATCAAACTTGCCATTATTAATAGTCATTCATTCTTTTTGAAATTTTGAAAATTTTATTTTTTTGATATGAACTTCATTTTTGGATTCAGAAAAACAAAATTAGCTTAGGGTGATTTTTTGTTATTTTTCTGAAAACTTTCAATTTTTGATAAATAGTGAATAACACAGTGTTGTTGTTTAAAACCAGCTTATTATTTAAATAATGTTTTATTTTATTTATATTTATTTTAGATAAAAATTCATAGATTTATCCTATATATTTTTAATGTAATTCATTGGAGTCATTATATAAAAATATTAGATATATAAAACTTATTGAACTTTTTACCATCTTTTACTCAACTTTTAAGTGCATTTGCAAATTTGTTTAAAAGATAATTATTCCCCTTCAATGAATTTAATTTCAAAAATTTAAGAAAATTTTTGGACATCAGTAAGTTAAATGTGTATCAAAGGGCTGAAAATTATTTTTGGTGAATTGTATCTTTTGACTTTTATTTATAATGGTTAAAAGTGAATAAGGTAATTAAAGGTAAAAATAGTATTATAATTACCCTAACACGTGTACTAATTCTATTTGATAATTTTATTTCGACAAAAATAAACCTTAGGAATAAAATATGATCCTGGTTAACTTGTTAGATTAGGAAATTTATTATTATTTTATTTCAAAAAGAGTTAAAAGTGTTAAATTTAAAGTTTAATAATTGAACCATTATTAATATAGTGTTATACATAAGATAAATTCGAATATAAATATTCATTATAAAGATAAAAGTATTTTATACATTATGGTGTTTTCTTTATAATTTTGAGATATTTTATAATTAAATTTATTTCTGATACAATGATGATGCAGTAATTACTTTATTAATGAAATATTAAAATAATTGATATTATAAATTTCTGAATAAATTAAAATTGAGACATTTGATGAATTACAATAATTTTAAAAGTTAATATAATATTTTTGGGTTTATTAAATAAAATTTTTTCTACATGATAATGTTTATATGACTTCCACAAAAATAAAATACCAAATAGTTTCAAAATTTACGTAAATGAGTTTTTAAAACAAATACTATATGATTAAATGATATAATATTATTAAAAATATAAGGCTCTGCCAAAGGAATTAGATAATGTTACATATATCAATAATGTACCACTTGAGGTACACTTGGTTTTTATATTATGTTTATTAAACATTTATTACAATAATACAAGAATAAATGGTAAAAATTAAACTATTTATCTATGAGTTAAATCTAAAAGATAATGTTAATATGGTGACCAAAACCTATCAAAACCCATTTATTTGAGGGGTTTTCGACACATCCCCATATTATCCTCTAAATAAATCATGTTGCAGTCGTTGTAAACCGAATCTGATTGTATAATAATTTAATACTTCAAACTTTTCCTAAAGTGACCATCACCTTTCTTATAAAAGGGTATTTCTCCTTCAATAAAAATCACACCTCCAAAGCCTTTTGGCTCAGACAACTGCTATTCATATATCCTAAAAACTACCCTCACATAAACCTAGAGGCAATACATTAATCAGAATCCAACCTAAGGAGCCCTTTTTATCAAATGAAAAGGAAGAACTCGGAGAAGAGGTAATAATTTTATCACCTCTTTCAATGTTATTTTATTCTTCCACTTCCTATTTCTTTGCTGTTTCCATACAAAAATTATAAATCAAGTACCTTATATCTACTATTATTCTATTATAAATATGGTACAACTATATATAAGGCCCCAGCCTTAAAACCTTACTTAATATTTAGTTATTAAAAGATTACACATTGAGGATCTTTTCAGGTTTAGAGTCTTAGAGAATTAGATCATGAAACTTGCATTACATTCCAAATTTAAACAAAGTGGTTACATAAAAGATAGTATTCATTATTCCCATCAACGGAAACATATTTAAAATAAAACATGGATTCTTTCTTGACACATCCTTGACACTATCATCACATCATATACCCTTCCCTTGACCTGTGAAAAACATTTCTAAAACTTGGGATGAGCATAAAAAGCTCAGTAAGGGATATAAAAATATGGAAAGGAAACAAGAGTACATGTATACGTAAGAATGAAATCATAAATTACACATAAAACATAAAAACTTTAACATACCTCATAAAATCATGAATAAATCATAGAAATCATAAGACATAAAAGGTAACATGAGGCATTCATGACATTCTTACGTAGGGAGTAACCCTCTTGGTTACGTATGGAATACCCATCACAGTATATTCCCTAAATCTCTTCGGAGAAACCTTAACGTTTCACTCCTTCGCATTACCTAATGCATTGGAGAGCTATATCGGGCTCACCCGCCCTTAGTCTACCACAGAACCACCCATATTCATAATAATGTCCAAGAACCATAACATAATCGTATCACATAAAACATGCATAAAGGAAACATAACATTTCCACATTTCAATCACAATATATCAATACAACACATTGATATAAAAAAACATTATGAAAACCATTTTCAATACCAAAATAAAAGAAAATTAAAACATGGTATTTATTTTTCTTTTTAAAAAAAGGTATGGCTTGTAGAGGAAGCCGAAACTCAAACAATGGTCACGGCGGCGGAGAAGTCATTGTCGCCGCATACGTATGACAAAAACATTCCCTTTTGTCATTTAATAAACACTTCTTATAAAAAAGATTCCTTTTGAATAAACATAAAATTCAAAGGGGTTTATACACCGTATAAAAGATGGTTGTGTATAAAACAGAATATGCCTCAATGAAAGGAGATTGAGACGAAGTCCCTTACAAAGACGGTATCCTTGGTTTAAGGATAAATCAATTACATAATTATGTGTGAAAAACTAATACACCAAATATAAGTGGATATTAAGTGTAAAATAATCAAAGGACATTCACACATATTCAAAGGATGACATATTCAATAACTACATGTTGATCCCAAAGAGATCGAAATTGGGTTAAGAAGTTCCCTTGACAGCCTAACGGCGTCACATAAAAAAAAGGGTATCTCATCACTTGGAAATAAAATTTACATCAATAAGGATATATGAGAAAATATCCCAACATAACAATATGTAAATTAAAATACCCAAAAAAAGAGGTCTTTTAAAAAGAGGAGGGTGAAAGGTTCCCTTAAAGACATGGGTATCTTTCGAAACATACGCCCCATGAAAGAAGGACAATACAACATTGTTGTAAATACTTATAAATGAAATAATATTACACAATGAGTAAAATAATGGTCAGTACATACACCCCTCAAAGGAAATTGTGGAAAATGTAGCATAAATCTCACAGGAATAAAAGTGAAATGAAAAATCCCTTACGAAAACTCGGCAGCCTAACGGCGCCACTTAAAAATTCCAAAAATGGATTGATGAGATCAAATAGGGTATCTCATCACATTACAATAAAATGTACAGAAAGAGGAATATAAAATAACACCTCCCATCAAAAAATTAGGAGATTAAAAGAAGTGACATAAAGGAGAGTACTTAAAGAGAAAGAGAGAGGTTAGATCTCTTACAAAAATTCGGCAGCCTAACGGCACCACTCAAAAATTCCAAAATGGATTGATGAGAGAGAATAGGGTCTCTCATCATATGAACATAAAAATTATAGTAAGAGTAATATAAATGAACATTCCAATCACAAGAAAGTTGAGCTTAAAAGGAATTACATAAAAGAGTGTACTCAAAAAGAATGAGAGGAGTAGGATCCCTTACCTCAAGTCCAACTTGTCTTGTTCGTTTTTTTATATTCCTAAATAATAAAATTTGGTCAATTAATAAGTTCCTAAGTACCTCCTTTAGATATTATTATTAATTTAATATCACATATTATAATGTTATAATAATTTTTTTAATAATGTTAGTTCACATTAGACGTTTTTGCCGATGTTTGGTACATGAGTCGAAAATGACCTTGTTTGAAAAAGATTTCCCTTGTAGTTATAAGTAAATAATTTAAAGAATAGTATTAATGATTAAAATATCATATATACCCATTAAATATTCATTTTATACTATTCCATATCATTTGGAGATAAAAAAACGAAAATCATTGTTCATGGAGACGGTAGGTCGTACGTACGCATGAACGCTACTTTCATTTTTTTGTCATATTAATGGAATTAAAAAAAATGAGAGAGATATATATATGTTATAATTCAATAATGATATCCATAATTTAGAGGTAATATATTACATATATATCCATTATATATATGTACTTATAATATTACATAACATTTTGAGATAAGAAATGAAATGTACCGTTCATGGAGACGGTAAGTTGTACGTACGCATGAATGCTACTTCCATTTCTATTTAATATTTAATGGAATTAAAAAATAATGATACATAATAGTATTTTAATTATAGTATGGTATCATATATAATATCATTAAATATATCCTTTATACGTACCACATATGGTATTAACGAATCAAATCACTTTGAGGGGGCGGTAGTCCGTACTTTTCTTAAATGAAGATATCACGTTTACCCATAATGGAAACCATAAAGGTACGCCATAAAAGAAAAATAAAGAATCTTATTTAAAACATATACATATTATATCTAATATATAAATATAGTGTCATCTTAATGGCCACCTTTGAAGGTGTTAGAAGAATGCTGAACAATCATCGTTTCGGGAGGCAGAAATTCGCCATCCACAGAAACAGTCTGTTCTTTAACCATTAGATGTACATCTGTGTATTTGTAGCTCTAATACTTCTTATAAAAACATCCTAGTATATTTAAAATACTGTATTTGTTACAAAATAAATGAATAAAAAGTGTTTAGGGGGTTGGAGAAGCAAAATAAACAAAAGGACACAAGTGAAGACATTACCTTAAAATTGGGTAACTCCCTTTGGTTTGAGCTCAAAGGCTTCCTTGGGAAGACTTCTGCCCAAATTTAGGATTCAAGGAGTAAGAGAAGGAAGTGGAGAGACAAAATGGGCAGGGGTTGGCCGAGCCAAAGGCTTTGGGAGTATGGGTAAGGAGGTAGAGGTGGGGGCCTTTTATAAGAGGAGAGGAGGGGCACTCTTGTAAAGTTACAAAATGTTACATTATTTTCAAAAGAGTTTCGGATTTTAAAGGTCCCAAATTGATGTATTTCTAGGATAAGATGATAAGGGTTCGAAATCCACTCATCCAATAGGTTTTGGACATGTTTAGATCTTAAATATTACATTATCTTTCCATTTTATTTAAATCGTTAAATAATGAGGTCATCGCTGCATCATCATGATGTCATAAATAATTTAATTTATTTAATGTCTAATAATTATTAAAAAAAATACTATGATGTATGAAATCTTTTGAGATTTCCAATGACTATTTATAGTCAAAAATATGACTTGTATAACCCCATGTAAAAATTGTTTTATTAAAACATCTCATGTTTCTGTCATTTTTTACTTTAACATTAAATAAAAAGATATTTATGTCATTTCCCAACCAAAGTGGCTCCATGGGGTCCCCAAGTTGACCCATGGATTTTCTTGGTCGGCCATGACACATCCAATGAAGGTAGTACATGTTTCTAGGTCATTTCATTTTATTAAAACATTATTTTTACCATAAACTACACTAATTACCTCTAATCGCGATTAAAAACTTAATATGTTACTATTCACCAAAAAATTATTTTTATCCCATTGAACCACATTTTACTTCTTAATGACAACCATGTATGTCGGATTTTTGAAATTAAAAACACAAAGATGGAAAAATTTCATTTAAACGGAAAAATCAGTTTTTATATGTACGACTTAGTGGTTTCACTATTCATCAAAAATTGAAGTTTTTCAGAAAAATCCCAAAATTTCACCCTAAGCTATATTTGATATTCCGAATTCAAAAATGAAGTCTATTTTACAAAATTCAAAAAATATAAGTCACATTAGTTAATTTAATAATTAATTCCCACTGTCAGAGCAAATAGCGTGTTTTTATGAAACAATAAGTATCAAAAGATTGACACTAGTTTTAGTCTGATTTCAAAGTGAAATTAATTCCAACGGCCACTATTGGATTTAACTATAAAAATATATTCTAATTTCACTTTAAAACCAATTCAAAATATAATATAATCATATAAATAAATTATATTAAAAAGTGGTTTTGAATTAAAATACAACATTTTACACTATTCATTAAAAAATGAACTTTATCGGAAAGATACCAAAAATTTACACAAAGTAAATTTTGATGTCCCAATTCTTAAGAAGAGTTTTATTTGGTCCAATAGAATGTATAAGAGTGAACAAAACTATATTTAATGACGGTTCACCATCAAAAGGAGATAAGTGAACCTTTATTGAAAACTAGGGCATATACGCCTAAAATTGAATTCTTTCCGTATATTAAGCCTTTATCTTTTATTGGATAAATGTAAAAACATTTAAAAACATATATAATCATATTTTAGTTATTTATATCCATTCCTGCCAATACAATGGCTAAATGTTAACTACCATTTAAAATAATATTATTTTATTATTAGAGTGCAACGTATGATTCCCAAGAAACTCGTTGTTGCGTGTTGGGTACGCTATCAAGCATAGCGTCCCCATTAAATTCATATTAATATTTTTTTCACAAATATGGATAAATATGAAAATGTAATATTCTTTATTTACATGGGGGTTACATCCTTCCCCCCTTTTGGGAATTGCGTCCTCGCAATTTTTAAAATTGAGCTTGGAAACATCCTTGAATCTCCCACATCGGAACAAGAGTTGGTAAAACAATCACTTTAAAATAAAGAATGATAAGTACAAAGGTCACCTGAGTTAACCCATACTAGGATTCCAAGTATGAAAATATGTACATGGAGGCAAAAACAAAGGGTCATGTTCTGATGGAGAGTGATAGAAAACATGTTTAGGAGAAATTTAACCACAAGAAAATCACAAACTTGTGATGGGTTAAACGGTATTCGATTCCCCAGTAGGAAAAGTTAATAGACAACATTTTTGTTCTAAGATAATTTTTATTGAGGAATTTAATCATAAAGAAACATAATCACTTATCATGTTGACTTTCAAATTTTACTAGATTCTTTAATCAAACTCGTATTTTTTTCCAAAAGATGAGTATTTAGGGAGACTTGTTCGCATTAAGAGTACTATAATCAACTTCTAGAGAGTCACCTAATCCACAAAAGAGAACTATATACTTCCCATGTATTTAGACTTTAACCAAAACCAAAACCAAGAAGGTTAGTACAAGATCAGATAATCCAGAAAAGGATAACCCTTTATAAAAAGAAAATCTACTGTTAATCGCCAAAATTTGTCCAACAAAACCAAAGGTTCAACGAGGACCATTCTATAAACAATTTGTCCATAAAATTCTTCAATGTAAACCAAACTAAGATTTAAACCCAAATATTTGAAGGATTTAGTCACATAGTCTTCCAAGTTAAATCATAACATTTATCTCCAAACAACATCAGTTGCTCCTAAAGTCTCGTATTGACAAGTAATTAACCTAATCACATATCCTCCATGATAGGTTAATCAGTTTCATAAATAACCCAAAATTAAATTACTCTTAATTCATAAAATCATATAACTAAAAAGAATCAGTCAAACTAACCAGGGACTTCACGTAGTCCAGTGGTAGGTGATAAATACCAGTCGCACTTTGGATGTGGGTTCGGTTCCCACAGCATTGTCCGACGCGACGGGTAGTCACACGGTCTGCGTGTTTTCCTTTTTCCAAAACTATATAATTCTCAAATCATTCCCCAAAAAGGGATAAAATCATCAAAAATAGCCATAACATAATTTAACCTCAAAAGTAAGGATCATATAAACCCAAATGGTTCTTTATAACTATGTTCACAAAAGAAAAGATAACTATTCCTTGAATAAAATTTTCATATATTAAACATCAGGGTTACACATAATATAAAAAGTCTTCTAATGTAAACCCATCATCAAAAGAGACTTAATACTCTTAAGAATTTCACCATAACTCTTGAAGACCTTATATGTTGATATCTTACTCATTCAACATTCTTCATGATCCATTAACCATTCCTTACCAACTTATTCCGAAATACCACTTTCCTACAAGCAAAATCATGAATCATATCCTAAGATTCCAAAATAGGAAAACAATAGTCATGAAATAATACATACCTTTGATTGGTCATTGTTATTTTCTTCATCCTCAATCGGAATGGAATTAGGTATTGGTAAATGAACATTTGTACACTCTTGGTGATCCCATTCACGAAACTTCTTCATATGACATGTGTTTGCATAATGACCATGCACACCACATTTAAAACATTCAATTGATCCCTCAGAAAGAACTTATTTCCCTTTCCTCGAGTCATCTGGATGCTTCCTTTTTCCATGGTAGGTTCTTGCTTTATGAACTTCATTTCCACATCTATATCATATTTGTGTCCCTTTGAAACATTTTCCTAGGTGTTTCTTTCCACATCTTTGACACGTAGGTTTTTTAACACACTTACCTTTTTGATTATTACCTGTACTTCCGTAGGAATTTGTTTCTCGCATATATGATGCCTTAGAGAAATCACCAAGGTTTAGGTGGTCAATCATGACTCCAGATAGTTGGTTGAAGATAATCACAAGAGTTCTCATTGCAGCTCCCATACCATTCAGTTGCTTGCTCAAAAAACTGTCACAGTTTCCTTCACATCCACTGTTAATTTGGTGCCTACTAGATCCAGCCATTTACTAAAACTAAAAAGGTCAGTGTGAGTATATCAAAAAACCCATAATGTACTAATGAGGATGATAAACACTAAGATATATTTACTCATTCACTTTATCTAAAACTAGTACTCTTTCTGAAATCTTAACTGTTATGGTAATGTCACTTATGCTTAATGAATACCCTAACCTCTAATGTTATCTAAATAGACCTTTGATACCAACTATAAGGCCCCAGCATTAAAACCTTACTTAATCTTGAGTTATTACCTGATTACACATTGAGGATATTTTCAGGTTTAGAGTTTTAGAAAATTAGATCATGAAACTTGCATTACATTCCACATTTAAACAATGTGGTTACATAAAAGACAGTATTCATTCTTCCCATCAATAGAAACATATTTAAAATAAAACATGGATTCTTTCTTGACACATCCTTGACACTATCATCACATCATGTACCCTTCCCTTGACCTGCGAAAAACATTTCAAAAACATGGGATGAGCATAAAAATCTCAGTAAGGGATATAAAAATATGGAATGGAAACAAGAGTACATGTATACATAAGAGTGAAATCATACATTACCCATAAAACATAAGCACTTTAACATACCTCATAAAATCATGAATAAATCAAAGAAATCATAAGACATAAAAGGTAACATGAGGTATTCATAACATTATTATGTAGGGAGTAACCCTCTTGGTTACGTTTGGAATAACCATCACAGTATATTCCCTACATATCTTCAGATAAACCTCAACGTTTCACTCCATCGCATTACCCATTGCATTGGAGAGCTATATCGGGCTCACCCACCCTTAGTCTATCACGGAACCACCCGTCTTCATAATAATGCCCAAGAACCATAACATAATCTTATCACATAAAACATGCATAAAGGAAACATATCATTTCCACATTTCAATCACAAGATATCAATACAACACATTGATATAAAAAAACATTACGAAAACCATTTTCAATACCAAAATAAAAGAAAAGTAAAACATGGTATTTATTTTTCTTTTAAAAAAAGGTATGGTTTTAAAGGAAGCCGAAACTCAAATAATGGTCACGGAGGTGGAGAAGTCGTTGTCGTCGCATACGTATGACAAAAACATTCTTTTGTCGTTTAATAAACACTTCGTATAAAAAAGATTCCTTTTGAATAAACGTAAAAGTCAAAGGGGTTTATACACCGTATAAAAGAAGGTTGTGTATAAAACAGAATATGCCTCAATGAAAGGAGATTGAGACGAAGTCCCTTACAAAGATGATATCCTTGGTTTAAGGATAAATCAATTACATAATTATGTGTGACAAACGAATACACCAAATATAATTGGATATTAAGTGTAAAATAATCAAAGTTCATTCACACATATTCAAAGGATGACATATTCAATAACTACATGTTCAACCCAAAGAGATCGAAATTGGGTTAAGAAGTTCCCTTGATAGCCTAACGACATCACATAAAAAAAGGGTATCTCATCACTTGGACATAAAATTTACATCAATAAGGATATATGAGAACATATCCCAGCATAACAATATGTAAATTAAAAGACCCAACAAAAGAAGTCTTTTAAAAAGAGGAGGGTGAAAGGTTCCCTTACCGACATGGGTATCTTTCGAAACATACGCCCCGTGAAAGAAGGACAATACAACATTGATGTAAATACTAATAAATGAAAGAATATTACACAATGAGTAAAATAATGGTCAGTACATACACCCCTCAAAGGAAATTGTGGCAAATGTAGCATAAATCTCACAGGAATAAAAGTGAGATGAAAAATCCCTTACGAAAACTCGGCAGCCTAACGGCGCCACTTAAACCATCCAAAAATGGATTGATGAGATCAAATAGGGTATCTCATCACATTACAATAACATGTACAGAAAGAGGAATATAAAATAACATCTCCCATAAAAAATAGGAGCTTAAAATAAGTGACATAAAGGAGAGTACTTAAAGAGAAAGAGAGAGGTTAGATCTCTTACAAAAACTCCGCAGCCTAACGGCGCCCCTCAAAACTTCCAAAATGGATTGATGAGAGAGAATAGGGTCTCTCATAATATGAACTTAAAAATTAAAGTAAGAGTAATATAAAAGAACATCCCAATCACAAGAAATATGAGCTTAAAAGGAATGAAATAAAGGAGTGTACTTAAAAAGAAAGAGAGGAGTAGGATCCCTTACGTCAAGTCCAACTAGTCTTGTTTGTTTCTTTATATTCCTGAATAATAATCATTGGTCAATTAATAATTGCCTAAGTACCTCCTTTAGAGATTATTATTCAGTTCATATCACATATTATAATGTTATAATAATTGTTTAATAATGTTAGTTCACATCAGACGTTTTTGCCGATGTTTGGTACATGAGTCAAAAATGAACTTGTTTGAAAAAAGATTGTCCGTGTAGTTATAAGTAAATAATTTCCAGAATAGTATTATTGATTAAAATATCATATATATCCAGTAAATATTAATTTTATACTATTACATATTATTTGGAGATAAAAAAATGAAATGCACTGTTCATGGAGACGGTAGGCCGTACGTACGCATGAACGCTGCTTTCATTTTGTTGTCATATTAATGGAATTAAAACAAAATGAGAGAGATATATATATGTTTTAATTCCAGAATTATATCCATAATTTAGATGTAATATATTACATATATATCCATTATATATATGTACTTATAATATTACATAACATTTTGAGATAAGAAATGAAATGTACCGTTCATGGAGACGGTAATCCGTACGTACGCATGAACACTACTTCCATTTCTATTTCATATTTAATGGAATTAAAACATAATGATATATAATAGTAATTTAATTCCATTATGGTATCATATATAATATCATTAAATATGTCCTTTATACGTACCACATATGGTATTAATGAATCAAATCACTTTGAGGGGGCGGTAGTCCGCACTTCCTTAAATGAAGATATCGTGTTTACCCATAATGGAAACAATAAAGGTACGCCATAAATGAAAAATACAGAAGCTTAAGTAAAACATATACATATTAGATATAATATATAAATATAGTGTCATCTTAATGGCCACCATTGAAGGTGTTAGAAGAATGTTGAACAATCATCATTTCGGGAGGCAGAAATTCGCCATCCACGGAAACAGTATGTTCTTTAACCATTAGATGTAGGTGTGTGTAAGTTTAGATAGAATACTTCTTATAAAAACGTCCTAGTATATTGAAGATACTGTATTTGTTACAAAATAAATGAATAAAAAGAGTTTAGGGGTTTGGAGAAGCAAAATAAACAAAAGGACACAAGTGAAGACATTACCTTAAAATCGGGTAACTCCCTTTGGTTTGAGCTCAAAGGCTTCCTTGGGAAGACTTCTGCCCAATGTGAGGATTCAAGGAGTACGAGAGGGAAGTGGAGAGACAAAATGGGCAGGGATTGGCCAAGCCAAAGGCTTTGGGAGTGTGGGTATGGAGGCAGAGGTGGGGGGCTTTTATAAGAGGATAGGACGTGCACTCTTGTAAAGTTACAAAATGTTACTTTATTTTCAAAAGAGTTTCAGATTTTAAAGGTCCCACTTTGATTCATTCTGCGGATAAGATGATAAGGGTTCTAAATCTACTCATCCAATAGGTTTTGGACATGTATAGGTCTTAGATATTACATTATCTTTCCATTTTATTTAACTTGTTAAATAATGAGGTCATCGCTGCATCATTAGGATGTCATAAATAATTTAATTTATTTAATGTATAAAAATTATAAAAAAAATACTATGATGTAGGAAATATTTTTATCTTTCCAATTACTATTTATAGTCAAAAATATGACTTGTATAACCCCATGTAAACATTGTCTTAGTAAAACATCTCATGTTTGTGTCATTTTTACTTTAATATTAAATAAAAAGATATTTATGTCATTTCCCAACCAAAGTGGTTCCATGGGGTCCCCAAGTTGACCCATGGATTTTATTGGTCGGCCAAGACACATCCAATGAGGGTAGGACATGTGTCTAGGTAATTTCATTTTATTAAAACATTATTCTTACCATAAACTACACTAATTACCTCTAATTGCTATTAAAAACTTAATAAGTTACTATTCACTAAAAAAATTATTTTTATCCCATTGAACCACATTTTATTTCTTAATGACAACCATGTATGTCAGCTTTTTGAAATTAAAAACACAAAGATGGAATAATTTCATTTAAACGGAAAAATCAGTTTTTATAAGTACCACTTATTGGTTTCACTATTCATCAAAAATTGAAGTTTTTCAGAAAAATCCCAAAATTTCACACTAAGATATATTTGATATTCCGAATTCAAAAATGAAGTATATTTTACAATATTCAAAACATATAAGTCAGATTAATTAATTTAATAGTTAATTCTCACTGTCAGAGCAAATAGCGTGTTTTTATGAAACAATAAAATCAAAAGATTGACACTAGTTTAAGTCTGATTTCAAAGTGAAATTAATTCCAACGACCACTATTGGATTTAATGGTAAATATATATTATAATTTCACTTTAAAACCAATTCAAAAGATAATCTAATCATGTAAATAAATTAGATTAAAAAGTGGTTTTGAAATAAAATACAACATTTTACACTATTCATTAAAAAAATGAACTTTATCGGAAAGATACCAAAAATTTATAGAAAGTAAATTTTGATGTCCCAATTCTTAAGAAGAGTTTTATTTGGTCCAATATAATGTATAATAGTGAACAAAACTATATTTAATTATGGTTCTCCATCAAAAGGCGATAAGTGAACCTTTAGTGAAAACTAGGGCATATACGCCTAGAATTGAATTCATTCCGTATTTTAAGCCATTATCTTTTATTGGAAAAATTTAAAAACATTTAAAAACATATATAATCATATTTTAGTAATTTCTATCCAGTCCCACCAATACAACGGCTACATGTTAACTACCATTTAAAATAATATTATTTTATTATTATAGTTCAACGTATGATTCCCAAGAAACTCGTTGTTGCGTGTTGGGTACACCATCGAGCATAGCGTCCCCTTTAAAGTCATATTAATATTTTATTCACAAATATGGATAAATATGAAAATATAATATTCTTTATTTACCTGGGGTGTTACACTATATTAATTATTATATCCATCCTATGAATGTCAATGTCATCATACGTGTGTGCATACGGTTTACCATCTCCACGGTGTGGTGTAGTTTGTTATTCCACACCTCATTTTTTGAATGGGTATAATAATGACTATAATTTATGTAAATAATAAATATATCATGTTAATGAATATGTATATATGATATAAAATCCAATTACATACGATTTCACCTTAAATAAAATGATATTTTCACTCGTGCATACGTACGGATTACCGTCTCCATGTACACGATGATATTCATTCCCATTCGTAATAATTCATTAATAATTTTCATTTTATGATTAAAAATAATTTTTAATAACTTAATATCATTCTAGATATGAATCAAATACATTCTATTCATAACAAAGATGACTTACCTAAAAAACATAAAAAAGAAAAACGAATCAGTTAACACCTGAAATGATGATACTAGTGAAATATCATTAACAAATCTATATTATAAGATCATATATGATATACTATTTATGTATGTGGTTCTTGTATAATTTAATAACAATTATTTCACCATTATACATGAGGTTAACATACCCTCAAACAATGAAAATTACAAGGTAAGGGTTAATTCTACAATGTCTTCATTATCCGTGGTTGCTTATACGTGAGTATCTACTCGGTCCTCTTTATCATCCACATCCATGTTTCATAAAAATATATTTCAAAACATTATTACTATATCCAATAATATGGTTTAAAGTCATTTATACCCTTTTTTGACTTTTTATAAAATGTTTTGAAATGAATCTTTCTATCATTTTCCAAACACGGTTCATCATGACCCTTTCAACAAATTAAGGTAAGACTGTTTTTTTAACTTATAATGAGTGTGTGGCTATGTTCTACCATTATAACACGTTTGAAGTTTCCATTTCAAGATTATATTAATATTTTCAAAATAAATGTTTTCTTTTATAATTATGTTTCTTTTAAATGATTTCAAAATTGGATGAGATATTTCTCTCAAGTATTTTTGATTTCACCTATGTCAACATCCATTGATGTATTTTATATTTTATTAAATTTTGATTTATTATGATAAAATCTTCCATATTTTATTGAAAGTATTGTGATATGTTTGACTATGGATGTGTTATTTTTATACCATTCAGAGCTTGACTCGTGCCGGACTTGACCCGTTCGTTCTTTAATATCTTGATTCAAAAACTAATGTTAATTTCTAATTTCTTTAGATCATTTCTCAAGTTTATTAGTCCTTTTATATCAATTATTACGAAGTTATAATCATTATGTAATCATTTATTATAATAATGGTCATTTGGTCGATATTTGGTACCTGAGTAAAAAATAAACACCTTATATTTACAAGTTGTCCTTGTTGTTAATATTCCATTATATCCAGAATTATATTCATTATTTAGATATCATATATATCATATATATCTAGTATATATATTTGTAGCAGTACATATCTTTTGGAGGAAAGAAATGAAATGCACTGTTCATGGAGACGGTAAGTTGTACGTACGCATGATGGCTACTTTCATTTATATTTTTTATTTTAATGAAATTAAAACATAATTATACATTGGTATATTATAATTCCAGTATAATTTCATATATAATATCATTAACTCTATCCTCTATACATCCAACATATGGAATTAACAATCCATATCACTTTGAGGGGGTGGTAGTCCGCACTTCCTCGAATGAAATTATCACATTTACCCATAATGGAAACCATAATGGTATGATATAAATGGAAAATATAGATTCATAATAATAACATAAACATAATATATATCATATATAAATATTTTTTCATCATAATGGCCACCATGATAGGCGGTATGAGTTAATTGAACTATCATTGTTTCATGAGGCGTTAGTTTTCCATCCATGGAAACATTATGTTCTTCACCCATTAGATGAAGGTCTGTGTAAGTGTAGTTTGAATAGTTCTCATAGAAACATCCTAGTATACTGAGGATACTGATTTTGTTATAAAATACAAAAATAAAAAGAGTTTATGGGATTGGAGAAGTAAAATAAAAGAAGATAATTTAAGATAAATTGTTACCTTTTATTTGGGTAACTCCCATTGGATTGAACCAAATTAGTTTGTTGAAGTGGCTTATGCCTAAGGTAAGGATTCTAAGTGGAAGATAGTGATGTAGGGATATTAATTGTGAAGATTTTGGATGAGCCAAAAGGCATCAAAGGTGTTAGTAATTGGTTAGAAATGGTCTCCTTTTATAATGGAGAGGATGGGCTCTTTTAGAATGTGTGAAAATATTATTTTATAATATAATGATATTCGGTTTCTAAAGATAAAACAATCATTAGAGTCGGAGATAATATGACTCAGGGTCGAAATTAAATCATCCAATATGAATTAGGCAGGTTTTGGATGTTATTTTAATATTTATAATCTTATTTATTTAAATGATTTATTAATGAGGAAAACAATGCATCATTATTATGTCATAAATAATAAAGTTTATTCGATGTCTAAAAATTATAAAAAAAATACTAAGATATAGGAAATTTTTTTATCCTTCCATTGAATATTTATAGTCAAAAAATATACTTAGATAACACCATATAAAAATTAATTTTCTAAACTATTTTTGTTTATGTCATTTTTTCCTTTACATTAAATTTATTAATCTAAAGTGTCATTATCATTCCTAAGTGGCTACATGGGGTCCCAAAATCGACCCAAGGATGCCCATGGTCGGACATTACCCATTCAATAAGGTTAGGAAATGTTTTAAGGTAATTTTGAATTAATATAATATTCTTTATACCTTGCATTACCATATTTACCTTTAACCGCAGTAAATAAAAGTCCAAAGTTACTATTCACAAAAAAATTATTTTTATCTTATTGAACAAAAATTTACTTACTAATAACAACCATGTATGTTTTATTTTCAAAATCCAATTCATATATGTGGTAAAATTTCATTTAAATGAAAAATTCAGTTTTTTTAACTACTACTATGTGGTTTCCCTATTCATCCGAAATTGATGTTTTCAGAAAAATACCAAAAATTAATCCAAATAAATATTTGATATTACAAATTCAAAAATGATGTCTATTTTTCTAAATTAAAAACATATAAGGGGAATTAATTAATTTAAAATTAATTCCCCTTGTAAAAACAAATACCGTGTTTTTAAGAAACAATAAATATCAAAAGATTGACACTTGTTTTTGTCCAATTTCAAAGTGAAATTAATTCCAATGACCAATATTGGATTAAATGGTAAAAATATATTATAATTAAACATTAAAACTAATTAAAAAGATAATCTTACCATATAAATAAATTATATTTTAAGGCACTTTTGAATTAAAATACAGTATTTTTCACTATTCATTAAAAAAATTAACTTTATCAGGAATATAGAAAAAATTTACCCAAAGTAAATTTTGATGTCACAAATCTAAAGAAGAATTTTATATTTTTCAAATAGAATGTATTAATGTGACCAAAACTATATTTAAGGAGGGTTTTCCATTAAATGGTTGTAAGTTGACCATTTAATTTAAATTATGCTTAAAATTAGATTCATTCACATTTTAAGCCTCTAAATATTTTTAGATAAATGTAAATACATTTAACAAACATGTAAAATAATATTTGAGTTAGTTTTGTTCATTACTACCAATACAACGGCTAGGAGTTAACTTCCATTTAAAATAATAATAATATTTTATTAGTGTGCGATGTAAGATTTCAAAAAACTTGTTGTTGCATATCAGGTATGCTATTGAACATAGCAACCCTATTAAAGTAAAATTAATATTTAATTCACAAATATTAATAGATATTAAAATAACTTATTCTTCATTTACCTGGGATGTTACATCCTTCCCCCCTTTGGAAATTTTGTTCTCGCAATTTTTATTCACTTATCAAAATAAGTGGGGGTATTTATCCCTCATAGCATTTTCAGATTCCCATGTTGCCTCTTCAACCATATGGGTTTTCCAAAAAACCATTACCTTGTGAATTACCTTATTCTTCAACACTTTCTCTCTTTGGTCAAGAATCTAGACTGGTAGTTCTTTATAAGAGAGATTATCTTCCAACTGAACTACCTCTAGGCTCAAATCATGCGATGGATCTGGTATATACTTTCTCAACATCAAAACATGAAAAATATTGTGTACTCAAGATAAACATGGAGGTAAAGCCACTATGTACGCAACTGATCCAACATTCTTCGGGATTTCATAAGGTCCAATAAACCTCAGACTCAACTTTCCATTCTTACCAAACTATATCACAGTTTTCCATGGATAAACTTTGACAAAGACATGATCACCTACCTGAAAAGAAAAATCCTTCTTTTGATTATCCGCATAAATTTTCTGTCTTCTGTGAGCTGGTTTCATGTGATTCTGAATAAGCTGAACTTTCTCTACCTTCTCTTCTACCAATTTTGGTCCCATCAGCATCCTTTCACCTATATCATTTCCAAAAGCTAGAGTTCGACAATGCTTTCCATATAATTCCTCATATGGAGCCATCTGTATACTAAAATGAAAAAAGTTATTATAAGAAAATTCAACCAAAGAATGAGGTTGGTCCCAACTTCCCTGTTAAGCCAGTGAACAAGCACGTAGCATATCCTCCATGTTCTAAATTGCTCGTTCTGACTACCCATCGGATTGAGGTTGAAAAGATGTAATAAAATTTAATTAAGTATCAACTGACTTCTTAAGGCCATTCTAAAATATAGAAGTAAACATGGGATCACGACCAGATTCAATGGAGAGGGGAACTCCATACAACCTGACTATCTCTTTAACATAAAACCGAGCAAGTGGATCTAGAGACCACGAATCTCAATTAGGATGTAAATGAGCAGATTTAGTCAATCGATCAACTATAACCCATATTGCATTATTACCTCGAGATGTCATTGGTAATCCCACAACAAAGACCATGGATATATTTTTCCATTTCCACCCGGGCCCCGGTAAATGCTGAAGAATACCTTTTGGTAACTTTAGCCCTACTTTAACCTGCGGTCATGTCAAACACTTCATAGTTAAATCAGTAATATCCCTTTTAATTCCATCACACCAGTAATACTCCCAAAGATATCTCTACATCTTAGTACTACCAGGATGATCTGAAAATAGGGAACTATGAGCTTCACATAACAACTCATTCTTCAACTGTGAATCACAAGGCACACATAATCTCTTCCCAAACCTCAAAACAAATTAATTATCACCGTTAAAATCAGGCAGCATACCATTCTGAACCAACTCTACCTTTTTCTGCAACTCACATTCTTCTTTCTGTGCTTACTTTATTCTGTCTGATAGAGATGATTTCAAAGACACCTGAAACAAACTAGAAGAGTTTCCTGCACCAACGTCTTCTATGCCTATGTTCATAAAAAAACCAAAGGATATTATTCTAAACGTAGAATGGTTAATGAGGCATTATTTTTTCCTCTCAATTCATTAGCCACTTTATTTTATTTTCCCAGATGTTAAAGGATCATGCAATAATAATCCTTGATTAATTCCAACCATCTCCTCTGTCCCATGTTCAATTCGTTCTGAGTGAATATATACTTTAAACATTTGTGGTCAGTATATATTTCACATTTTACTCCATACAAATGATTCCATAAAATTTTAAAATCAAAAACAAAAGTGGCTAATTCCAAATCATGTGTAGGGTAATTTAACTCATGGGGTTTCAACTGATGTGAAGCATAAGCAATTACCTTATCATTTTGCATAAGGACACATCTAGGTCAATTCAATGAAGCATCAATGTAAAAAAAATTCACCATTTCTGGAAGGATGTACCAAAACTAGAGCATTCACCAATCTTCTTTTCAATTCCTAAAAACAATTATCACATTCTTTTGCCCAAAAGAACTTAACACCTTTTCGAGTTAACATAGTCATTGGATTAGATAACTGTGCAGAATTCTCAACAAACCTTCCATAAAACCTGCCAAACTAAGAAAACTACGGATCACAATTATATTCGTAGGTCTTGGCCATTCTTCAGAAACTTTTTTTTTGTAGGATCAACAATTATGCTATTTTTTGAAATAATGTGACCGAGGAAAGAAATTTTTTGCAAACAAAACTCACACTTTCTAAATTTCCCAAATTGTTTATTTTAATTTATGGTTTGCAAGAAAACCATTAAATGACTTTCATTATCCTATTTAGGTTTAGAATAATACAAGATATCACAAATAAACACAACCCCAATTTATCACCTGAATCAATTGATCCATCACTGTAGTAAACAATTCAATTCTAATTCCAAAAATCTCATGTTGCTGATTTGGAAGGTTGTCTTCCTCCTGATGTCATCCAAACATAAGTGCCCTATTTCCTCTGTAGAAAACAATTCTGAACACAGAAATATCTTAGAAAAAACAACATGGTAATCTATAAATTCTGTATCATTTCAATATTATAATAAATTAATTTATGGACATTTATTTAACAATACCCTAACTACTAAAGTTGTCTAATCCAGCCTCTGATACAGACTATAAGGAACCATCCTTTAAACATTAAATAATCACGAATTAGGTTAATAAGTCACATTGAAGATCTTTTTTGGTTTATAGTTTTAGAGTTTTAGTTCATAACTATTACATTTCTTTTCAAAAATTACAATGCAGAAACTTCTACTCTGTTACCATTTTTTCCACAATGAAAAAACTCTTGAAAAATAGGGCTATGTTTAGTTCCATGATTAAGATAGAATGACTTTTCCTTGATCCCATCCTTGACCATTTTCTTCTATAAGTCATATGAAAAACATTTCAAAACATAGGATGAGCATAAAAATCTCAGTAAGGGATACACAAAGAAGGAAAACTGTTAGTTTTCCAAAACAACAAGTAAACCATCAATACTTTATCATAAGAAATACATTTCACCTTTATGAAGTAGTAAATAGTCTTCACTGAATAAAAGATCATTAATTACCCTTTTGTATCCAAAATATTACCTTATAACCCATATAAATAACACATAACATATAATGGTAACTTGGGACATAAACATACTTAAATTGAATAACCATACGGTTGACTTCCACACATATCAAAAAATGGAATAGCCATACGAATGACTTCCATACCCAATTCATTGGATGTTATAACATAACCACCCATCCTAGTTTTCATGGAACCACCCATCATTTGGTTTATCACAAAACCACCCATCAAATGTCCAAGTACCATTAAAAAATCATAACACATAAAACCAATATAATGGAATGATAAAATTTCTATATTTCAATCAAAAAATATCATTTAAATATATTGAAATAAAATAATCCTTGATCAAATCCATTTTCAATACAAAAATATTTAAAACAGTATATGGTATATATTTTCTTTTAAAAACATTATGACATGTTGAGGAAGCCAACAATCGAATAATACTCACTGTAGCAGAAAGGTTATTGTCACCACTTACGTGAAAATAAACATTCGGTTTTTTCTTTAGTAAAATGCTTCGTAGAAAAAGTTTCCCTTTGAAAATTCAAGGTTTTTTATATAGAATATAATATAAGGTCATGTATTGAAACAAAATATGCCTCAATGAAAGGATATTGAGATGAAGTCTCTTACCTCATGTCCGACTTGACCCGTTCGTTCTTAAATATTCTGAATAATAAACTAAAGTTAATTTCTAATTGATTAAGAACATTTTTCAAGTTTATTACTCCTTTTATATCAATTATTTCCATATTATAATCATTATGTTATCATTTAAGTTAATAATGGTCATTTTTTTGATATTTGGTACCTGAGTAAAAAATGAAGACCTTATATTTACAAGTTGTCCATGTTGTCAATAGTCCATTATATCCAGAATGATATTCATTATTTAGATATAATATATATCATAAATATATATTTTATATATATATATATGTAGCAATACATATCACTTGGAAGTAATAAATGAAATGCACCGTTCATGGAGACGATAAGTCATACATATGCATGAACGCTACTTTCATTTATATTTATTATTTTAATGGAATAAAAACTTAAGGATACATTGGTATATTATAATTCCAGTATAATATCATAGATAATATCATTAAATACTTCCTTTATACATCCCACATATGGAATTAATGAGTCATATCACTTTGAGGGGGCGGTAGTCCGCACTTTCTCAAATGAAATTATCACGTTTACCCATAATGAAAACCATAAAGGTATGGTATAAATTTAAAATACAAAAGCATAAAGAAAACATAAAAATAATATATATCATATATAAATACAGTTCCATCATAATGGACACTATGAGGGGCGGTAGGAGGTAATTGAACAATCATCATTTCGTGAGGCGTTAGTTTGCCATCCATAGGGACATTATGTTCTTCACCCATTAGATGGAGTTTTGTGTAAGTTTAGTTCGAATCCTTCTCATAAAAACATCCTAGTATATTGAGGATACTAGTTTTGTTATAAAATAAAGGAATAAAAATTGTTTAGGTGGTTGGAGAAGTAAAATAAAGAAAATAATTTAAGATAAATTGTTACCTTTAATTTGGGTAACTCCCTTTGGTTTGACCAAAATGGATTGTTGAAGTTCCTTATGCCTATGGTAAGGCTTCTATGTGGAAGAGTGAAATGTAATAAGCTTAATTGGGAAGATTTTAGATGATCCAAAAGTCTTTAGAGGTGTGAGGAATTGGATAGAAATAGTCTCCTTTTATAAGTGGGGGAGGGGTTCTTTAGGAAAGTGTGAAAATATTATTTTATTATATATTAATATTCGGTTTTTGAAGATCCAAAAATCATTAGAGTTGAATATAAGATGACTCATTGTCGAAATAAAATCATAAAATAATAATTATACAGGTTTTGGATGTTATTTTAATATATATAATCTTATTTATTTAAATGATTCATTAATTAGGTAAAAAATGCATCATTATACATTCATAAATAATTTAATTTATTCGATGTATAAAAATTATAAAAAAATACCATGAAGTAGGAAATATTTTTATCTTTCTAGTAAATATTTATAGTCAAAATTATTACTTATATAACACAATATAAAAATTAATTTACTAAAATATTTTTGTTTATGTCATTTTTGCCTTTACTTTAAATTAATTAATCTAAAGTGTCATTATCATTCATAAGTGGCTCCATGGGGTCCCAAAATCTACCCAAGGATGTCCAAGTCCGGCCATTACACATCCAATAGTGTTAGGAAATGTGTTAAGGTAATTTTGAATTATTATAATATTCTTTTTATCTTGAATTACCTTATTTACCTTTAACTGCGGTAAATAAAAGTCTAAAGTAAATATTCACCAAAAATTATTTTCATCTTATTGAACCAAATTTTACTTAATAATAACAACCATATATGTCGGATTTTCAAAATTCAATTCACTAATGTGTTAAAAATTCATTTAAATGAAAAAGTCAATTATTTAACTACTACTAAGTGGTTTCACTATTCACCAAGAATTGAAGTGTTTCAGAAAAATACCAAAAAATTAGCCTAAGCTATATTTTATATTACAAATTCAAAAAAGATGTCTATTTTGACAAATTATAAACATATACGTGTCATTAATTAATTTAAAATTAATTTCCGATGTTAAAACAAATTGTGTGTTTTTAAGAAATAATAATTATCAAAAGATTAACACTTGTTTTTGTCCAATTTCAAAGTGAAATTAATTCAAATGAATAACATTGGATTAAATGGTAAATATATATTCTAATTACAATTTGAATCCAATTAAAAATATAATCTATCCAAATAAATAAATTAGATTAAAAGGCACCTGTGAATTAAAATATAGTAATTTTTACAATTCATTAAAAATGAACTTTAACAGAAAAATACCAATAATTTACCCAAAGTATATTTTGATGTCCCGAATCTAAAGAAGAATTTTATTTTGTAAACTAGATTGTGTTAAATTGACCAAAACTATATTTAATGAGGGTTCTCCATTAAAAGGCGGAAAATCGACCATTTATGGTAAATTAATCTTAAAATTTGATTCATTCACATTTTATGCATCTAAATTTTATTGGATACATGTAAATACATTTAACAAACATGTATAATCATATTTTAGTTATTTTTGTTCATTCCCTCCAATACAACAGCTAGGAGATAACATCCATTTAAAATAAGAATATTATATTATTAGTGTGCGACGTGAGATTTCAAAGAAACCTGTAGTTGTGTATCGGGTACGCTATTGAACATATCAACCCTTTTAAAGTAAAATTAATATTTAATTCACAAATATTAAAAAAAATATGAAAATATATTATTTTTCAATTACCTGGGAAGTTACATGGATCCCACTGTAGCTCCTCAATGAATCGATAGGTCCCATGAGACAAACTACTGTATCGGCACAATGCCTTGACAAAATATTATTTGTAGTAGTGGCATGAGTCCTTGAAAATGTGGTTATGATGTCCAACATTATTCATTCCATCATTATGAAAATGGATACTGATATTACATGTGATTATTATAAAGTATAATATCCATGTGAATAAGTAAATGGTATTGTTTGATTTATCTTTTCCTTGTTATTCTAATATTTAATTTTAAAAGGTTTGTGTTTTAATATTATACAATGACTTAAATGTTTATGCTTATTTATTAATTTTTCCCCTATATTTTTATCCTTACTGAGGGTCTGATCTCACCCCTTTCTATGTTTTATTTTTTGTAGGATGGGAGTAAGTATATTATGACTGACCTTCAAGGATAGTCAAAAGGATATGAATGTTTTAAAACGAGACAATGTTTTTGTTGTTATTCATTTTGTGATGTAATGTAAAAATTATGTTTTTATCTAGTACATCCAAGGCTACTAAACTGATCAGGTTTTCGGGACATGATTCCATGTATCATGCCAATGATATGTAAAAATGCACAAACTCTAGGTAACTGTGGTCGGGGCATTATAATAAATTCATTGGAATTATATACTATGATATAAAATTAATAATTTTATTTATGAACTAATTATGTATATTACATTGTTTATTAACAAAACTTATTGGAAGAAACATAAACTATGTCAACACCCATAATAAATGTAGGTATTTCCCTCTTGAGTAAGAAAATAAGGTTGGGGTAAGATTTGACAATATTATTTGTAATTTCCCATAACATTTTATATGTTTTTTTATTCATGTTTTGATAATTATTTGGTTTGGTTTGATTTTGAGTAAAATTTGGAAAATTTGGGAGGACCAAGGGGCCATGCATGGTTGGAACATGGTTAGGGAAAACTGTGTTGTTTGGCCTAAGAAATCATACATCTATGTTGGACCTACTGGAAGTGGTGCACAATTTTTCCAAACTGTACAACCAACTCATCCAAACAATGAACTCCTGTAAAAAGGATTTATTCATAATTGATGCATAGTTAAGATAACCATGTGGCCTAACCATGCACCCCAAATATAATACTAGGGGTGGCATGTTGTTAAGGCACACAATAACTATTAACCTTTCATCCTTACCCAGAAAACCATGTGTGAAATTTTTAATGATTTGAATTTTTATTTTTAAAAATCCAAAACCCCCATTTAAGATTACTAATCACCTCAATCGACCCTAAAATGATTTCATGGTCTGTGGAGGCTCTCAAGAAGTGATTTTGTCTCCTCAAATATTTTTTTACATATCAAAGCAGCAATGATCTCATTTAATGCCTCCATGTTTTGGTAGATTTACTTCCTTATGATTTCATTATATATATCATTCATTCCTAAATATATTTTTATATATCATCATGTAATTGGTGGATCTAAACTCTGATTTTTGGATCTTGATTATTGGTTGTGTTCATATATCTTTTCTAGCTTCTTTCTTCATTTTCATATTTCTATGGTGGGTGTTGTGCATTTGGATTCATTGGTTTATAGGTAGGCGTCTCTATATAAAGGGTTAAATAATTGATTTGATAATTTTTATTATAAAATAATTTATTTAGTGTATGTAATTGAAGTGATAAATTATTTACATGTACTTTTTCGAAAGGATTCATTTTTTTTAATATGTCTTTCTTTAAAAAATACACTTTTTCACCAAGTGTTTTTTAAAATGATTAAATGGTAATTTTTATATGGAAATAGATTTTATTACTCAAAAGAAAATTTGATTGGATTCCAAAATGTTTAATAAATATTTAGAATTGTTTTTGAATTGTAATTGATAATAAGGGAACATCTAGAAGATTGGATGATTCTATAAAGTGACATATAAATCCTTAGTATATGTGGCACTACTAAAGGTTATCTTAGGGATATCGATGGAATATGGAAGGAATTGATATTGGTTGGATACAACTCATTTTATATTTCTAGTATATAATGTCCCATAGGCTAGAGCCTAAATGAGAAATGTCCCAACCCAAGTGCCACTAACCAGTGCCCTAATCTGGTTGGTCACATGGCCTCATGCGCTTATCCATAAACTCTAGAGGCTATCAATTATAAGAGAGGGCCAAGGGAGTGTATTTGGGGAGATTATTACCTCATTAATAGTTTGTATCACAATGTGTAGATTGTATCAGATAAGTATCATAAGAATATCTAAGCAGTTGGAATAACCGAAATAGACACTCTAAACACTAGACCAATAGCCTTCCATAGAACATGATGTGTAACAATATATAACAAATCATGAAATAAATATCAATACTGAAAAGTTAGAAAATTAATCATAAAAATAATGCTGATGATACATGTCATGTCTCTACAAAGAATGAAAAATAGGTATATAGGTATCAGTAAAATACATGTATCAAAATACCAAAAAGACCAAAAGAACAATCCTAGCTAGAATAATGTGCCACAACTTGGTATCGTTCTTCCTTAATCCTAATCCAATAACAATGTCAAGCATCGATCAATGTGATCTTTCCCTGATCCCGACATGCATCCATATATTTTATCTGAGTACCCAACGAAGGCCCAAACAGGGTGTGAGATAAAATCCCAATAATATACCTCAATAGTGTTTATAAAAATTCTACAATATGAAATACAAGATAAGAAATGTGTAATTTATATAAACATTATAACAGAAATGAAATAAGTGCCCATGTAATCTATGAATCAAATAAAGAAAAAAGGGTCTATAAAAACAAGGATCCTTACAAACTAATGGTCAAGATCCTATAACAAGGTATCCATAATTATAACATAAATAAACACCTCAACAATTTCCTATACACAGTATATCACAGCATCCTTAGCCACAAAATATAACTTGTATATCCTATCAACCCAGACAATGCCTTATAACTAGAATTTTCATATCAACCATGGCTTATCCATATAATAAGGAGTGCCATATTAACCATGCCCAAGCCATATAATAAGAAATATTATATCAATCACAGAAAATCCAGATAATTAGAATTGTCAGACCCGACAAGGAAGGGTCCAGGGTATTGGAGACCAGGTAATCCTCATCAATTCCTAGGAAAATCTCAATCGAAACTCAATTTTACATGGAATGGGGTTGAAGGAGCACGTTAACAAACCATGTGCACTAAGATCCCAATCATGCTAGATCCATTGGGTAGCATGACCTAAGGCATCACATGGAATAAATATCCAAGGATAAATATAATCAAAGGAAACCACTACCACTATAAAGATCCATGGGAAAACTAACCATGGAATCAAATGGAATCATAATCTAGGGTATAGCAATAAAAGAATCCACTACCATTTATTTAATCATGCTCATTTATAGATTCACATACCATATCATTCCATCATTTTATCCAACTCATTTAAATAATTCATACTTTAATATTTAAACAATTCACATCATGTATTACCTAGAAAAGGAGTCAAACTATCTCCTAGTCACATCAATTAAATAAATTCAGTTTAATAATTTAATAATGTCTTCCTCTAAATAGGAAAAAACACATACACACACACACAAAAAGTCTCAAAGGAACTAGTGGGAATCACTAACGAGTTTCATTTCATCCAATTGAATTAATCAATTCTATTTAGTGGTAGTATCAAAAATTATGATGTGAAGCATAAATAAAATTAGATCTATAAATTGAAAAAACCAAAGAAAAATGTATATACAACCTACCTTATGTTCGTAGTAGAGTTCTCATCTAGTATCTACTTCTAATTCGAACCAGATCAAAATAAAAATGAATAACTAATGAACAACCTAGAATTATGGAAAATTATCTTCATCCTAAATAACTCCACTTATATGAATTCAGATTAATAAAATAATATTTTATCAAATAACTTATGGACATGAATCTGACAGTCCTGATGACGCTTGATTCTAACATTGGATGGAGAAACAACTTATGAAAATAGAAGAAATCAATGATCGTGTTTCATTGATTTGGGGATTTTCCTCATAGAAGTGTGTATCGCCCGATCTAGAATACTTTCATATTCTTTTCTCCACGGAGGAATTGAAAACCCGAGCATGGGGCTTTGGATCCATTACCCTAAAACTGGGAATTATTCACTTGGGTGAATGGGATAAAAAGTTCAATCCCATGGAGGTTGTTCACACAACTACACAAATTTGGGTTAGAGTGTATGGATTAAACTGGATACTTTTGAATCCCATAATATTGTATGATATTGACTTATCCATTGGCATTCCAATCAAAATTTATATGGAAATGGAGGTTGCTCGTTTTGGTCACTTTGCTAGGTTTATGGTAGAGGTTGAGCTGGGTTCACCTCTTGTTGAAAAGGAAATTCTTGTGAATGATGATGATATAATTGAGCTGAATATTGTTTATGAAAAAATGCCTAAATTCTTTAAGGACTACAATGTCATTGGTCATGACTTAGCTTCTTGTCGACGGTCTTTAGTATGCAGCTTCTATGCTTTGCGTGGTCACAACGAGAATAATTGTCTCAAGAAAAGAAAAGCTCCCTATAATTTGAAATTTGACCCTCAGCTGTTACATGAAGATACTAGGTGTGGGGAAGACTTGGGAAATGTTGCATATCCTGCTGAGAAAGAGGCACAAGATGTTACTCATGTAGAGGAATCTAATGCTAAAACAAAGGAATACTTCCCCGTCTCACCTCAATTTGGTGCTCCCTCTTCTGGAAACAAAAAGAAATCATGGGTTGATATCTGTATGGAAGAAGAAAACCATATATTAGTTGGTCCTCTAGGAAAAGAACAAGCTAGGGAAGAAGGAGATTAACTATAGGAAACTATGGTTGACTCAGTGATTCGAAAAGGTAATCAAATCTTAGATTCTGACTCCCCGATCATCTCTACAGCTCGTCATTCTACTTCAAATCCTATTGTGGATAATGAGGGCTTCCAACATATTTCTTACAAGAAGACAATGCCCTTCGTTGCTTCCCCAATGGTGGTTGAGAAGCCTATTGTTGAGTAAATGAAGCCGCCAGTTTGTAAAAATGTATCTACTAACAAATGCAAGGATGACTTAGAGGATAGCTCAAATGCTGAGAGCACGGATGCAGAGACAATTCAGGAAAGACTCCAAGTGCTCTCGAACATGGAAGGTGCAAGAAGAGGGAAGATGATAGGTCGGGGATGCAGGAGTGGAAGGGCGGAGCAGGATGCCATTAGAGATGAAGAATGAAGGCTTACCAAGCAGTTGTTGAAGAAGATAAATAGATAGTTTCTTTTGTCTTGGGTGTTCCATGTATTCCCCTTCCCTTGTCATTTGGTACTTTCATTTTCTTGATTCCAATAAAAGGTTTCACCATTACCCTTAAAAAAGGATTTTTAGAACAACTCATGGGCATGTGCTTCCATACATATAGTTTCATCAAACTTGGAGGGCTATAGTATCCCACCATTCTAGCCACGCATGGTTAGAAACATTATGTGGTCTGCCTAGCCTAGTTTTACTAACCATGTTACCTACCTTGTTTTTTTTCAACAAGTAGGTCTTCGAGCTTTGAGCAAGCCCCTAACAGCTTTTAATAACCCATGATCACTTTAGGTACATAAAAAAGTCTATAAACAACCATTTAAACCAAAAAACAAAAGATCTGTACCTCTTCTGAATCCCTAGGATCTTATAAAATGGATAATACTTTTTCCATTATAGATATTTATAGCACAATGTATTTTTATCATGGATATTTTTCCATATTCATTTTATATGGGATTTTATCAACTATCTTTTCAGGATGCTATTTCATTGAAATGTGTTTATTTTGGTACCTTATGGTGTATGGATATGACTTTAAACTGCATTATTTAAAATTTTCTCAACTTGGGTCTGAGAATATTAAAGGATTATATGAAAACTAATGGAAAAATTATTTACAAGTAGTTTTTATTTCTGAAAAAAAATATAATGTTTTGGATTTTAAATATAGAAATGCAGTGTTCTTGATATTTGAAATTATATAGATTATATGGTGGTATATTTTTGGTATTTGTAAAAAACCATACATGTTCCTTTTTGTGGATGTAGATATTTTATTGTAGGATCCTGGAATATGGGGAGGGAATCATGTAGCATGATGGCTTCTCTAATTATTGATGCCTTTGGTTTGAGTTGGTTTTGAGGTGATGATGGGTGACATGGGGGCTTGTGGTCTTTTCTAATTCATACTTTTCTAGTGTATCCTATTTGATTGATTATATGGTTTTGGTTCTATATTTTTTCTTCTACTGAATTGTAATCTTGTTGTATTTCATTTTTCTATTATATTCCAGACTAGTTTCCTTGATCTTGTTATACCTCACTATGATTGGCTAGCTTGAATGTCATTTTTAGTTGAGTTAGGTTGGTTTGTTATAATTTTTTATCAAAGGGATGCTCAGTCTGAGGTGTGTTAATATTTCCTGGGATGGGTATTGTGTCCTTGGTAGATAGTAGTTTGTTCTATTCAGATTCATATACTAATTACATGAAAGGGGGCTGGCCGGCTAACATTCATGACTGAACCCACGTTACCATGGGTGGTCAAGAACATTTACTAGGTTTTAGACTTATAGTTGAGGTTATTTAAATGAACTATATGAGATTTTTACTCAAATAAACCTACTATTTCATAAATGTGTTGTATTTCTTTAATATTATTCATAATTTCTTTAAATGATAATTGTTTTGTATTCTTGAAGCTAATAATATGTTACTATCATTTTCACATAAATGATTGGTTATTTTAATTGGTTTATTAGAAGAATACTTTGATAAGAGCTCTTCCAAATATGATAGAGGAAGTTGTGAGATAGGTTCTACAGGAGAATCCTCATGTGGACCCTTATTTGGTTGAAGATGTTATTTGTACCTTTCATAATCTAGGATAAGTGGGTGTAATGAGCATGAAATGAGAGGTGGATCATGCCTCATAATTCCACAAGAAACATCAACATGTCTTCTATGGTGACATAGGAACCTAATAATATAAAGATTTGTTTGAAACAATTGATAGGATATTCAATTCCATGAATAATAATGGAGAATCTAATGTGGGTTTCACCACGTATATCCACGAAGGACCAGGATGAAGATATCAAGACACCATGGTGCCTGATAAGTTGCACGAGGATCCTACCTAAACATATTTTAACAAATTATTCAACTAGATATTTTATCCCAAGAAATTGAATGTGGGGAACACCCCAGAGATTATAATCGTAGATAAAGGGGGGTATACCATCCTAAAGATTTGCACCAATTTTTATTAGTTAGTGATCTTAGCACTAGAGTTGCTCACTAATGAGTACATAATGTCTTGGAGGTTTGAGTTGGGATTGAGAGAAGATATTCAATCAATTTAAATACTCATGTTCCTTATATACTCTGTGGAGATGATTGGAAATGTATCATTGGTTGAGGTAGATATAGATGGAAATATAGGTTTGGGTGGATATTTATTTGGTACAGTTGTTTATCTGGGTTTTTCTTTTATCCAGAAAAGAAAGTGCAAGGTTGGTAAGTTTTCTTTAAAAACAGTTTTATGTGATTTATTAGTATAACAATAGGTTTTTTTCTATTGTTATTGTAATCATGGTCATACTATTACTAACTATACAGAGGTTCTAATGTCTTCTAATTGTTTTGGCTTTGTTATTCATCTTAATCATTTTCATGAAAGGATATCCTATGTATGTAAGGTATGATCCACTCTCACAAAGGGTTTGTGGTTTCATATTAATTCTTCCATGGGTGGTGGATCTTATTATAAGGCCAATGGGGATATTAATGTGGAAATGACCACATGAATTTATGAATAAGAGTGCGCACAAGAGGAATATGATGCAAGGTTATCTACTATTAGAGGTACATTGTTAATTTCATCTTTTATGATTCTAGAATTTTTTAATATAGGTTCTTCTCATTATTTTACATCATAAATTTTGTTTGAAATGTTGGGTTGATTTTTTGGAAATTATTCCATTATTTTTTGATCATTCCTTGCTTTTTGGAAAGAGTTCCAAACAAGGATTCAAGTGTCCCCCATGTTGGGTGATGATAGCTGACTGTGGAGTAACATGGGATTTATTAGTTCATCATCAATATATATTTGAACAGATCATTTCCATGGATTATATGATTAGTGTGAAATGAAAAATGTGATATTATTGTAGTCAAGATTAGTTTCAATCTTCTAATAGGGTCACCCACATCATTTAGGTTGAGTGGGATTATAGAGAGGGTGGGCATGGCCTGTTGTTCTTTATGACAGGGTAATATCATGTCAGTTTTCAATGTTGTTTCTAGATGTTTTCCTCCCTAATTTTGTCAATATTCTTTCTCTAGTGGTGTGTGTGTACCTTGATGTTTTTTCAGATGCTTTCTTGGTTAACCAATTTAGAGAGAGGTCAAGTTTACTATTGGACTGCTACCCAGTACGATGCTCATTTATTTTCCATCTTATCAGATGGAACCTACTGATTTATTGGAACTTATGGATTATCTTGAGGAAATAGAGGATAAGTGATTTATTCATTCTGGAATTTCATCAGGGGATTTTCTAGTGTTCTTTTCTAAGAAGGTAGATATGAGTCTCAGTCTTTATAGAGATTTCCAAAAGGTGAATTTGGTAATTGTTAGGAACAAATATTTCATGCACAATATTGATGATATTTTTGACCAACATAGAGGGGATAATTAGTTTTTGAAGACTGACCATTAGTCTGGGTACCACCAATTTGGAGTTTGAGAAGAAGATATACCTAAGACCACATTTTGATGTAAGTATGAAAATTTTAAGTTTCGAGTATTCCATTCGGTCTCTCTAATACTCCTACAATATTTATGTAATTGATGACCCAAATCATTCATCAATTCCTGGAATCGTTTTTGTTGTGTTCATGGACGAAATTTCGTTAAACCATGTTAGAGGAGGAGCATATAAACCATTTGAATATCATTCTTCAAACCTTTAGGGAACAAATTATATACAGTAAGCTTTCCAAATGTGATTTTTGGATTAGGGAAGTGAAATTTCAAGGGAATATTATATTGTATAGAGGCATATTAGTAAATCCTAAAAAGATCCAAGTAGTGATTTCTTAGAAGTAGCCCAGAAATGAGTTTGAGATCTAAAGCTTCATTATTTTGGGTAGTTACTATATACTATTTGTGCAAGAATTATCCAAGATTTAATATTCTATGATATATTTTACCTCTAAGGGTGTAACATTTCAATGTATTGATAAGTTTTAGAGATATTATGAGTTGTAAAAGGTGAGTTTGAAATCATCACTCATTTTGATTCAACCAGAACTGATTTTGGGTTATGATGTTTTCTATGATGATTTGAGAATGGGTTTTGGTTGTGTATAAATACTATGGAAATAGGTGGTGGATTATGGTTCGTGAAGGTAATTAACTAATTATTAAAACTATTCAACCCATGATTTTGAGTTAGAATAATTTATGCATGCACTCAGGGAATAACTATCTCTTTGGGGACCAATTTTTAGTGTATTCATATCATAAGAGCATGGAATATATTTTTACTCCATGGTATATAAACATATTATAGAGATTATAGGTTGGATATATTCATAAAATTTATTTTTAATATTTCATAAAATTCTGGGAATATAAATGTGGTCGTTGGTGCAGTGAGAAGACCCTTACTGATTCAAGCTGTGAAGGAATTAGTGGAGGAATGGTCTTTAATTATTTCGGTCACTGGATAAACATGGTGGTAAAAGAGGTTAGTGGATAGGTGTTCTTGAATTTGATGAAGGATGAATCATATTTTTTATGATAGTTTTCATCTATAGAATATGATAAACACCAAGTGAAAATGATATAGGAATGACATTATGGTGGGGGGACATTAGGTGAGTTTTCCCAATTTCCCAATGGAGCCTAATGATTTCTTAATAGGTTGGTTGTTCCATTTTCCATATTTTAAGAGTTTATGGATATTGAAAAATAGTCTTTTTGGTCCATGAACCATGGAGCTATAAAGATTTCTCATGACGTGAGACATTGGTATCGGTGGATGTGGATGAAATGGGAAGTTTTAGTTTTTGTCTCATGGTTTCCCACTTGTAAGAAAATTCAAGCAGAACACCGGACCCCTGATGGGTTGTTACAGCCTTTACCCATTCTTGTTTGGAAGGGGGTGAAATTTCCATGGTCTTCATCATTGGTTTTGCATGGAATCCTAGTGATAATGGTTTGAATTGGGGGATCAATTATTAAATTATAAAATCAGATCATTTATTACCTATCAAATATATGAAAAAGTGGAATAACCTGGCGACTTGTATATTTGAGAGATTGTGAGACATCATGGGGTTCTTTATGTTGTTTTATCTATCATGAACCTGAGGTTCACTTCCATGTTCAAGAAGGTTTTTCATGAAGAAACAGATTCCCAGTTGAAATTTATCACGACATATCATCCATTGAAATATTGAAAAATAGAGAGGGATGTTGAGGTTTGTGAGAATATGGACTGGGCATGCATGATTGAATTTAGAGGAACATTATAAATGAAATTTTCCCTAGTTTAATTTTCCTATAAAATTTTTTATCAATATTTAATAAACATGGAACTCTTTGAAGCATTGTATGGGCATCAATGTATATCTCCCTTAGGGTGGGCATAGTTGGGAGAGTGTCCCTCGATAGGGCTGAGTGTCATTCAGGAGATGATGTAATGGGTGCAGTTGATTCAATAATAGTTTCTTATAGCATAGATCAATCTAAAATTTTATACAGACCATTTGCCTTAGCCACTAGAGTGTGAGGTTAGTGATCATGTTTTTCTCTAGGTTTCACCTCACATAGAACATTGTTAGTTTGTTAAACATGTTAATTTTTCACTGAGGTTTGTGCACCCCATTAAGATCATTAAATGATTGGGGAAGGAGGTATATATTTTGTAATTTCCATGTTGTTTAACATATATCAAAGAATAATTTCATGTTTCCTAGTTAAGGATGTATATACCATATCCTATACATGTGATTGGATGGGACGATTCTGATCATGATCTTAATACCCCAGTTGCTGAGAAACCAGTTCAGATTATGGATCAGCAAGATAAGATATTGCATAGTAAAATGAATACCATGGTTTGGGTACTATGGTAGTCCATATGTGCTAGCCATGATATATGGGAGTGGTAATCATTAATAAGACATTAATTTTCTTTTGTCTTTTCAGATCCGAGTTCTTGATCACTTTTTTGGACCAAAATCAATCATGGTGTGTGTGGGGGGGGGGGTACTATGTCTCATTACTTATTTCAAGTGTTCCTTTATTTATTTTTTATCATAATTTGGTTACTGTTCATTTTGGGTTTTTTCAGGTGAAATATGAAAAATTTTGTAGGCATAAGGTGTTGTTCATGTTTGGAACACAGTTACCAAAAATAGTGTGGTTTGTCCAATGAAAATATGTGGCTTTTTGGATCCATTAGAAGGGACACACATTTTTTCAAAATAATGTAGAATCTTCTTCCAAACCATGAGATCCAATATATAGGTTTTATGCATGGGTAGTTCTTGGTTTTGGTAATTAGGTGGTGTAACTATGCACTCCAAACAAAACCCCAGGGGAGTCACATGGTTAAAGAACATGATTACTCTTAACCATGAAGCCTTACCAAGAAAATGTTGCATGTGGTTTTTAATGCCACAATTTTTTATTTTAAATATCATGAACCAAAAATTTAATATTCCCAATCACCTAATTCAACTTTAACATAATTTCATGGGTTGTGGAGGCTCCAAAGAAGTAATTTGTCTCCTTAACCATTTTGGCCCATATTGAAGTGACGTTGATCTTGTTTGATCTCTCCGAGTAAGTACATATACTTCCTTGTGATCTATTTTTATCTATATTTTTCCTCCTTAGTGTTTGATAGATCGTAATGTAATTGATGGATCTAGACTCTGTTTTTTATCTTGATTGTATATTGTGTTCCAAGATCCTTTATGCCTTCATTATTTATTGTCATTTTCCAATGGTGGGTGTTGTGATATGTAATTACTTTGTATAGAGGTAGTTGTCTTTATATAAATGATTAATTCATAAATTTTCTATATTTTCATGGAAATTATTCTTTTTTTTCTATATAATTGAAGAGATATATTATTTCTGTGGATTTTTTAGAAAGTATTCATGATTTTAAAAGGGTTTTTCATTAAAACATGATTTTGAACAATAAGTGGTTGTTTAAATTGATGAATAGTGGTTTTTATTTGGAAATATATTTTTAAACTATAAAGGATATTGGAATGGATTTTAAAATGTTTAATAAATTTTGAGCATGCTATTTTAAATATAATTGATAATATTATAACATCAGAAACCTTAGGTGCATTTGGAAAGAGACATAGGCAATCTTATTATGTGTGGCACTACTAAGGGTAGTTTATGGATATCGATGGACTATGTTAGGACTCAATATTGGATGGATTCAACATTATTTATATGTCTAGTATGTATTTTCCCATAGGCTAGAGCATAAATGGATTTTTAATTTTTATTTATGGATATTTACACAAGGTGGGTTTTTATCATGGATTTTTTTATATGTTTTTATATGAGATTGTGCCATATAGATTTTCATGATAGGATTTCATGGATATGTGTTTACTTGGGTAACTTATAGTGTATGGATATTCTTTTGTGATTTATCACTTCTACTTTTCATATTTCTAGTTTGATAAATTGATAGTATTTCATGAAAACCAATGGGAAAATGGTTTACAAGTGGTTTTTGATTTATGAAATGTTCTTTGTAAAAACAGTTTTATATTTAAATATGGAACAAAAAAATTCATTATTTTAGACCTTGTATATATTCTATAGTGTTATGATACTAGTGTATGTGCTCACACCCTAATTTTTCATTTGGGATGGTGTACATATTGTATTGCAGGATCCAGTTAAAGGGAAGGGAATCTTGTAGAATATTGGATTATCTTATTGTTTCTGCCTTTAGTTAGGTTAGGTTTGGAGGTGATGGCGGGTCACATGTAAACTTGTGTACCTTCCTGATGTGTCGCAAAAAATCTAGAATGTTATTGGATATATGCATGGTTTTGGGTGATTGAGGGTGGTTTCATAATTGTTTACAACTATTTTACCATATTTTTATATAATATAATCTCGCAATGGTTCCCACATCCATAACTAAGAATGGAATTTTTTTCAAAAGGATGATAGTACTTTGGGGTTTCATACACAACAGTTCTTATGAACTCACATTTTTGGGGAGGATGGGAGGTCTGGTTCAACACACCATTTTTTGGGGAATTATTACTTATTATAGGACTCTATTATGGAATTATTATATTTTCATTAAATTCCTCCCATGACTTTATATGAGATTTGCTACCCCAATGTTAATTACTTGATCAAGACCATGTTCTAATGGGAACAACTATGTGTTCCCCATGTTGTCCCTCATTATCTTGTTTATTTATGACACATTAGGTTATTGATATTTTTGGGAACTCTAGAGATTATTTCTGTCTTGGATAGAGGTTGGTGTCTTGGATATGGGATTGAACCACTCTGAGGTATCCAACATATCCTCTAAGAACAGGAATCAAAATCCATATAGTTTTGTTGAAATTATTTAAATTTATATGAGGGACTATATGATAAAATTTAACATCATGAGGTAAAGATGAAAATATACACGGCTCAAACCTCAAATAGGTGCCCTATGTATCCTAACAGGATATGTATTAGAATCTATGTAGTTCATGTTATGGGAATCATAATCATAAAAGATGGGACGACATATTCCTTGAGTAGGGCTTATGTATATAAGTATGCTCGGAATTTCCTCATCCAAATTATGGTCCTTTAAGTAAATTTAAGATTTAATTAGGCTTGCATCCCAATAAATTCCCCAAATAGTGGTCATTCCAATCATGAAAATTTTAAAATCATCACTAGTCTCTAAGCCCACGTGATCCATTCTCAATATGATAATCAATAGATATCAGAAGATAAGACACGTCACATGAGACCATGTTTTCATGGGACTTACACATTAATAATTTGATTTTTGAGGTATGATTACCAATATGATGGTGGGTATGGTTTGGATCTCAGGTGAAAGGAAGGCTTCATACATATCCTATTTATGACAAGGAATCATATTCCTCATAGTTTCTCAACTCCCTAAAGCATTGATCTGTTTAAGGAACTTGAGGGAATGGTTGGGACTTACACATAAAGGGATTCTTATGTGTGGGTATTCTTCTCATTTGCTAATGGGAGCGGAATGATATTAAACTCATGTGAGAATATAGTCCCATGTGTTAAAAATATTTGAGATAAGAAAGGAATTACACTAGGGAGGATTCAAATTAGAGCATGTTCCATAGGATGGTGTCCCATGTATCATGTTTGGATATGAATTATAGTTCTCATAGTTTATTACATCCCTCACCCAATAATGGGGTTAAGGTAATTGAGGGAATGGTTGGGGAATACACGTAAATGGATTCCTGTGTGAGGACCCTCTTCTCATCCACTGATGGTCGAGGAGTGATAGTAGACTCATGGGAGAATCCAGTCCAATGAGTCATGAATATTTGGGATATGAAGGGACATTCACTAGGGACGAATCACATTGGATCATGAGACATTGAAGATATCATAAATATCATGTATGTATAGGAAGAATAATTCTCATAGTTCATTACCCCCTAACCCACTAATGTGTTGGGGAAGGTGATCACACTCAAACACATTATTTCTATCATTGAGGTTTAGGAATTCCATAGACATATACGAAGATGAGAGTCATTTTCATATTCATTCTCTATCTTATAGAAGATAATGTGAGATAGTGACCCTAAATGGTCTATTGCAATTTCTGGTCATGATACGAGGGCCCCATCCTAGAGTATGACACAAATATAGTCGAATGAGTGCATAACCATAACCCATTAAAGACTCTCCCCTTATAAAGGGGGTATGCAGACAAAGGTTCCTTTATTGGGATCCCCATGGTATAAGTATGAGTGTGTATACTAGAAAAAGATGACCTATATTCCCAATGTCACTTGATTGTGTATCCTGTGTGACTTGATTTTTTTCCAACAAATTTGGTGTGTTAGTTTGACCTGGAAGACACATCAGATGGTGTCTTCCTGACATGTCTTGATTATCATACCAACATGTTCAAAGTGTTAGTGTTACATGGAATACATGACCAAGGTAGTCTTCCTAGAATGTCAATATAATATTCGCATAATCTAAGTTGATATGTACAAGGTGCTTCACATAATAAATTTTTACATTTCGAAGACGATTCTCATAAGAGATGTTTACTTGTGAAAGATCTTCTGGATGACAGCTGACTTTTCCAAGAAGTCTTCACATGATCTGGGGGCATATGTCAAGGGTCTTTCTCATGATCAACTGATTTGTTTGGGATGTCTTTACATGATCAAGGTATACATGTCCACAGGCTGTTGATTTGTCAATGTGACATATCCATGATGTCTTCACATGATCAAAGCGACTTGTCTAGGACGTCTTCATAGTGTCAAATTGGGACGTCCATAGGTTGTTACATGATAATTCTGACATGTAATGGACTATAACACAATAATGATGGATTTTCCATAGCTAAATTAGGTAATCATGAGTCCAATGAGGGGTATTGAGAAGATGGTATCATAAAAGAGTTATGTGGCAGGGTCTCACAAACATTTCTTGAACCGCACACGCGTCTATGTTATGATGACGCATGTCCAAATGGATCATTCCTTAAGGCCACATCGATAATATTTTAATTTTAGGAGTGAATGTATAAGTTATTCTTCAAAGAACACACATTACAAGGATTAAATGGGGAGATGTGGTCCTGGAAATGAGTTCCCATGCATGCTAAGTCATTGTACATTGTGAGGAGTGCCCGTATAATGGATTCACAAGAATATCAATGGCTTATGCGATGCACATAAACAAAAAAAGTAATATTGTGATGGGTACTTTTACTATGCATAGAGACTGCATATTGGAGTCACAACATAGAAATATATGGTCAAAGGATGATTTTGACACATTTTCATGCATGGGGTTCATATTCACATTGCTTTTGTTGCATGATTCGGAATATTTAGGGGTGGACCATGTTCAGGTGGCTACATCCAGGGATATATGAAATAATAATGATATCAAGGGTTGAAGACTTCATGAGAGTAAGGGTTTGTGTGATCACTTTTTCAGGAGTACATGGAGGTGTTACGTGTCTGTTGGTCTATGTCAGCAAACACTAGTATGGGTGTCCTACATGTCTGATAACCTGCATCATGTGGACCAATATAGGTATCATGATAAAAAGGGTTCTAAATCATAACTCTATATGGAAATCTAGTCAACGGTTGAGAACTACATAATAGAGGACACATGATCCCTTATGGGATCATGTGAAGGGCTCTATAAACTAGTGTCGGGGATATACATTGGTTCCATGTTAATGGAAGAGATATTTCATGGTAGAGTCATGAAAACAATAAGGTATCAAAAAGATCACATGAATAAATTACATGAATTGGAGTTACCTATAATTTTCACATGATATTTAAGTTATCATGCAATCATGTGATCGTGAATGGATCACATGATGGAGCTCTACATTACCTGGTGAATCTATTCTGAAGGTGGAAGACCACCACTTTCTCTCTAGTATTACTCTTATTATTATCCATTTTTTCCCTCCCTTCTCATGTGTGTGTATTTTTTTGTGGGGGTAAGGTTTTATATAGGCATAGATCAGCCACAGTTGGTGTCTTTTTGTACTGTGAGTGTTTTGCGTGAAATGGCCTAATGTTGTGGTAGATTTTCAAGATCAACATCATACAACCATAAGATGACTTAATAGGATGGAATTATTCATATCCAATAATTATTCATAGGAATATCATCAGAAATATTACATGATCTTCTCCAAGTAATTCACATGACTGAACTATCTTCATATGGTGGTATCACGTGATCACATGATTGGTCTTCATCCGGCTCTGTTCGATCTTAAGATATCTCTTTTTTCTATACATTACATGTACACAAGTAAATAATGGCCATAGCTTGAATATCATTCATGTGGTGGGGTAAAAAATAAATAAAGATGGCTTAAGGTGATCAATTTAGGGGCTTTACATGACCCCATTCCATGTAAATGGTCATCCTTTTGAAATGTTATAACATGAATAGCTTCATGTGATGGATTGACCATCACTATGAGATAGATTTTTCTCTTCAAGGAAATGAAACAATGTGAAGTCAATTTTTGTGCATGGATTTGGGATTTCATGGGTGATTCAACATTCTCAGTCTTATCTTTTGCGGAATCCTTATCATTGAGAGAGAAAGAGTGTCGGGGTACTAGATGTTGGCTCTTACGTTATTGTAGATAGATCCCTCAAAGGGTGAAGGTAGAAAAAAATGGACACCAATGATAATGTGGATAGGATTAGACACATTATGAAACATATGTTCTATGAATATGTTTTTATTGTATGAAAAATGATTTCAATACTTCCCATACTACATTTATTTCACCTAAAGATGGATAATTATTAATAAAAAAATTGGTGGAATCATTTGATCGGGTATGAAGTGGGTTCAGATCCCATAAAAATTGCCCTACACCATCACCAACAAAGACTGTCCATTGGGAGGCCCACCTAGGAACACCCCACACACCCCATACATGCAATGGGTGAACAATTATCTCCTACCCTAACTTGTTAACTAGCTTGATACTTGGCTCCCAAGGAATTTTTGAGGTGACACCTACATGTTCTCTAGTTCATCTAGTCGGTTTTTTGGCATGGATGGATTATTTTTTTAAGTGGAACCCAAAAAATTTAGAAAATTATTCTATGTAAAATGAATATAAAATGGGCCACGGTTATTTTCCCTTATAATGAAAAACCCCAGACCAACCATCATTCTTCAAGAATGATACCTCCACACACTTTGTAAAAAAATATGACCTATATTTGAATAATATTTCAACATATCAAATATAAGACAAAAAAGTGTATGCTTCACAATTATAGGTGCTTAAAAAATATCCCCCTTAGAATTAGATTCATTCAGGCTAGAAAGAATCTGAATCTAAGGAAAATATAGACCTATTTTGAATATATGTGAACATATGATGGCATTGATATTGAGCCCTATGAATTGATTTGTCTAGAGTGTGTTGACTGTGGGATTTCAAGTTCTATCAAGAGGATACTCTTTTCCAAGAGTGCATGACTGAATCCACGATAGGGAGTATCCTGTTATTGGGGCATAAAGACATTGAAACTGGAATGTGTATAAATTATAGGATGAAATTGGTATTTTGGGTAGAGTAACTTGTATCTAGATATAATATAATATGAATTAAAATCACTATGTTTCCCAAGGGAATGAGAATCAAGTAGTACTTAGTTAGGTGATAAAATCCTACATCGATCAATCTCATGCATAGTTATCAATGGTTCACAGATGAATAACTCTATGATGAATGTATGTACATAGATCTATCTCATATATAAGAAGAATACAATTATCACTTTGTGACAATATTATAGCTTGGGACACAAGATTTGGTGAAGATGTTGCATGGATCATCAGTGATACTCATATTGTTTGTAACACTAAATAAACCCAAATGCCTGGATTTGAGTGCTAATCTAACCCTAGTTTTATCACAAGAAATTATATTGAATTCCCACGGACATTAGAATACTCATTGATGTAACTACTCCTGTTATTGTGATTTTTCATAATTTACAAGGATGATTTTTGTAATATATATATCCTATAGAGAGAATGGCCTAATTTCATCCTAATTCAGTGGACTTAGTGAGTATATATTGATTTTTTTTTCTAAGGAGTAATAACCCCTAAAAAACATGAATATTTTAATTTAATATTTCCATAAATATTTCCTGAACCTCATATAGGGGAAATCATAGCAATCATGGTCTTGGATTTTTTTTTCTGTCCACACTCTTATGAATTTTTAACATGATAATACTTTATTCCATTTCTATTTTATGAATGAAAGATATTTCACTGATTACCCAAAGAACATTTCCATCAATAATAGACATGACTTTTTCCAAGGATGTCCTTTTTGGGTTTTTAACCTGGTGTGAATTGTGTCTATTTCAATTGGCTACATTAAGGTCTTACAAACTAGACCATTTTTGTTCTAGTGTTTAATGTCTTCTAGTTCAATACTTCTAATACTGTTAGTTTAGATTCTATTATCTTGGACTTTATGTTGTTCATTGTTTAGATTCATCTAGATCATACATATACTATAGGTAGTTTAGAGACTTATATCATATAATTTCTACTACTATTAGTTTAGAGTCTTCCATCTCGGACCTTCTGATTTTGGTAGTTTAGAGTATTATTTCTTAGACCTTCTATTTTTGGATGTTTACATTATTATAGATAATATTTTAGATGTAATTTAGATTAGATTATTGTATCTTGTACATGATTGATTAATATAAATTGTGGGGTACATTCCTAGGATTTCCCAAAACACCCTATGGTGCCGAGTTACACCACAGTGTTTCTGGGGCTCAAAATGATTGGAGTTATATTCTTGAAAAGGTGAATATAGAACTAGTTGGTAGGTAAATTCACATATTTGTTTCTATAATGGTAAAAAAGTGGTGTCCCCACTCTTATCCTAAGGCCATAAAAGATTTTGGATAGGGATAATGAAATTTCAGGGAACCAGAGTCCACCTGGATAGTTGGAATACAAGTCGTTTAAATCATGTGACCAGGATTTTGAGTTGATGAATGTGGAATGGATCAAAAATACTATAGAAGACCCAAAATTACCTAACATGATGAGTTCCCCTATGTTTTACCTGTGTCTCGTGATGATCATATGTCCTTACTTGCATGTAGTTTATGCCTCTAGTTGGCGGGTCATAATCCCTTATACTTGAGCCCATAGGGCTTGCACACATGGTAATGTAATGGAAATCCCCACTCTTTTACAAGGGCTATATATTATTTTTGAATTATCAAACATATGAATTATGGATTTTAAAGGGAAGATAATTTTATCCAAGTAATTATTTTGGTACCCTAAGGATGTTTATATTTCTGTTGGGAGGCTCTTGCCCTACTCCATGTGGTTTCGAGTCATCTGGAATGGGCCATAAAAAGGATTGGGAATGGAAAGTTTCATTAATAATTTGACCAAGGCTACAATACACAATATATTAATGTTGAGGATGTAACATATTCTTAAATAGTTTGGTTATGGGGATCAAAAATCATTGTCAAGGAATATCTGACTTAACTGGGGGTGGGAACCGGTGAGTATTGGTCAATCATTAATAATGACAGAAGCCCAAATTCTAGGTAGTTTAGAGAATAACTCATGGAATTTAGGGGGCCTTCTATCTAAGAATGAACATCCTCAAGGAATATTCCCTTTGGAATGGATATCAATTCTGTGACAAATCCTAGTGGGGTCTTTTATGGATTATCTTGTCCTTGTTTCCAGTTTTCTATAGAGGATAACAAAGATAAAGAGATCCCAAGGTCTATTGGATGGTTGTCTCATCTCATAACACAAATAAATTAAGGGTTTTATGGAAAAAATAATATTCAATAAGGGTTCATGAAGCCTAAATTTTTTTTCACCACCTAGTGAACACGTTATGGTGGGTGAGATGTGAAGAATAATTTACCAGTCTTTTTCCTAGGCAAGGAGGTCCAGTGTGCATATATCAACTATTAATAGTTCCGCAAAATAGACCCTATGATATTTATGCCTTATTTATTTATGCTATATATTTTTCCTAAACTCTTGGGATGATGATTTTACTGAGAAAGAACTTAAAATTTTTTTAGCAAGGTCTTTGAGGTATTTTAGCATGACTAGTTACATGTATCTATCACTAGTAGTTTTAGGGTGTTGCGATTTTGACCATAAAAAGATAAAGTTTATGGTTGTGAATATATTACCAAATATTATGTATTTGAAAGACATTATGCACATAGACCTGGTATAAAAGGAATGTTATAAAACAACCTAACTAGGATACCTAGGGTCAAGAGTACTCCGCCATCCTTTTGAGAGGGACACAAAAATGTTCTAAATCATGGATCGAGGTTCTCCCAACATGAGTAATGATATGGTAAAATCATTTTGATGATAACCTAAAAAACCCTAAGGTGATGAGTTCCTCCATGGTAATTTCAACCTCACAAGGCTTATAAGGAAATTATTATAGGGCCATTATTCCTATAGTTTGTAGTTCGAAACCCTTATGCATTGCTACCATGTTCAAACTAGGAGTATATTTTCCATTTCAATTTTTATGGAAGCACATATAGAAAATTTACCTACATCAATCATTTGAGATGATGGTTTTAGGCTTGAAAAATGTGGAAATATCTAATTTCCATGGTTTTCAAAAAATCGTTGTATCTAGAGCCACTGTAATAAGTGTTACCAATTGCATTTTAATAGAGGATATACACATGATTTGGCATAAAACAATAGTACCCCAACCCCTATTTCCACTCAACAAAAAAAAATTAAAGAGTTGAAAAAACAATAAACTACTACCCTACTTTTATGAATATATAACAATTGAAAAAAAACTAATACATATAAAATATAAATTGTTAAAAAAATAAAAAAAATTATAGATACAGAAACTATCAAAAAATTTATTCAGCATTGTCATTTAAATCATCCTCATCATATTCACCGATATTAACAGCACTAACATGTGTACCACAAAAACTGTCAACAGTTCCCTCTCCTCCATCACCCTCTCCATCATCATCAGCCTCTCAACTTGCACCATCTTCATTATCATCAGCCTCACCACTGAATGATCATTTGTAAAATCATCCCCATAATCATACATCAATAATAGACTCAATATACATCCATCCACTATTTTTTCACCCTCCTATGTACATGAAGAGAATATAGCATATATCACATTGAAAAATTGACCATTTTTAATTTTCTACTTTTGTTGATACTCTTTTCAAAAAAAATTATTTACTGTCTCAGTGGTGGCATATAAATTTTTGGGAACCACTCCAACATCGTTTCTAGAAGATTAAATACCTAAACACTAATATTTATATGGAAATATTTTATTTCTAGGTCTACAATGTACTATGCCACCATACCTGTCACCTAGGACTTGATATAAATGATTGTCTAGTACAAACATGTCTGGATGCTTGACCACACTATTTTGAAGAGAATCATTTAAAATGATGTTAATATTTTAATAGAAAATGAAAAATAATAATATAAAGAATGAATTTAACTTATAAAATTTAAAAAAACTACAAATTTAATTGGGTGTGTCCAATTCTTTAAGAAATTACTGACCAAGATGAAGATCAACTAATGAGAAGTATAATTGAAATATCATCATTATAATAGTATTGTACTATCATAATTACTCGTAGTAATTACATATTCACATAATTTATTATGGAGATTCATGTTAATTTAATTCATAATAGTAATTTATTCATAAATACAATTGATTGGAAAAGTGATAATTATCTATCACACAAGTAGGGAAATAAAATATCTTTCTATTAGAATATAAATGCTACTATATGTTATAAGTATTGATAGGTATAATTGAATCACTATTCACTAATATATTAAATACAAATCATGATAATATAGTAGGGTACTGGTTCTTACAGAACCTACAGTGGAATCCAAGAGGCTGGGAACAACATTTTACTTGATTTATGATTTTGGTCATTGTCCTCACATCCTAGATTCTATGTAGTATATTGATGTTCACAATTCTATGGAATTAATTTTCGATTTATTCAAAGATATACATATTGAGAAAAAATACTATGAAAAGTGTGATTTTATGATATATCATGTTATAAAAACAAGAAAAGATAGTATATTGTTTGTGAGACTCAATATAAGTGAGAAATGGATTATATCTCACCAAAATATTGGTTAATAGAAACATCTATACTCATTTATGGTATTCCTCATCATTTTCTAGAATTAATTCTCTTGTACTTTAATGAATAGTTGGATGAGTTGAAAAATATAATGTTTGTTGACATTGAAAATGGTGAAGTGTCTAAAGACAAGGATGTCATGGACCTTGATGAAAAGTGAATGTTTCCATGTAGACAAGGTGAAATTGAAATAGTCTATGGCTATCATCACATGGAATTTACACAAAATAACTATTTGGTAAAAAATATTGGAAATGTTTTTTTGGTTTAGGAGTTTTGGATTGTCTTCCATGGTTTAAGATTCTTATGTTACTAATATATTTTCCCTTTTTAAGGAAATGTTCCTAATTTGTCTATTGATGATTAAATAAATTTGGTTTTGGAGCCCATTAATGTTTGGATACTTTTTGTGCCACTCTGATTCACTTATGCACCAATGGATTTTCTTAGTGAATCATTGAGACTTGATTGCACATCCTCTGGATCATGCTCTCCCTCGAAATCCCATATTTCTTTTGGCTATTCTAGAATTGATTATCCCTGTAAATGGATCGTTAGGTGGAAGTTATATCTTGATAATTTTCCATATTAAACATTGAAAATCTAAGGATACTTCAACTTTTTTATATTTTGTGGAAAATCCTAAAAGTAATCTATCAATTGAAGACATAAAACTATGCAATGAACTTAAATAAAAAAAAATTAAAATCTAGTTGATCATTTTATTTATGTGTTTCACTATTGATTTCTTACACCGGGTTCCTTGACCAATGATATTTTTCATCAGTATGTTTCAACTATTAAAGAACAGAATAAAAAGGGATGTTGAGGGGTTGAAAAACAAAATGGGGCATTAAATTCATTTATTGAAGGCACATGAGTCACTAATGTGAATGAATGGATATAGATGTGTCCCAATGTTGATGATGATGACTCGATTCCTAGAGAATGAGTTCAACGAACACTTAGCTGATGAATATCTAGGGAAATGCAAGATGAAAATCATGTTTATTGGATTTTTTTCTCTATGAATATTCATTTTAAGAATACAACAGGTCATGAAGCTCTTGATTTCACAATTTTCATGTTTTTATACATAAGAACACCACCTTATCATAGTGATTCTCCAATAAACTATAAAAGAAGTGAGTATTCTTATAATCATAGTATAGTTCACTTTATATATTCCACATTTTGTTTTTTTAATGGTTTTATATATCCCTGATTAGATAAATAATACCCACCTATGGAATATGTAATGTGAGGTATCGGATCAAAGTGTGATTATTTAAAAAAATTGTTTGATGATGCTTCATGGGAAGGAAATCCTTTCAATTGTTAAAGGATGTGATTGATTGTGAATACAATTTAGGGAGGAACTATATTTTTTGGAATCAAGGATGAAGTTTTCATGTACAAGAATTTAATAAAGACAATTTAGATACAATACTGAATCTTGATAAAGTTTAATTTATAAGAGATTGGTGGTGCTGATATGTGGCTCGTAAAAATAGTGGAAAGAAAATACTTTTAAAAGAAACTCAGAGTACGCAAGAAAGTAATTGATGGAAAGATATAATTATTTTTTAAACTAACTTAGGTTCACATAAAGGGATGTTAATGGTAAAACCATGTTTTTAATAACATCTAGCTTCTAATACATGATGTTATATAAATTACACATGTGGGGAATGGTATTTTTTGAGGCAGTTTAACTGATGTCTCTTGTATAATATTTTCATTAACTTTTGTAAATATTTTTAACCCTTTAACATTAAATAGATCAACATGTTTTAAATGGGGGTACCTCAGACATGACCCCTAATTCAATTTCTCCATCATCTCCCCATTTTCAATTCTATAATTTTTTTCTATAAAAACAATTTTGTTATATTATAATCAGTATTAGTGTTTAATTAGGATCATATAATCATAGAGGACTAATTTGATAAACTAGTTATAGTAGGTGAATCAAAAAAAGTATAGATATTCAATATCTTCTTGTTAATCACTTTCTTTATTTGTCTTATAAGACTGTTATCATCAGTTAGTGAGATGCAACGTCCGATTCATTATCATTGATGACATTGTTTTGCAAGGTGGTTGGATACTACATATATATTCACAATTGGTGACCTATCATGTATAGATTTAAATTTTGTGCATGGGAATTTACCATTACAGAAGATAGAGGTGAGTTGAGTCTTGACATCGACCATTCATCAGGTGATGTTTTATGTTAATAGTTTAATTATTTTTAGGTTTGTGAATGGTAGTAAAGAGGATAACCAACCTAAAACTTATTTGTGATTTCTATTATTGTAAGGAAAATTATGAATAATCAAAACTAGTACCTAGTTGGGTATACTCATTATTACATATCAATAATAATATAATTATTAAAATATAGACCCTCAATTTCACCTAGTGAATGATTGATTTTGTGGATCAAAAAAACTATATCTCCTCAAATAGTTAACTAACTAGAAAAGAATTCCTTCAAGTACAAAATTGAGTCAACTAATACTAGTTATATTGGACTGAAATCAAACACTCCATTTATTTGAGTGCATGTGTTATAAAGAAACCCCAATTCTCATGATGTTCATAAGCTACATGGAATGGTAGTGCGTGAATTCTCAGATCAGATGATTGAGACTAATGCTTAGTCTGTTTGATTAGATTTTAGTTATGAGACTTTTAAATTTGTTTCACACTCAACCAATTTTCATTGATTTATAGTGTTAGTGGACACTCCATGAATTTTATTTTAAGTACCCATTGAAAACCACTCAACATTGCTCTCAATTCTATGATGAGAAACACCCCCTCATTGTAGAAGGTGCTGAAACCTAATACATATGAACCAAAAAAAGTCATGGACAATATTACCTCATTATATGATAGTATTAGAATAATAACCATCTATACTAATATTAATTATATCCCAAAGGGGTTTTCCATTCCACTCATCTGTATTATTTCCCATTTTCCTCAGTTGGAGTCTTCTAGTAAGTGATGTGATGGGGGATTAGAAGAGAAGTAATCAACAAATTTAATGGGAATTGGAATTCCATCTCACTAATCAAGTGAAGTAATTTTATTTTTATTCAAAAATTTCTCATCTAAAACCTCATATGTTTGGTTTTTTTATACATCACCAAAATTTCCCAAATTCATGAAACAAGAGAAAAACTTAGACAACCCATCATTAGATACAACCTACTCATTATTGAACTAGGAATTAATGAATTTGTCATAGATACATTGATTAATAGTAACACCTATGAAACTAAATAGAGAAGACCATGTGAATAAATATCACTCTCATTCAATAAAAAAGATCTTGAATGACTCATTTTATTCATTAATAAAATATTAGAATTTGGAAACTAGAGATATACCATTCCATTAAGTCGAATAATTAGTAGGGCTGTCCAACTCTCTAATGTGCCATACTACCGAACTATGTCTAAAAAGTATTGTTTTGTTTTATATGACTTTGTATCATAGTGTAGAACCTTGCGGAATATGAGTATTCTTCTAATGTTAAATATTTCCAAACAATATTGAGATATTAATAGTAAAAATACCATAGTTTTCATTAATAACCAAACTGATGTTACCATATATTTATTTCTATTGGCCATAAAACATTACTGTTTAGAATCCTAGGATACTCCTTTTTTCATGAAAATGACTATTTATATAGAGAAAATCCAGGAAGAAGAGCTCTATGCCAGACTAATTTTCAAAGAAGAATAATATATTCCCACATCCAGTAATCTATATTTAGTTCTCAAGAAGGTTTTGAAATATATGTTAAAGGTCATACTAAACTGAGGATTTTTTAAACATGAAATAAATATAATTAAATGAAATCAAATAAATCTCAATAATTTATGTAATATAAAATAAAAATTTTAATAGTTACACTATTTTCTCATGTTTTTCTTGATTCAAAATTCTTCTATATTTATTTTTTTCTACCATAACAAAAGAGTAATGATTTGGGAAAACATCCTTTAATATTTAATGCATGTTTCTGCATAAAAAAGAAGCATAAATCAATGTGAAAATAATTGTATATTCAATGTTAACTAATATATTACTAGTGAATGTTCCTGATCTAGCATTGTTTTGTTCCCCATAGTTTAAATATATGTCATTCCACCCTTATTTCTTATATTCCATTCAGATGAATCCTTTAAGTAAAAAAATAGACTATAATTTTAACAAGTCCCAAGGGATAGACAATCATCCTTTAGATGTAAAAAATCAATGAGTTTGAGACTTAACTCAAATAACCAACTTTTTCAAATTTCATAAAAAACACACTCATAATAACCAAATTTAAATTAAATTAATAGGCCAAATAATTAAATTTAATTTAAAATGAAACCTAGATCATAAATTCTAATCAACCAAAATAGTCAACACTAATCAATGTAAAAAAGAACAAGAAAACTCAGTTTTTATACTATCATGAAACATTCATCTAAAAGATATAATATATCTATTTTAAAAAGAAAAGAAAAAATTGAACTATATCTATGTATTTTTCAGACATTTCTATGAAGATCAATGTAGTTCTATTTGTTTTGGTTTTTTCCATTACATATTCTACAGGAGTATGTAATTTTGGATTATCACACATCCTTATAAATATATTCATGGATAGATGCCAGATGTTTCTCTTTAATTTCAAACATAAATTGTTTTCTAGTCCGCTAAACAATTAATTATTTCTAATAGAGAAAAGCTACACTAAATGTAATATTCAGTAAATTACCTTGAAAAGGGAATTTCACAAATGTGAAATTATTTTTTTGTATTGTGAATGTGGACATTTTTTGAACCTCCTCATAAGACCAATAAACCTAAAAATTCCATAGGTGATTTAAATTTTTAAATAATATACTAAAACATTAAATAACTATAAAGATGAAAATAAATTTCATATTATTTTTTAAAATGTTATATATTATATTAATCATAGCTTCATTATGTTTTTTAATTATTAAATTAATAAAATATATTTTAATACAAGGAGTTACATTAAATTTTAATCTAAGAGAAATATTTTTTTTTCAATTTCCAGTAAAAATTTTATTCTTAGTTAACCATATAAACAACATTATATTATATTTCCATTTAATACCTACAACTATATATTCAGTATAAATTTTGGGGATATATCTAGCATGTGATAATACAAAAAAAATAATGTAAAATTACATATTCTGGTAAAATAATATAATCTTCATTTGAGTTATTTTTTATTATCAATAATTCCATCCATTTCAATAATATTAACCATAATTAGGCACAAATGACCAATTAATTAGAACTTTGACAATGAAATTTAAAAATTTTGATGCTACAATAAATATATCCTAAAAATATTTCTCAACCATTTATGAAACAAAAAATATGATCCTAGATAACCAAATTAATTATGTATCATTTTTTAATGTTTAAAAAACACATAACATGTTAGAATAATATAAACAAAATATATCCAGTCATATAAACATTGTCCATTATCTGCCATTATTTTTTCTTCACAATCCATTCTAACAATTGAATAATCAATGACATCGAATTATACATTTGGTTGAATACCAAATGGTTCCTCAAAAACATAACTATCATCAATTATATAATACAATTTAGTTGAGTTTTGGGTAAACATCACCCAATGATTCTATATCTATATATAATTAAATTTCAAAGGTCATCACATAAATAATGAGTTTCCTCAACTAAATTTTTTCATTTAATGATATATAAAGAGAGGATAAATGAATCCATTTGAAAAATAATTCATTGTGTCACCAATCCAGGAATGAGATTTTACATTATCATAAAATTGTTAATCATTCGAGAACTCATCATAAATATCAATTGCTTTACTACCTCCTTATTACATCATGTTATCCAGTGTTATCAAAGGAACAGAAATGTGTGGGCCTTTAAAAGAGGTCATTTGAGGCACCCATGATGTGCCTCCCCATTAGTGAGGTGCACCAAAGGATCATGCCTCGCGTACTGTCATAGGATATTATAATGTTCTAGGTGCAATAAAGGCATGCCACCTATAAAAAATTATTGGTTTCTTACAAAAAAATGTATGCGATAATTTTTTTTATAAATTTATAGATATTTAAGAGAAATTATTTGTTTTCTATAAAACAGATGTTCTAGAATAGGGATGTCACAGACTTTTGAAAAATGTTTTATAGGAATGAGAAATATTATTTGATATAGTTGCCAATATAGTAGAAGCAGTTGAAGTAAGACTCTTATTATTCAAAAGAGTTAAACCTGAAGAAAGTAGTCTATATATTTTTGATGAAATGATTGTTTGGCTCTGATTTTAATAATTATAATTTGGTTAATTTTCTGAAAAAAATTGGATGTAATAATTAAAAATATATATATATTAACCTATAATATTGGAACTACATTCAGTGTGATAAGGTAAGTAACAAGATCATGATATTCAAATTAGATAACATATGATGTATTATTAAAAATAACATGACTAAGTAATTGAATGTTGATATAATAAATTTCTCAACATCTGTTTAATTTTTTCAAAAATAAATGAATGGTTTATGAGGATTCATTAAGAAAGGGGTAAATATTCAAATATAGTTACTTTTTTTGATTAATATGTAATATGATTGTATTATATTTGAATAAGTCATATAAAACATATGAAAAAAGCATATAACACATATGCAGTTATCATATACTATGTATACCAAATATGAAAAAACAAAATATAGAATATACTCTATAAATAAGAATATAAATATATTATGAAATGGAAAATGAAATAGTGGTAAAAGGGAAGATAAAAGGGATCTCACTTACCCTAATAAAATAGTTGATCTGTAGTGTAATGAAGACCAAATTATCCTCAATGTTTCCTAGTTGGTATATGTGAATAAGTGAAATACAAGGAGAGGTGAAATAAAATGATATATAGAATCATGACAAAAGGGAAATAATAATTGGATCACACTTTCAAAGAGAGGATAATTTGGCTGACATCTCAAGAGGTGAAATACAATTGTTTTTTCATTTCTTTCAATGAGAAAAAATAATTGGATTACCTATGGGAATTGATAAATCAAGATAAAAGGGAGTGTTGGAAATGGGTAGGGTTCAATTGATGTCATGAGAGAAGGGAGAGAGTAGGGTTCCTTTGAATAAGCTGAGGTCATGCATGTAGGGACCGAATCAAGTTGTTTCAAAGAGAAGCTAGATAGGGGAGTTGGATCATCCCAATATCAAGCATTGTGGAAAGTTCGATGAAGATCTCATTGGGTTCATCATGAGTGCATACGGGGAAGGGGTTTGATAGTCTGACAGAGGTAGGGACAGGAGTTAGGGTAGGAAGGGGTTCGATCAATAGTTTGTGAGATGTAGGTAAGAGTGGTGGGGTTAGATCATATGAGAAATAACGGCCACAAAATAGGATTTTTAGAGTGCTAGAAATGACATTTATTAGTATAAAAGAAATGACTGCATAAGAAAGGTTAAAATCCCTAGTCTTTTATCAGTGCTTAAAATAAACTAATAAGTGGGTCATTTATCAGCACTAAAATTTGTTTATAAATGGGGAATTTATCCGTTCTTTTAAAAGCACTGATAAAGGAACCAGTTATCAGTTTTTTTATCATGGATAATGTCTTGATATATTAGTTCTTATAAAAAATGTAGAAAGGGTCTTTTATCATCAATTATAATAGGTCTAATAAAGTATTCCTTTATCAACACTTATAGAAGCGATGATAAGGTACTTTTTATCAGTGATCACAGAAGCACTGATAAGGTATAAATTTATATGAACTTTTAACAGTGATGATAAATTTGTCCTTTATCAGTGCTTTTAAAAGCACTGATAAAGGGTCACATTGTAGTGTATTGTAATAAAACTCTATGGAAAAACTACATTGTGATGTAATGGCACACCGTAACCCCATAAACACACTAGATATCATGAAAAAAGAGTCTCAATATAGGATTTAAATGAAATGAAATTTACAACACAAACACAATAACAAACACTATTATATACATTTCAAACATTGGTCTATAAAATTATATAAATAAAAATTATTACATACATTAAAAAACATAAATGTTCTTTTGTGTTTTCATCCTATCTCAACTCATGCTACTTCCAAAAAACCACCCCTACTCAAGAAAAATAATTCACCTATATAAGAAAAAATTTATTATATTTTTAATAATATAAGGAAATAAATTAACAAAAACTGTAATTTTTTTTAGAATTGATATCAATTTTAAATAAATGGTTTCACTTTGAGTCATACTGATCACACTATGCATTATATTGAGATGTGTTTGATTTCTACACATTCCAAATGACCTTAGGTTCATTTTCCTAATGTATCAAAAAAACTTGAATTCGATTTCTCAGTTTTGAGTACGTTAGATGTCTTTTCTACTAAAATGAAATTTTAAAATAGAAACATGCACTTTCGACAGATTCCAATCACATCCTATATCAGTTTTACATGAAACAGAATCCTAATATTCACAACTAACTTATGAATAATTTTCCCAAATTTTCAAGAAAATCTGAGCGCATCTGATTAGTTTTTAGTTTGTGAAACTTTTTGAACTAAAATGATGTTTTTAAACTCATAATAGACACATTGACACATATCAGAAAAATTGTGCATCGTATTGAGTTTGGTTTATTCCTAGACGTCAAAAATGGCTAATGGATCACCTTCATAATGTATCAGAACAATTTGAATGTGTTTTCTCAGTTTTGAGTAGGATAGTTGTTCATTTTACTATCACTAATGAAAATTTCAAATAAAAAACACACACTTTGTGTCATACTATTAACATTTTTCATCAGATTGTGGTGTGGATAATTCCTAAATGTCATAAATGAATTAGGTATCATTGTATTAAAGTATCTAAACAATATATATGAGTTTTCTCAGTTTTGAGAATAATAGTTATCTTTTTTACTAGAATTTCATTTTAAACTGGAAACACATACTTTTGAGAAATTATGATCACACCATGTATAATTTTGATGTGAAAACATTTCCTAAATGTCATATATTATTTTTGAATCATTATCCTAAATTATCAAAAAATTATTAGTGTGTTTGATCAATTTACAGAAAGTGCCACTTTTTGAACTAGAATTTCAATTTTAAACAAACAACTGACACATTGAGTCATATGGGGAACATCATGTATCAGATTGAGGGGAAGATGATTACTACACATAAAAAAACGACTTATGGATCATTTTATTAAATTATCAATACAATATGAATGTGTTTTCTTGGTTTTGAGTAGGAAATTTTTCCATTTTACTGAATTTGATGAAATATTTAAATAAAAATATGCACTTTGAGTCATACTAGTTACAAAATATCCCAATGGACATAAGGACCATTGTCTTAAATTATCAAAACAATATGAATGTTTTTATCAGTTTTGAGTATGTCACTTATTTTTTATACTAAAATGTCATTTGAAAATCCAAACATGCACTTTGAATCATACTGATTAAATTGTGTATCAGATTGAGGTGAGGATGATTCCTACACATCACAAATGACATATAGATAATTTTCCTAAAATATTTCATCAATTTGATTGAATTTTTTTAATTTTTAGTTGTTAAGTTGTATTTATACTAAAATTGATGTCAATTTTAAATAAAAACACACACTTAGAGTCGTACCGGTCATACCATGCATCAGATTAAGGGGTTACTGATTCATTTACATCTAAATCCCATATAGATCATTGTTGAACAGTATCAGAACAATCTGAATGTGTTTTTTTTAGTTTTTAGTATGTCAGTTTGTTTTTCTATGAAAATTGAGTTCAATTTTAAATAAAGACACACTTAGAGTCATACTAGTCACACTGTGCATCTAATTGAGGTAATTATGATTCCAATATGTTCCAAATCACTAATGGATTATTTTCTTAAAGTATCAAATCAATATGAATATTTTTTATTCTTTTTGAGTATGTAATTTTTCTTTTTTACTAAAATGTCATTCTAAACTTGAAACATACACTTGGACTCATACAGATCACATCATATATTGTTTTTTGTGAGACTAGTTCCTACATTACAAAAAGGATTTATGAATCAATGGAAAAAATTATCAAGAAAATCTGATTGAGTTTTCTCAGTTTTCAGTGAGGGACACTTTTTGAAGTAAAATGTCAATTTTAAACTAATTATGAACACATTGAGTCATAACAGGCACATCATATATTATAATGAGGTTCAGTTGATTCTTACACATCAAAAATGACTTATGGATCATTTTCCTAAAATATAAAAACATAATGAATATGTTTTTTGGGTTTTGGGAGTTTATGTTTTGTTTTTTACTAAAATAAATGTCAATTTTAAATGGAAATAAAAAATGGGAGTCATACTGGTTTACTGAATTTATTTTTTGAACTTCCAAAATAGAATTATTATATTCAAAAAACTACATAAACAAGAAAAAACAATCCATATGTATAAGAAAAGAATTATTATGAATAATAATAAAAAATAAATAAATTTAACAAAAATTAGAAAATAATACATTAATTCTATAGATAATGAATTTACTATGAAAACATAAAGAATATATATTTAATCGAGAAGAGGAATCATCATTTCTATTCCTATAAAGGTAGTATAGATAAATTAAAATAATATGATAAATGCAACACTACAGGGGTAAAAATGTTTTGTGTGAGAATTAGTATGTAGAAGTTTTCATATAAAAAGGAATAAAAGATGGATAGACCAACCCAAATACAAAAAAAATAATCCAACTATAAATGAAAAATATTTTTATGATACTAATACTAAAAATAAATAAATAAAACATAAAAATGAAATAATACATTAATTCAATGGACAATGATTTTACATTGAAAACATCATGATTACCTCCATAATTGAGTAGATGAAACATCGTTAATCTTCCTATAAATGAATTGGATATAAAATGATAGAAAGTGATAAAATAAACAATACATGGGTGAAAAGGTATTGAGGGAGAATTAGTGTGTGAAAGTTTTGGTGTAGAAAGTCAAAAAAGATAGAAAAACTACCCCAACTCAAACAAAAGAATCCATCTGTATGTGAAAACAATTATTTTGTGAGTAATACTGAAAATAAATAAATTAAACATAACTATGAAAAAATACATTAATTCTACGAATAATGTTTTTAATATGAAAATATCAAGATTAAATTTGTGATTCAGCAGAGATAGCGTTGTATATCTTCTCAAAAAGTTATGAAACTTGGAAATAAATCTTCTAATATTAATAAACACTGCACGGAATAATGAAAATTAAATCAATGTTTCGTTATTTAATATTTGGGTAAAATAGAGAGAGTATATCATAACATTACATTACATCTTTCCAAAGCATTTACTCTGTTATGTTTTTTCTTCTGAGGGATTGTTAACATCATCATGTGTAGAATACGTTATCTACATGAGTATTCAATCATTTAATTTAGATTATGTTAATGTAGTAGAGAACATATAATATTATGATGTCATGAGGAAAACCATAATATATATTAATAAACACATTTACATTCCCATTTAACTCTCTTTATTTTTTTAATGGTTTCAAGGATTTGGTTCTTCTATTGAGAATCAAAATCCCATCTTTGGGGTCTCTTATAACATATATGACATTGTCTAAATTATAACTGACATGAACTAATTGTGATGTCCCAATTAAAGGGTAATCCTTGATTAAATTTTTATTTTACGCCAAATTTTTTTAGTCTCTATCCAGACAATTGAACAATTATTGTTTGTTGGATGAGAGACATAAAATAATTGAACTACATGTGATGGAATTATGAATTACTCATATTTTTCACCATCCACACTGAAATTCACCTTCACAAATCCCGTTTTATTAAATATCACTCCATTGATATTATAAAACCATTTTCAATGGAAAAGTGGCACATGAAATGTTATATAATACAACTATTATATCTATTTTACCATTCCAAAATATGAAATATTTGTATAAATTAGATTTTTATCCTTGGAAACAGATATGCTCATAACTTTATCCACAAGTGTGACACCACTATTTTGCATCGTACTGAAGTCATCAACTTCTTTTTTATAAAAAATTTAACCATTGATTACAAAAATAATATAAGATGTAACATTTTTATTTGTTTCTCTAGATACCCATTGATTTCATTCAACATTTGAGTTCATATTTTTAGATAAATAATTATAAATTTGAACTCTAAACCATCCTATAAATTTTTTATTGTGTGTATTTGATATCCATCCATCATCCTTTGATGGATTCAAATATATAAGAATTTATTTGTGGGATTCAATGTATGGATCAACATCCTTAAAAATATGAAATACATAAGGGTGTTCTTGATCATGCTCTTTCAAGGTAATTGTAACAACATCCCCTCTCGAAATACCTTCTCCCAAAAGGAATTAACTATGTGGATACTTTGGGAGACCAATGTTTTCAACATATAATAGGTAATATTTATAGAATTCAATATCTTATTCAATAATATATCATTCTACAATACATCCTTTTGGATGAATTTGATTCTTAACATACCCTTTCAAAATATTCATATTCCATTCAATGGGGTATATCCATCTATAATGGAAAGGACCACATTGTTTAACCTCTATTACCAAATGAACAATCTAGTGGACCATTATATCAAATAATAATGGTTAGAAGAACATATCTAAGTCACATGATATGACTAAAATATCCCTATTCATTAATGGAATCTTCACAGAGTCTATAACTTTACTACTTATGGATTTAAAAAAATTAGTGTCTGGTTAATGTTTGTCACACTTTTTGAGGTAGAATGCAATAGAAATAAATTGGCATTAAATCTCGCATCAAAACATGAGATCCATGGGATTTTATTCCTTGTAACTTCAAATTAGTCATTGAAACATCATTGTTGGTATTTGATGAATACCCATCTGGAACATTTACACTAGTAAAAAAAGTAAAAATTGCATATTTTTTTATCTGGACAGAGTTTAAGATGTTTGAGGAAGAAAATTATGACATTTAACCTTCTATGGTGTCAACTCTTCCATTATCTCCATTTCAATAAATTAAAACCTATCCTTGATTCCATATTTCATATTTTCAGGAACATTTAGTAATGTGCCTATAACATTATCATATAAATTTATTTCCACATGAATGACATCAAGAAAATGTTTGACATGGAAACAATTCCAATACAATAATTCAAAGAAAATTCATCACATCTTCTATCTTGATTTTCTATGGTTTTTCCAAAATGGTTTACAAAAAATAGTGTCAATATATTTTACTTTATAGTACAGTTGATCACCTGTTACTAGAGATTGTGTTTTACCTTGTTATATATTCCCATTGAATTTTATCATCTGGGATCATTATTTTTCTCAAATAGGTAAAAAAATTTGATGTCCTAAAAATACAGTCTTCGAGAAATGTTTCACCTAGATAAGTATGTGCATTTTTGAAAAATGGGACACCCTAACATTCCATTAATGTTATAGCCTGATAAATTTCCACAAGAAGGGAATTCATTTATCCTTCCTCTAACACCCCAAGGTTTTAGAAAAATTGAAATGCATGAAACATTGTTTTAAGAAGATATTTAAAACAATCTATTAAACATAATTTTTCTGATTTTGTGTTTTGAATTTTGAATAATGGTTATCTACAATTGTGTTCACTATGTTATTTGGAGTCTGATAAAACTAACTTTCCTTTTGGTGAATAGTAACATACCCTTATGAACAGTCATATGAATAGTAATATGACCATTATGAATATTAAATCATGTTATTATTTTATTTTCATATGGATATAAGGTAATTATATGTTGATTAAATTTTCAAGGTGTTAAAAAATGAGTTATAAATTTTAAATGGTTATTTTTAATAAATTATGATTTTATTAAAATACTAAATTAATAATATTGAGAATTTTTTTAAAAAAAATGGAGTTCATTTTTGAATTATAAACATCGAGAAATGGTAAGGATGAATTTTTGGGAATTCTTTGAAATTTGAGATTTTTTTATGAATAGTAAAATATAATAAAATACAACAAATGGTAAATAAATGATTTACTACATTATAGTTGATGCAAAGCTGATGTAAGACCACTTGGTTGGAACTCACATTCCATTTTTACTATTTGCGTCCACATTTATTAATACTATTAATAGTCATGAGAGAAAATATTATAATAATGATTAAAAAAATGTAAAATACCTCCTCTTGCCCACTATTAATACATCCCTCATTTCTATCTTCTTCCCACACCTCCCAAGACTGGATCCTTACTTATGTTCTACCCAATACTGCTCCCAAGGAACCTCCCCACTTCCTTGATTTTCTAGTCTCGCTAAAACGCCAAAACCAAAGGCCTTAAGAAGGATCTCAAGGAGAAGATATCAAGAGGTAAACAACCTCTTTTGTATTCTTTCTTTTCATTTAATTTTATTTTCAATTATTCGTCATTCCTCACCTACACTTTTCCATGAGGCATGAATGATCTAGTATCTTACATATTCTGGAATTACTAATTTTTTGTGAAGACTCACCAATATACTCCTTCCCCTCTCCCACTAATTCATGAAATTCAAACACTATCTGTGATGGGTCGATTTACCGACATGGTGGACGATGTTATTTAAATTTCATTTTGTTTCTTCATGATTGATCATGAAACCATTTTTATGGTTGAACCAAATTATAATTTATTTATTATAAATTATATATGTTTTTGGAATCATTTTTCACACATTTTATTAATTTATAAAACAAAATGTTTTCTTTTTTAGATAAGAATTTATGAAATAACCTAAACAAATATCAACAATGTTTTAACTCATGAATCATCCACCTGAAAGAATTCAAAATGATAAATGGTATAATTTATAGTTTTGGAAATGTTTAAATACCACTCCTTTAAAATTCTTAATTTTCACTTCAAATCAATAATAATATCTATCATGAACTGATCATGGAAATCATGTAAAGAATGCACCCCAAACAATGCAAGGAACAAAATACTATCAATTATAGGGTGAAATGATTTAATGAAATGATCATATAAGGTATTATAAACATTAATATGTTTGTATAGGATATTAATAACACTGTTTTGACCATTATACATGTGGTTTAAATGAGTATTATGTAAGAAAAACCTAATTTATGGGAATTCATAACCTGATTTCCATTCATTGGATTAACATTCTACTTCATTATTTATGTGGTGTTGAAATTGTTTGTGTGATGAATTTTGTTTACATTATTTTTAATTATGTGTTTTAATAATGTATTTACACCTTCCATCAACTCTATTAAGTATCACATCAATTATATGATATTTGTATGGGGATTATCTTATAAAATCCACATTTAAAACTCTATTTTATAAAATCCCAATGTAATGATTTTATGATATTTTTCATGATGTATGATTATGTTATGGTTCATTGTAATTTTTTATGATTAAGGGTTGGACATATATTTACCTCCAATTCATTGGGTATGTGTATGTTGGAGGTCAGTCGTATGGTTACTCCAAGTGTAATTGCGATGGTTACACAAATCATGAACTAGCCGTGATGGTTAAAAATTATAATGTATCTAAGAGGGTTTCAATATTATGTAAGTAATGCCCCAAGATACCTATATGGTTCTATTTAGGTTCTTATATATTGTGGTATTCTTTTTGAAATATCATGTTTCACAATGTAAGTATATATGGGAGGTAAGTGTGTCTTTTGAAAGTGATTTCATATGTTACAAGTATTCATGAATTGGCCTGTTATTTCCTTTTATTTATATCCCTTACTAAGCTTTTTGTGTTCATCCCAGGTTTCTAAATGATTTTCACTGGTTATAAGGAAGTTTAATAAAATGAATGAATCCAGGTAAAATGTTTGAACAATTTTCAAATAAATCATGTTTTATTTGAAACAGTTTATATTTTTGATGAAATGAATACTATTTTAATGGTATCCACTCTATATTATTGAGTAATGTTATGAATTTATTATTTCCCTATTCTCTAATTCTCTAAAAATGAAATGATACTAAATGTAAAAATAAGTGATTTCTTAACTAAATTCAAGATTATGTATTGAAATAATTTTACGTCCTTGTAGTTGGTATCATTTGGAGATTTAGAAAACATTAAGGGTTAGGATGATATTAATAAAAACCCATAAATGTTTTATTAATATATTATTAATTTTAAAATATATATAATTTAATGATTAACATGTTTCTTTGAGTAAGATATGTTTGTTCATAATGGTTTTCCATGGACAAAATTGGGAAGCTGAAGAGGAGAGGCACCAACAGAACAACATCCTTATGAATCTATAGCCCAGAATGGTAGGTATTGTAACCTAATAGTTTGTGACAGTAATAGACCATCTAAGGCAACAAATAAATGGTGGTGACATCCATGGAAGAGAAAAAAAAATAGGTACCACAACAGAACATGATGATAATGGAACATTTTATGAGACAATTCCCTCCTAGTTTAAATAGATCTTCTAAACTAGTAGCCAAAGAAGGATTTATTAAATCACTTGAAAAGATATTCGATGTTAGGGGATGTTCAGATAATCAAAAGTTATTTCGTTCCATTTATCATTTTGATGGTGAAAATGAGTAGGGGTGGTTAATGGAAAATAATATCAGGGATACAGGGGATATTTATGCCTTAGAGTGGAGTTAATTTAAATGTCTTTTCCTTGAAAAATATTTTCCTAAGGTGGTGTGAATTAGTATGGAGATGAAATTCCTTGAATTTAAGTAAAATGAGGATGATTCAGTGGTTGTGTATGAGGAAAACAACACCCAACTAGTGAGGTATGCTCCAAATCTTATTATAGATGAGGATAGAAAAATCAACTAATTTTACTCATGAATAAAGCCAGGGTATCGAAGGGTGTTGGACTCCCATGAATTTAGAAGTAATGAGAAATTTTTTTGATGTGTTGAGAGGGTAGAGATGGAGTTTTCTAATGACCATTTGAATTTTGGAAACAATGAAATGAATAGGTATATATGGAATTCGATGGGTAAGAATAACCAAAGAAATATAATGGTATGAAATCATACTTTACAATTTTTAAAAAGTCTGGAAAGAAGCACCCTAGGGAATGTCATACCAAAACTGATAAGTTTTTTCGAAGTGGTTTGTTTTCAGATATGGACCGAGATGGTAATGAAAATGATCCTAAGACTAATCCGGACCAGCAAACTGTTATTTTTTTTAATGTTGTGAGTTGGGTCATTATGAAAATGCCTACCCAAAGAGAGACCCAAATTATGAAATGAAAAGATAATATAAGTAGAAAGGTGTAGTGATATCCTTTGCAACTATTTTTGAAAATTTTAGGCTATCCAATGAAGTTGTATTAGGTACATTGTTTGTTTACTCATATTTTTCTAATATTTTGTTCGATACCGTGTCAACACAGTAATTCATATCTAATAAATTTTAAGGTAAATTGGAAATATCACCTCAACAAATGTGATCTGAACTTATTGTTAAAACACCAGGGGGAAATATTATAACAAATAAGAATTATAGGAATCTTTCTATAGTGGTATGTGGAATGACTCTACCTGCAATCCTTTTTTTATCATTAGTCATTTTGATGTTATTCTAGTAATGTATTGGATTTTTTTATCATACAATTATTGAATATAGAGTTAATGTAGTTTTTTTCAGAAAGAGTTTCTGTTTGTATACAATAATGAACCCGTACAATTGATAACATATTAAGAAGTGGAGAAATTTTTGAAAGATTTAAATGAATGTTATCTTTATTATAATATTGAAAACAAGGAAACATTTCATATTCATGATGTGACATTGGTAAATGAATACCTTGATGTTTTACATGATGACTTACCCAGTGTCATACCTGATTGGGAATTAGAATTCACAGTTGACTTAGATCTTGATGCTAAACCAATTTCAAAACTCCCATATCATATGGCTCAAATAGAATGTCTTGAATTGAAAGACCAATTGCGTGATTTTTTTATAAAGGCTTCATTCTTCCAATCACTTCACTATGGGGTGATCTAGTTTTTTGTTAAAAATAAAGATAGCTCCATGATAATTTTTGTTTATTATAATGCATTTAACAACATCACTATTAAAAAAAGTTTTACTTTACTCATTTATATGATTTGTTTGATCCGCACTAGGGAGCACAGTATTTTTCAAAGATTGACTTGATATCCAGATACCATCACCTGAAGGTGATGGAGGAGGAAATCCTGAAAATATACTTTCGTACTAGATATGGTCATTTTGAATTTTTCATTATGCTACTTGGGTTAACTAATGAACCTATTGTATTTAGGGATGTTATGAATAGAATATTATAAGAGTTCGTGGATATGTTTCTGGTTGTGTTTATTGATGAAATTCTTGTATTTTCTAAGAGTAAAAATAGAATGAAAAATATTTAAGGGTTGTTTTACAAACCATAAACAAAAAAGAAACTGTATGGAAAATTCAGAAAGTGTGATTTTTGGTTGCAACAGATAAATTTCAGGGGAACATTTTAAATAGGGATGGTACAATAGTTTATCCTTCCCAAAAAGAGTGGTTGATAAATGTACAAGACCCACAAATGTTATTGAGATACATAGTTTTATTGGATTATCAGGGTATTAATAATAGTTTCTTAAAAACATTTCACGGTTATCTATCCCTCTAACTATTTTAACGTGGAAAGGGGATAATTTTTTTGGATAGTATAATGTTATGTTGTTTTCAGTAACTAAAAATGATATTGGTGAATGATCCAATTATGGCCTTGCCTTGCTAAAATGATGAGTTTTTCATCTATAGTGAAACATCATTGAAGGGGCAAGGTGGTGTTTTGATCCAGAATGATTAGTTAATTTCTGACCCTTCAAAATAACTAAAATCCCATGATTTAAGTTACCCCACACATGATTTGCAATTTAACGCTATTGTTTTTTCTTTGAAAATTTGGAGGCATCATCTATAGGGAATAAAATGTCAAATATATACTGACCATAAAAGTAAGAAGTATATATTCACTGAGAGGGAATTAAATATGAGGTAACGAATATGTCTTGAACTGATAAAGGATTATGATTGCACAATCAATTACCATCTAGGAGAATCAAACAATGTAGAGGATTCCTTGATTCAAAAACATCATGTATCATTAACCATATTAGGATTGTAATATGATCCCTTGATTAATGATTTGATAAATTTTGGATTAAAAGTTGATGGTGTTGGATATATATCTATTTTGTTTCAGTTTTATGTGCATTCATCATTTTTAGATCGAATTAATCGAGTGTAGAAGGAATACTGTTTCCTACAAGAAAAAAGGTATAATTCGTTAAAATGGGTAAGTTTCCATAATTTAATCTTGATAACGATTGTTTTTTTAGATTTGGAAAAAGGTTGTGTGTGCCTTGTGATTCCCTGTTGATGAAAGATTTGTTGTGTGAAGTTCAAAGTTCTCTATTTTCAGTTCATCCTGGTAGTACTAAGATGTACAGAGACATTCATGATTATTATTGGTGGGATAGAATTAAAAGGGATATTGTTAATTTTACCATGAAATGGTTGACATGTCAATAGGTTAAAGTAGAGTGGCAGTTACCAAAGGGGATCCTTCATCCTTTTCCAGTGCTGGAGTGGAAATAGGATAATGTATCCATGGACATTGTGTTTGGACTACAAAATACTTATCTAGGTAAAAATGTAATTTGGGTTTTTTTTGATCGGTTGATTAAATCTGCACTTTTTCATTCTATTAGAGATACAATGTCTTTGGGTCAGCTTTCTTGACTATCTCTCAAAGATATTTTTAGGTTAAATGGAGTTCCTCTTTCCATTGTATCTTATTAGGATCCCAGGTTCACTTATAACTTTTGGAAGGGCCTTTAGATGTTGTTTGGCACAAAATTAAATATTTTTACAACTTTTCTTCCTCAATCAGATATGCAGTTAGAACAAAGGATTCAGACTTTGGAGGATAAGCTTCAAGCATGTTAAATGGACTACTAGGGAATTTGGGATCAGTATATTTTTATGTTTTGTTTTCTTATAATAATAGTTTTCATTCTATTATACATATGGAACCTTTTGAGGAATTGTATGGGAAACAGTGTTGTACTCTAGTTTTTTGGGATGAAGTCAGTGAAAGAAAGATGATGGGGGAATAATTAGAAGAGTAAGTGGTCGAGAAAGTGAAGATTATTCAGTAGCACATAACAACAGCTTAGAGTAGGAAAAAAATTAATTCAGATAACATAAGGAAAGACTTATCTTTCTAGGTAGGTGAAAATGTTTTACTTAAAATCTATCCTTGGAAAAGTGTTATTCATTTTGGTAAGAATGGAAAACTATGTCTATAGTTCATCATTCCTTTTTAAATTCTAGAGAAAATTGGACCAATCGCCTATCGAGTAGCTTTCCCACCAATTTTATCTTAGAAACATATTGTTTTTTAGGTTTCAATGTTGTGAAAGTATGTTCCATATTCAACTCATGTTTTGAGCCTAGAAGCAGTTCTGCTGGAAGAGAACCTTTCTTATAAAGAGAAACCGGTTCAGATTCCTGATTGAAAGGAATAATTATTATATAATAAGGTAATCCATCAGGTAAAGGTTTTTTTGGTGAAACCACATGGTTGAAGAATAAACATGGGATTCTAAAAATTCTATGAGGTAAAGATACCCTCAATTGTTTAATAAGTCAATAAAATTATGGGGACACAATTTTCAGAAGGTGGGGATAATGTGACACCCCAATGTTTTAAAAAAATAAATTGAAATGCGTGAAACTATATTTAAAAATATATTTATAACTAGACATTAAACATAATTTTTCCGCTTCTATGTTTTGAATTTCGAAAAATGGTCATCTACAATTGTGTTCAGTAAGTCATTTGGAGTCTGATAGAATCAATAATTTTTTTGGTGAATAGTAACATACCCTTATGAATAGTGACATGAATAGTAATATTAACCTTATGAATAGTAAATAAAATTATTATTTTATTTTCTTAAAAATATAAGATAATTAGATGTTGATTCTTTTTTCAAGGATTTTAAAAATTAGTTATAAATTTAAAATTTTTATTTATTATTAATTTATGATTTTATGTAAATATTAAATTAATTATATTTTGAAAATTATTTTCAAAAAATGGATTTCATTTTTTAATTCTACACATTGAGAAATGGTTTGGGTGAATTTTTGTGAATTTTCTGAAATTCTAGAATGTTTTATGAATAGTGAAATACAATAAAATATGATAAATGCTAAATATTTGATTTACTACATCATAGGTGATTCAAGGCTGATATAAGACCTGTTGGTTAGAACTCACATTCCATTACTACTATTTAGGGTCACATTAATTAATACTCCTCAAAGTCTTGAGAAAAAATATTTAAATAATTATTAAAAAAATGTAAAATACCTCCCCTCCTCCACTATAAATACCACCATCATTTCCCTCTTCCTCTCACACCTCTCAAGCCTTGATCCTTACCAACATTCTTCCCAATACTCCTCCCAAGACTCTTCCTCATGTCCAAGAGATACTGGTATCACCAAAAGGCCAAAGACAAAGGCTTTAAGAAGGATCTCAAGGGGAAGAGATCAAGATGTAAACATCTTCTTTTGTTTTATTTCTTTTCTTTTCATTTTATTTTATATTCTTCTTCTTACCTCACCTCCACTTATCCAAGATACATGAATGGTACATTATATTACATATTATGGATTTAATCATGTTTTTTGAAGACTCACCATTTTTCTTCTTCTCCTCTCCCACCTATTCAAGAAATTAAAACACTGTCTGTGATTTGTTGATTTACCGACATTGTGGACGATATGCTTTCAATTTAAATTACTTTCCTCAAGACTAGTCATGAATCCATTTTTATGGTCGAACTAGATTATAATTTATGTATTATAACTTATATAGGTTTTTCAATCATTTTGTACATATTTTATTAAATTATAAAACAATATGGGTTCTTTATGATTGAAGAATCGATGAAATAACCTAAAAAATATCAATATTGTTTTAAGTCATGAATCATCCTCATTAAAGAATAAAAATCTTTAATGGTATAATTTATGGTTTATTAAATATGTAGATAAAACGCCTTTACAATTATTATATTTCACTTCTAGTCGACAAGAATATCTATCATGAACCGATCATGGAAATCATGTAAAGAACGCACCCAAAACAATACAAGGAACAAAATTTTAAAAATTAAAGGGTGAAATGATGTAATGAAATGATCGTATAAGTTATTAAAAATATTAATATGCTTCCATAAGATATTAATAAATCTCTTTAAACCATTATTCATGATATTTAAATGAGTATGAAATATGAAAAACCCAAGGTAAGTGAATTCCTAACCTGATTTCCATTCTTTGGGTTAACATTCTACTTCATTATTTATGTGGTATTGAAATTGTTTGTGTGATGAATTTTATTTATATTATTTTTAATTATGTGTACATATAGATTATTTACATATTCCATCCACTATATTAAGTATCACTTCAATTATATGATACATTTATGAGTATTCTTTTAAAATCCCCTTTTAGAATTCTATTTTACAAAATCCCAAAGTAATGATTTTTGGAAAATTCTCATGTAGTATGATTATGATCTGGTTCTTGGAAATTGTTTATGATGAAGGGATGGACCGGTATTTCTCTCCAATTCATTGGTTATGTGTAATTTGGAGGTCTTCTATATGGTTACTTCACATGTATCTACGATGGATACACAAATTTTATGGTTGCCTTGTGGATTACAAATTTTAAGGTGGCCAAGAGGGTTACAAGATTATGTAATTAATTCCAAAAGATACCTATATGGTTCTATTTATGTTCTTATGTATTGTGGGAATATTGTGGAAATATTAAGATTCCCAAATTAATTATATATGGGTGATAGGTGTCTGTTTTGAAAATAATTTCCTATGTTACAAGTATTCATGGACTAATTTGTTCTTCCCTTTTTATTGTGTCCCTTACTGAGAATTGTTTGCTCATCCCATGTTTTAAAAGTATATTCATTGTTAATAAGTATTTGTAAGACAAATAATGAATCCATGTTAAATGTTTGAATAATTTTCAAAGAAATAATGATTTATATGAAATGTTTCATATTTTTTAAGAAATGATTACTATTTTTATGGTATCTACTCTCTATTAATGTGTAATGTTATGAATGTATGGTGTCCCAATTCTCTAAATATCTAAACATGAAAATATTTTCAATGGGAAGGGAAGTGATTTCATGACTAAATTCCAGATTTTGTATTGTAATATAGCAGGTTCCTTATAGTTCCATGCAACATGGTCCTTATTTTGAATTATTCACTTCTTTGAGCATCATACATTATAACTTTTATGTCCCACATCAATTTCATGTCTTCGGTCAGTGGATCCAAATGGACATTAATAGCACTACTCGGTTTCATTGGTCTAGATATATAAAGAGACAATATAATGTACATGTGATTAATGCATAACCATTGATGAAAGTTATAATTTACCAACAAAACAGGGCAATGTATTGTGGGTAATAATCTATAAACCAAAAGGATATATTTTATCTATAGATAATTAAAGACACAAATTTCTCAAATCATTTAAAAATTTAGGAAACTCATAATCAATGTTCTTACATTTAGGAGAATCTGCTGGATGATGTAGGTTCTCATCATTAATTAATATATTGGAATAACATGTTAATTTTCTCATAGTTTCCTAAAATCCATATAGTCTTATAAACCATGTAATGATTGGAATGTACCATATATATTTGGAATTACTTCATTCATTTTTCTAATATTGATCTGCACCACACATATGACATTTTAGGAGTGATTCATTATCCTTTCAAAACAATATACAATAATTTAGACAATCTTTTCTTTTTTAGAGATCATTCCCATTGAATGTAACATTGGTTTAGAATCACATGATCAGAATGGTAGTTAATTTTTTTATTGTATAATATCATTTAGGAGACCATGTAGTTCTGTAAATCTGGTTTCACTCCATTCAGTTCTAGTTATCAAATTATATAACATTAATATAGATGAAAATGTTGTGTATTTAGTACAACTAGTATACAATGGTTTCTTGGAAAAAAATATTTAAATCCTCCAAAAAATGTGGACAATCACAAAGGTCATATTTGATTTCTATTTTCATTTATTTAATGAGATCTCCATCATCATTTACAAAAGTATTCATGTCAAATGATTCAAAAACAGCAGTATCATCCCCAATAGTGGTCATATTCATTTTTCCCCTTTTTAGTGCCACATTTATATGTTTGATCTATTCCAGGACCAATAAAATGTTCTTCAACTATTTCAGACTAATTTTTCTTGAATCATAAGAACATAAACCCAGGCAGAGGGTTTTAGAGGGGTACTCTACATTCTCTCTTTAAAACTTGATAAACACTTTAACTCCATCATCATTCTCGTCTGTCAAATGATTATCATGCATCCATTTTCTATTCATATCCACCCTATTAGGATAAAAATGATTAAATTTTTACAATATATAAATAAATACACAAAATAAATTCACTATCAGAGGTGAATGTTATAGACAATTCTAATATGGGAAACTCAATTTCTATAGATTTGTTTCAAAGAATATCAATATGTTTGAGAAAATACGTAATTGTATTTATAAAAATAATTACTCCCCTATGGCAGGTGTTACCTTTTAAATTCATTCAAAGGTGAATGTTATATAAAACTCAACATCATTTCATTTTCCTGATGCGCACCCACTCATAATATTTATAGGTAATGCACAAAACAAATCTATTATTTCTTCACATTAAATCCACATATGATGTATATTTGTATTTATCACATATCAAGGAATGGGAATTTGATAAAATGACACTCGTTCTCAATTATATAGGAACCACTCTACTACCCATTCAGAACAATAACAAAATTTTGATCACTCAATATAAGATACAAAAAATATTTAATATTTTCAACCCTTACAGTTTTTAGAGATCCTAGTATCAATAGGATCCCCTTAATTATTCAGTACTAAAAAATATTTCAATAGAATACATGATTTCATTTTTTTTATTATCATTTTCATATATTTTCTTTCCATTTAGCTTCTTCAACTAACTTTTACTAATACTAATTTACCACGTTAGTAAAATAAAAATAAAATAATTATACTTATGTAATAAATATATTACAATAAAATTAACTTCGCATTATTTCTCATGAATGGATTATTACATGTTATTTTTTTGGTTCAATTTAACCACCAACATGAAGGATGATATAAAATGATATCATGGATTAGTATGAACAAATAATTAATTGTTTATTTTATATTTATAATGAAATTATTTTTTATGCTTTTATAAACATAACATGAAAATTTAACCCATTCATAATAAACAACCATATGTTTTTGAAAATTTACTTTAAAAAGAATTTCATAGATTACATGTTAGGGTACTATACCTAAAACATCACTGGAATGAAAATGGAACATATTAACTCATAATGAAACTGTAATTATAATACCTTTAGTATTAAGAATAAGATAAAATCTTTAATAGTGATAAATGAAAAAAGTAACTATTTAGAAATAGATAAGGAATAATTGGAAATATTATCAACCAATTATCTATATAAATTAAAAACTAGGAATTAATCTTGTGGAGAACACTGTTGTACAAATGTAGGTAATATATAAAAATTATTCAAACGAACAATTTAAAAAGACCAAAACAGGATATCCAAATTCGTAGACAATCAATCAATGGATCATAAATTTTTTTCTATTATTAATTTTCAAGAAAAATTGTATAAAAGGGACAAACCACAAATAACTCTCGATATCATCGAATAAGAAATCAAAAATGAAATGAGAAATACAAAAAATATTTCCAGATCTGCCTCACTAGGTTGAAGAAAATACACATCAGAAACCCTAACTGCATCCCACCACCGGATGCCTGATGATATTAAGGAAACTGGTGGCAGTCAAGTGATGTGATTCAAGATTCTATTAACTGAGGAGGTGTTCCAGTAGTTGGTGGATTCCATGTAAATCTGTTGATATCACACTAGGTTCTCAAATAGTAAGTTATTTTGAAATATATTTGGACAATTTTATTCATAATTACAAATAAGCCCTGATAAAGAGTTCTTCTATCATCACTTAAGTAATAAGCATGGATAAAAGGGATATTTATCAATACTTTTTTAGACCTAATAATGGTCGGTCTTTATCAGTGCTAAAAAAGATTTTATTAAATCAATATTTATCAGTGCTAATATTTTAGTGAAGAAAAACATTCTTTTTTATCAATACTTTTTTTTTGAATTGATAAAGCCTAATCACTATCAGCATGAAAAAAACACAGATAATGACATAACTTTATGACCAATAATTACTTGAAAATTTATAAATTATTTATAATTATAATTATTAATAAAAAATATTTAATATATATATTAAATATATACAAATATATACAAATATAGTAAATCTATTCCTTTCTAAATATATTGATTATAATTTTATAATAATTTATTTGTAATTATATAAATATTTTTAAGAAATAAAATTTAAATCTAATTTAAGTGCATGCGTATGAATATATATTAAAAATAAGTGAAACTGAATAAATTAAAAATAATATCTATTTAACAATATTGAAAAAATGGATAAGTTTTGTGTGTGTGCAATGTATATAAAAATGAATTAATTACGTATACATGAAATCAATACAACACAAATTTGATCTATGGTAAATTAATAAAAATAATACAATAAATTATATGTCCATTCACTATGCAATTAGTCAATATTTTGTATTCATATTAATTTTTAATTATCTACTAATATTCACTAAATATATGACTATTTAATGTGAAGTGCATAAATATATTGTAATATATAAATAATATTTATGTACATTAATATATATCTATAAATTTAATATATAAAATTTATTAACATTGATTATCAAAATTATCTAACCAATATAATATCTAATAATTTAAAATGTATAATAACGTTTTTCATTTTTATCTACATTTTTTTAATTTATAAAATTTAAAATATTTTTTTAATAAACTCATTTTTAATCATTATTAATTTAATTATTTATTTTTATTAATTTGGATCATTATTAGAAATAAAAATGTGCTGATAAAATCTATCTTTATCATTGTTAAAAATAAAACATTGATAAAGGTTACCCTTTATCAGCGCTGATAAAGGGTACTATTTATCAGCGTTGAAAATAGAGTTCTGATAAAGAATCAATTTATCAATTATATAAAAGTTCTCATAAAAGGTTAAATTTATCAGTGCTTTCTTTAATGCTTATAAAGATGCCATTTATCAACTCTTTTTTGCAGTACTAAAAATTACTAGGGATGTTAAACACCGGTTTTGTAGTAGTGGAGGTAGTAAGGGAAAAGGGTTTGGGTTGGGAGGAGTTTACCGATATGTGGATAGATGATTGCCACATTTTATTTGAAAACTATGGAAAAAAATTCCTCTACTTCCATAGTTAATAAAACCATGGCAATACAGGTGTGGAAATATCCTTATTTTCTTGTTGTGAAGGTTTGTGGCAGCCTGAGGTTATCCAGACATGAATCTTGATTTATAGGTTTTTGGGTTTAAAATATATTAAACGTAATCTATACTCTTGATGAACAATGGATAGGTTGTTTTAGTCATTTGATAAGTAATGATGATGGATGATGGCCTGTGCATTTTAATTTTATATAGAGGGGAATTATTTTCTTGCATTATTAATTTCATGCGATGAGGGAATCTTCCTTGTAGTTTAACATCATGAAATAATGATGACATTTTGATATGAAGTGAGTATCAATCACATTGGAAAGAGGAGCTTTCCATTTTCCCTAAGCTCACACGATCCATTCTCTATATGAGAAACATGGGATAACTGGGTCATCAACAGAGCCATGCAAGAGCAGTTCTCAAATTTCTAACTACATCAGTCAATCCCATTTTCAGTGAGGGGTGTATTTTTACTATTATTATTGTGCCTAGACCTAGTATTAGAGGTCCAAGAATAACTATATATCTTAGTATGATAGGAATCAATCCAAACATAGTTCTTGCATGAAATATCACTATACGAGTTAAACCTATAAACAAAGGGGGCATTGTTCTCCTTGATTGTTGTCTCTGGACCTGATATTGGAGATATGAGCATCACTATGTATCATATGAGAATATGAATCAAGACACACATAGTTATTGAATGGTAATCTCCACCATGAATGCCTAACTCATATGTATAGGGGCATTTTTCCTGTTTATTCTTTGAAAATAGACCTTGGATTGGAGATCTGGGTGTCACTACGTATCATGTGATAGCATTAATCAATCCACATGTAGTTATTTAATGAGAAACTCTCCAAATAGTTCTAAACCAATGTAGAGGGGGGGGGGGGGATTTCCAATTTATTATTGTAGATGGACCCAGTATTATAGATCCAAGCATCACTATTATATCCTATGATAATAGGAATCAAGATACCTGTAGTTCCTGACTTAATTCATGGTGGAAGACCAACCCCAAGAATAGTTGTCCTCTCAGGTTAGTTCCCTAGTAATTCCTAGTTTTATGTTAGGTAAGAGACACCAACCATGTAGTATAACATCAGGAGTTAAGGACTTATGGTGCACCATTTTGGTCATGAATCTAAGACTATACTAACCCTAACATGAAATTATTATCCTTCATCATATGGGGAAGCCTTTACCAAAATTCAAAATACCATGTGATCTATGATTGATGAGAGAAACTAGAAATAGAAAAGGTTTTTTTCACAATAGAGAGGATATTAATGGAATGGAAAGTTGTAATATTTATCATGTGGTGTTTGGGCCAAGATATTGGATCTTATAATCCTTATATATATCATTGTAATGAAAATCAAGCCATATTTAGTTTTGTAAAACCATGCAATTTAGAGTCATGCAGTGAGGAAATTATCCATGAAATTTGACTTCATGTCGTAAGGAAAACATCCATGGAGTTTAATATTATGTGGTATGGACATCTTACATGTATTTTAACATCATGTGGTAAGGATAAAGGTTACTTGATGTTGCAAAATGAATTATTATAGCTGGACCTAGGATAGGATATTTGGTTATCACTACACATTCTATAATTGAAGGAATCAAGAAACATGTAGTTCTTGATTAGAAAACTCCCCCACAAAGGCCTGGACCATAGGGTCAAGGGTTATTGTTTCAGTTGAATGTAGCGGATGGTCCCAATATTGGATATCCAAGCATCACTATATATCTTGTGATGATAAGAATGAAGCCACGCATAGTTATTGAATGGGGGAATCCCTATGTGGATTTTAATCGCCCAAAGGGACAAGGGCTCTTCATTTTTCTTTGACACAGATCCGGATCATGTGAAGTGGTTCATCTATGAAGAAATTTTTTTAATGCAGTTTAACATCATGTGGTATGGACGAACGGTGTCTTCTATTTTTAGGTCATCTGAATAAATCAATTCATGTAGTTATAATTATACGACCATGAAAACTCTCTTATAGTTTAACGTCATGCGAGTAGGAATAATTGTACAGTTTATCACCATCTTACCAAGATGTTTTCCTATTAGTTTAATGTTATAGGATTAGGATGTATCAGTTCTACAGTTTATTATCTTCTGACATGGATGTTTTTCATGCATTTTATCATTTTTTGGACAAAATTTTGGGATGATTCATTATTTAAAGTCATACTTCCATGACTTAATAGAATGAGATGGGTGAATTCCCATATCTATATTCCTGAAACCTTGATAGTGATCGAGTAAACCTAGAGGTGCATAACCACATTAGGGTTCATCCTGGGCATTTCTATATAATTCCAAGTCAACAAGTATTCATATTTCATTATAAATTCATCATAAACATTCTTCTCTTGGAGAAATATAGAAAAAATAATCAATATAGGATGCGAGTCTTCTTCTTTTCCCATATTCATCTATCTAAGATCATCAATGGTGGTGGATACCCCTTCCTAAAATGTTGCAGGGGTGTTCATATTTTCATCTTATTCTTTTTACATCTATGAGTCTGAGAGAAAAATTCATAATTGTTGGGTAATCCAAAGGAATATCTGTTACTATTGAATTAGGAGAGGACATGAGAAGAGACACTGTCATCATGAACTGTAGGAGTAGTGATAGAGATATTATTGAACATATTGTTTTCTCTTATTCTTCCACTAGTGAAAAAAATCCTACACATCCTTATTTTCTAAGAATATCTTGAGGAAATCGTCAATTTTTTTATTTATAGTGTGATGGAATTATCAAATCATAATAAATAATCATCTTGGACACAATTGATGAATCTAATATAGTTTAAACAACTGCTATCAACAGCTTTCCTTTAAGAAACAAGCATTGAAAATTTTTTTATTGATTTATTATAAAATAAGATCCCATGATTTCTCCTACTATTATGACATTACAAAAATCCGTACCTGTTGAGATTTTATACCCAGGTGAAGGGGTAGGGTAAAATGATTCATACTTTCCCTATCCCCAAAAGAAATTGTCTAAATGAACTTTTCTCATCAGTTGGCAAGTTTTCATGATGAAGAGACAACATTATATAGGTGTTTGTTATTGTTTTACGATCCTAGGTCTCAGTATATAAGGGACACACCATATTTAGATGAAAATGTAGTGTATTTATGATCTAGAGGTGAACCTCATATCCTTGATAAGGTGGGTGTTTATCCATAAATCAATGATAATTTTCCCATCAATTTGGGTGAGCGTAAAGCATGCACTCCAATTCTACCAATCTAGGATTTCGTAACTTGAAGTGGAAATAAGCCTGAACATGATTGGAAGGTTTTTTCAAGCCAAAAATCTTGATATATCTATGTCAGCCTCTTCTTCATCATGGATATATGTCTGGACCTAGTTGGACCTTATAGGTTACCTCTATAGGACACCTGCTGACCAAGGGGAGGAGTCAATAATGGTTATCTAGGAACTACATACGATTAACCTTGGTGATCCAAGATACTCTCTATATTATTGAATCTGGTTTTTTTTCACCTATTTATATGAAGGTGTATGGTAAAGGGGAGGATTTTCTTATCCAAGAGAGAGATATCACTATGGGGAGGTTGAGCATGACAGATGTTAGGAGCATAGTCCCTATAATCCATCTTTATACAACCATGAGGAGGACTATAGAGGTAGTGATCACCTTCAGCACAAGTTAAATATTTGAATTACCCTTGAGGTGTTTTAGATATGTATCGAGAAACCTCAATGAAACTAGAATTAAAAAAAAATTGGGATATAATCATCATTCTATGTCATGGACGGAATATACCGAATTGCCTTTTCATGTTGAGCAGGGATATGAGCCTTAAATTAATGGTTGTTAAAATATGTTGATATGATTTTGGTTCCAAGGGGAAATGAGTGTGTGACTAAGATGATGTTGAATTTTTTGGTTAAATTTTCTATGTTTAGTGAGGATATAAACATGCCAGTTGGTGGTTGTCGGAATATTCTAGTCAATTATAGATGAATCGGTGATACAATAATGGTTCACATGTTCATTCCCCATTGGAATATGCTTATGGACCTCCAGAATAGTATAATGGGTAAATAATTCCTCCTATTAGATAATTTAATAATAAAAGTAGATTCATTTAAAGGAATATGACCATGTCCCATGGTATTCTCCAATATCACTTGGTGATCCCTGATCATAAAGACAATGTGAGCTTGGTTCAGTGCCTCTGGAGTATTCCATCGGTTTTTTTGATAGGAATATGATCCTATCCTGATTAATGTGTCAATCCCACATGGTGATCCCTAGTCATAAAGGTGGTATGATCCTAATCCGGTAAATTTGGAGTGTGATATTGGTCTATTTCATAAGAGTCATGAGCCTTTCCGATGGCTTGTTTCACACTCACCTGGTGATCCCCAATCAGAATAGGGGTATGACCCCAGTCTTGTGTTATACCCTTTACTAGAATTTTAAAATAATTCTCATGTTTGAGAGAAAAAAAATTTAATTCTCTATAGTAGCTCCCTATTCACGTTGATCCCATTGGTGTGATAATTTGGCTGTTGGGATATAAATTTTTGTTTGTCCCTACATCATCACTAGAATATACTGGAAGAGCTCCACAATTACAATCACAAAGTACTGGCACTCCAATAGGGTATGTTCATGAATGTGTGTCTTCATGCTCTCAGTTACTAGGATATATTGGATGATGACTTTGATTAAAGTGGGAGTGTCTTCCCACTCATGTCCAATTTGTTCCATCAGAATATGCTGATGAACTTTATGCATGGGGGAATGGGTCTATGCTTTAGCTACCCATGGTACCTAGATATGATTGTAGACTTTTTATAAACATGATATGATATGAGACTTATTCCTTTAGTCTGCATCTTTCTAAACCTGAAAAGGAGTCCTTGATGCCCAGATCTAAGTGTCTGGGGATGTGGCCTTTCAGATAACTCCCCCAGTTGTATACTAGGGGGTATTGTAGATTCTGTGATATTACTAGGATTGATATTATAAAGATTTGGTGGAACATATAGAAATTGTGATTTCCACCTGATACTAAGGATATCTCCCAAATATTGATATGTCACAAAATTTATCATCCTATGACTGGGATGTGTTCCATAAAGTTTAAAGTCATCCGGTAAGGATGTTATCATATAGTTTAATGTCATGTGTATAGGACTTAACACATACTTTAATTTCCCACGACCAAGAAATATCATGAATTTTAACATCATTCGACAAGGATTTACTATGAAGGTTAATCATCGTGTTACTAGGACATGGTTGTTCAGTATATCATCTAGTGACTTGGATGGGGTCGTGAATTCAAGAGTCCTGAGACTACGACATTTCATGTGGAAACTTGTTAGTGGTGATGCCTTATTGATGGATCATGGATGAATATTATTCATATTTCATGAGTTTCAGTATCCCCTAGCTCTATTAATACTTCATTTACATGTTTCCCTAACTAATATTAAAAAAAATAAGCTCTCTATTGTGTGTATGAGGTATCAATGGTAGAAGAAGTAATCGTCCTGGCCTATCAGTCATGACTCACTCAACATCCTTATCATTGGGAGTTTTATCAAATCATTTTGTATGGGATAATAAAAATACATGGGTACATTTTTTTCGAAGGAATGGGATTTGTTCAATATCATGGTGATATATGGATGCCAATCACTGGGATGTATGTTTCCCACAATCTACTACACAAATTGTCTGTTATGTCCATATTTCTCACTAAACATGATGGGGGATTAAGCTATCAATGGTTCCAATATCTCTTACAAATCTATTCCTGAATCCAATACTTAATGTTAGTGAAACTCATTATTATGTTCTAGAGATGTTGGTGATAAGGGTAGTGATTATCATGTCCTATCAATTATGTCTCATTTAGATTCCCTGTTGTTGATAGTTATATAAAATCATTATATATGGAATAATAAATGTACATGGGGGCATTTTTTTAATTGGAATGAATATGCCCTGCACTTTCTGTTTTCAAGAGATGGGTTAACATGTGGTTTCTCCATTGTGCTACCCATGCCTCTATTAGCATATGAACCTAGTTGAGTTTGGTGTCTGTTGTGAAGAGCCCTAGTCTTTGTTGGTTCAAGGTTAGATGTTGAAGCATTGTGGGTATTGAATGATGTAGACACTTCTGGAAAATTAAATAAACCTGACTCCCCTAGAGGTTTTTTGGAAATATCTACGTTTTGATGGTTTCCAAAGTACCATGGATGAGGGAGGGTATTGAAACTTCCTCACCCCTATAGAATGGGGGTCTTGAAAATATGATCATTACTCTAGAACAATGGGCTGGAATGAGGTGGAACCATTTTTGGATTTCAGACGACGAGGGTATGAAAAATATGAAAATGCCCCCACCCTTTGTGCTAGGGCACATCACTGCAAGGTGGGCCTCCATAAGAAGGTGCTGACATATCATTCTAGGGTAGACACCCCAAAGAATTTGGGAAATTATTTCCCAAAGATACATGTTCTCTCTTTGTAGTTGAGTGATCTATTCCACTATATAAATTGACTTATCTTCCTAATGGGGTTGATTGGAAGGATCCATGAAATCACCCTTTACCCTATCAATGGTAGGGTGAATGGATGATGAAAAAATTCTCAATATGTACCCCAATGAGTGAATCATCTACTAATAATAGTCATATTATCCATCAAAATTACACTATAAAATAAAAAAACACTTAATAATACCTTCTATATATTCCTGAAAGGTACTAGCATTCCCTTCTTCTCCTACATTGGTGGAAAAAGGTAGTGGTACAACCTATTGTGACTCAGAAAACTGCTGGTGGTTATGATTGTAATTTTCAAAGGTTTTCTCATCAATATTCGATGAGAAGTCCTTAGATATAGTTTATATCATAATGATAGAGACACAAGTGAGTTTATGATCCTCTTTCATAGAATATATTTTTTCATGTTTTGGTTCCTGATATGTCATTTAATGGGTTGGGTCCTAATGTATCGTTTGGTGTGTCGTCATGCACGACATTGGTTGTGGGTTGATGCCGATAATACTGTTTACTAGGATAGTTATCATTGTACTATTATTTGGATTAGTTCCCAAATTTAATATGATAACATTGTAAAATATGATAAAAATTCATTAATCCCTACGGGATGGGGTGCTCCATGGGATTATATGGTAACCAAGGCACGTTGTGATGTAGTTAGAGGCTCTTGGATAGTGATGATCTGATATTGATTCTAGGACACTTTTCAGATACATTGTTGGACCTCAGATATATTTGTGGTAATAGGGATATATTCCTAATCTATAGATTCATTATTTGGATACACTTGGTGGGACCTCATGTTGGATTCTCTAATTTAGATGGCTAGGGTGGTCACAACTTCTTAGGAATATTCTTGTGCAATTTTTTTCAAATATTGATGACGATGACCATAATTAAAGGGATAACTATTAGTATTCTCCTATGTGATTAATTTTACATGGTTATTATACACATCTATCGCCCTTAAGTAGGCATGGTATGTGTTGATGTGTTCTAGGCATCAGCTCACAAAGTAGTTGAGTATGGAAAAAAGGGCCACTTAATATTATGTCACCTATCATCGGAAATAAAACCAGTGGGAATTAATACTTGGAAGAGATTAATTAGATGATTCTGAAGTCAGGATGGAACAATTGATGTGTTACATCTAGAAAAAGACATTTTCCAACTCGAAATGGAGGTGTTTCATTGGTGACAACATATGTTGGGGCCTCGAGGCCAAATCATCTTGTTCAACTATCTTGGAATCTTTTTGAACACATGATGATGTAATTTTTGTTATAAAGAATTTTAGAAATGCTAAAAAATTAACAAGATACTTTATTAGTGAAACAACATATATAATAGTGCATGTTTGATCAAATACATTCAGAATTAAAGGATAAAGAGGAAGTACATTTATTTATGAAAGGTTTAATGTTGTTAAAAAAATGAGTCGAGACGAAAAAATTTTTGTAACAAATATGGAATAAAATGGGATGATGATAAATGGGTAGTATATCCTTTTTAATCTATGAAATGGATAACATAGTTAATAGATTTAACATCCGGTTCACCATTTTGTTTCATGAAAAATATAGAACTATTTCATCCCAACACTAGGTTGTGAATGATTGAGGGTGGTTGCACAATTTTTTGCATCATGTATAACATATTTTTCTCTAATGTAAACTCCCAGTGGTTCCCACATCCTTAAAAGAGTACGGACCTGATTTCTAATGATATGTGGTCCTTTGGGGTTTCATTCCTAATGATGCATGGGAACTCAGATTGGTTGAGAGGATGGGTGGTCAGGCTCAACACACCCTTTTTAGGGGAATTATTTTCAATTCTAGGAATATCCTATATATTTAATACATTTTTGTGAAATCCTTAACAAGGATCGATGCGAAATTATTTACCCTTATGTCAATAATTTTTTCAAGAACATGTGATAATGAGAATAACTTTTTGTTCCACATATTCTAAATCATTCTCTCATTTTTAAATTAATCTTTATTTTATAGCTAGGTTTGAGTGCATTAGATTTAATTTTCCATATAGGTTTGAGGATGGGGTCTTGGGGATGGGATTTAACCTCTGAAATGTGGCCTATATATCCTATTATTATAGGAATCAAAACCCATGTAGTTCATTTGACATTGTTTAAAGTCATATGATAGGTCTATACAATGAAACTTATCACCATGTGGTAAGGGAATAAATATATAGGGATACGGCCTAAAATAGGCATCCTTTGTATTGTACTAAGATAGGAATCATACTCTACATAGTCTATGTTATGGGAATCTAAATCATAAAATAGGCGAAAATAGAATCCTTTATTGGGGATTATGCATATAAGTTTTCCTTGAATTTCCTCACCAGGAGTACGGCCTTTTGAGTGAATATGAGATCTAATCGGGCTTACATCCCAATGAATGGCCCTCACCATGGGCATCCTCATCCTGAAATTATCAAAATCATTAATTTTCTCTAATCCCATTCAATCTATGATAAATGTGAGAAAAAATAGATAATAGAATATTAGAAACATCACATGTGAGCATAATTTCATGGGACTTACACTTTCAAATTTCCATTTAATAGTTATGATCACCAGTATCATGTAGTATATGGTATGGAGCTCAGGCCTTAGGATGGTTTCCTACATAGCTTATTTATAATAGGAATCAATGTCCTCATTGTTTGTTATGTCCCTATCTCGTTGATGGTTTTAAGGTACATGAGAGAATGATCGGGGATTACACATAAACTAAAACCTATATGGGATCCCTCTTATCATCGGATGATCAATGAGGAAGGATAGTAGAGACATGGGAGAATCACGTCCCATAAGTCAGGAATTTTTTGTATATTAAGGGACATACACTAGGGTAGGTTCCCATTGGATCTCAGGCCTTAGAAAAGAAACCTAGGTATCCTATTTAGATTGTAATTAGAGTTCTCATAGTTAATTCCATACCTAACCAACTAATCTCTTGAAGGATCTTTTGGTAACATTGGGGGATTACACTTAAATGGATTCTTATGTGTGAGCCCTCTTCTCATCCTCTAATAGAAGAGGATTTATTGCAGACTCTTGGAAGAATCTAGTACCATGACTCCTGAATATTTGGTATACTATGGGACTTATAATAGGGAGAATTCCCATTAAATATCAGGTCATAGGATGTTTTCCTACATATTCTACTTGGTTAGGAATCATATTTATCATGTTTTGTTACCCAAAACCTACTTATGGGTTGGGGTGGGTGATCTCACTTAGAAGAATTATTTTTTTTCCTGATGTTTAGGAATGTTAGGTTATTAGAGCAATATTAGTGCCCAATTTCATATTAATTCTCTATCTTATAGTATATAAAGATAGATGGAGACCATGAAAGGTCTATTGGATATTCTTTGTATGAAATTAATTGATCGTTCAAGAGCATGGGAGAAATAAATTCAAATAACTGCACAAACCTAACCATTTATGGACTCTCCCATTATAAGTGGGATACGATGTCGACTGTTCCTATTCAGGGGTCCAAATGGTATAAGTCTGAGTGTGCCTACAAGAAGAAGTTGACATGTTATCTCAACGTGTCTTGATTGTTAGACTGACATATATTTATTGTCTTCATTACATGTTTTCACTTTCATTCTAACATGGAGGACAATTCCATGGGTTTATGATTGACATGTATTGATTTTACAAAAAACTTGTTTAAGGTATCAGTTTCCCATGGTAGACACTCCCATGGGAGTCTTCCTAGAATGTCCAAGATTCTTTTTATAATAAATGTTTTCAGGTCCAAGGGGATTCTCATAATCAAATTTGGCATGTCCAAGGTGATAAAAATAATTGAAATTGACATGTCCAAGATCTTTTTCATAATTAGTTGGATTGTCCAAAACATATTTTCCTGATCACAGAAGACATGTCCAGGGTATTTCAAATGATTAACTGACTTTTTCATTATGTCTTCATATGATCAAAGAAGACATGTCCATAGGTTGTCTCATGATCAAAGTGACTTGACCAGGACATCTTTTCATGATCAAATTTAATTTTCAAGAACATATTTTCATGATAAAAGAGGCTTTTTCATGATTTCTTCTCCTGATCAAACTAGCTTGTCCATAGGGTGTCACATGATAATGATGTAATGTCAATGGACTATTGCATGACAAAGTTGTCATGTCTATGTTTGGATGAGGGAATCACGAGACCCATAAGGGAAATGAAATCTTGTGATATTAAAAGAGTGATGTAGTGGGGTCTCAAAAACATGTAAAAGATTGTTCATACATCAAAGTACTGAAGTCTTATGTCTAAATGGATAATGTCTCAAGACTGTAGAGACAATATTTTCATGGGAGGGGGAGTGCATGGTTAATGGATTATTCCAACATTGCACATCCTATGGATTTTTTTTGTCAGAGGAGGTCCTAGAAATGGGTTCATATTTATGATAATACCTCATACATAGCATGTAGTTCTCGCATGATGGAGTCAAATGAATCTCTGTTGCTCATCGATTCACATGACCTCAAAAGATGTATTGCGATGGGTTCTGTTAATGTGTGCAGATAATGCACATTAGAGATATGAAATGGAAATGGGTGCTTGTTTGAGGATTGCCAACCCATTTTCAGGCATGGTGTTTTTATTCATGGTGATTCCTTTTCATGGTCATCGATCTATTGGGTTGATTCATGTCAAGGGAACCACTTTTAAGGTTATATTAAAGAATCATGAGACTAAGGGTTTGTGGCATCACCAGAGCGATGGCATGTGTGATACATTCTTCCAGACTTCATGAATGAATTACATGTCCACTGGTGTATATCTGCAGACACTAGAATGGGTGTCCCACATGTTTGAGAGACTACATCACAAAGCAAAACAAGTGCATCATGAGAACAAGGTTTCTTCATCTTAACACCTAATGGAAAAGATGCTCATGTTCGAGCACTCGATAATGGAGTTTGCATGATCCATTTTGGGATCATATGAAGGGATTTATGAACTAGAACTGAGGGATTCATGTTGATTCAATATACATGGATGAGGGATTTCATGGTGGATTAGTGAAATTTTTGATGTATCAATTGATCTCATGAATACCTCACATGAATTGGAGATTTCATGGGGGTGTCACATGATATTTATTTAGCATGTGATCATGTAATCTTCAAGGGATCATGTCATAGAGGATTCCATTAGATAGAGAATCACTTATGAAGGTAGAATCCCACTATTATCTGTCCTCTATTTGTTTGATTATTTTACACTATTCTCCCTCCCCACTGGTGTGTGTTTCTTTTTTGGGGTGGAAGGTCTTATATAGGTAGAGGCTAGTCACAGTTTCTGCCACATTGCACATTGAGTGTGCTATATGCACTATCTGGAGGTAGTGTTATATTTTTATAATCAACATCATCTAGCTGTAAGATGATTTCACATGATGGCATTCTTGAAAGCCATTGTGGCTTCACATGATCAGCTTCATAATATTTTAAAAGATATCCTACAAGTGCATTGTATACCTAACATGCCTTCCTGTTGTTGTATCATGCAATTACATGACCAGTCTTCAATAGGATCTATATGATCTGATGGGGGCTCTATTATGGAACATTTCATTCACTCCAGGAATTCATGGCCATGAATTGACTATTTTTCATGCGGTGGGGTATAAAATAGCTGAATATGTATTCCCATGATTACATCAGGAACCTCACATGATCCCATGGCATGCCAATTGTTAACTTCTTGAAATGTGATCATGTGACTAGCTTCATGAAATGGATTGACCATCTTTATGTGATACATTTTGTTATTTGAGGCAATGACATAAATTCAAATCGAAGTCGCATGCATGGATTTTGGATGTCGAGGCGGATTTAGATATCTCGATTTTGAATATTGGTGATGGCTGGTCCTGGGGATCATTGGAGTGTAGAGGTGCTAGATTTCAGATCTTGCATGATCATTGGAGGATCTTGTGAAGGAAGAATGATGAAGATGATGGTTGTAGGTGATTGGATGGCTATGATTAGCCACATCATGCGCTCTATATTCTGTGTGAATGTTTTAAATGCATGAATAGTTCCTAAGATACGTCTCATTCCACATTGAATTTTCATGATGATGGTTCTCTCTAAATAAAATTTTTTCTGCCATCATTTAGTCAAGCTATCAGTGACGTCAACACCAGTAACACTTACACAACACCCTCACCAGATGCACTATTCCATTGCCTGGCCCACCCATGGACGCCCACATGCATCCTCTATGCGCAGAGTGTGAGATATTGTAACACCCCAAGACATCAAACTATTTTACATTCATACTAGATTTTATTTTATTTTTATCATTATTTTTAAACAAATATATGTTTACACAACATTAAACACTAAGTTGGTTTGTGTTGCATGCATGATAATGTTTTACTGCCGTTTAGTGGAGAACCTAATTTAAATATAAATTTTAAATAATTTATATATGTTATTTGACCAAATAATGGTCTCATTTTAATTTTTAATAATGAAATTAGTTTAGGGTGTGTTTTTTTAGATGTTTTATTTTTTTCATGAATAGTGAAAAATAATGCATTATAGTTAAAAATTGAATTTTCGTTTAAAACATTATTATATTTTAAATTAATTTTTAAAGTAAAAATATTCCAATAATACATATAGTAATCCAATTTATGTCATTTGACTCATTTTCATATTAAAATTGGATATAAAAACCTAATAAACTTTTGAACTACTCTTTTACCCGCCTTCACATCACACCAATGGGATTAGTGTTTAACATTATTCCGTTACTTCTATGAATTGAATTTGTAAAAAACAAAATACACGGTTGTAATCAGCATAATGTTTGGGTCAAATATGATCAACTTAATTTTTTGTGAATAGTAACATTATGATTTTTTTACAATAGTTACATTTAATCGGGTAATTAAAGGTAGAAACAACATTATAAGCATTATAATGTTACCCAAAAACCTGTCCTAGTATCATTTGATGAGTGATTTTCAACCAAAATCAACCTTAGTAAGAAATTATGACCATTTTATGCCACTTGGATAAAAATATGACATTTATAATATTTTATTTAAAGATAAGTTAAAAATTTAATTCTCATTATTTTAATAACTAAACCATTTTTATTATAAGGTTATAAAAAAGATAACATAAATATAAATATTAATTTTAAATATAAAATTTTAATCAACATCATGATAATTTATATATAAATTTTAATGATGATATAGTTAACTTAAATGATAACGCAATGATGATGCACTAAATGTTTAAATGATGAATGAATCAAATAAATGATATTAGAAATATTTATATTAATATAATTTGAGTGAGTCAATGTCATAAAATATTTTTATTAAATAATTTTACATTTCAATAATTTTTTTAGAAATCATGGATCAAATTTGTCTTGTTGGTTTGATTTCTATATAATATAAAATAGTGAATAGTTTCAAAATTTCTAATTAAGATATTTTAAAATAAATAATATTTTATTAAATGATATAAAATGTATAAAAAACAAAAATTCATCCAACTAAATAGAATAAGTATTAAGATGACATCAATGAATCATTTAGTAGTTTTTTTAATTTTATAATAATTATACCGACCCATAATATATAAATTATATGATATCATGGTCATTGTGAAAGGGGTTAAATAAGGGTAAAAACAAAAGGATAAGGATTAAAAAAATATCAAAAATTTATTTTATGAAGAATATTCTGCCCTTATCACATTGTGATCAATTTTTTGTTGTTTAATAGACACATGTCTATGAAAATAAATTCTATATTCTTTAAGTCAAAGATACGGACAAATTATCAATCTCTTTATTTATAATATATTTTATGTGTCCATAAGGGGAAATAAAAAATATATAAACACATATAAATTTCTATATTGATAATAATGAAATTATTTTATTTATATTTTTTAAATTATAAATTTACTATAAATGTTTCTTCAATGCTAAAACATAATTTATTAAATTAACAGAAAAAAAATTAATTCATTTTAAAAAAATTAATTTTGATATATTTTGTTGATTTAATGTGTATAACAAATTTAATAGATCTATATGAAATAATATAGATGTGTTAAACCATTAGATTCTATTTCCCACTTTTTTTTAATGAATTTGATGTGAAATTAAATTAATAGTGTTAAATTAGACGACAATGATATCTTATTGAATTAATTTATTATTAAATTATTTAAAAATAAAAAAATGAAAAATAATCACATTGGTATAGGATATGGTATAAAATTTATTCTATGTTTCATTTATGGGCCATCTTAAAGTATTTTAATCCATAATAGTTTATTATATTTTACTATTTTTAGGATTTCTATAAGTGCACCTCACCTTAGATAAAAAAGGGAACCTCCACCCTCAATTCATCGAACCTCATTGAACCATATATCTAGAAACATCCCTATCCATTTATTATAAAAACATTCTATGTTATGTTTTGGAGGTCCTTCTTTTCCAAAAACACTAACCCTAGTGTCCCTACGAGGAGATCCAACGGAAGTCCACCAAAGAAGAGGTAATTATTTTACCCATTTATTTAATTTCTTTTCTTCTTATACATACTCTTCCTATGTTTTTTCATTACAAAAATAATTAATCTAGTATCAAATATATTCTTATCTATTATTCTTATTATGGGAAAACCATATTCATTTTTTTGTCCATCCTACAAAAAACATGTAACCACGTGTTCGTACATATGACTTACGGTCTCCACGCCGTGGTTTAATATTTTTCATCACCACCTTATTTTGATGTGTATAATGAGGGTTATAATGGATATAATTAATAAATATTACATTATATTGATTATTTATAATTTCAATATAATTTTTCTTTCTTTTACCAATAAAGAAATGTTATTTTCATTCGTGAGTACGTACAACATACCGTCTCCACGATGCGATGAGATTCATCATCCACATTAACTATTCATGATTTTTTATAAATATTTATATAATGTATAAATATGGAATATATAAAATAATAATGATACTCTAACAATATATATTTATATATATCATTTACTTTTTTCATTCAAAATGATAATAAAACGAAAACAACATTCATGCACACATACGACCTTCCGTCTTCATGAATAGTTAATATAATTTCATATATATATCTTATATATACATTTATATATTTAATATATCTATTATATAAATCAGGGTCTAAATTATGGAAGTATGTAAATCATGATTTATGTAATAGGATCAAGAATAACGAGTCAAAGCGCATATGATAAAAAAAGTCGTTATTATCAGAAACATTGCTTTGAATTTGAATTGTCAATAAATTGGTAATATAATGTCACAAGTGAGTGATATTTGATATCATTAATATTATTATGATTCTTTTATAAGTTAATAATATGTTTTAAAACCACTATACATGATTTTTGGACACATACGGAGTGAATCACGCCTAAGGTAATGGTTATTTCACATTCTCATTATTATCTGATATTGTTTATACGTAAGTATTTAATGGGGAATATTTATCATCAATATATAGGTTTCTTAAAAAAATAAAAATTATTTTTACTTTTATCCTACAAATTTCTAAATTCTTTTATACAAGTTTTAATTTTTATAAAATTGTTTTGAAGTAATCTTTTTGTTGTTTTCCAGAAAATGTATTTTATAGATTTTTTAAATGAGAGGAATGTTTTTTAAATTATGTGGAATGAGTGGATTTTTATACCATCATGATTTCATAATTTTTTAAAGATTACATTACAAGATTACAAGTTCATTTTAAAAATAAAATTTTTCTTTTAAAAATTTATGACTTTTAAATGATTTCAATATAAAAAAGGTGTAATTTTCTCAAGAAATTTCTAATAATTTTGTTAGATTATTTTCATATATGTAATTTTATTTTTATTTTTTATGCTTAATTAAGGTTGATTCACTATGATACAATAAAACATATTGTATTAAAGGGTTAATGATATTTTTTCCAATGGATGTGCAATTTTGATTCCATTTGTGGTTTATGGTTAATGAATTAATATTTCGTATGCTAGTTTTAATATAAATATTTATGATAGTTATGTTTCACTATTATCATATAAGGAATGTATTGGGCTTATTAAGTTATGGTAGGGGCCCGATATAGCCCCTAAATGCATTAGTAGGTCTCATGAGATAAACTAGTTGGTTTTTTAAACATTTATGTATGGTCTCTTGGCTGAATTCTTGACGTTATGATTTTGATGTATAAAATTAAGAATTCCTTATTTATAAGATTAGTTCTATATAATTATTCGACCAGTAGAATAACCAGTATTTGTTTTTGAGAAAATGGGATTGTTTTATATGGTATTATTTATTCATTAAATATTATATGGGAAACTATTTTTAAAATACATGTGTTTTAGTTATACAACATTCCCATAATGTTTTTTCTCATTTATGAAAGTCTCTACATAATTATTTACCCTTAATCATCATCTGAACTCACCACTTTGTTATGTTTTATTTTCCCATGATTAAAATATTTGTAATATTATAGATATGTAGGGTTAGTCTAGGAGAATAATGGAATTCGAAAAGGATTATCTATTTTCTATTTAATGTTTTCAATTGTATTGTAATGTTCATGTCTGTAAGATATTTTCCAAGACTGCTAATTTTATATGTCCTCTTGGATTTGACACTTGGATCTATTCCAATGTATTTAAATTGTAATGACTTGGATTTTTTCAATTTTATTTTTATAAATTATTAGAGAAAATTCTTAGAGCAGGCGCTGAGACAACATGTGATTCTGAGGCCCTGTGTTCCTAGAATGGATCGACAAAAAAATTATGTTTTTAAAAGAAGATGTAAGTGGTTCTCCTGAAATCCTGGAAAACATATAAACAGTTTCCTATATCATAAACCCAAGGGCACCATTGTGTTTAGAATGATGGATTTACCCTTGGCGTGACTTTAAATTAGTTAGTGTAGGGCATTAGTGGGAAAATCTGAAAAATAAGTAACTATAAATAAAATAATTAATTAAAATAACTTTACTTTAAAATACAAATATCTCATGAATGGTGACTTAGATTAGAATTCCAAATCCACCGTTATGTTCGAAATGTGGTTTTTTAATTAGGTAGGTCCTATCATCGGCCGACACAGGTCAGCGATAAAGGTTAATTTATGGATGTTTTAAAACAAATATAAAATATACTTAAAAAATTAATTTTCTTTTATTTCTTAATTTTTAGGGAGTGACTCATCCGCACTATGATTTAGTGACCCAGCAATGCTACAACATAGCATCGTGGAAATACTGAAACACATTTAAATCACTGAAACACATTAATGTATTTCCACCATTAAACAATGGTATGGTCTAGTTCTATAATTCATAATATTGTAGAATATTCCCTAGATCCCTAAGGATTCCCTCAGGTATAGATAAGAAATCTCTCACACCAAAGACAAATTTTTGGATATTAGATCTAGGATCAAGCTTTAATGAATGATGAATGTCGATGAATGATTAATCGAAGAATTTTGTTGATGGATCACTATCAACAATGAATTATCTCCTCCAACTAATCATCTTTCCAAGTAGGGGGTTTATTTACAATTGAATTATTTCCTCATTCATGAATCCCAATGAAAAATGAAGACCAACCCACAAACAGGTCGATCCACAGGTTGATCGTTCTTGTGGGATGGGTTATCTAATATAGGGTTTTATAGGTTAAAAAAATGTGGTTAATACTATAGTTCCTTTACCATTTTTAACTAGATGAATCAAGGATATAATGAAAAAGGATGATTTTCATCTATATGGTTTTCTTTCTACCTTTCATATCCATGTCCTTGCATTGTTATCTGATGGACCCATATGGTCATGTCGGTCATTGCCGAGAGGTTCCGAATGTGACCAGAACCACAGAGCAACGACAAGACAATATTGAGAACAAGGAAGTAATTGTGATGACCATAGGATAGCAATAGAATTACTGGATTGAAGAACAAACTGCCACAACAATAGTGACCACCCACAGGAGAGGGATCTTCCATCGGTAACACACGATATCGTGACCACCAAGTGAGAGGAACCTAGAAAAGGTGTTTGCAGGCAAAAGACTAGGCCTCCATCATGACAAATGATGGTGGCCCCAAATAGATGTGGAAGAGGGCCGTAGTCCAGCTGGACCATGGTGGGAGCCCACAAAAACTTCTATCGTTGCTGCCTTGTGGAAAACTGTCATGTTGAATGTGGAAGACGCACCACATTGAATTTCCAGGGATGCGGCACTAATCAAGTCTCGAGTGGACAAACAGGACTGCTCGAGCAGGCTGAGCTAGAGGTGGTGGGCATATCCAGTAGTAGGCTAGGATGACAGTGATATGGGTTGGACCAAGAGGGTCATGTTAGGTGGGACCCAGGTCAGTTCGACCGGGTCGTCCCGGACCCAGACCCAACCAGCCCCTTTTTACAAAAATGGCCATAACATCCAAACAGTAAGTTTGTTTGATGAGCCGTTAATGGAACTGGGACCCTAGAAATGAGTTGGTCCTTTTGGGATACTCTACTTTATCTTTCATATAAGTTTGAATATTACCTATTGAATCAAGGATTATGTTCTCCTAGGAAGAGAACTCTAAGGACAGAATCATATGGCTAGCTTTATAAAAGTCATGGAGTTTTCCTCCTTTAAAGACATGGAGTGGGTCTCCTATGAATATGTGGATTTGGACTCCTATTAAGTGGTGGATTTTTTCTCCTTAGAGGATGTATATTTGGTCTCTTGTGAAGATTTGGGGTTGGTCTCATGTGAAGATGCCTGATTGGCCTCCTGCGAGGGTGTGAATTAGGTCTCCTATGAGGGCGCATAGTAGGTCTCCTATTGAGATGTGGAGTAGGAATACTATGAAGACTTTATGTGTATTTAGATTTGGATATGACTGTACATTCATAGAATATGTATCTTGGTGTGACATACCTCTAGTGACTCTCTTGATTGTACTTCATAAAGGCTACACATTATGTACCTCTTTGGTAGCCTATATTGTGTCTTTCTTTGTGGTTTACATTTGTGGTTTTTGGTACCTTCTGAGTGTTTCTTTACACACCCTTATATGGTCTTTACCCTAATGTATCATGTCATATGTAGATGATTGATAGCATTAATGGAGTCCTTGGGGGACCATAGATAGGTGGTACATTAGGGTGACCTGAAGGACGTGGTCCTCTTCCTCGACATTTATACATCTTATTGTACCTTCCCTTAAGGTTGGGATTTTTTAAGAAGAGATCCAGGTGCTGATACTTTTCTATTTTAGTTGGGATTGTATTCTGACCTATTTAATTTTCATCTTTTCACTTTTAATCTCATTGGTCTTCTTATTGGGATGCATATCTATGTACTTATTGTTTTTAGTTTCCATTGTTTTTCTTGGAGACGGGTGTGTGTGTGAAGGTTCTGAGAAAAATTCCTCCCCTTTATGACATATTCCTACTCAGTGCTAGTCACTAGCCCCTAGCCAATGGGAGGCAGGCACGGGGTAGTCATGGCAAGGGCCCCAGGGGATGGGTCATGACAAAAATAATTCCCTAGATCCGGGCTTCAAGGGTTGGGTTGTTACAATTGGTATTATAGATTTTTTATAAAGAAACATAGAGATTAGATTTAGAAAACATAGAATATGGAACTAAACCCTAATATAGACTATGGGGATAAGTATAAATGGTCATCATATAATTTTTTGTATGGTAGAGATTATAAGTGTGTTCCAATAAATACATCCCTATCTCTATAATACAGGTGGATGTTGTTCTAGAATTGATGTACTTAGGGGTAACAACTTCAACAAGGTGTCCTTGGCCTGACATGGGGTAACCTAGAACATGACAATGGGACTTAATATGTGAATGGTTTTCCAATCCTGGGAGATATTGTTATGATAATCCACATTTTCTTTATAAACCATTATGAATTATTTTAATGTTAATATTTCCTCAAAGAAACCATGTTTATTATTATATGATTTTTTATATATAAATTTTCAATTTATGTTATGTGTTTTAGTAGTTCAAAATTATGAATCATGATTTATAACCTAATCTAGTGTACTCTATTTTTTATAATTAGTGCCTCGTGGAAGGAATATAAACCATATAAATTCATGTATTTGGTGTAGGTATTATTCCTGTATGAAATATAATGATTTTGGAGCTGTAACTACAACTATATTCGATCTACTTATAACCATATTGGGACAATTAACTCAGGTTATGAATAATAACCATAACCACATGGTGTGACCTTTTCCAAAACATGGTGGAATTAGGTTATACCACTTCTTGAGACAAGAACCTATAACATTCAATAGGAATAAAAATAAATTTTTAGATAAACAATGGATAAGTTCTTTAGATATGATATTTCATACAATGGATGTAATGAAAGGGATAAGGTTTTCATGGAAGTTTATCATCTATGAGGAGATGTGGATCAAAGGTGGTCACATACTCAAAACACGATGGAGTTAGAGGAAATATAAAATATAGAATGAAAGGATTTTAATGAATTTTTCTCAGAAAAGTATTACCCTTGAAAATAGATAGTGGACATACAGAGACAATTCTTTAATCTAAGACAAAATGATGATGGAAATTTTTTAAACTACATAGCGAACCTCAAAAGATTATATAGTCATGATGTAGACTACATGATTAACCCAAGGATTATGATTTATCATTTATGTGAAGGGTTAAATTAATTTCTCTTAAAGGAATTGGATTCCCAAACATTCTAATCATACTATGATATAATTTCATGTGTTATCACAACAGAGAAAAAAATTTCTATGTATTATGACATTTTGGGAAGGAATGAGAAGAAGAGAATTGTGGTGCAAGAGACAGATAAATGGAAAAAGTAAAAGAATGATTTTACTATATGTGATAATTATGGGAATAAACACTTTTGTATTTACCAAAAATGAATGATATTTTGTTATAAGTGTGGAAATAATGGTCATCAAGCGCATAATTTTAATGGAAAGAAAGAAGATACAAATGTGCAATGCTATAATTATGAAGAGATTGGACATTATGAAAATGAATGTCCCAATAGTCATGGAAATATATCTTAGAAGAAGTAAAGGGATCATGGTCAAGATTATGTTATTACTACAGTTGATGTGGAATAATTAAGGTACCTATGTTTTTGGATTCAAGAATTATTATTTCAGATTCGGGTTAAAATAACCACGATATCTATAAGTATTATACTGCAATACTTATTATTTATGAATTTGGAAGTATTAATGTTATAATAAATCTATTTTTGTGTTCAAGGTATTCATATATTTTATATGTGAACAAAATATTTTCATTATGTTTGGAGAAAATATTATTTTAATTTTATTATGAAAATTTAGTGACTTTCTTTATAAATTTTTGGACTATGATCTTGGTTAGATGTATTTTGGAAGTGTCTTATGGTTAGAGTGGATTAAGTTAAAAAATTTATATTATTTCTTGAGTTTTAATAATTTCATTATTTTTAAATATATTCTGGCTTTATATGGAATGTTATAATAATAAAGTTTTATAAAAAAAGGATAACCTGAAGGTCAGGAGATAAATCGTCACATCCAGAAATGGCGTAAGACTTGAACCCACAATCGAAGCGGGACAAGGGTGAATCACCAACCACAAGCTTACCTGATTTACTAGTTAATATAAAATAGTCTTCCTTATTTAAAGGGTATAAAAAATGAAGTACATGTTCATTTTTGGAACCCTATATGATTATGAAATATAGAATATATTTTAATTTTATTATCTTTTGGGGAGAAAGATGTGTTTGTTGTAGAAATTTGTTAAAGGATGAAACTCTACTTCTCAAATAAATATTTTTCTTTATGTTCATAGTATATAATTTAAATTAAGTCTTCAACTCTAGGGAATGTATCTTGATGTAAAAAAATCTATCTTTTTACTTTTTCCGATGAATCAGATGGGCCTTTAGATCATCGTAGATTTATTGCATTGTAATTTTTAACATTATCTAGACCATGTTCTCTACCACTATCTATTAGAACTAGATGGTTATATTTGTCTTCCATGTCCATGTTTTAATATAGGGAACCCTGGTAATTTTTTCTTCTGTGACCATTGTAATTCCCTCCATTATTTTAAATTTGATGTTTTATCTACCCTTGTTCCGATGTTGTATTTCAATAAAGGAATTTTGAATATTCAAATCTCAGTCACCAAAAATGAATTCAAATGTTTAGAGTACACAATTTATTAAAGGATGGGAGAATGTAAAACCCCATTACCTCACAATATTTTTCTTTTATAATAAATACAATTTTCTGTTAGAATTATTTATACACAATGTTAATCTTGCACAACATACAACACTAAGTGAGCTTGCAATACACCCATGATCAAATTTTACCTCCTTTTAATGGTTACCCTATATTAAATACTATTTTGAAACTTTTAAATAATATATTCGTAAAAAATAATGTTATTATTTTAATTCGGAATATCGAAATTATCTTAGGGTGAGTTTTCGGTATTTTTCTGAGATGTTTCATTTTTGGATAAATAGTTAAAGAAACAAGATTGTAGTTAAAAACTAACTTTTGTTTATATAAATATTATATTTAAAATTTATTTTTAAATTAAAAATAGATCAATAATCCATATATATTAATCCAATTTAGCTCATTGAAATAATTTTTATATTAGAAATTGATATACAAACTTAATGATCTTTTGAAAATCTATTTCACCCACATTCTCACCACATCTGTTAGATTAGTGTAAAACATAATTTAGTCAATTTTATGAATTAAATTTGTAAAAATGTAAATACATGGTTTTAATAACTATGAATTTTTTTTCCAATATGAAGAAATTAATGTTTTTTTAATACTAACTTTAGTATTGTTTTACCACAATTAAATGTAAATTTTGTAATTATGGTTAAAATTAATATTATAAGCAGTAAAAAGTTACTCTATCACTTGTCATAATTTCATTTCATGAGTGGTTTCAACCAAAACCAACATTAGGCCTAAATTATGATCTTTTTAGGCCACTTGGATAAGAATATGACATTTATAATATTATATTTATAGATAAGTTAAAAATGTCCTGCTCAGATTTCTAATAACAAGACTCTTTTTATTATATGGTTATTAAGACAATAATTTTGAATATAAATAGTAAATTAAAATATGAAATATTTATATACATAATTATAATTTATTTATAAATTTTAAGGATAAAATAATTAACTTAAATGATGACACATTTATGATGTAGTAATTGTTTAAATAATGGATGAATCAAATAAATGATATTTTAAATAATAACATAAATATAATTCGAGAGAGTTAATGTCATAAATGATTTTTATTGATTAAATTTACATTTTATTATTGTTTATAATTCATGGATATAATTTATCTTGTTGGCGTTTTTTATAAGAAAAAATAGTGAATAGTGTCAAAATTGACATTTAAGATATTTTAAAATAAATAATATTTTTTAAAATTATATAAAATAACTACAAAATTAAATTATGTAAATATAAATTTAATAAGTGTTAAAAAAAATTAAATGAATCATTTAGTAATTTTTTGGTATTTTATAGTAATTCTATTAACTCATAATGTATAAATTATATGATATCATGTTAATAATGAAAGGGGTTAAATAATTGTTAAAACAAAAATATAAGGATTAAAAAAATCCAAAAACATGGAAAATATTTATTTGATAAATAATATTCTACCATTATAACATTATTATTGATTTTGAGTTATTTAATGGAAACTTTCTATGAAAATATATTATATATTATTTAAATCAACGTTAGTTACAAAATACTGCTCTCTTTGTTTTTAATAATTGTTATATGTCTCCATTGGAAAAGAATAAATATATGAGTGAATATAAGTGTCTAGATAGAATTTAATCAAGTTAATTTAATTAGATTATTTTATTTTTAACTTTTATAAATTATATAATTACCTTAAATGAATCATAAATTCTAAAACAATATTCATTTAATTAATAAGAAAATAAAATAGTTCATATTAAAAATATTAATTTTGATATATTTTGATGTGTAAATGAGTATTATTAGTTTTATAAATCTATAAGGAATATTTTAGGTGTACGAAATAATTATTTCTATATCCAACTTTATTTTAATGTATGGGAAGTCAAATTAAATTAATATTGTTAAATTTGACAATAATGATATCTTATGGACTTAAGTTGTTTTTAAATAATTTAAAAATAAAAAAATTATATATAATCACTAGGGGATGGGATATGATCTAATGTGACTGCTTATTTAAATTTATGGGCCATTTTAGGTATTTGGATCTATAATAGTCTTATTATATTTTAATATTTTTTGGATTTCCAAAAGGTCCCCTCACCACAATTATAAAAGGGAACCTCTACCTCTCTTCCTGAAACTACATTCAGACTTATAGCTCAATATAACCCTACCAATTTATCCTCCAAACATTCGTAGTTAAGTTTTGGAGGTCCTATAATTCCAAAAAGACCAACCCTAATGTCCCTAAATGGAGATCCCAAGGAAGTTCAATTACGATGAAGTAATTGTTTTACCCATTAATTTATGTTCTTTTCTTCATCTACTTTCTATTACATTTTTTTTTAGATAATAAAATAATAGATCCAGAATCATATAAATTATGAGATCCTATTATGATTATGGGACAACAATATTCATCATTTTATTTGCCCTATGTAAAACAATATCACCATGTGTGTGTAAGTACGACTTACAATCTCCACCCTGTGTTGTAATTTTTTTTCATCAACACGTTATTTGGATGAGTAAAATGATGAATATAATGTATATAAATAATAAACATGACATGATATTGATTTTGTATAATTAATATACCATATAATTTTTACCCATTTACCAATAAGGAAATGATATCGTCGCTTGAGCGTACGTATGGAAAACCCTCTACACAGCGCGATGAGATTAGTCATCCACATTAACCATTCAAGAATGATAATAAAAAATTATATAATTAAAAAAATTTAAATTTATAATATAATAATTATTCTAGAATAATTTATATATATATATATATATATATATATATTTCATTTAATTCATTCAATTCAGGACAATTAGAAATTGAAAACAACGTTCATGCGTACACACAGCCTACCATCTCGATGAACGGTGTTTTCCATTTCATATATGACTTTATTATATATATATATAATATATGTTATATAAATCATTTCTTATATTCTGGATGCAAGTTAATAATGATCTACATACTAGGATCAAGAATAATGAGTCACAATAAGTACGATAAACAAAGCAGTTATTACCTAAAATGTTGGTTTATCATAGAATTGTTAATAAATGGGTAATATAAAATCATTAGTTAATAATATATGGTTTCATAATTATTATTATTCAATTATTAGTTAAAAATATTCTTAAGACCCACTATACCTGAGTTCTAGAAATGTACGCATGGAATCAGACGTAAGGTAAGGGTTATTTCAAAATCTCATTATTATTTGAAATTGCTTATATGTAAGTTTTTACTATAGAATATTTGTCTTCCAAGTCCAAGTTTTTTTTTAAAAAAATTACAAAATATTTTTACTATAATTCTACAAATTATTAAATTATTTTACTGAAGTTTTAATTTTTATAATTTTGTTTTGAAAGAATATTTTTTTTATTTTCCAAATGAGGTACTTTATGGCTTTTTCACTGAAAGGAATGTATTTTTAACTTATAGAGTGTGAGAATTTTTTTTCTCTATCATGATGAATTAATGTTTTAAAACTTTCATTACATGATTACAAGGTTAATTTCAAAAAAAAACTATTTTAAAATTGTAAATATTTTATATGATTTCAATGTAAAAAATGGTTATTGTTTCTCAATAAATTTTCAATGATATTATAAGATTATTTTCTTCTATGTAAAAGTACTTTTTTTGATTTTATGCTCAATTTAAGTTGATTTATTATGATACAATCTACAATATTTTATTGAAGGGTTTATGATATTTTGTACTATGGATGTTCTATTTTGATACCATTCCTAGTTTGTGGTAAAAGTATTGAAATTTCATATGCTAGATTTAATATGAATGTTTAAATTGGTTATATTTCACTCTTTTCATAGTAGTAATGCATTGAAAATAGTATGTGAATGGTGGTGCCCAATATATCACCTTAATGCGTTGGGAGGTCTCAGGAGATATACTTGTTCGGTATGTACCCGTTTATGTATGTTTTCTTCGCCGAATCCTTGATGACAAGATTATGCTGTTCGACATTATGAATTCTCACTTTATGATATTAGTTCCATGTGATTATTTGATTATTATAATATCCATAGTTATGTTTTCTAGTTAATGTGTTTATTTTATATGGTATTGTTTATTCATTCAATATAATACTAAAAATTAATATTTAAAGGCGTGTGTTTTAGTTTAACACATTTCCTTAAAATTTTATGTTTATTTATAAAAGATTTAACTATATTATTTAACCTTACTGAGCATCTGAGATCACCCCTTTCTTATCTTTTATTTTTCCATGATTCTAGATTTGTGTGTTATGATTAAAATATAAGGTTATTCAATTTGAATAATGAAATTCTCAAATGATTATCTATGTTTTATTTTATATTTTTAATTTTAATGTAATGTTCATGTATGCAAGCTATTTTCCAAGGATACTAAACTGATTGATCCTTTGGAATTTGACACATGTATCTGTGAAAATGTATAAAAATAATGCACTAGATCTAGGATTCTGGTTTTTGTTTTTAACCTCTATACCCCCCAACTCTCATTGATCAATTGGATGGATGGATGGATCCTAGGAAATGGTTAATGTGACTCCTGCATGTAACCTAGTTGAGAAGGACAACTAGTTGGTTTAGATGGAATGTTTTTTTGAAAATAGGAACATACAAAACATAAAAAATATATTTTAAGTAAAATGAATATGACTGGGGCGAAAATTGTATTCCCTTAAAAATAAAATCCCAGGAACAACCATAATTCTTGAAGAATTTCACGTTAATGTCCTTCGTAAAAAAACATGAACTGTATATTCATGAGCTTTACGCATCTCAAATATTTGATGGAAAAGTGAGTTGTGCATAATTATGTCTACCTACATCTAATTCATACTTTTATGGATTATATTATTATCTTGGTTATATGGTTTTTTTTGTACTTTATTATTCCACATTATATTCTGTTTTTATATATTATTTTATTTATAATCAAGACCTATTTAATTTATCTCGTAATACCTCACTATGTCTGGTCGCATTTTGTGGCTTATTTTCTTTACTTGGGTTGGTTCATTACATTATTATTGTATTAGGAAAGTTGTCTCAAATTTATAACCAATAATATTTCCCGTATGGACTAAAATGTTTCTCAATATGACGGTGTAACAATGTTACACAGCTTTGTAAGCTGGTAACCACCCACCTTTAATAAAACCACAAATCCATTAGTAATGGAAAAACAGATCAGGTGGCTAGTAAATTTATTCCTTTATTTCTAATATATTGAAAGTGGGAAAGTTATCATGGTCGTATGTTATCTAATAGAATATGTTGATATATGATGTTATGGGATTCAAAATTTCAAGAGGTAATACGAGATAAAAAATATTTAATAGAAGACTATTAAGGAAATATTTTTTTGAAATTTAATCTTCTCATGAATAATTAGAAAACACGGAATTGAAATTACATAATTTTAAAAAAAGGAATAGGAATATATTGATTATAATGAGGATAATTTTAAAATTATAGAATGACATGTTAAGGACTATGTACATAGTCTAAAAATAAATATTGATCTTTTATTTTAGGGGTTCAATCTAACCCTTTGTGGTGTATTATTATATCAAAATATTTCATCATTTAAGGATATAGTGAAAAGTGACATCAAGGATTAAAAATAATTCTACAAGTATTTTACGTTCAATGTAATTTTAGAGAATAAGAGTGTATAGAAACATTATGGTGAATGAAATTTTGAAAAGGAAAATAAAGGATGGGTGGAATTCCCATCCTGAAATAACAATTTGAAGAAACTCATCATGATTTTCATAAATGGAATTAGATTTTTTTATATGTGTTCATATAATAATAATAAAACTCATAACTGGAAGGGAATGAAAGAACTATCTAATGTAAAATTATTTAATTTCAATGAAATGTGCAATTATTCAAATCAATTCCCCAAGATTAATAGAATCTACCTTAGAAGAGGCCAAGGGAGAATGGTCGGGATAATTAAATCACAAAAAAAATATGTTGATTTCCTAAATGAATTTATATTATGTACATAGATCATAATCAAAAATCTAGATAGTCTAATATTTAAATCAGTTTCTAGGAACTAGTTTGTATCTTGAATTTTTTTAACAAAATTAAACCCCCTGATACATTAAAGAATGAATTATTGGTTATTACTCATAATGTAAATCTTGATTAAATTAATATATATTAGTATGCCACTATAAAAATTCATCCATGTTCATTAGTTTAAAAAATGGTTGTAATTATAATGGTTTAAATTGATATAATCGTTTGTGATAGATTATCTCCCAAAGTATAATGCAAGAATTTATTATCAGGATAAAAATAATATAATCACAAAGGATGGAATAATATCCCATGATTTTAGGGTAGAGAATTTATTACCAGAGTATTGTTTAGAACCACCTTCAGTGACTCATATTTATGAAAATCACTATATATATGAAATACTTATAGATAAGGATATAATAAGAATAATGGATTTATATATTGTGGGGGATTATATTGAGGTATTTACCACGGAACTACTTATATATAAACTTAGCACGAAGTTGAATTATTTGTTAACCTTATCCATGATAAAAAATCCCTTACCTTTGCCTCCCAAAAGAAAGGATCTAGTGAAATTAGTAAAATTAAAGAAAAAACTACAAGAGTTATGTGATAAGTAATTTATACAGCCTAGTTTATCAAATTGGGGAAAACCAATCTTATAAGTGGAAAATAAGTATGGATCTATGAGGTTGTTAATTGATTGCAAAGAAATAAATTACACTACAATAATGAACAAATATCATTTACCTCACATTGATGATCTATTTGATTAACTTCAAGGGGATCAATACATTTCAATGATTGTAATATATTTGGGTGATCATCAATTTAAATTAACGAAGGATGATACTAAAAATATGTTTTTTCGTAAATGTAATAGGAATTATTAGTTCATAGCAATGCCTTCTGGATTATCAAATTCACCTTCAGAGCTCATGGATAAATTAAAAGAGTATTCATGTATTATCATGATCATTTTTATTGATGATATCTACATATATTGATTAACTATTGAAATAGTATTATTCAAATTTTAAATATCTTAATATTAATTTGTTTTAATGTCCATAAACACCAATCATAGTGCATTTTATTAATTAAACTTCAATTTTGATCACAAGTTCAATTCGTGATTAAAGTGAAAATTTGGTCCCCATTAATCATCTATTTGTGGAGGTAATTTCATTAATTTTTATGATTTAATATTTTTGGATATGATTTATCACTTCTTGTTGGTACATTTTATCTTTTAGGATTGATCGATAAATCCCAAGGAATGATCGATATTTTTTAGTATGAATGAAGAAATAATATGGACAAAGAATAATGGGCCTAAGGCCCATCAAACCAAGTGGGGCCCAAAATCTAAGCCTAATGAAGCTCACATATGTTATGTAGAAATAGAATTATTTTTTGATATTTTCATTTAACTATGGGTACAGAAAATTCAAAAAATTTCGTGGAGATAATAGGGGCCAATGTTAAAATTTAAATGGTGGGCCAGATTTGAATGCCCATAAAGTCATCCCACTATATTTAGCATAATTTCTAAAAAGATTTCCCAAATTTCTAGAACATTTTACAGATCATATAGGAATCATGGAAGATGATAATTTTTTATATGAACCCTTCATATTTGGCAATATCTAGTTAAAAATTCACACGTCATAAAGGGAGATGATTCTAGATGAATTTTCTAGTCAACTTTGAAATGTAAAATTTCCCTTGATTTTCTCACCCTCTTTTTGACACTCCCAGTTAATAGGTAAGAATGTATTGATGTGGGGTCAAACTAAGGCTCCAAATATTCCTATATAAGGAGTTAGTGGTGAATGGAATTATCATCCATATTTTCCCTTTCTATCGATGCATGTTTTTCTTTCAATTGTAATATCCTTATTTCATTTTGTAATCACAACGTCAATTTTTCCCATGTATATTTTTCATTCATGTTCATTTCTTCATAAAAGTTCTTATTTTTATCATATTATTTTTTTCTTGTTAATATCATTTTGATACCATTTCCTTAGGTAGTGATTATATTCACTGCATATTTTGTGAAAATCATCACACCACGGTTGATTAATGTTTATGTCAATGTTTTTTTGTTAATACCTCTTATTTAAGTAGAAATCCGGCTTCCATTGATATTATATCATCAATGGGGGGATAACATTTTATGGGTTAATCATATGGAGTTTCATAGGGTTGGATTGAATTTTATTTTATGTTCTTTAATATAAATTCGTTATTTTAAGACTCCCATTTGATGTGTTATTTTCTTGTTCATCTTTATAAACATTAATGATAACACATTCTAGGTGCTAGTATGATCCAATTCCTTGAAGTGATCATGAAAATGATCCTAAATGTGAATTGTTGGTTAGACATGGAATTGTGTAGGGATTAAATTGGTTAATGATGTTGTAGAATTATCTCATTTTTTGGATACATCATGAATTAGTGATCTCCATGTTTCTATGAAAACAAATACATCAAATCCACCCCAAATGACAACGTATGATCAAGTCATATTAATTATTGTTTTAGACCAAGTTATTGTGAATTTTTTGTTTCTTCTTTAAATAAAATAACTATTTTTCCTCAACTCAAGTCAATCCAAATAGTTGCCAACTCCATAGCCAAAATGTCAAAAAAATGAGTGTCTCTAGGTTTCTTCTTTGATCCCTGTGGATTTGTCCCATATATGTACTACAATGACTATTTATACCTATAATATAAATTTGGGTGCAACCATATAATCAATTTATTATGAATATGATTAATAATATTTATTTATTTCCCTTGAGACTCTATAGTAGAAGGACCAATATGGGGAATTAAGTAAGTTTTATTTTGTCTTCAGAAAATTTTTTTATTACACATATTATCTCCAAGGATAGAATACCAATCAACCCTAACAAAGACAAAGGTTGTTAAAGAATTCCCTAAAAAGAAAATATAACTAATATATACATTTTATTTAGTTTAGATTTTCTCTATCTATGATTTCAAGAAAAAAATATCATATTCTAATCCTTTAACCTAGATGACATTCAACTGGGGAAAATTCACATGGTTTAAAGAAAGTGAATAAAGATTCATGTAATTAATTAAATGATTTACCTATGTTGTTTTCATGACTCATCCCTCGGGGCACGTATTGTGACGAACCCAAGACCACCTTCCATAGGCCAGGGGCTGAAGACTAGCACAAAATACGTAATCATTTCCATTATAACTTTAAACAAACACATCAGTGTACACAACTAGAAGAAAAACACTATGTAAAACTATATACAAAAGAAGTGATAGAAAGTAAAAGGGGTCGGAAATACAAGCCCAATGGGAATGTACAAGTACAAATGAATGCAAGTACAAGTGAAGAAAAGTAAAGAAACTTCTAGGTCATCCTCTGGGGTTCCTACCTGAATGGTATGTACAGATATCCTCCTCAGCACTCCATGTCTGTCCGTCTCCTCCGTGTACCATCACACCGAGTGGTCCACCTCCGGTTACCGTCCCATCCTGTTACTCTCTAACTCAATCATTGATGCATGTCATCTAAAACAAACACAACGAGGTGAGGGAATAGCATGTGCATGGGTGAGTATAACGATACTCAGTAGGGACCCCGAGACCCTCAAGGTCTGACAAAATCCGACATGGATAAACCAAAAAGTATGAAATCAACAGATAACCATTACTTTGGTATATTCTCATACACATTCCTATGTTATCTTTTAAACCATCTCAATCATGAGGAAAACACAAAAGTCAATGAATTTGCTCAACCATGATTTTATTCTAGGGATGGTATCAATCTGAACCCTCATCTTCTGGAGAACTCTTTCTCTATCGAGTACAATGGGCATGTTGCATCACACAGAGGTGCTTCCCACTAACATGGACTACTGTGGTACTCCTCCTGTCGAGTACCGTGGATCTGTTGTGCTCACACAGAGTTTCTCCCCACCATGAGTCTACTTTTCTCACACAGAGGCGCCACCTGGTAGCCTGCTGAGGTACCCCACGTGTCAAGTATCGTGGGTCTGCCACACTCACATAGAGGTGATCCCCACCATGGGTCTGCCGTGCTCACATAGAGGTGCTCCCCACTGGGCTAGTTGAATCACCATGAGTTAAATCGGTCAGCAGTTGTCAAATCTCAGCCACCTACAAGGTTCCCGCATAAATTCTTGCTCGTCTCTAGAAGATCTTCTCCACATGCTACTGGTCAAAACTCCAACTATCATGAAGTCAAATGTAGAGGTATCTTAATGGTCCACCATGTCATAGGGGACTCAACATAATAGATAGCCCGTAAATCAGAAGCTTGGTCTTTTAGATATTAGCCTTTTAGTCCTGGGGGCCTGGTTGGATTCATGCACGATCCAACCTGACCGTATCTCAACTATACCCCAAACTCCATTGGGGTTTTCTCAAAAGGATGACTTCACTCCAAGAATATTGTAATCACTGAAAGTTCGTCAAACAGATGTCCGGTGTCAAAGGTATGGCCCAAGAAGGTAATGTATCAGTAATGGGCCCGGGTCCGGTCCAACTGACTCTGCCCAACCCCATCTAGGCTGACCCGGTCAAGGTCGACCCGGTCAGTCTCGCTGGGTCTGACTCAGCCCGATGGGCTGGCCATCCCACTAAGTTTTGGCCTATTCCGATGGGCCTTCCCAAGTGGACTGTGAGGGTGGTTCGGCGCGAATGTCGCCACAGAGGCGACTTGGCCCGAAGTTTGGGGCAGTTTCGGCCAGTTCCTAGAGGGATGCAGGCGGGGAATAGGGGCACCGAGTAGGGCGTGGGGGCGCCGGGCAGGCCGCGGCAGGGGTCGGGTAGGCCATGGGGGTGCCTCTAGGGTGTTGGGCAGGCTTCGGGGGAGCCGGAAGGGTGTCGGGCTGGGCCCGGGGGCGCCGGGCAGGGCGCGGGGGCACCTGCAGGGCGCCGGGCAGGCCGCAGGGGCGCAAGCAGGGCCCCAGGCAGGTGGGCCGCGTGTCGGGCAGGGCACCGGGAGGCCTCAGGGAGGTGGGCTGCGTGCTGGGCGGGTCCCCGGGAGGCCACGGGTAGGCGGTCGGGTGCCGCTTGGGCCAGCTATATTCGACCGGAAGCATCGGTGCATCATTGGGGCGGTGTGGTTCGCAGAGGTCATGGGTAGCGTGGCCTTTGTCATCACTACCTTTGTCGTCGTCGCCTCATCGGCATGCCGATGTTTATCATAAAGAAGAATATCGACGGAGGGATTCAGGCCATGTCAGCTTGACCCTCACCCTCCGCGATTAGGGTGGTAGCAGAAGGTTCTTAATAACAAAGCATAAGAACTCACCCACAATAGAATCGTAACCTCGTTCTTTGTTTTGAAAGAAAGTAAGAACATGGCACAAAAAAGGAAAGAAATCCCTACCCATTATTCATCGGTCATCGTCCGTTGATGTCGCTGAAAGATGGTCGTCGATCCGTGGTAGAAGAACACGTCCCACGTCAAAGGAGTCTGAAGAAGAAGGTTGGAGGGGGTATTTCTTCATAGTTGAAGTTGTCCCTCATCGGCGTTCTTCATCGGGAGAGCATTCTTTTCCGAATGAGAGTTCTTCATTGGTGAGAGTTTTCGCTTCTCCCAACCTCCGCCAAAATTCCAAGGGATGAATAATAGAAGAAAGCGTTTTCTATTAATTGTTGGCACAACAATTCAAATTGTGGGGTATAATTAAATGAGACAAATCATTTAATTAATGGGGGTGGAGTTGGCTCAATTGAGTGAAGAGGGTTGACAAATTAATTAAAGGGGTTTGGCTCCATTTAATTAAAGGGGAAGGTGGAGAGGCTCTCCCTCATAAATGGGTGGTTTCAAGAGGTTACAAGCCCGGGTGGTCACCACAAAAATAATCCTCCCAAGATAAGTTTTTTTTGGGTGGGCCCCACCACCATAACCTGTCATGGGAGGTTATGGTTTTGTGGGACCCACCTATAACCTCCTCTTGTAGGTTTTAACCCCCAAGAATAAAAATAAAGTCACGCTTTATTTTTACTTAAATTAATCTTAAAAACCCTGAAACTAACTTTTATTCCTGACCATCTACCATCGAGTGGAAAGTCTTCTTAAGTGAATATCGGGGTTGTGAGTTCAACGATGCCATCAGATTTCAGTTCCGAGCACCGGTTCAAAAGTTATAAAATCATGTTCGTACGTTTACTAAACGTACCCGAAAAAACATTAGAAATTGATTCCGGGCACACCGGGCCTCGGAATCAAGCACCGTAAATTTTCACAGACTCATAAAAATCGCATGTATTTAAGAAAAAAATCCATTGAATTTTTGGGTCATTACATTCTCCCCACCTCATGGATTTATGTCCCCAAAAGCTACAACTCGAACTATGGGAACAAATGGGGGTACTGAGCATGCATCTCAACCTCCCGCTCCCATGTGCTCTCCTGGAGGTTCCCGTGCTTCCAGCGTATGTGCACTAGAGGTATCGACCATCCACGTAGGACCTACTATTGTCAATCCTCAATCTCCAATGGAACCTTTATAAAAGTCTCCCCATCGTCGACGTCCAACTCTCCATGGTCGATGATGTGGGAAGAGTCATACATGTATCCCCTCAGCTAAGATATGTGGAAGACGTCATGCACCCAGTGCAACTGAGGTTGAAGAGCTAAGAGGTAAGACTCCTTGCCTACTCTATTAAGGACCTGGAATGGGCTGATGAATCTCAGAGATAACCTGATGCCTCGTCCAAATCTCTATAGACCTCGTCGAGGTGAGACCCGTAGAAAGACGTTGTCGCCATCCTCAAACACCAGAGGTCTCTGTCTCCTGTTAGCATATGACTTATGCCTGCTCTGTGCAGTCTTCATCCTCTCCTGAATGATATACACCTTCTCTATAGTATCTCGTACCATCTCTGGTCCTAGTAGTGCTTACTCCCTAGGGTCAGTCCTGCACAAGGGTGATCTGCAAGGTCTCCTGTACAAGGCCTCAAAAGCTGCAATCCCTATTGTGGAGTGATAGCAGTTGTTGTAAGAAGACCTCACCAAAGGCAAGTGATCCTCCCATCTATGACCAAAGTCAAGGACACATGCACATAGCATGTCCTCAAGGGTCTGAATGGTCCACTCAGTCTAACCATCTGTATAAGGATGGAAGGCGGTTCTCAAGCAAAGCTGTGTCCCAGGAGCTTCTTAAAACCCCTTCCATAGCCGGGAAGTAAACCATGTGTCACAGTGGGAGAAAATAGAGGAAGGTACTCCATGTAATCACACAATCTCCTACACATAGAGGCATCCCAAGCTATCTACTGAACCATACTCTCTGATCGGTAAGAAGTGGGCCGACATGTTTTGTCAGTCGATGATCACCCATATCGAGTCAAGACCCCTGGATGTACGTGGAAGACCCATCACGATGTCCATGGATATCCCATCCCACTTCCACTCTGAGAGCTCTAAAGGCTGAACCAAGCCTTCTGGTACCTGGTGCTCTACATTCAATTGTAGAAAATGGAGGCACCGTGAGACAAACTTTTCAACTACCTTCTTCATACCTGGCCACCAGTGCTGTTGTCGAAGGTCTCGGTACATCTTCGCCACTCCTGGATTTTCTGCTAGAGGGGATGCATGGAACTCCCTTTTCACTTCCTCCTGAAGTTCCACTGGTACCACGGTACGTCCTCTGAAGAGGAAGACGTGCTCCCCACCTTCTGAAAATCCATCAGGTGCCTACCGTGTGGATATTTGAGCATGTAGCATCTCGCAGTCAGTATCTCCATGTTATGACTCCCTGACTTGCTGAAGAAGTGGGGGACTGGTTCTGAGAGACAATAGAAAGGATTCTCTATCTCTATCCACAATGGATATCTATAAAGATACCATCTTCTCTGTCTCCTCTCCTAGCAGCTGTATACCAGTCCTTCTGTTGAGCGCATCTGCAACAACGTTCCCCTTCCAAGGAGTGTAGACTATCTCGATGTCATAGTCCAAGAGAAACTTAAGCCAATGTCATTATCTCAAGTTCAGGTCCTTCTGAGAGAAGATATATCTGAGACTCTTGTGATCAGAGTACATGGAAAAATGCTCACCCATTAGATAGTGCTACCACATCTTCAAGGTGAAGACCATTGCTGCTAACTCCAGGTCAAGGGTATCATATTTCTTCTCATGCTATCTCAACTGCTAAGAACCATAAGCAATCACTACTCACTCCTACATTAGGACCACCCATGTCCAGTCTGTGATGTGTCGTAGTAAACTACGTACCCTATGTCCTCCTCGGAAGCATTAAGATGGGGGCACCAGTCAGCCTCTACCTCAGCTACTAAAAGATCAGCTAGAATCTATCCGACCACACGAAGGGTTTCCCCTTCTTCTTCAAGGCTGATAGTGGTGTTGTAACTCTAGAGAAGTCTGTTATGAACCTCCTATAGTATCCATACAAACCCAGAAAACTTTGTACCTCCATCACACTCATGGGTGGCTCTAAATCATGTACCTCCTTAGTCATCACTGGATCCACTGGAACTCCGGCCTCCGAGAAAACGTGTCCCAAGAAGTGAACCTCTCAAATCCAAAACTGGCACTTTGAGTGCTTACCATAAAGCTGGTGCTCTCAGAGTGTGTCCAGTACTAAATGCAAATGGTAGGTATGCTCCTCTTTAGTAGTCGAGCAGATCAGAATGTCGTCGATGAAGACTACGACAAAGTGATCAAGGTAAGGCTGGAAGATCCTATTCATGAGACTCATGAACACTGCTGGAGCATTGGTTACACTGAAGGGCATAACCATGAACACATAGTGGCCGTAACGACACCTAAATTCCATCTCTTAGACATCGTCATCTTGAAGACTGAGCTGGTGATAGCATGATCTGAGGTCTATCTTTGAGAACCACACATCTCTCTTCATCTGATCAAAGAGGTCGTCAATCATCAGCAGTGGGAACTCTTTCTTTACGGTCACCTGGTTCAGGAGACGGTAGTCGACACAGAGCTTCATGCTCCCATCCACTTTCTTAGTGAAAAAGAATCGGGGCTTCCCATGGAGAAACACTGGGGTGGATGAATCCCCTCCCCTGCAAATCCTCTACTAGTACCCTCAGATCATAAAGCTCAGCAGGAGCCATATGATATTCTTGAGTAGATATCGGTGTCGTCCCAGGGTACAGGTCAATGTAGAAGTCCACCTCTCTGTGAGGAGGTAGTCCTAGAACATTTTTAGGGAAAACATTCGCGTACTGGTGCACCACAACAGGATAAGTCGGACTCTCCACATCAACTACTCCGAGGGTAAGGCAAGCTAACTGGGGAGTGATCGATTTCACCCCCCACCAATTAAGTTTGTCATGTGCTATAAAGGTTCCCTTCTCACTGGTGAAGGAAAACCTGGTCCCATCCGTACAGACACACTGCACTTCTCACCCAATACAGTCAATCTAAGCATGGATTGTAGATAACTAGTCCATAGCCAAGATGATGGCGTAAGGCCTTGACGCCGCTACTAGGAGACCCCAGAAGAATCTCTCACCTCCTAGAGTAAGTTCGCATTGCCGGAACTAGTGTGTTATCATCATATTAGCTCTTGTAGGAGTCTCTATCCCTAAGGATCGAGCCAACGACTCTGTCAGAATCTCCAAGCTCCGAACGAGGGTAGTGGAAATGAAAGAGGGACTAACACATGTGTCTATAAGAACTACAGCTAAAGTGGATTAGACATAGATCATAACTCGAATCATCTCTGGAGCACCTTGATCGTAGGCTTCAGCTACCTGAAGCTGAACCCTCCACCGTCCACCCGCTCCCTGAAGTCGTGGTGGGCCTCCTGGTGATGGTGGTGGTAACACCTCGTAACGTCTTCCACTGCCAGCTGCACATACAGCTCCTCGGCCACGTCCGCCTCCTCCCGGAGGACCGCCTCGTTTGAACCACTTCCTCGGCCTAGGAGGTCACTCAACTAACTACTGATCATTTGTATGGTGGGTCGGAGAGTCACAAACCATGTGACCCTACCTTCCGCATGAGTAACACTACCCGCTCTAGGCATGTCTGGATCTATCTCCACTCTAGGTTCCCCTCACAATTGATTATGAGTCATGCGGTTATCCACCTATAGGTCTAGTCCTCTTGTACCTTTCTAGCATCTATCTACTACCAGCTGTAGAATAATCTGTTTCATGTCGTCTAGGAGTGGGTCTCGCTGCTGGTGACTGCTCAGCAAGGAAACTCTCCACCAAAAGAGCTCTCTCTAGCACCCCTGTCTATATTGGGATACTGATGGAGATCATCGGAGAGATGATTTATCTCCTGAGACCCTGATAGAAGGTCTGAGCCCTAAATAATGGGGCCCGTAACATATCTATGGAGTAGCGTGAGAGGTCGGTGAACCTCGCTGAGTATAGTGCTACTGTCATGCTACCCTGCTGCAGATGAAGTAGCTCATGTATCTGCACCACACAAAGGGTGGACTGTACAAACTCCACTCAGAATAGGCTCTGAAAGTCTGCCCAAAGTAGGGTCACCTCATCATGAACATGGAGTATCAGGATACACCTTCTGCCTCCTGCTTCCAGAAAGAGACTCACGATAAGGATCACCATGAAGACTGTTGGTGTCCCTACTAGCCTGAAGACTCTCACCACAGCTACCAGCCAATCCTCAGCCACCTATGGATGCTTCACTCCCCTGAACCTGGGTGGACACTAGTGCTGGAACTCATGCAACACGCTCTAGTGGGGTGTATCGTCTACTTCCGGGGCTAGTGGAATCAGTGGCCCAATGGGATGTAGTACCGATGGTGCCTCCGCTGGTAAAGGGCCCTGCACCGAGGCCTCGTCTCTCGGTGGGCTGTCAGAACGTACGACTCTCAGGGCTCTAACTAGTCGTTTGTAGGGAGGCATCCCAAAAGAAACAGATGTGACATGATCAAAAGATTATACCTGGTGAACTTACCTAGTTGAGCTGACTTAAAGAAAAACTTTTGATAAGACACAAAAAATCAGTGTATTCAGGCACAAAGTGGAAAATCAGAAGTTAGGGTCCTGGTGTATGGATACGTTAGCCACCCGCACCAACACTGAACTCCCTAAACTTAAAACCACACTTAGTACACTTAACACTATTGATTCACAGAAAATAAATATTAGAGTTCTATGTTTTCGGTAGAACCAACACCTTCGATACCAATTTGTCAGGAACCATCCCCTGGGGCCCATATCGTGACTACCCAAGCCCACCTTCCATAAGCTAGGGGAAGGCGAGAGGCACCAAAGGAAAAAATCCCTAAAATGGGAAGGCATTGCCTTTATAATTGTAAATAAACACATCAGAGTACACAACTGGAAGAAAAACACTAAGTAAAACTGTGTAAAAAAGAAGTGCTGGAAAGTAAAAGAGGCCGTAAATGAAACCCCAACAAGAAAGTACAAGTAAAACTAAAAGCAAGTAAAACTGAAGAAAAGTAAAGCAGCTATTGGGTCATCCTCTAGGGTTCCTACCTGAAGGGTATTTAAAGATGGCCTCCTCAGCACTCCATGTTCGTCCGTCTCTTCCATGTACCATCACACCAAGTTGTCCACCTCCAGGTACTGTCCAGTCCTACTACTCTCTGCCTCAATCAATGATGTTTGTCATCTTCAACCAACACAATGAGGTGTGGGCATATCATGTGTAGGGGTAAGTATAACGATAATCAGTAGGGACCCCAAGACCCTCAAGGTCTCACAAAATCCACCAAGGATAACCACAATGTATGAAACCAACGGATAACCATTACTTAGGTATATGCCCATACATATACATAAGTTATCTAGTAAACCATCCCAATCATGAGTAAAACACAAAATTCATTGACACAGCTCAACCATGGTTTTATTGTATTGATAGTATCAATCTGATCCATCGGCTGCTAGATAACTCTTTCTCTATCGAGTATAGTGGGCATGTCGCGTCACACAAAGGCGCTTCCAAATAACTTGGACTGCTGAGGTACTCCTCCTGTCATGTACTATGGATCTATTGTGCTCACACAGAGGCGCTCCCCAACATGGGTCTGTTGCGCTCACATAGAGTCGCTCCCTTAGTAGCATGTTGAGGTACTCCACGTGTCGAGTATCGTGGGTTTTCCACACTCACAAAAAGGAACTCTCCACCGTGGTTCTGCCGCACTCACACATAGGCACTCCCCACTAGGCTAGTCGAATCGGTCAGCAGTCGTCGAGTCTCAGCCAGCTACTAGGTTCCATCACAAATTCTTGCTCGTCTCTGGAAGATCTTCTCCACAAGCTACTGGTCAAAACTCCAACTATCATGAAGTCCTACGTATAATTATATTAATGTTATGCCACGTCATAGGGGTCTCAACGCCATAGATGGCATGTCAATCGGACGCCCGGTCTGTTAGTTATTAGTCTTTTAATCTCGAGGGCCTGGTTGGATTCGTGTACAATCCATCCTGACTGTATCTCATATATACCCCAAACTCCAGGGGGGGTATTCTCAAAGGGACGGCTTCACTCCAAGAATACCGGCATCACTGACGTTTCGTCAAACGGACGTCCGGTGCCAAAGATATGGCCCAAGAAGGTAATGGGTCAATAATGGGCACGGGTCTGATCTGACCCGGTTGGACCGACTCGTCCCAACATAGTATGGGCCGACGTAGTCAGGGTCGACCCTGTCAGTCTCACTGGGTCTGACCCGGCCTGTTGGACCGGTCAGGCCTCTTTGTTTTGGCCTGGTCCACTGGGACCGGCCCAACGGACTGCAAGGGTGGTTCAGCCTAGAGGTCGCTATGTAGGCAACTCGGCCCGACGACCAGGGTCAGTTCGGCTAGAGCCATAAGGGGCGCGGCTCGAGCGAATCGGCCCAAAAGTTTGGGCCATTCGAGAGACCAACAAGTCGGCCGGCGGCGCGCGGGCTGGCTGTTGGTGCACTGGGTAGGCTGTGGTAGGGGCCGGGCAGGCCACAGGGGTGCCTGAAGGGCCCCGCGTAGGCCGCGGGGGAGTCGGTAGGGCGCTGGGCAGGCCGCAGCGGTGTTGGGGCAGCCACGGCGGCATTGGGCAGGCTATGGAAGGGGTCGGGCGGGCTGCGGAAGGGGCCTAGCAGGCCACGAGGGTGCCGATAGGGTGGCGGGCAGGCCGCGTGGGCGCCGGCAGGGCACTCGCAGGGTGCCGGGTAGGGTGTGGGGGAACCGGGAAGGCCGCGGCGGGGGCCAGGCAGGCAGCGGGGTCACCGGTATGGCACTGGGCAGGGCGTGGGGGTGCCGAGCAGAGAGCAACAGCAGCTAGCTAGGCCACGGGGGCTCCGACAGGGCGTTGGGCAGGGCGTGAGGGCACGGGGTAGGGAGTAATAGCATCCGGGCAGGCCACAGGGGCGCCAGCGGGGCACCAGGCAGGTCGTGGGGGCACCAGGCAGGTGGACCATGCGCCGAGCAGGGTGTAGGGAGGCCGCAGGCCGGCGGGCCGCACACCAGGTGGGGTACAGGGATGCCACGGGCTGGTGTCTGGGTGCCGCTCGGGCCGACGATGTTCTTCCAGAAGCATCGGTTCGTCGCGGGGGTGGCGCAGTTCGTAGAGGCCGGGGGCAGCGCGACCTTTGTCGCCTCCACCTGCATCGTTGTCTCCTCATTTCCATGATGAAGTTTATCATAAAGATGAAGATCGATGGAGGGAGTCGGGCCATGTTATCTTGACCGCACCCTCTGCGATTAGGGTGATACCATAAGGTTCTTTAAGAACAAAATCATAACAACTCACCCACAATAGAATCGTAACCTCGTTCTTCATTTTGAATGAATGGAAGAACAAGGAAAAAGAAATAAACAAACCCCAACCTTCGATTCACCGGTCTTCGTTCGTTGACGTCGTGGAAAGATGTTCGTCGATCCGTGGTAGACAAACAAGTCCCACATCGAAGGAGTCCGAGGAAGAAGGTTGGAGGGGGTCGTTCTTCATATTCGAAGGCGTCCCTCATCGGCGTTCTTCATCGAGAGAGCTTTCTTTGCCAGAAGAGTGGTCTCTGTTGGAGAGAGTTCTCTCTTCTCACAAGCTCCAACAAAAATCCAAGGGAAAAATAATAGAAGAAAACATTGTCTATTAATTGTTGGCACAAAAATTCAAATTGTGATGTATAATTAAATCAGACAACTCATTTAATTAATTGAGGTGGAGTTGGCTCAATTGAGTGAAGTGGGTTGACAAATTAATTAAAGGGGGTTTGCTCGATATAATTAAAGGGGAAGGTGGAGAGGTTCTCCATCATAAATGGGGGGTTCCAAGGGGTTACAAGCTTGGGTGGTCCCCACCAAAATAATCCTCCCAAGAGAGGTTATGTTCAGGTGGGTCCCAAAACCATAACCTCTCTTAGGAGGTTATGGTGTGGTGGCCCCCATCTATAACCTCCTCTTGGAGGTTTTAACCACCAAGAGTAAAAATAAATTCACACTTTATTTTTATTTAAATTAATTATAAAAACCCCAAAACTATCATTTATTCTCAACCATCTGTCGTCGAGATGAAAGTCTTCTTAAGTGAATACCAGTCCTGCGAGTTCAAAGGTGCCCTCGTATTTTAGATCTGAGCCCCAGTTCAAAAGTTATAAAATCACACTCGTAAATTTACTGAACATAACTGAACAAAATTTTAGAAATTGATTCTGAGCACACCGGGTCTCAAAATCAAGCACCATAAATTTTCACAGACTTGAAAAAATCCAATGTATTTAAAAAAAATTCCACCGAATTTCAAGGTGTTTACAGTTGTGGTATAGACCTTAAAATTTATATTTTATTTTTCATATATAGTAATGCATTGAGGAAATGAATAGGGTGAATAATTATTCAAAATGATAAGGTTATTTATTATGTATTGAGGAAATTAATGACCTGTGATGAAAACTATTCAACTCATGCTCTTAAGCTGGTAGCTATAATCTTTCTGTTTAAAATAAATATGCCCTATCTTTATAAGGAATGATGTGAAATATATACCAATGATAGATTTTAAATTATATATTCACATAGAAATATCCCTATATGAGACAAAACACATGGTTAGAACTTATATAGGAAAATGACTACGAAATACACTACCACCCTATGAATGAGAACAAAGTGGTTGATGCTTTAAGTATGAAGGATAATGGATTTATTTCCTTAATGATGGGATTTAATTATCTTATATTCATTGATTAAGTAATGTTAGATATGGAAATTATTATGGAAATAGATTCATCATTCCTTTTCTAAAATATTTTTCATCCATATTTACTAGAGAATATAAAGATATCTCAACAGGATTACAAGAGAAAATAAAATCAATGAAATATTGGAGATTTCTAGAAATAATCTATTAATATGGTGTGTTAATTTTTTTAATGAAACTGTAAGTACCATGAATACAAAATAAAAATAGTGAATTAATTGATGAATCTCATATATAAAACTTCTTTATGCATCATGGTAGTACGATGACATATGGGAATCAAAAATAGACCTTTTGATGGGAAAAAATTAAGCGGTAAATTTAAGATAATGTGTTAAGATGATTATTATTCCAACATGTAAAATTTTAGAGAAAACATCTAAAGGGAATCATAAAACCTCTACCTATACCAATGTGGAAGTGGGACAATATCACAATAGTATTTATTACTAGAATACCTAATACGTCTAAGAATTATGTTGTTATAAGGGTTATTATGGATCGAATGACCATGTCAGAAAATTTCATAGAATTATAGAAATATATCTCCTTTTAATATATTTCTTAGTTCTATATCAAGGAATTTATAGAACATCGTGGTTCACCATTATCAATTGTATCATATGCTGAACATTAATTCAGGTCAAAAAATTTGAGAGTCCATCAAAATTATTTGGACACTTAGATATTGTTTAAAACTACCAGTCATCTTAAAATCTATGATAAATCTATGAGTACCATATAAACATTATAGGATTTTTTTTATACTCACCTGGCTTCCAAGGAACATGGGAGAAAAACCTACCTCTAGTGGGATTCATGTACAAAAATAGATTTCATTCAAGCATTCAAATTAAACTATATGAGGACTAGTATAGAAAAAATACATACTCTAACATGTTGGGAAAAATTTAGGTAAAGGTTGTGAATTGATCGAAAAAATAGCTTTGGAAACCACTAAGAAGGTATGAGATATCTTGAATCATATCAAGATAGTACATAGAAAACATAAAATCAGTGTTTATAATCTGAATATGGACTTAGAATTCAAGGTAAGAGATCATTTCTTCATAAAAGTAACACCATGGAAGGGATTTTCATGGTTTGGTAAGAAGGGGTAGCTAAGTCTGAGGTATATTGTAATGACCTAAACTTTTGAATAATATTTGTTTCCAGAATTTGTGTATTATTTAATTTTATACTCAATAAAACTATATTGTTTAATTAATGAAGTGAGTATAATTAAAATATTACCACTAGGTTTCAACTGTTATCTGACTGTTGGCCAATATGATAGTTGGAATCTAAACTCTTAACATTATGATTATAGTTTATAAATACAAGCGATCATGTTTAATTAATACAGAATGAAGAGATGATGGCCTCATCCAATAGTCTTCGGACAAATGAATCCCATCTTTCAGAGCTTAGGAAGGAGGTTTCATCACCAGGCTTCGCTCTGGACCAAGCCCAAGCTGATCTGCAAAATGTAAAGTTTAAACAGAATCACCTGTAGGAGAACTTCAAGCGAATATAAATCATCACTCAGGCAATGTGGTCTGAGATACCCTATGATTATATCACCATTGTACACCTAACACTTAGTTCTTATGCTGGTTTTATAAGGGGCTATGTAGTGTGGCTTTAGATATCTTGTGTAATCCCTTGTTATAAATAAAATTATTTTTTTATTATTCTTAATTTTGGAATATCTTTTCTTAATAATGTTTATTTTTAATTAAGAAAAATTTGGTAAATTTATTTTAGAATTAAAAAGTGTACTTTTCAATGATTTCTCATACATAGAGAATTATTATGGTAAAATAAACATTTTTTTTAAATTTCAAATGTCAAAATTAACCTTTGCTAATTTTTTAGAAATTTTCTATGTTTCAATTTGATTAATAGTTTTTTATGAATAGTTTTTTTGAAAAATAGTATTTGATGGGTAGTGTATTTTTTTATTACTTTAAACACATTTTATAATTAAATAATTTTTTTTTGAAATGATTTTTGAAAATCAGACATACATGGTTCTATTTAGGGTGAAAAATGTGGTTCAATAAGACCAAACCATTTTTTATTGAATATAAACATTATACTTTGGAATATTAATTTTACCCTTATGAATGGTAATTTTACCAATGGCCTAGTAACATCACCTAAGGAGGTATAAATATGTTTTAGTCATCTTAAGTGGTAATGTGACATAATTATATCATTGTATAAGTAAAGAAATGATTTAGAAATTATTAGTGAAGTATTATCATTTTATTTATTTAATTTAATTTAAAATTAAATTAATTTTTCTAAAATGTAGTTCACTTTTGGATGTTATACATACAAAATTGTAAGGGTGTATTTTTGTTATTTTTATTAAAGAGTTGAATTTTCAGTGACTAGTAAAATAAACTTTTGAGTTTAGCTATCTTTAATGACATCATTAATGATGTAATCCTGATGTAATAATTCTGGTATACTTGTGAATAGTAAGATATGTTATTAGGTGTTATATGTGGCCAATACCATGGTAAAATACCATCTACAAACCCCTGATTTTGAAAATACAACCAACAAAGTGTCCAATGGAAATTAATAAAATATTCGATCAATTTTGTTATAAATACCAACCCATTCCTTCATTTATTTCATTGAAAATTCATCCTCATAGAATATTTGGTCTTTTTATCACCCAAGGAATCCTCATATGGTTCCCTTAATCCCCCCCCTTGATCACAACCATCATGGTTTTGAAGTTACTCTTCATGGTATGGGAACCATACACTGTCCTCTTTTAGTCATGAATTATTTTATGTTTTGTCTTCTTGTTTCCATTTTATTATATGGGGGTATGTTATTTTATACCCTTGTTTATTTCAATTTTATACACAAATTATGAGATACCTTTTCCTCTATAATTATCTAATTTTCTGAAATTTTATGTGACACCATTAGGCTGCTGAATTTTCATAAAAGAAATTGCATCTTGTCTTTTCTTTCATGTTTCCTTTTCATGTTGTATGTCATTCTAATATCAATTCCATGAATTTATTTATTTTTAATTCAGTCTCTATACTATATTATGAGTTATTTATTAGTGGTTTACCCTTGTCCCCTTTCTTTTTAATGCTTTCTAAAACCATGTTATGTAGTCATTATCCTGCAGAATTTTCATTTCAAAATTTCTCTCTTTTTCTCAAAAAATTCTCTTGTTTTATTTATGTGAATAAACAAATCAATTTTCATTTCTTGATGAATTCATAAAGACATTAAATAGATCTATTTTATTTCATAATTTACATACATATAACCTTCACTCCCATTCGATGGGTTATAAATGAGATAATGATCTTATTGTTAAGAACTTTTAAAAATCAGAATTTTGACATGAAACCCATTTATTTTATTCTATTTGGGTTATTTATGAAATGTTTGATTATGGTCTATGTGGATCACATGAAAATAAATAAATATTAATGGTGTTACCTGATATCTCTGCAATGTACTGGGAAAATAATTTAATCTCGAGAGATGACATGTTTCACAAAACCTTGGTGAATAACCTTGATAATTTTTATGACACCAAGGGGATGGACCTTAGTGATATGTTCATGATTTTATAAATTAAATGTTTTAGACACATTTTTATTTTTTTTATCAAGTTATTATTATTATGATATTCCTCTTTATCTACATGTTATTTTTAATATAACTCAAGATCACATGTAAACTGTTTATCTTGTTTTCCTTACTCGGCATTCTGCTCACCCTTTCCGTTGATGTATCTCTCCAGGTTACGTGATGTAGTAATTTTACATAGTATGAACCAATTATGAAGCCTTAAAATTGTATTATAATAATTTTTAATTTCTTTATGTATATTTTTCTTGGTTTCCATGAAAATAGACTTTAAGGATCCTCTGTTTGTAAAACGTAATGAAAAGTTACGTAACAAAAAGGTGGGATGCCAAATACATTGGGCCTTTTGATATTTTGGATAGAATTTGAGTTGTAGCCAATAATTTCTACTTTCCACCCAACCTCTCTAAATTATAAGGTGTATTCCATGTTTCAATGTTAATGAAGTAAATTATAGATCTTGCGTATCTACCCACCACTGATAAAATTGATTACAAACCCAGAATGTCATATAATTAATAGCATATCCATAATCTATATACTAGAGAGAATGTGTTTTGGAATCAAACAACATCAATGGTAAAAATAATTTAGAGGAATCACAAGTTGAAATAATCCACATCAATGTCTGGGGAAGAAATGAATAAGTATTAGCCACATTTTATCATGTATTAATGTACACCCCAAATTTCTACTACCAGAATATTTAGGGTTGGATAATATAATTCCTCAAATTTTATCATATTAAGTAGAAATGTCATCAAAAGTATTTTACTTTAATGAAAATTTAAATATTTAATCATTTTAAGTATGAAACATTATAATACAACAAAAAAATGAAAATATGTTTATATTTAATGTAAAATAAGTACCATAATATCCTTAAGTACTAATATAATAATATATATATTGACAAATAATATTATAATTAGTCACATGTATCTCATAATAAAAACTAGAAGATTTTTTTAGTTTTAGTTATCAAATGAATGACTTTGAAATACAGAAATGTTTTTAATTAATAGAAAATTTTCTTAAAGGTATATAATGATTTTTATAAAAAGGAATTTAAATTTTGAATTAGCATGTAAAAATTATCCAAAGGTGATTTTTTCATAATTTTTAAAGATAGTCAAATTTTTGGGTAAAAAGTAAAATATAGAATGAATATATAGTAAGTATTATTATTTCATAATGGATTAAGAATGATGTAATGAGTAATTCAAATGATTTTTTAACCAAAAATGGATCTATCCATTAAAATAATTCATTTTAAATAAATATAATTATTTTTTCAGCCATATATAGAATCTTAAAAAAAAGTATAATATTTTATTTCAAAAATATTTTTTTATGAGGAACAATCATGTCTGAAATCAAAAAAAATAAAAATATTTTGGTTGTTAATCAATTTAAATCTAAAAACCAAGAACTAGATTTCAAATACAATAGGCTAAAACAATGGGAAGGATAGTGGTTTTTTTAACCTATGGTCTAAGAACCATGCTTTGAAATTAATAAAAAAAATTCCCCGTTATAAATGTAAATAAACCACATCCTCACATTTCTATTTACCCCAAAGTTAATGATCATGGATTACATCAATTTGTCTCTCTCAAAAAGTCTATTTAAGGTTTTACCAAGATTCCATGGTCCAATTATCATGATTTAAAAAGATACCTTTAATGTTAGGGGCTCCAAATATAGACAATTTCAATTACAATTACAATCCCTTTATTATAATAATATTTAAAATAATTTTCATATATTTACATACATGTACTTACAAGGTATTATCATCAATTAGATATATTTTTAATGAGATCTTAATTATTCTCTCTCATCATATCCTTTTCCTAAACTATTGTTTTGTTGATATTAGGGTCTCAAATCCATTATTGTACTTTATTTGTGCAATCCTCTACAATTAATTTTCATTTAACTATGAAATTTTATTATGATTCATTTACATTGATTCCTTATCATATTATCAAGGACACGTCACTATTTACTCTCATTTTAATACCTTAATATATTGTTATAATTATTAGCAATTACAGGAAACCCCAGGGATAATTCTAAAACATCCAAAAATTGGGGTAAAGAGAATATGGTTTCCTAGGAGTGAAATTCATATATAGATACTAAATGTTGATATAGGCCTAGTACATGTTAACCTAGGGGTAATATCCATGAAATGGATTTATTGGTTATTGAAATAATTCACACTCGGTGCAAGATATATGAGCTTAACTGTACATGAGGTTTGATATTCAGGATATATCTGATTTAGTTGATTCCCATTGTCTTTAATAACCATAATTAAGGATCTGAATATATTATTATTGGCTAATTATTATTGATATCCTTGAACTATGAAATTACAATATTTAGTTATTTAATTTTACTTTCATTTATAAAGGTACATTACATTATGTTGTGAATATCCTATAGTTTCTAAGTTGATTATTGGATTTTCCCTTAGATAGTCATATTGTTCCTTAATTGTGTAAATGATAACATTTTCTATATCCTTTATTTCTGTATAAAAACCTATTGATTACATAGCCATGATAATTTATGAGGTTCTCTAGGAAACATTTTGATATATATATTTTAGCTATTATATTTATATAATAGATACATTTGACTTTCTATTTGATGAGTGCGGGACAAAATTTTAAAACATCTTGATACATCAATGAGTCTCATGTGACAAACAAATAGGGAATTTATTATACGTATAATGTCATAGCATGTGGTTGTGATTTCAAGTTTATGATTTTCAACATTATGCATTGCATGAATACGAGATCAATTGTTTTTATCCAGTAATATATTTATTTTTACGCCATCCATTGATATATTATGATCAGAGCTCATTTTTTATACCCTTTAATTTTATAGTCATATTATAGTATTTATGATTATATATGATAGATTCTATTGTATTCAACCCATAATTGAGAATATAAGCTCATTTATTTATATTTCTCTAATTTCCTAAGAAAATCAAGAAGATTATACCATGTTACATTTATCATTTCAAGGAGAGATAATAAATTTTTTTGTATTTAGTTTTTTAACGTAAGTTTTCAATGTAATGTAATATTAATTTATGTATCTTATTTTATGATATTATTAAACTAATGGATCCTATTAGTTTGGATCTATGTTATATATAAAATAATAATAAAATATACACTGGATCAGGATTATTAGATTTGGGGTGTTATAGTGGAACCATAATTGATTTTCTATTTGGATATAGTTTATCCTGCATAATATGTTTGATAAATGATTTGGTCAATCCACTACACTGAAATTGGTCCCACAGTGTTGTCACTAAAATCACACATGAGTTCAACGACGTTCAACCAATTTTCAGACATTATAATCAGGGTGGGAACAATATTTTACTAAGTTCATTAAATTATTCCTTAAATTAATTTTTGAAATTAAATGGAAATTACTTTTACAATAAGTGTGTAAGTGGTTGTGTTATCTTGGAAAAATAATTAACAATGAAGAAGTAAAATATCACATTTCCATGAAATCTATTAATCCTATTTACTATGTCAGGATAGGGAAACTATTATGTAGACATTATTTTAACTAAAATTTTCTAAATTAATTTATTATAAATCTCTTGTTCAATGATGATTCCATATTGAATCATGTAGTGGGACTTCTACCAATTAAGAACTAATCACTTATCCCCACACTTTTTATCTATGAAATCAAGGTTTTGATGGAATGCAATAAAATATATTCAATAAATGTACAAATATTCCAAAATAATTGATATAAACTACTTCACTTTAATAATAAAAAATTCCATGAACTATTTATATATCATCAGCGTATTTCACATACCTATATACATGTAACGATAGGAGAAGATTCCAAATGAAAATGTAAATTTAAATTTTACTTATCTGGTTAGATGAAAAAAAATTATTTGACTAAATAACCATTTTGAAAATAATAAAATTAATTTCCATATAATATCTCTAGTATTTGATACATAAATGGGAGTGGAAAGTAGTTATTTATTAAGGTTGTGGTCAACTTTTGATAATACACATGAAATATCTATCCCATAAACTATTTTTGTTGGGATCAAATAATTATAAATATTCAAATATATGGTCATGAATATTATATATGTTATAATATTAAGTGGTTTAACCCATTCCCTATATGAAATAGGGACGATAATCCCCACATCAATTAGCTTCAAAACAACCTTTCTATTAAATCTTTAATCGGGGTTATAAGTCACCCTTAAATTAATGGATAAACATACTCCATTAATCTAGTATCACATTATACCAACAAGTTCTTCGGTTATCACCTTTGTTTGGAAAATCTCCTAATATATCACTTATTTTTATGGCTCAGCACTTTAACTAGTATTTCTTCTTAATTATTTGATAATTCATGATTAATAATCATTTGTAATCTCTAATTTTCTCCCAAAAATCAATACCTTAATGTGTTTATGTGTGGAATAATTGGGAAATAATTGTATTTACTATATTAGAAAATAACTATATGTAATAACCCCTTGTTATAAGATTTATAAACTTCATAGATTATGTTTTATGCTCATCCTATGAATCATTATTTTATTCCATTCCTTCCATCATATATTTTATAATATTTATCATGTATTCCTATTATTCATGTTATAAACCCATATTAGTTTTTTATTCTTCTATGATAAAAAATATTTCGAATATGTGGCTTCTACTCGACATTTTATAGACTTCAAAAGATCAATTGATTTTTTTTATCACTGTCTCTAAATATCAATTTTTCTTCATTCACATAATTAAATTCCTTCTCTCTAGAATATAATTGTCTCCAATGGATAATGGGCACATAGATTTATTCTTATATATAAATAATTATAAATTCTATGAGAAAAATAATATTTATGTCCTTGAAAAGTACATCTTCATTAATTCCATGAAGGAATTTTACTTAATGTTTAGAGACTTAATGTGAAACTCCCTTTATATTTGGTATACCCAATCCCATAATTTTAAACATGCTTCAATATATCAATTTAAAAAATTCTATTAAGTAATTAAGTTATTTAAAAAAATAAAAATATAATTATTCATGGGACAAAGAACCTTTCTTGATCTCTAAGATTTTGAGGATTTTTTAAAACCATAGTGGATAACTCTTCACTTAACAATATTAATCTATGATCCTCTAGTTTCAATATTTTATATAATTGGTCCATTGAAAAATTTATATAAACCAATATTTGATTGATTACTTATTTGAAAGGTATGATTGTGAAGAGCTACATAAATATCAATAGTAAATTATTATATTGACTCTCAATCCTTCCTTGCCTCATCCCCTCTAGGAATAGAAGTGTACGTTCTTATGGTTCCTATTTTTTATATTGGTCATAAGTGACATCTTTTTTCAAATTCATGATTCCTTTTTTAATCCCTTTGTCCTCCTCTATTTAAAAATGGAATTCACTTTATTTTATCCCCTATTTTTCTCTTCTTTTTATCCTCCATTGTCTGGATTTTTTATTTCTATTTTCCATTATGAATTTCCCAAAATCTTACTTCTTCCACAATATTTTTCTCTATGTTTCCAAATTATATACCCTGAAATTGATCAAATAAAGTGGTGGAAACATTCACCACTTGATGATAATGATTATATAGAGGATGATGTTAATTCATAGGATAATTCTTTTTTTGATTTCGATTTTATGATTTTTTTTTATTAATGTAAATTATGATAATATCATAAATAGATGTTTTTAATTCTATTTTTATAGATTGAGATTCTATGAATAAAAATTAATTTCTACCACCAAAGGTTAGAACTTTTCTAAAATAGTCCTAAGAATTTTTTTTGAAGAGTATACATAGTTGAATGTTGATTACAGGATAAAATTAAAATTTCGATTATTTTATTGATTATATATAAAATTTTAATTTGACATTGAATTAACTATCCTTTCATTAGAATTTTGAAATTATTTTGGAGTTTGGTTATAATTCACAGTGTTATAATAAAAATTTCATTGTTACTTCATACTAGATTAGCACTCATTGTAATAATGTGTTCTTAAGTGAATATCATGATATTTTGAAACAAGATTGGGTATATGAGGTGTAGGTTATTCCATATAAAAACTATCTATCTATTTATAAAATGATTAAACTTTGGTAGTACATAAGGGTTTTTACTAAAATTGATTAATTCATATACTTGGTAGTACAATTTTTCATTTCCAAATTTATGTTATGTGATATATTTCCACATGGATGTCTCATAAGTTTTTTTCAATTTTCAAGGTCAACCCATTATCCCTTGAGAAATCAATCATTGATTGGGATTTCATTTTTAATCGTGGTAAAAAAGTTTCATTTCATTCAATGTATATTGTATATGGTGTAAGAGTTTCCTTAAGGGAACTTCTATTCTATATTATATCATACATTTGTCATTTTTTCCTGTTATAAAATGTTTTTCATCATTTTAAAAAACTTTATCACCTTTGATAATAGAAATTAGTTATCCACAATTTTCGTAGAAAATATTTCACATGTTGTAATAGAACTAGAAATACATATTTTCCGCCAATAATTTCCATTGTTCTTAAAATTGGATAATACCCTCAATATTATGTGATTTATCGAGACTATTTTATTATTAAATGTTTCATATATCTTTATTTTTTTTGAAAATAGACCTTGTGGTACCGCATGATATTTTCCTCCAAATTATCCTAAAATCTTCATCATTTGGAGTACTCTTGGATTGATTTAATTTATTTTTCTCAATATATGGACACTCAATGATAGGGGAAACCAAATAAAAGGATGTTATTATTTAGTTAATGATGGTTCTTACGCATCAATATTATTTTTTCACTCTCAGTAATCATCAATAGAAAAATTTAAAATAATATCATTATTTATAGATTTCTGATTCCATTTCTCAATTACATATCATTGGAGACTAAAACATACTATTGTTATTAGAATTTAAATTTAAAGGATCCCTCAAATTAATGGCCCTAAATCAAGTAAATAAAATCCCACTCATGCACCTATAAACTATGGAAGAAATAAATAACACACTCGTACATGTAAAAAGAGTGAAAATAAAATTAAAAATAGATGAGAAGTGTAGTGGGTTAATCAACTTGTAAATTCAACACTTTTAAGTTTACGATGTCCCTAAAAATAATTTTTAAAACATAGTGCAATCATTATTGTTGTTAATTTCAATGTGTCTGAAGTTTTATAAATTCATTATGAATAACTCATAAATAAAACTACTAAGTAATAGTATAGATAATGTATGAAATATCTCTGTGGAATAAAAGTATGACAAGACTTAAAAATGTATTTCATTCCAATTATCAATCCCTAATGACAATTTTTTGAAGTATAGAATGTTTATGCCAAAAATAAATTTCAAATTTGAAAAAAAAAATCATTCCATTAAGTAATAAAAAATAAATCAATATAAATGGATGATTTCCTATAAAAATAAATTAGCTACATCATTCATAAATCAATTGAATCAATTTGATATAAGGTCATTAAATTTTAATTAAATTCAATATGATCAAATCCTTCTATTATTCTAAAATAAATCTAATTTTTTTATTTAAAGTATTAGATATAAATAAGTGAATTATGTTTAACCTTATTTGGAAAAGATGAATCAAAATTATTACACATAATCTAATACTCCAATCCATATTGTATATGTTCCTTTAATACCAATATTTTTACAATTAATTATAAATGATTGAAATATAATTTAAATTATAATATCATTCTCAATACAAAAATATTAATTATTTCATTTTATAGGAAAAATTAGTTATTCATCATCCTACTCTTGTGTTATTACTTATTAAGAAAACAGTTACTTATTATTGTGTGACCATTAATCAATAATTAAATGGTCTTCATAAAAACAAAGTATTAATAATTAAATAATGAATTAAAATAGAAATGACCTAATTAATAGAATTAATTGAATCAAAACTCGCTAATTTTGAAAATTAGAAATATAAAATTAATACTATGGAAGAGAAAAGTTATGTGAAAAACTTAAAAATGGAACATTAATTTTTATAAATGACAAAAATCACTATATTTAAAAAAATTAACAGACCAGAGGGATGGTAAACTAAACCACGTCATGGTTTTCCTATCTACTAACAAAAAATTACCATTTTACCTATAGGTAGTATAAAATAGTTATATATATTCACCTATATTCTAACCATGAGCACTATCAATACATGGTTTCTCTTTAATGCCTACTTTTATTTGATTTATTCATGTTTCCTAGTGATAAAAAGATTTATTTCACTTTAGATATTTCTTCTACTACATTGAAACCATGAGGTATGAAAAATATATTAATCTTCCAAATGAACATATGGATTCATTGTTCATGGTTTAATCTATCGTTTAGTTCACTCTAATCATGGTCATTTGGGTGTCTTATTCAATGGTACACAAGAAACATGATGTCATTTCCTTAACACCAAGACATGAGTTTCCTCATTCTGAATCATTGTTTAAGAAGGAAATAAAAAATACTCCAATAATTTAGTCTATATTTAAACAATAAAAAATGAAACATATTATGTATGTTAAACTCATATTTTTTAATAAAAATTTTATGAAATTATTTTTATGGAAATTAGGTATCACTTAGAGGACGTAAAATTATAATATAACAATGGATGGATCTTTTGTTAGATACATGATCACCTCAATGGTTGCTTCCGTAAAAACAACAATAATGACTTCACTATTAACCTTTCTGAACTACTAAAAAATAATTATACATTAATGATATTGGATTAGGCATTTTTTCCTTGTTTAGTTTCAAATAAATTGTTATTTTTCTGGAATCAAAAGTGTGATCATCTTTTTTTGGATAATAATTATTGAATGGAGTGGTTTGGTGTTTCGTTATACCTCATGTTGAGGGTTATAATTGAAAATATATCTACCTTATCTAGTTATAATGGATTAGAATGATAATTTATTAATCTATATTACCATTTAATGTTGTAATATGACTGTGATATTGAACTATATCTGTTGAAAAATAAACACATATCATGATTTTTTTACTAAGTGAGTAAATATAATTATGAAACTAAAACATATATTTCCAATAATTTTATAATATTTATAGTTTTTTATATTTAATTTTTAGAATACGTGTGTAAAGTAAGGGACATGATTGATCGTATGATGATAAACATGAGACCTTAATGTGAATAATGTAATAGATTTATACTATATACCTGGTTATTAAAAAAGAGAAAGATATTATATGGTCATTATCAATGTTATTGAATTTTACACTTGATCGTCATTCACAGTATTCTAAAATAAAATACAATTATGGTTAGTAATTAAATGACAAAATATATTTGTGTGACTCCCCTAAGGTTTTTAATTAAAGGTTTGGATCAGAATTTTCTCACCTAAAGGTAAATGAGACATTTAGTAAATTTTTGAGATAATCGTGTCAACAATGTCTAATAATCATTTGGTTTGTGATATACCCAAGTGTTATGAGTTTACATTATATGTTTGGAAAAATCTTTTTTAACGTGTATTTCAAGTTTCATCCTACTGATAGCTAAACTAATTAGATGAATTTTTGGTTCGACAACTAAAATGGTGCTCCTTTAATATCCATGTTGCCTCCCAATTATCTTCTAGAGAACACTAAATGCACAGTTAAGGATGTTTTACATTATTGTAACAATAACCGTCTTTATAACATCACTCATGTTGTTGACATGTATCCCATGTCTTGTTCTGAAGACTTCCTTATTTGGGAACCTGCTCATAATGGCACCATTGATTCAGAAAGTTTTTACAAGCACAATTTTTTTTAACTCTGACTCAAAATTTTGTTGGCAGAAATCCTTTGAAAATCCTTGGATCAAAACATCGAGACTTACTCTTTTTTGGTGTATTTATCACAATAGAGTACCCACTAATTTTTTTTCTTTAGTATTTTTGGTTTCCTCTTTGATCCAAGTGTCATATTTGTATCCAAAATAGATAATATTCCAATTATCTATTTTGGTCTTGTGCTACAGTTTCAACTCTTTGGAACTCTATTTTTGAAATTTTTTCTTGCAGATGGTTAATACTTGATTCCATAGGCTCTCAACTAAGGAATTGTGTGGATTTTGAAGCCTATCAGAAAATTAAAAATCTTTTCTTAACTCTGGTTGTTGATCTCCTCCACGTGATATGGTGTGATAGAAATGTTATTCTCCCTAATAATTGCTCATTCAGTCTTAATGTAGGACGGATGAGGATTCTCATTTCCATTTTAAATACTACCTCAATTAAAATGGATAATTGTGAAAACACTATCGGAGACTATGAGGTCGTCCACCGACATTGAATTGACAGTATCTACAAATAACCTCGACACACTTTTGATGTGTTCTGGAAATCCCCATTTATAGGATAGATCAAAGTGACTGTCGATTGAGCCTCTAATGGATACCCTGGACCTGTAGTTTGTGGTTCTATTTATAGAGACTATCCTGGTCAGTGTCATGGATGATTTTTTGGTAGTTGTGGTGTCGCGTCAACTCTGGAAGCAGAAATAATGGGTGTTATCCATGCTATTGACTTTTCCAAAAAAAATTGTCGGAATAATATTTGGATTTAAAGTGATTCAACTACTATTTTCTATGCTATTTGTAATGGTGTGGGGGCATCTAGCCTAACCTCTTACTAATCATTGGATGAACTATTTTACTTTTCTTTTGGAGACTAACTTCATTGTCACTCATGCCTTTTGTGAAGCGAACATAGTGGTAGACCGTCTTTGAATAAGAGAGTCAACCACAACCCAACTTGGTGGGATGACCTACCTGATGATTTACTCCCTCTTTATTATCAAGATTGTAATAAGATTCCATCCTTCCGACTCATGTAACCCCATTTTCCATTGAATAAATTATGCCTTCGTCTTTGACTGAGGCGCCACATTCTTTAAAAAAATCATATTTTTTATACAAATAGGTTATTATGTATCAATATAGATACCCTTAAAAGGTTTTTTTATATTAATATATATGTCTTAACATTTTTTTTATAGAATATATACCTGATAATTTATGAGTCTTCTCAATTTTCAAGTATAATGATGTAATTTTATATATTATTAGAAATATTAGAATAGTTAGGTATCAAAATATATATCAAAACCATTCATGTGGATCTTTCTATAAAATTGAGTTGACATGGTTATATTACTATGTTGTGGGTTAAATAATTTTTATCAATAACATAGAATATTTATAATATTATTTGTTTGATCCATTCTTGAGTAATGAAAGATAGATGACATATCCCCAGTTAATAGTATCACAATAAAATGAATGTGTGATGTCTTCATGGAGTTACTGCTTTAGAGGTTGTGTACAAGTTAACAAAAGAAATGGGATGACATGAGATGGATATGAAAAAAAGTTATATTTTTCAATAGTGAATAACATTGGAGTATAGATATGTAAAATGTTTTTTTAAATAAACCACATGTGAGATCCTTGGAAATAAAATGAATTCTAACTAGATACTCTAGGGTAGTAGATATATACATGAGATCAATAATTTCTAAATATTATTTGTATTATCTTTTTAAAATAAAAATATTTCAAATTCCAAAATTCTAAGGACATATGAGTAGGATCTGATATCTCCCTGGGGTAGTATTTTTTAGAATCTTTTCAATTTTTTATGCAATTTAATTAATTTAATAAATATTATATTATTTTTGGAAATAATAATAAATAATTATATTATTATTTGTTTTTTTGTTTTTGTTAAATGATATGTGTGGTGTTCAACCATTATTTGTCACCCTTCACAATGCACTATCCTGGAAACCATGGTATTGGATTATCAAGCACTAGTATGACAACCTAGTTCTCATAATATTGGTAATAAGGACCACCTAGGTATAGTCAGGTATCCTTGTTATGTTATATGACTTCTCATCAAGGTTTTATAATTCTCCTAACCCCTTTACACCATTAATTCATTATTTTTATTGAGGTTTATATGTTCATATATCATATCAAGAGACCATATATTGGGAAATTTAAATGCGAGGAAGTGATAAGGATGTTTTTTAATGTTATAGAATGGGAATAAAAAATTTTAGTTGTTGTTATATGTTTAGATGTCTAATATGGTTAATCTAAGAGAAGGGGATTGTTTTGGGAGATAGATTGTAGTTTTTTTATTAAACAAACATGGCTATTGGAGAGGGAATTATAAAAAATATATTGTTGGTTGGGATGAGTTGGGTTGTCCCGTGTGGGGAAGCATGTGAGTAAGATAATAGTCTGATCTTGGTGGTGTGGACCTAAGGCATGTGGTCTAAGTGATGGAAGGATTATAGATTAGGTAAATGAAATATGCCTGGCCATAGAACAAATTATGGACGCTCGATCTCTTATCTAGGGTTTTTTCCTACACCCCATGTTCACACCACACGCATGTACCCACCTTCGCTTACCAAATAGACACTATATATCATTCCCTACTATCCACCACCCAACCCTATTTTGTCTAGTTTTTTTTTGTAAAATATTATTTCTTTATCTAAAACATATTTTAGAAGAAATAGTAGTCTATTTTATTCATTTTTTTACACGGAAGTCAAATATGTGATTTTATATTCTATTAGAGGTCATTTAAGGGTCATTTTTAGTATTTTAAATATTTTTACATTAAAATTAGTCGCATTTTTCTCCTAGAAAATTTTTAAAGTACCTTCGTGTCCATTTTCCATATTATGATCCTATGGTATATTTATTTTGATCCTTTGGGTCTATAACAACCAAAATTATAGACTTTCTAAAACTAATGTTATGTTCAATAACTTGTGATACATGATACACCTGACGTAAAAATACGACAACATAATAGATGAATATTATTAATAAATCTATAAATATGAATAATATAGTAAATAATTTAAATTTGTTACCATTGGAAGATAAATAATTACTATAATTTAATATTTAAAAGGTTATGCTAAATAAAATTCATTTTCATTATATCATGTATTTTCTTTTTAGAAACAAAAATTTAAAATTCTAGAATAATAAATGGTTATATAATATTTATTTTTTAATTTCTAAGTCAAAAATTTTTCAGTGTTAATTCTTGAGTTTTTTATGAAAATGTAAAATTTTAGTCAATAAATATTATTTTTGAAAAAATTAAATATTTTTGGATTTTATCATAATGTAAGAGTGTCCCAAAATATTCAAAAACCTATGAAGTAATAAAATATATACTAATGTAATAAAAGAATTTATTTTAAAATTTTATTTGGACATATAAATCCTATGTTAAATATTGTTTTAACTAAATTAAAATTTTTTGTAAATAATTTTTTTTGACACTTTCTTAAAACTATGTTCTTCGATAGTAAAATATAGTTTTGGTTTTCCATGAAATACAGAAATTTTTTAATTAGAAACCACTATTTTTCCTAAAAATAAATATCTATGATAATCTTATCATGTTTATAAATATTAGAACATAATTATGTGTTTCTCCTAAATAAAAGTCGTTTACATGTTATGTGAATTTATTTTAATATAAAATTTTCAAACCCATAATTTTTTTAGTAAAACTATTTAAAAATAAATATCATAAATATTAAATTAGGTAATAGTTACAATCATAATTCTTCACATTAATATTAATTAATAAGATAAAAAATCAATTTCCCAAGTAAAAGTAAAATATGATCAAAGATGAAAAGGCTAAAATAAAAGGTATAAAAAAAGTATATATTATCATTAAAATGGGCTTATAATGATAATATAAATAAACACACATACACTCTATTTTTTCCATTTTTTATCTATTTTCCTTTGAGTAGTAATATTACATTATTTAAAATGTAATGGTTACTTCCAAAACTATCCTTCTCTTCACATATAAAAATGTAACACTTACACCACTTAAAAATTCACTTATAAATAAAATTTATTATTTAAAATAATAAAATTTTCTCATTCTAGAACCATAACTCACATTAATAAGCATCTGGTCACCTTTAATATTCTTAAGACCTTCATTTCTAATATTTTTTTCAAGAGAAAACTCAATCTTTCGACGGGATTATTACTTTCTCTTAGTATTTTCTTTTACCCTACTCCTTAAAATATAATCTATATTATCCTTAATATAATTAAATAATTATTATTATTATCATTTAATTTCATTAAAATAAATTAGAAGTAATTATTCAATCCTTTCCACCGACTAAGAAAACAAAATAATCACAAGAAAGTGTATATGTAGACTACCACATCCATAAAGTGATGAATACAATCTTTTATCACTACATCTAATTTAAGTTAATAAGGTTTTGTTTGATGAATTATAATGTTTTATATTTCATAATTAAAACTCTTAAATGATAATTTATCATATAGCATATTTTGGTTCATTCTTTGAGAAATGAGGTCATTAATCATGTGTACGTGCAGACTACCTACACCACAAACAATGAATTTGGATTTTCATCAGCACACATATTGGATGGTAATACTAATTTATTTTCTAAAAATAACTCAGGTATTTATATAATAATTTTTTTATATTTATTAGTATTCTTTAATTAAATTGTTAAATTCGTTATAAATATGTTATTTAATTCTTAAAATAAATAGTTTTTTGAAACAATTTTTTTATGATTGTATTTAAAGGATTAGTTTTAAAATTATAAATTTTTAATTTTAAAAAAATATTTTCATTTCTGAATTCATAAAGTAAAATTTATCTTAGGAATAATTTTTGAAATGTTTGTGAAAAATTTAAATTTTTAGAGAATAGTAAAAAATACAATTTTTTAAAAGTGATTATCATTGGTGATAATGTCAAAAAATAATTATGATTAAAAATATATTAGACTTATTTAATTTATAAATAACTATATTATAATATCAATATTTTTCAAAAATTAATTAGATCATTTAAATTAAAATTTATTTCATGACAAAATAGAAAATCATTTTCTGTGTCAATGTAGTGTCTGCACAGCATTGGAAAATTAAAAATTGGTGTCTTATTGATAATAATTGAGTGATAATATGTATTTTAATGACATTTTTATCAAATAATTTTAGTGATATTTTTAATCTTTATAGTTATATAACATGAATCTTGTAAAAATTATTATGCAATACTCCTATAAGGAAAGAAAATTAAAATTAACAAATTAAAGAAGTTTTCCTAACATGAATATGAGTAAATTTATCTAATTAGTGAATATAAAATATTATCTTCAACCTAATTATTTTTTTATCTTAATTTATTTTAAATTTTAATGTATGATATAATTACCTTTAATGCTTTTGCAATAATGGCATAGTACTTATGCAAGCAAAAGAAATATTCCAAAAATTATTTAAATAATATTGAAAAAAGTTAATGAAAAAAAAATATGTCTAAATATTAATTTATGTGTATTTTTAAACCCAAAGTAACCATGTTTCATATTTAGGAACATTTATAATTCATTTTTTTGACATTAATTCCCTTTTAATATTTTATTTAAAAGAAATTCAAACTATTCGCACTATGGTTTTTAATTAGTATAACTTTTTTATATATAATTTTACAAAATATATGTTCTACTATAAGTAGTCTCTTGGGAAATAAAAGATTTATATTTTTATGGAAATTTTTTTTTAGGTGAGAAATAAATACTTCAAATTCTTACACAATGATGATGTAGTGATTATTAAATTTATGAAAAATGTAGAATAAATGTTATTAAAAAATATTAAGATAAAAATAATTTGAGATAATTAATATGATACATGTATTATATAGATAACAATGACACATATAAGTGATAATAAAATATATTTTTTGAATTTGACTGATTTTTTTGAGGTTTTTAAAGACATAGTAATGAATAGTATTAAATATGACAATAATGATTTTTGATGAATACAATATTTTATTAAATTATTTAAAAATAATACAAATATAAAATAATAATATAGGGGATAATATTTGGTCTCAAAATTTTATTCCATATTATTTATATTCCATTTGATAGTTTTTTACCCTCAAAAAATAATTATTATATTTTAATGTTTTTAAAATTTCTAAAATTCCCATAACTTCTATTATAAAAGGAAACTCCTTCATTGACTTATTACCACCACATTGAGACTTATAAATCAAATTTAATATGATATATTCACCTCTATTAATCTCTATAAATATTATAGTGTTTCTTTTCTCATGATAATACGAATTCCATGTGCTTTAAAGTGGTTCTCAAGGAGAGGATATTCAAGAGGCAAATTCCTCCTTCATTTTCTTTTTAATTATTTATCTTTTCTACTTTATCCTCACCTCTATCCAATATGTCATGATAAATATAGTATCATACATAAAAAAATTTAATGTAATATATGTCATAAAATGTCTTCTATTCACTTTTTATCCATAAAAATGAAAACATCGTCCGTGGTATGTCGACTCTCCGCCCTCATGGATGATTAGTTTCCATTTCCCATTAATGAATTCATGTAAACCATAAATTCACTTATAATTGTTTAAAATGAACTAAATATATATGTGGTCTCACTTAGAGAATATTATTACCATTTTATGTGAATCCAAAAATATAAACATGCTAACTAACCATGAAACCATGAAATGAATGCACCTGAAACATTGAATGTAATGAAATATTATTAATAAATAGGTAGAAAGATGATATAAAAAGGTCATATAAGGTATTATATATTTTACTATAGTTATGGAATAAATTAATAATACTCTTTAAACCATTATAAATGAGGTTTGAACAGGTTTTAGGGAAGCTGAAGCTTAGGTAAGCGACTTTCCATTAAATTTCCACTATTAATGTTTCTTTTTCAAAAATTAAAAAATAATGTATTTTATAATTATTTACCATATACGGAATTTCTCTATTTAATGTCTCTTTATTATTTTTAATTTTACTTTATATTTATATGGTTTGTTTTGAATAAATTTTTTTCCATTATATGTGCACAGTTTTTCAAAAATAGAGATTTTCTGAATGGAAAGTTTATTTTCTTGAATGTGTGTCTAATAATGAAAGATTTAATTATTTATGTTAATTTTATGGTTATTTTAAGTTTTTTAATGTTTATGGTAGGATATATAGTAAAAATAATTATGGTTCATTCCATTATAAACCAAGGATGGGTGGTTATATTATTACACAATTACGGGTGGTTCCATGATAAACTAAAGATGAGTGGTTACATTAAAACCTCCAATGCATTGGGTACTATGGATTTGGAGGGTGGCCATATTCGATACTATATTTTTAAAATTGATTTGGATGTTAATTTCCCAAGTTACCTACTCATATATTACATGATTTATTGTGAGTTTTAATGAAAATCATTTTATTTTAAAAAGTCATGCTAATTATATTTTAGAATAGATTATTCATTTTTTTATGTAAAAAGTTATGTTTAAGATTTTTTTTATGTATTCTCACTGGATTAACAATTTCATTTATTTTATGTCCCTTACTAATTTTTTATGCTCATCCCATGTTTTACAATCTTTTTTAGAAGATTTAAGGGGTACTAATGGAAAACATGATATCTAGGAGAAAATTGTTAATATTTTTCCTAAAGAGAAACCATGATTTATTTTATAGACATCAATTTTACATAAAAAATGGATATTTTCTATATTTTTTCACCTATAATATATGGGTTTAATAGGTATGAGTTATTCCAAATTATCTAAATCACTAAACCTAAAATATATTTCGAAAATTGAAATGATATCTTTTTGAAAATAACTAGAATATGAAATGTATAAGGCTAGGTCCTTATAGTTTGAATGAGAGTAGGGTTTAGATAACATTAGGGGTTAAGATAATTTCAATAGAATAACTATAAATGATTTTACCTTATGTTTAAATGATATATCATTTGAATATTACCATGTTGATTTGTATAAGTTATATCTTTTCAGAATGAGTTTCTCTAGAGGAAACATGGCTTCTTTAGAGGGAATTCCTCGAGAGGAAAATATTATTCCAAATTAACATCCTGAGATAGTTTGAATATTAAAATAATAGTTTGTCATCATGATAGAAATATTGAAACAACATATAAATGGTTGTGGTATTAATGCATGTTAGAATCATGATCAACCACAATGAAATATGTCTCTGGTGGAGATTTTGATGACGAAAAATCCCCCAGCTTTCAGTGGAACCTCAAATCTAGTTTTAGTTTAAGGTTCAATCATTTCTCTGGAAAAGTTATTTAAATTCATCGGTTGTTAAGTACTCAAAAATTTAACCCAATCCAATTATCATTTTTAAGGTTAAGTCAATCGAATGTGGTATTATGTTATGAATACTAGAGAAAAAGATGATTTGGGTGTTATAGAATTGGAAGATTTTGATTGTATTTTCCTTGGAAAATATTTCCTTACACTATTGGACTCAGAATAGAGAACAATTCATTGAAATAAATCATAAGGATCATGATTCTATTGAAGAATATGAATCAAATTTAACAATATTGACTAGGAATATAAAAGATTTCTACCAAGAAATTGATAGTAAAAATAATATATTTTACTCAGGTTTGAATCAAATTTTACAAAGAGTATTGGCATTATGAGAGTTTAAAATTAATGAGAAACATTTTTCTTGTGCTGAAAATATTGAGATAGTGTTTTCTGACACATATGTTCCCCATGATTATAATAATAAATAGAGGTTATATAGGAAAGCATTGGGGAATAATTCATCAAATAAATGTTTAGGTATGAAAATAAAATCCCATTCTTGTGAAAGGTGTTATAAGAGGAACCCTGGGGAATATCTCAAAATATGGGAAATGATTTTGATATGTAAATATTGGTCACGTGGATTATGAATGTAAGGACAATGATAATAAAAAAAATGAAACAATGATGGTAAGAAGGTTTAATTGGATTGAGTTGGGATATTATAATAACATGTGCCTAATGTTAGTGAATTAGTTTAAAAATCACCATGATTGAAAGTATATTGGAGTAGAAAAATCTTTTTTCTACCACAATGGTTAATGTTAGGATGTAAAATGAATTGTTGAAAGCTATGTTACTTGTGTATTGAAATAATTCTAATACCATGTTTGGTTCTATATATTTTTATTCATTCACTTATAAGAAATTTTTTATAATATTGGGAATATCAAATTAATAAAGTATGACATAACATTTGGTGAAAAATACAGATGTAAGTAATAATGAAACTAAGAATTATAAAAAACATCCAATTGTTATAATTGAAATTATATTTCATGAAAATCTTATTGAACCACCCATAGTGGAGTTTGATATTATTTTTGGTATGGATTGGATTCCAGTTTATCATTCTATAGTAGATTCTATAGCTAAGAAATTATTTTTCAAGGATTTTATACCTTTAAAAACCTACCCTAAAAGAGAGAAATTGATTATAAATTATAGTTAATGTTTCTTAGAATATTTCTTTCAAAAGAAATAAACTTTTTAGATTAATGAAGTTCCAATAGTGAATGAATACATGGATTAATTTCCAGATGATTTTTTTTGTGTCATTCCTAATCTGGATGTTGAGTTTACTATTGAATTATTCCCTGATGCTAAGACAATTTCAAATTCCCCTTATCAAATGGCCCAAGTGTAACTTCTTGAATTAAAAAATTAGTATAAGGTGTTTCATGGTAAATGTTTTATTCAACCAATAACTTCACCACGGGGTTCTCTTATTTTATTTATTAAAAATAATGATGGTTCCATGAAGACTTTCATTGATTATAGAGATTTTAATAAAATAAATATTAAGAATAAACATCCTTTGCATCATATTGGTATCATTCGTGATCATCTCCTGAGAGGTTAGTATCTTTCCATGATATACATGAGAATTGGGTACCATTAGATGATGATGAAGGGGGATGAAATTATGAAAACAACATTCCATAATAGATTTTGGTGTTCTTTGTTTTCATTAATTCCCTTGGGGTTGAAAATTTCCCCTATGGTATTTATAGATCTTATGAATAGAGTGTTCTGTGAATATTTTGATATGTTTTTGGTTTTTCTGTTGATGATATTGTCAATTATTAAAAAAACTACGATGATTAATAAAAAAACTAAGGATTTTCATCAAACTCTTAATGAAAATAAGTTATATGAAAAAATTAGAAAATGTGATTTTTGTTACAATATATTTCTTTTCTTGGGAATAGTATAAGTAAAGATGGTATAAATGTTTATCCCACTAAAATAAAAGTTCTTGATGAATTGGAAAGACCTAAAAATATTACTAAGATTTGAATTTTTTCCTATTTAGAAGGATATTAATAGAGGTTTCTTGAAAACATTTCATGATTATCTAGCCCACTAAAAATGTGGAATAAAAAAGGAGTTATATTTTTCTAGATAAAATAATGTGATTATTGTTTTCATGAACTAAAAATGAGATTGGTGAATGCTATAGTTTTTGAATTTCCCTATGTAAATAGTTATTTTTTAACTATAGTGACACTTTATTGAATTGACGTGGTTTTTTTATGATGTAGAATTATTAGAAAATTTCTTATCTTTTAAGCCAATTAAAACCTCATTAGTTAAATTATCCTACTAATGATTTAGATTTAGTTGATATCTTTTTTTATTAGAAAATTTGGAGGCATCGTCTATATATATAAGGGTGTGAAATATATATTGATCCCAACAATTTAACATATATATTTACTCAAAAATATTTGAACATGAGGTATAAAAGATGGTTATAACTAATTACGTATTGTAATTTCACAACTCACTACCATCATAGAAAATAAAATAAAGTTTCCAATGCTTTATGTTGGAAATGTAATGCTAAATTAACAATACAACATATAGTATAAGAGTATTTTATTATTGATTTGATGAATTTTTTCAAAGAAGATGTGGGTGTTGGAAATTACTATGTTTTGTTTTATGGTTTAGTGAAATCATCTCTATCACATAGAGTTAAGCAAGCTCACAAAGAAGTCTGTGAGTTGTAGAAAAAATATAATTGGTGAAGAAGGGTAAATATCTATATTTAATGTTGATAAATAAAGTATTTTCAGATTTGGGAAGGGATTATGTTTTCCATTAGATTCCTAATTTAATATGGAATTGTTATGTAAATCTCAATGCTCTCCATTCTCAGTTTATTCTGACAGCACTATGATCGAAAGAGACCATCAATTGTACTACTAGTGGGATGGAATGAGAATATATATTGTTAAATTCACCATGAAATGTTTGACTTATCAACAGGTTACATCCAAAAAATAATTACCAAATGGGATGCCTTAGCCTTTTCCATTTCTAGAGTGGAAATGAGAAAACTATCCATGTATTTCATTGTAGTACTACCAAATACTTCTCGAGGTGAAAATTCTATTAAACTTATTATTGATCAACTAACTAAATCTTCACAATGAATTTCTATTTGAGATAGCCTATTATTAGATCAAATTTTCTGGGTTTATATTAAAGATATAATATTGTTACATGAAGTTACTCTCTCCATTATATCTGAAAATGATCCCAGTTTTAATTCTAATTTTTGGAAAGGCCTTCAGAAATCGTTGGGAACTGAAATAAATTTTAGTACTAGTTTTTATCACGAGTCTGATAGATAGTAAGAAAAAAATTAATCCATTTTATGACATTATACATGATTGTTAAATGGATTACCAGGGAATTTGGGATCAATATTTTTCTTTAGTTGAGTTTTCTTATAATAACATTTTTCATTCCAGTATACAGATGTCTCCTTTTGAGAAATTACATGGAAAGTGGTGTCAAACTATAGAATTATGGTACTATGTTGGTGAAATAAATTTTATGGGACTATAATCAGTATGGGAAGTGTATGAGAAGTAAAAATGGCTCAAAAAAAGAAGAATATATCTTATAGAAGGCATAAAAGTTATGTAGATAACTGGAGTAAAGATCTTTCATTTGAGGGAAGTGATCAGGTCTTTCTTAAAATATATCCACGGAAAAGTGTTATTTATTTTGGTAGAAAGGGAAATTTATGTCCAAGGAACATTGAACCATGTAAAATCTTGTATAAATATGGATTAGTTTCTTACCAAGTGGCTCTACCTCTAAATTTATGCTAGATACATTATGTTTTTCATATTTTGGTGTTAAGAAAGTATATGCCATATTCATCTCAAATTTTGAGACCTAAAATGGATAAGTTAGAAGAGAAACTTTCTTATAAGGATTATCCCATTAAAATTATTTAATGTAGAGAGTATTTATTATAGAAAAATTTAATTCACAAGGTTATGGTTTTCTGGAGAAACCATATGGTTGAAGAAGTTTCCTGATAATCTAAAAATGTTATGAGGGAAAAGTATCCCCATTTCATTGATAACTGAATAAATTTGTGAGGATAAGATTTCCAGAGGAGGGGGAGAATGTAACAACCCCTGTTCTAATAGAATAATTCATCTTCATATTTATTAGTATTATTTAATTATAAAGTAAAATTCATTATAAATATGATATGTAATTCTTAAAATAAATATTTTTTTAAACTAATTTTATATGGTTATATATAAATGACTAATTTTTAGATTATATAATTTTAATTTTTAAAGAATAATTTATTTTTTTAATTCATCACATCAAATTTATCTTTAGATTAATTTTTTTTATTTTTATGAAAAAATTAATTTTTTGAAAAATAGTAAAAAAATATAGTTTTTTATAAAAGCCAATATCTTTTGTGATAAGATAAAGACCTAATTTTGATCGAAAATTGATTTAACTATTTTAATGGAAAATTTATTATATTTTAAAATAAATATTGCACAAAATTATTTCATAACATTTAAATTATTATTTTATTAATGATAATTGTGAAAATCAATTTCATTGATGATGTAGTGTGTGTGCAGCATTAGAAAAGTCACAATTGGTGTCTTATGGGTAATCATTGAGTTAAAATAATTATTTTCATGAATTTGTTTTAAATATTATGCATTTATTATTATTTTTATAGATATTTTATAATTTTAGAGTTATATAACATAATTCTTATACAAATTCTTGTGCAATGCTTGCGCAAGGCCGGAAAATTAAAATTAACAAATTAAAGAAGTTTTCTTGACATGGATATGAGTAAATATATATTATAAGAGAATATAATATATTATATTGAACATAATTAATTTATTTTCATTATAGTAATTAATTTTATTTTTTCTATATCAAATAATTACTTTTAATGCTTATAAGACTTTGATGCAGTGCTCGTACAAGAAGACGAAAAATCAATAAAATGATTTTAATTAAAATTATAAGAACCATTAAATAAACCAAAAATTTGGCTAAATATTAATGGATGAATATTTTTAGATGAAAATTATCCTTTTTCCTAATTTAAGACCTCTTTGAATCCACTTGTTTGACATTAAGTCCCTTATACTATTTTATTTAAATGAATGTCAAACAGTGCATAATATGGTTTTCAATTAGTAATAATTTTTAATCTATACTTTTCTAGGAAAATTTTTAGTATAAAAATAGTCATTATAAATAAAAAATATTTATATTCTTCATGGAAATTTATTTTTAATTTTCAGGTAAAAAAAGACCTTAAAATCTTACCCAATGATTATGTATTAATTATTATATTAATAGAAAAATAAAATAATTTATATTGAAAATATTAAAATAAACATAATTGTATATTGTCAATATAATACATGTTATATATATATAAATTAAATTTATAATATATAATAAATTATTTGGTATTAATTTTACACTTTGTTTGGATGTTTTTAATGTTTTAATAATGAATAACATTAAATTTGACAATAATGATTTTCCATGAATCTAATATTGTATTAAATTAATTAAAAATATTAAAATTATATAATAAGACCAAATTGGATAATATTTGGTAGAAAATTTCATACTACATTCTTTATTGGCCATTTGGAAGTCTTTTTCCTAAAAATAGTCCTATTATATTTCTCAAAATTCCATAAATTCCCCTCACATCAATTATAAAAGGGAACTCCTTCCTTCACTCATTTTCACAACCCTGAACATTTTATATGAACCATATTATACAAAATCCACTTTCAATAATTTTTATCTACATTATAGTGTTGTTGGTCTCACCAAAAGACCAATTCCAAATGGCTTAAGGAGGTTCTTAATGAGATGATATTCAAGAGGTAAATTCCTTCTTTATCTTTTTAATTATTTCTATCTTATACATTATCCTCATACATGAAAAAATAAATTCCAAATTTTTCATATATTATACTATGATCCTTAAATTTGACATAAATCCATCCTCGTGAAGATTTTGGTGCGAACCAGATGATACCAGAAGAAGAGGTAACATTCATCAACAAGCGTTTTTTATTTTATTTCTTCCTCCAAATCCTTAAATTATTATTATAACATGGTGATATAATAACCACAGTATATTATATATAATTATATATTGTTATGTTAATATAAAAACCTAAAACCATACCCTCTTCTATCAAATGGGTTACAAAAACATCATTCGCCTGTATTGTAGACTACCTCCCCGCAAACCGATGTCATTCGTTTTTTCATTATCACCTATCACGGTTAGACATAATTATGTATTTATTGATTATATATTATATTAATGATATTATTATGAATTATAAATTATTATATAACACTTAAAATCATTATTTATATTTTGTGGGAATATGAGAATGTCGCTCGTGTGTACGGTGGACGAACACCTCACGAAGTGATGTGAATCATCCACTCTTTAAGTGGATGGTAATAAGGATATGTTTATTTGAAATATATGATATATATGGCCTAAAAATTATGTTTAATGATAATATATCATTTACCATTATTTATTTCAACACATCAAGATAATGGAATAGTGTTTATAAGTACATATGACATATCGTCTCCATAAACTGTGTATTTCATTTTCTATACTCATCTTTTATAGAATACTATAAATAAAAATCTACTAAATATAGAAAATATTTATAACATTTTTTTCATTATTCATGTGGTTTTACCATGATCAAATATAAAAGTTCAAAATTAACAAATCAAAACATATACGAAAAACAAATCGGTTATTACCCAAAACGTAACTTTAACACGGGGTTGTTAATAAAAGGGTAACAAAAGGTCAAAATTAAATAATTTATGGTATTATATATGTAATTATTTTTATATTATATAGGTAAAAAAATATATTTATTATATATGTGGTCTAAACATGAACGAAAGGAGTTAAGATTGAAGGTATGGAATTTCAAATCTCTAATTTATTTAAAGGAGACAAGAAAATTAACCACTTGTTTCACTTGTCTGTTATATATAATACTACATTGACATTTTATATCATGAATATCTTTTTTTAATGATATTTAATTTTTAATTTGATTTTATTATTTATTTGGGGATTATGATTCAAAATGTTACTATAGTGGTAAGTTATTTTTTTTCTCCATTTTCTTTTTGTGAGACGTATGTAGTGTTGTGAACCTATATTATTTCATGAGGTGTATATAAATCCCATTTAACATTTAATATCATAAATTTAGTTATCCTAATAATATTTTATGTTCTTTTTTATTTTATCCCTTATTGGGTCTTACGGTTCAATGTTTCTAAAGTGGTAATGTTTTTATTTTAAAATCTCATCGTTTATCGGGATTGTTTATGATTATGTTTTAGATGATAAAATATTATCATCCACATCTCAATAAAATCATTAATTTTATTCCCCTGTGTTTATTAATGATATTTTCAAGTAATAGTACCATATTTCCACTCTTTGGTACTTAATATAATTGATAATTGTTTAATAAAATGCGACTTTATTTCTCACATCAGTTGAAAATCCATTTTTTTCTGAAACCATGTTTTCTAAATATTTTTTTAAAAAAACTAACTTTATTAATAAGATTAATAAAGAAATTTTTGTACATAGTTAAATTTATAAAAATTGTTTTTAATGGAATTTTCATTTATTTTTTCACATAATACACATTTGTATTTTAACAAAAATATGAAATGAATATTTATTTAATATGCATGATAGGAATGAAATTTCACGATGTCATGACCATTATTTTCATGGAAGATTTCTTTATATTTTTTCATGTTTATTTTTAAATAATATTATTTTGTAAAAAAATATTTTTTTTAAAAGTGTTTTTTCATGGGGATAAATATATTTTCCTCAAGAAATGTTTTAAATAACCATTTAAAATCATTTTCAATCTAAGACAACAAATATTGATGTTACCTATGCCTTACTGGGGATATGATCCAAGGATACAATTCTTATTATTTATATGAATTTTTTATGTATATTATGGAATGATGTTTATGAAACCATTTCCTCTTACATATGTTATAATATGATAAAATTCTTTTGAATCCCACTTATTTCACATGGGTTACACTATGATGAAATGGTGAAATGATTATTAATCTAGTCTCTTTTCCATAGGTTATGATATCATAAAATGATTATGAAAACAATTTCATTTCATGGGTTATGATATGGTCAATGTTTTTTGATATTGGGTCACAAATATATATTATTTTCATTATGTTATGGGCGGGACCTATATATACCTCCAGTGCATAGGGTAATGATTAATGTTATATCAGCTCAAAGGGTAATTGAGAGGTTATCCCAATCCCAAAAGAGGGTACATAAGAGGTCATACCAAGCCTAATGTAGGAATATTGGTGGTTATTCCATGACTAACATGTAAATAATGTCTTGGTGGTTATCCTTAAAATAATATTGTATATGATTATGTGTATTCTGAAATTCTATGCCTTATGAAAATGTTATGAAATCATGGATCTTGTAATTTTAAGAAATTATGATTCATATATTATAAATTGACAATATTTATTCCATTAATCAATATTATGATCGCCGATATATAGAGTATGTCTTTAACATGTTATAACCATGTTTTCATTCCACTATGTTTATGTAATTATTACATGTCTCCCTTATTTACCCTTACTGAGCATCTGAGATCACCCTTTCCAATGTTTCCTCTCCCCATGTTATGATGAAATTTATTATGTATGATATGTATAAGAAATGTTCTAATTATTAAGATTATAGTGGGAGATGATGTAGTTTACCTATGGACTAGTTGTTTGTGCTTTTTGGTTTCTTAATATAGTAAACTATTATAGTCCTCAAGCGTGAAATTTTGTAAAGTAATTAATATTCCAAATAAATTATATAATATTAATGTATGATAACCTTGGGTCGATATATTTGGTATCAAAGGATAGGGTTGATTAAAATTTGAAAAAATGGGATGTGAAATCCTTAGTGGGATCCATACGAACATATTTTAGGACAAGTCAAATGATGAGTCATAGAAAAAGAAAATGATTGAGAATTTTGGTAATTGATATAAAGAGTGGTTTACAAGAAATCACATCCATGTCTGGATACTACATGTGGATGTAGATCTGACTCATTTGTACCTAGAGGGATTAAAATCGAAAAGAGAGCATTGGACTAGACTCGATCATTACTCAGTGCATGAAAATGGGGCTTACTGTACACCTAGTTTGACCCTGCTAGGGGATATACATTGGAAATTAAAAAACTATTTACAATCCATCAAGAAGGATTTAAATATATGATGAATATTAATGGCCTTTGATAAACCAATGGTGTCATATATTACAAAGAATATGTCATGGTTTAGATATCTTATAAGTGATTTTTCTGCAATATGTGGTTTCCGAATATGAATATTGTTAATCACACTATGAATTTTGGTTGTGTTCAGTGGATAGAACATAAAAGAATCATGTTAACATTAAATATGATGGAAAATTAATTGACTATAAGAATCCAAATGGGTTAATTACTAGATATATATATATTATGATTATGAATGATAAGCTATCATAATATATGAATAACAACATGAACATGAACTAGATTTCCCTCAGTGTTAAATCATTTATGAAAGATTGTGTGGTAATGAACACAGAGGAAAGAAGATTCCATATCCTACATATAATGAAGGTATGAAGAAGAACATAGATTAATATCTCAAATGGATGGGTAGATGTAATCTATGGGGAAAAGAATTTCATAAAGAGATAAATTGTTAGGGACTTAAATTTATTATATGTGGAGAATATAGGCATTATCCAAATCAATGCACTGACACGGGAATTGAATTCTAGAAAAAATAAGTAGCTATTCAACTTCAATAGTTTAATTGGAAGTATTAACATATTTTTTCATTAGGATTCAAGTATCTTGTTGTAGATGTATTTTCCCAAAGTTATTTGGTTTTTAATAATCATGAAATATCTAAGGACTGTGATATTTGGGAATCACATTTATCTCCATTTAAGATTAATTTATGAGTTATATATTCCATCATGGATTTTAAGTTATAGGTTTATTGTAAATTTAAATTATTATACACCCCTCATGAGTTTTTACATGATGTGGGTTTATTATGATTAAGGTTATTTTAGGGGAAATTTATATAAATAACACCCTTTGTTTTTAAGGAGGAATACCCTTTTATGGACATATGATTAATAGTATTAGAATCCTTTTGGTTTTATCATATATTTTAGTTAAGTTAATTACGATTTAATCTAATTTCAAAAATTTATTATTTATATATTTTCAAAAAAGGATAAACCACAAGTTAGTAGATAACCTATTGCATCAGGAAAGGTCATAGGGCTTAGACCAATAACTAAAGGGAAACAAGGGTATAACACCTACCACTGGCCTATATAAAAGATATATTCTAGTGGGACAACATAAAGAGATATATTTCTGAATAAGTATATCAATTCATAATATGTCACTATGTCAAGGATGATATAAAAATCTATAAAATAAAGTTATATGGGTTGTAGTTGATCATCATATGAAGTAATCACTCTTCTTATATATCGTAGAATATTTATATTGGGGTAATTTTTAATGTATATAAATTATGTAAGTGATAAGGTTGCATGTATTATCATATTCAATTTTTTGTGATAAGGATTATAAGATTAACACAAATTGTTAGTGACATATTTAGCAAGATCTTTATAAACAGTTGAATTTCAACACTATGAGAACAATTCAATCACTAAGGTATATTATAATATATTTTTAAATAGATTTAAAAGAAATTGAATGAAACCTTCATCTAGATCAGTTTACTTAGGATTATATCTTTCACTTAAGTATTTATATACATCCTCATGAATCCCTTTATATGTACAGGAATGAAGTCATTAAAAGAATGTTATTGGGACTTGAGATAGATAATGAGATTCCAGAGAAGGATAGAGTCATTCAAAAACATGTAAAAACTGAAAAAAGATGATATAAATGTTATGTTTAAAATAATTGATGTAATCTATATATTGAAGTTAGTGAGAAATCCTTTATATAAATTTCTATGTGGAATAAAGAAGGGAAACCTAATCCCTAGATATATCATCCCCATTAAAATACCTCATCATATAGGATAAATATTTTATCATTTGATGATTCCAATGATACTATATACAGTTCAATATTTTCTCCATGTATCACTCCAGAGGAATTCCATACCTAAGACATCAGATGTACTAAATGTAGAGGTTTCACTGTTGGAGCATAATATATTTTATGAGGAACAATCGTAATAGATTCTAGATCAAATAGAGAAACTTTATGAAACAAGACCACTCACCTGCTTAATTTTTAGTTGTGAAACAACAATGATGATAAAGGTACGGTGGAACCTTAGGATATGATGAGGAAGAAATAACCATAGTTTTTGGTACAAGTGTGATGAATTTTGAAGTCGAATTCCATTTTAAGGGGGGTAGAAGGTAAAACGATGATATTTTGATATTTTATTTTTAAATATTTTAAATATATTATATATTTTTAATAAAATGAATTACCCAGTTTGGAATATGTTACATGAAACACCGAGATTATCTTATGTTACATATAATAATGAGTTTCGTTGACTACTTACATAACATGCGACGCAAGGCTTTAACGAACCATAAGAAAATATGATGTGGTTGTTAAAATGTATCTTTTAAATATAGTGGTTTGAATACTATTAACTACTTTATGAAATATATATAAATTTCCTACAAAATATAAATTTATTAATAAATTTTTAGTAAATAATTAATCAATTTCTAGTAAAGGTATTATATTCTTCAAAAATATGTTTTCTTAAAAAATGTTTTCATTGATTTTTAAGAAAAATATTATAATATATTTATAGTTCAAATATAAAATTTATTTTAAAAAAATTAATTAAATTTTTAAATAATCATATTTATATTTAATTATGGTAGATTTTTTGGATTTTTTTGAAAAATATTGACTTTTCAATGAATAGTGAAACTATTGCTTTTTTGTAGGACTATCGTTTCATTACAATAAATTAAGTGATGTAAATTCACCATTATTTTATAAAGTAACATATTTTGTATTTACTTTTGGTCTAATGTAATTAATTAATATTCAATCAAAATTATATTGGATTTATGTTTAAGTTTATTTTTGGGTTTAATAAGTGGATTTTTTAGAAAACTACTTTAAAGTGCATAATGGTTCTCTATTTTAATCAATTAAAATAATACCTGATGAGGATTTTTTTAACTGAAATTTATAGATTATATATTGAAAAATTTTAATTTATAATCATATATTTATTGCTATAAGATAAAGGGTTACTATAAAATCATCTTTTCTATGAAAAAGTACACTTCTTGAAAACCTTCTTTTCGTCACGTCGGGGGGTTTTGATATGAATTTAATATTTAACATTTTTAAATAAATTATTATAAAAAATAAAATAAAATTTTTAAATCATCATATATAATTTATATTAAGCGGAATTATTTATAATTTTTTAAAAATATTTCTTTTTGAGGAATAATGAAAAATAATGATTTTTAATTGAAATTTTCAATTTCATTAATGTTATTTATAATGTTAAATTATATTTATATTGAAAAGTAAAATTAGTTGAATTATGTATATATTAATAAAATTTAGATCATTTTTATAAATTTCATTGTGATATTGGGTATGAAAACATTTTAAATTGTTTAACATTTTATCTTTAAAAACTATCTTTCTCGTTGTGTCTACAGGATTAATTTTAAATTAAAACATCCAAAATATATTAATATAATTTTTAAACATGTATTGAATATTTTTAATAATAATAAATTATATTTTATAATAAGTTTTACATAAAATATTTTCAAAAAAAATAGTGAAAATAGAAAAAATTATTTATTGTTGTTAAGGTAAATAATGGGTTTACTGGGGGGATAAACTGAAAATATATTATTTAAAAAAAACCAAAAACATAACAAAACCAATTTTTGTACATATTTAAACTGTATATCTTCATAAATTGTAAATTTTCTTAATTAGGTCCTTCTGACATGAAGAAAACATGGGTGTAATTATGTATTCCCCAAAATTACAAGTTTTCCACTCACCACACTTATAAATGGATACCAATTCTCCTCTCCAATTTCCATGGTTAAACCCATTTGGATTAAAAACCCTAAAAAATAAATTCTGAAATTCCCTTATACCATTATAGAATATTTATTTTGTATTGAAATTCAACTTAGAAATGATTTTGGGGAAAACCTAAGGATGATACCCATAGAAGAGGTAATATTCATAAACAAGTGTTTTTGTTTTATTTCTTCCTCCATTTACATAAATTGTTATTATGAAAAGATTATATAATTACCTCAGTATGTTCAATATTCTTATTTTTTTTAATTTCATGACATACAACCATCTCAGCATCCATCAAATGGGTTATGAAATCACCATTCATGCGTATAACGGACCACTGCCTCACGAATGGATGTCATTTGTTTTTTCCATTAACATGTATCAAGATTGGGAATAAGGATGTATTTATTTTTTATATATGATATCTATCTTATTATTATTATTCTATAATTATTGTATAACACATAGCATCACACTCTATATTTTTTGGAATTAAGTAACATCGGGCATGTGTGCGGCGAACTACCCCATAGTAAAGCGATGTCATTAGTTCACGCTTTTCATGGAAGATTATAAGGATGATTTTATTTAAAATATGGGACATATATGAAATAAAATTTATCATTTAATTATAATAAATAATTTTTATTTCTTTCATTAAAATACATCGACAAAATGGAAGTAATATTCATGTGTTCGTACGACATATCATCTCAATGAACAGTGAATTTGATTTTCTATATATATATTTTATAGATTATTATATATATATATATAATGAATATAAATTATATTTATATCATGTTTGAAATTGTGTATATTATGTAACAAAGATGAAATGAATAGAAACAAAAGTAATAAATCAGATCAAATAAGAAAAACAAATTGGTTATTAGCCAAAATGCAACTTTAACATGGTAATGATAATAAATGAGTAATAAAAGGTAATAAAAATAATAATATATGGAATTATATATAAAATATTTTACATTATTATATTCATAATGAAATTATATGTATTATACATGAAGTTTAAACATTAATGGTGGAACCCAAAACTTATGGTATGGGATATATTTTTTATTTTTTATTTCTGGTACACATGAAAATTTACCACTCAGTTCATTTTTGTGGTGTATATACTACCCCTTTAGAATTTTATATCATGATTAAAATGAATTTAATTATATTTAATGTTTATTTTTATTTTATTCTTTATTGGGGATGACGATTCAAAATATTACTAAAGTGGGAAGGGATTTTTGTCTCAATTTTCCTTCTTTGAGATGTACATTATGTTATGCACCTATATTCTTTCACAAGGTGTATATAAATCCCATTTGATATGTAATACCTAGAATTTATTTATCCTCATGATATTTTAGGCTACATTATATATTATTCCTTCCTGGGGATTATGATTCAAATTATAGTGACCCTCACTTTTCATACATTAACATTACAAAACTTTTAAGGAATACATAAAAAATTAACCAAAAAAACACCCAAATAAAATATTATTCTATTTAATTTAGAAACATTAAAACATATAACAATGGTACATAACTTATCTACATTATCTTCTATTAGGTTCTTTTTTATTGTAACCCTTCTTAGACACATCAACCATAATATAGATCTTCATTACCTAGGAAAGGAAACACAAAAAGGGGTGATCTAAAATTCTCAGTAAGGGTTACCAATGGATAAATATAATTATAATCATCAACAAAACATTATGATGACCTAATAAATGAAATATAAGACCATACCTTTCCCATCAATGATCATAAACATAAATCTTGGCATAAATCTTGGTCGTTTATAAGACCTGAATCATAAGGAAATAATGAACATAATCAATGAAAACATAAAATTAGAATAAAAATAGAAGTATGGAAAACAAAAATCATATAATATTATTTCCATATTAACTGACGAATAAATACCAAGAATATCATTGTAGTACGGGTTCACTGCCTATACCATCTTGGTAGTCCTGGTCAACATCCATGGACATCTTGATAGCATAAGTTCAGTCTTCATACCATCATGGTAGTAATAGATCACTCCCATGGACATCAAAGTAGTCAATTTTTACTCCCAATATCATCTATGTATATCTCATGAGATATAAATTTTTACCCAATGTATTGGATAGTGATATAGGTCACAACCATCTCCTAAATTAATCAAACATACATGTACCATAAAATCATAAAAAATCATATCATAACCAATGAAACGAAATTGGTGTCATGAAAATGTAATCATATAATAACCTGTGTAAAAATATATATTTTTCATAATCATTTCATCAAAATAATAAACCGAAAAAAGAAAAAAATTTCCAAATCATATAATCCATGAATAAGAAATAGGTTACTTAAACATCATGGAATCAAACCATAAACAATTAAAAGAACAAATATGAATGGAAACACTGAATCACATCCTCATAAAGGCATTAGTAAAACTAATGGATGTCATCCAAGATGATAAATAATTCTGATATATCTTTTAATAACATTTCTTGAGGAAAATATCATTTCTTCATTGAAAATGGATTTTCAAAACATAAAAACTTTTCATAACATTTTAATTTTAAAATATGTTTGAAAACATGTAAAATAATATTTGAAAACAATTAAAAAAATTAAAATCATTTTTCATTGAATATGGTATTGAAAATCATTTTAAAACATTTTTCTAAATCATATTTGAAACAAAATATATTTCTGAATGAAGAGATAAATATTTTTAGATTTTTCATAATTTTTTTTAATTTTCTTAAGTAATAATGATTAGAAAAATGGTAATAATACATGGATATATATTTAATAAAATAAGCATAAATAAACTCAATATAGGTTTTGAGATATGGTTCATAATATTTAATTACTGTAAGGATAATCATATACCATCTCGATAAACGATAAGATTGTTTCAGCAAACTCTTACCACATGCTAACTTCAGATCATACACTTCATGGAAAGAAAATTAAATTAAACCAATAATAAAATATCGTTAAATTAATTATATTCATGACATATCATTTTAAATTGAAAAATATAGTCCAGAAAAATAATTTAGTTGTGTAACAAAACATGAGTCTCAAATAAGAAAAATTGTGACAAAACTATCTTACCGAATTGGAAAATTTTTAAACATAAACCCCATAAAATAAATATCATATAATGGATATAAAAATGCACATATATTTAATAATAATAATCATATAATAAAATAATGGTCATTATATACACCACAAAAACGAAATGGGATGTGAACATGCAATGTATCTCACAGATATAAAATATGAGATGAAATATCCTTACCTTGTGTGTTGACTCTCATTATACTCAGTCAATCCTCCTATATGATAAATATATTATTATTATAAATCTATCAATATAACATATTTTTATATATAATACCACATATGGTTTTATTATGACTTTATATTACCTACTTTTTAGCAATTCTAAGTTAAGTTTTCACTTCAGGTAATATCCGATTTGTTCTTCACATATGACTTAATTTGTTATATATTTGGTCCTTATACATATATCATGATTTATATAATGTAAATAATGATTTAAATTCCAATTATATTCTATTATATTTTTATTATACTAATTTATAGAATATATAATTTTTAAAATGGAATACATCGTTCATGGATATGGTAGGTCGTACGTATGCATGAACACTGCTTATGTTTTATTGACATACTGGAAGAAAGAATGTAAATGAAAGATATGTATATATGTATATATTATAATTATAGAAGAATTATTATTTCATATATATCATATTATTTTACTTAACTCATCCTTAATACGTTCAATTTGTGTTGTGAACAAATAAGTTCGCTATGAGGGGGTGGTAGTCCACCCTTCCTCAAATGAAACTATCGTATTTACACCAAATGAAAAGTATAAAGATATGTTTTTAAAATTTATTAAATAAGATTAAATACATAATAACTATAATATATAACAAATAAAAATATATTTTCCATCACAATTTCCCCCATGAGATGCGATAAAGGAAAATTGAACAATCATTGTTTCGTGAGGCGGTAGTTAATTATACACATAAACAAAATGTATGTTTCCAATTATATAGGTGTATATGAATGTGTTGGTCAAAAAATATCATAAAAAATACTAGCATTTTTATTATACTATTTTTTTATAAAATAATGGAATAATAAGAGTGAAGGGGGTGGAAAAAGAAAATTAAATAAATTGATTTTAAGGGAGGGTGTTACCGATTAATCAGGTAAATCCTTTTCGTTTGCACAAAAGAGAATCCATGGAATAATTTATGCCAAAATAGAGGAATAAAGGATGAAGGGAGGGTTTTGGGAGTATATATTATCATATTTTTTGAACCTAATTGTTTTGAGTGGTGTGAAGATGTTAGAGAGGAGGAGGCCTTTTATAGTTGGGGAGGAGTGACACACTTGTAAATATTTGGAAAAGAAATTACACCCACGTTTTTACAATGTAATTTGGATCTAATAATGGTCCAAAGTAGATAAAATGGAGGATAAGTCCAGAATATGGAAATTCAATGTCTCATGGATATTGTTTTAGGTCATTTTAGGTCTTACATTTAAGGTTTATTACTTGGTTAGCCTATTCTTTCTATTAAAAATTGTAAATATTTTCAATCACATTCGCTAATTTTTTTTTTCAAAACTATGTTTACATAAATAGAAATTATAAATAATTCCAACTAACAAAATAGAATCTATTTTCCGAAATTCCAATAACATAAGTGGAAGAAATTAATTTAAATTTAATCCAGTTAATGGGATGACACTATGGGTTTTTAAAGTAAAAGTTATCAAAAAAAATTCTAAGTGTTTATATCTAATATAAATTTGAAATTCTTTCCAATGAACACAATTTTAATAAGTTATAAAAATAAAACCTAATAAATCTTTTCAAATAATCTAAAATATAATTTTACATTATAAATAAATTAGATGAAATATAATTTTTGAATTAAAATTCATTATTTTTATTTATTCATCCAAAAATAAGGTTTCAAAGAATAATCCCAAATATTTACCATAATCTAATTTCGACATTATAATTTAAAAAATGATGTTTATATTATAAAATTAAATTTATAAAACTGTCTAAAATTAATTTTATTATTTTTCATAGAAGGTTAAGAAAATTAGATTTTTTGAGAAAATTGTATTTTTTAACTTATAAGAACATGACCCAAAAAAAATATATCTTTTATTATAAATAATATATATAAATAAGAAAATTATAAAAAAATATTTGAAAATTATTTATTACTATTCATATTACTATGTTTAGTGGATAGGTTATAACAATATCGTTTAAATTAGTATAACAAAAAAAATATGGTTCATGGATACTCGGTGTTGCATGTAACGTATTCCAAGTAGGCGCCAAGCGAAAGGGATAATTGACTTAGTGAAATGAAATATATGAAGGAAAATTTATTCTTTTAAAAAAAATTCATTAAAACTTCATTGGTTACATTCTACCCCCTATAAAATGAATTTATCCCTCAAAATTCATCATTCTGGTAAAAGTGCGGATAATTATACTTTATTATGTCCTCATGTTCAATCATAGATTCCTCTATCTGGTGATTTCCCACCAAAACATTGACCAGGTGAGTGGTATTGATTCATATAACATTCTCTATTTGATCCAGAATATCAACTGGCTTTCCATTTTAGAATTATCCTTCTCTAGTGGCCTGACCTCTGAGTTCAGTACATTTGTAGGGTTAACTCTATGTATTCCTTTTGCTCCTCCTTAATCATCACGTGAATAGAGGCATGAACATTAATTTGAGAAATGTAGTATTTTTTCCCATCATTCAATATTTCCATATCCATCCTTTTAAAATCAAGAAATATTGGATCTTTTGTGATCCTCATTATAGATATGGTCGCATGATCCTTTCAACTCAAAGCATCGTCCACCTTGTTCACTTTCCCTGGGTGGTAATGTATTGATAAATCATAATCCATTATCAACTCTAACTTCATTATATGGTGTATGTTCAAATACTTCTATGTTAATATATATTTCAGACGTTTTTGATTGGTATATATATCTCTCTCTTTTCTCTATAAAGATAATGCCTCCATATCTTTTATGAAAAAATTGCTCATGATAACTCCAAATCATGAGTTGGGTAATTTTTCTCATGAATATTCAAATAACATGAGGCATAAGTAATATCAATATCATTCATTATAAAAACACATCCCAACCCATTCTATAATGCATCACTATATATAACAAACCCTTCACCACTATAGGGTATTGTAAGAATAGGTGCACTGACTAACCTTCTCCCCAGTTCCTTGAAATTTTACAAACATTCATATATCAAGAGGATCATTGAACCATTTTGAGTTAACTTTGTCATAGTATTAGATAGTCATGATAAATTATCCACAAACCATCAATAATATCCAGCTAAACCAAGAAAGCTACAAATCTCATTCCTCGTGGTTGGTCAACACTAGCATTCAATAGCCACTATCTTCGATGGATATACTAATTTACCAACCAACGAGTTAATTCCCAAGTGGTATAGGATCCTACTTATAAACCAAGATACCAAGAATAAAATTCAAGTGAGGGTGAATTTCTCGGTACAGTAGCAGTTACTATACTAGGTACAATTTCATTTTGTAGCAGCCGATACCATTCACCCAATTTTGGGCCTTCGGGCCACCGGTTTTGGCCTACAGTACTCATGGACATCCAGACAACAAATTCCTTTGGTCCATTGGTAATTTTGGTGGTTGGGCCTTTGGGCCACTAATATCCTTTAGGCCATTGGGCTTTCAGGCCACATAAAAGACTAATAAGCATAGGAAGATAACATAAGTGCAGACCCATATGAGGATTCATAGAAAAAATAGCGACCACCTGTGTGGAGCTAACTAGAATTGAAGAATGATAGGGTATGGAAACTGGTATTGGGACCAAGCACCATGCCTCTCTATAAGGGGAAACGATATCCGATTAACCAAGCGAGGTGGGGAGCTACGAGCCTTCAAGATGTAGATGCTATGGAGTGGCTATTTCCAATGTCTCAAGTCTTAGGCCATTATGTTTATATATTAGGTTGTGTATAGGACATGTGCCATGGGACTACGGGTCATGTAAGGGTTCCCCTTAAACCCTTAAATAGGGGATTATACAAAAAATATTAATAATAAAATATTTCATTTGGGCCATTCGGGTACTAATATACCTTATCTTGAGATTATGGGACCCAAAAATGAAACATTTTCTATCCAAAAATCACACTTTTTAAATTTTTCATATAGTTTCTTCTATCATCGTGTATTTTGTAAAATTCTCAAGTTGTTTTCATGTTCTTCTTTTCTCTTTTAATAGATAAGAATATCATCTATAAATACAACCACAAACTGGTTGAGGTGATCTCTAAAGAAAATATTCATAAAATATATGAAGATAGTAGAAGAATTAGTATGACTACAAGGCATCAAAATATATTCAGTGTATGTACCTCATACATAATCCCATATTGGGTATAGCCTCCTCCATGACCCTGAATTCATGATATTCAAAACGACATTAAATCATGGAAAAGTATTGATCTCTTCTTAGTTGATCAAAGAATTCATCAATATGGGGATGACGATACTTTTTTATTGATTGTGATCTTGTTCAACTCTTGATAATCATTATAGAGGCCCATTTATCCATCCTTATTTAAAAAGAATAGTTTCATCCCAAGGTGATGTTGGGTCGTAGAGGATGGCAAGAGGGGGGTGAATTTCCTTTTCAAAAATAATTTACAATTTAAAACAATTATCAATGCAGCGGAAATAAAAAAAGGCAAGACACAATTTGATAACGAAGTTCGGCTTAATTCCCAAGCCTATGTCTCTGCTCCCAACAAGAACCGTTGAGAGATTAATAAGTCAGATAGCTTTTTAATGGTTGTAGAAAGAAACCCACAAGCCGTTTTAAGGTAGGCTAGAACACCTTCGTACAGCTTGCTTTTTTTATTATGGTTGTAGCAAGAAACCCACTAGCTGTTTTAAGGTAGGCTAGAACACCTTCGTACAGCTTGCTTTTTTATTATGGTTGTAGTAAGAAACCCAATTGAAAGAAAGAATGGAAATGAGAGGTTTGTTTTAATCCAAACCCAATGAAGAACCAAACAAATAAAATAATACAATCACACGGAAGCCTTGAGCGCCAAAAGTGTGAGAGCAGCTGATGGAGAGGGAGATCAAGCTTCAAGGATGGCAACGGATCACAAGAGGCCTTGGAGATTTCTCGTTAGAGTGTCAAGAAATCAAAATATATTTCGTTTGTGTTCCCGGAATCCATGGTTTCTTATTTATAGGAGAAATACCCATAAACACTTCAATATGGCCGTTGGTGGGCTTCCGGAGCCGTTGGGGGTCAAAAGTACAAGTCTGGTCAAAGCCCAACGACTAGTTTGACTGGGCACACAGGCTGGCCGGTGGTGTCTCACCAGCTGGCTGGTGGTCCACCGGCTGGCCGGTGGTCCAGACAGAGCAGGCTTTCTGTCTGGGTTCCACCGGCTGGCCGGTGTCACCAGGCAGTGGGAAAGCCTACTGCCTGGGTCCTCCGGCTAGCCAGTGGGAAAGAACCGGTTGGCCGGTGCACATACCGGCTGGCCGGTGCGCTAACACCGGCTGACCGGTGGCTCTGGCAGAAAGCAATGCTTCTGCCAGAGACCACCGGCCGGCCGGTGGACTCAGAGAGTCCACTATCAACCTTTTTGGGCCAACTCCTGGGCAACCTTTTTCCTAGAATCAAAACACTTGAAAACAAGTTAGAACACGATGAGAGTGATTGTGATCATTAAAATCCAAGAGAGAGGGGTACAACAGGTGACACACTTGGTCAAATGAATTCATTTTCAAGGGTTTCTTGGAGTTTCTTCTTCAATTCCTGCAACTCAATCAAGGCCATTCTATAGGGAGAATATGAAATTTTTATAGAACGATGTATGAGTTCTATAGAGAACACAACATCTCATTTTGGTAGAAGTCTAGAAAACTCTTCAGGAAGGACATCCAAAAATTCTTGAACAATAGGCATGTCATCGATTTTTCTTTTCTCTCCACCCATTTAAGATAAACAACCCTTAGTAATGTTAATCAATAAACTTACACTAGATTTAATATCCATAGAAAGTTCATGATTATTATAACAATGATGGATGATCATTGGAGGATTTGAAATATCATACATAACATACCATCCTCAATAATTAATTTGCGATTTATATAGATAAAAAATCCATGCCTAAGATGTTATTAAATTCAAGAAAATGAACAATGAGATTATTTCCAAGAATCACATTCCCCCAAATGTCAACCGAAGTTGAATCATTTACATGGGATGGAATCATCATATAATTAGGGGTTTTCACTTTTATTCCACATCTAAAAATGTGGGTGGAAACATAACACCATTAGAAAATTCATTAGATATGAAAGTGTGAGTAGATCTAGAATTAAATAAGACCCTAGCAGTTGTAGAGTGGATAGTAAGTGTACATTTCAACACATTGTTATTCTATACCTTTTGATAAATAGAGATTTCATGATATTTACCCTTTTCCCTCAACTTAAGAGGTTGTTGATCATGTTCATCATCATCAGCCCTTAGGTTTGGGGGTGGTTAGCATAAAACCAACTCTCCTTACACATGTAGTATTGGATCATGGGAGGTGTATTATATGTTTATCTTTCTCCATTTACACAATTAGCTAAATTGTTCCCATCACTTAGACAATAAAATTCCCAATGGCCTCCCCTTCCATAGTTAAAAACATTTATTTGGCCCCTTAAAGAAATTTCCTCTTGACCATCCATCCAACATTAACTTTTTATTATTATTTCATGATCGGTAATGCCCTACACAGAACAGACCTAAGGAGGTCTAAAGTATTGGAGAACCAATGAATCTTCCCAAAAAAAGTTACCACAAGCCTGTGGAAGAGACCCCAGCATGGAAAACAAAAAAATTACGATCACCATTTGTAATTCCTGAAGAGAGGAAGTCAGCCACCATGTTCCCCTCACACCATGTGTGACTAATAATCACCTATGGGTCCAATATACGTTTTCACTTACGAATGATGTAGACAATGGTCCAAGGGATTTGGAACTTCCCCTACAATGAACCATGGAGGATAATCGAGTTGGTCTTGACCGATTCTAACTTAATGTTGTGTGAGTGACAAATCTCAATACCTTTCAGCATCGAGGAAGCTTCCGACATGAGGGAATCTCCCACTCCAAAGCCATCACTGATTTCCAGAATCACTTCCCCTTGGGGATCATGAACCACTCCCCCACCCCTCATAAAACAAGACACACATGACGTGTCCATGTTGAGATACAACCCCCTGCTCGGAGGATTCGACTTCACCCATCTGCCTCGCCTATTAGAATCATGTAAGGTGCGAGCAGCAGAATTAACTCCCATGAAAACTCTTAGTGTAGGAGTAGCCTCCCATCCTTTGATTAGAGAAACTAATTCATCCGTGATGCACCTAGTTCTAACCATCATGGCCAAGCGCGAGTAGGACGTGCCCCAAGGCTGGCTTTGGTTTTTGGTATTCCAGATGCTCCAACAGCCCGCAACAAGCAACAATTCCCACGCCTTCTTCTCTGAAGAGTTATCTTCAGAACCCAAGAACCAAAGTTGAAGAAACATGGAAAGTGTGGCTTCCCGACTTCCACACCCAAAAGCCTCACCCAGGTAACTCCAGGCTGTAGCCGCCCAGTCACTGGGAAATAAAATATGATCGACCGATTCCTCCTTGGAATCAATACAGTAAAGAAATTTAGATGCCAAAGAGATCCCTTTGTTCCTCACATGTTCATCTGTTGGAATAGTGATGTTCTAAAAGACACCAAAAAAGAAATTTGTATTTCACTGGAAGTTCATCGCACCAAACCATTCCACTCCATCGGTCGGGAATTCCATGGGATGAAGACATCGAGCGATACCCCTTGGCAGAGAAGGAACCCGAAGCCGACCCCGTAAAGATACATTTTTCTGGTTCCTCATTCAAATTGATGTCGTAAAACACCTTTTGCTAGTCGGGTGTGAGGATGGCCTGAATAAATGGCCTGAAATTTCTTGCATGAGAAAATGAGATCCTCGGGACTGGATAGCCTGGGAACCCCATTGGTGAGCCAACCCAGTTCTCCTTCCAGAAATTAATTTTTCCAAAACCCACAAGCCAGCTGGAACTCATGCGGAGCACTGGTAAATGTTTAGAAATCAAGTTCCAGAGTGGAAATGAAGTCACTATTCCACCGTCCATCTGTTTACCATAGAGATTACTGGTAACTCTTTCCCACATTGATGTATTTTCTTTTAAATCCCATGCATGTTTAGCTTGCATGCCCAATATTTCCCTTTTGATACTTTGGATATTAATACCACCATCAGAAATATTCCTAGCCATCCTATCCCATGAAGTCCAGTGAAGTCTTCCTTCATTGTGTGAGTCCCATATGAAGCATGTCAGCAACATTTCAATATTTTTCAGCACTGCCTTTAGAGAATTATGCACTGAAAGCACGTGCATGGGGATCGAGGACAAGACCCAATTAACCAATGTGATGAACCCCCCAAAAGGCAAGAATTGACTCTTCTAGTTTGTAATATGGGGTGTAATTTTCCCAAATAGCTCATCAAAATTGTGAATACGAACCCTTCCAGGTGCAATAGGAGATCCTAAAAATTATATAAGAAAATATTTTTCCTGCATGCCCAGTGCATCCGTTATCTTTTTTCCCAAATTTTCTGAACACCAATTCGAGATAAACATGATAATTTTCTCTCTATTGATTTCATGGCCACTCCACTTTTAGTAAGTTTCCATTAACATGTTAAATTCTCTAATGGTACAAATGTTACCGTTTAATAAAAATAGCATGTCATCAGCAAAAAAGATATGTGAAATACCGTTGGTATTGGATCTACCACAGTAAGGACGGAGGCTTCCACTAGGAAATTTCACCTCGATATATCTACTAAATGCATCTTGCACCAAACTAAAGAGGCTAGGAGATAGGGGATCTCCCTTTCAGAATCCACGACTGGGCTTGAAAAACCTACACTACTTTCCCATGATAGAAATAGCCAACCAGGGAGAGCTGAAAATTCTATACAGTAAGTCCACAACCCCTCTAGAAAAGCCCATATTCCCCAACACTTTAATGATAAAGCTCCATTCCATTTTATCATAGGATTTTTTCATGTCCACTTTAATCACCACATTGGATATAGGCGACTTGATGTTGATATCCCCCAGCAATTCATGTACCATGGAAATGGCTGATTGAGTAGATCTCCCTTTGATAAAACATTGTTGGTTTTTAAAGACCCATTGAGGAAGATGAACTGCTAGCCTTCGGTTGAGAATGCTTGCTAGGATCTTGAACAAGACGTTACACATACTAATTGGTCTATATTGATTGAGCGAAGAAGGAACCTCCACTATTGGAATGAGAATAAGTGTCGATGCGCAACCCACCCTAGGTAGGTGTCCCCCTATGAAAAAGTCCTGGATGGCCTCAACGATCTCCCCTTTAACCAACTACCAAAAACTGATGTAGAAGGATCCTAGAAAGCCATCCATCCCCGGGGCACTTCCAGCATTAAGGGCATTAACTACATCCCATATCTCATCAAAATCCATCATTTTTTCCAAATCCAAATCTACCTCACTAGACACCACCCTAGACAAGAAGCTAAACAAGTCAATTTTTTTAAACGGATAGCCTTCCTGCATAGATGGGTTATGATCAGCTAGCAAAATTTTGAAATAATCAAATTCAATACCTCACACAACATCAATATCTTGGGTAAAAGACCCATCACCCATTTAGATATTTGGAATACTTGTACGACTCCTTTCTTTGATGCAGGCTTGAAAAAAGGTCGTGTTTCTATCCCCCTCTCTAAGCCAAGTAGCTCGGTATTTATCCCAGAAAAATCTTTCTTGCTCCAAGAGTAGGACGAAAAGGAGGTTTTTCTTTTCAACAAGAGCTACAAAGATGTCCTTGTCCCATGAATCCTCCAAGCTTCTCTCAAGATTCTCAATTTCATCTTTAATCACTTCTAAATTTGTTGAAAAATTGGGTTTGTTGATGAACCAATGTCGCAAGTCTTCCTTGAGCCTTCATAGTTTACTGTGAAAACCCATCCAACGCCTATACTGCATGGGCTTCTCCCAAGACGAAAGCACCGCTGAGCAGAAATTGCTATCTGATTTCCATTTATTGGAATAGAAATATCACTAATTGTTCCCTGAACCTTGCTCCAGCTTGATGAGAAGGGGATCATGGTCTGATAAAGCTTGCACAAGGTGTTCCACCATTGCATTCGGAAAAGAGGAGATTTCATGAAGATTAAAAGAAATGGATCCAATCTACACCAAGTGCGGCAATTCCCTCATTGGTTTTTGCACCACAAAATTTGATTCCCACAAAACCCAAATCTAGTAAACCATTGCGGGAGGCACCAGACACAATTTCTTGCTGGTCACAAATGGGGACCCTACCACCTCATTTCTTCTCCAACAAATCAATAATGATGTTGAAACCCCCCCACAAACCATGCTGAATTCCCTTGATCAAATTCATCCAAAATCTACCACAACGCTTCCCTCTCCCTGACCTCGCACTTAGCATAGAAACAGGAAAAGAGGAACCCATGTTTCCCATTAGTGATTTTCACAGAAAGATGCTGGTTAGAAGCTTCCAACAAGTCCACTTAAATATTACCTCTCCAAAAGACCAAAATATGTTGATTAACTAGATCGCCATGAATATAACCATGCATGCAAAATCTTGCAGTGAAGATGAAATTTTTTGACCAGTGATGTTTATGATCAAGAATCACAACTATGAAGGCCTTTGTATGTCGAACTTCATAAACCAGAAAATCAGACTTAGCCCATGCCTCCAGGCCCCTGGTGTTCCATAGAATGAGTGATATCATTGATTTCGAGGGTGCCTGGACTTGGCCCCAGATGACATCTGGCCTTTATAATTTCTTGAAGTAGGAGTCTAATAAATCATGGCATGAGCTTGGGTACAAACACCACTGGTCGGGGAGGACGACATGGCTTCCCCGGAGAGAAATCCTCAGGGACCTGTAAGAAGATATTGAAACAGTTTGAACTAGGCAACATGGAACTAACGAGGGTAGACGAGTCTGAAAGGGGAGACCCCATATTCCCATCTGAACAAACCGGACTCCTCATTTCATGGCCACTGAGGAACTCTCTCTAACATTCTTGGGACTATGACCCCAGCCCCTGGAAACCAGCCTCTTAAGTGTCCCCGCATCGGGTCCCAATGCCCAGGACAGAAGAAATATATTACCTAGTTGGGGAAAAGATCTGCCCCACCTGCAGAAATACAGGAGTTCTGTCCAATGGATCACACCCCGCAAACACCATCCAAAAACTCCCGAAAATGGAATTAGGAGAGCTTCTTCGAACAAGAAAAGAATCACAAAAACTGAAGGCATCTGGAGGAGTGTCCAATCCAGTTCTTGAGGCTAAAGAAGGCTATAAACTGCACAATTTTGACGTGAAGGAAGTAGTTACATGCACGGAGAGTCTTCCATAGTAGAGGAGACCGTAAGAAAGTCGTCCCCATCCGCCTCTTCGTGAACAACCGAAGATGCAAAAGAAGTCTCAGCCTCACCCATGGAAGGAATGGTCTAGTCAGAAACCATGGGAGAAAAGGACTTCGAAACACCAATAGAGCACTGAAACTACAAATGATAGGTAACCATGTGCTTCAAACGTTGTCTATTGTAGGAGGAAGACGAATGCCCCTGAAGCTGACATACCGAGCAAAAGAACAGAACTGAAGGATAAACTAGAGGTTGAATCCAGTCTTCCATTCCATCCACTCAGAGGGTGATCCTTGCTGGTAGAGGAGAAGCTAGGTCTAGGTTAACATAGATTCGTTCCATCGCCAAATCCTCTAGGTGGGTAGTCCTCTCATCAGGCAAAGAAATCCACCAATTGAGTCTCTGATCCTGCGTAGAAGATGTGGATTTCAAAACAGCAGGGGCAGACCTAGTAGCGAGATCTAGACTGCTGCCCTTGAAGAATCCCTTCCATACTGAGAAGCCATCGACCACTGACAGAGATGTAAATGCCAATTCTTGAAATCCTGGGGGAATGAAGTCCAAGCCTTGATGAAGTCCTCAATTGATTGCAGAACAATGCAGTAACTACTCTGGTTCAGGACTGAGATCTTGGCCAGAAAAGATAAGTTCCACGAATTCACAAAGGGTTTGAACAGATGCAATGGAAGAATGTTTCTTCCGAATCTTGAAACCAGCGTCCATTTGAGGAAATTTGAAGCTTCTTGAAAAGTCACCACGGAGACTGAGAAAACCAGAGAACCACCTTCCTGTACAGACGAAGCCTTAAACGTGGGGTAAGAGGATCCCCCAGGATCGGAGGTAGGACAGGGGCGGCATAGAAAATCTTTGAAGGAAGGCGGTAGTCCCAGATCTGGCCGTGAAGTTGAGGAAACCAGCGATCCATCAATGCAAAATGATTGCGACTTCAATGCATCAGCAGGTCGATGTCTTGACAACCCCGATGTAGCGGAAACAAGAATCTCAAAGGCAACGGTCGGGAAATTTTGAAATGCCAGCGGCACGTAAAGCACATTCTTTTCCATCTTCCCACTTTGATAGAGAAACCTAGTTGTTTTGTGAATTTATTCCTCTAGACTTCTTCCCAAAATTTTCTCAAAAAGGAAAAATCATCTTCTAATCTTCATGGTTTATATATTTTCCATTAAACTCCCTCCATCATTTTCTTATCAAAACCATGAGATTGATCCATGAAACTAACCTCGATTTCAACATTTATAGCACAAGGAAAAATCACTTTATAGATACTAATGTATCTTATGGATGTTTTAGTTCTAATACATGGATTTAATCCACTAAAGAACATATCAACTTTACTTATGGATTGGATGATAATTTATAAGTGTACCTATAACACCCCATGATTTCACAGTATACATCCTCTAAAATAAAATCAATCCATTCAATTCTTTATATTGTAAAAAAGTATATCATACAGTATAAATAATATAACATCAAATAGAGAACACAAAACAAACACTATAATGAAGAATTAATGATATAGGAGGATTTTTCTAGAAATTAAGGAACATAAACCAATGAAATAGTAAATTGACCTTTGGATTAGTAATGTGACCTTTATGTATATTAATTCATCTAATGGAAAATTAACCTCACCTAAAAAAGTATAAATAAAATTTATGAATCTTATAAATGGTAATATGTTATAATTATATCATAGTATAAGTAGAAAAATTGTTTAGACATTATTAATTAATTATTTTTATTTGAAAAATAAAAAATGTTATTTACAATTTTATAATTAATATAATTATTTAAAAGTAAATTTGTTCATAAAATGGAATCTTAAATTAATATGTTTTTGTCTTATGTTTATAATATAATTTTGTGAGACTTTATTTAGTTTTTTACAGTGTTATAAAATAAGTTATAATTTTAAAATTGGTATCTTTTGAGTAAATGATTATTTTAATTACAAATTAAATTTCTCATATTTATAAAAATAGTTTCATAAAATTGATTTCATTTTTTAATTCTACACATCAAAAAGCTGTTAGGATTAATTTTTTGGAATTTTTTGAAATAGTTGAATTTTTTTTAACTAATAAAATACAGTAATTTATGGTATATATACTTTATAAGATAAATACACTATTCATTGATTCATGTCAGCTATAATCATAGTAATCCTGAACTCACATTAATTATGTTAATATATTTTGTAAAAATTATAAAAAAATTCGTAATCTTGTTCCAAAATAATGAACTAATGAACAAAATAGTGAGAAATCACCCCTCTCCTCCACTATAAATACAAACCCTCACCACCACTTCTCCTCACACCTTCCATGATTTGAGACTATTAAATGTTCTAAAAAATAATCTTCTCAGTCCCCTTCCCCATGTCCATGAGACTTTGGTCTCACTAAAAGACCAATCCCAACTTCCTTAAGGAGGCTCTCAAGGAGAAGAATTCAAGAGGTAAATTCATCATTTTTTTCTTTTATTTTTCATTCAATTTCATTTTTTTCTTTTTGTATCATCATGTATTCTTATCCAAGTGTACAGAGAAATATATTGTTGCATATATAATTTATTTTTATTATGACAATGGAATAATCCAGGATCATTTCACTTCTCCTCTCCTTTTTTAACTAAAAATGAAAACATTGTCTGTGAGGTGCTGATTCACCAACTTCATGGAAGATGATTGTTCATTTTCAAATTTCACCTTTAAGTATTTTCATAAATAAATTTTTTTAGTTAAAAAAACTATAATATATAAATTATATTTTACTTAAGATTATTGAACCAGAATATATAAATAATACAAATTCATAAGACAAAACAGGTTCGTGAAGATTAAAAAAATGCCAAATTAATCTTAATGATTATCACTAAAGTCTTATCAAATAATTTGTCCTCATACCATATAAATGAATTAAATATATAACCATTTAATATTTTATAAGTTCATTTATAACATATAATTTCAATTTTAGACAATTATTCTCACTTTACATGATTTCCCGTACAAATATATAGGCTGACTTAGCATGAAAACCAAAGAAATAAATGCTCCCAAACTATACATTATAACTTATCAAAAAGGATATAAATGAACTTAATAAAACTATAATAAAGAAAATAAATGTATAAAATGTTTCGATTAATTAATTAATTGATTTAATCTTATTATCTAGGTCATTAAGATCAAGTGTTGAACACGTTCATACATAAAGCAAGTGACTATATCTCAATTTTCGTTTCGTTGAATCATACATGGTATTTTGCACCTAACCATTTTTATGTGGTTTATCTACTTCCCCTTTGAGAAAATTTTTCATTTCAATAGATATTTCTGTTAAATATTGTAATGGCCCAGACCTATCTGGTCCATTCGTTTTTGAAAAAGTACATTGTTTGCAGTATTCTTTGAGGTCACTGTTGTATGTTTCAGGATTTTTCAAAAAATATATTTCCGCAATGGTGACACACCCAATGGTGAATCACCTAATGGTAGCTCATCAAGTGGTGAATCACTGAATGGTAGCTCACTGAATGGTGAATCACTGAATGGTGACTTTCCAAACTGTGGCTCGATGAACATTGACAGACTGGGCAGTAACACACTGAATGGTGACTCATAGAATGGTGACCCCTCAGACGGTGACTCAATAAAATATAACTCACCAAACGGTGACTCACTTAATAGATCACACTCCCAAATTTTTCTTCTATTTTTGTCCCTATTACATTTTAATTGACATTAAATGAGGAACCTATCAGTGTTTGACTATTTCTCAAGTCTTTTCCATCATCTCTGAGGAGAATGATTGTATCTTAAATATCATGAAGAAACCAATGTCGTGTGGTCAAAACATGATCCAAAATTTATGTACTTTGAAATTTTCTCCTTGATTTTAGTATTTGGTATTTTTTTAATCCATGATCTTATCTTCCTTGGACCCTTCCATTTTCTCCCGTTGAAACTATATCCTTTCTTCTGGAGGAGTCTTACACCTATGTTGTGTCATCTTGATTGGTTTTCCTTAGAGTATCTGGGTAACACATCCCTGTTTTTTGGCATAATAAAGGATTTTTTTCACCTGTAGTTCTAGGTAGTTATTTCCTTTTTCTCTCATTTCTTTTGTATCATGCGGGGTGGGTGTAATGATGCATCTTTATTGAGAATAGATGAATCCATCTTTTAACAATGTAATAAATGGGGAAGATGAAGACAAAAAATATAATTGGATTTTCTAATAATGTGATGGGAATGTGTTGATAATCAGTTTGTGTTATATGTTATCTTTGATTCATGATTTGAACTGTATGGGATGTAAGCCTTCTGAAAATCATGTTCATTGGTTGTATTTGTTTGTGCACCCATAACATATTGTGGATAATTTCCACAAATATTGATCTAATTGATCACATATACTTAGTTAAATGAAAAGGATTCCCAAGATGAAATTTATTTTATGATCACCCCTCTTTATAAATTTGGAATTATATAACCTTAGTTGGATAAATCGGAATACAACTAGCTTGTTGGATTGTTTGTGTGTTCTGTGGGTTTGTTCGGTTTTGTGCCCTGTATAGGGTGTATGGTTTTACTGTGGGTAGAATTTTTGTGGGTACATATATGGATATAGGTGTTGGACTTGTGATGAAGGTATGGTATGTGTGCGCATCAGGGCTACAGTTTTGGTGGTGATTGTTGTGGGATTCGTGTATGAGGTCATATATGAGGTGTGATGGAATCTTAGGTTAAGAGATTGATTGATTATGGAATGGATGACTTTTAGAGTAGTGGGAATTTATATGGTATGTGTTATGGTTTGTCGAATTGTGTTGTACAGTGGGACTAAAATGTGGTGGTGCATCTAAATGTGTTGAGTATAGGTGTGTTTGGTAGTTTCCCGAAGAGTATTGGAAAGAAATAAGTGAAATTTTTAATAAATAATTATAAGTGGTTAAATAAAAAATGTGGTTTTATGTTTTGGATATAGATATTTGTGTGGTTATGCATATAGTGGTAGCATCAAGGGATATTTTTTTTGGGTTGGTGGTTTGTTTTTAAACCCATAGGATCAGTTGAGTGTTTGTTTACCTATATGTATAAACTGTAGTTCCTTAAGATTTTCTATACGCACCCACCCATGTTGAGCATTATGTTCTGAACACCCCGTTTAATATGGGGGAGTGTGTCTTTAACAAAATACCAGTGGAAGGATGGATGGCTAGCTATTGGCCACCATAATCCCTCTTCTAGGTATTTATTTCCCAGGACTCTTCAGGTAGGATGTAATGGGTTCTGGTTTATCACTGGATTTATTGTACTAGTTTTTTGAGAGGTGTTTTGTTTCCCAAGTTACTTCAGGATTGGCCCTCGGTGTGTCTGGGTGAGACATGTGGTGGTCATGGACCATGTGTCTGCCGGTAGTATGTGATGTGGTTTGTAGCCCAGGTTTATGTGGGAAAGTTGTGATAGTAGGGCTTAAAGAAGAGTGGTAGTGACTGAACATTCTTCAAAATGGATGAGCAGTTAACTAGTGGAAATTTGTACAGGGTACCCTATAATCGATGTGCTTATATTATTTCATTAGGTGACTAGAATTATTTGGTGAGTGTTCCTTGGTGAGGCTGGGGTGGTTAGTATTTCTTATTATGTGGTTTTGAGGTCTTTCTTCTTCGGCACGGGGTATTAGTATGTTCCTCCACTGCTAGACGAGTGACATGGGTTTTACAACTGAGTATACTTGTATGCTCACCCTACATATATAAAATTGTTTTCAAGATTTTAAGAAGCCTTTGAGGACCGTACTAGACCATACTAGCTTGGTTAATGAGATAGATGTTGTTTTTCTTCTAAGCCTTGGTTTTGTGACTGTACTTGGGTTTCATTGTACTCTATAGAATCTTTATTTAAAACTTTCATGGGTGGGTATTTTAGTTTCTTTTCCTATAATGTTTTTTGGATTTGTTTGGGATTTACTATCTTATCTCCCGATATTTTTTTCCTTATGAAAAGGATATTTCCTCATTATGTGAATGTTTACCAACCCTTGGTTCTAGTCGACACTTCGGGGCCTTTTGGAGGTGGGACTCGGGGGGGTCATTATCTATCCTTCATCTTGAGGATGGAAGGTCTTGGCATCATGTGATCCCTTCCCTCATCTTGAATAAGGTGGGTTATGACAAAATGGTATCAGAGGGAATGGACGAGATATAGGATGGAGTTTAGAGTTAGAAACAATGATGACTTCATGGGGTGGTAGGGAAACATTGTTATGTGATCTTAGTACGTGACATAGGCCAGGGAAGACAAGCTAAGACAGGATACATTAGGGCCCCACGTGATCTGATGCAAGGAATATGATCCTATTGAATGACCATGTGAGGCTACCCAGATTGTAGGGTAGTGACCATTGGAAAGGTAAACACATCGTAATGTCTTTTGTTATTTTTTTATTGAGACTTTTTTGAAATTAAAAAATAAATAATGATTTAAAATTAATTCAACATGAAATTCCATATTACTCAAGGTTATGAGTTCAATGTTTTCCTTTTAGTTATTACACCCAGACATTGCCAGCGTGATGTTCGAGTATTAGAGGCTCAATAGGCTAACCCAATTGACTGACAGAGGGTTGAACTAGTGGAGAGGATGACTTGTGGTAGAAAAACCTACTTTCATTCAAGCAAAAGACTTTTGGTAATTATGAAGGGATCATTTCAGATATAGAGATAGAGAGTGGTATTGAGGATATGGGGATCACCTTCTGATTGATCAGGGCTCTGAAAAAGTATTGGGTTTCAATGGTAGTGAGCCAGATGAGGGGAACAATGAATATGTGGTAGAAATTTTACATTGGGGAGAGAAAGGAGACTGATGTTTCCTGGGCCGACATTGAGAAGGAGTTCCAGGTGGAATTCCATTCTTTGACGATGAAGGCCAAGAAGAAGTAGGATCTACTCTCTCTCCAGTAAGGGGTATGTCAGTTGGGGTACTAGGGATCAAGTTCAAGTATCTCCAACATTTTTCCCCAAAAATATTTCTAGTTGAGGAGTTTCAGGTGAGACTCTTATAGGATTCCCTTCATCCTTCTCATTAGTATGTGGTTTCCCCCTTTTCCTTGCCAAAATACTTAAAGGTTATGAAGAAGGATTATGTAGTGGAATGGATGCAATCAAAAGGAGGTTTTCCTAAATAGGGGATCAAGTCCATTTCTTCACAGGGGGAGGATATCAGTAGAAGGTCTCTGACGTTAGGGCCTTCCAGGGTTCAGCCACCCAGGACCTGGCCCCTGTAGTTTTAGTTTCAACCTTCAAGTTCACATCCTTTTCCACGAGTATTGGGATTGAGGATTGTTTCTTGCGGAGGCTACAAGAACATTTAGAGTCAGTTCCCAATTTTATCTCAGTATGGTGGATGTGGATAGTTTCATCTCCTACCTCGGAAGTAGTTACCATCCAGGCCCTTCCAATAGCAGGGACAACAGACTCCCCCTCCACCTAGGAGAGAAGGTGCAGGTGGAGGCCGAGCTCAGGGTTCTCTTCAGGGAAATCAACTAGATTATGGTCGGGGAGGTGGCTGATAGACAAGGGGAAGAGGAACTGAGTGTGGGAAGTTACATGACATAGAGGCAGCAGTTCCAGTAGGTCCAGATATCGTCCAAGGTATGATCAGTTTGTTCAGTTCTCTCATTTGCGACTTGTTTGATTTAGGATATTCACATTCCTCTTTTGCACCTAGTCTATCCCATTATCTAGGACTGTACATATTGATACATTCCATGTTTGTAGTGTTAAGTACAGTTGTCAGAGGTCTAACCAACTTTCTGGACATTTTATGGGGAAGTAGACTAATGTTGGTGCCACATCAGTCTAGTGGGGATCAGTTTCTTCTACAAATACATACATATAGTGTCATCCTAATCATATACTAGTTTCACTCTATTATTTTGGTTATAAAATGATTTCAGAGGATAGACATGTTTTTTGATGTGGATGGCCAACATGTAGCTTCCTTTGGCAAGTGGAGTTGTTAGGTGGGCAGCCGGTATATTGAACTTATTCTTTCATTGTTGTCCATAATATCAGTGGGATCGACACATGCTGAGATGGAGGAGATTCCCTGAGTTTTCTGATAGTTTCTATATTTTGTAGTCTAGGATATTGTGACTCTACCCCCTCGATGTGATGTTCAGTTTGGGATTGACTTATATTCTAGTAATCATATGATTTTGATGGATCCTTATTACATGGTGCCTCTTGAGTTTTCGGAGATGTGGATTTAGGTCATGAATCAGATGGAGAAGGGATTTATCTATCCCAAGGATTCATCATGGGGTTCTCTGGTCTTGTTTTCGAAGATGGGAGATGGTGTGTTGAGGCTGTTAATAGACTATAAGAGACTGGATAATGTGATGGTTATGAACTATTACCCTCTCCTATGGATAGATTATCTTTTTAACCATCTAAGGGAATCATGTTGGTTCTCCAATATTGATATTTGGACTAGCTATCACCAATTACGGGTGAAGAAGGCTAATATCCCGAAGACTACATTCAGGTGCAGATATGGGCACATCGAGTCTGTGGCCTTGTCATTCAGTGTTATAAACCAGCCAACTGTGTTCATAGTGCTCATGAACTCCATATTCCACGAGTTCTTAGACTGGTTCGTTGTTGTGTTCATCCGAGATATCTGGATCAACTCGAAGTCAGAGGAGGAGCACACTGGGCATCTTAGGACTATCTTGGAGGTTCTCAAATGCCATCTGATATATGGGAAGTTGTCTAATTGTATGTTCTATACATGGGTGGTCCACTTCCTTGGAAATGTGGTATCTCATCAGGGTGTAGCAGTGGACCTATCCAAGGTCAAGGTAGTTGTTTCCTGGGATGAACCCAAGAATGTGGCAGATGTTTATATCTTTCTTAGTCTGGTAGGATATTACTAGAGATTCATTGCAAAAATTTCCCAAGATGTAGCTCTATTGACGGATTTGACTATGAAATAATGTTCCCTTGTGTGGAGCGAGAAGTGTTAGGAATCTTTCATCTATCTGAATGGGAATTTGGTTAGTTCTCTAGAACTCAAGTTGCCATAGGAAGGGGTGTTGTTAATTGTGTACTGTGATGCTTCCATCATAGGCTTGGGTATTGTGTTGATACAGTAGTAAAAATTTATCTCATAATGGTCTATGCAGTTGCATCCACATGAACACAACTATGCCACCCATCATAGGGAGTTTTCAACTGCCGTTTTTGTGCTGAAATTTTGGTCGAAATACCTCATTGGTGAGGGATTTGGGGTTATGGATAATAAGTTCTTGTTATAAATCTTATCCAAGAAATATTTAAATTTGTAGTAGTTGAGGTGGATGATGTTTCTCGAGGACTATGACTTCGATGTCTCTTAAACCACAGGAAAGGGGAATATTATGGTCAATTCCATGAATAGGAAGTTGTAGAGAGAGGTTTTTTGGGAATTTGTAGATTCTTGGAAGGTAATGGAGGAGATGGATTCCTTGCACCTAGTTGCATGGATGAATAGTGGTAGAGGTAGTTTTTTTCATAGGATAGTGTGGTATTATCTAATGTTGTAGGTGGAGGATTATCGGTGGGGATACTTAGAGGCTGATGTTATGTGCGATCATGTTGACCAAGGTTGTAAAGACCCAATATTTTTGAGTAGTATATTATCATACTCTTAATGATTTAATAGAGATGTTAATGGTTAATGTAGAAACAGGAGTCGATGGCTTCATCCAGTAGACTCGAACCTTATGAATCCCACTTATCAGAGCTTGGGAAGGAGGTGGCATCTTTGGGCTTCGCTTTGGACCAAGACCGAGCCAAACTCCAGCGTGTCAAGCTTGAACGGAAACACCTATGGGAGAAGTTCAAGTTAGTAGAGATTACTAATAGGGCAATGTTATCTGAGACTCCCTCAGATTCTCTCACCATAGCACACCTTACACTTAGGTCATATGCCGGTGTTATAAGGGGCTATGTGACAAGACCCTATCTTCTTTGTGTAATCCTTTGGGATGAATGAATTGAGATTTCTTCCTTTAGTGATGTTTGTGAAATTTCAAATGTTCTGATAATTTTAGGATGTATTTTATTAATGAATTTTGAAAAAAGGATATTTTAAAATATTTATGTAAACCCTAAATAATTAATGATGTGTATTTATGTTCAAAAAATGGTCTTCTGCAAAAGTGTTCAGAAAGGAATTTGGAGTCTAATAAGATCAACTTAATTTTTGATGAATAGTAAATTATGAATAGTGCTTTTATGCTTAGGATTAGTAATGTGGCCAAATGGATTAGTAATTTCACCCAAAGAAAGTTTTAATATAATTTAGACACCTAGATTAAGTAATGAGATTCAATAAAATGGGTAAATAACAGTTTCATAAATTATTAGTGAAGTATTAGTTTTTTGGGTGAATAGAGTTTTTTTAATTAAAAACTAAATTAAAAATATTTAGAAAAATATTTTTATAAAATGGACTTTATTTTTGAACTCAGAGCACCGATATTATGTTATGGTAATTTTGGGGGTTTTTCTGAAAAAAATGAATTTTCGGTGAATAGTGTTTTCATTTAAAAATTAAATTAAAAATATTTAGAAAATTATTTTTTTAAATGGAGTCCATATTTGTAATAAGAACATCGATATTTGGTTAAGTTGAAATTTTGGGATTTTTCTGAGAAAGATGAATTTTCAGTGAATAGTACAAAAAGCCGTTTTAGGGTTTCGGTATGTTTAATGACATCATAGTTGTGTCATGGTGATGTCATGAGATATTTTAAGGGTTGGCCGACCAAAGGTGATGAATTATTGTATTAGGGGCTCCATTTGGCCTAACTTATTGGGAAATATCATGGGAGAGCACATGGTTTTGAGAAAACCACTTGTGAGGTGTCCCTTGGCCATTAATGCCTTGTCCCCTCACTTTCGCTATAAATACAAAGACATTATCTCATCCTTTGGACTCCAAAATAATTATAAACGATGTTATAGTCTCCTTACCTCCCAAAGAGTCCTCCCAAGGTGCCCTAAAACCTCTCAAGGTCCCAAACTTTGAGTTTTAAGAGTTACGTTTAAGGTAAGGGATACGACCTCTCTCTTTCTTTTCAAGTAGTCTCTTTTATGTCATTTATTTTATGATCCATGTTCTTATGTGGAAGTATGTTCTTTTATATATTCCTATTACTTCCCTTTTCATTTTTATATGATGATATATCCCCTCTTACTCTCATCATTTCGTTTTATGAAGGTTTAAGTTACGCCATTAGGCTGCCGAATTTTTAAGGGATTATTTCGCCCTTCTCATTTTCAAGTTCTATTTTCATGTCAATTCTTTAAAGTTCATTTTTATTATGTTGGGGTATGATCTCTATACCTATCATACTGATATTTTATGATCATATGATGATAGACCCTATTTTATCTCATCAATTCATTTTTAATTAAGTTTATGTGATGCCAGTAGGCTGCCGAATTTTCATAAGAGAAATCTTATTTTTGTCTCATTTCCATGTTTTTCATTTCATATGGTATATCATTAAAATTTCATTACCATGTTCTCAAATCCCTTATATTCTTTCACCCTACTGTTTTATGGATCATTTATGATTGGGTGACCCATGTCCCCTCTCTTTTGAATGTTTTCTAAAACCTTGTAACAAAGCTGTTATGCTGCAGAATTTTCATCTCAAAATGCCTCTCTCTTTTTCTCAAAATTATTTTATTTTATTAAGTGAATACTCAAAGATCTTATTTCTATATAGGTATTCAAATATATATCAAAATGTTCTATTTTAAATTCTGGGATTTACATACATGAAACCCTCTTTCCCTATCCGTGGGTTTAAAGTGACATAAAGATCTTTTCTTTAAAGAAGTTTTTAAAATGTTATGATTATGAAATGAAACCCATTTATTTTATGCTATATGGGTTGTTTATGAAATTATTGATGATGATATATGTGGATCACAAGATAATAAAGACATGTCAAGGGTGCGCCCAAATAGCGCTCCAATGCATTGGGTAAAGACTTAATCTCTAGAGATGACTTTTTAGACTGATACCTTGGTGAATAACCATGGTAATTTTTGATGACACCTTGGGGTTGGACCTTGGTGAAATGAAATGATTTTCAAAATTAAATGTTGTAGACACATCTTCAAGTTATGAAAAATGTTATTTTTATTATGATATATCTCATGATTTATTTATCATGCCTTAAAGTTATTTTCATGACCTTATTGAAGTATCTCATGTTCACATGTAAAATGTTTCTCTTGTTTCCCTTATTGAGCCTTCTGCTCACCCTTTCTATTGATGTATGTCCCCAGGTTATGAGATGCAGTAATGAACCAAAGATGAACATAAGGAGAATCCTTTCAAATGTTTAAGAAGAATTCTTTATGTTTTTTTCATGTTTTATGTTCCTGGTTTCCAAGACACTAAACCTTAATGATCCGTGGTTTTTTGTAATGTAATGAAAGTTGTATTAGGGGGGGAGTGGTGACGATGGAAAAACCCTGGAAATTCTGGGAAAGCGGTGATAACAGCGATGGTGCCGGCCTTCCCCCCGCAGGGGGGAAGGGAGATTCGTCGATCGATGCGAGACCAGGCGTTTTTTCGACCATTTTCGAATCCAGACTTTCTTCCTCATTTCCCGAAAATCTCATTGAGCCCTAAGGCGTCTGATCTGTTCGATGGGCGACCTAATATTCATCTGTCAACTTCAAAGTTTTTAGAATCTTCGGCGCTTGTGAATCTTACCTTGATTTCACGCTTTAGAAATGGACGACCTTTTGTTGATGCCTTCGACAAATTTATCTTCAGTTCGTGGGAGCTACAAGAAAGGGAAATTGTCGGTCTGCTTGACAGGAACCACATGATGATTCGGTTCGAATCAGGGGAAGATCCCATTACTGCTTGGTCGAGAGATCCTCGCAGTTTCAATGGGTATCGCTTCCTTATATTACGCTGGTCTTTTGACTTTCACATGAAGCGTGATTCACCGTCGACAGTGATTTGGGTAAGTTTCCCTAATTTTCCGCTTCCCTTCCAGAACCCTGCTATTATTCAAATGATTGGAAACCTTGTAGAAAGGTTTTTCTGTTCTGATAGTCTTACTAACGATGTGTGCCATCCAGTTAATCACCGGGTTTGTGTGGAGATGGACGCCTCTCGACGACCGTTTAATTATGTGTGGATTACCATAGGGGAAGAGTACAGGTGTAGACAGCAGGTGATTTACGAGAACTGGATGGGTTTCTGTTCTTCTTGTCACCACCTGGGACATGAAGTGGAGTTTTTCCATAGGAATGGAGCTTTGAAGGACCGGTTACATGTTTCCAGTAGAAGGGATGGGGAAGCTAGGAGAAGAGCAGCAGATTTGGCTCTGAGGGTGGGATGTGAGCAAAGGGAGCCTGGTCCTGTTGGCGAAGAGGATGGTTCCCAATCTGTAGGAGTGGACAGTCAGTTAGGTGAGGCCACCAAGGTGGCTGTTGAGGATATTCTTACCCCTGTTGTTGAGGAGATGAATATAGAAGGGGTATATTTGGTTACCCAGGCACAAATGGTGGATGGGCCGGTTGTTGAGGTCAGTAGGGTGCTGGAGGAGGACGGCCAAGGTGCTAAGGATTTAGTGGATTGGATGCTTGCTGGAGGGGGAGCTGATTTGGTTCAGGCTGTGGGGGGATGCGAGTACTAGTCATGTCCTGTAGGTTCCCTATACATACGGGTCTAGAGGATTGGATCCAATGGCCAAGCCTTTTGTTGCTTTATCCAACAGGTTTGAATGCCTTGGTAATGGTGATGTTGAACCGGTTTTGAATAGTGTTTCCAGAGGTGGGGAGGAGGGTATGGAACCAACAACAAAGGAGACTTCTATCAGGAATCAGGGTCAAGAGGAGGCTGCCAAGGAGTTATGCATGGATGGAAGTAATACTTCTCCCAAGAGAAGGACGGGAAAGAGCAGGAGAAATGATAATAAATGGAATGAGGCCTTGTCCAGTACTGTGGAAAAAGATTCAAATGAAGATGGACGTCTCCCTTTAGTGGAAATCAGCAATACAGATCAGAGGATGGATAATTTTGAATGCTCGGTTTCTGTTCGTAGGGAGAAACATAGTAGACGAGAGGAGAACTCTGGGGGAGGAACAGGAACTGTGAGTGAGCTGGCTGGGATTTCATTCAGTGATATTGTCAATAGAGGAACTCAGAAGATGGATACAAGTGGCGGGCCTATGTCTACTCAAACAAGAAGAAGGGTCCGGAAGGATTACTCTCACCTTTCTCCGCCGTTGAGGACTAGATCAGCTTCTAAGCGGAGTGGGGATGTGGTGATTGCTTTGAAAAAGGGAAGAGTGGCCTTCTATGCCTCACCTATACGGCATGTTCTGGATCAGCTTAGAAGTAGGGTTCAAAGTGCAAACAATTGGAGGAACCCAGAGAGGGAGTCGGCTACGGGTGAGGAGGAATCCTTCATGGGTTTTGGAGATGATTATGGCTATTATGATGTGTAATGTTGTGTTGTTCTGGTTTGTCTATGTTTCGTCTTTGTATGCAGGCTGTACGTTGGGGTACCCGTCCCCTTTAACCCGGCTTTAGAAAATGAAAAAAAAATGATTTGCAGGTAATGAAAGTTTATGTTATAAAAAGACGGGATGCTATAGTTAGTATCAGAGGATGGTTTAGTTATTTGTGGAAATTAGGATTTAAAAACATCAGGAAGAACCCTATAGAAAAGTTTAAATATAGGATAACTTCCTAGTATTTTGGTAAGTATTGATTAAGTGGTTTATCAAACAAATACATCGCTGTATGGATACGAGCAGGTAGAGGCGGCTCTGGCACAGATGTACATAGGGGTAAAACCCAAAAACACCGCTTTGAGCTAGACTCGAACTGGAAATGGTGTACGATAACGGGCCTTGCTGCACTCTTGGTTACAACACTCCCGTGGGATATGTTTGGTTAATCACAAGCTTTTTATGAATCATTATGAAGGAATTATAGTGAAATGTAATTGTCTAAGAATGAAGTCTTAGTTAAAAGATTCATAAATGAAATAAGTTTCTCACTAAATTTTTATTATTTTAGAAAATGGTGGGCAATATGAGGAACCATGTGCTGACGGCCCTCCGATGGAAGCCGGAATGGAAACATTCATGCGAATGTTGAACCAACTGACTCAAGTTATGAGTAATAACATGAATCAAACTTAGAGGCCGATCTCACCACGAAGGGAACAACATTCTGTTGAGTCCTTCATGCATCAACGACCACCATCATTCTGTGGATCTACTGACCCTTTGGTTGCGGAACAATGGATAAGCTCCATTGAAAAGATCTTTTATATACTCCTTTGTTTGGAATAAGAAAAATTCACCCTTACTGTTTATCGCCTAGAGGGAGAAGCATATCAGTGGTGGTCACATGTCAAAACCACGAAGCCTAGAGGATAGATGGAAGCTATGGAGTGGAAAGAGTTCCGGGGAATATTCTTTAATAAGAATTTCCCTCGTTCCATGAGAACGAGAATGGAGAAAGAGTTTCTCAAGCTGAAGCAGAAGGAAGACGAATCTGTCGGAAGGTATGAGATGAACTTCACCCGACTTTCAAAATATACCTCTAGATTTTTCATGGATCCATGTGGGAAGGTTGATATATATTTAGATGGACTGAGACCTCATCTGCGGAAGAAATTAGCCAACCGGGACTATGATAGCTACGAGGAGATTGTGCGGAGTGCAATGAATGTCAATCTAGAGTTTGGTGAGACATAGTGGTCTCATAAATCAAATGAAAAGAAGAGATCATTGGAGACCAGTTTAGGGAAAAATTTTGATCAGGGAAGAGGTGGAAAGCAAATACAACTTACCAAATGCAATAAATGAGGGAAGAAGCATTCGGGGAACTGCTTGATCGGAAGTGGCAAGTGCTACAAGTGTGGAAGAGGAGGCCATATTGCTCGGAATTGTCATAGTGATGTGAAGCCTCAACTCCCCAACACTAACGACAGAGGGAAGATGGTTCTGGCCTTACCTGAAGTCCATTTCTTCATGTGTGGACAGCTTGGGAACTATGCTAATCACTGTCCAAATCCAAGGGCAGTGGAGGGGAATCACCATCAACCTCAGCAAAGGAAAATGGAGCAAGGTCATGCTTTTGCTATCACAACAACTGAATTTGAAGCTCAGAATGACGTGGTAGCAGGTACTCTTGTTGTCCTCTCAAAACTAGAAACTACTTTGTTTGATTCTGGTTCTATGCATTCCTTTATTTCCTCCAAGTTTGCAAAGATTATAGAATCAATCCCCGAATTTCTTGAGGTAGAGTTATCAGTCAATACTCCAAGTGGGATTATCCATGCATCAACAGTGTTTAGAGACTCTAGTGTTTACTTTAGTGAGAACAATCTTTTCGAAAATCGAGTAGTCATTCCCATGATGGAATTCGACGTTATACTAGGGATGGACTGGCTCTCAAAGTATAATGCTAATATCAAATGTAGAAGTATGGAAATCTCAGTAATCTTGAATAAACGACCTACAGTTATCGTCCAAGGAGAGATATCTGGAATTTATCCCTATCTAGAAGCACCACCTATAGCTTTCATTATGGAGTTAATCGGTGATGATGAAGAAGGAAAAGGGAGAATACAGATAGAAGATATTCCAATTGTTCAGGAATACATGGATGTATTTCCTGAGGAGTTACCTGGACCTCCCCAGAAAGAGAGGTAGAGTTCTTCATTGAACTCGTACCTGGATCACAACTGATATCAAAGACCCTGTAAAGAATGGAAAATGTGGAGCTAGAAGAGTTAAGGAAACAACTCTGAGACTTATTGGAGAAGGGATTTATCCGACTGAGTGTGTCTCCTTGGGGGGCACCAGTTCTCTTTGTGAAGAAGAAGGATGGAGCAATACGGCTATGCATTGATTATAGATAATTGAATGGGATCACAGTGAAGAACAGATACCCTCTTCCAAGAATTGATGATTTATTTGACCATCTTCAGGGGGCTCAATTCTTCTCTAAGATTGACCTTCGATCTGGTTATCATCAATTGAGGGTGAATAAGAAAGATATTCCAAAGACTACCTTCCGATCAAGATATGGGCATTATCAGTTTACTGTTATTCCCTTCGGCTTGGCTAATGCTCTAGCTATTTTCATGGATTTGATGAATAGAGTCTTTAAGGACTACCTTGATAACTTTTTGTTAGTTTTTGCTGATGATATTTTGATATATTCAAAAAGTTGTGAGGAACATGAAGATCATCTGAGGGTTATTTTGAAAACTCTACGGAAGGAGATGCTCTTTGGAAAGTTCAGCAAGTGTGAGTTTTGGTTACAACAAGTGGCTTTCTTGGGGAATATCGTAACCAATGAAGGAATCTTGGTTGACCCTGCAAAGACAATGGTTGTGGAGGAGTGGCCTCAACCCACAACAGTAACTGAGATTCGTAGTTTCCTTGGTTTAGCGGGATATTATAGGAGGTTTGTGAAAAACATTTCACGGCTTTCTAATCCACTAACCAAGTTGACTCGAAAAGGGGTTATGTTCATATGAACAAAGGAGTGCGAGGAAAGTTTCCAAGAGCTGAAGAAGAGATTGGTTATTGCACCTGTGTTAACACTACCCTCTATCGAATAAGGATTCGTTATTTTTAGTGAGTCATCTCTAAAAGGGATTGGGTGCATCCTAATGTAAAATGACAAGGTAATTGCTTATGCATCTCAACAGTTGAAGATTCATGAGCAGAATTATCCTACGCATGATCTAGAGCTAGCGACAGTTGTTTTTGGTCTAAAGATATGGAGGAACTATCTTTATGGGGAGAAATGTGATATATACACTGACCACCAAAGTCTAAAGTATATTTTCACACAGAAAAAATTGAACTTGAGACAAAGGAAATGGTTGGAGCTTATTAAATTATATGATTGTTCAATTTATTATTTCCCTGGAAGAGCAAACAATGTTGCAGATGTGTTAAGCAGAAAAGAACGTGTTGTTCTGGAAACAATGAGGACCCTAGGAGATCCCTTGATTAAAGATCTAGTAAAACTGGACATGGGAATTATAAGGAAAGGGACATCGTCAACCCTATCCCAAATGATTTCTCAACCATAATTACTAGATAAGATCAAGAAGGCTCAAAAAGAAGATCCTTTGCTGTAGGAGAATTTGGAGGATGTAAAAGATAGGAAGTTCCCTGATTTGAATATTGATCAAGAAGGTGTATTGAAATTTCTTTCAAGACTATGTGTTCCATCTATTCCAAAGATAAAGAAATAACTGATGGATGAAGCTCATAACTCTACTTTATCTATACATCCAGGAAGCACTAAAATGTATAGAGATCTTCGTGATCATTATTGGTGGGATAACATGAAGAGGGAGATTGCTGATTACACTACAAGGTGCCTGGTGTGTCAACAAGTAAAGGCAGAACGACAACTTCCTAAGGGGGTATTACAACTGCTACCCATACCAATATGGAAGTGGGATAATATCACTATGGACTTTGTAACTGGTCTCCCGAAAACATCCAAAGGAAATAATGTGATATGGGTTATTGTGGACCGTCTCACCAAGACATCCCATTTTATCTCTATTCGGGAAGATTTCTCTCTGGATCATCTTTCCAAGATATAGGTAAAGGAAGTGGTGAGGCTGCATGGGGTACCACTATCCATCGTGTCTGATCGTGATCCAAGATTCCCATCAAAATTCTTGAGAAGTCTTCAACATGCTCTGAATACTGAATTGAATTTTAGTACGGCCTATCATCCTCAAAATGATGTCCAATCTGAAAGGACTATTCAGACACTCGAAGACATGCTGAGATTATGCTCAATGGAATTTAAAGGTGGATGGGATCAACACCTCCCATTAGTTGAGTTCTCCTATAACAACAGCTTCCATTCGAGTATTCAGATGGCACCCTATGAAGCTCTGTATGGAAAGCGATGTATAACTCCTACTTGTTTGGATGAAACTGGTGGTAGAAAGATTATTGGGCCTGATCTCATGAAAGAGATGAAAGAACATGTTCATGCCATCCAACAACACATAAAGGCTGCTCAGAGTCAGTAGAAGAGCTATGCTGACAATCGTCGAAGGGACTTGGAGTTTGGTGTTGGCGACAAAGTCTTCCTTCGAATTTCTCCATGGAAGAGAGTCATGTGGTTTGGGAAGAAAGGGAAGCTCAGCCTTAGGTACATTGGCCCCTATGAAATCCTTGATTGCATAGGAGCAGTGGCCTATCGTCTAGCACTTCCACCGAACCTAGATCAAGTTCACAATGTCTTCAATGTATCTCTCTTGAAGAAATACATACCCGACCCTTCGCATGTACTTAACCCAGAGGTGGTACAACTCGAACATGACCACTCTTATGAGGAGCGGTCAGTGGAGATCTTAGAACGTAGAGACAAGGTTCTATGAAACAAGACTTCCCACCTTGTGAAAGTGTTTTGGAGGAATCATAAATATAAAGAAGCGACTTGGGAGCCTGAGGAAACGATGAAGAAAAATTACCCTCACCTTTTCGACTAGGCCTCAAGTATAAATTTCGGGGACGAAATTTCTTAATGGGGGAAGAATTTAACGGCCCAATATTTTTGAGTAGTATATTAACTTACTCTTAATAATTTAATAGAGATGTTAATGGTTAATGAAGAAAGAGTAGTCGAGGGATTCATCAAGTAGACTCAAACCTTATGAAGCCCACTTATCAGAGCTTGGGAAGTAGGTGGCATCTTTGGCCTTCACTTTGGACCCAGCCCAAGACGAACTCCAGCGTGTCAAGCTTGAACAGAAACGCCTACAGGAGAAGTTCAAGTTAGTAGAGATTACTAGTAGGACAATGTTATCTGAGCCTCCCTCAGATTCTCTCACCATAGCACACCTTACACTTAGGTCATATGCCAGTGTTATAAGGGGCTATGTGATGAGACCCTAGCTTCTTTGTGTAATCATCTGGGATGAATGAATTGAGATTTCTTCAGTTAGTGATATTTGTGAAATTTCAAATGTCCGGATAATTTTAGGATGTATTTTATTGATGAATTTTGAAAAAAGGATATTTTAAAATATTTATGTAAACCCTAAATAATTAATGATGTGTAATGATTTTCAAAAAATGGTCTTCTGTAAAAGTGTTCAGTATGGAATTTGGAGTCTAATAAGATCAACATAATTTTTGATGAATAGTAAATTATGAATAGTGATTTTATGCTTAGGATTAGTAATGTGACCAAATGGATTAGTAATTTCACTCAAAGAAAGTTTTAATATAATTTAGACATCTAGATTAAGTAATGATATTCAATAAAATGGGTAAATAACAGTTTCATAAATTATTAGTCAAGTCTTAGTTTTTGGGTGAATAGTGTTTTTTAATTAAAATTTAAATTAAAAATATTTTTATAAAATGGACTTTACTTTTGAACTCAGAGCCCCGATATTATGTTATGGTAATTTTTGGGGTTATTTCTAAAAAAATGAATTTTCGGTGAATAGTGTTTTTATTTAAAAATTAAATTAAAAATATTTAGAAAATTATTTTTATAAAATGGAGTTCATATTTGTAATAAGAGCATTGATATTTGGTTAAGGTGAAATTTTGGGATTTTTCTGAAAAAGATGAATTTTCAGTGAATAGTAAAAAAAAGTTGTTTTAGGGTTTCGGTATGTTTAATGACATCATAGCTGTGTCATGGTGATGTCATGAGATATTTTAAGGTTTGGCTGACCAAAGGTGATGAATTATTGTATTTTGGGCCCCATGTGGCCTAAATTCATGGGAAATATCATGGGAGAGCACATGGTTTTGAGAAAACCACTTGTGAGGTGTCCCTTGGCCATTAATGCCTTGTCCCCTCAACTTCCCAATAAATACCAAGACATTCTCTCATCCTTTGGACTCAAAAATCATTATCAACGAAGTTCTGGTCTCCTTACCTCCCAAGGAGTCCTCCCAAGGTGCCCTCAAGCCTCTCAAGGTCCCAACCATTGAGTTTTAAGAGTTACGTTTAAGGTAAGGGATCCGACCTCTCTCTTTCTTTTCAAGTATTAACTTTTATGTCATTATTTTTATTATCCATGTTCTTATGCGGGAGGATGTTCTTTTATATTCCTCTTACTTCCTTTTTCATGTTTATATGATGAGATATCCCCTCTTACTCTCATCATTTCGTTTTATGAAAGTTTAAGTGACGTTGTTAGGCTGCCGAATTTTTAAGGGATTCTTTCACCCTTCTCATTTTCAAGTTCTATTTTCATGTCAAATAATTAAAGTTCCTTTTTATTATGTAGGGGTATGATCTCTATACATATCATACTGATATTTTATGATAATATTATGGGAGTCCCTATTTTATCTCATCAATTCATTTTTATTGAAGTTTAAGTGACGTCGTTAGGCTGCCGAATTTTCATAAGAGAAATCTTATTTTTGTCTCACTCCCATGTTTTTCATTTCATATGGTATATCTTTAAAATTTCATTAACATGTTCTTAAATATCTTATATTCTGCCCCCTACTGTTTTATGGATCATTTATGAGTGGGTGACCCATGTCTTCTCTCTTTTCAAGGTTTTCTAAAACCTTGTAACAAAGCCGTTATGCTGTAGAATTTTCATCTCAAAATATCTCTCTCTTTTTCTCAAAATTATTTTATGTTATTAAGTGAATACTCAAAGCTATTATTTCTACAGGGGTATTCACATATATATATCAAAATTTTCTGTTTTAAATTCTGGGATTTACATACATGAAACCCGCTTTCCCTATCCATGGGTTTAAAGTGACATAAAGATCATGTATTTAAAGCAGTTTTTAAAACGTTATGATTATGAAATGAAACCCATTTCTTTTATGCTATATGCGTTTTTTTATGAAATGATTGATGATGATATATGTGGCTCACAAGATAATAAATAAATGTCAAGGGTGCGCCCAGATAGCACTTCAATGCATTGGGTAAAGACTTAATCTCTAGAGATGACTTTTTAAGCTAATACCTTGGTGAATAACCTTGGTAATTTTTAATGACACCTTGGGGATGGACCTTAGTGAAACGAAATGGTTTTCAATATTAAATGTTGTCACCACATCTTCAAGTTATGAAAAAATTTATTTTTATTATGATATATCTCAGGATATTTTTATCATGCCTTAAAGTTCTTTTCATGACCTTATTAAAGTATATCAAGTTCACATGTAAAATGTTTCACTTGTTTCCCTTACTGGGCCTTCTGCTCACCATTTCTTTTGATGTATGTCCCCAGGTTATGAGATGTAGTAATGAACCTAGTATGAACTTAAGGATAAGACTTTCAAGTGTTTAAGAAGAATTCTTTATTTTGTTTTCATGTATTATGTTCCTATTTTCCAAGACACTAATCCTTAATGATCCTCAGTTTTGTGTAATGTAATGAAAGTTTATGTTATAAAAAGATAGGATGCTATAAAGGTGGTGCTCTGGAGGGATGTTCGAAGGATGGTCAATATCTTATGTTGTTCCTTGGGAAGCTATTTTTCTCAATGGTGATATGTGAGGGTGTCATTTGTGAGTTTCATAGTTCACCCTTGTTTATACACCGAAAAGTATCCATGATTTACCAAACCAAGAGGGAATAGTTTTGTTTACTCAGGGTAAAGCGAGAAGTGGAGAAGTTTGTGGCATGGAGCCTAGTGTGTCAGTATGTGGAGGTTGAGCACCGTGTTCCTAGTTATTTTTTGTATCCCTTGGATTTCCCCGAGTGGAAGTGGGATGAAATTTGATGGATTTCTTCACAAGGATACCTAGGGATTAGGGAGGCTATGATACTCTCTGGGTAGTGGTGGATCGAATAATTAAGTCAGCTCACTTGTTAGTGATTAATGAGTTGAGCTAAGTGGTTGGTTTGGTAAGGATTTATGTGGATGAGTTGGTGCGATACATGGGGTTCCAAGATCCATCAACTTAGATCAGTATATGAATTTTACCTAGAATATTTGGAGGGGATTGAAGCATGATTTTGTCACTCAGTTATGCCTTAGCACTTCTTTCCACCCTCAGATGGATGGGCAGACATAGTGGACCATCCAAAAATTTGAGGATATATTGTAGGTTTGTGTTCTGGACTTCATTGGATCATGTGTATGAAATTTTACCATTATATAGTTTGGTTAAAATAATATTTTTCACTCTACCATGGTCATGGAACCATTATAATACTTGTATGGGATGTCGTGTTGTTAACCCTTGTGCGAGACTGGGGTTAGAGAGACAATTGTTTTTGCTTCAAAGGTAGTGTGGAGCATGAAAGAGAAGTTTCAAATCATGCGTGAGAGGATGAAGGAAGAGCATGACTAGAAGAAGTCATATTCTGATCATAGGAAGAGGCCCTTGGAGTTTGAGGTTGGATACAACAAATTCATAAAATCTTTCCCCTCAACATGGGAAGTGGAAGTTTGGTAGGGGGATACAGCACTCTTAGAGGTTCATCCGGCCTTTAGATGTGTGGGGATAAGTTGGTGAGGTGGAATACCAACTGGAATAGCCACCTTAGTTGGATAGGGTCCACGATGTCTTCCATGTATCACAGCTTTGTCGGTATCTACATGATGACTCCCACATCATTGATTGGGGAGAGTTCAATATCAAAGGATGACAGAACGTATGTTGAATTACCAATAGAAATCCATGTTCATCAAGAGAAGGTGATACATGGATGGAAAATTTCCTTGGTTCATGTGTTGTAGAGTCAAGGTGGCCACGAGGAGACTACTTGTGAGTGAGAGGTGCAGATGTGTGCCTAGTACCTGATGATTTTTTGAGTTTTTTTGAGTGCCTTGTTTTATGATGTAATTATTGAACCTTGTTTCTATAAGATGATTTTATTACCGTATTATGTAATGTGTGAAAAAATCTTGTCATGTGGGAAGGGGGACATGATCCTTAATTAATATATATTAATGTGGGTGAAATTAAACCCATGCTCGTGAGTTAGTGCTGCCCGAAGAGGATAATATCAAGACACCGAGGAAGGAATTCCCTAATACATGTGTCTAGAAATTTTGAACATTGGTGTTTTTGAGGTTTTTTGGGGAGGTATATGTCAGTATAGGTGTTACTGGAGGTCAAGGATTCACATTATCTTTCAAACAGCACAAGGTGGTTTTCCCTTGGGAGGTATCATACAAGGTGGTTGTCCAAAACCCTCTTTATTCTGGGATTTGTTTTGAATTCTAGATGGAAAAAATTGATTGATAGATATTTAATTTAATGGAACAGACCACTCTGGTACATTCCTTTTTTAAAAATATAGTTTTTGTAGTGTTCTTGGAGGTCACGATAGCATGTTTCAAATGTTTTCCAAATATCTAGTCTTCCAGTGGTGACTCCCTGAATGGGGGCTCACCGAATGGTGACTCACCGAATTATATCTCACCAAACAAAAGCTCGTCTAATGGCGACTCACTGAATGATGACTCACTGAATGATGACTCACCGAATGGTGACTCCCCAAATGGTGACTCACCCAACAGTAACTCACCAAACAGTGACTCACCAAATGGCTCACACATCCTGAGTTTTTCTTCTTTTTTCCCCTTTTACATTTAAATTAATGTTAAATGAAAAACCAATAAGTTTTTGACCATTTCTCAAGTTTTTTCCACCAACTCATAGGAGAATGATTTTATCCTAAATATCATGAAACAACCAAGATGTGTGGTTAGGCCATGATCTGAAATTAAAGTACTTTAAATTTTTCTCTCTGATTTTAGGATCTTTCCTTTTCTTAAGCCAAGATCTTATCTTCCTTGGAAACTTTTTATTTTCTATTGGTGCACCCAGAACCATTCTTCCTGAAGAGTCATGTGCCTATTTTGTACCATCCTATTTGTTTTTCCTTGGAGTCTTCTGCTCCCATGACCCTCTATTTTAGCACAAGAAAGGATAATTGGTTTCCTATTGTTCTAGGTTGGGATTTAAATTATCTATAATTTCTTGTGTATCATGTGGGGTGGGAGTAATTTTTTCTATTTTGTGTGAAAGGATAAATCCAATATTTAATGAATTAATAAATTGGGAAGACGATGAAAATAAAGGTAATTAGACTATTTTGATAACGGGCTGGGAATATATTGATAATTGTTTTGTGTTATCTGTTATCTTTGATTCATGATGTGAATTTTATGGCCTATAATTACTCTAAAAGTCATGGTCGTTGTTGGTCTTTGTTTTCACAACCAAAATATCTTGTGAATAATTTCTGTAAATATCATTATAATTAATCACGTATACCTTGTTATATGAAATGGATTCCATATGATCAAACGTGTTTTTTGATCACCCCACCTTATAAAATTAGACTTAATGAACCTTAGTTGGATTGTCAGGATCCACCTAGGTTGTTGGTGGGATATTGTGATGTGTTTGGGTTTTGGGTTTTGTAACTTGGGTGGGTTGTATGGTGGTGCTGCTGGTAGAATGGTTGTGGGTACGTGGGTGGATAGAGGGGTTGTCCTTATGAATAAGGTGTGGTATATGTTTTTAGTGGGGATACTGTATTGGTTTTGTTTGTTATGAGATTTTGTGTATGAGGTGGTGCAGGAGGAGTGACAGAATCTCAAGATGAGAGAGTGATTTATTGTGGAATGTTTGAACTTGTATAGTAGTGGGACAACATATGGGTTGTGTTATTTTTTTGGTATAGTTTTACGTTGTGGGATTTTAATCTAGTTATTCAGTTGAATGTGTTGGGTATAGTTGTGGATTGTAGTTTCTCAAATAGTATTGGAATAAAATTAGTGAACTTAATAAATAATGATAAGTGGTTAAATGAAAGGGGGGTTTATGTTTTGGTCATGCATGTTGGGGTAGTAGCAATGCCTATTTTGTATGAGTTGGATGCCTATTTGGAAACCTATAGGTTGGGATGAGTGTTTTCTTACCTATATGTATAAATTTTAGTTCCTTGTGATTTTATATATGCACCCCACCCATGTTGATCACTACGTGATGAACACCCCCTTTGTTGTGGGGGAGGGTGTCTTTCCCAACACCCTGTTTGGAGGATGGATAACTGGTTATTTGCTCCCCTGCCCCATCTTCTGGTCATTTATCTCCTAGAAAACTTAGGGAAGGCTGTAATGGATTGATCTTTATCATAGGATTTATGTTACTGGTTGTGTGAGAGGTGTTTTTTTTTCCATAGTGAGATAAGACCTAGGTGTGTATGGGTGAGACGTGTGGTGTTCATGGATCTAGTGTCTGCAGGTAGGATGTGATGTGTTTTGTGGACCAAGTGTGAGTGGGAAGGTTATGATGGTAGGGCTTGTGAAAGAGTGGTAGTGCCAGTACGTTCACAGTTAGGGATGAGCAGTTAACCAATGGAAAGTGGTGTGGGGTACCATATCATCGATGTTCTTATATTATTAATTTACTTCACTTTAGTTATTTGGTGAGTCTACCTTAGTGAGGATGGGGTGGTTAGTATTCCTTCTTAGGTCAATTAAAAGTTATTTTGTTTTCTTATAGGGGAATCAAAATATGTTTTCACTCATGGAAAAGTGACTTAGGTTTTCCTACAAAGTATACTTGTATGATCACCCTAAGTTTATAAAATTGCTTCCAGGTTTCCAGGTGGACTTTGAGGACCATGATTGACCTTACAAGCTCAGGCATTAGGATAATTGTTTTGTTGCTACTTTGACATGCTTTTGTTATTGTACTTGGGATTCATTGTACATTATAGAATCTTTGTTTAAAACATGCATGGTTGGGTTTTTCGATTTATTTTCCTATAACATTTTTCGCAGTTTTTTGGGTTTACCATCTTATATCCCAATCTTTTTTTCCTTAAAATAAGTGTAATGAATCCTGATGTGAATTTTTACCTACCCTTGGTAATAATCACCACCCCAGGGCCGACTACAGGTGGGACTCGGGGGGGGGGTCATTATATCTCCTTTATCATGGTGAAGGAAGGTCATGGAATATTTCTATCCCTTACATCATCTTGAAGATGGTGGGTCATGAAAAATATCTATATTCTGGTATCATATATTTGTTCTTAGTCTTATCCATATACCATTTTACATATTGTGTTTATTTAAATATTGTTTTAACTGGGGAAATATTGATGATTCTGTATCCACTACTCAATATAGATATTGAGAAGGAATATTTTTTATTGAATTAAATATATGGATGAATTTTTTTTTGACATGTAGTGATGGTCAATGCCCATTATATCCCCTCAATGCATAGATAGTTCTAATGAGACAAAACAGTTGGCGACAAACACATCGTGTTTGTTTCCAAAACATAATCATACAGGTATCTAACCACAAACATAAATTGTCTCGGTGGTATGATTGATAATGTTCAAGACACCTGTTCTCTAATAATTAAATTTTTTCTTAATTCATTGTTTAGTAATCGTTATTTAGAGGAGTACCACTACTAAAAATCTACATATGGATTTTCATTCTCTTTTTATTAATGTTGTGCGTTTTTCATTTATTCACCATGCCATATTGATTATATATAATTGATTATAATTCACTTATTATTGATTCATGTGTCCACTATATGTACCCCTAAATGAGAATTTGAGATCACCCATTAATTTGTTTTCCATTCTCAGGTTGTGAATATGAGATTATTGAATAAGTGACAAGAATAAGTTTATTTTCTTTTGTATATACTATGTTTAATTATCATTGTAACAAGGTAACCATATATGTATATATTTTCTTCAACACTACTAAACTTGTAATTACCTAAACATTTATGAATAAAATTACCCTTCTTTTAATGTCTTATGGATATAGAAAACACACACACTCAATTTGTTTTATTATATTCAACTGGATTAAAATGACCATTATGTATCAATATAGTTGATAATGTAGTCGTTGAATAGTGATCACATGACTAGTATAAATATAGTGTTTTAATAAATCCTTTTGTCATAGAAAAAGGGAGTGATGACCTCAACCAGTAGGATCATGCCCTATGAATAAAATTTATTAGAGATTATAAGGGAGATTTTATTTCTTTTCTTTTACCTATTCCAAGACCAAGTTGAGATCCAATAACTCAATCACGAGAGAAATATTTTATGGGGGAAGTTCAACCTCATCAAGACCACGACCCAACCCATGTTCACAGAATGACCCCATGAAACCCCACCATCACACACCATGCTCTTAGGGCCTATGTTGGTGTGATAATGGGGTATGTAACAATACCATATCATTATTATTATTTATATTATTTTATTTTATAATAATTAATATACATTTATTCTACTATTCTTACTTTGTGAATGATTTTTAAAACACAAATAGTATTTTTTGTTAATATTAAAAATCAACTAAGAAATATATTTTGATGAATTAATTGATATTTTAAATAAACAATATTTTAATAAATATTATTATTAAATTAATTTTATTACATATAATTTATTGTATAATTTTTATGAAGTCAAATGTAATTTTTTGAAGGATTAAAAACGGTTTTTTTCAAAACATGTCAATTTTCAATAAATGTCAGTTTTCATATTAAAAATTAAAATTAACATATGTATAAAATTATTTAGAAAAAATGAATATTATTTTTTGGAATCAAGATTTCGAAATTATAAAATGATAAATTTTTCATACTTTTCTGAGACAGTCAATTTTTTTTGGTAAAAATTATTTACATTATACATTTATAATGTGTTTTATGATATCATAATGACCCAAGAGTGATGTAATAAAATACTATAAAACGAATTTTTGTCCAAATATATTTTTTTCTTTAAAATAATGTAATTTAAGGCTTATTTGATTTATTTTATAAATCCTTAGTGAATCCTCCAAGACATATAAAATATGTTTACGATTTCAAAATCATTTCTTTAAAAGTGTGACACATGTCAACTTAAGAATGGGAAATATTTTAATTTCATCGAACCTTATCCCTATAGAATATTCTATAAAAATACCCTTTTCTAGAAACCATGGTAAAAACCATGTTATGGTTTATGTTTTTGAATATTTTTTTATGTAGTGTCCAAAACCAAAATAATAAATAAATCACCATATTTACTATATAAACCCACTCACGTCCCCACTTATCATCACTCATGAATTTTTGATATTGAACACCCTCTTACCCCTACTCCCTATAGTCCTACCAAGCTTCCCCAATCTCCAAAGAATCCTTTCTCAAGCATTTTGGTTCACACATCCAAATAATTGTTCCTTCCTTTTTCATTTTTATCCAAGTTTCCTTATAATATTGCATCCTTTTTATTTAAAATTGCCAATTATAGGGTATCTTTTTTCACATAGCCCAAAAATAACATATTAGGTAAGAATTATTAGTGTCCCCTTTCTCTCTCATTAATCTCTCACATGTACACCTGTTACCATGCCAAAATTCTGTAAGGTATTTCTCTCTTCTCATTTCCATTCAAGAAATTTTTTTATATTGTAAATCTAAATTCCATTATATATGTTGGCATATATTTTTCCATTAAGCCCTTACTGTCCATTTAATGTATAAATTATTAGATACCCCTTTCTATATCATCAACATATTTTACAAATTTTTATTTGATGTTGTTATGATATTGGAATTTCACAATTATTTTCCATTCCAAATATCATCTTTTAGTGAATACGGTACGCATTTATCTATAAATGGTATTCACATTTATGCTCAGGTACTTAATTATTGGGGACTTACATGTATTTATTTCACATTACTTGTTAGTGGAATAAATTAAGACGCTTAATGAGTCCATGTTATATGAACTATGTGGCTCACATATACATGAAAATGAAATGATTATGAAGGTTTCACCCTGATAGCACTCTAATACATTGGGTAATGTTTAATATCATGATACTACATTTAAAATGTGGGTTTAATCATGAAAATTTAGTTACAATTAGGGTTTACTCATTCTATTCCATGTTCAATGAGCCTTGCCTCAGGCTAATCTCATGTTGTATGTTGTTTCCACATTTCCATGATATGAATATCATGATATATCAGGCCTTTATGCTCATGTTTATTTTTCACACTATTGATATTCCTATTTACTAACATTTATTGTCTTGCTTATATCATGCCATTTTTATCCCCTTACTAGTCTTTATATCACAACTTTTACTTATTTATGTCCTCAGGTTAGCCCATGCATTGCTATGTACGAAAGAATGTGGTTGTCATGTAAAAGATGTTTTAAATAAAGATGTGTAATTCATGTTTTTAAGTAGTTATGTAATGTTCTGAAGCCCAAAAAATACTAGAACTATAAATATTCTGAGTTTTATTAAGGGAAATTTTTTGTAACAAATCATATTTAAATATGAAATAAATAAAACAGTTTTTATAGTTTCTATCATCGGGTAGGATTAGTTATTTTTGGAATTATGATTAGAAAACTCCAGTGAAAGACTTAGGGATAAGAGTAAGAATAAGAAAAGAATCCCTAAATTTTTCTGAGTATAGATTATGTGGTTCATCAATAAAATACATCCATATCTAAATATTAACAAGAAGGGGTCGCTTTGGTACTTATATATCTAGTGTTAAAACCCAAAAACATCGCATATAGCTAGACTCGAATGGGAACTGGTGCTTGACAAAGAACTTTTCTTACCTATTGGTTTAACACTCTCAAGGGATATTCTTTGGTAAATTCATAAGCATAGTAAAAACCATTAATAACGGGAAAAAAACCATATTAATTTACATTAGGAAGTAGATCATGGATACAATCGTTCAAAGCCTAGAAATTCATAAGTTAAAGAGATAAATGTAATTTATACATTATCCCTTTAATGTCAATAGATTCCCCTTTACGTGTTTAACTATTTAAGATATTTTACTGATTCTATATTAGATTAAGTAGATCCAAAATAAAAAAGTGAACATTGGGGTTATCATCCATAGTTCTACACAATATTTTATATCCCAAAATTTCAGTAGAATAATCTAAACAGCACCAAAAATCATAGAAGTAGAGATGTCGGTGAAAACACTAAATGGGGAAATTATTGAATCTTATGTATATAACTCCTCCTAGTCACAATATGTGGCTTGGAATTCTTGAGAAAAACACATCATAATTCCCTTGGTGGAATTTGATGAAATTCTGGGCAGGGATTGGATTTACCTATACAGATCAAACATAAATTGTCGTGAGAGGGAAATCACTCCCCATATGGTGAATCAACCCCCGATTATATACAAGTGCAAGGAGGAGGATGAATATTCATTTACACCATATTATCATGAATGGATATTATGGCCCTATGAGAACTTTTATCTTTCTTAGATGATTGATTTTAAGGAAAGAACCATCTTTAAAGACATGCCTATTGTAAGGGAATTCACTAATGTGTTTCCCAAGGATTTGTTGAGTCTTACTCCTAGAAGAGATGTTGAATTCTAAATTGGCCATATACCGAGGGAATTTCCAATATAAAAGACTCTATATATCACAGTTTTTTTGGAGCATTAGTATCTAAAAAATATATAAAAGAATCTGGATAAAGGGTTTATATGCCCAAGTGATTCACCATGGGGCACACCAGTCCTCTTCATTAAGAATAATGATGGGTTAATGTGACTTTTCATTGATTATGGTAAGCTCAACAAAATCACAATAAAAAACTTGTATCCTTTTTCACGAATAGATGACTTGTTTGATCAATTACATCGATCACAATACAAATCCAAGGTGGATTTCTGGTCATTCTATTACGAGGTTAAGGTGAAGGAGGAGGATATCCCCAATACTGCTTTTCGTACAAGGTACGGGAACTATGAATTCATATTAATTCCATTGAAACTCACTAATTCTCTAGAAATCATCATGGAAATGATGAATACTGGATTTATATATTACCTAAACAAATTATTGATAGCCCTTATAGATGATATTCAAATATACTCCAAAACCATGGAGGAGCATAAAGAGCATATGAGCACCGTGACAGAGAACCTGCGAAATGAAAAACTCAATGAAATGTACAAAAAGTGTGAGTTATGGTAGAAGAAGTCTCACTCTTGGGTCATATCATCATAATCAATGGGATATCTATGGATAATTCCAAGACAAATGAAATTGAGGTGTGTCCAATGCTGACATTTATGAAGTATATATGTAGATTCATGGGGTTAGATGGATATTATCGCTGATTTGGGAGAACTTTCTCATGATTTTCATACCCTCTTAACAAAATAACATGGAAGGGAGACAAGTTTTCTTGGTATTATTTATGTGAACAAAGATTCATGGAGTTGAATAAGAGGCTTGTCACTACCCCAGGGATCACACAAACCACAAGTGGGGATCATTTCATAATCTTCATCGATGATTTGAATAAGGGAATGGGTTCTCTGTTGATACAAAATAACGTTGTCATTTCTTATGACATAAGGTAGTTAAAAAATCATGATCCAAACTATCCCACACATGATCTGGAATTGGTACTTGTGATCTTTTAACTGAAAATTTTGCAGATCTATATCTTTTGGGAGAATTTTGATATATATATATAGACCACAAAAGTTTCAAATCAATATTGACATAGAAAGAGATTAATATGTTCCAATGAAGATTGTTGGAGATCATCGGGGATTATGATTTATTAATCCATTACCAACCTTGGAAAGTGAACATGGTGGAAAGTTTTCAAAGTATAAAGGGCCTAGAAATTTTATAATTGTTTATAGTTGAACAGCATATAATTTTCTTTGATTTTATAAAGATGGACATGGGAATTATAAATAAGGTAACATCATCAATCCATTCAAAAATTATTTCACAACTATCTATTTTGTAAAAGATAAAATGATGATAAAAATGTCGATGTGGGAATTGAGATGCAATTGGAAAAGTAAAAAAAATTGAATTCCTTGAATTTCAATGTTAATGAAGAAGGAATTATGAGATTTGAGTCAAGGCCATGTGTTCCATACAGTCTGGCGTTCAATAATGAACATTTGGATGATGCACATTGTTTGAATTTCTCCATTCACATAAGAAATAGAAAGAAAGATCATGATCTCTAGGAGAACTATTGGTGGGATAACATGAAGTAGGATATCTATAAATGTACATCAATGTTCTTGGTACGTCAGGAAGTGAAGGATAAGATGTAGAAGTCTAAGGGGATGATGTAACCATTACTCATACCAACATGGAAATGGGAAAACATCACTATGTACTTTGTCACCATACTAACAAAAACATCCAAAGGAAACACTTCTATCTAGGTTGTTGAGGATTTTCTTACAAATACCACACATTTCATTGAAATTCAATAGTATTTCTCACTGGATCAACTGGCATGAATATACATTAGTGAAGTGGTAAGGATTCAGGGAGTAACAATAACAATTGTGTCTAATCAAGATCCAGGATTCACCGCTATGATATAGAAGAGTCTCTAATATGCTTTAAACACTAATTTTAACATATTTATGGCCTATAAACCTCAAAGCAATGGATAATATGAGTGGATTATCCAGAAACATGAGGACTGGTTGAGACCTTGCTCAATGAACTTCAAAGAGAGATGGGACCAACATCTTCCTCTGGCAGAGTTCTCTTACAAAAACAGTTTCCACTCAAGCATCCAAATGGATCCTTATGATGCCTTTTATGGGAATTGGTACAGAAAAATGACATATTAGGATGAGGTTTGGGAAAAACTTCTAGGCCCAAAAATGGTAAAATTAACAGTGGAGAGGGTTATGACCATCTAGAAGCACATCAAAGCTACCCAGAGTCAACAAAAGTGTTAGGCTGATAATCATCTATGAGACCTATATTTTGATGTTGGAGACATGGTATTCCTCTAAATATCTCTATCAAAGAGAGTTATGAGATTTGGGAATAAGGTGAATCTTAGTCCAAGGTACATCCACCCCTTTGAGATGCTTGATCTCATCAGAGTTGTATCCTATAGACTAGAACTACCACTGATGATTTATGAATTCCATTATCTATTCCATGTATCACTCTTAAATATGTACATACCAATCCCATCAAATTTACTCAATCTTGAGGTTGTACCATTGGATAATGACCTCTCTGATGAGGAGAATCCTGTGATGATCGTATATCATAGATAAAAATTTATACAAAATAAGAAAATACCCCTCATCAAAGTGTTTTGGAGAAACAAAATGTTTGAGGAAGCAATGTGGGAACCAGAGGGAGTGATAAAGCAGAGTTACATTCATATGTTTTAGTTTGGGAAAAGAAAATTTCAAAAAAAAAAATTCTTAAGGGGGGAAGGTTGTAATGACCCAAACAATTATGAATAATATTCCATTTGTTTTAATGCCTTATGGATATATAAAACACATGAAATCCTTTTTTTATTATATCCAATTGAAATTAAATGTATGTTATGTACCATTACTATAGATAATGTTTTCCTTGAATAGTGATCACATGACTAGTATAAATATAGGTTTTTAACAAATCATTTTGGTACGGACAAAGGGTGTGATGGTCTCTAGCAATATGATTGTACCATATGAATCCCATTTATTAGAACATTAGAGGGAGAGAGAATTTCAAGACATTACCTTAGACCAAGACCATGCCGAGATCCAACAGCTTAGGCATGAGCAAAACCATTTATGGTAGAAGTTCAAGTTCATCGAGATCACAACCCAGACAATGTTCACCAAAGAGCCCCATGAAATCCCCACCATCGCAAACCTTACTCTTAGGGAGTATGCTGGTGTAATAAAGGGATATGTTACAATACCATAAATTTTGATTATGTTAATTATTATTTTATATAATAATTAACATACATTCATTCTATTATTATTAGTTTGTAAATTGATTTTAAATCACAAATAGTATTTCTGGTAAATATTCACATTCAATTATGAATTCTATTTTTCTGAATTAATGTATTTTTGAATTAAATAATATTTTTGTAAAATATTATTATTAAATAACTTTTATTAAATATAAATGATCTTATAATTTTTATGAAGTCAAATATAATTTTTATTACGGTTTGAAAAATGTTTTTCTCAAAACCCATAAATTTTCATTAAATGTACTATTTATTTTGAAAGTAAAAAATTCATGTATTTTGAAAATTAATTATATAAAATGAATATTATTTTTGGAATCAGGACATAGAAATTATCCAATAGTTATTTTTTCATAGTTTTTTGAGATAGTTCAATTTTTTGGTAAGAATTAAACACCGTATAAATATATAATCTATTTTATGACATCATAATGATCTAATAATGATGTAATAAAATAATATAAAATGTATATTCGGTCAGATATATGTATTTCCTTTAAAATAATGAAATTTCATGTTTATTTGATTTATTTTTTATAGCCTTAGTGAATCATCCAAGACAGATAAAATATTTTAAGATTTCAAAATCATTTCCTTGAAAGTGTGACTCACCTCGACATAATCAAGGGTAATATTTTAATATCTTCGTCCATTATACCTATATAATAATATATACCACTCCCCTTTTCTAGAATCCATGGGTTAAAACCGTGGTATGGTTTATGGTTTTGAATATTTTATTGTGTAGTGTCCAAAACCAAAATAATACAGAAATCCTGATCCTTTCCTATGAAACCCACCCAAAAACCCATTTTTATTCACTCAATATATTTAAATCTAGACCCCCCTATATCCCCTACTACCTATATTCCTCCCAAAATTCCTATAAGCTCCTATGAAGCCTCCCCAAAGCCTTTGGGATGACACATCCAGGTAAGGGTTCCTTTGATTCTTATTTTCTATCCATGTTTCCTTGTATTATTGCATCCTTTTATTTTAAATTGAAATTTATGGGATATATTTTCACACCTCCCGCATACTACACTTATTATGTTTTTATTATTAGAGTCCCCTTTCTCTCTTATTAATCCCTTTTTTGTACACTCATTATCATGCTGAAATTCCATTAAGGATTTCTCTCTTCTCATTTCCATTCACAAATTTCTTTCATATTATGCATATAAATTCCTTTTCATTTGTTACGATATAATGTTCCATGAACCAAATTTTTTCCATTTAATGTATAAATTATGATATACCCTTTTAGAACTCATCCATCTATTTTACGAATTCCTATTGGACGTCGTTATGCTGCTAAAAATGCACCACGATTTTCCATGCCAAAATCCTCATGTTGTGAAAACCAAAACTATTTCTCTATCAAGGGTAATCACCATTATTATTATGAACTTATTTATTGGGGGAATAAATGTATATATTATAAATTCCTTTTTCTTGTAATAAATTATTATGTTTAATGAGTCCATTTTTTATGATCTATGTGGAACACTTATACTTGAAAATGAAATGATTGTGAAGGGTGTGCCCTGATTGCGCTCCAAAGCACTGGGTAATGTTTAGTATCATGATGTGCCATGTGAAATTATGGTTTACTCAAGATTATTTTTGTGAAATGGCGGTTTAATCATGCTAATACATGTTCAATTATCCTTGTCTCATGAAAATATCATGTTTTATGTTGATGCCACATATCCATGTTATGAGTATCATGCTATATCATGTCTTTATTATAATGTTTATTTTGTGCTCCATTGATATTCCTATTGACTAAAATGTATTTTTTCCTCATTTAGTTCCATGTTTATTCCATTACTAGGAATTATAGCTCACCCTTTTATTATTTATTTCCTCCGGTTATCCCAAACATTGTTATGTACGAAGAAATATTGTGGTCATGTAAAAGATGTTTTCAATAAAGTTATGTACATCATGTTTTAAGTTGTTATGTAATATTCCTAGGACCCAAATACACTAGGTATATCAATATTATGAGTTTTATTAAGTGCATTTTTATATAATAAATCATTTTTAGATATTAAATAAACATCAAGGCAATTATTAAACTAATCATTCCTTGGTGATGTGATCTCTTATATCAATGTCATTATAATAAAATGACCACCGACTATGGGCTACTACGGTCGATGGTGTTATAGATGGTATTAAATAATGTTTAGAAGAAACCTTTGGAAATTTATTTTTATAACATTTTTTATGGGACGTAACACTAATATAGACGTTGAGGATAAGAATATAATAACATCCTAAAATTTTGGTAAATAAAGAGTAAGTAGTTATCAAGTAAATAGTTCATGTCGAGATACTACAAGTGAATGTGGTTCTGGCATAGATGTACTTAGGGATAACAACATCATCAAGGTGTCTAGGCTTCACTTAGGGAAACCTGGTACACGACAATATGTCCATACTATGCACTTAGTTTGTCACTCATGGGGGATATTAGTAGGATAATTTCATTTCTCTTTAATCCCATTATAAAAGATTTAAAAGTAAATATGTCCCAAAATGAATGATGTTTATGAGATTTTATATGCTTAAATTTTCAATTTATGTTAATTTATAACATTATTTAGTGTATGTCATTATTTATAAATGGCGCCAAATGGAAGGAAAGGAATCTGTACCCACAGAAAATGTATTTATTTCCCCACAGATCATGTCAACATAGTTAGTGTTGGAGTTGAGCAGATCATGATCATATTAAGAAAAAATACTAATGTTATGAATAAAAAGCATACTAAACCTATGTTGTATTATTTTATGAGACATTAGACACCATATTTCACTTGTACTACTAATCTAGTGGTTTCTAGGAAGTAAATAAAGTCCCTTGAAAGTATATTTCTGGAATTTAGGTTCAATGAAAATGAAAAGGTGGTACTAACAGTATATTTTTTCAAGGGAGATAAAAATCAATGGTGGTATTTGATCTAGAATACTAATAAGGAAGATAAAATAGAACACATAGAATGGATAACATTAAAGGTACAATTATTTAACAAATACTTCCCTCATAATAACTAAATTGAAATAAAGAGAAAATTCCTTAGCTTATTGAAAAGGGAAGAAGAGATTATTGTGGAGTATGAGGTTATCTTCACAAGATTATTCAGGTACGTTATAGATTACATGCATGATTTAGAAGAAAATATTGATCATTTATTTAAATTTATTAAGCCATGTCTTTGAAGGGCACTGGATTAATAAAATTTCCATTATGTGATGAAATAGTATTATGTCCCATAAAAATACAGAAGAAATTTTCTAGATCGAATTTGTTTAAGGGAAATAATGATAAGAATCATAATTTTGATAACCATGTAAAGGGTTAAGCATCCAAGAATAATAATATAATGAAGCAATTTCCATTATGTAGAAAGTATGGAAATAATCGTCCTGGGAAATTCTTGAAAGGCTTCATAATTTTCTATATGTTCATAGAAAGGTGTCATCGAGCTAATGAATACTAATGGGGAAGAAATAAATCAATGATGTCCAATTATTAAACTATAATGGAGTTTGGAATTATTGAAATCAATTTCCCAGGAATTATGGGGAATCTATCATAGAAGTGGCCAAGAAATGTTGTCCATGATCATGTGATCACCGCAACTGAAGTGGAAGTTACCAATGATGTGTTGGTAGGTAGAATAATCCTATCTTTAAATTTATCTAATTATTTCTTATATTTTGGATCATCACACTATTTTATATCAACTTAGATATCTAGGAAAATTATATATTTATATTTTCAATTAAAAAAGGATTTATCAGTCAAAACGTTTAAGGGAATTCACATTGCAGCAAAAATGTGCCCCCAACCCCTTTAATGAAACATAAACATGATTTAGTTTCTAACAATATCATAATACCCATGATTGACTTTGATATAAACCTTGGTATTTATTGGATTTCAAAATATGTTGAGAAACATTATTTCAAGAAGAATGAAATTATGATCTATGGTGACGATGTAGAATCCATTATCATTAGATTAGAAACCCTATCACGTAGTTGTCATCTAGATCCATCTAATGTAGCTATAATAATTGAAATTATTTGGGTGTAAGAGAAAACCTCATCTTGGTATTTGGAAAGTAATATTCTAATTGAGGATGTCCCAATCGTGCATGAATACATTGATGTATTTCCCAAGGAATTACCTAGGCTCCCCTAGAGTGTGATGTTGAATTAAAAATTGATCTAATCCCTAATGAAAAACCAATATCAAAGAATCCTTATATAATGGAAACTATGAAAATACTAGATTTGAAGAAACAAAAATAGGATTTGAGTATAAAGGGATTTATTCTCCTGGGTGTTTCTCTATGGGGATCCCTAGTTCTATTTGTGAAGAATAAAGATAGATCCTTGAGTATGTTTCTTAATTGTAGAGAAATTAAAGCTATTATAATAAAGAAAAAGTTACATTTTTCACAAATTTATGATCTATTTGATCAGGTCCACAGAGATAAATATTTTTTGAAAACTTACCGTTGTTCTAGACACCATAAATTATTTGTGAGGAAGGAAGATATTCCTAAGACAACATTCCGAACATGGTATTGACATTAATATTTTATACTAATCCCATTTTTACTGACTAATTCACCCTCTCTTTTATTGGATCTAATGAGTAGAGTGTTTAACAAATATCTTTAATATATTTTTCTGGTATTTATTAATGATATCTTGACATACTCCAAAATATAGGATGACTATGAGAACCACATGCAGATTGATCTGAAGACTCTTATATAAATAGAGATATATGGGATGTTTAGAAATTGTGAATTTTAGATTCAAGGAGTTTCTTTTCTTGATAATATTGTCTTTAAGTATAGAATCATAGTTGTTTCTATGAATTCAAGGGTAATCCTTGAATGGCCAACACAAATTAACATTACTAAGGTACATAGTTTCATTGGATTAGAATGTTACTATTGGTGTTTTGTCCAAAATCTTTTCTGATTGAATAACCCATTAAATAAGATCACGCGTAAAGGGGATAAGTTTGTGGGGAAAAATAATTTATGAAATGTGTTAAATTATTTAAGTTAATATTTTTCAATTATCTTATTTTTACTCTTCCCTCAGAAAATGATGAGATTGTGACATAGATTAAAGCATCAAAGAATATACTAGGTTGTTTCTTTATTAAAAATAATAATTTTATTTCTTATGAATCCAGGATATTACAGACACATGAAAAAAATTATCCAACTCATGATATCGAATTAGCAGATATAATATTTACTCTAAATATATGGATATACTATCTCTATGGTAAAATATGTGAGATATATATGGATTAGAAGCGATCGAAATACATCTTTACACATAAAGAACTCAACATGTGGAAGATATAATGGTTCGAGTTACTCAAAGATTATGATTAATCAATACACTACCACCCAAGAAAGGAATATAAGGTAGTAGATGCATTAAGTGGGAAAGATCAAGGTATTATAACCAAAATTAGGATTGATAAAAATCCTATGTTCATGGATCTAGTGAAGATTGATATGAGAATTGTTAAGGAAGAGGAAACATCACTACTTATTCAAATGATTTCTAAACCTCAATTACTGGATAATATTAAATTTTCTTAATATGATGATGATAATTTTCAAAAGAAAATTAATTCTATTATATATGGAAGAGTGAATGATTAATGTATAAGGGAGGAGTTCTGAAATTTGGAAAGTGGTTATGTGTTCTATCAATATAAGAGATAAAAATAGAACTATTAGATAATTCTCATGGCTCAAATTTATCTACACACCCTGGTAGTACCTAGATATAAACAAATTTGACGTAATATTTTTTTGTGGGATAATATGAATCAGGGAATTGATGACTGATTGTCAAGGTTCCTAGTTTTTTTAACTAGTGCAGGCTAAGAGATAGAATCCTAAAGGAGTCATGCAACCTCTACATATTCCTATAATGAAGTGGGATGGAATTATGATGGAATTTGTCATAGGACTACCAAGGAAACCAATAAGTAATGACTCAATATGTTTTTTGTTGATCTAATTACCAAATCTTCACATTTACTCACTATAACGAGATATTTTCCACTAGACATCCTAGAAAGACTCTATATTAATGATGTAGTAAAACTTCATGGTGCACTGATTTCAATTGTGTCTTATTTTGATCCATGATTTACTTCAAAATTTTAGAAGATTATTTATATGTATTTGGATACCGAGCTTCATATGAGTACATATTACCACCCTAAATCTGATGGATAGTCTAAAAGGACTGTTAAAACTTTAGAAGACATGTTGATATCTTTGTCTCTTTACATTATAGGTATGTGGAATCTGTATTTACCTTTGGTAGAGTTTTCCTATAATAATATTTTCCATTATAGTATTCAAATGGAAGAATATAAAGAATTATATAGTAAGTGAGGTCAGAATCCAACATGTTGGGATGAAGTTGGTGAGAGGAATCTTATAGGCCATGAACATATTGAAGACACAAAGACAATGGTAAAGATAATTCAGACTTATATTAAATAATTTAAATGTAGGTAAAAGAGTTTTTTTGAAAACCGAAGAAAATAATTGGGATTCCAAGTGGGAGATCATGTCTTTTTGAAAGTATCTCCATGGATGGGTGTCGTGAGGTTCATTAATAAAGGGAAAATGATCCCCATATACATCATAAAATTTTAAATTCTTGAAATAATTGGATTTGTAGCATACCATCTATAAATCCCACCAAGTCTCTCCAAAGTTCATGATGTGTTACATATATCATTGTTAAAGAACTGCATTCCAAAACCAACACAACTACTCACCAATAAATAAATAAAAATGATACCAGATTTATCTTACTATGAAGTTCTTATCAAGATTATTAATGTGAGAGAACATTTATTGACAAACCAGATGAATTGGATAGTAATATTTCCTTGGAGAAACCATATAATGGAAGAAGTAATGTGGGAACCTGGGGATTTTATGAAGAAGAACCACCCATATCTATTTAGAGGGAAATATTCATGAAAATTTTGATGAAGAAATTTCCTTAAGAGGGATGAATATAAGACCTCTATGATTTGGCGGTATGTATCCTCTTAAATAAATTAAATGTATTTAATAGATTACATTGAAGAAAAACATATTTCATAGAGTATAAATAATATAAAATCACATACAGAATACAAAAAAAATACTATAATGAAGAATCAATTAAATAAGTGGCTTTTTCTTGAAATTAAGCAAAATATACTGATGATATTGTAAACTGACCATTGGAATAGTAACGAGACATTTTATGAATAGTAATTTGTCCAATGGAATAGTTTCCTCACATAAAAAAATATAAATAAAATTTCTGGATCTTATGAATAGTAATATGATATAATAATATCATAGTATATGTAAATAAATGTTTCAGAAATAATTTATTAAGTATTAGTATTTTTATAAAACAGAAATGTTAATTTAAAAATTTATAATTAATTTATTAATTTAAAAGGAAATTTATTTTAAAAAAATAGAATCATAGAATAATATTTTGTTGACCTTTGATTATAAGATAATTTTATGAGACCTTAGTTAATTGTTTAAATTGTTACCAAATCAGTTATAATTTTAAAATTGGTGTTTTTGGAGTTAATGATTATTTTAATTAAAAGTTAAATTTATCATATTTAGAGAATTATTTTCATAAAAAGGAGTTTATTATTTAATTATACACATAAAAAATAACATGGGTGAATGTTTTGGATGTTTCTGAAATAGTTGAATTTTTGGTGAATAGTAAAATACGGTAAATTATTGTATATATACATTATATGTTTAATACACTATTCCATATGGATAACATAATAACCATAATATAGAACTCCCTTAATTATTTTAATATATTTTGTGATAATTCTCAAACTATTTATAGTCTTGATCCAAAATAAAAAAACTAATATATAAAATAAAGAGAAAACACCCATCTCCTCCACTCTAAATACCACCACTTCAACACCTCTTCTACTTACACCTTCCAAGTTTTGATCCATATCATAATTATTTAAAATAATATTCCCAATCCCATTCCCCACATCTAGAAGCATTTTTTCCAACAAAAATACTAATCCTTTGTTCCCTGAGGAGGTTCTCAAGGAGGAGAATTCAATAGGTAAATTCCTATTTCTTTTTCTTTTATTTTCCATTCAATTTCATTTCTTTTCTTATTATCTCCTCATCTAGAAATATACAAGTTTCATGATAACTCTTTTATCCTATTAATAGTGTAATTTAATTATTTTAATGTAATAAAACATCATCATATCCCTTCCCCTCCCCTTTTGTACTAAAAATGAAAACATCATCTGATTCACCGCCTTCATGGACGATCATTCCTTTTTTTTATAATTCAACCATCAAGGATGGTCATAAAACCACTTTAATGGTTAAAATAGACTATAATATATTTATTTAATGTTATTTAATATCATATAACTAGTATATATAAATAATATTATTTCATAAGACAAAACTAGTTCGTGAAGATCAAAAAAACACCAAAATAATCTCAACGATTATCACTAACATATTATCTAATGAATCATCCTCATACCATATAACAGAATTAAATATATTAACTTTTAATATTCTATATGTTAATTAACAATATATAATTTCACTTTTGGACAAATATTCTCATTTTAAAAAAATTTCCATTCAAATATACAAGTAAACTAATCATGAAACCAAGGAAATGTATGCCCCCAAATGATAAAATTTTAATTTATACTCATCGAAAAGGAAATAAATGAACATAATAAAATTATAATATATAAAATAAATGTAGAAAAGGTTTTTAGTTTATTAATTAATTTACCTTATCTAATTAATTAGGATATTAATATGTAGTGTAGAACACATTCAGATATAAGGTAAGGGGCTTCATCTTAATTTCCATTTCATTGAGACTTACATGGTATTTTGAACCTAATCATTTTATCTGGTGTATCTATTTCCCATTTGTGATGATTTTTCATTTTTCAATATATTTATATTAAATATCCACATTCTTCTATTATATATATGATTATTTTCCTAGATGTATAACATTTTACATACGGTATTTATTTGAATGTTTTTTAAACTTGGGAAATATTAATGAATATATATCCTCTAATAAATATAGATATTGATAAGGCATATTTTTCATAAATTAAATATATCTATGAAACCTTATTTGGAATTATAGTGATAGGAGGGGACTGTTATAGCCCCTCCATGCATCGATATTTCTTAGGACACAAAATAGTTAGTGACAAACCCTTCCTGTTTGTTTCCAAATCCTAATTAGACAGGTATCTACCCACATAATTAAAATATCTTGATTTTATGATGGTTCATGTTCCAAATACATGAAGTCCAATAAATAATCATTTTTCTTCATTTAGAATTCAGTAATATTTACAAAATATATTTTCACTATGAAAAAATTTATGGATGCATTTTCATTCATAGTGTATTAATGTAATGTGTTTTTCAGTTATTCATCATGACATATTACTATGCCTAATTGATTATGATTCAATTATTATTGATTCAGGAATCAGATATATTTTACCCATGATGAGTATTTGAGATCACCTTTTAATTTTTTTCAATCCTTAGGTTGTGAATATGTGTTATTTTAATCAATGGAATGAAGAAGTTTATTTTTTTACTATCTTTGATTATCAATGTAATAAGGGAACCATTTATGTATCAAGTTACTTCAAGACTATTAAACCAATCATTCCTTGGTAATTTGATCTCTTATATAAAATCCATTATAATAAAATAAACACCAACTATAGGCTATTATGGTTAGGTTTGTTATTTTACATCACAAGTCTTATGAAATAAGCCTCATAGATAACAATAGATTCATCATACATTTTCTTCAACTCATGGAACTTTTTCTCCATCTTGGTATGAAGAATACAAGGAAAGTAATTATTGAAAAATAATTTTGTGAATTCATTCCATTCCATGGAATCTATTTCAACATGATTGTTCATATTCTTAATTTGAATCCACCACATGTATGATTTTCCTTATAACTGATAAATATCCAAAATGTCTTTCTCATGCTCTAAATAACGGAGAATAGAGAAAAACTTTTCAGTTGTACTGATCCATTATTTTGAAACAAGTAGATTAGAAGACCCTATGAAATAAGGTTTATATTTCCTCATTAAAGACCCAATAGAATGTCTTTCCCACCTTTTCTCATTTATAAATCCACAATCACGACCCGTCCTCGGGACCCATGCCGTGACTACCCCATGCCCGCCTCCTATAGGCCAGGGGCTGGAAACTAGCACCAAGGCGTAAATCCCGACAAAAAGGGAAGGCATTTCCTTTATAAGGTAAACAAACACCATAGAGAAAGCGAGGAGAAGTAAACACTAAGTATAATGGGGTACAAAAGTAAGTGATGAAAGGTAAATGGGCCAGAATACAAACCCAACTGAAAAGTACAGCTAAAACTGAAAGTAAAGTACAACTCAAAGAACAACAGCTGAAAGGTGACAAGCCGCTCCTGGATCGTCCTCCGGCTTCCTACCTGAAAGGTAGGTACAGATATCCTCCTCAGCACTCCACGCCCGTACGTCTCCTCCAGGTACCGAGTCGTCGTGAAGTTCGCCTCTGAGCACCGTCTCGACGTGATATCCACCTCTGGGCACTGACTCTCTGTGAGATCCTCCTCCGGGTACCGTCTAGATCTACAAGCCTCAATGTCGATCAGTGATGTCCGTCGTCTACAACCAACACAACATAGTGTGGGTGAAGCCCGTGCAGGGGTGAGTATACAATACTCAGTAGGGACCCTGAGACCCCGTAAGGTCTCCCAGAATCCACAAAGGATAATCCAAAAAATGAAAGATACAATCATAAAGTAACATACAACACTACTTAGGTATATGCCCATACATATACCTAAGTAATCAATTCCAGTTCGGTTCCAACATCCGAGCCCATGTTCGATCACGTCCACACAGGATAGTACATCCCAACCCACACAGGATAACACAACCCAATCCATATAGGAAAGCAAGTCAATCATATCAAAGATATTGATTGAATATTCAAGACTCAGCTCACACAGGTATACTTCTACATAAGGTGATAGATATGATCAGATGTAGCCACTGATTCATCTAGGCTGGGACCCATGTAGGATACTAGACCAGCTAAGTTGTCGGACCCACGTAGGATACAAGTACTGTAGTCGTCACCACCGAACCCAGGGAGGATTCCAGTACGTTTGTCGTCGTCGTCGAACCCACGGAGTATTCTAGTACGATAGTCTTCACCATCGAACCCACAGAGGATTCTAGTACGGTTGTCATCGTCGTCGAACCTAGAGAGAATTCTAGTACAAAAGTCTTTACCGTCGAACCCATAGCTGCTGGGGAACTCCTCATCTATCGAGTGCAGTGGGCCTGCTGCTAAAACCAAGCACTTTTCAATAACCTTAGACTATTGCAGTACTCCACCGATCGAGTACTATGGGCCTGCTCCTACAACCAAGCACTTCCCACCATGGGTCTGCCGCTACAACCAAGTGCTCCCCCTCATAGCCTACAGAGGTACTCCTTCTGTTGAGTAACGCAGGTCTACCGCTACAACCAAGCTCTCCTCCACCATGGGTCTACCACTACAACCAATCGATCCCCACTAGTCTATCGAAACACTCCGAGTCGATCGATCAGCAGTCGTCAAGTCTCACGCAGCTCTAGGGTTTTCATACACAACACGCTCGTTCCGGGAGGGTCCGCTCCACAATCCAAGGGGGTCGATACATAAACTGACATGTATTCTAGATTTTATGTATCCCCAAAGTTCAATCTCTATAAAAGGAACTCAACGTGACAGACGGCGCATCAATCGGACGCCTGGTCTGAGAGTTATTGGCTTTTTCGTTACAGGGGCTCGTTAGGTTTTTAAGTCAAAACCATCCCTACTGCACTCCAATTGCATCCAAACATCGAGAGGACTAATCCAAAAGTTCCATCTCACCAAGAGGAATCTAACAAAGTTGAATGCACGTCAATCGGACATCCGGAGCTCAAGTTATAAGTGTTTCCGCTCCGAGGTCCCAGTTGGTTTCGTGTTCGAACTAACCCGGCCATACCCAAAGTTCACTAAAACCTTGATTGTAATATACCGAAACTACCGTCTCTATCCAAGGATACCAACACAATTGACAGTGCATCGATCGGAGGTCCTAAGAACAAGATATGGGCAAAAGACTGAAAATAGTTCGAAATGGGGGGTCTGGGCCCAGCCCGTCCCGGCCCAACCCCCCCTGGGTCCGCCCGAACCGGGTCGACCCGACCTGGGTCCGGGTTTGGCCCGGCCGGGGGGGCGCGCTGGCTCGGACAGCGGGCCGAGCTGGGGGGAGGACGCCCCCCCCCCCCACCCACATTTTCCAGCGGAGGAGGAGCTGGTTGTCGCGTCTCCCCCGGATCCCGCGCGGCCGCAGGATCCGGTCTTCCCGCCGCTGCCACGCTGGCAGCTCCTTCCGCGGACCACCGGACGCGCTACGGTGGTCCGTTTTTCCATCCATCTGCGCTTGCACCTCTCCCGGGACCCGTAGATTACTTATAAGGGTTCAAAACACATTTTTGGCCCGCTTCAACGTCGCTCGTCGATCCACACACCAATAAACAAACTGTGGAGGGTTGTCGGGTTGTGTTTGTTCAGCCCACACCCTCCATGTTAGGTGATTTTCAAAAGAAAATCACTAAAATACATGCTTTAGATGATGGTATAATTTATTCAAGGTAAACTATTCAAACACCCTAAAATTAAAATATTAATGCATGAGGGGATAATTCACATACACTTAATACGAATACCCCCTACCTAGAAGAAGTCGTCGAACGAGGATCGTCACAGAGAAACAACATCATGGAAGACAACATCACAGAAAGAGGCTTCGTACGTCTTCGGTGTTCACCAGATGAAAGATGTGGCATCTCGCTTCCTTCTACGTAGTAAGAATATGCAAAGATGAGATGACATTTTTTGTTGAAGCTTCGGTGTTCTTCGCGTTCTTCAAGAAGGAAGAAGAAAATCTTCAAGGGTTCTCTCCTCCACACTGCGAATCACCACAAAAAAATAAGATGTTGTCTTATTTAATTTACACATACACAAGCCATCATTAATTTGAAATTCAAAATTAATTCATCAAATTAATTAACGAATGTGATCCAATTAAAATAGTTGTTTTATTGTCATGAATTTAATGTGGAATAAAAACTGCTTGAGTTGACTTGACATTAAAATGGGGGAGGTGCGGATGTGTTACACAAAAAAATGAACGAGGGAGGTTTTAAGTGGTTCGAAGGGGTGGGGATCATGTGGGCCCCACCTCACTATTATCCTACCATATGGAATTAGGATGGAGTGGTTCCGACCTCAACTTCCATGCATAGTTTGTAACTACTTAGAATAGGAATAAAAATTGTTACAAAAATTTTTATTTCCTTCCTTAGTTAACCCATTTTTTTAATAACCACACCCGAGCAAACACAACTCCAGAAAAGGTGTTCCTAAGCAATTAACGGCGCTGTAGTTTCATCGGTGCCCTCGGATTTCAATTCTGAGCACCGGTTCAAAAGTTAGTAAATCCCTCTCATTCGTTCACTGAACGTTCCCGAGAAAAACTTCAAAGAATTATTTTGGTCTCACCGGGTCTCAGAATCAGGTGCTGTCAGAAACTGCGTACTTGTAAAATCCCAAAGAAAATTAAGAAAAAAAATTCCCTTGAAATTTACGGGTCTTTACATTACTCCCACCTCAGGTCTTTACGCCCCCGTAATGATACAACACAAAACTGGGGAACAACAGAAGGTACTGAGCATGTATCTGAGCCTCCTGCTCCCAAGTGCTCTCCTGGAGGTTCCCATGCTGCCATCTGATGCGCACTAGAGGAATCGACCGCCCACGTAGGAACTGCTCCTATCGATCCTTGATCTCCATCAAGACCTATGTAAAAGTCGCCCCATCGTCAATGTCCAACTCCCCATGGTCGATGATATGCGTCGAGTCGTGAAAGTATCTCCTCATCTCAGATACGTGGAAGACGTCATGCACTCGGTGCAACTGAGGTGGTAGAGCCAGGTGGTAAGCCACCTCACCTATCCTGCTGAGAACCTAGAATGGTCCGAAGAAGAGAAGAGATAACTTGCCTCCCCGACCAAAACTCCATAATCCACATCTAGGTGAGACCAGTAGGAAAACGTGGTCTCCATCCTCAAACTCCAGTGGTCTCCGCCTCCTATAAGCACAAGAATTTTTTCATCTCTGAGCCATCCCCATCCACTCTTGGATGACCTGGACCTTCTCTGGTCATACAAGAGCTGCTAAGATATCATCTTTTCTGATAAGAGAAATCTGCTCTCATCCCCAGGATGAACCACGTTCTTCGCCTAATACAGTCAATCCTGACATGGATGATACTAATCTATACCAAGGATGACGTCGTACCACCTCGACGCTACTACCAAGAGATTCAACCATTACTCTCGCCTCCAAGGGTTGATTCACACTGTCAGCATCAGTGTGTGGTCACTGGGTCTCCTCCAGTGGGTATCTCAAAAGTGAGGGTCAAGTCAACGGTTTTTAAACCGGAACCTCTAAGTACACATAAAGAGAGGACAGGAAAGTAAATGCAACAAAGAAAGGTGTCTTTTATTACTGCAGCTCAAAGTACAAAGACACAAAGCATCCAAAAACAAACATCAATAAAGTTAGAAGAAACATGAACAAAAGTCTCCATGTCTGGAACTAGTCATGCTCCTGTCCATCTACTCCCGGAGCTCTATGGTCGTAAGCCTCAGCTGCCTGAAGCTAAGCTCTACCATGTCCATCTGTTCCCTGTGGTCGGGGTGGACCTCCTGGTGGTGGTGGTGGAAACACCTCGAAGCGTCGTCCACCTCCAGCTACACCGCCAGCTCCCCTGCCTCGGTCTCCTTCTCCTTGCGTTCTGCCCCGATCGAACCTCTGCCTCTTCCTGGAAGGTCCTTAGTTTATATGATGGTCATATGTAGTGTGGGTCGGACAGTCATGTGCCATGTGACCAACCCCACCATAGGATTAACACTGTCTACTCATGGTAAGTCGTTCTCCACCCTGGGTGGCTCACACAAAAAATCATGTGTCATTCGGTCGACCACCCGTAGGTCTGGTCCTCTTGGACCTCTGCGTCATCTGTCTACTTCCCACTGTAGAAGACTCTGCTACATGCCGACTAGTGGTGGTTCCTGCTGCTGGAGACTGCTCAACAAGGAAACTCTCCACTAAGAGGGCTCACTCCAACACCCATGTCTGCATCGGGATGCTGTGAGAAACAACTAAAGCTCTGATATCTCGCCTGAGCCCCTGCTCGATGGTTCGAGCCCTGAAGAATGGGTCACGTACCATGTCTGTGGAACAACACGTGAGATCGGTAAATATCCCCGAGTACTGGGCCACCGTCATGATGCCATGTCGCAGCTGTAGTAGCTCCTGAATGTGCACCGCACGAAGGGTAGCTAGGACGAACTCCGAGCGGAAGAGGCACTCAAAGTCCGTCCAAAGGAGTGATGCCTTGTCATGCACCAGAAGCATCAGGCTCCACTATTTTCCTGCTTCTGCATGTATGAGACTCGCTGCAAGGATCACCATGAGGTCAGCTGGTGTCCCCACTAACCTGAAAACTCACACAACAGCATTCAGCCAATCCTCGGCTGCCTAAGGGTCCGTCTCCCCATGGAACCTGGGCGGTCTCTGACGCTGAAACTCGTGCAGTGCACTAAGGTGACGTGCACTCTCAGCTGCTGGGGCTGTTGGAATTTGTGGCTCGGCGGGTAGAGGTACCACTGGTGCCTCCACTTTAAAAGGGCCCTACACTGAGGCCTCATCGCTCGGTGGGTTGTCGTCTCGCACAAAGCTCCGAACCCTAGCTAGCTACCATCGTGGGGCCATCCTGGAAAGAGACAGGTGTGCCAGAGTCAAAAAAGTATACCTAGTGAGCAGACACAAAGTAATCACAAAGAAAACGTTTGGAACACACAAGCAACCAGTGTTTTCATGCACTGAGTCGGAAATCAGAAGTCAGGGTCCTAGTGTATGGATACGTCGGCCTCCACACCAAAACTGGACTCCCTGGACAGATAACCACACTCAATACCCTTAACACTATTGGTTCACATAGAAGAAAGTTCAGAGTCTTGTGTTCTACTATAGAACCGAACTCCGTTGATACAAATTTTTCACGACCCATCCTCGGGACCCATGCCGTGACTACCCGAAGCCCACCACCCATAGGCCAGGGGCTGGCGACTGGCACTAAGGCATAAATCCCGACAAAAGGGGAAGGAATTTCCTTTATAAATTAAACAAAACCCACAGATTAAGCCAGTAGAAGTAATCACTAAGTAGAATGGGGTACAAAATTAAGAGCTGAAAGGTAAATGGGCCAGAATACAAACCCAACTGAAAAGTACATCTACAACTGAAAGTAAAGTACAACTCAAAGAAAAATAGCTGAAAGGTGACAAGCCGCTCCTGGATCGTCCTCCGGCTACCTACCTGAATGTTAGGTACAGATCTCCTCCTCAGCACTCCACGTCCATCCGTCTCCTCCGGGTACCGACTCGTCGTGAATTCCGCCTCTGGGAACCATCTCAACTTGATATCCACCTCCGGGCACTGACTCGTCTTGAGATCCTCCTCTGGGTACCGTCCAACTCTACAAGACTCAACCTCGATCAGTGATGTCCATCATCTACAACCAACACAACGTAGTTTGGGCGAAGCCTGTGTAGGGGCGAGTATACGATACTCAGTAGGGACCCGGAGACCCCCGAAGGACTCCCAAAATCCATAGAGGATAATCCACAATGGAATGATACAATCATGAATTAACATCCAACACTACTTAGGTATATGCCCATACATATACCTAAGTCATCAATTCCAGTTCGGCTCCAACATCCGAGCCCAAGTTCGATCACGTCCACACAGGATAGTACAACCCAACACAGACAGGATAACACAACCCAATCTATATAGGAAAACATATCAACAATATCGAAGTTATTGGATGAATAGTCAAGACTCAGCTCACATAGTTATACTTCTTAGTAAGGTGATAGGGATGATCAGATGTAGCCACTGATTCATCTAGGCTGGGACCCACGTAGGATACTAGACCAGCTAAGCTGTCAGACCCACGTAGGATACAAGTACTATAGTCATCACCACTGATCCCACGGAGGATTCTAGTATGGTTTTTGTCAACGTCGAACCCACGTAGGATTCCAGTACGATAGTCTTCACCGTCGAACCAACAGAGTATTCTAGTACGGTTGTCATCGTCGTCGAACGCATGGATGATTCCAGTACGAAAGTCTTCACCGTCGAACCCATAGCTGCTGGGGAACTCCTCTATCGAGTATAGTGGGCCTGCCGCTATAACCGAGCACTTCCCACTAACCTTGGACTACTGTAGTACTCTACCAGTCAGGTAATGTGGGCTTGCTGCTACAACCAAGTGCTTCCCACCATGGGTCTGCTGCTACAACCAAGCACTCCCCGTCAGAGCCTACATATGTACTCCTTCTGTTGAGTTCCCCGGGTCTACCGCTACAACCAAGCGCTCCTCCGGCGTGGGTCTGCCGCTACAACCAAGCGCTCCCCACTGGGCTATCGAAACACTCTGAGTCGATCGATCAGCAGTCATCATGTCTCAGCCAGCTCTAGGGTTTCCGCACATAGAATGCTCGTTCCAAGAGGGTCTGCTCCATGATCCAAGGGGGGGGGGTCGATACATCAACTGACATGTAGTCCAGAGTTGATGTATCCCCAAAGTTCCGTCTCGATAAAAGGAACTCAACGCGACAGATGGTGCGTCAATCGGACGCCCAGTCTGAGAGTTATTGGATTTTTCGTTCTAGGGTCCCGGTTGGTTTTTAAGTCAAAACCAAGCCAACCACACTCCAACTATGTCCAAACGTTGAGTGGAGGAATCTAAAAGGTCCTTCTCACCAACTGGAATCCAACAAAGTCGACGGCATGTCAATCGGACGTCCGAAGCTCAAGTCATAAGCGTTTTCACTCCGAGGGCCCGGTTGGTTTAGTGTTCGAACCAACCCGGCATTACACAAATTTCTTCAAAACCTTGAGTGTAATGTACGAAAACGACCTTATTGATCCAAGGATCCCAACACAACTGACGGTGCGTAGATCAGATGTCCAAATATCAAGATATGGGCAAAAGACTGAAAATAGTCCGAAATGGGGTGTCTGGGCCCGGCCCGGCCCGGCCCAACCCCCCTGGGTCGGCCCGGCTGGGCGCAACCCAGCCTGGACTGCGCGACCCGCCTTGTCCCGGCTGGGGGGGGGGGGCGCTCTGGCTCAGCCAACGGGCAGAGCTGGGGGGAGGACGTCGTCCCCCTCTTTGCCAGCGGACGCGGCGCGGGTCGCCGCGTCTCTCCCAGATCCCGCGCGGTCGTGGGATCCTGCCTTCCCATCGCCGCCGCGACTTCAGCCACGGCGGCTCCTATCGGAGGCGTGCCGCTGACTCCGAGCGGCCGGCTGCCGGTGCGGCCACACCGGCGGCACCTTCTGCGTACTACCGGACGCGCTCTGGTGGTCCGTTTTCCCCCCGTCTGTGCCTGCGGCTCTCCCGGGACCCGTAGATTACTGCGAAGGGTTCAAAATGACTTTGCGGCTGGCTTCTTTGACACCCATCAATCCGTACACAAATAAAAAAACTGTGGAGGGTTTTCGGGCCATGTTTGATCATCCCGCACCCTCCGTGATAGGGGCTTTTCAAAAGGAAATCATTAAAAGACATGCTTTAGACGATGGTATAATTTATTCAAGGTAAACTATTCAAACACACTGAAATTAAAATACGGATTCACGAGGGGATAATTCACATACACTTAATACAAAAACCCCCTACCTAGAAGAAGTTGTCGAATGAGGATCGTCGTAGAGAAACGGCGTCGCGGAAGATGGCGTCATGGAAATAGGCTTCATACGTCGTTGGTGTTCGCCCGATGAAAGATGTGGCGTCTCGATTCCTTCAACACAAGAAGAAGATGCAAAGATGAGATGGTGTTTTTCGTTGAAGCTTCGGTGTTCTTCACGTTCTTCAAGAAGGAAGAAGAAACTCTTCGAGGGTTCTCTCCTCCACATAGCGAATCGCCACCAAAACAAATAAGGCGTTGTCTTATTTAATTTACACACACACAAGCCGTCATTAATTTGAAATTAAAAATAAATTCATCAAATTAATTAACGCATGCAATCCAATTAAATTAGGCGTTTTATTGTCATGAATTTAAGGTGGAAGAAAAACCGCTTGAGTTGACTTGACATTAAAATGGGGGAGGTGCAGGTGTGTTACACAAATAAATGCAGAAGGGAGGTTTTAAGGGGTTTGAAGGTGTGGGGATCATGTGGGCCCCACCTCACAATTATCATACCATATGGAGTTAGGATGGAGTGGGTCCCACCTCAACTTCCATGCATAGGTTATAACTGCTTAGAATAGAAATAAAAATCATTACATAAATTTTTATCTCATTCCTTAGTTAACCTATTTTTTTAATAACCACACCCGAGAAAACGCAACTCCAGAAAAGGTGTTCCAATGAAATTATCGGCGCTGCAGTTTCATCAGTGCCCTCAGATTTCTATTCCGAGCACCGGTTCAAAAGTAATAAAATCTAGCTCGTTCGTTCACTGAACGTACCCAAGAAAAACTTCGGAGAATGATTCTGGGCACACCGGGCCTCGGAATCAGGTGCCGTCAGAAATTGCATACATGTAAAATCCCAATGAAATTTATGAAAAAAAAAATTCCCTTGAAATTTACTGGTCTTTAAATCCACTATGATTCATTATTAGAGAGATTTGGGTGATCATAACAATGAAATTTTTCATTCCTGCTCCCATATAATTTGGTTTCCCAAAGGTAAAATCATTTCATTTTCCATTTTAATCTGTATGAATGTGGTTCCTTTTGGTTCCATCCATTGACTAAAACCACAATCATTGAGTAAGATATTGTTATCTAAACAAGGAACCACATAATCATGAAATTTCACCTATAGGAAGTCAAAATTATTACACACTACTTAATATATAACACCTAAGGTTATTCATATACCAATTATATTTGAATCCTTCTAACGGATCAAGAAGGGTTTTTTTATTCCAAATGAAAACCCAATGAGAGTGTCACACTACATGTGCAGAAAGGCCTATTATCGTGTACCAAATTACCATGAGTCAAGCCCAAAAATCATGTACAAGTTTTCACCCCTAGGTATATCTATTATAGAGAAACATACACCATTAGTATCTCGAAAAAGAGGTATTTCTAGGAAACAACTCACTCTATCCTTTAACAAAACTCCAAGATAGTTTCTTATACTTTTCCTTACTCTTAGACTTATCCTTATACATATCCTTAGAATTCTCACAATTTTTTCCTCATCCTAGATTGCAATTTTTAACCATAAAATTTCCCTAATACCAACTATAGAGACCCTCTATTTTAATAAATTTACATAACATAACATTTGTAGAATACTATAAAAATTATTTAAATAAATTTCCCAAGATTTTATTTTTCTATTACCTTTGGAAACATCGAAACATAAAACAATGGTACTTTGTGAGCTACATTATCTCCCACTAGGTTATTCTTGACTGGAATACTTCATTGAAACATCAAACATAATACATATCTTCATAACCTAGTAATGTAAACATAGAAAGTGGTGAACTTAGATTCTCAATAAGGGTAATCAAGGGAAACATGTAAGAATTATCATGATGATAAGGGTATGTGAACATGATAAAAAAATAGAAAATCATACCCTGTATATCAATCTTCATAAACTTTAATCATGGTATAAAACAAAGAAATTAATAATACATGAATCATAAGGAAATAAATAACATAATCCATGTTATAATAACATCAGAATAAAACATGGAATCATGTCAAACACATAAACATGTAATTTTATTTCCATAGTAGTCAAGGAATCACATTCAAGACCATCTAAGTATTATGGGTTCACTCCATATAAATATATGACTAACACCAATGGATTTCATCTTATATTGAAAATAATTTTTATTGATCCTATAAAAACATTTCTTGGGTAAAATATCCTTTTTTCATTGAAAAATGATTTTTAAAACATAAAAATATTTTAAAACCTTTATCTTACAAAATAGCTATGAAAAAAATTCTAAGGAAGCATTGAAAATAATAATTCATTTTTAAAATCCATTTTCCTTCAAAATAATCTTCAATGATCATTTGAAATCATTTTTGAAATAAAACAGAAATCTATCTGAAGATATAAATATATTCAGATGTTTGTTAAATTTATTTATTAATTATATTAAGTACCAATTAGTGTAAAAATGGTAAAAATACATGAATATATATTTAATAAAATAATGAGAATTAATCTGATCAGTTTTCTTGAGATATGGATCATAATATTTCATCAATATAAGAATAATCATAAACAATCCTGATAAATGATGAGATTGTTTCAATAAAATATTACCACATGTTAACTAGGAATTATAATCATCATGTAAGAAAATAATAATAAATAATGACTTAAATATCATTAAAATAATTATATTCATGAACTAATATTTAGAATGTAATTATATACTCCATCAAAAGAAATTAGTTTCATAACAATACATGAGTATCAAAGAAAGGAAATTGAGAAAAAACTATCTTACAGATTAGGTCACATTTGAATCTTGAATCCCATGAAAGAAATAATATAGAATGTATTAGTAAATACCCATAAATTTAAATTATGTATCACATAATACATTAATTAGAAGTATATACACCACGAAAAATAAAACAGTGGTGAACATGGCATGTATCTCACATATATAAAAAGTGAGGTGAAATTTCTTTACATTGTGTCTTGACTCTCATCGTACTATTTAAAACCTAATGTATAATAAATATAATTTTATTAAACCTATATCACAGAACCATATTCTTATATCTATTATCACATATGGTTTTATTATTACTTTATATTACCCTCTTGTTAACAATTCAATGTTATGGTTTCACTTCGTGTAATATCTGATTTGTTCTTCACATGCGTCTTAATTTGTTATATCTTTGGTACTTATACATATATACTGATCTCCATAATGTGAAACATGATATAAATTTCACTTATATTCATTATATGTGTATTATAATAATATATATAATATAGAATTATGAAAATAGAATATACAGATCCTAGAGAGGGTAGGTTGTACGTACACATGAACGCTACTTCAGTTTTATTGACGTATAGAAAGGAAGAAAGTAAATTACATATATCTATATATGTATATATTATAATTCTAGTTGAATTATTATTTCATATATATCATATAATTTCAATAAAATCAAACTTAATACATTTCATGTATGTTGTGAACAAATCACATCGCTTTGAGGGGGATATTGTCCACTCTTCCTCAAACGAAATTATTGTATTTACAAAAAATAGAAAATATAATGATATTGGTTAAAAAATTATTATATAAGCTTAAATAAAAAATAAATATAATATATAACATATATAAACATATTTTCCATTATAATTTTTAATATGAGGCGAGGTAAAGGAAAAATGAACAATCATCCTTTCATGAGGTAGTAGTTCGCCATACACATAAACAGTATGCTTCTTTCCCATTAGATGGATGTGTGTGTTAGTGTATGTAGAACCCTTACCATTAAAAAATAATTCTATAATTTGGATACTGGTGTTTTTATACAACCATTAGATAATAATATTTTAGTGTGTGGAAAAAGAAAACAAAATAAAGGATTTTGATGGAGCGTGTTACCTCTTAATCGGGTAAATCCTTTTAGATTGCGCAAAAGGGGTTCCTTGGGATGATTTATTCCCAAAAAATATTGAAGTTGGAATATAAGGTTTTTGGGAATATATTTGAGAAGATATTTGCCAAACCTAAGTAGTTTGGGAGGTGAGAAAAAGTGGGATGAGATGAGGCCTTTTATAGTGGAGGAGGAGTGGCACTCTTGTAAATCATTGGAAAAGAAATCCCAACCACGTTTTTACAATGTAAAGTGGATCCAGCAATATTCCAATGTCGAGAAAGGTGAGGATAGGGTCAAAATATTCCCATAAAAGGGCTCTGGGATAATTTTATAGGTTTTTTGGGTACATACATTTAATGTTTAATTATGTTGGCCCCTTTGTGAGATAGTTGTTTTACTAATCACAAATCATGCCTATTTAAATATCATGAAAATTCAAATATTATGTTTTAAGTAATGATAATCATGTTAGTGAATATTTATAAATTAATATATTATGTCACGTGGTATAATAAATATTTACAAGTCAATAAATTATGGCTATTTGTGTTTCAATATATTTACAAGTGTATATTTACAAGCAATTATGAATTTTACTTAATCTGGTACTATTCTATATAAGAAAAACCCTTTGTTTATTTTTCAAAGTCTTTCACACTAATTGGTTGAAAGGAGTCACTTGTGGGTAACTCGCCAAGGAGGACTCGTCAATTGAAGAATACAACGATACAGCACTAACTGATAGGAAAAACGACCCACCGATGGACTAGTCACTAATGATTGCTCACACCAATAGTTCAAAGGACTCATCGATGGATGACTCCCCAATGCGCAATGCACTGATAGTTCAAAGGACTCACCAATGGATGAATCACTGATGGTCGAAGCAATGATAGTTCAAAGGACATACCGATGGACGTGTCACCAATGCGTGATGCACCAATAGATGAAAATGAGTCATTGATGATGACTCACTAATGCCCGAAAATACTGATAGTAAAAATGACTCATCGATGCCAAAAGTCACCAATAATAATAAAAAGGACTCACCAATCCGAAGAGTCTCCAATGTGAATAGAGTGATGTTAATGCATCACTGATACTTATGTCTCACTAATAGTAATAAATGATGTTTTTATTTTATTAACTCAACATTATATCTAATAATAATATTTAGAAAAATTAATTCTTATGACAATAATTAATGATGATTATAGGATATATAGATGACAATACGAGGTGCATGAATGTTGGGAGATCATTATACCTACTGGAACTCAATGGATAAAAGGATAAAAATCTAGATCATTCAATTTACATGGAATAGATGAAATAAAAGAGGATCTAAGAACTCCTGCAACTCTTGAAAATACAACAAAAAATTGAGAACTCAAAAGGAAGAAAATACAAGGAGATCAAGAAATAGAGCTACACCTAGTGAGCTAACCAGAACATATTTCCAACATGAAGCTGAACATGTCATAATCTTGGAATCTAGAATATAGATGCTAGGATAATCTTTGTTGGGGTCACCATTGAGAAGAGGAATTAGAATTCAATTCATCAACATCAAACAAGTCCATAGTTGCACTGAATTACACACAGAGCCTTATAATCCATACTATAAATTTTTATTTTGGTTGTTTTAATTTATTTACATTTATTAGTAGTGTTATTATCTATCTATTAAAAACACACGTGGAATCATATCCATAACGGATGATACTTGTTATCCTCAATCTCACACTTTATTTATACATTTGTATTCCACATAGAACTATGGAAGAGGTTGTCTGTGACCTATTTGTTTTTTTTCATGAATAACTGTGGTAGATGTCATGTGTGACCTAGACGCCTTTTGTGCTATTGTGAACCCTGATCCAGGGTGTGGATCAAACTTGTTTGTTTATTTAAACTTCTTGGTGGCGGGTGATTACCAAGTGGAGAGAACTACATCTCGGCTTGATACTGAACCTCTTGTTTTAATTTCTGTTGTACCTATTGTTATTTTATTTTACTACGTTTTATAAAAAATTTCATTCAAAAAATGTTACTTTCTGATAGTTAGATTATAATGTTTTTATAATACTTTTGTACCAGTAGGTTAGTTTTAAAAGTTATATTAATCTTTAGATTAGTGCAGCTGAGAACTAATCCATCTCTTGATAAATTAATTAAACATTCATGACTCTTATAAATTCTCTACAAACTATCCTGGATTATTTTTTAATTGGAAAATTTTCATGAAACAAATATTTAAATGAAATATTTATAGGAACTCAATCCCCCCCATCTTGAGTACTCTACTCTGACCAACATTTGGTATCAGATGATTTAAGAATATTTCTATTTTCATTGATTTTTTGAACTTTTTCATCTGTGATTGTAGTTGTATTTCAAATATCATAAAATTTTTGTTAATACTAAATTTTTATCTCTTTAAAATCATTTCCAAATTTATATTATGGTTAATATATTATAAGGATTTTCTATGAATAGACTACATTCTTTTAATGGAACAAATTATGATCAGTGAAATCTTAAAATAAAAATAAATTTAAAAAGCATGGTATTTGAAATTTGGACTGCTATTTAATGTAAATATGCACTCCCTTATACTACTAGAAACACATGGTATGAATCTACCAAGACTTCCTATAACAATAACTGCAAATAAATGAATTCTCTATATTGGGCATGTGGAGTTGAAGAATTTAATAGCATTTCTTCTTGTAAAAATACTAATAAAATTTGGAACACTTTAATAGTTTCCCATGAGGGAAAAACTAATGTGAATGCGATGATATTAAATACTTATACTATTAAATATGAAAAATTTAGAATGTTACATGATGAATCTATTTCTAATATGTATCTCATGTTCAATGAAATTGTGAACACCATGATTTCTATAGGAATAGATGTAACAGCAATGGAGAAGATTAGGAGGATTTTGTGATTCATAACAGAGTGATGGTGATGGATATTAGTGTCCATAAGATAATAATGTAACATTGATAAACTTCTTGAGAAGGAACTAATTAGAAAACTAATTATGTATGAAGAAGAACAAAATGTGAATGAATAGGATAAAGTTCCAATGAGAAAATATGTATCCTTTATGACTGCAACTTCTAACAGAAAAGACAAAGAGAATGTTCAAGCTACTATTAAGAGCAAAAGTAGTGAATAATCAACTTTAGACAGTGATGAGGAAATGGCCCAGGTAGCCCGGAGATTACGAAAATTTTACAAAAACAAATTCTTCCAGAAACCAATCTATAAAGGAATATATGAAAATAAAGCCAATTGGAAAAAGGATTGGAAGATGCTGGACAAATCAGAAGAAATAGTTTGTTATGAATTCAAATGAAGATGACATCTTAAAGATGACTGTCTTAAATTAATTTTCAAAAAATATGTATGGTTATAATGATAGGAACTATACGAAATAAATGAAGGCCAGCTGGAGTTCATCTGGGGACAAATCTAGAGAATCTTCTTCTTCCCAAAATGAGATGGAAGATATGTAAAACATGTTATTTATGAAAAACAACATAGAGGTACTCTTAAACAATCCGTTACATAATGAATATAATTTTAGAGATGAATTAGAACCTAAAAATATGAAAAATGATGAAATGTTTGAGTATTGTAATATGATATAAAAAACATGTGATGAACTGAATTATAAGTATAAATCATTAAAGAAACATCATGCACTCTCTAAAAATTTTAAACATGAAATTGCTATTGAGAAAGATAAAAATGAACAAATGATAAAGGAAAATAATGACCTAAAGTTATCTAATGATCAATTAAAGAAGGATCTGGAAATGTAAACCAATGAAAAAAAACACGCTTATTCGGTTATGTGGTAAAATTATAGCTACCAGGTACACTACATTAATATTATATTGTCTAGGACAAATAAATTTATCTAAAAATCATTTTATTTGTAAATCTAGAAAATATGCTTCTCTATCCAAAAATCAATATTTTACTACAAGTCCCAGTTTTGAAAAATCATTTACTGAATTATGTTATCTGGAACAAATAAATTATATTTTTCAAATACATTAAAATCCACATCTGGGAAACCCATAAGAAAATTGTGGGTTCCTAAATACTTTTTTACTAATGTTTCTGGACCTAGAAAAATATAAGTACCAACATATTTTCTTGGATGAATTGTTTTGTAGGTAAACTACCTATGAAGTTCTAGTATAAATCATTGGTACTTTGAAAATGGATATTCAAGACACATGAAAGGATATTACTCATGCTTCAATAATATCATCATGATTGATGGAGGACATGTCACTATTGGTGATAATATTAAAGGAAATATCATCGACTTAGGCTAGGTTGGTAACCCTAACTCTATTTTAACTTCTAAAGTACACAATGTTGATGAATTAAAATATAACATACATAGAAAATATCAACTATGTGGGATGGATTTAATGTAAAATTTTAAAATTATTCATTCCATTTTTTTATTCCAAAAATAATTTAGTAATTAATGATCTTATAAATGATAATGTATATACTGTTAATTTAGACACACTAGCATCCGAGAATTCTTCCTTCCTAAGTGCCTTTCACAAAGATTCATGGATATGGGAGAGAATACTTGGACATTTTAATGTACAGTCCCTTAAGAAATTAAACAGAAAAGGTTTAGTTAAGGACCTTCCCAAACTAGATTTTCTAGAAAATATAATGTGTAATTATTGTCAAAAGGGAATGCAACATAAAATCACTTTCAAACAAAATAAATAAGATTCATCATATCAACCTCTCGAGTTATTTCATATAGACTTTGGACCATCAAGAGTTTCAATACTCAAGGGGAATCACTTTATTTATGTTCTTGTAGATGACTTCTCTAGGTATACTTAGACCATTAACTTATCTCATAGAAGTGGAGATGGCTCTCATTTTACTAAGTATGCTAGGACTATAGAAAATATTACTGGACTTAAAATTAAATCTCTAACTATTGACCATGGTCGTGAGTTTGGAAGTCAAGACTTTAAATCTTTTTTCTCACAAAATGTATATATCCACAACTTCTCTATGCCTAGGGCACCTCAATAGAATGGTGTAGTAGAAAAAAATAGAAACCTATAAAAAATTTCCCACACTATTCTCAATGAATATGAACTACTGATTTATTTTTTGGATGTAGATGTTAATACAGATTTTCTTGTAATAAATAGAGTCTTAATTAGACCTATCATTAAGAAAACGCTTTATGAGTTGTGGAATAATAGTAAACACAAGTTAAATTATTTTAAAGTGTTTAGATATAATGTTTATATTATAAACAATAAATATAATCTAGATAAATTTTCCTCCAAAAGTGATGATGGAATATTACTAGGATATTCATCATCAAGAAAACCATATAGAGTCTTTAATAAAAGAACCAAATGTGTGAAAAATATGTACATGTCAAGTTTGATGAAATTGATCCACATAATCCTTATACCTCATTAGATAATCATGAATATGATAGATCAACTCTAGAAATTAATGAAAACCCCTATGACCCTCCTATAAATGAATCTATTAAAAATTATTGTTCGCTAAATTTTCTATATTCTAGCCATAATAAACTATAACCATGTGATGAACCTAAAATAACTACCCTACTTTTACTAGAAAAACTAGAACCCTTAAAAACTATCCCTTAGATGTTGTTGTTGGGGATTTATAGAGAGGAACATAAAATAGAGAATCCTTGAGAAATCATGTTTACCATCAAGCATTCATGTCACGTGTTGAACCTACAAATATCAATGACATAATCAATGGTGAATTTGTGGTGATGGCTATGCAATAAGAGCATAATTATTTTGAGAGAAATAATTTATAAAAGCTTTTTGATAAACCAAAAGATACCTTGACCATAGGAACTAAATGGGTGTTTAGGAATAATGTAGACGAATCTTGAAATATAGTTAGAAAAAAGGATAGATTGGTTGCACAAGGTTAATACCAAGAAGAGGTAATTGATTATGAGGAAAAATTTTCACCAGTAGCTAGTCTTGAATCAATTAAAATCCTACATTCCTATGCAGCACACTTGGATTTCAAACCTTATCAAATGTATGTCAAAGGTGAATTCATAAATTTTTATATAATTGAGGATGTTTTTGTTAAACAACCCCAAGTTTTTACAAATCCACTTGTTTCAAATCATATTTTCAAATTAACTAAAGATTTATATGGTATGAAACAAGCTCCAAGAGCTTGGTATGATAGGTTAAGTAGATTTATTATTTTTAAAGGTTTAACAAAAGGAGTTTCATATCTTAACATATTTATAAAAATAATTTCTAATGATTTTTTAATATCTCAAATATATGTAGATGATATTATTTTTTGTTCTTATAAAAATTCTTTATGCAATTATTTTTCTAAAATGATGGAATGTGATTTTGAAATGAGTTTTATGGGTGAACATAAATATTTTCATGGATTTCACATGATTCAAATCAAAGAAGGTATTATTTTAAATCAATGTAAATATACCAATGGTCTTTAGAAAAGATATGGATTTTATTTCATTAAGAGTAGTGGAACACCTATGTGTTCAACTTATAAGTTGGATCTTGATGAAAATGGGAAATATATTGATCAAACCACATATAGATGAATGATTGGGAGTTTACACTAGTTAATAGCAAGTAATCCATATATAATTTTTAGTGTGTATATATGTGCAAGATTTCAAGAAAACCCTAAAGAGACACATTAAAATTATGTTAAAATATTTTTCAAATACATCAAATATAAAACTAATTTAGGATTGTCCTACCCATGAGGAAATTTTTTTGAAATGGTTATCTATTATGATTATAACTTTGGAGGGTTTAAATTAGATTTAAAGAGGACTTCAGGAACAAGAAACTTTTTGGGAATGTATCTAATATCATCGTATAGTAAAAAGAATTTTTTTTCCATTATCAACTATTGAAGCAGAGTGCATTGTGGATGGTAGTTATTGTGGACAAATTTTGTGGATGAAAATCCCTTTATTGGACTATGGATTTTAATTAATACAGATCCCCATAAATTATTACAATACAATTTCTCTTAACATTATAAGAATCCAATTTATCATTTTAAAACAAAACATATTGATGTAAGACATTACTTTTTGAGAGATCATTATCAAAAACGTGATATAACACTTGAGTTTATTTGGAATGAACATTAACTTGAGGAAATTTTTACCAGACCCTTAAACTCTGAGATAATGAGATACATTAGACATGAACTACGAATGATCAATCTATAAATACTATCCGACCATATCCCCTTTGAGAAATTTGTTTGTCTATGACACTAATCACTATGACACAAATCGTGTGAAAGAGATTGTGTGAAACAGATTAGGTGAAACCGATCATGTGAAACCGATCAGGTGAAACCAATCATGTGAAACCAATCAGATGAAACCTATCATGTGAGACCAATATCTTTAGAGTTAGATAGATACCGATAAAGACCTTTTAGTAGATCTGTTTGTCTATATGTTTTAAGTAAAACAATAATAAAAATTATTGTACTGTTATTCTATTATTTATTTTTACAAAGTACAATCCCTAAAGGAAAAAAATTAAATTTATCCACACTACTTGTACCCTTCTACATTTAAGTACCCACTCTAACTTCAAATAATTTACCTTTCAACTCCCTTCTTCAAACCCAAATCATCATAAGGGTGAGGAAAAAGCACACAATGGAAGGACCAAGTGAATCATTGTCGGACAAGCATCAAAATGGAGAATCAAGAAGTGCCACAAGTTCCGTGAATTCGATGTTGGGAAGCTTCACAGTAACTTCTATGAAATAAGTGTATGCCCAATGGTTGTTGTCGAAAAAGTATCTCTTACTGAATGTTTTGGAATAACAAGGGTGGATTAGATAGTTTCTAGATAATGAGAGACCATTCTATCCCAATATGGTACTCCAATTTTGTCTCTACATGGAAGTGTTTTTGGAAGGAGCTGAGGAGGCTCAGATGAAATCAGTGGAAAAGGGAAAGGAGATCTCTTTTTATTCAAGAGAGTTGGCTGAATGTTGGAAAATTCCACATGATGGCATATTTGATGACTACCAGGGTAACATTCCACAAACTATAGATTTATTTTCTTATGAAGATGCATTGAAATCATTGATTGTAAATAAGGAGTCAAAGAGGTTGCAAGCATCATAATTAGATGGAGAGGCCATAATGTTATTCAAACTCATAAAACACCAATTCAGCCCAAAGAATGGATATTTTACTTCCTTAAAGTATCAGGATGTTTTCCAAATTTATTTGTTGAAGAATGTGGTGAATGTGAACCTGTACTGGTACCTTATGGTAAAAAGTTGTGAAATGATCAAACCATCTCAAAAAGAAACTTTTCTATATCATCCAAGGATGGTTTCTGCAATCTCGAAGAGGCTAGGATGTGTAGAGGATAAGGATGAGGTGATTACTGTATGTATTGGTTTCTACCTGCACAAAGACATATTAAAAAGGATGAAAATAAATTGGAACCCATGGATGAGAATTTGGGTAGTAGATGAGGAGAGGTTGTATGAGGATTGTAATCCTATAGATCATCCTACCAGACCAAGGGATCAATCTGATCTATGTCTTAAACCAGGTGAGAAGGTTTTGTATTCAGATGAAGAACAAGGTGAGCCTTATACGAAAATAGAAGACGGGTCTCCTATAAATTATTGGAGTGACCCAAATATCACTGAAATCCCTAGGGAAATTTTATATGGACCTGAAAGTCCACCATTAGAATTACCATCAAATGAACATTTTTTAAATGATGATGAAGATGAGGAAGATATAGAATTGTTTGAAGTTTATGGTTATATGAGTAGGACTGATTATGATGATGATGGGGATGGTGATGATGATGATGATGATTAGGATGACGATGATGATTATGATGAGGATGATGATGGTGATCATGTGACTGAATCATTAAAATATTGAAAAGATGTAGTAAGATCAGGTGGAGTGCCTATGCATAGAGATGATGATGAGGTTGGTAGATAGGATGATGTTGATCCTAATGGGAATGTTGATGTTGATGGTGATGATCATACTGAAGGAGATGTTGGACATGATGATGGACATGACCACCTATATAATTCCCAAGCCATCATTCAAGAACATGATAATATTTTGGCTGGAGTTCATGAGGAAGAAGGTGAATCTTAGATTGTACCTATGCCTTAGGATGAGGGGGGTCCTCAAAAGAAAATAGTAGTAATTGATATTTCGGAGCCAATAGATTGGACTTGTTCTGATGAATAGAATAGAGATCTATGATATATCTTATTTGGGAGGGATTATGGTTCATATGAGAAGATGGTATCCCCTCCTACTCCACAAGATGATGGGTACCCGACCTCTCCTACATCACCTACTTTTCCCACCATTGATGAGTAGGTCGTACCTTTAATACCTAGTGACAATGTCATCCAGGATGATCTAGAAAAATTTAGAGATGATGTATGTGAATATGTGATATCCGCTATTGAGTTCAGAAATGAAGCATCTACTTCTGTGATTATTTTAGAGGTAGATGCTACTTGGATTTCAAGAATCATATTTGAGGAGATACATCCCAACCAAATCTCTAAAGTCGAGATCATTTGTGAGAAATAATTAAATACTAGGAGAAGATGTGAACAATTTGAATCATGAAATTTTATCTCTATCAAATGAGTTTGGAACAACATTTTATAGAGTAATCAAGGTTCCTAGGAACATTTTTACAAATCTTAAAAATTCTTATTTAAAAAAGTTGAAATAGGATCATGGAAAAATGATTTCTAGTGCATCTAGTTCTAGAATTACCAGTACTGATGCTAATATGGAGTCCCTTAGGAATGTGATAATAGAATATCTCAAGGATATGAAAAATGATTCTGATTAAGAGACCCATTATTATGTTAAAAACAATAGTGACCATGTATATAACATGGTGAGACAATATTCAAATGTGGAAACGGCTGATCAAAAGGAGATCACAGACAAAGTGGACAAGTATTTTTCTAAAATATATACAAAGCATGGGAAGAATAATAATTTTAAGCAATTGTCTAAGAACCTCATGATACGACCAATGATTGAGGAATTAAAGAATAAAGTGATCCTGTTGAAAGATTTTCCAACAACATTGTAGAATTTCATGGAAAACAAGGAGGATTTCGAGACAACCATGCAGTATGGGGGTGGAATCATCAACAATTTTTTAAAGCTTTTTAATCCCCACCTGCATGTATAGTTTGAGGTTATAGTGGTCTCTACAACTACATCCATCATTCCTCCTTCACTCCCGCATTGACTAATGTTAGTGTCTCAAGATTTATCTTAGATCAGGACAATGATCCACAAGCAGCCTCACAGTCATGTTCGGTTATAGATGAGACTATGCCTTATATCTACTGTTCCTACTTCCATTACATTACCTGGTGCAACCAGTCAATCAACCCTTCTTATATCCACAGAATCACCACATGGGCCCAGTATTGACCCTTTAGACAAATGGAATGCTCATAAAGCCCCAAGCCTTAGATGTTGATCATTCTTTAATATGGCTTTTTACTTTTATTTTGTTGTGTATATTTTGATGTTTTTACACTTTTGAACTTTAGTGAATATTAGTCTGAATTCACGGTGTTTCATGTTTCTTTGTATACTTATTTTTAATCCTTAATGTTTCTTTTCAACTTTTTCTAATCCCAAAAGGTGGAGAAATCAAGGGATAACATCAAATCCTAACCTAAGGGGGAGAACTCTGTCATATGAAAGAAGGCATGCAATCAACAACATATGTATATATATATATATCCTAGATCTAATATATATCACTAAGACTTCTCTAATACTACTTACTAAGGATTATCCCGAAAGTTCTCTGATATAACTCTCCTATAATAATCCTCTATATAATCTCTAATACAATTTTTGAGGGGGAGCATAAAATGAAAGACCTTATAATTATATTTAGAATTCAAAACAACTATTGGTATGCTAAGCCAAGTAATTATTATTCCTTAACATCATGTATGTCTCATTCATTTTACGATTTGTGATTACCAAAAAGGGGGATATTGTTGGACACTTTGTGAGAGAGTTGTTTTAATAATCACAAATCATTCCAATTTACAAATCATTAAAATTCACATATTATGTTTGTTACGTAATGATAATCATGTCTGTGAATATTTTTAAATGAATATATTATGTCACATGGTATAATACACTTCAATAAGACAATAAATTATGGATATTTGTGAATCAATATGTTTACTAGTGTATATTTACATGCATTTATGAATTTCACGAAACCTGTTATAGTTCTATTTTAGACAGACACTTTGTATGTTTTTCAAAGTCTTTGAAACCGATTGGTTCAAAGGAGTCACTCATGGATGACTCACTGATGAGGACTCACCGATAAAATAATAAACTGATGCTAGACTCACTGATAGAACAAACTACACACCGATAAACAAGTCACTAATGATCAGTCACACTGATAGTTCAAAGGACTCACCGATGGACGACTCCTTGATGGGAGATGCACCGATAGTTCAAAGGACTGACCGATGGATGAATCATCAATGGGCGACACAACGATGGTTCAAAGGACTTATTGATGGATGATTCACTGATGTGCAACACACTGATTGTTCAAAATTAATAACTGATGATGACTCACCAATGCTCGGATAGACCGATAGTACAAATGAATCACGGATGCCTAGAGTCACTAACACTAATTAAAAGGACTCACCGATATGGAGATTCATTGATATCGATATAGCTATGTTAATGACTCACCGATAATTATGACTGGATAATAGTCATAAATGATATTTTTATTTTATTAATTCAAATTTATATCTGATAGTCCTGTTTAGAAAAATTAATGCTTCTGACAATAATTAATGTTGTTTGTATGATATTCAAAGGATAGTATGAGGTACATGCGCGTGGGGAGATCAATATACCAATTTTAACTTGAAGGATAAAAAGATAAGAATATAGATCATTCAACATTTATAAAATAGGAGAAAGAAAATAAAACCTAATAAATCTTGAAACAATAGAATGTAATTCTAAGAAGACACTGATTCATGAATCACCAATAGAAAAAATGACACACTGATGGACAATTCACTGATGATCGGTAACACCGATTGTTATAAAGACTCACTAATGGGAAACTCACTGAAGGATGATGCACTAATAGTTCAAATGACTCACTGATAGATGACTCATAGATGGGAAACACACTGATAGTTCAAAGGAATTATTGATGGATGAGTCATCGATGTTGGACGCACCGATAGTTCAAAATGAGTCATCGATAAAGTCTCACCAATGCCCAGACCGACCGATAGTACAAATGACTCACTGATTCCCATAGTCACTGATACTGATGAAAATGACTTAGCCATATGGAGAGTCACTGATGCTGATAGAGTGATGATAATGACTCACTGATAGTCATAAATGTTGTTTTTATTTTATTAATTCAACATTATATCTAATGGTCATATTTTGACAAATCAATTCTTTAGACATTAAATAATTCTCTTTATAGGATATTCATAGTATAGTCTAAGGTACAAGCATGTGGGGGGATCATTATTCCTACTAGACCTCAATGGATAAAAGGATAACAAGTTGGATCATTAAACATACATATAAGAGGAGAAAGAAAATAAAACCTAAGAACTCCTACAACTCTCGAGAATATATCCTAGACCCAAGAACTCAAAAGTAATAACATATAGGGAGAACAATAAATTGATCTAAAACTGCTGAACTGACTCGAACAACTTTTTATCAAGAAGCTAGACATCTCATACTCTTTGAAGCTAGAACATAGAGGCTATGACACTCTATTTTGGAGTCAACTTCTTTAAGAGGACTCAAACATCAATTCCACTACACAAAACAAGTCCATTGCTACACTGCACAACACACATAGCCTTCTAAACCATTCCCTACGTTTTTAGATCTGTTGTGTTCATTTAGTTAGATTTCTAAGTTGTGTTTATATCTATCTATTACACACACACACTAAATCTTGTGCATAACTGGAGTATACTTATTTTCAACAATCCAAGACTATATTTATTTATTTATATCCCACATAGAACTGTGGGAGAGGTTTTTGTGACCTTTTTGTTGTTTTTCTGATGAAGAACTATGGTAGAGGTCAAATGTGACGTGGATAGCCTTGTGTTTTATTCGGAACCTTAATCCAGGGGGTGGATCAAACTTTTTTATTTATTTAAACTGCTTGGTGGTTTGTGATCACCAAGTAGAAAGGATTAAGTCATCATTTGATACTGAACCTCTTATTTTAAATTTTTATGTGACTATTGTTATTTTATTTTACAATGTGTTATAAAAAATATCATTCAAACGAAGTTAAACTCTGATAGTTAGTTTAAAAATGGTTTATTACAATTTTGAACCAGAAGGTTAGTTTCAAAAGTTATATTAATCTTTATAAATTAATTGAACATTTAGGACTCTTATAAATTCACTACAAACTGACTTGGAATATTTTTTAATTATAAAATTTTCAAATAAAACAATCCTTAATATAATTTTTTAATGTAACTTAATTCCCCCCCCCCCTTGAGTACACTAATCCACCCAAAAAGTACTTTGCTAGCCTAAATTATCTCTTAATCATTCTAATTGAATTTAATCACTTTCACAAATCTTTTAGGAAAAAAACTAAGTTGACCATAATATAAATTATTAATTAATATTTTCTTAAATATTGAAACCATTTTTCCAAATTCCAATCTATAGCCCCCCAAAAAAATTCATATGTTTCTCTTAGATACTTTCTATTCATTAGATGGCCTATATTTCATGAATCAATGAGTATCTATAAAAAAAACCTGGTTATTTATAGCATAAATTCATATTCTAGCAATTAAACATAAATTTTTCATCTTCAGTGTTTTGAATTTCAAAAAATGGACATACACGGTTGCGATCGGGGTTGTATTTGGAGTTTGATAGAATCAAGTTAATTTTTTGTAAATAGTAACATACATAATGAATAGTCACATGCCCTTCTGAATAGTAAAATACCCTTAAGAATAGTAATATGACACTTATGAATGGTAACCTTACCCAATAAAATGTAAATAAATTTTAAGCACCTTAAAAATGAAGTTTAAAATTTTATTTGTTGGTATTTTTTGATTAAATACTGATTATAATTAAAAAATAAATTTAACATATTTAGAAAATTATTATTGAAAAATGCAGTTCATTTTTTTATTTTACTCATTTAAAAATGGTTTGGGTTATTTTTTGGTATTTTTCAGAAATAGTTTAATTTTTGGTGAATAGTAAAATACATTAATTTACCGTATAAGTACATTATAATATAAATTAACTATTTGAAGAATAATGAGTAATGTAAGAACCCAAATATTGAACTAAAATTCAGATATTACTATTCTAGGTCATGGAATCCTCACTATTTCTTGTATTTTGGGGAAATAAACAATTAATAAATATAATATTAATAAAACCCTCCTCCCCTCCAGTAAAAATCCAACCCTCACACCCTCTTTTCATCACACATCTCAAGCTTCAATACTTGCCTAAATTCAACTCAAATATCTTCCTAAGATCCTCACCCACATCTAACAGCCCTTGGTCTTCCCAAAAGACCAAAACCTCTCCCCTGAAGAGGCTCTTAAAGGGACATAGATTCAAGAGTTAAATTTCAATTTTCAATTATTTTATTTTCATTCCAAGTTCCATTATTTTATATTCCCACCACTTCTCATACAAATATTATAAAAAATATATTACCATATATGTAATATAATTTTTTTATGATAATGAAATTTTCCATCATCGTTTCTTCCGCTCCTCTTATACTAAAAATGAAAACACTGTTTGAGATGTGTTAATTTATCACATTCTAGGACGTCAAGTTTTCAATTTCTATAACCATATTAAATTCTAGTCATGAAACCAATTTTATGGTTCAACCATATCATTATATATGTAATATTACCTATTTAATTTTTTGGAAGCTTTTTTAACACATGTATTGAATTATAAAACAAGCTAAGTTCGTGGTGATCAGAAACCATCAAAATAATCATTGCATTTATCATTAAAAAAATTTATAATGATTCGTCCTCTCCCAAAATAACCAAAGGATTTATTTGATAATTTAACCGTATATATGATCATTAATAACTCATAACATTAATTCTGTATTTCAATTTCTATTTAAAATGAACTTCCACTCATGAATACTACTAAAGTGATCAAGATAACCAAGGAAGAAAATGCTTCCAAAACAATAAAATTGAACCTATTAAACACATCAAAAGGATATTAATGAACCTAATAAGGTTAAAACAAATCAAAAAAATTATGTATGTTCTAGAATCATTAATTAATTAAGATAAATTTGATTATTCGGGTCATTAAGATCTAATGAAGGACACATTCGGTGATAAGGTAAGGGGTTTCTTATCAAACTTTTAATTCTGTGAGATATCCATTGTTCAACACTTAATTATAGCATGTGGTGTATTGTGTGATTAAATTTGATATATATTATCATTATTATATTTATATTCATGGTATTATATTATTAATTTGGTGGTTATTAATTTTTGGCCACACGAATCGATTGATTACAAGATGGTAAGGGATTTTGTCTCAATTTCCATTTCACTGTCATTTACTTGATATTGTGCACCTAATCATTATTATGTGGTGTTACTACATCCACATTGAGATAATTTTTATTTGAAATTGTAAATATATTATATATCAATATTCTGGTTTCATGGATATTGTTACCTTCTTAAGTCGCATACCCTTTTACAACCGATGTTTATTTGGAATGTTGTTTTAACTTTGAAAATATTGATGAATACATATCCTATACTCTATACATACATTAAGAAGTAATATTGTGATTTTATTAAATATATGTATGAATAATTATTTGGGTTAGCATAAATGGGTGGGGCCCTCTATAGCCCCTCGATTCCTCGACAGGTCTCATGAGTCAAACCAGTTAGCGAAAACCCTTTGAGTATGTTTCCAAAATAAGACAAGTTTCTACCCACAAACATAAACCATATTGATAGTATATTGGTATCATGTTCTAGATACATGAAGTCCAATTGATAATCATTCCCTTTATTCATTTTCAGTTATTACTATAAATGAAGTTTTTAATATGAAAAATTCTTTGGAAGTTGTTTCATTCATAGTATATTAAAGGCTTGTGTTTTTCATTTATTCACTATGCCATATTGACTATACTGATTTTTTTATGACTTAGTTATTTTGGATTCATGCTTCCACCATTTTTAACCTTTAATTTGGATTTGGTATCACCCCATTCGTTTTTCGGCCTTCAATAGGTGGTGATGAGGACACCATTTATCAAGTTCTCATGGATGCAGTTTTTTAGTTTTTGTTATGTATTGTATTTTGCTACCTTTCCCAATGTAATATGAGTCACATGTATGAATCTAGTTTTTTCAATACTTCTACCCTCATTTTTTCATATGTATTTCATTCCATTTAATCATACCAATGTAATAAGTAATGCACTAGCTTCAGTCTTCCAGTGGTGGGGCGTTACAGTTGGTATCATAGGAAGTTTAGTAGCTAATGTGGAAACTAGATTTAAGAATCATAAATTAGGAAAAAACCCCACTAAGATATTCTTTGAGGATAAATATAGAATAACATCCATATATTTTGTTAGGGAATATATTATGTAGATCATTTTAGCAGATAAATCCACGTCTGGATAATACATGTGTATGTTGTTCTGGAACAATTGTACATTGGAGTGAAAACTCCCATAGGGAGTTTTAGGCTTGACCCAAGGTATCCTGGTACACAATAAAAATCCTTACTACACACCTGGTTTGACAGTCTTGAGGGATATGATTATGATAATTCACATTTTCATTACAAACCATTATGAAGGATTTAAAAGTTAATATAAACAACATTTATGATTATGATATTAGTGCTGCGTAAATTTTTAGATAATCCTAAGTGTTTTCTAGTTAGAAATTTTGAAATATAACCTAATTTAGTGTATTCCATTGTTTATTGATGGAACCTAATGGTTGAAGGGGATTAAATACATGTATATAATGTAGTGACTTCCCCACTGAGGAAGTCAACACAGTCAATGTTGGAGAAGATAAAATCATGACCATATTGGGAGAACTTACTCAGGATATATCAAATAACCATGATACACCTATATTGGATCATTTCATGTGGAAGAAGACACCGTATTATAGTGGCACTACTAATACGTTGGTATCTAAGCAATGGATTAAGTCCCTTGATAATATATTTTTGGCATTAAGATGCAAAAAAATTGAAAATATATTACTGGAAATGTATTTCCTCAAGGGTGATGTTGATCAATGGTAGTCCTTGATCTGGAATACCACAGAAGAAGAATAAATATAATATATGGAATGGAGAAATTTTAATAAAATATTATTCGGAAAATATTTCACTCATGGACAATGAACTGAAATGAAGAGGAAATTCCCTAGCCTAAATCAAAGTGAAGAAGAGAGTGTTGTAGAGTATGAGGATATGTTCACAAGATTTTCCAGGTATTATAAAGATTACTTGAATAATTCTGAATAAAATATTGATCATTATTTTAATGAATTATGAGAAGTCTTGAAAGGGCACTGGCTTCTCCAACACTTTCATAATATGATGAAATTGTACTAAGTGCCATCAAAATAGAGAGGAATTTTCTAGATCAAATTTGATCATGGGAAATAAATATAAAATGAGGAATTATAATAACCATGGAAAAGATGAAGCACCAATGAAGAATAATGGAATTAACATATTTCAATTTTGTGAGAACTATGGAAAGGATCATCCTGGGAAATGATTGAAAATCATGGGAGTTTGGTATAATTATGGAGAAAATCAGCATCGATCTACTGAATTCAAGGGGAACGAACATGTCAATGATGGTAAATGCTACAATTTTATTGATATGGGACACTATGAAAATGATTTTCCTATGATCCAAGGAAAGTTTCCATAGAAAAGGCCACGAATGCATGGGAAAGCTTATGTGATTAAAACCGCAGAGGATGAAGTTCCTAATGTTGAGGTGGAATGTACTTTAGTAGTTTTCTCAAATGTATCCAATGCTTTATTTTATTACGGATCAACACATTCATTTTTATCTTTCAGTTTTCCATGAAAATTAATATTTTCCAATAATATTTAATAATTAATTTTTGAGTCCAAACACTTAGGGGATGAATCATTACAACAAATACATGTCAAACAATCCCAATCATGACCCAAAAACATTATTTATTTTCTAGTCTTATCATCATTCCAATTATTGAATTTCATATAGTTCTCAGTATGAATTTGATCTCAAATTATGATGTGAAGATCTATTATAAGAAGAAGGAAGTTACAATTTTTTAAAATGGTGAAGAATCCCTTATCTTTATAGTAGAAACCTCCCCAAAATATTATTATCCAGATCCACCCCCAATAGCTCTACTGAATTCAATTCATAGAGAGGAAGAGAGAACAATATCTATGGGTGATGAAATACTCCTTAAAACTAAAGATATACACATTTTTCAAGAATACATTGACATATCTTCAGAGGATTTACCTAGACATCTTCAAAATAAGGAAGTTGAGTTCTCTATTGATTTTGTTAATGGTGCAAGAGCTATATCAAAGAATCCCTGTAGAATTGCCACTATGGAATTAGTGGAGATAAAAATCTAGAGGAATTGAGTGAAAAATGATTTATTCGACCAAGGGTTTCTCCATGGGGAGCCATTGTCCTATTTATTAATAATAAAGATGGATCCATGCAGCTAAGCATTGATTAAAGGGAAATCAATGCTATTACAATTAATAAAATGTATCCTCTATCACAGATAGATGTTTTAATTGATCAACTTAATAGAGACTAATATTTTTTGAATGATTGACCTTTGATCTGGATATAATAAACTATGTGAGAGAAAGGAATATATTCCAAACATAGTATTTCAAACTAGGTATGAGCATTACGAGTTTACAGTAATTCCTTTTGGACTCACTAATGCACCCTCTATTTTCATGGAAAAAATGAATTGAGTTTTCAACGAATATCTTGATAACTTTGTTATTGTATTTATCAATGATATCCTGGTATATTCTAAATTATTCAAAGGCAATTAGAATCACTTGTGGATTATTCTGAAAACACTTAGAATAAATGAATTATATGGGAGGTTTAGAAAGTGAGAATTTTGGCTTCAATCAATTTCTTTCCTTGGATATATTGTCACTAATGATGGAATCTTAGTTGATCCTATTAAATAAAATTCAATCCAGGAATGGCCCATGCCAACAAACATAACCGAGCAACATAATTTTATTGGCTTAGAAGGTTACTATCATTGTTCCATTCATAATTTCACCCGATTGGAAAACACACTAACCAAGCTCACATGTAAGGGGGTTAAGTTTGTATGGATGAAAGAATGTAAAGAATACAATGAATAATGGAAAATAATATTGTTAAATGATCCAATTTGACTCTTCCATCTAGAAATGATGAATTTTTTATATATAGTGATGCATCAAAGAATGGACTAGGTTTTATACTTATGAAAAATTATAATACTATTTCTTATGCATCAATGAAGTTGAAGACTCATGAACAAAATTACCGAACTCATAATCTTGAGTTAGTAGCCATAATAATCGCTCTGACTATATGGAAACATTATCTCTATGGTGAATTATGAGAGAAATATACAGATCACAAGAGTTTGAAATTAACTTTTACATAGAAAAAATTCAACATGAGGTAGAATAGATGGCTCGAGTTACTCAAAGATTATGATTATTCAATACAAAACCACCTGGGAAAGGAAAATACAGTGGCAGATGAATTAAGAAGGATTTATCATGGACTTCTGACCCAAATGAGGATTGAAAGAGATCCTATATTCACGGATCTACTAAAAATTTATATGGGAATTGTTAAGAAAGGGAAAAATAATTCCTATATCAAAATATTTCTAGACCATAATTACTAGAGAAGATAAAAATCTCTCAATCTGATGATGAGAATATACAAAAGAAAATTAATGTTGTTAAGGATTGAAGATTGGTAGAATTTGTGTTTGAGGAAGGAGTTTTAAAATCATGGAATATATTATGTGTTAAATCAGTATCTAAACTAAAAATGGAACCATTATATGATGCTCATAGCACAAATTTTACTATACACCCTTGTATCACTATGATGTATAGAGATTAGAAGGAATTTTTTTGGTGAAATAACATGAAGTGAGAAATTGCAGAATTTGGGTCAAGGTGTCTAGTTTTTCAATAGGTGAAGGTAGAGAGACAACATACTAGAGGTTTCAATCAACCTCTACCTATTTCTATGTGGAATTGGGATGACATTATGGTGGATTTTTTTATAGGACTACTGAGGGAACCTAGAAGGAATAATGAAATATGGGTAATTGTTGATCATCTCACACAATCATCACATTTCTTTGCTATAAGAGAGGATTTACACATCAGCGCATGGAAATACTTTATATTAATTAATTTTGGAGACTTTATGGTGAACTTATAATGATTGTGTCCTATCAAGATCCTCATTTTACAACAAAATTCTAGAAATGTCTACTGAAGGATTTGGATACTGTTCTTTATATGAGTACTACTTATCACCCCCAAACCAACAGACAGTCAGAAATTACTATTCTAACACAAGAAGACATGTTGAGATCATGCTCTCTTGAATTTGAAGGTATTTGGGATCAATACTTACCTTTAGTGGAATTTTCCTACAGTAATATTTTCCATTCTAGAATTCAAATGGCACCATATGAAGCATTATATGGTAAGAGGGGTCGAACTCCAACTTATTTGGATGAAGTTGGTGAGAGGAAAATTATCGGCCTAGAAATTATAAAAGAGACACCTGCAAAGGAAAAGAAAATTCAGGCCCATATTAAAGCAACCCAAATTAGGTAAAAGAGTTATGCTGACAATTGGAGAATGGATTTGGAATTTCAAGTAGGAGATCATGTATTTCTTAAATTATCTATGTGGAAGTGTGTCTTAAGTATTAGATAGAAAGGAAATTGATCCCTAGGTATATAGAATTGTTTGAAATTGTAGAAAGGATCAAAGGTATAACTTACCATTTAGGAATTCCTCTAAGTATCTCCAAATTTCATATTGTATTCCACTTTTCATTGCTAATTAAATACATGCCAGACCCAATGCATTTACTCAGCTATGAATAAATAGAACTGGAACCTAATTTTTCATACTATAATGAGCCTATCGAGATTCTTGACACATGGGAGCAGGTATTGATAAATCATAGAACTCAACAAGTGAAGGTTATTTGGTGTTTCCATAAAATGGAAGAAGAAATGCTGGAACTTAAGGATGTTATGAAGAAGAACCACCCACATCTCTTTGAATGCATTTATACATGAAAATTTTGAGGATGAAATTTTCAAAGGATAGAATAATGGAACACCCCAATCATTTTATGGTATGTTTCTCTTAAATACAGTCTATTTAATGGATAGACTATATTTTATGAAGCACTATGTCTCTATGAAACAACACTTTGTTATTTATAGTATAATGTCATAACCTAGAAATTAAACATATATTTTTCACTTCTGTGTTTTGAAATTCGAAAAATGGACATACATAGTTGCGATCAGGTTGATATTTGGAGTCTGGTAGAATTAAGTTAATTTTTGGTGAATAGTAATTTACCCATATTAATAGTAACAAAACCTTTTGAATAGTAAAATACCATTGTGTACTATCATATTTCCCTTATGAATGGTAACATTACCCCTGAAACTGTAAATAACATTTAGGAACCTTAAATATGAAGTTGAATATTTTAACTGTTGGTATTTTTTGATTAAATAATTATTTTAATTAAAATCTAAATTTAATATATTAAGATTTTTTTTTTGAAAAATGGAGTTCATATTTGGTTTTTACACATTGAAAAATGATTTGGGTGAATTTTTGGTATTTTCCTGAAATACTTGAATTTTTGGTGAATTGTAAAATACATTAATTTACCATATACATACATTATAATTAAATTTAACTATTACTGGCATCATGAGTGATGTAAGAACCCAAATCTCGAACTCACATGCACTTATTACAATTCTAGGTCATGTAATCCTATCGATTTCTTATCTTGGGGTGGAAATAATAAATTAATGGATATAATATTAAGAAAACTATCCTCCCCTCCACTATAAATTAAACCCCTCGCACACTCTTTTATTCACACCTCTCATGAATTATCACATTCCTAAATTTTTCTCAATTATCTCCCTAGCCTCATCCTCCACGTACAACATCCCTTGGTTTCCTCAAAAGGTGAAATCCTCTCCCCTAAAGACTCACTCAAAAGAAGATAGTTTCTAGAGGTAAATTTCTATTTTCAATTATTTTTTTTCTTTTCAAGTTCCATTGTTATCATTTCTATTCCCACATCTTCTCTTGTAAATATTTGGAAAAATCTCATTTATTGTTTTAATGATAATGGAATGTTCCATAATCATTTTTCCCTCCTATACTAAAAATTAAAAAACCGTCCGAGATGCGTTAATTTATCACATTCAAGGAGGACGAGTTTTCAATTTCTATTACCATATTCAATTATGGACATAAAACCAATTTTATGGTTGAAAAATATATTTATCTATGTAATATAACCTATTTAATGTTTTGGAAACATTTTTTACACATGGTATTTAGTTATAAAACATTATGAGTTTGTGGTGATCAAAACCCATCAAAATAATCCAAGCATTTGTCATTAAAATTTGGTATAATGATTCATCCTCCCCCAAAATAACCAAAGGATTTATATGATCATTTAACCTTATGTATGATCATTAATAACTCATAACTTCAATTCTATATTTAAATTCTATTTCAAATTAACTTCCATTCATGAATACAAGTAAACCGATCATGAAAACCAATGAAGAAAATGCTTCTAAAAAAAATAAAATTAAACCTCTAAAACCAATAAGAAAATGCCATCAATGTACCTAATAAGGTTAAAATAAATCCATAAAAATTAATGTGTTTCTAAAATCACTAATTAATGTAGATATATATGATTATTCAGGTCACTAAGATCAAATTAAGGACACATTCGGAGATAAGGTAAGGGGTTACTTATCTCACATTTAATTCCATGATATTTCCATTGTTAACCACATATTTATTAAATTTGGTGTACTGTGTTCTTCCATTTGATATATATTATCTTTATTATCTTCATATTCATGGTATTATATGATTCATTTGTTGGTTATTAACTTTTGGTCACATGACTCGATTGATTACAACACGGAAAAGGACTTTGTCTCAATTTCCATTTCATTGTCATTTACATGGTATTGTGCACCTAATAATTTTTATATGGTGTGCCTACTACCCATTAGATGTCATTTTTCCTTTGAAATTGTAAGTATATAATATATAAATTTTATGGTTTCATGGATATGATTATTTTATTATGTCAAATACCCTTTTACATATTGTGTTTATTTGGAATGTTGTTTTAACTATGAAAAAATTGATGAATCAATATCCTCTACTCTATACATATATAGAGAAGGAATATTGTAATTGTATTAAATATATGTATAAATAGTTATTTGGAATTAAAATTATGGGCGGGGCCTACTATAGCTCCTCGATACATCGACAGGTCTCATGAGACAAATTAGTTGGTGACAAACCCTTTGACTTTGTTTCCAAAATCAGGCAGGTTTCTACCCAAAAACTTAAACCATCTTGATGGTATTGTTGTATCATGTTCCAGATTAATGATTTCCAATTACTAAGAATTCTCTTTATTTGTTTTCTATTATTACTATCCATGTGGTTTTTACTATTACAAACTATATGGATGCAGTTTCATTATTAGTTTATTAATGGCCCATGTTTTTCATTTATTCACCATGCCATATTAACTATGCTGATTTGTTTATGATTCAGTTATTGTTGATTCATACTTATTCTATTTTAAACCCTTAATAATATTTTTAGCTCACCCCATTCATTGTTTTACCATCACCATGTTATGAGGAGGAGACCGTTTATTGAGTTCTCATGGATTTTTCTTTTTAGTTTATGTTATGTGTTGTATTTTGTAACCTTTCCCAATGAAATATGAGTTACCCTTATGTATCTTGTTTCTTCAAGACTACTAAACTGATCATTACATTGGCATTTCATTCCTTTTAATCATACCAATTTAATAAGTAATACATCGGTATCAGGTTTCTGGGGTTGGGGCCTTAAACAATCACATAAGTGATAGAAATTTATTTAAATTTAATCTTGATGATGGGACAACACTACAGGGTTTTAATGTAAAAATGATCAATAGTTTTCTACATTTTTTTAAAAAATTTCAATATGAAATTGGTTTCAATGACCTAAATTGTATTAACTAATAAAAATACATTTTAAACAAATTTAAAATTTAATTTATCCTTATAAATAAATTAGATGAAAAAAATGTTTTGAATTAAGATTTAGTATTTTTCACAATTCATCCAAAAAATGATGTTTCTCAAAAAAAATCCCAAAAATTCACCCTAAGATAATTTCAATGTCATAAATTAAAAAATTATGTCAATTTATAAAATTGAATTTCTAAATGTTTCTAAAATTAATTTTATTATTTATCATAGAATGACATAAAAAGTATTTCATTTGAGAAAATAGTATTTTTAAACATATAAGGACATTACCAAAAACTATATCTTTTAGTATCAAAATGATATATTTATATAAAGCCATTATAGACAATATTTTAAAATTATTTATTACTATTAATATTTATGTGTTTAATGGCTAGGTTATAACTATCTCGTTTAAATAATTATAACAAAAATAGATGTTTCCTAAGAACTTATTGTTGCGAGAAACGTACGCCAAGTCGGTGCCATGTAAATGTAATGTTTTAATTAGTAAAATGAATGATATTAATATAATTTATTTCAATCAAAAAAAGGTCCATAATAATTTGGGTTGATAAACAATGTTACCAATGTGTTAATTATTTTAGGTTACAATCTCATTATTTATCATAATTGTTTATGATTTTGTTTCTCATGATAAAATATCGTGATCCATTTCTCAAGAAACTCATGAATTTTATTATCCTCTAGTTATTTATGATATTTTAAAGTAATAGTACCATTTTCCCACTCTTTTATCATAAAAATAATTGCGATTTGTTTTAATAAAATATGACTTCATTTCATTCATCATCCAAAAATTTGTTTTCTTTCAAAACTTTGTTTAATTTGTTTTTCACATTATCAAATGATTTATTAATGAAATTTTCACCCTTGTTTTACTTTTTTAATTTTTTTGAATGTAATCTTACGGTTTTATTTTCTAACAATTCCCATCTGGGACTTACCAAAAATATGAAAGGAATCATTATTTAACATGTAATAAATGAACAAAATTTTCAACCATCATGATCATTATTTGATTTGAACATTACATTATAATTTTTTCTATTTATTTTCAAATATAAGGACTTTCTAGTGTGTCCAGGTGACTCAAGATCAAATCCAGGTGGAGGCACAATTTCCAGATTACTATAGCAGTACTATAGCAGCACTGTGATGTACTGTTGTAGGTAATATAGCGGGCTATAGTAGGAACGTTTTGGCATTGTTGCAACCAGGAATTTGCACCCATTTGGGCCTTCAGGCCACAGATTTGGTCCTTCAGTCCTTTAAGGACTTCAGGCCACCCAATCCTTTGGGCCAGTAAGGGCTTTGGGCAACCTCAAGGAATTCGGGACTCCTTAAGTGCAGATGAAATCCATAAAACCTACAAGGAACAAGCTCTATAGGAGGATGAGAAAGGAGATTTCACCACATCAGAAGCTACATGGGTTGCAAGAATGAGATGGTATGGCACCTTCCATCGGGACAAGCCTATGCACGCATGGGATAGCCTAGCCAAACAGCCATGCGAAGGTGGAGAGCTGATTTCATAATGAAGATGTTGGATGGAGTAGTTCCATGTAGTTAGTCTGGGTTGTATGTAGTGTTTGAAGCCTACAGGTATTGAAATCTTCTAACGCCTACAGGCCATGTAATAATTACACCTACGAGCATTGTAAGAGTTCCACCTCACCTCTTTAAATGTGTATTAACAAAATTAATAAAAATTGAAGGCCTTCGTGCCATTAAATGAATGATTTTAAAAATGTTTAATGTTGTAAAAAAAATTTAAAAGAGAAAAATATGTTTTCCTCAAAAACTGTTTTAAATGATCATTAAAAATATTTTTTTTATCTAAGATGACATTTATTGTTTTTACCTATTCCTTACTAAGGATATTATCCCAGGATGAAATTCTTTTTATATCTCTTAATGGTTTATGTTTTTGATGACAAAATTTTTATGAATCTTATTTCATACCCATAAGTTATACCACAATAGAATTCTTATGAAACCTGCTTATTTTACATGGGTTATGCTACGATGAAATGGTGAAATGATTATGAAACCTATCTATTTTCCATGGTTTATAATATAATTATATTTTTATGAAACTCATTTAATCTAATGGGTTGTGAAATGATGAATGTTTTATGATATTGTGGAACACATATGTATGATTTTCATTATGTGATGGGAAGGACTTGTATCTTTCTGCAATGCATTGAGTAAGTATAAATGTTATATGATCTCATATTCTACATAAGAGGTTATCCCATGCCCAAAATAGGGTACACAGGAGGTCATCCCAAGATAGAATTGGGTACATGGGTGGATAACGCAATACTAACACGTTATGAATGTCTTGGGGGGGTTTCCTTTACATATGATTTTCTATGATTATGAATATTCCATGATTTTATGTATTATGATAATGTTATGACTTCATGGATCATTTTATTGGATTCAATTATGATTCATTCCTATGAATTAACAATATTTTTTCCATTAATCATTATTATGATATTTGGTATGAAGGGTATGGTTTTCAAAAGTTATGCTCATGTTCTCATACCCTTGTGTTCAGGTTATGATTACTTATCTCCCATATTTACCTTTACTAATTGTATGATCTCACCCTTTATTATGTTTACATTATCCTGGTTATGAAGAAATTTAATATGTATTATATTTATAGGAAGTGTTCTAGTTCTGAATATCATAATTTGAGGTGATGTAGTTTACCTATAGATAAGTTGTTTGGGCTTCCAGGTTTCCAAATACACTAAAATATTACGGTCCTCAAGCCTGTATTTATGTAATTTAATTAATATTCATAAAAATAATATAATATCTATGTATGATAATCCTTTTTCTAAATAAAAATGAAAATTTATTAATTGTAAAAAAATTATTCAATCCTTTCCATCTACGTAGAAAAAAAAATAACATCAATCATAGGTACATGAAAACTAATGCTTCTACATAGAGATGTTGTGTTTTTTCATCTCTACCTCAAATGGATCATAAAAAGGATATATTTGATGAATTAGTAAGTAATATAATTTAAATTTATGTCTCTTAAAAGTTAATTTAACATAATTCATCTTTATAAACATTCATTGACAAATGGGATCGCTAATCATGTGTATGTATGAACTACCACATCCACGAACAATGAATTTTATTTTTCATCGCCAACTATCATGGATGGTTCTAATAAAAGTTTTATAAATAATATATGACATCTATGAAATTTTCACAATTATTAATATTTCTCATTAACATTATATAAATTCATTCCTTTAAACCTAAAAACATTATAGTTGATTACTGTTTGGGTCGGTTTTACTAGCTATGTAAATGATTTTATAATGATTATTTCATAAATGATAATGTGATTTAATATAATGGTAACATCATTTAATATTAATATAATTGATATTTTATCATTAGTTTTAAAAATTTTCATTGATATTTAATATATTTATTAATTTATCTCAGTTCAATCATTAAAAATGTCAAAACCTAGTTCATCACAATTTCTATTTTCAAAATACGTATTCATGTATTTGACATAATGAAAATGGGGCATAATTAATAATTAAAAAGTTATTATTCTACATTTAATTATCTAAGAATGATGAACTTGAATCAACTTAGTGAGAATCAATCCCATCGTTTTGAATATTGAACAAAATAGACAACCAAAAGTTATAACACCTAATAATGGAAATATAATATAATCAGTTAATATATTTATATGGTTATAAAATAATTATAAAAAGGGTAGTGTGTTTATATTATGATCATGTGATAATTTATTAATATGGTTTTTTCATTGAAGAGGATGTTAGAGAATGGCCAAGTATTCAAGAAATACATGGTTAGCAGAGTTTAATCTCAAATTCCTTCCATTGAGACATGTTTTTATATTATGAACCTAATTTAATTTCTAAGGTGCACATGCTACCTATTTAATATATAATATCATGAATTATATTTTAATCATTATATTTGATGGTTAATTTTCTATCCCCCTCTTTCAAGGTGTTTTAATTAAAATGTTACTTAAGTCGTAAGGGGTTATCATAACTCAAATCATTTACTTACGTCATATTCACTCCTCTTGGGATAATGTATTTAAATTATGATCTATTATAACCTATTAGTACGTTATATTGTATTTCAACAACAATTTATAGTGAAATAATTTTTCACTCCAAATTATTCCTCCATGGTGATTCATTAGTTTCTTGAAAATGTATTTTTGTTAAGAGTAATTCTCATTTAATATAATTGATTTGTATTTAATATACATGTTTTTACATCAATTAATGTTCTCCTTTACCAATAAGAAACTCAAATAGATTTTATCAACAATGAATCTTGTATTTACCCTTTATTCATTTTCAAATAAATTATTCTTTATCCCTTTAATGATGTGGGATTTCATTAAGCGGATTTTCAAATGTTTTAAATGATTTTTCTTATCAATGATAACTTCTTCTTCAAAGGTTTTTAATGTTTTTAAAAACTATTTATTTATATTTTAGCTCACTGTATTGTAATTTTTTATGAGGAATTTTTTTAATATATCTTCTTATTATTATAATAAAGGGTTTTATAAAATGACTTTAAATCATGTCTTTTTAAGGTGATATTATGAAAAATTATAAGAAAACTACTTTTTGTGATTTATCTTCCATTTTTTAAATATTTTTCTAAAAGGATGTAATCGTTCATAAATAACCATATATGTTCTCTTATTAAGTACTCCTTTTGGGTGATGATGTTTTTGGTATCAAATGATCATGATTCTTTTCTGATACCATTTAAAAAAGTTATGAATCTGATTTTCATTCCATGGGTTATTTATGATATGATTAATGATTTGATTTTATGAGGAAATCATATTTTCGGTGGATAACCCATGCCAAATCCCTTTACGATTTTATTTATTTATTTTGGATAATCCCATTTTATGACTAGGTTGAGAGGGAATCCTTACATGACCCTTAGGCCTAGAGGCACAAATCCCAATACATTACCCATAGACTAGATGATACAACTACACTGGAACATACCCTCCCCATAATCTACTTCATTGATGGAACCTAGCTCTTCATCTTACATAGTTGATCATCTAGCATTGCACTATGAAAAGATACACAGAATCTAGTACCGATGGAATTTTCGATACCCTCTCATTCTTCTAATCTGTTTGTATTTTCTTTGGTGGCTTTTAATTATGATGATTACACATTTGGGATTGGCTCGCAAGTGGTTAAACAAGACCACTTTAGGTGAAAAAGGCCCTATGGCCTAAAATCCATTACCCCGAATATCTATTGTTTTCCAGTGGACTTGTGGCCTAAAGGCCAAAAATTGTCATCCATATTATATCATCTTCAGGACTAGAATAGGATGATAGGATGTTGGTTCCTCCTTCCAGTGATTTATTCTTGGACTTCACTTCTTATTCCATGTCTCCATCATATATTTGATACATGTCTATTAATATTATTCCTAGTTCTACCAATAAATAAGAACAAGTTATTTATGTTTCTTAATGTCAAAATAGGGCGGCTACCTACAGTATGATCAGATAGTGGTGTTGGGAATATCTAAACACCTTTGGATGTGGGGTGTGTTGGGAATTTATAAAAAAACATTGACTTACAGAGCTGAGGGCCTCACATGTATGAGGTGTATTAAGTGTAGTATGAAAGGAATATCATATCCATTAGATGGAAACATAATCTACTGGTGTACGATATCGAGGGATTGTTTCCCCACAAATCCCATACATGATAGATAGGGAAACGCATGTTTATTTTATTAATATGAGGCATCCAATATTCATCATGTGGGAAAACATATGGTTATCACATGAGGCTTCGAAGGATCATTTTCAAGGGAATATCATGCTCATTACATAAGGTATGTATTCCAATGCCTCAATATGGGTCAAATGATTAAATTATAGTGGGGAAGTTATAATATTTTTATTGTTTTATGTGTAAATTTACAATACACACTTTTCACACACTGGGTGAAAAATATCTTATCATCACATGGCGGCACCAAAGCTAAATTGGGACCTCATGTTTGGATAGTGAGGAGTAAGGTGTGTCTTTAGGGGGAATTATTACACTATTTTTTCCACCTCCCATAGGTATGATATAAGGATTTTATGTGATTTTGAGATTCAATTGTAGGGAGGTATCCTTCATACCCTGTTAGGAGATAGGGATAAAAACTCACATATTTTGACTATAAAGTTTATGGTGGTTTGATAGGGCCTATATATATAGTTTAACATTGTTTAGTAAGGAAACATGTTTCATAAAATGAGTGAAAAAAATGTACAGTGTGGGGATTATGTATATATGGTACTCTGAAGTTGTGGGCACATCTCATGCTTATCAAATGATGAATCCTATATTTTTCATGTAGATTAAGACTATAGATTAAAATCATATTATAAGGACGTTTTCATGTAGTTTATCTTCATCCAGCTAATATATTATTGTTATGTTTAAAAATCATCCGACTAGCGTGTGTGAGTAATCTAGTTTCAATTCATACAATATAGATGTTACTGGGAATCCTGCACAGGGTTGCCTAATTTCCATGAGAAGCAATGATGGGATGATTGATGCTTATGCATGGAATCTTTGTAGGAACTTCTAGGATAAATTATTGAGTTATTTAAAATAATGTGTGTAATTTTATTTGAAACTTATAGGATCATATATGGCATGATTGAATCATACGCTTGGAATATGACCATGTGGGGCTATAAGAAGCTATGATGTGATTGGGGATTGCATGTGGAATCACCCAGGTACTTCTAAGAGTAGTGATGGTGTTAGTTGGGATGATGCATGGAATATTCCCAGGTATTTCTAGGAGAAATGGTGGTGTGATTTGGGATTACCCATAGGAGATTATTGGGTTCTTCTAAGAGCATTAATTGTAAGATTTTGGATTATGCATGGAAGTTTCTCAGGTGCTTCTGGGGACCATGAATGGAATGATTTGGGATTTCGTGAGAAAGGTTTATGGGTGTTGCTGAGGGGTAGAGATGGTATGAGTAAGCCTTGTGTGAATATTCTTCCCATGTGGTTATAAATAACATTGATGATATTATAGGATAATACATATGGAATTCTCCCAATTACTTCTAAGAAGAATTTATGTTGTGATTTTAGCTTGCATGAGGAAGCTTCCTGAGTATTGCTGAGAAGAAATGATGGTGTGATTAGAGCTTATGTGTGGGATCTTCTTAGGGGATGGGGTATTTTATAAATACCATCACATAAATCATCTCATGACAATTACATGAGGAATATTGTGCTTATTATACAATTCAACCCTTGTTCATTTCATAAGTAAATGCTAAAGTTTAGCATCATGTGAAAGCATGTGGTGTGAGGGGTTTATGAATTAAGTTACAATTTCTTTATTCCTCATATCAGGTTATGAGGGTCTCTTGACCCATTGATAAGTTGGGGAATATGATTTTGTATTAAACCTAATGAGGAGGCCCATGGAGATACTTGGGAGTAGCAGGGATACTTGTGGGTCTTGCGTGCAAGGGATTCCCATTCTTCTTCCTCATGTCAGGTCATCAGGGAAAATTATTCTACTGACATGTTCCAGAATATGAATGGGTATTACACTAGATGAGGATGCCCACGGGGATTTCATATGGAGTTTATCACTATTTATAAAGGTGGAATATGTTGTAGAACTTTTATTTATCCCATGAGTGGATTTATATATATCTTTTAAAAATTGATTCATAACCCATGTATGTTAGTACCACATCAGAGGAGACGTAATACCTTTCATGGTCATGTGATAGGATCTATTGTGGTGCCTATTAGGGTTATACAATATTGACCAAGATAATTTCATTTTATGATTTTTCATCGATGTAGCATGTAAAATGAAGTTTAGATTCATGCAGTGGTGACTACAGGGGTCATCTCATGATCATCACAAGTTGTTTCTTATGCTTGACATGGAATACATGTCATGAATTCCAGACAAGGAATCATACCCTTTAAAAATAGGGTATTCTAAAATTTGACACCATGTGGTGAGTACTATAGGTGGGATACTATTATAAATGGCTAGTTTGGGTCTTACTCCAAAGAGACCCTTTCTAGTTCAACCAACCATATGAATTAGGTTGCAAGATTTTATGATACTAAGGATTATCTCGAATCAAAGTATTTTAGGAAGCCAAGAGTTTTATCTTGATGTGTGGAATAATTAATAGACTAATATGAATAACACAAATCAAGGTGTTTTAGAGAAAATTGATGAGTATGTAGACTCATAGAAATATATGGGATGACATGTTGGGTTTTATATGTAGAAACCCATAATTTACATAACATTTACTAAAAATTATGTGGTGTGACTCTCCATTTTTTATGAGGTTCAGTGAAGATAAAGAAGATAATTGAGTGGGTATTTATTTGAATAATGTCTTTTGAAGATACATTTCATGAAGGATTAATGTCTTTTCAAAATATTGAGTTTTAGAATGCTCTAAATTCCATTCACAAAGAATTCAAGTTTTGTGAAATTCTATACTTTTAACCACAATCACCGATTCTTAACATTTTTAGTATTTAATCTTCTGAAATCCTTAAATATTTACCTATAAGTCCATTTGGTATCCATTACCTGTAAAATAAAATATAATAAAATTCTCATGGGATAGAAAATTCATCCTTTTGTTCAAAATTGGATGCATTTTTCAGCACCAAATGAATGGAAATTTTTAATTTTCACCACATAAAGCATTGTAATTTTATTTATTAACAACATGAAGTAGGGAAAACAATTCACAACATGATTCATCAGAATTTTTTTTGTTAACAACAAGAATCATGGGTATTTTTGTCTAGAAAATGAATCGTGAAATTATTTTTTGTTCACAACATATTTTTTGGGAATTTTTTTTCACAACATGAAGTGTGGGAATTTTTTTGTTCACAACATAAAGCATGGAAATTTTTTTTACAATATGAATCATGATAATTTAGGTTATTCACAATATGAGGCATGGGTTTTTTTGTTTACAATGTTATAATTTCCCCATGCTTATGTTTATTCCAAATTTCTTTATTATGCAAGGTTTATGAAGCATAGTAATCTTGTTGGTTCACAAAATATTGCATGGAAATTGTTTTTAAAACATGAAGTGTGGTAATTTTATTTGTTCGCAACATGGAGTGTGGGAATTTTTTTTGTTTAGAATATAAAGCTTGGGAATTTCGTTTCTTCACAACATGTAGCCTGAAAATATTTTGTTCACAATGTTATAATTTCAACATTCTTATTTTTATTCCAAATTTTTATATTATTATTTTTTAAAAGGTAATGTTACATTTCAAATCCATGTTCACATGATTATGCTTTATGGCTCATGGTTAATATCTAATAATTTCACAATTTATTACATTTTTGTATTTTGTTTGTTTGATATTTTATGTCCCTTTATCCTGACTTATGGGAAAATATTATTGATCCAAGTAATTTTGAAGAGATATCTCTCCCCTACCAATGTTTTCTCATATTCTTATGATCAGGCCCATAAGGATATGTTGATGTGTTTTATTTTACTAAGATTTTGATCTAAACCTTTATTCTATTTCACTTTCCTATGATATAATGATGAGTATGTCTTATGATATGTCTAGAAGGGATTCTATTATGCTTCGAATATAAGGAAAAAATTTACAAGTTTTGTAAACTAATTTTCCTATTTAATTTTTCCTCAATGATTTTAAATATTTAGTTTAAGGGATTATAGGATAATTTTGTGAGTGATAATGTTTATCTTATGTAAATGATAAAAAATAATGATATGTTTATCATGGTTAACTACTGGATATCCCAAGATTGAATTTTCAAAGAATAAATATTTTTTACCTGAATATGCACACAAGTAGTTCAGTGGTTGATGCTATGACTATCAGATTTTAGAATTTCCAAGTGATTCTATTGATCCTAAAAATAACTATAATAATTTAGTTATATAATTGTTTCATCATGATATAGTTTTTTAATTATTTTTTTTATATTTATGTAGGTGATGAATATATAAAATTATTATCCAAATATAACCCATTAATGAATATTACACACTAGGGAAATGATTATTGCAGACTTCTGATCTATATATCAAGATTTTATGAAATTGTTGACATGTCAATGTATGATATAATATTAAAAAAAATTATGTTACTAATATATCTATAAATATTTGATATAACTGGTTATTATAATAAATAATATGTTTTAAACTATGTGAGATTCATCCAATAGCCTTCTACACACCCTGATTGGATAGTTTCATTTTGAATTATGACAATTGGTAGGTCATTTTTTGACCATATTTATATATTGTGGAATATGACCTTGTGAGTAAAATACCATGATATATTTCTTATTATGGTTTAACCTAATTATCTATTGTCTTACCTATTTCATGATACCCATGTCCTTTTTATTGAAGATTATATGAAAAATAAAGATATAATTTCTCATCATGTCTATAATTACAGAAAAATGAAATCGTGATCATGTTCTCTTTGTAATGTTGTCCTGAATGTACTAATATAATATTCCCCAAGTTATTTGTTATTTTAGTAATAATGGTATAGCAGACCATAACCTAAAGTTTCTTCTCAGCAAAACCCTATAACTAATATGGGGGGTCTATGTATCCATGAGTTAGGGTATGGGTATCCATATATATTTTGGTTCCCCCTAACCAATTTCATTCCCAATAGGGAGTGTATTCTACTTATTTGGAATGAGTTTAGTAACTTCCTTAATTGATACCTCAATCGATAGGGATATGTTACCTATATATGAGAATGGGTCATGTATTTATTGTAACATCCCAGGTAAATAAAGAATATGAAATTTTCATATTTAATAATTATTGAATTAAATATTAATTTCACTTTAAAAGGGTCTCTATGTTCGATAGCGTACCCAATATGCAACAACGGGTTTCTTTGAAATCTTACATTGCACACTAATAATATATAATTATTATTTTAAATGGTAGTAAACTCTTAGACGTTGTATTGGCTGGAATGAACAAAACTGAATACAATATAATTATACATGTTTGTTAAATGTATTTACATTTATCCAATAAAAGTTATTGGCTTAAAATGTGAATGAATCTAATTTTAAGAATAATTTACATTAAAAGGATGATTTATCTCCTTTTAATGGGGAACCCTTTTTAAATCTAGTTTTGGACACTTTAATGTATTCTATATGACCAAATAAAATCCTTTTTTATAATGGGGACATCAAAATATACTTTGTGTAAATTTTTGGATTTTTTCTAACAAAGTTCATTTTTTAATGAATAGTGAAAAATATTGTATTTTAATTCAAAAGTTCCTTTTAATATAATTTATTTATATGGATATATTATCTTTTTAATTGGTTTTAAAGTTATATTAAAATATATTTTTACCATTTAATCCATTTTGGTTCATTGGAATTAATTTCACTTTGAAATTGGACATAAACAAGTATCAATCTTTTGATAGTTATTGTTTCTTAAAAACAGACTATTTGTTTTGATAATGGGAATTAATTTTAAAGTTAATTAATGCCACATATATTTTTTTAATTTGTTATAATAGATATAATTTTTTAATTTGGAATATCAAATATAGCTTAGGCTTAATTTTTGGTATTTTTCTGAAAAAACTTCAATTTTTGAGGAAAAGATGGACCACTTAGTGGTAGTTAAAAAAACTGACTTTTTCATTTAAATGAAAATTTACCACTTCTGTGAATTTAATTTCAAAATTCCGAAACACATGGTAGTTATCTGGTAGTAAAACTTGGTTCATTAAAATGAAAATAAGTTTTGGTGAATAGTATCTTTTGACTTTAATTTACCACGGTTAAAGGTAAATAGGGTAATTCAAGGTTAAATAATACTATAATAATTCAAAATTACCTTAACACTTGTCATAAGATTATTTTATGAGTATTGGCCAACCATGGGCATACTTGGGTCGATTTTCGGACCCCATTGAGAAACTTGGTAGTGATAATGACAATTTGGATTAATTAATTTAATGTAAAGACAAAATTGACATTAACAGAAATCTTATAGTAATTAATATTTATAATGGGTTATATAAATTATTTTTTCGACTATAAATATTCATTGGAAATATATAAATATTTCTTACATGATTGTATTTTTTTATAATTTTTAGACAAAAAATATATTAAATTATTTATGACACAATAATGATGCAGTATTTACCTCATTAATAAATGATTTAAATAAATAAGATTATAATGATTAAAATATTATACAAAACATGTCCAATTCTGATTGGATGATTTTATTTCGACTATTATTCATCTTATCTACATCTTTAATTATTTTCATACCTTTTTAAACTAAAGATATGTTTATAATAAAATAAAATTTTCACACTTTCCAAAAGAGCCCCTCCTCCCCCTTATAAAAGGAGACCACTTATAACCAATTCCTCACACCTCTAAAGCCATTTGGCACATCCAAAATCTGACCAATTAATCTCCATACATCCCTATCCTCCCCCCTATAAGCCTTACCATAGGCAAAAGGCACATCAAGAAGTCATTTTGGTTCAAACCAAAAGAAGGTACCCAAATTAAAGTTTAAAGTTTCTCTAAAACTGTTTTCATTTATTTTACTTCTCCGACCCCTAAAATATTTTTATTCCATTATTTTGTAACAAAACCCGTATCATAAATATACTAGAATGTTTTTATGGGATGTATTCTAACTACACATACACACACCTCAGTCTAATGGGTGAAGAACATAATGTTTCTGTGGATGGAAAACTAATGCCTCACGAAACGATGATTGTTCGATTATCTCCTATCGCCTCTCATGGTGGCCATTATGATGGAACATTATTTATATATTATACATATTATGTTTATGTTTTATTTAGGCTCCTATATTTTCCATTTATATCACACTGTTATGGTTTCCATAGTGAGTAAATATGATAATCTCATTTGAGGAAGTGCGGACTACCGCCCCTCAAAGTGATGTGATTCGTTAATTCCTTATGTGGGATGTATAAATGATCTATTTAATGATATTATATATGATATTATACTGGAATTATAATATAACTATGTATCATTATGTTATAATTCCATTAAAATAATAAATAGAAATGAAAGTAGCATTCATGCGTACGTACGGCTTACCGTCTCCATGAATGATGCATTTCATTTCATACCTCTAAATGTTATGTACTATTATAAATACATTTATATACTGGATATATATTATATATATTATATCTAAATCCTTAATATCATTCTGGATATAATTAACCTTTGACAGATAAACAACATGTAATTATAAGAAGTCCATTTTTGACTCAAGTACCAAATATCGACAAAACGAACATTATTAACATAATTGATTACATAATATTTATAACATAGTAGTAGGTGATATAAAATTAATAATAAACTTGAAAAATTTTCTTAAGAAAGTAGAAATTAAATTTATTTTATTATTCAGGAGATTAAAGAACGGTCGAGTCAAGTCAAACATGAGGTAAGGGATCCGACCTCTCTGTTTCTTTTCAAGTGTCCTCTTTTATGTCATTTCTTTTATGCTCCATGTTCTTATGTTGGAGGATGTTATTTTATATTAACAATACTGTAATATTTATTTTAATATTATTAGATACCCCCTCTTACTCTCATCAATTCATTTTAATAATTTTTAAGTGGCGCTGTTAGGCTACTGATTTTTTGTAAGGGATTTTCTTATCTCACTTTTAATTCTGTGAGATTTCCATCATTCGCCACATATTCATTGCATGCGGTTTATTTTGTACTTAAATTTGATATATATTATCATTATTATCATTATATTCATGGTATAATTTGATTCATTTTGGGATTATTAACTTTTGGTCATACGACTTAGTTGATTTCAACGTGGTTAAGGGTCTCATCTCACTTTTTATTCCCATGAGATTCATGCTATACTTGCCACTATTTCCTTTTGTGTGGTTTATGTACTACCCATTATTTTATTATTTGTGTAATATAATTTTATTTATGAGTAATTACATCTTCATTTTATGATCCTTTATTCATGTGACATATGTTTTGTAAGTTACCAAATCTGTAAGGGAACCTTTGACCCTCCTCTTGTTAAAAGAATTTTTTATTTTGTCTTTTAATTTACATCTTATTATTTTGGTATATGTTCATTTATATCCCCATGGATATAAAATTTACGTCCAACTGATGATATATTATTTTTATATCATCAAATCATTTTCTAAATTTTAAATTTACGTCGTTAGGCTGTCAAATTTTTACAAGGGAACTTCTTAACCTAATTTCAATTCATTGGGTTCAACTTGTACTTCTTGAACATGTTGTCCTATGAATATGTGTGAATGACCTATGATTGTTTTACACATAATATAAACTTATATTGGGTGTATTTATGTTTTTCACACATAATTATGTGATTGATTTATCCTTAATTTAAGGATACCATCTTTATAAGGGATTTTATCTCAATTTACATTTCCATTGAGACTTCATTGTTGTTACGCACCAATTCACTCTTATGTGGTGTATATACTTTCCTTTGGCATAATATATCATGAATACCTTTATTGTCATGATATTAGAAAGTTTTTATTTACTTTTATTCCTCAATTATTTGTATTCAAGCGTCCCTCCTTTTTCTTCAAAAAACTCTTTAACTAAAAGACCGTTTTAATTGTTTTAAATATTTATTATTCTAAATATTTCTCATTAATGTCCATGTTTTTAAAATGAGTTTTAGGATTTATTTATATGGACATTACTATTTTAATATGATAATTCATTTAAAATATTCAAAGTGGTATGGGACTCTTTGATTCAAAAATATATTTTTAAATTGTTTTGAAAATGATATGATAAAACATTGTTTATTTCAATATCTTGATTTGATATATTGTAATGTGGAAATGTTATCTTTATTTTATACATGTGTTATAGGATATTATTATGTTATGGTTATTGGGAATTGTTTATGTATACGGGTGGTTCTGTGATAATCCTAGGGCGGGTGAGCCCGAGATAGCTCTCTAATGCATTAGGTAACGTGACGGAGGTAAATGTGATGTTTCTCCTAAGAGATTTAGGGAATATATAGTGATGGATACTCCAATTATAACTCCCTATGTAGCTATGATAGCTACAATTTAAGTTTGATATGGATTCCATAAGTAACCTTTATGATTTATGATTTGTGTGTGTTATTCATAAATCTAATGATTTCATAAGGTATGTTATGATTGAAAGGTATGGATTCATTGATATGTATTTATTGAAGGGATAATGTTTTCCTTCTTTATTTTTATAACCATTACTGATCTTTTTATGCTCATCCCATGTTTTTGAATTTTTTTCCATGGGACATAAATATGAATAGGGTCAAGGTTCAGATCAATGAAAAGACATGCTATCTAAAACGTGGAACTAGACATGTTTCTTTTTAAGAGTTTTTATTTTATAAAAAATGGATACTAAGTAGTAGTGTATACTTGTAATATTCATGTTTTAATGTAATAGTTATGGCCTAATTCTCTAAAACTCTAAACCTGAAAAGATCCTCAATGTGAATTATTCATTTAATTCAATATTATGTAATGTTTAAGGCTTGGTCCTTATAGTTGGTATCAGAGGTCATTTTAGATAACTTTAGAGGTTATGGAATTCTTTAAGCATAAGTGACATTACCATAATGGTTAGGATTTTAGAAAAAGTCATAGTTTTTTAGATAAAGTGAATGATTTTAAGATAACATTAATAAGTATATCTTAGTGTTTACCCTCCTCATAAGATATTATATGATAATTTTACTGATAAAGTCACACGAACCTTTTTGGTTATAGTAAATGGATGGATCTTGCAGGAACTAATGTAATAGTGGATGTGAAGAAAACTATGATAGTTTTCTGAACGGGAAGCTGAATGATATGGGATCATCAATGAGAACTCTTGTGGTAATTCTCAACCAACTATATGGAGTCATGATTGACAATTAGAACCTTAGTGTTTTTTATAAGACATCATATATGCAAGAAACAAATCTCTACGGATGTTCAAGTAATAATCATAAAGGTAAGTATGATAAAAAACCTTTGTGTCAAAGATTTGGAAAGAAACACATAGGAAAATTTTTCAAAGGGACATAAAGATTCTATAGATGTGGAAATGAAGGTCATAAAGCAAGAACCTTCCATGGAAAAAGGATGCATCTAGTTGACTCTAGGAAAGGGAAAGAAGTTATTTCTAAAGGATCAATTGAATGTTTTAAATGTGTTGAGCATGGTCATTATGCAAACACATGTTCTATGAAGATGTTTTGGGAATGGGATCACCAGGATTATAGGAATATTTGTTCACCAATACCCAATGCCATTCCAATTGAGGATGGATAAACTGACAATGACCCATGAAAGGTATGGATTATTTCTTTACATATGTTTTCCTATTATTGAAATATTTGGGTCTGATTCCTAATTTTGATTGTAGGAAAGAATTATTTCAGAATAAGTTGGTAAAGAATGGTTAATGGATCATGAAGAATGTTTAATGAGTAAGAGGTCAACATATAAGGGATTCAAGTGTTATGGTAGATTTCAGGATTGTGAAATGATTAAAAGTATTAAGTCTCTTTTGATGATGGTATTAAATTAGAAGACTCTATATTGTATGTGTAACCCTTATGTTTGATATATGATAATTTTATTCAAGTAATAATTTTCTTTTTTTTAGTTTATAGTTATAAGGAACCATTTGGGTTTATATGATCCTTGAATTTGAGGCAATTACGGGTTAATACATTTTGGGATGAAAAACTACAGTTATTAGATAACATTTGTGGTTAAAATATGTTATGGTTATTTTTGATGAATTTATCTCTTTTGGGAATGTTATAAAATTATATAGTTTTTGAAAAGGGGTAGCACGCAAACCATGTGACAACCCGTCACGTCAGACAAAGTTGTGGGAATCTAACCCTCAACCAAAGTGCGACTGGTATTTATTGCCTACCACTCGACTACGTGAAGTCCCGGGTTAGTATGACTAATTATTTTTAGTTAGATGATCTTATGGATCAGGAATAATTTGATTTTGGGTTATCTATGGAAATTATTAACCTATCGTGGAGGATATGTGATTAGGTTAATTACTTTTCAGTATACGAACTGATGTTATTTGGAGATAAATGGTAAAATTTACCTTGGAAGACTATGTAATTAAATCCTTCAGAGATTTTTGTTTCAATCATAGTTTGGATTACTTTGAAGAATTTTAAGGATAACTATTTATTTAATGGTCTTTCTTGAACCTTGGGTTCTTTTTGTTGAATTTTGGAGATTAAGAGTAGTATTTCTTTTTTTAAAGGATTATCCTTTTGGTGATTATCTGATCTTATACTAAACATTTTGGTTTTAGTTAATATATAAAGACATGGGAAATATATATTTCATCTTTTTTGGATTATTTGATTCTCTCGAAGATGATTATAGTGCTCTTAATGTGAAAAATATTAATCCGGAATATTCATCATTTGGAGAAAATATGAGTTTGTATTAGAAATCTAGAAAAAGATGAATATCTACATGACAAGTATATTTCTTAATGTTTTTGGTTAATCTCATAAATAAATTCTTGAACGAAAAGTAACTTGAAACAAACACCTTTTCCATTAACTTTTCCAACTGGTGAATCAAAGACTGTTTAACCCATCAAAAGTTTGTGATTTTCTGGTGGTTAACATTCTCTTAAACATGTTTCCTAACACTCTCCATCAGAAAATGACCCTTTTTTCTCCTCCATATCCATGTTTTCAAGGAATCATAGAATGGGTTAACTATAATGACCATTGTACTTCTCTTTATTTCTTTTAAAGTGATAGTTTTGCTGACTCTTTTTTCCGATATGGGACTTTCAGTAAAGTTTCCGAGGCCATATTTTAAAATTGTAGGGATGCAATTCCCAAAAGGGGGGAAGGATGTAACATCCTAGGTAAATAAATAATATTACTTTTTCATATTTATTAATTTTTAAATTAAATATTAATTTTACTTCAAAAGGGTTTCTATGTTCGATAGCGTACCTGATACGCGACAACGGGTTTCTTTGAAATCTTACGTTGCACACTAATAATATAATATTATTATTTTAAATGGTTTTCAAATCATAGATGTTGTATTGTAAGTATTGAAAAAAACTAAATACAATATGATTATACATTTTTGTTAAATTTATTAACATTTATCCAATAAAAGTTAGAGGCTTAAAATGTGAATGAATCTAATTTTAAGCATAATTTACATTAAAAGACCGATTTATTGCCTTATAATGGAGAAACATTTTTAAATCTAGTTATGGTCACTTTAATATTTTATATATGACCAAATAAAATCCTTCTTTAGAATGGGGACATCATAATTTACTTTTTGTAAATTTTGGTATTTTTTCCGATAAAGTTCATTTTTTAATGAATAGTGAGAAATATTGTATTTTAATTCAAAATTGCCATTTAATCTAATTTATTTATATTTTTAGATTATCTTTTTAACTGTTTTTAAAGTGAAATTAATATATTTTTTTACCATTTAATCTAATGTGGGTCATTGGAATTAATTTCACTTTGAAATTGGACATAAACAAGTATCAATCTTTTGATAGTTATTGTTTCTTAAAAACAGGCTATTTGTTTTGATAACGGGAATTAATTTTAAAGTTAATTAAGGACACTTCTATGTTTTTAATTTTTCATAATAGACATCATTTTTGAATTCGGAATATCAAATATAGCTTAGGCTGAATTTTTGGTATTTTTCTAAAAAACTTCAATTTTGATGAATAGTGAAACCACTTAGTGGTAGTTAAAAAAACTAACCTTTTCATTTAAATGAAATTCTAACACTTCTGTGAATTGAATTTCAAAAATCTGACATACATGGTTCTTATCAAGAAGTAAAATGTGGTTCATTAAAATTAAAATAATTTTTGATGAATAGTAACTTTTGACTTTTATTTATCGCAGTTAATGGTAAATAGGGTAGCTCAAGGTTAAAAGAACATTATAATAATTCAAAATTACCTTATCATCTGTCCTAACATTATTGGATGATTAGTACCAGACCATCAGAATCCTTGGGTCGATTTTGGGACCCCATTGAGCCACTTGGTAATGATAATGACAATTTGGATTAATTAATTTAATGTAAAGACAAAATTGACATTAACAAAAATATTTTAGTAATTAATTTTTATAAGGGGTTATATAAATTATATTTTAGACTAAAAATAATAATTGTAAAGATAACAATATTTCCTACTTGTTGGTATTTTTTTAATAATTTTTAGACATATAATATATTAAATTATTTACAACACAATAATGATTCAATATTTACCTCATTAATAAATGATTTAAATAAATAAGATTAAAATGATTAAAATATTATTTAAAACATGTCCAATTTTGATTGGATGATTTTATTTAGACCATGAGTCATCTTAGCTTCATCTTTGATGATTGTGGACCTTTTGAAACCGAAGATAAGTTTATAATAAAATAATATTTTCACACTTTCCAAAAGAGCCCCTCCTCCCCCTTATAAAAGGAGACCACTTCTAACCAATTCCTCACACCTATCTAGTAATTTGTCTCAACCAAACTCTGCCCAATTAATCTTCTTACATCCCTATCCTCCCCTAGAAGCCTTAGTATAGGAATAATGAACTTCTAGAAGTCCTTTTGGTTCAAACCAAAGGAAGTTACCCAAATTAAAGGTAACATTTTCTCTTCAATTGTTTTCTTTTATTTTACTTCTCCAACCCCTAAACTCTTATTATTCCATGCATTTGTGACAAAAAAAGTATTCTAAATATACTAAAATGTTGTTTTTAGAAGTATTTGAAATACACATACACACACCTCTATATAATGGGTGAAGAACATAATGTTTCTATGGATGGAAAACTAACACCTCACGAAACGATGATTGTTCGATTATCTCCTAACCCCTATCATGGTGGCCATTATGATGGAAATTTTTTTATATATGATATATATTATGTTTATTTTTTCTTTATTCTCCTGTATTTTCCATTTATAGCACGCCTTTATGGTTTCCATGGTGGGTAATTACGATAATCTCATTTGAGGAAGTGCGGACTACCGCCCCCTCAAAGTGATGTGATTCGTTAATGCCTTATGTGGGATGTAGTAAGGATAGAGTTAATGATATTATATATGATATTATACTGGAATTATAATATAAATGTGTATAATTATGTTCTAATTCCATTAAAATAATAAATAGAAATGAAAGTAGTGTTCATGCGTACGTACGACTTACCGTCTCTATGAACCGTGCATTTCATTTATTACCTCTAAATGTTATGTACTATTATAAATACATATATATACTGGTTATATATTATATATATGATATCTAAATCCCTAATATCATTCTGGATATAATGAAATTTTGACCACATGAAGAACATGTAATTATAAGAATTCAATTTTTGACTAAAGTACCAAATATCGACAAAACGAACATTATTAACTTAAATGATTACATAATGTTCAAAACATGATAATAGGTGATATAAAAGGAATAATAAAAAATAAAAAGGTTATTAAGAAATAATAAATTATCTTTAGTTTATTCAGGAGATTAAAAAAGGATCCAGTCAAGTCGGACATGAGGTAAGGGATCAAACCTTTCTCTTTCTTTTCAAGTACTCTCTTTTATGTCATTTCTTTTATGCTTCATGTTCTTATGTTGTACGATGTTATTTTATATTAGACAAACTGTAATTTTTTTTCATATGATTAGAGACCCCCTATTACTCTCATCAATTCATTTTAAAAAAATTTAAGAGGTGCTGTTAGGATGCCGAATTTTTGTAAAGAATTTTCTTATCTCACTTTTAATTCTGTGCAATTTCCATTGTTCGCCACTTATTCATTACATGTGGTGTATTTTGTACTGAAATTAGATATATATTATCATTATTATAATTATATTTATGGTATATTGTGATTCATTTTGTGGTTATTAACTTTTGGTCATACGACTCAGTTGATTTCAACGTGGTAAAGGGCCTCATCTCACTTTTTATTCCCGTGAGATTCATGATATACTTGCCACTATTTCCTTTTTTGTGGTGTATGTACTGAAAATTATTGTATTATTTATGTAATATAATTTCATTTATGAGTATTTACATCTTAATTTTATGATCCTTCTTTCATGTGGCATATGTTTTGTAAGTTACCAAATTGGTAAGGGAACCTTTGACCCTCCTCTTTTTAAAAGACTTATTTTTATTCTGTCTTTTAATTTACATATTATTATGTTGGGATATGTTATTTTATATCCCCAATGATGTAAAATTTATGTCCAAGTGATGAGATACCATTTTTATATCATAAAATAATTTTCTGAATTTTAAAGTGATGTTGTTAAGCTGTCGAATTTTTACAAGGGAACTTCTTAACCCAATTTCAATTCTCTGGGATCAACTTGTACTTCTTGAACATGTCATCCTAGGAATATGTGTGAATGACCTATGATTCTTTTACACTTAATATCCACTTATATTGGGTGTATTTATACTTTTTACAACATAATTATGTGATTTATTTATCCTTAATTTAAGGATACCATCTTTATAAGGGATTTTATCTCAATTAATATTTCCATTGAGACTTCATTGTTGTTATTCACCAATTAACTCTTATGTGGTGTATATTCTATACTTTGGCATAATATATCAGGAATACCTTTATTATCATGATATTATAATGTTTTGATTAAATGTTATTCCTCAATAATTTGTATTCAAGCGTCTCTCTTTTTTCTTAAAAAAACTCTTTAACTAAAAGATCGTTTTAAATTTTTAAAATATTTATTCTTCTAAATATTTCTCATTAATTTCCATGTTTTCAAAATTGGTTTTAGGATTTATTTATATGGACATTACTATTTTAAAATGATAATTCATTTAAAATCTTCAAAGTGGTATAGGACGCTTTGATTCAAAAATATCTTTTTAAATAGTTTTGAAAATGATTTGATAAAACATTGTTTATTTTAATATCTTGATTTGATATATTGGAATGTGGAAATGTTATCTTTATTTTATACATGTGTTATAGGTTATGATTATTTTATGGTTATTGGGCTTTGTTAACGTATACGGGTGGTTCTGTGATAAACCTAGGGCAGGTGAGCCCATGATAGCTCTCCAATGCATTGTGTAACATGACTGAGGTAAACGTGATGTTTCTCCTAAGAGATTTAGGGAATATAATCTGATGTGTATTCCAAGTGTAACTCCCTATGTATCTATGATAGCTACAATGTATGTTTGATATGGATACCATAAGTAACCTTTAGGATTTATGATTTGTGTGTGTTATTCATAAATCTCATGATTTCATAAGGTATGTTATGATTGAAAAGTATGGTTTCATTGATTTTTATTTATTGATGGGATAATGTTTTCTTTCTTTATTTTTATAACCCTAACTATGATTTTTATACTCATCCTAGGTTTTTGAATTTTTTTCCATAGGACTTAAAGATGAATTGGGTCAAGGATGGGATCAAATAAAAGTCGTGCTATCTATTACTTGGAACTAGACATGTTTCTTTTTAACTGTTTTTATTTAATGAAAAAAATGGATACTAAGTAGTATAGTCTACTTGTAATATTCATGTTGTAATGTAATAGTTATGGAATAATTCTATAAAATGCTAAACTTGAAAAGATCCTTAATGTGAATTATTCACGTAATTCAATATTATGTAATGTTTAAGGTCAGGTCCTTATATTTATCAAATCATTTTCCTAATTTTTTATAGGGTATATTTAGTCTATCTGTGGGGAGAGGTACTCTCTTGACCAATACACAACGTTAATAGGTTATCATTCCTCAACCATGTATTAGTTCCTATAGTGAGTTTTACATTAATTCATGATTATTAATTATTAATTATGGATATTATTATTGTCAATTTTAGAGATTTATTTTTTCTATTTATATCAATATGATATTTCTTTTTTGTGAAGTTATGCTTATTTTGATATTGGGAACATGAATATTTGATTAGTTTAACTTATGTAAAATATATTATAGATTGATTTATATGCCTTAAATAATGATTATTTGAGGATGATGGGGTCTCCTTGTTAATTATTAAACCATATTACCCATGGATGTTACTGATTTTTGTGGATACAACTATGTATTATGATTTTATATTCTCTAATCACGGGGAATATGTTTTCTTTTCTTTGGCATTTCATCACACTCATGATGTAAAACATGGTCGTCTTAATCATCCCTGAATAATAACTTGTATGTTTTACTCATGGTTGTGAATATATTTTGTAGTATATGGGAGTATAAATTTTTTTATATATTATGGTGTCAATTTATAGAGGTTAATAATATAGTTATTGTCGTTGGTTCCTTAATGTTAGAGCCCATATCTTTTTGTTGAATCGTTTCCTTTGGGTTTTCATTTATGTTCAATTTTATGTCATGTATGAGGTATTAAATTTAATAATTTATTTTATTTAATTACTTGTGAGTTATTTTATTTAATAATAGTATTTCATATATATTTTATTTATTTTATCTTCCTTGAGGATTTTTATTTCATATATTCCTTTTAAATGGAAATTCAGTGATTTTTCATATCATGTTTCATAAGAAAATGCACAATAGTTTTTTAATACACTCTCTTTGTAACACCGAGAGATTTTATGAAAAATAATCTTTTTGATTTCATTAATGTCTTGTGTTGTACGCTACACCTAAAGGAGCTTGCATAACACACATCCTTGACTTGACTTTCATTACACGCAATCGTGACCTTCCTCGATAGCGTGTGTAGTACGCAATAACGAGTTTCACTAAACAACAATATGATATTAAAATATTATTAAAACTATCCGTTATGAATAGTAATAACCATTTTTTGAAATTTTGTATATTTTATTTTTCAAAATGGACATCATTTTTGGATTCGGAATATCGAAATTAGCTTAGGGTGAAATTTTGGTACTTTTCAGATAACTTTTATTTTCTGATGAATAGTGAAATTTACTAAATTTTAATTAAAAAACAACCTTTTTAATCGAAATAATTAATAGTAATAAATTATTAATTTGAGTGGTTTTAAATTATATTTAGAATATATTTTTACAATTTAATACAATGTTGGTCATTGGATTTAATTTCACATTTTAACCAGACATAAACAAGTGTCAATCTTTTGATAGTTATTATCTCTTAAGAACACGCTATTTGTTTTGACGACGGGAATTAATTATTAAATTAATTAATGCAACTGATTTGTTTTGAATTTGGTAAAATAGACATCATTTTTGAGTTCATAATATCAAATATGGCATAGGCCTAAATTTTGGTATTTTTCTGGAAACTTTCATTTTTTGATGAATAGTGAAACCACTAAGTGGTAGTTAAAAAAATGAATTTTTAATAAAACTTAATTTTACCACTTCTGTGAGTGGAATTTCAAAAATCTGAGAGACACGGTTAATGTCAGTAAGTAAAATGTGGTTCAATGAGATGAAAATAATTTTTTGTCAATAGTAACTTTTTACTTTTTTTACCACGGTTAAAAGTAAATAGGGTAATTAAGGGTAAAAATGATATTATTATTAGCCTAAAACATGTTCTAATTCTATTGGATAAGTGTAATTTGACCAAAAACGACCTTAGGAATAAAAATATGACGATTTAGGGCCACATGGATTAGATTGGGACATTTATTATTAATTAATTTAAAGAAGGGTTTAAATAGTTAAAATCAATGTATAATAATTAAATCATTTGTAATATAGGGTTATACATAAGATAAATTCGACTATAAATATTCATTATAAATCTCAAAATATATCCTACATAATGATATTTTATTTGTAATTTTTGGACATTAAATAATTTAATTTAATTGTGACACAAAGATGATGCAGTAATTATCTTATTAATGAAATATTGACATAATTGATGTTATAAATACCCAAATAAATGTAATTTGAGACTTTTTATGAATTAAACTAATTTTCTAGGTTAATATGACATGTTATTATAGATTTAATAAACTGTTTTCGAACTGATCATTCTGTTATGATTTTCAAAAAAATCAATTACTAAATAGTGTCAGAATTGACATAAAATAGTTTTTAAAACAAATATTATATTATTAATTGTTATTCTATTCCTAAAAATCTAAGGTTCGGCCAAATGACTTAGATAAGGTTATATATATTAATAATAAACAACTTGGGGTTCTTTTGGCTTCTTATAGTAATTTTATTAACCTTAAAGTGTAAGAACACAAAAAGACATGGTAAAAGTAAAATTATCTAACATAAAGTTAAATATAAATGATAAGGTTAAAATAGGAACCTAAATTGTCTAAATTCTATTGTATTAGAGGATTTAGACCCATCCCCACCTTAGCTTAGAAATAAATCAATTTGGAGCTATTTAAAACCGAATTTGGCTTTATAATAAAATAATATTTTTAGTTTTTCCAAAGGAGCCCCTCTCCTCCCTTATAAAAGGACCCCTCCTCCCTCTCTTCCTCACACCACATTGAGCCTTAAATATCGGCCAAACCCTGGAAAATTATCTTTTACACTTCCCTAGAAACATCCTAGAGGTTCTGGTCTTCTTCAAAGACCAATTTTAGTGCCCTAAAAGGAGATCTCAAAGAGACGCTTCAAAGAAGAGGTAACGTCTGTTACCGATTCTTTCAACTTTATTTCTTCTTCCACTTCTTCTTCTTCGGTTGTTTAGTTATGGCGTATTAACATAAGTATCACTCATATACTTATATGTTATTATAATTATGAAACAAACCTATTTCACCATCTATCCATCCTACAGAAAACGAAATCATCGCGCGTGCGTACGTACAGAATACCGTCTCCACACCGTGGTGTAATCTATTTTCCACCACCACCATACTTGGATGGGTATAATGGTGTACATAATAACTATATATTATTATTGTAAAGTGATATTGATTCTGAAATAGTATACATAAACTCCAATACAATTCCACGATCAATAGAACGATATCATCGCTCGTGCGTACGTACGGACTACCGTCTCCACGATGCGATGAGATTCATTCTCCACGTTAACCATTCATGAAAGATTATAAAGTATATATAATAAGTAATAATGAAATATATGACATAATAATACTAGATTTATGTGTATATATATGTATGTCATCTACTTAATTACATTCAACTCAATAAGGAAACAAAAACAGCATTCATGCGTACGTACGGCCTACCGTCTCCATGAACGGTGTATTTCTTTCCATTTACTGATCTATTATATATATGTATATTCTGAATATATATTAAATATAAATCATGTTTTATATTCTGGAATTATTTCATCATGATCTAAGTAATCATATGAATAATTACAAGTCAAAACATAGACGACAAATGAAACTATTTTACCCAAAACGCTCTTTAACATGGAATTTGGAAAAGAACGGGTAATATAAAGTCATCAGTGAACCATATATGATATCATAACAATGATTATGATTCTGGAATAAGTCAATGACATTATTTAAATCATTATACAGGAGGTTCGGACACTTACGAAGCAAATCCGACCTAAGGTAAGGGAAAATATCATAATCTCATTTTTATCTGAGATTGTTTATACTTTGGTATTTACTGGGGTGTATTTTATCATCCACATCCATGTTTCCTCAATATATAATATTTATATCCTTCTACAATAGTTTATATCAAATTTTACCCTATGGTTAGTTTTTAGTAAAAGATATGAAAGGAATCTTTTGTCGTTTTTCGTACAAGGTACTTTTTTGACTTTTCCGACAAAAGTACGAGAAGAATGTTTTTTTTAACTTATATGGCATGAATGGATTTTTAAAAAATTATTTCAAAGAATCTTACTTTACAAGTTTTCAAGTAAATTTTTAATCAACTTCTTTTAGTTTATAATTGTATGACATGTTAAGAAAGGAAAAGTGTTTTTTTGAAGTAGAAAGGATATTTTCCTTAAGAATGGAGTTCAAGTGTTTTATCAAAATTATTTTCCATCTAAGATAATATAGGGTTCTATTTATATCTCTATTATTAAATTTATTTGATTATGTTGTGATGGAATTATTTTTATGAAATCCTTTATCTTATATGAATTTTTTTATGATGTCATGTTGTTTAAGAATCCCATTTTTATTACATGGTTATGCAATGATGTATAATTTATGATTTTGTGGCACACATAAGAATGGTATCATTATGAGATGGGTGGGACCTATATCTCCCTCCAATGCATTGGGTAAAGATGTTATATCTCATGAGATAGACATGACTGGAATGGTAGGTTAAACCGGTTCAGTGAAACAGGACTGAAACGAGGAGTGAACTCGGTTCAGAAATGGACTTTGTCCACTAAGATAGTCTTGGAAATGAGTCTTGACAAATAAGAAATGATTCTCTATGATTATGTGTTTATGCCACAAAGTTTCATGTTTTATGTTATGACTATTGGGATTAAATTTCACTACTATGATTTATCCCATGTTATGATATTATGATCTCTTTTGCAGGTTAATATTTCCAAAATGTTATGTTCTTATGAATATGATGTGATTGATATTTCTTTTGTTTACCCTTACTGAGCATTTCAGCTCACCCTTTTATGTTTCCTTTTCCCCGGGATATAAAGAAAGGTTTTAGGTAAGAAAAAAAAAGGGAAGATCTTTATGGGAGATGTTGAAGATCTTTCACCACGATTAGAAGATTATATTCCGAGTTTCCAAAGACACTAAACTATTACGGTCCTTGTGTGTGTGTTTTCGTTATGTACTAAGTATTCCGAAATAGTAATGTAATGTCCATGTATGTCAAGCTTCGGGTCTCTACAGTTGGTATCATAGGAAAGGTTTATTAAACCTTTGGAAACTAGGATTCGAGAACTTTAGTGAGATCCCTAGAGATATTTCTAAGGCATGTCTAGGGATGTCCCTAAGGTTAAGTATAAGTATATGTTATAGTCCTAGAATTATGCTAACGATCTTAGAATTAAACCTAAGATTCTAGATATTGAAGGTACTCCCCCATTATTATGTTGTTTTCCCTAGCATGATTTTTTTTCCTCTCACACTATTCTTTTTGGGTTTTAGACGATGGCTGGAACCCGAAGGAACCGTGTGGATCAATGCAATGGACAATGCAATGATTGTCCTCATGAACAAACAAATGTTATGGGAGATGGAGTGAAAAATCTTATTGCTATACTTACACAAGCTATGAATCATTCTGGACTTCCAAATGAGCAGAGAAGGGAACAATATTCTATTGAGTCCTTCATGAGGCAACGTCCACCTTCTTTCAGTGGGTCTTCTGATCCACTTGTTGCTGAACAATGGATCAGTACCACTGAAAAGATATTTTCAGTTCTTCAATGTTCTGAACATGACAATGTCATCTTAGCAGTATATAGTTTGGAAGGTGAAGCTGATCAATGGTGGAATCTTATCAAGAATACGAGGCAAAGAGTTGAAATTGATTCCATGGAATGGGACAAGTTCAAGAAATTATTTTTCAATAAGTACTTCCCTCATATTCTTCGAACAAAGATAGAGAAGGAGTTTCTTGAACTAAAGAAAAAGGATGAGGAATCTATTGGTATATACGAAGCGAATTTTACAAGGCTTACAAGGTATGCATATGGATTTATCATCCAACCTGAAAGTAAATTTGATCGATTCTTCAATGGCTTAAAACCAAATATTCGTAGTGCATTATCTATAAGAGACTTCAGTAGCTATGAAGAAATTGTGCGTTGTGCAATCAAAGTAGAAATAGAAGTTGGTGTTACTTATCCATCTCATAGTTTTGACAAGAAACGAAAGATGGAGTTCAAGGAGAAATCTCATAATAATGGTGAAAAGAAGATGAATGTTTCCTTATGCTCAAAGTGTGGAAAGAAGCATGGTGGAGATTGTCTTAAAGGGACAAGTAATTGTTTCAAATGTGGAAAGGAAGGTCATCGGGCATTTGAATGCCGCAATGATGGGAAGAAGATGTCTAATGATGAAAAAAAAGGAAGGGATACACAAAATGAACCTACTACACTTCAATGCTTCAAGTGCAAGGAAATGAGGCATTATGCTAATAAATTCCCTAATCCAAGGGTTAGTGATGATCTACATGAGCAACCACTTAAGGCAATGGACAAAGGGAAGTCACATGCGATCACCATTGGCGATGTTGAATATAAAAATGATGTGGTGGAATGATTAAGTGTTTATGTAATGGGATTCCAAAATAATGTTGTATATAGTATCATGGAATATTGGGATATTTATGTATTGGTCTATTGTGGTTTTCAATAATTTTATGGTACCAGTAACCATGGAAAGTGATTGAGATATTTTTGGAAAAAAATATGATATGCGCATAATTAAGGGAAAACGAGAAAATGAAATATTTGACAGTATTCAGGATCTCATGATTGATATAAGGACTAAGTGATATCATGGTTTGAGTATATAGAATTTTGAGGATTTTGGTATGTGTAAAGTGTTAACTTTTAACTACATTCATGTTTTCACTATGGTTCAATTAATGGGTATTTATTCTTTAAGAGAATACATGATTAAGGTATTCACATGATTGTAATTTGACTAACAAGATATATCTTATGATATATTGGGGATAAATTATGGCATTCACGTGATTGTTATTTGACATTTCAAGTAATCATTTTCTTTATACTATGAGCTTGGACCAAAGTATTTTAGATAAGCCTAATGATTGGAATGGATTATGTTGGACACAAGTTATTATTATTTAAGGATAGAAGTTTTTTCTATATTGTTGATGGGATGTTATATTAATATGGTTTTAGAAAAAGGACAACCTACAGGACGGGAGATAGCCCATCGCGTCGGACAAGGCCGTGGGAATCGAACCCACAACTGAAGTGCGACTGGCCTTTATCTCCTACCACTGGCCTACAAAAAGTCCTTGTTTAGTAGAAACTAGTTTTATTATATTAAGCAGTATGATATAAAAAGTATAAGTCCATTTTAGGAACCATATATGATTAATCTCACTATAGATGGACTTATGTATTTTTTGATAACTTTTCTAACCTTTTGTTTGAGACAGACAGAATGACCCATCATTATATCACATGATCTGCTAACACATCACGAATGACAAATTCAACTTCATTTCTTTAAGAGATGAAGTGGAAATTGTCCAAAGAACGACCAATGGTGAGACTATACCAAAATCACGAAAGTATTTCTTCCAATTCTAATTTTATCAACTTTAGGGAAATGATCTTGAAAACCAAAAATGTTTCCTAGTGCTCTTATATCGGATGATTCAGATGGTACCTTAGATCATCAAAAATTTATGGCCTTGTGATTGCTGGCTCTTCCATAGCCATGTTCTCTACCACTCTCCATCAGAACATAATGGTTAGATTTCTCTTCTGTATCCATATTTTCACCTATGTGGAAACCCAGTGATTAGTTTATTTGGGTAACCGTTACGTTTCATAATTTAGTTTTTAAATCCAAGTTTTGGTATTCCTTTTTACGATGTGGGTTTCTATTAAAGAAACTTTCGAGTAGTAAACCATTTATAACCCCAACGAATTTTGAGGGAGAAATTCATTTTAAGGGGGGGTAGAATGTAACACCCCGAGATTTTATGAAAAATATTCTTTTTGATTTCATTAATGTATTGTGTTGTACGCTACACCAAAAGGAGCTTGCACAACCAGAATACTTGACTTGCCTTGCGTTACACGCAATCGTGACCTTCCTCGATAGCATGTGTAGTACGCAATAACGAGTTTCACAAAACAAAAATATGATATTAAAATATTATTAAAACTAGCCGTTTTGAATAGTAATAACCACTTTTTGAAATTTTGTAAATTTTATTTTTTAAAATGGACTTCATTTTTGGATTCGGAATATCGAAATTAGATTAGGGTGAAATTTTGGTACTTTTCGGATAACTTTCATTTTCTGATGAATAGTGAAAATTACTAAATTTTAATTAAAAAACAACCTTTTAAATCGAAATAATTAATAATGATAAATTATTAATTTGAGTGGTTTTAAAGTATATTTAGAATATATTTTTACAATTTAATACAATGTTGGTCATTGGATGTAATTTCACATTTAAACCATACATAAACAAGTGTCAATCTTTTGATAGTTATTATCTCTTAAGAACACGCTATTTGTTTTGACGACGGGAATTAATTTTTAAATTAATAAATTCAACTGATTTGTTTTTAATTTGGTAAAATAGAAATCATTTTTGAGTTCATAATATCAAATATAGCATAGGCCTAAATTTTGGTATTTTTTTGGAAACTTTCATTTTTTGATGAATAGTAAAACCACTAAGTGGTAGTTAAAAAAATGAATTTTTAATAAAACTTAATTTTACCGCTTCTGTGAGTGGAATTTAAAAAATCTGAGAGACACGGTTGATGTCATTAAGTAAAATGTGGTTCAATGAGATGAAAATAATTTTTGGTGAATGGTAACTTTTTACTTTTTTTTACCACGGTTAAAAGTAAATAGGGTAATTAAGGGTAAAAATGATATTATTATTAGCCTAAAACATGTCCTAATTCTATTGGATAAGTGTAATTCGACCAAAAACAACCTTAGGAATAAAATATGACATTTAGGCACACTTGGATTAGATTGGGACATTTATTATTAATTTATTTAAAGAAGGGTTAAAATAGTTAAAATCAATGTATAATAAGTAAATAATTTGTAATACATGGTTATACATAAGATAAATTCGACTATAAATATTAATTAGAAAGCTAAAAATATTTCCTACATAATGATATTTTATTTTTAATTTTTAGACATTAAATAAGTTAATTTATTTATGACACAAAGATGATGGAGTAATTATCTTATTAATGAAATATTGACATAATTGATGTTATAAATACCCAAATAAATGTAATTTGAGACTTTTTATGAATTAAACTAATTTTTTAGGTTAATATGACTTGTTAGTATAGATTTAATTAACATTTTTCGAACTAATCATTCTGTTATGATTTTCACAAAAATGAATTACTAAATAGTATCAAAATTGACATAAAATAGTTTTTAAAACAAATATTATATTATTAATTGTTTTTTTTGTTCCTAAAAATCTACGGTTCAGCCAAATGACTTAGATAACGTTATATATATTAATAATAAACATCATGTGTTTCTTATGGCTTCTTATAGTATGTTTATTAACCATATAGTGTAAGAACACAAAAAGACACGGTAAAAATAAAATTATCTAACTTAAAGTTAAATATAAATGATAAAGTTAAAATAGGAACCTAAACTTGTCTAAATTATATTGGATGAGATTATTTGGACCCATCCCCACCTTATCTTCGAAATAAATCAATTTGGAGCTATTTAAAACCGAATTTGGCTTTATAATAAAATAATATTTTTAGTTTTTCCAAAGGAGCCCCTCTTCTCCCTTATAAAAGGGCACCTCCTCCCTCTATTCCTCACACCACATTGAGCCTTTAATCTCTGCGAACCCCTGCCAAATTATCTTCTAAAATTCCCTAGAAACATCCTAGAGGTTCTGGTCGTCTTCAAAGACCGATTTTAGTGCCCTAAAAGGAGATCTCAAAGAGACGCTTCAAAGAAGAGGTAATGTCTGTTACCGATTCTTTCAACTTTATTTATTCTTCCACTTATTCTTCTTAGGTTGTTTCATTATGGAGTAATAACGTCAGTATAACTCATATACTGATATGTTATTATAAGTATGAAACAACCCTATTTCACCATCTATCCATCCTATGAAAAATGAAATCACCACGCGTGCGTACGTACGAAATACCGTCTCCACGCCGTGGTGTAATCTATTTTCCACCACCACCTTACATGGATGGGTATAATGGTGTACATAATTACTATATATAATTATTTTACAGTGATATTTATTTTGAAATAGTATACATACAATCCAATACAATTCCACAATCAAGAGAACGATATCATCGCTCGTGCGTACGTACGGACTACCGTCTCCACGACGCGATGAGATTCATTATCCACGTTAACCATTCATGAATGATTATAAAGTATATATAATAAGTAATCATGAAATATATGACATAATAATACTGGATTTATGTGTATATATATTTATGTAATCTACTTAATTCCATTCAACTCAATAAGGAAACGAAAACAGCGTTCATGCATACGTACGGCCTACCGTCTCCATGAACGGTGTATTTATTTCCATTTACTGATCTATTATATATATATGTATATTATGAATATATTTTATATATAAATCATTTTTTATATTCTGGAATTAATTAATCATGATCTAAGTAATCATTTGAATAATTACAAGTTAAAACACAGATGACAAATGAAACGATTTTACCCAAAACGCTCTTTAACAAGGAATTTACAAAAGAACGGGTAATATAAAGTCATAAGTGAACCATATATGATATCATAACAATAAGTATGCTTCTGGATTAAGTGAATGACATTATTTAAAACATTATATAGGAGGTTTAGACACTTACGAAGAAAATCAGACCTAAGGTAAGGGAAAATATCACAATCTCATTTTTATCCGAGATTGTTTATACTTTGGTATTTACTGGGGTGTATTTTATCATCGACATCCATTTTTCCTCAATATGTAATATTTATATCCTTCTAAAATAGTTTATATCAAATTTTACCCTTCGGTGAGTTTTTAGTAAAAGATATGAAAGGAATCTTTTGTCGTTTTTTGTACGAGGTACTTTTTTGACTTTCCGACAAAAGTATGAGAAGAACGTTTTTTAACTTATACGGCATGAATGGATTTTTAAAACATTATTTCCAAGAAGCTTAATTTACAAGTTTTCAAGTTAATTTTTAATCAAATTCTTTTAGTTTATAATTGTATGACATGTTAAGAAAGGAAAAGTGTTTTTTTGAAGTAGAAAGGATATTTTCCTCAAGAATGGAGTTGAAGTGTTTTATCAAAATTATTTTCCATCTAAGATAATAAAGGGTTCTGTTTCTATCCCTATTATTACATTTATTTTATTATGTTGTGATGGAATTATTTTTATGAAATCCTTTATCTTATATGAATTGTTTTATGATGTCATGTTGTTTAAGAATTCCCTTTTTATTACATGGGTTATGAAATGATGTATGATTTATGATTTTCTGGCACACATAATAATGGTATCATTATGAGATGGATGGGACCTATATCTCCCTCCAATGCATTGGGTAAATATTTTATATCTCATGATATAGACATGGCTGGAACGGTAGGTTAAACCTGTTCAGTGAAACAGGACTGAAACGAGGAGTGAACTCGGTTCAGAAATGGACTTTGTCCACAAAGATAGTCTTGGCAATGAGTCTTGACTAATAAGAAATGATTCTATATGATTATGTGTGTATGCCAAAAAGTTTCATGTTTTACTGTTATGATTATTATGATTACATTTCACTACTATGATTTATCCCATGTTATGATATTATGATCTCCTTTGCAGGTTAAGATTTCCGAAATGCTATGTTCTTATGAATATGATGTGATTGATATTTATTTATTTTACCCTTACTGAGCATTTTAGCTCACACTTTTATGTTTTCTTTTCCCCAGGATATAAATAAAGGTTTTAGGTAAGAATAAAAAAGGGAAGATCTTTATGGGAGATGTTGAAGATCTTTCACCACAATTAGAAGATTATATTCCGAGTTTCCAAAGACACTAAACTATTACGGTCCTTGTGTGTGTGTTTTTGTTATGTACTAAGTATTCCACAAAAGTAATGTAATGTCCATGTATGTCAAGCTTCAGTTATCTACACACTTAGTGCATGTTAACAATATATAGTCTATTTGTGGTGGTTTTATAGATATACACATTGTGTTTTCACTAACCTAGGATGGGTAACAATGGGTCAGGTCATGTCAGGTTATACCAAATGGGCACCTGGGTGATTCCTAGTAAGTACCCAATGGTTTTTGGATTGAAAACATCATATTTTAAGGTTTTGATGATGTATCTTAATTTTTTCCACATTTCTAACCTAATAATATATAAAATACTTCCATAATACTTATATGGGGTTTATTTTTCTATTAGAAAATAAATTTATCAAGTTTTATGTTGGGAAAACTTATGTTGATAACGGTTCAAAGTGATTTGAATTTCAATTTTACATATGTGGAACTGTATGGTATGGATATGAGAGAGATGATTATACCATGAATTAACAGAAGAGTAATAATTTATAAATAATTTATTTGACATCCAATAGAATTTATAATTCATAGAGGTACATTATAGATTAATTTTTTTCTTTTTGAAAATTTAGAGTAGAATATTGGACTCCAATATTAAGGATTTTGAAAGAATCCATGGTTAGAGTGGTATGTTTGTTGGTATATTTTTATTAATTTATTGTTAAATAATTTTATTTACATAAATATATAATATATATTGAAAAAAAGTTTTTTGGTTGTCATAGCAAGTGATGTTTCAATGGATTTTGAAGGTTCGGTGATTGAAGAAGATGAGGATGTTTGAATTCATTAATAATGGTGCTTAATTATTATTTCAACACATATATTCATAGTTTTTGATAATAAATATATAGTATTTCAATATTAAGTAATGATTATATTTTAATATCAATGTCAGTTATAACTATTCTTATCATTACATTTATATAGAAACACACATCAAGTCTGTAGACATTATTTGTAATGTGTGAAAGGATATACCCTACTCATTGAATTCTCCAAATGATTCTAGTGGATAGAATTAAAATACATTATTCCATGTCATTTCAAAGATGTATCCATTCATTTAGAGTAGTGATCCTTGTTAATGATTTTATCCTTAAGTATTTTCTTGTTCTCTACCAATGACATATAAATTGAAAACAATACAAGTTATTTGTCTAATTGATGAATTGTTTTTAAATATAAAAAAAACTAAAAGTGAAAATTTCTTCACTAATTATCAAAAACATCCCTTAACCTCAATTAAAAAATTCTTGTGTCATCAATATTTGGCTACAGAAAATATTTTTTCCTCTATTTTGATGTTTGGGTGAGTTTCTCATGATTTATTATAATTAAATATTTTTTCTTTGATAAAAGTTTTGATTGATAAATGTATAGGATACCTAGAACCTCTATTATGATATAATAAATGTTTTATATATAAATTTGTGTTTTATGATTTAAAATTTTATATATAATACATAAATGATTAATATAAGATATATATATTTTAGTAAAATTAATTATATATGTGATTGAGTCCATTATAAGGATTTTTCACTGGATAAAATTATTTCATTAATTTTCTATTACTGAAGTACTTAATAATTCTTTACATTTATTTGAAATCAATTATGTTAAAATGTAAATTTATTTAATGGAATAATAAATGTGTATACAAGTTGATTGAAATGTGATTTATTTTGGGGTCATTAAATAAATGAAATATAAAAAGTTAGATTATTTTATGTTATGTGTGTTGATTATGGTATAGGTTATGTTTTGATTAAAATAAAAAAATTGAGATAAAACATTATTTATTTATATTTTTAATTATAATATTTTATGAATATGGTATCATCATTTGATATGTTTTTCCTTGGACATGTAGAGGATTTCTATGAGTAATGTTATGCCATAGATGTGGGGTAATTTAATCAATTATTTTACATCCGGGATGATATGTGATTTCACTAGTTTTGTTAGGATTTTGAAAACGTATTTATATGATCTATGTAATATAATTGATAATGGGATAATTATGGGATAACTATTACCATTATTAAATTTTAGAAAAAACTAAGCAATGATTCATAATTGTAGAATCTTATTTGGAAAAAATAGCTCAGTATGTTTGTTATTTAATTTTTAATTTATGGAACCATATACATATATCATTATTAAAATTACACATGTTAAACATTATATAATAGGATATGTGTGGGGTTAGTTCATGTCATCTTACTAAGTAATTCTCACACCATTTATGTATACATATCATGTATGAAAAACTCTCTATTTTAGGGTGCAATTAACGGAAAATTACCAATATTAGTTGGATTAATCTTGTCAGGCGATAAGGATATTGATATTGGAAGACGTGGAGTGTTTGAAATAAATTTTTTTGGATCTCATGAAATCATTTCAAATATTATTTTTTTTTTTTATTTTTTATGATTTTGATACTTCGAAATTATGTTTTATTAATATATTCCATGACATAGATATTTTGGTGTTCAGATATTGTAAAGTTATGATTGTTAGGTTTTTTTTTATCATGATGGTTTAGTTTTTTTTATTTTATATACTTTAAGGGTTTTTAAAGATATATCTATACATAAATATGGTATAAGAAAACAAAAAACTGATCCATAATATCGATTAGATGTTAATACAACAATATAAAAAGAAAACATAAACTATACATAACTCCCCACCAACCATTTTTATATATGATAATTGATGTTAATTGAGATTTTATAATAGTAATAAAATAAATTCTAGATTCAAATGTATTTTTAGAATGAATTTTAATTACCAAAAAATTCATCAAAACTAATTTATAGATCCCAGGTCAGATACACAACTCTAAGATGTGGGTAAATCCATCAGGAACTTTTTAAATATTGAACTTTTTAATTTAACCTCATTGGCCAGTTAAAGTATTAATCCAATGATTTTTGAGGTACTCAACAACAATCTATTATATTAGAGAACTATAGATCACTTGAAAAACAATATTTACAAGGTTCAATCATAAAATCCTACTCTTTATTGTGATTGGTTAGTCCCTCCAATCACTAATTATCCATTATAATTGTGATTGGTTACACATGGGATCTTCCCAATCCCATCAACATATAATCCCACAATACTTCTATTCTAGAGTCATTTTACAAAATAAAACTCCTCTATTCCCAGAAAAAATTGGTTCGAATAAAAAAAATAATGATATCAGTTTTCTCCTAGATGGTTAGGAAACACATAGAATTGATGTACATGTACAAGCCCCCTTGATCAATTGATCATCACATGATCACTTTTTCGAGAAAAATAAATATTTAATGATCATGATCATATATTCTATTATTTTTTTTGTTATCTAGATCTCTAATGGTCTAATTATTACTCAACTCATTAAATTCATAGGAACTAAAATTATTATTCTCTTGAATTCAGTATCTTTTTTCTCACTATTCTTATCTTCTAAATTTACTATTTTCTGTAACCACTTTGGAAATTTTCTTCTCAATTTTAATTCACAGTATAACTTCATGAATAAATTTAATTCTTCTTCAAATAACACTTATTATGTTGTAAACATAGCTTGATTTTGTTTCATGAAAACTTTAGTGCATGGAATTATTTTAAGGTAACTAAAATACCAAGAATGGTCTTCATGTAGTATTTGACACTTCATAAATAGTTGATTCATGTACTGATGCTTTTCTATTGTTTTTATGCGTGTAGTATTTATGGACAATGATACATAGTATAAGGAAAATTTGAGTTGAAATAAGATAACTAAACTCTCATTAATTTTATTTCAATCTCGTTTGCACCTTTAATAGTGAGATCATGTAGATTGATAAGAAGTGTGTTTTTTCAATCAATAGACACTATTTTTTTGTAAGGAAAATTTTAGTGGAAATAAGATAATATAAACTCTCATTAATTTTATTTCAATCACATTTTCACCTTTAACAGTGAGATTAAGGGTTATTTATAGGCATTCATTCTTAGATCATGTCCCTTCTAAAAAATATTTTTATCTCATTAGTATTTTAAGACACTAAAAAATTGCTTCCAATGATTTGAAAAACACACTTCTTATCAATCTACATGATCTCATATTTAATGGTGAATTGCATGATTCATGTTCACATAATGTCTTGTACATAATATAGCCCCATTTTATACAACATTCATGTGCCGCATACTAATTATTCATTCTCAAAGTGTTCATCATATAGTATTTTTTTGATAACTAGGTATGAAAATTTCATTAATATACCATTTTTCTTTATTGCATTAGTGTTTACATGATTTTACATGGTGGTTTAACCATTTTCTTGAACATCACATTTAGTGTAAGTACATCGTGAACTTCATATGTGCATCAAGTTCCTTCTACACAAATAAGATTACTCCTACAATAACTTTTTAATTAGCGTTCATTTCACCACATAAATGTGAACAATTCCCCATGTGGGAGAATCCCTCATCGTACTTTTCTTCATGCGAGGTCTAATTTATTATCCTACACCCTTCTCATCGACCTAAACAAATATTATACACCTTTTTCACTACATTATTAATTGCTTCCATGTCCCACACATAGTGGCACTCTACCCTTATTTCACCTCATTCTCTTCATCCCTCTACCAACCCATATATGAATCACTACTACTTCTTTGTTACCTCTCTCAGTTGGTTCCCCTGTTATGCTTATCCCTATTTATAAGCATCTAACTACTCCAAGGGTTCTATCCTTGATATCAGAGACCTATTTTTAAACCCATATCAATTATTTCCTTTTCCAAAAATAGACCCTTAGTATATCATATTCATTGTGTAAAAATATTTCTCAATACTTTGGCTCACACATGATATATATAATGAAATCAAATTCCATCAAGAATTTATCAATCCTAATCAACACTATTTGAGGAATACGAAATACTCAAATTAAATTGACGAAATATGGAAACATTTTGAAAGAATATAACATCTTCAATATCTTCTGTACTTGAACACTAAAAATTAATAAAAATTTTATATTCAGTGCAAAAAACGTCCATTAACACTTCAGATCCATTCACACTTAAGATTATTTCTCCAATCATCTGATTTAATCAATTTATACATGAATCTATCCAGCCAATATATTCAAGAGGCAAACAATACATTTCTTCATGTTAGATTCTTATCTTCCTGACACATAATGAAAACTACTCTCCATAATACCTACCAAATTTATTGATAAAAATCAATATATTATAACTTAAATCTCTCGATTGGAATTGTTTGAAATATCGTAAAACCATCATGTCAATATGTGTGACCTTTTTCCCCCTTATTGATAATAAATTATAAGGGTTGTGTATGGGTAGGGATTCTCATCCATATTCACTAGTTATTATTTTTACTCAAAAATAAATTATCCCCTCTTATTTATAATTACATAATGCTTTAATTCATTAAGGGAAGAATGAAACCACATTTCTTTATCTATGTGCCATCAATTATCAAATCTATTTCATCTTAGTCTAAAAATCTATAGAAAAGAAAAACATAACAAACCTAGATACTATATATTTCCATCAATCTTATCAAAATTCGATATATCTTTAATTTACTCATTTAAGGGGCTCCAAAAAATAGAATTCTTAACTTAGTTTTCAACCTTCACTCATCATCAACCAAAAAATTATAAATTTAATGTACATGATAGCTTTACACCCCATTTTATATTCCTTTTCGATCTAGAATCAATCCTAATTAAGTAAAAACATTAAAATGTATAATCTAAGGGTTGAAAATGTGATTGTCTTACCTTATTTCAATATTTATTTGGAAAATATCCATAATTCACATTCATAGAAATTGTGGTATTTTGAAAGATCCCCCTTAAGTTTTCTCCCCGTAAATGGATGAAATACTTTCATATTTATAGTGGATGATTATATTTAATAGTACTAAAAGATGGAAACTTATATCTTTTTTTATAAAAGGATTATTTAATTCACCAACTCTCCTTAAAAAAACATTGCCTTCAATTTCTTGTATGTTAGTGCAAAATAAAAAGTAGATAAGAGAATAATAAGGAACATATTAGTTCCTTATTAAAAATATTAAGCCTGATATTTACACTCAACCAAGACCCTTAATTTTTGTTAATATCAGTATGAATAGTATGCTTAATTTTTTCATTTCTTGTTTAGGTTCTTCATAGGTTCCATGTTTACTCACTTCCCATCATGTTTTATTTATATTGTTTTGTCTTCTGAACTTTTTCTATCAGGGAAATCATATCACCGGATTCTTGCATCATATTTCTCTATAATTTATCTTAATATAATAGGATATACATATGATCTCCAGTAGCATGTTTTTTTGGTTCACACCATTAAAACATTTTCTCCTGAACCATAGAGCAATTATACTTTGAAAACATCTCATGATATTCGATCAATTATTTTGTAATGAATTATTTCCTTTTATCCCTATCATTTTATTATGATTTTTCCATTTATATCTTCATTTATAATAGATCTATAAAAATAATTAAGCACTCATTTTTACCATGCTAATCATTTAGGGGTTTCTCACATGGATTTATGGAAACCATAGAAAAGGAATATTGTTCTTATTTTAACTTCTATATTTCCTTCCCTTTAACATCATATGGAATCTCTCTAGGTAAGACAGTCATGAAATCCTATTATATATGAACCTATTTCTCAGAACATCCATAAATTTTTTCTATACATTGAATTCAATTTTGGGTAAGAAGTTTTAATAGCTTCTCAGTCCCTTGTTTCCTCCTTTGACAATATACACTCATTTTCTTAGAATATTTCCCCATTGGTTCATGTCCTCTACCTGGTAAATAAATATTGAACCATTAAGAGTAGGATATATATATAAATACACCACAAGACTAGTATAATCTTTGAAAATTGTGTATTTATTATTAATAATAAGTTTTTCTAGAAAACTATTTTGGTTCTCCTTCTATAACATGAGCCTAATTTTTCCAATGGTAAATGGTCTTCTTATAATATCTATCTCTTTATTTAATATTAAATTGTTTAAAAACAATTATTATTAGTCTAAAAGGATTCTATTTTATTTTATGACCATAACTAAAAGCATATTTACCTTGATAATAGTTAGGAAAAAATTCCACCTATGTATTGTGACTCTTCATCTCAACATATTTTGAAGACCAAGATTTAACGTCACCTAAATTTTAATGTCACATAGGATCTTCTTAAACTTATTTTGAGTTTTAATATATTTTTATTACGTCTCAAAAATATTTTCCTCCTTCACAACTACTTATTCCTCAATATTTCCCACCATTTTGTCTTACTCATCTACTCAAAATTTTATTTATTAATCTCATCAATTTCAGATGTTTATTTCTAAACATACTCCTCTTTTCCTTCTTCCAAATTTTCGTTTTCATTTATGAGTATCCTTTTCATGTTATTGTGTGATCAATATGGGAAAAAGAAATATTTTCAACAGGTCATTTACGATGGGATCTCGTAAAAAATTACCCACAATGGAAATTTCATTGCAAAAACTTTTTTAACAATTGTCTATCATGAAATAAAATTTGTGATGGGGGATTAACCCGTTGAAAAAATATTGTAAAGTTTATATAAAATTCATCATTATCTATGGGAATTATCTCCCACCTCAAATAATAATAAAATAAAAATAAATAAGAAAAAAAAAACAAAACCAATACTATTGTATAAAAATATGAATTATATATATCTGTAAATATCTAAATTAATAATAATAATAGTAATACAAAAAATATGTTCAATCAAATTTTTATCATAATAAATGAGTCAAAAAATATATAAATCAATAAGGGGGTGTGTCATCTAAATTATTTGGTGTAGGGAAATCCATCCCTATACCTTGTGTTAAGTGTCACTTGTACTCCATTATCTATTGTTATTATTGCTCATACACTCGATGCTACTGCTATAGTTGTTTCTCATTCTATCAATAAAACTCTTTCTGATATCTACACATGGTCTCTATGATCTCATACCAAGCCTACAACTTCTATGAATACTCTTGAGATGAGGATGATGACTCCCTGTGATATACCCTAAAATTGGATGATGAAAACATATAATTATCCTAATAACTTCCAGGCGTCAATTGTGAACCAATACCAACAACTCATCCTTTCACAAAAAAATACTATGTTACCCGCATCCATTATACATCATCAAATACGTCTTCATTGGTGGTATGAACCTCATTCTCAACCGCACTCTCACCATGTGTGTGATAATTCATGGCCTTATATGACTCCATAATGTGAAATTTGAAATTAAAATAGTTATAATATTATTTTTTTTGTTAAATGTAAAACTAAAAAAATTGTACTCACCGCAATATGATTCCTTCAACCACCAAAAAATCTCTAGTTCCAGGATCTATGTACATTCTCATATAAATATTTAACTCCATAATATTGGGATTCTCAACTACCTATATGAATAATAAAATAAATTTTTTACATTTATAGTTTTATAAATTATTAAATATAAGTACTTACCAGATGTTGTCGATGAGTACTAATGGTATGACTACCATCTCAATGTATGACCTCCTACCTCCCCTAATTATACCTACCAAATGATGATCTTCTTTGAGAACTATTTTTCATATAGTATGAGTACAATATATCCCAAACCCGAGATGATATGTAATCAGTTTGATGACTGTAACAAGATTGATGGAAAATTGTGAGTCCATCATTCTCCATGGATCTATTCCTTAGATTGTGAAAAAAATGATCACACTGTTCATGCATGGAGGCCTCCTAAATATTGGTCACCATACTATCATTCATGTTATACCATAAAACCTAAAAATAATTAATAATAGGAAGTTCACAATTAAACACATAATAACTATTATTTATTAAATACCATTTAATGATCAAATCCGTAGTGCCAAAAATCAATTGGAATATAATCCCCCATCACCCATACTCTAGAATATTAATTTTACAAAATAGCACTCCCCTTTCAAACAACTATATACAAAAAACTATGGAAAAATAGAAGAAATAATAAAATAATTAGTACACAAATAAATTCATGATAATTAATGATAAAGAAAAATGAGTAAATTACGCAACTAAAAACACCTTCACATTCACCGATAAAAATAAATATATAAATAACACTCAAGAATAGGGATTAGAATCATCAATCTCACAAGGTTGAAACCCCTCTGAGTTAACACACCATCGATAACTTTAGGTCAGATGACAAACCATTAGGCTCACCGCCATGGATTATAGCCTCCTCCTGGTTATGAAAAATCTCATCATAAGTCTCACCATCCATATAAATCACAAAAACAATTTTTTCAGAAAATAATTTAAGATTAATATATATATATATATATTACGACTATAACTGACTTGTAATTTTGTCATTCTTAATCTTTATCCTCGCCTTTTTATACGGGGGTTTCAATATACTCATCTTCCTCCTTAGGATTATCAATTTCCATAGGAATATTTTCTTCATCATATATTATTAATTAAAATTCATTTGTTAAATCATAAATATCCTTGTCAACATCAACCCATAAGTGTAGGGTGCCATCATCAATATTCAGGTCTTTTTATTGAAAAGATGTATTATGAGCTATCTCTTTAATGAATTTAATTACCTACACTTCTATAGAAACACGTTAACTTTCAAAAACACATTTTCATGGGATTTCATTTTTATAATACTCTACCAATCAATTAACTATCTCAAAACAAAAAATGTAATTAAAATAAAAAAAATTATGTTCTTGATGAGCGAAAAAAACTAGTTCATTTACTTCTTGAAAGATTTAATATTTAATGTTGATGATTCCATGGTATTGATGAACACCCAATCCTCTATTAGTATGAATCCAATGGAATTTAAACATCATTATCTAATTCTGTATAAAATAATAAATTCCAATTATTTCTTCCAGCAAGCCATAGAAGTCAACTTCTCTTTATCTATGATGTGATCCTCTAAATAAAACACAACCATTAATTGTATTTTTATTCACCATATGGAAGTGTATGAAATTGAAACAATTCACCACATTTTCATGATAATAATTAACCATTTTAGATGATATGTTACACAATGCACATAATCTATTATCAATTTTTCAATATGTAGTGATACCTTAAAATTGTAAAAACAATTTTCAATATAAAAAATAAATTGATTGAATATGTTACACAAAATTTCTCATTACTAATATTTTTTAATAAATAATACCCATTAACGATAAATTTTACTAAATACCACTCATTATTGGTATTTTAACTAAATTCCACTCATTACTGTTATTTTATCCTAATACTACTCATTGTCGGTAATTTTAACAAAATATCGTTCATTACAAGCGTTTTTTACTGAATAACACTCATTTTCAATTTTTTAATAAATTCCACTCATTATCAGTAATTGTTACTAAATACCGCTCATTACCAGTATTCTTTTGTAAAATTCTACTCATTAACGATATTTTTTACTAAATAACAGCCATTAGCAGTATTTTTTTACTAAATACTACTCATTGGCAATATTTTTTACTAAATACCACTCATTAACGATATTTTATTCTAAATGCAACTCAATACCAGAATATTTTAACTAATACCGGTCTGTAGCAATATTTTTTAGTAAATACCACCCATTAGTAGTATTTTTAAAAAATACCACTCATTGTCGATATTTATTTCAAATTACCACTGATTCCCATTATTCTTTGTTAATTAGAGCCCATAACTGGTATTTGTTTTTCAAATTACTACTTATTGCCAATATTTTATACTAATTACTACTCATTACCAATATTGTTTACTAAATACCACTAATTGAAATTAGTTCTTTACTAAATACCACTCATTATCTGTGTTTTGTAACTAAATACTACTCATTACCAGTATTTTTTAATAATTACTACTCACTACCTGTATTTTTTTTTTCTAATTGTCAATCATTACTAGTAATTTTTACTAACTGTTTCTCATTTCGACTAATTTTTAATAATTTCCACTCTTTTACTCTAATTTTTAAAAATTTCAACTCATTTTCAATAATTTTTTATAATTCCCGCTCTTTACCACTCATTTATACTAATTACCATTATTTTATTCTAATGACCATTAATTTATAATAATAACTACAAATTTCAAATAATTATCAAAAATTTATAATAATTATCACTAATTTATAATAATTACAACCAAATTTACTAATTACCACTATTTTCTTATTATTACAGATAATTTCTAATAATCAACATTAAAATTTTTAATAAATAGTATTTTCTATTAATTTCTTCTAATTTCTAAAAATTACCTCTAATTTATATTAATTACAGCTATTTTTAGTAATTACAGTTAATTTCTATTAAATATCCCTAATTTATAATAATTATTGCTAATTTTACTCCTTACCACTAATATTTAATAATTTACACTAATTTTACCAAAAAAAATTAAATTATTAATATTGAAAATTAATTACTCCTAATTACTAATTATGATTAATTTTTAAAAATTACATCAAATTATTATCACTTATAACTAAGATCTATAAATTATTTCTATGTTTAGTTAAATAATACTATTTTTATTTTAATTATAAGTTGTAAATACTAATCATCACTACATATTAATAATTAAAACCAATTACTCTTCATTGAAACTAATTACTTCTAATTATAAATAATTACAAAAAATTAAAACTGCATTCTTGTAACTAAAAATAATTATTATTACTTAAAACTAATTACTGATAATTAGAACTAATCATTACAAGTTAATAATAAAAATTTCTAATATAAAATAAATTAAATTAACTAAACATAAAAAAATTTAAATAAATACATAAAAATTGAAGCATTTATCACAAGAAAATCTGAAATTTAGCTTCCATGTAAAATTTAAATATTCTAAAGTAACAAATTTAGAGGAGGAGAAAAATGATGAGGGGAGTGTAGAAGTAATCTCATAAAATGAATGGGAAAATTTTTGTTGAGGGCATATATATAGGATAGATTAGTAGTGAAGGCAGTATTTGCGACGGGATACCCTTGGAAAATACTACCCACCACAAATACTATTGTAAGTAATTAAAATGTAATTTGTGATAGGTCCCATAAAAATTAATCTTCCACTGACATAGTATTTGAGATGGATAATAAATTCCTATACCAAATAGTTATAATGACGAATATTATTTGTGATGGGAGTATGTGTCGTGAATAATGATTCCCAGGGTTTGGTGTGCACGCGCGTCAAGGTTATTTTCTATGGGAAAAATTTCCTATCCCAAATCATTTCTTGTTTACTATTATTTGTGATGAGATTCTTATCCCGTCACTAATTGTCCCACCATAAAGACTCTTTGTGATGACCAATGGGCTTATCACATATAACCCACCAAAAATACATGTTTTTCATGTAGTGTATGTTTTTTCCCAATATAACCCACTAAATCCCTCATAAACATGTATTCAGGCTGTATTCTTTCACTATCGTCATCACACTACTTGAAATGTCAAAATATATTTCATCATGAGCCATAAAAATAAGTTCATATTTTAATTTGTTTCTTGATGATAAGTTAAGTTATTTCTTTTTACACATAAAATTTATTTAGGGATTCTTCTAACATTTTCCTCATTTCTATTTTTGAATTTTCTCATCCACTTAATCTGATTTAGATTTGGAATCCATATTTTTTTGGGAAATTAATAGAAAATTTGAAAATTCCATTACAATTATAACACCATGAATTTTTTTTATTTTACTTTTCCCTTTCCTGAATTGAGATTCTTTGATTGAATAGAAATAATTAAATTAAATTCTTTATCATCTTTCACATTGTCAGAATCTATTTACTCTAAAAGTTCTTTATCTCTGTTCTTAAACATTCCCATGGCCTAAAAATCCATCACATCTTAAATTTTATTTTTAAAAAATAGAATTTTCCTCATTTAATAAGCATGGAAATATTATGCATTTCATCCAAAGAAAGATCATGTCTATCCTCTATAGTAGAAATATGATGAGACGACCTATCTTGAAATTTTCTCTTTTTATTTTTGACAAAAATAAATCCATACTCATTTTCTCTAAAAACTCTTTATTTTTTTTGTTAATTTTCTTAACTGTAGTTAAAAAGTCATCAAGTTTTTCTTCATCTTACATCTTTTTAATACCCTGATATTTTATTATATATTTCTCTTCAAATAATTAAAATTTCTTCAATAGATTTTGATACACGTCGCCCCAAATCTAAATGAATCGTAATGTAGTATAGCATTATAACCTATCAGTTAAATTGGTGGAGTGAATCTGAATAAATAAATTTTAAAAAAATATGCATTAATTTTTTAGATAAATTAGATATATTTATAAATAAGTACTCATTTTTTTGTAAAATAATTATATGCCTTAAAAATATATTTTCCAATAAATATGGGTTTTATTACTCTTTGTGATAAAAATATATATTTATTTTCTTCCACTTTTAAGAAAATTATTTTTAAATAATCATGTCAAAATTATATTAAAGTAAATCTTTTATAATTTTCATAAAAGATTAATATCTTTATGAATAGTGAAAAATATTGTTTTTTTAAATTGTCTTTTCATTTAAATAATTTAAAATATGTAATTTATTTTAAATAGTGTTAAAAATAAATTACTTCATTTATATTTTTATTAAACCACTTAAGTTTATTGGAATCAATTTTATTTTTTTTTCTACAAAAACATTGTATACTTAAGAAAAAAAATTGGAAACCCACTTTTTATCACATTTTATAGTTTTAATTTTAAAATAAAATCTTCTGCTGTATTGAACAAAATTTAATAAAATAGATTCCATATATTGAATAAAAATTTAAAATTTTATTAATGATGCCACACCAATTTTTTCATAATGAATAGTAAAAATAAATAAAATTTGTCACCACAGTTAAGGTTAAAAAAGTTTTACTAGGGGTAATTCATATAATTTAAAATATCTAAATCAATTTATATGGAATAATTTGGACTACTTATTATCATAAATTATAATTTATGGCCATTTGGAAGCATTTTTCTTTAGTATGACATCATTATGTTTTAATATTTTATGAAATTCCATGTGTGTCCTCTCCCCACATATAAAAGGATTCCAATCCTTTCTCTTATTTACACCCTGATGAGGAATATAACTCAACTAAACCCTGAAAGATTATATTTTAAACTCCACTATATATTAATTAATTGTTCTGGTGTTCTTATAAGACCATTCCATGGATCCTTAAGATGATATTTTTAGGAGGCCAACCGAAGGAGAGGTAATCATACTAGCCGACCAATTTGAATTTGTTCCTTCCATTAAATCCACTAAATTAATGGTATTAATAATTTAATAATATATTAATTATAATAAATATACTATAATGTTATTATTATTATGTAACAACCATTATTAACCATATTTTTAATCAAATGGGATGTGAAAGTATCTCTTGTGAATATGTGTGGGCTACCACCTCCACATGTCGTTACCAATCATTTTCAATCACCATATTTCATGGATGATTATAATGATTTTATTAAAACATATATATTATATTTATTATATAATTATTCTTCTGGATTAGAATATCACACCTAACCCCTTACCTTCATATTCATATCAAAACAACAATGTCGCTTATGCATACTTCTGGACTACCACCTCCACGAAGCGATGTTATTCATTTTTACTTCCAATTTACTTGTATGGTAATAATGATATATTTAATTAAAATTTATGATATATATTATATAATAATTATTTTTGGAAGTTGGATTATTATTTACATTTCTCTTATACATCCATAAAAATGTTAAAACAATGTTCACACATACATACGGAATACCATCTACATGAATGTTGAATTCATTTTCCTATATCTAACTTTTATATGATATAAATATCATATATATTCATTATATATGATATTCTAGATATTATTAAATGATGATTAGAATACAAGGAATGGAACAATCTAACCAAAATTCACTTAGAAAATGAAACAGTTAACACCTCAAAATAAAGATTATAATATATGAATTATTCATAAATAGGTGTTTAAAAGTTATTATTTTATCATATATTATATTATAAGTATTTGAATGATATTTTAATAAAATTATAATAAATATATTTATATTATACTAGAGCGTAGAGTTATTTTGAATTAAGTTAAACTTGAGGTAAGGGATTTATGTTATAATCTCATTTTTTATCAACATTGTTTATGATTAAGTTTCCAATGATGAAATTTTATGAACATTGTCTCAATAATTCCATATACATTCTAATATGTGGGTTATTTATAAATATTACATGTTTTAATTTCATTTTCCTCACTTTGTAAGCTCACGATACTGATTTTTCAAGAAAACTGTCTTTATATCTCTCTTTGGTAAAAAATCCTTTTTATTCCATATCCATGTTTTCATAAAAAATGTTTTCAAAAATTCAGTTTATATATAATATCATATTCTTTGTTAAAGTAATTTTTACCAATGATTTAATTTTTTTTTAAATTATTCTAAATAATTCTTCTTACTATTTTCTAAATATATATTTTTTAACTTCTAATCAAAAATGTTAAAGGAATCATTGTATTAAAATTCACATCAAGAATGGAATTTCTTTATATCAAGACCTCTCAATTCTTTGAATATTTTTTTGCAAGTTTACACATTTATTTTCAATGAATGTTTTTCCATAATATTTGGAATATTTTTATATTTTAAATATTTGATTTCAAATAAAAAAGAATATTTTCCTCAAAAATATATATAATGATATTTTAAATGAATTTTTTATCTATGGTGACATCATTTTTTATTACTTATGATTTACTATTGAAATTATCCAATGATACCATCCATTTTTTAATTTTTATGTCTTATAATGTTGATGATTTATAGTTGATTCTATGAAAATGGTTTATTTCCCATGGGTTAATTATATTATGATGAAACCTTTACAAAACCCATTTCTTTACCTTCAGTTATGCTATAATGAAATAATTAAATTTTTATGAAACACATTCCCTTTACATTGTTTATATATGGAAGAATTATTTATGATCTTGTTAAATACTTACGTATAATTTTCATTATGTTATTGGTTTTCGTAGAATTATATTTCCCTCTAAATATTTTTGTAAAAAGGGATATCTAATTAGAATTTTACAACATGATAGGGGATTATAACTTGTTCAGTACACTATTATAGACTTGGTAATAATCCTTAACTAAGGATATGATATAATGGGGAGTAAACCAAATCCACGATGATATTCATAAAAGTGATCCTTTCCTAAGGAAACAAATTTCTATTATTTTGTGTATGTCACAAACTTATTTATAATGTTATATTTATGCTCTCAAGGTACATGTTCATTGGGTTTTTATGATTTATAACTTAGGAATTTCCAATATTTAATCCATGAATAAATATTATGATCTATGATATGTTGTGTATGGTGTTTAAAGGTTAATATCATGTTCTCATACCATTATGTTAATGTTATTTTTAATAAATCATTGATATCTCTCGTGTTTACCCTTACTGAAGAAACAGAGATCACCCTTTCTTATGCTTCCTTTCTCTAAGATATGAAGAAATATTTTAATAATGATCTATCTAATAAGTGTGATAGTTATGATGAAGTTATTGGCAGATGATTTATATCTATTAAAATAACTTTTTTATGTATCTATGTTTCCAAATAATATAAACCTATATGATTCAGGCATTGATCATTATGTTATGTATTTAATATTCATATAATAAGATATATTATATATGTATGAAAAGTATGGGTCAATATAGTTGGTATTAGAGTAAGGTTTAGTTAGTTTTGAAAAATTATATGAGAGAAATTTAGTGAGAAACCTTAAGATAATCATATTCATTAGAGAACATCAAATGTTATAGTAAATAAAAGAGTGTATTTTTCAAAGAAAAACATCCCTTTTCAGATAATAAAAGTTGATGTGGTTTCTTAACATAGGAAGCTAGGGTATTTACACATAAAAAAGTTTTTCTAGTATATCATGGCCATTATTATGGAGAACGGTGGGTGTGACCTTACTGTTCTCCTGATTTGGTACTCCTGGCATTATGCATTGGTTAACTCACATTTTCATTATTAACCATTATGGAGGATTTCAATATATAGTGACTATGAATGACATAGGATAATCCAAATGTGTTATAGATTAAAAATAATGTGACATTAGACATACTTAAATTATGTTTCATGATTATGTCATTTTCCCCTATGATTATTGCTTCTCACACTATGCGTTTTTCCTTTAGTTAATGACTAGAACCTAAAGGAAACATGTTAATACTGAATATGATATACATTGAAATTATTTTCCTCTTCAAAAACCTAATTTTATGGGAACTATAATGAAAAATCTAATTGATATTATTATGCAACATTATCAATCCTTGAATCATGATGATCTTCTAAATGAGAAAAGGAGGGAACAAAATTCTTTTTAATCCTTCATAAGGAAACATCCACCTTTTTTGTGGGTTTATTGATCCAATATTTACTGATAAATGGATCAATACGAATAAAAATATATTTTTCATTATCTAGTGTTTAGAACATGAAGAAGTTATTTAATATATTTATATTTTGGAAGGTGAAGCAGATCAATGGTGGACTCTTATCAAGAATACATTGCAATAATTAGTAATTGACTCCATTGAGTAGGATTATATTAAGATATTATTTTCTAATAATTAATTTTCATTTATTCTTCGTATGAAAATATAAAATTAAGTCCTATATCTAAAGTATAAGGATAGTGAATAAATGTTTATGTATGAGTAAAATTCTACTAGATTTGTGAGGTATGTATTTGGTATTTTCATCTAAACTGAAAGTATGGTGGAGAGATTCTTAATTAACATAAAATCAAGTCTCTAAACGGAGTTTTCCATAAGATAATTTAGTAGCTATAAATAAATCATTTTATGTTATATCAAGGTGGAAGTTTAGGTTGGAGTTACCCATAAATATCATGGTTTTTATATGAAAATAAAGATGGAATTCAAAGAAATTAAAATAATAAAAACATTATATATGAGCAGATGTGTTTTTATTTATGCTCAATGTTTGGAAAGAATAATTTAGGAAATTATATTAAGGGAAACAGTAAATTTTTTTAGTATGGGAAGGAAGGTTATTAGATAATCGAATATCAAAGATATGTGAAGTAGAAGTTTGCTAATGATGGGGAGAAAGTACCACAAAATGGACCAACCACACTCCAATGTTTCAAATGAAAAGAGTATATGAATTATAATAATTAGTTGTATAATGTTATGTTCATTACCTAAAAATTAATTGTCTATTTGGGTAGTTGGTCACATTTCTTGGATGTCTCGTGGGATCAGTGATGCTAGAGATATAAGAGTACTTATGTTTGTGGTTCACAGTGTGAACCATATCCATGTCATGAGTTGGTGGTTCATGAATTGTATAGACAAGTGGTTTCATGGATTTTATATGATAAAGGTGGAGTCCATGAAATCAATTGATGTTGTGAAATGTGAATTCATGATTTGTAATTAAATATGGATGAGGTAATGTGAATTTTAGAGACTGTTGAAATTATCTAAAACTTGTGGATTACACACCATGAAAGGGTTACACGACATGAAATCATTGGGTTATAAATTTTTAAATCCTTCTGTTTAGATTATTTTTATTCATTCAACCACCCTTTCTACCCCTAATTTTTGTTATATCCCTAGGAAATTTTGATGGATATTATAATGCTACTTCCCTCGTCACAATCCTCAGGTTCCAGTGGTTGTGTTTTTTTGATCCATGGTAATTTATTCTTTTTACCCCTGGTTTCATATCATTCTTCCTTTGGGGTACTGAAGAGTCAATGTTTTTTTGGTTTGGGGTGAGTACGGGCTATGTTTTGATGACCCTTTCTTGTGGTATAGGATGATCTATAATCTCATGTTGTATTTATGGTTGGTGGAAAGCTATTTTCCCCCTATGGTGTACTATGAGATCATAAATCCTCTTTGAGGTAGGGAATCCTCATATTCACTTGATTATGGACTATGTGTCAGATATTAATAGTTTTCTTCAATTTGGGTGGATATAAAGGGTCTGGAAAATAAGGTAATTAAATTTTTATGTCAATAATAATTTATGGGAATGGGATGTTATCAAATTTTTTTATGCATTGATATATTTTACTGAGTCTTTTATTCCATGTTGTCTCTATATTGAAAATAATGGTTTGTGGGTAACTTTTTTGTGTTGTTATTATTTTTTTTCTACGATGACCCTTGTTGTTTTCCCATGTGTTCTCACCCAATATAAAAATGGCTAGTGAAAATTTATTTGGTTAATAAACTAGTCTCCCCCAGATTATTATTTGTGTGATAATAACCATGATAAATAATGATTGAATATAATAAATCCCCTAAATAATTGTGGAATATGGTTTATGATTTTTTTATGTATTATTGTGATTATTGTGTTTCCCTATGTGTTTTGGGTTGTTGTGAGGTTGTGTCAGTGACTAGATGAGATGCTTGGTATGTGAGGTAAGTGATGTAGTGGTTGTTTGTCATGGATGCAGTATAGTAATTGGATGTGAAAACGTGGTTTTTTTTGTGATATTTGGGTATATTTTTATACATATTAGGAACTTAGGGGAACAATTACAATAAAACATAAAAACTCAACACATTCACAAGGAAAAAGTGAATATCATGGCCCTCGCTAAGGATAACCCACATATATAATGATATGAATTCCCCTTTACATGTCATTTTTTAGTCCATGAAACCCTATGAATTATTGAATATTTGGCCCATATCATCCATGGCCGGTAGACCCAACCCTACTATATTGCATCTATCACCTATTGAGGATCACCAATAATGGGCCTCCTCTATAAAAAAAGTGTAAGGCCTTCAAACCTACCATCATCTCATCATAATTCCTTTCCTCTGACAATGATCTCTTATAGACCCCCATGATGGTTGTATTGTGAGATATGGTTGGCATCTGTGATGAGAGGTTTTCACGGTGTGATGGATTGGGTGATGGGAAAAAACTATGATGGTGGATGTGTGCAGTTGAGGTGGTGGTTGTGTGGGTTGGGCCAATTATCACATAGAGTGATTGAGATAGTTTTTAGTTATCCATGGGATGTATTGTGATGATAAAGAAAAAAATAGTCTAGTAAATAAATTTGATGGATTGGAAATGGATGCGTAGTTATTTGATTACTAATTTGGATAAATGAATGATAAGTGTAAATTGAAATGAAATTGTTAACAAGAAAATGTGTTGAACCCTATAACTAAAAGTGGGTAATATTATGAGGCTTGTGTGATTTTTCATGGTTTAATATCTAGTGGTTGTACTAGTTGTGATTTTTGGTGTGTTTTATGGTGGTTATGATGTGGTGTGTTCTAGTGTAGTTCATGTGAACACGTAGGTTGGGTATTGTGTTTCATCTATATATCATGGGTGTTTATGTTATTTTACACAAACCACACCTAAGTTGGATAACCATTACAATAGTCAGAGGTGCTATGTTCTTGGTTTTTCCCCATCAACCTGGTTGGTAGTGATACAAATGTCAGGGCTACCCACTCTCCCCTGCTCTTCCTTTAGTAGCAATGATATAGGTTAGTTTTAGAGATTACCCAGTGGTGATGAATGGCCCTGGTGTCTGCAGGAAGGATGTGTTATGATGTGATGTATACCCCAGATGTCTTCAAGAAGGATGTGATATGATGTGATGTATATCCAAGATGTCTATAGGTGGGATGTGATATTATGTGATGTATTTCACATGTTTCTATGGGTGTGGTGTGATGTGATGTGATGTGGTATGTGTGGAAGGTATGGGAGCATATGATAGTTTTTGTTAGTTCAAGATATCAGAATGTCAAGGGTGAAGTGATAGCATAACTCCTTGCTTTGTTTTGACCTTGATGATATATTATTATATTATATGTAGGATTTAGTGAGTAAGACATGGTGAGGTTGGGTTTGATTAATGGGTGATTTTTGGATCTTCTATTTATTCTATTATACATTATCATGAACTTTTTACATTTGTACTTGAGACCTTGGATATGTCCCTACTGACTGTACCTATTATTCTCAACCAATGTATATAAACTATTTTTATGTTTCCAGGAGGAATTTGGGGATCGAGATAAACAATACTAGCTAGTTTTCATCATTTATTATGTTGATACCTTGTATTTTTCTTTTTCTTTTATTGTTGGAGACATTCATATGTATCATTTTTACGTTATTTAATCATCATGGGATGGTTTTTTGATTACATTTGTTTTTTCTACTGGAGTTATTTGGAATTTCATTACCCAATATCCTAACCCCGTTTCATTTATTGAGGTTACTTCCTCCCATATTGTATGATATTTATACCCTTAGTGCCAGTCGCTAAACCGAGGCCATGGAGATGGGACTCATGGGTCATCATCTCTCTCCCATTGCTATGATAAATTTGGGAGGAGTGGGTAATGAAAAAGTGGTATTAGAGGGTTATTTTAGAGTCATTATAGAGTTTATAGTTTTGAACTATGATATTTTCATGGTTTGGTATGGTAATAACACCATTTGACCATGGTGCATGAGATAGTCCTGTGAGACTGGCTAGGACACTGGATTTTAAGGGCCCCTCTCGATCCAATGCAGGAACTCCTGGTTTATTGAAAGACCAAGTGAGGTGGACCAATTTATAGTGTAGAGACCTGGGAGAGGTACTTGTATAATGATTATTTTTGTTTGTGTGTGAAATGGGTTTTGTGGTAAAATAAAATGATTAAATTAAATAATATTTGATATATTTACAAGCTATATAGCATAGGGTGTTATATTAGTTTTAAATAATGGTTCTTGTTTATCATTTTTTAAATTCATAGATAGTTGATGTTTATTAGGATAATCTAGTTGATCGTTAGAGGGTTAACCCAACAGGGGAGGATGAGGCATGGTATCATGATTTAAATTCCTTTCAATGGTAGATTTTGGGCATGTATAAGGGGAAAATATCTGATATGGTAACATGGAACTAGTTGAAATAGCTTGAGATTTGTTTTGGTCTGATCAAATAATAATCCGGTATTTGAGTTCCAATGGTAGTTAGTCAGATGTAGGGATTGTATGTTAATGGTGGATTCTATTTCATGATGTTCTAAAGGAGGAAAATGTATCATGACCTGACTTTTAGAGGGAGTTCTGGTTGAATTTTATAACTTTTTTTATGATATATGTTGAGAGGTAGGAGAATCTCTCTCCTAAGCAGATGGTATTGAGTGGTCATGAGATTTGGATCCTATTTAATGAACTCAAAAAACCTACCCTTGATGTTTTTCCAAATGAAGAGTCCAAAGTGAGGTGTCAGGAGGAGTATTTACTCATAGAGAATTTGTACATGATCACGCCATTTATGATCACAACGTAGCTGGATACACAAAAAGTATATGGTTATTGAATAGATGCTTTCATTTGGATTTGAGACCATAGAGAGCGGAAAGTATTAAATTTTTAGTAGAAGATATTTAGATAGTGGGTCATGGGTGTTCATGATTTTAGGGTTTCATTTAGTGGGGAATCGGTCATAGAATTTTCTTCCCATCCCTAAAAAATAGGTGGATTTCGAGTCCATTTAGAGGTTTTCCGTTTTTGTGTTATATTTTTTGTAGATATGAGAACCTCTAGTCATAGTGTTTTGTTTTCAAGGATTTTAGTTTTATATGTGTAGTTATTCCCCTTTTTTAGTAAAAAAAATTTCCTCCAAGGTAGTTTTAGTGGCAGCAACCACATGTTTTTTTTCAACAGTCGAGAGAAGGTGGAGTTGGTAGAGGGTAGCCTTATGATAGTCCCTATCTATGGGGACCTAGATAGACCCTGGTCATAGAGGATGGAAATAGAGAGATAGGGGAGTTGGACTGGTTAGCTTCACATGTTTGAGGTAGCAATGCCAGCAGAGCATGGAGTATTTTGTTGTATGATTAGTTTATACTCTACCCTTTTGTCTGCATTTATTGATTCAAGAGTCTCAAACTATTTTTTCTCATATTTTGGTCTATATGTTAGGAATGAACATGGATATTCTTCAAGTTCCCCTTGTGTTACCTACTCTATTTTGAGGTCGGGATTCATTGTTTCATGTGTGTTGGGGATTTAGATTGTTGATGGGACAACCCCAAACAGTGGAGGACATATTCTTATTGCATATACATCCATAATTTATTATCATTATCATGGATTGGATATATTACATTCATAAAGTCATTGGTTTATTTTGAAGAAGATTTTTGTTTTCCTATTTGGATGGTTAGTGAGTGGAATTCATTGACGGGTGAGTTTATCATTTGGGTGGTACAAAAGTGAATCCTATTTTTTCATTTTAGTCAGATCAATCAGTATGATATCATATTGATGGTGTTCTTAGGGTTTTGGTGGAGTTTTTTGATGATTTCCCAGAAGAAGTTATTACAGTACCTCCTCGATGCGATGTTGAGTTTTGTGTAGAGTTCCAGTCAGGCGCATCACTAATTTTGATGACTCCCTATTTGATTTAACCAACCAAGTTATGGGATTTGAGGTTGTATGTTAATGATCTGATGCTGCGGGATTTTATCCGACCTAGTGTGTCACCGTGCACTTCTCTAGTGTTGATATCCAAGGAGGCTGACAATAGTATGAGGTTGTGTATATACTATTAAAGTTCAATTCAGATGATGGTCAAGAACAATTACCCTATTTTGAGTATCAATGATATAATTGACTAGTTAAGAGGAGATACCTAGTACTCTAAGATTAATTTATGGTCTGTACATTACCAATTTAGTGTAAAGATGTATATGTTCATAGGATTACCATCAGATGTAGGTACGACCACTTATAGTTTGTATGCTTTTCATTCAGTGTTACGAACGGACCATATATGTTCATTAGGTGTATAAAATCTATGTTTCATGAGTTTTTGGATTGCTTCATCATCAAATTCATTGAAGATGTCTGGGTGTACTTGAATTTAGGGTTACATAATGCCGAGTATCTAAGAGTTTTTTTAAGTACTTTAACACTACAAGATTTAAGGGATGTAGTCTAAATGTGAGTTATGGATGTAAGAGGTGTGTTTCCATAGACACACGGTGTGTTTTTATATTTTTAAAGGGGTCCAATATTAGTTAAATGATGTTTTTTTAGGTGACACCCAAGAATGTGGAGGAGGTTCACAATTTTCATAGTCTCACAAGACATTGACAGAGTTTCATCCATAATTTTAGTCCATTTTCATTCTCTATAATAGCATCGACCAAGAAGGACCAAGATTTTTTGTGGTCATATAATTTTTAATAATTTGTTAGTTTCAATAATTATATGTTAGTTAGTTATCCAGTGTTTTGGTAACCTGAAGAGGTTGTGATGTTTGAGGTACTTTGTGACACATTATGTCGGGGCTAAGGATGTATGTTGATGCAATAGAGAGTGTTGATATCTTATGGGTAAATAATTTTATATCCCCATGAGTGAAACTATGCATCCCATTAATAGGAGTTGGAGGAAGGAGTTTTAGTACTAATGTTTTGCCGGTATTACCTCATCAATGAGCATTCTGTGGATTTTTCATACCACAAGAGCCTGATATATTTTTTATCTCAATAATATATGAATCTATTCTAGTGTATGTGGATGTATTTTCTTTAGGATTATTATTTTGAGATCTATTAAATCCCTAGAATGTGAAATTTAGTTGTTTATGCGTTGTGTTGGAAGTCCCAAGATGATTTTTCTTGGGAGTATATGGATGTATAGAAAAGAAAGGATACTATTTTATTGATGCATCAAAACATGGGGGAGAGTAGTTTCCAAGGTTCTCTTCATCAGAAGACCATGGAGTCATCTTTGATACACCATGTGGAGGATTCTCAGTTGGGAGATTCAAAGGTAGAAGTGATGTGCCATCATGTTGGCTATAGTGATGCTCCAAGGATATGTTTAGAGGATTATCATAACTCGGTGTTGTTCTAAGGGAGGTTGTTTTTTTATAATAAATACATAAGAAATATCCACATGTGCTTCACATCACACCTTTAGTTGTACAAAATATTGTGAAATAGATTTATCATGGATTTATGAGACAACTTTCCTGGCTAGGGATAAAAAGGTCAATGGTGGAGTTTTTGGAAAAACATTTGTTTTTTTTTGCAGGTGACAGTGGAGCACCATTTTTTTGGAGTATTGTATAATTAAATGGAAATGGGAGGACATCTTGATGGATTTAATCATAGGTTTTCTTAAAGATCACAGAGGATGTGATGTAGTTTGGGTGATAGTGGACCAACTGATGAAATCAGCTCACCTCCTAGTGATCCATGTGTCAAGTTTCCAGGACGATTTGTTAAATAGGTATGTGAACAATGTGGGTAGCCTTAATGGGGTACTGAGGAACATAATATTTGATTAGGATCCTACTTTTTACTCTTGAATTTGGATCATATTTTAGTTATATTTTGGCTCTGAGTTTCTCTTTAGTAGTAGTTTCCACCCTTAGACAGGTTGGTAGACATAATAGAATATCTAGACACCTGAGGATATGATGTGGGAATGTGTCTTGGTATTTAGTGTATATTGGGTATGAATCATACATTTGTTCATGTTTTTTTACAATAATAACTATCACTCATCCATTAGCATGGCTCTGTTTTAGTCATCCTTTATTATACTGGTTTCAATTTGGGGAGTTCGATGTTCTCTATCCTAATGTGGTGTAGAGAATGACTGAGAGGATCCAATTGGTTTTTGAGTGGATTAGGGTGGAAAAAGTCTTTCATAATGCCTATGGTGAAATTAGGTGGAGGCACCAAGAGTTCATTCATAGAGACCATGTGTTGTTAAGAGTCTTCCTTCCGCATTGGAAGTGGATGTTTTGAAAGGGGAGTAAGCTTTCTCCAAGGTTTTATGGGCCCTTTGAGGCGTTGAAGCATTTTGGTGAGGAGGAATATCAGTTTGAATATAAACCATTGTTGGATAGGATCCACAACATCTCTTCATGTCTTATCATTGTCGGTATCTTCATGATGACTCCCATATTTTTGACTGGGGAGTGTTTTATGAAAACCCTTGCCTTTATTATACATTAATTCATGATTTATAACATAAGAATAAAAATAATTCATCCTAGAATAGTGAGAAGAATTGTTTCTTTAGGTTATTATATACAGTCTATAATAACATAAATCAGGGGGTACATCTACATTATTTAAAACTTCCTTAAGATTATTATATTATACAATCATTCTAAAAAATACATGGGATAACCTAAGGAAAATCATAAAAAAGGGGTGTCCTATAAAGCCCGGTAAGGGAATAAACAAATAATAACTTGAATAAAGTATTAAATTCAACACAATAGGAATTTTAATGGGACATAAAAGGATTGATAATCATAAAAATCAATAGTTAGTCTTGATATATTATGAAAACATAAGGAAACATGGGAATATGGTGACAATATTAAACATGATATCATAAACATAGGTCAAGGCTAACCACGAAGAAATCATAACATGGTGGAAAAAGTCCCATAACAGATTAGGTTGACTCCCAAATCTTGTAAAATTCATCTCATGAGACTAAAACAATACCCATTGCATTGGATCACTATATAATTTTGGGTGTACCCATCACATTCATATCATGTACAATCATAAGCATTCCACATAGATTATACAGCACAAGGACGTATTCCATCATTTTTAACTCTAATATCATGGAACATGGATTATATAAATGGATTTTCTTAATAAATTATAGATAGTAATATCCATGTAAACACTGTTGAGTGTAAATGGTGGTGGATATTCACAATATAATAGTTTGTCATGAAAAATCGCAATGAAATTTTGGAATCATAACGACAGAACTTACAGAATCACATAATGGTTTAATGAGTGTGAAAGGGGTTTGTCATAATTTGGATATAAAAATAATATAATGTGGTATGTGTAAAAAAATATCTAAATATTATTTATTGGAAATCAAAAGGCAGAAAATTGAGAATATCTTTGAATAAAATAGGATAAAGAGAGGACCCCTTACAAAATTTTGGTACAGTAATGGATTAGGTAAATTATATATTGAGAGGGGATAAATGATCTCTAATTATTATGAAATTAACATTATATTATAGGTATCTTAATAAATTCATGAAAATATAACCCATTGAGATTCAAAGGGGATAAATATATAGAAGGTTCTTGAATGGAAATGAAAAGGGAGTGGTCGCTTTCCTTGAGTGGGTGATTCCAAAAGATTGAGAGGAGTTTATTGAGAGATTACTAGAAACATGGGAGGACACTAGAGTGTGGATGTCAGATTAAGGATGTCATATAAGGTTTTTTTGAATAGTAATAGTGGATTTGGTGGGTGTATATAGCAATAGAGATGTGTGTTCTTTATTATTTCCTAAACTTAGCTTTTGGACTCTCTATAATATTTTAATAAGAACAATTAACATAGTTTTGCCCATATTTTCTATCAAAAAAGACTGGATTTATTTATTTTACAAGTCCAATGGAATAATTCAATAAAATGTTACCCTTGGTGATGTGGGATTGAGTCATGTTTATAAGGAATTTATTTTAAAAACATAAAATATAATATAGGTTTTGGAGGATTCATAAAGGATTCTTAGGATTAATAAAATAACCTAAAAATACATTTTATTAATGGGAAAGAATATATTTGGTGATGGATATCATTTAAAGGATTTATTAAAACATTTTTTTGTCATTGTGATGTCATAATACACACCATATAATTATACTGTATTTAATTTTTACCTGAAAATTTCATTGTCTTGGAAAATTATGAAAAATTCACCATTGGGTAATTTCAGAACGATTAATCCAATAATAATATTTATTTTTTCCAAATAAATATATAAATATGATAAATTTCACTTTTAATTAAAAACACCCATTTATTGAAATGTTTTTTATAATAGTAGTTTTCTAAATATTATTAAATTTACATCTGACATTATAAAAATTATATTATCATTTATATTTAATAAAAATTATTTAATTTTATTATTTTAAAAAGATATAATATATTTTTAAAATTCATGAATTCATCAAAATGGAATTTCTTAATTGAAATTTCATATTCCCCAAAAGTAAATTTTGTGCTTTATTGTATCAAAATCAATATCATTTATAATGTAACAAAATCATGAATTAAATAAAATCATTATTATATTAAAATTAAAATATACAAGTTCATATCATTATGGTCTTGATACATATATCTTTATCACAGTACAAAATTCCCTAACGGTAAGTGCATGATGGTGAGATTTTCATGGTGTGGTTCGATATACATGGTTTCGTCTGTAACCTCTATGAACCTAAATATCCCCCATAAATAGTTTTTTCATGATTTAGTTGTTAGATACTGGATTGGAATTGTTCCAAGGAAAATCCCAATAATTCTATCTCCATCAGAATCTTTGATAAATGGTCTTTCTAGGGCATGATCCTACTAGTTTATGCCATCACTTCCTTTGTCTATGTCAATTGGACTTATCAAAAATCTATATTTATACTAGTCATTTGATCAATGTTCAATGACTATATTATCAATAGTTGTCATACATAATGGTATTTTAAATTTTATAGGATATATATTTTAAAAATAATAATTGAATAGGTTTTCTATAACAATAATACATAAAAGAGGATTTAATTCATTCACAAACGAAAATTTATTAATAAAAGTTCATATTGTTACAAGTTTGATATCGAGGAGGATGAAATATTTGTGGAGAATCTAGTAGATATCGAGGACATCTGAGAGAAGTTAATTCATGGGTGTATCTGTCTATTGCTTCATGTGTTGTGGATACATGATTTCGTGGAGGAAAGAACTTGGGATCGAGAGATTCAGATGTGTTCCTAGTATCTTGTGTTTTTTCTCCGTTCATTTCTTTTTTCTTGTGGATGATGTGATGATTGGGTATTTCTATGTTTTGAGAATTGTTGTGTTTGTAGATGAGTGATGTGTTGTAATTTTTCAGACCTATTAAAAGGGTATGAATTGATTCCTAATTGAGAAACATTATACTAATATTTGATTAAACCATTGGAAGATATAGAGTGCCACTCTGAATGGATATTTTCTTGACATAGAGGATGGAATTTCCATATTTATGTGCTCATTGGAGTGTTTGGTGTTAGTTAGGGTAGTGTTTGGTTTTTTCTATATAGAGGTTTATGTGTTTGTGTGGTTACGTGGTTGGATGGTGGTAGCAATTGCAGTAAGATCATATCCTTGATAGTTATCTCATATAGTGGTTATTTAGACCCCTTCATTTCTTTGGGATTGGTTTTAAATATGGAGAGTGAGAATCGTTTGAGATTTATCAAATATAATGTTTTATGCCTTCCCTACCATTTACATTTCTGTTTGGGAAGTTTGAGGCATTTAGAGGATTTCTAGAGGGGTCGGTTGAGCTGGAGCTATTTGAGTACTACATGTGGTGGATCATAATGTGAACTAGATTCACATCATGAGTTGGAAGTTCATAGCTTGTATAGCCATCTGGCTTCACATATTGTATTCATTTAAGGGGAAGTTCAAGATAATGATTCATGTCATGAATGGTTAATTCAAGATGTTTAATTAAATTAGTACGAGGTGATGAAAATTTTAGTGGAAGATGGTATTTTGGAAAACGCAGGTATTACACTTCATGAAGGGGTTACATAATGTAAAAGGAGTGGGTTCCATGATTTTAAATCCTTTTCTTTAGATAATTTTTATTCATATGAACACCCTTCATCCATCTCATTTTTGGTAGATCCCTAGTCAATTTTGAGTGATCATCTATCCCTCATTACCTTGTCTCAATCCATAAGTTTTATTGGTCATTTTTTAGTGATATGTGTTATGTTATTCAATTTTCCCATTGGTTTCTCCTCATTATTAATTTAGGTTATAAATGTGGTGATTTTTTTTTGATTTTTGGTGAGTATGGGATGCATTTTAAAGACCCTTTGATGTTGTGTAGGTTTACCCGTGATCTCGTGGTGTAGTTGTGGTTTGTTGGTAGTTTCTTCTTTTCCCTACAATTCACATTGAGATTGGAATGAATATTTTAGGATGGGAATCCTCATCCTCAATGGATTATTTTTCATGTGTGAGATCATCAAGGTTTTTATTTCCATTGTGTTAATAGAAAGGGTCAATGTAATAATATAACCTAATTGTAATTTTAGAAATAATTAATATGTATGGGGAGTTATCGAATGTTTTGATACATTTATATATGTTATTGATCAGTTTATTCCATGTTATTACCTTAAGGAAAATTACAACTGTTGGGATCCTTGTTTTTTTCAGTTTTTTTCCTTTGATGCCCCTTTTTTTGTTGTTCAATTATCTATCCCTGAATAAAAAGGCTAAAGAACTTATATTTGGATAAAAATAGGTTCTCCTAGGAATATGATTTTTGTTTTAAAAACCCTGGAAAATAAATATTGAATGTGATAAAGCCCGTGAATAATATTAGAATCTGGTATGTGTGACTATTGGGTATTCTGATTCATGTTTTGTTTCCATTAATTGTATCGGATTTTGGGAGGTGTTGGTAGTGATTGTCTAGTATGAGTGGTATGTTAGGGTAGCTATGTGGTGGTTAGATTCCATGAATGTGACATGGTAAGTGGATTTGGTGTAGTGGATATTTTTTTGATATGTGGTAATAGTGTAATATGTAGGTTGTGTTGTGAGATGTGGTTAGGAAATTAAATGTGAGGTTTTCATGGAGATATGGCTTGGGTGATATAATGTGACAATGATGGTGGATGCTTGGTGTTATGGTTGTGGTTTTTTGATTTGGTCCATTTGAAGCATGAAGTAGATGAGCTAGTTTCTGGATTAACAATTGGATGGACTTTGATGATAAATGAAAAAAATTGTATGGTACATAAAAGATATATAATCGAAATGGATGTGTGAAAATTGGAAAAACTGAATTGAATAAATTAATGAGTACAGTAATGTGAAATGATATGGATAATAAAAAATGTGATAAACATGTAATTGAAAATGGGAAATGTTTTTTGGATTGTGTGTTGGTTTGTGGGTTTCATAGAGTTGTGGTGAATGTTTTGAGGGTTGGAATGTGGTCTTGTAGTGGCAATGTGGTGTGTTATAGGGTATTTCATTTGAAACAATAGGTTGAGAATTGTATTCTAACTATATATTATGTATTTTTATGTTATTTTATATGTTTTCCACCCAAGTTGGATAACCTTACCAACGCTTAGACGTGCTGAGTTACGAGTGTTTTCTCCTAGGCTTCCCCATATCCCTCTCTCTTCCTTCAGTAGTAGTGATATAGGGTGGTGTTAGAGATTACTCTGTAGTGATGTATGGACCATGTGTCTATGGGTTAGATGAGATGTGATGTGATATATGGCACAGGGGTCTACGGGCGATATGTGATGTGATGTGATGTGATGTGTGGCTCAATTTTAATTTGGAGGGATCTGATGTGATGTGATATGTGTCCTATATTTCTATAGGTATGTTGTTATGTGATGGGATGTGGCTTGTGTGGAAGGGATTTGAGCACAGCTCATTTGATGTTGGGTTGTCAGCAGAAAATCCGTTGGGAAGTGGAATCGGGGTGCCTTTGTTTTGATCGCGATGATATATTATCATATTGGATGCATGATTTGGTGACTAATATATGGTGAGGATGGGTTTGTTTAGATGTCTTGTATATAATATTTTTGGTTCTGTTGTATGTTCATTGGTGCATTAGAATGATCCTTTCACTTGTACACATGAGGACCAGGATATGTCCCTATTGAGTATACCTGTTATTCTCATCCTATGTATATAAATGATTTTGTAGGTTTCTAAGTGGAATTTTCGGAAAAATTGTGACATTAATATTTTGGTTGGATCAATTTTTTATTTGATTCCATTAACATGCCTTTTTTCGATATTGTTATAGACTCTTATATATACCTTTTTTTACTTTATTCATGCATTGTGGGATGGTTTTTGGTTTAAATTTATATTATATTCTTGTTTTTTTGGTGATTTTTTATCCTATCCCCCAATCTTGTTTCCTTTATATCGATTAATGCCTCTTGTATAATGATATTTTTATACCCGCGTTACTAGTCAACAACCTAGGGCCTACAAGAGGTGGGACTTGAGGGTTGTCATCTCTCTTCCCTCACTACAGTATCTTTGGTGGAAGGTGTTCATGATAAATTCTCAAATTCAATGGTTCATGAAAATGATCAATTATTTCAATTAAAAAACCCTAGATATGAAGGAAAATCTCATGTGATACATATTTCATTGTAGGGTATGATGATGAAGTGGTGAAAGGTACATTTACCTTCCACTCTATAATTTATAATGTATTATTTTATTCTGGATCTACCTAGTCTTTTATATCTGAATACTTTTATAATGGTATCAAAATGCCACCTCAATTATTAGATATTGAATTATTAGTGAAAATCCCCAATGGTTTGATGAATACATATCAAGTCTATGATTCTTATCTGATTAATGTTTTTGGGAATGTGTTTCCTATAAAACATATTATTTTCCGTCTAGTTGAATTTGATGTTATCATACACATGGATTATCTTTATTTACAAAAATACAACATCGATTTCCACGAAAATGAAGTCAAATATAATATTATAAATGAACATATGAGAATATTTAGTGTAAAGTTAAATATGATCTTATGATGGAAATTTCATATATTATATGTGTAACATTCTCCTCCTCCACAATGGATTGATAAGTGATAAGGTTCCACTAGACTTAGGTGGAATCCCCCGAACACAAATATACTAAACAAATTCCAAGGTCTTAGGAAAAATTTTGGGGATGATTTTCCCTTTAAATATAAAAAAAACTTCCATCACTAAACAATAATTATTCAATTATTATACATAATGCATGAGTAAAATTAATACAACCAAAGCAAAAACCAACAAAAAAATATCATAGTGATGATGGAAAAAATGAAAAAAAACTAACAAGGAATGAAAGACCACAAGACCCAAAGACACCCCTGATGTATCCTCATAAGTAAATCTCATATCAACTCCAAGAACCAATGTTTCCTACCATTACCATAGTATCATGGTGAATTAAAAGATAAGTACAATAACTTTCCCATTATTATATCTTAATAGATAATATTTATAAAGACAATGAAGTTCCCAAGAAGGGGTAAGTAAAAACTCAATAGCCATTCCCCAAAGACATCCAAAATCATCCTACTCAGACAATATCTAGTTATCACATTTATATAAAATAGTTTATAAGTTATCGAAATAGTTTATATAAAAATCACAAAAAAATTCAATGAAAAATAAATAAAAAAGTATTAAAAAACATTTATCATCATTTGAAATAATGATTCTCATGTTTCCACACACACAGAGACCCATGAATTCCAAGTGAAAGATCCATACTCCTGAGTCGTCTCTTATCGATCCACTAAGTCATCACTAGGTGAACAATATCTGGGTACCCCAAAGGAACACTCCCCCTCCATAGGGTCATGGACACAAGTGAACACACTCCAACATTGTATTCCTAATGACATGAAAAAATTATATTTCCCATAAAGATAATTATTTTTTAAAAACATTTAATCAAACAAATATTTTGAATAAAAGAATACATTACATTTTAAACAATTTTTTAAAATTATAAACAAACAGGGTTTTCTAAAAGCCATCAAACTTCCCAAAATTTAAAAATCCATTACCAAAAAGTGTCTCCCTTAATGAATTATGTATGTTTTGGACAAAAATTACAAGAAAAAAAATCGTCATAACTAATACTTCATGTTCTAAAATGGGGGAAATGATAGAGAGTCCACCTTTCTCACAAGAGATGATGGGAACAAAGAAGGACACATTGATATTTTATATTTTAGATCACAACAAATTCCCTTCAATATATCCAATAATATATTATTAATATTTATGATAAGAAAAATATATCTATCTATAATTCATTAGATCTATGATAACATGATAGATAAAATAAGTTGATATAAGAATAACTTTGGAGAAAGAGAGATAATAAAGACTTACCAGGGATTCTATATTATAAATAATGTTTCTTCACCTAAAAGTAACTTCTAGATCGAAGGGAATTATCTCTCAAACCTATGAAGGAGGAGGAATTTTAGGTCTTGGGAGATTAGGGAACTAATGAGGCTTCTTGAACTTAATTTGGATGATAACCAAAAAAATAGTGTGATAACTATACATCACATGGTTAGGTCGCACAATTTTTCCATCTGTGCACCAACATGCACATTCTACTATAACATCCATGTAACTACATGGTTTGGGACACATGATTCAGAAACAATTGGCCCATCTAAGTGGTACTGCTATATTACTCCCACACCCCCACATGATTGGATCACACAATTAGACAAACCATGGACCAACCATTCATTTCCATCTATTTTCCATTTTATGGATTCCCATGGAAACTCATATGGTTTGGTCAAACGATGTACAAATTGTGTGGCCACCCAATGGAACCCCAAATAATTTTTCATTGATGATTTGAGGTGGTTCACAATTTTTACTAACTGTGAGCCTCCATAAACACGTCCAAAAAATTCCAAACCTTCTTGAACCACTTAAAACACAAACCAATAATTATATGTGCTTAAAAACATGAAATAATGATCATGTGCCTAAAACTAGGCCCTCACATTCTCTCCACCATTGGTATTTCCTTTCTAAATAAAGTAAAAAATGGTGTTTCTATGAAAGATCATCGGCCATTTTTATAACATTTATATTTCAAAATCCCATGCCTCTTACAGAATTTGACCATTATTCCATAAAACCCATACTAAATTGATGCTCTTTTCTATGAAATATATTGTACTACCTATCTAAAATATGTATCAGTACATGAATCAGGATATCATCTTGTTGAAGATCAATGTGGTCCCATAGAATCAAATGGATAGGATTATAATGGAACTTCTACAACTGAGATACATATAAATCATGATACACATAACTAAACCTTTGAGGTAGATCCAACAAATATACCACATCACCCATATGTTCAAGTATCTCAAAAGGTTCAATGTACTGGGAACCAACACAATGATAACCTGGATTTGAATATATTCTCAAGAAAATATGATTACTCACCTCAAATGATAACAATTGACAACAATGATCTACACATGATTTTTGATTACTCTATGCCATCACCTTTATCTTTCTAATCAATTCATCTATCTTTATTATTTATTGCAAAAGACTAGGTCTGATAAATGAATTCTCACCTATTACAACCCAATAAATTGGAGAATGATAATAGATTAAATATAATTATTCCAAGGGATCCATATGTTTCAACGACTGATAATTATATTTGTATGAGAACTCAACTAGTGCTATATTATCTTCCCACAAGCCTCCAAAATCCATAAAATAATCCCTAAGAATTTCTTCTATGTTTTTTATCATCCTCTCACATTGTCCATCCATTTGAGGATGATAAGATATGCCCATGGTCAATAGTGTTCCCAGAAATTTATTTAGGGATTTATAAAAATCAAATATATACTTTGGCACCCAGTCATACATGATTGAAATAAAGAAACCATACATATTCAAAAATTCTTGAATGTAGCGTTTGGAAAATTATTCTAACATATTTTGTTCAAAAATAGGGTTGAAGTGAGCCAAATTTGAGATTTTATCCACAATAACCCATATGGGTAATGTTTTTGAACACCTCTTGGCGGTCCTATCACAAAATCCATAGCTATTTACTCCCCTTTACACATTGGAATTGGTAAAGAATGCAACATTCCAACTTACTTTTGGTATTCCACCTTGACCTGTTGATAAGTGAGGCATATCAAGACAAACTATGCCACTACAAATTTAATTCCAAATCACCAATGTTGTACTTTCATCACATTACTCATCTATTTTACTCTAGGATAAATAGACCGTCTTGAATGGTGGTAGGCTAAAATAATCTTTTCCTTATTTGTTGGTGGAACTCAAATCTAATCTCTAAATTATAGCATAGATTTTCCATCTATCTTCTACCACTCAATGGTCCCCCACCAATATGTTTTTACCAACAGGTAACACAATCAGGGTTAGATTTTTGAGCCTTATTAACATTCTCAAATAAATAAGTTACCAATTATACCAAAAAGAAAATTGAAACATCACCTTCTTATTTACAATCAAGATGCATGTTAGTTATAACAGATATTAGTTTACATTGATCCAAAGCCTCTTTATTCAAATAGTTGTATGAACTTATTCTCATACCATCGGCTGTAGATTCCCCTTACCTAGTGCATACATCAAGTAAAAATCAATCATTTGACAATATTCTATCTAGCTTAATTGTTTTATATTCAAATCCATTTTTAGTAAAATTATATAAAAAAATTTATGATCTTTAAATAGCATAAATTTATCTCAAAAAATATAATGATATCATATGTTTAAGGTATGAACCACCATATCCACATAAAAAATGTTTTTCGGTAGTTTTTCTCATGTGCCCATAACTTTAATGATACATAAGAAACAATATGATATCCCTTCATGAGAAAAAATCACTACCTAGATCTTAATGTATCACAATAGACCACACACCCCTATACTAAATCTGAAAATGTTTTTATAGCTGACGATGTAAGCATAACCATAAGTTATTGAATGGATTTAAAGAATTCACCTCTCCATTTGAATGTAACACCATTCCTTTTTGAAGATCTCATTGGTGAGGCGAGATGTGAAGAAACATGATTAAACCATTAGTAGTATTCTACTAGAGATAGTGATATTTTGTATCTCAAAAACATTTTTAATGGTTTTCAAGAGATAACAATTTCTATCTTGTGATTATATAAAACAAAAAAAATTATAGATTATGTGACTAATTAATCATACATATTATATCTAAAAAACATATTTCAAACTCCTTGAATAATGTAGAATCTATCAAAAGATACACAATAGTATATCTAAGTGTTCCTCATGGTAATCCTTGGTCCTAGAATAAACTAGTATGTCATCATCATAAACCCTCAATAAGGAATCAGAATATATTTTAAATATATAATTCATCAATTCCACAAATACTATTAGTGTATTCATAAGAGGAAATGGTATTACTGCATACTCATAATAGTTGTAGAGACTCTAAAATGTTTTTTATAATATCCTCTCTCCAAACATGAAGTTTAAGAATCTCGAATCATAAATACATCTTCTAGAACCATGTGTAAATGACAAATATATCAAATATAACACTAATTCATGGAAGTGGATTCATATTATTTATCATAACACGGTTAAATTTATGATAATATAAACAAATCTTAAGGGTTCCATCCATATTCTTCATAAAAGAATCAAGAATTCCCATGGAGAAATGATTGGTTGAATAAAACCATTTAGTTTAAAACTCTTTTATTTTGTCAGTATATTACCTTAATTATATCATTTTTATTCTTTAATATGAATGTTAAATGGAGATGGTCCATGGTATGAGATCAATCATGAATTCAACTTCTCTTTTCGGCACCAATCCCATGATTGTTTTTGAAAAAACATCAGGAAATTGGTAAATGATGGGTGGAAATTATCTATTCTTAATTCCATCCATATTGGATAATTTAAATACTAAAAATTGATAAGATATAGTCTCAAACGTCAGTAGAAATGGTCCTTTTCTACTCACATTCACATCCTAATATTTTTTAAATAGATTCTTAACGCCATCAGATGATGTGAAACTGATATGATAAGAATAATAGTTGATGTCGTATTTTAATGATGATAACTAATCCATTCAAAAAATCAATTCATATATATCCATATCATGAAAAAAGAAGTCCCAACAAAATTCATCCCCATTGATAGTCATTGTACAAGATAAAAACTTAAAATATTAACATTATCATTGGAAAAGATGAGTTTTTAGTTTAAAAACATAATGCATCATCTCAACATAAAACCCCATAATAACAACATAATTAGAAGGAATAAAATATTGATATGGTCCCATATAAAACAAGGAATGCATAAGGGTATAATTCACAAGAATCATACCTTACACCATCAAAGGACTATATTGATCAACCATGATCACCTTCTCAACATCATACTGTTTCTTTCTTTCTACAACTTTCTATTTTCTTATCTTCTAATATATTATATCTTGATGATTCATGGTGTTTCCAAAATCAACTTTCATCACTTAGTTCTAAGTTCGCGAGTTATTTTGGTGAGATATCCCAATCAATGAAAATGATATCTGAGGCACAAATGATGTATTCATAGAACTAGACTTAGGTTTACTTTAAAAATAGCACTAATTTTTTCCCATCTAGATATAGTTGTGACATGATCTAGGTGGTAATGTACAATATTTATTTATATGCTCAAATATACCACATTCAGAACACACAATCTTACTTTTACGATGTGGAGGTAAGTTGACTAATCCCAGGGTCTGATTCTAAGATATACATTCATTTTATTATTAGGCCCCTATATTCCACATATTCCTATCATTGGTGATCCCACATATTTCTGGTGGGTGTAAACATGATCCATCTAACTATATTTATAAATATATCCCTTTATGAAATAATATCTCTATTTACAATCTCTGTAGAGTATATAATACAACAAAATACAATCCTTGAGTGAATTATTTATCCCTGCCCCGACTCAAAATAAAATTTTCTTCAAGGGTGATATTTTGGCTACTTCTGGTGTAAAGTGAACTAAATTCATAAAAACAGCTACATACTATGTTAGCAAGATATTACCTTGTTTTAAAATAGAGAAATCCATTTTTCTAGAAATCTGGAAGGTTTGAAGATATAATTTGTTTTAGAAAAATTCTCCAAAGTCCTCCCATGTAATTCCTTTGTTAACTATAGCATGAAAAAATAAAAACACACGATTATGATGTGGAATATTATGTTATTAATAGAATATTCATCTAATAAGATATGATATTTATCTATTAAATGTATGGGTCACTATAATCTTTATATCCTCAAACATGATCCTCTAAATTTGTAAATCTTCATCCTTGAAAAAGATATTTTCTTTATAATTATTATTTAATTTATACTAAATTCCCTTGTTAGTTTTAAACCACATGATTTTTTATAAAATATTTATAAAATATTAAACGTGATGAAAATTTTAAATTTTCTATCAATGTGGTTGATTCTCTTATCAAAAAGAGTCATATGATCACCCTTATAAATAGGTGGAAATCCCATTTTTGTAGTATCTCTTACAATATAAGTTATAGAAGATATGGAAATATCTTATTCCTAGAACTTTGAAAGTTCCTTCTAATAAAATTGGGGGCACTTATACTATTTATATAATTTAAATTCTCTATACTCAGTAAATTCTTTGATCTTTGAGAGGGAATATGTATTAGATTTAATACCACTTTAAGAGCCTAGGTTGCTTAGGTTCCAATGAGGGGTGATTTAAAGGTACACTTTTATGAATATTAAATTTTTAGTATAAAATATTTGAATAGAAAATTACATGATCCACTCCCTAATTAATTAGTCACCCTCACTCAAATGTAGTATGGGAATAATGAATAAAGGTGCCTATTATTAATAATTTTTATCCTTAAAAGTCTACTTCTTGTTGTAATTGGATAGCCACCATGATCATTGAATATCAATTATAAATATAAGAGTTACACTAGGGATCCTCCCAACCAAATTAGTATAGAGTCTCAATATGATAATGTACTAGAGTCCCACTAGAAAATATAATTTCACATTATCCACTACAAAAATTGTTTGAGAAAAAAAAAGATATCCTTTTTCTCTTAGTTTCTTCAGTACTACTTAAAATCGATCATACCCCTCAAGATAATATGATCAACCATTAAACACCTACTCACTAACACATTAGTAATTTATGAACATGATCACTTCTACCAATCCTTATAACATCATGATAAACATTATGTTCAGTATCATATGGGATACGCCACATCGAGCACAAACAAATGACTAAATATTATTACGTGATATTTTTCAACTAGAAGATGGAATGATAGGAATGAATGAGATTAAATAAATTATAAAAAAATATTTACACTTTTTTATCAAATTAATTATTTTATTATCAATTATTTATGAAATATAATAAAAAGAAATTTAATATAAAAGATGTATTTTTATTAAATAAATATTCTTTATGCCCACATGGAATTATATATTAGTAAATTATATTAATAAATATTAGTGAAAGTTATTAATGAAATTAATGTGTTTTATATCCAATAATACTTTTTAAAGTTATTCCAACAAGTTTTATTTATTGAAGATAATAATAATCTAATTTCAAGAATAAAATCCATATTTCTCAAAAAGACAATTTTTTCGCCTTTTAAGAGTGCACGTGTTTTAAAACTAAATTTATACAATTTTATAAATATAAATTTTCTAAACAAACATCATTTTTTAAATGGGTATATAAAAAATATCTTCGAGTGAAATGTTTGTATTTTTCTATGAAGTTTCATTTTTTTATGAATAGTGAAAAATAGAATTTTAATTATTAACTACTTATTCGACTAATTTATTTATATTGTTAAGTTATATTTTAAATTGATATTAAAATATAATTAGTGAAATTATACATAAATAAATCCATTTTAGGTCATTTTTTTAAATTTCATATTGAAATTGGATATAAAAACATTTCAAATTTTGGAACATTTCATCTTAAAAACCCAATTTTTCATTTTGAACATAGGATTAATTTTAAATCTAATTTTTCAGATTATGTTAATTGAATATGGTAAAATGGATTAAAAATTTTCAATAAGTAGGTATGAATTTTTTTTATGTTAATTTTCATTTTTATTCATAAAAAAAATGTACCATGGTAAAAAAAGATTTCCCGTAGTGTTGGTAAAATAATTAAACGGGTTAAAGTTAAAAACTTAAAAGATTAAAATAATGAAAAATTGGAAACATTAAGGGGGTTTTGAGGTACTTATCATCCTTAAAAAAAATTATAACATTATTTATCATAAAAAATTATATAAATTTTTTCCACCTCATTGTGGTTGGATTTAATTATAAAATAATCATTACAAAATCTCCTAAAACCACCCCTCCCCGTGTATAAATAACACCTCTCAACACCGAATTTCTCTTAAAAATCCTTTAATATTATAAAATATGATACAAACATGATCATAATCACTCTCCACATAAAAGTTTTCTTCTAGTCTCACCAAAATACCAAATCCACAGTCCATCAGGGGTCCTTCAAGGAGGAAATATTCAACAGGTAATTTTTTCAAAGCACCTCTCTTATTTTCATTTCATCTTCTATTTTATCCTCATCTTCTTCATACATAAAATAATTTTACTAAAAATTCATGTATATACTATATTTTTATGTTTATAATGTAATATCTGATTACCATTTTATTCACGATCTCCTCTTATTCAATGAAACAAACCTATTTTTTAAGTTATTTTAGTTAATCGCCTCCATAAATAATGATTTTTTTCATTTTTCATTACACACTTTATAGTTAGAAATGAAACTATTATTATAGTAAAATAACATTTTAAAAGGTATATTATAATATATTTCATGTTATATATCTAATATATATAAATAATATTAAATAAAATTAAACTTGTTATTGATGTTCAGAAAAAAAAGCCAAAATAAACAAATCATTTATCATTAATATTTTATCAAATGAATCATCCTCATGTTAGAAAATAAATTGATATATGAGATCATTTATACTTATGTATGTCAATTAATACTTTTTCATTTCTATTATTTAGTAATAATATTTTTTATAAGAACATTAAATAATTCTACACAAGATAACTCGTCGTGAAACTATGAAACGAATGCCTCTAAAACCAAGAAAATATTGAAATATTATTAATGAATGAATGATATGATCTAATAAAATCATCACATAAGGTATTATAAATATAAATATAGTTATTTAATGATTTAATAACTTTATTTAATCCATTATACAAGTGGTAGGATACACAAAACTAAATTTAACAATGATGTAAGGGATTTCATAACTCAATTTCTAATCATTGTTTTTTACATCTACTTTATTGGTTATATTACACCAGGATTTTGTTTGGAATATAATATTTATTTAGTTATTTTTTATTACCATTTATATATCTGTGTATATAATTTTGTTACACATAATCACCCCATTTATTAATTCATTACTCATTGATATAAACATTGTAAGGGTTTCACAACTCACTTTTTCTTCTGTGATATATATGTCTTGTTCATCACTATATCATGTGTGTGGTGTATATATACAACCCTTTGATATATCACACCATTAATCTTATTATATTCATGTTATTAACTTTTAAATTAAATAATTATTAATTTTTTGGAGTATTCTATATGACTGATTATAAAGTTTTTATGTAATTCTTAACCCAATTTCCATTATTTGGGTTAAACATCTACTTCCTTTATTATATCATACAAAGATTATTTGTAAAATGAATTTGTAATATATTATGTCATATTTATGATTTTTTATGTTTTTATAAATTTAATATACATATTCTATTAATTTGATAAGTGTTCACTCCAATTTATATGTGACATTATTTTTTAAAAATAATTATCTTTTTAATGTTTCGCTCAAAACTCCCTCTTTCTTCCATGTCCTTGTTTTCTAAAATTATTGAAATTTTTCTTATTATCCAGTAACTATTTCAATACATTTTTCTCATGTTTTAATTTTTATAAAATGTTTTTCAATGTATATTTCATCGTTTTCTAAACAAGGTTCTTTAAGACTTTTCAGGGAAAAAATATAGAAGGATTTTTTAACTTATATCACCTCAGTGGATTTTTTAGAATTTGTGACACATTAATGTATTTAATATTACGTTAAAATTATATCTAAAATGAAAAAGTTTTATTTTAAAATTTCAGAGTTTTTAAAACATATTTAATTTTCAGCATTAAAAATGGTATTTCCTTAAATAATTTTTTCAATAACCTCTTTTAAAGTATTTTCATCTATGTCTACATCATTTGTAAAATATTACTCTTCATTGAAGCTGATATCTTATGATAATGTCTTCTATGATTTATTAAATGGTTTATGATCAATTTTACTAGGGATGTACTAATTTTATATCATTGTTATATTTTCTTTGGATATACTTCATTACAAAATTACAACACTAATTTAATTTCATGATTTACCCTTATCATTATTCTATATGTTTGATTCTTTATGTAGTACAAATATGTATGAGTATGTTGTAATTAGTGAACCCAGAAAGTGCTCTATTGAATTGGGTAATGATTCAGTATCATGAGACGTCTTGTATAGGATTAGGGAGTAAATCTAATCCATCATGGGACATTTTCCCCCAAGTTATATAGTCATGGAAGTTATCCTTGACTCATGTTTGTGATAGGTTATATGTAGATTCCACTTTCCTATGTTTCCATGATCATATGATTCATTTTTCTATATGTTATGCTTCCATATTTTTATTCATGATCCATTATTTTATGTCATCACATTATGATTTCTAACTCAATTACCATGATTCAATCCCATTTTTATGACTATTACTGATCTTTTATACCAATACCCTATTTTAAAATATTTTTCAAGAGATTAAAGTGGGAATAGTGACAAGGAGTAGATAAGTAGGGAGAAGAATGATGATTTTTCATGAAGGGGAAACATATTTTAGTTTAATGACTTCTGTTTTATTAAAAATTTATATTGTGTATATGTGACCACTTGTAATGCATGGTATTACTATGTAAGGGTGAAGCCTAATTATCTAAAACTCTAAACCTAAAATATCATTGGGAGTGAAATAAATAAAATTATTGATTAAAATTACTAGAATACATAATGTTTAAGGTTAGGTCCTTATAGTTAGTATCATAGTTTGGTTTAGATAACATTAGATATTAGAATAGTTTCTTAAGAGTAAGGAGTTTCATCATAGGGTCTATAAGTTTAAGTAATATAATAAGTTTAATTTCTTAAAAACCTATTTTTTGGTTTAATGTGATATATTTTTTAGAGATTAATTGTGTTTTTGGAGATTGGATTAATAAAGGTAACTTATTTAGGTATAAAAATATTTGAAGGTTAAAGTTTTATATAATTTAAATAATTATTATATTTAAAAGAATAATTTTCATTTTTTAGATGTAATAATTCATTTCATGTATTAATGATATTATTATTTATAGATGAAGGTTTTTCTATCAAGATGTATGGAAAGAAATCATTGAGAAACTTCTTATCCCTTCAGGATGATTTTTTTATTCAACTAATGTAAAAAAATTCCAATGATTTCAAAAAAAATTAGAGTATTAATATCACATACAAGAAAAAAATTTTACTTATCTAACACCTTTTCTTTTCTCTAAAAAATTTATGGCTCATGAAATCTTTTTCAATTTTTTTAAAATCAACAACTTTAACATCTCTCATGAAATGTAAAATTCCCCAATGAACATGACCATTTAATTTCCATATATATCCTATAATGTCATAAGATAAAGGAGATAAGAAATAAATCTTTATCTAAGGATTTATAGTATGATTTATTTCATTATGTTCTAATTATGCACTATTTTTGGGAAGACATTTGTGAATCATAAGTATATAATTCATATTGTTGAATTTAGGAATGAAGTATTAAGGAGAAAGATAATGATGCATGATTAATTGTTTATGAAGTCATATTTATGTCTGTAGTTATATATTGAGTATTAAAATTTATTATATAGTTTAATTTTACAAATATCATGGGAATAAGTAAATAACTAAGGATTATTCTACAGTATGTTCAGTTTTCGTACATTTGGAAATATATGTTAAAAGGAAGTGACACCTTTAAAAAGTGGTGATAATTTTTATGGTACATGTAACCCTTTATTTTATGATATGGAAAACTTTATTTGAGTAGCAATTAATTTACATTTGGTGAAAATAAATTTAATGAAATGGGTAGTATTTTTGGTTTATATGATCTCTAAATTTGAGGTAATTATTGGATTTCACTTTTGGTGATGGAAAATAAAAGGTAAGAGATATGTTTTCTGGTTAAAATATATTATTTTTATTTATTATGTGGTTTATGACCTTTCTATAACTTTACAAGGATTATTTTAATGTAGCTTTAGAAAAATAAAAACCCATAGGATGGGTGACAACCCATCTTGTTTAGAAAGTCTGCATGGATCGAACCTATAACCAAAGGGTGATAAGGGTGCATCGTATACCACTTTCCTATGTTATGTCATGGTTAATATGAATTATTATTCATTATAAAACCATATAATTGATAAAAGTTACTTTCATTTTTGGAACATTTGTTTATTTTATTGATAACTATGTGATTATAAAATTATTTAGTGATTGAGTGATTAATATTATTTCAATATATTTTTACTTTTTGGGGAACCTTATATGATGAAAGTAAACCGAATACTATGGTATTTTATTAAAGTAATAAAAGATGGGTTTTCTTTTGGAATAATATTTATGTTGATTTAGTTTATTTATGGAAATGACTACTATGACTCTAAGATTATGTTATTAGGTATATTAAATTTTGGTCTGATCCTTTTAGAGTGATTGATATTATTTGAAGATAAATATTCAATTAATATTGGAAGACTATGAGATCAAATCCTTCTGATTTTTAGGTTTCAATTTTAGTCTAGAATATCTTGAGGAATTGTATGGATAGTTTTTTGTTTGAATTATCTATGTTGAACATGGTGTATTAATATTGAATTTAATAGTTTATAGTAGTTTTTATTTATATAAATGTTAATTATTATCGAAATATTAAATATTGTACTAACCATTTTGGTTTTAGTTAATTTGTAATGATATGAGGAATATATTTTCATAATTTTATGGATGTCCAAAGTCATAGAATTAGATTCTGATGCTTCAGGTATTAAAATTCATCTTTAATACTTATCATTTAGAGAAAAGATGAGATTGTGGCGGAAATTTATTAGAGCATTAAATGATACTTATAAACTAAATATGTTTCTTATATTCTTAGTATAGGCCATAAAATAATTATTCAATTTTAGGAAAATAATTTTTGAAATAAATAAATTATCTATTTACATTCCTTATCAAGAAATGAATATACTTTTACCCCATAATAGATTTATGGTTTTATGATTATTCACTTTCTCATGACCATATTCTATATCAGTTTCCATTATAACATTATAGTAATTTTATATTCCATATCCATGTTTTTTTATATTTAACCCTAGTATGTTTTATCTCAAATGAAATTTTTACTTTCCTTTCTCTCTTTTCAAATGGAAGTTTTATTGACCCTTCTTATTATGTGGGATCTAAGAAAAGATATTTTTAAAAGGAAAACCCATAGTTTTTCAATCCTGATTAAATAATGTGAGGATGAAACTTATTAAGATGGTGGGATAATGTAACATCATGTTATTTTTAAAATGAAACATTATGTTCAATATCATACAATATACACCACATTGAGCTTATTCAATTTACTAAATATTATTATGTGATAGTTTTCACATAGAAAATGGAAATATATGAATGAATGAGATTAAATAAATTATAAAAATAATTTTTAATTATTTTTAACAAATTAATTATTTTATTACCAGTTAATTATAAATGAAAATAAAAACCAATTGAATATAAAGAATTTATTTTTATTAAAAAAACTATTTTTATGCCCGTGAAGGAATTTTATCATAATTAACAAAATTAATCAGTATTAGTGAAATATATTAATGAAATTTATATGTTTCATATCCACTAATTTTTTTTATTCATCTAATAACTTTAATAGGCTTAAGATAAGAAAAAATCAATTTTTAAGCATAAAAAAGCTTTATTTTTTAAAGAAAAAAATATTGCCTTTTAATGGTGTACCTATTTTAAGACTAAATATGGACACTTTTATAAAAATATGTTGGAAAAATATTCATCAATTATTAAATAATAATATTCAAATTTTCATATGGGGGAATTTCTGTATTTTCTGAGAAGATTCATTTTTTGATGAATAGTGAAAAATACAGAATTTTAATTAAAACCCCCTTGTATGTCTAATTTATTTAATAGGTAAATTTATATTTTAAATTGTATTTAAAGTATAATTAGATCAATTATACATCAATAAAACAAATTTAGTTCATTAGGATCAATTTTATTTTGAAATTGGATAAATAATCATTTCAATCTTTTGAACTTTTCACTTTAAAAATCCAATTTTCGTTATGTCTTTGAGAATAGTTTTAATTGTAATTTTTTCATTTATTTGAATTTAATTCGGTAAAATGGATTAAATATTTTGAATCATAAGCCCCAAATTAGGTTGTAAATTCATTTTCCTTTTTTCTCATACAAAGGTTACAATGGTAAAAAATAATTTACCATGGTATAGCAAAAATAATTAAATTGGTTAATGTTAAAAGGTAAAAGATTAAAATACCAAATGCATGAAAAATTTAATCGGTTTTTGAGGTATTTATGTAACGACCAAAACTTTTGAATCACTGGTTTCACAATTTTTTGTGTCATTTTATTTTATACTCAACAAAATTATATCCTTTAATTAATGAAGTATCATTTAAATGAGACCATTGGGTTTCGACTGATATATGTATGTTGGTCAATATGACCATTGGAAACTATACTATTAACAGTATAATTATTTTTTATAAATTCAAATTATTAGGGTTAATTAATATGAAAATAATATACGATGGCCTCATCCAGTATACTTGGGCCATATGAAGCCCATATATCAGAGCTTGGGAAGGAGGTAGCATCACTGGGCTTTCCTCTGGACCAAGCCCAAGCTGAACATCAACATTTGAATCTTGAATAGAATTGCCTACTAGATAAGTTCAAGATGATAGAAATAACCACAAGGGAAATGTTTTCTGAGAAACTCCAAGATTTCATCACCATAGCTCACCTTACACTTAGGTCCTATGCAGGTGTTATAAGGGGTTATGTAACGAAGCCTTAGTTTTTTTTGAAATCCTTTTGTATAAATAAAATTCTTACATCTTATTATTTTTAAATTTCTTTATTTCAAATTTCTAAATAAATATAGGATGAATTTAAAGAAGTTCCAAATTATTGATGAATTTGGAAAAAAAATGGGGCATTTTAAAATATTTTTGTATTAATTAAATAATTAATAGTGTGAATTGATTTTCAAAATATGGTCTTCTACAATTGTGCTCAGTAAGAAATTTACAGTCTAATAAAATAAAATTAATTTTTAGTGAATAGTAATGTATGAATAGTAATATACCCGTATGAATAGTAATGAATATGTAATGAAGAGTAAATCAGCTAAAAAAATAAAAACATCACTCATGAATGTATAAATACATTTTAGACATCTTAAAAGTGAAAGAATAATCATAGTATACGTTTTGGTATTTTTGTATGTCATAAATGTTTCATTTACCATTTTATAATTAATTTAATAATTTAAAATGGAAATTTATTTTCATAAAATGTAATCATATATTATTACTTTCATGTCTTTTGGTTATATGATAATTTTATGGGACCTTGATTACTTTATTAAGGTGTTACAAAATGAGTTATAGTTTTATAGATGTATTTGTTGAATAAATAATGATATTATTTAAAAATTAAATTAAAAATATTTACAAAATTATTTTCATAAAATGGAGTTCATTTTTTAATTCAGATCATTGATATTAAGTTAGAGTGAAATTTTGGGATTTTTCTGATATAGTTGATTTTTGGTGAATAGTAAAAATACAGTTCATAGTTTCGAGTGTTTAATGACATCATTAATGATGTAATAATGATTTAATATATCAGGTAGAATTTGAATAGTAATATATGTTATGAGGTGTCCTAAGAGGCCAATACCAGGGGAAAATACAATGGGAAAGCCCATGGTTTTTCAAATACAACGGATGAGGGGTCCCTTGGAAATTAATTAAATATTCCCTCTTTTTGGTATAAATACTAAGACATTCCCTCATTCATTTCATTCCAAAATCCTCCTAAATGAAGGTATTATCTTATTTACTCCCAATTAGTCGTCCCAAGGTGCCCTCAACCCTCCAAATGTCCCAACCATCAAGCTTTTGAAGATACTCTTCAAGGTTAGGGAACCTTTCACCCTCCTCTTTTATGACCGGACTTCCTTTATGTTTTTTCTTCAAGTTCCCATCTTATTATACGGGGTTATGTTCTTCTATATCATTATTACTGTCCATTTTATTTTTAATTTATGAGATAAAATTTTTTCTCTCATAAAATGATTTTCAAAAAATTTAAGTGATGCCGTTAGGCTGCGGAATTTTCGTAAAAGAAATCGCATCTTCTCTTTTCCTTTGAGTTTCATTTTCATAGGGTATTTCCTTCAAATATCAATATCATGATCTTAATTATTTTTATTTTGTTCCTATAATGTATTATGATTTATTTATGATTTTGTGACCCTTTTCCCATCTCTTTTTAATGTTTTCAAAAACCATGTTATATAGCCGTTATGTTGCAGAATTTTCGTCTCAAAATTTCTCTCTCATTCTCTCAAGAAATTCTCTTGTTTTTTATGTGAATACCCATAACTATTTCATTTATATTGTTCTTCATAAATACAAAAAAATGATATATTGGATTCTGGAATTGACATATATATAACCCTCACTCCCTTTCCATGGCTTAAATATGATATAATGATCTTATTTTGAATCACTTTTAAAACGTCCCGATTTTGAAAGGAAACACATTTCTTTTATTCTCTTTACGTTATTTATGAAATTTTTATTATTATCTATGTGGATCACATGAAAGTAAATACCTATTAAGGGTGTGACCAGAAATAACTCCAACGAAATAGGTACATAATTTCATCTCTTGAGATGACAAGTTTCACGATACCTTGCTGAATAATCTTGGTAATTTTTATGATACCTTGGGGATGAACCTAGGTGATATGTTCATGAATGTATAAATTAAATGTTGTATCAACATATTCAAGTTATGATTCATTTTATTTTCATTATTATATGCCTATATTTCCACTTATCCCATCAATATGTTTTCTTTTTATCATGTTCTTATTGATATAACAATTAAAATGATCCCCCCGTTAACCCTTACTAGGCCATCTACTCACACATTCCTTTGATGTATGTCTCCATGTTATGATATGATGTAATTGTACTTAGTATGAACATATGATTAAGCCTTAAATGTTTATTAGAATTAGGCTTTATATTGTTTTCATGTATTACATTTTGTATTTCCAAGACACTAGACTTTAAAGATCCATGGTATGTAAAATGTAATCAAAAGTTATGTAATAAAAGGGAGGGATTCCATAGTTTCTATTAGAGGATAGTTTAGTTATTTATGTAAATTAGGATATGAAAAAATTAGGAATAACCCTATAGAAAAGTTTGAATTTAGGAATACATCATGGTATTTTGGTGAGTATTGAGTAAGGGGTTTATCATGCAAATACATCTCTGTCTGGACACGAGCAGGTAGAGGTGGCTCTCGCACAGATGTACCTAGGAGTAAAAACCCTGACAAGGAGTTTCTGGCTTAAACCATTGTATCCTAGTACATGAAAATGGGCCTTGCTGCACTCCTGGTTACGACACTCCCAGGGAATATATTTGGTTAATCATATGCTTTTTATGAATCATTATGATGGATTTATAGAGAAATGTAATTCTTTAAAGCATGAAGTTTTAGGACATAAAATTATTTATAGATAAAAGATTCATAAATGAAATAATCTTCTCAGAAAGGTTTTATTCTTTTAGAAAATGGCGGGAAATAAGAGGAACCATGCAAATGTTGACTATAATGGATCATGCACTAACGGCCCTCCGATGGAAGGTGGAATGGAAACATTCATGCGAATGATGAACAAATTGACTCAATATATGGGAAATAACTTGAATCACGCTGAGAGACTTATTTCACCATTAAGGTAAAAACTTTATATTGAATCATTTATGTGCCAAAGATCACCAACCTTTAGTAGATCTACTGACCCATTGATTATCGAATAGCAGATCACCTCTATCGAGAATATCTTTTTTGTGCGTCGTTGTTCTGAACAAGAGAAGGTTACCTTGTCCATTTATCGATTAGAGGGAGAATAAGATCATTGGTGGGAACTTATTAAAAACACAAGTCCAAGAGTGGAAGTTGATGCTATGGGGTGGGAAGAGTTCAGAGGGATATTCTTCAATAAGTATTTCCCTCATTCCATGAGAACAAGAATAGAGAAAGAGTTTCTTGAGCTGAAGAAGAAGGAGAATGAACCTGTGGAAAGTTTCGTGATGAACATCACATGGATTTACATTTATGTAACACCCCAATCTTCCACGGTACGTTTCCCTATGAAGAATGAAATAGCATGCATTGTACGCAACTTTTAGATTCTAACACACCACGACCAATCAAACTAGGCATTATGAATAGTAATACCCAATTTTTTAAATTTTATAAATATTATTTTTCAAAATGGACTTAATTTTTGAATTTATAATATCGAAATTAGTTTAGGGTGAATTTTTGGTAATTTTATGAAAAATTACAATTTTTTATGAATAGTGAAAAACACTATGTTATTGGTTAAACCTGACATTTATTTAAATAATAATTTATTTTCATTAAATTTATTTTAGGTAAAAATAAATAAATAATACCTATATAAGTTCAATAATGTTTTTTGGATTCATTTTATAATAATCCAGGATATTGGAAAATGTTATTTCACTTTTTACCGTCTTTTACCCACCTCCGAGGAGCATTTGGAAATTTGCATAAGACATAATTTTACCACTTCTGTGAGTTGAATTTCAAAAATATAAGAGAAGTGGTTTATAGTAGTAAGTAAAATGTGGTTAAATAAGATGAAAATATTATTTGGTCAATAGAAACTTTTGACTTTTATATACCATGGATAAAAGTAAATATTGTAATTAAGGGTAAAAATGATATTCTAATTATCCTAACACGTGTCCTAATTCTATTGGATAAGTATAATTCTACAAAAAACAAAATTATAAATAATATATGATTCTCTTTGGTCCACTTTGATTAGATTATGACATTTATTGTTATTTTATTTAAAGAAGAGTTAAACGATTTAAATTAAATGTTTAATAACTAAACCATTATTAATATAGGGTTACACAAAATATAAATTTGACTATAAGTATTCATTATAAATATAAAAATATTTTGTACATAATTTTAGTTTATTTATAATCTTTAGACATTATATAATTTAATTTGTTTATGACACAATGATGATGAAGTAATTATCTTATTAATGAAATATTAAAATAGTTTATATTATAAATATCCAAATAAATATAAATTGACACTTATGATGAATTCCATGAATTTTAGTGGTTAATATGACCTGTTAGGGTTGGTTAAATAAATTTTATTCGAAGTGATAAAGTTTTTATGTCTTTCAAAAAAATAAAATTTTAAATAGTGTCAAAATTCACAGAATTGAGTTTTTAAAACAAATACTATATTATTAATTGATATAATATTCATAAAAATATATGGTTCTTCCGAAGGAAATATATAAGGTTATATGGGGTTCTCTTGTATTATTATAGTATGTTTAATAATCATATAATATAAAAATACAAAGAGACATAGTTAATGTCAAACTATTTAATTTAGAGTTAAATCTAGTAAATAAGGTTTATATGATGAAATAAACCTGGATAAAGCCTATTGGTTGGGAGTTTTTAGACCCATAACCACCTTATCCTAGAAATAATTTATTTTTGAGCCATTAGAAATCGAAAATTATTTTATTATAAAATAATGTTTCAAACTTTTCATAAAGTTACCCTCATCTCTCTCATAAAAGGGTACTTCCCCTTCTCATAATTTCACATCTACAAAGCTATTTTTCTCGGCCAAACCCTACCCAAATATCCTCCCAACTATCATAAATTCATCCTAGAGGCCTTAATTTGATCATAAAGCCAACTTAAAGAGCCCTTTTGATCAAATCAAAAGGAAGAGCCCAAAGAAGAGGTAAATATTTCATCACCTATTTCAAGTTTTTTATTCTTCCACTTCCCCTTTCTTTTTTGAATTAATTATAAAATAATAACTCCAGTATCTTATACATATTTAAATGTTATTATAAAAATTTTAAAACCATATTCATTATTTTATCCATCATATGAATGACAAAGTCACCATATGTGCTTACGTACGGCTTACTATCTCCATGTCGTGGTGTAGTTTGTTATTCAAACCCTTCATTATTTTTATGGGTATAATAATGAGTATTACTGATGTAAATAATAAATATAACATGATAATTATTCTTTATATATGATATACCATTCAATTAAATTTGATTTCATCATCAATATAATGATATTGTCGCTCGTGCGTACGTACGGATTACAGTCTCCAGGAACGCGATGAGATTCATTCCCCATCATAATCATTCAATGATAATTTTAATTTTATGATTAAAAATAATGTCTAAGAACTTAATATAATTCTGGATATTAATAAAATACATCCTATCCATAAAAAACATGGCTTACATAACCGAGCATATAAAGGAAAACTGATAACTTAACAACTGAAACGATGATACTACTAAAATATTATTAACGAAGATATATTAGAGGATCATATATGATATCATATTTACATATATAGTTCTTTTAAAATTTAATAACAATTATTTAACTATTATACAAGAGTTTAATGTACCCTTGATCATGTAAAAGTAAAAGTTAAGGATTAATTTCACAATCTATTTATTTTCTGAGGTTGTTTTTACGTATCCATTGGGACATCTTTATTATCCACATTCGTGTTTTCTTATAAATGTATTTCAAAACATTATTACTATTTATAGATAATGAGATAATGTCATTTATACCCTTATTTTACCTTATATGTTTTGAAATCAATCATTCCATTGTTTTCCAAATAAGGTACTTTAAGACCTTTTCGACAAAACTAAGGTAAGAATATCTTTTTTTAAACTTATATGGCAGGTGTGACTATTTTCCACCGTTATATCATCATAGAAGCTTCCCATAAAATCTTATATGAATATTTTCAAAATAAATGTTTTATTTTATAATTATATGACTTTCAAATGATTTCAAAATAGAAAGAGATATTTCTCAAAAAAAGTTTTGATTTCATCTATGTCAACATCCTTTGAGGGATTTTATGCTTGTCTGAAGTTTATTTGTTATGATATAAAACTTCCATATTATATTGAAGGTTTTTTGATATGTTAGACTGTGGAAGTGTTATTTTTACACCATTCATGGTTTATAGATAAAGTATTTACATTTCATATGCTAGTTTTAATACTAATTTTTTTGTTATTTTTCAACCTTTTCATATGAGGAATGAATTGGACTTAGTATGTGATAGGTGGAGCCCGCTATACCTCCTCGATTCATCAATAGGTCCCATGAGACAAACTAGTGTCTTGACACAAGGCCTTGACAAAATCTTATTAGTAGTCTTGGCACTAGGCTATACCTATGTGGTCATGAAGTCTGGCATTATACATTCCATCATTATGAAAGTGGCTATTGATATTGAATATGATTATTCAACTAGTTGAATATCCATGGGATTAAGTAAATGGAATTATTTGATTTTATCGTTTTCATATTATGTTGTACTTTTTTTAAAAGTCTTTTGTTTTAGTCTTATACATTTCTTAATGTTTATACTTTTTTATGAAAGTTTCTGCTATATTGTTATCCGTTCTGAGCATCTGAGCTCACCTGTTTCTATGTTTTATTTATCCATGGATGTGAAGATGTATTTTATGGTTGACCTGAAAGGATAGGATAAGTATATAAGTATGTTTAAGAAGGGTAAAAATGTTTTGGATGTTTTTATTTTTGGATGTAATGTGAAACATATGCATGTATCTAGTACTTCCAAGGCTACTAAACTGATCGGTCTTTCGAGACATGATTCCTTGTATAATTCCAATGATATGTAATAATGCACTGACTCTGGGTAACTAGGGTCGGGGAATTATAATTTGTATCAGGGGAAGTTTAGTACAATCCTTAGAAACTAGATTTAGAAATACTCTAATTAGAGAACATTACACTAAGATATAAATTGAGGATTAGTATATAATAACATCCTATAATTTTGGTAATGTAGAGATTTTGTGAGTCTTCCAAGAAATAAATCCTTATCTGGATACGATTAGGTAGAGGTGGCTTTGGCACAGATGTACCTAGGGGTAAAACCCAAAAACACCACTTTTAGCTATACTTGAACGGGAACTAGTGCACGACAACGGGCCTTGCTACACTCTTGGTTATGACACTCCTAGGGGATTTTCTTAGGATAATTCACATTTTCCATTCCAACCATTATGAAGGATTTATTAGTATATACCTCCTAAAAGGAAACATTTTTATGATCATGTATTATATCCATAAACCGTTTAATTTATGTTAAGTGTTTTACAAGTTTTGAATTATGTATTGTGATTCATAACCTAATATATTGTATACCATTGTTTAGAAATGGTGACTAGGGTAAGGAATGGAAACCATATCCATACATGTAATCCATGTAGGGATTTACCTCCTACATAAGATAATTATAGTGGAGTTAGTGATGCAACTGGTGTGGATCATCTTATTACTATACTGAGACAACTAACTCGGGTTATGAATAATAACCTTACTCGTACGGAGCACCCTGATCCAAAACATGAAGGATTAATGTTAGACCACTTCATGAGGAAACAACCACCAACAATCAGTGGGACTAAAAATCCATTTGTAGCTGAAAAATCGATAAGTTCCTTAGTGAAAATATTACATTCTTTGGGGAGTAGTGAAAGTGAAAAAGTTATCATGGCAGTCTATCGCCTCATGGGAGATGCAGATCAATGGTGGTCATTAATTCATAACACAAAGGCAGATGAATAAGTATTAAATTTGGAATGGAGGGTGTTTAATGAGATTTACTTAGAAAAATACTTTCCCTATGACCATCGACTGGATATGGAAAGCCAATTTTTGGGTTTGAGACAAAATTAGGATGAAAATGTCACAAAATATAAGGATAACATTACAAGGTAATCAAGTAATGATGAAAATTATATAAGTAACATGAGGAGTAGGATTGATTGATTCTTTGATGGGTTAAAACCATTTCTCCAATGAGCATTAGTCTCACAATCCTTCTAATCATACGAAGTTATTGTCTCAGGTTCTATCAAGACAAAAAAAATAATTCTCTAAGTCTTATGATTTTAATGAAAATATATAGAAGAAGATATATGTTGAACGCTCTATAAATGAAAATAATGGGATGAAGGGAAAAATTTAATATCCTTCCTACGTTAAATGTGGGAAGAAACACCTGGAAACATACCTGAAAAGAATGGGAATCTATTACAAGTGTGGTGAAAAAGGACACCAAGCTCGTGATTGCAAGGGGAAGAAAGAGGTTGTCAATTTTGAATCATACAACTGTAGAGAAAAGGGGAATTATGAAAATTAATGCCCTAAGTTCCAAGGGAACTTACCATAGAAAAGGCAATGGGGGAAAGGACAAGCTTATGTGATCACTAATGTTGAGGTTGAAACTTGTAAAGACATAGTGGCTAGTAATTTAATGGTTTCATCATGTTTAGTCAATACTTTATTTGATTCTGGATCATTTCATTGTTTCATATCTTCCCAGTTTGCTAAAAAATTTAGATATTTCTAATTATATTTAACAAGGGAGTTGTTAGTCAAAACTCCTAAGGGAGGTATCATTGCAAAAAAGTTTTCTGAATCAGTACCCATTAGGGAATATAAATGTTATTTATCTGCTAATCTCATACTCATACCCATGATTGAATTTGAAATATTGTTTGGTTTGGATTGTATTTTGGACCATGATTCCAAAATTTATTGTAAGAAGAAGGAGGTTATAATTCTTGATGATGATGAGGAGTACCTTATCTTTAGAGATGAAACGTCACCATCTGATTCTTATCAAGATCCACCCCTAGTAGCTCTAAAAAATTCAATTATTGGGGAGGATGAAAATGAAATAATTATGGGTGAGGAAAACAATGTTCGAATAGAGGACGTACCTATTGTGCAATAATATATTGATTTGTTTCTAGAGGATTTACCTGGACAGCCTCCAAAATGAGAAATTGAGTTTTCCATTGATTTATTTTCTGGTTCAAGGCCTATATCGAATACCTATTTTTGAATGGACATTGTGCAATTAGAGGAACAAAATAAACAACTAGAGGAGTTTAGTAATGAGGGATTTATTCACCCTATTGTTTATCCATGGGGAGACCCTATCATTTTTGTTAAGAAGAAATATGGATCTATGAGGTTGTGGATTGACTAAAGGAATATCAATGCTATAACAATAAAGAACAAGTATCCCCTACCCCGCATTGATGATTTATTTGACCAAATTAATAGAGCTCGATATTTTTCAAAGATTGACCTTTGATTTGGATATCAACAATTGTGTGTGGAGAAGGAAGACATTCTAAAAACAGCCTTTCAAACTAGGTACAGGCATTACGAATTTACCATATTTCCTTTTGGATTGACTAATGCACCCTATGTCTTCATTGATTTATTGGATAGAGTTTTCAAGGAATATCTTGATGACTTTGTAGTGGTATTTATTGATGATATCTTGGTATACCCCAAAAGCTGCGAAGATCAGGAAAATCACTTGCATATTATTTTAAAGACTCTTAGATTAAATGAATTATATGGGAAGTTTAGAAAATGTGAATTTTGGCATTAATATATTTATTTTCATGGTAATATTGTCTATAAGGATAGAATCTCTATTGATCCTTCTACGAAAAAGGAAATCCAAGAATGGCCAGCACTGATGATTATAATCGAGGTACGCATTTTTATTGGCTTAGTAAGTTATTATCAGTGTTTTGACTATAAATTTTCTAGATTGGCTAATTCATTGACCAAGCTCGCACATAAAGGGGTTAAATTTGTTTGGACAAAAGATTGTTAATAGTGTTTAGAAGAACTGGAGTGAATATTAGTTAATGATATAATCTTTACTCTACTATCAAGGAATGATGGGTTTGTTATTTATAGTTATGCTACAAGGAAAGAACTTGGTTGCATCCTTATGCAGAATTATAGAGTTATTGCATATTCATTATGGAAGCTAAAATTCATCCACAAAACTATCCCACTCATTCTCTTTAGTTAGAAGCATTAATCTTTGCTCTGAAAATATGGAGAAACTATTTCTATGGTGAAAAATGTGAGATTTATACTGATCACAAGAGTTTGAAGTATATTTTCTCACAAAAGTAACTCAACATGAGGAAAATATGATGGGTTGAACTACTCAAGGATTATGATTTCACTATACACTACCACCTGGGGATGGAAAATAATGTGGTAGATGATTTTGGTAGAAAGGATCATGGGGTTTTGAACAAGATGTGAGTGAGAATTGTCCTATATAAATTGATTTAGTAAATATGTATATTGGAATAATCATGGAACATGATACATAGATTCTTTTTCAAATGGTTTCCAAACCATATTTACTAGAAAAGATCAAAAGTTCTCAGACTGATGATGAGTAATTTCAAAAGAAAATTAATGTTGTGAATGATGGGAGATTGATCGACTTTGTATATGAAGATGGAATTTTGAAATTTGGAAAGAGAATTTGTGTTCGTGACTTACCTAATCTAAAAAGGGAATTATTGGATGATTCTCATAGATCCAATTTCTCTATACACCCTGGGAGTAGGAAGATGTATAGATATTTGAAGGAACATTTTTGGTGGGACAACATGAAGAGGGAGATTGCTGATTTTGTGTCAAGGTGTATGGTTTGTCAACAAGTGAATGTTGGAAGACAAAATTCTAGAGGAGTTAAAAAATCACTTCCCATACTTTAGAATAAATGGGATGATATTACAATGGACTTTGTCCTCAGAATACCAAAGACTCCTAGAAGGAATGATGCAATATGGGTCATTGTTGGTCATCTTACCAAGTCAGCACATTTTCTTGCTATAAGAGAATATTTGCCACTTGAATTTTTAGCAAGACTATATATTAATGACGTTTTAAGACTTCATGGAGTACTCCTATCGATTGTTTTTGATCGTGATCCCCGTTTTACATCAAGATTATAGAAAAGTCTTCAAAAATCCCTAGAAACTGAACTTCGTTTGAGCACTTCCATCCACCCTCAAACTAATGGACAATCATAATGGACTATTCAAACCATAGAAGACATGTTGAGATCTTGATCACATTACTTTCAAGGTATGTGGGATCAATATTTACCTATGGTAGAATTTTCCTATAATAATATATTCCATTCAAGTATTCAGATGGCACCATATGATGTGTTATATAGAAAGAGATTTCGCACACCAACCTGTTGGGATGATGTTGGTGAAAGAAAACTTGTAGGACCAGAACTTGTTGAGGAAATGATGGAATAGTTGAATGTAATCCAAACCCACATCAAAGCAGATCAAAGTATTCAAAAGATCAATGTCGATAATCGAAGGAGGTATTTAGAACTTCATGTAAGAGATCATGTTTTATTAAAGTTATCTCCATGGAAAGGAGTTATAAGATTTGGTAAGAAGGGTAAATTAATTCCCAGATACATCGGACCTTTCAAAATTCTAGAATGAATTTGGGTTGTAGCTTACTGTTTTGAAATGCATCCAAGTCTCTCCGAAGTTCATGATGTGTTCCACGTATCACTGTTGATAAAATACATGTCTTCCCCAAATCATGTACTCACCTTTAATAAAATTGAACTAGAACCTCATCTATCTTATTGTGAAGATACTGTCAAAATTCTTGATACTAGGGAACAAGTGCTAAGAAATCGGACGACTCGTCTGGTAAAAGTTCTATGGACAAATCATAAGACGGAAGAGGCAACTAGGGATCCCGAGGAACTTATGATGAAGAAGCACCCGAATATTTTTATGAAATAATATTCTAGAAAATTTTTGGATGAAAATATTTTAATGAGGGGAGAATGTAACACCCCAAGATTCCACGGTATGTTACCCTATGAATAATTCAATAGCTTGCATTGTACGCAACATCGAGATATTAACACACTGCGACCAATCAAACCAGCTGTTATCAATAGTAATACCCACTTTTTGAAAATTTATAATTTTTATTTTTCAAAATGGACATCATTTTTGGATTTGGAATATCAAAATTATCTTAGTCTTAAATTTTGGAATTTTTCTGAAAACATTCAATGTTTGATGAATAGTAAAAACACTGCGTTATTGGTTACAACCGAATTTTATTTTAATAATTATTTATGTAATTTAAATTTATTTTAGGTCAAAATAGATACATAATACATATATATGATCATTTTAATTCATTGTATTCATTTTATAATAATCATAGATATATAAAAATTTTATTGAACTTTTTATCATCTTTTACCCACCTCCTAGTAGCATTTGAATATTTCCATAAAACAAAATTTTACCACTTCTATGAGTTTAATTTAAAAAAATTCAAGAGACACGGTTGATATCAGTAATTAAAATGTTGTTCAATAAGATGAAAATAATTTTTGGTGAATAATAATTTTTGACTTTTATTTACCATGGTTAAAATTAAATAGGTTAATTAAGGGTAAAAATGATACCATAATTACACTAAAACATGTCCTAATTCTATTGGATATGTATAATTCTACCAAAAACAACATTAGGAATAATATATGGTTAAAGAAAATATAAATTTTAATATAAATATTCATTAGAAAGCTAAAAATATTTCCTACATAATGGTATTGTATTTATAATTTTTAGAAATTATATAATGTAATTTATTTATGACACAATGATGATGTTTTAATTAATTTATTAATGAAATATTAAAATAATTGATATTATAAATATCAAAATAAATGTAAATTGAGACTTATGATTAATTACACTAATTTTATAGGTTTATAGGACATGTTATTATTGTTTAAATAAATATTATTTTATGTGATAAATTTTTTATGGATTTCAAAAAATCAAATGCTATAAAGTGTCAAAATTGACATAATTGGGTTTTTAAAACAAATACTATATTACTAATTGATATAATATTCCTAAAAATATAAGGTTTGAAAAAAGGACTGAAATAAGATTATATATATTAATAATTAACCACATGGGGTTCTACTGGCTTGTTATAGTATGTTTATTAACCATATAATATAAAAAATACAAAGAGACATGGTAAATGTCAAACTACTTAACTAAGAGTTAAATATAAAAGATAAGGTTAATATGATGACATAAACCTATATAAAACCATTTTTTTGAGATTCTATCGACCCATATCCTCCTTATTTTCTAAATAATTCATTTTGGAGCCATAAGATACCAAAAATGATTTTATTATAAAATAATATTTAAAGATTCTCCTAAAGTGACCTTCACATCTCTTATAAAATGCTACTTCCCCTTATCTTAATTTCACACCTACAAATCATTTTGGCTTGGACTACCCCTACCTAAATATCCTCTCAACTATCATCCCTTCAGTCTAGAGGACTTACATTGATCAGAAATCCAACCTAAGGATCCCTTTTGATCAAATCAAAAGGAAGAACCCGAAGTAGAGGTAAATATTTCATCACCTCTTTAAAGTTCACTTATTCTTCCACTTATTCATTCATTTTTGTTTACATTGTAAAATAATAACTCTAGTATCTTCTATATACTTTGATGTTATTATAAAAATGGTACAACCATATTCATTATTCTCTCCATCATATGAATGAAAAAGTCACCATACGTGTGTACGTACAGCTTGTCGTCTCCACGTCATGGTGTAGTTTGTTTTTCAAACACTTCATTATATGGATCGGTATAGTAATGAGTATAAATGATGTAAATAATAAATATATCATTTTAATTATTCTTTATATATCATATACCACCCAATTACATATGGTTCCACCATCAATATAATGATATTGTCGCTTGTGAGTATGTACGGATTACCGTCTCCACGAATGTGATGAGATTCATTCCCCATCATAATCATTAAAAAATAATTTTAATTTTATGATTAAAAATAATTTATATAAACTTAATATCATTCTGTAAATGAATAAAATACATCCAATCTTTAACAAACATGGCTAACAAAACCGATCATATAAAGGAAAACAGATCAGTTAACACACGAAACGATGATACTACTAAAATATTATTAACAAAGAAATATTATAGGATAATATATGATATAATATTAATGTATATAGTTTTTTTTAATTTAATAACAATGATTTAATGATTATACAGGAGGATAACGTAACCTCTACTAAGGAAAATTTCAAGGTTAGGGATAATTTCACAATCTCGTTATTATCCGAGGTTGTTTTTAAGTAAGTATCTACTAGGACCACTTTATCATCCACATATGTGTTTTTTTTTAAATATATTTCAAAATATTTTTGGTATTTACTAGAAAATGGGTTAAATTCATTTATACCCTTATTTAACCTTATAGGTTTTGAAATGAATCTTTCTGTCGTTTTCCAAATAAGGTACATTATGACCTTTTCGACAAAATTAATGTAAGAATGTCTTTTTAAAAAATTATATAGTGGGTGTGGATATTTTCCTCTATTAAATCATCATTGAATCATCCCATACATGATTTTAAGAATATTTTTAAAATAAATGTTTTCCTTTATAATTATATGACTTTTAAATTATTTCCAAAAAGAAAGTGATATTTCTCTAAAAAGTATTGATGTCATCTATGTCAACATCCTTTGATGGATTTTAAGCTTGTTTGAAGTAGATTTATTATAATATAAAACATCCATATTGTATTGAATTTTGTGTGATATATTTGACAGTGGATGTGTTATTTTTACACCTTTCATGTTTTATGGATAAATTATTTACATTTCATATGATTTTTTTAATACGAATGTTTATGTTATGTTTAAACCTTTTCATATAAGAAATGAATTTGACTTAGTAAGTGACAGGTGGAGCCCAATATATCTCCTCGATGCATCGGTAGGTCTCATGAGACAAACTAGTGTCTTGGAAAAAGGCCTTGACAAAATAATATTTGTAGTCTTGGCACAAGGCCTTGAAAATGTGATTATTAAGTCTGGCATTATGCATTACATCATTATAAAAGTGGATATTGATATTACATGTGATTATTTGACTTTTAGAATATCCATGTGATGATGTAAATGGAATTATTTGATTTTATCTTTTCCATATTACTCATAATTATAAGTTTAAAAGTCTTTTTTTAGTCTTATACATTGCCTTAAATGTTTATGCTTTTTTATTCATGTTTCTGCTGAATTGTTATCCTTACTGAGCATCTGAGCTCACACATTTCTATGTTTTATTTTTCTCAGGATGTGAAGAAGTATTTTATAGTTGACCTACAAGGATAGGATAAGGATATAAGTGTGTTTATAAAGGGTAAAAAAATTGATGTTTTTATTTCATGATGTAATGTAAAACTTATGAATGTCACTAGTACATCCATGGCTGCTAAAGTGATCGATATTTCGAAACATGGTTCCTTGTATCATGCCAATGTTATGTAATAATTCACCAACTCTAGGTAACTACTTTCAGGGAATTATATGTTACACCTAAAACTTTTTCAGGGATCCAAATGGGAAGGTTGATAGATTCTTTGGTGGACAAGGACCTCATCTATGGAAAAATCTAGCCAACCGAGACTATGACACCTATGAGGAGATCGTACGGAGTGTAATGAAGGTCGAACTGGAGTTTTGTTTGACCCAATTGTCTCATAAATACAATGAAAAGTAGAGATCGATCGAACCCATCCTAGGGAGTACATTTGATCAGGGAAGAGGAGGCAAGTAAGTGCAACATCCCACGTGTAATAAATTTGGGAAAAAACATTCTGGGAACTCCCTGATCGGGAGTGGGAAATGCTACAAGTGTGGAAGAGATGGCCATATTTCAAGGAATTTTCATGGTGAGATGAAACCACAACTTCCAAACACTAAATACAAGGGGAAGACGGTGTCGGCCATACCTGATGTCCAGTTCTTTAAGTATAGACAACATGGTCACTTTTCCAATCATTCACTACAAAAAATGGACACATTAGAAGGGGTTATAACCCCTTCTAAAGACATTAGCAGTGGTTGTGAGGAACCATCGCTAATGTGGCCGCCTACTTCCATTAAAGGTGGCTTTGAATAAGCGATTCTAATGTCATGGTAACATTAGCAGTGGTTACATTAGCAGGGGTTTAAAACCCCTCTAATGATGAAAAAAATTCACAAACTACTAAAACCGCCTCTAGTAGGAAGGTATTAGGGTCGGTTTGTACCACCCCTAATAAAGAGATTACTTTAGGAGCGGTTAAGAAAACTGCCCCTAAAGATCATTTTTTTATAATAGGCCCTCGGCCCCAAGTGCTTCCCTCCCATTTTCCCAAGCCCCCCCCCCCCTCAGCGCCTCCGGTTCACTAAGCCTTCCCTTCCTCCTGTTCCCCGCCAACGCCCCGCCTTCCTCCCCACCCCTCCTGTTTACCCAAGCGCCTCCCTTCCGCCTCCAGTTCGCCCAGCCTCTCTTCCACCTCTGGTTCGATCAGCCTTCCCTTCTGCCTTCCTTCCATTCCCCCACCTGAAAGCCCAAAGCCCTCTACGGTTCCCACGTCCCGACCGCCACACACAAAATATTCCCACACCACTGAAAAATAGTGGCACCTGGTATTCGAAATCACAATTCCCGAAATACCTACCTCCGGACTACCACCATAGAACCATTTAGGCAAACCATTTTTGGGAATACAAACTATACAATAATTTATTTATATATATCTCACTATTTATTATATTAAATGTCATTAGCGTAATATATTTACATACATTTAAATAATAATAATATATATATAGTATTTACAATATTTATTTTCATATGCAAATATATATATTCTATATTATATATTTATATATCTCCTAAATATATTACACAATTATATATGTATATATTGACTTATGTGTGTGTATGTGATAGCAATAATATTATTAATTATTATTAGTCTTATTATATCTATTTTTAAATCTATAAAAATTATATGTTGGTTTTATAAATTCTATACATTGATTTTATGATTTATATCAAATATATATTATATTAAATACATTTTTATTATATATTTATGTAAATTACTTATATACTTAAATACAAATTTATATTGTATTATATATATATTTAAAGAATATATATATATATATAAGTTTTTACCTAATATATTTACATAAGATCTTCACAAATATATTTATATAATGTCTTTGAATAAGGATATTTGTTGGTATAAATTGTATAATATTATATAAAATTAATATATTATTATTATTATTATATGAAATAAAATTTATAAAAATATAAATATTATATGTAATTAATATTATATTATATATAATTAATAAATTAATATTTATTTTATATATAATCAATATTATATGAAATACAATTTTATATTATATATAATTAATATGTATATTATATATAATCAATATTATATGAAATAAAATTTATAGAAAAATATACTTAATATTTTATGAAATAAAATTTTATATTTTATACAATTATTATTATATGAAATAAAATATATAAAGATATTTATATAATGTATTTCAAATATATATATTTATTATTATGTACATTAATATATATTATTATTTCAATAAATATACATTAATATAAATTTATTTTTATAAATTATATTTCATATAATATTAATTATATACAATATAATTTCATAAACCTATTATATAAAATATATATTTATTATTATAAAAACATAATTTATAAAAACTACAAGCTTGAGTTTTTATATGATATATTTTTAGACAAATTATATTTATGTATATATTTATATAGTATGTTTATGATTTTATATTATAAATTATTAATATTATAAAAAATACAATTTATTTAAATAAATATATATTAATTTACATAATATTATACAATTATATTTATGTATACATATAAATAAAATTAAATACTATCATAAAAATATTTTATATAATATGTTCATATATTGTATTCAAATACATTTATATATTGTGTTACATATATATATATATATATTATGGATGTTTCTTTTTTTAAATAGGGTGTTCACAACCCCTTTATCACTTAAATTAGAGTGTGTTTTGAACCCCCTATAAATTAAAGTCATTAGAGGGGAGTTTTAAACCCCTTCTAAATTAATGACATTAGAGGTGGTTATGAACCCCCTCTAATTTAAGAAATGAGAGGGGGTTTTTGAACCCCCTCTAATTTAAGACATTAGAGGGGGTTTTCAACCCCCTCTATTATATGATATTAGAGGGGGTTTTGAACCCCCTCTAAAATCTAACTAGATATTCAAAAAATAATGCTAAAAAATTTAGAAGGGGTACAAAACCCCCTCTAATTTAAGAAATTAAGGGACTCCATAACCCCCTTTAAATTTGATGATTATCGAGGGTTGTACAGAATCCCTTTATAATTTTTATAGAAAATGAGTTTAGAGGGGGATCATAACGCCGTCTAAATTCGATAATTAGAGGGGGTTGTGAAAAACCCCCCTCTAATGTTACAAAAATTGAATATAGAGGGGGTTGTGCATAACCCCCTCTAATGTACTGTTTTATTTGTAGTGATTGTCTAAATCTAAGGGAAGTGGATGGGAACCACCATAAGCCTTAACAAAGGACAATGGAGCAAGGTCGTGCTTTTGCTATCATGACAGCTGAAGCTGATGCTCTGAATGATGTGGTAGCAGGTACTGTTGTTGTTCTCTCAAAGCTATCAAGTACTTTGTTTGATTCTGGTTCTACGCATTCCTTTATTTCCACCATGTTTGAAAAAAATTTAGAATCAACCCCCGACTTTCTAAAAGTTTAGTTATCAATCATACCTCCTTGTGGGATTATCCAAGCATCGTCTGTGTTTAGAAACTCTAGTATTTACTTTGGTGAGAACAATCTTATCACAAATCTAGTTGTCATTCCCATGCTAGAATTTGACATTATACTAGGGATGGACTACCTCTTAATGTATAAAGCTAAGATCAAATGTAAAAGTAAGGAATTATAATTAGTTTTGAAATGAAAACCTATAGTTATCTTCTGAGGAGAGATATCTCAACCAGATCATTGTCTAGAAGAACCTCTTATATCCTTCTTTATGGAGTAGATTAGTGAATAAGAAGAAGTAAATGAGAGTTTAAGGATAGAAAATGTCCCCATCATACCAGTATATGTTGATATATTTCCTGAGGAGTTTCCAGGATCTCCCCCAGAATGAGAGGTAGAGTTTTCCATTGAACTCATACCTAGAACTCATCCGATATTAAAGACCCCATATAGGATGGAAAATGTGGAACTGGAGGAAATAAGGAAACAACTCCAAGATCTTTGGGAGAAGGGTTTTATCTGACTGAGTGTGTCTCCTTGGAGAGCACATGTTCACTTTGTGAAGAATAATGATGGATCGATGCAACTATGCATTGATTATAGATAACTGAATGTGATCACAGTAAAGAACAAATACCCTCTTCCAGAAATTGATGAATTATTTGATAAATGTCATGGGGATAAATTCTTCACTAAGATTGATCTTCACTCTGGTTATCAATGGTTGAGGGTGATGAAAGATGATATTCCAAAAACTGCCTTCCGATCAAGATATGGGAAATATGAGTTTCTTGTTATGCCATTCCGATTTACTAATACACCTGCTATTTTTATGGATTTGATGAATAGAATCTGTATGGACTACCTTGATACTTTGTGGTAGTTTTTATTGATTATATTTTGATATATTCCAAAAGATTAGAAGACCATGAGGATCATATAATGGTTATTTGGAAAACTCTATGGAAGGAGAGGCTTTTTGGAATGTTCAGAAAATGTGGATTCTGGTTGCAACAAGTTTCCTTAATAGGGCACATTGTTACCAATGAAGGAATCACAGTTGACCCTACAAAGGAAAAAGTAATAGAAGAGTGGAATATACCTATAATGTTAATTTAGATTCATGGTTTCCTTGGACTAGTGGTATATTATTGGAGGTTTGTGAAAAACTTTTCATGACTTTCTAATACATTGACCAAGTTATCTCCAAAAGGGGTAAAGTTCATCTGGACAAAGGAGTGTGGGGAATATTTCCAAGAGATGAAGAAGATATTGGTTACTACACTCGTGTTAACTTTTACCTCAAGTGGAGAAGGATTCGTTATTTTCAGAGATGCATCTCTAAAAGGGCTTGGGTGCATCCTCATGAAAAATGACAAAGTCATTGACTATGCATCTCGATAGTTGAACACTCTTGAGCAGAACTATCCTACACATGATCTGGAGATGGTTGTGGTCATTTCCGCTCTGAAGATGTTGAGACACTATCTTTATGGGAAGAAATGTGATATATACACAAACAATCAATGTTAGAAGTATGTTTTCAAAAAAAAATTGAACATGAGACAAAGGAGATGGTTATAACTTCTTAAAGACTAATATTTTTAATTCATTGTCATCTCAGAAGAGAAAACAATATCGTTGATGTAATAAGTAGGAAATACCAAGTTGTTCTTTCCATGATGAGGATTCAAAGAGATCCTTTGATCAATGACCTTGTAAAACGGGACATGGGAATTATAAGGGAAGGGGTATCAGCAACCCTAACCCAAGTGATTTCTCAACCGTCATTACTAGAGAAGATCATGAAAGCTCAGAAAATGATTCTTTTTTATAGAAGAAACATGAGACTGTGAAAAATGTGATGTTTTCTGAGATCAATATTGATCAAGAAGTTGTAATGAAATTTCATACAAGACTATGTGTTCTATCTATTACAGAAATAAATAAGGAGTTTATGGATGAAGCTCGTAGCTCTACATTCTCTATACATCTTGGAGGCACCAAAATGTGTAGGGGCCTTCGTGTCATTATTTTTGGGATAATATGAAAAGGGATATTGCTGACTACACTTCGAGGTGCCTGGTATGTCAACAAGTGAAGGCAGAGAGAAAACTTCCCAAATGGGTATTGCAACCATTACCCATACCAGCATGGATGTGGGACAATATCACTATTGAATTCATCACGGGACTCCTGAGAACATCCAAAGGAAACAATGTTATATGGGTTATAGTGGACTGTCTCACCAGGACTACCCATTTTATCTCTATTCGGGATGATTTCAATCTTGATCAACTTTCAAGGATTTTAATGAGGGAAGTGGTAAGGCTGCATAGAGGACCACTTTCTATCTTATATAATCGTGATCCAAGGTTCGCATCAAAATTCTGGAGAATTATTTTATATGCTCTAAGCATTGAATTGAATTTTAGTATGTCCTATCACCCCAAAACTGATAGCCAATCAGAAAGGACTATTCAAACACTCAAGGAAATGCTGAGAACATTCTCAATGGAATTTAAAGTTGGATGGGATCAACATATCCCATTAGTTAATTTCTCTTACACAATAGCTTCCACACGAGCATTCAAATGGCACCCTATAAAGCACTATATAGGAAGAAATGTAGAGCTCCTACTAGTTGGGATGAAGCTGGTGAGAGGAAACTTCTTGGGCCAGATCTTGTGCAAGAGATGACAGAAAATGTCCATGCCATCCAACAACACATTAAGGCTATTCATAGTCAGCAAAAGAGCTATGCCAACAAATATTGAAGGGACTTGGAGTTTGATGTTTGTGACAATGTATTTCTTCATATTTCTCCTTCGATGAGATTCATGAGATTTGGGAAAAAAGGGAAGCTCAACCATTGGTACATTGGCCCCTATGAAATCCTTGATTTCATGGGATCAGTGGCCTATTTGCATGAAATTCCTCCAAATATATCTCAAAATCATGATATCTTAAATGAATCCCTCTTGAGGAAGTACATACCTGACCCATCACAAGTACTAAATATAGAGTTTGTACAAATGGAACATGACCTCTCTTATGAGGATCATCTAATGGAGATCTTAGATTATAGAGAAAAGGTTTTCTGCCACAAGACTAACCACCTTGTTATGGTGTTGTGGAGGAACCACAAAGTCGAAGAAGACACATGCGAACCGAAGGAGTCTATGAGGCAGATGTACCCACATCTTTTATCTTATGAGGGTACGAGTTAAAATTTCAGGGATGAAATTTCTTAAGGGGGAAGAATGTAATGACCTGAACTTTTGAATAAATTCTATCCTAATTTTTTTTGTCATTTTATTTTATACTCACAAAATTATATCCTTTAATTGATGAAGTGAGTATAATTTAAATGAGAACGTTGGGTTTCAAATTTTATATGACCATTGTTCCATAAGACCGTTGGTCAATATGACTGTTGGAAACTATACTCTTAACGTTATAATTATTCTTTATAAATTCAAAGGATTATGGTTAATTAATATATAAAGAAGAGTCAATGGCCTCATCCAGTAGACTCGGGTCATATAAATCCCATCTTTCATAGCATGGGAAGGAGGTAGCATCCCTGGGCTTTTCTCTAGACCAAGCCCATGCTGAACTTCAACATGTGAAGCCTGAACACAGCCACCTATAGAAGAAGTTAAATCTGATAGAAATCACCACTTGGGAAATGTTGTCTGATCCACCCCTAGATTCTATCACCATAGCACAACATACACTTAGGTCCTATGCAAGTGTTATAAGGGGCTATGTAATGAATCCTTAATTACTTTTTGTAATCCTTCTTTATAAATAAAATTTCTTACTTCTTATTATGGTAAAATTTGTCAATTTCAAATGTCCAGATAAATATAGGATTAATTAATAGTAGTTCCATATTATTGATGAACTTTGCAAAAATGGGGTATTTTAAAATATTTTTGTATTCTTTAAATAATTAATAATGTAAATTGATTTTCAAAAAATGGCGTTCTATTGTTGTGTTCATTAAGAAATTTAGATTCTAATAAGATCTAAAAAGTTTTTACTAAATAGTAATGTATGAATAGTAACATACCCGTATGAATCGCAATGAATAGTAAATCAAACAAAAAATAGAAACTTCAACCATTAATGTATAAATACATTTTAGACATCTTGAAGTGAAAACCGATCATAGTATAAGTTTTGGTATTTTATTCTGTCATAAATTTTTTATTTACAATTTTATAATTAATTTAATAACTTAAAATGGAAGTGTATTTTCATAAAATTTAATTCTATATAATTACTTTATTATCCTAGGGTTATACAATATTTTTATGGGACCTTTATTACTTTCATAAGGTGATAAAAAATGAGTTATAGTTTTAAAGTTGTATTTTTGGAAGAAATAATGATTTTATTTAAAAAATAAATTAAAATTTTTTAGAAATTTTTTTTAATAAAATGGAGTTCATTTTTGTATTCCGAGCATCAATATTAGGTTTGAGTGAATTTTTGGTATTTTTTTGAAATAATTGATTTTCGGTTAATAGTAAACATACAGTTTTGAGTTTCGGGTGTTTAATGACATCATTGATGATGTAATCATGATGTAATAAATTGGGTAGACTTTTTAATAGTAACGTATTATATAAGGTGTCCCAAGTGGCCAATACCATGGGCAAGCCCACAGATTTTCAAATACCACCAATGAGGTGTCCTTTGGAAATTAATTAAATATTACCTCTTTTTACTATAAATACCAAGTCATTCCCTCATTCATTTCATTAAAAATCCTCCTCAACAAATTTCAAGTATTTTTACCTCCAAATAATTCCTCCCACGGTTCCCTTAAGCCTTTGAAGGTCCTGACCTTCATGGTTTTGATGTAACTCTTCTAAGTAAGGGAATATTGCACCCTCCTCTTTTATGTCGTGACTTCCTTTATATTATTTCTTCAAGTTTCCATTTTATAATGTGGGGGTATGTTCTTCTATATAATTTTTACTATCCATTTCATGTTCAATTTTTGAGATACCCACTTCTCTCTAATCTAATGATTTTCTAAATTTTAAAGTGGCGTCGTTAGGCTGCTGAAGTTTCGTAAAAGAAATCTCATCTTCTCTTTTCTTTCAAGTTTCATATTCATATGGTATTTCCATCAAATATACATACCATGATCTTATTTCTTTTTATTCAATAATCATACTGTATTATGAGTTATTTATGATTTGTTGACTCTTGTCCCCTCTCCTTTCAATGTTTTCTAAAACTATGTTATATAGTTGTTATGCTGTAGAATTTTCTTCTCAAAATTTCTCTCTCTTTCCATCATGAAATTCTCTAGTTTATTTATGTGAATACCCAATCCATTTTCATTTATATGGTTGTTCATAAATACAAAAAAAAATTGATATATTTTATTTTAAAATTGACATAAATTTAACCCTCACTCCCTTTCCATGAGTTAAAATGACATAATGATCTTATTTTTAAGCACTTTTAAAACGTCTCAATATTGAAATGAAACCCATTTATTTTATTCTCTTTGTGTTATTTATGATATTTTTTATAATTATAAAAGTGGATAACATGAATGTAAATACATATTAAGGGTGAGACATGATATCTCTCCAATGCATTTGGTAAATAATTTAATCTCTTGAGATGACAAGTTTTATGAGGCCTTGGTGAATAACCTAGGTAATTTTTATAGAACATTGGGGATAAACCTTGGTGATATGTTCATGAATGTATAAATTAAATTTTTTAGCCACATGATCAAGTTATTATTCAATTTCTTTTCATTATGATATTCCTATACTTCAATTTCTCATGTCTTTATGTTTTCTTTTTATCAAGTTCTTATTGATATCACAAGTAAATTGATTCCCTTGTTTACCCTTAATAGGCCTTCTACGCACCCTTTACATTGATATATGTCTCCTGGTTATGATATATAGTAATTTTACATAGGATGAACCTATTATAAATCCTTACAAGTGTATTAGAATACTGTTTTATGTTTTTTTCATTATTATGTTCCTAATTTCCAAGACACTAGACTTTAAAGATCCTCTGTATGTAAAATGTAATGAAAAGTTATGTAATAAAAAGGTGGGATGCCATAATTTATCACACGAAAATAGAATTTTAAAAATTAATTGCAATCTATATTCGTGTAAATTAATTCCACTTCAATGTGGTTAGCTTTAATTATAAAATAATCAATATTTATTCTCTTAAAACCACCACACCTGAGATATAAATACCACCGCACATCACCTCATCTCTACTAAAAAGAATTAATTCTCCAGAAATATCTACCAAACAATATCCTCCTCACTCTACCCATTTAAAATTTCTCCTGTTATTTGTAAAAGATGAAATCCATGTTCTTCAAGGGGTCTTTCAAGGAGGTGATATTCAAGAGGTAATTTTCTCAAAGAACCTATCTTATTTAAATTTATTATTCTATTTTCTCCTCTCCTCATTCATCCATAAAGGAATGATAAATATAGAATAATTTACATAATTTATTTTCATTTTTATAAATTAATATCTCATATCCATTTAATTTATCATCTCCTCTTATTCAAATAAATGAAACTATTTCCCAAGTTAGGTTTGTTAATCACCTCCACCAATAATGATTTTATGCACTTTCCATTACCTCTGTCATGGCAGGTCATGAAACTATTATTATGTCTAAATAATATTTTAAAAGGAATATTATTTCCTATTTCATGTTAAATAAATAATACAGAAACATAATATTAAATAAAATTAAAGTAGTTTGTGATGTTAGTAAAAACCCACCAAAATAAACAAATCATCTATAATTAACATTTTACGAAATATAGCATCATCATGTTATACAACAATGACATAGATACCATTTAAACTATTATAATTTCATTAATACTATTTAATTACACTAATATAGTATTAATATCATTTTACAAGGACATTTAAAATTATACATAAATGAACAGATCATGAAACCATGGAAAATCGCACTCGAAACTAAGAAAATAATGGAATATTATTAATGAATGGGTCACATGATATTATAAAATTAACACATATGGTATAATAAATGTGTATATTTTTCATTCATGAGTTAATAAATTTTCTTAAACCATTATACCGGAGGACAGTGTAATAAAAACTAAAGGGAAGCATGAGGTAAGGGACTTCTTAACTCAATTTCCATTCATTGGGTTAGACATCTAATTTATTGATTCTATTATTACAAGATTATGTGTGGATGAAACTTTTTATTTATTTATGTCTTAATAAGAAATATATTTGTTTGGATATTCTTTTTTTCACATAATTACCAAATTTATTAATTCTTTCCTCAATGATACGAACTCTGTAACAGTTTCTCATCCTGATTTTTACTTCTGTGAGATATATGTCTTGTTAACCACTATTTCATTAATGTGGTGTATACATGCTTAAATTTAATAAATAATACCATGAATATCATCATATTAATTATATTCAACGTTTCATATTAAAATTATAACTTTTATGGGGAATACAATTCAAAAGATTAAAAAGTGGTAAGAGAATTCTTAACATAATTTTCATTATTTTGGTTAAATGTATACTTCCTTGATTATTTAATATTATGATTATTTTTTAAATTATATTTTAATATATTCTTTCATATTTCCATTATTTTATATGACTTTATATTTAATACACACATTATATTCATTTGATTAGCGCTCACTCCAATTTATAAGGGACTTTGTTTCAAAAAATTATCTTTTTGAAGTTTCCCTTAAAAATATATTTTTTATCAATGTTTGTGTCATCTAAAATTATCTCCAAAATTTTTTTCCAAATTATGAAATTATTTTTTAAATATATTTTTTATCATTTTTTATTTTTTACAAAATTATTTGAAATTTATATTCCATCATATTTGAAATAAGGTTGTATGATACAATTTAGAAAAAATATGGAATTAATGTTTTTTTAACTTAGATAGAATGCATGAAACATTCCACCATAATAACACCATAATGATTTGAAGATTACTTTACAATGTTATATTAAAATAAATTTTTTAAAATTATAATTATATGTAATTTTAATCATATTATGTTTTTAAAGTGAAATGGGTTATTTTTCAATAATATAATTTAAAGTATTTTCATCTATATCAATGTCCTTTATTGAATATTATGCTTCATTGAGATTGATATTATATTATAGATTCTTCAATATTTTGTTAAATGGTTCATGATTAGTTTAAATGGGGATGTACTATTTGGATACCATTGTAATATTTCCTTTGGATATGCTTGAGGAAAAAAATAAGATACCCATTTCATTTCATGAGTAACCCTTATGATTATTCTATATGTTTGATTATTTATATGGCACTCATATAGATGAGCTTGTTGTAATGGGTGTGTCAAATTAGTCCTCCAATGCGTTGGGTAATGTTTTAGTCTCATGAGATGTCATGTATAGGATTGAGGGTGTAAACCTAATCCCTCGAGGGACGCTATCCACCATGTAATACAATCTTGGTTATTAGACTTAACTCATGTTTACATCATGTTATATATCATTGTCACATTCCTATGTTTTAATTATCATATTATTCTATTTTCTACATTTTATACTTCCAAATTTTTATTCATAAGCCATTCTTTTTTTCATCACATTTATGCTTTATAACTCATATATTGTGCTTCAATCCCATATTTTATATATCTTACTATGGTTTTATTTATATCCAATGTTTTAACATGTTTTTCATTGGATTTAAGGGGGGATAGATATAGGTATGAGATATGGGGAATTTTGAATATTTTTCATGAAGAGGAAACATATTTTTATTTTAAATACTTTTGTTTTATAAAAAAATTGATATTGTAAATAAGTGACCACTTGTAATGTATGGGTTACTACGTAACGATTTGTCCCAATTCATTGAAACTATAATCCTAAAAGATATTTGGAAATTGAAGAAATAAAATTCTATTTTAAAATGACTAGAATATGATATGTTTATGGTCGTTTCCTTACAATCATACCCAGTCTTCTTCGTATCTTTAATGATCTAATTTTTCCTCGACTCATCAAATGGTTTTGTGTTTCATGTTTTATTCTCCCATATTCTATCTCTATTATTTATCTATTATTTTTTTATAAATTTTATATTTTTCATAACCACTTCATGAAACTGCTTCTCAATTTCTATTCATGGTAATTCTTTACAAATAATGGTAATTCTTATTTATATAACACATAGTATATAGGAAACTCACTCAATCCTGCTTCATGTAACCTATAGTACATGATATTATCTTCATGAAAAATAAACACCGTGAATTGTATTTGAATATTAATTGAAACTTGTATGAACAATTATTCATGTGATAATTATTATTTATTATTTCTACTTGTTCTATTGTTATTTATACTAATACTTCAGGTAGTAAAAATGTTAGTCTTCGGTATATAATCTGAACTCTAACTAATCATCTCCTATTCTCATTTACAGATTTAATCATGATGTTAAGGGATATTTAGAGGAAAAAATAAATGTTTTTATCTCTTCAACCATCCAAAAATGTAGTTAAACAATTATACTCATATGTTGATAAAAAATTGAATCAAATTATTGAAAAAATAAATGTTTCTCTATGTGCTATATGTTCTCATATTTATTGGTGAATCCTATTCCTCTTGTTTACATAGTGAGTTACATATACTTATCCATAATTATATACTATATGAATTAACATTGTAATAATTTTCCATTATTATAGATTTCATTACATTTTATGCTTATATTTATGGAATAATTTTGTGAACATCATGACTTTACACCTTTTATTCATTAAATTATGATTTACATGCTTTATAATAGAGTGTTGATTATTTTCATTTTGTTTTCATAATTTTTAATTGCACCATGAACTTATTATATGCATTAAAACCCCACATTATGGAAAAAATGATTTAATGAAGAATCATTATGATTAGTGTGAACATACCCAATCAAATGTGAACAATTCCCCATGTTGTATCAGTCCTAAGACATACTTCACATCACATGGGGGTATTATTTATTACCATTCATGATTCTCATCCTTCTAAATAATTGTCATAAATCCCTATACATTGTAAATATTCCCTTGAATATCCCCATAGTCTTGATCCCCTAGGTAAACCATGCATTCCTTTCCACTCATTCTCCATGGATGCGCATGGTTGGTTCCCTTAATATGCTTGAACCTACCTATAGCGAGATCTTTGTTGGAAAGGTGTTTTACATGATGGTCAGGCCCTATTTTTAAACTCACCAACATATTTATTTCCAAATATATACCACAAGTATATAATATACATCATGTGTTAGGATTTATCAGTACTTTAACACACACATGATATATATAATTAAGTAAAATTCTTTCAATAATTTCACAAACCTCTTCAACACTTTGTGGGATATATTAGTAAGAAAAATGAGTTGGAATAAATAGAAGAATATTTACAAATCTTATAACATCTTTAATGTATCCTTTATTTGACCACTGAACATTCATAAAACAATTTTATCTGATGAATTCAAAATCCATTATCACTTGACACCATTCACATGTAAGATCAGTGGTCAAATAATTTGGTTTAACGGATTTCTACAAGAATATATCAAGGTATGATATTCAAGATACTAGTAATATATTTCATTAACTTATCTTCATCTATTTTTAACACATTTTGGAAACTTAACTACATAAAAAACATCAATCAACAAAAATATTATAATCTATACATGAAATCTTTACACTTGTCCTTAAAGTAGAGTATTAGATCCACCATCATGAATAATAAATAGAAGAGAATGTGAGAGGGAAAAATATTGTAAAAGAATGACCATATATATCCAAGATGGATTCTATGAACTCCATATAAATATGGATTCTTCATAGAATTAAGGAGACACTTGGAATGTATAAGTTCCATACATCATGAAATAGAAAACTCTTTTTCGTCCCCATTTTAGATTTTAAAATGTTCTATAATTTTTTAAAGTGATTTTTAAAATCCATTAACATTCACTTTTCCATTAGTACATCCTCAAATTATGTTTTATAATACATAAAAACATGACAATTAATGTAGTATAGTTGGCCAAATGATATCTTATATCATTCTATATACACCATGACATAGTATAAATGACCACAACGTAACAAAAACCATGGAATGATGACTTTAACCACATAATGGTTTATGTTTTACCACATATATCAATAAATATACTACATGAAATAAAGCCTCCTAGAATTTATGAAAATTTTAAAACTCTTTTGGAGTTCGTCGAAAATTATTATGAATTCTCCTATACAAATTTATTAGTAAATATTGTCCTATAAATTTGTTTAATTACTGATCAATACATAGAGAATTTTGGAATGAACTCAGTCAATTATACTCCTAACACTTTTTGAACATGACTTCCAATAAATATTTCTTAATACATCAGTTGTGTAATCATTTAAACCCTTGATACAATAATTAGAGTCAACCCCTAGACATGGAACATTTCAATCTATTATATCCCAAGTACAAAATTCATGATTATTAAAAATATTATTACTTGATTACATGAATACATTGCATGCCATTCATATAAGAAGATAAAATATCAAATTTCACTCTTTTAAGCATGGAAATTCATTTCCTTAGGTCTATTTAATTATGGTTTTTAATTCAATGCTTATAATAAAATAGGATAAATAATATCTTTTCTAAAATTTACCTTTTCTATAATCAGAAACATACGTGGTGACCACATCATTGCCTGAGCTTAAAGGCATGTGTATGGAAGGAATAAATGTTTAAGGTTTAACATTCCAATAACCTTTGGTAATGGGTATTAATATAAATATATAATCTTAATTATATCAATGAACACATTAAATTTCAAGTGATATAATTTGGAAGGTCATTCCAAATAATATTATTTCACTTTTTATCTCATTATCCCACTTTATATCATATAAAAGACTCAATTAACTCCAATATTAACATATCATCACAATCCATAATTCGTTCTGATAATCATCGAACAGGGGAAACTCAATTTCATACTTTGAGGAGGTGTTTATCAATATACTATTCATGTAAAATGAACAGTTCACATAAATAAATGATAAATAGATATTGATTTTATTATAAAACTATAATAAATTTACACTAAAAACCCGATTGTATCTAGTATCTCATGTATTTAATACCCATGGACATTATATGAATCTCATGAAAAAGTTATATTAATGGTTTTTCAAATGGATCTACTTGATTTTCCTTTATATACAACCAAAAAAAATTTACATCACCCATCTTAATAATTTCTCAAATGATATGGTATTAGGGAGTATGCGTTTTTTTATTTGGAGAGACTATGGTTCCTTGTCCAAAAAAATTGATACATTGTTATTATAGTAGGCCTATATTAATACTAATATTCTAGGAACCAACCTAATTTTAGTGATGAACTACATGATCTAAACAAATCCATTCATGAGATTTGATGTGGTGATATACTCTACCTTTTTTTGTTAAATCTACCAAACTAGGTTGCTTGGAACTCTTCTAACTAATGGGTCAATTATTATGGAAATACCTGAATCCAAATAGAGATATTTAATTTTCCTCATCATTTTAGAAGACTATATCAGTGTAAACTCTTATAAGGATATCTTATTCACCTCTAAAACCCAAGAATAAATAATTGATTATTTATAATAAATTAATCATTTTATTCACTATAATATAATGAATCTCATAAAAATTGTATTCGAATCTATTGAAAATTATAAAATAATAAGAGATATCATAAAGAGAACAAAAACTAAAATGTATGAGACCTCTAATTTCCAAATCATAAGGGAGACCATTCACGCATTTCTATTTCACCAGTTAAAAAGAAATTAATCCTTCATAGGATTAATAGTGTATAATACTAGTAAAACCTGATTCTTTGAGTTCTGTATTCCAAATTTCATTAGAAATGTTCCAATTTTTGTGTTAAAACATAGACTAAGAAACCTATTTTATATATCTATGTTAATATGTATACCATTAATATTGGTTGTTTTACCAATGTATTTTATTAAGAATAATTTTTCCAACCCTATCTTTATAGAATATAAAGTTGGGATATCATTTTTAAAGATTAGTATGTCATGGGTGTGCCCAATTTATGTGGTTCCAAATAATGGGGGAATAAAAGTTGTAAAAGTGTTAATAATGATCCCATTATAATAATATTTATGATAAGTTGGAGGTTATATACAGATTATAGGTAGTTTGATTCAACTACCAGGAAGGATCATCTCCTATTACCTTTGGTTAATCAAATGTTCTATGGAATTTTATTTAATGTATTCTACTACTTTTCGATAGATAATAAAGATATTAACAAGTGTAAATAATACATGATGATCATGTTATGACTATAGTCACATGTCTATAGGGAATATTTTGGTTATAAAACGATTCCATTTTTATTTTGTGGAGATCCAATAACTATTTATAGATCTTGGATGTAAATATTTTAATATTTGGTGGATAAGGGAAGAATGTGTAATACCCCAGGTAAATAAAAAATATGACATTTTCATATTTATCCATATTTTTTAATAAAATGTTAATATTAATTTAAAGGGAACGTTATGCTCGATGGAATACCCAATACACAACAATGAGTTTCTTTGAAATCTTACGTTGCACTCTAATAATAAAATAATATTATTTTAAATGGTAGTTAACGCCTAGACATTGTGATGGCGAGAATGAACCGAACGAACTACATAATGATTATATATTTTTGTCAAATATTTTTACTTTTATCCAATAATTTTTAGAGGATTAAAATGCGAATGAATCCAATTTTAAGCGTAAATATTCTAATATTATTTAAAAGGTCGATTAACCACCTTTTAATGGCGAACCCTTTCTAAATACACTTTTTGACAATTTCACATGTTAAATTGGACCAAATAAAATCCTTCTTTAGAATCGGGACATAAAAATTCACTTTTTGTATGTTTTTGTTATTTTTTTCAATAAAGTTCATTTTTAATGAATAAGTGAAAGATGTTGTATTTTTATTCAAAACCTCTTTTTAATCTAATTTGTTTACATGATTAGATCATATTTTGAATTAGTTTTAAAGTGAAATTAGAATATATTTTTACCATTTAATCCAATGGTGGTCATTGGAATTAATTTAACATTGAAATTGGTCTTAAACTAGTGTCAATCTTTTAATAGATAGTGTTTCTTAAAAACATGCAATTTATTTTGACTGCGGGAATTAATTGTTAAATTAATTAATGAAACTTATATGTTTTGAATTTTTTAAAAAATACATCATTATTGAATTATGAATATAAAATATATCTTAGGGTGAATTTTTAGTATTTTTCTGTAAAACATCAATTTTTGATGAATAGTGAAACCCCTATGTGGTAGTTAAAAAACAGATTTTTCGTTTAAATGAAATTTTACCACCTCTGTGATTTTAATTTCAAAAATATGACATAAATAGTTGTCATTAGGATATAAAATGTGGTTCAATGGGATGAAAATATTTTTTGGTGAATAGTATCTTTTGAGTTTTATTAACCGTGTTTAAATGTAATAAGTGTAATTTTAGGTAATGATAATGTTATAATAAAATGAAATGACCATGACACATGTCCTACCCTTATTGGATGAGTCATGTCTGACGAATAAAATCCATGGGTCAACTTGGGGACCCCATGGATCCACTTGGGTAAGAAAATCACATCAATAACTTTTTATTTAAAGTTAAAATAAAAATGTCACAAACATGTATTCTTTTAATAAAACAATTTTTACATGTGGTTATACAAGTCATATTTTTGAATATAAATATTAATTTGAAATATTAAAATATTTCCTACATCATAGTATTTTTTTATAATTTTTAGACATTAAATAAATTAATTTATTTATGACACCATGATGATGCAACGATTACCTCATTAATGAACGACTTAAATAAAATGAGAAGATAAGGTAAAATCTAAAACTTATGCTTGTCAAAGACCTATTGGATGGGTGTATTTAGACCCCTTATCACCTTATCCTAGAAATATTTAATTTTGGGACCTTTTATATCTGAAAATAATTTTATAATAATGTTACTTTTCAAGACATCCCAAGAGTGCCCCTCCTCCCTCTTATAAAAGCCCCCCACCTCTACCTCCTTACCCACAACTCTCAAGCCCTTGGATCATCCAAACTCTGCTCATATTGTCTCTAAACATCCTTATATTACACCTAAAAGCCTTACCTTAGGCAGAAAGCTCTTCTAAAAACCCTTTTGGTTCAAACCAAAGGGAGTTACCTGATTTAAAGGTAATGTCTTCTCTTATGTTCTTTGGTTTTATTTTTCTTCTCCAACCCCCTAAACTCTTTTTATTCCTTTCTTTTATAACAAAACCAGTATATTAAATATAATAGGATGTTGTTATAAGAATTAATCTAGTTACACATACACACACATCTGTCTAATGGTTAAAGAACATACTGTTTCTATGGATGGTGAATTACTGCCTCACGAAACGATTATTGTTTAATATTATTTTAACACCTTTAATGGTGTCCAGTATGATTTAACTATATTTTATATATGATATATATGTTATTTATGTTTTCTATATTCTTCTGAATTTTATATTTAAAACATACCTTTATTCTTTTCATGTTGTGAAAATGCGATAATTTCATTTGAGGAAGTGTGTACTACCGCCCCCTCATGTGATGTGACTCATTCATGCAATACATGGAATGTATAAAGAACGAAATTAATGAACATATGTGACCTATATAACATATATATTGTACTTTAATTATAATATATATATATATATATCATTTATTTTTAATTCCATTAATATGACAAAGAAATGAAAGTAGCGTTCATGCGTACGTACGGTCTATCGTCTCCATGAATGGTGGATTTCATTTATTTTTATATCCAAATGTTATGGAATAGTATAAAATGAATATTTAATGTATATATATGATATTTAATTCATTAATACTATTCTGGAGATTATTTACTTATAACTACGTGGAAAATCATTTTCAAACAAGTTCATTTTTGACTCATGTACCAAACATCGACAAAAACATCTGATATGAACTCACATTATTAACCAATTATTATAACATTATAATATGTGATATGAACTTAATAATAATATTTAAAGGAGTTCCTTAAGAAATTATAAATTGACCAAATTTTATTATTTAGGAATATAAATAAATGAACAAGACAAGTTCGGCTTAACGTAAGGGATCCAACCTCTCTCTTTCTTTTTAAGTACTCTCTTTTATATCACATCTTTTAAGATCCTATTTATTATGTTGGGGGATGTTATTTTATATTAATATTATTTTATATCTTATTTTAATATGATTATAGACCCTATTTTATCTCATAAATCCATTTTTGGAAGTTTTATGTGGCGACGTTAGGCTGACGAATTTTCAAAAGGATATTTTCATCTCACTTTTTATTCCCGTGAGATTCATGCTACATTTGACACTATTTCCTTTTGTGTGGTGTATGTACTACCCATTATTTTAATATTTTTATAATATACTCTCATTTATGGTTATTTAAATCTTCATTGTATGACTCTTCTTTCATGGGGTATACATTTCGAAAGTTTCCCAAATCACTAAGGTAACCTTTTACACTCCTCTTTTTAAAAGACTTATTTTGTTATGTATTTTAATTTACATATTTTTATGTTGGGATATGTTCTTATATATCCTTATTGATGTAAATTTTATGTCCAAGTGATGAGATACAATTTTATCTCTCATCATCTAATTTTATGAATTTTAAGGTGATGCTGTTAGGCTGTTGAATTTTACCAAAGGAAATTCATAACCCAATTTCGATTTCTTTGGGTGCAACTTGTAGTTATTGAATATGTCATCCTATGAATATGTGTGAATTACCTATGGTTTTTTTACACTTAATATCCACTTGTATTGGGTGTATTTATATTTTTCACATATAATTATGATATTTATTTGTCCTTAATTTAAGGATACCTTCTTTATAAGGGATTTCATCACATTTTACATTTCTATTGAGACTTAATTGTTGTTATGCACAAATTCACTCTTATATGGTGTAAATATTGTCCTTTGGAATAATATATCATGAATCCCTTTATTCTCATGATATTATAAAGTTCGGATTAAATTTTATTCCTCAATTATTGTATTCAATTGTCTCTCATTTTTTTAAAAACACTTTAACTAAAATATCATTTTAAATGTTTTAATGATTTATTCTTATAAATATTTCTCATTAATATCCATGTTTTAAAAATGTTTTTAAGGATTTATTTATATGGATATTAATAGTTTAAAATGTTAAATTCTTCAAAGTGGTATGGGACACTTTGATTCAAAATCTCTTTATTAAATGATTTAAATGGTTTTGAAAATGGTTATTAGAATGGATTCATTATTTCAATATCTTAAAATGTTATATTGTTATTTCAATATGGGAATGTTATCTTTACTTTATGATTATGTTATATGCTATGATTATGTTATGGTTCTTGGGCATTGTTTATGAAGACGGGTGGTTTTGTGATAAACTAAGGGTGGGTGAGCCCGATATAGCGCTCCAATACATTGGGTAACATGAAGGGGTTAAACGTTAAGGTTTCTCCGAAAAGATTTAGGGAATATACTATGATGTGTATTCCAAACATAACCAAGAGGGTTACTCCCTACGTAAGAATGTTATTAATGCCTCAAGTTACCTTTATGTATTATGATTTCTATGATTTATTCTTGATTTGATGAGGTATGTTAAAATGCTTATGTTTTATGAGTAATGTATGATTTTATACATGGACTAATGTTTTCATTTCGTACTTTTATATCCCTTACTGAGCTTTTTATGCTCATCCCATGTTTCTGAAATGTTTTTAATAGGACATAAAGTGGAATAGGGTCAAGGATGGGATCAATGAAATTTCATGTTGTCTAAAAAAAGAACCAGACATGACCCTTTTGTTCAAGAGTTTTTTATTTTGTGAAAAAAATGGAAACTGAGTAGATGTGTCTACTATTTAATCTTTGTGATGTAATAGTTATGTCCTAATTATCTAAAAATATAAACCTAAAAAGATCTTCAATGTGAATTATTCAATTTAATTCAATATTCTGTAATGTTTTAAGGCCGGGGCCTTATAGTTGGTATCAAAGGTCGGTTTAGATAACTTTAGAGGTCAGAGTGTTGTTTAAGCATAACTGACAGGTTGTGTATAACCATAATGGTTATTGTATTAGATAGAGTCATTGTTATTTATGAAGTTTGGAATGAGTTTTATATATCTTGGATAATTATATCATAGTGTTTATCTTCTTCTTTAGTACATGATTATTTTTTTGATATACTCACACTGACATTTTTTGTTTCAGTAAATGGATGGATCGAGCAGGAACCAAATTGACAATGGGTTTGAAGGAAACTGTGGTGGTTCCCTGATTAAGAGACTAGATGAAATGGGGGATTCAATGATAAATCTCATGGTTATTCTAAACCAACTATCTGGAGTCATGATCAACCACTTGAACCTTGGTGAGTTATCTAATGCATCATGTACGAGAGAACCAACTCGATGTGGAAGTTTATGTGATAATTATAAAGGTAACCATTAGGGTTTATATGATCCTTACTTTTGAGGTAATTATGGGTTACTATATGATGGAAGATGAAAGGCATAATGTAAAATTGAGGTTAAATTATGTTATGGTTATTTTTTAAGATTTTATCTCTTTTTGGGGAATGTTTTAAGAATTATATAGTTTTGGAAAAAGGAAAACACGCAGACCGTGTGACAACCCATCACATCGGACAAAGCTGTCGGAATCGAACCCAAAACCAATGTGCGACTGGTATTTATCGCCTACCACTAGACTATTTAATTTCCATGGTTAGTATGACTTATTCTTTTTAGTTAGATGATTTTATGAATCAAGAATAATTTGATTTTGGGTTATCTAAGAAAATATTGACCTAACATGGAGGATATATGATTAGGTTAATTACTTTTCAATATGAGACATTAATAGCAACTGATGTTATATGGATATAAATGCTAATTTGTACCTTGGATGACTATGTGATTAAATCCTTAAAATATTTGGGTTTCAATCTTAGTTTGGATTACTTTTAATAATTTTATGGACAAATTTTTTATCAAATGGTATTCCTTATACTTTGGTTTTTATTGGAAAAATTTTGGTGATTAAGAATAGATTTTATTTTTATAAAGGATTATCCTTTTTGGATATTATCTCATCTCGTACTAACAATTTTGGTTTTGGTTTTTGTCTAAAGACATGGGAAATATATAGTTATCTTTTGGGGATTCGGTGATTCTCTAGAAGTTGATTACAATGCTATTAATATGAACAAGGCATCCTGAAATAATCATCATTTAGAGAAAATATGAGTTTGTGTTAGAAATATAGTAAAAGATGAAAGTCTACATGACAATTGAGTATGTTTCCTTATGATTTAGTTAATCTCATAAATAAATTACTATTTGAAAAGTAAATTAAAACAAAAATGTTGTCTGTTAACTTTTCCTATTGGGGAATCAAATATCGTTTAACCCATCACCAGTTTGTTATTTTCTAGTGGTTAACTTTCTCCTACACATGTTTTCTATCACTCTCCCTCGGAACATGACCCTTTTTTTCTTCCATATCCCTATTTTCCTATATGGAATCCTAGTATGGGTTAACTTGGGTGACATTTTTACTTCTCTTTCTTTCTTTTAACGTGATAGTTTAATTTACTCTTTTTCTGATGTGGGGCTTTCCATGAAGTTTCCAATCCCAATTTTAAAATTGCGAGGTTGTAATTCCCAGAATGGGGGAAGGATGTAACACCCCTGGTAAATAAATAATATGACATTTTCATATTTATCCATATTTTTGAATAAAATGTTAATATTATTTTAAAGGGAACGTTATGATCGATGGCGTACCCAATACGCAACAACGAGTTTCTTTGAAATCTTACGTTGCACTCTAATAATAAAATAATATTATTTTAAATGGTAGTTAATGCATAGCCATTGTAATGGCAGGAATGAACAGAACTAACTAAAAAATGATTATATATGTTTGTCAAATAGTTTTACTTTTATCCAATAAATGATAGAGGCTTAAAATGAAAATGAATTCAATTTTAAGCGTAAATATTCTAATATTCTTTAAAAGGTCGATTAACCACCTTTTGATGGTGAACCCTTTTTAAATACACATTTTGAAAAATTTATATGTTATATTGGACCAATTAAAATCCTTCTTTATAATCGGGACATCAAAATTCACTTTGTGTATGTTTTGTTATTTTTTCGATAAAGTTCATTTTTAATGAATAAGTGTTAAATGTTGTTTTTTTATTCAAAAAATATTTTTAATATAATTTTTTTATATGATTATATTTTCTTTTTAATTGGTTTTAAAGTGAAATTAGAAAATATTTTTACCATTTAATCCAATGGTGGTCATTGGAATTAATTTTACATTGAAATTGGACTTAAACTAGTGTCAATCCTTTAATAGATATTATTTCTTAAAAACACGCTATTTGTTTTGACAGTGAGAATTAATTTTTAAATAAATTAATACAAATTATATGTTTTTAATTTTTTAAAATATAAATCATATTTGAATTCAGAATATCAAATATAGCTTAGGGTGAATTTTTGGTATTTTTCTAAACAACTTCAATTTTTGATGAATTGTGAAACCACTAAGTGGTACTTTGTGATTTTAATTTCAAAAATCCAACATACATGGTTGAAATTAATATATAAATTTTTTTTAATGGGATGAAAATATTATTTTGGTGAATAGTAACATTTTAGTTTTATTAATCACGATTAAAGGTAATTAGTGTAATTTAAGGTAAAGATAAAGTTATAATAATATTAAATGACCATGACACATGTCCACACCTTATTGGATGAGTCATGGCCGACCAAGACAATCCATGGGTCAACTTTGGTACCCCATGGTTCCACTTGGGTAAGAAAATGACATTAATAACTTTTTATTTAAATTTATAATAAAAATGTCACAAACATGTATTGTTTTAATAAAACAATTTTTACATGGGGTTATACAGGTCATATTTTTGACTATAAATATTAATTGGAAAGATAAAAAGATTCCATACATCATAGTATTTTTTTTATAATTTTTAGACATTATATAAATTAATTTATTTATGACACCCTGATGATGTACTGGTTACCTCATTAATGAACGATTTAAATAAAATGAGAAGATAAGGTAAAATATAAGACATACACTTGTAAAAAACCTATTTTATGGTGGATTTAGAACCCTTATCACCTTATATTAGAAATATATAATTTTGGGACCTTTGATATTTGAAAATAATTTTATAATAAAGTTACTTTTCCAGACATTCCAAGAGTTCCCCTCCTCCCTCTTATAAAAGGCCCCCACCTCTACCTCCTTACCGACACCTCTGAAGCCCTTGGCTCATCCAACATCTGCTCATAATCTCTCTCTGAATACCTCTCTTACACCTATAATCCTTTCCTTAGGCATTAATCCCTTCAAGAAACCCTTTTGGTTCAAACCAAAGGGAGTTACCCGATTCAAAGGTAATGTCTTCTCTTATGTTCTTTTGTTTTATTTTGCTTCTCCAACCCCCTAATATCTTTTAATTCCTTTATTTTGTAACAAAAATAGAATATTCAATATACTAGGACGTTTTTATAATAATTATTTGAGATATACTTACAAACAAATCCGTTTAATGGTTAAATAACATATTGTTTCTGTGGATGGTGAGTTACTACCTCACGAAACGATGATTGTTCAATATTCTTTTAACACCTTTAATGGTGGCCATTATGATGTACCTATATTATATATATGATATATATGGTATTTATTTTTTCTATATTATTTTGAATTTTATATTTAAAACATAACTTTATTCTTTGCATGTTGTGCAAATGCGATAATTTCATATGAGGAAGTGTGGACTACCGCCCCCTCAAGTGATGTGACTCGTTCATGCAATACATAGAATGTATAAATAATGAGATTAATAAAAATATGTGACCAATATAACATATATATTATAATTTAATTATAATATATATAGCTCTCATTTATTTGTAATTCCTTTAATATGACAAAGAAATGAAAGTAGCGTTCATGCGTACGTATGACCTACCGTCTCCATGAATGGTGCATTTCATTTATTTTTATCTCCAAATTTTATGGAATAGTATAAAATGAATATTTACTGGATATATATGATATTTAAATCATTAATACTATTCTGTAGTTGATTTACTTATAACTACGTGGACAATCATTTTCAAACAAGTTCATTTTTGACTCATGTACCAAACATCGACAAAAATTTCTGATATGAACTCACATTATTAACCAATTATTATAACATTATAATATGTGATATGAACTGAATAATAATCTTTAAAGGAGGTACTTAATAAATTATAAATTTACCAATGTTTATTATTCAGGAATATAAAGAAACGAACAAGACAAGTCAGACTTGAGGTAAGGGATCCAACATCTCTCTTTCTTTTTAAGTACTCTCTTTTATGTAACTTCTTTTAATCTCCTATTTATTATTTTGTGGGATGTTATTTTATATTACTATTGATTTAAATTTTATTTTGATATGATTAGAGAGCCTATTTGATCTCAACAATCCATTTTTGGCAATTTTATGCGGCGCCGTTAGGCTGCCGAATTTTCATAAGGGGATTTTCTTCTCACTTTTTATTCCCGTGAGATTCATGCTACATTTGCCACTATTTCCTTTTGTGTGGTGTATTTAATACCCATTATTTTACTATTTGTATAATATACTCTCATTTATGGGTATTTACATCTTCATTGTATGACCCTCCTTTCATGGGGTGTATTCGAAAGTTGCCCAAATCGGTAAGGGAACCTTTCACACTCCTCTTTTTAAAAGAATTATTTTGTTATGTCTTTTAATTTACTTTTTTTTATGTTGGGATATGTTCTTATATATCCTTATTGATGTAAATTTTATGTCCAAGTGATGATATTCCATTTTATCTCTCATCAACTAACTTTATAAATTTTATGGTGATGTCGTTAGGTTGTCGAATTTTACCAAAGGAACTTCTTAACCGAATTTCAATTTCATTGGGTTCAACTTGTAGTTATTGAATATTTCATCCTATGAATATATGTGAATGACCTCTTGTTGTTTTACACTTAATATCCACTTATATTGGGTGTATTTATATTTTTCACACATAATTATGAGATTGATTTGTCCTTAATTTAAGGATACCTTCTTTATAAGGGATTTCATCTCATTTTAAATTTCTATTAAGACTTCATTGTTGTTATGCACCAATTCACCCTTATATGGTGTATATACTATCCTTTGTAATATTTTATCATGAATCCCTTTATTCTAATGATATTATAATGTTTTGATTAAATTTTATTCTTCAATTATTGTATTCAAGTGTCTCTCATTTTGTTAAAAACCCTTTAACTAAAATATCTTTTTAAATGTTTTAAATATTTATTCTTATAAATATTTCTCATTAATATCCATGATTTAAAAAAAATTAATGATTTATATATATGGATATTAATGGTTTAAAATGTTAAAATATTCAAAGTGGTATGGGACACTTTGATTCAAAGATCTCTTTATTAAATGATTTAAATGGTTTTGGAAATGGTTTTTAGAATGGATTCATTATTTCATTATCTTAAAATGTTATATTATTATTGCAATATGGGAATGTTATCTTTCCTTTATTCTTAATTTATGTACTATGATTATGTTATTGTTCTTGGGAATTTTTTATGGACACGGGTGGTTCCATGATAAACTAAGGGCGGGTGAGCCCGATATAGCTCTCCAATGCATTGGGTAACGTGAAGGGGTTAAACGTTAAGGTTTCTCCGAAGAGATTTAGGGAATATACTGTGATGGGTATTCCAAACGTAACCATGAGGGTTACTCCCTACGTAAGAATTTTATGAATTTCTAAAGTTGCCTTTATGTCTTATGATTTCTATAATTTATTCATGATTTGATGAGGTATGTTAAAATGCTTTTGTTTTATGAGTAATGTATGATTTCATACATGGACTAATGTTTTCATTTCGTACTTTTATATCCCTTACTGATCTTTTTATGCTCATCCCATGTTTTTGAAATGATTTTCATAGGACATAAAGTGGAATGGGGTCAAGGATGGGATCAAGGGAATGTCATGCTGTCTAAAACAAGAACTTGACATGACTCTTTTGTTGAAGAGTTTTTTATTTTGTGAAAAAAATTGGAAACTGAGTAGATGTGTCTACTATGTAATCTTTGAGATGAAATAGTTATGTACTAATTCTCTAAAACTCTAAACCTGAAAAGATCCTCGATGAGAATTGTTTAATTTAATTCAAGATTAAGTAATGTTTTATGGTTGGGGCCTTATAGTATGATATTTATAGAAGACTCTTATATGTTTGGTGTAAACTAGTAAGTATTTATATAATACCTTTACTCAATGATAAAGAGATGTGAGGAGGAAAATTAGTATTAAAGTTGAAGAAATTTCATTTCACATTTAATGATAGAATTTAGGTTGGAAATAGGATCTATAAGGCTATGACACAACTAGATAGTGCTAATGTTAAATGCATTGGAAAATTTCCACCCCCACATCAGTGATGTTGGTGAGAAATTTGTTGTGTTATGTTGGATTTTATAGTATATTTATTTAAAAAAAAGTAATGATATCTAAACCAGTTTTTTATTTATTATAAAATATTTCTCCTGATATTTTTATCAAAAATGCATTGAGGAATTAAATTCTCTTATGTTGAAGCTTAATTTAGTACCTATGATTAATTCACCCGGTTAGAGTATTACTGCTGAAGTTATATGTGATGTAATATATTTTTCATTAGTGTTTTTCTTGGATAAATAATGGATTAGAGGATGTCTGTCATCTATTACATAACCAAGCTATTAAATGTTTCTAAATTAAATTATTCAACTATTAAACAAATAATTTTTTAAATTTCCATTCAATGGATATGTTTATATCATGTTTGATTGGTTCAAGAGTTTTAGTTTTTACTAATCATACAATATTGAAATATTTAATGACAATGAATGATGAAAACCCAAGACTCATTTTTGGGTATTTATTTTATAATAATTTGATTTGTAAATAGACGATAAGAAATGGGTGAGAATATAGTGGAAATCAATTAATCTTGATTTTGAGAAAAAAATAAATATATTCCAATCCAATATTCATGTAATTTATATATAAATAACTATTTTTTTATGAAAACATATGAGTATCCATGTTATTCAAATTTAGTGAATTACTTGGTTATTGGGATTATTCCACAAAAAATCCCTAGAATAAAATAAATAAATAACTAATAGATGTAAATAATTATTTCTAGGATGATATATTGTAATTAAAAAGTAGTAATAATGGGGTTTTTAGAATATTCATACATTGAGAAGAAAAAAATTATTTTTTAACCCATTTTTATACAATATGTAATATAGTGAACAATGGATGTGGAGAAATAAAAACTATTATTATAAAATGACAATCCTATTGGACTTTTATTTTTACTCATTCAATAGAATTTGTGAAATCATATAAAAGTTTTAAATAAATTAGATAATTGGAAGAAATTGAGAAATTCTATAGACTGTAATATGAAAAGTAGAATTGATTCATGTTTGAGTAGTCAATTTCAAGATAATTGTGCCTAAATAAAAAGTGAAGGACTATATTCTAGTGGAAATTAAAAATAATCAAACTAGATTAAATAAATAGACCAAAACAATAAAAGGGGAGCAGGTGTGGTGATGTTTGTGAGGAAAAATAATTTCAATCAATTTGGTTTTCAAAACCTATAATCAATAATAATAGTATAATGTTTAAAAACCATTTATTTACAGGAATTTTAGATAAGTATAGATACAATTAAAAGACTGGAACCACTTACAAGCACCATTATGGTCATGTTAAGGTTTCAAATAAATAAATAAAATTATTTTTGTAGAAAAGATTTAATAACTCATGTAAATATTGGTCACTTAACTAGATAATGCTTTATGGACTTATTGTATAACATTAAAGTGTTGTAGTTAGTTCCATAAAACCAAATGAATATTAAATTTAAGTAACTGTAATATAAATAAATATATTTTTCATGTGATTATTGTTCTTTTGTATAACATTAATGTGGTAGATTCATTAGATTATTTTTTCATCAGAAATTTATAGTAGTTCTCTGATACAATAAGATCCTTTAGATGTTATGAAATGTTTATTGAATGCATGTATTATATTAAAGATAACATATCTCTAACAATACATAGTTGATTTTTTATTATTATTTGTTTGAGGATCATTAGACAATGAGACATCTTCTCATAAAATTATCACTTGGTAATCTCTATTAAGTGAGGTTATGAAGATAAACCCACTAATAGTAATTCCATATATTATATGTTTCATTGGATATTCATTTCTATGGATGTTTTTATTGGTATGTAGACTATATATTTTCTTAATATTTATCATGAATCATGTAAAATGATATATGAACAAAAATGGTGATGTCATATGCTCCTTGTCACACCCCGGCCGACACTTCATTATAATTTAATTATTTTGGGTCACACTTTTGAGTAGTGGTTTGAACCAGTTATATTTTAATGAAATTGGGATCTTATATGGGTTCTTGATTGTACGCGCGACCATGTGTAGTGGCCATGTTTAATAATAGAATGTTTTATGATGAAATTTATTATTACATGGCCACATGACTATGCCCACGACCAAGCGTGCATCTATGCACGGTGTCCACGTAAACAATTAATGAAATTATTTTTCCACTGGTTTTTTATTACATTAGTTTTACTATTAGAATTATTATTATTTATGTTAATGATTCAATTATGTTATTATTATTATTATTATTATTATTATTGATACTTTAACTTCTTCATTTTTAATATTTTTTTTATTATTAATAGTTTTATTATTAGTATTAAAAATCAGTTATTATTAATTATATATTGCATTCTTCTTTTTTAATTCTCTTTTTATTTTTTTCCTTTTTCTTTATCTTTTTTTGTATTCTTCTCATTTTTACCTCCTCTCTTTTCCTCCCCCTTCCTCTTGTCTCATTTTTCTTTTCCACCTCCCTATTGTTTTACGCAGCGGACCCCCCTCTCCCCTCCTAACCATACATGAGCCGCAAGCGACCCTCCCCTTTCCTTCCTCCACCAGCACAGCCTACTCTGGCACAGCCTCCTCTGGCATGACCTCCTCTAGTGTGACCTCCTCTGGTGCGGACCTCCCCCTCTCCTTCGATCCTTGTCGGACTAGCTACCACTGAACCAGCCACTGCCATCTCTCTGGCCACCTCGCACAGCACCCCACCCCCCCAGCCACCTTTCACTACACATCAGCCTTGCATCGGTGTTTGATGACCTCTAATATTTCTTTCCCATTCTCACAGCAGTGCACCGCCCTGTCTTCTAACGCGGTATGCCTTTGGAACCCCCCTTTATCCCAGGTTCTACTCATGCTATTAAGTCTCCATCCAATCTTCTTAGGTTTTTTGGTGTGTGATGATTTTGGTTCAATTTTGGTGTAATTGGCTTTATGTTTTGATGTTATAATTTATTTGAGTTCATTGTAGTGAATTTTGTGCATGATTGGAGCATTACTTTGATATTTGGGGTTTTTTCGACACCGAGGTAGTTTCTTATGCTTATAATTATTGAGTGACGAATCTATTTTCATGTTTAATTAATTTAGCATATTATTTAATTAGTTTTTTGGGGAGAAATTGTTTTTCTAGATCTCATATGCATTTATTTATTAGTAATGTGTTTATGCAATATTAGTGTGATTTTCTGTGGAAACCCATGTCGAGCTGGTTATTAGTGTTTTATAAATTATACACATGGAATATTAGATCTTGCAATGGATTTAGATTATATTTTTGTATGGAGTTAGTGTGTGTTTGTTTCGAAAAAGGATGTTTTGAGTGTGTCGTGGGTGTAAACATTTGAGGTGATATTAAAAATGTTTTATAAATTGTTTTTGTGTTTAACTCCTTTATTAAATTATATGTATAGTGAGTGGTCACTTCCTTGGGGGTTTGAGTCATTGGAAGTAAGGACCTATGTATATACATATACATGAAAATTTATATGCAAGTAGTTGCACATGAGCCTCAGCCGAGTTAGTGAGGTATCCTTAAGTGCATCCACAAGACCCAGGTTCAAAACCAGCTAGAGGTATATTTTCGGGTGCTGTAGCAAAACTGTAGCATGCACTATAGCAGTACTGTATCATACTCTACTCTATTCGGGTTCATAGAAGAACTGTACACTGTACGGGTCTATACCAAAACTGTACACTGTACGGGTCTGTAGCAGAATTGTACACTATGCGGGTACTGTAGCAAGCATTATAGTAGTTAATATAGAAGTTACTCTTTGATACTATAACAGCTGGATCTATTCACCTTGGGCCACCGGTTTGTGGTTGGAGTCCATAAGGATTTCATGCCACCCAAGCCTTTGGGTCAGTAGGGCTTTCAGGCCACCTTTAAGGCCTTCGGGCCACCTCAAGGCCTTCGGGCCACATGCATTTTCCCCAAACACACCACAAAAAAAGAACATCCTCAGAAGAGGATTTAGAGCAGGTGCACTCACCAGGGCAGAGCCAAATGGATTTTTCAGAATGAGAGGGTATAGGAATTCCATCAGGACCATCCCGTGCTTGCACAAGAATCCTAGCCAGACGGCTATGTGAATGTAGAGAGCTACAATCATGATGTAGGTGCTAGGGAGAGGCAGTTTCTTATAGATTGTCTGGTTGAATTATGTTAAGACCTTTGGGTCATGTAATATCTTAAGCCTACAGGCCATGTATTCTCTGAGCCTATGGGCCTAGTAAGGGTTCCCCCTCATCCGTTGAAAGGGTGGTTATCAAAAATAAATAAAAATAATGGAATTCGGGTCATTCAGGATTATATGCATGTACTTGAAGCAGTCTCGGGTTTCCCTTATCAAAATCTTCGTGTTTGGAGGTACTTCCCCTATTCTAATACCTTCAATTTGGATTCCATAAATTCTTTAGTTCATTAAAAAGTTTTTTCAAGATTAAATTGTATATATGTTTTATTAAATGTGTTAGTGATTCTTCTTGTTGGAAATCCCTTTATATTTAATGGTTCACTTTTACGATCTAAAATGTGATGACTTCTTTTAGATATTTTTTCTAGCTTGACACACTGAATTCTTAGTAGTGTTTTTGGAAAATTGTTCTTTATTCTCTATTCATAATTTATAATGCTTCTTACGTGTGTTTTTCATGATGATATATAATCCTGACCATGCTTGGAAAATGTAATGCCATTTTTATGCTAAATTTATTTTGAAATGAAAAATACTTAAAGTAGGTTTTTCCTAAGTGGCTAGAATGTGTGTTGTGATGGTTGATTTTTGAATAAATATAGATTAGTTCCAGACTTTAAAAAGAGGGAAGTTCATGTTTTGGTTAGTTTGTAAGAATTCATGAGTTTTGGAATAAATCTAGGGTTAATTAGTAATTTCACTTTCTTCAATGGTTTGATTTATTTTATGTATGTTTTTAATAGTGTGTTGCCTTGTTTGAACAAATGGATTTTTAAGAATATTTTTGGAACTTAAAGATGTTGAGCCACATTGTTTTCTGATTGGTAAGGTTCTTTGTAAATTTATGGGGCATGTTTGGCACATTGAAATTGATTTAAAAAATTGGAAAACCCTTCTTGAGGCATCCCCCTTGTTTGAGAAATATAATGAAAGTGTTAAAATGTTTTTTTGATATGTGCCTAGTGTTGATTCTTATGCTTATTATGGTGTGAAAGAGGGGGAATGCACATAAGGAGAGAGAATGGTGGTGAGAGGTTGTATGAGTTTTGAATAAATAAAGTGTTGTGTACATATATGTTTTCATGATAAAAAATAATCACCACTTGAAATATAGCACAATGGGAAACCTGGGTATCTAGGTTGGTGAACTAGGACTTTTGGGATAGTGGCCCGGAGGTGACATAACTCGGTTTCACTGCATGTTTGATGATTTCAACACTAACTAAACATACTAATGAATGAGGGTTGTGGTCTTATAAGCCACATTTTCTGATGATAGTGGCCTTCTAAGCCACGTTTTTTGAGGTTTGTGGCCTTCTAAGCCACGTTTTCTGAGGTTTGTGTCCTTCTAAGCCTTGTTTTCTGATTATCGTGGCCTTCTAAGCCACGTTTCACTGAGACACAAAGATCATAGGTCCCCAACTAACATTAGCTTCTTGGGGACATCCCATTGTTCTTGTGATATGATTTTCAATTCAGTTGTTTTGTGCTTGTCCCCTATTTTGTGAGAACCATATTTTAATCTAAATTGGTCTCTTAAAATTTTGAAATGTTAATGATTACTCAAAACCTATTTTAAAAAGGGAAGAGAAATCTTTTTCTTGGAAATGAAAGCTTGTTATTTGAATTTGAAAAGAGTGAAAAACATTATTTTATTATTCCTTTTTTTCAAATTAGCATGATTTGGATTTCTTATTAAAGGCATTGGCATAGGGCGTTTTTGTATTTTGGATTTCCTACTAAGAATCTCGGTGCTCATGCCTACATTATAATTTCAGTTTTAGTTTCTAGTTTTGAATCTCTCTTGCTGTAATCTTGTTTTTGTGTATGGTGATGACCCATGAGGCCACTTGGAGGAATGTTTAACTATCCATCATTGTTCTATTTTCAATCTCAAGTATTTAACTACCTTGATTAGTTTATGTTATTTGTTTATATATATATTATAGGCTAAATCATTCCCAACTACCTCATTGTTGTTCTCGGCACTAGTTGTTAGCCCGTGGGGATCCGGAATGCCCTTCAGGCCATGTCACAGGCCGGGTCGGGCACCAGGTCAGATGACGACCCGACCTAGTTCATGAAAAAATGGTATTAGAGGAGTTTTGTGTTCTTATTATTTGTCATGTTAGGTATATTGGATATAGAACTGTCGGTACTCGATGGGAAGGTGTGAGAAGAGTGTCGCAAACACTTTCTCATTCTGATCCTTGAGTAACCATGGGTTTTATGGTATTTAAGTTTTGGATTTTCTCTGTGTGTATGGGGTATGACAATAGGAGTGAACCGATACTACGCGTGGCCTCTATGGAGTAGAGACCCATGTGATGCCCAAGAATATGGTTCGACACTCTTAGTGCTTGGTGCTTTCCTAGGGCATGGTCTATTAAACCATGTAGCCAGGTTAGACTCAACCACTAGTCCTTCATCTAGGTGCATTAATGTTTGTGATGTCCTGATTTAGTTTTGGGTTGGCACGGATGTTTTTTAAGGAAAATTAACATTGGAGTTGCACTTATTTTATTTGGGTGTGCATTTGGAATGATTGTTGGGGTGTGTTTCTTTTGAACCTTGTTTCTGGATGTCGGTGTTTGATTTGTCGAAGTTGAATTTCTAAAAAATGTATTGGGTTCTTTGAAATTGAACTGATTTATTTTTGAAATGGGAATCATTTTTTAAATATGTATTTAATTTTTGAAATAGTTTGGAAAAAGGAATTTTTGGAATATTGGGAATGTTTTGTTTTGAAAGCGGAAGAGCCTTATTTCGTCTAGTGGTATTCCTATGGGTTCTCGTATGTGCATATGGAAGCAATTAATGGATATTTGGTGGATCATGTGGATGGTTTCATGAGTGGCATAAATATTCATATCAGTAAGGCATATAGGTATATCAGTGGCAAGTGATTGATTTTTAAATCTGCTTCTTGTTACCTAAAAAGTGGAGTTTTCTCTAAATTGGGTTTTTGTGCTTAAATGGTTTTGGAAATTGGAAAATGGTTTTGAGTTTAGAGTGAAAGCAATGAGTTCATTAGATTCATTGGGTTTTAATGTACTGTGTTTGGTTCCCGAAGCAGGTGTTTTTATTTATTAATGAATTGACGTTTTAAATTGGAATTACTAGAATTGTGTCTGAGGAGGGGATGTTTGTTTTGTGAAGTGTTTGGATTTGTGGAAGGTTGTTTTGTGTTTCTTGTTCGGGATATTCCCCCTAGAAATGTCTCACGGGTTCCAGAAGGTCTCTCTTAATTCTTGGCCTGGCCCAAACTCTCAGCAGAGTGGCAGAGTTGGGTTCTGCTCGATTGTGTCATCTTTTTGAAAATGTTGAGTTCGATTGAGTATTATTGAATTCTTTGCGAAGTTGGGAGTGTCTCTTGTTTTTTAGGAACTCTGAATGTTGTGTGGGTGTAAGTTGTCCCAATTGTGTTTGGAGGAGCAGAACTAGACTAGTAAACAAAGATCGTCTCATTTCTTTATGAATGAGGATGCCTTGAGTGATCCCCAATACTACGTTCATCTTGAGGTTTCACCTAAAGAAGTGAAGGAGAGGGAAAATAGTTGATCTCGTAGGTGCTCGACCAGTCAACGGGCGGTGAAGGAGGTGTGTTGACCTTTCTGATGAGCTAGTTCCATGCTCCCCAGAGATAGTGTGGAACCATCAGTTTAAAACTCGTACAAGTTGTTGTTCCAGTTTATACTTTGGTAAGGGAAGGTTCCCCATATGTTGAGGAGTGTGAACAAATGGGACCTATTATTTGTTTGCCCCTTCCATTAGTTTGTTTCATGAATTTGACATACCACTCAATATTCTATCTCAAGTGTGGTCAGTCGGGCACTCTAAGTTGTTCACAGCAATTCTCAGTGGTTATATTGACGGAGTGGCCACTCGAGACCTGAGGAGAAGTATACAGATTGCTTTTCCAGTAGAGGAAGTTCAATTCGGAGGTGGTCAGCCAGTGAATGCAAGGCGATAGATGATTCCGACATTAGGGCCCCAACCATAGGTCTCGGGGTGAAGCTTTCACACAGTCAAATCTCGTGGGATGTGGTACGAGTTTGGTCTAACTTATGTTCGCAGTAACAGATAGGGACAGCATAAATTTATTTTTTACAGTGTCATCTCTAGAGGCTACATTTTTGTTGTGAGGAACATGAAGCCCTTTTTCTCTTTGCTCTGGTATTAATTTATGGGAGATCCCCTTGGGCTGTAAAGGGATTTGGAAAATCTGTATTCTGGTTAAGCAGGTGGGCGTACTCCATGAATGTTATTATGGTTAGTTATGTATCATAATTGTAATCATCATGGTGATGCTCATGTATTGTGGAGATGATGTATGCCTATCTGGTTCACCTTCTAGTTAGGGGTTTCTACTATCAAAGCCATATCATGTGGCAGAGTTTTGTCCAGTGTAGGAATCATCCATACAGGCTGGCCTGTGTTGGTGGGTTAGTGATGAAGATTTTAGTCTATATCTCAATGTAAACTGAGAATGCTCCTGTGGGTACCGTGGTGTTATAAAATTTTAAAATGGTGGGGAGACCCAGTGCGGGTCTCACTGGCGTCCCATCTTATGTTGGTTGGTAAAACATAGGGAGCTTGGATGGTCAAGTCAATGTTAGATGTCTGTCTGGGTTGGTGAGTTGTTTTGGTTTAAAGAACCAATGCATGACGAGAAACCAAATATAGTGGGGAGAACACCATAGGACGAGCTTGTAGAAGACTCTATTTTCAAAGTTCTCTTGGTGGAGAACCCCCTTACTTCCACTCCACCCGACCTCGACCATGGTAATTGTGTAGCTCAAGTAATGGGTCACTTGACGTGTGTTCATGGAGATCTCTAGCAACCCTAGTGATCCCTAAGATAAGGGTCGAGGTGTACCATGTTGTAGTTCTGCATGAGGTGAATTCCTTGTTGTTGGTTGTTTTTCTTGGTGATTCTGGTTTTGAGATATTTGGAGTTTCAGGTCATGTTTGTTTTGAATGCCCGGTCTTAGGGTGACTGTGTTTTGTTTTAGTTATCCTCATGGTCTTGCTTGGAATAATTGCTTGGTTAAGTCTTTTGGTACTTTTTGGGGGCAGAAAGTGTTATGTTGGGGAGAATTGTCACACCCCGATAGATGCTTCATTTTAATTTAATTATTTTGGTTCTGACTTTTGAGTTGTTGTTTGAACCAGTTCTATTTTAAAGAAATTGGGGTCTTATATGGGTGTGTGACTGTAAGCGCGACCATGTGAAGTGTACAACTTTAATAACTGAAATTTTAATAAGTAAATTTTTTATTTCATGGTTGTATGACTGTGCTTGCAACCATGCACACATATGTGCGTGGTGTCCAAGTGAATAATTAATGCAATTATTTTGTGACTAATTTTTTTATTACTTTAGTTTCATTATTAGTATTACAATTATTTAAGTTAATGTTTCAATTAAATTATTATTATTATTATTATTTCAGTTAATACTCTAAATTAGTTGTTTCTATTATATTGGTTTTGATATTATTAGTTTTATTGTTAGTAATAAAAAAAATTATTATTAATTAGATTACTTATTTATTCTATTTTTTATATTATTTGTCTTTTTATTTTCTTTTATTTTCTATTTTCAATTTTTCCCACCCTTTATCCCTTATTTGATTTTATTTTTATTTTTATTTTATTTCTCTTTTTTTTCTTTTCTTTCATTTTTCCCTCCATTCTTTTCCTCCCCATTCCTCCCGTCGCATTTGTCTTTCCCCCCTCCCTTATGTTTTGCACAGCGGACCCCCCCCCCCCCCCCGCCAACTCCCCTCATAACCCTACCCAATCCACAAGACACCCTCCCCTTGACTTCCTCCACCGGAATAGCCTCCTCCTGCATGGCCTCCTCTGGTGTGGCCTCCTCCGATGCGGCCTCTTCCAGCGTGACCTCCTCTAGGGCGGACCTCCCCCTCCCCTTCGATCCTCACCAGATAGGCTACCACTAAACCAGCCATTATCACCACCCCAGCCACCTTGCTCCGCACCCCCCCCCCCCATCAATCACCTCGCACTACACATCACCCTTGTATCAGTGTCAGGAAAACTTTCGTATTTTTCCCCTTCGCATAGCTCTGCACCGACCTATTTTCTGACATAGCATGCCTTCAGAACCCCCCCCCCCCTTTCTCCTAGGTTTTTCTCGCACTGGTAAGTCTTCATCAAATCCACATAGGTTTTTTGGTGTGTGATGATTTTGGTTCAATTTTGGTGTAATTGTCTTCATTTTTTGATGTTATAGTTTATTTGAGTTGATTGCGGTGAATTTGGTGCGTGATTAGAGCTTTTCTTTGATATTTGGGGTTTCCTGAAATTGAGGTTGTTGGTTCTACTTATAATTATTGTATGATGATTTTATTTGCATGTTTAATTAATTTAGTGTATTATTTAATTAGGTTTCATGGCTCAATTTTTTTTTGAGATCTCATATGCACTGATTTCTTAGTGATGTGTTTATGGAATATTAGTGTGGTTTTCTGTGGAAACCCATGTCGAGCGGGTTATTATTGTTTTATAAATTATACCCATGGAATATTATATCTTGCAATGGATGCAGGTTATATTTTAGTATGGCATTAGTGTGTGTTTGTTTCTAAAAAGGATGTTTTGAGTGTCTTATGGGTGTAATCCTTTGATGTGATGTTTCAAATGTTTTATAAATTTCTTAAGTGTTTAATTCCTTTATTAAATTATATGTATAGTGAGTGGTCCCTTCCTTGGGGGTTCGATTCATTGGAAGTAACGAACTATGTATATACATATACATGAAAATGTATATGCATGTAGTAGAACCAGTCTCGGGTTTCCCTTATCAAAAGCTACATGTTTTGAGGTAGGTCCTCTTTGCCTATGCCGTCAATTTTGATTCCATAAATTCTTTACTGCTTAATTTTTTTTCAATATTAAATTGTATATATGTGCTATGAATGGTGTTACCGATCCTTAGCATTGGACATCCATTTATATTTAATGGTTCACTTTTATGATTTAAAATGTGTAGCCTTATTTTAGATATGTTTTCTAGCATGACACACTGAATGATTAGATGGGTTTTTTGAAAAATGGTTCTCCATTCTCTTTGCATAATTTATAAAGCTTCCAACATGTTCTTTTCATGTTCATAGATGATCTCGACCATGCATAGAAAATGTAATGCCCTTTATAAGCTTAATTGGTTTTGAAATGATAAATCCTTAAAGTGGTTTTTCCGAAGTGTCTAGCATGTGTGTTGTGAAGGTTTATTTTTGAATAAAGATAGATTAGTGAAAGACTTTAGAAAGATGGAAGTTCATGTTTTATTTAGTTTGTACGAATGCATGAGTTTTCGAATAAATCTGGGGTTAATTGGTAATTTTCCTTTCTTCAATTGTCTGATTTGATTTAAGTATATTTTTAAATGGGTGGTGGCTTGGTTGCACAAATATATTTTTAAGAAGATTTTTTGTAACTTAAAGATATTGAGAAACATTGTATTCTTATTGGTAATGTTCATTGTAAATTAATGGGGACCTTTTGGATCTTTGAAAATGATTTACAGAATTGGAAAATGCCTCTTGAGGCATCACCGTAGTTTGAGAAATGTAATGCAGGTTTTAAAATATTATTTGTGATATGTTCCTAGTGTTGATAATTATTCTTTGTGTGGTGTGATAGACGGGGAATGCGCTTAAGGAGGGAGAACGGTGGTGAGAGGTTGAATGAGTCTTGGATAAAGAAACTGTTGTGTACATATATGTTTTCTTGATAAAAACTCCCCACCACTTAAAAGATAGCACAATGGGAAACCTGGGTATCTTGGTGGGTGAACTTTGAATTGTGGGCTAGTGGTCCAGAGGTGATATGACATGGTTTCCCTACATGTTTTATGATTTCAACACTAAATAAACATATGAATGACTAAGGGTGGTTGTCTTCTAAGACACATTTTCTGAGGGTCACGACCTTCTAAGCCTCATTTTCTGAGGGTTGTGGCCTTCTAAGCCACGTTTCACAGAGACCCAAAGATCCTAGGTCCCAAAGTAACAATAAATGCTTAGGGACTTCCCATAGTGATTTTGATATGATTTTCAATTTCATTATTTTGTGCGTGTCCCCTCTTTTGTGAAAACCATATTTTAATCTAAATTGGTCTCTTTAAATTTTCAAATGTTAATGCATACTCAAAACCTATATTTAAAAGGGAAGAGAAATTCTTTTTTTTGGAAATTCCAACTTGTTATTTGAATTTGAAAATATTGAAAAACATTATTTTTTTATGCCTTATTTTCAAACTAGCCTGATTTTGATTTCTTACTAAAGGCAGTGGCATAGGGAATTGTTCTATTTTGGCTTTCCTACTGAGCATCTTAGTGCTCACGCCTACTTTATCTTTTCAGTTTCAGGTTCGATTTTGGGATCTCTCTTGCAATAAGATTGTTTCGGTGTTTGGTGGTGACCCATGAGGTCACTTGGAGGTATGTTTAACTTTACATCCCTATCCTATTTTCAATTGTAAGTATTTATCTACCTTTCTTAGTTTATGTCGTTTTTTTATATGTATTTTCTGGGATAAATCGTTTCCAACTGCCTCATTGTAGTGTCTGGCACTAGTTACCAGCCCATAGGGATCGGGAACACCCTTTGGGCCATGTCACAAACCGGGTCAGGCGTCGGGTCAGATGACGACCTGGCCTGGTTCGTGACACTCCCATAGAGTTTCATACATAGAGTTCATCAAAGTTGATATGAAATTAATTAAATAAGTTATGAAAGCAGTTATCCCTTATTAGTTAATATAGGAATATATCATTGGGCCTTTCATTTAAATTGAACATTATTATTAAATCCAAGGCCATTGTAATTCATCGATGAGTTTATCTTAGAAAGTTAAAGAATGATAAATCAAGCATAAAAGGTGATGACATAATGGGGCATCATGTTTTATGAGATATCGAGACAAATGGATTGTATTACATAGTAGCACTAATTGGAAGGTTGAAGAAAAAATGTCATTAAATTATTTATATAAGGGTGTTTTAATGTGTTATTTGACATTGATCTTGGAATTTAGGTAAGTTGACTTAATGCCACTTAGTAAGAGGCTTAGAAGGTCACACACTAAGTGTATCCAGAATCTCATTAAATTTTATTGCATCCAAATCATTATAATAAATATTATTCTCATCTTATGGAATTATTATTATTTAATTATTTTTTATCTCATAAATTATGCCACTAGATTTTTGGGTTTTCAATATGTGAGTTGATTTTTATCTTAAATTCAATCATAATTTATTTCATTTTAGTATATATTAGTTGAATTTTATCACTTTTTTTATTCATAAAGTAATAAATAAATATTTTTTTATTAAATTGGTTAGTAAATAAATATATATAAATATTTATTTAATTAAATTAATATGAAAATTAATATTTATTCATGAGTTTAGTAAATATAATATTTTTTATTAAATGAAGTAATAATATTTATTTATTTCAATAGGTATTTTATTGTTCAAGTTTTAATAAATCATGAGGAAGATTGACATTATAAGTTAAGGGACTAATTAAAATGATATATTGATTTAATATAATTAAAATAAATATTGGTTTATTTATTTAACTAATGGTATTTAAATATGTTAATGAAAGAAATAAAACAGTAATAACATTATTGTTATTATTATTAGACATGGAGAATAATTTAGAATGAATGTTTAATAAATGGATGAAGTTTAATTATTAAATATTAACCCTAATTATATATTATAATTTATATCATTTTAAATATTAGGAGTCATTATTCACCACAATGAGTCTATAGAATTATCTCAAGACCTAGATACAGAATCATCTTATATCCCTCTCAAGAAAAAAACATAATAAGATAAATTATTTGTTGAAATAAATAATTATCAATGAAGACCACTAGGTTTCTCTTCACAATCACTCAAAATACTCTGAGAAGTTTTAAGAGATTCATGGTGAATGTTTGGATATAACTAGACTAATCCAATCTTGGCTTCCCCAGCACAAAGAGGACATGATAAGAGTGACAAAAAATTTGTTCAAAAATAATTATCATGTTTGATGTAATTATTATTTTAAATTAATTATAAATTAAATGTGAAAGATCATATCAAGAATATTCTAAGGTTTTATTCATAAATTTGATTGAATATAATCCACTAAAATTCATATTCAACCATTGTAGCGCCCGAACCCCAGTTACCTAGAGTCGGTGCATCATTACATAACATTGGCATGATCACAAGAAAGATCAAGTCTCGAAAGACCGATTAGTTTAGCAGCCTTGGAATAACTAGATATATTAATAAATTTTACATTACATCATAAAATGAAAACTAAAAAAATATAGTCTCCATATTCCACATTATTATCCCCTCATATTATCCCTGCAGTTCATTCATAATATACTTCTTCACATCCGGGGAAAAATAAAACATATAAAAGGGGTGAGCTCAAATGCCCAGTAAGGATAACAATATAGCGGAAACTTTTATATATAAGAATAAACATTTAAGGCAATGTATAACTAAAACAAAAGACTTTTAAACTTGAACTTCAATATAGTATGGAAAAAATAAAATGAAATAATGCAATTTACTTATTCACATGGATATTCTACTAATCTAGTAATCACATGCAATACCAATAACCACTTTCATAATGATGGAATGCATAATGCCAGACTATCATAACCACATAGCCAAGGCCTCGTTCCAAGACTACAAATAAGATTTTTCCAAGGCCTTTTGCCAAGACACAAGTTTGTCTCAGGAGACCAACCGATGCATCGAGGAGCTATAGCGGGCTCCACCCGTCACATATTAAGTCCAATGCATTCCCATATGAAAAGGTTTAAACATAACATAAACATTCATATTAAAACTAGCATACGAAATGTAAATACTTCATCCATAAACCATGAATGGTATAAAAATAACACATCCATAGTCAAACATATCAAAAAACCTTCAATACAATATAGAAGTTTTGTATCATAAAAAATCAACTTCAAATAAGCATAAAATCCATCAAAGGATGTTGACATAGATGAAATCAAAACTCTTTTTAGAGAAATATCTCTTTCTATTTTGAAATTATTTAAGAGTCATATATTTATAAAATATAAAATTTTATTTGAAAATATTCTTATAATCTTGTAAGGGAATCTTCAACAATTTTATAATGGCAGAAAATCGCCGTACTCGCCGTATAAGTTAAAAAACATTCTTACCTTAATTCTGTCGAAAAGGTTAAAAAAGCACCTTGTTTGGAAAATGACGGAAATATTCCTTCATAAACCTCTTATAAAAAGTCAAAAAAGGGTATAAATGACTTTAACCCATATTCTTGTAAATAGAAAAAATGTTTTGAAATACATTTTTAAGAAACATGGATTTGGATGATAAATAGATCCCAGTATATTATTACGTATAAACAACCTCGGATAATGAAGAGATTACGAAATAAACCCTTACCTTGTACTTTTCCTTGGTTTAGGGTAGGTTAACCTCCTTTATAATGGTGAAATAATTTTTATTAAATTATAAATGAATCATATATATTAATATGATATCATATATGATCTTTTAACATTGCTTTGTTAATAATATCTTAGTATTATCGTCGTTTCAGGTGTTAACTTACTCGTTTTCTTTGATATGTTTTATTACGTAAGCCATGTTTTTCATGGATAGGATGTATCATATTCATATCTAGAATGATATCATGTCCTTAAACATTATTTTTAAATCATCAAATGATAATTATTCTTGAATGTATACGATGGAGAATGAATCTCATCGCGTCCGCGGAGACGGTAGTCTATCCATACGCACGAGCGACAATATCATTCTTTTGATATTAAAATAATATTTAATTGGATGGTATATATAAAAATTATCATGTTATATTTATTATTTACATGAATTACACATCATTATTATACCCATCCAAATAATAATAATATATTGAATAACAATTACACCACGACGTGGAGACAGTAAGTCATACGTACGCACGTATGGTGACATGTTATTCAAAGGATGGATAGAATATGGAATGTGGTTGTACCATATTTATATTAATATTACAGTATATAGTAGATATTGGATTCATTATTTTAGAATGATAATAACAAATAAAGAAGAAGTTGAAGAAGAAATGAATTTTAAAAAGGGTGGTGAAAACATTACTTCTTCTTCGGGTTCTTCCTTTTGATTTGATCAAAGGGGCTCTTTAGGTTGGCTTTATGATAAAACTAAGGCCTCTAGGTTGTATTGAGGGAAGTTGAGAGAGTATTTGGGCAGATTTTGTCCTATCCAAAACGCTTTAAAGGTGTGAAGTAATGAGAAGGGGTAGTGGCCTTTTATAAGAGGGGTGAGGGGCACCTTTGGAAAAGCTAGAAATATTGATTTATATTAAATTCATATTCAGTTTCTAATGGATCCAAAGTGTATTATTTAAAGGTTAAGGTGGGTATGGGTCAAAAACCACTCAACCAACAGAATTTAGAAAGGTTTGGGCTACTATATTAACCTTATCTTTAAGTATTAACTCTTACTTAATTAGTTTCACTTTTACAATATCTCTTTGTATTTTTATATTATATGGTTAATAAACTTACTATATACATCAAAGAGACCCCCAAGTGGTCCATTAATGATAAAAATATCATGATATAAGTCTCTTGGCCAAACCGTATATTTTTAGGAATTTAATATCAATTAATAATATAATATTTTTTTAAAAACTCTTTTATGTCAATTTTGACACTATTTAGAAACTTGATTTTGGTGAAAATCATAACAGAGTTATTACTTCGAAAAACGTTAATTAAATAATTCCTAACATGTCATATTAACATATAAAATTAATGTACTTAATAAAAAGTCTCAAATTATATTTATTTGGGTATTTATAATATCAATTATTTTAATTTTTCACTATTATGGTAATTACTGCATCATCATTGTGTCATAAATAAATAAATTATTTAATGTCTAAAAATTATAAATAAAATATAATTATGTAGGAAATATTTTTATATTTCTAATTAATATTTATAGTTGAAAATCCAAAATATATAACCCTTTGTGAAAATTGTTTTTCTAAAAGATATATGCTTATGTCATTTTTGTATTTATTTTAACTTAATTAAAATAAAGTGTCCCTATCACCTACAAGTGGCTCCATGGGGTCCCAAAATCGACCCAAAGATGCTCATGGTCAGACATGTATCCACAAATAAGGTTAGGAAACGTTTTAGGGTAATTTAGAATTATTATAATATTATTTTTAAACCCTTATTTACTGGATTTACCCTTTAACAATGGTAAATAAAATATTTACCTAAGTAATAATTTAAAATGTATAAAAATAAAAGTTACCTATTTACACAATTTGGACATCCTGATTCCAAATATGGAATACATTTTTTCAAATTCAAAACACAGAAGTGGTAGAAATTAATTTAAAATTAATTCCTGCTGTCAAAACAAAAAAACGTGTTTTTAAGATATAATAACTATCAAAAGATTGATACTTGTTTATGTACGGTATAATTGTGAAATTATGTCCAATGACCATAATTGTATTAAATGGTAAAAATATATTCTAAATATACTTTAAAACCACTCAAATTCAAAATTTATCACTATTAATTATTTTGATTAAAAAAGTTGTTTTTAATTAAAATTTAGTAATTTTCACTATTCATCAGAATATTAAAGTTATCCAAAAAGTACCAAAATTTCACCTTAGGATAAATTAGATACTCCGAATCCGAAAATGAAGTCCATTTTGAGAGATAAAATTTATAAAATTTCAAAAAGTAGGTATTACTATTCATAACGGCTAGTTTGATTGGTTGTGGTGTGTGTTAGAACTCGAAGTTGCGTACAACACACGCTACTGTATTATTCAAAGGAAAGCGTACCGTGGAAGCTTAGGATGTTTCATTGTAAATTTTTGATGTCCCCATTCTAAAAAGTAAATTTATTTAGTCAAATTAAATATATATAAAAGTTTAAAATATTGGATTTAAAAAGGGTTCACTATTAAAAGTTGGTAAAAGTGTAATACTGAAAATGAATTTGTTCTTACATTATGTCTATGAAAATAATAATATGGATTCTAAAATTATAAGGATTATATACAGTTTAAAATTTAGTTAATACTATTCATAACCTCTTTTGAATGGCTTGTTTGGTAAATCATGGTGCGCTTGAACTCGGTGTTACATGTAGTGCAAGTTATTGAATTATTTTAAAGTGACACACTATGAAATCTTGGGTGTTACATTCTCTCCTCCTTCAATAAATTGTGTCCTCACAATTTGAAATTGTTCATTGAAAATAAAAGGTTGAATATAGAAAATATCTTTGTGGTAAAACCCACATCAGAAATTGGGTTGATAAAATTTAATCTTAATAAGAGGAAAAGAGAAATGAAAGGTTCGCCACCAAATTATGATCTTTATTCAGAGAACATTGGTGGAAATTAGAGAAATATAATTAGAGGAAAAACGTAAATATTTATAGGTAGTTATTGAGGTCATCAATCACAAACAAGTGTAAAATTGAGGGCCTTAAATTCATCAATCTATGATGATTTAAAATACCATCGGTTCAGCAAAACATATGGTATTAGGATAACACATTTTTTTGTTTTAATATCCCTTCACTAAAGTATAAGAATTAATTTCTTCATTGAATAAGAGAAGAAGAAAAATATATAATTGACAAGTAGAGTATCATTCTTTAACTAAGTTCTACCACAAACTCATCTTTCACTCTAAAAGATAATAGAACTTAAAAATAATATTCTGTTTATCCTATTCGTATAGGGTTAAAAAAATGAATTTATAATTCATCTAGCATAACCATAAAAAATGGCATCATTCAATCCAGGACATCATGTGGGTCAGTGGTAGGTGATTCACCCTTTTCGCCCTTCGGTTGTGGGTTCAAGTCTCGTGGCCTTGCCGAACGCAATGAGTTGCCGCCCGACCTCCGGGTTGTCCTTTTATGGAAATAAAAAATAATCCAAACTAGAACTATCCATAATACTTCAGTCCAAAATTTATAAGGAAGGTAAACACAATGAAGATCCTTTTTGTCACGTAATAACATGTGATCACCTTCATCATGTATTCTTTTAAAACACTGCAACATCCTGAATTACCATAAAATCTTATTGATTACATTCATGATCCCTTGTTCCTTAAAGAATAATATATATACTCCTTCTATCCAAAAATGTTGTAAACCCCAAAATTGATGGAATATGAAAATCATTAATCAGTTTCAAGGTAGTCAAGAATATCCAATATAATTTATCCAAATCAATCATGTATTATTCTAAAATCACTACCTCGGTATCAGAACCATATTATGGTTTATCATTCTATCAACCATATATTTTCCAAAAATTTAACCTGCTATTGAGTCACTTTTATTTGATCCACATAATATCAAGTCCTTAATGAAATAGTACTGCAGTACAATCCTTATATACTCCATAATTATTATAACAAGTACATTATTGATACAACACTCAAATGACATAATCAACATAAGAACACTAATCATTCCTCTTCATCTGTGGTAGTATCATAACATGATTATTATCCAATAGCATCATTTGTGGAATAGTCTGATGACTGGGACATAGGTTCACATAGTGTCCAAATTCCTTGAAAATGAAGCATTGTACATTTGAAACCATTTTCTTACCCTTTCAGTCATGTACTTTGTGCCCTTTTTCTCCACACTTATAACAAACTCTCATTTCTTTCAGGTAGGTTCTAGGGTGTTTCGTCCCACAGTTATCACATATGGGAAAATTCTTCTTTTCCCTCTTCCCTTTATCCATCTTTCTCTCTTCCATCCTTTTCTTCTCTTGCTTCCCTTAAAATCCATAAGACTCAGTAAACTCTTTAATTATCTTATCAACGCATGATATTATTTCTTCATATGATGATAATACATGGGAGACTATTTATCTTATAAATTCTGGATTAAGACCATGAAATATATGGTCCTTCTTTCTCTTTGGATCATGTGCATTGCTGGAGTTCTCATTCCTTCTACTGGGCGCCATTTCTAAACAATGGAATACACTAAATTAGTTTATGAATCAAAATACATAATTCCATAGTTATAAAACACTTAGCATAAATTTTACTATTTATGGATATAATATTTAATCATAAAAATGTTTTCTTTGAGCAAGTATATATACTCATAAACCTTTTATAATGATTTTTAATGAAAATGAGAGTTATCCTAAGCATATCCCCCGGGAGTATCGTAACCAAGAGTGCAGCAAGGCATGTTGTCGTGCACCAGTTCCCATTTGAGTCTAGCTCAAAGAGGTGTTTTCGGGTTTTACCCCTAGGTACATCTGTGCCAGAGCCGCCTCTACCTGCTCGTATCTAGACAGGGATTTATTGCTCGGAAAAATCACAAAATCTCTACAATACCAAAATTATAGGAAGTTCTTCTATACTAATCCTCAATGTCCATCTTAGGTCTATGTTCTCTAATCAGAGTTTATCAAAATCTATTTTCTAAGGATTGTACTAAACTTCCTCTGATACCAACTGTAGTGCCCGGACCCCAGTTACACAGAGTCGGTACATTATTACAAAACATTGGAATGATCACAAGAAAGATCAAGTCTAGAAAGACCGATTAGTTTAGTAGCCTTTGAATAACTAGATATATTAATAAAGTTTACATTACATCGTAAAATGAAAACTACAACAATATAGTCTCCATATTCCACATTCGTATCCCCTCATATTATCCCTACAGGTCATTCATAAATTACTTCTTCACATCCTGGGGAAAATAAATCTTAGAAAAGGGGTGAGCTCAAATGCCCAGTAAGGATAAAAATATAGCATAAACTTTTATAAATAAGAATAAACATTTAAGGCAATGTATAACTAAAACAAAAGCATTTAAACTTGAAATTCAACATAGTATGGCAAAAATAAAATGAAATAATGCCATTTAATTTTCACATGGATATTCTACTAATTGAATAATCACATGCAAAACAAATAACCACTTTCTTAATGATGGAATGCATAATGCCAGACTATCATAACCACATAGCCAAGGCCTCGTGCCAATAATACAAATAAGATTTTGCCATGTCCTTGTGCCAAGATAGTAGTTTGTCTCATGAGACATACCGATGCATCGATGAGCTTTATCGGGCTCCACCCATCACATATTAAGTCCAATGCATTTCCATATGAAAAGGTTTAAACATAACAAAAACATTCGTATTAAAACTAGCATACGAAATGTAAATACTTCATCCATAAAACATGAATGGTATAAAAATAACACATACATATTCAAACATATTACAAAACCTTCAATAAAATATAGAAGTTTTGTATCATAATAAATCAACTTCAAATAAGCGTAAAATCCATCAAAGGATGTAGACATAGGTGAAATCAAAACTCTTTTTAGAGAAATATCTCTTTCTATTTTGAAATCAATTAAGAGTCATATTTTTATAAAATATAACATTTTATTTGAAAATATTCTTATAATCTTGTAAGGGAAGCTTCAATGATTTTATAACGGCAGAAAATAGACGTACTCTCCGTATATGTTAAAAAAACATTCTTACCTTAATTCTGTCGACAAGGTTAAAAAAGCCCCTTGTTTGGAAAATGACGGAAAGATTCCTTCATAAACCTCTTATAAAAAGTAAAAAAAGGGTATAAATTACTTTAACCCATTTTCTTGTAAATAGTAAAAAAAATTTAAATACATTTTTAATAAACATGGATGTAGATGATAAAGAGATCCCAGTAGATTATTACGTACAAACAACCTCAGATAATGAAGAGATTGCGAAATAAACCCTTACCTTGTACTTTTCCTTAGTTGAGGGTAAACCTCCTATATAATGGTGAAATAATTGTTATTAAATTATACAAGAATCATATATATTAATATTATATCATATATTATCTTTTACATTTCTTTTTTAATAATATCTTAGTATTATTGTCGTTTCGGGTGTTAACGTACTCGTTTTCTTTGATATGTTTTGTTATGTAAGCCATGTTTTTCATGGATAGGATGTATCTTATTCATATCCAGAATTATATCAAGTCCTTAAACATTATTTTTAAATCATCAAATGATAATTATACTTGAATGGATATTATGGAGAATGAATCTCATCGCGTTCTTGGAGACAGTAGTTCGTACGTACGCACGAGCGACAATATCATTATTTTGATATTAAAATAATATTTAATTGGATGGTATACAGATTCATTATCATGTTATATTTATTATTTACATGAATTAAAAATCATTATTATACCCATCTAAATAATAATAATATATTGAATAACAATTACCCCACGACGTGGAGACGGTAAGCCATACGTACGCACGTATAGTGACATGTTATTCAAAGGATGGATAGAATACTGAATATGGTTGTACCATAATTATAAAAATATTACAGTATATAGGAGATACTCGATTCATTATTTTATAATGATAATATCAAAGAAAGAATATGTTTATGAAGAAATGAATTTGAAAAAGGGTGGTGAAAGCATTACCTCTTCTTCGGGTTCTTCCTTTTGATTTGATCAAAAGGGCTCCGTAGGTTGGATTTATGATCAAACTAAGGCCTCTAGGTTGTATTGAGGGATTTTTATAGAGTATTTGGGCCGAGTTTGGCCGTACCAAAATGCTTTGAATGTGTGAAGTAATGATAAGGGGGAGTGCCCTTTTATAAGAGGGGTGAGGGGCACATTTGGAAAAGATAGAAATATTAATTTATAATAAATTTATATTCGGTTTCTAACGGCTCCAAACTGTATTATTTAAATGTTAAGGTGGGTATGGGTCGAAAACCCCTCAACCAATATAATTTATACAGGTTTGGTTTACTATATTAACCTTATCTTTAAGTATTAACTCTTAGTTAATTAGTTTCACTTTTACAATGTCTCTTTGTATTTTTAAATTATATGGTTTATAAACTAACTATATACATCCAAGAGACCCCAAAGTGATCCAATAATGACACACCTATCATGATATAAGTCTCTTGTCCAAACCTTAGATTTTTATGAATTTAATATAAATTAATAATATAATATTTATTTTAAAAACTCTTTTTTGTCAATTTTGACACTATTTGGAAACATGATTTTTTTGAAACTCATAACAGAATGATTACTTCGAAATAAGTTAATTAAATCATTCCTAACATGTCATATTAACCTATAAAATTATTTTAATTCATAAAAAGTCTCAAATTATATTTATTTGGGTATTTATAATATCAATTATATTAATTTTTCACTATTATGGTAATTACTGCATCATCATTGTGTCATAAATAAATTAACTTATTTAATGTCTAAAAATTATAAATAAAATATCATTATGAAAGAAATATTTTTATATTTCTAATGAATATTTATAGTTGAAAATCCAACATATATAACCCTTTTTAAAAATTGTTTTTCTAAAAGTTATATGCTTTTGTCATTTTTGTATTTATTTTAACTTAATTAAAATAAATTGTCCCTATCACCTACAAGTGGCTCCATGGGGTCCCAAAATCTACCTAAAGATGCCCATGGTCGGACATGTATCTCCCAATATAGTTAAGAAATGTTTTAGGGTAATTTAGTATTATTATAATATTATTTTTTAACCCTTATTTACCGGATTTTCCATTTAACCATAGTAAATAATATATTTACCGAAGTAATTATTCAAAATGTCTAAAAATAAAAGTTACCTATTTAAACAATGTGTAAATCCTGATTCCAAATATGGAATCCATTTTTCCAAATTCAAAACACAGAAGTGAAAGAAATTAATTTAAAATTAATTCCCGCTCTCAAAACAAAAAACATGTTTTTAAGATATAATAACTATCAAAAGATTGATACTTGTTTATGTCCGGTATAATTGTGAAATTATGTCCAATGACCAAAATTGTATTAAATGGTAAAAATATATTCTAAATATACTTTTAAACCACTCAATTTCAAAATTTATCACTATTAATTATTTTTATTAAAAAAGTTGTTTGTAATTAAAATTTAGTAATTTTCACTATTCATCATAATATTAAAGTTATCCGAAAAGTACCAAAATTTCACCTTAGGATAAATTAGATACTCCGAATCAAAAAATGAAGTCCATTTTGAGAGATAAAATTTATAAAATTTCAAAAAGTAGGTATTACTATTCATAACGACTAGTTTGATTAGTTGTGGTGTGTGTTAGAACTCGAAGTTGCATACAACACACGCTACTATATTATTCAAAGGAAAGCGTACCATGGAAGCTTAGGATGTTTCATTGTAAATTTTTTATGTCCCCATTCTAAAACGTAAATTTATTTTGTCAAATTGAATATATATAAAAGTTTAAAATATTGGATTTAAAAAGGGTTCACTATTAAAATTTGGTAAAAGTGTAATACTGAAAATGAATTTGTTCTTACATTATGTCTAAGAAACTCATAATATGGATTATAAAATTATAAGGATTATATAAAGTTTAAAATTAAGTTAATATTATTCATAACCTCTTTTGAACAGCTTTTTTGGTAAGTCATGGTGCGCTTGAACTCGGTGTTGCGTGTAGTACATGTTATTGAATTATTTTAAAGAAATAACACACTATGAAATCTTGGGGTGTTACAACCATTGTTGGGAACCTACCCAATTATTTTTTTTCTCTGTAACTTTCAATTGTTACTAGAAAAGACCACATTATTTGTTTTTCATTTATATAATTTCATTTTTTTAAATCTAAAAGTCAAGATAAAATACATCTATGAATTCATATGAAAAACATTAGGCTTTTCACGACCTTACCATACCAAATACTCTATAATTAGGGGAGAGAAATAATGACCCATGTGTTCCACCTTCAGTAAGCCTCAGGTTGGTGACTAGCACCAAGTGTATTAAAATCTCATGGATTGTGAGGAATTAACCTGTATAACAATATAAAATTAAGATAAAATATGAATCATCTTAAAACAACTATATGAAATAATATAAAAAGAAATCAAAACCATCCCACATGCATGTATAAATAAAACTGATACAGAAAAAAATTTCTAAGGTAAATACTAAAATGAAAAGAAATTTTATTGATAGAGTATCTATCGTACGATCTAATATAATAATTTGATCACATAGTCCAAATAGTTCTCTTAGAAACATGTATATGGTTTTTTATATGTAGGGTGAGAATACATGTATACTCAGTAGGAAAAACCAAAGTCTCTTATGCACATGTGAATGAAGCATAATAATGCACCTGTGAGTAAACAGTAGAACCAATAACACCTAAACAGTTAAACTATCCATCCTAAACTCACCAAGGCATGCTCACTAAATAATACAAGGAATGTATAGTAACATAATAAAAATCATATCAATAATGGGTATCCCACACCGGTTTCCCGCTTATTTTCCACTCTTACACCCCAACATTGTATGTCTTCATGTTCACATATCTTCTAAATAAAATATTACACCAGCCCACAACACTGTCACATCACATCATACTCGCATACATCTGGGCCACCACCCCAAAACATGGTCACATATCATCCCACCCAATGACACCTACGTCATCACATCACAGCTAATGCACTAGTGAAAAAAACATTTAACACGATGTCATTTTTCACGTCGGTTCTATAAACCAATGTGGAAAGATTTAATGATTGATATATCACTTCGGTTATTTTATAACTGACCTGATATATTGATTAGGATACATATTTTATGTCAGTTATTTTATAACTGATGTAAAATATAAGGATATTAGCTTTTTGAAGTCAGTTATTATATAACCGAAGTGAAAATCGATTTTGGCACGCTTTATCACGTCGGTTATAAAATAACCGACGTGATAAAGGAAAGATCACCTCTTTTCCACATCGTTTATATAAAACCGACGTGATAATGACAATCTCGGCAATTTATCACATCGGTAGAAAGGGACATATATCACGTCGGTTATTTCATAACCGACGTCATAAATAGTTTTCTACATCGGTTATTAAATAACCGACGTTATAAACATTAAAAAAATAGTTTACCAAGGTGGTTATTAAATAACCAACATGATAAATCTTATAAATGATTTATCGCACCCTGTATTCAGTAATTCTATGTTTTCTTCGATCGGGCAACCTACGACTCGTCTCTCTCGCACGGAAAACCTAGAATCGATTTGTTGAAGACATGCCCTCCAACCTCATTTTTCCAACATTGTTATTCATATTTTTTATTATCAGATCTATCAGGTTGACTCAAAACACTCAAGTAAGCCTCATAATACTCCTTTTTAGTTTTTCTCCGCACTTCCCTAAACTAATTTGTGAGATTTTATTTTTCTATGTTCTTGAAATCATGGTCTGTTTAATAGTGTTCATATATACCATACTAAATTATTTTCTGGTAAAATAAACATATGGAAGTGATTTCATGCAAGTTTATGATTTTTTTTGTGTTCTACCTTGTGTGTTTTCGCATACATGGTGTTTCCAAGGGGGTGGGGGGTTTTGCATGTGGGTGGGGTGTCTAGGGGGTTGGGTGGTCTGTCCAGTTGGGTGGGGGTATCCAAGGGGTGTGAAAGAGGGTGGGTGTGGTGTCCAAGGGGGTATAGGGGATATCTAAGGGGGTTGGGATGACCAAGGGGGTGCGGGGATGTCACAGGGTGTGGGGGTGGTTTCCAGAGGTGGGGGGAAGTCCAGGGGTGTGGGGGTGTCTAGGGGGGTTGGGTGGGAAGTCCAATTGGGGGGGTGTCCATGGGGTGTCAAAGAGGGTGGGGTGGGGCGCAGGGGGGCAGAGGCATTCAAAGGGGGTTGGGGTGTCCAAGGGGGTTGGGGGTGTCCAAAGGGGTGCGGGAGATGTCAAAGGGGGTGGGGGTGGTGTCCAGGGGGTGGGGGTAGTCTAGGGGTGTGGGGGTTGTCTAGGGGGGTTGGGTGGGCTGTCCAGTTGGGTGGGGGTGTCCAGAGGATGTCAAAGGGTGTGGGGGTGGTGTCCAAGGGGGTGTAGGGGTTGTCCAAGGGGGTTTGGGGTGTCCAAGGGAGTGTGGGGGATGTCCAATGGGGTGGGGAGTGGTGTCCAGGGGGTGGGGGTTGTCTAGAGCGTTCGGGGGCTGTTTAGAGGGTTGGGGTGTCTCGGGGGGTTTCCAAGGGGGTAGGAGGTGGGGGTGGTGTCCAGGAGGGGAGACGGTGTCCAAGGGGGTGGGGGTGTCTAGAGTTGTGGAGAGTTGTTCAGGGGGTGGGGGTGTCCAGAGGGGTGGGGGCATGTCCAAGGGGGTGTTGGTGTCCAGGGGGTGTCCAAGGGGGTGGGGGTGGTGTCTAAGGGGTTGGGGGATAAGTTTTAGATGGGATTGAGTATTGCATCATGGTTTGTGAGATTATGACCTGATGATTGTATTGTTTCATGGATATTAGTATATAATTTATTAGTGTTTACTCCAATTTTCTATCAACCATTGGAGGCCCCATGGTTTTCTTGGATTCCATGGAATTTCCTTAAATAAGTTACTTATTCCATGTTCTTCTTCCTTTATTATTTGTTTATTTTTTTCTTCTTCGTCCACTTCTTCTTCTCCATAATTCCTTTAATTATTAATGATGTTTGGTCATTTTTAAATTGACGGTTTAATAGTAATCAATGTGTTCTAGGATTATTAGGAGGGGTGGGGTGTCTAAGGGGGTGGGGGCTATCTAGAGGGGTGGGGGTTGTCCAGGGGGTGGGGGTTGTCCAGTGGGGTGTGGGGGTTTTACAAGGGGGGTGTCCAGGGGGTGGGTGTGTTTTCCAAGGGCGTGGGGGTGTCCAGGGGTTGGGGGTTCCAAGGGGTGTCCAAAGGGGTTGGGGGTAGGGGTGGTGTCTTGGAGGGGTGGGGGTGTCCACTGGGGTGGGGACTTTCTAGAGGGGTCGGGGCTATCTAGGGGGTGGGGGCTATCTAGAGGGGGGATGTCCAAGGGGGTGGTGGTGTCTGGGGGGTGTCCAAGGGGGTGGGGGTGGTGTTCAAGGGGTGGGGGTTGTCCAATGGAGTGGTGGTGTCCCGAGGGTGTCCAAGGGGGTGGGGGTGGGGCTGGTGTCCAAGGGGGTGGGGGTGGTGTCCAAGGGGGTGAGGGTGTTGTCCAAGTGGGTAGGGGTGTCCAGGTGGTGGAGGTGGTGTTCAAGGCGATGGGGGTGATGTCCAGGGGCTGGGGGTGGTGTCCAGAGGGTGGGGGGACAGTCCAGAGTGGTTGGAGGGGGGTTGTCTAGAGGTTTCAAATCGTTAGGATCTCTGTAATTTTCAGTAGTGAATGTATATATATTTTAATAATTATACTTGGTATTTTTTTAAGGAAGTGTGAATTTGGTATCCAGTTTCACTATGATTTATTCTTTGTGAACCTTAAGAAGAAATGTTTCAAGATGAATTTAAAACTATTATATCTAACTATATTTTCTTTTTAAAATCATATTTAATCATTTTTTAAATACGCATAGATTTTTTTTATATTTCAAAATTGATTTACATTCAAATTATTATGTTTTTCATATAATCATATATTTGCCTTATCTTAAAAAGATATATAATTTTTATATTTTTTATATGTAATAACAATTTGATGTTGGATTATGGAACATCGAATGAGAAATGAATATGAGGATGGTGTTGATGCCTTTTTGGAATTTTCTAAATGAAATGAACTATGTAGTGACATTTTTTTCTATCCATGCATGAAATGCTTGAATGTGAAGAAGTTGAAAAGTAAAGAGATAAAAGATCATCTGATTTTTCATGATTTTAATTCGAGTTATAGCCCTTAGATTTGGCATGGTGAAACTGGATAGAATTTCACTGATTATGATGATTCGCAAGATGGTGACTCTGATGTAATTGAAAAAATGATTCGCAATATCATAGCAGAACAAATTGAGATAGAACCGATAGTTTCTCATCTATATGGTGATGCTGAAAAACCATTATATCCTAGTTGTTTCGATTTTACAGTTTTTTCGGCAATGTTAAGATTGATTAACATGAAGGAGAAACAAGGATGGAGTGACAGATGTTTTACAGAGCTGCTATAATTGATGAAATACATTCTTCCAAAAGATAACAATCTTCCAGATTCACATTATAAGGCCAGGAAAATATTATTACTGATCAGATTGGGATACAAGAAAATACATGCCTGTCTGAATAACGATATGATATATAGGAAGGAATATGAATTTCTATCAGAGTGTCCTAAATGTGGGACATCGCTGTATAAGGTGAAAGAAAAATCCCACGATGATGTAGAGATTACAATGGTCCCTGCAATGGTATTTTGTTATCTTCCTATAATTCATCATTTCAAACATTTATTTTCTAATTCACATGATGCAAAAATGTTAAGATGGCATGATGATGAGCATTTATGTGATGGAAAAATACATCATCCAGCTGATTGTCCATAATGGATGAAAATTGATGAGAAGTATCCTACATTTGGAAATGAAATTAGAAATCTCATACTAGGGTTGTGCACAGATGGAATGAATCCATATCGAAATCTCAATAGTACACATAGTTCATGGCCTATTTTATTGGTAATTTACAACCTCTCTCCTGAAGTTTGTATGAAGAGAAAATATTTCATGTTGAGTATAATGATCTCTAGTCTGAAGCAACCCAGAAATGTTATTGATGTTTTATTGTCACCGTTGATTTATTATTTGAAACTTTTATGGGAGGATGGTATTAGGGTGTATGATTCTTATAAAATGGAATATGTTCAACTGCATGCAGTTCTTTTATTCACTATAAATGACTTCCGAGCATATGGAAATTTTTCTTGATACAGTGTTAAAGGGCATAAAGAATGTCCAATTTGCGAACAACAGACGTCATATTGTCAATTGCACCATGGGAGGAAAACTGTGTACACGGGTCATCGAAAGTTTTTGCCTATGGATCACTCTTATAGAAGACTAAAAGGGCATTCAATGGCTCACACGAATTTGATATTGCTCCAAAACCTTTATCCCCAGATCAGTATTTTGAGAGGGTGAAAAACCTTGATGTGACATTTGGAAATACATTGAAATCTAGTAATGATAGACATATTTGGAAGAAAATGTCAATTTTTTATGAGCTATCATATTAGAGATATCATAAAGTTATACATAATATTGATGTTATGCACATGGAGAAGAATATCTATGATATATTGATGGGAACATTATTAGATATTAAAGGAAAGAAAAAATATGGGTTGAACGAAATATTATACTTACTATAAATGGGAATACGTTTGGAGTTAGCTCCCACTCCTAATGGAAGACGAACATTTTTCCCCTGGATTATCATATATTATCGAAGAGTGATAAAATTTGCTTTTTTCAGTGCCCTTATGATATCAAAGTTCCTCAAGGTTATTCTTAAAATGTAAAAAAAAATCTCATTGAAGGAATTGATGTTGATAGGTATGAAATCTCATGATTTTCACGTCATGATGCAACAACTTCTACCAGTTGCATTGCATAGAATATTTCTCATCCGTGTCAGAAAGACTATAATGAAGTTTTGTTATTTTTTCAATTCAATTTGTAATAAGGAGATTTATGTGAATGATTTGAACATTTTGAAATAGGATGAAATTTGTATACTTTTTCAATTGTAAATGTATTTTCCTCCAACTTTTTTTGATATAATGGTGCATTTAATGTTTCAGGTGGTTCAAGAAATAACGATTTTTGGACCTTTATATCTTTTTTGGATGTATCCTTTTGAAAGGTATATGAAAATATTGAAGGGGTATGTTAAGAATCCATATCTACTTGAAGCCTCCATTATTAAAAAGTATATTTCTAAGGAGGTTGAAGAGTTTTGAACAAGCTACTTGGCTACGGCGCAGCACATAGGTTTGCCTCCATCTCTCTATGAACGAGTTCATAATGAGGGAAAGGGGATTCAGGCCTTGAAAGTCGAATCATTGTCAGCTAAACAGATGAAGAATTTATAATCATACATCTTGAATAACATAGATAATTCTCAACCGTATATCACATTGCATATTAATGAGATGAAACAATGTCATCCAAAGAAGAAAGAATTTTGGATTTTCAATTAGCACAACAAAACATTTTTGTCATGGTTTAAAAAGACCTTGCTTGGTAGATCAGATGTATCAGAGACATTAAAATGGATTGTGGGTGGTTCATGTTTAAATGTGATAACATGGTCCGGTTATGAAATTAATGGCTATGCATTTCATAGAAATGCTTAGGACAATAGATGTGCCGTTCAAAATAGTGGTGTATTGGTGTTTGAAAAAGAAATACATTTTTCGAGTGCTATGGACAGAAGCCCAATTTCTGCATTAAGTGCATATTATGGAGTGATTGAAGACATATGGGGGGTGGATTTCTTTAAAATTAAAGTTGTTGTTTTTAACTTTAGCGGTTTATCGGTAACAACAGTGTCATACACGATGAATTTGGAATGACAGTTGTTAATCGGAATATATTGGAAGACAGAGTAGATTCTTTTATAATGGAAACACATGAAAAAACAAATTTCTATGTAGTAGATCAATCAGATATGTAGTTGGATGTTCTTTTACAAGGAAAAAAAATATGTTGTTGAGGATGATCTTGATGAAGATGCTGATTTATGTGAGATCCCTACTTCCATGGAAAGATTACCAGAACATAATGATGAGCATGTTAAAGAAATGGTTTGTTCCATAAGGAACATTCACGACGAAGGAATTTGGGAAAACAATCCATTTGAACATTCTTAAAATTATAGGTATTATTTTTTTATTTCTTGTTTACATTTATTATTTTTAATAAAATGGTAGATATTTTATGTTTTTTCTTTATTAAAACATGTATTAAAACAAAATAATTATAAGTATTTGTTTGTTTTACTTTTTTTTAGTTTAATTTATCATGTTTACCATTACATTAATTATATATCTATTGTTTTTGTTCAATGACAATTAATTTACCATTTTTACCATGTTTACGAGGTTTACTATGTTTTAATTTTTTTTAGATTACTTTATCATGTTTACCATTACATAAAGGATATATCTATTATTTTTTTCAGTGATAATTACTTTATCATGTTTACCTGGTTTACCATGTTTACCATGTTTACTATCTTGACCATCTTTACCATTGTTTAACATTCTTACCATATTAACCATGCTTACTGTTACGTAACTTAGTAAAATTTTCTATTTTCTGATTACAGTAGTATTAAAATATTTTAATTTGTATACTTGTGAACTAATGTTTGTTTTTTTGATTTGAATGATAATAAAAAATCAATCAATTGATCAACCACATGATTCTGGAGATTAGAATAGTGGTTGCACCTCTGGGGAGGAACATTCACATGGTCCTCTTAATGCTCCCCAATCTTCTTCATGTGCTCTCATTACTACAAAGAGTTCAAGAGTTGGTAAACGTGGGTGCACACGTTTACCAAAATTATAACTTTCCCATATGAAGGATCAGAGGATAGTCATTGAGTTTTATGAGGATGATATTCCCAGAGGTCCAAATGCAAAATATTTTAAGAGTTTTGTATCAACTTAGGGTAAGAGCAAAGTAAGCATTTTTTATGATGACTGGAGAAGTGCGGAAAATGAAATAATCTCTCAGTTGTGGGAGATGATTTTGGTAAGATATTTTGCTATTATTTTCCTATTAATTAAATGTTTCTACTATATATAATATGTTTAACCTCTTCTTTATCAAATGACATTTGATATTTCTGACACTTGAGGAGTCAGGAAGAAATGCTTATCGATGGATTCCAGGAGATGGAGGGATTTCAAATCAACCCTCACATCTGATTTCAATTTTGGTCATAGGATTCATGACAATCCATGTCGTATATATCTTTCATAGATGAAGACACATGGAGACAGTTTTTTGAAAGAAGAAGAAAAGATTCATTTTTGGTAAGTTCTATGTAAAATTTTATAGGCTTTATTATTTTATTGATCTTATTACTATTTTTTATTGGTTTCTTATTCTAAAATTACAAAAAACAAGGAAATATCATCAGGATATCTAATCTAAAAATGTATACCTACATAGTTTATCTCGGGGAGGGTATACATTATTGGGAGAACAAATAATGGCAGAAAAATTACAAAAACTAATAGATGAGTCTTCAAGCTCTGGAGAGGTGGCCCCTCCATCCCCTCCATATAGACATGAAAAATGGAAGAGAGCTCGGATGGGAAAAAAATGGAAATATATTTCGTAAGATTCGATAATCATAGATGAGAGTATTGTAAGATATCTATTTTATTAATTTAAGTTAACTATTTTCTTCATATCATTTCAATCATTATAGAAATGCTCAATTAATTAATACAGAATTCTCATGAGGGGCAGAGCTCACAAGGGGTATTTATAGCTGCTTGGAGGAAAGATATTTTATTAACAGCATTGGGAAATCCCAAACATCCTGGTCGTGTATGAGGATATCTGGTAGGTGTATTGGTAAGAAAAGTGTTGACACATTCTTCAACTACTTACGTTGAGGGTGTTTATAAAAAAATAGAATCCTTGGAGGCTGAAGTTCATAATATTAATGCGACGATGGAGGAAAAGATTAGATCATCGGTACAATATATGTTTACAGACATGCAATGACAATTTCATACAGCAGCTTCCACTCCTCCACCTCCCCCTAAAGACCCCATTATTTATCATCCACCTCCGCCAGTAGCTCCCACTCCTCAGCCCGCTGACCCCTTTTTTTATCCAACTCCTTCGCCGCAGCTTCCTACTTATTGTGAGTTTTATGTTGATGATCCTCAGCATCATATAGTTTCATATGGGTTGGTATATTGTATAGGAGATACAGTTCATCATCAAAAATTAGAAGTAGAGAATCTGTGGGTCACTGTACAGGATATTATAGATAGATCAACTCGAGTACCATTACCTACAGATGAGGTGACGACAGTTGGAGATAGTATCAGCCATTTTTTAATTTGGCCATCCAGACTACTTCGAATCATTACCATAGAGGTATGCATGTTATATCTTTTATTTTATTTTTTTATTAATGTTGTTTTATGTTTTGAAAACTTATATATTTTTCAATTTATTTTTACAGAAATACTTCAAAGGTAAATAAATATTGTATAGACAACAACAAAGATAAATGGATATGAAATCAGATACAGATTCTTGTAGTTTTGACAGATTTTCAAGATATTCAAATTTTTTGGTAGATCATTATGAGTTTCCAATGTAATATCATGTTTGTAGACGTGCAATAACTGTGGGGATTATGAAAGATGAAATCATGAAGCTTGTTATTAGAGATAACTTGGGCATCAACATGGTGAATCTTTTTTCCATGTAAGTCTTAAGACCATTTCTCTACATTATATATATTAAAAATGTATAATTATGTCTGTTTTGTATTAGGTATCTTTATAACATTTGTGAGAAGAATGAGCGGACAGATATATTTGGATTCATGGACCCACATTTGATTTCTCCTGAAGCATGTGAATTGGATGAGGAATAAAGAATTCTTTATATTGCTGAATGACATGAATAGAATATAGACACACAATGTTGGATGATTCCTTTTTGTGAGAGGTATGAAACACATCTCTCTCAAAGAGTTCATTATATTTTTACATAAAAACCACTAAACTTAAATTTTATTTTATCAGTGATCATTGGATGTTAGGGGTTTTTTTCAAGGGAGAGGACACTTTATTGGATATTCTCTTCCCATGGTGATGTATGGGAAAGTTTTAAGAAAATGTTGGAAAAGTAAGTTTCAAATTCTCAATAGTTTTATATATTATAATGAATTTTAAATTTATCCCATTCATATTATTTTCTAACAGGGGATGGGTCTATTTTCGAAAAAACACAAAGAAAAGGAGTGGAAAGATCAAATATGTGAATGTAAAGGTAAATATCCATTTATAATTTGCTCTCTTTGATTTATTACATAAAAATAATATATTGAATTTAAACTCATTCAAATGGAATTGTCTTGAACAACAAGGCACCATTTCATGTAGATATTATATGTTTAGATTTATGTATGAAATAATTACAACTAGGAAAGTTGTGAACTTTGACATGGTATGATTTCCTTTTAAACATTTACATAATATTTCATTTGATTTATTCATTATACATGTTAACTACTATCCTTGAAATTTATATCTATTTGATGACCCTCAACCCTATAGTGCTCAATACGTCAAAAACTTACAAGTGGAATGGTCAAATTATTTTACCGGTTTGATTGAATTTTAGTTGTTTGTAGTGTAAAATGTAATTTTTAACATTGTCATTGTAATTTCTTATTTAGTAGTAATTTAGGTTGGATTTAATTTTTTTTAAGTTAACATTGTATTTTTTGAATGTTATATATGGGAATATTTAATTTTTCTATACTTCTTGTTTTGGTCTACTTATGATGGTTTTTCTAGTATGGATTCTGGTCTGGGGGGAGTGGTTCTGAGTGTGTGGGGGGTGTTCAATGGGGTGGGGGTATCCAAGGGTATGGGAGTGAAGTCTGGTGGAGTGGGGGTATCTTGGGTGTCCATGAGAGTGGGGGGAAGTCCAGGGGAGGGAGCGTTTCTAGGAGGGTGGAAGGGATTTCCAGGGGAGTTGGGGTTGTCCAGGGGGTGTCTAGGGTGTGGGGTGTCATATGGGGTGAGGGGGGTTTCCAGTGGTGTGGGAGGTTTGTCCAGTGGGGTGGAGCGGGAGGGGGGGTCCAGGGTGCCCATGGAGATGGGGGTGGGGGTCTATCCAGGGGTGTGGGAGAGGTGGCTCCACCATCCCTCGGGGGGGCTGAACTCCACTGGAAGGTACTCATCACTCCCACATGTGAAACATTTTGAGAGCTCAAGCTTCGCATGTGGGAGTGATTAGTACCTTTCAGTGGTGTGCCCCCCGAGGGATGGTGGTGCATCCTCACCTAACACCAGCAGTCCAGGGGCTATACAGGGGGTGGGGGTAAGTACATGGGTGTGGGGTTTCCAGGGGTGTGGTGGGGGATTTCTAGTGGGGGGGAGGGGTTCTGGTCCGGTTTTGGTTGGGTTTTGGTCTGGGGGTGTCCAGTGAGGTGGGGGTGTCCAGGGGTGTGGTGGGGCTATCCAGTGAGGTGGGAGGGTGTCCAGGAGGGTGGGGGATGTCTAGGAGAGTGGGGGGATGTCCAGGTGGTGTCCAGGGGTGTGGGGGCATTCCTAGGGGTGGGGTCTGTCCAGGGGTGTGGGGGGGGGGGTGTCCAAGACGGTGGGGGTTTTCTAGGGGTGTGTGCGGCTATCCAGTGGGTGGTGGGGATATCCAGGGGTGTGGGGGATGTCCAGGGGTGTGGGGTCTCTAGGAGGGTGGGGGGGAAGTGTCGAGGGTGGGGGCATTCCAGGGGTGTGGGGGTGTCCAAGATGGTGGCAGTTGTCCAGGGGTGTGGGGGCTATCCAGGGGGTGGTGGGGCGCTCCAGGGGTGTGTGGGGGTGTCCAGGAGGGTGGGGGCAGTCTTGGGGGTGGGGGAAGTCTAGGGGTGTGGGATAGGAGGTTCCTCCATCCCATGGGGGTTGAACGCTACTGGAAGGTACTCATCACTCCCACATGTGAAACATTTTGAGAGCTCAAGCATCGCATGTGGGAGTGATGAGTGCCTTCCAGTGGAATGCCCCCTGAGGGATGATTCCACCTCATCTCCCAACACCACCTATCATGGGGCTGTCCGAGGGTGGGGGGGAATTCTAGGGGTGTGGGGGTGTCCAGGGGTGTGGTGGGGGTGTCTATTGGGGTGGGGGTTTCTAGTCTAGTTTTGGTCAAGTTTTGGTCTTGGGGTGTCTAGTGAGGTGGGGTGTCCAGGGGTGTGGTGGGGGCTATCCAGTGAGGTGCGAGGGTGTCCATGAGGGTGAGAGGGATTTCTAGGAGAGTGGAGGGATTTCCAGGGGTTTCCAGGGGTGTGGGGGTAGTCCCGAGGGTGGGGGGGTTCTCCAGGGGTGTGGGGGGAATTCTAGGGGTGTGAGGGGATGTCCAGGGGTGTCCAAGAGGTTGGGGGTAGTCCCGGGGTTGGGGGCCAGTCCAGGGGTGTGGGGGGTGTCTTGGACGGTGGGGGTTTTCCAGGGGTGTGGGGGTTGTCCATGGGGTGGGGGCAGTCCAGGGGTGTGGGGGGTCAAAGATGGTGGGGGTTGTCCAATGCGGTGGGGGATGTTTAGGGGGTGGGGATGTCCAGGGTTGTGGGGGTGTCCAGGGGTGTGGGGGGTTTCCAGGAGGGTGGGGCCAGTCCTGGGGGTGAGGGGTAGTCTAGGGGAGTGGGGGGTGTCCAGGATGGTGGGGGTTGTCCAGGGGTGTGGGGGGCTGTCCAGGGAGTGGTGGGCAGACTAGGGTGTGGGGGTGTCCAGGAGGGGGGGTTGTCCAAGTGTGTTGGGGGTTTTCTAAGGGGTGGGGGTAATCCAACAGTTTGGGGGTTGTCCAGGGGTGTGGTGGGGTCTTTCCAGTTGGGTGAGGGGGTTCAGGTCTATTTTTGGAAACTTTTTGGGCAATTTTAGGGGTGTGGGGGGCTGTCCTGGGGTGTGCGAGTGTTGTCAAGGGGGTGGGGATATATATAAGGGTGGGGGTTTTCAGGGGTGTGGGGGATGTCTAGGGGTGGTGGGGATATCCAGGGGTGTGGGGGGTTGTCCGGGTTTGTGGGGGTGTCTAGGAGGGTGGGGGCAGTCCCGGGGGTGGGGGCAGTCCAGGGGTGTGGGGAGGTGTCCAGGAGGGTGGGGGTTGTCCAGGAGTGTGGGAGATTTTTCAGGGGGTGGGGATAGTCTAGGGGTGTGGGGGTGTCCAGGCGGGTGGGGGTTTTCTAGGGGTGTTGGGGGCTTTCTAGGGGTGGGGGTAGTCCAGGGGTGTGGGGGTGTCTAGGGGTGTGGTCGAGGCTGTCCAGTGGGGTGAGGGGGTTCTGGTCTATTTTTTGGTAACTCTTTGGTCAGTTTCAGGGTTGTGGGAGGGTTGTCCAGGGGTGGGGGAGTGTTGTCTAGGGGGTGGGGGTATACAGGAGGGTGGGGGTTGTCCGGGGGTGTGGGGGGGCTGTCCAGAGGGTGATGGGGATGTCCAGGGGTGTGGGGGGCTATCCAAGGGGGTGGGGGCTATTCAGTGGTGTGGGGGTGTCCATGGGTGTGGTGGGGGGGAGGGTTCTGTTTTGTTATGGTCTATTTTTGGTATGATTTTTCTCTATTTTAAGTGATTTGGCTGGGCATAGCAGTGGTTTGGGTTTTTTAAAAAAAAAAATTACGTCGGTTGTTTCATAACCGATGTAAAAAATGAATTGATATTTGTTATACCATCGGTTATTTGGAAACCGACGTAATAACTTCATGGGAAATGGTTTTTATGTCGGTTATGAAGTAACTGACGTAATAAAGTGAAATAGATATTCTTTTATGTTGGTTATTTTGGAACCGACATTGTAGATATGTTTTTATGTCAGTTATTATATAAATGATGTTGAAAACCACTTGGCAGACATGTTTATCACGTCGGTTATTTTTATAACCGATTTGATAAAGGCTTTAGAAGAGTGCTTTATGACATCGGTTATATAATAATTGACGTGAAAGGGTTTATATCATATCAGTTATTAAATAACTGACATACAAAATGCATTGGTATTTGTTATCACGTCGGTTATTTGGAAACCGACGTAATAACTTCATGGGAAATGGTTCTTACATCGGTTATTGCATAACTGACTTAATAAATTGAAATAGATAGTCTTTGACGTCCATTATAAAATAACCGACGTCGTAGATAAGTTTTTACGTATTTTATTATATAACTGACGTTGAAAACCGCTTGGAAGACAGGTTTATCGCGTCGGTTATAACAATAACAGACGTGATAAACGCTTTAGAATAGTGATTTAATACATCGGTTATATAATAACCAACATGAAAGGGTTTTTACCACATCGGTTATTAAATAACCGACGTAATAAAGCACTCCTCCGAAGCATTTTCCATGTCGGTTTTTTATTAACAGACATAAAAATGCTTCGGATTTGTGTTTTTTGTGTCGGTTGTAAAATAAAAAACGTAAAAAACTCTGTTTATAACATCTCCTGTAATAACGTCGGCCAAAATCCGATGTTAAAAATAAAAAATAATCATCGTAAAAACGTTTTTTGAACTATTGATGCCATAGCTAGAGTAGTAGGGCATCACAAACATGAAGGACATCAACCTCGTGCCCTCTTCCTACTATACAAAACCCCCACCTTAATCTGACACACTTCATTGAAATATCATATTTCACCTGAAAACATCTTCTCCCATACCCCACAACATGGTCAAATCTCTCCTAAAAAAATAATTCAATGCCCCACAACATGGTCACATCCCTCCTGAAAACACCTATTCCATAACATTGTTCACTAACATACCTCCAACTAACAAAACCCATGTGTATGTACACACCTGGAGGAAATAATGGGAAAGAGTGGGTTGCTATCCAACCATCCTCATCCTTAGTTGGTTAGAAAAAACACCCATCACGTGACCATGAAGGTGTTGGTACATAGTACTCGATGTGGGTGGGGTGCACATATAAATCATAGGTAATATAAAAGTATATTCTTATATCCAAACACAAGCCCAGCCTATGTATTCCCAACCAAACACTAACCAACTCAAAACATCATCATTTTTACTTCCACCTCTAAATTCATAACATCACACAAGACATAATTCGCAACTCACATAACCATCCAATTCCATTATCCATCCCATTTGTTTCATTATTTAGTATCAACCACATTTAACCACAAGAATCATCATTTATTTTTTCATTTTTCGTTTTCATCTCATTAACCAAACCATAAAAATCCATTCTAAACATTATTAACCTATAAATTATTCTATCACTACCCTGGAATCTAGCACAATGCAACCACACATCGCAAGTAGCACATCATCCCTATCATACCATCAACTAATCACCCCAAAATCATGGCCCAAAAACCACCACATCACCACTGCAAAATAATGGTGAATCATCCACGACCTCACCACCCCAATAGCACAACCAAACATCTACCACCTCACCACTCCAAAATCACGACCAGAAAACAACCACCTAACCTCCCCAAAATCTTGTCCAAACATCAAACACCTCGCAACCCCAAAATCACATTAAAAAAACCACCTCACCATCCCAAAATCATAACCATGAAACAATCATATCCACATTCCCCACCTGCACATTACCTGAACATAGACACCTCATAACACATCCACACACATAACACATGAAAGTTCATATTATAGATTAAGAAAGGGACTTTATCATATTTTACTTTGTTTAAGGGGGTCTATCACACAATCATTTAATCTAAATGAAACTATTTCCTCAGAAAAGTATAAGTGGTTTCAGAATTTCCATTTTTAGGTAGATATCAAATAACCAAAAAAATTAGTAGTTGAAAATAATATCATCTAGTACAAATAAATCCCCCATAATGGTCATAATTTTCAGTCGATCATCAAATTCATACAATCAAAATATCATAATCATATCAGTGTTATAAAAGTGTACAAATAGTTCCCTTTACCCTTTAAATTTCAATTTTCAAATTATTTATCTTTGATTAATCTATAATGACTATCCTTGAGAAATAAAAAATATTAAACCCCTCTTGTATGATATAAAATAATACAAAATGAGGGATTCCTTGTCTCAAAGAAGCATTGAAAACTTACATAACAGTGAATGGTGAAGAAGAAATTCCCCCAAACCACAACCACACATGAAAAACCATGGATTAACCTACATTACGCCCAAGGATTATCAAAACTCCACCCAACTCATACCTCAAACCAAAATAACATCACTTTAGTGAATCAAAAAGAAAATAATTTGAGAAAACCACTAGGAAATGAGAAAAAAATCACCGTAGAACGTCAACCAATAACCATAGGAACCAATGGATCGAAGCAAGAATAAGGGGACTGGAATATCCTCATGGGAAGCCTAGGTTTTACAAAAAAATGATAGGGAATATGGTTTAGATGAATAATAATCAGAATATGAGAAAATAAATTTAAATCTTATATCTCTCTATTTTTACATCGTGTAATATATATTGCGTGTAAATTCCATTGTTTTACCAAAATTTTGAGTTTCACAGAGATACACATCCCTTCATCCTGTTATTTAATAAACTTCATGAATTATACTTTCATCACATGTAATCTATCTCATAGGATCCCTCTTATCCATGTACTATTGTTGAACTATCTATCTACACAATCCATGAATCATCTTTACAAATCATGAATTCCCCTTACACATTATAAACTTCCATAAATAGCTCTGTTGTAGCTCCAACCTACACTAAAAAATCTTAGAACCCCCCAAACACCTCTAGCCACAAAAACTGGAAATGTAATGGTATGTAAAGGAACAATCCATTACATAAAATACCACTCAAAAGATTCTTGACTCGAGAATGTGAAACCAATCCTAGAAGAAAAGTGTCCCAAACAACTCTCCTGAAATATTCCTTTCAAGTATCTCATCACTCTCAAATGTTACCAATAGACAAACACGCAAAACTAAATAGCCACAAAACAACTCGAACAACCACATCACTACACAACCACATAACCACAGTCATCTAACCGCCATAATAATGAAACCAAAAACTGTTTCATACAGTAAACCAAATTGTACCAAACATTTGAATTAGGTAATTTTTTCCTCCATGTCAAGATATTATCGACTATGGGTGGCACAGACTTGACCATACGGGTTTAACCCCATCATGGTAAAATGATTATCAATTATTAATTTGGTCCTACCAATTTCATATGTCTAAAATTTATCGTACATCATAAATCTAGGAAAATAGAACATCCCATAAAATAGAATGATCCAAACATCAAATCAGAAGAAAAAAAGAGAAAAGAAAAACCGAAAATAGTTCCGGGAATTGGGAACACATTTAAATTTATTTCTCCAATGTACAATCCTCCATTTCACCATTCTTCCACCACACACAAACAAAAATAATGGTTTTTCCTCATAGTAATTTCTCCTAAAAATCATGAATCTCTAATGGCCACTCCACAAATGTTGCATAATCCTTGATATCCAAATCTCCCCAATTAATGCCATGGGTGTCATCATGAAGATACTGATGAAACTGATAGATGTATAATATTTCCTGGATCCTCTCCAACCAGAGTTTCAATTCCAATTAATATGCCACATCTCTAACTTTCCCCATCCCCTAAAATTGTCTGAAAGACCTGTGAGAAATCATAATCTCTTTTCTAAACACCTATTTTCCATGTTGATGGGAAATATTTTAGAACATGTGGTCCCCAACCTCAAACTCCAAGGGTCCCCTACGATCAAAATAAGACAACTACTGGTACTACACTTATTTCAACCTCAAATGAACAAGATGGACATTATTTTTTATGATTTTCACCACATTGGGTTTGAGAAATACTACCTCCCCAACCTCCCTCCAACACAATGGAGAGTGACATGGTCACCCGTACAATTCCTCAAACAAAGCCATGATAATAAATGAATGATAGTTATTGTTGTGAGAAAAATCATTCAAAGGTAGGTGTCATACCAAAGATCCACCAAAGTGTAAGATGTGTTCTAGCAATATATTCTCCAATTTCCATAATGTCTACTCAGTATTCCATCTATATGAGGGTGAAAATCAGTTTTTTGGATTAACTGAGTTCCAAAATTATGATGTAATTCCCTCCATACTCGTGAGGTAAAACATATATACTGATCCAAGACAATGGACCTTGGAACACTATAACACTTTACTACCTCATCCACATTCTTCTTAACCAAAGAGTTCACTATACTCAACTCCTTAATCACTATGATGTGGAATGGTTTCAGAAATCGTTCTATGACCACCCAAATATCATCACAACCTCCCTGAAATTGAAGTATCATAATGACTAAATTCATCAATTTGTCATTCCTTTTCCAATAAACAACATCCAAACGCTACAAGAAACTTCTAGGAACAAAATGTATGGCCTTTACCTACTTGTAAACTAAGAACTATTCCAATAAATACACCTCTAGTTATTTCATCTTCGGACACAAAAATAGAATCCCCATGATATGGTACATCATGGATACTCCTAGGTGTACTATAAAAGTTGTTCTATAAAACTCATGAAGGAATCCCTCATGAATAACTATAGGAACAAACAACCTCCCACAAAACAACATCTGTTTCTGACTATCCCCCAATGATCCCTCTTTAGCATCACTATGGCCAACATGATTGTGCATCACCTATTCCTCTAAGTATCCCCATTGCGAATCCTCAAACTACATCATCAGATAAGATTGTACCATCATCTGAAACAAATAGCCTCTACCTTAATCCACCCTTTAATCAATTTTCAAGGCTTCCAACTCCTCTATTGATCTCTAAGCATCCCAAGACTCCCAAAATACATCCTTTCCCATCATCCTCTTCAAAGAGACAGCCACAACTTTCCACTTTCCTAAGGATTCAATTTTCTAAAAATCATAATCCCAAAGAAACTCCATCGACCTCCACTGCCACAAATTCAGATCATACTGAGAAAAGATATACCAAAAACTCATGTGATCTTTGAAGACCATAAAGTACTCCCCAAAAAGGAAATTATGGAATTAATTTGGTGCTAACACAACCAAAATGTACACTAGTTAATGGGTGGCATAGTTACACTCCTGTGTATATCACTAACAAAACCTAAAAGAGATCAATAACCTATGTTGCATCAACACGTATCACAAGACCAGCCATAAAGCATCACAAAACACCTCAAACATCACACCCTCCTCAGGAAACTAATTCACTAGAGAATTAACTAGACTTCCCTTTAGGTAAATGAATGAAACCTATAATTTATCAGTACACAAAAAAAACATAGACCCTCTAGGACGATATTTATAGAAGGGATACAACTCCAGAGAAATTGGAAAAAAACCACTGATAATAACCTTTGATATTAAGAAAATTATAAAACCATACATTGATATTGGGTGATTCCCAAGAAACAACACTTCTAACTTTCGATGGGTCTACCAATACACCTTAATAAGACACCACATGCTAGAGGGAATTCACCTTCATTTCCAAAACATACACTTAGATGACTATCCATAATTCTAGTGGCATAAGAGAACCTATAAACAACTATAAGATGATTAGAGTTATCTTCCTATGACCTCAAGACGACCAAGATTTCATCGATGAACCTAATGACAACCTGATCTATAAACTCATGGAACACATATTTCATTATCCCCATGAAAAGGGCAGATGAGTTAATAACACCGAATGACATGAATACAAACTATAAGTTCCCATACCTACATATGAATGGATTATTTGGGATATCACCCTCATTCATGCTCAACTAGTGATATCCATAAAATATATCAATCTTAGAAACCCAGATCAACCCACTCAACTTATCAAAAATATCATCTACCCTTAGAAGAGGGTAATGTTTCTTTATCATTACCTAATTGAACCTCTTGTATTCTATGTACAACCTTAGACTACAATATCTCTTCTTGGTGAACAACACTTGAGCTCCATAAAGTGAAAAAATGGGCCAGATAATAACAATATACATCATATCATCAATCTAAATCCTCAACTCCGAAAACATATAAGGTCCTATCTAATAAAGATCCATCACAATTAGAGAAGCTCCAGGCTCCTAGTCTATCCTGAACTCAACATCACATCAAGGGATAGTGTCACAAACTCATCCTAGAAAACATCTAGTAACTCCCTAATGGCCCTTGGGAACTCCATTATCCCATTATAAACTAATTCCACCAACAAATATTACATAAAAAAGTGTGGGCTCCACATGTTGACTACACACTAGATAACCCGGTTAGCTAATGAAAACCACACATTGTCTATCCATATAAGATAAAATTACTCTCCTCCCAAAGAAATTAATAAATTCATCCCTGAAATACAACCATTATATGTCTTGGATGACATAAAACTATTTATTCATTAGCAATAAAGTATCCCCATGAGACTGATGTGGCCCCATAATCTCTCTACATTCTTAGTACACATAAAACAAGTTGTTTTGAACTCTGTATGGTGTAGTATATACAATTATAATAAGAAGCATATATATTCATTGTCCTAGAGCATGGACTAGAGTGGGTTCCATAAAGGATTGTGAATCTCATGAATCAAACAAGGAAAACAGGGGTACTAAACAAACTGATTGTACCTCTGATAATCTTTGGACCTTACAAAATTGTTGCCTCTACTGCATGAAATTAACCATGACTTACTTCTATACCTCTATACTAATGAATACCTCCCCAAAAAACTATGTTCAAGTTTCATGAACACATAGAACATCCTAAGGTCAACCTCTGCATACTCCATCAACCCTCAGTTGTAACACCCCTACCCCAGAATCCCAGATTCGATGCATTATTACATACCATTGGCATGATCACAAAAGATCATGTCTCGAAAGACCAATTAGTTTATTATCGTTGGAAGTACAAGATACATTCATAAGGTTTACATTACATCATAAAATATAAAACGACAACAACATTGTTTTCGTAGACATAATTGAGATCCCATAGACTATCCCTATAGGTCATTCATAATATACTTCTTTTCATCCAGGGAAAAATAAAATATAGAATGGGGTGAGCTCAGATGCTCAGTAAGGATAAAAATACAGTGGAAAATTTCATATATAAGCATAAAAATTTAAGCCAATGTATAAAACTAAAACAAAATACTTTTAAACATGAACTTCAGTATAATATGGCAACGATAAAATCAAAATAATGCAATTTAATTACTCACATTGATATTCTACCATTCGAATAATCACATGAAATATGAATAGCCACATTCTTAATGACAGAATGCATAATTCAAGACTTTCATAACCACATAGTCAAGGCCTTATTCCATGTCTACAAATAAGATTTTTTCAAGGCCCTGTGCCAAGATACTAGTTTGTCTCATGAGACCTATCGATGCATCGAGGAGCTATAGTGGGCTCCACCCGTCACATACTAAGTCTAACGCATTCCTTGTATGAAAAGGTTTATACATAACATAAACATTCGTATTAAAACTGGCATATGAAATGTCAATACTTTATCCATAAACCATGAATGGTATGAAATAACACATCCACAGTCAAACATATCACAAAACCATCAATACAATATGGAAGGTTAGTATCATAATAAATAAACTTCAAACAAACTTAAAATACATCAAAGGATGTTGACATAGATTAAATCAAAACCTTTTTTGAGAAATTTATCTTTCTATTTTGAAATCATTTAAAAGTCAAGTAATTATAAAAGAAAACATTTATAATTGAAAATATTTTTATAACCTTCTAAGGGAAACTTCGATGATGTTATAACGATGGAAAATAGTCGCACACACCGTATAGGTTAATAACAAGACATTCTTAACTTAATTTTGTCGAAAAGGTTATAAAGGACCTTGGTTGGAAAAAAACGGCAAGATTCCTTTATAAACATCTTATAAAAGTCAAACAAGGTTATAAATGACTTTATCCAATAGTATATAAAATAGTATTAATGTTTTGAAATACATTTTTAAGAAACGTGAATGTGGATGACAAAGAGGTCCCAATAGATAATTACATATAAACAACCTAGGATAATGACGAGATTGTAAAATTAACCCTTACCTTGTACATTTCCTTGGAAGATGGTATGTTAACCTCCTGTATAATGGTTAAATAATTGTTATTAACTTATACAAGAGTCTTATACATTAATATGATATCATATATGATCTTTTAACATTTCTTTGTTAATAATATCTTAGTATTATCGTCGTTTCAGGTGTTAATAGATTCATTTTCCTTTATATTATTTGTTATGTGAGTCATATTTATTATTTATGAGATGTATATTATTCATATCCAGAATGATATAAAGTCTTTAAACATTATTTTTAATCATCAAATTAAAATTAGTCTTTAATGGATATGAATGGGAATGAATCTCATCATGTTCGTGGAGACGGTAATCTGTACGTATGCACGAGCGACAATATCATTCTTAAAATAATATATAATAAGATGGTATATCATATATACAGAATCATTATCATGTTATATATATTATTTACACCAATTAAACATCATTATTATACACATCCAAAAAATAATTTATTGAATAAGAATTACACCACGACGTGGAGACAGAAATAAGTACGTACGCACGTATGGTGACCTGTCATTCAAAGGATGGATGTAATAATTAATATCGTTGTACAATATTCATAATAACATAACAATATATATAAGATACTAGAGTTATTATTTTATAATGGAAACAACAAAGAAAGAGTAAGTGGAAGAAGAAAAGAACTTGAAGGAGGTGATGAAATATTTACCTCCTCTTTGGGTTCTTCCTTTTGATTTGATCAAAAGTGCTCCTTAGGTTGGCTTCCGGACTAAAGGAGGGCCTCTAGAATGAATGGAGGATAGTTTAGAGGGTATTTTTATAGGGTTTGGCCGAGCCAAATGGCTTTTAATGTGTGAATTAGAGATAAGGGGGAGTTCCCTTTTATAAGAGGGGTGAGGGGCACCTTAGAAAAAGCTAGAAATATTATTTCATAATAAAATAATTTTCGGTTTCTAATGGATCAAAAATGGATTATTTAAAGGATAAGGTGGGGATGGGTTGAAGACCACTCAACCAAAAGGTTTTAGATAGTTTTTGGTCACTATATTAACTTTATATTTTAGATTTATCTTTTAGCTAAATAGTTTGACATTTACCATGTCTCTTTGTATTTTAATATTATATGGTTAATAAACATACTATATACTTCCAAGAGAACCCCAAGAGGTTCATTACTTATACACCTATCATTATATAAGTCTTTTGGACGAAACATAGATTTTTATGAATATAATATCAATTAATAATATAATATATTTTTTAAAAACTAGGGTGGTTCTTCATCATATGTTCATCGGGTTCCCGTGTTGCCTCTTCCATCTTATGGTTTCTCCATATAAATTTTACCGGATGAGTTTTCTAGTTTCTCAACACTTGTTGTCTTGTATCAAGAACCTTGATAGGCTCTTCGCAATAAGACAAATCTGGTTCCAGTTCTAATTCCTCATAGGCGAGTAAATGCGTTTGGTCAGGCATGTATTTTCACAACAGTGATACGAGGAACACATCGTGATCTTTGGAGAGACTTGGCAGCATTACCATACGGTAAGCTACACCCCCAATTTGTTCTAGAATTTCGAAAGGTCCGATGTACCTGGGACTTAATTTTACCTTCTTACCGAAACGTATAACACCCTTCCATGGAGATACCTTCAAGAAAACTTGTTATTCTACCAGAAATTCCAAATCCTTCTTTCAGTTATCAGCATAGCTCTTCTTCCTACATTGAGCTGTTTGATGTGGTTTTGGATTACCTTAACCTTTTCCATCATTTCCTCCACAAGTTCTAGACCTATGAGTTTTTTTTCTGCCAACATCACCCCAACCGGTTGGTGTGAAACATCTCTTTCCATATAATGCTTCATATGGTGCCATCGGAATAGATGAATGGAATCTATTGTTATAGTATAATTCTACTAGAGGTAAATATTGATCCCACATACCTTGAAAGTCAAGTGAGAAAGATCTCAACATATCTTCTAAGTTTTGAATTTTCCGTTCTGATTGACCATCAGTTTGATTGTGGTAGGAAGTGCTCAAATGAAGCTCGGTATCCTGGGATTTCTAAAGACTTTTTCAGAATCCTGATGTAAAACGCAAATCACGATCAAAATCAATCGATAGGGGTACTCCATGAAGTCTCAAAATATCATTACTATATAGTCTTTCTAGACGTTCAAGTGGAAAATATTCTCTTATAGAAAGAAAATGTGCTGACTTGGTAAGATGATCAACAATTAACCATATTGCATCATTCCTTATAGGGGTCTTTGGTAGTCCCATGACAAAGTCCATCGTGATATCATCCCATTTCCACTCAGGTATGGGAAGATGTTTCATAACTCATCTAGGCTATTACCTTCCATCTTTCACTTGTTGACAAACCATACATCTTGTCACAAAATAATCAATATCCCTCTTCATTTTGTCCCACCAAAAATGTTCCTTCAAATATTTATACATTTTGGGGCTACCATAGTGTATAGAGAAATTAGAACCCTGAGAATCACCCAACAATTCCGTTTTTATATCAGGTATATTGGGAACACAAAGCCTTTTCCCAAATTTCAAAATTTCATCTTTATACACAAATTCACTCAATCTCCCATCATTCATAGCTTTAATATTATTTTGAAACTCTTCATCATCAGTCTGAGAACTCTTTAACCTTTCTAGTAAATATGGTTTGGAAACCATTCGAAAAATTATTGATTTTCCCCCTTCCATGAAGATTCCCATATCCATCATTATTGGATCCATTTATATAGGATAATTTTCAACTCTCATCTTATTAAAAACTCCATGATCCATTCTACTAAAAGAATATTCTACCTTATTTTCTTTCCTCAGTTGGTAGTGTATCGTGCAATCATAATCCTTGAGTAGTTAAAGCCATCGACTTTTCCGCATGTTGATTTTTTTTGTGAGAAAATATACTTCAAACTCTTGTGATCGGTATATATCTCACATTTTTCACCAAAGAGATAGTGTCTTAAAAATATAAAAATCAAAGATTATATCTACTAACTCAATATCATGAGTAGGATAGTTTTTCTCAGGAATTTTTAGCTTTCCTGATGCATAGGAAATAACCCTATCATTCTGCATAAGGACACACCCAAGTTCTTTCTTTGAAGCATCACTATAAATAACAAACCCATCATTCCCTGATTGTAGAGTCAATATAGGATAATTGACTAATATTCTCTTTAGTTCTTCAAAACATTCTTCACACTCTTTTGTCCAAAAAATTTTAACCCATTTTCATGTGAACTTTGATAATGGGATAGCCAACCGGGAAAAATTCTAGACGAAACGTCGATCATGACCTGCTAAACCAATAAAACTACGTACCCCAGTTATACTCGTCAGTGTTGGCCATTATTGGATTTCTCTTATCTTAGAAGGATCATTGGAGATTCCATCCTTATAGACAATATTTCCAAGAAAATAAATATCATGAATCCAAAATTCACACTTTCTAAACATCCCATATAATTCATGTCTTATAAGAGTCTTTAGGATAATGCGCAAGTGATTTTCATGATCTTCGTAGTTTTTGGAGTATACCAATATATCATCAATAAATACCACTATAAAGTCATCAAGATATTACTTGAAAACCCTATTCATTAGATAAATGAAGATAGAGGGTGCATTATTCAATCCAAAAGGCATTACTATAAACTCGTAATGCCCGTACCTGGTTCAAAATGCTGTTTTCGGAATATCTTCCTTCTTCAAAAAAACTGATGATATCTAGATTGAAGTTCAATCTTTGAAAAGTATTGAGCTCCATGAATTTGGTAGAACAAATAATCAATACGAGGTAGGGGATACTTGTTCTTTATTGTTATAGCATTGATCACCTTGTAGTCAATGCACAGCCTCATAGATCCACCTGTATTCTTAACAAAAAGAACAGGGGCTCCCCTGGTAGAAACACTAGGGCGATCAAATCCCTTATTACTCCATTCCTCTAGTTGTTTCTTTAGTTCCACTAATTTCATAGTGTCCATTCTATAAGGGGTCTTTGATATAGGCCTTGAACTAGGAATTAAATCAACGGAAAACTCAATTTCTCATTCTAGAGGATGTCCATGTAAATCTTCTAGAAAGACATAAAACATATTCTTTCACAATAGGTGAATCCTCTATTTGAACATTCCTTTCCTCACCCACAGTCATTTCATTCTCTTCCTCACCAATAATTTAATTTAGTGGAGCTACTAGGGGTGGACCTAGATAAGAATTAGGTGGTGATGTTTCTGCTCTAAAGATATGGTACTCCTTATCATCATAAAAAATCATAACCTCCTTATTATTAGAATAAATTTTCACATCATGGTCTGAATGCCAATCCATACTGAGGATTATATCAAATTAAATCAATGTTATGATGGTGATATCATCAGATAAAGAATGTTTATATTCCCTAATTGGGACTGATTCACAAAACTTTGTTGCAATGATACTTCCCTTAAAAGTTTGGTCTGAAAACTCCCTTGTTAATTCAAATTGAAAATATCTGATTTTCTTAGAAAACTAGGATGATATGAAATAATGCAATGATCCAGAATCAAATAAAGAATTTTCTAAACATGGGGAAACAATTAAATTACCTGCCACCATGTCTTTCGGAGCTTCAACTTCAACAGTAGTGATAACATAAACTTGGCCTTGATCCCTTGGCCTTTTTTGAGCTATGTTCCCCTGATTCTTAGGACATTCATTTTCATAATGCCCCTTTTGTCTACAATTGTATCATTCAACATCGACAACCTCTTTCTTCCACTTGTAATCACAAGCTTGGTGGCTTTTTTCACCACACATATAACAGACTCCCATTCCCTTCAGGAAAGTACCAAGGTGTGTCTTCCCACATTTACTGCAGGATGGATATTCAACTTTTCCCTTCTTCCCCTTATTTCCATTTCTAGAGTGTTCCTTAGATCACTTCTTCTCATTCTTTGCTTTAAATTCATAAGAATTAGAGAATTATTTTTCTCTCTTGATGGCACATGAGACAATATCTTTGTACGATGAGAAGGATTTTGAAACTAATTCTATATGGAGAAATGGTTTTAACCCATAAAAGAAACAAGAAATCTTACTTCTTGGGTTATATATATAATCTAGAACATTCCTCACTAACATTGTATTGTTAGCTTCATACTTTGCGACATTCTCATCCTCTTTTTTCCTCAGACTCGGAAATTTTCTTTCCTTATCCACTCGATGGTCATGTGGAATATATTTTTCTAAGAAAATTTATTTCAACTCCCTCTATTAAATATTTCATACTTCTTCACCTTCCTTTTTGTTTTGAATCAATGACCACCATTGAATAGCATCTGTAGTGAGGTAGTAAACTTCCATGATAACTTTTTCCCTGTCACTACTCCCCTAGGTGAGGAATATTTTCTCTACGGAATTTATTCATTGCTCAGCCACTAATGGATGTGTACACCCATTGAATGTCAGTGGTTATTGCCTCATGAATAGATCTAACATTGATCTTCCATGTCGTGGATCAGGGTGCTCCATATGGGTAAGGTTATTATTCATAACCATAGTGATTTTTCCCAGTATGGTGATTAGCTGATCAGTACCAATTGCACCACTAGCTCCACTATAATTATCTTGAGTTGAGGTAAATACTTACATGGAGTGCGTGAATTGTTACAGTTCCATTACTTCCACAAGGAACCATTTCTAAACAATGGCATAAACTATATTAGTTTATGAATCCCAATACATAAATACAAACTTGTAAAACACTTAACCTAAATTGAACAGTTTATGGATATCATTGAGGAAGTATATACTCATAAACCCATCATAATAGTTTGTAATGAAACTGAGAATTATCCTAAGAATAACCCCGCGATTTTCGTAACCAAGAGTACAGCAAGGCCCGTTGTCATGAACCAATTTTTGTTCGAGTCTAGATCAAAGAGGTGTTTTCGGGTTTTACCCCTAGGTACATCTGTTTCAGAGCAGCCTCAACCTGCTCGTATCTAGACAGGGATTTATTTCTGGGAAAACTCACAAAATCTCTTCAATACCAAAATTTTCGGAAGTTCTTCTATACTAATCCTCAAAGTCTATCTTAGGGATATGTGCTCTAATCAGTTTTTATCTAAATATAGTTTCCAAGATTTATACTAAATGTAATGCCCCGACCCTAATTACCCAGAGTTGGTGCATTACTTCGTAACATTGGCATGATCACAAAAGATCAAGTCTCGAAAGACCGATTAGTTTAGTAGCCTTGGAAACAGTAGATACATTCATAAATGTTACATTACATCATAAAGTGAAAAACTAATAACAAAGTATTCATAGTACACACTCGTATCCTCTTCTGGCTATCCCTGCAGTTCATTCATAAAATACTTCTTCACATCCTGGAAAATATTAAAACATTGAAAGGAGTGAGCTCAGATGCTCAGTAAAGATAAAAATATAGCAGAAGCTTTCATCAATAAACATAATCATTTAAGGCAATGTATAACTAAAACAAAAGCCTTTTAAACTTTAAATTCAACATAATATGGAAAAAGTAAAATGAGATAATTCCATTTACTTCTTCACATGGATATTCTACTGGTCGAATAATCACATGCAATATCAATAACCACTTTCATAATGATGGAATGCATAATTCTAGACTATCATAACCATGTAGCCAAGGCCTCGTGCCAAGACCACAAATAAGATTTTGTCAAGGCCTCGTTCCAAGACAATAGTTTGTCTCATGATACCTTCTGATGCATCAAAGAGCTATAGCGGGCTCCACCCATCACTTATTAAGTCCAATGCATTCCTCATATGAACAGGTTTAAACATATCATAAACCACAACATAATCGTATCACATAAAACATGCATAAAAGAAACATAAAATTTCCACATTTCAATCACAAGATATCAATACAACACATTGATATAATGAAAACACCTTCAAAACCATTTTCAATACCAAAATAAAAGAAAAGTAAAACTTGGTATTCATTTTTCTTTTAAAAAAAAGGTATGGCTTGTAGAGGAATCCGAAACTCAAATAATGGTCACGGCGGCGGAGAATTCGTTGTCACCACATACGTACGACAAAAACATTCCCTTTTTCATTTAGTAAACGCTTCGTATAAAAAGATTCCTTTTGAATAAACGTAAAAGTCTAAGGGGTTTCTACACCGTATAAAAGAAAGTTGTGTATAAACCCAAATATGCCTCAATGAAAGGAGATTGAAACGAAGTATCTTACAAAGATCATTTTTTTAAATAAAATAGATCTATTATTTGTATTCACTATAATTACACATAAATAAAGTACAAATAAAAGATGGTACATAATAATATCATGACGTAATTTGAAAGTAGAAGATTAACCCAAAGAATGGAAATTGGGTTAAGAAGTCCCCTTACCTTGCATCCTGTCTTGACTCGACCGTTCTTTAACCTCCTAAATAATAAACTAGAGTTAATTTATAATTTCTTAAGAACCTTTTTCAAGTTTTTTATTCCTTTTATATCACTTAGTTAATTGTTATGAACATTATGTATTTATTTAAGTTAATAACGGTCGTTTTGTAGATCTTTGGTACTTGAGTCAAAAATAAACTTCTTATAATTACAAGCTGTTCATGTGGTGAAATATCCATTATATCCAGAATTATATTCATGATATAGAAATCATATATCTCATATATATCCAGTATATACATGCATTTATAATATCCCATACCGTTTAGAGGTAAGAAATGAAATGCACCGTTCATGGAGACGGTAAGTCGTACGTACGCAAGAACGCTACTTTCATTTCTATTTCGTATTTAATGAAATCATAATGATATAAAGGTATATTATAATTCTAGTATAATATAATATATAATATCATTTACGTCATCCTTTATACATCCCACATATGGCATTAACGATTCAAATCACTTTGAGGGGGCGGTAGTCCGCACTTCCTAAAATGAAAATACCGCATTTACCCATAATGGAAACAAGAAAGGTATGTCATAAATGAAAAATACAGAACCTTAAGTAAAACATAAACATATTATATATCATATATAAATATAGTTACATCTTAATGGCCACCTTTGAAGGTGTAATATGAGTGTTGAACAATCATCATTTTGTGAGGCAGAAATTCGCCATCCACCGAAACAGTATGTTCTTTAACCATTAGATGTAGGTGTGTGTAAGTGTAGCTCAAATACATCTCATAACAACATCCTAGTATATTGAGGACACTGTTGTTGTTACAAAAGAAATGAATAAAAAGAGTTTAGGGGGTTGGATAAGCAAAATAAAACAAAATAACATAAGAGAAGACATTACCTTAAAATCGGGTAACTCTTTTGATTTGAGCCAAAGGATTCCTTGGGAAGAATTATGCCCAAAGTGAGGCTTCTAGGAGAAAGGGAACGAAGTTGTGAGAGTATTTTGGCAGAGGTTGGCTGATCCAAAAGGCTTTTAAAGTGTGAGTAAGGTGGTAGTGGTGGGGGCCTTTTATAAGTGGAGAGGAGGGGCACTCTTGAAATGTCATGAAATGTTACTTTATTAAGAAATGATTTTCGGATTATAAAGGTCCCACAATGATATATTTCGAGTCTAAGGTGATAAGGGTTCGAAATATCCTCATCCAATAGGTTTTGGACAAGTGTAAGCCTTAGATTTTACATTATCCTTTCATTTTATTTAAATCGTTATTTAATGAGGTAATCGCTGCATCATCATGGTGTCATAAATAATTTAATTTATTTAATGTCTAAAAATTATAAAAAAATTATAATGATGTAGGAAATATTTTTATATTTCTAGTGAATATTTATATTCAAAAATATTACTTGTATAACCCCATTTAAAAATTTTTGTAGTAAAACAACTTATGTCTGTGACATTTTTATTTGAACTTTAAAGAAAAGTTATTTATGTCATTTTCCTACCAAAGTGGCTCCATGGGGTCCCCAAGTTGACCCATGTATTGTCCTGGTCGGCCATGACTTATCCAATAGAGTTAGGACAAGTATAAAGGTCATTTCATATTTTTATAATACCATTTTTACCTTAAATTTCACTAATTACCTTTAATCGCGATTAGTTAAACTTAAAAGTTACTATTCACCAAAAATTATTTTAAACACATTGAACAACATTTTACTTCCTAATGAAAACCATGTATGTCGGGTTTTTAAAAATCAAATCACATAAGTGGTAATATTTTATTTAAATGAAAAAAATCAGTTATTTAACTACCACTTAGTGGTTTCACTATTCATCAAAAATTGATGTTTTTCAGAACAATGCAAAAATTTCAACCTAAGATATAATTGATATTCTGAATTCAAAAATGATGTCTATTCTGAAAAATTCCAAACATATAATTTTCATTAATTAATTTTCTAAATAATTCTCGTTGTCACAACAAATAGCATGTTTAAAGAAAGAATATCAATCAAAAGATTGACAATTATTTATGTCCAATTTCAAAGTGAAATTAATTCTAATGAACACCATTGGATAAAATGGTAAAAATATATTCTAATTATACTTTTAAAACACTAAATAATATAATTTATCACTATAAATTATTTTGATTAAAAATGTTGTTTTTAAGTATTTTTCACTATTCATAAAAATGGAAGTTCTCAGAAAATTACAAAAAATTCAACTTAGGATAATATCGATATTACGAATAGAAAAATGAAGTCCATTTTGAAGTATAAAATTTCTATAATTTTAAAAAGTTGGTATTACTATTCATAACGGCTACTTTGATTAGTCGCGGTGTGTTAGGACTCGAACTTGCGTACAATGCAAGCTATTGCATTGTTGAAAGAGAGGCATATCGTGAAAGCTTGGGGTGTTACATTCTCCCATCCTTCAATAAATTGCGTCCTCACAATTTGAAATTTTTCTTTGAAAGTAAAAGGTTTAAAATAGAAAATACCTTTGCAGAAAACCCACATCGGAAATAGGGTTAATAAGAATATAACATTAAAAGAATGAAAGAGAAGTACAAAGGTCACCCGAGACAGCCCATACTAGGATTCTATGAAAATATGGATATGGAAGAAAAACAAACCATCAGGGTCTGATGGAGAGTTGTAGAAAACTAGATTAGGAGAAAGTTAACCATAAGAAAATCACAAACTTGTGATTGGTTAAACGGTCATTGAATCCCCAGTTGGAAAAGTTAACGGGCAACGTTTCTGTTTTAAGTTACCTTTTATAATGATGAGGAATTTATTTAGGAGATTTACTAAGAACATAAGGGAATATACATACTTGTCATGTAGACTTTCATTTTTTAATAAATATTTACCACAAACCCATCTTTCACTCTAAAAGGTAATAGAACTCAAAAATATTCTATTTATCCTAATTGTATAAGGTTCCAAATATTAACACATACCATTTAGATTAGTAAAACTATTTTGTAATAACCAGGGACTTCCTGTAGGCTAGTGGTAGGTAATAAAGGCCTGTCGCACTATGGTTGTGGGTTCGATTCCTGTAGATTTGTCCGACGCGACGGGTTATGCCCCACCCTGCAGGTCGTCCTTTTCCTAAAACTATAGTATTATAATATTCCAAAAATAATCTTCAGAAATGTTTTAACCTTAAACAATGCTATCCAAAGTTCAAATTAATTCATTCCAACCACTATAGTTATCCAAAATACCTTTGTCCAGACATTTTCTAAAAGGTCTCTAAATTCCAAAATCAATTGTAACCTCAGATTCCCCAAACAAAGTAAAGTTTCTCTTATTGTTACATACTAAAAATATGATTACCTTCATCATATTAAAACCTTAATGAAAAGAAAAAGTACTGTAGTAAAATCCTTATATATATCACATTATTCTTATAACTAGAATATAATCCTTGAGTCCAAAATCACCAATACATTAATTATTCCACTTCAACTGTAGTAACAACATAATATTGTCCTTGATCCCTTGGCCTTTTCTGAGGTATGTTTCCCTGAAGCTTAGGACATTCATTTGCATAATGTCCCATTTCCATACAATTGTACAACTCAACATTGATAGCCTCTTTCTTTCCCTTGCAATCACGAGTCTGGTGACCTTTTTCTCCACATTTATAACAAACTCCCATTCCTTTTAGGCAAGCACCGGGGTGATTCTTCCCACAATTATCACATAATGGAAAATCATTCTTTCCCTTTTTCCCTTTATCCATCTCTTGTTCCACCGTTCTCTTCTTCTCTTGCTTTACTTTTTTGTCATAAGACTTAGAGAATTCATTTTCTATCTTGATAGCACACGAGACAATATCTTCGTATGATGAGAAGGATTGTGATACTAAAGCTGGAAGGAGAAATGTTTTTAACCCATCAAATATACGATCAATCTTAATTCATGGGTTACATATATAATCTGTTGCATGCCTCGCTAACCTTGTAAAGTTAGCCTCATACTTTGCAACATTCTCATCCTCCTTTTGTCTCAAACTCAGAAATTGCCTTTCCATATCTGATCGATGGTCATGTGGAAAGTATTTTTCTAATAAAAGATCTTTTAACTCTCTCCATTCCATACTTGATACTTCTTCATCTTCCTTTGTATTTTGAATCAATGACCACCACTGGTCGGCATCTCTAGTGAGGCGGTAAACTGCCATGATAACCTTCTCCCTTTCACTACTCCCCAAGGCGTGGAATATTTTCTCTAAGGAGTTTATCCATTGCTCACCTACTAATGTATTTGTACCCCCATTAAATGTTGGCGGTTGTTGCCTCATGAAGTGGTCTAACATTGATCCTCCACGTTGCGGATCAGGGTGCTCCATAAGAGTAAGGTTATTATTCATAACCTGAGTGAGTTATCCCAGTATGGTAATAAGTTGATCAGCACCAGTTGTATCTCCAACTCCACAATAATTATCTTGAGAATGAGGGAAATCCCTATATGGAGTGAGTGCATTGATACGGTTTCCATTACTTCCACTAGGTGCCATTTCTAAACAATGGCATAAACTAGATTAGTTTATGAATTAAAATACATAATTCCATACTTGTAAAACACTTAACACTAATTGAACTATTTATGGATATAATCCATAATCATAAAAAATGTTTTCTTTGAGGAAGTATATACTCATAACCCTTCATAGTGGTTTGTAAACAAAATGATAATTATCCTAATCATATCCCCTGAGAGTGTCGTAACCAAGAGTGCACCAGTTCCCGTTCGAGTCTAGCTCAAAGCGGTGTTTTCGGGTTTTAACCCTAGGTACATCTGTGCTAGAGCCGCCTCTACATGCTCGTATCCAGACAGGTATGTATTGCTCGGAAAACTCACAAAATCTCTATAATACCAAAATTCTTGGAAGTTATTCTATACTAATCCTTAAAGTCTATGTTCGGGCTATGTGCTCTAATCAGAGTTTATCTAAATATAGCTTCCAAGGTTAGTACTAAACTGCCTCTGATACCAACTGTAACGCCCTGACCCCAATTACCCAGAGTTGGTGCATTACTTCGTAACATTGGCATGATCACAAAAAATCATGTCCCGAAAGACCGATTAGTTTAGTATCCTTGGAAACACTAGATACATTCATAAATGTTACATTACATCATAAAGTGAAAAACTAATAACAAAGTCTTCATAGTCCACACTCGTATCCTCTTTTGACTATCCCTGCAGGTCATTCATAAAATACTTCTTCACATCCTGGAAAATATTAAAACCTTGAAAGGAGTGAGCTGAGATGCTCAGTATAGATAAAAATATATCGGAAGCTTTCATCAATAAACATAAACATTTAAGGCAATGTATAACTAAAACAAAAGACTTTCAAACTTGAACTTCAACATAATATGGAAAAAGTAAAATGAGATAATGCCATTTACTTCTTCACATGGATATTCTACTGGTCGAATAATCACATGCAATATCAATAACCACTTTCATAATGATGGAATGCATAATGCCAGACTATCATAACCACGTAGCCAGGGCCTCATGCCAAGACCACAAATAAGATTTGGTCAAGGCCTCATTCCAAGACACTATTTTGTCTCATGAGACCTACCGATGCATCGAGGAGCTATAGTGGGATCCACCCTTCACTTATTAAGTCCAATGCATTCCTCATATGAACAGGTTTAAACATATCATAAACCATAACATAATCGTATCACATAAAACATGCATAAAGGAAACATAACATTTCCACATTTCGATCACAAGATATATATACAACACATTGATATAATAAAAACACTTTCAAAACCATTTTCAATACCAAAATAAAAGAAAAGTAAAACATGGTATTTATTTTTCTTTTAAAAAAAAGGTATGGCTTGTAGAGGAAGCCGAAACTCAAATAATGGTCACGGCAGCGGAGAAGTCATTGTCGCCGCATACGTACGACAAAAACATTCCCTTTTTTCATTTAGTAAACACTTCGTATAAAAATATTCCTTTTTAATAAACGTAAAATTCAAAGGGGTTTATACACCGTATAAAAGCAAGTTGTGTATAAAACCAAATATGCCTCAATGAAAGGAGATTGAGACGAAGTCCCTTACAAAGATCATTTTTTTAAATAAAATAGATGTATTATTTGTATTCACTATAATTACACATAAAGAAATTAAAAAATACAAGATAGGACATAATAATATCATGACGTAATTTGAAAGTAGGAGATTAACCCAAAGAATGGAAATTGGGTTAAGAAGTTCCCTTACCTTGCGTCCTGTCTTGACTCGACCGTTCCTTAACCTCCTGAATAATAAACTAGAGTTAATTTATAATTTCTTAAGAACCTTTTTCAAGTTTTTTATTCCTTTTATATCACTTATTACCATGTTATTAACATTATGTATTTATTTAAGTTAATAACGGTCATTTTGTAGATCTTTGGTACTTGAGTCAAAAATAAACTTCTTATAATTACAAGTTGTTCATGTGGTGAAATATCCATTATATCCAGAATTATATTCATGATATAGACATCATATATCTCATATATATCCAGTATATACATGCATTTATAATATTCCATAACGTTTAGAGGTAAGAAATGAAATGCACTGTTCATGGAGACGGTAAGCCGTACGTACGCATGAACGCTACTTTCATTTCTATTTCGTATTTAATGAAATCATAATGATATAAAGGTATATTATAATTCCAGTATAATATCATATATAATATCATTTACTCCATCCTTTATACATCCCACATATGGCATTAACGATTCAAATCACTTGGGGGGCGGTAGTCCACAATTCCTAAAATGAGAATATCGCGTTTACGCATAATGGAAACAAGAAAGGTATGTCATAAATGAAAAATAAAGAAACTTAAGTAAAACATAAACATATTATATATCATATATAAATAGAGTGACATATTAATGGCCACCTTTTAAGGTGTTATATGAGTGTTGAACAATCATCGTTTCGTGAGGCAGAAATTCACCATCCACAGAAACAGTATGTTCTTTAACCATTAGATGTAGGTGTGTGTAAGTTTAGCTCAAATACATCTCATAACAACATCCTAGTATATTTAAAATACTGGTGTTTTTACAAAATAAATAAATAAAAATAGTTTAGGGGGTTGGATAAGCAAAATAAAACAAAATAACATAAAAGAAGACATTACCTTAAAATCGGGTAACTCTTTTGATTTGAGACAAAGGCTTCCTTGGGAAGAATTATGCCCAAAGTGAGGATTCTAGGAGTAAGGGAGGGAAGTTGGGAGAGTATTACTTTAGAGATTGTCCGAGCCAAAAGGCTTTGAAAGTGTGAGTAAGGTGGTAGCGGGGTGGCCTTTTATAAGTGGAGAGGAGGGGCACTCTTGGAATGTCATGAAATGTTACTTTATTTAGAAATGATTTTCGGATTCTAAATGTCCCAAAATGATATATTTCGAGGCTAAGGTGATAAGGGTTCTAAATCTCCTCATTCAATATGTTTTTGACACGTGTAAGACTTAGATTTTACATTATACTTTCATTTTATTTAAATCGTTAATTAATGAGGTAATCGCGGCATCATCATGGTGTCATAAATAATTTAATTTATTTAATGTCTAAAAATTATAAAAAAATCATCATGATGTAGGAAATATTTTTAGATTTCTAATGAATATTTATAGTCAAGAATATGACTTGTATAACCCCATTTAAAAATTTTTGTATTAAAACAACTTATGTTTGTGACATTTTTATTTTAACTTTAAATAAAAGTTATTTATGTCATTTTCCTACCAAAGTGCCTCCATGGGGTCCCCAAGTTGACCCATGTATTGTCTTGGTCGACCATGACTTATCAAATAGAGGTATGACAAGTTTAAAGGTCATTTCATATTTTTATAATACCATTTTTACCTTAAATTTCACTAATTACCTTTAATCGTGATTAATTAAACTTAAAAGTTACTATTCACCAAAAATTATTTTAATCCCATTGAACCACATTTTACTTCCTAATGACAACCATGTATGTCGGGTTTTTAAAAATCAAATCACATAAGTGGTAATATTTCATTTAAATGAAAAAAAACAGTTATTTAACTACCACTTAGTGGTTTCACTATTCATCAAAAATTGAAGTTTTTCAGAAAAATGCCCAAATTTCACCCTAAGCTATAATTGATATTCTGAATTCAAAATTGATGTCTATTCTGAAAAATTCCAAACATATAAGTTTCTCTAATTAATTTTCTAATTAATTCCCGTTGTCACAACAAATAGCGTGTTTTAAGAAAGAATATCAATCAAAATATTGACAATTGTTTATGTCCAATTTCAAAGTGAAATTGATTCTAATGAACACCATTGGATAAAATGGTAAAAATATATTCTAATTATACTTTTAAAACACTCAATAGTTTAATTTATCACTATAAATTATTTTTATTAAAAAAGTTGTTTTTAAGTATTTTTCACTATTTATAAAAATGGAAGTTCTCAGAAAATTACAAAAAATTCAACTTAGGATAATATCGATATTACGAATACAAAAATGAAGTCCATTTTGAAATATAAAATTTTTATAATTTTAAAATGTGGTTATTAATATTCATAACGACTACTTTGATTAGTCACGGTGTGTTAGAACTCGAACTTGCGTACAATGCAAGCTATTGCATTATTGAAAGAGAGGCGTATCGTGAAAGCTTGGGGTGTTACACTAAACTTCCTCTGATATAAACTGTAACTCCCCAACTGAAGAAGCCCAGATTCGGTGCATTATTATGTAACATTGGAATGATGAGAAAATATCAAGTCTCGAATGACCGATTATTTTAGTAGCCTTGGAAGTACTAGATACATTCATAAGGTTTACATAACATAAAAAAATGGAAAAATACAGTAACATTATTTCCATAGACAACACTAAGATCCCATAGACTATCCCTGTAGGTTAGTCTTAATATACTTCTTTGCATCCTGAGAAAAATAAAACATAGAAATGGGTGAGCTCATATGCTCAGTAAGGTTAACAATATAACGGAAACTTTCATAAATAAGCATAAAAATTTAAGGTAATATATAATAATAAAACAAAAGACTTTTAAACTTGAACTTCAGCATAGTATGGAAAATAAAAAATCAAAACAATTCCATTTACTTACTCGCTTTGATATTCTACTAGTCGTATAATCACACGAAATATCAATAGCCACTTTCATAATGATGGAATGCATAATGCAAGACTTTCATAACCACATAGTCAAGGCCTTGTGTCGTGTCTACAAATAAGATTTTTTAAAGGCCTTGTGCCAGGACACAAGTTTGTCTCATTAGACCTATCGATGCATCGATGAGCTGTAGCTGGCTCCACCCATCACATACTAAGTCTAATGCATTCCTGATATGAAAAGGTTTTAACATAACATAAACATTCTTATTAAAAATAGAATATGAAATGTCAATATTTTATCCATAAACCAAGAATGGTTTGAAATAACACATCCACAGCCAAACATACCACAAAACCTTCAATAAAATATGGAAGTTTTGTATCATAAAAAATCAACTTCAAACAAACTTAAAATCCATCAAAGGATGTTGACATAGACGAAATCAAAACCTTTTTATAGAAATATCACTTTCTATTTTGAAATCATTTAAAACTCACGTAATTATAAAATAAAACATTTATTTTAAAGATATTCTTATATGTTTGTAAGGGATGCTTTGATGATGTTATAATGGTGGTAAATAGCCACACCAGACGTATAAGTTAAAAACGACATTCATACCTTAATTTTGTTGAAAAGTTTATAAAAGACCTTGTTTTGAAAACGACTGAAAAATTTCTTTATAAACAACTTATAAAATTCAAATAGGGGTATAATTGACTTTAACCAATATTCTATAAAATTGTAATAATGTTTTGAAATAAATTTTTAAAAAACATGTATGTGGATGATAAAGAGGTCCCAGAAGATAATTACATAAAAAAAACCTCAAATAATGAAGAGATTGTGAAATTAACCCTTAACATGTACATTTCCTTGGTCGATGGTAGGTTAACCTCCTGTATAATGGTGAAATAATTTTTATTAAATTATAAATGAATCATATATATTAATTTGATATCATATATGATCTTTTAACATTGTTTGTTAATAATATCTTAGTATTATCGTCATTTCGGGTGTTAACAGATTCATTTTCCTTTATATTATTTATTATGAGAGTCATATCTATTATGGATGGGATGTATATTATTCATATCCAGAATGATATCAAGTCTATAAACATTATTTTTAATCATCAAATGAAAATTAGTCTTTAATGGATATGATGGGTAATGAATCTAATCGTGTTTGTGGAGACGGTAATCTGTACGTACGCACGAGCGACAATATCATTATTAAAATAATATATAATTGGATGTTATATCATATATACAGAATAATTACCTTGTTATATTTATTATTTACATATATTACACATCATTATTATACACATCCAAAAAATAATGTATTGAATAACAATTACACCACGGCGTGGAGACGGTAATCCGTACATATGCACGTATGGTGACATGTCATTCAAATGATGGATAGAATAATGAATACGGTTTCACCATATACATAATAACATCAAAGTATATAGATGATACTGGAGTTATCATTTTATATTTGAAATAACAATGAAAGATGAAGTGGAAGAATAAAGGAACTTCAAAGAGGTGATGAAATATTTACCTCTTCTTTGGGTTCTTCCTTTTGATTTGTTCAAAAGGGCTCCATAGGTTGGCTTTATGACTAAAGGAGGGCGTCTAGGATAAAGGGAGGACATTTTAGAGGGTATTTGGGCAGGACTTGCCCAATCCAAATTGCTTTTAAGGTGTGTATTAGAGGGAATGGGGAGAGCCATTTTATAAGAGGGGTGAGGGGCACCTTATGAAAAACTAGAAATATTATTTTATAATAAAATAATTTTCGGTGTCTAATGGATAAAAAATGAATTATTTAAATGATAAGGTGGGGATGGGTCGAAAACCACTAAACCAATATTTTTTAGACAGGTTTGGGTCACTATATTAACTTTATCTTTTAGATTTAACATTTAGTTAAATAGTTTGACATTTACCATGTCTATTTTTATTTTTATATTATATGGTTAATAAAATTACTATATAATTCCAAGAAAACCCCAAGTGGTTCATTAATGATAAACCTATCATTATATAAATATTTTTCCCGAACCTTATATTTTTAGGAATATAATATCAATTAATAATATAATATTTTTTTTAAAAACACTTTTATGTCAATTTTGACACTATTTGGTATTTTGTTTTTGCAAAATTCATAACAGAATTATTACTTCGAAAAAAATTCATCTAATAAACCCTAATATGTCATATTAACCTATAAAATTAGTTAAATTAATAAAAATTCTGAAATTACATTTATTTGGATATTCATAATATCAATTATTTTAATATTACATTAATTAGGTAATTACTGCATCATCATTGTGTCATAAATAAATTAAATTATTTAACGTATAAAAAATATAAATAATATGCCATTTTGTTTAAATATTATTATATTTCTAATGAATATTTATAGTTTAATTTATCTTATGTATAACCCTATATTAAAAATGTTTTAGATATTAAACTGTGATTTTAACTCGTTTAAATATTCTTTAAATAAAATAATAATAAATATCCTAATCTAATCCAAGTGGACCTAAAGGATCATATTTTATTCCAAAGGTTTTTTTTGGTCGAATTACACTTATCCAATAGAATTACAACATGTGTTAGGGTAATAATTATATCATTTTTACCCTTAATTACCCTATTTACTTTTAACCGTGGTAAATAAAATAAAAAAGCTACTATTCACAAAAAATTATTTTCATCTTACTGAATAAAATTTTACTTACTGATATCAACTGTATCTCTCAGATTTTATAAATTCATCTCACAAAAGCAGTAAAATTATGTTTTATGTGAATTCATAAATTCTCCTAGGAGGTGGCTAAAAAACGGTGAAAAGTTCTATAAAATTTTTATATATCTAAAATTATTATAAATTGACTCCAATGAGTTACATTAAACTTATATAGGTATTATGTATCTATTTTGACCTAAAATAAATTTAAATAAAATAAATATTTATTTAAATAAACATTTGGTATTAAACTATAACTCAGTGTTTTCACTCTTAATCAAAAATTGAATGTTTTCAGAAAAATACAAAAAATTCACCCTAGGCTAATTTCGATATTCGGAATCCAAAAATGAGGTCCATTTTGAAAGATAAAATTTATAAAATTTTAAAAAGTGGGAATTACTATTCATAATGGCTAGTTTGGTTAGTTTTGGTGTGTTATAACTCAAAGTTCCGTACAACACATGTTACTCTATTATTCAAAGAGAAGCGTATCGTGGAAGCATGGGGTGTTACATCAGTAAAGTATAGCCTACTACCAATACAATTGAAATGGTATCCCTATAAACTTCTATTAAGGATGGTGTGAAACCTATCCACCTCCACAAAAATGAGCTCAGGGAATGACTAGAAACTAGTTATGGCAATGTAAATGAACCCCAAAACCAAAAAACACAAGCTTGATATCTTTAAGAAAATCATGGAAATCATTATCCCAACAAAGATTAATGTGAAACCACTAAGTTCAACTCCCCATCAGATGGAACCTCAAATATCCGAGTTCCTAAGACCAGCCACTAAAAACTTTGGTCCTATAATAACCCTTCTAGTTCACCTCTCACAGTAAGTCTCCTTGCGGGTAAATAAATGTGAACACCTATTCCTTCTTATGAACCTCAAGATATGTTTAAAATGTAAAAGGAGTAAATACATACTAAATATAAGGATGGATAACCTCCTCATGTTGTCACACATGAGACTACCCATCCAAAAAAATATCTTGAAAAAACACATAAATTCTTTGAACTTGATTACCAACTCTTGCACTATCATACTCCCTTGCTGAAGATAAATAAGATTCTGCCTCTTCACTACCTTCATGGATGATGAAAGGAACTCTTCCATGAAATCCTTCTAAAAAATGACCCATAAATTTTTTTTTGGCTTTGGCCCTCTATGATACGGTGTCCACCACTAAAGAATAGATCCCCACATATGAAAGACTTCCAAAGGGAAATAGTATTACACTTGGTCCAAGATCAATCTAAAAATGATCTTGAGCTCCTCCATTCATATCTCTATATCCACATTTGAAACACCACCCTAGTACTTTCCCAAATACTACCACTAAAATGAAAGCAACATCCTAAACCAAGCCTCATCCTCCACTGTTGAATTAAAATTGTGATGATAAATTTTATTAGCCTTTTAAACCACAACTGACTAAGAGAATCACATAAAAAATGGGATCTATATATGAAAAGTAATGAATAATTTTCCAATCCTAGTATTGTGGAATTTTATATAGATTCATTTTAACTAACATTATTAATTTTAACCTTCCAAAACCCCCAATTAAAAAAATAAGACATGTCATCATGATGCATGTACATCTCCAAGGTGTCAACCCTACAAATAGAACCACCTCACTTGGTTGTTCAAAAAGCTCAATGTTTGTGCACTTGATCATGAGGGGGGACTAAATCCCTTTTCTTATCTAGTCTCCCTTACCTATGTAACACACCAAGGCCAATTGGATTTGTCGCCATAACAACCCATTAAATCCTTACTCAACCTAACTCTAAACTCCGTCTTATTCATCAACATTAACCTCTAATACCAATGTATCATGACCACCTCTCACTAAACACTCGAGAATGAGAATAGAGAGTTAATGACCCCTCGATTCCCGCCTCTAATAGGCCCTCAGGTCATTGACTAGCACTGAGGGTACAACAATCTCATGAAATGGGAGGAATTACCCTCTATAATAATATAAGATCAAGAGATAATATGAATCAACAATAGAAAACTAAATGACATAATATAAAAATAAACCAAAAACATACCACATAAATGTATTAATTAAACTGACAAATATAAAACTATCTAAAGTAAATACCCAAAAGAAAAGCTAAAGAAGTAACATAGAAGCCATCCAAATATTTGAGATAGTAATGTTCATCAAGTTCAATGTAGCCCTTATAGAAAATTAAATACTATTTTATATACATAGGGTGAGGGTACAAGTATACTCTATAGGAAGACCATTGTCTCTCATGATCTTATGAAAGAAGTGTACTAACGCACTCATGAGAAAACAGTGGGACCAACAACACCTAAACAGATTAAATAACCATCCTAACATCACAAATCCATTCCCACCAAATAATGTAATCCAAGAATAGTAACATAATAAGTAGCATATTGATAAAGGGTACCCCGCACCACTTTCCCACTAATTTTCCACTCTCAAACCCCAATGTCATATGTCCTGGTGCTTCCATCTCTTCTGAATAACATACACCTCCACCACAAAACATGATCACATAAAGTCACACCCATAGAAGCTTGGGAAACTTTCCTGTGACACGGTCACATCTCATATAACATGAAGACACTCAGTCCATCACATCAGAAACACTTCCAGAACCAAAGTTATAGGGTATCGTTAACATGAATGACATCAACCTCATTTTCTACTTCTACCATGAACAACCCCCGCCATAAGCCACCCCCTAGAACGATCATATAACATCTCACTCAAAAACACCCATAACAACACCCCAAAATAATGACATATCAATTCTCACATGAAATAACGTTGTTCACCACCCCCAAAAACATGGACACATCTTGATCGAAACCACCTAAGTCATCACCCCACAACACTGTCTCATCTCACATGAAAACACCTTGTACATCACCAAGTTTACTAAAAGGCCTCCAAACATCATATCATGGGAATATATACTCCCCTAGAAGAGATAGCAGGAAATAGTTGGTAGCCAACCATCCATCCACATCATTGGGATGTTGGAAAAAACACCCTCCATGTGACTATGTGGGTGTCAACACATAGTGATTGGCGTGGGTGGGTGTGTATATAAATCACAAGGAATATACAAGAATATACATATAGTCACGCACAAGACCAACCTTTTGAGTTAAAAACCAAACTATAACCAAAACACAACATTATCACTTTTGTCACCACCTCTAGATGCATAACACTACATAGGACATAATCCATAACTCACATCACAAACCTATTCTATTTTATATCCCATTCATTTCATTATTTAGAATCAACCATATTTAACCATACATCCCATCATTTAATTGTTCATTTTTCATTTCTATTCCATTAACCAAACTACCCTAAGATATTTTAAACATTATTAACTAATTTATTATTCCATAACTACCTGGGAAACTATCACAATTATACTACACATCATAAGTATCTCATCATCCCCATCGTACCACCACCTCATTAACCAAAAAACATGGCCCAACAACCACCGCCTCGCCACCCCAAAAGGACATCCAATCGTAAACAAACTCTCTGCCCCAATAGCATGGAAAAATGTCAAACACCTCACCCCCTTAAAGTATTGGACAAACAACAACAACTTTTCCACCCTAAAATCCTGGTCAAACATCAGTCACTGCTCCACCCCAAAAACCTTGCAAAAAACAAAAACCACCTCTCCATACCAAAAGCATAGGAATCAAACCATGAACCCCACATGCCCCAGACACACATCAACTAAAAATTGTCGCACCACAGCATGACAACAAACATATCACATCAAATATCTGCTTACATATTTAAAAAGGGTATTTTATCACATTTCACATTATTTTAGGGATATTATCACACAATTAAAAAATCTTGGGAAACCTATTTCATTTTCCATATATAAGAGGTTATCCAATTTCCAATTTTAGTTTGATATCAAAAAATCCCAATAAAATCATTAGTCATAGAACTTATCATCTAGTGAAAATAAATCTCCCAATGACCAAAAATCTTAATGGGGAATCAATCTCATACGATCACAATATCACAATAATATAAAAGCTATAAAATCCTATGAATCCTTCCCCATTACACTTTCAATTTCAATTTTCCAATTATTTATCTTTGATTAATATAGAACAACTATAACACATAGATAATGAATATCAAAATCCTCCCACATGATACACAAAAATGTGAAATGATAGATTCCATACCCAAAAAATGATTTATCAACTTGATGAAAACCTCATTGTGAAGAAGAAACATATGTTAACCATAAATGCACAAGATAGACTGTGGATAAACCTCTACTGTACCCAAGGATTAGTGAAATGAAACCAAAATCATACCCCAAACCAAAACAATGTCCCCATAATTAATCCCCAAGAAATGAACAAGAGAAAAATGTGGGTAAAAGAGAAAAAACACACCACAGACTGACAACCAACAACCATTGGAAACAAAAGATCAAAGTGGGAGGAATGGGGCTAGAAGATCGTTTCATGGTTCCAAGGGTTTCCACAAAATTAGAGGGATGAGAGTTTTACAAATAAAGATAACGAACTGAGAAAATAACTCTAAATATTGGATCCTTCAATTTTCATGTCCTTTAATATATATATATATATACATACATACATATATCTCTGTGTGTGTCTATATGTGTGTGTGTTGTAAATTCAACGGGTTTCCCGAAAATTTTACTTTCACCAAAAAATGTGCCACCTCATCCTTTTATTTAATAGATTTCATGAATTATAGTTACATGTTATGTAATACTTCTCATGGGTTCCCCCTTAGATACATAAAATCCCTAAGCTTTCTAGTTACACAAGCAGTGAATCACCATTACATGTCATGAATTCCACTTACACAACATGAACATCCTGTATCAGCTCTTCAAAAGCTCCATCATCCACTAAAAACTTTTGGATAGTCCCCTAAACACATATAACCATGAAAACTAGAAATTTAATAGTATCGTAAAGTTCATTCCATTATGAGGCCAAGAACACAAGAAGAACATATGAATATACCATTTAGAGGATCTATGGTTTCTCATTACATGACATGAATAAATAGGGTATAACAAAAAATTACACACTGTGTATCTTTGGTCAACCACATATGGTGTGATCCACATCAATAATGGCATGATTAGTGGACCCGTACATAGTTTTATTACACATATTATATTTACCACTAACTAACATATGACTTAACAAGGAGTAAAAGACATGTATCTAGTGTACACATTGTATAACCCCCATGGGTTTGATCCCATGAAAATCATGGAAAGACATGTGTTCAAAGTAATCAACATCATTAAATACCTTGTATTGATTTCAAATCAATAATTATTTCCACAATAAATCACCTGATGTGTAGACGTATATATATGTCATGTAACTCGTGAAATCTTATGCATGGTACATATTGAGATTTTAGGTGTGTCGCGTGAGTGGACTACGTTGAATGTAACTAGTTTTTACAAGTCGTGTTATACCATACACCTTGTAAAAGATACAAACTTATAAAATCTTGTAGCATGGGTCAATAAATAGATAATTTATATGAGACTCCATTTAACAGTGTGTACCTAGTTGTATATTCCTTGTAGTTGGAGTTATTCTACACTAGGTATAAGCTCGAAAATTTCTATTCTATTGTATGGAAATAAATTCTAAATAATTATTATTTATTGGTATCAGGGGATGCAACAGAGTCCAGTGTGATGGATATTTAAAAAAAATTCATCATAGAAGGATGAAAAATCATCGTCATCAATGATATGAGCCCCTAGATTTACCACACATGCTTTAAGATTCAATAATAACATCGATCATAAAATTACATGTGCTATCATAGAGATCTGATGAATCCTTCAGTGTCAAAACAATCACCATGACCTCATCCCTTTGATCAGTGAAGGTAATCATAGATCAAATCCTGGGATGGGAGACTTATCTCTCTTAAATGTGGGAATAATGAGAGAGGTTCTCTCATAGTCTTGGTAATGAATAGTCTACCCAAAAAAGATCACCTCATTTATTATATAGTGGTGGTTAAATACCTAGACAGTGTTATTAGATCCAATTACTATTAATACCCACTAAATAAGAAATAAATGACATGTTATGATGAAATAAATGTTTCATATAAAAATTTATATTTAATCAAAAACTACTAATATATCATAAATATATTACATGATAAAATTGAGTCATTAACTTGACTTGTAATTACTAAAATATTAAAATAAACTTGAATTTTAAATAACACTCATTCTTATAATATTTTTCCATGTATTATCTTTATACCATATAAATAATTTTAATAAATAAATACTTCCTATTAATTATATACATGAATAATTGTGAATTTATTCATTTTTTCTGATTGATTATCTTCATACCCAATGTGGGACCCTCTATGTCTTATTCACATAATCCATTATAATAGGAAATGTAGTACCCCCGGTTTCTGGTAAGTAATCATTTGTTTATGATTTTTATGTACATGAATCATATGAGAAATGGTTGTGAAAGTTTGGAGACTTTTAAAGTGTTAAAGGGGAAAAAGTGGTGACACACGGGCTTCACACGAGTTGCCCAAACTTTGTGGAAGCTGTGTAGGTGGTGGTCACTTTGGACAGAGGAGACCGCCTGGTGTGCGCACGGTTTGGGAAAACCATGTGCGGAGGCCGTGTGGAGTGCCCCTTCGAAGTAGTGACTACCGCACTGTTAGCACATGATTTTCCTAACCATGAAGACTAATCGTTCATTGGGTCAACTTAGATCCTATTTTTAAGGATCTAATCTGTTTTATCATTAACTCTACTCGTTTTTTCTCCTAGACATCCCTAACTCTGGATTTCTCTCTGGTGAAGGTTGGAGAACACTTACCTAGAATTTTGGAAGTGATCTGGAGGTCTGCCTTGGCGTTTAGAGGCATATTGATTGAGGTAAGTCTTGTTTCCTGTAGTTTGCTTAGATCTCCTTCTTCCCTCTTGATGTATCCTTCGATCTATGCCCATGGTGGGTAGATCTAAGGTAGTGTATGACTTTTAAGTCAGGTTTTAGTTTTTTTGGTACTAGGGGGAAGAATCTAAGGAGGTTTTGGGGAGTAGTTGACTCAGTTTTGTTGGAGTTCTACATATGTTGGTTGGTTTTGCCTAATTTGTTGAGGTAGGTGGCTTTACTCCCGATTCCTCTTTCCTATAACTTGATGTCTTAGTTTCAAATTGTTTTCCTTGATTGGAATGGTTTTTTTATCTACTGTGAAATAATGGTTGAAACCCATCTTAAGTAACGGGTGATGGAAATTGTGTGGTCTTGGAAGGTGATTGTTGAAGTGAATTTGAATGGTGATTTTAAACTAGTTATGGTTTTTCTGCTTCAAAGAAATGTTTTTCAATAAAATGATTTATGTTGATTGAAAGGTTTTGAACACACATAGTTTTGGAATGGATTTTCATGGGTTGTGGTGTGTGTTCATATTCATTGGGATGGATAAGGGAGAGAAGTACCCCCATGAAAAGGGATGGATAAGGGCGTGAAGTACACCCGTCAAGGTATTCCACTATGTGACGGCTTAGTGGAAGGATAACTCACCACTCACGAGTATAGGGATGTCTAGGTTGCATTCATGGTTGGTTGTGTGGATTTGTGAAATGTAATGAATGTTCCAAAATGGAAATGTGAATTTGATTGGAAACTTTTCTTGGTTTCTTTTCTTGAGAAAGATGGGTTTTGTTGGAAATTTTTTTTGACATGGAACTTGTTATATTGAGAACTATTTTGGAATTTTTTTATATAAATAGTTTTACATAAATGTTCTAACATGTTTTATCCTAGAATCATGGGTTGGGAAGTCATTGGGGAAAACCTAATGAGTTTCATTACTCACCCCCTGCTTTGGCATGTTGGTGATTTTGCAGATGACATATACCGGGATGTTGGAAAAGTTAAAGTGTCACATGTTTATAGCATTACTTCGTGATACTCGGGCTGGTTTGTGATTTTAGAGCTTGGAGCTTGTGGAACATGGAGTTGGGTTGTCGACTTGTAGTCTTTTAGTTTTTATTTTCGCTGTTTACTCTGATTTTTTGTTGGTTTTGTAGTGATTTGTGGAACAGTGTAGTTCTCTTTTGGTAATTCATGAGTCGGTTGTTTCTTTTGTTCATGCATCATATAGTGATTTGGTTATGGTTGGTATTTGGGTTTATATCTTAAAGGGTAAATCGTCCCCCAACTTATATTTGAAACCCTTCGGTATTTATTTCTAGCCTTTGGCGTCTTGGGGATGTTGGTTAAGTCCTAGTAATGACTCGTTGTACATTCAAGCCAATGAGAATTGGCGGGTCATTACAAATGGTATCAGTTTGTTTGGTCCTTGGGGTATAAATGCAATCATCTTGTTCCTTTCTTTGTGGAAGAAGTAGCCATCAGTTTTGTTGGTCTTGGCATTGAATTCATACGTGTATATTCCTTGGGTTATCATCTAAGGAAGGATTAGGATTGTCGGAACATGGAATGTAGAGCATAAAAAGACATAGCTAACCTTTTTATGTTGAACTTCAAGTTAACAGGGATTTGGGTACATAAGTGTTTTGGAAACAGTTATAGGATAAAAAATCTCATTGTCATGGGTTTAGCCAATGAGATGAGCATGACATGAATTAGAGGAATGACTTCCCACTAGGAGTATATATATCATTTTGAGAAATGGATTATGGATTGATGAAAAAGAATGATTTCTGAAAAAATTTAACTTGTTTTCAAATGAATGATTTTGAAAAAAGAATGGTTTATGTATTTTGAAAATAGATTGATTTTCAAAAGAAAGAAAAGATTTTTTTTAGAAATAGGTAAATGTGGAAAATCATGATGGTTAGAAATCAATGTTGTGATAGTGGTGTGATAGAAATTGAAATGATAAGACTTCAGTTACTAGGAAGTGAGACTAACGAAGTCTATTATTTTTATAGAAAATGGGACTTGTTAGGTGTCATAGAAACCAAACGGAAGAGGCTGCAGAGGATTTGGTCGCACCTGAGCCACAGGTGAACCAACAGCTTGTCCAAATTATAGTTCATGCATTTCAGGTTGTCAACATGAGGAATTGGAGGGATGAGTCAATGCATGTAGACAATTCCGTTTAGTTCCTGAAGTATAATCCACTAATCCTTCAGGGTGATTCTGAACCAGAAAGGGTAGAGGTGTGGCTGAGTAGGATGAATTGTATCTTTAATTTCATCAGCACACCAGCAGAATTGAAAGTAATGTTTACGACATATATGTTGTAGGATCTTTCATGATATTGGTGGGAGCTAGTGGTGCAAGCTAAGGTGGATCAAGGCCTGGGCTGGGAGGAATTTGAGGAATTGTTTAATAAACAATTCTATCCTCACACATTCAAGATCCAAAGGACGATAGACTTTTTTAGCCTGAAACAGGAGAATCTCTCTGTCATGGAGTATGTGGCTAAATTCATGAATTTAGTGTGCTTTCCACTGGAAGTTGCTGCAAGTGTGTCACTGAAGTCACACATCATTGAATCTATGTTGCAACAGGAGATTCGCTCGAAAATAAATGTGCTCTGTATTACGAATTATAAAGAGATGGTAAACAGAGCACGAGTTGCTGGGAGATACATCCCATGAGTTATGGGAGGAGTATGTATGATGATACCCACAAGAACGGGTGGGAACTCTAATGTTCGGAACAATCGGAAGAGGGACACCTACTTCCAAGGTGGGAGTGCGAATCAGAATTAGACAGCTGGATCGGTGAATCTTCTTCCACGACCTATGATGAATGTCGGGTGTTTTCAATGTGGCTCAATTGATCACATGAAACGATAATGTACAGCACCACCAAGAGCATTCCACAATTTCAACAAGATGGGTTATCATCAACGATATTGTCGCAGTGCTCCACAGTCGGGTGTTTGTGACTCTTCTCAGGTGATGCTAGAATCTTATGCTTCAACAGGGTGAGAACAGAAAAATAAATATTTCCAGTAGAACAGAGCTAGCTATGGTGATTCCAGGAATACCATGATTCCTCGGGCAGGACAATCTCAACAAGGCAATAAGGAGCAAAGTGCACCAAAAAAGAAATTGTATGGAGCAGAACATGTGATTGTGGATGACCTGTCTAGACCAACTATGGTGAGAGGTATGATTCTTTGGAATTCTACGCTCATGCAAGTGTTGTTTGATATTGGTTCATCACATTCTTTTCTTGCTTCTCGTATTTCATATTTTCTTAACTTAAAACATGAAATGATGCCTTCTGTGATAAAACTTCAAACTCCTCTTGGTTAAAGAAAATGTAGAGCCTTCGTGTGTAGAGCAGGTTCTATAACTATTTATGGAGCTGAGATGAAATGTGATTTGTCTGTGCTTGAGATGTATGTCTATGATATAATCTTGGGTATCGATTGGTTGACAGAGTTCAGGGCTCACATCAACTGTTATAGAAGAACAGTTAGTTTCGCAACTGAGGATGGCGTCGAGCATCTCTTTAGAGAAGAATGAGTGGTGAAGGCATGTGCAACAGGCTTGTTGGAACCAGTAGAGGCAACGATCTCTTATGAGTTGGCTATGTTAAACTTGGAATCTATGGATGAAATAGAGAATAACAGTTTTCTAGTAGTCACGGATCAATTTCCTGATGTTTTTTCTGAAAACATCCCAAGGTTACCACCTGTAAGAGAAGTGGAGTTTACGATTGATCTCCTTCTAGGGACCAGTCATATCTCTCATCCATATTATTGGATAGCACCAACGCAGTTAAGGTAATTGAAAGTGCAATTGGAAGAACTGGAAAACAAAGGTTTTATTCGGCCAAGCGTGTCTCTGTGGACAACACCAATTTTGTTTGTAAAGAAAGATAATGGAACATTGAGGCTATGTATGGATTATCATAAACTTAACCAAGTTATGATAAAGAATAGATATCCACTTCCACACATTGATGACTTCTTTGATCAATTGAGGGGACCTAAATGGTTATCTATGTTTGACTTGCGGTTAGGATATTACCAGTTGCGAGTTTGGAAGGAGGATATTCTGAAGACAACCTTCAGAAGAAGATATGGCCACTACAAATATGTAGTCATTCCTCTTTCTCTTAATAATTCTCTATAATTCTTTATGGAATTGATGAATCTGATATTTCAGTGATATCTGGATTCTTTTGTTGTGGTGTTTGTGGACGACATGTTGGTGTATTCATGAACAAGGGTTGAACATGAGAAACACTTGGAGATAGTGTTGAAAATCATGAGACACCATCAGTTGTATGCCAAATTATCAAAGTGTGATTTTTGGATACAAGAGGTACACTTTCTGGGCTATGTTGTTTCTGAGAAAGGTGTTTCAGTGGATCCAGAAAAGATATAAGCTGTTCTTTCTTGGAAAACGCCGAAAAATGTCTTTAAAATACAAAGTTTTCTTAGTCTAGATTCTTATTACCGATGCTTTGTGTGTGACTTCTCATGACTAGATCCTCCAATGATAGCATTGAAAAAGAAGAACAGTGCATTTCAATGGACTCAATAATGTCAGAAATCCATTCAACAACAAAAATTTCAGCATACATCAGCACCTATCTTGATCTTTCCAGAATCAGGACAAGGGTATGTGGTATATTGTGATGCTTTTGGAATAGGGTTGGGTTGTGTTCTCAAGAAAGGAGACTATGTGGTTGCTTATGGCTCAAGGCAGTTGAGAGTGCATGTGAAAAATTACCCAACACATGATTAAGAGTTGGTTGCAGTCATCCATGCTTTGAAAACATGGAGACATTATCTCTTTTGTGAAAAATTAATTGTTTTTATGGATCACAAAATCTTGAAACACATTTTCTCACAGAGATATTTGAATCTGAGGAAAAGTAGTTGGATGGAGTATCTCCAAATGTTTGACTTTGACTTGATGTACACACTAGGAAAAGTGAATTTGGTGGCGGATGCATTGAGTAGAAAGCCATACGTTCAGTTAGCTAAAGAAGCTTCAAATTAATGGTAGTCGATGTCAGTCTTAGCCGACATGCATGTGGAATGTGAAAATAGAGTTGATGTTGTTTTCTTTTCATATACACTTGTTCCTAATTTGTTAACTATGATCAAAGAAGCACAAACATCTCATGCAAAATGTCTGGTTGTAAGTTCAAAACTAAATGGTAGGGAGACCATTGATGGCTAGAAACATGATGGGGGTTCAGTTTTGTGTTTCAGAGATCAGATAGTTATTCCTATGGTTTGTTAGGAAAAAATCCTTCATGATTACCACCATTCAAGATGGGTTGTATATCTAGGTACACAGAAGATGTATAAGGTGTTGAAGGCACATGTTTGGTGGAGCTGTATTAAGAGGAAAGTGGCCAAGTTTGTCTCACAGTGATTAACTTGTTAGAAGGTTAAAGACGAGCATCAGCGACCAGTTGGTATGTTACAATCATTACCCATCCTAGTGTGGAAATAGAATCAGATGGCATTGGATTTTGTTATAGGTCTTCCAAGAGCGGTCCATAAACATGATTCCATTTGGGTGATAATGGATCATCTAACCAAGTTGGCCCATTTCATCCCTATTCGTGAAACTCATATGGTGGAAGATCATTCAAAAATCTATATCCGAGAAGTGGTAAAGAGGCATGGTGTACTAGTGTCTATAGTCTCAGATAGAGATCCGAGGTTCACATATCATTTTTGGAAATCGTTACTGCAAGCCCTTGGAACTCAGTAGATTATGAGCATGGTGTATTATCCTCAGACTGATGGGAAATCTGAGCAGACGGTACAAATTTTGGAAGAAATGTTACGATCTTGTGTAATGTATTTTTGTGGCTCTTGGGAGGAGCATATAACCTTATTGGAGTTCTCATACAATAACAGTTATCAGGCCTCGATACACATGGCTCCATTTGAAGTATTGTATGGGCATCCTTTTCATTCTCCACTTTGTTGGGTAGAAACATGTGAGACTTCACTAGTTGGGGCAAGACTTGTCCTAGAAACAATGGAGAAGATTCAGTTGATAAAAAAGAGGATGGAGACGGAAAAAAGTTGTCAAAAATCTTATGCAGATCATCGCCGAAGACCTTTGTCGTTTGCGGTGAGTGATCATGTCTTTTTGAGAATCTCTCCAAGGCTTGGACATCGTCGTTTTGGGAAGCAAGGAAAACTATCTCCTTGATATATAGGCCCTTTTTTAATACTAGAATGGGTTGGTGAGGTGGCGTATCGATTGGAATTACCACCACGGTTCAGTGTAGTTCATAATGTGTTCCATGTATCTCAGTTGAAGAAGTAGCAGCCTGATCCTATACATGTGATCAGATGGTATCACATTGACGTAGAGCCAGATTCTTCATTGGTACATATTTCTGTGCAGATTGTGGATATGTAGGATAAAGTCCTTCATTGAAAATCATTGGTCTAGTGCGGGTTTTGTGGCAACATGGTCAGATTCTGGAAGAGACTAGGGAATGCGAGAAAGAAATGAAAGAGCAGTGGCCAGAACTCTTTCAGGAAAGCGATGGTTTTCAACATTCTAGGGACGAAAAGTACAATGGTGGGGAGAATTTAGTACCCCCCCCCCCCAATTTCTAGTATGTAACCCGTTTTTTAGTCTTTTAACGTATATGAAGCATATGAGAAATGGTTGGGAATGTTTGGATACTTTTAAAGTATTAAAGGGAAAAAACTGGTGACGCACAGGCTTCGAATGGGTTGCCCAAACTGTGCAGAAGACATGCAGGTGGTGGTCACTTTGGATAGAGGAGACCACACGGTGTGCGCACGGTTTGGGAAAATTGTGCGAGGAGGCCATGCGGAGTGCCCCATCCAAGTAGTGACTACCGCATGGTTAGCGCACGATTTTCATAACTGTGTGGACTAACCGTGTGCAGGGTCAACATAGATACTATTTTTAAGTATCTAATCTATTTTATCATTAAACCCACTCATTTTTTCTCCTAGACGGCCCTAACTCGGTATTTCACTCTGGTGAAGGTGGGAGAACACATACCAGGCATTTTTGAAGTGATCTGAAGGTTTCCCTGGGCGTTTAGAGGTTGGTTGATCGTGGTATGTCTTGTTTCCTTTAGTTTTCTTAGACCTCCATCTTCCATCTTGATGTATCCATATATATATGGCCAAGGTGGGTAGATATAAGGTAGTGGATGACTTTTATGTCAGGTTTTGGACTTTTTGGTACTAGGGGAAGTAATCGAAGGAGGTTTTGGGGAGTAGTTGACTCTATTTTGTTGGCATTCTTCGTCTGTTGGTTAGTTTCGCCTAATTTGTTGAGGTATGTGGATTCACTATTGTTTCCTCTTTCTTAGAACTTGAAGGAGTAGTTTCAAAAAAAAATTCTTCACAGAAATGGTTTGTTTATCTTCTATGGAAGAATGGTTGAAACCCCTTTTAATTAACGGGTGATGGAAATTGTGTGGTTTTGGAAAGTGTTTGTTGAAGTGAATATAAATGGTGATTTTAAGCTGGTTATGGTTTTGATGCTTGAAAGAAATGGTTTTCAATAAAAGGATTGATGTTTATTGAATGGTTTTGAACACACTTGGTTTTGGCATGGATTTTCATGGGTTATGGTGTGAGTTCCTATGCATTGGGATGGATAAGGGTGAGAAGTACCCCCATCAAAAGGGATGGATAAGGGAGTGAAGTACCCCCGTCAAGGTAGTCCATTAAGTGACGACTTAGTAGAAGGATAACTCACCACTCATGGGTATAAGGAGGTCCAGGTTTCATGCATGGTTGGTTGTGTGGATTTGTGAAATGGAATGAATGTGAAAAAATGGAAATGTGAATTTGATTGGAAACTTTTCTTGGTTGCTTTTCTTGAGAAAGATGTGTTTTGTTGGAAAATAGTTTTTACATGGAACTTGTTATATTGTGTACTGGTTTGTAATTGTTTTATATAAAGTGTTTTATATAAATGTTCTAACATTTTTTATCCTAGAGGCATGGGTTGGGAAGTCATTGGGGAAAACCTACTGAGTTTCATTAATCACCCCCTGCTTTGGTACGTTTGTGCTTTTACAGATTTCATATATCGGGATGCTGGAAAAGGTAAAGTGTCACATGTTTATAGCACTACTTCATGATACTTGGGCTCATTTGTGATGTTGGATCATGGAGCTTGTGGATAATGGAGTTGGGATATCGACTTACAGTCTTTTAGTTTGTCCTTCCGCTATTTACTCTGATTTTGTGTTGGTTATGAAGTGATTTGTGGAATAGTGTAGTTCTCTTTTGGTAATCCATGAGTTGGCTGTTTCTTTTGTTCATGCATCATATAGTGATTTGGTTATGGTTGGTTTTTCGGTTTATTTATTAAAGGGTAAATCATCCCCCAACTTATATTTGAAACCCTTCGGCATTTATTTCCAGCCTTTGGCGTCTTGGGGATATCATTTAAGGCCGACTCATGACTCGTTGTACTCTCAAGCCAATGAGAATTGGCGGGTCATTACCGGAAATACTCTTCGGTATTCTATATTTTGTAACCCTCTAGGACCTTATCTCAATAAAAGTGAATACTATTAAATACTATGAGCTGAGTCTAGAAACACATAATGTCCTCCTAAAAAGATAATGAATATTTATATCAACAACAACATTCTTACGAACACTCATTATGTAATATAATTTCTTTGTCTCGTGATTTCTCATAATGTATGATGCACACCTTATGTCATAATTTATTTTTACATTATTTTTTTATTTTACTCAACATACATACATTCTACTATGGATGTGGATTTATTGAATGTAATACCATCCTTATCAATTGGTCCTGAGATATCACTTACTCAACTCAAAAGTGACAAATTATATCTTAGTGATTCAACTAATGAAATACCACTAATGAAGCACCCAATAAAATCAACTTTGCAATGAAATTAATTTCATGATTTTCTCCTTATATCATTATACGTAATCAAATAGTACACACAGATAATGATCTCAGGTCAAGAGATAAAGACACATGTTCGCAAATAGGAACAACCAATGACACATGATACATGTGGGGTTCCTATATGAAGGTATTTACTTATTCTCTCGTCTACTTGAGATCACTAAGTGTGACCTCCATGAGAATATATATTGATGTGTAATGAACTAGACTGATATTTCATCCAACCTAGCACCCAAATCATTTCACCACAAGTCTTGAAGGGTGTTCCTAATCCCCATGGGCAAGAAACATGTTCCTAGGAATCATAGGAATCCATTTAGGAATGATTTAACCCCAAATATTGTTAAATGAAAGATGAATAAATAAGTGAAAGAGATAAAATGAAATAATTAGTTATAAAAAAATAAGGCTAAGTAGACATAAACAACTACAACATAAAATAAATCCAAACTATCCTCTGCATGACCTTGCAAGTCACCATTATCCAAGTCAACCCAGTCAATGATGAAAAAACAAAATCCAACAGTGAACTCGAAACCTGAAAGGATATGGGCCTGAGCTAAATAGCTTAGTAGGTCACTATAACCCACTGAAACAATAAATTTTGTATCATATGGATATTCGTTAATTATAGTCTGAAAATAAACAATAAAAATAATATTTTTATACATATAAATTTATAGAAGTCTTACAATCCCATAATCCACTTTTAAAACTTGCATATTTTTTCCAAAACTAAAAAGATGAATTTTGAAAACAAATCTAGTGGCCTATGCCATTTCTATACCACACAACCATTTTCCATTTCTAGAAACCACTCATTTTTTTATTGAATGAAAAAATTTACCTAAAATATACATTTTACTGGCCAAATCCACTCTAAATCCCATTTAGGAATCCATTTAAATCACCCAAACATCAGAGTCATTAAAATTCAAAATAGTTTTTTCACAAAATCTTTGAAAACTCATTTCCAAAGGAAAACAACTCAACTCCCACACGAGTTAAGTATAACAAGAATAAACTACATATATTTTAATACAAATAACAATGAAAAATAAATAAGTAAGGTTCCACATTAACAAAAGTCGGGGAAATGATACAAAAATATTTAATATAAAACTACACACAATTAATAACTCACTCAACAATCAAATAGTTGAATATTTCATGATCTCTAACATGGATCCCTAATGTGTGAATCACATTACCATATAAAGGTATAACCACACATTAACCCATTTTCGACCTACCCAAAATTCCACTCATGTGTCATCTTGGTATCCCACATAAACATCACTTTGATGGTCAACACCCCACCCATACCAAGTTTCTAGCACTAATGGTGCTCAAATAGCAGCATGTTAACCAACTAGATGAACAAGATAGGTCTTCCAAATAGTACCTGGACCTCTATGACCAAATAAAAGTGAGTCATAGTGAAAATAATCCAAGTGTATCAATAAATGTATAAATAATGATACCCTCAACCCCACCCCAAATACCCCAACAATGAATATCCCTAGAAATATCGAACATGCACCCAGGAAACAACAATCACATTCCTTTATAAGGGTACCAAACAAGAATCTATTTTTTATCAAAAACCCTCATAATGTGTGAACGAAAAAGGGGAAATTAAGGGTTGTCACTCAAAACTAAAATTTCAAAACCAAATTGCTAACTATTCAATTAATACTAAAAATAGCTAGGTGACCAAATAAATTATTTACATTTCATGAAATACCATTTAAATCATTTCTCAATGTGATTAAAATTAGAATCACATGAAAAACATTTCAAATACTCTCGTCAGACATGGGTTTTATACATTGAAAACCAAAAAAAACTCCCAAGTCCATCGATTCCATCAAAAACATTTATAAAAGATAATAATTCATTCCCCGCAAGGGGTAAATCACACACACCTTTCATATCACCATTTTAAATATACCAGTGAACCATTTTTATAAAAAAACATTTTTGGCCAACACCTCTCTTTAAAACCAAAATCCTTTTTTCTCATTGATTCCACTCTTTGGAAAATAAACGCAGATCAAAACCCCATAATTTTTTTAAAACTATTTTAACTTCCATAAAGGAATTTCAAAAATTCCGATCATTTTTAAACATTTAAATTCAAACGCACAACATGGAATACTCATATAAAACAAATTATTCCAAGTTGAAAACATCAATAAATAGTTCCAAATCACACAGGAGGTATCACATGTATTAATAATTTCATAAAAAAGAAATTTATAAAGTAAAATCACATTCATAATTCCAAAATGATTCAAATTGAATAGTAACACCTAACTCAAGAGGGTGAGAACCAAGCCAAAACACACCATAATTTGATGTCTTTGAGGATGACCTCTCACATTCATGCACATAAACAACTCTATATAAATATATACACATCCCTTAATCCAATGTGAAAATTCCCCTCACCATGAGGTAATTTGTAGAAGGATAGAATATATATAACACCCTATGATTTTATGTTATGTATATTCTTAAATAAATTCAATTTATTTGATAGCTTACATTGCATGAAACATCTAGTGTAAAAGAATCATGATATACTATTAAATATTAACATGGACATTGGAATAGTAAATTGACCATAAGGAATATAATGTGGCCATTTGAATAATAACCCCACCAATGAATGTATAAATAAAATATTGGTATCTCATAAATGAAGATATGATATATTTATATCATGGAATAATTATAAAAATGTTTTTAAAAATGATAAATTAAGAGTTTGTATTTTATTGAAATGTAAATGTTTACTTACAATTTTATAATTAACATTAGGATTTAGAAAAAAATTAATTTTCATAAAATATATTCATATATAAGTATTTTATTTTATTTTATTATATTTATAATAAAATTTTTATGAGACCATAATTAATTTTTCAATGTCTTGTAGAATTGGCTGATAATATTAAAGTTAGTATTTTTCTAATAAATAATTAATTTAATTTAAAAATAAATTTTCTCAGATGTAGAAAAAAAATTCATAAAATGGAGACCATTTTTTAAATCTACATGTCAAAAAAATTAGGGTTAATTTTTTTGATTCTCCTAAAATAGTATAATTATTTTATGAATATTGAAATATATTAATTTATAGTATTTAACATTATTAATTAATAAATGAATTATGGTGTCATGGATGATGTATGGATGAGGTAAGAACAAGTTGTTTTAAAAATAAAAATTCTAGTTAGAGTATTTATTTAGGGAAATATGCACTATTTATAGTCTTGATCCAAAATTTTAAGAAAAAGATTAAAATTTTCATAAAAACCCCTCTCCTCTCTTTATAAATACCACCCCTCTCAACCGCTTCTCCACACACCTTATAATCCTTGAATATTATATAAATTCTTCCAAATTCCATTACCAATTATATTTCCTACATCCAGGACCTACTGGTCTTACCAAAATACCAGGTTCGTGTGTCTTAAGGAGGTTCCCAAGGAGATGATATTCAAGAGGTAAACTCCTCCTTTTTCTTTTATTTTCAATTATTTTCTTATTATCTCATCACATCGCATTATCCAATGTGGCATGATAAATATAGTATCATGTATATCCTGAAATTTTATTTGGTCAATGGAATATCAATCATCATATCTCTTCTCTCCATTTATTTTAAAAAAGAAAATATCATTCGTGACATGTCGAGTCACCGCCTTCGTGGATGGAAATTTTTCATTTTTCCATTTCCGCTTTCTAGGCTATTCATAATACAATTTTTATAGTTATATCAGATTTTAATATACATATTATAAGTTACATAATGTTATATAATATCAAATAAAATGATGCAGGTTCATGATGGTCATAAAAATGCCAAAATAAATCAAAATAGTTTCTTCAATATTTCATCTAATGAGTCATCACCCTACCATATAAAGAGAATTTACAATTATAGAATTTAATTAATACTAAATAATTTAAATTTTGATTTTTTATACCATTTTATAAGAACTCCCATAATTATACACAAGGGAACAAACCATAAAACCATGAAACGAACACTCCCATAATAATGAAATTAAATATTACTACTAATCAAAATGGACATAAATGAACTTAATAAAATTATAATAAATAAAAAAAATTAGAAGAGGTTCTAATTTAAGTAATTAATGATCTTGTTTAGTTTTCTAGGAAATTAAGTACAAGTGTGTAACACTTTTGGACATAAGGTAAGGGATTTCGTCTAAATTTCAATTTCATTGAGACTTTCTTGGTATTGTGAAACTAATAATTTTTATGTGGGGTATCTAATACCATTTTGAGATAATTTGTTATTTGAAATTATAATTTACTTAATTATGTATTTTTATTGTATCATTCATATGATTATTATCTAAGACGTATAATGTTTTTATATATGGTGTTTACATTGAAAGTTATTTTAACTGGGGAAATATTGATAAATATATATCCTTTAATAAATATTGATATTTTGATAAGTAATATTGTTCTTGAATTAAATATATGTATGAATAATTATTTGGACTTGTAGCGATGGGTGGGTCCTAGTATTATATATCCCCTTGATGCATTGAGCATCCTCATGAGACAAAATAGTTAGTGATAAACCCTTAGTGTTTTTTTTTCAAGAAGAATAAGATGGGTTTTTACACACAAACTCATACCATCTTTTGAAAGGTATAAATGGTAGTGTTTCATGTTCCTGATACATGAAATCTAATAATTATGTATTTCCTTCATTTATTATTCAATTATTACTATCATTTATATTTTAACTTTGTTAAAATCTATGGATGAATTTTCATTCTCGATTTATTGATTTAATGGAATGTGTTTTTCAGATATATTCCTTTCCATATTGATTATTCCCTATTGATTATGCTTGAAATATTATTGATTCTTATTTCTATTGTATGTAACCATTACTGATGATTTTATATCACCCTTTTACTTTTTTTCCTTCCCAAGGTTATGAAGATTAAATCTTTTAATATGTTTCAAGGAAACAGTTTATTTTCTTTTATTATGTTCTATTTATAATTACCATTGTAATAATGGATCCATGTGTATATCTAGTTCTTCAAGAATACTCAAATGATTGATCCTGAGTGATGTTATCTATTGTATCAATTCCATTATAACTAAATAACCACCAACTCTAGGCTACTGGGGTCAGGGCTTTTACAGTTATTATTAGAGAAGATTTAGTAGAAACCTTGGGAACTAAATGTTTGATAAACATGAAAATTATAATAATTCATTATAGTGCATTTTTGGATCAATACTAAATATAATTATGAGATATCTCGGCAGATGATATAATTTAGTGATGGGACTTAATGGAAAAAGGGAATCAATACCCAAAGATAATATAAGGATTTCCTCACTTAGTAAGTAAATAGATTTAGTGTTGGAGTTGAGATGATCATAACCATATAAGGGAAACATACTCAGGTTATTTTGAATAACCATTCTAAAACTATGTTGGATAATTTCATACTATAGTATTTTCCCTCTTTTAGTTGGACTAATAATCAAGTGGTAGCTAAGTAATGGGTCAAGTCCCTTGAAAAAATATTTATGGAATTGAGATGTGATGAAAGGGAAAAGGTAGTGATAATGATATGTTTCCTCAAGGGAAAAGTTGATCAATGGTGATCATTGATCCAAAATACTACGAATTGAGATTAAAAAAATACATGTAATAGTGAAATTTTAATTAACATTATTCAACAAATATTTCCCTCAAGATATATTAACTAAAATGAAGATAAAATTATTCAAATTAATGAAAATAGAAGAAGAGAGCATTGTAGATTATGAGGAAACCCTCACAAGACTATCCAAGTATGATATAGAATACATACATGATTTGGAAAACAAGATTAATCAATTCATTGATGGTATTAATATATATCTTCAAAGGGCACTGGATTCTCAAACATTTTCATTATATGATCAAATAGTATTAAGTTCCATAAAAATAGAGAAGGAATTTTCTATATCCTATATGTTCGAGGGAAATCATGAGAATAATAGGTCTTCTGATAACCATGAAAAATGAAACACATCAATGAATAATAGGGGAACAATGAAATTCTCATTAATAAAAAATTATGGAAATATTCATCAAGGGAAATGATTGAATTTCATGGGAGTTTGTCATAAGTGTGTAGAAAAGTTTCATCGATCTAGTTAATACAATGGGAAGAAACAAAAAAATGATGTTCAATGATTCAACTATAAATTAATGTGGAAATATTCAAATTAATGTCACAATTTTCCTAGGAATATATCACAAAAGAGGACAACGATAGATGGAAAAGTTTATGCGATCACCACAACTGAAGTAAAAGTACCCAATGAGAAGGTTGAAGGTACATTAATACTATCATCAAGTGTATCCAATGAAATATTTGTTTCTACAACATCACACTCTTTTATATCTACCTAGTTTTCAAAGAAAATTAAACATTTCCCTTTGGACTTAATAATGGTGTTTCAAGTCAAAACTCCTAAGGAAAGTCTCATTGAAACATAAATTTGTCAGTAAATCCCTTTTATATCACATTGAAATCCTTTATTTACTAACCTTATCATAGTAATTATGGTTGAAATTGATATAATCCTTTGTATGGATTTTATTTAAAAATACTATATGAAAATTTATTATAATAATAAGGAAATTATGATTTATGAGGAAGATGTATAATTACTTATCCTTATATTTGAAACATCATCATTTGATTCCTATCTAGATCCACCCCCAATAGCTCTACTAGAATAAATTATTAGGGAGTAATAGAAAAAAATATATGGATAAGGAAATTAATCTAAAAAATGGTGACATACCAACTTTATATGAATTCATTTATTTATTTCCAAATTTATTACTAGGACACCCCAAGAGCATGAATGTTAGTTTACCATTGATTTAATCATGGATTAAAGACCAATATTAAATACTCTATATAGAATAGACATTGTGGTATTACTGGAGATAAATAAACTACTAGATGACTTGAGTAATAGGGGATTTATTCTCCCTAGTGTTTATCCATATGGAGCCCATGTTCTCTTTATTAATAAGAATGATGAATCCACGAGGTCATTCACTGAAAATAGAAAAAAAATCAATTAAAATAACGAAAAAGTACCCTCTTCCACGCATTGGTGATTTATTTGATCAACTTTACAGAGTAAAATTTTTATTAACAATGACCTTTTCTTTAGATATTATAAATTTTCAGTAAAGAAGGAAGATATTTTGAATACAAATTTTTTGATGAGGTATAGAATTTATTAATTTAAATTAATTCCATTTGGATTGACTAATTCACACTCGATTTTTATGGATCTGGTGAATAGAATATTCAAGGAATATCTTGATGATTTTATTGTGGTATGCAGTGATTATATTCTGGTATACTCTAAAACATATAAAGACACTAAAAATCACTTTTTGATGTTTCTTTAGACTCTCAAAAGGAAAGTGTTATATGGTAACTTTAAAAAGTGTGAATCATGGTTTTGGGAAATTTAATTTCTTCGATATATTGACTCTAAGGATGGAATCTTAGTTGATATTGTAAAGAAAAATTAATTCCAAGAATGTCCTATGATAACAAGAACAACCAAGGTATGTATTTTCATTGGATTAAAATGTTACTATTGATTTTCTATTTAAAATTTTTCCCTATTGGATAATCAATTAAATAATCTCACACATTAAGGGGTTAAGTTCATATAGATAAAAGAATTTGAAGAATTTTTTTATGAATTGATGAGAATATTAGACAATTATCTTATTTTAACTCTACCATGAGGAAATTATTTCTTTGTGATATATAGTGATGAATCAAATAAAGAACTAGGTTGTGTCCTTATGAAAAATGATAAATTTATTGCATATTCATCAAGGCAGTTAAAGATTCACGAACAAAATTTTCCAACTCATGATCTTGAGTTAGAATATGAATTCATGGCTATGAATATATGGATATAATATCTCTATGGTGGAAGATGTGATATATATATACAGATCATAAGATTTTGAAGTACATATTTACATAGAAATAAATCAACATGTGGCCAAGACAAAGGATCAAGTTACTCAAATATTAATATTGATCAATACACTTCCACGAAAAAAATGAAAAAAAGTTAGCATATGCATTATGCAGGAGAGATCGTGGACTTCTAACCCAAATAAGGATTATAAAATCTTATATGCTCATGGAATCAATAAATATGTATATGGGGATTGTTAATGAAGGGGACACATCACTCATTTTTAAAATAATTTTGAAACCATATGTATTGGAAAAGATAAAAATCTCCCAATCTAATTATGAGAATTCTCAAAAGGAAATTAAATTCCTTAAGGGTGTAAGATTGGAAGACAACATGTTTAAGGATAGAATTTGTAAATTTAAAACGAGGTTTTGAGTTCAATTAATACCTACGTTAAAAAGGGAACTGTTAGATGATTCCCATAGCTCAAATTTCTTTATACAGCCTGGTAGTACCAAGATGTATATAGAGCTAAGTGAACATTTTTAGTCAGATAACATGAAGTAGTAAATTGATGACTATGTGTAAAGATGCCCAGTTTTTAAATATGTGAATCCTATGAGATGTAATCCTAATGGAGTCATTAAACCTCTACCTATTACTATGTGGAAGTGGGATGATATTTCAATGTAATTTTACATTAGATTATAGAATACTCCTAGAAAGAATGATATGATATGGGTTATTGTTGATCACCTTACTAAGATGGAAAATTTTCTTACTATGAGAGAATATTTACCACTTGGAGCCTAAATAAACCCTATATTAATGAAGTGGTAAGACATCCTAGTTCATTTCTCTAGATTATATCTGATCATGATCCCCATTCTACATCAAAATTCTGGAATATTTTTTAGAAAGTTTTGGATACTGAGCTTTGTTTGAGTACTGCTTATCAACCTCAAACTGATAGATAACCTAAAAGGAATGTTCAATCATTAAAAGACATGTTGAGGTCATTATAACATGAAATTCACGGTATATGGGATCAGTATTTACCTTTGTTAGAGTTTTCCTACAATAAGAGTTTCCATTATTGTATTAAAATGGAACCATATGAAGAATTTTATGGAAAGACAAGTCATATTAAAACTTATTAGGATAAGGTTGGTGATAGGAAACTTATAGGTCTAGAACTTATTAAAGAGAAAATAAAAAATTTAAAGACTATTCTGACTCATATTAAAGCAGCTAAAAGTATGTAAAATTGTTATGCTTACAATAAAAGAAAGGACATAGAATTTTAAGTTGGAGATCATGTTTTTATGAAATTATCTCTATTGAATGGTGTTACAAGGTTTGGTAAGAAAAGGAAACTAAGCCCCAGGAACATTAGACCCTTAGAAATTATGGAATGAATTTGATTTGTATATTACTGACTAGAAATGATACCAAGTCTCCCCAAAGTTCGTGATGTGTTCCCTATATCATTGTTAAATAATTACATGCCAGACACAACACATTTACTCACCTATGAAGAAATATAATTGGAACATGGTTTTTCTTACTACGAAGCACCTATCATAATTTTTGACACTAGAGAGAAATTAATGATAAATCCAAAACATGACTGGTAAAATTTATTTAGAGAAACCCCAAAATGTAAGAACTAATTCAGGAGCCTGTGGATGTTATGAAGAAGAACCACCACATTTGTTTAGAAGGAAATAATAATGAATATTTTTTAGGAATAAATTATCAAAGGACGAAAGAATATAACACCACAAGATTTTACACTATGTATCCTCTGAAATAAATTCAATCTATTTGATAGCTTATGTTGCACGCAACACCAAGGTTAAACGAATAGTGATATACTATTAAATATTAACATGACTATTGGAATAGTAATGTGAGAATTAGGAATATTAATGTTCCCTTTAGAATAATAACCTCAAACATTTAATTATAAATAAAATTTTCATATATCATAAATGAAAATATGATATATTTATATCATGGAATAAGTAAATAAAATTTTGAAAATGATAAATTAAGTGCTGTAATTTTTGTGAAATATAAATTTTTATTAATAATTTATAAGTAATATAATTTTTTAAAAGATTTTTTTTTCCATAAAATAGGTATAGAAATAAACATTTTTTATTTATAAATATAATATAATTTTATGAGAATATAATTAATTTTTCAAAGTGTCGTAAAATATGTTATAATATTAAAATCAATATTTTAAAAATAAATATGTATTTTAATTAAAAATTAAATTTCTCAAATATAGAAGACTATTTTTATAAAATGGATACAATTTTTTAAATCTACACATTGAAAAATGGTTAGGATTAATTTTTGTGATTATTTAAAATAGTTGAATTTTTTGTGAATACTGAAATACAGTAATTTATGGTATTTAACATTATAAGTAAATAAATGAATTATTGAGAGATGGATGACATATGGATGAGGTAATCACTAATTATTTCAAACTTAAATGATTTATTTATTATATTTATTTATGTTAATAAATTTTTATTTATAGTCTTGGTCCAAAAACACAAACAAATGAATAAAATAATCGAAAACACCCCTCTCCTCTCCCTATAAATACCTCCCCTCACCACCCATTATCCTCAAACCTTCTAAACCTTTAATATTGTCTAAATTATTCCCAATACACTTCCAAAGCCTCTTCCCCATGTCTAATACCATCTGGTCTTACCAAAATACAAAATCCAAGTGTCTTAAGGAGGTTCCCAAGGAAACGATATTCATGTGGTAAAATCCTCCTTCTTTCTCTTTTATTTTCATTTATTTTCAGATTATCTCCTAACCTCCACTTATAAAAAGTGTAATGATAAGTCCATTATCATATATATATACTTTAATATTATTGTGTTAAAGGAATACCCATCATAAAATATATTCTACCATCTTTTTATTCTATAAATTAAAATATTATTGATGATGTGTTGATTTACCGCCTTTGTGGACAATAAGTTTTTTATTTTTTCATCACCACATTCAAGGATGGTCATAAAACCATTATTATTGTCAAATCATATTTTATTATATATTTTATAAGTTTTATAATTTTCTAGAACCAAAATATAAACATATTATTTAATAAAATGATACAAGTTCATAATGGTCATAAAAACCACCAAAATAAATTAAAATATTTTCATCAATGTTTTATCTAATAAATCATACTCTTACCACATAACCAAATGATACATAAGGACATATAAAAATCATGAATTTCATTAATACAAAATAATTTTACTTTTAGATTTTCTCTATTATTTTATATGAACTCACATAATTATACACAAGGGAACCAAACATAAAACCATGAAATGAATGCTCCTATAACAATGAAATTAAACATTATAACTAATAAAAATGGCCATAAATTAACTTAATAAAATTATTATAAATCAAATATATTTTTAATAGGTTATGAAATAAGTATTAATGAATCTAATTTTATTATCTAGGAAATTAAGTACAAGTGTGGAATGCTTTCGAACATAAGGTAAGGGGCTTTGTCTCAATTTCCATTTCATTGAGACTTAAATGGTATTATGAACCTAATAATTTTTATATGGTGTATATAATACCCCTTTGAGAAAAAATTTCATTTTAAATTATACTGATCTTAAATATAAATATTTATTTTATCATGGATATGATTATTGTCTAGGTCATATAACATTTTTTTTCATACAGTATTTACCTTGAATATTGTTTTAAGTGGGAAAACATTCAAAAATATGTGTCATCTATTCAGTATGGATATATTCATAAGGAATGTTTATTTAATCAAATATATTTAAGAATAATTCTCTATACTAGTAGTTATTTTTGGGGATTTCCATTATATATCCCTTCGATGAGTTGACCGGTCTCATGAAACAAGACAGTTGGTGACAAACTCTTCGTATTTGTTTCCAAGAAGAATCAGACATGTTTCTACCCAAAGACTTAAACCATAGAGTGAAAGTATTTATGGTAGTGGTTCATTTTCTAGATACATGATGTCTAATAATTAAGTGTTTCCTTCATTTAGTATTAATTTATTATTATCTATAAGATTTTTTATTTGATAAAATATTTGGATGCATTTTAATTCTAAGATTATTGATTAAATGGAATGTTATTTTCATATATTAAAATTTTCATATTGATTATTACATATTTAATATACTTAACTTATTATTGATTCATGTTTATGTTTTATGTAACCCTTACTGATCACTTGATCTCACCCTTTTATTTATTTTCCTTTCACTTTTTATGAAGATAAAATATTTGAATAAGTGTCAAATAAATAATTTAATTTCCTTTTTTATGTTCAATGATTAATTATTAGTGTAATAAGGGATCCAAGTATGTATTTAGTTATTCAATAATACTAAATGGTCAATCCTTAGTGATTTAATCTATTGTATCTAAGACATTTTAATAAAATAACCATAGACTTTGGGATACTGGGGTTCAGGTTGTTACAATTTATATATAATTAACTATGTATATGTTTGAAAGTATTAAAGGAGACACAAGACACTAAAAATGACTAAGAGGAAATTAAAAATCAAAAAAAATCAACCAATAAAATATGGGTTAATAATGAGGTAAATAAAAACCTACCACTAATGGGGACAGGTGAACCAAAATTGTCTGATACATTTTGAATTCGATTGTGGATGTCGAAACACACATGAATCTAACCCAAGAGACCCATTTAACAACCGAAAAATGGAATAAATTACCTAAAATTTGATCAACCCATAATCTAGGGTTCAGCTGATAGAATATTGGAAATAAGGGAGAGAAAAACATTGTAAGACCATAGAAGGATGAAAGAAAATATCATTCCTTGATGAATGAAGAGAGAATACTGAATAAATTGGGTGAAATAGGTGTTTGGATTATAGGCTGAGGGTGGTTCATCACATGCGTCCAAGGAGAGGTATAGGTGGTGCATCGTGTGAGTAGACAGGGGAGAGGAAATTAAATGAGAGAAATAAAATAAATTAGAGAAATAAAAAAATATATATATATGTATATGTATATATAAATATATTAACTGGACAAGTTGAATTGTTTGATAATCCATTTTCTAACATTTTTCTCCCTGCTAAAGAAACATGGATCACTAACACGGTTACCCCTTGGATAGTCACACAGTTTGAAAATCCATTCTCCAACCATGGTATTCATCACTTCCATGACATAGAGGTGATCCACAAAATTTTCATATAGTTTTATTAACTCTTCAAAAGTCCTACAACTTAGGCCAAGACTCATTTAGGACCCACACAATTCCTCCTATGCTAGCCTCACTATTCAGTCAACTATTCTCAAACCATGCATAATACCAAAACCCATAAAATTTTTAATTTTTTTCACAAAACACTTTTAAAACCATAACACCTCATAATTAAAAAAAATAATTAACTAATTTATTCTATAGTGACATGAAAGGTGTCAAAAACTCCCAACCAAGGAACTTTCCACCCTCATAAAGTCTCAGGTCCATACTAGTGGTCAATGTTAAACAAATTTATAATGCTAACTCCCAAGAAAATATTAATCCTAAATAAAATTAACATCAATGAACAAACCAGGTATATATAATGAATCGAAGAAAGACCCTAAGGAAATAGATACCAAGAATCTATCTTCCCGCCAATTAGGAATGAAATAAAATGGGGGAACAACCAGAAACCTCTTACACCAAAATACAAAATGTCACCAAGAAGCCACATTGATAAATTCTAAAATGGTGATTCAAAAAACATCACATCCCAAGACAAACCATCCAATACCACAATTAGAGAAGTTTCCCATGAAATATCCCAAGGGATTATAAATTGTATCATTGAAACTTAAGGTGTCTAGGAATCAAGAATAAAAAAACAAGAGACATGAATTATTAATAAATGACTAGGTTTTAACCTAAAGGTCACATCCAATATACAAGGGTGTCTTGATCCATCTCTGCATAATACCATCTCATGATAATCCTGATGGAAAATTTTTCCCAGTGGCATCCATAGCTGAACCAAAAACAAAACTACATCCAATATATCTAGTAATGTACAATAGGTTCTTCCCATATCCAAAGAAACAAACATCTCCTATAATGGGAAACTATTTGTGGGAATCCATAAACAAAAAGAGATGTGGAAACAATGGTTCTCAAAAATAAATAACACCAGAAATATGAAACCAAAAAAAGTACCCAAGAAAACACTAGGAAAATTATTCCCCAAGAAAAAATTTCTCTCAACCCAATGATCATAATTCCAAACTGTTTTTCCTCGAAAAGATACAAATCCAAATTCTCAAACTAAAAAATCTCTCAATTGAATCTCATATGAATGAATCTAAGAAAAATTGATCCCTATTATTCCACCCATTAACCAAAACCCAGGGCTCAAAACCAATACACTTGACAATCTCTATAGTAGATATAGAAGAAACAATACCTCTGATACACCCAGATCATAACACTCTAAAAAACAACCCAAACATGCCACTCCACTTAGATTTTGGGTAGTGCTAAATTGGATAAAGGAACACTAAGACAATCATTATACTTTCACTCTGGGATTTTTTTGGTGGGATTACATCATACGATGTGGGATATATAAATTTTCATGATTATGTACCCAAAATCCAAAAAAAGATATACCAAAACACACAAGGGACAAAATGACCACATGTTTACTATAACATGAAAGGATATTTCAAAATCCAATTTTGAAAACCAAAGTTAAAATAAAATTTGGTCCTATTTCCTTCAAAACCAAAAGAAAAACATTTTAAAATATTCATACTCAATTATTATCCCAAATTATTCAACTATAAAATGTTTTCAAAATTGATTTCAAAAAAACCAATACTTATTTTAAAACCAAAAAACTATTCTGATTTTCAAAATAAAACACACATTTTCCATTTTAAATTGTTTTTAAGTGCCTTACCCATTTGAAATGTGCACACCATGTGTAAAATCCCAATTTAGAAAAACAAATTGGGTTCCTATTAGAGAGGAAATCAAAAATATAAAAAACCATAAACATTATTAGAAAAATCAGTCACACATAAATTTCTTCCCACATTTCCAATGAAACCAACTATTTCAAAACATTTTAATGAAACTTAGATCATTTTAAAAATAGGCCTTAAGGACATGTTTTAAGATAAAATAAATTCTTGTAAATTCATTTTTTACACATATAAATTCAATTTTACACCACATGAAAAAACTACATAATAAATGAATAACATAATACTCAATCACAAACCCATCCAAATATGTCAATATATCATATGACCAACCACGATCCCTATCTTGTTTCCCTTACACACTAATAAATACAAGGTAAAATTATTCTAAATAAAACATTAATAGGTATTTGGAACCATGCATGACGTGGCCACATGGTTTATGACCTCATGTTAATCATGAATTGGTTACATGAGTGTGTCCATAATCAAGCATTGGGTTGGTACATGGTTAGTTAAGACCTATAAACCAACCATATGAATTGACTTACTGTTTCATCACCATCTTAAAATGTCACATTTGAACCCCATGGAAACTTAATACTGGAAATTTGGGATTAAAAACCAAAACCATTTTCATATAACCATAATTCAAAAACATCCAATAGATAACTATAACAAAAGGAAAAAAATCAGGCTGCCCAAAGAAACTCGAGTCTTGGGGAAAGAAAGAACTCAAAACACTCCCCATTCTCCTACCTCCCATTTCCCAAAAACATTATATCTAAACTAACTACATGCCAAATAATAAAGGTAATTCCAAAGGATTGGTCTTATATGGAATAAGAGAACACATTTTTTATACCTTTTGCAAGGATCTGTTCCGTGATTCCATCAGACCCAACACCTAACCTGAATCACTACAAGGCTTGAAGGGTGTCCATGATCTGCATAACCTAGTAACTAGTGCCTAGGAATCATTGGAATTTCTTTGGTAATAATATCACCAAAAATATATTTAAACATAAGTGGAATAAATAAGAAGTGATAAAATAAAATAAATAGTCATAACAGAAGGAAGGCTAACTGGAATGGAACATCAATAATAGAAATGAAATCTTGACTAACTTCTAAATTACATCATGGGTCACAACTACCCAAATCATCCCCTGTATAAGATGAAAAAAATATCCAATAGATAACATGAAACCTAAAATAATATAGTTGTGAACTAAAAATCCCAGTAGGTTACTATAATCCACTAAAACAATACAATTTTTATTCATAAATCAATTCAACAATTATAGTTTAAAAAAACTAGAAAAATTATCTACTCATATATGTTACGTTATGGATGAAAAACAATAAATAAAATACTATTAAAACATTCTTTTTTTAACTAAGCATGTGTGTTTTGAAAACAAATCCAGTGGCCTAATCCATTTCAAAACCACACACACATTTTCGATTTCTAAACATAACTCATTTTATTTACTTAAATGCAAATAGTTAATTATAATAACATTTTTCTAGGTGAACCCACTCAAAAAAGAAGTTATAAATACATTTAAAACACCCATTCACCAGATCCTTTAAAATCAAAAATAGTTTTTCACAACATCTTTGAAAGCTCATTTTTAAAGGAAAACAACTCAACATACACACTTGTAAAGTTTAATAAGAAGAAACCACGTATATCATACAGGATAAAATTATTAAAAATAAAAAATTAAGGTTCCAAAACAATAAAAGAATGGGAAATGATACAAACAAGCATAATATCCAACTCCCCTCAATCACTAACTCACTAAACTATTAAACGATCAAATGTGCCATGGGATATAAAATATATCCCTATTGTTCAAATCACCTAACCATGTAAGGGTATAACTACCCTTTAACCTATTTATAGACTACACTAAATTCACTTCATGAGTCATCCATGTGTCTTACACAATCATCATTACAATGACCAAAACCTCACATCTCCCTTATTCCTAACACAATTGGTGGGAAAATAACGGCATGTGAACCAACTAGAGGAACAAGCACGGTCTTATAAATAGTACTCGGACCTCCATGACCAAATGAAACTGAGTTTTAGTGTAAAAACTCCAAGTCAATATCATAATTCACAATCAATCCTACCCTTACCCCCAGATACCCAATAATTAATACCCCCCAAAATATAAAACATTCACCCATGGATTAGAAAGCACATTCCCACACATGGGGAGAAAACAATCATCATATTTCAATAAGAAACCCTCACAAGGGGTAAAACAAATAAAGGTTAAATCAAGGGGTGTATCTAAAAACCTATATTTTAAAACTAAGGTGTCAACAAGGACTTCAACACTAAAACACTACTCAGAATGACAATCCATTTTTTACATTTCCTGAAATACCATTTAAAACATTCCTCAAAACTATAGAAATCAACCTATCATTCAAAACATATAAAATCCACCTATCACACATGGGTTTTACCTTTGAAAATCAACATAATTACCAAGGCCCTAATTTTTATCAAAAAAATTTCAAATTACAATAAGTCATTCCCCATGAAGTGTAAATTGCACACACCTTTGAAATATCCTTTTGAAATCAATAATGAACACCTTTCATTAAGAACATTAAGGTCAACACCTCACTTCAAAACCGATCCCCATTTTTCAAATAGATTTCACTCTTTGAAAACTAAACCAAAATCAAACTCTCATTATTTTATTTAAAGCACATTGAAAGGCCATAACAGAATTTCACCAAGTCCTAGAATAGGGAAACATTATAATTCAAACACACAACATGGAATTCTTAAGTAAAAAAAATTATACAAAGATTTAAATAGCAAGAAATTATTTCAAATCACTAGGTAGGTATCACATATATTAATAATTTCATAAAAAGGGAATTTAGAAAGTGAAAGAAGATTAAAAATTATAAAATGAAACAAATTTTATAGTAACACCTTCCACAAAAGGGTGATAACCAAGACAAAACACCCTAGAACTCGATTTCTTTGATGACATCCACTCATACTCACATGCACATACACCTCTATATATATACCCATTAATCAAATTCACATATTCCCCTCTCTATGTGAGAATATGTATAGGTAGAGAATATATACATATATATATACATAATTACCTATGTATATGTGTGCAGGTCTTGATGGATCTACAAGACACCCTAAATACCTAAATACCAATGAGAAAATTAAAAATCACTAAAATCCCCCAATATAAATTGGACCAATACGAAGGGAAATGAAATCCTAACTAAAATGGTGGAGGGTAAACTAAAATTTACTAAAATTTACTAAAATGTTTCTTCTTTGGAAGAGAATGCCTAAACACACCCAAAGCCAACCTGGGAGACCCATTCTTCACCCTAATAGTGGAAGAATTTTTGAAAAATCTAGTCACCCCATAACCTATGGATTGTTAAAGAAAAGAGCGGTGATGGGGGAGATAAAAATGTTGGAACAATATAAGGGGAGTTAAGAGGAGGTAATACATTGAGGAATAGAGTGAGGATCTTGAAGAAATTGGGTACAGTCGGTAACGGGAGAGCAGGCTAAGAGGGGGGCATCGTGTGTGGCCAAAGAGAGGTATAGGTGGTGTGTCAGGAAAGTGTATATGTGAGAGGAAAAAAAATTAAATAAAAAACAATAATATATATATATTAACAAGACAAGGCCCAGGGTTTAGGATCTTGGTTTTTCAGATGGTGTTCCAACCATGATGCTACTACAGGACAATCACATGGAACTCCAATGGTTTCCCCCAATAGAGTCACATAGTTGTAAAAATAATCTTCCATCCATGCCATTCAGAATTTCTAATTCTTAGAAGTGATTTTAACTGTTGTCACAAGGTTTACCAAATCAGGTGCCAGTTTTCCACCTCAGGCTAGACTCACTGAGGACCTGCACAATTTCTCCAAGACCAGCTACATAGTTGAGATAACCATGATCAATACATTCATTGTACCAAAACCCATAATTTTTTTAAAATTTGTGCCCGGAACTCTTGGGAAGCCACAATAGCTCAAAATTAGTTTAATTAATTAATTAATTAGTTAATACTAATGTGACAAAATGGGTGTCACACAATTCATATGGTTCCCAACACCTGATGGTGACACATCACACATGTTCGGTCAGTATCAGGTATCTCAACCATTGTCATAACTTTAATATTTCTATCACGATATCTTTGGGTTCTCATTATAGCTTCGGAACTACTATATCCTTTTCAAACAATATGTAATCTAAGGAAATTACCATAAATATAATGGACATAGAAGTATCAACACTATTATGGAAAGGTAAACACATATATATATATCAAACTATATAAATGTAATGGTAATCAAAGTACATACATAAGTTGGGTTAGGGAACCCACTTTAAACACTCCCACTTACACTATATCCAACTAATAACACATCACATCCTACTATCTCTCACATGAGTGTCATGATTCTAATGAGATATAGCTTTAGTTATGGGGTCTTCTATGTTATCCTTTATTGAATCTCTATTAGCTATTAATTCACATGTCTGGGTAAAATTTATCAAGAGATAGAACATTTTAATTATTTTATTTGCCCTCTGGTGTAACCTAGGCTCCAGGGAAAGCACCACTACTATAGTTTTATCACATTAAAATGAAATAGGGTCTGTACTACAAGGCACAAAAAAAATATCAGAGACAATGTTGTGTAACCATATTGCCTCTTTAGCTACATCGTAAGTCGTGATATACTCGTATTCTAAAATAGAGTCAACGACCATAGGTTTGTCTGAGAATATCTAGCTCAAAGAACCACCATAAAGGTAAAAACATAGATAAAATTTAATTCACATCTTGGTAAATTTTTTGGAACCTTTCATCTGTGTATCCACTCACTATTATTTCCTAATCTTATATATACACCAGGAACATATACGATGTACATTTCATGTACTAAAAGATTGTTTTTACAGATGCTCAATAAAGATCTATTGTATTAGCTTGATATATGCACACCATGATTAAAGAAAAAGATACCTCAAACCTAGTACATATTATGGAATCCATGATATATCCCACTACTATGGCATAAGGGATTCCACTAATTCATTCAATATCCTCCTATGTTTTTGAGTCATTTTCATGGATATATTAATACCTTGTGAAATTGTAAATAAAAATCTCATGGATTGTTCCATATTAGTAATTTTTACTACCTTTTAAATATATATACTTTGATTTATCCCAAGTATCCATTTATATTTGTCATAATAGATCTTGATCCCTAGAATGTTGGCCGCTTCACCTAATTATTTCATAGAGACGCATTCCATTAACCAAATATTAATATACTATAAGACTTGAACATAATTTTCTAAAATTAATATGTCATATACATATAATAGAGGGAAAATATAGTATTCCCACTAACCTAATTATAGACACATAGATTGCTTTCATTTTTGAAGAAACCAAATCCTCTTATGGCCTCACCAAAACTAACATTCTAGGATCTTGATACCACTTTTACATATAAATAGATCTATAAGGATTTAATAATTTATTGTCACTCTTTGAATAGATAAACCCTTTTGGTTGATTCATATAGATGTCTTCAAAATTATTCCCATTTTAATAATTATTTTTTACAATAATTTTTCAAAATCTCAAAATCATGCAATGATGTTATTATAAGTAACATTCTAATGGATTTTTTCATCAATACAGGTAAGGTCTATTCATAATCTATGAATTGACATTTCATAAAACTATTCACAACAAAACACTATTTTTAGTTATTTAATTTTCCATCCATGTATATATTTATCTGAAATACCCATTTTAACCCAGTGGGTTTTACATTAGCTAAAGGGTTTAAAAAATTCAAATATGATTTTGGTATGAGGACTCCATCTTATATTGTATGGAATCATTCCATTTAGCAGTATCCTTTTCATTTACTGCTTCCTTTTAGGTTAGAGGTTTGTCATTATCTAAGATTAATTTTTCTCCTGACTCTATGATAAGAAGACCATAATTCTATGATTCCCTAACCTCTCCTATTGAGATATGTAGTACTTGTGTCTAAGTAACTTCTTTATCTTCCATTTTTTGTTTTAGAGATAGTTCATCTACCATATCTAGTGCATTTGGAGAATTAACTTCATCAAAGTTAAACTTTCTCCCACTATTTACATTGAAAAAGTGTTCCTTCTCTATAAATATGGCATGTCTTTCAAAAATAACGTTCCTATATGAAGGCTTATATAGGTTAAATCCATTAGTTTCGTTAGAATAACCTATAAATATACACATTGTGCTTTAGGGTGCTAATTTGTCACTATGTATAATATTGAAAAAATTTCTACATTCACATAGATGAATGTACGAGACATTGGGTTTCATACCATACCACAACTCATATAATATACCATTTGTTTATTTAGTTGGTACTCGATTAAGGTTCTATGTCATTGTTTGCAAGAGGTATCTGAAAAAAGATAATGGAATATTTTCTTGACTCAACATTGATCAGACCATGTCAAGCAAGATCTAATTCCTCCATTTACTAACACCATTCTTCTGAGATGTATTATTAAGAGTGAGTTGAGATACTATCCCACACTCCTTTAAGTGATCAAAGAAATCATAATTAATATAATCATTGCCTCACGGTAAACAATATTCCTTAATATTCTTACAGAGATAGTTTTATACTTCTTATGGGTATTACTTAATACTATAAACATAATCTAACTTTTACCTGGCTAATTAGATTTAACCATACCTACTATAGTCATCAATAAAAGAAGTGAATTATGGAAACCCATCCCTTAACTATATTAGAAATGGAACATATATTTCAGTATGAATCAATTCAATTAATTTAGTTTATCTTACTCATTTCCTAGAGAAGGTTGATTTGGTAATTTTTCCTTGCAAACAAGTATAAAATAAATCCAGGCGTTTTAACTTAGTGGAATCTAAAAACCATTCTTGATGTAAATTCTATAAACTCTTCCCATTTACATAACAAATCCAAAATTTCCATAGGCAGGTGTCATATTCTTCATTTTAATTGGTTTTTTCATTTATTTACATTAATTAGTTTTCAAGTTCATGTATATCAAAATGATTGTTAATATGTGATAGAACATAACATATATTATCCTTACAAAATAGAAAATATTTATTTATAAAATTGATATAAAATCCCATGGTGTCAAGAATCAACAATGAGATTATTTTTCTGATAATAGAAGGTAAATAATAAAAAATATTAAACCCAAGAATCAAAACACTAGGAAAATTTAGGTGATAATATCCCACTACCAAGGCTGCTAGTGTTTCACCACTCATGACTTCGAGATCCAACTCACCCTTTACAATATTTTATAATCTAATTGGATCTTGTATGTGAATAGAAATGTGTGATCCACATGTTGTATCCAATACCCAACATATAGATAAAGTTATATTACATTCAATGATAAAAATTTCTGAAGTAGAAGCATCACATTGCTTCTTTTTCCAACCTCTATAAATATTTTTCCAATATCCCTTCTTGATGTATAAAAAGTAGATACCCCCCTTATTTCCCTCCCTCTGTATCTTTGTCTTTTTGTAAGGGTAGTGCATATGTGTCTTTGGCTTGGGATTTACCATAGACCCCTTAAGTTATCCCTTCGTCCTCTTGTTAAGCATAAGGACTAATTGATTGGTATTCATGATATCTTTAACATCATGGGGAACAAAATACAAAATCTCTTGGAATGAATTTATCATATTATTAATATTGTTATTAACAATACAAATAAAAAATATTAGTGATAAAGGGGAAATAATGAGATTAGTCACGAATCATTTTTTTATTTTCAACAAATGGTCTTAAAGCCTCTTAATGTACCTAATAATATTGAGTACATCAAGTTGGGCTTGATTCTCTTATTCTTGCCTTCACCTATATAGTTCACTAAATATCTCATACCTTTATTTCCTAGCTCTCTCCTAATATAACATCTACATATGAGTTAACATCTTGTACTAAACTTAATCCTCGTGAATTTTTTGCAGATGACAGAACATATATGACAACACGATACATTGTACATCTATTGCATCATATATATTATTCCCATTTTATTTATACAACTTTCTTTCTCATGGAGGATTCTTAACAAGATGTGAGGGCTCCAGTGCACAAATCATCATCTCTTGGAATAGTATTATGTGTAAGCCCTAGTACCATGCTTCGAAGTTATAGCTGGTCAGGGTATTTTATTTATCCAGAATTGATCGATGTGATATCACACTGGTGATGTTGGTTATTGTCATTTTTTTCAACAATAAATAAATTAAATAGTTAGTCATTTTCCTTAATTACATTTTAGGCATTATTAATTAATTATATATCTCCCACTATTTTATCAAAACCCTTTATACCTTACTAAAGTATTTAGAATAATCTATTTCTTAAGTATTCTAGTGGAAACAGTCCTCAAAACCACTCCTCATTGTCCATGCTTTGTCTATTACACTACCCAGAGTGTTTCGAGTTATGCATTAGTCTAGAAAAACATATTGACTTGAAACTCCTGTAATTATTGAGTGAATTCTCAGATTATAGGAATTATAACCTTCATTCCCTCAATTCATTACCTCTAAATTTGTAGCAAGCTAGATATAGATACATATTTGATGAAAGAATTTTTCAAATCAATGCATCATTTACAAAATAAATCCATAGTTGTAGGTGTCACCTTCATCGTCTACCTTAAGGTTTCCTTAATATTTCTCAATGAATGTAATAATTTTCTTTTAAATATGTACATACTATGTTGCATCCTTACAATTGAACATGAATTAATATAAAACATATATCGCGTATTTATTAATTTTTCTATTTATTTTTTTATGTACATTTTGCCAAAAAAACATTTTCATAAAATTATAAACAATTCATAAAAAAATAAATACACTACCCACATTGTCTTTAGCATATAATATTGGTTCATCCATTTAAACTGAAGAGATCAATTTTTACCTAGTGGTATAATATCTAAGTTTTCTATTGAATTGTATTGCAGTTCACCCATGTTCCAATGTTGTCACTTCCCGTATGGGATACTACCTCATATTTTTGTAGTCCATGTCTTAAAATTTCACCATAAATAATACAATCACACTCTCACACAGTTGAGGGGGTCTCAAGAATCTCAAAATAGATACATATAAACTAATGGGAACACATTATTTTAAACATATTAAATTAAGAAGGAATATGTACAGATCATTAAATTAATAATAATATTTAAATATTGCAGGAATTTCATGTAGTTTTAATTATTAATTAAAAAAATTATCTCAGACAAAAAAAAGCCAGTCACAACACATGATCATTTAGAGGGTAAATTAAATTCTGGATAAAAATTAAATACACAAAATTCATGCTCAAGGGAAATATATAAATTGGATGAATTATTTTAAATTCAAATAAATTAATTATTTTAGTTCAATAATTAATTTTATTTTTCATTCAAAAATTAAATTAATATATTATTTCAATTTCATGAAAAATTTAAATTATTTTTTTTAAATGATAAAATTACTAATTTTTAATCTAAAATATAATAAATTAAATTTTGATTGTATAAAAAAATTTATAAGACCCTGGAACCCCACCCAGACCCATTTTTGGTTGGGTTGAACCCATATATACACATTCCAAGATGGGAAGACCCTATTAAGGGCAGTGTTGGGGTGGGTAGACCCACCTTGACCTATTTTGGGATGGGCATACCCTCCCTAAGACATTATGGGTTTAAATGCCCCAGTTTGTCACAAGTCACCCAACATAGGAAGGGATTACCCCATCAGACATAAGTGTCACCCAGGAGAGATGAAAAAATCCAAGGCCATCATGGAAAGGGGTTCACTAGTCATAAATGCACCGAAAGTGATAGGAGGGAGGTGGAAAGGCGGGTGCGGGGAAGTTGTGGGCTGAAGCATGAAAAGAAATAGAGGAGGAGGTCACTAGCGGTGGAATATGCCCCTAGGATCAGCTGAAGCAGTGGAATCCAGGAGGTGTAAAAGGTGTAAATCATAGGGTCAGCCTATGATAGTGGTGTTGTTCGACTAGGTGATGTCGGTGGGGTCAACAAGGTGGTTGTGGATTCAGACTAGAGGCTATGACCGGCAAGACGGTGGGTGATTCTTGGTTTTGGCATGTTCAGTCCCTCAAGAATTCAATAGAAGCATTGAAAAACTAAATAATTTTTATTTTTTATATCTTCAAAAGTCGCGTAACTACCCACTTTAACTTTAAAAAGATTTTTTATATATTTTTTTAGAAGACCTAGCCAACCACGCAGAAAAAACAATCCTCCTTTTTTATTCAACATACTAAATGCCTATTATTGTTAAGAAGTTTTTCAAATTTCATATCTAGAGGAAATAATACCAACTAGATGGTACTATTCTAACCACCATATTCCAAGTAAAATAGTATCATAAAATTGGGTTTTTCTTGAAACCATCATGGAAAAAACCCACAAGCACACATAGATATATATATATATATATCATTATTTTTTTATTCCTAAAAAACCACAAATGATCTATATTATCATTTTTAGATATTAATAACTTGGTTGTATGAAATTTTATTGATGCATGGTCAAATTCATTGGGATCAAAATGAATCCCTCAAATTAAATTTAATGTAAATTAATTTTTCTTGACTCAAAAAATATATTTGATTTCTACACCAATTACCCATTCTAGGGTGCCCGATTGAATTCAGTGGGCCAAATATTTAAAAAATTTAATCATTGAAGTAATTAAACATCATATTCTTCAATTAATTGAGTCCGGGTAGAGGTCTAAGGTTCTTACATGAATTTATTAGCAAAAAATAAACATAAACAACTTCCTCGATTGAATCAGTGGTACATTCAACTACATCTCATTTACAATAATATTTTCTCTAAGTCCTTCTGTTTTTACCCCTCTATATCATCCAAAAAATTCTTATATAGTTTTTATGAATGTATAACAGTAAATTTTAGGTTCTATCATAGAGATTAAATTAATTATTTTGCGTCATGATGATCTACACAATCCCATGCATTCGATCCATGAGGGAAATCAAAGACTGAATTCTTAGATGGGGGATTTATCTCTCTTTGATGTAGGAATATTGATAGAGGATCTCTCAAAATCATGCTAATGAGTATTTTTCCTAAAAAAGATCTCCTCATTGTTTATATAGTGGTGGTTAAAAAAAGGGTACCCTAATCCCAATATATGTAACACCAAGTATATAATAAATAAATGACATGTTATGTTGGACTAGCTACATCATAAACATCATTTATATTTCATTATCTAATTTTAATATATAATAAATATATGACATGATAAAACCATGTAATTAACTTGACTCGTAATTCTCACAATATTAAAAAATATTGAATATTAAATAATATTCATTCATATGATATTTTTACATGTATTCACTTAATAAATGGAAAATAATTTAAATAAATAAATTCAACCAAATTCTTCTATACTCAAATAATAATGAATTTATTAATTTTTTTGGTGATCAATTCTTCTAGGACCCATTGAGTATGCTATTGTGTGTAACACTCTAGGAAAATATTTTAATACCAGCGACCATTGTTCACAGACCAAGACTAGAGTCTAGAAACTAATGAAGTCCCATAAAAATAAAAAGAATAGTTATAGAAATGAAAACCTTTGTATGAACACACATCGTTTAATATAGTATCTTTTACTCATGATATCTCATATATAAATATGTGAATGTATGATCGAAATAAAAATGTAGATGCTCAATTACAAGAGGGGGTGAATTGTAAGTTTAAAAACATTCATTTTTAACCTTAAGAAAAACTATGTTTAACAAAGCTAAACAAATTAAATTCACAAACCCTAAAATAGTTCTATAAAACAAACTCTCTATGTTCCGAAAATATGGTTCTGGAAATGAATCATAAGGAAAGATTATTTAGGTAAGGATTCTACCTTAAATCATATATAATCTTATTTATCCGAGTACATAAAAGAATTATAATGTATAAGAAGGTTACAATTTCTTCCTTTATCAAAATATAGCTGAAATAAACTTGAAATAGAACAAGTAACATGTATGAATTCTTTTAACCCATAGAGTAGGGTATCCAACAACTTTGGATAAAGGTCCCTTGATGTATACCTTAAAGAATGTATGTCTTACCCACACCAGGGTAAGCCCTTGATAAGAATATTTGAATCTGTCTTTCTATCCCCACAATCCCTCGATCTTTACGGTAGTCTGCCCATCTGTCTTTCAATCCCCTCAAGCCCTTGATTATACTCCTCCATAATCAGAATCACATGAAGCAAGATGAAAAAGATATTCAGTATGCACAAGTCATGAGAGTTTCTCTCCTGAGAAATCCCTTCAACAGCATGTAATCTCTATATTGATGGAACCATTTTTCAATTATGATCTCAAAAAAAATGAGATCTTATTTATAGGCACAACTCCAACGATTGGATCCCTCCTCCAACAATAATATTTTTACATGAATTTCATAGGGACATATACACATGTCACTAAACAAATGGTTATGTAGAATCATATTACATGACATCATTTCATAATAATAACATGTGTTAGGAATATGAATTTTCTTAACCGAATCTATTTTTTACAGTTTAAAGAAAATTAGAATTTTTTTTTGACTAAATAAAAATTCAATGTTTTTAAGACAGGGAATTTTGGTTGTTTTTTTACAAAGAATTTGTAATCTGAAATCTAACGATTTTGGAGACAAAATTATGATGAATTTGGAATCATAATTATGGGGAATTTCAAGGAATCTAGAGTCTGAATTATGAGTAATTCGGAGTCTGAATTCTATAGAATTCAAAGTCGGAATTCTATGGATGTTAGAGTCCAAATTCTGAGGAATTCAGAGTGTGAATATTACGAAATTTGGATTTTGAATTCTGAGATAATTCGAAGTCTAAATTTCAAAGAATTCGAAATATGAATTTTAGAGAATTCAGAGTACAAAATTTATAAAATATGGAATCTAAATTTCAGATAATTTGGAATCTGAATTTCATGGAATTCAGAATCTGAATTTTAGATAATTAGGAATCTGAATTTTAGAGAATTTAGAATCTGAATTTCAGTGAATTTGGAATTTGAATTTATGAAAATTCAGAGTTTTAATTTCTGAGAATTCGGAATCTGAATTTCATTGAAATCGGAGTCTAAAAACAGAACACTCTATATCTAAAAAATTATAATATTCCTAGGTTCTATATATGAATCCGAATTTTAGACTTAGTAATAAAATGAGTTTGAATTAGAGAGATCATAAAAAGAAACAATGAAAACTAAGTTAAGGATAAAAAATTTCTTAAAGAAGGGAATTTTTCTTTATGAAAATAATCCTTAGGGAAAAATAGTTTCCCTTAAGAAAAGGTGTTTGTGATTTTCAAAACATTGAGGAATGGAAAAGTCATAAGGAAACCTTATTGAATTAACAGTGCACCGTGTTTCATCATCCATTCTTTCTTTATGATGTTTTTACCATCCCGATCAACTAGTCCTAAGATATTACTTACACAACTTAGAAGTGAAAAATTCTATCTTGATAGTTCAACCAATTTAATACCACAAAAGATACACCCAACACAAGCTACCTCACTATGACGTCAATGAGATGGTTTTTCCCATGCATCAAATTATGAAATAAATTGGTGCACACTGATAAAAATCTCAATTTAGGAGACTAATACCCATGTTTGTAGATAAGAACAACCAATGTGACATGAAACATTTGGTGTTCTTAATGGTGGGCCTATCTTCATGATCTCATCTATATGAGATACCAAGGTGTGAAATTCTTGAGAAGAAGTCTCAATGATTTTGATCCCCCAACACCTGATGGCCACACATAATCTGTGTCCAACAAATATTATGTATCTAGACCATATGAGATAAATTTAATATTAATATCATTGTAGAATCTCATTATTTTCTTGGAACGTTATTGTAAAACCCGTAAAATTCAAGGGAATTTTTTTTTTAATTTTCTTTAGAATTTTACAAGAGCGCGGTTTCAGACGGCACCTGATTCCGAGGCCCGGAGTGCCCGGAATCAATTTCCAAAGTTTGGCTCGAGTACGTTCAGTGAACGAACGAGCGGGAATTCCTAACTTTTGATCTGGTGCTCGGAATTGAAATCTGAGGGCACCGATGAACTCGCAGCGCCGATATTCGCTTAAAGAGACCTTTTCGGAAGTTGCGTTTGTTGCGGGATGAAAGTTAGTTTTTGGGGGAATTATAAAAAGTTGAATCAAAAAATGTGGAATTCTTTTTATTTCACTTTTGTAGGTTAACTCCTCTCAAAGGGAGTTAGGGGTGGGACCCACACCCACTTAACCTCCCTTGAGAGGATTAAGTGTGGTGGGACCCACACGAACCTAAACTTCTCATCTTCCCCCTTAAACTCCCCTCTCTCCCTCTTAAAAGTTTGTTAACTTAACATCTAATTAATTACACATGACATGTATAATTAATTAAGTGTTATGTTTTTGAATTTTAAGTTTTGAATTCCTTGGCTTGGTAAATAAAATAAGGAGGAACCTTATTTTATTTGGTTAGATTTGTTTAGCCAACTTGTGAGGATTTTTGAGATCTCCTCCTCCTTCTTCCTCAACTTGACGAAGAACGCTCAACTTGACGAAGAACGCTCAACTTGACGAAGAACGCTCAACTTGACGAAGAACGCCGCTCCTCTCTTCTTCATCTTCCGTGTCAACGAGAGGGAACGCCGCTTCCTCCTGGGACTCCCTTCGTCGGCATACGAAGATTCGCCAACGACGTATCTCATCGGACGCACCTCTTCGTCATCGGATTTTACGAACGACTACCGCGACGCCCGACCTCCGCGACGTTGTCTTCCGCGGGACGTTGACAAATCTTCGAACCTATACCCAAGGTAGGGGTTGTTGTTTATTGTTTAATTATTTTATTCTTTCTCGTGGTTCGCATGACTAACGTGAGGATTGAATATTTAAGTTGTGTTTTAACGTGAGGGGTCCGGACCGCATGAACACGGCCGAAACCCCCTCCATCGTTCTTGTTGATTTACCTTGCGGGTGGAAACAAGGTGGCGTGGTGCCGTCGCACCACGCGGTTAATCGTGCAATTATATTACGCGACGTCGTCGCGCCGCGCCATGGAAGAATCATCAAGAACGCGATGTCGTCGTGCCGCGTTGAAGAAATCAAGGTGCGGCGGAGGGGCGCGGTGCTGTCGCACCGCGCCGGACGACAAACACCGCGGCCGGTTACGGGCCGCGGCGGAACGAGGAGACCGGCGGCCGGGCCGCCGGCGTCGGAAGCCGAAAAGGGGACCGGATTTTTCCGGTCCCGTTGGAGAAAACCGGTCGGCCAGCTGGCCGGCCGGATGGTCAAATCCGGGGGAAATTAATCCCCCGGCCAGCAATAATGCCCCCCCCACTTAATTGGGGGAGGCGGTTTCTTGAGGGGGGGCAGGCGGCCCCCCGGTTTCCGCTCAAGCAGGCCCCCCACGTGGGGGGGGGGCGTTTTTAAAACGAAGGGGCGCGGCTGATTGCCACACCGCCATCCCAATCAAGCGGGGGGCTTTGCCCCCCCGCGTGCTGCCTCCGTGCGGCGCAGGGCCACCGCGCCGCCGCGCCGCCGGCCGGCCGGCCGGCTGGGCCGGGTCGGCCCGGACCCGGACCCCCCCGTTTCGAATCAGTTTCGGTCTTTTGGTCATAACTTGAGTCACGGACCTCCGATCGATGAACCGTCTGCGGCTACGCGATCCTTGGATCGAGACGGTCGTTTTGGTATATCGCACTCAAGGTTTAGGATTACTTTGAGTTCGGCCGGGTTGGTTCGTTCGCGAAACCAACCGGGCCCTCGGAGCGGAAACGCTCATATCTTGAGCTACGGACGTCCGATTGACGTGCCGTCAGCCGTGTTGTGTTCCTCTTAGTGAGAAGGATCTTTTGGCATACTCCGCCCGAGGTTTGGACGCAGGTGGAGTATGGTCGGGTTGGTTTTTCCTTAAAAACCAATCGGGCCCCGGGGACGAAAATGCCAATAACTCTCAGATCGGGCGTCCGATCGACGCGCCGTCTGTTGCGTTGAGTTCCTGTTGACGATACGGAACTTTTGGATACATCAACTCTGGACTTTGTGACAGTTGATGTATCAGCCTCTCGGCTCATGGAGCGGACCCTCCGAACGAGCTTGCTGTGTGCGGGAACCCTAGTGCTGGCTGCGACTGTTACTGTGACTACTACTGCTACTACTGCTACTGTGACTGCGACGACGACAGTACAGAGATCCTGTGTGGATTCGACGACGACGACTACAGCACTCAGCGATCCTACGTGGATCAGTGCTACAGGTCCTGTGTGGGCCCGATCCTGTGTGGGTCCGATCCTGTGTGGGTCCTTGCGCTCAGTGGTCCTGTGTGAACCAGCGCCTACAGGTCCTGTGTGGGCCCGATCCTGTGTGGGTCTTTTGCGGGGGTTAGTTACCTAATGATCCTTCGTGGGTACGATGACTTAGATGGATCAGAGATCATCTTTATCGTCCTTTGAAGAAGTATACCTGTGTGAGATGAATCCTGTTGCTTTCCTGTGTGGATTACGTTTTGCTTTCCTGTGTGGAATACGTTTACTTTCCTGTGTGGACTGAGTTGTACTTGGGCTCGGAGGTTGGAGCGTATTTGAAATTGATGACTTAGGTATATGTATGGTCATATACCTAAGCAGTGTCGGTTGTTACTTCGTGATTGTACCTTTCTTCGTGGTTTATCCTTTGTGGATTTTTAGAGACCTTCAGGAGTCTCGGGGTCCCTACTGAGTAGCTTATACTCACCCCTGCACGGGATTTGCCCGCACTACGTTGTGTTGGTTGCAGACGATGGACAGCGTTGACCTTAGCTGAGGCTTGCAGAGCGGGACGGTACCCGGAGGTGGACCACTGGGCGGGACGTGCTCGGAGCGGACGGCGGGACCCGAGGAACAGTGGAGCTATCTGTACCCACCCTTCAGGTGGGATTTCCAGTGGACAGCTCGGAGTAGCGGCTTTTACTTTTCAGTTGTTGTTTTCCCTTTCGAGTTGTACTTTACTTTCAGTTTGGGTTTGTATACTGGCCCATTTACTTTTCCACACTTTCAGTTGTACTCTGCTTTTGTTTAGTGTTTACTTTCCGCTTGCTTACTCTGTGGTGTTTGTTTACTTTACAAAGGCAATGCCTTCCCTTTTTACCGGGATTTACGCCTTGGTGCTAGTCGCCAGCCCCTGGCCTATGGAAGGCGGGCTTGGGGTAGTCACGGCATGGACCCTGAGGGCGGGTCGTGACAAATTGGTATCAAAGGCAGTTCGGTTCTACCGTGAACTCTGATCTTTTCTATGTGAAGCAATAATGTTTAGCGTATTGAGTGTGGTTATCAGTCCAGGGAGTCCAGTGTTGGTGCGGAGGCCGACGTATCCGTACACCAGGACCCTGACTTCTGATTTCCAACTTAATGCACGAAAACATTGATTGCATGTGTGTTTCAAAGTTTTCATTGTGATTACTTATATCAGCTCACCAGGTATACTGTTCTGACCGTGGCGCACCTGTTTCCTTTTCAGGATGTCCCCACGACGGTAGCCAGCTAGGGTTCCGAGAGTCGAGCGTGACGACAGCCCACCGAGCGACGAGGCCTCGGTGCAGGGCCCTTTGTCAGAAGTGGCACCGGCGGTAGCTCTACCCACCGAGCCCCCGATGCTTCCAGCAGCAGCCGCTGACGATGCACGTCGCCTCAGCACACTGCATGAGTTTCAGCGCCAGCGACTGCCCAGGTTTCGCGGGGAGACGGATCCCCAGGCAGCAGAGGACTGGCTGGAGGCAGTGGTTTGAGTGTTTAGGCTAGTGAGGACACCAGCAGACCTCATGGTGATCCTCGCTGCGAGCCTACTACACGCAGCAGCAGGACGATGGTGGAGCTTGATGCTCCAGGTGCACGATGAGGCATCTCTACTTTGGACGGACTTTGAGAGCCTCTTCCGCTCGGAGTTCGTCCCAGCCACCCTTCATGCGGTGCGTATCCAGGAGCTTCTACAGCTGCGGCAGGGCAGCATGACGGTCGCTCAGTACTCGGCGAGATTTACCGATCTCTCGCGCTACTCGACCGACATGGTACGGGACCCATTCTTCCGGGCCTGGACCTTCGAGCAGGGTTTGAGACACGAGATCAGGGCATCGCTGATCTCCCTCAGCATACCGACTCAGACAAGAGTACTGGAGAGGGCCCTCCTGATCGAGAGCTTCCTTGCTGAGTCTACACCAGCACAGCGACCCACCGCAGGGCGGCACGTGGCAGAGTCATCTGCAGCAGGCAGTCGACGGATGACTCAGGGGTCCAGACAGACCAGACCTTCGGGCAGACGACCTCAAGACACAGGCTCAGCAGTGCGGGGCACACAGCGCGGAGCCAGTCTTTCGAGAGGCAGACAGTGCTACTCGTGCGGCGGGCAGGGCCACATGGCTCGTGACTGCCCGACCCGCCATGCCGAGGAGCAGCAGACGGTTGAGGGACCACCGAGGCAGAGGAAGAGGGTCGACCGTGGCGGTCCGCAGGGAGGAGGAGGATGAGGCAGAGGAGCTGGACGAGCAGCCGGTGGTGGGCGACGCTTTGAGGCTCTTCCACCACCACCACCAGGAGGTCCGCCCCGACCACAGGGAGCTGGCGGGCAGAGACAGGCACAGCTCCAGGCAGTAGAGGCCTACGACCACGGCGCACCCGAGATGATTCGAGGTACTATCTGTTTCTATTCCACCCTTGCTGTAGTTCTTATAGACACAGGAGCGAGTCACTCTTTCATAGCCGCTGCCCTTGTTCGGAGCTCGGAGATTCCGACAGAGCCGTTGGCTCGACCCTTACGGCTAGAGACTCCTACGGGAGCAGACTCGACGATTACGCACTGGTGCCGGCAGTGTGAGCTTACTCGAGGAGGCGAGATCTTCGGCTGGGATCTTCTTGTAGCAGCGTCGAGGCCTTACGACGTCATCTTGGGCATGGATTGGCTATCTACGGTCCATGCACATATTGACTGTTTTAGGCGCAAGGTGCGATGTGTACGCACCGACGGGAGCAGGTTCACCTTCACCGGCGAGAAGGGAGCCTTAGCAGCACAGGATGGACTTCCGTGGAGGAGAGGACAGCCCATCACTCATCAGTTGGCTAGCCTTATCCTTGGAGCAGTTGACGTGCGGAGTCCTGGTTTTCCTGCAGTGGTGGATCAGTTTGCGGACGTTTTTCCCGACGATGTTCCATGGCTACCTCCTCGCAGAGAGGTAGACTTTTATATTGACTTGTACCCCGGGACAGCCCCGATATCCACTCCAGCATATCAGATGGCCCCCGCCGAGCTTCGAGAGCTACGGGTACAGTTGGAGGACTTGCAGGGCAAGGGGTTCATCCGACCCAGTGTTTCACCCTGGGCTTCCCCGATATTGTTCGCCAAGAAGGCGGACGGGAGCTTGCGACTTTGTGTTGACTATCGTCGCCTGAACTAGGTGACAGTGAGGAACAAGTATCCGCTACTGAGGATTGATGACCTCTTTGATCAGCTCAAGGGAGCACGGTGGTTCTCAAAGATAGACCTCAGGCCAGGCTATCATCAGCTCAGAGTCAGAGACGAGGATGTGCAGAAGACAGCCTTCAGATGTCGGTATGGCCACTATGAGTTCTTGGTTATTCCATTCGGTGTAACCAATGCTCCAGCAGTGTTCATGGCTCTCATGAACAGGATCTTTCAGCCATACCTCAATCGGTTTGTCGTGGTCATCATCGACGACATTCTGATTTACTCTACGACAGAGGAGGAGCACGCCTATCACTTGGGAGTTGTACTAGACACACTCCGAGAGCACCAGCTTTATGGTAAGCTCTCGAAGTGCCAGTTCTGGATATGTGAGGTCCACTTCTTGGGACACGTTATCTCTGAGGCGGGAGTTGCAGTGGATCCCGCGAAGATTGAGGTTGTGTTAGCATGGGAGCCACACAGGAGCGTGACTGAGGTTCGGAGTTTCTTGGGACTAGCTGGATACTATCGGAGATTCGTTCCAGACTTATCTAGAGTTGCGGCACCACTCACAGCTTTGACGAAGAAGGGGAAACCCTTCGTATGGTCAGACAGATGTCAGCAGAGCTTCCAGGAGCTGAGACAGAGATTGACCTGCGCACCTATCTTGAGGTTGCCTGAGGAGGGAGTAGGGTACGTAGTTTACTGCGATGCATCAGGGACCGGACTCGGATGTGTTCTGATGCAGGAGCGGGCAGTGATCGCCTATGGATCACGTCAGTTGAGGCCGCATGAGCAGAACTACGCTACCCATGACCTGGAGTTAGCCGTAGTGGTCTTCGCTCTGAAGACATGGCGACACTATCTGATGGGCGAGCGCTTTACAGTCTTTTCTGATAATCAGAGTCTCAGGTATATCTTCTCGCAGAAGGACCTGAACCTGATACAGCGGTGATGGCTCGAGTTCCTCCAGGACTATGACTTTGAGATAGTCTATACTCCTGGGAAGGGGAACGTAGTAGCCGATTCCCTTAGCAGGAGGACGGGCATTCAGCTACTTGAGGAGGCGACGGAGCAGCTAGCCTCTTTGCAGATATCCTTCGTGGATAGAGATGGAGCAGCCTTCCTTCAGTCTCTCACAGTCACTCCTCCACTACTGCAGCGAGTCAGGGAGGCACAGCGTGGGGACGCTGACTGTGAGACACAGCGTGCACAGATATCCTCGGGACAGGCACCTGATGGTTTCTCCCTTGGAGCAGAACACGACATCCTTTTCAGAGGACGTACCATGGTACCAGTCGCTTTGCGAGAGGAAGTACTGAGAGAGTTTCACACTTCTCCTTTGGCGGTACATCCTGGAGTGGCGAAGATGTACCAGGACCTCAGACGACAGCACTGGTGGCCGGGCATGAAGAAGGCAGTAGCAGAGTTCGTTTCTCGATGCCTCACCTGCCAGCAGGTGAAGGCAGAGCATCAGGTACCAGCGGGCTTGGTACAGCCCTTGGAGGTTCCAGAGTGGAAGTGGGACGACATATCTATGGACTTCGTGACTGGACTTCCACGCACTTCCAGAGGTCACGACTCCATCTGGGTGATTGTTGACCGACTCACCAAGTCGGCACACTTCTTACCCATCAGAGATCAGGGCTCAGTAGAGAGCTTGGGACGTCTCTACGTTCAAGAGATTGTGCGGCTCCACGGCGTGCCATCATCTATCGTCTCCGATCGAGATGCTCGCTTTACTTCCCGGCTTTGGAAGGGGTTACAGGAGGCGTTCGGGACGCAGCTACGTCTGAGCACAGCCTTTCACCCTCAAACGGATGGTCAGACGGAGAGGACCATTCAGACTCTCGAGGACATGCTCCGCGCATGTGTCCTCGACTTTGGTCGTAGCTGGGAGGACCACCTACCCTTAGTGGAGTTCGCGTACAACAACAGCTACCACTCCACTATCGGGATGGCACCGTACGAGGCGTTGTACGACCGACCATGTAGATCTCCTTTGTGCTGGACAGACCCTGGGGAGTCAGCACTTATGGGACCGGAGATGGTCCAGGCCACGACAGAGAAGGTCCAGGTCATCCAGGAGCGGATGAGGACAGCTCATAGCCGGTAGAAGTCATATGCTGACAGGAGGCGGAGGCCACTAGAGTTTGAGGATGGCGACCACGTCTTCTTGCGGGTCTCACCTCGACGTGGTATTCAGAGATTTGGCCGAGGCGGCAAGTTATCTCCGCGTTTCATCGGACCCTTCCAGGTCCTCAGCAGGGTTGGCGAGGTGGCTTATCTCCTGGCTCTACCACCTTAGTTGCACCGGGTGCACGACGTCTTCCATGTGTCTCAGCTGAGGAGATACGTGCACGACCCGACGCACATCATTGACCATGGGGAGCTTGACGTTGATGATGGGGCGACTTTTACGGAGGTTCCAGTGGAGATAGAGGATCGACAGGAACGGGTCCTGCGTGGGCGATCGATTCCTCTTGTGCGCATCAGATGGCAGCACGGGAATCTCCAGGAGAGCACATGGGAGCGGGAGGCTCAGATGCGTGCTCAGTACCCTCATTTGTTTCCCTAGTTTTTGATGTATCTTTACGGGGACGTAAAGCCCCGAGGTGGGAGTAATGTAAAGACCTGTAAAATTCAAGGGAAATTTTTTCTTAATTTTCTTTAGAATTTTACAAGAGCGCGGTTTCAGACGGAACCTGATTCCGAGGCCCGGAGTGCCCGGAATCAATTTCCGAAGTTTGGCTCGGGTACGTTCAGTGAACGAACGAGCGGGAATTCCTAACTTTTGATCTGGTGCTCGGAATTGAAATCCGAAGGCACCGATGAACTCGCAGCGCCGATATTCGCTTAAAGAGACCTTTTCAGAAGTTGCGTTTGTTGCGGGACGAAAGTTAGTTTTTGGGGGAATTATAAAAAGTTGAATAAAAAAATGTGGAATTCTTTTTATTTCACTTTTGTAGGTTAACTCCTCTCAAAGGGAGTTAGGGGTGGGACCCACACCCACTTAACCTCCCTTGAGAGGATTAAGTGTGGTGGGACCCACACGAACCTAAACCTCTCATCTTCCCCCTTAAACTCCCCTCTCTCCCTCTTAAAAGTTTTTTAACTTAACATCTAATTAATTACACATGACATGTATAATTAATTAAGTGTTATGTTTTAGAATTTTAAGTTTTGAATTCCTTGGCTTGGTAAATAAAATAAGGAGGATCCTTATTTTATTTGGTTAGATTTGTTTATCCAACTTGTGAGGATTTTTGAGAGCTCCTCCTCCTTCTTCCTCAACTTGACGAAGAACGCTCAACTTGACGAAGAACGCTCAACTTGACGAAGAACGCTCAACTTGACGAAGAACGCCGCTCCTCTCTTCTTCGTCTTCCGTGTCAACGAGAGGGAACGCCGCTTCCTCCTCGGACTCCCTTCGTTGGCATACGAAGATTCTCCAATGACATATCTCATCGGACGCACCTCTTCGTCATCGGATTTGACGAACGACTACCGCGACGCCCGACCTCCGCGACGTTGTCTTCCGCGGGACGTTGACAAATCATCGAACCTATACCCAAGGTAGGGGTTGTTGTTTATTGTTTAATTATTTTATTCTTGCTCGTGGTTCGCATGACTAACGTGAGGATTGAATATTTAAGTTGTGTTTTAACGTGAGGGGGCCGGACCGCATGAACACGGCCGAAACACCCTCCATCGTTCTTGTTGATTTACCTTGCGGGTGGAAACAAGGTGGCGTGGTGCCGTCGCACCACGCGGTTAATCGTGCAATTATATTACGCGATGCCGTCGCGCCGCGCCATGGAAGAATCATCATGAACGCGACGCCGTCGCGCCGCGTTGAAGAAATCAAGGTGCGGCGGAGGGGCGCGCTGCCGTCGCACCGTGCCGGACGACGAACACCGCGGCCGGTTACGGGCCGCGGCGGAACGAGGAGACCGGCGGCCGGGCCGCCGGCGTCGAAAGCCGAAAAGGGGACCGGATTTTTCCGGTCCCGTTGGAGAAAACCGGCCGGCCAGCTGGCCGGCCGGATGGTCAAATCCGGGGGAAATTAATCCCCCGGCCAGCAATAAAGCCCCCCCCCCAACTTAATTGGGGGAGGCGGTTTCTTGAGGGGGGGCAGGCGGCCCCTCGGTTTCCGCTCAAGCAGGCCCCCCACGTGGGGGGGGGGGGGGCGTTTTTAAAACGAAGGGGCACGGCTGATTGCCGCGCCGCCATCCCAATCAAGCGGGGGGCTTTGCCCCCCCGCGTGCTGCCTCCGTGCGGCGACGGGCCGCCGCGCCGCCGGCCGGCCGGCCGGGCCGGGTCGGGTCGACCCGGTTCGGGCCGACCCAGGGGGGGTCGGGCCGGGTCGGCCCGGACCCGGACCCCCCCGTTTCGAATCAGTTTCGGTCTTTTGGTCATAACTTGAGCCACGGACCTCCGATCGACGAACCGTCTGCGGCTACGCGATCCTTGGATCGAGACGGTCATTTCGGTATATCGCACTCAAGGTTTCGGATTACTTTGAGTTCGGCCGGGTTGGATCGTTCACGAAACCAACCGGGCCCTCGGAGCGGAAACGCTCATATCTTGAGCTACGGACGTCCGATTGACGTGCCGTCAGCCGTGTTGTGTTCCTCTTAGTGAGACGGATCTTTTGGCATACTTTGCCCGAGGTTTGGACGCAGGTGGAGTACGGTCGGGTTGGTTTTGCCTTAAAAACCAACCGGGCCCCGGGGACGAAAATGCCAATAACTCTCAGACCGGGCGTCCGATCGACGCGCCGTCTGTTGCGTTGAGTTCCTGTATACGATACGGAACTTTTGGATACATCAACTCTGGACTTTGTGACAGTTGATGTATCAGCCTCTCGGCTCGTGGAGCGGACCCTCCGAACGAGCTTGCTGTGTGCGGGAACCCTAGTGCTGGCTGCGACTCTTACTGTGACTACTACTGCTACTACTGCTACTGTGACTGCGACGACGACAGTACAGAGATCCTGTGTGGATTCGACGACGACGACTACAGCACTCAGCGATCCTACGTGGATCAGTGCTACAGGTCCTGTGTGGGCCCGATCCTGTGTGGGTCCGATCCTGTGTGGGTCCTTGCGCTCAGCGGTCCTGTGTGAACCAGCGCCTACAGGTCCTACGTGGGCCCGATCCTGTGTGGGTCTTTTGCGGGGGTTAGTTACCTATCGATCCTTCGTGGGTCTGACGACTTAGATGGATCAGAGATCATCTTTATCGTCCTTTGAAGAAGTATACCTGTGTGAGATGAATCCTGTTGCTTTCCTGTGTGGATTACGTTTTGCTTTCCTGTGTGGAATACGTTTACTTTCCTGTGTGGACTGAGTTGTACTTGGGCTCGGAGGTTGGAGCGTATTTGAAATTGATGACTTAGGTATATGTATGGGCATATACCTAAGCAGTGTCGGTTGTTACTTCGTGATTGTACCTTTCTTCGTGGTTTATCCTTTGTGGATTTTTAGAGACCTTCAGGAGTCTCGGGGTCCCTACTGAGTAGCTTATACTCACCTCTGCACGGGCTTTGCCCGCACTACGTTGTGTTGGTTGCAGACGACGGACAACGTTGACCTTAGCTGAGGCTTGCAAAGCGGGACGGTACCCGGGGGTGGACCACTGGGCGGGACGTGCTCGGAGCGGACGGCGGGACCCGAGGAACAGTGGAGCTATCTGTACCCACCCTTCAAGTGGTATTTCCAGTGGACAGCTCGGAGTAGCGGATTTTACTTTTCAGTTGTTGTTTTCCCTTTCGAGTTGTACTTTACTTTCAGTTTGGGTTTGTATACTGGCCCATTTACTTTTCCACACTTTCAGTTGTACTCTGCTTTTGTTTAGTGTTTACTTTCCGCTTGCTTACTCTGTGGTGTTTGTTTACTTTACAAAGGCAATGTCTTCCCTTTTTACCGGGATTTACGCCTTGGTGCTAGTCGCCAGCCCCTGGCCTATGGAAGGCGGGCTTGGGGTAGTCACGGCACGGACCCCGAGGGCGGGTCGTGACAGTTATAATATTTTGATACGACATGTAATATGAGGACATTTCCATAAATATTGCAGATGCAAAAGTATAGACACTATTATGGTATGGTAAATACATTTATATATCAAACTGTATACATGGAATGGTAACCAATGTATATACAGAAGATGGGTCTATGGAACCCACTTTCTATGTTATCCATGTAAATTATACAAATAGACAATATGTATGGTCATCGTATGCATTGTCCAGTTCATATGTATATCTAGTTGTAAACACCACATATATTTATGGAATGTATTGTGGTCATACACACCACACAAACTACATGTATTGAACCATGGAATGATATATTATGCATGTGGAAACACACTTTGTGGGAATAAATGTTGTGTATCTACATAATACATAACAAGGACCATACACATTGTAGGTCACACAAAGTGTCGGGTGATAGAACACACTATGTAAATATTAAATTCCAAAAGTGAATTTAATCATATATAGGAAGTTACATATTATATCACCTTTAGAGTAAACATTGTGTAAGTATTAAATTCTATTAATGAATTGCAAATGACCAGGAGGGTACACATCTCGTGGCCTCATTGGCACATGTCATGTACCAAAATAATTTTAAATTAAAATTAAATTTATTTAATTTATTTAATTTATTTAAAATAATATTGGTTGAGAATATCCATGAATTCTTAAAAATAATATTAATATAAATAATTTATTATTTAATTATTATATTTATTTATTAATATGAGTGAAATTATCATAATAATAAAGAATGAAAATGAATGTTAGCAAGTTTAAATGTGTAGTCATTGAATTTTTTGATTGATCATGAGCTTGAACGACCAATATATGTGTTTGGTTTATTTAATTTAATTATTTATTTAAAGTATTTGTTGTCATATTTTATTATTAAATTCAATATGATTATATTTTTATTACCTCATCATAATTTATCATGTATGAGATTACATGTCCAATGTTTATTTTATGTAATCGTAAACCCCTAGTAGCCCTCACCTACGAGTGAGTAAACATGTGTAAAGGACTGAGATCCTTGAAAAGGGGAATGGTTCAAGTATCTAGTTGTGGTGAAATTAACCATGATGATACATAGGTTAATAGATAAATTATCTAACCGATTTAAATAATTATCTCAATAAGTTATTTTCCCAAGAGACAAGGATGGTTTATCTCCACTCAAAAAACCAACCAGTATATAAAAATATCATGATCATATCACATGTTTATTTTATTTTTCAGATCATGATTATTTATTTATTTATGTAATGGGTGGTTTATTTGGATAAATAAAGTCAATCACATAAATTAAATAAATTAAAAAACATGCTAAGATGAAATAAAGTAAATATTTTTGGCATAAATTATTTTATTGGGAATGGTTAATTAATTATGTAAAATAAACATAACGTCAAAAATAATGTAAATAAAAATAAATTATATTAATACATAATATTAACAAAATACCTCATGGAAATATTAATTCATTTTTCACCTACCATTAATTGAGTTATAATAAAACCATATATAAAAGTATTAGTACAGACCTCATTTTGGACACATTCAATTATCGAGGAGTTATAATGAAAGTCTTGGGTTGACTAAACAATGTCAGTATCAATAGTAGTCTTCCTCATAAGATGTGGTGTAGCCTTGAGGAGAGCGTTGATGAAGTCTGATTATAGGATTTCAGCATTAGGGAGTCCACTCAACAGATCAAGGAATTGTGGGTTAATGTGGTTGGAAAGCAAGGCCTACCTAATTTTCTTTGAATAATTCAACCAAGCCCAATTCTAGGTTATTTGAATGGAAATATTTATATTTTCAACAAGAATATCTAAGTGATAGGATATTATATATCCTATAGTGATGGTTATTAGTAATTGATAAAATAGCGAGAGTTTAATAAAATTTATTTATTACATCATAATCCCCATTCAATATAATGTACTAAATATCTAATATTATTTATTGTATAAAAATAGAAAACAATTCTATAGGAATACTAAGATCATTTCTATATAATGAAAACGTCCACTTAGTTATAAATTTCCAGGTGTGGTACAGTCACTTGTGCGCTACTCTACTACAAAAAAAATTGTTTTCATATGAAAGAATCACATATTCAAAATCTAACACCTCAGTGAGTGAGAGATGGTAAAAAGGATACATATGAGAGATAAAGAGTGAATTCATCACATTTTTGTTTCATCATGTTATCATTGTATATCCAGAGAGATAACACTCAACATAATTACATGGATTCATACACCATGATACCTCATCCCCTAGAACAGGAAAAGGAGAAACATAAGCTTAAGATAAATGAGATTATCATGGCACTATGCAAGTGTAAACTAGAAGAATGGTACCAATATTGTTATCTTTCCTTCAATATGTTGAATTATATTGGTCAGTTAATGAATTTATGCATCTATATGGATAATTATTTGTCTATTAATTTAAGATTATCATTCTTACTATGTATATTCTCCATATTCATTAATATATATAAAATAAATATTTTATATAAGTCTCTTAGGAATCTAATTACTATGCTTATCTATGTTTATAGTGAATTTTATGAACTCAGTTTCTCTATTCTTAAGGTTAATGAAGTGAAATAAAACCTTATAAATCCTATTATGAGTTTAAATTCAATGGTGACTTTACAAAATCTTTTATAGAAATAAAATATTCAAAGGAAGAGCAATGAATAGTATGGGATACACTTCATATATGGAAGGAAATATCACTAGAAGAGGATCTACATTGAACTGAGTAAAAATAAATTAAAATATTATATTTCAATTTTATTAATCATTTTAAGTAATTTTTTTCATACTAGTTGTTAAATAAAAAATGTAACTCCTGTATGTATATATAAATACACGAACCAGCGAGTTTTTTAAAGATTATAAGAAGTAACGTGAACTTTCTATGTAATTGAAGGAGGTTGATTCTAAATTTATCTAAGATAGGGTAACTACTTCACATTTCCAAGTGTATCAATTCCTGTAAAACTATAATTTTTATTTCGTGTTAACAAAAAATTCATATTAGTTCCTTTTTTAAGATATATTGAGATATTAGTTCAAAATTTAAATAAATGTTGTTATGGTATATCAAACTAAATTGAATGGTTCATAATAATTTAATCACATATTTCTAATATCAATAATTAATAATTAATATAAAATATATGACACAAAAAAAATCCTAGTTTTGGAAATATAATACTTTGTTATGTAAAATTAAATGTGATAGTCATTTATATACCCAGAAGAGTTTTTAGAATCTTAGGAGATAAAAATAATAGTTATTTGAAATTATTATAATTTTTTAATAAATTTAATACTTTATATATTGAATTACATAAATCCACAAATCATATAGAGTTAGATCATCAAGATACAAGTGTACTATTATATGGTAAAGTTTCATATAAATTCATATACTCTATGAGATTCCTTCAATATAATTTTGTAATATAAAGTTAAATAAATGAATAAAATTTTAATAATATCATTTTTGTTGGATATTAAAAGAATATATTAACCAATAATTTATCAATCATTCAAATGTTGAGTGAAAAATTTATTAAACTCCCATTACATTATACAGATCATATTAATGATAGTAGAAAAAGGAGAATCGATGAAGAGTCTTATAATTATTGCATGTTTTCAAATATTTATTTCAAGATATGATTCACATATATAATTGTATACTTTAATCATATACCAACTAGATTGATTAATGGATATTGTATATTTTATAATATTACATAGATCCATTATGTCATAGCTCCATGTGTTTTTATAAGAACCATTTAACTACTTTTTGAAACAAAATAATATAAAGAAAAAGATATTTTTCTTTAATTTATTTATCCTATAATATACATTGGATATAAATATCCCTAATATAGATATTATTATCAAAATCATTTAATATGTTTTCATAATATGGAAGCACTTTTAATTTTATATAGTGAAATAAAACTAAACTTAAATGAATTTAAGGATCCATATGCAAATTACTTTTCATAAAAACCCTAAAATCCATAATATCCCGTGGAAGGAGTTATTAAATAGACACTAACATACTAGGTAACATAAAAAATATGTTTTTTTATATTCCTCAAGTTAGGTGATATGTTATTTGATAAGAATAATAAATCCTACAAGGATGTAGTAAATGAAAACCACATAAGGTTAGAAAGTTCATACAAAGTCAAAAATGGATTCCATGTACTAAAATCTAGTTTCCTTGTAGTTTCTCAAATTTATGTAAGTTCACTAGTGGGTATTCTAGAAGAAAATAAACAAGGATGGTAAATCTAATACATATAAATTATGATTGGTTGTTAAAGGTTTTTAGCGGTGTCTCTATAATGTATATAAAAACCCTTTTCATTAATCCTCAAGAAAAATTATATTATAATTAGATTTTTCATATAAATATTTTATGATCATTTAATTTTGAAATTGGATACTAAGACCACTTTGCTTGATGAAATACTTATGGAATATGACTATATTATAAAACCAGAATGGTTGGTGATGAAAATGAATTCTAATAAGGTATGAAAATGGAAAATATCCATTTATGGATTAATGAAAGCATTATTATCATATAATATTAATTTAAATAAATCCATATGATAGCTATATTATATTAAAATTGAAATTGAGGAATGTTTCAACAAGAGTCTGTGGGAACTTTATAGTTTTCTAACTCAAATATTTTGATAACATAGGTAAAATAGTTGTTTTGTATTATCATTATTTAAAACCAAGACAAAATATTTTTTTCTTAGAATGTTTTAAATTATAAAACCAAGTTATAGGGACTTATATCTACCAAAATATATTTATGGGGTTATTTAGATGAATTCATAGTATATATATTGAAAATATATTGATAAAAACAATATTGAATAATTAAAAATAGAAGTTCGTCCTATGGTTTGATATTTCTCATATAAAAATTATAATGGGAAAATATCAAGTAGAACTATGGTAAATGAATATAGTATAAATCATAACTATCCAATAGTACCTGAGAAAGAGTGAATGATAAGTTCATGGTAATTAAAGAATAGGGAATACTAGTTATAAATGGTATATAAAACTAATATTACATTAGAACTATTTAATATTATATATCACAGTAAGACTAAGATCATAATAAATAGAATCTTATTATAGCTAGTGGAATCCATATCTTTATATATTGAGTATGTTGTATCTTATGATGTATCTTAAGAAGCGGATTATAAATTATTTTTTCTACATTTTTTAATTTAAAAAAATAAATTATTATTATAATATATGTTATGATAATATTATGAAAGTGGTATTATCATAGATGTTAATTTTATTGTAGGGGGAAAATGATGAATACTCAGTGATAACACTAATTAGGAAATATCATCAATGGGTTGAAGTTGTAGTGAGTAGATTAGCCATAGGGTAATGTTCCAAGACTATTAGTTATGGATATAACATTGAAAAATAATTATTATCATGTGAGAGCTAAAATATTGTAAGTTTTCATTTAGATCTAGTGAAAGAGGAAGTTTATTGGATTTTGATCCCAAGAACCAATATACATTTTACATTAAATTACTTGATTATAATTAAATAACATATCATGTGATGATTGTTATCCTATGTGGATTTAATGTGATAATGTCTTTAGAGTATTTATCACTTAAAAATTTATCAAAATTTTTCATTATAATGAGGACCTATAGATGTCATGCCATCATATTTAAAAAAAATGTCTTATGGTATAAATAAAATTCATCTAATTGGACATAGATGATATTTAATCATCATGTTTTAGAGGCTCACAAGACACTGATACTTCTTATAATAAAGTTTTCAATTGGTAATATTCAAAAATGGTGGTTATGAGGATAGAAATTAATAATAATTTTACATTTTAAATTTTTCATTATATATTGTTATATACAAATCCATTAATTTTTCTTAGACTTTCGGTTATTATTAATTTATATCATGAATCGTGTACTTTGATGTATGGATGAAAATTGTGATAACATATGCTCGCGGATAGGTAGTATACATTTTTTGTTTCCAAAGTGAATTGAAATTAATTATATAAGTCAATATAGTATTTGTAAATACAAGAAGATATCTATAGTCCTTTGATAGGAAATATAACTATCTAATTAAATACATGGCCATGGTATATCATAGAAAAGTTTATTTCAAAGAGTCAAAGATAGATAAATCAATCATACAAGGTGATGTAACATGTATGAATCTTGTTGGATGAGATATCGATACAAATATATTATATTACATAGTATCATTCCTATTACGGTTATTTTCATTGAAACATTAAATTCTTTTTCTATTGTTTCCTTTACATGTTGTTAAACATTGATCATGGACATTAGGTAAAAGAACATAATACTATAGAAAAAGAGTCCCAGAGTGTCACACACTAAATGTATATATAATCATATTAAATTTTGATGAATTTAAATAATAATAATAAATATTATTCTCAACTAATGTGATAATAATTATACAAATACTATTGATCAAGTAAATTCAATCAGCAGATATTTAACTTCAAAATATGTGAGTTGAATTTTGTTTTAAATTAAATCACTAGATATACAAGATTATAATATGTGAGTTCAAAATTATCTATTATTTATTATTCATAAGTTAATATGTAAGTATTTATTTATTCACTAGTTTAATGAATATATTAATATTAATATATATTTAATTTCATGAATAATAAAATAAATATTTGTTCCAAGGTTTAGTGAATATAAAATCAGTTTGTTTATTTATTAAATAATATTTATTTTTTAAAATTAATATTTTATTAATAAATATTTTATAAATTATAAGGAGTATTGATAATGTAAAATTAAGGTCCCAATAGAAATTATATATTTTATTTAATCTCATTTAAAAATTATTTTTTTTTAAATTTATTAAATTATATGTAAATATGCGCGTAAAAGGAGATAGAATAAAAATATAATTATAATTATTAAACATGGTGAATACCATAGAATGAATATTTGATAAATATCTTCATTGAAATTATATAATATGAACCCCAGGTATATATTTTGATTTATATCATTTTAGAGATTATGAGTTCTTATTCACAATTGTGTGACTGTAAAATTCTCTCAAGCTATAGAGAAAAAATCATCCTCTATTCCTATTAAGAAAATAAAAAAAAGGAAAATTATTTGTTCTGTTAAATGGTAATAAAAAAATAACTTGGTTCTTACGTACTACCACATGAAATATAAAGATCGTTATTGAATGATTCTGGGAGCACATGTTGATGAAGCTGAAGGAATCCTATCTTGAATTCTCCACCACAATGATTACCCAAGAAGATTGGTAACAAAATTTATCAAATGGAATTATCACTTTCTATGTAATTATTATTTTAAATTAATTATAATTTAAACATGAAAGATCCCCTCTCAGAGATTCGTGGGCTTCATTCATTAAGTACTTCAAATATTTTCCACTAAAACAGACAGAAAACTATTGTTTATAAAATAACTGAAACTTGTATTATTCCCCAAAACCAATAAAAATACTCTTATGGGAATTTCACAGTATATACTATTGTCCAGTAAGTCTAATAGATTTCAATGAAAATTGAAAATAATACATATTGGGTTTTCAAGGAATTGATTTGGTATTTTATTATTATGTAGGAAAATTGACTTTTATAGTTGAGTGAACTTGATGATATGAGGATAATTATTTATAATAATTTTAGGTTACTCAAGTATATAACTAAAACATTCCATAATTATCACATAAAATATAAGGAATTAAATAATGTAAAAAATGATATATTTTTAACTCATGGTTAATGTCGTTCCTTGGAAGTCTAATATCAAAATAGTCTATGACATTTTAGATTATAAAAATTAATGTTAATAAAGTATTAGAAGTTACAGTATTAGAGTTAGAGTTATTTTCCATAAATGGATAGAGGTTGAAGTCATGAATTTAAGTTCATTTTATGGATAAATCTATATCATCCACATGGTAAGAATAAACTATGAGAAAATTTTATCAAAAGAATCTAAATAAATAACGTTTAGTAAGAAACTAAAATTCATGTGTTTCCTTTTAATTACTATTTTTTCCTATATAGCTTATCATCCCTATATTAAAATACACATTGATACAATTTTGGATTTTATTGTATATTCATGAATAATATTGCCCAAATATAGAGTGTTTACTTAATAGAATCACTAGAAATCAATATCAGGTTGTATTTATTCATTATTTTTGTTGATTACTAACCTATGTTCATTTAGTTAACAATTAAATTTAAATTTAAGTTCTATAATGGGGATAATAAAATTCATGTTTATGGGAGGTGATAACTTATTTTATATAATGGTCAATATTGAAATGAAATTTTTTTTGAATTATAAGATCATTAGTGACGTACTATTTTATTTAAAACAACGAAAAAGTAGATAAATGTTAACTTTTTCAATAACCTTTTTTCAATTTTCTATAATTTCTTATAAAGACCACTAATTCAGGAAACAGATTCCATAAAATATTATCCAATTTCAATCAAATAACACTAATAGATTTAAAACCTATTTATATATTTTTATAATTCCCTATTTCTATAGAGACTCAACCCATTATTGAAGAAATATAAATTATTATGAGTCTTATAAAAACCTATTTAGATTATGTTTTATAAGAAATTATTAAGTCATTGGTATTTTAAAATTATTTTTTTAATTAATTTCAAACTTTTTGAATATCTAACTCTATTATTTCAATATTTAGAAGCCTTGGAAATATTATAGGTAGCTATATTACATTCCTAAATCCTTTCATACCCACCTTTAAATTAATTTTCATTAAAATAGAGAAATAGGTATGGAGGAAGGATATCCCATGAGTATCGAAGGAAGTAATCAATTTCCTCGAAATATATTATGGATTTTTCTGTAATTTGGGAAGAGAGTTCACACACACATTTATAAATATAAATAATTCTCTTTAACTTCAAGAAAAATATATGAAAGTATATATAAAAATAAATAAAAATAAAATATGTATAAATAATGCATGAAGAATCCACTAATACTGGAATATTATCATGTTAATCATAAAATAAGTTATGGGAAAAAGTGTGTTACATGATAAATTTTAAGGGGAATGAGTCAGGTATATTCAGTGAGTGTTTAACTGTAAGTATTGAATTTTATTTCAAAATTGGGAAACCAACTCAATATAAATATTGGTTTTATAATTAACCCCCCCCCCACCCTCATCCACTAATAACCCTAAAATAATGATTTAATTACTTAATATTTACACAACTCTTGACTCTGGTAGTCTGTAATTTTAGGAATAAAAACTATATGGTGGCCATTATATGAGATAGAATAGAGAAAATTCATGTTTGAAATTGATTTTAGTGATGATATATATATAATCCAACATGGTATGTAAATTTTACATGGGTGTATATACGAATTAGAATAAATTGTATTGAATAGATAATGAACAAGGATTTGAGAATATAAAAGAGGCATGATAATTTTAAATGATTCAGATAAAAATGTGTCATCATTTATTGATGATTTTGTGAACATTACTTGATTTATATATCAATATTTACCAGGAGTAGAAGGAGTTACATGTAGGGGTAATGATTAATTTATTTTAGTAAAAAAGTATTGGAATTTAATTCAAATAATCAAAATATTTAATAAATTTTGGGTTGTTTACAATATTTTTAAAATTAATGATATATCTTTTTGAATTTAGTAATGTAATATAAATTTGGTGAAAATTGGAATAAATTTATTTTATACATATTTTAATATTAAATAAGATGGAAAAAAATCATTATTATAGTTTGATGATATACATGTGAAGAGAATGGTGAGGTTTTAAGGGATGGAATAAATATCACATTAAAATATTTAACATTCTTGATACTATAATTAACTTATTAGGGGATATTATTTACCAAAACATATATTAGAAGAGAAGGCTATTGAATAATATTATCTATGTTATCACAATTCCTTAAGTCGTATACATAGAAATCATTAAATTTTTTGGATATGAAAACTCATATTTATATTATATCTGGATTTTATAAATTGGAAAACAAATATGTCACTGAAGTGACATAGAGCTATTATTTACTACATTAGGAATCATCTATATGGTATAAAAATATTGGATAGAGTATAAAACATGATTTAAGTGATTGGTGGATGTTGTAGTCCATGATAAGGGATATCATTTACACAGACTTTGTTGTAACCAACAACAAAGACATATCATTACTAGTCTATGTTGCTATATTTTTTCAAGGGTTGACAAACTATGAAAAATTAGGGTCTATGATATCAACATAGTAGTTAAAGTGACTAAAGGATAGGCTATAATATCAAAAATTAAGCATTTAAAATTGTCTATATTATCATTTCAATGTTTGAAATAAGAAATTTCAATCTCTATGATTGGGTATTGAATTCATTGAATGGGTTATCAGAGGGATGACATTATATTTTCAGGAATGTTGATAGAGGAATGGTTTCATTTCAACATCAATGATAGAAAATATCATAATATTTATGGGATTTACGCACTATTATTAAAAGGTATTATGATATCCAATTGAATTTGGTATTGTCTCGTTGCCTATAGTAATAAAATATCATTATCTATGACATGGGAAAACAATATATCAATAATAATAAACCCAAATAGTTATGCTTATGAGTGATGAAAATATGATATCATATTTTATACCTAGGATACTATAATATGGTTCTTGGCAATGTAAATTGATTTATAAATTCATCAATTCATTTAACATATGGTTCTAGTGATTAAAGAACACCCCAAAAGGCCAATGATGAATAATCTAAATAGAATAAATTTGAGATAAATATATGTAAGTCATTGATAGAGAAAAGGGGAAATTTAGAATAAATGTAGGGGCTGGAATATTTTAATGCATACAAACTAGATATATCAGGTAACCCCTAAAATCATATAGGAGGCACGTGATCCAAGAAGATAGGAGTTGGATGGAAATCACTGAATATGTATCAACTAGTAATAAAGGGAGATATTAGAATGATTTATAAAATACATCTTAATAAGGGGGAATAGTCCATAATACATGAATAAATGGATATATGACAGAGAGGGGAGGTGATTGAGTGATTATAAGATACCATAAAAGAGGATAATGGAACCATATTTGGAGATCCATTCCTAGTTTCTTATTCTAATTTTAGGGGTTAAATAGTACACGATTTTACACTGAGGATTGAAGCAAAAAAGAAATATGTTTTTGTTACACCATTATATTATATTTTTGTTTCATTTTTTTCGAATTTCATAATATAGGGTTAATTTAATTTGTGGAGATAAGGGGATGTAATTAATTAAATTATTTCATTTAGTTGAAACCGAGATTTTTTTTCATTGTCTCAATATTAATGTTTTAACTGACAAATTTCCTGTCAATTTTTGTAATGTCGATGGTGATGGGGTGATAGTGAAATCATAATCCATTCATTAAATTAATGAATGATAATTTATATGGTATGTTAGTTCTATGGAATTCGGTGAAAATATAATCATATATCATGAATTAATCACTAATATTGAGATTCAGCAATGACCTCACAGGGAGATATAGTCTCAAGAGTATCTCCTTGGTCAGTTTGATAGATATATTTAAGGAAAAGATTATTCATCTTAATTATATTTTCAATTAAATTCCCTAAATTTTTTAAATAAAGGTAAAATAATACCTAGACATTCCCACTCTTTCTTATAGATTTAAAAAATCCAAGTCCTAATTGCCTTATTACAAACCTTTATATAGACTCAATTAATTTTTGCATTCAAAAATAAAAAAAAATTATATCATTTATTATTATCTTGCATAAACCACCATTAACTTATGTTTTATTATTTTATCATAAGTTATTAAATAGAGTAACTCATACATATCCTTAAGGATATTAACTAGATTCTCACAAATTAATTGACTATAATGATTTTGTGTGATTTCAAGGAGTGTGTAGTTAATACTATACAAACACATCAAACACATCCTTTTTTATTAGGTCTAATAGTCTATTTTTCTTCTTACCTTATCCACTAAAAATCAATTTAGTCATTTCTTAAAATAAAAAGGATAAAATTTATCAAATTATTCATAATTTAATGATTCCAATAATCCATTTATACAAACTTTTTGAATGATTTTATCATTTATGTTCTCATGGTGAAAATGTCAAAATGAGTGGTGTTAGAATCCACCACAATGATTTTATAATATTTAATATTATATATAGAGTTATCCACATTCAAAATATATAAACCATTTTCATAATTTCGATATCAGAAAACATTTTATTTATTTCTATAGAAAAAATCTTGTTTCTAATCATTAATTAAAATCCATTCTTATCCAACTAAGTTACATAAATCAAATTTTTATTTATGGTCAGAACCTAGTAATTGTCACGAACCAGATCTGTTCGCCATCAAAACCGGCACCCGACCCGGCCTGTAACAAGGACCGAAGTGTTTTCTCGATCCCCATGGGCTGGAACAAGTGACCGAGTATCATAAAATTATGTTTGGGAACCATTTACCCCAATTTTATAAACATTAAACAACAAACAAACTCAATAAAACGAATCTGGATTTTTCAACTGAAACAATCTTTTACAAATTTCAGAACTGAATTACATCTTTTAAAACAACTCAACAAGACTATAAAAAAGGTACTAAATCACAATTAAACAGCCCAAGAACCCTCATGGCTAGGGGTACCACCCTCAATCAATCTCTACAAAACTTCACCACCAAGGACATGCTAGAAACCCAAACCACTGGAACTAAAAACTGTATCCAAACCTAAAACAACAAAATAACCAAATCTACTTACACCCAAGGGTGTAAGTAGAGTGTGAGACAATTCCCAGTAGTATACCACCACTAAGAGATTCCATGCGATAAACATTCAAAGACAAAAAGCTTGCAAGTTTTCATAAACAGAAAATTCTAGTTACAATTTCTAAAAGATGAAACTAAAAAAACAGTTTTCAAGTGGGATATCATTAAGAATCAACACTTTTAAAAATAATGTCAACACTAATTAATTTTCCAGCCAACTATACTGTATTCCGATTGCAATTACAAAGTAAATAATGAGCACAAGAAATAGGAAATAACCCCTAGGCACTAGATCGTTCTGGGTCCCAGGTACCTCGTATCTCGGTGAGAGTAACAATCATAATATATGTTCTCGTGCACGATCCACTAGTAGGGAACATACCCATAACCTAGTGGTCCCCAATCATCATCATCATAGTTCAGTTATAGTTGTAAGCATAAATCCTGCTAATTGAAACTGAGGCCAAACCCCATGGATTCACTAGCATACTAGTACATGTCCACCCACCTAGATACCTAGGTTTTCCCCTTATGCTCAGACAAGTTCAACAAGTCAATAAATATACACTGCACATGAAAATATCATTTTCACATCACAATTTCACCAAACATCCAACATGTATTCCACACAAGTCTAAAAATCCACTTTTTCATTAAAATGAATTTTGAAATCATACTCACACCAAAAGTATCCCACACCACATTTTGCACGTCTTTCACAATTCATCAAATCCATTAACAATTTTATAAAATCTTTACCAAGATTATAAACATCACATAACAGCCCAATCACATGTTACATAATACCCTTTTCATAAACAAAGTCCATTTTGCATATCACGCTCATGCAAAACAGCCCAAAAACACGTTTCGCACCCACATCCCAATTTCATAAATCACCTCGAAATATTACAAAACATAACCAAAATGTTTTACAACATAACTAAAAAAATTATGTTTCAAAAATTCATTTTAGGAACATACTATCACCAAAGTAGTACATAAGAAGCCATTTCACACTTTTTGTAACTCATTAAATCATTTATAATTTTCATAAAACCAACCTAAGAGGTGCAAGCATGGTTGGCATACAAAACCCATTTCAAAAACCTAAATCAAGACCAAAACAATGCCAATAACAATCTAAATAAGAATTGTCAGCCCTAAAAACATTTATTAAACCACCCCCAAGTTTTATACAAATACCTCAAACAATACCACAAAAGGTACACATGAAAAACACATGTTTTCACAAATCATGTTCAAGAAGTACAACATGGTTTCACACATTAAAACTATTCAAAAACCCCATTACAAGGCCAAAATGATATTAAGGCATTAACAAAACAGAATTTTCAGCCCATTTTAACACTAATAAATCAATTTTAAATCTTATAAAATACACCCAAATATTTTCCCAAGAGCCACGCATGAAAAGCACCCCATTTCCAAGCAATAATGCAACTAAAAAAATTAAACACTCAACTCAATCCATCACAAAAACAATTTTTTCACCACACAAAATAGATTTGAAACATACTAAATTAATAAACCAAGCAATCTAACTCATCATAAAATGGTTATACATGGAATCACCTACCTTTTAAGTCGAAACACTCAAAACATGGTGTGAAACATAAACCGCACCACCGCCGCACCTCGAGGAATTGAAATCCAACCTAAAACCAGAAGCATTCACTCAAAAGACAAGAAATAATACTCTAGGTTTTAACCCTAACTTCTGTACATTAGGAACCTTATGGATAAGGTGTGAAACCCTAATCACATTGAATGTAACCCTAAGCAAATTGAAAGAAGAATGAAGAAGACCAACTTACTTAAGGGATCTTGTAGAAATCACCTCACATACACCAGTAGCTGAATTTTAAAATTGCCAAACATTTATGTGATGTTCAAAAAATGATAAGGGGGCCATGTAGTAATTTTAATGGGGAAAAAGAGCGATAATTGAAGGATTTATGAAGGAAATAAATTACCTTTATAAATCTGCCCGAAATGTGAGTTCTTCAAAATTTCGACCTAAAACGCGATGCAAATGAGCTGCAAAGATGGTGGGAGGATATTGGATGCACGGCTGGATTCAAGGGGCGTGTCTGGGGCTTGGAATCACCAAAAAATCTTTAATATTGGATAATTTATTAATTAAACAAATATTTTTTTTAAACTGAAATTGGGCTTTCGGGCAGGCCCAATACCTTAAATAAAAACCCATATACAGCTTGTTTATGGTTTTCTAAAGGCACCAAACTACAATGGTGGTGTTTCTATGTCAGGGGAGACCATTTAGGAATTTGAATGGGTGAAAATATTAAAAAATTAAAAAGTTATAAAAGAAACAAAATGTATTTTTAAATCTGGAATTGGGCTCACGGTTTGGCCCAATTCATGAAAACTCACCCATTCCACCATAAAAACTTGAGAAACCCAAAAAACAAAGCATAAATGAAAATTTAATTAAATTTAACTTTAAAATAAGTCATGTATGTGACAATTATCCCCACAATGAAAACTTTCCACCCTGGAAAGTCACATCAAGGACAAAGCAACAACCAAACCCAACTAAGAAACCAAGAGGTCCTCCTTTTCCAAGTTTCACCCCCAAAGGCCAAAACACCTCTAGCGATCAATTAAGGATTACTATCACAACCAAAACATATACCACTTTCCTGAAATGATCAATAACATTCATAATTTATCCCAAAATAAAACTCCTCAAACACTATCCAAATAAGACTCAAGCAATTCACCCAAACGAACAATAACATTGAACAAAGCTACACTTACCTTACATTAACTAATCCATTGGGCGCTATCCAGTCCCAAAGTTTACCCAAGAAAGATGTTGGTAGCTAGATATCTCCGAACAAGACTATCTACACCAATCCAATACCATGGATAAATGTAAGTTACTGGTACGGGGGGACTCAAATACGCTCCCCACCATAAGAGACAACCAATATTTTTTTTCTGAGACAAAAATAGGACACTAATAGGGGGAGGCCTGAACGGACTCCTTGGTACATAGGGTAGACTTCCATTCAAAATTTCTGAAGGAACATACATGAAAATCATAGTGGTTCTCCCCACCATAAGAACCAACCATCTTAACCGACTAGCATGTGCCGGCACAAAAAAATCCAAAAATTTCAAGATTTGGGAAGGTCGCATGGTTAGTCCGCACAGTTTGTGAAACCGAGAACTAACTATGTAGATCAATATTCTTTCATGACTTCTTGGCACATAGTCTCCCTTAATCCTTCACAAACCATGTGCTCAGCCTGTCTAGCCAAATTTCCATCCATTCTCCAAATACTCAATGGAAACCAAAGGGGGAAGTAAGGACATTGGGCGATGTCATGGTTATAAGGCCCTCCGCCTATTTCCACCGAACGTTAAAAACAGAATAAAGATAATGAAACCATAGGTTTAAACACTTCATATCTTTCACACCAAGGATATGAAATTGTATAGGGGTTTAAATGACCCAGGGATTTCCCCTAACTATGAGCCAGCTTCTCTCCGAGACCTATGGCTGGAGCTCAAATGATCGAAGCATCTTCGGCCTCGCAGTTAGTCCTTGGAAACCCATTGGATGAGAATTATTCTTTCAGTGCTACCAAAAACTGCACTGCAATCCCTGATATGATTTCCAAGACATAACACATTCCAAACTCACATTACACTAACCCAATATTTCAATGAAACAAGGGCTTAGAAGATGAACACAAATCACACCTTGTTTCTTCGGGTAAGAAAAAATAGAAGTAAATAACACCTATACTCACCTTCCTAAAAAAATGGATGATTTTGAAGTTTTTACAAGTGATACATTCTCCCGACATAATAGAGACTCTCAAAGTGTTGCATAAATTTCACCTTTAGGGTCAATCGAGCACATGACATCACAAGGAGTCACCAAACATGACCATTGCGACTAATATAAGAAATTAATGGAAAGGGGCTTTATACTACATCCCCAAACAATACCCAATTCTAGAAAGTGTCCACAATATCCTCTGGTGACTAGATTTCCCACACTGGTAGTTTATTGTGAACTCTTTCTTCGAAGAGACTACGATGGACTGATAGGACCTCTTAGACACCATCCAGATACTCATCTATGCTAACAACCCCAAACCACTTCCACCTTAGGAAAATCTGAAAACTTAAGAAGCTATGGTCTCTTGAAACCTTCCATGATCACTCTCCCACTACAAGAGGATACAAAAACCCAGGAAAGGAAAGGGTGTAGACTCAATCTTAAAAGCTCAAGAAAAATATTCCTTATATTGATCAACTGGAGGGTCTTCAAACGGTGAAACAATCCGGGTTGTACTTCAGTTGCGCACTAACCCTTAATGGGGTGTTCCTTATCCAACGATTGAATCCAAGGACCCAAACAAGATGGTTCATTGGTCAAGATGTACCACAAACTAGATCCAAACACATGAAGGGAACCACTGTAAAGTCGTCCCAAAACATTTTTCAAAAGAGACCAATAACTGTCCCTACAACACAACTTACCGACCAAACATAGACCCAAAAAACAGTTCAAACAGCAGGGGTTCTTGACCTCAAATTATCCCACAACATCAAATTTTTCAAAAACACATAATACACACCATCCCAAACTATTTATCAGGACATCAAGTTTTTCATTAATATCATTTCTTTGAATACAAATGGTTCAGCGGTAAGCGTATCCACCAATGGTACCCCATGGGCCTCACACATGCATGTTTTGGTGCCACACCGGGCTCCCTCCTCATATATGTTCCGACACTCATCCATTCATGCCTTCAACCATTCATCATCCCATATAACCACATTCATGTGGTCTCTCATGAAAATACCAAAGGCTAAAACAAAGATTTTTTCCACTTTTCAAAACCGAAATGGTCAACCAACACATCATTTTTCTCAAAACCACTAACCAGAAGATCAAAATCCCAATTCAAATCTTACCAAACATTTCAGAAAGACATAGCCATTTAGACAAGAAGTCACTTTCATGTTATTCACATAAATTTCATATCATCTTGTCCCATTAAAACACCCTTTTATTATTTAGAAAACTCTATTGGAAACACTTTATCAAAACCAACTTCAGTATAGTATCTAATTTTAAAAAGAGGTGTAACCACACCATTTTCCATTTGAATATAATTCTGAAAATTCAGTTTCACCATTTCCTAAATCAAAACAATCCCTCTTTATTTGAAAAATCATTTCATAAAAAAATTTATGCTTCTTAAAACCATGTCACCTTAAAACCAAAGTGCTAAGATTTCAAAACTAAAGCACAAAACAATGCGAGACGAAACTACTTTCAGTGGGTGACATGGAAATATGGTTGGCGGCCATATTACAATCACTTCACTATCACAGAGAGTGTTCTAGGGAATATCCCCGGCTTCACATGGCTTTCCAGGCCCTGCGAGCTCACTGAGACCATTAACCCAACTCTCTTTTCATTTCCCCTAATCATCATCAAACCAAGAAAATCAAAGGAATCTGAAAGGTCTCGACTTCCCCTAGAGACTTGAATCCTGTCATGAGGTGTGGTGATCAGCCAGACTACTCATAAAAAAATTCCAATTACCAAAAATCCAAACTCCAGACTATCTTGATTGTTCCCCAAATAACATGACCCAAAGAGAGCAAACCTGCTCTAATACCATTTTGTCACGAACCAAATCTGGTCGCCATCAAAACCGGCACCCGACCCGGCCCGCAACAAGGCCCAAAGGGCGTTCCTGATCCCCACGGGCTGGCACATGTTCCCGGGTATCATAAAATGATGTTTCGGAACGATTTACCCCAAGTTTATAAACATTAAACAACAAACAAACTCAATAAAATGAATCTGGATTTTTTAACTAAAACCATCTTTTAAAAAATTCATAACTGAATTACATCTTTTAAAACAACTCAACAAGACTATAAAAAAGGTAAAAAATCACAATTAAACAGCCCAAGAACCCTCATGGAAAGGGGAACCACCCTCAATCCATCTCTACAAAACTTCACCACCAAGGACATGCTAGAAACCCGAACCACTGGAACTAAAAACTGTATCCATACCTGAAACAACAAAATAACCAAATATACTTACACCCAAGGGTGTAAGTAGGGTGTGAGAAAATTCCCAGTAGGATACCACCACTATGATATTCCATGTGATAAACATTCAAAGACAAAAAGCTTGCAAGTTTTCATAAACAGAAAATGCTAGTTACAATTTCTAAAAGATGAAACTAAAAAAATAGTTTTCAAGTGGGATATCATTAAGAATCAACACTTTTAAAAATAATTTCAACTCTACTGAATTTTTCATCCAACTATACCATATGCTGATGGTAAGTACAATGTAAATAATGAGCACAAGAAATAGAAAATAACCCCTATGCACTAGCTCGTTCTGGGTCCCAGGTACCTCATATCTCGGTGAGAGTAACCATCACGATATCCGTTCTCGTGCACGATCCACTAGTAGGGAACATACCCATAACCTAGTAGTCCCCAATAATCATCATTATAGTTTAGTTATAGTTGTAAGCGTCAATCCTGCTATGTGAAACTGAGGCCAAACCCCACGGATTCACTAGAATACTAGTACATGTCCACCCACCTAGATACCCGGGTTTTCCCCTTATGCTCAGACAAGTTCAACAAGTCAATAAATATACACTGCACATGAAAATACCATTTTCACATCACAAGTTCACCAAACAGCCAACATGTATTCCACACAAGTCTAAAAGTCCACTTTTTCATTCAAATGAATTTTGAAATCATACTCACACCAAAAATAGCCCACACCACATTTTGCACATCTTTCACAATTCATCAAATCCATTAGAAATTTTATAAAATCTTTCCCATGATTCTAAACATAACATAACAGCGCAATCACATGTTACATAATACCCTTTTTCATAAACAAATTCCATTTTTCATATCACACTCATGAAAAACAGCCTGAAAACATGTTTTTCACCCACATCCCAATTTCATAAATCACCTCAAAAAATTACAAAACATTACCAAAATGTTTTACAACATAACTGACAACATTATGTTTCAAAAATTCATTTTAGGAACATACTATCACCAAAACAGTAAATAAGTAGCCATTTCACACTTTTTGTAACTCATTAAATCATTTATAATTTTCATAAAACCAACCCAAGAGGTGCAACCATGGTTGGCATACAAAACCCATTTCAGAAACCTAATTCAAGACCAAAACAATGCCAATAACAATCTAAATCAGAATTGGCAGCCCTAAAAACATTTATTAAACCACCCCCAAGTTTTATACAAATAACTCAAACAATACCACAAAAGGTACACATGAAAAAAAAAATGTTTTCACAAATCATGTTCAAGAAGTACAACATGGTTTCACACATTAAAACCATTCAAAAATCCCATTACAAGGCCAAAATGATATTAAGGCATTAACAAAACAGAATTTTCAGCCCATTTTAACACTAATAAATCAATTTCACGGCATATAAAATACACCCAAATATTTCCCCAAGAGCCACGCATGAAAAGCACCCCATTTCCAAGCAATGATGCAACTAAAAAATTTAAACACTCACCTCAATCCATCACAAAAACAATTTTTTCACCACATAAAACAGATTTGAAACATACTAAATTAATAAACCAAGCAAGATAACTCATCATAAAATGGTTATACATGGAATCACCTACCTTTTAAGTCGAAATACTCAAAACATGGTGTGAAACATAAACCGCACCACCGCCGCACCTCGAGGAATTGAAATCCAACCTAAAACCAGAAGCATTCACCCAAAAGACAAGAAATAATACCCTAGGTTTAAACCCTAACTTCTTGACATTAGGAACCTTATGGATAAGTTGTGAAACCCTAATCACATTGAATGTAACCCTAAGAAAATTGAAAGAAGAATAAAGAAGACCAACTTACTTGAGGGATCTTGTAGAAATCGCCTCACATACACCAGTAGCTGAATTTGAAAACAGCAAAACATTTACGGTATGTTCGAAAAAGGATAAGGGGACCATGTAGGAATTTGAATGGGGAAAAAAGAGTGATAATTGAAGGATTTATGAAGGAAACAAATTACCTTAATAAATTTGAACGAAATGTGAGTTCTTCAAAAGTTTCTACCTAAAACGCGATGCAAATGAGCTGCAAAGAGTGTGGGAGGATATTGGACGTGCGGCTGGGTTCAAGGGGCGTGTTTGGGGCTTGGAATCACCGAACAACCTTTAATATTGGATATGTTATTAATTAAACAAATTTTATTTTTAAAACTGAAATTGGGCTTTCGGGCAGGCCCAATCCCATAAATAAAAACACATATACAGCTTGTTTATGGTTTTATAAAGGTACCAAACTACAATGGTGGTGTTTCTATATTAGGGGAAACCATTTAGGAACTTGAATGGGTGAAAAATATTAAAAAATGGAAAAGTTATAAAAGAAAAAAAATTTATTTTTAAATCTGGAATTGGGCTCACGGTTTGGCCCAATTCATGAAAACTCACCCATTCCACCATAAAAACTTTAGAAACCCAAAAAAACAAAGCATAAATGAAAATTTAATGAAATTTAACTTTAAAATAATTCATGTATATGACAGTAATTCTTTATAATTCGTGAATTAATCCACTGGGAATAAATAGATAATAAGTTTCTATATCCAATGAGGTACCTCATAAACTATTTCCAACATGAATATTAATTTATCTTTTAATTAATTTGATCCTATTTATGAATATTTTTACATCAATATAAATGTGTAATTTACAAAAATTATAGAATAACCATGCGTTAGTTTTATATAAGTTTATTTTTCTAACATTAACATCCTTAGGCTTAGAATGAATATCCTTAATAATAATTCTCAAACATAAATACTCATATATTAAAATATATTTCAAAACTATTATAGAAATAAAAATAATGTTCATAATATATGTAAATTTAAAAAACAATAAATATTTATTGGATGAGTATCACTTTTTTATTTCAATTTAATAATTAATTTTATCTTTTGTTATATCAGAAAAATGACAAACCCATTTAAAAATATACTAGTTGATTAAATTCCATATTTCACCATGACTTAATCCATTATATTTTAGAAAATAATCCATAACTATATGTGGTAGAAAATAAACTCAACTATATAAAATATGGATCATAGATAGTTTGGTGGAAAAAAATTTCCCAATTAATCATAATTATTATATTAATTACATTTATATGGTATCTTAAATCTTAGGGTTATCCATCTGTGGGTAACACAAATTTTACAATGATAATTTGTTACCAAACTCTTAGGTGTAGACAAATCCTCTATTTTTTAAACAAGATAATCCATGGATACCCATTTTAGTTTGAACATATCCATTTTGATGATTTTTTTGTTTAAAATATATAGTGACCCTGACCTAAGAGTCTAAATATAAATAGTAGATCCAAGATTACCATATATTCTCAAGCATGGTCCTTAATCATTAAAGACAAGAAAATAATGCCAAGGGATAAATACAATCATTTGGGAAAGATTTTCCTTCAAAATAAACTATCTACATTATAAAAAATTCAGTTTAATTTAAAGTACAAAATCAATTATTTGATATTTATATTTTAATGTAAAACAAAAACTAATCTTAGTGTAGTGAAAAGAAAACAATAAAATGGGTCCCGACATAACATGGAAAAATAATGTAGAAGTTCCATATCCAATGTTGATAGTTTAACTCCTCTAGAAAAGCATATCATGACATAGTTACATCTGTCAAGATCAATGATATTAATATCTATATTCAATGAACATAATATCATTTTATTTACTTGTATTCAGGTACTGTAGCAGAATAGGTACTGTAGCAGTAATATTCACTGAGGGGTCATTTGGGCCAAAAAAATGGTCTTTCAAGCCTTGTATTCAGGCCACATGGCCTTGGGCCTTCGGGATATGTAATGGGTCTCCCTCTACCCAGTCTAAAAGAGGTCTTTGCTTTCAAATAATAAATTGAGGCTTCGGTCCCAACCTTTAAAAAAATTCCAATGAAAATAATTAATCCCCATTAAAAATAAAACTAGTTTATCATATATATCCAAATAAATCTAAATCATCATATGTGATCAATTCACATTATTATTATACTTAATAAAAGAGAGTCAAAATTAGATATAATAGTTATAAGAGAAATGAAACATTTAACAGAGATACCAAACTATTATCCTAGTAGAAACCTACTATAGAGTGTCACATGATAGAGTATTTTTCTGATTTCATGGTTCTCCCCATATGCATCACACATAGTGTCACTTTTCATTCATTGTTATTAACCAAGAATTTTATCTATTCCCAAAAAATCCAAATTATTTATCATAAAAAATCCATTTAATTACCAAAACTATTTTTCTTCCCAAAAAAATTCCAAAATTATTCTTAAAAAAATACCATAATATTTATCAATTTAAGATATAAAAACTAGAGTTTCCTACTAACCCAATTAAAAACCATTCTTAGTGGATTAATCCTGAAGACCCAAAAATCCTATTTTTCAAATTTAGAAAACCTTTATTTGTATCAAAATAATTTTAAAAAAATATTTCATATACCTAAAACATAGGAATGTATCATAAAGAATTTAAATAACATAAAATGAAAATAAAATCTATCATGGAATGAATAGTAGTAAACTACATTCAATGAAGAGCATTCAAATTCCATGAATCCCTAAATTTTAAATCTATAAAAAAAATGTCTTAACATTTAAACCCTATAAATAGGAACATCATATCTTAATTTTTCCATTAATGATTTGGAAATTCATAATTACATCACCCTCTATTGAATCCAATCAAAAAGATCTCCCAAAAGTGATAAAGAAATAGTGATGAAAGGAGACTAAAATAACAACTTACAAGATCTCCATGATCTAATGTTTTATCTAATTCTTACCTGATTGAACATAGGAATAATATTTTGGATTTTCAATGATGAATTCAAAATGTATCTCTCCCAAATATATACATCCATGAAAAACTAAGATAGGGTTAAATTGGTATTATGGGTGGCTAATCTGGGTATTAAAATGTCAAAAAATGTAACATGAACCTCATTTTATGTTCAATATGAAGGGTACATGAGACTATAAAAAGGAATTTGTAGGGGCCTCTTCTTTCACAACCTAGAATGCATCATCCCTGGGACCATGCACTCATAAATTAATTTCTTCTATTTCTCAACCAAATAACATGAACAAAAATTATGCATTGTCTATGAGTCCATGCACCTAGTTTTACATTCTTTACTGATCTTCCAAAAACTCCAATTTCAACACAAATAACACCAAAAACACAAAGGGATACTTACATAAAATCATGCGGCTCACAATACTCCCTACCATAGGTAGTTTCATCCCCATAAAGTTAATGATCTCCACTTTCTTTGAAAAACTCAAGTCAGTGATACTATATCTAATAGACTCTATCTTAATTAACTTCTTTAATCAATCCAATAATCCATTGAACTTTTAATATTGGAATAATTATTCCTCTCAAGATCATATAATGACTATCAAAAATCCCCACCATGCCTTCCACAGAGCAATCATATATTATCAAATTCATGGTGTTATGAAGAATAAAATGAGATGTATTTGATAGGTACATTCACAGATAAGATATATAGAAAACATATTACATTCTAGCATACTCTTTTTTAAATTAAAAATGATAATCCAAGTCACTTATTTGTTTAATGATATCAAAAAATACCACATACCTTAGTGCCTATCCAATTTTTTACTAATATATTGATGTTTAACAACAAAAATACACTTAAGAAAACTTGATATTCAATAATGAACTCCAATGGATGATGGTGACAGTTAGAATAATACTTTTTATAAGTTCTAGATTTCATTAATCACGTAGAGATTAAATAAACTTGGTCCATCTTTTCTTGAACTAAACTGGGTCACCAAAAATATTTCTCTCCCACATCATCCAATCATATGTTTTTTAAATATAGTATCTGATATAGTGATTCCAATAGTTCCATATGAAATGTTTCTTAATTGCTATTATTATAAAAAAACACTACTAAATTAATTTGATCCCCCTAACACCAATTAAAATTGAGCACATAAGCCTAAAAAATGTACTCCAAAGTCTATATTGTAATATCCCACCCCTTATATGTGACCACTGAGAAATGCTCAAACAAGAGTGGTTGCTACAAAGACCTCAAGTGTGCCTCTAAATACTAAAGAGGCTACCAACATTGTACATGGGTCTAGGGTACCACTGGGCGGAGACTATACCAAAATATTATGGTAAAAAATAACAGATAAATAAAATAAACCCCATCTATTAAAATTACCATCAGTATAAGTGGAAGAAATAGCCAATAGTTAATAATAATAAATAAATTTGAATTCAAGAGGTCATACGAACATAGACTAATTTCCCACGAAGTGGGTTACATATATAAAAGTAAATAAAAGAATAAAAATAATGTATTAGTGGCTCTACTATATCACCAAGCCTCACCTCATCCTAGTATTAATTCTTGTCCAAGCTATCCCACTTGATCAAACTAGCTCAATCCTCTTATTTACCTAAACGTATGATAAATATGGTTTGATTGGGTACCCAAGTTCCCTTTCCACCAAAGAAGGGTATGAGTATAACTCAATGCGAAAACACCAGTGTGCTCTCATACATAACAATTAGATTCACTGTAAATATATGATATGATCAGAATATAAAATAAAACATCTCACAAAAGCATAAATAAATAATTAATATCGATCATTGGGTTGTACCATTCAACCTGAGATTGAACCAAACCTAAATTTTTCATTGTCATGGTGTCTTTTAGAACATCACACAATCATGCTTTTTCATATCAAGAACAATAAATGATTCCTATGAATTTGTCATAGGTGATCCTAATCATTCTTGTAGGTCACCCTTCACGTAGAGATAGGGTATAACCAACCAAGATATAAATCATCTTGATCAATGGGTGTGCCTCACCTTACCGAGAAATCTTGGTGGATTGTAAATCCCATCACAGGAATCCAAATATCATGTTCAAGGAATCTAAAATCATTCCCATGGGAAACATGTCACAAAGTTCCCAGAATACCCTACTAGGAGAAACCTCATCTTGAGCTAGTGGTGTGCTAATACCTACTAGGAAAATATATATGGATTGTACACCCCTCTATATGAATCTAAGGAAATTTTTCAAGGAATTACAAACTCTACTAAAGAGTTAAGGTATTTACCTACTGGTAATCCATCATAATCTATGTTCAGGGTGTGACTCTCTTTATGAGACATCACATACTAGTGGATTATGAATTCCACTATATAGATCCAATGAGCGTGACCAAGGTATCCCAAGACAATCTAGTACTTAGGGAATTACCTTATTGGTAATCCATCAGCATCCAATTCTAGTATGTGACTATCTCTCTTTTGAACATCACATTTAATTGGATTGTTCATCCCACTATAGAGATCCAACGATCACATCCAAGGCATCCCAAAACTATATAAAACATATGGTAATCCCCTGTTAGGAATCCATCATCATCTGATTCCATGGTGTGACTCTCCCTAAAAAACATCACATATAGATGGACTATTCATCCAATCATAAATATTAATGGATCAAGTCTAATGTGTCCTAAACCCATCTGGAACATAGTAGATTTCCTTCTTAGGAATCCTATATAACATCCTCGACCCGATGGCCACTATATCCAGTGCCCCAAGGTGGATCATCACATAACCTCAAGAATGCCTCCACATATTCTAGATGGTGTCGACTAGCAGTGTAGGTCAATAAAGAAATGATGGGGAGACTATACCCTCTTATCAGAGTAATTACAAACTAGAAATAATGAAAATAAATATGATAACAAGTAGGAACCAAAAAATGGAAAACATATAACAAAACCAACAAAATATCTAGCTTCACATGACATAAAAATATTATGAATACTATATATATTAGGTAGTCATAAAAATAATGTCCCAAAACCAAAACTACAAACACAAATCCCAAACACAGACCAGGGTCCAAACATGGTCTTGATAGCCCATGCACTGACCAAATAGCCCAAGCATAAACAAAACACCTAGCCCCTATCCTATAACAACCCTTCACTTTATTTCATTCTTTAAACACGATTTATTACCTAAACATTCACTTAATAAAACACATAAGATCGGGAGGTCTAGTGTATTTGGGGATTGGGAACATTACATAATAACGTAAAACATGAAATAAACATCTTTATTGAAAACTTATTTTACATGATCATTCCTTTGTGCTTAGCATTGGATGGGGTAACCTAAGGACATACATAATAAAAGGGTGATTTACAAATCCTGGTAAGGGAATAAACATGGAATTACACTAGGAAGATAATACATGTCAGTAAATAGCCATATAAATGGTGTGAAAAAGAAATATGAACATAAATTCATGATATAGAATGATATTCATAACATGGAAATGCCAAAACAACATACAACACGATATCAGCATCACCCAATGCTTATCGAACATGGATTAGCATGAGAAAACCCTAGTTGCACATGAATTAGCATGATTAAACCCTCATAGCACATAAATTATCCTCAGTAAACCCTCGTTTCACCTAGCATATCATGATACAAAACATTAACCAATGTATTCAAGTGTTATCAGGGTGCACACTTCATAATCATTTCATTTCCATGTATAAGTGTGCCACATAGATTATAAAACATGGATTCATTAAAATCCTAATTTATTGCATGAACAAGTAATAAAGAATAAATAAAAGTAACTCCCCAATAAATAAGTACATGATCATAATTTTTAATACCCTTTATAGAAAAATGGGTATGGTGTTCACTACACGATGATTTTGGAATGGAAAATTGTGGTGCAGTTTCGATAACATATCAATATCAAATAGGAATTCATAAATTGGGTTTTTGAGAGAGATAGAGGGGTATATTATAATTTATAAATGATATGTATTTTAATGGGATCCTGAAACATAATATCCCAACAAAGGAAATGGAATTTAGAATCATAATATAAAATAAATTCTTGAATGGAAATGAGAATAGGGAAATCCCTTATGGAATTTCGGTATGGTATCGGGTGTACACAATTGGAATTAATAAGAGATAAAGGAGTATTTATTCATTAAAATAAAATAATGGAAGTATGGGTAGGTTAGAAAACATACCCCATCAATTGTAATAGTAAATAAAAGGGTTTAACAATATAAGGAATCTTGGATAAAAATGAGAATGGAAGGAACCCTTATGAAGTTTCGGCATAGTAACGGGCGGGATTACAGGATCATAGGGGGTTAATGTTAGTTAAAGGAAGATCCCATAAATTATTAATTGAATGGATAATAAGGAGGATTGGAATAACATATTACAAATCAATAAAATTGAAATTAAAATTCATGACATAAAAGAGGTGCTTGAAGAAAAAGGAGAGAAATAGATCCCCTACTTGGATATGTGATCCCAAAAGATTGGGGGAGGATTCATGGGAGCTTGTGGGTGACTTGGAAGGAATATAGGGAGTAGTGGGTAGAGGTTTTTATAACATAAACATTCTTGGGGGAAGATAAATGGTTTCGTGGGTGGTTTTATATAGGAATGTTTTGGGAATTCTTTATTATTATTTTTTTGGAAACTACACATTAAAATATTCAAAAACTCAAACCATAACATGGTTTTTGACCATGATTTCTGGAAAAGTGGACTAGAATAATTATTTTATAAGTCTAATGGAAGAATATATAAGAATATTTCCCTTATGTTGTGGTGAGCCACACTTTCAAGAAAATGATTTTAAAATCATAAAATATTTTATATGTCTTGGAGGATTCACTAAGGATTTATAAAATAAATCAAATAAACCTAAAATTACATTATTTTAAAATAAAAATATATATTTTTCTTAATATTTCATTTATAATATTTTATTATATCTCTATTTGGGAATTATGATGTCATAAAATACGTTATATATTTATACGGTATTTAATTTTTACCCCAAAATTTGATTCTCTCAGAAAATTATGAAAAATTCATTATTTTATAATTTTTGTGTCCTAATTCCAAAATTAATATTTATTTAATCTCAATGACTATCTAAATATTTGACTTTTCACTTTTAAAATAAAATCCAACATTTACTAAAAATTGAGGGGTTTGACAAAAATAGTTTTTAAACATTAATAAAAATTACAATTTACTTCGTAAAAATTATATGATCATTTGTAATAAAAGAAATTAAATTATATTTTTTTATTAAAATATTATTTAATTCAAAAACACCTTAATTTATCAATATAGATTTCTTAACTGAATATAAATATTAACCAAAAATACTATTTGTGCTTTAAAAATCATTTACAATGTAATAATAATAAAATGAAAGTATATTCATTATTCTATAAAAAAATAATTCACATAACTGTAATTATAGGGTCTTGTTACATATAACTTTATTACAAAATAATATGCCCTAAGAGTAAGGTGTGCGATGGTTGGGCTTTCATGGGGTCATTTGGTGAACATGGTTTGGGTTGTGATCTTGATGAACTTGAACTTCTACTAAAAATGGTTTTCCTCATGATTATGTTGTTGGATCTCATCATGGGCTTGGTCTAGGAATAATCCAAGAAATTATATCTCCCTTGGAAGCTGCAATAAATGGGATTCATAGGGTATGATCCTACTAGTTGAGGCCATCACTTCCTCTGTCTCTATCAAAAGGATTTGTTAAAACCCTATATTTAAATTTGTCATGTGATTGCTATTAAAAAGATTTATTATCAATTATAATGACACTTAATGGTCATTTAAATCTAATTGGATAAACTAAAATAGAAGGATTTCATGTGTTTTCTATATCCATAGGATATTTAATTAAAAAAAGTGAATTTTATTCATAAATTTTTGGGTCTTTGCAATTTCCCCCTAAAGAAATTTCACCCTCAAAATTTCATTTTCACACATTAAATAGATGAGGGTGACTATGCTTCATCACTTCCCCTAGTTTCCATGATTCTTAATCAAACTTTTGGTTTTTCCACAACACCTTGACAAGTGGCATCATCTTATTTCATATAACTTTTTCTCTATGAACTAAGATATTCGTCGGCTTATCCTCATAGGAGAGGTCATTCTACAATGTTACCACCTATAGATTTAGTACATGTTATGGGTCTAGTATGTACTTCCTTTAGAGTGATACATGGAATAAATCATGGACTTGAGACAGGTTCAATGTGAGTGCTAGTAGATAGACCACTACTCTGATGAAATCAAGGATCTCAAATGGGATGATATACCTTGGAGTCATCTTTCCATTATTCTCAAATCTCATTACTCTCTTCCGTGGAGATATATAGAGGAATACCATGTCTCCAACATAAAACTCTAGGTCCCATTGATGATTGTAAACATAGCTATTTTATCGACTTTGGGAAGCTTTGATGTGATGATGGATGGTCTTAACCCTCTACTCCATTTCATTGACCATTTCTGAACAAAAAAGTTTTTGTTCCCTAACTTCATCACAAATGTAGATGTTCTGCACCTCTTCCCATAAAGGTCTTCATAAAGATCCATTTATATGCTTGAGTGGAATCGTTTTTGGTAACAGAACCCCATCAATGGAAGATTTTAGTCCCATATACCATTGAAGTCCATTAAGAAATAACTCAACATTCTCTCATATTTCTAGATAGTCCGCTCAGATTGGACATCAGTTTCAGGGTGATAAGCGGTGTTGAAGTTCAACTTACTGATCAGAGCTTATTGAAGACTCTTCCAAAACATAGATGTGAATCTTGGATCTCGATCCAACACAATTGATAATGTTACTCCATAAATCTTTGACACTTAATGTATATTCATTCCAGTTGATCCAATGATAAATCCTCTTGAATTACAATGAAGTGTGCAGTCTTTGTAAGATGATCCCCAATAACCCTGATAGCATAGTTTCCTTTAGATGTCTTCGGAAGTCTGGTGAAAAAGTCATTGGTGATGTTTTTCCATTTCCATGTTGGTATGTCTAATGGTTTCATCATTCCCTTAGAATTCATCCTATAAGCCTTCACTTTCTGATATACCAAGAACTGTGATGTATATTTAGAAATTTCATTCATCATGTTATCCCACAAATAGTGCTCTTGTAGATATCGATACATCTTCGTGTTTCCTAGGTGAATGGAGAAATTAAAACTAAGTGCATCATCCAAATTTTTTTCTTTATCTCCATATTTGATGGAACACATAGTCTTGACCCAAACCTCATAATTCCTTCTTCATTAACATTGGACTATGAGGATTTCCCTTTTCTGATAGTTTCCACTTACTTATTAATTCCCACATCAACTTTTTTATCATCTTTTAACCATTCCAAAAGAGAGGGTTGGTCAATCATTTGTGAAATGATTGATGATGGTCCCTTATTTATGATTCTCATGTCCATCTTCATCAAATCAAAAAAAAATATTAGACATTTTTAATTCTCATAAATGATAAAATTGTTGGGTCTTTTCTACTTAGAGAATCTGCCAACCTGTTTAATTTCCCATGGTGGTACTGGATTGATCAGTTGTAATCCTTGATGATATCTAACCAACTTCATTAGTCTATATTCAAAAATTTCTTTGTGAATATATATTTGAGACTTTTGTGATCCGTATATATTTCACACTTCTCCCCAAAGAGATAATGCAGCCAAATTTTCAATGAAAATATCAAATCTACCAACTCCAGATCATGCATGGGATAGTTTTTCCCATGAATTTATAGCTACATGGAGGCATAGGAAATGAATTTTTCATTCTACATCAACACATAGCTGAATCCTTTCTTCGATGCATCGCTGGAGATTATGAAAATCTCCCCACTTTTGGGTAGTGTGAGCACCAAAGCTGTGAAAAGACTCTTCTTCAAATCTGTGAATCTTTCTTCACATTAATCATTCCAAGAAAACCTCACTCCCATTTTATTTATCTTGGTAATAGGGTTTTAAAATCATGATAAATTTCTCACAAATCCATAATAATATCCATCTAACCCTAGGAAGCTACGAATATTCATCATAGATATCATCCTTGGCCATCCCTCTATTGCTTTTTTCTTGGAAGGGTCCACAGATATCCCATTTCATGGGATGATATGACACAAAAATTATACCTCCTTTAACCAGAAGTCACAGTTGTTCTACTTTTCATAATGATTCTTATTTTTTAAGGTCTCTAGTATAGTTCTTAGAAGCTCCTCATGCTCCTCCTTGGTTTTGTAGTATATTAGAATATTTTTTATAAAGACTACAACAATTTTTTGAGGTAATCTATAAAGACACTATTCATCAAGGCCATGAATATTGATGGAGCATTAGTGAGTCTGAATGGAATCACAATGAACTCATAATTCCCATACCTCGTAAGAAAAGTAGTCTTGGGGATATCCTCCCTCTTCACCTTAACTTGTATATATCCAAACTACAGATCTTCCTTGGATAAGTATTGTGATCCATGTAGTTCATTGAACAAGTCATCAATTCATGGAAAAGGATACTTGTTCTTTATCATGATTTTTTTGAGATCATGATAATCAATGCAAAGGTGCATTGACCCATCTTTCTTATTGATTATAATGATGGGTACACCCCATGGTGAAGCACTTGGGTGTATAAACCCTTTCTCCAAATTCTACAGTAGTTTTTTCTTTATCTCCTCAAGCTCCACAACATCCATTCTTTATAGATTCTTGGATGTTGAGAATTCCCTAGGTATAAGATCAATCGAGAATTCTACATCTATTCTAGGTAGAGGACTAGGAAATTACTTATGAAACAAATCAGTGAATTCCATTAGAGTAGTCATGTCATCAAGGAAGGTTCGTTCTTTAGACTCAATTATCTTATAAAGACAAACATGCTCATAGGGTAGTAATATCCATGCTTGAGATGATTGTTCTAAAGAAGATTCATCATCCTCATTTCACTTGTATAGAATCAGGGGACGATTCACCATGTGTAGAGTGATTTTTCTCTCATGGTAATTTATGTTTTCTCTATATAGGGGAATCCAAACCATACCATTAATAACATCAAATTAAACTATAGGGAGTATGATGAGGTTCATCGGGGAGATCAATCTACAATTTGTGATAAGGAGGATTCACATACATAGGATGCAATAATTTCCCCATGTGCCATTTTCACTAACATCTCAATATCCATGATTTGTGGAGGTGTTTCTCTTATTCTACTAAACATTTGGGATTTAATATAATGCATAGAACCAGAATCAAAAAGTATGTTCACTATTCATGAATGAATATCCAGCATACCTATCACCACTTAATTTTCAGAATTCATTTCATGGTAGTGATATAAAAAATTTTCCCTTACTGTATTGGAGGTTATTGGTTACCTCCAATTACCATTTGATTAGGTCACTGATTCGCAAAGGGCCCTAGATCATTGCAGTTGTAGAAATGAACTATGTGATGATGGTAAACCAGAGAATTTTATTCCTCTATCACATTGAGGGGTTTCTCCAGTCAAGAATTATTACCTTGGTTCCCTTCTCTTCCATAGCTATAGAATTTCATTTATCCCCTTGGGAAATTTTTAGGGTGCTTCTTTCCACACTTTTGACAAGAAAGGTGCTGTAATTTCTTAGCAACGTTGGATTTATCCATCGGAAAACCAAAATTAAAGTTCACTTTCTACATCTTATCCCCATGGTACCTCTGATATTGGTTGATATCCATCTTGAATTTGACATAACATTGGAAAATTTCTTCATAGATGTCAATGTCTTGGATTTCTAGGGCTTTCTATAGGCTATATTTTATCCCACCAAAGAAGTGGTCAACTTTGAATTCAGGGGTGATGAAAAAATTGGAGGTGTACTGTGCAAGTCTTTTGAAGTTTTACTCATATGCTCTAATGGATTGGTCATCTTTTTTATTGGGGGAACGGAATTCCCTTTCTATATTATGTCAGAGGGTGCGGGGAAAATATTTATCAAAAAACATTTTCTCTAAATCCTTCCATTCCATTGATTGATATATTCATCAGGAATCGTATTTTTGTTCAACATCCACCATTGATCATATTCACCCTCCATACTATAATCAACTAGAATAACTTTATCTTGTCTATATCATTGAAATATGTATAATATATTCTCAATAGAGTTGATCCATTGTTTAGCGATTGAGGGATCATATGATCCAATGAAAGTAGGAGGCCTTTACGTCATGAAGTTCTCTATTGCGACTTGTTATTTCTTAGGGGGTTGTACATTCCTCTCAGTCTAGTTTTCTATTAAAAACAGAGGTAAAAATTGAGAGTATCATGAAAAATGTTGTGATTCCTAGTCTAATCGGATTAGGAATCTCATTAGAGTATTCGTCACATTGATCTTCGCATCGGTTGTTAGCATGATTCCTCTTATTATCGTCCATTGGCTAGAATAAATGGAAAATTAGGGGTAAGTATTTTAAACTATTAATACATAAAGGGGAATCTAATGAAAAAAAGGGATAACATATAAATTACATTTATCTTCTTAACTTATGAATTTATAAGCGTCAATCTATGTTATCCACAATATACTTTCTAACATATATTCTTAGGGGAATTTTTTCCCTTAATAATGGTTCATACTAAGCTTATGAATTTACCAAATAAAATCCCCCAAAGAGTGTCGAACCAAGAGTAATGCAAGGCTCGTTGTCGTGCATCGGTTCTCATTTGAGTCTAGGTCAATGTGGGGTTTTCGGGTTTTACCCCTAGAAACATCTATTCCAAATAATCATCTACTTGTTCATATCAAGATTGTGATGTATTTTATTGATAAAACACCTAGTATATACTCACCAAAATTTAGGGATTATTTTCTTATACTTAGTCTTGTACCTAATTAATTCACAATATTTTTCTAATCCTAATCCCAAAAATAACTAAACATATCCTTTAATACCATCTATAATAACCTTGCTCTTTATTTCATATTTAAACAAGATTTATTACATAAACATGCACTTAATAAAACACAATAAGAGTGGTCAAGTGTCTTTGTGGATTTGGTACATTACAGAACAACTTAAAACATGAAATAAAAAATCTTTATTGAAAACATATATTACATGATCATTCCTTCGTACTTAGCATTTCAAGGGATAACCTAAGGACTTACATAAGAAATGGGTAAGATATAAAGCCCGGTAAGGGAATAAACATAAAATAACATGAGGAAGAAAATAAATTTTAATCAATAGGAATATCAATGGAGAGAAAAAGAAACATGAACGTAAAGTCATGACATATCATGATATTCATAACATGGAAACGTGGAAACAATATACAACATGATATTAGTATGAGCTAAGGCTCATTGAAAATGAATTATCAAGAAGAAACCCTCATTGCACAAGAATTAGAATGATTAATCCCTCATTTCACATGAATTAGTATAATTAAACCCTCATTGCACATGGCGTATCATGATACTATACATTACCTAATGCATTGGGGTGTTATCAGAGTTCACCCTTCATAATCATTTCATTTCCAGGTATAAGTGTGTCATATAGATCATACAACATGGATTCATTAAAAATCACAATTTTTTTCATGAATAGGGAATGTTGAATACAAAAATTTAATTACCGAATAAATAAGTTCATGATCATAAAGTTGAATACCCTTGATAGATAAATGGGTATGGTATTCACTACATAATAATTTTGGCCTAGAAAATCGTGGTGTAATTTCAGCTGCATAACGACATCAAATAGAAATTCGTAAAATGGGTTGATGAGAGATAAAGGGGTTTCTAATAATTTATAACTGAAATTTATAGTAAGGGTATCATGAAACACAATATACCAACATATTAAATGGAATTTAGATGCATAATATAACAAAAATTAATGAATGGAAATGAGAAGAGGAAAATCCCTTATGAAATTTTGGCATGATATCGGGTGTACAAAGGAGGGATTAGTGAGAGATACATGGGTATCTAATCATTAAAAAATAATAAGGGATCTATGGGGGAGGGTAGAAAACACACCCCATAAATTTTAATTGTAAATAAAAGGGTGTCACAATATAAGTAAACATGGATAAAAATGAGAAAGGATGGAACCCTTAAGAAATTTTTGCATAGTAACGGGTGGGCTTAAAGAATCATAGGGGGGTTAATGGGAGTGAAAGTAATAATCCATTATTGATAAATAAAATGGAATGTAAGGGGTTTTGGAAGAACATTTCCCAAATCAAGAAAATTCAAATTAAATGGCATGACATAGTAGAGGGGCTTGAAGAAAAAGGATAGAGGGAGATCCCTTACCTAGATGTGTGATCCTAAAGTCTTGGGAGAGGATTCCTAGGAGATTTGGGGAACCTTGATAGGACTCTAGAGAATAGGGGAAAGTGGTTTGTAATACCTAAAATATCTTGAGTGATGCTAAATTGGTTCTTGGGTGGTTTTATATAGAAAAGGTGGGGGAATTATTTATTATTTTGGTTTTGGACACTACACACTAAAATATTCAAAACAACATACCATCCCACGGTTTTTTACAAAGGTTTATAGAAAAGGGGGGTCATATAAATTAATTTATAATTATAAGGTTAGAATATAATAAAATATTTCCCTTTCTTATGTGGAGGTGAGCCACACATTCAAGGAAATTATTTTAAAATCATAAAATATATCATATTTCTTGGAGGATTCAAAATGGACTTATGAAATAAATCAAATAAATATAAAATTAAATTATTTTAAAATAAAATCATATATTTGGCCGAATATACCTATTATATTATTTTATTACATCATTATTGGTTCATTATGATATCATAAAACACATTATATATTTATATGGTATTTAATTTTTACCCAAAAAGATTCGACTGTCTCAGAAAATTATGAAAAATTAATCCTTGGAAAATTTTGACATCCTGATTCAAAAAATAATATTAATTTTATCTAAATAATTTTCTAATTATGTGAATTTTCACTTCTAAAATAAAAATAGATATTTATTGAAAATTGATTGGTTTTGACAAAAACTGTTTTTAAAACATAATAAAAATGACAATTGACTTCATAAAAATTATACAATCATTTTTAATAAAATTAATTTAATAATAATAATTTATTGAAATATTATTTAATTCAAAAATCCATTAATTAATTAAAATATATTTTTAGTTGAATTTTATTTTTAACCAAATATACTATTTTGTCTTTTAAAATCATTTACAAAGTAACAATAATAAAATTAATGTATATTAATTATTATATAAAAAATTATTTCACATAATAATAATGCCTGTGTAACGCCCCGACCCTAGTATCCTAGAATCGGTTCTTTATTTCATAACATTGGCATGATCACTATAGATCAAGTCTTGAAAGACCGATTAGTTTAGTAGACAATGAAGTACTAGAAACGTACTTAAGTTTTACCTAGCATAATGAAATAAAAACAACAACAACAACATTTTGTCCCATTTTAACACACTTATATCCCTTACCCAATTTCTATAGGTCAACCATAAAATACTTTTTCACATCCTGGGAAAAATTAAACATAGAAAGGGGTGATCTCAGATGCTCAGTAAGGATAATAATATAGCGAAAACGTTCACAAATAAGCGTAAACATTTAAGGCAATTTATAAGACTAAAACAAAATCCTTTTTAAATATACACTTCAGTATAATATGGGAAATATAAATAAAAATAATTCCATTTACTTATTCACATGGATATTCTACTAGTCGAATAATCACATGTAATATCAATAGTTAATTTCATAATGATGGAATGCATAATTTTGGACATCATAACCACAAAGTCAAGGCCTCATGCCAAAACTAAAAATATGATTTTGTCAAGTCCATGTGCCAAGAAACTAGTTTCTCTCAAGATACCTACTGATTCATCAAGGAGAAATAGAGTGTTCCACCCATCACATACTAAGTCCAATCCATTCCTCATGTGAAAATGGTGAAACATAATCTAAACATTTATATTAAAACTAGCATATGAAATGTTAATACCTTAACCAAAAACCATGAATGGTATAAAAATAGCACATACAGATTCAAAAATAACTAATTCAATAAAAAATATAATATTGTATTATAATAAATCAACCTCAATCAAGAATAATGAATGATATTTACATAGATGAAAATAATCATTAAAACTATTTGATAGAAATTACCCCTTTTTCTTGAAAACATTTAAAAGTCTCACAATTTATCAAGAAGTTGTTTAAAATATATTTTTGAATCAAATTTTCCCATACCACTTTGAAACATTTAAAAGGAATTTTAATTTTAAAACATTAATTTCCATATAAATATGTCCTTAAAACCTTTTTTAAATCATGGTCACTAATGAGAAATATTTAGAAGAATAAATCTTTAAAACGTTTAAAATGATATTTTAGTTAGCATTATTAACCAAATTAGAGATGATTGAAAATAAATAATTGAGGTAATAAAAAAATATAATATCATGAGAATAAATGGATTCATGATATACTATGTCAAAGTACAATATATACACTACATAAAAATTAATTGGTGCATAACAACAATGAAGTTTCAATAGAATGTAAATTGAGATGAAATCCATTATAAGGACTGTATCCATAGGTTAAGGATAAATAAATGGAATATATATGGGTGAAAAATATAAGTACAATAAATATGATTGGATATTTATTGTAAATCAATCAGAGTAACTTCACACATATTCTTGTAAAAACAACACCAATGACTTGTATGTTCAACTCAATGAATAGAAATTGAGTTAAAATTACTTATATCAAGTTCATATTGAGGACATGATAATTTATCAATGGCATGATTATGTGTATCAGAATTATATCCACACAATGGGGATTGGAAATTTTTACATAATTATTTATATATTGACTTCACAAATAATCTTTGAGTAAAATAATCAATGATGTTTGCGTAAAACCCAATGAGTGGTAACTGAAATTAGAAATTCTCTTAACGAATTGGTAACTTAAGAAACATACACCCCATGAAAGAAGTATCATACAATTAAGATTTAAATACCCATAAATTAAATTATATTACACAAATAATACAATCATTGGTAGTACATACACCCCAAAAAAGGAAATAGTGGCAATATAGTATGAATCTCACACGAATAAGAAGTGAGATGAAAACCCCTTACCACATTGTAATCAATCGAGTCGTAAGACCAAAAGTTAATAACCACTAAATAAATCATAGAATACCATGAATATAAATAGTATAATGATAATATATATCAAATTTCAGTACATAATAAACCACATGCAATAAATAAGTGGTGAATAATGGAAATCTCACGAAATTAAAAGTGAGATGAGAAACCCCTTACATTGTACTTTTCCATAGTACAGGGTATGATAACCTCATTTATAATGGTTAAATAATTCTTATTAAATTATAAAAGAACCCAATTCATAAATATGATAACATATATGATCTTCTAATATTTCATTGTTAATGATATTTTAGTAGTATCATTGTTTTGGGTGTTAACTGATTCATTTTACTTTATGTGTTTTGTTATGTAAGTCATGTTTTTTATGTATAGGATGTATTTGATTCCAATATGTGATGATATTATATTCTTAAACATTATTTTTAAGTCATAAAATGAAAATTATTCTTTAATGGTTATGATAATGAATGAATCTTATCGAGTTTGTGGAGACGGAAATCCGTACGTACACATGTATGGTGACTTTGTCATTCGTAAGATGGATATAATATTGAATATGGTTATATAATGTTTATAATAATATAAAAGTATGTATAAGGTACTGGATTTATTATTTTGGTATGTAAAAAACAAGGATAGATGATGTGGAATAAGAAAAGAACATTTAAAGAGGTGGTGAAATTATTACCTCTTCTTCGGGTGCTTCCTTTTGATTTGATCAAAATGGATCCATAGGTTAGCTTTATGATCAATGTAAGGCCTCTAGATTGAATTGAGCATAGTTGGGAGGATATTTGATTAGGGGTTGTCTGACCCAAATGGCTTTGGAGGTGTGAAATTAAGATAATGGGATGTACCATTTTATAAGAGAGGTGAGGGTCACTTTAGGAATAGTTGGAAATATTATTTTATTATATAAACATTTTCGGTTTATAATGGCTCCAAATGGATTTATTTCAAGTATAAGGTGCAGATGAGTCGAATTCCATTCAAACAATAGGTTTTAGGCATGTTTAGGTCACCATATTTACCTTATATTTTGGATTTAACTATTAGTGAAATAGTTTAAATTTCACCATGTCTTCTTGTATTCATACATTATATGGTTAATAAACTTACTATAAACTACCAAGAAAATCTCAAGTGGTTAATAAATAATATATATATCATTATATAAGTCATTTGGACAAACCATAGGTTTTTAGGAATATTATATCATTTAATAATATAATATTTGTTTTAAAAACTCATTTATGTCAATTTTGATAGTATTTAGTATTTGGTTTTTGTGAAAGTCATAACACCATGATTACTTCAAAAAAAATTCATATAATAAACCCTTCCATGTAATTTTAATCTATAAAATTCGTGTAATGCATCAAAAATATCAATTTATTTTTATTTTTATATTTATAATATCAATTATTTTAATCTTTCATTAATAAGGTAATTATTGCATCATCATTGAGTCATAAATAAATTTAATTTGTTAATGTATAAAAATTATAAATAAAATACCACAATTTAGGAACTATTTTTAGATTTATAATTAATATTTATAGTCGAATTTATCTTATGTATAACCCAATATTAAAAATGATTTAGTTATTAAAATTTGAATTTATCACTTTTAACTCTTCTTTAAATAAAATAATAATAAATGTCCAAATATAATCCAAGTAGACCAAAGAGGATCATATTTTATTCCTAATGTTGATTTTTGTCAAAAAAAAACTTATCCAGTGGAATTACGACACGTGTTAGGGTAATTATCATATCATTTTTACCTTTAATTTCCCAATTTACTTTTGATCGTGGTAAATAAAAGTCAAAAGTTATTATTGACCAAAAATTATTTTCATCTTATTGAACCAAATTTTATATACTGATATCAACCATTTATCTTAGATTTTTAAAATTTATTTCACAGAAGCAGTAAAATTTCATTTTATGCAAATTTTCTAAAGTCCCTAGAAGGTGGGTAAAAGACGTTAAAAAATATAATAAAATTGTAAACATCAAATTTTATTATAAAATGACTCCAATGAATTACATTGAACTAATATACATATTATGTATCTATTTTGACTTTAAATTTATTTAAATAAAATAAATAATTATTTAAATAAATAGTCAGTTTTTAAATAGTAACACAGTGTTTTTCACTATTCATCAAAAATTGAATGATTTCAGAAAAAATACCAAAAATTAACCCTTATCTAATTTTGATATTCTGAATCCAAAAATTATTTCTATTTTACCAAATTCAAAACATAGTAGTTTCATAAATTATTTTAAAATCAATTTCCGTTGTCAAGACTAGAAAACGAGTTTCTGAGAAGAAAAACTATCAAATGATTAATATGTGTTTATGTCCAGTTTAAAAGTAAAATTACATAAAATGGACAAAATTAGATTAAATTATAATAAAATAATCTAATTATAGTTCAAAACCATTCAAATTTATAATTTAACACTATAAATTATTTTGATTAAAAAATTTGTTTTCAAATGAAATTTAGTATCTTTCATTATTCATCAAAAAAATGAAACTTAGCAGAAAAACACCAAAAATTTATCCAAACTAAATTTTAATGTCCCTCTTCTAAAGAAGAATTTAATTTCATAAAAATGAATATATAAAAGAGTCAAATATTGGATTTAGAAAGTGTTCTCCTGTCAAATGTGGAAAAACTGCATTTTATGAAAAATAATTCTTTTATATGAAAAATTGAATTTGTCCTTATATTATGTCTAAGAAACACAAAATCTGAATGTTAAAATTATATGGGATATATAAAAAATTCAAAATGTGTTCATTAAAATTCATAACCTCTTTTAAACGGCTAGTTTGATAGGTCGTGGTGGGCTTGAACTCGATGTTACATACATCGAACGCTATTATATTATTCAAAGAGAAGTGTATTGTGGAATCTTGGGGTGTTACATTCTTCCCTCCTTCAATAAATTGTATCCTCACAATTTTAAATTGTTCTTCAGAAATAAATTGTTAAAAAATAGAAAATACCTTTCTGGAAAACCCACATCAAAAATAGGGTTAATAAATTTTGTTCTTAAAAAGAAGGAAATGGAAATGAATAAGTTACCACCAAATTAAGATTTCGAATAAGATAACATTGGTGTTAATTAAAATTTGTAAGAAAAACATAAATATTTATAGGGATTGATTAAGTTCGTCAATCACAAAAAAGTGAATGGAAAATTGAGGGCCTCAAAGAAATAAATCTATGATGAATAACGTAAGGTATTACGACAACACATTTTTGGGTTTAGGATCCTTTACCTAAAGTTTATGAATTAATTTCTTAATAGAATAAAAAAATACTTGATAAGTAGAGTTCCATCCATTAACCAATTTCTACCAAAAAATCATCTTTCACTCCAAATGATGAGGATTGAAGATGACTTGGTCACACTTGAAGTGATAAATAAACTTATATAGAATCACATAATCCACCAAGGATGAACTATATATTTCCTATATCTTTAGAGATTAACCAAAACCAAAATGGTCAGTACATGATCAGATGATCCCCCAAAAATTATAATCCTTTAGAGAAATAAATATAAATCTTAATTTCTAAAAGTAATCCAACAATACCGAATGTTCAATAAATACCATTAAATAAATAGTTATCCTTAAAATCATTCAATATAATCCAATCTAAGATTGAAACCCAAAAATCAGAAGATTTTGATTACGTAGTCTTCCATGTTAAATTATATCTCCAAATCACATCAACTACTCTTAAAGTCACATAATTAAAATTAATTAACCTAATGTCATATTATCTATGATAGGTTAAAAATTTCCATTAATAACCTTTATTTATATAAGTCCATAATAAAAAAATAGATAAAAATCCACCATTAATCCTCAAAATAAATCCCATAATATTATATTTATCTTAAGCATATAGTGTTCCCAACAGAGTGAACACCTTCCAAAATAACTTTTATCACATAATCAAAAAATAATTTTCATATAATATGGATATATATTTGATATAAATATGATCCAAAATCAACTTACTATTGATCAATAAAATCATTTAACTAAAAATAATTAGTCACACTAACCAGGGACTTCACGTAGTCTAGTGGTAGGCAGTAAATCCCAGTCGCACTTTGGTTGTCAGTTCGATTCCCGCAGCTTTGTCTAACGAGATGTGTTTTCACATGGTTTTCATGTTTTTTATTTTAAAAAACTATATTTTATAACATTCCCAAAATGAGATAAATTCCTCAAAATAACCATAACATAATTTAACCACAAATGTTATCTCATACGACACATTTTCATCCCAAAATTTAATAACCTGTAATTACCTCAATTTCAAGGATCATATAAATCCAAATGGTTATTTATAACTATATCCATAAGTGAAAAGATAATTCTTCCTCAAATATTATTTTCATATAACAAACTATAGGGTTACACATACAAGAGAAAAGTCTTCCAAAATAATCCCATCAACAAAGAGCACTAATACTTTTAAACATTTTGCCATCCATTTATTTCGACATAGGTTCTTCCTTGACCAATAGGTTATCCTATATAATAGGGAATTCACTCAGGTAATGCCTAGGTCCCCTAAATTTATAGAAAATACTGTAAATGGATTCTTATGATCATTTTTGTTTTCTTCCATGGTACTCTTCATTTTTCATGGAAATTCTTTACTTATGTCCTTCTTTCCCACAGATAAATCATTTCTTTGTTCCATTGAGACACTTTCCTGGGTGTCTCCTTCAACATTTCATGCATGATGGAAATTGATATTTCTTTTATCTGTGGTCCCCATTGTAGGAACTCTTATCATTCACCACCTTTCTCTTCTTTGTTGAGTCCGGGAGTTGGTTAATATATATTTTATTGATCATATTTCTGGAAAACTGATTTTCCATTAACATGATATATTTTACGGCTATGCACATTCCATTTTGTTTCTCATTTCCACCACCATTACCACCTTGTACATCATGCTCAATGTTACAATGAATTCTATGGAATCCAACCATTGACTATAACCAGAAATCATTATGTGAGTTATAATAGTCATAAAATCATTTAGATAGTATCATGATAACTTATTTTCAATCTAAAACATTTTAGAATTAACCAAGGATATTTATTATCATCTTATATAAAAATCATTCAAATTGGTTTGTAATGAAAACATGAATTATCCTAAGCATAACCCCTGGGAGTGTCCTAACTAAGAGTGAAACAAGGCCTATTTTCATGCACCAGTTCCTGTTCGAGTCTAGCTCAAAGCGGTGTTTTTGGGTTTTACCCCTAGGTACATATGTGCCAGAGCCACCTCTACCTGCTCGTATCCAAAAAGGGATGTATTTCTTGGAAACCCCACATAATATTTACATTACCAAAAAAATTGGATGTTCTTCTATACTAATCCCTAAATTCTATCTTTAGGAAATTTTCTCTAATAAATGTTTTTCTAAATAGAGTTTCCAAGGTTTGTACTAAACTTCCTCTGAAACCAACATTAACGCCCCAAACCTAGTTACCAAAAGTCAATGATTTATTACATAAAATTTTCATTATCACAATAGATCAAGTCTCAAAAGACCTATTAGTTTATTATCCTTGGAAGTACTATATACATACATAAGTTTTACATTACACAATGAAATAAAAACAAAAACAACAACATTTTGTCCCTTTTAAACACACTTGTATCCATTAGCCTATTCCAACAGGTCAACCATAAAATACTTCTTCACAACCTGGGAAAAATAAAAAATAGAAAGGGGTGAGCTCAGATTCTCAGTAAGGATAACTATATAGCAGAAACTTTCATAAATATGCATAAGAATTTAAGGAAATGTATAAGACTAAAACAAAATCCTTTTTAAACATAATCTTCAGCATAATATGGAAAATATAAATCACAATAATTCCATTTACTTATTCACATAGATACTCTACTAGTCTAATAATCACATTTAATATCAATAGTTAATTTCATAATGATGGAATGCATAATGTCAAACATCATAACCACTTAGTCAAGGCCTCGTGCCAAGACTAAAAACAATATTTTGTCAAGGCCTTGTGCCCAGACACTAGTTTGTCTAATGAGACCTACAGATGCATCAAGAAGCTTTAGCGGACTCCACCTGTAACATACTAAGTCCAATTCATCCCTCATATGAAAATGGTGAAACATAATCTAAACATTCGTATGAAAACTAGCATACAAAATGTCAATACTTTAACAACAAACCATGAATGGTATAAAAATATCACATACATAGTCAAAAATAACTCATTCAATACAATATAGAAGATTTTATTATAATAAATCAACTTCAATCGAGAATAATTAAGGATATTGACATATATTAAAACAATCATTAAAACTATTTGAGAGAAATATCCCCTTTTTCTTGAAAACATTTAAAAGTCTCACTATTTATCAAGAAGTCGTTCAGAACAGATTTTTGAATCAAAGTGTCCCTTACCACATAGAATATTTTAAAAGGAATTTTAATTTTAAAACATTCATGTCCATATAAATAAGTCATTAAACCATTTTTAAAACATGTACATTAATGAGAAAGTGTTAAAAGAATAAATATTTAAAACATTTAAAATGATATTTTAGTTAGTATTCCGAACCAAATGAGAGACACTTCTATAGAAATAATTAAGGTAATAAAAACATTATAATTTCATGAGAATAAATTGATTCATGATATACTATGTCAATGTATTGTATATACAACACATAAAAGTGAATTCATGCATAACAACAAAGAAGTATCAATGGAATGTAAATTGAGATGAAATCCCATATAAAGACCATATCCTTAGGTTAAGGACAAATCAATGAAACAATTTTGTGTGAAAAATATAAATACACTCAATATGATTAGATATTCAGTGTAAATCAATCTGAGGACATTCACACATATTCCTGTAAAAACAACACCAATGACTTGGATGTTAACTCAATGGATGGAAATTGAGTTAAAATTACTCTTATCAAGTTCATATTGATGACTTGAGAATTTATAAATGGAGTGATTATTTGTATCAAAATTATATCCATTCAAAGGGGACTAGAAATTACTACATAAATAAGTAAATAGTGACTTTATACATAATCTTAGGGTAAAATAATCAATGAAGTTTGCATAGAACCCAATGAGTGGTAATTGAAATTAGAAATTCCCTTACCGAATTGATATCTTACGAAACATACACCCCATGAAAGAAGGATCATACAATGAAAATGTAAATACCCATAAATTAAATTATATTACACAAATAATACAATCATGGGTAGTACATACGCCACACAAAAGGAAATAGTGGCAATATATCATTAATCTCACACGAATAAGAATTGAGATGAAAAACCCTTACCACATTGTAATCAATCGATTCATAAGACCAATAGTTAATAACCAAAAAATTAATTACAAAATACCATGAATATAAATAGGATCATGATAATATATATCAAATGGAAGTACACAATACCCCACATGCAATTAATAAGTGGTGAACAATAGAAATCTCACGAAATTAAAAGTGAGATAAGAAACCCCTTACCTTGTACTTTTCCTTAGTATTGGGTAGGATAACCTCATGTATAATGGTTAAATAATTGTTATTAAATTATAAAGGAACCAAATATATAAATATGATATCATATATTATTTTCTAATATTTCTTTGTTAATGATATTTCAGTAGTATCATTGTTATGTGTGTTAACTGATTTGTTTTCCTTTATATGTTTTGTTACATAAGTCATGTTTATTATGTATTGGATGTATTGGATTCCTATACATAATGATTTTATTTTATTATAAATTGTTTTTAAATCATCAAATATAAATTATTCTTGAATGGTTACGATGTGTAATAAATCTTATCTTGTTTATGGAGACGGTAATATGTACGAACGCACGTATAGTGACTTTCCAATTCATAGGATAGATAGAATAATGAATATGGTTGTACCGTATTTATAATAATATCACAGTTTGTAGAACATAATGTGTAACACCCGAGATTTTTATGAGTAATATTTTGTTTTTAAATCATCAAAGGAATCTTTTTCTACACAACACTTGCTTGGCTTGCTTTACACGCAATCGCGACCTTCCTCGATAGCTTGCGTCGTACGCAATACCGAGTTTCACTAAACAACAATATGCTATTAAAACTAGCCGTTATGAATAGTAATAACCACTTTTTGAAATTTTATAAATTTTATTTTTCAAAATGGACTTCATTTTTGGACTCAGAATATCGAAATTAGCCTAGGGTGAAATTTTGGTATTTTTCTGAAAACTTTCAATTTTTGATGAATAGTGAAACCACTAAGTGGTAGGTTAAAAAAACTGAATTTTGCATAAAACTTAATTTTACCGCTTCTGTGAATGGAATTTCGAAAATCCGAGAGACACGGTTAATATCAAGGACTAAAATGTGGTTCAATGAGATGAAAATAATTTTTTGGTGAATAGTAACTTTTTACTTTTTTTACCGCGATTAATAGTAAATAGGGTAACTAAGGGTAAATATGATATTAATATTACCCTAACACATGTCCTAATTCTATTGGACAAGTGTAATTAGACCAAAAATAAACTTAGGAATAAAATATTACCATTTAGGCCCACTTGGATTAGATTAGGACATTTATTATTAATTTATTTAAAGAAGGGTTAAAATAGTTAAAATCAAAGTTTAATAAGTAAATCATTTTTAATATGTGGTTATACATAAGCTAAATTCGAATATAAATATTCATTAGAAAGCTAAAAATATTTCCTACATAATGGTATTTTATTTGTAATTTTTAGACATTAAATAATTTAATTTATTTATGACACAATGATGATGCAGTAATTATCTTATTAATGAAATATTGACATAATTGATAATATAAATACCAAAATAAATTTAATTTAATACTTTTTATGAATTCCACTAATTTTCTAGGTTACTATGATATATTAGTGTTGATTTAATCAACTTGGTTCTAACATATAATTCTGTTATGACTTTCACAAAAATCATATATCAAATAGTGTCAAAATAGACACAAAATAGTTTTTAAATCAAATATTATATTATTAATTGTTATTTTATTCCTAAAAATCTATGGTTCGGCCAAATGACTTAGATAAGGATATATATATTAATAATAAACAATTTGGGGTTCGTTTGGCATGTTATAGTAAGTGTATTAACCATATAGTGAAAGAAAACAAAAAGACATGGTAAAAGTTAAATTATTTAACTTAGAGGTAAATCTAATTGATAAGGTTACAATAATACCCTAAACTTGTCTAAATACTATTGGTTGATAGGATTTCGATCCCTCCCCACCTTATCTTCTAAATAAGACCCTTTTGAACCATTATAAACCGATTTTTACTTTAATATAAAATAATATTTTGAGATATTCCTAAGGTGCCCCTCTCCTCCCTTATAAAAGGGCACCTCCTCCCCCTCCTCCTCACACCAAATTGAGCACTCAAGCTCGGCCAACCCCTGCCATTTTCTCCTCTCCACTTCCCTAGAATAATACTAGAGTTCCTGGTCTTCTCCAAAGACCAATCTTAGTTCCTTAAGTGGAGGATTCAAAGAGGCGTTCCAAAGAAGAGGTAATATCCATTACCGATCTTTTCAATTTCTTTCTTCTTCAACTTCTTCTTCTTTAGTTGTTTCATGATAAAGTAATAACATCAGTATTACTTACATACTGATATGTTATTATAAATATGAAACAACCCTAATTCACCTTCTATCCATCCTACGGAAAAATGAAATCACCGCGCGTGCGTACGTACGGAATACCGTCTCCACACCGTGGTGTAATCTATTTTCCACCATCACCTTACAAGGATGGGTATAATGGTGTAATGAGTAACTATATATGATTATTATTAAGTAATATTGATACTGAAATAATATATATATATATATACTCCAATACAATTCCACGATCATAGGAACGATATCATCACTCGTGCGTACGTACGGAATACCGTCTCCACGATGTGATGCGACTCGTTCTACATGATCTTCATTTCATAATGATTATATAAATGAATTGAATGAATGAATATGGTATATACTACACTAATACCATTCTGGAAATGAATTATCTATAACCTAAAGATAATAATAAGAATTTATTCGACAAAACACGCATAAGAACAAAAAGTTATAAAGACCCGAGTAACAAGTAACAATGAAATATTACTAACAAGAAGCTAATAATATGACCATATATGATCTCATATCAATATGTATGATTCTGGAATAAGTCAATAACATTATTTAAACCATTATACAGGAGCTTCGGACACGTACAAAGCAAATCGGACCTAAGGTAAGGGAAATATCACAATCTCATTTTTATCTGAGATTGTTTATTCGTAAGTATTTACTGGGGTGTATTTTATCATCCACATCCATGTTCCCTCAATATGTAATATTGTTTCCATACACTTGAAATAGTTTAAATCCAATTTTACCCTTAGGTGAGTTTTTGGTAAAGAATATGAAAGGAATCTTTTGTCGTTTTTCCGTACGAGGTACTTTTTGACTTTTCCGACAAAAGTACAAAGAATGTTTTTTTTAACTTATACGGCATGAATGGATTTTTAAAACATTACTTCAAAGAAGATTCCTTTACAAGTTTTCAAGTTTATTTTTAATCAAATTCTTTTATTTTAAAGTTGTATGACATGTTATGAAAGGAAAAATGTTTTTGAAGAAGAAAGGATATTTTCCTCAAGAATTCAATTCAAGTGTTTTATCAAAATTATTTTCCATCTAAGATAATAAAGGGTTCTGTTTCTATCCATATTTTTACATTGGTTTTACTATGTTGTGATGGAATTATGTTTATGAATTCCTTTATCATATATGAATTGATTTATGATGTCATGATGTTTCAAGAATCCCATTTTTGTTATATGTGTTATGCGATGATGTATGTTTTATGATTATGTGGCACACATAAGAAAGGATTCATTATAAGATGGGTGGGACCTATATCTCCCTCCAATGCATTGGGTAATGATTTTATATCTCATGAGATAGACATGGCTGGAACGGAAGGTTATTTCGGTTCAGTGATACAGGACTGAAACGAGGAGTGAACTCGGTTCAGAAAGGGACTTTGTCCACTAAGATAGTCTTGGCAATGAGTCATGACTAACAAGAAATGATTTTCCATGATTATGTGTGCATGCCACAAAGTTTCAAGTTTTATGTTATGATTATGGGGATCTCATTTTCACTTCTATGATTTATTCCATGTTAAGATATTATGATCTCTTTTGCAGGTTTTGATTTTCAAAAAGATCTGATATGATTTTTATTTCCTTTATTTGCCCTTGCTGAGCATTTGAGCTCACCCTTTTATGTTTTCTTTTCCCCAGGTCAGGAAGATGGATATTAAGTAGAATATGCTAAAAGGGACCCTAGATATGATGAAATAAATGGGAGACACTGTAGAAGATTTATGAACCAGTTGTTTATGTTTCCCAGTTTCTAAAGACACTATACCTATACGGTCCTTTGTGGTTTTGTCATATGTTGTAATAAGTGTGCTTAAATTTTGAATTAGTAACAATGTATGTAAAGTATGGGTCGTTATAGTTGGTATCAGAGGAAAGGTATAGTCAACCTTTGGAAACTAGGATGTGAAAGCCTTAGTAAGAACCCTAAGGATAAGTCTAAGCATAGAACACAATCTTAGTGTTTTAGAAATGGCCTTGAATAACCTAGGATAAGACCTTAAGCATGAAAATTTTATTCTTGAATTATGTGGTTTCCTATTATAATTAGTGTTGCTCACACTATTCTTCTTGGTTTTAGTCAATGGCTGGAACCCGAAGGAACCGTGTTAATGCGGAATGCGATGGGCAATGCAATGATTGTCCCCCTGAGCAACCAAACGATATGGGAGCTGGAATGCAAAATCTTGTAGCCATGCTCACACAACTTTCTCAAGCTATGAATCATGCAGGATTTCCAAACGAACAAAGGAGGGAGCAACATTCTGTTGAATCCTTCATGAGGCATCGTCCACCATCTTTCAGCGGGTCTACTGATCCATTAGTTGCTGAACAATGGATTAGTACTACTATTTTCAGTTCTTCAATGTTCTGAGCATGATAAAGTCATCCTAGCAGTGTATCGTTTGGAAGGAGATGCGGATCAATGGTGGAATCTTGTTAAGAATACGAGGAAAAGGGATGAAATTGAGTCTATGGAATGGGACGAGTTCAAGAACTTATTTTTCAATAAGTACTTCCCTCGTATTCTCCGAACAAAGATGGAGAAAGAGTTCCTTGAACTGAAGCAAAGGGATGATGAATCTGTTAGTACCTATGAAGCAAATTTTACAAGACTTGCAAGGTACGCTTCTGGTATTATTATCCAACCTGAGAGTAAGATCGATCGATTCTTTAGTGGCTTAAAACCAAGTCTTCGAAGGGCATTAGCCATAAGGGACTTCAATAGCTACGAGGAAATCGTTCGATGTGCTCTCAAAGTCGAGATGGAGATTGGAGTAACCCATCAGTCACATGGGTTTGATAAGAAGAGGAAGATGGAATTCAAAGAAAAATATAAAGAGCACACGGAAAAGAAGATGAACTTTCCCTTATGCTCAAAGTGTGGAAAGAAACATGGAGGGAGTTGTCTTAAAGGGACAAGTAAATGTTTTAAATGTGGAAAGGAAGGTCATCGGGCATTTGAATGCCGTGATAATGGGAAGAAGATGTCTAATGATGAAAACAAAGGAAGGGATACACAGAATGAACCTGCTACACTTCAATGTTTCAAGTGCAAGGAGATGGGGCATTATGCCAATCAATGCCCAAATCCAAGGGTTAATAATGATGGTCGACGTCAACAAACTCTTAAGGCTAAAGACAAAGGAAAGTCACATGCAATTTCTATCAGCGAGGTGGAGTACGATAACGATGTGGTGAAAGGTACACTTACCATCCACTCTAAAGTAGCAAATGTTTTATTTGATTCTGGATCCACCCACTCTTTTATTTCTGAAAAATTTTCTAAGGGTATCACCGTATTACCTCAACAATTAGATGTTGAGTTAGCTGTGACAACACCTAATGGCACATCAATCGCATCAGAAGTTTATAATTCTTCTCCGATCGAAGTTTGTGGGAAAGTGCTTCCTGCAAATCTTGTGATCCTTCCTTTAGTGGAATTTGATGTGATTCTTGGCATGGATTGGATTTCTCTACATGGATCTCATATCAATTTCCAAAGAAGGGAAGTCACATTTCATATTCCAGATCAATCTACGATCGTCTATCAATGCAAGGATGAACATAACCTTCCAGTGGAAATTCCTTCCATCTTATGGGTCATGATTCCACTAAATGAAGGTTATTTATCTCAAATGGTTGGAGAGAAACTTACAATTAAGAATATGCCCATTGTACGAGAGTTTGATGATGTCTTTCCGGAGGAATTACCAGGTCTTCCACCAAATCGTGAAGTTGAGTTTTCAATAGAACTCGTACCGGGTGCTTTGCCTATTTCAAAGACACCTTATAGAATGGCCCCAATTGAGTTGCAGGAATTGAAGAAGCAACTCCAAGAGAATCTTGATAAGGGATTCATACGCCCTAGTGCGTAACCTTGGGGAGCACCTGTTCTATTTGTTAAGAAGAAAGATGGATCAATGAGACTCTGCATTGATTATCGAGAACTTAACAAGATCACTATCAAGAACAAATATCCTCTCCCACGCATTGATGACTTATTTGACCAACTACGCGGAGCTCAATACTTTTCCAAGATTGATCTTCGTTCAGGGTATCATCAATTAAGGGTCAAAAGGGAGGATATACCAAAGACGGCTTTCCGTACAAGGTATGGACACTATGAATTTATAGTGATGCCATTTGGTCTTACTAATGCCTCTGCTATCTTCATGGATCTAATGAATAGAGTCTTTAGAGACTATCTTGATCAATTTGTGGTAGTCTTTATAGATGATATTCTTGTTTATTCAAAGAGCAAGGAAGAGCATGAAGATCACTTGAGAATTATATTGAAGACCCTGAGAAAGGAGAAGCTTTATGCCAAATTTACCAAGTGTGAATTTTGGCTTCAAAAAGTTGCATTTTTGGGTCATATAATCTCAAAAGAGGGGATATCTGTGGATCCAGAAAAAACAGAGGTTATCGAAAGATGGTCAAGACCAACAACAGTAACTGAGATCCGAAGTTTTCTTGGTTTGGCTGGATATTATCGACGTTTTGTAAAAGATTTTTCACGATTATCTAATCCAATCACAAAGTTGACTCAGAAGGGAGTTAAGTTTGTCTGGACAGAGGAATGTGAAGAGAATTTCAAGGAGTTGAAAAGAAGGTTATCCAGTGCACCTGTGCTCACACTGCCTTGTAGTGGAGAAAGGTTTGTGATCTACAGTGATGCATCCAAGAAGGGATTGGGGTGTGTTCTTATGCAAAATGATATGGTGATAGCTTATGCCTCACGACAGTTGAAAATCCATGAGCAAAATTACCCAACACATGATTTGGAGTTGGCTGCGGTAATCTTTGCATTAAAGATTTGGAGGCATTACCTTTATGGTGAAAGGTGTGATATTTATACTGATCATAAAAGTTTAAAGTATATTTTCACACAAAAGGAGTTGAATATGCGTCAAAGAAGATGGTTGGAGCTGATTAAGGATTCTGACTGCTCAATCCATTACCACCCTGGGAAAGCAAACAAGGTGGCCGATGCATTAAGTCGACAAGACCATGCTAGTTTATCCATGATGAGGATCACAAAAGATCCAATATTTATGGATTTACAAAGGATGGATCTTGGAATTATAATGGAAGGGGAAAAATCTTATCTTTCTCAAATGAATGTTCAACCATCTATACATGTGAAGATTAAAGAGGCACAGAAAGAAGATGTCGAGTTACAAAAGAAGGTGAGAAATGTTCCTGAATTCAACCTTGATTGTGATGGGATAATAAAGTTCAGGAATCGGGTTTGTGTTCCTCCCATCCCCGAATTAAAGAAAGAGCTGCTGGATGAGGCTCATAGTTCTTCATTCTCTATTCATCCTGGAAGCAAGAAGATGTATAGGGACCTGAAAGAGTACTTCTGGTGGGATGGCATGAAAAGAGATGTTGCTGAATATGTCTCTCGATGCTTGGTTTGTCAACAAGTTAAAGCTGAGAGACAGAAGTCTAAGGGGATGTTACAACCATTACCCATACCCGAATGGAAATGGGAAAACATCACTATGGACTTTGTCACAGGACTTCCTAAAACATCCAAAGGCAATAATGCTATCTGGGTCATAGTTGATCGTCTTACAAAGTCTGCACACTTCATTGCTATTAGAGAGGATTTCTCTCTAGATCAGCTTGCCAGGATATATGTAAAGGAAGTGGTAAGATTTCATGGAGTACCACTTTCTATTATATCTGATCGAGATGCGAGATTTACCTCAAAGTTCTGGCGAAGTCTTCAGCATACTCTGGATACAGAGTTGAGTTTCAGCACTGCTTATCATCCCCAGACAGACGGTCAGTCTGAGAGAACAATTCAAACCCTAGAAGATATGTTGAGAGCTTGCTCTATGGATTTCAAAGGAGGTTGGGATAAACACCTACCTTTGGTAGAATTTTCTTATAATAATAGCTTTCACTCCAGTATTCAGATGGCTCCTTATGAAGCTCTCTATGGAAAGAAATGCAGGACTCCAACTTGCTGGGATGAAGTTGGGGAAAGAAAGCTATTAGGACCTGATCTCGTTGATGAAATGGCAGAAAAGGTTAGATCTATTCAACAACACATAAGAGCAGCTCAGAGTCGACAGAAAAGTTATGCCGACAACCGAAGAAAAGACCTAGAGTTTGAAGTGGGCGATAAAGTGTTCTTACGAATATCTCCCTGGAAGAGGGTTATGAGATTTGGAAAGAAGGGGAAGTTGAGCCCTAGATATATCGGTCCTTTTGAAATACTGGATCGTGTTGGGAAGGTAGCTTACCGATTGGCGCTTCCACCGAATCTCTCTCAAGTTCACGATTTGTTCCACGTATCTCTCCTGAGAAAGTACATACCAGATCCTTCACATGTACTCAGCTCAGAAGTTGTACCGCTGGAGCAAGATCTTTCTTATGAAGAACAGCCGATAGAGATTCTGGATCGTAGCGAAAAAGTCCTACGAAACAAGACCACTCGCTTGGTGAAAGTTTTATGGAGGAACCACCAACTTGAAGAAGCTACATGGGAGCTTGAGGATATGATGAGGGAGAAGTATCCTCATTTGTTTGTTACAAAGTGACGAATTTCGAGGGCGAAATTCTTTTTAAGGGGGGTAGAATGTAACACCCGAGATTTTTATGAGTAATATTTTGTTTTTAAATCATCAAAGGAATCTTTTTCTACACAACACTTGCTTGGCTTGCTTTACACGCAATCGCGACCTTCCTTGATAGCTTGCGTCGTACGCAATACCGAGTTTCACTAAACAACAATATGCTATTAAAACTAGCCGTTATGAATAGTAATAACCACTTTTTGAAATTTTATAAATTTTATTTTTCAAAATGGACTTCATTTTTGGACTCAGAATATCGAAATTAGCCTAGGGTGAAATTTTGGTATTTTTCTGAAAACTTTCAATTTTTGATGAATAGTGAAACCACTAAGTGGTAGGTTAAAAAAACTGAATTTTGCATAAAACTTAATTTTACCGCTTCTGTGAATGGAATTTCGAAAATCCGAGAGACACGGTTAATATCAAGGACTAAAATGTGGTTCAATGAGATGAAAATAATTTTTTGGTGAATAGTAACTTTTTACTTTTTTTACCGCGGTTAATAGTAAATAGGGTAACTAAGGGTAAATATGATATTAATATTACCCTAACACATGTCCTAATTCTATTGGACAAGTGTAATTCGACCAAAAATAAACTTAGGAATAAAATATGACCATTTAGGCCCACTTGGATTAGATTAGGACATTTATTATTAATTTATTTAAAGAAGGGTTAAAATAGTTAAAATCAAAGTTTAATAAGTAAATCATTTTTAATATGGGGTTATTCATAAGCTAAATTCGACTATAAATATTAATTAGAAAGCTAAAAAGATTTCCTACATAATGGTATTTTATTTGTAATTTTTAGACATTAAATAATTTAATTTATTTATGACACAATGATGATGCAGTAATTATCTTATTAATGAAATATTGACATAATTGATAATATAAATACCAAAATAAATGTAATTTAATACTTTTTATGAATTCCACTAATTTTCTAGGTTACTATGATATATTAGTGTTGATTTAATCAACTTGGTTCTAACATATAATTCTGTTATGACTTTCACAAAAAATCATATATCAAATAGTGTCAAAATAGACACAAAATAGTTTTTAAATCAAATATTATATTATTAATTGTTATTTTATTCCTAAAAATCTATGGTTCGGCCAAATGACTTAGATAAGGATATATATATTAATAATAAACAATTTGGGGTTCGTTTGGCATGTTATAGTAAGTGTATTAACCATATAGTGAAAGAAAACAAAAAGACATGGTAAAAGTTAAATTATTTAACTTAGAGGTAAATCTAATTGATAAGGTTAAAATAATACCCTAAACTTGTCTAAATACTATTGGTTGATAGGATTTCGATCCCTCCCCACCTTATCTTCGAAATAAGACCCTTTGGAACCATTATAAACCGATTTTTACTTTAATATAAAATAATATTTTGAGATATTCCTAAGGTGCCCCTCTCCTCCCTTATAAAAGGGCACCTCCTCCCCCTCCTCCTCACACCAAATTGAGCACTCAAGCTCGGCCAACCCCTGCCATTTTCTCCTCTCCACTTCCCTAGAATAATCCTAGAGGTCCTGGTCTTCTCCAAAGACCAATCTTAGTTCCTTAAGTGGAGGATTCAAAGAGGCGTTCCAAAGAAGAGGTAATATCCATTACCGATCTTTTCAATTTCTTTCTTCTTCAACTTCTTCTTCTTTAGTTGTTTCATGATAAAGTAATAACATCAGTATTACTTACATACTGATATGTTATTATAAATATGAAACAACCCTAATTCACCTTCTATCCATCCTATGGAAAAATGAAATCACCGCGCGTGCGTACGTACGGAATACCGTCTCCACGCCGTGGTGTAATCTATTTTCCACCATCACCTTACAAGGATGGGTATAATGATGTAATGAGTAACTATATATGATTATTATTAAGTAATATTGATACTGAAATAATATATATATATACTCCAATACAATTCCACGATCATAGGAACGATATCATCACTCGTGCGTACGTACGGAATACTGTCTCCACGATGTGATGCGACTCGTTCTACATGATCTTCATTTCATAATGATTATATAAATTAATTGAATGAATGAATATGGTATATACTACACTAATACCATTCTGGAAATGAATTATCTATAACCTAAAGATAATAATAAGAATTTATTCGACAAAACACGCATAAGAACAAAAAGTTATAAAGACCCGAGTAACAAGTAACAATGAAATATTACTAACAAGAAGCTAATAATATGACCATATATGATCTCATATCAATATGTATGATTCTGGAATAAGTCAATAACATTATTTAAACCATTATACAGGAGCTTCGGACACGTACAAAGCAAATCGGACCTAAGGTAAGGGAAATATCACAATCTCATTTTTATCCGAGATTGTTTATTCGTAAGTATTTACTGGGGTGTATTTTATCATCCACATCCATGTTCCCTCAATATGTAATATTGTTTCCATCCACTTGAAATAGTTTAAATCCAATTTTACCCTTAGGTGAGTTTTTGGTAAAGAATATGAAAGGAATCTTTTGTCGTTTTTCCGTACGAGGTACTTTTTGACTTTTCCGACAAAAGTACGAAGAATGTTTTTTTTAACTTATACGGCATGAATGGATTTTTAAAACATTACTTCAAAGAAGCTTCCTTTACAAGTTTTCAAGTTTATTTTTAATCAAATTCTTTTATTTTAAAGTTGTATGACATGTTATGAAAGGAAAAATGTTTTTGAAGAAGAAAGGATATTTTCCTCAAGAATTCAATTCAAGTGTTTTATCAAAATTATTTTCCATCTAAGATAATAAAGGGTTCTGTTTCTATCCATATTTTTACATTGGTTTGACTATGTTGTGATGGAATTATGTTTATGAATTCCTTTATCATATATGAATGGATTTATGATGTCATGATGTTTCAAAAATCCCATTTTTGTTATATGTGTTATGCGATGATGTATGTTTTATGATTATGTGGCACACATAAGAAAGGATTCATTATAAGATGGGTGGGACCTATATCTCCCTACAATGCATTGGGTAATGATTTTATATCTCATGAGATAGACATGGCTGTAACGGAAGGTTATTTCGGTTCAGTGATACAGGACTGAAACGAGGAGTGAACTCGGTTCAGAAAGGGACTTTGTCCACTAAGATAGTCTTGGCAATGAGTCATGACTAACAAGAAATGATTTTCCATGATTATGTGTGCATGCCACAAAGTTTCAAGTTTTATGTTATGATTATGGGGATCTCATTTTCACTTCTATGATTTATTCCATGTTAAGATATTATGATCTCTTTTGCAGGTTTTGATTTTCAAAAAGATCTGATATGATTTTTATTTCCTTTATTTGCCCTTGCTGAGCATTTGAGCTCACCCTTTTATGTTTTCTTTTCCCCAGGTCAGGAAGATGGATATTAAGTAGAATATGCTAAAAGGGACCCTAGATATGATGAAATAAATGGGAGACACTGTAGAAGATTTATGAACCAGTTGTTTATGTTTCCCAGTTTCTAAAGACACTATACCTATACGGTCCTTTGTGGTTTTGTCATATGTTGTAATAAGTGTGCTTAAATTTTGAAGTAGTAACAATGTATGTAAAGTATGGGTCGTTATATAATGGATTTATTATTTTGGTATGAAAACAACAAGGAAAGAGGTGGTGAAATTATTACCTCTTCATTGGGTGCTTCCTTTTGATTTGATCCAAAGGGCTCCCTAGGTTGGCTTTTTGATCAATGTAAGGGATATATATTGAAGTGAGGGTAGTTGGGAGGATATTTGAGATGGGTTTGGCTGAGCCAAATGGATTTGAATATGTGAGATTAATAGAATTTGAAGTACCCTTTTATAAGAGAGGTGGGGGTCTTTTAGGAAAAGCTTGAAATATTATTTTATTATATAATAATTTTCAGTTTATAATGGCTTAAAATGGTTTTATTTAAAGGAAAAGGTGGGGATGAGTATAAATCTCATAAACCAATAGGTTTTCGATAATGTTAGGTTACCATATTAACCCTATCTTTTAGATTTAACTCTTAGTTAAATAGTTTAACTTTTACCACGTCTTCTTGTATTCTTGCACAATATGGATAACATACAAACTATAAACTTCCAAGAGAACCTCAAGTTGTTAATTAATTATATATATCATTATATATGTCCCTTGGCCTAAAATTATATTTTTAGGAATATTATATCATTTAATAATGTAATATTTGTTTTAAAAACTCATTTATGTCAGTTTTGAAACTATTTGGTATTTGGTTTTTGTGAAAGTCATAACAGTATGATTACTTCCAAAAAAATTATTGAATAAACCTTAAAAAGTCATATTAATCTATAAAATTCGAGGAATTCATCAAGAGTATCAATTTACATTTATTTTGATATTTATAATATCAATTATTTTTATCATTCATTAATAAGGTAATTACTGCATCATCATTGTTTCATAAGTAAATTTAATAATTTAATGAATAAAAATTATAAATAAAATACCATGATGTAGGAAATATTTTTATATTTCTAATTAATAATTATAGTTGAATAAATCTTATGTATAACCCGATATTAAAAGTGTTTTAGTGATGAAAATTTGAATTCCACACTTTTAACCCTTCTTTAAATAAAATAATATTAAATATCCTAATATAATATATGTGGACCAAATAGGATCATATTTTATTCATAATGTTGATTTTGGTTGAAAAACACTTATCCAATATAATTAGGACATGTGTTAGGGTAATTATAGTATCATTTTTACCTTTACATTCCCTATTTACTTTTAACCGCGGTAAATAAAAGTCAAAAATTACTATTCACTAAAAATTATTTTCACCTTATTAAACAACATTTTACTTAATAATATCAATTGTATCTCTCTGATTTTTAAAATTCAACTAACAAAAGCAGTAAAATTAAGTTTTATGCAAATTTTCTAACATGCCTATAAAGTGGGTAAAAGACATTTAAAAATTCAATAAAATGTTATACATCTAATTTTATTTTAAAATGAATCCAATGAATTAAATTAAACTAATATAGGTATTATGTATCTATTTTGACCTAAATTTAATTTAAATAAAATAAATAATTATTTAAATAAAAATTCGGTTTTTAAACAATAATGCTGTGTTTTTCACTATTCATCAAAAATTGAAAGATTTTAGAAAAATACCAAAAATTCATCCTAAGATAATTTTGATATTCCAAATCCAAAAATGATTTATATTTTACCAAATTAAAAATATAGGATTTTCATTAATAAATTTAAAATTAATTCTCATTGTCCAACCAGAAATCGGGTTTTTGAGATGTAAAAACTATCAAAAGATTGATATGTGCTTATATCCAATTTAAAAGTAAAATTACTTACAATGACCAAAATTGGATTAAATTATAAAAATATAATCTAATTATATATCATAACCATTATAATGTATAATTTAAAATAAAAATTATTTTTATTAAATAAGTTGTTTCCAATTAAAATTTAGTATCTTTCTCCATTCAAAAAAAATGAATGTTTTCAGAAAAACACCAAAAATGAATCCAAAATAAAATTTTCATCCTAATTCTAAAGAAGAATTTAATTTAATTAAATTGAATATATAAAATTTTCCAATATTTTATTTTAAAGGGTTTGTCATTAAAAGGTGGAAAACTACATTTTTTGTAAAATACTTCTTTTATATGAAAAATTGAATTTGTCCTTATATTATGTCTAAGAAACAGAAAATGTGAATGTTAAAATTATATGGGATATATATGAAATTAAAGATATGGTTATTACTATTCATAACCATTTTTTAAACTGCTAGTTTGATAGGTCGTGGTGCACTGGAACTCGGTGTTGTGTACATCGCATGCTACAGTATTATTCAAAGAGAATTGTACTGTGGAATCTTGGAGTGTTACAGATAGGGTGTTGTTACATATCCTTTTATTAAACCATCATAATCCCTTCGAGTATGGTTTCTGATGGTGGGGCTTTAATGGGGTTGTTCGGTGAACACAGTTTGGGTCGTGATCTCAAAGAGTTTGAACTTCTCCCATAAACAGTTTTGCTCAGGCTTAAGTTGTTGGATCTCAGGTTGGGAATGGTCTAGGGTAAACCCCAGAAATGATATCTCCATTTGAAGATCTAATAAATGGGATTAATAGGGTAAAATCATTTTGGTTGAGTTCATCACTTCCTTTTTCTATGTCAAAAGTATTTGTTAAACCCCTATATTTATACTAGTCATGTGATCGCTATTCAATGGCTACATTATCAATGGTAACGATACTTCACAGAAATTTATTTACAATTGGATATAATAAAAAAATGAGTAAATATTTTTTATATATCCATAAGACATTTAAGTAAAAAAATTAATTTAATTCATAACAGTTTGGGTCCTTACATGTCCTGAACTTCTACCAAAAAACCTGTATCATTTTCTCGAGTATCCTAGTTTTATGGCGGCCTGAGCAGGGTGTGAGTACAAATCAATTGGCCACCAACAACGGTGTATGAATAAATAAAAACCCTTTACAAAACTGTATGAATGCAAAAAAATTCAATAAATTAATATGTAGGGAGGGAACATGTTTCACCTTTAACAATTACCCATTCAACCAACTATTATCAACGTATATACTTCACTTTTAAAATTTTCTAATTAACCATCTTATCCTATACTCTATGAGTTAGGAATATACATTAATTATACTACGGCCTATACCATCCAATTACTATTCATAAGGGAAGAATTCAATTCCCCTATCTCACTAGGGAGAACATTTCACAACAATTATATATTACATAACATGGAGCATCAGTCTAGGTATTCTATCACACTTACCTGGGAGCATCAGTCTAGGTAGTTTATCACACTTATAATGGAGCAACAGTCCATGTAGTCTATCACCATTACCTTAGATCATCAGTATAGGTAGTCTATCACCATTACCTTGCAACATCAGTCCAATTAGTCTCTTCTAATGCATTAGTTATGGGAATAGAGCCTATGTCTGACTCCCTAACACTAGAATCTTTAGGGTGGGGTTTAGAGCATCAGTCTAACCCAAACCGTGGGAACAAAACCCCAATTCACTACCCCACATACCACCATGCCATGTGGACATGTTTGTTTAGTTTTTTATGATATATATAAATTCAAAACCATATTCAAACCATAACATAACATTCAAAATTCATCAATACATAAATCATTATCATTCCATATCCCATGATCATGTTACTATTCAAAAATCATTTCTCGTTAACCCATTAAAATTATAGAAAACACTCCCTTATTCCATGATATCAATTTGGCACAATTGAAATTAATCTCATTTACAAAAAAACACCATTTACCATCACAACCCAAAAATATTAAGCATATATATCATTATTCTTAACACACCCTTATGATGTGTCATCAACCAAACTCATTCATCATTTAGTTCATTTCATAAACATGATAACATGCCAACATCATCGCCATAGGTCCTATATCACTGACCTTAATTAAATAACTATGGTCCCAATGGACCTTTGAAAAAAAAATCACGGTATAAAACAAAATTAAAAATACTCATTTGAAACCATCTTGAATCCAAAGCATAAAACCATAGTCTTACTCTTTGAAAACAAAAAAAATGACTCAAGGATTTCATTTCTAATTCAACCATTCAAAACAACCATTAAACATTTTAACAACAAAGGGTCCACACCCCCCATTTCAAATCATCATTTGAAATCTCACAGGAAAAAAGATTTCAAATCACAATGATGTCCACACCTCCTTTTTTAATGTTTCCCACTTCCAAATCATCATTCTCCTTCATCTAAAAACCATTACCAGAATAAAATCCAAAACATATTATTTAAACCATTTCAAAGTCCCCTTAGAAAATTAACAAAATTCGACATATAATCAATTCAATTTACTCTTTAACCATGACCACATACCCAATTATAATTTAAAATCCCCATTTATCCATCATTTCCCTGATTTTAAGGTTCAAAATTTTATTTCAACATTTTCAAGGGTTCAACATACCTCATGGTAGACCTAGGTTTTGTATCACATCATCAACGATCCCAATAGGGTTTTCAAAGGGTCTCAAACCTCAATATAAGGTCTAAAACGCATTCTATAATCAAAGGGAAAGAATCAAAATGAGATAACAGATTAGAATATCCACATACACATATAAAAAATAAAAACTATAAGAAAATATTAAATACCACCTACCTCATGTCTGTTGATGAATGATCGCTTAACCTATACACTTTATTGAAAATCAAGCACCCATCAAATCCCCAGATTATAATTTTCTGAGAAAGTTAGGGTTTTAGGGATTTGGAAGAAGAGGAGATATTCTACAATCCCTAATCCTAAAAATAGAGAAAAGTGGAGTGTTATAATATCCTGGATCTTCAATTCTTGCCCAAATTCACTCCAAATGGCCAAGAATCAGAGGAGAATTATCCCTTGGATATCTATGAGGTTTTGGTTTGTCCCCCAATATGTTGGAATTTGAAAATGGGGGAAATAGTATTATAACCCTTAAATCTTGAGAGGGAAAATGGAGTTTCCGGCTTTTAAAGGGTTGTACGATTTGGTCATACGGTGGAAAAAACTATGCGCCAACTATGTGGCACACTCTGTATAAGAGGGTCCTAAAAAACTATTTCCTTGAATCACCCACATAGTATGGAGAAAAATGTGGTAACCATGTTCTATCCTCTATCTAAAAGGGTCCTCAAGCCAGATGGTTTCCTTGGCCAGGTGCACAATTTGTACTTAATGTGATCCAACCATTTTTTGCACACTGTTTGGCCTATTTTCTCATCCCTTCATGTCCCAAACCACTAGGACACCCCTCAAAACTTCTCATGCACCCAAGAAACACTTCATTTAACATAACCAAGTAAATTTCATCAAAAATTAAATACGGGAATACCTCCACAAAAGGCCAGGATATTACAACCTCCCCACTTTATAACAGCTTTCCCCCAAGCTGTATTTCCCAATAATTACTAAAACTCTAAGGCCAAAGGGCAGGCCATGGAACACCTATAAACTTCCATCTTCCAAGTTTCTCCGTAAACATTTTGATTCCATAACAACAATCAGAACAAGTAAACAGTCCTACCTAAAAGACATTTCCCCACTATGATCCCCATTCACAAACATTCTGCTCCTCGAGGATGTATCCACCGCAACTCATCATTTCTAACATCAATATCAATATAAATGTTTAGGAAGTGTTACTAAACCACCTCATAATAGGATATCGAAAAATAACCACAATACCTGAAGGTGATCCAATTGAAGAAACTTCAGTCTAATCCCCTCCACAACTCATAGCCCAAATTGTTTGGTGCTACTTCACCTAGTTTCCAAAATTCTAATGGTGGCCCATGCTCGATGTCACCGAAGTAACACACAAATTCAAACAACATTTTCAACTCCACACCGGTCCAAAAATTGAGGCCCAATGGCCTCACCCCATTTTTAAACATCCAAATCACAACTTGAGCATAACCTTAATCTAAGGGTTCTCAACTGGTCAAAACCCAAGTCCTCACCCGCAACCAAAACTGGTACACATAGATGGCTCCAAACTAAGTCCATCCAACTCAAAACACCATTCAACTCATTAACTGTCTACTTTCCCACTATGGTGCTCCCCACCATACACATCGAATCTACATCCACATTATTCAGTGTCGGTCACCACCACCATTGAAAAGAAGTCCAAAAAAACCACAACACAACTTTCACAACTTACCGGACACATTTCCCAACACTCCATGCCCAAACATCCATGAAAACTCCACCCAACTCTAGAATTAAATCTTCTTATGGGAACTACCCAGATTAATCACACCTTTTTCATTCAAATATCAACTAAGGAAAACTTGATTCCTCCCCAATCCCACTACCATTACCAAAATATTATTAACATTACAACACTTACCATAGGTGGATTATAACCCACAATATTTGTTCCCTTTTACCCAACAGAGTCAGGCCATCCATCGATGACTCACTCTATTGGTACCCAAAATCCATAGTTGGTGTGATTTACTCTACATGGACATGATGACTTATCCCTTGACATATATACCATCATCCTCACACACCTACCAAAGTTCATTATTGACCTCCGATGAATCTTCACCACCATGGCATTAATTGTTCGGAAAACCGTCATCGGTCTCTACAGTACCCACCAACACATCTTTGATGAAAATTCTTGGATCTCCTTTAAAAAAAATTTGTCCAAAATTCATTGCTCATTTTTATTTACCACCACAACCCATTCCCACTTTACCTTCACCAAATAATCAAACATTTCCCTTACAAGCTTCCCATTCACATTATTACGCCACCAAAACCGCTTTATAGTCTGCTTCATATAGACATGGTCGGCATACCATTCCCCACCTTAGGATTATCATTCTCACTTATCTCATAAAGAAATTCCAACCACTATGGATCATTATTTGGTCTCTATATTAAAATAAAAACATGAAAATGGTCATCTGGCTTCCAATAAAACAATTATAAAAATCACTCTCTACTTGTTCCCAGCTTCTGAGAATGGAACCCATGGAATTCGATGATAACCAGTTCATCTTGAGGACCTCTCCCACAACTTGTCGATGGTGTACTACCCATCACATGACTCCGCACATGATTCCCAATGAGAATAACCTTCAGGATGTCCCATATCCAAATTACACACTCAAGACACTAGTAGTAAAGAAAGATCCTTCTCTGCACACCTGGGATGATGTCAATATATAGGGCATGATCATCACTAGATAAAAGTACGCAAATAATTAATTGATGAACACCACCTCAAACAATCCATCACTCATGTCACGTCACACTATGGGGAAACCATAACCAAGAAAAGTATCATGCTTTCCCTCATACCAATGTTTCATCCACACTCAAAAACCACCACTAGAATTTGATTTCTAACCAAAACGCACCACCACTCCCAACCCTCTTATAATCATTCACAACCCAAAATTACCCTTGGAACCACTATCATAACCCCACTCATGTTCTTCTAGAACAACCACGGATATTTACATAGAAAGAAATAACCACCACACTAAACCACAACCCAAATTCCTCCAAGATAACTCGTACTTCCCACTATGATCCCACAAAATTACCACAAATGTTTATCACGAGCCACATGTTCATCCATACCAAACAGAATCATTTATTTCCAATGAAATCCCACATTTATACCTCCTCAAACCATTCAAGGTCCCACACATTCCTATAAATACCCACTTAACCCAAATTTAGATCACATGGATCATACGTCACCAGAGATAACCCAATACCCACTCATTCATCTTATCATGCCTCTCGGTCCGTCAGCCTCATTAAACTCAATACATTCCCAAAATTCATATCAAACAAAACAATCATTCATAAAATAAACCTAGACACATGTCCACCACTACCCCATGGGTTTCAATTCCATACAATAAGTTCCAATCCACGCTTTCGTCACTCCAAAACCAATCAACCAAAATCCACATTGGTTCCCACATTAAACACTATCAAGGACATGCGGAAAGGCCCTTATTGGGGTTTCCCCTTCCAAAACTAACCTTACTAGTAACCACAAGCACTAAAGTATCTTATCGAGAAATAAACCAAAGCATTACCATACTCATTTACGACACTAGACAACACCACCCATGCATCAGTTCCTTGTCTGAATCAATCACCCATGCTTCATATTCTAGGGAACCTACCACACTAGGCCAACCTCAGTCTAGTTTGTCTCTGATTTTCCCCAAACTGTCAACTCATATCCAAAAATCAATTCGTATATCCAAAACATGTGTGTTTTCCACTTATCCCATTAGGACAAACCCTCACTAAGAGAAACTCTTCATGTTCCCCTTACAATGTCCAAACATCCACTTATACCTTATGCACACCAAAATCACTAGAAAACCCAACCAACCCCACTCCTAAGACACCACGAGAGTTAAATGATACTAACTCCCCAAACTAGAGTCATGCCTAACATGATCATTTGCTCTACCTCCAGGCCATATGGATCCAACCTCAAACAATATTCTTCTCATGGGTGAAAAATCTACCCCCATTCCAAACACACTACATCTACCACATCAGAAAACCATTTAATCTAGGTTCCACACCAAAGATACTTGCACACATACATCAGCACCATGATCCAAACACCCACTCTAAGGTCTAGAACACAACACACAAGGTCTCAACCCACAAGCTTTACCATATCCACATTAATAGATTTCATTACACAATTTAGAGTTCATAACCTGACCAAAGACCTACCCATACACATTACATTAACTAACACATCAAAACCCATTGTGGTCTCACATCGCACAACTAGAGGACTCAAAATTATGGTACTCTCACTACCCAAACCATCCATACTCTGGTTCAACAACAAACAAGAGGGATAACCACCACCAGTTTTCCCAAATTACCATCATTTTTTCAACTCCCGTCTTAATTAATCTTTTCCATTTAAAACCCAAGGTCTCTCATTTAAAAACCATTCAAAACATTCCATTTGAAAACCCAAGCCTTTGAATTTTCAAAATCCTTTTTCTTAAAAAAAAATTAAAAAACATTATTTATTAAAAAAAAAATTAGAAAATTTCCTCTGTCAAATTTTTCAAGGAAAGTTCAACAAGAAAACACAAAAGAATAAAATTATGCTAATGGTATATGAATCCTGAGGATCTATCAATAAAAGGAAACATATAGATGACCTACCAATACTCTGTTCCTATCATGATATCGGAACTCACACACCATCTCTTTCCTTACCGAACAATATATGATACCTCAAAAACTAATAACATCACATCAAATTGTTCCACTCAATGTGGAAAAAAATAATCAACCATAAAAGCAAAAAAATTAACATCCATTTCCACCCCAGGAAACTTGGTTTTTCTCTTGTACGTGGGGTTGAAGACACCTAGGAAAGAGCTCATTACTAGAACCCAACAAGATCCTAGCCTCATGTCTACCATTACCCAAATAATATTAAAAATTACCTATTATGATACCACTTTAACTTCCCCAAATGGATGGACACTATATCAGGTGTCCTGAGTTGGGTCATCACATGTTCTTAAGCACACTTCCCAATACACCAGTGGCATACAAGTAGTAGTGTGGGTCTATAGAGAAACATTGGGGAGACTATACATACTTATTAAATTAATAACATAGTAGAAATAATTCCAAAAGACATAATAACTAGTATAAACCAATAAATGGACAACATATGACTTAAAAACCAAATACCAAGAAGAACATGCAAAAACAATATGATAAATACTCTACTTGTTAGTAAGTCATACAAATAATGTCCCAAAACCAAAACTATAGAAACAAATCCATAACATAGACACAGGTCCCAACCCAGTCCTTACATACCAAGCAATGACCAAATATCCCATGCATGAACCAAACACCAGGTCCCTATCCTGAAGTTGTACTTGGAAACAGTAAAATTTATTTGGGTACCCAAGTGTCATGGCAGCCTGAGCAGGGCGTGAGTACAACTCAATAGGCCACCACTAACATTGTCTACATCAATAACCTATCTATAAAATAGTTTATTCACAGAAATAAGTGCAATAAATAATCAAGTAAAGAAGGAACATATTTCACCTTTATCAATTACCCATTCAATAAACTATTTTCAATGTATGAGATTTACTCTTAACAATTAATAATTAACCATTTTATCATATGATCCATGAGTGAGGAATTTTCATAAAGTACATTGTGGCATATGTGTACGAATTACTATGAACAAGGGAATATGTTAAGTTCCCTATATCACTAGGGAAAACTTTTCAAAACAATTATATCTCATATACCATGAAGCATCAGTCCATGTAGTCTATCACACTTACCTGAGAGCATTATTCCACATAGTATATCACACTTACCGTGGATAACCAGTCCACGTAGTCTATCACTATTACCCAGGATCAGTATTCTAGTTATTCTATCAGTATTACCTTAGAAAATTGGTCCATGTAGTCTAGTAAAATTCATATATTAGGGGCATAGAGCCTCAGTCCAACTCCATTACCCATGAATTCTATGGTTGGGGTTTAGAGCCTCGGGTCAAACTAACCCATTGTTGTAAAAACTCAAGTAAATAACCCACATACCACCAATCCATGTGCATATGATTCTTTAATCGTTTATCACATATACCATTTCAAAACCATACTCAAACAATATCATAACATACATAATTCATAATTCATCAATACATAAATCATTCCCATTCCATATCCCATGAACACATTACCATGTGAAAATCATTTCTCATTAACTAATTAACATTATACTAAAAAATCCCACATTCCATGCTATCAATTAGTCACTATTAACATTAATCTCATTTACAACACATTTCACATTTCACAATATAAACCAAAACTATTAAGCATATATATCATTATTCTTAACACCCCCTTATGATATGTCATCACCTAAACTCCTTTATCATATAGTTCATTTTATAACCATGAAACATACCAACATCAACATCATGGGTCCTATCTCACTAAAACATACACCAATTCAATGACTATGGTCCAAATAGACCATTGAAAACAAATCATGGTATAAAACACAATTCAAATTACTCATTTGAAACCATCTTATAGCCACCCCTAAAAACACTGGTCTTCCTCTTGGAAAACCAATACAGGACTCAAAGATTTCATTTCCAATTCAATCATTCAAAAAAACATTATTCATTTTCAAAAGAAATGGTTCGCATCCCCATTTAAAATCATCATTTTAAATATTATAGGAAAACACTTTTGAAATCACATTAATTTCAACAACTCCTTTTGAAACATTTCTCACTTGAAATGCATCATTTTCCTTTATTTAAAAACCTTAACTGGATTAAAATACAAAATTTATTATTTAAACCATTTTTAAGAAATGTTAGAAATTTCCATAAATTCAACATATAATCAATTAAATTTACCCTTTGACCACAATCACATGCCAAATTACAATTTACAACCCCCTTTTCACCCTCATTTACCTTATTTCACATTCAATAATTTATTTCAACATTTCCAAGTGTTTGGCATAACCCCTGACAGTCCTTGGTTTGGTCTCAAGTTATCAACGAACCCAGTAGGGTTTGTAAAGGGTCCCACACTATAAGAACCCGTTTTTTTCTATGAAAGACTTTGGAATATTCTTGATGATATTCCAGAGCAGCGCCTTCAGACGGCGTGCGATTCCGAGCCCCGGAGTGGCCGGAATTAAGTATTCAATGCGTTCACACTGGAAACGCTAAATAAATGAGATAACTCCTAAACGGTGCACCGGATTAGGTATCCAAGTGTACGGATGGGTCCGGAATGGGGTTTTTACACTAGGAACGACATAAAACTTGTCGGTGCGGGATGTTTGGACCCCTCGCTCGCTTTCGGAAGGTTAAACGGATAAATTAATTAATTTATTTATTAGTTTAATGTTGAAATGCAGGTATCTCTTAAACGGTGGCTCAGATTGGAAAACCGAGGGCACCATTGAGTTCAGAGTGTGCCGTTTACCCTAGGAGGGGTGTATGTTTTGCGGGCGCTGGCCATTTGTAAAAAATGGCCCCAGGGTCGTTTTCATAATTTGGCGGCCTCAGGCGCTATGTTTAATAACTTTCGAACGGGGCCTCGGATTAAAATTCCAAGACCTCCGTTGTGCTCGGGTGGTGGTTTTTACCCTAGGGGAGGCTTAACCTCGACCCCGTCGGGAGTTTCGGATGCGGGTCTTTTCGGGGGTTTTAAATTAATTAAATTGTTAATTAATTTTATTTAAACACCCCTCCCCTTCTCCCTTGAACCCCCTGGCGAAACCCCTCCCCTCTCCTCCTCCATCTAGGGAGAGATGGTCCGCCGAGGAGAATCCGGCGATGTGTGGTGATGCCGGCAGATCATCGCGAAGCTTCGGGCGAAGCCCCACGAGGTAGGATGTTGTGTTTTGCATTTTCATTCCAGCACTTAACTTCCAACGTGATTTTGCAGGTTGAATTTCTGCCCGATAATTGATCCAAGCCCATGAATGCAAAGTAGATTTTATTCTCTTTCCGATGCTTGTTTCGGATTTGAAATCGGAGTTCGGAGGCGTTCGCAATCGTTCGCCGAAGTTTGCGGAAATTTTGGGTTGTCCAGGCGGTTCCCGGCCGGTTTGGGTGCTCCGGCGGTCCGAGGTGCAGCGGCGTGGCTTCGGTACGAGGAGGCGGCCACGGGGCGTCGCGGTGGTGCGGGGGGCCAGGCGGAGTGGCTCCGGTAGGTGGCTGGCGCGGACGGAGGCGAGGCGGGTTCCCGGGCGGCGCTGGCGTAGCGCGAAGAGGCAGGGGGGGCCGCGAGGTGCGCGACCGCGACCCGCACGACGTGGGTCGCTGCGGAAAGGGGGAGACCAGCCATCAAGGCCGGTCGGTGGCAGTGGGCCACGGACACCTGGCCGCGGCGGCTTGAACCGGACCCGCGTCCGGGCCGCGGGCTGGCTGTGGGCGGACCGGCCGGTCCAGGCCGGTCCGGCCCAAGGGAGTGCCCCTTTGAATTTCCGACGCCCGTAGCTTCCGCTACGGGCGTCTGTTTTGCGCGCCGTCAGCGGCAGCGCGGACCTTGCGTCATGGTAAATGTTTAGAGCTAGTTTCGGGAATTTTTAATTCCCAAATCGAGGGGCTGCGAAGGTGCGATGTGTCCTTAAGTGGACGAGCATATTTCCCGATAATCTTGTTTTGGACGGCGCGGACGCGTCCGACGTCCGTTTTAGCGCCGTCAGCGGCGTTGAGACCCTAGCACTGAGGTGGAGGTTTACAGGGTGGTTTCAGGCATTGAGGCCGAAGTTGAGGCAGGGGCCCCACGGCCCGTCTTTTGAGCTGCGTGCAGCTTTTAGCGACTTTTTCCTCGGACGTCCGTTTGGGGCGTGCGAGCAGTCGATGTTGGGTGTTTTTCTGTGGGCATCGCGTTGGCACATTCTGCCCACTGTAATTCCGCACGATGGTGCGGGCCCCGTGAGGGACATTTCGGGAGTTGATGGTGATTTCCAGCTTTATCACCGGGCGACCATTTTGGACAAGTGAATAGTCCATTTCGTGTACTTTTTCGAGAGGATCGCAACGGTGTGATCCGTTCATCGAGTTTCGGGACTGGGATGCGGGTCCCACGTGGCACCGCTCATGTGTGGTGCGCCGGGATGCACCTTTTTCTCCGGATATCGGTTGCACTCAAGTGAGTAGTGCTTTTGACGTGTATTCCCGAGGGGATCACAATGGTGCGACGCGCCAGTCTGTTTTCGGGGCCGAGGCTCGGGATCATGGGACGTCATTCGGGCGTGAGGCGGTGTTGGTGACTTTTTCGTCGGATATCCATCTGAGGCGAGTAAGTAGTCGATCTCGTGTGTTTTTTCACGAGGATTACAACAGTGTGATCCGTTTGGCTGTGCGGAGCCTCTTGCGCGATATTATTAAGAGCAAAAGCATGGAAGGTGCTCTAGTGGTGGTTTTCCCTACCTTGTTTGTAGCGGACCCTTGGCGTGTGATCGCGCACTCTTGGGAGAGTGATGTAAATGGTTCACGAGATGTGGATGCTCGTGCCTGGGCCTTTGAGTTGGAGTTGTTACGTCACTCCTTCGCGTTGACGCTGGGTTCCGTGTGTACGATAGCCTTTGGGCTGGAATGAGGTATACTCTGGGAGTATACGGGAGTGCTTGGAGGTACGTGTGGTTGTTTGTACCTGGGGATGTTTGTGCGCTCAGTTGGGGTTGAATTTGGGCCACACGTCATGTGGTCCCCACGTGCGTGTCGTGATCTATTTTGTGTACTTGACCTCCCGCGACGTAGAGGGTCCCTCTGCGCTCGTTTGTTTGACCAGCAGGGTGGAGTTTCCACTGTCCTGGTGCTCTTTTGTCTGACCAGTAGGGTTGAGCGGTCTCCCCCTGGTCTTGTTCTAGATGGTTTGGCCGGTAGAGATGGTTTGGTTCCTCTACTTCTTCGGCTGTGAGGGGTTTCAGTATTGTGCCCTTTCACCAGACTGCGACACCGTCTGCGACTACGGGTGTTCATGCAGCGTGGGCGTTCTCCACACTTTCTGGGATGAGGTGTCTTGGTCCGCTTCGACAGTGACTCAACGGATTGGAGTTGGATCGTCTTGTGAGGCCTGGGGAGTTTCTCCTATTGCTCCGTGTTCCCTGGTAGAGCTTGTGGTTTCGGTGTGACCAACACTTTACATGGGAACCGATCCTCTACCTAGGAGGTTGTTCCAGCAGGGCTGAGGTTGTTCCAGCAGGGCTGAGGTTGTTCCAGCTGGGCTGAGGTTGTTTCGAGCTGGGCTCGCCAGAGGGTTACCATCTAGCAGGGATGGCTAGTACAGCGGTGTTCACCGAGCAGTTACCATCTAGCAGGGATGGCCAGAGCAGTGTCGGGCTTACCTCCAGCGGGGCTGGGCAGTTGTCCCCGATGCCGGGCTTACCTCCAACAGGGCTGGGCAGTGGTCCCCGATGCCGGGCTTACCTCCAGTGGGGTGGGGCAGTGGTCCCCGATGCTGGGCTTACCTCCAGCTGGGATGGGCAGTGGTCCCCGATGCCGGGTTACCTCCAGCTGGGTTGGGCAGTGGTCTCGTCGTCGACTTTAGCCGGGTCGCCCTCTAGTGGATTACCTTGTTACGGGATTGGGCAGTGTGGCACCCGTCGACTTTCCGGGACTCCCTATAGTGGGAACCCGTTGACTTCCAGGAATCCTCCAGCGGGGATGGGCAGGGGGTCACCTGTCGACTTTGAGCAGACCTCTCAACTGCGGGGCAGTGATGAGTTGTGGTTGACGTTCCCCCTGAACTCTCAAGTACGAGGAGCTTTTCCCCCACCGAGATGCGTCCTTGTGACGCGCCCTAAAACTGTGCGGGCGAGTCAGTGCCTCCCTAAGTGGACAGTGTCGAGGTGTGGTGATTGAGCCCTTGGATCGGTGTTCAGGGAAGACGTGCGGGATACTGGGCATCGATGGTGTTACTTCTGGGACTGTTGGCTACTCTTTTCTTGGGTTGAGCTACGGGATGGAGATCCCCTTAAGACGTTGTTCGGTTCTTGTTGAGCATAAAGATATGTATATACCTTGTTTCCGACACCCACTTCTTGGGTTTGGTTACTCTCCTTCCAGGAGAGGCGAAGATGCATGGGGTATGCCATGTGCTTTCCATGTCTAGCTTATCATGGTTGGACGAGTCTACTCTCCTACTATAGGTAGCGAAGACTCGACAGGAAGTTCATCTTCTCACCATTTCCAACTCCTTGTGTCTGGATGATTCTACCTTCTCTCCTCTTGTTGGGTTGAGCTGGACTCTTTACTGCAGTCTCTGTTGTACTCCTTTACATTTCATGTTCTCTCTACTGCTCACACTTCGGTACCTCCATTGTTTCTCCCTCGAGCCTTTGGGGTATCCTACTGAGTATTTTTATACTCACCCCTGCTTGGGCTCTGCACGCACTTGGTGTGCCCTTGCAGACGACAGACAGGTTGGTCGTGACATCAGTGGAGCGTAGGAGCTTGGGATCTTGGACCGCGTGTGGTGGTCATGGCCGGGTTTCAGGTGGGAGACCCGTCATCTGTTCCTTTTTGTTTACCTATTGCCGGGTTTTGGAACCTTTTCTGGTTGGGCGCATTTTTTGCCCCTTTTTCCTTTTCAGCACTTTACTTGTATCTTTTAGAGGTCGATGCACATTGCGGTTTATTTATAGTAGTTTCCTTTTTTCTTTCCTTGTCTTTTCTTTTACTCTGCAGTTTTGCATTGAGTGTGCGGAGTGTGTGCGTGTACAGTTACTTAGGCAAATGCCTCCCCGAGTTGTTGTGCCTTCGACGCTGGTCGCCAGCCCCTGGCCTATAGAGGCGGGCCTGGGGTAGTTGCGGCTCGATCCCGGGTAGGGTCAGGTCATGAAAAAGTGGTATCAGAGGTGGTTCATTCCTTGGGTCATTGTACGGACTTCCCTAAAAGAGGAATTGGTTTGGATATAGGGAAATAGTGTTAATGTGTCTCGAGATCGGCTCTCAGGCCAGAGAGTCCAATGATGGTGCGGCGGCCGACGTATCCATTCAACAGGACCTTGATTACCAGCTTGTCGACTTGGCATGCTGAGACACTTGTTGCAGGGAAAATTTATTTTTGCATCACATAGGATTGAGTCTTTGACTGTCCTTCTTGAGTTAGCTCCCCATCGTTGCTATTGGTATATACATATATGCTCATCTGACCGCGGAACTCCTTGATAATTTTCAGGATGTCTCCACAAGGACATCCAGCCAGGATACCAGCTTTGGTTTGTGACGATGACCCTGTGAGATACGAGGCCACAGTCCAGGACCCGTCATGCGAGCCCCTTTCTCCAGGTGGGCCGGTAGCAGCACCCCCATCTATTGAGCAGCAGGCAGTTTCAGCAGAGCAGGCTGAGATTGAGTGCAGGTTGAGCGTGCTCCGTGAGTTCCAGCGGTAGAGACCGCTGAGGTTCAGTGGTGAGCCAGACCCTCAGGCTGCAGAGGTTTGGCTCGAGGCAGTGGTTCTCCTTTTCAGGCTTGTGCAGACGCCGACAGATCAGAGAGTGGCTTTAGCAGCCACCCTTTTTCGTGGAGCAGCTTGGCGTTGGTGGAGTCTAGTGACTCATTTTCTTGATGAGTCGTCGCTTTCATGGGACGACTTTTAGTTGTTGTTTCGTGGGGATTTTTTCCCCTCCTACTTGCGCTCCGTTCGGATTCAGGAGCTCCTGCAGTTTCAGCAGGGAGGGATAATGGTGGCTGAGTACGCGACCAGTTTTGTAGACCGTGCACGCTTTTACCCAGACTTGGTCCATGACGACAACATCTGAGCGCGGATGTTTGATCAGTGTCTCCGCCGAGAGATTCGTGTTGTCATAGTACCCTTGGGAATTTACACCTATGTCGGGGTGCTAGAGAAGGAACTGGTGACAGAGGGCTTCCTATCACGTTCTAGTGTTGGTGGTGGAAGCAGGCACGTTGGAGCCGAGACGTCGGCCACGGCTAGTGGGTGTCGGCAAGCAGGACCTCGACGCAGGTGGATTTCTGACAACAGGACTCAGGGTCATGTTCGTACACCACAGTGGCGCTGGAGGGAACCAGTGCAGCCCAGAGACAGTCGGTGCTATGCTTGTGACGGTCGAAGTCACTTGGCATGAGACTTCCCGACCCGAGTTACTAAGAGCTTCAGCCAGGCAGAAGGTGCACCACCACGACAGAGGCAGCGCCGTGATCGGAGTAGTACCCAGAGAGGTGGTGCTAGCAGAGGAGTGGGGAGAGCTGGTAGTGGGGGACGACATTACGAGGTCTTCCCATCACCACTAGGTGGTCCAAATCAGGCTCTGGGAGATGATAGTTGGGACCGAGGACAGCCGCGAGCTTTTGATGTCTATTATCCTGCAGAGCATGAGGTGATAAGAGGTACGCTCTACAGCTCTTCTAACGTTTTGCAGTAGAATTGTTAGACTCTATGTGTGAAATCCTTTCCTCCTTGCTCCTTCTTTGAGGTGTTACCAGGGTGACGCAGGGCGTCAGTTGTAACCCTGTGTTGGTAAGGAAAAAGGCGTGAGAACTTTTCCTTTAGTCGATGGTGTTGACTCCTTTTCCTTTTGAGAGTGTAAGAGAGCATCGACTGTGGAACCTTGCGTGACCAGATATCCTTGGGTGTTTCACCATATTGATATTTTGAAGGAGGGAATCATCGAGCCTTGTTTCAGGTGCGGGCGGTGATTCCAGTCGTGGAGTGCGACGTAGAGGTTTGATCGGGGAGGTGAGCTACCCCTGAGGGCCTTCTGGCCGTTTGAGACCATCAAAAAGGGATGGCGAGGTACCCTACCACCTTTCCCTAATCCCAAAGTCTGGAGTGAGTGCACGATGTTGGCATGGGCCAACCTCGCACAAACGGATCAATCCTTTGGTCCGTGTTCGGTGACGTAGAGCTGTGCGTGGGTTCTTCTGGGTATGAGAAAGCCAGGTGTGGGCTTAGTACCCTGTGTTGCTCCCTAGTTTTTCTTTTCGGGGACGAAAATCTTGATGGATGGAATGATGTAAGAACCTGGTTTTTGCTACGAAAGACTTTGGAATATTCTTGATGATATTCCATAGCAGTGCCTTCAAACGGCGTGCGATTCCGAGCCCCGGAGTGGCCAGAATTAAATTTTCAGTGCGTTCACACTGGAAACGCTAAATAAATAAGATAACTCCTAAATGGTGCACTGGATCAGGGATCCAAGTGTACGGATGGGTCTGTAATGGTGTGTTTACCCTAGGAACGACATAAAACTTGTCGTCTCAGGATGTTTGGACCCCTCGCTCGCTTTCGGAAGGTTAAACGGATAAATTAATTAATTAATTTATTCGTTTAATGTTAAAACGCAGGTATCTCTTAAACAGTGGATCTGATTGGAAAACTGAGGGCATGGTTGATTTCGGAGTGTGCCGTTTACCCTGGGAGGGGTGTAAGTTTTTCTGGCGCGGGCCGTCTGTGAAAAATGGCCCCTGGGGCGTTTTCATAATTTGGAGGCCTCGGGCGCTAAGTTTAATAACTTTTGAACGGGGCCTCGGATTAATATTCTGAGACCACCGTTGTGCTCGGGAGGTGGTGTTTACCCTAGGGGAGTCTTAACCTCGACCCCGTTGGGAGTTTCGGATGCGGGTCTTTTCGGGGGTTTTAAATTAATTAAATTGTTAATTTATTTTATTTAAATACCCCTCCCCTTCTCCCTTGAACCCCCTGGAGAAACACCTCCCCTATCCTCCAATATCTCCGGTGAGACGGTCCGGCGAGGTGACTCTGGCGAGGTGCGGTGATGTCGTCGGATCGTCGCGAAGCTTCGGGCGAAGCCCCACGATGTAGGATGTTGCGTTTTGCATTTTCATTCCCACACTTAACTTCCAACGCGATTTTGCACGTTGAATTGCGGCCTGATCTTTGATCCAAGCCCTTGAATGCGAAGTATATTTTATTCTCTTTCCGATGCTTATTTCGGATTTGAAATCGGAGTTCGTAGGCGTTCGCAATCATTCGCCGAAGTTTGAGGAAATTTTGGGTTGTCCAGGCGGTTCCCGGCCGGTTTGGGTGCTCCGGGGGTCCGAGGTGCGGTGGCGCGGCTTCGGTCCGAGGAGGCAGTCGTGGGGCGTTGCGGTGGTGCGGGGGGCCAGGAGGAGCGGGTCCGGTAGGCGGCTGGCGCGGACAGCGGCGAGGCGGGTTCCCGGGCGGCGCCGGTGTAGCGCGAAGAGGCAGGAGGCGCGAGGCGCGCGGCCCCGTGCGGTGCGACCGTGACCCGCGCAACGCGGGTCGCTGCGGAAAGGGGGAGAACAGCCGTCAAGGCTGGTCGGTGGTGGTGGGCCGCGGCCACCTGGCCGTGTTAGATTGAACCAGACCCGCGGCCTGGCCGCGGGCCAGCTGTGGGCAGACCGGTCGGTCCGTGCCGGTCCGACCCAAGGGAGTGCCCCTTTGAATTTCTGACGCTCGTAGCTTTCGCTACGGGCGTCCATTTTGCGCTTAGTCAATGGAAGCGCGGACCTTACGTCATGGGGAATGTTAAGATCTAGTTTCGGGAATTTTTTATTCCCGAAACAAGGGGCTGTGGAGGCGCGACGTGTCCTTAAGTGGACGAACGTATTCCCCGAGAATCTTGTTTTGGACGGCGCGGACGCGTCCGACGTCCATTTTGAGTGTTGTCGGCGGCGTTGCGACCCTGGCACTAAGGTGTAAGTTTCAAGGGTGGTTTCAGGTGTTGAGGCCTAAGTTGAGGTGTGGGCCCCATGGCCCCTCTTTTGAGCTGCGTGCATCTTTTAGCGACTTTTTCCTCGGAAGTCCGTTCGGGGCGTGCGAGCAGTCGATGTTGGGTGTTTTTCCGAGGGCATCGTGTTGGCGAAGTCTTCCCTCTGTAATTCCGCACGATGGTACGGGCCCCGCGAGGGCCATTTCGGGAGTTGACGATGATTTCTAGCTTGATCACCGGGCGACCGTTTTGGAAAAGTGAATAGTACATTTCGTGTACTTTTTCGAGAGGATCGCAATGGTGTGATCCGTTCGTTGAGTTTCGGGACCAGGATGTGGGTACCACGTGGCACCGCTCATGTGCGGTGCACCGGGATGCACCTTTTTCTCCAGAGATCTGTTGCATCATGTGAGTAGTGCTTTTGACGTGTATTCCCGAGGGGATCGCAACGGTGTGATGTGCCCGACTGTTTTCGGGGCTGAGGCTTGGGATCACGGGACGTCGTTCGGGCGTGAGGCGGTGTTGGTGACTTTTTCATCGGATATCCGTTTGAGGCGAGTAAGTAGTTGATCTCATGTGTTTTTCCGTAGGGATTACAACGGTGTGATCTGTTTGGCTGTGCGGATCCTCTTGCGCGATCTTATTAACAGCGGAAGCATGGAAGGTGCTCTAGTGGTGGTTCACCCTACCTTGTTTGTAGCGGACCCTTGGCGTGTGATCGCGCACTCTTGGGAGAGTGATGTAAATGGTTCACGAGATTTGGCTGGCCGTGCCTGGGCCTTTGAGGTGGAGTTGTTACGTCATGCCTTCGCGTTGATGTTGGGTTCCGTGTGCACGATAACCTTTGGGCTGGAATGAGGTATACTCTGGGAGTATACGAGAGCACTTGGAGGTACGTGTGGTTTTTTGTACCTGAGGATGTTTGTGCGCTCAGTTGGGGTTGACTTGGGGACACACATCATGTGGGCCCCACGTGTGTGCCATGATCTGTAATGTGTACTTGACCTCTCGCGATGTAGAGGGTCCCTCTACGCTCGTTTGTTTGACCAGCAGGGTGGAGTTTCCCCTGGCCTGGTGCTCTTTTGTCTGACCAGTAGGGTTGAGCAGTCTCCCCCTGGTCTTGTTCTCGATGGTTTTGCTGGAAGAGATGGTTTGGTTCCTGTTATTCTTCTGCTGTGAGGGGTTTCAGTACTTTGCCCTTTCACCAGACTACGACATCGTCTGCGACTACGGGTGTTCGTGCAGCGTGGGCGTTTTCCCCACTTTCTAGGATGAGGTGTCTCGGTCCGCTTCGATAGTGACTCAGCAGATTGGAGCAGGATCTCCTTGTGAGGCCTGGGGAGTTTCTCCCGTTGCTCCGTGTTCCCTGGTAGAGCTTGTGGTTTCGGTGTGAACAACAATTTACGCAGGCACCGATCCTCTACCCAGGAGGTTGTTCAAGCAGAGCTGAGGTTGTTCCAGTAGGGCTGAGGTTGTTCAAGAAGGGCTGAGGTTGTTCCAGCTGGGGTGAGGTTGTTCCAGCAGGGCTGAGGTTGTTCCAGCAGGGCTGAGGTTGTTTCCAGTAGGGCTGAGGTTGTTTCTAGTAGGTCTGAGGTTGTTTCGAGCTGGGCTCGCCAGAGGGTTACCATCCAGTAGGGATGGCCAGTACAGCGGTGTTCACCGAGCAGTTACCATCCAGCAGGGATGGCGAGAGCAGTGTCGGGCTTACCTCCAGCAGGGCTGGGCAGTGGTCCCCGATGTCGGGCTTACCTCCAGCGGGGCTGGGCAGTGGTCCCCGATGTTGGGCTTAACTCTAGCGGGGCTGGGCGGTGGTCCCTGATGCCGGGCTTACCTCCAGTCGGGCTGGGCAGTGGTCCCTGATGCCGGGTTACATCCAGCTGGGCTGGGCAGTGGTCCCGTCTTCAACTTTAGCCAGGTCTCCCTCCAATGGATTACCCTGTTATGGGATTGGCCAGTGTGGCACCCGTCGACTTTCCGGGACTCCCTGTAGTGGGAACCCGTTGACTTCTAGGGATCCTCCAGCGGGGCTGGGCAGGGGGGTCGCCTGTCGACTTTGAGCAGACCTCTCGACTGCGAGGCAGTGACGAGTTGTGGTTGACGTTCCCCTAGAACTCTCAAGTACGAGGAGCTTTTCCCCCACCGAGACACGTCCTTGTGATGCGACCTAAAACCTTGCGGGCGAGTCAGTGCCGCCCTAAGCGGATAGTGTCGAGGTGTGGTGATTGAGCCCTTGGATCGGGGTTCGGGGTAGACGTGCGGGATGTTGGGCATCGATGGTGTCACTTCTAGGACTGTTGTATACTCTTTTCTTGGTCTGAGCTACGGGACGGAGATCCCCTTATGATGTTGTTCGGGCTTCTTACTGAGCATAATGATATGTATATACCTTGTTTCCGAAACCCACTTCTTGGGTTTGGTTACTCTCTTTCCAGGAGAGGCGAAGACGTGAGGGGTATTCCACGTGCTTTCCGTGTCTAGATTCTCATGGTTGGACGAGTCTACTCTCCTGCTATAGGTAGAGAAGACTCGACGGGAAGTTCATATTCTCACCATTTCCAGCTCCTTGTGTCTGGACGAGTCTACCTTCTATCCTCTTGTTGGGTTGAGCTGGACTCTTTACTGTAGTCTCTGTTGTACTCCTTTACTTTTCCTGTTCTCTCTACTACTCACCCTTCGGTACCTCCTTTGTTGCTCCCTCGAGCCTTCGGGGTATCCTACTGAGTATTTTTATACTCACCCCTGCTTGGGCTTTGTCCGCACTTGGTGTGCCCTTGCAGATGATGGACAGGTTGGGCGTGACCTCAGTGGAGCGTATGAGCTTGGGAGCTTGGACCACATGCGGTGGTCGTGGCCGGGTTTTAGGTGGGAGACTCGTCAGCTGTTCCTTTTTGTTTACCTTTTTCTGGGTTTTGGAACCTTTTCTGGTTGGGCGCGTGTTTTACCCCTTTTTCCTTTTCAGCATTTTACTTGTATCTTTTAGAGGTCGATGCACATTTTGGTTTATTTATAGCAGTTTCCCTTTTTCATTACTTGTCTTTTCTTTTACTCTGCAGTTTTTTATTGAGTGTGCTGCGTGTGTGCTTGTACATGTACTTAGGCAAAGGCCTCCCCGAGTTGTTGTGCCTTCGCACTGGTCGCCAACCCCTGGCCTATGGAGGTGGGCCTGGGGTAGTTGCGGCTCGAGCCCGGGTAGGGTTGGGTCGTGACACACACCTTAATATAAGGTACCAAACACATTCCATAATCAAATACAAAGAAACACAACAAAGAAACACATTGGTAAAACCCCATACACATATTAAACATCAATACTATAGGAAAAATATTATATACTACCTACCTAATGTTTGTTGTCAAATTCATAGTTAACCACTACACTTGATTAGAATACAAACACCCATCAAATAACCCACCTAGAATCCAAGGGAAAAGTGAGGGTTTTAGGACATTGGAAGAAGAGGATAAATTCTACAAGTCCTAATCCCAAAAATAGAGCAAAGAAGATTGTCAGACTAACCCAAATATTATATTCACAGCCAATATCACTCCAAACAGCCATGAATCGAAGGAGAATCATCCCTTGGAAGTATAGTATGGTTTTTTCCAACACCCAATCTACTGGAGGAGGAAAAAGGAGAAAATTGGGATAGAACCCTTAATGATCCGAAGAGGAAAACAAGAATTTACATCTTTTTAGGGATTCAAAGATTGGATGCACATTTTTCCTGCACGGTTGTCCAAACTGGTCACTAACCATGAATCACCCTCTATCCAAGAGGGTAAAACCGCATGGTTTCCTAAAATCACCCACATTGATTGGAAATCTGTGTGGTAACCGTGAACTAGACTCTGTCTGAAAGGGTCCTCAAGCTGCATAGTTTCTTAGTCTAGGTGCATGGTTATTACTAACCTTATACCAACCATGCACTACAAATTGTTTATACACTTTCTTCTTTCTTCATGTCCTGAACCCCCCGGACAACCCCAAAAAACCACATATACTAAAGAACCACTTCATTATACATAATAAAGGAACATTAACAAAAAATTAAATTGGGACATACCTCCACGCAAGGTGGGGATCTTACATTGTACATATTCTCAGTTTAGGGTGTGACTCTTCCATTCATAAATCACATCATTTAAGTCAATGGGGTAATTTTCACCTATTGAACAGCTCATCTAAATTAACTATTAATCCCACTATATAAATTTGATTAATGTGTCCATCTAATCCAAACCTTTTTATATATGTCTCAGTGGGTACTTTTTCCCACCTAAATCATATCATACAACAAATTTCGGCCTCACAAGTTAATGAACTATCATTTTCATAACCATAATAGGCTCCAACAAGTGGTTCAAGTTCTAATATGACACCTACAATTATCATTATCTATTCCCATGTAATCCCTCTCTATATGGTTAAAATTTCACTCTGGAATCCAATAATATCCCCAAGGTCCCATCATATCCAAGAAACCCTCTATGGTTCCTCTTGTCTCTTACATGTCTCTCAGGTCAAAACTAATCACTCATAGTGAATAATTTCCCTCGGCATCATCGATGCCTCACTAGTCTCCTGGGAAATTCTCACAAGGGATATGGCCTCAAGCCCATTCCCATCCCAATTACTTAAGGTCTCATAAAATTATCCTAAAATCACACGACATAAACATATTAATTTAGGAATAACTTTTATGAAAATACATCGTCATTTAAATTATTAAATTAATCACAGAATTGTAATTAAATATTCATGAATTATAAAAATACCCACAATAAATTAATAGTTTTTAAAATATTTACTTATACTACTATATAATTATATCATATTTTCACTTATAATACACAAAAAAATTATTTATACTATCATGTGTGATGATACTATTCATTTGGGCATTATACTATTCATAAAAGTTGTATTACTATTCCTAAGGTTAAGTTAATATTTCATTAGTATTGGTTATGGAAATTACAAAAGTACTTCACATTTCATTAATTAATCATTTATAAACCTTTTATTATGGTCTATAAGTGATTTTATGTGATGAATACTATAAAAATTTACTATGAGAAGGGATAAATTCCATATAAAAGTTTGGGTGGTTACATTCTTCCCCCATTTTGAAATTTCTCCCTTGAAATTTCATTTTACATAAACGTGTGAGGGTACTTATCCTTCATCGCCTCCCCCGATTCACAAGTATCTTCTTCATACTTACAGTTCATCTAAAACACATTGAAAAGTTGTGTTTTCTTGTTGCATAGAACCTTATCTCTCTAGTCCATAATCTTTACTGGTTTCTCCGCATATGAGATATCATCCTCCAGTAGTACCACCTCTGATTTTTGTATATGTGATAGGTTGGGCATGTACTTTTTGTGGAGTGATACATGGAACACATCATGGAATTGATCCATATTAAGTGCAATTGAATGATGATTGGCCACATCTCCAATGAGATCAAGGATCTCAAAGGGTCCAAATGTACTGCAGGCTTAGCTTCCATTTCTTTCCAAACTGCATGACTCTCTTCCATGTTGATATTTGAACAAAGAATTTATCTAAAATGATGAACTCCAAGTCCCTTTTATGATTGTCAGCTACCTCTTTTTCTAACACTGATAAGCATTGATATGAAGATAGATGCATTGAAACTTTTCTATCATCTCTTTCACAAGATCATGTCCAAATTAGTTTTATTTCACAAACATTATCCCTGCAGGTTGCATTTCTACATCACTTTCCATATAGAGCTTTATGTGGAGCCATATGAATACTCAAGTGGAAGCTTTTTTTTATGATAACTCAACCAATGAGATATGTTGATCCCATCCACCTTGTAATTCTAAATAGAAGCCTCTTATAATATCATTGAGCATATTAATTGTCCTTTCATATTGTACATCATTTTTGGGGTGATAAGCCATGGTAAAATTTAATTTAGTATTCAAATAATTTTGAAGACACCTCCAAAAAATAGATGTGAACCTAGGATCATGATCAAAGACAATTGATATTGGAACTCCATTCATTCTCACCACCTCCATCACAAATATCTTTTCAAGTTGTTCAAGCGATATATCTTATAAAATAGTGATAAAGTGACTAGGATCGGTGAGTAATTCCACCACAAATCATATCGTATTATTTCCTTTGGATTTAATTGGAAGACCTGTGAAAAATTCCATAGTGGAATTCTCCCATTTCCACATGGGTAAATGTAATGGTTTCATCATCCCTTTTTACTTTTGTCTATATATTTTTTCTTGTTTATATATCAAGAACCTTTATATATAATCAACAATATCTTTTATCGTGTTTTCCCACCAGAAGTCTTCTTGAAGATCAAGGTATATCTTAGTACTCACGAGATGGATAGAGAAATTTTAGAAGTGTTCATTTTCAAATAGCTTCTTATATATCCTAGGTGATGAAGGCACAAAAATCCTATTCTCAAATAAATCACACCATCATCATTAATATGGAACTCTTGAAGATTCCCTTACTTTAGTTCATTCACCTTCTTTTGTATCTCTGGATAATCCCTTTGTGCCTCCTTAATCGTCTCTTAGATTGATAGTTTGGAAATAATTTGGGCAAGGTGGGATATATTCCCTACCATTATGATTTCCATATCTATCCTCTGTATATCCATGAAGATAGGGTCTTTCTCAATCCCAAACATGGATAGAGTCACAAATTATTTTCTGCTAAGAGCACTGGCTACCTTGTTCGCCTTTCCTGGATGATAGTGAATAGAGGGATCATAGTCTTTGATTATATCTAACCATATCCTTTGACACATCTTGAGATATTTTTGAGTGAACATATACATTAGGAACTTTTGATCAGTATGTATGTCACACTTCTCACTACAGAGGTAGTGCAACCATATTTTCAAGGAAAAATTATAGATTATTTCTCTAAGTCATGTGTTGGGTAGTTATTCTCAGGGATCTTGAACTATTGTGAGGCATAAGTAATCACATTATTATTTTTCATGAGTACACAACCAAATTATTTTCTTCGAGTCATCACATTATATCACAAAACTCTCTCCACTTTTGGGTAATGTAAGTATATGTGTAGTGATAAGCTTTCTCTTTATATCCTTGAAGAGTTCCTCTCATTCTTTCATCCAGTCATACATTATCCCATTTCTTGTAAACCTATTTAATGGTCTTGACAATCCTGAGAAATTTATCACAAAACATTGATAGTACCCAGATAATCTAAGAAAACTGTGGATTTCTGTAACATTAGAGGGTTTGGGACATTCCTCAATTTCCTTTTTTTAAGGGTCTATAGAAATTCCCTCACATATGATCACATGTCCAATGAATGTGACTTGCTTCATCCCAAAGTCACACTTACTAAAAATGGAATACAACTTCTCTTTCCTTAATGTAACCAACACAGGCCTTAAATGTTCTTAATGTTCCTCCTTTCTATTGGAGTAGATGATAATATTATCAATAAACACTATAAAGAAATTTCTAGGTAATGTATAGAGACTCTATTCATCAAATCCATGAAGATCATAGGGGCATTAGTAAGTCTGAAAGGCATAAATAAAATTTCATAGTTCCCATACCTTGTATATAATGTAGTCTTTTGAATATCTTCCTTATTCACCTATATCTAATGATATCTAGAACAGAGTTCAAACATTTATTAATACCGAGATCCTCTCAACTGATTGAATACGTCATAAATCTTTGGGATATGATACTTGTTCTTTATGGTTATCTTATTGAGTTCATTATAATTAATACACAACCACATGATTCTATCCTTCTTATTGAAAAATAGAACTGGAACACCACAATTTGATGCATAAGGGAGTATGAACCCTTTGTCTAATTACTCTTGCAGCTTCTTTTTTAACTCCTACATTTCAATATGAGCTATCCTATAGCGATACTTTGATATTAAAGTATCTCTGGGTATGAACTCTATTGAGAACTCTACATCATGATCAAGGGAGATTCCATGTTACTCTTTAGGAAATACATTAATTTATTCCCTCAGGATGTAAATTCCCCTTATGTTGATAACTTCATTTGACTCAACCATTTGTGCGAGGTATTCTTATTCGCAGGGAATCACCACCCACACCGTTGATGAATTATCAAAAGGAGACTCATGATCTTCCTTTAATTTATAGGGGTGGATGGTATGGTTGGGAAAATAAAAAGATATTTCCTTTTCTCAATAATTGATATGTGCTCTATATAACAAGATCCAATCCATCCCTAGTATAGCATAGAATTACACTAAGGAAAGTATTGCGAGATTTTTTGGAAGAATCATCCCATATAAACAAATTGGAGAAGAGTCCAACACATGGGTCACAATGATTTCCCCACTATGTGTTTTTATGGATATATCTACATCAAGGATTATGGGCATCGATTCAATAGTTCTAGAGAACATAAAAGATATAAAGGAATGCATAGAATCAGAATCATATAAGAGTTTTTCCATTATTAAGTGAATAGGAAGTGTACCTTATAAAACTTCGTTTTTTACTCACATCTGTCGTAGTGATGGAATATGCCTTGCCTTACTTATTTGTATTTTCTGGATTCTGATGCTAATTACCCTCAAGAACTTGAGGTTTGGTGTACTGGATTTCATTATTCCCTTTCTCCCTACAGATGTAGCATTGAACCATGGGTAGTGATCTCCTTTCCTCCACAATTTCCTTCTTCCTCATGTCTTTTCAACATTCATGTTCTTGGTGGCCTTCTCTTCCAAACTGGTAGAATTTCCCTGTCCCTTTGATGGATTTCCAATGGTTCTTATTACCACATTTTAAACATGTGGGTGGTTGACTTTTCTTTCAAAATTTCTCATTATATCCCCCACCATGAAATTCTATCTATTATTTATTATCACCATATCCATGGTACCAATCTCCAAACTCCATATCCACTTTGAGATAACATTGAAAAACATATTCACAACTCCCAAAGTCTTGAATTTCAAGATCATTTTGATCGTGTGGTTTTAAACCACTATATAATCTATTATTTTTTCTATCATTTTTTATTAAAAACCCAAAGAATACCTTGCAAGCCATGTGAAATGTTCTTCATAGGCCATGATAGACTCTCCTTGCTTTTTCTTCAGCTCTATTAATTCTATCTCCATATTTGTATAAAGTTTTCGAGGGAAATAATTATTAAGAAACATTATCTTATTGAATTACCACTCCATATCTTAATTTTCATCCCTCATCTAGGTGTTCTTAATTAATTCCCACCATTGGTCAGAATATCCATCTAGATGATAATCAGATAGAGTCACATTCTATATCTCATAATAGTGAATCATAAAAAATATTTTCTCCATTGAGTTGACCCACTGTTCCATAGCTAGTGGATATAAATATTTACAAAACATTGGTGGTCATTTCTACATAAAACACTCAATAGCTAGTTTCTCCTTCTAGTGAAGGAGGATGTTCCACATCATTCAGGTTGTTGTTCATAACCTAATATATCTAGGTAAAAATCACCAAGAAAATTTGAACTCCACCTTCCAATGCATTAGGTATTTCATTCAAGAAATTGCAACATTTTCCCTCGTATGGGTTGTTGTCTAGGTGTTTCTTACTTCCCACCATTTTTTAAAATATAAAAGGTTATAACAAAACGTAATTCCACAAATCATGAATAAATAATATATTACTTTGTTCATTTAAGTCTAAAAGAATATCATGTGGGATCTCTATGTTTATAATTTTCTAAAAAAATCATCATGGATTATTACTTATACTCAGTCTCATACTATGGTTTTTCACTAAGGTTCTCTAATCGTAATTCCCAAATTTACTAAACCACCCTCTGATACCAACTATAGGGACCCTGCTTTTCTTACACATCTTATTACATAATTTTAATGAAAAAACATAAAATCATTACACCAAAAGGATACAATGGTTTAGTGTCTTGGGAAAATTAGGACCATTTATAAAATTAAAAAAATAAAATAGAAACACTTATTTAATTCCTTCTTATCTAGATTCTTATTGGCCCTTTAATTCTCGTTAGTAAAAGTAGCCACCTGAAGATATACATCAAAAAGGGGTGAGCTAAAATCGCAATAAGAGGATAGATAATAAATTGAAACAACATAATATGGGGTGAGAATAATAATTATCATCATAAAATAGGAATATGATCATGATACTAAGAGGAAGCATTAATAAAATACTTGGACTGTGAAATTGCATAAAAATGAAACATCATGTCTTGGTGGTCAATTACCACACATAGTTGTGAACAAAGCTAGCATCATGTCCATGCATATTTCACATTTCTCATGAGATAAATCATGTTACACAATGAATTAGAGCACTATATACTTTTGGGAAAACCCACACATCTTATCATTTTCTTTGGGCTATATAATCCTAGTCTTTCCCATGACATCATATCTTTTACATTATCATGCATACCACATGGAAATTTTATCAATCTTGAACATAAAATAACCCATTTAAATGAATTTGTTTCATTTCATAAATCATAAACACATAAACTTTGGGTTCCCAAATGAAATATGGAATAACATACTTGATATATTAATCATTAACCTTAACTGAATAAGAAAAAATCTCGAGAAGTAAAAGGTATGTTTTTTAAATAAGAGTTATCTTCGAAAACATTGAGTTTTCCATAAACTCAAGTAGAAAAGGTTTATATCCTTGAAAAGTAAATATTGTGATTAATAAATTATATTTATGGAATAACCATATTGAAGATGTAGAGAAAGAGGGAAAACCCTAAAGAAAGTGAGTTGTATTTTAGAATTCCCCTTACTTTGTGTCTGAATGCTTCTTTCACTTTATTATCAGGTATAATCGAATTATATTAATTAATTTACAAATTAAAAACCATTATACGTGAATTTTATTCATTATAGTTTTAAAATTTTCATTTATGGGTCATTTTATGAGTTATATAGTTTAATTACATAGTTAAGGAGTATTCATTTTCATGGTTTTCATGATCAGTTCACTTGCATATATGAATGGAAGTTCATGAAAATTGTGGATAAAAATAAATTATTTTTATTATATATTATTATTGATATTCCATAAGTTTAAATTATTTTATAAAGATATTGGTTATATACCATTTGTATTAATCATTATATAAAAGTTAATGATGATCCTTTTAGATTAATTTTGGTGGTTTTTTGATCACAACAAACTCGTTTTGATTTATCATTTTGTATTATTTATATAAGTTAGTTATAGAACATAAATTGGGTTTTCAAATACTCTTTATAATCTTTTTAAACCATTTTAATGGTTTTTTTAATGGCCTTCAAGGAATTTAAGGAAAATTAAAGTGCATCACCCATGATGTTGGTAAATGGACACATCACGAGCTATAATTTTATTTTTATAATATAATAGAGAGATGGTGTATTTTAATGAAGTATCTTCCATTAACATGATATAATTATAGTATATGTAAGGTACCAGTGTTATCATTCCATTTTTATGAAGTTAGGTGAGGAGAGAGTAACAAAATAAATGAAATTGAAATGAAATTAAAAGAAAAAGAGAGAGGATTTACCTCTTGAGTTCTCCTCTTGAGATCCCCCGTAAAGAACCTAGGCATGGTATTTTGATGATACCAAGAGATTATGGATGTAAGTTATGGGATATGTATGATTATTGGGTATAATTTATGTAAGTCTTAAATCTTGATAGGTGTGAGGAGAAGAGAGTGTGATGGGTGGTATTTATAGTGGAGGAGATGAGTGTTTTCTCAATATTTTAATCATTAGTTTATTATATTGCTCAAGAAAAGAAATAGTGATGATTATTGAGACCAAATATAGTAATTATATCATGTGAGTTCAAACCAATTGGATCTTATATCAACGATGACCTAGTGAATAGTTTATTTAGCTTGTAATGTCCATATACTGTAAATTACCGTATTTCACTATTCACAAAAATTCATGTATTTCGAAAAAATAAAAAAAACCTATCCATTTTTCAATACGTGGAATTAAAAAATGAACTCAATTTTATGAAATTAATTTTCTAAATATGCGTAATTAAAATTTAAATTAAAATCATCATTTTTATGGAAATTGTCTATTTTAAAATTATAACGAATTTTATAACACTTTAAAAAATTACATAAGGTCTCATAAAAATATCCTAAAATCACCAGACATTAAAATATTAATTTATGAATACCTTTTATGAATATAAATATTTTTTAAAATTATTAAATTAATCCTAAAATTGTAATTAAATATTTATGAGTTTTAAAAATACCAACACTTAATTAATAATTTTTTAAATATTTAATTACTTATAATATGATATAATTATATCATCTTTTCACTTATAAGATGCCAAAATTTTATTTAAGAATTCATGGGTGAGGCTACTATTAAATTGTTCAGTTAACTATTCATAAGGTTCAAATTACTATTCCTAAGGTCAAGTTACTATTTCATTAGTATTGGTTCCTTAACTTCTATAAATACTTCTTATTTCGTTAATTAATATTTTATAAACCTTTTATTATGTTCTATATGTTATTTTAAGTGTTTTATACTATAATAAATTACTATAAGAAGGGATAAATTCCACATAAAAGTTTGGTCGTTATAATCACATTCATCGAAAACCACCCAAATGGGGTAGAAGAAGCCCTCACGCACGTAATCCATAAGAAAAAAACAAAATGACCGATCACAAACCATTGATTCAGCCAACATACCTAATAGTTTTACGCATTCCCAATAAAACAATGAGAATAAGGCTTGATTATGGGAAAAGAAGAAGCAAACAAGAATAAATTGGTTTGCCTTAAGAAAAAAACCATGATTCCAAGGAGAAATTATCACCAAACTAGAGTGAGCGATTCAAGGAAAATGATAAAGACCTTCACATAATAGGTGAATAAAAATTAGGGCCAAAGATTGTTAATTTAACATGGGAAATGGTAAAAATAAACATTTTAAGTTACTTGGACAAGTCTCATGACTTTTCCACACAATTCGGAAAACCATACACCAACCATGTGGGAGCCACTACCTCCCCATAAATGGGACACATGGTTACTCCTAGGTGTCACATAGTTTTAAAAACTGTGTTCAAATGATGAAAAATACCACTGTCACCCCATATACCCCATCACACAGTTAACCACATTGTCAATCAAACTATGTTATAACTAGGTTCCTGGTCTATTTCTACCAAATATCTCTCATTTTAAAGACTTAGGAACTCCAATAATTAACCAAAAGGAAAATAAAACTCAAATTAGTTGTACCAAGGACCCGGTGGATGTTAAAAACTCCCCAACATGTCACTTTATACACTATTGTTTCCTCAAGATTTTCTAGATGAAAATAGGTGAGGCCACTACTTACTCACCAAAGCATCATTCTCTAACATCTCATTGTTCTCACCTCTATGATTTTAGAGCATATATTCCAAGAATATCGACATACTAGGTAGCACCATGTTTTGATAGTCCAATATAAGAATAGACTACTCCACAATGATGGTATTATGCTCTAACTCCAACTCTTCACACTCTAACACATGAGATGGGTTTGGATGACATATTTTGAAATGGGATAAATGGAAGAAATCATGGATCAATTTCATCCATGTTGGAAACTCTGCCAGGTAGGCTACCTTCAAAATATTCTCTACAACACAAAACAACATAACATAGCATGGCACAAGTTTCCCCTACATTCTTAAGTGCTAGTGTCCAATTCAAAATTATACCTTTAGAAACACCAGATACCCATACTTAAAATCCAACATACAATTATGATGGTAGAAATATGAATTATGGAGGCTCTGGACAATCACTAACAATTATATACTAGTTAAACTATCTCATTCATCTCCTAGATGAGACATAGTACAACCAAGGAATTATAACCCACCTTAACCCAACACAATGGGGATTATAATGACTACCCATATATAGCCTCAAATGGGGCCATAATTATCAATTCTTGAAAATCATGGTTTTAAGAAAACATGTCCAATGGATTTTTCCATCCCCATGAACATCTAAAAGCAAGTACAGAAGCATAAAAAAATCATTGAGAGTTTGTAAGGTCTGCTCACACTAACTATCCTTCTGTGGGTGATACATGGTGATCAACATTAACTAGGTCCCCAAATCCTCCTAGAGTCACTTTTGTAATTGAAATGTAAAATAGGAATCCCAATATGTACTATTTCTGATGGAATTGTATGAATATGAACAACCTCTTGAAAAAATAGGAGTCTAGGTCCCTTTCCATTGTCGACTCCATAAATGGATGAAAGTGGGTAGATTTCATCATAAAATTGAAAATCACCCATATAGAATCTTTTCCACATAGAGTATGTGGTATCCAAATCACAAAAATCCATATAGAACTTATCTCATATCCATACTAGCATGGTGAGTGTTAAACTAAACAACTAGTCTTTGATTATTATCTCTGATCCTCAGCATGTCAAGAACCTAAAAATAGAGGTTTCCACTACACATATCATCTCGAGACACTAATATAGACCCCTAATGGTATATAAAATATTATTTACCCTAGGATGAATCAAAAAACTATAATTATGCACCTCATGCATCATCTCCCAACTCATTCTAAAAGGAACATCCATCCATATATAATAAAGGAGATAACCATCATGAGACAGAGACTAATCAACTGACGTATCCCCTCAATTTAAAATAATGCTAATCTACTATCACTTGGGTTCAGATATAAGATCTTTCTTAACATGATCTATAAGAGAGACCATGGACTATAAACTATCTAGGAACATTCACTATCCGTCCTCCTGCACCTCAATTTTTAGATCAGAAAAAAAACTCAACAAACCCCACTCATCCACAAAATCTTGAACAACCTACACTAGAAGTTTTATACTCAATGGGTTGGAGATCATGTTCCACTTTCTGGTGTGTAATAAATATCTAAATTAAAATTCTTAAGGTATTCCACCCATCATATCTATCTCTAGTTTAGTCCCTTCTTGGTGAAGATATACTTCAATATTATATGATCTAAATACACTATATAATTCTCCCCTATGAGGTAATATCACCATGACTTTAATGAATTAATCACAACTATTAATTATAGGTCATGGGTGGGGTAATTATTTTTCTATGGTCATAGCTTCCAGGAGCCATAGCACACCACATGGTAATCCTAAATCAATACACACACCAGACCCACACCAGAAGCATTATAATATATGACATAAGTCCTCCTAGAATAATGAATAATTAGGATAGGTGTGGATATCGGACATGCCTACAACTACTCAAAACAACTCTAGAACCTCTCATCCAACTCAAGATTCACCCCTTTCCTAGTTAATGACATCAATTGAGAAGCCTTACTAGATAATTATTGAATGAAACATCTATAATACATATCAAATCCTAGAAATCTGTGGATCTCAAACACATTCTTTGGATTCTCCCAACACATGAGTTCTTGAGCATTCTATGGATCCACTAAAACCATACATCAAAAATCATGTGGCCCAAAAACATCACTTCCTAGATCCAAAACTGGCACCTGTACAACTTTTCATATAGATGAAGGTTTCTCAAAACACCCAAAATAACCATCATATGGTCATAATTATCCTCTGTTTTCTTGGAATTCGCCAATATGTCTTCTATAAACATGACCCTGAAGGGGTACAAAAAGTGGAGAAATTCCAATTTCAGTAATTCCATAAATACCTTAAGATCATTGGTAATCTCAAATTGAATAACCAAATACTTATATTTTCTATACTGGCTTCAAAAGGTGGTATTTGGAACATTATTTTTGTGAACCATCAATTGGTGGTACCTCAATATTAGATTTATTTTTAAAAAAGAAAAAAACTCCCCTAATATAATAAAAAATATCATCAATTATATGAAATTTTTATTTATTCATCATGGTCACCTAGTTAAGATTTTAATATTCAATGAAAAATTGGGGGATCTCATTATCCTTCTAAGAACATTTCACTAGAAAATCCCTTGGTGGAATGCTAGGATAGGAAATCAATGTCCCTCAAGATCCTTTAATTGAACCTTTAGTTCATTCATATCATCTAGAGTTATTTTATAAGAAGGAAAGGAAATAGTTATCCTCTTAGGGATTATATAAATAGAAAACATAACCTCTCACCAGGGAAACAATCCCAAAAAATCTTCCAGAAAAACATCTTGGTACCTATTCATCACGACTGGTATTTTTACTACTAAAATCAACTCATAGGAATCAAGAAAAAATCTATAAAAGTAGAAAAATACAAAGAGACTAACCATGTACCCCCTAAAAAATAATCCCACTCACCCTGGAAGACTTGAGTGCTCCCATTAGGAGTGAAGAACTGGACCCTATAGTGATAAAATTTTACTGGCACCACAAATATAATAAACTAATCCATGCTAATAATGATGTTAAATGTTCCTAGGTCTCAAATATGTATATCCCAAGATACTTCCACACCATCAAACAAAAGAGGGGCCCATAGTAACTTAAAACCCTACACTTTCTTCCTTACCAATAGGGTTAGAAGATCCGTAACATATGATTTCAACTTATCTCATTTTCTTATAGAATTTTTAAGATTAATCTATATGAAAGAATTTGATAATCCACCATCAAATAGAATTTATTCCCTTGAATATTCAATAAGCACCAAACCTCTCACGGTGGCCAACCAAGAATTTGAGTCCCCCAGTATAACCTCTAATACAAGGAGATGCCATGTCTTAGACACTCTTTGAGAATTATTTCCCTGGTGATAGTATCCCTTACCATAACGGTGATATACACCACCCTTAGAAGCCACTGATAGCACCTGAGAGATCTTTGATATCATGGATCCCACACTACTCCCCCATGAAATCAACAGAAAAAATCACTAAATATAACCATGGAATCCACACTGGTGACATATCCTTAGAGTCTTTGAGCGATTAGGCCCAGCATTTCAAGCCTTCCCACAATGATAATAGATAACGAGGTTATTCCCTAAATAATACAACTGATAATAAGTTGTCAATAGTTTATCACTCATTCCAATAACCCAATGAGACTCATCCCTCTTCTGTTTATGCCCTGATGAGGAACTCGGGCATCTTCCCACATAAGGAACACCATTGAGATCAATTTTTCATTCAAATTAGCCTCTTCAATTGACACTTTATCATCAACTTCTAAGTTGGCTGGTAAATAAACTAGAATAAAAATAGATCCAATCTTTGTCCTCAAGCCCATCTTGAAACACGGATCGTTGAGGTAATCATTCTCAAGGAGATTCCTAGAGACATGAAATAATTCAGTAAAATGAGTATCATACTCTATTACTGAATGATCACCATACTCCACCTTTAGGGACTCACAATACTTATTCACCATTAAGGTATCTAGGTATAACTATTGATTAAAAGCCACCTCGAATGTGGAATAAGTGATATACACATGCCTCCTCAAGATCACCATTAAATCCCACCACTACCTACCTATTCCTTCCCTCACATATGTCTAAAATCACATATTATAGGTCTCAGGGTTTCAAGAACTTAAATATTCTATTGATACGGTCCAACCACTCATCTATCTCATTGGGTCCCTTATATACATAGAATACTGGTGGGGTTTCATTGAAAACACCTAACCATGGTCCACCATTCATGTGTCCTCTCAACCACCCACTTGAACAAATGATTGGATCATATGATCGCTGAATCCATCAAAGTCTAATAAATAAGAGGGTTCACCTATGGGGTATTCTCCTCATCACCCTCTCTACACCTAGATTAGGTTCTTCTAGGAGGAATCACCTACACAACACAATACCATAAGCTCTATCAATCGTGATTCAATCTCATGACACGTAAAAAGAACCAACGGAAACCACCATCATGGGTAATGAAAAAAAATACAATCATCAAGAGAAACTTAAAACAAAAAAGAGGGGGAAATAAGAATTTCCCACAATAGATGGACTGGACACATGACTTGGATAACTATGAGATGACCATTTGGGAACCACAAGAGTTGGAAGTTATGGTTGAATTTGTAGTTCACAGTTACAACTAACTATGTACCCTAACTGCGTGCCTCCTCTGGACCTCCTTGTTTCACCCTATAAGCTCAAAACGTCCCCAATGATTCCCACAAGACCTTTCATCGATTAATAAAAACATCTAAATCTAATAAAAACAACCTATAATTGGTCTCTGAACATATTGAAAATCCTATAACACCCAATAAAACTTGAGGTTCAACATGAGGAATAGCTATCCAGACACTCCCTCATTCCAACCTCTCGATTCCCAATAGTACTAAATCTAGTTTACCACTAATTCCCAAATAATAACAAGATCTGATACCATTTTTTATCTATCCTTTCCAATTAAAAGCAAATCATCACCTTATACGTCTCTCCACATAGTCCAAAACATGTTCCCTATCACCACAGGATGATGATAAGAACTAGGCATAACCAACAATCTCTTTGGAATAGTTTCACCATCATAAACCGGCATGACCCACCCAAGAAATGGTATGGTAACACCAATATCATCATATTAAAAATCAAAAAAATACATATCAACACATAATATGAATGGAAGATACATAAACCAAAATAGCACTCATATACAAACATGCTGCAAATATACATAATTGGTTATCAAGTCAAATCTTAAAACTAAAAATAATTGTAAAAGTACAAAATGAGGTCCCTACAAAAATACCACTGGGTAAAAAATCATAGAGTTACCCCATAATAGCCACATCCCAATGATACAATATCCCCCAATAAGAAAATGGATGATGGTAATCAAGAAGAGCCACCCCCAAAACATGGTTCCATTTCCTTTACTTGGGTCCTATAAAAAAATCTACATACACCCAAAGAAATATGTAGAGAGTGAGGTAAAAATCCTAGTAGGATTCCAACGTGAATATATTTAATTCTGTTTTCATGAAAACCAATAAACTAATTTGAAAACACTTTCAAAACTAAACCACTTTGAAAAAATATCACTTCCAAATAACGCCTTTAAATCCCTTTAGTCTTCCATTTCAAAAAAATATGTTTTTCCAAAATAATATCCAAACATGGATCAAATAAAGAAACAAATATCAAGTCTCAACATTCTCAACATATCCAAAAAGTCATACCAATAATGGAAAAACATCAACATCAAATAATTAAATAAATTATAATATGAAAATGGGCATAACATATGTCATCACATCAATCGTGACACTAAAAAAATTCATAAATCATATAAACCAATCCGGAATGATTAATTTACACATAGGACTCAAACCATTAGGTCTATCATGAGTGATTAAACATGTTTGATATTCAGCTAAGAAAATGTAATCTCTCATGGTCTACCATGGGCTCAACTGCAAGAGATCACATTCTCTCTTAGCAACCAATCATAGAATCTCTAAAGTTATTCCTACACAAAGGATCTCACATTCTCTTAGAAACCAAAATATAATCTCACATAGTCTTCCCTCTAATTTATTTCATAGTTCCTGGAAAAAACCTCTCATTGACACCCTTGGTAACCAATGTGCTTCTCCATGCCGAACAATCACAAAAAGTTCCCATCAATCAGAATCCTTTTCATAATAAAATCTCATAAAAATTGTGCCTATTTTATAAACAAAATTCCTAAGGTAAAAATACATCTAAAACCACTTCATAAATCCATTTAAATCCATAAAACCTCTTTGTTCCATTTTACCAAACACTTGGTTTGAACACATTCCATCTCCTTCGGAAAACCTTATTTAAATCACCTAATTTCCAAAACAAGTCATAAGAAAATATAACATGGGTGAAAAATCAACCATGAATAATTTATTTCCCTATTAAATAAATGAAACTAAATAATATTCATAATTTGAAGGTAATCCATGGAAAATATCCTTAAATAGTGAAACCTACGTCGGATTCAAACTAAAACTCATTACCTTCAGCAATAACCACCTAGAAGAGGTAGAAGAAGTCCTCACATGCATAAGGCTCAATAAAATTGCCCAAATCCCCCATCAAAATTCTTATATCCAGCTAACACCCCAACTAGGGTTACATATCCCCAAGAAAAAAAGGAGAACAATTCTTGAGAAGTATAAAAGAAGGATAAAATAAAAAAAAATTGACTTGCCTCATGAAAAAAACACCAGGATTCCATTGAGAAATCATCACAAAAGGGTAGAGAGAGCTTCAAAGATGAGGAAGAGGTGTTTCATAAAATATGGGAACATAAATGAGGGATAAAGGTTATAAATTAGATAAGGGGAAAATGTTAAAAATCAATATTTTATGTAACCTGGACAGGCCTCATGGTTTGGAAAAATGTGAACCAACCATGTCAGTGCCACTTTATCCCCAAAATGGGCCACATGGTAACTCCTGGGGATCACATGATTTGAAAAACCATGCTCAAAACATGAAAATCCCCCCACTGTCACCCCTATATCCCCCTCACATTATTATTTAGGTGGTTAAATAAACCATATTCCAATCATTCACCTGGTCTATTCTTCCTAAAATACCCCATTTCTGACCCCAAACACTGGGAACTCAAGAAACAACCAAGAGTTAAATAAATCTCAAATCAGATATACCAATAACCTGATGGGTATTACAAAATCCATAACAACTGGAACAAAAAGTTTCATCAAATTAAATTTATTTCATACAAAACATTATAAAAATAGATATAGAAATGTACCCCAACCAAAATGTATTTTGATTGCATTAAAAATTCATCATAGTGCACATTATTCCTAAGATGAGTAAAAGAACCATAAAAATGGTAGATTCCACCATGATATGGTGTAATTTTCTCTCAGACTATAGAAAAAATTTAATCAAAATTAGTGATAATCAAGGTGGAGAATAATGAAGGAAGAAACAGACACCATAACTTGGATCTTTAATAAAATAATACCACAAACCCATACCCCTAAAGGGGTATCAAAGGATATAATGTATAGTGGTATAACTACCAAAAATGGCCTTCACCCAATTTGAAACCCTCTTAAAAACCAAAAGGCCATGACCGTAAAAATACAAAACTTTCCCAAATAAAAAAACTACCCAGTAACCATTCATGGAATGAACATGAAGTTAACACCATGAAACCATCTATTAATATCCCAATATCTTGCGTATCCCCCCTTTCATTCCCTAAAAAGACTCAATGATAGACATACATGGTGTGAAACACCTTTCATGCCATGAAAGGAATGCAACTATTATTTTTTAGAATATCATCCACACAACCATTCTCTAATATCTACATGAAAACATGATCCCTCTAATAAAGCTCAAACCATATCTTTAAAAATTTATTTATGACATACCAACACTCAAAACTCTATTATGATGACTATTATAAAAATTAACCTCACTCTTAATATCAAAAATAAGAATTATTTCTAAATTATATAACCCGCCCATATATAGGGTATTGTAATCATCCCACAATATAATTTCTTGTCCTCAAAAAGTCTCATAAATCATTCAACCAAAAATACTTCCCCTTCTCTGGTCACCAATCCATCCTCAATTTTCTATGTTTTACTCCATAACACTAAATGAGTTTCCACTGCACAGCTCTAGAAAAGTGGTGAACTAATTATCAAAAAAATTCCCACCACTCACTATCACCATTGAAACAGTAAGATTGTGCTTACACTCACACTTCAAACCCATGACACCATGGTGTCATTAATAATTTCAGCACTAGGATTATCGCTCTTCCCACTATAAGACTAATTTAATAAGGGCCAATTCCAAGACACAATTCTCCATGACATTGTAACTACTTACTAAAATGAATCCATTAATAGTATAGAGACCCACTATATGTGGTTTCAGTCTCGCCACACCTAGATAATATGGATAAAAAATCTACTAAAAGACGGTAATGAAACTCTCTTTTGATTCTGAACTTAATTAGACTAGTCTCCACTATCCATGTATAGGGTCCACATATATCGACCTTTCATCATAAGTCATTTGAAAACCCTTAGAATACTCCTATCATGATAAATATAACAAATCCCATACCACGGTACCAACATTCATTTATTTCTCAAATGGAGCCACCCCAAACCAACAATTCTATATGTTTCATCACATGATCCACCCCTAAATCAAACCATAAATCATGGTTTACCCCCTAAACTATTCTAATAACTTGGTTTTACCCCTAAAACATGTGAATAATTTAAATTCACCCATAAATCATGTAAAAAATAATTGTTTTCCACACCATTCCTCCTTAGATCACATCATGATTATCGAGGGTCCATTTCCAATGCACTCACTCCATCCAAAACCCAATCTGAATATCAAATTGAGTATTTACAGGAGACCAAATAATATAGATTCATAAATCAGATGAATATGAAATTCACATAGACCATCTAAATATTGGTCTTAATACACCCATGGCTCTACCAACATGAGACTACTCCTCCCCAACCCATTCCCTATCCATTACCACGCATAATGGTTTCACTTTATCATCCTTCTCATAACCCAGCACCAATGAAACCATTAGTTTCTACCTATTACCAAATCACTAGAACATCATCCTTGGAATTCACCAAATTACATTAATAATAAGGGTCACATCCTTCAACAGCCAATGGTGTTATCCCCACCATATAGATTCCATTATATTTCTCCTATAGTGTAATCACAATAAGTCTCACCATCACACACATTTCACTCCCCACAATCCATGCTCATCTTATATCATCAAAAACATGTTTAAGATAAATTCCAATATTGATCATTTCACCACATTGTGATCTATTCCCAATGTATCATCTATCATGGAGGAAAATTTACCTTTTTATCCAAAACAAGGGAAACAAATCCCATGTGAATTTCATCATGGACATCAAACCTTATCTCGCACATAGTATCTCTTTAATTAATAACTCAAAAATTGTTATACCTAACTAGAATTATCCACCCTAATATCATCTATACATAATAGGTGTACACACACATACCACAAAACCACAAAACCTTTCTCATGTTCCCATGAATCATCATTAAAAAATCATAGGATTTCCCACCTAAAACATTGAATATCCATCACAGTAAATCAAAATCACCCAGGTTCTCTTTTCTAATAACCCAAAATCCCATGCATATCAAGGAAAATATAGTTATCTCTCACTAATTTGTGTCATTTCCAAAATACTAAGAATGTATACATACTCTAACCATATCTTGGAAAAAGATTTCATAATCAATAGGGCCAGGTACCTGACCAGTCTTGACCTCAAAAACCATCCTTGATACAAAATCACTAGCACTCAAGGTGATTCACCTTAGAAAATTACAGAAAATCTCACATGCACATAACATATGATCATTAGCACATATTGGGCACAAATCTCATAACCCAAAGCATCTGCCCATGATTCTTATATTAAGGGATTTCACAAGACTAGTTTGACCTATCATTCAAGTTTCCCTCACATACTAAATCTCATCCATCAATATCACCCAGCTCACTAATATCCCAAGATATATCTCAAACCCTAGTCTCTCCCAATTATCCTTTAAATCATACTTCACTAGGTCATATATCCTAGGAAACACATATTTATTTCAATCTCAAACATCACATGATGACTCGCGTACCCATGTACCCACTCTAGGGTCTCATTTCTATCATAGTCATGAAATTTGAAGTCACTATCCTACTTGGGAAATGATTCTCACTGGCCATCCACAAGCAATACTACCCCCTCAAGACTCACAATCTCATCCCAATCCTCACTAGGCCTTTGAATATTAGTGTAACCCCTCAAGGATCACATACTCATCTGGGTACATATTTCCAATGGAATAACCCCCTCATGATCCATGTTGATTATCCCATAGTCAGATATTTTGGTTAAGTAAAATCCCATCACTAAGATATATGTGGAAAAACAAAATAAATTTTTACTAAGACACTAAATAATTAAACCTTTTTTCATATATAGCATCAGGAATCAAGTTCCTATATCAACCTACTAAGGGTTACTATACATCCCTTACACCATGGAACTACATATTCATCATCATCGAATAAATCAAAGTAGATCCACATGTTCTATCTTCAGAATAAAAATATATCATTGTTTAGTTAATTAAAATTCCATTCCAAGTAATATGTGAAAATACAGTATAATATTTTACTAACACATTAATAAACTAAACCCTCATAATTGGTGATACTAATCACACATAGGTATGTTAATTCCATTTGAATCCATTGTGACAAATATGATTCATGTGCATGGCCTATTTCAAATGGTCCAAAAGCTAAAAATCTAATAACTTTAATCTTTCCAATGGTCCAAGATCAAAAAATCCAATAACTCATAAATAATAAATCTCAAAACCAATGTGTACCATGATTTTTAAAATAATACAACTGTCAAACTAGAAACCAGGAATATAACTTCCATATCCCTGGTAACCTGGACTTCTGATCAGGAAGGGTGTTCGTGACAAACCAATAAAAAATACATAAAAAATCTGACACATCCCTATGTCACATGTATACCATCTCCCCAAATAGTAATACAAAAAAATATAATAAATTTTGTGATATAACTCTCTATAAATCTATGATACCACTTTGTAATTCAGGACCCCTTGTCTGTGACCACTGAGTGGTGCGACAACCCAAAGGGTTACCACTAAGACATTAGGTGCACCTCCCTATATTCCAGACGTTGTTGAATAGAAATGGGGGTATAGGGTAGTACCATGGGGATACTATATTCCCATATCATAGTAATCAATAATAGATAAATAAATCAAACATCATCTAAAAAATATCCATAAAATTAAGTGTAAGAAATACCCAATAATAAATAAAAATAATTGAACATTGACAAAATAAGTCATACAAAAACAAACTAATCACCCCGAGGATGATCACATAAATATAAATAAACATAATAACAAAAAATAATTTAAAATAGGATATAATGCATACATTAGAATCTCTTTATCCGTTTATTTAGTCTTGTCTAATCTATCCCACTAGATCTCCATATTTAGGGATTTTACCCAACATGAACTTCTGATAAATAAGTTCTTCCCAGGAAGCTAAGTTCTACATATTCCTATGTAGGGTTCCAGTAAAATATAGTATGGAACCTCCAATTTAGTCATGTATATAACCAATAGAATTAGTGTACATATGTGAAATACTCATAACATAAAATAAAACAAGATGAAAATGTATAAATAAATAACCATTGTAAATCCTCGGGTTCTACCATTAAACCTACGATCAACCCAAACCTTATTTATCCAATGTTGGGGTGTCTCTTATCATGTCACATAATCATGACTACCAATATTTTTCTCCATATCTATTTCTTATATGCATTTCCTGGGAAATTTAAATCACATTTTTAGGCCACCTGTCACTGGGATCTAGGCTATACCCTAGTGGGAGAAACCTCATCTAGATCCAGGGTTGTTCCTCACCCAAATAGAAAATCTTGGTGTAAAATAAATCCCATAAAATGGATCTATGGAGAATGTAAAAGGCATCCAAAATCATACCAGTAGGCCACCTTTCATCTGGATATAGGGCATACCCTTCTAGGTGAAACCACATCTAGAGATAGGGGTGTTTCTATCCCTGTTGTGATAATATTGATGGAATTTGAATCCCACCATATGGATCTAAGGATCATGTTCAATTAATCCCATATCTTATAACATCTAGATCCAGGAATAATGTTCAAGGCATCCTAAAATAATCCAAAAACTAAGGGCATTTACATACATAGAATCCATCATTATCCGATTCAAGGGTGTTACTCGCTCAACTAGATATCTCATCTTGGATGATGGTGCATTCCACAATACATATACAAGGATCATATCTAATGCATCCCAAACCCATTAAAAACTCAGTGGATTTCAATTTTGGTAATCCATCATCATCTGATTCTAAGGTGTGACTCTACCTATCAGACATCACATTTTGTTAGACTATGCATCCCCCTATACAAATACAAGGATTGTGTGCAAGGAATCTCAAACCCATCTAAAAATCATGTATTTTCATACAAGTAATCTTGTATCATTTTATTCCAAGGTGTAACTTTTCCTACCAAACATCACATCATTCAAATCCATGGGTGGGGTTCCCTAAACTAAAAATCACATCTCGATAGACTGTGAATCCCACCATATAGATCCAAAGAGAATTTCAAAGGTATCCCAATTTCCATTATCTACGTATCAGTGGGAAGTACATCACACTTGAACTCATCTCATGTAACCAGGTTCAAACCCACATGTTTATGACTTTTCATCATCACAGCTATAATAGACCCACGCTAGAAATTCAAGTTCTAAGATGACACCCAAACTCATCACTACTCATTCCAATATACACCCTCTTTCTAGGTTCAACTTCTCACTAGGGTACTCACCAGAGTCCCCTACAACTCTTCATAGTTTGGACACCCTTCATGGGTCCTCTTATCTCAAAAACATCTCTTGGGTTAAAACCCATCACTTAGAGGGAATAACATCCCAAATAATCATCAAATTATCATCATGGCGTCGCATTACTCCTAGGAAGTCTCACATTGCAGATGGACTCAATTCTAAGACAACCCATGATAAAATATATTTATTTCTCATCATGATCAAATGTTAAACATCAAATATCCTAAAAACATCACCTTTATTGGATAAATTTTTTTGGTTTAGTTTCTTTGAGGACCAGTTATATAAGTACCTAATTTTTTAAGCTTGTGAAACTTTATCTATAATAAAAATTTTCTAGACCCCCTTTTATAATTTCTCAAAAATTATAGTTATCTTTATAACTTACGGAAGTGAAACATAAAAAAGGGGTGATCTCAAACACTCAAAAGGGAAAACATATCAATATATCATCATGTGTTAGTTCATAAGCATATGAGAAAACATGAGAATTAAATAGATTCATTATTAAAAATGACATGGGACAATAAGAGTTTTCAATAAATCATGAAGGAATGACTTGTCATATCAAATGAATAAACATGTAACATGACATAATAGTGTGAGATAATAATGGAAACATGTCATAAAGAAATGGGTTCATAAGATCATGGAATCATAAATATGTTACAACAACATAAAATATGACACCATAAGCATAATTCGAAGCTCACTACTAGGACTGTGAATTTGTATATATTCCCATATTGGATTGGTCTCACTCCCTATTATCATAAATTTTGTTGATAGATTCCCATGGAGGATTGGGTTCACTCCCTATTCCTGTAAACATAGAGGAAATGTCCCATGGTAGATTAGGTTCACTCCCTAATACCATAAATAACATATCATGAGATATAAATGTTTACCAAATTCACTTCAGGGATATATAATTCTCGTCTCACTCATTACAAAAAATATCGTTCTTGGGCTAATAGCTCATAAACCATACATTGTATCTCATGAAATGAAAACATTACCCAGTGAATTATAGGGATATATAATTCTAATACCACTAATTAAATAATGAAATTCCTAATATTTACATGGATATGTGTTCCACATGAGGAAAATAAACCATACATAAAGCATATACATGTTAAAACTCAAGAGAAAGAAGTGGGTTTCATAATCATGTCTCTAAACATAACTGAAGGCTATATCCAAGGATTCCTAAGGGAATGGGAATTAAATTGTTTTGGATGCATATATTTTAATAAATAAAAATATTTCTTTGAAATTTTTCTTCCAATATTGTAAAATTTATGATAAGGATCAAGGATAATTATAATAAAAAGTAACAGTATATTTGATGCTTTTCAAAATGAGCAAAGGATATTTTACGATAATAAATGGATTATTATTTTACATTAAACCAGTATTGAACCAGGAGGGTTGTTAATAAAATAATGAGGTTTTCTTGAATATATTCATGGTTTAAAACATTTTATAAAGGTATAACTTTTCAAGAAATAATAAATTAGAAAGTTTATTTATGTTAGGGTTACAAAAAAGTGAGAATTTTGAAGGAAACGTAAAACGTGTGTCATCGCAAAAATAAAGAAAATTTAAACATGATATATATATATATAAGGAATATATATTCATAATATGATTAATTTAATGAGAAAAATATTTATGAAAAGGTAGAAATATAAAGATAACATATATCTCAAAACTAATGATTGTGGTTTAGAGGATCTCTTTTTTTTGTTTTAAAACACCTTTGTTTAAATACAACATTGGAAAAAGTGGTGATAAAAAATTATTTTGAAAATATTATAAGGTTAATATTAACTTCTATTGAGATAAAACATAATTATGTTTCTAAATATAAAGGATAACATTGAAAGGAATGAAATAAATGACACGACAGTTCATTAAAGAGAATGAGAATTATTCTTAACAATGTCAAACTATTATGTGGAAGAAATTAATTCAGGGGGAATATTTGAATAAAATTTATAATTATACTAGGGGAAATAAAATTCTCAATTAAAAATCATAGGTTAGAAGAAAACAATAATAGGAGTACGAACTTCAACAAGAAACATTATAACTCAACGAAAGGGGGTTTGAGTTAACAAATCACTTATAACATTGTAATCTTTAAAATTTGAAAATACATGGAAGGTATAACATTATATGGATTTTTAAATAACCTATATTTCATGAAAGTTATAAAAAATAAATCCATGTACAACACATAGACCAAAAAAATAATAAGTGTTGAATATGAATTATTTCTCAATGGAACAAAATTGAGATTTAAAAATCCATACATTTTATCTTGATTTTCTTGAATATGCTATAGCCACATTGAGAAAATTAAATTTTCCTTATAGTATTACATAAAAATTTAGGGATTATGATAATATCTTTTAACTAAAATATTTCTTAAGTGAAGAAGTATTCTTGGATAAGGGAAAGAGAAGGGTTTCTAGAGAAAACAAAAATTGTAGAGTGCCATGAAAATTAATGGATGATTGCACAAAAAAATGTGATATAATGGATTGGGGTATGGTATAAGGTCAATAATCCCTCATCCACTCAATTATAAACCTATTTTTAACATGTTTCGATCCCCTTACTCAAAAATTATTTACTTTTACCATTTTATATTTTATCTCGATAACTAGTTTTTACCAAAGTAATTTACCATTTATACCTAGATATTAAATATCCCTTATAACATAGTTTATACCTAATGATTAAAAATATTATATCAATTTTATAAAATAAAATTTCTATGTGTATTAAAAATTAATTTTAACATTAGCATAGGTAATGCGTAAAACCCCATTTTTAGAAAAATGTTTATTTTTATGCTTCAAAATTACGGGTAGATTAAAATTATAAATTAATTTAATTTTAATTATACAAGTTTGTTTAACGTAAAAAAAAATTTTTATATGGCTTTAAAATAATTCCAAAACTGGATTTTACCAAAATAATATTTAATTAAAATAAAATATCAAACACAACTTTTATGGGAAAATAATACTTAAGTTTTCAAATATAGGTTTTCATAATTCATAATAGTTTTTTAAATGTATATTTTTACTCCTTTAATAAATATATATTATGAAAAATGTCTTATATGTTTTTATATTATACTTACTTCTTAATATAGTAATAAATACTATGATTTTATTAAAAACAATATTTTTCACTATTCACCTAAAAAAATTATTTTTTGAAATGAAGAGAAAAAATCACTTTAGGATAATATTTTTATTTTGAATTTAAAAATTCAGTTCATTTTTTAAAACTCAAATTCTAAAATTTATAAATTTATCTTTAAATGAAAATTAAAAATATAAAAAAATTGTGTTTTTAAAAAAAATTAACATCATAAAATTTATATTTTCTCAATATTATTTCAAACTAATTTCTAGTTTAGATATTTTTAATATTAAAATATTATATATTATTATTAAAATAATTTAGAAGTGAGTTCTTTTGATTTATTAATATTTCAATTTTTATTTAAGAATGGAAAAATCTTTTGAATATTAAATCATATTAACTATATATCCTCTAAATGTAAGAAGTTTTAATTCATTAATATATTTTTATTTAATATTTGTTTAATTATTAATATAATTTTATTAATAATATCCATCTCATTTGTTTTATCTCATTTTAATTTTGGATTTTTGTGCTGAGAAACCTATCCAACGCATTAGATTTATTTAATGGAAATATGTGTTGTAAAAACATTGGGAATTGAAAAATTGTAACATTTCCAAGTCACCCGATGTCAGTCCTCACATCCAACCAATATATTAGTGTACTCTGGGTATACCCACAAAGTTATTCATGTATTTTTGGGGTAGGAAGGCTCTATACACTCGTATATCACTATCTTAACGGATTTACTACAGCTCAAAGTCCCAACATGACCAATCCCTAGGCCATCAATCACAACTCATCACTCACCTATACCTAGAGATCTATAAGGGATCCTATTTTAGGGTGGATACATCATGTTCATTTAATTTTGTATTATTTAAACAACTTAGGGCCCAAGTTTCCTAGGGCATACTACTATAATCAATACCTTGGCCATCATCGGATGAGGAAATTATTCTAGTGAACATGGGTATGTCATGACCTAGGTAGTTTTTTCAGTCAATGGTCATTTCACTTAAAATTAAACAATTATAATAAATTATTCAAACACTTTTAATAATTTATAATTAACTATAAAATTTAATTCAATTAGGCATAATTCCATAAACTCATGGAGTTCTCCCATCACACCATAACTATAACCAAAAACTGATGTGACATCCATGAAACACTCTAGTAATCATTTTGGGAAAAATCCCAAACAATCAGAACCAATCTCATCACCAAATTAAAATGATTTATGCCAAAAATTTAGAAACCTTTAAATAGTGGAATACATAAACTAAAATGGTGTGAAAATTTCATATCATGATTCCCTCTACCTGATCCAATAAAAATACCCATAAAATATCCAATTCAATCGTGATCCTTTGGAATTAGCACCATACCCAAGGAAAAATCCAATTAATATCACCAACAATCAATGAAATATAAGAACAAATGTAGGAACAGGGACCCTATATCGGATATTCCAAAAAATATCAACAAGAACCCATCCCCCTCAAGGGGGGTCAAAGGAGAGAAAGTGGATGTATATGAAGATCCTAAATGGCCTTATCTTGATTCCAAACACCCTAAGACTGAAACAAATCACCCATAAAAATACTAAAATACCCATGCTTAAAAAACCAACAAACATTCAACATAAACATGAGTTTCATGCCATGAAATACTTGGGTAGTGTCCCTCTATCTCAATCAGGTTCCCTTTCATGCCTTGAACGTAGCCCATGAAATCGATTCATGGTACTAACCACCTTTCACACCATAAAATTCCTGCAACTATTATTTTTCAGCAGTCTTTCCACCTGTCCATTATTTAATATTCTCTTGAATTCCTTATCCCTCCACTAAATCTCAAACCATTTCCAAAAACCTTTATTTTTAACATCCCAACACTCATAACTCCAATACAATCTTTTTTTATCTAAAAAAACCTCACTCCAAATTCAAAAATACAAATTCCCTCTAAATTTATAACTCATCCAAACATAGGGTATTACATATAGAATTTATTCTAACTACATTTCTTTCAGAAGGTAATATGAAATAGTCATATTTATCTACATACCCATTTTATTTTATAATTATCTCCAAAAAATATTTAACTAGAAGATAGATATCAATATAACATGTAAGATGATGGAACATAATGAAGCCTAAAATATTTGTCCACATACCTCTTTCCTAATATTTCTATCTTGTAAATATACTGAATAGATAAAAATTGGGTTGTATTTTGGAGTTGCCCCATAATCACCTATATTTTACTACTCTTTTATGGTGATATAGTTAAATAAATTTTGAAATCCATTAATTTTTTTTAATATTTCCTTTTCATTGTAATAAAGGTTCTTTAAAAATTCCTTGGGTCACTAATGTTATGCCTTCAGTAACTAATAATTCAAGCACTAACTGATATAATTTTTTACATATATCATCATATTTATCCACTAAAACTACCATTTTATATCATAATACATATTCATTAATCTAGGATGAAAAACCTAACTGAGTTTATGAAACACATTGATAACTTCCTTATACAGGCTCAATGGAACAACCACTTAATCTTAGAAATAGTGTACTAAGTTAACCACCAGAAATCACCCTTTAATGTTCTATAAACCATTTAAGGTTTTATTAATATTTTTTATCTAGTATAAATATTTTTTATAACCATTACATGGCCCATAATAATATAAGTCATGTTGTTCTTATTTGATGCTATATTAACTCACAATTCAAGAGATTTTTAGGCTAAAATCTACCACCAATCCCATCAACTACCCATAAACCCATAATTACTTTACCTCTTGAGTATTCATAAATAAGAAATTTTCTTTGAAATTACCCATATATAGGGTATAAGATAACTCAAAATTGAATGTCTTAACATACCAAACCCATATCAATTACCTCATGTTTGAATCTTTCTATGAGAAAATATACCTCATGCTACTATGATTCAAATACCACGTAAACCTCTGCTGTAAAAGGTGATTTCTCTAAATTTTATAGTAATGAAAAAAATATACAATCTAAAAAACATGTGTAGGATAGGGTTTATGAGTTTTTCATAATTATCTCAATCCATATGAAACCACATTATATCCATGCATGAGAACACATATTAATCCAAATCCAGATATATCATAATATACTATAAACCCTTCACCGTAATTAGAAAAGATCAATAATGAAGAAAAATTAAACCATTTATTCATATCATCAATATCACATTAGCACATGTTATCCCACTCAAAAATTATTCCATTCCAAGTCAGTTATGTTATCATTAAAGGTAAATTTGAAAAGTCTTGAGTAAAGCATCGGTTGTAACCTTATAATCTAGGGAAACATAAAATATAAAAACATTCTTGGATCATTTCCAATATGTCACCAAATAAAATTTATCTAAATCCACTAAAACATTTTCTCAGAAATCACTTACCCTAATAACTTCAACTCCTGCATCCAAAACTGACATTTTCATAACATCACATAAAACCTATGAACTTTTAATATCCCAAACACAATCTTAAAATTCCTTCTATGATTATCATATAATATAGAATAAATAATAATATCATATAAAATTATCAAAGTAATAAATTCAAGGTATTTATGGAATACAGGATTTTTTAAGTATATAAAAGTGGAATGAGTAATAGTAACCTCAAACCACATCACTAAGAACTAAAATTTTTTATATATACTCTTGAATGTTTTCTTCAAAATTTTCATCTTCTTCACCACTGGTTGGTGATATCCTGATCATTGGTTTAATATTTAAAAACTACATAACTCATATCAATGGATTAAATGTACCAAAAATACAAGTTAGGGTAATTTGTTCTTAACTTTCATTTGATTCAATTTACAGTATTTGATGTGTGTTTTAAAAATACTATAATAATTCTTTCAAAGAGATTTAGTCTCAGCCATAGAAATTTTTTTGTTGAATAAATATCTTCCCTCTAGATTCTCCAATGATGATTTTAATCCTTATAGAATTATGGGTTCTATGAAATTTATAGTCAATAATATCAAACTCATTATAGGAAACATTCCAATAGATAACTCCTCATCTCTCTCATAGTATTAGTAGTTCAACAAGTCTTCAATAAAGATATTCAATAAATATTTCACCCCTACCATTAACTGGAGTATATTCTTGGATTTTATTGATCCAAGAATTAAACTATAAAACTAACACATCAATGTTCAAAGGTCATTAAAAAGGGGTTATGTATGACTAGAATAAATATCCCACTCTTCCATAAAATTTTTAACATTGTATTCAACAAAAGTAAATTTATATTTATATCCATACCATTTGACATGATCCTCAAGCTTCACCATAAAATCCATTCCAATTATGACACCATACATGTCCATCTCTAAAAATAAGAATTTTCAGGTGATATCTACATCATAAGGACATAGACTTAAAATAATTTCATTATAATATATCTTTATAATATAATTCACTTTATTCCATCACTAAAGGCCTCTTAGATTTATAGTTTTATAGATTTATATCATAAAATTTTATATAAAAACTCATACATTACAAAGTGGACAGTCCAGTTCTATTCCCATTTTACTAAAAAAATTAAAATAAAACATGTTTTATTTTCTTCAAAAATAGTCATAAATTTTAATTTGACTTTATTCTTTATTCCTATTCACCCTTAAATCCTGTGAAAAAAATTTGAAAATATGGGATGAAAAACAAAATTTTAGTAAGAGATATAAAAGAAACAAATCTGTTAGTTTGTGGAAAACATGAAAATCAATAAAATGCTTACCTTTTCCAAGTTATTATTTTAACATATAAAATAAATTTTATCTACATTGAAATCTTATGTTTTTCTCAAATAAAACCTTTGAAACCCAATCTGAGATAATAAAAAACTCATGCAGGCACTTATAGCATCATATTCATAACTTTGGTTAACTTACATTATAAATAACTCAAGACTTGTTAAATTCATAGGAGAAACCTTCCTAGATTAACTTCATCAATATTTCATTTAATGACATGTAGAATTATCCAATGCACTAGAGACCTATATCAGGCTCACATATTGTATAATATGTATCAGGATCACCCATCATATAAGTTGTATCGGGATCACCCATTATATAATTTGAATCAAGCTCACCAATCAATATTTATAATTTTTAAGCACCATATCAAGAAAAAAAAATTAATATTACACATTTTAATCATAAAAAAAATGAGAAAATATTTTTGTCACATAAGAAATTTACTTTCCATTCTTATAAAAAATGGGGAGAAAGAACCCTTTCTTTTGAAAACACTTTAACATGAAAATTTCTAAAAACACTGTAGAAAATATTTCATTTGAAAATAAGCATGTAAAATCTTATAGGAAGCATAAAATCGGTGAAAATTTATGAAGGTGTGAAATTATGATCATCATATATATTAATGAAAAACATTATTTTACACTAGTAAAAAGATACAAAAGTGACCCGTACAAAAAAAATAAAAAGATTCCTTTTTAAACAACTATATAGAAATTTAAAAGTAATAAAAAAGATCTTTATCAATCATTGAATCATAAATAAGAATTTTATTAAATTTTTTTAGATAAATTAGGAATTAAAGAATAATTTGGAGTGGAAACATTAAAATATTATTTTTAAAATTATTTCTTTTGCTTTAAATACCATCTAGTGTCATAAGCTCTTTAAATCTGGAATAATAAATTTATATTTTTTATTTAATTGAATAAGTTCCTTTTTCAGGTACATTCCATTATCCATTTTATGTAATTTATAACCTTGTTTTATTTAGTTACATAGTCAATAAGTTTATGTTGGAAATTTAGGGTTTGATCAGATCATAATCCAAAAATAACTTTGGTAGGATGATCATGGTGAAAATTACCATTACTCCATCATATCTAGAATTATAATAATGACATAATTATCATTTTTATACATTAAAATTAATTTTGAAACCATAAATTAATGTCTTATATGAGAAATTAATCACATCACTTCATGGAGGTGGTAATCTACACGTTCGCATGAACGGTATTATCATTTCTCAATGGATTGAACAGTAATAAAATAGATGAAATATTATCGTTCTATAATGATAATCATATCATGAATATCATATAAATACATTAAATCCATCATTATAAATAACCATGGGAGGTGGTGATAGAAAATTAAACACTTATCTAATATGTTATATTTATCAACATAATTCATGGGACACTATAAATTTAACATCCTTGTTCCAGAAGCCACCCAAATACGCCCCGTACCCAGTTGGTCATATGGCCTCAAGCGGATTTTACTGAATTCCAGAAGCTACTGACTAGCAGTGAGGGCTTTGGGTGTGATAGTGGGGAAAATATGCCCTCATTGGTAGAGTAATAGAGTGGAATTAAAATATATAGTAATAGAGGAAGCAGTAATAATACCATAAAATAGTAAACAGTGGAAGAATGGAAGTAATAATGATGTGGACTTAAAAACACATGTTTTGACACATCTTTTTAATTAATTTTTTATCAATTTAATTACTTATTTTAATTTTTTTTTAATAAATAATAAAACTTTTTTAATTCTATCACTAAATTTATTAATTTAATTAATTTTTGTAATTAATTGTGTATTTTAAAATTCAAAATAATTAATTTATTTCTTAATTTAATTTTATAGTATAATTACTTTTTATCTAGTTTGGTATCTTTGTCTGAATACTTAATGATTTAATATTTATTATTTCACATAAATAATTTATTCTTAATCTAACATCTCATGTATTGAAAATTAATTAATTTAATGAAACATAATTATTATATGACTTTTAATAATTCGTTAATTACTAATTTAAGTTTTGAAACAAACTAAATTTATTAAAACTTTACATTTTTAAGTATTAATCCAATTCAATTATTCAATAAGATGATAATTTAATGTCTATTTTTATTAATTTAGTTTTTTATAGTAGCAACAATTTATTTTTATTATTTGAGTGTCTAAATCTTATATTAACTATTAATAATTAAGTTTCTTTTCAATTTTTAGTTTTAGTTTAGAAACAATTTAAGTTTTATAAATTAAAGTTAATAATAATTTAACCTATGTTTATTTGGTATTATTAGTTTATTTAAATTTATGGGTATATTTATTTTCATTGGTTTTATTTAATTTTTAGATGTTATTAATTAATTCATTCAGTTTTTATTTATGCTCCAATTTATTTTACTCTGTTTATTTTGTAGATTTATTGTCTCACCATGTCACTTTTTCCTTTACTGTCTCACCATAAACTGAGACATCGATTATTTCATTTACGGTGACACTGTAACTCCACCTTTATTGTCTCACTGCTTCTTCACTTCTACTGTAATATTTCACTATCTCATAGTGAGTATCACATTGTTTCCCAGAGAAACGGTGGCATTGTTTCCTTTACGGTTTCACAGCAACTGTGACACCACCGGTGCCCTGCCTTTGCCTCGCCTCCATACTCACTTCATGGTTTCTTCCACACCACTACCAAAGTGTTGGGGCTCAATGCCCGGCGCTGCAATAGAAGTAGTCATTTCAGAAACACACAAGAGGAGAAGATTTCACCATTTTGTTGTACCACCGATCATCGCAACTAAGACACGCCGCTTGATCTACGCAACCAATAGGAATTTCGATACATGGAACCTTCATGAATCGCTTTTCACGTCATCTTCGACAATTCTCTCTCCATAGTCGCACTCCATCATCTTCACGCACATGCATTCATTCGCCGTAGTTGACACACCATCATCTTCGGTTTCATTACCTCGGCTTCATTCATCATTATCATCTTCGCTTCACACCGATTACCGCAAACGTGACAACCCCTTGTTTCTCTCATGGCGGCTACATCTTTGACAGCCCACATTCCAAAACATGCTACTGCATCCTATTATATAGACACCGAGCACATATCTTCAATTAATGTGGTAAAATTCATAATTCCATCATAATTCCATCAATTAATATTGGGAATAACTCTTCATTAATTTTGGGAGAAAATCCTCCATTAATTTTGAGAAAATCACTCAATTAATATTTTCTCTCTCCTCATTATTTAAATTTTAAATCAGAAATCCCAACAATCTCCACCATGATTTAAAATTCAAATACTCCACCTTCATCTCCACCATCTGGGTCAAGTTGATCGTCGACTCCACCAAGCTTCGAATGTCACCCAATGAACGGAACATGCCGCATGACACCTAAGGCCAAGAAAACTTTCGATGTTCCAGCAACACTGTAGATACAGTCGTCACTTCCGATGACATCCAAGTCCTGAGTCCATGATAAGCTGCTCCACCAGATGCTTTCCGCCGTGTTCTGCAACCGAGCAGTTCAACCAATCCCTCTGATACCACTGTTGGGGCTCAAAGCCCGGCGCCGCAGTGGAAGTAGTCGTTGCAGAAACACACAATAGGAGATGATTTCACCATTTTTTTGTACCGCTGATCATCGCAATCGGGACACGCCTCTTGATCTCCGCAATCAAGAGGACTTCTGATACATGGAACCTTCGTGAATCTCTTTGCACGACGTCGTTGACAATTCTCTCTCCATCGTCGCACTTCATCATCTTCACGCACATGCATTCATTCGCCGTCGTTGACACATCATCATCATCGGTGTCATCACCTCTGCCTCATTCATTTTTATCATCTTTGTTTCGCACCAGTTACCGTAAATGCGACAACCCCTTGTTTCTCTCTTGGAAGCTACATCTTTGTCAGTCCACATTCCAAAACATGCTACTGCATCCTCTTATATAGACACAAGCCCATATCTCCAATTAATGCGGTCAACATTCATAATTCCATCATTATTCCATCAATTAATATTGGGAATAACTCTTCATTAATTTTGGGAGAAAATCCTCCATTAATGTTGAGAAAATCCCTCCATTAATATTTTCTCTCTCCTCATTATTTAAATTTTAAATCAGAAATCCCATCAATCTCCACCATGATTTAAAATTCAAATACTCCACATTCATCTCCACCATCTGGGTCAATTTGATCGCCGACTCCACCAAGCTTTGAATGTCACCCAATGAACGGAACAGGTCGCATGACACCTACAGCCAAGAAGACTTTCGATATTCCAGCAACACTACAGATACCGTCGTCATTTCCGATGACATCTGAGTCCTGAGTCCATGATAAGCTTCTCCACCATATGCATGACGTCGTGTTCTGCAACCGAGCACTTCAACCAATCCCTCTGATACCACTTTTGGGGCTCAATGCCTGGCACCGCAATGGAAGTAGTGATTTGAGAAACACACAAGAGGAGAATATTTCACCATTTTTTTGTACCGCCAATCATCGCAACCGGGACATGCCACTTGATCTCCGCAACCAAGAGGACATTCGATACATGGAACATTTATGAATCTATTTGCACGATGTCGTCGACAATTCTCTCTCCATTGTCACACTTCATCATCTTTACGCACTTAAACTCATTCGTCGTCGTTGACACACCATCATCGTCAGTGTCATCACATCTGCTTCATTCGTCTTTATCATCTTCACTTCGCACCGGTTACCACAAACGTGACAACCCCTTCCTTGTTTATCTCTTGGAGGCTATATCTTTATCAGCCCACATTCCAAAACATGCTACCACATCCTCTTATATAGACACCCAGCCCATATATCCAATTAATGCGACCAACATTCATAATTCCATCATTATTCCATTAATTAATATTGGGATGAAATCTTCATTAATTTTGGGATAAAATCCTCCATTAATGTTGAGAAAATCCCTCCATTAATATTTTCTCTCTCCTCATTATTTAAATTTTAAATCAGAAATCCCAACAATCTCCACTATGATTTAAAATTCAAATACTCAACATTCATCTCCACCATCTGGGTCAATTTGATCACCGACTCCACCAAGCTTCGAATTTCACCCAATGAATAGAACACGCCACATGACAGCTACGGCCAAGAAGACTTCGATATTCCAGCAACACTGCGGATACCATCGTCATTTCTGATGACATCTTAGTCCTGAGTCCATGATAAGCTGCTCCACCAGATGCTTAACGCCGTATTCTGTAACTGAACACTTCAACCAATCCCTCTGATACCACTGTTGGGGCTCAAAGCCCAACCCCGCAGTGGAAGTAGTCATTGAAGAAACACACAAGAGGAGAATATTTCACCATTTTGTTGTACCGCCGATCATCGCAACCAGGTCACGCCTCTTGATCTCCGCAACCAAGAGGAAATTAGATACATGGAAACTTCATGAATCTCTTTGCACATTGTCGTCGACAATTCTAACTCCATCGTCGCACTCCATCATCTTCGTGCACATGCATTCATTCGTCATCATTGACACACCATCATCGTCGGTGTCATCACCTCTACTTCATTCATCTTTATCATCTTCACTTCACACCAGTTACCGCAAACGTGACAACCCCGTTTTTGTTTCTCTCTTGGCGGCAACATCTTTGTCAGCCCACATTCCAAAACATGATACCGCATCCTCTTATATAGACACTCATCCCATATCTCCAATTAATGCGGTCAACATTCATAATTCCATCATTATTCCATCAATTAATATTGGGAATTACTATTCATTAATTTTGTGATAAAATACACCATTAATGTTGAGAAAATCCCTCCATTGATATTTTCTCTTTGCTCATTATTTAAATTTTAAATCAGAAATCCCAACACAATGCTTCTTCCCAGCCTCATGAACTCACTCCCTTTCTTCCCTGCATCTACTCTTGACTAACAACAACATATTCTCTACACAAAAACAGCATAACCACAACACATAATCCCAAAAACCACAAATCAAACTCAAATCGGAACCCAATCCCATCCTTGTGCACAGATCAAATAAAATCAAAACAATCAAAAAAATCCAAATTTGATGAATCCAATATTTTCCGTAACATGTGCCAAATGTGGAGTATTTGGGTCTAGGTGTTGTTGTCTTTTGAAGATCTTGAGCTCGGGAAGAAGATCCCAAGTCGATCTACTGCCATGCCCCTTGATGTGATCCGTGATTTCCAGGATCTGAACTGTTGCTCGCCACCGCGAAATCTGAGCCATGCGGTTATTGAAGTTTGCAACCAAAGATTCTGCACCACCTGTTAGAACCGAAACCATCGACGAGGGAGTTTGTGGAAGAGCCGAGGGTGAGGCCACTGAATACGAGCTGAGGTGCATGAAAAAGATGACACACTAGTCGCTGGATTTAGATCCGTCGAAACTCAATCATTGCTCATGCCAAAGCCGCCGTATTTGGTGGGTTCGAAACACGGGTTTTTTTTTATATGCATTTTTTCAAAAAAAAATTTGAAAATACATCTAGGTTAAAAAAATTATTTTTTTACCCCCCAAAGGTGGCACCTGGTGTGCCGCCTTTGGGGAATTTTCCGGCCAGGGCAAGGCGGCACCGGGTGTGCCGTCTTTGCCCAAAACATAACCGCAAAGGCGGCACACCAGGTGCCGCCTTTGCCTAAATAATTTTTTTAAAATTTTTATTTTTATTTTTATTTTTTTTGTTTTGTTTTGTTTTATATATATATATATATATATATATATATAACAAAACTTTTCAGCAGAATTTTTCTGCTATTTAATATCCAGCGGTTCTGCCATTACAGCAGTCTGGATTCTGACTGATACCCTCACCCAGGACTCCCTTTTATAAGGGGTTTGCCCTGAAAACAATACTGCATTTCCGATGTGGGATTCTGGTTCTCCTTTTCCTGCACAGTACATTCTGCGTTTCTGATGTGTGATTCTGTTTCAAGTGCGCGACTTTGAAAGACTATAAAAGTTAAACTATAAGACCAATACAAATGAAACTTTAAACACTGATTAAACATATAAGAAATAGTTGAAAACAAAAATAATTTCATAAAAAATGTTGATACAGATTAATTTATAATCTTTCAAAACCACCTACTTGAAACTTAAACATGTTTGAAGTACGTGACTTTGAAAGCTTATAAAAGATAAATTATAAGACCAATACAAATGAAACTTTAAACATTGATTAAACATATAATAAATAGTTGAAAACAAAAATAATTTCATAAAAAATGTTCACAAAAAACAATTTATAAGCTTTCAAAACCATCAACATGAAACTTAAAAATGTTTCAAATTCCCGACTTTGAAAGACTATAAAACATAAATTATAAGACCAATAGAAATGAAACATTAAACATTGATTAAAAATATAAGAAATAGTTGAAAACAACAAAAACTTCCTAAAAATGTTCCATAAAAATTAATTTATAATATTTCAAAACAATCTACTTGAAACTTAAAAAAATTCATGTACATGATATGAGTATGATGGGTGGCCTTAAATTATATTCCACTTCATAAAAATGGGTAATGTTTTTACCTCATGAGAAATCACTTACAGTGCATGGGAGGTTATCCTAAGCACTCTATGTTATATTTTTTAGTGGTTATCCTTGACTTAGAATTGTGATTCCATGTTTTATTTTTTATTGCATTCCAATGTTGCCTTGATATTATTATATTATATAATAATTTGAGGTTTATTTTTATGAATCACATCAATTTTATATCACCTTGTTATGTCTCTCTACTCACATGTATTAATTTCATAATTTTATTCTTTGATTATTTCTTTACAAGGATTTATAATTCACCCCTTTCTTATGTACATCCCCAGGTTATCCTATGCAGTATTATAAGATCAGTGGATTTTAAGGGCATGTTATGGAGTTTTAAATAATTTTTTTGTATTCTTATTTAGTTTATTATTCTATGTAACTAATTACCTAAGGACACATGGAATAATTTTATTTTGTGATTATATTAAGTGTATATTTTTTGAAAGAAATCATGAAATAAGGGGCATTAAATATATGGGTTGTCATTTTTCCTTGGTCTCATACCAATGAAAACTATTGTACTCAATTACTATCTTCCATGGATATAAAACACATTGAAGGTACCCTCACCACTATATTTTTATGATTAGGGTAATTCCAATTACATGGATGGTAACACAAGTCTTCCAAGTTCAATAAGGGTTTTATTCCATGTTATCGTTTATAATCATGACCATATAATTCCCTCAATTTTAGCATATTGTGACTTCATTTTTTAATTTATACTTTACATATCACTTATTCTATGTTTATGTTATGTAAGGTTCCCATATATGCTACTCTGTAATGAGCTTTTGATCACACATGTAATTTTTTCCTTTCTCAGGAATCATTGAGGAGGAATATGTGATATTTTCTGGGATATGATTGAAGGGATTTTCATGATCTCATAATATGTTCATTTTGTATCTTCTATTTTAATATGTATTGTATATCTATATATGGTCTTCCCAGACTACTAAATTGTTCTTTCCATTGGGGACTCTTTTACTTTATACCAATAATGTAATATAACTATTGACTATAGGTTTATGGATTATAAGATGTTATAGTTGGTATTTGAGTAACATTATTAGTAACATTTAGAAATTGATTTAGAGGAACCAATATAGATATAAATATTTCAATGAAAAACACTCAAGATTTCTAGAAAACACTCTATAATTCATAATTAGAATTATATTTTACATTTATATTTTATTATCTAATAATATATATGTCATTATAAAAATATGGATACCAAGTGGAGGAATGGGAACCATATAAACATTCTTAGTCAATGTAGGGATATTCCCCATAAACAATTTAACAAATATATTTTGCAGAAAAACCTATTCATAACTATATTAGGGATTTTAACCCTTGTTATGAAAAATAAACCCACCTATATAGAGAGACCTATTGATCTACAACATTGTGTAACTATAATTGATATCTTCATGTAGTAATAACCTCTAACATTCAGTGAAATTTCTGATCCATTTGTAGATGAAAAATGCATAATGTCCCTATAGAAAATAATTTTCAATTTAGGAATTAGTTAAAAGGAAAAAGTCATCATGGTGGTTCACCATATGAATGGATATGTGGAACAATGGAAGTCATTAATTCAAAACAATAAGGAATATGATATATAAAGATCCCATTGATATGAATTTTTTTTTCCAATAAGATGAATGACTTGTTAGTAGATTATTTTGATATGTGAGCATAATTGTGATGACTTTTGATGTGAACCTAATAGAATCCCTGTGTTTTTCATTGATTTTATTTTTTCATTCAGGTGGATTTTCAGAATTTAAGATAAGGGATAGATAGTTTAATCAGTCACAGATTTTAGATTACAGAATAGTGAATTTTTAAAACAATGTACTATGGATTCACCCCCCCCCCCCCACCCCTCATTAGAACCCAACTGATCCTTGGTTAAATCAAATGGTATCATATAAAGATCCCCTCTCATGATAAGAAAACATTATGAGAAAGATCGTAATTCAGTGAGAAACCATGGAATACCTAATTTTAGGGAAATAACTACCATACATAGAGGAATATTATACTCTTTTCCTTCAATCGCTTTTCTTATAAATGAAAGACGTATCAACCATTAGATTACCACCTATTATTAAGTATTATTATTGTACTAAAATCTAATATGATAAATCTTGATGTTGATGGAAAATATAAAAATTATACCCTAATGGATTTATCAAAAATGTTATACACTAAAGCGATGGGTGTTGAAACTACCAAGGATATTTCAGACAACCTAGGAAGTACATATGAAGGAAATATTAATGTTAAGAGAGATAATATGAAAATCCTAAGAATAAAGTTTGAGAATATTAAAATGGTCGATGATGAAATCATTGATGACTATTTCATTAGGTTCAATGAGATGGTATGTTAATATCTATGGATTTGGTTAGAAGATATAAGATTCAAAAATTTGGAAAACACTTTTGATAAATTTCCCTATAGCGATTTGATGCCATGGTTTTAGACATGGAAGATAGGGAATATATTTCATTAGAGGACGTTATATTTTTATTCTCATAGATTATGAAATGATAAAGGAAATGAGTTTCAAAAAGAAGATATAGATTATATATCCTTTGAGGCTACAAGAAAAAATAAGTTCAAATAATTGGAAATTGGGGAATCAATTGATTCTGATGATGATGAATTTGAAGAATATATTAATGAAATTTATTCACCTATTTAATCAATGTTTAATGTTTCATTTCTATTGGTCTTATAGTTTATGTTTTATAGTCTTTCAAAGTTGGGAATTTGAAACATTTTTAAGTTTCATGTCTTGATGGTTTTGAAAGCTTATAAATTGTTTTTTGTGAACATTTTTTATGAAATTATTTTTGTTTTCAACTATTTATTATATGTTTAATCAATGTTTAAAGTTTCATTTGTATTGGTCTAATAATTTATCTTTTATAAGCTTTCAAAGTCACGTACTTCAAACATGTTTAAGTTTCAAGTAGGTGGTTTTGAAAGATTATAAATTAATCTGTATCAACATTTTTTATGAAATTATTTTTGTTTTCAACTATTTCTTATATGTTTAATCAGTGTTTAAAGTTTCATTTGTATTGGTCTTATAGTTTAACTTTTATAGTCTTTCAAAGTCGCGCACTTGAAACAGAATCACACATCAGAAACGCAGAATGTACTGTGCAGGAAAAGGAGAACCAGAATCCCACATCGGAAATGCAGTATTGTTTTCAGGGCAAACCCCCTTATAAAAGGGAGTCCTGGGTGAGGGTATCAGTCAGAATCCAGACTGCTGTAATGGCAGAACCGCTGGATATTAAATAGCAGAAAAATTCTGCTGAAAAGTTTTGTTTTCTATATATATATATATATATATATATAAAACAAAACAAAACAAAAAAAATAAAAATAAAAATAAAAATTTTAAAAAAAATTATTTAGGCAAAGGCGGCACTTGGTGTGCCGCCTTTGCGGTTATTTTTTGGGCAAAGGCGGCACACCCGGTGCCGCCTTGCCCTGGCCGGAAAATTCCCCAAAGGCGGCACACCAGGTGCCGCCTTTGGGGGGTAAAAAAATAATTTTTTTTAACCTCGTTGTATTTTTAAAAAAAAATTTCTGAAAAAATGTAAAAAAAAAAATAACTCTTCGAAACACATTACTGCATGAGGAGTCCGCTGCATCACCAGATCCACCACAGGCGGTTTCGTCGGATTTATATTGAGGAAGAGGTGAGTTGAAGGGGAGGTTACCCGCTGAAGCCGAAGAGATCCAATGTCGACGCGGCTTTCCACAAGGCTGGGATAGCAAACCATTTCTTCTTTTAGTTGGTCTCTCATGTTTACCGCTGTTGGAAAGAGGTTGAGCTACTGGCTGGTGTCTGTTCTTTGGGAGGAGTCGACCATCGTACTAGATCTAAGCTTAGGAGCCGGACGCCGCACCTCATATACGAAGCCACCACTGTTGAAGCTAGATGAACTGCCATCCACCTGATCTATCACCGCCAGTTCTCACCTGTAGCGGCTCCTTCCTGGAACCAAAGACTCCCCCTATAGTGCCAAAATTTGTGGTTGGATATGGTTAACCTAATTATAAAATAATAACAATAATAAAAACTAGATAATAATAAATATAATATAAAATCCTTATAAATCATTATTTAATAATTAAATATAATTATGTTATAAAGTCAGTTAATAAAATAGATCTTTTTATTTAAAAGATTAAATAATTTTAACTCATTATAAAGATAAGATAATTTAAAATAACTCTAAAAATAATTATTTAATAAAATTTGTAAGCTAAATAAAATATTTAATAAATAAATTCCTAACTAAAAAATATTATTTAGTTATAATAACTAATTCTTAATAGTTCTAACATTAAAAAAATAACCAAATAGCTAATTTTTTATTTAAAAAAACGTAATAATTTTTTTAAAGATTTAATAATAAATTAATAACTATAATATTAATAGTTATTCTAGTAATAATAATTATCAATTTAAGTATCTTTAAATTTACATGAATTAAAATTTTAATTTATAAAATAACTATAATATATTATTTATTTTCTTTTTATTTAACTGTTTTTTTATTGCAGGTTCATACGGGAATTGAAATCCCATCCAGATTCACTTAACTAACTCACCCAGAGTTAGTTACGTGAGAAAAGATAGTGCGACGTGTTTGTCACAAAAAAACACGTGTGTGTAGTGCATAACTGAGGGAGTTTTGAAGTCAGTGGAAGCGATCGGTTACATGCAGTAGATGACAGCTGATTTATAAAGCAGAGCAGCAGTAGAATTAAAAAAATCTCATTGATTTCACTAACAAACTTTTGGAGAGCAGATTGAGACTGTCATTCTAATTTCACGCCACACCATCTAAGAGTATATTGAATCTCATTCGGAGGCTCATTGATTCTACGATCACATCCGATTGAGAGCTGATCAAGGGACAATCATCCACATTTGACGCACACATTTTTTCAAGAGTGAAACTTCCAGGAGCGTCATATGAGCAGAGCAGGAGACAAAGGAGCCTGGAAGCATAGTATTTATAAGGGAGTTTTCCTTCCCTCTATCCATAATTCTTATGCTCTATTTTTGGTTGTTTTCACTACTTTAATCAAGATGATCAACAGATAAATTGACTTAGCTCAAGAATTCAATTCTTCAGGTTAATCTCTTAGAATTCTTCATTTACTTTTCATTTTTCAGAATCATAATCAATTGGTAAGGATGATTAATGATTCTCTGTTCAGTTGCTTTATTCCTCAGTTGTTTTCTAAATTCATAAATTCAAGATCAACTAGGGAGGTTGTTCTTGAATACATCATTTTCAAAGCATTAATTTCATAACATTGGTAATTTATAGCGAGTTTGTTTCCGAATGTTATCATTTTATAATTTTCAAGAAGTTTAACTAAATTTGGAGTGTCGAACTCCTAAAATCAGTTTACTGTGTGTTGAGTTTCCTGGATAGGGATACTTTTCACCTTTTTTCTTGAGGTATGATTCAATAAAGTGTAGTAGGTAATATATACTTTAAGCCGGTAGTTTGTAATTCTCGAGTATTACATTTCATCTTCTCCTTCAACCTTGCTTCTTTATTCTAGTATTTTTTTCTCTTTTGTTAGCTTTATTGTAGTTCTTAGTTCATCAGTTTACATGAAATTGATTTAGTCTCTTTTCTTAAAGGAAAGTACCAAAAAAATTGAAAAGTAAAGAAAAATATAAAGGTTATTACCTCATTGCTGACAACAATGAAGTTTTTAGTTTTCTTAAAAATAAAACCAAAGAATTCACTCACCTGTCTACTCCGTGGATCGACCCTGCACCACTATGCTAGTGTAGGTTATTAAATGTAATTTTGAGGGTCGTGATGACCTCCAGATTCCTCAAAATTTGGCATCATTGTTGGGAAAGGCACAATCCATTACTCTTAACAAAAAAACTAATAAAAACACATATATAAAAATCTTTAAAAAAATTGAAAAATTTGTAAATTGTTAAAAAAAATCTGTTTCACTTCTTGCTGAATTGTTTCTGCTGAGTACTATTACTGTTGTTTTCATGAGCACAAGAATTTCTGGTTCTAGATTAGATCCTCTGAACCCTGAATTAGATAAACATCTCACTAATCTAAGAAGGAAGAATAAAACTGAAATGTAAAACTTAGATAATAGGTTTCCTACACCTAACAACTACCAAAATCAACCAGAACTCTTAGATGAAAATGAAAGGACTAGGATGAGGGAATTCCAACTTCCACAAGTTTCAAGCAATCTATCATCTGTTAGACTTAGTCCTAGGGATAGAAACTATGAATTGAAATAGACACACATTTCTCTGTTGCCTGCTTTTAATGGACTCTCTAATGAGGACTCCCTTTCCTTTATTAGAGACTTCAATAATACTCTACAGTAATTACCTCTTCTAGGACTCATAGAAAATGAACATAGAATGAGATTTTTTCCCTTTTTTCTTAAAGGGAATCCAATAAATTGGTTTCTGAGTCTAGATGAGAACATTTTTGAAAAATCGGATCAAGTTTATAATTCTTTAATAGTGAAATTTTATCCCCAAAGTCTTAAAGGAGAACTTAGAACTAAGATAACTAGTTTTTATCAAGTGGATGGAGAAGCTTTTCATGAATCCTAGGATAGATTCAGGGATCTTCTTAGGCAGTTTCCCCATCATTAACTCCCATATCATCTAATCATGGATACTTTCTATGAAGGGTTGTCCACCTCTGGACAGAATCATGTAGACTAGGCTACTGAGGGTAATTATAATGATAAAACAGATGAAGAACTTAGACAAATTTTTAATAATCTTGCACTGAATTCACAACATAAAAATTCAAGAAGAAAAATAGTCAATAGAAATGTTATCCCAAACACTAGTTCAATGAATGAAACTCAAGCTCAACTTGCTGAAATCACCAACCAACTGTAATCTTTAATGAAAAAAAATTTGAAGCAAACTGTTAATGAACTAGGATGTCAAAACACCAACAAATCTTTAAGGGAATAGTGTGTCCAGTGTGTCATGTTTGGGCATACTGAAGACTTCTATCCTAACTTTGATATTCCATCCTAATAACAAGAAAACTAAAACTTTGTTAAAATTGGTTCTTGGATGCCTCCTAAAGAAGATCCATTTTCAAACAATTTTAATCAAGGCTATAGGAACCATCCAGATTTTTTCTGCAAAGATCAAGGCTTAATTAAACAATCCACTGCCCCTAATCACTCTAACCAACCAAGACAAAAAATTTAGAATCAAAAAAGGGGTGAGTCTTCAAATGCACAAGGAAAAAATGATATTCACTTGTCTTCTAAGCTTGATCTAATCGTGAATAAAATTAACTCTCTAGAGGAATGATACATGAATCAGCTGTCCAAACATCAAAATCAATATGAGTCTGATAAAATGCATATTGATATGAGAATGAAAAAGATGGAAACACCACTTGTCCAACTTACTAGAGATTTTTCATCTAGGGAAAAAGGTGGACTTTGTAGTACCACTGAACTTAAACCTAAAGAGAATGATATGGCTGTTGTAACTAGAAGTGGACTTAATACCCAAAATACTACCGAAAAAGACACTGAAAATGCCCGAAATGAAAATATTCTTCAATCTAGAAATAAAAATATACATTTCACACATGCTGTAAATTCACAGTAAATCCCTGAAAATGATAAAAATAAAAATTGTTCATCTGAAACATGAGATGAAACTTTATCTAAAAATCAAAAGAATAAAGGAAAATAAAAAGTTGAGGAAGAGGTGAGGGATAAACATACTGTCCTTAAAAAATTTTCCCCACCCATCCCCTTCCCTGAGAAGCTAAAACATCAAAGTAACACTAAGACTAAACGTATTCAGTTCCTTAGTCTCCTTTCCAAAATTCAATTAAATATTCATTTCATTCAAGCCTTAATTCAAATCCCATATTATTTAAAATCTCTTAAGAAAATTGTTTCAAACAAAAAAACTCTGGAAGAATTTTCTTCTTAAAGCCAAACTGAAGAGTGAAATTTTGTACTATAAAAGAAATACCACCTAAGCTGAAACACCCAAATAGTTTTGTCATTCCTTGTACCTTAGGAAAGTCTAATCAACTGAACTATTTGTGTAATTTAGGTGCTAGAATTAATCTTCTCCCTTACTCACTTTTTCAATAGTTGATGTTGGGTGACCTTCAACCAACCAAAGTCATACTACAGTTAGCTGATAGATCATTCACTCATCCTATGGGTAGGGTAGATGATTTTCTAGTTGGGGTTGGGAATCTATTTCTGCCTACATATTTTTTAGTCTTAGATATGGAGTGTGATCAAGAGGATCCCATCATCGTGGGTAGGGCCTTCTTGTCTACAGGAGGTGTTATTATTGATGTCTCTAAGGTTCAATTAATTTTCAAAATTGGAGAACGACAATAAGAGTTTAATGTGTTTAAAAATATTAAAGGACCAACTTATTCTAAAAACTGTTCAAAAATTAAGTTCCATTAAGCTGAATGTTCTTTTTAAAATCAAATTGGGAACTCTGATGAATTTGAAAATCAATCCTCTATTAAAGAAAATAATTTTGAAGTTGAAAATATTTTTGAATCTATTTTAGAAGTTGAATATTCTGCTAGAACACTAAATCTTGAAAATTTACCAGAACTGGACAACTGTCCAGTTTCTGCTATTGAAGGGTCCACTGTTTCTGAACATAGGATCTTTTTGAGTGAATTTGAGGGTGTCTCGGTTAACACAAACCTTGATAAACATTTTTATGATATTGAGGGAGAACTTATAAGACAACTAGATTATTCTTCTTTGATAAACTTGTTGAATTCTGATATGGAAAACATAGATAGTGTACTGCCAAATTTGGACACCAACACTATTGCTTCTGAATCTGAACATGAAATTGAAAATCTTTCATCTTTCAATACTCCTTACATGAGATATGTTGAAGATATTTGACCTCCCAGTCCTAAGATTCTTCCTTCCATTGTAGAACCTCCCACTCTTGAATTGAAACCAATCCCTGGTCATCTTAAATATTTATTTCTGGGTGAGAACTCCACTTTGTTTGTCATAATTTATGCTAAACTTAATGGAACTCAAGAGGAAAGATTGTTGAATGTTTTGAGAAATTTTAAATCTTCCATAGGCTGGACAATAGCTAATATCAAGGGTATCAGTCCATCAGTGTGTATGAATAAAATACCTATGGATCCTGACCACAAACCTAGGGTAGAGTTTCAAAAAATATTGAATCCAAACATGAAAGAAGTTGGGAGATAATAAGTGATTAAACTGCTAGAAACTAGAATGAAATATCCCATTTATGATAGTGCTTGGGTCATACCTGTCTTGGTTGTCCTCAAGAAGGGAGGTTTCACTGTTGTTAAAAATGAAAAAATGAAAAATTCCATGTTAGGAAAGCCATGAAATGGAGAGTCTGTATAGATTATAGGAAGCTTAATGCAGCCACTAGGAAGGACTATTTTCCAATTACCTTTATGGATCAAATTCTTGAGAGGCTTGCTGGAAATGAGTTTTTCTATTTTCTGGATGGGTATTTTGGTTACAAGTAGATTCATGTTGCTCTAGAGGATCATGAAAATACCAAGTTCACATTCCATTTTGGGGAATTTTCCTACAGTCAGAAGCCCTTTGGGTTTTTTGGAGCACCAGCCACCATTAAAAGGTGTATGATGACTATTTTTTCAGATATGATTTAGAGAATTATTGAGGTTTTCATGGATTATTTATCCATTGTGGGTAGAACTTTTGATACTTGTCTTGTAAATCTTGAGTTATTCTTTGATAGATTCATTGAAACCAACCTTGTTCTTAATTGGGAGAAATGTAAATTCATGGTTACAGAAGGTATTGTGCTAGTTCATAAGGTTTCAAAAAGTGGTATAGAATTTGATATTGCTATGATTTATTTTATTCAAAAATTTCCACCTCCTGAAAATGTTAAAGGTGTTAGATGTTTCCTAGGGCATGTTGGTTTCAACTGGATATTCATAAAATATTTTTCCAAAATAACAAATCCCTTGTGTTCATTGCTGGTCAAGGATGCACCTTTCAACTTTGATGAAAACTGTTTAAAATAATTTAATCTACTTAAAGAGATAATCACTACATCACCCACTATCACTACACCAGATTTGAAGTTAACTTTTGAACTTATGTGTGATGCTAGTGACATGGATATAGGTGATGTCCTTAGACAGAGGAAATATAAGAAGTTACATGTGGTGTATTATTCTAGTAGACTTCTAGATGAACCCAAAAGAATTATACCACTACTGAAAAAAAATTATTAGCTGCTGTGTTTTCTCTAGAGAATTTTAGCCAGTACTTGTTAGGTTCCAAAGTCATCATTTCCACTGATCATTATGCTTTAAATTGCTTGTTTTCAAAGAAGGAAACTAAAGCCAAGCTGATTATATGGATTCTATTGATACAAGAATTTGATTTAGATATTAAGGATAAGCAGGGAGCTGAAAATTTAGTTGTTGATCACCTTTCTAGGATTCCTCTTACTCAATCTGAATCTAAAGATATAAGGGAGATAAACTCTTCTTTTCTTGATAAGAAGTTGCTCACTATGTCAATCAGGAAATCTACTTGGTTTGTAGATTTTTCCAAATTCTTGGCAGTAGGTGTTTTTTAATAAAATTTTTCCAATAACCAAAGAAAGAACTTCATTTCTGAACTTAAATATTATCTCTGGGAAGATCCTATGTTGTTTAGGAGATTTCCTGATGTTATCCTTAGGAGGTGTGTTCCTGAGGATGAGATGTTTCCTGTCTTAGGAAGTTGTCACTCTTCACCTTGGGGAGTTCACCATGTTGGTGAAAGAACTGCTCAAAAATTCTTACAATTTTGTTTCTATTGGCCTACCCTTTTTAAGGATTCTAGGAGCTTTGTAGTTGGCTGTGATAGGTGTTAGAGGCTAGGCAATGTGGGTAGGAAGCAGGAATTACCCTGAAAAGGAATTCTAGAAGTAGAAATTTTTGATGTATGGGGTTTATATTTCATGGGTCCATTTCCATCATATCATGGGAATGATTATATACTTGTTGATGTTGACTATGTTTCAAAATGGGTTGAGGTAGTGGCACTGCCCAACAGTCAAGCCAATTCTATAATAAATTTTTTCAAAAAGAACATCTTTACACGATTTGGAGTTCCCAAAGCCTTTATAACTAATAATAGAACACACATTAAGAAATATAAATTTAAATCTTTGATTGAGAAATATGGTTGTGTTCATAAAACGGGTACACATTATCATCCACAGTCTAGTGGATAGGTGGAAATTTCGAATAGGGAACTGAAACAAACACTTGAGAAAACTATGTCAAACTCTAGGAAAGACTAGTCTTTTAAATTGGATGAAGCTTTATGGGCATATAGAATTGCTTTCAAGACCCCAATAGGTATGTCTCCTTACAGGATGTTGTATGGGAAATGTTGTCATTTCCCTGTGGAGTTGCAATATAAGTATTATTGGAAAATTAAGGATATGATCTTTGATTTTAAGAGTGCTCTTGAGAATAGATTACTTGAGCTAAGTTAAATTGATGAGATCAGGCGAGAGAGTTATGATAATTCAAAGATTTATAATTAGAGGACTAAAATCTTTCTAGATTCTATCATTCAATCCCAAGAATTCAAACCTGGAAAGAATGTCCCCCGCTTTAACTCTAGGCTTAAACTTTTTCCTGGGAAGCTGAAGTCCAAGTGGTCTAGACCTTTTACTGTAGTGAGAGTTCTGAATAATGGATCTATTTAAATATTATGTGAAGAGAACAAACCTATGTTAGTTAATGGGCAGAGAGTGAAACATTATTTTGATTGATAGCTGAAGGGCTTGGCTGCCTTCACAGTGTTAGAAAATTGTTTTTGAATGAAGTCCTACTGGGGACTTTAAATCTGGCGCTGCATGGGAGGAAACCCATGGGTTTTTGTTGTGTTAATAAATAAATAAAATTAATTAAATAGATTATAACTGAAGACTTCAAATTCAGTTCTTATTAGGAGACATTCCATGTTCTTTCTTTTGTGTTCACTTTTGTTTCTGTTTTTGTTTTACTTTTAATGAGGTGCTTCCAGGATGGCTACTGTATGTACTATCTATGCTAGTTATTTGTCAGTAGTTTACATGCATTGTTCTTCTAGGATGCATCTACTATCATCTAAGGAGTGGAATTTCTATGATCATTTTTAGACAAGAACTTAGTCAGGGAAGTACTTCAACTTTCTGCATTTATTTATGCTCTTGTTTTTTATAATAAAATTCTGATCACTAAAAAAATCTGTTATAAGAAATTCTGCTACATATTTGCTGAAAATATACTGCATATCTTACATATACTAAAAAACTTGTGTTTCATGTAACTAAGTTGAATTAAAAATTCTTCATGTCCTTATTTCTTAAATTTGAATTCATCGATAAATATTGAAATAATCTTTCACTTTATGAAATTTAGTGTGGTGAAGTACATGCTTGCTGGTTGTTGTGTTTTTTGTTAATTGTGATTTGCTAAGGGGTGTTAGGAATACTTTCTTTATGTGTTATTGAACATCTAATTGAATCATATTTTCTGAATTTCCTTACACCCAATTCTCTATGCACCCACAAATTACATGCTTGGTTTGTACTTTAATGGAAACTTTTTGTTACTGGACTTAAATGTTAATGTGTGTTATTTTCATTTGAACCTACTGATACATTATTCATTGTGGCAAACAATATTTTTGAACTTTAGTGAGACCCTTTCAACTTGCATTAATTCTACTCTATTGAAAATCAATTTTTAACTTCAACTGTCAAATTTTTTTTCTCCACCTTTGAAGTCAACTTTGGTGACAAAGTTGGGTTTTAAGTGTGGGGGAGGAGGTCAATTCTTAACTGTGCTAAATTTTTTTTAATTGAAAGCCCATCAATTCCCACTGCAACTCAAAATTTCATTTAAAAAATGTTTAATTTTTTTCAAAATTCTTGCACAATTTTAGGATTTACATTGTACTCAAATGATTCTTTCCCTAGGATGATGTCTGACTGGTAGTTAAGCACTGCTTTGAATTTGAGATTAATGTGGGTGGATGATTGTTGATTGGTCTTGCTTAGTGTTTTTATGAAAATCCGGTTTAGGGACTATTTTTGAGATTGATATGGGTAACCTTTTAATAGAATTATGATCATAACCCTTGGTACTGGAAGATTGATCTTTATCCTAGGGGACACAAATTTTAGGCATGACATCTTCATTGCTTGATAATTCCTAATTTTTTTAAAGAAGATGGTGGCATGAATTGGTTTCCCAATTCATACCCCCAAAGGAATTTATTAAAAATAAGAGTAACATTACAGACTCAAGGTGTAAATGGATTACACCAGCTGGGAATAAAAGAGACAACATATAAAGAAGTCAAGAAAAACCAGCAGCAATTGATGATTCATAGTTTTCAAGATTACCAGTGAGAATTGGTCTAGGAAAGATTCATATGAGTAATTTATTTTCTTAAATCCTAATGAAAGTCTTGAAGTCCTCTATTGAAAGTTCTGGACATGTTACATTTTGAGCGATATAATAAAAACATTTTTCTATTTCTCAAAGAATGTAAAACATGGGATTGTTTGAGGACAAACAATGATTGAGTGTGGGGGAATTTGATGTGTCCTTAAAAACACATGTTTTTTCACATGTTTTTAATAAATTATTAATCAATTTAATTACTTATTTTAACACTTTTTAATAAATAATGACACTTTTGTAATTCTATCACTAAATTTATTAATTTAATCAATTTTTTTAATTAATTGGGTATTTTAAGCTTCAAAGTAATTAATTTATTTCTTACTTTACTTCTACAGTATAATTACTTTTTATCTAGTTTGGTATCTTTGTCTGCATACTTAATGATTTAATATTTATTGTTGCACCTAAATTATTTATTCTTAATCCTACATCTGAGGTATTAAAAATTAATTAATTTAATGCAACATAATTATTATATGAAATTTAATAATTCATTAATTACTAATTTATGTTTTGAATCAAACTAAATTGTGTTCAAACATTAAAATATTAGTCTTAATCCAATTCAATTATTCAATAAGATGATAATTTATAGTCTATTTTAATTAATTTAGTTTTTTATAGCTGTAATAATTTAACATTGTTATTTGAGTGTCTAAATTTTATATTAACTATTAATAATTTAATTGATTTTTAATTTTTAGTTTTAGTTTAGTAACTATTTCAGTTTTAATAATTAATGTTAATAATAATTTAACCTATGTTTATTTGGTTTTATAAGTTTATTTAAATTTATGCATATCTTTATTTTCATTTGTTTTATTTAATTTTTAGATGTTATTAATTACTTCTTTCAGTTTTTATTTAATCTCCAATTTATTTTACTCTATTTATTTTGCAGTTTTACTGTCTCATCGTGTTACTTTTTCCATTACTGTCTCACCGTAAACTGAGACACTGGTTCTTTCATTTACAGTGACACCATAACTCCACATTTACTGTCTCACCGCTTCTACACTTCCACCATAATATTTCACTATCTCACGGTGAATCTCACACCATTTCCAGGAGAAACGGTGGCACCGTTTCCTTCAGGGTTTCACAACAATTGTGACACCACTGGCGCCCTACCTTTGCCTCGCCTCCATCCTCATATCACAATTGCTTCCACACCACTACCAATGCTTCTTCGCAGCCTCAAGAACTCACACTGTTGCTTCCCTACATCTACTCTTCACCAACAACAACATCTTCTCCGCACAAAAATAGTATAACCACTACTCATCAACCCAAAAACCACAAATCAAACTTAAATATGAAACCCAATCCCATCCTTGTGCATAGATCGAAGAAAATCAAAACAATTGAAAAATCCAAATTTGTTGAATCCATTGTTTTCCGTAATAGGTTCCATAGGTGGAGGATTCGGGTCCAGGCCGTTTCATCGTTTGAAGACCTCGAGCTCAAGAAGAAGATCCCAAGTCAATCTGTTACCATCCCCTTGATGCGAACCGCGATTTCCAGGATCTGAACCATTGCTTACCGCCGCGAAATCTGAGCAATGCGGCTATTGAAGCTTGCAAATGAAGACACCGCACCACATGTTAGAACCGAAGCTATCGACGTGGGAGTTTGAGGAGGAGCCGAGGGTGACTCCGCTGAGTCCGAGCCGAGGCGCATGAAAGAGATGACACACAAGTCGCTGGATTTAGATCTGTTAAAACTCAATCACTGCTAATGCCGGAACCTCCAGATTTGGAGGGTTCGAAACACATCGCTGCGTGAGGAGTCCACTGCATCACCAAATCCGCCACAGGAGGTCCGTCGGATTTCGATTGAGGAGGAGGTGAGTTGAAGTGGAGGTTACCCACTGAAGCCGAAGAGATCCACTGTCGACGCCGCTTCGCACAAGGCTGGGATAGCGCACCATTACTTTTTGACGCTGGTCTCTCCTATTCACCACCACTGGAGAGAGGCCGAGTTACTGGCCAGTGTCTATTCTTCATAAGGATTTGACCGTCACACTGGAGCTAAGCAAAGGAGCGGAATGCCGCACCTCATATTCGAAGCCACCACTGCTGAAGCTAGTTGGACCGCCATCCGCCAGATCTGTCGCTGCCAGTTCTCACCTGTAGCGGCTCCTTCCTGGAACTGAAGACTCTCCCCAATTGCGTCGAAATTAGAGGTGGGGATATGGTTAACATAATTATAAAATAATAACAATAAGAAAAATTATATAATAATAAATATAATATAAAATAATTATAAATAATTATTTAATCATTAAATAAAATTAAAATATAAAACCAGTTAATAAAATATATCTTTTTATTTAAAAGATTAAATAATTTAAACTCATAATAAAAATAAGATACTTTAAAATAACTCTATAAATAATTATTTAATAAAATTTGTAAGCTAAATAAAATATTTAATACATATATTCCTAACTCAAAAATATTATTTAGTTATAATAACTCATTCTTAACAGTTCTAACATTAATAAAATAACCAAATAGAAAATTTTTTATTTAATAAAACACAATAATTTTATTAAATATTTAATAATAAATTAATAACTATAATATTAATAGTTATTCTAGTAATAATAATTATCAATTTAGGTATCTTCAAATTAACTTGAATTAGCTTTTTAATTTATAAAATAACTACAATATATTATTTATTTTCTTTGTATTTATTACTGTTTTTTTATTGCAGGTTCGTACGGGAATCAAAATCTCATCCAGATTCACTTAACTAACTCACATGGAGTTAGTTACATGACAAAAGATAGCGCAACTTGTTTGTCGCAAAAAAACACGCGTGTACAGTGCATAACTGAGGGACTTATGAAGTCGATGGAAGCGAGCGATGACATGCGGCTGATGAGAGTTGATATATAAAGTAGAGTAGTAGCATAATTAAAAAAACTCATTCATTTCACGAACAAACTTTTGGAGAGCAGATCGAGACTCTCATTCTAATTTCACACCACACCATCCCAGAGCAGATCGACTCTCATTCGGAGGATCATTGATTCTACGATCACATCCGACCGAGAGCAGATTCAGGGATGATCAAGTGGTGAGGTTGTTCTAGAATACATCATTTTCAAAGCGTTAATGTCTTAACATTGGTAATTTACGGCGAGTTTATTTTTGAATGTTATCATTTTATAATTGTCAACATGTTTAACCGTACCTGGAGTGGTGAACTCCTAAAATCAGTTTACTGTGTGTTGAGTTTCCTAGCGAGGGAGCCTTTTCACCTTTTTTCTTGAGGTATGATTCAATAAAGTGTAGTGGGGAAGATATCCTTTAAGCCAATAGTTTGAAATTCTCAAGTATTACATTTTATTTTCTCCTGCGACTTTGCTACTTTATTCTAGTATTTTGTTCTCTTATGTTAGCTTAACTGTAGTTCTTAGTTCACCAATTTACTAGTAATTGATTTTGTCTCTTTTTATAAATAAAAGTACAAAAAAATTGAAAAGTTAAGAAAACTATAAAGATTCTTACCTCATTGTTGACAACAGTGAGGTTTTTAGTTTTTTTTTAAAAATAAAACCTTAGAATTCACTCACCTACCTTATCTGTGGATCGACCATGCACCAATGTTCTTGTGTAAGTTATTAAATGTAATTTTGAGGGACGTGACAACCTTCGGCTTCATCAAATAACAACTAAGAACACATAGATATATATGATTCAAGATACATATGTCTTGGAAAGAAGCCAAATAAGTCATTATTCTGGAATACTAAACTAAACCAAAGTACAAATAAAAGAAAGTAAACAGCTCCACCGCATCACTAGCCTCAGCTCGGTCTCATGCTCCCCAGCTCGAGAGAAATCAAGTACATGAAGTAGAAGGGCGCTTTCCCTTATCTATACCTAAAGAAATATAATCTATTTGGTCCCAAAAGCATGAACCGGATAGGTTGTGAGACGAATCCCATAAGGCAACCACCCAAAGATTGGTGCCTAGCAATCAGGGAATATATATGACAGGCAATAAACAAAATGAAGTAGTAAACAAGGAAGTACACATAGTAACAGTCCTACAATTTCAATTGCATTCATTTTTATAAATCAAGAGAAACCAATGAAGATCAGGTAACCCTCTATGAAGTCTTCACAGCCTAACCTCTCTAGTTCAACCAAAAAAACACAAGCAACCCTCTAGGAAGTACACGCATTCTAACCCCTCTGGTTCAGCATTAGCAAAGACACTTTGAGGAAGCACTCTCCATCAATTCCTCCTGTGTTCTTGTATCATTAACTAATAGGCACTCTAAGGAAGCAATCAATGTCATATTCCCCCAGTGGCCTTTATCGAGGAAATTACAGACACTCTGAGGGAGCACAAAGTTCATCCCCCCTATTTTCTCGCAACGTAACAGTAAAACAGACACTCTGGAGAAGCCCTCAACATCCATTCTCCCTATGGTCTACTACACCAGGTTCCCACATCCCTATGTAAGTTAATCATGCACAAAGATATGTGACAACCAAAGTAAACCTCACGAACAACTTGGCTAAACAGTCCACAGTATCTCATAACATGCCAGATAAAATCACTCCATCCTTACAATACTATGTATGGAAAACAAATCAGTAACCTAACAGGCAAAGCTAGACCAAATGGTCAAAATAAGAAAATGTTGGAAAAACATATATATCATGGTTACATTTACCCTATTAATAAATAATAAACCTATATCCAAACAAACAAGGCATAGCAGCCAATAACAGGGCTAACATCCATAAAACGCTATACCCTGAACAAGGGTTTTGGGCACTTTTGCACATATAACTCAAGGACTAACTACGGAAAGGCACCCACCACCAACCTCGTCATTGTAATATTTTTATATGTGAACCTCAAACCTTTAATTTCCCAATAATTCTTTACATCTACAAAAATGATAAAAATGTTCAACTGAGGATATCTCGTGGAAGAGGAGAAATTAAGAGATGAAGTTCAAGAAGAAAGGAGAACTCACTGATGTGATTCCAATTTAATCAACAGTGGTCGATTCAGAGAACAGAATACGAATCGGGGGCTCAGAGAAGTTATGTGGTCATACAGACGCTCCTGGATGAGACTGATGACGAAGAAGAACGTTCTATCAATTAGATGCGACCCCGGTCCATTTAATGAAAAAAATAAAGTACATGGCATGTTATTTAAAATTACATGGCATGTACTTTCCTTTTCTAGCATCCACTTTAGGCGGTCTCCAGGTCACCACACACGGCCATGTTCTCAGCCGTTACATAGCCATCACATGGTCACCAGTAGCAACTAGGTACATAGTGTGTACTTAAAAGTACACGGCGTGTACTCCTGAAATATCCAAAAACTCCTCTTTTCCATGAAAAAAACCAGAAAAGAAATACACACATGAAAATAAGACCCCGGTTCTTACAAAAATCTCCTCTTAAATAAATTCATCCCCAAATTTCCCTAGAAAGGCTGCGTATAAGAAGAATCCTAGAACAGTTTCGGCCACTGCGATCATATATCAGGCTCCCTCTCCTATTTTTTGTCTTGTACTCACCCGTGCTGCCATAGTACTCGTACCAGAGGAATAGATCATCCCCAGAGAACCTTCTCACTTCAATCAATGATATGGAAAAGACCCTCCACGAATGAGTCATCCCCCTCGAGCTCAACCTCCTCGGGTTGAAAACATGAGATGGGTCTGAGAAGTAATGTCGGAGTTGAGAAACGTGGAAGACGTCATGCATAGCCCGGTACCTCTAAGGTAACTGTAATTGACAGGAAACCAGCCCAACTCTCTCCAAAACCTCGAACAGTCTGATGTAACTCAGAGAAAGCATACCCTACCTCCTAATCCTCTTATGTCCCAACCTCGGTGTGATAAGCAAGAAAATCTGATCTACAACCTCAATCTCCAGAGGCAATCTCTGTCGATCAGCATAAGACTTCTGTCATGATTGTGCCATAGCCATCCTCTTCTGAATCAACTCTATCTACTCTGTGGTCTTCTGGACAGGTCGAGGTCACATCATAGCTACCTCTCCTACCTCCAGCCAACATAATGGTGATCGGCATGGCCTTCCGTACAAGGCCTCATAAGATTTCATCTTAATAGTTTCTTGAAAACTATTATTGTATGAAAGCTATAACAAGAGGTAAGTGCTTCTCCTAAGAACCTATGAAATCCAGGATGCGTGCTCAATGCATGTCCTCAAGCACCTAAATAGTATGCTCAGACTAGCAATCTGTCTGGGGATGGTAAGTTGTACTTAGAATTACCTATGTACCCAAAGCCTTATATACTCCCTGCCAGACCTGAGAAGTAAAACGTGTGTCTCTTTCTGACACAATGGAGTGTGGAACCCCATGTGAATGTACAATCTCTTTGATGTACAACCTTCCCAGCTCATCAACACTGAAAGTCACCTTGATCGGCAAGAAGTGGGAAACCTTCATGAGTCTGTCAATGACAACCCATACTACATCATTCCCTTGAAGCAACCTCTATAAACCTGTCATGAAGTCCACCACAAAATCATTCCATTTCCACTTTGGAATGGGTAAATACTTTAAAATCCCTATTGGTCACTGATGCTCCGCCTTCACCTGCTAACAGGTGGAACATCTCATGAAAAACCCAGCAACATCTTTCTTCATACCTGGCCACCAATACTAACAATGTAGATCACGATACAACTTTGTGACAGCAGGATGAACTGCCCAAACAAAGGAATGAAAGTCCCAAATCAGATCCTCGCGTATTCTTACTGACACCCATATGCACCCATGAAAACGAAATATCTCATCCTCGCCTATGGTCCATCTAGGAATGAGGTCCTCTCCTGACACACTCTCCCATAGGACTATGCCTTCAGAATCTAATAGTTTCCTCATTATCACTCGATAAAGAAGACTAGAGGTAACAACTATAGAAAATTAGAAACATTTTCCCTTGTATTTCATGCACCTACAAATGAATCTCAGAGAATAGATCCATAAGTTTCCCCTCACTACTAGCCTCTTGAACTACCTATATCTGAGTTCTCCTGCTCAATGCCTCAGCCACTGTGTTGCCTTTCCCAGGAGTTTAGGCAGGCTCAAAGTCAAAAGACTGAAGGTACTCAACCCACCTTCACTGTCTCAAATTCAAGTCATGCTCATTGAAGATATACTTTAGACTTTTGTGGTCGATGAAAACCACAATATGATCTCCAAAAAGGTAATGTCCCCAACTGCATAAAGCATGAACAATGGCAGTCAGCTCAAGATCATGTGTCGGGTAATTTCTCTCATGTGGCCTCAACTAGTAAGACCCGTATGCAAAGAATCATTCTCCTTGAATAAGAACACCTGCCATCTCAATACTTGATGCATCACAATACACAGTATAGATCTTTCCAGACATTGGGAATACTAGTATCGGAGCTGAATTCAACCTCCCTTCCAGCTCCTGAAAGGCTGACTCACTAGAATCTGACCACAAGTACTTCACACCCTTATTAGTTGGGCTCGTCAGTGGTGCTTCTAAGTGTGATAAGTCCTGTGTGAAATTTCTGTAGTAACCATCCATCCCTAGTAAACTCTATTCCTCAAATTCAATATTCATCTTCTCTTAGGAAACTACTTATCTCAATTTATATGGGTCTACTAAAACTCCTATCTCGGATATAACATGACTCATGAACTAAACTTGTTCCATACAAAAGTGTCAATTTGAGATCTTAGTATATAACTGATTCTCTCTCAGTGTACTCAAAATGATCTCAAGATGGATAGCATGGTCATGTTGAGTGAGAGAGTACACTAACATATCATCCATGAAGACTACCTCAAAAGAATAAAATTATATATGGAACACTCGGTTCATTAGTGCCATGAATATTTTATGGACATTCGTGAGACCAAACGGCATAAACACATACTCGTATAGACCATACCTGCTCTGAAAGGCTGTATGCGTTACATCTGGTGGTCTAATGTGCAACATATGGTAACCGGATCACAAGTCAGTATTTGATAACACTCGGGCTCCTCGAAGACGATCAAAGAGATCATCAATCCTCCGAAAGGGATATAGGTTCTTGACCATCAACTGGTTCAACTTCTGATAATACACACAAAGTCTAAGGGTATCATCCACCTTCTTTGAAAACAAGACAGGAGAACCCCAAGGAGAAATACTGGGTTAGATGAAACCCTTTGCCTGCAATTTCTCTAACTGCTTCTTGACCTCCTGAAACTCTGGTGTATCCATCCTATATGGAGGAATGGACACTGGTTCAGCTCCTGGCATGAGCTCAATAGAAATTTCCACCTCTTGGTTGGGAGGGAATCTAGAAAAGTCCTCTAGAAATATGTCCCTGAAACGATCCACCACTGGAAGAAAGTCCATCTATAAAGTCCCATAGCCATCCAAATATAGACTAGAAATCTGAGCTATAACTCCTCCCAACCCATGATGCTCGGGTCTCTCTCTACTTTCCTGGACATCCCATTCACCCTTATGAAGAAATGATCCACCCTTTGGTGATTTGAAACTCACCCTACGGCGATAGCAATCGGCCACTTCCTAGAATGGAACAAACCAGTCCATTCTAAGAATGACATCATAACATGACATATCTAGGAAATTTAGGTCCCAAAAGAAGTGACACCCACAAACCGATAGAGGGAACTCTTTGCACTAATGTACACTAGCTGTTCTAGTCCCCAAGGGAGAGTCTAATGTCAAAAAATCTATAGAAAAAAAGATATAGAGCCTAAGGCTCTCCACAACAGTGACAGATATAAATCTATGGGAAGCCCCTATATCAAAAAGAGTAGAAGCTAGAACTGAGGAAACTAGAATCGTACCTCGAACTGTAGAGGGTCCAGGATCCTGCTCTAGTTGGGTCTTCTCCACTGCAAAAGTCTGACCTATACTGCAACCCTACGATCCTGCCTGACCACCCTGAGCTGATCCACCATGTTGTCACTGAAATCCTAGAGACTAGCTACCATGTCCAGGACCTCCACCTCAGCCTAAATGGTCTAAATAACTCCATTTCCCTGACTGATGTGAAACTGGTGGCGTTTCTCTTGAATGATGAGTCATAGAAGAACCCATGTCACCAACTGCCGGTGAGAAAAAACTTATAGAATTGCTGAGGATGACCCTTTTTGCTGCAAGATCGGTACTCCAGTGGGTCTCTCGGAAAATGTGGCCTCGTATGCCTACTATACCCACACTGGTAGCACACCACCTAGCTACTATAAGAAGTGTCCCACCTCTTCAGATCCCCGTGTGTATACTCCCTATGACACTTCTTGTTGTTTGTAGGAGGGATACCAACTCTGGAAGTCAAACTACCCTGGATCACCACTCCAGAATCCCTCAGATTTCACTCTGTGATCAGTTCCTAGTTGACTATAGAAGTGACGGAAGTCAACCTAAATATGTTCACTTGAGATCATATACTGTGCCTGAGACCATACTCAAACATAATTACTAGTAATAACTCATCAACTATAGGAATAGTCATGAAGCACTGTAGATCTTTGAAGCGAGTAGAATACTCCATAACTGAAAGAGTACCATGCTCCAGAATCATGAACTCTCAGGCTCAATCTGCCCTCAAAGTCTCTGGGTAGAAGTAGTCATAGAAGGCACATTGGAACTCATCCCATGCCATAACATGATGGCATCCTTCCCGTGATATCAAATCCCACCATCTCTTGGAAGAATCCCGAAGCATATACGTAGCGAACTTCACCCTCCTCTTTGGATGCATCTCCAGATGCTAGATGATAGAAAGCATAGCTTCTAACCATGACTCTATAGCCAGAGGTCCTCCTTCCCCTATGAAGGTTGGTGGATGTTTCTGCTATAAAACCCACATCAACTCTACCATAGAAAGGTCATGATGCGGTACTCATTGGAAGGTCTGCATAAACGTTATAAATCCCTCTCGGAATAGTGAGTCATCACCTGTATTCGGAATGATGGTTGGTGCCAAGACTTGTACAACTGGAGGATCTGCTGGCAGTTCCTAATCTTCCATGTCTCATGTCTGGTCACTGTCTTGTAATTGGTGGATAACCGGAGGATGTCTTTGTGGATTGACTCTGTAAGGTCAAGTGCACACCTTAGATCAATATTATCAAGGACCGAAACTTTGAAGCGTAGGAAGGGAAGAAGAGAGAGAAATAATTCAAGTTTTTAATAACATGGATACTCGGCATGTATAATGCCTACACAGCTTGTTCCCTTAAGCCTTCACATGGGTGTGTACTTTTTTCAACCCAAGTCGTGTATCACCCAAAACACACAGTGTGTTGTCCTAACACATGGCATGTACTTGAATCTCGTTTCCCTGCCTGAGTTCTTCTACATGTCTAGTCTATACGGTTTCCCTAGAATAAGACTACACTGCATGTTAGTTCCAGACGCGGTGTTTACTAGAAAAAATTCATCGACCTATGATGCTAGTTACACAGCCGGTTACACAGATCACTCTACACAGCGTGTTTTTGCTAGACATGACATTTACTAGAAATATTTCACCAACCCGTGTTTTTTGTAACACGTCTAGATACATGGGTTACAATACAACACGTTTTCAACCTTTAAACGGCATGTATAACTTATTTTTTATCCATCAGTGTTGTTAGTCACATGGGTGGACACATGGTCTTTACAACATGGCGTGTTCCACAAAAGAATTCCCAACCCCGTGTCTCTGCCCACACAGCCAGTGACACAGTTAGAGAATACACGGTGTGTACATATAGTATACGGCATGTACGTAAGAAAAAAAATTCCTTCCTGAACATAAGGACATGTGGCATGTATTTTTCAGTACACACTGTGTATTCTGGGTTCTTCCAGAGAGTAAGCCTCAAAAACTACTCCTGAACCTAGAAAAACACATAAATGAACAGTACAGTGCCATATTTTGATCTGTGAGGGCCCATAATCCCTCAAATTAAAAATTGACATCTTATACATTTTATATATAAACATAACAGTGCAATGATCCACCAAATTCAAATCCATTAGGGCCCATAACACCTCAAGAAGAAAATTTTGGCATTCCTTCAAGCTAAATCTTTACACAATTCAATACCCTATTAAAAAGGGTATTCTATCAAGGAATATTTCACAACAGCAGGCATATCTAGCACAACATCTATCACAACAAAATTCAATTGGTAATGCACCCTCGATGGCATGCAAAGAATGCATGACATGTGATCTCTAACAAGTTCCTATATGATGCATGAGAGGGAATACCCTCATCTCATCGGGTTGGAACAGAAATAGAATCTCAATAACGTCAACGATAACATCACAATAAATGTGAATCACCCAATGGTGAAATAAAATCAACTGTAAAATTGTAAAACAAGAAAAATTGTAATAACCGAGGTAAAACAGCTTTTACCAGTACACGGGTTAGCTACTCCTGGGAATATCTTATTACCAAGTACATATTATTTCCTATCCTTGGCTATAGGCTCCAAATAGTAAGTCAAGAAGAAAATAATTCCTCTGATACCACATTGTAACGTCTCGGTTCCGGAAGCTGCCCAGAGGTGCCCCGTACCTGGTTGGTCAATTGGCCTCAAGCACATTTCCCTGAATGACAGAAGCTTCCGACTAGCAGTGACGGCCTTGTGTGTGATTATGGGGAAACTATTCCCTTAATGGTAGGGTAACACAGTGGAAGTAGAACAGATAGTAATAGAAGAAGCAGTAATAATACCATAAAATAGTAAACAGTAGAAGATTGGATGTAATAACAACTGAGCACATATAAATATATATGATGCATGATAAATATGTCTAGGAAAGCATCCAAACAAGTCACAATGTTGTAATACTATACTAAACCAAAGTACAAATAAAATCATGTAAACATCTTCACTGCATCGCTAGCCTCAACTTGGTCTCATGCTCTGCAACTCCACATCGATCAAGTACCTAAAAAAGAAGTTCGCTAGCCATTATCTATAACTAAAGCTAAATAATCTATTTGGGACCAAAAGAATAACCCAAACAGGGTGTGAGATGAATCCCAGTAGTCAAACACCCAAGGATATGTTCCTAACAGTCAGTGAATATATATGGCTGGCAATAAACAAAATTAAGTAGTAAACAAAGAAGTACCCATAGTAGCAGTCCTACAATTTAAATTGCATTCATTTTTATATATGAAGAGCAACCAATCAAAAGCATGGAACCCTCTAGGAAGTACTCACAAACTAACCCCTCTAGTACAACCAAACTAACACAAGAAACCCTCTGGGATGTACACATAGTCTAACCCCTCTGGTTCAGCTTTTATAAAGACACTCTGAGGAATAACTCATCTTCAATTCCCCTTATGGTCTCGTATCAGAATCTAATTGAATCTTTGAGGAAGCACTCAACATCCAATTCCTCATGTGTCCCATATTGAGAAAACTACCGACACTCTATGGGAGAAAAAATTCCATCCACCCTATGTTCTCACAATGTAACAGTAAAACAAACACTCTAGAGAATCCCTCAGCATCCATTCTCCATATGGTCTACTACACCAGGTTCCCACACCCCTGTGTAAGTTAATCATGAACAAACGATATGCGACAGCCTATGTAAACCTCAATAACTACTTGGATAAATAGTCTATAGTATCTCACAGCATGTCTGATAAAATCACTCCATCCTAACAATATTAGGCATGGAAAACAAAGCAGCAGCCTAACTGGAAAAGCAAGACCAAATAGTCAAAACAAGAAAACATGGAAAAACATCCATAGCATGGAAAATTTAACCCTATTCATAAACAATTAACCTCTATCCAAACAAACAAGGCATAGCAGGCAATAACAGGGCTAACACCCCTAAACATGCAATACCCCAAACAAAGGTTTTGGGCACTTTTGCACATATTACACAAGGACAAACTACAGAAAGGCACAACCAATATACCTCGGTGCCGTGAGATCATTATACGTGAACCTCATGCCTTTAATTTCCCTAGAACGTCGTTGATCTACAAAAACGCTAAAAAAAATCAACTGAGGATATCTCGTGGAAGAGGAGAAATTAGGAGATGATGTTCAAGAATAAATGAGAACTCACTAATGCAATTCCAACGCAATCGACATCGGTCGATTCTGAGGATGGACGGCGAGTTGGGGGCTCTGATAAGATCTAGATCCCTACTAACGCTCCTAGACGAGATGGATGACGAAGAAGAATGTTTTTTCAATTAGACATGACCCCGGTCTGTTTAATGAATAAAAGTACATGGTGTGTTCTTTAAAAATACACAGCGACTAATTTCCTTTTCCGGCCTCCACTTTAGGTGGTCTTCAGGTCACCACACAAGGCCATGTGCACGACCGTTACACGGCCAGCACACGGTCACCAACAGGAACTGGGTATACTGCGTGTACTTAAAAGTACATGGCATGTACACATGAAATTTCTAGAAACTCCTCTTTTCCTCTTAAACAACCAGAAAAGAAAGACATACCTGAAAAGAAGACCAGGGTTCTTACTATAAATCACCCAAAAAATTATTACTTTAAGCTTTTTTAAAATCATTTTCTTGATATTTATACTACTTACAAAACAACTATGTTGGCATTGCATAAGAATTTAAGAAAATTATTACATCAATAAAGATTTAAAATAAATTACCATGATAAAAAGTTCATCCATACATAAAATAAAAATTTAAAACTGAACATAATTTTTTTTTATTCTGACAAAATATAGTAAATATGTTAAAATAAATGTGGGGGAATTATTTTTTTATTCTTTATTTTAAATCATATTAAGGATATTATCAAAATATAGAGGAAAGAAATATCCAAATTTTCAACGTTTTTATTTTTATGGTTTAAAAAATTATCTAATAAAATTAAATAAACTCTTAAAGATATTTTTAGGCCTTATCACATTATTTTTAACCATAATTACCTGATTTACTCTTACCGAGGTGAAAAATATTTATTATGGTTACTATTCATATAAACTAAACATAAAGACGTACTATTTAAAAATTTGGAAGGCCATGGTTCTAAATATTGATTAATTTTTTCAAGAATATATTTCAAATAGTTGTAGAAATCAATTTTAATATAAATTCATAATTCTCAATGAACGGTTTTTAGAAAAATGTGTTTTTAAGCCCAAAAAATGAACTTATGCTAAAATAAGGTATAATGACAATTAATATGTAATTAATTATATTATTTCTATTTAAAGGAGTTATATTTTACTTAAATTAAAAAAATCTTTTAAATTACTTTATTTAATAAAAGGAAATGACAGTTGTACAAAAATGGAATTTTTCACTATTCACCGAAAGATCAATCATTTTCATAAAAATCCCAAAATTTCACACTAAAATAATTTTCATATATTGATTTAAAAAATGTAGTTTATCTTTTAAAATTAAAATTCATATATTTATAAATTAATATTTAATTTAAAACCATATAATACATTAAAATGATTTTAATAAGTATAAAACTATTTCCATTTTGATTGAAATTTTACTTGATATTATTATAATGAATATAACTATATAATTTATAATTTATGGATATTAATAAGGAATTAAATTTATTTATTATTTCCTAGGTTGTCACATTCTTTACCCTTTTTGAAATTTTATCCTCGGAATTTTATACGTTACTTTAAAAAGTGTGGATATCTCTATTTCATAGCATTTCATGGTTCTCCTTTTGTATCATCACTCATACAGTTTTCCATAAAACCTTAACATAGGGAATCACCTTACTCTGTAACACCTACTCTATGTGGTCATGAATTCTAACATGATATTACTCCTCATAAATTTTATATTCCAACTAAACTAAATCTAGGATCAGAACATGATGATTCTATTACATATTTCTTTAAAAATGAATCATAAAATACATCATGTACCTAGAATAAACTTGAAGGTAAGGTAACATGGTAAAAAACTAATCTAACCTTATCTAGAATTTCATCAATAAACCATATACTTAACTTTTCCTTTTTTCCAAAATTCATAACACTTTTCCACAGAGATACTATAAGAAAAACATAATCACCAACCATGAAATAATGATCTTTACTTCGGTTATCAACATAAATCTTTTGTCTACATTTATCTTCTCTCACGATATGTTGAATCATCTTTACCTTTTTAACCATTTACTCTAAAAACTTTAGTCCTAATATCTTCATTATTCCTACTTCATCCCAACAAGTTATAGTTTGAAAATTCTTTTCATATAATGCCTCAAAAGGTTCTCTCTAAAAACTAAAATGAAAACTGTTAGCATAGAAAAATTCAACTAAATAATTATATTGATACTAACTCCCCTGTTAATCCATTAAATAAGATCTAAGAATATATTACAAAGTCTAAATCATTCACTATTACTATCCATCATATTGTGGATGAAAAGATGTAATGAAATTTAATTTATTACCCAATGAATTCTAATGGCCTTTACAATAATTAAAATTAATCATGGGATCATAATAAGATACAATAGACAAAGGAACTCCATGTAACCTGAATATATCCTTAATATATAGTCAATAAAACTTATCTAAGTACATAGTACCTCAAAAAATAAATAAATTTTAATATTTAGTTAATCTATCAACAATAACCCAAATCACATTTTTACCACATGATGTCTTTGGCAATCCCAAAATGATATCCATGAATATATTTTCTCATTTCAACTTTGGTACTAGAAATAGATGAAGCATTAATTTTAGTAATTTTCATTCAGCTTTAACCTATTAACTTGTAAAACATTTCATGGTAAAATCTACAATATCTTTCTTTTTACCATCCTACCTGTAATACTCTCAAAGTTCTTTTTTACATATAAGTACTATTAGTATGAACAAAAAATGGTGATCTATGAGCTTCTTTCAATAATATTTTATTTAACTGGGTGATAGATATCACACACATCCTTTTTACAAATCTCAAAACCCCTTCCATGTCAATATTAAATTTGGGTATCTTACCTTTATTTACTATTTATACCTTTTCTGGTAAATTATTGTCTTCCTTTTGATCATTCTTAATTATATATAAAAAAATGCACTCTAACCTGAAGCAAAACAGAGGAATTTTCTACATGAATAATTTACAGTTCATCATTCATTAAATCATTTACCAAAGGATCATGTTCCAAACATATCATTCTTAATGATACATTATCTTTTTGACTCAAAGAATCAACTATTTTTTTCTTTTGTGGATGGTAATGAATCATGAAATTATAATCTTTTATCATTTCCATTTATCTTCTCTTCCTCATGTTCAACTATTTCTGAGTGAAAATATACTTCAATATTTTATGATCAATTTATATTTCACACTTTAATTTATATAAATTATCCCTATGTATTTTTAAATAAAAACCTCAATAACTAGTTTTAGATAATTTATATGATAATTTAGTTCATGAAATTCCAATTTTGGTGATGCATAAGAAATTACCTGATCATTTTTTATTAAATCACAAGATATTCCATTCAAAGGAGAATCAATGTAGATGAAATATTCACCATTTCTATAGTGAAGGTACAAAACTAGAGAATTCACAAATATTCTTTTTAGTTACTGAAAAAAATCACCACACACTTTCATCCTAATAAATTTAACTCCTTTTTAGAGTAAACTTAGTTAGTGGATATATTACTGATAAAAGTTTTCAAAAAAACACCATTTGTAACCCTCTAATCCAATAAAAATTCAAATTTATATTCCATTTTATGGTCTTAGTCATTATTCAACAACTTTAGTTTTAACAGGTTCAACAACTGTTCCATTTTTAGAACCAATCCCAAGAAAAGAAAAATTATTCAACCAAAATTCACATTTACAAAATTTAACATATAATTTTTCTTCTTTTAGGGTTTATAAAATAATATTTATATTTTTTTCATGATCCTCCTGAATTTTAGATTATATAAAAATATCATCAATAAATGAAACCAAAAACTTATAAAAAAAGTCATAGAAAACTCTAGTCAAAGTATCCATGAATACAGTATGTGAATTTTATTACCCAAGCGGAATAACAGAAAAATAAAAATCTAATATCTATTATGAAATTCCATATTTTGAATATCTTCCTCTTTTACATTCAACTAATTGTTCTATGACCTGAGATCAATCTTCAAAAAATACTGCACTCTCTAGAGATGATCAAAAAATCATTGATATGAATGAAATTATAATTTTTTGGAAAAGTGATGCTATTCAAGTATCAATAATCAATTAAAAGACTCATTTATATATCTTTATTTTTGACAAATAAAATAGGAACACCCCTTGTTGAAGTGCTCAGATAAATGAAACCCCAATTTTTTTATTCTCTCAACTACTTTTTCATTTCCAAAAGCTCTAATTTAGCCATTGGATAAGGGTTTTTTAATTTTCATTGCATTAATAAAAAATTACATTGTAAACTCAACCTCCTCATTAGGAATAATCAGATAAAAATCATCAAAAATTGAATCCATATAATTTACAACTAAAACCTCACTAATATGAATAATTTGTTTCTTTTCAACATCATGATCAATGTAACAGTCAATACCATCTATAATAAATTTCTATGTTTATTGATTTATTATCAGTGGAATGAAATAATTTGACATAACCTTATTATCTCTTTAATATATCTTAGCATGATAGATTTATAGCCAATCCATACCAAAAATAATATTTAAACACTACAACAGGTGGTTCAATAAGACTTACAAGAAAACCAATCCTAATTATAACAATATGAATATTCCTATAAATGTTGGTTTATTTAATAATTCCACCATGAGTCTTCAAGAAAACGTTTTACCTTATTTTCATGAGATAATATTCCCATTTTAGTTGAAAATCTCTCAAAATAAAGGAATTAAAAGATCTAAAGTCAAATAGGGAATCAAAATAATTCTAATAAGCATGTAACGTACTTGTCACCACTTCATTAGATGGACCAACATCATCAATATTAGTAGAAAAATATTTTGAAACACCGTTTGATTTAGATATTTATGATTTCAAACCTATGTACCTTACTTGGGTAACATGTTATCATAATTCCCTAACTCATTGCAATTAAAACATCTCACTATATGACGGCTATCTATTATCCCATTCTTGGATTGTTCAGGACCCTATTTATAGTCAAAACCCCTATAACCAAACTTACCACACTGAATAAAATCTGTTAATTTTACTATCAAGGTCCCGAATAAAATTTGGTTCTCTCCTGTCCAATATTGTAATATTTTCTTCTTATAGAGATACAAAATCTTCATCCTTTTTCCACAATTCGAAGAATTTTTTCTCTATTATGAGTCATTTAACCATAGGAAAATATTTATCAAAGAAAATATTCTTAAATATATCCCATTCCGTGGAATAAAGCTCTTATTCTCTCTAAAATATTTTACCAAATACAATCACTGATTATTGTAAGATTCTGAATGATAATTGGAAAGAGTTGCCTTTTGATATTCTGAACATCTCATGACTTTAAATATATTTTTCAGAGCATTGATCTATCATTTGGATAGAATTGGATCTGAAGTTCCACCAAAATCAGGAGGTTGTAGCTTCCAAAAATTCTCAATTATCAACATTTTTCTATGTGGTAAATATGTTTAATCTCTAACATGGATACCAACACCATTATACCTTAATTTAGAAGATTCATCAATGTAAAAAAACTACTAAATTACAATCCCATCCATTCAAAGATGTTGATTTGGAATGAAATTGTCCTCCTAATACCTTCATATGTTAGCTTCCCTATTTCCACTATCGAAACAATTCTAAGAAGACATAGATTAGGTGAAAATACATGGTAATATTCAAATTATATATCATTTCAACATAGAAATAAATTTGAAACTCTTAATTTTATTCTAGAAATATTATCATATCCTCTAAAGTTATCTAAACATTCATTCTAATAAAAACATTATGGACTTAACCTTAGAATATTATATAATCTTGTTTCTTAAGAATAGAATTAAATTTATTTCATTCCTAAATACCTTTTAGGTTTAAATATTTAGAGAATTAGTTCATAACTCTTACATAAAAAACTCAGACATTACAAAGTGGACACTTTCACTCAGTATCTATTTTAACAACATTATAAAACTTTTAAAATGAAATGCATTTTAGTTTTATAAAAAAATTTATTTCATGTCAAATTGACTTCTTCTATTTCGTTTATCAACCATAAACCCTATGAAAAATAATTTAAAACATGGTATTAGAATAAGAATATCTATAAGAGATATAAAATAAAGAAACCCATTAGTATAGTGAAAAACATGAAAGACCATAATTTTATTATTTTTAATTTTATTATTTAATATTATAAAATAAATAATATCCACATGGAAAACATAATTTTATCAAATAAAATTATTAAAAACAATATAAAATAAATAGAAATCCTTGTAGGAATCTTAGAGCTTTAAATTCAAAACCCATTTTAACTCATGTCAGAAATAACTAGAGCCCATTTAAATTAAAAGGAGAGACATACTTTGTTAATTCCATCTTTATTTTCATTAAAAAAATTAATATTACCCAATTCATTGGAGAACTATAGCAGGATCACCCATCATATAAGTTCTTCCAAGCTCACCTGTCGTATAAGTTGTATCAGGTTCACTCATTGTATATGCTATATCAGGATCACCAATCATCGTATATAATGAAAAATTACAATATAATAAAACAAAAAAATGTTTAATATTTCACCTTTTCATCATAAAATCCTTGAAAAACTTTTTTTAGACCATAAGAAACGAACTTTCCATTTTCACATAAAAATAGAGAGAAATAACTTTTATTTTTGAAAACTCTTTAAAATGAAAAATTCCCAAAATATCATATATATGATTTCATTTAAAAATAATAATGTAAAATTTTATAGGAATATTCAATGCAATGAAACTTCATGATAGTGATAAATTACATTCTTCCCATAAACATTAAATAAATACATTATTTTAAACTATGGTAAAAATAGTAAAAAGTGACTGATATGAACTCATTAAAACGATTCCTTTTTAAAATGTTGTAACGGAAGTGAAATATGGTCTATATAGACCATTATAAACCATTGAATCATATATAATAATTTTCTTGAAATATTTAAAAGAACATGGGCATGGAAGAAAAATAGTTGGAAGGGAAACTTTAAAAGATGATTTTTAAAAGAAAGTATCATTCCTTAAATATCATCTAGCATCATGAATTCATTAACCCCTGAATAATAAAATTATAATAATTATCTTATTTCTTAATAATACTTTTCATTTTCATTATTTTTTATCTTTTATGTAATTTATTACCATTTTTTATTTTGTTTCTTAATTAATTTAGTTTATAATGGATGTTTTAGAGATGTTTGGATCATAATCCCAAAACAAATTTGGTTGGATGATTGTGGTCAAAGGGTTCATAGTTACATTATATATAGAATTATAATCATTAAATATTTATTATTTCTATACATTAAAAATAATTTTATAACCACCCATAAAAAGATGACATGAGAAAAAAATCACATCACTTCATAGAGGTGGTAATCCAAATATATGTACAAACAACATTATCATTTACCAATGGATGTATGGGTAAGAAAATAGATGATATATTATCTTTACATAATGATGATCATGTCATTAATATCTTATAACGTAGTATTGAAATAGTGAATGTAGATGTTTAATTATAAGAAAGAGGAATTTTAGGTTTAAAAACTTTTTCTTTTAACCATAAGAAAAACATTGTTTAAAAAATTTAAACAAGGTAAATTCACAAAACCTATTTTAGTTATTAATTATGAAACAAACTTTCTTTGGGTCCATAAATATTAATCTGTAAAAGAAACATAAGAACAATTTTATTAGAAAAAATATTCTACTTTAAAGTGTATAGAATCATATTTATCAGACTAAGTAAAAATACAAGAAAGTATAACAAGGTTATACTTTCTTTCTTTATCAAAATACATAAAAAATAAAACATGAAACCAGAACAGGTAACAAGTATGAAATCTTTTAAACTAAAGAGAAGGGTATCCAACAACCTTGGATAAAGGTTCCTTGATTTATTCTTTCAATAAATTCTGTCCTACTAACGCCTGGTTAATCCCTCGATTAGTATATTAGAATCTGTCTTACTATCACCAAAAGCCCTTGAACTTTAAGGTAGTCAGTACATATGTCTTACTATCCTTGGAATCCCTCGATTGAAGTCAGTAACAATCGTAGTTGCATGAATCAATCTGAACAAGATGTTCACGACTGAACAATATGTTCATGAAACACACAAACCATGCGAGTCTTTCTCTCTCTATAAATCACTTCACATCATGTAATCTATGGAATATTGGAATGATAATTATCTTATTCAAATGAGCTCCTATTTATAGTCAAAGCTTTAACAACCAGCTCCCTCCTCCAACAGTCATATTTTCCCTTGAATTTCGGAGGGACCTATACACATGTCACTCAACCAATGGTTAGATAGAAACAAATTTTAAGACATCGTTTTATATAGTAAAAACTTGTGTATGGAAAATTAAGTAGCTTAGAAAATTCAAAAAAATACAGAATCTAAGGAAAAATGAAATTCAGAATCTATTTATATAAACAATTGAATTCTAGAAACATGGATCTTCGAATTCTATTTTTCAAAGAATTCAGAGTCTGAATTATGATGAATTCAGAGTCTGAATAATGAGAAATTTGGATTCTTATGAGGAATTTAGAGACTAAATTCTGAGGAATTCAGAGTCTGAATTCAGAGGAAACTAGAGTCTGAATTTTGAGAAATTTAGAGTCCAGATTTCAGAGAATTCAGAATCTGAATTTCCTAGAACTCAAAATCTAAATTACACAGAATTTGGATTCTAAATTTTAGATAAATCAAAACCTGAAAATAGAATACTCTTTATCCAAGGAACTGTAAGATTCATAGTTATTAGATAAGGATCCAAATATTTAACTTGGTAATAATATGAACTTGGTTTTGGCGGGATAATGAAAACTAGGATACAGATAAAAATTTCTTTTGGAGAAAGGAACGTTTCCTTAAGAAAATAATCCTTATAGAAAGATAATTTTCTTTGCGATAAAGTGTTTGTGATTTTCAATACATAGAGGAATTAAAAATTCATAAGGAAACCTTATTAACTCAACATATAATACATTAAATCCATCATTATAAATTTCCTCGGTATGTGGTGATAGAAACAAAAAAATATCATTAATATATAATATTTATCAAAAAAATAACTGGTACAATAACTCACCCAAAAAACATTACTTTTATAGTTTCTAAAATCATTTATTTTAATTTTCTACAACCTCCACAAGCAATGTGTCGGAGGTGTGTAAGCATTTAAGGTAATTATTCCAACACTAAAAATTAAAAATAAATTACCATGAAAAATAATTATTCATATATAAAATAAATATTTATAACTGAACATAGCATATTTTTATCCCAATAACAAAATATTAAATATTTTAAAACAAATGGAGTGACATTTTATTTTTATTTTGTATTTAAAATAATATTAAAGTCATTATCAAAGGAGAGGGGAAATAAATTTCCACATATATTAACCATTGATGGACATGTTTGAAAAAATTATCCAATAAAATTAATATGACTATTAGGGAGATTTCTAATCCTTATCAAATTAATTTTAACCTTAATTACCTTATTTACTCTTACAGAAGTTAAAAACATTTACTATGATTACTATTCATATTGATTAAAAAATAGAAGGGGATTATTAAGAAAATTTGAACCTCCTAATTCAAAATATGAAATAAATTTTTTATGATTTATTTTTTATAAGTGGGATAAATCTATTATCAAATAAATACATAAATCACAATGAAAAATTATTTTAAAAAAAATGTTTTTTTATCGCAAAAAATATCTTATACCAAAATCAGGTATAATTTTGATTCATATATAATTGATTTTATTATTTTGAATTAAATAATAATTATCTTAAATAAATATTATATGACACATTAAATTACTTTATTTAATGAAAATAAATGATAGCTTTGAAAATAGTCAATATTTTTCACTATTCACTAAAAAACAAATTTTTTAGAAAAAAAACCCCATATTTCACCATAAAATACTTTTTATATGATGATTTGAAAAATAAAGTACATTTTTTCGCAATTAAATTTATAAAATTTAAAAATTTTTCTTTTAATTGAAACCTTATAATTAAGACAAATTATTTAATAAGAATAAAAATATTTCCTTCTTGATTGAACAATTTCTTAATATTATCATAATGAGTATAAATATATAAAATATAATTCCTGAATATCAATATGGTATGAAATTAATTTACTAATTACCTTGGTTATCACAATATCACTAATCACAATGGGATAAGAATGATATCTAATCCCATGTTATACCTTTTCACTAAGAGGTGACTCAAAATTCAAGGAGTATGGCACAAACTCCACGTGATATTTTAATTGGTACTGTACTCATATAGATTTGAATGAATGAGATATAATTTTGTAAAACATAATAGACACCATATTAGAATTAATATGTTGAGTACCTCTAATTAACATATGCTTCACCTCAAAATACTCTAGCATGATCTTTGTATCATATAGTAATTCATGATTCTTCTAAGTGTAACCCTATCAAGGAGTAACATCATAATTATATTATTATTCATCCACAACCTACTATGATTTGTCCATGGACATTTGTTATCTCTAGTTCTAGTAATGAAACCCAAATCTAGAATCTTTAGAAAATAATCTAGAACTTCATCAAATTACAATGATTTATACACTGATGAAATTTCCTTGGATCAATAAGACAACCTCGCTTCAGGTGTCAAATGCTATAACACTGGTAATAGCCAAGCTATCTCCTCCCCTGTGATAAACAAAATCTAGTAAATTTCTTATAATCCATTCCTTGTATATTTTCATATTAGTTCCTCTCATGTACACAAAAAATTTATTACCTCCCTCATGTTATAGAATAAAGGAACTCACTCTCTTCACATAAATCATATCCACCTTTTTCATAGAAACATTGTTCACTACCACTATATATATAGGGAAATCAAGTAGAATCAACCTAAAATAAATCTCAGGTTTAAGGTTCATCATGAACCATCATGCATTGATTTTATCATTGGTGATAAGATCTAGTATGAATTGAACTGGATATATAAAATGGGAAATAGAATTCAACACTTTCGTGTTACCTTAATTAAGATATAGAAACATATGTTCCTTCCTTAACTTTATTATCTCAAGGACACACTTTAGGCTTGAAATATTTTGGAATCTGAACCATATCAGATCCTCATGAAACATCTCTTCTAAAGCTATCTACTACCACTTATGAGCTTCTCCCAAAAAAAATATAAATAAAAAACTTTACTATTTATGTATTAGGAGTATAAAGAAACTGGAAAATTCTATTGATCCTTTCCAATAAATTCTAAACTTCTTTCACTCCTCCATCTCTCCTACAGATAGAAGGATTCATATTTTTGAATGTCGAAGCTTGATCACCTTTCTACGATCACTCTCGTTAAACCCCCTCTAAAGCACATAGATCATAAGAACCAATGAACTCAAGAGTTTAGGAACACTCTCCAAATTCATAACTCTTTCTGCATTATTATGAATGGTATCTCAATATAAATGCATATATTTAATTATACTAAACCAAAGAATAATTAGACTATGAATAATAAAGAAACATTCTATGATTGAATCATATTTTCTAATGAAACTAGATTTCAATTTTATGTCTAGTTGGATCTACTGAATTTCAGGTGGTTCATTCCTTCACAGTTGAGATTTTACATAGAATCCATAAATAATTTAACCCAAATAATTTATCAAAAACAAAATATTTTTGTAACCATTTTAAATCAATTTAAAAACTAATTTAAAGTAAATAAATCATTTTCCAAAGTCCCAATTCATATATATGTTATCTTTATAAATTTCTATCATGATGCATGAATTCATTTCCCATTGCATTGTATTTTGGGAGTAAGAACCTAATAGGCACAACCGATCAATATTTTATAAGGAATCATCTGATCAATTTTCTAACTAAAACGTATTGGAAACTCAATTATCACCATAAAGTGGTTACTCATGACTTTTTATGGGTACCTTTATAAGTTTTTAATATTGTAATTTACACACCTATTGGAAATTCCCAAACTAAACATTAAAACCTATCTCTGATACCATTTTCTAGCCACCCTGATCTAGAATCCAAAATCTTGCTACCTAAGTTAAGGTTACTAAAAGGCTTAAAGAATGTTCCCCAGTCACTAGAGTATAACAAATAGTGTTGAGGGATAAACATAATTGTTAGGTAATGATTATCCCCAAAACAAATAACCAACTACATGAGACATAATGTAGTTTATTTTAAAATAAAAACCTGTGATTTAAATGAAACCATTTAAATTAAACCAAAAAATAAAATGAGTGTTATGAAAAGAAGAAAAAAATAGGTTCTGACATGACATAATGGACTGATGTTGGAAACACCTATCAAACAAGGATAGACAACTTCCTCCATCAACGCCTGATTAAACACTTCCACATCCACTATAATAAGAGTTCCCATGATCCATCAATAGTGAATATTAAATCCTTTAAATTACCTACATCATGATATAAAACATCTATACACACATTGAGAAGTGTGAGTATGGGTGATTACATCAATACCCTATAGGATTTCTCTATATGAATCTCATTCAAACCCATACGATATTATTCCAGCCCATGTAATCAATTTCATTTAAAATGGTTAATCTATTTTAAAAAATAATATTATTATATAAATCTAGATAAAGGAAAATAGTCATTTTTAATAAAATAAAACTTTTTTTCCATAATAATAAGAAAGAAAATATTAACCATATAAATTCTTGGTGATATGATTGGTGATGAAATATTTAACATTAATAATTTCATCTGATTATATCATAAACTTTTTTTATCTATTTCCCACATTAGTGCTTTATATGATTCATTTCTCTCCCCATATATATCACAAATAATGGGTCATCCCATCTATAACAACCTAGACTCTAGTAACCCATATTGGATGTCTTACTTATAACACCCCAAGATTTTATTGTAAGTTATTTTCTTTAAAGTAATTCAATAGCTTGTGTTACACGCACCACCAAGTTCAAGTGCACCACGACTTACCAAACAATCCATTCAAAAAGAAGTTATGAATAGTATTAACTGAATTTGGAATTTTATATACTCCATATAATTTTAGAATCTATATTTTGTTTCTCTTAGACATAATATAAGAACAAAATCCTTTTTTCAGATAAAAGAAGTATTTTTCAAAAAATGCTATTTTACAACCTTTTAATAAAGAACCCAATTTAAAACCAATATCTGAATATTTTATATATTCAATTTAATTTAATTAAATTCTTCTTTATAATTGTAAAATAAAAATTTATTTTGGATAAATTTTTGGTACTTTTCTGAGAAATTACATATTTTGATGAATACTGAAAAATACAAAATTTTAATTGAAAACCCCATTATTACTCAAAATAATTTAGAGTGTTAAATTAATAATTCAAATGGTTTGTTAGTATAATTAGAATAAACTTTTATCATTTAATACAATTTAGGTCTTCATAAGTAATTTCATGTTTAAATTTGACATAAACACATGTCAATCTTTTGATATTTTTACTGGTTTTTTTAATTTTGACAACAGGAAATAATTTTAAATTAATTAAAGCCACTTCTATGTTTTTAATTTGGTAAAATAGAATTCATTTTTTAATTTGGAATATCAGAATTATCTTAGGGTGAATTTTTGGTATTTTTCTGAAAACATTCAATTTTTGATGAATAGTGAAAAACATTGTGTTATTGTTTAAAACTGATTTTTTTAAAATAATTATTTATTTTATATATTTTAAGTCAAAATAGATACATAATACCTATATGTGTTCAATTTAATTCATTTGAGCCATTTTATAATAAGTTTAGATATACAAAATTTTATAGAACTTTTTACTATCTTTTACCCACCTTCTAGGAGCTTTTGAAAATTTGCATAAAACATAATTTTAACGCTTCTGTGAGTTTAATTTCAAAAATAAAAGAGACATGGTTAAAATAATTAATTAAAATGTAGTTCAATAAGATGAATATAATTTTTGGTGAATAGTAACTTTTGACTTTTATTTACCACGGTTTAAAGTAAATAGGATAAGTAAGGGTAAAAATGATATTATAATTACCCTAAATCTTGTGCTAATTCTATTGGATAAGTTTAATTCGTCCAAAAAAAACATGATGAATAAAATATGATCCTCTTTGGTCCACTTGGATTAGATTAGGACATTTATTATTATTTTATTTAAAGAAGAGTTAAAAGTGTTAAATTCAAGGTTTAATAACGAAATGATTTCAAATATAGGGTTACACATAAGATAAATTAGACTATAAATATTAATTAGAAATATAAAAAGTTTTACTAAATAATGGTATTATATTTGAAATTTTTAGACATTAAATAATTTAATTTATTTATGACACAATGATGATGCAGTAATTACCTTATTAATGAAATATAAAAATAATTGATATTATAAATATCCAAATAAATGTAAATTGAGACTTTTGATGAATTAACCTAAATTTAAAAGATAATATGACATGTTAGGATTTGTTAAATAAATTTTATTCTAAGTGATAAAGTTTTTATGGATTTCAAAAAAAATCAAATGTTAAATAGTGTCAAAATTGACATAATTGAGTTTTTAAAACAAATACTATATTATTAATTGATATAATATTCCTAAAAATATAAGGTTCATAAAAAGGAATCAAATATGGTTATATATATTAATAATTAACATCATGGGGATCTATTTTCTTTTTATATTAAATTTATTAACCATATAATATAAAAAAACAAAGAGACATGGTAAATGTCATACTATTTAACTAAGAGTTAAATATAACATATAAGGTTAATATGGTGACCTAAACCTATCTAAAACCTATTGGTTGAGAGGTTTTAGACCCATCACCACCTTATCCTCAAAATAAATCATTTTGGATCCATTAGAAACCGAAAATTATTTTATTATAAAATAATATTTCAAGCTCTTCCTAAAGTGACCCTCACCTTTCTTATAAAAGAGTACTTCCCCTTCTCTTAATTTCACACATCCAAAGCCATTTAGCTCTGACAAAACCTACCCAAATATCCTCCCAACTTCCATAAAATCTCCTAGAGTCCTTATCTTGATCTGAAATCCAACCTATAGAGCCCTTTTCATCAACTCAAAAGGAAACACCCAAAGAAGAAGTAATAATTTCAGCACACTCTTTCTAGTTCTTTTCTTCTTCCACATCCTCTTTATTTTTTGATTCCATACCAAAATAATAACTCCATTAACTTCTATTTACTGTGTTGTTTTTATAAATATGGTACAACCATATTCTTTAATCTGCCCATCCTATAAATGACAAAGTCACCATACGTGCGTACGTACGGTTTATCGTCTCCATGTCGTGGTGTAGTTTGTTATTCAAACACTTCATTATTTTGGATGGGTATAATAATGAGTATAACTAATTTAAATAATAAATATAACATGTTAATTATTTTTTATATATTATATAAAATCCAATTACATACGATTTCACCATCAATATAATGATATTGTTGCTCGTGCGTACGTACAGATTACCATCTCCACGAACGCGATGAGATTCATTCTCCATCATAATAATTCTAGAATAATTTTCATTTTATGATAAAAAATAATGTTTATGAACATAATATCTTTCTGTATATACATTAAATACATCATATCCGTAACAAACATGGCTTACTTAACCAAGCATATAAAGGAAAACGAATCAGTTAACACCTGAAATGATGAAACTACTAAAATATCATTAACAAAGCAATGTTATAGGATCATATATGATATCATATTTATGTATATAGTTATTTTATAATTTTATAACAGTTATTTAACCATTATAAATGAGGTTAAACTACCCTATACTATGGAAAATTACATGTTAAGGAGGTTTCATCTCACTTTTATTCATGTGAGATTCCTGCTATATTTTCCACTATTACCTTTTGTGTGGTGTATATACTCACATTATTATATTTTTTGCATAATATAATTTAATTTATGGGTATTTACATCATCATTGGATGATCTTTCTTTAAGGGGGTGTATGTTTCGTTTGTTACCAAATCGATAAGGGAGTTTCAAATTTCAATTTTCACTCATTCAGTTTTATGCAAACCTCATTGATTACTTTACTCAAATATTATGTGTGAAGTCACAATTTATTTACTTATGTAGTAATTTCCACTCCCCATTGTGTGGATATACTTTTGATACACATAATCACTCCATGGAAAAATTCTCAATTCATTGATATAAACTTGATAAGAGTAATTTTAACTCAATTTCTATTCATTGAGTTAAACATCCAAGTCATTGGTGTTGTTTTTACAAGAATATATGTGAATATCCTCTGATTGATTTACATTGAATATCCAATAATATTGAGGGTATGTATATTTTTCACATGTAATTATTTCATTGATTTATCCTTAACCCAAGAATATGGTCTTTATAAAGTAATTCATCTCAACATACATTCCATTGATACTTCATTGTTGTTATACGCCAATTCACTTTTATTTGGTGTATATACTATACTTTGTCATAGTATATCATGAATCCCTTTATTCTCAAGATATTATAAAGTTTATATTTCCTCAATTATTTGTATTCAAGTGTCTCTCATTTGGTTATGAACTATAACTAAAATATCATTTTAAATGTTTTAAAAATTTATTCATCTAAATCTTTCTCATTAATGTCCATGTTTAAAAAATGGTTTAAAGGTTTTATTTATATATATGTACATTAATGTTTTAAAAATGAAATTAATTTTAAAAGATTTAATGTGGTATGGGACAATTTTATTCAAAAATCTATTTTAAATAGGTTCTTGATAAATAGTGAGACTTTTAAATGTTTTCATAAAAAAGAGATTATTCTCGCAAAGATTGTTTACTGATCATTTTCAACAATGTAAACATCCTTTACGTGATATTATTATTTATCGAGTTTTATTTATTATGATAAAAATCTTCCATACTGTATTGAAGGTTTTGTGATATTTTTGACTGTGGATAAGTTATTTTTATACCATTCATGGTTTATGGATAAAGTATAGACATTTTGTATGCTAGTTTTAATACGAATGTTTATGTTATGTTTAAACCTTTTCATATGAAAAATGTATAGGACTTAGTAATTGATGAGTGGAGCCCGCTATAGCTCCTCTATGCATCAATAGGTCTCATGAGAAAAACTGTTTTGTTGGCACATGTCACTGAAAAAATATTATTTATATTCTTGGAAAAAGGGATTGACTATGTGGTTATGAAGTCTAGAATTATGCATTCCGTAATTATGAAATTGGCTATTGATATTACATGTGATTATTTAACTATTAGAATATCCATGTGAATAATTAAATGGAATTATTTGATTTATCACTTCCATATTATGTTGAAGTTTACGTTTAAAAGGCTTGTGTTCTAGTATTATTCATTGCCTTAAATGTTTATTATTATTTATGATAGTTTCTGGTATATTGTTATCCTTACAGAGCACCTGAGATCACCCATTTATTATGTTTTATTTTTTCCAGGATGTAATGAAGTATATTAAGATTAACCTACTAGAATATGATAAGGGATATAAGAGTTTTCAAATGGGACACAATGTTGTGTTTTTATTTCATGATGGAATGTAAAACATATGTTTGTATCTAGTACTTCCAAGGCTACTAAACTGATCGGTCTTTTGAGACATGATTCCTTGTATTATGCCAATGTTATGTAATAATGCACTGATTTTGGGTAACTAGGGTCAGGTAATTATAGTTGGTATCAGAGGAAGTTTAGTACAATCCTTAGAATCTAGATTTAGAAAAAAAATTGATTTGGAAATACTACCCTAAGATAGACATTAATGATTAGTATATAAGAACATCAAAAAAATTGATAATGTAAATATTATGTGGGTTTTCTAAGCAATACATCCTTGCCTAGATAGGAGCAGGTAGAGGTGGATTTGGCACAGATGTACCTAGGAGTGAAAACTCTGACAATGTGTTTCAGGCTTGACCTGGGGTATCCGGGTACACGACAACGGTCCTTGCAACACTCTTGGTTATGAAACTCCCTGAGGATATGCTTAGGATAAATCACATTTTCTTTATGAACTGATTTGAAGGATTTTAATATAAAATGAGAATAAATATCCTTGGTTAATCCTAAGGTGTGTTAGATTGAAAATAAGGTGTTATGATATTCTCTAAATGATTTTATGACTCACACTATGCTTTATTGTGTTATTCAATGGCTAGATTCCAAGGTAGTCATAGTAAAATTGAACATGATGTACAAGGTGGAACGATGGTGGAAATGAGAAACGATATGGAATGTTGATAGGTTTAATAATATTGGGTTCATTCTGAATTAGTTTTCCAAAAATATGATCAACAACATATATATTAACCAACTCCCAAACTCAACAAATAAGAGAAAGTGGTGAATGATAAGAGCCACAACAGTGGAGACCATGGAGAAAAGAAAGCTCAATTTCCATCATGTAGGAAATGTGGAAGGAGACACCTAGGGAAGTGTCTCAATGGAACAGATAAATTCTTTATGTGTGGGAAAGAAAGTCATAAATTAAAGAATTGTAGAGGAAAAATGAAGAGTACTATGGAAGAAAATAAAAACTATCCCAAGTATCCATTTGAAGTCATTTTACATAAATGTAGGGGGTCCTGGAATTACCCAAGTGAATGCCCTATTCTATAGGATAACCTCTTGGTCAAGGAATAACCTATGAGGGAATAAATGGATTGCGAAATATTTAAAAGTATTAGTGCTCTTTGTTTATAGGATTAATTTGGAAGACTATTCTCTTGTATGTGTAACCCTATAGTTTTTTATGTGAAAAATATTTTTTAGGAAGAATTGGTTTTCTATTGTTTATATAGTTTTAAATAACCATTTGGGTTTGTATGATCCTTAAATTTGAGTTAATTACAAGTTATTAAATTTTGGGATGAAAATGTGAGGTATGATATAATATTTTTGGTGAAATTATGTTATGGTTATTTTGAGGAATTTATCTCATTTTGGGAATGTTATAAAATATAGTTTTTGAAAAAGGACAACATGTAGACCATGTGACTACCTGTCATGTCAGACAAAGCTACTGGAATCGAACCCACAACCAGAGTGCGATTAGGATTTATCACCTACCACTGGACTACGTAAAGTACATGGTTAGTGTGACTAATTATTTTTAGTTAAATTATTTTATTGATCAATAATAAGCTGATTTGAGATCTTATGTCTTGTCAAATGGATATCCTTAGTATAGGAAAATGATTGGGTGATTAAGTGATAAATGTTATTTTGGAAGATGTTCGCTCTGTTGGGAACACTATATGCCTAAGGAAAATAGAATAATATGAGATTTCATTTGAGGAGTAATACTGGATTTTTATCTATGTTTTTATTGTGGATTTATAGCGATTTGGGTTATTTATGGTTATAATTAACTTATCATAGAGAATATGTGATTAGGTTAATTACTTTTACGTATGTGACTTTAAGAGTAGTCGATGTTATTTGGAGATACAATTTAATGTGGAAGACTACGTAATCAAATTCTTCTATGTTTTTGGTTTCAATATTATTTTGGATTATATTGAAGGATTTTAAGGACAATTGTTTATTGAATGGTATTTATTGAACTTTGGTTATTGTTGGTTTAATTTTCGAAATTAATATTAGTATTTCTTTATCAAAAGGATTATACTTTTTGGGGATCATCTGATCTTGTACTAACCATTTTGGTTTTGGTTAATCTCTAAAAACAATGTAAATATATATTTTATCCTTTGTAGATTATTTGATTCTCTATAAGTTGATTATAGAACTTCAGGTGTGACCAAGTAATCTTGAATACTCATCATTTGAAAAAAAAATGTGTTAGTGGTAGAAATTTATTAATGGATGAAACTCAACATAAAAAGTAAGTATATCTCTTTATGTTCTTAGTCAATCCTATAAATAAATTCCTCAACTTTATGAAATGGAACTTAAAACAAAAAAACGTTGTCTGTTTACTTTTCCTAATGGGAAACTAATGACTGTTTATCCCATCAGAAGTTTGTGGTTTTCTTGTTGTTAACTTTATCTGGATCATGTTTTCTATCACTCTCCATCAGAACATAACACATAGTTTATCATCCATATCCATGTTTTCCTCTAGTTAATCCTAGTATGGGTTATCTTAGGTGACCTTTGTACTTCTCTTTCCTTCTTTTAAAGTGATAGTTTTATTAACTCTTTTTCTGATGTGGGACATTCAATGAAGTTCCCAAACCCATTTTCAAAATTGAGAGGATGAAATTTCCAAAAGGGGGGAAGAATGTAACACCACAAGATTACATAGTAAGTTATTTTCTTTAAAGTAATTCAATAGCTTATACTACACGAAACACTGAGTTCGAGCGCACCATGACTTACCAAACTATCCATTAAAAAAGAGGATACAAATAGTATTAACAGAATTTTGAATTTAATATACTACATATAATTTTAGAAACCGTATTATGTGTTTCTTATACATAATATAAGAACAAATACATTTTTTTCAGATAAAAGAAGTAGTTCTCAAAAAATGATATTTTACCACCTTTTAATGGAAACCCATTTTTAAAACCAATATTTGACACTTTTATGTATTCAATTTAATGAAATTAAATTATTCTTTAGAATGGGGACCTAAAAATTTATTTTGGATAAAAATTTGGTACTTTTCTGATAACATTCATATTTTGATGAATACTGAAAAATACTAAATTTTAATTGAAAACATATTTTTTAATTGAAATAATTTATAGTGTTAAACTATAAATTTTAATGGTTTGTAAGTATAATTATATTATATTTATATCATTTAATAAAATGTAGTTTATTATAAGTAATTTCATGTTTAAATTTGACATAAACACATGACAATCTTTAGATAGTTTTTACTTTTTAAAAAACTTACTTTTTGGTATTGACAAAAGGAATTAATTTTAAATTAATTAATTGAACTTCTATGTTTTTAATTTGGTAAAATAGAATTCATTTTTTTAATTTGGAATATCAAAATTATCTTTGGATGAATTTTTGGTACTTTCAGAAAACATTCAGTTTTTTATGAATAATGAAAAACACTGTGTTATTGTTTAAAACCGACTTTTTATTTAAGTAATTATTTATTTTATTTATTTTTAGTCAAAATAGATACATAATACCTATATATTTCCAATTTAATTAATTTGAGGCATTTTAAAATAAGTTTAGATATATAAAATTTTATTGAACTTTTTACCGTCTTTTACCCACCTTCTAGGAGCATTTCAAAATTCGCATAAAACTTAATTTTACCGCTTCTGTGATTTGAATTTCAAAAATCTGAGAGACTCGGTTAACATAAGTAAGTAAAATTTTGTTCAATAATATGAAAATAATTTTTGGTGAATAGTAACTTTTGACTTTTATTTACCATGGTTAAAAGTAAATAGGGTAATTAAGGGTAAAACTGATATTATAATTACCCTAACACGTGTTCTACTTCAATTGGATAAGTGTAATTCAACCAAAAAAACCTTAGGAATAAAATATGATCCTCTTTGGTTCACCTGGATTATATTAGGATAATTATTATTATTTTATTTAAAGAAGAGTTAAAAGTGTTAAATTCATCATTTAATAACTAAACCATTTTTTATAGATGGTTACAAATAAGATAAATTAGACTATAAATATTAATTAGAAAGATAAAAATATTTCCTACATAATGGTATTTTATTTATTATTTTTAAATAGTAAGTAATTTTATTTTTTTATGACACAATGATGATGCAGTAATTACCGTATTAAGGTAATATTAAAATAATTAATATTATAAATATCCAAATAAATGTAAATTGAGACTTTTTTTGAATTAAACTAATTTTATAGGTTAATATAACATTTTAGGGTTGATTAAATAAATTTTATTAGAAGTGATAAAGTTTTTTTTTGGATTTCCAAAAAAAACAAATACTAAATAGTGTCAAAATTGACATAATTGAGTTTTTAAAACAAATACTATATTATGAAATGATATAATATTCCTAAAAATATAAATATCAGAAAAAGGACTTAGATAAGGTTATATATTTTAATAATTAACCACTTGGTGTTATCTTGTCCATTTATATTATTTTTATTAACAATATAATATAAAAATACCAAGAGAGATGGTAAATGTCAAACTATTTAACTAAGAGTTAAATATAAAAGATAAGGTTAATATGGTGACATAAACCTCTCTAAAACCTATTTATTGAGTGTTTTTAGACCCATCCACAACATATCCTTGAAATAAATCATTTTTTAGCCATTAGAAACCGAAAAGTATTTTATTATTAAATAATAATTTATGATTTTCCAAAAGTGACCCTCACCTCTCTTATAAAAGGGTACTTCCCCTTCTCTTAATTTCACACCTCCAAAGCAATTTGGATCGGCCAAACCCTGCCCAAATATTCTCCCAACTTCCCTTAAATCAAACTATAGTCCTTACCTTGATCATAAATCCAACCTAAGGAGCTCTTTTGATCAACTCAAAAGGAAACACCCGAACAAGGGGTAAAAATTTCACCAGCCTCTTTCAAGTTCTTTTCTTCTTCTACTTCCTCTTTATTTGTTGATTCCATAAAAAAATATTCAATCCAGTACCTTATACATAATGTTATTTTATTTTTAATATGTTACAACCATATTTTTTTTTCTACCCATCGTATAAATGACAAAGTCACCATACATGCGTATGTACGGCTTACTGTCTCCACAACGTGGTGTAGTTTGTTATTCAAACACTTCATTATTTTTGATGGGTATAATAATGAGTATAAATGATTTAAATAATAAATATAACATGTTAATTATTATTTATATATGATATACCATCCAATTAAATATGATTTCACCGTCAATATAATGATATAGTCGTTTGTGCATACGTACAAATTACCGTCTCCACGAACGCGATGAGATTCATTCCCCATCGCAATCATTCAAGAATAATTTTCATTTTATGATTAAAAATAATGTTTATGAATATAATATAATTATGTATATTAATCAAATAAATCCTCTCCATAACAAACATGGCTTACATAACCAAGCATATAAAGGAAAACGAATTAGTTAACAACCAAAATGATGAAACTACTGAAATATCATTAACAATGCAATATTAGAGGATTCTATATGATATCATATTTATGTATATATTTCTATTATAATTTAATAACAAATATTTAACCATAATACAAGAGGTTAACCTACCCTAAACTAAGTAAAATTACTAGGTAAGGGGTTTTCATATCACTTTTATTCATTTGAGATTCATGCTATATTTGCCACTATTACCATTTGTGTGGTGTATGTAATCCCGTGATTGTATTGTTTGAGTAATATAATTTAATTTATGGGTATTTACATAATCATTTTATTATACTTTTTTCATGGGGTGTATGTTTCATATGTTACCAAATCGGTAAGGAAATTTCAATTTCAATTTCCACTCATTCGGTTTTATGAAAACATCATTGATTACTTTACTCCAAGATTATTTGTGAAATCACTATTTATTTTCTTATGTAGTAACTTCCACTCCCCTTTGTGTGGATATAATTTATATATACATAATCACTCCATTGGTAAATTCTCAAGTCATTGATATAAACTTGATAAGAGCAATTTTAACTCAATTTCTATTCATTGAGTTAAAAAACCAAGTCAATGGTGTTGTTTTTACAAGAATATATGTGAATATACTCTGATTTATTTACACTGAATATCCAATCATATTGAGTGTATTTATATTTTTAACATATAATTATTTCATTTATTTACCCTTAACCTAAGGATACGGTCTTTATAAAGGAATTCATCTCAACATAAATTCCATTGATACTTCTTTGTTGTTATACGCCAATTCACTTTTATTTGTTGTATATACTGTACTTTGACATAGTATATCATGAATACCATTATTATCATGATATTATAAATTTTATATTACCTTAATTATTTGTATTCAAGAATCTCTAATTTGGTTATAAACTCTAACTAAAATATCATTTTAATTGTTTTAAAAATTTATTCTTCTAAATATTTATCATTAATGTCCATGTTTTAAAAATGGTTTTAAGGTTTTATTAAGATATATGGACATTAATGTTTTAAATTTTAACTTCCTTTTAAAAGTCTCAAAGTGGTATGGGACAATTTGATTCAAAAATATATTTTAAATAGGTTCTTGATAAATAGTGAGACTTTTAAATGTTTTCATGAACAAGGGATGTTTCTCTCAATGATTTTTACTGATCATTTTCAACTATTTCAACATCCTTTACGGGATATTATTTTTTATCAAGGTTTATTTATTATGATACAAATATTCCATACTGTATTAAAGGTTTTTTGATATGTTTGACTGTGGATGTATTATTTTAATACCATTAATGGTTTATGGATAAAGTATTGACATTTTGTATGCTAGTGATAATAAAAATGTTTATGTTATGATTAAAAATTTTCATATGAGGAATGCATTGGACTTAGTAAGTGACGGGTGGAGCCTATTATATATCCTCGATGCATCGATAGGTCTCATGAGACACACTAGTCTCTTGGAACAAGGCCTTGAAAAAATATTATTTTTAGTCTTTGAACATGACCTTGACTATGCGGTTATGAAGTTTGGCATTATGCATTCCATCATTATGAAATTGGCTATTGATATTACATGTGATTATTCGAATAGTAAAATATCAATGTGAATAAGTAAATGGAATTATTTGATTTATATTTTCCATATTATGTTGAAGTTTAATATTAAAAGGCTTGTGTTCTAGTCTTATACATTGCCTTAAATGTTTATTCTTATTTATGATAGTTTTCCCTATATTGTTATCCTTACGAAGTACCTAAGCTCACCCTTTCTTATGTTTTATTTTTTCTAGGATGAAAAGAAGTATATTATGATTAACATATAGGAATAGGCTATAGGATAAAAGAGTGTTCAAAGGGGACACAATTTTGTTGTTTTTTATTTCATGATTTGATGTAAAACATATGTATCTATCTAGTACTTCTAAGGCTACTAAACTGAGCAGTCTTTCGGGACATGATTCCTTATATCATGCCAATGTTATGTAATAATGCACCGATTCTGGGTAACTGGGGTAGCATTATTACATTAGTTTGTTAAATTTTAAATAAGATACCTAAAATCACGTCCCAAATGATTGAATGTTTTTGTACTCTTGGTAAACTAGATACATATTTGAAATTCAAATTATATTTTGGAAATAAAATTAAAAAAAATTATTTTCTTTGAGAACACCAGTATTCCCCATACCATAACCCTGAATATCAATCATAATAAATTTCTTGGAAACCTGGGGAAATTAAAACATTAGAAATGGGTGAGATCAAATTATCAGTAAGTATTAAGTACAGTGGAATAAATAATTAATCAATGAGCATAGTTAACATAGAATGTTAAATAACCGATATCGTGTTCCATTTAATCAATAAACATAGAATTAGATGCATCCATATATTTTTTTCATTGTGAAGATACATAGGATAATAAAAAATAAATTATTAAAAAAATTATTAATTATTGGACATCCAGTATCTAAAAAAGGAACCACTTCCATTAATACCTTTCAAAAGATATTTTAATCTTTATGTGTAAAAATCCATTTAATTTGGCCACATTATTTGTCTCATGAGACTACTGATGCAATGAGGGGATTTTTTATATGTGATCACCACCCATTATTTCATGTCCAATGAATTCATTATATATCAAATAATTTATTGAATCAGTAAGAATTATCAAAAAAATATCTGTATTGAGTATAAAATATGTATTTAATAATATTTCCTCAATTAATCAAATTCCTTTCAATGTAAACACCATATATAAAATTCTATATGTATTAGGTAATAATCATATACATGATAAAAGAAATATTACTATTTAAGATAATTTTAATTTTCCATGAATTATGATCATAAATAAAACAATGTGTATTCATATACATTAAAGAAAAGAAATTATGTGCATAATATTAAAATATGCCTCAATGAAGTGAAATTGAGACGTAGTCCCCTACAAAGATCATTTAATTAATCAAATAGATCTATTATGTGTATTAGATATAAATCCACATAAAAAAAGTGGTAATATAGCATGTGATAATCAAAATTCATTTCACACAAAACCTTATTAGGTCATAATCAATAAAATATAATTTTAACCCAATGAATAAATATTTAGTTAATAAATCTCTTACCACTTGTAATATGTCCAGTCATATGACCCATGAAAGTAATAGTTATAGAATGAAACATTTCATAACATGAAGATAAAGATATTCATGAAATTTCATATCAAATGTAAGTATATATATACAATAAAAAATTTAGTGGTGAATAAGGAATATATCTCACAGATGTAAAAAAGTGCGATGAGAAACCATTACCTCTTGATTCCCTTTAGTGTAGAAATCTTTAACCCCATTTATAATTGTTTAAATAATGTTATTAAAAAATTAAATAACTATATTAATATTTATAATAACTTATTTGATTATTTTATAACATATTTTGACCAATTCATTACTAATATTTAATTATTTTCATGTTTTTTCTTGCGTCTGTTTCATGGTTTCAAGATCAATTCATTTGTGTAAAATAATTGATGTTCTTCAAAAATGGGATTATAACAATAAAAGTGAAATTAAATAGTATTAATTAAATTTAATAATTATAAATGATCCCACATATCATTTTTGTTTCTTGTATAAGGATTATTCATTTGATAAAATGTTAATGATGATTATTTAGTTAATTTTGGTGATTTTTTCTAAACACCACGAACTAGTTTTGTTTTATTTACAATTATTAGTATATATTAGATACATAACATTAAATAAGTTATAATAAACTTAAAAAAATCTTATTTATCCAGAATAATATTTTTATGTCCATCCATGATGACGGTAATGGAAAACGAACAAAATCATTATTCACGAAGATGATTAACTGGAAAATTTTGGACTATAGTTTCATTACATTGAATAAGAGGAGGTAATAAAAGGTTTTGAAATAAGATATTAAATTAGAAAAATAAAATTATAGTATATAAGTTATTCTCTATATATCATTCCTCAATGGATGAAGTAAGTTAGAAGAAAGTAGAAAAAGAAAAGAAATTAAGAGAGGTGTTTTGGGAAAACTACCTCTTGAATATCACACCCTTGGAGGACCTCTTGAGGACCTCAGATTCGGTATTATAGTGATAACATAAGAACTTTGACATGGGAGAGTGATAAGGAGATGTTTTGGTAGATATTTTGGGATCTTTAAGGGTTTTGGGTAGAAATCAGGTGGTGAGGGGTGGTATTTATACTTGAGGAGGAGTGGTTTTATGCAATTAAATAATGATTATTTTATGTTTAAAGCCAACCACATTGAGGTACCATTAATTTCCATAAATTTTTAATATAATAAAAGTTTAAAATTTTAATTAGGTCTGATAAATACCTAAAAACCCCATTTAATGTAGTAGTTTTTAGGTATTTTAAGAAATTTCTTTTTAACTTTAACCTTTTTCATTATTTTACATATACTATAGAAAATAATTTGTTTACCATGGTGTATTTTTAAATAAAAAAATTAAAATGACCAAAACACATAATTTGGACCTTTTTATTCCAAATATAGAATCTATTTTACCAAATTAAATTAACAGAATAGTTAAAATTAGATTTGAAATTAATACCATAGACACAACAAAAAGGGAGGTTTCAAAAGTGGAAAGGTTCAAAAGTTTGAAATGTTTTAATATTCAATTTCAAAGTAAAATTGATTTCAATGTCCTAAATTGTATTTATTTATGTGTAGATTAACTAATTATATTTTAAAACTAATTTAAAATATAATATAACTATATAAATAAATTAGATGAAAAAGAAGTTTTCAATTAAAACTCAGTATTTTTCACTATTCATAAAAAATGAAATTTGTCCGAAAAATACCAAAATTTAACCACAAGATATATTTTATATTATGATTTCGAAAATAAATTTTATTTTTTCAAAAAAATTTAAAGTTTAAAAATTTAGTTTTAAAACAAGTGAGTCATTAAAAGGTGGAAAATTTTCTTTTTAGAAAAATATAACTTGTTATACATAAAATTTGCATTATTTGTATCGTAAGACTATAAAGCTTATTGGATGAATTTAAACACATTATATAGAATATATAACATATAAATTTAAATAATATCTTTCAATAATAGTGATTAATTTAATTGATTATGATAAAATTCCATTATGGGTATAAGAATAGTTTTTTTATAAAAACACATCCTTTGTATTCAATTGGTTTTCATTTCCATTTCTAATTTATTGGTAAAAATGAATTCATTTTATAAACATTTGTAAATTATATTTTTATAATTTAGTTAATATCATTAATTCCCACTATTCTAATATCTAGGTGAAAACTATCACAATTAAATAATATTGGTTAGTCATTTGTTTAATATTTGGGTTCTATGTAATGTAAGATATTGATGAAATTGGATTTATTTAAGAAGATACATACTAAAAAATATTGGGGTGTTAAATTATCACCTCCTTCAAAAAATTTAATCATCTTAAGTTTAAATTTAACTACAAAAATCAATGGTCTATACTTGAAAAAATCATTGTGGGAAACCCACATTATAAATTGGGTCAAAAAAACATCCCCATAATAAGAGGGAAAGGGAAATGAAAAGTTCACCACACAATTATGATTTTTAATAGGATAAACTATGTGTGAAGGGAAAACTAGGATATAGATGAGAAATCAAACTACCACGTTCTGATGAAGAGTGATAGAGAACAAAGCCATCATAAAGTCTATCATCACAAAAGTATAAATCTATGATGGGTTTAAGAGTCCATTGATTTCTCAGTAAGAAAATTAAACAAATAAATTTTATATTCTAAAATCCATTTCCAAGAGTTGTGGAATTATTTTAAAACTTAGGGTGGTAACATAAGGAAATATACATACTTGTAAAGCAGAGCTTCATCCTTTTAATCAATTTCGGCCCCCAACACATCTTTTTCTCTATATGATGAGAATGATGAATGTTTTTATGCCTGATGCACTATAATCCAAAACTACTATCATAAAATCTATAAAAAAAAATATCCCTATTTTATTTATGTGTTAACAAAAACCAAAATGGTTAGAATAGGGTAAGATAATTCCCAAAAAAGACAAACCTTCATATGAAGATAGCTACTTTATTCTCCCAAAATTCAACTGTAATACAAAAAATTCAAATAAGACCATTAAATAAATTAGTATCCTTAAATTTCCACAAATATATTCTAGCCTAAGGTTGAAACCCAAAAAATAAAATGGATTTCATCACATATCCTTCCAAGATATATTTAATATTTATCGCTGAAAATGTGTATTCCCTAAACATATAATCTCCAAGATATTCTAACTATTTCCATAAAAAACATGAATCACCATAAATCAATAGTAAGATCATATATTCCACAAAAAATAAATTAAACCTTTATTCCAAAAATAAAATTCCATAATATTATATTTACCTTACTAATATAGGGTTCTTGAAATGAACTCATCCTTTATCCATAAAATTGTTTAACTAAAAAAGAAAATGTCATACTTCACAGGACTTCATGTAGGTCTACGGTAGTTATTACACACTTGTTGTACTTCGGTGATGGGTTCAATCCCCATGGTATTTCCATATCTGATGGTTTATCTCCCAACCTATGGGATGTACTTTTTTTAAAACTATATTATTATAATCCATACACAATTCCCAAAAAATTAGTTTTTTTAAAATAACCTTAATATATTAAAAATGAACAAAATGGTTTAACATCAAATGTAATCTAAAACATTTCACTTTGCATTTTCAAAATATAATAACACATAATTACCTTAAAATAAAAGATCATATAAACCCTAAAGGTTATCTTTACCTTTAAACTTATGTCCACAACCAGTAAAGGTGTTATTTCCTAAGTAAATTTTTCTTACATACTAAACCAATGGGTTTTATTGTCATAGATATCTCCCATTCTAAATATTTATTATCTACAATAACATAAAATATCAAAAGTTATTTTAATAATTTAAAAATAATATTAATATTAAACCATAAACCCAGGATGGTGTATATAACTCTTAAGTTAATGAAAACATATATTATTCCAAAATCAACAAAATTCATTAGATGTTTCATGATTCTTCTAACCATTATACCATTGGAGAAATATTTAATCAACACATTTTCTATCATAATAAATTTTAAACTAGTTCCTTTTGGTTTCTTCCATTGAATAAAACCAAAATACAAAGTGTAAACATCAAACTACAAGAATCGGAGTGGGCTATCAAATAATCATGAAATATTAGTCAATGGATGTCTAAATCAAGAAACATTATTAGAAATATATGATTCAATAGGTGTAACCTCGATTATGTATAGTTATTAAAATTTCTATAGGAGTTATCATATACTTAGAATTATCCTCAAAAGTCGATCATAGGTTTATACCCTTTAATTTATGTTTTCCTAAATCTATTTCTCAAGGTTTCTACTAAACTTGCTCTGATACAAACTATAATGACCCAGACTCTAGTATATCAAAGTTGGTGCATTACTTCATTAAATTGATATAGGATACAAGAAAAAAAATCCAGAAGGATTGAATAGTTCTTTAGTCTTGGTAAACTAGATGTGTATTGATATTCTAATTACATTTTGGACATAAAATTCAAAAAGAATTTTCATTGAGAACACCATTATTCCCAATAGAATAACACTATATATCAATCATAATGAACATCTTGGAAACCTGTGGAAAATAAAACATAAGAAGGTGGTGAAATCAAATTCTCATTGAGGGTTAATTACAATGGAATAAATAATGAATCAATGAACATATTTAACATGGAATGGTAAATAACTGACCATGAATTCCATTTAATGAATAAGATGAGAATGAAATGAATCCATAGATTTTGTAATAGTGAGAATCATCTAGAAAATAATAACTAAATTCTTAATGAAATGATTAATTATTGTACATCATGTATCTTGAACATGAACCACTACCATCAAGACCTTTCATAATACAATTTAATATTTGTGGGGAAACCCCCATTTAATTTGGCCATATTATTATTCTCATGAGTTTGCTGATACATTGAGGGGATTTCTTATATACGGTACCTACCCATTATTTATTCTCTAAATAATTCATTATATATTGAATATATTATTGAAAAAATATTCATTCTAAAAAAAATCAGTATTTAGTAGAAAATACAAATTTGACATTATTTCTCTGATTAATCAAATAACTTTAAAAGTAAAAACTATATATAAAATGGTGTAAGACTTAGGTAATAATAATATCCAAGATAAAAGACATGTGTATATTTAATATAAATAAATTTTTCCATGAATTATTAAATTAAATTAAATAAATGGGAGGTATATACAAAAAATAAATGAAATTAGGTGCATAATATTAAAATATGCCTCAAAGAAGTTAAATTGAGACAAAGTCCAATACAAATATCATTTCAATAATTAAAAGGATTGATTATGTGTATTCACTATAAATATACATAAGAAAAATTAGACATAAATATGATATAATAAAAATTCATTTCACACACAACCATATCATGACATAATCAATGAAATATAAGTTTAACCCAATTAATTAAAATTAAGTTATGAAATCCATTACCACTTGTAATCTGTTGAATCGTGTGACCCATTAAAGTAATAATTAATGAATGAAATGTTTAATACCCTGAATATAAATATATTAATCTTATTTAATATAAAATGTAAGTATATATATACCACACAAAATAAATTATTGGTGAATAAGTTATATATCTCACATAATAAAAAGTGACACAAGAAACCCTTGCCTCATGCTTCCCTTTAGTGAATAGTTATTTAACATCATGTATAATGGTTAAAAGAATTTTATTAATTAATTAAATAACTAAATTAATATTTATAATACATTATTTAATTAATCTATAACATATTATGGCCCATTAAGTAATAATATTTCATTATTTTCATGGTTTTCGGTGTGTTTGTTTCATGGTTTCCTGATCGGTTTATTTTGGTAAAATTAAGGATGTTCTTTTAAAATGTGATTACAACTACAGAAGTGGAATGGAATAGTTTTAATTAAATTAAAAAATTATAAATTTCCCCATATATTATTTTTATTTCTTATATGAGGATGATTAATTTGATAAAATTTCAATGATTATTGTTTAGTAAAATTTTGCGGGTTTTATTAACACTATGAACTAGTTTCATTTTATTTACTATTATGAAAATATATTAATTCCATAATTTTTATTAAATTATAGTATACTTATTAAAATCCTATTTATCCAAAATAATTTTTTCATTACCATCCATGAAGGAGGTAATAGAAAAAGAAAAAAATCATTATTCGCATAGGTGATTAACCTGAAAAATTTGGATAATAGTTTTGTTTCATTGAATAAGTGGATGTAATAAAATTGATAGATATAATATATTACATTAGAAATATAAAATTACATTATATAAATTATTATCGAGTTATCATTCCTTTATGTATGAAAGAGATGATAACAAATTAGAAAAAGAAAAGAAAATAAGATAGGTGTTTTGAAAAAATTACCTCTTGAATATCACATCCTTGGAGGACCTCTACAGGTCCTTGGATTTCATATTTTTTTGAGACCATAAACACTTTTATATGGGTAGAGTGAGTATGGGTGGGTTTGTTTTGTGATTTTAGGATATCTACAACTTTTGGATCGAAATGGGGTGGTGAGGGGTGGTATTTATACTTGAGGAGGGGTGGTTTAAAGTGATTAAATAATGATTGTTTTATGTTTAAATATAACCAAATTGAGGTGGAATTAATTTCTATGAAATTGGAATATAATTAATGTTTTAAAACATTTTTACAGTTTAAAAATACCTTAATAACCCATTTAATGTTGTTGATTTTTGTTATTTTAAGCCTTCACCTTTTAACTTTAACCCTTTTCATTATTTTACCTATACTGTGGTAAATACTTTTTTTACCACGGTAAATTTTTTTGTCCTACAATTAAAATGACCATAAAAACTAATTTTGATATTATTATTCCAAATATGTAATCCTTTTTCCCAAATAAAAAAACATAATTTGAAACATTAGATTTAAAACCAATCCTTTACACATAACGAAAAAGATGTTTTTAAAGAGACAAAGTTCAAATGTTCAAAATGTTTTTATATCCAATTTCAATGTGAAATTGATTCCAATGGACAAAATTGGATTTATTTATTTATAATTTTACTAATTATATTTTAAAAAAATTAACATATAATTTAAATATATTAATAAATGAGATGAAAAAGCAATTTTCAATTAAAATTCAGTATTTTCACTATTCATAAAAAAATAAAACTTCTCTGAAAAATACAAAAAATCCACCCGAATATAATTTTGATATTACTATTTCAAAAATTATTTTTATTTTCTCAATTAAAATTTATAAAATTGTACAAAATTAGTTTTAAAAAATGTGCGCATTAAAAGGTGGAAATTTTGCATTTTAGAAAAATATAACCTTTATGATTAAAATTGGATTATTATTATCTTAAGCCTATAAAACTTATTGAACTATTTTAGAAACTTTTTTTAATATATAAAATATAAATTTCATTAATATATTTCACTAACATTGATTAATTTAATTTATTATGATAAAATTTCATTATGCGCATAAAAATAGTTTTTTAATAGAAACACATCCATTTTATTTAATTGGTTTTTATTTTCATATATAATTAATTGGAAACCAATTAATTCATTTTATAAACATATGTAAATTATATTTTTATAATTCAGTTAATCTCATTGATTCACACTATTCCAATCGTTAGGTGATAACTATCATAATTAAATAATAATATTAGTCGTTTGTTTGAGCTTGGTGTTCTATGTAATGTAAGTTGTCAATGAAATTGAATTTATCTAAGAAGAGAAAAACCATAAAATATTTGGGTATTACACCATACATTCTTATTAATAGACCATTCTATCCACTCCTGACACTTCTCACTTTTTTCTGATACCCAATTCTTTTAATTTACAAAACTATTTTTCATCCCAAAAATATTTTACCAAAACATCTCATTTAAATGAATATTTCCAACTTTATTGATTTAATACATCAGAAATTATGTTTTATAATAACCATATTTAAAAAATCCACCATGTTTAATATAGAAGGATAAAAAATCCCAATTTTTATAAACATCAAAAACATTAATTTTTTTCAAATCATTTTTATAAAATTATTTGAAAAACAAGAAAGACATGAAAATAAAATAAAAGCACATAAATCAAATAAGAAGGAATTATAATTCAAATCAGAATGAATATAAACAAACTTCCCAAGAAAATGAGTACTTGAATTGCATCAATCCTAAGATCTAACATCAGTAACCATGATTTGATCCTTCAAACACTAATAATAAGAACATGAGATAGTGGTTATTTTTTCATGATTTAAAATTTATAATTCCATCACTCAATTTATAAACCAAAAATATGAATCTCCCAAAATAGATATATAAAAAGAGAGGGAAGGAGAATCATCTGATAATTTATAATGTCATTGAGATATAACCATTGAATTGATTTTGATAACATAAATCTTAAATATAGTTGTGTTTTCTGTCAATGGAGAATCCTTAATTTTTCTCTCAATAAGCCCTAAGTCAATATAAACCGAGATAAAGAATTAATTTTGTAAGGTCATGGATTTCCAAATCCATTCCCTTCACATTTTTTATTGAGTCTTGGAGGTGTCATGAGGGTGTTCAAATGAGTTATGGAGGTTGGAAAAAAGTTTTAGCATTTTTAGGGTCATCACATCTTAGTAGTGGGAATGGGGTTAATAATTTTAAATATTTCTAGGATAATTAATCATGAAGAATAATTTTTTGCCCTTATATGTTTTGGATTTGGTTGTGGTGTTGGTTTTTTGGCAATGGAGTGCACCATAGTGAGTAAAACTGATTTTTTTAGCCATTTTACAAGGAATTTTTACTTGAAGTTTCTCCTGTGAGAAATGGGGATGAAGAAAAATAATTAAGATAAAATTTTTAGGAAGAACAATAGGACATGGTTCTTAGGGAGTTCCACTGTTAGAAATATGTAGGGTACTGATTTCAATTCCATAGTGATGGGAATGGTGAGGGGTAAAATGGATTGGGTGTTGGCAATATGATATGGTGGAGTCCATGGTGGTGTTTAAAACTATTCGAAAATTATTTTAAAGGTTCACAATCCTCATGATTCAAATTCCTTGAAAAGAAAATCATTCATTGAATAGAATCTCCAAGGGAGTTTTTTGGGTTTCACCAGGTTGTGATAAATTATTTTAGGACTCCACCATAAAATGAGGATTTGAGCACCTTTAGTTCATATTTTCCTTACCTCTCTCTAATCCTAGCTGACCCCTATAGCTCACATCACCCTACAACTATGCCTTTATAAGTCTAAACACCTTATTTCATCTGAATTTAAGTTTCAAGGATCAAGATACCATCTCTTATTATATTCTCTTCATTTATATTGTTATCTTTCTTTTTAGAAATCCATTTTGATCAGGATCTATTATTTGTGGTTGAGGTTTTGAGATAGTTTTGATGTTAATTCCTATGATTTGGATCCAGTGGTGTTTCATTTGATTTGGTGGTGTTTCCTTTAGGGGTTATTATCACTTGATTTCCTATTCTTTCTCAATGAACATTAATCTTCTAATAAAAGTAGAGGATATATTACTTCTCCTTTCTTTAAGTAAATTTTTTAACTAATAATACTTTAGTTCCTTGAATAAATGGTTTTTATTATCCTAAATCAGATAATAATCCACAAAAATAAACGTAAGATGAAAATTTATTTAATAATTAAGAAATTTTAAGAATACAAAATTATTTTATTGTTTTATAAAATATATTCATTGGAATTAATCACATGCCATATAATAATGTTGTTTTCATTCATTTAAGAATTGAGTTAGAACTTGAATCACATGTTATATCTTAAATTATTAAGTTTCTTTAATTAGGGAAATGAAGGAATGAGATAAATAGTTTCATGTTGTAGTGTTATCATATTTTTATTTTATAATAAGAATTGTATTACAATTGAAAAATAAAAAAGGTGAATTGGGATAATTGTTACACATTTAAGATAATTAATATTTTCATGTGGATTTTTAGATAAATGTTTAGGTTTTCTATGCTCACGTGGGATTTCATGATATGTATCTTATTTTAATAGATAGTTTGTTATCTCTTATTTTGAAGTGATTTTGTTTTTGTTTTCTTATAATGGATTGTTGATTTTAAGGAATAAAAAAACATAAAGAAAAATGACGTTAATTAATGAGATAGGATCAATTAGAGTGTTTACTACACATCTCAGATTAATTTATCTATGGGAATTAATTCTTGGAATAATTTTTACTTTTATCAAAAAAAATGGTTAGCTATTTCCTTTAGGTTTCCTTTAACAAATAAATTATGCATAACACGCTAGTTAATTCAATATGGAATTAAAGTGATTTCTTTATAATAATAAATTTTTGGGGATTAATGAGCCAGATCTGTGATGAGGGAGGATTAAATTCCTTGATGTTATGTACTTAGTTCCTTTTCATGTATGAATAAAATGCATTTGAAATGTATGTGTGCTCTCATGGTTTATATCCTTGTTTTATTTGTTGATAACATTATTCTGTTTGGGAACCTATGATTGGTAATGGTCTAGATTCTAAGGGATATATAGTTTAAAACATTGTTATATGAGTAATGGTTTGGGATCCTGGGTAGGAGTGATGGTCGATGTCAATGATAGGAGGATATTTTGCTACTATGCACAATATTGTGAGACATTGGGGTGGTTGGTGTGAGTTTAGAGAGAGGATTTCCTATCAATATGTTTAATATTTCTTGATTACTGTGTAATTTCATATAATATCTCACTCTTAATAGTAAATATACTTGTGGAACTGTGTGACCTCAGGCACTCCTCCCTGTATGCTAAAGGGTGTTGACATATAGTAGGGTTCTAAGGGGGTACTGTGGGGAGACTATACTCCATGTATCAGAGTTCATAATAAAAAAACAAGTATTATACAAAATTTAAAATAGTGTAGATGTAATTAATAATAGGAACAACTATAATAAATGAAATTCATTATAAATACATGAGTTTTGATACAACATACAAGAAGGATAGACCACTAGTCAATTATAAATGAATAATAATAAAATAATAAAATATAAATGAGAACCTGCACCCAAATCCAAGCCTCTCATCCTCTTAGTCTTTAAAATAAGAGATATAAATTTCAACTATGAAAAACATAGGACATTTTCCAAAATATACCAATATCCATGTAAGATTCTACTAGGGTGCCCAAGTGCAATGGTGGCTCAAGAAGGTTGTGGGTACAAAAATTAGTACGGAACCACCAACATGGATTCGTATATAACCAGAAATTCAATGATATGTTCATGTTTCATGACTTGAATAATAAATAAATAGTTAGAAATAAATAAATAAAAGTGAGCATATGTCGATCCTCAAGTCCGTGAACCTGATCGAACATACATAATTTAGCCAATGTTAGAGTGTCTCTAAGCATTTCATGATGACCATGCCAATCATAGTAGCTACCTAGGGGTATTTTACCCTAGTATACAATGATAATAACAAAAGGTTCAAAATCACCTCATTATATAGTATAATGAACTAGGGAATGATCTATCCTAGTATTACAACTCAGGGAATACTCCATCTAATAATACAATGGTTCTAGATAGCTTATCCCCAATGGTGTAGGTGACTTGATGACGTCCACCAAAGACCACAAAATCCCCATATTCTCTCACATGGTAGGACCTAACATATACCTAGAGCCAATATAATCCCAAATTCAAATCCATGTAATCCTTATCAATAGTATCACAAAACTCCCTACTAACAGATCTTTCCATTTATAAATAAATAACACCCGAAGGGAATTTTATGCATGAGTCAAATCACCACCAACATGAGGGAATATAAAATCTCAAGTAGATATGTGTATAAATATATGTCACATACACAAGTGGTCAACTTCCCAACCCATCACACAACCCATGTTCAAACTCCTGAGAGCAAAACACAAGTCACCAAAGTAAAACATGCCCAAAACATCGATCAAGGCTCTAAGGCGACACCTATGATCATCACTACCCATACCTAAACACACCCTCTTTCTATATTCAATATATAACTAGGAATCCCACTTGGTTCCCCTATGTCAACAAAAAAATGGGGGAAACCTACTTGGGGTCCTTCGACGTGGTCAATTCTTAGTTCACCACTTATCTCTGAGAGGTCATCATGCTCCTCAACATATCAAAAATATAACATGACCTCATAAAACTCACTAGGTAAACCACACAAGAAACATTCTAAAAATATGGGTTAAATCCTATCTCAAAATATAGGTTCATGTTTGTTTATTATACTCATCCAACCTAGATCTATTTAGCTAATAGTCTAACCACCTATTCGAAAACATATCCCAAGGGGAAGGATCTCTTTCCCAATGCTCATTTAAAGAATCTTAATATCTCTAATGTGTCATAGGGTTCAAGTTATGACATACTAAGGCTAATAAATTTTAGGGGAAGATAAAGAAGGTCTATTAAATCTTATATATTTCTTTCTTATGATTAAAATCCCTAAAGTGTTCAAGTGTTAAGTCATTCCATTAGTCCAAGACTATTTCATTTGTAACCAAGGTGTCTAGACAGTGCATTAGGTTTATAGTGGCCTAATATCTATGTTATTTTTTATTTGGTGCTCAATAAAGTTTACTAATTTAATTTAAATTAACTACTTATACTAAATTAAATAGTTTAATTGAAAAAACAGGTATATTTCCTTAGTGGTGAGACTACACAAACACATGCATGTAAACATGATATTATTCTCTATGTCAGCATCTTTTCATAGGCTAACTAAGTGTTACCTAAGCTTGTCTATTTTCCACCGACCATTGGAAAATAACTCAAGGGCCTAACTCAAATCAAAAAATACAAAAAAATTAATTTATAAATAATTAACCTAGTTAATTTAACATTTTCACAATCACTAAAAACTATTTGGGCGTCCAGTGAATCTTTGACGAAAGGGGTGTCAGCCATCCTAGATGCACCACATAACCTAAACTGATCAAAATACAAAATGAATTACACTATTTATATCATTAAACTAATTTAATTTCAATTTAAACCCATATAAAAATTAAATTCATGACATATGGTTACAAATTTATGATTCATCGCATGAAAATGGTATCATGTTATGCCCTTTGGCTAAGAAACATGGAATACCCATCATGATTGGATGATTCCACCATGCACTAGTGGAATTAGATTAAAAATACCATCTGGAAAAGAATAAAATTAGTTAGAATGGAGATAAGGAATAACAGAGATCACATGAGGGTGGAACTCACCTCAAATCACTACAAAATTTTTAGATAAAAACAATAAATCCATGGGTGTTTGGTGGTGGATGGAAGGGAGTGAGCCCCTTCTAGGATTCACATGAATGAGGGGAGGATGGGGTCCCCCACCATTAAATTTTTTGTTAGAAAAATTGAAAAGTTTCCACCATTTATCCCACCATCTAGCCAAAACTAGGCCACCAGATAGCTGGTACTAGGCCATCGGGTAGTCATTGGTTCCTAGGTGGGTGTAGCACCACTGCTACAACCATAGGAAATTCGGTGGAACTATAAAAAAATTATAATATGGTGGTGTTTTTTATATACATTTTGGTTAAAACCACCATTAAATTTTTTATAGTGGTTCATATAATTGTCAAATTTATCATTGTCTAAAATTTAACTGTGATGGTTTTCTTAAATTGATAGTGGTTTATTAGAACCACTATAGAAACCACATTTCATTATGGTTTTAACTAGACCTAATTAGTTCATATTAAATAGATTTTTTTGTATTTTTAATTCTATTTTGATATTCAACTAAAAAATTTAAAATTAAATTGTTTTTTATATGGGAAATGGTTATAACCACCATTATTGACTTTCATGGAGGTTAAAAATTTATCATACATAGTATTGGTTTCAACCACCATTTATATCATTAGGGGTGGTTTACCAATAGTATTAGTGATTTAAACCACCACTAACAAAAATAAAAAAAGAAATTTTCACCTTTAATTAAAGCTTCTCTACCATAGATTCAAAACAAAAAAAGTTCAAAAACACATGAAAAAAGTAAATGAAAAAAATATTATAAAAAAACTTAAACTATATTAAAATATTTTTTAAACATAAAATATGTTATATCAGACCTATGGACATTGAAAAAACCCATCATTTCATTAAAATTTCATAGAACCAAGGGACACATAAACATAATAACACATAAAATACTATCAGACATCTACATCACTATGTATGCCTCAACATGATACTTGCTCCTAAACATGATATCCTCTAGCCTCTAGTCCATGTTATTAGAAAATTAACAAACATAAATTAGGTTATGTTAAAAAATTAAAATATATATATATAAATAAGAAACATTTTTACCTGATGATACTATTTTATCATGGATTTAATGGCCTCATGAATAATATCTATCATGTTTTAAAATAATGTAGCCAAAGTATACAACACTATAGAAAAATTCTCTTCCAAGACACTCATATGATACTCCTAATCCAATACTTTTTTTCCAATATAGAAATATTTTCATATAATTTTATATCATGAATGTAATTAGGACATTTATTATAAGAAGGAATAATAGTGAATGATTTCAAGGACCTCCTAAAGACTCAAAATATAGATGGCCTGGAACCCATCATCCACACATGACTTGGATTCACGTTTCCTAGAACATGGGAAATAACATTACTATGGGAGATTGGTGATGAATCCAAGGTATATTCATCTCTTGTCTACTTAATTATAAACTCTATATTGATGAATGTAAAAATATAATTTTATAGAAAAAAATAAAATATTAATTAATGTATTTTACCACCATGCTCAGAGCTGATCCATTCACATAACTCCCATATGAATTTGTATACACATCAAACCACATCTTGGTCTTCCCAACATAATGACTAACCTATAAATCCTATATCCATGAAGAAAAAATACACAATTAAAAAATATTAATAGATTGAAATTGAATACAAATATATATTATAATAATTAAAATGTCACCTTACTTGAACATCAGCTTATGAAACTCTTCAACCTTGTTATGTGTGGTATTACCAAATTCCCTTTACTCATAGTGTTTTTCCTTTAAATTTCCTAAAAAATTAATATATATTAGTATAAAATTTAATAATATTAAAAAAAAATTAAGAAATATATAAAGATAATATCACATTAAAAATAAATTATATGAATCAGTATATCGCCTATCTACGAAAGACTCCAACTGCCCTCTAGGTATCACTTCTGGTACCTTGTCAAACATCTTTCGAAAACATAATAGTTTTCACTGAACTCATTCCATAATCCTTACTTGAAATACTTCCATTTTTTTAAATATTTCCAATGTACACTAATGCACAATGGATCCATCCATGTTGAAATCAGAAACGGCCTATAAATAAGAAATTCAAAAATTATTAGACCAATAATCAGTATAGTAATATAAAGTTAATAAACAGTTTATCAATATTTTTTCCCATTTACCTATACTTTATTATCAAATATCTACAATGATAAAAACATTAATAAATAAATTTCATTTTTTGATTGAATTAAATTCCATATTATGTATTATAGTTATAGAAAACACATGCACTCCTTTGGTATTATTATATCCTATCAGATTTAAAATACCATTATGATTTACAAGCATTGATAATATAGTCATTGAATAATGAACATATTATTAGTATAAATACAATGTTTTGATCATCCAATTGACAAAGAAAAAGGAAGTGATGTCCTCGACTAATATGATCATACCCTATAAATCCTAATTATCAGATCTTTCTAGGGGGGAAAACAATGGGATTTTCTCTTTAAAGAACCCAAGCTGAGATCCAAACACTAAATTGTGAGAAAAAACGTTTATGGGGGAGGCTCATGGTCATTAAGATCACAACCAAAACCATGTAAGTTGAACCACCCCATGAAAATATCAACATCCTGCACCTTTCCCATAGTTCATTTTAAGGTTTAATAAAGGGAAATGTATCAAGACCCTAATAAATAAAAATATTTATATTTTATATAATAATAAATGTATATTTTTCTTATTTTTCTTACTTTATAAATAATTTTTATTTTGATATGATAAAACAAAAAATATATTTTTGGGAAATATGAAATTTTAATTAATAAATATATTTTGATGAATTAATGGATTTTTAAAATAAATAATATTTTCAAAAAATAATATTAAATAATTATTATTAAATTTAAATTATAATATGATTTTGATAATTTCAAATGTAATTTTTACAATATTTTTGAAAACTTTTGCTGTCAAAAAAACTAAATACTTCTCAATAAATGTTGATTCTTGTTTTAAAAGTGAAAATTCCCATATTTATAAAAAATTAAAAAATAAATATTTTTTTTGGAATCAAAATGTTGAAATTATCCAATGGTTAATTTTTCATAATTTTCTAAGATATTCTAATTTTCATGTAAAAATTAAATATGGTACAAATATATGTTGTGTATTATGATGTAATAATAACCCAAAAGTGACGTAATAAATGGTAAAAAATGTATATATGACCAAATATATGTTTACACTTTAAATTAATGTGTTTTATAGTTTATTGGATTGATTTTATAAAGCCTTTATGAATCCTTCAAAACCCATATTATATTTTAAGGTTTTAAATTTATTTCTTTAAGAAGATGACTCACTTCCACATCACCAATGGTGATATTTTATTGATTTCAGACCTTGGAAATATAAAATAATGATAAGAACTCCTATTTGGTCTAATACATGTGTAAAACCCATGGGAAGGTTTTTGGTTTTTATTATTTGATTGTATATTGTCCAAAACATAATTTTGAGAAATAATAAAGAACTCCACTATCTTTTCCTATATAAACCCACACAAGATCCCATTTATCTACACTAAAAAACATTTTATCACATACTTACTCATACCTAACATAATTATATTCCTCCCTATGTTCCCCTAATCTCTCAAAAAGTTTATCCCAAACTTTTGGAATCACCCTCTCAAGGTAATGGATCTTGTCATTCTCCTCTTTATTCAACCATATTCTTCATTTTATTCCCTTTTATTTCTAGTTCCTAATGGGTTGATATGTATTTAAACATCTATCTTTATACCCATTTGATTTCCAAATTAAGAAAGGCTCATTTCTCTCTAATTATACCATTTCATAAACCTTTATTTACTATTATTATGCTGCCGAAATTTCATTGTGATTTTTAGAAGACAAACCTTTTTTTGTGAATAACATTATTATTTTAACTCAAGGGTATTCATCAAGAAATACCTAAATTTATTTTATATGGTAATTAGATTTATTTATTCCTCACTCCTTTACCATGTATTAAATACGATGAAATATGTTCTTATCTTATATGATATATGTGGAACACTTACACATGTACATGATATAGTCATCATGGGTGAGTCAAAATAGCACTCCAATGCATTGGGTATTATTTTAGTCTCATGTTATTTCATTTATGGTGTTTGGTAGGTTATCATAATCACATTATATTATTATTTCTTGGTGGTTAAACTTGACTTATGTTTATTATTTCATGTTCAATGTTAGTGCCACATTCCCATGTTGCCTTTACGTTATATTGTTATATCATGCCTTGTTGTCCATATATATGATTATCACCACTTTTATATCTCATTAATATGTCTCTTATATAACATGTAACACCTTTTTCATGTTATACTTTGATAATTCCCTTAATGGTCTTTATATCTCAACTCTTCTTTATGTATGTCCCTAGGTTATCCCATGTAGTTTTACGAATGATGGAATAATATGGGCATGTTAAGGAAGTTTTCAATAAACCTGATGTACCCCCTATTTTATGTTTTTATATAATATACCTAATTAACAAAAGAAACCATACTTATCAATCTTATGGGTTGTATTATGTGTATTACTCTAAAATAAATCATGAATTAATGTGTAATAAAAACAAGGTCTATCATTTTCAGTATCAAAGGGGAGTTCAGTTATTTCGGGATTACCACAAGGAAACTCTAGAAAAATCCTTAGGGATATTACTAAACATATGAAAAAAATCATAAATTTTGATAAACTATTGATTAAGTTATTTCCAATAAAATAAATCATTATCTAGATACTACAAGTGGATCTATCTCTAGAATAGATGTACATACAGGTAACACTAAAAAATAGTGTATTGAGCTAGACTCAATGTGAAACCGGTAAATGCCAATAGGCCTTGCTGCATGCTAAGCATGAAACTCTTGGGGGATATTCTTTTGTAAATTCAGAAGATCCTTACAAACCATTATTTGGGGAACAAAAAAATCCATAAAAGTTTATGATATAAAATATATCATGGAAAACATATATTGAAACCTAGAAATTCATAAGTTAAGGAATATATGTAATTTATAAGTTACCCCGCTAATTTGATTGGATTCCTATTTATTTTTCTAACAGTTTAAAATTAATCATCCCTAATTTTCCATTTATTCTTTCCAATGTCCGGAAATTGGAGGAATTGAGTAAGTAACCAAAGATAAGGGAAATGTGATTACTCCCCAAATGATATGTCCATACCAATGGGAGACAGAATTCTAAACTTTGTAATGATACTCTCTCAGTTGACTTAGGTTCTAAATAGAAATATGAATCAGGAGGAATTCCCAAATTCCCCTAATAAAAAACAAGACTCAATGAAACATTTTTTCCAAAAAGGCCTCCAAATTTCAATGGATCGTATGATGCATTAATCGCAGAATAGTGGATCAACTCCATTGAGAATATCCACTACATCCTTTAATGTTATGAGAAATATAATTCTATAATGGTTGTTTATATTATAGAGGGAGGATGTAAAAAATGGTTGAAATTAATTAAGAATAGAAAGACCAAGGAATAGGTAGAATCAATGGGGTGAACGGAATTCCAGAAAATGTTTTTTGAAAAATAGTTCACTCACACTCTCCAACTAAAAATGGAATTAGATTTCCTTACCCTCAAGAAAAAATACAATTAATCTATCAAGGATTACTAGGAAAATATCACAATACTTTCATGATACACCTCTATCTTTTTTGTTACCTCGAAATACAAAGTTGACCACTTCATTAGGATTATAAACCTAAGTCTATGAAAATCCATAGTAGTCCAGGACTTTGATAGCTAAAAGAAAATTGTATGGTGTTCCCTCGAAGTTGAAATGGAGAATAAAGAATATCAAAAGTATCATGGGGATAATAAGTGGAAAGTGTAGTTTAATTGTAGTGGTGTGATGTTAAAATCTAATGGTGGTAAGAAATTTCAACATCCCACTTTTCAAAAGTGAGGAAAGAAGAACATTGTAAATTTATAAATTGGGGAAGGAAATGATTTAGGGGTGGAAAATAAGGAAACCTTGCAAGATATTACCAATTGTAGAAACCCACAAATTAAATAGAATAGAGGAATTCTCCATACTAAACTCAGTCTATTATGAAGTCTTCCAACTACAATAAACAAGTAAACTATAAAAATTACTACCCTAATCCATGGGTTTTTGGAGAAAATCAACACCAATGTCCTCCAAGTAAATAATTGTGAGAATATTCCATCATAACTGATGATGTGGATCCTGAAAAAAACATGATGAAATGTGATCTAATTATTTATTCAAGAATTTTGAACATAATTTTTTATTCTAACCCTATGAATTCCTTCATTTCATGAAAGTTTAGTATAACTATTCAACACCACCACAAATCATGGAAGTATAGTTGTTAGTGAAAATGAAAAATGGGGTAACTATCGCATCCTGAGTATATAACTCCCCTATAAAACTTTGTCGATTGAACATTCCAATGAACCTTGTGATACTCTCTTTAGTGAAATTTGATAGAATTATGGGTATGTATTAGATTTATATAGATCCAACATAAATTTACATGAGAATGAAATCACTCTCTGTATCGTGAATTTTCCTCTGATTCGATACAAGTGATGGAGGAGGATAAATCTTCTTTTCCACAAAATTCTAAAGCATGGATAATATTTCCCTATGAGAAAGTGTATCTAGATCTAATAATAGATTATAAGGAAAAGATCATTATTTAAGACATTCCCATTGTAAGTGAATACTCTGAAGTGTTTCCTGAAAAATGTTCTGGTTTTCCTCCTTTGTCGTGAGGTTGAATTTTCAATCGATTTTATACCAAGGTCATTTCCAATATCTAATATTTTATATAGAATGGATATTGTGTAACATGAGGAACTTAAGAAACAATAATTTTAGAATCTGGATAAAGATTTCATATGCCAAAGTGATTCACTATAGGGTGCATCAGTCTTTATCGAGAAGAAGGATGGGTCAATGTGCCTTGGAATTGATTATCATGAGCTAAACCAAATCATAATAAAGAACCAATATATGATACTAAAAATTAATGACATGTTTGATCATATATGTGGTGCTCAATTATTCTCCATGTTGTATCTTAGTTTGGGGTATTATCAAGTGTGGGTGAAGAAGGAGGATATCCCCATGACTGCTTTCTGTACAAGGTACGGGCACTATGAGTTCATATTAATGACATTTGGACTAACTAATGATCTATAAATCTTCAAGTAAATGATGAATAAAGTATTTAAATATTAAATCAACAAGTATTTGGTAGTATTTATAGATGATATTATAATATACTCTAAAATAATGGAGGTTCATGAAGAGCATTTAAGCATTGTGCTAAAAACCTTGTTAAAGGAGAAGATTTATGAAATGCGTAGAAAATGTGAGTTATGGTTGAAGGAATTCTCATTCTTGGAGAAAATTATCACAAGTAATGGAATATATATATACCCTTAAAATATATAGGAAATTTAAGGATAGATGAGGCCAACAACTATTACAAAAATCCATATTTTCCCTACATTAGCTGGGTACTATCATCCATTTGTGAGAAATTCCTCATGATTTTAAAACCCTATAACCAAGATAACTCATAGGGGAGTAAAAAAAATTTAGAATAATGAATGTGAAGTGATCTAAAAGGAGTTAAAAATTTGTATTATCACTATACATGTACTTACACTACCTATAAGCGGGGAACTTTTCATGGTATATAATGATGCTTTGAAGAAGGTATGGGGTTGTGCACTACTATAGAATGAAAAAGTGATATCCTATGCCTTATGGAAATTTAATTTTCATGAATATAATTACCTAGAACATGATCTAGAGTTGGATAAAGTGGTCTTCACAATGAAAATTTGGTGGCATTATCTCTTTGGTGATAAGTGTGGAATATATATGGATAATAAGAGCCTCATGTATATATGAATATGCAACAAAGAAGACGATTAGATCTAAATAAAAACTATGACTGGTCAATACACATCCATCATGTGAAAGAAAATTACGTGTCAGATTCTCAAAGTCGAAAGGATATAGAAATTTTTTTATTTATTATAATTGAGAAGGATTCGATCATCTTAGACTTTAAAAGGATGGCCATGTGAATCCTAAAAGAAGGAACATCACCAATCCTTTCACAAATGATATCTCAACTATCCCTTCTAGAGAATATAATATATGAACAAATAGATTATGTGTTAGTTCATAAGAATGAGTATGTTATCTGAAAATGTAAATCCTCAAAGTTCAATATTAATGAAGAAGGAGTTGAAATATTTTGGTCAAGAAAATGTGTACCATCAAATCCTGACTTAAAGAATGATCTATTGGATGATTCTCATAACATGGAATTCTCTATCCATGAAAGGAAAAAAATATGTATTAATATTTCCAAGAGACTATTAGTGTAAAAATATGAAGAATTATATCATGAAATATACATCATGGTGTCTTGTATTTCATGAATTGAAGGATGAAAGGAAAAAATCCAAGGGGATGATGTAACCATTATCCAAAGATATATGGAAATGGTAAAACATAACCTTTGGCATTTTCACTAGTATTCTAAAGACATCGAGTGGAAATAGTGTTATATGGGTTGTAATGGATCTTATTACAAATTCTTCTTGCTTCATTGCAATGTGAAGGACTTATCACTCGATCAACATGTAATGATATGCCTTAGAGAAGCGGTGAGTATTCCTTGAACCCCTCTATAGAATATATTTTATTGAGATCCAACATTGAAGTCCAATTTCTATAAGATTCTCCAATATTTTCTAGATACTATTTTTAACTTTTGAACATCTTATCACCCTCAAACTGATGGACAATATGAGCATAATATCCATACACTCAAGGAAATGTTGATATCATGCTAAATGGAATTCAAAGGAGGATGGGATCAATATATTCCACTAGTTGAGTTATCATACAATAATAGTTTCCAATCAAGCATCCAAATGATTCTCTATGAAGCCCTTTATGGGAATAGGTGTAAAAAACATTTATGCAGGGATGAAGTTGGTGAATGAAAACTCATGGGTCATTAAATGGTTAAGGAAATGGTGGATAAGGTAAAGACCCTTTAACAACACATCAGATCTACTCAGAGTCAACATAAGAAATATACTGACAATCATTTATGATACCTAGAGTTTGTGGTTGGAGACGAGGTATTCATCCACATATCTCCATGGAAGAAAATCATGAGATTTTTGAAGAAGGTAAATCTTAATCCAAGATACATCAGTCATGTTGAGATCCTTGATCACATCATAGTGGTGGCATATCGACAAGAACTCTCACCTAACCTAACTCAAGTACGTTATGTGTTCTATGGATCACTCTTGAGGAAGTACATAACAAACCCCTTACATGAACTGAATATATATGTAGTACTATTGGAGAATGATCTCTCATATGAGGAGAAACCAGTGATTATCTTAGATTATAGAGAAAACGTTATAAAAAATATGACAATCCACCTGGTTAAAGTGCAATGGATAAACCACATATTTTAAGAAGTGATGTGAGAACCAGAGGAGTTGATGAAATAAAATTACACTAATATATTTTATTGTGTGAAATGAAAACTTTCATGGGTGAAATTCCTAATGGGTGGGGTATTATAATGACCCAAACTTTTATAAATAAAATCCTCTATTGTGATTGAACTAAATGCACTGTTATGTATTAATTTTATTGAAAACACATGAAATACTTTGGTTTTATTATATCATGTCATAAATAAAATATTTTTAAGAATCATAACTATTAATAATATAGTAATCGAACAATGATCATATGATTTGTATAAATACAAGGTTGGGATAAATCCTATTAAGATGGAAAAAGGAAGCAATGGCCTCGACTAGTAGGATAATAACCTATGAAATCCATTTATCAGAGTTTCCAAGGGAGATAAAATCGTTGAGATTTTCCCTTGACCAAGCCCAAGATGATATCCATTAACTAATGTTTGAATCAAATTGTTTATTGGATAATTTCATGCTCATCGTGATCATGTACAAAACCATGTATGCTGAACCACCCCATGAAAATCTCACCATTGCACACCTTACCCTTACCGAATTTTCTGGGGTAATTAAGGGCTATGAATAAAGACCTTAATAAATATGAATACATATATTATATATAATAATTAATATATTTTATTCTTTTTTTGTTACATTATAACTTATTTTTGTTTTGATATGATAAAACTCAAATTGTATTTTTGCGTAATATAAAATATCAATTAAGAAATTTATTTTTCTGAATTAATGGATTTTTGAAATAAATAATATGTAAATAAAATATTATTAAATAATTGTTTTTAAATTTAAATGATAATAAAAAAATTACAATGTTAAATGAAATTTTTATAAGGGTTCAAAAACTATTATAGTAAAAAACACAACATTTCTCAATAAATGTCGATTCTTAATTTAAAAATGAAAATTAACATATTTAGAAAATTATTTTGAAACAAATAAATATTATTTTTGGAATCAGAACATTAAAATTTTACAATGATGAATTTTTCATTACTTTTTGGGAATGTAGTATTTTCGGGTAAAAATTAAATATGGTATAAATATACTATGTGTATTATGACATCATAATGACCCAAAATTGTTGTAATAAATAATATAAATGGTATCCATGACCAAATCTATGTTTTCCAATTAAATTAATGTGGTTTTTAAGTAATTTGATTAATTTTTAAAATCCTTTATGAATCCTCCAAACCCTATATTATATTTTAAGGTTTTGAAATCATTTCTTTAAGAACATGACTCATTTCCATGTCACTAAGGGAAATATTTTAATGAGTTTTTGTCTTGGACTTATAAAATAATGAAAAAAATCCAATTTTGTAGAAACCATGGGTAGGTTTTTATTTTTCATCACATTATTATATGGAGTCCAAAACCTAAGTTTTATAAATAATAAAGAATCCCCTCTCTTTTCCAATATAACCCCACATAAACTCTGATTAATATTCACCAAAAACGATTTATAATGTCCTTAATATTACCTCTTAAATTTATATTCCTCCCAAGGTTCCCCAAAACACATAAAAATATCCTACCAAGATTTTTGAATCATCCTCTCAATGTAACAGATCCTCTCCTTCTCCTCTTTATTCAATCATATTCACCATTTTATGCCCTTTTATCATATAACCATTTCTCTCTCATTAAACTATTTCATGAACCTTTATGTACTGTTGGTATGCTGAAAAAATTTCACTATTATTTTTACATGGAAAACGTTTTTTGGTGAATTCCACTTTAATTTTCACTTAAGTATATCCAAATGTATATACCTATATTTATTTTATTAGGTACTTCCGTGTATTTATTCCACACTCCTTGATCATGTAATTAAATATGAGAAAATATTTTCTTATGTTATAGGATCTATGTGGAAAACTTATGCAAGTACTTGATATGATTATGATGGGTGTGCCCAGATATCACTCCAATACATTGGGTAATGTTTTCGTATCATGAACTCCATGTATGGTGTGTGGTAGGTTATCCTAAGAACATTATGGTATGGTTTTTTTATGTTTAACCTTGAATTATGTTTATAATGCCATGTTTAATGTTCTTTCCACATTCCTAAGTTGTCTTTATGTTATCATGTTATTTCATACCTCATTGTTCCTATTTATAATTCTTAACACTTTTTTGACCCATTAATATGACTTTTTTATGACATGTGAAACCTCTTTCATGTTATAATTTTCTTATTCCCTTATTGGGATTTATAGTTCACCCATTTCTTATGTATGTTCCAGGGATATCCCATGTAATTTTTTGAACGATGGAATAATATGCGCATGTTATGAAAGTTTTTAATAAATATTATGTTCCCCCTATTTTAATTTGTTATGTAATGTATCTAATTACCCCAATACACTATAATTATAAATATTATATGTTTAATTATGTGTATCCCTTTGTAATAAATCATGAATTAATTTATAATAAAAACATGTTTTTCATATATCTCATTATTCTAGTTTATAGAACATTTCTCCAATAATGATATGTAATGGGGAGGTTCCTCAACTCAAATACCAAATGACAAAAAAATACTTGTTCATTCCCCCAACATCACTCGTATGAAATCCAAAATAGTTGAAAGCCACAAAAAACATTAAATTTTTTAGTCTCCAAACATTTTTTGTTTATATTTTTTTTTTCTATTTTGTTATTTATATGTTTTAAATAAACATATTTAATAGCGAATATAACTATGAAATAAATAATGTGTTCACTAATGAACTAAATACTAACAAGGATTACCCTCCAGAACTATCATGATGCTATGGGTGAGAAAATATGTGTAGTTGAGTGATGCTCATCTACTAGCTAACCTGATGTCTCAACAATCACTTCCAGTGACCCTGTATCTATGGGGACATTATTAGTAGTAATGGATAGTGTACCTAATGGATTCCAGATCATCACTGGTGGTGCAGTGTCATATGATTGTGTAGATCAACTATGATTCAAATAGAATTTATTCCTTGTTGTTCTTCCTAAAAAATAAAAAATGAATGTGGTTACATCAATAGAAAATGATATAAGGTAATAATAAAATTTAAAAATAACAACAACAACAAAAATCAAATATTTTTTTGGGTATTTACAAATTTTAATGCATGTTTATAATACTAATTTATTTTATCAAAATTTCAATATTATAATAATTAATAAACAATTTTTGTAATTTACATTACCCTGTAAACCATTAATATCCAATGTTTACTTCATAATTTTTTAACCATAAAAATTGTGTGTAAATGTCAATATTTTTGAAATTATAGTGAAAATAAGGTTTTTGATAGAAACTATATTAAATAATGAATCACTCTTTTTTTAACTATTACTAAGTTAAAGGATGATTGAACATGAATCTCTTTCATTCATAATTTATTTTCACCATCCACCATTAACACGATGTCCTCATATTCTCCCTCTATTTTAATACTAATGGCTTCTATTACAATAAGTAAAAATAGATCAATATCTTCATATTGAAAATGATTGATATAAGTAAACCATTATTCAACATCATCACCCATATCATACAGGTCTCTCAGTTTCACATGGACTACAACACTCTAACCTTCATCAATTCCATTATCAACATAATATAAAAGTTTCTCTTATAAGGACTATATACATATCATATTATTTATGCTCAACAACACCAATCAAATAATTTATGTTTAAATAAGAAAAATATAACAAATATTTCTTTATACATTTGTGAATATTGACCCACTTTAATTTCAATAACAAAACAAAAAAGTGACCATGCTAATTTAATTCAATAATCTCAATAAAATTTCCATAATATATAAACTATTAAAATTCTATAATCTTGATATTATTTTTTGAATCCTTATTTGTGATAATGTTTATTAAACATTAAACCATTAATATTTTAGGCATATATTCTCCTATATTACTTCAAAGTCCCTCATGAAAAATATTTAAAATTAACATACATTTTTTCTTTGTTATCAACATTCATGATCTATGAAAATGGATACAAAATATTAGTATTTATAAATAACAATTATCAATATATTATAAATATAAGGTCAATTATGAAAATACATGATGTGAAAACCAATAAATAATATATTTTTTCACAACTATTATTTATTTATTTCTCATTTCCTGTTCAAATGTAAATTTATCTCTTTTTGTGTGTCTTACGTTCTTTAATGCAATGTTTTATGATATCACTATTTAATTGAAAAAATATTTATGACTATATGAACTCTATATGAGTTAGTGAGAATTACGATATCTTTAAAATTGGAAACCTGATGTTGAAAATATTTTTTAATTACTTCCGGACTAAGTATAATTTGAGTTATCCACAGAACATGAAACTTGATTGAATATTTTCTCATTCTCATCCAAATACCTTAAATATGTGAGAAACCCTTCATACAAGTAACCTTAAGAAATAGATCCATCCAGTTGAGATTTTTTATTTACATAATACTTCAAATTATCTAGGAATCTAATCAGTTAACACATAATAAACCTATATGTTCTGAGTTGGAAAAATATAATTTAATAACAAGGAAATTTTAAAAATGCAGAACCAATCTATGTGATATATCTATCGATAGTGTAAGGGTCTTCCAAATTTAACTTCATCAGAAAAATGAAATTTCAAATCAATCATCATGGTGAAAATTATGGGGGGGAATATCATATCCAAATGAAAACGTGTCCTTATAATTATTTCCTTTAAATTTTTAAGCTCATTTGGGTTGAAATTTTTCACATATATTCATCTAAGTACCATGAAAAACTCAATTATTACTATTTTTATTTTATTAGATAAAAGTTATGAAATTACAAAGGTAGTAGTTTCTCCATTAAAATATGTGAGTCATGAATTTTTATTCCATGTACCTCATTTTGATTTAAGTCAACACATCTTGAAATGTTACTTGAATATCCATTTAGTACTTTAAAATTTTTATGCCTTTGAAAGAACACATATTTTTCATGATTTTTTAATTTAAAAAATGTTATAGGAGACCTCCCATTATCATTTCCCATATATTACATTTTATATTCATTTATTATTTTTGTTTACATGAGTTATGATGATACCTTCTTTTCCCTTTCTCATTAAGTATTTTGAAGATAATATTATCACCCAAATTCTTCTCAATGTGAAAAAAATTCAATATTATGATTTAACATATTTAGTTCTTAAGAAGGAATTTTAAAAAATATTTTTTTCTTCTGTTGTTGTATAATAATTCCATTTTATGTGTGATGAACTCTTTTCCACTTTTTTGAATAATGCCTTTCCCCAAATTCTAGAACTACATTTGGTAATTTTGTCAACATTTCTGACCTAGATAACAATTTTGGTGGGGACTTAAATCATTTTTTCATCAAATCATGACTTATTAAATCAAAATCTATGAGATTCATCTAGGATCTTATGATGAAACATAAAAACCCATTTTGTACTATAAGTTATCCTTTTAGAATCAAAATCAATGTTACATATTAGACATTATAGACTACTATGAGTATTTCAATTGGAAGTATTCTCAAGTCCAAGAAAGTCATTGATGGTCCACATAAAATAAGCATAAATTTTAAACATTTTCATAATTTATGCATAATATGTATCCACACCATTGTCACATAATTATTTTAATTAATTTATATGTTTATGGATATATATATATCAATATCATTTCTAGGAATATATTTTCCTGAAATAATAATCAAAATAATAAAATATGTTTTTAGCATACACATCCAAGGAGGTAAATTGTAATGGATAAAATAATTTTGAATATGTGCTAATTGGTAATGAAAGTCCTAAATGTTTTAAATCCATCAATATCCAATACTAACTCCACATTACTAGGATTTTTAGAGAAATTTAGATATAAAGAAGAAAAATAATTTCATGTTGTTGAATCTCTTGGATGATGGATCAACATATCACTATTGTTTTTCATATAATTCCACATCATCTACAGAGTGGTTTTAAAATATGTGAATAATGTTTTTAATAATGTTTTTAGAGGAAATTAAGGAAAAATATTCATGGGAAGTTTATTTTTATGCCTCTTCGAAGTAGTGTGTTCATTCAGCATTGTATCATTATTCATTGATTTCCATCTATCAATATAGAATCTTTTACACTCTTCTCTGTATGAATCATCTTTATAATATAGAAAAAAATCATTGAGACATTCTCGTGTCTTTATATAATTTATAACCAACTTGTAAATAACATATTCTCATCTCATAAAATGATTCATGGATCTTAGAATTTCCAAATCTATCATGAAACAACTCTAATATCATGGATATTTCTTTATTACTAATTCTACATAAACACATGATATTGTTTAATTTTAGTATAAAGGAAAAATTTAAATATTTTTTACACCTCTCATATATCTTCTCATTTGAATCTTTTATAAGTTCATAAAACTCACTTTATTTCTCTATTAGGATGTCCCCAAAATTATTCTCAAAAACAAATAAACCTAAGAATCTATTAACATGTTATTATCTTTATCTTGTTTTGTTTTTGTGAACAAAGAATAAATTATTAAGTATCGAATTTCATTTTCCAATATTAGGGTAATATCTTGAGGTTATAATGCTAGAAAAAAATCTATATTTATATACTACATGATTCTCCATGGCAAATCCATCATGCATATCCAATAGAAAATTGTTTTATATCAAATGTTCATAACATAAATATCTTTTCAACCATTATATAAAATTACAAGTAGAAAATGGAAATTTAATTCTTCCATCAAAAGATAAATTTTCAATTGAAAAATGTAAAAATGTATCAAACCCTTTAAGATATTGAGGTGTATTTCAAGGTAAAGTAATCCTTGTTTTATCCATTATTCTACAATTATAAATTACTATATAAATTATTTAACATATTAGTGAAATTAAATCATGTTTAAAATATAACATATTATTAATATAAAACCATTATGAAACTAATAATAAAAATACAAAATTATAATATATTGAAAATTATAACAAAAAATTTCAGGGTATATAATCTATTTAACAAATATAATGCACAACATCAAATATTAGGTAACAAAAATAACAATAATTTTATATTCAATTATATCATTGAAAAAAAACATAAAAACCTAATTAAATATGTATTAAAATAAAATTTTATAAGATTTATTTCATCCTTTTAAAATTAATAAAATTTTATATTTAAAAATATGTTTAAACACTCAAAATTTTAGAATAAAATTATTTTCAAACCAATCGTTTCAAAAAATTCCAACAAAATCAGTTAGACATTAATTTAAACACTATAATTTCTTAAAAAAAAATTAAAATCACTCTTTAAATGTTTTTCAAATAATTTATTGAACTTTTAATATGCAAGGTAGATGAAAAAAACATAAACATTATGCTTAAATATATGAAACCATTCAATTTCTATGAAAACTGAATTGAAATACAATTTTAGCATTAGAAATTCAATAAAAAGTAACAATTATATCATTAGGTACCAAAAAAATAAAATTAAAGGTCATGAAAACGACAGTTTAAAAATAAAATAATCAATAATGGGAAAATAAAACTCAAATTTGAAGGAGAACCCATCACCTTTGATGATAACACCTATAAAGGGTTTCAATTTAGGCCCCATGAACCCTTGATAAAAAATCCTGGAGTTAGATGAAACCCCATCCATTCAGGGTTCATAAAAAACACCCCTATTAATGGGAGAGGAGAAAAAAAAATAATTGGAATAAAAAATAAAGAATCAAGTATATCAGACCTTGAAGATACTTGTATAAATCGTAAATAAAACAACATGAATCAGTGAGAGAGAGAGAAGATACGTAGGGGAGGAGGCATGTGACTGAGGTGCATTTGAGGAGAGAAGTAAGGAGGTTGGTTGTGGAGGATTTAAGATTTTATTGGATGTTTTTTAAATAAAATTAACTAAATATTGATTTATTTTTAGTTAATTAAAAAATAACCACTAATATTTTACAAATGATGGTTTAAAAAATCATTATTAACTACTCTACAGATGTTTTCTATTTGGGAATTAGCAGGGGTTATTAAAAACCTCAATGAATAAATGACCTCTATTATCTATTTTTCTATAGCGTGCCTAGATGGGGGATAGCTGGTGGTTGCAACAATGAGGCTTCCATATCCCTAGATACCCTATAATTCCTTTTCTTCTTTCCTGAGACCCATAGTTCCTTTACAATCCTCTATCCACATCCAAAATATATCCCTTTGGATGTTCAAACTCTCAATTTAAAAAACTAAAAGAAAAATTTAAATCTAACCCTCTAGCAATAAAAAATTAGAATCCCATCTAGAAATTTTCACTGATACAAGCACATGATCATAAAACTTTATTTATTATTTATTGATTCTTTCTTGATGACCAGATGTCTTGATGTTATTTATATAATCAGTTTCCAATTGATTGAAATATTTTGATGCGATGCATTATGAGTGAATTTTTGAACAGATATATTAAACTGAGTCCCAAATTACCGGGATGATTATGAAATGATAATTAAAATAATAAATTATGGGGTTTAGTTTATAGTTTTCAAGGTAATGATGAAATACCAGAGAAAACAAGTAAATAATTAAAAGTTTCATCGACACTTGGTTTAATATATTAATATGATAATCATGGAAATGTAAATGGTAATAAATAATTACTGGATAACTAATTAAATGATAATGAAATTAATTTTTTTGTTTTTGTATGATATTATTTTTTATGATTTCATATTATACCCCACCAACTATGGTAGGAAAAATGAAAACAAAATGTTTTGACGGTGTTTTCTCTATCATCCAGGATGCCTAGGGAATGGAAGGCTAACTTCCCCCTCTCCCCCTCTCTCCCTCTAGACATAAATCCGTAAGCATATCTCGAGCTATAATAGCTTAAGGTATATGGTACATTCTTACCATGGTTTTTAAATCTCATGGTCTATCATACCTTTATGTGTGGGCTATGATGGATTGAGGTGTTAAAAATACATTTATCTGGATGTTGTGGTTTGGGATTCCCATGGGTGTACATTCATGGGAAATGACGGATTGAGGTATAATGCATTTACAAAAACAATATTGGATTATGAGAGTACACTTTTTTACTTCTTGAATATAATTATTATAAGATATTGGGATTTATAGGATGCAGTAATGGCATCAATAATATTGTATGGTGTTTAAGATAACTTTTAGGAGGGATGAGCATAGGATGTAGTTGTTGGGGAATGAGAGTAAAAAACCATTAGAGATGTGGAAGTGGGGTAACATCATTTATATATATTCTTTTCATAATAAATGGTTTATTTATATGAATTATTTGTTTATTGATACATAATAAGGATGCCAAAATGGTATTACATATTTAGGTTCCAAGTTAATTTCATTTGTTTATTCAATGAAATTTAGTATACTTCTTTCACATTTTACGTGAGTTGGTTTAGTGAGGATTCAACTGAGTATACAACTTATTCTCACCCTAAAAATATATAAGATATTTTCTGGGTCAGTAGGAATAGGTTAGTGATCAGTTTGGACATTACTAGATCATAAGATTTGTTGAAAACTATCAGGAGTTGTTGGAGTTCATGGTATCTACTGAGATTAAATTTTGGTACTTTATAGTTTTATTTTTAGATATTTATGACATTACATATATCTAGATGGATTATTTTATTTATGAATGCATTTTTTTGGGGTTTCTTCTCATCTTATATCATATTTATTAAAATTATAGAGGGTAATCCCTCCCATGTGTGTGAATAATATACCTTTAGTGATAGTTTCCAACCCATGGCCTATTCGATGTGGGATTTGGGAATTATTGTCTTTATTTATTCATTTTCATCCAAGAAGGGGTAATTTTAGAGGGAGGCAGTCATAACAGTGTGGTGTCAAAGATTATGGTTGAGATATAGGATGAATTTTTGAGTTACATGCTAATGAGGATGCAAGGGTTGACAGAAAAATAGTGTTGTTTGGGTTTAGTGCATGTTGTAAATAATGGAGAACGATTAGGACACAATATTTTATGTGTATTTATTATCTGATGTAAGGACCTTTATTTTTATTAAACATGTTAAGAAACATGATTATAATTGTAGGTTAGAGACCTAAGAGAGTATCATATATCAAGATTTTCTCCACTGGTGTTTGAATTGGCTAGACTATGGGACATAGGTTAAAATAAATTATGGAAATAATTAATTAACCTTAAAATATTTTGTGACCTAGATTAATGAGTACTAGAATTTATTATTATATATATATATAATAAGATCAACATCCCATTATCTTCATGTGAAATATTTTTAGTACGATGTTCTTGTGGATCATCATAGAGTATAATTTGAGGATGATAACTCTTGGAGGAGGAAACTCAAAGTGTTTCAACACTAGATTCTACAGACGTTCTAGGGTTTCATTTGAGATTTGGGGATAGAGTATTAGATGGATGATGTGGTGATATCCTTTGGTTTCTTCTATACTCTGAAATATTTATAGGTTTATTTAGTTTTTTCAATTTTTTTGGTTCATCATGAAAGTGGTGGAATTTGTTTCTTAGGGATCGTGAGGGTCGGTTATTTCATGGGACAAGTTCAGGGATCATTTTTAGGATATGTTTCTATCTTTGACCACTAAGGTATCATGTTAGAATGAGATCCTTACCCTTCAATAACAGAGTCCCAATGTTTTGGAGTTCAATATTTTCTATAATACCCTTCTATGTTATGATTTATACCTTCTCTAAATGATGGGTCTTGTGAGAGTATTTTCAAAGATACTTTTTCCTATAGATCTAGTATTAGGTCACTTTATTTTTGTTGAATTAATATTACAAGGTGGTGGATAAGGTGGATTTTACTGAGAGTATATTGTTTATGACTAAATATTTATGGGATGGGAGTTATAAATACCTTATTTGGAGTTGATCCATGACTGGTATCTATCATTTTACTAGTCATAAAAATGAGTTTCACTCTTCAAGCAGAAGGTTTTATCCATATTCACCTCATTTTTTTAGATATAGAAGTTATCAAGACCCTTCCTAAAGATCAAGAATGATATTTTCTCTTATTTATTTTATGTATGTAAAATGATAAAGTGTTTAAAATTTCTCAGTTGGTAGCATGTGTCTAGTGGACTAATCAGGGCCCAGTTGTTGCAACTGTTTTAGTTGAGGCAGTGGTAGTAGTAAGGCATCCTAGTTTATGATAATAAGAGATTGGATTGGGAAATTTGAGTATATCTCCTTGATATCTCACATCCTTAGGGATATTATGTAGTGTTTTTCAATGGAGGTGGTTACCATCAGGGATAATTAGTACATAGTGAAAAACATTCTCAAATTCAGTAATTAGTATTTCCAATGTTTAGAAAGCTATAAATCATATGAGTAATTATCTATATGTTTTATACATATTTTTAGTCCTTATTTTATTCTATAGTTACTCACTCCTTTTTTCACCAGCCCTAGTCTATGCTTTGAAACTTGACGTGTAGATGCTTTCAGTTCCATTGGTATTGACTATACCCGTTTGAGGTTGAGCTAGATTATATGTTGTGTTTTGATATTGTGAATTGTTTCTTCAGAAACATTTCTCGTGGGGAGATTTACTATGTTTACAGATTTATCCATATGACATCATCCTCTGAATGTATTTTTTGTATTTGGTGTAAGATATTGTGGATTTATTTAGTAGGTGCATCGTATACTATGATGATAATGCGGATCAGGCAGAATCCATTAGTGAATGAGACCCTTGTATGGGTCAAAATCATGTTAAGTATATATTTTCTTTGTTGGATAAGATGATGCATAGTTCTTTATAGGTTCATACGGAAGTGTTTCTTATGTCTGTTTGAATAATACATTGATTTATTTCTAGAATAGTCTATGACACTATGACCTTGTCATGAGATCAAGTTTGGGATAGAGATATATCCAAGTGTTTCTTTGATATCTAGGTCTATGTATCATGTATCCCCTTATGAGCTATAGGTGTTATGGATTTAGGTTGATGATCTATTATAGAGATATTTTATTCAACCTAGTTAATCCTCTTAAGGATATCCAAGATTTTATGTTTTTGTATCGATTATCACTGTTTGAATCTGGTGATAGTGAAGGACCTCTATCCCCTACCATGTGTTAATAATTTTTTAAATCCATTCAAGGGATCTAGATAGTTCTATAATATCAAATTGTGGATTGGATATCATCATATGTGAGCGAAGGATGAGGATATCCCAAAGACTGCCTCTGATTTTGTAATGGGAATTATGAGTATGTTGTGATTTCATTCACTGTAATGAATTATCCATCCTTGTTCAGGGATTTGATGAATATCGTGTTCCATAAGTTTTTGGATCGATTATTGGTGGTCTTTATCAATGACATACTTTTTTTAATAACTAAGGAGGAGCATATAAATCATCGGCAAGATGTGTTGGGAGTTCTTTAGTTTCATCAGTTATTTGAGAAATTTTCAAATTATGAGTTCTAGGATCATCAGGTTTATTTATTGGGGACTTACCTTTCTCAATGTGGAGTAGCCATATATCCTTAAAATATTAAGGGGGTGGTTTCATGGGTAACTCCCAATAATGTTGTGGAGGGGTGGATTTTCCATAGACTTCATAGTTATTATATGATATTTATACCTAACTTGTCCTGTATTGTGAATCCTATGATAGTGTTGACTAGAAAGGATGAATCATTCAGGTTGACTGATCAGTTCCATGCAACATTTGAGTATTTAAAGTAGAAACTACTCAGTTCTCTAGTTCTTCATCTTCCAGATGAGGGCATTTCATTCGAGGTTTACTATAGTTCTTCATGTCTTGGATTGAGATGTGTGTTGATAAAATAGAGGGAAGTTATTTCTTCTAGGTCTCATTAGTTACGACCTTGTAAATTTAAATACACCAACCATGATCTTAGGATTGTTTCATTAGTGTTTTCATTGAATCTATGATGGAACTATCTTATCTATTAATGTTTTTTTATTCACAAAACAAAAAATCCTAAAGTAAGAATTCTCCCAATGAAACTTTAATTTACATCATTGATGGTTGATGGAGTTATTAATGGACTAGGACATTGATATTTTATTTACATATTTTAAATGTAATGTTGTGGATCATTTATTATACAAGAAGACATGTGGTGGTGTTGTGAGTAAGTATGGATACTCATGTATATTAATATAAGAGTTGGAAGTGACGAACCTTGATATTGGAGAAGTGGATGGAATGGTTTTTCATTATCAGATGATGGTTAATTATTTCATAGTATAGTAGGTGTAGTAATAATAGCTTGGAAATCCTAAGGAAAAAAGTTTGTTGCGATCGAGTTATTTTTTTTGATTCTCTTAATGGGTAGTCTGAAGATGTATAGAATTGGGTGTTATTATGGGGAAGTATTTTCTTTCCTTAGTTGATACTTGAGTAGGTTCTCTATGAGTTCTTTTGTCCACCCTTAATCACACATCCTAAATTGGTGAAGTTGCATCATGATCTATGAGAATATTTTTTGTGTACTAGGTTAAAGAATTTAGTTTTAAAGTTTTTTACACAAGGATTGGTTTGATAGAAGGTGAATGATGAGAACCATGTTCTGGGTGGTTCATTTCATCATCTCGATATTCCCCATGGGAAGTGGGAGGAAATTTCAATTGAATTTGTCACTAGTTTTCTAATAGAAAAGGATGGATGTGATTTTTTATGGGAAATTTTTTATCAGCTTAAGAATTTATATCAATTATTAGTGATTAAGGATCCATTATCAGTGGAGGTGTTTTCAATGTAGTATTTGGATGAGATATTGGGGCTTCATTGTTTTATAAAGGTGATCATATCTAATCATGATCCATGTTTTACCTCAATGGTGTAGAGAGGTTTATAGAATGATTTTATCTCTTTTTTATGCCTTGGTACAGCTTTTCATTAATAGATTGATATTCAAACAGAGTGGACTATCCATACCTTATAGGACATGTTAGGTGTGTGAATTCTTGATTTTGTATGTTCATGGGTGAGGCACCTACACTTAGTAGAGTTTTTTGTAAAATATTAGTTATCACCACACTATTGGTATGACAGATTTTGAATCATTGTATGTTCAACCTTTTCCAATATTAATTATATTTGACTGAGGTAAGAGAGTTAGTTATTCTTAGACCAGAATTAGTGAAGAGTACAATATAGAAGTTATAAGTGATCTATAGGAAAATGAATGTGGTGTTGGATCACCATATATCCAATATTAATCCTAGTAGGAGGACTTTGATGTTCAATGTTAGAGATCACATGTTTGTGAAGGTGTCTCCTAATAATAGGAAATAAAGTTTTGGTTATGGGAGTAAACATTCTCCCATGTTTTTTGGGACTTTTTGGTTTTAACTCATGATGTATCCATATAATATCAATTATCACTACCCCCATATATGAGTCATATTCATAATATCTTCTATGTGTTACAGATTCGTCGGTATCTTCAAAAAAACTCTGATTTTATTTAATGTGGTGAATGATATGTTAAAGATTGTGATACCTTTGAGGAGTGGCCAATATAGATTCAAGACAGTTTGGAGAAGATGTTTTAGGGGTGTGTTATTCATTTTGGTTCAAAACATATGTTTTCTTGGTGACTTGTAGTAGAGAATTTGGGTTGAGATTCATGTATGCATGATCTATATCCCATGTTGTTTAATTCTCTAACTTTTATTCAATGATGATTGATTTTTTATTTTTTTGAGATGATTTATTTGAACTTATAATGAGATATGTTTTGGGTTCTCTTCCTTAATGTTTATGCTCTCATTCCTCATGTTGTGTTGGTTAGGATCCTGTTGTAGCAAGATCCTTGAGAGGTATCTCACGAGGTGGTTTCCCCACCCCTTTCTTTTCTTCTAGTTTTTTTAATTCTTGAGCATGAGAATTGTTTTATATTAATCTAATGTAATCTATCATATTTAAAAAAAACCTCATCCCTTTGAATTTTTCTTGAGTATAGGAGGTGTCGTGAGGGAGTTTAAAGGAGTTATTAATATTAGAAAATATTTATGGCATTTTTAGGGTCACCAATCCTTGGTAGAGGGTCTGGTGATGGCTATTTTAATGATTTCTTGGAGGATTAGTAAAAAAGAAAATCATTTTGGCCTTGGTTATTTTGAGTTTCTATGTGGTGTTGTTTCTTTGGTGTTGTAGTTCACCTGGACCAGTGAAATGGATTTTCTGACTATTTTAAATGGCATGTTTCTTGAAATTTCCCCTTTGATAAATGGTTAATTGGAAAATTAATTAAGATCCTATTTTGAGGAATTTTAGTAGGGTAGGGCACACAGTGAGTCTCACTGTAAGAAACAAACATTGTGGATCTTTTCATACTATAATTATGTGTGTGGTAATGGTAAATCAGAATAGGTTTTGGTGATACATAATGCTAGAGTCTGTGATGGTGGTCAAAATAAGTCAGTAATAATTTTAAAGTTGTGTGATCCTTGGGATTTAAATTCCTTGAAAAATGGATTGTTCCTTTACTTGAAGAACCACCAGTGTTTTGGAATTTCACCACATAGTAGTGAAGGCCATTGGGTTACCATTATCAAATGGGGTCTCGGGAACCCTTAGTTTTGATTTTCTCTCCCTCTATTGATCCTTATATGATACCTATGCCACTCATCATTCTCCATCCATGTCCTAATAAGTCTAAACACTATGTATTGTTTAAATTGATGTCTCAAGGATCAAGGTAATCTCTATTCTCATCTCCTATTTATTTATCATATTCTTCTTATTTTTTAAAATCCTTATATTCCCTTTTTTTAGGTTGATATTTTGAGCTAGTTTGTCGGTGGTCATTCTTAGGTTTTAGAGGTCACTACTTGAAAAGGGACTATTTGTGACGTATCATTTGCGATAGGAACCCTTCGAAAATATTACCTTTTGTAACGGTCTGTCACAAAAGTTCATTAGTTGATATGGGTTGTGGTATCATCACAAATAGGTTTGTCGAGTTTAAAAAAAACCTATTGGGATGGGTCGACTGCCCGTCACAAATAGTTTTTCCTAATTTTTTTAAAATCTATTTACGATGGACCCTCGCAATTAGTGGGGTAAAATAAAAAAATATAATATTAATAATAAAATAATAATATTAATTAAATAATATTATTAATATTATTAGAATAAAATTATTTATAAAATAATAATAATAATAATAATAATTATTATTATTATTAAAATAAAAAATTAAATAAGAAATTAAATAAATAATAAAAACTGTAATATTAATAAAAATATAAAAATGAACTATTTAAAACGTTAAATAGTTAATATTACCAAAAAAATACATTCAAGTTTTTCATTAAAAATTAATAATACATCACAGAGGGAGTGGGTCGTCTAGAGGAGCTGGAGAAGATGGTGGAGGGAACTCCATCCCTAAACTATGAGTCAAACGTCACATACACTCTATCTGCTCCTACTTATGCTGATGCCACTATCAGCACATATCATCATGCATCTCCTATTGTTGTTGTTGTTGTTGTCATAGGAAATCTTCCTGTTGTGGATGCTGCCACTGACGCATCTCCTCCTACTCCCTACGTATAGTCTCTATATGCTCACTCTGAGCTCACAGCTGCTCTTGATACTGTGCATGAGATGATGATAACTCTCTATGAGCTCCTCTAGAGCTGGACACCAACATAGTAAAGATTCCATAAAACCCCCAAGGGTAAATTGAGAGTCAATACCAACAAATTATCCTTTCTCGAAGGTGTACTGGGTAACATTCATCCATTTTTCCGCATCAAATTGGGGGGGGGGCACTGGTCCAACCATCAGTCTCGGCCTGACTCTCACTATGGGTCTGAGATGTCACAGCCTCATATAACTCCTTTAATTGTAATTAAAAATTAAAATAGTTAAAATATTATTTGAAGTTAAATTTAAAACTTAAAAAGAAAGTATACTAACCATAATCTGACATTGGTGAGCACCTATAATATCTCCAGTGCCTGGATCACTGTACATCCTCCTATAAATGTCATACTCCATAATATCAGGCTTTATGACTGCCTATATGAATATAAAATAAACTTTTTATATTTAAAGTTATATAAAATATTTAAAAAATGTACTTTCCATATTCTCCCTATGAATACTGAATTTATGACTACTGGCTTGATGTGTCACCTCCTGTCTCCCCTGATTTTACTGACCTACGGTTGATCTACTCTGAAACCGCCTACTCAACTAGTGTGTACATAATCCATCCTAAACCTGAGATGAAATGTAATCAGGTTAGGGGATGCGACATGTCTCATAAAAATCTATGACTCCTTCATTCATCATTACTTTTCATTTTAAATTGTGCAAAAATAGAGAGCAAAACATATGCATAAATTCCTGCCATGCCTTCCAGATATCCTCATGCATGCTCTCATCAATGGGATAAAATAAACCCTATAAATAATTTATAATATCATGTTATTAATTAAATTGAAATTAAAATAAATATTATTCAATTACGTAGCATCCAATGCTTGAACATGCACTGTTGAACATCAATAGGAATCTAATCCCATGAAATCCATGCGTTAGAAAAATAATTGTGCAATATAGTGCTCCTCAGTACAACAACTATATGTGTAAAGTTGTGAAAAAAAACTAATCAAACAATTAGAATATAAATAAATTAATGAAAAATAACTAAAATATACAGGTGAACATACCTCTGAATGCATGGATCAAACCTAATACATGGAAGTCCCTTGGGGATAGGGCCAGGAATAATCATCTAGGAAAGACCACCCCCACCCCGATTAATCCCTAGACCACCAGTATTTTGAGGGTCATATGATCCAACATCCTACTTTTCGAAAGATAGATCACCCTCCTGGTGTAGATGATAAAGATCCTGATTAATCTAAAACACCAAATAAATGTTCTTATGAAATAGTTGAAAAACAACTATTATATATAGATATATATTATATATGATTATAACAATCATTTAACTATGTCAATGTCCATAATTATCCTCATCATCATAGCTGTATACGTCAATGTCTTCATCTTCCTCCTTTGAATCATCAATTTCCATATTAGTTTTAGTTTCATCGTCTCTTTTCATTTCAAATTCATTTGTAACATCATTAACATCATTGTTACCATCGGCCCTTAACTGTGGGGTTTCATCACTAATATTTGTGTATCTTCATGAAAAATATGGATTCAGAGTAGTCTCTTGAAAAATTTCAATTCTTCGCACATCAGCAAAACCACATTCACCTTCAGTAAACTGATTCTCTTGAGATTTAATTTTTATTATGCTCCAAAAACAACCCAACACTATTGAAGTAGCACAGTAATTTGCATAATAAATTTTATGTTCCTAATTATCTAATAAACATGGATCATTTAATACAATAATACTTTTATATTTAATATCAATGATTCCATGGATCAGATGAACACAGAAGCCTCTATCAGTATCCAACCACTAACATTTAAACATCTTTATATGATGTTTTCCCAAATAACACAATTCAATGATTTATTCTAGCATTCCATAAATTTCAACTTCAATTTCTCTATGATAATATCCTCTCAAGCAAACAACATTATTCATTTTTTTTATTCCCCATATGCATGTGTATGAAATTTATAACCATTCACCACATATGAATTATAAGATTTAAACATTTTTCATGATGGGTTACACAATACATACAATCGATTATATATTTTATCACTATGTTGAGATACCTGAAAATTTTCAAAACAATTAGAACTATATCAAGTATTAAATTGATTTTTTAGGTGAAATCAAAAAAAATATGTTACCGTTTTTTAAAACAGTAGGAAATTTTTTTGGGATGACATTCTTTAAGATAAACTGTTGTAATTTGTGGAAACTGTTTCTTGATATGATTATTATATAACCTAAAAATAAAATAATATTAATGTATTGTTACAAAAAAATCTAGAATAAGTGATAGGAGCACTCATAGTACAAATGTTGTCATTTCTTAATAGTTGAGAAGAATATATGTATGAGCTCTTTGTTTTCCATTATCCTAAATCCATCATTCATGAACTCCACCGAAGCTAAGTTTAGGCTGATTGGAAACTAATAATTGATTGATCATTTCATCATCAACATTCCATTACGGCCCATGCGGTTAGGTTTTGAGGGATATTCAGGTTGAAAGTAATGAGAGTAGAAAAAAATCATCTTGCAAATAAGCTTATACAATTTAGCCTTCAGCAGATGCTTTGTTACGTACTTTTTTCTTCAATTTCTACATGCATCTCTCTAATGGGTACATCTATCGAATTATACCAGACCTCCACATTTTTTTTCTATGGAAAATATAATATCAAATGTTCCATTTAGTCAAACAAAGCCGATGAGAAGATTTTTTCTTATCTACATAAAATTAAAATGACATCTTCTTGAAATTTTCTTACTACATCATAGTGTGTTTTCGATGCACAAATGTCTCAAAAACAACATGACATGACTATTAACTCTTACCACATCATAGGGTTTAACCAACATATTAATCCAATTGGTAGAATTATTTTCATTAAAACATAATAGTCGTGACTTTTCAAGACAGTAATAAGACCATTTCTAACACAACGGCCCAAATTGGAAACATAACCATCTAGAAGAGACAAATATAAAATCCACTAAAAAAATAATAAATTACTCTCCTTGGAAAGTGTGTAATCTACTTTTGGCTTCATTAACTTCTATGATCTAACATTTTCAAATAGTTCATGTTTGGGTCACTTGAAAATTTGGGAAAGAAGTAATCATGCGTTTACATTATCTTTGGTCTTATATGGTGTATCCAAAACTATAAAAAATAAATTACCAAAATTTTTATTATAAATATGCATCACATCCAACATGTGACAGACCAATAAATGAGAACAATATGGAAAATCCCAAAAATTCTCTATTTTATCCAATTTTTCTCTTTTCCAAACCCATCAACTTTCTATTGGTTTATTATTGGTCCAAATGTGATGGGATGCAATAAAGAGACAATTTATTTTAACTCTTTACTTGAGATCATTGTTAGAGGCCTATATTTTTCAACTATTCTTTTTCTAAAATGATATTCGTTTCTTCAAAAAGGATGATGGGTTTGAAAAAATTTGTGATGCCAGTCGAAAAAACAAGGATTTTTTCCATTAATGAGCATAAATGGTTTGATGTCTCTCATAATGTATGTACATGATTTTGTACTATGTGTACTCTAGCTAGATAACATACCATATTCTAGGAAGTCACTAATTTTCCACATCAATGCAGCTTTTAGTAGGAATTTTTGTTTCACAGCAACATCATATGTACTGACACCATTACTCAATAGTGAATTTAACTCATCAATAAATGGTTCCAAATAAACATAAATATTCTTTTTTGGATGACCTAGAATTAATATGGTCAAAAGGATATATGTATTGTTCATCAACAACAATGGGGATAAATTGTACAAATTTATAAAGACATGCCAACATGAATTCTGACTACCATAAGAACCAAATGGACATAAACCATAAGTAGAAATACCCAATCCCACATTTCCAGCTTTTAAAGCAAAAGAGGGATTCGCTTGGTCAAAATTTTTCCTGGAATCACTATCAGAGGGATAATTTAATCTTCTACCGGTTGAAATATTGGTTTTGTGCTATGATATTAATGTTTCTATGTTATGAGAAATAAATAAATTCCGTAATCTATGTGTGAATGGGAAATATCTCAATTGTTTTACTGGAATAAATCCATACTTCCCTACATGAGAATATTTATACCTAGATTTTCCACATGTATGAAAACTATCCAATGAATCATTTTTACCATAATATAATATGAAATCATTTAAACATGCACAAATATTCTAATAACCAAGACCAATATTATGAACCAACATCTTGCTCTCATAGAAATTTACAGGAAACAAATTTTCATCAAGTAGTAGTTTTTTTAACAAATAGAATATCTTACCAAAACAACTATTTGATAATTCATTATCTAATTTAATAGCCATAAATTTATAAAATGCTTCAAATTTTATTATCATGAATCCAGGATATAAGGTATCCTCAACGGACCTCAACAACTCATATAAATGATATGGTTATAACATACGAGTTAAATTAATATCATCCTAAGTTTCAGTTTGTTTAAAAGTATAAGGACCCAGCCTTAAACATTACTTATTATTGAATTAAATGAATACTTCACATTAATGATCTTTTCAGGTTTAGAGTTTTTGAGAACTAGGACATAAATATTACATCTCAAATATTACAAAGTAGACACATCTACTCAGCTTCCATTTTAAAATAAAAACTCTTGAACAAAAGATTCATGTCTAGTTCCTTGTTTTAGACATCATGAAATTTCCTTGATCCCATACTTGACCGTATTCCACTTTATGTCCTGTGGAAAACATTTCAAAAAAACTTGGGATGAGTATAAAAATCTCAGTAAGGGTTATAACAATACGGAATGAAAACATTAGTCCACGTACACATATGAATCAATGAAATCATGATTTACTCATAAAACATAAGCACTTTAACAAACCTCATTAAATCATAATATTTAGGAATAACTCATAGAAATCATAAGACAGAAAGGTAACTTGAGGCATTCATAATATTCTTACGTAGGGAGTAACCCTCATGGTTGCATTTAGAATACCCATCACAGTATATTCCCTAAATCTCTTTGGATAAACCTTAACGTTTAACTCCTTCGTGTGACCCAATTCATTGGAGAGCTATATCAGGCTCACCCGCCCTTATTTTATCACAGAACCACCCGTTTTCATAAACAATTCCCAAGAAACATAACATAATAATAGAACATAACTTAAGCATAAAGTAAATATAACATTCCCACATTGAAATAAAAATATAACATTTTAAGATATTGAATTAATTAATCCATTCAAAAAACCATTTTCAAAATCATTTAAAACATTTAATAAAGAGATTTTTGAATCAAAGTGTCCCATAACACCTTAAATATTTTAACATTTTAAACCATTAATATACATATAAATAAATCCTTAAAACCATTTTTAAAACATGGATATTAATGAGAAATATTTATAAGAACAAATCATTAAAAAATTTAAAGCGATATTTTAGTTAAAGGGTTTTTACCAAAATTAGAGACACTTGAATACAATAATTGAGGAATCACATTTAATAAGACCTTTATAATATCATGAGAATAAATGGATTCATGATATAATATTCCAGAGGACAGTATATACACTATATAAGAGTGAATTGGTGCATAACAACGATGAAGTCTCAATAGAAATGTAAAATGAGATGAAATCCCTTATAAAGAAGGTATCCTTAAATTAAGGATAAATCAATCTCATAATTATGTGTGACAAATATAAATACACTCAATATAAGTTGATATTAAGTGTAAAACATTCAAAGGTCATTCACACATATTCAAAGGATGACATATTCAATAACTACAAGTTGAACTGAAAGAAATCGAAATTGGGTTAAAAGTTACTTTGGTAAAATTCAACAGCCTAACCGCGTCACTTTAAAATTAATAAAATTAGTTGATGAGAGATAAAATGGTATCTCATCACTTGGAAATAAAATTTACATCAATAAGGATATACAATAACATATCCCAACATAAACAGATGTAAATTAAAAGACATAACAAAATAAGTCTTTTAAAAAGAGGTGGGTGAAAGGTTCCCTTACCGATTTGGGAAACATTCAAAACGTACACCCTGTGAAAGAAGGGTCGTAAAATGAAGATTTAAATACCCATAAATGAGATTATATTATAAAAATAGTAAAATAATGGTCAGTACATACACCAAACAAAAGGAAATAGTGGCCAATGTATGATGAATCTCACGGGAAAAAAAGTGAGATGAAAATCCCCTTATGAAAATTTGGCAGCCTAACGGCCCCACATAAAACTTCCAAAAATTGATTGAAGATATCAATTAGGGTCTTTAATAATATTAACATAAAATTTACAGCAATAGGAATATGAAATAACATCCCCCAAGATAATAAAGAGGAGATTAAAGTAAGTTACATAAAAAAGAGTACTTAAAAAGAAAGAGAGAGGTAGGATCCCTTACCTCAAGTCCGACTTGCCTTGTTCATTTCTTTATATTCCTGAATAATAAACTTTGGTCAATTTATAATTGCTTAATTTTCTCCTTTAAAGATTATTGATCATTTAATATCACATATTATAATGTTATAATAATTGGTTAATAATGTGAGTTCATATCAGATGTTTCTGTCGATGTTTGGTACATGAGTCAAAAATGAACTTGTTTGAAAATGATTGTCCATGTATTTGTAAGTAAATCATATCCAGAATATTATTAACGATTTAAATATCATATATATCTATTATATATTAATTTTATACTATTACATAACATTTATAGATAAAAATAAATGAAATGCACCGTTCATGGAGACGGTAGTCCGTACGTACGCATGAACGCTACTTTCATTTCTTTGACATATTAATGGAATTAAAAATAATTGAGAGATATATATATATTATAATTCCATTATAATATATATGTTTTATAGGTCACATAATTTAATTAATTTAATTATTTATACATACCATGTATTTCATGAACGATTCACATCACTTGAGGGGGCGATAGTCTACACTTCCTCGTACGAAATTATCGCATTTTCACAACATGCAAAGCATAAAGGTATGTTTTAAATATAAAATACAGAAGCATATGTAAAACATAAATACCATATATATCATATATAAAATACAGTGACATCATAATGGCCACCGTGAAAGGTGTTAAGAGAAGATTGAACAATCATCGTTTCGTGAGGCAGTAATTCGCCATCCACAGAAACACTATGTTCTTTAACCATTAGACAGATGTGTGTGTAAGTTTAGCTATAATAATTCACATAACAACATCCTATTATATTTAAGATACTTTTTTTGTTACAAAATAAAGTAATAAAAAGATTTTAGGGGTTTGGAGAAGCAAAATAAAACAAAAGAACACAAGTGAAGACATTACCTTTAAATCGGGTAACTCCTCTTGGTTTGAACCAAAAGGGTTTCTTGAAAAGCATTCTGCCAAATGTGGGGCTTCAATGATGAATATAGGGATGTGGAGAGATGAAATGGGCAGGGGTTGGCCGAGCCAAAAGCTTGAGAGGTGTGGGTAAGGTGGTAGAGGTGGGGGCCTTTTATAAGAGAAGAGGAGGGGCACTCTTGGAAAGTTATAAAATATTACTTTATTATAAAATTCTTTTCTGATTTTAAAGGTCCCAAAAGGATATATTTCGAGGATAAGGTGATAATATTTCTAAATCCACCCATCCAATAGGTTTTTGACAAGTTTGGGACTTAGATTGCGCCCTATCTTCTCATTTTATTTATATCATACATTTATGAGGTAATCACTGCATCATCACGGTGTCATAAATAAAAAAATTTATTTAATGTCTAAAAATTATAAAAAACTATCATGATTTAGGAAATATTTTTATCTTTATAATGATTATTTATAGTAAAAAATATGACTTGTATAACCCCATGTAACAATTGTTTTAGTAAAACAATACATGTTTGTGACATTTTAAATATAACTTTAAATAAAAAGTTATTAATGTCATTTTCCAACCAAAGTGGCTCCATGGGGTCCCCAAGTTGACCCATCAATTTTCGTGTTCGGCCATGAATCATCCAATAATGGTAGGACATGTTTCAAGGTCATTTCATATTATTATAACATTATCTTTACCTTAAATTACACTAATTACCTTTAACCACGATTAATAAAACTTAAAAGTTACTAGTCACCAAAAAATTATTTTAATCTCAATGAACCAAATTTCACTCCCTAATGACAACCATGTATGTTGGATTTTTGAAAATCAAATCCCAGAAGTGATAAAGTTTCATTTAAACGAAAAATGAGTTTCTTTAACTACCACTTAGTGGTTTCACTATTCATCAAAAATTGAAGTTTTTCAGAAAAATACCAAAAAATCACCCTAAGCTATATTTGATATTCCGAATTCAAAAATGATCTCTATTTTAAAAAATTCCAAATCTATAAGTTTCATGAATTAATTTAATAATTCATTCCCGCTGTCAAAACAAATAGCGTGTTTTTAAGAAACAATATCTATTTAAAGATTGACACTAGTTTAAGTCCAATTTCAAAGTGAAATTAATTCCAATGAACACCATTGGATTAAATGGTAAAAATATATTCTAAATAAAATTTAATATCAATTAAAAATATAATATATCCATATAAATAAATCATATTAAAAGGAGGTTTTGAATTAAAATGAAACATTTTCAATAAAAATGATCTTTATCGGAAAAATAACAAAAATTTACACAAAGTAAATTTTGATGTCTAGATTCTAAAGAAGGATTTTATTTTGTCAAATACAACATATAAAATTGTCAAAAGTATATTTAAAAATGGTTCTCCATCAAAAGGCGGTTAATCGACCTTTTAAATAATATTAGAAGATTCATGCTTAAAATTGGATTCATTTGCATTTTAAGCCTCTAACATTTATTGGATAAAAGTAAAAATATTTGACAAACATATATAATCATTTTGTAGTTAGTTACGTTCATTACCTCCATTAAAACGGTTAGGAATTCACTACCACTTAAAATAATATTATTTTATTATTATATTGCAATGTAATAATTCAAAGAAACTCGTTGTTGCGTATTGGGTACGCCATCGAGCATAGAATTCCCTTTAAAGTAATATTAATACTTTATTCAAAAATATGGTTAAAAATGAAAATGTCATATTATTTATTTAACTGGGGTGTTACATCCTTCCCCCCTTTTGGGAATTGCGTCCTCACAATTTTAAAATTGGGTTTGGAAACATCATTGAAAATCCCACATCGGAATAAGAATCAGTAAAACTATCACTTTAAAATAAAGAAAGAGATGTACAAAGGTCACCCGAGTTAACCCATACTAGGATTCCATGTATGAAAACATGGTCATGGAGGAGAAAAAAACGGGTCATGTTCTGATGGAGAGTGATAGAAAACATGTTTAAGAGAAAGTTAACCACAAGAAAATCACAAACTTGTGATGGGTTAAACATAATTTGATTCCCAAGTAGGAAAAATTAACAGACAACATTTTTGTTTTAAGTTAATTTTAATTGAGGAATTTATTTATGAGCTTTACTAAAACATAAGGAAACATACTTACTTGTCATGTTGAATTTCAACTTTTTCTAGATTTCTTACACGAACTCATATTTTCTCCAAAAGACGAGTATTTAGGATGACTTGTTCACATTAAGAGAGATATAATCAACTTCTTGAGAATCACCTAATCCATAAAAGAGAACTATATATTTCCCATGTCTTTAGATCTCAACCAAAACCAAACCAAAAAAGTTTAGTACGAGATCAGATAATACCCAAAAAGGATATTTTTTTTACAAAAAGAAAAACTACTCCTAATCTCCAAAAATTTTCAAACAAAACCCAAAGTTCAACAAAGACCATACAATAAAAATCTATCCATAAAATTCATCAAAGTAATCAAAACTAAGACTGAAACCAAAATCTCTGAAGGATTTAATCGCATAGTCTTCCAAGATAAACCTTAACATTTATCTCCAAATAACATCAGTTACTCTTAAAGTCTCATACTGAAAAGTAATTAACCTAATCACACATCCTCCATGATAGGTTAATAATTTCCATAGATAACCCAAAATCAACTTATTATAGATTCACAATATCATCTAACTAAAAATAATTAGTCTAACTAAGCAGGGACTTCACATAGTCCAGTGGTAGGCGATAAATACCAGTCGCAATTTGGTTGTGTGTTCGATTCCCATAGCTTTGTAAGATGTGTTAGGTTGTCACACTGTCTACGTGTTGTCCTTTTCCAAAACTACATAATTCTTATAAAATTCCCCAAAAAGAGATAAAATCTTAAAAAATAACCATAACATAATTTAACCTCAATTCTATCTCATGTTGTTCATACTTCATCATAACATATAGTAACACATAATTACCTCAAAAGTAAGGATCATATAAACCCTAATGGTTACCTTTATAATTATTACCTGAACTTCCACATTGAGTTTTTTCTCTCGTACATGATGCATTAGAGAACTCACCAAGGTTCAAGTGGTTGATCCTGACTCCAGATAGTTAGTTTAGAATAACCACGAGATTTCTCATTGAATCCCCCATTTCATCCAGTCTCTTAATCAGAGAACCACAACAGTTTCCTTCAAACCCATTCTCACTTTGGTTCCTGCTAGATCCATCCATTTACTAAAACCAGAAATGTCAGTGTGAGTATATCAACAAAATCATTATGTACTAATGAGGAAGATAAACACTAAGATATACTTACTCATTCATTTTATCTAAAAACTATGACTCTTTCTGAAATCCTAGCCATTATGGTAATGTCAATTATGCTTAAAGAATACCCTAACCTCTAAAGTTATCTAAACCGACCTCTAATACCAACTATAAGGACCTGGCCTTAAACATTACTTATTATTGAATTAAATGAATAATTCACATTGAGGATCTTTTCAGGTTTAGAGTTTTAGAGAATTAAGACATAACTATTACATCTCAAAGATTACAAAGTAGACATATCTACTCAACTTCCATTTTAAAATAAAAACTCTTGAACAAAACAGTCATGTCTAGTTCCTTGTTTTAAACATCATGACATTTCCTTGATCCCATCCTTGACCATATTCCACATGAAGTCCTGTGGAAAACATTTCAAAAAAACACGGGTTGAGCATAAAAAGCTCAATAAGGGTTATAAAAATACGGAATAAAAACATCAGTCCATGTACACATAGGAATCAATGAAATCATGATTTACTCATAAAACATAAGCACTTTAAAATACCTCATTAAATCATAATATTTAGGAATAACTCATAGAAATCATAATACATAAAGGTAACCTGGGGCATTCATAATATTCTTACGTAGGGAGTAACCCTCATGGTTACATTTGGAATACCCATCACATTATATTACTTAAATCTCTTAGGATAATCCTTGACATTTAACTCCTTCGTGTTACCTAATGCATTGGAGAGCTATATCGGGCTCACCCGCCCTTAGTTTATCACGAAACCACCCGTTTTCATAAACAATTCCCAAGAAACATAACATAATCATAGCACATAACTTAAGCATAAAGGAAAGATAACATTCCCACATTTCAATAACAATATAACATTTTTAGATATTGAAATAATGAATCCATTCAAAAAACCATTTTCAAAACCATTTAAAACATCAAATAAAGATATTTTTGAATCAAAGTGTCCCATACCACCTTAAAGATTTTAACATTTTAAAACATTAATATCCATATAAATAAATCCTTAAAACCACTTTTAAAACATGGATATTAATGAGAAATATTTATAAGAACAAATCATTAAAACATTTAAAGCGATATTTTAGTTAAAGGGTTTTTACCAAAATTAGAGATACTTGAATAAAATAATTGAGGAATCCCATTTAATCAGAACTTTATAATATCATGAGAATAAATGTATTCATGATATAATATTCCAAAGACAGTATATACTTCATATAATATTGAATTGGTGCATAAAAACAATGAAGTCTCAATAGAAATGTAAAATGAGATGAAATCCCTTATAAAGAAGGTATCCTTAAATTAAGGATAAATCAATCTCACAATTATGTGTGAAAAATATAAATACACCCAATATAAGTGGATATTAAGTTTAAAACAATCAATGTTCATTCACACATATTCAAAGGATGACATATTCAATAACTACAAGTTGAACCCAAAGAAATTGAAATTGGGTTAAAAGTCACTTTGGTAAAATTCTACAACCTAACAGCATCACCTTAAAATTCATAAAATTAGTTGATGATAGAGAAAATGGTATATCATAAATTGGACATAAAATTTACATCAATAAGGATATATAATAATATATCCCAACATAAACAGATGTAAATTAAAAGACATAACAAAATAAGTCTTTTAAAAGGGGGAGGGTGAAAGGTTCCCTTACCGATTTGGGCAACTTTCAAAACGTACACCCCATGAAATAAGGGTCATACAATGAATATGTAAATACCCATAAATGAGATTATATTATAAAAATATTAAAATAATGGTCAGTACATACACCGCACAAAAGAAAATAGTGGCCAATGTAGGATGAATCTCACGGGAATAAAAAGTGAGATGAAAATCCCCTTATGAAAATTCGGCAGCCTAACGGCGCCACATAAAACTTCCAAAAATGGATTGAAGATATCAATTAGGGTCTGTCATCATATTAACATAATATTTACAGAAATAGGAATATGAAATAACATCCCACAACATAAGAATGATGAGCTTAAATTAAGTTAAATAAAAAAGAGTACTTAAAAAGAAAGAGAGAGGTAGGATCCCTTACCTCAAGTCCGACTTGTCTTGTTCGTTTCTTTATATTCCTGAATAATAAAATTTGGTCAATTAATAATTTCTTAAGTTTCTCCTTTAAGGATTATTATTCAGTTCATATCACATATTATAATATTATAATAATTGGTTAATAATGTGAGTTCATATCAGATGTTTTTGTCGATGTTTGGTACATGAGTCAAAAATGAACTTGTTTGAAAATGATTGTCCATGTAGTTATAAGTAAATCATATCCATAATATTATTAATGATTTAAATATCATATATATCCAATACATATTAATTTTATACTATTCCATATCATTTGGATATAAAAAGAAATGAAATGCACCGTTCATGGAGACGATAGGCCGTACGTACGCATGAACGCTACTTTCATTTCTTTGACATATTATTGGAATTAAAAATAATTGAGATATATATATATATTATAATTCTATTATAATATATATGTTTTATAGGTCACATAAGTTCATTAATTTCATTCTTTATACATTCCATGTATTGCATGAACAAGTCACATCACTTGAGGGGGCGGTAGTCCACACTTCCTCGTATGAAATTATCGCATTTTCACAACAAACAAAGTATAAAGGTATGTTTTAAATATAAAATACAGAAGCATATTTAAAACATAAATACCATATATATCATATATAAAATACAGTGACATCATAATGGCCACCCTGAAAGGTGTTAAGAGAAGATTGAACAATCATTGTTTCGTGAGGCAGTAATTCGCCATCCACAGAAACAGTATGTTCTTTAACCATTAGGCGGAGGTGTGTGTAAGTGTAGCTCAAATAATTCACATAAAAACATCCTAGTATATTGAATATACTGGTTTTTTTACAAAATAAAGGAATAAAAATATTTTAGGGGTTTGGAGAAGAAAAATAAAACAAAAGAACACAAGTGAAGACATTACCTTTAAATCGGGTAACTCCTATCGGTTTGAACCAAAAGGGTTTCTTGAAGATCATTATTCCAAAGGTGAGGATTCAATGATGAAGAGAGGTATGTGGAGAGATGAAATGGGCAGGTTTTGGCCAAGCCAAAGGCTTGATAGGTGTGGGTAAGGTGGTAGAGTGGGGGCCTTTTATAAGAGAAGAGGAGGGGAACTCTTGGAAAGTTATAAAATATTACTTTATTATAAAATTCTTTTCAGATTTTAAAGGTCCCAAAAGTATATATTTCGAGGATAAGGTGACAAGGTTTCGAAATCAACCCATAAAATAGGGTTTTGACAAGTTTAAGACTTAGATTTCACCCTATCTTATCATTTTATTTAAATCGTTCATTTATTAGGTAATCACTATATCATCATGGTGTCATAATTAAAATAATTTATTTAATGTATAAAAATTATAAAAAAATATCATGATGTAGGAAATATTTTTATATTTATAATGAATATTTATAGTCAAAAATATGACTTGTATAACCCCATGTAACAATTTGTTTAGTAAAACAATACATGTTTGTGACATTTTAATTTTAACTTTAAATAAAAAGTTATTAATGTCATTTTCCAACCAAAGTGGCTCAATGGGGTCCCCAAGTTGACCCATGGATTTTTTGGTCGGCCATGACTCATAAAATAAGGGTAGGACATGTGTCAATGTCATTTAATATTATTATAACATTATCTTTACCTTAAATTACACTAATTACCTTTAATAGCGATTAATAAAACTTAGAAGTTACTATTCACCAAAAAATTATTTTAATATCATTGAACCATATTTTACTTCCTAATGACAACCATGTATGTCGGATTTTTTAAAATTAAATCCCAGAAGTGGTAAAGTTTCATTTAAACGAAAAATCAGCTTCTTTAACTACCACTTGGTGGTTTCACTATTCATCAAAAATTGATGTTTTTCAGAAAAATAACAAAAATTCACCCTAAGATATATTTGATATTCTGAATTCAAAAATGATGTCTATTTTAAAAAATTAAAAATATATAAGTTGCATTAATTAATTTAATAATTCATTCCCGCTGTCAAAACAAATAGCGTGTTTTTAAGAAACAATATCTATTAAAAGATTGACACTAGTTTAAGTCAAATTTCAAAGTGAAATTAATTCCAATGACCACCATTGGATTAAATGGTAAAAATATATTCTAAATACACTTTAATCTCAATTAAAAAGATAATCTATCCATAGAAATAAATTAGATTAAAATGAGGTTTTTAATTAAAATGCAACATTTTCACTAAAAATTATCTTTATCGGAAAAATAACAAAAATTTACACAAAGTAAATTTTGATGTCCAGATTATAAAGAAGGATTTTATTTTGTCAAATAAAACATATAAAATTGTCAAAAGTATATTTAAAAAGGGTTCTCCATCAAAAGGCGGTTAATCGTCCTTTTAAATAGTATTAGAAGATTCATGCTTAAAATTGGATTCATTTTCATTTTAAGCCTCTAAAATTTATTGGATAAAAGTAAAATATTTGAAAAACATATATAATAATTTTGTAGTTAGTTACGTTCATTCCCACCATTACAACAGCTAGGCATTAACTACCATTTAAAATAATATTATTTTATTATTAGAGTGAAACGTAAGAATTCAAAGAAACTTGTTGTTGCGTATTGGGTACGCCATCAAGCATAGTGTTCCCTTTAAAGTAATATTAATAATTTATTCACAAATATGTATAAATATGAAAATGTCATAATCTTTATTTACCTGGGGTGTTACAAAAAGACAGACCTTCCACATCATGTACTAAATTTTGAAAGTGTGCTAGATCTGAAACCAAATTAATAGTGTCTTCTCTTGAATTGTATTCATCATGTTGGTACCAAAAAACATAATCACTTTGAAAACCAAAATGCAATAAATTACCTCCAATGTTGTCAAATGTGCCATACGTACTTAGAGTACATTTTTTATAAGGACTATTAGTTGTCCCTTCTGGACAAAAAAATGGTTTTTATGATGAAAATGATATGAAAGCTTGAACACCCTCAATATATACAAAATTTAAACTAGAACCATTTAGAAAACTGCGCTGATTTATCCAAGCATGATCATCTAATAATGACAATTACCGACTTCCTTATTTCATATTTTTCTAAAAAAAATATGAAATAATTAGTTATTTTTTATAATTAGTTATAAGGTAAACACTATCCAAAATATAGAAGATAATTAATTTCTCTTTTCTAGAAATTTATAATAATTTTTATTATTTTATAGTTATTTATACTATTTTAAAAGATTTTATACCAATATACTCTCATTTATAAAAATTTATATTAATTACCACTAATTACTATTAATTATAGGTATTTTGTACTAATTATTGTTAATTACCGGTGGCACAATTTCCAATGGATTGGCAGCAGCTCTTCTTCCCAATGACTCATCCCTTTACAACTTACTTCAACTAAAATCATTATGAAAAGTTTTCTTTGACGTAGTAATATCCATTTTTGTACATGAGAGCATACTTTTCATAGTTAAATCAATCGTAGAAGTTCTAAGGATATGAGGCGTCCGAAAAAAGAGCCTCTTTTGTCCGATATCTCACCTCCTTGAAAATTCTTTGACCTAAATAACTATGAAAAATCTTCTCCAATGTACGTTAGAGAAGGTTTTTCATACTGATTTATGTGGGGGAAAGTTGCGAGGAGTTGAGGCGTCAATCAAAAGGAATGTCACCAATCCATTGGAAATTATGTCAGTTTATCAAAATGAACTCGAATTTATTCCAATTTAATCCTAATTAATCCATATTAATTATAATTAAACCTAATTATTTCTAATAAATCATAATTATTCCTAATAATTACTAATTACTCCTAATTATTCCTAATTATTCCTAATTAATCTTAATTATTCCTAATTATTCCTAATTAGTCATAATTATTACTAATTATTACTAATTAATCATAATTATTACAAATTAATATGAATTATTCCTAATTATTACAAATTAATCTTAATTATTCTTAATTATTACTAATTAATCCTAATTATTCCAAATTATTACAAACTAATACTAATTATTCCTAATTATTTTTAATTATACGTAATTAACCCTAATTATTAAAAATTATTCTAATTAATCTTAATTGTACCTAATTATTCTTAATTATTCCTAATCATTCATAATTATTCTTAATTATTCCTAATTAATCCAAATTATTACTAATTAATACTAATTTTTAATATTTATTACTAATTAATCCTAATTATTACTAATTATTCATAATTATTACTAATTACTCCTACTTATTACAAATAATTCCTAATTAATACTAATTATTCTTAATTATTACTTATTATTCATAATTAATACTAATTAATTTTAATTATTACTAATTAGTCCCAATTATTACTAATTAATCATAATTATTACTAATTAATCCTAATTATTACTAATTAATCCTAATTTATTACTAATTATTACAATTTGTTACATATTACAATTTATTACTAATTATTACAATTTATTTCATATTATTAAAATTTATTACTAATTATTACAATTTATTACTAATTATTACAATTTATTTCTAATTATTAATAATTATTACTAATTGTTACTAATTATTACTAATTATTACTAATTATTACTATTTATTACTATTTATTCCTAATTATTCTTAATTATTCATAATTATTCCTAATTATTCATAATTAATCCTAATTATTCCAAATTAATCCTAATTATTCGTAGTTATTCATAATTATTACAATTTATTTCTAATTGTTACAATTTATTACAAATTAATACAATTTATTGCTAATTATAACAATTTATTGCTAATTATTACAATTTATTAGTAATTATTACCATTTATTACTAATTATTACTAATTATTACTAATTATTACAATTTATTACTAATTGTTGAGAATTATTACTAATTGTTGATAATTAATACTAATTGTTGATAATTATTACTAATTCTTGCTAATTATTACTAATTATTACTAATTATTACGAATTACTACTAATTATAACAATTTATTTCTAATTATTGCAATTTATCAAAAATTATTGCAATTTATTACTAATTATTACAATCTATTACTAATTATTACAATTTATTATTAATTATTACAATTTTATTACTAATTGTTAAGAATTATTACTAATTGTAGAGAATTATTACTAAGTGTTGATAATTCTTAATAATTCTTGCTAATTATTACTAATTCTTGCTAATTATAACTAATTATTACTAATTATTTAAAATTACTACTAATTAATACAATTTATTACTTACAATTTATTACAAATTATTACAAATTATTACTAATTAATACAATTTAATACTAATTATTACAATTTGTTACTAATTATTTGAATTTGTTACTAATTATTATCCTAATTAATCTTAATTATTTCTAATTATTACTAATTAATCCTGATTATTACTAATTAATCCTAATTATTACTAATTAATCCTAATTATTACTAATTGATCCTAATTATTACTAATTAATCCTAATTATTACAATTTATTACTAATTATTACAATTTGTTACTAATTGTTGATAATTATTACTAATTGTCGATAATTATTACTAATTGTCAATATTTATTACTAATTTTTTATCATTATGTCTAATTATTGATATTTTTTACTAATTCTTGATATTTATTACTAATTCTTGATAATTATTACTAATTCTTGATAATTATTTCTAAGTATTACAAATTACTACAAATTATTACTAATTAATTCTAATTGTTACTAATTATTACAATTTATTACTAATTAGTACGATTTGTTACTAATTAGTAGAATTTGTTACTAATTATTACAATTTATTACTAATTATTATAATCTATTACTAATTAATTATAATTATTACTAATTAAGCCTGATTGTTACCAATTAACCATAATTATTACTAATTAACCCTAATTATTACTATGTAACCTTAATTATTACTAATTAATCCTAATTATTACTAATTAATCCTAAATATTACTCACTAATCCTAAATATTACCAAATAATCCTAATTATTACTAATTAGTCCTAATTAATCATAATTAAACCTAATTATTGCTAATTATTTCTAATTATTGCTAATTATTGATAATTATTACAATTTATTAATAATTATTACTATTTATTACAAATTATTACTAATTATAACAAATTATTACTAATTATTACAATTTATTACTAATTAACACTTACACATAATTTAATTGCATCAAATTAAAAAAATCATAAATATTGAAAAACAAATATCTCATTGTAATTTAGATTACTTATATCTAAATAAAAAAAATTAATATTTAAAATAAAATAAATTAACTAAACAGTAAAAAACAGATAAATACCCTGAACCTGAAGCTTTTGGACTATAAAAGCTGCAGATTATGCTCCGATTTGAAAGTTTAAACTATGAAAAAACTTAGAAGAAAATTTTTTAGGAGAGAGAGAGAGAGAGATAAGTTGACAAAAGAGTAGAATGAGAGGGAAAATAGATGGGGGTATATATAAGTTAGATTATTTGCAACGGGGTTTATTTGCGACGGTAAGCCCGTCGCAAATAATATCAATTGCAATGGGACCCGTCGCAAATAATATCAATTGCAACGGGACCCGTCGCAAATTTCCACTGCCCGCATTAATTACAGTCGGTCGATAAAAAGTTATTTGTGACGGGGCAAGTATCCCGTCTCAAATACCAAAAACCACCTCCAAGAATTTTCATCGGGATTAAAAACTCATCACAAATACCTCTGCCTGTGGTTTGGCATGCATTTGCGCCAAATCTTTTGCAACGGGTCCTTACTGCCCCATCGCAAATAGATATTATTTGCGACGGGACAATTGGACCGTCACAAATAACCCCTTCCAACAGGTTATTTGCAACGGGCTTTTGAACCATCACAGATAACTCGTCGAAAAAGCCATTTTTCTCATAGTGGGTGTTTTCTTTGGTTTGTTGTAGTTTAATTTAGTGGTTGTTGTCTCTCGATTATGCATTTCTTTCTCATAGAACTGTAATCTTCTAATAAAAGTATAGGACTTTTTACTTCTCGTTTATTTAAGTATAGGTGTGAATTAATCAGGATTTGACTCCTTATCTAAATGGGTGTGACTGATCTTAATAAGATAATAATCTGGAAAAGGAATCAAAATTTAAACAAGTATTCAATATTCTAGAAATTGTAAGGAGAAAATAATAATTTCATTCTTTTTTTAATATATTCATTGGAATAAATCACATTTCATTATTATAATTTTACAAGATAGTGTGTTATCTATTGTTTGGAAGTGTTTTTGTTTTTCTCTTCTTAACATGGATAATTGCATTAAAGGGATAAGAAACTTAAAGAAAAATAATGATAATTAATGAGAGAGACTTGAGAAGAGAGTGTTTACGACTCATCTTGGATTTATTTATTGTTGGGAATTAATGAATGGAAGGATCATTACTTTTATCAATAGTTATGGTTATATGTTTTCTTTAGGTTTCCTTGTATGGATAACCTATGTATAAAAAACTAATTAATTCAAGATGGAATTAAAATGTTATTCACTAAGAATAAATGTTTTGAGCTAAACCAGCTCATTTCTTGATGTGAGAGGATTAAATTTCTTGATTTCATGGCATTATTTCCATCATCTATGTGTGGAAAATACATTTGAAATCTCTGTGTTCATTATAGATTTAAATCCTTATTTGATTTTTTGATAACCTTGTTGTGCTTTGGAACCCTTGATAAGCAATGTGAAGGAGGTTCGTGTAAATATTGTTTGATGTTTTTTTATGAGTGATGTGTTGGGATCCCATGCTATAGTGATCATCGATGTTGATGATAGACAGACAATTTGATACTACACACAATGGTGTGTGCACTATAGCAGTTATGAGGAGTTCAGAGTGGTCTTGGTCACCGATATGATTAATATTTCTTGATACTTTCATGATCCTTGCTTGATGGCCAAATGTCTATATCTTATTTATATATTTTCTTTCCAACTTATTGACGCAGTTTGATGTTATACATTGTGAGTAGATTTTTGAAGTGGTATCTTAGGCTGAGTCCCAGAGTATCTTGATGCTTATGAAATGATAATTGAACTAATAAATGAATGGTATTATTTCATGATGTTCACAATAATGATTAAATACTTAAGAATATATGTAAATAATTAATTGTGTCATCAAAAAATGTATTATGGGATTAAGATGTCAATATTGGTAATTAAAATGGTAATAATTAATTAATGGATAATTAATAAAGAGATAATGAACATGATTCTTGTTTGTTTTTGTTAGGATCTTGACCCTAGTAGTGGCAGCTTGGAGTCCTATGTGATGATAGTGGCAGGTGATTCTAAGGTTAGGAAGTTTTGATTATTGTGGTCTGTGTGTGATATTATTTATATTTTTTTGATTTCGTATGCTACCACACCAACATCAGTAGGGTAATTAGCACTCAAATGTTTTTGGGGAGTTTTCTTTAACATATAGGATAGTGAGTGGACAAGTGGTTGACTTCTCCTTATCCCCAATATCCCTCTAGATGTAGATGAGTTGTTGCATCTTGGGTTATGATGGATTACATTATAGGGTGTGTTCCTAATAGGTTTGTGATAGATCACAATTTACCATTCTTTTTTTATGGGTTTTGATGGCTTTAGGTATAGCACATACTTATATCTAGATGGTTTAGGCTTCTCATGAGTTCACTTTCATAGGTTGTTATGGTTTAAGGTACAGTGCATTTACAGAGGCTATATTGGATTTTTGTAAGAAATTTGGTTACTACATGGATATGATGATGAGGAGATTTTGGGTTACATAAGATTAATTAATGGAATTTATACCATTTCAAGGTGTGTAGGATGATTTATATAATGGTTGAATATATGATGTAGTTATTGGGTCATGATAGAAACAACCCATTAGAGAAGTGTAAGCCTAATACATTCATTTATATATATTATTTTTATAAGAAATGGTTAATTTATATGTGTTATTTTGTGTGTTATCCGTAGTGAGGATGGGAAACTAGTATTATCTATTTATGATCCAAGTTAGTTTTATTTTTTATTCATTTGGATTTATTATTCTTATTTCACATTTTTAATGAGAGGTTTTAGGGTGGGTCCTACTAAGTATACATGTTATGATCACCCTTCATATATAATTTTTTTAGTTTAGTAGGAACAAGTTGTTTATCATGATAGATGTTACTATATTGGAGGAGTTGTTGAGCATCCCTCAAGAGTTTCTATATTTTCTGGTCACTGCCTAGTTTTAATTGGTGTAAATTACAATTTTTTCCAGTTGTGTATAACATTTCATGTATCAGGACTATTTTTATTTATCCATGGTTCTGGATGGAGTTTCTTCTCATCTTATGTCATATTCCTTATACTAATAGTTAGAAATACCTCCCATTCATGTGACTGATATATCCTCAATGCTAGTCACCAACCTGTGGACTATTGGAGATAATATCCAGGCATCATTATCTATCTTTTTTTATTGTCTTCTGAGGAGGGTTACCTTAAAATGGAGGGTTTATGGAAAATGGGGGTTATGATAGGATAATCTATGTTTTAGAAAGTTAAAACCCATTTCTCAAACCCTACAACATGGTCAAGTCTCACAGTCTGTAGGTCCATGCCAAGGACTATGCTAGTCTCTCTACCTATATAACCTTGAATGCATAGTCCCACTACACATTCCATGGGAAAATACACCAGGTTGTGAACTTTTATTTATCTTTCCTAGATGGAATGCCTAATCATTCTACATGGTCCCTAGGTTTGTGTATCAAAGCATCTATTTTACACTAGTATTCCAAAAACACAAATTTCAACCCAAAACTCACCAAAAACTCAAATAGAAACTTACCAACCAAACTCAATATTCCCCAATATGTATATTATTTGGAAGGAATCTCACATACAATATTTCTATTCTTTTCATAAGTCTCACCATTTCTATATTCATCTTATGCATATCATTATACCACATATAGTTTTTTCATCTCATGTAATCCCTATATATTTTCATACATCTAAAAATTTAGTTTTTGATCACATTACTTAAATAAAATTAATATGTGCCAAACTTATCAGTGTATAATCTAAGAGTCTATATTCATATATTTCAACCATTTTCATGTTTCTGAAGCTCGTGGTGCCTAGAATAGGTTTGGAGTGAGTCCGGAGGGGTTTGGAAGCTAAAAATTAGATATAGGGAGAATACATATTGTGTAAGTGTTTCATGTCATGTATTCTCAGTTCAAAACTTTGGTAATGGTGATTCATGTAGTGTTACATTATGTGTATAATTTTAGTATTAAAATATTTGTTGTGAAATATTTTTAGAAATATTTGAAGCATGACATTTACATGATGTGAAGGGGTTTCCCACCATGTAAATCCCCTATGAAACATACCTATAAAGTCAGCAGTTCCTTGGGTTTTTTTCACAAACCCTATATCCCTCCTAACTTTTAGTCGATCTAATGACCCTCTCTTCTAGCGGTTTTGGATTCCTTCATTAGGGGTTGATTCCTAAACTTCTGTCTTTGATCTATGGCGACATGAAGGGAATTCTTCCTCTTTTCTCTTGGTTCTTTGATCTAGATCCTCATGTTTCTTCTTTCTATGTGATGTAGGTTCATATCCATGTTTCTAATTGAGTTTTTCTTATATTTTTGTTGGTGAGATTGTGTCGTGGTGTCCTTGGAGGGGTGTGGCTTCTGGTAAGAGAGGTGATTGGGATCTATGATTTTAGTATGTTATCATGCGAAGAACATTGACACCTTTGAGGTAGGGGATTATTTTTTTCTCTTAATTTATGTGAAATCATCGAGTTATAATGGTTTATCCCGTTGTATGTAAATATAATTAACCTAATAATTATTTAACTGGATAAATAAATAATTTTTTTAGTAATCACATGTTGATGCTTTATACAATGATATCATTTTACCTCTTGTTTATCTAGATAGTGTGATATATATTATATTATTATTATAATGTTTTGTTATGCTATGGATTTTTATGTTTTTATTGAAGAAAAATCATAAATAACATAAATCCAGAATTAATTGATAATTTATCATCTTAAGAATAATTAAAGAAGATGCATGTTTGAAGCTGGTGTATCTTGTAATATGATGTTAATCAAATTGATACAATGTGCGTGCTTAGTTAAATGTTATCTTCCATGATTTAATATAATTAATAGAGAATGTGAATCATGATAATGCTTTTTTATGATAATAATAAAAAATGGATGACAATGATAATGGTTTTAATGCTAAAAGCATGTTTAGATTTTGATAGCTTGTTGTAGCTCGATGCCTTAGGTTTCCCATAGTTGGAACATGTGAATAATTAATTGGTTAATTAAATAAATAATAATAATTGGATGTTAATAAAGATAATTTTAAGGTTTTGAGTCTCCTATCTTCTTAAGAAGGCTTAGTGCCTTGAGTTTGGATTCGTTAGATCTTGTTTTGTGTGAAGTTTGGATGCCTTGATTTATGGACTTGATTAATTTGTTTCTAGTTTGTTCCTACTTATTTTATGATTTTCTCTCTTTGTGATCTTTTCTATGTGATGCGATATGGTGTAGGGAGGCCCAGATGATGTTATGATCCTGGGATGGCTGGGGTGATATATGGGTATGGAGGCTCAAATGATATGGTGTCAGTTGATGCCAGTGATGGTGAGATACATCAGTATATGCTTGTGGGTGTTGAGGATGACACCAAAGATGATGGAATGGTTTGAAGTTGGTCTTACTCCTTGATGTGATGCTGATATTTGGGATTCTCACTTTTGAATCTTTTTAATGGTTGATGGATGGGTTGTTTGTTTTATTTTTATTCTATCCCCCATTACATGAGATAGTTAGGTATTCTTGGTTTCATGTTTCCCCTTGGTGGTATATTAGGATAGTTTTCCTAGATTAACAATATATGGAATTATGAGAATATTGTTTGATAAAAGTTTAACATGTGGGGTTGGTTGATTTTAGAATGCAATGAGATGCTAATCATGAGAAACTATGGACTTATTTTGGATTATTCCTAGAGGGAATAGACTTTACTCTGATTATTAAGGAAATTTAATGTTGAATATTGTTAATTATTAATTATTTACTAATAAATTAATTAACATAATTAAATGTTAAAAGGGAAACAATTAACTAGTGTATCTCTTTAAATTATTGTGTTCTTATAGGATATTTGGTCTTTGTAGTGGCAGTCGGGAGTCCATGTGACAACAGTTATAGTCATTTCTAAGACTAGATTATACCCATATTGGGATTGTGAGCTATATTAAATGTTGTATATTATGTGATTTCATATTCTACCCCACCCATGTCAGTTAGGGAGAATATAACCTAGTGGAATTTGGGAGAGTGTTTTCCCCAAAATCCTGGTGGGAGGATGGATAGTTGGTTGACTACCCCTCTAGAACCGCTCTCTTCTCTTGGTGGATACTTGTGATGGTATGCACTGTAGATAGTTTTTCCCATATATGTGTGTAGAGGGATGTGATGGCTTGTAGATATTCCACACACATATAACTTTGGATATGGTATCCAAAGTATTATTATAGGTATGAAATGTATAGGATACGATGTCTTATGGTACCTTACTTGGTGTATGGGATATAATGGATTGAGGTATAATAAATGATGTATTATATATGTCATACAGGTTGTGGTGGATCCTAGAAACTACTTCGTTACTATATATGGATATGCGGATGGGATGATGTTATGTTGTGATGCATGAGGTTCATGTTTTTATGCATTACCCAGACATCTTTCGGATGGATTATTTTAGAGAGAGATGGATCAGAACATGTGTCATTATGGAAGAGCAGAAAACCTATAGGGAAGTGGGAGTGAGGTACCCTTGATGTTTCATTACTATATTATATGATCTCATATATGTGATAATTAGTAACAGTTATCCATGGAGAGGCTATGAACATAGTATAACTATTTAGGTGATTAGTTAGTACCACTATTGTTCACTATGATTTAGCATGATTTATTTATCTTTTTCATGTGAGGATCTAGGGTGAATCATACTGAGTATAATATTATGTTCACCCTACATATATATATAAACTATATTTCAAGTCAGCTAGAGCAGGTTGGTGATCGGGCTGTATATTATTGGATCCTAGTTTTGTAGGAGTTTTTTGATCTTCATGGACATTGCCTTCTTTACCTTTTGGTACTTGTAGTTTTCCTTTTAATCGTTATAGAAATGTATGGAATTTTATTTTTTCACTTGGTATTTATTTATGTATATGTCTCAGCAGGTTTTGATTGGTGTATCTACCTTATCTACCTCTTCCTCATGTTCTTTTATAGGGTAATGTCTCCCATATGTATGTTTATTACACTCAATTTACTAGTATCTAACCAAGGGTCTATAGGAGGCGGGACTCGGGCAGTCTCGAAATCCCTTCCCTCATTTCCAACCCTAGAGGGGTACTCTTTAGGGGGTCATGATAGAGTGGTATTAGAGGTACATGTTGATGTATAAGATGGATTTTGGAGTTAGGAATAGGTGAGGTTTCATGGGTTGGTAGGGAAACAGTGTCAGCTATGTTTATTAAGAAATGTAAGCATGGGATACCAACTAAGACAAGGGTATTTAAGGCCCCCTATGATATTATTCATAGACCTTTAAGTTCACTGAACCTACTAAATGAAGTGATATTGGTTGCAAGGTAGATATCTAAGAAATGATTATGTATCATTCTTCTTTTTTACTTGTGGTTGAAAATGGTAGACCATAGAATATCTTAAAACCTTAAAAAGCTAATAAATACATATTTAATTAATGTTAAATATTCCATATTCTAGGGTTATGAGCTCTAAATATTTTTTATTTTCAAGGCATGGCTCCAAACTGTCATCCTCATTAGGTTCATGTTGAAGATGTTCAATAGGATGTGCTAGTAGATCACTATAGAGTGGATATTGACGATGATGACCCTTATTGGATGATACTTTGAGAGTTTTAGTGCTACAGTCTGTTGAAGTATGATGGATCTATTTTAGGTTCATATACGTAAGATTGGATGGAGTAGTTTTAGATAGAAATTAGTTTGATTTGTGAATGAAAGGAGCACTGGGTTTCATTGTCTATAATGATGTTGTGTGGAGCAGTGAGCTAGTGGTGGTTCTTATTCCTTGTGGGTTCATGGGGATTCAGCAGTCTCATGGGAGAATTTCGAAGACCAATTCTGAGAAGATTTTATTTCTTTCACCACAGAGGAATCTATTCTCTAGGAGATTCTTACCTTTAGATAGGGGATTTACATCATATTAGAGTTTCATTTTAGGACAATTCTATAATATGCTTCAGAGCTATTTCTAGATGAGGAGGATAGGGTGAGGCATTTAGATTAGGCTTTACATCTAGATATCCATCACTAGTACACCCCATTTATTTTGAAGATGTATTTCATGTTTCTAGAGAGAATAGAGATTATTGAGAGGACACTATCCAGAAACGGATCTTCATGAGAAGTGAGTCATCGGGATTTCCAAAAAAGTTTATCTATTATCTGAGGCTTACATTTTTCAAGACAAAATAGCTTTAGATCAGTCTACGGTAGGTCCCAGCCCTCATCATCTCATTTTTATAGGGGAGGAGGCTCTCTAACCTATGCCAATGGATCATATGTATGTTTTCTAGTGGAGGTCGAGGTCATCAGTCGCAAGAGTTCCTGTACTTTCTTAGAATTCATCATGTTTCGAGTGTTCCACTTCATGTTCCTCCATTGAGGGAGTTTCAAACGATGTAGAAGTAGTAGGTTTCTCCATTTTGGGATCAGAAAAGAGGATATAGAGTACACATAGTATATCCTTGAGACTCTCCCCATCCTCAAAGATCAGTTCATGGCTATATGGGTGGTCATGAGCATGGTCAGAGAAGTCATGGAGAAGGTAATGGCCATATTCATTCTTTAGCGTTTCCAATTATAGGTGATCTAGATGTCATTTTAGGTACCCTTTTATTTTATTTTTATACATGGTTTCATGCATTGTTTTATTTTGGAGAGACCCAGTCCTTTATATCACCTACCCTTGTCCATACTTTGGGACTTGTGGTAGAGAGGCTTCAAGTTCCATTAGTATTGAACTATTCTAGTTTGTGTCTGAGCTGACATGTATGAAGTATATATATAGTATGAGATAGTGTTGGAGAATCCTGGATCTTGGGTATATTTATTATGTTTATGGATATATCCTATTGACATCATCCTAGAAATGGATTGGTTGCATTCGGTATAGGCTATTTTGGATTTCATTAGGAGGAAAGTTTTGTTATGTGATGTTGATGAAGATACATTGTTGTTTATTGGTGAGCAAAACCCTTACATGGGTCAGAGGCATGTTCCATACTTATCATATTTGATGGATGAGCTGATGCAGAGTATATTGGAGGTTCAGCAGTCAGTGTTTCCTTGGGTTTTAAAAGAGTACCCTAATGTCATTCCATATGAGTCTGTAGCATTACCCCCTCAATGGGGGAATGATTTTTGGATTGAGCTATAGCTTCGAGTGTCTTTGATCTCAATGTATCTAATATTATGGAAACTTCTGAGTTTTGAGAGATGTGAGTATATCTCAATGATATGTTGGAGTGAGGTTTTTTTGGATTAGAGTGTCAACTTAGTATGTACCAGTTTTTTTCATAAAGAAGGTTGATCATGGTTTACATATTTATATCGATTATTATCACGTAAACTAAGTGATAGTGATAAATTTTTATCCTATTCAATAGATTGAGGATTCATTTGATTAGTGGAATTGATAAATTTGGTTCTCAAATAACGATTTGTGGTCATAATATCATTAGATATCGGTAAAGGATGATGATATTTTGAAGACATATTTCTACTGTCATCATAATAATTATGATATCATTATGATTCTATTTGGTGTGATGAATGATCTAGTTGTCTTCATGGTGTTTATGAATTATGTGTTCAGATAGTCCCCAGATAAGTTCATGGTGGTTTTCTTCAATGACATCCTAGTGTACTACATGTCTAAGGAGGAGAATGTATATCATATACCTGATATTTTTGGAGTTCTTCTGTTTTATTATCTATTCGAAAAGTTGTACAAGTGTGATTTATAGTATCATGAAGTCTATTTCTGGGTAATTCCATTCCCCAATAGGGAGTAGTTGTATATCCATCAAAGATAGTGGTGGTTTTTCATTGGAATCTCCCAAGACAGTGGAAAAGGTCAGAAGTTTCCTTGCTCTTAAAAGATGTGACTAGAGGTTCTTATCAGATTTATCTTGGGTTCTGACTACTTTAACAGATTTTATCAGAATGGATTAGGCATTATTGTGGAATGAACAGTTTCAGAAATCTTTCAAGTACCTGAAGGATAATTTTTTTAGCGCCCTAGTCCTTTGTTTTCTAGTATAAGGAGTTTAACTAATGGTTTTCTATGATTCTGCACAACTATTCTTGGGATGTGTTTTGATGCATTAGAGGGTGGCTGTTTCTTATGGGTATCATCATTTACATCCCCAGGAGAATAACTATGCCATCCATGATCTTGAGTTCATATTATTTGTGTTTTATTTGAATTTGTGGTGATATTTCCTCATCAGTGATCATTTTGTGGTTCTTACCGACCATAAAAGCCCGAGGAATGTCTTCTCCTAGTGCGACATAAGCTTTTTTTAGTATTGGTGGATGGAATTATTAAATTATTATGACTCTATGATTCTATATACACCATGAAAGGGGAAATTTTTAGCCAATTCCATGAGTAGGAAGTCACATAGTGATGTCTTGTGTGAATCTAGATATTCTTGAAGAGTGATGGAAAACTCTCAGATATGCAATTAGATATTGGAGAGCATAGAGGTATAGGTTGTCTTTTCTAAATGATATTATTATCTTATTTGGTTTACTAGGTGGAGGATTCTTATTCAGGGGATTTTGAGGTGGATGTACGGAGGGACCATGTTATTTTTAATGATTCCCCCGAGGGTTGTTTTGACGATGGACATCACCGGGTGTTATTCTAGAGAATGATTTTAATTCCTTCAGTGATGTGTGATAGAGTTATTCATGAGATTCATAGATCACCTTTGGTGGCATGTACTAATGTGAAAAAATATTTACTAATCCTCCAAAGGTTAGTTTTGGTGTCCTTGGTTGAAGCTTGTAGTTGTAGAGTTTGTTTCATGATGTTATTTCATAAGGTGAAGGTCGAGCACCATTTTCTAGGTGGTATTCTATAGACATTATATGTTACCCAATGGAAGTGGGAGGAAATATTAATAAACTTTGTACCAGTTTACCTTGATCTCATGGAGGATATTTTTTCATATGGGTGATAATGGGTCATTTGATAGAATCAACTCACTTTATTTTGATCAGGGAGTTTATCTCAATGGATGTTTTATCAAGCCAATATCTAGAGGAGGTGGTGAGAATACAAAGAGTACTAAGGATGATCACCTCTGATATGGATTTTCATTTTACCTCTATGGTGTGGAGAGGTCTCTAGCATGATTTTTTATCTTAGTTATTCCTTGACACTAATTTTCATCTACAGATGAATGATCAGATAGAGCGGACCATCCATACTCTTGAAGATATGTTACACTATTTTGTCCTTGATTTGGGAGGTTCATGGATGTGGCACCTAACCTTGGTCAATTTTTCATACAATGATATTTTACACTCCACCATTGGTATGGTTTCATTTGAATCTTTATACGAAAAACCTTTCATTTCTCCATTATGCTGGACTGGGTTTGGAGAGGTTGTAATTATTAGGTCAGAACTACTATAGAATATTATAGTGATGGTCTAGGTGATTTGTGGGAGGATGAAGGTAGCGCAAGTCATCATAAATACTATGTCCATCATAATAGGATAACAATGGAGTTTGATGTTGAAGATCATGTGTTCATGAAGGAGGATCCTCTTTGTGGGCAGTGAAGGTTTTGTTATGGAATAAACTTTATCCACAATTTTTTGGGCCTTTTTATATGTTAGTTCATGATGGAGTTGTGTAATATCAGACATTACTTCCCCTATATATGATTTTCATACATAATGTTTTTTATGTGTCACAACTCTATCATTATCTTTATGAAAATTCTTATGTCGTCGATTGGGGAGAGATCGATGTCAATGATGATGTGACCTTCAAGGAGTGGCATGTGGAGATCTAGGACTTACAATAGAAGGTGTTTTGTGGGCATGGTATTCCCTTGGATCGTGTCTTATGGTATCATAGTGCTATGGAAGAGATTACCTAGGAATGTGATTCAAAAATGTGCACTCAGTACCTTTAATTGTTTTATGGTTAACTCTTCTCTTATAATGTTCATTTTGTGGATGTTGATATTTTTGGTCTATGAGATGGTTTCCTCTTTCTTATTTTTGTATCCTTACTCTCTCTTTATAGTTATCTCCCTCGATAAAGTATTTAGGAGTTTATTTTTTCTATTGTGTGGTTTTTTTCTTGTTTCCTCTGAGTGTGATGGTTGATCTCTTGTGATTGTGAGATCTTTGAGAGGTATCTCATGGGGTGGTTGTTTGGATAACATAATTTTTTCTCTATGTTTTTGTTTTTTATTGTCAAGGATGATAAGTTTTTTATAGGTAACAAATATAAAGGCCTAGATATATATTTTGTGACCATTTGTGAGTTTCTGAAGCTCGAGTTTCTCAAAGTTGGTCTAGAGTGATTCTCAAGGGTTTTAGCTACTAAAATATAGAATCATTGACAATTAACATTGTGTAATAATTTCATGTCATGTATTCATTGTTCATTTCTTTTATAATGGAATTAAATGGGGGTTTTCCACAATGTGTAAATTTTTTGGGATTAAATTATTCAAGGCATCGCATTTTTGGTGATATCTAATGTCTAGCATTTGCCTAAGCTAAAAGGGTTTCACGCCCTATAAATAACCTTTTCATTATGACTATAAAGGCAGTTGTGCATCATATTTTTTTCTCAAACCCTATTTCTCTCCAAAATTTCATGAAATCCAACAACCATCTCTTATGATGCTTTTAGATTCCTTTATTAGGGATTGATTCCTGACCTTTCATCTTCGATCTGTGCTAACCCGAAGTATATTCTACCTCATTTCTCATGGTTCTTCAATTAGGATCCTCACATTTCTTCTTTCATGCGATGTAGGATCATATACATGTTTCTAATGGACTATTTATTTGTTTTTGGTTGGTGCAGTTTCATTGTCGCATCCTCAGAGGAATGAAGCTTCTTATGGGAGAGGTTATTGGGATCTATGGCATTGGTCCATTCTCATGCGAAAGACATTGATGCCTATGAGGTATGGGATTCATTGCTTATACTAATTTATGTGAAATCATATAGTTATCATGTTTTATCCATTTGGATATAAATATAATTAACCTAATAATTATTTAATCAGGTTAATAAATAATTGGTTAACAATCGCATGTTGTTGCTTTATACCATTATAGTGGTTTACCTCTTGTTTATATAGATAATGTGATATCAATTCTATGTTTGTTTTAATGTTTTGTTATGCTATGAATTATCATGTTGTTATTGATGTAAAATGTTAAATAAATTAGAGTCGGAATTAATAGACAAATAATCAGCTTAAAAATATTTAAATAAATGGATTGTTTGAATCAGGCGTTTCTTATAATTTGATGATAATAAAATTGATGAAATTTTCATTATTAATTTAATTTTTTCTTCCATGAATTAATTTAATTTATAAATAATGTGAAGCATGATAATTATTTTTGATGATGGTAATAATAAGGCATGACAGTGAGAATGGTTTTAATGCTAAAAGCATATTGGGCTTTTGATAACATTTTATGGCTTGATGCCTTGGGTTTCCCATGGTTGGAACCTATAAATAATGAATCAATTAACTCAATCTAGATTAAGAGTCAGTTTCTTGATAAAGATAATTTCTAGTGATTGAGTTTCCCATACGCTTGATAAGGTCAAGTACCTTGAGTTTGGAGTTATGAGAGATCGTTTTTTTTGAAAGGTGAATGCCTTGTTTCATCCCTGCTTTACCTATTTCTTTTTTGTTATTTCTACTTTTGGGATGTGTTCTAGATGTGAAATTTTATATAAGATGTGATATGGGTTGGGGAGGCATGGATGGTTTTATGAGCTTGGGATGGCTGAGCCTGGTATTTCGGGGGTGATATGTGGGTGGTGAGGCCTAGATGATGTTTCAACAATTGATGCATATGATGGTGAGATGAATCAGTATATGCATTTTGGTGTCAGGGATGAAACCATAGATGATTGAATGGGTTAAAGGTGGGATTACTCATTGATGTGATTTTGAGAGCTCACATTCCCTCTTTTTTAATCTGATTAATATCATATGGTTGGGTTGTTTATTTTATCTACGTTCTTTTCCCCACTGCTTCAGGAAACTGGGTATGCATGGTTACATTTTTTCTCTTGGTAGATTAGGAAGAATTTACTAGATTACATGGATATTTAGTGATGATAATAATGTTAAATAAATGTGTAACTTGTTGGATCGAATAGTCGATATAAAAGTCTATTAGATGGAACAATACAAGAGGGGGGGTGAATTGTAGGTTTAAAAACCTTGAGTTTTAGTAACAAAGAGATTAGTTTAAATGAACTTAAACTAATACAAACACAAACACCCACAATTGTATTGAATGTAAAAGGTATGATGTATTGTAATACTAATGTTATGTAAAACAATTGTATTCAAGATGAACACAATAATCAGAGTAATACAAATGTAAATGATTCTACCTTAAAGCGTATAGAACCAATCAATACAATATGTAATAGAATGATTGTAATTGAAACAATTACAATTGAATATGTAAAGAAGAAAGGAAACAATACAAATCCCTTTCTAATACAACAGCGGAAATGTAAAAGTAATACAATTCTTTTAACCCAAAGAAAAGGGTTATCCTTTCACCTAGGATAAGAGGTCTGTCTCACCAACACCTTGGTGAGCCCTCGATACGATGATCGGCACGTCTGTCTGCCTATCCCCGGCATCCCTCGATACGATGATCGGCTCGTCTGTCTACCTATCCCCGGCAGCCCTCGATACGATGATCGGCTCGTCTGTCTGCCTATCCCCGGCAGCCCTCGATTTTGCAGGTAATCGGCACCTCTGTCTTTCAATTACTTGAAATCCCTCGATACGATGATCGGACGCACAAGGCTGATGAGAGAAGTCACAGTGTCTCTCTCTAAAAACTTCGTAGTTCACAGAGTCTCTTCGTTCATCAGTGTTTTCTCAGCTTCAAATGACCTCCTATTTATAGGCCTCGGGTTCCAACGGTCATATTGCCTCCAACGGTCATATTGAAACAGAAAGCACGACATCGTTTTGATTAGTATATAACTAACTCAACGACATCGTTTCGTTAGGATAAGAGATATATAGAAATGTAAAACATGAGTACGATTCATATGCAGAGAGAGTTTTTGACAAAGTACCAAAACAAATAATGATTATCTGAATAGCAAAGTCAGTACGATACGATTGACAGAGTCAGTACGATACGATTGACAGAGTCAGTACGATACGTTTGACAGAGTCAGTACGATACGTTTTGGTCGGTACAATCAACATCGTACGATACGATAAACATGATAAAAGACAATTTGTTATTTACAAACATATGATAGAATACTTTTGAGATTTCCAAAACATGACATAGAAAATATTTGTGATTTCCAAAACATGATGTAAAAGCCAAAAGAAGACTTTTGACTTAACAATCTCCCCCTTTTTGGAAAGCACAAACACACAAAGTAAATGAAACAAGAAAAACTTATCTCCCCCTGAGTTATTGAAAACTCTTCTGAATAAGAAAATTGAATACAACTAACTCCCCCTTAGGTATTGACTTTCCTAAGGATTGTATTCATAGATTTTCCTTAAGAGTATTGTAATGCATTCTCCCCCTTTGTAAAACAACCTTTGCTTTGTAAATATTCTCCCCCTTTGTGATTTACAAAAATAAAGGAGTAATCTCGAATTGTCTGGAAGAGTTAGTGAAGTAATACAAGACAATGGATAAAAGAGAAAGGATTATAAGAGTTATTACAAAACAAACAAGTTCCAAAAGAAACAAATACAACAATCATTTGTTTTCTCTTTCCTTCTCCTTCTTTATAAGCTCATGAAGCACAGCTTTAATCTTCTTGGTCTCCTTCTTGTCTTCAGAAATTGATTCACCCTGAGTTTTGAGAAGCTCCTGTTGATCCGCAAAAATCTGATCTTGATTTCTGATGGTCTCCTCCTGTACTCTGATTACTTCTTCAAGGGTATCAATTCTGTTTTGCAGAGTCTTGTTATCCTTGGACAACTCGGAATTTTGATTCTTCAGTAAAACCATTTCATCTTTGAAAGATGAAACCTTCGAGAATTCAGATTGGAAAGCATTCATCCTCTCTTGCAAATCTTTCACTGAAGGAACATCGGCTCTTTGAGACGACAAAAGGTTCAGCCTTTCAATTGTTTCTTTATCAAGCTTGTTGAAAGCAATTGCAAGCTCATTTGATAACCTTCTTATATCTTCAATAGCAATCTCATGGTCATTGATTGAGCTCTCTATTTTGTATGACCACTTGGTCATCTTATTACAAGCTTTCTTATGAGCAACTGAGCTTTCCGAAAGAACTTTCAGATCGGCTTCAACAGACAAGACTTTCTTTCTCAATTCTTTTACAGATCCAAACTTCTTTCTCTGATTTTCAGTAATAAAATCAATCTTTCCTTCCAGCCTCGGAAAATAAGGAATGGTTTTCTCCATCCTTCTCAAAACTTGAACAATGTAATCACTCTTCTTGAGAGAGATTGTATGCTCTGAATCGGTATCATCATCGTACGATGCTAGTTCATACGATCTGCTTGAATCAACAACTGGCTGTTTCCCTTTCACTTTTTCTTTCTACTTTCTTTCTTCTTCCACTTTGTCACTAATGACAACTACTTTATCAGATTGAGAAGATTGAGCATCTTGCTTTTCTCGAGATGACATCCTGTCCGAAGATTTTTCCTGATCGGCATGAGGAGTTTGTTGAACACCTTCGCTCAGCTTTTGAAGCGATTCCTCTCTACTTTTCTTTGAACTTTGAAGAAATTCTAACAGAAAATCTCCTTCTTCTACTTCCACTTCTTCTATCACTTGTTTTCCTTTTTCTTTCTCAAGCAAACTCTGTACGATGGGTTCTTGATGCACTTCCACAGTTAGTTGAGCACTAGCATCTTCAACTGCTTTCAAGACTTTAGAAATATCAAAGTCCTGAGCCTTTCTTTTCAAGAGAGTCTTCTTTTTCTTTTCAGCTTGAAGGGTTTCTTCTACCCTTATTCTTTCTGCAAAAGCCTCAGCAGGATCAAGACCAAACTTCGGATCACCCTCTTTTCTCTGTTCCTTGTCCTTTCTCCATTTGGCTACAACTTCCTTACTGTACCTCGGCTTCTTCTTCTTCGGCTTTGAACTAGTCTGCGGATCAGACTTTCGAGTAACACCGGCGGATTGATTGTCTTTGGCTGGCATAGGTGCCGATTGATTTTCAGGCAATTCAGCTTCTACATCTCTGACAAAAAGTTTTGAATTTGAATCAAAACAAACATTCAGCTTTTTCATCGTACTCTTATTAATGAAAGACGGCCACAAATCCATAGGTTTTCCTTTCAAAGGAATGTTACAAAACTTCATACTCTCAAGAATGAATTTTGTAAGGATGGCTGGATACATTATTATCTGGGATTTAATCCCTCCTTTCTTGACATTCTTGACGGTTTCAAAAATATATCCCATGAGATTCACTTTCCTCATATTCACAAGATAATCGAGCATAAAGACATCAGAAACTTTAAGAGTTTCTCTATCCCCTTTCCTTGGGACAAGAAAACCTTTCATCCATAAAGTGACAAACCGATTGTCCGGTGAAAGATGATAAACTTTCCTCTTTCCCTCATTAACAACAAACAAAGATTTTTCAGCACTCTCTCTATTAAACGTACCAACTTCCTCTGGTAGTTTGTGAGATGGACAGAATGAATCCCCTTCTATAGAAACGTTCAGAAAGTGTGCCGCTTGTTTCACAGACATGGATAATTTTCGATCGTACACAGCGAAGTTTATAGTCATATCTTTGTCGAAAGACACAGTTTTGTAAAATTGACAAACTTCATCAAAAAGAACCGGATCTTGAGTATCAGGCTTTTCCACACAGAGATGTTCCCATCCTTGAAACAAAATAATCCTCTTGATTGTAGAATCGTACATATCGAAGAATTCTCGGGATACTAACCTTTCTCTGTGAAAGTCTTTCTCTGTAAAAGTCTTTGAAGACATTTCAGCGGGAGTGTTGGCAGAGGATTGAGACATAAAGATGATGCCGATTGAGAAGATCGTACGATTGTTTATAGCTGGGGGAGCAGAGCTTCGCCTCAATTCCTGAACAATCAATGTGGGTTTGGGGAGGGGAGGGGGGTATTTATAGGCAAAAAAAGAGATGACCATTGAACTTCTACGGTCGAGATTAGATAATACCAGATCAATGGTTAGGATTAAAACAAAGAAAGAAAATAAAATAAAAATTGAAAAAGATACCTGTCGGAGAACAAAAGGTGATTGCTGGATTTGGTAAGTATCAAAGAAACAATCGTAAGGGAAAAAAACATGATGCCGATGGAAAACAGTCATTACTATGGTCGGACCGTACGATGGAAAATAGTTGTTACCATTAACCGACAGTACGATGGAAAACAATCTCAATACTATCATCGGTCGATACAAAAAAAATATTGAATGATACGATGGAAAAGAATTTGAATACTATCATCGGTCGATTCAAAAAATATTGAATGGTACGATGGAAAAGAATTTCAATACCATCATCGGTCGATTCAAAAATTATTGAATGGTACGATGGAAAAGAATTTCAATACCATCATCGGTCGATTCAAAAAATTATTGAATGTTACGATGGAAAAGAATTTCAATACCATCATCGGTCGATTCAAAAAATTATTGAATGGTACGATGGAAAAGAATTTCAATACCATCATCGGTCGATTCAAAAAATTATTGAATGGTATGATGGAAAAGAATTTCAATACCATCATCGGTCGATTCAAAAAATTATTGAATGGTACGATGGAAAAGAATTTCAATACCATCATCGGTCGATTCAAAAATTATTGAATGGTACGATGGAAAAGAATTTGAATACTATCATCGGTCGATTCAAAAAATATTGAATGGTACGATGGAAAAGAATTTCAATACGATAAACAGAAAAACTGAAATGGTCAATACGATAAACAGGAAAACTTAAAATGAAACAATAAAACTGTCAATACTATAAACAGAAAGAAACATATATAAAGAGAGTAAATATTTAAAGATCAGAATCATAAAGACATAAAGAAATGTCCTCCCCCTTTCTACGAGGAGTTTCTTTCTATTAGGAGAGATGTAAAACAGGAAGTAGATATGAATGATTATTTTATTGTAATCATTCCTAGCTTCTGTTTTATAAATTCAAATCTATCGGAAGGTAAAGGTTTTGTAAAAATATCAGCAAGTTGTTCTTGCGTTCCGATAAATTGTAAAACAATATCTCCTTTTTGTGTGTGATCCCTAAGAAAGTGATGCCTAACATCTATGTGTTTTGCACGAGAGTGATGTGCTGGGTTTTTACTAAGAGCTATGGCACTTGTATTATCACACAGAATTTGAGTTTTGGAGAAACTCAAACCATAGTCAGTGAGTGTGTGCTGCATCCACAATACTTGAGCACAGCAACTTCCAGCTGCTACATATTCAGCTTCAGCAGTGGAGAGTGCTACTGAGTGTTGTTTCTTGCAAGACCAAGAAACCAAAGAATCTCCTAAGAAATGACAAGTTCCAGATGTACTTTTTCTATCCATTCTACAACCACCAAAGTCAGCATCTGAAAAACTTTTTAAAACAAAATCATTTCCAGAAGAGTAGAAAAGTCCTAAATCCATAGTGTCTTTTAAATACCGAAAGATTCTCTTTACGGCTTTTAAGTGAGACTCTTTTGGATTAGATTGATATCTTGCACATAAGCATACAGAAAACATCAAGTCGGGTCGACTAGCTGTCAAGTATAGCAAACTCCCTATCATACCTCTAAAAATTGTTTGATCTACTGGTTTCCCAGTTTCATCAAGATCAAGAGTATTTGAGGTACCAATTGGGGTGCTAATACTTTTAGTTTTGTCAAATCCATACTTTTTGAGTAAGTCTTTAATATACTTATGTTGAGATATATAAGTTCCTTCTGGTTTTTGAGATATTTGAAAACCTAGAAAGAATGTTAACTCACCCATCATACTCATTTCAAACTCAGATTTCATTAAATTTGCAAAAGAATCGGTTAAAGATTTCTGAGTTGATCCAAATATGATGTCATCAACATAGATTTGGACAACCAAAACATTTTTGTTTTCCATTTTGATAAAAAGAGTTGGATCAGCTGTACCTTTTCTATAATTGTTTTGTAAAAGAAATCCTGTAAGTCTATCATACCATGCTCTAGGAGCCTGTTTAAGACCATATAGAGCCTTGGTAAGTTTAAAGACATGATCAGGATGTTTTGGGTCTAGAAAACCAGGAGGTTGTTCGACAAAAACTTCTTCTTGAACAAAACCATTTAAAAAAGCACATTTGACATCCATTTGAAATAGTTTGAAATTGAAATATGCTGCGAAGGCTAATAGAATGCGAATAGATTCAAGTCTAGCTACAGGAGCATATGTTTCTTCATAGTCTATTCCCTCTTGTTGATTATAGCCTTTAGCAACAAGTCTTGCTTTATTTCTTACAATGATTCCATTTTCATCACACTTGTTTCTGAAAACCCATTTTACACCAATTACAGTTGTTTCTTTAGGTCTTTCAACTAAAGTCCAGACTTGATTCCTTTCAAATTCATTTAGTTCATCCTGCATTGCTTTGATCCAATCATCATCACCTAAGGCCTCACTTGGACTTTTAGGTTCAAATTGGGAAAGAAAAGCAAGATGTTCTATTTCATTTCTTAAGGAATTTCTGGTCCTTACAGGTTGATTTATATCACCAATGATATTATCACTGGGATGATTCCTAAGAAACAATTGATTTTGGTTTTGTAAAACCTGTTCATCAACATATGGTAGAAAATCTTCTGTGGTAAATGTTTCAGGAACACTTTCTTGAACATTTTCCTTATCAGAATGTTTTTCTAACAAAGGTTGATAAACATCTTTAGAAAACACATCCGAGGATGTAGGATTGGGTTGGTTGAAAACAAAAGGGTTAGTTTCATCAAATTTTACATGTACTGTTTCTTCAACAGTACAAGTGTTTTTATTGAAAACTCTATAAGCCTTAGAGGTTGTGGAATAGCCTAGAAAGATTCCTTCATCAGATTTTGGTGCAAATTTGTGTAAATTTTCTTTTGTATTCAGAATGAATACTTTGCATCCAAAAACTTTGAAGTAAGAAACTTTAGGTTTTCGGCCAGTCCATAACTCGTAAGGAGTTTTATTAAGAAATGGTCTAGTTAAAACACGATTTATAGTATAACAGGTAGTACTTACAGCTTCAGCCCAAAAGTGCTTAACAATTGAGTATTCACTCAACATGGTTCGAGTCATTTCCTGAAGAATACGATTTCTTCTTTCAACAACACCATTTTGCTGAGGAGTTCTTGGTGCTGAGAAATTGTGAGTAATACCTTTCTTACTACAAAAAGTTTCAAAATCAGAGTTTTGAAATTCACCACCATGATCACTATGAATAGTTATCAATGGTAGGTTTTTCTCATTTTTAACTTGGGCTCTAAAAGTTTTGAAATACGAAAAGGCTTCAGATTTCTTTGTGAGAAAATAGACCCATGTAAATCTAGTAAAGTCATCAACTAAAACAAATACATAGTATTTTCCTCCAATGCTTCCAGATTGTGAAGGACCAAACAGATCCATATGCACAAGCTGTAATGCATTAGAAGTTGAAACTTCATTAATTGGTTTAAAGCTAGTTTTATGTTGCTTTCCAAACTGACAAGGATCACAGACTTTTGAAGAATCATATCTAAGATCCGGTAGCCCTTTTACAAGTCCTTTCTTTGAGAGTTTTCTTAGGTTTCTCAAATTACAGTGTCCTAATCTCCTATGCCATAGCCATGATTGGTCTTCTATTACACTTAAACAAGGTAAGTTTTGGTTCCTAAGGTCTTCTAAGTTAATAGTGTAAACATTCTCTTGCCTATGGGCAGATAGAATGAATTCATCCTTGGAATTGTGAACTAGACACTTATCATTTCTAAAATTCACAAGGTAACCTTCATCACATAATTGACTTATGCTGATGAGATTGTGCTTAAGACCTTTAACAAACAAAACATTTGAAATAAGAACTTTTCCAAGAAAAACGATATTACCTATACCAACAATCTTTCCTTGAGCATTATCTCCGAAGGTAACTTTTCCACCTTTTGTTTTGATAACCTTTTCAAAGAAATCTTTGTTTCTAGTCATATGTCGAGAGCAACCACTATCCATGTACCAAATGTTCTTATTGATACACTTCTCGTTTTCCTGAAAAAGAAACAATTAGATTTTCGGAATCCAAACTTGTTTGGATCCAGAAGGATTAGATAAAAGAATTTTAGGAATCCACATTTGTTTTGCAAAATGAGCTTTATGAAATCCTAAGGATTGAGTTTTGTTAAGAGAACAATATCTTCTCCAATGTCCACCACATTGACACTTGGAACAGAAAATGGTTTTTTGAGGAACAAAATAGTTATTACTAAAAACAGGTTTGGAATAAGTAAAACCAAGACCAGAACGATTTCTCAAAGGTCTTATTTGAGAGTACATCCTATCAAAGTTTTCTTTTCCATGAGTAAAGTTTGACAAACACTTTTTCAAGGATAAAATCTCTGACTTTAGTTTTAAAACCAAATTCTTGTTTTCTAAAACATTTGAATTAGAACTAGAGTTAGACTCTAAAATGTTTTTCTTTGAAATAGCAGTTTCAAGATCCTTAGAAAGTTTATCTTTTTTAGATTTGACTTTCTCAAGGGTTTTCAAAATACTTTCAAAATCAGAAGTTTTCCCATCAAGATCTTTAGAAAGATCTGATACTTCTTTAGTCAAAATAGAAATTCTAGAATTTGCTTTTTCAAATCTCTTTTTGAGTTTAGAATTTTCATTTTCAAGTAACTTAGCAAATCTAGAGACTTCTTCAAAAGAAGGTAAAGTATCATCTTCTGATGATGAGGGTTCATCATTTGAAGATTCATAATATCTATTATCAACATAATTTGCATTTAAAGAGACATTTGTAACAGCTTCAGCATTATGTACCTTAGCCATGAGACAATGATCTTCAATTGGTAGTTTGGCGAGAAGTCCAATATTCCTTTGTCCTGACGTCTCATATTCTGAAGAATCATCTGAGGAATCACTACCACTTGCACTCCATGTATCATTTGCTTTCAAGACTTTCTTTGTCTTATAAAACCTTTTCTTGTTTCTTTCAGAGTGTTTCTCTTTTCTATCTTTCCTCTTCAGTAAAGGACAATCAGGCCTTATATGTCCTGCTTTCTTGCATTCATAACAAGTTACCTCTGAATCTTTCCTATCTTTCCTGTCTTTCGTTTTGAATCTATATTGAAAATCTTTCTTTCCCACAATCTTGTTCATTCTCCGAGCAAGATTAGCTAACTCATTGTCTGAAAGATTACAATCACTTGAATCAGAAACAACAACTTTCTTAGATTTAGACCTTGTAACCCTTTCAGGTGTTTTAGCTTTAGATGCAAAAGCTACACTTCCATTCCCATTCTTCTTCTTATTGAAATCAGCATCTCTTTTCATTCTTGTCTCGTGCTGTAGAAGAGTTCCAAAGAGTTCATCAAGAGTAATCTGGGAAACTTTTCTATTTTCATCAATAGCTGTTCTTTTTGACTCCCATTCATTTGGCATAATATCTATAATCTTATCAACAAGAGCTTCATCATCAAGACCTTTTTCTCCCATAGATTGTAAGCTGTTGACAATTGTCATAAACCTTTGTTGCACTTTACATACTGGCTCTCCATAAGGAAAAACAAATCCATGATACTCTGCTCGTAGCATTGCTCTCCTTGTTTCTATAACCTTGGATGTACCAAAATGAGTGACTTCTAATTTCTTCCAAATACAGTTGGCTGCTTCACAAGAAGATATCTGGCTATATATATTCCTGGTCATAGAACATAATAAAGTATTGCGTACCTTGTAATTCAGTTGATATTCTTGCTTCTCTTGATTGGTAAAAGTACTAACTTCTTTGTCAGGAATTTTGTAACCCCCAGTAAGCATAATAAAATTGTCTACACCAGTATTGATGACGAAAGTCTTCATACGATCTCTCCAATACTCATAATCATTCCCATCAAAGATTGGTGGTCTAGAAGGATTCAGATTATCTATTGATCCGATATTCATTCCTACCATCTAATATAACAAAAACAACTTTTCCACTCCACACGTTAGTGTAGTAAGTATTTAAGAAAGTAATAAGAAATAAAGCTAGTAATACAAATCAGTGGAAAACCTCCTTTGATACCAATTGTTGGATCGAATAGTCGATATAAAAGTCTATTAGATGGAACAATACAAGAGGGGGGGTGAATTGTAGGTTTAAAAACCTTGAGTTTTAGTAACAAAGAGATTAGTTTAAATGAACTTAAACTAATACAAACACAAACACCCACAATTGTATTGAATGTAAAAGGTATGATGTATTGTAATACTAATGTTATGTAAAACAATTGTATTCAAGATGAACACAATAATCAGAGTAATACAAATGTAAATGATTCTACCTTAAAGCGTATAGAACCAATCAATACAATATGTAATAGAATGATTGTAATTGAAACAATTACAATTGAATATGTAAAGAAGAAAGGAAACAATACAAATCCCTTTCTAATACAACAGCGGAAATGTAAAAGTAATACAATTCTTTTAACCCAAAGAAAAGGGTTATCCTTTCACCTAGGATAAGAGGTCTGTCTCACCAACACCTTGGTGAGCCCTCGATACGATGATCGGCACGTCTGTCTGCCTATCCCCGGCAGCCCTCGATACGATGATCGGCTCGTCTGTCTGCCTATCCCCGGCAGCCCTCGATACGATGATCGGCTCGTCTGTCTGCCTATCCCCGGCAGCCCTCGATTTTGCAGGTAATCGGCACCTCTGTCTTTCAATTACTTGAAAGCCCTCGATACGATGATCGGACGCACAAGGCTGATGAGAGAAGTCACAGTGTCTCTCTCTAAAAACTTCGTAGTTCACAGAGTCTCTTCGTTCATCAGTGTTTTCTCAGCTTCAAATGACCTCCTATTTATAGGCCTCGGGTTCCAACGGTCATATTGCCTCCAACGGTCATATTGAAACAGAAAGCACGACATCGTTTTGATTAGTATATAACTAACTCAACGACATCGTTTCGTTAGGATAAGAGATATATAGAAATGTAAAACATGAGTACGATTCATATGCAGAGAGAGTTTTTGACAAAGTACCAAAACAAATAATGATTATCTGAATAGCAAAGTCAGTACGATACGATTGACAGAGTCAGTACGATACGATTGACAGAGTCAGTACGATACGTTTGACAGAGTCAGTACGATACGTTTTGGTCGGTACGATCAACATCGTACGATACGATAAACATGATAAAAGACAATTTGTTATTTACAAACATATGATAGAATACTTTTGAGATTTCCAAAAAATGACATAGAAAATATTTGTGATTTCCAAAACATGATGTAAAAGCCAAAAGAAGACTTTTGACTTAACATAACTAGTGGGGGTGGTAATTTCTAGAATGAAATGACATGTTAATCAATAGATTCCATGGAATTTGTTCAGATTATTCCTAGAGGGAATTGAATTTACTCTAATGATTGTGTAAATGTAATGTGAAATATTTTTAATGGTTAATTAATGGAATGAAATGATAAAAATAAAAATAATTAATTAATGTATCTATTTAAATGATTGTATTCTTATAAGATATTTGGTCTTAGCAGTGGCATTCGGGAGTCCAAGCGACGTTTGTTGTAGTTGAGTCTATGACTTGGTTGTTCCCATAGTGTGGTTTCGAACTATATTATATCTTATATATTATCTGATTTTATATGCTTCCCTACCCATGTTGATTAGGGATACTGAAACTCAGTGAACTTTGGGGGGAATTTTCCCCCAATATCTCAGTGGGAGGATGGATGGTTGACTCCCCCAATGGCATAACTTTCTTTTCTGGGTAGCTACTTGTGTAAGTATGTATGATGGTTAGTTTTTCACATATATATTTATAGAGGGATGTGATGGATTGTGGTTATTTCAGACACATATATCTCTAGATAAATTATCCAAAGGATTATTATAGGTATGAAATGTATATGTTGTCATGGATTTTGGTACCTTACTCGGTGTATGGGTTGTAATGTCTTGAGGTATAATACTTAATGTATGATACATGTCATATGGGCTATGGTGGTTACCAAAAACTACTTGGTTACTATATATAGATATGTGGATGGGATGATGTGATGATGTCATGCACTAGGTGCATGTGTTTATGCCTTATTTTGGAGAGATATGGATTGGGATGTGTGATGTTGGGGTGGAGTGGAAAACTGGTGGGGATGCGGGATTGGGGAGCCCTTGATGTTTCATTACTATATTATATGCTCTCTTGTGTGTGATACTTGGTGAGAGTTATCCATGGTGAGACTAGGAACATAGTATACCTGTTTAGATGAAGATTTATTACAACTTTTGTTCAATTTTCTTTAGAATGTTTTCTTTATCTTTTGCATGAGAGGCTCTTCAGAGGATACTATTGAGTATACTGTTATGCTCTTCATATGTATATATAAGCTATTTTTTAAGTCATCTAGAGAAGGTTAATGATTTGGATTTATATTACTAGATTTTGGTTTTATAGGAGCTGTTTGGGATCCATGGTCGATGTCGTTGTTTCCTTTTGGTACTTTTCATTTCAGTTATTATAGCATTGTATGGAATTACATGTTTGCACATGGGATTTCTTTATATATCCACTTGATCAGGTGTTGATTGATGTATCTATCTTATCCCCATCTTCCTTATGTTCTCCTAGAGGGTAATGCCTCCCATATTTATGTTTATTATACCCTCAATGGTAGTCACCAACCTGGGGCCCACAAAAGGTGGGACCTGGGTAGTCACCATCTATCTTCCCACATTGTCGACCCAGGATGGGTCCTCCTTGGGGTGGTCATGACATAAAACACCATATACAACTCATTAGAGAATGTATAGTGCAAAAAGGTCTCCAACCCACAGCTTTTTTAGATAGAGCCTAACCACTCATATTATTGAGACATTTTACCAAAAGTTCCACTATTCATAGATCAATACTCAATAGAGGCCTTAATTTCAATAGAACTCTAACACTTAATATATAAAAACATAAGAAACCATTATTAATGAATTCATAACTAATTATAGTCTTGGTTGAATGAAAATAAATTTAATTTGATAAGAATCGGTTAAAACAATTTATACTAAATCATACCCACGCTTATAATATAAATAAATTATATACATCAATATTAAATAGGTGTTTCATAAATAAAAAAATAGTTAAAATTATAATCCTGAGATATAACTACTTTATAAAATGATAAATTATATCAAAAAAACTTTTAATATAGTTTAATTTCTTACAAATTTTGTGTTGACATCCATTATTAAATGTTTTTGAAAATAGTTTTTTATACATTTAACAAAACTATTACCAAGAACCACAATGTGGTTTCTCTATGCAATCAATTTCAGGCTAAGAATTACTTTAAGTTCACATCTTAAACCATGTTGTGGGTTTCAAGCAAAATCCATTTTTGTTAAGATGTTATGTTATGAACCACGTCTTGTTACTATTTTCCATGACAAGGTTTTTACACCTAGAAATCAAATTCCCCTAAACCCATACCATTTTTCTAAAATAATATTATGAAAAATATAATTGTATGATTCGTATTTATATCAAACCATTCCTATTTTTTGAAAATTAGCATAAACCACGATGTGGAACCACATTTGTGGTTTTGGAAAAACACCAAAACTATTTCCCCCTTTCCAATGTTCACATTGTTGGTTTTTGTGAAGATTCTTTAGTTCCATTGAATAGAGTTCTCCGAATGGAGATCACCAAACATAGGTTTCCTTTTGAGTAGTTTTAGGGCATTCTGGTAGATGGAGTCTATCAGATAGAGTTCCAACTGATGGAATTCATTGAGGTAAAGACACAATTCATTGGTTTCAAGCATGGATACTAGTTGTTTTTAGTTTCATTGGAAGTTTCAATTGTGTATCGGAGGATTCCCTTTGTCAATGGGAGGTTGAATATGATTATCAGAATGTGGAGTGGTTGGATCTTCCGATGAAGACCTCTATAAATACAAGCAGTGGCCCAGATTTTTTTTCTGTGGATTCATTTTTGAGCTAATGTAAGTTTCAAACTTCACTGTCTAATACTTTCACTGCGAAAAAATTGTTTTTTGCGATGGATCAGGGGGCTGTCGTAAATTACCCGTCGGAAGGGCTTATTTGCGACGGGACAACCGGTACGTCTCAAATAATAGATATTTGCAGCGGGGGGGGGGGGGGGGGGGGGGGGGGGGTAAGGACCCGTCGCAAAAGGTTTGGCGCGAAATTTACGCCAAACCGCAGGCAGGGGTATTTGCGACGGGTTCCTATTCCCGTTGTAAATGCCCTACGACGGTTTTTAGTATTTGTGATTGGATACATGCCCCGTCGCAAATAGTATGTCGGCAGAGACCCATTTGCGATGGGGCCAGTCGTAAATAAATTTTATCGACTGACTGTAATTAATGCAGGTAGTGGGAATTTGCGAAGGGTCCCGTCGCAAATAATCCTGTCACAAATAATCTAACCTATATATACCCTCATCCAATTTTCCTCTCATTATACTCTTTTCTCAACTCCCCCCCCCCCACCGCTCTCTCTCTATTCTGAAAATTTTCTTCTAAAATTTTTCATAGTTTAAAATTTTAAATTGGAGCACAATCCACTGCTTTTATACTCCAAAAGCTTCAGTTTCAAGTTATTTATCTATTTTTTTATTGTTTAGTTAATTTATTTTATTTTTAATTATTTATAATTATTGTTAATTAGACGCAATTAAATTAAATTAGAATTAGATATTTGTTTTTGCAGGATTTATTTTTATAAATAATTATGTGTAAATGTTAATTAGAAATAATTAGTAATAAATTTTAATAATTAGTAATAAATTGTAATAATTAGTAATAAATAGTAATAATTAGTAATAAATTGTAATAAATTGTAATAATTAGTAATAAATTTTTAATATTTATCATTAATTTGTAATCATGAGTAATAATTAACATTAATTTGGATTAATTAGTAATAATATGGATTAATTACTAATAATTAGGATAAATTAGAAATAATTAGGATTAATTATTAATAATTATGATTAATTAGTAATAATTAGAAACAATTAGTAATAATTAGGAATAATTAGTAATAATTAGGAATAATTAGTAATAATTAGGAATAATTAGTAATAATTAGGAATAATTAGTAATAATTAGGAATAATTAGTAATAATTAGGATTAATTAGTAATAATTAGGATTAATAAGTATTAATTAGGATTAATTAGTATTAATTAGTATTAATTAGAATTCATTAGTATTAATTAGTAATAATTAGTATTAATTAGTAATAAATAGTATTAATTACTAATAAATTGTAATAATTAGTAATAAACTACAATAATTAGTAATAAATTGTAATAATTAGTAATAAATTGTAATAATTAGTAATAAATTGTAATAATAGGAAATAAATTGTAATAATTAGTAATAAATTGTAATAATTAGTAATAAACTATAATAATTGGGATTAATTAGGAATAATTTAGATTAAGTAGGAATAATTAGGATTAATTAGTAATAATTAGGATTAATTAGTAATAATTTGTGATAATTGGTAATAATTAGTAATAATTTAGATTAATTAGGATTAATTAGTAATAATTAGTAATAAATTGTAATAATTAGTAATAAATTGAAAGAATTTGTAATAAATTTTAATAATGTGGATTAATTAGTAATAAATTTGATTAATTAGTAATAATTATGATTAATTAGTAATAATTAGGATTAAATGCTAATAATTAGGATTAATTAGTAATAATTAGGATTAAATAGTAATAATTAGATTTAAATAGTAATAATTAGGATTAATTAGTAATAATTAGGATTAATTACTAATAATTAGGATTAATTGGTAATAATTAGGATTAATTGGAAATAATTAGGATTAATTAGAATTAATTAGGATTAATTAGGATTAATTAGTAATAATTAGTAATAAATTGTAATATTTAGAAATAAATTGTAATAATTGGTAATAAATTGTAATAATTAGTAATAAATTGTAATAATTGTGATTAATAAGTAATAATTTGGATTAATTAGAAATAATTAGGATTTAATAGTAAAAATTAGGATTAATTAGTAGTAATTAAGATTAATTAGTAATAATTAGGATTAATTCGTAATAATTTGGATTAATTAGTAATAATTAGAATTAATTAGTAATAATTTTGATTGATTAGGTTTAATTAGGATTAACTAGTAATAATTAGTAACATTTAGGCATAATTAGGATTAATTAGGAATGATTAGAATTAGTTAGCAATAATTAGGATTAATTAGCAATAGTGAGGAATAATTAGGAATAATTAGGAATAATTCAAAATAATTCAAAATAATTAGGAATAATTAGGAATAATTTACAATAATTAGGATTAATTATTAATAATTTGTATTAATTTGGATTAATTTGTATTAATTAAGATTAATTCAGATTAATTAGGTTTAATTCATCATAATTAGGATTAATTAGTAATAATTAGGATTAATTAGTAATAATTAGGATTAATTAGTAATAATTAGGATTAAATAGTAATAATTAGGATTAAATTGTAATAATTAGGATTAATTAGTAATAATTAAGACTAATTAGGATTAATTAGTAATAATTAGGATTAATTAGTAATAATTAGTAATAATTAGGATTAATTAGGATTAATTAGGATTAAATAGAAATAATTAGGATTAATTAACAATAATTAGAAATAATTAGAAATAGTTTGGATTAATTAGTAACAATTGGGATTAATTAGGAATAATTAAGAATAATTATGAATAATTAAGAATAATTAGGATTAGTTTGTAATAATTTGGATTAATTAGGACTAATTTGGATTAGTTTGTATTAATTAAGATCAATTTGGATTAATTAGGATTAATTAGGATGAATTAGTAATAATTAGGATTAATTAGTAATAATTAGGATTAATTAAGATTAATTTGTAATAATTTGGAAAAAATTCGAATACATTGTGAAAAATTGGTACAATTTATAGCTAATTGGCGGCATTCCTTTTGATCAACACCTTAGCTCCTTGAAACTTTCTCCCACTGAAATCTGTTTAAAAAATATCCTTGGACTTATGTCGGATTATATTTTTATAGTGATTTAAGTCATAGAAAGTAGAAAAGAGGTGATCCGTCAGATAAAATAGGTTTTTTTCCAACAACTTAGCTCCTTAGAACTTCTCTCATTGAAATCACTTTGAAAAGTATGCTTTGATGTATGAAAATGGATATTTTTATGTCTGAGAAGACTTTTCATAATGATTTGAGTCGCAGAAAGTTGCAAGGGGATGAGTCGTCAGGTAAAAGAGCTGATGCTAATCCATTGGAAATTGTGCCACTGGTAATTAACAATATTAGTAAAGAATACCTATAATTAAGAGTAATTGTATTTAATGAGTAAAAATTTCTATAAATGAGTGTATATTAGTATAAAATCATAAAAAATAGTATAAATAACTATAAAATAATAGAATTTATTACAAATTTCTAGAAAAGATAATTGAATTGTCTTCTATTTTTTGGATATTGTTTATCTTATATCTAATTATACAAAATAACTAATTATTTCATATTTTTTAGAAAAATATAGAACAAGGAAGTCGAAAACGGTCATTATTAGATGATCGTGCCTGAATAAATCAGCATAGGAATACAAATGTTTTTGGTCTAAATCCTATATATATTGAGGGTGTTCAATAATTCTTATCATTTTCATCATCAAACCCAAAATTTTTTTTAGAAGATACAATTAAGTGTTCTTGTAAAAAATGTGATCTGAGGACATATGACACATTTTAAAATGTTTTAGTTCATTTTTTGAATTTGGTTTTCAACTAGATTATGTTTTTTGGTATCAACTTGGTGAACACGGTTCTAGAGAAGATACTAATAATTTGTTTCCGGATCCCGCACGGTTTCAAAATTTAGTACATAATGTGGTAGGTTCATCTTTTCTACAAACCGAAACTCATGAAGATATTAATTTAACTCTTCAGTTGGAACCATCTCATTTATATGAGTTATTGAGGTCAAATAAGGATGCCTTATATCCTGGTTGCAAGACAAGAAAGTTTGAAACAGTTACTAAATTTATGGCTATTAAATCAGATAATGGAATGTTATATAGTTTTTTGGATCAGATATTCTCTTTGTTAAGAATACGGTTACCTGAAGGAAATGTGTTGCCTAAAAATTTCTATGACAGTAAGAGGCTGGTTTCTAATCTGTGTCTTGGTTATCATAAGATTCATACATGTTCAAATGACTGCATCTTATATTATGGTAAAAATGAGTTGTTTGATAGTTTTTCGACATATGGAAAATCCAGGTATAAAATAGATCAATTAGGGAATTATGGATTTATTTCTGCAAAATAATTTAGATATTTTCCACTCACACCGAGATTGCAGTAATTATTTATCTCCAAATACAACAGTATTGATGTCATTGAAAAAAACTAATATTTCAACTAGTAAAATCATAAATCATCCCTCTGATGGTGATTCATGGAAATATTTTGACCAAGTGCATCATTTTTTTTCTTTAGAATCTCAAAACATGTGATTGGGTCTTTCTTCTAACAGTTTTTACCCATTTGGTTCTTATGATAGTTAGTATTCATGTTGGATTGTCTTTATAACATTGTACCATTTACCTCCATGTATGTTGATGAAGGAGCCCTATATTTTTTGACCTTATTAATTACAGGTCTTCCAAAAATTAATATTGATGTTTATTTTAAACCATTTATTGATGAGTTAAATTCATTGTGTAGTAATGGTGTTAGTACATATGATGTTTCTTCAAAACAAAACATCCGAATGAAAGATTCATTGATATAGACAATTAGGGACTTCCCAAAATATGGAATGTTATCTTTCTGGAGTAAACATGGTCCAAAATCATGTTCATACTATATGAGATAGAGAAAACCATTTATGCCCATCAATAGAAAAAAACCCATTTTTTACTATCATCGCAGATTCCTTCCAACTGATCATCTTTTTCGAAGAAACCAATATCATTTAAGAAAATGAACAGTTGAAAAAGATGGGCCTCAAAAAATGATTTTAGTTATAGAGTTAAAATAAATTGTCTCTTCATTACCTCCCATCACATTTGGATGAACAATAAACCAATAGAAAATTGATGGGTTTGAAAAATAGAATAATGGGATAAAACCGAGTATTTTTTGGGATTTTCCATATTGGTCTGATTTATTGGTCCATCAAATGTTGGATTTGATACGTACTGAGAATAATTTTTTGATAATTTATTTCATACATTTTTGGATACACAAGGTAAGACCAAAGATAATATAAAGGAACAATTAGATCTTGCCCAAATTTGAAAGAAACCAGAACTTGAACTGTTTTAAAATTTCAGATCACAAAAGTTAATGAAGCCGAAAGTATCTTATACACTTTCCAAAGAGACCTATTTATTGTTTTGTTAGTGGAATTATGATTTGAGACTTACATATGGTTATTCTTTTCAATTGGGATGATGTGTTAGAAATGGTCATATTATCAGATTTAAAAGTCATGATAGTCGTGTTTTAATAGAAAGGATTCTTCTGATTGGATTAAGAGGTTTGTTAAATCCTATGATTTTGGATGCTCTTACAAACATGTCATGTTTTTTGAGACATTTTTGCGTCAACAATAGACTATGATGCAATAAGAAAACTGTAAGAAGATGTCATTTTACTTTTATGTAAACTAGAAAAATATTTTTTCCTACTTTGTTTGAATTAATGGACCATTTGATATTACATTTGCTACATGAAACAAAATCTAGAGGTCTGGTATAGTTCTGATGGATGTACCCATTTGAGAGATGAATACATAAATTGAAGAAAAAATTACCAAATAAAGCATAAGGTGAAGGCTTAATTGTAGAAGATAATTTTCAAGAGGAATTTTATTTTTTCTACTCTCATTACTTTCAATCTGAATATCCCTCAAAACACAGCTGCATGGGCCGTAATGTGGTAAATGAAGATGATGACATGAGAAATCAATTATCAATTTTCAATCATCTTGAACTTCACTTATGTGGAGTTCATTAATGATGGATTTTAGATGATGAACATCACAAAGCTCTTACATATATTTGGTTCAACATTGAAGAAATGAAATCATTTTTATTGTGAGTTCTCTTATCAATTATTATATAATTTTTGTAACAATACATAATCTTACTTTATTTTTAGGTTATATTGATAATCTTATAAGGAAAAAGTTTACACAAATTACAGTAGTTACTCTTGAACAACGTCATCAAAAAAAATATACTTATCTCAAAAACAGGTAACATAAATTATTTTTGATTTCACATAAAAAAAATTTAATACTTGTTATAGTGATAATTGTTTTACAAGTTTTTAGGTATTTCAACATGCTGATAAAATTGATAATAGATTGTATGTATTGAGTAACCCACCATCCATAATGGTTAAATCTTATAATGCATATGTGGTGAGTGGTGTTTGATTTCATACACTTTCATATGGGGAATCAAAAAAACAATGAATAATGGTGTTTACATAAGCGGATCTCGTCATAGAGAAACTCAAGTTGACTTTTACTACATTCTAGAAGAAATAATTTAACTATGTTATTTGGTATAAAATTACAAAACAATGTTTAAATGACAGTGGTTGGATACTTAGAGAGGTTTTCATGTTAATCTGATCTATAGAATATTTGATATTAAATATAAAAGTATTCTTGTAGTAAATGAAACATTTTTATTGTGTCATCAAGAACATAAAATTTATTATTAAAATTATTGTTCTACATCAAGAGATTTGAGTGATTGGTGGAGCATAATAAAAATTAAATATCGATAGAATCAGTTTACTGAAAGAGAATGTGGTTGTGTTGAAGTGCAAGGAATTGAAATTTTTCAAGAGACTACTCTGAATCCATAATTTTCATGAAGTGACACAAATATCATTGATGACACCCCATAGTTAAGTTCCAATGGTTAAGATGATGTTAATGATGTTACAACTGAATTTGAAATGGCAAGAGATGATTAAACTGAAACTAATATGGAAATTGATGATGCTGAGGAGGAATATGAAGACATTGACATCGAAAGCTAGGAAGATGAGGATGAAGACGGACATTGACATAGTTAAATGCTGGTTATAATCATATATAATATATATCTATATATAATAGTTATTTTTAACTATTTGTTAACAATAGTCATTTTGTGTTTCAGATGGATGAGGTTCTATATCGTCTGTTGTAAGAGGCTGGTCTACTTTGGATGAGTAGGGTGTCGGATCATCTGACCCTTATACTGTTGGTGGTCCAGGGATCACTCAGAGTGGGAGTGGTCTTGCCTAACTGATGATTCCCGACCCAATCTCGAAGTGATTTCCATGTCTTGGGTTAGATCCATGCATGCATAGGTATGTTTACCTATGTATTTTAATTAGTTTTCATTAATTTATTTATATTCTATTTATTTGATTAATTGTTATTTTTTCATATCTTTACACATATAGTTGTTGGGAAAGGGAGCTCTATATTGTGTAATTATATTTCTATGTATGGATTTCATGGGATCAGATTCCCATTTATGTTCAGCACCGCATGTTCAAGCATTGGGTGGTACGTAAATAAATAATATTTGTTTCGAATTTAATTTAATTAATAACTAGATATTATAAAAAAAATTAGGGGTTATGGTATCCCAATAATGAGAGAATGTGTGAGGCTATCTAGAAGGCATGGTAGGGAGCTATGCTTCCATGTTGCTCTCAATTTTTGTACAATTTGAAAAGAAAAGAAATGGTGAAAGTAGGAGTGATGGAGTCTGAAAAGTCATGTCACATTCATCGACCTGATTATATTTCATCTCAGGTTTGGGATAGATTATATACATACTTTTTGATTAAGAATTTTTAGAGTAGATCAACAATTAGTCAGAATAATCATGGGAGATAGGAGGTGACACATCGATCCAGTAGTCATACATTCAGTATGTATAGGGAGCATATGGTAAGTACATTTTTTTAAATATTGTATATAAATTTAAATTCAAATGGTTTATTTTATATTCATAAAGGCATTCAAACAACCCAGTATTACATTGAACGATGTTTATAGGAGGATGTCCAATCATCCAACCACTGGAGAGATTAGAGGTGTTCACCAACGTTAGATTTTGGTTGGTATAATTTCTTTTTGAGTTTTAAATTAAACTGAAAATAATATTTTAAAATTTTTAATTTTATATTTAAATTAAAGGATTCATATGATGCTACAAAGTCTCAGACACATAGTGAGAGTTAGTCTGAGACCAATGGTCAGACCAGTTCCCCCAAATTTGATGAAGCAGTATGGATGCAGGTGACCAAGTATGCCTTCAAGAAAGGCTAAGTTGTTGGTATCAGCTCTCGATTGACCCCTATAGGTTTTTATGGAACATCTATGATGTTAGTATCCAGTTAAAGAGGATGTCATGGACAGTCATCATCATCTCATGCCCAGTATCAGGAGCAGCTACGAGCTCAAGGTGAGCTTATATAGACTATGCATAGGGAGTAGGAGGAGATGCATCTGTAAGAACCCAAGTTTTTAGAAACGGGTCAAAACATGGCCCTGTTTAAACTCTTGACTGTTTTTTTGGAACTCTGGAAAATCTGGGCTGTTTCTGAAAATTTCTAGACTACATGCCGTGTACTTTAAGTACACGTTGTGTATGAGTTACCCGAGTGACCGACCGTGAGCTCATCGAGTACATGCCGTGTGAAGGCCTTGTAGAACTTTCCTACTACATGGCGTGTGTTTATAGACACGTCGTGTATCCCTTACCCATGAGAGGCCAAGTACATGTCGTGTGGTGCCCAGGTGTAAATTTCCGTCTACATAGCGTGTAGCCTTCCTTGACACGCCGTGTACCCTTGCCCGTGTAGCGGCCGAGACCCTGGCCATGTGCTGACCGTGTACCCAGTCCAAGCCGTGTGCTGGACTCCGCTTAAGTCGGAGTACGGAAACGCATATACACGGTGTGTACTTTGGAAATACACACCATGTACTTTTTTTTATTTGAGCGATTGGACCGCTGTCGCATCTCATTCCAATAACCATCTTCTTCTCCCCCTTTGGACGAACAGTTCGTCCAAAAAACCCCAAAAACTCAAACCCTTCCAGAATCTTCGTACGACCTCCGTTCTTCGATCCGTCGGTGGCAACGAGACCACATCGGAGAGGCTAACCCCGTGCACCCTTCTTAGTCCTTGATTCATCACCTGTTCCTCCACAGATTCCATCCGAACGGAATTTCCATATTTGACGAAAACACAGATCTTCCGCGATTCAGTCCGATTCAGAGGCTGATATCAAAGGAGTGTCATCGTACGAGTACGAGGTAGGTGGTGCATACCTTATTTCGTGTTTTCGTAGACTTTTAGGGGTGTCAACCTTCAGGAGCGGTGATGGGTGTCGAGCGAAACCCTGTTTATTTTGTTTTTATTTCATTATCTGCATTGCAGGATGCCTCTGGGCATTCCCTGACCCTGTTGTGATTGAGCAAGACTGGTTTAGAGGTCATTGCTTGTTTGGGGAAATTCGTCCAGGGGTTCCAAAATTCATGTGAATTGGATAGTTGTTTAAACTGTTGTGTTATTACTTCTTATTGAATGTCTCTAGTTAAACTGTTCAGGTTAATTGTTAAATTGTGAATGAGTTAGGTACTGGAATGGGATAACACAAGTAGTGAGAATAGACTGTTTAGTAATTTCCTGTTTAAAGTGATGCTTCCAAGTATGAATATGCAATGTGTGATATTTCATGTTTTGAACTACTTGTTGTGTTGGGCGTGGCCCAAATATTTGTTGAGTGATGAGAATCATAAGTTGGGGCCTTGGCTTGGTTTACTTTGGGTGGTTGCTACCACAGGATTGGGCGTCGTGGACATCGGTTGAGGCAGTTGGACTGTCGGGTTGGGCTTTGGCCGGGTTACTTGGATGGCGAGGCCATCAGATTTGAGCGACAGGTTCGCAGGGGCATGATCTGTCAGAAGGGTTGTGGCTTGGGACATACTGAGGTGATTACCGCTCACCGGGTACTTTTGAGTAGTGTACACACAGATAGACTCCGAGATGAGGTGGTACAGCCACTCGCTAGGTAGAGGCCCCCGGTAGATGTGGTTAGGTATTTTTGGTTTGGGGTGCTTGCCATAGGAACCCACGTGGAAGGTGAGGAGCCTTCGGGAGATAGCTTTGAGGCGGTCAGGTTGGGGGCAGAGGCTCGCCATGATTTGAGGGCGGACATCGATGTCCCTCCGGTTATCTTTTGAGGATAGGTATCGTTGTTCCTCCAGATGTTGTGCCTAGGGAAGGTTGAGATTTAGAGCTGGGTCACGACGGTTGGGCGTGCCTTCGGGACATCGGTACTTGAGACACATGGTGTCAGGTGGCACGCGGTGCTGGGCTGCAGATCAGACTTTCCGGCGTTGGCCGAAGCAGGTGACACTTCCTGGTGGCTGCTGAGCACCAGTGAAGTCTTTGTTTACTTTTGGGAATTGCACTGTTTACTATTTTTCTTGTGTAAGCATGTCTGCCTAAACACTTATATTAGGTACGCACCTCTGGGTGGAATCCTACTGAGACTTGTCTCACACCCTACACGGACCCTTCGGGACGCGTGTAGACTTTATGAAATTGTGTGCAGGTGGACGATCAGCCTGAGGAGTTGGAATTTAGTGCTATTGACTTGGAGACTGGCATAGACCTTGAGGCCGTGTCGTACTAGAGTTACTTGTTTAGTATTCTTTTCTTGCATCATCATGTTTACTTTATATTGTAGCTACTACTAGTTAGCCATTGGCGCCATTATATATTTATTGATTTGTATGACTTGCTTGGATGAATTCTTGGTTGTTTTAGCAGTTATTGTAGTTGATTGCTGGCATGACGTTATATTTACATTCCACTGCTGTTGTTTTTATATTGCATCTGCTGTTTATTGTTATTGAATGTGCTTCCGTTATGCGGGTCTGGTTCGAGTCTGCTGAATCTTTTATTTCCGCTGCATATTTAGTATTCTACTCGGACCGGTACCATTTTATTCCTCCGGGATGGTATAGCCTCCCCACTATACCTATCAGACCCTCGCTGCTAGTCAGCAGCCTTTGCAGTTCAGGGGAGGTGCGCCTAAGGTAGTGACACCCGACCCGTTCGGCACTGTTCAGGTGGCTGGCTGGGTTCGGGTTGTTTCAAAGTGGTATCAGAGGAGTTCTTGACAGGGATTTAGTAGCAGTGTTTTTTTCTCTGGATACTAATGAAATTGAGACTTCTCTTTTTATTTCTGCTGGTTTTACTATTTGGGATATGATAGACTGGAGATAGGTTGTTGTTGGAACTTGATTTTTGAACTTGTGCTTGGGTGCCTCCAGCCCCCTGTACGAGGGATGGATTGAGTTTCCGGGGGTGGGAATTTCTGTTTGATTTTTTCTCAGATTACATTTGATATGATTTCCACCTCGGTGGCTCACTTGTTGTACGATGTTATTGATTATGATATGTAAACCTTGGCCGGTATGGAAAGGTCTTCTTGCTTGGCTTTTGATAGGCACATTTAGGGTATTTCAATTTCATAACTGCACATATGCTTTGTGAAGTGATAATGCCATGTGAATAAAAAAAATCAATTGCCATGCTTTGTTTTTTTTGCAGAATTGCATGTTGTGGGATATTTGGGTCTGGATCTTATGAGAGAAGACATGTACTATGATTGAGGCAGTGTAACTATCCGGATTGGGCGACACGGTCGTCGGTTTGAGGCAATGTGAGTTGTCGGGACGGGCATGGCCCGAGGTACTTTGATACTTGGCTCTGTTGAGGGTGGGTAAGGAGGCCATGAGGTCGGGATGCCGTGGGGCATGGGTTGCGGTGAGGGGGAGTAAGGGTAGTTATTATGCACTACCTTTTACTACTTTCCTTATCTGCGTATAATATATTGTTATATAGATTTATGTGGTTTGTCTGACCATTTATGGTATTCAGCGGGTTACTTCTTCACGACACGATGGAGCGACAGGCAGGAGAGGATATGGTACTGTAGGATCAGGTTCATAATCCGGTGCAGGCAGAGCATGAGCCGCAGGTACAGGCTCAGGGACATGATCAGGTTCAGGATCCAGTGCAGGCAGGGCAACAACTCGTTTTGGCAGCGTTCGGACCGTGGCTTGATGATCAGCTCCGAGCTAGCCTAGTACGCGTCTTGAAGGGGATTGACAGAGGTGCACAGGGTATAGAGCCTTCTATGGCGTATCAGACACGGGAGTTCCAGTCACAGAACCCACCACTTTTTCAGGGTGAGGGTGGTCCATAGGTGGCAAAAAACTGGATAGAGAGTATGCACATGATCTTCGAGCAGCTCGAGACACCTCCAGGGCGGAGGGTCAAACTAGCAACGTACATGCTGAGAGGACCGGCGAAACGTCGGTGGGATGTGCAGATACAGGCTCGTAGGCACGAGGGACTGGCGTGGAAGGACTTCGAGGACGGGTTCTTCGAGCACTTTTATCCGGATATGCTGAGGGCAGAGAGATCTCGGGAGTTCTTGAGTCTTTAGCAGGGAGATATGTCCGTCATGGACTACGCAGCTACCTTCACAGAGTTATCTCGCTTTATACTTGGTATGGTGAGCGATGATGCAGCTAGGGTGAGGCGCTTCAAGGATGGCTTACGACACGCCATTCGGGTCCAGGTGAGCATCTTCAGGCTGGGTTCTTTCTCTGAGGTGGTGAACTAGGCGCTCATAACTGAGGGCAACAAGAGAGAGAAATCTCATTTTGATAGGGTGACAACCCCAGGTGACGGTTCAGACAGCAGGAAGCGAGGGAGAGATGGGTTCCAGCAGGGCGGGCAGGCCAAGGACTCAGCTATACCACCTCATGGTAGTTCAGTGGTGGTGTTCTTCCAGTGCGGACAGTCGGGACATGTTCGGGCTTAGTGCGATAAGCCCCCGAAGGAGTGTCGGGCGTGTGGACAGGTTGGACATCTGGAGAGGTTTTGCAGGAAGCCTTCTTAGACAGTCGGCAGGCAGGGACCAGGACAGACTGTGGCATCAAGAGTTGGTTCAGGTTCGGTACCAGGAGAGGGTGGCCGAGGTTCAGCTGCATGCGGAGTAAGTGATAGGGACAGTAGGACCCAGCTGAGGGGTCCGTGGCCAGAGACTGGGGCAACACCGCAGGGAGGTCAGGCATCGGGCAGTCGTGCTTCAGGCCAGGTGCACGCTGTGGAGCTGTCAGGGTTTGAGCAGGCTGGAGAGCCAACGATGGTGGCAGGTATACCGCGGGTGTGGTTGTGAGTTTGTTTGCTTTCTTTTGGCATGGCCTCTTGAGGCATGTCTAGTTGAGTTCACAGGCTGCACATGATACTTGTCAACTGACTAGATGCTAGTTAGTGGGATTGGCATCATATCGGATGCGTTTTATGTTTTATTAATATATTCGAGATGTGTGGCATCAGGAGCATCAAGGATGCATGTTACTTGAGGTGACATGGGTATCAGGGCATCGTGGATACGGGTTACTTGAGGTGCATGGAACCAGGTTTGAATTGAGCATCTATTAGATGCAGGACCTCAGAGAGGCGGATGCCGATGCAGTGAGAGTTACGTTGGGTGTCGGAAGCGACATGTGAGCACCGAGGAGGTTCAGGGGTGACGATGTGTCACGGGAGGACCATGGGTCTGGGAAATAGGTCATTGGGCCTTGTTTGTTTATTTGTTTTCTTTGAGATTTGTCTAGGTTGAGACCGAGTAGGAAATTCCTAAGGTGGGGAGCCCTTTTAAGAATTTAGCCAGAACTCTGAGACCGGGGTAGTCTGGGTTGTTTAACCGGAATGGGTGTGTTTGGTTCTATCTCCTGGTTTCGTTTGGTAGATCGGGGACGAGCTACGTTAAGGTGGGGAGTTTGTAAGAACCCAATTTTTTAGAAACAGGTCAAAACCCGGCCCTGTTTAAACTCCTGACTGTTTTTTTTTGAAGTATGGAAAATCGGGGAGGTTTCTGGAAATTTCCAGACTACACGCCGTGTACTTTAAGTACACGCTGTGTATGAGTTACCCGATTGACTGGCCGTGTTCTCACTGAGTACATGCCATGTGAAGGCTGTGTAGAACTTTCCTACTACACGGTGTGTGTTTATAGACAAGTCGTGTATCCCTTACCCGTGCGAGGCCAGGTACAAGTCGTGTGGTGCCCAGGTGTAAATTTATATCTACACGGCGTGTATCCTTCCTTGACATGCCGTGTACCCTTGCCCATGTAGCGGCCGAGACCCTAGCCATGTGTTGACCGTGTACCCAGTCCAAGCCGTGTGCTGGACTCCGCTTAAGTTGGAGTACGGAAACGCATATACACGGCATGTACTTTGGAAATACACGTCGTGTACTTTTTTTTTATTTGAGCGATCGGACCGTCGTCGCATCTCATTCCCATACCCATCTTCTTCTCCCCCTTTGGACGAAGAGTTCGTCTGAAAAACCCCGAAAACTCAAACCCTTCCAGAATCTCTGTACGACCTCCGTTCTTCGATCTGTCGGTGGCAGCGGGACCGCATCGGAGAGGCTAGCCCTACGCACCCTTATTCTTCCTTGATTCCTCACATGTTCCTCCGTAGATTCCATCCGAACGTAATTGCTGGATTTGACGGAAACTCTGATCTACAGTGATTCAGTCCGATTCAGAGGCTGATATCAAAGGAGTGTCATCGTATGAGTACGAGGTAGGTGGTACATACCTTCTTTCGTGTTTTCATAGACTTTTGGGGGTGGTGACATTCGGGCGCGGTGTCGGGTGTCGAGCAAAACCCTATTTATTTTGTTTTTATTTCATTATCTGCATTGCGGGATGCCTCTAGGAATTTCCTGACCCTGTTGTGATTGAGCAAGACCGGGTTAGAGGTCGTTGCTCGTTTGGGGCAATTCGGCCGGGGGTTCCGAAATTCGTGTGAATTGGACCATTGTTTAAACTGTTGTGTTATTACTTCTTATTGAATTTATCTAGTTAAACTGTTAAGGTTAATTGTTAAATTGTGAATGAGTTAGGTACTGGTATGGGATAGTACAAGTAGTGCAAATAGACTATTTAGTAATTGCCTGTTTAAAGTGATGCTTCCAAGTATGAATATGCAATGTGTGATATTGCCTGTGTTGAACTGCTTGTTGTGTTGGGTGTGGCCTGGATATTTGTTGAGTGATGAGAATCACAGGTTGGGGCCTTCGCTCAGTTTACTTTGGGTGGTTGCTACCATGGGATTGGGCGTCATGGACGTCGGTTGAGGCAGTTGGACTGTCGGGTTGGGCTTTGGCCAGGTTACTTGGATAGCAAGGCCATCAGACTTGAGCGATAGGTTCGCAGGGGAATGAGGTGTCATAAGGGTTGTGGCTTGGGACATACTGGGGTGATTACCGCTCACCGGGTACTTTTGAGTAGTGTGCACACAGATAGACTCCGAGATGAGGTGGTACGACCACTCGTTGGGTAGAAGCCCCAGGTAGATGCGGTTAGGTATTTTTGGTTTGGGGGTGCTTGCCATATGAACCCACGTGGAAGGTGAGGAGCCTTCAAGAGACAGCTTTGAGGCAGTCAGGTTGGGGGCAGAGGCTCACCATGATTTGAGGGCAGACATCACTGTCCCTCCGGTTATCTTTTGAGGACAGGTATCGTTGTTCCTCCAGATGTTGTGCCTAGGGCAGGTTGAGCTTTCGAGCTGGGTTACAACGGTTGGGTGTGCCTTCGGGATGTCGGTACTTGAGACACATGGTTTCAGGTGGCACGCGGTGCCGGGCTGCAGATCAGACTTTCCGGCATTGGCAGAAGCAGGTGACACTTCCTGGTGGCTGCTGAGCACCAGTGAAGTTTTTGTTTACTTTTGGGCATTGCACTGTTTTCTGTTTTTCTTGTGTAAGCATGTCTTCCTAAACACTTATATTAGGTACGCACCTCTGGGTGTTATCCTACTAAGACTTGTCTCACACCCTACACGGACCCTTCGAGATGCGTGTAGACTTTATGAAATTGCGTGCAGGTGGAGGGTCAGCCTCAGGAGCTGGACTTTAGTGCTGTTGACTTAGAGACTGGCATGGACCTTGAGGCAGTGTCGTACTAGAGTTACTTGTTTAGTATTCTTTTCTTGCATCAGCATGTTTACTTTATATTGTAGCTACTATTGGTTAGCCATAGGCACCATTATATATTTATTGATTTGTATGACTTGCTTGGATGCATGCTTGGTTGTTTTAGTAGTTATTGTAGTTGATTACTGGCATGACGTTCTATTTAATTTCCACTTCTATTGTTTTTATATTGCTTCCGCTGTTTATTGTTATTGAATGTGCTTCCTCTATGCGGGTCTGGTTCGAGTCTGCTGATTCTTTTATTTCCGCTGCATATTTAGTATTCTACTCGGACCGGTACCATTTTATTCCTCCGAGAGGGTATAGCCTCCCCACTATACCTATCAGGCCCTCGCTGCTAGTCGGCAGCCTTTGGCTTTCAGGGGAGGTGTTCCTAAGGTAGTGACACCCGACCCGTTCGGCACTGTTCGGGTGGCTGGCCGGGTCCGGGTTGTTACAGCATCAATGGCAGTAGCAATAGTAGGAAGAGTTCCTACAACAATAGCAGTTGTAGCCGTAGGAGATGTAGGATGAGATGCATCTATGGTAGCATCAGTAGGAGCAGGAGAAGATGAGGTACATGTGACGTCTGACTCGTAGTTTAGGAATGATGTTCCCTCCATTATCTCCTCCATCTCCTCGAGATGATCCTCCCCTCAGTCATGTATTATTATTTTTTAATGAAATATTTGAATGTAATTTTTTTTTTGTAATACTAACTATTTAATTTTTTAAATATTTTGTTTTTATATTGTTGCGAATATTACAGATTTTATTATTTATTTAATTTTTTATTATATTTATTATTTTATTAATTAATACGTTTTTATATTTTTGCGAATACTGGGGTTTTTATTATATTAATATTATTAATATTATTATTTCATTAATAATAATAATAATATTATTATTTTATTATTATTTTATTATTTTATAATTAATTTTATTTTACTAATATTAATATTATTATTTCTTTTATGTTGATATTATTATTATATTATTATTATTATGATTATTATTTTATAAATAATTTTATTTTACTAATATTAATATTACTTTTTTATTTATATTAATATTATATTATTATTATTATTATTTAATTTTTTTTATTTTACCCACTATTGGCGACGGGCTCGTCATAAAAAAGGTTTTTAAAAATCTAGAAAACTAATTGTGATGGCTAGCCGACCCGTCACAATAGGCTTTTTAAAAACTTGTCGAACCTATTTTTGATTGTACCACTACCCATCGTAAATAATAACTTTTTTGCGATGAACCATTGAAAAAGGTAATATTTGTGATGCCCTTTTCCACAATGGGTCATTTGCGATGAGACCCCATCACAAATGACCCGTCGTAAATAGCCCTTTTTCTAGTAGTATTTGTAATATAGAGGGGAAGTGAGTCATGCACTTTTTATTCTCTTGTATCTCCTTTAATTAAAATTTTTATAGTGTTGTCTCATAATGTCGGATGTTTTCTTCAAACAGTGTAATCATGTTTATCCGTTTCGTTTACTTTTTTTATGTAAAGTGTGTTCAACGAGTTTGTGTGGTTGTTAGGTGGTATCTCATCCTGGTTCCAGTGCACCAACTCGAGAGGGGGGAATTATTAGATAAAACTATTTTTGGTTGTTCCACCGATGTTAATTCAGAAGTGTTTTGAATATTTCTACGATACACGCTGAGACAATTGGAAGGAAGTTTGTTTGGTAGTTTGAAAAAAGTTCACTTGGTGTATGAAGTGCTTGTTGTTTTTGTCTGGTGATCAGGAAGAGTGATGTTCATGATTTATTTCCCTTCATGTGGTATCAAAGGGAAGTTCATACTTCGCTCATTTCATTTTGGTTTCTCATCTCCATGTATTATACTTTATTTTATGTCATTTGGTTTTACTATTATTAGAAGAATGACTTCAAAGGAGGGAAAGTTCATATCAACAAGTTCGATGGAATATAATTTTAATTTTGGTGGATAAAATGGATGATTCTTCTAACACATAAAGATCTGGATGCTCCTTTTTTCGATGAATTTCTTGGAAATAAGGAAAAGAAGGAATGAGAATGGTTGGAGAAGAAGGCCTTAGCCTTGATAAGGATGTCACTTTCTCATAATTTTCTATTTAAAATTCCATAGAACAAAATAACTACAAAAGTTAAGAAAGCATTAGCATTCATGTATGAGAATCCAACAAATCTCAAAAAAGTTTTCATGATGTGAATATTGTTCATCTTGAGGTTACCATGGAGTACAACACTAAAAAATTGGATTAAAAAATTGATTGTAAAGGGACTTTATTGGCACTTATAAAGAACTGAATAAAAAAGAGATGTTAAAGGGGAGGCTTTATCAATGCTTATAAAAATTATTAATAAAGGACCCCTTTAACAGTGATAACAAAAAGCACTAATAAAGGGGTCCTTTATCAATGCTTTTTTAGCATTGATAATGGGGGCCTTTATCAGCGCTTATTTTTAAGTACTGATAATGGGGGATAATTAATTTCAGACCTATCTGACTACCTTCCCCTTTTATCAATTATTCCTCGCCCCCTTTATCAGTGCTCTCCTCCCTATATCATCAATTTTTACCCACTCACTAACCATCCCATTATCAGCACTTCCCCACCCCCCTTATCATTGCTTTGTGAAATTCCATCCTCCATTGTGTGCCTGGATTTGATCCTTGTACTCTTCTTTGGAACTCGAATGCCTTTAGCACTGCACAAAGATGATTTGTTGTCTATTTTAGATATATATATATATATATCTTTTATTCGTATATTTATATAAGTTTTTTTAAATCAATATATAAAATAAAAGTTTGTGTGTGTGTGTGTGTGATATATATATAGACTCAAATTTATTTAAATATATTATATATTATATTCATTTACATATAATAAAATATAAATATAAATATATATCCATTTATCAATATACACATATATGTTTATATAAACATTATATATATATTTATAAGTATATATATATATATTCTTTTATTTATATAATGTAAAAAATGGTTAGATATTATTTTAAATACATTTTTAGAATATGCATTTATTTTCATATATTAGAATATAAAAATTCATATATATTTTTTAATTGACACACACTTTTTTATATATAAACATTACTTGTATATGTATATATATACATATTAATGAATTTTTATAATGTAAATAAAATGGATAATTTTTTACTATAAATAAAATTAATAATAAATATTTATTTTATATATTTAAAAATACATATTTATGTAAATATGTTAATATATGTATTTATACATGTGATTTATTATAAGTAAATATAAGTAAATTTTCATATATTTAATTATAAATAAAATTATATTGTGAAAAATAATAAACATTAAAACTATAATAACAATATAAATGTAATCCCTTGGAATAAATTCATTCTCCACTGAAAAAAGATAAAAGATCCTCTTAAATGGGGCTAAACTTCCATCAAATATTAAGAAATTGGGAAACCCCGACTAAAAACTCAGTTTTGGAGGACTTATAGGCCTTTTTCCTTAAAAAAATGATCAGGGGTTCCCTTAAGTCACCTCAGCATAGAGCTCATCACAGGCTTTGATTCGATATGTGTTAGTGCTTAAACAGACACCCAAATCAAAATTTATTGTCACTTGAAGTTCTAATCACATTTTCAACTTATCTTAGACCGTTCATTAATTCATTCAATTTTTATGTCATCTAACTATTATTAAATGACTATTAATGAATAATAAATCGAAAATTATTAATTAATAATATTATTTAGCTATTTTATAAGTCATTTTTACTAAATATCTTATATATTAAGTGTAAATGTCTATATAGACTTATCTAAAACATATTTTAAAAAATATATATTATATTTATATTAATATTAAAATATTAATATATTAATATATTATTTTTAATGAAATATAATTTTTATATGAAATATATCCTTTATCAGCTCTTTTTTAGCAGCGCTGATAAAGGGCCCCCCTTTATGAGTGCTTTATTTTTAGCACTGATAAAGGAGGTCTTTATCAGTGCTTTTTGGTATTTTATGACATTTGAAACTTGATCTTGAATGAGTAAATGATGCATAATTAAGACTAATATCCGTTTGGAAGTTTTATTATTACTAATGGATGGGGATGTTCACCTTAATGGAAGGACTACCAAAATAATACGCCCTTATATGATAGTTCCCAAATAAGAAGTTGAAATAAATCATCTTCTACAGATCCTACATATTGGATTTCTATGAATAAGGGGAAAATCAAGAAAGGTTGTAAGAACTAGATGAAGGCATCAACTTCTATATTGAAAAAACATTATGATTACAATGGATATAGGCAAAAGTTTGTTACTGAGTATGAAAATTTTTCAAGAATCGTGGGTTATATAATCACGTGAATCTTTTCATTCAACTAGTGAGTGAGGACTTACAGTAGATTATGTACTCAGAATCTTGGGCATAGTATAACTAGTGTATGATAAATATTTAGAAATAGTTGGGAAAGGATATGTTAATATTTGATTGAAAAATAAAAGTGTATTGAGACTAAAAGTTTCTAAACATATTCAAGCTCTCCAAAATAACTTCATATTAGTTGGGCAACATGATGATATTGGTTTTGGAATAAATTTTATTGATGTAGTTTTGAAAATAACCAGAGGCTCCATAGTTATTTCTTAAGGAATAAATAATGGATCCCTGTACTTAACTAGATACAAGGATGAAGTTGTAGATATTAGAATCACTTCATCATATGTTATGGTAGTTTAGTACTATATTTTTGGTTATCTTAGTGAGAATAATTTGAAAGTTCTAGTGGAAATGGGAATACTTAAACTCAATCACTCAGACTTTGGAATTTGTGAGATTTGTATGTTGTAGAATCCTAAGAGAGTTTCCTTTAACTTTGATGGTAGAAATCCAAGGAATCAGAAGCTTGAACTTTTTATTCTGATGTTTGGGGACCTACCCCTATTCACTCCAATTGAAGTTCTTTTTTACTTTGTGAATTTTATTGATGATGAAACTCAAAAGGTCTAGGTTTACTTCATGAAGAATAAATTTTATTTTTTTCCAAGAATTTATTCAATGGAAGGTTTCGGACAAAGGAGAGTGTGAATGAAAGTTAAAGTTTCTTTGGATAAATAATAGTGGGGATTAAACCTAACATAACATTCATAACTTTTGATGGAGGATGGTTATAATACATGATAAGACTATTCCACAAACTCCACTAGAATATGGGGTGGGAGAAAGGTTAAATCATAATTTACTAGAGAAATATGGAGGTTTGAGGCTTCACTCTAGAATTCCTAAGGGGATTTGGGAAAAAATTATAAATATATCATCATATTTTGTGAATAGACGTCTGGATTCAATAGTGGGGAAATAACTTATAGAAGAACTTCATTTCAGTAAGATACCATAGGAGAACCATCTCAATGTTTTTGGAAGTATTGTGTGTGTTCACATTGAAGCTAAATATATAGGCATGTTAGAGGATAAATCCAAGGTGTGATTTCTCATCAGATATAGTGATGAGAAATTTGGATTTTGTCTATGGGGTGATAGAGAGAAACAAATTATCCAAAGTAGATATTTTGTTTTTAATGAATAAATTATGTGGAAATATTGTAAGTTGGATGATAAGGAATTTATGGTTCAATATGATCATACAAAAGTTACCAGATGGGCTTAATGTCCAAAATATTTAAGGAAAACTTTAGAATATAGAGTTCCAATAGTCAGTTTATCAAATGGAGAATGTTTGAATGAATTACTGCTAGTTGGATAGGTTCCACTAGAAAAATATGAGGTTGTGCTAATAAGATACACTCATATCATAAAACCACTTCAGAAGTTATGGGATGATATGAACATTCTACTTCTAATTAGTGCAGAAGAATCAAAATTCTCAGAAGAAGTAGTTACTCTCAAAGTCTCAAAATAGTGGGAGTTATCCATGGAGGAGGAAGTGAATTACTTAAATCTAAACAATACATGGGACTTTGATGAACTTTCAGAAGGAAAATGAGCTCTATAATACAAATTGTTTTTTATTTAAAATAGTAATCTGATGAAAGTAAGAGATAAAAAGCAAGGTTGGTGGTGAAGAGTTTTTAGTAATAGTTAGGGATTGAATTTTCTAAAAAATTTCCAAAAGTGGTGAATCAAAAAAAATTCAAATAATGATTATCATTATTTCTTCTAATGATCTACACTTGTATTAGATGGATGTAAACGTAGTTTTTCTTCATGGGGATTTGAAGAATGAAATTTACTTGATACAGAACAATGGTAATGAAATTCATCAGAATGAGAATCCTGTTTGTAATTTGAAATGAAATATTTATTTCATGATGAAATCTATATGATAGTGGAATAAAAATTTTGAAATTTTCATACTAGAGTAATTTTTTATAAATGTGATTATAAACATTTTTTAACTAAGTGAAATAGTACAATGAAACATATATCATACTATTGTTATTTGTTGATGATATTATCATTATAGGTTTAAAGTTCCATTGTATAGAAGAACTGAAGAGAAAGTTTTATAGAAGTTTTGAGAGGAAGAACCTATGACAAGACAAGAAAATATTAGGGATGAGAATCAAGATGGATAGGAAAACCAGTAATTTGGTTTTATCCTAGAAGGAATACATCAGGATGGTCATCAAGAAGTTCAAAATGAATGATTTTAAACCTATCTCATCCCCCTCGATCAGGAACTTCAAGATTTTTAAATCACATGAACAATCAACAGAAAGAGAAGTTTTGGATATGGAAAATTTACATTTTGATTTTGTTACTAGATTTTTTATGCATGAAAGGGTATGCACATGACCTGACACTGCTTTTGTAGTTGTAGTTTTTAACTGTTTCATGTCAAATTCCGGATTAAAAAATTAGGATGATGTGAGATTAGCTATGAGATACTTTAAATATTAGAATATGTATCTTTTTTAGATATAATGATCAGTTAAAGGGATTTGTAGATGCAGATTTTTCTAGAGACATAGATTCCTGGAAAAGTACAATTAGTTTTGTGTTTACTTTTGGTGGAACAATTTCCAGTTAGATGTCTCAATTGTATCCTATTATGAACTTATCTAAAATGAATTTATATTCTTTTTTTACTATTGAAAAAGGTAAATGTTTGATATGGTTTGTGTGCTAAAGGAACTTGAAAAGGATCAAACAAAGGAAATTTATTTTGTGATAGTCAGAGTAACTTCCATATGTCCTGCAGTCTAGTGTTTCATGCAAGAACAAAACACATTGACATGAAATATTAATTCATAAAAATACTAATTGAATATAAGCTTATAGATCTATATAATATTTATATAAACTATAATCCTATTGATATGTTTACAAAGGTTATAGTCCAATAGATGTTTAGGCAACATTATGCCTTAATTGGACTTGGATGATCGAATGGAGAGGAGAACAATGCATGCATCAGATAAAGGATGATCTCAGGTAGATATTTAAAGTAATATGGAATCATGATGCAATATTCAAGTGGAATATTACTGAGTTTTGTGAATATTATTCATTTCAATATGATAGAATTTCCCTGACATAGATCGTTGGGAAGAGGTTTCTAACTAAGAGGTTTTAGTGAATTTGGGTGGATGAAGATCCAAAAAATGGAGTTCACCAGGATGGTGTCTCAATGCATGGGATTCAAGCATGGATATCATCTTTTTCTAGTTTCGTTGGAATATTCAATAGTGTATTGAAGGTATCCCTCAGTCAATGTGAAGATGATCATGATTCTTGGAAAGAAGAATGATCGATTAATTGGATGAAGACCTCTATAAATAGTGGTGTTGGCCCAGTTGTGATGCGTGTAGATTGATTATTTGTCTTATGTACATTTCCAACTTCATTTTCTAAGACTTTTTAATATATAAAGTAAGTGATATCTTTTTTATTTAATTATATCTCCTTTAATGAAAATGTTTGTAGTGTTCTCCCGTGGATATAGGATGTTTTTCTAAATCAAAAAATTGTGTTTGTCCATTACATTTATGTTGTTTGTGTGAAGTGTGTTCATCAAGTTTCTTTGGTGATTAGGTGGGATCTCTTCACAGTTCCAATGCATAGACTTAGGAGGGGGATATTATTGGCTAAATATTTGTTGAGTGGTTCTACTGTTGTCTATCCAGTGGTTTTTTGAAGCATTTCATTTCATAGGTTTGAGAGAATCAAAATGAAGTATTTCTAATGGTTTGAAAGGAGTAAATTCTATGTATTAAGTTTTCGCTGTGTCTATCTAATTATCAGAAGAATTTTTTTTCATCCTTGATTTCCCATCACATTTTCATGAATCTTCACTAGTAGTCATGACGATACCACCAAAGGGTTTTTCTGGGAATCTTTATTTACAAATACGATGAAAGAAAACACAAAAAATCATCCACAATATTGGTCAGGAGAGGAAACAATAAAAAATGAAAACATGAAGAATGTGTACCTCGCTGTCAATATTCATTCATGCTTCATCAATGAGGAAGATATAGATACCTTAATGAGAACTAAACAACTATGGTCTCCAAAGGTATCCACCTGCAGAAATGGAATCATTGAAGGCTTTATTAGGGCCTATTCTCCTTCAAATTACTTTCAAGCACCGTCATAAATAAATGAATAGTTCAAATACTGATCCTCATGTATAACAACTTTATAAAATGATAAATTATATCTAAATATATTTTAATACAGTTTAATGTCACAGAAATTTGACACAGATTTTCATTTTTAAAAGTTTTTTTGAATAATTTTATATATATTCATTAAAACTTTATAGAATGAAAGTTCATATTGAAAAGTTCAATGAAATATAATTTTACTTTTGGAGGATAAAATCGGTGATTCTTCTAACACAAAAAGATCTGGATGCTCCTTCTTTCGATGAATTTCCGAGGAATATGGAAAAGAAGGAATGAGAATGGTTGGAGAAGAAGGCCTTAGCCTTGATAAGGATGCCACTTTCTCAGATTTTATTATTCAAAATTTGATTGAATTAAACTACTACAGAAGCTAAGAAATCATTAGCTTTCATTTATGAGAATCCAACAGATCTCAAAAAAAAAATTCATGATGTGAATATTTTTTATCTTGAGGTTATCGAGGAATATAAAACTACAAAATTGGATTTAAAAATTGATAGTAAAGGGAATTAATTAGAACTTATAAAGCACTGAATACAAAAGAGAGGTTAAAGGGGAGGCTTAATCAATTTTCAAAAAAAATTACTAATAACGGACCCCTTTCATAGTGATAAAAAAAATCACTAATAAATTGGTCCTTTATTAGCTCTTTTTAGCATTGATAAAGGGGGTCTTTATCAATGCTTGTTTTTAAGTACTGATAATGGGGGATTATTATTTTTCTAACCTATCTAACCTCCTTTTCCATTTTATCAATTCACCCTCACCCACTTTATCAGTGCCCACCCCCTATATCATCAATTTTCACCCACTCACTAACAATCCCATTATCAGTGCTTCCCCACCCCCTTTATATGTGCTTTGTGAAATTCCATCCTCTAGTGTGTGCCTGGATTTGATCCTTGTACTCTCCTTTGGAACTCTAATGCCTTTACCACTGCACCATGATGTTTTATTGTCTATTTTAGATATATATATATATATATATATATCTTTTATTTGTATATTTATATATGTTTTTTAAAATAAATCTATAAAATAAATGTTTGCATGTGTGTGTGTGTGTGATATATATATATACTCATATTTATTTAAATATATTATACATTATATTCAATTACATATAATAAAATATAAATATAAATATATATCCATTTATCAATATACACATATATGTATATATTAACATTATATATATTTTTTATAAGTATATATATATATTATATTTTTATAATGTTAAAAAAGGTAAGATATTTTTTAAAAAACATTTTTAGAATATGAATTTATTTTCACATATTAGAATATTCAAATTCATATATATTTATTTATTGACACACACATATTTATATATAAACATTAATTGTATAGTTATATATATAAATATTAATTAATTTTTATAATGTAAATAAAGTGGATAATTTTTTACTTTAAATAAAATTAATAATAAATATTTATTTTATATATTTAAAAATACATATTTATGTAAACATTTTGATATATGTATTTATACAAGTGAATTATTATAAGTAAATATAAGAAAATGTGCATATATTTAATTATATATAAAACTACATTGTGAAAAATGATAAAACATTAAAACCATAATATCAATATGAATGTAATACCTGGGAATAAATTCATTCTCCACTGAAAAAAGATAAAAATACCCTCTTAAATGGGGCTTAAATTCCATCAAATATTAAAAAATTGGAAAACCCTAACAAAAAATTTAGTTTTGGTGGACTTATAGGCCTTTTGCCTTGAAACATGATCAGGGGTTCCCTTATGTCACCACAGTATAGAGCACATCACATGCTTTGATTCAATATGTGTTAGTTCCTAAACAGACACCCAAATCAAAATTTATAATCTCTTGAAGTTTGAGTCACGTTTTCAACTTATCTTAGACCATTCATTAATTGATTAAACTTTTATGTCATCCAACTATTATTAAATGAATATTAATCAATAATAATTAGAAAATTATTAATTAATAATATTTCGTAGTTATTTTATATGTCATTTTCACTAAATATCTTATATATTAAGTGTAAATGTCTATATAGCCTTCTCTAAAACATATTTTTAAAAAAATATTATATTTCTATCAATATAAATATATTTATATATTAATATATTATTTTTAATGAAATATAATTTTTTTTATGAAATATACCCTTTATCAGCTCTTTTTTAGTAGCGCTGATAAAGGTGGTCTTTATCAGTGCTTTTAGGTAGTGCTGATAAATCCTAGAAATGGATAAACCCCATTTTATAGTAGTGATACCTATAGTAAACCATGTGAATGATTTCAATATGATCTTAGAGAATCTAAAATTGGTAAAGGTAACTTTCACAGATGATATTTGGGCTTTTCTTCTCCTATCATCACTTCTAGAAAGTTGAGATTCCATGGTGACAATATCAAGAAACTCCAATGGGAAGATATATTTGGTATTTGATGACATTTGAAACTTGATCTTTAATGATAAAATGAAGCATAATTATTCCTAAGATCCATTTGGAAGTTCTATTATTACTAATGGATGGGGATGTTCACCTTAAAGGAAGGTCTTCCAAAATAATAAGTCCTTATATGATAATTCCCAAATAAGAAGTTGACATAAATCATCTTGTACAGATCATACATGTTTTCTTTGTGGGAATAAGGGGAATGTCAAGAAAGGATGTAAGAACTAGATGAAGGCTTCAACATCTAGATAGAAAAACTTTATGAGTTCAATGGATAGAGGAAAAATTTTGTTACTGAGTGTGAAAATTTTAGAAGAATCGTGGGTTATTTACTCACATGAATCTTTTCATTAAACTAGTGAGTGAGGGTTCATGGTAGATTCTGTATTGAGAATCTTGGGCATAATACATCTAGAAAATGATAAATATTTGGAAATAGTTTGTATAGTATATGTTAATATTTGATTGAAAAATAGAAGAGTCTTGAGACTAAAAGTTTCTAAACATATTCTAGGTCTCCAAAAGAACTTCATATTAGTTGGGAAACATTAAGATATTGGTTTTGGAATAAATTTTAATGATATAGTTTAGAAAATAACCATAGGATCCATAGTGATTTCTTAAGGGATAATTAATGGAACCTTGTACTTAACTAGATACAAGGATGAAGTTGAATATATTAGAATCACTTCATTATATTTTATGTTAGTTCAGAACTGTAGTTTTGGTTATCTTAGTGAGAATAATTTGAATGTTCTAGTGGGAAAGGGAATACTTAAACTCAATCACTCGGACTTTGGAATTTGTGAGATTTGTATGTTATAGAATCATAAGAGAGTTTAATTTAACTTGGATAGTAGAAATACAAGGAATTGGAAGCTGGAACTTGTTCATTCTGATGTTTGGGTACCTACCCCCATTCACTCCTATTGATGGTCTTTTTACTTTGTGAATTGTATTGATTATGACACCCAAAAGTTCTAGGTTTACTTCATGAAGAATAAATTTTATTTTTTCTAGAAATTTATTAAATGGATGGTTTTGGAAAAAATAGATTTTGAATGAAAGTTAAAGTGTCTTTGGATAAAGAATAGTGGGGAGTACACCTAACATAACATTCATAACTTTTGAGGGAGGATGGTTATAATACATGATAATACTATTCCATGAACTCCACTAGAATATGGGGTAGCTGAAAAGATGAATTATAATTTACTAGATAAATCCTAAAGTTTAAAGCTTAAATCTAGAATGCCAAAGGGGATTTTGGAAAAATTTATAAATATATCAGCTTATTTGGTGAATAGATATCTGGATTCAGTAGTGGAGAAATAACTTATAGAAGAACTTTGTTTCAGTAAGATACCATAGGTGAACCATCTCAAAGTCTTTGAAAGTATTGTGTGTGTTCATATGGATGCTAAATATATAGGAAAGTTATAGGAGAAATCCACGGTGTGCTTTCTCATCAGATATGGTGATGAGAAATTTGGATATCGTCTATGGGGTGATGGAGAGAAACAAATCATCCCGAGTAGATATTTTGTTTTTAATGAATAAATTATGTGGAAATATTATAACTTGGGTGAAAAGGAATTTATGGTTCAAAATGATCATACAAAAATTACCACATGGACTCAATGTCCAAAATATTTAAGGGAATCAATAAAATATAGAGTTCCAATAACCAGTCTATCAGATGGAGAATGTTTGATTGAATTAATGTTGGACGGATAGGGTCCATTGGAAAAATATGAGGTTGGGATAAGAAGATACACTCATATCATAAAACCACTTAAGATTTTATGGGATGATATGAACATTCTACTTCTAATGAGTGCAGGAGAATCAAAATTCATAAAAGAAGCAGTTACTCTCAAAGACTCGAAACTGTGGGAGTTATCCATGGAGGAGGAAATTAATTTCTTAAATCTAAACAATACATGGGATTTTGATGAACTATCAGAATGAAATTGATATCTATAAAATAAATTATTATTTTTCATTTAAAAGAGGAAACTGATGAAAGTAAGAGATACAAAGAAAGGTTTGTGGTGAATAGTTTTCAGAAAAATTTAGGCAATGAATTTTCTAAATTTTTTCCAGAAGTGGTGAATCAAAAAAAATGAAATAATGATCATCATTATTGCTTCTAATGATATACACATGGATTATATTTATGTATACATATTTTTTCTTCATGGGTATTTGAAGAATAAAATTTACTTGAACCTAACCAATGGTAATGAAATTCATCAGAATGGGAATATTTTTTGTAAGTTGAATTGAAATATTTATGTCATCAAGAAAGATCGATGATAGTGGAATCAAAATTTTGAAACTTTCATAATTGAGTAATTTTTTATAAATGTGATTACAATAATTTTTTACTAATTGAAATGGTACAATGAAACATATATCATACTGTTGTAGTTTGTTGATGATATATTCATTATAGGTTCAATGTTTCATTGGATATCAGAAATGAAGAAAAAGTTTTATAGAAGGTTTGAGATGAAGAACCTATGACAAGACAAGAAAATATCCGGGATGAAAATCAAGATGGATAGGAAAACCAGCTATTTGGTTTTATCCTAGAAGGAATACATTGGGATGGTCATCAAGAAGTTCAGAATGAATGACTGTAAACCTATCTCATCCCCCTTTACTAGGAACTTCAATATTTCTAAATCACATGAACAATCAATAGACAGAGAAGTTTTGGATATGGAAAATGTACATTTTGATTTAGTTGCTAGATGTTTGATTCATGAAAGGGTTTTCACATGACCTAGAACTACTTTTGTAGTGGTAGTTGTTAACTTTTTCATGCCAAATTCTAGATGAAAACATTAGGATGATGTGAAATGAATTATTAGATACTTGAAATATCATAATATTTAGCTTTTTAGATATAATGATCAGTTGAAGGGATTTGTAGATTCATATTTTTCTAGAGACATAAATTCATGTAAAAGTACGATTAGTTTTTTGTTTACTTTTGGTGGAACAATGACCATTTAGATGACTCAGTTGTTTCCTATTATGAATTTATATAGAATTAATTTATCTTCTATTATTACTATTTAAAACGGGAAATGTTTGATATGGTTTGTGTGGTAAAGGAACTTGAAAAGGATCAAACAAAGGAAATTTATTCTATGATAGTCAGAGTAACTTCCATCTTTCTTGAAGTCCAGTGTTTCATGCCAGAACGAAACACATTGACCTAAAATATTGATTCATAAAAATAGTACTTGAATATAAGGTTCTGGATCTAAATAAGATTAATGGAAACTAGAATCCCATCGATATGTTTACAAAGGATATAGTCCAATAGATTTTTAGGAAACATTATGCCTCAGTTGGACTTGGATGATCGAATATAGAGGAGAACACAACATGCATTAGATAGAGGATGATCCCAGGTAGATATTTGAAGTAATATGGAATCATGATGCAATTTTCAAGTGGGATATTATTGAGTTTTGTGAATATTCTTCATTTCCATATGAAAAAATTTTCCAGACATAGATCATTGGGAAGAGGTTTCTTACTAAGAGGTTATAGGGAATTTGGGTGGACGAAGTTCCAACAAATGGGGTTCACCAGGATGGTGTCTCAATGCTTGGGATGCAAGAATGGATATCATCTTTTGGCAGTTTCATTGGAATATTCAATAGTGTATTGAAGGGTTACCTTAGTCAATGCGAGGTTGATCACGATTCTTAGAAAGAAGTATGATCGATTCACTGGATGAAGACTTATATAAATAGTAGTGGTGGCCTAGCTGTGATGTGTGTAGATTCATTTTTTATCTGATGTATGTTTCCAACTTCATTTTATAAGACTTTTTAATATAGAGAGTCAGTAATTGATAAGTTTTTTATTTTATTATATCTCTATAATGAAAATGTTTGTAGTGTTCTCCTATGGATCTAGGATGTTTTTCTAAATCAAAAAATTGTGTTTTTCCATTACTTTTATATTGTTTGTGTGAAATGTGTTCATCAAGTTTCTATGGTGATTAGGTGGTATCTCTTCCGAGTTCAAATGCACAGACTTAGGAGGGGGTATTATTGGATAAATGTTTGTACAGTGGTTCTACTGCTGTCCATCTGATGGTTTTTTGAATCATTTCATTACATAGGTTTGAGACAATCAAAATGAAGTCTTTCCAAAGGATTGAACGGAGTAAATTCTATGTGTGAAGTTTTTTTTGTGTCCATCTAATAATCAGAATAAATTTTCCACATCCTTGATTTCCATTTAAATTTTCATGAATCTTCACAAGTAGTCACTATGATACCACTGAAGGGTTTTTTTGGGAATCATTATTTACAAATACGATGAAAGAAAACACAAAAACATCCACAAGATTGGTTAGGGGAGGAAATGATAAAACAAAATGAAAACATGAAGAATATGTACCTTGTTGTCAATATTCATTCACGATTCATCAATGAGGATAATATTGATCCCTTAATGAAAACTAAACAACTCTGGTCTCCAAAGGTATCCACTTACTGAAATGGAATCATTGAACACTTTAGTAGGGCCTATTAACCATAAAATGATTTTCTAGCACCATCATAAATAAATTAACTATTCAAATATTGATCCTCATATATAACAACTTTATACAATGATAAATTATATAAAAACATATTTTAATACAGTTTAATGTCACACAAATTTGGCACAGATATGCATTTTTAAATGTTTTATAGAATAATTTTTTATATATTCAACCATACTATGGATAATAACCCCATTTTAGATTGAAAACTACTTTAAGGTTGCATCTTGAACCATGACATGGTTTTCAAGAATAATCCATTTTTGTTCATAGGTTATGTTATGAACCATGGTTGGATTCTATTTTTCATGTCATTGTTTTTACACCTTGATATCAAATTCCCATAAACCCAGACTTTTTAAAAAAAATAATATTATGAAAAATAGAATTGTATGATGCTTATTTTTTCAAACCAAGTCATTTTTTTGAAAATTTTCCTTAACCATTATGTGGAACCATGGTTGAGGTTTTTTTGAAACTCAAAAATCGTTTACCTTTCCAAAGTCCATATTTTTGGTTTCTAGGAAGATTCTTCAATTCCATCAAATAAAGTTCTCTGAATGAAGATAACCAGGTATAGGTTTCAAGTTGAGTGGTTTTAGGGCATTTGAGAAGATGGAGTATATCAGATAGAGTTCCAAAAGTCAAAACTCACCGAGGTGGAGACACAACTGTTGGGTTTCAAGCATGGATACTAGTTGTTTTTAGTTTCATTGTAAGGTTCAACAATGTATCAGAGGTTTCCCATGGTCAATGGGAGGTTGACTATGATTCTCAGAAGGTGGTGTGGTTGGTTCACCTGATGAGGACCTCTATAAATATAGTTGGATGCCCGGTTGTGATGTGTTTGGATTCATTTTTTAGGTAATGTAAGTGTCTAAATTAATTTTCTGATACTTTTTAATATGTTTGGTAAGTGAACAATGAGTTTTGGATTCTCTTGTATCATATTTAATGAAAATTATTATAGTGTTATCTCATAGATAAAGTATTTTTTTACAAACAATGTAATCTTGGTAATTTTTTTCTTTTATGTTGTTTATGTGAAGTTCATTCAACAATTTTGTGCGATGATTTGGTGGGATGTCATCCTAGTTCCAGTGTACCAACTTATGAGGGGAAAATTATTAGATATATCTATGTCTGGTGGTTCTACTGGTGTATGTTAAGTATAGTTTTGAAGCTTTTCGATGCATAGGCTGAGATGACCAGAAAGAAGTATATCTAGTAGTTTGATAGGACTTCACCCAGTGTATAAAGTGATTTTTGTGTTAGTCTGGTGATTAGATGAAGTCCTCCTCATAATTTAGGTCCCTTCATGTTTTATAAAAGGGATGCTTATACTTCTATCATGTCATTTAGGTATCTCCACTATTTGGATTATATGTTATTTTATATCATTTGGTTTTACTATTATTAGAATAATGACTTTAGAGGAGGGAAGGTTCATATCGCATGTTTTATGGAATGAACTTTCCCTTTTGGATTATAAAACCGGTGACTCCTGATACATAAATATTGGTATGCTCCTTTTTCTGATAAATGTCCTAAAAATATGGAAAAGAAGGAATGGTAATGATTGGACAATAATTCCTTAGCCTTGATATGGATTTCACTTACTCAGAATCCTGTATTAGAAATTTGATAGAAGAAAACTACTATAGATGTTATGAAATAATTAACTTTCATGTATGAGAATCCAATGGATCTCAACAATGTTTTCATGATGCGAAGATTTTTCATCTTGAGGTTATCAGATGAAATACACCACTTAAAAATTGGATTTTAACAGTTATATAAAGGAAGTTTATCAGCTCTTATAAAGTGTTGACTACCAAAGAGAGGTAAAGGGAAGGCTTTAACAGTTCTTATAAAAAATTTTGATAAAGGACCCCTTTAATAGTGCTAAAAAAGATCTAATAAAGGGGCCCTTTATCTATTCTTTTTTAGTGCTGTTAAAGGGTGCCTTTAGTCGTTCTTTTTTTAGCATTAATAATAGGGGCCTTTATCAGTGCTTTTTTAATCATTGATAATGCAGGGTTGTTTCTTTTGGAACTCTCTAATCCTCCATCTGTTCTTCCCTTCCTGCTTAATCATCTCTCCCCCCCATTATCAGTGCTTTTCATGCACTCGTTAACCAACCCTTTATCAGGGATTTCCCACCCCCTTTATGAGTGTTTTGCAAAATTCCAACCTCTTATGCATTCTTGGATTTGATCCTTGTACCTCTCCTTTGGAACTCAAACATATTTACCATTACACTAAGATTTCTTATTTTCAATTTTACGATATATTTCTTTGTTTATATATATTTACATATATATTTTTATTCATATATTTATATAAGTATTTTTAAATACATATATAAAATATATGTTTGTGTGTGTGTGATATATATATATATTTACTTATATTTATTTAAATATATTATATATTATATTCATTTAAATATAATAAAATTTAATATAAATATATATCCGTTAATTAATACACACATATATTTATATATAAATGTTATATATATATTTTTATAAGTATATATATATTCATATATTTTTATAATTTAAAAAATGGTTATTTATTGCTTTAAATACATTTTTAGAATATTTATTTATTTACATATATTTGAATATACATATACATATATATTTTTTGTTGACACACATATATTTATATAAAATCATCACTTATATAGGTATATATATATACATATTAATTTATTTGTATAAGGTAAATAATATGGATAATTTTTTTACTTTTAATAAAATTAATAATAAATATTTATTTTATATATTTAAAAATACTTTTTTATATAAATATGTTGATATATGTATTTATACAAGTGATTTATTATATATAAATACAAGAAAATAAGCATATATTTAATTATAAATAAAACTACATTGTGAAAAATGATAAAACTTCAAAACCATACTATCAATATGAATGTAATCCCTGAGAATAGATTCAGTCTCTATTGAAAAAAAATGCAATAAGACCCCCTTAAATGAGGCTAAAATTCCATAGAATTTTAAAAAGTGGCATACTCTGACTAAAAAATTAGTTTTGGATGTTGTCTGGGCCATTTTTTGTCTTAAAAAATGTGATATGGGATTTCCTTAGGTCACCACAGTGTATAGATTATTGCAGGCTTTGATTTGATATGTGGTAGTGCCTAAACGGAAAATCATATCAAAAGTTATATTTGTTTGAAGATCAAGTTGTGTTTTTAACTTATCTTAGACCGTTAAATAATTCATTTGATTTTTATGTCATCCAACTATTATTAAATGACTATCACTCAATAATAAATAGAAAATCATTAATTATTAAATAAATTAAATATTTTATAAGTCATTTTCTCTAAATATCTTATATATTAAGTGTAAATTCCTATTTATCCTTATCTAAAACATAATTAAAATATATATATTATATTTATATATTAATGTATTTTTTTAATGAAATATAAATTTTTATTAAATATGCACTTTATCAAAGCTTTATTTCTAGCACTGATAAAGGGGGAGGTCTTTATTAATGCTTTCGTACAAGCACTGATAAATGCCCCCTTTATTAGCACATTTTTAACACTGATAAATACCCCCTTATAAGCAAAAAAACGTGCTGATAAATGATCCATTTATCAGTGCTAAAAAAGCACTGATAAAGGGGGAAATTATCAGCGTTTTTACCTATCTCTGATAAATCCTAGTGCCAGATAAACCCAGTTTTTTAGTAGTGATACCTGTAGAAAATCATTTTAAAGATTTCAATATGATTCAATGGAACCTCAAATAGGTGAAGGTAACTTTCACATATGGTGTTTGATATTTTCTTCTCGTATATACACTTCTATAAAGTCATGATTCCATGGTGACATCAGTGAGAAAATCTAGTGGGAAGATAGATTTGGTTTTTTATGACATTCAAAACATGACCTTTAATTAGGAAATGAGATAGAATGAAGTCTAAGCTCCATTAAGAAGTTAAATTATTACTAAGTGATGGATATGTTCACCTTAATGGAAGGACAATCTGAAGAAGAAGTCTTTAGATGATAATTCTCAAAGAAAAAGTTGAGGTAAATCAGCTGGAGAAGATCCTATATGTCAGCTTTGTGGGAATAAGGGGCATATCAAGAAAGATTGTATGAATCAGATGAATTCTTCAACTTCCAAATAGGAATCATTTTTCAGTGATGCAGACTGATCCACTAGTTTGTTACCAAGGGTTAACATTTCAAAAGAATCGTGGTTTATTGGCTCATGTGAATATTTTTATTCAACCAGTGAGTGAGTGTTCAAGGTATATTATGTATAGGGAATCTTGGGCATAGTATATCTAGAAGACAATAATGCTTTAGAAACAGATGGGAAATCATATGTTAACATTTGAATGAAAAATAGAATAGTATTGAGACTAAAAGATGTTATACATTTTCCTTATTTCTAAAAGAACCTCATATTAGCGGGACAGCTTGATGATGTAGGTTTTGGAATGAATTTTTTTAATAGAGTTTTTAAAATAACCAAAGACTCCATTGTGATTGATCAGGGAGCAGAGAATGGAACCTTATACTTAACTAGATGTAAGGATGAAGTTGTATTGATAAGAACCACTTCATCAGATGATATGGTTGTTTGGCACTATAGGTTTGGCTATCTTAGTGAGAAGAATTTGAAAGTTTTAGTGGAAACGTGAATACTTAGACTCAATCACACAAACTTTGGATGTTGTGAGGGTTGTATGTTAGGGAAGCATAATGGAGTCACCTTTAAATTGGATGGTTGAGATCAAAGGAATCGAAATCTGGAACTTGTTTATTATAATGTTTGGGGACCTACCCCTGGTCACTCCAATGGTGTATCATTTTTAAATTGTGACTTTTATTGACGATGACACTCAAAAGGATTAGGTTTACATCATGAAGAATAAATTTTTTCCTTTTCCAAGAATTTATTCAATGGATGGTTTTGGGAAAAAGAGACTTTGAATGAAATTTAAAGTGTCTTTGGAGAAATAATAGTGGGGAGTACACTGAACACAACTTTCATAACTTTTTATGGAATAAGGGTATCAGACATGAGAAGAATATTCCATAAACTCCAAAACAAAATGGGATAACTTAAAGGATGAATCGAAATTTAATAGAGAAATCCTAAAGTGTGAGGATTCACTCTGTAATGTCTAAGGGTGTTTGGGAAAAAGTTATAAATATAGAAGCTTATTTGGTTAATAGAACTATGGATTCAGTAGTGGTGAAATAACTTCTAGAAGGACTTTGATTTATTAAGACACCACAGGTGAACCATCTCAAAGTATTTTGAATATTTTGTATGTTCATATTGATGCTAAAGATAGATATAAGTTAGATGTGAAATCCGTGTTGTGTTTTCTCATCAGATATGGTGATGAGAAATTTGGATATCGTCTATGGAATGACGGAATGAAACAAATCATCCAGAGTAGATATTTTTTATTCAATGAAAAAATTATATAGGAGGATCCGAACCTGGCTTAGCGGGAAATCATGTTTCAAAATGATTAGATAATTGTTACTAGATGGGATCTACATTCAAATGCTTCATGGGGGAACATTAGAATATATAACTCCAATAGTCAGTCTATCGGACAAAGAATGTTTGGATGAATGATTTCTCGGTGTAGGGGTTCCACTGGAAGAACTTTAGGTTGTGCTGAGAATATCCACTCATATGATAAAACCAATTCTGGGGTTAGGGGCTCATATAAACATTTTACTTCTAATGGAAGCAGGAGAATCGGAATGCTCAGAAGAAGTAGCTACTCTCAGAGACTCAAAACAGTGGGAGTTAGCCATCGAGGAGGAAATGAATTCCTTAAATATCAAAAATAAATGTGATATGGATGAACTACTAAAAGTAAAATGAGCTCCATAAAAGAAATGTTTTTTTATTTGAAAGAGGAATCTGGTGGAAGTAAGAGATACAAAGCAAGGCTTGTGGTGAAGGGTTTTTAGCAAAAGGTAGGGATTGAATATTTTGAAATTTTTTCACCAGTGGTGAATCAAAAAATCATTAAAATAGTGCTCATAATTATTTCTTCTGATGATCTAAACTAGGAACAGATAGATGTACAAGCATCATTTCTTCATGGGGATTTGGAGGAAGAAATTTACACGATACTGCCTAAGGATTATGAATTCATCAGAATGAGTCTTGTTTGTAAGTTGAATTGATATATTTATGGATTGATGCAAGCACCACGATAGTGGAATCATAAGTTTGAAAATTTTATACTTGCAGAATGTTTTAGACAATGTTATTCAAATCATTTTTTATAGAGATCAATGGTACAATAAAACATATATCATATTGTTGTTGTATATTGATGGAATGATCATTACGGGTTCGAAGTTCCATCGGATAGAGGAATTGAAGAGGAAGTTGTAAAGAAGTTTTAAGAAGAATAACCTCAGACAATCCAAAAGAATAGGGATGGGAATCAAGAGTGATAAGAAAACCAGCTCTTTGGTTTTATCCTTGAAAGAGAACATCAGGATGACCATCAAGAAGATCAGAATGAACGATTGTAAACTTGTCTAATCCCCCTTCACCGGACACTTCATGATTTCTAAATCACATCACCATCAAAAGACGAATAAGTTTTTTATATAGAAATTTTTCATTTCTCTTTTATTGTAAGATGTTTGATGCATGAAATGGTATGCACATGACCAGACATTAATTTTGCAGTGGGACTTTTTAGCCATTTCATGTCAAATTTCAGACGAAAACATTGGGAAGATGTGAAATGGATCATTACACTTGAAAATATCAGAAGATGTAGCTTTTTTTGAGTTGATGATCAATTGAAGGGATTTGTAGATGTATATTTTGTTGGAGACATAGATTCATGGAAAATTACAATAGGTTTTTTATTTACATTGGGTGAAACTACATTCAGCTAGATGTCTTGATTGTACCATGATGCTACTTTATCTACAATGGAACTAGAGTATGTTGTTACTACTGAATAAGGGAAATATTTGATGTAGTTGATGTGGTAAAGGAACTTGAAAAGGATATGAAAAAGAAATTTATTAAGTGATATTTAGAGTGACATCCATCTAACTCAAAATCTAGTGTTTCATGCAAGAATGATACAAATTGACCGGAAATATCACTTCATACAAAGCCTGTTGGGAGATAAAGTATTGGTGCTATATATGATTTCTACAAACCATAATCCTTATGATATGTTAATAAAGGTGACAGTCAAGGAGATTTTGAGGAAACATTATGCCTTAGTTGGACTTGACTGATCAGATAGAGAGGAGAACATTGCATGCATCATATAGAGGATGAGCTTAGGGGGATAGTTAAAGCAAGATAAAATCCCAAAGCAATATTCAAGTGGGTGATTATTGAGTTTTGTGAAGATTCTTCATTTTCATCGGATAGAGTTTTCTAGACATAGATCATTGGATGAAGGTTTCCTACTATGCGGTTGTATGGAATTCAATCAGATGGAGTTCCAACAAACGACATTCACTGAGGTAGTGTCTCAATGATTGGGTTGCAAGCATGGATTTTGGTTGTTGGTGGTTTCAATGGAAGGTTCAATATTGTATTGAAGGTTTCCTTTTGTCAACGTGAGGTTGACCGTGATTCTTGGAAGGAAGTGTGACTGGTTCACTGGATGAAGACCTATATAAATTGTGGTGGTGGCCTTACTGTGATGTGTGAAGATTCATTTTTTATTTGACGTATGTTTCTAACTTCATTGTCTGAGACTTTTTAAGATGGAGAGTGAGCACGTGATGAGTTTTGTATTTTCTTGTATCTCCTTTAATGAAAATGTTTTCAGTCTTCTTCTGTGGATAGAGGATGTTTGTTTGAACCACAAAATCTTGTTTGTGTGTATGTTTTATGTTGTTTGTGTGAAGCGTTTTTGTCAAGTTTGTGTGGGGATTCGTTGGGATCTCATCCTAGTTCGAACGCATAGACTTGGGAGGGGGAAATTATTGGATGAATATTTGTCCAATGGCTCCACTGGTGTTCATCTGGTGGTGTTTTGAAGCATTTCAATGCATAGGTTTGAGATGATCGAAAGGACGTCTTTCCCATGGATTGATAGGATTTTGTCTTGCATATGAAGTGTTAGTTGTGTCCGTCTGATGATCAGATGAAGTGTTCCTCATCCTTGATTTCCCTTCACATTTTACCGAATCATCACTAGCACTCGTTCTGATACCACTTAAGGGTTTTGCAAGGCATTTTTATATACAAATACAATGATAGAAAGCACAAAACTCATCCACAAGATTGGTCGGTAGAGGAAACGATAAAATGAAATGAAAACATAAAGCATGTGTACCTTGCTATCAATATTCAATCAAGCTTCAACAATGAGGATGATAGAGATCCCCTAATGACAATTAAAAAACTCTAATCACCAAAGGCATCCACTCGCTGAAATGGAATCATTGAATGCTTGGGTACGACCAATTCTCCTTCAAATGATGTGCAAGCACCACCTCCAATGTTTAAGAAGATAAGAGGATGAGTGAGAGGTTCGACCTGTTAGAGAATGATATCCCCATTCAAAATGATGCCCATGAACTCCCATAACATACAACTCCTTCATTGATTGAAGGACCCACTTGGAGTTCGTAATTTTTGTACATTATGAAACAACCAGACCATTGGCATTGTAACATTCACTTCACCATCAACACATCACAAGATATGTCACAAGCTACAAAAATCATGATAATCAATGATGTTGCGGTGTAAACCACTCCATAAAACACAAACCACACATGTGTGTATTAATTTAATTATTCATATAAATTTAAATATTTATATATCACTTTACGTATGGCACAGAATATTACATATTTATGAGGAAAATAATTGCACCATTTTTATAATAATAATTATTGAAATAAATGTGAAATAATAATTGTCATCTGTCCTCTTCTCACAGGTAATACAAATGGAAGCGGCAGCCCTCTCTCCCACGGCTCTTGCCCTCTGTCCTCTTCCCAGTACTAAAATTAAATATCCCTTTCCCTCACGGCATCCCCTATCGTCTTCAACAGCTCCGCATTGCCAGGCACGGAGAGGGTGTAATCGAATGGGGAACTGCTCTTTGAGATGGGTCGGGCAGGGGAGATCCGACCGCATCCGCGTCCTGAACGACGAGGGCCGGATCCTGGAGTTCCAGGGGCCCAAGCTGGTGCGAGAAATCCTCCACGATTCCCCGGGATACGGCATTTTCCAACGAGGCCAACTGGCGTCCCCGATGGACGGGTCGGAGCACCTCCTGAAGGGCAAGGTGTACTACCTCCTTCCGCTGGGGAAGCCAAACGCCGCAACCCCGGATCGGGTTCCGGTGAGGCGGGCGGATGATCCGGTGGTGAAGCTGAGGGCCGTCGACGTGCTTCCCTCGCCGGAGAAAGGCGTATGGAGGGTTAAGGTGGCGATGGACAGCAGGCATTTGGAGGAGGTTATGTCCACCGAGGTCACCGTGGAGGCGCTTATCGAGACGACGAGGATGGCTGCCAAAACGGGCGGCGGCGGCGGCAGTGGGCGGCGGAAGCCGGCTTCTCTGCATTGCTTTTGATATTTCCCACGGCTCAAATGTTCTAATAGAACCTCCGTTTTCATGGCTGATTTTCGGCAACTGGAGCCTCCAGGCCCGAACGCGCATTTATCAATACAGTTGTGGGATAAACTATGAGTTACCACTGTACATGTCTTTCATTTTCCTGGATGAGTTGCAACTGTTCAAGTTCTTCTTTAGTATCAAATCCCTGGATTGGTCCCCAGATGCCATTCTCCCTATAGTTTTTAACATCTTTTGCACACATTCCAATTTTTCTAAGGGGGCAATGACAATCAAGGTTCAAAACAGATCTTAATTCCTATCATACACCCAAGTGAAATCTCATTTCATTGGAAAGTTCATTATCCTTTTCGTCTTTCATTGGCATTTTCCCTTTTTTTTGTCCCAAATGGGCATTAATTAACAGTTTTGATTCTGGATCATCATTTTACCTTATTCTAATTCATCATAATCCATTCACTTTTTTTTTGCCAAGTTGCAACTTTGACTATTACAAGATGGACAAAAAAATGTACTCCTTGGCATGAATAGGATAAAAAATAGTGTACAAAAATATGAAACAATGAAGAAAAAGAATATTGGAAGGGGAGCACTCCCACTACTTGAAAGCATTTACAACCTAACTCGATTGTTTACAATAAAAAAAATATTTTATAGGAGTTTGTTTTATATAAGAAACAAAATAGAACGATCGAGGACTAAAAAAAACCAGCAATACGATAATACGATGCCAAATATGATGGAAAGGAATTCCAACGTTTGGTAGAAATAATTATCATGTTTTGAAAGTGAGCATGTTGTTATATGTGTTGTCGATAAGCTTTGTTGTGTTTGAGATTGTCACTAATGGATATATTCTTGTTGTAGAACACACTATAATGATGCTTGCCGATTGAAAGAATTCAGACGATGGTCGTCCAAGGAATTCTATCACAAACATACATTTAGAGAATGAATTCACAAAAGTAATAAGGATGAAGACTATAAAAGGCTTGTGCGATAATATGGAAAATATTTATAAAAGCAACATGAATGTCAAATAATCAAAGTTACAAACATCTGTATGCATGATGATGAATCGAAAGATGCATTTTTTACAGGATTCAATGAAGTGGTAAGCTCCATAAATGGTTTTGGATACTCTTGAACATGCTATGATGGTCAAAAAGATATTTGTATCTTTTTGGACAAATTTGATGCTAAGGTCTCAACACTTGAAGACAATGATTTGAATTCCTTTCCATTAGAAAACTAAGACTGACCCAACCTGACCCATCAGGGCCCCGCTTGGATCGACAATTCGGTCAACTGTGTCACCCCAAGTTTGCTTCCAATAGGCCAGAGGCTGGAGACTAGCACCAAGAAGGCACAATACACATATAAGAATCCTAATGAACTCGAACAAAACCATCTGTCTCGTGAATGAATCATAAACAATGTAATCCTAGACATAATATCTAACCATAGAATAAAATGCATGCGATAACCTCCATCCATAACAAGATGATAAATGTGAACTCCATAAAAATGGAAAATAAAATAGCCTAATATCCCAAGTAAAGGTGAACAAAAAACAACTAGAAAAGGGGAAATCCTCATCAAAACAACTTTTGACATGAACAACGATAACAACCATCACCGTCGAGCAACACTAAATGTGTGCTCTACCAACTCGACATCCTTCCCAATCAACCCAAAACTATACATTTTTTTCATGGAACACAACCCATATTGGTGAGAAGCCTATGTAGGGGTGAGTATAAAAATATATAATACGATGCCCCAAAACAAAAAGAGAGGGTTGAATGATAAGTCAACATGAAACCAAAGTAAAGGAGGGACAATGATAAAGAAACCCATATATGATTTAAAGATTGAGATAATCAAAGATAATGTGAAGTCCCAATTCCATAGCCCAACGCCAACAAGATTTCATATTGTAAGTAACTCAAGGTACCTATTGAATCATAAGAACCACAATATCATAACTACCCAACATCTCTAATCACTCCATTTCATTGAGTCAATAATGGGTGAATTACACATCACCAAGGTAAACACATCAATTATGGGAGTATTGACCTTGATGGAGGACATGTTCTGCATCAATCAAGGCATGTCAATCGAGGGAGTGTCGACCCATAGATAAAGGACCCATTCCCAAACTGTGGGGAAATTCCATACCCCATTAGTCATGTCTACACTGGCCCGGAATTTTAAATAAACCCTTTGAATATTTTAATATATATATATATAGTCCCTCGAATGACTCTTCTTTCACAGCGTCGAGGGTACTTGACAAATATTGAATATTTAAAATTATATTATTTTTATTCTGCATGCATGAACGAATTAAATAATTTATATAACCTAAACGGATCCTTGAAGTGAAATTTTGATACCTCCATTTTGTCTGAAATGGGGGGGTTCAATTTGGAGTGGTATAATTTTCATGTTTTGGCTTGAGGACCTAGGAAAAACCTTTTCAGGTTTTTAATTGAATCATCTGGTTAACCAAAATCAATGTTATAAATTCATTATTAATCCTATTTTGAGAGGATTATTTGTCATTGTCAATGGGATAACCCTAGGATATTAAGAGAGAAACTTTGAGGTGGATTCATCTACACCCACAAGGTGGAGTAAGAAAGTCTCAACTATTAGAGATCTTTCATTAAGGCAGGACAATCCTTTTGTTTTTGTGCCTCATCCTTCATAAAAATATATTTCTTTATTATTTTTGAAACATTCCTTCTATGTCAACCAGAAAATATTTATTAGTTTTAATTATAATTATTAAAGAAACCATGGTTTTGTATTATTAACAACGAAGAACGACTTTACTTTGATCTCTTCATTTCCCATTTCTTTTGTTTTTGACTCCTCTTGTCTCACAATGAATGATTTTCATTGGACTTAGCAATGTCAGTGTTTTGAAAAAGTAATCCAGGTACAAGAGATTGGATGATGACAGTAGGGGATGATGCTAGTTTAGGCATCATTGGTGCGGTGTGGTAGTGAGTGGTGGTTGAAAGGGGACTACAGGTGATAGATTGGGCATGTGATCCTTTGGGAATGACAACAATCAATGGAATAAAGATGTTCGAATTAAATTAGGAGAGTAGAGGAGGAAAAGACATAAAAGTGAACAATAATGAAATTGAATTTGGAGAAGATGACAAGATCACACTATGTGTAGTCCTTTTGTGTACAATAGGATTTGTTTTCAATCTATTGATAAGGTTTTCATGAATGAGTTAAATATCACATGGTACATGAATTCTTAGAACAAACTGTGTCTTGTATTTATTTGGAATCTAGGGAAGTGTGATAAATATCACACAGTGTGTGATTTCATTACACATATTAAGTAAGGCTTGGTCATATGACCCGATCTATACCGAAGTACACATTTGGCTATCCACCTAGACACACATGTGGTGTGGGAACTACGTGGTCTAGGTAACACACCATGAATGAGTAAAAAATGTCACTTGACCATTAGGTATACACATGGATAAATCAATAGTCCCACACATCGTGTCACCTACGGGACACACCATGTAGGTTGACACCACATGAATAGATGACAACAGTATATGTTCAACTATTCCTTGAGTCTCACACACTGCAATGTCCTGACCTAGATCATCTAAATAGTAGCTAGACTGGTGGTTCCACAAGGCCTCAGGCATGCATTCCCATACACCAGAGGCTACTTACTAGAAATTAGGTTCAATGTGTAACATGTTGGGAGACTATACCCTCAAGTAAACATGATTATAAAACACAAGGTAAGCAACAAGAGTAACAATTAACCACATGAAAAACATCAAATGAACATTGCAACTATGATCCAATCATTGAACAATATCAACACATGATATATTAAAATAAAATAAACTATAATTTCACATTGGAATATGTCTAAAGTAAGGTATCATGTGGGATTACTATGTACAAGTTATCCAAATGTAAGAAAAAAATAAAGGATACTAGAAAAACTGAGTCTCGAGTCCCCGCCCATTCCCATATCCTATCTCCAACCATTCTCCACTAGATCATCTATAGTTTTTTCACATATTTATCATACCTTCCAATTATTATAAGGTGTAAATGAAAATCAACCAAAATAGACCATAATTCCCATTATGGACTAACGTGAAATATCATTTTGTTGGAAAATTCATTATATTTTTGGTCTTTCATTGGCATTTTCTCTTCTTTGTCCCAAACAGACATTAACTATATGTTTTGACACTACTATAATTCTAGATATTTGCGACGGGCTATTTGCGATGAGATCCCATCGCAAATACGTTTTTACGACGGGGTCCCTTCGCAAATAACCCGTCGCGGAAAACGACGTCGCAAAAATTATTATTTGCCACGGGCTACTTCCCCGTCGCAAATAAGTCTCCGGTTATATACTTTATATATATAAACTTTTTTTCGATAGGCCCGTCGCAAATACTTTTTGCGACGGGCCCGTAATCCCGTCCCAAATACTTTTTTGAAAAAAATTTATTTAGACTATTTGCGACGGGCCTGTCGCAAAAACTTTTTGTGACAGGTCTCTAATCCCATTGCAAATACTTTTAAAAAAAAATTATTTAGACTATTTGCGATGGGAACCCATCGCAACAGATCTCATCGCAAATAATAAATAAATTTTAAAAAAAATTAACAAAATTATGATTATTGAAAAATTAATTTTATTATTATTAAAATAATTAAAATAATAATATATTAAAATTCTCAATATTCACAAAATAATATTTAAAAAATCATAAAATAATAATAATATTATTATTATTATTATTAGTAAAATAAACAAATATTAAAAAATATAATACTAAAAAAATATATTTAATAAAATTATGATTAATGAAACAATAATATTAATATTATTAAAATAATAAAAATAATAAAAATATTAAAATTCACAATATTCACAAAAAAATCATAAAATATTAAAAATTAAATTATGTAATAATTGAACCGATATAAAAGACAGAAACTGTAAATAGTTAATATTACAACAAATTTAAATTCAAATGTTTTTGACATAAAAAAATCACTGGGGGGTCATCTTCTGGAGGAGGTGGAGGAGCTGGTGGAGGAAACTCCATCCCTAAACTACGAGTCAGACGACGCATGTACTCTATCTGCTTGTGATGTTGTTGCTTCCATCGATGCATCTCCTCATTGTGCTGCTGCTGCTGCCATCGATGCATCTCCTCCTCGTGTTACTGCTGCTGCTACTGACGTATCTCTTCTTGCTGCTTCTGCAAACTCTCTATAAGGTCATTCTGAGCTTGGAACTACTCCTGATACTGTGATCCAAAAGATGATGTCTCTCCACGACCTCCTCTAGAGCTGGGCGCCGATATCACAGCAGTACCATAATAAGTACCATGAGTCACATGAGAGCTGATACCAACTACTCGACCCTTCTCAAAGCCATACTGAGTTGCCTGCATCCATGCCGCCTCGTCGAAATAGTGGGCACTGGTCTGATCAGTCACCTCGTCCTGACCCTCAGCCTGTGTATGAGAAGTCACAGTCTCATATGACACCTTCAATTCCAATTTGAAATTAAAATTGTGAAAATATTATATGCAGTTAACTGTCAAACTGAAAAAAATAAGACTAACCACAATCTGACGCTGGCGATCACCTCTAATCTCTCTGGTGGCTGGATCACTGTACATCCTCCGATAAACATTGTACTCTGTAATATCGAGATTCTCGAATTCCTATATGAATATAAAATAAACTGTTTATATTTGAAGTTATATAAAATATTTAAAAAAAATACTTACTAGATGCTCTCTATGAGTACTGAATGTACGACTACCAGCTCGATACATCACTTCCCATCTCCCCCAGTTCTGCCAACCCAATAAAGACCTCCTCTAAAATCCACCACCCAACCAGTGTGCACATAATCCATCCCAAACCTGAGATGAAATGTACTCTGGTTGGTGGGCTCTACGCGACTCATCAAATATTGGCGCTCTTACTTTATTAATAGCCATCTTTCTCAAATTGTGCAAAAACTGACGCAAATGCTCACACATAGCCACCTCCCATGCTGCATGGATATCGTCACACATGATATAATAGATGGGTTAGCATAAACCCTACAAATAATTTATAATATCAAGTTATTAATAAAATAAATTTCAAAATAAATATTATTTATTTATGTACCAGCCAATGATTGTACATACCGAGCTGCACATCAATAGGAATATGTTCTCGTGTGGTTCATGGCTGAGAAAAATAATTGTGCAAGATAGCACTCCCCTGTCCAACTGCTACATGTGCAAAACTGTGAAAAAAGAATAAATAAACAAACAATTAGTATATATATAAATAAATTAATAAAATCTAACTAAAATATACAGTTTACCATACCTCAGTGTGTATGGATCAAAGTCAATACGAGGATGTCGCTCGGGGATAGGGTCAGGAATCATCAGTCACGCAAGACCACTCCCCCTCTGCGTACCTCCTGAACAACCAGTAGGCTGAGGGTCAGATGATCCCACATCCCCCTCATCCAAAGGTAGCTCGGCCTCCTCTAACTCACGCAATGATCAGAGTCCATCTGAAATACAAAATGATTTTTGTTAGCAGATACTTGAATATTACTATTATATATATATATTTGTTATGATCGTAACCAACATTTAACTATTCCAATGTTCACATTCATCATCATCTTCATATCTAATGATGTCAATGTCTTCATATTCCTCCTTGGCATCATCAATATCCATATGAGTTTCACTTTCATCATCCCTTGTCATTTCAATTTCACTTGTAACATCATTAACATCTTCGTCACCATGGACCCTTAATTGTGCGGTGTCCTCATCGATATTCTTGTTTCTTTGTGAAAAAGATGGAATTTGAGTAGTCTCTTGAAAAATTTCAATTTCTTCCACTTCAGCGGAACCGCATTCAGTTTGAGTAAATTTATTTTCTTGAGATTTCATTTTTATTATGCTCCACCAATCACCCAGGTCTCTTATAGTAGCATAGTACTTTGTGTGATAAATTTGATGTGCCTGTTGAGCCAATAAAAATGGTTCATTTACTGCAAGAAGACTTTTATATTTAATATCGACGATTCCATGAGTCTAATGAACACGCAATCCTCTCTCAGTATCCAACAACTGACATTTAAACATCGTTATGTAATTTTGTCCAAGATTACATAGCTCAATAATTTCATCCAGAATGCTGTAAAAGTCAAATTCAGTTTCTCTATGATGTGATCCTCTAAAAAAACTCCACTGTTCATTGTTTTTTTGATTCCCCATATGCACGTGTATGAAATAGAAAACCATTCACCACATATGCATTATAAGATTTAACCATTTTGGATGGTGGGTTACTCAATATACATAGTCGTCTATCAATTTTATTATCATTTTGAGACACCTGAAAATTTGTAAAACAATTATCAATATAATAAATAGTATACTACATTGATATTAAACCATCAATAATTTATGTTACCAGATTTTGAAACCATTGAGAAATTTTTTTATCTACGTTCTTCAAGAGCAGCTGTTGTAATTTGTGGAACTTGTTTCTTGATATGATTATCATATAACCTAAAAATAAAATAATTTTACATACTGTAACAGAAATTATAGATTAAGTAATAGAAGCACTCACAGTACAAATGCTATCATTTCTTCACAATTGAGCAGAACATATGTATAAGCTCTGTGATGTTCATCGTCTAAAATCCATCGTTCTTGAACTCCACCAAAGCCATGATTTGGATTATTAAAAACCGATAAATGATTTACCATTTCACCATTAACATTTTCCTCATTCCGTCCCATGTGGTTTTGTTTTGAGGGATATTCATATTCAAAATAGTGAGAGCAGAAAAAAGCAATTTCCTCTTGAAAATTAGCTTCAGCAATTGAGTCTTCAACTGATGCTTTGTTATGTACTTTTTTCTTCAATTTCTACATGCATCTCTCGAATGGGTACATCCATCAAAACTGTAATAGACCACCACATTTAGCTTCATGTGGAAAATGTAATATCAAATGTTCCATTGAGTCAAAGAAAGTAGGTCGAAAGATTTTTTTTCCAGTTTACACATAATTACAGTAACATCTTCTTCCAGTTTTCTTAGCGCATCGTAGTCAGCTGTTGCTGCACAAATGTCTCGAAAAAAAATATGATATGTCTGTTATCGAATCCCAAATAATATAATTCAAAAAACCGTTGAATCCAATTAGCATAAGTATTTCCATTATAACATGACAATCATGACTTTTTAATCTGGTAATATGACCATTCTTAACACATCTACCCAAATTGGAATCATAGCCATATGGAAGTCTCAAATCTGAAATCCACTGACAAAATAATAAATAAATCTCTTTGGATAGTGTATAATCTGATTTTGGATTCATTAACCTCTGTGATCTGACATTTTCAAATAGTTCAAGTTCTGGTCGCCTGCAAATTTGGTCAAGATCTAATCGTGCTTTTATAGTATCTTTGTTCTTACCTGGCGTATCCAAAACTGTATGAAATAAATTATCAAAATAGTTCTTTTCAATGTTTATGACATCCAACATGTGGTGGACCAATAAATCAGACCAATATAGGAGATCCCAAAAAATGCTTCGTTTTATCCAATCATGTTCTTTCCTAAATCCATGAATTTTCTGTTGGTTTACTGTTGGTCCAAATGTGATGGGAGGTAATGAAAATACAACGGATTTTAACTCTATACCTGAGATCATTTTTGGAGGTTCTTCCCTTTCAATTATGCCTTTTCTGAAATGAGATTTGTTCCTTCGAAAAGGATGATCGATTGGAAAAAATCGGCGATGACAGTCAAAATAGCAAGGTTATTTTCATTGACGAGCATAAAAGCTTTGTTGTCTTTCATACAGTAAGGACATGATTTCAGACCATGTGTACTCCATCTAGATAACATGCCATATGCCGTAAAGTCACTAATAATCCACATCAATGCAGCTTTTAATGTGAAATTTTGTTTCGCAGCAACATCATATGTACTAGCACTATTACTCCACAATGAATTTAACTCATCAATCAATGGTTTCAAATAAACATCAATATTATTTTTCAGATATCCTGGGATTAATAAGGTAAAAAAAGATATAGGGCTCCTTAATCAACATCCATAGAGGTATATTGTACAGAGTTATGAAGACAGGCCAACATGAATACTGACTACCATAAGAACCAAATAGACAGAAATCGTCAGTAGAAATACCCAATCGCACGTTTCGGGCTTCTAAATCAAAATACGGATGCATACGATCACAATGTTTCCATGAATCACCATCAGATGGGTGATTCAAGATTTTACCAGTTGAAATATTGTTTTTGTGCCATGACATCATTGACGCTGTGTTATGAGACATAAATAAACGTTGCAGCCTAGGTGTAAGGGGGAAATATCTCAACAGTTTTACAGGAATCGATCCAGACTTCCCTGGTTGAGCTTCTTTATACCTCGATTTTCCACATGTTTGGAAACTATCCAATAACTCATTTTCACTAGAATATAAGATGCAATAATTTTCACATGCATGAATCTTCCTATAACTAAGGCCTAGATTATGAACCAACCTCTTGCCCTCATAGTAATTTTCAGGCAACACATTTCCTTCAGGTAACAGTGTTTTAACCAAAGAAAATATCTGATCAAAATATATTTTTGACATTGCATTATCTGATTTAATATCCCTAAATTTTGTAACCACTTCTAATTTTCTTATCTTGCAAGCAAGATATAATGCATCCTCTGCAGACCTCAACAACTCATAAAATTCAGATGTTGCCAACTCAGAAGTTCAATCAATATCAACTGATGGACCTGCAACATCATGTACTAAATTTTGGAACTTTGATGGATCCAAAATTAAGTTATCAGTATCTTCTCTAGAATTGTGTTCACTATGTTGATACCAAAAAACATAATCTGGTTGAAAACCTGTAATGGCTCGGGGTTTCGGGGTCCATTACTTGGTGAAAATCTGATGTTTGGGTGTTCTCGGTGGAGCTTAATACCCCTATAGGTAGCATTGTGCTACCGGTGGCCTCGACCTACCGGTCGCCTCGGCCTACCGGTAGCCTCGGCCTACCGTTAGCCTCGGCCTACCGGTAGCCTCAGCCTACCGGTAGCTTGGTCTACCTGTAGACCTAGCCTACCGGTAGCTCTGACCTACCAGTGGCCTAGTCTACTGGTGACCTTGGGGTACTGGTAGCTCCACGGGTTTTCCAGTAGCGCCTCCTTTTTGCACGAATTGGGTTTTAAACCTTGTTTTGAACCCATTAAACCTATTTTAAAGCCCATTAATTTCGTTTAATTAAATGATTTAGTGAGGTACCCTCCTTAAATGAAAAATCAAGCATTTTGGTTATGCCTTTAACTGCATTTTTAGAAATGACTGTAGGGCATAAGTAGGTGTGCGTCTGTTTTAACTGCCCTGAAGGGCGGGGACATTTTGGTTGGACGTGTGGGGTGGCCCAGCTGCGTGGTCAACCCACGATCCCGCTTCTTCCGCGGTTTCGAGTTTTTCTCTCCATATCTTAACCATACCGGGAATGTTGTATCTCATTCTTTAAAACCTAAAGGCTTCTCTTCTCCCTGAGTTTCTTGTTTTCTATCACCCTGTGCTCGGAGTACCCTTCCTCCCGACAAGTCGTACCCCTGTTGTGATGTTTTCCTTGATCGTGTTATGTGGATCTCATGCTATTCCTGATTTCCAGTTTCCACGTGAGGACTTAATTTCGATCCTTGATCAATCAAGTAGGGATCTTACCTTTGTCTCTCCTCCTTGTGTATCATGCGGGGTGGGTGTTCTATGGTTCCCACGACATATTTAATCAATTCTGTAATGAAGATAATAACCGGTTAAAGAACGGGGATGAGGAAGTTTGTTAATTTTGTTACATGTTGTTATCCATGCTTTCCCTATGATGTTGTTATGAATTTAATGGGCTTAGTCCTACTGAAAATCACGACCGTTAGGGGCCTTTGTTTACACACCTATGCTATGCTCTGTTTTATGCTTTGTCTGGTGAATAGGAATCATGTATGAATCAGTTAAACACTTAAACTCAATTGTTGAATATGAAAGCTCGCAATCTTGTGTGATCACCCCAGTTGAACTAAATAATATAAAATAATGAATTATGAACGTTGGGATAGTTCAGATATGGATGGGTGAACAATGGGGTTGTGAATGGTGTGGTTAGAATGGCATGAGTTGTTGCATGGCTGTGGTGGTGTTTGGCAGCAGGGTTGCAGGTTGGGTTGTGAACATGAATAAAAATGGGAAGTTAATAATGAACTGGGTGGAATGGTAATGAAATAATGTGGGATAACCAATGGGTTGTTGGGTTTTGATTTGGTTCTAGTACTTTGAGGGATCTCACTGATCCCTTTGTTGATGTGACTTCACAAGCGAACCGGGTGTGAATGCTTAAATTACTCGATGGATTCCCTTCCTACTTATTGTTGTTTCATCTGTGTTTTCACCTGTTAGTTGCCCAGTAGTGTAAGGATTAACTCATACTGAACTGTTATGAATTATAACTTGAATAGGGAAACTGGGAACTGTTTGTTGTGTGCTTGTTTTCTTAGGCAGCAGTTCTTATGCACCTTCTTGTATCTGTTTGAGGAGCCGTAGGTTGGGTTGTGTGTTGTTATATATATGTGTAAATGTATGTTTTGTGTTTAGTCACACCCCACCCGCATTGTGAACTTAGTTTCGGACACCCCATTTCATGGGGAAGGGTGTCCCCCCTACTTACTCTTCTTCCTACCCCCTCTTCCCTCAGTTATGATGGCTGGAGGCGACATTACACCCAAGATTCTTTGGGTAGGTTTTGATTGGTGTATTTTTATCCAAGGACTCTCTGGGAAGGTTGTTTTCCTAAGAATCTTCGAGATGATGCCAAGGTGTTTTCGGGTAGGGGTTCTGGTTATGGGTTGTTTTCCCAAGTGTCTTCAGGATGAGGCCCAAGTGCGTGCGGGCAGGGATGGATGGTTGTGAGGCCCAGGTGTGTGCAGGCAGGGATGTGGATGGTTGTGAGGCCTAGGTGTGTGTGGGAAGGAAGAGCGTGGTAGTGTCGGGATGTTTTCCATTCGGAATGAGTAGTTAACTAGAGGGGGAAATGGTGGTGCGGGGTACCCAAATGTTTTGTTCAAACTATTACCTTACTGCTTGGGTTTTTTGGTGAGCATGGCCAGTGAGGTGGGATGGATAGATTCCTTAATAGATGTTAGTTATTATGATTATCATGGGAATTTAGGATGTCTCCCCACTTGTGCACAAGAGTTATAGGTTTTTCCTACTGAGTATACTTTGTATGCTCACCCTACGTTTACTTTCAGGTTGCCAGGAGGACTTCGGAGGCTGTGCGGGACCTTACTAGTCTGGACTTTGGAGTTGCTGTTGGTTGTTGTTGTTTTCTTCTTATCATTTCTTTTCCTGTTGGTTTTTTACTTTGGAGTTCTTGTACTTTGTTCAGTTTTATTATTAAAACATGCATGTAGTTTGGTTTTATTTTGAGTTTTCTATACATGGTGGTATTTGGTGTTGACTCATTCTTTCTCCCAATCCTGGTTAACTAAAAAGGGTAATGCCTTCCATATTTTGAAAATGTTACACCCTTGGTGCTAGTCGCCACTTCGGGGCCTACTGGAGGCAGGACTCGGGGGTCATTATCTCGTCTTCGACTTGAGGAAGGAAGGGCTGGGACCTTTGTCGCCCCTTCCATCGTCTTGCCGAAGGAGGGTCGTGAAAGAATGGTATCAGAGGGAGGTTGAGGGATAGGATGGATTCTGGAGTTAGGCATAGTAAGGATTCCATGGGATGGTAGGGAAACAATGTTAGGTGATCTTGGTTCTTGAAAGAGACCAGGGAGGACCGGTTAGGACATGGGATTTTAGGTCCCCCCCGTGATCCGATGCAAGGAATCTGGACCTACCGAACGACCAAGTGAGGCTACACTGTTTGTTGGGTAGAGACCCTAGGAAAGTTACACGCATCCTAATAACTTGTGTTCTTGTGTTTCATGGGTGTCTTGGGGATTTAAAATGAATAAGAAGTCTAAGAAAATTTAAGAACAATATTCTACACTACTCAGGCTTAGACATTCCTTGTTTACCTTGCATCTATGGCACCCGGACGTTATCCACGAGTGACTCAGACGGTTAAGGCCCAGTGGATTGAGGCAGTTGACCATCAGAGGGTTGATCGAGATGAGGAGGACGACTTGTGGAAGAGGACTCGGTGCTCCTTCCAATGAAAAACCATCAAAATGTATGAGGGTAGTGTTTCTGAATTAGTAAGGGAGGGGTGGCTCGAGGAGCTAGCCATCACCTTCTCTTTGATCTGTGATCCGAGGGAGTACTGGGTTCTGTTGGCCGTCAGTTGGCTGAGAGGAGCAGCGCATCAGTGGTGGATGGTTTTCCTGGGAGAGAAGACAGAGGCAGAGGTTTCATGGGCCGGTTTCGAGAAGGAATTTCGTGAGGAGTTCCACTTCTCTATAGCGAAGGCTGAGAAGAGACAGGAGTTTCTTTCCCTTCAGCAAGGAAGCATGTCAGTGAGGGAGGTGGGGATCAAGTTCAAAGATCTATTGCACTTTTCCCCAGATCTCTTTCTGGATGAGGAGTCATGGGCAAGACGATTAGAGGAGGCAATCCTTCCTTCTCTTCAGTACGTTGTCACTCCCTTCACTCTTCGAACGTACCTAGAAATATAGAAGAATGCTGAGATAATAGAGAGGATGCACTCGAAGGGAGGCACACCACGAGAGGGGAACCAGCTGATTTCATCAAAGGGGAAGGCAGCCAGAAGCAGGTCTCTAGTGATAGGGCCTTCCAGGTTTCGACAAGCAGGGATTAGGCCTCATCAGTTCCAGTCCCGAGCTTCTGACCCTTGCCCTTTTTCCACAGGTCCAGGACCGAAGTGTTTCTCTTGCAGAGTTTTTGGGCACATCTAGAGTAGGTGTCTGACTCGAGCTCCACATGGTGAAGGTGGGCAGTTTCAGCACCCACCTCATCAGCATCCGTTGTCGGTGATTCCTTTCCAGCAGTAGTAGTAGGCCCCTGGCCCTCCGAGGGACGACCTTGCGGGAGGAGACCGACACCAGGGTGCTCCTTAGGGACCTCGACAAGGGCATGGTCGGGGAGGTGATAAACAACATCACGATAGAGGAGCTGGGTGTGGACAGTAGCACGTCGCAGAGTTAGTAGCTTTAACAGGACCATAGGTCGTTCGAGGTACGATCATTTTATTCAGCACTCTTGTTTCTACCTTGGTTGATTTGGGAGCTTCACACTCCTTTGTTATGCCCCAATTAGCCCATGCTCTGGGTCTGGATGCTGGGAGATTTTTTGTGCTCCTAGTGTTGAGAACACCAGTTGGGGGTCAGACTAGCATATCTTACTTTTTTCAGGGATGTAAACTGATGTTGGGACCACATCAGTCCAATGGAGTCATTCTTTCATTGAAGATGCAGCAATACGATGTCATTCTAGGCATCGAATGGTTATTCTCCGTGCATACCCTCATCGACTGCTATCTGAGAAGTGTTGAATTCTCCAACTAGGATGTACAGTGAGTGGATTTTGTTGGGGAGAAGAGTTATCAGGTGGGGAGTCGACATGTGGAGCCACTCCTTTCTATGCAAGACGTGGTGTCAGTAGAGTCGGCTGACACATGAATGATGGATGTCCTAGAGGTCGTAAGAGAATTCCCTAGACTTTGGGAAGGGACCCATGAAATCAATTCCCCAACAGTCACATATTTCAACCACTAAGATGGGAGTGAGTGGCATTTGATTCCTTTTTGTGATGGACCCTACTTGTTGACACCTAGGAAAACTTTGACAAAAATGTGTAAGAGTCCCTTGAGAGGGTGGGCCAGAAGAGACCACACTAAAGAATCTTAGTAGATGTTTTCTTAGAGGAAAATTGACCTCCACATGCCTCACTATGAGATAATTTAAGGATGTACTCTTGTTCATATTCTAGGACACACCTCCTAATAACTTGGTCAAGGCAGAACTTATAGATGTATGGATAATCAAACACATAGTGTCTAACATCAGAAAGAAATTTCCTTCGAGCTTGAGTCCCTAATAATTTTGGAATGACTCCTGCAACTAAGAAATTGGCTATGTCAGAATACCAAGGGAATTAACTCACAGAGTATAGGTGTTCATTAGGAAATGAATCAGACACAGAAAGGTGATTTGAGTTGTCTTTGAATATCATCCTAGAGAGGTGATCAGCTACAACATTTTAAACACCCTTTTTATCCTTGATTGTGAGGTCAAATTCTTGTAAGATAAGGAATCACCTAATTAGTCTAGCCTTAGAATCTTGTTTTTGGAAGTGGTATTTTAGTGCAGAATGGTCAGTGAACACAGTGATTGGGGATCCTAAGAGGTAGGACCTAAACTTCTCTATGGAAAACACAATAGCAAGTAACTCCTTTTCAGTGGTGGTGTAGTTGATTTGGGCATCATTTAAGGATTTTCTTTCATAAGCGATGACATAAGGATTTTTATCACAATGTTGTCCTAACACTGCTCCTACAGCAAAGTCACTGGAATCACACATAAGTTCGAAAGGAAGGTTCCAATTTGGAGATTCCATGATGGGGGGAGAGGTGAGAGAGGATTTTAGGGTTGAGAATGAACCCTCATAGATTTCTATCCAAACAAATTGAGCATCCTTTACTAGAAGAGAACAAAGGGGATGAGAGATTGAACTAAATTCCTTTATGAATCTTCTATATAAACCAGCATGTCCTAAGAATGACCTCACTTCCTTGATAGTTTTGGGTGATGGAAGGTGATGAATGATGTCAGCCTTGGCTTTATCAACTTCAGTCCCCCTACCTGAGACCAGATGTCCTAGAACAAGTCCCTATTTAACCATGAAATGGAATTTTTCCCAGTTTAGGACTAGATTCTTTTCTTCACATCTTGACAAGACTCTCTCTACATTCCTCAGAAATCCCTCAAATGTATCCCCAAACATAGATAAGTCATCCATGAAGACTTCAAGAAAATACCCTACCATGTCTGAGAAGATTCCCATCATGCACCGCTGGAAGGTTCCAGGGGCATTGCATAACCCAAAGGGAATATGTTTGAAAGCAAAGGTTCTGAATGGAAATTTGAATGTAGTATTACATTGATCCTCTAGGGAGACCTCAATTTGATTATACCCCGAGTACCCGTCTAAGAAATAGTAGAAGGCATGACCTACCACTCCCTCAAGGACTTGGTCAATGAATGGTAAGGGTATATGGTCCTTCTTGGTAAATGAATTTAGCATCTTAAGTCAATGCAGACTCTCCAACCACTACTCACCCTTGTTGGAAGAATCTCTCCATCCTCATTGGTTATCACTGTGATTCCAGACTTTTTTGGAACCACTTGAATTGGGCTCACCCACTCACTCTCAGCTATGGGATAGATGATACCAGCTGTTAACAATTTTAGAAGTTTATTCTTTACTACCTCCATGAGATTAGGATCGAGTTGTCGTTGAGGTTGATGACATGGCTTTGAATCAGATTCTAGAACTATCCTATGAGTCCTGATAAGTGGGCTAATCCCAGGAATATCAGACAGGGTCCAACAAATGGCTTTCTTATGTTTCCTAAGGACATATAAAATCATCCTCTCATGATTTGATTCAAGAGAAGAAGAAATGACAATAGGATGTGTTTGATTGTCCCCTAGGAGGCATACTTGAGTGCAGAAGGAAGTTCCTTCAATTCAAGATCAGGTTGGTTCAAAATTTCAGCAGAATATTGGGGCATTGGATCAATATCAATTTCATTTTTTAAAGTTTCAGATAGGATTCATTCCCCACATATAGAAGTTTTAGCTATAAGATTGGTTTGATCAGATTTAGGGAAGGAAGTTTGAAAGGTTTCACTTATTTTTGGACCTAAGACTTCATCATAAGATCAATTTGAAAATAATTCAATCCAAGGAGATAAACATCCTTCATGTGAACAAATGAAATCAATCTCATCTTGACTTAAACATCCATCAAATATTCCTCGATGTTCTATGGATTTATTATCAATGCTTCCTATCATGTTTACTTCATGAATGTCTTCATCAACCCCTATTTGTGAGCTTGTATTATAGATGTTCGATTCAAGACTCATGTTCCCAAAGGTGATGGTCATGTTCCCATTTTGGACTCAGATAACAGAGTTGATTGTTGCAAGGAAAGGACGAACAAGGATGATTTGGGTTTGTTCCTTATTTTCTATGTTTGTATGGTTGTCAAGGACAATGAAGTCATTAGGGTAGATGAAGTTTTCAACCTTTAGTAGAACTTCCTTTAAAATCCCCTTTGGAACCCTAATGCTATGATCAGTAAGTTGAAGTGTGAAAGATGTGGGTTGTAGCTCTTCTAGGACCAACTAGCAGTACACAACATATGGGATGAGATTGACACTAGCCCCTAGGTCACACAAGGCCTTGTAAACTTTTCTCTCTCCTAGTTCAACATTGATGAAAGGGAAACCTTGGTCTTTCAACTTAGGAGGAATGGTCCCTTGAATGGTGTTACTCACATTAGCAGCCAAAAGGACTTGGTTTTTATGTGAACATTTTGTTTTAAAAGTGCACATGTCCTTATGGTACTTTGAGTAGGAAGGTATGGTTTTGTCACGAACTAGCCTGGGTCGCCATCCGACCCGGCGCCCGAGCTGACCCGCGACATGGTCCGAAGGGCGTCCCCGATCCCCACGGGCTGACAACTAGTGTCGGGCATCAAAACATACAGTTGGGAATGATTTAGACCAGAAAATAAAAGACTATTAGACAAAAATAAATAGAACAAAACAATTAAACACTAACAACAGGAAAAAGATAAAGATTGGAAACTAGACATACCTCCAAGTGACCCCATGGGTCACCACAAAACTTATAACCATGCTCGCTCGAAGATCGATCCAAGTCTATAACCTGAAACTGAAAAGTAAAGTAGGCGTGAGCACCGAGATGCTCAGTAGGAAAGCCAAGGAATAACCACGCCCTATGCCCTTACCTTTAAAAAGAAATCCAATTATGGTAGTTTGAAAATAAGACATATTAAAATAATGTTTTGTTTTTTTTTCATTCTTTTCAAATCCAAATCACAAGTTGACATTTTTTTTGAAAATCATTTTTATTCCATCATATTTTCAAAATCGATTCCAAGAGTGCATTCACCTTTCGAAATTTCAAGAAAAGAAGTTTAGTATGAAACATGGGTTTTCACAATGAGACAGTAAGTATGAAACAACTGAAAAGAAAGTTACATCGCTAGCAGCATGTCACAAATGAGCACCATGAGTAATCCCTATAGGTAGATAGAACAAGTGGGAACCTAGAGGCCTCGTACCTCTATGAAATGTGGCTTAGAAGGCCACGACCCTCAGAAAACGTGGCTTAGATGGCCACGAACCTCAGAAATTCATTTGTTTAGTTAGTGTTGTTGCGTCAATCCTGCTAGACAACCCGAGACGAACCACTGTCGTGTCATCTAACGTACTAGTCCTGGTCGCCCACCTAGGTACCCAGGGTTTCTCATGTGCTCTATTTCAATGGATGGTGAGTTTTTATCAAAAAACATATAAATAACATAACACTTTCTTATCCAAAGTCCATTTCACCTCTCACCACCGTTCTCCCTCCTTAAGCGCATCCCCGTTTTTTTGTCACATAACATCACATAAGCCTCTTTATTAGGCACATATCACAACTCACACACTTAACACACACATCATGTTTCTACAACAACGGGGCATGCCTTAAGAGGGGTTTTGTTTCACTTTCGCAAACCATTCTCAAAGTGCCAGAAGAGCTTAATTTATTACAATAAACACACTTCATTATTGAACACAAAATCACCCAACACTTAAGTTTCCAAAACCATTTGAAATTTCAACTAAATATCCAAGGTACTATATATTTAAATGCAAGCTAGAAAACATGTTTAAATAAAAAAACCATTGGAAATACTTATTACACACTAAAATCATTAAGGAAACCACTTTTAAAGAACCATGACCATTTATGTATATACACACATATATATAGCATGTGCATTTCATATAAAAGCAGAAGATGCATTTAAAGAACACCAAGAAAAAATGGAAATTTTATTTAAATATTAGGGCATAGGGGGCCTACCTCAAGACACGCAGCTTTTGACAAGGGTAACCTTAGACCGCTTCACCGCCATGCATATACATTCTCATGAATATGCATATACACAAGTCCTTACTGCCGATGACTCGAACCCCCGAGGAAGGGACCACTCACTATCCATATAATTTAATAAAGGAGTTAAACAATTAAACAATTTATAAAGCATGTGAAATGTAACATCAAAGGTTTATACCAACAACACACTCAAACATCCTTTCTAATTCCCAGCGCACCATGACGCAACACCAAAAACATGATAAAACAGACTTCGCAGCACTTGTGCGGCATAATAAACCCACATCAAAGTTTATAAAACACTATGAAAAGCTCAACACGGGTTTTCAAAAAATCAAAACATTCGTATTAAATAACACACTACGAAACACATCAAAATCATATTAAACCTTAAGTGAAACTATATTCGCACCAAGAAAAATAATCAATGAGTATACTAAATTAATTAAATAATAGAATTAATTTTTCAAACAACACATATATGCGGAAACACATACCTTCGGTATCCAAACTTCGCAAATGCGGCACGCAAACTCCGCCACACGACAAAAACACCAAAACCCCACTCAGATACTCATTTAAGACCAAATGCATACCGAAGATACACCAAAATATCAATTACATCCTTTGCACTTCTATAAAAAAGACTAACAATTAACCAGGAATGAAATTTCAGCATCAAGTACACGTATTATGACGACACCCTACTAAACAATTCAAGGCTTGTCAAACTTAAATGAAAATCAACTTCGCACCAAAAATTCAATGAAAAACAACTTCGCACCACAAAAATTAATTAAATAACACTATAAACAAATTAACCTTGAAAATTAATTAATCAAATAATAATTGGACATGGAACCACATACATCGGCGTTGGAAAACCCCAAATAACAAAGTAATGCTCCAATCGCGAACCGAATTCACCACAAACAACTAAAATAAACTCTAAAATCAAACAACAAACCAATTACACCGAAATTGAACCAAATGTAAAACCGAAACCCTAACTACAACTTAATAAAATTAAAAGAAATATCAACCAAGGTGTAGTGCAGTTTCGGCAGCAGGTCCGAGAAGCTGTCCGAGCACGATGGAGGGTGTGGAAAGGTATCGCACCAGCTGGACCTTGCCGGAGGGGGGGCGCTGGCTGGGTGCGCGCAGGTCGCAGGAAGCAGGTCAGGATGCTGGGATGGTCGAATAGAGAGTGGTCGCTGGAATCAATCCGGCCAAAGCAAGGAGGGGAGGTTCAGCTGGCCGGACAAGGGGGATGGCATGCACGGACTGTCGGATAGAGCAGTGTGCACTGGAGAGGATGAAGGGTGCGCGGTAGACTGGTTGGGGAGCTGTAGTGCGACAGGATGGCTTGGGAGCTCAGGGTGCGGCGCGACGAGTTCTCTCCGGTGGTGTCACGGGCGGCGACCTTTAGCACGTAGGAAGAGGGGGCGACCCACCTAGGGTTCGAATCGGGGGGGGGGGGTGTGTTGCACAAATAGAAGGGGGGAAGGAGGTGATACGTGTAGGGAGGGGAGAAGCGTAGAGATAGGGAGAAAGGATAGAGAGAAAATAGAAAAAAAAAGATAATGGAATAAAAAAAATTAAAGAAATAAAAAGAAATAAAAATAGGGATGAAATAAAATCTAAAATAAAACTATAAACTAATTTAGAATATTATTAGTGATAATAATAATAATAGTAATATTAGTGTAAAAAAACATAATGTAAAATAAAATCATAACGATAACTTAAAATATATATATATATATACACATATATAATAACAGTTACAACCTAATTAAAATCTTAACAAAATTAATAATAATACTAACGACAAAAGTGACATGCCAGAAATTTTAGAACCTTTATAATAATTTAATATTATCTATCTAATTAAAATAATAACTGAAATAATAAGAAGAAGAAGAATAATCCCCAATAATAATAATAATAATATTAAAACAAATCATAAATTAATTAATCATTTTTCATATTTTATTTTTCACTTGATGTATTATTAAACTCGCTAATTAAATAATTACCCGTGCACCGAGTTGGCCGCACAAACATCTGACGAAGCCATGCGGCTTTGCCCGTTCCATGCCAATGCGCTGGAAACTACCAAGCCAAAACACTCATTTATCCTCAAAACGCAACAACACAAGTCGGGTCTGGCAACGTGCACGGTCGTGTGCAAGGCCGTGCACCCAAATAATAACACATTTAATAATAAAATGTCATCCAAATATGATTGGGTGCTACACACGGTCGCGCGTACGGGTGCACACCCGTATAAGATCCCAAATAATTAAATTAAGATAAAGCATCAGTCGGGGTGTGACAATTCTCCCCACCATGACACTTTCTGCCCCCAGAAAGTCCCAAAAGGCTTGGTCAACCAAGGGTTCCAAGTGAGACCATGAAGACACCAAAAAAAACCTCAATCACCCGAAGATCGGGCATTCAAAGCACCCATGACCTAAAACTTCAAAGAACTCAAAGCCTGAAACCCTACGAAATATAACCAACAGCGAGGAACTCACCTCCAAACACAACTACAACATGGAACACCCCGACCCCAAACTCAGGGATTACCAGGGCAGCTCAAGATCTCCAAGGTCAAACGCCCAACAACCCACTATCTGAGCTAACCAATTAGCATGGTCGAGGTCGGGTGGAGCAGAAGCAAGGGGTTGCTCCGCCAAGTGCACTTTGAAAATAGAGTCTTCCACAAGCTCGTCCTATGGTGGTCTCCCTATCATATTAGGGTTCTCGTCAAACATTGGTTCTTCAAACCAAAACAACTCATAACTCATACAACCTCTAACACTAGCTTGACCCTCAATGTTCCCTATGTTGAACTAACAGAGGACGGGACATCGGTGAGACCCGCACAGGGTCTCCCCACCATTTTAAAATTTCCTAACACCACAAAACCCATGCGGGCATTTCCAGTTTACTTGAACAATACTAAATGAACCCCTCATCACGAACCCACCACACGGGCCGACCTGCACTGATTATTCCTACAGTGGACAACACTGCCACAAGAGATAGATTTGATAGCATAAACCCCTAACCAGGAGGCAAATCAGACAGGCGCACGTCAATTCCACAAGACATGAGAATCTCCGACCATGAGAAGGTTCATGGAGCGTGCCTACTGGATTCACAGGAATATGGATTTTTCCGAACCTCTTTAAGGCCCAAGAGGAACTCCCATAAAATAAGACCACGACAAGTAGACAAGGGATCCATGCCCATCACGACAAGAATGACACCTTCATAGAGGGTACCACAATAGGGAAATTCAAGTTGTCCCCGTCCCGACATTGCGGACTTAAGTCGGACCATGCTCGTCCCAAGTCCGACGAGTTTTTACTGCGCGCAAGCTTCACCCCGAGACCTATGGTTGGGGCACTGATGTCTGAAGCATCTCCAGCCCCGTAGTCCCAAGCTGACCACTTCTAACTGGAACTTCCTCCGTTGGAAAAGCAGCCTGCATACTCCTCCTTGTGTCTCGCACGGCCACTATATTAACATACCCACTGAGGATTGCAGCGAACGGCTTAGAGTGTCTGACTGACCACACTAGAGATAGGAGGTTGAGCGGTCTGTCTGACACGCAACATGAACTGATGGAAGGAGCACTCCACGAACAAGTACCTTTGGTTCACACTCTTCATCAGATGAGGGACCTACTCTTACTACAATATAAACAGGACCAACAACTTGTACCATTTTTTTACCGATGATTCCACACTACTTATGGGGTACATGGAACTAGCTCATCAGAAAGGTCAACACACCTCCTTCGCCACATGTTGACTGGTCGAGCACCTACGAGATCAACCAATTTCCCTCTCCTTAACTTCCTTAGGTACAATCATGGAATGAGGCTTGTCTTGAGGATTGATCACAATGTCCTCATTTGCAACGAAAACGGAACGATCACCATTCACTAGTTTAGTCCCGCTCCACCAGACGTACTCGAGAAAATCTTACATCCGCACAACATTTGAAGTTCCTTCAAAACCCGAGACACATCCAACTTTCCCAAATCACTCAATGACATCCAACTGACATAGACGTCTATGAACAGTCGACGCCACCGAGTAGAACCCAACTCTGCCACTCCACTGAGAGTCTAGGTCGGGCCAAGAACTGAGAGAGACCTGCTGGAACCCATGGAAGGGTTCTAGGGGGCATATCTCAAACAAGAAACACCAAACAGCCTTCCAAAAATCCAAACACATCACAAAACAAACATCAACATTCCAGAAACAAATCCAATAATCCAAATTTCAAACATCAATTCATTTTCAATGAAAAACACTCACATGGAAAACCAAGCACCACACACCAAGCCCAAACGCTATTTTGAAAATCCATCTTTACTCTAAATGCAATGTCATTTTTTTCCATTTCCAAAACCACTTGAGCACGAAAACCCATTTAAGAAAAAGGTCCACTTTCTAGTAAACAAGAAGCAACCTTAGAGATCAATCCACCACCACTGATATTCTATGGTGCCTCGCAAGTATGCATTTTCGTGCCACTCAGGCACCTGTCCACACGATCCACCAACTATCCATTAATCAAGTCCACATGCACATGCGAGCACCCATAGGAATACCACTGGAAAGAAACAAGGCTACTCTACTTTCAAAACAAAACATTCTCAATATCAGAAAATACCTTTTTCTTTTCAAAAACATTTCAAAAATTCAAGGAAAATTTCAAGAATGCTTTCCATTTCTAAAACAGCCCATTTCAATTTCAGATAACCCAAGACATCCCTTTAGAAATTCAACTTTGACAAATCAATGCAAAATTCCAAAAACAAGGTCCAAGAGAAATGCGCCCCAAAATAAAATAAGAGCACCAGCAAAGTCTGCTTCCCTTTTTAAAGGAAAACAATTTCGTGTCAGTCCCAAAATTGAAGCAAGACATCACAAACATTAAAGCATCTGGGAGAAGGACTAGTGGTCATGTCTAACCTGGCTACATGGTTTAGCAGACCATGCCCTAGGAAAGCACCACCCACTAGGAGTGTCGAACCGTACTCTCGGGCATCACATGGGTCACTACTCCATGTGAGACCATGCACACTACCGGTTTTCCCCTATTGTCATCCCCGTCCATACAGAGAAAAACCAAAACTTAAATCCCGGACTACCCCTGGTTACTCGAGGATCGGAACACGTAAGAGTTGGCGACGCTCTTCTCATACCTACCACTCGAGTACCGACAGTCCTATCTCCAATCTACCTGACACCCCAAATAACAAGAACGAAAACCTCCCTTTGATACCATTTTGTCACGAACCAGCCTGGGTCGCCATCCGACCCGGCACCCGAGCCTACCCGCGACATGGCCCGAAGGGCATCCCCGATCCCCACGGGCTGACAACTAGTTTCGGGCATCAAAACATGCAGTTGGGAACGATTTAGCCCAGAAAATAAAAGACATATAGACAAAAATAAACCGAACAAAACAATTAAACACTAACAGTGGGAAAAAGATAAAGATAGGCAACTAGACATACCTCCAAGTGACCCCATGGGTCACCACCAAACTTATAACCACGCTCGCTCGAAGAGCGATCCAAGTCTATAACCTGAAACTGAAAATTAATGTAGGCCTGAGCACCGAGATGCTCAGTAGGAAAGCCAAGGAATAACCACGTCCTATGCACTTACCTTTAAAATTAAATCCAATTATGCTAGTTTGAAAATAAGACATATGAAAATAATGTTTTTTTTTCATTCTTTTCAAATCCAAATCACAAGTTGACATTTTTTTTGAAAATCATTTTTATTCCATCATATTTTCAAAATCGATTCCAAGAGTGAATTCACCTTTTGAAATTGCAAGAAAATAAGTTTAGTATGAAACATGGGTTTTCACAATGAGACAGTAAGTATGAAACAACTGAAAAGAAAGTTACATCGCTAGCAGCATGTCACAAATGAGCACCATGAGTAATCCCTATAGGTAGCTAGAACAAGTGGGAACCTAGAGGCCTCGTACCTTGGTGAAACGTGGCTTAGAAGGCCACGACCCTCAGAAAATGTGGCTTAGATGGCCATGACCCTCAGAAATTCATATGTCTAGTTAGTGTTGTTGCGTCAATCCTGCTAGACAACCTGGGATGAACCCCTGCCGTGTCATCTAACGTACTAGTCCTGGTTGCCCACCTAGGTACCCAGGGTTTCCCGTGTGCTCTATTTCAAAGGATGGTGAGGTTTTATCAAAAAACATATAAATAACATAACACTTTCTTATCCAAAGTCCATTTCACCTCTCACCACCGTTCTCCCTCCTTAAGCGCATCCCCGTTTTTTTGTCACATAACATCACATAAGCCTCTTTATTAGGCACATATCACAACTCACACACTTAACACACACATCATGTTTTTACAACAACGAGGCATGCCTTAAGAGGGGTTTTGTTTCACTTTCGCAAACCATTCTCAAAGCACCAGACGAGCTTAATTTATTACAATAAACACACTTCATTCTTGAACACAAAATCACCCAACACTTAAGTTTCCAAAACCATTTGAAAGTTCAACTAAATAGCCAAGGTACTATATATTTAAATACAATCTAGAAAACATGTTTAAATAAAAAAAACCATTGGAAATACTTATTACACACTAAAATCATTAAGGAAACCACTTTTAAAGAACCATGACCATTTATGTATATACACATATATATATAGCATGTGTATTTCATATAAAATCAGAAGACGCATTTAAAGAACACCAAGCAAAAATGGAAATTTTATTTAAATATTATGGCATATGGGGCCTACCTCAAGACACGCAGCTTTTGAAAAGGGTAACCTGAGACCACTTCACCGCCATGCATATACATTCTCATGCATATGCATATACACAAGTCCTTACTGCCGATGACTCGAACCCCCGAGGAAGGAACCACTCACTATCCATATAATTTAATAAAGGAGTTAAACAATTAAACAATTTATAAAGCATATGAAATGTCACATCAAAGGTTTATACCAACAACACACTCAAACATCCTTTCTAATTCCCAGCGCACCATGACGCAACACCAAAAACATGATAAAACAGACTTCGCAGCACTTGTGCGGCATAATAAACCCACATCAAAGTTTATAAAACACTATGAAAAGCTGAACACGAGTTTTCAAAAAATCAAAACATTCGTATTAAATAACACACTACGAAACACATCAAAATCATATTAAACCTTAAGTGAAAGTATATTCGCACCAAGAAAAATAATCAATGAGTATACTAAATTAATTAAATAATAAAATTAATTTGTCAAACAACACATATATGCGGAAACACATACCTTCGGTATCCAAACTTCGCAAACGCGGCACACAAACTCCGCCGCACGACAAAAACACCAAAACCCCACTCAGATACTCATTTAAGACCAAACACATACCGAAGATACACCAAAATATCAATTACATCCTTTGCACTTCTATAAAAAAGACTAACAATTAACCAGGAATGAAATTTCAGCATCAAGTACACGTATTATGATGATGCCCTACTAAACAATTCAAGGCTTGTCAAACTTAAATGAAAATCAACTTCGCACCAAAACTTCAATGAAAAACAACTTCGCACCACATAAATTAATTAAATAGCACTCTAAACAAATTAACCTTGAAAATTAATTAATCAAATAATAATTGGACATGGAACCACTTACATCGGCGTTGGAAAACCCCAAATAACAAAGCAATGCTCCAATCGCGAACCGAATTCACCACAAACAACTCAAATAAACTCTAACATCAAACAACAAACCAATTACACCGAAATTGAACCAAATGTAAAACCGAAACCCTAACTACAACTTAATAAAATTAAAAGAAATATCAACCGAGGTGTAGTGCACTTACGACAGCGGGTCCGAGAAGCTGTCCGAGCACGATGGAGGGTGTGGAAAGGTATCACACCGACTGGACCTTGCCGGAGGGGGGCGCTAGCCGGGTGCGCGCAGGTCACAGGAAGCAGGTCGGGATGCTGGGATGGTCGGATGGAGAGTGGTCGCCGGAATCGATCCGGCCAAAGCAAGGAGGGGAGGTTCGGCTGGCCGGACAAGGGGGATGGCATGCACAGACCGTCGGATAGAGCAGTGTGCGCCGGAGAGGATGAAGGGTGCGCGGTAGACTGGTTGGGGAGCTGCAGTGCGACGGGCTGGCTTGGGAGCTCGGGGTGCGGCGCGACGAGTTCTCTCCGGTGGTGTCGTGGGTGGCGACCTTTAGCGCGCAGGAAGAGGGGGCTACCACCTAGGGTTTGAATCGGCGGGGGGGGGGGGTGGGAGGTGTGCTGCACAAATAGAAGGGGGGAAGGATCTGATCTGCGCGGGGAGGGGAGAAGCGTAGAGATAGGGAGAAAGGATAGAGAGAAAATAGAAAAAAAGATAATGGAATAAAAAAAAATTAAAGAAATAAAAAGAAATAAAAATAGGGATGAAATAAAATCTAAAATAAAACTCTAAACTAATTTAGAATATTATTAGTGATAATAATAATAATAGTAATATTAGTGTAAAAAAAACATAATGTAAAATAAAATCATAACGATAACATAATATATATATATATATATATATATATATATACACACACACATATATAATAATAGTTACAACCTTATTAAAATCTTAACAAAATTAATAATAATAGTAACGACAAAAGTGACATGCTGGAAATTTTAGAACCTTTATAATAATTTAATATTATCTATCTAATTAAAACAATAACTGAAATAATAAGAAGAAGAAGAATAATCCCCAATAATAATAATAACAATATTATTAAAACAACTCATAAATTAATTAATCATTTTTCATATTTTATTTTTCACTTGATGTATTATTCAACTCACTAATTAAATGATTACCCGTGCACCGAGTAGGCCGCACGAACATCTGACGAAGCCATGCGGCTTTGCCTGTTCCTTGCTAACGCGCCGGAAACTACCAAGCCAAAACACTCATTTATCCTCAAAACGCAACAACGCAAGTCGGGTCTGGAAACGTGCACGGTCGTGTGCAAGGCTGCGCACCCAAATAATAACACATTTAATAATAAAATGTCATCCAAATATGATTGGGCACTACACATGGTCGCGCGTACGGGTACACACTCGTATAAGATCCCAAATAATTAAATTAAGATAAAGCATCAGTCGGGGTGTGACAGGTTTGGATTGCATCGAGAAGAGGAATGTTCAACTTGACATGTGAGAAGATTTCCCTCAATGTTTCACTCAATTCAGGCTTGGTTTTCCCCCTCATCTGTTGAGGAAATGGTGTAGGTTGTGGGGTTGTTTAGCCATTTTTTAGCTCAATCCTTCAATGAAAAAGGAAAGAGCCTCACTTTATTTGATTCTAGTTGATGTGGGGGACACATGGTTTCTACAATCTCATTGAACTCCTTAACATGAAGGTAGGACATCTCAGACTCCATCCTGTGAAAGGTTAGAAGGTGGTTTAGAACATGGGGTTTAAAGATGTAATTGGAATATCCTAGGGAATTGTGTCTAATGCATGAGGGGGCATTGGTCCAAGATGGATTGAGGTAGTCATTCATGGTTTGATCGACTACATTCCCTAGGTTTTGAGCTTCTTGTTTTTGGTTCCCCATTTGATTTCCCCCAGGATTTACAATTTGATTTCTTGGAATACCCTCCATTAGAACTGGTTCAATTTTTGATTCTGGAGTACTATTATGATTAGGATCTAATGGTTACAATCCCCTATGTTCACTTGACTCCCCTATCCAAGGAATTTCCACCCTGACTAGTCTATTTGAATTATCACGGGTGTAAGCGGACATGCGCCAAAAAAAAAGAGAAAGGGACAAGATAAGAGATCTTGGGTGAGAATAGAAGAATGGAGGTGAGGAAAGAAGGTTGTTGGTCTATGAACTTACTTGGTACCCGAAAAAGGTGCCAAAATTTGATTCATTCTCAAATTTACCCAAGAGATGAAGGTAGAACGGTCCTTGTAGTCTAGATTGGGTTGTCGAATCCACTGAGACCTAAGAAGATACCTAAGACACACAACCTATGAGGTGGGTTTTTGGATATGAAGTGGACAACATGGTTTTAATTTTGGATGGTTTTAAAGAACACTAATAAACCTAAGTGAATTAAATTAAATGAAAATGGGTTGATCTTAAGATTATTCTAGGGGTGGATTGAATGAATTTTACTTCTTTAGACAATTTTGGTTTAATTAATTCTTGATGAATCCATTCTTCAAAATAACACTACCTTCATCATTTTCTGGTTTGATGCAACTAAAATCAATTACTAATCCCCTACACACTTAGAGAATTAAATTCATGATGTCTCTAAGGTTTATGGTCATTTTAGTAATTGGATTTATCTTCCTCAAACACAGTGAAGATGAAGAGTGGAAATAACTGAAGAATGGAAGTCTTAAATTAGTAAACCAATTAACAACAATTAGTTCATAAAATAACATTCAATCCAGCATTTTCATATTACTAATATCAACCCATTAAATTCTTATCCCTACATTTATGGTATACTCTCAATGGTGGGCGGAAGATGACTTACAAGAATTTGATTGAAGAAATTAAAACCGCGGAAATAACGAGCACTCCTCTGTGTGTGTGAATGAAATTCACACCTATGTGTGAACTAATTCACCACAAAAAGGGATATCACTATGATTTGTGATTATAATGTTTTAATGAATTAAATGGGAAGAATATAAGAGAAAGATGTTGATTAATAACAAACAAGTACAAAAAGGAAACTTACATGGAAATTGAAATGCGATTACAAACACAAAGTGGCAGCATAACATTACAATTAAACCAAACACCCAAGATCCTTAAATCCTCCAACACCACTGCCTTAAATAGGAATTTTTGATCCCTTGTGTCTAGCCTCCAATATTACAAGTCATCTCACTTGATTATGGTAGGTCTAGGGTGGTGGAAAGTTTGTGGAAAGAAGACTTTCCACCCATGACCCGAAAAGGCATCTAGCTTGCATCTACCAAATAGAAGCGCATGAAATACCTTCTAGATGGAAGAATTTTGGTGGGCCATATAAGACTTAAATTAAGCTCCGGATGTCCCATAACATCCTGTAAAACCTCATACCAAAAGGAGTTATGGTTTTCTAGATATGGTTTAATTGGTGGGATGTTTTTATGGGATGCAGATTCTGGCCTAGATTTTGATATACTATTTTGTCAGCCTAAATAAAAATTATGGCGGCCAAATTAGCATTGGATCCTGAAGAATATTTTTTTAATATATATTTATTCAAGCATACCAATAATTTTGGGCATAATTGGGCCTGTATTGTGGGCCCCACATTCTCATCAGTGGGCTGGTGTCCAATCTGCCTTCTCCAGAATTGTTTCTTTTCACCGCCAAATATCTCCATCATCCTTTATGAATCATCCATTGATCCCTGAATGAAAAATGTTTAAATTTAAGTGAAGATACATTTCACAAAATATCAAATTAAAATATGGATAATTACATTCCTTATAATCAGATGACTCATTGGGCCAAAATTGGTGTACATTAGGCATGAAGTGCACAAATGACGAGAATGGATGTTCAAAATCAAAATACACTAACTCAGGCCCATAAGATCAAAAATGAACATTTAATACCATTAAAATGTAATTAAAATATGTGTTTTTATTGTCTAATCACTCTCCCCTAGGTTCATCGGACCTTTCGAGGTGATGGGACGAGTGGGTGAGGTGGTGTATCAGCTGGCGTTACCACCTCAGCTAGAGAAAGTTCACAACGTCTTTCACGCCTCCCATATTCGTTGATATCTGCATGATGACTCCCATGTAATCGATTGGGGGGAGTTAGATGTCGAAAATGATGCGACCTTCGTAGAACGACTGATCAAGATCGAGGATCGTAAAGAGAAAGTGCTTCGTGGACGAACCATCCCCTGGGTTCCTGTATTGTGGAGGCATGGTGGCCTCGAGGAGAGCACTTGGGAGCGGGAGGCCTAGTTACACATTCAGTACCCAGAGCTATTTTGACTTTCTTGTTGTTTTTGTTCTGAGATTTGTTGAGATGTTTCACCTTGTGTTTTAATATATGAAATTCTTATTTTTCTTAGCTATGAGATGATAAATTCCCTGTTCTCTGTGTGTGTGTGTGTGTGTGTCCGAATGTGTGATGATGGAAAAACCTGACTGCTAATCAGGACGCATTAATGTGGATGCGATTAAACCCGTGCGGGCGAGTTAGTGCTGCCCAAAGCGAATAATATCCTGACATGTAGGAGGGGACTCCCTAACTCATGTGTTAGAGAGTGTGATCCTTGTGCTTGTTGTGGATGTTTGGGGTTGATAACTCTTGGGGGAGTATTCTTGGATGTAGGGGGAGTTCTGTTCCAGCTTTCGAACAACTCAGGTGTTTTCCCCTGAGAATTATCTTTAGGGGGTGGTTGTTTGGACCCCTCTTTTCCCCTTTCTGGCTTGTTCTTATATTCTCGGGGATGAGAATAGTTTGAGAAGTATCTGATGTAATGGCCCGGGGTTTTGGGGTCCATTACTTGGTGAAAATATGATGTTTGGGTGTTCTCGGTAGAGCTTAAGACCCCTACCAGTAGCCTTGGCCTACTGGTAGCCTCAACCTACCGGTTTCCTCGGCCTACCGGTAGCATCGGCCTACCGGTAGCTCTCTCCTACCGGTGGCCTAGCCTACCAGTGACCTTGGGGTACCGGTAGCTCCACGGGTTTTCCAGTAGCGCCTCCTTTTTGCGTGAATTGGGTTTTAAACCTTGTTTTGACCCCATTAAACCTATTTTAAATCCCATTAATGTCGTTTAATTAAATGATTTGGTGAGTTACCCTCCTTAAATGGAAAATCATGCGTTTTGATCATGCCTTTAACCACATTTTCAGAAACTCTTATAGGACATAAGGAGGTGTGCATAGGTTTTAACCGCCCCGAAGGGCGGGGACCTTTTGGTTGGACGTGCGGGGTGGCCCAGCCGCGTGGTCAACCCACGATCCCACTTCTTCCATGGTTTCGAGTTTTTTTCTCTATATCTTAACCATCCTAGGAATGTTGTATCTCAATCCTTAAAACCTAAAGGCTTTTCTACTCCCTGAGTTTCTTGTTTTCTATCACCCTGCGCTCAGAGTACCCTTCCTCCCGATGAGTCGTACCCCTGTTGTGAAGTTTTCCTTGATCACGTTCCCTGGAGCTCCTGCTACTCCTGATTTCCAGTTTCCACGCGAGGACTTAACTTCAATCCTTGATCAATCAAGTAGAAATATTACCTTTGTCTCTCCACTTTGTGTATCATGCATTGTGGGTGTTCTATGGTTCCCACGACGTAGTTAATCAATTCTGTAATGAAGATAATAACCGGTTAAAGAACGGGGACGCGGAAGTTTGTTAATGTTGTTACATGTTTTTATCCATGCTTTCCCTATGATGTTTTTCTGAATTTAATGGGCTTAGGCCTACTGAAAATCATGCTCGTTGGGGGTCTTTGTTTGCGCACCTATGCTATGCTTTGTTTTATGCTTTGTATGGTGAATGGGAATCATGTATGAATCAGTTAAACACTTAAACTCGGCTGTTGAATATGAAAGCCCGTAATCGTGTGTGATCACCCCCGTTGAACTCAATAATATAAAATAATGAATTATGATATTTGGGATGGTTCAGATATGGATGGGTGAACAGCAGGGTTGTGAATGGTGTGGTTGGAATGGCATGAGTTGTTGCATGGCTGTGGTGGTGTTTGGCAGCAGGGTTGCAGGTTGGGTTGTGAACATGAATAAAAGTGGGAAGTTAATAATGAACTAGGTGGAATGGTAATGAATTTATGTGGGATAAACAATGGTTTGTTGGGTTTTTCTTTGCTTCCAGTACATTGAGGGATCTCACTGATCCTTTTGTTGATGTGACTTCACAAGAGAACCGGGTGTGAATGCTTAAATTACTCGATGGATTCCCTTCCTGCTTATTGTTGTTTCATCTTTGCTTGTGCCTGTTAGTTTCCCAGTAGTGGAAGGATTAACTCTTACTGAACTGTTATGAATGATAACTTGAACAGGGAAACTAGGAAATGTTTTTTGTGTGCCTATTTTCTGAGGCAGCGGTGCTTGTGCACCTTCTTGTATCTATTTGAGGAGCTGTATTTTGGGCTATGTGTTGGTATATATATCTGTAACTATATGTTTTTGTGTTTAGTCACACCCCACCCGCATTGGGAACTTAGTTTCAGACACCCCATTTCATGGGGAAGGGTGTCCCCTCCTAGTTACTCTCCATCCTACTCCCTCTTCCCTCGACTGTGATGGCTGGAGGCGACCTTAAACCCAAGATTCTTCGGGTAGGTTTCGATTGGTGTGTTGTTAGCCTAGGAATATTTAGGTAGGTTGTTTTCCCAAGAATATTTGGGATGAGGCCCAGGTGTTTTCAGGCAGGGGTTCTGGTTATGGGTTGTTTTCCCAGGTGTCTTCGGGATGAGGCCCAGGTGTGTACGGACAGGGATGGATGGTTGTGAGGCCAAGGTGTGTGTAGGCAGGGATGTGTGGTTGTGAGGCCCAGGTGTGTGCGGGTAGGGATGTGGATGGTTGTGAGGCCCAGATGTGTGCAGTCAGGAAGAGTGTGGTAGCTTCAGGACGTTTGCCATTAGGAATGAGCAGTTAGTTAGAGGGGGAAATGGTGGTGAGGGGTACCCAAATGTTTTGTTCTAACTATTACCTTACTGCTTGTGTTTTTTTGGTGAGCGTGGCCAGTGAGGTGGGACAGATAGATTCCTTAATAGATTTTGGTTCTTCTGCTTCACATGGGACTTTAGGATGTCTCCCCACTTGTGCATGAGAGATATAGGTTTTTCCTACTGATTATACTTTGTATTCTCACCCTACGTTTACTTTCAGGTTGCCAGGAGGACTTTGGAGGCTGTGCGGGACCTTACTAGTCTGGACGTTGGAGTTGCTGTTGGTTGCTGTTGTTTTCTTCTTATCCTTTCTTTTCCTGTTGGTTTTGTACTTTGATGTTTTTGTACTTTGTTCCGTTTTATTATTAAAACATGCATGCTGTTTGGTTTTATTTTGAGTTTTCTATACTTGGTGGTGTTTGGTGTTAACTCATTCTTTCTCCGAATCTTGGTTAATTAAAAAGGGTAATACCTCCCATATTGTGAAAATGTTACACCCTTGGTTCTAGTCACCACTCTGGGGCCTACTGGAGGTGGGACTCAGGGGTCATTATCCCATCTTCGCCTGGAGGAAGGAAAGGCGGGGACCTTTTCCGCCCCTTCCATCATCTTTCCGAAGGTGGTTCGTGATAAAACCAAACCTCAAGAGATGTCTCCCAACCTTTTCAAATGTGTCAAACGTTCTCAGAGCACATTTTTTACAAGGAAACCTAATTGTGCCTTCTGAAACATATTCTGGTTTTGATGATGCAAATGCTAAAAAAGCTTCAAAAGACTCAATATATACAAGATTTAAACCTGAACCATATGGATTTCTGCACTGATTTATCCAGGCGCGATCATATAATAATGACTGATGTCAACTTCCTTGTTCTGTATTTTTTTACAAAATATAAAATCATCACTGTTTTTTATTGATTTGAAATTATAAAAATACTATCTGAAAAAAGAAGATAAATAATTACTACTACTTATTAATAATTACCATTAATTAAAGGCGACACAATTTCCAGTGGATTGACGGCTACTCTTTTGTCCCACGGCTCATTTACCTGCATCTTTCTCACACTGAAATCACAATGAAGAATCTGGTCGGAGGTAAACATATTCATTCTCATATGCATGAGAATAAATATCCATATCGCCGACCAGATTCTTCATTGTGATTTCAGTGTGAGAAAGATGCAATTAAATGATCTGTCAGACAAAAGAGCCCCCTTTTCATCGATGAATCGTCTTCTTCCAACTGTCACTGCCTGAAAACATTATTAAAAATTTGATCCTATGAATACATATCCAATCTCGTGTATACGAGATTGAATATGCCTATGTAGCAACACATTTTTCATATTGTTTTGAGTCGGTGAGAGTTTAAAAGAGAAAAGTCATTGAGCAAAAGGAGTGTCGTCAATCCACTGGAAATTGTGCCAGGTTCTTGGAATTTATTAAAATTTATAAAAAATTATTTCTAACTATTTCGAACTAATTATTACTAATTATTACTATTTATTGCTAATTATTACTAATTTATAAATACTTATCAATACTTTGCAAAATAAAAACTGCTTGAATAATGAAAGGAAATTTGTTAATCATCATTGTGGAGATGATTACAAATTTTCCCTTCATTATTCAAGCAGTTTTCATTTACTAATTACTAATTATATCTAATTATTACTAATAAAAAGTTTGCGTCATCTATGTCCAATGTAAACTCTATAATTTTCCTTGCATGGTTGATCAACTTGCAAGTAGTGTTGTAATAGGATGACCAAAGTAATGTCATTCTCGTCTCTAAGAATCATCTCGCTCCCTTTACATAGATCATTCTTCCTTAAAAATTTGAGGGGACATTAGTATCTTTCCCTTAAATTTTCAAGCAAGAATGGTCTATGTAAAGGGTCATGTGAGATAATTCTTATAGATGAGAAGGGCATGACTTGGGTTATCCTATTACAATGCTACTTGCAAGGTGATCAACCAAGCAAGGACAATTATATCTAATTATATATAATTATTACAAATTATGACTAATTATGACTAATTATTACTAATTATGACTAATTATGACTAATTGTGACTAATTATGACTAATTATGACTAATTATTACTAATTATTATTAATTATTACTAATTATTACTAATTATTACTAATTATTACTAATTATATCTAATTATATCTAATTATATCTAATTATAGCTAATTATATCTAATTAAATATAATTATTACTAATTATATCTAATTATATCTAATTATTACAAATTATATCTAATTATTACTAATTATTACTAATTATATCTAATTATTACTAATTATTACTAATTATTACTAATTATTACTAATTATTACTAATTATTATAAATTATTCCTAATTATTAATAATTATATCTAATTATATCTAATTATTACTAATTATTAGTAATTATTACTAAATATATCTAATTATATCTAATTATATCAAATTATATCTAATTATTACTAATTATTACTAATTAATACTAATTATTACTAATTAATACGAATTATTAATAATTATAACTAATTATATCTAATTATATCTAATTATATCTAATTATATCTAATTATTGCTATTTATTTGAAATTATTGCTTATTATTAGTATTTATTTGTATTTATTAGTATTTATTAGTATTTATTAGTAATTATTACTAATTATTGCTAATTATTCCCAATTATTGCTAATTATTACTAATAATTGCTAGATATTACTAATTATTGCTAAATATTACTAATTATTAGTATTTATTCATAATTATTAGTATTTATTCCTAATTATTACTAATTATTCTTATTTATAACTAATTATTACTATTTATTACTAACTATTACTATTTATTACTAAATATTACTATTTATTACTAAGTATTACTATTTATTAATATTTATTAATATTTATTACTATTTATTACTATTTATTACTATTTATTACTATTTATTACTAATTATTACTAATTATTACAATTTATTACTAATTATTACAATTTATTCCTATTTATTACTAATTAATCCTAATTATTGCTAATTATTCCTATTTATTGCTATTTATTTCTAATTATTGCTAATTAGTTCTAATTATTCCTAATTATTCCAAATTAATTCTAATTATTAGAATTTATTCCTATTTATTCTTCATTATTGCTAATTATTGCTAATTATTGCTAATTATTCCTAATTATTCCTAATTATTCCTAATTATTCCTAATTATTCATAATTATTAGTATTTATTAGTATTTATTATAAATTATTAGTATTTATTATTAATTATCACTAATTATAGCTAATTATTACTAATTATTGCTAAATATTCTTAATTATTGCTAAATATTCCTAATTATTGCTAAATATAACTAATTATTAGTATTTATTCTTAATTATTAATAATTATTCATATTTATTACTAATTATTCCTAATTATTACTAATTATTGTAAATTATTACTAATTATTGATATTTATTAATATTTATTTCCATTTATTACTAATTATTTCTATTTATAACTAATTTTTGCTAATTTTTTCTATTTATTGCTAATTATTGCTAATTATTGCTAATTATTTCTAATTATTCCCAATTATTGTTAATTATTTCTATTTATTGCAAATTATTGTTAATTATTGCTAATTATTGCTAATTATTGATAATTATTTCAAATTATTTCTAATTATTACTATTTATGCCTAATTACAGCTAATTATTTATAATTATTGCTAATTATTCCTAATTGTTGCAATTTATTGCTAATTATTAGTATTTATTTCTAATTATTAGTATTTATTAGTAGCTGTTACTAATTATTAGTATTTATTACTAATTATTACAATTTATTACTAATTATTACAATTTATTACTAATTGTTAAAATTTATTACTAATTATTACTAATTATTTCTAATTATTGCTAATTATTGCTAATTATTCCTAATTATTACTAATTATTGCTAATTATTAATAATTATTGCTAATTATTCCTAGTTATTGCCAATTATTACTAATTATTAGTAATTATTACTAATTATAAGTATTTATTTTTAATTATTCATAATTGTTCTTAATTATTACTAATTATTCTTAATTATTACTAATTATTCCTATTTGTTAATATTTATTTCTATTTATTAATATTTATTATTAATTATTGCTATTTATTTCTATTTATTGCTAATTATTTCTAATTATTCCTAATTATTGCTAATTATTGCTATTTAATTCTATTTATTGCTTATTATTTTTAATTATTCCTAATTATTTCTAATTATTGCTAATTATTAGTATTTATTAGTAATTATTAGTATTTATTTGTAATTATTAGTAATTATTAGTATTGATTTCTAATTATTACAATTTATTACTAATTATTACAATTTATTACTAACTATTGCAATTTATTACTAATTGTTATTAATTATTCCTAATTATTATTAATTATTCCTAATTATTACTAATTATTCCTAATTATTCCTATTTATTACTAATTATTCCTATTTTTTACTATTTATTGCTATTTATTACTAATTATTGTTAATTATTTCTAATTATTGCTAATTATTCCTAATTATTGCTAATTATTGCTAATTACTGCTCATTATTCCTAATTATTATTATTTATTCCTAATTATTAGTATTTATTAGTAATTATTAGTAATTATTAGTATTTATTACTAATTATTACAGTTTATTACCAATTATTATTAATTATTTCTATTTATTACTAATTATTGCCAATTTTACTAATTATTGCTTATTATTCCTAATTATTGCTAATTATTCCTAATTATTACTAATTATTACTAATTATTAATATTTATTCCTAATTATTACTAATTATTCCTAATTATTCCTAATTATTCCTATTTATTACTATTTATTGATATTTATTACCAATTATTATTAATTACTACAAATTAATTATATACAATACTAATTATCGTTAATAATTAATAATTACTACTAATTATTAAAAATTAATATTAAAAATTTCAATTTATTGTTACAAATAAATACTAATGACAAAACAATATAAAATTAATTTAATTACAACTAATCAACAATAAAAAAAATTAACATAAAAAAATGAAATAAATAAAAAATTAAAATAACACAAATACATTTAAGACTGATTATCTATTGATGCAGACAGCTTCACAACTTCTTCGTGAACAAAAAAATTAACTTGGAAAAATTCTCTCTCTGAAATCATAGTTTAGAGAGACACATGATCTAAAATTTGAGAGGAATGAGAGGAAAAACGGATGGGGGTATATATATGTTAGATTATTTGCGACGGGTATCCCGTCACAAATTGTATCTTTTATGACGGGACCTGTCGCAAATACATACGCCCGCATTAATTATTGTCAGCGGTTAAAACGTTATTTGCGACGGGACCTGTCGCAAATAGTCCCTACCGACACACCTTTTGCGACGGGACGACATCCCGTCGCAAAAGACTATAAACCGCCGTCGGTTATTTGCGACGGACCCCGTCGCAAATACTTAACTATTTGCGACTATGGGATCCCACCGTCGCAAATAACCTTCGTGCGGTTTGGCGCGCTATCCGCGCCAAACTATTTGTGACGGAAGACGAAATACCATCGCAAATAGTTGGTTATTTGCGACGGGTCATTACCCCCGTCGCAAATAACCTCTTGGACGGACCTTTTGCGACGAGATTTATTTCTGTCACAAAAAGCCAGTTTTCCTGTAGTGTGATCTCAGATCATCATTTTATCTTATTATAAGTCAAAAAAATCCACTCAATTATTTTTAGGCCAAGCTACAATATTGACTGTTACAACAAGGACAAAAAAAATGCACTAGATCTCCCCTTGGCATTAAAAAGATAAAAAAAACTATACAAAAACTTGTAACAATGAAGACAAAGAATATTGGATGGGAACACACCCAAAAATTAAAAAAATTACAACCAAAATATATTGTTTACAATAAAAGAAAATTTTTTATATAAATTTTTTTAATATAAGAATCAAAATAAAAGGAGGATTATAAAAACTAGCAAAAAAACAATACAATGCCAAATATGATGGAAAGGAATTGCAATGTTTGAATGAAATAGTTATCATCTTTATAAAGATACCATGTTTCCATTATTTTTGTTAATAATATTTATTCTGTTTGAAATTTTCACCAATGGATATATTGTTGTTTTAGAATGCACTATACTGATGGTTGTTGACTGAAAGAAAATAGATGACGATCGTACAATGAATTCTATAATATTCTTACATTTAGATAATGAATTCAGAAAAAAATAGGGATTAAGAATGAAAAAGGAATTTGAGATATGGTGAAAAATATTTATAAAGGTAACATAAAAGTAAAATAATCAAAGCTAAAATCATCTGTATGCTTGAAGATGAAACAATATATGCATTTTTCATAAGAATAAATTAAGTGGTAATATCCATAAGGGGTTTTAGATAGACTCTTGAAGATGCTATGATGGTCAAAAAGATATTTTTATCTTTTTGGAAAAATATGTTGCTAATGACTCAACACAGGAAGAATATGACTTGAATTCATTTCTATTGGGAGACTTACAATGACACAACCTGACCCACTGGGGACTTGCTTAGACCGACAGTGACGACAAGTGTGCCGCCCAAATCCAGCTTCTAATAGGTCAAGGTCTAGAGACCAGCACCAAGAAGGCATACTACTCACATGGGAGGTTATAAACTAATGGAATTTCACAAAACCATATGTCTCCAGAATGAATCATAGACAATGAAATTCTAGACATAACATCTGACTATAAAATAAAATTCATGTGACAACTGTCATCCATAACATGATGAAAAATGTAAAATCCAAAAATGGAAAATAAAATACTATAATACCCCAAGTAAAGACAAACCTAAAACATATGGAAAGGGGGAAATTCTCATTAAACCAACTTTTGGAATGAACACCAATAACAATCATCACCTTTGAGAACCACTAAACACATGCTTTTTCCAACTCAACAACCTTCCCAATCATCCCTAAAATGTTCATTTTTTGAATAGAACACAACACACTTTGGTGAGAATACCATTTTGGGGTGAGTATAAAAATACCCAATATGATTCCACAAAACACAAAGATAGGGCTAAATGAAAAGTCAACTTGAAACCAAATACAAGGAGGGACATTGATAAGGAAACCCATATATTCTTTAAAGGTTGACACAATCATAGATAATGTGAAGTCCCAATGACATAGCCTAGCTCTAACAAGATTTTATATTGTAGGTAACCCTAGGTACCCATTGGGAAACATCCCTTGATCCAACTCTCTCTTACATAGCCAAATTAGGATGGTTATGTGACTTTAAGCATGTCTCCCCATATGCCATAGGCTACCAACTAGTAGTTGGGCTGTAAAGGTCATAGTGGGGAGACTTTACCCCATGTTATAGGGTTAAAATACAGAGATAGTAAATAATATAAATAAATATTATAGTAATGTAATAATTGAAACATTACATAATGCAACTTGAAAGTAAAGGAATAACCAGTAAATCAAATAATAGTGAACCATCTAATGACATGATATAATGTATCCAAATGTCAAAATAAAATTAATAAATATAAAATTCCATGATGACATGAATAAACTAAAAATTATCCAGTCTCGAACCCCATGTTAGTCCTTTCTACAAGCTCTAACCCATTCAACAATCAACAATCAAGAACAGGGTCCCTCACACTTGTCCAAACTTGAATCAATGTAATCTGCTCAGATACCAAACAGTGGACCAGATAGGGTGTGAGTAAAACTCAGTAGGTTGACACGACTATGTCTAAAAAAACTATTCTGATAAATAAGTTCATGCAATAAAGTGATAAATAGGTGTATTAATTAATGAACATAATAAAATAAAATAATCAACCTGCTTCAACACCATTCCATAATATCTCTAATCATTTATCACAACTATTCCAACAAATATCACAAGTCCATGATATAATAACATAACAAGACAAAGCCCTTTGTATAATAATTTTAGTATATAGCCCAAGCCCTCTATATAATCATTTCATCATAATCGAGTCCACCCCTCTATATAAGCATTTTAGAATCACTGGGCCAATCCCTTTAAGAATTACAGCATAACCAGACTGATTCCTCTATATACTCATTTCATCATAACCAATCCAATCCCTATAAGTGTTACGACATAACTGATCCAAGCCCTCTATATGATCATTTCAATATAAATCACATCACAAGATATGAAAGTAAGTGTAACACATATAACATCATAATACACAAGGGTTAATTCATCCAATTACCCTTTCACCCTTAAATTCCCTTTCATATATAAAATTAGGTATTTAACCATTAACATGCTAGTGTACAAAGCCATACCATATCGGGATTCAACACCCATTCCAAATAATCAATTAATCCATTTTCCAAGGTGAATTTATTAAAATAAAATCACATGAGGTCTCAAGTCATGCTAAACACACTATAAGAAATTATCTAGTTCATTATTTTTCCATGGTAGGCTCACCTAGTGGGAAGCCACAAGCTAGGTCGCAACCCCATTGAATCCAAAAGGATCCAAAGAGTAATCCAGCACATGATTTATTATCACCCATTATTAAATTAATTAATTTTCATGTTGTTACGACTCAATCTCATAATATTACACATACTTGAACAATATAAATAGACCATAGGGTTTCTTTGTAGTCTACCTACTGTTAATCAGCATTCAACACAATGCATATAATAGGTATTTCCAAAAAGGATGAATGTGATGATGATCTCAAGAAGAACCTAGATCATACAAGATCATGATCAACATTGGATTCCACAGTGGTCACAATATTACACTATTAAAATGAGGAATAAGAGGAATAGAATGAAAACCCTAAGTTAAACTACTCACCAGAGATTGATCCCTTGATCGAGATGCTAGGAAGGGAAAAAGGCACTCAAAAATAACTCGGATCACCTAGGACATGAGAGAGGAGGGTTGAACGTGATTAAGACTGAAATCATACATGCATCGTGACATTAAAACCACTAAGACTGATAAATACATGGTGTGTAACCATTTCACATCATGTACTTCACAAATTATGAGTTATGCTGAAAAATGTGTTGTCTCGGGTTAAAATGAACCTGGTCGAATATTACATGACATGAACCAATTTAACGATGTGTATTCATTTCATGTCATGATTTTATTTCAGGGAATTTTCCTAGTGATAGTTACATGTCTTGTAACACATACATGGCACATTAATGTACAAAATATAGCTTTATGCACAATTTTAGTAGAAGAGCCTAAACCACCTTCGAAGCCCTCAAAACTCATGAGGAACCCTCGTAAACCCATTTAACATTTTTATATTTAGTCTCCATTAATTTAAACAAATGTAATTCTCTAAACCGTAGTTCATTTTACCAATTAAAATCTATTTTTCCTTAAAATAACTCAACCACCATGTTTTAAAGAATAAGGAAAATGCAATCCAAATAGGTTCAACACAAAACTTCAAGAGGGAAATACCTTAAAAAATAAGAGATCTTACAACCTCCCCATCATATAACAAATCATCCCCAAGCCTCTCCAAGAATCAATTTTGGGTCTAATAAAATATGTTTGGCCACTATGTTCATATATCATATTCCCTCTCCTATGTCTCCTCCTGAAAATTCTCATGCTACCACTACACTTGAACTAGAGGTATAGTCTTACCCCGAAGATACTTATTACTACAATCCACAATCCAAATCATATTCTCCTAAAAAGATGCATATACACCAAGGTAAATGTCATCAAATTCTACCACCTGGGAAGTGACAGGATGATATATCTAAAGTTGCGACATGTGAAACATGTCATGCATAGAAATGTAGCGCTATAGAATGGATAATCAGTATGCCACTATACTATACCTTTCCACTATATCAAATGGTCTAACAAACCAATGTGCTATCATTCCTTGTTTTTTGATATATAATTTCTCCAACTTAGGAAAAACTCAATTTAAAACACGATTACCAACCTAAAACTCCAGAGGCCATCTCCAGGCGCCAGCATATGATTTATTCCAAATCTATTTGGTCACCAAGTACCTCCTGATCAACTGAACCTGATCAGATATCACCTACAAGTGACTAGGTCCAACTAGTTCTAACTCACCTGCCTCTAACTAAAAAAGAGGCGAATGACACGACCTTCCATAAAAAGCCTCTAAAGGTTCCATTTGAGTAAATTCCTAGAATATGTTATTATATGAAAACTCTATGAGTTCCATATGATGGTTCCACATACCAAAAAATTCCAAAACACATGCTTGTAACATATCCTCCAGAATCTGAATAGTCTGCTCAGATTGACCATCAATCTAAGGATGATAGGTCATAATTAGAAGAACCTATGATCCCATATCATTATGTAGACCCTTATAGAACTATGGAATGAAATGATGATCTCTATAAAAAATTATGCTCCTTATAACACCATTCAACTAAACTATATCACACATATAAATACTAGCCAAATCATCAATGGTGATGGTCTCACTAATAGTCAGGAAGTGGGATACCTTCATCATTCGATACAAGATCATCGATGCTCCATATTTCTTACATTATTTCCTCTATAATTCTATCAGAAAATTTATAGTTTTGTTAACCCATTTCCACTCCGGAATGGGTAGAGGCTGCAACAACCTAACATGCCTCTAATGCTAAGCCTTTACCTATTTATAAGTGAAACATATCGCAAAAAATCCTATTATCTATTTCATCATTCCTATACACCAATAATATCTAAAGATATCATGATACAACTTTTTCAAAATTGAATGTACCACCCATGTAGAAGCATGAAACTCTCTCAACAGCTCCACACGCAAGCCCATTGAAACCCATACTTTTCTATGGAAAAGAATAGGATTGTCATGGACAACAGACCACCATGATGGTGTCTCCCCACCAAATAATTTGTCCCTCTGAAATAATCTCTTCGGATCAGATAACTTACATTTCTTGATCTGGTCCAAAAGCATGGGAATAATAAATATAGATGTCAGTGCTACTTATACCTATTACTCTTGAACATCTTGATGCATGTATGAAAAGAGTTCCATCATCCACCACTCATTGCCAGACTCTTGCACTTACACTATCTGATTCTTCCATCATAAGGCATTGGAAATGACTTTTCCCTTTCCCAGTTTATAAGACAACTCAAATTTGAAAGAATTAAGATACTCAATGCACCTTATCTACCGATGGTTTAGGTCTTGCTGAGAAAAGATGTTCCTGAGGCTCTTATGGTTCATGTACACCACGAGCCTCTCTACCATAAGATAATTTTCTATCAAATCAGGTAATGTACAGCTGAAGCTGACTCTAGATCATTATTAGGATAATTCCTTTCTTGTGGTTTCAGCTATCTGAATCCATAAGAAACCACTCTATCCTCCTACATCATAACTTCATCGAGTATAACTCTAGATGTGTCATCATACATGGTATATGACTTACCCAGAATAGGAAATATAAATATAGGGTTTGCTTTTATCTTACCTTTCAGATCTTGAAGAGGACTCTCTCAATCATATGAACAAAAAAACTTCACCCATTTCTTGGTCATCCTAGACACCGGTGATTCCAGAAGGGAGAATTCCTGGATAAAATAATGATAAAAACCTAGAGGACCCATAAAACATAAAATCTCAAAAAATAACCTTGGAACACTCCAAAGATACCATGGATAAAACATTATCTTGGTTAGATGAGACTCCAACCTCTGAGATTACATGACCTAATAAGTTCACTTTATCAATTTAGAAACATCATTCGGTTAACTTGGAGTAAATCAAATGCTCTCTCAATGTACTCAAGACACTACCAATATATTTCTCATGATCATATAAAAACTAGGAGTAAATTATGATATCATCGATTAAAACCACCATATACTAAACCAGAAAAAGAATGAAACATATAATTAATTAATTCCATGAATAACATCAGTGCATTAGTCAGACCGAAGGAAATCCCCATGAACTCATACAATCCATACCTTCTCCTAAAATAAGTCTATGTTGTGTATGATGGTACCACCATCAAATGGAGGTATCCTGATCTCAAATTTATCTTTGAGAAGATCTTGTCACCTCTTAATTAGTCAAATATATCATCAATGTGGGGAATTGGATATCGATTCTTAACCATTATATAATTCAATCACAGATAATACACACTTAAGTGAAAAGTCCCATCAGACTTTTTGGTGAAAAGAATTGGAGATCAAAAAGGTGACATACTAGGCTCTATGAAACCCTTATATTCCAAATATTCTAAATTAAATTTTAAATCATGAACCACTATTGGTTTCATCATGTAATCCGTGATAGAAACTTTCTATTATCTAGGCACCAACTTGATTGTAAAATTGATCACCTACTTGGGTGGTAAGCCACAAAACTCATCAAGAAAGAAATCTTTAAAATGGTCTATAACTAGAGGAAAAGTATCATGTGGAATTATACTATTATATAGACCAATAACTTCTATTTTATCTATGAGAAAATCCAACCTTCATTGAGTTACTTTCACAAATAGACTGATGATCCCACTCACCCTGGTGAACGTAGCTACCTCCTTCTAAAGAAAGAAAATTTACTCTCCTCCGATAATAATTGATATGATCTTGGTATAGAACTAAACAATACATATCAAAAATAAAATCAAAACCTATCATTTTCTGCATGAATAGTTTCCAAAATAACCACTAGCAATCGATTTCTAGATAACATGCCTTGAAATGTTTGATACCCTCTAACCGCACTCTCAATGTTGTGTTGATTGTCAAAACACCATAACCAAGCCCAAAACATTTGTAAAAATATCATATAAGAATGATTGTGACGCTCATATATCAAAAAAACCTAAGAAAGAATAAATGATACAATAATCACACGTATAATGGTATAAGGTCCTACATCCACACTGCCCTAAGTAAACTGCATAACATGAAACTAACTTTCTCCTCTTCCCCAGGATCCTGTATAGAATCCCTAAGATGTTCCCTCTAACTGGTACTAATTCTACCGCATTGGGGTTCCATGTCCCTTGCCTTGACCTGAACTTCTAGTGGAACTCCAACTACTAGTCTGCTGAGGGGTAGTTGAGTCCTTCCTATACTCTGGTACCTATAATGATCCCTTTCCAATACTCTTCTATTGCATTACCATACAAAACCTCTATAGGTAACCCGACCTACCGCAAGCATGAAACTCTAAAGAAGGGTATGGACACTGAGGCCTCTTGTGTCCCAACTTTACACACTTACAGCATTGCAATGGTACATGTTCCTAATATGGATATCCACTGCCATTACTATGCTCCCTGTTTACTTGGTGATAACTGTCATATCAATTCTTCTTTCCACTAGAAGAAGAGCTCCTAGTCTTCCTTGATAAAAATGTATGTCCACTACTCATATCCTCTCTTAGATTCCCTTACATGATGAGTTCCTTATTCATCACACATGGAATGAAACTCAAGAAAAAAACTTTAACTTGTGACCTGATCTCATAGAGAATCCCATCCTGAAGACATATGTCTCATGATATCTCATTATCATTTAAACATTGTGAAAAGTGATTCAAGTAGATGAAACATCTAGTGTATTCCAACATTAAAATACTCTACTATGTCAGATGCATGAACTTTGGAGCAGTCTCATCCCTCAACATCTCTGGATAGAAGTGGATTAGAAACTTTGACTCTAAGTCCTTCTAGGATAACTCCATTTACTTCCCATTTTTCTCTAAAATGTATCACTAACACTTGGCTGATCCCTAAAGAATTTATGGAGAAAGCTTCACCCTCCTATTAGTGGGTGTATCCATGTTCTTGAATATTTTATTAAATGACTCAATATTGAACTCAGTTGTTCGGGGGCCTCCCTCCCCTGTGAACGTAGGTGGATATTGCAGCTAAAACTCTTTCTTTAGATCATACATTTAACGCATGGTGCAAACAGTTTCCCTTTCCATGGACCACCTGACCCATAAGAATCTGTCTTAAAGGTGAACATCCATATGATCCTCATGAGCTATAGAAAGATCTAGCAATATTAGGATCATGATAATTGTCACTCTCTTGACACTCAATTTGAAGACAATGTGGAGGAATGTTCTTAACAAGACAAACATAATCTTTAGAACACTATATAACAACATGGTCAACCTCAAAAGGTGACTACAATAGAAAACCACTTGTTCATGGTCTCTCTAAACATGTCTTAATAGGTGTTTTACCAATACATAACAATTTATTTATTTGATTTATCAGATATAACAGGTATCTCATTTCATAGTTCATATAGGAAAATATATCACATGAAATAAATATGCCCCTATAATGAACAATGGATTTCATGATATATCTGTATGTACCTATCACGATGAATGCATACTAATCTTGTATAAAACCGAGCCACAAGTATAAATTTCAATAAAAAATAACATCACACAACATCTGAATCACCCAAAGTGAAATAACATCAACCAAAAAAACTGAACATCAAGAACAACAATCACATCCTTGGGAACATGAATTTCCCCCCACACATGGGTTATCTACTCCCATGCCCAAGATCATTACCAAGTCTCTACACATCCTAGTCTCATTTCAAACTTTCCCAAATTATAATGAAACTTAAAAGAAAAACCTTCTCCTCTGATACCATGTAGTAACATCCCCCATTCCAGCACTCTCTCACATGGCCAAATTAGGTTGGTTACAGAACATTGAGCACACATCCCCATATGCTAGTGGCTGTCGACTAGTAGCGAGGGTGCAATGGTCATTGTGGCGAGACTATACCCAATGATATAGGGTTACAATACATTGTAAATAAATAATATAAATAAATATCATATTAACGGAATAGAAGAAACATTACATCACATAATGGGAAAGTAAATGAAGAACAAATAAATCAAATAATAGTGAACCATGTAATGAACGGATTGAATGTATCTCAATTTCAAACTGAATGTAATACAAATAAAAGACCATGTTGACATGAATAAACTCAAAATGCCCCAATCTCAAACCCCATTTAGTCTTGTCTCCAAACTCCAAATCATATAAAAATCAACAATCAATAACAATGTCCCTTTATCTTGTCCAAACATGCATCCATTTAATATGCTAATATAGCAAATAGAAACCCGAATAGGGTGTGAGTAAAACATATTATATCAACACCACTTTTTCTGAACAAAAATAATTTGATAAATAAGTGCATGGAACAATGTGATAAAAAGGTGTATTAATTAATCAAATTAATATAATATATCAATCAACTTGATTCGATGCCATACTGAAATATCTCTATGCATGTAGAAAAACCATGATAATGGTAACCACAAGTCCATGGTTTAATCCAATAACTGAGAAAGTTACTCTTTATATGCATTTCATCATCTGGGTTGAGACCTCTATATAATCATTTCTTCATCACTCGGCTAATACATATATGCATTGAAACATAAATATCGAGTCCTCTATATAATAATTTCAGTATAACTAGAGAAAACCCTATAATAATTATAGTATAATCAGGATAAGACCTATATATAATCATTTTAGGATCAATAACATCACAATAAATGATAGTAAGTGTAAGACATAAAACATCCTAATCTACAATGTAAAATTCATCCAATTACCATTTTATCTTTAAATTCCCTTTCATTTATTAAATAAGGTCATTAACCATTAACAAGCCAGTGCACACAACCATATCATATCAGTTTTCACCACCCATTCTAAATAATCAACGGATCCTTTTTCTAAGGTGAATATATCAAAATAAAATAACCTAAGGTATCATGTCATTCTAAACACACTATAATCCATTATCCAGTTCATTATTATTCTGAGGTAGGATCACCCAATGGGTAGCTGCAAGATATGATGAAATATCATTGAATCAAAAGGGATCCAAAGAGTAATACAAAAAATGATTTATCATAACCCATTATTCAATTAATTAATGCTCACATTTCGATGGTAAAATCACATAATATTTCTCATACATGAATAATATAAATGAAAAACATGATTTGTTTTTTAGACCAACTACCTTTAACTAGTGTTCAGCGCAATACTCTCAATTGGTAATTCCAATAAGAATGAAGATGATGAAGATCACAAGAAGAACGAAGACCAAATAAGATCAAGATCAACACCAGAGTTCACATCTGTCAAAATATTACACCATGAAAATGAGGAACAAGAAGAAAATATGGGAAACCCAAAGAGAAACCACTCACTAGATATTGATTTATTGTTCGGGATTTCTAGAAGGGAGGAAGGCACTCTAAAATCGACTGTAAATTGCATAGGGATCAATAGAGGATGGATTCACCTGATGAAGAATGATATAATATGTGCATCCACTACTGGAAAGCGGACTTTTCCCAACACTTGTATACCAACAGTTCAATGAACCATTGGTATATGTTATCTTTACCAACGGTTTTCATAAACCGTTTGTAAAGATCTTGAACAAGTGAAATTTCCCAACGGTTTTATGAAACCGTTGGGAAAAGTGGGGAAAAAACCACTTTTCCCAACGGTTTGAGTAAACCATTGGGAAAGATGGGGAAAATTTTAGTTTTCCAAATGGTTTCATAAAACCGTTGGGAAAGATTGAGTTTTCCCAACGGTTTTTAAAAACTGTTGTGGAAAAAAGCCCCAAATTCTCTAAATGTAGGCAGCGGCCTCCCCACGATTCTAGAACCCTTCCACTGGTCTCCAGAAGTGATTCCTTGGAAGAATCACTTCTGAATCCCCACCTCTTCCATAAGATCAGCAGCTACCAGGTTAGACTCCTTCCATATTTTATCAAGGATATAGTTCCACCTCTTATCAATCATATCCTTCTATTCTCAATGATTTTGTTATTCCAAATTTTTAGGGTTTTTGTAAAATTTTATGATTGTTACACGAATTGTGTACTCAAATCCCTATATTGGTGTATGTTCAATTAATGTTTTCATTATACATTTAAATTTATAAGGGCATGGTGTCTATTTATTGTGTTCTAATGTTGAAGATTCATAGATTTTTTAATCTCAATGCTTCAAATATTATAGCTTCATGTATATGAACTAATAAGAAATTGTTTGTAATATTTATTGATATTATTTCATGAAAATCACTCCTTTCATTAAGATCACGCCAAACAGGAAGATCTTGTTCATCTTAATTTTTGTACACTATGTGTATTACATAACAAGTATATATCATGTTTCTATCAAAATCTATATATATATATAAAATGACACACTATTCACTTATCCTTTTCACAATAGAACATATGGAGTATCTTCTTGAACTTTTCTTAATAGTATGTGGTCCCTAATTAGTACTTCTTCCTTCTTCATGAAACTAATTCACAGAATGTCAAATTCGCAATATTAGTGAATATCATTTTTTCTAATATAACCATTAATCATTCTTCCTTTGACATCATACATGTGTTATTCAATCACCTTTTTAAAACACAGTGAACATTTTCACTGATTTGGGGTTCCTCAAAAATGCTTGGGAAAATCAGAAAAATACATGTATTGAATCGTGTTTCTCATATGGTTTCATGGATACAATTTCATCTAGAAAATCATGACTTTGTGGTTCAAATATCATGAGGATCATGAGATTATTATTCTTCACACAAATGAAGTTGTTTTCTACAACTATGTGTTTTTGTTTTCACTTTTGATTTGGCCGAAAGGGGAGCTTTGTGGTCATCAATCATGGTTGTGGGTGGTCATTTAGGATGTAAGATAGTATGACTTAATTTTACTTGATATATCCAATATTATTATTGATTTATGTTCAATTTTATTATCTTTAACAGCCCCACCACCACCCTCCTTGGTCCCAAGACAGCCCCCTAGACACCCACCAGACAGCCCACCGGACAGCCCCCCGGGATAGCCCCCCCCCAGACAGCCCCCCACCCTCCTTGGTCCCCGGAAAGCCCCCCCGGATAGCCCCCACCCTCCTTTATTTCATTTACTACTATAAAATCTATAATATATATTTTATTTATTTTCATAATGATAATCAATGTAAATCACATTTACACATCTAATCAATATCATAGATTCTTGGTATGCTATAAAAGGGATGTATTCATTGGGCATGACATTGTTAGCTCTTAAATGTTTCATAGCATGATAAACTAAAATCAATTCCATACAAAGAATGATATAAAAATATTCTATATGAATGTCCACAAGATTTTATGTAAATACCATTCCACTAATATACACATGAGGATTCTCATAAATCATGTTTACCTTAATACTTCCAGAAGGATTTTTAGTAAAAGTTTTATCTTCTATTAATTTTCTGATATTATCATTTTAAATGTAAATTTTTCATAAATAAATTAATTTAAAGACCCATAGTCAAATAGTGTATTTGAATAATGTGAATAAAAAACTAACATACCACTCTAACTGTGTCTCTTTTGTTTAAAATGGACAGGATTATAAGTGAAAAGAACAACTGGCATACGAAAAACTGACCAAATGCATTCGTATTCTGTTCATAATTTTTCACAATGATCCATGGGTTATATGGGATGTGTATGACCCAAACTAGGCTCAATCCAAGGCACAGTGTGGCAGGGATCAGTCTAAGTGGCTCCCCTTTGTTTAAAATGGACAACATTTTAAGTACATATAGAAAACCGACCAAAAGAATTCATTTTCCATTGAAACATTAGGAGAACGATCCATGGGTCATATGTGACATGTATGAATCAACCCTGCCTCAATCGGAGATGCGGTGTGGCCGACACCACTCAAAGTGTCTGTCTTTTGTTTCAAAAGGACGTCATTTTAAGTGAAAAACATAAACTAGCATACGGAAAACCGACCAAACACATTTGGATTGTGTCGATACTTTAGAACAACGATCCATGGGTCATATATGACATGTAAGAGTCAACCCCGCCTCAATCCGAGGCGCGGTGTGGCCGACACCATTCACAGTGTCTCTCTTTTGTTTAAAATGGACATGATTATAAGTGAAAAGAACAACTAACAAATGAAAAACCAACCAAACGCATTCAGATTCTATTGATAATTTATCACAACGATCCATGGGTCATATGTGACGTTTATGAGTCAACCCCGCCTTAATCCGAGGCATGGTGTGGCCGAGATCACTCTAAGTGACTCTCTTTTGTTTAAAATGGACAAAAGTTTAAGTACATACTGAAAACTGACCAAACAGATTCTGATTGTGTTGATACTTTAGAACAACAATCCATGGGTAATATGTGACGTGTATGAATCAACCCCTCCTCAATCTGAGACGTGGTGTGACCGTAACCACTCAAAGTGTCTGTCTATTGTTTCAAAAGGACATCATTTTAAGTGAAAAACATCAACTGGCATACAGAAAACCAACAAAATGCATTCGGATTGTGTTGATACTTTAGCACAATGATCCATGGGTCATATGTGACGTGTATGAGTCAACCCCGCCTCAATCCGAGCTGCGGTGTGGCCGACACCATTCACAATGTCTCTCTTTTGTTTAAAATGGACAGGATTATAAGTGAAAAGAACAACTGACATACGGAAAATAGACCAAATGCATTTGGATTCTATTGATGCTTTATCACAATGATCCATGGGTTATATGTGATGTGTATGAGTCAACCCCGTCTTAATCCGAGGCACAGTGTGGCCGGGATCACTCTTAGTGGCTATCTTTTGTTTAAAATGGACAACATTTTAAGTACATACGTAAAACCGACCAAACGCATTCAGATTTTGTCGATACTTTAGCCCAACGATCCATGGGTCATATGTGATGTATACGATTCAACCCCGCCTCAATACGAGACATGGTGTGACCGACACCACTCTAAATGTGTCTCTTTTTTTTAAAATGGAAAGGATTATAAGTGAAAAGAACAACTGGCATACGGAAAACCAACCAAATGCATTCGAAATGTATTGATGCTTTAGGACAACGATCCATGGGTCATATGTGACGTGTACAAGACAACCCCGCCTTAATACGAGGCATGGTGTCGCCAGGATCACTCTAAGTGGATCCCTTTTGTTTAAAATGGACAACATTTTATGTACATTTTGAAAACCGACCAAACGCATTCGGTTTCCATTGAAACTTTAGGAGAACGATCCATGGGTCATATGTGATGTGTACGAATCAACCCTGCTTCAATCTGAGATTTGGTGTGGCCGAAACCACTCAAAGTGTCTGTCTTTTGTTTCAAAAGGACGCCATTTTAAGTGAAAAACATCAACTAGCATACAGATAACTAACCAAATTCCTTTGGATTGTGTCGATAATTTAGAAAAATGATCCATGGGTCATATGTGACGTGTATGAGTCAGCCCCGCCTCAATCCGAGGCGTAGTGTGGCCGACACCATTCATAGTATCTCTCTTTTGTTTAAAATGGACAGGATTATAAGTGAAAAGAACAACTGACATATGAAAAACTGACCAAACGCATTCGAAATGTGTTGATACTTTAGGAAAACAATCCATGTGTCATATGTGACCTGTACGAGCCAACTCGGGCTCAATCCGAGTCGCAGTGTGGCTGAGATCACTCTAAGTGGCTCTCTTTTGTTTAAAATGGACAACATTTTAAGTACATATGGAAAACTAACCAAACGCATTTGAATTCCATTGAAACTTTAGGAGAACGATCCGTGGGTCATATGTGACGTGTACAAATCAACCCTGCCTTAATCTGAGATGCGGTGTGGCCGGGACCACTCAAAGTGTCTGTCTTTTGTTTCAAAAGGACGTCATTTTAAGTGAAAAACATCAACTGGCATAAAGAAAACCAACCAAACGCATTCAGATTGTGTCAATACTTTAGCACAACGATCCTTGGGTCATATGTGACGTGTAAAAGTCAACCCCACCTCAATCCGAGGCGCGGTGTGGTTGACACCATTCACAGTGTATCTCTTTTGTTTAAAATGGATAGGATTATAAGTGAAAAGAAAAACTGACATACGGAAAACCGACCAAACACATTCTAAATGTGTTGATGATTTAGGACAACGATCCATGGGTCATATGTGACCTGTACGAGCCAACCCAGGCTCTATCCGAGTCACGGTGTGGCCGGGATCACTCTATGTGGCTCTCTTTTGTTTAAAATTGACAACATTTTAAGTACATATGGAAAACTAACCAAACGCATTTGGTTTCCATTGAAACTTTAGGAGAACGATCCATGGGTCATATGAGATGTGTACGAATCAACCCCGCCTCAATCTGAGATGCGGTGTGGCTAGCACCACTCAAAGTGTCTGTCTTTTGTTTCAAAAGGACATCATTTTAAGTGAAAAACATCATCTGGCATACGGAAAACCGATCAAACAGATTCGGAATATGTGGATACTTTAGCATAACGATCCATGGGTCATATATGATGTGTATGATTCAACCCCGCCTCAATCCGAGGTGTGGTGTGGCGGGATCACTCCTTGTGTATGTATTTTGTTTAAAATGGACATGATTATAAGTGAAAAGAACAACTGACATACGGAGAACTGACCAAACGCATTCGAAATGTGTTTATGCTTTAGGACAACAATCCACAGGTCATATGTGACATGTACGAGTCAACCCTGCCTTAATCTAAGGCACAGTGGGGCCATAATCACTCTAAGTGGCTCTCTTTTGTTTAAAATGAACAACATTTTAAATACATACGGAAAACTGACCAAACAGATTATAATTGTGTTGATAATTTAGCACAACGATCCATGTGTCATATGTGACGTGTATGACTCAACCCTGCCTCAATCCGAGGCGCAGTGTGGACGACACCATTCATAGTGTCTCTCTTTTGTTTAAAATGGATAGGATTATAAGTGAAAAGATCAACTGGCATACGAAAAACCAACCAAACGCTTTCTAAATGTGTTGATGTTTTAGGAAAATGATCCATGGGTCATATGTGACATGTAAGAGTCAACCGTGCCTCAATCAGAAGCGTGGTGTGGCCGACACCATTCACAGTGTCTCTATTTTGTTTAAAATGGACAGGATTATAAGTGAAAAGAACAACTAACATACAAAAAACCAACCAAAATCATTCAAAATGTGTTGATTATTTAGTTCAATGATCCATGGGTCATATGTGATGTGTACGAGTCAACCCAAGCTCAATTCGAGGCACGGTGTGGCCGAGATAACTCTAAGTGGCTCCATTTTGTTTAAAATGGACAACATTTTAAGTACACACGGAAAACATACCAAACACATTCGGTTTCCATTGAAACATTAGGATAACGATCCATGGGTCATATGTGACGTGTAAGAATCAACAACGCCTCAATCTGAGATGTGGTGTGTCCTGAACCACTCAAAGTGTCTTTCTTTTGTTTCAAAACGACGTCATTTTAAGTGAAAAACATCAAGTGGCATACAGAAAACTGACCAAACGCATTCGGATTGTGTTTATACTTTATCACAATGATCCATGGGTCATATGTGATGTGTACAAGTCAACCCCACCTCAATCCGAGGCGCGGTGTGGCCGACACTACTCTAACTGTGTCTCTTTTGTTTAAAATGGACAGGATTATAAGTGAAAAGAACAACTAGCATACGGAAAACCGACCAAACGCATTCAGAATCTATTGATAATTTATCACAACGATCCATGGGTCATATGTGACCTATATGAGCCAACCCGGGATCAATCTGAGTTGTGGTGTGGCCGGGATCAGTCTAAGTGTCTCTCTTTTGTTTAAAATGGACAACATTTTAAGTACATACGGAAAACCGAACAAACGCATTCTGTTTCCGTTGAAACTTTAGGAGAATGATCCATGGGTCATATTTGATGTGTAAAAATCAACCCTGCCTCAATCAAAGACATGGTGTGGCTGGCACCACTCAAAGTGTCTGTCTTTTGTTTCAAAAGGACATCATTTGAAGTGAAAAACATAAACTGGTATACAGAAAACTGAGAAAATGCTTTCAAAATATGTTGATAATTTAGGAAAACGATCAATGGGTCATTTGTGACGTGTACGAGTTAACCTCGCCTAAATCTAAGGCATGGTGTGGCCGGTATCACTCCAGGTGTATGTATTTTGTTTAAAATGGACATCAATTCAGGTAAAAATATATTGTATACAAAAAACTGATCAAATTATGAATTGAATTCCGGATTCCACATATAATTGTCATCTAAATTTTAAATTAAATTCTAAATGAATTATGTATGTTTATAATTATATTATAAATTCTAATTTATTTATGGATGTGTATAGTTCCAGGATGCATTATATGTTAAATGTGTATGAATTTGTTCTCTATATGTATGTGTTAGTTGGCTATTGCAGGTACAATAATTGTATATGTATGTGTTAGTTTATTGCAGGTATAATAATTGGATTGAAAATGGGAGGGAATGCACAAAATGAGGCCTACTGTGCAAATTGCAGACTTGCTGTGCAAATTGCAGGCTATTGTGCAATTTGCACAGCATAGGCTATGCCAACGGTTTCAAACCGTTGGCATAGAATCTCTGTTTATTTTTTTACCAACGGTTCATTGAATAATTGGTAAAAAACCTTTCCCAATGGTTTAGAAACCATTGGGAAAGAGGAGAATCCTTGGTATTTTCCAACGGTTCAAGCCAAACCATTGGGAAAAACTATCCCAACGGTTTGGCACAACCGTTGGGATAGGTTAGGCTTTCCCCACCCTATCCCAAAAGTTCAAAGTAAACCATTGGGAAAACCTTTCCCAATGGATTACTTCCCTATGGTTTGCAGAACTGTTGGTATAACATATACCAATGGTTCTGTAGCCTTTCCCAATGGTTCTGAACCGTTGGGAAAGACTGTATTTCCAGTAGTGATCATGACTTTAAATCCACTAATCCTGAGAAATATATGGCATGTAATTCTTTCACATTATGTATTTCCAAAAATATTAGTTATACTAAAAAATGCATTACCATGGGTTATAATAACCCTGATTGAATATTACATGATGTAGACCAATTTCAGGGAATTTATTCATTTCATTTCATGAACCTATTTCATGGAATATGCCTACCAATAGTTACATGTTTTGTAACATATACATAGCGTATATATGTACCTTAGGTAGATTTAAACTCAGCTTATACAGAATATCCCAAAACCACATGTGAAGCCTTCCAAATCTACAGGGAACCCTCATAATCCCCTTTAACATGTTTATATTTTGAATTAATTAATTAAAATAAACATACATCTCTAAACCATAGGTTATTTTCCTCAGTAAAATCTCCCCATCCTCAAAGGAAGTTGGCCTCCAAGGTTTAAAGAAGAATAAAAACCGAACCAAAATAGGTTCAAAACAAAACTCAATGAGGGATATGACTGAAAAAGGATGAGATCTTACATAATGAATCATAAGAACCAAAATAATAGAACAACCCAGCATCACTCAATCAATCCATTTCATTGAGTATATAATATGGGAATCATGCATCACCAAAGTAAATGTGTGGGTTAAGGGATTATTGACCTTGATAGAGGAAATGTGCCCTGTTGATTAAGGAATGCTCATCGAGGGATATTCGACCCACAGATAAAGGAACCATGCCCCAATAGTGGGGAAGTTCTATGCACCCTTTTTCATGTGTGTAGTGACCCAAAATTTTAAGTAAACCCTTTTAAAATTTTTATCAATATATATATATATATATATATATATATATATGGTCACTTGGCCGATTCTTCTTTCGAAGTGTCGAGGGTCTATGAAAAATATTTAATATTTTAAAATATATTATTTAGCCCACATGAATGAATGAATAAAATAATTAATATTTCCTAAATGGATCCTCATAGTGAAATTTAAATACCATTATTATGTTTGAAATGGGGGGGGTCAATATAGAGTGGTATAATTTTCATGTTCTAGCTTCAGGCCCTACAAAAAATTTCAGGTTTTTAATTAACTCACCTAGTTAACCAAAATCAATGTTATAAATTCTTAGATAATCCTATTTTGAGAGGATTAGTTTTCATTGAAAATGGGAGAAAAATAGGATATTATGAGGGAATCCTTGAGGATTATTCAACGACACCCATAAGTTGGAGATGAATTTGTGATAAAGTATCAACAATAAATGATCCATCATTAAGGTAGGATAATAATTTTTTGTTTGTGCATCATTATTTATAAAAATGGATTACCTTATTGTTTTTGAAATATTCTTTCCATGACAACGATGATCAAATTATAAGTTCTAATTATTATTATTAAAGAATCCATGGTTTTTTGTGATTAACAATGAAGAACGACTCATGTTTGATCTCTCCCTTTCACCTTTATTTGTGTTTTCAATCCTCCTATTATCTCATAATTAATTATTTTCATTATCCATCTCAATGTAAGAAATTCAAAAATGAAATCTAGAGATGGTGGGTTGGAGGATTATAGGGGAGGATGATGCTAGTTCAGGCATCATCAGTGTGTCATGTATGTGAACAATGGTTAAAAGAAGACCACAAGTGATATATTGGGGGCATGATCCATTTGGAATGACAATGAGAAATTGAAGAAATTTGTTCATCAATGAAAATTATGTAGGATATTAGAGGACAAGACATCAAAGAGAATATTTAATAAATCAAATTTGTAGAAGATTTCATGTTCACATGGTGTGTAGTCCTTGGGAGCACATTATATTTTGTTTTCAATCTATGGATTGGGTTACCATGTAAGAGTTAAATATCACATGGTACATGAATTATTAGAACACATAGTGTCTCATCTTTATTTGGAAGCTAGGGTTTCTCATGGGTGATAAATATCAAACAGTGTGTTCTTTCATCACACATATTGTGTAAGTCTTGGTAACATGACCTGAGCTATATTAAAGTACACATTTGGATATCCAATTGGTAACACACATTGGGTGGGAACTATGTGGTCTAGGGAACACAACATGACTGATTAATCAAAACCACATGATATATAAGGGTATATGTTTGGATAACTCTAGAGTCCCATGCATCATTTCACCTACGGAACACACCATATAGGTTGATACCACATGAATAGATGGAAGCAATACATGATCAACTATTTCTCATGGCTCCCATGCTACAATGTACCATACTGGATAACCTAAATAGTATATAGAACGATGGTTCCATGTGGCATCAGGAATGCCTCCTCGTACACTATAGGCCACCAAATAGAAATGACGGTCAATATGTAACAAGTGGGAAAAATATACCCTCAAGTACAAATAAATATAAAACACAAGGGAAGAAATAAGAATAACAATTAGCCACATGAAAAACATTAAATGAACATTACAATTATAATCCAATCATGGAACAATAACAACACATTCTATATTAAAATAAAATAAATTTTAATGTCATAGAGGCTTATATAAATATTAAGGTCACGTGTTGGATGAACATGTACAAGTTATCACAAAAGTAATCCAAAATAAAGGATACAATAGAGAATATGAGTATCGAGTCCCTGTCCATTCCCATCTCCTATCTCCAACCATGCTCCACCTGACCATCTATCTAAGGAAAATCCATTTTTGTTTTCCATGCCCATGACCATGAAATCCACTTGGGTACCAAGTTGCCTAAGTAGGGTGTGAGATCAACATAGCATTCCACCACCAACAGTGACTCTAAAAAGATATAATAAATAAAATTTCATGATAGATATAAATTTTTTATAAATAAATAAATAACCTATCACATCATGGAATGATCAGGAGCCAAAACATGATCTACCATACCTGATTCAGCCAATACTATAATAGGTCGAGGCACCCATGGTCTAAACATACCTCATAAGTCCACAATCTATCACTCCCCATCTCATACATCATGATGAATGGGTTATCCCCATACTCACAATTCTTATGTGAATGATATATCACCACTATATCACATCGATGAACAAGGTGTCACCACAACATCATCTTAGTGAATGAGATATCACCACAACACAATCTTGTTGAAAAAACATACCACATCCACATGATCATGGTGAATGTTATATCTAAGGGTTCTGGATGTAGCAAAAGCACCTAGTGGAAAAAAACATAAATTTTGTTTTCAGATTTTATAGATCATTCACCAATTGTGCAAGATGTAAATGTCATGACCAATAAAATTTTTCAATTGAATATTGACTTAGGAATATTAGAACTCAGATAGGATCTTTCTCAGGTTAAATTATAATTAAATTATATTATATATTAATAAATAATTCTTTATCTAAGGATATTTCTTTGAGGAATATGATGATAATATGAAACCCTTTTCATACTACCTTAATTACATAGGGAGGACCCAAATTTTATCTCCTCTAGTGGTGATCCACACATGGTACTTTGATCTCCAAACAATCACTGATGCAATTCTAGGTGCTAGCATGATGAATCAGTCATCTTGAATGCTACATGATTATTTAATCTTAAATAATTTTCTCTTGATCTTCTCGTTCTTACAAGTAATAGGGGAGGAGGAATCTATAGAGAATTTTGTTCTACACAAGGTTTCTCAATTCTCAATTTTTTATACACAATAGACATAAAAATATATTTATAGATTTATGTTTCAGGTTAAAATATTATTTAATTTCACAATGACCCGTAAATCATATAATAAACGTTATCTGACCCCATGACATGTAATAATAATAATATTATTTTATGATGTTCACTAATTGGTGCAATAATAAATATTATTTTATTGGTTTACAAATTAATATTTATCACTAGACACGATCTTAGTATGATCATTATCTTTTAAATTTATCAAATACCAGAATAAATATTTGTTGAATATTTATTCATAAATAAATATTATATTCATAGTCAGGTGAATAAATATTTACTAAATATTATTAAAATAAAATAAATATTTTTATTTACAATCTGGAAAATAGATATCTATTTAGTTTGTATGATCAATAAAAATTGAATAAATTTATTCTCAAACTAGGAAAATAATATTTATTCCAATAATGAAATTCTAAAAGAATTTAATCATGATCAATAGAAACACTTTATCTATGACCCTCTAGGATTATTTCTCATTGTAATTAGGTGACATTGAATAAAGTCCAATATTACTATCTAACAATAGGTTAAGGAACCCAAGATAAAGAAGTTAATGTCACAATGTCGAAAACAACACATGAATTCTTAATTTTTTATATAATTCCTTTGTCATGATATCTCATCAAGAAGGTTACAAACTAATGTTATCAAACTATGTTCCTATTATGTCTTTCTTTGAATATCTGGAATAAACCCATCATTACACCATTTCCATAGAATTTAATGTGGTGGTTCCATTTCAATCAATGGGTCAATATATCTAATTCCATAAAGATAGAAGGGGAAATACTTCATTGAATAATTAATTAATAACATATCAATCATGATTCAAACAACATATCCAACTTCCCTATAAGCTATATTGTTAAGGTTTATGAAATAAATCTAAGTGCGTGATTTATAACGTGCATTAATAATAATATTAAAGTATAAAGACCGTTACATGCACTCAAATATTGGAATATCTAATGGAATATAAACATGCATAATTCCTAAAGGTGGGTCAATTCTCATAAACTCCCATCCAAGAGATTACTATGTTAAAACATCATGAGAAGAAGTATCGTATTTTTACAAGTACTTACACCTGACAGTCAATATTATATGTGTCCCATCATAGTATTTTATCCAATCATAAAACTATATTTATTAATATTTTCATGTAATTTCATGTTTCTCATTATAGAGGCAAACTGTTATGACATCATCAATGTGACAGATACTCTAGGAAATTATTACATTAAATTCATGAAGAACAATTAAAAATATATAACAATTAGCTTAATTAATATTAAAATATTATAACATGCATGTAATAAAAATTATAATAAATTGGTTCTAGAACATGAACTCAAATATACTCCCACTTATACTATATTCAATCTCATATGGATTTCAGTCTGTTAGACCACACATGATGATCATGTTTCTACTGAGTTAAGGCTTTATTCTAGGGGTATGCTGCATTGTATTATGAAGAAAGTTTTTCACTATGACTTAACCCCTTTGAGAAAAATCCCATAAGAAATGATACTTATGAATCATACACTTCATCCATTGAAGTGACAATGGATCCTTTCAAAGAGCCACAACTATAGTATTATCACAATAGAGTGTGATGAGATCTTTACTCCTAGTTACCACATCAATCTCTTGGATGAAGTTACATATACCAAATGATTATTGATCTATCTTATAAGACATAATATACTCAAAATATAATATAGAATATATTACCACATATTTCATTGAGCTATTATAGCTCAAAACATATCCATTGAGATTGAAGATGTATCCCATCAATGATTTCAAATAATATTGATCTATTTAGAAACTAGCATATGCAAATCCTATGATGGATAATTATTCATATCCTCCATAGACTAGGAACATATCCTTAGCATGCCACACATACTTAAGAATATTTATGATATTAATCCAATGGTCATCACCTGGGTCATCATTTTATCTTTCTACCACACTTAAGGTGTAGGAAAAATCTAGACTAGTACATAGCATAACATACATTACTAGATCAATTTCTGATGTGTATGAAATATTTTTCATTCTATTTATTTCTAAATTTTCTCAAAAAGATGAATTTTACATGTAATTGAAAATAATCCCCTCTTGGATTATTCCATAATGAATCTCTTTAGTATCTATCAATATATATACCTTGATATAGACCGAGTAGCCTCTTGGATCTATCACAATCAATCTCAATCTCAAGAATATATGTTGGTTCACCTAATTCCTTCGTTGATAATCATTTATTCAACCAGTATTTACTAGACTATAATACTAGTATTTAATTTCTAATATGTAGTATGCCATCGACATATTCTATTCACAAAAATATCTGCACTCCAACTAAATTGGTTATAGATACTAGGATTTCATTTGTTCTTTATGAACCCAAATTCTATTATGGATTCATCAAATCAAATGATCTATGGAATGTATTCTTAATTTAATCCGTAAATTGATCTTTGTATTTTTCATAACTTATTGGAATCCTTTGGATTCAAAAAATCATTAGGTTCTGTCATATAGACATCTTCCTAAATTTTCTCGTTAGGGAAGGTTGTCTTTACAGCCATTTTACAAATATCATAGTCATGGTAAGTTTCAATGGAAAGTAGAGTTCTGATGGATTAAAATATATAAAATGGTGAAAAATTTTCATCATAGTCTATGCCTTGATGTTTTTTGAACCCTTTTACAATTATTTATTCCTTATAAGTATCGAATTATCCATCTAGGTCTGGTTTCCTCACAACCAACAAACTTTACAACCACTAGAGGATCTATCAAAATTCAGACTTTGTTTTGGTACATTAAATCTATTTCAGAATTCAAATCATCTTTTCACTTGGAATAATATGTGCCACAAACTATTTAATTGTAGGTTATAGGATAATTATTATCAACTAATAATGATTTACCATTCATAGTGTCTAAAAAACCATATCTTTCAAGTTCTAGAACCACTATTGTACTCCTACATAGTACTTGTGTCTCTGGAACATTATCTTCCATGAGGCCATGAGGAATTTGTTCATGTGATAACTCTTGTGTATATTGAGCCTATACTTCATCAAATCCTATCACTCTCCCGCTATCTCCTCTAGATATGTGATCCCCTTAAAGAATATTATGATGTCTACTAACTATAACTTTCTTATATATGAGTTCATATAAGTAATAACATTTAGATTCATTATGATACCTTATAAAGATACACTTAGTTCCTTAGGGAGAAATTTTATTTCCATAAACTCCCTTAGAAAATGATTCAAAACCCCAAAATCATATATGCGACAACATGGGTATATTTTCATACCAAAGATGATATGGAATACCAGTTGCATCTTTAGTTGGAACTCAGTTTAGTATATATGCTACACTTTTTAATGTATATCTCCAGAAGGATAATGTAATACATACATGAATCATCATTTACCTCACCATGTCTAACAAGGTGTAGTTCCTCCTTTCACTTAAACCATTCCATTGAGGTGTATAAGTAGGAGTGAGTAGGGATTGAATCCCAAAATCTATAAATAATCAATGAAGCCTTGATTAATATATTTTATAATATGGTATGAACGATGTATTTTAATCCTTTTACCAAGCTAGTTCTCAAATTGATTCTTGTATTCCTTAAATCTATCAAAGGAATCTAACTTGTACCTCACTATGAACACATGTCCTTGTCTACTTAAATCATTAGTAAAAGTAATGAAGTATGATTAACCACCCCTGGATTCAACTGGAAATGGTCCACACACATTGGTATGAAATAATTAAATAATTTATTTTTCCCTTTCACCTTTTCTACTAAATGGGTATTTCGTCATTTTTCCTTGTAAACTTTCGTACCACACACCTAGTGGTTTTAGTTCAAAAGAATCTAAATATTCATCTTTGTTTAATTTAGTCAATCATTTTTCATTTACATGACCAAGATAGTGATTCCATATTTGTGTATGGTATGATTTATGTGAATTAGTTTCATTGTAAATTTCTATTACTTGGTTTGTTTAAACAAACACATAAAGTATATTATTTAAATATCAATTTCCATAAAAATTATATCTTTTTAAAATAAGTAACAATTATTACCAAAATTGAAAATAATTCTCTATGTATCATGATAGGATATAGAAATAATGTTTTCGGTAATATAATAAACATAATAAAAATAATTCAAAACCAAGATAATTCCCATTTTAAATGTAACATGGTAGTATCCAATGTTTATAACAGAAAGTCTAGATCCATTTTCTACTCATATATCTACCTCCCCTCATGAAATCTTTATAAATATACTCGGTTTCTATAATTTAATATATAATACCAAATTTATATAAATAGATAAATTACACTAGATAAAAAAAACTTGAAGATCCCCCTTTATTCTTTTCCTAGGTATAGTTTTCTTCTAGTTTCCCTTCTTTCCATATGTGAAATAGGTAACATCCTATTCCCTTTATTCTCCCTTGGTCATTCTCTTCTTGGAATGGTATTGTGAATAATCATTCAACTTAGATATCTTTTAATGACCATTCCATTTATTCACCACAAGGATGGAAGGATTTTCAAACTTATTCGTTATCATCTTGGTGAAGCAATGTGATAAGATCTTGAAGATACTTCTCTACATTGTTCATATCAAAATTAACAACAAAGCTATAGAATACTGGAGGGAGTGATGCAAGAATGAGATATTTTCATGGTTCTTTAGGAAATTTAAACCCTATAACCTCTAGGATCTCAATGTTTCTAATGATTTTGACTATATAAATTCTAGCTATGTACCTTCTCAAAGAATACTTGAAAAAGATAACCTTGGATTTCTCAAACTGTTTCTATCTAACCCTCTCATGATATAAACCAGAGAGATAATGGATAATGTTATAAGTAGTAATGTATTCATTATACTTAATTAGTTTAATATACATAGATGAAAGCATTAAACACTTATTTTCCACCACATCTCTCAAGTGGTTACCATAGATATGAAACACTTCATCACTCTCATCCTTTGTAGGTGAATCAGACAGTGAGGATCCTATCATATAATATTTCTGTTCATGGAGCAACACAACCCATAGGCATATAAACCATTCTTGGAAGTTACTACCAGTAAGAATATAGTATTTTGGTAATATTTATTATTGGGATAATGTGTATGATGAAATTTCCATTATTCTACAATTATAAAAGAGTAGATTATTAGTACCAAAATTGATTATAATTTATGTTAGGTATAATGAATTAAATTTTATTGAGTCTCCCACTATTTTCTCAAGTATCAACGACCTTCACCATTAAACTCCGAATGTATCGTCACTCAAGATATTCTAGTGAAAGAGGATCCATATTTACCTTCTTTATGATCCATAATATATCCATGAAAAATATAACATGGTATTTAGGTAGGTGGTATTTTTAACTACAAATGGGAAGCTCCTTAAACTATTGAGTTGATTCCCCAATCCTGAAATCATAAATCTAATTTACTCAACACTTGAATGAAAATTTATATTGAATTTACCATGGATGTTAAATTTAATAAAATTTTAGTTAATTCAAACCATCATATTAGTTATGACTCCCTGATAATTAAATGTTTCCCCAACTATGGGTTGAATCTACACTTTAACTATGGTTTCATCTTAATTTAGATGATGGAATGTGTAATAACTAAATATTAAGTTGAGATATTTTATTTTAATATATTCCATGATTTATTTTTTTCCTTTACATGAATTATTAACATTAAGTGGATTTTACTTATGTTATTAACCATGTTTTGATAAAACATTTACACATAATATATTTATTAAAATTCATTCTTCATATTACTATATTTATTTATGTGATTTTAGTCAGGTATCCATAAAATAAATAATGCATAAGACATAAATAAATAAATAAATAACCCAATAATGAGCTTATATAATGTTTAATATATTGAGCAGACAATAAATCAACCTATGACCCTAAGGGAAAACTCCTTTTGTTGAACATGGATTGATTTATAGTATTCCAAATGTCCACATGTGTATAATATGGGTTTTTTACCTCAGTTTTGTCTTGAAACGCCTCTATACACCTTAGGATACATTTTTATTAGATGTATTTATAACATACATGAAGGTGAGTGAAACTAAAGGATTCGTTGAGAAGAATTACATAAATAACCCTAAACACATAGGTCCTATATAATAAATAAGTGAGCGATGAATCACATTCTATTAAATTTAATTTAATATTAAATAGTTTCAAAACCGTGGAATAAACTAAATTAAATAAAAACCATCACATATACAGGTTTTGGTCCCACTCATGACCAGTCATACACATGAATCAAATACACAAATTTATACTGGATAACATTCACTTCTATTATTTCTTTATTATTAAGATAAATGTACATTTATTAATCAATCAACAAACAAATAAATAAATTAATTCCCTTTCATCTTAAAGACCAAACAAATTCTCATGGATATACCCATCATCAATGGAATAATGGAAAATAAAAAATTCGAGAACAATAAATACAGATAATTAAAATAAATCAATTGATCATTTTTTAAAATTTTAACACCTTTATTACACAGTCAAATAGATTTGGTTCCAATAGTTTAATTATGTTTTAATTTTGGAATAAAATATTTATGTAAATTTAATTATATACTTTATTGGGATACTACATGGTGTGTAGTTATGAGCTACATGTTGAATTCCTCAATTTTCATATAGTTGGGATAAATTTTTGGGGTTTTATCATGTACCTTGGCTAGACTCCATGGTGTGTACTAACCAGCCACACACTATGTGTTTTGTTTGTCATGTGTTTGTGTAACCCACCAATGGACTTTGCGTGTACTTAATACACATAAATTAATGGGATACACATCATGTACATTGTATATATTCCATGTGTCCTATAAATTATTAAATTTTCAGCCTCATGCAACTAGAAATCGTCTATTTGACCACATATTTATAGTGAATTTCACCATTATACCATGTAAGCTACATGAAATGTAAACCAACTACACACTGTGTAGTAGGAAAAACCGAGTTCCAGACTATCCTAACCAGTACATTATGTATACTAAATGCACCATGTGTTATTACTACTTAGCACACTATTTATCCTGTAACATGTCCAAGTTCCATATACTTAGGTACAAAATGTGTACTTCAGCTACACATCATGTAAACCAGTATACCATCCAAAATTATTTCTACTTCATGATAGAATCTCCAACCATTCTTCATCTATTCTTTGGAATTAGAAAAATATGAATCTTGAATGATAAATATTAAAATGTCTAATACATGTTAATTAAACTTTAGATTTAAATAATGGTTAATATGGAAATTATATATCTAACCACTATTGCGCATATAGATCAAAAATCATATAAATAATTATAAATTTAAAATGTGAACACTATCACACCACATGAAGGTTTCAGATGCAGTGGAAGCACCTGCTGGGCATAAAAACATAAATTTTATTTTGAGATTCCATGGATCATTCTCTAGTTTTTCAAGATATAAATATCATGGAAAATAAAAATTTTCCATTTAATATTGACTTAGGAATCCCAAAACCCAGAGAGGATCTTTTTCATTTTAAATATATAAATAATTTATATTATATCTATATAAATAATACCTGAGATGAGGATGTTTCTTCGATAAATATATTGATCATCTAAAACCCTTTTGAATTACCTTCATTGCATAGGGAGAACCCAATGTAGATCCCCTCTAGCGTGATCCATGTGTGTTATTTTGATCTTCAAATAATCACCAATAGAACATCGGGTTCTATCATGATGAATCATTCATCTTTTATTTTTCATATTGATCACTATGAGATTCTTCCAGAATGAATAATTATCTCAAGGTCTTCTCATTTTTGAGAGGAATAGAGAAGGGGGAATATAGACATAATCTTATTGGTTACAATGTTTTAAATTCTTGATTTTTCCTACCCAATATACATAAAAATCTATTTATAGAGTCAGAGTTTTAGTTGAAATATTATTTAATCGAATAATATCTCTTAAATAATATAATAAACCTTATTTTACACTATTTCATATAATAATAGTAATATTATTTTATGGTTTACACTAACTGATGCAATGATAAATACTATTTTATCATCTTGCAAATAAATATTTATCACTAGATATGATATTGGTCCGCTCATCCTCCTCATAATTTATCAAATACATGAATAAATATTTATTAAATATTGATTCATAAATAAATATTAAATTCACATTCTGGAAATAAAATATTTATTAAATATTCAATAAATAAAATAAATATTCTTATTCACAATATGGAAAATAAATACTTATTTAGTTTGTGTGATCAATAAAACATGAATAAAATTATTCCTTGGCCTTGAGAATAATATTTATTCCAATATCTAAATTATAATATAATTTATTCAAGATCAATAAAAACACTTAGTGTGTGACCCTCTAGGATTATTTCTCATTGGATTTAGGTTGGCCTTCCAAAAGTCCACTACTACTATCTAGAAATTGGTCAAAGAACCGAAGATAAAGAAGTCAATGTTTCAATTTCTACAATCATTCATGAACACTTACTATGTAATATAATCCCTTTTTCACAATATCTGATGAAGATAGTTGCATACTCATGTCATCAACATATGTTATTGATATTTATTTCTTTGTCTATCAAAAATAAACTTGTCGTTAGACTGTGGACAAATAATTTAATGTGATGGTTCTATTTCAATCAATGGGATAAGATATCTACTTCCATAATGATTTAAGGGAGAAATAATTCCTTAACTTATTAATTAATAACACATCACTTGTGGTGCACCTAATATATCCAACTTTTCCATGAACTGTATCGTCAAGGTTTACGAATTACATCTAAGTACGTGAGACATAATATGCATTAATAATAATCTTAAATTATATATGATATGAATATCCAATGATGCATAAACATGAAAAATTACCATTTATGGGTCATTTATCATAATCTTCATCTTAGATATTAATAAGGGTGAACTTCATGAGAACAAGCATCATCTTCTTTCAAATACTCACACGTGACAGTCAACATTCCATGTGTCCTGTCATAGTTTGTTATCCAAATGTTGAACTATATTTAAGAATATCAACAATATATTTAAATGTTTTCATCAATGAGAGGATATTATATGAACTTATCAATGTGAGATATGCTCTAGGAAATTATTACATTAAATTCATGTAGAATAATGAACAATATGTAATAATAAATTTTATTAATATTCTATTCTTTAAATGTACATGAAATCCAAAGTAAAAATAGTTAGTTCTAGAACACCAAATACAATAGTATAACCATCACAAAAATAGTGGTGAATAATATAATACTAAGTGAATGATGTATCACTATTAAATAACATGAATGTGAATGATTTACCACCAAATCGTATATTCTAGGTGGTGATGCACCACTAATCCATATACTTTCGGGGATGAAGTACCACCAATAAAACACTAGGAGAATGATGTACCAACAATACAAATCACTGGTGGATTATGTGACACTAATACAACATAGGGTGTATGATATACCACTAATATAATCACAACAATGGATGAGGAACAACCAACACAAATCGAGACCACCAAACAATGTGGTCAACACACCACTAAACCATCATTGCTTGTGAATGAGTTATAACTAACAAAAAACAATAGAAAAATAAAAATACATCATCAATTAAATCATTTATGAGAAATAAAAATCATAATAAACCATTAATGTTGAGAGATTTATCAACTATAATCACTTATAGTATAATATTCCAATATTTGAAAACTATTCAAAGAAAAATGGTTGTGCCTATAGGGATACTAACCCACACAAGTCTCAAATCAAAGCTAAACCATCACTATCTTGATTTTTTCTTAGGATCTTCCTCAACAAAGTTTTCTCCAATTCACCTCATCGGGTTTTTAGGGTCATAACATACACAATGATATCCATAATGATATCCATATCACAATTCTATGATACTTTTCCCAAGGTAATTTATCATTGGAGACCATGGTGATGATACATACCACTCATAATACCACTAATGGGTATATTATCTTCTATTCACAACATTGAAAGTTAAAAAAATTTGAATAAAACTCTATGTCATGTGCACAAAGTTGGCACTTTCCATCTTACGTATGATACATTCCATACTTGCAAAAACTAATGGGAAAGCTATGGACTACCTACTTCACCGTATAAAAGGCCCTCCTATTAAATGCTTATGTTCAATCTTGATTCAATCTAATGAAATTATAAAAACACGAATAAGACTTGAAATTAGTAATATCAGACAATGAATAATTATAAATTGATGGAAACATGGAATAAATGAAAAATGAGGGTTGCTATTACCCATCATGCCACCCTATGATAGAAGACACAAGAAACGAAGAATCAGTGGAGGAAATATGACAATGGGGAGATTTTAATATAGGGGAGAAGGGGAGATGGATAATTAAACTAATACTAGAGGAAATGTTATTAAATAGTGTTTTTAAAAATATATAAAAATTTATTAATTAAATTATAACTTAAAAAACCGAACAGAGCCCACTGGTTACTCGATTATAATCCACCGGGTTCTTGGTTCCATATTTGATGCCAAATATCACACCAGGTACCCAATACCACATTTTGTACTCTCTATAGGATTATCAACTACCTAGTGACCCACTGGGATCTTTTTCCCATCTAACTATTAAAATAGGTACTCAGTACCACTCAACTAGGTGCCTGGAGGTATCAATAAAAACCAAAGATGTTCTGGGGCCATACCCAACTTCCCAAACCTTACTATCGGTCCCCTACCAATACCTAAAAATTATTAAAACAAAAAAAAAATATGAGTTTTGTTGAAAATTAGAAAAAAATCACAAAAAAATACAACATGTTACCAACACTCTACCATATAACACCACATCCCGAGATGTATCATCAGTCCACATAGATGAAGAACTTCAGCTACTATGACCACATTCATATTCCCACTCATAAGTATCTTCCTATACAGGCTCATGATTCATTTTTATATGCACCACAAAGACTATGTTCCATCATAAGATCTTCCCACTCTAATATATGATAAAATTAAGTTATTCCCTAAATTATGCATCAGACTCTAGCTCAACACCATTGACGTTGAACACAAGATAAGGGTCTAGATGGTGTATCTAAGGTTTAGATACATGGAATAAATCCTGCATAGAACTATATTTTTGAGGAAGTACTAACCGATATGACATGGTACTAATCCTCTTGACAACCGTTAATGGACCTATGATCCTTGGAACTAACTTCCCATGCCACTAAATATGTTTTTCCCAACTGATGTGAAACCCATAAGAAAACCTGGTCACCCACATCAAACATTAGAGGACAGTGTTGATAGTTAGAATAAGATCTCTACCTTCTCTATGTGGTAAAAAACCACTTCTTAATTAACCAAATATTATCTGATGTCTCCTTTAAAATAATCAGTCTGATAAAAAAATATTATCCCACCTCTAAAAAAAGGGACGATTGACAAGACTTATCATACATGAACTCAAAGTGGACATCTAAATCATATCACAGTGACTATTATTTTATGTGAACACTATAAAAACAAAATGGTTCTACCATGAACCACCAAAATCATTGGCGCATGGCCATGGAATGTCCTACAACACCCAAATGGTATGTTCAAACTTCTCATTAGTTTGAGGATGGTTGATAATGATCAAATTCACATGTATATCATGCACCTTCCATAATCCCTATTAGGATTGTGACATGAAATAGACAACCTAATTTGATACAATTCTCCTAGTAATCCCATAAATATGAACTATCTCCCATATATACAACATACCCCACTCTTCAATGGAATAGGTATCCTAGAATGGTAGTAAATTTGAATCCTTTAAGAACCAGACCATGATAAACCACACTACATCACTTCCATTAGGAGTCCTTGATAATCCATTCATGAAGTCCAATTCCATGTCATCCCACTTCCTCTCAATAATGTGAAATGAGGGAAGAATAACTATGAGTCATTGATGTTTGGAATTAAATCACTAATAGGTGAAACATTATGAAATGAAACACACTATGTCCTTTTTAATATTGATCCATAAATACTTCTTGTAGATTCCATTACACATCATTTTAATCCCCAAGTGAGAAACACATCTCAAGGAAAAGTAATACTACATCAAATCCTCACACAAGACCATAGGGGCCACAACTTAACCTCAAATTTAAAAAATAATCTTCGTATCTAGGGACCAATCAGGTGGAAACTCCCCACTATATATAGTATCCCTCATCACCAAATAATATGTGTTAGATGGATAACACTCCTTCAACCTTTCAAAAAGTGAAGATGTAATAATAAAAGTTAACAAGGATTCTCTACCTTTATACTTATAAACATTGAGTTGTATCTCAGTGAAGAGGCTCATCACTTACTACTTGTTACAAGACTCACATACTAGCTGTTCATGAATCTTCCTACTCAGTACATTCCCTTTATTAGGGGTATATTCCATTTAAAAATTAATCTTCTACAAGTACTCAAATCAGATTCTATGTTTACGGATCATGTCACACTCAAAGAATATATAATTTAGGATCTTATGTTTAGTATACACCACAAAACACTCTCCCAATAGTTATTAATTCTAGTATCTTAGTGTGTGTACTATTGATGCCAACTAAAGATCAAGCTTTGAGTAGTTAATCCCATGTGACCTCAACTTCCAAGATCCATAAGTGAATACTTTCCCACCTGGCATCAAAACCACCCCAATCATAAATTTTGAGTCATAATAGTAAAATGTATACTTCTTAATTAGATTAGGTTATCTAAGATTCAGTGCATATATCAAACTCCATTTCAACTCTTTAAAGTCTCTCTCACAAGAAGTTGAAAACTCAAAAGTCACACCTTCTCATTGATCACCATCATCAAAGATTCCAAATAAAAAAATTCAAAGATAATTCTATGGAAGTTTCTCACCAATCCTCAGAAACTATGTATCTCAAATATGTTCTTTTTTTAGTCTTATGACACCAAAACCTACACCTTATAAACATACACTGATAAACCAACCTGAGATATTACATTCCCCAAGTATTTCAACTCATTAATATAGGACTAACAATTCAAGATAATGGAATAAAGTCGATTATCCCTATGTGTTCTCAAAAAAATACCTCGATGGAGATCATAATCTCCCCTGAATAGAAGTATAAAAAAATATCATTGAACATGATGATAATAAAATAATATTGGTATAAATTGTTGCCCCTATTATTTGGGGCCATGAAAATAGGCATCTCATACATAACCTCGAACTACAAATCAATATAATCATGCATGCCATACATTCTCTTAAAAGTATTATGAGAAATATCATAGGGCCTAATATTTAACTAGTGATAACCTAAACACAATTTAACTCTATAGAATCACTTGGATGCTCTCAAAAAATCAAATAGTTCATGAATACAAGAAATAATATACTGTTTATTGACTATCACATGGTTTAGTCTATGGTAATCTACACACAACCATAGTGAACCATCCATATTATTATAGAATAACATAGTAGAACCAAAAGGGAGAATTATTTAGAGAATATACCCCTCCCCTCCATAACCTCTAGCTATGTATTCAAAACACTATTCTCTATAGGATCTATATTGTAAGAAAAAATGGATATGGGATTCATTCTTTGAATTAGCTTGATCATAAACTAGATACCTCTCCTGGGTGGAAACTATAAGAAATCCTTATGAAAAAAATCCTATAACTGTTTGATGATAGTTGGGAAGACCATTTATCTCTCCTCCACATCACCCATAAAATCTCTAGTAAGTTGGGATAAAATCACCCCCAGCTATCCATGGTCATGTCCTGAATGGACTCTCTATAAATCATACACACTGGTGTAGTTATAATAATCACCCACTATAGGCATGAAAGATACCTATCATAAACAGTTTTTGATGTGCACTCAATAACAATTCAACCAATCCATTATGGGGATCACATCATATCTTTGAATCTCCAACACAAATAAATATAGAAGAAGTATACACCTAGTAATCATGATATAACACTCAAAATATCTCTAGATACCATTAGATAACACCCCTATGGGTGTATTTATAGACATAACCCCATATAAATTCTCTAGAATAATACCCAAATAAATAAAAAAATATGAATAAGTATTATTTAATAATATCCAATAAAATAGATTCTAGGGTTGAATCCATGAGAATCATAACTACAAATGTTAACATACCCTCATTTTGACTAGAAAAAGACTTCTTGGTGGTGTGAAGTTAGCTTGAACCTTTACTCATAGCCCTAATCAGAAGAATTCCTTGAGAGGTGTCACCCTACTAGCATTGTTTCCCCTAAACTAGGGAATTATTTCCTCCTTGATGAAACAAACATTTAGAGGAAACCCATATTCCCAACTATTGTGGAACTCCTAATCCTACTCCGAACCATAAGTCTAATTAGATCTATTCCTACCAACTAATATTGGTGAAACCCCTTAAAATTTTTATTAATATACTAAATATCTAGATTAGATACACTCCTTTAGAAGACTATCTTAATAAAGATAAATATATCCCAAATGACTACACTAATTGCACTCAACCAAGTCTTTTCTTTTAGGAGGAAGAGATAAGACCATTCTTTGGTTGGATTGCCTATTGTTTCCCTTTCAAGAATTATCACACCATCACCTCATGTTACCTGATGAACCACTCCCAGTCCCAAATGAGAAAGCATACATCCAAAATGAACCACCCTTACTCAAGTTCCTCTCCATGATGAAAGTTGATTTCATTTACTTTGAGAATGGTTCTAGGTAGAAAAATTTCCCCTACGATCACATTAAATACCTCAGTATATCCTACAAATTCCTAAGACTAGTAATATATTACTCACTATTATAGAATAAAACCATTAAAAATTAATCAACAAAACAATATAATCCATAATAGAAAATCCCCCAATGAAAGGGTGGTGAAATCCTTTGCTCATCTACCCTCAAGGTCTTAGAGAAATGTGATAAAAGAAATAAAACTAAAAATAATTCCATGATAGCTCCACATGTTGGTTTACATGGACTAGAACATATCACAAGATCTAGGATAGTCTATGAAACATATAGGTGGTAATATTCTCCCTATAAAATGTGTATTTATAGATCAGATCATAAATAATCTTTATAGAATCCATCCAATGCTCTATAGTCATTGGTCAACTCTCTCCCAAAAATTGGGTTGGATAATGTAATTGAAACTCTCAAGTCAAGTCCTATATGGATGAACTGACTCTTGGAAACCCATGTCCCTTGGACTATATGAAATGGAGAAGACTCTCTTGAATATACTAATCAATATGAGGAACATGCTCAATAGGTGGCTTTATCTCCACTGCAGATGAGATATTCTCATCCCCATCTTCTTATAACTCAATGGGAGGCCACCATGGTGGAATATAACAAAAAAACTGTCATGAACCCTCCCAAAAAAGGGACCACAATGAGGGGAGAGAGATGATGATCCCCGAGTCCCGCCTCCCATAGGCCCCAGGTTGGAAACTAACACCGAGGGTATAAAAAATCACAGTATGGGAGGAATTACTCTATATAAATGAAACAGGATTAGGATGTAAGATAAACATACATGATATATATATATAACACAATACCCAACCAATGGGTTCATATCAACTATATTGCACACACCACATCACCACCACCATAAAACACACCAACCATCACAACTATTTCCACCACTATATGTAACACCATGAAAACACCACTCAATCTACAAAACATTTCTTAATTTCACCAATAGGTTTCACCATATTTATTCATTATATATTTCATTTAATATTACACTATTCATTCATTTTTTCAATTTAGATAGCTAATTACCGCACATACATTTCTAGTCCATCTCATTTATCCACCATCCTATTTTGTTTTGTTTATCATCATATTTTATCCCATGGATAACTAGGAAAATATATCAACCATCCTATATTATAAATAGCGCAACTCACAGAACCACTATCACAGCACCACACATCCACTATCATTGTCATGTCACATCACCCAAGACATCTCACAACACTAACACAGTATAATGCTATCACTAAATATCACACAATAGCCAAAGATCCCCAACCACTCTTCCACAACCACTGCAACACAACCACATCTCACATCAAAACTACCACATGCAATAACCACATGTTACTGCCACACATCATCACTACCACACATCACACCACTGTGCACCACATTTCACAACATCCCACATCACATACATACTAACCAAACTTCTCATCACAGCCCCACACATCACACAGACCAACTGGTTACCTCCATCAATGGAAAAAAACCCAAACCACATATGTCAACACATTGAGCACAAGCATACATAATAAAATCAAAAACTAACTTCCACAATTATCTAGGGGATTTTAACACTTTAATTTCTGAAATAGAATGGGTATTATCAAACAATAAAAAATACAAGGGAAAATAGTTTAATTTCCAAATATACATTTCTTATCATTTTATTTATGGTGAAATCACAAAAAAACAATAAGGGTCATTACAATATAACAACTATAGATAAAACAAGCTCCTAACAACCATTATTTTCAAAATTGTGAGAACATGGGATAAACTCATTAGTAACATATATGAAAGCATCAAAGCATGTGATAACTCCCCATTCACATCAATTCAACTATTCCAATTAATTATTAGATTATGTTAACCCTCAATATCCACCCAAAGGTAAAAAATGCATGAAAATACAACACATATAATATAAAAGGTTGAGAACTAGGATCCCCTAACTCAAGGAATATTTCCAATCTCATTGTACAATGTAGGGTGAAGAAGAAAATTCCTGCAACCCCAACCTCACCATGAGATCAAAAATCAACCTAAACCACATAAAAGGGTTGTAAAAACACATCACATATAGACCCCAAACCAAAAAAACATCACCATAGTGAATCTCTAGATAAAAATGGAAGGAAAACCATGGGGAAGAGAGGATATCTCACTATAAATCACCAATTAGAATCCACCAAAACCCAAGGATCAAATTAAGGGAGAGGAGGCCTAGAAGGTCTGCTCAGGGCACATAAGGTTCTCCTAGATTGAAATAGGGAGAGGTATGATAGAATGAGAATAAATTATATGAAAGGGTTATAAAATAACATGGAACATGAAACTTTAATGTTAGGTAACCCATTGAAGACGCGAATTCCCATATTTTCAACTTTCACAGATATTCACATCATCGAGAACTTTAATTAATCACACATCATATACTAATTGCATGAAATGAATTACTTCCATGGTTTCCTCTTATCCTATACACAATCTGTAAAACCATCTAGTTACACAAGCCATGAATCATGGATTCTTGTCATCTAAACCATTCATGATGTGAATATCCTACAGTATCTCTTCTGCACCTCCAGTCACTAAGAAACCTCCTCAAGCCTCCTGTAAAACACATCTAACTCCAAAAACCATAAAAGTAAAGGACAGAGAAGTCATAAACCATTACATTAGATACCTATAAAATGATTATGTCCCTCAAGAATCCAAAACCAAGACAAAAATGAAAGGGGTCTTAACAACCACCCCGCCAGATACCTCTCAAGGATCTCATTATTCCTCAATGCTGCCACTAGATAAACATGCCAATAAAAACACCCACAAAACAAAATGCACATCCACATCACCAATTCTCACTAGGAACAACACCAAATAATCTAGTACCATCCACAACCACCACATTTCCACACAACCATGGCAAAATCAGCACATGTCCCAAACCAACATCTATCACTACCAACACACACCACTATTAAAAACACAAAAATATCAATGAATTTCATCTTCCATGTCAAGATATTATTATATTTGGGAAAAACTGAATTTAATTCATGGTTTTAATCACATAAAAGTACAATGATTCTTGATTTGAATTATGGACCTCCCTTTTTTTATATGTCAGAAACATTATCAAACATCACACATCATAGAAAATGACACAAATCATAACATTTAAAAACCCAAACATCACATAATACAAAAAAATATAATAAAGTAATGAAAAAAATTGTGTTACTAGGCATGAATATGAATCTCCCACTCCCAAGTACTCTCCTCCATGCCACCATTTTCCCATAACATGCGAACCAAGGGAATGGTCCTCCAAGAAAGAACCTTCTCTTGAAAACCCTGGATCTCTTTTGGTTGCTCAATGAACGTCACATCATCATTAATATCCAAATAGCCCCAGTAAATAACATGGGAATCATCATGATGATATTGAAAATGATGAGACATGTTGATGAAATTTTGGATCCTCTCTAACCATGGTGGAAACACCAACCAATACACCACCTCACCAACATTCCCCAAATACCTCAAAGGGAATAAAAAACATGGTAAAAAGCTAACTCCCCTTACCAAACCTCCACTTACCACATTGAGAGGACACTCTCAATAATACATGTTATATAAAAATAAACTCTTGGGGCCTCCAACTATAATGAACATTGGTTTTATGATGATCCTATGCCACCATCATATATTCATAAACCAACTAGATCTTCTTGGTTATGCTATGTACCACATTAGGACTAAGAAATGACAACTCCCCATCCTCTGTCCAACACAATGAACAACAACATAGTCTCCCATAAATTTTTTAAAATAGATCTATGATAATGGATGAGTGATATATTTTATGGAAACTCAACCAAAGGAAGGTGTTATTCCCATGATCCACCAAAGTCTAAGATGCATGCTTGCAAAATATTGTCCAATGTCTGGATGGTGTGCTCTATTTTCCCATCTATCTGAGGGTGGATAATAGTGATAAGGCATAATTGGGATCCAAAATAATGTTTCAATTACATCATGTGGTAAAATTAGGATCCCAATTAGATATTATAGTCCTCGGTACCCCATAAATCCTAACCACATCATCCACATACCTCCTTGATAAAACATCCATAACACTAGACTGATAGATCACAAGGAGGTGAGCTGATTTCATTAGTCGATCCACTATCACCCAAACCATATCACATCATCCATAATATCACGAAAACCCTATGACTAAATCCATTGAGATTCCCCCCCTTCCACTTGGTGAAATACAAGTACTACAACGAACCTCCAAGAACAGTGTGCTCTTATTTTACCTATTAAAAAATGATACATTTTCCCACAAACTCTACTAGAGGATGTATCTTCCCCACCCACAAAAGATATCACATCAAGAAATAATATATATTTTTCACATCAGGTTGTATCATTAAAGGTGATATTTAAAATACAAGGATAACTCTCTTTCACATCACTTTTAGGATATACAAACTTCCCTAGAACAACACCTGGTTCCGATCATCCTCTGACCATCACATAGGAGCATCACCATGACCAACATGATCACACATAACCATTGTCTATGAGTATCCCCATTGAGACTCTTACACCTGGGGCATAAAATTTTTTCCATGGTCATCTATTGAAGACACCCTCAACCACTGCTCTCCCTAGTGTCAAGATGCATCACTGAAAGCTCCTCCATTCCTTTCAAAACATCCATAAACTCCTGATCCACATCATCTTGGGAATTCCAACTCAAAAAATTGACAAACTGAATTACCCTTCCCTAGGGTGTAAGAGATCTCAAAGTCATAATCTTGAAGAAACTCCAACCACCTATACTATCATATATTCAGACCCCATTGAGTGAAAACATATCTTAGGCGCTTGTGGTCTATGCATACCACCAAATTATCACTAATGAGGTAATGTCGCCACATTTTTAGCATGAAAAAAACTTCTTCCAACTCAAAATCATGGGTTTCTTATAAATTCTCATAGGGGAATAAGTACCTAGACTCATAACATATCACCAATATTTGTTGCATCAACATGCATACCTACCCCATACAGGACACATTATATAAAATCTCAAATAATACACCCTCCTAAGGAAAATGAAGCACCAGATCAATAAACAATGTCTCATTCAGGTAACCAAAACTATCTAGAACTAATTATTACACACAAAATCCCAATCCTTCCTATTCGACACTGTCAATAGGGATGAAAATTAAGAAAATCAGGTAAGGATATCTTATAATATCCCACAATACCATATAAATTACAAACCTCGTCCAAGTTCTTGGGTGATTTCTAAGAAATAACTACTTCGACCTTCAATGACTCAACCACTACAACCTACCAAGACACTACATTTACAATTAAATTAACCTCCTACATCCATAACTCACACTCAGACAACTTCCCATAAACTTGGTGTTGTCAAAGGAGTTGTAAAACAACTTTGATATGACCAGTATGATCCTACTCTAACTTTGATTATACCATGATATCATCAATGAATATGATGATTAATTAGTCTAGGAACTCATGGATAATAGATTTACTAAGCCCCATGCACATGTCTAGTGTGTTCATAATACAAACTGAACTAACTACAAACTCGAAGTGCTCATACCCGCATCTAAAGGCAGTATTATGATCATCTTCATATTTCACCATCATTATGTGATATTAATTCCATAGATCAACAATAGATAACTAGATAGATCCTCTTAACTGGTTGAACATATCATTGATCCTCATAAGAGGGTAACAGTTCTTGAACATTAGTTGATTCAACCTTTGGTAGTACATACACAACCTCATACTACAATCAACCTTCTTGGAGAAAAATATTGGAGAACCCTAAATAGACAAATTGGGTCATATGAAATCCCTTTGCATTAGATATTTCACCTATAACCTCAACTCATGAAACTCTGTAGTTGTCATTCAAAAGGGAGCCATCGAAATAGGAGGGGTACTCAGCTGTAATTCTATCCTAAAATCAATATCATGTCAAGGGTAGTTTCATAACCTCCTCTAGGAAGACATTGAGGAACTCCTCCACAACCATAGGCACACCCCTAGCCTGATATTATACTAAAATACTTTCCATATATGAAAAAATAAACTCCACATTCCTACCACCCAACTAATAACCTCACTCACCAACAAACTACACTCCTTGGCCCTCCAAATTAGAAAAAAACACTTCTCTAAAAGTAATTGATGACTGCATGCATGTAATACAACCAATCCATACCAAGGATAATATCATATAATTGTATTTTAAATAAGAATAATTCTCCCATGATAGGTGTTTCCCCATCACCAGTCTAAATCCACATCACACATCAAACAAGGAAGCCTAACCTCCAACTAGAATAGATAACTCCAAGGGAATTGGAAGAATTTCCATGTTCAATCCAAACAAATAGACCAAAATAGGGTAAAAAATTAGTGTGAGTCTCCAAGATCAATCAATGAATACATGATGATAGATGAAAAAATAATCATACCATGAAAAACTCTCACCTATGCTAGCACTTCTACCTCTAACACATGCATCTGACCATGCCCATCTCTTCAACCTATTTGCTTCTAGAAAAAAGCCACACTCTATCCTTGGTCTCTATAGACAGGGATTATCATGAGGCTTCTCTCTTACAACTACACCTACTCTAGACCAATGATCAATAACCTATGGTCCCTACAACTGAAACTACCTCAGAGGAAATTGCTATAGTTGAAAAGGGTCATCACCACCCATTTGAATCTAAAATATAAGAGATGTTGAAGAAATAACCTAACTGTACCCATATCTCCTGAAGATATATCCTTAAAATGGAAAACATTTGGAAGGTTATAAGAAACCACCTATCCCTGAAAGATAGGGAAGAGACAACCATGGACGGTTCCCCACTGAATAGAACCCTGACTTCCTGAACACCCATGACCGACTACCAAAAGATATTCTATTTAAAATGCCATGATGGTAACTCTCTTGATGGTAAAACCCCAAGAAAATTAACCTCTCAATAGCATCATCCTTTTTCTATACATCCAGATACTTTGAGAGCATAAATGGACTGATAACATAAATAGAGTGATCACATACCTGATCACTAGGTACAAATCCTCCTCCATATGCCTCTCTCAAAACTCATAATATGGAAAAATATATACAGAATAGTGCAGGTGGTCCTTGAACCAAATCCCAAGCTCTTGCACACTCAGACTCCCTTACTGAATAGATATCATCTCCTTCCTCTTGGATTCCCTCATCATTTATGATAGAAACTCTACCTAGAACTCCCTCTGAAATGTTGTCCACAAAACATCAACCTCATTGTAGTCACCATGAAACAACACCCACCACTAATGTGCAGCTCCATGAATCTAACTAACTACCTACAGAACCCAAAAATCAGCTCTCACCCAGATCAGAACGAAATAATTCTCAATATCCTCTAACTAGTTATTTCTCTCTAGATTAGAGACACTCCCATCATACTTAATCAAAATATTCCACAAAAATTCATGTAAATTCCACTACCATTCCTCATCCTCCTATGTTGGTTTAATCCTTCGACAATGAACCATATCATCGTACTAAACATCAATATCTTGAGCGACTTGTGGTCGATGAAAAGGATCCATTCGTAAAAAAATAAAAACATACTAAGCTAGGTAGCACGAAACATTATAAAATCTTGTTTAATGCATTCAAATTATTTTCCCAAAAAACCCAATTAAAACATGATCACAAGTCAACATGATGCATGTACCTTTCTTAGTTCTCTACCCTACAAATAGTTACACCTCACTTGTCCCTTCAATAAGCTCAAAGTCTACGTACTAGATCATGGGGGGGGGGAATCCCATTTCTTATTCAGTATCCCTAGACTATGTCCTGCCCCAAGGTCAAATAGTGATGTTTCCATACCAACCCATGAAAAACTCATAGTTAATAACTCTAAATTCCATACTATCTCTCAACCATACCTATAATACCACTCTGTCATGACTCCCTCTCATCAAAGATACCACAATGAGGGGAGAAAGTTGATGACCCTTGAGTCCCTCCTCCAATAGGCCATGAGTCTGAGACTAGCACCAATGGTATAAAAAATATCATACTATGGGAGGAATTACCCTTTATAAATTAAATAGTATCATGAGATAGGATAAACATACATGATATATAGATAACTCACAATACCCAACCTATGTATTCACATCATCTTCTCTAGCACGCACCACATCGCCACCACCATACCGCACACCAAACATTACAAATGATTCCACCACTATAAAAACACCACAAAACCACCACACAAGGCACACTAAATTCCCACTTTTAGATAAAAGTTAAATAACATTTTTTTGTTATCCATTTTATTTTATATTACATTATTCATTCATTTATTCAATTATATTATCCAATTACCATGAAAGTTTTTAGTCCATATCATTTATCCACCAGCCTAATGTTTTTATTTTATTACCCCTTTTCAGCCCATGGAAAACTATGAAACTATCTCAACCAAGCCACATTAAAACTTTCCAAACTCACACAACTATTTCCACAACACCACACATCCACCACCATCATTTCATCATATCACCCAATCCATATCAAAAAACAGCCACCACATAACACTATCACCACATATAAAAATAATATCCACTACTCTATAAAAACTATGCCACAACCACGTCTCACAACACAACCATCACATGAAACAACCACACATCATCTCCACTATTCATCACAATACTGCACACCACATCTCACAACATCCCACATCACATCCATAATAACCAACCTCCACATCCTATACCCACATATCACATGGCCAAGCCAGTCACCTCTGTCATTGTAAAACATTCCAAACCTCATAGGTAAGGAAATAAAGAATAATCATACAAAACAACATCACAAATAGGCTTCCACAATTATTCTAGGGATTTTATCACATTACATATTTAATTATCTTGGGTATTATCATAAAAAATAAAAAAAATCTATGGGAAACCAATTTATTAGCCAAATATACATTCTTTATCCTTTTATTTAGGGTGAGATAACAAAAAACACACAACAAGGGTAATTAGATCAAAACCACTACCATGAAAACAAGGCTCCCAAAAACTATTATTTTCAATAATGTGACAACATGACATAAACTCATCAACAACATATATCAAATCCTCAAAACATGTGATAACATTCCATCCCCATAAATTCAACTATAACAATTAGTTAACTGATTTTTATGACCCTTAATATCAACCCAAAGGTAATGAAAAGCATTAAAATCCCACACATATCATGAAAAATGGTGAGAATGAGGATACCCTACCTCAAAGAAGCTTCTTAATCTCACAGCACACCGCAGGGTGAAGAAGAAACTGCCTACAACCACAACTGCCCCATGAGATCAAGAATCAACCTAAACCACATCAAATGGTTTTCAAAACATATCCCATACACACCCTAAACAAAAAAATCATCACCATGATGAATCTATGAATACGAACAAAATTAAAACCATAGGTAAGAGAGGAAAACTCACCACAGATTCCTAATGGGAATCCACCAAGACGCAATGATCGAAGAAAGGGAGATGAGGGCTAGAAGGTCTCTTTAGGGGGCCTAGGGTTTGACCAGAATGAGATAGAGAGATGTAAAACTGAATAAAAATAAATTAGATGAAAGGGTTATAAAATAACTTGGAACCCGAAACATTCACATTGTGTAACCCATTCATGACACGAATTCTCATATTTACAACTTTCATGAAAATTCATGTTGCCTCAACATTTAATTAATCAGGCATCATACACTACTTTCATGATGTGAATCTATTCCACAGTTTCTCATTATCCCACATACAATCCATAAAACTAGCTGGCTATACAAGCCTTAAATCACTAATTCATGCCATATAAACTATTCATAATGTGAATATCTTGTAACATCTCTACAGTATGTCAAACCACCACAAAAATCTCCTCAAGAATCCTCTAAAACACATTCAACACTCGAAACTAGAAAAGTAACAGACCGTAAAGCCACAAACCATTCAAAAATTATATAAACACAACTCAAAAATCATTACTATCATATGCATCGATATAAAAATTTAGGGAAACAATTATAATTCAACATGAAATACCACTCTAAACACATTACCTACAATGTAAGGACCTTAAAATTTTTAATTCTAGTTTAGCCCAATCTACCCACTCTTTGGTTAGGTATAATATAATGTTGGTCTACATGACTAATAATTGTTTGCTGGAGACAAAATCTACTATCCATGGGTTGGTTAAGTAGTGTTTCACTAAGAAGTTATATAGTAAAACTCTATATATGTTATTGTTAACACATTAAATTAAAAAACCCTGCATCACAATTAGATTGTCAATCAAAATCAAGCATATTGATATTATGTTATCCATACATGTATAATATGATTCATGAATACACGACCTCTTGCAACCATGGTCCAAGAGTAAAATCTATAAACCATAAAGCACATATCACATTATGAAAACTAAAAACAATAATACTCAAAAATTATGGAAAATAATCTTTTTCATTGTAAGATGAACATTTCCTATATGTGGGTCATCTACTCCCATGCATAGGTTCGTCTCATGCCCCAAAAATATTCTATCACCAACTACCGTTCCCAAATATTATGGAAAACAAAAAAAAGTCTTTAATACTACCTTTTAATGTCTCTACCCAATTCACATGAATTGTATCTAGACTGATAGAGCCACATGAAATTAGGTGAACCTCTTCATATGCTGGTGGTTTTTGGCTAGTAGTGATGGCCGATGAAAAATAAGTGGGGAGAATATACCCTGAGGTATAAATAATAATCAAACACAATGTTATCAACAACATTAACAACTAACCACAAGAACAACATAACATGGACATTATAGTTATGGGTAAACCATGGAACAATAACATCACATACTATATCAAAATGAAATAATGTATAATGTCACATAGTTATATGCCAAAATTAAGTTCAAATGTGGGTTGAGAAAGTACAATATACACAAAATTTAGCCAAAATAAATTAGACTACTACAAAATTGATTCTTAGGACCTTATCCCATCCCATATCCTATCTATAACCATGCTCCACCCTCTCATCTATCCAATGCTGGTCCTTTTCCCTTGTACATATCTATGACCACGAAATCGTGTAACACCACTAGTTTTAGGACTCATTTTAATTATTTAAATTGTGTGTCTATAATTTAAAAATATGTTTTTATATTATTTTAAAAAAATTAAACTTGATTAGGAAATAAGTTACACAAAATTTGAATCAAACTAACAATAATTTATTCATTCATAATGGGATATTACAGAAAAGTCACATGAAACAATATATTTCATACCACAGATTATTATATTCCATTTATGACTATATCCCTTAAAGGTTCTTAAATTAAAAGGTGACAATACATATAATGGAATAATATATTTACAACTAGGAATCCCCCTAGATCATCATCACTCTTGTGAATCACCATTAGTAAAATTAAACCTATAATGACAAAAAAAACATCATGAAAGGAGTGATCATGTTGTAAAACCCAAAAATAAAACTATAGGAATTAGAAGTGTGGTATGATAAGATAGAATGAAATGGTTTTTAGAATGTAATAGCGGTAATATAGTCAAAATATAACAATTATAAAGGGGTATATAACAATTGGGTATAATAGTCATAAACATACTACTGTTTTGGAATTACTGGTATATATTTAATATTTATAAAGTTTATATAGATGTAAAAAAATATACATTTTCCTTACAAATAATTTAATTGAACTAAAATAAATTATTGTTTAATAGAATATAATGATACAAATTCACTTGTGAAAATACCTTTTTGTTTTAAAGAAAATATTTTTATAAAATACACATTTTTATTAAATTTATTAATTTTAAAAAATTATTTCAATAAAATGTATTGATAAAAATCAATGTTTTTTATATTAAATCAATAAAATCTAATAAATAATTAAGTAAATATAATAATTACTAATTTAATTATTCATAGCTAAATTTAAATGTTTTATTTAAGAACATTTTTTATTATATATTTTTATTTGAAAGCTAAATTTATCACAATTGAAGTATTAAATTAAAAGTGTTGTTCATAAACATAAAAAAACTAATAATAAATGATTATTAATTACTCAAAAATGAAGATAGAATCATTTAATGTTAAAATTTCTTTTTTTTAATAATTATAATTTTTCTATATATTATGTTTTTCATCCTAATAAACCAATTTAGTAAAAATTAAATAATGATATTAATTAAATATATTTATAATATATATAAAAATAAATTAATATTCATACAATTATTTTTATATGGAATATACTAATAATATAATAATATGCTTAGAAATTACATTTAAAAAAAATTATTTTCATGCATTATGTGTTTCTATATTAATATTATTTTTTATCACCTTTAAAAATTAGATCCAATATAATATATTTTATATTTTTAGTCATCATTTCCAAATTATGAAATGAGGCTAATTTAATTTTTAAATATAAAAAAAATTTACGAAGGTAATTTTTTTACCATAGTAAATATAAAAAAATGTTATTTTCAAAGAATTATTTTTATAAGCATTATGTACTTTTTATCTAAAAAATTTAAATTGATATATTTTAAATAATGAATATAATTTAATTTTTTATATAAATATATATATTAACACTCATATAAATTAGAAACTGATATAAAATAATAATAATAACACTTAATGTTTAAAAAATCATTTTCTCTACAAAAATAGTTTTTTATATATAATGTTTTAATATAAAAGATTATTTTCTAATATAAAATAATTGAATTAGATTAAATGGATTCCAAAACTGGAATCAAAAAAATAAAATTATATAATAATTTCAATATTATATTTTTAATTAAAAAATAACTACCATAGAAAATAATTAAACTTGGTAAAAAGGGGTGACTTGGAGTGGCTCAAATTTTAGTTGATTAAAATGATATAAACTATTTCTAGATTTTTTTTGGTTTGGAAGTAAATCCAACAATTATCACTAAAATTTCATGACCTAAATCACCTAACTCTCATTATATTATATTTTTACCCTAATGAAAACTTATGTTTCCAGGAAATATCCCTCATTTTCACCTATAAAAGGGGATCTCCTCTTCCCCTTCCAAAAAAACATTCTTCATCAGTTTCTTCTTGAATAGATTTGTAGTTTTACTCCACCAAAGTATTATACCATGTTTTTAAGCCTCTCATCACTAGAATGGGGCCCAATCCATTCTTTGTAAGGCAAGTTATCTTGAGGATTGGTTTCATTAGAGAACTAATAACACGTTCAATCATGAAGGAATCCAAGGTAAGGGTTCTCTGTCTCAATTTACATTACTTGAGAAATGTTTCATATTTTTCACCATGATTTATTTTATATATCTTACTTGTTACACCCATTGAATTTCCCTATAATTATTCAAGTTACTTACATTATATTTACGAGTCTTTTTCTTGGTCCCGCCTTCATATTATTTTTATTCCTTTAATACCAATGTTTTAAGGATCTTATTGAATAAATATTCATTTCATTGAGTCAAAATATGTCACCATGGAATATGTTCTTCTAATTTTCTTATATTCTAAAATTTATTTATTTTATATGGAAATTTCTCTTTATCTCTCAGGAATTTACATTTTCACATAAAAATATTACACTTTGATGGATCCCTTTCTTCATAAAAATGTAACTTAGTTAAGAATAATTATCATTATTTATAACTGATATTTCTATTTCATGACTATATTATTTCTTCTTTAAATGTTTGTACAATATTATTTTAATAGAAAAATATGTTTTATCTCTTATACTTTTTGTATTTATCTTCATCCGTTTTCAAAACAATTTTTTATAACATTTTCTTTGATGTGGGGGATTTCCCTAAAACTATCCAAAAATCTTAAAAAGGAATTTCATTTCACTCAAATATATTTTCATATTCCACTCAATATTTCCTAAATATTCCTTTATTTATTTTTAAGGTTCAATCAGAGAGTATTTTTTTCATTTTTTTAAAGTATTCTTATCACCTTCTTGGAATCGATTTTTTAAAGTTACTCATAACTTTATATTTTAAAAATAAAATAATAAATGTTATATGAATTAACTTTTTATACTTTTTTATTCCATTTTCTTATATATCACAAAAATACATATATATCCTATAGTTATATTTCATAATCACTCTCAAAATAATCTTACAACATACTTATTTTGTGAGATCAAATTTTTGGTGTCAATCGATCTAATTCTCGATATCAACTTATGTGACACCATTTGTAAATGTTATGTAACCCATTTTTCCATGTTTTTTTCATGATGATATGTATTTCTGGTACTATATGGCACACATATATATGTTTTATCATTATTTTATAGGTGGGGTCATATATATACCTCAAATTCATTAGCAATGTTTTATATCTCATGATATAATGATGTTATGTGTGGACGTAGTTACATGTTCACAACTCTTGGTGTAAAAGTATTTTAATGTTAAAAACATTATGCATAGGACTATTTAAATTTATCCATGTTCATAGTTTTATGTTTGGACCAGTTTTCATGTTCAAAATTTTATTCATGGACCTGTTTTTATTTATCCATGTTCACAAATCTATGAGTCGAACTGTTTTCATGTTTAAAAAATTATTTATAGACCTATTTGGGTTTAGATATGTTCACGATTTTATATGTGGAACTGATTTCATTTTCACAACCTTATGAGTATTCCTGATTGTGGTTATATTTTTCCATAGTTTTTTGATTTCCAATTATTATATTTATGCCACATTTTTATGTTATGCCACGTGCCCATGGATCACGATAATTTTATCATATCTTTGAATTCTTATTCCATGGTACATGTTTTACATTTTGAGATTATATATCCTACTTTAATGATTTTTAAAAAACTATTATAATTGAATTTTCATTTTATTCAGATATTTATACCCCACTAATTCTTCCAGACATGCTTATGATCTAACATATTTATGAATCATTGATAATTTTTCCCATATTGAGAATTTTACCTCACTTATTATTTTGTTTCCCATTTTTACAAGGAATTATTTACAAGATAATGTTTATAAGGAAGTCTTGTGTAGAGAAAATTGTGGGAGATATTGTAGAGATAAATTGTAATATTACATTTATGTAGCTAATTTCAAAAGACACTAAACCTTTGGGTTTTGGAATTATGAGTGAATTAGTGAGGCATGATATTTAATGATGTGAAATATATGTGAATTATTATTGATTCATCTAACTTGGTATCAAAACATATGTAATGTGTGTATTTATAGCACCAGATCTCAGAGTGTGGGTCCAGAGTTCTTTAAATTTACTACAATATAAAGGTGACCATGAAAAGTGTGATTACAACTTAGTAGTCCACCACCTGTGGTGTCCCTAAGAAATTATAATAAATAAAATCATATGAAAGATATAAAATTCATATAAAAAATAAAATTAATAAATCATCACATCTTGGAATGGTTAATAGCGAAACCATAAGTGAAGACACCTACTTTGGGTAATGGTGGAATGGGTTGAGGAAGCCATTGTTTGAACACACCACATAAGTGAACAATCATTATCACACAAGTCATGGGGAATGCGTTATCACCATAATATTTGGGTGAATGATACATCACCAGCACATCATGTTGTTGAATGTGGTATCACTACAAAATGGGTTGGATGAATGAGATATCAATGCAACATAATCTTGGTGGAAAATATACCACCTCCACACACTCTCAGTGAATGATGTATCACCCTCACAAAAAACTAATTTTAATTATAGATCACTTATTAAACATTTTATAACCACAAAACAACAAATAAGTGAATGATTTATCACCACCTCACACCTTATAGGTAGTTATGAACCACCAAACCACATACTATTATGGTTGAATCACCAAAAAAACAACTTTGTGTGGATGATGTACCACCAACACATATCCAGGGTAGACCATATACCACAATCTAACACAAGGAGGATGATGTACCACCAATACAACCACATGCCTGAAAAATAAACTGACAACTTAATTCTGGACCACCGATTGGTGTTGTCAACACATTGCTAAGTTAGTATTGTTGGTAAATGAGTTATCACTGACACACAATAATATAAAAATAACAACACATTACTAATTAAATCATTAAATAGATATAAATTTCATAGGAAACCATTAAGGGTGAATTATTTATCACCTATAATCACTTATTGTAAAATATTTCAATATTATTAAACCATTAATCACATAAGGGTTAAGCTCATAAGGCCACTGAACCAATGGATGAACTCAAGGATAAATCATCACTAGTTGAACCTATATCAAAGAACTCCCCTATAAAGGGTCTCTCTAAGTCACCTCACTAGGTTCCTAGGGACATTAAATACATAATTAAACCCCTCATGGGATCTGAGGAACAATTAAATAATACTTTACTAAAGGAAAAAGTTCACTGATGACCATGATGAAGATTCAAACTACTCATAGGAACACTCATGGGTCTATCATCTCATATTCATGCTATAGGAAATGAAGGAAACATATTAAATAAAATTATAGGTAATACATAAAAATTTGAAACTTCATGAATTTCATATGACACATTCCGCACATAAAAAAACCAATTGGAAATCTGGGGTCCACCTACCCTGTCTTATTAGAGACCTTCCAATTGAATACAACCAGTCAATACAACCTCAATTGAATGTAATTAAAAAACCTAGCATAAACACTATAATTAGGAATATTTAGTGGATAATGATGATACAATGATAGAAAAAATAAACAAATGAAAGAAGATGGTTAGGATTACTTATGGCATCACCCTAAGATAAATGAGAGTTGAAATGGAGCATTGATGGAGGCAATCTGACCTTAAGGTATTAGAAAAGAGATAAGAGGGGGAGAGGGTTTTAGTGACTACTAATGGAGGAAATGAGATGAAATATCATTTTAATAAAACTTATAATAGTTAATTAATTGAATTATTATTTTTTAAAATTAAAAAAATTCCACCAAGTACCGAGTTTGATGCCACCAAGAACCCATCACCACACTGGGTACCTGATCTAGGGTCACTAGCCACACAATGTCCCACATAGAGTTATTCCTCGACGAATTTCCACTAGGTACCTAGTACTAATCCCGCGAGTACCTGGTGGTGTCTTTAAAAATAAAATATATCTTTAAATCATACTCTACCTCTTAAAACCGGCTCTTGATCACCTGCCAACACCTATAACACTCTAAAAAAGATAAAAATACAAGACATTTAGTAGAACTTATATTATAATAATGCCTCAAAAATATATGGGGTGTTACACATTCTATGTTTGGGAATGTATATATCATACAATTTTCCCTTGTAGTGTGTTTCCTTATCCTCTCACTTGGACATCAAAATTAGAAAATTAAATAGTTCATTTTGAGTGTTTTTCAATTTAAAACATGATGATGTGGTCTTATTTTTCATCAGAGGCCATTCATGAGGTGTTCTGGGAAGTTTGATGGTCTTAAATCTATAGATATAATGGAAGAGTTTAGGTAATGAATTTAGTGTAAACATGGATTTGGTACTCATAAGTGTGTGTTGGCATCAAAAATTGTGTTCTATGCCCTTTTTCATGGAATCCATGATATAGTTTCATCTTAGATAACACAATTAAAGTGTTACAGAAAAGTATCTCTGTATATGAAGAACACACCAATTTTATCTTCATGTGACACATGAATGATCACACACTGAAGGGATTGAGATTCCAAAAAAAATGACTCAAAATCTAGTGATGTGTTGGTGAGAACCAGCAATTAAAAGTAGGCCATGTATTTCATCCATTTTTTACGAAAATGGTTTCTGAATTTTTAAAAACAATTTTTAAGGATTTATGGCCATTTGTAGGCCTAAAAAACTAATGCAGGGGTAACGTATTGTTATAAATGTAGTTCATTTTACATGATTCTATTTGAATAATTTTGTAGCCAAAATAGAAGTATGGATCAAAATTTAAATCATAAGATTTTATTCAAGTTCATGAATGCACCTAGGTCAGTGCACCCAAGTCCAATCTCCTAGGTCATGTTTTCCCAAGTCTCTCAACAATCCCAAGTTGAGTCACCCATTTAAAGTCATCCCATGTTTCTTAGATCACCATGGTATTGAAAATAAGTCTACATATGTGAATGAACCAAAACACTTGATCCATTCACACAACTCACTTACATGAATTCACCTAAATGATCATCTTTTTTCCCTAGTTCTTTCATGGGTCTGCTCCCAAACTCAATATTTTAATTCCACAATACTCATGTTTTCTTATAAATTTATCACATGGGTCTCTATTTTGGTCACTAAAATAATAAAACACACTAAGTAATATTAAGAGACATGGAAAAAGGCCCTAAGAGATAGGACTTTCATGTTTTCCCATGTTTTCGACCCCTTTAATGTATATTATTAAGAAAAAACCTAAAGAAATTAACTAAAAATGAAGGGTAATTACATCATAAAAAGAATTTAAACACATAAAACTTTGAAAAATTTAACTTCCCCTGAGATCCTCAGTGACTATGGTAAGGGTTCCCAACATGTGGACTCCTCACTAGGGAGACACCTCACCCAAGTATCCAAATAGAATGACCACTTATCCCTACCCTATATTAGGGTGACCACTTCACCCTACCCCATATTAGGGAAACCTATTCACCCTATACCATATTAGGGTTGCAAATTTTCTCTAACATGTACCAGGGTTTCAATTAACTGAAGTGCCTAACTGGGGTTCCAATTCACCCAGGTACCCCACTAGGACTCTAATTATCCCATGCCCTCATATTTGGGCACCCCATATTCCTTGGGTTCTTACTTGGGTTCCATACATGCACAATCCAATTACCCTGGTGGAACTCTTTACTAGGTCCTATATTTGGGAACCTAATAATCAAGGTACCCTCTAGGGCCTCTTTAAATACATGAATATTCTATGAATTCCAATATACACCCCATTGAACATCCATTCCTTTGATAGAATTACTCTACCATGTTTTCCTCCCAAACCAATAGGACCCTCAGGGTAGTAAAAATCATGTATTCCCTTGATAATGAGGGTCCATATCTTACATATGTCAGTGAGATATACCATAGATCATAATGCTCATATGGGATTCCCATGTGCTGAGTTGGTCACCTTAGTCAACATAGTAAGCCAGGAGCATGTAATGGGACTCCTAGAAGGTGTAAGCCACATCTCCCTATTTATGGGGCCATAATCCCCAAGAGTCCAGTCCTCTATCCTAGTATCATTTCAAATGGATAGGAGGTGGAAATCTATACCCTCAAGAAAGTGATGCATTAGCCCCGACTGATTATCAATAGGCTATATTCCTTATGATTCATACTTCCTCAAAGGGATATTTTCCCTGCCAATAGTCAAACCCTCATTCCTATTTTATTACTAATAAACAAGTTGGACCAGTTTGAGAAACGAAATATGTAAGCCCCACTCTATTACTCATTAGATCCCCTTTTCATGACACATATATCCTTAACATCATGGTATGGTCCTATCACATGACCAAAAACTGTGTCACTCATATTATGTAGGCATTAGTTATTGCTAACCAAAATACATAGGATGACACACAATGGTTCAAACCCCAAATCTTAAACCATTATCCTCCCTGGGACATATTCTTTATGAAACCCTTATCCTCATTAGGAAATATTCTATATGAAACCTATATCCCCACTAGGATAGTTTCACCATGAAACCATTATCCTTACTGGATCATATCACCTAAAACCCATTTCTCATCAACATGCTATATTCCTAGTGAGTATCTCTTTCCTAAATGGTCCAAATTCTCTATGATCTAAACCACACCATCCCATGTTTCATTACCAAATAAATAGGATGGAATATAAAGGGCGACCCATTTTTTATCCCCACTCGATATATTATTGTTTCCCCTTTCACGGAATAAAAATCCTTATCACTCAATGTTAAACAAAATGGACACTTCCAATCACACAACCTAAAACTATACAACCTGAACTTTGTGGTTTTTTATTCCTATTAACAAGGATACAAAGGATTCCTCTTTGATGATCAATCGCAACACCCAATATGTTCTATATGCAGGAAATTAAAAGAAACTTCACTTGGTCATGGATTAATGACTTTAAAAGGTACCATATTGGTCATTAAAACATGATATTAAAAAGTATGATGTTTCCTATTAAGGGAACCAAACAACTAGGGTTTTTATTCCATTTATTGGGATACATAGGAAGCCCATTTTGCAATTATGATTGTAATATAACAAAATATACCACCTTCCTAGATGGTAATAATTTCCATAGCACCCATTTGTGTGACTTTGAACGATAGTGTAACCAAATAATAAGAGAAATATGGAGAACCTTTGATAGATACATATTTTCAGATCAACACATGGTCTTCATAAAAGACTCACATGGTGGTAACTAGTCCCATACTGATATTTGGAATGATTCATATATATAACTTAATTCAATAGGAGAGTAATAGAATGTTTAATAATTCCCCCCAAAAGGGTAATATGAGCCCGAAAATAGATCCTATCAACTAATATCCAACAAAAGTGTTATCGGTGAATCCCCAGTGATAACCAATATTTGGGAGGTGGGTTTGAATCAGATTAAAATATGTGCCATATAATTGTGTATTGGAAAAAATAGTGAACCTGCCATCAATATTTTACCAATGAGAAAGATCGATCAACCATGATCTTTCTTGTGATGCTGCATTAATGAGTTTCTTTTTTATGATTACTGACCCCTTATGGTCTTTCAGAATTCCCAAAGATCACTACAATTCAAATATAAGTATCGTAGTGTGCACAATCCAATTCTTGACACCCTGGATAAATTTACACCTCAATCATGATGATGATTATTTCCTTCAAACCTAGGAGGATGTTGTCATAGACTCAATGAATTAAATATTTGGTGTTTAATGGATTAATAAGAAATTACCACCTTAACAACTTTATTCCCATTTTGGAGGTGGATCGTGAAATCCACTATGAGATGAATCCCCAGGGACCATCCCAACAATGGTAGACTATGGAAAAGTTAGTGGTGCTTGTCACCACATCATATTGATTTGGGAGTCTATCCCTAAATCATGACAATATATACCTCCCATGTTTTAGGGATGTGGAGGAGGTTTCCACCTATATACCTATCAATATCTAGGAGCCTCCAAATACGGATCATGTCGGCAATTTCTACCACCATCTCCGCACATCCTCAACCCTCTAGGAATATGGTGAGGAGGTTTCTCACAAGGTCTCGACCCTAGTTTCTCAGATTGGGGCACCCCAGAAGAGGCCTCACTGAGAGAAAAAGATGATAAAAACAGGGGATCTAACCCAAATTTCCACTCTAACATACAGATTTTGTCATCATATTCTGATGGAGAATGAAAAACATGTGTGGGAATATATCCCCATTCCTACCAAGGAAGTCCATCAACATATTCTATAGGAAAATAAAGAGAATGAATATATCGCTACACATGAATTTCTATCATGACAACATATTTGGGAATGATAGGGGACATCCATTGAAATATTCCAATATCCACTAAGGGGTAGTACCATACTATTTTTCCCACTACCATCAATGGTGCTCATTATCATATCTCAGCTTCTAATCAAAAGAAATCCTATAGTCCTACTCCCATTCAAAATGATCATTAACATATCTAGGTGAAGAATAAAGAGAAGGGGAGGGATTATATTCCCATTCCTATCAGGGTTCATTGTTATATTCTAACTGTCACTTAGTTTTAGGATCATATCCCCCCCCCAACAGGACTTCATCGGTTTATCCTAACAGTCAATCAGGGGTGGTCTCATATCCCACCCCCACAAGAGAACATAAAAAACATGTGTTTTTGATACATAGGTCCAATATTATATCCTTTCCCATGTGCATGAATCCCATCATCATATCCCGATGACACTTTTTAAAGATAATTCCCATATTACTTTCCTCACTCCGGAATCTTGTTATTATATTCTAATAGTGACTGAGGACTAAAAGTGGGATCGTACCGCCATTCCTACCAAATCTTTTGAAACACACTGTCATATTCCAACAACTATTTAATGGAGTCATTGGCATATTCTAACAATATGACGGATTTCTATGATGGTTCCCATACATGAGGGATGTTTCCCATATTATGTAAATCCAATCATGATTGAGGTTCCAACCCTAGTCTCCCAATAATAGAGATTAATAAGGTCTCATCAAGGGAATAATATAACTAGGAGAAGGATTATATTCCTACCCCAATCAATTCTGACATTTCTAAGTCCCTTTAGAAAATTTCAGTAGTGGAATAAGATTATTTTGACTCCTCATCAATATGATAAATTAGTAATGTATTTAGAGATACTTCTCATGGTTTAAATATCAACAACTCGGGAGTTCTTACCTAGTTTACCATCCATATAGGCCATCCCCATGGAAACATGAAGATCAACCACAGAGATCTTCTATATAGTGTAGTCTATAGAGGTCTGCCCCATTGTATAAAAGACAATAGGTAAGAGGGTCCACCATTTACCAAGTCACAAATAAATTGTATCCTAGAGATTCTCCCTATTTAAACTAATCTATAAACTATGAAGGTACTCATTATGAAGGTCCTCCCTGTAATGATATCTCTAATAAGTACTCGCTATGTGAAAACCATTTCAATGTTTACACCATTTTGAGAAGCACTCTTGAATTTGAGGTTGAATACAACCAGAACCAAAACACTAGATGAAGACATCTCATCCCAATAAAAGGATAAACTAAGGATCCATTCATCATATATACCTACACCAATTTTCTATCCCTATGATTCAATAAGGGATATCTTGAATGGCCTCACTCCCCTTGATAAATCAGTAGGGGAATGATCAGTATGAACATATTAGGTTGGGGAATCTATAGTATCCAAAAATTTCATGCATAAATATTACATCTTAATATATAAATATTCATTACATAAAATTTCAATCCACATATAATCATATACGTTTAGTGTCCATGGAAACTAGGATACATAAAAAACTAGCTCATAAGTGTTCTAAATAATCTCCCACAATGTTCATCATAATTAACCCCTTTCTTAGAAATATCAAACTTGAAACCTTTATTTATAACCTAGGGAAAAGAAACATAAGAAAGGGTAATATCATATGCTCATTAAGTGTAAACAAAGGAGATATCAATTATCAGTAAATCATAACATGAGAATAAGGTTATAATAATATTATATTAAAATTTGAAAAAAATACCTTTCATATCATAGATCATAATCTTAAATCATGGCATAAATCCTATATGCTAATAATATATGAATCATAATAGAATAAAATAACATGAGCCATGATATCATGATATTGGAATACATTATATGTTTTTTGGCATACACATAATCATGGAAAATCATTTACTTAGTAAAGGATCACTACTAATAATATCATTTTTTATTTGGCTCACTCCCCTTTGTATCATATCCTTAATCACGGTTCACTCCAAAGACTATCAAAGTCGATCGAGTGCCTTATTGAACTGGGTTCACTCCCTATTCTGATATTTATTATCTCATGAGATATCCATCTTTACCCAATTAATAAGATGTATAAATAATTTTGGGCCCACCCATCACATAATCACAATCCATTTATATGCGTGAGATAATATTTTAACTCATTCATTACATGTCATAACCAATGGAAATAGAATGATTTTCAGAAAAATTTCAATATTTCATTATAACATAACCTTTGAAAAATTAATGGGTTTCATAAAAAACATATTAAATAATAATAAACTATATAGATAAATAATAAGGATGGTATTTCTAGATAATATTCCCATTAAATCATTAGTAATTTCAAAGTATGTTATCATAAATGAAAATGCATTTAAAAGATCAATTGGAATATATCTTGATGAAAATACCATTTTTTATTTTAGAATCACTTACTTAAAATATAAAAAATTACAAAATATTATGGAAATTTTTTTCTTGGAAACGAACCTTGGAAACTTATAAAGTAATATTTAAATATCTGAGTGCCCATTATAGTGGTATATTCTATTCTTTCAGTGCATATTAGAACAAATATTCCTTTCACATTTTTGATAAAAAGTAAAAAGTAAATTGTTTAGAAAATTTAAAGAATATTCCTTCTAAACCATTTTTTAAAAATTAAAACATGAGTAAAAATGAAATTAAACAATCATAATATAATAATAAAAAAATAATCAAAATATTTTAAATAAAACACATACATGAAAAAAAATTCGACCTAAGAGAGAAATAAACTCTATTATCCTTAAAAGCATTATTTTGAGTCTCTTGAGTAATTAAAGAGATGAAAATTAAATTAAAAGATGAAATATAAATAAATAAATATATTAAAATAAAATAAATGGGATTATTGAGACATAGTCTATAAAATTTCATCATTAGAAACATAATAATTATCAATATTGATAAACATTGAGATTGTAACATAAATCCCTTACCAATTAGGAATATTTTAATTCATAATACAAATAAAATAAAGAAACATGTATATATATGTATATACCCATAATTTTAATTTGAATAATTATAAAATAATTTCATGGGTAGTATATACACCACATAAAAGAAACACATGGTGAATATGGCATGTGTATCACACAAATAGAAGTGAGATGAAATGTCATGACCCGTCCCCCAGGGCCCGTGACGTGACTAACCTAAGCCCACCTTCCAAGGCTAGGGGCTGGCAACTAGCACCGAAAGGCGTAATCCCTAAAACTGGGAAGACATTGCCTTTATAACTTGTAATCGCACGCAACCGAGCATACAACAAGATACGAACACAAGTAAACTGAATAGTAAACAGAGTGAATACAGTATGTAAAATGGGCCAGAATACAAGCACAACTGGAAAGTACAAGTAAATTGATAATACAAGTGAACTGTAACTACTCCTGGATCGTCCACCATTAATCCTACCTAAAGGGTAGGTACAACTCACAAACGACTGTCTCTGTGGTTCTCCTCGTCTAACATCCACCTCTGAGCTACCTCCACTCTTGGTACCCTCATCCTCAGTCAGTGTTGTCAATCGTCTACACCAAACACAACGAAGTGTAGGCATAAACCGTGGAGGGGTGAGTGTAACAATACTCAGTAGGGACCCTGAGACCCTCAACGTCTCACAAATCCACAAAGGATAAACCAAAAATCAAGGAAGAAAATGATAACCCTACTTATGTATATTCCCATAAATATACCTAAGTTATCAAGTAAACCCATCTCAATCTTGGAAAAAACATAGAGTCCAACTCCAAAGCACCAGGCTCAACTGTTCCCCAAAGGAAAAAAATACCACGAAGGAAAGTACCACACAAGTACGCCACACAGAAGAATACCACCAAGGTATTACCACAAAAGAAAGTACCACACAGGTACAATCTCAGCTCAAACCAGGTATAAATTAAGTACAAAAGTAAAGATGATTAGATATAACTACTGAATCATCTTACTCTGTTAAGAGGGAGACCCACACAGGATCAGTCGTTGCTGACTCACACATGATCGCTCGGTGCGGACCCACACAAGATCGCTAGGTGCTGACCCATATAGGATTGCTCAGTGCTCACCCACACTGGATTTCTAGGTGCTGACCCACACATGATCGCTCGGTGCTAACCAACATAGGATCACTCTTCATTCTTCACGTCACAACTAACTACTAGGTTCCCGCACTAGGCTTTCTCCTCTCCAGGAAGATCCGCTCCCCAAGCCACTGGTCGATACTCCAACTTCCAAGAAGTCCCATGATGAGGTATCTCAAAGGCCTGCAATGTCGTAGGGGTCTCAACGAAATAGATGACGTGTCAATCGGACGCCCGTCTGTGAGATATTAGCCTTTTAGTCCCGGGGGCCAGGTTGGATTCATGATTGATCCAACCCGACCATACCTAAAAATTACCCAAAACTCCAGTGGGGGTATACCAAAGGGACCGTCTCACTCCAAGGTTTACATCGCCGTTGACGGTTTGTTAAACCGACGCATTGTGCCAAAGTTATGGTCATTAGAGCATAAAGATCGCAGCTGGTCCAGGTCTGGTCTGACCCAGTTGGACCAACCCGGCCCTACCCGGCCTGGGCAGACCTGGACAGACCCGCTGGGTTGTCCGGCATGCCGTGAGGGGCCACAGAGGGACGTAGAGGGTGGTGCGAGGCCGCGGGAGCTACAGAGTATAGGAGTGGAGGCCGCGGGGCCACAAGGGCGGTGCATTTCCGCGGGGGCCACGAGGTCATGGGGAGGTTCAGCCGTGGACGATGCGAGGCTGCGAGGATTCTGTGACGGTGCGGGATGGATCACCCATGGATGGCGTGAGGCTACGGGCGTCTCAATGGTGGACGACGCGAGGCCACAGGGTGGCTCAGCCGCGGACGATGTGAGGCTGCGGGGTGGCTCAGCCGAGGGGGTGCCACGAGGGCACAGGGCGGCTCAACCATGGATGGCGCGAGGCTGAAGGGTGGCTCGACCATAGAGCGGCTTGGCCGCGGAGGGCGCGAGGCCTTGGGGTGCCTCCGAGGGCTGCGACGGCTCAGAGGACCGCGGGCGGCAGAGTGCTGTGGGGCAGGGAGGGCGCAGGCGGCAGCGCTGGCTGTGGATGGAAGAGCCGCGGGTAGCGGGGGCCATGGGCAGAAGTGGCCTCAGGGCGGCGCTGTTGCCTTCATCGTCTTCGTCACCTTCATTGTGGTTGATAATTTTCCTCCTCCATTTTTAAGAACACAAGAATTACCCCAAGAAATTCGGAGAGGACGAGCCATGTTTGTTTGGACCATACTCTCCGTATTAGAGTGGTAGCAAGCAGCTATAATACTTGAATCACAAGAATATCAAGAATGGTTATGGGAAATAATTCAAACACCATACCTACCTCATTTGATTTGTCGACGGTGGTCACGAGGAAGGAGACGACATTGTTGGGGATAGATGGACGTCGGTGACATCAGCATTTCCTTGATCATCGGTTCGTTGACATTGAAGACATTCCTCATCAATGATTGTCCCGAGGAAGAATTCGAAGTCAAAGTCGGTGTTCTTAGTTGGCGTTCTTCATTAGAGAGCTTTCTCCCAATTCTCCAAGTTTCTCCCTTTTTCCAAGAGTTTCCCCCAATTCCACCCAAATGAAAAATTATCCAAAATAAAAGATTATGTTATCTATTTTTTAGTTTTTTGGCACAATTTCAAAATAGCCTAATTAATTAATTGATGGGTTGGATTAATTAATTAAGGGGAGGGTTGGCACAATTAAGTGGGGGAGATCAAAAGGTTTCTCACACTTAAGAGGGGAGTTCAAGAGGTTTAAGTCTTGGGTTGTCCCCACCACCATAACCCACATGGGAGGTTAGGCTTGGGTGGTCCCCACCACCATAACCTATGTTGAGAGGTTATAGTTCAGGTGGTCCCCACCTCTCAACATCCACATGGGAGATCCTAAAGAAAAATAAAATGAAAATAAAATTTTACACCATTTTATTTTATTTTATTCTCTCACGAAAAACTGAAATACTAACTTCCAACCTCGACCTACTGCAGTCAAGGTGAAGGTCTCCTCAAGCGAATACCAGAACTGCGAGTTCAACAGTGCCCTCAGATTTTAATTCTGAGCACCGTTTCAAATGTTACAAAAACCCACTTGTACGTTTACTGAACGTACCCCCAAAAAAGATCATAAATTCATTCCTGGCACTCCAGGACTCAGAATCGCATGCCGTCAATTTTCGCGGACTCATAAAATTCAAATTTAATTAAAAAAATTACATGGAAATTTAGGGTCTTTACATTTTCCCAATATCAGGGCTTTACATCCCCATAATCCACAAATCAAACTAAGGGAACAAGTGGGGGTACTTAGCATGAATCTGAGCCTCCCGCTCCCATGTGATCTCCTGGAGGTTCCCATGCTACCAACGAACGTGAACCAGAGTTATCGACCATCCACGAAGGACCCACTCTTGTCGATCCTCATCTCTACTGGAACCTCCGTAAAAGTCTCCCCATTGTTGACATCCAGCTCACCATGGTCGATGATGTGATAAGGGTTGTGCACGTATCTCCTCAGCTTGGATACGTGGAAGACGTCATAAACCAGATGCAACTAAGGTGGAAGAGCTAAGCGGTAATCCACTTTTCCAACTCTGCTGAGGACCTGAAAAGGTCTGATGAACCTTGGAGATGACATTACACCTTAGCCAAATCTCTGCAAACCTCTTTGAGGTGAGACCCGTAGAAAGATATGGTCGCCATCCTCGAACTTCAGAGGTCTCCGTCTCCTATCGGCATAAAGCTTCTTCCTACTCTGTGCATTCTTCATCCACTCCTATATAATCTACACCTTCTCTGTGGTAGCTCATACCATCTCTGGTACCACTAGTGCTGACTCCCCTGGGTCAGTCTAGCACAAAGGTAATCCGCAGGGTCACCCATACAATGCCTAAAAAGGTGTCATCCCAATGGTGGAGTGATAGCTATTGTTGTATGAAAACTCCACCAAAGGCAAGTGATCCTCCCAAATGTGACTGAAGTCAAGGAAACAAGCACGCCGCATATCCTCGAGGGGTTGAATGGTCTGCTCAGCCTGACCATCCGTCTGAGGATGGAAGGTGGTACTCAAATGAAGCTGCGTCCTGAAAGCATCCTGCAACCCCTTCCATACCCAGAATTTTAAATGTGCATCACGATCGGAGAAAATCGTCGAGGGAACTCCATGTAGCCACACAATCTCCGGCACATAGAGGCATCCAAAGCTCTCTACTGAACCCTGCTCTCTGATCGGTAGGAAGTGGGATGAATTGGTGAGTCGGTTGATGATCACCCAGATCGATTCACGACCTCTGGACATATGTGGAAGTCGTTTCGTGAAGTCTATGGATATTCCATCACACATCGACTCTCGGACCTCTAATGGCTGAGCGAAGCCTGCTGGTACCTGATGCTCCACCTTCACTATCTGACAAGTGAGGCATCGAGAGACAAACTCTACTACTGATTTCTTCATTCCCGACCACCAGTGCTGTCGTCAGAGATCTTGGTACATCTTCGCCACTCCTAGATGTACCGCTAGAGGGGATGTGTGTAACTCCCTCAACACTTCCTCCCAAAGCGACACTGGTACTATAGTACATCCCCTGAAGAGGATAACATGATCCCCACCTTCAGAAAATCCATCAGGTGCCTGTCTTGTGGATATCTGAGCATGTTGTGTCTCGCTGTCAGTGTCCCCACGCTGTGCCTCTCTGAATCACTAAATAAGTGGGGGAGTGATTGTAAGAGAATAAAGAAAAGCTTCTCCATATTTATCCAAAAAGGATATCTGCAAAGCGGCCAACTGCTCTGTCGCCTCACCTAACAGCTATATACAAGACCTCCTGGTGAGTGAATCTACTACAACATTCCCCTTCCCAGGAGTATAGAATATCTCAAAGTCATAGTGCTGAAGGAACTCAAGCCAACATCACTATCTCAGGTTCAGGTCCTTATGAGAGAAGATATACCTGAGACTCTTGTGATCTGAGAAGACCGTAAATCGTTCACCCATTAGATTGTGCTGCCATATCTTCAAGGCGAAGACCACTGTTGCTAACTCCAGGTCATGGGTAGCGTAGTTCTTCTCATGCTGTCTTAGATTTTGAGAATCATATGCGATCACTGCTCACTCCTGCATCAAGACACATCCGAGCTCGGTCCATGATGCATTGCAGTAGACTACATACTCTAATCACTCCTCTGGAAGCCTCAAGATGGGGGCACTAGTCAGCCTCTGCCTCAGCTCCTGAAAAATCTGCTGGCATCTCTCCGACCACATGAATGGTTTCCCCTTCTTCATCAAGGATGATAGTGGTTCTAAAACTCTAGAGAAACATGGTACAAATCTCTAGTAGTATCCAGTCAAACCTAGGAAACTTTGTACCTCCGTCACACTCCTGGGTGGCTCCCAAGAAAGTACGGCCTCAATATTCGCTGGATCCACTATAACTCTAGCATATGATATAAAATGTCCCATAAAGTGAACCACTCAGATCCAGAACTGGAACTTTGAGAGCTTACCATAAAGATGGTGCTCTCAGAGTGAGTACAGTACTACCTGAAAATGATAGTCATGCTCCTCCTCAGTGGCCGAGTAGATCAGAATCTTGTCGATGAAGACTACTAAAAAGCGATCAAGTTATGGATAAAAGATCATGTTCATGAGTCCCATGAACACTACTGGAGTATTGGTCACACCAAATGGGATAAGGAAGAACCTGTAGTGGTCTTACCGTCATCTGAAATCCATATTCTGCACATCCCCGTCTCGTACTATGATCTTGTGATAGCTTGATCTGAGGTCTATCTTCGAGAACCACTGTGCTCCCTTCACCTGGTCAAAGAGATCATCAATCCATGGAAGTGGGTACTTGTTCTTCACGGTCACCTGGTTCAGGCGCCAATATTTGACACAAAGTCTCAAGCTCCCATCCGCATTCTTGGCGAACAAAATCCGGGCATCCCAAGGGGAAACACTGGGCCAAATGAACCCTTTCCCCTGTAAGTCCTTTAGCTGTACCCACAACTCACGAAGCTCCATAGGAGCCATCCGATACGCTAGTGTAGATATCAGTGTCGTCTCGGGGTACTGGTCAATGTAAAAGTACACCTCTCTGTGAGGAGGTAGACCTGAAACATCATCAGGGAAGAGATCTGCATACTGGTCCACCACTATAAGATAGCTCAGACTCTCCACATCAACTACCCCAAGGGTAAGGCTAGCCAAATTGTAACACCCCGAGATTTTATGAAAAATATTCTTTTTAATTTCATTAATGTCTTGTGTTGTACGCTACACCAAAAGGAGCTTGCACAACACACATCCTTGACTTGCCTTTCATTACACGTAATCACGACCTTCCTCGATAGCGTGTGTAGTACGCAATACCGAGTTTCACTAAACAACGATATGCTATTAAAATATTATTAAAACTAGCCATTATGAATAGTAATAACCACTTTTTGAAATTTTGTAAATTTTATTTTTCAAAATGGACATCATTTTTGGATTCGGAATATCGAAATTAGATTAGGGTGAAATTTTGGTATTTTTCGGATAACTTTCATTTTCTGATGAATAGTGAAAATTACTAAATTTTAATTAAAAACAACATTTTTAATCGAAATAATTAATAGTGATAAATTATTAATTTGAGTGGTTTTAAAGTATATTTAGAATATATTTTTACAATTTAATACAATGTTGGTCATTGGATGTAATTTCACACTTAAACCAGACATAAACAAGTGTCAATCTTTTGATAGTTATTATCTCTCAAGAACACGCTATTTGTTTTGACGACGGGAATTAATTTTTAAATTAATTAATGCAACTGATATGTTTTGAATTTGGTAAAATAGACATCATTTTTGAGTTCATAATATCAAATATAGCTTAGGCCTACTTTTTGGTATTTTTCTGGAAACTTTCATTTTTTTTGATGAATAGTGAAACCACTAAGTGGTAGTTAAAAAATTGAATTTTTCATAAAACTTAATTTTACCGCTTCTGTGAGTGGAATTTCAAAAATCCGAGAGACATGGTTAATATCAAGGACTAAAATGTGGTTCAATGAGATGAAAATAATTTTTGGTGAATAGTAACTTTTTGCTTTTATTTACCACGGGTAAAAGTAAATAGGATAATTAAGGGTAAAAATGATATTATTATTACCCTAACACATGTCCTAATTTTATTTTATAAGTGTAATTCGACCAAAAACAACCTTAGGAATAAAATATGACCATTTAGGCCCACTTGGATTAGATTAGGACATTTATTATTAATTTATTTAAAGAAGGGTTAAAATAGTTAAAATCAATGTTTAATAAGTATATAATTTTTAATATAGGGTTATACATAAGATAAATTCGACTATAAATATTAATTAGAAAGCTAAAAATATTTCCTACATAATTGTATTTTATTTTTAATTTTTATACATTAAATAATTTAATTTATTTATGACACAATGAGGATGCAGTAATTATCTTATTAATGAAATATTGACATAATTGAGGTTATAAATACCCAAATAAATGTAATTTGAGACTTTTTAGGAATTCCACTAATTTTCTAAGTTAATATGACATGTTAGTATTGATTTAAGTAACTTTTTTAGAACTAATCATCCTGTCAGGATTTTCACAAAAATCAATTACTAAATAGTGTCAAAATTGATATAAAATAGTTTTTAAAACAAATATTATATTATTAATTGTTATCTTATTCCTAAAAATCTAAGGATCGGCCAAATGACTTAGATAAGGTAATATATATTAATAATAAACAACTTGGGGTTATTTTGGCTTGTTATTGTAAGTTTATTAACCTTATAGTGTAAGAACACAAAAAGACACGGTAAAAGTAAAATTATCTAACTTAAAGTTAAAACTAAATGATAAGGTTAAAATAGTAAACTAAACTTGTCCAAATTCTATTGGATGAGAGGATTTAGACCCATACCCACCTTAGCTTCGAAATAAATCAATTTTGAGCTATTTAAAACCAAATATGGGTTTATAATAAAATAATATTTTTAGTTTTTCCAAAGGTGCCCCTCTCCTCCCTTATAAAAGGGCACCTCCTCCCTCCCTTCCTCACACCCCTTTGAGCCTTCAATCTCGGGAAACCCCTACCAAATTATCTTCTCACATTCCCTAGAAACATCCTAGAGGTCCTGGTCTTCTTCAAAGACCAATTTTAGTGCCATAAGAGGAGGACACAAAGAGGCGCTTCAAAAAAGAGGTAATGTCCGTTACCGATTCTTTCAACTTTATTTCTTCTTCCACTTCTTCTTCTTAGGTTGTTTCATTATGAAGTAATAACATCAGTATCACTCATATACTGATATCTTATTATAAGTATTAAACAACCCTATTTCACCATCTATCCATCCTACGGAAAATGAAATCACCACGCGTGCGTACGTACGGAATACCGTCTCCACGCCGTGGTGTAATCTATTTTCCATCACCACCTTACATGGATGGGTATAATGGTTAAAATAAATATTTTAAAGTGATATTGATTCTGAAATAGTATACATACACTCCAATACAATTCCACAATCTTGGGAATGATATCATCGCTCGTGCGTACGTACGGACTACCGTCTCCACGACGCGATGAGATTCACTCTCCATGTTAACCATTCATGAATGATTATAAAGTATATATAATGAATAATAATGAAATATATGACATAATAATGATACTGGATTTATTTATATATATATATATATGTATGTCATTTACTTAATTCCATTTAATTCAAAAGGGAAACAAAAACAACGTTCATGCGTACGTACGACCTACCATCTCCATGAACGGTGTATTTCATTCCTTTTATCAATCTATAATATATATGTATATGATGAATATATATTATATATAAATCATGTTTTACATTCTGGAATTATTTAAATCAGGATATAAGTAATAATATCAAGAAAGACAAGTCGAAACACATACGATAAATAAAATGATTTTACCCAAAACGCTGCTTTAACGTGGAATTTACAAAAGAACGGGTAATATAAAGTCATAAGTGAAACATATATGATATAATAACAATGAATATAATTATTTAATAAGTCAATTACATTATTTAAATCATTATACAGGAGGTTCAGATACGTATGAAGCATATCGGACCTAAGGTAAGGGAAAATTTTGCAATTCTCATTTTTATCCGGGATTAATTATTCGTAAGTATTTACTGGGGTTATTTATATCATCCATGTACATGTTTTATAAAAGATTATTAATGTATGTTTAAATTCCTTTTTACCCATTTTTTTATGTTTACTACATGGTATGTAAGGAATCTTTCTTTTGTTTACGTTACGAGGTATTTTTTTGACTTTTCCGGAAAAAGTACGAGAAGAATGTTTTTTTAACTTATATGACCTGAAAGGATTTTTACGGTTTTATAAAGCCTTATTTTCATGAAGCTTCCTCCAAAATATTTCATGACTATTTTGAACAAAATCCTTTTCTTTTGAAATTTCATGATATTTTGTGAAAAGAAATTTATTTTGAAGAAGAAAGGATATTTTCCTCAAGAATTCGTTTCAAGTGTTTTATCAAAATCATTTTCCATCTAAGATGAAATTATTTCATATGTGTATGTTTCAAGTATAATGTCTCTATGATTTACATGGTTTCACTGTTCTTATGCTGAAATGATATCCATTTTTTATATGGATTATGTTATGATGGGATGATGTTTATGATACCCATTTTATTATTTGGGTTATGATGAATGATTTATGTTTATGTTGTGGCACAAGTAAGAATGATTTCATTATGAGATGGGTGGGAACTATATCTACCTCCAATGAATTAGGTAAAGATTTTATATCTCATGAGATAGACATGGCTGGAACGGTAAGTTAATCCGGTTCAGTGTTACAGGACTGAAACGAGGAGTGAACTCGATTCAGAATGGGACTTTGTCCACTAAGATGGTCTTGGCAGCAATGCCTTGGCTAGTATGGAAATCATTACATGTGCTTAATGGATTCCACGATTACATGTTTTATTCCCATGCTATTTAATCATGGTTTATGTTCCATTATGATCTATGCCTTATGTACTTCCATGTTTTATGTCATTGCTCAAGATTTTGATGTTTAAACATTATGTTCTTTTTTTTAAGTTCAAATGTATATGGTATGTTTGATTTTATCCATGCTTACCCTTACTGATCATTTGAGATCACCCTTTTTATGTTTTATTTTCCCCCAGGATCAAAAGAAAGGTTTTAGGTAAGGAAACAAAAAGTGGAAGATCTTTATGGGAGATGTTGAAGATCTTTCACCACGATTAGAAGATTACGTTCCAAGTTTCCAAAGAAACTAAACTATTACGGTCCTTGTGTGTCTGTTTTTGTTATGTATTAAGTATTCCATAAAATTAATGTAATGTCCATGTATGTCAGGCTTCAGGTCTCTACAGTTGGTATCAGAGGAAAGGTTTAGTCAACCTTTGGAAACTAGGATGCGAGAACTTTAGTGAGATCCCTAGAGATATTTCTAAGGTATGTCTAGGGATGTCCTTAAGGTTAAGTATAAATATAGGTTATAGTCCTGGAATTGCGCTAACGATCTTAGAATTAAACCTAAGATGTTAGATATTGAAGGTAATCCCCCTTTATTATGTTGTTTTCCCTAGCAAGATTTTTGCCTCTCACACTATTATTTTTGGGTTTTAGACGATGGCTGGAACCCGAAGGAACCGTGTTGATCAATGTAATGGAAAATGCAATGATTGTCCTCCTGAACAAACAAATGTTATGGGAGATGGAGTGAAAAATATTATTGCTATACTTACACAAGCTATGAATCATTCTGGACTTCCAAATGAGCAGAGAAGGGAACAATATTCTATTGAGTCCTTCATGAGGCAACGTCCACCTTCTTTCAGTGGGTCTTCTGATCCACTTGTTGCTGAACAATGGATCAGTACTATTGAAAAGATATTTTTAGTTCTTCAATATTCTGAACATGATAAATTCATCTTAGCAGTGTATCGTTTGGAAGGTGATGCTGATCAATTGTGGAATCTTATCAAGAATACGAGGCCAAGAGATGAAATTGAGTCCATGGAATGGGACGAGTTCAAGAACATATTTTTCAATAAGTTCTTCCCTCATATTCTTCGAAAAAAGATGGAGAAGGAGTTTCTTGAACTAAAGCAAAAGGATGATGAATCTGTTGGTATATATGAAGCGAATTTTACAAGGCTTGCAAGGTATGCATCTGGATTTATCATCCAACCCGAAAGTAAAGTTGATCGATTCTTCAGTGGCTTAAAACCAAATCTTCGAAGGGCATTAGCTATAAGAGACTTCAGTAGCTATGAAGAAATTGTGCGTTGTGCTATCAAGGTATAAATGGAAGTTGGTGTTACTTATCCATCTCATAGTTTTGACAAGAAACGAAAGATGGAGTTCAAGGAGAAATCTCAGAATAATGGTGAAAAGAAGATGAATGTTTCCTTATGCTCAAAGTGTGGAAAAGAAGAATGGCGGAGATTTTCTTAAAGGGAATAGAAAATGTTTTAAGTGTGGAAAATAAGGTCATCGAGCAGTTGAGTGTCGAATTAATGGAAAAAGGGTTTCTAATGATGTGAATAAAGAAAAGACTGCAGAGAACACACCACCAACACTTCAATGCTTCAAGTGCAAGGAAATGGGGCATTATTCTAATAAATGCCCTAATCCAAGGGTTAGTGATGATCGACATGAGCGACCACTTAAGGAAAAGGAAAAAGGGAAGTCACATGCGATCACTATTGGCGATGTTGAATATGACAACGATGTGGTGGAATGATTAAGTGTTTATGTAATGGGATTCCAAAATAATGTTGTATATAGTATCGTGGAATATTGGAATATTTATGTTTTGGTCTATTGTGGTTTTCAATGGTATCGGTAACCATGGAAAGTGATTGAGATATTTTTGGAAAAAAATATGATATGCACATAATGAAGGGAAAACGAGAAAATGAAATGTTTGACAGTATTCATGAGCTCATGATTGATATAAGGACTAAGTGATATCATGGTTTGAGTATATATAATTTTGAGGATTTTGGTATGTGGAAAGAGTTAACTTTTAACAGCATTCATGTTTTCAATAAGGTTCAATGGGTATTCATTTTTTTCAAGAGAATACATGATTAAGGCCTTCGAATGTTTGGAATGTGACCAATAAGACATTTCTCATGATATATGGGGATCAACAATGGTATTAACATGCTAGTTGTATGAACTCTTTGGTAATCGTTTTCACTATAATATGAGATTAGATAGTATTATTTTGGATAAGCCTAAAGATTGGAATGGATTATGTTGGACATAAGTTATTATTGTTTAAGGATAGAAGTTTTTCCGATATTATTTATGGGATGTTATAGTAATGTAGTTTTAGAAAAAGGACAACCTACAGGATGGGCGACGGCCCATCGTGTCGGACAAGGATGTGGGAATCGAACCCACAACCGAAGTGCGACTGGCCTTTATCGCCTACCACTAGCCTACAGGAAGTCCCTATTTAGTAGAAACTAGTTTTATTATATTAAGCAGTATGATATAAGAAGTATAAGTCCATTTTAGGAACCATATACAATTAATCTCACTATAGATGGACTTATGTATTTTTTTGATAACTTTTCTAACCTTTTGTTTGAGACAGATGGAATGACCCATCATTCTATCACATGACCTGCTAACACATCACGAATGAAAAATTCAACTTCATTTCTTTAAGAGATGAATTGGAAATTGTCCAAAGAACGACCAATGGCGAGACTATACCAAAATCACGAAAGTATTTCTTCTAATTCCAATTTCATCAACTTTAGGGAAATGATCTTGAAAACCAAAAATGATGTCCTAGTGCTCTTATATCTGATGAATCAGATGGTACCTTAGATCGTCACAAATTTATGGATTTGTGATTGCTGGATTTTCCATAGCCATGTTCTCTACCACTCTCCATCAGAACATGATGGTTAGAATTCTCTTCCATATCCATATTTTCACCTATGTGGAAACCCAGTGATTAGTTTATTTGGGTAACCGTTACGTTTCATACTTTTGTTTTTAAAGATTGGTTTTGGTATTACTTTTTACGATGTGGGTTTCTATTAAAGAAACTTTCGAGTAGTAAACCATTTATAACCCTGACGAATTTCGAGGGCGAAATTCATTTTAAGGGGGGTTGAATGTAACACCCCGAGATTTTATGAAAAATATTCTTTTTAATTTCATCAATGTCTTGTGTTGTACGCTATAACAAAAGGAGCTTTCACAACACACATCCTTGACTTGCCTTGCATTACACCCAATCATGACCTTCCTCGATAGCGTGTGTAGTACGCAATACCGAGTTTCACTAAACAACGATATGCTATTAAAATATTATTAAAAATAGCCGTTATGAATTGTAATAACCATTTTTTGAAATTTTGTAAATTTTATTTTTCAAAATAGACTTCATTTTTGGATTCGGAATATCGAAATTAGATTAGGGTGAAATTTTGGTACTTTTCGGATAACTTTCATTTTCTGATGAATAGTGAAAATTACTAAATTTTAATTAAAAACAACCTTTTTAATAGAAATAATTAATAGTGATAAATTATTAATTTGAGTGGTTTTAAATTATATTTAGAATATATTTTTACAATTTAATACAATGTTTGTCATTGGATGTAATTTCACATTTAAACCAGACATAAACAAGTGTCAATCTTTTGATAGTTATTATCTCTCAAGAACACGCTATTTGTTTTGACGACGAGAATTAATTTTTAAATTAATTAATGCAACTGATATGTTTTGAATTTGGTAAAATAGACATCATTTTTGAGTTCATAATATCAAATATATCTTAGTCCTAATTTTTGGTATTTTTCTGGAAACTTTCATTTTTTTGATGAATAGTGAAACCACTAAGTGGTAGTTAAAAAATTAAATTTTTCATAAAACTTAATTTTACCACTTCTGTGAGTGGAATTTAGAAAATATGAGAGACACGGTTAATATCAAGGACTAAAATGTGGTTCAATGAGATGAAAATAATTTTTGGTGAATAGTAACTTTTTTCTTTTATTTACCACGGTTAAAAGTAAATAGAATAATTAAGGGTAAAAATGATATTATTATTACCCTAACACATGTCCTAATTTTATTGGATAAGTGTAATTCGACCAAAAAAAACCTTAGGAATAAAATATGACCATTTAGGCCCACTTGGATTAGATTAAAACATTTATTATTAATTTATTTAAAGAAGGGTTAAAATAGTTAAAATCAAAGTTTAATAAGTAGATAATTTTTAATATAGGGTTATACATAAGATAAATTAGTCTATAAATATTAATTAGAAAGATAAAAATATTTCCTACATAATGGTATTTTATTTTTAATTTTTAGACATTAAATAATTTAATTTATTGATGACACAACGATGATGCAGTAATTATCTTATTAATGAAATATTGACATAATTTATGTTATAAATACCCAAATAAATGTAATTTGAGACTTTTTATGAATTCCACTATTTTTCTAGGTTAATATGACATGTTAGTATTGATTTAAGTAACTTTTTTTGAACTAATCATCCTGTTATGATTTTCACAAAAATAAATTACTAAATAGTGTCAAAATTGACATAAAATAGGTTTTAAAACAAATATTATATTATTAATTGTTATTTTATTCCTAAAAATCTAAGGATTGGCCAAATGACTTAGCTAAGGTTATATATATTAATAATAAACAACTTGGGGTTCGTTTGTCTTGTTATAGTATGTTTATTAACCATATAGTTTAAGAACACAAAAAGACACGGTAAAAGTAAAATTATCTAACTTAAAGTTAAAACTAAATGATAAGGTTAAAATAGTAAACTAAACTTGTCCAAATACTATTTGATGAGAGGATTTCGACCCATCCCCACCTTAGCTTCGAAATAATTAAATTTGGAGCTATTTAAAACCGAATATGGCTTTATAATAAAATAATATTTTTAGTTTTTCCAAAGGTGCCCCTCTCCTCCCTTATAAAAGGGAACCTCCTCCCTCCCTTCCTCACACCACTTTGAGCCTTCAAGCTCGGCCAGACCCTGCCAAATTATCTTCTCCCCTTCCATAGAAACATCCTAGATGTCCTGGTCTTCTTCAAAGACCAATTTTAGTGCCATAAGAGGTGGACACAAAGAGGCGCTTCAAAAAATAGGTAATGTCCGTTACCGATTCTTTCAACTTTATTTTTCTTCCACTTCTTCTTATTAGGTTGTTTCATTATGAAGTAATAACATAAGTATCAATCATATACTGATATGTTATTATAAGTATGAAACAACCCTATTTCACCATCTATCCATCCTACGGAAAATGAAATCACCACGCGTGCGTACGTACGGAATACCGTCTCCACGCCGTGGTGTAATCTATTTTCCATCACCACCTTACTTGGATGGGTATAGTGGTTCAAATAAATATTGTAAAGTGATATTGATTCTGAAATTGTATACATACACTCCAATACAATTCCATGATCTTGGGAATGATATCATCGCTCGTGCGTACGTATGGACTACCGTCTCCACGACGCGATGAGATTCACTCTCCATGTTAACCATTCATGAATGATTATAAAGTATATATAATGAATAAAAATGAAATATATGACATTATAATGATACTTTATTTATGTATATATATATACATATGTATGTCATTTAATTAATTCCATTCAATTCAAAAGGGAAACGAAAACAGCGTTCATGCGTACGTACGGCCTACCGTCTCCATGAACGGTGTATTTCATTCCTTTTATCGATCTATAATATATATGTATATGATGAATATATATTATATATAAATCATTTTTACATTCTGTAATTATTTAAATCAGGATATAAGTAATAATATCAAGAACGACAAGTCGAAACACATACGATAAATAAAATGATTTTACCCAAAACGCCGCTTTAACATGGAATTTACAAAAGAACGGGTAATATAAAGTCATAAGTGAAACATATATGATATCATAACAATAAATATGATTCTGTAATACATCAATGACATTATTTAAATCATTATACAGGAGGTTCAGATACGTACGAAGCATATCAGACCTAAGGTAAGGGATAATTTTGCAAATCTCATTTTTATCCGAGATTGCTTATTCATAAGTATTTACTGGGGTTATTTATATAATCCATGTCCATGTTTTATAAAAGAGTATTCATGTATGTTTAAATTCCTTTTTACCCATTTTTTTTACTTTTACTACATGGTATGTAAGGAATATTTCTTTTGTTTAGGTTATGAGTTACTTTTTTGACTTTTCCGGCAAAAGTACGAGAAGAATGTTTTTTTAACTTATACGAAATGAAAGGATTTTTACGGTTTTATAAATCCTTATTTTCATGAAGCTTCCTCCAAAATATTTCATGACTATTTTCAACAAAATCCTTTTCTTTTAAAATTGCGTGATGTTTTGTGAAAAGAAATTTATTTTGAAGAAGAAAGGATATTTTCCTCAAGAATTCATTTCAAGTGTTTTATCAAAATCATTTTCCATCTAAGATGACATTATTTCATATGTGTATGTTTCAAGTATAATGTATCTATGATTTACATGGTTTCACTATTCTTATGATGAAATGATATCCATTTTTTTATATGGATTATGTTATGATGGGATGATGTTTAAGATACCCATTTTATTATTTGGGTTATGATGAATGATTTATGTTTATGTTGTGGCACAAGTAAGAATGATTTCATTATGAGATGGGTGGGACCTATATCTCCCTCCAATGCATTGGGTAAATATTTTATATATCATGAGATAGACATGGCTGGAATGGTAAGTTAATCTGGTTCAGTGTTACAGGACTGAAACGAGGAGTGAACTCGATTCAAAATGGGACTTTGTCCACTAAGATGGTCTTGGCAGAAATGCCTTGGCTACTATGGAAGTCATTACATGTGCTTAATGGGTTCCATAATTACATGTTTTATTCCCATGCTATTTTATCATGTTTTATGTTCCATTATGATCTATGCCTTATGTACTTCCATGTTTTATGTCGTTGCTCAAGATTTTGATGTTTAAACATTATGTTCATGTTTTTAAGTTCAAATGTATATGGTATGTTTTATTTTATCCATGCTTACCCTTACTGATCATTTGAGCTCACCTTTTTATGTTTTATTTTCCCCCAGGATCAAAAGAAAGGTTTTAGGTAAGGAAACAAAAAGTGGAAGATCTTTATGGGAGATGTTGAAGATCTTTCACCACGATTAGAAGATTACGTTCCATGTTTCCAAAGACACTAAACTATTACAGTCCTTGTGTGTCTGTTTTTGTTATGTATTAAGAATTCCGCAAAAGTAATGTAATGTCCATGTACATCAGGCTTCGGATCTCTACAAAAATGATGACTGATCCACATCACTCTCCTTCAGTTAAGTCCATCCTGTGTTTTATAGGCTCCCATCTCGCCAGTGAAGGTAAACCTGGTCCCATCCATGCAGACAAACCACACTTTATCCTAATATAGTCAATCTGAGCATGGACTGTAGATAACCTGTCCATACTAAAGATAATGTCATAAGGCCTCGACGCTACTACTAGGAGATCCGAGTAGAAGCTCTCACCTCCTAGAGTAAGCTCACACTGCCGGCACCAGTGCCTAATCATTGAATCAGCTCTCGTTGAAGTCTCTAGTTGTAAGGATCGAGCCAACGAATCTATTGGAATCTCCATGCTCCGAATGAGGGTAGTGGTAATACAATAATGACTAGAACCTGTGTCTATAAGTACTACATCTAAGGTGGAGTAGAGACAGATCATACCTCATATCATCCCTGGAGCACTGTGATTGTAGGACTCAACTGCCTGGAGTTGCGCTCGCCCTGGTCCACCTACTCCCTACGGTCAGGGTGGACCTCCTTGTGGTGGTGGTAGTAAAATCTTGAATCATCCCCCACCACCAGATACATGACTAGATCCTATGCCACATCCACCTACTCCCTACAGACCTCCTCGATCAAATCTCTATCTCTTCCTGGGCAGTCCTTCGACCATCTGCTGATCATCCATATGGCGGGTCAGACAATCACGAGCCAAGTGACCCTGCCTGCCACATGCGTAACACTTCCCGCTCCTAGCATGACAGGATCTACCTCATGTGACCCACACAACCGACCATGAATCCTGCTGTCGTCCATCTATATGTTTGGTCCTCTTGGACCTATGTGTCATTTGTATGTTGCTAGCTGCCGAAGGATCTACTACGAGACTATTGGTAGTTGATCTCGCTGCTGGTGACTGCTCATCAAGGAAACTCTCCACTAGGAGGGCTCTCTCTAACACCCCTTCTTGCTTCGGGATGCTGAGTGAGATCATCATTGCCCTGATCTCCTGCCTGAGCCCCTATTAGAAGGTCCGGGTCCTGAAGAATGGGTCCCACACCATGTCTGTGGAGTAGTGTGAGAGGTTAGTGAACCTCGCTGAATATTGATCCATAGTCTTGCTGCCCTCATGTAGATGAAGTAGCTCATGTATGCGCACTGCATGAAGAGTCTCTAGGACAAACTCTGCGCAAAAATGGCTCTCGACGTTTTCCTAGAGAAGCGTCACCTCATCGTGAACTAGGAGCATCAAGATCCACCATCTGCTTGCTACTTCCTGTAGAAGAATGGTAGTAAGAATCACCATGAGATCAGCTGGTGCCCCTTCCAGTTAAAAAACTCTCTCCACAGCCACCAAACAATCCTAAACTACCCATGGGTCCGTCTCTCCCCTGAACCCAGGTGGCCTCTGGCGCTGGAACTCGTGAAACGTGCTCAAGAAGCATGCACTCTCTGCTGTTGGGGATGGTGGAATTGGTGGACCAATGGGTAATAGCACCACCAGTGCCTCCGCTGGTGCCTCTACTAGAAGAGGGCCATGCACCGAGGCCTCAACTCTTAGTGGGCTATCAGTGCGTATAAATCTCGGAACCCTAGATGGCTGTCTTCATGGAGGCATCCTAAAAATAAATAGGTGCTCCACGATTAATAAGTTATACCTGGTGAGCTAACTCAAAGAGTTCACAAAGAAGACTCTTGAAAACACACATGCAATCAGTGTTTTTGTGCACTGAGTCGGAAATCAGAAGTTAGGGTCCGGGTGTATGGATACGTTGGCCACCGAACCAACACTAGATTCCTTAAACTGATAACCACACTCACTAAAATTAACACTATTTCCATCTAAAATATCAGAGTCATATGTTCTATGGTAGAACCGACTCCTCCGATACCAATTTATCCTGACCCGTCCCCTGGGGCCCATGTCGTGACTACCCCAAACCCACCTTTCATAGTCCAGGGGCTGGCGACTAGCACTGAAAGGCGTAATCCCTAAAACTGGGAAGGCATTGCCTTTATAACCTATAATAACATGCAACCAAGCACACAACAAGATACGAACACAAGTAAACTGAATAGTAAATAGAGTGAGTACAATAAGTAAAAGGGGCCAGAATACAAGCCCAACTAAAAAGTACAAGGAAACTAAAAGTACAAGTGAATTGGAACTGCTCCTGGATCGTCCACCACAAATCCTACTTGAAGGGTAGGTAAAGCTCATGAACGGTCATCTCGGCGGTTCGCCTCGTCTAATGTCCACCTTCGAGCTACCTCTCACTACTACAAATACGGATTTTATCATTGCTAAAAATTCCCTTTAATAGTGCTAGAAAAGCACTATTAATGCCGGTGAAGATAAAGGGGGGTCCCCTTTATCAGTGCTAAAAAAGCGCTGATAAAAGGGGTCTTTTATCAACGCCAAAACAAAGCGCAGATAAAAGGGTTCTTTATTAGTGATTTGATTTAGTGCTAATAAAATACACCTTTATTAGTGCTTCCTTTATCAGCGCTTTTGTTTTAGCGCTGATAAAGGACCCCTTTTATCAGTGCTTTTTTAAAAGCGTTGATAAAAGGTAAAAAAAAATTAAAATATTAAAAAAATTAAAAAAAATTAAAAAATACCGCGAATCGGGGGGGGGGGGATTTTATAGTGCTTGAACCCTTTCCCCTTTACAACAGTTTTCTGCCCCCTACAGTGCCCCACACACCCTCTCCACCCTTTAATAGCGCTTGCTCTAATATTCCTCCATGCATGCGCGCCCCTGCCTCCACCAGGATTTGTACTCGAGACCTCCCCCCTGCACGCCTAAGCCCTTACCACTCCTCTATTTTGATTTGTTTTCCAATTCATGATATCTCTCTATATATATATATATTTATATATTTAGTTATATTTATTCATATAATAATATATATTTATATTAATATATATATAGTTATATTAATATATATTTAGTTATATTTATTCATATAGTAATATATATTTATATTAATATCTATATAGTTATATTGATATATATATAGTCATATTAATATATATATATAGTTATATTAATATATATCTCTATTTATATATATATATAGTTATATTTATTCGGATAGTAATATATATTTATATTAATATATATATAGTTATATTAATATATATATAGTAATATTAATATATATATTTATAGTGATATTAATATATATATTTATAGTGATATTAATATATATATTTATAGTAATATTAATATATATATATGTAGTTATATTAATATATATATATATAGTTAGATTAATATATATGTATATAAATATTCATATATTTTTATTTTAAATAAAATGGATATTTTTTATTATTTAGATAAATGTAATATATTTTATATGTAAATATATTTTATTATTTATATTTATAATTAAATTTTTATGTGTGAAAATATAAAAAATATGTATATATTGTTATATATTTGATTATAAATAGAAGTTTATTATAAAACACGATGAAATTTCAAAGACATAATATTAATATGAATGTAATACCTTCGAATAAATTCATTCCTCACAAAAAAAACCAAGAATACCCCCCTAAACGAGGCTGAAAATCCACAAAATGTTAAAAAATAGGGGTTACCCGACTAAAAACTCAGTTTTAGAGGCATTCTAGGCCTTTTGTGGCCTCTAAAAAACTATTACCAGGGTCCCGCCCAATCATAGAGATGTAGAGCTCGTCGCAGGCTTTGATTTGATATGTGGTAGAGCTCAAACAGACACTCGGATCAAAAGTTATGGCCGTTTGAAGTTCGAGTTGGGTTTTCAACATATTTTGGATCTTTTTTTTAATTTTTTTATTTTTTTAATCTTAAAATTGTTATTAAATGACTATTACTCCATAATAATTAGAAAATTATTAATTAAAAATATTGTTTTTTAATTTTTTTTATAATCCATTTTCATTAAATATCTTATATATTAAGTATATTATGTGTAAATGTATATTTATACTTATCTAAAATATATTTAAAAATTATATATTATATTTATATAAATATTACTATATATATATTTATATATTAATATATAATTTTTAATTAATTTTTTTTGATGTCAACCCTTTGTTAGTGCTTTTAAAAGCGCTAATAAAGGGGGTCCCATTATCAGCGCTAAAAAAAGCACTGATAAAGGGGTGCCTTTATCAGCGTTTTTTAGCATTGATAAAAGGACCCTTTATGAGTGATTTTTTAGCACTGATAAAGGCACCCCACATTATCAGCACTTTTTCGTTAGCGTTGGTAAAGGTTGGTGCTGGGAAAAACTGTTTTTGTGGTAGTGTCTAGTCCTGGTACCTTCATCCTCAGTCAGCGCTGTGCGTCGTCTGTACCAAACACAACGATGTACATGCATAGCTCGTGCAGGGGTGCGTATAACGATACTCAGTAGGGACCCTGATACCCTTAAGGTATCAAAAATACAGAAAGGATAAACCACAAATCAAGGAAACAAGTGATAACCATACTTAGGTATATACCCAATCAAATACCTAAGTTATCATGTAAACCAATCTCAATCCGGAGGAAAACATAGAGTCCAACTCCAAAGCCCCAGGCTCAGCTATTCCACAAAGGAAGAAAATACCATGAAGGCACGTACCACATAGGTACACCACACGGAACAATACCACTAGATTATTACCAGAAAGTAAAGTACCATACAAGTACAGACTCAACTCACACCAGGTATAACTTAAGTACAAAAGTAGAGATTGTTATATGTAACTACTAAATCATCATACTCTGTTAAGAGGTAGACCCACAAAGGATCACTCGGTGCTAACCCACACAGGATCGCTTGGTTCTAACCCACACATGATCCCATGGTGCTAACCCAAACAGGATCTCTCGGTGCTGACCCACACAGGATCACTAGGTTCTAACCCACACAAGATCTCTCTGTGCTGACCCACACATGACCGCTCTTCATTATTCATGTCACAGCAAGCTACTGGTTTCCCGCACTAGGCTTTCTCGTCTATAGGAGGATCCGTTCCCCAAGCCACTGGTCAATACTTAAACTTCCACAAAGTCCAACTAAAAGTGTCTCAAAGGTACGCCACATCATAGGGGTCTCAATGCAATAGATAGCGCATCAATCGGATGCCCGGTCTGTGAGTTATTATCCTTTTAGTCCCGAGGGCCCAGTTGGATTCGTGCTTGATCCAACCCGACCACACCTCAACTTTACCCAAAACTCTAGTGGGGGTATACCAATGGGACCGTATGAATCCATGGTTTACAATTCCATTGACGGTTTTTCAAATGGACTCCTGGTTCCAAAGTTATGGTTGTTAGATTGAAAAGCTTGTAGCTGGTCTAGGTCTGGTCCAAACCGGTCGGACTGACCCGACCCAACCCATTGGGTCTGGCCCGACCTGCTGGGCGGCCTGGGCCATTGGGTTCGGGCTAGCCCACTGGGTGGTCCGACAGGCCGTGAGGGACGCGAGGGGCCGAAAAGGGTGGTGTGAGGCTGTGGGGGCTGCTGAATGGCGGCGCGAAGGCCATGGGGACGCGAGGTCAGTGCGTTGCCATGGGGGCCGTGTGGTCTTGGGGTGGTTCGGCCGCAGACAGCGCAAGGCCGCGGGGCGGCCTGGCTGTGGTGATACCGTGAGGTAATGGGATGGATAGAGGCTGAAGGGCGGCTCGGAGGGCCGCAGGGTGGCTCGGAGGGCCACAGGCGCCATGGCTAGGCAGTGGGGTGGTGCATCAGGCCACGGGGTGGCTAGGATAGGCCGCTGGGCGGCACGGCTATGCCACAGTAGGCAGAGCTATGGGCGGCAGTAGTCGTGGGGCAGCGCCGGTGCCTTCGTCGCCTTCATCGCGGTTGATAACCATCCTCCTCTATCACGAAGAACACAAGAATTACCCCAAGGAATTCGGAGAGGACGGTCCATGTTTGTTTGGACCACACTCTTCACATTAGAGTGGTAGCAAGTGACTATAATACTAAATAACAAGAATATCAAGAACGATTAAGGGAAATAATTCAAACACCCTCCCTACCTCGTTTGACTCATCGACGAAGGTCGTGAGGGAGGCGACGATGTTGTTGGGGATAGACGGACGTCAGTGACGTCGGCGTTTCCTCGATCATCATTTCATTGACGTTGAAGATGTTCCTCGTCAACGATTGTCCCGAGGAAGAAGTCGAAGTAGAAGTTGGAATTCTTCGTTGGAGAGATTTCTCCCTATTCTCCAAGTTTCTCCCTTTTTCCAAGAGTTTTCCCCCAATTCCAACCAAATGAAAAAGTATCCAAAATAATATATTATGTTATCTATTATTTAGTTTTTTGGCACAATTTCAAAATAGCATAATTAATTAATTGATGGGTTGACCAAATTAATTAAGGGTAGTGTTGGCACAATTTAGTGGGGGAGCTCAAGAGGTTTCTCACAATTAAGAGGGGAGTTCAAGAGGTTTATGTCTCGGGTGGTCCCCACCACCATAACCCACATGGGAGGTTAGGCTCGGGTAGTCGCCACCACCATAACCTATATTGAGAGGTTTTTTCTCTGGTGGTCCCCACCTCTCAACATCCACATGGGAGATCCTAAAGAAAAATAAAATAAAAATAAAATGTTACACCATTTTATTTTATTTTATTCTCTCACAAAAAAGTGAAAAACTAACTTCCACCCTTGACCTACTGTGGTGGAGGTGAAGGTCTCCTTAAGAGAATACCGACTCTACGAGTTCAACGGTGCCCTTAGATTTCAATTCCGAGCACCTGTTTAAATGTTACAAAAACCCACTTGTACGTTTACTAAACATACCCAAAAAAAAGTTCATAAATTTATTTTGGGCACTCCATGCCTCAGAATCACACGACATCAATTTTTGGGGACTCGGAGAATTCCCATTTAATTAAAAAAAATTTACATGGAAATTCCAGGTCTTTACATGAAAATTCATTACATCAAGTTTGAATTATTTTAAAAGAACTCTAAAAAACAATGTAATAAATGTAAATTTTTTATAATTATATAACATAATTATTTACAAACTTATAATATCATATATAATACACTTATATCATTTAAAAACCCATTTATTAATAATTCATTATTAAAGTCACCATTTCATGGTGTTAACCATTTCATTTTTCATGAGAATTTTGGTTTGGTAGTTTTGGTCCTTATAAATTATTCATTACTCCATAAACTTCAGAATTTTAATTGAAATATAAATACCATATATAATCATTATATATATATATATTCATCCATAAAATATAGAGATAGAAAAATTAATTAAACTATTCATGGAGACGGTAAGCCGTATGTACACATAAACGCTGTTTCCAATTTTGGTGGACGAAAAGACATAAATTTAAATAATTATAAAACCTTTAAAAATAATTATTAAATAATATATATCACATATATTCATTAAATATTTCTTTATTTCCATCTATGTAAAGTGGAATAAAAAAACCAATCATATTGCTTCATGGAGGTGGTGGTCCACACATTTGCATAAGCATCATTATCATTTTCTAACAGATTGGAAGGAAAGAATGTAGGTATGATTTTATAATTATATAATAATAATTAATTTCTAAGTATAATTTATAAATATTAAACCCAATATAACATCTATACATGAAATATGGTGATAGAATATAAATTGTATCGCTGCATGGTGGTGGTAGTCCACATGTATGCATAAGAAATACATTCATTTCCCATTTGATGTCACATAGGGTGGATATTGGTGGTTAAATATAATAATAAAATATTAGTATATTGAGGATACTGAAGTTATTATTTTATGATGAATACAATATATTTATAGGAGGTAGAATATTAAATAAATTGAAAGAGGCTGGGTAAGAAGATTACCTATTTTTCAGTTGGCCTCCTTTAAATCCTTACATAAGGACCCTTATAATGGTATTTTTAGAAGACCATAACCTATAATTCATGGATAGGGAAGTTATGAAGATATTGTTTTAGGATTTTTTCTCTATATGGATCAAATTAGTGAAAATAAGAAAAATGAAGGGTGTCCTTTTATAAGTGTGGGAGAGGTCACACTTGAATTTTCGTAAAAGATTAAAATATAATAATTTCATACTCAATCAAAATGTTTATAAATAGAGAAATATTAAAATTTGGGATATTATAAGGCTTAAATATTTCCTTACAATAGTATTTGGCTAATTTAAATTGGAAAACTCACCCTTTTCTATTGGTTTAACCCCCACCCACAATAATCTCGTTTTAACCATAATCACGATAACAATTTTGTACTATTTTTAATATTCATTAAAAAAAATAAAGTTAAACTTGTTAAATAATATTTATTATTTTTATTGAAAAAATTGAATCCATTTTATAAAATTCAATTCATATAAGTGGAAAAATTTGACTTAAAAATAGACCCGCAAAACGCGATGACAATCCATTTTATAAAAAAATATTTTCTTAAGTATAAGAAGTTTTTATACCAAAACAAAACATTAAATTAATTCCATTGAACTTAATTTTATTATTAATAAATAAAATAATTTTACTTTTTAAAACCATTTATGAAAATATAACTTAGTAAATTCTTTAAATGAAAAGACAATTTTCGATAAAAATTAGCACTTTTCACTATTCCTTAAAATCAGTCCATTTAGAAAATTATCAAAAATGCAATTTAAGATAAATTTTAAATCATGATTTAAAAATTGAAGTTAATTTTTTAAAATAGGTTTTCTATATTTGGAAAATATTTTAATATATTATTCTCTCATAAAATGCATGAAAAGTCATTTTTGAAGATTTTTTTAAAGCATATAACATCTTTACTAAACATTTAGTAATTATTTATAAATATAATTTAAATATATAAAATATTTTTACATAATTTTCAAAATTATGTTATTCTTGATCCTTTATAAAATTTTATAGTTATGATATAATGGTATACTATATCACGGTTCATTTAGACTCAGGGTTGCGTGTATCAAAATCTATTAAAGAAATTAAATTTATTTAAAGAGAAATATATCATAAAATATCATGGTGTTATATTATACCAACCTTAAAATGAATTTGTCCCTAGAAATTAAATCACTTTGATACAAGAAATTAGGATATCTCTATTTCATCACATACATGAGTTCCTATGTAGCTTCTTTAAATTTCTGATTCCTCCAGAGAACTTTAACCGGGAAAGTTGTCTTATTACATAGAATTTTATCTCTAAAATATAAGATTTCAACCGGTCAGTCATCATAAAAAATATCATGATCTAGTGGAACATCCTATAATTTTAGTACACTTAAAGGAACATGTATATACTTTCTCAGGAGAGATATATTGAACTCATCATGAACTTGAGAGTGGTTTGGTGGAAGTTCTAAGTGATAAGTTACAATCAATACTCGATCATGAATCTTGAAGGGGACAATATACCTAGGGCTCAAATTTACCTTATTTTCAAATATCATAACTTTTATCCATTGATTAATTCATATAAATACCTTCTCACCAATTTCAAATTCAAGATTTCACTGATGATTATCATCATACATTTCCAGTAAACTCTGAGCTACCTTGATATGCTGATGAATAAACCTTACTTTCTTAGAAATTTCCTCAGCTAGCTCAGATAATAATAGATTTATTTCTCCAAATTCATCCCAACATGTTACAATTAAATACTTTTTTCCATTGAAGACTACATAAGGAGCCATTTCAATGCTCGAGTGAAAGCTATTTTTGTAAGAAAAAACAATAAGAGGAATGTGTTAATCCCAATCACCTTTTAAATTTATAGAAAAAGTCCTTAGTATATCCTCTAGGGTTTGAATAGTTCTAATTTATTGACCATATATCTAAATATTATAAGTAGTATTCAAACAGAACTCTGAATCCAGATCTTTCTAAAGACTTTTCCAGAACTTTTAGGTAAACCTCAGATCCTAGTCAGATACAATAGAATGTGGTACTCCATGTAACCTTACCACTTCCTTAATGTATATTCTATAAAGTTGATAAATTGATAAGTATTATATAATAACAATGAAGTTTTTTTTTGAATTTATAAGGTGATCATCAACATCCCAAATATCATTATGACCTTATGATGTTTTGGGGAGTCCGATGAAAAAAATGGTGGTGCTTTCACATTACCATTTTGGTATATTTAATGGCTGTAAGGTGACCATATAATTTTCTCTCTCATTATTAACTTTATAACATATCAATCACTAAGATATATACTCTAAAATATATCTCTTAATATTATCCCACTAGAAATACTCTTTCATATCTCTATAGATCTTTATAATTCTAGTATAAATAGTGAATAATGAATTAAGAGTTTCATACAATAGCTCCTTCTTCGAATCTGGTGTGGATGGAACACATACATGGTTCTTGAACCTTATCATTCCAACACAATCAAGGTTTTACTCATGAACATTTATTATATTATTTTTTAACTCTACATCTTCCTTATGATCTTATTTAATCTTCACTTAGATGGTTGAACACTAATTTGAGTAAGATAAGATTTATCCCATTCATTCAATACTTCAATATACATACTTTAAAAATATATAAATTTTGGATCTTTTTTATCCATATTACAGCTATGCTAAAATGTTCCTTCTTACTCAGAGTATTTTCCACAATTTTCACTTTCCCATGGTAGTAATGAAATAAGAATTTATAATCTTTAATCAAATACAAGCATCTTCTCTCGAACATTTTCAACAATTTTTGGGTAAATATATAGTTTAAACTTTTATTATTATTATATATGTCCCACCTTTCTATATAATAATAATTCCTCAATATATTTAATGAAAAAAATACCATAGAAAACTCAAATCATGAGTTGGGTAATTTTTCCCATGAACCATCAATTATCCTGAGTCATAATCTATAACCATATAATTATGCAAAAGGATGCATCCTAGTCCATTATTAAATGTATCACTAAAGATAAAAAAACCCTTCTCTATTATAGGGTACTGTAAGAAAAATCATGTCGACTAAATTTCTATTCAGTTCCTTGACATTTTACTCACATCCATGTTTCTGTAGGAACTTTTCCCCCTTCTGAGTTAACATGGTGAGTGTAAGAGATATTCATGAGAAATTATCCACAAATAAACAAGAAAATGACGGATCTCATTCACAGCGGTTGGTTTTAGAAAACATTTAAAAACTTTTTTCTTTTATGGATACACAGATATACCCTCCCTTGAGACTATATAAACCAAAAGTGAAACATTTGGTTTCCAAAATTTTTACTTGGGAAATTTTTCATACAAATTATCCTTCCTTAGGGTCTTCAGTAAAATCCCCAATTAGTATTAATTATCTTTAATTATCTTTTAATATATGAGAATATTTTCTATAAATACTATCAAAAAACGATCAAGGTAATCTCTAAATACTATATTCATTAAATCCAGGAATATATTGTGAACATTATTAAGACCAAATGTAATCACTATAAATTCATAGTGTCTATAACTTGTACCGAATGTTTTCTTGGGTGTATTATACTTCTTGACCCTAAATTGATGATATCAAAAAAATTGGTTAATATTGTTAAAGTATTAAGCTCCATGTAATTGATCAAAAAAATCATCAATATGAGGTAGAAAATAATTATTCTTGATTGTGATCTTGTTATGTTCTTGATAATCAATGAAGATTCACATTGATCTATATTTATTCGGAATAAAAATAATATGCACACCCCTTGGTGATTCACATGGATGAATTAATCCATTCTCAAGATTTTCCTAAATTTTCTTCCTCAATTCCTATAACTCAATCATGACTGTTATTTACAAAGTCATTAAAATAGGGGTAACACCATATATTATTTCTATTGAAAAATAAACTTTATGATTTAGTTGAATGCTAGGAAAAAATTCTTGAAAACATAAAAAAATTATCATATAGTAGGCATATCTTCTATTTTTAGTTTCTCCCCAACCATATGAGATAAACACCTATTTTCAAAAAGGAATCAATACCCATATAATGGATATAATTTCCATTGAAATTTGATATTTATCATCACATTGATAGATGATCATAGGTTTGTTTAGAATATCAAATTTGATTTCCCTTTATTGGAAATTGATGCGAGATTTATGTAATGAAAGATAATGCATGCCTATGATAACATCAAACAGAGATAGAGGGTGATTAACAAGTTTTGTATGAAACACGTTCCAAAAAACAACTATTAGAGAAGAATCATAGGATTGATATGAGATCATCATAAAATTAAAAATTTCCACTAATAATTAAACATATAATCATAAAATTGGTATTATGATACCCTTATATAATTATTTAGATATAAAAGTGTGGCTATATCCATAATCAAATAATACATTAATAGTTCTAGAGTGAATGGTAAGTGTACCATTCACCACTTCATTATCATAACCCATGTCAAAAATAGTGATCATATTAGATTTACCTTTTTTATTGGTCTTAATAAGATCATGATTTAATTCAAGATCATTAACCTTCATATTTGACCACTAGTTAACATAAATCCCATAATCCTTGAATTTTAAACCTTGGAGTGTGGGTGGTGCCTTTTGTGGAATCTTCTCTCCATTATTAGATAACTTTTTTATTACTATAAAATAGATATTAGATTTCCTTATGAACTTACTTTCCACATATAAAAACATTTAATAGTTCCCTTAAGATAATTCCCTCTATGTTTCCTTCCACACTTTGAGCATTAACAAAATATCATCTTCTTCTATCCATAAATTTTATTATTGGAATTTCATTTTAATTAAATATTCATTTTCTTACCAAAACCACGAGATTTATGAGTAACTAAAATATCTATCTCCACCTTTATATCACAAAAATGATATCTTCATATCTATTGAAGACCCTTATAGCTAACTCCCTATGGAGACTTGGTTTTAAGCCACTAAAGAATCGATCAACCTAACCTATAGGTTGAATGATAATTCCAGAATAATAATTTGAATGTCTTGTAAAATTTTCCACATAGGTACTAATGGATTTTTCATCCATCTTCCCTAACTAAAGTAATTACATTACCATTTTTATATGAATAATTCAAGTAAAATTTTTAACACTACGATATTTTGGGAAATATTTTTTTTCTAATTAATTTATATTTTTGATATTTTTCATTTGATGTGATAGTAGAAATAGTTATATATATATATATATTGAAATAATTAGTCAAACATTCCTTTCACATGGCACTATCCTGGATTTATCTACACCCAACACTAACTTTTCTTGTGCTACACACAACACCAACTTGGCATACATTACACGCAATACCAGTTTTATACAAAACATAATTTTATTGTTATAATTATTTAAACGAGTTAGTTATAACCCAGATGATAAAATATATTAATATTAATAGTAATAACTATTTTTCAAAAAACAATTATAGTATTTTTATGTAAGTAATATATATTGATAATGAAAAATATGATTCTTTGTAAAGCCTTTATATGTTTAAAAATACTATTTTATCGAATAAACTGCTATTCATGTCCTTATATGAAAAAAATTAAAATTAATTTTATAAAAATTTATAAATTTAATGTGATAAAATAAAATTAATTTTTTAATTTAGAAATATTAAATTATCTTTGGGTTAATTTTTGGTATTTTTTTGAAAAACATCATTTTTAATGAAGAGTAAAAAATATTGTCTTTAAGTTAATAAATTTCTTTTCATTTAAATATTTATTAATGTTAAATTATAATTTAAATTCATTTTAAGGAAATATTTGATCAATTATACATCTATAAAATCTATTTATTTCATTATAATCAATTTCACATAGAAATTGAATATAAAAACATAACAAACAAATGAACATTTTTCTACATTAAAAACTCGTTATTTCATCCCATCTACAGGATTATCATTAATCTTAATTTTTATTCTTCCATGAATTGAATTTATAAAAATAAAAATAAACTATTATAATAAGTATAATATTTAGAGTCTTTTTATATCATTTAATTTTTTGACAAAAAATATTAGTAAAAGTGATTAAAATTAATCATAGTGATTAATGTCAAATTAAGCTTAGCTATGGACTAAAATTAATCATAGGAACCCAAATGAACAATAAAACTTTATAAAACCCATTTCATGAAAATATTTATGCCACAAACCTTAAATTATTTATTTATTTTGGTTTGGTATGACTTTTTTTGGTAAGAACATGTGTACACCTAACTTGTTTTCAAAAATTCCAAGTGAGTCCTTTTTCCTTCCCTATAAAAGGCCACCACATCTCCCTCTTATTCACACCTCTAAAACCAATTATGTTCTTCAAAGATATTCCCAATAATATTCAAAACATCCCTATATTCATACTATAATCTCCCCCATTGGGATTAAATAAATCCAATGAATCCTTTTGGCACAAACCAAAAGGTGTTTCTCAATTCAGAGGTAACATCTTCTCCCAAGATCCTTTCTTTTATTTTCTTTATTCACTCTCTAAACCATATTTATACCATTATTGTATAAAAAACACGTATATTAAATATAATAGGATTGTTTTATGATAAGTTTTTGATCTAAACATACATACACCTCCATTCAATGGGTGACGAAGATAGTGCTTATGTGTACAGCGAACTACAGCCTCACTAAATGATGATTGTTCATTTTTTCCTTTACCACCTTTCATAGTGGAAATTATTATGGAAAATAAATTTATATATGTATTATATTATATTTATTATGACTTTATTCTTATTTATTCTTTTTTACAAAACATATCTTTATTACTTTCCATTTTGTGTTAATACGATAATTACGTTTGAGGAAGTGTGGACTACCGCCCCTCAAAGAGATATGATTAATTCATACACTACAGAGATTTTATTAAGGATATTTTTTTGTGAATATATATGATATATATGATATAATAAATCTCTATTAAAAATTATATATATATACACACACATATTTCTTTTACTTTTTTTTCTTTCAACACGATAATTAAACGGAAGTAGCATTCATGTGTGCGTATGACCTACCATCTCCATGATGTGTGTATTACATTTCATAATTATATATTCTATATATTATTATAATATAAATATAATGTAGAAAAATGATATTTATATCATAGATTACATTATGGAAATAATGATATAAGGACCAACGATATGACAAATTAAGATAAATGCAATGAATAAAGCGAATATTACCTGAAGTAAAACCTTAACATAGGATTATTAACATGTGGGTGATATAAGGTTGTAAGCAAACCATATGTGGTATTATATATAAGATTATTTTTATTTAAAATATTAATAATAAAATTATTATTATTATTATATAGGTTGTTTTAATGATTATGATGAGAGTCAAGACACAAGTTAATGAGATTTTAGCTAACATTTTATTTTCATGAGATACATACTATGTTCTCCACTCTTTATTTTTGTGTAGTATATACACTATACATAATTAAATTATATTTATATTATTATTAAATTAAATGTTATTCACATATCAATTTTATGATCTTTATTTCACAGGCTTTATGTTTCAAAAGTTACCAAATCGGTAAAATAGTTTTGTCTCAATTTTCCTTCTTTCAGAATCGTGTTTTATTATACCCCTAAATTAATTTTTGATGTGTGTATACTTCCATTTTATATGTTATATCATGAAGTTACTCAATTTTATGATATTTTAAGCCTCATTTTTTTTTCAGTTCCTTACATGGAGAGTATGATCCCAAGTTTACAAGTAATAAGTGTTTATTGATAAAATCACATTGCTTTTCAAGATTATTTATGTTTAGGCTTCCTTTAATGAAATGGTATGATCCATATCTCAATAAATATAATGAGTATTCTTATACTACATTTATTAATTATTTATTCATATATTGGTACCATTTATTCCACACTTTGGTATATAATATAGTGAATAAAGTTTCACTACCACAAAACAGGGAAATTGAAGCGCTGCCCTTTATCAGCGCTATGCAGAAAGCACTGATAAAGGGGTGGGCCTTTATCAACGCTAGCTAAAAGAACTGATAAATGGACACTTTATCACTGCTAAAATAAGTACTGATAAAAGTTTTTATTATTAATTTATATAAAATTAATATATTTATATTAAAAAATAATGTTTCTTGGAATACATTAAATAAGAAACAACTTTTTATAATTAATATTTTTTTAATAATTCAAATATATATATATATATATATATAATGTTTTAATTGAAAAAATTATTTCTAAGATTATAATTAAATAAATAAATAAATATATAATTATAAGATTATAATAAATTACATTAAATAATAAATATATTTATTAGATTTTTATATTTATTAGAGATTTATTAGATTTATTAGATTAATTTACTGTATTTATTATATTTATTATATTTAATATATTTAATATATTTATTTTATTTATAAATATATAATACTTTTTTAATATATATATATATATATATATATATATATATATTTAAAAAGGACTGCTGAAAGAAGTAAAAATCAGTGCTATAATTTTAGCATTGATAAATATTTGTTTTATCAGTGCTTTTTAGGTGTAGATAATGATATTCTTTTATCAGCGGAAAAAAGCGCCGATAAAATACCTATTTATCAGCACTAAAATTTTAGCATTGATTAAGGATTATCATTATAAGTGCTCAAAAAGCATGGATAAAGGTATATTTTATCAGCGCTTTTATTTTAGGGCTAATAAAACATATCTTTATCAGCGCATTTAACTAGAGCTGATAATGGTTCAATCAGTTTTTATAAAATAACCCTAACATACCCCTCCTCCATCGCACCTGTTCAAGCCATCGCGGAAGATAAACCCTACACTGTGACCCCTCTTCTACCTCCTCCTCCACCGCCACCGCTGCCTTGTCCTCCTCCATCGCGACTGTCCTCCTCCTCCTCCTCTACTTCTGCCTTCTCCTCCGCCGCCGCCGTGATCCCTCCTCCACCGCGATACTGATTCTCCTTGTCCTCCACCATTGCTACCTCCTCCTCCTCCTCCTCCTCCTCTGGCTGCAGAATCACCCTCCTCCGCCACAACCACCTCCTCATGTGTTTTGAAAATGGATGATGGATCTTGATTGAGCCTGGATGAGATTAGGATATGGTGCCTGGGCATTATTAAGGGGCCAACTTCACTTTGAGGTTAGTGGTTTAAAACCATTACCAATGTTTTATGTATTATTTCATTCATTGTGTGTTATATAGTCTTTCCACCCATTTGTAGTGGGTATTAAATCAATTCAAATTGTTTTCCTTGACCACATGTATTGGAAAAAACATCTAGTGAAGTTATGGACCCTAGTATTATGCCTTAATTCCATGACCATCAGGGGTTGTTGGAATAAATTAAAATACGTTGAAAATTACATTCAATATCCCTTGGGGGATTCCCTTGTGATATATTATGATTCCCAGGTCTTTGGTTAAGTTTATTTTTTCCACCCTAGATATGGGATAAGTGTATAATTGAGAGATTCCATTTTTAGTTTTTTATTAGGATGTATAAAATTCACCACCTAAGAGTATGTAAGATCTTTTTGGGCTATGTTCTTTCCTTACATGTGGTGTAAATTGATTAAATGGACAATATGTTCCATGTTAGAAAATTAAATTAATGGTAATAATGATCTATATAACCAATAGCTATTCCACTTTGGTAGAAAATAACATAGAGGGAACCAAATAGGTTCCCTTAGCCTCCCTTGAATAGAAGATGTGTGGATTATGTGAGGTCAGTGTGAGCCGTGACCCAAATGGAACTTAGTGTTTCCTAATATAATTTTTGACTTATTTCACTAAATTATGTGGTGAGTGTTCCTCCCCCTTCTGACATGTAATATCCGAGTTGGTTATAGTCTAGTTTTGGATTTGGATATGGGTTCGGCATGTGTAGATCAACTAATCTTAAACTATGAGTGAGTCATATGTAAGGGAAACCTGCTTATAGTTTATTTAGTATTTTATAATATGTTTATTATTCCATTTTATGTTGTTTATATACTATAGGACACTATTACACTTGGTAATTCTATTTTTATGTGGTGGAAGTGCCACCCCTTGATTAATATCTTTGTTTGGGTGTGGGATGACCTACCTAATCACTCCAACATGGCCTATGGACTGGGATGATATGAAACTTTATGTTGAAGATGCCTAAATAATGGGATTATATAATTGATGTGATGTTGTGATGTGTTTTATGAGTTTCATTTCCCACTTACCATATAATAATGTGATTTGAGATGCTATACCAATTATGAAATATTCAAATGGTTTGAGATGCACTGCCCAATAATATTGATATCTTAATGGAATTCATTTGAGGGATGATATACCCATTCTATGGTGAGCCCATGACTAGTGAAATTATACCTCAGTGTTGGGAAATGATGCCCAATCCTTCTCCTCTGTCACCACTGCCTTTTCCTCCTCGTCAGCCGCAACTGTCCTCCTCCTCCTCGATTCTAGGTATTAATCATTGGCTAGCTAAGATCTATGATAAAGATTATGTTCCATTCTTGTTTACTATATATTAATATTTATTATATATATATGATGAGTATGAGGACTATAGACCTAGATATTGCAATATAGAGATACTCCACCAAGGTGAACATTCTTTCAAATTTTTTAATGTTTATGTTTGTCTATACATCATGGGTTATATGCAATTTTCCACAAGGCATAAATTATTTTAATGGTTCATATTGTATTGAAGTTTAGCTATGTTATACCCTCCCTAGGATCTATTTTATATATGTTCATTCCTCTAAGGGATATGTCTTACATTGGTAGTCCTTCTCATGCATTAATTTGTCTCTTTTATGACCTTCTTGTGATCCAAATCTAGTATATATTATTATCCATGTGAAATACCTTGTATTAGTGATTTAGATTGTGTTATTGGTTAGATTGGTTATTCCTATTTGGTCATCCTTTATGTATGTGAGTTTATCCATGGGACCCACCTTATGTTAATGGTTTGGATCATGTGGGAGGTTGGATATGTTATTCCCTCCATGCTATTTTTTGGGGGGTGGATGTTATTCCATAAGGCATATAGTCACATCACAATTCATGATCAATATTTTATGGTTCTATCTAGGGGATGAGTGTTGCAGTGTATACCTTATTGTAATTCAACAGTGTGACATCATAGGGTGCACTCTGTAAGAGACCCTTAGGCTACACCATAATATAAACTATTATTGAAATGAAAAGATATTTTTTTAGACTTTTTAATGAGGTTCCCCTTTTCCTTATTAGTCACTCGACCCCATCACCCAAACCCATCTTCCCCATAATTTTCCCCTCTCATAAATCACTCTTTAGGATCCCTAATGGTCATTTCATAGTGGAAACCCCCACCCCAAATGGAAATCTCACACCCCTCCCCCACACCCAGGCAGCCCCTACCCCCAGAAAACCCACCCCCTTCCCCTTTGAAACATTTATGTTTTACTGGATTTTTCCCCTTTTCTCGTCCAAAACCACTCCAGGATATGCCAACCTCCCCATCTTATCTTATTGGATGGTTCTCCCTCAACTAGTGTATGTTTCATCTTTCATCACATGTATTAGAGAGCCTAGGATAATTTTTACCTCTCTTATTCCTTCTATATATTAGTGTCCTCCCCCCCCCCCAAATCCTATATTTAAATGGACATGGGTCAATTAAAAATGGAAATGCAATGATATGGCCGAGGATGGTATCATAACCAACCATTGACCTGAATCTCCACTAACTTAATAGGCGTTCATGATCCCTATGGGATAGAAATGATCCCCTGGGAAAAAAATCAATTAAAGCGGAATATTTTACACCTAAATTATAATAAATTAAAAATGATCTTTCTCCTGAAAAGCAGACATGTCCCTTTCATAGTTTGAACATCTAGGAAAATAGTAGATACGTAAAAAATAAATAAATAGGAATAAGATATCATAGATGGAAAATAAAATACCACTATTGGCCAATAAAATTATTTAACATGTGAGTTATCATTTTATGTTTTATTTTTAGTTGGAAATCTCCTCTACGGCACACCTCTCCTCTATCGAGAATGCACCTCTACTGCTCACTTAACGAAACCTTCTCAGCGAGTTTTCTCCTATTACTCATTGGTTTCTTATTGTTCACATGTTATTACTATTTGAATTTTACTATTATGTTGTGAAATGTATGGGCTAAACGCCCCGTTGAAAATCATGGTCATTGGTGGTCCTTATTTTTGCACTAAATGAATTTCATGTTGGTTGGTTCCTGTTGAACATTTGAATATAAAAACTGGTAATTTATGTATACTGACTAAGGAATGAATTCCCCAGGATGATAATACTTCTGTGATAACCCCTGAATTAGTAAATGTAATTGAATAAGGGATTCTTTGTAAAATATGAAATAGTGATTGTTTTGATTGTATGGTGTTGCGATTGGGAGCACGATTGTGTATTTGTATGGTGTTGTGGTTGTTGGAATGATTGGTATGAAATCTCTTCCATGTTTTAGTTATTCCACCATTAAATATCAATCCAAAATTTTCCCATTTCAATGGAACCACCACTTTGTTACTAGTGCAATTCCACTGAATCATAGAAAACCACTTCACTAGAGGACTCTATGAGACACTTTATGGACACCCTAGTCAAATAACCACAACAACACATGTAATGAATTCATCCACCCATAAGAAATCTATTTAAAATCATACCATATATTAGTTTAGTACCATAGTTCTTGACTAGAGACATTATGTTTCTAGAGAAACACTAAAAAACTGATTTACAGTAAGGCATATTGATCACATGTGGGATAATAAAAAATTCTAGTGCAAGGGATTCTCATAGATAGTTCCATTGATCTGGTGGTTGGGAAGATGGGTGTGATCTACCATGGTCCTGAGTAATGTATAGAGAGGTAAGGGTATTCTTTACCATAGCTAGTTCCATTGATTATAGTTGGATGATTACCCTAGTTGAATATCTTTTGTGTTTAATTATTTTGTTAAATATTAATATTACTATATAAAATAGGATGAATATGAATAAAGAATGGATGAATTCCAATCAGTTGAAAGAAGAGTATGAAGATGGAATGAAAGAGCTTATCAAGTTTCAAGAAGATCATGCCTATGACCTTTATCAAATCATTTTTCTGTGTTTACGCTGTTTTTATTCATGAAAAATTAGTCCAGAGGAGTTGGAAGAAAACTTGATCTGTCATAGAAAAGATAAAATTTATACATTTTGGAATAAACACATGGAAAAAATGAATGCAGATAGTGGCTGGGATATCATTGCATTTTATGGATCATCTTATATGATTCCAAGTGTGAAAAATGAAGACAATCATATGGAGGATGTGATTACAGATGTGAATGATGATGAAGATAATATTGAGGAAATAATAAGGATGGTTGAATATGAACTTCATGACTTCCCAAAATTATTTGAGAAGTTAAAGAGTTGTGCAAAGATGCTAGTTTTATGGAACTACTTTTTCTCCTGAATCGCATTCTCCTAGAAGACAATGAGCTCCCGAGGTGAACATATGATGCCGAACAAATGCTATGATTGCTGGGTATAATCTCTAAAAGAATACACACCTTCCCGAATGACTATATCTTGTTTTACAAGGACCATTAATCACTTAAAGAATGCCCAAGGTGTGGTGCTTCTCGATATAAGAAATATGAATCCAGTCCTATGAAAGTTGTATGGTACTTCCCAATAATTCGAAGGTTTAGGAAACTATATGGAAGTGATGAGACTGCAAGAAAATTGACCTGGAATGTAGATATAATAATTAAATATGGGATACTACATCACCCATACGACTCTCCTTAGTTGAATAGAATTGATCATGTGTATCCTGAATTTGGAAATGAGCTGAGAAACCTTCTTCTTGTGTTATCTACAGATGGAGTGGATCCTTTTGGTTTTCAAAGCAGTAGTCACAGTACATGGCTGGTTATGTAGGTAAATTATAACCTACCACCGTGGTTATGTATGAAATGAAAATACATCATGTTATCTATGTTATATCAGGACCAAAACAACCAGGTAATGATATTTACGTTTATTTGGCTCCATTGATCGAGGATTTGAAATTATTGTGGGATTCAGGTGTTACATTGAACAATGCTTACAAAAATGAAGATTTCACTTTCAGATCCATATTGTACAGGACTATAATTGACTTTCTTGCTTATGGAAATTTGTCATGATATAGTTTTAAAGGAACTCAAGGGTGTCCCGTTTTCTAACAAGGTACATAGTCAATTAGGTTTAATCATTCATGGAAAACAATTTTTCTTGGACATTGCATATTTATACCCCAACAACATAAGTACCAATATTGGAAGACATCATTTTATGGAAGATCATAAGAACATACAAAACCGTATCCACTAGAAGGTGATCAATTTTTTTTGAAAGTAAAAGGCATGGAAACTACTTTTGGTAAACCATTTTTGAAAAACCTTGTGAAAACTTGTTGGAAAAAGAGTTCATTTTTTTGAAATACCATATTGTAATTTTCTGTATGTCAGACATTTTCTTGATGTTATGCATGTTGAAAAAAATGTATGTGATAGTGTCATCAGCATGTTGCTAAATTCACTCGGAAAAACAAAGGATGGAATTAAGGCTAGATTGGACATGGTTGAGATGAGAATACAAGAATAGTTGGCACTAGTGAAGGGTGAAAAATGAAAAATTCTTCCACCTGCTGATTACACTGTTTCCAGGAAGAAGAGATATCAGTTTTGAAACTTCTTGAATGACATAAACATTCCAGAGGGGTATTCATCAAATGTCCAGAACATCATGTCAATGAACGATATAAAGTTAAAGGGTCTGAAATCACATGACTACCATGTTTTAATGCAAGATATAATTCCTATAGCTTTATGCTGCATTTATGCCCAGAATTCCCACTATGCATTAATGAAGCTCTGTTTCTTCTTCAAAGCTATATGTAGCAAAGTTATAGACCTAACAAAATTTCCAACTATTGAAAGATAAATTGATCTCATATTATGTGAATTGGAGCTGATATTCCTATTGAAGTTCATTGATATGATGATTCATTTGATGGTTCATTTGGTGATAGAGATTTGACTATGTATTCCTGTATATTATAGATGGATGTACCCCATTGAACGGTATAAGAATTTTTTGAAAGGGTATGTCAAAAATCAAAGTAGGACAGAGAGTTATATTGTGGAGAAATATATTGTTGAGGAAGATGTTGAATTTTGTACTGAATACCTTTCTGGTGTGGAAATCATTGGCCTACCTAAATCTCATCACACTGGGTGGCTTAAGGGTGAAGGAATTTCTGGAAGAGAGGTTGTGACAATCAATATTATAGACCGGGAGCAGGCCCACCTTTACTTTTTTCATAACATTTTCGACATCGACCCATCTGTTCAAACCCAAAAAGAAATTCCTAGGCATTTGAATCCATCTAGGGATGAAAAATGGACATCAGATACACATAATCAATAGTTTAAAGGATGATTTCAGGACCATATTTTTATGAAGTTAAATGAAAATCCAGACTCAATTTTCAAAACGACTTCGATGGCTTGCTAGAGGAGCTAGTGTGTATGAATTATCTTAGAATTCTTATGTAGTTAATGGCTATACATTCTATACTAATGAACATTATGAATACAGTACCATGAAAAATAGTACGGTTACACTTGTGGCTGAAGTGATGCATGTTTCTAGTGCTATGGATAAAAATCCAATTTATTTTAATATTTCATACTTTGGCATCACTAAACAAATATGGAAGTTGGATTATATGAAATTTCAGGAGCTGATTTTTCAATGAAAGTGGGTTAATAAAAGGAGTGCTATTAATATAGATGAATTAGAATTCTTAAAAGTTGATCTCAATAAGGAATGGGAGAAAGGAAACATTTACAATGACATCTCATGTAGTACAAGTATTTTATGTTTCAAATCCTGCAAATCGAAATAGGTCAATTGTTCTGTTATCGATCAAAAAAACAGAAGGGTCAAATGAATGTTCATTGGAGTAGGAACCTTTCATTGGGACTTCAAAATCATTTCGTAGTGGTCCCAATGAAGACAATGTTTTGTATGTCAGATGATACAATAATGAAGGGATTTACATAGTCGATAGAGTGGTCAAATTTCTTCATCCTTTAAAAACAAGAGTTTAATAATCAGGTTATTGTTTATTGTAATATACATTGTGTTACATTATGTTATTATCTATTCACTACTACTTTTATGTAATCTAAATTAAAAGTTAAACCACTTCTGCAAATAATGACTTCTACAGCTACTGATGTGACCAATCCCAAAGCACAAAAGGTCTCTCAACCTGCTGTTGTTAGTTCTAGTGTAGAGAAACAACAGGTTTCTCAACCTATAACTACTAGTCCCAGTGCTGAGGTACAAAAGGTTTCTAAAACTATTTCTCCTGGTCCTAGTGTCAATGATAGTTCTCTAGAGGAACATAATGATGATTCTTCTAATGAAATGTTAGTAAATGAAATCCTGACAGCACAAAAAAAACAAGAGCACCGTAGTTTGATAGTGTTAGCAAAAATCCTTATGGTAAAAGAAAAAGTCATAAAAAATGAGGTGGGATGGAATAAGCAATGCCAACATGTTAACCCCAACAAAGACATCTTTAGTAGCTATATTGGAATCGTCACTCGGCAATGCATGCTGATTGATTTACAGTCATGGAACCATGTCTTTAGTGGGCTTAATACACTAATGTTGGAAGAGATTACGATAAAATTGTGGCATAATTTATTTAATTTATTAAAATAAAATAAAATACTAAAACATTAACTGACTCTTTATAATCCATTACAGAGTTCATTTATAGTAGTTGCCTCACACATGAAATTTGTATTAAGAGTTGTAGGAAGGATTTATAGAGGTTTGCGCAAAATTTTAACGAAATATCATCTTAAATATGCTGAAGGGAAAATCAAGCCACACCCACCTCCTCTTTATGCACACTTGATATCCCAAGGAACGTGGGATGTGTTTAGAAACCGCTGTGGGGAGTAGAATTTTCAGGTACATTGTATCTGGTAATATGTTGTTTGAAGCATCTTGTATTCATCACTTTGATTGACAATTTTTTATTTATGAAACAAAAACTAAGTGATAAAAATAAAGAACATGAAATAAAACCAGTGTACCCCTACCGTAAAGCAAGGATGGGGTACGCTTCACTTGATAAAAAATTTGAACGTTTTTAAATCTATCGGAATAATTTTATGTGACATAAAACTACACCATAACCATGTTCCTCTATTTGTATGTAGATCGATGAATCAAAATCGAAAGCCACTTCCATCCCACACCATGTGCTATAGAAGGAGGATCGTGTAAATAAAGAGAGGATACTGATAGATAAAAACACACAAAAGTGTGGGAAACATGTGTAAGTATGACATAATATAAATTTTATTTGTTTTAAATCTCTGTTACATAACAATGACTAATTATTTTCCTATATTTTCTATTTTACAAAGTCACAGGAATCAACACCACCCACACCAGATATAGACATACATTCAACGACCTTGAAGTGTCTAGAACAGTATGGCGGTGTCAGAGGTTTGGGTTTTGGGGTGACACCCCAAACATGTTTTCAGAAAGAAAAATAATCAGAAGATCAAACTAAGGAAATGATAAAGATGAGAGGCACAATAGCTATGTTTTCAGAATAATTACAATACCAAAGAGAGATGATAGTATGTTGGATAGGGGGGGAGAGAAGAAAAAACTCAACAACAACTCGTGCGTGAAGATCCCCCCTCTTTTAGGTGAGCCATCCCACTCAAAAACCTAACTTTTCTGAGGTAATGAATGGTATAATTTCTATTTCTGTGAAATTTGAATCATATAGACACTGATACCTTTCCTATACTAATATTATATTGGGTGAAGATGATTGTGATTTATATCTATCAACTCCCACCAATCTCCTTGTAGTGAGGGCTAAAGTGTTCAATATGCATAACGACATGAAACACAATAGAAAACATCCAACAAATCATGTCAGAGTGTCAATTAATGTAGTTAATGAGCCAAGTGTCAAGCTACCAATTCCAAATTACAATGAATAAATTCATAAAATTTAACAAGCTATTCGAACATTCAAGGAATGGTTGTCAATTCTTGTAAAAAAACATGCCGATAAGGAGGTATCCATTTCCAATTTATTTTTCAAGATAAACCTTTAATATTTAATGAAAAAAGGTTGGAACCGATGAATGTTATTACAGAATGACAAAGTGAAGGGGGTGAAATGAAATATCAGCTCAAAACTATCTCAAGGATTAACCAACTGATTGAAATGATATACTGATATCACCTTCACCCTGCCCATTAAATATCCACATTTAATATCATTGAAGGCTCATGTGGATACAAAGTTGATAGATGAAAATTCTCACACAATTGATTTTGAAAAAAATATTTATAAAGAGTAAAATTCATATTTTATTAGTGCTGAAATTGTAAATTAAATCTTCAAGTATGAATGGATAGGTACCTCAGTTTTAAATGCGTACATGAGGTATGTTTTTATGATTTGATTTTATGAAAGCTAATATAATATGATAATTATGAATAAAAAAATTTCATATTTTTCACAGGCATATATATGAAAAATAATTGAAGGGATTTCCACATGATTTTTTTTGGACTCGTTAGTCCTCACATCACCTCTTCAAAAGAAGAAATAAATTTTGATAAAACGGCTGATATAATGTCATCCCCGCTCAAATCGTTTGAAAACAAAATTACAGATGACAGATTCTTTTTATTACCAACTATACATGGGTAAAACTCTACAATTTCATCATATCAACTATATTGTCCTTTCATTCATTACTTATTCCTTTTTTTTTGTTTTTAGGAAGCATTAGATGCTGATTGCATTGAATTTAGATACTCCAAATATTTATTTTCTGGATTCAATGCATGGATATGCAACAAAAAACCACTCATGGTGGCATTATTCAATTTGTAATGCACTATATTCAACATTTTAGGACTAAACATCTAGTTATATAATTTATATTATCATTTAATGTAGATTCTGTTATGATAGTGCGATGTACCAATATTTTCTACTTTATGGAATGAATTCAGGGCCTAAGGACAAGAACTCCTACAAGATCTACCCATGGAAAAATATCCTTCTATATATAATAATATTGTACTATCCAAACACATATCAAAACAAATTATTTATTTTTCTTGATATTTCTATAGTGTACAAAAAAACAAACAGAAAGTATTGTGGTTATTATGTTTGTAAATTTATGAAGGAGATCGTATTTCATCAACAAACTAGCATCTCTGAAGCGGTATTTTTGAAAATAATTAAGAGTTAATTTTAATTTTTTATTTACCCTTTGTGTATTTATATGTTTTTAGTACTACCATGACTATCACAAAAACACATATTCACAAGATGATATAGATTTGTTTAAAAACGAATGGGAACTATACCTCATGGAAGATTGTACCCAAATAGGATGAAGGTGAATTCCTACTACTTATGTTATCCTTATATGATCATTTATATCTCCCTTTTTTACACATATTGATCATATATGATCACCCTTTATTATGTTTTTTATCCTAATGTTATGAATAATGGTTTTAGAAATGATTTGCCTTTCTAGTAAAGCAAAACATAATGAGATACTCTTATGAACTAGTTATTTATGTTTACATGTTTCCAAAATCACTAGACTTAAACTATTATGGAATGGATGATTTATATTCTGTATTTTGATCATTTATGAAGCTATTTCTACTAATGCAGTGTGTTGGAAGAATATTGGTTGTGCACTACTCACAAATTTAATAACAAAACTAATTATTCTTCACTACTCTTGGTTAAATACCACTTAGCATAGCATCTGATCTAAACTTCAGATCCGGCGTCCCCGTGATGCTCTCTTCCGACACCATCTTTATAATATCATAATTCAAAATTCAATTTTCCTTCTCTTCCTGCACCCATTTGATCAGATTCTATGCTATGTGGTAGTTAACCAATAGTAGTAAAGTGAACAAAGAATCATTAGTTTTATTATTAGCTTATATTTGGACCAAAGAAACTATTTGGAAAGATGTAATGGTAGTGTTACGATATAATATGTCTATTTTAACTTAAAATTATATAATGAAATGTTGATTTTATTTTCATTATTCCTCACAGGGTCAGTTTATTTTAGAAGATTCTTTTCCGTGTGACATTCCTTTGCATGAAGAGCAGTGACACTGTGCCTACTCAATCACATATGTAATCTTGATGTTTTCATAGTAAAATCATTTTATATAGATCTTTCATCTCAATAATTGCTCAAATAAACCCACATTATATATACCTATGCATTCCCATAAAGATATGGGTATCTACGCACCTCATATAGAACCAAAATCACATCAATGACCAGATGAATACACACCTCACATTAAAATTATAGAAGAAGAAAAAAGGACTTTTTTGTAAGGAAGTGAATACCAGACTGATTCCCTTGGAATTCTATTTTTCTTTTAGTATTCTAAGAGAATCTTGGTATTCTGTGAAATATACTATAGATAGGAGAGTAATGGGAAATATATTTCACTAATGACTCAATATTTCATAGCTCTATGAGAACTCTTAGGTTTTTTCTCTACTTCACATAAGCCTCTTCATGTGATCATGTCACATAAGCTCCTTTGTATGAATGCTTCATGCGAACTGATTGTGTGATCTCATCACATGAAAAAATAACATAAAAAAATCACATAATCGAAGTAATTAACTTGAACCATGATTTTCGTATTCTTGTCTTATTTACATGATTGTATAAAGCTTCAAGGGTCATGTAATCGTATAAATCTCCCAGGTTCATTTGATCACGTGACCCTATTATGTTCATGTGATCACATGACTTTGAACAAGTCCTGAACTTAATTTTGAAGCATATGTGTATTGATTATAAAGGTTTATAACATGATTTGGTTCTTAAAACCCATATTTATAGGTAAAAACTTTAGAATTCTATATCAAATTAGAAGTTTGGGTGGTTATTTGGCTGGGTTATTCAATCAATTGGAAGCTTTGGGATGAACTGGGGTTGTCCTTTCTTGGTTCAATGTACTTCCACAGAGTTTGTGGATGAGATAAAAAAGAATGGATTTTATGAATCTATTTAGGCTTACCAAACCTTTACTTATTGAAACAAAATTCTGATGGTATACTTGTTCAGTTTATAAAGTCAATACATGAACACATTTCATTTTATGTATGGTGAGTTTGAAATCGGTATATGGGACATTAATATGATCTATGGTGTGATGATTTTAGGAGACAAGTATGATGAGTAAATTCATCCCCCATATACTCAGGATGAAATGGAATAGAATCCTCCCATTGTGAGGGATCTCATCAATATGGCTAGAACATCCCTTGGGAAGGACCCATATTCAGGGGTTGACATCCCTTTCAAGAAGTGGGATGACTTGTTCATCAAGAAGACTCTGCACGAGTGTCTGAATAAGAATATCAAGGCTTGGAAATCATGGGAATCTAATGGGTAAGAGGGTTATCACTTTAAAATATTTTAATAATGTCAATTCAATGACTAGGGATGCTCAGTCACCTCCTAGGACCTTCACCTTCTTCATCTAGTAAGCTTCTTAGCAATGTACCCAAGCGGGTACTTATTCACAATGTAGAAAAAAGGTAGTGTTATGGTCTCCACCTTAATTATGGTAGAGGTGATTTCAGGTGGTACTATTATCATCTGGTTGGTTCCAATATTGGATAAGTTATATTTCCAACATCACAACATCTATAGGGGTATGCCCCATTCAGAATATTCAGCCCCTTCCAACTATGGTGGGGTTATATGGGGACCCACATTTGTGGATATGAGTTACTTAATACTCAAAACATTCCAAGTTACTAGTTAATGAAATTTTTATAAAGTATTAATGGGGTTTGGCTAATCACACAAAAGAACTAAGAGATCAAGAGAAAAGTGAACCAGTATGATCATTTTTTTATACCATATAGAGCACCAACCAATGAAATTACTAATAATGTAAAGGGTGATCCTACAGCCAAAACCTATATTTTAGCCATATGTGAGAGTGTTTTATCCACTTGGATTAACTAAATGATATTCTATGGGTTGTATGAATCATACCACTTTGGGAGATAGTGCAGTGAATTCAGATGAAATTCCCCACTCCTCCTCAAATATGTTAAAAAATGCATCCCATGGTGGCTCACAAACAGTGGATAATGTTCACCAGATATGAAACTTAGGTTCAGGTGACCCTCCTTATGTATAGTGTGGGTTTTGGCCTCTCCAAGGTTTATGTTGATACCTTGGTATGATCATACCTGAATGGTCTGTTGGCTCTATTGGTGATAAAGCACATAGATCCTCTAATAGTGGACTGGGAGGAGGAAACATGGGCTTTGGTATCCTAAAAAATTAGATTTGAGACAAAAAAATATTCTAGAAGACCCAAAACTCTCTATATGTCTTAAAATAAAATGAGGTACTTAGATCCAACACCATCAACAAGGATGGTGCTAATGGATTTGGTAACAATGTATGGTGTTCCCGTGAAAGAAGTTCTAATCTGTGGGGGATCTGCTCTAATTATGGCGGTGTTTCCCATCGTATTCCAATACTGGGACAACTAGAGGAGGAATACGTTGATCATAGAGGTTTGGAGAGTGTTGTGTCAAGTGAAAATAGAGCTAGAGGGATTTGGGAGTGTGATTGCTCCCAAAGGAATCTTCTATGAACAACATCCCATTGAAGTCAAATCACTTCTCCGTGAACTTAGTGTGGTGATTCATTCTGTCAAAGTCCTAGACCATTACACACCCTCAGATTAGAGAATGATAAATCCTAGAAAAATGGTAACTAGTGAAGATAATGGAGACTAGGATGGCTCTTCTGAAGAGGTAAGATAAGTTTTATAATAACTTTCATATATTCTTCGATATTGTTAGGACTATGGTGAACTTTCTTTTCTCTTGGACATTTCAAGAGGCTGAAAAAATTTGGTCACCTCCCACCTCTCTTGTTTACTTTTATAGGGACACAGTGGCCAATGTTGGGTCAAAAGGTTGCTGAGAGGCTGATGATCAGGGTTGACCAAGTCAAATGGAGCTCATGGATGTGGTTGTTTCTAATATAAAGGAAACACCATTTGTGCCTCCACCAGCACCACCTTTGGAACCTCAAGTTATCTTTTGAAGTTCCTTCCTATAAGAGGACTAATAAGAGAAAGTGGGCTACTACATACACTAAGAAACCTCTCAAAATCATTAATTTTTGTACTTTGTGGACTTTTTTTCTTTTCATTACTCTATTAGGTTATCATGGCTACTTACCTACCCATATCAAGGTCAGATATCATTTATCATCTTGTCTTATGGCCCCCTACCTACCCAAATGTGTCTTTTTTATTAAAAATTGACATTTTATTAATGTATTCTTTCATATTAATGTTTAATTTATTTCATTATTTTATTACAAACATATTGTTTTTTTCATATATAGGATGATTTTTTTTCCTGCGTTAAGATGCTTTGTTCCGAAAAAATACCATGGATAAATTTTTTTTGAGAGGGGATCATAGATGAAAAAAGGATGAAACATTAATATTCTTAACTATTTGTTGGATAATTGTAATTGTGACCATATAAAACATTTTTTAAATGTATATAGTAGTTATTTTTGCATTCATGATTTAATGTAAATTTATATAGAATTGTTTGTGAAAATCTTATGTGTGCTGTTTTTTTATTCTGTAATTTTTTTGTTTGAAGGTGTTGTTTTGTGTAGATATTTTGTGTGTAGGTGATATTTTGTGTTGTGTGTACAGGTGTTATATTTGGTGTGATGGTTCTGTGTAGGTGCTAGGTTTTCTCAGGAAACATGGCCTTTATCATCACTAATTGAGTGATTATAAAGGGGTCCTTTATTAGAGCTCAATATATGGCTGATAAAGGACACCTTTATCCGTGCTCAAAATAGAGCTAATAAAGGGGGCCTTTATCAGCACTCAAGATAGCGCTGATAAAGGGGTCCTTTATGAGCACTCAAAATAGCGCTGATAAATGGGGCCTTTATCAATGCTCAAAAAAGTGCTGATAAAGGCTACCTTTATCCTCTCTAAAAATGCACTGATAAAGGGGGACCTTTATCAGTGCAGATAAAGGGAACCCTTTATCAGTTCTTTTTTAGCACTGTTAAAGGGGACACCCCTTTATCTTCACCATGATTAACAGTACTTCTCTAGCACTGTTAAAGGAGGTTTTTAGCACTTTCAATACCCTTTTTGTAGTAGCATGTTTTTAAGAATTCCTATCCTTACCATCCCTTGGGTCAAAAATCCATGTTCCATTAAAAATATGTTTTTTAAAAATGGTTTCCAAGAATATTGTACCATTATCCTTTAATATTTAAAATATTTTTTTTACCCTTTTTTTCTTTTACCAATCTCTTCAAAGTATTCTTCTTGTCACATTTTGAACAAGGAATTTTTCTAACCTTTTTACTTTGGAAAAGGAATATTCATTTTACCTCATATGACATGTACATATTTACTCACTATCATTTCTTTGAATCTTCCCTTTCATTTTTAAAATTTTAATTTTTATGGAATTTTTTTTAAAAGTGAGTTTCAAGGGAAAATGTTTTCAAAAAATTTTCAACCTTATTTTATAAGTTTTGAAGGAAAATGTTTTCAAAAATGTTTTTAAGCCTTATTTATAAGTTTTCAAAGTATTTTCAATGAAATGGTTTTCAAAGGATTTTTAACTTCCTCTCCTATCATGTGTTTTAATGTGAAAATATTTTCAAAAAACATTTATGATTCCATTATATTTTTTCTAAGTGTTTTAAAGAAATTTTTTTTTAAAATGATTTGAAGATTATTTTATATGTTTTCAAGGAAAAATGTTTTCAAAATGATTTCAATTATTATTTATAATTTCTCAAGGTATTTTTTAAGAAAATTATTTTAAAATGATTTTATGTATTAAAAATCCTTTTTCAAAGAAGATCTGATATTTTCAAAAATACAATTTTTTGAAAAATATTTAGAAATTATTTTCCATCTAAGATGACATTCGTTGATGTTACACATTCTGTTCTAAGAAATGATCTAATGTATCCATTTGTATTCTTTCTATGAATAGGTTATCCTTAATTTCATGGAATTTATGAAACACAATTATCTTTTATAGGTTATATATTTTTGAAATCCATTTCACTTTGATAGGTTATGCTTTTGATGAAATGATTATAAAACCTATTTTTTCATAGGTTAAGAAATGATTACATATTTATAATACCCATTTCATTACATGGGTTATGATATGATTATTTATGATCTCATGAAACATGTATGTATGATTTCATTATTTGATGGGTGAGACCTATATCTCCATCTAATACATTGGGTAATGGTTTATATCTCATAAGATCGACTAAGATGGCCTTGGGAATGAACCTTGATTACTAAGATGGCAATGGGAGTGAACCATGACTACCAAGATAGTATGCAAAGTGAACCGATGATACTAATATTTCCATGGGAGTGAACCATGAAAACCAAGATGATGTAGGGAGTGAACCCATACTACCAACATGGTGTTGTAAGTTATGCCTTTGCTACTATAGAAATCATACTATATGCTTATGTGTTTGACACAATTTCATGTTATGTTCCTATGTAATGATTTCATGTCTTATGTTAATTATTCACTTATGATTCATGTCTTATGAACTACCAATATTTATTATGATCTCTAATATGTAGGGTATGATATTCAACTATTATTATCAAGTTCCATACCCTTTGTTCATGTTATTCTTACACATTTCCTTTATTTAACCTTACTAAGCATATGAACTCACCCCTTTCTTATGTTTCCTTTCCCTAGGTTATGACTAAAGGTTTTAGGTAGAAGTGATAATGGAGGAGATCTTTATGAGAGGTGTTGAAGAGCATTCACCAGGATAAAAAGTTTTTATTTCCATGTTTCCAATGATACAAAACTATTATACTCCATATTCATGTATTTTTGTAATGCAACAAATATTCATCTAAATTGATGCAATATCCATGTATATTAATCTCGGGTCTATATATTTGGTATCAAATTAAAGGTTTAGTAAAACATTGGAATGTAGGATGATAAAAAATTAGTGATATTCCAAGGTATATTTCTAAAGATATGTATAGGGATGTCTCTAAATTTAAGTATAAGGATGAGTTGATGTTTAGGAAGATTTCCTATAATTTTGGTAAATTATAGAGTGAGTGGTTTTCTAGTAATACATCCATGTCAGGATACTACAAGTGGATGTGGCTTTCACATAGATGTACCTAGGGGTTATAACTCTAAAAAGATGTTCTGGGCCTGACTCTGGGTAATCTAGTACATGAAAATGGGCCTTGTTGCACACTTGATTTGAAACTCTTGGAGGATATGCTTTTGGAATTTACACACTCTTCATGAACTATAATGAAGTATTTAAATATAACTTATCTTTGAATAACCTTTGATGGACATAAGGTTTCATATATTAAGGAATGTATCATGATTCTGAAATAATTTAAGTAATTATTTTCATGAATTTCATATTTCCTACTATAATAAGTAATTATCACACTATGATTCTAGTTTTATTCAATGGTAGGAACTCAAAGGAACTGGATTATTGTTGAATGAGATGGATGATCTGTTGATGAGAAAGATGTTGTGAACTTGCCTAATATATTTTCATGGAAAATGATTAACAATGTGAACCATAACAAACTCTCAGACTCACCATGGAAGAGAAATATGGAGTTCACTAAGAGTTCAAGTAATGGAGACCATGGAGGAAAGAAGATTCAGTTTACTTTGTGTCAAGAATGTGGAAATAATCACATATGTGAATTTCTTATAGGAAAAAGAAGATGTGTGGACTATGGTAAAGAAGGATACAAAGAAAGTGACTGTAGGGGAAAATTAAGAGTTTGGTTAATGAAATTGATGAGAATATTATCCTCCCAAAGGAATCATCAAAGTTGATTTGTTTTATGTGTGTTATAAATGGTCAATATGCAACTGAATGTACCAATCGGAAATATCCTTAAGAGGATCAACATGGTGGTACGAGTAATGGTTACAATGCTGATAATGAGGAGACTAAATATAGAATATGAAAGGAAAGAGGTATTGTGTAATAGGATGAGGTAGCCTTGATAATGGAATAAGGATTAAGTGAGATAATAAATTTTTTATGTATTTTAATTCAAGAAGTATTTTATATGAATGAAAAAATATACAATGATTGTTCAGTTTGTGTTTTTCACTATAGATTTACAAAAACACATTGAATGGTTCTGAGGGAATAGAAAATTAATTTAATAGTAAGGATATATCCATAAAAAATAAAGGATTAAGGGACATATAACCCTTAATATGTTCCTTATGTTAATATATTATTTTCTGGATAAATATATGTGGGATATGAATAAGTAATTGGGAAGGTACTTATTAACTTGGAACTACTTGAGCACTTTTTGACAAGTAGTTTATGATATCATGGATGAAGTATATAACTTCTTGTATTTCTAGAATATATCTTGTAATCTATTCAAGGATTTATGGAAATTTAGGATTGTACCATGTTCCAAGAAAATTTACCATGAGGGTATTCAATTGTTTGGAATGTGAAAACCAAGAGTAAATTTTTGATATATGGGGGAATCAATGTTAAGATTATTTCATGAATCTATTTATAATGTTTTGGATTTTCATCTTTGAGAAGGGATTTAATTTTAACAATTCATGAAATGTTTAACTTAATCTTTAGAGGAAGTATTTATGCACTGAGTTTGTATTGAAAATCTTTGTTAAAAGACTACTTATTGATTATCCTTATTTCAAGGATGTCTATATTATTTATTTCTAGAAATTATATTATTGTGGTTATATAAAAGGAAATATTAAATGTTGGGTGACAACCAATAAAGGCTGTAAATGTCGTTGGTTTTGAACCCATGACCAAAGGATAATAAGGGGTTCACACCTACCACTGGCCTACGTGATGTCCCGGTTATATATAATTATTTTTGGTGAGTAATTATTTATGATAAAAAAGTTGTGTAACTTTTTATGCTTAGAGATTAATGATATTGATTTTAAGAATATTTATAGATAAATAGTTTTAATTTTCCTTATTTTATAGGCCTTAATATCTACTAAAAGTGAATTTTAGTGGTTTGGACATCAAAGTTAATTTATGGACATCCATTTATTGAAGCAATGGATGAATTAGAAATAGTTAAAATAATAACCAAATAATGATATTTTATTTATATAAATATATCAAATAAATATATTTATTTATATTCTTGGTTAATAAAATAATTACTCAAAGTTTGGATAATGATCAAAAAATGTTTCCCTAATACCTTAATTTTTTAACTGATTTCCTTATAAATCATCATAGATTTATGACTTCGAGGAACTAAAATTTTCTTTGACCATTCACTTTTTTTTGTGATTTATAACCTCAATCACTCGCTATAAATATTTATTCTTTTCCTCCATGTCCAATATTCACTCCCAATCTATGTTCTTATATGTGGAAACCTAGTTATATGTTACTTTAGGGTAACCGTTATGGTTCTAACATTCCATTTTTAAAGAAAGTTTTAGCATTAATTTTTATGATGTGGGATTCTTTGAAATGAATTTTAAATTATTAAATATTTGATAACATTGATTAATTTTAAGGGAGAAATTAATTTTAAGGGGGGTATAATGTAACACCCCTAGATTTTGTGAAATGATATTTTTTGAAATTAATTTATCTTTTTGATATTTTTCATTTCACGTGACACTGGAAATAGTTATATATATATATATATAAATTAAAACTCTAAGTAAAAAATTCCTTTCACACCGAACCAACCAATAATGTTCTATACCCAACACTAACATGGTTTGCACTACATGAAATATTGAATTTTCATACGTTACATGCAATACCGAGTTTCAATGAAACATCAGTTAATTTTTATAATTATTTAAATATTTTAGTTATAGCCTTTATATTAAAACATAGTAATATGAATAGTAATAAATTATTTTAAAATATTTTTACAGTGTTTTTATATGAATAAAATATATTTATAATGAAAAATATAATTTTTCGTAAAGTCTTTATATGTTTAAAAATACTATTTTCTCGAATAAAATAATTTTCATATCCTTATGTGGAAAACAAATAAAATTAATTTTAAAAAAATTGTGAAATTTAATTTGATAAAATAAACTTCATTTTTTAATTTAGAATTTCTAAATTATATTAGAGTGATTTTTTTGGATTTTTTTGAGAAACATCATTTTTTGATTATAGAAAAAGTACTGTATTTTTCTTAATAATTTTCTTTTAATTTGAATAATTATTATTTTTAAATTATAATTTAATTTTTTTAATGTCACATTATATAAATTGTGCATATATTAATACAATTTATTTCATTATATTCAAATTCACTTTGAAATTTAATACATAAACTTAACAAACATGTGAACATTTTTCTACTTTAAAAACTCGTTATTTTGTCCCGTCTGTGAGATTAAAATTAATATTAATTTTTTCTCTTCTATGAATTTAATTAAAAAATTGAAAATAGTCCATTTTAATAATTATAATATTTATATTATAATTACATCATGTAAATTTTTTACCAAAAATATTAGTAAAGGTGATTAAAATTAGTAACAATGATTAAGGTGAAATTAAGTTAATTAGGGATTAAACCTTAATATTAAGGGGCCAAATGACCTATACAATTGACCAAAACCAATTATATGGAAATAGTTATTAAATAAAACATCCATTACTTATTTATTTTTGTTTTTTATGACATTGTTTTAGGTAATAACATGTGTACAACTAACTTGTTTTAAAAAATTCCATGTGAGTCCTTTTCCATCCCTATAAAAGGCCATCAACTCTCCCACATCTTCAAACATCTAAAAACTATTAATTCTGGAAAATATAAGACCAATAAACATACCAAAATCACCCCTTCCTCATAGAGGCCACCACATTTAAATAAATAAATCCAAGGAATCCTTTTGGTACAAACCAAAAGGATTTTCCCGATTAAGAGGCAACGTCTTCTCCCAAACTCCTTTATTTTATTTTCTTTCTCCACCACCTACAATAAATTTCTTAAATTATTGTGTAAAAAAAAGTGTCTTAAATATACTTGGATGTTTTTATGATAATTATTCTATCTACACTTACAAATTCCTCCATCTAACACTTAATGAGATCAATTTTATGTGTACGATGAACTACTGCCTCAGTAAATGATGATTGTTCATTTTTTCTTTACCACCTTTCATGGTGGAAATTATGATGGAAAATATTTTAAAATATTTCATATATTATAATTATTATTCATTTAATATTCTCTATTACCTTTTTTAACACATATCTTTTTTACTTTTCATTTTGTGTTAATATGATAATTTCATTTGAGGAAGTGTGTAATACCGCTCCATCAAAACAATATGATTCTTTCATACACTACATGATTTCTATTAAATATTTTTTTAGTGAATATATATGATATGATAAATATAATTTAAAAATTATATACCTATACACATATTTTTATTTTACTTTTTTTCTTTCGATAAAATAATTAAATGGAAATAGCGTTCATGTGTGCGTACGACCTACCGTCTCCATGAACGGTGTATTCCATTTCATACTTATATATTATTTAAATTATTATAATAAAAATATAATGTATACACATGATATTATTTCATGGTTTACATTCTGGAAATAATTATGTTAGTATAAGGACCAAATATATAACAAATTAAGAGACATACGAAGAATAAATCCAATATTACCCGAAGTGAAAACTTAACATAGGATTGTTAACAACCGGGTAATATAAGGTCATAATGAAATTTTATATGTTATTATATATAATAATATGGTTATATAAAAGATTTATAATAAATTTATATTTATTATACTAGTGGTTTTAATGATTATGTTGATATTCAAGACACAAGTTAAGCATATTTCATCTCACTTTTTATTTCCGTGAGATACATACTATATTCACCACTCTTTCTTTTTGTGTGGTGTATGAATTTTAAATAATTTTATTATATATATATTATAATTAAATTTATTTTTAATAACATATAAATTTTATGATATTTATTTCATGGGAATTATGTTTCAAAAGATACCAAATATGTAAAGTAGTTTTGTATTAATTTTCCTTCTTTGAGACACATGTTTTGTTTTGCACCAAAATTCATTATTGAGGTGTATATACTTAAATTTTACATGTTATATAATGAACATACTTATTTTCATGACATTTTAGGCTTAATTTCATTTCATTTTCTTACATGGAGTGTGTGATCCCTGGTTGCCAAGTTATAAGAGTTTATTGAGACAATCTCATTGCATTTTGAGATTATTTATGTTTATATTTCCTTTGATGAAATATTATTATCCTTATCTCAATAAAGTTCATGAATCTTATACTCATCTATATATTAATAATTTATTCATATATTGGTACAATTTATTCCACTCTTTGTTATATAATATAGTTAATAAAGTGCTTTTAAAAAATCCTAACTTTACCCTCCCTTTAATCAGAAATCCATGTTCCTTCAAAACCATGTTTTCTAAAAAGTATTTCCAAGATTATTTTATCCTTATACTTTAATCATTAAAATAAAATTTTACCCTTTTTCTATTTTACCATTATCTTTAATGTAATCTTCTTGTCTCTTTCCATATAATTTATTTTTCTAACCTTTTTACCGTTCAAAAAGAATGATCTTTTTACCTCATACGGCATATACAGATTTTCCCACCGTCATTTCATTGAAGCTTCCTTTCAAATTTTAAAAGGTTAATTTTTAAGAAAGTGATTTTAAAAGTGATTTTCAATTATTTTTTTAATATTTTTCAACCGTATTTTTTATTTTTTCAAATAAAATTGTTTTCAAAATATTTTCAAGCATTATTTATAAGTTTTCGAAATATTTTGAATGATATAGATTTCAAAAAAATTTCAAGATTTCTTAATATTTTTTCGAAGTGTTTTAAAAGAAAAAAGGTTTTAAATTTTTTAAGATTATTTTATTAGTTTTTGAGGAAAAAAGTTTTTAAAATGATTTCAATTCTTCTTAATAAGTTATAAAGGTATTTTTTAAGAAAATTATTTTCAAATGGTTTTATGTATTAAAAAGCCTATTTCATAGAAGAAAGGATATTTTCCTCAATAAAATTTTTGAAATATATTTCAAATTTTTTTTCCATCTAAGATGACATCTATTGATATAACTCATGCCCTTCACGGAAACGATCTAATGGTTCCATTCATATTATTTCTATGAATGTGGTATGCTTAATACCATAGTCTTTATGAAACTAATTTATCTTTCACGAGTTATATGTTTATGAAATCTATTTCTAATTAAAGGGTTATTATTTTGAGGAACTTATTATAAAACCTATTTTTTACAGGTTATTTTATGATTATATGTTTATAATACCAATTTTATCTCATGGGTTATTATATGATTATTTATTATCTTGTGGAACTTGTTTGTATGATTTCATTACGAGATGAGTGAGACCTATATCTCCCTACAATGCATTGGTTCAATATTTATATCTCATTATATAGACTAATATAGTCATGGGAATGAACCTTGACTACTAAGATGGGTATGGGAGTGAACCATGACTACCAAGATGGTTTGAGGAGTGAAATAATACTACTAAGATGGACATTGGAGTAAACCATGACTACCAAGATCGTATGGGGAGTGAACCCATACTACCAATATAGTATTGGTAGTGATGAATTGGATAATATTGACATCATATTATATGCCTATATGTTTTGCACAATACCATTTTCTATTCCTATGTTATGCTTTAATGGCTTATGTTCATTATTTCCGTATGATTCATGTCTTATGAACTGCCAATCATTATTATGATCTCAAATATGAAGGGTATGATCTTTAAATATTCTTATCAAGTTTGATGCCCATTATTCATGTTATTTTTACACATTTACTTTATTTACCCTTACTTGGAATCTGATATCACCCCTTTCTTATCTTTCCTTTCCATAGGTTATGAAAAAAGGTTTTAGGTAGAATTATTGAAGGTGGAGATATTTATGGGAGATTTTGAAGATCTTTCACTATGATATAAGTTTTTTTTTCCATGATTCCAAAGACACTAAACTATTATGGTCCACAGACATGTATTTTTGTAATGTACCGAATATTCATAAAAAATGATGTAATATCCACGAATGTTTTGACTGGGTCACTATATAATTCTTATTGAAAAATAATCTCTTAAACTCATCCCACTCTATGTAGTTAATTTCATCCTATTACCTCATGTTATTGATAAGAGTAATTCATTGATATGATTTTCCTTTCAAATGAAAAAAATATAAAATAAATTTTTCATGTTCAAAACCTTGGATAATAAAAAATATATTTTTAGTGGTACTGATCCATTACTCAGCAACTAGTTTATCAACAGACCCACTAAAATAAGATGGATGTTCCCTCATAAATATCTAAAAATAATGGAGTTCCCTTATTTTCTAATTTGGAAGATCTGAATGATTCATATCTTTGGAAAGTTTTGTAAGCATATAAACAAGATTTTTCATTACCACTCCCATAAAATTTGGTTTCTTTAGATAAAAAATATTTCATTTTCCATTACAATTTGTATGAACATGATTCCTTCAGGTTCCAACCATTGACTAAAATGAAAAAATCATAGTGTGAGAAACACTAATCATATTGTGAAACTATATAATCATGGAAAATAATTTATAGGATATATAAATAATGATTCCTTATTTTCAACCCATGACAACTTAGGTTTAACCTACGTTATACATGGTCTTCATCTATTCAAATAATTCATAATGGTCTATAAAGAAAATGTGGCATAACCCAAGAATATCCATTAGGAGTGTTAAACCTAGTTCATTGTAAGGTCACACTCACCATACACCAGAATTTCATCTATGATATACTCAACGAACTATTTTTAGGGTTATTACCCCTATATGCATTTATAACAAAATCATATCCTCTTGTAGTATTTATATAGGGATGCTTTTCTTAAAGATCATACTCATTTCTTTAAAATAACTTAGGACATTCTTCTTTACATAGGAGTATCCTAAGGGTTATCACTAACTTTTTATCATCCTATTTTAAAAAGGTAAATAAAATCTCTCTGATACTAAATATAGCAACCCACACTTTTCATACATAGATATTACATCTTATGTAATGAATATTCATTACATAACATTAAAACCCATCCTAGAATCATATATGTTTCTCATATTTAGAAACATGGATACATAAAAATCTAGATCATAAGATATCTATATTGTCTCCCACTACATTCTTCATAATTAGTACCCTTTTGAGACATATCACGATTAAAACCTTTCATCATAAACCGGGGAAAGTAAAACATAAGAAAGGGTAATTTTAGATGATCAATAAGGGTTAAAAGGAAGATATCAATGGTCACTAAATAATAACATGAGAATAAGGGTATGAAAAAAAGATCTTAATATTTGAAAATCATACCTAGCATAACATATATCATAATCATGAATCATGACATAAATATCAGTAGATCATAAGACAATAATCATAACAAAGTCAAAGAACTCGAGCCATGAGAATAATGGAATATGACATAAGTTTGTGGCATACACATAAGCATGGAAAATAATTTCCTTAGACGAAGATCACTGATAAGACTATCATAGTGGATTGGTTTTACCCTCCATTTCATTTTATCTATATTCAAGGTTCACTCCCAAGACTATCATAGTGGACATAATCCCTTACTGAAATGGGTTCACTCCCCATTCTCCTCCTTATTATCTCATGAGATATCTATATTTAATAAATGAATTATAGGGATGTATAAAATTGGTTCCACCCATCACATAATCATAATAAATTTATATGTGTTCCACAATATCATAAACCATTAATCATATATCATAACCTGTGGAAATGAAACAAGTTTCGTAAACGTTTCAACATATCATCATAGTATAACCCATGAATAATAAATTGGTTACATGAACATCTCATCACCATAATCAAAAACCATCCAAACAAAGAATAAGGATTTTATCCTTGGATCATATCCCAAGTAAATAATAAGTAATATCAAAGGATATTATCATAAATGTAAATTCCTTTAAAATATCACTTGGAATATTTATTGAAGAAAATACCTTTTTCATTTTCAAATTAATTATTTAAATTCAAAAAAATACAAATTATTATTGATGACATTTAATTTGAAAATAACCATGGAAAATTATAATTTAATCTCTCAATCTTTGGGTGGTCATGACGGTTGGAAATTCAGTTCATACCATGTACATTAAAACAAATATTTCTTTCACATTTTTTGGAAAAACTCAAAAGTAACTCATTCATAAAAATACATGAATATTACTTTCAACCCATTTTTAAAAAATTAAAGCATGGTTAAAAATGGATTTAAACTTTAATAGGAGTATATTAAAAATATTCTTCAAAATATTTTAAAGAAATCTTGGACATAAAGGAAAATTGATTTTTGACCGTAGAGAGAAAAAAATATATTTTCCCTTAAAGGTATTCTTTTAGTCTCTTAAGTTTTGAAAGAGAGGAAAATGAAAGGAAAACATGTGATCTATAGAAATAAACATATGAGAGGAATGTTTTGGGATTCTTGAGGTAGGTCATAATAGTTCGTCATCGGAAATGTAACCATATACAATCACGATAAACAATGATATTGTTACCTAAATCCCTTACTTCTTTGGTAACTTTTGAATCAAAATCCCCATGAATGAAAAAATATTATATGGTTATGTATATACCAATAATTTTCATGATAATAATTATAAAATACATTAAATGGATGTATATGAACCACATGAAAGAAACAAGTGATGAATAAGAAATGTGTCTCATGAAATAAAAGATTGACGAAAATCACTTACCACAAGTTTGACTTGCTTCAAATGCACTCTAAAACCATGAATAATTAATTTTAATTTGTTATAATTATATAAAAAATTAATTTACATACTTGTAATGCCTTATATGATCTAATTATAACCACCATTTATTTATAATACATTATTAAATTCATCGTTTTCAGGTGTTATCTGTTTCATTTTTCTTGAGAATTTATGTTCGGTAGTTCTGGTCCTTGTAGTTTAACTATAGTTCCATCATATCCAGAATATCAACCATGATATAAATATAATATATATTCATTATATATATATATATATATCCATCTATAAAAGGTATATATAGAAAATGAATTACATCGTTCATGGAGATAGTAGGTCATGCGTATGCATGAATATTGTTTTCAATTTTTGATGGATAAAATAAAAGAATCCTAAATAATAATTAACCTTTAAAATTTTAATATTATATAATAAATATGTGATATATTAATTAAATCGTTCCTTATTACCATCCGTGTGAAGTGGAATTAACAAATGAATCATATCGCTTCGTGAAGGTGGTAGTCCACATGTATGCACGAGGGACATTATCGTTTTCCAATGGATTGGAAGGTAAGAAGGTAGATATGATATTATTATTGTAGAAGCATAATATTTTCATAAATACCATTTATAAATATTAAACCCATCATAATAACAATCCATGAAAACTGGTGATGGAAAATGAATTGTACCACTATATGGAGGCGATACACTACAAAAAATAACTTATTGCGACAAGGCAATTACGACGGGCCGAGGGCCCTTCGCAAATATTCCGTCGAAAGAGACTATTTATGACATGAATTTTGACCCGTCACAAATAGTCCATAAAAAGAGGTATTACGACGGTCCGTCGCAAATACATTTGGCATGCCATGAACGAGTTAGCGCTGGAAGAGTATTTGCGACGGAGAATAAACCCCCATCTCACATACTCCTCCCGTGTTTCTGTTATTTGTGATGGGGGAGGATCCTCGTCGGAAATAATATATCAGAAGGATATTATTAGTGATGTGCCATCACAAATACTATCCTTTACCACCTCCTCAATTTATAATCGGTGAGTTATTTGCGACGACCTGTCGCAAACAATGTGTCGGTAGGAAAGAATTAGCAACGGGACCTGTCGCAAATACTATTTTTATCACCACCTCAATTAACAAACGCCGAACTGTTTGCAACGAGAATCTTATCACAAATACCCTCGTCAAAAATGATCTAACCTATATATACCACCATCTAATTTTTTCCCATTTCACAATTCTCTCAAGTCTTATCTCCTTATTTCCTCTCATATTTCACTCTTCATTTTTTTCAAACCTTTAAATTTTATAGCGGACCAACTTCTAGGACTGGCATCCAATGAAAGATTCAGTTTTAAGGTATTTATTTGTTGGTTTTATTTTTTTAGTTAATTCATTTTAATTTATATTTTTAATAATTATTATTAATTAGCGATAATTAAATTAAATCAGAATTAGATAGTTTTATTTTGCAATATTTAATTTTACAAATATGTTGTTTCATTACGATTTAATGTTTTTTATTTAAAAGTAAAAAGCATTAATATGTAATAATTTGCTTCAATTACTATTAATTAATAATAGTTACGTGTAATTAGTATTAATTAGTATAAATTAGTATAAATTAGTATAAATTAGTATTATTTAGTATTAATTAGTTAATAATTAGTAATAAATAGTAATAAATAGCAATAAATTGTAATAAATTGTAATAAATTAGCAGTAATTATCACTAATTACCAATAAATATTAATAAATAGTAAAAAATATTAATAAATAGTTTATATAGTAATAATTATGAATAAATAGAGGTAATCTTAAATAATTAGTAATATATAGTAATAATTTTTAATAATTAGTAATAATTAGTAATAATTTGTAATAAATAGTAATAAATAGTATCAAATAATAAAAATAGTGATAAATAGTAATAATTAGAAGTAATTAGTAAAAATTAGTAAAAATTAGTAAAAATTAGTAAAAATTAGTATGAATTAGTAATAAATAGTAATAATTATTAATAATTTGTAATAATTAGTAATAAATAGTAATAATTAGTAATAATTTGTAATAATTAGTAATAATTAGTAATACTAAGTTATAATTAGTAGTAATTATTAACAATTAGGACTAATTAGTAATAAATAGGAATAATTAGAAATAAATAACAGTAATTAGTAATAAATAGTAATGAATAGTGGTAATTAGTAATAATTAGTAATAATTATAAATAATTGGGAATAATGACTAATAAATATCAATAATTTGTAATAAATAGTAAAAAATAGTAATAGATAATAATACATAGTAATAATTAGTAATAATTAGTGGTGATTAGTAATAATTGGAGGTAATTAGTAATAATTAGCGGTAACTAGAAATAATTATCGACAATTAGAAATAATTAGATGTAATTAGTAATAATTAACAGTAAGTAATAATTAATAATAATTAGTAATAATGATGAATAATTAATAGTAAATAGGAATAATTAGTAATAAAGTGTAATAAATAGTAATAAATAGTAATAATTAGTAACAATTAATAATAATTTGTAATATTTAGTGGTAATTAGTAATAATTGGTAATAATTAGCGGTAATTAGTAATAATTAGTGATAATTAGAGGTAATTAGTAATAATTTGTAAAAAATAGCAGTAATTAGTAATAAATAGCCAAAATTAGGAATATTTAGTAATAAATAGTCATAATTATGAATAATTAGTAATAAATAGTAAGAAATAGTAATAAAAAGTAATAAATACTAACAAATAGTGGTAATTAATGGAAATTAGTCGTAATTACCCCTAATTAATAAAAATAAACAACAAATAGTAATAATTAGTTATAAATTGTTATAATTTGTAATAAATTGTAATAATTGGTAAAAAATTATAATAATTACTAGTAAATTGTAATAATTAGTAATAAATAGTTATGAATAGTAATAAATAGAAATAAATAATAATAAATAGTAATAAATAGTAATAAATTGTAATTATTAGTAATAATTTGCAATAATTTGTAATAAATAGTAATAATTAGTAATAATTAGTAATAAATAGTAAAAAATGGTAAAAATATAATAAATAGAAATAAACAGTAATAAATAGTAATAAATAATAACAATTAGTAATAATTATACTAAATAGTAATAAATTGTAATAAATTGTAATAAATAACGGTAATTATCACTAACTAATTATATTTAGTAATAAAAAGTAATAAATAGTAATGAATTGTAATATTTAGTAATAATTATTAATAAGTTATAATAATTAGTAATAATTAGTATTAATTTGAATAGTAATAAATTGTAGTAATTAGTAATAAATTGTAGTAATTAGTAATAAATTGTAATAATTAATAGTGAATTGAATAATTAGTAATAAATAGTAATAAATAATAATAATTAGTAATAAATAGTAATAAATTTCAATAAATTTTAATAAATTTTAATAATTAGTAATAAATTTTAATAATTAGTAATAAATCAAAATAAATAGAAATAAATTGTAATAAATAGTAATAAATAGTAATAAATAGTAATACTTAGTAATAAATATTTAAAAAGAGAAAAAATAGTAATAATTAGTATTAAAAAATAATAAACAGTAATAAATAATAAAAACTAGTAATAATTGTAATAAATTGTAATAAATAATAATAAATTTTAATAAATTATAATAATTAGCGGCAATTACTGTTTATTAATAATAATTAGTAATAAATAGTAATAATTAGTAATAATTAGTAATGAATTGTAATATTTATTAATAGTTAGTAATAAATTATAATAATTAGAAATATTTAGTAATAAATAGAAATAATTTGTAATAAATATTAATATTTAGTAACAATTACTAATAATTAGTAACAAATAGTAATAAATAGTAATAAATTATAATAATTAGTAATAATTAATAATAATTAGTTATAAATAGTAATAATTACTAATAAATTATAATAATTAGTAATAATTAGTAAAAAATTGTAATACATAGTAATAATTAGTAATAATTTGTAATAATTAGTAATAATTAGTAATAATTAGTAATAATTAGTAATATATAACAATAATTTGGAATAAATAGTAGTAATTAGGAATAATTAGTGGTAATTAGTAATAAACAGAATCAAATTTTAACAATTAGTAATAACTACTAATATTTAGAAAGAACTACTAATATTTAGCATTAACTACTAATAATGGGAAAAAATTGAAAAAAATTGTAATAAATTGTATTAAATATTAATAAATTTTAATAAATGGTAATAAATAGTAATAAGTAGTAATAATCAGTAATAACTAGTTATAAATACTAATAATTAGTATTAATTTCTAATAATTAGTAATAAATATCAATAAATAGTAATAATTAGTAATAATTGTTAATAATTAGTAATAATTAGTAATAATTACGAATAATTAGCAATAATTAGTAATTAATAAAATCAATTAGGAATAAAAATCGGTAATTAGGAATAAATGGTAGTAATTAGGAATAATTAGGTGTAATTAGGAATAATTAGCGGTGAATAGTAATAAATATCAGTAACTATAAATAATTAGCAATAAAAAATAATAATTAGCAATAAAAACTAATAATTTACAATAACTACTAATAATTTAGAATACTTTGGAATAATTGAAAACAAAATTCTTATTTTTGGATCGTGTTTTTCTTATATCAACTTAATCATAAAAAATTAATTATTTTATATATTTTAGAGAAATATGGAATAAGGAAGTAGACAATAATCATTATTAGATGACCATTCATGGATAAATCATCATAGGAATCGAAATGATTCTAGAATAAATCCAGTATATATTGAGGGTGTTGAAACTTTCTTATCATTTACATCATCAAAAACAAAATTTATTTCAGAAGGGACAGTTAAGTGTACATGTAAGGAATGTGATCTGAGGAAATATTAAAAATTTGACAATGTTAAGGTTCATCTATTGTGTTTTGGTTTTCAAAAAATTATGTGTTTTACTATCAACATGATGAACATAGTTCTATAGAAGATACTAATAATTTGGTTCTAGATCCATCACAATTTCACAATTTAGTAGATGTTGTGGCATGTCTATCTTTTCAACAAACTGAGACTCAAGATGATATTGATTTAATTCATGAGTTGGAACCATCTCAATTTTATGAGTTGTTGAGGTCTTCTAAGGATGACTTATATTCTGGTTACAAGATAAGAAAATTTGAAGCTGTTTCAAAATTTATGGATATTGAATCAGATAATGGAATGTCAAGTAGATTTTTTGATCAGATATTGCCTTTGGTTAAAACATGGTTACTTGATGGAAATTTTTTACCTAAAAATTTCTATGAGAGTAAGTGGCTAGTTCATAATCTGGTTATTGGTTATCATATTATTCATGCATATTCAAATGATTGAATCTTATATTATGATGAAAATGAATCATTGGATAGTTGTCCTACATGTAAATAGTTAAGGTATAAATATACTCAACTAGGGAATTCTGGATTGATTCATGTAAAATAGTTGAGGTATTTCTTGTTTACACACACATTGTAGCATTTATTTATGTATCAGAACACAAAGTCATTGATGTGATAGCTCAAACTCATTATTTCAAAAAAAAAAGGTTTAAATCATCCCTATGATGGTGATTTAGGGAAATATTTTGACCATTCACATCTATCTTTTTCTTTATATTCTAGAAATGTGTGATTGGGTCTTTCTACTGACAATTTCAATCCATTTGGTTCTTACGGTAGTCAATATTATTATTGGACTATATTTATAACTCCATACAGTTTAACTCATTAGATGTTTATAAAAGAGTTATATATCATTTTAAAATTATTAATTCAAGGACATCTGAAAAAGAATATTGATGTTTATTTGAATCAATTGATTGATGAGTTAAATTTATTATAGAGTAACAATGTCCGTACATATAATGTTACTGCAAAAAAAATTTCTACTGAAAGATGAATTAATGTGTATAATCAGTGACTTCCCAGCATATGACATGTAACTTGATGGATTAAAAATTTTCGAAAATCATGTGTGTATTGTATGAGAGACATAAAATAGTTTATGCTCATCAATGGAAGAAAACCTTGTTTTTTCGACTATCATCGCAAAGTTCTTCCAACTGATCATCCTTTTCATAGGAATATATATCATTTTAGAAAACACACAATTAGAAGAGATTGACCACCAACAATGATCCCATGTATGGAGTTAAAATCATTTTTCTCTTCATTAACTCCAATTATATTTGACCCAACTATAAACCAAATGAAAATTGATGGATTTTGGAAAAAACACAATGGGATAAAAATGAACATTTTTTAGAATCTTCGATATTGGTATAATTTATTGGTCTATAAAATGTAGGATTTCATGCATATTGAGAAGAACTATTTTGATAATATATTTTATACAGTTTTGGATACAATATATAAGACCAAAGATAATTTAAAGGCATGATTAGAACTTTCCCAAAATTTTTAGACAACCCAAAATAAAAATGTTTCAAAATGTTAGTTCAAAGAAGTTAATAAATCTAAAATCATATTATACAATTTTAAAAAAAAATCGATTATTACTTTTTCAATTGTTTGCAGATTTGAGACTTCAAGATGGAAATGTTTCCAATTTTTCCAGAGGTGTCAGAAATGGTCATATTACCAGATTAAAAATTAATGTATATCATGTTATAATGGAAACACTTATACAGATTGGATTAAGAGGTTTGTTGAATTATGTGATTTTTTATGTCTTAATAGACATATAATATTTTTTTCTGAGAGATTTTATCAGAGAAAACAGACTATGATGCACTAATTAGACTACAAGAAGTTGTTGTTTTAATTTTAAGTAAATTGGTAAAAATCTTCCCACCAACTTTATTTGACTCAATGAAACATTTGATATTAAATTTTTTTAATTAATAAAAATGTAAAGGCCTTTTACAATTCTAATGGATGTACCCATTCGAGAGATGCATTCAAAAATTGAAGAAAAATGTACAAAACAAAGCATCGGGTGAAGGATAAATTGCAAAAGCTTATTTGAAGGAGGAATTTTAAATTTTATGCTTTCATTATTTTCAATATGAACATCCCTAAAAACATAATTGCATGGGATATAATGAGGGAAATTTTGATTTTGAAATGAAAAATAAATTATCATGTTTTAATCATCCTGATGTTGGATTTGTTGGAGTTCATGAACGATGGATTTCAGATGATGAACATCACATAAATCATATATATGTTTTCTCAATGGTGAATAAATGACACCATTTTTACTTTGATTTCATATATAACATATTCTATATTCTTTGTTATAGTAATTTAATATTATTTTATTTTTAGATTATATGATAATCATATCAAGAAACAGCTTCCAAAAATTACAACAGATGCTCCTGAAGAACAACCACAAAATAATTTCTACTACTGATTTCAAAAACTAGTAACATAAATTATTTATTGTTTAACATATAAAATCAATTTATTACTTTTTATGTTGATAATTTTTTTACAATTTTTCACACATCTCAACATGATGATAAAATTGATAATTGATTATGTGTATTGAGTAAACCACCATTAAAATGGTAAAATCTTATAATGAATATGTGGTGAATGCTTTTCAATTTCATACATGTTTATATGGGGAATAAAAAAACAAAGAATAATGGCGTTTTTCAAAGAGGATATCATCATAGATAAATTGAAGTTGACTTTTATCACATGATTGAAGAAATAATTGAACTGTGTTATCTTGGATATAATTACATAAGGATATTTAAATGTCAGTGGTTAGATATTGAGAGGGGAATGCATGTTAATATCATCCCTGAAATCAATGATATTAAATATAAAATCCTTCCTGTAGTAAATAAACCATTCTTATTGGTTTATTTGGAACATCATATTTATTATGAAAATTATTTCACTACATAGATTGATTTATGTGATTGGTGGAGCATAATAAAAATGAAATATTGGGTAAATCAGTTTATTAAAAGGGAATGTGGTTCCACTAAAGTGAAATGAATTGAAAATTTTCAAGAGACTACTCCAAATCCATATTTTATATGAAGAGACACAAATATCAATGATTATACCCCACAGTTAAGGGTTGATGGAGGTGATGATGTTACTGATGCAACAAATTAATTTGAAATGAACAGAGATTATGAAACTAAAAATCCTATAGAAATTGATGATACCGAGGAGGAATATGAAGATATTGACACTATCATATATGAAGATGAGGATAGAGATGATTATTGACAGTGTTAAATTCTGGTTATAATTATATATAATATATATATATATATAATAGTTTTTTTCAACTATTTTCTAACAACAATCATTAACTATTTTCTAACAACAATCATTTCATGTTTTATATGGATGCATATTTGTTTTTCAAGTTGGAGGGGGATTATCTAACATGTAACAAGCATAATGTTGGATCATCTGACCCTAAGACTACTGGTGGTTTAATGATGACTCATAGGGGTTGTGGTCTTGTGAGATTGATGATTTATGACCCTATCCCGAGTGACATCCACATCTTGGATTTGATCCACTCATGCAAAGGTATTTTTACTTATGTATTTTAGTTAGTTTTCATTAATTATCATTAATTTATTTATATACTAATTGTGATATTATTTTTTCTATTTTTCATATATTTTCATATATTGATAATGGATAGAGGAGTGCTATATTACAGGATCATTTTTTAGAGCATGGGTTACATGGGATCATATTACCATTGATGTTCAACACTGCATGTTCGATCATTGGATAGTACGTAAATAAATAATATTTATTTTTAAATTTATTTAATTAATAACCTAATATTATTAATTATTTTTTGGGTTTATGGTATCCCATTGATGATATAATGTGTGACGCTATATGGTAGGAATGGGAGAGTTGTATGCATGAGTGTTGTCATTTTTTTTTTTACAATTTAAGGAGGATAGAAATGCGAAAAGAGGGAGTCACATAGTTGGATCTATCTTGCTGTGCCCATTGACCTGGTTAAATTTCATATCAGGTTTGGGATGGATTATGGTCACTCTAGATGGGTGGTAATTTTTAGAGGAAATCATCAGTAAGTCAACAGAACTAGGGGAGATATGAGGTTTCACATCGATCTGGTAGTTGTACATTCATTACACGTAGAGAAAATATGGTAAATACATTTTTTATTTAATTTATATAACGTTAAATGTAAATTGGTTATTTTATATTCATATAGGAAATTGAACAACCCAATATTACCGAGTTTTATTTTTATAAGAGGATATAAAATGATCATATCATTGGAGAGATTAGAGGTGATCATCAACGTCAGATTGTGGTTAATATAATTTTTTTTGATTTTTAAAATTAACTATAGATTATATTTTAACTATTTTAATTTTAAATTGCAGTTGAAAGAGCCATATGAGGTCGCGACGTCTCAGACACAAACAAAGATTCAGGTCGGGACTGAGGATCTGACTAGTGCAGCAAGATTTAATAAAGTAGCATGGATGTAGGGGACCTAGTATTCCTTCGAGAAAGGCCAATTTGTTGGTATTATCTCTCCATAGATGCATGAGAGTTATTATGTTACTACTGCGATGTCATCATACAGCTCGATAGGAGCTCATGGATAGTCATCATGATGTGATACACAGTATCTAGAGCACCTTCGATCTCAGGGTGAGATTATAGAGAGTATGCATAGGGATTAAGAAGAGTTCCATTGACAGTAGTATCAGTAGTGGGAAGTGATGCACCGATGGTAGCAGTAGCCACACAAACAGACGATGGAGGACATGCAACGTCTGACTGATGGTTTATGGATGAAGTTCCCTCCCCAACCCCTTAAGATAACCCTCCCCAAGTGACTTATTTACATTTTTATGATAATCATTTGAACATAAAACTTTTTTTTAATATTTTTATTATTCTATCTATTTTAATTTTTATATAGTGCATTTTTTATATTATTATGAATATTGTGTTTTTTATTATTTTATTATTTTTATTATATTATATTATATTATATATTATTTTTATTATTATATTATATTGTTTATTATGATATTATTATAATTATTTTATTATTATTATTGTTATTTTATATGTTTTTTGAATATTGTGTTTTCAAAAATTTTATTATTCTAATTATATTTTTACTAATTTTATTATTTTTTATTATTTTATTATTATTATTATTATATTAGTATTATTATTCCATATATTATAATTATTTTTATTTTTATTCTTCCAGATATAATGTTTTTATTGTTTTATAATAATAATAATAATTATTTAATATTTGGTTAAATTTTTTTAAGATTTTTTTTTATTTTTTTAGTTTTTTTGTGATGGGTCCATCACCAATACTTATTTGAAAGTTTCCCATAAGAAAAATTTATTTGTGATGGGCCCATCGTAAAAGGGGATTTAAAAACCACAGATAAACTATCTATGACGGTCCATCGCAAAAAAATGTATTTTTTACGCCATTTTCATTAATAGGGAAATTGCGATGGGACCCAGTCACAAATGATCTTTTGCGACGAGATCCCATCACAATTTCCCTATCATAAATGGTTCAATTTCCAATTGTGATAGTCCACACGTACACATAAACAATACTTTCACTTACAATTTGATGGAATAGAGGGTGGATATTGGTGGTTCAATAATCATAATAACATTTAATTATATTTAGGATGAAGAATTTATTATTTTATGATGAATACCATATATTTATAGGATGTATAAGAAGAAATAAATTGAAAGAAGTTGGGTAAGACGATTACCTCTTCTTTGGTAAACCTCCTTTAAATCATTTCTTATTAACCATTTGGAATCCTGTTTTAAGATTTAAAACACCTATAATTCTTGTATATGGAATTCTAGAAGAGAATTGGTTACAGTTCAAGGTAGATGGATCAAAGTTGTGTAAAGAAGATAATGGAAGGGTGTCCTTTTTTATGTAGAGGAGAAGACACACTTGGAATTTCTTACAAGATTAAAATATAATAATATCATACTTAAGAAAAATTCTTCCAAATGGATAGATATTTGAAGGTTTTATGTAATAAGATAAAAATATTTTCATCCAATAGGATTTAGATATGTTTAATTGGAAATCATACCCTTATCTCTTTGTTTAACCCTCTAGTAATTTTGTTTTAACCTTAACTACAGTAATAAATTTTTACTATTTTTACTATTCATTATGGAAAAAAATTAAGTTTAAATTATTAAATAATAGTAAATTATTATTATTACAAATATTTAATCCATTTTATCAAATTTAATCCATATAATTGGTAGAATTTTATTTAACATTAAACATGAAAAACGCAATGAAAAGTGGTTTTCTTGAAAAAATGTTTTCTTAACTATTAAAAGTATTTATACCAAAATCCAAAAAAAAAATTGATTCCAATGACCTTAATTGGATTTTTAATAAATAAATTAATTTTACTTTTGAAACCATTTTAAAAAATGTAACTTTTTAAATTCTTTAAACAAAATGACAAATTTTAATAAAAATTAGTATTTTTCACTATTATTAAAAAATTAAACATTTTTAAAAAAATTATCAAAAAATAACTCTTATTTAATTTTGACATGATGATTTCAAAACTGAAGTTAGTTTTTTCAAATAAATTTTCTAAAAGTGATATAAAATAACTATATTATTTTCTCACAAAAAGAAATAATAACTATATTTGAGGAATGTTTTTTAGTATATAATGACTTTAGTAAAAATTGAGCACTTATTTATCAATATATTTGATTTATCTATATAAATGAAACATAATTTTTAAATTTTTTTATTCATATTCATTACTCCAATGTAATGGCTTGGTTTTAATGGTATACTATAATACGCTTCATTTTGAAATGAGGTTTCGAGTATAGAAAAATATCAATGAAATTAAATTTATTTGAAGAGAAATATATCATAAAGTCTTTAGGTGTTATTGAATATATCCCAAAATATGAAGATAATTCCATGGTTATGTGTAAGGAACTTTCTATAACAGTATTATCCTTAGAAGTAGTATAAGATCGATAACAACCTATAAAGATGGAGGCATTTTTACCACAACCACCACCCCTTGGATCCCCAATGCCATAAAGTATCTAAGATTTCATTCTAGAAGAATCAAATCAAACCCATCCCATTAGACTGTGGGCATTAATACCCCTACCCCCTTCAAGTAAATTTTCCTTTTACATAATGATGTTGACTTCACAAGAATTTCCCTCACATTTATCTTACTTTGTGGTCTATATCCTTCATTAGAAGTAGGTTCAGTGGAATACATTGAGGTATCTCTTAGGAAACAATCTATCATGGATGGATGTTGAAGCATCATTGGTTCTATAATCTAAAAAAGTTTACCAATAAGATAAATTTCAAGGAGAATTATGATCTTTCCCTTTATTTATATTCAGAGGTTGAGAAATCTCCTTTTAATTCTAATAAATAAATTATTAGATCTATATGATTCTTTTTAGTAAAATTTATTAGAATTACCATCATAGATAACCCAGAGCATGTCCTTGGAATAGTAGAATATGATGAAGATACATCCACTCAAAATGTGGATGGTTCCAAAGTCCATGAAGATAGTTTGTATACCCAACATCAATAATAGTCTCAATATTTTGGAGCTCTTATGAATATATAGATGTTTCTTACCTATAATGTTTCAGAAAAAGATAAAGAAAAATGTGTGGCTATAACTAAATCCCACCAGCTACCTGATAAAGTTAGACCAATTTTCATTAAGGAATGGTTTTCCCAATATTAATCTAAGAAGGAGGAGTTAAATTGGGTCAATGAAAAATTAATTAGAGGAAATATTCATTCTATGTATAGCTTCTAAGAAGAGGGTAATGTCTATACTCTAGTACATATCCAATAGGAGAGAGATTCTCAGCTAATAAGAGTAGATTCCAACCATTGAACCAACAATGGGTTTAGAAAATTGGTTTATCTAAACCCAGTGGCTAAATATTATCAAGAATTATTCAACTATGGAAGTAACCCCTACCATTTGAAGAAAAATTCATAATCCCAACTCGAATTGGATATCAGTAGAAGAGAAAGAAAAGACAACCATATCACGACCAACTCGAATTGGATATCAGTAGAAGACATAGGCAAGAAAACCATATCAGGCTCCACCTGTAGCTTTAACTCAATAATTTTCCTCGCTAATAGTACCACAATAACTCCATGACTCCATCCAGTCCCTTGTTACTTGGATGGAATCCTTAGAGTGGGGATGAAAAATAGTATAAACAAAGAGAAATAGATATCTTGAGTTGGTGGACGGAACTTTTACTCTTCCTATCCTTGGGAATCCCACATTTCTAGTCTTCAATTCCATGAGATACCCATAACAACACTTTATGCACTTCATGTCTTGATATGGACCCATTATGAGAATAATCAGATAACAAGATGTGTAATTTTTGATATAGAAGGGAATTTTGAGTACTTTCATCTCCATGATGAATTTAAAACTCTTATGGTGGTTGACATATTGGCAATATTCAACTTAGAAGATTTTCTAGATGCCTCTGACAGCTCTAATCAGAACCCAAATTCCCTTAGTGATGTTTAGAAGGCTGCAAACATGGGGAAGCATGATACATCTGCTTCTTTTCCACCCCCTATTATGTATTCCAAGTCACTTTAAGAGGCTTATGGCCTTACCCCACAATAGAATTTTGATTACCAAACTCATGGTTGATTTATTCTGGATTCCTTGAGCTAAATTTAGGATCATCACTTGTTTCCTCCCATTGTAGACCATATTTAGGAGTAGGATTTTATAACCTCATTTAATAATTTAGAGGATCATTCCTATACCATGAACTATATAAATGAACATGTGGAGGTTTTACCTACCTCTGAGTAGGATAATTATTACAAAGATGACCCTATGGTACAACATCCAGACTCTCTACATGGCTACCCAATGTCTATTTATTTTGGGAGGATATCATCCTCTATGGAAGTCTCAAATAGAAGTGTCAGGAAAGTAATGTATTTCCATGCTAGACTTCATGAGATGGATGAACAAGGTGTTGAAAGAGTTTTGGGTCATGATCAAGTGGCTAATTCTATCTTAATAGAATATCTGGACTCACCTGGAAAGTTAGTTAATAAGGGTATCTCTCATCAAATGATTTCTTATCAGGCTGAGCATATAGTCCTACAACATGAGAGTTATGTGCCCTTTTCTCAGGTCCCTCTTTCAAAATCAGCAAATAGAAGGGTTTTGGAGGTTGCACCTATGGGTATTGATCAACCCCCATACAAATTATCTCCCATTAGTGGAAGATTATATGATTATTATAATGAATACCCACCCTAAAATGATGAATCTTGTGAACACCTTAGGATGAATGATGAGTTCTTGGAGAGAAGGACTAATAAACGGAAAATAAAAGGCAAAGGAAAGAAACATAAATTGAAACTACGAAAGGAAGAGGGGCCTCAATCAATGGGTAGAACATATGTCCATAAATGATAACTCTCTATTGGAATTTCTAGGGGATTGGGAATTCTCACATGAACACATCCTTAAGAGACATCATTGGGGGGAAAACCTATAATGATTGGCCTTATAAATCTAAAAATGAAATTTGATAGATAAAATTTCTTTAAGTAGGCCTCTCTTTATAACTCCTTTATTTTACAGAACTCAAGTGAGAATGATGTTGATCAAATTTGGATAATAAATTATGATTCTATCAGCATCCACTCTTTCACCAAAAACTAGCAGGATGTCTTAGTTGATATTCAAATTCATGGAATTTTTATTTCTGTGACTTTTATGTATGACTAAAATTATTATATTAAATGAAAGAACTTTGGAAAGTCCTTGAAATTATATCTGATCAGATGTCCCATGACTGTTTGATCTTGGGTGATTTCAATACTATTCTAGGGCCTAATGAAATAATGGTGCTCATTTTAGTAGGGTGGATGCTTCTGAAGTTTCTTCTTTCATTGATAAATGTATCATGGTTTAAGTTCAAATTCAAGGAGGAGAGTACACATAGTGTAGATACACTCTCAAAGGGAAGAAAGAAATAAAATTTTCTAGATGTTTTTCTTAGGTTGATGATAGGAATTGTGAAATTGAGGTCTCTAGCCTTATCCATCCCAAGTTTCACTCTCATCACAATCCTCTTGTTATGTAATTTTTCACTATAAAATTAAGGTTATACCCTCTTACTTTTAAGTTCAACAATGCGTGGCATGTTGTGCCAGGGTGCAGGGAGATTATCATTGATACATAGAAAATGGAACCATCTGGTAGTCCACTCTAAATCCCATCAACAAAGTGGAATAATGTTAATAATGATTAGGGAATGGAGAAAATCATCATTCATCAACATGTATAATGACATTAGGGTTGCTAAACTAAACTTCTTGAAAAGTCAATTTTCAAATTAGAATCAACATGCTCCCTCTAGAGATGATATTTGAGCTCTCTTTGATCATAGTGAAATAATTTCACTCAGAGAAAGGCTATCTTGGAACCAATAAAATATAAGATGGTTTCAGGAGGGGGATAGAAACACTATGTTATTTCATTGTCCATACAGGGAGAGGAAGGTAAGAAAAGGGGTCATCGTGCTTAAAATTTATGGGTCCATATACTGCTCATAAAATAAAATTTCAAATGTTATGGTTTCTTATATTGAAATTCTATACATAAAGGCAGGGTAAGACTCCACTCACATGATGAGGAATAATGATACACCCACTATTGAGTATCATCAAAATAGAATTTTAACTAAATATCCTTGAGAGAAATAAATCAATGATACACCTTTCCCTTGAACATCGATAGTGTGGAAAGACCCGATGGGTTTACAAAAAAATTATTTATATTATATTGGGACATTGTGCCTGATGAGGTTTTCTATTTTGTGGGAGAGTTTTTCAACCATGATTTTATTCCTTATGGTTTCAATTACAATTTTATTTATCTAATTACAAAAAATTTAATTTTGTGGAAATTATAGATTTCAAGCCTGTTGACATTAGAAAAAATGTTCCAAAAATTATTAGCAAAATCATTGCATTAAGGATGGGAATTATTTCCAAGGGTTTGATTACTTATATTTAATTTGTCTTCATACCTAGAATGACTATTCATAATTGTATCTTCACTACCTCATAATTTTCCAAAAACATGGTGAAAAAGGTTAATGATAGGAGTTTCCCCCTTAATCTTGACATTTCAAAGGTCTTTAACACCATCAAATAGAGTATTATTTTTAAAATGTCTAGAAATCATGGATTATTTTTTTGCTTTCATCAAATTAGTCAACATTATTCTTAAAAGTGTCAGACCTTCTATTCTAGTTAATGGATCTCCCATAGGTTTTTTAGGGATCCAGGGGTGTCAGGTAGGATTATCCTCTTTCTAGAATTATTTTTCATATAGTTGAGGATTATTTGAGTGTTTTCATCAATAATCATATACATTATGGTCTATACAGAACTATCAGGTTTGGAAGAGATCATTTCACCCCTTCATATCTATTATATTTTGATGATATTCTACTCTTTGGGAAAGCTAACATGGATAAAATATCTTGTATCTAGATTTTTTTCCTAATTATAAAGAGGTCTATGGATAGGTTATAAATTGGAACCTATATTATATGTTGTTTGAGGATGGTATTCTTATCCTTAAAAACACAAGACTGAAATGATGTTTTGTGTGAAGAAGGGAACTATCCATTTCACCTCCTTACGTTTCCCCTTTTTTGGGGAAAGTCAAAAGATGTTGTCATTTGAAAAGTTTTTCTAGGATCATTGAATAGATGTAAACTTGGAAGGGGAAGACCAATGACTTAAGTGAGGAGAATTTTTCTCATGAATTTAGTGATGACATCCATGTTTTTATGCTTTATCTATTTAAATATGGCCTAAAAATTTCATCAAATTGATAAAAGATCGAATCTAGAATATTTTTTGGATTAGTTATATACATTAGAGGAATATCAAAATGCTGTATTGGAAGAAATGATTCAAGCCCATTGAATTGGGAGGTTCGGTTATTAAAGATCTGATTTTTTTAATGAGGCACTTTTTAGAAAATTCACTAGAAACCTCTTAACATCCATTGATAGCTCATTGGAATTAATTTAAAATAGATTTAATTAAATATTGAATAATAGATAATCCATGTATTTTACATCACAGGTTTGGAATTATCTTAAACAATCATATCCTAAGATTATGAAATTCTCTAAGTGGATGGTTTGAAAATAGTCAACCCTTTGTCTTTTCCCTACACCATGGCTGTCTAAGCCAATAAATGAGGACATGAGTGTACCTACCTCCATTAAAAATGTATCCATTTATGATTTAAAATTTAATGATAACCTTAATAGTCTTTATCTTCTTTAGGCCAAGATATATTTTTAGAGATATGCCTATGTGGATAGAGATAGTCTCATGTGGACTTCCAACTCCATTGGACAACTTACACCTGGGGGATACTATAGGTTTAATTGTGTTGGAATCACCTATTTACCATTGTGGAAATAGGTTTTCATAAAATTATACATCTCTCCAATACAAATTTTTCTATTGTGGAGGATTTGGAGAGGAAAAATGCCTATTCACAACCTTATAAAACAAACTGGGCTACATATGGAATCTGCATGTCACCTCTATCTGAATGTTGAGGAGTATATAAAACATGGTTTCATTCAATCTGTCCTTTTAGGGAGGATATGTAATCAAATTAAGTTAGTGGTTTTCATGTATTTGAGTCTTAACACTATTTATGATATGTTGGTTTCTACTACTAATTCTAGATGCATCATAGAAATCTGAGGAATGCTGCTCACAGTGGTGTCAGCTGCTATTGATTACACTTGAAGGGAAAGAAATGGAATTTCCATTGTAAATCAAACTCTCTTAGTGAAAGTTATAATTAATTAAATTTACAAGTAGGTCGTGTATTCCTCTACGGTCCAAGCTAGTTATATGAATAATGATGTTTTTGACCTTTTTATCTTGAAAACCTTTGGTGTCACTGGCAGGGTCAAGAATCCATCAGTGTTGAAATCCATCTGATGGAATACACAAATTTATTTTTGGATTAAAGTGAGGATTTATTGGGTAGATTTAGGTACACCATGAACCTAGTGTTGTGGTTTCTTTTTTCACATCGAACAGGGCTTCATTAATGGTTGATTCTACAACTTGATTGGTAACAACACTTCCATTGAGGCTGAACTTTGGGAGATGATTAAAGTTATCAAGTACACAGTCCTACATGGATAGAGATATTTATAGGTCAAATCTTACTCTAATACTATTTTACATTTTTTAGAGACCCATTCAAGGAATGTTCCATAGAGAATACTCCCATGCTATGTTGACTTCCTTCAATTAACTGAACTACTCAATCTGGATGTGATTCATGTTTTTAGGGAATCAAATCATGTTTTATATTTTATGTAAAATGAACAATTGAGGAGGAAAGTTTGAGATTTAATTTTCTAATTTCTTATTTATAATCACATTTTTTTAACTTGGATTTTTTTCCATTGTCATTTATGTAATCCCTTTATAATGAAACAATATTTACTTTTTAATAAAATTTTCTTGGAATGAGCTCCGTTCGGCCCCTGAACCTCCTTGATTAAATGTTTCTGATACATTTTTATATAAAATATAAACATTTATAATTAAAATAAATCATTTTATAATTACATTATTGTATTTATAAAACCCATTTATATCGTTTTGGAAACATAAGTAATATTTTAATCAAAAAACTGATTTATTCATTTCTATTATAAAATTAGTTTTAATATGTTATAGAAATTAAATCCAAAAAATGGATTTCATGAATTATATCAACATTATAATATTATTTAAAATTTTCAATTTCAATTTGGGGCTTAAAATTATGATTACTAAGATTAAAGTCAATAACCTTGATAATGGTAAAATTGTTAGTTTCAAAAAAAATATTAATATTATAAAATTTTATCTAATTAAATTAATATCTTATAAAATTTGAGTTTAATATAATTCTTTATGAATATATTTATTTAAATTATCACTCATTAAAATTTTCATCAATACTAAATAATATGAAGAACACTTAATAGATATTTTTTTACAAAAATGGTTATTCTATATATTGAATACTTTAATTTAAAAGTTAGTTTTATATTATTTAGAAAATGAATTTAGTTAAATAAATATTAAATTTATTTTTATAATATAAATATATTTTATTATGGGTTACCATATATTTTTTGAAATGAAAATTACTTGTTTAAAAATGAGTTAACAATATAAAAATACAAAATGGTTAAACATAAAAATTTAATGGTAAATAACTAAAAAGATAATTAAAATATGTGTATAAATTATTTTTTGATGATTCCTCAAACAAATATCACTTAAAAATCCATTATTTAAAACTTTTTGAGTCTTATTCCCTTGAATAGTGTAATGATATATTTGAAAATGTAAAGGGTATTCCTAAAAATACCATTTTCATCACTTATAAAAGGAGAAACTTACACCCATTAATACCAAAACCATTCCTTCAATTTCATTATTAAAAATATGAAATAATTCTACTCATATAATACTATATTATGTTCATATTATTCTAGTCTCATTTATTTATCATAACCCCTTCATTTCTAAGGAGTATTACATGAGAACGTTCAAAGTACCAATGTTAGTATTAATTACTTCTTAATTTTTCATTTTAATATTTATCTTTCAAACCTACCATAACCATAGTATTATAATGACATAAGTATAATAATTAAACTTATGTGTTATTATATTAATCTGAAAACCATTATTTACTTATTTCCATCCAATTAAAAAATAATGTTAATCATGCGTTGTGTAGAATACCGCCTCCATGATGTATCAATTTTCATTTTTCATATTGATTTTAATACTTTATCAAAACAAAATGAAATATGATTAAAAAATTAAAAGAATATATTTAATATCTTTATTATTATTATATAATTATATTATACAAATCATTAACCATACTCACCTATTGAGATATAACATGTTCATGTTTGGGTAAGTTTAACTGCCAACTTGAATATTATTATAAAACTCTATCATGGATGGATATAGGAACATAAATAATAATAATATTATAATTTAATAATAAATAATTTTCTTTATTTTTATAATGGTTAAATTAATAATTTATGTTGTTATTAAAATATCATCTTTTTTCGCTAAAATTTCCAAAATAAGCTGACACCGATTATATTTTCATGAAAACATAAGAAAAAACTATATAATAAATAAATATCTTGTGAAAATAAATTTTCAATAATAAAATTAAAAATATAAGAATAATATTCGTAATAATGTATCTAATACACTTAATTTTATTATTCGGGAGGTTAAGCGCATGAGTAAAATGGATCAGTAACATGACAATGGTTTGTGCTAACTCAATTTTCTTCTAATGAGTTACAATATTTTTTATTGAAATATATCATTTTAAATTATACCTAATGGATAATTTGTATTATATTTTATCATTATTTTTTGTGTTTATAAAATTATACCTTATAACCTCTTTTTCAAGTGATTTTTACCTTAAATATTTTGTTATATATAAGGGTTTCTTGTCTATAATTTCACCCATTGAGACCTATTACTTATTATATACAATATTTTCCTTGGAATGGTGTATATACCACCAATTATTTTTTTAATCATTATTCTCTTATATTTTATAATATTCAATGTTCTATTCAATTTTATTTCTGTCATGGTTTTTAACATAAAATTTTCAAAATCCTTAAGGGTTTCAATCTTTATCACCATTCATTGAGGCATGTCTCTATATTATGGAAGAATATTATTGTATATGGTGTAACTATTTCCAATTGAAATATAATATCTTAAATTAAAGTTTATAATGAAACATTTACTTCCATTCATGATCTTCCTTTCTTCGAGTAATGGTTGATATCTTCTATAAAATATAAGGGGTTTTTCCCAACTCAACTTGCTTTCTTGAGATATAATGTTTATCCGTGATATTTTTATTTAATTTTATATTTTATTCTATATTTTTATAATTTGAAATCAATTTTTCTTCAAAATATTCTGTATTTTTAGAATTTATTCCTTCTGGGAAATGCAACTATGTTAAGAATAATTCATATCCTTTTAAATGACAGTTTATTATCCATTTCTATTTTTTAATTCCTATAAATGTTTTAAATAAATATCTAATAGAAAAAGTATGTTTTATTTGATATTAAATTCATAATTCTCCATACCCAATTTAAAAAATAACATTTTTCATTATTTTTATGATGTAGGTATTAAATAAATGTATAAAAATGAGTTTTATTCCACTTCATAATCAGTGGTTTTCCTTACACTCTACAATTATTCAAGATAAAACATTACGTCACTTTAAATTATACATTATCAATGATTCTTTTTAAAATAAATGATTAAAAAGGATTCCATTTCACATTTTCAAAAATAATCCATAAGATCAACTTTTATGATAATTTCTAAATTATTTTATAAAAATTGTTTTTCATCTTTGAATCCAATTTTACATTTAATTCTTAAAATAAATTCCCCTAGTGTGATTTATGTTTCTTAATTTAACATCTAATTTACATGATACTAATTTATTTATTGAGTAATTAAACTCATGTTAATAAATTAACCTAATTTCTAATCTTGTATATGGTACCATTTGAAGCATTCATTTTGAAAGGGTGTTTTTCCATATATGCCAACATCCTTCTTTGTTTATTTTGTTAATAGAGGATATTTTATTTTGGATCCATCAACCTTTTTTCTCTATATGGGTTATGTTCATATTTTTTGGAGATAATCATAAAACCATTTCTTTATCATGCTAATATTTCTATGATAAAATTATGAATGTTTTATATGTGGAAAAATTATGCATTTACATAATATCATGTGATGGGTAGTCCTAGAATTATAAAGACCTCAAATGCATTGGGAAAAGATTTATATATCAGGATATGTTATATGTGGGATTAGGGAGTGAACCTAATCCCCCATGGTACTTTTTCATTATTCTATAATGGTATTTAGAGTGAAACTTGACTTATATGTTAATGACGTTATGTAATATGTTATGGTCACAATCATAAGATACCAAGATCCTTAAATATCTGTTTCTTTCTTGTAGGGCCTTATGTTAAGATTCTTCGCTCATGATCCATGTGTTTTTGGGTATGTATTATTTATTTTTTGTTCACGTGCCTTTCTTATATTCTCATACCCATTTTTTATCTTATTCTCACTTATGATCATTGATTATAATCATTTATGCTTACGCATACAAATAATTTTGGATAAACCCTTCTTATGTTTTCTTTTTCCCCAAGTAAAGAAGGAAAATGATACATGTGGTATGTTTTGAATATTATCTTGTGTAGAAAATTTGTGTCAGATATTAAATACTTGTTATGGATTGATTAAACACTTATATAGTTGGAAAATTGTTCGTTAGTTTAAAAATACATAGGTATTTTAGTTAATGTTTTTTATTTATTATGTAAAACATTAAATATAAAATATCTTGGGTATGTAATGTAATAAAATATTTTATTTAATTCATGTAATTTGATGATCACATCCATGGGGTGTCATGGTTGGTATCAGAGTAGGTTTCAGAAAACATTAGACGTTGGGATGTTAGTTGATGATAATTTAAGGGTTGATAAGTTATGATTGGTCACAACTTGCATTGTATAAATAATAATATATGTTATTTTAGGTTATATTAAATGTTTTGGGGATTTATATAATAGAATATTAGTGAAAACCTGAGGTATAATTCTTAGTATAGGATAACATCTGGTAATTTTGAAAAGTTTTGAGTATGTGGTTTTCTTAGAAACGAAATCCCTGTCAGGATACTACAAGTGGATACAGAATCTAGTACATATATACTCAGGGGTAAAAACCCAAAAAAGTACAGATTTGGTATTAACATTATCATCAAATTGTGAATTACAAAGTTGATTAACTACACACTTGGTTTGAAACTCCCATATGATATACATTTTTTAATCACATGCTCTTTATGAACAACCATAAAGGATTTATAATGAATTTATTTTATGGGATTGGGTGATAAAGTATGTGAAAATCCAATTTAATGTAACATAGGTTGAATCAAGAATGATAATGGTTGAACTAAGACTTATATATGTTTTACTAAAATAATTTTAGGTTAATATGATAGTATCATAAAATTGATCATGTTTTGGTTATATATTCCCATGGTTATTTATGATAATAATATTATAATTTAAATTTTTTTCACTCATGACAACCCCTTTTGGTTTTAATAATAACTATAACTAGATGGAAGCATGGGTTTGAGGGACAATGTGGAGATTACCTCATTGAAAAAATCATCATAATTGGGCTTGGATTAAGAATCCTTGTGATTATAATAAACTAACTATCATGAAATATGATTAAAAATATGAATGTAGTTTAATTTCTAAACACACTAAAGAAGAGAAGGATGGAGTCTCATTGTGGGTCATGTGACAATAATAATTAAGGGAAGAAGATTAAATTCCCTAAATTCCATAAATTTCGAAAAAATCATGAGGAAAATTGATTTAAAGGGATGAGTAGATACTAAAATTATAGGGATTAGGGCCATAAAACTCAAAAGTATGAGGAAAAGAGAGAGAGGATAATTTTTTCTTCAATTGAAAGTAAATTCTACATTATGAAAATAAATGCTCTGATTCGAGGGAGAATGGGGGGAAGAGGCATGATATCCACTTAGACAATAGGAATAAGGAAAATCCTATGAAAAAAATTCTATTGAAGTAGAAAAAGTTTTTTTCCCTCTAGATTTGAGTATAAAATACTAGTTTATGATTAATTATGATATCCTTATGGAAATTACTCCCATCATATGAGTTTTACAATTACGAGGATGGAATTTATTTAAGGGGGGTGTAACTATCCATGATATCACAAAGTATTTTACTAAAATAAATATTATATTAATATATTTTTATACTTGAAAAACTGAAATTAAATTAAATCATGATATGTTAAAATAAAATTTTACTATTTCAGTATAGCCCTTAAATTAAAAGCTATAAACAGAGGTAAACAAATTATGAAACCTATATAGGAAATAAATGGAATCAATTAGTTGTAATATTTCACATGAAATTAATTTTTGTATGATTGAAAAGGAAGTATATTTATTAGAGTTTTATCTATAATGATCCCAAACCCGAGTTAAATAATTATAGTTTGAGAGAAATCATATGTGATGGAAATTCAAGATCGTGGAAATTTCCAAAAGATCTATGCTACTAGAATCACCACCCACGACTACCACAAGAGCAGAATTTTTAATTATATCTAAATTATATATCTTTAGGGTCTATGTAACTATAAATTAGGATGATATAAACATCTATTTACTAATTTAATATGTTACTTATCACATGTTTTATTCATATTTTTAATTTTAACTTTTATAGAAAAAGGAAGTTTAGTTTTATAGTAAAATAGTTTTCTTTATATTTTATATTTTAAAATTTAATTTTTAAATTTTTCCATATAAATTAGATAAAAATAATTTAATTTTTTTTGAATTTATAATCTCAAAATTTTCTAATTACAAATTATTGGGATGTTTCTAAATGAACTAGTTTTAGGTGAATAGTGGAAAAATATTAATATTGCTAAAACCATCACTTTTATGACATTTCCATAACAATATAATGAATTAAATATTTTTGAAATTTTTTTATATAAAATATATATATTTATAAGATAAATTAATCATTTAAAATTACAATGTTGTATTTATAAAACCCATGTATATCATTTTGGAAACAAAAGTAATATTTTACTCTAGAAATGATTTATTTGCTTTTATTAAAAAATTCATTTTAAAAAATTATAGAAATTAAATAAAAATGAAGTTTATATTTTATACCAACAAGATAATATAATTTAATAAGTTCAATTTCATTTTTTGGTATAAAATTATGATTACTAAGATTAAAGTTAATTAACCTGATAATTATAAAACTATTATTTTCAGAGAATTATTTTTTTAATATTGTATATTTTTATCTAATTAAATAAATATATTCCAAAAGGTTAAATTGACATAATTTTATATATTATATTTAAATAAATATCATCTTTCAACATGGTATTTTTTAACCAGATATCACCACTTATTGGATTCAACTTCAAAATGATAAATTGAAAGGGTTATCTTATAATGTTTTGAACAACCAATAACTTAAAATATCATCTCTAATGAATTCATCCATCCTTTAGTAATCACCAGGTATTAAGATTCAAAAAAATCCCAAGGGTGTTTTTTCATGAAACGTTCCGCTATAGACATGTTTATTTGTATAGATTTTGGTCATTCACTTTAATGGGTTCCACCATTTATATATTGTTTCAGTTGAGTTAACACATCGAAAAACTACTCAGTATTAACTCCACCTATTCAAAGTAACCAATTATGAGGGATATCATTTTCTTATTGCATTACTATGTAATTTTTCTTATTCTCTCTATGAAAAACCATTCTGAATAATAATAGATTATGCAAAGAAACATGGATATAATAAAAAACTATCTTATGATAATATAATCATAAATTTGAATCTATTATAATTGTCTTTTAGTGTCATACAAACATCTAATGTTATCTAAACATTTAATTTGATACCAACTATAACAGCCCATAACATAATCAAATCATAATTACAATATTTATAAAAGGGGTTCACTTTATTAAATTTATAAGATCTTTTAAATTTATAGTTTTAGATAATTAGAAAAAACATTACATAAAACTGTGTACATTTCCACACAGTGTATATTTTTTTCTAGAAAAAATGGTTCTTATGATTACACTCTTATTTAAATCAATCCAATTTGTTTCATTAAGTATGTGTAACCATTAACCTTGATATAATCTCTATACATCCATAATCACTATGAAAATATTTTGAAAGTATATCATGAGAAATAAAATCTCAGTAAGGGATATAAACACAAAATAAACTCACCAGCCATTTTAAAAATTCCTTAAAACCCATAAGGAAATTTACCGTTTTACATAATAAAATTTGAGATAAAAATAATATCTAATCAATCATTAAATCAACTTCAAATCCAAAAGTTTTCATGAAAAAATTTATATGAAGTCATAAATTAAAAAATAATAATAATGAAAGTTACATAGTAAAAAATGATAACTCATGAAAATAGTCCTTTCACCTTTATAAGACCATTAACTTTCCTTTAATCATAGTTCATATTTTTACCTTTTGAAAGTATAAGATTTTATTTAAAACCCATAGCAAACACTGAAAAAACATGTAGTTATCTTGAGAAATTATTCATATGTTCACCCTTAAAATAAACCTTATAAAAGAATAACCATCAATGTTAATTCCAACCTATCCTTTAGGAAGTGACCTAATTCTCATTATCTCTGTCATTTTACCAAATTCATTAGAGAGATATATTGGGATCACCCATCATATGAATAATATCAGGCTAACCATTTATCATTGGAAATGTAAAATAATCATATTATGGTAAAAATAAATAAAATATTTCATTTTTATAAAAAAAACATATTAAAATATTATGCTTAACATGTATATAGAAGTACTTTTGGGATTCACATAAAAATTAGGGGGAAATCATTTTTCCTTTAAAAGAACTTCAAACAAAAAAATCCAAAAAAATAGGGAAATCAGATATTATATAATAAATAAATAAAATTATAGGGTAATATTAATTATTACTAACAAATATAATGATGGGAAAATTAAATTAGCTGCTAATTGTTAAAAAACATTATTTTTCACTTTGGTAAAAAGATATAAAAGTGACCTATATGCAAATTATTATAAAGAATCATTTTTATATTTTTTTTAAAAAATTAAAAGGTATTATATAAATAAATTAACAATAATTTAAAATTATATAAAAACATCCATAAAAAACACTGAGATATGGAAATAGATGAATACTAGTTTACAGTATTTGAAATAAAATTTTAATGAAAAATCCCTTATCTTTTTGCTAACTCATCACATACGTCCTTTACTTTTATGAATAAAAAGATTATATCAATTTTATAATTGATAAAGTAAATTTTTATGGTTTATTACAATATCGTAATCTATTTTATTTCACTCATTAAAATTCCTTATATGGTTACCAAATTAGTTTAGTTCAAATTGTACGTTTTTGTGTTCATTCGATCTATGACCTCAAAATAACATTTATGTGTTGACCGTGTTAAAAGTGTCATGGATCTATTATCATAAAAATCATAAAAATGTGATAATATTCATATTTATAAATTATATATTATTTTATAACTATACATGTATTTCATTCATGAAAAAAAACACATCGCTTCGTGGAGCTGGTAGTCCACATGTGCGTACAAACAATAATATCATTCTCTAAAGGATGGAATTATAAGAAAAAAGTAACATATTATCTTTATATAATAATAATAATTTCTTATACATTTTATTTATTCAATAATTACATATTCATAATTATCGATGTGAGGTGGTGATGTAAAATGAAATACATCACTTTGTGGAGCTGGTAGTCCATATGTATGCTGAAGCGATGTTATCATTTCCCATAAGATAGAAAATGAGGTGAAAAAGGGTTGTACCATGTATATAATAAAATTTTAGTATATTGAATATAATGATGATATTATATAAGAATGGTTATAATAGAATTAATGTAGGTGTAATAAGAAATAAACATGAAAGATATCAATAAAGAGTTATACCTATTAATTGGAAAACCTCCTTTGGATAACACATTAAGCCATATAGGTTGGTCTTCTGGAGAGAATGAAGCCTATAATAAGTGTTTAAGTATGTTATGAAGGGGTTTAGGTAGGTTCTCTTTTATAAGTGATGGGAGTGGAAGACTTGTAAATATCCTTAAATTTTAAATATTATAGATGTCTTAATCATGAAAAAATAGTTGAAATTTAGTAAATGTTTGAACCTAAGGTGATAAGTGTTGAAATAATATGATCTAATAAGAATTAAGATATTATTTTGTGACCTTATCGCTTATTTTTTACATTAATTAACTGATTTGGTAACTATTTACTATGGAAAAAAATGATGTTGACCTCATTACTAAATTTGAACCACCTGATTAAAAATATAAAATTGATTTTTCAAATTCAATTTGTTAAATTTGAAGAGATTAATATTAATATAAGAAAGGAAAACACAACAAAATATAATTTTTTTTGAAAAACGTGATTTAATCTAGAAAATGAATTTATACCAAAATCAAGTAAAATTTTGATTCATATGAAATTAATTGGATTTTTTTATTCAAATGGGTTAAATTTTACTTTAAAACTAATACTAAATTTACTGAAACATTGTAAATACATGAAAATAAATTCTACTTTTTATATAAATCACTATTTTCACTATTCACCTAAAAGTCAATCTATTCATAAAAATACCAAAAAATCACCCTAACTAATATTTGATATGATGATATCAAAAAATAATTTCGTTTTATCAAATTAAATTTCATAAATTTATAATTTTAACTTTTAAATAGAACCATATAATTAATGGAAAAAAATTCCGTTAGAATAAAATATTTTTTTTGAAAAAAATTACATAAAAGTATTATAGTGAACATGGCTCCATAAAATATAATCATGAATATTAATAATACATGAAATTTAGGTATTATTAAAATAACCTGGGTAGTCAAAATCATAAAGAAATACTAACTAACATGCTTGTAGTTGTCCAATCAATATCAAAATAAAATAAGGATAACTTAGAATAACCCACATATCATAAGAGTTCCACCAGTTCCAATAGATGGAAGGATTCATCAACATAATCAGTATATCCCTTTAAGACTCAATTTTGGAGACAACCAAAATATAGAAAGTACAAACCCTTGGATAGGAAATTTGATATCTTTAAGTGGCTAGTGAATGTTTTGAATAAGCTTTCAATGTTAGATTCCATTCATCTCTCCAAAAAAACTTCGGAACACCATTATAGAGTACCTTTTAATCCTTTAAGTGTTTGATTTTAAAGGTGCTACAAGTGAGGTATATAAAATAGTGGATAGTTCCATTAAATTTCACATGGTAATTTCCTTTATGAAATAGGGCTAGAGAGTTATCATACATGGGAATATTAGATATGTGTTTATATCATGAAATGTAAGTGACATCGATGTCTCTTAATCTTTAATTGATAATGAATCTAGTATCAACCTCATTCCAGTTCAGACCCTTTGATTTTGGGGTTATAGTTATCCCGCTAATATAACCATCCATGTGTATAATCAGAGTAATAAAAAACAAATCAAAAGGATCAAAATCATAACCCAGTTTGAATATCACATTTCAAAATCTAAATTTATGGTGGTTATTATAGATATGGATTTCAATGCTCTATAGGGGAGTCTGTGGCTCCATATTCAAGAAGTAATGACCACGTCATACCATTAGTGCCTCAAGTAGCATTTCAATGGGAGAGTTGGAGTTCTGTATAATGATATGACCAAATTTTATTACTAAAAATCCTAATATATAGATGTTTGTTTTGAAAAAACGGAGGGAAATCAACTGATGGTAGATAAAGTAATACACATAAATTCCCCCGATGACCTAAAATCTATCTTTATAAACCCTTGTAGTGAACTAAATGAAGACTATGAGTTTCCAATAAAGTGAATTAAGGGAAAAAATCCCAATTTGGGTATTCATTAGGTCACATGGGTGTCATTTGAAAACAATCATAGGAATCCAATTACATTCCATTTATATGATAGTCTAGAAAACATCCCCGTAGAACAACCACCTCCAAGTAAAGAAAAGATTGTTACACAGTCCATGGGAGTCAGTTTTTCCCAAATATTATTTAGTTCTAGACAATTATAACTAACCTTTGGTCAACCTAGTATATAATATTAAAATAAATAAATAAAAAACCTAGGAGAAGAAAGAAATCATGAGGTTTAGGCATATTCTCTCTCATTCTGAAGGTGTAGGTTGTATCATATGAACCTAATCATTCTGAATTGAAAGGTAATCCCAATAAGGATGATAATTACCCTAAATCATAATTAGTATCTATATATATCACCATTATATCTATTAGATCTCAAAATATATATCCACCTTTTTTGATAATTGTGAGTAAAAATAATAGGAATAATAATATCTTATAGATACTCCTCTAGAATTCTAGGAGGTGGTATCTATCACCATCCAAAAAATTAGACAAGTTAATCTGAGTTTAGAGGAAGATCCACATATTATTATGATGAGTTCCTCCCTATCCCCTAAATAGAAGGATACATATATATCATTCCTAAAATAGAGTTTAGTTGTATTCATCCATAATTATACAAAAATACTCTGGTTGTACTCCAATATAGATACCCTTCATTTTGGTTTTCCTAATGAAAATTCTTGTTTTATGAAGGTGATGAGGAGGATTTAACAGACCCATGATTCCAAGATAAATGGTGAGGTTGATAAGATAATCAAATCCAATTTCATTCAGGAACTAAAATACCTGAAGTGTCTCATGGACATCATGTATATCAAGAAAAATATTGAGAAATTTGAATTCTTTATCAATTTTAGTGATCTCAACTGGAATGATCCAAAGGATTATTTAGAAATATTAATCATTGATTTAATAATAAACATTACTACTACCTTCAAATCACTATCCTTTATGGATGAATATTATGGCTATAACAAGATCTGAATTTCCCTCAAATATGATGAGGTCACTGCCATTAGATCACCCTAATGAGTTTATTTCTATCAAGTAATTTTCTTTTGTATTAAATAAAATTGGAAAAATATATCAATGTTCCATGAAACATATCTTCAAGTCCCTTTGTCAAATACTTTAGAGTAGTACATTGATGATTTGGTAGTCAAGTCTCAATAACACTGATATTCTTGCTAATCTAGAGATAGTTTTCAAAAAATGTTAGTATCATAACTTAAAAACAAACCCCCTAAAATAATATTTTAGGGTAAATTCAAGTAAATTACTTTATTTTTTGGTTAAAAATCATATAATTGAAGTTGAACATGAAAATAATTGGAAAAACATGATATAACACCTCCTTGAAACCAAAAAGAGTTAAGAAAAAATTAAGTTTTCCTTGCTTATATTAGGTACTTCATAGCCAACCTCCTGAGAAAATTCCTTAACATTAAACAAATAATGAATAATGGAATTACATGAAAGTGGTATGAAGATAGTTAAATAAAATTTAATTATATAATGTATTATCTTCTACGCCTACTGGTACTGATGTCACTAGTTGAAGGGAATGATCTCATCCTCTATGTGAAAAACTTGGAGTGATCACTTGGAGTTGTAGTTTCTCATAAGAATGATGTGGGAAAGGGGAATAGACTCTATTATTTCCGAATAACAATTCTAGATATTGGGACATGATACTATGATATCAAAAAGAACTATATTGCCTCAATTTACAAAGTATGGAATATAAGGCGCTACTTGTAGCACCATGAGGTCCACCTCATCTATCATATTGACCCTCTCAAGTATATAATTATTAATTAGATGTTAAATGTGAATCTGGAATGGTGGGAGGTCGTACTAAAATATTTTTGAATCTATTTTATATCTCAAAAAGTGTTCAAATAGAATGAATTAACAAATTTCATCATGATACACCCCATCACAAAAAAGACACTACAGAACACAAATTTCTTTAATGAAGAGGTATTATCCACCCATGAAACTCCCCAAATATGGTAGATATACATTGGGGTTGATTCTAATATCCCAATAAAAAAAGGATTAAAAAATATAATAACATCTATTTTGGATTAGGGATTATATTCATTACCCCAATATAATCACTCTTTTCTTACTCCTTACTGCCATAGTTGGAACTATCCCTACAAATACCAGTGGACCTGTTAAATCCAAAATGCATCTCAATGTTGATAATCAAGAATATTAATGGTGGGTACCCTCTTATTAAGGAAAAATTTATCCCCCTTATTGATTATGTATAAGGTTTTATGGGTGAATATCCCTTAGATCCAACACTGGCACACATACCACATTTACAGAATTCACAAGAAGATACATTGGACAATATAGCTATAGACCTGGTAGATGTATAAAAGGATGATATGGTCATTCATATCACTCATCACTTGATGTTCATGGAATTTATAAATAATTACATGGAATTTATAAAAAAGGTTAATACCACTCATAATAAAGGTGAACTATCATTCCCATCAACTAATAAAAAAATTGGATGAATGTCCCCTATAATGAACAAATTACAAAATGGAATTTTAGAGATCAATCCAGATAGGAAGGAATAGATCCGGTGGTAGAAATTAAATTTATTCCTCTATTAAGGCTCAAATTCCTGGAAGGTTCTCAATTAGTGAGTCTATGATGAATTCGTCCTCAGGTGCATTGATGGAGGAGAGACCCTCTCTATGACACAGGAAGTCCATGTTGGTACCTATGGTACTCACAAGTTAGAATCCATGTTCTTACATAACATTAAGAGACTTGGATACTTAGGAAGATGAAATATGTAAGATTATATAGAGTTCACCAAGAAGTGTCATGCAAGCCAGATACATCCCAAATTCACCTGTCAACCCCAATAATTTATGTAAATTACTAAAGAATATTAACAATTTTTCATTTGGAAAATAGACGCCTTTGTTTTATATATGATATCTATATATAAGTCATTTGATTTTATCCTTATTTTCACTGACTTATCATCCAACTTGGATGAGGCTATATCCCTCAAAGCTGTCAGAAAACAGTTATTGTCAACTACATGATGACTAATATCCTTACTATATTTAATGTATCTCAAAAAATATTGATGGAAAATGACACCAATTTATTGTTTTTAGAGTTGAAAATGTTGTATCAGGATTATAACATCCAATCCAACCATCTATCTCACCATCATACAGTGAGAAATGGAAAAATAGAGGCTTTAAAAAAACTCCATATAATATCCTTTATAAGATCATGGATAAGAATATAATTTTTTCCCTAATAAACCATTATATCATCTATGGGATTATCACAAAAAAACTCTTACTAGTACATAGGAGACCCCATAATCACTTGTATTTGGGTCACACACAGTCTTTCCCATTAAGGTTTATCTTCCCAAACTTTTCATTACCATCTAAAATCAATAGTAATGAAAAATGCAGTCTCAGATCTACCTGGATGGGTTGGAGTATCACAATGGGAAAAGGATATTCACACTTCACAACCTAGAGGTTAACCAAAGTCTATTATCATGATAATAAAATAAGAAGTTTCACCTCATCCAATTCATAAAAGGATAACTAGTGATGCATAGAAATCTCATGATACACAAGAAGGAGCCTCTAAATCTTCAGATGAAATGGTATGGACCATACACCATACACAAAGTCTACTCTAGTGGAGAATACTATTTGAATACATTGGAAAAATATCAAATCAAACTAACCATAAATAACATACTTCTTAATAGATATTTCATATAGCTCTAGGCCTAGTTCACATCCTCTTTTCTATAATACATTTAACTGTATTGATGAAGTCCACTCCACATTAATTTTAAAAATTTAAAAAATTTAATCATTGTATGTACATAAATTTCATAACATCTACATCCTTTTTACATGATGTAAATTGAAATGAAATTTTGTTCACCTTGAATAAAACTAAACAATGTAGATAGGTCCATCATGGGAGGCCTAATTTCTTTACATACAAACTAGATCTACATATGAAACCCCCTTGCATATGATTTATTTTCATAATCATATTCTATGATAAAAAAATCCTTATTTTCCATCTTTATATGTGGGTCATATTATCTACATCAGATTACTTAACTCCCATGTATTTGGAAGGAACGATATCTAATGTTCTAAATGCAAGAATGTAAACTACATGAAACATGAATCTGTATCACGCAATATTAAATTGAATGACATATAGTCTATCACAGATGAAATTAAACATTCCATTTTGGTCTACATTTTATGACCCTAAACTACATGGAAGGGTCTATTTTTTTATAACCCATATAAAAAATGACCCTCTCCAATGTAAGATCCCAATATATATAATGCTCCCTTTTCTTTCCATTGTGGATTCAATGATTATGGATATAATATCCACCCCTAGTGCCAGGTTCACCTAACATATAACCAAAACCACCCATAATCATTAGTATGTGTGGGTTGATTATTTTTATCACAAGCTACATAGTGATAATTGGATCTTCTATCACAGTCCAAATTATAAATTATTATCAAACCTATACTTTATCTTGGTGTCTAAAACATAATTCATTCATGTAGTACTATGACACGGTTATCAAATTTTGTGAATGAGACAAATCTACACAAAATTACCTTTCATAATGTTTCTCATAATATTACCTTAATATGTAGTAAATTTACATAATTTTCAAATCACATTAAACTTTATGAAATATAGTCCACACCACATGAAAATAAATTACTTAGACACATCCATCATATGACACCCAACTTCATTACATATAATCCAAATCTACATATGAATCCTAGGAATAAGGTTCTCTATACCTGAACCTACGTTAAAAAAATTCCCACATATATAATAGCACACCCCATTTGAGATAACTCATTATTCAAATATGTTAGAGAGATTATTACATAATCTTAACTTTGTGTTCTGGTTCACCTAGCCCATGGCTAGAATAATGTCTGCATATATATTTGAACTACATGTGTCTTGATTATTTATAGATAAATATACAAAGTGAAGCATGGATTCTATATCCTAGACCAAATCATAGCTCCCATTTCTATATTATAATCAACTCTGTTGATGATCCCTTTCTTAATTCACATTATATATTCATATTTCTCTCACTAGGGAACCCATACATTACACCGTTATTCTCTTTTACACGATCCATGTTTGTAAAATATTTTATATCTAAAATCCATGTGTATCTTCATTTCTATTGAAATAGGATACATAGTGATTCTTGGATCTCTAATCATGGGACCAACCACAACTTTCATCAATTAAAACCCCTATTTATCCTAACATGGGTTTCTCCATTGAAATCATATTTCCTCCAATGCCCCATATTATAGGACATTATAATAACTATATGTGTCATGATTCATATTGAAAAAGGATACATATTTATTCATAGATCATCTATATTGGTACCATCCATAGATGCTAATAAACCCCATATTCATCCTGGTGTTTTGGCCTGATCATTCATATAGGGGTTTTCTTGTGGGTCCAACACTGAGATTAAGGAATCTTATTTTTTCAACAAGACAGATTTGTGAAAATCCTCCTACAAAAAGTTCTCTATCTTTTGAACTTAAACTACACAACACTCAAGTATACATTGTATAACTCTAAACTTCTTGGAATTAGTCCTCATCATATGACCCAAAACTGCATGTTATCTAAGTCCTCATCAAATGACATTAAACAGCATGACATATGGTCCACCTTGTATAAACATAAACTACTTAGAGTGATCCTTACTATATGACCCAAATTCTCCACATGAGATCCAAATTTTTGTAAGGGTTCTTGGCATATGACTTCTATCTATAATACCATTCTAGGATAAAATTCCCCCTTTGATAAGAACTAAATTCTAACACCCATGCTTCGATATTTATATCAATTATTCTACCCAATACATACAATAAGACACTATTTTTGGAAACTTGAATCTCCCATGCTAGGAAAAAAATAAGGATACTTTTATGTTTTTAATCCCATGTTAGAATAAAATCTCCCCTACACAATATTAGCTAAATCTATTCATCATATATTTAGTCAAGAACTATATGTAGCTTGATTCTATTTATAATAGGATATATAGGGGCATATGAATAATACATTTAAGACCCAACCACAAATCACCATCCATTAACAATCCTTCAAAAAGTTTCATAACTCCCCAATCATATTTAGTTCAGGTATCAAATTTCCCCATCACTTTTTAATACCCCTTTCCATAAACCAAACTCCATGCCTCAAGTGTTTTAAATCACCACAAACATTTCATGGATATCAGTAATAAGAAAATTTAAATCCAAGGGACACATATTATTGGAAATGATAATTTTGATGGAATATTCAGTACCACCTGCAAGGTGCATGTTTTTATCCTGAGGAGTTTATCGTCTAATATCTATATTCCCAAAAAATGTTTCTATGGAACCTATCATTCAAATTCATGTAAAAAAGTCAGCCTTGATATACATATGTCATGTCATAATCCTAATTCATGTACTTTTGGTCTTGATTTACATCACCTTTATTATTTATTAAAGATATTTTGAGTACTATTAGAACTTGAACCCCATTTGGGATATCAAATCAAGCCCCATTACCACTGGTCCTGTCACTATGACATTAAACTATATTCACCACTCTCTAATTAAGATATCCATTAACATAATATTTTTTCATATCCCTTATATCATATATTATATCATTTTTTGGTCAAATCATCATGAGATTAAATGATGTGCACCTTTCTATATGGTATTAAATACTGGAATTGTGATCTCCATTCACATCTGGTCATTATTACCTTACTAGATAGAAAATATCATCTATTTTTCAAATTTTTATGATTTTAAGCCCCAAAATTATCTGATCAAACCTACACAACATTAAATATCAAAAAATGGTTAAAATCTATGTGACCTTAAACTTCAACTCCCAGTGGTCCGAATTGAATGGATTGAAATTGAAATTGAGAGAAACATAATGAATGGACGGTCTAGAAATCACTAAATGGAATCTTGGAAAAAAATAGAGTCTATTCTCATTAATTCATAACTTTTTATGACTTATGAAAAATTTAGAGTGAAAATAAAATAAGGTAGAAAACTTATAGGGTCTACCATATAGAAAAATAAAAAGATAGGATATTCTCACTAGACCCACTGATCCATAAGAATATGTTTAATATGAAGTGGTGTAACCATTAAGGTTATGTAACCCTCATAAAATACCATTTTATTGATAAATATACTCCATGCCTCTGTTTTATGAATTATTACCAATCAAATTACTTGAGTGTAGATTCTCCTCTCGGAAACACAAGACCTTGAGTAAATCCACATGGTTCTTCCTTTCATAAAAGTAGGAAATGATTTTGTTGACTATTCCAAAAAAAAATCCATAGTGAATATAAACATTTGTGCTTATAAGTAACCCCTATGAGTGTTTTTACCTTTAGTAATGGTCCACCTTAATCCCTATACACAATTTTTATGAAGGTGTGATGATATCATATACATTACTAGTGGTTACCTTGTTCCCACCTATCTCCATTTCTAATTGAATTTTATATTATTGAGATATAATTTATAAATTACATAACCCAAATATTAAAATGGATTCAAATACCCTTGATGTTATAGCTTCATTCACCACACACATTTTCAAGGAAGGAGTATTCTCTCCTATTCTTGAACATTTGATGTTTCTCATCATGTGACCCTTAAATTAAAAAAATGGTCTAAGCATCATAAACCTAAAATGAATGCATCTATCCTTGGGGTCACTTATGCATGAAATAGAACCTCTATTAACTTTAGGTTATATATAAATTATTGAATAATCTATATCATAATTTGGTCAAAGTTTTTTGAACTTAAATATAAACAATATTTGGGTAAAGGACTGTACAAAAACTACATAAACTATTCCTATGGGATTGTAATCATTATTCACAAAATGATCTCCATTCATGTTGGGTTTTCATTTCACGTGTTACTGTGCACACTTCCTTATATTTTGTTCAATGTTATACAACCTCAAAACCTATAAATATTTGGTCTGAATTATAAGTATTTGAACAACCAATGGAAGGAGATGTGAATATTTTTAAGTTAAAACCCAATAAAGGGAAACCTAGAAAAAAATATGAATGTTCACTTTCTTGGAATGAAACTCACATGACCTAAGAAAATTTTAGTTTATACAAAAAGAAAAATGAACAAAAAATTTATAAAGTTGAAAACTTGAAAAGGTTATCTAGATAAAAAACCATGTTTTTTATCATTAATCCTTTATCAAGAAGCATTAGGAAAAAGTTAGATCTAAAGGATTAGACACAAAGATTTTGGAGACCAACATATGATCCAAGAAAAAGTAATTCCTTTCTCTATAGGTCCCTCAACTTAGTAAAAAAAATTATGTCACACTTCTCTTCCCCCAACATATTAGTTCAAATAATCAGCATGAAATACATGAAATTTTAATTTTAGGGAATTTGATTCCTTTGGAACATTGATATACATATTCCAAAATCCCCCCTCTATGATTTACATAATGTTGGTTTACTCAATTACCATATCTAAATGGAATAAAATTAGTATATAGTTATGGTACATATGCTGCCGTATCTTACCCTCTTATACCCATTTATGAGAACACATCTATAAGGAAACCATATATCATATTCGAGTGATCTAAACATGGATCACAATGATGGTGTATATGCCACTATATCTGACCCACCTATATATTTTAAGATAACATTCTTAATAGGATACCAAATCTGATAATACTTGGTATCACAGACTCACCCCGAGCTTATAGTGATAGTATAAATGCCACAATATTTGACTATATTATTTATTTCTAAGTGAACATGTACAAGGTATAATGGGATGATCTATATTTCATATTCAACTCAAACATTTAGAGATTAATTTTCAATTGATCTACAACCATTCAATGTTTAGATGGATTCATATTTCATGAAATTACTCTGTGAGTGTTTTAGAATTTCATAAATTGACAAGTTAAGGAAACAAAGACAACTTGAGTTAAGATTTTACTCATTATGATAAAATATTATTGAGTTTATATCCTCATTTCTTGAAACATAATCTCATTGGTGTGTCAGATTAATAATCCCACCAGATGTTCAATTGATTCATCGATGTTTCATATATTACATTAGGATCATATTCTATTCATTATAAATGAATCTAATTCCTGGGGGATTTTTTTTGGAATTGAAAAGTGTGTTCCATGAACTTTTTCATGAAATCCAAAATATAGTCCATTCTCAAACCACACAAATCCTATAGAGGTATAAAAGTACACACACACATAAATAAGACACTAGTGACATATTCTTTTACCACATGGATTATCACACACCAAGGGTTAGAGATTCAGTAAAAATGATTCTTAATCTAGTGACATGGTCGCGAGAACCTTACACTAGTATTTGGTCAAGTATTTCAGTCATTATCGATGAAAAGGGTTTTCTAAATTCTAAAACCCGATATTAAGGGTCTTTTTGGAATTGTTTTTCCTAAAAAACACTACATATGAGGATACGACATATCTAAGAGCATATTTTATTTTATAGTCAGTTATTTGACTACTTTTGGATTAAAAAATGAATTTGAAATCAAATGTTCTCACTGTTTGAAATTGGAATTATATCATGAGTTTTTTTTCATGACCTTGAATGCACCAGTGTTAGTGTACCCAATAACGGTTTCCCTAGTCAATTTTTTTCCAAATCTCTAAGTCTTCCCTAGTTCCATGTTTAGTTCCAGTTATATGAATGCATCGGTGCACCAGAACCAATCACATAACTTTCTTGTACGAATTCACCCGTGGACACATTTTTCGTGTCTTAGTGAATGTACTAGTCACCTTATATGCACAATTTTTCCCCTAATCCCCATGATTTCCTATAAATAAATTCCATGGGTCTATATTCTAGAAACATAGATAAGAAAAAACATGGAGGTAGTTGAAGAGACACGATCCAAGTCCCCAAAAGAGTGGAGTTGCATATGAACCCAAGTCTTCGACCCCTTTCAGGTATCTTATTAATCCAAAAAATAATGTAATTGTAACATACAATAATTTATGTATAATTTTTTTTTAATTATATGGAATTATTTTAAGATAGATAAATATGACGACGCATGATTCTGAGGCCCAGAGTGTCCGGAATGATCTGTCGAAGTTTTGTTAAACTTTAAACAGCACGAGTAAGCAGTTTTTGTAAAAAAGTGGTATAACTCTTAAACTGTTGCCTGGATCAGAAATACAAGGTCACTTTTGCACTCAGGATTGAATGTTTACCCTAGGTGTGATTTAATTTTAGTTGGTGTGGGCTTCCTATGAGAAAACCCAAAAATAACATAACTGTGAACAAAATAATTAAATAAAATTATTTTATTTTAGAAATTATTATAACTCAAAAATGGTAACTCTGATTAAAAATCTGAGACCACTGCTGAAATCATGAGGGTATTCTCTCTTTAGGAAGATACTAACATTGGCCAGATTGGTCCACCAATGAATGTTAGTTTTTGGCCGTAAATAAAATATTTAAGTGATAATTATTTTATTGTGAAATATATAACATTTAAATGGTAACCTAGATTGTAAATATGAGATTAACATTGGGTTAGATGGAACACATTTCACTCAGGCAGAGCCTAACCTCGATCGGCACGGGTCGAGGGTGTCTGTTAATAATTTACTGAACTTTTTTTTGGTTACATTCAGTAAATGCGTGAGCGATATTTTCTAACTTTTAAACCATTGTTCTAATTAAATATCTGAGTGCACTGTTGAATCTGCAACATCGGGATTCACTTAAGGGAGGCATCACTTCGACCACAGTAGGTCCGGAGAAAAATATAGTTTTTGGAACTTTTTAATAGAATAAATAAAATAACATTTTTTTTATTCTATTCCTCCAACGGACAAGCGGTAAGGTGGGACATGCAATGTGTCAAGCCAATAAATGGATTGACCCTCCAATCTAAGTAATATAAACATTGGGGGAAATTAGGAAGCTTACTAATTAATGAGCCACTATTAAATTCCAACATCGTTACTTATCATCACCCTCTCCTATATATATAGAGCTTGGGGGGGGGGGGGGAGGTACCGGCACAAATTCACCAAGCATTGATGTGCTGAAGGACCACCATGATTCCGAACCCTTAGATGGTGGATCAGAACCAGTGGGAGGTGACGAGTGACACCCAACCACGAACTGGAAGGTAACGATGAGTGTTGTCATTGGGAACTGGCTGCGGGGACGAGGAATGATGACCCACCTCCAAGTGCGGACGCTCTCCAATGGGTTTTAAAGGTAGGGGTTTTTTTCATTTGTGCATTTTTGTTTCCCTCTTCCCCATTCTTGAAATTATACGATGAATGCAGGTCAACCAACTAATGAGTTGACCCTCGATTCATTCGTCTTTGCGGGAGGGTGTTGCGGGAGAATATTGTGGGGGTTTATCTTATTGTTTAATTCAATTGTTATTAAATCCATAACCTACCTCATGTTACAAGCTAATGCGGAGGGCGCAGGCATAATGAACCCATCACGAACACTCCGCTATATTTGTTACATTCTTGTGCCTCAATGGAAGACCAATAGTACAACGACACCGACTAGCTACATGGTGGATATCATGTCAACGCACACCGCAATAGGAGGTCGCGACACAAAGCCACAATGGTCGTTGGAGCGGCCGACACTGGACGACCATGGAGGGGGTGTGCCGCGCAATCATGCACCATCGATGAACAAGGAGGGTTTCGGCTAGTCAGTGACGGTGACTGGGGGATAGGTCAGCCAGAAAACCGGCCGACCGTGACGGAGCCGACGGAGCAGAGGTGGGGCCCGCCCCCGGTGGTGTGCCCACGCGGCATCAAGGCCAAAACCTGTGATGGATGAGGCAGGATCAGGGGGTAGTCGGTCCGACCGGCGGCCAGTGGATGGGGTGCCCGCCAGTGGTGCACTCGACGGAGGACCCGCAGCCCGTCGGCCGCGGTGCAGAGGACCCGCGGTGCCACGTGGCTCCCCATTGGGTCAAATCTTGAGGGTTGACCTGGTGACATGACCTCACGCCATGTCAACCCTACCCAGACACATCGTGTTCGGGTGTCACTGGCAGCCCGCGCCGCTAGGCAGGTGGCACCGTTGGGTCGATCCAGCTGACCGACCCACCGCCCAGCAGGTCGGGCCACACCCCATAGCGGGTCGAGACACACCTTTCCGGGCCCCGCCCTATAAAACTCGGCAGACCCTTTGGACCACCCCTTTTTACGGGCTAGGTCAGACCTCAGCCAAGCGGGCTAAGTCCATAGTGGCCCAGCCCAAGCCTAGTCAGGCCGGGTCTGTCTAACCGGGTCAGACCGAACCCGGTCCCAAAAACACTTAAATGGCCTTATCTTGAGAACCATATGTCCATTTGATGAACCGTCTGCAGCATTGGGATATTTTCATGAGATAGTCCTTTTGGTCAACTCCATGAGTGTTTTGGATAACCTTGGAGTATGGCTAGGTTAGATTTCCCCCGAATCCAACTAGGCCCTCAGCACTAAAATACCAATAACGCATAGACCGAGCGTTCGATTGATGCACCGTCTATTGTGTTGAAACCATTATGACATGGTATATCATTGGGTTACTTCCTTGTGATAGTTTGTACCGGTTGTAATATGACTGAGGGGTTGAGGAGCGGTTCTCCCAAGCATTCCACGTACGAAACCCTACAGCAGGCTGAGACCTAAAGACTGATTGACGATGGCCAAGGTTAGAAGAGGCTCTATGTGACCCGGAAGGCCCACTGTACTTGATAGAGGAGGAGTTATCTAGAATATTATGAGTTAGATGATGTGATAACCCTTATACCCCAGGAATAAATCTTGGTGAGAGGTGTCTTTATTTGTGCTTGTGATTGAGGTTATGCTATGTGGTACTTTACCTGTTTTGTACTTTACCTTCTTGGTGTTGCCCTGTGGTTTTTCTTTGTGAAAATTCTAAGAGACATTTAGGGTCTCAGGTCCCTACTGAGTATCATTATAATCACCCCTGCATGGGCTTCTCCTGTACCTTGTTGTGTCTTGTGCAGACCACGAGCAGCTGGGCTGAGGTTTGTGGGACCCAGGACCCGGTGGTACGTGGAGGAGATAGGGGGACATGGAGTTATAAGGAGGAGATCTATACCTACCCTCCAGGTAGGAACCGGGGTGGACCATTTGGTGTGACACGACACAGTGACTATTGATCTTGATTTATACCTACTCTTCAAGTAGGATCCGTGGTGGATGATCCAGGAGCTACTCTACAACATTCAGCTATTTTGTACTTTTTAGTTGTACTTGTACTTTTCCAGTTGGGCTTGTATTTTGGCCCCTTTGCTTTCAACACTCATTTACTAAATTAGTTATTTAACCGTTACTTCTTGTTGTGTTCTCGAACCGTGTGTTTTTACTAGCTTAAAGGCAATGCCTTCCTGTTTTAGGGAATACACCTTTAGGTGCTAGTCGCTAGCCCCTAGCCTATAGAAGGCAGGCTTGGGGTTGTCATGGAATGGGCCATGGGGGATGGGTCATAACAAAGTGGAATCAAAGGAGTCTGGTTCTACAGAATAAGTAGGAATCTGATATTTTTTATGAAGAAATAATGTTATGTGTTATGAGTGTGGTTTTCAGTTCGGGGAGTCCAGTGTTGGTGCGGTGGCTGACGTATCCATACACCATGACCCTGAATTCTGATTTCCAGATCAGTGCATGAAAACACTGATTATGTGTGTGTTTAAAGAGTTTTTCTGGTGAATTTTTTGGAGTCAACTCACTAGGTATAACTTAATGACAGTGGAACACTTGTTCCTTATCAATATGTCACCCGCATAAGCAACCAACTAGGATTCCAAATAGAGTACACGATAACAGCCCACCGAGCTACGAGGCTCTGGTGTATGGCACTCTTACTATGTTGGAACCTTCATGTGGTGTACCAGTAGCACCATCACCCGTTGGTCAGCAGTTACCACCAGCCGCACCAGCGGATGGTGCACGCCGACTGAGCGCATTTCCCGAGTTCCAACAGTAGAGGCCACTGGGGTTTCAAGGTGAGACAGATTCCTAGGTAGCTATAGACTAGCTGGTGGATGCATATAGAGTTTTTCCACCTAATTGATACACTATTAGAGCAAATGGTGAACATAGCTATTATTTTTTTTAGTGAGTGACCAAGAGGATGGTCCGCATATTGATGAGACTTCGGTACATGGACCATTGTTTGAGATAGTACCTTCGAGTAGTATGTCAGCTACATCACTACCCATTGGCCAGTAGTTACAATCAGTGGTACTGGTAGAGGACACATGTAGGCTTAGTGCCTTAAACATGTTTTAGCATCAGATACCCCTTAGGTTCCAAGGAATTCCAGACTCATAGATGGCTAAGGGCTGGATTTGAGGAGGTAGCTGAGTTTCCATCTAGCCAGGGTACCATCCGATCAAATGGTGGTCCTGGTAGAGAGCCTTCTATGTGGCTCAGCAGGACGATGAAATGGTTTAGATTACCCGGATCTTGTGAAGAGGTGACTTAATCTGTGGATGAGCTTGAGAACCTTTCTTAGAGAAAGGGGTCTCTTTCCATAAAGAGCTAATGGATGAGAGTTCCCTAGAGCTTCTATAGCTTTGGAAGGATGGAATTTCAGTAGCTGAGTATTCATCAAGGAATATTGACTAATCCAGTTACTTGATAAATACAGTTCGGTCAGTGCTTCAGGGCTCAGACCTCTGAGTTGGGTGTGTTTAGGGACATCTGAGTCAGAACTATTCCTCAATGCATTCCTACTTATGTTATGGTGCTAGAGGGAACCTTTGTGGTCGAATGTTCTTTGGATGAGCGAATACAGCTAGTGAATGTTAGTAGTATTAAAGAAATAAACTGTTGCCAGTCTTAGAGACTTGGGCATGTAAAAATGTTTTTGAGAGAGGAAGTGGTAGGGACAAATGAATCTCTAGGGTAACAGACGTGGAAGTGGACCATGGAGAGAAACATGGGGTGGTATAAATTGTGACATGTTACAACCACCACCTCAATGTGGTCCCCACTAGGCTTAGGGAGTTGGAGGACAAGAGAAGGGAGTAGCTGCATGCGGTCAACGAGTGTGACCCAAGGTCTCTAGGAATGATTCAAGGTACGGTTTGTGTCTACTACTAGATGATGTATCAATAGAAATAGGTACCAATAATTCTTTCCCTCCACGAATCTTGTCCCAGACCTAGATTTTTTGGTTAACCCATTGATTTGACCTTCATGTCTGTAGATTCCATTGGGAGCAGACTCAATAATCACACGTATGCTGACGGTGTGATCTGACCCTTGAGGTGAGAGTTTAGGTTGGAACCACTTGGTGGAAGCATTGAGGCCTTACGACATTAGTTTGGGTATGGACTGGGCATCCACAGTTCATACTCAGATTGACTTTATTGGTAAAAAATTTTGTGGTTTATCTACAATGTGGGAATGAGGTTTTACTTGGTTGGTGAAAAAGGGAACCCAGGAAGCATAGGATATACTCATGCATAGGAGGGTGCATCTGATCACCATTGAGTCGGCCATACATACCCTTAGGGCAGTAGGGGTTTTGAGTTTTCAGTTCCAATTAGGATTGGTAGAGCATGGGGACATATTTTCAGAATATGTTTCTAGGATTACCTCCCTGAAGGGAGAAGGACGTCTGCTTTGGCTAGGTACTACCAGAAATTTGTACCCGACTTCTCTATGGTAGCAGCACCCTTGTCAGCTTTGATGAAATGGGGGAGCCTTTCCTGTGGATGGAGAAGTGTCAGCAGAGCTTTCAGGAGCTGAGATAGAGACTTACAAGAATAACTATTCTACCCGTGACCTAGAGTTAGTTAGAGTGGTATTTGCGCTAAAGATGTGGTGGAACTACTTGATGGGTGAATGGTTTACTGTTTACTCTAATCACAAGAGCCTCAGGTGTATCTTCTCATAGAAGGGTATAAAACTACGACATCGACGATGGATGGAGTTCATCTTGGACTATGAACTTGAGATAGCATGTACTCCTAAGAAGGGGAACGTGGTACCAGACACACTCAGTAGGAGGTCTGGTCTACAACTTCCGAGTGAGGTGTTAGAGTATCTTGTCACACTGCAGATATCCTTTGAAAATAAAGATGGAGTAGTGCCTCTAGTCTATGACTGTCACTCCCACAATTCTTCAGCAAATTCAGGGAGGGCACAACTTGAGATGTTCAATGCGAGGCCTGACATGCTCAAATATCCTTAGGAAGGTCTCCTGAAGGATTTTTTGAAGGTGGGGAGCACGTCACCCTATTCATAGGATGAACCATAGTACAAGTAATGCTTCATAAGGATATGTTGAGGGAGATCCATACATCCCCTTTAACGGTACATCCTAGAGTGGAGAAGATGTACCAGGACCTCTGACGTCAGTACTGATGGCCCTGGATGAAGAAAGCAGTGGAATAATTTGTATCATGGTGACTCACTTGTTAACAAGTGAAAACTGCTCAGAGCCGACAGAAGTCTTATGACGATAGGAGGAGGAAGACCACGTCTTCCTATGGGTCTCACCTCGATGAGGTTTGTGGATATTTAGATGGTGTGGCAAGTTATCTCTAAGGATCATCTAACCATTCTATATTCTCAGCAGAGTGGGTGAGGTAGTGTACCATCTATCTCATTCCCTACAGATGCACCAAGTGCATAATGTTTTCCATGTGTTGTAGCTGAGGAGATGCGTGCATGATTAATCACATGTTATCAACTACTGGGAGTTGTACTTTTAGGATGGGGTGACTTTTACGGAGTTCCTAGTGGAGTTTGAGGATCGACATGAGAAGGTCCTTCATGGGTGGTCGATACATCTGGTGCGCATTCACTAGCATCAGAAGAACCTCCAGAAGAGCACATGGGAGCGGGAGGCTCAGACTTGTGCTCAGTACCCCCATTTGTTTCCTTAGACTGTGATTTGGCTTTCAGGTACAAAAATACCTAAGGTGGGGAGAATGTAATGTCACAGAATTTCCATATATATTTTTTTAATTATATAGAATTATTTCGATACTACGAAATCTGATGGCACGTGATTCTGAGGCTCGATGTTCCTGGAATGATCCGTTGAAGTTTTAATAAAATTTTAATAGCGTGCGTAAGTATTTTTCCTAAAAAAGTGAAATAACTCATAAACGGATACCCAGATTAGAAACCCGAGGGAACCATTTTACTCAGGATGTAAGATTAATCTAGGTGCGACTTAAGTTTTGTCGGCGCGATCCTCTTGTGAGAAAACCCAAAAATAGCATAACTGTAAATAAAATAATTAAATAAAATTATTTTATTTTTCAAATGCTTATAACTCACATACAGTAACCCAGATTAAAAATATTATACCACTGCTATACTTGTTAGGGTATGCTCTCTAAAGGAAAATACTAACCTTGGCCGATGTGAGCCACTAGAGAAAGTTATATTTTGGATGTAAATAAATTATTTAAGTGACAATTATTTTATTGTAAAATCCAAAATTTTAAAAGGTAACTAGGATTGGAAATCCGAGAGTATAGTTGGGTTCGTTGGGGAATGTTTCACTTATTCAAACCCTAACCTCGATCGGCGCAGGTCGAGAGAGTCTATTAATAATTTACTGAACTTTTTTTCAGGTACATTCAGTAACCGCGCGAGTGGAATTTTCTAACTTTTGAACACTTGCTCGGATTAAAAATCCGAGGGCATCATTGAATCTACAATGCCATGATTTGATTAAGGGAGGCTTCACTTCAACCGCAGTAGGTCCAGAGAAAAAGTTAGTTTTTGGAACTTTTTAACAGAATAAATAAAATAACTTTATTATTTTATTTTTATTCTATTCCTCCAACGGACAAGCAGTAAGGTGGGACCAGCGACGTGTCAAGCCAATAAATGGATTTACCCTCCAATATAATTAACAAAAAAATTGTGGGAAATTAGGAAGCATCATAATTAATGAGAGACCATTAAATTCCAATGTAGTTACTTACCATCCCCTCTTCTATATATATTGAGCTTTGGGGGGGGGGGGAGGTACAAGAACAACTTTTACAAGAAACAAAGTGCTGAAGGAGCGCCATCACACCAGACCCTTAGATGAAAAAGCCGACCCAGTGGGAGGTGATGGGTGACACCGAACCACAAACCAGAAGGCGACGTACAAGTGGCGTCATTGGGAACTGGTTGCGGGGACGAAGAACGCCGACCCACCTCCAAGCGCAGATGCTCTCTAATGGGTTTTCAAGGTAGGGGTTTTTTTGTGCATTTTTGTTTCCCTCTTCCCTAATTTGGAAATTATACGAAGAACGTGGGTCAACCGACGAACAAGTTGACATGTGATTCATTCGTCTTTGCGGGAGGGTGTTGTGGGGGAATCTAGTGAGGGTTTATCTTGTTCTTTAATTCAATTGTTATTAAACCCTTAACCTCCTTCTTGTTATGAGTTAACGTGGAGGGCACATGCCTAACGAACCCAGGCTGAACCCTCCACTATATTTGATACATCCTTGTGCCTCTATTGAAGACTGACAGTGTGACGACACTGACCAACTATGTTGTGGATAGCGTGTCGATGCACACTACAAGAGGAGTCTGTGACACAAAGCATTGTCAGTATTCAGAGCGGCTGAAACCGGCCGACCGCGGTCGGGGCACGATGGGCCGTCACGCGCCACTAATGAACAAGGAGGGTCACAGCTCGTCATCCATGACGATGGGAGGAGAGGTTGGCCGACAATCTGGTCGGCCGCGATGAATACGACAGAGCGTGGGTGGGGTGCGCCCCTGGCGGCGCACCCATGCGGAAGCAAGGCCACAGCCAATGATGGCTGCGGTAGGAGCAGGGGGATACCAGTCTGACCGGTGGCCAATGGATGGGGCGCGCGCCAGCGGCTTGCCCAATGGAGGCCCTACAGCTAGTCGACCGTAGTAGGGAGGACCCGCGGTGCCACGTGGCACCGCGTTGGGTCAACCACCGAGGGTTGAACCTGTGAAATGGTCCACGCCACGTCAGCCCTACCTGGACGCATCACGTCTGGGTGTCCCTGGCAGCCTATGCCGCTAGGCGGGTGGCACAGCTGGTTTGATCTAGCAGACTGACCTGACACCCAGTGGATCGGGCCGCACCCCACCGCGGGTAGGGTTGCCCCTTTGCGGGCCCCACCCTATACGACACGGGCTACCCTTGAGGGATGCACCTTTTGGCGAGCCGAGATGGACCTCAGCCCAGCAGGATGATTCCTCCGTGGCACAGCCCAGACTGGGTTGGGCCGAGTCGGTCCGACCGGGTCGTATCGGACCCAGGGCAAAAAACACTTAAAGGGCCTTATCTTGAGAACCAGATGTCCGTTTGATGAACCGTCTGTGGAATTGGGATCCTTGGAGTGAGGTTGTTCTTTTTACCCACTCAAAGAGTGTTTTGGAGAATCTTGGAGTACGGCTGGTTTGGTTCGCACTCGAATTCAACCGGGCCCTCAGCACTAAAATGCCAATAACGCACAGAACGAGTGTCTGATTGACGCACCGTCTGTTGCGTTGGAACCCTTTTGACATGGTGGATCAACATGTTACTTACCTATGAGACTTTGTACTAGTTGTAATATGACTGATGGGTTGGGGATCAGTTCTACCAAACACACTATATATGGAACCCTACAACTAGCTGAGACCTGCAGACTGCATGAAGATGGCGAAGGTGGGAAGCGACTCTATGTGACCCAGTAGGCCCAAGGTGGGGAGAATATCTGTGTGACCTCGCATTCCCATGGTACCTATCATAGATGAGTACCAAAACAATTCAAGGTTAGTGGGAAGGGGATCTGCATGACCCGACAGGCCTACTATACTCGATAGAGGAGGATTTCTCCATCAGATGAGGAGTTTGAGGTTTTGTGACTAATGATTATATGTTTGCTACCCTATAATATACATTGTGGGGACTTCCATGGATATCAAGATGAAGCGAGTGGCTTGAGGAGCGGTTCTCCTAAGCAGACTACATATGGAACCCTACAGTTGGATGAGACCTGAAGACTGATTGACAGTTGGCTATGTGGGAAATGGTTATATGTGACCCAACATGCCCATGGTGGGGAGAAGCTCTGTGTGAATCGGCAGACCCACGGTTCTCGAAAGGAGGAGTACCTCAATTCGGACATGGTGGGAAGCGTCTCTGTGTGACCTAGTATGCCCACAGTGGGAAGCAGCTCTATGTGACCCAGCATGCCCACGGTACCCATTAGGGATGGGTACACCAATAGTTCAAGGTTAGTGGGAAGCGGCTCTATGTGACCCAGCAGACCCACTGTACTCGATAAATGAGGAGTTATCCAGTATTCGAGGAGTTCGATGATGTGATAACCTTTCTACCCCTAGAATAAATCCTGGTGTGAGCTGTCTTTACTTTGTGCTTGTGATTGAGGTTATGTTATGTGATACTTTACCTGTGTGGTACATTACCTTTGGGGTGTTACCCTGTGGTTTTTATTTGTGGAATTCTAGGAGACCTTCTGGGTCTCGAGGTCCCTTCTGAGTATCGTTATACTCACCCCTGCACGGGCTTCGCCCGCACCTTATTGTGTCTTGTGCAGACGACGAGCAGTTGGGCTGAGGTTTGATAGAGCCAGGACCTAGTGGTACGCAGAGGAGATAGGCAGATGTGGAGTGATGAGGAGGCATTCTATACATACCCTTTAGGTAGGATCTGGGGTGGACCGTTTGGTGTGATGTGACATAGGGACTACTGATCATGAGTTGTACCTACCCTTCAGGTAGGATCTATGGTGGACGATCCAGGAGTGCTTTTCACCTTTCATCTATTTTGTACCTTTCAGTTGTACATTTACTTTTCCATTTGGGCTTGTATTCTAGCCGCTTTTCTTTCAGCACTCTTTTACTACAACAGTTTCTTCGTAGTTTCTTTTTGTTTTGTTCTCAGACCGTGTGTTTGTACAGGTTTGAAGCCAATGCCTTACCGTTTTAGGGAATATGCCTTTCGGTGCTAGTCTCCATTCCCTGGCCTATGGAAGGCAGGCTTGGGGTAGTCATGACACAGGACCTGGAGAATAGGTCATGATATTAATTAACTAAAAAAGGGTAATTTTATCATACGAAGAAGTTAAACACATAAAACATTAAAAAATAACCTTTACCCTATGTTACTTAGGTACTAGAGTGAATGACCAAAACCCTTTAACTCCTCACAAGGGAAACACCTCGCCCATGTATTAAACTAGGGTGACCACTTAATCCTATTATATATTAGGGATACCACTTCTCCTTACCCCATATTAGAGAGACCACTTTACCCCATACCATGTTAGGGTTACCCCTTCACCCTACTCAATATTAGGTTGATCACTTTCCCATTCCCTCTACTAGGGCACAAAATTTACCAAGTTCCCCATTATGGAACCAATTCTTTGTGGTTTCTTTCTAGGGAAAAATTCACCCTGGTCCTCATAAATGGGAACTCCTTGGGCCTATATATCTTACATAGGAATCGTACTCACACAATTCATCTATATAGGATCCAATCAAACCCAATTTTTCTACATAGGTGCTTATCCCTCAAATCCCCCTCCACAACCTCTTGAGATACATGGCCAGGCTATATACATTAGCATGCATCCCATCAATCATGTATTCCTTTGAAAAAACCTCAAGAAAATTTTCATTCAAATTTGATAATCCCTCAAGTTTAATCACAATATTTAATTACCAAGATAATGAGGGTTTATATTTTGTGGATTCCAACGTGATCTCCCCCAGCCCTGGATTCTCAATCAGGACTCCCAAGTGTCGAGTAGTTTACCCCAATTTACTCAATGAGCCATGATGATATAATGATACTACTAATAGTTGAAATCCCTATGTCACTATAACACCAAGAGTTTTAATATATGATTCCATTTATATAATACAAATTATTCAATAGTTTCCTCCACATGTTACAACAAACATAAATTAACATGAGATATATTTACATAAAATATAAATGTTCATATATGACTGTAAAAACCTAGTTTTTGAATTTTAATGAATAAATAGGATTAAAAAATTTATTAAATATATTTATTTATAAATTAAAGGCTAATTTTAATATGAATGAAATTCAAATATTTTACTTAAATTTTCTAATAATATAATTTATTGTTTTGAAAAGTATTTTCCTAAAAAGTATATTTTTATGTGATATACATTTCTATTTCAAGAAATTTATGATTAACGAGGAAAAGTTCTGTTTAATTTTAAATTTTTTTTAAAATTATTTAGTAAATGATATGAAATGACAATAATAAAATTAATATTTAAAAATGTCATTTTCAAATAAAAACATTATTTATATTTTATTTTATGATTTAATTAAAAAATTGAATTTATAAATTTTTTAATTTGAAATTAATAAAAATAAAATTCATTTTTTAAATTTATCATATCAAAATTTTCTTAGTATTAGTATTTCATCCTTTTCAAAAAATGTTGGTTTTTATATGAAAAATACAGTTTTCATGAAACTTGTAATTTTTATGAATTTATCATTATATAAATATGATCTATAAGACTAAACAGATATCTAGGTGACATAATATTAATCTATGTAATAACATTATTCATTTTAAAATATTCTTTGAACATATAAAACCTTTGTCAAACATTTTTAGAACTATGGTAAAATGTTACTTTAATAAACAATATTTTTGGGTTTCCCTGAATCAAGTATTTTTAAGGTGATATTAGGTTTTGGATTTCCATGAATGACTCATAAATTTTTGAAAATAAAATAACATATACCATGGTTATTTATAATTTTAATTACTATATCTTACACATAAAATTAAATCTTAAAACCAAACGTTTTCTAAAAAATATGTTTTTACGTATTATGTGTGATAATCTTAAAATTAAAATTTCAAACCCTTATAATTTTTTTGATATATTTATATAATAATTTTAAATAATATGGTTAAAATTAGGTAAATTTTCTAATATTAATTTTTTTCATTAAAATTAATCACTATGGTTAAAAATTAGTTACCATATTAAAACATAATTTGGATAAAATGTTGAAAGTAAGAAATAAAATACATAAAAAAAATTTGTATCTAAAATTAATAGATAATATTATTTTCAACCTTATATAGTCTTAATCCTCATATGTTTCCACTTTTGAGCCATTGAACCTTGAATATTGTCATTGCATTATTGAAAAATGTTGAGTGTTTCCAAAAGTGCCCTTTTCTCTTATAAAAGGATACCACTCCCACCATTTCAAAGTTACATTTCACTTTATAATTACTACTTTAAAATCATAAAATTGTCATCCAATAAAACACAATCCCACTTCCTAAAGACCATGGTCACACTAAGTTGAATAAATCCTTTCAATTCCAAGGAGTATTCATAGGAAAGATTAAGTATCCAATGTAGTTATTATCTCTTTCTTATGTTTTTCTTCTTGATTTTACTCTTCCAAATATCTTGTCACCATAATAATATGGTTACATAAGTACCATTAATATACTTATTTATTGCTATATTAATGTTATAAGAAATATTTATTCATTTCTATCCACTTAGAAAAAAATGAAATGTCAATCATGTGTGTGCACAGACTACAACCCCCACAAAGAACCAATTTTCATTTTTTATCTAGATTTATTTTATTTAATTTTTTTTTAAATATTTTTTAAAATAATAAAAAATAAAATAATGTCATTATTATTCAGTTAAAATGATATTATTTCAAAATAAACACCTCATTAACCATGGTCACCCACTGAGTTAATGTGTTTTCCAGTTTGGGTATGTTTATCAGCCTAAAAGAACGATGCAATAAAACTTATCAAGAATGATTATGAGAAATTATTTAATTTTATAATATTTTAATAATATTTATATAATTTTTTTTTGTTTTGATAAGGTTATATCAATATTTAACTCATTAATTTTGGAAACACATTTGGTTCATAATGAATTATCGAAACCTGATCATCGTTGTTTCATCTTCATGGTTTATAAAAAATAACATGAAATGAAATTTTATCTTTATAAAATATATTTGAAAATATATTCCAGTAACTTATATGATTTAATAGTGATTTAATTTGAAAAAAATGATAGCAACAAGACTTCGATGAAACAATTTCAACGTAATAAGTATTACTTACACTCGATGTTTAAAATAGGTAAAAACTAGCTATGATAGATATAATGATTATAAATGAGGATTATAAATGGTTATATATATGAATAATGTTACTTTTTATGTATTTAATGAACTTAATTTAATTATTTATGACATTTAGTTAATGTTAAGAATATTTTATGACTATTGTAAGGTATTTTCCTCACAAATTCATCTCCTTGAGACATGTTTTCTATTATTAACCTAATTTTACTTATGAAGTGTATATAATAACTATTTGAGGTATAATACCATGAATTATATTTTAATAATGGTATTTTTAGTTCAATTTCATTACCTCTCTTTCAATGGTTTTTGATTTTAATGTTTCAAAAGTTGTAAGGGTTTTCTTGGTCTCAATTACGGATTCATTGAGGCATAATTCATTTTTTCACCACATTTTATTTGTATGGTGTATTCAATTACCTTGAATATTTTTATCATAATATTTTTTTAATGAAATTTACTATCTAAATCAGGTTCCATTATACATGTTTCTATTGATTCACTTATTTTTCTTAGTAGTAAGTATTTTTGTTAACTCGACACTCAGTCATTGAGTTATGATAATTCTCTTGAATGTATTTCATTAAATTTAGGTTTATTCCAACATTTTATGGTATCATGTGGTATTATATAAATTTTTTATAGGAATATACATTCCTATCACATAAAAAATTTGATAAATATTTCTAACTTCTAGGGATATTTTCTTTTGAAACCATCTACTTTATTTCTCAAGATGACTTATGATCATGTTATTACAGTATTGACTTGGCTATACACTCATTTCCCTATATAGTGTGAACATACCATTGTTCATAACTCATATTGGATGATGTTCTCCTATATATAATATTATTCCACTGACATCAGAAAAAGTATTAGTGTATTGTATATTTTTATTCAAATAACGAGGATTATTGGAAAGTTAATTATGTATTGTTTGACCATACACCTTCATTATCACAATTTATTATAATCATGTTATCCTTTTTATTGATATGGGGAAATGTATTGTCATTATTACTGATTATTGAATACTAATATCGGTTGATCGTGCATTGATATTTTTTTATTCCTCATTTTATGGATATATATGTTTTTATTTAGCTAAAGGTTCCTTAGGGAATAACATGAAAGGTTATATTGAATCTTAAGATGAATGCATTGAACTTAGTTAGGTGATGGTTAGGGCATAGAATTAAATATCCACTAGATGTACCAATGGTTCCCATAATATAAATATGAATGAGTATTTGCTGTATGCCTTTCCAATTAAGTAAGATGTCTTGATTGGGGTCTTGATGACAAGTAAATGTCTTGGAAAAGGCCTTGACATCATGTTTTTTATATCTAAAATTATGTAATCAACCATTATGAGATCAATATTATTGATATACATGTTTTCATTTATTTTCATGTATATAGAATGCTTTCAGTTTTAGTTGATCATGCCTTTATTCAGATTATTTATTCCTACTATATTACATATGTCGGACTTATGTTTTTGAAATCATCAGTAATATGTTATATATAATTAGAATTTGATCTCAACCTTCTTATATTTTCATTTCCCTAAGTTATGAAGGGAATTATTGCACACATATGTATAATATGATTACATTTATAGTGAATTTATAGGATATTTTGAAGTCTAATTATAGATTAAGTAGTTTTTCATAGATCAGAAAAATTATATTCATCTGTTGATAAAGACACGAGTTTTGTTAGTTTATGTTCATGATTAATTACCTAAATATTTAAACTTAAAAGGTCTTAGTAGTGCACAAAATGAATTTTTTTAATTCATGTGATTGGGAAAATAGTTATTTATGATAATTTCGTCATTTATATGAAATCCAGTTTGTAAATTATGTATGGAATCCTACCATTTTTTAATACATAAAACTTTTATTACATGATACAACACTTAATAACACACATGATCTTTTAGGGTTTAGTGTCTTTGAAATTAGAAACATAATTCATGAATAACATAAACATTATTCTAATATAATTTAAAGGATAATTCATAGGTTAGTCCTACGTTACTTTTAATATATCTCATATCTTGGAGACATAGATCAAAATAAATGGATGATCACAAATCCCAGTACATGATACTCAATGGAAATGGACCATGAACAGTCATCATGGATAACAAATGAGACATTAAATTATAAAATAATCATAAGTAAATTATACATAACATGGAAATGTTTCTAACATATAAAATTGGTATATTCATAAATATATCACAAAATATTATCACCAAGGTGTCGTAAAACATAATGACCAAGATTATTCACCAAATAATCATAAAACATGTCATCTCTTGAGATTAATTTTTTACCCAATGAATTATATTGATATTAGGGGACACCCTTTATATTTATTAATTCATGTGAGCCACATTTATCATAATAAATAATTTCATCAATAACCCATAGATAATAAATAACAAGCTTCATATAAAATCATTTTTTACATAAGTTCTTAAATACTTGAACACTACATTATTTTTAACTCATAGAAAGGGAATATGGATTTCCTAAATGTAAATAAATGAATAAATATATTAATTTTACGTGTAGCTAAATACCCATGGATAATAAAGGGGTTTGGGTATTCAAAATATAAGAATATTTCATGTAAAAGTGGGATATCTAAGAAATGAATTCAACAACACGACGAGATACAATGTGGATTGAGAAAAGAGTACAATAGGTGGGAAAAAAGTCTCCCATTAATTAAGAAATAATTTGGAAGTAATGGTATAATAAAAAGGTTAAGAAAATTAATTAATAAGACACTCAGGGGACATACCAAAAAAGTGGCACTTGAATGGAAAGAGGAAGTGCATAATTCCCTTATCTTAAACCCCACTTTCTTTCATCATTTTTTTGAATCCTGAATAAATTACATAGTTTTATTAAACAATTAAAATTGAACTGAATTATTTTAATTTTTTTCACTATTTATAAATTATTTTCATTGGATTATATTTCTCAATTACCATAGTCAAAGGTGAAATGTTTTGATATAATATTTTCCTTAAAATTTCCCTTCTTTCTTCAATTTAATGATATTTCATAATTTCTATTTATATATTTTTAAGATTAAATATATAATCTTATAAATAATAATATTTATCCCTTTTATATTATATATAATTTATTATAAACATCCATAATATTTTTGACACATATATATTTGGAAATTTCCTCATAGGCGGTTAACCGACAGTTGATGGGTCATTATCAAGAATGGAGAAAACAGATGTATAAAATTTAAATATGTCATAAATTATATAATTAAAGTAGGCTAAAATTATTAATTTAACTTAAAAATATTACTTAATTAACATTATAATATTTTTTAATGTGATTGAGAAAAAGAGGATGAGAAGCGGAAAATGATAGAAAGAATTGATTGAAAACTAACCCTCGTCACAATGTTGCTTCTTCTTTACGACACAAAATTCTCTTCAGGATTGAATTTGGTTTTTATAGAACCTCACAAAGAATTATAAGGGTTTCGGGAGAGGGGATTTGAGTATATTTTTTCTTTGGTAAGTATGGGAGGAGTAGTTTTCCAATGGGAGGGAGGGGGTTATTTATATTTGAGGAAAGAGGTATTTTTTGAATAAAATATTGAATAAAATATAATATCAACCTCAAATTTTAAATAGTAACATTTTTGAAATTATGAAATATATATTAATTAAATAATAATATTTTAGGACTTTAAAATAACATTTAATATGAATTTATTAGTTTAATCAAAAGGAAAGTGGATGAAAATTTAAATTTGTTATTTTAATGAAACACTTTTGAATTTAGAATTTGGAAAATGTTTTTAGGTTTGGAAGTTAAGTTTAATGTTTTTAATTGATAAATTTATCTTATTAAATTTTTTTGTCTTAATTAAAATTTTCAATATTTATAAAGTTATTATGACATCATCATTATGTCCTAAAACATGAAGTATTTCAAGAACAATATTTTTATTATTCATGTAAAAAAAGAAGTATTTCATAAAATTACCAAAAAATCACCCTTAGACAGTTTTGAAATAATGATTTCAGAAATGACATCAATTTTATCCGAAGAATTTTATAACATATTTTATTTTAATTTTTAATATAAAAATTATGGTTTTTATAAAATACGTTAAAATAGAGTTTATTAAAAATGTGGTCATATTTTCAGTGAGTTTTTAAGATTGATATTTATTTTATGGATTTATAATATTTCTATTTACTTAAATTAATCATGATAAATAATATTTATAACACATTTTTTTATTTTGAGGTCAAATTATTATTCCATTGATCAGGTTACTATTCTCAATGGTCACATTACTAGTACAATGGTCACATTACTATTCCAATGACCACATTAACTCATATAAATAAAACATTATTCATTCATTAATTATTAATATCAATTATTTTCATGGTTATATATTTCTATTTTTTATAGTTTCCATTGGTTTACTAATATTATGTTTCCTTTCTATAGTGTTTCTTATAAGGGTAATGATTCTAGCAGATAGGGGCGATCCATATTTTCCCATTGTATTTTTTCTATTTTCTATTTTGAGTTCCCTTGTAATGTTTGGAAATTTCCTGGGTTTATTAATAGGCTAATGTAATGATTGAAATTAATGAAATACATTTTTTATTTCACTATGTGATGTATGTTTACAATATATTATAATATAATATAACACACAATTATTTTGGAAATAATTATTAATAATAAAGTATGGTTCATTACATTCTTCTCCCATTATAAAATTTATGCTTGAAATTTTAACTCATATTCTGAGTTGAGAATAGATTAGTTTAATTCTATTTCATAGTTTCCTTTGGTTCCCATGTTTCATCTCCATACTTATAGTTTCTCTACAACACTTTTAGAAGGATATTTCTCTTTTTCCATAGAGATTTATCTATATGGAATAATATATTCACCAGATTATCCTCATAAGAGAGTTTATTCACTTGTTTTTACCACTTATGGATTTAGTACATGTGAGGGATCATGTATATACATCCTCAAAAGAGATACCTGGAAAACATCATGAACTTATTTCATATTTGGTGGAAGTGATAACTAATAATCCACTTATCATATGCGATCAACGATATAAAAGGGGACAATTAATCAAGGTCTAATCTTGCCTTTATTTCCAAACCACATTTCTCTCTTCAATGGTAATATTTGAATGAATTTTTTTTATTCAAATTCAATATTTATGCCTCTTCAATGGTTGTCAGTATAACTCTTCTACAGAAAATAAGTATCCTTTATATGTTGTTGGATGGAATGGACCTTTTCTTCCATCTCTTAAAAAAGATTAGTTCCAAGTAAATTTCATCCACCAAATTCATCCCAGCAATTATGAGTTCTACATTTCATCCCATATAGTGCTATAAATAGATCCATTTGAATACTAGAGTGGAAGATATTGTTTTATGAGAACTCAACCAATGGGAGATGATGATACCATTCACCTTTAAATTCCAATAACCAGTCTCTTAAAATGACTTCAAGTGTTTGAATTTTCTTTTCAGATTGACAATTGGTTTGAGGATGATAGACCGTACTAAAATTCAATTTATTATCTAGAGTATTCTGATGAATTCTCAAGAATTTATAAGTGAACCTTGCATCATAATAAAAAAATGATAGATAGTGGTTCCCCATTTATCCTCACCTCTTTCTTTATGTATATCATATAATGTTGGTCAATAGATAAATATTTCCAAATAGTGACGAAGTGGGATGTCTTGGTGAGTTGATCCACTAAAAATCATATCACATTTTTTCTTTTGTATGTCTTTGGGAGACTAGTGAAAAAGTCTATAATGATATTCTCCAATTTCCACATGGGTATATGTAATGGTTGCATCATCCCCTTGAACTTGTGTTACTTTTTCACTAACTTTCTATCATACTAAGTACTTTTAGATATATTCAATGATCTTATTATTCATTTTTTCCCACTAGAAGTTCTCTTAATGATCACCACACATCTTAGTACTTCCAATATAGATGGAGAAAAATGAGATATGTGCATTACCCAGTAGCTCCTTATTTATCTTAGGAGACTAAGGCACACAAATACTAGTTCCAAATAAAATTAACCCATATGCATTTATGAATAAATCATGAATATTCCCCTCCTTTCCTACTGTCACCTTGTTTTTAATCTCTAGATCATCCATTTATTCCTCCTTTATCCTCTCTTAGAAAGATGATTGGGAAATCATTTGGGCAAGGTAAGATGTATTCTCTACCATTATTATTTATAGGTCCATCATTTTTATATTCAAGAAGATAGGTTCTTTATAGATTTTCATCATGGATGGAGTTGAAGATCCTTTTTTAAAAGGAGTATCAGCTAACTTATTATCCCTTCCAAGATTGTAGTGAAAAGTCCAATCATAGACCTTGATTATCTATAACTATATTCACTGGAACATGTTGAGACCCTTCCTTGTGAATATATACTTAGAACCTTGGTGGTATGTGTATATATCAAATTTTTTTCCAATAAAAAGAGTGTCTTCATATCGTCAAAGAAAATATGACTATATATAACTCCATGTCATGAGTAAACTATGTAATGACTCATATTTTTTCAGACTCCAATTTTGTACAGAAATTTTAAATTTTACTTTTTGATGACTATAATGGTGTAAAATGATCTTTTTACCTTATCATATGATCTGGAATAATTTTTCTAACTACTTTGTTGGTACTAGAATAGGCTGTTTACACTAGAACAAATGTTTCATGGAAATTAGAGATGTTGAAATTTTAGCAGAATAATTAATAATTTATATTTAATAAATTAAATATTAAATTATTTTTGTATGTTTTTCCAGTCATATATTTTGAAATGAGTGAGGTATTGAGATTATGTCTCCTATATTGATTCTATAATGAGGAGTTTAGCCTGAGAGAGGCATAAAATTGGGCTGGGTGTTCGGGCCGACATGAGCCCCTTTTTTTCTTTTCTTTATTTTTATCCCTTTTTTTCTTTTATTTATTCTCCTTTTCTAATTTTATTATTGAGTACACCCATAAGGGGAACCTTGTATGCCTCTCAACCAAGATTGAAGGTAGAGAGAGAGAGATTGAGTGAGTGGGGGAGGGAGGGAGGTGTCACCATGAATCCCTCAACGTGTCAGCTCATCGTGCGACCACCATGGACCATCAAATCGAACAAAGATTCAACGGTTTTCAACCAAAGGCAGGAAAGTTTATGTTTTCATCGTATATACCGATATACTTTTTGTTTTTAAAATTTGAATCCCTATTATACTTGTATGAGTCCCTTAGTGGTTGGATCTGTTGATTTGGTGGTGAAAATGGGGGATTCAGGTGATATGAGGGTTTTCAGTTCAAGTAAACCATGCTACATGGCATGTAGTCTAAGGCGACACACCATGTGTTATTCCTGTTTGGGGAAGATGAATTTTTGGGAGTACACTCCATGTATAGAGGTGTACATGCCATGTACCGATACTCAGTCATACATCAGAGTATCAGACCTGGTGAACCCCTGTATGAGTACACAGTCGTTTGGAGTACTTGGCCAGACCCTGTGTGGGTGGTACTCCATGTAAATGCACACATCCTAGATAGGTATAGAGCTAGGCTGGTAGAGGGGCACATGCATGTACGCCATGTTGGGTACACGCTGTGTACCCACCTTACACACTGTGTACCTAGGGTGTGTACATGCCCAGGCTGACGGGAGTACATGCCCTTGTGGTGATCTGAGGGTACACACCATGTATAGTCTCTACACACTGTGTACTCCTCCTTTGGTACCCTTTGAGGTAATTTTCTTGTTTTGTTCCCCAGTGTTGGAATTAGACTTGTGGGTGGTCCATTATGATAATTTTTCTGCATAGATCATGACGGTGAAACACGTAGAGTATTCTGAGGACTCCTAATGAGTGTTTTTGGGATTCTACCAAATTGGAGAGGTTCTTCCTCTATTAATTGAATTAAATTACCTCCTAAGAGATATTCTTGATTGTGGGTGATAGGTTGGGTGTTCGGACCATCCTAGTTGATAATTTTGATCTAAGATGAGCTATGAGATACCTCTCGTGACCTATTCTTTTAAGAATATTCTCCTAGTGATATGTTCCCTTCTAGTGTATGAAACCATGAGACCAGTAGTTATTGAGGATCCCATTTAGTATTATTCTGTTTATGTTTTGTCTTAGAGGATCCCATGTAAGATGAAACTATCTTCTTACTATATATCAACGATCCAGTAAGGGATTTCTTTTCTTATTAACTGACTTAAGGAGTCCCTTTTTGGATCCCTTACCTATGTACCATTTTTGAGGATCCCTTATTGGATTCTTTAGTTTTATTATTTTTAGAGGATCCTATGTAAGATTACACCTTCACCTTTTAAAAATAAGGATCCCAAGTATTATTAGCTCACTCTTGTTTACTTGGAGGATATCATTTAGGATTCCTCTTTATTTTTTGACGTAAGGGACCTAGCAGGTTCCCGGTGTTTGGCTGACCCTGATTTGTACATCGGGTTTGGGTAGAGACAGTGTTCAGGTGTCACTATAGAAGTTGTGACGAACTAGTATGCCCATGGTGCTATGGTTTTAGTGTTGGGTTGGGTGTTCGGTACACCATCACTCCTTTGTTTATACTTTACATGTTTATTTTTTCTGTAGTGATGTTTACGAGAGGTGTTTCTTGGTTAGTGGCTGTAGAGCCTGGAAACTTGCGTATTCCTTTATTTTGGGATGCCTGGATGTGCTTCATGGGATCCATATATGTATATGTTATGGGTATAATATATTATTACCCCACACCAGTTATATATGTTATGGGTGGGAGGTATTCTTACCCCACACCAGTTATATATGTTATGGATGGGAGCCATTATTACACCACACTAGTTATATATGTTATGGGTGTGAGGCATTCTTACACCATTCCATTTATTCTTTAGATATATAGATATGATTGAAGGTGAAGCGACAGTGAGGGCTCTTAGACCTAGGCTAAGGGTAGACTATGAGGGATCTCATGTAACTGGATGGCAGTGGTATGTTCCGATCCACTCCAACTTATATCTATATCTATATTTATATATAAGGATGACTTAATCATACATCCATCCATGGGGTGATGTAGATATATATCGAATGTGATTATAGACCCAATGATTGACAGCTATTGGTTTTTATGTTATTTGTTTCACTTATACTTGAATTTCATATCTATGTATGTATATATAGGTATGTGAACCAATAGATATGAATATACATGAAGGAACATGCCCAATTAACTGGGATTATGGACCCAAGGTTTGACTGTGGTCTCGCGTTTGGCTTTATTTTTATTTTCAGTTATGACTCAGCTAGACTGAGATGTTGCTTTTGCATGCACTTTTAGCAACACATTTACATATTTCTTGTTGATATGGAATACTGAGATTATTTATCACCCCTACACATGAAACTTGGTGTATTTGTAAACCTTATGTATACTTTTTAGGTTGATAATGTGTTGTTTGGGGTATATGGCTAAGGCCCAGAGTTTCATGTTTGAGCAGAGTGTCTTGTGAGTTCTTCTGATCGGGCTGGTGCAGTTTAAAAGTGTCTGGAGACCAGGTATGTGGTCTGTCTTAGAGTTCTTAGTAGAGCCCGATACTTTTAATTTAATTTTATTTTGTACTCCTATATCTATATGGTCAGCTCATTGGGCTACCATGGTTGTATTTTCTGACATAGTTTTGTGGGATTTTACAACATCTCATTTATTATTACTGCATGATCTATTTATGTTATTTAATGCTTCCATGCTCTGTTTCTCTACTAATGTGTATGATACTTATCAATTTTTTATATTTCCTTACTCTTATATGATGGCATACTCTCCCCTATATCACACCCAAGGACCTCACTGCTAGTCGGGAGCCTCTAGCGTATGAGGAGGTGCGCTTGAGGCCTTATAACACCATCTCTGAGCACTTGTTTAGTGGAATCTAGGTCAGGATGTTACAAAGTGGTATCAAAGATTTTATTTTACTAGTATTTACTATATGTTATATGGTATATAAGAGTATTTGGAATGTGTTGGAACCTGTGATGGATATTGGACTGGTGCTTTGAGAATACTTGTTCTGGTAAGAAGTCCTGGTTTTCGAGGGTTGGGATTGTTGTTCTGGTCTGTGATGCTATAGTTTTATATGATTTTTTCCTTGAACGATGCACATGATGCATGGATGTTATGATTTATAATGGATATTTTGATCTTTTCCGTTATCAAGAGCTCATAGATGGATTTTGACTCTTGGTCGGATCTAGAAAGAGGCATCTCATGAATCGTATTTTTCACATAGGATTCACATCATATAGGCCTACTAGTGTGTGATTTTACATAAGATGAAGGACTTTTAGTCCTATTGACACATATATATTTCGTTCTCATGGAAGTTTATCTGGATCTACATTGAGTCATTTTTTTGAGCGGATGATGACTCATTCCTCATGCCCAAAAAGTGCAGTGACCTAATAGGTCAACATGGAAGGTGATGCCTTTCTGTTGAACCCATTATAGGGTGTTGTTTCTTAGATCTATGGTTATCTATTCAGACCGCTAAATACAATGTTGATGTATATAGGGACTTTCCTTGTGAACAATACATCCATGGAGTATTGTTGTGTTTATATGCCCGATGAGTGTCAGTTCAATTTCACTTTTCTGTTGGTTTTATGTCCTCTAGGGAGAAGTTCCTTATGAGGACCCTCGATGAGGATAATTCCCTTTTAGGTTCTATTTTCATCTTTTTCCCTCATAGGTCATTTTTGTATTTACCTTCTTTTTAGAGGTTTTAATATTTTTGGGCAAGGTGGTTAGTTCTTTTGACCCATTTGTGAGGATTATTCTATAGGGCTAATTGGGAGACCTAGAGGACCTTATTTTGACTCATACCCCAATAGGTTGACAACCATTTTGTTCATTAGAAACCTATGTGAGAGAGTTTTTCTCGTGTTTTTCAATTCCTTTTAGGATTTGAGCTTGGTTTTATGATTATTTTTTGATCCAGGCGTGGTAGGTTCTTGAGTTTTGCATAATTGGCATGTTGATACCTTCTGCTTTTGGTAAGCACCTTGGGTGCTTGTGTTTTTGAGACTGTATTTGATGGGAAGGATTGTTCAGGTTCCTGGACCAATCCACTGGTGTCTCTAAAATTTCTGATGTAGTTAGAGTGTGAGTATATTATCATGGCTGGAATTATGATAGGTGATGGGTAGTCATGGAATAAATCATGGCATAAGTGAGTTGACTAATTTTGAAGAGGAGTTCCAAGGGAACTTCAAGATTAATAAGACAGATGTGCTATCTAGCATGGTCATCTTATCTTGGTAATGGATGACTCACTGGAGTATGATTCGGGTGATAAAGATACACAATGTTTTTGTGTGATATCATCGAATATAAATTAATGAGTGGCTAGGTTTGAGTTAAGGACCAATGCTTCAAGACTTTCCATGGGCTTGGATTCCATTATTTGAACTGGTATATCCCTTCGTTATAGAGGTGAAGTCATGAAATGAATCCGATACTATGATATGGTTGAACTATGGTTATATCCTAGTTGTGTTTTGATAAGATGGTGAGTGTGGATTGGAGGGATCTGTATATACCCCTTGGGGGAATCTTAGTGTACTGCTGTTAGATATTATCATGCTCTATCTTGACTCGTCTTGAGTATATTGAGAGAGAGTCGTCCCAATGTCGATATTTTTTTCTTTCTAAATGTTCTTCTATGATGGGAAAGGAACCTATTAAGGTTGTGCTCATGGAGTGGTGTAAGGTATGCCATATGTCAGGGAGTGCACAATTACCCATTTAAGGGTGGTGAACCTCATATTCAGTTGAGATTTAGAGTTTTCTAGGAGCCTTAGGGCCTAGCTTTTTATTTTTTTCCGATGATTAGGGTATTTATATGGTGGGGAGTTCAAAATAGGTTGCAGTTAAATATATTCCGTATAGAAGGAAGTTGCAAATTCTATGAGGCTAGTTCTTGAAAATTCTAGATATATTGGTTGTGAAGATGATCAGGTTGAGGGCATGGATTCTTCTCTTTTCACCAGGCTTCTCAGGGATAATAAATTTTATGGTGAGGTGTTTTTAACGACTCATGCTTTTGGGACTACAATTTTGTGCAAAAATTTGAATTTAAATTTCAAATGCCTTTAAGGGGGGTAAAATGGCCCTTTTTCCTAGGAATATGATATTGTATAATTTTTATAACCACTATATTGGTGTTATAATAGAGTGTTTACCCTCGTACATGACTTTGGTGGAAATCTAAGCCATTAAAATTTTAGATGAATAATTAATATTTATTATTGAATAAATTAAATATTAAATTATTTCCATATGTTCGTTCATCCATAAATTTTGAACTGAGTTTCATATTGAGATCATGTATCTACCTATGAGTCTGAAGTAATGAGTTTATCTTGAGCAAGGAATAAAATCAAGATGGGTTTTGGGGCTAGCCTAGGCCACTTTTTCTTTTCTTTATTTTTCTAATTTATTCTTTTCTTTCTTCTTATTTCCTCCTTTTCTTCTCATATATGCCCAAGTGGGGATACTCTTATGATTATTGACTAAGAGATAAGAGAGATAGAGATAGGGGAGGGAGGAATGGAGGGAGGTGCCACCACGTAGCCCTCGACGGGTCGGTTCGTCATGTAGAATCCATGGACTGTCTAATTGAACAAAGATTCATCGGTTTCTACCGAAAGGTAGTCCCATTTATGTTTTCATAGTATATCCCTATATATTTTTTTTTCAAAATTTAAAGACCAATTATGATTGTATGAGACCCCTAGGGGACATATCTTTTGATTTGGGGGTGAAAACGAGGGATTTAGGTGATCTGAGGGTTTTCTATTTGGGAAAACCATTCTACAAAGCGGGTTGTCCATGGTGAAACGCTGTGTGTTCTTCCTGTTTGGGTAAGATAATGTTTTGGGATTAAAATCCATGTACATGGATGTACACACTGCGTATTGGTACTCAGTCAAGTAGATGAGTATCTGGCCAGGAGAATCCATGTAGGGGTATATGGTTGTGTGGAGTACATGGCCAGACCCTGTATGGCTGGCATGCCATGTAGAAGTAGATAGCCTATCAAAGTATACAGCCAGGCCGATTGAGGGACATAAAAATGTGATCTATATTGGGTACACTTTAAGTAATCACCTTACACACCATATACATAGGGTGTTTACATGCCCATTCTGGTGGGAGTACACGCCCATGTGGTGATCTAAGGGTACACTCTCTGTATGGTCTCTACGTGTCGTGCACTCCTCCCTTGGTACCCTGTGAGGGTATTTTCCTATTTCGTGCCCCAGTATTTGAGTTGGACCCATGGGTAGTCCATTATGTGTATTTTTTTATCATAGGTCACAATGGCAAAACTCGTGGAGTGTTCTAAGGAAACCTAATGGGTGTTTTGGGGATTCTACTTTAATAGAGAGGTTCTTCCTCCAATAATTGAATTTAGTTGTCTCCTCATAGAGAGACTTGAATGTGAGTGATAGGTTGGGTTTTCAGACCAACCTTTTTGAGAACATTGATCTGAGATGATCTATGAGATACCTGTCATGACGTATGATTTTGAGGATGTTCCTCTTTTAAGACGTGCCCCTCTGGCTTATAAGGCCATGAGACTAGTGGTTATCAAGGATAAACTTTAGGATTCCTCTGTTTATTATTCGACTTTAAGATCCCATGTAGGATGCCTATATCTTCTTACTGTACACCTAGGATCCCCTGAGTGGTTCCTTTTATTATGAAATATCTTAGAGAGTCCCTTTTTTGATCCTTTAATTATGTAAAATTTCTGAGGATCCCTTGTAGGATGCTTCCATTTTATTACCGTTAGAGGATCCCATGTAGAATTCCACCCTCAGCTTTTATAGCTAAGGATCCCAAGTAGGATGCCTTAACTCATGTTTACCTAGAGGATACCAAGTAGGATTCCTCTTCAGTTCTTGACTTGAGGGACCTAGCTAGTGCCTAGTGTCTGACTGACCATGATTTGTACATCAATTTTGTGGGTAAATATGGTGTTCACGTGTAACCTTTGAACCTGTGTCAAACTAGTATGCTCATGGGGCTATGGCTATAGTGTTGGGTTGGACATTCAGGCCACCCTCACTCCTTTTTTTATGCATAACATATTAATTATTTTTGCACCGATGTTTACCAAAGGTGTTTCCAGGCTGGTGGATATTGAGCATGGTGCCCGACATCTCCCTTTTTTTTGGATGCTTAGATGTGATTCCTAGGATCTTTATATGTATATATTATGGGTGCGAGGTATTATTACTCCAAACTAGTTATATATGTTATGGGTGGGTGTTATTCTTACCCAAATCCAATTATATATGTAATGGGTGGGATGAATTATTACCCCAGACCAGTTATATATGTTATGGGTGGGAGGAATTCTTACCCCAGGCCAGTTATATATGTTATGGGTTGGAGGAATTATTACCCCAAGACAGTTATATATGTTTTAGGTGTGAGTAATTATGATCCCACACTAGTTTTATATGTTATGGGCAGGGGGCATTCTTACCCCAATCCATTTATGCTTTTTATATATAGATATGCTTGAAGATCAAAAGATCGTGAGGGCTCATTGACCTAGGTTAGGGGTAGACCGTGAGAGATCCCCTCGAATTGGATGGCGGTGGTATGTCTTGATCCACCCCAATATATATCTATCTTTATATTTATATATATGTTTGACTGAATCAAACATCCTAGCCCAGGGATGATGTAAATATATGTCGATTCGGGATTACAGACACATTGATCGAGTACTGTTAGTTTTTATGTTATTTGTTTCACTTATGGATGAATTTCATATCTATGTGTGTATGTATAAGTATGGTACTATAAATACGTTCACATATAGATATGGAAATCCATGGTAGAACTTTCTTAGCTAACTGAGATTATGAACCATAGGTTCGACTGTGGTCTCACATTTGACTTTACTTTTCTTTTCAGTTGTGACTTAGCTAGGCTGATTTGTTGCTTTTTCGTAAACCTATTTCATCATATTTAGAAGTTACTTTTCAGAGTGGTCTTTTGAGATTATTTCTCACCCATTCACGTGAACCACAGTGTATCTGTAGACCTTATGTATTCTTTTTTAGGTTGAGAATGAGTGGAGTGGTGGATATGGATGAGGCCTAGATTTACATGTTTCAGAAGAGCTACTCATAAGTTCTTATGATTAGGATGGGGTAGTTTGACGGTGTCTGGAGACCTGGTACATGGTCTGGCTCAGAGTTGGTAGTAGAGCCTTGTAATTTTACATTTGGTTTATTTTTTACTCTTGTATCTATATGGTCTACCCAATGGGTGACCAGGGTTTTATTGTATGAAATTACTATTTGGGATTTTATAGTATTTCATTTATTATTACATCATGTTCTATTATAGTTATTTACTTCTTCCCCACACTATTTGTTTACTGTTGTGTATGACACTTAGCTACTTCCATTGATTTCTTACTCTGATATGAAATAATAGTCTCTACATTATCACACCATAGGCCCTCATTTATTATCAGAAACTTATTGTGAGTAGAGAGGCATGCTTGAGGCCTTGTAACCCACTGTCTTGAAGCACCGATTTAGTGAAATCCGGGTCAATATTTTACAAACTAGTTCTATTCATGAGGATTTAACTCTCACAATGAATATGAAATCACTTTGTAATTTTGAATAAGTAAAAATCCAAGTTCTTTCAAGCTTGAATCTCAATAAATGAAAAATAATTCCACATTAGTTGGTAATGTTAGAAAAAGATCACTAACCAATGTCTTCTATAGTTCATGGAAACATTCTTCACATTCATTTGTTCAGATAAACATAACTGATTTTCGAGTTTACTTGGTTAGTGGATTAGAAACCCATGAATGTTTTTTCAAAAAACTTCTATATTATCCTACTAGACTAAAAAAACTATGAATATCAATTATAGTAGTAGGACACAACCAATCATTCATAGCCTTTATCTTGGCAGGATCGATTGAGAGTCCTTCACTTGTTAAGATGTTCCCAAAGAATGTAGATTGTCTTAACCAGAATTGACATTTACTAAATTAACCAAACAACTTATCCTTCCTCAATGTTTATAATATGAATCTTATATAATCCTCATTTTACTCATGGATTTTATAATATATCAAAATATCATAAATAAAGAGCACAGAAAATTATCAAGGTAATATTTAACGACTCTACTTTTAAACTCCTAAAATATAGAAGGATCATTATTCATGTCAAATTCATAAAAAAATGCGTATTTCCCATATCTTGTTTGAAAGGAAGTATATTGGATATCTTATCTCTCCACCCTTAATCGATGATACCCCAATTGTAGTTTAATATTGGAAAAAATTAAGCCATGTTAAGTTGGTCAAAAAAATCATTAATCCTTGGAAGAGGGTATTTATTTTTCACTCTGATCCCATTACGTTCCCTATAATAAATGTATAATTACATTGATCCTTTTTTTATTTATAATGAGAATAGGTTCTCCCTAAGGAGACAAAATTGGGAAAATAATACATTTCCTCAAAATATTTTGAATTAACTTAATTGATTTCTCTAACTCTTCATCTTCCATTCTATATAGGATCTTCGATATTGGTTTGGATCTAGGTATGAATTAAATGGATAATTGTAACTCTATTTATAGGAGAGGTACTTGTTACTCTTTAGGAAATTAATAAATGTATTATAGAAAAATAAGGACATTTTCTATGTTTATATATTCTCTTTCTTCTTTTTCTTCATCAATGATTTTTACGAAGAAGTTTATAAGAGTTTCTTCTAGAAAAAGCTTGGGCTTGGATATCTCTCTTTTGAAAATAACCCTTGGTTGTTCATTTAGGACCACTAAAATTCACTTTATTCTATAGTTGATCTTAGAATTATACTTTGAGATCTATTTCATCCCTATTATAGTTTAAAATTCCACCATGGGAATAACTACTAGATTTTCAATGAGGCTATACTCACTGAAGAGGATACTATAGTTTCTATACACCTTTGATGCTCTAATAATTCATCCATAAGTTTTAATAGATAAATCAACATCTAGAATTTCTGGGTTAGATTCTAAATTATTTTGAATAATTTGATGAAATAAAGGAATGAATATTACCAAATTCAAAAAAAGTTCGTCTTATCTTTTGGATAATAAATAGTATACCAACCACCACATTTTTGGAGCCTATACTTCATCCATTGTGATTGAAAAATAATGAAATTTAACCCTTGTCCTGTGATAAGGATGACAGTGGTTTCCCTTCATTATTTATTTATTTTGATATTTATTTTAAATGTTTAAAATTTTTACACACTTGAATCATTGAACATCAGGTTGTGATTTCCCCATATTTCCTTTGTTATTTACGTTGAGATGTTAAGGACTCACGTCATTATGATAGTTTTGAGAAATATAGAAATCTATTTCACACTTATATCAATTTAAACTCCTAGTAAATCATTTCCCCAAATGTTTCATCCAACATTTGTTTCATATAGTATGTTTTTGTTTCATTCCTCCCCTGCCATGATCAAAATTCTACCCTAAGTTTAGCTCCATTACTCTATTATTTTCATTTGGCCTATATGACCATTTCGACTCTAAAAATTCCATTTTCACCAACATATAACTCCACACCATCTTCTAAATCATCCATAGTATCAATTTAATAAATTTATGTATAGATTATGTCTCATCCTACCAATTAACTGATCAAAATTTCCCTTAGGATCCATAACAAAGCTTGAGGTGTACCAAGAAAGTATTTTAATGTTTATTTTGTAGATTCCCACTGATTAATTTTCCTTGTAAAATTTCACTAAGAATCCCTCCTCCATTTTTGTTCTCATCAAATTGTGAAATTATTTTTTGAAAATTATTCTCTTGATCTCTTCCCACTCCATAGCATCAAACTCCCCTTTTCTCGATGTTTCTTCTTCTCTACGACACTAAATCCCCTTGATGGATGTAATTGTTTTCCTCCAGAAAGACCCTAATAATTCTAAAAGAATTAAGAGATGGTATTTGGGAAGAGTTTTATCTTTAGTATGTATAGGAGGAGTTGATTTACAAGGGGAGGGAGAAGGGTTATTTATAATTTTAAGGGTATTTTTAGTATAAAATACTAAATAAAATATAATATCAATGTAACACAACAAATAATGAAATTTTTTTAAACTATCAAATATATGTGAATTAAATAACATGATTTTAGGACTTCCAATCACCTTATAATAGAAATTTATTAGTTTAATCAAAATAAAAGTGAAAAGAAATGATTTTTTTTGTATTTTAATGAAATAGTATTGATATCTGACTTTGGAAAATGATTTTTAGGTTTGGAAATTTTGTTTAATGTTTTTAGGAAATCCATTTATATCATTGATTTTTTTTATAGAAATAACCATTTAAAAATTTATTAATTCATTATTTCATCATTATTCTATAGAAAAACTTAAGGTGTTTCAAGACAAACATTATTTTTTTCATATAAAAATTCAAGTATTTCATAAAATTACCAAAAAAATCACCTTTGCAAAACGTAGACATACAAATTTAAAAAATGAAATTCATTTAATAAATAAATATCTAACATAGTTTTCTTTATTTTTAATATAAAATTTATTATTTAAAAATAATACCTTAAAATATAGTTTATTAAAAGAGTGCTAATATTTTCGTTGATTTTTTAATCTCGATATTTATTTTATGAAATTAAAATATTAATATTTACTTAAATTACTCATGATAAATATTATTTATATCGTATTTTTTTATTTTGAGGTCAAATAACAATTCCAATGGTTAAAGTTATATTCCCAATGATCAAATTACTTTTCCCACAGTCAAATTACTATTCTAATGATCAAATTATTATTCAATGGTCAAATTAGCTTCAATAAATACTACATTATTCCTTAATTAATTATTGACATCAAGTCCTCTCATGGTTATACATTTCCATTTTTTATAATATCGATTTCTTTACTAATATTTTGTTCTTTTCCATAGTTTTGTTTGTGGGGGAAATGATTCTAACTGATTGGGGGAATCCATATTTTCTCATTTTAGCTTTTCTATTTTATATTTTTTGTCCCCTTATAATTTTTGGAATATTTATGGGTTAAATTTAGACTAATGTAACAATTTTAATTAATGAAATAAGGTTTTTATAATTTCACTATGTGTTTTATGTTTATAATACTATATAATATAACACATTTATTTTTGAATTTTTTTAATAATAATGTTTGGGTCACCAGAGTATGTGTTTATGTCACTAGATCTAAGAGTAAGGGTATGTGGCATCATATTGAGAATCAGAACAATGTTTAGATAACTTTATATAATGATTTTTAAGAATAGTTTAAGGTTAGATAAGTTTATGTTGATAAAAATTTGAAATATAGGGATAAATTTTTGGGATAGTATATTGTTATAAATTGGGACCCGTACTTCCGGATTCTGTGATAAAAACATAAAAATTACATTTCTGGCTTTGAAAATGATAAATGTGACCCCATATTTTCCATCAAAACTTACAACATCAGAAGAAAATATTTAATTACATAAATACCCAAGGCCCTTTTAGGTTTAGAGTTTTATAGAATTAGTAAAAACTCTTATATATCTTAGAAAAATAAACAACTCACCCCTAAAATTTATATCATCTCAACAAATTTCTTCACATATAGAACCATTCTTATACATATCTTACTTAAAAAATTTCTTCATAAACTAGTGAAAAGGAAAAATAAGAAAGGGTTGGCTTAGATTCTCTGTAAGGGTAACTATATGAGATATTAAGTATTATGTAAGGATAACATGAGACTGAGGGAACATGAACCTAAAATTTGAAAATTATACCATGTGTATCTAAATAATAATCTTGATTCATGGAATAAATCCTGGATGTTCATAAAATAAGAATCATAAAAGAATCAATGAACATAATCCATGAGAGTATAACATAAGACATGGAATTTTAGAATTTACATAAACATAGAAAGAACATAGAAAGTAAACCTATTTGGAGGGATAGACCACCAGCCGTAGTGGTATCCCTTTACTTATAGTGGAATGGGTTCACTCTCTAAACCCTCATAGTAGTCAAGGTTCACTCCCAAGACCATCATAAAAGAAAAAGTCCCTTACTAAACTGAGTTCACTCTTTATTCCAATGTTGTCTATCTCATGAGATATTAATCATTACCCAATTAATTATAGGGAGATATAGGATCCACCCATAATAAAATGATAACCATAAATATGTGTTCCACAAGAACATAAATCATTCATCATACTAGAACCCAAGAAAAAAAATGGGTTTTATAAACATTTCATCATTTTGTAACCCATGGAAAAGTAACAAAATTCATAAACATCATGTTATCACAAGCGTAAAATATCTAGAGAAAAAAGAAGTATGGTTTCCATGGATCACATCCCCAGTAAATCATAAGTAATATAAAAAAAATTTCTTATATGGAAAATGATTTTGAAAGATAACTTGAAATAATTATTGAGGAAAATATCCTTCTGATTTTGATTTTTTTTGAAAATCCACACAAATGAAAATGGTTTTTTTAAGATAACAATGTAAGATTTTATATGAAGATTAAAATAATTAAGACATCATGATGGAGGGAAAATCTGTTAATATTTTATAAGTTAAACAATAAATATTCCTTTGGTATTTTTTTGGAAAAGTCAAAAATACCTCATTTGGAAAATGATAACAATATTCATTTCAAATCATTTAGTAAAAATTCAAACCTAGGTAAAAATGAATTTAAAAAATTTTAGGGTAATATTAAAAACATTTTTGAAAACATTTTTCGAAAACATGGACACTGAAATGAAATATCCCCAATAGAGACTTAAATGTAAACAATATTAAATAATTATAAGGTTGTAAAATAAACTGTTACCACTTTATAATCAGGTGAATCATATGAACATGAATGAATAAAATTTCAAAAAATTAAATATCATTAGAATAAATAAATAAATCATATATCATGTCAAAGGGTCGTTATATACACCTCATTAAAGAATATAGGATCATAACATCAAAATATGCCTAAATTAAAAAATATATAGGTGAAGTCTATTAAAAATATCATATCATTGATGTGAGAATTAATAAAATTAATTAACTATGTGTATCTACTATAAATCCACATAAAAAAGTGGAAATAAAACATAAAATTACCAATATTCATTTATCACATAATCCTATAAGGACATAATCAATTAAGTTGGATTTTAACCCAATGAATTGAAATTGAGTTAAGAAATCCCTTACATTGAGTATAAATAACAACATACGTTATTTATCTTCCAAAATAATAAAATTAGGGTAATTATTTACATTATTTATAAAATTTTTCATGTTAATTGTTACTTTTATATCATTTAATACCATGTTATTACAATTACGTAATTATTTATGTCCACCATGGACATTTTGATGATATTCTATTTGTATATATAAATTGATTTATGAACGTGGAGTATAGTAAAAGTGTTCATTATTAAACCATATATATAATAATAATAATTACATAATTAAAATTTTTATAAATTAATTATAATTTTAAATCCATCCATTAAATATGGTTATTAAAATTGAACTATGTTATAATCACGAATAAGGTAGACCATATGTACGCATGAGTAACATTTTCATTTTTCAATTATAGAAAGAAGTTAAGTATAATTTTTTCATTATATAAGGATAATAATATATTAAATATTTTATTAATTATTTAAATACACTTTTATATATCATTCATGTGGTATGGGGATGAAAAACAAATCACATCGCTTCATAGAGGTGGTAGTCCACACATACGCATGAACACCGTTATCATTTTTCTTTGCATGGAAAGGTAAGAAAGTAAATGATATATATTATATTATAATAATGATAAATATGTCATTAATATCATTTATAATCCTTAATTCCATCATTATAACCAGTATTGAGACATAGTTATGGAAAATTAATTACATTGGTTCGCGAGGCAGTAGTCTACCATACACATGAATGATGAATTATTTTCCCATTTGATAAAATTGGAGATGAATATAGGTAATTAAATAGACATAATAAAAACTCTTTGTATTGATGATATGAGAGATATTATTTTATAATGTTTTAAGAAGGTTTGAGGGATGTGTAAGAATAAAAAAAATGATTGATTAAAAACGATACCTATTCTTTTGGAAACCACATTTTATTAACACCTTAAAACTTCTACGGTTGGTGTTATACATAAAATTAGTCCTATATAATTATGGGAGGTACTCTAGGATGAAATTTATATAGGAATTTGATGAACCAAAATGACATTGATGTGTGAAGGATTGTGAAGAAGAGGTTCCCATTTATAAGAGATGAGAGGGGCACTCTTTAAATTTTAAAAAATATTAAATTAATATAAATTAATTTCTAATTATGAATGGATTATGGGTAAAAATAACCTCATCCAATAAAATTTATATATTTTTTACTATATTTATACCCTTATCATTTGGTTTTAACCCTTATTTATCCTCTTTAACTCTTATCGTGATAACATTGATTTTTACTCTTTGAGGGTTAATATAGTTACTATAAATGCCAAATTACCCATTAATGGATAATTTATGACATGATAAACCTTATAAAAATAAATTTGATAAATTTAATATTTTTATTAATTTTATATCATTAACTAAAATATTATTTAATATAAAATATTCATAACATTAATTTTAAGGATTATTCATTAATTTGATTATAAATATATGAAGATAAAAAATATAAATAAAAAAAACTATTTCATTAAATCCATAAAATTTCAAGGTCATATATAAAATTTATTTATCACATTAATTATCATTAATTATATTTATTTTAATATTATTAATAACATTTATTTTATATTTCAATTAATAAAATAATTACTACAACAGTATTGTGAAAGAATTTAAGGTGATTATTTATTCCCTAAAAATTAAAACAAATTACCATGATGAAGATAAATAATTTAGATTTAAAATTAATATTTATATTTGAATATATACTCTTGATAAATATACATTAAAAATGATATAATTATTAAAAATATGAGTGTGACATCATTCACTTTCATTAAATAAAATATAATAATTGTCATAATCACTTAAAAATGGAAACAAAAGGACATATATTTGAAAACTAAATACTTATGGATGAAAATAACTCATCGAATAAAATTAGAGAAAATTTAAGGGTCATTTTATAGTCCCATTCATATTATTGTTATCCCTTATTCCTCGATTTACCCTTTATCATGGTAATTGTTTTTACCAAGGTTTCTATTCGTATTGTCCAAAAATAAAAGGAACTATTTGATAAATTTGTATCCTTCGGCTCTGAATATGAAATACATTTTTAAAAATTCAAAACATATATGTTTAAAAATTTAATTTAAAATTAAACCATAAAAATCCAATGAATAACTATTTTTCAGAAAAATAAACTTTTTTAAGAATAAAATGTTTTTTATACTAAATTCAAGAATAAAATATATTTAAAAAACATTAATTGAAATATTTTAATTCCAATTTAACTAATTAAAATATAAAAAAATAAGAAACTTAATTTCACCTTGTAAATACTTGATAAATATAATTTTTTAAAAAAATTGGTATTTTTCACTATTCTTTGAAAAATCAAACATTTTAGAAAAGTTTCAATATTCCACCATAGAAAAAATTGATATGATTATTTAATAAGAAAATTTTATTTTATCAAAAACATTTTTTAAATGCTCTAAAAAATAATTATGACAATCAAAACAAATCATTTTTGAAGAAAATGTTTTTTTGAAGATTAATTTGACTTTTCTAAAAATTATGGGATTATTTTATAATAATTTAATGATAAATTTAAATTGAGTATGAAGTTTATATTGTAACGTCCCGGTTTCAAAAGCCACACAATGGGTGCCCCGAACCCGGTTGGTCACATGACCTCAATCACATTTCCCAAAACGGTAGAGGCTGCCGACTAGTAGTGAGGGATTAGGTCCAGTAATGGGGAAACTATGCACTCATTTGTAAAAGTGTAGCACAATGGAATAAATATAGATACACAAAAACAGTAGTAGTAAACAATACCCAAATGAAATGGATAACAATACATAAGTAAAATTTAACAAAAATCATATAGATATCATGATGCATTATGTCTCTATGTCTAGGAAAGCATCCAAACAGGATACACTGCAATCTAGAATAGTCCAATACAAAGTACAAGTACAGAAAAGGAAAACAAAAAAATGTAGCAGGTACTTAGTAGCATCAAATGCCTAAGCTCGTTCCCATGATCTCCTAATCCTATTCAAAAATCAAGTACCTTTATAGGGACTCTTTCCCTTATCAACACCTATAACAATATAATATGTTTGGGCCCAAGACATGACCCAAATAGGGTTTGAGAAATAAATCCCAGTAGGCAACCACCAAGGACCCATGCCCAACTATCAGTGAAAATGTGCTATAGAAGTGTGCAATAATAAAATGCATTAAACTAGGTAGTACTCATAATTAACTATCTCTACCAATTCCATATCCATTTTTTAATAATTATTTATTACTTCAAAGCCTGTGCTTTATCTTGGAAAGTATCACAAGTGAAATCACCACAGCGAAAATTCAAAGTTAACATTGTCCTCAGACTTGAACATCCATACCCTCAGTTAATCATAATCAAAACATGTAGGTGACTACCCACAGGCATAACGAATAGTGTCCATAAGCATACGAGATATTTCCCCCAGGCATAGAAGGTACTGCCCATAGGCATAAGAAATGTTACCCTCAGGCTAACGAAAACTGCCCACATGCTAAACACAACACTACCCTCAGGATAAACATGAAATTGGGCCAAGACCAACGCATATCATGAAATACATATAAGGTACTCTCAATAAAACTTAAAACATGTAATATATAGGGCATACCCTCGGCTATACTGGCCAAACGGCTAAACAGGGGGAGCACACCCACAGGATGGCCCTGGATCCAATAAGTAATCCCAAATAGAAGTTCATATTTAATCATTAGACTACCTAAGAAATTATAGGTATCTAAAAAGAAAATGCCTCATCTATACAACACCCCGAACATGGGAGAGTGGCACAACGATACAAAAATTCTACTTGACAGTTGTAATAAAACACAAGACCACCTACCTCGATCTCCCCTGATCGATATATGTGAAATGTGTCTCCCGAAATGACCAATAATGGCGTAGATATGGGGTAAAAGATTTCCTCTTAAAACTAAAATAACTTCCTTTAGAGGAAGAATTTGTAGGAAAACTAACATAGAGGGAAAAACACAACCATGCGGTTCAAACGTGATCGACGATGGAAGAATCTGATTTCCGGTGTGCGGTCGGGAGCTCCTCCAAGATCCAGCCATCTCTCCCGCGCTCAAAATGAACCCACTACCTCTTCTGCCAAAATAGGAGGCTACTGTCCATTTTAAGAGAAAGCAATAAACTACACGGCATGTACTATCATGTACATAGTGTGTAATTTACTTTTTAACTGTTCCTCTGGCGACTACTTTTCACCGCCACCCTGTTCATCTGTCGACTGATTACACTGTGTGTAGATAGTTATTACATTCTGAATCACCAACAAGTCTACACACCCTATATTTTCGTCCCACACAACTAATGTACACGGTGTGTATATGGAAGTACATTAAGTGTAGTTTGTTTTTACTAACAAACCTATATGCCCTACCTTCTCATCTCCCACAGCCGAAGTACATGGCGTGTGTACAAAAGCACACGGTGTGTACCCATAAATTTGGGATTTTTTCCTATATTTCCTTTGTTTTCAAAAAACCCCAAGGAAAAGAAGAAGCTCGTACCTCAAGAATAATTACTAGGTTCTTACAAACATCCAAACTTAAAGTAATTCATCCTCAAATTTCTATTCCAAGGGTGGTGAAGATAAAGCTATGAACAATTCTAGCCACTAGGCACATACGTCGGTCTCTTGCTCCTAGGTTTCATCCTGCACTCGGCCATTCTGCCATAGCACCCGTATGAGAGGAACAGACCAGCCTCAGAGAACATTTGTGCTCATATCAATAATACGAATCAGATTCTCCTCAAAGGATGCATCGATCTGAAGTTCAACCTCCTCGGGCTGAAAGACATGAGACGTGTCTGAGTGATAACGGTGCAGCTGAGATACATGGAAGACGTTGTGCATGGCCCGATACCTCTATGGTAACTGCAACTGATAGGCAATTGACCCGACTCTCTCCATAATCCCAAACAGCCCCACATACCTTGGTGAAAGTTTACCCTATCTCCTGATCCACCTGTGTCCCAACCTGAGTGAAACACGCAAGAAAACCTGATCCCCGACCACGAACTCCAAAGGTCATCTGCGGTGGTCATCATATAATTTCTGACGAGACTATTTAGTAGCCATCCACTTCTATATCAACTGGACCTACTCTAAAGTCTCCTGCACAAGTCGTGGTCCCAGTAAAGATGCCTCACCTACCTCCAACAAGCACACGGGTGATCACCATACCCTACCATATAAAGCCTCGTAAGGTTCCATCTCAATAGTTTCCTGAAAACTATTATTTTAAGAAAACTTGACCAGGGGTATGTGCTTTTCCCAAGATCCCCCAGGGTCTAGGATGTGTCCACGCAGCATGTCCTCAAGCACCTATATCGCATGCTTTGACTGACCATCGATCTGAGGGTGGTAATCTATGCTCCGAAGCACCTGTGTACCCAGTGCCCTTTGAAAACTCATCCAGAAACAAGATGTAAAACATGCATCCCTATCTAAAACAACATAACGAGGGACCCCATGATGATGTACGATCTCTCAGATATACAAGTTACTGATCTCTTCAACACCGAAGGTTTCCTTGATCGGCAAAAAGTGAGCTACCTTTGTAAGTCTTTACACAACAACCCACATGGCATCACTGCCACGAGGTGACCTTGGTAACCCAGTCATGAAATCCATCGCGACATCATCCCATTTCCACTCTGAAATGGCTAACTACTGCAACAGTTCGGCTGGCCTCTAATACTCCGCCTTCACCTGCTGACAGGTGGAACATCTCGTAACAAAACTAGCTACCAACCTTTTCATACTCGGTCACCAGTAATGATGTCTCAAGTCACGGTAGAAATTGGTAACTTCAGGATGCACTTCCCAAGCTGATGCATAAAACTCCCACATCAACTACTCACGTATATACCATGGAACCCACACTTGTCCATGGATACACAATACCTCGTCATCGCCTATCGTCCAACCAGGAGAAGGGTCCACACTCGCCACCAACTCTCATAAAACCAGGCCTTCTGAATATGATATATGTCTCACCCTCACGCTATACAGGAGGGTAGAAGTCACAACTAAGGAAGAAATATAGGCTCTCCCCTAACTATCGTGCACCCCCAAATGCATCTCAGAGAACAAAACCATGAGCTGTCACTCACCACTGGCTTCCTGCACTACCTGTATCTGAGTCCTCCTACTCGGTGCATCAGCTACAATGTTACCCTTACCAGGTGTATAGGGAATCTTGAAGTCGATGGTCTGCAAGTATAAAACCCCCCTTCGCTATCTCAAGTTCAAGTCACCTTGGGTACAGATATATATCAAACATTTGTGTTCCGTAAACACCACAAAATTCTCTCCCAAGGTATAGTGTCTCCAATAATGTAATGCATGAACAACTATATCCAACCCGAGATCATGCGTCAGGTAATTCCTCTCATGTGGCCTCAATTGCTGAGGCCTGTACGCAACTACTCGATCATCCTGCATCAAAACTACTCCCAGCCCAATACCTGATGCATCACAGTAAACTGTATAGATCTCCCCTTGATCTGGAAGTATCAGGACTGGTGCTGATGTCAACCTCCCCTTTATCTCTTTAAAGGATGTATCGCAAGCTTCTGACCAAACGAACATCACACCCTTTTTAGTCAAACCCATAAACGGTGCTGCTAAGAGGGATAAGTCCTGTAAAAAGTGCCTTTAGTAACCAGCTAGCCCTAAGAAACTTCGTATCTCAAACACGTTCTTAGGATGCTCCCAGAAAACTTCTACTCTCATTTTCTCTGGGTCTACCACAACTCCTTCCTCTGAGATGATATGACCCAGTAAGTGTATCTGGTCCATCCAAAAGTGTCACTTTGAGAGCTTAGCATATAGCTAATGCTCTCTCAGTGTACTCAGTACAATATCAAGATGGGTATCATGGTCATGTCGAGTGTGAGTGTACACCAACGCATCGTCCACAAAGACTACCAAAAAAGAATCTAGATATGGGTGGAACACCCGATTCATCAGAGCCATGAAAACTGATGGCGTGTTCGTGAGTCTGAATGGCATGACCAAGTACTCGTATAGACCATATCTGATCTGAAAAGCTGTAAGCGGTCTGTCTGATGGTCTAACATGAAACCGATGATATCCAGATCTCAAGTCAATATTCGAGAACACTCGAGCTCCTCAATGTTGATAAAAAATATCATCAATCCTTGGTAAGGAATATTGGTTCTTAACCGTCAACTGGTTCAGCTTATGATAATCCACAAAGAGTCTAAGGGTACCATCCACCTTCATCATAAACATGACAGGTGAACCCCAAGGAGAAGTACTCGGTCGAATGAAACCCTTTTCCTACAACTCCTCTAACTGCCTCTTGAGCTCCTGTAACTCTGGTGTAGCCATATTTTAAGGAGGAATGGACACCAGTGCCGCTCCTGGCACAAGCTCAATAGAGAAATCCACCTCTCTCTCGGGAGGAAGACCTGGAAAGTCATCCGGGAAGACATCCCTAAAACGATCAACCACTGGAGGGAAGTCCTTATGACATGTTCCCTAGTCATCCAGATATAAACTCACAATCTATGCCATCCCTCCACCTCTCCCACGATGCTCAGGTCCAGCTCGGCTCACCTAGACATCCCATCCTCCCTTGTATAAAAACTCTCCACCCTCTGGTGACGTGAAACTCACCCTGTGACAATAGAAATCTACAAAGGATCGAAAGGTTACCAACTAGTCCATCCCAAGAATGACATAATATCTCATCATATATAAGATGTATAGGTCCCATAGAAAGTGACACCCACAAACCTCTAGGGGGAACTCCCTAGACTGATGCACACCTTCGATTATAATCCCCAACGGAGTGTCTAGCATTATAAAATCAGATGATGTAGAAACATAGAGCCCAAGGCCCTCCACAACGGTCATTGATATGAAGCTATGTGTAGAACCAATATCAAAAAATATTGAAGATAGAACAGAAGCAACTAGAATAGTACCTCTGAAAATAGAATGTCTTGGATCCTGCTCCTGTTGGGTTTGTTGCACTGCATATGCCTGTCCAATGCCGCAACCCTGGGACACAACCTGGCTACCCTGAGTTGACCTGCCTGGATTTCTCTGAGATCTTGTTGTCTGGCTACCATGGCCACGAACACCACATCGTCCCGAACATTCAGATGTATTCCAATTCCTTGAATGGTAAGAAGCTTCTGGCCATGCTCCTGCACGCAGAGTCTGCACAAAACCCCTCTCACTAGCCACTAGTAGAAATGCCCTACAAAAAACTGGAGATGACCCATCCTGCTGCAAGCTTGAAACTCCATTGGGTCACGTGGACACTGAGGTCTTTTGTTCCCATCTCTACCGCACAGGTAGCACATGAATTGGCCACCTAAAGAAATATTCTGTCTAATATTGCCACTGTGAGAGGAATTCATCAGTCTCTGCCTCTTACTAGTAGAAATAATACTAGAAATTGGTGTCGAACCACCTTGGCCTACACCACTAGTTTACCGAAGGTTCTGCTTAGTAATCAGTGCCTAGTTCACAATAACCTGCCCTATAGTCAACCTGAAAACATTCAACAGTTCTCAGATGTCATATCGAAGACCATCCTCAAAGCGTCGAGCACTCAACGCCTCATCTCACACTAAAACAGGTGCGAAGCACTATAGTTCAGTGAAGTGGGAAGAATAATCCATCACTAACATGGCGCCCTACTGCAGATTCATGAACTCCCGAGCTCTATTTTCCCTCAGGGTCTCCGGAAAGAAAAAATCATAGAAGGGTGCTTGAAAATCATCCCACGCCATGTATCTGTGGTGCTCGGTCTGGGTGGTAACATCCCACCACCTCTTGGAGGAATCACGCAACATGTATGTATCGAGCATGACCCTCCACCCTGGAGGCATCTCTAGATGCTCAAAGATAGTCTGCATAGAACCCAACCAAGACTCCACAACATGTGGTACGCCATCCACTGAAAATGTAGGTGGATGCTGCTGCTAGAATATATGAGTCATCTCTACCATAGATGTGGTAGCCAGAAGTGCTCCCTGGAAGGACTTCATAAACCGCATGAATCCTTCACAGAATTGCGCATCCGCGCCTACGTCCGACATAACGGCTGGCGCTGCATCTGGCTATGCTGGAGGATCTATTAGTAGCCCATGGCCCACCATCTTTGGAGTATAATCATAGCCACTCCCTTGGCGTAAAACTCATGGTCGTCTCAATGGAATGACTCTAAAATGTCAAATACACGCCTTAGCTTAAATTACTGTCGAGGTTCTTTTTTCCGTTGAAAGGTACCCACACAAAAAAGGAAAGAAGACACAAGAATTGGAAAAAGGAGACTACACGACATGTATTAAGTCCACATTGCATGTACCCTTAATCACTGACATAGTCGTGTTATGATGCCGGTCTGGGCATCTCTCAACCCTAAATACACAGCGTGTTACACCCGCACATGGCATGTACATCACTTTGTTTCCCCCAGCCACACGACCAAATCCACACGGTCTCTCCCTAGTCAAAACTACACGGCGTGTACCAAAAGTACAAAACATGTACTAGTCAAGCTTTACCGGCCTGTGTTTGTTAGTGACACAGCCTGTATACACAGGTTACACTACACTCTATGTTCCAGATGGACACAACGTGTACTAAGAAGTCCAAACCGACCTCTTTTTTTAGCGACACGACCAGCTACTCGGCTAACACTACACGATGTGTTTAAAGTGTACACAACGTGTTCCCGCAAGATATTCCCTATCCCATGTCTCTGACCACATGGCCTATGACACAATTAGAGACGACACGGCGTGTACTTACAGTACACCATGTGTACTTAGTTTGTTTTCATTTCTTCCTGAACAGAAGAGTACGTGGAGTGTGTTCATAGAACCACACGTCGTGTTGTGTGAGTTTCCGAACAGTACACCTCAAAAACTACTCTGGGGCCCCTTTGTCTTAAATTTCAAGCGTCAGTATGCCAAATTCCGATCCATTGGGGCCCATACTCCCCGCGAATCAAATTTTAACACCCGAACATTCACATTATAGTACAAAACACAACAAAAATCTGGATCATGATCTGCTAAATTCTAGTTCAAGAGAGCCCATACTTCTCAGGAACCAATTTTTAGCATCCATAAACCCAACCGTAACATATACCATTACCCTATCAATAGTTTTCATATCTATCAAGGTACGTATCACAACATCATGCATTTTCTATCATAACATCTTTCCTAACAACATGCAACTTCTAATGCACCTACAAGGCATGAAAACTATGCATGTCATTTGATTCTAACATGTGCCTAAATGATGCATGAGATAACATACCCTCATCTCATCATGTTAAAACTAAATAGAACCCAGTATAAAAATATAAATAGCACACCACAAGTGCATCACCCAACGGTGAAAATCAGATCAACTGTAAAGTGAAAAATCAGAAAAATTGCAACACGAGGTAAATTGGCTTTTCCCTGTACACGGGTTAGCTACTCTTGGACACATCTTATTACCAAATACAAATTTTTTCCTTTCCATAACTATATTATCCAAACATTAAGTCAAAGAAAATAAATTAACCCTTCAATAACACTTTGTAATGTCAAGGTTCTAGAAGCCACACAACGGGTGCCCTGAACCCGGTTGGTCACATGACCTCAAGCGCATTTCCCCAAACACCAGAGGCTGCCGACTAGCAGCGAGGGCCTAGGTCTGATAGTGGGAAAACTATTCCTTCATTTGTCAAAATGTAGCATAGTGGAATAAATATAGATACACAAAAAAAGAAGCAGTAAAGAATACCTAACTGAAATGGATAATAGTACAGAAGTAAAATATAACAACAGTTATATAGATATCATGATGCATTATGTCTCTAAGTCTAGGAAAGTAGCCAAAATAGAATACACTACAATCTAGAATAATCCAATATAAAGTACAAGTACATCAAAGTAAAACAAAACAGTGTAGCAATAACTCAGCAGCATCGAAATTCTAAGCTCACTGCCATTCTATCCTACTCCTCTACAGCAATCAAATACCCCTATAGGGACTCTTGTTCTTATCAACACCTACAACAATATTATCTATTTGGGCCCACAATATGACCCAAATAGGGTGTGAGAAATAAATCCCAGTAGGCAACCACCAAAGGCCTGTGCCCAATTGTCTATGAAAATGTACAACAGCAGTGTGCAATAATAAAATGCAGTAAACTGGGCAGTACTCAAAAGTAACTATCTCTACCAGTTCCATCGCCATTTTTTAATAATTATTTTTTACTTCCAAGCCTGTGATTTTTCTTGGAAAGTACCACAAGTGAAATCACCACAGTGAATATTCAAAGTAAACATTATCCTCATACATGCACATACTTACCCTCAGGTAATCAGAATCAAAACCTGGATGTGACTACCCACATGCATAATGAATAGTTCCCACAGGTATACGAGATATTTCCCATAGGCACGGAAGGTACTGCCCACAGGCATAAGAAATGTTACCCTCAAGCTAACGAACACTACCCACAGGCTAAAAACTACACTGCCCTCTAGCTAAACAAGAAACTGGTCTGAGCTCAACACATAGAAAGAAATACATATAAGTTCCTCTCAATAAAACTTAAAACATGTTATAGATATGGAATACCCACAGGTATCCTGGAAAAATGGCTAAACAGGGGGAATGCACCCACGGGGTGGCCCTGGATCCAAGCAATGATCCAAAATAGCAGTTCATATTTAATAAATAGACTACCTAACCAATTATAGTTATATAAATAGAAAAACACTCAGCTATACAACACCCTGAACTTGGGCGAGTGGAACAACGGTACACAAATTCTAATCGATAGTTGTAATAAAACACAATACCATGTACCTCGATCTCCCCTGATCGATATATGTGAATGGTACCTCCCAAAACGACAAAAAACAACATAGATCTAGGATAAAATATTTCTATTTCAAACTCAAATAACTTCCTTTAGAGGAATAATTTGCAAGAAAGACTCACAGAGAAGAAATAACTCACCCATGCGGTTAAAATGTGATCGACGGCGGAAGAATCTGATTCTCAGTGTGCGGTCGGGAGATCCTCCAAGATCCATCCACCTCTCCCATGCTCTAAATGAACCCACTGCCTCCTTTGCTAAAAGAGGAGGCTACTGCCCATTTTAAGAGAAAAAAAAAACTACACGGCCTATACTCTTATGTACACGGTGTGCACTTTCCTTTTAAACAGTTCCTCTGGCGGCTACTTTTCACCGCCACCCAGTTCATCAACTGACTGATTACACATCATGTAATAATTATTATATGGCGTGTAGAAATTTTTTACATCTTGAATCACCGATAAGTCTACATGGCCTGTGTTTTTTCAAACACGACCAAAGTACACTGCATGTATATGGAAGTATACGACATGTAGTTCGTTTTTACTGAGAAACCTGCATGCCCAGCCTTCTCTTCTCCCACAGCCGAAGTACATGACGTGTGTACAAAAGTAGACGGTGTGTACCCATAAATTTGGGATTTTCCCCACATTTCCCTTGTTTTCTCAAAAACACTCAAGGGAAAAGGAAAAGAAGAAATCCGTACCTCAAGAATAAGAACTGGGTTTTTACATATATTTATTTCATATATTATTTATTCCTATTTATACCTTATAGTTTAACAAATAGGTTATAACGGTCCTATAATAATATTTCATTTATGTTTTGTATCTTTTATAATATTGAATATAGTCTTTCCTTCTAAAATATTAGGATACTACATTCTCCCCCTAACTTAGTAAATTGGACCCTTTTAATATTAACTTATTCACAGTAATAAATGTTTGAATTTTTGAAATACCTTTGTTGAAATCCAATATTGTAAAAAGGTCCAATAAAACTTCCACTTTCAAAGAATCTAACGTAAGTATGAAGGTCATCTGGAATAACACATAACTAGGTTTCCATGTAAAAAAAATGGAAGTAGAAGAGAAAATATAACACCTAAGTAATGATAAAGAGTGATAGATAAAATTTTAATGAGAAAGTTAACCATTATAAAACCATATATCTATAATGGGTTAAAAGTATATTTAATTCTCAGTAATAAATTTAAACAAATTTATTTTTTATTTCAAAATAATTTTCCTAAAGTTGAGGAATTTTTCACATCCTATAGTAAGAACATAAGGAAACGTATTTACTTAAAAATGAAGTTTTATCTTATAATAAATTTCAAGCAAAAACTCATTTTTTATCCAAATTATAAGTAAGAATCTTTCAAGCCTAAAGCACCTGAATAAACATCCATGGATTGTGAATTCCTAAAAAGGATAATAATCTATTCCTACTATCTTCATACATTAACTATGATCAAATTGGTTAACACGAGATAATTTTATTCGAAAAATTGATAAAACTTCATATGAGGAAAACTACTTTAATATACAAAATTCAACAACATAACCCAAATTTAATCTTAAGTCATTCAATAAACAACTATCCTTAAAATTCATAAAAATATTATTGAATAAAATTAGAAACCAAAAATCACTTAGTCTCCCCAGATAAATCTAATATTTATCATTATATTACATCAATAACTCTAAAAATATCATACCAAAAATGTAATTTCCCTAATAAAATAATCTCCAAGATATTTCAATCAATTCCATAAAGAATTTAAACCAATATAAATCCAAAATAAAATCATATGTGCTTCCAAAAGATAATTCAACCTTTATTTCTCAAATAATATCCCATAATATAATATAAGTTTCCCAAAATTGTGAGCTTCTCTTGAAATAAAATTAATCACTTAACCAACAAAAAAATATCTTTACCCATGAATATATATACGATAATATATATTTTCCCCCAAATCAACTTATTATTCATCCATAAAATCATTTAATAAAATGTCATACTAACCAAGACTTCACGTAGTCAAGTGATAGACAATGGACCATTGTTGTCCTTCAATTACGGGTTCAAACATCATGGCATTTCCTGATGAGAAAAGTTGTCACCCATCCTTCAGGTTGTCCTTTTTATAAAACTATCCATATAAAATTCAAAAATAATGAGAAACATCTAAAAAATTATCCTTAATATATTCAACATTATGTAAATATTTTATCCTCAATAAATATCTCATACCTTTCATTTTTCATCCCAAAATGTAATAACCCATAATTATCTCAAAAATAAATGTCTCCAAAAATATCATTAGTCACCTTAAAATTTCAAAATATAAAACCTAAAAAGTTATTTCAAAGACTCTAAAATTATAGTCTTAAATACCCATGATGGAATCCATAATTTTTAAGATAACTTATCATGAAAATGTCTTAATATCCAAAGTTATTTAAACCCTTATCTGATACCAAATATAACAGCCCAAGAATCGCACTTCTAGATTCGATGTAAAAAACAAAAACATTATATTTTTGGATTTGATACTGATAAATGTGACCCAATATTTTTCCTCAAATATTACAATGTCAAAAGTAAATATTGGATCAATTACATATTGAAGGACCTTTTAGGTTTAGAGTTTTAGTGAATTTGAAAAAACCATACATATCTAAGACAAATAAACAATTGGCCAATAAAAATCTATATCATCAACCAAAATTTATTCATGTATATCTCCCTTATTATAAATATTCTACATAAAATCATTCTTTATAACCTGGGGAAAATAAAACATAAGAAAGGGTGAGATCAGACACTCAATAAGGGTAACCATAGAAGATATCAATGATTATGTAAGCATAACATGAGAATAAGGGTATATGAACATAAAATTTTAAAAATATACCCTATGTATCAAAATCATAATATTTAGAAAGGGAATAAATATTGAAATTTCATAATACCTGAGTCATAAAATAATCAGTGATCATAATCCATGAGAGCATAACACAAGAAATGAAATTTTGGCATACACATAAGAATAGAAAATCAATAGGTGGATAAACATCTTAGGTGGGATACACAACCATCCCTAGTGGAAGCCCCTTACTTAGTATAAAATGGGTTCATTACTAAAACCATCATAGTAGTCAAGGATCACCCCCAATATCATCATAGAATACAAAGTCCTTTATTGAACCGTGTTCACTCCTTATTCTAGTTCTATCTATCTCATGAGATATACAAAAGTTCCCAATGCAATTAAGGGAGATATAGGTCCCATGAAACACTTAATTAAAATCATACATATGTGCTCTACATGAATATAAATCATTCATCATATCGAAACCCATGAAAATATAAGTATTTCATAATCATTTAATCATTGCATATCCCATAGAAAAGTAGTAGGATTCATAAACATCATGATATCAGAAACATTATCCATGTAGAGAAATAATGAAGATGGTATACTTTGATCATATCCCCATGAAATAATAATAAAAATCTAATAATGATTTCTTAGAGGAAAACTATTTTGAAATATCACTTCAAATAATTCCATTGGAAAATATCCTTTCCATTTTGAAATATTTTTTTTTGAAAAGCCACAAAATATGGAAGGGAGAAATTTTATTTGAGAAGAACCTTATTATATTTTCAAGTAATCTTCAAATAATTAAGGCATCATGATAATGGTAAAATCCACTCATTTTGTATTGGTTAAAAAACATTACTTCCATATTTTATTGGAAAACTCACAAAGTACCTCATTTAGAAAACATCAAAATGATTCATTTTAAATAGTTCAGTAAAAATTTACACAAGGGTAAAAATGACTTTAAAAATTATAGGAGAATAGTAAAAAAATATTTGAAAACAAATTTTGAAATTATTGTAATAGAAGAGAAATAATCCCTAGATGAGACATAAATGTCAACAATACCAAATAATGATGAGATTATGAAATAAACTCTTACCACATTGTGATCAGTTGAGTCATATGTACCATAAATGAATGAAATTTAAAAAATATTTAAAAATAATTATAATAAATTAATTAATGACATAAAACATCAAAGAGGCATCAATAAATAATATAGGTGAATAAAATATAAATATTCCTCAATGAAAGAAAATTGAGGTGAATTACCCTACAAATATGATATCAATAAATATATCATTAATAAAAGGAATTAATTATGTCTATCCTCTATAAATACATAGAAAAAATAGTAAATATAACATAATAAAATCAAAAATAATTTCACATATAATCTTATCATGACATAATCAATGTAGAAGGAGTTTAATCCACTGAATGGAAATTGAGTAAAGAAATCCATTACCTTGAGTCTGACTCATCACATACATTATTTATCGTCTGAAGTAATAAATTTGGTTAATTATATCCTTGATTTATAACCTCTTTAGGTTTATTATTCCTTTTGTATCATTTATTACCGTGTTATAACAATTATGTAATTATTTATGTTTACATTAGACGTTTTTCCAGTATTCGATCTATATATCCAAATTGCTTAGGTATGTGGAATATGGTCAATGATGTCATTACTACACCATCTATATAATAATAATAATAAAATAATTAACATTTTTTACATAAATTATTATTTTAAATCCATCCATTGAATATGTTTACTAAAAATGAACAACATTACAATCATGGAGATGGTAAGTCATACGTACACATGAGTTGTAGAGACCCGAAGCCTGACGTACATGGACATTAGATTACTTTTGCGGAATACTTAATACATAAAAAAAACAGACACACAAGGAACGTAATAGTTTAGTGTCTTTGGAAACTTGGAATGTTATCTTCTAATCGTGGTGAAAGATCTTCAACATCTCCCATAAAGATCTTTTACTTTTTGTTTCCTTACCTAAAACCTTTCTTTTGATCTTGGGGGAAAATAAAACATAAAAAGGGTGAGATCAAATGCTCATTAAGGGTAAGCATGGATAAAATAAAACATACCATATACATTTGAACTTAAAAATATGAATATAATGTTTAAACATCAAAATCTTGAGCAACGACATAAAACATGGAAGTACATAAGGCATAGATCATAATAGAACATAAACCATGATAATATAGCATGGGAATAAAACATGTAATTGTGGAATCCATTAAGCACATGTAATGACTTCCATAGTAGCCAAGGAATTGCTACCAAGACCATCTTAGTGGACAAAGTCCCATTCTGAATCGAGTTCACTCCTCGTTTCAGTCCTGTAACACTGAACCGGATTAACTTACCGTTCCAGCCATGTCTATCTCATGAGATATAAAATCTTTACCCAATGCATTGGAGGGAGATATAGGTCCCACCCATCTCATAATGAAATCATTCTTACTTGTGCCACAACATAAACATAAATCATTCATCATAACCCAAAGAATAAAATGGGTATCATAAACATCATCCCATCATAACATAATCCATATAAAAAAATGGATATCATTTCATCATAAGAACAGTGAAGCCATGTAAATCATAGAGACATTATACTTGAAACATACACATATGAAATAATGTCATCTTAGATGGAAAATGATTTTGATAAAACACTTGAAATGAATTCTTGAGGAAAATATCCTTTCTTCTTCAAAATAAATTTCTTTTCACAAAACATCATGCAATTTTAAAAGAAAAGGACTTTGTTGAAAATATTCAAAAATATTTTGGAGGAATCTTCATGAAAATAAGGCTTTATAAAACCATAAAAATCCATTCATGCCGTATATGTTAAAAAAACATTCTTCTCGTACTTTTGCCGAAAAAGTCAAAAAAGTACCTCGTAACGTAAACAAAAGAAAGATTCCTTACAAACCATGTAGTAAAAGTAAAAAAATGGGTAAAAAGGAATTTAAACATACATGAATACTGTTTTATAAAACATGGACATGGATGATATAAATAACCCCAATAAATACTTACGAATAAGCAATCCCGGATAAAAATGAGATTTGCAAAATTATCCTTTACCTTAGGTCCGATATGCTTCGTACGTATCCAAACCTCCTGTATAATGATTTAAATAATGTCATTGACTTATTACAGAATCATATTCATTGTTATGATATCATATATGTTTCACTTATGACTTTATATTGCCCGTTCTTTTGTAAATTCCATGTTAAAGAAGCGTTTTGGGTAAAATAATTTTATTTATCGTATGTGTTTTGACTTGTCGTTCTTGATATTATTACTTATATCCTGATTTAAATAATTCAAGAATGTAAAACATGATTTATATATAATATATATTCATCATATACATATATATTATAGATCGATAAAAGGAATGAAATACACCGTTCATGGAGACGGTAGGCCGTACGTACGCATGAACGCTGTTTTCGTTTCCCTTTTGAATTGAATGGAATTAGGTAAATGACATACATATATATATATATATATAAATAAATCCAGTATCATTGTTATGTCATATATTTCATTATTATTCATTATATATTCTTTATAATCATTCATGAATGGTTAACATGGAGAGTGAATCTCATCGCGTCGTGGAGATAGTAGTCCGTACGTACGCACGAGCAATGATATCATTCCCAAGATCGTGGAATTGTATTGGAGTGTATGTATACTATTTCAGAATAAATATCACTTTACAATATTTATTTTAACCATTATACCCATCCAAGTAAGGTGGTGATGGAAAATAGATTACACCATGGCGTGGAGACGGTATTCCATACGTACGCACACGTGGTGATTTCATTTTCCGTAGGATGGATAGATGGTGAAATAGAGTTGTTTCATACTTATAATAACATATTAGTATATGAGTGATACTTATGCTATTAATTCATAATGAAACAACCTAAGAATAATAAGTGGAAGAAAAATAAAGTTTAAAGAATCGGTAACGGACATTACCTCTTTTTTGAAGCGCCTCTTTGAGTCCTCCTCTTAGGGCACTAAAATTGGTCTTTGAAGAAGACCAGGACCTCTAGGATGTTTCTATGGAAGGGGATAAGAGAATTTTTCAGGGTTTGGCCAATCTTGAAGGCTCAAAGTGGTGTGAGGAAGGGAGGGAGGAGGTTCCCTTTTATAAGGGAGGAGAGGGGCACCTTTGGAAAAACTAAAAATATTATTTTATTATAAAGCCATATTCAGTTTTAAATAGCTCCAAATTGATTTATTTCTATGATAAGGTGGGTATGGGTATAAATACTCTCATAAAATATAATTTGGACAAGTTTAGTTTACTATTTTAACCTTATCATTTAGTTTTAACTTTAAGTTAGATAATTTTACTTTTACCGTGTCTTTTTGTGTTCTTACACTATAAGGTTAATAAACTTACTATAACAAGTAAAACGAACCCCAAGTTATTTATTATTAATATATATAACCTTATCTATGTCATTTTTCCGAACCATAGATTTTTAGGAATAAAATAACAATTAATAATATTATATTTGTTCTAACAACTATTTTATGTCAAGTTTGACACTATTTAGTAATTGATTTTTGTGAAAATCATAACAGGATGATTAGTTCAAAAAAAGTTACTTAAATCAATACTAACATGTCATATTAATCTATAAAATTAGTGTAATTCATAAAAAGTCTCAAATTACATTTATTTGGGTATTTATAACATCCATTATGTCAATATTTCATTAATAAGATAATTACTGCATCATCGTTGTGTCATAAATAAATTAAATTATTTAATGTCTAAAAATTACAAATAAAATACCATTATGTAGGAAATATTTTTAGCTTTCTAATGAATATTTATAGTCTAATTTATCTTATGTATAACCCTATATTAAAAATTATCTACTTATTAAACTTTGATTTTAACTATTTTAACCCTTCTTTAAATAAATTAATAATAAATGTCCTAATCTAATGCAAGTGGGCCTAAATGGTCATATTTTATTCCTAAGATTTTTTTGGTCGAATTACACTTATCTAATAAAATTAGGACATGTGTTAGGGTAATAATAATATCATTTTTACCCTTAATTATCCTATTTACTTTTAACCGTGGTAAATAAAAGTAAAAAAGTTACTATTCACTAAAAATTATTTTCATCTCATTGAACCACATTTTAGTCCTTTATATTAACCGTGTCTCTAGGATTTTCGAAATTCCACTCATAGAAGCGGTAAAATTAAGTTTTATGAAAAATTTAATTTTTTAACTACCACTTAGTGGTTTCACTATTCATCAAAAAATGAAAGTTTCCAGAAAAATACAAAAAATTAGGCCTAAGATATATTTGATATTATGAACTCAAAAATGATTTCTATTTTACCAAATTCAAAACATATCAGTTGCATTAATTAATTTAAAAATTAATTCCCGTCTTCAAAACAAATAGCGTGTTCTTGAGAGATAATAACTATCAAAAGATTGACACTTGTTTATGTCTAGTTTAAATGTGAAATTACATGCAATGAACAACATTGTGTTAAATTTTAAAAATATATTCTAAATATACTTTAAAACCACTCAAATTATTAATTTATCACTATTAATTATTTCGATTAAAAAGGTTGTTTTTAATTAAAATTTAGTAATTTTCACTATTCATCAGAAAATGAAAGTTATCCGAAAAGTACCAAAATTTCACCCTAATCTAATTTTGATATTCCGAATCAAAAAATGAAGTCCATTTTGAAAAAAAAATTACAAAATTTCAAAAAGTGGTTATTACTATTCATAACTGCTAGTTTTAATAATATTTTAATAGCATATCGTTGTTTAGTGAAACTCGATAATGCGTACTACACACGCTATCGAGGATGGTTGCGATTGCGTGTAATGCAAGTCAAGTCAAGGATGAGTGTTGTGCAAGATCCTTTTGGTGTATCGTACAACACAAGACATTGATGAAATTAAAAAGAATATTTTTCATAAAATCTCGGGGTGTTACATTCTACCCCCCTTAAAATGAATTTCGCCCTCGAAATTCGTCAGGGTTATAAATGGTTTACTACTCAAAAGTTTCTTTAATAGAAACCCACATTGTAAAAAGTAATACAAAAACCAATCTTTAAAAACAAAAGTATGAAACGTAACGGTTACCCAAATAAACTAATCACTGGGTTTCCACATAGGTGAAAATATGGATATGGAAGAGAAATCTAACCTTCGTGTTCTGATGGAGAGTGGTAGAGAACATGGCTATGGAAAAGGCAGCAATCACAAATCCATAAATTTGTGACGATCTAAGGTACCATCTGATTCATCAGATATAAGATTACTAGGACAACATTTTTGGTTTTCAAGATCATTTCCCTAAAGTTGATGAAATTGGAATTAGAAGAAATACTTTCGTGATTTTGGTATAGTCTCACCGTTGGTCGTTCTTTGGACAATTTCCACTTCATATCTTAAAGAAATGAAGTTTAATTTGTCATTCGTGATGTGTTAGCAGATCATGTGATATAATGATGGGTCATTCCATCTATCTCAAACAAAAGGTTAGAAAAGTTATCAAAAAAATACATAAGTCCATCTATAGTGAGATTAATCGTATATGGTTCCTAAAATGGACTTATACTTCTTATAACATACTTCTTAATATAATAAAACTAGTTTCTACTAAACAGGGACTTCCTGTAGGCCAGTGGTAGGCGATAAAGGCCAGTTGCACTTCAGTTGTGGGTTCGATTCCCACAGCCTTGTCCGACGCGATGGGCTGTCGCCCATCCTGCAGGTTGTCCTTTTTCTAAAACTACATTACTATAACATCCCATAAATAATATCCGAACAACTTCTATCCTTAAACAATACTAACTTATGTCCAACATAATCCATTCCAATCTTTAGGCTTATCCAAAATAATACTGTCTAATCTCATATTATAGTGAAACGATTACCAAAGAGTTCATACAACTAGAATGTTAATACCATTGTTGATCCCCATATATCATTAGATATGTCTTGTTGGTCACATTCCAAACATTCTAAGGCCTTAATCATGTATTCTCTTGAAAAAAAATGAATACCCATTGAACCTTATTGAAAACATAAATGCTGTTAAAAGTTAATCTTTCCACATACCAAAATCCTCAAAATTCTATATACTCAAACCATGATATCACTTAGTCCTTATATCAATAATGAGCTCATGAATACTGTCAAACATTTCATTTTCTCGTTTTCCCTTCATTATGCACATATCATCTTTTTTTCCAAAAATATCTCAATCATTTTCCATGGTTACCGGTACCATTGAAAACCACAATAGACCAGTACATAAATATTCCAATATTCCATGATACTATATAAAACATTATTTTGAAATCCCATTACATAAAAACTTAATCATTCCCCCACATCGTTGTCATATTCAACATCGCCAATAGTGATCACATGTGACTTCCCTTTGTCCTTTTCCTTAAGTGGTTGCTCATGTGGATCATCACTAACCCTTGGATTAGGGAATTTATTAGAATAATGCCCCATTTCCTTTCACATGAAGCATTGAAGTGTTGGTGGTGCGTTCTCTACAATCTTTTCTTTATTCACATCATTAGAAACCCTTTTTCCATTACTTGGACAATCAGATGCTCGATGACCTTTTCCACACTTAAAACATTTTCTAGTCCCTTTAAGATAATCTCCACCATGCTTCTTTCCACACTTTGAGCATAAGGAAACATTCATCTTCTTTTCACCATTTTTCTGAGATTTCTCCTTGAACTCCATCTTTCATTTTTGTCAAAACTATGAGATGGATAAGTAACACTAACTTCCATTTCTACCTTGATAGCACAATGCAAAATTTCTTCATAGCTACTGAAGTCTCTTATAGCTAATGCCCTTCAATGATTTGGTTTTATGCCACTGAAGAATTTATTAACTTTACTTTCAGGTTGGATGATAAATCCAGATGCATACCTTGCAAGCCTTGTAAAATTCGCTTCATATATACCAACAGATTCATCATCCTTTTGTTTTAGTTCAAGAAACTCATTCTCCATATTTGTTCTAAGAATACGAGGGAAGTACTTATTGAAAATTAAGTTCTTGAACTCTTCCCATTCCATGGACTCAATTTCATCTCTTGGCCTTGTATTCTTGATAAGATTCCACCATTGATCAACATCACCTTCCAAACGATACACTACTAAGATGACTTTATCATGTTCAGAACATTTAAGAACTAAAAATATCATTTCAGTAGTACTGATCCATTGTTCAGTAACAAGTGGACCAGAAGACCCACTGAAAGAAGGTGGACGTTGCCTCATGAAGGACTCAATAGAATATTGTTCTTTTCTCTGCTCATTTGGAAGTCCAGAATGATTCATAGTTTGTGTAAGTATAGCAATAAGTTTTTTCACACCATCTCCCATAACATTTGTTTGTTCAGGAGGACAATCATTTCATTGTCCATTACGTTGATCAACACGGTTCCTTCGGGTTCCATCCATCGTCTAAAACCCAAAAAGAATAGTGTGAGAGGCAAAAATCATGCTAGGGAAAACAACATAATAAAGGGGGAGTACCTTCAATATCTAACATATTAGGTTTAATTCTAAGATCGTTAGCACAATTCCAGGACTATAACCTATACTTATACTTAACCGTAGGGACATCTCTAGACATACCTTAGAAATATCTCTAGGGATCTCACTAAAGTTCTCGAATCCTAGTTTCCAAAGGTTGACTAAACCTTTCCTCTGATACCAACTGTAGAGACCCGAAGCTTGACATACATGGACATTACATTACTTTTTCAGAATACTTAATACATAACAAAAAGAGACACACAAGGACCGTAATAGTTTAGTGTCTTTGGAAACATGGAACGTAATCTTCTAATCGTGGTGAAAGATCTTAAACATCTCCCATAAAGATCTTATACTTTTTGTTTCCTTACCTAAAACCTTTCTTTTGATCCAAGGGGAAAATAAAACATAAAAAGGGTGAGCTCAAATTCTCAGTAAGGGTAAGCATGCATAAAATAAAACATACCACATACATTTGAACTTAAAAACATGAACATAATGTTTAAACATAAAAATCTTGAGCAACGACATAAAACATGGAAGTACATAAGGCATATATCATAATGGAACATAAACCATGACAAAATAGCATGGGAATAAAACATGTAATTGTGGCATCCATTAAGCACATGTAATGATTTCCATAGTAGCCAAGGCATTGCTACCAAGACCATCTTAGTGGATAAAGTCTCATTCTGAATCGAGTTCACTCCTCGTTTCAGTCCTATAACACTGAACCAGATTAACTTACCGTTCCAGCCATGTCTATCTCATGAGATATAAAATCTTTCCGCAATGCATTAGAGAGAGATATAGTTCCCACCCATCTCATAATGAAATCATTCTTACTTGTGCCACAACATAAACATAAATCATTCATCATAACCCAAAGAGTAAAATGGGTATCATCAACATCATCCCATCATAACATAATCCATATAAAAAAATGGATATCATTTCATCATAAGAACAGTGAAACCATGTAAATCATAGAGACATTATACTTGAAACATACACATATAAAATAATGTCATATTAGATGGAAAATGATTTTGATAAAACACTTGAAATGAATTTTTGAGGAAAATATCCTTTCTTCTTCAAAATAAATTTCTTTTCAAAAAACATCATGCAATTTTAAAAGAAAAGGATTTTGTTGAAAATAGTCATGAAATCTTTTGGAGGAAGCTTCATGAAAATAAGGCTTTATAAAACCGTAAAAATCCGTTCATGTCGTATAAGTTAAAAAAACATTCTTCTCGTACTTTTTACGGAAAAGTCAAAAAATTAACTCATAACGTAAACAAAAGAAAGATTCCTTACATACCATGTAGCAAAAGTAAAAAAATGGGTAAAAATTAATTTAAACATACATGAATACTATTTTATAAAACATGGACATGGATGATATAAATAACCCCAGTAAATACTGATGAATAAGCAATCCCAGATAAAAATGAGATTTGAAAAATTATCCCTTACCTTTGGTCCGATATGCTTCATACGTATCCGAAACTCCTATATAATGATTTAAATAATGTCATTGACTTATTACATAATCATATTCATTGTTATGATATCATATATGTTTCACTTATGACTTTATATTACCCGTTCTTTTGTAATTCCATGTTAAAGCAGCGTTTTGGGTAAAATCATTTTATTTATCGTATGTGTTTCGACTTTTCATTCTTGATATTATTACATATATCCTGATTTACATAATTCCAGAATGTAAAAAATGATTTATATATAATATATATTCATCATATACATATATATTATAGATCGATAAAAGGAATGAAATACACCGTTCATGGAGACGGTAGGTCGTACGTACGCATGAACGCTGTTTTCGTTTCCCTTTTGAATTGAATGGAATTAATTAAATGACATACATATATATATATATATATATATACATAAATGCAGTATCATTATTATGTCATATCTTTCATTATTATTCATTATATATAATTTATAATCATTCATGAATGGTTAACATGGAGAGTGAATCTCATCGCGTTGTGGAGACGGTAGTCCGTACGTACACACGAGCGATGATATCATTCCCAAGATCGTGGAATTGTATTGGAGTGTATGTATACTATTTCAGAATCAATATAACTTTACAATATTTATTTTAACCATTCTACCCATCCAAGTAAGGTGGTGATGGAAAATAGATTACACCACGGCGTGGAGATGATATTCCATACGTACGCATGCGTGGTGATTTCATTTTCCGTAGGATGGATAGATGGTGAAATAGGGTTGTTTAATACTTATAATAACATATCAGTATATGAGTGATACTGATGTTATTACTTCATAATGAAACAACCTAAGAAGAATAAGTGGAAGAAGAAATAAAGTTGAAAGAATCGGTAACAGACATTACCTCGTTTTTGAAGCGCGTCTTTGAATCCTCCTCTCAGGGCACTAAAATTGGTCTTTGAAGAAGAACAGGACCTCTAGGATGTTTCTAGTGAAGGGTAGAATAGAATTTTTCAGGGGTTGGCCAAGCTTGAAGGCTCAAAGTGGTGTGAGGAATAGAGGGAGGAGGTGCCCTTTTGTAAGGGAGGAGAGGGGCACCTTTGGAAAAACTAAAAATATTATTTTATTATAAAGTCATATTTGGTTTTAAATAGATAAAGATTGATTTATTTCGAAGCTAAGGTGGGTATGGGTCGAAATCCTCTCATCCAATATAATTTTTACAAGTTTAGTTTACTATTTTAACCTTATCATTTAGTTTTAACTTTAAGTTAAATAATTTTACTTTTATCGTGTCTTTTTGTGTTCTTAAAATATAAGGTTAATAAACATACTATAAAAAGCCAAACTAACCCCAAGTTGTTTATTATTAATATATATAACCTTATATAAGTCATTTTTCCGAACCTTAGATTTTTAGGAATAGAATAACAATTAATAATATAATATTTGTTTTAAAAACTATTTTATGTCAATTTTGACACTATTTAGTAATTGATTTTTGTGAAATTCATAACAGGATTATTAGTTCGAATAAAGTTACTTAAATCAACAATAACATGTCATATTAACCTATAAAATTATTTTAATTCATAAAAAGTCTCAAATTACATTTATTTGGGTATTTATAACATCAATTATGTCAATATTTCATTAATAAGATAATTACTGCATCATAGTTCTGTCATAAATAAATTCAATTATTTAATGTCTAAAAATTAAAAATAAAATACCCTTATGTAGGAAATATTTTTATATTTCTAATGAATATTTATGGTCGTATTTATCTTATGTATAACCCTATATTAAAAATTATCTACTTATTAAACTTTGATTTTAACTATTTTAACCCTTTTTTAAATAAATTAATAATAAATGTCCAAATCTAATCCAAGTGGGCCTAAATGGTCATATTTTATTTATAAGGTTGTTTTTGGTCGAATTACACTTATCTAATAAAATTAGGACATGTTTTAGGGTAATAATAATATCATTTTTACCCTTAACTATCCTATTTACTTTTAACCGTGGTAAATAAAAGTAAAAAGTTACTATTCAACAAAAATTATTTTCATCTCCCTGAACCACATTTTAGTCCTTGATATTAACCGTGTCTCTCAGATTTTAGAAATTTCACTCACAGAAGCAGTAAAATTATGTTTTATGAAAAATTCAATTTTTTAACTACACTTAGTGGTTTCACTATTAATAAAAAAAATGAAAGTTTCCAGAAAAATACCATAAATTAGGCCTAAGCTATATTTGATATTATGAACTCAAAAATGATGTCTATTTTACCAAATTAAAAACATATCAGTTGCATTAATTAATTTAAAAATTAATTCCCCTCTTCAAAACAAATAGAGTGTTCTTGAGAGATAATAACTATCAAAAGATTGACACTTGTTTATGTCTGGTTTAAATGCGAAATTACATCCAATGACCAAAATTGTAATAAATTGTGAAAATATATTATAAATATACTTTAAAACCACTCAAATTAATAATTTATCACTATTAATTATTTCGATTAAAAAGGTTGTTTTTAATTAAAATTTAGTAATTTTCACTATTCATCAGAAAATGAAAGTTATCTGAAAAGTACCAAAATTTAACCCTAATCTAATTTCAATATTCAGAATCCAAAAATGAAGTCCATTTTTAAAAATAAAATTTACAAAATTTATGAAAGTGGTTATTACTATTCATAACGGCTAGTTTTAATAATATTTTAATAGCATATCGTTGTTTAGTGAAACTCGGTATTGCGTACTACACACGCTATCGAGGAAGGTCGCGATTGCATGTAATGAAAGGCAAGTCAAGGATGCATGTTGTGAAAGCTCCTTTTGGTGTAGCGTACAACACAAGAAATTAATGAAATTAAAAAGAATATTTTTCATAAAATCTCGGGGTGTTACATGAGTAACTTTTCATTTTTCAATTATAGAAAGAAGGTAAGTAGAATTTTGTATTTCCATAAGGATTATAGTATCTTAAATATAATATTAATTCTTTTAGTATACTTATATATATCATTCATGTGCTGTGGTCATGAAAAAAAGATCACATTGCTTCGTGGAGGTCGTAGTCCACACACACACACAAACGACGTTATCCTTTTTCTATGCATAGAATGTTTAGAAAATAAAAGATATATATTTATTATTTTAATAATGATTAATATACTTATAATATCATATATAGACCATAATTTCATTATTATAACCATTCTTTAGAGATGATGATGGAAAATGAATTACATCAGTTTGTGAGGCAGTAGTCCTCCAAACACTCGAAAGATGAATTATTTTCCCATTTCATTAAAGTGGATATTTGCAAAGATAATTACCCTGACATATTAATATAAAAATATATTTAGGATATTTTAGTTATTATTTATCATGGTTGAATAAGGTTTGAAGGATGTGGTAGAATAAAAAAACAGAAGTGCTTGATTAAAAATGATACATCTTTTTTTGGATACCACCATTGATTAACACATTAAGCCTTCTAAAGTTGGTGTTATTTATAAAATAAGTCCTATAGAATCAGTGGAGGGACTCTATAAAGATATTAGGTCATTTATTGGCCAAAAAATGGGTTCTTATGTCTGAATGATTATGAATAACTGGTTCCCTTTTATAAGAGAGGAGATGGGCACTCTTGGAATTTCCCAAAATATTAAATTAATATAAATTACATTTGATTTAAAAATGGATAAATAAGGATTTTTAAAGATAATATGGTTATGGGTCTATATATCATAATTAAACAGAATTTATATATGTTTTGACTATATTTATACACCTATCATTTTGTTTGAACTTGTATTTTACCCCTTTATCTCTTACCGTGATGACATTGTTTTTTAATATTTAAGGGTTAATAAATTTACTATAAAATGTAAAATGATCCTTAAATGGATCATAAATGACATGATAAACCATATAAGAATAATTTTTATGAATAAAATATTTTTAAGAATTTTAAATCCTTTAATAAAATATCATTTACTATAAAATATTGATAATATTAATTTTTAGGACTATTCATTAATTTGACTTTAATAATATCATGATAACAAATATAATTAGAAAAAACTATTTCATTATATACCTAACATGTAAATTTATTATATAAATCATTTTTTATCAGATTAAATATCTCAAATTATATTCATTTTAATATTTTTAATAACATTTATTTGATAATTCTATTAATAAAATAATTACTGCATCAATGTTGTGTGAGAATTTATAGCAATTTTTTTTACTAATTTTAGAACAATTTTTTAATGATCAAAAAATAATATCTCTTATGATATTAATGAGTCATATATTTTATGGTAAAATTTTATAATATAAGGCAGATTAGAGAAATTTTGGCTAAGTGTTGGAAAGACCAACCATCAGAGTCTACTAACCGTCAGACTCAACTTCCCGTTAAGGATGAATCGCCTTTAGGATGAGAAATTGACAATGTTTTTAAAAAAATACTATCAAAGATGATTCATTTTTAGGATGAAAATTTGGCTATTTTTGGAAAGCACCTACTATCGAATACAAGTCATCGCCAGGATAAAAGTTTGACAAAGTATGGAAAAGACCTATTGTCATCAATGAGTCAATGTTAGGATGGAAAATTGGATAAGTTTGGGAAATAATCAATTCTAGAGGATGAATCACCATTATAACTTTGTCACCACCAAATTTGGAAATGTTTTGAGATAACCCACCACTAGAGAAGACTCGCCATTGAGAATGACCTACCGTCAGCCAAAGTAATTGTTGGCCTGACTTAATGCCAGATTTATCTCACCATTTAAAAGAGTCACCACCATTATTTCTCTTTATTATGAAATAACTATTTAAAAAGGATATATTATTGAATTTAGTGTCAATATTTATTTTAAATATTGAACTTAATTTATTTTAGGAATGAACTAATGTTTGTATAAGTGATCTAGTATGAGGAGCAGAGGATCCAGATGATTCTCCTTGAATGCTATTGATATATTAGGAAGAGGTATCACTCATGTGGTATAGAGATATATAGACATATATAGTTACACATAGAGAGATACATAATACATGAAGTGAGCTGAAACAATATTGCAAGAACATACAGAGACCCATTTGAAAAAGATTTTTACACAATGTATTCTTCTCTACAACAATCTATGGATGATTGGAGAACATCAAGCTTCTAGTTCCTTCCCATAGTTAAAACAAATGAGTTCATGACACTCTATTTTACTAAACTTTTTAGAAACATTACTTGAGCACCTATTCAAGCTACATCCAAGGAGTCACAAGCATGACAACATGTCAGACCGAGAACACTATCTTCATAACATCTTTATTTTCTCTCTCTACTTATTATCTTTACATTTTAAGGAATGTGTGATTTACTCTGTATATTAAACATGCACATTGTCTCCTTCAATTTGATTTTAAGATAATATATTTCTTCTCAACTCTCTTTACACCTATTTTCCCATGTATTATGGAAGAGGTCCCTATATGGCCTATTTTTGTTTATATTCCCACAGTTGTTGTAGAAGAGGTCATTCATGGCCTAAATAGTTGGTTTACTATTATTTACCCGATCGAGGCTATGTATCAATATTATTTTATATAATCTTTATTGAAACATGTTATTTACAAGTGTATCAGATTATGTCTCCGCTTAATACTGAACCAATTTCTTTTATTCCGTGGTGTGCTTTATTTTGTTTTATTTCAATGATTTAAACTAAATTTATTTTAAACTATAAACAAAACCACTTCTTTGATTGTTTTTCTTAACTAGTGTTTATATAAGATTTCAATTAATTAAATTTATTCAAAATTCAAAGTCATATGTATATATTTTTTAACTGATACATAATCAATCATTGAGAAATATTTTAAAAGAGAAAAACTTATATTGATATTCTATTTTGATTAACTAGGCCGTTTTAATTATTTTGGGGGTTTTATTTTGACATATTTTGAACAGAAGTATTTATTGGGTAATCAATTCACCCCTCTTGATATACTCAATGCAAACAACATTTTCTATCAGATGTTTTTTTAAAATATTTTTAACTGTGATTTGAGTTGTGTTTTAAAGATCTTAAATTTAAATAAATTAAAAATTAGATTCTTTAAATATATAATAGAAAATAAGGTTCCTCTACCAACATAAATCCTTTATTTAATGGACATAACTATTCATAATTTAAAATAAAAATGAAAATTCATATTGAATGTATGGATTTTTAAACTTTTTCTGTTATAGAGGATAAATAATAATTTCCTATAACTACTAGATCTACTTAGGATGATGTTACTAAACATGCATATAACAAAAAAATGAGAAGCTATGAAATCTATTTACTATGATTTAGGAAATTTATAATTTACTAAGTTATCTTCTAGTAAAATTAATTTTTAAATTTAGGATAAATTATCTATTTCTGATGAAGGAACCACTAATGTGAATGAAATGAGATTAAACAATTATAAAATTAAGTATGCTAAATTCAAAATTAAGCCTGATGAGTTAATTTATGATATGTATCACATGTTCAATGATAAAATGAACAAAAAGAGATCCTGGGGGAATCTAGTGTCAGAAAAAGATCAAATTATGCATCTACTAAGATGTCTTCCAGAGAGATAGAGATGGACATCTGTTTCAATAAGAGATTCATGTGATATCAATAAGATATATATAAAGGAATTGATTGGGTAGTTAAATATTTTTGAGGAAGATGTTATGTTTAATCAGGGAGATGATGATCACCCCAATAAGAAATCTATATCCATCAAGACTACTACTTCAAAACGAAAATACAAGGAAACAAGTTCAAGTTGAAAGCTCTAGTTATTGGGAATAGCTATCCGATAGTGATGTGGAAATGAACCATTTGGCCAAAAGTTTTAAGAAATTATATAAGAAAAATAAATTCTTTAGGAAACCATGATTTATTGGAAAGTATTATAAAATATGGAATTGGAATAAGGACTAGAAAAGGTATGACATTACAACTGATATTTCTTTTACGAGTGTAAGAGAAAAGGACATGTTAAGGCTAACTATCCCAAGTTTAATTACAAAAATAAACATTAAGATAAGGATGGAAAGTATAATAATTCCCTTAAATCCACATCGAGTTCCTATGAGGATAATTCCATTGAATTAGAATCAACTCATAAAGAAAATCCTAATAGAGAAAATATTTTCTTCATGAAAAATATATTTGAGGTACCAACTATATTTTTGGTGTATAATTATGATCATTATGAAAATGAAAAAAATGATGATGAAATGTCAAATAAAGAAATTTTTTATTAATAAAATATGATTGAGTATTATTTTGATGAACCTAATTAAAAATATAAAGTTATGAAGAAATGACATGTTTATTCTACTAGTAATAGAACTGATGTTATATTTGAAAAAGAGAAGAATTCTCAATTATTAACAGAAAATATTGAAATGATATTGTAAAATGAGAAAACAAATAAATAATTAGAGAGATTTGAAAATGTAAAAGAAACTAACACTCAAATATTAAAAAAAAATTGATCCCAAATATATTACTGGTCTAGGTTACCAACCGGGACAAGAAGAGTTGTTAAGAGCACTTTTATTCCTAAATCCAATTTTGGAAATTCTGCTGTAATTTTTTAATCAAGTGGTCCTAATAATGTTTTTATTTTAAAAACTTTACAATATGATTATGGAAAACCTATTATGAAAATATGTGTTCCTAAGGCCCTAATTTCCAACATATATAGACCCAAGATAATCTGGGTACCAAAATAATTCTTGCTATAAACTTTGTTTTGTAGGAGAACTAATTGAAAATATCCTGTATAAATCTATGGTACTTGGACAATGGATGTTCCAAGAATATTTTAGGAGATAACTTGAGCTTCAAGTACTTGATAAAATTTGATGGTGGACGTGTCACCTTTGGTGACAATGCTAATGGAAATATCATTGTCCTGGGCCAAATCGGTAACACCAACACAATTTTAATTTATAAAGTATGTTTTGTTAATGGTTTAACATATAACATTATAATCATTTCAATATTATGTGATGGTGGTTTTCATGTGAATATTTAGAACAATTATTATAATTTGTTTAATTCAAAAAATAATTTAGTAATTACTGATTTAAGAAATGAGAATATTTGTGACATTAATATTGATTATTATATTTCTAAAAATGTTTCTAACTTAAGAACCTTTCATAGAGAATCTTGTCATTTTCATAAGAGACTAGGACACTATAGAATTCAATCACTTATAAATATTACTAGGAAAAATTTAGTCAAGGATCTACCCAAACTTTAATTCCCAAATGAAAAAGTATGTAACCATTGTCTAATAGGGAAACAACACAAGACATATTTTAAATTAAAGAAAGAAGTTTCAAATTATCAACCTCTTAATTTTGTTCAGATTGACTTGTTTGGACCATCTAGAGATTCTAATTTAACTGGGAAGCACTATCTATGTACTTCTAGATTAATTTTATAGGTATACTTGGGTACTATTTTTTAGCTCATAAGAGTGAATATTGTTCTTATTTTACCTAGTATAATAAATCTATACAAATAATAAGTAGACTTATAATTAATACCTTAAGAAGTGACCATGGATGTGAGTTTGAAAATCAGGACTCTGAATCCTTTTTTCTCACAAAATGGATATAACAATAACTTATATTCTCCTAGTACCTCTCAAAATAATGAAGTTTTATAAAGAAGAAATAGAACACTTCAAAAAAAATCCCAGACAATTCTTAATGAATATTTCCTACCTGTATACTTTTGGGAATAAGATATGAATACAAACTACTATATAATTAATAGAGTTTTAATTATACACATCATAAATAAAACCATTATGAACATTCTAATAGTTGAAAGACTAATGTTAATTACATTAGAGTTTCTGGTTGAAATATCTATTCGTAACACTACATATAATATTGAAATGTTTTCCTCTAAAATTGATAAAGGAATTATCCTTGGCTATTAAATTTCAAATAAATCGTATAGAGTTTTTTATAAAAGAACCAAGACTGTGGAAGAGTCATTCCATATAATATTTGATGAGATAGATCCACATGAGACTAAAACCCATTTATGAAACCTTGAGGATGATTATTCACTTTAAACATAAATTCCATACCTTCTGATTATATAGTAAAACAAGAAGAAAAATCATCCATCTTTGAGGAACTTATAGAACCTGAACCTGTAGAAGTCCCTGAGGTGACCAACTCTTACTTTTTTTGGATATTTTTGGACTCTTAAATATCATCCTTTAGATTATGGTGTTGGAGACTTAGATAGATTCACACAAAGTAGAGCTTCTATAAGATTCCCGATCGAACAAAATGCTTTATTGTCACAACTTGAACCTATGAACTTCAATGATACAATCAATGAGGAATTCTGGGTAATGGATATGCATTAATAACTTAATAATTGTAGAGAGAAATAATTTTTGGGATCATTTTGATACACCCAAAGACACCTTGACTGTAGGAACTAAATAGGATTTTATAAACAGGGTTGAGGATTCTGGGACAATTGTAAATAATATGGCTAGACTAGTTACACAAGAGTATAGTTAAGAATATGGTATAGACTATGGAGATACCTTTTCACCTATATCCAGACATGAATCCATTAGAACACTACTAGTCTATACAACATGTCTAGAAATCATACTATATCATATGGATGTAAAAAAGTGCATTTTTGAATGGGTATATAGTTTAGGATGTTTTTGTTGAAAAAATATCTCGATTTCAAAATCCTCATTTTATAAAATGTGATTTCAAGTTAAGAAAATTATTATATGTTTTAAAATAAACTCTTAGAGATTGGTATGATACACTCAGCTCTTTTCTCATTTCAAAATAATTTTCAAAAGGTATAACTGATCCTACCCTATTTATAAAAATAATTTAATAAATGTTTGAGTTGTTCAAGTTTATGTATATGATATTATTTTTGGATAATATAAAAATTATTTATGTACTAACTTTTCAAAAATAATGAAAAATTAATTTGCAATGAGTTTAATGAGTAAAATAAAATTCTTTCTTAGTTTTCATATTTTTCAAAATAAAGAAGGAATTATTTTAAATCAAATTAAATATAATAAATACCTTTTAAAAAATTATATATTGGATATCACTAAGAGTAGTCCAACTCATGTGAGTACCACCTATAAATTGGATATTGATGAAGTTGAGAAATTAGTGGATCAAACCAGTTACAAAGGTATGATTGGAATTCTTCTCTACTTAACTACTATCCAACCTGAAATTATGTTTAGTTTGTGTATGTGTTCTCATTTTCAAGAAAACCCCAAAAAATCACACTTAATTTTTGTAAAAAAGGATTTTCAGATACCTCAAGTATACAACCAATTTAGGATTATTCTATCCTAGAGGAAAATAATTTGACCTAGATAGTTATTTAGATACTAATTTTGGTGGTTGTAAGTTAGATAGAAAAATCACCTATGGAACATGTTATATTTTGGGAAAGTCACTAGTTTCTTTGTGTAGTTAGAAACAAAATTTTGTTTCACTGTCTACGGATAAAGCTGAATACAAAGTTGTAGGAAGATACTATGCACAAAGTTTGTGTATGGGACACATATTTATAGAATATGGATATCAATTCTAACATGTACCAATAAATATTGGTAACACAAATGCTATAAAAATTTCTAAGAACCCTATGTCTCACTCGATAATAAAACAAATTAAGGTAAAACACCACTTTTTGAGAGATATTTTTCAAAAGGTTGATATAACTCTTGAATACATTGGATCTAAACATTATCTTATTGATATTTTTACTATTTCATGGAATTATGAGAGAATTAACTACATCAAACCTGGATTAGGAATGATTTATTTTGGTTAAGTATAATTTTCTCGCTCCCACCATTGGTGTTTTACCCACCATTTGAGTTTTACCCACCATTGGTGTTTTACCCACCATTAGTGTTTTACACACCATTGGTGTTTTCCCACTATTGGTGTTTACCCACCATTGGTGTTTAACCACCATTGGTGTTTACCCACCATTGGTGTTTAACCACCATTGGTGTTTACCCAAAATTGTATTTTATATTGCATTTTTATTTACCTACTGTTGGACAAAACCCGCCATTGTCAATGTCCCACCGTTGGTTCTTAAGACACCTTTATTAATTCATTTTTATGGCTTTATTTACTTATTAAATTTATATTTCGATTCGATTTTTATTTTATTTTTCAATTTTAAAATCCCTAATTATCGAAGTGATATAAATTATACACTTTTCTAATTTCAATGATCACTCCATAGAACCTTCTCCTGAACCTTTCCACGACCCTTAATCTCCCAACCGTAGGCCTTCCCTCATCATCAATTAAACCTTCTGAGATGATCACCATGGTTAGAGTTAAGATAGATGTTTAATCTTCTCTAGATGATTTGAATCCATCAAAGAAGTAGAAAGGAGAGTTGATTCGTCCAACTTCTATTTAGATACTACAATTGGAGCTTTCAAAGAGAGTTGCACTACCCAAAAAAGAAGTTCATGTTGAATGGTTTATGTTGACCAATTCATTAGTGCTTAAAGTTTTCAAGACCATGGGGGGGGGGGGTATAGTGGTTATCTAATAATGGGAGGCCCTTATATCCTAGTTTAGTGCACTAAATCTATCAATATATAGAGTTCAGTTTTGAGGAAGATGAAGACTAGGTAAAAAGAAGAATAAACAGTCAAAAAGTTGTTTTCTCTTCAAGACAATGGGCAAGATGTCTAAAAGTACCACATAAAGGTATTTCAAATGACTACCAAGGAACTGTTCTAAGTGACAGTGTGAAATTTGTATATGGTAATTCCTTAGAATAATTTACTAGATATGGGATAATTAGAAGACAAAATTCTAGTGAGCTTGATGGTTAATGACGCTTTCTTTTAATGTTTATTAAAGATGTGTTTTGCCTATGGAAAGTTGATTTCTCTACAATGAGGTGTCAAGATGTATATATTTATATCTTATGAAAGGAGTAGAAAAGATAAATATGTGAAGATACCTAATGAATCATAGATGGATATATGAAATCTGTATTCTAGATCAAAATATTTAACTTATCCTATGTTCATCTTGAACATGTTGTAGTTCGAGGGATTGGTTAATAAGGGAGAATAAACTGTAGTTAAATTTGGAATATTTTTTGTTAAATGGTTAATTTTAAAAATAATGAAGATACGATTGAATCCTTGGAAGAAGCAGTGGGTTGATGATGGTGAAATTATATATAAATATTTTAATCCTATTGATAATATAACTATACTAAAGTGTCTTTTGGATCCTAGATTGGAGCCAAATGAGGTGGTTGAATATTCAGATGGGGTATAAAAAGTGGTTGCAAACTCTGGTGATGAGGAGTAGGATTTCTTAGTGGATGGGGGCAGTGACCCAAATTTGTCTCATAGTTCTCCAAGAATTAATTATGGTGCTCCTAGCCCACCTATATCTCTTCATGTCTTAGATACTCTTTTAAACTAATTAATTTAAGAGGAAAAAACTGATGTTTCTAGTGAATAAAAATTGAAGACCACATCAAAATTCTCTGAAGAAAATGGAAATAATGAAAATAGTGAAGATGAAGAAGGAGGAGGAGGATTGGATGTGGGAAACAGTGATGGATATAAAAATGATAGTGATAGAGATTCTAACCTTGATTGACCTGGTAGCTTCATTGGTTTCGAGGATGTTGAGATACTACAGACATTTATTTCTTCTCTCAGATTATCAGTTTTCCCTAGATCTGATGAGAGTCCATCCTAGTTAGAGATGTGGATATTGTTTCCAAAGAAGAGGCAGAAGCATCAATTGAGGGGGATGGATCCCCAATTATGTATAGTCACCTTATTTATCCTCTTGATGGAAACCTTTCTATGAATACAACTAATATATAGAGGGTTGCTGGGCAAATAGTTGATGAATAGTCAGTTGATAAGAAGATGGTGGTTGAGCCAACACTTGTGGAGTAGACAACTTGTTGGAACCAAGGTTGTTCTTTGCTGTAAATGGATAATGGTTTGTGTTTATTATCAATCCTCACATGGATTATTTGGGATATTTCAAGGAAATTGATCATATTGTTCAATTGATATACATTATTGAAGGTGGTGTCATTTTTTATCGTTTTCCAAACTTTTAGGGTCTATAATTTTTCGAAAGTAAATCATCAAGAAAAGTGGTTTTTATTATGGTCCATATGAAAATGTGGTAAAGGAATGAGTTTTTGGGAGATGGACTTCATGATTTGCGCTTCAAAAAGGATAAAATAATTGTGACGATGTGGGTTTTGAGAAAACTGGATTAAGTATTTCGATGATTTAAAGCATTGTGATTAGATAATATGCTACTTTGCGATTACGAGAATTGAATCTTTATAGTGAAATTAATGGCTTGATGGAAGGATCCATGACTATGATGATCATTGTGAACTAAGAATTTCAATAGATAATTTCAAAGGAAGGAGAACCATAGCGGTGTTTTTGACCGATCTAGAAATCCCATCAGAGGCGGTGGAGCTTCACAACCATCCAAGCCTATAAATAAGACTCTAACCCTCTAGATTTGACACAAAAAAATTTAGAGAAAATTTAAAATCTCCATGATTTTTCATAGAAAGGGGTGATATGAAAAACTAGGATTATATACGAGATCGAGCATCATGAAAAGAAAATTTTAGTTTGGACTGAAGTAAATTCTTCTGAGTATTGAGTGCTTTGTGAATATGGGATGTTCCACATTGGCTCGGAGAGCTTTGTGAAGGTAGGTTGATCCGTGAAGGCAGTGTGCTTCACAACAACATGTTGTTCCACGAAGGTGGTGGGGATTTGTGAAGGTGTGTTCTTTGTGAAGTAGTGAGAATTATAAAGGACTAATCTCTATTAAGGAGTGAGATCTGCGAAGGAGTGATCTCTAAAAAGGTTTGATCTCTACGAAGGAGTGATCTTTACGAAGGAGGATTGTGAAAATGCATTTTCTGAATATCATATTTCAGTAGATAGGGTTTTTAGAGTGAACCAACCCTGGATTTCGATGAAAGAAGAGTCTCATTTTGGACATAGACAAAGACTAAAATCTAAATCAATTGGAGAGACCTTCAAGTCAATAAACTGAGTAAAATTTATCCAAAGTTAGTGATCTAGGGGGAGTCGACACAAGTGTTATGAGGGACGTAGTGAGATATCCCAGAAATCTTGTAAAGGAGGTGATCCTAGAACATAGTGACTATGTCTGAACCTCCATATTCCATATATAGATAATATTAGTAGATTTTGGTATGACTGACACACTATCGACATATGCTCCTTGGACATATCCCTTAGTGGAGAACCAAGTAAAAGTGTTGTGTGGCCACATTGCATGTGATTGTTTGATTGTTGTTATTATCCATTGTACAGGTTTAAGAAGTTCCTACTAAATTGGGATGAAGATACAAAAATTTAAAATAAAAATTTGACAACTTGATTCATCCCTCCCTTCTTAGGGTGTCCTAGGGTCCTACATAGCTGTTGTGTAGATTTATGATAAGTAGTTGGGTGTTTTACCTACTTTTGCTGAGTCTACACCTACTGACCCTATAATTGTCAATTCCTATAGTAATTATTCTATCATTTTTAGGGGACCCATATCTGTAGGAATGGTATATGTTTCTAGGGTATGTCAGACATGGTCTGGACTACTCACATTTAGATGAATAAAGAACAACTATTAGAGATCGAATGGATCCTCATGGATATTTAGTAGAATAAATAGATGTTGTAGGGGAGTTTCAGAGACCTTCTTATGATGTTCGTACACCTAAAATTTCCTCTACACCCTTTCTTTCACCTATAATTATTTCATTACCAGTTGATATTATATAAAAATCTGAATTGGTATCCTTTATATAAAAACTTGTCTCTAAATTTAGTTTGTTATTAAGAAATTAGGCACATTAGGTCACTAAGTTGAGTGTGAGAGATGTAAGATATCTCTTTGATCTTGGGATACATCACATCTTCCCAAGATGATGCATCACATTAAAGAAGTATAAATAGAGAATAGGAGGTTAGAAAATAGGTTAAATACTTTTATTTATATAGTGGATGAGATGAAATATTTATTTAAAGATTATATGGATACTTTTCTAGAGATGGTGGAGAATATTTATTCTATATCTTCGAATTGAAATGCTCTACCTCCTCTTCTTGATGTTGAGATGACTAGGATAGTGACAAGAGAGGATGTTTGTGGTGTCTCAGGTGATGTACCTAACTAGCCTCATGATAGTTTGAGGAAAATCCATCATAACAGTGATCATGTGAATAAAATGGTTAGAATGTATATAAAGGCTATGAAATCTAATAAAGAGACCATTAAAAATTCCTTAAAGTAATACCTTTCAAGGATTTATACTAAACATGAACATAAATCTCATTTCAAGTTTCTCTCTGAGAATCTAAGGATGCCTCCAGCCACTGAAGAATTTAAAAATAAAGTTAATCATTTTAAGGTGATGAACCTAGTGATCAAGTTATTCCTAGACAAGAAAAAGGATTTATTTCTATGCTATGGAAGGGGAATGGGACATTATTATGGACTTCATAAATCTTAAGAAACCCTTTATTAATGTTTCTAGAACTGTAGTAGTAGCTCATGATTTCAATACATTTATTACATATCTCACCCCTCCAGTTTCTGTTGTAGAGTTCTTCTACTAGGTGTAAATAGAGATCCTAAGGAAAACTTACCTTCTCATTTTTAGACATTCAGTCTGACTCCCAGAGAATCAGTTCAACATAATAGGCCAATCATTATCAGGGAGACACCATCTCTACCTACTGTCCCTAAATCCATCCCTACAGGTATCTTAACTTTAGATGTTGTGATTTAAGATGAATATTCTAGTTCTAACAAAGGTAAGGGAAAGGCTCTACTTGATCCTTCTACCAATCTCAATAAGCATTGCGATTTTACTTACATTATTTTAGAGGAAATTTTTTATTTCTATTATTTTACTTTTTTGTTTCAATACTATTTATTTTCTCAATGGAAATCCACTTATTTTCTTTATTATATCTCTTTACATTTTCTCTTTTATTATTACATTTTGATAATCCCAAAAGGGGGAGAATGAATCTATGAAATTTATTTATTTATTTTACCACTCTTTGTACAGTGATGTTTCTGTAATACGATTATTTATAGTGTTTTCAAATGTTTCTTTGGTACTAGTGATTTTAATGCTCCAATAGTAATATTAAATTTTGATACATTCATTAATGATATTTATTTTTATGGAATATGTGTTTAGTTTATATCTTTGATATCATCTTCTATTTGATTCCATTTTATTTTAACTACATCTAATATTGTTTACTATTTAACTACCTTTGATACTATATGTATTTACTTTATTAACTACCTCTCAGACTATTTTCTATATAATATCTCTGATACCTTAATACATTTTTAATGTGCTAATATAATCTATTTTAAAACCTTAGTTTATTCTATACATGGTTTATAGTAATTCCATGATTTGTGATCATTAAAATGGGAGATATTGTGGGAAACCATGTTTTAGTGATGACTAAAACATGTCTATTATTATATTAATTTGTTTTATGTTTTATGGTAGAATTTTATAATTCAAGGTAGATTAGTTAAATTTTGACTTAGTGATGGAAAGACCCACCGTCAGACTTTACTCACTATCAGACTCGACTCACCATTAAGGATGAGTCACTGCCATGATGGGAAATTAAAAAGGTGTTGAGAACACCTACTATCAAAGATGAGTCACCTTTAGTATGAAAATCTATCTAATTATGGAGAAAACCAACCAGCAGAGATGATTCACCACAAGGATGAATATTAGTCAAGGTATGGAAAATATATACTATTAAAAATGAGTCACTATCAGGATGGAAAATTGGCTATGTACGAGAAAGACATACTCCCAAAGTATTACTCTCCATTAGAGATTAGTCACCTCCAAAATTGGAAAAGTGTTGCAATGAAATACCGCCAGAGAAGAATATCCATTGAGAATGACCTAGAGTAAGGCTAATTACCCATTGTCTTGACTTATTACATGATTTTTCATGTTTTTCAGAAGATTAGTCGTCACTATTTATGTTTATTTTGAATTAAATATTTATAATAGATATATTATCGAATATAATGTTGAGAGTTATTTTAATGATTTCACTTAATCTGTTGCAAAAATGCATTAATGTTTGTGTCAGTGATCCATTATGAGGACTCGAAGATCCGGATGATTTTCCTTGCATGCTACTAATATATTTTAAATTAGTATCTCTCAAGTGATATATATATATAAATAGATAAAGATTTACACAGAGAGTGATACAAATTATGAAGTGATCTGAAAGCATATTTCAAGAACCTCAATAGGGAAACTTGAAAAAAAAAATTACACAATGAATTATCCCCTACAACCTACTATGCAATATTAGTGAACATCAATCTCCTAGTTCCTTCCAACAATTAGAAAAAAAGATTTCATGAAACTATGTTTTACTATAATTTTCAGAAACATGACTCGAGATCCTCTTCAAGCTACATACAAGGAGTCACAAGATTCAATGTACATCAGACCGAGCAACACTATCTTCTTCAAAATTATATTTTAAATCTCAATTTATTATCTTTACATTATGAGTAGTAGGTGATTTACTGTATATATTAAATAGGAACACTATATTCTACACTTTAACTGGAAGATACTAGATATATTCTCAACTCCCTTTACACCTATTTTCCTACATTTTGTGGAAGAGGTCCTTGTGTGGCTATTTTTTGTTTTTGTTCCCATGGTTGGTGTGGAATAGGTCATGTGTGGCCTAGATACCCGGTTTTATATTGTATACCTGGTCTTGGCTGTGGATCAAGATTGTTTTAAATAATCTTATTAGAAGAAGGTGATTTCCAAGTGGAGAGGATTTGGCCTCGACCTGAGACTTAACAATATTCATTTATTCCTCCATGTGATTGTTTCTTTTATTTCTAAGCTTTAAACTGATTTTTTTTAAACTATAAAAAACCACTACATTGATAGTTAGTCTTTATTAGTGTTTATATAAGGTTAAGATTATGTAAGCTGATTTGAAAAGTTAAATTAATATTTATATATTGTTTTAACTAAGACTTAATAACAATTTGAAAAATATTTTAGAAGATATTAACTTATATCAATCTAATATTATGATTAAATGGTCTAGTTTAATTATTTTTTAATTTTATTTAAACCTATTTTGAATTGAAAATTTTATTGCGTACACAATTCAACCCCCTCTTGTGATGCTCAATCTGACCAACAAGTAAAAATTAAATAATAAATTACAATAATGAATAAAAATATTTTAAATTTAGAATTAATATTTATAGTAAAATATATCCACTAGGAAACCACATTTTAAAAATGTTATAGTTATTAAAAATATGAGTGACATCTTCAAATTTTTTTATATAAAATATTATTAATGTCCTAGACACTTATAAATGGAAACTAAAGGGAATACATTACAACCTTCAATTATTATGGCTTATAATGAATCAAATAATAAAATTTGTTCAAGTGTAAGGGTCATTTTATCATCCTTACAATATTATTTTAACCCCTAATTGCCCAATTTTCCCTTTACCATGGCAACATAATTTATCAAGGTTACTATTCATATTGTCCAAAATTAAAAGGGGGAAATTTACTAAATTTGGACCCTATGATTTCAAATATTAAATCCATTTTTAAAATTTCAAAACATATAAGTGTTAGAATTTAATTTAAAATTAAACTGGAGAAACACTATGAAAAATAGTTATTCAGAAATTTATTTTTTAAAATATAAAATGTTCTTATAATAAATTCAAGTATACAATCCATTTGAAAAATCATATTTTGAATATTTTAAAAAAATTTAACTAATTCTAAGTTGAAACTAATCTGAAAAATAATTTGACCCTTTAAATAGTTTAAAAATATAATTTTCAATGGAAATTGGTATTTTTTACTACTCATTGAAAAATAAAAATTCTTAAAAAACATTAAAAATTTAACCATAGAATTTTATTGATATTTTTATTTAAAAAATTAACTTCATTTTATCAAATAAATATTCTAAATTCTCCATAATTTATTTACAAAAATCAGTAAAAATCATTTCTGAAGAAATTTTATTTTTTTGAAGAATAAAATGACTTTTCTAAAAATTATGTGATTATTTTATAATAATTTACCAATAAAGTTATATTGAGTAGGAAGTTTATATTCATTTCATAAATTAGTAATTATTATTCATATATTCCAATTTAATGGCTAGATTATAATGGTTTCATAATAATATTTCATTGGTGTTGCGTATCTTGTACACTATCATACATAGTAATTCCGTCTAAAATATTAGTATATTACATATATGATTTATTTTGAAGATAATCATGAAAATTTTATTTAGTTTTTAGGATTAAATAACTTTATTGAAAAACCTAAGGATAAGTATGACCAATAATTCTATGTGTTGGACAACATCCTTATATTTTAGTAAAGTAGAGATTCTGAGGTTCTTGTAGAAATTATATCCATGTATGAATACTACAAGTGTATATAGGCTCTATAATTGATGAAAATAGAGTTAATAAACATGGAAATAGTGGATTGGTTATTAACTTTATAATCACATAGTGCACGATAAAGAGGCATAATGATACACCTGGTTTGACACTCCCAGGGGATATGCTGTGGTTTATTAAAATTTTCTCTAATGTTCCATTATGAATGCTTTGAGTATGATTTTATCTAATTAGGTTAGAGAAACTCATATAAAATTGAACATGGATAACCAATGATTGAACAAGGAGAGTCATAGGTTGATATGAAAGTATTATATGTTAAAAATAAAGCTATCATAAGGGAAGAAATATTTAGATTGATGTTTTCATATTCATATTTTAGATATTATAATAACATTTTTAGATTTGTTATTTGGTTAATATGGGATCATGGATATGAATATGAAAAAGGTACACATATCGAAACCACTATATAATATAACCAAATAAGGTATCATAGGTAAATGGTTAATAGTTTCAGAATATTCTTATTATGATGGAAAAGGTGAGTTTCCTATTATTACCTATGGTATTCAGGTAGATAAGATGATAAATATTAATTCCTAATACTCATATCTATTTTAATAAGTGGAGTGGTATTTATAATTGACATTTTGGTATATTCTAAATGACATTGATAATTATCTGATACATCTAAGGATCAATCTTCAATAGTTTTTAATTAATGGTTTGAAATAATATATTAAATGGTATCAATGACCTTGAAAAGTGATTTTATGAAAAGGTTATATTTTGGGGATAAATATTATAGAACACGTGATTTATGTATGAATAACTCTTTGGTTTAATATACAATATATATTGAGATAATAAAGGGTGGTTTGATTTTGAAGAAGTACGTTAGATATTATTGGTAACCTTAGGATTGATAATTGATTCATTATATTTTTATAAATTTTATCTCATTTTTGGGATTATGATATATATTGGTTAGTGTGTGGACTTATAAACTAGTGGTTAATACCATTTTAGGGGTCAATATAGAGTTAATGTTTGGAGGAATATATAACTTTGCGGTGCTTTATTGACTTGGATATTCGAAAGATTCTGGTAAAGGTATGTTATAGAGAATATATTATTAGGGATATACATAATTGGGTATATGATTGTGTTAATGGATAATGTTTTTTGAATAAAGATAAGTAACTTGATATATCCTAAGAGAGTATGGTAGTTGAAATATTAGAGGTTATACCCTGAATGGAGAATATGTTAAGAATACCTTAACCTTCTTTTATAAATGAGAAATATTTAAAATTGTGAGGACATAATTTTTTTAAGGTTGAGAGAATGTAATGAACTAATATTTTATAAATGATTACCTTGAAATAAGACAATTTTTTTATAACTTACTCCACACTTGAAACAAAACTCAAAATAAACCTCTATATTTTAGATAAAAAATAATTATTTAATCATGGACATTAATAAAATAGTCATTGAATTATATATAATGAATAATATTAACCTCTTTATGATTTATATGTATAAATAAAATAAATACTAATTTTAATATGGATGAAATTAAATTATTTTACCTAAAATGGCTAATAAGATCACTTATTGTTTAGAAAAGTGTTATTCTAAAAATTTAATTTTTATATGATATGCATTTCTATTTTAATAAAAATATGTTTAATGATGATAAATTATGCTTGAAACTAATAACTGGTTAACAAAAATTTACTTGGTAAATGATATGAAATAAGAATAGTTTAAGTTAATACTTAAAAATATAAATTTTCAATAAAAATGGGGGGTTTCATTATATTATATGGTATTATTAAAAAATTGAATTTATAAATTTTATAGTTTTAAATTAATAAAAATAAATTCATTTTATAATTTATCATATAAAAATTTTCTTGGTGTGATTTTTTGATCTTTTTCTAAAAATGTTGGTTTTTAGTCCAAAATTATGATTTTCATGAGACTTGAAATTTTTATAACATCATAAATATACAAGAATGATATATAAGAATAAAAAAACTTTTATATGATTAAAATATTCTTTGAACTTATAAAACCTCACTCAAAATTTTTTAGAACTAAGGTAAAAGGTTACTTGAATAAAAAATATTTCTAACCATTATTTGAATCAAGTATTTTCAAGGAGAGTTTGATTTACAGCTTGTCATTAATGACTCATCCAATTTATTTGTTTAATAATAATCCTATTTTTTCCTGGGGATTGATAATTTTATTAACTATGTCTTACACATAAAATCTAAGCTTAAAATACTTTTTTTAAATATATTTTTATGCGTTATGTGCGCTAATCATAAAATAAAATTCTAAAATCCTTCGACATTTTTAAATAATGATTTGAAAATTTTAAAATAACATGGTTTAATTTAGATAAAATGATATATATTCATTTTCTCATTAAAATTAATTAATAAGGTTAAAAATTAGTTACCATAGTAAAGTTAATTTGAGTTAGAGGTTAATAGAAAAATAAAAGCCTTTAAACACTCAAAGTTTCTCCAAAATCAATATATGAGAGGATTTTATATAATATAATTTCCAAAATCCCATATTTTTCACTTTTTATCCATTTATCCTTGAATTGTGGAATGTCATTATTGAAATTTTCTTTGTGTTTCAAAAATTTATCTTTTATCGATTATCAAATGATATCATTTACACCCATTCAATATTATGCTTCACCATTAAATTAATAATTTAAAATATGATATTTGTTTCTCAATATAACCCAATATCATTTCCTAAATCTTTTAGTCAAACTAATATTTTATATTTTTTTTTAATTCTGAGTATTCCCAGGACACCTCAAATCTCTAATGTATGTATTATCATCTACTTATGTTTTTATTCTTAAAATTATTCTTCAAAATATCTTATCACCATGATAATATGATAAATTTAGTGTTATTGTTATAATAATATATTTTAATATTATTGGTATAGCCCTTATATAATCATTTCTATCCACTTATAAATACAAAGGAATGTCAATCATACGTATGTACAAACTACAACCCTGATGAAGAACCGTTTTTCATATTTCATATAGATTTTCATTCATTGTCAAAAAATAATAAAATTTGGTTCAAAATAATAAAAAATATTATCATTATTATTCTTTATATTGATATTATGTCCAAAGAAGCACCTCCTTAACCATACTCACCCATAAAGATAATGTTTGTTCAATTTTGGGTGGGTTTAACCACCTACATGATCAATGATATAAAAATAAAATCATGTATGGCTAGGAGAAATTATTTACAATTATAATATTATATTATATATATATATTTTTTTTGGTTCTGGTAATGTTATATTAATATTTAACTCATTAATTATGAAAACACCTTTCATTCGTTAAGAATCACCGAAACATGATCATTGTCAATTTCATCTTCATGGTTCATAACCAAAACTATCATGAAATGAAATTATAGATTTATAAAATATCTTGGAACACATATATATTACAGTAACATATATGATATAATAGTATTTAACTTTGAAAAAATAATAGATACCAACATGACTTTTATGAAACTAGTTCAAAGCGATAAATATTACAAACACCTGATGTAAAAAAACGAGGTAAAAAATACCTAATATATATTTATAAAATGATTAAAAATGGAAGTATAAATGGTTATAGTTATGAATAATGTTATTTTTCATGTATTTAATTAACTTATTATAATTATTTAGGATATTTTGTGTAAGTGTACAACAGATCATGACTATGGTATGGTTTTTTCATCCCAAATTCCAATATTTGAGTCCTATTTTGTATTATACACCTAATTTAACTTATTTGTAGTATATAAATCCTATTTGAGATTCCATATCATTAAATATATTATAGTCATGTTATTTTAAGTTAAATTTCAATCCATATTTCCCAAGGGGTTCTTATTCGAAAGTTTCTAATGTTGTAAGGGTTTTCTTGGTGTCAATTCTGATTCTTTGAGTCATAATATAGATTGTTCCCCATGTTTTATTTGTATAGAGTATTCACTACCCATGAATATTTTTTTATCATAATATTTTTATTTCATCAGTTTTATTATCCAAATCATGTTCCATTATTTGAGTACTTATTGATTCAGTTGTTTTCCAAAGTAGTAAGGATTTTTGGTAACTCAACTTTCAATCATTGAGTTATGATCATTCTCTTAAACTTATATAATTTAAGTTGGGTACATCATTCCCTTTGATTTTATGATTTTTTTTATTCTATTACTATTTTCTAGGGATATACATTCCTTCAACATAAACCTTTTTACAAATATTTCTCAGTTCTTCAATTATATTCTTTTAAAAACATTCACATTCATTCTCTAGATAGATTAAAATCACGTTATTAAAATATTGACTTAGTTGTATACTCATTTATCTATATGGTATGTACATAAAATTTTACATAACTCATATAGGATGATTCTCACCTAGAAATAATGTTATTCTATTAACATGGGGAATACTATTGGTGTAACGTATATTTCAATTCCAATATAGATTCTTATTGGAAAGATTATTATTTATTATTTTTGTCCACTTTTTTATGAGGATGGGTTATGAACATGTTATAACACCCCATGATTTCATTGTACATTATCTCTTTAAAATAATTCAGTAGCTGGCGCCACACACAACACCGTGTTCGAAAGCACAACGACTTACCAAACTAGCCGTTCAAAAAGCCGTTATGAATAGTATTAACTAAAATTTTAAATTTTTATACTCCATATAATTTTAACATATATATTATCTGTTTCATAGACATAATAGAATAAAAAATTCAATATTTCAGATAAAATAAGTATTTTTAAAAAAATGCAATTTTACCACCTTTTAATGGATAACCCTTTTTAAATCCAATATTTGAAACTTTTATATATTCAATTTGAGAAAATAAACTTCTTCTTTAGAATAGGGACATAAAAATTTAGTTTGGATAAATTTTTGGAGTTTTTCTGATAACATTCATATTTTGATGACTAGTGAATGATACTAAATTTTAATTGAAAACAAATTTTTTAATCAAAATAATTTATAGTGTTAAATTATAAATTTTAATGGTTTTGAAGTATAATTATATTATATTTTTATCATTTAATCCAATATGGGTTATTGGAAGTAATTTCACATTTAAATTGGACATAAACACATATCAGTCTTTTGACAGTTTTAACTTCTCAAAAACCCGCTTTCTGGTTTTGAAAATGGGAATTAATTTTAAATTAATTAATGAAACTCCTATGTTTTGAATTTGTTAATATAGACCTGATTATTTAATTTTGAATATCAAAATTATCTTAGGGTGAATTTTTGGTTTTTTCTGAAAACATTCAATTTTTGTTGAATTGTGAAAAACACTACGTTATTTTTTTTAAACCGACCTCTTATTTAAATAATTAATTATTTTATTTTATTTTATTTTAAGTCAAAATAGATACTTAATACCAATATTAGTTCAATTTAATTCATTTATTTCATTTTATAATAAGATTAGATGTATACAATTTTATTGAACTTTTTAATGTCTTTTACCCACCATCTAGGCACATTTGCAGAAAAATTAACTTTACCGCTTCTTTGAATTTTATTTCAAAAATATGAGAGACACGGTTGAAATCAGTAAGTAAAATGTGGTTCAATAGAATGAAAATAATTTGTTTTGAATTGTTAATTTTGAATTTTATTTACCACAGTTAAATGTAAATAGGGTAATTAAAGGTAAAAAAGTTATTATAATTACCCTAACACATGTTGTAATTCTATCGGATAAGTGTATTTCGACCAGAAAAAACTTAGGAATAAAATAGGATCATCTTTGATCCACTTGGATTAGATTATGATATTTATTATTGTTTTATTTAAGGAAAAGTTAAAAGCGTTAAATTCAAATTTTGTTAACTAAGATATTTTTAATGTAGGGTTATACATAATATAAATTTGACTATAAATATTCATTAGAAAACAAAATATTTCCTACATAATGGTATTTTATTTAAAAATTTTAGACATTAAATAATTAAATTTATTTATGACATAATGACGAGAGAGTAATTACCATATTATTGAAAGATTAATATAATTGATATTATAAATATCCGAATAAATGTAAATTGAGACTTTTGATAAATTATAATAATTTTCTAGGTTAATATGACATGTTAGGATTGATTTAATTTATTTTTTTCGAAGTAATCAAGTTTTGTTGACTTTCATAAAAACCAAATACTAAATATTGTCAGAATTGGCATTATGAGTTTTTTAAAATACTATATTATTAAATGATATAATATTTATAAAAATATAAGGATCAGGAAAAATACTCATATAATGATATATATATCATTAATGAACAACCTTGGGTTCTCTTGGATTTTCACAGTAATTTTGTTAACCATTTGTTATAATAATACAAGAATACATAGTAAAAGTTAATCTATTTAAATAGGAGTTAAATAAAAAAGATAAGGTTAATATGGTAACCTAAACCTATTTAGAACCTATTGGTTGAAATTTTTTAGACCAATCATCAACTTAGCATCTAAATAGATCCATTTTAAGCTATTATAAACCAAATATGATTATATAATAAATTAATATTTCAAGCTTTTCCTAAAGTGACCCTCACCTATCTTATAAAAGGGTACTTCCCCTTCTCTCAAAATCACACCTCCAAAGCCATTTGGCTCAGCCAAACCCTGCTCAAATATCCTCCCAACTACCCTCAATTCAACCTAGAGGTATTACATTGATAAAAAATCCAACTTTTGGAGCCCTTTTGATCAAATCAAAAGGAATCGCCCGAAGAAGAGGTAATAATTCCATCACCTCTTTAAAAGTTCTTTTCTTCTTCCACTTACACTTTCTTGGTTGTTTCCATAAAAAAATAATAACTTCATTACCTAATAAATAATGTGATGTTATTATAAATATGGTACAACCATATTCATTATTTTATCCATCCTATGAATGACAAAGTCACCATATGTGCGTAGGTACAACTTACCGTCACCACGTAATGGTGTACTTTGTTATTCAACACTTCATTATTTGGATGGGTATAATAATGAGTATAATTGACTTTAATAATAAATATAAAATTTAAATTATTCTTTATATATGATATACCATAAAATTACATACTATTTCACCATCAATATAATGGTATTGTCGCTCATGTGTACGCATGGATTACCGTCTCCACGAAAGCGATGTGATTCATTCCCCATCATAACATTTCAAGAATAATTTAAATTTTTGGATTTAAAATAATTTTTAAGAACTTAATATCATTTTTTATATGAATCAAATACATGCTATCCATAAAAACAAGACTTAATTAACAAAACAAATAAAGGAAAACGAATCAGTTAACAACCGGAACAATGATACTTCTAAAATATTATTAACAAACCAATATTAGAAGATCATATATGATATATTATTTATATACGTGGTTATTGTATAATTTAATAACAATTATTTAACTATTACACATGTGGTTAACATACCCTCGACCAAGGAAAAGTATACTTTAATGGTTAATTTTAAAATATATTTACTTATCCGATGTTGTTTATACGTAAGTATCTATTAAGACTTCATTATCATCAACATCCGTGTTTCTAAAAAATGTATTTCAAAACATTTTTACTATTTCATATAATATGGGTTAAGTTAATTTATACTATTGTTTGAACTTTTATAAAATGTGTTGAAAGGAATCATTCCGTTGTTTCCAAAAGAAGGTACATTATGACCTTTTCGAAAAATTAAGGTAAGGAAGTTTTTTTAACTTATATGGAGGGTGCAACTATTTTCCACCATTATAACACTTTCGATGATTCCCTTAAAAAATTTTAATAATATTTTCAAAATACATCTTTTTTACTTTTTAAGGATTTCAATGTAGAATGAAATATTTCACTCATATATTTTTTGGATTGATTTCATCTATGTCAACATCCTTCGTTGGATTTTACATTTGTTTGAAGTTGATTTATTATGAAACAATATTCCATATTGTATTGATTGTTTTGTGATATGTTTGAATGTGGATGTGCTATTTTTATACCATCCATTGTTTATTGTAAAATTATTGACATTTCGTTTGCTAGTTTTAATATGAATGTTTATATTATGTTTCAGCCTTTTTATATGAGGAATGCATTAGACTTAGTATGTGATGGGTGGAGAACACTATACCTCCTCGATGAATCAATTGGTCTCATGAGACAAACTAGTGTATATGAACAAGGTCTTGAAAAAATCTTATTGTAGTTTTGGAACGAGGCCTTGACCATGTGGTTATGATGTCCAAAATTTTGAATTCCATCATTATGAAATTAGCTATTGATATTACATGTGATTATTCAACTAGTGAAATATCCTTTTGAATAAGTAAATGGATTATTTGATTTATCTTTTCTATATTATTCTGAAGATTAATTTTAAAAGGTTTGTGTTTTAGTCTTATACGTTCCCTTGAATGTTTATTCTTATTTATGAATGTTTCCTCAATATTGTTATCCTTACTGAATATCTGAGCTCACCCATTTCTTTTGTTTTATTTTTCCCAGGATGTGAAGAAGTATATTTTGATTGAACTTCATGGATATGATATGGAATATAAATGTGTTCAAAGGAGACATAATGTTGTTGTTTTTATTTCATAATGTATGTAAAACTTATTTATGTATCTACTACTTCTAAGGCCCCTAATATGATTGGTATTTTGGGACTTGATCTCTTGTGATCATGATAATGTTATATAATAATGAACCAACTATGGGTAACTAGGGTTGGGGCATTACAGTTGGTATTAGAGGAATTTTAGTACAAACCTTGGAAGCTATATTTAGAAAAAAATTTGATTAGAGAACATTACCCCAAGATAGAATTTGAGGGTTAATATATAAGAACTTCGTAGAATTTTGGTAATGTAGATATTTTGTAATTTTATAAGGAATACATCCCTACCTAGATATGAGCAGGTAGAGGCGTCTGTGGAACAGATGTACCTAGGAGTGAAAACTCTGAAAAAGAGTTTCGATCTTGACTCAGGGTATCCTGGTAAATGGAAACTGGCCATGCCACACTCTTGGTTACAACACTCCCGTTAGATATTCTTAGGATAATTCAAATTTTCTTTACAAACCATTATAATGTATTTATGAGTAAATAATTCCTCAAAGAAAACATTTTTTATGGTTATGGATTATATGCCTAAACATTCCAATTTACATTAGGTATTTTACAAGTTTTGAATTATGGATTAATATTCATAAACTAACCTAGTGTATGACATTATTTAGAAATGGTGCATAGTGGACAGACTGAGAAATCCATCAATATGCATGATCTAAAGAGTAAGAAGGATCATATCATTCATGGTTTTGAACCAAAATTTAAATGGGAAATAGTGTCCCACATACTCTCATCATATGAAGAAATAGTATCTTGTGTTAATAAGATATGTAAAGAATTCTCTGAGCCTTATGGATTTGAAGGGAAGCTATAGAAGTAAAGGATGGTAGAGAGAAATATGGATAAAGGGAATAAGGTAATGAAACATTTTCCCATATGTGATAACTATGGAAAGAATCACCTTGGTAAATTCATGAAGGGAATCAGATTTTGTTATAAGTGTGGAGAAAAGTGACACTATGTATGTGATTTCAAGGGTAATAAAACGTTTTCAAATGTATAATTATTCATCTGCAAATAGTTGGGAAACTACACAAATCAATGTACCAATCATCATAGTATACCCCAAATTATGCTATTGGATAATAATCAAGTTATGATACTACTGGAGATGAAGAGGAATAATGAGTGTTATTATATTTTTATTAATGAATTATGTCATTTGAGTGTTGTATCAATGATGTACTGGTTATATTAATTATGGAAATAAATAAGGATTCTATTGCAGTACTATTTCATAGAGGATTTGAGATTATATGGTACTAAGAAAAGTGACTCAACAATAAGTTAAACATTTTAGAAAATACATGGTTGAAGGAAATATAATCCTTAATATGGTTCCAATACCGAGGTAGTGATTTTGGAATAATATATGGTTTATTTGGATAAATTATATTGGATATTCTTGACTACCTTGGAACTGATTAATGGTTTTTTTATTCCATCATTGTTGGAGTATTAAAATTTTTTGGATATAAGGAAAATATCTAGTATTCTATAAGGAATAAGGGAGAATGAATTTAATCAATAAGGTTTAATGGTAATTCAGTGTGTTACTATTTTTTAAGAGAATACAAGATGAAGGTACTCACATTTAATCATGTGGAAAAAAGAGATCTTCATTATGTTATGTTGACCTTCCTTATAACGTTTTGGACTTAGAGTTTGGACATAAGTATTTTGGATAAGTATAAAGGTTGGAATTGATTATGTTGGACATTGGATACCATGGTTTAAGGTTAAAACATTTATTATGATTTTTTTTTGATTTTTTTTAAAAAGGACAACCTGAAGGTTGGGCGACAACCCATTGCGTCCGGAAAGGCTGCGAGACATGAACCTGCAATCAAAGGGCGACAAGGGTGCATCACCTACCAATGGCCTACGCGATGTCCTTGTTTGTATAATGAATTTTCTTTATAATTTGATAGATTAATTATAAATTTATTTATTTTTAAACCCTATATGATAAGGATGAATATAATATTTTATTAGTTCTATTATCTTTTGGAGTGAAAGATGAGTTTTTGGTAAAAATTAGTTAAAGGATGGAACTCTACTTGTCAAGTATTTTTTTCTTATTTTATGAAGAAATTAATTCTTAAAATTTAGGGAAAGGATCTTAAAACCAATAATGTTTTATCCCAATACCTTATGTTTTGATGAACTAATAATATTTTAAGTCATCGTAGATTTATGGCTTTGAGGACCTTAATTTTCTATTTATTATTCACTTATTTGTGATTGATGAAATCAATCACTCCCTATAAATATTTACATTTTTCCTCCAATTATGTGTCTCAAATTATCACCAATGTTCTCCTATTCTAAATTCTAATTTTGTGGTGACTTTCTCATTTCCATTTCCCTTTTATTAAGACTAAATTTTGTTAACCCTTTTTCCGATGTGAGTTTTCCAGAAAGGTATTTTCTATTTTTAACCTTTTATTTTCAAATAAAATTTTCATATTGTGAGGAAACAATTTTTTTAAGGATGGGAGATTGTAATACCCCAAGATTTCGTAGTACGTTTTCTATTTAATGTAATTCAATAGCTTACGCTACACACAACCCCGAGTTCGAACGCACCACAACTTACCAAACTAGTTGTTCAAAAAGAAGTTATGAATAGTATTACCTACTTTTTTAATTTTATATAATCAATATAATTTTTACATCCATATTATGTGTTTCTTAGATATAATATAAGAACAAATTCAATTTTTCAGATAAAATAATTATTTTTCAACAAATGCAATTTTTACCACCATTTTATGGAGAACCCTTTTTAAATAAAATATTTGAAACATTTATATATTCAATATGACATAATAAACTTATTCTTTATAAGAGGGACATGAAAATTTAGTTTGGATAAATTTTTGTTGTTTTTCTGATAAATTTATATGTTGATGAATAATGAAAGGTACTAAATTTTAATTGAAAACAACTTTTTTAATAAAAATAATTTATAATGATAAACTATAAATTTGAATTTATTTAAAGTATAATTATATTTTTTTATCATTTAATCAAATATTTTTCATTGGACATAATTTCAGATTTAAATTGGACATAAACACGTGCCAATCTTTTGATAGTTTTTACTTCTCAAGAACCTGCTTTCTGGTTTTAAAAATAGGAATCAGTTTTAAATTAATTAATGAAACTCATATGTTCTAAGTTTGGTAAAATGGACACAATTTTTAAATTTTGAATATCAAAATTATGTTATGGTGAGTTTTTGGTATTTTTTTGAAAACATTCAATTTTTGATGAATACTGAAAAACATTGCGTTATTGTTTAAAACGGTCTTTTTATTTTAATAATTACTTATTTTATTTAAATTTATTTTAAGTAAAAATATATACATAATACCTATATTAGTTCAATTTAATTAATTGGAGTAATTTTATAATAATATTATATGTATAAAATTTTATTGAACGTTTTAACGTCTTTTACCCACCTTATTGGCATAATTGAAAATTTTCATAAAACATAATTTTACAACTTTTGTGAATTTAATTTAAAAAATCTGAGAGACATGGTTGATATAATTAAGTAAAATGTGGTTTAATAGGATGACAATAATTTTTGGTGAATAATAACTTATGAATTTTATTTACCATTTTTAAAAGTAAATAGGGTAATTATACGTAAAAATAATATTATAATTACTCTGACACATGTCCTAATTCTATTGGATAAGGAAATTTCGACCAAAATCAACCATAGTAATAAAATATGATCCTATTTGATACACTTGGATTAGATTATGATATTTCTTATCATTTAATTTAAAGAAGAGTTCAAAGTGTTAAATTGAAATTTTAATAGCTAAAACATTTTTAATATCGGGTTATAAATAAAATAAATTAGACTATAAAAATTAATTAGAAAAATAAAAATAATTTCTACATAATGGTATTTTATTTATAAATTTTAGACACTAAATAAGTAAATTTATTTATGACACAATGATGATGCAATAATTTCCCTATTTATGAATGATTAAAATAATTGACATTATAAATATCCAAATAAATGTAAATTGAGACTTTTGATGAATTAAACTAATTTTCTAGGTTAATATGTCATGTTAGAATTAATTTAATTTATGTTTTCGAAGTAATAATGTTTTTTTGAGTTTCACATAATTCAAATACTAAATAGTGTCAAAATTGACTCAAATGAGTTTTTAAAATAAATACTATATTATTAAATGACATAATATTCTTAAAAATATAAGTTTCAGCCAAAGGGCTCATATAATGATATATACATCATTAATGAACCACTTGGTATTCTATTGTATTTTTATATTAAGTTTATTAACCATTTGTTATAATAATACAAGAATACACAATAAAAGTTAAACTATTTAACTAAAAGTTAAATCTAAAATATAAGGTTAATAAGGTGACCTAAACCTGTCTAAAACCTATTATTTTAGGGTTTTGCGACCCATACCAACCTTAGAATCTAAATAAATCCTTCCTGAGCCATTATAAATGGAATATTATTGTATAATAAATTAATATTTCAAGCTTTTTCTAAAGTGACCCTCACCTCTCTTATAAAAGGATACATCCCTTCTCTCAAAATCACACCTCCAAAGCCATTTTTCTTAGAAAATCCCAACAAAAATTTCCTTCTAACTACCCTCAATTAATACTGGTGGTGTTACTTTGATCATAAAGACAACCTAATGATCCCTTTTGGTCAAAACAAAAGGAATCACCCGAAGAAGAGGTAATAATTTCATCACCTCTTTCAAAGTTCTTTTCTTCTTACACTTCCTCTTTCTTTATTTTTTCCATACCAAAACAATAAGTCTAGTAAATTATACATACTATGACGTTTTTATAAATATTTTAAAACCATATTCATTATTTTATCCATCCTATGAAGGACAAAGTCATCATACGTGCGTACGTACGACTTACCGTCTCCACGTCATGGTGTAGTTTGTTATTCAACAATTAATTATTTTGATGGGTATAATAATGAGTATAATTTATGTTAATAATAAATTTAACATGTTAGTGATTTTGTATATATTATATACCATCCAATTACATACAGTTTCACCATCAATAGAATGGTATCGTCGCTCGTGCTTACGTATGGATTACTATCTCCACGAACGCGATGAAATTCATTCAACAATGTAACCTTTCAAGAATAATTTTAATTGTATGATTTAAAATAATTTTTAAGAACTTAATATCATTCTATATATGAATAAAATACATCCTATCCATAACAAACATGACTTACGTAACAAATCATATAAAGGAAAACGAATCAGTTGACACCCGAAACAATGATACTACTAAAATATTATTAACAAAGAAATATTAGAATATCATATATTATATCAGATTTATGTATGTGGTTATTGTATAATTTAATAACAATGATTAAAATATTATACAGGAGGTTAATGTACCCTTCAACAAGGAAAAGTGCAAGGTAAGAGTTAATTTTATAGTTTCTTTACTTATCCGAGGTTGTTTATACATAAGTATATACTAGGAATTATTTATAATCCACATCCATGTTTCTTAAAAATTTATTTCAAAACATTTTTAATATTTCCTAGAATATTTTTTAAATTTATTTGTAACCTTTTTTGACTTTTTATAAATTTTTTTGAAAGGAATCTTTCTGTCATTTTCCAAACAAGGTACTTTATGACATTTTCATAAAATTAAGGTAAGAATGTTTTTTAACATATACGGTGTGCAAATATACATTCTTCCATTATAACACCTTATAATCTTCCCATAAAAGATTATAAGTATATTTTCAAAATAATTGTTTTCTTTACTTTTTTATGATTTGAATGTAGAAAGAAATATTTCACTCAAATAATTTTTGGATTGATTTCATATATGTTAACATTATTCGTTGGATTTTACAGTTGTTTGAAGTTGAATTACTATGATACAATATTCCAAATGACATTGAAGGATTTGTGATATCTTTGACTTTGGATATGCTTTTTTAATACCATCCATGATTTATGGTTAATGTATTGATATTTCATATGCTAGTTTTAATATGAAAATTTATATTATGTTTCAAAATTTTCATATGAGGAATGCATTGGACTTAGTAAGTGACGGATGGAGCTTGCTATAGCTACTTTATGCATCAGTAGGCCTCATGAGACAAACTAGTGTCTTGACACAAGGCCTTGAAAAAATCTTATTGTTGTTTTGGTAGGAGGCCTTGACTATGTGGTAATGATGTTCGGAATTATGAAATCCATTATTATGAAATTAGCTATTGATATTACATGTGATTATTCGACTAGTATAATATCAATGTTAATAAGTAAATGGAATTATTTGATTTATCTTCGCCATATTATGCTGAAGTTTAATTTTAAAAGGCTTTTATTTTAGTCTTATACATTTCCTTCAATGTTTATGCTTATTTATGAACATTTCTGCTATATTGTTATCATTAATGAGCATTTGAGTTCACCCATTTCTTATGTCTTATTTTTACTAGGATGTGAAAATGTGTATTATGATTGACCTGCAGGGATAAGCTATGGGATATGAGTGTGTTCAGAGTAGACAAAATGTTCTTTTTTATTTCATAACGTAATGTAAAACTTAATTATGTATCTATTACTTCCAAGGCTAATAAATTGATCAATATTTCAGGACTTGATCTATTGAAATCATTCCAATGTTATGTAATAATGCAGCAACTCATGGTAACTAGGGTTGGGGTGTTACAATGTTTTCCATTTTATTAACAAATAGAAAATTATTTATATTCTTGATGATTATTGACTGCTAACATAGGGTGATCATGTATTTATATACTGTATTCTTCATTATATGGATAGATATGTTTTTATTCATACAAAGTTTCCTTAGAAAATGGCAATAAAGGTATTCTTGACACTTATATGGAGTTCATTAGTCTAAATCAGGTGAAGGGTGGGTCCTAGAATTATATAGACCCTCAATGAATTTATAGGTCTCATGAGATAAACATGTTCGAGTATCTGGTGTATGCCCACCTAGTTTTGTAAGATGTCTTAACTACTGTCTCAATGACATGTAAATGTCTGAAAACAAGACCTTTATGACATGTTTTTGATGTCCAACATCATTCACTCCATCATTATGAAATCAGAATTATTGGCATAAATGTTTTCATTTACATTCATGGATATAGAATGATTTATGTTTCAATTGATTTTAGAGTTATTCAAATTATTTATTTATACCATATTATGTATTATAAGCTTATGATTTTGACAGATTCAACAATATTTTTTAGTTACATAGCATTTGAGTGCACACCTTATTATTTTTCTATTTCCCAAGGTTATGAGTAAAATTATTAAAATGATATATCTAATATAATATCCTATGTTGATAATTTATGAGAGGTGTTAAATAATTATTATGGAATCTGTAGTTTCTCATATAGTGAAAAAATATATCCATTGTTGGAGAAATGAATGGGTTTAGTAAGTTTATGATTTTTCCTAATTCTATAAATCACCAAACCTAAAAGTTCTTGGGATTGTGTGTAATTAAATATTTTCTTTTATTTATGTGATTATAGGATAACTATATTTTACAATTTTATAGTTTCTATCGAAGTCAGTATGAAATGTATGTGTTTGTGGAACCTGATATAGGAGTACAGGTCTGGGGAATCACATAAATTATTATGGGGATATATTCTCCATGAGTTCAATCATCCTTCCAATTCATGTCACCAACAGATAGTAGGTAGATTTATATACCCCCAGGAATCCCATTTGTAAAACCTAATTTATTCTCCATCTTTTATATTCTTTGTAAGTGATCCTTCCCAAAAGGGTCATGTTCCTATTAAGTAGTCATTCTATCTCTGCTTTATCATTACTAAAATATAGGGTGACCTAGAAAGGGAAGAAAAATGTGTAATACCCACCGTATTCCTTATTTTCATCCCTTTTTATGACACATAAAAATTTACCAAACAACATTAAACTATAGGGAATGATCATTTCACATGACATTAAATTGTTCTACTTGACCTATGTAGGCTTTAATTACTACTAACCAAGATACAAAGGATGCCACTATAAGGTTTAAACTCAACATCCCGAACCATTATCCACACTGATCCATATTCAACATGAAACCCATATCCTCACTAGTACATTTTCCCCATGAATCCTATATCATCACTAGGATATATTCCCAGTGAAACCATTATCCTTACTAGGTGATATCCCAAACAAGACAATTCTCCTCAACTTGTCATATTCCCTATGGATATCTAATTACTGATTGGGAAATATTCCCTATGATCCAAACCATACACTCTTATGTTTTATTAAAAATAGATAGGAAATCCACAAAGGGTATCCCATATGTAATTCCCACACAATATCCCATCAATACCCTTTTCACATCATAGATATCCTTACTGCATGACATTAACATGAATGGAATAGTCCAGTCACATGACCTTAAACTTTAAAAAAATAATCCTTATGGGCATTGATTCCTACTAACTAGGATATGTAGGATGCCCAAAGAGGTTTAATACCAACACCAAATAGCTCCAATACGCATTAAATTAAAATTAAATTCATGAATTCATGACCACATGGCCTTAAAAGAAACCATATCAAACATTTTCTAACAAACGTAAAAAGTAAAACATGTCCTATTAAGAGAAATTGAACTGTATGGGTTCTGATTCCATTTATAGGGATATGTAAGAATCCCCTTTCATAGTCTCATTCCCAACATCACAGCATCTACCCCCTCCCGAGATGGTAATAAATTTCAGTGATACCAATTGTGTGGGTTTAAAACATAGTGTAATCAACAAATAAGACAAAAATGGAAAAGGGTGAGATGAGCTTGACCACCACACTTTTAAAGGAATAGTTAATAATTTCCTTGAAATGGGTGAGATGACCATGACCACCAATCCTATAGATTAATGTGAACCTTAATAATCACTGGTAATGCCCTAGTGACCACCTAAATTTGGAAAATAGGTTCACATTTTAATCAAAACAATCATGTGACATCCCAAACCCATGTTTAACTCAAAGGTACCCAGAGCTTGGTTGACCACATGGCCTTAAGCGCATCTCCCTGAATGCTAGAGGCTACCAACTAGAAGTGGGGGACTAGGGTGTTCATGGGAGAGAATATAATCTCATTAATAGAGTTTATAATAATAAATAAATATAATAACTTGTAAATAAAAAAAGTAGTAAGATAAACTGATTGAACGGAAGAAGCAGGCACTAAAGACACTATACCAACAACCCATTGTATTAGAAGCAAAAAAGAATAATAAATAATTTTAGAAACTAATAGTAATAATCAAGAGATGATGATAATGTATGTCATGTGTTTAAAAAATTGGAAATAAAATTACATGGTAGAAGATAATACATGGTATAACAGATAAGAAAAAATAATCCAAAAAAACTATCCAACCATCCTGAGCTTCAGCTCAGTCATCTTCTACCATGATCCACCCGAATCAAAGAAAGAAATATAAGGTGTCCAAGGCGGGACACTTCAATTTTTCAACACCTGCATACATGCAATCTTCCCGAGCACCAATGGAGGCACAGAAAGGGTGTGAGATAAATCTTAGCAGGCCACCACCAATAATGTCTATAATGTCTATTCATCATAATATAAACTAAAACAATGTGGAGGCATTCATATATAAATGTAAAGCATTAAAAAAATGAAAATAACCAGTACCTGCTTCAGCCTCACCTAGTGTCTGAACATGGAATCATATCATTAATTAATTAATTTCTAGTATATATATTAATTCCCTTTGGGTAAAACCATCACTGACATATGTCAACAATAATAAATGATACAATGTATTAAAAGGAATCCTAAAATAATAATAATAATTAATAGGATCCAAGGTAATAATAGTGGAATCCTTGACCTTAGTGCTCAATCCAACCTAGAGATAAACTATATCCTTTATATATGGGGTGTGCATGTAATCCAAGGTGAATCACCCAAGTAATTCCACTATAATATGATTCTAACCATGTACAAGGAATTAATCCAAGGAAAAAAAAACAATGACTAATAACAAGGATGTATCTAAGGGGACAGATGTCTGCATATGGAATTATAGATCTAAGGAGTGTATCCAGGAAATCTTATAATGATAATGGAGGGACTCTATAGTGTCATATCAGGCATTCACAAGCAGACATGGATCGTGTTTTGAGGTGGGTATCGACCATGGAAACAATCATCCATGAGTTTTCAAGGAATTCCCTATGGAATTCAAGTATCACTCGAGTATGACAACTCTTATAAAGATGTCAAGGTCCATATGCAATTGGAACCATATAATTGATGCATTTAGTTAATTAGTCCATGCAGAACTCATTCCTTCTAATAAGTCATTGGGTTCAACCCATTACCGTGCATTAGTGTGACAAGGATAATAAGGCATGAAACTATTTACTTCATTTAAGTCACAAAAAAATTATTAGGTTCACTCCATTGCCATCCATTAAGAATAGAAAGTTAGGTTATGGATGTGCAACAAATCCATTTAATCACATTAGATAAGGACAAATCATGTACATGGTATACATTACATTCATAGTTAAGATTTATTAATTATATTCCAACACTTAACTTATAAGGGTCATGTGAAATTATCATATAAAATTATAACCATTACAATTCATAATTAATTTTGTTAAGGAAGGAATTACAATTAATAGGGTTAAGCCATTGGACACCCAAAAAGTGGCACAAAAAAGCCTAACAAACCACTACAAAAATAATTAAGGAAAAATCCCTACTTGGGGTGGTTGGAATTGATGGCATAAACTCTAAAGAGGGATAAAATTTATAACAAGGCTCTTAGAGTACGATTCTAACAAATACGCCTGATGAAATCATTGTGAACACAACTATTACAATTTATAAAATTGTGAAACTTGAAGGATGATTCATAGAACACCTACCATAAGCTCATATGACTCTCCATATCTAGTATTAGCCTTTATTTTGGCATGTATCAGAAGATATCTGAATAGTAGATCAATTCCCATAAAATAGGTCATATGAGCCTATATCTAAATAACATTTTCAAGGTAGAGAATAATGATGAGTCACTAAAAAAGAATCAATTATCTACTGATTCACATCCAACGTGATGAACTAGGATTGAATGTTACACCGAATCTGAGCTCAGGGTAAAAGAAAAATAGGAGGTCACTTGGGAGATTCAATGTGAAAAAAGGGGGATGCCTTCATCTAAAATACTATATTGAAGGAGAGGGTGAGGCTTAATTATAAAATAAGAGCAATTTGTACATTTTACCAAAAAATTTAGGGGAGAAAATTTGGCCAAATATTTCTCTAACCTTGTAAGGATCACTACATTGGAAGGGTAATCACATGGTTAGGCCGCATGGTTAGGGAAATTGTGAACCAACCATGTAAATATCCTTTGATAAAAACTGCAGATATTCCAAATGGGCATGTGGCCCCTGGGGCATGGTTAGGGTAAACTATGAACCTTGATTCACCCCACATTCCATACCTTCATGGTTAGTAATGATCATATAGGTTGGGCATATGATTCACACTAACTATGCAACCAATTGTTTTTCTCTATTGTTTGGGATACTGAGCTCTGAACAATCCTAAACCCCCCACCTAAAACCTTTATAACCTCCTTAGTCATTTATATTATGTCCAAAATAATTATTTAGACCAAATTTAAAAGGATCCAAACCTAAGAGAAAAATTGGGTTCTTACAGAGCATGGGTTGATTTCACATTGAAAATAATGTGTTAGGGAATAATCTTCAATTAGGATTAAGGTGGCCCTAGTTAAACACTCATGATAATGTGTGATCCTACAGATAATAGATGGAGTTTAAATACTCCCCCGCGTATTATATCATGGTTATTTATGCATGGATTTAGTACTCCCATGTGTTCCGGGTCATGGTCCTCTATAGGGGTCAAGTGCTCCCTTGGTCGATATATATATCCCTCAATAATGTTTCATCCCCCACTATGGTTTGTGAGAGGTAGAATTGATGTTATAGAATCTTGTTAGCTGTAGTAATTTAGATCTTTTTCTATATCAGATATTGATGGTTTCCTTTGAGATATTACTCATAGTTAGGATGTTGACTCAAGACTTTCTTACAATATTGGATGTCTAAATTATTAAATCAAATATATGCTTCTTTTTGACTTTTCTTTAACATCTATTTTGTGATGAATTTTCTTTCAAACCTCCCAATTGTTTAATGGGTTTCCTACTCGTTATATTCATACTAATGCCTACATGATCCTTCATTTCTTTTAAAAGTTTGGGGCCGAAGCCTCAATTTATTATTTGAAAGCAAAGACCTCTTTAAACTGAGTAGAGGGAGACCCATTACATAGCCCGAAGGCCCAAGTCCAAGTGTCCTACATGATCCTTCATTACCACATGTGTTGTGTTTATAAAAATGAAACACAGTAATCTAGTTACTTTGATGGATATGGAGCTGGTGTATTTGAAGATTATGTTAGGAATGATGATTTATCATTTCAGGTACTGAATAATTTTTTTGGAGTGAAAAAATTTAAAAGATTGTTTTTTCTTGGTGAAGAAAGTGATTGTTGAAATCTATCAAGGGAGGTGTCTAGAAATTATGTTCTAGAAGGTGTACATATGGATAGTTCACCAAAATATTGATGTGAAAAGGTATGGTTTATTACATAATATTCTTTTTGTTATTACATGAAAGTCATTCCTTGTGGTGATTTCCTACAAAGGATAAAATTTAAGAGTCCTCAAATGGAATATAAGTGTAAATTTGACTGTTCACCAAAATGTGCTGGTCAAGGTATAAGTTCCTAGAGGAAATCATAGGTTACCATGTCTAATATAGAAACTCCCATAAATATTATAAATCTATGTAATATAATTAATGGTTAGGCCCAACTATAAAAGTGGGGTGGGACCACTTGTATGTGTGGATTGGTAGCTACTTATGATTAATGATATAATTATTAGTTTTTTTAATATGACTATAATATTTATAACTTCTAAAGAAATAAAAACGTATTAGTCTTCTCCCATGGATGTAAGAATTAATGTCTAATCCTTATAAATCCACTATGTTCTTTATTTTTTATTTCATTTACACTTGATTGCTTGTTTGTGTGTGTGTGTGGTTCAAATCAGTGCAGTAATTTGTGGTGAGGTTCTTCTTCCTATGTTCTAATACATTGTATTCATGACGTACCTTTTTGTATAGGACGTTTCAAAACAATATTTTTTCCATTATATGTTTTGGTGGAATATCATTTGTTAGATTATTGGTAGAGGTTGAACCCCCAAAAATTGGTTTAGAGCTTGGATCAATGATAGATATCACAATCTATAAAAAACATAGGTAATACTCTGGTCTTGATGTGATTTTGATTCATTGAGAGTATATTGTTATCGGAAGATTTGAAATCTAAAAGAGGCAAGGATGTGATTTGTCTGACTTCATCTTTTGGAGGATGTGGATGGAAGAAAATTTGACTTAAGTGGTTCTTGAAGTTTCATTGAAGGGATCCAAAAAAGAAACCATAGAGAAATTATAACTGTAATGACTATATAAACATGAATTTGGGTTTATTTGGTTGTCATTAGTATAGAAATATTCCTTTAACATATGAGATAATAAGACCACATTTTAGATGACGGATACTCCATCAAACATATATGAGAATCCAATATCTTTGAACATGGTGTTCATGATGCAAAGGTTATTTGAAATGTGATTTCAAAAAGGAAGACTTGTGGATAACCATTTTAATAACTTCAACAAGATTCATATTTGGATCAAATTAGGTAATGTTATATTCATGGATTATGTTAAGGAATTATTTCTATTACCATCACTTCTAAAATCATGGGACATAATGGTAAATACCATAATTATTTTTTATTGGGAAAATTTCTTAGTGTTTGAGGATGTAAAAAATATTATTAGGAATAAATTTATCAAAAGAAGATAAGTTCAAGAACCTACTAGAACAACATAGAATACAATAGGTAGAGGAATTCTTCTATATTTATGAAGTTGTATGAAATATGATGATAATTCTATAAAGAGGATTCAAGGTTAATCGACTAGAAACAAAATATTTTTAGGCATTATAGGTATAGAAGGAATCTTATTAAGGATTAAAAGTATTTTAGGGTGATTTTTAAGGGAATATTATGAAATTTCATGTTCCATAAATTTAGATAAAGTTGAAATCAGTGTATTATGTAGTGTCAATATTACATTTGAATAATAGATCATTGATTATGGGGATTTATTCCATTCTATGACTGAGAGAGGATGTATAGAAGATTATATATATGATAAATTTGGACGTTTCACTTAACTGATGATGAATCTATTAAATTTATGGAAGGGGATGTCAAAATAAAAATTAAGAACAAAATTTTCCTTAACATGGAAGGATTATGACACAAACCAGGTTTATGGAAGAAAATAATTTCAATTGGTTAGCTAAATGAGGTGGGATTTTAATTATATTTAAAAATGGAGTACATAAAATTACTCATGGTTACATGGTCATGGAAATAGTAGTAATGTAATGAATGATTTATTTTATGAGAAATTCATATGGGCTAACAAATTTTATGGTATAAACTTACAAAATTTTGGAATTAAGTAATTTTCATCTCAAGAACCTCAATGAGAGAAACATGAGAGTTCTAGAAGAAAAGTGTATATTGAAGCTTTAGCACACAAAGTTCATAAATTTTTATATCTTTATACTAAAAATGTAATGAAATATATCATTGAACATAAATGGAATGAAGCCTAATTCGTGGATGTTAGAGATTGGGTACATGAATATTTATGGTCCCACACCATTTTCTTCTCATAGAGGATCCTTTTACATTATGAGATTCACTTAGGATGAAATTATGAAAGTATGGGTTTACTTATTGAAATAAAAATCTAAGGGATTCATAGTTTTTATTCAATAGATGTCCGGTTTGAAAGGGAGATCAGAAAAAAGATGATTTTTTTGTTCTGACAATGATGGTGAATAAAATAGTATGGATTTTCAGATATTTCATAACTGAAATAGAATGAGGATTGAAATTTTTTTACCCAAAACACCCCAATATAATGGTTTAACTTAGAGGAAGACTCACACATTAATGGAGAAGTCAAATATCATGATAATTCATTCTATAATTTACAAGGAAAATTGTGTGGAAGCAATAAATTATTAAACATAGCTAGTTAATAGGAATCCTTCCACATCGATGGGGTAAGAGATTAAAGAACAACTATGGTCCGGAAAATAAGAAGATGTAGACAACCTAAAATTTTTCAAGAGTTTATTTTATGTTCATATAGATTATTAGGATCTGGAAACACTCAAAAAAAGTCACATGTATGTTTTTATGGTATATAGAAATAAAAAATTTAGACTTCAACACTGGGATGATAATAAGTGAAAAGTCATTAGAATTCAAAGAATTATCTATAATGATAATGTGTTATGGTAATATTGAAACATGGTTGAAAAATAAGTTATAGAAAAAATAATTAACCCACCAAACCCAAGTTGATATAAATAGATGTTCTAGAAGAACATTTGTTTTTGAATTTTTAGGGGAAACATAATGTCCAGAAGTTAAGCCTGTGGAAGTTGTGCAAGAAGGATTAAGATCTTTGGAGGTTTAGATAAGATTTCCATGAGGTTAAATTCTAAAAGTGATAGTTCCATAAAGGGAAAATTCATATATTTAATTGTATAGATATAATAGAGTCAAATGGATGATTCATAGGTTGATTACTATAATATAAATTTCATACTTATAAGGGATATAGTAGAGCCTGATATCCTAGAATAAGCATCCAGCCACTATAACTCCATAATTTGGGAAATATCTATAAATGAAGATCTGGATTCAATTCAGGGAAATAAAACTTGGGATCCAAAAAAATACCAAAATGATATAAAGAATTGTATAAAAAATGGTTCATTTATTTTAAATAAAAAGTTGATGGTAGGAAGTGGTATAAGTAAAGGATAGTGGTGAAAAACATTATGTAGAAAGAAGAAGTGGATTTCTAAAAAAATCACTCGTAGTTAATAATACTAACATTTATAAAGAACATATGTATAATGTAGTTGGTTGTAAAAATTAAATTCCTTCATGGTGAATTTGAGTAGGAAATATAAATGAAGAAACAGAATGGTTATATGGATAATTAAAACACATACATGATGTGTAATATGTATATAAGTCTTTATGTATTTAAACAAGAACCAAGGAAATGGAATGGAAGTTTGATGTCTTTATGACTTAGGAAGGATTCATGTAGAGAAAATAAAATCACTATAACTATTTGAATATGTTTAAGGATAAAAGTTTCATCATCATACTCTAACATGTTGATGAAATGCTCCTTGTAGTTCTAGAAATTAGGTGGATTCAGGAGGTGAAGAATAAGTTGTTTGCAAGATTCAATATGCAATCACTTAAGGAGGCCAATAAAATGTAAGGAATGAAAATTAGGTGAGATAAAAAAAATAAAATATTGGTTTTATCATAACGGGAATAAATTTTAAAGATAAGTGAGAGATTTGGAATATCTCCATGCAAGTTGATCTCATCCCCATTATCTAGTAACATTAAATCATTCAATGAGAAAAAACCTAAAATTAAAAATATGGCTAAGTATATGAAAAATTTTCTATTTTCACCAGTTGTGTGAATCTTGATGTATAACATTTTATGTACAAGGTTATATATTTTGTTTTTAGTGGGAACTGTTAGCTGATTCAGGGAAAATCCTAGAAAAGAATACATGGATGCTATGAAATTAATTCTCTAGTATCTAAATGGATCAAAATATGTAAATTTATTAATTGAAATGAATGATCCATTATAGGGATATGTGGATGGATACTTTGAGGGAGGTTCATATACTCAAAATATGTAATGAATTGGATTTTCCTGGTTTTATTTTTAGAAATGTTTTGGGAAAATTTTGAGACCAGGTGCTAAGACTGTGTGTGATTCTGAGGCCCAATGTGCCCGAAATGGTTCGTCGAAAAATGTAAGGTTTTTAAATAGCACGGGCGAGCTGTTTTCCTAAAAAAGTGGAATAAATTTTTATTGGGAGCCTTGATCCGAAATTTGAGGACACTGTTACGTTTAGGATAGTGAGTTTACCCTAGGTGTGACTTAAGTTTATTCAGCGCGGGCCTTCAGTGAGAAAATTTGAAAATGGAATAACCATAAATAAAATAATTAAATAAAATTATTTTAATTTTAAAATCCCTATAACTCACAAACGGTGAATCATATTGGAAATATTAGAACATCGTTGAGCTCATGAGGGAATTCTAACGTTAGGTAGTGACTAACATTGGCCAGCGCAGGTCAATTGTGGAATGTAGTTTTTCGGACATGACCGTAAATAAAATATTTAAATAAAGATTATTTTATTTTAAAATCCTTAAAACTCTTAAATGGTAACTTGTATAAGAAATCTGAGAGTATCAGTGAGTTCATGATGGTGTACTTTCCTTAGGCGGGACCTAACCTTGACCGACACGGGTTGAAGGTAAAACTTAATTTTTGGGTATTTGAAGAAAAATAAAATAAACTTATGGAAGATTATTTTAACCAAAAATGTTTCACTACAACACAACATTGAACTGGATTTTTCATTTCATAAAGGAAATTGTGTAACGACACTGCAACTCAATCGTAATAGAAATACTGTTTCATTTCATAAATGAAACACTATAATGATAGGGAGACATAGTGTAATAGAAATGTTGAAATATATTTCATACATTTAATATTTTAATAGAGATAGGGGATCCTTGGCATGATCCTGGATTGGATATGAGGATTTGGAGGAGTGGAGTTTGCAAGAGGAAAAAAGTGAAGAATTATGGATCGACATAAGTTCCTTCCTTCCCATTTGAAGGATCCCATCATCGACGAGAGTTGCAGATCGATAATTGACGAATAGTGGTAGAGTGACTCGGTTATTCAGTGACGAGTGACCTGATTCCCAGATGGGGTTTATTTCTAAGTGTTTAACTTTCCCCCATTCATCATTTATAAATGAATAATGTGGGTCAATTCACTAACAAATTGACATAGAGTTCGATCATTTATGTAAGAATGGGATTCTTCATGCAGGGAGTTATGGAAAGTTGGATTCACATTTTATTTATCCTTTGTTAAACTCCTAATATGGACAAATCACACTAACACAAAAAAAGGTAATGGTCTATCCTTCGTGTATTCCTTGTGCGTCCTTCTACTCTTCCCTTTTCTTCTATCCTTCGTGACATGACGACAACTGCGGTCCAAATAGGACTGCAGTGCTAGATCAACTCGGGCATGAGGCTGAGGGAGACGACAGCACCAGGTGAACAACCACCAGCATGGGAGATGGCTATAGTGGAGGGACAACCGCAGCTAGGATGGCCATGATAGTGGACAAGGGAATCCAACAACAGTCAGTGGTGGGGTCTTTATTAGACACAATAGCAAGTAGCGTCGCGCGGCCAGAGGGCCACTGTCTAACGCGACCACAGATGGAGGGCCTGCGGTGTCCCGTAGGGCATTGAAACGACAAACCTACCATGTTGACTGAGAGATAATGTGACGACTACCATTGTGTCTGGGCATGGCAAGCCGGCTTACTCATAGTGGGCCAAGTAGGAGAAGGCGGGCTGAACCCATGGCCCAGCTGGTCCGGGTCGGGCCCAGCAGTCCAGGTTGAACCCAGATCGGGTCAGATTCTGGTTGGGTCGATGGACCCGGGTCAGGTTAGATATCCTCAAACCCAGGTTGGGTAAATCGGACTAGGTCAGACTGGTATCAAACACAACCGACCCCTTTTCAGTAAAATAGACATAACATCCAAACAGTATGTCCGATTGATGAGCTATTTGTGGAATTGGGACTCTCGTAATGAGAAATTCCTTTTGAAATACTCGAAGTTTGTTTAAGTGTAGGTTATGTTATGACTGATGGATTGAGGAGTTGATTCTCTCATAATCAAACATGTTATGAGAAGAAATCATGTGGTTTCTGTGATGAGAAGGAAGTGACGAGCAGACCATAGTGTCCTAGTGCCAAGTGGACCTCAATGGCCCGGTAGACGAGCAGACCTGAGTAGCCCTGTACCCGAGTGGACCTTAGTGACCCAGTGGATGGGTGGACCTTAGTGGCCTTGTAGCTTAGCGGAACTCAATGGCCTAGTAGAAGAGCGAACCTTAGTGGCCCAGTATCCGAGCAGATCTTAGTGTCCTAGAAGTCAAGTGGACTTCAGTGGCCCAACATACCTCAGTGAATTATTGGGGTTGAGTTCCTCAGTAGTACAAGAAGTTCATCTTTATAACTGATAATCTCACTTTCTATAATTTAGGTTATACCTATGTGAGATGACTCTAGTGAATCTCTTGATTGTACATCTTAGAGGTTACACTTCATGTACTTTTTTTGTAGTCTGATTTGTGTATTGTATTGTGGTATACCTTGTGGTTTGGGGTCCCTACGGATTATTATTTTACCCACCCATACACATACTTCACCCACACATATCATGTCTTGTGTATAAAATTGAATCTTTGACAGAGTCCTTGGTGGACCAGGTCCAGGTGGTTCTTAGAGATACCTGGTAGAGGAGATGTGTTTTTTCAGCTTCAGATAGTTGTTTCTGTACCTACGCTTCAGGTAGGGTTTTCCAAAGGGGAGTTTTAGAGACTTTTTCTTTTACTTTTCTATTTCTATAGGGCTTTTATTCTGGCCCTATTTACCTTCATTTTTATACTCTTATACCTTGTGTTTGTTTACTTAGTATATTCACCTTCCAAAATCAATGGCTTGGAGTTGTGTGCGAGTAGGCAAGTACTCAGGAAAATTCCACCCATTTTTTTGATATAGGCCTACTTGGCACTAGTCTCCAGCCCCTAACCTATAGGAGCCAAGATTGGGGTTGTCACGTCATAGGCCTCGGGGGATGGGTCATGATAGAGTTGTATCAGATGAGGTTGGTTATACCTTAAGAACCTAATGTTTATGAGTTTGGTTTGGAGCAATAGTGTTATGTGTTTTTAGTTTGGCTTTCAGGCTAGGGGATCCAGTGTTGGTGCGGTGAAAGACGTATCCGTACACCTAGACCCTGAATTCTTCTTTTTGAATCAATATATGAAGAGACTAGTCACATGAAAAAATGATTCTATGTGAATCATATAGGAATGGGTTGAGTTTTCGATGTCATTATGGATTCATCTCACCAGGTATACTCTATTGATCATGGTACACCTTGTTTTGTTTCAAGATGCATCCACGTAGACAGCCAACCGGGATTCCACTACATGATCATGAGGATGATCTTGAGGGTGATGAGATGGGTACAAGGGTTTGTACATGAGACATCACCACTGGGAGGTGTACAGGCTATAACACCACCTATGGAGTAACTCATGGTACTCGTAGTACTAGAGGATGAGATGTGCGGGCTGAGTGCACTTCACGAGTTTCAGTGACATAGACATGTCAATTTTTGGGGTGGGACCGAATACAAGGTGGATAAGGATTGTCGTGAGGTGGTGACCTAGTTTTCTGTCTAATCAGGACATCATTGGATTAGATGGTGGTCCTAGAAGTGATCCTTCTATGTGGCTCAGTTGAATGATGGCGGAGTTTAGATTACCTGATCATACGATGAGGTGACTCTTCTATAGATAGATCTTGGTAAACTTTCCTAAATAAGGGGATATTTCCATAAAAGCTAACGGATATGTGTTCCCATGAGCTTCTAGGGATTTAGTAGGATGACATGTTAGTAGCTGAGAATTCATCAAGGCATACCAACTGTTCTAGATACTCGATGAATAGGTTATGACCAGTGTTTCAAGGCTCAGACCTCTGAGCGAGATGTGTTTAGGGACATCAATGCTAGAATTATTCCTCTATGCATTCCTATTTATTATAGGTTGCTAGAGATAACCTTTTAGGTTAAAAGTCCATTAGATGATAAGATAAAACCAGTGGATGTCTGTAGTGGGAAAGCAGGAAGTCGATGTTAGTCTCAAAGACTTGAAAATTTGAGACATTTCAAGAAGATGTCCCAAGATAGGGGATCTATAGCTCCAATCTCATATGGTGAGTCCAGTTTTCCTAGAAAGAGGTAATTATTTTCAAAAGATGGTAAGGTACATCTTGCTAGAGATTTTCTATACCATCATGATGATAGTGAAATGGTTGATGGGCCACCTGGGTAGAGATAGTGATAGGAACAGATGGATCTGCAGGGCGAAAGATGTGGAAGAAGAGCTAGGGGATGAGAAAGAGGTGGTATACATTTCGAAATATTGCAACCATCACCCCAATATAGTCCACACTAGGATCAAGAAGTAGGAATATAGGGGGATGGGGTAGTTGCACACAGTTAAGGAATATGACCCAGGGGCTCTAGGGATGATTCAAGGTATAGCATGTGTCTACCCTTAGTTTCTGTATTGATAGACACAATTGCTAGTCATTCCATCTTGTCACAAATCTCGTTCAAGACCCAGAGTTTTTGGTAAAATCTTTCACTTGACCCGTACATCGGGAGATACCTATGGGAGGATACTTTATAATCACACTTATGCCGGTGGGGTGATATGACCCTTGAGGTGAGAGTTTTGGTTGGAACCTCTTGGTGGTAGCATCGAGGCTTTACAATTTTAGTTTGGGTATGGACTGGTCATCCACAGTTCATGATTAGAATGTATTTTTTAAGAAAAAAAGGACGTGGTGTGTCTATAGAAGTGGAATGGAGTTTTCAATGGTTGGAGAAAAACGAAAACCAGGTAGTATGGGATAAACTCATACATAGGAGTGTGCAATAGATCACTCTTCATTTGGCTAGCCTTACCCTTAGGGAAGTCGATGTTTTGAGTTTTCAATTCCCAGAAGAAGTGGTGGAACATGTAGAGGTCTTTCCTGAATATGTTCTAGGATTACATCTTCATAGGGATATATACTTTTACATTTTTCTACACCCTAATATTAAACAAATATCAACATCCGTATATCAGATGACTTTTGAAGAGCTTCGTGAGTTGAGGCTGCAGGTGGAGGACTTGCAGTGGAAGGGCTTAGTAAGACCTAGTGTTCATGGTTATGTGGGGATTACTAGACCTTTAACCATGTGATCATGAATAACGAGTATCCAGTACCAAAGGGTCGATGAAAACATTAATTAGATGAAAGGGGAAGGCTTTCATGTATATGGAAAGGTGCCCATAGGATTTTCAGTATTTAAGATATTGTTTGAAGAGCACCTCAATGATGAGTTTTCTAGAGGATGGAGTCATGTATGTAGTGTTATATGATTCATTAGGTATCATACTTTTTTGGTCCTAATTTAGAGGCAAGTAGTGATAGCCTATGGTTCACGCCAGTCTAGACCACCTCAGCAGAACTACGTGATCCACAACCTTGAGTTGGTAGTGGTAGCCTTCACATTGAAGATGTGGTGGCACTACCTTATGGGAGAGTAGATTACCATATAATCTAACCTAAAGAGTCTCAATTATATCTCTTCTCAAAAGGATTTGAACTTGAGATAAAGATGATGGTTGGAGTTCCTCTAGGACTATGAATTCAAAGTAGTCTATACTCTTTGTAATGGAAATGTGGTAGTAGATGATCTTAGCAGGAGACCCAGTTCGTAGTTTTTGAATGAGGTAACAGAGCAGTTTTCCTCATTACAATTATCCTTCATGGATATAGATGATGCATCTTACCTCTAATCGATTATTGTTACCCATCCACTCTAAAAGTGAGTTAGGAAGGCACAACTCGATGATACTGATAGTGAGACTTCACATGCATAGTTGTCCACAAGGAATGACACTGATGGATATTCGAAAGGTGGGTAAAACATATTTACTTTTAAAGGGCTCACAGTAGTGTAAGTAGACACCTAGAGTATCAATATTCATTTCCATATTCATGTGGGTGTCAAGGCGGACATCGGGGACGGCATAACATTTTGAAGTTGGGTTTACCTATTTATATAAAATATGAGGGCTTATTTAATCAGTTTCATGGGTTTTCAACACACCGTGTTGAGCCCCTATGCATGGATGTGGTTTTTATTTTGTTCCTGGGGGTTCCAAGAATGGAGTGTGAAAAAATATTAACATATTTCATGATAGGTTTATCACAAATGTTCACGGGACATGGTGCCAACTGGGTGATCGTTTACCAACTCACCCTATTGGTCACTTCATAGATTTTTGGGAATAAAGTCCCATAGAGAACCCATGATACCTCTATATATAGGAGATACATACATGAACCATCAAACATCATTGATTGGGGAGATTTGGATGTTGATGATGGGGAAGCATTTTTGGAGTTCCGATGGAGATCAAGGATCGATAGGAGAGGACCCTCTGTGGACGACTGATTCCTCTAGTGCACATTCGATGAAGCACAGGAATCTCTCTGAGAGAATGTGGGAGAGAGAGGCTTCGGTTCATGCTCGTACCCTCATCAATTTGGGAATCCCTTAGTTTGAATTTTGGGGATATAAATCCTTAAGGTGGGGAAGAATTAATTACTCATATTTTCATAGTTTTTTACAAAATTTCTGGGAATATTCTGAGACTAGGCGTTGAGACGACATGCAATTCCAAAGCCCTATGTGCCTCGAATGGTCCGTTGAAAAGTTTTATGTTTTTAAATATAGAACGTTAGTATTTTTCCTAAAAAAGTGGAATAACTCTTAAAATGATGTTGAGATCATAAATATGAAGGCACCATTGCATTCAAGATGGCAGGTTTACCCTTAGAGCGAATTAAGTTTAGTCATCGCGAGCCTACAATGAGAAAAAACTAAAATGGAATAACTATAAATAAAATAATTAAATAAAATTATTTTATTTTTCAAATCCTTATAACTCACAAATCGTGACTCAGATTGAAAATTGGATACCACCATTGAGCTCATGAGGGCATTCTTATATTAGGTAGTGCCTAACAGTGGATGTTGTGGGCCAACTGTGAAGTTACTTCTTGTGGAATGACCATAAATAAAATAATTAAATAAATATTATTTCATTTTTAAATCATTATAACTCATAAAATGGTAACTCGGATTGGAAATCTGAGATTACCGTTGAACTCATGAGGGTGTTCATTCGGTAGGCAGGGCCTAACTTCGACTGGTGCGGGTTGAGGGTAAGAGTAAACTTTTGGGCATTTTAAGGAAAAATAAATTGAAGGTAATAAATTTTATTTTATGCAAAAAATTTTTACTACAAGGCAATGTTGAGCCAACTATTTCATTTCATAAATCAAATAACATAATGACACTGCAACTCAAGCATAATGAAAATGTTTTTTAATTTCATAAATGAAAGACCATAATGACACGGTGACTTAGAATAATAGAAACAATGAAATGTGTTTCCTCTATTTAATAGTTTAATAGAGACAGGGTATCTTTGGAATGATCCTCTATTGACATTGAGGCTCTGGAGGAGTGGCATTACCATGTGGAGAACAGCGAGGAATGACAGATCATCAGAAGTTCCTTCCCCATCGAAGGATCCCATCATCGAGGAGTATTGCGGATCGAGAATTGTAAAAAGGTGGTGGAGTGACTCCATTATTCATTTATAAGTGATTCAATTACAGGTAGTGGTTTATTTCTAAGTGTTTACATTTCCCCCATTCTTCCTTTCTAAATGAATAATGTGGGTCAATTCACTAAAAAATTGACCTGTGGTTCGATCGTCTATACAAGAATGGGATTCTTTATGTGGGGAGTTATGGGGAGTTGGATTCATGTTTTATTTATCCATGGTTATACTCATAACAAGGAAGAATAAGTAAAACATGAAAAAAGGTCGTGATCCATCCTTCATGTCTTTCTTGTGCATCCTTCTACTCTTCCATTTTCCTCTGTTATTTATGATCCGATGGAAACTGCTGTCCAATAAGGTTCGCAATAGTGGATCAGCCCAGGCATGAGGACGAGGGAGATAGTGGCACCGGGTGAACGACCGCCGGCATGGGAGCTGATGGTGGCGGAGGGACATTTGTGGCTAGGCGGGCCATAGGCTATGATGGTAGATAAGGGCCACTGGAAACAGTTAGTTGTGGGGTCTACGAAAGATATGACATCGATCTGCATCATGCGATCGGAGGGCTGTAGTCCAATGGGGATGCAGTTGGAGGGCCCCACAATGACCCACTTTGCCGCCACGTTGGGAACTCACTACATCGACCAGGATCAGATGCGGCGATCACCCTCATGTGTAGGGGTGGCAAGCTTTCCCGTTCCTAGCCAGCCAAGCTGGAGAAGGCTGGCCAAACCTGTGGCCCAAACTATCTGAGTCGGGCCTAGTAGGTTATGTGGGACACATACCGAGTCAAATCCAGGTCGGGTCAGACCAGGGTCATGTCGGGTTGGGTCGGTCCGATCGGATTGGGCTAGACCCAGACCCCGCCATCCCCTTTTCAGTAAAACAGACATATCTTCCAAACCATACATTTTATTGACTAGATACTTGTGGAATTAGGACTCTCGTGATGAGACGGTCCTTTTGATATAATCCAAGTGAGTTTACATAGTGGTTGAGTTAAGACCGATGGATTGAGGAGTAGATTTTTCTAGAATCAAACACGCTACGAGCAAAAATATTGTGGCTAGTTGTGACGAGAAGGAAGTGATGAGTGGACCTCAGTGGCCCTGTAGCCGAGTGGAACTCAATTTTCCAGTATATGAGTGAAACTTATTGTATTGGTAGGAGAGAGGAACTTAGTGGCCCGACAGATGAGCGGACCTCAGTAACCTAGTAGCTGAGAGGACCTCATTGGCCTGACAGACAAGCAAACCTCAGTGGCCTGGTAGATGAGAAGATCATAGTAGTCCGAAAAATGAGCGGACCTTAGTGTCCCGGTAGATGAGTGAACCTTAGTGGCCCCAAAAAAAAGAGAAGACCTTAGTGGCCCAAAAGAACTTAGTGACTCATCGGGGATGAGTCCCTCAGTAGTACAAGATGTTCAGCTTTACACATGAAAATGTTTCTCTCAATACATTAGTTTATACTTGTGTGAGCTGACTCTAGTGACTCTCTTGACTATAATTCTTAGAGGTTACACTTAATGTACCTATTTGGTAGTTTGTTTTGTCTATTTATTTTTGGTATACCTTGTGTTTTGAGGTCTCTACTGAGTATTGTTTTACTTACCCCTGCACAGGCTTTGCCTGAACATGTTATGTCTTCTGTAGATGATCGACACTTTGATGAGGTCCTTGGTGGACTGGGGCCAGGTGTTTATTAGAGTGACCCAAAAAATGAGATGTGATTCTATGGCTTATGAAAACTATTTCTGTAATTTACCTTCATGTTGGGTTTTCTGCAGAAGAGTTTCATAGACTTGTACATTTATTTTTCTATTTCAGTTGGGCTTGTATTCTGGCCATGTCTACCTTTAGTTTTCTACTATTTTACCCTGTGTTTGTTTACATAGTGTATTCACCTTCCATAATCCATGGCTTAGAGTTCTATGTGTGTGTGTACTGGTAATAATGAAAATGCCTCCTAGTTGTTTGAGATATGCCTACTCAGCGTTAGTCGCTAGTCCTTAGCCTATGAGAGGCGGGCTTGGGGGAGTCATGACATGGGAAATAAGGGATAGGTCTGGACAAAATATTACAATTGGATTTCTATTTTCATTCAGAGTAATGATGGTTAGTTAGATTTCAAGGCTATTGTTAATGGTATCATTTTTCAAGATAGAAGTATAATATGTCTCTACTATGAAATTAGAGAAATAAATTATATAATTGAGGCATTTTTTGTGGAGCTCAAAAGGGGATTAAGAGGTGTATTGTAATTTTTTGATATCCAAATTACAATTCATTTAGCTAATAATTGAGTATTTCACTCATAAAATAAACACATAAACTTAAAATATCATTTCAAATAGAAGATATGGGAGGACTATGACAAAGTGAATGGAAGATAGTTAAAATAAATTTGGGTAACATGTTCTTCAAGGTTTTAGTCTAGGAAATCCTAAGGTAACATTATGCCTTGATGGGGCTAAGTCAATTGGAAGGTGGTAGAGAATTTTTTTTTGCTATGGAAGTTTTGAAGGGTTATCTATTTTCCTAAGTGTTGGTTATTTCTATGGTTTCCTATAAAGTAGTCATCAAGTTGGAAATTGTTAAAAATGGTGAATTTTGATTTGAAGTATTGATTTAGTTAATCAAAAAGAGAATGATTGGAAGTTAATTTTGGCCTAATGAAGAAGGTGGCATTGGAAATCCACAGGAGGAAAGTGTCTATAAGTTATGTTTCAAAAGGAATATAGATGGTTAGGCCACCAAAAATTTGTGTGTATAAGATATGATTTATTATGTAAGAGTATTATTTATGGTTATGTGAAAGTCATTAGTCCGGATTTTATTTTGGAACCCATGAAATTTAAGAAACATAATTTAGAATATAAGAGTAACTTTCACTATTTATTGGAACATTGTGGTCTAGGAAGAGGTTCTTATAGGTCTTCAATGGATACCATGTTCAATATAGGGACTCACATAAAGATATGAAGTCATTTTAACTACATAATTGGTCAAACCCCACTACAAAAGTATAGTGGGACCACTTTTACACTTGGTTTGGTGATTACTTGTCATTAGTTATCTAAGTGATTATTTTTTTCAAATTGACTATAATATTTGTAACATTCAATGAAATGAAAATGTAGTTTTTTTCTCCCATGGATTTAGAACAGAAGGTTTAAATCTGGTAAATCCATTATATTCATTACTATTGTTTTATTTATACTTTAGTGATTTTATGTGTGAGTGAGAGTTTTGAATCAATGAAGTGATTTAGGGTGAGGTTCTTCTTCCAATGTTTTGTTACACTTTATTCACATTGTACCTTTCAATCGAGGATGTTTTGGAACTTTTTTTAAGCATTCAAAAGTTATGTCGGTGAATCATCCTGAAGATGGATACTAGAAGTTCAATCCCAACAACTTAGGGGAACTTGAAAATTATGCTTTTTGTGCGTGTTGGTGATGGGATTTGGTGTGATGAGGAGTTACTTTATATTTATTCTATGTATGTTTTAATTATGGGATGTTAACCACTTATATTTTCCCATTTTATATAGTGTTTCATTTGTTATACAGTTAAATTTTTAGAGAATGTATCATGAATATTACTTTACTATCATTTTTATATATATATTTATGTTATTGTATTTTATTTTGAAGATATATGTCTATGTTCCAATATATTATTCAAGGGTCTCCCACATGTGTGATATCCCTTTTTGGTACGAGTCACAACCCCCAATCCTATTGGGGGAAAGCTTGGGGTGGTATACATGGTATACTAGTGGACCAGTTGGGATCTGAGTGGTTAGTTCATGTTAAATTGGTATCATACGATGTATTTCATCTGGAAATAGTTTTTTGTTTAGAAATTTGTTAGGTTTGTTTTAGGATACTTTTGGTAAATGTATCAAGGGATCTTAATATTTGTTAAGAGACTAGGGTAACTAGTGTAGGTGTGGGTGGATGATGTATCCTTCTTCCAATAAATTGATAATATATTAGTCAACATAGAACTCTATATAATCATTTATAGGGTATAATAGGATGGTACATGCATCATGAAATATGTGAGTTATGATTTTTTACATGTTCTTCATGATTCATCTTTACTAGTCATGATTTAATAATTATGGGTTCATTTTTTTAATGAATGGCACCACTCTATATTCAACCAAATCTGATTTAGAGGAAGGGTCATGATGAGATCATGAATGTTCTATAACTTTCCATAACTGGTCAATTTATAGAAAATGAATCATTTTAATTAAGTGAATGGGAGATCTCTAAATCATTAATAGAGGGTAGATATTCTACTTATTATGAAGAGAGAATAACCTCCACCAATAGAGTATATGTATGTACTCAATGGGTAGGTTTAGACTGCATGTTGGATGAGTACACTACATGTAACACCCCAAGATTCCACGGTACGTTTCCCTTTGAATAATGCAATGGCGTGCATTATACACAACATTGAGATTCTAACACACCACAACCAATCAAACTAGCCGTTATGAATAGTAATACCTACTTTTTGAAATTTAATAAATTCTATCTCTCAAAATGGACTTCATTTTTGGATTCGGAATAAAGAAATTAGCCTAGGGTGAAATTTTGGTACTTTTCGGATAACTTTCATATTTTGATGAATAGTGAAAATTACTAAATTTTAATTAAAAAAACTTTTTAATCGAAATAATTAATATTGATAAATTATGAATTTGAGTGGTTTTAAAGTATATTTAGAAAATATTTTTACCATTTAATTCAATTTTTGTCATTGGACATAATTTCACAATTAAACCAGACATAAACAAGTGCCAATCTTTTGATAGTTATTATCTCTTAAAAACACGCTTTTTGTTTTGACAGCGGGATTTAATTTTAAATTAATTTATGCCAATTATATGTTTGGAATTTGGAAATATGGATTCCATATTTGGAATCAGGATGTTCAAATTGTGTAAATAGGTAAATTTTATTTTTAGACATTTTGAATAATTACTTCGGTAAATATTTTATTTACCATGGTTAAAGGGTAAATCCGATAAATAAGGGTTAAAAAATAATATTATAATAATACAAAATTACCCAAAAACGTGTCATAACCTTATTGGTTGATACATTTCCGACCATGGGCATCTTTCGGTTGATTTTGTGACCCCATGGTGCCACTTGTAAGTGATAGGGACACTTTATTTTAATTAAGTTAAAATGAAAACAAAAATGACACAAGCATATATCTTTTAGAAAAACAATTTTTACATAGGGTTATATATGTTTTATTTTCGACTATAAGTATTAATTAGAAATCCAAAAATATTTCCTACATAATGGTATTTTATTTATAAATTTTAGACATTATGTAATTTAATTTATTTATGACACAATGGTGATGCAGTAATTACCATAATAGTGAGAAATTAAAATGATTGATATTGTAGATACCCAAATAAATATAATTTGTAACTTTTTATGAATTAAACTAATTTTATAGGTTAATATGACATGTTAGGAATGATTTAATTAACTTTTTTTGAAGTAATCATTCTGTTATGATTTTTAAAAAAATCAATTATTGAATGGTGTCCAAATTGACATAAAAGAGTTTGTAAAACAAATATTATATTATTAATTGACATTAAATTCCTAAAAATCTAAGGTTCGGAAAAGAGACTTATATAATGATATTTGTATCATTAATGGACCACTTGGGGGTCTATTGGATGTATATAGTAAGTTAATTAACCATATAATATAAAAATACAAAGAGTCATTGTAAAAGTGAAACTAATTAACTAAGAGTTAATACTTAAAGATAAGGTTAATATAATGACCCAAACCTGTCTAAATTCTATTGGTTGAGTGGTTTTAGACCTATCCCAACCCTAACCTTTAAATAATCCACTTTGGAGACATTAGAAAACCGAATATGAAATTATTATAAAATAATAGTTTTAGCTTTTCCAAAGGTGCCCTTCACCCTTCTTATAAAAGGAAACTCCCCCTTCTCATTGCTTCACACCTTCAAAGCCTTTTGGTTCGGCAAAACCCGGACCAAATACTTTCTAAACTTCCCTCAATACAACCTAGAGGCCTTAGTGTGATCAAAAAGCCATCCTAAGGAGCACTTTTGATCAAATCAAAAGTAAGAACCCGAAGAAGAGGTAATGTTTTTACCACCCTTTTTCAAATTCTTTTCTTCTTCAACTTCTTCTTTCTTTGTTATTCCCATTCTAAATTAATGTATAAAGTATCTCCTATATACTGTAATATTATTATAAATATAGTAACACCATATTCAGTATTCTATCCATCCTTTGAATTACATGTCACCATACATGCGTACGTACGGCTTACCGTCTGCACGTTGTGGTGTAATTGTCATTCGATAAATTATTATTTGGATGGGTATAATAATGATGTTTAATTCATGTAAATAATAAGTATAACATGATAATTATTCTTTATATATGATATACCATCCAATTATATATTATTTTAACATCAAAAGAATGATATTGTCGCTCGTGCGTATGTACGGACTACCGTCTCCATGAACGCGATGAGATTCATTCTCCATCATATCCATTCAAGTATAATTATCATTTGATTATTTAAAAATAATTTTTAAGGACTTGATATCATTATGGATATTAATAAGATACAACCTATCAATTAAAAACATGGCTTACATAACAAAACATATAAAAGAAAATGAGTAAGTTAACGCCCGAAACAACGATAATACTAAGATATTATTAACAAATCAATGTTACAAGATCATATATGATATCATATTAATGTAACTGATTCTTGTATAATTAAATAACAATTATTTAACCATTATACAGGAGGTTAACCTACCGTCGACCAAGGAAAAAGTACAAAGTAAGGGGTTTCTTATCTCACTTTTAATTCCGTGATAATTCCATTGTTCACCACTTATTTATTACATGTGGTGTGTGTACTGCCCATGTTTGTATTAATTGTGTAATATAATTTAATTCATGTATATTTACATCATCATTGTATTATCCTTCTTTCATGGGTGTATTTTTTGTATGTTACCAAATCAATAAGCGAATTTGAAATTTCAATTTCCACTCATTCGGCTTTATACATACTTCATTGATTATTTTACTCCAAGATTATGTGTAGAATCACTATTCATTTGATTATGTCATAAATTACACTCCCCTTTCTGTGGATATACTTTTGATACACATAATAACTCCATTGATAAATTATTAGGTCATCGGTATGAACTTGATAAGAGTAATTTTTACTCAATCTCGATTTTTGAGTTAAGCATCCAATTCATTGGTGTTGTTTTTACAGGAATATGTGTGAATGTAATTTGATTGTTTTATACTGAATATCCAATCATATTAAGTGTATTTATATTTTTCACTCATAATTATGTGGTTGATTTATCCTTAACCTAAGGATACGGCCTTTAAGAGAGACTTAATCTCAATTTACATTCCATTGAGACTTCTTTGTTGTTATACACCAAATCACTTTTATATGGTGTATATAATGTACTTTGACATAGTATATAATGAATCCATTTATTCTCATTATATTATAATGTTTTTATTACCTCAATTATTTATATTAAAGTGTCTCTCTTTTGGTTAGAAACTCTAACTAAAATACATTTTTAAGTGTTTTAAAGACTTATTCTTCTAAATCTTGCTCATTAATGTCCATGTTTTAAAAATGGTTTTAAGGATTTATTTATATGGACATTAATGTTTTAAAATTAAAACACCTTTTAAAAGTTTCAAAGTGGTATGGGAAACATTGATTCAAAAATCTATTTTTAAATGTCTTCTTGACAAATAGTGTGAGTTTTAAATGATTTCAAGAAAAAGGGGGATATTTCTCTCAAATAGTTTTGATGATTATTTTCATTTATGTCAATATCCTTCATCATTCTCAATTGAGATTAATCTGATACAATACAATCTTCCATATTGTATTGAATGAGTTATGTTTGACTGTGGATGTGCTATTTTTATACCATTCATGGTTTGTGGTTAAAGTATTGACATTTCATATGATGGTTTTAATACGAATGTTTATGTTATGTTTAACCCGTTCATATGAGGAATGCATTGGACTTAGTAAGTGACGAGTGGAGCCCGCTATAGCTCCTCGATGCATCGGTAGGTCTCATGAGACAAACTAGTGTCCTGACACAAGGCCTTGACAAAATCTTACTTGTAGTCTTGGCACGAGGCCTTGGCTATGTGGTTATGATAGTCTGGAATTATGCATTCCATCATTATGAAAGTGGTTATTGATATTGCATGTGATTGTTCAACTAGTAGAATATCCATGTGAATAAGTAAATGACATTATTTCATTTTATCTTTTCCATATTATGCTGATGTTCAAGTTTAAAAGGCTTTTTTAGTTACAAATTGCTTTAAGTGTTTATGCTTATCTATGAAAGCTTCTGCTATATTGTTATCCTTACTGAGCATCTGAGCTCACCCCTTTCAATGTTTCATCTTTTACCAGTATGTGAAGAAGTAATTTATGAATGAACTGTAGGGATAGTATGATGGGATATGAAGACAAGATGTTTTTGTAGTTTTTTTACCTTATGATGTAATGTAAGACTTATGAATATATCTAGTGTTTCCAAGACTACTAAACTAATCGGTATTTCGAGACTTTATCCTTTGTGATCATGCCAATGTTATGTAATAATGCACCGACTCTGGGTATCTAGGGTCAGGGAATTATAGTTGGTATCAGAGGAAGTTTATTACAAACCTTGGAAGCTAGATTTAGATAAACTCTGATTAGTGCACGTAGACCTAAGATGAACTTTGAGGATTAGTATAGAAGATCTTCCTAAAATTTTGATGTTGTAGAGATTTTGTGAGTTTTCCGAGCAATACATCCCTGTCTGGATATGAGCAGCTAGAGGCAGCTCTATCACAGATGTACCTAGGGGTAAAACCTGAAAACACCACTTTGAGCTAGACTCGAATGGGAACTGGTGCACGACAACGGGCGTTGTTTCACTCTTGGTTACGACACTCCCAGGGGATATGCTTAGGATAATTTACATTTTCTTTACAAACCGATTTGAAGTATTATATATAAGATGAGTGTAAATGACCTTGGTTAATCCTAATGTGTTTCAAATTGAGAATATGGTGACATGTTAATCTCTAAATGATTTTATGACTACTATTACTCACACAATGCTTTCTGGTTTTAGTCAATGGATGGATTCCAAGGAAGTCATAGTGACTTTGAGAATGATGTACAAGGTGGGAACGGTGGTGGCAATGAGCAAAAAAATGGAATGTTGATAGGCATAAAAGATATTGTATTTATGCCAAATCAATTTTCCAAAAATATGATCAACAATATATATATTAACCAATTCCCGGACTCAACAAAGAAGAGAAAGGTAATGAATGATAAGAGCTCCAGTAGTGGAGACCATGGAGAAAGGAATCCTCAATTTCCATCATGCAGGAAATGTGGAAGGAGACACCCAGGAAAGTGTCTCAATGGGAAAAATAAATGCTTTACGTGTGGGAAGGAAGGACATAAAGTGAAGAATTGCTGAAGAAAAATGAAATGTACTATGGAAGAAGATAAAAATGGTCCCAAGAATCCATTTACAGTCATTTTCCGTAAATGTAGGGGACCTGGCCATTACCCGAGTGAATGCCCTATTCTATAGGATATTTTCTTTGTCAAAGAAGAAGCTATGTGGAAATAAATGGTTAGAGAAATGTTTAAAAGTATTAGTGCTCCTTGTTGATGGGTTTACTTTGGAATAATTTTCTCTTGTATTTTCAACACTGCAGTTTTCCATGTGAGAATGATATTTGAGGAAGAATTATCTTTTCTCTTGCGGATATAGTTATAAATAACCATTAGGTTTTATATGATTGTTGGGTTTGAGGCAATTATAAGTTATTATAATTTGGGATGAAAATTCAAGGTATGAGATAAGATTTGTGGTTAAATTATGTTACAGTTATTTTGAGGAATTTATCTCATTTTGGTAATGTTATAAAATATAGTTTTTAAAAAAGAAAAACACGCATACTGTGTGACAACCCGTCACGTCAGACAAAGCTGTGGGAATCGAACCCACAACCAAAGTGCGATTGGGATTTATCGCCTACCACTGGATTACGTGAAGTCCCTGGTTAGTGTGACTATTATTTTTAGTTAAATGATTTTATTGATCAATAATAATTTGATTTGGGATCTTGTGTCTTATCAAATGAATACCCTTAGTATAGGAAAATTATTTAGTGATTAAGTGATAAATGTTATTTTGGAAGTTGTTTGCTTTTTTGTGACCACTATATGCCCAAGGAAAATAGAATATTATGGGATTTCATTTGAGGAGTAATGGTGGATTTTTATCTATGTTTTTATTGTGGATTTATAGTGATTTGGGTTATTTATGGAAATGATTAGGTTAATTACTTTTATGTATGTGAATTTAAGAGTAATTAATGTCATTTGGAGATACAATTTAATGTGGAAGAATACATTCTTATATGTTTTGGGTTTCAATATTAGTTTGGATTATATTGAAGTATTTTAAGGACAATTGATTATTGAATGGTATTTATTTAACTTTGGGGTATTGATGGTTTAATTTTAGAAATTAAGATTAGTGTTGTTTTCTCTAATGGAATATCCATTTGGGGGATCATCATATATTATAATAACCATTATGGTTTTGATTAATCTATAAAGACAAGGTAAATATATATTTTATCCTACGTGGATCATGTATTTCTATAGATGTTTATTCTAGATCTTCCATTATGACCAAGTCTTCTTGAATACTCATTTAAAAAAAATGAGTTAGTGGTAAAAAGTTTTTAAAGAATGAAACTCTACTTAAAAAGTAAGTATATATCTTTATTTTCTTAGTTAATATCATAAATGAATTCCTCGTCCTAATGTAATGTAACATAAAACAAAAAATGTTTTCCGTTTACTTTTCCTACTGGGAGACTAATGACCGTTTGTCCCAACACAAGTTTGTAATTTTCATATTGCTAACTTTCTCCTGCTCATGTTTTCTATCCCTCTCCATCAGAACTTAACACTTATTTTATCGTCCATATCCATGTTTTCCTACCTGGAATCCTAGTATGGGTTATCTTGGGTGACCTTTATACCTCTCTTCCTTTCTTTTAACGTGATAGTTTTATTGACTCTTTTTCCGATGTGGGACTTTCCATTATATTATCAAGCCCAATTTTAAAAAAAATTGCGAGGACGCAATTTATTGAAGGAGGGGAGAATGTAACACCCCAATATTCCACGGTATGTTTCCCTTTGAATAATTCAATGGCGTGCATTGTACGCAACTTTGAGATTCTAACACACCATAACAAATCAAACTAGCCGTTATGAATAGTAATACATACTTTTTGAAATTTTATAAATTCTATATCTCAAAATGGACATCATTTTTGGATTATTAATATTGAAATTATCCTAGGGTGAAATTTTGGTACTTTTCGGATAACTTTCATATTTTGATGAATAGTGAAAATTAATAAATTTTAATTAAAAACAACTTTTTTAATCGAAATAATTAATATTAATAAATTATGAATTTGAGTGATTTTAAAGTATATTTATAATATATTTTTACCATTTAATTCAATTTTTTTCATTGGAAATAATTTCACAATTAAACCAGACATAAACAAGTGCCAATCTTTTGATAGTTATTATCTCTTAAAAACACGCTTTTTGTTTTGACAGCGGGAATTAATTTTAAATTAATTTATGCCACTTCTGTGTTTGGAATTTGGAAAAATGGATTCCATATTTTGAATCTGGATGTTAAAATTGTGTAAATAGGTAACTTTTATATTTAGACATTTTGAATAATTACTTCGGTAAATATTTTATTTACCATGGTTAAAGGGTAAATCCGGTAAATAAGGGTTAAAAAATAATATTATAATAATAAAAAATTACCCAAAAAGTGTCCTAACCTTATTGGTTGATACATGTCCGACCATGGTCATCTTTGGGTCGATTTTGGGACCCCATGGTGCCACTTGTAAGTGATAGGGACACTTTATTTTAATTAAGTTAAAATGAATACAAAAATGACACAAGCATATATCTTTTAAAAAAACAATTTTTACATAGGGTTATATATGTTGGATTTTAGACTATAAATATTAATTAGAAAGATAAAAATATTTCCTACATAATGATATTTTATTTATAAATTCTAGACATTAAATAAGTTAATTTATTTATGACACAATAGTGATGCAGTAATTACCATAATAGTGAAAAATTAAAATGATTGATATTGTAGATACCCAAATAAATATAATTTGAGAATTTTGATGAATTAAACTAATTTTCTAGGTTAATATGACATGTTAGTAAGGATTTAATTAACTGTTTTCTAAGTAATCATTCTGTTATGATTTTTACAAAAATCAATTATTGAATAGTGTCAAAATTGACTTAAAGAGTTTTTAAAACAAATATTATATTATTAATTGATATTAAATTACTAAAAATATAAGTATCGGCCAAGATACTTATATCATGATATTTGTATCATTAACGGACCACTTGGGGGTCTCTTGGATGTATATAGTAAGTTTATTAACCATATAATTTAAAAATACAAAGAGACATTGTAAAAGTGAAACTAATTAACTAAGAGTTAATACTTAAAGATAAGGTTAATATAATGACCCAAACCTATCTAAATTATATTGGTTGAGTGGTTTTAGACCTATAACCACCCTAACCTTTAAATAATCCACTTTTTAGACATTAGAAAACTGAATATGAATTTATTATAAAATATGGTTTTTCGCTTTTCCAAAGGTGCCCCTCACCCCTCTTATAAAAGGGCACTCCCCCTTCTCATTACTTCACACATTCAAAGCCTTTTGGTTCGGAAAACCCCTACCCAAATACTCTCTCACCTTTCCTCAATACAACCTAGAGGACTTAGTTTGATCATAAAGACAACCTAAGGATCCATTTTGATCAAATCAAAAGGAAGAACCCAAAGAAGAGGTAATGTTTTTACAACCCTTTTTCAAATTCTTTTCTTCTTCAACTTCTTCTTTCTTAATTATTCCCATTATAAATTAATGAATCCATTATCTACTATATACTATAATATTATTATAAATATAGTACAACCATATTCAGTATTCTATCCATCCTTTGAATGACATGTCACCATACGTGCGTACGTACGGCTTACCGTCTCCACGTCGTGGTGTAATTGTCATTAAATAAATTATTATTTTGATGGATATAATAATTATGTGTAATTAATGTAAATAAAAAATATAACATGATAATTATTCTTTCTATATGATATACCATCCAATTATATATTATTTTAACATCAAAAGAATTATATTGTCGCTCGTGCGTACGTACGGACTACCATCTCCACGAACGCGATGTGATTCATTCTCCATCGTATCCATTCAAGTATAATTATCATTTGTTTATTTAAAAATAATGTTTAAGGACTTTATTTCATTCTGGATATGAATAAGATACAACCTATCAATGACAAACATGGCTTACGTAACAAAACATATAAAAGAAAACGAGTAAATTAACACCCGAAACAACGATAATACTAAGATATTATTAACAAATCAATGTTAAAAGATCATATATGATATCATATTAATGTAAATGATTCTCGTATAATTAAATAAAAATTATTTCACCATTATACATGAGTTTAAACTACCATCGACCAAGAAAAAAGTACAATGTAAGCGGTTTCTTATATCACTTTTAATTCCGTGAGAATTCCATTGTTCACCACTTATTTATTACATGTGGTGTTTGTACTTCCCATGTTTGTATTCATTGTGTAATATCATTTAATTCATGTATATTTAAATCATCATTGTATGATCCTTCTTGCATAGGTGTATGTTTTGTTTGTTACCAAATCAATCAGCGAATTTGAAATTTCAATTTCCACTCATTCGGCTTTACGCATACTTCATTGATTATTTTACTCCAAGATTATGTGTAGAATCACTATTCATTTGATTATGTCATAAATTCCACTCCCCTTTCTGTGGATATTCTTTTGATACACATAATCACTCCATTGATAAATTATCAGGTCATCGGTATGAACTTGATAAGAGTAATTTTTACTCAATCTCGATTTTTGAGTTAAGCATCCAATTCATTGGTGTTGTTTTTACAAGAATATGTGTGAATGTCCTTTGATTGTTTTACACTGAATATCCAATCATATTAAGTGTATTTATATTTTTCAATCATAATTATGTCGTTAATTTATCCTTAACCTAAGGATATGGCCTTTATGAGAGACTTCATCTCAATTTACATTCCATTGAGACTTCTTTGTTATTATACACCAAATCACTTTTATATGGTGTATATAATGTACTTTGACATAATATATAATGAATCCCTTTATTCTCATGATATTATGAAGTTTTGATTACCTCAATTATTTATATTCAAGTGTCTCTCTTTTGGTTAGAAACTCTAACTAAAATACATTTTTAAGTGTTTTAAAGACTTATTCTTCTAAATATTGCTCATTAATGTCCATTTTTTAAAAATGGTTTTAAGGATTTATTTATATGGACATTAAAGTTTTTAAATTAAAACACCTTTTAAAAGTTTCAAAGTAGTATGGGACACTTTGATTCAAAAATCTATTTCTAAATGGCTTCTTGACAAATAGTGTGACTTTTAAATGATTTCAAGAAAAGGGGGATATTTCTCTCAAATAGTTTTGATGATTATTTTCATTTATGTCAATATCCTTCATCATTCTCAATTGAGATTAATATGATACAATACAATCTTCCATATTGTATTGAATGAGTTATGTTTGACTGTGGATGTGCTATTTTTATACCATTCATGGTTTGTGGTTAAAGTATTGCCATTTCATATGCTGGTTTTAATACGAATGTTTATGTTATGTTTAAACCTATTCATATGAGGAAGGCATTGGACTTAGAAAGTGAAGGGTGGAGCCCGCTATAGCTCCTCGATGCATCGGTAGGTCTCATGAGACAAACTAGTGTCTTGTCACAAGGCCTTGACAAAATCTTATTTGTAGTCTTGGCACAAGGCCTTGGCTATGTGGTTATGATAGTCTAACATTATGCATTCCATCATTATGAAAGTGGTTATTGATATTGCATGTGATTGTTTGACTTGTAGAATATCCATGTGAATTAGTAAATGGAATTATTTCATTTTATCTTTTCCATATTATACTGAAGTTCAAGTTTAAAAGGCTTTTGTTTTAGTTATAAATTGCTTTAAGTGTTTATGCTTATCTACAAAATCTTCTGCTATATTGTTATCCTTACTGAGTATATGAGCTCACCCCTTTCAATGTTTTATCTTTTCCCAGGATTTGAAGAAGTAATTTATGAATGACCTGCATGGATAGTATGAGGGGATATGAAGACAAGATGTTTTTGTAGTTTTTTTGCCTTATGATGTAATGTAGGACTTATGAATATATCTAGTGTTTCCAAGACTACTAAACTAATCGGTCGTTCGAGACTTGATCCTTTGTGATCATGACAATGTTATGTAATAATGCAATGACTCTGGGTATCTAGGGTCGGGGCGTTACACTACAAGTTTTTTAGTGCCATAGGCCTCCTATGTTTTGTGGAGATCCCTATCCTTAGGAAAAAGATGAATGATCATAGTTTATGAATCATGTATTATATCTTGTTCAGACACCTACTGATTAGATCAAGATTCTTACTTAAAGTATTATTAAGGTCACAAGTAGTTGTTGGTGGATATTGGCTACTAAAACTCACAATTAGATCATGAAATAATTGTATATATTTAACTGTCTTTTCAGATAGGAGTAAAATCTAGAGACATTGAGGATAATATGATTTTATGAGTTGTTATATCTCTCATAGGGCAGAATAAACATTGATGAGTATATGTCAAGGTTTATAGACCTCATAGGGTACTCCCTAGATATGTTTCATGATGGATTTATATGATCTTTGATGTTCATGTGAGGACTATGAATTGAGATTTGAGTTAGTTTTTTACCCCTTTTCATCCCCACCAAAATTGGAGTTCTGGAGAGATTTTATGATAATGTGTTTCCTTTAAGATTCACAAAAGTGAATCAGGGCATGTTCTAGTATCCACATGTTAGAGTCATCTGTCGCATCTAGAACACAATATCCATCAAGATCTAATCATTAAAGGCATTGGAATTAATGATCCTAATCTAGGGGATCTATAACAAATATATCTTAAAGGTGGGCCAACTATCAGGGAGGTAAGGTTTGCCGTGATTGTAGAGGTGGAAAGCATGTGACATGTCATTTTAAAACCAGGTGGAAAACTGAGGGTAGACATAGAGGTACCATTGATGGACCCATGTGATATGGGTATTTTTAATATTAGGGGCCTCCCATTATGGATCGAGTAGACCTTTGTAAGGTAGTTTTGGAAGATAATAAGGTTTCATAATAGTAGGATATGGTGGTGGACAATACTTTAATCTACTCCCATAACCACTACCTCAAGGTTGTTCTTATCAAGAATAATTATCTCATATCCAGCGTCATGGGAAGATGCATGTAATGAGGGGATATGATTAGGCTGTTTTAGTTATGGTTTGAGGTATAATTTATGACTTCTTTACATGGACACTCATGCTCATAATCACTATAATGGTCCATTATTTTATTTTTTCATCATTAGATTCCTTATCATGAACTCTTCTGCTAGAGACTCATACTATTGGTGATAATTCTCCCACCCACTTGTACCATTAGTGTGAGTATACACTAGGAAACTAGTGGTTTTTTAGGCCTTGTTAGGGAAAGATGATACCCTAACTTCATACATGGTATGAAATGGTTTTGTGTTCTCCATGTTTTAGTGGGCTGCTATCATCATCAATTGATATGTACTCAATAATGTATTTCAAGGTTAACATTTATAGATGAATGTGACCTTCAGGTGGAATAATAAGGGCCAAACCTTAAGAATATACATCCACTTTCTAACCATCTGGATATTTTATCTTTAGATGATATTGATTTTTCAAGGGATCAAAACTCTACTATCATAGAGGAGTACATGATCATTTTTATAGAGGAAATTCTAGGCTTTTTCCCTTATCAAGTGATCATTTTCAATATCTATTTGAACCTCAAGACCAAAATTATATCTTCATCATCCTATTAGATGTTTATATCTAGGCTCATGAAGCTGAAGGTTTAGTTGGAGAAATTTTTAGTGAAAGATTCAATTAGGCCTAATGAGTCCCTTATGAAGATGTTATTCTATTCAACAAGAAGGCGAGTGGGATTTGGAATATTTTCATCGGCCATCACCACTTAAACAAGGTGAAATTAATGAAAATATAACCTCTTCTGTCGATCTATTACCTCTTCAAACAGGTAAAGGGAGATAAGTGCTTCTCCAAGATTAATCTTTAGTATAGTTATTATTTGTTTTGGCTTCTAGAGGAGGAAATATCAGATACATATTTTAGATATTTTATGGTGATTATGAGTTTCTAATGGTGTTGTTAAGGGTAGGTAACTCCATTTTATGTTGATGTAACCTATGAACTGGATCATTTAGACATTTTAACATTAGTTCATGGTTTTTTTAATCAATTAAATTCTCATATATTCTCATTTTAGTAGGAATATCTCATAATTGTCCAAAACTTTCTTTGGTAGAACCATTAATATAGTAAACTCTTGACTTATATATTTTGGATTAAGGAATTTTCTTTCATGGTGTATTTTATCTAATATGGTGGAGTATCAATTTAACCTAAAAGGTTAAGGTAGTGACATATTGGGACCCAATCAAGATTTAACTTGGGGTGCATAGATTTATTGGATTAACAATATATTAATGGTGATTCAAGGAGGAATTATCCTAGATTATAGTTCCCATGGATTACCATTCCTGAAAGAGATAACCTTTATTTTGTTCTAAGAAATTGTATTGTTCTTTTGATTAGATAAATTTGAGGTTAAATAGTGATGAATTTTCCTAAGGAAGTTGTTTAGTACATAAGGTTATATGATTCCTCAGAGATGGGAATGAATTTGTGCTGATATAAAGTTAAATGGTGATTACATACAAGCCTAGGAAGCTAAGAATCGATAATAAATATAACTTTTCACCCAAAAAACCCTGGAGTTACTACCCTCACTATGAGTAATTGTTTTCTTAAAAGGATAAAAGAAGTATCAAATCTATTTTCTCCCTGTGATATATCAACTTGAGGCCTAGGAAATGACTATAGTTTCTATTAGACTATGACTTCAATATAGTTTATAATATATGAATGGGAAATGTAGTGGATTATTACATTAATAGAAAATCACTACCACACAATGGGTTTTCATAGTTCCACCCTTTAATAGCACTAAAAACCCACTGATAAAGAGGGTACCTTTATCAGCACTAAAACAATAGCTGTTAAAAGTTCCCCTTTTCACAATTTTTTTTTCACTTTTAAAGGGTCCCCCTTTATCAGTTATTTTTTTAATAGCGCTGATAGGGGGTATTTATCAGTGCCTTTTTACTGGAGCTGATAAAGGGTATATTTCAAAAAATAATAATTAAAAAATATATATTAATATATAAATATAAATATATTGATATGAATATAATATATATTTTTAAAACATGTTTTAGATAAGTATAAATAGACCTTTACACTTAATATACTATAAATTTCATGAAAATGGATTATAAAATATTTTAGAAAATTATTACGAATTAATATTTTGATAATTAGAATGGAGTAATATTCTTTTAATAATAATTTGAAGTCAAAAAATCAAAAAAATCAATAAAAGATCTAAAATAAGATGAAGATGTAACTCAAACTCCAAACAACCATAACCTTTTATCTTGGTGTATATTTGAGCTATACCACATATAAATTTGAATAATGTGACATGATCTATGTGTTAGTGATGAAAAAAACCTTCTATCACATTTTTCGAGGCCAAAAAAGGCCCAGAAGGCCTCCAAAAACTAAGTTTTTAGTTAGGATACCTAAATTTTTTAACATTCGATTGAATTTCAGCCTCATTCCAAGGGATCTTTTTTCTATTTTTTATTGATGAGTGAATTTTTTCCAAAGGATTACATTCTTATAGATATTATGGATTTTAAATTATATCATTTTTTACAATGTACTATTATTTGTAATCAAATATAGCACAATATATACATATTTTTTTATATATTTACACATAAGAATTCAATTTTATAAATAAATAATTAAAAATATTTACATAAAAATTTTATTTCAAAATATATGACTTATAATATCCATTCTATTTAAAATAAAAATATATGAATATATATATACCTATATAATGTGTGCATGTGTGCATGCGTGTGTGTCAGTGTGTGTTTGTATTAACAAACAAATATATATTATCTATATATTATAACATCTAAATCTACATATTAATATATAATATATGTAAATATATATAAATATATATAATTATACATATAGATACACATATATATAATATATATACATGTGTATGTATGTTGTATATATGTATATATGTATTTATTTATTTATAAACACACACAAAAAATATATTTTATAAATGTATTTAAAACTAATATTATTAATATATATTAATATACTAATTTATATATGTACATATATATTAATATAACTATACATATTAATATAATTCTATATTAATATATAAATAAATATTAATATATATATATATCGTTAAATTAAGAACAACATAATATGGGCCAATGGTAAAGGTGCAGGTGTGCAAGGGAGAGGTCTTGAGTTCAAATCCAAGTAGAGCCAGGGGTGCACAAGTGGGTGCAGTGGGGGATAGCACTGTTAAAGGGGGTGGGCGGGGGTGGTTGTGGTGCGAGAAGGGCTTCCAAGCACTCTTAAGGGGGGGGGGGATCAAGCACTGTTAAAATGGGGTCACTGATTTAAATTTTTTACTTTTATCAATGCTTTCTTAAGCATTGATAAAAGGGAACCTCCTTTTAATAGCACATATATTATTAGTTTTTTTGGCATGGATAAAGGTCTTATTTAATGTTGATAAATCCTTATTTTGTGGTTGTGAATATCATTCTTGGGTGGTGAAGGTGGTGAATTAGCAACTTTCCTTGATTAATTTTCACATAATAGATAAATGAAACATTGTTTATCTTCAATTAATGGTTGTTCCTCCCAACACTTTTTCATAAAGCGAGGAATTAATAGCTTGGAATCATAAATTATGAGGAATTTAATGATAAAAAATTCTTAGGATATGTAAATGATGGATTATATAAATGTGGGAATAATAGGTTTTTATGGATCATAAAATGATTGTTTTAGTGGTAAAAACCCATAAATTGTTCCTTCAACAGAAGCAATATGAAAAATAAAGATCATAAATATAATGTAGAGTACATAAAACATAGTTAACTATATCTTATACTCTCTTATACAATATGCTTGATTTATATCACTATGTGGAAACCATACTATTCTTATATCCATATAGTACACCATGCACAAGGATCCTTGTATTCTATTAGAGGACCCCTAAACACCAAAGGAGTGCTAGTGACTTATTTATGAAGATGAATGATGATCAGGGAGGGAGATAGTTTCAGTTATATAGTGTTAGTGTCATAAATTTCTAATAGAGGGATTTTATACATTTATATAGACTCACTTCATTCAAAGAGGAGAGTTGAGCGTCATCTTCCATCACATGAAATAATACATGTGTTACAATAATGTGTAACCCATTGGTGATTCGTAATCATTTAAATGTTTCAAAATATTCTTTGCATACATAAATAAATCAACCCATTGATTCACAACTAAATCCAAACAATGTGGAATATGTGGTAGTGATTACTTTCCAATGTTCAATATCATAATCCAATCTTATACTATGATAGAGGATAATATTGGAATCCTAATTCATTTTTTGATATGGGGATATCATAATCTGGGTTATTATTAAAACTAAGATATTTTTTTGGATTTATTTAAATTATTTATATATGTTTAAAATAATATTTGATAAGACAATGTTTTGGATGTGTTCATTAAACCATGAGGAATTAGTTGAGATGACATAATGGATTGGATTGGGGAATAAAGAAAAGGTCTGTAACTTGAGGCTCTCCTAGAGTTTTTAATGTTTTGTACTGATTTATAATCCTTTTGAGAATCAATGTTGGTTATTGAGATGAAGTTTCTTATTTTTTTAGATGTTTAAAGAGGATGGAATGGAGTTAAAGCTGTTTTATGAGTGTTTGGTGTGTTCATGAATTTTAGTGATGGAAATCAAATGTTTTTTTAAGCTCATAGAAGATGTTCTAGTAACCTCATAGAATAATTCTCATATGCATAAGTGAATTTGAGTTGTGTACATGAATATAGATACATGGAGTAGAAAATTAAAAAAGAAAATTTCCAAATAAAAATGGTATTTTATGTTGTGTTTGATTTTTGAGTTGGATAAAAAATTTTCATAGGGAAAAGTTATACGGTGTATGATATTTCAATTTCCTATATAATATTTAAGTTTATCATTTTTATTATTGATCAGTATAAAAAATTTTATATATGTCTAATAAATTTTATATAGTAGGTGTTAAAAATTTGGTAATGTAAATTCATCTATGTATGTGAATTTCTGACCGTAAAAGTAAATTCAACTATCTCGAGTCAAAATTGGAAAAGTAAAAAATGCTTATATTGATCTTGTATGAAATTTATTCATGTATTAGATTTAGTAAATACTTTGAGTATTTTATTTATGTATAGGATAATATCACAATGTATAAGATATTTTTATCGATTTATGAAATGTTCATCTAGTATGACGTTCTCAGAGAGTCATTATAAAAAAATGAAAAATATCATACATTATATGATATTTTACATGGTGAAAAATAGAGTTTCCCAGAATTAAGATGTTCATGAGAATTGAAACTAGAGGATGATCAATAAAATCCTTAGTTTCTAATTTATCACAATCGAATTATGATATAACAAAAATAATTATTCTATGTTTACCATATCATGAATTATAAGATTAATTATGAGAAAATCTTCATGAAATATATCAACAAAGTTGAAATTAATTATTCTATTTTAAGAACAATATAAATATTAATATGATGATGAATATTTATTCTATATCTATTAAAATTACATGTTATCTAAGAAATTATGCTAGATGAGTGTTAGAAATCACTGAGATGGTTTCTTGGGATGAATTTTTGAGGGCTTAGTTTTGAAATTTGATGTTTTTTTCTTGAGGAATAAGAAATGGGGATTTCTAGAATTATGCATAAAAACATGTGGGGATGAATTACTCATCAGGTTGGTTAGATTTTCATAAGGACTAAGGTTAAAAAATAGATTAAACCTTATTATACTATTATTTTTTAATGGCTTAGATTACTTATAATATATCACTATGGGTATATTAAAATGATATGAGAAATTATTGATGTGGTTTTACATGAAGGGTTCCTTCCTCAATGAATGAGAATATCATTACTAAGAAATATTAAAGGAAATACATCATGAATGTTATAAGGTAGTGAATATAATTGAATAGAATTATAGGAAAAATAAGATAATTAGTGATCATCTTGAACTGATTGAACATTCATATAATGACCTATTCTTGTCCAAATTCACAGTACTAAGTCTAAGTGAATAAGAATAAGAAGAACCAAAAAGTTAATATATGTGGTGAGTTTAGAAGAACAAAATCTTTAGTATTTATTCACTAGATTAATTATATAATTTTTTCTATCAATTAAAGTGAGTTGTTCTTCCCTGTTTTCATTTTTATGGATCGAAGAAGAGGAATTTTTTTGAAGAAACATGTACTTAGTGGAAGCTCTATCTCTCATCTAGTGGTGTTCTATATTGAATTGTACTGTCGAGAGATAGTGGAACATGGGAGGTAGTGTATATGTTGGAAATCATGGGATAATGATATTAACTATCCCAAACCACTTTTATTGAAAAAAATTATATTATTGGAAAATCTATAGTAAGGGATAACAATATATTATAACAAGGATTAGGATCTCACATTGAGGTGGAACCTTATAAAAACTCATGTCTTCTTTTTCTCTTACTTAACTTTAATTTCAATAAATTGATTCTATGATATCATATTAATAGGTTCATATCCTAATTGGATGTAAGATTTTATTTTAAAGAAATAAATTTTAAAAGTGTCCTATATTGATTCACCCCCTCTTAAAGTAGGAATTGAGTTCACTAGGACTAACAAGTGGTATAAGAGATTAATTTCCCCCATTTAAGGATTATTTCTTTGTGAAATATGGAAAACATCAATTTTTTAATAGTTTGGTTATGATTACATTTGATGGAAAAAAATTCCATGGTTGAAAAAATTCAGTACTTCCATTTTTATTATCTCAGGATCATAAAGTTCTTGATGCCACTATAGTAGTGTTTTCACCTATTCAAAGAGGTGAGAATATAAAATATACTGATAAAAAAATATTGAGGTTAATAGTACATCTAGATATTCCATTCTTATGTACCTTTCTAAAAAAGTGGTTACAAAGGTTTTGGGATTGAATGATGTAAAAGAAAAATTGGATAAACTCAAAAGAAATTATGGAGAAAATGGTAAAGAAAACGAAGGATAATTGGAAATATCAAGAAAAATTATTGAAGAAATAAATATGGATAAATATTAATATATTAATGAATACTTCATTATAGGGAATGATATAGTGAGCAACATTAGAGTCTTTAGTGAAAATATGGTTGTATCCATTATTGTAAAGAAACAAAAGATGAATTTTCAAAATTGATTAGATCCAAAATTTATGCACTTGAGGATAGGGAAGATCTTCCATTGGATGATTTATATAATATCAACATTTCCTATGCAAATAAAAATGAAATTTTACGTTAATCAGAGAGTGAAAGATGAAATAGATTTTGAATCCCTAAGATAGATAAAGTTAAAATTAGAACTTGAACCCTCTAGAGAGTGTAGTGGTGATGATGATATAGACAATGAAAAAGAGATAATCATGTCACTTATCATCGTAAATTTAAAATAAAAGGGTAAAATAAGTTTTAAATGTTTCAAATTAGGAGGCATTGGACACATTATAGTCAACTTTTCTAAGAAGAAATACTATGATCATGATGTCGATGGACAAGGAGAAAAGACTAAAAATAAGAAAGATAAAAAGTGTCGAAATAAGTGAGAAAGATTGGTGACACCAGGAAAATATTTATAATAAGAATGAGGAGAAACATGATTAGAAAAAATAAGAAGAGGAAGAATCCTACTTAGTATTCCAAGAAAAATATTAATCACCTTAAAAGGCTATAAAGTTTTTGGAACATCTGGAAGACTAATAAAGCACTTAAAATAGTGATGAGGAAGGTGGTAAAGTTACCTACATGTAACATAAGATCAAATATAAATTGGAGTATTTTTTTAGAAAAATACCAAGATGAAAAGGAAGTTAAAACCATGAATAAAGAAAATGAAAATAAAGATAAAGAAAATATAAAATCTCTCAATAGAGAGAATAAACCATTGAATATCACAATAAATTCAATATGAAGGATAATAATTTTGAAAAAATCAAGAATAATATTGAAGGAAAAGTTTTATTGAAAGAAGAAAAAATTGAGAAATATGGAATCAAAACTTTTTACAATTGAAAAGGAGCTAAAAAGGTAGAAATATGTTTACAAAAATCTATTTAAGTCATAGTTTAATCATAAAAAATATAATATATTTATAGTACATAAATTTAGGTTAACTTATACTTAAATCTAATCAAAAGGTTGAATCCATTTTTTTCTAACAGTGAATGTACTATTTCAAAATCTATACAGTTATGGGGTAGAAAATATGATGGGAACCCATCTTCTACATCTGGGGAAGAAATGATATTGCAACAAAATAACACATCCTTAAAGAACAAGAATCACATGCCAAATTTCGACAATAAATTCAAAAACTAGGAATTTAATTTCCTGAGTAACATTATGGATTCAGTAAAAGATTTAGATCCATTGGTTACAAATGATGTTGTGGTATTTTTAACCATGAGGCTTACACATACTAGTACAATATGCCCTTACCATGACGAAGGCAATAATCAAGGGGATCAACCCTAAAGTAGAAAATAATGAGTCTCAAAATAAGAATGTTGTAACTAAACTCTAAAAGTATTAAATACTCAGAATCACTTTTAATGTTTGGAAGGATTTTATGGGAGATGGAAGATATTATAGAATTATTTTGAGAATTATATGAAAAATCTCAATGTAAAACTCTCTTACAAGGATAATGGGAATGAAGTTGAAAACACTATGTGAAAAATTGGTATTTACGACGGGGAGGGGTCCCGTGGAAAATAGTCCATCAAAAGGGACTATTTGCGATGGGAGACGCTCCTTGTCCCAAATAACTAATTATTTGCGATGAGGAGATGGTCCCTATCAGAAAAGGTTTGGTGCGGATTGCATGCCAAACCATAAAAAGGGTATTTATGATGGTTTTTTATACCCGTCGCAAATACCAAACATCGTTTTTTAGTATTTGCAACAGGAGATCCAACCCATCGTAAATACTATGTCGATTGGTGGGTATTTGTGACGGGACCCATCACAAATACCCCTTTAACCGTCGCCCCTAATTAATAGCGGGTAGAGAATTTGTGACAGGATCCGTTGTAAATACTACTTCTTGCGACGGGCTTCCCGTCACAAATATTTTTGTCTCAAATAATCTATCCTATATATAACCCCATCCATTTTTTCTCCCATTCCAGTCTTTTTTCCACCCCTCTCCCCTCCCTACATGCATTTCTCTCTCAAAACATTTCAAAATTTAAGGTTCTAAATCAAAACAATATTTCCATCTTATATCCACCAAAAGATTCAGTTTTAAGGTATTTATCTTTTTCATTTCTTTTCTCCTTAATTCTTCTTATTTTATATAAGTTATATATATAGTTCATTAACGGAAATTAAATTAAATAAGAATTAAATTAAATTAGAATTCAATCATTTTATTTTTCGTTATTGTTTTACAAATAATTAAGTGTGATTAGTATTAGTCAGTACTGATTATTAGTTATATTAATTATTATTAATTAGATGTCAATAGTATTAATTAGTATAATTATTAATAATTAGTTATAATTAGTAATAATTAGTGATAATTAGTAAATTGAAATAAATATTTATAAATAGTAATAAATAGTAATAATTGTAAATAATTAGTAATAAATATGATTAATCAGTAATAAATCGAAATAAATAGTAATACTTGTTAATAATTAGTAAAAATTAGAAATAAAATAGTAATAAATAGTAATAATTAGAATCAATTAGTAATAAATATGATTAATTAGTAATAAATAGTAATAATTAGTAATAATTACAAATAAATAGAAATAATTTGTAATAATTAGTGACAATTAGTATCAATTATTAACAATTAGTAACAATTAGTAATAATTAAAAATAGATAGGAATAATTAATAATAAATAGTAATAATTAGTAATAATTATTTATTATTACTAATAATTATGATTAAATAGTAATAATTTGGAGTAATTAGTTAAAATTATTATTAAATTTTAATAATTAGTGATAATTATTATTAAATAGGAATAATTAGTAATAATTAGTATTAATTAGTAATTATGAGTAATAATTAGTAATAATTAGTAATAATTATTAATAAATATGATTAATTATTAATAATTAAGAATAGTTATTCATAATTAGTAATAATTAGGAACAATTAGTAATAAATTAGTAATAATTAGAAATAATTAGTCAAAATTAGTGATAATCAGGATTAATGAGTAATAATTATAAATAAAAAGTAATAATTTGTAATAATTAGGTTTAATGAGTAATAATGAGTAATAATTATTATTGATTAGTCATAATTATTATTAATTAGGAATAATCCAGACTAATTAGTAATAATTAGTAGTAATTTTTAATAATTAGGATTAATTAGTATTAATTGGTAATAATTAGTAATAAATAGTAATAATTAGTAATTATTTGTAATAAATAGTATAATTAGTATTAATTAGGATTAATTAGTAATATTAAGATTAATTAGTAATAATTAGTAATAATTATGATTAATTAGTAATAATTAGAAATAATTAGTCATTATTAGTAATAAAAAGGAGTAATTAGTAATAATTAGTAATAATTAGTAATAATTAGTAATAATTTTGATTAATTAGTAATAATTTGTAATAAATAGGATTAGTTATTAATAATTAGTAATAATTATTTATAATTAACAATAATTTGTAATAATTAGTATTGGTTGTGATTAATTAGTAATAATTAGTAATAACTAAGATTATATAAAAATATTTATTAATAATTAGTAATAATTAGTAACAATTATTCATGATCATTAACAATTAATTAGTATTAAGTAGGATTAATTAGGATTAATTAGAAGTAATAAATATTAGATAGGATTAATTAGGATTAAGTAGTAATAATTAGTATTAATTATTTATAACTAGGAATAATTAGGAAAAATATAAGAAATTAGTAATAATTATTAATAATTAGTAATAATTACTAATAATTTGTAATAAGTAGTAATAAATAGTAATAAATATGGTTAATTAGTAATAATTAGGATTAATTAGTCATAATTAGTAATAAATAGAAATAATTAGTAATAATTCGTAATAATTGGGATTAATTAGTAATAATTAGTAATAATTAGCAATAATTAGTAATAATTTGTAATAATTAGTAATAATTAGGGTTAATTAGTATTAGTTCGTAACTATTAGTAGTAATTAGTAATAATTATGATTAATTATTATTAATTAGTAATATTTAAAAGTAATTAGTAATATTTAAGATTAATTAGGAATATTTAGTAATAATCAGTAATAATTAGTCATAATTAGTCATAATCTAAAATAAAAATTCATAAATAGTCATAAATAGTAATAATTGATAATTAATAGTAATAAATAGTAATAAATAGATATAATTAGGAAATGCATAAAAAATGCATACATCTATCAGGAAAAGGTGAATTATGACTACTTATTCAAATAATTTTGTCTACTATTTGTAAGTTAATTCCATTTTAATTTTTATTTAATACTTAATTATTTTTTTCAATGATTTTTTGGAAAGTCATGTTTTGATTTCAACTATCTAAAAATAGTAACAAGATAAATAAAATGATTATTTCTTCAAATATAACCATGTTCTCCAAATTCATTATCTTTCTTTGTTGAACTGCCAACACTACATATAGATTCAATGTTGTTAACCAAAAAAACATTCTTGTTTTTAATGTATAAGAGATTAAAGGAATCTCATGTTTCCATTATGGTTACTTCTCCTAATATAATGGGAACATGATCTTATTTTTCTCTTTTAAATTTCAATAATGGTGAAAATTTTCTGTTAAGAAAATTAATTCAATATACAAAGTTAGTAGTTCGACATAGAATGACAATGGAAGTGTGGATACATTGGTAGTTAGGACTGTTTTGAGACTTTGGGACATGTAAGAATAAACCACACTTCAATCTGAAAAACATTATTACCAATATATACTGGGTTACGAAGAATGTGACATGTTGATAATAGTAGCAGCAACAGTAAGAGGAGGAGAAGATGCATCGATTAATGGAGAAACAACACCAGTAGAAGATGACGTACATGTGAGGTATGACTCATGGTATAGTGCATTTTTTTCTTATTGTGAATATTGTGTTTTTTATTATTTTATTATTTATTTAATTTTTAATATTGTGTTACTTTATTATTTTTTTAATTAATTAATTAATTATTTATTATTTTATTAAAATTATTAATCTTTATTATTATTATTATTATTATTATTATTATATTTTTATGAATATTGAGGTTATTATTATTTTATTATTGTTATTATTAATTTTATTAACATTAATATTATTAAATTAATATTTTATTATTATTATTATTATTGTTATTATTGTTATTTTATTATTTATATTATTTTCTAAATATTATTTTATAAATATATTTTCTTAATGTTTTTGCAATGGGTATATTTTTTTGGTGCAATAGGTTTTCTTGAAAAACTCTGTGAAAGTATTTTTGATAATAGAATTTCACATCAGAAATATTTTTTTATGATACCACTTTCTATAATGGGGAATTTGCGATGGGGTACCATCAAAAATGCCATGTTGCAAAAATGTAAATTTACTATACCGAAAGGAAAGTAAAAAAGAAAACACATTTGTAGACGAAGTGCTATTGAAAGAAAGTATGGGATGAAGACCATTGATTCTTGATCATCAGTGTTCTTCACATATGAATGGAGACCCTAAAATCCTATAAGATATGAAATACCATGAAGGAGGAGTAGTTTCATTCTAGAATGATAATTCCTTGAAAAGAAAAGGGTTTGGAACTGATAAAATTGAGTCAAAAGGACTCAAATAAAAAATGGTTTTTGGATGGAACAAAACACATTTTTATTAGAGTTATCCAATTGTGTGATGGAGGAAATTAGGTATTTAAAAAAACACATGCATTATCAATAAATTAAATTATGTAAATATCATCACAAGGGGTGAATGAATAAGTGGGAACTTATTTTAAATTATTGACCAAATTAATTCATATTACATTTGTTCCAATGATGAGAAAGACATATGGTGTAGAAGACTTGTCCATATTATACTGAAAAATATGAGAAAGATCAAAAAACATGAGTTTTAAGAGACGTTCCCAAGATAAAATGGGATAAAGAGTTAGTTTTTGACATATTCCTAAAAGGGGAAATGATTCAAGGAACCCACAAGAAAGTGGATATAAAATCTAATAAATCAGTAAAAATTTTATATTTAAATGTGTGTGGTACCATGAAGAAAAAATAAACTGAGATTGATCTCTATTTCATCAAATTAATTTATGAATTCACTCAAGTCACTAATTTTCTCTTTATAAATCACAAATTAAAGGCTATTCAGATGTTAAAACTTTTGAGAAGGAAAATTGGAAAAGAAAATGGTGTCAATATTACAGATAGGTATAATAATGAAAATGATTGCACATTAAATTATTTCAAGAGATATCTATAAAATCATAGATTTAAACATCAATATATCACACCATATACTCTGCAAAAAAATAGTGTTTCTAAAATACGGAACCTGAAGATTTGGAACATGACAAGATCTATGATTTCTATAAACAAGATTTCAAATTTATTTTAGAGAGAAAATATATGCACTGTCATTTGTAATAAAAATATGTGTTTTTCATGTCTTGATACATGTAACACTATATTACAATTTGGTACTATAATCATCCAACTATTAAATGTTTCAATGTATTTCGAATCCCTTATTACATAAATAAAAAATCTTAAATCTATGTAGTTTTTGAAAAAGGGTTGATGAAGGGACATTTATTGGCTATCTTGAAAATGGAAGTGGGAATAAATGTTATAGAAAAAATAAACATGGGCTAGTAGAGTGTTCATAGGTCAAAATTATTGAAAATAAAAAAATACATATGAATTTATTAATGTTGAATTTGAATATTTTGGAGCTGGAAACATGAAGAATATAGAAAAAAAGCTATGAAAGAGGCTGAAAATGAACAGGTTATGGTTGATATTGACTCAAATGTAATCAATAATGAAGAAGATGTTGAGGGTCAAAGTAAGATGTATACAAAGTTGAAGAAACATCTTGATTATAATAATATCATTGTACCGTAAGATGCAATTGTCTAAACTAGAATAAGGTTAGGACTTTTGATCCAAATTACACTTATTTCTCATATTTAACCTCAAACAATTTTTTACGCCATTGAGACTAAAGAATAGATTAATTATATAAATGAGTAACTTGATAAAATTTAAAATAAATCTAATTTTTTGACATTTTATCAACATAATAAACTAAAAACATCATTGAAACTAAATGGAAATTTCTAAATAAGATGAATAAGAAATTGAATTCATAATGAATAAAAATATGATGGTTTGAAATGGGTACTCACAAATGGATGGAGTTTAATCTCCAAAAACATTACACTAGTATCAACATATGATACCATTAGGATTTTATTAGTAGTGGTAGTACACAAAACATGCATGATCTACCAAATAGATGATAATCTACCTTCCTTAATGGTGAGTTAGAAGAGAAATCATGTATTGATCAGCCAGAAGGTTATTTATTCATAATGGTGGGAACATAGTATACATGATTAATAAAGATATATATTGGTTAATTAGACCCCAAGATCATGGTATTCCAAGATCGATGGATGCCTAAGGAGCCAGAATTTTACAAAATGAAATGTTGATAGTAATCTCTATGTAAAGGAGTTTCCTAAGGGAATCTTATTTTCATAGTATATATGGATGAAATAATCTTTTTAGGTGGAAGAGAGAATATTTTTTGGTATTTTTTTGAGTAAATGAATAAATTTATTGATTTTTATAAATGAGGATAAATTCTATATTTTCCATGATTAAAAATCATTCAAGGTAACACTCATATTTTATATCCCAAGATAAATACTCAAGAGTGATTTTGAAGAGATTTGGGATGGAGTAATGTAAAGTGATTTCTTATTATATGTTTTTTGGTACTAAATTTAGTAAAAATGAGGTTAGACCTTATTTTAATCAAAATGAATATTTAGAACTGACTGGAAGACTTCCCTATTTAACAGCTTCTAGACATAACATTATTTTTTTCTGACATTGTGTGACTGATTTAGAAGTTATCCAAAGGATTCACACATTTTAACATCAAAGATAATCATGAGATACAACAATAACACATTTAATTTTGGTATATTATACATAACCAATCTATATGTGGCCTTGTAGGGCATTACATATGGTAATTGGGATAAAGATTATGTAAATACGTAGTTCACATTAGGTAAAAAAATCCTTCTTAGTGAGATATATGTAGAATGAAATAGAAAAATGTTGAGTTTAGTGTCATTCAGAACAACTGAAATTGAGTACATAGCTGCCATGCATGCTTGTACACTGATGATATGGTTTAAATTTCAACTGGATAATATGAGAGTTAGACATGAGATGAAACTACGAATTGCATGTCACAATCATAGTGTTATAGATATCTCTAGGAATCTGGTTCAACATTCTCTATCCAAGAACATTTATCTTATAAAGAATTTCATAAAATAAAAGGTGCCCTAAATGATATCAAACTTGAGATTATTGACACCAAAGAACAAATCCTAGATAATTTTAGTAGTACATTTCTGTAGGATAGGTTCTCTTACTTAGGTTATAATATCCATGTTCATCATACCCCACGTACCGAAAAGTGATTGTAATTCATCTATCACAAATATTTAGATTATTTTTTCAAAGGGGTAGAAGAATAGTGTCACAGATCTTACTTATTTCCAAAAGGGGGATCATTTTTAGTAGTTGAGGGGAAGTTGTCGTTTGTAAAAAATTAATTGAAAACTATTTATGAAATTATTTTGAAATAATTAATTTATGTGATAGTGTGGTTCAATGCACTTCTCATAAAATAAATTAATGAATTGATGATTCTAATGTGATCTAGTTATTTATGAACAGATATTCACTTTCTTGGAAGAGTCGTATGTGATTTACAATAAATCCAAACTGGGAGATTAATTTTCCTCTAAAGTTTTTTATGGTTTTTATTTATTTTTGTCTTCGTGAGAATCTTTGGAGGTTATTTGGATTATTTTTACAATGTTTTTGAAATGTTGGATGATAGCTAGAATTGAGTTAAATAATTTTCTTGAGTGTTTAATGTGATATAAAATTCATTTGTTAGATGTTAAATGATCAGTTAAGTAAAATATCTTACAAGACTCATATATTATATTTTGGTCACAACATTTTAGAATTATCCTATATATAAGTGATTTTGAGCTCTGTAAGAGAATTGAGCTACGTTGAGTTTCAAATTAACAATTGAAATTATCATACATGAAGGAAATTTTCTTCCAAATTTGATATTTGAGTGGGGGTAAATTTTTCAAATGGAAAAGTTATATTGTGTATGAAATTTCAATGAACCATATTATATTTTAGTTTAAAATTTCTTAAAAATTATTCATGTAAGATATTTTATCTATGAATAATAAATTTAAACAAAGAGTTGTCAAAAAATTAGAAAAGTAAATTCATCTATGAATATGAAGTTTTGATCACCTAAGAAAATTAAACTATAGAGATTTGAAAATTGGAAAAGGAAAAATTATTATGGTGATCATCTAAGACACTTGGTCATGTTGGATATTTTTTCACTACATTGGAGATTTAAGTCACATATAAGAAAAATTTACCATGTGAATTATATCTTAAGCCATGAAAGACATTTTTACTGCATATGATGTTTTCAGTAGGTGGTTGGAAAAACAAAAAAGTGAAATATCATAATCCATATAGTATTTTACTTGTTGAAATCCGGAGTTTTCCATAATCATGATATTATGTAGAATTAAAATTAAATGACATTTGAGATGACCCTTAGTGTCTAAAACATCACAATTAAATTATTTTTCAATCAAAATGATGATTCCATGGTTCCCATATCATTAAGAATAGTATCAATCATGAGAAAATCTATATGAGATATATCAATAAATATGAAATGAATTATTTTATTTTCAATAATATAATATATTAATGTGATGATGATTTTCATCTCTTCAATTCCAAAAATCACTTGTTATTTAATATGTTTTTCTATATGGTATTTCAAATGACTGAGATAGTTTCTTGAGATAAATTATAAGAGTTTGATTGTGAAATTTTAATATTATTTTTACCTGAGGGAGAATGAAAAATCATTTGGGGAGTTATGCATGAGAATGTGGGAGGATGACTTACTTATTAGGTTGTTGAGATTTACATAAGGTCCAAGGATAACAAAAATAACTTAAACTACATGATACATTTATTTTTGAAAAATGATATCTATTATTATGGACCACATAGGGTATTCAAAAAATTTATTATTAATTTATGTGGTAGTTATATAGGAAAAGTGCTTTCCCTGAAGAAATAGAATATGGCTAGTAAAAAATATAGAAGGAAACATATTATGCATATTGTAGGGCAGTTAATGTGACTAAGTATATATTTATAGAAAGTAAGAAGTGGATTTGTGAACACCAAGAATTGATAAAACATTCAACTAATGTTCTATTTTTTTCTAGTTCACAGTGTTGAGTTTTATTGAAAAAGAAGAAGCATAACCACAAAATTACTACATGATGTGATTCGAGCAGACCAAAAACTTCAGTGTTTATTCACTGGGTAAATACTAGAGGGTATGTTCCTAAATAAAGTGATTTGTTATTAAATATTTTTCTTATTTATCTCTTAGGATATGTGTTCATATCTATTACTGATGAAACACACAAATAGATAAATCTTTATCTCTTAATTGGTGGTGTTCAATATTTCACTATTATTTTGAGAGATAGTGGATCTATGTGAGGTTTTGTATGTTCTAGGAAGCATTAGTTTAGGATAATAATAGACCCAACCCACATATATTGATAAAAATATATTAATGTAAAATATATAGTAATGTATAACAACCTACTGCATTGAGGAATAAGCTCTCACATTGAGGTCAAACCTTATAAAAACCTATGTGTGCCTTTTCTTCTACTTGTATTTCATTAAATTCATGTGGGGATGATATATATAATTGAGAGGGTTATGTCCTAATCGACTATAAGATTTTATTTCAAAGAAAAAAAAATGAAATTATCCTACAATAATTCTCCCCCTCATTTTATAGGCATTTGGTCCACTTGATATATCATAATATGTGATATTGTTTCAACCAAGAGTTTGTTATATTTTTAGAAAAAAGGTTTTGGATGTTTTGAAGAAGATTTTGTTAGTAAGTATGTAATATTTTTTTATTTTTATATGATAAATGGGTTATGAATACATGTTTTCTTAGATGGGAGAATGAATATGTGGCTTCCTACCATATACATGAAAAGATATTCTAGTAGTTTTGAAGAATTCATACATGGAATAACAAGTTAGGGATGATATTAAGGGAATTGTGACTTTGAAAGTTACACTAGTTTGAAATTAATCATGGGAGGTGAATTATTAAATATTTATAAGTTAGATAAAAATTATTTTAAATAATAATATGGTAGTGAAGTTTGAAATTGGTTTATTCACATCTGATGATGTCACAAGTGAAAATAATGAAGAAACATTGATATCTTTTTATATCAAGGTCATGGAATGGTTGGATAAATATTATGAGGATGATATTAATGTGAATTATTTATCTAGATGTTACCAGGAAGTCAAATATTTGTTATATAGTAAATTCATATAGTTTTAATATATGTCTAGAATAATCATAGAGAAATTTGGTTGTGAGAATATATCTAAAAATTGGAAAATCCTTGATATCTATTCTATTTTCATAAGAATTTGAGTGAGCATAAAATTTTAAAAAAAACATCAAATGTTTTTCTATCTATGTAAGTATTTATCAATTATTTTTATGGCTGTTGAGGTAATGGAATACATCTTAAGACATTTATCCATGTCTTAATAATTTTCGATGGAATTCATAAAACCTTCTGAAAATTCATAAGACGTTAATATGGATTGTATAAGACATATAAGTGAACCATGTAAGACTTATTGTTGAACCACATAATACTTATAATAAAACCATGTAAGACTTATTAGTGAACCACATATGAATTTTTATATATTTATTAAGTCCAATTAGATCATGTAAGTCTCAATTCATTGATAATATGGATGAGTTATTTCATAGGAGATTTAAAATAGTTTTATATCATTGTTTCAGTGGCCATTCCATGATAATTATTTTTATATTAAATAAAAATATATTATGATATTTTTGGTGACATAAAATTCAGGTATTGTGCATGTTTTTTTATGATAAAGATCATTTAGTGACTCAAATCATCATGTTTTGTGTCTATATTCATGGATATGTTCTTAATAGTAATATGCAATTAATAAACTAGTCAAAAAAGAGGAAGGAAACCTTTGGTTTTTTGGAGAATAAAGACTACAATATTTATTAATGATCATGGATATTGTGTGTATTTTAAAATATAAAATTATTTCTCATGTTTTACATATTTAAATATTGAAGATATATTGAATAGAAATATCTAAGAGGATGGAATGAGAATTATGGGAGTATAAATAAGGAGTATTTCAAGACGGATATTATAAGAGTATTTCCATAATCTAATTATGAAAAAATATCTCACATGGGTTTCTAATATTTTTATAATATGAGAATATTATTAAGAAAAGGTAAAAAGGTAGAGACTTAAATGCTAACATCCAAATATCTATGAGTTGATCAAAAATAAAGGAAGTCTGAGAAAAAATAAATATCATATTTAATACAAGAAAAGTTCTGTAGTGATACATATGACATTAAATAATTAAAATAGAGGAGTTAATTATTGAAATATATATTTTTAAAGAAGTATGCGAATAAAGAGGGGTTTCTAACGATCATTACAACCATATCATTTTTGCTATGTGAAGAAGGCTCAATTGAAGGTGACATATAACCAACACATCTGGTCATTGAAGGACCATTATATGATAATTATAGTGTGGGATTATTCTCATCCAGAGGAAATAGAGTTCTTCACACTGTTTAAATGTGATGAATACTCAATCCTCACACTAATGTGTTGATCTCACCTATTTTGAAAAAAATGAGAAAACACTGAATTTAGTCATCAATAGAGAATATACCTAGAGTTGAAGATGAAAAGACTCATTCTTTCTATGATTATCATGGATTATATCCACATGTCTATAATTCTTTTTATGTCCTTCACCTATGTTGTGAGTGGATGTGATGAAGAGGAAATGTCCCTAGGATCAGTGTTACACCTTTCCAAAATAATTATAATATATGCAGTGAGTAGTATTACTTCTTGGTATGTTAACACACCATCAATCTATTGTCCTTGGATTATCCCATTTTGGTGAACCATATAAACTCCATGAATACATGGATGATTTAAATTTATACTTATATTATAGTGTATAAATGTGGATGATTTTAGACAGAATTAACAAATTGGTTGTACACAGTTCATGCTAATATAGAAAAAAGATCCAAAATGGAAAATAGAGGAGTAAAAGAAAAAGTTTAATTTTTCCTACACCCTAACCCACACCCCCACCCTTAGGGTGTCTTATGTTGCAATATATATGTATCACATTAATATCTATTATTATATAAAAAGGGATATCGTAATGTATGATATCCTTATTTTAGTGAATTTCCAAACATATCCAACTTACACTAAAATCCAATTAGTTTTTATACTAAACATTACAACTTGTTGTAAACCCATCTAAACTATTTTGGATATATTTTAGAATAAAATATCCGTCCAAAACATTATCCTTATCATATGGAATAATTTTTTTACCCTACAGACCTTTGTATCATTGATAACAAATATAAAATCATGGTTTCAGGATGTAAGAAAATAATAACCTCTAGAAAATCAATAACGACTCAAGATAAAAAGTGGTCTCATCTAACCTTAATAAAACATAATCATATATTAATATGAACATTTACACAATAAAATGTTTCATATGAATCATATATATACATGTATAATCTATTTTTATAGGACATTGAGTGACCACTATACATATAACATTTCAATCTAGTAAAGGTCATCTCATATATTCCTGATTCTTTGAAATAGATTGACTAGGATGATAAATACATCACATTTCATTCATCTAGAATTTCAGAATAATACATTTCCCTCATCCAAGTTCCTAGTCACATACCATTCCATTAAACTAATAATAGCCATAAATTTCCTCTGTCAAATTCAATCAAGGTCCCTTATGTATTTTCTTATTATACAGGTGGATAAATATTATCTTGGTTGAGATGTAACCAATGACATGATTAACAACATAACCAACCACCCAATAATTAGATAAACCTCAAGGATTTCATAAAAAAGATATCAAAGTATAATGTCTCCCATATTTGGTATATTTCTAACCATAGGTAATGGGAAATCTTATAAAGTATATAACCTTAAGTAGATGAATGAACATATGAAATTTCATGTTATATACAATTGTAGGTTAGTCTAGATCAAACATATTGAGTTTTTTCTTAACGATTCTACTACTGGTATATAAAATACAACTCTTTTTATTTTTTTCAAGATTATACATAGGTTAATATTAAAATATCATCACATACAATAATACTCTATAATGATAATTGGTTAGGGACAACACAAATTCATACTTTAGGGGATACTATCGTTCTAATGTTCACCTAATATAAATTTAGCACACATGAATGAATTATAATTATATATTTATTTTATGATAAAATCATGATACATTTTAAAACCGTTATAATCAATATCTCATGTATCTAATACAAATAGATTAAATATGAATTTCGTAAATATGATATGATAATGGTTTTGTAAATATATTTTATAAATTCTCCTTTATAGTTACCCCACAGATGTTATATATCCCTTATCAATGATATATTGAATGAGATAGTACTTGTAAATGGTGTTTTTGATCCTTCCCTGAGACTGAGGTTCCTTACCTAGTGAAATAGACACTTTTATACAGTTAATATTTATTGGTCCTTTGATTCTATAAACATCCCTAATTTTATAGATAAATATATTAATACAAATATAATTATTAGAAACATATGATACAACAATATATTCTATCTATTTTTTCATGTGATCTATGGTTAATTTGATGGAAATCATAAAATAGATAGCGCCACCATTTGGGTAAATCAAAAAAATAGATTGAGATCTCATGTCATCTTTATTAGATCAGAAACTAGAATTAGTGTAACCCTTTACACTGAACCCATTCTCTCCTCCAAATACAAAGAAAAAAACCTTAATTTTTTTATGTACAAAATGATATTCATTATTGATATCTAGTAACTCTCACCTAGATTGGAGTTTCATCCACAGATGGTGATCAAATCGTTAGAAAAATTTGGTTGATTACACAACAAGTCAAAATTGATAAATCATATGGTGGACGTATAATGAATTTTATCTATCATTTTGAAATATTTAGAAGGATCATGAATCATTCTAATATTAATTCCATGAAACACTAGTAATTACCCCTTCTTGGTGTTCTCTTTGATAAATTTATTAAGAAATTCAAAAATTTATGTTTTCTAACATGGTCTAAGAAACCACTTAGATTTATCTCTATATATATCCATACTTGGTATATAGGCTACTTCACCATTGTATTTTATTTGAAATAATTTTACCAACCACATCGTTATATATTATAAATTCATGAAATCATTTCTAATACATAGTATGTCATCTAAAAACAATATTAAGAATACCACCACAATCCATTTAATTTTATTATATACTCAAGAATCATTCATATTCATGATGAATCTAAAATCATTAATTGCATCATCTAATCGAATATTCCAACATCAATAATCTTACATCAATCCATAAATGTATTCTTGAAACATGAAAACCTTAGAAGACTCATTTGGAACTTAATTTTTTTTTCATCTTATCATAAATACATCCTTAAATAAATTCATGTTAATGAAAGGGGTTATTCCATGAATTTGATATATTTTGTAATCAAAATTAGTTTTTATGGAAAATAATATCTGAATCGAATTTAACATCCCAACAAGTGAAATGATCTCTTCACACTTGATACCATGAATTTATTTGTATCCTTGGATAGTAGAAATGATTATTTGGTAGGAAATCTACCTTCTATGCGATTTTTATTATATAAAATCCACTTACACCCTATGGGTGTTACCCCTTTAGGTGAATCCAACAAGTTTGAAACTTTGTTAGTGTATATGAACTCTATTTAAGATTCCATGGATTTTATCAATTTAATAGAATAAATGTTAATTCCTCTCAGTTGGTTGTAAGTTCATAACCTATGAACATTAATTTATTATATTTTCCCATAATAAATCCATAGTACTCAGGTTCATGATGAATCCCACTAAACCTTTGAGGTTCTTGTGTATATTGATTTAATTCTTTATCCACAACTCTTTGGGGATTTCATTAAACATTAATCATAGGAACACTTTATATTTTTTGGTCCTGAACTCATACAAGTTTAAATTAAATCCAAATAACTTCTTCACTAATATATTACTTCTTAATGAAAATTAAATATTGATCCAAAAAAAATTTATGTTCAGTATAGTTATAAAAGATAAAATACGTTTTTTCCTTAGGAAAACAAATAATTAAACATTTATTTGATTTATGACAAACTTTTTTAGAATCCAATCCTTGTATAATAACATTATAACCCTAAATATTCAAAAAATAAAAAATAGAACATTTCTCATACCATATAACATATGGTATCTCTAAAAATTTATAGATGGTACATGGTTAAGTAGAAATGAAATAATTTCTAGATCATACCCCCAAAATGAATTCAGAAGGTCAAATTAATTCTTCATCAGTCAAACCTTATTGAATTCAGTATGATTACTATTCTTAGATAGAACATTACATTGTGGTGTTTTAGGGGGAGTGAGTTTTAGAATAATTATACAACCTATCATATGATTAGTGAATTCCTAGCTCAAGTATTCACCACCCTAACCGGATCAGAGAATTTTAATAAATTTTCTCAATTGACTTTTCACTTTATTTTGAAACTATTTTGAAATTTTAAAAGGTTTAACCACTTTTATCCCATAATAAACACATAACCTTACTAACTAAATTCATCGATGATGTTTATAAAGTACCTAAAAAAGATCACTTTCTATAGTGCTCATTGGTCTAGATACATCACCATATTGAATTCCCAATATTCTACTATCTGTTTCACTTTTTATAATAATGTGTACCGCTTTAATTTTTCATAATAAACAATATTTTCTATTATCAGATGATTCATAATTGAATGATTTCAGTAATATATCTCCACAACTTCTTTCACTGAGTTTATTGTTTATGTGTCAAAGGAGAAAATGATAATGGTAAATGGTGTAAGAATAAATCTTTAACTTATTATTCTTAATGTTATAGATAATATTATCGATATCCTAAAAGTATAAACCATTTACCATACTCCTAATTCCATAAAACATTACATTCAAATATATAGAACAACTCTTATTCTATATAATGAATAAAAAACCAATCTTATCTAAAAAATATATAGAAATAAAATTTATGTTTATAATAACAATATAATAACAATTATCTAATTCCAAACCAAATCCAATAGCCTCACTTCAATCATATGTTCCAAACAGTAATAAAACAACTCTCGATCCATTGCCAATATATAGATTTACTTCCCATTTATTTTATTACATATTATATTTGTGTCTATGTTTATTAGAACAAATGTGTGATGCACACCTGGTATCTAATATTTGTGATCTAGAGTTATAGAAATTGAATTATATAGAATTTACAGTAATATTCTTAAGATAATTCTCCTTGAGAACACTTCTCAACCTTAGATACAAATATATAACTATTTTATAGTTCAAGCCTATAAGATACCTAAAAATTACATACATTATGTATGAAATAATCTATAATAAAGAAATATCTTTTGGTTAATATCATATTTTATATATTTTAATCAAGTAATTTTAAATAAAGTACTCCCAGTAAAAATGATGTTATAATATCCCACCACCCAAGACTTCTAAACGGTACCCTGACCACCAATTTTTACTATATATCTAGCGTACCTCCCCATAAAATATAGGTTTCTGAATAATATCACTAGTATAAGGTAATATAGTGGAGAGGATATAACCATATATTAGAGTAAAACAATAGTGGAAATAAATACAACATGCACATTCAGATAAACAAGAAATGAAATGACAACCCAGAAAGTGATAATAAGTAATCAAAATAAATCATTACATAAGGATTGAACTGTATACTAAACATTTTGGGTATCCATAAAATATTATTATGTAAAAATTATATGATAACCCATATACCAAAATAAAAATCCACGAAAAACTAAAAAACAACCTTGAGTCCTAGCCCAATCCCAACTCTTGTGCTTTACATTATCAATCCCAATCATCAAGCATCAGGCATTAACAAATGTAGAAATATAACCAAGTATTATATGCTTGGGTACCTAAGTGAAATAATGTCTTGAACAGGGTGTGAGTACAAATCACCAGGGCACCACTAACAATATCCCTAAATATAACTAGTCTGATAAACAATTCATGTAGATGTGCTATAAATAAATAATTTTACATTCTAAAAAATAAACAAAAGTAAAAAAATAACCTATGAGGCCATGGATTCATGAATAAACTCAAGTTCTTTCATACAACTATAGATCCATAGGCCCATGAACCTAATCAAACATAGCTTCTTAGGCTAGTGTCAAGGTGTCTCTGAGCACGTTTCAATTACCATGCCTCCCAATAATAGACCTATGTTTCCCCATTATATAGAATATTTCCATATACCTCTAATATAAGAGTTTTCTAATCCTTGGAAATAAGGCCAAATAGAAATACATACCACCCCTATGGAAGTTTTTTTATTATGGGGAATAAACACAAAGAGTAAACAAAGAGTAATGTGGATCTCCCCTATGCGAGTTTTTAATCCTGTTGAATAATCCCAAATAATAACATGAACCTCACATGTGGAAGTTTTCTTAGCCTGGGACATAAACCCTATAGTAAGTTGGACATCCCCCATGATAGTTTTCTCATCTAATACCATGGAATTCCTCATAAGGTGTTTTCCATATAAGGTATCAAAACCACCCCATGAGAATTTTCTATAAAATCACCATGACCACCCCAAGGTTGTTTTCATTCCCATATATAAAAAATTACGAAACCAATTTTACCTTTTTCATAATTTAACTGAAATAAATTTTTAATTTTACAAGTACAATTAAATCATGTCACTTTATTGAACAAAAGGGTCCATCTCAAGCCTTTATAATTCAAATTTTATTCTTTATTTAATTAGGAAAAAACTTATTTACAAAATAAAACATCATCTAAAAAACATCACCCAACCCATGACCCTTTTTATAAACCAATTCCATTTAATACCATTATTATAAATTTCACAGACATCCCTTTATTATCATAAAATATTTTTGGCCATTAAAATCCTTAGTTTTCCATTATAATATCATAAAAATTTAATTCTATAAAACCAATTGATTCCATCAACAAAAAATCATTTCAAAAATTACACAATTCAATTTAAGAAAAATAAAAAATTATTGAAACCCAATTCCATGATTATCAATAATTGTGAAATCCAATTTTATAATTATTGATCTAAACACAATTTTTATTTTTAATAAGACAGGAAAATTTTTGTTTCCATTTTCAAGGAACATTTATAAAATAGGGTGTTCACTTATATTCACACCTTTTTCCTAGGTTCTCACATTTTATTTTGGGTATTTGGCTAATATGGGAAATAATTCAAATATTTAAAATGGAATTAGGTCATAGCATGAAAAAATGGTATGATACCCCACACAAACCCTTGTTAAAATATGAAAGTATGAGGGTTTATTTTGAGTTTTCACCAAAATTATGATGAGAATATTCCACACATAAAATATTATCCTTTTTTATGCCCAAAATGAGAGAAATTGATTAAGCTGGAAAATTCCTAGGAAATAGGGAATATTAGATAAAAAGAGTGAGCCACCACATGATAACAGATTAAATAATGAAAATGAGGAAAATGATTCATATACTTACCTCTATCTCACTAATTACTTATATGAAAGGACAAATAGACCTCAGATTATGGGAGTCCACCATAGTGGAAGAAGGGGAGAAAATCCCCAAAGGGGCATTACAACTAGTTGTGGGAGGGGGTTAAACCTATGAGAGGGTGTAAAAGGGGTCCCTTGGTAAAATTATAGGGGTTCTCTTAAAATACTACCAAGGAGGAAACTGTATTGATAGTATTATCCATTAACTATCTGGTAAGCCTAGGTATTATAAAGGGATAATATCCTTACTACCATCTAGGTGGTGGCTCTTTTAATGAACCGAATTTTCATGAAGGTATGTCTCGTTCATTTTTTCCAGTTTGAATTCTTTGTTTTACCTTGGTAAACGTAACCTATTTCCTAAGGAGGGATTTGGGAGAGTAAAATAATTTTTTGGATCCCAAAGTACGAAAAATTTGGTAAAAATAGTGTGGAATATTTTTAGAACATGGTTATTACTAACCATGTGAATCAACCATGTGGGGTACTTATTGCACTGAGAGGCCGCACGGTTTTTATATAACCATATGATCCAAGATTCATGCCCATATGGAACTGAAAACATTAGTGAATGAATAATTTCACATGTCTTGTGCACGGTTAGACAAAAAATGCACCAAGAACATGTGAGAGGGTTCCTGGATAGTGGAGGAAGCATGGTTGGTGCACGGTTTGGCCAACCATCCAGCCAAATCATGCGATCCCAATTTGGGGGTGATTTTACATTTTCCCCTTAAGTAATTTTAAAACCTCACTTGTCTCTTATTTTATATCCAGTAGACAGAACACACACATTCCTCCCATGATATCTCCTCCTTAATCTCTACACCTATGTTCATCTATTACTCCCCAATCTCACCTCTACTTTGACTTTAATTTTTCACATTGGGTTTCTCAAGGTATGATATTCAATCCTTAGACACGCTTATTAATTATTATTTATAATGATGACACTATTTTGGTGTGATCTAATGTTCTATATTATTATGTAATTTTTATTTTTTGGCGATTTATTCCATTATTATTTGAATCAAAGGATGAATTTTCATGAGTGGTCATCCATAAACCTAAGGTAGGTGGCCAAGCAATATTTTCCAACTGTTTAAGTGTTTTCATAGCTTCCTCACTGTGCCATATGCTATAATTTTCCATGAAATTTTATAAAATATGTGCTTCCTTCATTAATTAATTAAACCATGTATAGACACTCTCATAGACCATATTAATTGATTACAGGATGCTGACCTCATGATTTTTAACCCCATAGGTATGCCAAACAAAATTTCATTCTTTTATATAAATGATTCAATATCCAAACACCATATAATTGTTCAGACAGAATTGGAATTAGGATTTACTTTCTTTAATAATCACATGTCTTGAGTTAATTAAATAAAAATGGGTGGAAAGGTAACATCATATGTTATATATTTATAAAAGTGAATTATATGAATTTTAAACCCATGGAATATTATTAAAAATGATTATAAATTCTTGTAGGTAAACACTTGTTGCTATTATTTTTAGTATTCTATGAATAATTGTTTTAGAACAATTGTTAAGGGACTTCTTGAGCATGATGTTTCACACTCCATTACGTTGGGTGTTGGGAATCACATCTCGCACCATTATACTTTTATTTGAATGATGGGCATGATGCTCCATGTTTCTTTGCATTGGTTGTTGGGCATGATGACTCACCCCACCTTGTCAAGTGAGGATAAATATGTCTTTCATTCATAAGAGATTATGGGATTCTACCCTTTCTAGAGACATTGTCTTGTTAGACTAGTTATATATGCTTGAGATATTCCAATGGTCTAACTAACACCTAGTATCTGTGCATATGGCTCCAAAAATCCACATGTATAGTATGAATATACATGTATATAGTATATATATGTATATATAATTATATGATTATTATATATATATGGATCTTGATCATATATAAATTATCCTACACCGAAGAAGGTAGAGCTATCCAAGTTTCCTTTTGGAATCTAAGCAAGCTGTTATTTATTATTTAGTATTTTATATTATTCATTTTACATGCACACTGCTATGTTATGCACACTGGATGGATTATTCTAAACGTCATTGATGGTGTCCTACTAAGGTAATCTCACACCCTACTTAGGACACCTTTGTTACCCACGTATACTTTGTGACACTAGGTTTGTATTAGGGAAATATCCCTATTACAAATGCTTGATCTGATTTACTGAAGCATGAGACCAGTGGATCGAGCATATTCTCGTGATTCTAGTGGATAAGTCTTTTGAACTTTTTGTATTTTTTTTAGCATGACATATATTCCTGAACCATGTTTACCCTTTTTTTATATCAATATTTAATGAAATCATATAGTATATGAATCAAACTGTTGGATTTTATTATATTTATAGTTTCATGGTTATTTATTCTTCTGCAGTTCATTATTGTACTATTTCCACTATGAAATTTGTTTTTATTATGCTTCCACTATTGATTATTTGTTTGTTATTTTTATTGATTTTCCAGTCTTATATGAGGGTATAGTCTCCCCACCATACCATCTTACACCCTTGATTCTAGTCATAAACCTCCGGCATATGGGGAGGTGCGTTTGAGACCATTTGACCCATCAGCTCCGAGAAAAGGTTGAAGGGGATTCTGGATCAGGATGCTTCAAAGTGGTATCTGAACTTTTTTCTTTTCATCATATTATTTGGATGTTATATAAGAGAATAGAATATAATGGAATTTGGTAAGGATCCTATATCTAGGATTTTTTAACCCACATATAGAGGAAACCCAGATTACCGAGGATGGGTTATTGCTTGTTATCGGATTATGCTTGTTATAGTTGATATAATTTCACCATTGGATGATGCACATGCATTGTGATAACATTAGTGTTGATGTTATTATTTTTGAGGTTATTGATACATATTTCATTTAACTTCATCTGTTAAGGCAAGGAAATTAGCATCCCATGAATAATTATAGGAACATTTGGACTAATATGTCATGCATTTTTCCATTCCAAGTCTACTTTCTATGTCTATTTATCTACTACAAATAGTTATTGATTTGATTCTTATATAATGAAATGTGCTAAAATTTCTTACAGGGATAATATATTTAGATTAATTAAGTATCCTTCATCAATCTAAACAGTGCTTTCCCACATAGATTGTTGATGACACCTTAATTGTCCAATTATACTAGGTTCTGGGTTCTGGATCTAATAGATTCATGGACAAAAAAAACATCGGTTGATTCGATTACTTGAATGTCAAGGGTAATATATGGAGTAATTAATTTAATAAATACTAAAGGTGATTCGGGTAATCAAATCATTTCCTATAACCCATTATATCCTGATACCAGATGTAAAGGTCAGGGTGTGATTAAAATATGTGTCAATAATAATTTATAAGGAGTATGGGTTTTATAAAATGGAAGTAGTGATGAATTTAATTACACCATGAATATATATAATTATCTAAAATACTACAAACTCAATCAAATTTAACATTTAAATTAAATGGTTACTGCTAAATGGGGTTAATAATTTCAAAGTAATGGGAGTTTTCCCCTTTACCTTTCAATTGAAACTATGTATATAAAAACATTTGTTGTTTGATATAAGACTGAGACCCAAACCTAACATTATTTTTGGGTAGTTGGGGGTTTATATTATGTTCTTATGGATTGTTATGGTTTTTTCTTTCCACCTAGAACTTGATTTTAGTGTAGGAAGAGAGGTGTGATCATTTCATAAGAAGACTATGTACCTTTCTTGATTATCTATCTATATGTATTTCAATAGCTATGTTATTTTCTAAGGCACACATTTGGAATTAAAGAATCATGCAACCATGAAAACCTTGAGTCATACACTGGGAAGGAGGTGATAACCATACACCAGAGGTTGTGGGCCCTGAGCTGCTAGTGATACCTTATGTTGTTCCACCTATGGAACCACCATTTATACCTAATATAGGCACCATTGCCTAGTTTTAATAAAGATTTCTTCATATGATGCAGTTTATGGAAGGTGTTTCTCAACCTTCCATGACTATGGAAGAGTGGACTTAGGAGTTCCAGTAGCAGCAACCTCCAATATTTTTAGGGTATGGAGGACCACATGATGATGAGTAATGTATTGAGGCCATGATTTTTATATTTGATCATCTTGAGACACCTCCAGAGTTGGGGGTCAATCTCACTGCTTATTTACTACATAGTTCTGCCAAGTGATGGTGGGATTTCATTACCTAGGTAGACAAATATTGAGGCATGATCTCGGTAGACTTACAAATAGTATTCTATGATTACTTCTTTCCACAGACATTAACAGCTTACTGGTCTAGAGAGTTTATGAACCTGCAATAAGGATCCATGTCTGTCATTGAGTATTCTATAAGTTTTACTCAGATCACTTCAAATTTATCTAGTGACGATCCCATGACTACCCGAAAATTTGAGAATGGGTTGGTATACACAATCCAATCACATTTCAATGTATTTTCCATGACTATTATTTAGGATATATTCAATGAAAACCTCATTATTGAGAGGAATGTGAGGGAAGATTATGGTGGGAACCAGGGTGATTCAACACCTATACTTGCTAGTTGTTTTTCTAGTGGAAGGAAGAAGCATTTAATGATTTCCCAAAGGGTAGCTCTAATCAGGTAGCTCATACTTACATATTCCTAATATTTCACTACTGCAAGAAGTTGGAGACAAAAAATGTTAGTGTATTCTAGACCCAATGGAGTGTTGATGTTTTGGTGGATGGGGCATATCCAATAATTCTGCAAGACTTTTCTACTAGTGCATAATGATAGGGGTTCTACACCTACCACAAGTTTTGGAGTGGGGCTAGTAATATCTCACCTGGAATGTAGCTAGAATACCACTGGCTACTCAGGCCAAGGAGGAGACTGAAGTGAAAGGAATTAGAATATGGACATGAAGCACCAGTAGATCGGGTCTACTTAGGGAAATTAGGCTGTGAATTAGGGTCATGGTGTGGGTTAGTTACATTTAGTAATGTCTATTACAGAGGATCAAGGTATCATAACTTCTACAATTCAAGGTACTATTCTTATAGCCTCTTATTTAGTGTTTACTTTATTCAACATGTTCATGTCACACACTTTTATATCATAGGCAATATTATAAAGTCTGGTCCTTGATATAGAATATTATTGTAGCGTGATGACATGAAAAACCCTATTGGGTGTTGGATCAGAAAACATTCTCCAATGTAAGGATTTCACCATTGAGATATGAGGATATCTCATCGCATGAAATATTTTCATCCTCGACTTGACAGGGTTTGATGTAATAATCGGGATGGACTATTTAGTTTCCTATCAATCCCATATTGAATTTTATCTTTGGAGGGTGATGTTTACATCACCCGAGGGTGGTATAAATATCCACAAGGGAGAACTGTATGTCTATGTGTCTCAAGATAGACCCAAGAATTAGGGAATGGGCAGAGTGAAAATCCAAATTTCCAGACTATTCTTAGATATCCAGGGGTTATGAATCACTATTTTCCCTCCTATTTTGGATTATTTTAGGGAAGTATTTCCTGGATACTTTTATGGAATACCTTTAGTGAGATAGGTAGAATTTACCATTGATATAGTTTTAGGAGTGACAGAAATTTCCATTCCTTTTTACAAGACCAAACTTTCATAGATTTTATAGCTTAAGAAATAGTTAGAGGACTGGGAAGTTAAAGGTTTTATCTGACCAAGTACCTCTCCCAAGGGTTCCTACGTCCTTTTTCCAAGAATTTTGAGGACACCATTAGGATCTATGTGGATTATAAATGGTTGAACTAGATTACAGTTAATAACATGTATACATTGACTCAGATAGAAAACCTATATGATTAGCTCTAAGGAGAAAGAGATTTACCCATGATTGATTTGAGTTTGGGTTATCATCAAGTATGTTTCAGGTGTTAAGACATACCTCTTACAACTTTCTATAGTAGGTATGGTCTATACGAGTACCCGATAATGTTTTTCAATATCACGAACATGATGTAAATATTCATGGATCTGATGAATTGGTTTTTTCACTTGTATCTAGATTCATTCATATAATTAATTGTAGATAACATCATTATGTATTCTAAAAATCTAAATGGACATTACAAACATCTTAATATCATGATGAATACACTGATAGAGCATCATATTTAAAAAAATATCATCAAATACCACTTTTGGATCAACAAATTTCACTTATAGAGTCATATAATCTAAAACTTGGGAGTATCAGTAGACCCAAAGAATGTGAAAGATGTAGTTTCCTATGAGCATACCAAGAAAATCATTGATATAAAACATTTCTTAGGGATATCCAAGTATTATAGGTACTTCATATAGGATTTATCATTCTTAAGAGTGCCTCTTATGGAATTCACTAAAAAAGATGTGAAATTCGTTCGGTTAGATGCTTGTGATGTTTTATTTAAAGAGTTGAAGGGTATATTGACTTCATCACAAATCCTAATTCTATCGGATCTTGTAAAGAACTATATTGATTACTGGACTCATCAGGTATAAATTTGGGGGTAGTTCTGATGTAGGATGAGCCAATTTGTGGTCTATAGGTCTCATCACTCATAATGTACATGTCTCGTCAGTTGAGTTCTTTGTTATTAGAGGCATTACTTACTTGGGATCATTTTTTTTTGTTTTCTAATAAAACATATTCTAGTACATCTTTACACAATGTGATATGAATCTTATGTAGTGCAGATTGGTTGAGTACCTACAATCCTTCATTGTCAGGATTTCCTATATGCCAGGAAAAGGCAACGTTGTAGATGATTTTCTAAGCCAGAAAACTTAGACACATGGGGCTCAAAAGTTAATTGGTGAGTGAATGCTTATGGCCTTGTTTCTAAATATGCATGTTGAGGTTTAGTATGATCATGGGAAGAATATACTCTCATCATTAATAGTAAAATATACCCTTCTAGAATAGATGATAATGAAGAAATTTTCAGATTCTAAGGGCATAGATATGAGGGAATGTATCATAGATGATGATTCATATTCTGGTTGGACCATGGATAAGGATAATAAATTACTCTATCATAGGAATGTCTAGGTCCTAGTAGGCATCCATGAAGAGTTTATTTGGAATATCATGCATTGATTTGGGCAGTATATCTCAATTTCATGAATATGTATCAAGACATACATCGTCGGTATTGAATTCCTTCAATGAAACAATAGATAGCAGGCTTTATCACTTGGTATTCCACCTGTCAGTAGGTGAAGGTAGAACATCAGTGGTAGACGTGAATTTTACTGCCACTATCAATTCATGAGTGGGAATGGGATGATCTCTCTATGAAATTCATGACCAGATTTTCCTGGATCAACTCATGGAGATTATATAGTTTGGGTAGTCGTTGATCATTTCATGAAGGTCACACACTTATTACCTATTTGAGATACCTTCTCAGTAGAAAATATAAGGAAATTATATATTATTTAGGTCATACATCTTCCTAGATATCCCTGTTTTATCATACCTGATAGTGATGGTCATTTCACATCCTAGTTATATAAAGGGTTTTAGAAGTCCTTGGGTGCACAGGTGCTTCTAAGAATGAACTATCACCCTCAGATTTATGGACTGATAGTGCATGTGACATTAGCATTAGAAGACATGCTCTATGCTTGTGTCCTTGAAGTTTGTGGTTGTTGAGAGAAACTTATACCCCTAGTCGATTTAACTTATAATAAAATCTTTCAAGATACCATCCATATGTATCCTTATGAGTCCTTGTATAGTAGGCCTTTATGATCACCTCTATGATGGTAAGATGTAGGGGAGAAAACATGGATTGGACGGTGTATCATTTAGGAGACTATAGATTAGGTCCAACTGATCAGAAAGAACATGATGACAAAACATTATAGATAGTAGTCATATTCCAATCAATGCTGAAGAAATCTTGAATTTAAGGTTGGGGATCAAGTTTTCTTATGAGATTTATCTCAGTTGAACCATCGACTTATTCAGAGGAAGGGTAAGATTTCATATAGATTTGTTGGACCCTTCTAGGTTTTGAGGTGAATCAGACCATGTGGATTACCATATATCACTTCCTAAGAGATATTTTTCTATGCATGATGTTATTCATGTATCTCATCTTTGTTTGTATTATCTAGACTCATCAAATGTTTCCCAACATGAAGTGTTTTATTATGTTGTGGATGATTCCTTCATGTAGTATCCAATGTGTGTTTCTTATTGAAGTATGAAGATACTCCAAGGTAGCTTTGTTCCTTTAGTATGGGTGTTATGGTAGCATGACCAAGTACATGAATAGACCTAGGAGTGGGAAGATTATATATGAGCCCGGTGTCCAGAGATTCTGTCATGTGATTCCTTTTTACCCACAAAAGATCAACATTAGGATGAGTAACTTTAATGAGGGGAGGTTTTAATGACCTGAATTTTCACAAAGGTACAACTCAATTCATTTTCAGTTTTAATATTTTTTTCACATTGGTAAATGTACCCTATATTCTAAGGAAGGGTTCAGGAGTGTCTAGGGCTCTTTCAAAATCTGGAGTTCTGAAAATTTGATAGTGTGGGATACATGGTTAGTGCATGGTTATTACAAACTATGTGAATCAAATGTGTAGGGAACTTGTTTCATAGGAGATGCCACACAGTTTTTCTACAACTATGTGATCATGGATCCACACCCATGAAGAATTTCATACATCAGTGATAGAGGTCATTCACATGGTTTCTGGCTGGTTAGAAAATTTGTGCACCTAGACCATGTGAGGGTGTTCCCTAGACAGTGGAGGGAGGAAATTTGGAGCATTGTTTTGACAACCATGCAACCCCAGTTTTGGGGGTGATTTAACCTTTTTACCTTTAAGTAATTTTAAACCCTCACCCTAAAATTGTTTTATCTTCAGTAGATATAAGACCCAAAATTCACTTGTGATAGCACCTCCTTAATCTCTCTACCTAGGATTGTTGATTACTCCTTCATCCGATCCTCGTTTTGAATTCTATTTGTCTTATTAGATTCCTCTAGGTAAGATCTTAAATACATAGGGTCATTTCATTATTCTTATTTCTAACAATGGAGATATTTTTTGTGAGCTCATTTCCCTTATTCTCTAGTCATTTTTCAATTTTGGAAATTTATTCATTCTTCTTTGAATCAAAGGATGATGTTGGACACGTGGTTGTCCATAGACCTAAAGAAAGTGGTCTAGAAATATTTTCCAAAAGATTATGTATTTTCACAGCTACATCATTGTTATGCATGATGGAGTTTTCTATGAAATTCATTAAAATGTTTTATTCCATAATTAATTAATTTAACCATGTATAAACACTCTCATAGACTATATTAATTGATTAGAGGATGTAAAAAATCACGATTTTAAACCCCTTTGGTGTTCCGAACGAATTTACATTTTTGTATATAAATGTTTAAATAGAAAAACACCATATAAGTGTTCATCTGGACTTGGAATTGGAATTATTCACATTAATCACCAAAATTAATGAGTTAATTAAATAAAAATGGGTGGCAAGGTCATGCCGTATGTTACATAATATAATTGGGAATTATAAAAATTGTGCAACCTTGGTTGATTTTTTCAAATGATTATAAATTTTTATATGTAAACCCTCATTGATATTATTATTAGTATTATATGTTTACTGGTTGTGGAATAATGGTTAACAGACTTGCTGATCATGACATTTCATATTCCCTTACAGTTAGTGTTAGGCATGATGTATCATACTATTATAATTCTATCTGAAAAATGGACATGATGATACATGTTCCTTTTTATAGGGTGTTAGGAATGACAACTCACCACACTATCTCGAGTGATGGGAAATATGTCTCGCATTCATATGAGATCATGGGCCTTTACCCTAGATATATCCATTACCTCATTAGACTAGTTATGGATGTCTGAGTTATGACTCGGTTCCAACTTGCACCTTGGTTCCATGTATATAGCTCTAAATTTATACAGGTATTGTGCTCATATACATGTATAATTTATGTATGTATAAATATATATTATATATATGGTTATAGATCAGACATACCCCGTCCTATGATGAAACAGGTAGATCCTTCCAGGTGTACTATAGGAATCTGTGGCGACTATAATTTATTATTTAGTATTGGTTATTATTAATTTTACCTACACACTGCTATGTTATGTAAACTAGTTGAATTATTCTAGAAACCATTAGTGGTGTCCTATTAAGGTTATCTCACACCCTAATCAGTATGCCTTTGGTACCTGAGTAAAATTCATGACTGTAGGTGTGGATAAGGGAGAACACCCAGTTATAGTTTCTTAATCTTATGTAGTTCCATCTTAGGGCATGGGATTAGAGGACTGAGTATATTCTCCTGATTCTAGTGGAGTAGTCTATTGGTATTCTTAATTTTTTATATCGTGTAATATAATCTTATCCCATGTTTCTCCTTTTTCAATATCTTCATTCCATGAAATCATTTTGTATATTATTTGGCCTATTGTATTTTGATATCATTAGAGGTTCTTTGTTATTTAAAATTATACAATTCATTATTATATTGTCTCCTCCCTTCCATCTATTTTTTATTCTTTCAATATTGTCTATTTATTTATTATTATCATTGTTTCAATCTGATATGAGGGTATAGTCTCCCCAATATACAACCGCACACCCTCATAGATAGTTAGAAACCTCTGGAAAATACGGAGGTGCACATGAGTCCATGTGAATCACCAGCATAGGGAACCAGTTAAGGGGGATCCTAGGTCAGGATGTTACAACTCTATAATAACTAGTTGATGATGTTTCAACAACATGATTCATCCCTAGATATAACAACTCTAGATTTTATAAAATAGTTCTCTAAAAATAATTTTTATTTCCTTTATAGCTTGACTTACACACAATATCAAGTTTAAATGAATCATTAAATTGTATTAAAATATTATAATTTATTATAATGGTTATCAGCAAACCATTAGATTAACAGGTATGAATAAGACTATCTAAATTATGAAAAAATTTATGGTTTACATATGGATAAAATTAATTCATTGGTTATCAATTAATTAAAAATGAAAATAGAAATATCATTTGAAAATAAAAGATATGTTTTTCTAAAAAAAAATTTTTATACGCTTAATGAGTTTTACATTAATAAATTAAATTAGTTACTATTGGTGAATGATTTTAATGAAATGTAAACAATATATACTTTAAAAAATATTTTATCATTTATCTAATTTTTTTCTAGACATGTTATAATAAAAAATCCATTTTTATACATAAAAAATTATTCTTTTGAAAACCCATTTTCAACACAATTCCCACATATATTTTAAATTTAATTATTATTATTAATAAAAATTGAATTTGATAAAATGGGTTCTATATTTTTAATCATGAGGTTAAGATTTGTTAAATTGGTCCCTTTTGTTTTTAGTCTTTATTAATATTAACCATGGTAAAATTAATCGTCATGGTGAAGGGTAAATCTAGTAAATCTATGTTAAAACAAAGTGATAAGGCATTATATTTCATCCTAATTGTTATCGAATAAAAGAAATTATACCCTTATTACCTTAGGATATAAATGGATTTGTTTAATTGTAACAAAATAGATTAGTTCAACTATACAAGCCACCCACGAAGGTCTTGCACATGGTGAAATATAAAAATAACCAAAAGTTTCATGTAAAACTAAAGAAACATCAAATTACCATGTGTAAGAAAGAAAGAAATATCCATGAGACATAAAAGTTAATGACACGCCAATAAAAAATGAAAGATAAAACATACCATACTAAATAAGTCTTCATCTGACCGTCTTTCACCACCAATCCATCCCACTATTATGGAGAAAAACTACAATAAAACCTGGAAGGCCACATGATTCCTTTCAATTTCCTTGATTCTTGAAAAAAAAAGATCTATAACCGCCCAAAGGAAAAATTCGAGTTTGAGAATAGAGCCCAATAGGATACCACCAAATAATCTATACAAGTTCTAATATCAAGAATGTATAATTTATAGCTTTTAAAAAATCCTTTTTATAAATATTTTTCAGAAATAAAACCATTTGTAATAATTCCCTTGTTTTCCATAAATACATACCTATCGGGTATAAAAAAATATGTAAATTAAACATATGAGTAAATATCTATGAAATAAACCATCATGTGGTAAACTAGGTATTAAATAAAAACCACGCCATTTTGGATATAGCCTATGGGGATACATACTAGAAAAAAGGATCCTAAAATAGGAATATGTTGGTTCCAATAAATATCAAGTATTTCCACAACATTTTGATATAGGGAAAGTAACCCCTAGTGTTGTCACACCTACTAGGGTTACCTATACCCATTTCCTAATGTTCCCAAGTATTCCTATGTGTTATGTCTATCTAAAACCATTTCCAAAATCCATGATCACATTTAATAACAATACTATTATATAAAAGAAATTCCATTTAAATAAAAAAACCAAAGGGGTCAACATGAAAAAATAGAAATTAAATAATCAGAAATGATTTCATAGATATACCTACCTCAGGAATAATGGAAACCTATCCACCTTCAACAATAGAGATTATGAAATCGTGGATCAGACGTTAAAAGATAGGAGATGATAAGAAACTACAAAGGATCAATATAAAACACCAATCAATCTTGAGCCTGAATAAAAAACAAAGCCAATTCCACCTCTATGACCAAATTCAATGAAGAAGTAGAAAGACCATACAACAGGGACAAGAAACGCAATCTCTACCTGAGTCAAACACTAAATGCGTGATTTGAAAGGAGGGATATCACCAAAAATCACCCCAGGGTTTGAGAGTATGTCAGCTGCACTAAATGGAGAAATAATCAGGCATGTGATGTGTTTAAAACCCCTGTACATGAGGAATTCACATCATGAATCCCATTCATGACATTAAATCACAAAAAATTATAAATATGTCAAAAAAGGTGTTTCATTATGTTAAATCAAATCATGTTTGATATTTTCACATTTTTAATGGTTTCCTGGCCTATAAAATTATTACACTATATAATAGACTCATTACATCTCTCCTATAATGGATTCATATCATGAAATCCATTAACGATGTGAATGTGTCTAGAAATCAGTGCTCAACACAGTTTCCTGAAAGAAAATATCCAAACCAAAACATAAGCCTCTCTAAACCCAAGGAGAAACCTATAAATCTATTTACAAATTTATACCCAAACTCTATTAATATAAACAAACATAAATCCATATGGTTTGAGTCATTTTCCCCAGAAAAGGATTTCCATTCATAAGAAGCTCGTAATGCACCCAAAAAAAGGGAAACAATAAAAAATTCAAAGTATTCATGACTTAATGAAATGTGGTATTAAAATATCCCCACCATATACAATTTTATCACCAGAAAGTCCTCAAGATAATGGAATCAAAAAACGTGATGGCTGCTACTACCTCTTAAACAATTCATGCCCCCACATCTCAGATCTATAACATCTGCACTACTATGGTACATAGACCAAAAAAATCATTTGACCATAAAACACCTTCTCTCAGTGATCCATAATATGAACTAGTTATAGTACCATAATGATGTAGATCTCAATATCCACATCTTCCAATTCAATCAAATGGGAAGGATTCAGTTGATATCTTATCTAGAAAACATTAAACACACCACGAATGGAAGTCAAAAGGGATGGTAAGTATAACTGATAAACAACCTTTTACTATTATTTAATGATCTCAAAAGGGCACATAAACCTCAATACCATCTTCCCCTTCATACCCAACAGATGATGTACCATGTGAGAGGAAACTCTAAGAAAGACCCGATCACCAACCTCAAACTCTAGTGGCTGGTGATGATGGCCTTAATAATATTGATGGTGAATTTTTTGTGACAAATATCTTCCATATAAAAATAACCTTCTCCATCATCTCCTGAAAAAGACTTGGCCCTACCAAGGATAGCTCTCCCAACTCTTCTCAGCACAAGGGCGATCTAATTGGATGCCCATACAAATCATAGAAAGGTGTCATTTTTATTGAGGCCTGATAACGATTTTTATATGAAAAATTGAAAAAAGAAAAATTATTTTACCAAGAACCATAGCAATAAATCACATGATCCAATAGAATATACTTAAGAACATAGATATCTCTCCATGTTTTCCTATCTATCTACAGATGATATATCAGGATCTATTTAAAATGTGAACCCACCACCTCCTAAAAACCTTTCCAAAACATGTATGTGAACCATGATACCCTATTAGAAATAACTAGACAGGGAACTCCATGAAGTATCATAATATCTTAGACATTTAAGTCCACATACCTCTCTAAATTCATCATCTCCTTGATCGGTAGGATGTATTCCAATTTCATGAGTCAATCTATGATCAACCATATCGTATCCTTCCCACTAGGAGTCTATGGAAAACCAACAATGAAGTCCATGGATATCTCATCTCATATCATATCCTTCCCACTTGGACTCCAAGTACCATCACCTCTTTCCTTATATAAAATGGAATAACCAACCAATTTTGAAAACAAAAAGTTACACTGGGAGACTAAGACCACTCACCCAAGGTAAACCCACTATAAAGTATTTCACTATATCACTCGGTGTAAGATGTCTTATTGAACTGAACTCTATTATCAAACGATGATCTATCCTTCATCAAATCCCAAAATATACCCACTAATTTATCTCATTCCCATGATTATCTCATCAAAAAAACTAATCAGAAACCAATGTTACACTAATTCTTTCACTACTTAAGTTGGTAAATTTCTACTCAGTGCATCAGCGACCACATTCCCTATTCCATAAGTATATGAAATATCAAAATCAGATGTCTGTAGATACTCTACACAATGTATTTTTTCATATTCAGATCAATATAAGTGAAAATATACCATAGGATCTTATGATCAGAATATATTATATACCATTCACTAAAGAGGTAGTGATTCCAAATTTTGATTTCATGTATAACCATTTCCAAATCGAGATCATGGGTAGGGAAGTTCTTCTCATAAGGGAATAACTAGAGAGAGTTGTAGGCTACCACCTACTTTCCCTTCATCAAAACACACCCCAAACCCATACTAGAAGCATCCAATAAAATATCATAATCCAAACCTACTTTTGGAAGAATAAAAACAAGATCTGATGTAAATATCACCTTTATTTCCTTAAAATATCTCTGCCACTTAGCATTACACTCAAAATTTACACCCTTACGAGTTAAATCTATCATTGGATATTCAATATTATAGAATTACTAAACAAACTACTTGTAATATCTTCAAAACCCCATGAATAATTAGACCTGAAATAAATTTTTGGGCTACTCCCATGAAATGAATTCTTTTACCTTTTTCGAATCTACTAAGATGACCCTTTCAGATATAACATACCTCAGAAACATTATTTATTAAATCCAAAACTCACATGTAAAAAGTTTACCATATATATGATGTCCCATAAAAGTACCAAAAATGATATCAAAATAGTCTATGTTCTCATCCTATGAATTTTTTTAAATCAAAATATCATCCACAAATATCAAAACAAAAGTGTCCAAGAATTGGAGAAGATATGGTCCATCAACTCCATAAAAACTAAAGGAATGTTAGTTAGTTAGAATAGAATGACCAAAAACTCAAAATTCCCTTACCAAATACTAAATGATGTATTAGGTATATCACATTCTCAAAATCTAAACTGGTGGTACCCGGAACATAAGTCAATGTTTGAAAACCAACAATCCCATTTAAGTAGTTCAAAGAGATCATCAATCCTGGGTAAGGGATATTAGTTCTCAATGGTCACCTGATTTAACTTTGGATAGTCAATATAGAGTATGATTCACCCATCTAATTTTATAGAAAAGAGGATAGGTAAATCCCATGATGACATGGTAGGAAGAATAAATCCCTTACCCTCAAGATTCTCATGACGGACCTTAATTTCTTCCAACTTATTAGGTTCCATATGGTGAGATAGTATAGAAACGGGCATCATACCAGGTTGATGTTCTATGGTAAAATTTACCTATCTCAAGACAGGTATAATATAAAATAATCTAAAAAGACCTTAGGGTATACACACAGCACCATCGGTAGTATACATCCCAAAAAGGGTCAACAACATCAAGAGTCATCTTTGAAAACTAACATGATAATACCACAGCATAAGGAACATTAGGCCCTTTGTTTCTCGATCTAGATCCCTACTCTCCCTAAGAAACATGATTAATACCATCATCTGATAAGAACTAAAACTAATGATGAAAAATATATATATGAAACTTAACACTAATCATCCAATCCATGCTGATAATCATGTCAAAGATATAAAGATTGAGAAATAAGAAATCCCACTCTACCTCATAGTACATTATCATTAATCAAATGTTGGGCACTTGAAACCTTTTTTGGAACTCTTTCCCAATGAAATGGAAAGATACAACAAGAATATAATAATCTCCAAATGAAATACCAACATGTGAACTAGCTTTAAAGATAAAAAATAATGGGTTTCACCTATGTCAAAAAAATCAAACACCATAGAAGATGAAATAAACATTGTACCTCTCACTATGGATATCCCTATTTTAGATTACTCTGGTGCATACTATACTACATAAAGATGTCCATTATTAGATCCTAATATAGATTTCTTAGCCACAAGAACATATCCATTATCCCAAGGATAAGACCCAAAACCCATGGAACAATTATTATGAACTAACATGTCCTTGGTGAAGGTGGATCTGAGCTTACTACCATGGGATATCCTTTCAAAAAAACACTTCATATGGATATATTTTCTACAATGATGATATGTATTGGAAGCCCCCATATAATTAGGTTTGGTATGACCAGGTTTCCCCCACTAATACTAAACAACATGTTACTATTTACACGAATCCCCAAAACTAGTCTTGAAGAAAATTGGCTACCTTTTTGTTTCCTTTTCTGGCCAGCTGATACGCCATGGGTAAAAAACCCAACTAAAGATTCTCCCAAAACTATTTTTCAAGATATGAAGAAATTAATAATTCTTAGAACAAGGAAAAAACCTTAAGAAATGAACTAGTCCATTTAAATAAACCCCATATCTAGTTCATTCAAATAACCTCAACCATTAAGTCCCAAGCTTAGAAAAAAAACCTAACCATTCATGAAAACTCAAATTCAGAAACAAAATTGAGTTGGTTAAGCCCCTTTTAAACACATACTGCAAAAATTATGATGGCCCTAAATCCTTTCCACCATACACATAACCAAACCAAGGTAGTTTCAACAACACTTACGGCTAGGTATTCCCTTTGATACTAATTTATAACAAACCACCTCAGGGCAACTAGATAAGTTACTAAAGAAGGTCCACCACATGGTGAAATATATAAAAGAACCATAAGTCTCATGTAAAACATATGACATTTAAAATTACCATGTGGAATAAATCTATGCATATATATGATACTTAAAAATTCAAGCCACACCAGACAAAATATAAAGATAAATAAAACTAGAATAAACAAGTCTCTATGTGATCATCTATCACCACCAATACATACCACTGTAAAGGAGATAGATAAAGAGAGAACCTAGAATGCTACATAATGACTTTACCTTTCCTTGAGTCCAACAAAACAATGTACATAACCACATAATTTCAAAAGTATGGAGTGATCACATAACCTAGTAGGATTCCACTGAATAATCTATTGAAGTTCTAATATAAATAATTCACAGGTTATAGTTTTAAAACAATCTAGTTTATTAAGAGTTTTCACAAAACATTATTTGTAAACATTCCTTTTTTTCATAAAGGGATACCTATTTGGTATAAAATAAAAATAGTTAAACTAAATATGTGAGAAAATATCCATGAAATAAAACATCATGTGATTAACTAGGTATAAAAGTCAAATAACACCATTTGGGATCTATCCTATAGGAATACATACTAGGTATAAAATAATCCTAATATTCTTATATGTTGGTTTTAACTAAAATTTTTTACTAAGAAAGTATTTCAATATCAAAGAATTAACCCCTAGTGGTTTCACACACATTTTGGGTTACCTATGTCCATTTCCCAATGCACATAGGGTTCCTAATGTGAAAAGTTTTGAAGGACCTCAAAAAACCTTTAGAGGGGTAGGGTGCATCAGGGTATCAAAATTTTCTTTTATACTGATGGATTTTGTTCCCACATTGGTTGGAACCTATTAAACCTGTCAAAAATATGCATGGAAGGAGAGGAAACAACAATTTTACTTGGTTCATCACAAAGGGCTACATCCAAAGAGTATATACCGATAGTGTGTCGATCATTCCAAAAACCACTAATCTTCACTAGCTATAGATTACAAGATTCGGTCACAATCACTATGTGCCAGGATCACTACGTTTAAAATTGTTTAGGGATAGCTCAATACTTCCCATAGAACATTTATGTTGACTCCCCCTAGCTCACTACCATTAGAGAAGTCTCACTCATTTTATCGAATTGAAGTTCCATTCAATAAATTTGAATTGAAGTATTTGTCTCCGTCTAGCAGGACACACTTCATGTATCAATTTCATGAGTAGATGAACACTGAAATCCATGTACACATAAACATGATATTCAATATTGCTTTTTGTAAACCCATTTTGTGAAGATCAACCCTTCACAGAGCACAACCCTTGATAGAGCACACACCTTCATAGAGAAAACTTCTTTTTTAGGGCTCATAGTTTAATAGAGATCACTGATTCAAAAAGATAAAAACTTCACAGAGATTAGGCCTTCGTAGAGAAAAAACCTTCACAAATCTCAGATACCTCAGTGAAACCCACTATCTTCATGAAGAACACTTCCTTTGAAGAACACCTTACTTTTGAAGCTCATTCAGACAACACAGAACATCCCATCTTCACAAAATAATCAATATATAGAAGCATTGACTTCATCAAGACCAAAGTAGTCTTTTCAAAAACAACTAGCTTGTATAGACAACCATCTCCACATAACACCCCTTTCTTTGCGAAATTAGAGTGACTCTGGATTTTCTCTCTCAAGTTCATGTGGAATGGAGGGGTGGCCACTTATTTATAGGCATGTTCAAACACGGAGCTCCTCTTCTTCCGACGTAATTTCTAGATCGGTCAGGAATATCTTTGTGGTTCATCTCCCTTCATAAAGCTGCATGAATATTCCCCATTTTTAATGCTCATCGTAACCACAGAGCTCTCCATCAAATCTCTTCATGCCGCCACAATTCTTCACTTACAAAGCCTTCTGTCAAACCTTCGTGCTTCCACAATGCTCAAATTATAATATTCACATAGCACACCGTCACAATATTCTTGTATTTGAAAAACACACTTCTGGAATCCCATATATGAGAAACTCATGCCTTTTCCATATTTTCTTGAGATCTTCATGAAATCCCACTTTTTTCAATGCTTTTCATTCTCCAAAATTTTGGACCCCAAAAATTTTCCAAACAATGGGAAACGACATCACCTTCTATACCTATTATGGATTGAACTATATGATCCCTTTAAGTTTAATCTCCCTGATCATCCATTAGATGATTGACAAAAAAACACAAACTATACTCCATTTCTAGTAAAGAACAACATTGGTTCCAATAATTTTGTCCAAAAAAATTCCAAAATCTAGGCTCAAATTTAATAAAAAGGGATTTTTTATATCAATGAAAATCCATTTCAATAAACAAATCAATGGGTTCAGTAAGAACATATGGTAATATAATAATTAAAAACACTTCCATAGATATGACTACCTCAATAATCATAGATACCGATCCACCTTCAACAATGGAGATTTAAAAACCACAGATTGGCCTTGGAAAGAAAAAAAACAACAAGAAATTGAAAATGATAAATACAAAACAACAATAAATCATGAATATAAATCACAAACTTAGCCCATGTAATCATCACAACTACAGGAAATGAAGAAGTAGAAAGACCACTTACCAAGGATATGTGACGCAACTTCCACAAGATTCAAACACTGAACAGAGTGATCCTGAATGAGGGATATCATCCAAAATCACCCATAATATAACTAGTGTTTAGATGGAAAACATGCGCATCAAATGGATAAATAATCAGACATGAAGCTGGTTTAAAACCACTATACTAGAGAAATTAACATTATGAATCCCTTTTAGGGCATAAAATACCTTGAATTATAAATACACCTAAAAAGGAATCACCTTGGGTGAAGTTAAATCCAAATAAATGTTTTCATATAATGAAATAGTTTCAAATCCTGTAAGATTTTCATGCCATGCACGAGACTAACGACATCTTCCCTATAATAGATTCACATCATGTAATCCATTCATGATGTGAATGTTTCTATCAGGATATGTTATGCCCAATTTTCAATATAAAATCCATAAAACAAAACCTAAGTCTTTGTAAACCCAACTATCACCCTCTAAATCCATTTACACGATTATACATGTACTCTATTAAACCAAACAAACATGCATCCCAGAACTTTAGGTCATTTTCCCCAGTAAAGACTCTCTACTCCAAGGAAGCCTACAATGCAGCCCAAAAAGGGAAACAAATAAAAAAGTAAAATAATACCTGATGGAATGAAATGGGGTGTTATATTAATAGACATTTTTCTATTAAAATCACCTTTGTGATATTTAATGTAAAGAAAAATACAAAATGTCACTTTCTTACTTTTAAATATCTATTATGTGTCCATATAGAGAAAAAAACAAGTTATGAATGAATCTAAATATCTATTTTGAGAATAATAATTTTATTTTCATAAGGGATAATTATTTATAATTTCTATTAATTTAATAATTACAATAAATTCTTGTGAAATGAAAATACAATATTTATTCAACTAATAAAAAAATAAAACATATAATTTTAGAAATTTTAAAAGTGATAAAATTTGAATAATTTATAGAGGTCCAAAAAAATTATATATGATTATGACATATTTTTATTAAAGGATTATATTTTAACTAAAACTTTTTATTTATGTATTATATGTAAAATTAATGAATAATGTCAAAAATGAAATTAATAATATTTTATATAAATAATATTTTATTTAATAATTTAAAAATCATAAAAATATTGAAACAGTACAAGGAGCATAATATTTGATCAAAATTTTCATCTCTAATAAATATTTGAGCCAATTTTTACCTTATATGAAAAAATACACCACTTTAAGAGAGAAAAAGACATTACTACAGTTAATGTTAAAATTAGGTTAATTATGGCATTAAACAAAATAAAATGGTTTAAAACAACACATAAACCTATCCAATTTTATCAGTTTATTGGATTTATACCACAAAAACCTTATATTTGAATACCTAAAAATTTATAATCATTTGGATATTTAATTATATTATTATATTTTAATCCTTTATGAAATCCCAAGAGTGACTGTCCTCACAATTATAAAAGGGATCCCATTGTTTCTCTTATTCACACCACATTGAGCATTATATGTCATAAAAATCCTATAAAAATATTTTCTACTCATTTATCTATTTTATAGAGGTTATTTCCATCCCAAAAGTCCAACCCTAGGCTCCTCAAGAGGATATCTAAAGGACTTATTACAATGATGAGGTAATAACCTTAACCGATCACTTCCTTTTTAATTTTTCTTTTAACTCCTTTAAATATATGGAATTTATAAAAAAATAATAACATAAATTTCATAAAAATAATTAAATTTTATTATTATTATTTAACCACCATTATCCACCCTCCATCTCATCAAATGGAAAGTGAAAGTATTGCTTGTGAATTCGTATGACTAATCGTCTACATATAGTGATAAAATCCAATTTTCATCAACATCATTCATGAATGGTTATCATGATGGGTTTAAATTTTATATATGATATTTATAAGTTAATTATTATTCTTTAGTGATAAAATTTTATCTAATTTTTTATATTCTATACCATTGGAAAATGATAACGTCTCTCATGCGTCCGTGGGGACCACCACCACTATTGAGCGACATGATTTATTTTTTATATCCACTTTACATGGTTGGTAATAAGGATGGATTTAATAAACATATATTATTTATATTATATAATAATTATTCTTTAATAGTCAATTTTTATTTAATTTTATTTCATTCCATTCATCAAAATGTGAAAATAGCATTCATGCGTATGTACGGCCTACCGTCTCCATGAATAGTGAAATTAAGTTTTTTATTTATAACATTTATGGATGGATATAAATATAAATTTATATATATATATATAGAATAAATATGATATATATATCATTATTAACATTCTGGAAATTCCTGAACCATGATCATAGTACAAGGACTAAGACTGATGAACCGAAACATGCATGAGAAACGAAACAGTTATCACATGGAACAGTGATTTTAATAAAAAAATTGTTAATAAATAGGTGAAAATATTTCATAAGTAAATAATAAATTGTAATATATATATGATTTTTTATCTTTAATATTTTTATAATAAATCAATATTTACTATACATTGGTTCAAATTTGTAAGAATAAAGGAAAGGCTTGAGGTAAGAGATTTTCATCTCACTTTTATTTCTTTGAGACACATGCCATATTGACTGCTTTTTTATTTTATGTGGTGTATATAATTCCAATGAATTTAGTTTTTTATTCTTATTATGAAAATTTATTGAATTTAAATATAAATACTAGGTTATTTCCTTTCTAGGTCTTATGATTTAAAGGTTACCAATGTTGTATGGGTTTTATGTCATAACCTTATCATTTATCAGGATTATTTATGATTTTTTTGACAATGAAACCTTATAACATTTCTATAATGAAACTCACAATGTTTCTTACCCTATTATTATTTTTAAAAATAACGTTTTTCCTTTCATTTACCTCACCTTAATCACTCAAGTAACCAAAAATATGTTTTTATGGAAAATTGACTTTAATTTTCTGTTCATTTAAAAAAACCTTTTTCATCCATATCCATGTTTTCTAAAAAAGTTTTGAAGAGTTATTTTAACACTCTAAAATTATTTTTTCAATTAACTTTTACCTATGTTTGGCTTTTTTGAAAAATTATTTAAAAAGTAATATTCTTTTCATTTTCTGAAAATGTTACGTTTGAAAATTTACTGATAAAGTGAAAGGAATATTTGTTTTAAATTATATAGAAAGAAAATAATTTCATTCCATCATGTATGAACAATGTTTTGACGCTTCCATTACATGTTTTCATGGTTATTTTAAAAAAAAATATTTCCCTGAACATTTTCAAAAAATTTATGTTTAAAGAAGGCTATTTCAAATTAAAAAGTATATATTCCTCAATAAATTTTCTAGTGATACTTTAATGGTATTTTTCATATATGATATAATCCTTTGATATTACTTATGATTTACTATGGATATGATCTAATTTTACCATACTTATTATTTCTTTGTATGTTTTATGACTATGACAATAAGGTGTTTATGAAACCCATTTCATTTCATGGAATATACTATATTGAATTGATGAAATGTTTGTCAACCCTGGTTTATTTTATAGGGTTATGATGTGAACATTTTATGAATTTTATTATGATATTTTGGCACAAAAATGTATTCTTTCATTATGTGATAGATGGTCACAAAATTATCTATCCCTTCAGTGCATTGGATAATTTTTTATATCTAATGAGATAATTATAAGTAAAAAGTTTATGAGATCGATCCAATATAGTAAATAAGTCAATGTTCTTGATCCACTATGGAGAAAAAGTTGATGTGACTAATCTATTATGAGAAACATGTTGATGGGATTGATCAAATATTGTAATCATGTGTTGAGGCCTGATCCATTATGATTTTATGGTTTTGTTAGTCAACCATGTCCTATGAAATAGTTTCTATATCTATTATAGTGAAAAAAATTTCTGGCATAAAATTATGGTTCATGATTGATGATGATGTCTTAATTTTATGATGATGTCTTTTGAAATGACGAAGCTTTATATCATGACTCATTTTTATGATCTTTGATAGATTGGGTATGAATTTTTTTTGTAACGGTCATGATATCATTACCTTATTCTTATCTTACACTTTCATATAGTCATTGATTGATATCTCACATTTTTACCCTTACTAAGAATCTGATCTCACCTTGTATTATGTTTCCTTTCCCCCGAGTTATGAAGAAATGTCTTAAGTATGTTATTTTTTTAAGAGTGTTAAATATGAAGGTCTTTATCAGATATATTGAAGATATTTTATAAGATGTTTGTTTATATAGTCACCAATGACACTATACCTTTATTATTTATAGTCATTTATTTGTGAAGTGTATTGAATATTCATATATATAAATATATGTATGTATTTATGTATGAAAGAAACAGTCATTATAGTCAGTATCAGAGGATTGTTTTATTCAATATTTGGAGATTACGATTATAAAACTATGGTGGAAAACTTATGGTCAATCCTATGTATAGTAAAACATCCTAATGCTTTTGGTAATGACTACGAATAAACTAGGTTAAACCTCAGGTGTCATAGATTGAAAATAAGGTGTCATGATTTAGAAATACTATAAATGATTTCTAGTTTTATATGATTGATCAATATGATTATCAATGTTTGATGGTCATGAAAAACAATTTTATTTTAATATGAGATTGATAAGATAATGATGAAGTTCATGTGGTAATAGGTATGCTCAAATATTGAAGTATACTATTTGATCATAGTTATATGAGTTCTTCTATATTAGGAAAAGTTTCAATGAATGTTTATTTATATCCACAATGATTGGATTTTGAATTAGTAGTGAAAATTTATAATGGTTGATAGTCCCATATCAATTCTATATTTCTTATCTGATTGAGATTTCTAGAAATGTGCATCTTTAAAATATTACAATTCCCCCTTTGTTTGAATTTGATGTGATTCTATGAATGGATTGGATTTATCTATAGGGATACCATGTCAATTATCATGTAAGAGAAGTCAAATTTCATATTCCAAATGATACCATACTAATTTTTCAGTGTGATGATAAATATGAAAAGGTTATGGAAATAAAAACCATTATATGGGTCTTTATTCTTATTAAGAATGAATGTTTATCTCAGTTTGTTGGGGAGAAACTCAACATCAAAGATATTCCTTTTATAAAAGAGTTTTTTTATGTATTGTTGAAATAATTTCTGGGTATTACAATAACTGGTGATTTTAAGTTCTCAATTTAAATCATACATAGTTCTATACATATTTCAAAGAATATATATAGAATGGTCCCGAATGAGTTAAAGGAATTGAAGTAGAATCTCCAAGAGAATCCTGAAAAGGGATTAATTTGGCCGAGTTCATCCCCTTGGGGTGAACCTATTTTTTAATTAAGAAGAAAGGTGGATCAATGAAACTATTATTTTATTATTTGGAACATAACAAAATCGCATTCATGAACAATTACCTTATACCTCATATTGATTACTTGTTTGATCAATTGCATGCATCTCAATACTTTTCTAAGATTGACCTTCATTCTAGATATCATCAATTGATGATTAATAAATAGTATATACCCAGACTAAATTTTGTACAACGTATGAACACTATAAATTTTTATTGAGTCTATTTGGTCTTATCAATACCCCCTCCATATTCATTGATTTAATGAATATATTTTTTTATAGATTACCTAGATCAGCTTGTGTTAGTCTTAATAGATGATGTTGATATATATATATATATACATATATATATATATATATTCAAAGACAAATTAACAGAATAAAGATCATTTTTGAATTATTCTAAAGACCCTGTGGAATGAGAATTTATAATTAAAATTTACCAAGTATGAAATTTGGAATAAAAAAAGTTACATTCTTTGGTTATATAATCTCAAATGAAGGTATATCGGTAGATCCTTAAAAGATGAAACTTATTAAGAAATTCCCTAGAACAACCATAGAAAGTGAGATCTATAGTTTTCTTTAGTTTTCGAGATATTAATATTTTTTCTGATATTTATCATGACTATATAATTCACTCACTATGTTGACTCGAAAGGGAGTTAGGTTCTTATGGATAGATGAATGTCAAGAGACCTTCAAGGAGCTGAAGTTAAGCATGGCCAGTTTTATCATGCTCACACAACCCTATAATAGAGTGGGTTTTTTGATCTATAGTGATGTATCAAATAAGGGACTGTGATGTTTCCTAATATAGAATAATTTGGTGATAGTTTCGGACTCACACTAATTGGGTACACATGAGAAAAATTATGTAACCTTTTATTTGGAGATATAAGTGGAAATTTTTATATTAATGATATGGATGTATTTTCTTTATAGTGAAAAGTGTGACATATATATAGATCATAAATTTTTGAAATATATATTCAAAAATAAATATTTGAATATGAACTTGAGAAGGTGGTTAGAGTTTATTAAATATTATGACTGATTAATAAATTACCACCCCGAGAAATAGAGCAAGGTGATTGATTCTTTGAAATGAATGGATTATACAAGATTATCTATAATGAGGATAAAAAATATCCAATATTTCATGATTTAAAAAGGATTGATATGTAAATTTCAAAGTAATGGGGGAATATAATCTTTCTCAAATGTGTTCTCAATCATCTAGCAATGTGATGATTAAAGAGGTTCAGAAGGAAGATTTCGAACTATAGAGGAAGGTCCAAAATGTTCCTGACTTCAACCTAGATTTTTAGGGAATAATTGGGATTATAAAACATGTATCTATCCCATCAATGCCAAAATATAAGAAGGAAATATTGGATTAATCTCATAGTTTATCAATATATATTCATCTATTAATTATAAATATGTATAGAGACCTAAAAGAGTATTTCAATTGGGACTCCTTAAAGAGAGATATTTATGATTTTTGTATATCGATTCTTGGTTTGTATAAAATTTAAGGCTATGATAAAATATTATAATGGTATGTTATAAGAATTACCCATACCCTAATGGGAATGGGAAAAAATAACCATGTACTTTATTGTCAGACTTCTCAAAACATCAAAATTGCATAATACTATTTGGGTTTTATTTGATCACATTATATAGTTAGAAAAATTCATTTCCATAAAATAACACTTCTCTCTTGATCATTTTACCAAAATATAAATTAAGTAAGTGTTAAGGTTTCACAGAGAAAAACATTCTATTTTATATGATCATGATATAAGGTTTTACAATATGTTTTGGAAGTGTATTCAGTAGGCTCTTGATATAGAGTTGAGTTTCAGTATTTTCTTTCATCCTTAGAAAAATGATCAATATGAAAGGACCATTAAAATTTTAAAAATAATTTTGATATATTTTTATATGTAATTCAGTGGTGGTTGGTATCAACACAATCCATTAGTTGAATTATATTATAATAATACATTACACTTGATCATTAAATGGATCCTTATGAAGCCCTCTAGGGATATAAGTAAATACCTATATAATGTTAAGATGAATTTGGAGAGAAAAATTTATTGGGACCAAATATAACTAAATAAATGGTAGATAAGGTTATAGCATTTTGGCAACACATATGGGTAGTATAATGTCGATATAAAAGTTATAAATTGAATCTTCGATGAGATCCAAAGTTCAAAGATGGTGACAATGTTTTTCTCTGAATATTACATTATAATAATGTTATGAGGTTTGTAAAGATGAGAAATTTGATCCTATGAAATATTGGTCCCCTCTAAATTCTTGACCATATTGGGATGGTATATTATAGTTTGGAACTTCTACTAAATCTGCCTTATGTTGACAATGATTTCCAAGTATCTCTCCTATGGAAATACATACATGATACTTCACATGTACTGAAATCATAGATCATACCATTGGAACAAGATCTCTCTTATTAAGAAAAACTTATTAATATTATATATCATAGATATAGACTTTTATTAAATAAGACCATTCACCCAGTCAATGTTTTTTGGTGAAACAAAAAAATTGAGGTAGCAATGTGGAACTTGAGGATGTGATGATGAAAAAGTATTATCATATATATATATTTCAAAGTGATAAAATTTTGAGTTAAAATTTAAATTTAAGGGGGGTATAATGTATCACCATATGATTTTATGAAATATTTCTCTATAAATAAATTTTATTTCTTTGATAGCTTGTGTTACATGAAACACTATGGGAAAACGAACCACAATATATTGTTAAAATAAAATTATTTATTAAAATAGTTATCACCTAGCCATTATATTGGTGGGTATGTATTGGAATAAAATTATCAAAAAAATGTATGTTTAGAATATGACTAAAATGTATAGATTTTTTATTTATTAATTTGAAATGAAAATAAAAATATCATTTGAAAATAACATCAATTTTTTTCTGAAAAAAATATTTTTATATGTGAAATGAGATTTAACTTAATAAATTAAATTAGTCATTATTGGTGAATTGTTTTAATGATATTAAATTTTTATATATTAAATCTTTTTTTAGAAAATAAATATTTTTGTCTATATAAGAGATAAGAATTAATTCAATTTTATTCTTCAAAATATATTTTTCTAAAAAGTGATTTTCAATGCATTTTTCATGATTATTTTAAATTTAATTTTTGATGCCAATAGAAATAAAATTTGAAAAAATTGATTCCATATTTTTAATCAGGATTTTAATATTTTGGAAATAGTTCCCTTTTATTTTTAGGCATTATGAATAGTAGTTGTGGGAAAATTTATCTCCATAGTAATGGGTAAAACCTGTTAATCTATGTTAAACTAAGTGATAAGCCATAATTTTTCTTCTTAATTATTATTGGATGAATTTGATTCTATAATAGTCACCTTTTTATCTAAATGGATTTTTTAATTGACACTTTTCCATGAAAATGACCAAAATAGTATTTAATGTAAAGAAAAATACAAAATGTCACTCTCTTAAATTTAAATAACTTTTCTATTTCCATGTAGAGACAATAAAATGTTATGAATGAATATTAGTGTCTATTTTGAGTATAAAAAATTATTTCCATGATGGAAATTTATTTCTAATTTTTATTAATTAAAAAACTACATTAAATGATCGTACAACACTAATATAATATTTATTTAATTAATAGAAAAATAAAATAAATAATTATAAAATACTAAAAGTGATATAACTTGAATTAGAAACAGTGTAAAAAAATTATTATAGATAATTCTGAAATATTACTATTATGTTAAAGGATTATATTTTAATTCCAATTTTGAATTTATGTCTTTTTTGTCAAATTAAATGAATAGTGTCAAAATTGACATTAATGATATTTTATCAAAATAATATATTATTAAATTATTTGAAAATCATAAAAATATTGAAATCGTACACGGAGGATTTTATTTGGTCTAAAATTTCATCAATTGTCTATTTAAATTCCAATTTTCACCTTATATGAAAAATTATAACTTTTTAAGAGTGAAAAATGCATTACCACAATTAAGGTTAAAATATGTTAACTTTGGGGGCTGATAAAAAGATAAAGATTAAAACACTACTTAAACCTATAAATTTTTCATTTTTGATGGTATTTAAACCCAATATTACTTTATATTATAATCCTTATCCATTTGTAATAATTTTTATAGAGAATGAATTTGTTATATTATAATATTTTAGGAAATCCCAAGAGTTCCCTCACCTCAATTATAAAAGGGCACCTCTTATTTCTGTTCTTCACACCACTTTGAGGCTTATATATCCACAAAAACATAAAAAATTATATTCCATACTCCATTATCCACATTATAGATGTTCTATTCTTCAAAAATTACCAACCCTAGGGTCCTCAATAGGACCCTAGACGAGTTAGTCTTCGAAATATGAGGTAATCACCTTAACTAATCACATCCTTTTAAATTTTTCTTTAACCATATATAGATCTATGGTATTGTAAAAAAATTAAATATCAAAATATACTTAAATTTTTTTTATTATGAAACCACCATTATCCACCCTATTTCTCATGAAATGGGAAGTAAAAGTACCGCCTGTGCATACGTATATCTAACCGTCTCCACGTAGTGATATAATTCATATTTCATCACCATATTTCTTGGATGGTTATAATTATGGGTTTAAAATTTATATATGATATTTTTTTAATAATTTTTATTCAATAATGATAATATAATATCTAAATTATTACCTTCCAAACCCTTCGAAAATGTGAACGTTGCTCATGCGTATGTGTGGACTACCACCTCCAAGAAGCGATGTGATTAATTTTTCATATCCGCATTACATGGACGGAAATAGAGATGAATTTTCTAAATATATATTATTTATATGATATAATAATGATTATGTAAAGGTGAATTATTATTTACCTTTTTTTGTTCCATCTTTCAAAAATTGAAAATTTTGTTTATATGTACGTACGACCTATTGTCTCCATGAATGATATAATCCACTTTTCAATATAGAAATTTTATGGTTGAATATAAATATATAAATAATTAATATATATTATATTTATATCATGGTTTTAATTCTATAAATTATGAACCATGATCACAGTACAAGGAATAGGACTACGAAGTTGAAACATGCATGAGAAACGAAGCAATTATCACCCAGGACAAAACTTTTAATAAGAAATTGTTAATAAACTAGTGATAATATGTCAAAAGTAAATTATAAATGGCACTATAGATATTAGTTTGGTAATATAATACATGTATAATAAAACTATATTTATTATACATGATTTTCAATGGCATACAAAGAAAGAAAGGACTTGAGATAGGGGTTTTTCATGTCACTTTTATTTTTGTGGGACACCTAATATATTCACCACTTGTGTCTTATTTATGGTGTATATACATTCCATGAATTTATTTTATATTAATAATTATTAAAATAATTGCAATTTATATATACATATAAGTTTATTTCCTTTATGGATCTTATGATTCAAAATTTACCAAAGTGGTAAGGGCCTTTTGTCACAATCTCTTCTTTTATCAGGATTGTTTATGATTAAGTTTATAAAAATGATATATTATGATCTACCTATCAATAAAATAATTATTTTTATTATCCTATTTTTACTTTTTTAAAATACTTTATTTACCTTCATTTTCCTCACCATATGTACTCATGAGACCCACAATATATTTTTAAGGAAAATAGAATTCATTTATCTCTTTGTTTGAAAAACAATTTTCTTCCATATCCATGTTCTATAAAAGATTTCTAAAATATTTTTACTATTATAAAATTATTTTTAAAGTCATTTTACCCATTTTTTATTTTTTAGAAATTTTTAAAAATGAATCTTCTTATCATTTTCTGAATGAGGTACTTTAGACTATTTACCAAAAGTGTAAAAAGAATCATTTTTTTAATTTAAACAGCATGAAAAAAAATTTCCTTCTCCATAAAAAATAAATGTTTTGAAGCTTCCATTACAATTTTAAAAGGTTATCTTCAAATAAAAAATTTACCTTAATATTTTGGAATTTATTTAAATGATTATTTCAAATTGAAAAGTGTATTTTCCTCATGAAATTTTCTAGTGATCATTTAAAGTAATTTTTCTTCTTTGATAACAATATTTGATGTTACTTATGATTTAATAAGGATATGATCCAATGATAAATTGTGCCGGACTGTAGCAGAACTATACACTGTGTGGGAACTGTTGCAGAAACTGTAGCAGTTACTGTATCAGGTACTGTTCAGTATAGTAGTAGCTGGAAATCTTCACCATGGGCCACCAGTTTGGGCTTGGAGTCATTAAGGATTTTGGGCCACCCATGCCTTCAGTTCATTAGGGATTTAGGGAAACCTTTAAGGCCTTCGGGCCATGTCAAGGACTTCGGGCCACATGCAGTTTCCCTAGACAGACTACAAAAAAAGAGCTACCCCGGAAGAGGATTCAGAGCAGGTTCACACACAAGATCATAACCAAATAGATTTTTCAGAGGGTATGAATATGCCATCAAGACCAGCCTGTGCTTTCACAAGAAGCCTAGCCCGACGACCATGCGATGGTGGAGAGCTACTATAATGATGCAGATGCTTGGGAGGGAATGTTACTTGTAGATAGACTGGTTGAATTCCCTATGACCTTTAGGTTATTTAATCTTCTAAGCCTACGAGCCATGTAATCTATAAGCCTACATGCCTTTTAAGGGTTCCCCCTCATTCCTTGAAAGTGGGGTTATCAAAAATAAATAAAAATGAAGGCCTTCGGGCTATGTGGGCTTATTATGATCTTGGGGAATAAATATAGAGAGTTTAAATTATGTTAATGGTGGTTTTAAAATTATATATCCCTTAAATGAATTGGGTAAAGCTTTATTTGTCATGATATAACTATGGAAAAAATTCAGTTTTATTTTTCTATTATAGGAAACAAGTTGACATTCTTGATCCATTATGGGATAAAAGTTGATATGCTTGATCCATTATGGGAAAAAGTTGAGCTTCTTGATACATTATAACAAATTGGTGTTGAGGCCTAATACATTATTATTTTATGGTCTAGGTAGTTAAACTTGACATGTTAAATGGTTTTTATTTCTATGATGGTGCCACACTTTTATGACATAAACTTATGGTTCATGATTGATGAGGATTTCTCACTCTTATTGTTCATGTATTTTAAAATGATGTATATTTAAGCCATGACTCATTTTTATGATCATTTATAGATTGTGTATGATATTTTTAAGTTACATTATTTATCTTATACCGTTATTATTATCTTTTTATTTCATACGATCATCGATTAATATCTCTTATTTTTACGGTTATTGACCATCTGAGCCCACCCTTTCTTATGTTTCAATTTCCTAGGTTATGAGTAAATGTATTAAGTAGGTTGTGTGTACGAAGATTCATAAATGGTAAGATCTTTATGGGAGGTGTCTAATATCTTTCATAAGAAGTTTTTGTTTCTAGTCTCCAAATACACTAAACCTTTACAGTCCACAAGTGTGTATTTTTTAAATGTATTAAATGTTAATATAAAAATATATATATTTATGTGTTAAAGGATTGGGTCAATGTAGTTCATATAAGAGGATATGTTTTTTTAATATTAGGAGAATAATATTATAAAAAATTGGTGAAAAACATGTGGGTAAGTTTATTTATAGGATGACATCCTAATGGTTTTTTTAATGACAATGGATAACCTTGGTTAAACCTAAGGGTTCACATACTAAAAATATGGTGTCATGAATTCGAAATCCTATAAATTATTTTTGATGATTATATTATTGGTAACAATAATTAATAAATTTTATGGTCACACAAACCATTTTGGTTTTAGTGTGGTATTTAGGATAGAATGATGAAGTTGATGTGGTAAAACGTATGTTCAAATATTGAAGTACCCTATTTGATCATTGTTATATGAATTCATATATACCGGGAAAAGTATTAAAGAATGAAAATTTTTATACTAAATTATTAGATATTTAATCAGTAGTAAGAACTCTTAAATTTATGATGGTCACATCTTAATTATATATTTCTTCTTCGATTTATATTTTTTGGGAATGTTCTTCATAAAAATCTTATGATTATCGCATTAGTTGAATTTTATGTGATTCTAGGCATGGATTTTCCTTCTTTATATGTATTGCATATAAAATGTTAAGGAAGGTAAGTTTTACATCGTATTCCAAATGAACCTATTCTCATTTATTAGTGTGATAATGAATTTGAACTTCAGATATAAATCACAACCATTATATGGATCTTGATTCATATAAAAAATTTGTGCTTATCTCATATAGTTGGTGATAAAATCAAAATCAAAGATGTTCCTGTTGTATAAAAGTTTGTTGATTTCCTTTCATAATAATTTCTTGGTCTACCACAAAATTGTGAAGTTGGGTTATTAATAGAACTCAAACCTAGTTCTACACCTATTTCAAATAATCTATATAGAATATCCCTAATTGAGTTGATAGAATTTATGGAGAAACTCTAGGAAAATATTGATGATTAATTCATCAAATTGTATCCCCATGGGGTGCACCTATTCTTTTGGTTACGAAGAAAGATGGATCAATGTGATTTTACATTGGTTATTAAGAACTAAACAAGATAAAATTCCTAATAAAGTATCCTCTACCCCATATTGTTGAATTGTTTGATCATCTGGGTAGATACCTTTACTTTCCCAAGATTTACCATCATTCTGGATATTATCAATTGAGGGTCAAGAAGGAGGATATACTGTAGAAAATATTTTATACAAGGTATGGACACTAGAAATTTATATTGATTTCTTTTCATCTTATTAATTACACCAATATCATCATGGAATTAATGAGTATAATATTTAGTGATTTCCTAGATCAGTTTTTGTTAGTCTTTATAAATGATATTATTATATATTCGAAGATTAAGAAAGAGTTTTAAGATCATTTGAGAATTGTGGTAAAAACCCTAGGGAAGGAGAATTCGTATGTAAAATACAACAAGTGTGAATTTTGGATTCAAAAAGTTACATTCATGGGTCATATAATCTTAATTAAGGGTATATCAGTGGATCCTTCAAATATAGAAGTTATTAAGAAATGGCCCAGACCAACTATGGTAACTAATATTCATTGTTTTCTTGGGTTATCTAAAAATTACCAATATTTTGTGATATATTTCTCTGGAAGATCTAATCCACTCACTAAGATGACATGGAATGGAGTTAAGTTCTTGTGTACAGATGAGTGTGAATAAAATTTATAGGATCTAAATAGAATGTTGGTCCATGCACATATGCTCACACTACCCTATAATGGATAAGGAATTGTGATATATAGTGATATGTTAAATAATAGAAATGGATGTTTCCTAATGAAAAATGTTATGGTAATAGCTTATACCTCATTCTAATTGAAAACACATGAGAAAAAATACCCGACCCTTGATTTGGAGCAAGTAGTAGTAATTTTTGACATTGAAGATATGGAGGAATTATCATTATAGTGAAAAGTGTGACATATATATAGATTATAAATTTATAAAGTACATATTCACAAAAAAATAGATGAATGTACACCAGAAAAGGTCATTAGAGTTTAGTAATGATTATGACTACTCAATACATCACCACCCTTGAAAGTGAATAAGGTGGTCAACGATTTGAGTTGAAAGGATCATACTCTATTATCTATGATAAGGATCCCAAAATATCAAATAATTCTAGATTAAAAAAGGATAGAACTAGAAATTTATATGAAAGGGTATAAATATTATACTTTTTATATGAGTGTTTAACCATCTATACATGTTAGGATTAAATAAGTGGAGAAGTAAGATGTGGAACAGCAGAAGAAGATTAGAAATGTTCCTATGTTCAACCTTGATTGTAATGTAATGATAAGGTTCATGAATTGGTTATGTGTCCCATTAATACTAAACATGAATAGTGATGTACTAGATGAAGCTCATATATCACAATTCCCTATTCATCATGGAATTAAAAAGATTCATAGGGACTTAAAAGAGTATTTCAAGTGGGATACCATGAAGTGAGATATTGTAAAGTATGTATCTCAAGGACTATTTTTTAGAAATTAAGTCTTATATAAAAAATTTACTATAATTTTACAACCATTACCCATACTAGAATAAAATTTTCAAAACATCTTTAAGGACATTGTCATTAGACTCTTCAAACATCAAAAGGGAACATCACTATTTGGGTTAAAGTTGATTTCCTTATAAATTCAACACACACAATTTCCATCAGAAAAGAATTATCTCTTAATAATATAATAAGAATATACATTAATAAAGTTTTAAGTTTATATGGATTACCATGTTTTATTGTATCTGAATATGATCCAAGGTTTACCTCAATGTTTTGAAGAGTATTAAATAGGATCTTGATACATTGTAATGTTTCAGTACTACATATCGTCCTCAGATATATGGTTATTAAAAATGAACATTCAAAATATAGAATACGTGTTGATAGAGTTACCTATTGAAATGAAAGATGGTTGGGATCAATACCTTCCTTTAGTGCAATTATCTTATAAGAACACCTTCCACTCTAGAATTAAGATGGATCATTATGAAGCCCTATATAGAAGGAAGTGTATAAATCCAATGTGTTATGATAAATTTGGAGAGATAATTATATTGGTTCCTAAGGTAACTGAAGAAATGGTAGAGATATTTATATCCATTCCGCAAAATATAAGGGCAGTAGAAAGTCAAAAAAATGTTATACCGACAATCGTTGGTGATATCTAGATATCAAAGATGGTGACAATTTATTCCGATGATATCACCTTGAAATAATTATATGAGGTTTGGAAAAAAGGGAATGTTGATCCCTAGATATATTGGTCCCTCTAAAATTCATGATTGTATCAAGATGGTAGCTTAATATTTGGAACTTCACCGGAATCTCTCCAAAGTTCATAATATTTTCCATTTATCTATCTTAAGGAAATACATACATGATCCTTCAAATGTACAAAACTCACAGGTCATACCACTAGAATAAGATTTATCTTATTAATAACAACCAATTCATATTCTAGATCATAAAGTGAGTGTTATATGAAACAAGACCACTCACCGAGTCAATTTTTTGTGGTGAAACCAATATTTTGAGGAATCTACATGGGAACCTAAGAATGTGATGAGGTAGAAGTATCCTTATCTATTTGTATCAGATATATGGAATTTTGAGGTAAGAATTAAATTTAAGGGGGTATAATATTTCACCTTGATATTTTATTAAATATTTCTCTATAAATAAATTTGATTTATAGGATAGCTTGTGTTACAAACAACTCCATGTTTAAATGAATAATGATATACTATTAAAATATTATTATTTAATGTGAAAATTATCATATTGTTTTTGGATTGGTGGGTATGAATTGGAATAAATAAATTATGAAAATAAATTGTTTACATATTACTAAAAATAATTCATTTGTTATCAATTAATTAGAAATGAAAATAAAAACATAATTTGATAATGAATGATTTTTTTTTCTAATTTTTTATGCATGAAATGTGTTGTATCTTAATAAACTAAATAAGTTTTTATATGTGATTGAGTTTAATGAAATGTATATATTATATATTCAATAAATATTTTTATGTATTTATCTATTTTTTCTAGAAATTTGATAATAATAAATCTGATTTTATGCTTAAAATATATTTTTTCTAAAAAACCATTTTTAATGCATTTTGTGAACATATTTTAGATTGAAATACTACTACTAATAGAAATTTAATTTTAAAAATTTTACTTTATATTTGGAATCGGTAGATTCAAATTTGGTAACTATATCCCTTTTATTATTAGGCTTTATGAATAGTAACCATGGTAACATTTATCACCAGTGTAAAGGATAAATCTTATTAATATAAATTAAAACTAAGTGATAATCCATTATATTTCTTCCTAATTCTTGTTAGATGAAGTTATTTATATCATTATCACACTATTATTGAAATTGATTTGTTTTATAGACACGTGTCCATGAAAATGACCTATATAATATTTAATGTAAAGAAAAATAAAAAAATTCACTCTCCTACTTTTAAATATTTATTATGTTCCCAAATAGGGAAATAAAAAGGTTAATAATGAATATAAATGTCTATTTTATGTATAAGGAAATTATTTTCATTACTTTATTTTTAATTTTTAGTAATGAAATAATTACCTTAAATTCTTGTGGAACTCGAATAAAATATTTCTTCAACTAATAAAAAAATAAAATAATTAATGTTAAAAATATTAAAGTGATATAATTTGAATATGTTATAACCATTTAATAGTAAAAAACACATTACCACAATTAAGGTTGACATATGGTAACTATATGGTTAAACCAAAAGATAAGGATTAAAAACACTAAAACCTATCCAAATTTTATTGGCTGATGGGATTTCAACCCCATACTTTGTTATCTTTGAATACATTACCATTTGGAAGCATCTCAAAAGATAATGAAATTTTTATATTTTAATCTTTTAATTAATCCCAAGAGTACCCCACCCCAAAATTATAAAAGGGAACACCTCCTTTCTCTTCTTCACAACACATTGAGCCTTATATCTTGATAAAAACCTACAAAATTATCTTCTCCACTCTATTAGACACGTTATAGTGGTTATGGTATTTGAAAAATACCAACCCAGGGGTCCTCAATAAGAGATACAAAGGATTTATTTCAAAGATGAGGTAAAACAATTAACCAATCACTTCCTTTTTATATTTATTTACCTCATATAAATCTATATTACTTGTCATAAAATAATAATTTTTCTATCATCAATATACTGAAATGTTATTATAATTATTAAAACGCCATTATCCACCTTCTTTATCATCAAATGGGAAGTTAATGTATTACTTTTGCATACATACAGTTTACAGTCTTTACACGGTGAAAAAATTAATTTTTTATCACCATATTTCATGGATGGTTATAATTATGGGTTTAAGGTTTATATATATAAAATTTAGGACATTGTTATGTTTATCGAATGATAATATCATATCTAAATTCTTACCTTCCAAACCACTATAAAATGTTAACGTCGCTCGTGCGTAGATGCAGACTATATCCTCCACGATGCAATGTGATTTATTTTTCACATACACTTTACATGGATGTTAATAAGGATGGATTTGATGGAGGTTATCATCTAGAAAAGTATATTCATAACAAATTCTTCATAAACAGTTGATAATATTTCATATGTAAATCATGCATTGTATGGAATATATGGGTAAGATCTAGAATACAATTATAATAAATCTATATCTATTATATTAGAGGTTAAAATTAATACAACAAATTCCATGACATGAGGTAAGAAATTTTCATTTCAATTTTATTTCTTTGAGACACATTACATATTCCCCACTTGTTTATTTTTTTGGTTCTATATACTGCCCATGAATTCCTTTTATGATGTTTCTTATGAAAATTATGGGGATTTATATATACATATAAGTCTTTCTCCTTTATGAGGCTTATGATTTAAAATTTACCAAAGAGGTAATCGTTTTACATAACAATATCATTCATTATCCGCATTGTTTATGATTCAGTTTCATATAATGAAATATTATGATCTACCTCTCAAGAAACTCTAAAAATTTATTATCCTCTAGTAATTTTCTAAAATACAAGTCTTCCTTTCATTTTCCTCACCTTAAGTACTCAAGAGGCTGAAAATATTTTTTCACGGAAAATTGAATTTATTTATCTCTCCGGTCATAAATCATTTTTTCTTCTATATCCATGTTTTCTAAGTGTTTTCAAGAATGGTTTTAGCATTCTCAAATGATTTCTTAAATTCATTTTTACGAATGTTTGAATTTTTTAGAAAATGGGTAAAGAATGAATCTTATTTTATTTTTATAAATGATGTACTTTGAACTATTTATTGATATTGTGAAAGGAATATTATTTAAGTTATACAACATGAATGGAATTTCTATCCTTCAAGGAATATTTATGTTTTGAAGCTTCCATTACCTATTTTCAAGGTTATTTTCAAAGAATTATTTTTCCTTAATATTTTTGAATTTTTTATGTTTTAATAAGGTTCTTTCTATGTGAAAAGGATAGTTTTCTCAATAAAATTTTTAGTGATCCTTTAAAGTAGTTTTTCATCAATTATAAAATTATTTTATGTTACTAATATTTAATGGGGATATGTTCTAATGATATTATCCCTATTATTTCTCTTAATGGTTTATGACTACGATGGTTGGATGTTTATGAAACTCATTTATTTTCATGGGATATTCTCTATTAAGATGATCAAATGTTTATGAAGCTTGTCTTATTTTCATGGGTTAAGATGTGAGGATATGATAAATTTTATTATGATGATTTGGAACACATATATATATGGTTTTCATTATGTGATGAGTGGGATTGGAATTATACATACATCTAATAAATTGGGAATGTTTTATATATCATTACATAACTATGAAAAAATGTTGATGTGGTTGGTCCCTTATGGGAAATAAGTTGATGTGATTGATCCATTGCATGAAACAAGTTGATTTTCCTGATCTATTATGAGGAACAAGATGATTTTATTGATCCACTATTGGAAACAAGTGTTGAGACCCAATTAATTGTGATTTGATGGTCTGAGTAGTTTATATTTATATATGAAATGGTTTCTATGTCTATGATGGTGCCACACTTTCATGACATAAACTTATGGTTCATGATTGATGATGATTTATTACTCTTATGACTCATGTATTTTTAAATTAGGAACATTTATTCCATGAATCATTTTTATGATATTTGACATATTGGTTGTGAACTTTTTATGTTATGTATATGATCTCATACCCTTATTCTTACCTTATGAATTAATATGATCATCAATTGATATCCAATATGAATACCCTTTCTAATCATTCTAGATCACCCTTTCTTATGTTTCTTTTCTCTAGGCTATGAAAAAAGGTCTCAAGTAGGGAATGCCTATGAAGAGTACAAAAAGGGAATATATTTATGGGATTTGTTGAAGATCGTTTATAAGAATTTTGTGTATCTAGTCTCTAATGACACAAAAAATTTATAGTTCTTAGGCATTTATTTTTAAAATAAATTGAATATTCATCTAAAATGTTGTGTATTTATGTATTAGAGGCTTGGATCGTAGTATTGGATCCTCCCAGACTCCTCCTAGAATGCTTACAATGCTCCTATAAACCATTGGAATACTCTTTTATGGAAATTTTCATGAGGTTCTAAAAATTTTAAATAGGTATGGAACCATACATAGTTAACGGTTTTACAAACTCCCCACCTTATAAAAACTCATCCTTGAGCTAAAATGTTTAATTATTTCAAGATTATTTAATGAGAAACAATAACCTTGGATGTCATGTTCCCATATGAAACTCCCAAAACTATCATTATTTTTTATTCTGATGCTCATACCAAACAATTCCCCTCTCACTAGATAATAAAACACAATATTCAACACTTTATCATCTCTTTCATCACAACACTAATCATTTAAACCAGCTTCAACATGAAACCCCACCTCTAATGGCATTTAGTATTTCCCAAAACCATTAATAGAACACCACACTAATAGAATATTCTAGTAAACACCAATCCATTCCCATTGGTTTCTTTTATCAAACTCATGGTTTCACCCATGAAACTATTATGAAATGAGTCATTGCCCCAACATTAACATCAACTAGTTACCCTAGAGCGTCATATCTTCACTGATCAATCACTCTACCAACATTATTCTAATCCAACACTCCCATTCTTACCACTTGATCGTATTCCCATACCCATTATTTCCATATGCCCAAAGCCCTACAGCGCTCAGTCCATCAACTGAACCATAAAAGGCCATGTTTCATTTTTAGATATTAAATATTCTTTTGAAGTGAAACCAAACATAAGGAAAATGTATTACACATTCAAAGTCAATACTAGTAATTTTTTAATAATCACTGAGACAACTATTTCCCATGACTTTCTACCTCAAGAACCTACTATGTATTCATCCAAATGATTAACTATCCTATGGTTCTTCCCACCATAATACTTGGCCCAATGTATCCAATTCCAAACCATGGTGCCACTTGCCTTTATAATTTCCCAATAAACTTATATTTTACTCTTCAAATTCCACATGTCATGGCCTCTAGCTCACTAAAATTGATCATTCACAATAAATTTTTTCAAATATTGGCCAAATGCCTCATTGTCAATTTTAATCCAAAATCATAAATTCTCAATCATCTAGGTCATGTGCCAAAACACATTGGTTCATCTTAAAAAGGTTTGATCAATAACTAGGACATAATTATCACATCCAATATGAGATTATCGACGCAGTTGTGAACTGAATGCATCCAACCTCATACGAGCACACAATTTGAACCTCTTCTAGACATCCTAACTCAAAATTTTTATCTTCCCCTACTAAAACATCATAAAAAACCAACCACGATGACTCAACTCCAAGAGGCATCCCATGATAAAAAACTAATAAACCTAGAATTATCTTTGTGATGAACTAGAGGCACCAAAGTTCCCTCAATATGACTCCTTCTCAGATCATTGAACTCTACCTTGATTTTGATGCTAACATTTAGACTTCCTAAAATAACCTGTCCAAAATCCAAAACCAGAACTATCCATCATAAAATATAGGCCTAGATTCATCTGTACATCATCATTTCAAAGTTACCATGAACATCTTCCATCCATTATCACTACATTCATGGTATTATCCACACAAAAATGAAATCATGAATAATCCGGCACTCCCCCCAGGAGTTCCCTAACAATCACCCAACTAATGAAAAATCCATATCTCCCAGGTCTATTGATTGTTTATCACGACATGAAATGACTGGATGTGATCACCTCACTCATACCTGAGTGAGAGCATGAAACACCAACCACAAACAACTTCTCTATTATTGAGAATGTTCTCCATGAAATAAAATGGAATTCCTTTTAAAATGAGTATATCCACATTAATGATCCAATGGTGTGCACCGCACTATATGGACTTTCTTACACCGATCCCAGAACTTGAGCTCAATAGTTTACACCATTAAGAACCATGTGTACCTCCTTTTGAGTCATGCTCATCAACCATGTCAACCAATAACAAGTTTCAATATTAGGTTGATTGTTCCACTACACATTTACCTATCCATAATCCTATGCTTATCACCAGAATGTCACAATACTCAATAGAGAGCCTAGGGTTACAATGTATGAAAGACTCTCATAAGTTCCATATCAGTACTCTTCTCATTTACAGCTTCTCATCAATTCACAACCCAACTTTACCATGCATTACTCATGTACAATTCTCTAAAATTGGCCAAACATAGTGGGGGTATGCTCACAAACCACCTGATCCAAGATGAACAACATAACACTTCTCCAATATGAGATTGACTCCATGATTCCACTAAACTTCAATGGTTTCATGGTCCTATGAAACCTGATCATGAAAAATCGATTCAAGGTCCAATGAGTACACCTCATCAAAACTAGGCTCACAAGCCCAATGCACTAGTCATTCCTCCACTATATGCCAGTATAGCCAAATTAAATGTCCCTCAGCTATTTCAAAACAAAATCCTCACACCAAATTGAAGTCATAACCTTACCACTCAATGTCTAAGCATCATTCTGCAATCCAAATCATCTAAAAATATAGTCACCGCATCTTGAACAATATAATATCATTGTTGAACACTCCTTATAATCGCATAGGTAAACGAATTGGCTAGACATTCAAATGATCCTAACATTCGTACCAATCTTGAAATTGAAATACCATAAGGCATCTACATTCACTTTTCCCAAAACTCATCCAAAGGAATATAATAAACCTAATCTATAGACTTGGAAACACCTCCTATGTATTGATACTAAATTAAAAATATAACCACACATCAGGGATCTAAAGGCATCCATGAGACTTGGTCAACCCCTCTCATCGGACCCCTTGGAACATAATCCTAGGATATCTCCCTAATTCTTAGCATTATTCCTAAAAAAAGGTCTTCACACCAAAATCAAATGTCACAACCCCAAATAAAATTTAACTCATGGGTAACACCCCCCCCCCCATTCTTATTCCAAAATTACATGTCTTCTAATAAGCCCAACTCCCACTATAAGGACCCAACTGTAGATTCTGATCTAAACCACCCCCATTATTTCTCAAGTAAGGAAAAACAATAAGGGTTACCCAACCACTACACACAATAACATATTTCAAGGATTAATGGTCATGGTTAAACCAAATCCACAACTAGAATATAATTATTTTATCTTATACACCCCATATCATAAAGGTCTTAGGGTCATAGAGATATCACTAAATCGGGAACTCTCAAATTCTCTAGCCATCCCTACACAAGTTCAATCACTAAACACCCACTAATTATATTTTATACATACATATAGGGTTACAAATTTTAGAGACCCATTTTAAATTAACTAGATTTAATATAAAAAGGAATCAATTAAATGGAATTTAAAGTATAGTTTATATTGGAATAATCCTTATAAGTTTTAATTGGAATTATATTTAGCTGATTCCATATAATAATCAATAAAGTGATTATGTAATACACTATAACCACTTAATTTGACTAGAACTTTTTATATATAATGTTTTTTAAATATTATTAAAATTAGAAGTTATAGTGGAAAATCTTTTTTTAATTTTTAATTGGAATTTCACTTAGTTAATAACTCATAATAATCAATCCATGTATTCACATAACATGTCCTTTATTTATTTAATAGATTACACTACAAAAAATTTAGCCTTTAACTACACTAGTAAAAGGGATTTATTAGCACTATTGAAGCACTGATAATGTAAGCGATGTTAAAGGGTTAGCTTTAATAATGCTCATATAAAGTGATGATAAACCCCACTTAATCAACACTAAAAGAAGTGCGGATAAAGGCCCCAAGGAAAACAATAATTTTTTATTCCCCTTATCATTTTACCCCATTTAATCAGTGCTTCCCCCACCCCTTTATCAGTGCTTTAGCATGCGCCCCTACCTTCAGTGAGTTTCGAGACAAGGACCTCTAGCTCATACACCGGTTCATTTTCCACTCCCCTATACTATTTTGTTTTAAAATTTATGATATATCTATATATTTTTTATATTCCTCATTATATTTTTTGATACATATATTTATATATATGATTATACATATATTTATATATATGTTTATATATATATATATCTATGTGATTGTGTGTTTAAATATATATATATGTTTATATATATATATATATGTTTATATATATATATGCTTATATATATATATGTTTATATATATGTGTTTACATATATATTTATCTATATATATATATATTAAAATGGATATTAACCCTAAAAACCCTAAAAAAAATAAAAGCATTAAGAAACTCTGAAAACCCTAAAACCCCTAAAACACTAAAACAACCATAACTTCTGATTTGGGAGACTATTTCTTCTCCAAAAACATTAAAATTGAATGTCATGAAATTTTATTTGATGTGATATGTGGAATAAGATGAACTGACACCTGGATCGGATGTTATAGCCATTTAAATTTTATGAAATAGGGGTTGACGGCTAAAACATAGTTTTGGAGGACTTCTAGGCCTTTTGGGGTTTGAAAAATAGGACTAAGGTCATAAACATTATTCCTATACCATTTGTGGCATGGATCTCATCGCAAGCTTTGATTTGATATATGGAAGATCCCAAAAAAACACACATATTAAAAGTAATGGTCATTTTATGTTTATGTTTTATTTCTGAGTTTTTTGAAACTGTAATATATTTTATTCCATTGATTATCACATCATTTAAATCTCATGTGATTTTATCTCATTTAATAAGATTTAATTTTTTTTGGATGTCGAGTAGAAATATATTCCTGGATCGAAATTTATGATCCTTTTAGAGTATTTAGGGGTTTTAGGGTTTTAAGGGGGTTTAAGGGGTTTTTACATTCAATGACCTTTCAAATGGCCATAACATCTGAAAGGGATATTAGGTTTTCCTACACCACATATCATATCGAAGTTTTCAATAAAATTTATGCCTTGGTGACCCATGAGAGCCCTTTATCACCTATATTGAGGCCAAAAAGGCCCATAATGCCTCTAAATGGCCATAACATCTGCTACAGGTGTCTGTTAATGATTTTTTTTGAAATATACCATTTATCAGTTCTTTTTTAGATGAGATGATAAATTCCCATTTTATCAGCATTTTTTTACTAGTACTAATAAAGAGGGTCCTCTATCAATGGTTTTTAAAAAATGCAGATAAAGGGACCCCTTTAACAGTTCTTTTTTAGCACTGTTAATGACCCCCATTAATAGTGAGAAAAAATCTCTATTAAAGACCCCCTTTAATAATGCTTTTTTAGCATTGAGAAAAAGGGTTTTTAATGGAACTTTTAGCGAGTTCTGTGAAAACCATTAAGCTGGATAATCCTAGTTTCATAGTAGTGTTGATTAAAAATGATTCCACTATACACTTATACATGAAACACTATATAAATAGTTTTAGCCACTTTAGATTTCCAATCTCGGTCACAGTTTGGGAAATTAGATAATTAAACAAACGCAATCACATAAAATACATCTGAATCGTTCATACCTAAAATGATGCATGCACATACAATCTCTTTCCATACTATTCCAAGAGAAACAATACTATAAATCAATAACCTCATAATCAGGTGCATAACTCGAGGTGAAATAAATTCAACCATAAAAGTGAACTACAAAAACCTCAATCCCATACCAGCCAATATAGACTTCCCTAATGTTTGGGGTGTCCATTATCAGGAAAACGTTCCATACCATGCCCCGAAATATTCCTATTATCATATATTTCATTCCTATATGGTACGAAAAATGAAATATTTTCTATGATACCACTTTATAACATCCCTCCACCACATACCACTAAACGGTTCCTAAACTCGCAGTGACTACAGTACCTTAGGGATACCTCCCCATATGTCAGATGCTACTGAATAACTGTTGATGTCTAAGGTGGTATAGTGGGAATATTATACCCACAAATCATACTAAAAAAAACTAGAAATAAAGTTAGAATACACATTAAGATAAATAAGAAACAAAAAACAACCATGAAAGTGCAAAAAATTAATCAAAATTAACCATGATATAAGTATTGAATTACATACTAAATAAGATAGGAATTCATATAGTAATTATATGTCATAATCATATCAAAACCCAATGAAAAAAATATAAAACTAAGAAAACCCACAAAATGGACTTCTGTCCTTGCCTTATCCCAACTCCCATGCTCCACACTAGCATGACAACCCATCAAAAATCATGCTATTTCCAACCCAGTCATACAAACAAGTATCATCTTCTACAGTAACCAAGTTCAATGGAATCTCGATCATGGTGTAAGTACAACTAAGTAGGCCACCACCTATGGCATCCTAAATATAACCAATACAATCTATAGTGAGTGCATAAATTCTACCATTTTTAAAATTTAACTAAAATTAACATTTCTCAAACAAGGGAATAATCCCAAATAGTACCATGAACCTCTCCCATGGGAGTTTTCTCACCTTGGGGAATAATCATAATAATAACATAGACATCACCCATAGGACTTATCTCATCCAATATAATAAACCACAATATTAGTCATTTTCCATGTAATGTATCAAAACTTACCCCAAGGGAGTTTTCCATAAAAGCATCACAACCAACCCCAATAGAATTTTCATTCCCATGTATAAAAAATTACAATCCCGTTTTACCATTTTTAAAATTTAACTAAAATCAACATTTCGTTTTAAAAATACAATTAAAACATCTCACTTTATTTAATATAGGGTTCATATCAATACTATACACTTCACATTTAAAAATTTATTTAATTAATATATAAATTATTACAAGAAAAAAATTTAGTTTAAAAAACATCACCCTACTCCATTGGACCTCTTTAGAAACATATTCCAATTAATGATATTAAAAACCATTCAAAAAACATCAACTTATTATCATAAACCTTCTGGGTCCTTTAAAAGACTTAGTTTTCCATTAAAATATCATAACAATTTAACTCTATAAAAAAATAATTTCATTAACAAAAAATAAATTTAAAAATTTCATCATCCACTTTAAAAAAACACAACATCCTTGAAACCGAATTTAATTAGTAATGATTATTGTGAAATCCAATTTAACAATCATTGATATAAACATAGTTCATATTTTAAAAATTCCATGTGAATTACCATTTCTATTTTTAAGGTCTATTTATAAAATTGTTATTTCACATAGAATCAACCTGTTTTCATGGGATCACACATCTTATTTAGGGTATCTAAATAAGACATGTCATAATTAAAATTTTAAAAATAGATTTGGGTCATAGCATGATGAACCGATATAAAAAACCACAAATTAACATAAAAAATTGATGTGTTTAATTTAACTAACTAGATACCATAACTTTAGAAGAGTCCACAAGTTTGGTATTGGCCTCTGGTTTGATCTAAAATTGGAGATATGGAATAAGGATAAAAATCACCTGGAAATAGAGAAATATTGGATAAAAAGTGTGAGAAATTTATTTTCAATGGATTACATGAACAAATAGAGGAAGTGGAATCATAGACTTACCTCTATCTCACCAACATTTCACACATAATGAGAAAAGGACACTAGATAAGAGGGATCCACCATGGTGGAATACGGACATAAAATCCACAAAGAGACACTTATAATAGACTTAAGGGGGGACCCGATTGAGGGTTTAAAATGGGTCCCTAGTAAAATTAAAGGGGTTACCTGGTAAAAATATACCATAGAGACCACTGGTTATCCAGTTGTAACATCTCAACCTAGTTCACTTTAGGATGTGAAATTGGAAAAATTCACTACTTGACCTCAGGTGAGCCTCCTTGAATGTCATATGATATAGACTAACAGTGGATGTATAGGGAATTACTGTTGGGTGGCTATACCCCATGTATCCTAGTATATAATAAGATCATAAATCAATAAATATCATCCATCATATTAAACTAAAAGTGAAAGAAAAAACAAAGATAAGATAAATAATTAATATAGTATAGTATAGTCCAAAAATCCATTGTATACATATATATGACCACCCAATGGGCTTATCACATATACAAAACAAAAAAAGGAACTAAATAGAGTGCTCTACTATAACTTTGATCCATACCATATCCCAATATCTTGATTTCATTTAAGTTTTCTCACTCATCCATGCAAAACCAGATCATAGGTCCTCATCCCTACTTGTTCCTACAATAACATGCATAATCTGATCAAGTAGGCATGTGAAATAGCGTCCTGAGCAGGGTGGGAGTAAAAATAAGTAAACCACCAACAATAATGTCCCTATAATAACCAATTTATATATAGTTCATAAATAAGTTTTCAATCTAACATTCACAAAGAAAACCATTTAAAATATTTAAAACTAAAATCATAAACAAAAACCAACTGCAGAGGTTGGGTTCATCTTGGGAATAGTACACACATGATTTTCCCAATGTCAAGTGTCTATAATAATGTGGTGATAACTGTGCCAAAAAATCTTTCATTAGGGGTAATATACCCATCCCAACCATTCATTTGGCACCCAAGGGGAATATACCCATACCAGGGGCTCAATGTTTACTCGGGGGGGTCATCTTCGCCCTAGGTTCAACTATCAACCAGTATCCACCCAGGGGACCATGTTCACCCCATGTTTAAATATCAACTAGTATAATCCTTGGGGGACTTGTTTATCATAGATTAAACCATCAAATAATATCCACCCCAGGGCCATGTTTACCACATGTTTTACCATAAATAGTATCCACCTATAGGGAATGTTCACACTAGTTTATACTAGGAAACCAAATCATGTAAATTAAAAGAATAAAAAAAACATAACATCATTTAAATAACACCAAAATAAACATAACAAGACATAAAGGATCTTTTACCATTCACATTCCAAAAAAAATCATAATTCCCATTAATTAACCCCATCTCAATTTCAAATAAAAAATGCATTTCCAACCAATTTCTAAAAATTCAAGTTCCAAACAATATTTAAAAATACTAATTATTGATATCTGTTTCTAAAATATCAAACAGAAGCCTCCAATACCATTACCCATATTCATTTAAAAAACCAAAACCAATTTACTTCTCCTTTACCTCTTTCATGTATCATTTCAAAATACAATCCACTTTAAAATACTTAAACCAAATTACCCTTTCATAATTACATTTCATTATTACCATTACAATACAGAAACACATCCTTTATAATTCACACTTACTATCACATGAGGTTCATTTTTATTTTTGTGTAAAATACATTTCCAATTATTGATGTTCTTGAAAATCCATTTTACAACCATAAATTTAAACCAAGTTTCCTCTTAAATAATTTAAAACATGATTTCAGATTTTAATGACATCAATTAATATCAAGTTTATTTCCCTTTCTAATCATTCCACATTGATTTATCATTTACTATGGTCAAAGGAATGTTAAAAGTGTCATCTAGATAATGTAACTCAGACATAAACAATTAATTTAAAATTTAATTATTGCACGATCAGGACAACATGACCACACCATTCACACACTCATAACATAAAAAGACTTCTATTTGAATTAAAGAAACCACTTACCTCATTTTTAGGATTTCAATTTATTTTCCAAGGGTATGTAGTTGCTTCCATAGCCCACCCAAGCCCCTCTAGCCTCATTCATGCTCAATTAAGATTTTTATAATGACTCAAGCTCCCAAAATAAACCAAAAAACTAATAATTAACTAATTAAAAAATTTATAATAAATTAATTAACTCAAAATAAACACAGAATAATTGTTGACGAACTCACCAAGAACACTATGCTTAATGAATCATCAATAAACCATCGGTGGGAGGTCTACAGTGGACTCCTAGTACCATTCTTAGGAAAATCCTCAACACACATCACCATTCCATATACCAAATTACTTTAATTTTAATTATTAACCATAAATAATTTGGTGGTGCAATATGCCTCAAGCCAATTGGAAATTTGAGGCATATTGATGATATTTCGGGATTCCCTCATCATAAGCAAAATAGAAGACCCAATGATATCATCCAATTCCACCATGATTCAATGGAATCAGAGTTAGAAACCCTACAAAGATAACACCAAATTAATGAATAATAAAATTGGTGGAAGAATGGTGAAACAATGAAAAAACATACCTTCGATCATCATTTGGAAGCCTCCAAAGTCATCCCATTTGAAGGGGGTTTATAGAGAGAGAAAAGAAGGGGTGTCTAAGCCAATTGTCCACCTCAAACCCCATTTCCTATTAAAAAACTCAAATAATTGGGTGGTAAAATTAATAGGATGTACCTCTTAAAAAATATTGTCTCCCACTAACTAGCCTTTACTATTCCATTGGCAAGCTCGTGGAACTTGCAGGGTAACCAAGCCATTGCCCGCCCCGCCAGCTAGGTGATTGACTAGTACCAGCCATCCATTGGATGATATAGTTTTCACTATAATGTTCTAGACACCTCAAATACCTATTATGTCCACTTGGGGCATCCCATCACCAATTGGACCCCATTCCCTGTCTAAAATACCCCATTGGAGGAGCCCCAACCACACGAATTCAATTCCAAATCCTGATCCAAAATTCAACCCACTAACTATTTGAAAATTCAAATTCCTCATGGAAATATAATGTCCATAAAGACATTGGGAATTAAAAAATCCAAACCATATAAATTCTTGTCTATGATAAGTTCTCATGGCTATCCAATTATACACTACGACCTACTCGGTCATCAAATATCATCCATGCAGCCATGTTCCATCCTTGAATGCCCAAATGAACTTATAATGTACAGACTAAAATTCATGGTGTTCAGACCACTAAAACATGATCGATCACTCATAACCATTATTGAAACAATATAGTGGAACATTCATAAGCCCATCCATTCTAATAAATGATCACATCACTATCTCATTGATCACCTGGACATGCTAATCCCCACCATAATATTTAACCCCTGGTTTCTAATTTTTATTCTTTGGAACCTCCATCATTGAAATTTTCCATTGGAACTCTACACCCACATTCCATCGATGATTCTGACACAGTCTCCATCCTACTATGCCCAAAAATACATGAAACCACTAATAAAATGTTCATGCCTCTCTTCATTCCAAAATTCCAAAATAAGCATATGAGATTCCCTTTACTATGGATTACCCAAGAATGTTGACCTTTATTTAAAATCCCTATCCAAAACTCAAACCACACCCAGTTGGTCCGAAATGAGTCACTTGGAGTAGTTTCAAAATCATCGAATTCTAACACCCATAAAACCATTGTTCAGACCTCCTTCAACTGAACCATATCAAAAATAAATTATTACACCTATCAACAAACCCAAATTATCCAGCCATGAAGCCTTCAATTTTATAGGAATCCCATTATTTTCCATGAATACTCATCGGTTTCTATACTCAACATCATGTGTGATTACCTAGTTGAACCTTCATTAAATAAATACTTCTATAATTATTTACCATGAGTGTTATTCCTTTCCAAATTGATAATGTTTAGACCATTTCAAAATTACCGGGCCCTAGGTAAATTCATGAGAGTCCTTTGGTCCACGGATCATAAAAATCCACTCATTGATCTAAACTCAACAATTTCCATGTGTGAAAAACTTATTTTACCTTGATTTCATTCCAATTAAATCGACTTACATAACAATACAACTAAGTCACCATAACCCAACTCACAATCTTGTAAGTCATGTTTCAAGCACACTAGGCTCACAAGTCTAATTCAACAACTAATAATGTCTCCTATATATTAGTTCTATGGGACCAAGGCATCATAAATGATCTCACCCAAAAATGATCATTGAACTTCACCTATGTCAAGGATCACAATTCAAGACTACTAACGTCTCCCCCTACTGCATGTCAGTTTCATCCAACCATGAGTACTATGGGAATTATTATTCAAAAATAGTCACTTTACATGTTCCATGATTGACATCGTGATGAACAGATACATGGGTTTTATTCCTAAACCATTAGTTTCTATCCATACTTTGAGTTACGTCAATATGACCCAAATAATTAGCCACCATCTAGCTTTGTTCCAACCCCATGAGCATCTACCAACACTCTCTACACATACTAAATGCCCCTTTACTAATAGGGCTAGGAACCAGGAGCGTCCAAACATTCCAAGATAGTCTTGATTCCATGAAACTACCATTCAAGGTGTTTTGGCATTCAATTACCCTTAAAGAATCACTATTCCTATGTTGTTTACCCAATAACACCACTTTTCATTGATCATATAACTGACATCACTCACGTGTGTTCTCTACATCAAGGAACCAAAAAACCCAGGCTAACCCTCCACTTGGGTTGCCTTTATAGGTGAACCACGAACAGAACCACTATGGTACAAGTCAATTCCATGGTCTCTAGGTTTCCTAAATAGTCCTAATGTAAGTTATTTTATATTTCCACAACCTGCAAAGTGTTATTCATGCATCTGTCTTCACCAATGGTAACAAATATTCCCAACCACCCATCTCTAGGGTATCAAATACCATATAAAACTGTTAGGCATCACATGAATAAATTTCATCCATCATACACCATTTCTGATTGAGCATCCATATAAGGAATTTCTCCCTTGAGGATCACAACTCAGAATTTGAGTCTGTCTCAACCAATGACATCATTCTATTAGATCTATACCGAGATACCTCCACCACATAGTTCAAATAAGTAGAATGAAATTATAATATATATGAATAAACATTGTATAGGATTTTATTGGAACTTCAATTAAACAAACATTAATATCTATGACACATAACAGTTTTACCATGAAAGAATAAAATTTAAATATTGATCTACTAGGGCCACTCCATGTTCTATACACCATGGTACAACGTCATCATCATCAACAACCATCTCTTTATAGAATCTACATAACCTACCACTAGAATAAAATATATAAAATTTTTGACCCAAATGAGTATAATTTCACCAAGTATTTATATAGAAAAATTATGTATGAGAATTTACCAAGACATTAAATAGATAAACCTCTAATAAGTGAAAATAATCACACTAACAGGCTTACATGTCATTTGAATTCTATGAGCCTGATATGTTGCATGAGGAGCCTCTTACAATTTCATGATAAGATTTAAATATATAACTATTATCTTTCTAATGGTCCATGAGTCAAATTCAATAAACTAAAAATCGTAAATATCAAATATCATGTGGATTATGCTAGGTAAAAATTACAAACAACCATAATAGCACAAACCAAGAACATCGATCTCATACCCAGGGTAACACGGACTTCCATTAATTTTTTTTCACATTTCACTAGTATACCTTCCATCACATGTTTTGACACATTTCTATGTATCCTATATACTAAATACCAAAACATTAAAAAAATTAAAAAAATAATTTTATAACACTTTGTGACATCTCATCCTAGTTCACTATAGGAACAGTAACCAAACTATTTAACTACATGACCTAAGGCCTACCTCCCAAAATGGAATAGGCATCTAACTAGTAGTAGGGGTCTAGGGAGGTACTCTGGAGAAGTTATATCCCCTATAACAGAGTGTGTAATATAATAACAAATATCTAAATATCATACATCACAATAAACTAAAAGTGAGATAAATAAACACATACAAGAAAAATAATAAATAAAATGAAGTAATGTACTAACATCCATGACATATACACAAATGGCCAACCACATGAACAATCATATAGACAAAACAAAAAAAGTAACGAAATGTAGGGATCTATGGAAACTTTTTCCCATACCACATCCTAATATATTAATTATAACTTATTTGTCCTTCTCATCCATGAAAAATCTAATCTTAGGGCCTTAGACCAACATGGGCCAATAATAAAAAGTAGAAACTTCTCAGAGACCCAAGTTCAATAGAGGTCCAAAAATTGGGTGAGTAAAACTCAATAAGACACCACCAACAACATCCATAAAACAACCAGTCCATTAATAGTGCATGTAGAAGTTCTCAATATAATAATCACAAATACAACAATTTTAAAATATTTAAAATTTAATGTGTAAACAAATTCTAAACCTAGGGGTCAGAATCACCACGAGAGTAGTACATAACTGCTTCATACGGTACCATGGTGTATCTAAGCATGTCGTGATAACTGTGCTCAACCATCTCCCATAGAGGTTAAAATAACCATCCCTAACTAATCATCTATTAACTGAGGGTAATATACCCATCCCTCAGGACCCATTATCCACCTAGGAGATGTGTTCGCCCTAGATTTAACAATAACCCATCATCCACCTGGGGGCATGTTCACACTATGTTTAATGATAAACCAATATCTACCCTAGGGTCCATGTTTACCCTAGGTTTAACCATAAACCATCATCCAATCAGGTGGTTGTGTTCAACCTAGGTTTAACCATCATATAAATCCAAATCATATACATTAAAATAAGATTGTAAATATGGAATCATTGACATTGCACCCAAAAACATAACAAGGAATAAGGGATTATTTAACATTTTCAATCTAAAAATAATTCCCATTACCCAAACCCATTCCAATTTCACGGAAAAAGACCATTTCAAACTCATTTACAAAAAATATCATTTCTAAATAATATTTAAAAATACAAATTTTTGATACCAATTTCAAAAATACAAAACACAAGCTAACAGTACCATTTATCATTTCCATTTCAAAAACCAAGACCCATTTACATTTACATTACCTATTTTATGTACCATTTCAAAATTAAAACCATTTTTAAATACCAAACACATGTTGACATTCCATAGTTATATTTATTTTATAACATTCCATTGCATAGGCCCACACTTTATAATTTACACTTAAATAATTTGAAATATAATTTGGGTATTTAATTACATTGATAAATTTCAATGTCATTTCCCCCCAATAATAATTCCACATGGATCTACTATTTTGTAAGGTCCAAGGAATGTTAAAAATGGTTATATATCTAAGGAAGAATAGAAACAAATAATTTATTTGAAATTGAATCATAACATAGAGAAGTAAACATGATATTATCACACATGAACTCAAAACTTAACAAGACTTTGTGTTAAAATAAAGTAACCACCTACCTCATTTTAAGCATTTTAATTATTTTCCAAGGGTTAATAACAGCTTCTAAGGCTTTCTCAATCCCATTTAACCTCAATCATTCTCAACTAATCTCATCTCAATAACCCTATATCCAAAATGAAACTAAAAAACAAATAATTAATTAATTAAAACATTTATAATAAATTAATTAACTCAGACCAATGTTTGAATAACTATTGGAAAAACTCACTAGGCACACACCACTTAATGAAACCTCAAGAAACAACCCGTGGGAGGTCTTCAGTGGGCTCTCAACACCTTTCTCGGGAAGGTACCTTATAAAAATAAAAATTTTATATAGTAAATTAATTTAATTTTAAGGATAAAACATAAATAATTTTTTGATTACACATACCTCAACCCAAACAGAAAGTAGTGGAATGTAGATGGCATCTTAGGATTCCCTAATTATAAGAAGAATGAAATCCCCAATGACATCATCTGATTCAACCATGTTATAGTGTAGTTAGCATTAAAAATCCTATAAAAACAACACAAAATTAAGAAATAAATAAGGAGTAGAAATAATTGAAAAAAATGATGATGATACCTTAGATCATTGTTTGGAAGCCACCAAAATAATCCCCCTTAAAGGGGCGTCCATAGAGAGAAAATAGAGGGGTGGGTTGGTTAAATGGTCCCCCTAAAATGCCCTTTCCTCTTAAAACCCCAAGTATAAATCTATTAATATAATCATACTTACCCTCTTAAAAAACACTCAAAATCCCACTAGATAGCTGGTGGAACCTGCAGGGCACCTAGGAAACTTCTAACCCCAACATCTAGCTGGTTGGCTAGTACTAGCTAGCTGGTGGTTGCTGTAATTTTCATTATATTATCTCAACCACCCTAGTCTCTGCTTAAAAACAAATAATACATCCCATCACTAATGGGATCACATTACATATCCACAATACCCCATTTAATGGGTCCCAACCTCTAAAATTCAATTATGAATCCAAATACAAAATTCTATCGACTCACTAATTAAAATTTTAAAATCCTTGTAGAAATACCGTGGCTGTATAGACATTGGGCATTACATGGGTATCCAACTGGCTAGCTTCCCCTAGGCCATCATCTAGTCGGTGATCTTAGGTTTTATATAATGCTATTTCCCTATCTACCAACTAGTCGATGACTCTATACCGTCTAACTAGTGGTTCTGGTATAGCATGATGCATCTCCATATCCTTTTAGGATCTTCTTGGAATTCACATGGTGCTCCTATGAACCATTGGACACCTCTATTAGGGAAGTTACATGAGGTTTTAAAAGTTATAAATGATTCCATATTTGTGAAAGTTTTGGGGTTGTACATATTACCTCATACATAATGTCCATTTAGTGAGATAAGATCCAAATTTAACTATTTAATGATTCCAATATAGTGTTTCTCTCAACAAATAGTTACATAGGTAGGGAATTAACCTATCCATATCATATAAAAATCTTGGATAGATTAGAATACATCTTTTTATCTAAATATATTATGTGAATTCACTAAACTCTATTCCTATGGTGTCCTAACCATTAAGGTTTTATAGTTATGTGTGACCTAAAGAAAACAATATGATCAAAGAACATAACGGCCAAGATCACCTTATTACTGGATTTCCTCACACAAAATAATCCAGGTGAACTTAGTTATATCATGACCGGCCTAGATTGATGGTCAAGGTCTTAAAAATTATTTCATTATATGTAATCTCAGACTTAGTACTTGATGGGTGTTTATTTTAAAATATAACAAATTAATATCCATCACATGTATAATAAAGTAATAATAATTTAATCCCATGAAATATTTATTATCTTATGTTTTATTCCTTTATATATGCATGTTTCTAACAATTTAGTTTTGGAATCCGTATTCTATCCCCCAAATTAATATATTCTTACAATATTAATGTGTAACTCATTACACAACCAAAAATACGTTTTAATCACCAAAAAATACAATCCAAAACATATTTACACGTGTAAAAATGAATCCTATTCATATGGTGCATGAAATTTTCATATAAAGTATTAAAATTATTTTGGATTGATAACCCCCACATGAGTAAGTGAGGGGAGATAGATAGATAACACCTACCTTTATATAAATTGGTATATTCCACCAAGACAATGGGAATTATAGCCTAAAGTACCTATCCCAAGGGAGAATTTTTCCTAGAGAGATTCCAATTAATCATAATTATAATAGCTAATATGGATACACTGCATTCAATATATAAAATTGAAGGCAATAATGTTAATTAAAAAAAGGTTAATGTGGATGAAAACTAAATCTTATTTTTTCATACCTAGCATGTAATACATGGAATAACAATTTATAAGTAACAATTTCTCACATAAATTAAATCATGCATCATATTCACATTTTATAAACCATTTAGAAACATAAAAATTAAAAAGGAATAAATTAATAAACCTTTTATTTACTTTTAAAACATGAGATATTAATATAAATATAAATATTTTATTTTGGAATGAAAATTAACTATTTATAATGCCTTTGTCATTTATGACCTGTTTATAAACTATAATAATTTACAGTTAAACCATTTAGTCTCAAAAAAAATTCTTATATCATATATTAGGATTGATAATAGGGAATTATCAATCATAATTTATTATTGATATGAAAAATTCACCATGTAGAGGGGTTTAAGATTATTGGTAAAGGCAACAACTCTTATATATGGGGTTTACCCTTGTATATGAGCAAACTTACCCATACATATCAATCATATTTTATGATTCACATCAATATCGCAAAGGCAATATGATTCTCTTTTCTGGTAACATGGAATGCTAGTTATGATATCTCATAAGGTAGGCCACATCACTGATACAGATTATAGTATCACATATTGTAAGGCTGGAAACCCCAACACAGGTTATGTTAACATATAATATCAAGTTATATGTTATGATTACATTATCATTTAATATAATGTTACATAGAATCAATTCACATTATTTCATACTATGATGTAATGTGAGGTAGAGAAATACAGTGATCAAGTGGATGAAATTCATCCACATCATATCATATTCTATGATATAGCCTCAATCAAATTTCAATACACATGTACTTAATGAAAATAAGAAAATAATGTGTTAATTAATATATGATAATTGATATAATACCATATATGGATTTTGTTTTATAATAAAATAAGAATTATTATAGAATAAATCCATAAATATTACTCAATATATCATAAAAAATAAAAATATAAAATTAAGAAAATAAATATAAACTGGAACACCTAAAATAGCGTGAAATCCATCTTCATATATTATAGAGAGTATTCTTGTTTGAGATCACTAAGTGACAATCAAATTAATCTCACCTCCATAGGTGGTACATCAGTCATTAGAATTATCATATGCCATGAGAGGCCCCTCTAGATAATAAATGAGTGTTAGTGCCTTCTTTTTTATGATAAATGGAGATTAGAGAATAAAATAGTTTTTTTATTTCTTATAAGTGTCACACTTCACCAATTGAGGTATCATATCCCTTTATATATACTCACTTAATACTGAATAGAGTTGAGAATTTGTCTCCATCACATGAAAATTGACTTATATTATAATAATGAATGACCCATTGGTACTTCATAACCATTTGAATGTTTAAAATGATTTTTTATATCCATAATTGAATCAACACATTGATTTGTAACCAATGGTATACCTAGTGTATGATATGGTGATGGTCATGAACTCACAACCCATATCTTAAGTTCATTGTTCACTACGATATAGGTTGAAAGTGCAATCTCTATTCCTTTTAAATTATGGACATATCATAATATGTGATATGCATCATGTGAATATCATAGTCCAGATAAATAAAACATTATACTCTATAACAATACAATAGATCTAGTTGATCTTCTCAAGGAATTATTGAGAAACATTCACACCATGCCTTTAGCAATGCATCCTTGTATGATAAATATGAATTGGGATCATAAGAATCAATATTGGTGGCTACGAAAGAAGAAGAGTGTTGTATATGTTGTATTGTGGTGCCTCAACTATCATTAGGAGAAGGATAATCACCATGTCTCAATTATTTTGAGATGAATCCTTAATGATCTAGAGTGGAAGTGAGACAATATATCAATGGTTTTTATGTCCATACTTCCAAATTTGGATAAGGTTCATGATGTTTTTTCAGTGATCGTTAATTTTTTAACCTAGAAAGTTCACTTTATTTCCATTAAAAAGACATTTTCAATGGATATCTTTGGATAATTTCACATGGATTTCATTTTATAATTGTAAAGAGTGACTATGATAGTCACTTCCAAAAGAGATGATCAATTAATGTCCCATTTGGGGAAAATATTAGATGAGGAATTCATGACCCAGTTGAAGTTTATTATAGTATTCCTCCCCTATAGAGATGACCAAATAAAGAGAACCATTCATTTTTGATGAGTATATCTAGTAGGCATAAAACTAAATTTTGGGATGATTTATGGTTAATCACCTACCATTAGTGGAGTTATATATAACAATAGATATCACTCCACTATTATCATGGTTGTTATGGGAACCTATATAGGATACCCTCTAGGTTTCCACTTTCTTGGATAGAGATTAGTGAATTATCTCTTGAGGGTTATGAGATGGCATGGTTGAAGATATTTAGTTAATGGAGAAAGATATTATTAAGTTTCATTAGGTCATTCTAGATTTAATATAGGGTAATATAGGTTTCATATTTCTCAGTGTTAGCCCCATATTTAGATCTAGTACACAATGTTTTCCACATGTCTTACGTGAAGAGACATGTACATGATCTATTTCACATTATAGAATAGGGTGAGATACTCATTTATGATGACACTACCTTTTTATAGTTCCTCATGTGATCATGTATTGGAAGGATAATACCAGTAGGGTGTGAGTGATTCCATTGATTCACATCATAAGGAATCATGAAACTCTTCAGGAAAGCTCATGAGAGCATGAGAATCAGACATGAGATCTATACCCTCACATATTTTTATAAAGATGGGGTTTTAAGGATGAAAATATTTGATGTTTTGGAGGATGTAGACAATTGTATTATTATTAAACCCTTTGAAAATTTTTAATAATATTTATAAAGTCTGTCACTTAGCCGGTTTGTCATTCAAATCACCACACATCTTTGAAAAATATTTAATATTTTAAAATATATTATTTTTATCCCCATATGAATAGGAATGAGTAAGATATTTAATATCTCTTGACCAAATCCTTTATTTAAAAAAATAACACAACAATTGTGTTTGAAATGATGGGGGTTTACCTAAGAAAGGTAAAATTTTCATGTTCATTATATGGGCCCCAAACTGATCCTTTTTAAGTTTTTAATATAATAAACTTGTTAACCTAAATCGAATTTATAAATTCATAGATAATCCTATTTTTATAGGATTATAAAACATTGAAAACTGGATAACCTAAAGATATTATGAGAGAAACTTATATGAGGATCCATTGACACTTTCAAGGTAGAATAAATTTCACATTCAAGTATCAATAATTGGTGATCCTCCATTAATGTAGAACTTTATTATTTTCAGTGTGACTCATTATTTGTGTAACATGATTATGTTATTATTATTTAAATATTATTTCTATATCTATCTTGGATCAAATATTAGTTCTGTTTTTATTATTTCATGTTTTTCAATGATTAATGATGGAGAACAACCCACATTTGATATTTTACATTACACTTTCATTTTTTCACTCACAGTGATTTATTTCAAGAAAAATGTTCACCACTGGCCTTTTTAATGGTAGACATATATAGTGGTTTAGTTAATAATGAGTGAGGGAGGTGATGGTTAAGAAATAATTGGCATGGTGTGGTGGTGAATAATGCATGAATGGGGACCCCAAGTAATGAATTGGGAATAGGATTGATAGGGAATGATGGTTTGTATAGGGGTTACTGAAACTAGATATGAAGAGTGAAGATAGTTGTGATGGCCATAGTGGATTTTACAATGGAGTGAATGGTGAAGAAATCTTATCTGGAGAATATTATGTGGTCACATGATGGGTATTCATTGGGTATACACCAAGTTCTATTTTCAGTCTAAAACTAGGGTTTTTTATCAAATATTGTATAATTTCTTATAACACAATATTTATGGGTTTCTAAGGATAAAATAACACTTATTAATGTAATGTGATATAGTAATAAACCAAAACCCAAGATATTCCTGATATGAAAATGAAACCATGTATAATGTAAAATAAAAAACATATGTACCTTACACCAATGTTGGATGAATCAATTATATCCAAACAATATTTTAATAAATATCATTTAGATTTTACCAATAGGATCCTTCCACTATGATGTATCGATAGGCTAATGAATCATCAAACATTTTGGAAAGGTCCTCCTTACAGACATGGTATATTAGTACCTCCTAATGGAAAATAATGAGGCAGAAGATAGATTCAGGTAGAATTGATTGGAACCAAGGATAAGTTTGGATCATATTTACATACACATTTTCCACATTATGTAGGACTCTAAAACACCCCCAATCCTTCCATACATTTACTTGAACATTATGAATCATTTGAGTAAATACCTATAATTATAAATTTTCAACATTTGACCAATCATGCATTCATTTATCATACAAATGTATTAAATAAATCATCCCATATGTTTCATTATATGAATCATTTATACTCAATTATAAACTTTATGTGGATGAGATAAAAATGTTAACACTGAAGGAAAACTATTATAATAAATCATAAAATGATTTGTGAACTATACAATATGATTCAATATGAATCTTTTCATTATGATGTACCTATACAATACACTCTGATTAATCAAGGAAATGTTGTTGTAATATCCCCATGTCATAATAAATTATATACCCCATTGATTAAAAAAATTCTATTTTTAGTATGTATTATATACCATATGTTATTATCACAACATATGATTTTATATATCCAAAAAATCATATGATTTATAATAGAGTTAAGGAATATCTCCATTAGTCACCCTCTTTCACTAAATCCTTATAAACATTATGGCATTTCACCTTTTATTAAATTATATAAAATAACTTATGAAACCATATCCAAAACTACTTTTTTATATCTCCAAAACACTTTGGTAAATTTATCAATAAATTCACTATATATAATATTATATGTAATAATTTGTAAATATCTCCCAGAAACTCATTTTGGATAAACAAAAAACAGATTTTAGAGTATCTATTTGGGTTTTATAAAAATAGATCCACGCTAATTCATCTATAAAGTTTGACTACATGGTATTTTGTAGAATTGAAAAAAATATTGATGAATTCAAAAATGTGAGAAAATAATAACCACTTGAAAAGAAGTGGCGTTACTCAAGCTACAAATTGATCTAGTGTGATCTCCATCAAACACATGTATCTTGATAATTATGTCAACTAGCTATATAAAATAAAAGAATTCATTTTATTATGATTCCTTTGTCTAAAAACTAATGCAACCACATGAGATAGAGTATTTCAATCTCGTATAGCTACTAATACATTTTCAATTCCCCAGGTATAAACCAACTTGATCATCAAACACATCACATATAATTCATCTCGATGTATGCACACATCACATGACCCTATTCTAATAGATAAAAATATTAAATGTCATGTATATATGTATAGTCATACAATACTTCAGTCTATCCCAATTTTGGGGCCTATAATGGCCCTCATATTTTTTATTAATTTTTTGAGGAAATTTATTAATTAAAATAATAAGAAATTAGAATTTTTGGTTCCTAAGAGGGGTAAATTTTTTTATTTTTAAGATTAGTTATCAAAAATAAATTTTAGGATGATATTTTAAGTACTTTTGTTCATTATTTTAAATTTTGGGGTTGGTTCAAGGGTTTGTGTGGTCATGGGGGATGTTTAACCTATAGTCTTACAACTGCTGGTGGAACCAGGTACCTGATGAGAAACGAATTGGAGGGGGACACCAAGGGGATCCATTGATTACATAGTGGTACCATACTAGATACTCAATATCCCTCTCCTTTTATTTTTAAATAAATATTTTTCTTTTATTTTTCCCAAAATACATTTTAACCCCTTTTCTTCCTCTGTACAGATCACTTTTTTCCAGCCTATCGGGGGACCTATATTGGCCTTCTCTTGGTATATTTATCCCACTCCTATTATAACTTGATTCAATGTTGAATCATGGGTGTTATTCATGAAAAATATAAGGCAAACCAATCTTAACCCTCCAATCTCTTCTAGTCCCTCTCCTTTCTCTTCTAGTCCCTTACTATAAATGGTTTCTTCAATTTTTGATTTCACCAAAGTTATGGTAAAATCCTTTTGAATTACTTTCTATTTACGAACCTAGAATGTATTTTTCAAGTATCTTAACCTCCCTTAATATTCATTTTTATGTTATTAATGTATTATACACATATAAATGTGTGTATAATTTAGTTTTAATTTATGGTAAATTAAATTTTGGTAGGAAAATTAGACCTAAAATATATCATCATATATTCCCTCCAGTACCAAAATAATCATAAAGAGTCTTATAAGTTTTTAAATGTTATTGAATGAGAAATTGGGTTTTGTACCTGTAAAAATTTTATTCCATTATTTTTATGTAGAATGTCTAATTTTGAATTTCTTTTTTGAAACAAATGTTACTTGGTATGTTAATAAAAAAGGAAATAATTATAGAATGTCATATGGAATAAAACACACATAAAGGGTTATGATTTCAAGTATAAAATAACTTAATAATTTATTAATACAACCACTGAAATAATTTAAATAAAAAATATTATTAATGAAACATTAATATATAGTAATAATCACTTTTTAATATCTTGATTGGCATTCATCATTATCATCTATATTTATAGTTATGAAATTAAATATTCACTTATCTTATTTTGACATCCAACTTGTTTAAACTACTGAATTTCAAAATATCATTTAAGGAAAGTAACTATTTTATTAATGGAATAGCATGTGAACCAGTTTCTACACCCTCACCTAAATGATTTATGTATGTTAAAGAAGAATAAATTACCTTTGGTTAAAGGAATCATTAAGTGGTGATGAAATTGATAAGGAAAGGTGGATGAAAATGATTTACTAATTATTCTAGTTAACACAAAATTATTGATAAAATTTATTTCACTCATGTTATCATAATTTTATTTAATTTTTGAAAACTAGACTTGGTATTTGGTTTGGAATATACTTATAACCTTTAGATACCTATTTGTTTAAATTTATACATTATTTACCTTGTAATTAAACATAATTAAAATGTAAATTTTGATACAAAAAATGGTTTTATAAATATCCCCTTAGAAGATTAATGTTTGTTTTAATTTATATATCTTATGTTTATGATGTTATCATGATTACTTATTGTACATGTTGAGTGTATTATATGAATACGTGTTGTACATGTTGAGTGTCTTATATACGTTGTCTGTATTTATGATTATAACTATTGTTAAAATTTTAAAGTACTATATATAGCATATTAAAATTTTATGTATCTGACATACTGACTATTATATCTAGTAATATTATTTTTTCATGTAAAAATATTTGTTTATGATGAGAATGTATATAAAGGATTATCTTATTATAATATGAATTGTAAAAATGTTCAGCTATTATGATGGATGGATCAAGTCTATCATGAAATTTTGACTCTAGGATACACCTTTCCTTATCCCCAATGATGGATAAGTGTTTGGTGATCCTGAAACTTGTATATTCAATTCCCTTACCCGCATGATGGGAGTGTACCCTAACTAAATTTGTGATAGTTTTCACTAATATGGTTTACATATTTACCCTACCAAGTGCATCTATGTTCCCAGTGTTAGGATAAAAGTAGGTATGATATGTATGGATCCCACTAGTATAGGGATTTATACATTTTGATCGTTTACATACTATATTTTCATTCTATTAATAACATCAAATGTTTATGATAAATATAAAAATTATTTTTTATATTTATAAAAATGATCAGATTAATATAAATCATGCAACAAAGTAATTTAATGAGTGTTGGAATCGTGTTGGTTTCTTACTGAGTATAATATCCTCACACCATGCATGTGCACTCAGATGGACTTGTACAATGCATGGTTTGTTTTGAAGGTACCTATACATATTATTAGATATTTATATTATTTATTTATAATTTTCATGATTAACACTCTAAGTTTTTATGAAATATTTTTTTCAATTAAATTTATTTTCTTTGATAACTTTTGTTACATGAAACACTGGGCTTAAACGAACCACATAATATTATTTATGTGACTGATATAACATAGACATTGATTATGTGCGTATGAATATTATTAACCCTATTATAAAATATATATTTATAAAGGTATTAATAAATATAAAATTATGTATTAATTATTAGAAAATATGTACTTAATTTTTATTATTCATTTTATTCTTTAAAAAATATGTTTCCTTCAAAAAGGATTTTTATTGATTTTTATGAACAAATATTAAATTTAATTACAAACACTATTAAAAAATTTATTTCATGAAATTAAATAAAATTTTGAAATAATCATATAAAAATTATCTTAGGGTGAATTTCTATGATTTTTCTGAAAATATTGATTTTCTAGTGAATAATGACAAATACTAATTTTTATTTAAAACTATTTTTTCCAAGCATGAAAAAAGGAAAATTTTATTTTAAAATAGTTTCAAAGTGAAATTATTTTTATTTTATTTTAAATAATCCAATAATGTTAAATTTATTCAATTTTATTTTTGAATCTGTTATGAACATATTTTTTATAAGTGAAAGGAATTTGTTTGAAAAACTATTTTTTTGTATGCAATGTATTTTTATCTTAATAAATTAAATTAATAAATATTAGTGAATGGTTTTAATGAAATTTATATTTTATATATTAACTAATTTTATCTTAACATTCTTATAATAACTTTTTATACATAAGATAAGAATAAATCATGTTTTATTCTTAAAAATGTATTTTTCTGAAAAGTGATTTTTATCCCATTTTGCATGTTTATTTTTAAAAATAATTTATCTAAATTATAGAAATTTAATATTGATAAATTTATTATATATTTTGAATTTTTAGTTTCAAATTTTCTAAATATTACCCTTTTATTTTTGGTTAATATAAATAACAACCATGGTAAAAATTTAATGCCTCGGTAAAGGGAAAATTGGGTGAATCTAGGTTTTAACTAAGTGAAAAGGCCATAATTTTCCATCCTAATTATTATTGGATAAATTTAGTTAAAATCTTATAACCTAATACTCAAAATTGATTATTTTTATGGACAATATCCAATTAAAATGAAATATATAATATTTTAATCAAACGAAAGTTACAAAACCTCACTCTCTTAGTTTTAAATATCTCTTGTGTGTTCACAAATAGAAAAAAACTGGTTATGAACAAATTTAAATTTATTTTTTTTAAATAATGAAATTATATTAACTATATGGGAATTTATTTCTAATTTTTTTATTAAATAATTATATTAATTGTTTTTTCTATGCTAATACAATATTTATTCAATTAATGGAAAATGTAAATATTTTTTAAAAAAATATATAAGTAATAAAATTTGAGTGAGTTGTAGTGTTATATGAATTTTATAGTTAAATATAACATATTATTTTTTTAGAGGAATTATATTTTAATTATAACTTTTTATTTTTGTCTTTTAAATTAAATTAAATGAATAGTGTCAAAATTGACAATAATGATATTTTATCGAAGTAATATTTTATTAAATTATTTAAGTCAAAAAAATATTTATAGATAACAACATGGATATTATATGATCTAAAATATCATCCATTATTAATTTTTAATCCAATATTAATCTTATATGTAAATTTATAACCTTTTAAGAGTGGAAAAGACATTATTGTGGTTAATGTTAAAATAATTTAACTAAGGGGTTAAACCAAAAGATATGATTTATAACAACACTTACACATGTAAAAAATTTTCTTTTTTATTTTATTTAAACCCTTTAATATATTATATTATATATCGAGACTTTTTGCAGAATTGTTTTCTAGATAACAACATCATTATATTTTAATCATTTAAGAAATCCCAAGAGTTCCCCTCTACTCAATTATAAAATGGAACCCGTGATTTCTCTTCGTCACACAATATTGAGCCTTCAATATTGACCATGCACTTAAAAATATCTTATAAAAAATTTATCTACATTATAGATGTTTTTTAGTTCCCAAAAGGCTAACCCTAGGATACTTAAGAGGAGATCTAAAGGAATTCTTTCCAAGAAGAGGTAATTGCCTTAACATATCACTTTCCATTTTTACTTTTTATTTATCTCTTATAAATATATGGTATTTATCATAAAATAGTAAAATAATTTTCCTAAATATAATTAAATTTTATTATTATTATGGAATCACCATTATCCACCCTCTTCTCTATCAAATGGGATGTGAATGTGTCACTCGTGCGTACGTACAACTTACCGTCTTGACATAGCGATATAATTCATTTTGCACCACCATATTTCATGGATAGTTATTATAATGGGTTTAATGTTTATATATGATTTTTATGAAATTATTATTATTATTTAATTATAATATCATATTTACATTCTTACCTTCCAAACTATTGTTAAACGATAATGTTGCAAGTGTAAACCTGTGGACTACCACCTCTACAAAGCAATGTGATTCACTTTTCATTTCCACTTTACTTATATGGTAATAAGGATGGATTTAATGAATATATATGAAATATATAATATAATAATTAACATATAAATTTTAATTATTAATTATAACTATTTCATTCCATCAATTGAAAAAAATTAAAATTGTGTTCTTACATACGTATGACCTACCGTCTCAATGAACGGTGTAATTCATTTTTTATATCTAATTTTATAGATGTATTTAAATTTTTATATATTTAATATATATAAAATTTATATCATTATTAAAATTCTGGATATTATGGATCCATGATCAGTGTAAAACTAACAAAACTACTGAACCAAAACATACATGAAAATGAAGCAGAGTCACCCGAAATAATGATTTTAATAAATAATTATTAATAAAGGGTGATTAAAGGTTATGAGAAAATCATATATGATATGATATATATAATTTTGGTTTGGTAATATATTTATAATAAATCTACATTTATTTTAGTGGTTTTTCATACATTTATGTACGAAGTCAGGCCTGAGGTAAGGGTTTTTTTCCTCTGTTTTATTTCTATGAGACATGTCATATTCATCACTTGTTTATTTTATGTGATATATATAATGAACATGAATTTATTTTATAATTTTTATTATGAAATTTATGCTAATTTAAATATCCATATGTGGCTTTTATTTCAGGGAGATTAAGATTCAAATGTTACCAAAATGGTAAGGGTTTAATGTCACAATCTCATTGTTTATTGGGATTGATAATTATTTAGTTTATGATGATATATATTATGATATAAATCTCAATAAACTCATGAATTTTCTTATACTCTGGTTATTTCATTAAAATAAATTGTTACCATTAATTTCCCTCACCTTAAGTACCCTAGGGACCAGAAATATGTTTTTAAGGAAAATTGACTTTATTTCTCTCTTCGATCCAGAACCCTTTTTCATCCACATCCATGTTTTATAAAAATATTATAAAGAATGTTTTTAATACTATTATATGATTATTTAAAATCATTTTTTACATGTGAATTTATTTTTAAAAATTGGTTTAAAAGGAATCTTCTGGTCATCCTCCAAATGAGGTACTTTTTGGATTTTTATAAAAATGTGAAAGGAATGGTTTCTTTTAACATATATGGCATGGACATGACTTACCACCATCATGAACACTCTTAAAGATTAATTTATAATTTTGCAAAGTTATTTTCAAAGAAATTTTTTCCATCATATTTAGAAAAAATAGATTTTAAATAATTGGTCTCAATGGTCAAAGGTAATTTTCATCAAAAAAAAGTTCAAACTGATCTTATAAAGGTATTTTTCATCTAAAGTGACATTTTTTAGTTAAGTTTTACTGGGTATTTTATCAAATTATGTTATCCTTATTCTTTATCTAGATTCTTTATTTTTACTATGACACAATTTTTTATAAAACCCATCTCTTTTCCAGGGGTTATGTTATGATGAAATGTTTATGAAACCTATTTCCTTTCATGGGTTCTGATATGATGAATGTTTTATTTAATTTATTTAATACATATATATTATTTTTTTAAGTTATTAGAGGTCACTGAATTATATATCACTCCAATGAATTGGGTGAATATTTAAATCTCATGAGATAAATAGGACTGTAATGGCGAGTGAACCCAGTTCAGTAAAAGACTTTTTCCACTATAATTGTCTTGTGAGTAAACCTTGACTAAGATAATGGTTTGGGGAGTAAACCAAATTTATTTTTATATTCTTGTAAATGATCCTTAGAACTAAATAAATTATTTCATATGCTTATGTGTATTCCAAAAAAATTCTAAATTTTATGCCAATGGTATGCTCTCAGGGATCATGTTACATCATTACTTTATGTTTCATGTTTTATAAATTACCAAGTATTATTCCATGACTTAATATTATGAACAAAGTTACATAGGGTATGGTTTTCAAATGTTATGCTCATGTTCCCATACCCTTATGATAATGTAGTTTTTAAGTTTTAATTGATGTATCTCATTTTTACACTTACTGAGTATCCAATATCAACCTTTCTTATGTTTCCTTTCCCCATGTTATGATGAAATATATTAAGTATGATGTATCTAGTAAGTGTTATATGAATAACTAAGTGGTAGATTATGTAGTTCTTTTATGGAGTAGTTTTTATGTGTCTATGTTTCCAAATACCCTAAACCTATATGATCCTCAGGGGTGTATTTAAAAATTGTGTTGAATATTTTTCTAATAATATGTGATATATATATATGTATGAAAAATGTAGGTTGATACATTTGATATAATAGGATAAGTTTATTCATCCTTTAGATCATTCTATTAGATAAATTTAGTGAAAACCTAGGGGATAAGACTTAGTGTAGGATAACATCCTAAATATTTGGTAGTTATCATGAATGGATAGGGTTTAATGTAATGTTTCATAGATTTAAATGATGGTGTCTTTATATAGACATCCTATAAATGAGTTTTCTTAATTATGTAGCCTTACACTGATTAATATTTCTCACATTATTATTTTTTGATTTAATCAATGGATAGAACAAGAAGGAACCATGTTAACATTGAATGTGATGGAAAATGAGATGATGAGAAACCAAATGAGATGATGAATAGAGTAAAATATTTTGTGATTATGTTTAATTAGTTATCATGATATATGATTAAAAAATTTCACATTAACCAAATCTCGTACTCCCCAAATAAGATAATGGGAGAGTACATTGAGAGATCAAGTGGTGGAGACTATGATGGATAGATGATTTAGTTTTCTACAGGTTGAGAACATTGGAAGAAACACTGAATTAAATTCCTCAGTGGAACAAGAATATGTTTTATGTCTATTAAGTAAGAAATATATCACATAATTGTTGAGTAAAAATGAAAATTTTAATGGAGAGATATGGATTTCATTCTAAGGTATCATTTATAGATTATTGTATTAAATGTGGGGAACATGGGAATTATCCGAGTCAATTCCCTTTTCTAAATGCTAACTCCTAGAATAAATAAGGGCATACTCTATGGCCATTTGTTAAAGTGAAAGGATGTAAGGGTTTATGTATTAAGGTTTGAAGTGTTATATAAATGATATTTTGGATATAAAATCATGAAACATTAAAGGATTGATCTATAGTAGGATTTAAAAACATGTAATGAATGGTAACAATAAACAAGAAAATTAGTAATTTGTAGTTGGGAAGAAAATTATTTTTGACATTAATGAGATAGTATTGGTGACCCAAAAATTGGGTACTGATTTGATGAAAACTGTTTTAGGTAATCTTTGATGAAGTTAATTTCATTTTTAGAATATATTTAACAATCTATGGTGTTATTTTAGAAATAAGTTTTATGTTAATTTTGGAATCATATATGTTTTCACACGTGTTTAACTTAAAAGTTATTGATATCATCATGGGTTTATAGTGTTAAGGTTCATCATAAGTTCAATGAAACCAAAACCCCCTTTTTAATGTTTTAATTGATGGGATTTTGAAGTGATTTGATAATTTAAGGGGTTTGAGGTTTAAATAACCCTTTTGGATAGTATATGATTTTATGTTATGTTAATTTTATAGTGAGATATAGATAAACATGATGGTTAAAAATTGTTTATTGATAGGATGATATTTTCAAGATATTTATGGTCAAGCAATGGACTACCTTTTAGGTTATTTGATTAATTTTATTTTTGATATTTTGGTTATTTTTACTACATTATAAGGTTATTTGATGATTTATCATGGTCATTAATGATTTTTTGGGAGATTATTTTTTGGTTTTAGGTATATTTCATATTTAGTTTTAATATTTCATTTAACATGAAAGATTATTTAGAAATAATTCAATGAATTTTTTTGGGAACGTAAGATGAAAGGTATAATATCAACTTTGAGGATGAAATATTTATTAATGTTGATTTTATAAATTTTATTTGTCATTTATGGTTATTTATGAAATGATATAGTTTTAACATTTGTCTTCATTTTTGAAATTTTGGAGTAAAATGTATTATTTCTTCATATGAAGTTTTATTCATTGTGATAATTGTCATACCTGGTGATAAAAATTTCTGGTTATTGTATAAAGTTAGGAGAAATGTTTTTTAATATTCTATTGTGGTCCATTAAAATTTAGATTTAGTTCTCCATGAATGAAGAATTCATCTTGGATATTTATTTCATGGAGTAAGAGATTAAGTGGAAATTGATTGCAACACAACCAAAGAATGAAATTATGATTATCAAATTTTTAGATAGATATAACATAATAGTGATTTTTTAAAATTATTATATTTTAATTAAAACTTTTTATTTATACCTTTAAAGTTAAATTAAATTAATATTATCAAAATTTATATTAAAGATATTATATCAAAATAATATATTATTAATTTATTTAAAAATCATAAGAAAAATTGAAAGAGGAAAAGATTGATATTATATGGTCTAAAATTTCATCCTTTTCTTTTATGAGCCAATTTTCATATTATATGTAAAATTATAACCCATTAAGAGTGAAAAAAATGTTACCACAATTAATTTTAAAATAAGTTAACTAAGGACTTAAACCAAGAGATACAATTTTAAAAACCACCTAAACCTATAAAAATATTATTTGTGGATTTTATTTAAACCTCGCCCTATATTATCTTATAATCTGTTTCCTTTTGGATGAATTTGGCCTAGATAATGACTTTATAATTTTTAATCATTTATGAAATTCCAAGAGTGTACCTCCCCTAAATTATAAAAAGCACCCCTCATTTCTCTCACTCACACCACTTGAATCCTTATAGATTGACGGTAACCTAAAAAATACCTTATAAACATACATAAAAAAACAAGAGGTTTTGGTATTCCAAAAATATCTACTCTAGGATTCTTAATGTGAGATCTAAAGTCGTTCTTTCAAATAAGAGGTAATCATCTTGACTATTCACTTTCTTTTTAATATTTCATTATCTCCTCTAAATATATGATATTTATCATGAAATAAAAACTTGATTATAATAAATATACTAAAATATTATTATTAATATGAAATTACCATTATAAGCCCTCATCCTCATCATATGGGAAGTGAATGTACGCTCGTGCGTGTGTATGGCTTACCATCTCCACATAGCGATACAATTAATTTTCCACCACCATATTTCATGGAGTATTATTGTGATGGATTTAATGTTTATATATGATATTTATGAAATAATAATTATTTTATAATTATAATATTATATCTACCTTATTAGCTTCCAAACTGTTGAAAAACAACAACATCGCTTGTGCGTACGTGTGGACTACCACATCCACATAACGATGTGATTAATTTTTCATTTATTTTTAACTTGTATGGTAATAAGGATTGATTTAATGAATATATATGATATAATAATTACTCAGTAAGGATTAATTATTATTTATCATTCTTTCATTCTATCCATTGAAAAAAAATTAACAATGTTCTTGTGTACGTACGACCTACTATCACCATGACTGGTGTAAATCATTTTTCAATATATAATTTTTCAGATGACTCTGAGTATGTATATAATGAATATATATGTTATTTATATCATAATTTACCTTTTATATATTATTTAACCATGATAAATTTATAAGGACGAAAACTACCATACCAAAACATACATGAAAAACGAAGCAAATATCACTCAGGACAATGATTTTAACAAATAATTTTTAATAAAAGAGTAAAAAAAGCTTATAATAAAATCATATAAGATATCATATATATTATTATGGTCATGAAATATATTTATTATAAATCTGAATTTATTATTCATGAGTCTCAAACATGTATGAAGGATGTTGGACTTGAGTTAATGGTTTCTTCTCCCTCTTTTATTTTTTGTTAGACATATGTTGTATTCACCAGTTGTTTCTTTTATATGGTTTATACAATACCCATGAAAATATTTTATAATTATTTTTATTAAAATTATGTGGATTTAAATATCCATATAATTTTATTCTTTCATGAGGATTTTGATTTCAAATTTACCAAAGAGGCAAGGGTTTTTTATTAACCTCATTGTTAATTAGACTTTTTTGATTATGTTTATGATTATAAATCTTATAATATACCTCTTAGTAAACTCATGAATTTTCTTATCCTATGTTTATTTCATGAAAATTGTTTTTTCCCTTTCATATCCCACACCGTAAGTACTCAATATACCAAAAATATGTTTTTATGGAAAATTGACTATATTTCACTCTTCAGTCAAAAAACCTTTCTCCTCTATATCCATGTATTGTAAAAATGTTTTAATGATGTTTTTTTACTATTATGTTGTGATTGTTTAAAGTAATTTTTATACATGAATATTTTTTTTAATATTTTAAAATAACTATTGTTTTCATTTCTAAATGAGGTTTTAATTTTTATAAAAATGTGAAAGGAATGATTTCTTTTAACTTATACAGTGTGAATAGAATTTTCCACCATCATGAGAAATCAAGGTTTTCAAGATTCCTTTACAATATTTCATGGTTTTTTCAAAAAAAAATCTTAAATTTTTTTAAATGTATTTATTTTTAATAATTTATTTCAAATAGAAAATTTTATTCTCCTCAAGAAATGCTCCAACATATCTTCTAAATACATTTTTCATCTAAGATGACATCCTTTAATGGTATATATGTTTTAATTTGGATTTTATCTAATTTATACCACCATTATTATTTCCCTATATTTTTATGTTTATGATGAAATATTGTTTGTGAAACCCGTTTCTTTTATATGGGTTATATTTTAATGATATTTTTATGAAACCTGTTTCTTTTAATGGGTTCTGATATGAAGAATATTTTATGATATTGTGGAACATATATATATATATATATATATATTATTTTCATTATATTATGGGTGGGACTAGAATTATATATTCCTCCAATTAATTGGGTAAATATTTATATCCCATGGGATAAACAGAACTAGAATGGGGGGTGAACCTAGTTTAGTAAAGGACTCAGTTCACTATGATAGTATTGGGAGGGAACCATGACTAATACATTGGTTTAAGGAGTGAAATTAATCCACCATGATAGTCCTAGGTTTGAACCATGATTACTACGATGGTATGAGGAGTGAACCAAATCCAATATGATAGTTTTAGAAATGATCAATCAGTGTTAAGAAAATTATTTTCTAATCTTATATGTCTTTTACAAATAAATGTCTTATGCCAATGTTATTCTCTCATGGATCATGTTATTTGACTCTATTATGTTTCATGTTTTATAAACATCCAATAAATATTCCATGATTCAATATTATTATCTGTTTCATACAAGGTATGGTTTTCAAATGTTATACTCATGTTCTCATGCCCTTTGATCGTGTAATGTTTAAGTAATAATTGATGTCTACCACGTTTACCATTACCAAGAATTTGACCTCAGCCATTATTATATTTCCTTTACCTTGGTTATAAATAATGGTATTAAGTATTATGTGTCTAATAAGGGTGATATTTGTGGAGAACTATGATGTAGATAGTGTAGATCTTTTATGAACTAGTTGTTTATGTGTCCATGTTTCCAAAGACACTAATCCTATACGATCCTTAGAAAAGTATTTGTAAAGTATGTTGAATTTTCATATAATATAATGTAATATTTATTTATTGAAATTAATGGTCACTATATCATGATTGTTATTAGTATAAGTTTTGTTCAACTTGAAGATGAAATTAGAGATTGGAGGTTGAGTTTAGAATTTATCCTAGGGTTTTAGAGACTTGTTTTATATTATTTACTTTTACTAGGGATACAAAAAAAATTCATATGACATGAATTTAATTTATATATTGTTATTTTTCTATATACATATTTGATTAGTTTATATAGGTAAACCATTCTCTAACTACACTATGAGACTCACGATAGAAGTTGCCTTCCCCCAGGGATCGAGGAGAACCCTTAGGGTAGTAACATCTTGGCGAGGTGTTATTCATGTGATTGGGTCACAATCACTAAAAAGTGTTATTAGAGCGTGGAAATGAATTTTTTTCTCTTTTCATGTTATCAGAATGCTTTATATTGAATATTGATAGAAGCTAGGATAGTTGGGACATTGGAAGTAACACATAAAAAGGAATCATGAAACTCTTTAGGGAAAAAGCTCATGTTACCTAGGAAATCCCAATAGTTATGTAAGAACCAATGATTTTGGTGAGGTATTAATTTAAATACATTAAAATTATGTTAGAAAGAGTCTATAAAGTTCTATATGGATCATATAGAATCTGAATCTTACATGTATTCAAGCATCATCTGGTTAGGAACATTAAGATGTGTGCATGCTTATGATATGGTTAAATAATTGTGAAACATTAATTAATTATAATAAAATAATAAAGTATGTAGTGTTTTCATGTATGACTTATTAGGTAATATTTAATTAATTAAGGTAATCACATTGATGGTTGCTAGTAATTTTATCTATATGCATGTTTAGGTTATTTTTTACCTTTTCAAAATCATTATGTTTAAAGTATGTTTCATGTTTCCTATTTACCATGCTATATATATTTAATTTAAGAATTATATTATTATTTTATTTAAATGTTATTATAAAGTTTTTAGTTATTACTTATTTTAACATGTTTTTATTAGTTAAAACATGTTTATTTCCATGTTGAGTGCTATTATTGATTAAGAATTCTACTCATTCAATATTATATTATTTTTGGTAGATATTAGGAATATTTCTTAATTATCATACCATTACTATATACAGATATTAATTACCATGTATTAAACATGCTCTTTGTTATACACTATCATTTATTTTCATCACTATTTTGAGTATGAAAACTTTGTTAACAATCGGTTTTGTGCTACCTTTCTAGTAGTATAAATTCACATTGCATGATATTTCATACTCAGTATGTGGATTTTATAGGTAATGTATTTATGAACCAAAAATATACCATTGAAATTGGATATATTGAGTATTATGAAACCAATTAGTTTGAAAATGAATCTAGCATGGGATATTGAAATGAAACACTATATGAATTCCAAAGTGATATGAGAAATTTGTTCTCCAAATAATGTGTTTTATATAAATAATTGAATTGGTAATTCTAGTAAATTTGAAAAGTGTATTTTGTTACCAATATGATACTAATAATTTATTTTCCAATGATGTTTTTTTTGTAAAAATGTGTTTTGAAATGAAATTTGATAACTGATTTCATTAATAAATAGTTTTGGTTAACTCAAACAAATGGAAGATAAAGATAATAAGGTTCTAAGTAAATATTTTTATGGGTATTACCATAAGATAAATAGTATTTAAAGTGTTTAAATTATATTAATTCTATGATGGATATAATTTTATGGTATTTTAGATTATGTGTTTTGGATCATTGGTTAGAGTTTTGTATTATAGAGAATTATACCGAAATGTGAGTTGTATTTTGGTGGTATAATTTTAGGAATTTGAATAATTGTTTTTTTTGAAAATTGAGGTCTTATACTATATTATTTTTAGTAATATGATTTAGTGATGTTTGGGTATATGTGCATTTTGGAATTGTTGCTAATGGTATGGGATAAACACTTAAGGTTATCGATTAAAATGAGTCTAGAAAAGGTGATGGTTTAAAGACTTAATATATTGTTAGTTAATGGAAGATTTCATTTTTTAGGGATAAAAATGATTTGACTGGGAGTTTATAATGACCATGAACTTGGTCATTGACTTTATTAATAAATTTAGTAATGTAATTATGAGGATATTTGAATTTTTGGTTCTCAGAAGAGGGGTCATATTTCATTTTAGGATTCAGTTATCAAAATTAAAATTTTATATATTTTTAGATGTGATTTTGTATTTTAGAGTGGGTTTGGGTGTTTAGGTAGGATTAGGGGAGGTTACAATTGTATTATCAATAATTTATGTGATATTGGATGCCCAATGGGTGCTCACCAGGTACGCAGTCATCTAGGCATTGGAGTGGGGAACCTAGGGGTCCCATTAGGTACCCAGTGTCACCATACTGGGTACCCAGTAGCCCAAACCATATTTATTTAAAATAATTGTGTTTCTTATAATAATTAGATAATTTTAAAATCCTTTCAATTTTTTTACATTACATTCAGAATAAGAATGTATAGTGTTTAGGTTATATAATTTAGGAGGCTTTAGACAACAAAAGACTATCAGAGGCAAACATGGTCCAAAAGGAAGTGTTTTAGAACCAGTTGGTAAGAATATTTTTTTAGATGATGGGTGTGACTTATATAGTACACTCAAGGAAAAATGGTTGAGGTATTGAATACAATGGAAAATTAAAAGTGTAAATGATCAAAAATGGTTTCCCCATGATGATTATAAGGTGGTGGCACCAGTTTTTTCAGTAGGTTCATATTATAAATATGTTGGGTGGGTCACTTGTACTATGTAATGTGTTGTGATGTGATCATACTATATTTATTGCATTAATAAAATAATGTATTAGTGTTATCCCATGGAGTGGAATTATTTTGAACCTTTTTATTCCTTATTTTTCATTCTTAGTTAACATTTTTCTTTTGTTCTTATTCTAGGAGTTTTTAGAGATTGAGTTTGAGGTGTTCTCGTGTGGTGGATGGTGTCACGAAACTCTCCCTCCAAAGATACCACAATAAGGGGAGAATGATAATGACCCCCAACTCCCACCTCTAGTAGGCCCCAAGTTATCGACTAGCATTGTGGGTATAAAAATATTATGATATGGGAGGCATTACATGATATAGTAATATAGGAATGGGAGATAAGATGAATCATCTATAAGAAACACCACGACATTATATATAAGAAATAAAAAACCATCCCATAATTCCTATATAAATAAAACTAATATAGATTTGTATCAAAATAAGTACCCAAAATTGAAGCTAAAGAAGTGACACATCAACCATCCAAAGGTCTGAGCTAGTAATATCTATCACAGTCCACGTAACCCTCCTAAAAACATGAAAATAATTTATATACGTAGGGTGACCATACAAGTATACATAGTAGGAAAACCGAAGTCTCTCATGCACATGTGAAAAGAGAATACTAATGCACCCATAAGAAAAAAAAGAAGTAACAACACCTGAATAGGTCAACTATACATCCCAACCTCACCAAGACACAGTCACCAAATAATGTAATCCATGTAATATAATATAACATGAATCACATCGAAAAAGGGTATCCTGAACCACTTTCTCACTCATATTCTACACTCATAGCCCGAAATCATACATATATGAACCCCCATATTTTCAATATACCACACCACCCTACAAGCACAATCACATCATATCATTCTTGCATACACCAATGCAACCACCACACAAGCACAATCACATCTCTTCTTGCCCGTAGACATCTAGGCCATCACATCACAACCAATGGCATAACCAGAGTAGTAGGGTATCGCGAACATGTAGGAAATCATCCTCATTCCCTCATTCTACTAGGAATTTTAACCACCATAATCCATATCATCACATCTTATATCACCCGCGGACACAATGGCTAAGTCACATCTCACCTAAAGACACCTAGGATATCAAAACCACTATATAATGCACTAACAGAACTCTAGAGTTCACAACATGTGAAATATTTACCTTACATGGAAGAGAGAGTAGGAAATAGTGGGTACCCAATCACCCACCCTCCTCATTGGATGTAGGGAAAACACTCTCGCGTGACTATACAGGTCTCGACACATAGTACTCGGCGTGGGTGGGGTGCATATAGAAATGAAAAGAAATATAAAAATATATACATATAGAAACACAATACCAACCTATGGGTTCATAATCAAATGCTAACCAAATCAGAACTTCATCACTTTTTCTACCACCACTAAATGAAAAAAATGAAACCATAGCCATATTCATGTTTCCAGAAAATTCCATTTAATTATCTCATTAGTTTCATTACATATCAAAAAACAGGTTTTACCAAAAATCCCACCATTTATTTGTTCATTAAACATTTCCAGCCAATTAATGAAACCAACCCATTCCATTTCAATGATTATTAAAAAAATATTTATCCACAACCCAAGAATCTAACAAAACACAACCACACAACACAAGAAACTCATCATCCTCTTCATATCATCACCTTACCTACCCACAAGCATGTCCAAACATCCACCAGCACACCGCCCAAAAATCAAGTCCAAACAGCAACCACCTTGACAAAACAAAAGCATGTCCACAAAATAGCCCCCACACTTCCCTAGAAGAATGGCCAAATAACCTCCTCACTGCCCAAAAATCATGGTCAAAGAACCACCACCTCACCACCCTAAAATCACGACCACACAACAACCACTTCACCACCCCAAAAGCAAGACCATAAAACCATCATCCGCACATGAACCAACCACACATAGACACCCCAAAAGAACTAACACACATCCCAAAGCAAAAAAATCCATTTTACATTTTTACAAAGGGGATTTTATATCATTCCACATTATTTTAGGGTCATTATTACACAGACCATAATCCAAGGGAAACTATTTTATTAGCCAAATATAAGTGGTTATCCAATTTTCATATTATGGTGATATCACAACAATATCAAAAAAATAAGTGGTCATTACACATATCATACAATGAAAATAAAGACCCCAAAAACAACAATTTTCAGTAGTTCATCAAGCCCATATAATTAGAATATCATAATGATATCAAAGCCATAATATCATGTGAAAAATTCACCCCACCCCTTTCAATTTCAATTATTAAATTCATTATATTGGATTAATCTATAACAACCATAACCCATAAATAAAAAAACTAAACCCCTCCTACATGATATATAATAAGGATAAACAGGGGATTCCATACCCCAACAAATCTTTCAATCTCATTTCACACCACATGGAGAATAATAACCACCAAAAATCCACAATTACTCCATCAAAACCCATGGATAAACCTACATTTTACCCAAAGATCATCAAAACACATCCCAACACATCCCCAAAATAAAATAACATCACCAAAGTGAATCTATGGGAGTGTAAAGGAAGAACCCCAATAAGAAAAGGAATGATAACATGCCATGGATTTCCAATAAGGAATAACCTGAACCAAAATATCAATGAAAATGGAATGGGGTAAGAAGATCCTCATAAGGCACCTAGGGTTGTGCCAAAATGACAGATAATGGTGGTGGTTGAATGAAAAATAATCAGCTTGAAGGGTTATAAAATAACCGGGATACTTCCAGTTACATGATGCGTAACAGTTACACATCGTGTAATCCTTGAGTTCCCAAAAACGTCTAATATCACCAAAAAAACATGTCTCGTTGAAGGTTTTAACACCTAAATTATTAAACATCATGAACCAGACCTACACAATCTATGAACCCCACTTTCACATCATATAAACTTAACATAGCATGTGTTTCCTCTTATTATAGCCTTTAGCAGGAAAATTCCACTAGGTCCTCTCTACGACTCCTCTAAGCACCTCTAACTCCATAAATCAAAAAAGTAATAGTCTAGGAAGGAAAATATGATTATATTATATACCTATCAAATGATTCTCACTCTCAGTAATCCAAAACCAGGCCCAAAAGGAAGGGTGTCCAAATAACCACCCCACAAGATACCTCTCAAGGATGTTATCATACCTCAAATTCTACAACCATCCAAAGCATTCCAAACCGAATGGCCACAAACATCTCAAGAAAACACATCACCACACAACCACATAACCCAAAACATATAAACCCCTACAAATCGAAAAAAACAACTACTACTGCCAACCAACACCACTTTCTTGATCAAATGAATCAAGAAATTACATCCTCCATGTCAAGATATTATCTACTCTAGGTGGCACTGACTCACCCGCATATGTTTAATCGCATCATGGGTAATGTGTCTCGATTAGGAATCAGGTCCTCCCTTTTCATATATCATAAATTTATCACACATAATACATAAAAAACAAATGAAAATAGCTCATATGATAAAAAATGTCAAAATATCACATTACAAGAAAAATAGGAAAGGAAAATCTCAAAAAAAAAAATACTCTCGGTACTCAGCACGCATCTACGTCTCGCACTCTCAAGTACTCTCTTTCAGGCCACCATACCTCCACAACTCATAAACCAAAGGAATGGTTATTACATTCAAATAATTCTCTTGGTGATCCTATATCTCTACTATCCACTCCATGAATAGCACATCATTCTCAATTTCCTACTCTTCCCAGTCGATGACATGGGAGTCATCGTGAAGAAACTAACAAAGATGAGAGATTTTAAAGATGTCGTGGTTCCTTTCTATCCATGGTGGAAATTCCAACCGATATGGAACCTCAGGAACTCACCCAACACCACAAAGGGGCCAAAAAAACCTAAAAGAAAGCTTAATCGCCCTACCAAACCTTCAATTCACACATTAAAGATAAACCTTCAAGAACCCATGGTCTCCAACCTCTAAATCCAAGTAAATCCTCCCACAATCAGCATAAGAATTTTTTCAGTCCTACACTACATTAATAAAATTGAAAACAAGATAAACATTATCTATTTTTCTCTTCACCACATCAGGACCAAGTACTACTGCCTCCATAACCTCCATCCATCATAATAGATAATTACATAGTCTCCCATACAATTCCCCCAAACATAGACATTATAATGGATGAGAGCTAAATATTATTGTTTTAAAACAAGACCAAATGAAAGTATCTTAACAAAGATCCACCAAATTCCAACATGCATACCCGCAATATATCTTATAGCTTCAGCATGGTGTGCTCCATCTTCCCCTTCATCTGATGGTTGAAAGTAGTTTTGAGGCATAAATGAGTGCCAGAAGCATGTTGTAATCCGCTCTAGACTCACTAGGTAAAATGTGCATCTCAATAAAAGAAAATGGACCTTGGAACTACACGAAACCACACCACCTCATCCACATACCTCTTAGGATAATCATCTACAACATCTGACTCCTTGATCACTATGTACTGGTTTGATTTCCTCAATTGATCCCCGACTACCTATATAGCATCACAACCTCCCTTTGATACCACTCTATCATAACCCCAACCCGATAAAGATACCAAAATGAGGGGAGAGTGACAATTAACCCTCATTCCCACCTCCAATAGGCCCTATGATGGCAACCAACATCAAGGGAATAAAAATATCATGATATGGGAGGCATTTCCCCCTATAATAATTTTGGATCGGGAGATAAGATGAATCATCTAAAAATATCTCCATGACATAGTATAAAATAAAACCAAAACCATACCACAATGTTTGTTTAAATAAAACTAATATAGATAAATATATCCAAATTAAATACCCAAATACAAAGATAAAGAATTGACATAACATCTATCCAATGGTCTGACGAGTAGCATGATCCACATAAACCTCTAGAAAACCTAAAAAAGTTTATATACATTGGGTGACAATATAAGTATACTTAGTAGGAAAATGAAAGTATCTCGTGGACATGTGAAAAGAGTATACTAATGCTCCAATAGAAAAATAGAAGAACCAACAACTCCTAAATAGGTCAACTAGCCATCCCAACCACACCAAGTCATGCTCACCCAACAACACAAGCGAAGTAATATAGTATAACGTGAATCATATTGATAAATTGTACCCCTAACCACTTTCCCACTAGTATTCCAATCACAGAACCCAATGTCGTGCGTCCTGGAACTCTCACCTCTTTTTTATACCACACTTCCTCACAATAACAATAACATCACATCACTTTTGTAGACTCCTGATCCATCCCCCTATAAGTACTATCACACATCATCTCTCCCAAAGACACTAGAGCCATCACATCACAACCAATTCCATAACCATTGTTGTAGGGTATCGTAAACATATAGTACATCAAACTCATTCTCTCTTAAAACCAAGCACAACCCCCCATCTCATATCATCCCCCCCATAGACACTTGGACTAAGTTACATCTCACCCAAAGACAACTAGTCTATCACAACCATCATCTAATAAACTCAAAGACCTCCTTCCATCATAGAAAGTGTAATACCTAAATCGCCTAGAAGAGATATCAGGAAAGAGAAGGTACCCAATCATTCTTCCTCTTTACTAGATGTTGGAAAAATACCCCCTCTATGACTATACAGGTGTTGTAACATAGTCCTCAGTATGGGTGGGTGCGTATAGATATCGTATGTAATATAAAAATATATACATACATCCACACACAAGCCCAACCTACGAGTTCACAACCAAATTCTAACAAACACACAACATTTTCGCTTTTCCTTCCACAACTAATTTCAGAAAACCACACCAAAATCCACAATCCACATTCACATTACTGGATAATTCCATTTAATCATCTCATTCTTTTCATTAATTATCAAAAATTGAATATTACCACACATCCACCCATTTATTTGTTCATTAACAATTTCTAACCCATTAACCAAACCAACGCATCCCATGTTAAACATTATTAAACAATTATTTATCCAATACCTTATCATATATCATAATAAAACCACACACCTCAAGGAACTCATCATACTCATCATACCATCACCTCTTCTCTTAACAAGAAAGACCAAACAACCACCACCTCTATACCCCAAAAGCATGGACTAAAATAAACCACCTCACCACCCCAAAATCACAGCCACACAACAACCACATTATTTCCTCAAAATCATAGCCAAACAACCAACTTTACCACCCCAAAAGTGTGGCTGAACAACCTACACCTCACCAACCCAAAATAACTTTCAAACAACCACCACCTCACTACCCCAAAAGAAAGACCATCAAACCATCATCCCCATATTACCCAACAACACATCAACCATACATCACCACCCCAAATGCATATTCATACATCACAACACACCAAAATCCATTTTACATAATTACAAAGTGGATTTTATCTCATTATACTTCATTTTTTGTGTGTCATCACACAAACCGTAATCCTTGGAAAATCATTTTTTTTTCAAATATATGTGGTTATCAAATTTTCATATTAGGTTGAGGTCACAATAATTAAAATAAAATCAGAAGTCACAAAACATATTATTCAGAAAAAATAAATCCCCCAACCACCACAATATTCAACGGGGAATCAATCCCATAAAATCACAATATCACAATCATATCGAAGCCACAAAATCATGTGAAACATTCCCCCTTTCCATTTGAATTTCAATTACCCAATTATTTATCTTTGATTAATCAATCACAACCATAACCCATAGATAAAAAAAATAAATCCCTCCTACATGATACACAATAAGTATAAATGAGGGATTACCTACCGTAAATAAGCTTTCAAGCTCGTTTCACATAGTATGGAGAAGAATAAATTCCCAAAAACACAACCAAAAAATGAGAAACCTTATATCAACCAACATTGAACCCAAAGGCCATAAAAATTAAACCCTGCACACACCCCAAACCAAAACAACATTGCTATAATGAATCCCTAGGAGAATAACGGACGAAACCCCACAATAAAAGGGAGGAGGACCTAAAACATATTTCCAATGGGGATTAATTGGAACCAATAGATCGAAGAAAGTGGAAGGAGGAAAGAAGATCCACAAAATGCCCTAGGGCTATACCAAAATGATAGAGAAGGTAAGTGACTAAATAAAACAAAATTTGGATAGAAGGGTTATAAAATAACCTGGATCATTAATGTTTTATGACATTTAACCATTACACAACGTGTAATCCTAGGGTTTCCTAAAAATTTTATCTTTCACTAAAAAATGAATGTATTAAAAGGTTTTAACACTTAAATTTTTACACATCATGAACCAAACATACACAATTCGTGACCCCACTTTAACGTCATGTTAACTTTACATGCATGTATTTCCTCTCCATCTAGCTTTTAATAGCCAAATTCCTCTAGGATCACTCTAGGACTCCTCCATGCACCTCCAACACCAAAAATCGGAAAAGTGACATGCCAATAAAGAAAAAAGTATTATATATTGGGTGTGTTGTATTATAAAATTTTGTGTATTGAATTTTTTCCTATCTATGTTTTATATACATCAGTCCTTGTTCCACATTTATGGATCTAGAAGGTGTATTTTGAATTATAGTGTTTCTAGTGCAATAAGTAGTATCAAATAATATTTTTCAACATAGTTTAGAGAACTTGGATGTTTTGAAAAAAATACTATTTTGAAAATTTCACAAACCTTCTTAAATACCCTTGTACAGTGGTACTCAATCCAGTACTGACGTGATCTAAAGGGCGTTCCCCATCCCCACAGGCTGGAAACTATTTCCTGGAAATTAGTCAAAGTCATAGGGAACAATTTCTCCCTAATATAAGAAAATCAATACATATTAGAGAAACATAAAAGAGTGAAAAAATGGTATACCAAACACTATTCAGTGAGAAAATTACCACAAGAATATAGATGCATATCCCAAAGCAATATAACATCCAAAGGTGACAAAACATCAATCAAGATAAGATCAAAAATATATGTGCATAATGTGGATCATAGTTCCAAAGGATACTAACATCACCCAAGGTCCCATTAATCAATCACACCACAATATATAAGAGGTGTTTCCCTTTTTTTGGTCCTATCATAAGAAGTACTACAAATTCCTAAAGGCAAAGATAGTGTGTATGAAAAAAATGTTGAGTAGGATTCCACCAAATGTTCCATAATAAATTCCATAAAAATTAAAACATTTATGGTTTATTTAAATAAAAAGGTCATGGGAGATCATTTTCATATTTTCAATCAAAACATGATTTAAACACAGGAATATTACTACTATATCAAACTTGGATTAAATGGAAATTTTAATAAAATACAATGGAATGAATAAAAACAATTAAATAACCACCTATATGTAGTAATAAAATAAAAAATAACTATATTAATACTCCATTAGATAAATTAGTTACCAGCTATAGGATACTCACAAAACTCAATTGATCATCATGAATAAAATTGTGTGGGCACATCCCTAAGGGTCATGCCATTAGGATAGAATCATTCAACAGTCCATTGGGGAAATCATGCTGAAATTTGTTTTGTTATAATTTTCATCATCAATCCATTTCTATAGAGTAAGAGTCTTAGTGTTATTATTCAAATCAACCATTAACTACTTAGGGTCACATGTACTTTCAATCAATCAATTAAGGTAAATCATTTTGATTAAAATCAATATTCATAGTTTAAATTTCCAATTTCACGTTTCAACATGCCATTTGAATTCCAAAACCAAATAATTGGTTTTAATCAAGTTCATTCCTTTCAAAATAATCTTTCATTTAAATATTCCTTTCTAAAAGATCATTATAAAATTGTTTTATCAAATCATTTCTCATTTCAAGCCATATTTTCTCAAAATCCACCAAATTTATCAACACCAATGAAAAGGTGATTTATTTAACAAATCCATGACTTTCAAAATGAATTTAAAAATCATCTCAAATTAAGGAAATAAATTATTAAATAAAATTTTAAATTGTATGAAAAGCCTCGCTGAACCACCTAATTTTTATCACATGATCAATTAATCACTAAAATTGGAAACCACCAACGGAGTTTCGATGGAGGGGAAGATCAAAGGGGAATCCTGAGAATCATAATCTATTAAATCATGATTTACATTCATTAAAAAAAAGGGATAATATCACTATCAAATAAGAAACGATTAGATTAACAAGAACTAAAAATCATGAAGAGATTCACTTATCTAAGAGAGATTAATCGCATCCCTTGGCACTTCGATCCATGAAGAAGAGAGGTTGAAAGAGCTAAATTGCCTCGTGAGATTCTCCAGATTCCAAAGAATAAGATTATGGTTGAATTGGATGAAATAAAAATATAAAACATAGGTTTAGGATTTTAAACCCGATAAGATAAGAGATAATGTCACATTCCACATCACTAGAGAGAAGAAATAGTGAAAGAGGACTGGACCACGATGCAGAGAAAGAGACCACACCATAGTCACCCCTAGACAAACTATACTCCTAAACCCATGGTGTATACCCCACTAAAATACTATTTAATCAAGGTAATTATATGTTTTAGGACACACACTACACCTAATATACACCAAAATGGAATAGACATCACAACTGCCTCTACATCGTAGCTCTCCTCCTCTCTGTAGCTATGCCATAATTGGTAGAGGCATCAAAACTCCCTACACCACACTTGGATCATCCATTCCATAGATATACTCTTCCAATCACAAACCCTCTCGTCCATGGATAATTCCCATTTAAAACTCACATAATTTAAATAAATCTTTATAGATGACCATTAACAACACCCAAACAAAATGTGATCAAAGAAAAGTGATAAATATACCTGAAATCTAGTAATGACATGTTGTAATATACCTACCGTAATTTATTTCCCCAATAAATCCTATCAATAAGACTTCATATCCTAGACACAAGGTCACTACTCTATCATTAGTTCATCATGATCTAAATTCTCATGCGAATCAAAACCATGTTAACATGAAACTCAAACCAAGGGTTTGAAATTTCCATGAAGAACCTTTATCTGAGAATAAATAATCTAACATGGATTCACAATCATAGATAAATCAGGTTCAGAATCAAGGTTCTCCCATATCAAAACATGATATGGGTCAAATAGATAATTTTTGAGTTGTGACATTGGTAACACATTATGAATTGATGTCAAATGAGGTGGAAAATACAAATAGTAAGCCTGATTTCCAATATGCTCCACATCTTTAAATGGTCTTACATATCCTAGTGCTAACATTCAATATTTTCTATGCCTTTGGTGACCCGATTGAGGTGAAACTCTCAGAAAAAACAAGTCACCAACTGAAAACTCAAAACGGAATCAATGGTGGTCAGTATAAGACTTATATCAGCATTATGCTTTCACCATTATCGGACCAGTCAACTAAATATTCATCATAATCTCTTGAATCAAAAAATGTCCAATCAATGATGTTTCACAAATCATTGACCAAGACAATAGAGACTTATATAGATGTCCATACAAGTTTAAATCATCCCATCTTAATGTACAACCAGTAACTGTTGTTATAGGATAACTCAACAAGTCCCATATGGCTATCCCAAGCTTCACAAACATCCAGAACACCAGCTTGAAGCATATATTTACCAATATGTATAGCTCATTATGTATGTACATCCATATTCAAATGATATGTTATGATAAAACAAACATGAGATCCCATTACCTTCTAAAGGCCAATCTAGAAAGAGAAGTAATTTAGTGATTCCTGTCACAAAGTACAATATATGAAACTCTATTAAATCTGATAATCTCATACACATTAAGAATTACAAATTCCTTAACTATTGATGTGTCTCAAATGAGGATAAAATGATATTATTTGTTTAGAGTATTGATTACTACCCATATATAATTATTCCATTTATGGGTATGAGGAAACCTAAACATAAATTCCATAGAAATCTAATCCCACTTCCAAGTAAGAACATGATTGAGATAAAGCATACCGGAAGGTCTCTAGAGTTTGGTTTTGACCAACTAAGATGTATAATAATGAGAAATGAAATAAAAAATGTCTCATATCATACCTAGAAACCAAAAATGGAATCTCTTGTTATAGAACATATTCATGGTTCCAAGGTGCTTTGCCCGCTGAGAATTATAGAAATACCCCATCACATCTTATCTCATAGGAAAAGGTGTGACATGCTAGTTCTGAAAGAATATAATAACCGCATGACATAAGGACCACTCACTGATGGTATCCCCATTATAAAGAGAGTCCCTAATTCCATATAACTCACTATTAAGATATTTCTCTTGGTGAATCATATAAATAAGAGATGATTTCAACTAAACACAATCCAAAATAATCTCAGTCTCATCCTCGAAAACTCACAAATGTATAAGAAAAAATAGATTCGGAATCTTTCACTCCTATGAGGACTTTTTCATGGCATGGGATGGAGGTTTCCTGCTCAAGGAATCAATAATGATTTTCCACATTACAGGGGTATAGGAAATATAAAAAAAAATTGATTGGGGATTCCCCACTCATCGTCTTTGATAGAGCTTCAAATTTTTTTGATAAAGGATATAACTCATACTTTTTTGATAAGAATAAATGGTAAAACTTTATTTAAAAAATTAATACCACTACATCAAGATATCATAAATTAGGGTCGTCAGGTAAAGTTCATGATTAGGATAGTAAGTCACATGTGTCATAATCTATTAGGAACTATAATCCACCACACAATTACCCTATATAAGAACATGTCCTAATTTTGAGCCTGATGCATCAAAAAACCCACAAATCCATACCTCTCAATATTTTAGTAGAAGTAAAAATATATTTCAAATAATCTAAATAATTTTGACATTTAAAATACCACATGAACATTACTACCTTCTGATTGAGGGTGTCAATTGGAGAAGCCAACTTTGTGAAATATTTGAAAAATGGTTCTAATACCCCACTAAAACTATGAAGCTTTGATTATTGAATACATTTCATGGTTTCTCCCATGTCATAACAACCTTAATCTTTTCAAGACCGAATGAAAAAAATATTCTGATACCATATTTCTCAATAACATTTCTACTTTAATCTAGAAACTATATTTTGGTTTCTTGGAATGAATTCAGTGATCATTCAAAATTTCTAGAACTACTCTTAGCTGATACACATAGTACTCCTTATTTTTAGAGTAAAAAAATATTTCAACCTAAAATACCACTCTGAATTAATCACAATACTCATTGAATATTATATTACTCAACACCATAAAAACTATAGAAACATTTTTTAGACCCAAATTTATAACAAAGTACTCATAATGGACATACCTGATCCTAAAGGTGGTTTTTGGAATATCATATTCTTTGATTCTCAACTAGTGGTAACTTGATCAATGGTCAATCATTGAGAACCACATAGCCTCTTTTAACTTATCAAAAATATAATCAATCCAGGGAAACATATACTTTTTTATCGCTATAACTATGTTGAGTTTCAGGTAATAAATATAAAGGTGAACTTTCCCATTAGCTTTTTCTGTGAAAATAAAATGTTCAACCCAAGGAGACACACATTGGTGTATTAATCCTTTATCCAAGAGATCATCAAAATGTTACTTTAACTCTTTCAACTATTCTAGTTCCATATAGTAAGAAGTAATAGAGATAGGATGAGTACTTGGTACCAAGTCAATAGAAAACTATACATACCTTAATGGAGTTAAGCTAGTAAAATCATAAGGAAACACATTGAGAAAATAAAAAACCAATGGAGGAAGATTACCACTCAAATATTATATTTATAGATCAAATGAAAACTATGATATCATGTTTCCCAACTATGGAAGATGATATCTGGATCTACTCAATCTTGAGTCCCATTCTCTCTTGAAAACAAGGAACATCCATGAAGGGAAGTAAAGGAGATCCACCAAAGATAACAATAAATTAAATATTTATCTGAAATCATCCAATCCATCCCAAGAATGACATATAAAGGTTTCATGTTGAGAACTATAAAATAAAAAGTTATCTCAATCACTAATAATGAGAATGCATAAGAAGGATTACATAGAACCTTTCCTCCCTTTGTTCCAAGGGGCATAGAAATATCCATCATATAAGATATAAACTCCATAGGATGGTTCAAAAAAATTACAAGATGAGTTGACATGATAGAATGTGATTCAATGGTATAAAATATATTAGTTTCAAAAGATGATGTTATAGTGATAGTATGTCTCACTCTCACCGGGCACACATCAGCTTCCCTTAGATGCTCTTCTACTACATGAAGAAGATTTGTTTTAGATTCCAATGGTTGGGACCCATTATCTCTTGAATCATCAGATTGTAACACAATTATTTTAGGTTTAGATGAGACCATATCACTACATATGGGAGAAAATACATAACATAAATTCTAATGGTGTTCTAAGTGACTTTACCAAACATAGATATTTATTGGCTTAGAAAAAAAATAATTTAATTTTTTAGAATTTTCACTTTGAAAGAAATTCAACGGGCTTATTCTAGAAACCATAAAATGTCTAGATGATTCCTTCTGTTGAGATACACCATGAGGAACACCTTGATTCATCTTTATTTTATAGAAACCAATAGAACTACCACTGGGAGTGGAAGGAACTCCCATTAACCCTAACATACCAGATAGGTCAAGATCAAGCATCAATTATCTATCTAGCACATCTACATAAGAGGTGAAATTCAACATAAAAAACCTGGGATTAGATATAAGATTGAATACCAATGATTAATATATGGTCCTCTAGATTTTTGTTAATCACAACCTCCAAATAAAACTAAACATGTTAATCAAATATATTTTCATACTGATCCACATTCATATAATCTTTCTAGGGGTTAATAAATGCTTTATAATTTTCTAAACCCATTAACCCAAGATAGAACTATTCTATAAAAATATCATTTAATTCTTTACACTCCACGCCTTCATGTTTCTTCACTATAACTATTAAAACCCACCACATTCTATTAGGTTCTTCAAGATTTATGGTATCACATTTTACCTTTATAGAATCTATCATTTCTAAGAACTCAGAAGTACCTTAATATTTTTAAACCAATACTCTGCCACCTAAGGATCATTCAAGGCATCGAAAGATAATGGTTTCGACTAAAAATTGGATCCTAGATGGTAATGGGTGCAGACAAATCTTACTCAATAGGTACCACTGTCACAACAAGGTTCTAATCAACTTGAAGGTTTTCTTGATGTATTTCTTAGATATATCCCTCCAATGGTTTGTTCGAATATATTATTTGGAGAATAATAATAAAAATATTTTTATTAAATAGAAAAACATCCATAATGATACTTAGGTCATCAACTCGGTCAAGAGATAAAATAATATCAATTCCATTAAATAGAATTCAACATTCTAGGGTTTCAAAACACCCAGATCAAGCTTTGAAAAAGACTATTATAAAATCAATTTATTACTCAAGGTAACTTTTCCTAAACACCAGTGGTGACTCAAGGCACACATCAATGATAATTGGTAAGGAACTCACTCATAAACTACCCCTTAAGTCCTAAAAATCGTACCTCCTACCAATGAGCACATATCAAACTATATACCTACATCATGTAAATAAGTTCAACCATCATATGATACCATTTTTTCTTGAACCCACTAGAATACCCTAGTACACTGGTACTTGAGCTGGCATTGTCATGACTATAAGGGCTTTCTTGATCCCCACAGTCTAGAAACTAGTGCTTGGGAATCAATAAAATTCAAAGGGAATGTTTTCTCCCCATTATCAACAAATCAATACACAAAAATTGAAAATAAAAGAGTGAACATTCAGTAAACCAAATACTCATCAGGAAGAAAATTACCACAAGAAAATAGATAAATATCCCAAAAGATTATAATATCTAATTAAAAGAGAGGTTGGAAGAGATAAATCACCTCTTGAGAGACTCTAAAATACAAGGGTTAAAATTAGGATCCAATGGGAGGAGTTTGGAATATAAAATAGAGGTTTAGGTTTTTAACTCTAAAAAATATACCATGACATAGTCTATATCACCATGGTGTCGAAATGGTGAAAAAGGACAAGACCATGGTGTACTGAAATAAACCATGCCATAGTCACACAAACCCCAACTGGCCTCCTAAATCAATGGTTCAAGCCTTCTCTAGATCCTATTAACATAGGGTAAGGATATGGTGCAACCCAAGCACCATATCGCACCTACCGCCAAAATTTTAGATATTCCACAACTGCCTCCATGCCACATCTCTCTTTTATGCTATAGCCATACCAGAATTAGAAAAAGGCATCAAAACAGCCTATATTGAAACCATCTCTTCCATTCCATTTCTAGCCTCTCCAAACTACTATCCCTCTAATCCATGGTTCAATCACTTTTAAAACTCAAAAAAAAATACAAAAAATATCTTGAAATGACTCCCATAAACACCCAAAATAAATGTGATCAAGAAAAGGGATAAAAATAACTAAAATATAAAAAAGCTATGTAATAGTAAAGTAGTTGTATTTGTGATATTTTTTTTCTGTGGGATATAATTTTTTGGAAGGAATATATTCAGAAGAAGTAATGTTATGTATTTAAAAGTTTGATGGGATAGACATTGGCTTAAGGAGGATGAAAATATAGGATTATCTATTCTAAATAGACCTCATGATTTTATTGAAGGGATTTATAGTAGAATATATTGATAATTCAAAATCGGAAAGGCTTGATAAGACCGAAATTGATATGAAAAGGGGGTTACTATAAAGGAATATTTCCTAAAACATTCATGAGCTAAATACCATGGGGGAATTAATGAATTCTTTAACAGATATGTGTGAAAGGTAAATAGTAATGATTTTTTTATGATGCAATGAATTTTTAACAAAATATTATAAGGAGGAAAGATAGTGAATAATCATGTCAATGAGTTCAAAATTATTGGGATTCATTTAGAATCGGTAGGAGTGAAGTTTGAAGACTTAGCATGGGGATTTGTTTTTAACTGTCATCACTCTCAGGATATTGGGTTGAGATGGTTAGTGATTTTATTAATTCTTTTCGTATGATAAATCTATTATTTGAGGATGATTATGATCTAATATTGAATTTATAGATTCAGTGGAGTAAATTCTATGAACCTACCAAAATTATGATTAATATGGAAGGTAGATTAAATTATATTCAATAGAAATATCATAATAAAATAGAGAAAAATAGGGGAAGAATTAAAATTAAATTGATAAAATTAAAAACCATATGATATAATTTTTAAGAAGAAGTGGAATATGATGAAGTATTTTAGGGATCATAGAGTGAATTATGGTATATTCACTTCTAGAATTTGCACAAATATTACAGATGAGGGAGATAGTATTTTACTACTATGTATAAAAATTCCTTAAAAATCAAGGATCATTGATTCTAGAGGATCATTTCAATCTAATTTTGAGAGACGAAAAATGAAAAATATTTTTTCCAAAATATTTTTTTTTGTTTTAACTTATGTATGATGAGACTCTAGTTATCATAGGAAAAAATGATGTTGAATTCTACAACTTTGATGGATTTTTATTGGAGTTTCATGTATTTTTTCACCGAATAAGATTATGAAAGAATTTAATTTCAATAGGTATGTTGGAAAAATTAGGATTTTGTACAATGTTTTATAGTAAGAGTGTGTAATATCAAACACAGATCCATGGTGGTGGCCAAATGTTTCAAATATGGATAATTATATCTGATAAGAAATTTTGATGGACCAGTGAATTTTTTAGCATCAACATTTGTAAGTACAAAGCTATGGAATTTTAATCTTGGGAACATAATTTAGAAGAATATAAAATCCTTGGAAACTAAAGGGGTACGTAATAATGATCACATGGATTTTAGAACATGTGAGAGTTGTATTATAATAATGTAGATAAAGGCATCACTTTTTACAAATAGAAATACTCCCAATTCTCAAAATATAGATATCATACATACAGATTATTTGGGGGCCACTATAGTATAATCTAACAAATCTTGGTAATATATATCACCTTCATAGATGATAAAACACAGATGGTGTGGTCATACAACCTTAATAATAAAATTTAAGGTTTTAGAAGTGTTTATTTTTTGAAGATACATAGAGGAGAAAGAGGATAGAAAAAATATAGGGTGTTAAAGGATATGAAATATAGGTTATTATGGTAACATGTAATTCTGAACTTTTTATAATTGAAAATGAATAAAGTTTAAAAAATGTTTACCCAAGACCCCAAAAAATGGTATGGTGGATTGGATGAACTAGATACTAAATTATAAGTCATAGATAATGAGGTTTCATATATATTACATAAAAGATTTTTAGGAATAATATTTTTTGTCTCTTATCTCATCAACATGAGACCTTATGCACCTTTGGAGTTGGATATTCTGAAATAATTGTGTACCAAAAATCCATTGAATTTTTCTCAAATTAAATTATTTACTCACTTATATACATCTACTTTGATTACAAGGAAAGGGAAAATCTTGAATTAATTTCCTAGTCATGTTTATTTATAGAGATTAATGATAAAAAGTTTGGGTTCTGACATTCAAACCATGGTAAAAAGGATCATTAAAATCTATAATATTTTCTTTAATTAGAATATCTTATAGAAAGATCATAACTTAGTGGAAGATTTGGTTATGAGAAAAGAATCAATTGAGCATGTACAAGTTTATCTGAATGTAAATAATGAAGTTATGGATATTTCATGTGGTTTGGAAAGCATAAAATGTCTGGTAGAACTAATAAGATCAAAAGTACTGGAAATATCTTAGACTATACTTGTGTGGGAATGTGTTGTGGAAGATGAAGTTTTAAAAGGAGTTAAACCACAAGTTTAGTTGTGTAGGTTTTCTATTATCATAAAATTGGTTCATTGGTTTGATACTAATCTATATTTCTTAATTCTAATGAATGGTGGAGAGCCTAAGATATCAAAATAAGTGGGTATTCTAGTTATTTGGAATAGTGTGAGAGATCTATGAAGAAGGGGATGAACTAAAAAAATAAAAACAAAACATTATATCTAATGGAACTACCATAGGGAAAGATGATGATGAAAAACAAAAGGGGTTACTGATTAATAGAGTAATTGGATAATAGTAAATGGTATATATCAAGATTAATTTTGAAATGATTTTAGGAAAGAAAGTAAGGATTTATCAAATATTTTCTCACCAATTGTAAAGTATACAACTATTTATATGGTATTAAATATAGAGGCTTTTAAAGGATTACATATTATGTAGTTATTTGTGATAATTACTTTACTTTAGGGAAATATTAAAGAGAATATATTTATTAAGTACTTGGGGTGTTTAATTGCTAAATGGAATTAAGGCTTGGTTTAAAATCTAAATGAGGGAATATATGGTTTGAAAGAAGTTCCATGGAACTGGAACTGGATTATCAATGCATTTAGAGAAAGTTTTTATAAAAAATAACAATCATTTCCATTACTATAAGGTACTCAATTATGGATGTTATGTTATAATTCTCTTCTATGTTGATTATACACTCCTAGAAGGACTAGATATGGATCAGGTTAAGAAGTTAATAGTTATTTTTTTCCGAAAGGTTTTAGGTAAATGATCTCGGTAAATCCAAGTAGATTTTAGGGATATTTATTGAGAGGGGTAGGAAGACTGAAATATTTGTCACATACCATAAGTAATAGATCTATATGGTCAACGAATGATTTGAAATTAATGCATGTAAACCTGTGACCCCACCATTGGTCAGACATAATAAGTTATCCAAATAGAAAGCACATAAGATGGAATATGAGGCTATGTACATAGTAAAGGTTCTGTTTACATTAACAGTTGGAAGTTTTATGTATGACACAATTTTTACAAGGTTGAAAATTTCTTATATAATGGGAGTCTTTTTATATATATAGAGAATCTAGGAAATGAGCATTGGGAAGTGGTGAAGTGGATTATTTAATATCTCAATGTTTTGAAAGAATTAGCCTTGGGTTTTAGAATGGATTATTAATTACAAGGATATATTAATGTGAAATTTAGAGAATATATGAATGTATTGAATAGTACCATGGGGTTTTTTCACTTTTACAGGAAAAAACATAAGTTAGATGTAAAACAATAGTTGATAGTTTCACTTTCAACTATAGAAGCAGAGTGTGAAATCATTATAGAAGATGGGAGAGAATTGGTCGAGATAAAGTGTTTATTGTAATATATCAAAAGGATTTATGAAAATGGGTTGTTTTTCTATTATACTTAGATCACTATTCATCCATAGAATAATCTTGTTTTCACTCATGAATAAAGAATATATATATATATAAAGTGTTATTTCATTTAAAAGATACTGGAGAATGAAGCATTTTTAATACATTATATTAATAGAATTTTGAATCTAGATGATATATTTACATATCATTAAGTTTGGGAAATTCCAAAGAATAATCATGCCTCAATGATCCTTGGGTGATCGAAAGAAGAAATAGAGAAATAATAGTAGTTTTGTTGAAAATGATGTGTTCAATTTTTCCTAAATGTTGAATGGGGCCTTATAAATTTTAATTAGTCTTCAATTGGGTGATTGATATGAATTTTGATTAATCCTTTAAAGATTCATTACTTTAGGTCTAAAAGAAGAAATTATAAAACTTGGATTATGGAATTGAGAGGGCTTGTGGAGGTAAAAGATCGGGGGAGGTAGGCATGTTCCATAAGAAAGTGTTTCAGAAATAATTGGTATGTGACTATTTTTGGATATTTGGAGTGGCTTGTGGAGTACACACTATTCACCAAAGTATAGTGGTTAAGGTGGTGAAATATATGTGTAACTATAGTTTTCCATGATAATTGATGTGCTCCCTATGAAGATCATAAGGAAATGAAACCAATTTCATCAGCTGAGCCCAACTATAAATAATTGGGGTAGGGTGACTTAAACTATGTAATGAAATGTTATGTGATTCCATTCTTCTTATAATAATAATAAAAGAAATTTATAGTGTCATCCCATGGATTAAGACTAATTCTAAACTACTCAATTCATTGTTTTTATTCCATGTATGTGTTTCTCTTGATCATTTGTTCAAAAAGATTCAATAGATTGAGTGGGAGGTATTCCAATAAAATGGATGGGGTTTGTTGTCTTCTAAATTATAGTACATTGAGTTCAAAATTCATTATGTTCCATAGCTTTTGGTCGTCAATACACATGTGAGTATCTAGAAGGTTTCTTTAATATTGTGGGGTTTCTGTCACAACATTCATTTCCCTTAAATCCATTTTAACCCCATTTCCTCCTATTTCAAGCTCACTCATCTAAATCCTATTGGGATCCCTCATGTGTAATTATCTTAATCTCTTTCTCCCTCTACTATTATTACTTTAATTAAGGTGTAATATTAGGGCTTCATCATTGAAAATCTAAGGTAAATCACTTCTAACAATCCCCTATCTTCTACTTCTGATTTCTCTTTCAATTCCTTACTATAAATCAGTTATTTATGTTTCCATTTCACAAAAATTATTGTAAAATCAATTTGAAGGATTTATTTCTTCCTTGGAATGGTTTAGGGAGTCCTATGTTAGTGTTTTGTTGAGTGATGTTCATTGTTTTGATAAGGTGACTTTTCATTGAAATTTTATTAGGCTTTTCTTAAATTTGGGATTTGATTTAAGGATCCTAAATTATAAATTATTTGGGGACATATTTGGATAAATGGAAATCATAATTATGGTGATATTCTACTTTATTATTATCTAGGGTTTGGTGGGGTTTCTTATATGGTAGTGTTTTTATTTATTAATTGATTGTGAGTGATTATAGAATATTATTTGGTTATATTTACGGGTAGCTTGATTCTATAGGATTACAAGAGAAGGCTTGTCGAATCTCTGCAAGTGGTAGGTGGTTTTTACCAATATTAAATGTATTAGGACTATTTTGAATTTATATTTCATAATATTTCCTGAAAATAGTAAACACAATTCCCTTTATTTTCAAAAATAAGAATCAAGGGTTTTTTAATAAATATTTTTAAATGGATTCATTAAGTTTACCTATAAATTATTATTCTATACCTATAGATAATTATTAATTTATATAATAAATATTTGAATTTTAGACTTAGTAAGCTATATAAATACAAATAATCAACCTCATAATGTAAACTAAGAATTATAGTCTTTTATTAAGGTTTTTACCACTTTTAATAAGATAGTCATTTTATATATGTGAGTTACATAGCGATTTTTGTATTTTTTATATACACTAAAATGTAAAAAAAGGTAAAACTAAAACAAAAATTCAGTATTAAAAACAATAAATGAATAAAAAGGGTTCATGGGGTTCGTAGATGAATAAAGTGATGTATTAATATTGTACCTAAAACCAGAATATGTTTGTAAGGAATATAAACCTACCCTAACTATTATTTTGAAGATAGTAATGTCATATAAACATATAAATGTGTGTATAATTTAGTTCTTATTTATGGTCAATTAAACATTATATGGTAAATTAGATCCAAGATTTCCTATTGTATCATATTAAACATTTGTTTCAACTAAATTTTTTAAATAATATTCAAAGATAAATATTGCATGTTTTCCCTGTGAAAATTTTATACCATTGTGTTTGTGTAACATGGATAGTTTGAATTTTTTTCTTGGAAAACAGTGTTACATAGTAATGAAGACAGAGTAAATCGTGATAGAATGTGAGATGATATAAAACAAACATAAATGGATATCTTCTCAAGTATAAAATAACTTAAAATTTTAGTAACATGACCACTAAAATAACTTAAATAAAAAATTTGATTAATGAAAAATAAATATGTAATAAGACTCTAATTCAAATATTTTGATAAACACTAAATATTATCATCTATATATATATTTATGAAATTAAATATTCACTTCTGTTATACAAACATCAAAAAATGTTAATCTCATAAATTACAAGATATCACTAAAAACAAGTAGATTTTTTATTAATGGATTAACTCATGAACCATTTACTCTACCTTTACCATAATGAATTATAATTAAAAAACCACAATTTACCTTTTGTTAAGGGGGCGATTCATTGGTGATGTAATGGTTGGTTTAAGAGAGGTAAATGTAAATGGTTAACTCATTGGTTTTGTTAATTTGTAATGATTGTGAAAATATGTTTCACCCATGTTTCTTTAAACTTCTCAAATTTTTAAGAACCATATTGGGTAATAGTTTGAAAATATTTTTTCCACTTTTAGATAAAATTTTATTAAAGTTTGAACTTTGTTTTACTTCTAAGTGAACTTAATGAAAATGAAAATTTTTATCTGATGAAGTATTTTATTAATCATTATTTTTAATTATAAATGGTATTTTGATTTATTTATCCCATGTTAATGTTGTTTTACTACTTAATTTTTGTACATGTTAAATGTCTTATATGAATTATTGTATTCATGGTTGTCACTATCATTTATATTTGAAAGTGATATGTGTATCATTTTACCATTTTATGTAACTAACATGCTAATTATTGTAGATAATATTATTAATTAAGCATGGTTACTTCTTTGATTTGGATGAGAATATATAGAAAAGGGTATCTATAAGTTATATGAATTGTAATTAGGTTTAACTATTATAGAATACGATGTGAATCTGGCTTATAATAATTACTATAGTATACCCCTTTTAATATCCCCTTATATGAACTAGTTTCTTGTTATTGTGATTATTTTATGCACTATTTTCGTTTCACCTTGATATGGGTGTGTTCTCGGATAGCCTTTGGTATAGGATACCATTGTATGGGTGAAAACAATTCCCTAACTAGTGTACCTTAGATTTGAGAACTAGGCTTTAAGTAGGTATGATAGGTATAAATACTCTTTTTATAAGGGTTTATTCATTATTATCATTTACATACTATGTTTTCCTTTTGTTTATTATATCCTATTATTTTCATAAAAATTAAAATGATTTATTATATCTACATAAATGAGTAGATTGATCCAATACCTACACCTAATTTATTCGATGTGTCTTGGAATCATTGTGGCTTCCTACTGAGTATTATATTCTCACACATTTCATATTGACTTCGATAGACATATAAATTACATGGTATATTTTTTTGGTACCTACAGGTACAAATAGATATTTGGATTATCTGTTCTTGATGCACATGGTTGTTATCGGTACGGTTCATGTTCTACATATTATAGTAATGAGAGGATTCAAGTAATTTTTTGAATTTATCCCTAGGTCTCAGAGACGTATGTTGTGTTATTAAATTTTACCTAGGATATGAACTTCTACTACATGACATACATTTCATTCATGCAGTAATAATTTTCTCTATTCATAATTGATTAGTCTATAGAATGTAAATCATTCCCCAACATGACTATGAGACCCATGAGTATTGTCACTAGACTCTATAGATTTTAGAGCACCATTAGGTTAGTATTTGGATAGTGTGACACCATTCAGGTGATGAGGTCACATTCACTACAATCCCATATGTCATATTCATCATATGAGAGGATAAATCCCATTTTTATTAAACTCAAATAAAAATATGATCAAAAACATATCCAACCACTGTATTATTAGATCATCCTTAAAGTTGGTGTAAAAAAGGTATCATTGTATGAAAATTCTCATGAAATGTGTCTTATCCAACCCAAAGTAATGAGAAATCCAAATATAAAACATGACCCCATTTTATACTAATGAAATAGTGTATAAAACTCCATATGGTATACACCGTGGGTTATTAGGCACACAAAACTCATTTTGTGTCTCATAAGCATATTCCATATCTTGATATAAAATACAAACCACAATTTCCATAACATTTCATCGTAACCTATAATACACAATGACTAACATCGATTAAGGATAATTCAAATTCATTATTCGAGGGTTTGGTTATCATTTCACTTTATATATGAAATATTTCCTACATGAATGAATGATAAAATTGGAGACTACCTTCGTATAATAGGATATGTTTAATATTCTTAATCTCCTTTAATGATGAAAAAAATCAAAAAACAATTCTTATTTCAAATCAAATAGGAAATACAACAGTAATTATTTATATTTCATTCATTTTAGGTTTTGTTTAACTCATTACATCTCAATATAATTTCTACAATATATTTATATGATCATATGCTAAAGTAATTTTAGAAAAATCTTTAATGGTAACATCTATGAAGAAATATAGTTTGAATAATGGTGATATTAGGAATCATATTACTAGTGTTCAACTAAATTAATAATAATTTAAAATTATTTACTCCAAAAAATTGAATGTTATGATGTTAATAACTAATATTACTTTTCTATAACTCTTTTTATGTTCATTGACATCATCATTTGGAACTCTTTCTAAATATTTTCTTTTATTTCATATTGGTAACAAAATGTAACTTTGTAATTAATTTTCTTTACCAATATACACGAAACAATTTTAGGATATAAAGTGAAATTAAATTTTAATTTTAACTAGTATAATATATTTTACAATTTGAAATTTACAAAGTTCAAACATACTCCCACTGAATTCATAAAAACTATATTCCCTCTAGAATATCATGCTAAGAAGCACAAATTATTTTTTTGTTTAGGAGGTAACAATTATATTATTTATTGGTAATATTTAACAAATAAACTACTACCAACCATATCTTATATTATAATCTATTTATTTGTAGTAATGTTTTAAAAAAAGTATTTATTCTTTAAAATATGCCACTGATGGATGGTGGGATCTATTTCCCTTATATTTTAACAAATATTTTGGATAAAACACAATTATCTTGGATAAAACATTTTTATCCTTGTCTCCTTTTCAAACCAGGTTATAGAATTGGATCAAACATAACCATGTGTAATGAAAAAATCATCTTCATTATTGATAATAACAAATTTTACAATAACATCTTTTATAATATAAGAGTAAAATAAGATTATAAATAAACAATATTTTTTATTGATCCTTCAAAGATTTATATTTAACCACTGAATCCAACGTCTTAATGTAACAACCCATTATTCCATTACATTAATACATATTTTAATCTATACAAATAAAATATTAATAAAATTTAAGTCCTATATATTTATATAACTTTTCAAACCTATATTTGGCATTATATACCATTCAAAATTTAAGGATTTATTTCTATAACATTATAACTAATATGGACTCTCCACTAGGTTTATTATAACCCTTCAGGTATTTTGAGTAATTTCACCTCAAGAGAACAAATTTTTCATAATATAAGCAATGAATCTCTTTCCTTACTCCTTTATTATTTTTCAAAGACCTCGAATAGATACTTAAATAAATTTTATTGTATTTTACAATAGATCATTTATTCTTATGGTTTGAACATTTACCTTATTTAAATTTGGATACAATAATTGATCTTGGATCTCCCATTCCTTACTAAACTATCATAAATATACAGAAGAGATAAAGTAATAAAATGAACTAATTAATGTTGTAATTCTTAATAAACTTTCAGAACCTTTCAGAATATGATTGTAAAATGGATTTCATAGCTAGATTAAGTCTTAAAGGTGACCATATACTCTTCATTTTATTTATGTACCCAATCGTAAAAAGAAAATTAGTGGAGATTGATGTTGATTTAGGTATCTCACATGTAAAAAATGACTTTGAAACCTCATGTATATGATTATTTCCTTGTTCATGATATAGCATTTTTAGTTTAACTATCATCTTGAACATGTCTAGGTTTTATTTTTTTTACATGTTATAATCCATGGAAACCATCCCGGGAGTGCATAAATCCAATAAATCCATAAAAGTTTATTATAATCATAAAGATCTATTTTTAATAGATTAACTTTTTTCTTTTAAAAAAAGGGTTTCTAACCACATAGAATTTATCTTCTTATTTAATATTAATTATTAAGTTTCAATACTAGTTTATAAAGTTACTTATATAAATATTTTTCTTTCTCAATGATTTTCTGAAAGTCATGTTTGATGACGATGATTCAATAATATCAATAATGTATGATTTTTCAAAATGAGTATCATATTATAAATTTATTTACTAAAAACTTTTTTTAAATGTTCTATCACTAAAATGATGACCCCATTTTAATATCAGCATATGTATTTGTAAGAAAATATCCATACTTCACTAAGTATTGATTACAATTTTTCATTCCTTTAACTAATTCATTATATAGGTAGTACATTATGCTAATCCTATCAAATATAATTCTTGGATAGCTGGGTGGATAACTCTTCATCCTAATCTATTATATGGATTCACTTAAATTTATTCCTTTGTTATCAGAACATTTACGGTTTTCCAACTATGAGTGACCTAAAAATTCATAGAGAGATTTGGTTTCCTAATTCTTAGGGTTACCCATTTCCAATATTCCTTACATAAGATAATCCATATTCACCATTCTTTAGTAGGAAACCACACTATTCGATGATCAAGGTATTGGAATGTGTTCACATTAAAAGGAATCTAACACTTAGTATTTAAAAGTTGTTTTAAATATATGACCATGTTATTTCATGTATTCACTTTACATTTATGAATTATTATAATTATTTATTTTTTAATCTCTATTAATTCTACCAAATAAATATTTTTGAACCTTATTAATGTGTAACTCTTTACACAACCCATATATTATGTTACTAACCCAGATTGAAAGACAACTTATATTTACACATATCTAAATGCATTCTATTCATAAGGTACATGAAACCCTTTCATGTAAATTTTTAGAATCATTTAAAATCAATAATCCTTGAAAGAGTAATCTTAGGGAAATAAGTGTCCATCCACCCTTATCAAGATAGAGACTAAGCTCTCAGTTTAGTGGATAGTATTACACAAAGTCCCTCTACCCATGGTTATTTACTTAAGATAAACATTTATTCCATCATAATTATAACACCTAATAAGTATAATCTATAATTAAAATTTTTAATTCAAGTTCATAACCTCATTACAAACCAGAATAAAGGTATAATAAAACTAAATCAATTCTCATAAATTTCATGTAACATCTTAAATGCATGTATAATAATATATAATTTTAACACTTTAAACTAAATCATACATGCCTTCATAATATAAAAAATATGAATAATGCAAGGAATAAGCTAAATAAAATAATAATTCGTTTTTTGGACATTAGATTGCATTTATAAAAAATTTATAAATCAAGAAATTTTAAATACATTATAATTAATTAATGTATTATAGATAAACCATAGTTAAATAAATGTAAACAATATATATTTATTTTCAATATGAACTAATTCATATTATATTTTACATGGAATTTAATAAAATTTATTATATTTAATTGAAATATAAAAATTTTATATTTCATATGTATTATATAAATATTTTATATAATCAAAATCTCACACATTTAATATTATTTAAAACATTATAATATCAATTTATTAAAGATTTTTTGATATGGTTAAAATAATTTTTCAGATAAGGCATTTTATTTTGAACATTTAAAATTGAAAATTACAAATAATTCATAATTCAATATAAACCCCTATATATTTTTCCTTATTCAGTAAATTATAAAAAATTTATAAAATATCTTATAATTTCTATATAAAAGCATTATGTTAAATTTTTAAGTCATTCCAAATAAACTCAAAAGAGTTTTAATAGTAACAATTACTATTAGGGATGTTTATATATTAAATATTTCATAAACAATTTATAATTAATTTATTTAATTATGATTTATAAATAAGTAAATATCCCAAAATACCTTTTCCCCATAATTTATAAACATTTTATCAATTATCTAATTCAATTTATAATTGAAAACTAGAAAAGAATATTTTTCTTTATGTTATTTTTAACAATATCAATTGACACAATTCAATAGAGGGTCGATATCATGCCATAAAATTAGCATGTAGCATGCTAAAATAGATAACTCTTACACTATTTATCATATTTAACAACATAATCTATACCATAAGCCATGAAATTTTAATAAACAAATATTATTCTCTACTATAGAGGATTTTGGTGGCCTACAACATTGTTTGTGGCACCTAGGTGTCATATTTGAAAAAAACATTAAAATAATCTTTTTTTAATTCATGAATAGTTCATACTGATGTTATTATCAAAAATTACTACCCATATTATATATTTTGATATAGAAAAAAATTAAATGATTTCATTGAGTTTCCTGTTAAAATATCACATATCATATAAGATGAACATATCACATATAATAACATCATATATCATATATCCAATAAATGTTTGAAATCAATATAAAATTTAATTATAGCAATATGATATCAATTTTATTTATTTTAAATCTTGATTTCATAAATAATTTAATTAATAGAATGGATATAGTACTACTGATGGATTTCATAAAGTTTAATAACACTTATTCAAGTAGTAGATGACAACAAAAAACTATAACCTATGAGCTCCATGCTATGAAACTAAAACCATGTGTACTATAAAATGAATGACATGAGTATCTAACATCAATGTTAGCCAAATTTCATTCATTAAAACACAAGTTTGATAAATATCATTGAGAATCATCCAATGAGATCATTCCTTAATGATTTATTTATTGGATAATGAATCACCTAATGTTTTGGAAATACTCTCCATATGACCACAGTATACTAGTATCTTTTAATAGAAAATGAAGAAAAAGAATAATAATATATAATCAATAATAATTTATAAGAACCATGAATAAATTTAGATAAAATTTGAAGGGTCTTTGACCACTTTATATAAGCCTCGATGAAACCCACCATGGATTTCATGCATTTAATCAAACAGTATGAATCATTTAAGTAAATTACTCTATTTAAAACATTTGTAACATTTAGATGATAATCATTTAATTTTTCATATAAATCCATTAAACAAAATCTACCATATCATTTATCATATGATATATTTATAATCAAGAATGGCCTTTTTATGGAAGATATCTTAAAATTAACACATAAAATTTTACTGGAATAATCAATAATAGAATGAAACATTTTACTTATAATAAAATTCTACGTACAACATTGCATTATGATGTATCCATATCATACACTACAATTACAAAAGCAATTATGTTGTGATATCACCATATCATAACAAATGATATACCTAAGGGATTGTAAAATTCCATTTTGAACATCTATATCATACCATATGGCATACTCATACCATACAATATGATATACATAAAAACATTATATGATTTATACTGGATTTAGGGAATATTTCCATTAGGATAACCCTATCGTCAGTTATCAGTTGGATCTTTTATAGGGAGATAAATATCACACAGTGTGTGGTTTTTGATAGGCATGTAATGTATAGTTAGTCATACAACCTATAATATACCGAAATTTCATTCTTAGTTATCTGTTAGGCCACATGAGCTATATGGGCTAAGGGACACACCAAGTCTGAGTAGACGAAGCCACTCATGCTATAGGGGAACATGTCTTGACAACCCGTGAGCCCCACACACTGTTTTAACTATAGAACCCTCCATGTAGGTTATCTACAGACAATAAAAGGATTGAAGTACTTGCTTGTTTATTTTTGGAGGCTCACACATCATGTATGGTATAGTATATTTCATATAATCCACCCTTATATATCTTTTTATTTATTCTGAACCATGTGTCATAATTAGAAAAATGAATAGTCCACTATGAGTTTTTTGTTCAATATAAGATGTGGAAATTAAATCATATTTATCCTCAAAGACCATTTTGTGAGGTGTTTTGGGTAGTTTGATGGTCTTAGATCTATAATGAAAATGATATGGTTCAAATTATGTGTTTATAGTAGACATGAAATTGGTATTCCTATGTGTTTCAATGTGTAGTCCTCCATTTGGGTTCAGGTACTACCTAAATGGCATACTCATGACAGGGCACAATTCCCTATATGATAGTGGGAGTTAAGTTACTTCCCATTATTTTGGGCATGGAACTCCATCCATGGAGTTAGTTCTCACTCATGTATTAGGGAATGGTTCTCCATAGAGATCAGATACTCCCTTGATCGATGCACATATCACTCAACAATGCATGGTCCCCCACTATAGTTATTCAGAGATGGAATGTAAGTTATGGAAGATGGTAGTTTAGGTGCATTGATCTTGTGGCATATTAGGAATGAATGGTTTACTTACATATGTGACTCATGGTGGGGATTTTGAATAATGAATTTATTACAATATTTTTTATCTGAATACCTAAATAAAATCTTGGATTCATCTTTTCTTTTATCAGAATAATATTTTTTGTTGATTATCCTTTACATTCTACATTGTTTTTCAAAAAATATCTAATTGGTATGTTTATACTCATCCTTATATGGTCCTTCATACCCACATGTGTTGTTTCTATGCAAATAATGAATATTTTATAGGTGGAATCAGAGGAATTGAAGCTAATGGAGTCAAAGTTTCATGGAATTTTATAATGATGGATATTGGTAGTTTTCATTGGAGTATTTATTGTAATGAGGATTTAACCTTTCCAATTGTTTGAGGTATAATTTTTCAATAGGATGTTGGGATCTAACATTTTATCCCATTATCTAGAATTTCATTTTTGGGATATTTGGATGTTCACCATATATCACATGCATATTAATTTAAAATGGTTGTTATATACAACATTTAATTATTATATTTTACTCTTGATATAAGTGGTTATGTGCACAGTTATTAGTAAAAGGCTTCACATGTATGTGATATACCTTCTTAGTTATAGTTTCTAGCCTCTAAATTATTAAAGGCAGGCTTTTGGGAGCATGATTGGCTTAGTACCAGCCTAGCTGAGGTCTTAGTTGGTCGGTTTGTATTAGTGTAGCATACTTCTACCTTATCAATTAAATAGTGATCAAAGGAGTACATAACCTCATGATTGGTAAATAATATCCACACCCAGTATCCCTAGGGGAGTTATGAACACTCTAAAGTATGTAGGGGAACCAAACCCTATCACTAGTACATCATTAGAGGCATACTTAGCCCTGTTCTATCTTTGATCATCCCATTAGAACCCAGTCAGTGTCCCTAAAAAATAAAGTAATTAAACAACCAAAAATACTTTTCAAATTAACATTGATGGTTAAGAAACCATAATATCACATTTTATAAAGAAAAATTCTCAGGATATACTAGTCATTTTTCTAGTTTTTAAAATATGGTGAAAATATGTGAATGACCAAGAGGATACATATTTTTCCATACCTAAACCCCCAGGGTACACCAAATAGTGCTCTATAGAGGGGGATAGAACCACTAGGGGATGTGACTGCCCACATGTAGACAAGGTCATGATGAATGATGTTACAAGACAACCCCAGCTACCCCTAACTTGATACTGGATCCAGCATGTGAAAAGGCCTAAATAATCTTCATGATCTCGATAAGCATGGAACTAGTTCCCAGGTCATAGTAAATCACTCTTGGGAATGGTTTTCATAATAAATAAAATTACCACAAATAGATTCCTAACTAAGAACCTGACATGCCCTCACCGTACATTAGTGATCCATGCACTAAAAAATAATTATAAAGAGAAACATTAAATAAAATAGAATGGAATAACATGTATAAAACTCATAATAAAACATAATAGTAAACATATGAACATCCTACTGATAATATATATAACTTCTAATCCAAAATAAATAGGGGATAAAGAGATAGAAAGACAAGAAAGTAATCTAGGATTATAAGTTTATTATAAATCCAAACCAAAATAAACTAAAATGACTATTTCCCATCTCTATTGACACATGGGATAACTACCCACCATGTCACTACCACCAACCCAATCTAAAATAGAATGAATATCCACCATATCCAAGAAATGAATTTCTTTTATATATATCAATCAAAATAAGGTATGGATGCACCCAATTGGTGTATGTAGGGTGTGATCATATCTGTCTCTATATGATCCCACCAAGTGATGCATGAGAAAAAAAATTTAGATAAAACAAGAATGATAGTTTTAAAATAAACCATATGAAAAATAATATTATAATATTTTAAATATAAGTGACATGAGGTATGGTTTTTAACAATTTTAATAATTAAATGAAAATCCATGTAAACAAGAAATTAAAAATAATTATCATGGGATATTATTTAAGTTATCTATGGTCAAATAACTCTAAGATATTCATACTATATTATGTTCAAATCCAATAATTTCTTAATATGTGTGGGTTTTTATCCTCTATAGTTTCTAAAACTAGTGGGTAAAGTTACATCGTAGTTAGAGTGGAATAATAACTGGCGATGTAATCAAATGCTAGGGATAGTTAAATCAATATATAGTTTAATCTTTTCCAATATACCCTTCCCAAGAACCGTGGTTCCCATGAATTTTAACCATTTCACCTTACTATAAATCCATTTCCATTAATATTTTAATTCTATTAATCATATAATAGGCAATTTCATATTCCATACCTATAAAACATGATTTATAAAACACTTTTATTACTCATAAAAAAGATAGGTCTTTAAAAAAATATTATCATATAATTATTCTTTATTGATGGAATAAAATATTTTAAAATAGTTAATTTTTTTTTGAAATCATGCACGTGAGATTTTTCAAACAAAGGAAGTGCGCAAAACAACATACCTAAAACTGATAAAATTGTTGGCAAGTGATGTAATCCCACTAAGAGAGGTGGAAAAGATCCTTAAGAGGTGATAAGAAGCCATAAAATCACAAACCCATCACTTAAAATTCATGAAACACAAACCCTAACCACCATGGACCTAAGAAAGGAATAAAGAGATAATATTGAGAAAGAACCAATGATAATTAATTAATCCACTTATTATGTGATTTATTGAAGAAACTTGATGAAAATTCATTTGAAATCAAGTAGATGTGGTATAAAATGAAAGAATTGGTATCCCTACCTTAAAACATTTCAATACAAGGGTTGGATCAGGATGGTGATTCTTTAACTAAGAGATATGGAATATGTTATAAATATATTATGTCTTAGGAGTTAATTCAAACCTATATGAAACCTTCTTGATCCTTTTTATAATATAAAAGGGTCTCCTATTCCTTGGTATGTGATTCCCTCACTTATCAATCCATTAGTGGTCCAAAGAAGGGGATACATTTAAAAATACATTGTCACAAACTAATAACTCATGGGGATAGAGATTATAATCAGTATAATAATTAGCTTTCCTTTGATACATAACCAATCACTTCTGGATAATATTAATATTATTTATCATCCCATGGATGATGCTTGCTCCTTCCAGAGAAATATCACCCACATTGATCCAAAAAAGGTAAATCCAACATGGAAAGCTATGAAAATATTAATGATAAGAAACAATGATAGAGTACTAATATTTATTATCGAATGTGAAATAAACCAATTAGAAATTTATATCCCACAATCCTATGAAATCTAAGATAAAATAAGGGATCTCGTATTCTAGAATCTGGATCACTCACTTCTTATTCCCATACATTTTATAATGATAAGTAATATATAATTTCAATTGGGATCTCATAGCCTCTTTAATTCATTTTAATAATTAGGAGCTAAATCAAGGATATCTATAATATATAATGGTATAAAGAACATTTTCTAGTTTCAAAAAATCCTCTACATAAAATATCCCAAGATACTCTACCTTTTTGTTATTTTTGATTGAGATAAAATTTAATGGCCTAGTCAACCAATCAAACACAAATTGGATAAAATTATTTACCTAATGGGTATGAGTTAAATTGGTAATTAAATAAAAATGATATTTCATCCCATTTGTGGTTATATGATGGAATTAAATTAAAAAAATTAGTGTTCAGCTTTATCATGTAAGGTACTGGAGGGGTTATGGAAATGGACAAGAGGTGGTGAATAATATTTATTTTCAAAATTAATTTGAGAATAAAATTTATGATCAAAAATTGATTAGTTAAAATATTAAACAATTCAACCACATAAATATAAGAAAATAGATAGAGAATAAAATGAAAGATAGTAAAATATGGACACAATAATTTTATAGTAGTTCATATCTAAATCAGCATACATATACTCTTCACACACAAACCTAGTGTGTAGAACCCACTATGTTACATTACTATTCATGGACAGTGAAAAATCATTACATCCTACTTTTTCACACCTATAGGGTCAAAATTACTCCATTATATTTTATAGGTTTAGACAAAAACACAGTCTTTCATAGGAGAAGACCAAACCTAGAAATTTAGAGGATAAATCCTAACCTCTTAATTTTTTTTATTTAATATGGATACTGGGATTTTATGGGTTAAAATATGACCCAATATTTTATAGGAGCAGACCCAAGCTAGAATTCCATAGGCTCATTCATAACCTCTTATTTTTAATATGTTAAGAGGAACACAATATTTTGAGGGGATAAACTAAACCCAGACTCTTATAAGAGAATCCTTATCCTTTTCTATTTTATGGGTTAAGTGAAACCTAATCTTGTAAGTGGATATACCAATCCGAAATGGGACTTTTTTATTATAGTATAAACCCATGAAAGATGCACTAAGTGAGACAATACAATACAGGTAGTTATAAAATAATTAAAGAATGAAATAGTTTAACCTGGTGAATAATTTTTGATGAATATGCTAGAGAATGAATCAGTTAGTGCATAGGCCCTTAAAGATTTTGAAATAGTAAAGATAGAGAAACCAACACTTTAAATCAACAAGCAGATGAATGATTAAGTTACAGGACTCAATTTCAAACTATACATCACATAAGATAAAAAGTAGAGTAATATATCTCATCTCTATATTTCATGATATGATATTTTTATATAGAAAATAGCAACAAATATTTTCTCCACTTTAGAAACAATGATATTATTTCATAAATTCCAATGTTAAAATATTCACATTGAGGTATCTTTTAATTTTCTTTGATATATTATAAAATATAAAATGCACTATAAAACCAAATTTATTAGAATAATAAATAAATAATTAATATAGTAGCGAATATATCAATAAATATTGATAATAAATACATTAGAATACTCTCAAAATTTATGAAATATTAACTCTACATTTTCCAAAACATTTCTGATATAAACTTATCTCTTTTTGAGTTCTCTCTTTATTTTCTATAAGATGCACATTACATAGAAAGAAACAAATTTAGAATAATTAATAGAGTATTTAATAATTAATATTAACATCCTTTAAATACTCCTAGAAAATATTTGAGAGAAACTCATTATATTTCAAAAATTTGAATTCGGATATTTCATGTTGGAAAATTTAAGCATCAATATTAGTTCATGGTAAATATCATGCGGATCATATTTAATTCTTTATTAAACAAATTGAAAACTATTCCCATGGATTATATATAATTAATGAGTAATTATAGAACAAAACAACAAAAATAATTTCTGTAATAAAAATACAACAAAATGAAATGTTATGTGTAATGTAAAACAGATCATATTTCTTGGTTTTACAAAAACCTAAATAAATAGGAGTAATAATGTAGGAAAATAAAATTAAGTTATTCACATAGCTCATTCTCGTAAGGAAATTAAATTTGTCATTTTACATAAGTGAATCGACGTAGCCAAATTCATGAAGATGAATGTCATGTATGTGAATTCACATAAGGGAATTCACATAAATGATTTATGTGTGGAACATTACGTTTCCATTTCACGTAAGAAAATTCATGTAACTATTTATCACTATGCAGAAAAACTATTCACATAGGAAATAATTTTCAAAAAGATTAATATCAATTTATTTTTTTCTCATGTTAGAGAAATTATCATGTAACACAATTCATGTAGGTGGTTCTAGAAATATGTAAATAGCTTTTCTTATCAAATTTTTAACTTAAAAAAGTCCTTCTATAGGGAAAATTTATATTTTTCTCCAGTTTACTTTTATTTATAAAATTTAATTATATTTACATAAAATAAATAATCACCTAAATTAGAATTATATATCTCATGTTATAACTAAAATATAGTAACAAAATAATTCTGTAAAACATTATAATTCAAATAGATAACATGTAGTGACTTATAACCTAATTTATAACATGATAGAGATTGAATCGGATTTTTATGCATTATAATTAAATATATTTAATTTTTTTATATTTCCTATGAATCCATATTATCTTGATTTTGAGTTTTATATCCAATTTTATGAATGAAATATATAGGTTAACTAATTCTGGAAAATCAGCTATCAAGATTACTAATTGGATATGTGATTTTATAATTGGAAACATGGACAACAGAAAAAGTGCTACTTTGGAATAGTAAAAAACCAATATGAATGGTATTTTAAGGTACCAAATGATGTATTTATCCTAGTAACTCAACATTAAACTTTTATAACATGAAATTTTCAATCTAAACATTAAATAAAATAATATTTTAAGAAAAGGAATATTGTGATCTAATCAATGTTAATCATACTTTAATAAACACATAAGTTAACAAAATAAAGACAAGCTAAATTATATAATAAACAAAGACAAAATAAATTATATAATAAACAAAGACAAAATAAATTATATAATAACCAAATTAAATTCTACCTTAAATAATATATAATATAATATCTTAAAGTGACACTTAATTAATACTTATGAATGATACAAAGAATAATAAACTAAAGATAATACTTAGTAAATATATAAAAATAATAATTTATCATGATATGATATTTCTTAATTATAAAAACATGAAATAGTTCATGGTTACACTCAAAAGTATCTCTCTTTTTGATAATTAAAAACTCATTCATAATTTCAAAAAAATTCCCCATTTATAAAATTATCAAAAAAATAAAATTTCAATAGAAAAATTCTCTCTATATAATTAATACTAAAATATTAATTCACATTAAGTATAAATATAAAAATAAAATATATTATATTTAATAACTTTATTAAATATCCATGTCTCAAAAACATATATCAATGACCCACATTAAAACCCTTCATTTTTATATGTTGAGTAGAATTTTACAAGTTTTTTGTGTGAAATAATAAAAAAAACTTCATAAAACATTATTATATGAAAAATAAATGTTTATACATTAAGTTAACATAATTTAGTATGCAAAAAATAAATAAATTGTAATATAATAAAAAAATGTGTACATAAATAAAAATTAGTAATTTGATAATACATATTTGGATTCAAAAAGATTGTAAGGAAATATGAAAATTTCATCATATAAATAATCATGTTAAAAATAACCTAAATTTAAGAATATAATATGATTATCCATCAGTGTAATGGAATAAAAAATTTTCTATATAATAAAACTAAAGTTGTTTCAGAATACAAAACCAAACATTAAAAATAAAAATCTAAACATATTTTTAAACCATGATATCTCCATCTTAAGATTATTTAAAAAAGGATTTTATAAATTTAAAAAATCATATTTTAATCAATAATAATATATCATATTTAAAAAAAACATAAAATTTCAGCATGCCTAATAAAAAAATAACATAAAATTCTAAAAATTATAAAAATATTATACTTTTTTTTGGAAAATTAATTAATTGAAATAAGGTTTGATCCCCTTTAATCAATGAAATATATATATAAATTTAAACAAATTAAATTTCACAATGAGAATCTCCACCTCAATTCAATATTAGATAAAATTTAAAATACACATTTTAAGTACACATATTTGAATTTATAAAGCTGACTGAAGAACATGAGTAACTCCCCCAAAACTAATTCTCTCTTTTAAAAATGAATATAAATGAAAGAATTATAAGAAAAATTTTAATTCTAGTTGAGAACACTCCTCCGAAAACATATTTTAATATCACAAGGATCCATTAAACATTTCATAAGATATTCAAAGAATTTTGAAAGTAACCAAATGAAAATATCATAAAAGTAAGACAAATTTACAAAAAAAATACATATTCACTGTCTATATAAAGATATGAATCATAAAAAACTCCAATAAAAATCTAAAGATATCATATCATCCCAATATTATAAAATAAATTCATCGTAACCAAAAATGATAAAACATACATTCTAAATATCATTCCAACATACCATTGATAAGTAAAATGACATGAATGATGGGCATAAGAATCAGAAAATACAAACTACCTGGGTATAGAGAATGGATTAATTTCACATCAACTTGTTTTAAAGAATGGATTGATATAATAAGAATGAGAATTAATACCTTTAGGTACCCAAGCTATCTAAGGTTTTGATAGTTATCCTTTGAAATTATTTTTATAAATAAATTACCTTTTATGACCAAAAGATTGAGTGAACATCAAATGGAAATCACAAGTATAATTACCATAGGATCCACATTTAATTTAATTAACTAAAGAAATTCCAATATATTTTGCTTTCAAAAAATTACTTTTAAACATAATAGGAACAAAATAATCACAATAAAGCTAATTTATTTTAACATTACATTTCATGAAATAAGAAGTCTTGACAAAATTAAGATTTTAATCACATAGATTATAAATTGGATTTTCCAAATAAAATTTTTCATTCCTATCTTTATTTAATTCATTTTTAATCATTTCGTTTTCTTTTTCAACAATTTCTAAATCAGCACGAACCTTTTAATTTTTGGAATAATCTTTTTTTATAATATTTTAATTTTTAATTTTAATATTATTAAATTGATCCTAAACTTTAGACATATCATCCAAAAATAAATTAAATATTCTTTTTAATATTCATTATTCTTAGAAGGAAAATATTTAATACTACTATTTTTAGATTTAAGCTTCAAAATTTTAGAATCAACATCTCAAATTTTCAATTTCAAAAGATAAAACCTTCATATCATCAACCACTTTCTTAAACATAGAATAAACCATCCTTTTATTTTCCAAAAAACTTTTATATTTATATTTGAGTAATACATGTATAGAATTTATTTATTTTATTTGATCTTTATATGTATGGAACATTTATTTCAGATATTCAATAATTTACTCATCATATTCATAATAAAAATAACTATGGGAATGAAAACTAAAATCACTATATTTATTTATTCTTGTCGCATATATTTTTCTAGATTTTATATCATGTGGTCCAAGAACACTTGAACATGAATGTAGAGGTGAAAATGTTACCTTAGAATATTTTTATTAAATGTAACATTACCATTTTCTTATAGATTTTCATAATTTTTTATATGATCATCCATAATCATTCTAATTAGTCAAGTAATTCATTTCATTATTCTTGAACTTTTATTTTTGAGCTTCATATAATTAGGTTTAATATTTTTTTTATTCCATAAAACATAAAAAATAACATTGGAATTATCTAAATTGAAAATTTAATTACCTTGAATGGTATCCCCTTCATGAAAATGATGTTTTTCCCTTTTCATGGTATTATGCTCCTTTTTCTCATGTTCATATTTTCTATAACTGGGGAAAATAGATTTCATGGAATATTTATCTTCAAAGGTAGTTGTCTATAGTTATTTCCTAATATCATAAATAGTGTTTCAACTATATATTTTGTCAAAAATATTTCCATCTAAAGAACAATAAAGAATATTCATGACCTTATAATTAAGATCATATTAATGGATATTATCCTTTCTAATAAACCAGCTCAGATTTAGGTTAATCATAATATTTAATCACAATATTTCAAAATTGAATATCAATAATCTTTAGATAATCTTCCACATGGACCTTCCACTGATTGTACTTACTACCATTGACATTTAGTTTAAATATTGTATTAAACCACTTATATTCCCCAAATTAACCATCACTAAAAATGATAATTCCCTTGGTATTGTTAAGGACTAGGACAAAAAGTTGTCAAAATAAATAAAAAAATAAAATGAATAAAATATATCCACAAGAGAATAAATCTATTTGTCACGACCCGACCTCGGGGCCCGTGCCGTGAATACCCCAAGCCCGCCTTCCATAGGCCAGGGGCTGGCGACTAGCACCAAGGCGTAAAATCCCGGTAAACAGGGAAGGCATTGCCTTTATAAGTAACAACCACCACAGAGTCAGCAAGCGGAAAGTAACTACAAGTGCAGAAAAGTAAAGGGGGCCGGAATACAAGCCCAACTGAAAGTACAACTGAAAAAGTAAAGAACAACAACTGAAGAGAAGACGACGGCCTCGCGTCATCCACTGGCAATCCCACCTGAAGGGTGGGTACAGATAGCCTCCAGGCTCCTCGGGTCCCACGTCCGCTCCGAGCACGTCCCGCCCAGTGGTCCACCTCCAGGTACCGTCCTGCTCCACGCCCCAACCGAGATCAGCGTTGTCCGTCATCTGCATCCAACACAACAAGGTGCGGGCATAGCCCGTGCAGGGGTGAGTATAAGCTACTCAGTAAGGACCCCGAGACCCCCGAAGGTCTCCCGAAATCCATAAAGGATATAGCACAAAAGAAAGATGCAATCACGAAGTAACATCTGAATCGACTTAGGTAAATGCCCATACATATACCTAAGTCCCCAATTCTAGCTCTGCTCACGAGCTCAAGAACAACTCAATCCACGCAGGAAAGCAAGACTCAAATCCACAAGGAGAGTAAACAGTAAATCCACAAAGGATAGTTCAACACAAACCACAAAGGAGAGTAACATAAGATTCAGCTCAACCAGGTATACTTTTTCAGATGACGTCAAAGATGATCACTGATCCATCTAAGTCGTCGGACCCACGAAGGATCGATAGGTACTAACCCCCGCAAAAGACCCACACAGGATCGGGCTCACACAGAACCTGTAGGCAGTGGCTCACACAGAACCGGTAGTAAGGACCCACATAGGATCGGGCTCACACAGAACCTGTAGCACTGATCCACGTAGGATCGCTGAGTGCAGTAGTCGACGCAGTCCACAGAGGATCTCTGCACAGTCGTCGCCGCAGTCCACGAAGGATCTCTGCTCTGCCGTTGTCGCAGTCCACTGAGGATCTCTGCTCTGCCGTCGTCGTAGTCCACGGAGGATCTCTGCTCTGTCGTCGAAGTAACAGCCAGCGCTAGGGTTCCCGCACACAGCGAGCTCGTTTAGGAGGGTCCGCTCCACGAGCCGAGAGGCTGATACATCAACTGACACGTAGTCCGAAGTTGATGTATCCAAAAGTTCTGTATCGACAACAGGATCTCAACGCAACAGACGGCGCGTCAAACGGACGCCCGGTCTGAGAGTTATTGGCATTTTCGTCCCAGGGGCCCGGTTGGTTTTTAGGGAAAAACCAACCCGACCGTACTCCGCCTGTATCCGATCCTCGGGTGGAGTATGCCAAAAGTTCCGTCTCACTTAGAGGAAACTACCACAGCTGACGGTACGTCGATCGGACGTCCGTAGCTCAAGTTATGAGCGTTTCCGCTTCGAGGGCCCGGTTGGTTTCGTGTACGAACCAACCCGGCCGACCCAAAGTCTTCCGAAACCTTGAGTATAATATACTGAAACGACCGTATCGATCCAAGGATCGCGTAGCCGCTGACGGTTCGTCAATCGGAGGTCTCAGGCCCAAGATATGGGCAAAAGACCGAAGAAGGCCCGAAAACGGGGGTTCTGGGCCCGGGGCGACCCGGCCCGAACCACCCCTGGGTCGGCCGCACCGGGTCGTCCCGACCCGGCCCGACCCGGCTAGGCCGGGTCCGGTCCGGCCTGGGCGAGGCCCGGCCGACCGGACCGGCCGGCTCGGCTTCGGCCGGGCGGCCGAAGAAACCACCGCGGGTTTGACCCGCGGCTTGGAGGAACGTGGCCCGCGCGGGCCGCGTGCTGGGTGGCCGGACCGCGGACGCGGTCCGGCGGTTCGCCGCCGCCGCGGCTCGGCCGCGGCGGAGTTTCCGACGGCGCGCCGGGCACCGCCGCCGCCTTCCGCGGGCCGCCGGAGTTGCTCCGGTGGCCCATTTTGCCTCCCGTCTGCGCCATTGCTCCTCCCGGGGGCCGATCTTCACTGCGGGATCAACGGATCGCCCTTGCCGCACGGTTCGTCGTCGTCCGCCAAATCCGCACAACAAAAGATCGGCGGAGGGTTTCCGGTTCTTGTTCGTTAGATCCGCACCCTCCGCGTTAGTCATAAACAACGGGAGGAAAAGAAAATAATCAACAACAATTTTAATTAAATTAAAATTGTTCGGAGATCAGGTTCTTTATTTTAAAAGAATAAACACGGGGAATAAAATATTCCAACATCCCTTACCTTGTCGTCGTCGGACGTGAGGTCGTCGCGGAATCGCTCGTCGCGGAAGGAGGGGATCGTCGCGTCGTTGCGGAGGAGACGTTCGTCGCACCGCGGGAAAAACGTCGCGCCGACGATCTCCGGATCAAGATCAAACGGATTTAATTAATTTAAATCCGTTGATATCGAATTATAAAAAGGGGAGAATTAGAAGATTCGATTCTCACCTTTAACCGCTGATCGAAGGTCCACTGCGGAAGAAGAGGCGCCGTAGAAGAAGAAGGAGAAGGTCGCGGAAAAGTTTGTTGACGTCGCGGATCGTGCGTCGTCGAATTCCGGTTCCGGCGTTCTTCGCATTCTTCGCGTTCTTCGCGGGGAGGGTGGAGGTTTAGGGGATCTCGCACAACAGGAGGATCCTCCAAAATAGACAAGTTTGTCTATTTTGTTATTTTGCCAACAAACGCAAAACGCGTAAGTAACGACCCATTAAATTCGTTGAATTAATTCAACGAATGAATTAACCCATTTAATTTACGAAATAAACCGCCCAATTAAATGGTCTGTTAAGAAATAAAGAAAACGCGTCGGTTGACTTTTCAGTTACTTTGACGGGTTTTCGCGGGTACGTTACTTAGCGAAAGAAACGGCGGGGCTCGTGCGGGCCCTGCCTCACAAATATCCTACCAAGAGGGTAGGATATTTCCGGATAGCACCCTATCCACTTTAACTCAGTTCAAGTGGCTTCCAAGTGACTTCCAAGCATCTTAAGTGAAATAAAATAAAGTTGTCGCACAAATTTTATTTTATTTCTGTCTTAAAGCCCCAAAATTTAAAAACCACGTCTGAGCAAACGCAACTCCAGAAGAGGCGTTTCTAAGCAAATACCGGCGCTGCGATTTCATCGGTGCCCTCAGAATTCGATTCCAGGCACCGGTTCAAAAGATAGAAAAACCCGCTCGTCCGTTCACTGAACGTACCCGAGCCAAACTTCGAAAATTGATTCCGGGCACACCGGGCCTCGGAATCAGGTGTCGTCTGAAGCTACGCTCTTGTAAAATTCCAAAGAAAATTAAGAAAAAAAATTTCCTTGAAATTTGCGGGTCTTAACATTACTCCCACCTCAGGGCTTTACGTCCCCGTAAAGATACATCAAAAACTAGGGGAACAAATGGGGGTACTGAGCACGCATCTAAGCCTCCCGCTCCCAAGTGCTCTCCTGGAGGTTCCCGTGCTGCCATCTGATGCGCACAAGAGGAATCGACCGCCCACGTAGGACCCGCTCCTGTCGATCCTCGATCTCCACTAGGACCTCCGCAAAAGTCGCCCCATCGTCCACGTCCAGCTCCCCAAAGTCGATGATGTGCGTCGGGTCGTGCACGTATCTCCTCAGCTGAGACACGTGGAAGACGTCGTGCACCCGGTGCAACTGAGGTGGTAGAGCCAGGCGATAAGCCACCTCTCCTATCCTGCTGAGGACCTGGAAAGGCCCGATGAAGCGTGGAGACAACTTGCCGCCTCGGCCAAATCTCCGTAAACCACGTCGAGGTGAGACACGCAAAAAGACGTGGTCGCCATCCTCGAACTCTAGTGGCCTCCGCCTCCTGTCGGCATACGACTTCTGCCGGCTCTGAGCTGTCCTCATCCTCTCCTGGATGATCTGGACCTTCTCTGTCGTGGCTCGGACCATCTCTGGTCCCACGAGTGCTGACTCCCCAGGGTCTGTCCAGCACAACGGTGATCTGCAGGGTCTGCCGTACAACGCCTCATATGGTGCCATCCCGATGGTGGAGTGGTAGCTGTTGTTGTACGCGAACTCCACCAAGGGTAGGTGGTCCTCCCAGCTGCGACCAAAGTCGAGAACACATGCACGGAGCATGTCCTCGAGTGTCTGTATGGTCCTCTCCGTCTGACCATCCGTCTGAGGGTGGAAGGCTGTGCTCAGATGGAGCCGCGTCCCGAACGCCTCCTACAACCCCTTCCAAAGCCGGGAAGTGAAACGAGCATCTCGATCGGAGACGATAGACGATGGCACACCGTGAAGCCGTACGATCTCCTGGACGTAAAGACGTCCCAAGCTCTCCACTGAGCCCTGCTCTCTGATGGGTAAGAAGTGTGCCGACTTGGTGAGTCGGTCGACAATCACCCAAATGGAGTCGTGACCTCTGGAAGTGCGTGGAAGTCCAGTCGCGAAGTCCATAGATATGCAATCCCACTTCCACTCCGGGACCTCCAAGGGCTGTACCAAGCCTGCTGGTACCTGATGCTCTGCCTTCACCTGCTGGCAGGTGAGGCATCGTGAAACGAACTCTGCCACATCTTTCTTCATGCCCGGCCACCATTGCTGTCGTCTGAGATCCTGGTACATCTTCGCCACTCCGGGATGTACCGCCAAAGGAGAAGTGTGAAACTCTCCCAGCACCTCCTCTCGTAAAGTGACTGGTACGAAGGTACGTCCTCTGAAAAGGATGTCGTGCTCTCCTCCAAGGGAGAAACCATCAGGCGCCTGACCTGAGGATATCAGTGCACGCCGGGTCTCACAGTCAGTGTCCCCACGCTGAGCCTCTCTGACACGCTGTAGAAGTGGAGGAGAGACTGTGAGAGACTGAAGAAAGGCTGCTCCGTCTCTATCCACGAAGGATATCTGTAAGGAGGCTAGCTGCTCTGTCGCCTCCTCAAGTAGCTGAATGCCCGTCCTCCTGCTGAGGGCATCGGCTACCACGTTCCCCTTCCCAGGAGTATAGACTATCTCAAAGTCAAAGTCCTGGAGGAACTCAAGCCATCTCCACTGTCTCAGGTTCAGGTCCTTCTGAGAGAAGATATACCTGAGACTCTGGTGGTCAGAAAAGACTGTGAAGCGCTCGCCCATCAGATAGTGCCGCCAAGTCTTCAGAGCGAAGACCACTGCTTCTAACTCCAGGTCATGAGTGGCGTAGTTCTTCTCATGCGGCCTCAACTGTCGTGATCCGTAGGTGATCAGGGCCCGCTCCTGCATCAGGACGCACCCGAGTCCAGTCCCTGACGCATCGCAGTAAACTACGTATCCAACTCCCTCCTCAGGCAACCTCAAGATAGGTGCGCTGGTCAACCTCTGCCTCAGCTCCTGGAAGCTCTGCTGACATCTGTCTGACCACACGAAGTGTTTCCCCTTCTTCGTCAACGCTGAGAGTGGTGCTGCAACTCTGGAGAAGTCTGTCACGAATCTCCGATAGTATCCGGCTAGGCCCAAGAAGCTCCGCACCTCCGTCACGCTCTTGGGTGGCTCCCAAGCTAGCACTGCCTCGATCTTCGCGGGATCCACTGCAACTCCCGCCTCAGAGATGACGTGCCCCAAGAAGTGGACCTCACGTAACCAGAACCGGCACTTTGAGAGCTTGCCATAAAGCTGGTGCTCTCGGAGCGTGTCTAGCACAACTCGCAGGTGGTAGGCATGCTCCTCCTCAGTCGTCGAGTATACCAAAATGTCGTCAATGAAGACCACGACAAATCGGTCGAGGTATGGCTGGAAGATCCTGTTCATGAGGCTCATGAACACTGCTGGAGCATTGGTTACGCCGAACGGCATAACCAAGAACTCATAATGGCCATACCGACACCTGAAGGCCGTCTTCTGCACGTCCTCATCTCGAACTCTGAGCTGATGATAGCCTGACCAGAGGTCTATCTTCGAGAACCACCGCGCTCCCTTGAGCTGATCGAAGAGGTCATCAATCCGTGGCAGCGGATACTTGTTCCTCACTGTCACCTGGTTCAGGCGACGATAGTCGACACACAGTCGCAAGCTCCCGTCCGCCTTCTTGGCGAACAAAATCGGGGAAGCCCAGGGTGAAACACTGGGTCGGATAAACCCCTTGCTCTGCAAGTCCTCCAACTATACCCGCAGCTCCCGAAGCTCGGCGGGGGCCATCCGATATGCTGGAGTAGATATCGGGGCTGTCCCGGGGTACAAGTCGATGTAAAAGTCTACCTCTCTACGAGGAGGTAGCCCTGGAACGTCGTCGGGAAAGACGTCCACGTACTGGTCCACCACTGCAGGAAAAGCTGGACTCCGCACGTCCACTGCTCCTAGGATGAGGCTAGCCAACTGATGAGAGATGGGCTGCACTCTCCTCCGCGGAAGTCCATCCTGTGCTGCAAAGGTTCCCTTCTCGCCGGTGAAGGTAAACCTGCTCCCGTCGGTGCGAACACATCGCACCTTGCGCCTAAAACAGTCGATCTGGGCATGAACCGTGGATAGCCAATCCATGCCCAAGATGACGTCGTAAGGCCTCGACGCCGCTACAAGGAGATCCCAGCCGAAGCTCTCGCCTCCTAGAGTAAGCTCACACTGCCGGCACTAGTGCGTAATCGTCGAGTCTGCTCCCGTAGGAGTCTCTAGCCGTAAGGATCGAGCCAACGGCTCAGTCGGAATCTCCGAGCTCCGAACAAGGGCAGAGGCTATGAAAGAGTGACTCGCTCCTGTGTCTATAAGTACTGCAGCAAGGGTGGAATAGACACAGATCGTACCTCGAATCATCTCTGGCATGTCGGGGTCGTAGGCCTCCACTGCCTGGAGCTGGGCCTGTCCCTGCCCGCCAGCTCCCTGTGGTCGAGGTGGCCCTCCTGGTGGTGGTGGGGGTAGAGCCTGGAAGCGTCGCCCACCACCCGCTGCTCGGCCAGCTCCTCTGCCACGTCCGCCTCCTCCCTGCGGACCGCCACGGTCGACCCTCTGCCTCTGCCTGGGTGGCCCCTCCACCGTCTGCTGCTCCTCTGATCGGCGAGTCGGGCAGTCACGAGCCATGTGACCCTGCCGGCAGCAGGAGTAGCACAGCCTGCCTCTCGGAAGACTGGCACTCCGCTGTGTGCCCCGCACTGCTGAGCCGGTGTCCTGAGGCCGTCTGCGTGGGGGTCTGGTCTGCCTGGACCCAAGAGTCATCCGTCGGCTACCTGCTGCCGAAGACTCAGCTACCTGCCGCCCTGCGCTAGGTCTCGCCGCTGAAGAAGGCTCTGCCAGGAAGCTCTCGATCAGGAGGGCTCGCTCCAGCACTCCCTCCTGGGTCGGAATGCTGAGGGAGATCAGCGACGCCCGAATCTCCTGTCGCAATCCCTGCTCGAAGGTCCGGGCCCGGAAGAATGGGTCCCGTACCATGTCGGTCGAGTAGTGAGATAGGTCAGTGAACCTCGCCGCGTACTGAGCGACCGTCATGCTGCCCTGGCGCAGCTGGAGAAGCTCCTGGATGCACACCGCTCGGAGGGTGGCCGGGACGAACTCAGAGCGGAAGAGGCTCTCGAAGTCCGTCCAGAGAAAGGATGCCTCATCGTGAACCTGGAGCATCAAGCTCCACCATCGTCCTGCCGCCGCCTGCAGGAGGCTCGCCGCGATGAGATCCGCTGGTGTCCTCACTAGCCTAAAGATCTGCACCACCGCCTCTAGCCAGTCCTCGGCGGCCTGGGGGTCCGCCTCACCGCGAAACCTGGGCGGCCGCTGGCTCTGAAACTCATGCACTGCCCTGAGGCGACGTGCATCGTCAGCGTCTGGTACTGGTAGCATCGGTGGCTCGGCGGGTAAAGCTACCGCCGGTGCCACTGCTGGCAAAGGGCCCTGCACCGAGGCCTCGTCGCTCGGTGGGCTGCCGTCGCACCCTACACTCGGAACCCTAGCTGGCTGTCGTCGCGGGGCCATCCTGAAAAGGAGAACAAGAGCACCACAGTCAAAACAGTATACCTGGTGAGCTGGCACAAGTAATCACAAGGAAAACCTGAGACTTTCATAAAGCAGATCAGTATACCCGGTGAGCTGACACAAGTAATCCCGAAGAAGACTTGAAACACACACGCAATCAATGTTTTCATGCATTAAGTCGGAAATCAGGAGTTACAGTCATGGTGTACGGATACGTCGGCCGCCGCACCAACATTGGGCTCCCTGAACTGATAACCACACTCAATACACTAAACACTATTGCTTCATATAGAAAGAAAAGACGATCAGAGTCTGCGGTAGAACCGACCACCTCTGATACCAATTTGTCACGACCCGAACTTGGGGCCCGTGCCGTGACTACCCCAAGCCCGCCTTCCATAGGCCAGGGGCTGGCGACTAGCACCAAGGCGTAAAATCCCGGTAAACAGGGAAGGCATTGCCTTTATAAGTAACAACCACCACAGAGTCAGCAAGCGGAAAGTAACTACAAGTGCAGAAAATTAAAGGGGGCCGGAATACAAGCCCAACTGAAAGTACAACTGAAAAAGTAAAGAACAGCAACTGAAGAGAAGACGGCGGCCTCGCGTCGTCCACTGGCAATCCCACCTGAAGGGTGGGTACAGATAGCCTCCAGGCTCCTCGGGTCCCACGTCCGCTCCGAGCACGTCCCGCCCAGTGGTCCACCTCCAGGTACCATCCTTCTCCACGCCCCAACCGAGATCAGCGCTGTCCGTCGTCTGCATCCAACACAACAAGGTGCGGGCATAGCCCGTGCAGGGGTGAGTATAAGCTACTCAGTAAGGACCCCGAGACCCCCGAAGGTCTCCCGAAATCCACAAAGGATATAGCACAAAAGAAAGATGCAATCACGAAGTAACATCTGACTCGACTTAGGTATATGCCCATACATATACCTAAGTCCCCAATTCTAGCTCTGCTCACGAGCTCAAGAACAACTCAATCCACGCAGGAAAGCAAGACTCAAATCCACAAGGAGAGTAAACAGTAAATCCACAAAGGATAGTTCAACACAAACCACAAAGGAGAGTAACATAAGATTCAGCTCAACCAGGTATACTTTTTCAGATGACGTCAAAGATGATCACTGATCCATCTAAGTCGTCGGACCCACGAAGGATCGATAGGTACTAACCCCCGCAAAAGACCCACACATGATCGGGCTCACACAGAACCTGTAGGCAGTGGCTCACACAGAACCGGTAGTAAGTTCCCACATAGGATCGGGCTCACACAGAACCTGTAGCACTGATCCACGTAGGATCGCTGAGTGCAGTAGTCGACGCAGTCCACTGAGGATCTCTGCACAGTCGTCGCCGCAGTCCACGAAGGATCTCTGCTCTGCCATCGTCGCAGTCCACTGAGGATCTCTGCTCTGCCGTCGTCGCAGTCCACGGAGGATCTCTGCTCTGTCGTCGAAGTCACAGCCAGCGCTAGGGTTCCCGCACCCAGCGAGCTCGTTTAGGAGGGTCCGCTCCACGAGCCGAGAGGCTGATACATCAACTGACACGTAGTCCGAAGTTGATGTATCCAAAAGTTCCGTATCGACAACAGGATCTCAACGCAACAGACGGCGCGTCAAACGGACGCCCGGTCTGAGAGTTATTGGCATTTTCGTCCCAGGGGCCCGGTTGGTTTTTAGGGAAAAACCAACCCGACCGTACACCGCCTGTATCCGATCCTCGGGCGGAGTATGCCAAAAGTTCCGTCTCACTTAGAGGAAACTACCAGAGCTGACGGTACGTCGATCGGACGTCTGTAGCTCAAGTTATAAGCGTTTCCGCTCCGAGGGCCCGGTTGGTTTCGTGTACGAACCAACCCGGCCGAACCCAAAGTCTTCCGAAACCTTGAGTATAATATACCGAAACGACCGTATCGATCCAAGGATCGCGTAGCCGCTGACGGTTCGTCAATCGGAGGTCTCAGGCCCAAGATAATGGAAAAAGACCGAAGAAGGCCCGAAAACGGGGGTTCTGGGCCCGGGGCGACCCGGCCCGAACCACCCCTGGGTCGGCCGAACCGGGTCGACCCGAACTGCGTCGGCCCGACCCGGCCGACCGGACCGGCCGGCTCGGCTTCGGCCGAGCGGCCAAAGAAACCGCCGCGGGTTTGACCCGCGGCTTGGAGGAACGCGGCCCGCGCGGGCCGCGTGCTGGGTGGCCGGACCGCGGACGCGGTCCGGCGGTTCGCCGCCGCCGCGGCTCGGCCGCGGCGGAGTTTCCGGCGGCGTGCCAGGCGCCGCCGCCTCCGGTCGCCGGCGCCGCCGCGCCGGCGACCCGCGCCGCCGCCGCCTTCCGCGGGCCGCCGGAGTTGCTCCGGTGGCCCGTTTTGCCTCCCGTCTGCACCATTGCTCCTCCCGGGGGCCGATCTTTACTGCGGGATCAACGGATCGCCCTTGCCGCACGGTTCCTCGTCGTCCGCCAAATCCGCACAACAAAAGATCGGCGGAGGGTTGCCGGGTCTTGTTCGTCAGATCCGCACCCTCCGCGTTAGTCATAAACAACGGGAGGAAAAGAAAATAATCAATAACAATTTTAATTAAATTAAAATTGTTCGGAGATCAGGTTCTTTATTTTAAAATAATAAAAACGGGGAATAAAATATTCCAACATCCCTTACCTTGTCGTCGTCGGACGTGAGGTCGTCGCAGAATCGCTCGTCGCGGAATGAGGGGATTGTCGCGTCGTTGCGGAGGAGACGTTCGTCGCACCGCGGGAAAAAAGTCGCGCCGACGATCTCCGGATCAAGATCAAACGGATTTAATTAATTTAAATCCGTTGATATCGAATTATAAAAAGGGGAGAATTAGAAGATTCTATTCTCACCTTTAACCGCTGATCGAAGGTCCGCCACGGAAGAAGAGGCGCCGTAGAAGAAGAAGGAGAAGGTCGCGGAAAAGTTTGTTGACGTCGCGGATCGTGCGTCGTCGAATTCCGGTTCCGGCGTTCTTCGCGTTCTTCGCGTTCTTCGCAGGGAGGGTGGAGGTTTAGAGGATCTCGCACAACAGGAGGATCCTCCAAAATAGAAAAGTTTGTCTATTTTATTATTTTGCCAACAAACGAAAAACGCGTAAGTAACGACCCATTAAATTCGTTGAATTAATTCAACAAATGAAACAGCCCATTTAATTCACGAAATAAACCGCCCAATTAAATGGTCTGTTAAGAAATAAAGAAAACGCGTCGGTTGACTTTTCAGTTACTTTGACGGGTTTTCGCGGGTGCGTTACTTAGCGAAAGAAACGGCGGGGCTCGTGCGGGCCCTGCCTCACAAATATCCTACCAAGAGGGTAGGATATTTCCGGATAGCACCCTATCCGCTTTAACTCAGTTCAAGTGGCTTCCAAGTGACTTCCAAGCAGCTTAAGTGAAATAAAATAATGTTGTCGCACAAATTTTATTTTATTTCTGTCTTAAAGCCCCAAAATTTAAAAACCACGTCTGAGCAAACGCAACTCCGGAAGAGGCGTTTCTAAGCAAATACCGGCGCTGCGATTTCATCGGTGCCCTCAGAATTCGATTCCGGGCACCGGTTCAAAAGATAGAAAAACCCGCTCGTCCGTTCACTGAATGTACCCGAGCCAAACTTCGGAAATTGATTCCGGGCACACCGGGCCTCGGAATCAGGTGCCGTCTGAAGCTGCGCTCTTGTAAAATTCCAAAGAAAATTAAGAAAAAAAATTTCCTTGAAATTTGCGGGTCTTTACACTATTATATTATTTGTGTGGTGTAAAACAAAGTTAAAAAATTAACTTATCCTCTAAAAGAGTACTCCTCTAATACCAAATTTAAGGTCCTATAGGGGTGATGGAAATATACAAGAGGGGATAAATTTACTTTATTCTAAAAATTAATTAGAGTATAAAATTTATAAGTTGAAATTGATTTGTTTATATAATAAATAATGTAACCTCACTGATATAAGAAAAGAGAGAGATAAAGAGAATAAAATAAATTAAAATATAAACATAAGAATTTTATAGTTGTTTGGATCTAAATGATCATACGTCTACTCTTCACACAACAAACCAATGTATGGAACCCAATTTTGTAAATTAATTTGTAAGAAGAGTGAAAAATCTTTACATACATCTATTTTTAACCTTGAGGGTCAACCCAATTCCTTTATCTTTTATGGTCTTAGACAAAAACCCAGGCTTTTATAAGATAATACCCATAATAGACTTTTACAGGCTCAATCCTAACCTCTTTACTTTTTCTAGTTTAGATGGAAACCTATATTTTAAAAGAGAAATCCAAAAATATATTTTTATAGCTGAAAACCTAAACTAGACTTTTAAAGGCTCAGTTGTAACCTATTATATGTTACGGGTCAAAAGGAGCTCATTATTCTAAGGGGACAGACTAGAATCTGTCTCTTACAAAATAATTCTTTTCCTCTACTACTTTATAGTTCAAGAAAAATCTAGTATTATAAAGGGATAGACCTAACCCAAACATACCTTTTGTTAGAATATTATAACCTTGTATAAGATTCACAATGTGAGACAATACAGCACATATAGTTATATCACATTAAAGAAATGAAACGACTCAACCTAGTGAATAATATTCATTGAAGATATAGGCAAAGGAATTAGGTAGTACCCAGGACCATCAAGATGTTGAAACATTGAAGCTCAGGAAGTTAACACTTTACATTTGTACGAATATGAATAATGAAGAATCATGACTCAGTTTTAGACTATGCAACATGCTGGAGATAAAAAAGATCCACATATCTCTTCTTTATAGATCATGCAACGATCTTTTTATAAAGAAAATATAAACATAAATTTTCTCTAATTTGGAAACAATGATACTCCTTTATAAATTTAAATGTTAAAATCTTCACATGGAGGGAGAATTTAATTTTATCTGATATATTGTAAAATAGATAACTTACTGTACACAAAAATTTAACATAAGAATAAATAAACAACTAATATATAAGGTAATATATCCATAAATTAAGATGATAAATATGTTGGAATACTCCCATAATTTATGTGATACTAACTCTCTACTTTCAAAAACTATTCTAAAATAAAATTTTCACTTTTTGAGTTCTTTATATATATTTTGTAAAACACATGCTATAGAGAAAGAAACAAATTTAGAGTAATTAATATAGAAGTTAATAATCAATATTAATATACATTAAAAACTCTTAGACAATATTCGATAGAAACTCATCACATTTAAAAATATTTGAATTTAGATATTTCATGATTGAAAATTTCCGCATCAATATTAGTTTATTTTAAATCCCATATGAATCATATTAAATTCATTATTAAACAAATTAAAAACTATTTTCATGTATTCTATATAATTATTGAGTAATTATATTTAAAAAACTAAATATATCTATAATAAACATGTCGAAAAATGAAATGTGAAGAATAATATAAAGGGAGCATGTTTCTTGGTTTTAAAAAAACCTATAGAAACTCGAATTACTACATAATAAAATCTATATAAAATATTCATGTAATTTATTCTCATAAGGAAAGTCGTATAGAAATTTTACATAAGTAAATAAACATAGATGAATTTATGTATATGAATTTCACATAAGAAAATTCATGTAAGGGAATTCACATAACTGATTTATATAAGGGACTTTATTTTTCTATTTCATATAAGAAAATTCATATAACCATTTATCACTATGTAAAAATTTCATTCACATAGAAAATACTTTTCATGTATATAAATTTACACATATTTGTTTCTCATGTAAGAGATACTCTCATGTATCTGAATTTTCATAGGTGATTCTAGAAATCTATAAATGGTTTTTCTTATCAAATTTTAGAAATTGAAATGTTCTAAACAACATAATAAAATTTATCTATAGATGAATGTTTTTAAAAAAATTAATTATATTTCTATAGAATAAAGAATCACCTAAATCAATCTTCTATATCTCATGTTATCAGCATAATAAAGTTACAAAATAATTCTGGAAAACGGAAAAATTAAGACAGAAAACATATAGTGAATTATAAGCTAAATGTAGAATATGGTAGATATTAATTTAGTGTTTTATGTATTATAATTAAATGTAAAAAATTATTTCTAAATCATCAACAATATATAAATTTGGAGTTTTATAACCAATGTTATGGTAGAAATACAGATGGTAAATACTTTTAGAAAATCGACTATGTGGATTATAAATTGGATACTTGGAGTTATAATTGGATAAGTTGAGCATAGAAAATGGGCTACATGGGAATAGTGAAAAACCTATATAAATGGTATTTTAAGGTCAATAATGATGTATTTAGCCTAGGAACTCAATGAAAAACATGTAGAATATGAGATGACAAAAAAATGAAATAAAATGATATTTTAAGAAAAGAAAATTATGATCTAGTCAAAGTTAATCATACTTTAATAAACACATAAGGTAACAAAATAAAGAACAAATAAATTATATAATAACAAAAGACAAAGTAAATTATGTAAACCAAAGTAAATTCTTCCTTAATCAATATATAAGATAATAACCTAAAGTAAAACTTAATTAATACTTATAAACAATGAAAAGAATAAAAAACTAAAGATAATACTTCATAGAATTCTAAAAATTATAATTAACCATTATATGATATTTTGTAATTATAAAAACATGATGGGGTTCAAGGATCCACTAAACATATCCTTCTTATAGGTATAAGACTTCAATATAGAATCCTACATCTTCCATATAATACCAGGGCACCAATATCAGTGTCTAATGTCATAATACATTATGGTGGTTCCTGGATGGATTTTAGAATGATAGTTATGGAAATAATTAATCACCACAATCCTCATAGATAGAGTATCCATATAATTTCTCCTTAAGAAAAGAGTGCTCTTGTGATGTAGATTCCATTGACCAGTGGCCTCCCCACCATTAATAGCCTTCCTAAAACATTATCACTCATCATCCTAGGGTTTTTATTAATGAATAATCCCATGAAAAGAAGTCATCGACTGAAATTTAGTCTAGAATATACTCTATTTATCTTCTTTAACCTCCAAAAGAATTTCCAAAAATAGGCTCATTAGGTTCCACTTGTCACAATAATCTTCCAAGGATTATGACTGTATCTTCTCACTATGTTCATGAATAGCCAATTTTTCATTTCATGGTGAATAAGGAAGGTCAAAATCAAAGTTCTAAAGTTATTCTTCCCATTCCCTTTTTCCAATATTAAATTCAATTTTTTAGAAAAATAAATACCAAAATTTTATGATCATTATAAACCATTAATTTCTCATCAAAAAGATAATTCTACCAATATTTAAGGGTGTGCATAACCACCCTTAACTAAAGGTCATGGGTAGAGAAATTATTTTCATGTGGCCAATGATTTTGTGATCCATGAACTACTAAACAGTCACCCTACAGAGGTGTGGAAACCATTCCCATACCTGATGCATTATAGTGAATAACATAGACTTATCCAATCTTAAGTAGAACCAAAATATATGATGATTTGAAACAATGCTTCAACTAAAAAATGATTCTTAGCACTTAGGGATACATGAAAACTTCTCTCCCTTCCAAGTAATGGAATTCAAAAGCAATGTAAGCCTAGATAATTCCTTAACAAATCACATTTTATAACTACTATACCCAAGAAGCTACATATCTCAAAGATATTTTTTGGTTCTTCCCAAAACATAACATCTCTTACCTTTTTAGTATCATATAATATTCCTTGTTACAATAGAAAATATAATAATAACTTGACTTACTTGATCAAATGTCTACACATTCACACTTTTTTATAAATATGATGATCATAGAGAGATCCAAAAGAAATCCTAAAATTATGGTCATGCTTTTATTCTATATTAGAATAAACCAATATGAGATCCATGAATACCACTATGAAGGAGTCAATGTTTTAATGAAATACGTAGTTCATAAGATCCAAAAATACCATAGGATAATTGGTTAAGTTGAATGACATCATAATGTATTCATAATGATAATATTTTATTCTAAAACCATTATTGGGAATATCATACTCCTTTACCCTGAGCTAATGATACCATGACTAAAATTCAATCTTCAAAGACATCCTTAACCCATTAAATTAATCAAATAGTACATCAATGAAATGAAAGGGGTATTTATTGTTAATGGTAACCTGATTGAACATCCTATAATCAATTCACAAAGAAATAGTATCATTATATTAATTAGAAAAGAGTACAAGAGTGGCCCATGAATAGACACTGGATTAAATGAATCCCTTAGATTTTAAATTATTGAACCAAAATTTTGACCCTTCTAATTCACCAGGAATTTTATGATATAAGGTTAATGAAATTTCTTGTGTATAGGTCATTATATTAACAGAAAACTTGACTTCCCACTTAAGAGGTAACCCCAACAAGTCATCCAGAAACACCTCATGGAACTCCCTAACCATGAAATAAATATTTATCTCAGAATATCCTTTATTAACCACTACTAAGAGAGATTATTCCTACCATATAAATCTGCCGACCTAGGTAATAGGAGGTTCTTATTTACTATACTACTTTTCCTATTATCTTGAAATCAATGAGAGCTCGCATTAAGGGTAGTAAGGTCACCCTATATGGTAACTATCAATACTGGATTAGAAAGTGGTCATCCAATCCATCCTTATAATAATATAAAAAATATCTAACTCAAGAATAATAAATTACCATGATAAATCCACAACAGATGATATGATAATGCATATAATGCTTTATAATCAATGCTTCTTCTTCTTCCCAAGAGGTGTAGATATCTACATAATGTATGGAATGATCTTAGATGAAATATTTAATACGTTCATAAAATGTTTAGATTTAAATTCATAATAGGAACCTATATCTAATAAATAAGTAGCCATAAATGATTTAATAAGAATGATATCTAGCACAGTAACCAATCCTATATCTAATTATTTTGTTACTTGGACTGCTACATAGATATTCCTTACTTCTAAATGGTTATAAGGACAACTAATAATCTAAAGTTCGACCCCCACCTAAATTTTACCATAATATGAACCACTTATTCCTCCAAGACCAAGAGATTAATGTAACAAAGTGACTCAGGATAGCCTCCAAAACTGGTACCAAACCCGATAAGCTACTAACCAGAAGGGTGTCATCGATCCCAACGCATTAGTGACTAGCACCAGGGCATCAAACATAGATAAGAGGGAAATATTTCACCCAAACTAAAAAAAGATACATGGAATATATATATATATATAAATCATAAATAACTAAAATATATATATTTCATAACCAAATAAATGAAAATGGTAGTGATACAACTCAAAGGAAAACAGAAAGGGAAAAACCTGAGGTAAATTTCCAATAACCCAATGGGAAAAAAGTAAACGAGTACTCTATGTGACATGTGGGAAATATCCCACTATCTCAACACCAATTAGCCATACCGAACTAACATAAACCTCACCACCTCACTATTTAACCTTATCTTTTCTTGTATCAAAAAACAATACAAGGTCTATACACTATACAAAATGGTGTGCCTAGTGTGAGCTAAATAGACTTAGTGGGATCCCACCCAATTGTTCCATAATAAGTATCTATACAATAATCCTAATATTATTAATTTAAAGGAAATAAATGCATGATAAGTAGTTAATAATTTTTTATATAAAGTCATGGTAAAAAATTTCCCCTTTTCCATGATTCCAAAAATAAACCAGGAAAAAAATTCCCAGAATAATTTACATCAACTATTTATATTTATCAAAATTGGTAATTGGAAGAAAAAAACAAAACAAACAAATAAAAATTCTAAAACATTCCTTAGATAACTCAAGTTAAGGATATCTAGGTCACTCATACATAAAATATGACTAATATACACTTAAAGATCCTAAAACCCATGCATCGTGGTCTAGGGATTATAGGAACACCCCAAAAAGTAAACTTGCATACCATGTCAAAGAATACCTAGATCCAATTTCATCTCAATATAGGAATATAAGAAAAACCAAAAAAGTTAAATCCATTACAATACTAAAGGATTGTCCCTAATACTACCCCTTCTACCTAAGTTCCCAATGCTCCCATGTGATAAATTTATCAAATCATTTCAAAAGGGTTTATCATGTTTCTCAATACAATTTCAACAACCCTTTTTAATTAAAAAAACTTCTCTAAAAACCCATTTCTCACTCCATTTCCCAATTCATTAAAAATAACGTTTCTTTTACCAAAATAATGGGAAAGCCTATATTTTCTCAAAAACCCATTTACACATGGAAATAAACCAACACCAAATCATGCCTAATCATTTATAAAAAAATTAAAAACCAATAGAAATTATGGTTCATCCAACATAGGCTATAGATGAATCCACCTAACTCAAACTCAAGTCACACACCACCCGTGACGGGATCCACACAAACATAAATGATCTTGAGATCAATAAAAGAGTCACTAGCATTGATTCCAATGTCTCAAAATCTAATTATATAAATGAAAGGGTAGGTGGAGATGTTAGATCAACACATGCCTTAGGAAACCCATGCGTCACACCAAAACCATCAATAGAACAAGGCCACAAAGGCAAACACATTGAGGAATCTAAAACTGTTTAATAAAAAACACATCTCAATCAAAAAATTCTAGAAAAAAATCCCAATGCTACTTTTAGACAAAGATATCAAAAAAGGAGAGAAGGAATAACAAAATTCACACACCATAGTAGAAGAAACCAACAAAGATATAGATCAAACACCAAATGATGATTTCTGAAGGGATGGAAACATCCAAAAAAAATTATAGAATCCCAAGGGTTTTAGGGAGAAGGTTTCTTGTTTAATGGGTTAGGGTTTAGTCTTGTATCACATAAAAACTTATTGTACATAAAGGGTTCAGGTAATGAATTATGAATTACCATTGTCAATCCCCCAAGTTGAATGTACACTAAAAAATGTGTCACCTCAACATAAAAATCCCAATATATGAATTTACAATGTGAAAATAGTTCATTTCCTTAAACTATTTCACATCCTGAAATGAATTCATGGCTTCTGGCTAAAATAGTCTCACATAGAGAATCTTCTTCATAGTGTGAACTACTTTTACATCCAGTTCCCAACACAAGGACCTATTAAAAACTCCAGAACTCCTACAACACAATATTAACCAAAGAAACAAACTCTTGAACTTAAAGGATAGAAATCCTTTTACTAGGATGTTGCTTGAATTTCCTACCACATTAGATGCATTAGACTGATTTGTGGATCCCCCTTGGAGGTGATGATCCCAAACCACTTATAAAATAGGGTTATTAATAAAAATACATTGGTGATGTCCCATAAACCTACATACATGAAAATACTTGGGTTTTTATGAATGAAATGTATCTTTTTCCAACATTTCAACATTTATAGTAGATAAGAGTTCCACTCTCCATAGTTTTCAATGATACAGAATAGGAAACATGCCTAGAGGTGATGTTTCTTCCCTATTTTACTTCATTATGCTTCATATTATTTTCCAAGAATAAAACATTACTTACATAAGGAATTTTAGGAGCATAAATCATCTGTAATATCCCAAGATTTTCTATCTCCACCATAAGGGCTCGATCTACCACTTTTATAGTGACCCTTATTTTTCTTACATAACCATTACATAAATTTATTGATAAAAACATAAAATCATTACACAATATAGATCCAATTTTTTAGTGACTTGGTAAAACTACGACTATAAATAAAATTTAAAAAATAAAGAAAAAACATTTATTTAATTTTTTCTCCTATAGTTTCTTATTGGCCCTTGAATTCTCTTTAGTACAAGTAGTTACAAGAGAATATACATGAAAAAGGGGTGAGATGACAACCTATTAAGAGGATAAATATGAACATGACACAATATAACATAGTGTGAGAATAATCATAACATCATTGTCCAAATCATGAGAGGAAGTATTGGAAAATGGTGTGGAATGTGGAAATGCATAAAAATGAAACATCATTTCTAAGTGATAAACTACCACGTAGAGTTGTGAACAAAGATAGCATCATGTTCATGCATATTTCACTTTTATAATAAGATAAATCACATTACCCAATGCATTGGAGAGCTATATAATTCTGAGATCACCCATCACATCATAACACTGACATTGTGCTATATAATTCTAGGCATGCCTGTCACATCACAATATTTACATTATCATGCATGCCCAAGAATCATATATCATTATTGAACATAAAATAACCCATGTAACGGAATGGGTTTCATTTCAAAAGCATAAATTCATAATCATTGGGGTTTAAAATGAAATAGGGAATAATATACTTTATATAAAAATCATCCACATTGAGTGAAGAGGAAACAATCTTGAGAAGTAAAAGGTGCATTTTTTTAAGAAGAGTTATTTTAGAAAACATTTTGTTTATCATAAACTTAAGTAAAAAACATGTATATCCTATAAAAGGTAATATAAATATAAACAAATTATTTTTCAGGAATATTCATATATAAAATTTTGTGAAATAGGGAAAACCCAAAGAGAGATGGGTTAGAGAATTCCCCTTACCTTGTGTGTGAATGATTTATTAAATTTAATGTTTAGTATAATCACAAAATATTCATTAATTAAAAATGAAAGAACCTTTTATAAAAGAATAATATTAATTATGGTTATATTATGTTAATTTATGGGCCTTTGGATGAGTTATAGAGTTTAATTTCATCATTCGAGGATGTTGGGTTTCTATGTTTTCCTGATCGGTTCACTTGTATACATGAATGGATGTTCGTGTAAAATGCTGATAAATATCCAAAAAATTTATTATTTTTTTATTAATTATATTTAATAAGTTTAAATTATATTTTACAAAATTTTGTTATATATTATGATGATTAATCTTAATATAAAATTTAATGATGATTGTTTTAGGTTAATTTTGGCGGTTTTTTCGATCACAATGAACGCAATTGGTTTTATCATTTAGTATTTTGTATAAATGATAGTTCCAAAAAATAAATATGGTTATAAAATAAAATTTAAAATATTTTTTCACCCATTTAAGGGTTTTATTAACATCCTTGAAGGTGTTAAAGGAAAATGAAAGTGTATCGCCCATAATGCTAGTAAATGGACACATCATGGGTGATGATTTCATTTTTAAAATAAATGAGAGAGGGTGAGAGTGAGAGATAGGGTAGAGTTTAAGGGTGAATATTAAATTAACATTTTATAATTATAGTATATCAATAAAACTACAGTTATCATTCCATTTGGGTGAAGGTAGGTGAGGAGAGAATAATAAAAGAAATGAAATTGAAATGATGTTAAAATATAGATGGAGAGGATTTACCACTTGATTTTTTCTTCCTTAAGAACCTCCTTAGGGAATGGTTTTTGGTTTTTGATGAGGCCATGATCTCCTAGACATGGTGGGGGGGGGGGGGGGTAGGTAATATTATTGTTTAGAATTATAGAAAGGAACAAATATTGATAGGTGTGAGGAGAAGAGTGGGTGATGGGTTATATTTAAAGTGGAGGAGAGGGGTGTTTTCTCAATATTATATTCATTAATTAACAATTTTCAATCAGGAATATAAATAGTTTGAGAATTATAAATAAATATATTAAAATAATGAAGGATGGTTAAATATTAAGGTTCTTACATCATCCTTACATAAACAAGGAATCATTAATTCATGTACTTATCATTTATTCAAAATCATCATATTTTACTATTCACAAAAAAATCATGTTTTTCAAAAAAAAAATAAAAAAATTAAACCTAACCATTTTTAGATGATTAAAATTAATAAAATTAACTTCATTTTATGAAAATAATATTCTAAATATGTGTAATTTATTTTTTAATTAATATCATCTTTAACATGGAAAATAGAAATTTTAAAAATATAACTGCTTTTTTAACAAATTGAAAAATTACATAAGGTGTCATAAAATTATCATAAAATAATAAGACAAAAAAAAATTATTTATTTATAAATTTTATGAAAATTAATTTTCATTTAAATTGTTAAATTATTTATAAAATGTAATTAAATATTTATAACTTACAAAAAAATGCCAACACTTAATTAAATTTTTTTAAAATATTTACTTACTTATACAGTGATATAATTATACCATATTTTATCTTATAAGTTTCCGAAATTTTATTTATGATATCATGGATGATGTTACTATGTGTTTAGCCAATTTACTAGTCATAAGGGTCATATTACTATTCTTAGTTTCAAGATATTATTTCATCAATATTGGATCCTTAACTTATAGAAATACTTATTATTTAATTAATTTGTTATTTAAAAATTATTTATTATGGTCTATATGTGATATTATGTGATTAATATGGGGAGTGAGAAATTTCATTGATAAATTTTTGGATCATTACATTCTTCCCCTTTTAAAATTTCACTCTCGAAAATTCATTTTACATAAACAGGTGAGGGTACTTCTCCTTCACCAACTCCTTTAGTTCCCAAGTTTCTTCTTCATAATAATGGTTCATCTATAACACTTTGAAAATGTGGGTTGTATTATTGCTTAGAACTTTATCTCTCCAGTCTAGAATCATTACTAGAGGCTCCTCATAAAAGAGATCATCTCCCAGCTATGCCACCTATGAATTCATTACATTTGAAGGATTTGGATTGTACTTCTTTTGGAGTGATGCATGGAACACATCATGTACTTGATACATATTTGGTGGATGTCAAGATAATAAGCCTTGTATCCTTTTAGATATGGGATATCAAAGGGACCAATTCACCTTTGGAATAGCGTCCCTTTTATTCCAAACTACATGACTCTCTTCCATAGTGTCATTATAAGGATGCCTTTATCTCCAACTTCGAATTATAAGTCCCTTATATGGTTTTCAGCCTAACAATTTTGACTACTATGAGTAGATTTGATATGTTTCTAGATTTATTGAATTTTATCTATCATATCTTTCCCAAGATCAGGTCCATGTATCTTTCTTTAACCAACTTCATCCTACAAGGTAGGGTTTCTACATCGCTTTCCATTGAGAGCTTCATATAGATCCATATGAATACTTGAGTAGAAGATATTGTTGTATGAGAACTTAACCAATGTGACATAATGATCTCATCCACCATAGAATTATAAATGGTAGGATCTTATCATATATTTGAACATCTAAATTTTCCTTTTAGATTAGCCACCAGTTTTTGGGTGATAGGTCAGGTTGAAATTTAATTTAGTATATAAAACATGTTGAAGACTCCTCCAGAATTTAGATGTGATCTAAAGATCACAATCAGATAAAATTGAGAGTGAAACCCCATTCAGTATAACCACTTCCTTCACATATATCTTATCAATATTTTCAAGTGAGAGATATTCTCAAATAGCGATAAATTGGGCAGTCTTGGTGAGTTGGTCCACCACAACCCATTTCATATTATTTCCTTTGGATTTATTCCAGAGACTCATGAAAAAATCCATAGTGACATTATACCATTTCCATATGGGTATAGTAAATAGTTGCATCGTCCCTTTGTTCTTCTGTCACTTGGATTTAACGTGCTGACATATCAATCACCTTGATATATAATCCATAATCTCCTTCTTCATGGTGTCCCACTAGATGTGTTCTCAGAGATCACATTACATATTGGTGCTACCAGGATGGATAGAGAATGTTGGTCTATGTGCATTATCCAATAGATCCTTCTTTATCCCAAGTGATTAAGGCACAGAAATCATTGTTTAAAACAGAATTATACCATCATCATCAATATAGAACTAGTCTATCTTCCCTTCCTTTACTACATTCACCTTCTTTTGTAACTCTGGATCATCCTTTTATGCCTCCTTAATATTATCTTGGATATATGATTAGGAAATAATTTGGTCAAGGTATGATGTATTCCGTACATTTAATTTTTCCAAATCCATTATTTTCATATTCATGAAGAAAGGGTCTTTCTCAATCAGAAGCATAGATAAAGTATAAGGTTATTTTCTACAAAGAGAATCATCTACTTTTTTGACTAATCAGGATGATAGTGAATAGAGAAATCATAGAATTTTATAAGCTCTAACCATATCCTTTGAGGAATATTGAGATAATTTTGTCTGAATATATACTTCATACTTTTTTGATTGATATATATGTCAGAATTATCACCATATAGGTAGTGCAGCTAAATTTTCAAGGAAAAAATCATAGCTATTAACTCCTGATCATGCATCGGGTAGTTCTTCTCATGGATCTTCAACAATCGTGAGGCATAGAAGATCACTTTATCATTTTTCACCAGTACAGAACCCAAAACTTTCATGGAATCATCATTGTATATTACAAAACATTCTACAATTTTTGGTAATGTGAGTTGAAGTGCATTGATCAACCTTCACTTTATCTCCTTGAATCTTTCCTCACATTCTTCCATCCATACATACTTTACCCCTTTCCTTGTTAATAAAGTTATTTGAATTGACAATTGTGATAAATTTCTCCCAAAATTTTGGTAGTACCAAAAAAATCCAAGAAAAATGCATATTTCTATGAGACTGGAGGGTATGGGCCATTCCTCAATCGCCATTGTTTTTTAGGAGTCCATAGAAATTCCATCACTTGTGATCACATGTCCCATGAATGTGAATTTTTGTATCAAAAAGTGACACTTTCTGAACTTGGAATAAAATTTCTCTATCCTAAATTTCTCCAACACAAGCCTTAGATATTCTCCATATTCCTCCTCACTCTTAGATTAGATGAGAATATCACCAATAAACACTTTCAAAAAAAATTCAAGGTAATGTACCAAGACTCTATTAATAAAATCTATGAATATTTTATGGACATTAGGAAGTACAAATGGTATCACCAAACACTCATTGTTCTCATCCTTTGTATGGAAGGTATTCTTCTGAATATTTTTCTTCTTCAACTTTAGCTGATGATATCCAAAATTAAGATCCCCCATTTATAAGTACCAAGATCCTCATAGCTGTTCAAACAAGTCATCAATACTTGGAAGAGGATATGTGCATATTATGTTGATCTTATTGAGTTCCTGATAATCGATAAATAAACACAATGATCCATCCTTCTTCTAGACAAAGAGCACTAGTGCATCCCAAGGTGATGCACTAGGAAGTATGAACCCTTTGTCTAATTTCTGTTGAAACTACTTCTTTAACTCCTCTTGTTTGATAGGATCCATCCTATAGGGACACTTTGAGATAAGAGTAGCTCCAGTTATGAGTTTTATTGATAACTCTTCGTCACAATCTGGGGGTAAGTCCAAGAAACTCTTCAAGAAATACATAACTATATTCCCTCATGATGGGAATTTCCTCAAGGTTAACACTTCACTTTGACACAGCTATTTGAGCTAGTTATTCTTATTCATAAGGAATCATCCACCACACCATTAAAGGATTTTATAAAGGAGATTTATGATCTTCCTTGCATTTTTAGAGGATCATGGGATGGCTCAGATTATAAAAAAAAAATTTTTTCCCAAAAGTTGATTTTTTTCTCTATATAAGGAGTGTTAATCCATTCCCATTATAGCATTGAATTCCACCAAGGGAATTATCATGATATTTTCTGGGAGAATTTTCCCATATATTCGAACAGGAGAGGATTCCAACACATGGGTTGCAATGATTCGACCACTAGGTTTTTTTTCAGATATCGCTACTTCAAAGTTTGGAGGCTTTGATTAAATATTTATAGAAAACATTGAATATATAAAAGAATTTGTAGACCAAGAATCAAATAATACTTTTTCCATTTTAGAGTGAATAGGAAGAGTACCTTATATGACTTCTTTTTATTTCTATACTTCCATATTAGTAATGGAATATGTCATTCTTTTCTCCTTTGGTTTTCGTAGTTGCTCAATTTATCTCAAGGACTCAAGGTTTAGTTCGTGGGCATGCATAGTTCCCTTTATCCCTACAGTTATAGCATTGGAATTGGGGTGGTGATCTCTTTTCCTCCACCAAATTGTCCAGATTCCTCATGTATTTTCAATATTCATGAGCTTAGTGGCCTTCTCTCCCACACTTGAATCATTTCCCCATCCCTTTGAGGTAGTTACCATGATGCTTCTTCCCATATTTCTGACATGTGGGTGGTTGATTTTTCTTTCTACCATTCTCATGTGATCCTCCTGGTTGAAATTCGTATTTCATTTATTATCACTATAGGTATGGGACCATTTTCAAAACTCCATCTCCACATTGAGAGAACAAAGAATAGCTTATTAATAACTCCAAAATTCAGGATCTTCTAGAGCCTTTTTAAGGTGTGGTTTTAAATAAATAAAGAATATATCAATTTTACTATCATTGTTGATAAAAAACTCAAAGTGTACCTTATAGGAGTTGTGAAATTTTCTTTGTATCCCATGACAGATTCTCCATCATATTTCTGTAGCTCTATAAATTATCTCTCTATATTTTTAAGAAGAGTTTGAGGGAAATAATTATTAAGAAACATTATCTTAATGTATTCCCAATTCGTCTTTTTAATATAATCCTTCATCTTGGTGTTCTTAATCAAATACAACCATTGATTGGCCTCTCCATCTAGAAGATAAATAGTGATATTCACCTTCTCCATCTCAGAATAGTGAAGATAAAAAAGACTATCCTTATTGAGTTGACCCACTTTTCCCATACTAGTGGATCAGAAGATAAACTAAACATCGGTGGTCATTACCAAATAAAACACTTGATAGCTAGTTTATCCTTCTTAGGTGAAGGGAAACATCACATATTATTCATGTTATTGTTCATAATCTGAGACAGTTGGGTAAGTATCGCCATGATATTTTAAACTCCACCTCCCAAAGCATTGGGGATGTCATTTTTGAAATCGAAGCATTATCCCATGAATGGGTTATTGGCCATGTTTCTCCTGGATCCCACCATTTTCTAAAATAGAAAAGGTTAGAACAAAACATAAGTCAAACAAGTCATCAAAAATTTATCCGTTTTTAAAATTAACTCTAAACAATTATTTTATGTGATCCATATGTTTAGAATATTTGAAAACAAAGATTCATGGGTTCTTACTTACACTTTAGTCTCATACTATGGGATTTCACTTTGTTCTCTAATATTAATTCCCAAATTAATTAAATCATGATATGATACCAACTATAGTGACCCTTATTTTTTTTACATTACCATTACATCAATTTATATATAAAAAACATAAAATCATTACACAACGAGGATCCAAAGGTTTAGTGTCTTGAAAAAAATAGGACCACACGTAACATTTACAAAATAAAACATAAACTTTTATTTAATTTCTTATTCTCAAGCTTCTTATTGGCCCTTCAATTCTCCATAGTACAAGTAGTAACCTTACTATATACATAAAAAAGGGGTGATAAAAAATCCTAATAGTACAATAGATAATAACATGAAACAATATAACATGGGGTGAGAATAATCATAACATCATCACCCCAGTCTTTAAAGTAAGCATTAGATAATGAAATTGAATGTGGCAATGCATACAAATGAAGCATCATGTCTTAGTGGAAAACTACCACACATAGTTGTGAACAAATATTGAATCATGTTCACACATATTCACTTTTCTCATGAGATACATCAAATTATCCAATGCATTAGATAGATATAAAATTCTAGACACACCCATCACATCATGAAATTTACATTTCACTATATAATTCCAGGTGCACCTATCACATCATAACATTTATATTATCATGCATGCCACATAGAATATATATTAATATTGAACATAAAATAACACATAGAAAAGAATAGGTTTAATTTCATAACCATGCATTCATAAACATTAGGTTTCCAAATGAAATAGTGAAAAACATACTTGATATAAAAACATAATCTTTGAGTGAAGAAGAAACAATATTGAGAAGTAAAAGGTGTGTTTATTTTAAAGAGGATTTCTTTTGAAAATATTTTGTTTGTCATAAACACGTGTAAAAAACATGTATATCCCAGAAAAGGTTATAAAATGATGAAGAAATGATTTTTAACAAATACCCATAATGAAAATGTTGTGAAATAAGGAAACCCCAAAGAATGAAAGATGGGTTCAATAAATCCCTTGACCTTGTGTCCAAATGTTTTATTCACAATAAAATCATGTATAATCATATTAGATTCGTTAATTAACAATTAAATTACCTTTTAAACATGAATATGATTCATTTTGATTTTATTAGGTTCTTTTATAGGACTTTAGATGAGTTATAGAGTTTATTTTTATCATCCGAGGGTGTTTTCTTTCTTAGTTTTCATGATTTCTTCACCTGTATACATGAATGGATGTTCATGTAAAATATAGATAAATATCCAGAATTGTTATTATATGTTATTAATGATATTGTAGAATTGTAAATTATCTTTTAAATAATTTGGTTATATGGTACAAGGATGAATCTTTAGATTGGATTTAATGATGATCATATTAGGTTAATTTTGGTGGTTTTCAATCACAATGAACTTGTTTTGTTTTATCATTTAGTATTATGTATAAATGCCAGTTCTATAACATAAATATAGTTATAAAAACACCTTACAATCTTTTTTAAACAATTTAATGGTTTTATAAACATCCTTGAATTTTTTAATGTAAATTTAATGTGCATCGCCCATGATGATGGTAAATTAACACATCACAGGTGACGATTTCATTTTTAAAATAAAAGAGAGAGAGTGAGTGAGAGAGAGAGAGTTGGGGGAGGGGTGATTTTTAATGATTTATATTTCATTAAAATGATATAATTCCTATATATCAAACATAATGAAGTTATCAAGCCATTTGGATGAAGGGAGGTTAGGAGAGAATAAGAAAATAAATGAAATTAAAAGGAAATTAAAAGAAAGAGAGAGACAATTTACCACCTGAATTTATCCTCATTGAGAACCTCCTTAGGGAATGTTTTTTGGTATTTTTATGAGATAAAGAGCTCCTAGATGTGGGTTGGGGACTAGATAATAGTATTGGGAGTAATTTAGTCGAGTCTCAAAACTTGAGAGGTGCGAGTAGAAGAGGGGGTGAGATGAGGTATTTATAGTGGAGGAGATGGGTGTTTTCTCAATATTCTATTCACTTGTCGATTATTTTCGCTCAAGACTATGAATAGTTTGATAATTTTCTGTAAATATATTTAAATAATGAAGTATGGTTTGACATTAATGCGCTTACATCTTCCTTACATTAACAATTACAAAACAATTCATTCATTTAGCATTTATCAAAAATTATTGTATTTTACTATTCATAAAAAATTCAAGAATTTCAGAAAAAATCCAAAACAATTTACCATAACCATTTATCAATATATATAAATCAAAAATGAACTGAATTTATGGAAATAATTTTCTAAATATTAGTAATTTAATTTTTAATTAGAATCATCATTTACTTGGAAAATAAATATTTTAAAATTATAACTGATTTTATAACACTTTGAAAAATTACATAAGGACTCCTAAAATTATCTTAAAATAATAAGACCTAAAAATATTTATGAATGAATATATTTTATAAAGAAAAAATATTTTAAATTAATAAATTAATCATAAAATTGTAGTTAAATATTTATGACTTATAAAAAAATTCCAACAATATATTAATAATTTTTAAAATATTTACTTACTTATACTAAGATATTATTATATCATATTTTCACTTGTAAGATTACTAAATTTTATTTATACTTTCATGGGTGAGGTTACTATTTATTTTTCTGGTTTACTATTCCTAATTATTATATTAGAATTTCTATGGTTAGGTTATTATTCCATTGGTATTGGATCCTTAATTTCTAGAAATACTTTTTATTTCATTATTTATTTGTTTATAAAGTCTTTATTATGGTATATAAACGATATTATGTGATTACTATAAGAATGAGGAATTTAAATTGATAAAATTTTGGGTCATTAAAACTTTTATAAAAGTTGAAACATTAAATTAGAAGACCTATGATTAAATCTTATGTTGAAATACCATTTCAAATTGAAAGGATTTCAATTTTTCATTTAAAGCCATATTGAGAGAGAAATTAATGAGTTTTCAAATCTTGTTTAAACATTCTATGATTATATAATTCTATAGATATAGGTACAAAAAATACAAATAATTTTTCAAGTTTATCATATCAGGATAAAATTACTAAGCTAACATGACCTTAGATTATTTCTACTCTAGGTTCTCATGCATCTTGGATTGAACAACATACTCTCACAAGTTATGGTTGGGTTATTCAAGAATAAACACCACCAACTTCCCCCAAATGGCCTCATGATTCTATAGGGATTTAATAAAATCATCATTGTCCAATGAATCATATTCAACTTAAGGATTTTTTCTTCTTTAGAAAGATAAAGGCTATTGGTAATTAAATTTCTAAGATTGATCCTTATCTTTTCTTAGACCCATTATTACCTCTCTAACCTAAGATAGGCAAAGTACAACTCCTTTTTCTATGTCCCTAATGGTTCTCTATACCATCTAAAATATTTTTTGGTCTAAATAACTATTATCCCCTAGAAAATTATCTTCATATCCCTTAAAAACATTTACATGGGATCTTCATAGGGGAATAATACTACATGAATTAAAATAATAACAAAGAAACCCAATAAAATTGTTAAATAACATCAATTAAAATCTTAGGAATCTATAAATAACTATAATAATCATAAGAATGCATTTAAAATAGTTAAATCTCATAAAATACCAAAAATACCATTATACATGGTTTGACCGTATGGTTTACCTAACCATATGCCAATCGTGTAGGTATCATTGAATAGATGTGGTTATCTAAAAGTTTTTTCATAGGATTTCAAAAACCATTTGCTAAGAAAGTGAGACATATTTTATATCTACCCCAATATGAGTGGCATGATTTACTATGTGGTTTGTATCTCATGTACTATAACCATGCACCCTAGAAAAGCACTCCAACCCTCTATTTTTTAATCTAATATTTCATAAAATCCAAAATCAAATAAAAAAACATAAAAAATTAATCACTTTTAAATGTTCCATGTGGAAATAATTCTTTTTTATGATGAGTGTTGTCCATAAACTCACTCATAACCAACCCCTCAACTTCTGATGATCTTATCTCCTATCTATCAAAACATTCCAAAATAACATGAATCAAAATCAGGCTCTCTGATACCATTTTATCATAAACCAACCCTGGATACCCCAAACCTAGTAGTTGAACCAACTATTTACAAGGAGTTAGGGTTTTTTTTATCCCTACAGTCTAGTAACTAGTTCTTGGGAGTCAACAAATCACTCTTGGGAATGGTTTCCACAATAAATTATAATATTATAAAGAGACCCCTACCTAAGAACCTAGAATTAAATTGTCATAAATTTTTGTTTGATGTAAAAAATAAAAATATTGGAAGAAAAAATAAATAAACTATCTTTTAACAACATATATAAAAAATCATAAAAACGATAATAGTAAACATAGAAACGTCAAAATAAGATTATATATAACAATTAATTCAAAGTAAATATGAGATAATGGTATGTAAAGACAATAAGGCAATTCAATAAAATAATTTTACTATAATAATAAAACAAAATAAACTAAAATGACTATTATAAATCAATTGAAATGAGGTATAACTTCCCCACCATGTCACCACCAACTTAATATCATCTTGTTTGAATATACACCATCTTTATGTGGTGCCTTACCTTTAACTATATTAACCAAGACAATATTTACATACACATAAAGGGTGTTGATAGGGTGTGATCAGAACTAGCACAGTAGGATCCCACCCAGTGTTCTTTGATCAAAATTTTCTAGATAAACTAATAATTTTAGTTTGAAAATAAACCATATGAAGATAATCCTTCAACATTTTAAAGACAATTAACATATAGCAATTTTTTTAATTAATTTAAATTTGAAATTTATATTTTTGAAAACAATAATTTAAAAACATGAATCATGGGATACTTCATAAGGTATATGAGGTTAAGGAAATATAAGATCCTCATACTATCTTTTTCAAAAAACCAATCGTATGAAATTTCACACAGGTCAATAGCCACTATGTTGTCCCATACAAGTGGGTGAAGAAACATCCTAGTCAGAGTGACATCAGAACAAGAAATATAATCCATAGATGGGCAGAGATCCCTCAAATCATGGTAGGTACTTTTCCTAGGTCTCCTACCCAATCACCCATATTCCTATAATGTATAATCATTTTATCTTACTATAAATTCAATTATATTCAAAGAGAAATTTCATCAAGAACATAATATAAAACACCAATTTTCGTACATATAAAACATTATTTAGATGACACTTTCATTGCACGTAACAAAATAAAAGGATATAAAAGAAATATTATCCTATAACTAGTCCTCATTGATGAAATAAAACACATTGAAAAAATATAAAACATTCTCTATGAAATCCAAGAACATGGGTTTCTTTAAAATTGAATTTTATAGAACCACCTACATTAAACTAATGAAATTTCTCACCAATGATATAATTCCACCAATAGGGGATGAGAAAATATACTTATGATGTGAGAGGAATCCCTAACATTATAAACCCCTAAATAAAAATTCTTGTAACCCAAAACCTATCCCACCATGGTCTTAGGGAAGAATAAAACTATGATAAAGAATGATAAAGAACAAAAGATAAGTAAATAACCCCTTACTAGGTGACCTATTGAAGAAATATTATGAAAATGAACTTGAAATATAGTGGAAAGGGAAAAGATGTGAAAGATATGAAATCCCTTTCTTATGAGGTTTGAATAAAACGATAAAGAGAAGAGATATATTTAAATCAAGTAGAGGTAGGGAGGTAATATCACATTTTAATTAAACTAGTATGGCCACATGATTTGGCTACATGATTTGAAAAAATGTATGCCAATAATGTGGTATCCGCTGTAAAGTAACCCCTTACATAGGGGTAATCCACATGGTTTAGCTACATAGTTTAGGAAATTTTGTGATAACCTCAATATGGAAGGGTAGTCAGATCATTTTTGTCAAATAGTTTAGGAAATTGTGTTCCAACTTTGTGCACCATACAAAAGATCACACTACCTCTGACATAGTTTTTTTTTCACTGCTAGCACTAATTGTGAACTAACCATGTGTCCTATTCAAATTCCCTATTTTTCAAAATATTTAAAGGAAAAGACCCAAAAATGAAGAATAAATATAAAAAATAAATAATATATTTTGCACCTAAAAATGACATGCTGGGTGTGTAAAATGATACCATGTGAACCCCGACATGATTAGGTTGGGTAGGGTTCGACTTTACCCAGGGTTAGTAGCCCTTCTGGTCGAATGGTTGGGCCACATGGGATGGAGAGGTCAACCTATTTTCTGACCCACATGGTTCTCCATCCACCTTAAAATAGGTCAACCGATGGGCTAGCCTATACACATAACATCATAGATTTAAATATTAATTTCCTTTCTCTAAGTTAATTGTTTTATTATTTTTAATTAATAGAAACTTAGGTAGAAAATAAATCTCATAATATATAAATAAAATTAATAGGACTATATTCACCCATATAAGTACATTATGAGAAGAATAAATGAAACATAGTGTTATATACTAATGATTATTATATAACATGGATTATTACACCCCTTATAAGTTTATAAAATAAATTGGAAAAAAATATAAAATAATAATATTTTTAGAAGTAGAAAACCACTTAGATCGTTTTCACCCTTCAGAATCACTCTTAAAAGATTTATGACTACAATGAGAAAAAAACTTCATTATTGGAGAAATAATATTTTTAAATCCTAAATGAATGAGAAGTGTTATTTTATAATTTGTAATGGAACAAATTTATATAATGTAATGGGGGTAATGTAGCTCTTATTTGGAAATAATAAAAGGGATGAGTATAATACTAGTAAACTTATTACCATTTTATAATTACCAGTATAAATAGAGTTTATTTAGATGTTAAATATAGAAATTTTCATTATAAATAATTTAATTTAATTAAAACAAATGATTTTGGAATATAATAAAAATAAACTAATTCATTTTTAAAATACATTTTATTCTAAAGATTTTTTTATAAAATATATTTTCGTTGAATTTATTATATTCAAAGAATGATTTAAATAATAATTAATTCTTGAATTAAATCTAATTATTAGTAAAAAAGTTTAAATGATGTATAACAAATAATAAAGTAATTATAATGAATAAAAATTTAATGATTTGTTGACAAAGGAATATGTTTTATCTAAAAACATTGTGCTTACTATATATTATATTTTTTTATTTAAAATTTATCTTTTTCATATTTTTATTATAAAATTTAATGAAATTTATTTTATATGTGTATATAAATGAATATATTTTCAAAATTTTATTTTTAATTGGATAGAAATAAGAATAAAATCATTTAATAATATGAAATGATTTTTCAAAGAACTGTTTTTTCTATATGTTGTGAATTTTTATATTAATAAATTTAATTGATTATTAATAAAGAATTATTTTTAATGAAATTTATATTATATATATATATAAATATAATTAATAATTTATTTAATTATTTTAACGACTAAGGAAGAATATTAAATTCATTTTTATGCATAAAAATAAATTTTTTAAAAAATTATTTATTATGATTTTTGTGTTCGTATATGAAAATAATGTTTAAAATTTTAGAAATTGAATCTAATATAATGGATTTAATATATTAAATAATAATTTAAAAAGTAGGTAATAATTTAAATTACATTTTTAGGAAAAAAATAATTTAATGGGGTAAAAGTCAATTACCACAATAATGGGTAAAATATGATAAATAATTAAATTAATATCTAAAATTGATAAAATATCTCTATACCTTATCACTTAAATGTATGGATCATATCATTCTAAACATAACTTCTTTAAATGTAATTTTTTAGTTTCTTCCTATTCAAACATCTTTGTCTTACACAATAGGGAATGTTTATCTGTTAAAATGTCACTCATCCTCACTTATACCCTTTCTAAACCATGCTTAGAAATTATAATTACTCTTTATATTCTACCATATTTCCTTTCCTAAGAATCTTGTATCATGTTTATTATCCTATTATCTCAATAGGATGTATCAAATATTTTAAAAGAAATAATACTTCATAGAAATCATACAAATTCATTTTTAAAGCTAGAGTTTGTCTGATCAAGCAGGAATCCATGGTATGGAGTTTTAATGAATCAATATCATTTTTATTGAGTCATACATTACATTTTTTAACTATGTTCTTCTAATTTTTCATTATTATACTTTATAATTATATTATATTCTATTTATTCTTACTTTTATGAGGATTTTCATTTCTTTCTCATAACTTCCTTTTCAAATGATTCTTACTTCACAAATTTTGATATACATAAGGATTTTTCATCTCTATTTCCATTAATTGAGGCATGTTTCATTTTATACACTTATTTTTATTATTATGGTGTATAAACGTCCCCATTTTATTATTTTATCACAATTTACTTTTGATTCATAAGATTTATGACTCATTTTCATAATCCTTCTTTAAGTGTTTTTATCCAAAAATTATCAAAGTATTAAGGGTTTCTCTTGACTCATGTTAACTTTTTGAGTCATAATTATTCTTCATTTAATGTAATATTATGATTTTTTATAATCTACCATTTCTCTATTCTATGTGGTATTTTATTTTTCTTTCTGGTTAGAATATGTTTCTTTATCAAAATATTATTTTTGATTTATTCTTACTTCATAAAGATATATCATTACAAAGAAACAACTTCTTCCTTCTGTTCTAGGAATTTTTCTTCCATGTACATATTTTTTCTTACCCAAAATTTTTTCAATTATTATTTTCAAATATATATGTGTATTCTCTTATATATCCTTCGAATTTCTATTTATCTATATTAAAAATGATATTTTATAATTCTTTTATTGATGTAGAATGATTTAAATTTGTTATAATGATTAAAAATATATTTCCTTCCACTTATATAATCTAAATTATGTTTATTTTACTTTAACATTATACTTTTTAAAATTTTCCATTATTGGTAATTCTTTTATAAGTATTGTTTTAAAAATTCTCCATGTAACCTTTCCCAAAAAAAATTAAAATATAAATATAAATTAATATTTTTGAAAATATTACAAAAGTTTTAAGAAAATTATTTTTATGTTTTCACTTTAATTCTAATAAAGGTTATTTTTTAAGGAAATAATTATAGTTTTAAAAATATTTAAAAAATATTTTTTTATATACTATTATTTTTATTTGATTTCATGAAAATTATGCTTAAGAAATTGTTTTCCTCATTTGTGACTATTATAATGTTGTGTAAAAATAAGTAAGTGCATTCTTAAATGTTTTATAATTTCTTATATTCGTATAAAGGATTTTTCAACTATATCAATACTCTTTTTTCATACATTTAGTGATCCTTATGGAATATTTCTTCCCAATATGTATTTTTTCACAAAGAAACTCCTATTATGAAATTATCTTTTGATTCATTATCAAAATTTCCATGTTTCAATGGAGATGAGGAAATGAAATGTATATTAGAAGATTAGTACCTTTAATTACTTATTTATATTTTCATGTAATTATATCCTTTTTTAAAATGAATTTTCATTATAAGTACCATAAAACTGTTTCTTCTAATTAATCAAAATGCATCTAAATAATCATACATTTTAATTTAATGGGGGAATTATGGATATAACAATATATTATTTTATTCTATATTGGAAACATTGTAAGCCAATAATAAATTAATAATCCTAATATTGATATGTTTATGGTTACATACACTTTTTTTCTTGGATGTTTTATTCCTTAAGAAGCATTTTATGTGACTCATTTCTAAGGGTTAATCAATTTATGATATATGATTGATTTCATATGGAACACAGATGTATGGACTATCATTATACGATAGGCGGACCCAAAATTATATATCCTTACAGTGCATTAGGTAGAGATTTTTATCTCATTATATGATTATGTTTGGGGTTATAAGTGTTTATCCTAGTCCATTATGTTAAAGGAAACAGGTGGTGATACTCGATCCAATATGTTATGGATCATGTTCATACACTATGTGGTGATGGTCTTAGAAGTGATCCCTGATATAGAAAATGATTTTATATGATGATACTTGTATCAAATTCCTTTTTTATGTGTCCATGATCATGATTACAGTTCACTATTTCACATTCCTAAGTCATGGAAAATGTTATGTTATCATGATGATCCTTTTATGGTACTATGATCTATGTTTTCATTTATAACCATGTTATCATGATTTATGATAACTTTTTATGATTGTATTATCTTATTCCATTAATAATGTAACTTTTACCATGTTCATGTCCCTAAAATGTTTATTATTTAATCAAAAATCCTTTATAACTCATTGGTGATTCAATCCATTTAATGAGAATTTGATTTTACTCCCTTCATATGTTTCCCCATTTCCGTATAAATTTATATCCAAGGATATGTATATGACGCATTCATGTGTGGGGAATCTTATTTGAGATGTTGAAGTTCTAATGCATAATATAATAGTTATATAGCTAATCTCAAAATTCCCTAATCCTTTTGGTTCTGGGAGTGTTTTCTAGTATATATATAAAGTTTTTAGTAATGTAAAATGATTTATGTGTTATTTGGGTCATCTTAGAATGTATCATAATATGTTTGAAATTTTTTTATTTATAACAGCAAATCTAAGAGTGGAGGTCTAGGGGTACACCAGTTGGTATCATAGTAGGGTTTAGTTATTTTTTTAGGATTAGCTTAATGATATTATGTGGATAAACTTATATATATCTAGGTTGAACCGAAAGGGTTTGATAATCGCATTGCATGATTCTGCTCTTTAACATAGTTAGTGTTAACTCTACTAACACTACATGCCACATCTTTATATTTCACACATTGTTCTCTTATTCAAACATCCATTCTAAATCCATATTAGTGTAGTTTAGGTTAAAAATAAATACTTGTGATTATCTCACCAGCCTTCTCTATAGATCAACCCTACTTTCTATAATCTAGTAGTTAGTAGGAAAATATAAATTATAATTTGATTAGTGTATTAATGACCGCACTGTGATCAAATTATGGCATTTTTTTTTGGGAGGGTGTGTGATGAGTGTCTTAGGGTCAAAAATTACAGTGAAAATAAATAAATAAAATAGGAAAAAAACAAAATTAAATTAAAAAAATCCTTTATTATTAAAAACTCCTTCTTCAACACTTTATCTCTAAATTTTTTTTGAAACTTGTTGCTTGATTGAACTACTGCTGATTTTTTTTGTGCTTAACTCACATCGTTAAATTTTAAAAATTCATAGAATAGATGGACAGAGTTTTAAGTACTTTAGGTGCATGATTACTAGCTTCATTAAAAAATATTAAGAGAGGTTTTTTTATGCATGGAATAGGTTCAATGGTTTCTTTTTTAAATTCCCTAATATTGGATTTCATATAAGAACACTATTAGTGTGATTCCTTAATTGATTTATTATTGAAGAGAAATTTAATTTGGACAGAATCACAGGTGGATTTCTAGAGCATCAAAATGAAGAGAATTTGTTTGAAATTTTTGATGATTTCGATAGAGATGATAAGAATTAATTCTCATATTTAAATTGATCAAATGAGGACACATTGGAACATTGATCAATTAAGGAAAAAATTTCTCTAAATTTATCAATGTTGAAATTTATGAATTGAAGAACAAAACCATGAACTTAAAACTGATTTTCAAAAATAGTGGAAAACTGAACAACACATTTAAGATCTATAATGATGAAAATATTCATGTAACTAAAAATAGAATTCTTTATTTGGAAAATAATGTTGGTAAAATTTTTTATAGCCTAGATTTTGAAGAGGATGTGAAAATTAATCTCATTGTGGCTGACAAACCCACACATATAAAACCTAAAAACATTGATAGTACCCAATTGGTTATGGATTTTGTTATAACGGAGGTTCAAATAAACATATTTTATTTATTTTCAAACTATAATACACCATTTTCCACTAAATATGAAACATTTGTAGTTTAAATTAATGTTGAGATAAAAGTGGTATTGGACTCAGAATTGACATCAAATTCTCTAAAACAAATTCAACTAGAATTTGATGACCCTCTTTTTGATTCTGTACTTTGAAGCTCATCCATGCTTAGTGTTATTTTTTATGATTTATTTTTTCTCTAATGAGGAAGAGATTTTTGGGAATATTTCCAAACACTTTGAAACCCTGACATTAGTCTGTCCCTTCAAGAAAGTGTTAAATATATCAGTTTTGGAAAAAATACTAAAGTGGACATCATGTTTTCAAGAACTTTCAAGGGGTTTTTTCAAGGGTATTTTCCACATTCTAATGTATTGGGTCATTTTCCATTATTTTTAGAATCCCATGGAATTTATTTTTCATTCAAAAATATTTGTGCCAAGCACATGTGGTGGTTCCAACTTAGGAAACCACATACACCTAGTGACTATGGTTAAATTATAGGAATGAACAGATGGGGACTATAAATCTTGTGCTTCTTGGAACGAAAATTGTGATTAAATAAAAATTTTGTTTTATTTTTCATATGTTTCTTTAATTTTATAATTTAAAAAAATCATCATCATCCTAGTTAGTGAATCTTCACATTAATCGCTTCTCACATGTTTCTGAAATCAGAGTTGGTATGTTTATCTCATGGTCCTGAAATTTTCACTACTTCATTCTCTCACCTTTTATTGGTCTCATTTTTTAAATTTTAATGTATCAAATAATTGTTTTTTTGTTTAAAAATTGAAGGTTATTTCAGGGGAATGACCAAGTGTTGTTAACCTTCTAAAGGGCAGTGACTATTGATCCATACATTGAGGAAACAAAGTAAAATCTTTCGGGTTATTTTTCTCTTTTATTATTCATGAATATATACTTTTTAGAATCATTTCCTACTTCCATAGAACATTAATTTTTATTTTGATGTTAAAAAATATGACCATGGATGAAAATAAAGTGTGGGGGATGCTTTAAATTTAAATTGGATGATGTATGAATCTAGATTGTTTTTTAGGTGTTATTCATGTTTTATCTTATAATTTGGTAATCTATTTAAAATTTTCTTGAAACCCTGGTTTGTGTTCCAACATTATTTTTGATTTGAACTTAAAAGTTCTAGATTTTTTTACTGTTGTTTGGTTTATTTTTTTGTACATACCTATTTTTTAATCATTAAAATTTATTTACCTTTGTGGAAACGTTGTTTTTGAACTAAAATATGACCCCTTTGACATTCAATTGAACAAATTACTTGAAAATCTAATTTGAATTGAAATGTATAATTATTTTCTTTGACCTTTAGATGCAAAATTATGGAAATGGTGGGGTTTTAAGTTTGGATGAGGGGTATTTATTGTTTTAATCTATATTCACTTCTATACATGTCAAAAAACCATTAAAATATTACAAAATTTCTTCTTTTTCAAGATTTTACCTTTATTTTCTGTGGGTTAAATTTTTTTCTTAAATTTTAAGATTATGATGCCACTTTGAGGTGATTAATCTCTATTAAAACATGGATTTAACTAAGAACATCATTTTTATTTCCCCATTGAAATAATTTTTTATCATTAAAATTTTTGTGGAATATTATACAACTATCATTGGATTTGAACTTTTTTTGTTAGAATAAAACTCTTAATATATGCATCCACATGGGCTATGAAATGAAAACCCTAATCTAGGTTTAGCTGCTATTCTTTCATTCTTAATTTTTTTATGTTTTTGGATGAATTTTTTATTATTATTTATATTTATTAAGTTTTCTCCTATAAACTGATTATCTAATTAGTATGCCTTTTATTTATGTGTTTCGTTTCACCTTGACGTAAAGAGAAGTTTGTATCTTCTTTTTGGATGAAAATTAAAGTTTGTTAAATTATTTTAAAAATTTTCAAATGAAATATTTTTTTTAACGTAGAAAATTTATTTTTCATTGAAGTAATTTAGTTTTAAGGGGTAAATCACATTTTCAACTTGAAAGAGCCTATGGGGAAAATCATATTGAAGACTAATTATTTATATCATGTTACTTTTCCACTCTTGAGAATTATTATTATCCACTGAAAATGTTTAAGTGATTTTTTAGGACAATGAATATTTAACTATGGGGGAATTTGATGTGACCTTTATTTGACATGTTTTTTCACCTCACTTTTGTTGATAAATTTTTTTAATGCTTGTTTTAACATTAATTTGATCAATTAAACCTTTAAGGTTAATTTATAGTTGTTTTAATAAATTAATATAATTATTAATAATTTTTTATCATTTAAATTATCAAGTATTTATCTTTTGACTTATTTTTTAAATTTAATTTGAATTTTCTTTGGTGTACTTATTTTTTAGTTTCTTTGATTATCTTTAATTTTTAGTTCTATATATTAAATAATTTTCACATTTTTGTTTTTTTATTAATATAGTAATTAATTAATTATACTTTAACTTTAATTTGTTTTGTTTAAATAATTTAATTTTTAGTAAAATTAAATTATAAATCAATTATTTTACTATTATTTAATTTCATATCATTATTTATTTTTTAAATTAATCAGTCAATTTTTTTTAATAATTTTATTTTTATATTTGATCTTTTATTGTTTTAACAGATTATTTATATTGAATTTATTATATTTATTGTTTAGTTATGTTTTTAAATATTTAACAATTTAATATTTTATTTTACTTTATTTTTTATGGATTTTCTAATTGGATATTTAATTTCTTGAGCACCACACAAATCAATATAGGTGGAGGACCACATATCCAAATTCTGAAAACGCACGTAGTCAAACTGCAATTTGAACCTGTTTCGGACATACTCAAATACCTAGTTCGAGTAGCTCATAATTCTAATAGAATCATAGAAAACATTAATTTTAGGAGAAGCATATATTTTGCGTTCGAATGAAGACACTTCCTAAACTCGGGAAGGAGACAGTGTTGGTCTGCTGAAGATAAATTCTTTTGGGGGTACTCCCAATTTTGGGAGTGATTAGAAAAAGAAGATTTCAGCAGGGGAAGTCTTCTGTCGACTAGATCCTCATCATCATTAGTGGGCTTCCAAAAGTGGACACGCAGTATCCAACCATGGATGAGTAGTAGGTGGCTTGTGGTTTCTTAAAGGGTGGACGAACTACCCACCAACTCTTGGTAGCATTGGATTTATTTTCCTCTTTAAAACAGGAATCGATCCCCTGAAGTGTAATTGATGTGTGTGTTTTAATCCACTGATGGGAACCATATATAATTGAATAGAGAAATGACTCATTCTCTCGTGGATGTAGGAATACTACTAAACCAGATTAAAATTTTGTGTTCGTCCATTTTCTCCTCTTTTTGTGTAATTTCTGTTGCCACGCTCTTCCGTTGCCCCCTTATAAGTGGTATCATAGGGAGCCGAAGTGTGGGAGTTCAAAATGATGAGGCAACAAAAAGTTTTCTGGGGATCAGAAAATTGAATGTGGTCAGATAATTTTTCTAAGACCAGATCCATGAAGATAACAACGAGAAAATTCCAACAGTGCAAGTGGCATTGAAAACAGAGTTGAAAAGAACCCTGTAGATCTAGTCAAATATATGCTCAAACCATGGGTGAATAGTAAACCCTATCAGAGAAGATTGTACTATTCACACCGCCAGTGAGATTCTGGGAGCTTCTCTAGTGTGCCATGTTATCTCCCCATTAGTAGGCGATCTAGACCGTTAAATTTGTTTTGGCGATATTTTGGCCAATCAGAATATGTTTTCGGTGATCCAGGAGTCGATTCCCACTATTTCATCTATTTCATACGCATCCTTATGGTTATATTTTCATAATTATCACTCAATCAGGTGGTTTTGAAGGGGTGATACATCAATGGTCGTAATCATGTTTTGCAACATCGATGATAGCTAGAGGCGATGCACTCCCAAAATTTGACATTGAGATGTTTGATGGTCATAATAATTTCAGTTTTTGGAAAAGAATAGTGAAATGTATTATTATTTAGTAGGGAATGATCAGATTGTTGATTGGAGAAAATCCCGAGACAACTAGTGACAATGAGTGGCAAGAGCTCGAGATTCTGGTCGTCATCACAATTCAATTGTGTCTAGATAATGACATAAAATACTCATTATTGGACAAGGCCTCACTAAAGGAGATCTGGAAGAAGTTAGAGTAGTGAAATATGGATAATTCACTCCCCAAAAAATTTATTCTTAAAGATGAAATTGTACCAGTTGTATATGGATAATGGAACAAATTTGTTGAATCACCACAACGAATTTAACAAGATCATGATGCAATTATTGGGGATCAGTATGAAGGTTGGATAATAAGATAAAGAACCTTTTCTTTTTTTCATCACTACCAAGATCATTTGATGGAATTTGGATTGCATTTCTCATGGGGAAGGAAACATTGAATCTAGATGACTTGATGGCATCGCTTCAAGATTTTGAGGAATTCTGAAGACCTGTGGCACATTCAGGTGAGAAAATCATGGTGATGCGAGAAGATCAATGTGGGAGGAGCCAATATCATTAGTCATGAGGTAAATAATGGTAGCCCAAATCAAGAGTACGTGATCTTAGAAAAATTATGCGTTTCTGGTGTGAGAAAAACGGTCACTATAAAAGTGATTGTGGAGAGCGCAAATGGTACGTTACTGGGAAGTGAAAGTTAAAAAGAATGATGTGAACATCATAGAATTATCTACAGATGATGTTGTCTATGTGACAATGGTAATATTGAACTCATATGAGAGTGTAAAATGGGAATAAGTAAAGTGTCATTATGGCATAAGATATGGGCACATGAAGTGGTTATGTCGATTTCTAAAAATGAAGAATGAACAGGCTCAAAATCCAATGGAAGACATATGGGTTTGGGATTTGGTGAGATTGGTAAACATATGTATGAATAATGGTTCATTACATACCTTTAAATAGGTGGAATATTCAGTGAGCCTTGGTGATGGGTCAACATGCGTGGTTCGAGGAGTTAGGACGGTGAAATTGAAGACACCTGATGGAGGAGTTTTTAAACTATATGATGTGAAATTTTTTCTGAGGATGAGACAAAACTTTTAGTAATTATGTAGACTTGATTCAAGAGGATATAATATTTCCATAGCAGGGGTAGTATTAGAAGTCTCACATGAGGATGTATCAATGATTCCGGGGAAATATTCCCAAGGGTTTTATCATTTTTAGGGACCACTTTCAGCCTAACATCGATTGAAGATAGTGGAAGTGACAAGTCATATGGAATGAAAAGGATTTTTTGATTTGCTGATGAAGTTTTTAACTCCAGTAAGGATACTGTAGGTCTAGATTCTACCCCAAATTGGTCATGAGGGGGATATTTGTGGGGGCCACTCACAGTTTTTGGGGGTGATTGGCAGATGAAGTTTTCAGCAGAGGAAGTCTTCTATCTGTAGGATCCTGGTCTTCCTTGGTGGGTAGACAGTAGTGGATGTGCAATAGTCGTCCATAGATGATAATTATGTGGAAGGAGGTTTATTCAAGGTTAGATAAACTATGCACCAACCCTTGGTATCGTTTTGTTTATTTTCCTATTTAAAATGAAAATAAATCCCATGAAGTGTAATTGGTGTGTGTGTTGTAATCCTCCAATGAGAACCGGAGAGAAGTGAATAGGAAAATGACCCCTTCTCTTATGGATGTAGGAATACTGATGAACCATGTTAAAATTTTGTGTTCGTTAATTTTTCTCCTCTTATTTTGTGAATTGCATTGTCGGGCTCTTTTTCTAATCCCTTACAAGTCCGACCGATTCAAGGACAAAGCGTATTTTTGGAGAAAATGATCTGGTTCGAGATCATTGGATCTGGTTTGAGGGCATGAATTATTCTAGAATTGTTTATAGACATTCTTTACATGTGGCTTCTTGAAATTAATAGAATTTAAAAACAAAGTTCATAAAATAAAGCTGAGTTGATTTCCAATGGAAATTAATGACACAGAGGCTACTGGTAGAATTTTTCAAAGATTCCTGCTAAAATAATAGTTGTAGCATTCTTTTCTTTCATTTTTGTTGTCAACCAGTCTAAGGTGGTTATTTTGTCACCAAAACATAGTAGATATATTATTTAAATAAAATGGTTTATTTAAAAGAAATTTAATGATTTTTTAGAGACATATTCTAAAATTTTGGAGATAGAAGCTCAAGAGCATATGATATTTTTCTAAAGCCCGAGAAGGAACTTTATCAAGAAAAAAAATAAAAAACTAAATGTAAATTAAAATTAAATTCCACTTGACTGATGAGATTTATTCTTTCTATTTTCCTTTTGTTGTATCCGGATTTAATTTGCTTGTTTTTACACTTTTTAAAAGACACACTTCCATTAATTGATCATATAATTATTCATTTTTTGAAGATTATAAATATTTTCTTGTTCTCAATTTCTTTTCTTCTCAACTACAATTAAAAATTTATAATCACATATCATGAGGAAGTGTGTGAAATTTCATGGAAGTAGTGACACTCTTTGGGTTTATTTTGGTGTGTTTGGAAGAGTGGAGTTAGTACTATCAGAATTCAAATAGTAAGTGTGGGAGAGTGTGTATCAAGCTCACTTATGTGTCTAAATCTAAGTTACCATTGCTGATCAAGGATTATTTTCAAGAATGTGACTTGGTTTTTGAGGTTTTTCAAATAAAAATATTTTTTAGTGTATATAAATGAACATGTTCCTTCTTAAAGTGTTGTCTTTCATTTGTAGAATTCATAATTACTTTAAAATATTGTAGTTTTAAAGCATTAATATGGATTTTCGTAAAATGGTCTCATGATTTTGGAATTTTATCCTAAATTAATTTTCTATTGTGTCGTGTTTATTAGACAACTCATATTAGAAGAGCTCTTCCAAATCCAATGGAGGAAGTTGCAAGATAGGTTCTGTAGGAAACTTCTTTGGGGGACCCTTCTTTGGTGCATGTTGCAATCTGCACCATTTAGACATTGGGTCAAGTGAGCGTATGGAACCTGAGATGAGTGGTGGACCATGGATTATAATTTACTAATATGAATTCAACCATATTCCATGATAAAAAAGCACTATAGAAATCAAAGGAATGAATTTCGTGGATTGGTAGGATCATTAACTTTCTAAAGACTCATGAGGACTCCTATGTTGATTTTTCCATGTGCATTCTTGAGGGACCAAGAAGGAGATGGTGAGACTCTATTATGTCATCTATGTTTCATGTGGACCTTACCTTGGATTTCATTAAGAAAATATTCAATCATATTTTTATCCTAAGATGTTATGTGTGAAAAAGTACTTGGAGTTTTTGATCTTAGATGAAGGAGATCATACCATTTTGGAGTATTCCACCTTCTTTGTTAAGTTTGTTCAGTTGGAACTAGAACATGTCACCAATGATTACTTAAAAGATCGGAGGTTTGAGATGGGGTTGATAACTAATATTAGGTAAATGATTTTTCCCATGTTCCTAATTACTTTTTATGTAGGTTTTCAATAATTTTATTATGCAAAAGGAAAACGTAGCTTGGTGAATGGGCTATGGTGGAGCTTTAGTTTGTGCGTTTTCTGTTTGGGTGTGTCTTCTGGCCGGAAAATGAAGGGCAAAGGCAGTATGTTTTCTCTAATATCAGTTTCTAGGGATTTATCAGTGCAGAAACATGTTTTCTAATATCAATGTGGCAAGACTAGGCATTCCAAACCTAATTTTATGGAGGCTCCCAAGACTTGTCATCATTGGGAAAAAGCTATCGATCTGAGACATTTTTTTGGAAGGATGTCCTGAGGCGGTAAGGTTGGATCCACCCTCACCAAGGGTTCATAGGTTCATTATTATTCTCAATGATAGAGGTTATTATCATCTAGACAAGGGGGATGTCCATGTGTCTAATAATTCTCAGGGAGGAGTTGAGACCAGATGTCTTTATTCAGTGGAGTGTGCGCCAGAAGAATAAAAACAAGGGTTGGATGATGCTAGAGGTGAAATTTTTATTTCATCTTATACGATGATAAATTCTTTTGATACCTATGCTACTAATTATTTTATATCATCAAAATTAGTAGTAATTTTGACCTAATATTTTAATCTTATGTCTTTCTTATTGTACTTTTCTATGCCTTTGGGAAATATGTCTGAACAAGGTTTCAAGTGCCCCACATGTCGGGTGATGATATCCAACTTCATAGTAGTGTGGAATATATTGGTTCTTGATCTTGATATCTTCAAATTAATTATTGGAATGGATTGAATTATCCACATTAAGGCCCATAATGACTATTATCATCATCAAGTTTAGTTTTTATCTCCCGACGAAGTCACTCATATATTTCAAGGCGAGTGTGATTCTAGGTCTGGGAGAGTAGGGAATTTTGTTCTATATGCTTGGGTGATCTCATGTCAGTTGTCAAAGATGTTCCTTGATGTTGTTGATCCTTTTTTGAGAATTCCACTTCTATTGGTGGTTTGGGCATACCCCAATGAGTTTCTAGACTATTTTTATAGTTTACAAATATATATATAGGTTGAGTTTACCATTGAACTGCTTCCTAGTACGATGCTCATTTCTGTTCCATCATTTTGTATGACACCTGTTGAGTTGGTGGAAGTTAAAATCTACTTTATCAACCTTGAGGCTAAGAGATTTATTCATCCCAGTGTTTCACATTAGACATCATGTATCCTCTTTGCTAAGAAGGAAGATGAGAGCCATAGACTTTGCATGGATTGTGAAAGTTAAACTATATAATCTTTAAGAACAAATAACCCTTGCCCAGGATTTATGACCTCTTTGATAATCTTAGAGGGGCTCTTTGGTTTTTAAATATTGGCCTTTGATCAAGGTACCACAATTTGGGAGTCTGAGAAGAGGATTTTACTAAGACGGTGTTTAGGATCTAGTATGGGCATTTTGAGTTTCTAGGTATGTCATTCGGCCTCACTAACGCTTCATCAGTATTGATGACATTTATGAATCATATTTTTCATCCGTTCTTGGAATATTTTCTGGTAATTTTCATGAATGTTATTTTTGTGTAATACAATTCATAGTAAGATCACATGTACAATTTGGATATCATTATTGAAACCTTGAGCGAACATCCTTCGTATGGTTAGCTTTCCAAGTGTGAATTCTGAATTTAATAAGTAATTTTTTTGGGGCATGTTATCTCTAAGAGGGGAATCGCATTACATCCTGATAAGATACAGGTGGTAACTTAATAGGAGTGGTATATATAAGTTTTTGGATCAAGAGTTTCTTGGGTGAGGTTGGATATTACAATTGGTTCATTTAGGACTTCTCCAACATCACGTCTCTAATGACATCTTTAACCTGTAAGGGTGTAAAGTTTTACTGGATTGAAACATATCAGAGTTCTTTTGAGGGAATGAAGAATTGGTTGAATTAATCTCTAGTTTTGATTCATCTAGCACTGGGTTTGAGATATGATGTTTTATATTATGCTTCTAGTATGGGTGTGGTGTGTGTCTTGATATAGGGTAAATAGGTCGTGGCCTTTGGCTCTGGCTCATTATTCCCTCATGATAAGAACTACCATACCCATGATCTTTAGTTGGCATCAGTTATGCATGTGTGCAAAATGTGGCATCACTATCTATTTAGGGATCCCTTTATGCTATATTCTGATCATAAAATCATGAAATAAATTTTCACTTTTATGGATTTGAACTTATAACAGAGATACTGGGTTGAGTATCTTCAAAATTTTGATTTTATTTATTTCATATACTCCCAACAAAGTGTAATGAGTTGAAAATTTATCAATTAATTTTCCCCTCTTATAATTATGTTATATAGTATGAAACACATTCATACCATATAGAACCCAATAAAGACATTATTATTATAAACAAATCTTAAAATTAGTGGTATTTATAGAAATAAAGGAACCTATGCCAGTGGAATAGTAACATGAATGTTGGAATAGTAATATGACCATTAAGAATAGATATCCAGCCAATAGAATAGTAACTTAACCTATGAAATTATAAATAAAATTAAAACAGCTTATAAATGAAAATATGATATGATTATATCCTCATATAAGTAAATTAATGTTTTAAAATTAAAAACTAATTGATGGTATTTTTGAAAAACATAAAGGTTTATTTAAAATTATAGAATTAATATAATGACTTAAACAAAAATTTATCTCCATAAAATATATTCCAAAATTAATATTATGTTGTATCATAATTATAAAATAATTTTATTAGACCTTAATTAAATTTTCAAAGGGTTATAAAATATATTATAATTTTAAAACTAGTATTTTTCAAATAAATGGTGATTTTATTTAAAAATTAAATTTATCATATTTTGAAAATTATTTTCCTAAAATTGATTTTATTTTTTAAATCTACATGCCAAAAATTGGTTAGGGTTAATTTTTTGGATTTTTCTGAAATAGTTGAATTTTTAGTGAACAGTGAAATATGAAAATTTACAATAATTTACAAATACATGAATTATTGAGTAACGGGTGATATATGGATGAGGTAAGAATCAATTTCTTCAGACTCACCTGAACATTTTACTATATTTATTCATAATAATCATCACTATTGATAGTCTTGAGACAAAATAATAAACAAATGAATAAAATAATCAGAAAACACTCTTCTCCTCTCCTATAATTGCCACCCCTCACCAACTATTATCCTCACACATTTCAAGCCTTTTATATTTTCTAAATTCTATCAAATTACCTTCCCAAGCCTCTTAACAACATTCGGGGGCTTCTATTCTCAGAAAAATACCAAACCCCAGTGATTTAAGGAGTTCACAAGGAGATGATATAGAAGAGGTAAAATCCTCTTTATTTCTCTTTTAATTTATTTTCCTTTCTTATCCTATCCTCACCTCCACTATAAATAGTGGAATTGAAACTATATTATCATATATTTAAATTAATTTTATTATGTTAATTTAATATACATCATTAAATCTCTTCTTATCTCCTTTTATTCTAAAAATGAAGACAACGTATGTGATGTGTCAATTCTCTTTTTAATTTCTTTGCATATACTCTCCTCACCTCCTCTATTAAAATTGGAATGTTAACTCCATTAAAATATATATACTATAATTTTATCATATTAATTGAATATACATAATCCAATCTCTTCTCTTCTCCATTTATTCTAAAAATTAAAACATTGTCTCTGATGTTTCGATCCACTACCTTCACGGACGATGAGTTTTAATTTTCCATTACCACCTTCAAGACTGGTCATAAAACCATTATTACTATTAAATCATATTCTAATATACATATTATAACATCTACAATGTCCTAGAACCATTATATAAACATGATATTAATTATAATTATTTGAGTTCATGATGTTCGCAAAAACCACCAAAATAAATTAAACCATTTTCATCAACATTTTAACTAATGAATCATCCTAATATCATAAAAAATGATATATGAGACCATTTAAAATTTTGGAAGTATATTAATAATATTTCATTCCAATTCTATATTTATGTCTTCCATTTTACAAGAACTCCTATATTTATACTCAAGGGAACCGATAATAAACCATGAAATGAACACTTCTAGAATGATGAAATTGAACTCTATAACTCATCAAAAAGTACATAAAAGAACAAAATAAAACTATATTAATTCATGTAAATTTATAAAAGGTTCTGGATTTATTAATTAATGAATCTAATTTTATTATCTAGGATATTTTATACAAATTAAGAACAAATTCAGACATAAGGTAAGGGGATTCTTGAACCCAACTCCCTTTCTTCGTGTTACACCTCTTTCATGCCAAATTTCAGTGTGTATATTGCATTAGTGTTCCTTAAATATAATTTCATTGTTCTTATAGTTTTTCTCGATGATATAAATTTTTTCAACATGGTTCTAGGAAAAATACAAATATTTTCCAAAATAACTCTTCTTTCCAATTCACATATTGACTCCTCTTGATATTATTTCTTCTTCACTCAAGTGTGTTGAATATTATACCAAGTATTTTTTTCCATTTCTCATTTGGGAATCAAAAAATTTATTTATGAATGTATGCTTTATGAAATTCTCATGAAACCCATTCCTTTCCATGGTTCATTTTATGACTAAGATTTTAATATGTTCTAGGTTGAATGCATAATTATGTAAATGATATAATGTGATGGGTGGGTCTGAAATTAAATATCCCTACAATGAATTTTTTAATGTGATGTATCTCATGAGATAATGTCTATTATTAGTCAACATGATGCTAGATTTTTTCACAACTATGTGTGGAATTTTACCACTATGACATGGTGATTCATTTTTAGGCATTGCCACATTCCATTCTGTTATCTAATGCTTCCTCTCAGGATTATTATGAAGACCCAATTCTTATGTTATGATGATTATTATTATTATAACCCTTGTTATATTGATTTATTTCCTTATCTATCCTATCACTAGGCTTTTATCTCACCCCTTTATTTGATGTATATCCTCAATTGATTTCTTTTACTAAAGAGAATGTAAGACCCACTAAGAAGATAAAGAAAAAAAATTATGTAATGTTTATGTTTTATTATGTAAATTTTTTTGTATGAGCCTATTTTTTTAATACATTAAACCTTTGGATGCTAGTTTTTTAATTCTATTATGTTGTTTATCTTTAAAATGATGTAATAGTCATGTACGAAAAAGTAGGGTCATTATAGTTGGTATCAGAGAATGGTTTACTTCATTTGGGTTTTAGGATTAGAGAATATTAGGGAAAACCCATTCTATAACACTAATTATTAGTAATAATCCAAGAATATTTTCTTTATAAAAATTCTAAACATAGGGATCCCATAATATATGGATTTAGAGTTAATTTCACAAAAGAATAAATTATTTATTCATGAATTCTTTACTTATATTTTCTTCAAACTTTTTCTATTTTAGAAAGTGGTAGGAACTAGGATAAACCAATTCAACAACCCATGTGAAGGAAAATTCAATGATTTCTCCAATGACATCCCCAATTCCTTGGGAGGTGAAGTTTAAAATTCCATGGTGATAATTACCCAGCCATTGGAGGCTGTAAAAAATAACCTGAACAATGTGGAACGTCTACCTTCAGCTAAGAGGAATAAACATGATATATAATCTTTTATGTATCAACAAACTTCAACATTTAATATGTCTTATGATCCATTTGTTGTAGAACAATCGGTTAACTCAATATAGAATATCATTTCTATGCTCCAATGTTCTGAGAAGGAGAATATGACTTTAGTAGTTTATCATTTAGATAGAGAGGTTGATCAATGATGGGAATTGATTAAGAACACCAAGTTGAAGGATGAGATAGAAGAGATTGAATGAGAAGCCTTTAAGAAAATATTTCTTAACAAGTATTTCCTTCAAAATCATCAGACAAATATGGAGACATAATTCACATAGCTAGAGTGAAAGGAAGGTGAATATGTCACAACATATGAAGAAAATTTCACAAGGCTTTCCAGGTATGCCTCGGGTTTTGTTATCAAAAATCATAAAAAAAATAGATATATTCATTAGTGGTTCAAAACCAGACCATTGAAGGGATATAGCTATCTGAGACTTTAGGAGTTATGAAGAAATGTTTTGATGTTCTCTCAAAGTAGAGATGGATTTTGGAGAATGGTTCCATGGTTATGGAGATACGAAGAGAAGAATGGATTTTCAAGATGGTGAATCAAATTAAAAAGATGGAAAGAGGACCCAACAACCTAATTTTTAAAAATATTAGATGAAAAATTATGGTAATTTCTTTAAAGGGATTCTTAAATGCTTCAAGTGTGGTAGAGAAGGCCATAAAGATCATTAATGTCGAAGAGACATAAATAAGTCTACAAACATGATAGAGGAAAGTTGTGATCCTCTTAATGCACCACCTATAGTTAAATGCTTAAACTATATGGAGTAAGGTCACTATGCAAGATCATGCACTAAACCTTGATTCCTTTATGGTAATCTACATCATCATCCTCCAAATCTAAAAGAATAGGGGAAATATTATTCCATCACTCCTACTGAAGTGGAACATGAAAACAAAATCCAACAAGGTACACTTCCTATTCACTTAATAATGGAAAAAGTATTATTTGATTCTGGTTCTCTACATTCCATTATATCTCAAATGTTTTATAGAACTATTGAATCAAATCCTTGATACATTTAAGTAGAGATATCCATAAAAACACATTGTTGTGCGCTCATTCTAATCATAGTGTTGGACTCTTCTCCTGTTGTCATATGTTGGAATATTATTCCAGAAAATCTCATAATACATCCCATGGTGGAATTAGATGCTATATTGGGCATGTATTTTCTTTCATTATATAGAGCACACATAAACTTCCATGATAGAGAAATGTATTTTCAAATTCCAAACCATCCCATGATCCTATTAAAATTCAAGTAAGACTATGAATATCATTTGGAAAATCCCTCAATGATTTGGGTGTTTATGCCCTATGAAGAAGCATACCTCACTCAAATTGTTGAGTAAAAATAAGGTATTAACCTGGAGGAAATTCTCATTACGAGACAATACAATGATGTATTTCCCAAAGAGTTAGCAGAAATTCTCCAAGATCGTGTGGTAGAGTTCTCAATTAAACTCATACCCAGAGATAGTCCTATCTCAAAATGGCCCTATAGGATGACCCCGATCAAACAAGAGGAGTTAAAGAAGTAGTTGAAAGAGAATTTTTACAAAGGGTTAATATTCCCTAGTGTATCACCTTGGGGTGAACAAGTGATCTTTGTAAATAAAAAGGATGGATCAATGCGGTTGTGTATCAATTATTGGGAACTCAATAATATCCCTATAAATAGAAAGTATTCTCTTCCAAGTATTGATGACTTATTCGATCAAATTTGAGGAGATAAATAATTCTCATAGGTGTATATTTGTTTTTGATATCATCAACTGAAGCCAAATAAGGAAGATATTTAGAATAAAACCATCCATACAAGGGATGTGCACTATGAATTAATGGTGATTCTTTTTTCACTCACTAATTCCCCTAAAATATTCATGGATTTGATGTATATATTCTTTAGAGACTCCCTAAAAAAAATTGGTAATGTTTATCAATTATATAATCATTTACTCTTAGAGAATGGAGGAACATAAACAACGTCTAAGGATTCTACCGGAAATTTTATGGAAGGATAAATTGCACACCAAGTTTAGTAAGTGTGAATTTTGGATATATAAAGCCACATTCTTAAGTAATGTGATCAAAAGCGACGGAATTTTTGTGGACCCTTAAAACAAATTTAATTAAGGAATGACCCAGACCAACTAGTGTCATGAAAATCTATAGTTTTCTTGGCTTAGATGGGTACTACTAATGTTTTTTGATGAATTTATCATGACTGAATAACCTGATAACTATGTTAATATTGAAAGGGGTAAAGTATATATGGATGGAATAATGTGATGAAGTATTTAAGGAGCTCAAGAAGAGTATAATCACAACACTTGCTCTCACATACTAACAAGTAGAGAAGGATTTGTAATATACAAAAATTATTCAATGAATGTATTGGGTTGTGTACTCTTGTAGAATTGTAATGTGATAGCCTATGTCTCATGACAGTTGAAAATCCATGAGCAAAACTACACAACTCATGATCCGTAGTTAGTAGTTGTGATATTTTCCTTGAGGATTTGGTTTCACTGACTCTATAGTGAGAAGTGTGACATATATACTAATCACAAGAGTCTAAAGTATATATTCACATAAAAGGAGATTAACATTTGAAAAAAGAGATGGTTAGAGCTAATTGAAGACTATGATTTCTCTATTCACTACCATCCTAGGATAGAGAACAAGGTAACTGATTCACTTAGTAGAAAAGAACCTGATACTCTATCCCTGATTCAGATTAAGAAAGACCCTATCTTCATGGAAATGTAAAGGATGGATATAGAAATCATAATAAAAGGGAATATATCGTACCTTTCACAAATGATTTCCCAACCATATATCTAAGAGAATATCAAGGAGGAAAAATGGGTGATCTGGAGATACAAAATAATGTGAAAATAGTAAAGGAAGGGAAGCTACATGAGATCCACATCAAGGATGATGGTGTGATTTGGTTTGGAACTAGGCTTTGGGTTCCTGCATCACTTGAGATAAATAAGGATCTATTGGATAATTTTTATAACCCATATTTCTCCATCCATCCTAGAATTAATATGATGTATTGTGATCTTTGAGAAAGTCTAATCCATCCAACAACACATAAATGCTACTTAGAGTTTACAAAAGAGTTATGATGACAACCATAAAAGGGACTTGGAGTTAAATGTTGTAGACAAATTTTTCCATTGAATATCACCATGGAAGAGATTCATGTGGTTTGGAAATAAATGGAATCTTAGCCCAAGGTACATTAGCCCCTTTGAAATCCTTGACCATATAGGAGTAGTGGCCAATCTTCTTGAAATTCAACCAAATATGGATCAATTCCATGATTGGTTCCATGTATCAATCTGGAGTAATTATATACCAGACCCATCACATGTACTGAATTCGTAGGTGGTACAAATGGAGAATGACCTCTCCTATGAAGAGCAATCATCGAAAATATTTGATAATAGAGACACATTCCTACACAAAATGATTACTAACCTTATCAAAATGTTATGGATGATCCATAACTATGAATAAGAGACATGGGAATTATAGGATGAAATTATGAAAAAATACCTTCACCTCTTTATGTAAAACAAAATTTTGAGTGAGAAATTTCAAAAAGGGGGAAGAATGTAATGACCCATAATTTTATCGATGAAATTTCCCTTCTTATAATCATTTTATATAGTATAAAACACATACATAACATAAAAACCCCAATAAAGACATTATTATCATAAATGAATAATTAAATAAGTGGTATTTATAAAAATAATGGAACCTATTCTTATGGAATAGTAACCTGACTGTTGGAATAGTAATAGGACCATTTAGAATAGTAATATGGCCAATAGAATAGTAACCTCACCTATGAAAGTATCAATAAAATTCATGAATTTTATAAATGAAATATGATATAATTATATCATGATATAATTAAATAAGCATTTTCAAATGATAATTTAAGTGTGGATGTTTTTGTAAAACATAAATGTTTATTTACAATTTTATAATTTATATAATGATTTAAAATAAAATTTATCTTCATAAAATATATTCATAAATTAATATTTTTTGTATAATAATTATAAAATAATTTTGTAATACCTTAATTAAAATTTTAATGGGTCATAAATCCATTATAATATTAAAATCGGTATTTTTTTAATAAGTGATTATTTTATTTAAAAATTTAATTTCTCAGATTTATAAATTTATTTTCATAAAATATATTTAATTTTTCAAATATATATGTCTACAATTTGTTAGGGTGAATTTTTGGGATTTTTCTAAAATAGTTGAATTTTTTGTGAATAGTGCAATATAGTAATTTGTGTAATTTTACAAATACATGAATTATTGAGTCAAGTATGATGTACGAATGAGGTAATAAAACATTTTCTATAAATAAATTGAACAATTTAATGTATTTAGTCATATTAATCATCATTATTGATAGTCTTGAGCCAAAATAATAAATAAATGAATAAAATAATCAAAAAACACCCTTCTCATCCCCTATAAATACCACTCATCACCACCTCTTCTACTCACACCTTATAATCCTTTTAGGTAGTATAAATTATTCCCAATTTACTTTCCAAGCCTCTTCCCCATGTCCAAGGGCTTCTGACCTCAACAAAATAGAAAATCCAAGTTCTTTAAGGAGGTTCTCAATGAGACAATAAACAAGAGGTAAAATCCTCCTTATTTCTCTTTTAATTTATTTTCTTTTCTTTTCCTCTCCTCACACCCCCTATCCAAAGTGTAATGGTAACTATAGTATCATATATATACTATAATTTTATTATTAAAATTGATTATACTTCATCAAATCTATTTTCCTCTCCTTTTATTCTAAAAATGAAAATATCATATGTGATGTGTCGACTCACCACCTTTGTGGATGATGAGTTTTCATTTTACATTACCACATTCAAGGATAGCCATAAAACAATTATTGTTGTTAAATGATATTTTAATATACATACTATAAATTTTATAATGTACTTAATCTAATATATAAACATGATGTGAAATAAAATGATGCTAGTTCGTGAAGGTCGAAAAAACCGCCAAAACAAATCCAAACATTTTCATCATTACATTATCTAATGATTCATCATCATATCAGAAAATAATATGACATATAAGGAAATTTAAAATTATGTAGATGTATTAATACTATTTCATTCTACTTCTGTTTTTTTATTCCATTTGACAAGAACTCCCATATTTATACTTAAAGAAACCGACCATAAATCCGGTAACGAATGCTTACAGAACGATTAAATTAAACTCTATAACTCATCAAAAAATCTATAAAAAAACTTCATAAAACTATAATAATTCATATAAATTTATAATAGTTTCTTTATTAAATAATTAATGAATCTAATTTGATTATACAAGATATTAATTACAAGCGTAGAAGGCATTCATACATAAGGTAAAGGGATTCTTGAACCCAATTCCCTTTCCTTAGTTTATATCTCTTTCATGCCATATTTCAGTGTTTATATTACATTAATGTTCCTTAAATATAATTTCATTGTTCTTAAATTTTATTTTCTAGGACATACATGTTTTCGACTTGGTTTTATGATTAATATAATGATTTTCTAAAAGAACTCATCTTCCAATTCACATCTTGAAACCTATTGAGATTGTTTCTTCTTCAACCATGTGTGATGAATCTTATACCAAATATGTTTTCCTCTTTTTCATTTGGGAACCCCCAATGTTTATTTATTCATGTACTCTTAATGAAATTCTCATGAAACCCATTCCTTTCCATGGGTTATTTTATGACTAATATTTTTATATGTCCAATATGGAATGCATGGATTATATAAATTTTATGATTTGATAATTGGGTCTAAAATTATAGATCCCTTCAATGCATTGGGTAATTTGATGTATCTCATGAGATAATGTGTATTGTGCGTGAACATGATGCTAGCTTTGTTCACAATTATGTGTGGTATTTGGCCATTAAGACATGATGTTTCATTTTAATGCATTGCAATATTCCATTCATTTATCTAATGATTTCTCTCATGATAATGATGATGATCCTATACTTATTTTATAATGATGATAATTATGATCACCCATGTTATATTAATTCATGTCCTCATCTATCCTCTTACTAGGATATTAATTCGCCCCTTCCTTTGATGAATATCCTTTGGTCATTACTTATACTAAAGAGATGTAAGGGCAACTAAGAATATAGATAAGAATGAATTAAATAATTTTTATGTTTTATTAAGTAAATTTTATGTATGATCCTAATTTTACCAAGAAACAAAACATTTGATCAGGGTTTTATTACACTATTATTTTTTTTATCTTTAAAATTATGTAATAGTGATGTAATAAAAATTAGGGTCACTAGAGAAAGGAAATGGGAGTGCCGATGCATTGAGAAATAAATTTCCAACTCAAGAATTGAAGGAATCATTGGAGGAGTGGTCTCTGATGAGTTTCTTCATTGAGATGAGAATAATAGTGGAAGAATCTAGTGGGTAGGGGTTCCTATCTTGGATAAATGTTTACTCATCATTTGATGAGAAGGTTCATCTCATGTAGGTACCTAACACTGAGTGTCAGTGATTTAGTAAAATACTAAATAGCATAGAGACCTCAAGTTAGTGGTCAAGGTCTCCAAGTGGCTCTTTGTGTTTCTATAGTAGGTTATCCATTTTGATTTCTCTGAAGTATGAGTCAATGGATAGTGTGAACCGGTCTTGTTGTTCTATGAACTCAAAGAATACCAATATGTATGATGACTTGATACGTTGGTATTTATTTCCTATAATGAGAAAGTCGATTTTATACTTTGTATCACAATATATTTATTGTCATAGAATTATGTTAGTGAAATAATGACCTGTAGGTTTGTTTCAACCCTTTCCCATCCCAATATGGAATTAGGATGAAACTTCCATAGACTTTGTCATTGGTTTACCATATAAACCTAGTTGGAAGGATAAAATTTTGGTGATCATTGATCAAATCCTTAAATCAGTGAATTTCCTCCCTATTAAAGAGATAAAATAGGTAGAAAAACTCAAACACTTGAATTTCCATGAGATTGTGAGACTTTATGGGGTTCCATATGTGATTGTTTTTGGTAGGGACTAGAGGTTTACATCAACATTTTGGAAAGGTTTTAAAGTATTGATGGGTTCCCATTGGAAATTGAGCATGGAATATCATCCACATATGGATGGACATATAGAGAGAGATATCAAGGTTCTCGAGGAAATTCTCTAAGAATGTGTGCTTGATTTTGGTGGTTCTGGGGAAAGGCATATTCATCTGTTCATTTTTTCTAACAACAATAGTTATTAGACATTAATTAAAATAGAACCCTTTGAAGAATTTTATGTCCATCCTTTTATATCTCCCTTATGATAGAAAGGGTTGTTAGAGTGGTCTTTGGTTGGGCCTAGCCTTATTCAATAAATGTTGGAAAATGTGTAGTTGATACGAAAGAGATTGTCCATGGAGCATGGTCATCAAAAATTCTATGCAAACTACTTTCATTGACGTCTATAGTTTCTGTTTGGTGATTGGGATTTTCATTAACTTTCACCTCTCTTGGGACACCATTCTATGGGTGGGGAGGGTAAGTTGGAACCAAGGTTTATTGGACCCTTTGAGATCATTTGATGACTTGGAATGTTAGAATTTCGGTTGGACTTTCCATCTCCTTTTACATTGATTCATGACGTGTTTCATGTTTCCCAGTTGAAGAAGTATCAACTAGATCCTTCCCATACGACTAAATGGGAGGATGTTGTTCGTGAACATGAAACACTATGGATGATAAAGTAGTTTATATTATGGATAGATGAGAAAATATACTATACAGTAAAACAATTCCCTTGGTTCATGTATTATGGCAGTGCAGATAGGATAGCCACGAGACATGGGAGCATGAGTTATTAATGAGGGAGCTGTGACCTTCTCTTTTTGCGAGCCCATGATCTTGAATAATTTTAGGGGACAAAAAGGTTTTATTTTTGGGAGAATTATAACATCTTGGGTAAAAATATATGTCTCTTTTGAAGTTAATATATTGTTTCATGGGTGTAAAGGATTTCAAAGTTGTCTTGATGATTTTCTACAGAACCTGGATTCTACACTACCTGCTGGACACATTCACATTGTGAACTGAATACATTATGTGTATCAATTTTTTGAAATAATCTATTTGTCTCATTTATAGTGTAAAAAATTTGCAAGCCCTAAAATATTTTCATGTCAAGAAGACATCGATTAGGATAAATTAATTTAAGGTGACTCCTTTTTCGGTGTATATACAACTTGTGAGATTCATGCTATGAATTAGGGATTCATGACATAAATCATTTTAGTCCCAAAGTTATTATTTCACTTTATGATAGATTATTTCTCCATTCAACATGAAGGCCACCCCCTCAACCCCTGGGATCTCCCTAGGAAATTTCGGGTGATCTCTCTCCTTTTGGGTCACTTCATTCTTTATTCGATCTCTGGAATAGTTGTGCCACTTTTCCCTGGAAAGCCGCCTTTCTTATTTTTCATTTCCATTTGTTGCAGCAGCAATGTTGGTTCTGTTTTTGGATAATATTTTGATCAGCCTTGGTTTTCTATCAATCGTTTTTAGTTTTTCCTCATGCATTATGTTTCATAGTCTTGTCTTCTTGTTTCCAATATTTGTTTTCTAAGGCGACTAGGTTTCCTCTATTCTTGAGGTATGTGTCTCTATACAAGGGTTCCTATTTGTGAACTTATTTATGTTCATGTAAGTTCCATTGGGTTATTCAATTAAAATTCATGATTTTATATAGTATAGGAATTATTGGAAGATATTAATGTTTTCAAATGTGTTTTCCTTAAAAATGGGTATGTTCACACCAAGTGTTCGATGAAATGATCCAATAGTGGATTTGGTTTTTAAAAAAGGGTATTCTAGCATAGAATCATAAAGTATTTGATGTGATGAAATTATTATTAAATTTGATAATTATTTTTAAATTGATTTTAAAAAATATAGGACATTGGGTAACATTGGGTGTATCAGGAAATAGACATGTCACACTTTGTGTGTGTAATTCCATAATAGGTTTTATGTTACTTTAGTGTGTGTAATGACACTAGTGGTTATATTAGTTGGATCCAAATTAGGCTTGGATTAGGGATTTTATTTTATTCCTAGCATGTATTCCCATAGGATAGATTTAAAATGGGGCGATTTTTCATTTAGGATTTTTTTATCACATTATGGTATATTTCATGGTTATTTGTTCACATGATTATCTTATAGTGTATCCATGGTTTCTTACCTATTTTCATTCATACTTAACATATTCATGGATTTAGTGAATTGGGTATGTTTTAATGAAAAAACTATGGTTGATTTAAAAAATAGTTTATTTTATAAAATTCTTTGTAAGCTATATTTTTTCAAAGATATAGCTAATGAATTCATAATATCAAAACTTGTATAGATTATTTAGTAGAATCCTACTGGGAATTGTGCTCATCTATAATTTTTTCCTTTGGCTGGTACTAGATGTTGTTTTGTAAGACTTAGGGACAGGGAAGGGAGTTATGTAGAATGTGGATTTCTCTTGTGGACATATTCTTCATCGTAGGATATTATGGAGTTGAAAGTTGGTCATAAAGAGACTTGTCGGTCATGACTTGTTTTACTTTTTGTGTTTATCCAATTTGGGTTGGTTTTGTAAGTCTCATGGATATGATTTCATGCTTCCTCTATGTACCTTATTTCTTTTCTGTGATTAGGTTTTATGTGATACATGTTTCTTCCTTTTTTTTACTTCACCATGTGGCGGATCACCTTAGGTGACTTTATTAGTTGACATGGGTTGGTTCATTACATTTCATATCATACACATATTTTCCTTTGTATGTTATATATAGTTCCCTATATTATTATTTTATCATAATTCAGTTTTCATTCATGGTATTTCCAATTTTATTTCATGATCATTCTTTTATTTTATTTTGATTCAAACGTTAATGATAAGAGTTTTTCTTGACTCAATATCAATTTATATATTCTTAATCCTTATTATTTAAATATATTTTTTATGAAATGACCCATCAGGGCCTACATGGCTAGTGTAAGGCTAATCTGAAACTACCTCAAGCCCGCCTCCATAGACCAGGGGCTGACGACATGCAACGAGAAGGCATATCATAAATGACAGGCCTTTATCTAATGTACCTACATGAACACACACATCTCAAAGACCATACAATGATGAAATGTGAAATAACTGATAATAATGTATGCATAAATCTATAATCCCACAATCAGAGCACAACATAAAGTACTGGAATGCATGAAAAGGGCGGAAATACAGGCCCACCAAAAACTAGAAAATAAAGTTTGTTTACTCAAAACTATGGGACTGTTGTCAATAAAACACTAATATAAAACATGGACTATATTTTCGAAAAAAATATCCACCTACTCTTAGTAATTAATGTACTCTATAAAAATGCCTTTAATATATATAAGACATGATATGTGTGGCCAGAGCCTGTGGAGGGGTGATTATAACAATACCCTATAGAACACCCCAAAAATACCAAACCTAAAGCATCAACATCAGTCATCTCATCAAAATAGTTATGTCAAAAAATATACGTTACATAATGATAAATAATGATTTCCCAAATATACTCATAAAATACTCCAAGTTACAAAATGTCTCAACCACTTCTAGACATAGATATGCTCGAGGTTTCAAGATAATGCTCATTTTGGAAGAACTGCTCCCTGAGATATACTGCCACTAAAAACACTCATCCCATCTATTATACTTTTCTAGGAGGTACTACTACCTATGATATACTTCCACTAACGACACTCATCCAAGAGGTCATGCTCATTAGGTCTATCCATGAATAAGCACGTCCAAAACTGAGAGTGTTCATCTAAGATGTACACTCCATTAGACTAATACCCAATCAGAATTATCATATCTTCATACACAAATAGATGGTAAACACCGAGGGATTATTGAGGGGACACCAGACCTTATTTAAAGCATCCTCCTAGATATTGGATCAAATCCTATGTATTTTTTGGTCACAACAACTCCAAAAACCCTACTTAGGGAAAACACAAAGGACATGAGAATCGATCTGGGCCTCTCAGAGGGATACATGCTCTACGTCACCAAGGGGTCTGAGGCCCGATGCTTGAGATCATATTCCATATTCAATCCCATATAAGTGGACTACGAAAAATCACTTCAGAAGAAGGTAACTCACGTACACTTCCTTGATCATTAGAAAGTTGTATAGGGGTCACTGTCCAATGACAAAGATATGATGCTTCACCAAAACCTCATAGGAATGGAACAAGGGAACAAAATCGACCAATAATGGTATAAGTAATCTCAAAAAATCTCATAAAAAAGATGAACTAAGAAGAAATAAGATTCCAAACTCTCTTAAAAGGAGTACACGACATGTCCCTCGGGGTACATGGTGTATCTCACAAATCCCAGCACTACCCGTGTCACATGCTCACATGACATGATCCTCTCCACAATAAACATTGTGACCCAAGGGTGAATGGAGTGTAGTTGTCACCCTATCACTAGGTTCTCCATCTTCATATACCAATGTATAGAAGTCCATTCCCATGTACTTGGACATGTCTGAGTACACGAATCTTCTTGTGTACTCCATCCTACCCACGTACTTCCTGAGAACATGTGATGTGGGGCCACATAAACACATGGGAATGTAATCCCTATACATCCCAATCCATCATCCATGTGAAACATGTTTTGTGACTTGTAACACATGTAATGTAACACTACATGGCTTCCTATGCTTGTACACCCTATACATGTTGAGTTGGTAAAAAAAGTGTCACATGGTGTGTGACACATTCCACACAACTTATGATAATTATCTCTACATGGAAAACCTAGATCCATGTAGAGGGTACTACAAAACATGTTTTTGTAGGACTACATGTTGTGTAGTTAGGTGTTTTACATAACCCCTTGAAGACTTCATGCATCTTCTGATTCTGATGTCGCTACTGCTAATTCGGCCCAAGGAACTCAAATATGGTCCAACTAAGTCTCATTGTCACATGATTGCTAGATTCTGACAACATATTTCATCAAGATACACACTTCATCACACCCCATAACTTTCAAACACCAAATCCACAAAAAAACTCATTATCCATCCGTGGATATTCTATCTTCGTCATACGCCACAACCATAACATCATATCTCCACCCAAAACATGAAGTAATGATCTATTGCACAAAAGGCCAAATTTTAAATGACCATTCACTATTTTTAAATTGAATTTGTGTCTAAAAGATAATTACAATGATGAAATGTGTATAATAAGGAGATACAATGCACAAAACACAAACATTAGTAACATACCTCATCTAATGTTTTTGTTGAACTTGATTTTTTATATAGGGATACTGATAGAGCTAATATTTCAATTAATTTTCATGTGTGTTTAAATTATTTAACCCATTTAAATTTAACAATTTGATATTAATTTCATAATTTTGTATTTTTGGTGAATTTTTGGCTAATATATGAAAATTTCTTAACTCTTTAATTTTAACACTTTTTTTACAACTTTTGTATTTCAAGCATAACTTTAAAAATAGTTATCTAATTAAAGTGATTATTTTTTTAAATTATTTATATATTCATGGGATAAAAATAAGTATTTTTAAAAAATAAAAAATTTGACCTACTATAGGACAAGAAAAATAAATCAAGTTGATAAATATTTCTGGCCAATAGAATGAACCTCACCTTAGTAAATGAGATATAACTTTAGATAAAGACCAAAAAAGTTGAGGATTATAGATGTATTTAAAATAGGACTCTGAGAAACATTTTTAAATTAAATTTCATGGATAATGTCACTCAATAATATATCCATTAAACATTCCAATTTGGATTAAGTTGAAGAGTCTCTTTAGCCAAAAACATTTTGATTGAGTAATAAGGGAATAAATTTTATTAAAAGTGTCCAATAAAGATGATTTTTTGAGGGCTCATGGAAAAGAGAGATAGGAAAAACTTTTATGAAGAACCCTTCTCAATAATTCAATATATACTATGGGAAATGTGTTTAAGAATGATAAATATGGGATGTGATGGAGAATTGGAACCTTGATGTGCATATTATTTTTTATTTTTTATTTTATTAGTTTCATAATAATCTCTTATTCACCATTCAACTCTATTACCCTTCACATGGAGGGGTAAAAATTGTTACTAATCGGGGAAGGTGGAGTTTTCCTTTTTTTGATTTTGGATTCTTGTACATTAATTTTAAAATATCTTTTTCTTTTTAATGATTTATATTTTTAGTGGTGTCTAATTTTCTTAAAATGATTGAATTTAGGGTTTTGGTGTCATTCAATGTTTTTAAATTTGATTGAAGTTTTTTAATCTCCCTATCCCTAGTGTATTTTTTCTCGATCAAAAAATTGTGTTAAGTGGTTAGTGTTTGAGATTGTTGGCATGTCTGTGGAATAAGTTATTTTTTCTAGATTTATAAGGTTAAAAACTTCCTGATCTAGACTTCCCTTAGTAGTTTTATAATGGTTTACTAATATTCATTCTCATGGGAGTGGTTTCAATTACATCCTTCAACCAAGGATGATTGACAACTCAATCTAGGGGTCTTTCATTTAACATTCAATAAGAAGAGAGATGGAATGATTTTTATAACCACGATGACATTGAAAAAGGTAATCCTACCCTGACCCCATCACTATATTCAACATTTTTTGTTCATTTTTTTATCATTTTTTTTAAATCAAACAATTTCAAAAACAAACTCCCCTTCTTTCTCTAATTTCATGTGAAAATGTGGCTATTTCATGATCCTCTATAGATACATCCTAGGTTGAAAACATCACTAAATTTTTAGGAAATAATAGTTTTTTCCACACCCCATGATAGGCACGTGTCAAAACATAGCACTATTTTCTAAGAAGGTGGTGCCAACAATCATTTTGTTTCTTTAAAATTGATTAAATATAACTATAAACATTGATCCTTTTCCCATAGATCCATAAATTTAAGGAAAACTGTTGAATAGACATAGAAAACTTATTTTTCAATCATATTTTGAGGTAATATATCTTATAGTCTTGAGTGAAACTTCATGTGTTCACTCTAAGCATGTCATCATGGATGGAAATCACAACCACACCCATAGAGACATTTGTGAACCAAAATTCCTTAATAAACATAATTAACATTCCATGACAGAGTTACCAAATGATTTTGAGATGAAACCTCACATGATCCAATTATTTCCAAAATTTCATGGCTTGGTAGGAGAAGACCCAAACAAACATATTAAAGAGTTCACATATATCTAATATAATTTCAGACTCTGAGGAGTAGTTGAGGAGTCGGTAAAGTAAAATGCATTTTTATTTTCATTGGAAGGATCTGCCAAAGAATGGTTGTATGGACTGTAACCAGGATATGTGCATTATTGGAATGATTAATGAGAAGCTTCATGAAATGATTTTTCCCCACCTCTAGAAGCACTACCATCTGAAATGAAATTTATGACAATAGAAAATCATCTGGAGAACCCCTTTATGAGTGCTGGGATAGATTTAAGAAGCTATGTTCTGGAATCCCACATCAAGAAATTGAGGAGCATCACCTTCTTGTTTTATTTTATCACGAGTTATTGGGAATTGATGGAAACCTTCTGGAAGAATCATCTAGAGTTGTGTTGATTGAAATTTCCCCAGAAGAATCCAAGGTCTTGATTGAAAATATTTCTTAGAACATGTAATAGTTTAGTTAAATAGGTACTTGAATAAGATGTATTCATGAGGTAAGAACTTCTCATACATCACCATTATTATAAAATAATATTAAAGAGCTAGTTTTTTTGGTGAGATAGATGACTTTGATAAAATTGAGTGAACAACAAGCACTGACTAAGGTATGTGGTTTATGCTCATCACCTGATCATTTCACTGAACATTTTTTTAATTATAGGGAATGGAATTATTTGTATAATACTTCCATTGAGGTAGTTATGAAAAAATAAAGGCTAGAGAGATCTTAATCAAGTCTAGTATAGATTTAAAAACATGTGGAATCAAGCTCGACCGCCATTCCAAAACCATCCCCAAAACCAGTTCCAAAACCAACCCCCATTCAAGCTACAATTCCAAAACCCTCCACCATTTCATCAATAATAAATATGACAACCATCCTGATTACCACCAACCACCCAATTTACAAAGACCCTATGAAAACACACACCAGAACACAACCACCTATTTTATGTATACAATCAATGGTTTTGGTCCTATAGGATGAGTTTTATAAGCTATACATATGGTGGGAGGTCTTGTTGAAATCATAACCAAAAAACCAAGAAAAATACCAGCCCAAATGGTTCGAAACCCAAAAGATAATTTTAGTATGAAAAAAATGGTGTGCAAAATTACTCCCACTACTAGTAATCCATGAACCAGAAATAAGACCACCTATTCAAAGGGAGAATGAAGTTGGGAACTCTAAAAATTCTATAAAAATACACTAATAATATGAAAGGAAAGTGGATAAGGAGATGGATAAGATGAGGTGGAAGAAGAAAATAAACACTATTATAAAGACAACAAAGGTGGAAGAAAGACTCACCGCCAACCATTCCCATTTAGGATGATAGAATCAATGAGATCTTAGGAAGAATCACTTAAAAAATAAATTTTGGAAACCTTCAAGAAAGTGGAAATTAATACCCCGTGTTTGAAGAAATCAAAAAAATCCAAGATATGAAAACATTAAACGGATATTTTCACCAAGAATAGAAAAATTATAGGGAATGAGAGGATAAACTTGGGAATAATTGTCGCAACCATTATCACACCATAGTTTCTAACCAAATATCACGATCCAAGAATGTTTTATACTCCATGCACCATTGTATCATTAAATTTATATAATGATTTATGTGATATAAATGATTAAATTAATGTATTAACTCACTCATTATACACTTATTTGTAGATAAGAGACTTGAATCCCACAATAGTGGTGGTCCATTTTTCAAAAAGATCCATAGTTTTTTTTATAGGAGTTTTGGAGGATATCCTTATGAAATTCAAAGATCTCTTATTCCAAGATGACCTTTATGTCTTGAGTATGGAATCATATAGGATCCCATCACACTCTCCCATAATATTGGGTAGTCCTTTATTTAATATGGGCAAAATCATTATCAATGTTCATGAAGGGACACTCACCATGGATTTTGGAGATATCTCTGCCCACTTAAATATTTTTGAATTGATGAGGCACCAATCAATTGACCCTTCACTCTTTTAACTCTCATGTGACATTGGTACTAAACCAATTGAATAATCAGGTATGTTACATGAATTATTTTCCTTAGGTAAAAATTTTCCATTGAAAATATCACTAAGTATGTGAATTCTCAAAACACTTGAGATTTTGATTTCATGTGGGAAGAAGAGGTAAAATAAGGTTTACATGAATATATTTTAAATGGTAAAGAAGATAATATAATGTATTATGTGTGGTAGGTCCATCCTTTGTATGTATGGAACCTTAATTTAATTTAATCCCTTGAGAATCCCCTCAATCAGGAATTAAAACCACTCCCCACAGATTTGAAATATGTTTCCCTTATATAGGGAAAGAAATCACTAATGATAATTGATAATAATCTATCTAAAACCTACAAAAATAATTTATTGAGATTTTTAGAGATAATATCCAAAAAATAGAGTGGAGAATAGGTGAAATCCCAAGAATAAATCCAAAAATATTCTCAAATATAATTCTTCTTGAGGGAGACTTGAAACCTATATGACAAACCCAAAAGAGGCTGAATCCCACTTTGTTGGAGTTCATGACAAAGGAGATCGAGAAGATATTGGAATCTTGGATCACCTATCCTATTTCATATTCATAATGGGTTAGCCCCATTAATATAGTTAAAAGAAAAATAGTTTAACCACTACATGGAATGAAAAGAATGAATTAGTCCTTATGAGAATTTAGAATATCTAGAGAGTGTGCATTGATTTTAGGAGGATGAATCAAGTCACCTGGAAATATCATTTCCCCATCCCCTTCATTGACCGGATTTTAGAGATATTAGTGTGGATAATTTACTATTTCTTTATGGATGGATTTTCATGTACATATTACTCCTGAGGATCAACATTTACTTGTCCCAATCGATACTTTTTTCATATAAAAGGACACCATTTGGATTATCTAATGCTCATGGAACATTTCAAAGGTGCATGGTATGTATATTTTTTATCACATTAAAGATATTCTGGAGGTTTTTTTAGATTATTTCACAGTTTTTGGAAATTCTTTTAACCATTTTTTGAAAAATTTGGGAGAGTTTTTGAAAACCTACATTGAAAAGAATTATGTTATAAATTTTGAAAATTGTCATTTCATATATGAGATAATAATTTTCCATGAGAATTCTATTTCATAAAAGGCATTGAAGTGAATAAATAAAAAATTTATGTGAAAATTCATTACCTTACCCAACTTATATGAAATGCATTAGATCATTTTTAGGACATGCAAGATTCTACATGATGTTTATCAAGGATTTTAGTAATATTTCTCTCCATCTATCGAGATTACCTGTGAAAGATTCTAATTTTGATTTCAACGGTGCATGTAGGGAATCTTGTGGTTATTTGAAGAAGATATTGATTACACCACTAATGATGTATCTAGAAAATTGTGAAGAACTATTTGAGCTACTTTTTGATGCCTCCAATCAAGTAGTTGATGATTTCATATCTCAACAAATTAGGGTCAAGCCAAAGGTCATTTTCTTTGCCTCTATAACCTTATATGTGGCCCAATTCAATTCAAAAACCATAAAAAAAGATTTTTTAGAATTTTTATTTTCATTAGAAAGACTCAAATCATATCTATTTTGAACTAAAGTCACTTTGTTTTTTTATAAAGCATCTCTTATATACTTGATGAAGAAGTGTAAATCTAAACTGAGGCTAATGAGATGAATACTAATACTATAGGATTTAAACATATAAATAAAATAAAATAATGGATCTAAGAACCAAGTGGACGATCACTCATGTAGACTTCCCAACACCGCTAAAGCAGAAATTCGAGGCAAAGAACCACTGAAAGATCACATTCTAAGAGAGAAGTTATAGTTTATTGAAGGGGAAGATACTAGGTATACAGACATGGTCAATTATCAAGTAACATATTTATTATAAAATAAAAACAAATATGTTAATTACCTTTTAATGGTATTAAATATTCATTTTTGATCTTATGGGCCTGAGTTAGTGGATTTTAATTATGAACATCCATTTTCATAATTTATGCACTTAATGCCTAATGTATGCCAATTTAGGCCCAATGATTCATATAATTTTAAGGAATATAATTAACCATATTTTAATTTTATATTTTTAGAAATGGATCTAAACTTCAATATGAAAATTTTTCATTTAGGGATCAATGGATGATTCATAAAGGATGATGGGGATATTTGGCGATGAAAGGAAACAATTCTGGAGAAGGTAGATTGGACACCAGCCCACTAATGAGAACGTGGGGCCCACAATATTGGCCCACTAAAGCCAAAGTTTTGTGGGATTCTAGAATTCATCAAGGGTAACATTTCATTAAACAGTGAAAAGACCTATTTGGAGTTTTAAATGGAGTTTCATGCTGCCCAATTTGGAGATAAAATTATGGGCCAGATTCTACGGCCCAGAAACACATCACACACATTTAATCATATCTCACAAACCATAAAATATTGTGCGATGAAATTTTACAAGAGATCAAGTGACATCTGTATATTCATTTTTCTATGCTATGTAACATCAAAATTTGTCCCTCTATATTCTCATTTGAACACATTTGTGAAGTCCTAAAAGTTGGCTCAGATTGTTTGTCAAGGATGGAAAAGTCAACTCTCCCTCAACTTTCCTCCCACTTATGGCCTGAAAAAAATTATTTAGGAGACTTGGAATATTGGAGGCTCGACCAAAGGCTTCAAAGATTCATATTTAAGTCATTTTTGGTAGATGATTTGGGCATCTTGGGTGCTTTGTTTAATTGTAAGGTTGCGCTGTGAATTTGTTGCCTTGAGTTTGTCTTTCTCATGTAAGTTTTTTAATTCACCTTAGTTTCTTAATAAAATTTCTTCTTATACTCTTATTATGTTCTTCTTAATATTACTTTGATACCTTTGGTTTATGTTTTGAATTTATTCACACCAATCCTTGTGAAATTATCACTCAAAGATGGAGTGATCGTTATTTCATTGTATTTTTTTTACTTCTCCAATTCCTCCCTCATGAGTCTAATTTTCTCTTCTATTGAAACCATTAAATCAATGGAGGGATAACCCGCTTATGGGTTTATACAAGGGAGAATAAAGGGGCTAGATTGGATTTTATTTATCACCCCATTAATTTCTAATCGCTTCTTTTAATTGAGATTTTTTATTTGATGATTTTAAAACTTCTCAGTCTTTATTGAATTTTAAGGCCACATGCATCAAGTTCTAATACAAAACATTACCTTAGAGTGCTCATAAATTTGATCGTCCAAGTGTATAGGTGATTAGTATTAAGGTTTTTTGGTATTAAACTCGTAAGTGATGAATTTAATTGATCTTATTGAATAAACCTATCTTGAATATAAGAAGTTGAAACCATTAAAAAAAGAATTTCATCTAATCCACCCCCAAGTGATAACATATGATCTACTCATTTTTTCATTTCAATTCACTTAATTATATTAGTGTTATTTAAAACCATCTAAAATCAAAACCAATTTGGCCACTTCATAGCCAAAAATCCATCTCATAGGTTGTGTATCTTAGGTATATTTTTAGGTCTCAGTGGATTCGACAACCCAAACTAGACTACAAGGACCATTCTACCTTCATCTCTTGGGTAAATTTCAGCGTGAATCAAATTTTGGCACCATTGTCGGGGACTAAGTAAGTATCTTAGACCAAAACATTCTTCCCTCACCCCTATTCTTCTATTCTCACCCAATATCTCTTATCTTGTCCCTTTCTTGTTTTTTTTATTTTGGAGCATGTCCACCCACCCCCGTGATGATTCAAACATACTAGTAAGGGTGGAAAGTCCTAGGATAGGGGAGTCAAGTGAACCTAGGGGATTGTTTCCTTTAGATCCTGATCTTCTTAATACTCAAGATTCAAAAATTGTTCCTATTTCAATGGAAGGTCTTCAAAGAAACCAACTCATAAACCTGGGTGGGAGCCAAAATGGAAATCCAAATGAGGCAGCCCCGAACTTGGGAAATGCAGTTGATCAAACCATGAATGACTATCTCACACCTGCCTGGACCAATGCCCCCTCATTCACTAGACAAAATTCCATAGAATATTCCAAATACATCTTTAATACCCATTTCCTTAATCACCTTCCCACATTCCATGGAATGGAGTCCGAGATGTCCTACCTTCACGTCAAGGAGTTCAATGACATTGTAGAAACCATGTGTCTCCCACATCAACTAGAATCAGCTAAGATGGGGCTATTTAATTTTTCGTTAAAGGATCAAGCTAAAAATTGGCTAAAATTTTTGAGGCCATCATCCATAAAATAATGGGACCAATTACAAAGATAATTATACAAAAAATAATTCCCCCCCCCCCAAAACAATTTCACTTAAAAAGAGCATTTAAAAAACATTTGAAAAAGAGGGAGAGTCATTTTATGAAACATTGGAAAGGTTCAAAGACACACTCAACATGGTACCTCACATTGGATTTTCAATCCCAGAATAAGTTAGAATTTTCAATAAAGGGTTGGGTACAGGGAACAAAAAATTCATTGACATGATGTGTAGCGGAACTCTTAAAAATGAACCCCAAATAATTCTTATGAGAATATGGAAAGTCTTGCTAAACAAAACCAAACATGGGGAACTTAACCTTATTCTAAAAATCTACAAAGAATTACTAGAAATCATACACTTATAGAAGAGGAAAGCCTTAGGGATAAACTCGCAACACTCTCAAGGAAGGTTGAATAGATAGACCTTAGGAAAGTCCATGAAATCCAAACTGTAGACCCTATTTGCACAATTTGTGAAAAACATGACCATAAAACAAAAACCTTCCCAAAAAATCCATTCATAAAGTATGTTCTTTTAGGAGGACCCCCACTGGATGTAAATGCTTCAAACATTCAAAATCCTCAATACCAAAACACCTTCAACCCAAGGTATAATGACCACCCTGGCTTCCTCTGGAAGGATAACCAACATCCTATCCAACCACAAGGACAAAATCCATACCCCCATTAGAACTACCAAACCCATAACCAATTGGAAACCCAAAATATCCAATTCCAATAGCCACAATTCCTTTTTCATCAAACCATCCCACCTCCAAAATATCCCCCTGGGATAAACCAATATTCTCAAGCACCAACCCAAACTGTTCCACAAAGCCTACTAGAAAATTTGTGAAACAAATTGAAAGGATGAACTCAGAAGTCACTTCCTTAAAACAAGAACTTCAACCCATCAAAACTGGAAAGGAATCCATGCCTAAACAAGAAATTACACTAAAAAAATTAAGGGGAGAGTCAAGTTACATTGAAAAAACTCTTTAACAACTGAAGGCTATGACAGTTTTAAGATGTGGGAAATCAATTGTGAAACCTGAAAAAATTAGTCAGAAACCATGTGAAGCTTCAAACTCTAATGAAAATTCAAATAAACCACATGATCAAACTAAATAATCTGATAAAAATGTGAAAGAAACAACCCTTCAACAAACAAACCCACAACCTTCACCATTTCCTCAATGTATGAGGGGTAAAACCAAGCCTGAATTGAATGAAACATTGAGGTAAATATTATCACAAGTCAAGTTGAACATTCTCCTTCTCGATGAAATTCAAACCATACCTACCTATTCAATGTACCTTAAGGACTTTTTCACTTTTGAATGAACATTTTCACATAAAACCCAAGTCATTTTGGCTTCTAATGTGTGTACCACTAATCAAGGGACCATTCCTTATATGTTGAAAGACTTGGGTTTCCCTTACATCAATGTTAAACTAAGAGAGAGAAAAGTTTTCAAGGCCTTGTGTGACCTAGGTGATAGTGTAAATCTCATCCCCTATGCTGTGTACTGCTAGTTAGGGCTAGAAGATCTCCAACCCACATCTATCACACTTCAACTTGCTAATCATAGAATTAAGGTTCCAAAGGGGATTATAAAGTACATTCTGGTAAAGGTTGAAAACTTCATCTACCCTGCTGACTTCATTGTCCTGGAAAACCATCAAAACATATGAAATAAGAAACAAACCCTAATCATCCTTGGTCGACCTTTCCTTGCAACAATCAACTATGTTATCCAAGTCTGAAATGGGAACATGACCATCACCTTTGGAAACATGAGTCTAGACTTGACCATCTATAATTAAAGCTCACAAATAGGGGGATTATGAGGACATTCATGAAGTAAACATGATAGGAATCATTGATAATGAATCCATATAACATCAATGAATATTTGATGAGTGTTTAAGTTAGGATAAGATTTATTTCCTTTTTTCATATGAAGGAAGTTTTTCTCTTTGGCTTGAATCATTTTCAAATTGCTCTTATGATGAAATCTTAGGTCCCACAATCAGTGAAACATTTCAAGAAACCACTTTTATGGAGGCCAATCAAACTTCCTTCTCTAAATATGATAAAACCAATATTGTACCTGAAACTTCTACCCAAAGGGATTCGATTCTATCTAAAACTATAGGAAACAAAATCAATCTTGATCCAATGTCCCAATATTCTACTGAAATTTTGAACCAACTTGATCTTGAATTGAAGGAACTTCCCACTGTGATCATGTATGCCTTCCTGGGGGACAATCAAACACATCCTATTTTCATTTCTTCTTCTCTTGAAGCCAATATTGAGAGGATGATTCTAGATTTCCATTAGAAACATAACAAAGACATTAGTTGTACATTGTCTGATATTTCTGGGATTATCCCACAAATAGGGACTCATAGAATTGTTCTAGAATCTGATTCAATTCCTTATTGTCAACCTCAATGGAGACTCAATCCTAATCTTATGGAGGTAGTAAGGAAGGAACTTATGAAATTGTTAAAAGTTGATATCATTTATCCCATAGCTAAGAGTGAGTGGGTGAGCCCAATATGAGTGGTAACCAAGAAGGTAGGAATCATAGTGATAACCAATAAATATGGGGAGATTCTTCCAACAAGGGTGAGTAGTGGATGGAGAGTCTCCTTCAACTATAGGAAGCTAAACTCATTTACCAAGAAGGACAATTTCCCCTTACAATTCATTGACTAAGTCCTTAAGAGAGTCGCAGGTCACGCGTTCTACTATTTCTTAGATGGGTACTCAGGGTATAATCAAATTGAGGTCTCCCCAGAGGATCAAGGGAAGACTACATTCACATTCCCATCCAGCACCTTTGCTTTCAAACGCATACCCTTAGGGTTATACAATTCCCCTGGAACCTTCTAGTGGTGCATGATGGGAATATTCACAAACATGGTAGGGGATTTTCTAGAGGTATTAATGGATTACTTCTCTATGTTTGGGGATATATTTTAGGGTTTTCTAAGGAATGTGGAGAGAGTATTTTCAAGAAGTGATGAAAAGAATCTAGTCTTAAACTGGAAAAATTTCATCTCATGGTTAAAGAGGGACCAGTCCTTGCACATCTAGTATCGAGTAGGGGGGTTGAAGTTGATAAAGCAAAGGTTGACATCATTCTTCACCTTCTATCACCCAAAACTGTCAAGGAAGTGTGGTCTTTCCTAGGGCATTCCGGTTTCTATAGAAGGTTCATTGGAAATTTCAGCTCTATTTCTCGACCACTTTGTGATCTATTAGTGAAAGATGCTCCATTTTTATGGACAGAAAGCCATGAGGAATCATTATCTACACTAAATTGAGCTCTTATCTCTCCACATATCAGGTAGTCTTCAAATTAGAAACATCCTTTTGAGCTCATGTGTGATGTGAGTGACTTCGTTGTAGGAGTAGTCTTAGGACAACGTTGTGAGAAAAATCCATGTGTCATTTCTTATGCTATAAAATCCTTAAATGATGCAAAAATCAACTATACAACCACTAATAATGAGTTACTTATTGTTGTGTTTGCCTAATAAAATTTTAGGTCCTACCTCTTAGGATCCCCCATCAATGTGTTCACTGAGCATTTTGCACTAAAATACCTCTTCCAAAAACAAGATGCCAAGGCTAGACTGATTATGTGGGTCCTTATTTTACAATAATTTGACCTCAAAATCAAGGAAAAAAGGGGTGTTGAAAATGTTGTAGCTGATCATCTCTCTAGGATGGAATTAAAAGACAACTAAAATCACCTTTCTGTGTCTGATTCATTTCCCGATAAGAACATCTATTCAGTGAGTGATTTCCCATGGTATGCCGACATAACCAACTTCTTAGTTACAGGAGTCATTCCAAAATTCTTAGGGACTCATACTTGAAGTAAATTACTTTATGATGTTAGGAACTATGTTCTTGATGATTCATACATCTATAAGTTCTACCCTGACCAAGTCATTAAGAGGTGTGTCCCAGAATCTGAACAAGAGTCCATCCATAAATTTTTTTCATGGTGAGGATTGTGGAGGCCAGTTTTCCACTAAGAAAACATATTCTAAGATTTTCAGTGTCATATCCTCTATCCCACCCTCTCAATGGACTCCTACACATTTTTTCAAAGTTTTCCTAGGCGTCAACAAGTAGGATCCATCACAAAAAGTAATCAAATGCCACTCACTCCCATCTTAGTGGTTGAAATCTTTGACTGTTGGGGAATTGATTTCATGGGTCCCTTCCTAAACTCTAGGGGATATTTTTACATTCTCTTAGCTATTGATTAGGTAATAAAATGGGCTGAGTCCATTCCCAAAAAATCTAATGACCATCAAACTGTTATTATATTTCTCAAGGAAAACATCTTCTATAGATTTGGAATTCCTAGGGTTATCATTAGTGATCGTGGAACTCATTTTTACAATCATCCATTCTCATCACTCATGGAAAAGTTTGTAATTTCTCAAAAAGTGTCCACTAATTACCCCCCACATACCAATGGTCTAGCTGAGTTAGAAAATCGAGAAATCAAAAATATTCTTTAGAAAACTGTTAATCCATCTAGGAAATATTGGTCGAGAAAACTCTTAGATACATTTTGTGCCTATAGAACCACGTATAAAATCATTTTAGGAATGTCCCCATATAGGTTGGTTTATGGTAAATCATGAAAATTTCCAGTGTAGATTGAATATAAGGCCTTTTGGGAAATTAATAAAATGAATTATGACCTCTCATTGGCAGAAACAAAAAGGAAATTAGATCTCATGGAACTTGAGGAACTTAGGGTGGAGTCTTATGAATGTTCAAGGATCAATAAAGCTAAAGTACAAGCCTACCAATCTAGAAATATTAAAACAAAACACATTGTACCGAGTAAACCTTTTCTTTTTTATAGTTCTAAACTTCATTTAAACCTGGGAAAGTTGAGGTCTAGATGCTCAGGTCCATACATAGTGCATAAGGTGTACCCCCACCGGGTTGTAGAAATTCAAGATCCCATCAATGATAAAACCTTTAAAGTTAATGGTCATAGAGTCAAACCATTCATTAAACCATTCCAAAAAATAAAGTTGATGAAAACTTGTGTGAACCAACATTAGATGAGGAAAATACGTAAATAATTAAGGGTCTATGTTGAGCTAGTGATATTAAACCAAAGCACTGCATGGGAGGAAACCCATGGTTTTCATCATTGTAAATCATCTTTTTTTAAAAAAAATTGGATTAATAAATAAATTTTATATTAAAAAAATATGTAACTCTGCATATGATAGTACCATGGACTGTTGACATGTTCTTCTATTATGAGTATGGATGGGTATGAAAGGGGAGTGCCATATTAATCAATGTAACATGGTGTGATCCTTGAATAATACCTTACCCAGAAATTTAAAAAGAAGACAATGTATCATCAGTTCATTTTTACGGGTTTGTAGGTTAAAAAAATACAATATATATATATATATATATATTATATATATATATATTTATTTATTTATAAGGACACACTGTAGGTCAGGGGTAAAATCATTTCACAACTGGCGAAGCCGTAGGGACTCGAACCTGGGACTGAAGGGAGATAGGGGAGTGCGCCTACCACTGACCTATGGGTTTTAGTGCTTCCTTTTTCAGTAATTTATATATATATATATATATATAATTATATCTTAATTTTATTATTATTATTATTATATATATATATATATATTTTTTGTTTTTTTGTTTGGTTATTTCATTTTTCCACTAGAAAACCCTACGAGTAACATGGATATCAAAGGACTAAATTGGAGTATCAATAATTTCAACTTCAACCACCAGGTGACTTCATTCCATGATCCACATTTTCAATTTCCTTTTTTAACTCGCATTCTTTATCTCTACCCCCTTCTAAAATTTCTTTTTTTAAACACTGGGGATAGTGTTATTTTATGTCAGGGGAGGGAGATAAAATAAAAAAATTGCTTTTGTGTCAAAAAAATGATTGATTTGGAAAAAAAAGGGTGCCTTAAAGGAAGGGAAATTTTTTTAACCTTGAACATTATAATAGACATTGTACACTTTGAAACTGAATATCAAATAATTTAGCATGACTTGATTCTAATTTTAATCCTTTTATAATTTCATGGTCATATATTTTGGAAAGTATTGCCATATAATGTGAAATTTCATCGTTTATATTTTCATCCAAATAAAAAAAGAGATCGCAATGCACATCCTTTGGATTGTGGGGTATTAGTTTGATTTCATGGGTTCCACCAAATAAATATCATTGGTTTGGTTATCATTTTAGTTTTAATATGATTATTCAATAAAAAAATAAAAAAACAATAAATTTGCACGTAGAGCAATTAAATGACCCAATGTGTGGCTTTCAGCACTTGGGGATTGTGACTCCATAGTGGTCTGGCCCAGAGTTAGTAATTTAATCTCTACTTGTGGTAATCTAACTTTGTTTTTTATTGAGTTAACTTGATATGATTCTCGAGTAGGTGTGCTTCACTTGGTACCCTATGTTCTTTGAGCCTGGGAGTTATCGGCGAAGTCTCGCTACATGGGTTGGATCTTTTGAGTGCAATTTCAATTACAATGGAAAAATTCTAAAAAATTATAAATAAAAACAAAATAAATAAATAATTTTTTTAATACTCATCTTAATATTGAAATTTAATTCTACCTAGTGCTTCCATCATTTACCCCTTGAATAATGATGAGCTACCATGACTATTGTGATGCACAACACATCATCACTCTTAATTGACATTGGATGAAATATGGAGATGAATTTGAACAAAGGAATGTATGTGGGATTGGGATATGATTATGAAACTATATTGTATTAAAATATTTTAATGGGTTTCATGTTTGTTTGGTATAAGGTTTTTTGGTGATCATTGGGTCTTAAAATGTTTTTGGAAAAGGGAATTCGAATTTCATATTGTTGAGATACATTTTTCTCAGGACTAACAAATCTCTTAGTTGGGGGTGGGATTAGACAATAAAAACACATAGTTTAATTAATTTTTAATTGTATTAAATGTTCATATTTGATATTATGGGCCTGAGTTAGTGGATTTTAATTTTTAACATCCATTCTCATCATTTGTGCATTTCATGCCTAATGTACACCAATTTAGGCCCAATGATTCATCTAATTTTAAGGAATATAATTTTCCATATATTAATTTGATATTTTTAAAAATAGATATAAACATCAATATGAACATTTTTCATTTATGGATAAATGGAGGATTCATAATGGATGATGGGGATATTTGGTGATGAAAGGAAACAATTCTGGAGAAGTCAAATTGGACACCAGCCCACTGATGAGAATGTGGGGACCACAATAAATTCCCAATAAAGCCAAAATATTTTGGGATGCTAGAAGACATCATAAAACACATTTTATACAATAGTGACAAGAGAAAATTCAGAGTTTTAAATTGAGTTTCATGTGGCCCAATTTGGAGATAAAATTATGGGACAGATTCTGCGGCCCAGAAAAACTTCCCACACAGTTAATCATATCTCCCAAACCATAAACTATTTTTGGGTGAAATTTTACTATCTATAAAGGGAAATCTATATCTTAATTTTTCATTTCTGTGGACCCCAAAAATTCGGCCATTGAGATGATATTTTGAACACATCTATCGACTCATGAAAGTTTTCTCGTATTGTTTGTAAAGGATGGAAAAATCAACACTCCATCAACCTTCCACCCACTTATGGCCTACCAAAATTCATTTAGGAGACTTGGAATAATATAGGATAGACACAAGGCTTTAAAAACTACTATTTAGGGTAGTGTTGGTGTAAGAGTTTGGCATCTTGGGTGCTTTGTTTAATTGTAATGTTATGCTGCGAATTTGTTACCTTGATTTTATGTTTCTCATGTAAGTTGTTAAATTCACCTCAGTTTCTTGATAAAATTTATTCTTATACTCTAATTTTTTTCTTCTTCATATAACGTTGATACCATTGGTTCAAGGTATAAATTTTTTCACACCAAACCTTGTGAAATTATCACACAACAGTGGAGTGATTGTTATTTCATTGTCTTTTTTTTACTTCTCAAATTCCACCCTCATGAGTCTACTTTTTTATTCTGTTTAAACCATATAATCAATAGAGGGATAACCCACTTATGGTTTTATCCAAGGGAGTATCAAGGGGATAGATTTTTTGTTATTTATCACCACTGTAATTTCTAATATCTTCTTTTAATTGAGATTTTTTATTTGATGATTTTAATACTTCTTCGTCCTTGTTGAATTTTAAGGCCACATACATCATGTGATAATACAAACCTTTACCTTAGAGTGCTAATAAATTTGATCCTCCAAGTGTATAGGTGATTAGTATTATGTATTTTTTTGTATTAAACCATTAAGTGATGATGTTTTTTGATCTTATTAAATTAACATATCTCGAATATAAGAAATTGAAACCGTTAAAAAAATTCAACCAATCCACCCACAAGTGATAACCTAGGAAAAACACATTATTTTAATTTGAATTAACTTAAATCTCAGAGTTTTCTTTAAAACCATATAAAATCAAAACCAAGTTGGCCACTTCATAGACAAAAATCCATCTCATAGGTTTTGTATCTTAGGTATCTTCTTATGTCTTAGTGGATTTGACAACCCAAGCTAGACTACAAGGACCGTTCAACCTTCATCTCTTGGGTAAATTTGAGCGTGAATAGCATATCATGTACCATATAATTAAAATTTCCACCAAATTCCAAAATTGAAATCTGAATCCAGATATTACATTTGGGATGATCATTTTCTTTGGAACATTTTTAACGATCAAGTAATAAAAAGATGTTTTCCTGAAAGTGAAATTCATTATATCATTGAGTTATTTCACACATTAGATTTTGGAGGCCACTTTGGACCTCAGAGGATAGTGGGGAATGTTTTATAATAAGGAATTTATTGGCCCAACCTTTTTAATGTTTCTTATGTATTTTGAAAAAGGTGTAAAAAATGTCAATTTTCTAGAAATATTTCAAAGAGAGAAGAAATAACAAAAAATACATTTAATTGTTTTTATATTTTTGAACTATAGTGGATAGATTTTATGGTCCCTTTCCCAATGCCATTTGGAAATTATTATATCTTTATTATAGTTGATTGTGTCTCAAAATGGTTGGATGAAAAATCCACCAAGACTGATGATACTAAAGTCATCTATGATTTTGTTAGGGATAACATATTTTATAGGATTGAAGTGCCCAAATCCATCATCAGTGATTTGATGACTCACTTTTTCAATATGATAATTGATTTTTTTCTAAAGAATTATGGGGTGCATCATAAAACATCAACTCCCTATCACCCACATACTAATGGTCAATATGAAGTGTAAAACATGGAAATCAGTGGAATTTTGAAAAGAATATTAAACCGAATAAGAAGGAATTGAGACAAAGGTTAGACAACATGTTATGGTATTACAATAAATACTAAAAAACCTTGACAGGAATGAGTTAATATAGGTTTATTTATGGGAACAATTTTCATCTACTAGTGGAATTGAGGAATAAGGCATATTAGGATATAAGAAAAATGAATTTGGATATTGAAAGCACTAGGAAATATGGAAGATTTTAGTTATAGGAGCTTAAGTAAATTTGAAAATAAGTTTATGTAAATTACAGGATTTACAAAGAGGGAACAATAGTGGCTCATGAAAAGATTATCCAATTGAAATACTTCCCTCCTGGAGACACAATGTTGTTATTCAAATCATGAATCAAGTATATTCCAGGTAAACTTTATTCTAGGTGGGATGGTCCATTTATAGTTATTCATGTATATCCTTTTAGTGTTTTGTGGATTATTATGGATAAAGAGTAGGGGAAATTAAATTTTAATGGAAAAGGGATTGATAACATCCATGGTACCATGCCTATAGATTCAGGGGATGATATCACACTCCTCCAACCTATTTATCAATAAAATCTATTATGTCATACCCCTCCTATACAATTTATTGATTATTGTGCTTTAATTTCAAATATTCTTACATGTAAAATCTAAATGAATTAATTGAAGACATTGTATCATTTAAGTGTGGGTGAGAGAAAAAATTTTATGAGTTTTTTTATTGTTTTTTTGTTTTTCAACAAAAAACGTTGTGTATTTTTCATATTTTTGTGTGTTTATTTTTCAATTTTTGTGATTTTTTTAAACATTTGAGCTCAAATAATTATCTTCAAATTTTATGAATCCCATTTCTATGAGTGAAATAATTTACAATATGAAATTTATCTTAAATTAATTCTTAAAATGATCTTATCAAGTTTAAACATTTGGTAATTTCATGAAAAGTGCTCTGATTTTTTAATTTCATGTCACATCTCACTGTCTTTATATTTGAAATCAGTTTCTCATGAGGATTTTGAACCCTTTTTGTCATATTATATACACTCAACTAAATTATTGAGACAACCAACCCATGTTTTCTTTAAATAAAATTCAATTTATTCGTATTAAAACATGAGGGTTTTAGGTACCTGTGTTTTAAATGATTGAGTCATTTCTCTAGTTTTAAAACCCCATTTTTAATAGAATACTTATTATTATGGCCTTACCAGTATATTTAATCCTTGTAAACCTTATAATCCATTTTAATACTTTTATTTTAGCCACATTACAAGACAATTTTCCCTATCCAATATGCTCTTAAAGTTAAATTACATGATCTATTTGAACTTATGTTAAGGGGGAAGATTTTTTTGTTGTGCTACCTAATCTGTTGATATATTGGGAGGAAAATAAAACATTTAATAGATAATTTTTCTAATGAGAAATTCATTCTGTTAAAATATGTTTCCTTCTGTATCTTTCACGATAAAAAGTTGCTCCTTTCTAGAGCTTCTAAAGAAATATAATGTTTATTTCTGTAGCTTTTGAAGAAAAAAATATGAAATTTTGGGAAAAAATTTTTTTGATAAAGATGATGAATTGTATAATTTTTGGTATTTACATGAGATTTTCAAATTTGTTTGTATCAGATTTTCTACTAAGGGGAGCGAGGAGAAAACCATACAAGGGTAAAAAATTGTAATCATGCAATTTTTCATCAAAAACATCTAAACCCTCCTTTTTGCCTCATAATTGTTCACATAAAAACCTACCAACCGAAAGCCAAAAAACAAACCAAAAAATTAATCATGATAAAAACATGTAATTGGCTCACATTGGGTGAAAATGTAGTAATTCCTCAAGACTATGATGACTCTTTCATGGGTTTGGATGAGAAATGCCTTGTTAAAAATTGAAATTTGTTAGATAAGTGAAAATTAATTTGTGGTAGGTGTCTTATATGCATGGGATAAGAAATTAAGGGGACGTATATTGAATTATATGAATAGAGATCTTAAAAAAAAAACTTTCTTTTATAATGCCTGATATCTTTTGTTTCTTGTTTTTAGATTGGTGGATTTCATTAGTATGTGTTTTTAATTTTCTTTAATTTGATTTACATTCTTAATTGTCAAGGAGTCCAAGTGAAATTTCTGGGTGAATTAGTAGAGATAATATTTTAATTATGTTTAATGTATGTTCCAATTATTTAATCCCTTAAATTTTAACATGTTGACCTGAATTACATCATTTTTTGATTTTTGGTCAATTTTTGGGCTAAAATTTCAAAATTGATTAATTCTGGAACTTTATCACTTTTTTATAACTTGTATATTTTAAGCACAAATTTATAATAACTATCATATTATAGTGATTATTTTTTTATAATTACTTATTTTGTGGGTTGCAACATCTTCTTATGAACCCAGGACTAATTCAAACATCCAAAGGCCCAAAAAACCAATCAATTTGAAAAATATTTCTAACCATAAGAATGGACCCCACATAAGTAAATAGAGTATAACATAGGATAAAGACCTCCAAATTTGGTTATTATATATTTATTTGAAAGTGTACTTTGATACACATGTAAAAATTAAATTTGATGGAGAATTTATTCATTATGGTAGCCATTTAATGTGTCAAATTGAAGAAAGTTGAAGAGTCTCTTCAGCCAGAAAAAGTGTGATTGAGTAATCAGAGAATAACATTTATTAAAAGTGTCCAATGAAACTATGATTTTGATATCACATGGAAAAATGAGAGACTAAAAACATTTTTTAAGACACATTCTCAATAATAATCCTTATACTGTATGAAGTAAACCAAAAAATTTGGTGGATAGAAACTAGAGGAAAACTTTTTCACCCCTCAACCCTATAAAATGGTGGGAATCCACTTCAATTCAATGGTGTTAAATAAGCATAAATAGGGGTTTGATTTATAATTGTAACCTTTAAGTGTTTTGGATTTTATATTTTCAATTTTAGTCATTTTATAATTCTATCTTCTTTCCCATTCAACTCTCTTACCCTTCACATGGAGGGGTAAAAATTTTGACTGATCAGGGAAGGGGTAGTTTTCCTTTTGAAATGTCAGAGTCTTTTTATTTCATTTGAAACTCTCTTTTTATATTGATTCATTTCTATATTTAGTAGTTCAAAATTCTTTTTATGATATTTTATATTGTTTTTTTGCTTTATTCATTGTTTATAGCTTTGGTTGAAGTTATTTAATCTCCCACCTCCTAGTGTAGTTTACCCCGATTAAGAAAATTGTGATAGGTGGTGAGTCTCTATGATCATTGGTTCATGTGTGGAATAAGTTAATTGTTCAAACATTTAGAAGGAGAAAAAAAATCTCAATTAGAAATTTATCAGTATTTTGGGAATGGTTTACTAATTTTCATGAACACATGAGTGGTTTCCATTGCTTCCTTCAACCAACGGTGATTGAAAACCTGATCAGGGAGTATTTCATTTATCATTCATTAGGAAGAGAGGGGTATAATTTTGACAAAAATTATGACATTGAAAAATATTATCCTACCTTAAACCCATCACTCTCATTTGAAATTTTTTCATCCTTTATTTTAATTTTTTATTTCTTTTTAGAATCAAAATTTTTTAAAAACAATCTCCACTTATTTCTCTAATTTCAAGTAAAAAATGGGATTTTTGCGTGATCCTATCAAGAAAAAACATAGGTTTGAAAATTAAATAAATTTTTAGGTTAGGAAATAATTATTTTTTCCACACCCCATGATACTCACATGTTATAGAAAAACAAAGATAAATAAATAAACCAAAATAATATTAATTCTTATACCATAAAAAGATAAAGTAATTGCTCGAATTAAAAAATAGATATATGAATAAATTTGATAGATGATTAATTTATATTCATCATGTGTAAATAAAAATAGGATAAATCTAGAAAAAAAATCCCTACCTTGATTTGGATCATTCACTGATGGATAATGATCGCACGTCATTTTCATTGACAAGATCCACAAGTTGTATTGTCGTTGGCATTCTATATGGTACTTCAATCATCAATCCATGATCCTGATGACTACAAATGTTCCTATGTGATATCCTACCAATTTTAAGGTTTACGAGTCTAACCTTAACCATTGGTTATGATAGTATATTTATAGAGGAAAAACAAGGTCAGTAAATCAGCATAATAAGAAATTAATTTTATTTTTTTTATTTCATTATATGAGCTCGTAGTGGATTTTAACCAAAAACCCAACACCAATATATATTATATCCCCCCTAGTATAAAACACACATTATGAACTCAATAACGGCCTCATATTTTCTATTTATTACTTCTTTATAGATTTATTGTTCTTTTACAAGAAAACTGTGAGCGTGATATATTAATATATTATATATCTTAAAAAATATAAATTTCGTGCTCACTGGGTCACGAAATCTCACACCATCTCAAATACTGGTTATGAAAATTTTTCATAACATATTTAAATTTATTACAGGGCAATAAATGCATTTCTACATTATTACCCCTTCAGGAATTTTTATCCCCAAAAATTACAAAATCAGACCAAAAATATGGGAAACTGAGCTCTAAACTTGGTCTCCCACTCACACAAGATCCCCCGATGGATTCTTGCGCTACCAAAAACACACACCCAAGGAAAATAAAATTCCCACCAAGGTTATTTTTGTACTAGTTCTAAACACCACTGGCTCCTTAAGTGAGGAAACTCCACTATCATGGACCAACTTACCCAAGTCGATATCGTACAACAATTCTTGCACATACCTTCTCAGATACGACATGTGGAGAACACCATGAAACCAAAAATACTACAATAACAGGGTTAAATAGTAAGCCACCTTGTTAATCCCCACATAGCAGTAGAAAAAATAAAGGTCCTAAGAACCTCAAAGATAGCCTATATCCATGGATAAAAATCAATATCTCTCAACCTTTGGAGGCCTGTTTAGTTGGTTTGTAAAGAAGTCTTGACATTTTATAGATAGTCTTCCACTTCCTCTTGATAAACTGCAACCTCACAACCATCAATATCACTGAAACTAGGCCCCAAGTACAGTCACCCATGGGCTTTGACCTCTATGATAGTGACCTGTAAGGTCCCACATACATGGTCTCAAAAAGGTACTACTCTGATGGTGGAGTGATAATCACTATTATATAAAAATTCCACCGATGGTAGATGACCATCCCAAATGTGGACCAATACCAACATACAAACCCAAATAATGTTTACCAAAACCTAAACGGTCCACTTTACCTAGCCATCTAACTGGGGTAAAATATTGTGCTCAACTACAACCAAGTCCACAAAGACTACCTATATTCTCTCCCAGATCATGTCATGAAGTATGTATCACAGTACGCAATGATCGTGAAGGGAATTACATGAAGACAGACTACAATATGTACGGAAAAGTTTCCCAAAATCTCTAGATATTTGTATTGGTCATCGCCCTTAGAAGTGTGATACAACAAGTGTCTAGCCTCAAAACTTTGTGTAACTCCCTTGGACTTACAACAAATTCCTAGAGATATTGTTGAATCTTCACCTCCACCCGATATAATGATAAGGGAAACCCCCTCATCACCTCCTTCCATAGTGTTATTGGTGTCACCATCCATCCTCGAAAAAGGATGAAAAGATTACCATTTTGTAAAATCTAACAAGAGCATATCTATTGGATATATAGTCATGTACCATATCACAATCTATATCCCAAACTTGTACCTCCCAACCTAGCTGAATAAGCGGAGGGGTAACAACTATCAACATGAGGTAAACCACACTATCATCGGGTGTCTCTTGTGCTCCAACTCATATACTGAGAACACATGGATTTGATTAAAGAAGACTACCCTGAAATTATCTATAAAGGATTAAGGATCTAGTCTATATGTCTTATGACTCTACTAAGGCATAATACTTGTTGAATCATATCACCATGAACTAAAAACATCCACAGTGGATTTGGAAATCTACATCTAGTGTATATTTGTACAAAACAAGAGCTATTGATAACGTGTCTCAGGGTAAAACTATGAGAACCACTTTTCCCAAAACCAAAGGTCTAAGAACTAAATAACTATTAAGAGTGGATAATATAGTTCACATCACCTAGTTCAAGTGACAACAATTCACACCCAACCTCAATAACTCATTTTCCTCTCAGGAAAACAACCCTAGGCTACCAAGGTGATCACTTTGGATCTTATAAAATCCATTTCTCTGCAAAATATTGATTGTCCCTTAATTTTATGAAGATCAATGGGTGCCATATGATATAATGTTTCAAAAATCATGGGTGATACCTAGTGTCAGTCCTTATAGAAGCCTAACTTTTAGTATGGAGACAAATCTGACACAACCCTAAGAAAGAAATCTTCAAATTCCAAAACCAATGTAGGAAAAAAGTTCATAACATCCACTAATCTAAAGGTATTACTAGCCAACTAATAAGAATTCAGTCCTAACCTCTAGTACATTAGCTCATCCAGTTCATCTAGGAATCACTTCTTATCAAAGGAAGAAAACTCCATCCCCAAAAGCTGAAAACATTTCCACAATCACTGGTGGAAGACAAATGAGAATTTATTGTAGGAAACCAATATATACTGAGGAAAAAATCATAGGGTCTCACAACCGTTATAGAGAGATTCCATGTCAGGCTCTCTCTCTTATCCTAGAGTCAGGTCACGCTATCAGTAGTAGAGTGATCACTAATCCTATTACCAGGATCCTCCAACACAACGGTCTAGAAGAAATTGCTCCACTAGTATCAATAATTATAAAATAGGGGATATTCTCAGGGATATGTGGCTCATGAATCCAAGTGAAAACTATCACCAGGGCAGTGAATACCACACCATACCTCAAACCAAACACGATGTTTCTATGAGATCCTGCTACTTGGAAGACATCCTTTCACTTTAACACCTATTTACCACAACCAAAGAATCATATAACACCTTATCACATCAAAAGGACCTAAAATACACAATTAAAAGGAAATCATCCACCACACCTCAACACTATCCACTTTGGGAAACACTGACTTGTCTACAAGGTATTGGATTACATGTCAAGAATGTGTCCTGGTGGGGGAATAGTCCCACCTCCTTCCATATCCAAATTTGTGCCAAACATCACCAACACAGGGAACTACTGACACCCCGTGTCTCATGATAAAAGAGTCAAACAAAGGAGGTAAAATAGTGTCTCATACCTATATCTAATAGTACTATAAAAAAAGTATAAGGAACACAGATCATACCTCGAAACACTCCTAGATCCATTGGGTAAAATACCTCCAGCACCTGCAGCTATCCAACATTTGACCATCAGCTTCCCAAGCATGGAGTGGTCCACCTGGGGGTGGTATTGGCAGTATAAAACCAAAGCACCAGCCACATCTAATTTCCCCATAGCTTCTCCATCACATCTGTTGCCCTGTGGACTTCCTTTCTTAAGTTACTGCCTCTTCCTAGGTGGTTCGTCGACCACCTCTCTAACTATATCACGACTGGTAGTATAATCCAACATGAGATTTTCATACCCATCAATAGAATAGAAAAACATAATGCATCAGTGGGCTGAGTTATACTCGAGGTCTCTGTTAATGATGGGGCCTCCTACAATGAGACCTGTGTCGCACGCTTTCTGTCACTACAGAAAAATGACCTTTTACGATGGGTTATTTGCGACGGGGACATCAACCCATAACAAATAACTAATTATTTGTGATGGGAAAAGGGGTCTCGTCGCAAAAGGTTTGGCGTGGTTTGCACGCAAAACCACGGGAAGGGTATTTACGACAGGGGGTGCCTCCTCATCACAAATACCAGGCAGCAGTAAATACTATTTTCAACGAGGGGTTCCTCCCCGTCGCAACTACCCAGCAGCGATAAGTACTATTTGCGACGGTGAGGCACCCCCCGTTGCAAATAACTAGCGGCGATAAATACTATTTGCGATGGGATATGCCACCATCACAAATAGTGTGTCGACAGGTCATTATTTGTGACGAGACCCGCCGCAAATAGCCTTTTAACCACCGATAGTAAGTAATATGGTTTAAGGTATTTGCGACGGGTCCCGTTGAAAATAGTCCTATCGTAAATAATCTAACCTACATATACCCCCATCCATTTTTTCTTTCTTCCTCTATATTCCTACTTTCTCTCTCTCTCTCTAAACGCTAATTTTAGAGTTAAAATTTCTCTGAGTTAATTTTTTTTAGAAACAGATTTTGAAGTCGTCTACAACTATAAGAGATGAAGTTTAAAGGTATTTATGTTTTATTTAATTTATTATTTATTTCAATTTTTTATATTAATTTTAATTATTTTTAATTGGTTGCAATTAAATTAGATTTAGATTGTTTTGTTATTAGCATTTATATGTAGTAATAAATTGGAATTTTTAATGCTAATTATTAATAATTAGTGGTAATTAGGAATTATTAACAATAATTAGTAATGAATATAAATATTTAGCGGTAATTAGTAATTTGTAGCGGTAATTAGCAATAATTGATGGTAATTAATGCAAATTAGTAATAATTAGCAGTAATTAGTAATAATAAGTTGTTATTAGTAATAATTAGGAATAATTAGTAATAATTAGTAAAAAAATATTAATAAATACTAATAATTATTAATAAATACAAATAAATAGTAATAATTGCTAATGATTAGTAATAAATACTAGTAATTAGTATTAACAAGTAATAATTACTAATAATTAGTAATAATGAATAATAATTAGTAAAAAATAGTAATAAATAGTAAAAAATAGTAACAAATACTAATAATTAGTAACAAATACTGATAATTAGAAACAAATACTGATAATTATTAACAAATACCAATAATTAGTAACAAATATGAATAATTAGTAACAAATACTAATAATTAGTAATAAATGCGAATAATTATTAACAAATGCTCATAATTAGTAACAAATGCTAATAATTAGTAACAAATGCTAATAATTAGTAACAAATGCTAATAATTAGTAATAATTACTAATAATTAGTAATAAATAGTAATAATTAGTCACAAATAGTAATAATTATTAACGAATAGAAATAATTAGTAAGAATTAGCAATAATTAGTAATAATTAGCAAAAAATAGTAACAATTAGAAATAATTAGTAATAATTAACAATAATTAGTAAAAATTACCAACAATTAATAATAATTAACAATAATTACAAAAAATTAGCAATAATTAGTAATAATTAGCAATAATTAGTAATAATTAGCAATAATTCGTAATAATTAGAAATAATTAGTAATAATTAGAAATAATTAGTAAAAATTAAGGAAAATTATTAATAAATAGAAATAATTAGTAAAAATTAAGGAAAATTATTAATAAATACTAATAATTAGTAATAAATACTAATAATTAGTAATATATACTTATAATTAGTAATAAATACTAATAATTAGTAATAAATACTAATAATTAGTAATAAATCCTAATAATTAGTAATAAATAATAATAATTAGTAATAAATACTAATAATTATTAATAAATATTAATAATTAGTAATATATACTAATAATTAGTAATAAATACCAATAATTAGTAACGATTACTGATAATTAGTTGTAATTAGTAATAATTAGTAGTAATTAGTAGTAATTAGTAATAATTAATAGTAATTAGTATTAATTACTAGTAATTATAGTAATAAATACTAATAAATAGTAATAATTAAAAATAAATATTAATAATTAGAAATAATTACTGATAGTTAGCAATAATAACAATAATTAGCAATAAATAGTATTAGTTAGTAACAAATAGTAATAATTAGCAATAATTAGTAATAATTAGCAATAAATAGTAATAATTAGCAATAATTAGTAATAATTAGGAATAAATAGTAATAATTATCAATAATTAGTAATAAAAAAGAATAAATCTTAATAATTAGTAAAAAATAGTAATAAAAATTTGTAATAAATACTAATAAATACTAATAATTAGTAATAAATTCTAATAATTAGAGATAAATACTAATATTTTGTAATAAATACTATAATCAGTAATAAACACAAATAATTAGTAAAAAATACCAATAATTAGTAATAAATTAATAATGATTAGTAATGATTAATGATTGTTAGCAATGATTAGAAATTACTAGTAATAAATAGTAATAAATAGTAAAAACTAGTAAAAATTTGTAATAAATAGTAATAAGTAGTAATAGTTTTTAATTAATAGTAATAAATGATATTAAATAGTAATAAGTAGTAATAATTATTAATAATTAGTAATAAATAGTAATAATTTGTAATAATTAGTAATAAATAGTAATAATTACTAATAATTAGTAACAATTAGTAACAATTAGTAATAATTATGATTAATTGTGATTAATTAGGATCAATTAATAATAATTAGTAATAATTATTAATAATTAGTAATAAATAGTAATAATTAGGATTAATTAGTAATAATTAGTTTTAAATTGGGATTAATTATCAATACTTTGGATTAATTAGCAATAATTAGAATTAATTAGCTGTAGTTAGAAATAATCTGTTGTATTTAGTAATAATCAATAATAAATAATAATAATTAGAATTAAATAGTAACAAATAGTAATAATTAGTAATAAATAGGAATAAATTGTAATAATAAGTAAAAATTAGAAATAATTAATACTAATAAATAATGGTAATTATGAAATGCATCAAAAATGCATACAACCATCAGAAAAAGGTAAATTCTTACTAATTTTTTAATTAACTTTTTCATCATTTTATCTACTATTTGTAAGTTAATTTCCTTATCATTTTTATCTAATACTTAATTATTTTTTCACATATCTTTTGGGAAGTCAAGTTTTGTTTTCAATTATCTGCAACACACCACAAAATAGATAAAACGATTCTTTCTGCCAATGTAACCATGTTTTCTATATTCATCACATTTCTTAGATGAAATGCTAGCACATCATATTGATTTGATATTAACTGAAAAACCATTCTTTTTTTAAAGGAAAGGAGAGTAAAGGATGCTCATGTGCCTGTTATGGTGAATTCTCATGATATAATGTTCTCATGATCTTATTATGCTCTTGTGACTCTCAACAACAGGAAAAAATTGGCTAAGAAAATTGAGTGAATATGTAGTGTCAGCGGTTCGACATAGAATGAAAATGGAAACATTGTTACATTCGTAGTTAGGACTGTTTTGAGACTTTAAAACGTGTACAAATCAACCACACATTAATCTAACACATGTTGTGATCGGTATACTCGGGAAGACAGAATGTGACGTGTCGATGACAATAACAGCATTAGTAGGAGGAGAAGATGTGCGCTTTAGTGGAGCAGCAACACCAGCAGATGATGAAGTACTTGTGATATCTGACTCATGGTTTAGTGTGTTTTTTATACTATTGTGAATATTGTGTTCTTTATTATTTTTCTATTTATTTCATTTTTTAATGTTTTATTATATTTTATTTATACATTTATATATTATTTTATTACTTTATTATTATTATTATTTATATATTTTTTTGAATATTGAGGTTTTTAATATTTTATAATTTTTTATTATTTCTTTATAATTATTATTATTCATTTTTATTAATATTAGGATTAATATTATTAGTATAATAATGTTATTTTATTATTATTATTATTATTTTATAAATATTATTTTTATTATTTTTTATTTTTATTATTTTATTAATATTATTTATAATTATTATTATTTAATTAATATAACTTTGTTAATTTTTTAATATTAATTTTTTTAATTTATAAATATTATTTTTTAATTTTATTAATATTAATATTTTTTATTTTTTTAGGTTTTTTGTGACGGTTATATTTTCCTATCGCAAATAGTATTTCTAAATAATATTATTTTTATTAATATATTATTTTTAAATTTTTTTATGTTTTTTCTGACGGGTATATTTTCACATCAGAAATACTTTTTGCGATGGGCCAGTCACAAATTAGTTTTTTTAAAAACTCGATGAAACTATTTGTAACGAGTTCCCATTGCAAATGACCCATCACAAATACTCATTTTTCCCGTAGTGTGTCGATGGGTTCTATTAACCATGCATCTAAGGAGATCCTTACCTCAGATGCTCATGATACAAACTAAAACCGTGTACATCATTACAAAGAACCAAATTATCCATACATAGCCCAATCTAACATTCTGAATCCATCTAAACCACTGGAGGTGGGTCTTCAAACTAATCAATAGGAGAAAACGCCACCAGCTGACCATCCTGAAGTAAGTCTACCTCATTAATAAGCCCCTTCAAAGAGGCCACATCAATCATTGGGTCATAATCATAACTCTATAATAGAAACCTCACTATTTTTCATCATGGAAACATCCTACAAGAGACAAGACTTACCATTATCAATGAGTATATCTAGTGAGCTGATGTAAGAAGGATATAGAAACCAAAACCCATTCCTATATGATGTACATACCAATTCTATACTAGAAACTAATTCCAAAATGTACCATGTCAAAAAGTAGATTATTAGAGCCATGGTGAAGGGATAAATCATATTTTTTTATCAAATATGGAGTCCCTGGACTAAATGTTGAACTAAAAACATTTTAACACTATTTCCCAGGTGGCAAACCAAATCTCACATCAAGAAAAAATCCCAAACTTCAGTTCTAGGATGGAAACCACATTTGATGTCGCTCTATCACTAACCAAACCACTAGGGATCATCTAGCCAATGGATGGCTGAGCTAAAACTATCCCAATCCAGCCTCCCTAGTCCAGGGGCTGGAGATAAGATCCAATAAGGCATATCTAAATTTAGATGACATTTCCTAATGTACATGTATACACGAACACATCTATAAGCCCATAAAATGTTAAAATGTAAAAAAAGTATAAAAATGAATGTATATATCTATAATCCCACAATAAAAGTATGAAATAAGGTTATATAAAGAATAAAAAGGGGCCAAATTCAATCCCACTCAAAATTGAGAAATAATGTCTGGCCTTCTCAAAAAGAGGGGATTGTTGTCAATGAAGCATCAGTATACACCTCGGTCTATCTATTCAAAAGTAAGCTCCACATACTCGTTTTCTTCCATGTATTTCATAAAATGGTCTATCATCTATATAAGACATGACATGTGCGGGAAGATCCCATACATGGGTGAGTATAACAATACCCAAAAGGACACCTTGAAAATACCAAACATAGATCATCGATAGTAGTCAGCTCATCAAAAATAGGTATGTCAAATAGGATATGAGGCATAATGAAGACAAGGAAATAAAAAATATACTCATAAAATTCTTTGATTTAAAAAATGTCTGCACCACATCCAACCTGTTGGTCGGAGTGGATACTCAAGAGGGGGGGTGAATTGAGTTCCAATTAAAATTTTTGTTCTAAAAAGACTTTGTCTTAAACCCCCCAAATAAAATACTAAAATAAACTGTAGTGAATTTATATCAAAGTAAGGGTTCGATTGGGTTCTCGAGGGATTGATTATTTCCCAGTTAATCAAAACAGAAAGGTTGATTAACTTTTGAAACCAACTTATTGAATTACAACTGATATAAACACTTGCGAATTTAATTATCAAAGTGATTTTAAAACAGTTTTGGTTTTAAAGAGATTTGCAGCGGAATAAAAGAATAACTTTGAAAGATATAACACAACAGATATAACCAAGAGGTTCAGTCTCAAGCTGAGACTTAGTCCTCTAAAAAGTTTTTATAAAAAGATGATCCACACCCTGGATCGGGGATAACAACAGCAACCAGCTGCCCAGGTCCAAGACCTCTACCACAGTTATTCGTGGGAACAAACACAACAACAACTAGATGTCCCGGTCACACGACCACTACCACTATCCCAGTGGGAAATAAAAGATGTAAGAGTATTGAGTGAGGATTTACAAATCCTCCAGTTAGAGTACAGGAGACAGTGTGTGTGTAAAATAGAACAGATAACACACACAGCTCAATATGTAAAAGGATAAATCACAGAGAAAATAGTTAGAGTTTAGAAATGGCTCCAGTGATCTGTCGGGTAGTTCTGGACTCCTTTGATTGATCAAAATTCGCTCTGAGTCCTCTTCTGGTTTTTTTCTGGAAAACAGAGTATCGTATATTTCCTTGACTTACAGGTTCAGAGATAGAGAAGAAGTAGTGGATGATGTTCTTGTTTTATGATCTCGTTCTCAGCTCTTCACTGGTTTGCATTGATGAAAAGGTTCCTCATGTAAGTTCAGTTGTCTCTTTGTATTCACACCCTGTTGTTCTTTCAGCACACCTTGTGGTCTGTCTATTTTTCTATGTAAGTCTCACTTCTTCCTGTACTTCTTCTCCTTCCTTTTTCAGTAGCACATCCTTCCTTTATTTAAAGCAAGTGCTCCGGAAAAGGAAATGATTTCTTTTTGTAGGTACGAGGTACGGTTCCCTGACATCCAACAACACACATTAAATAAATGACAGATCATTTAAAATATTCCTAATATGACCATTGGTTAGATTAAATAAAGATAAAGAAATTCAAATAGCTGTTTATGACTATCAGTGTGTCAAGTGATCGGTGGGTCATTAGCATCGGTGAGACATCTTCAGTGACTCATTCGATCAGCATCGATGAGACATCTTCGGTGACTCATTCAATCAGCATCGTTGAGACATCTTCGGTGACTCATTCGATCAGCATCAGTGAGACATCTTCGGTGACTCATTCGATCAGCATCGGTGATACATCTTCGGTGACTCATTCGATCAGCATCGGTGAGACATCTTCGGTGAATCATTCAATCAGCATTGGTGAGACATCTTCGGTGACTCATTCGATGAGCATCGGTGAGACATCTTCGGTTACTCATTCGATCAGCATCGGTGAGACATCTTCGGTGAATCATTTGATTAGCATCAGTGATACATCTTTGGTGACTCATTCGATCAGCATCGGTGAGACATCTTTGGTGACTCATTCGATCAGCATCGGTGAGACATCTTCGGTGACTCATTCGATTAGCATCGGTGAGACCGTTGTCCTTTGATATGGATCGGTGCGACCGTTGTCCTTTGATATGGATCGGTGTGACCGTTGTCCTTTGATATGGATCGGTGCGACCGTTGTCCTTTGATATGGATCGGTGCGACCCTTGTCCTTTGATATGGATCAGTGCGATCATTGTCCTTTGATCCAGAGGACTTCTAAAATACTTTTAAATCAATAAAAAATAGATAAAAACATGATCCAACCAATATACACAGATTCATTAAGAGATTGTGATTATGATAAATCCAACTGGATTAAGTAATTGATGATTTGTGATTATTAAAACAGCAATCATAGGAATAATTCAACAATCTTCCAGGAGGGCTCAACAATCTCCCCCTTTTTGATAATCACAACTCTTAGCCAATCACAAAGATTAGCCATTAATAAATATAAGATATCATCAATAATAAGGCATAATAAGAATAAAAAACATAATGAGATATAAATCTCCCCCTGAAATTAGGCCTGTTAAATACTTATGCAAGCATTTCCATACAAAGATATAAATCTCCCAATTTAGAGATGCATCTCCCCCATATCTCCCATAGATCCATAGATATACAGATTTCTCCCATTTCCCCCATACCTCCCATAGATCCATAGATATATAGATTTCTCCCCCTTTGGGATAATCAAAAGGGAGGGAAAATAGATAAAGAATAGATTAAAAGACGGCAGCAGTGAGAATAAAAAGAAAAGAGAATAAAGTTCATAAGACATCATAGTACAATCATAACAGGGTTCACCCTATCAACAACAACGCACAACTATTACTAGGGGTGTAAAGGGGCTTTGACCTTGTCGGACGGATCAATGGTGGGTAAGTTGGAAGGCCTGGAGGAAGGTTTAACTGGGCGAATTTGAAACGGTGGTAAAACGACTCTAGAGGTTGGAGGAGAGGATGCCACCGGAATTTGTTGTGGAGCTGTAGGAGCTGGTTGAGAAGATTTCTGAGGAACTGGTCAAAGATGAGAGAGATCTTGAGCAACAGAGATCTGATTTGGAGCAACATCAGAGGCACCGAGAGGGTCAGCAGTAGGAAGCACAACGACAGTGGCTTGTGCATTCAGATAAGGCTTCAAAAGATTTATGAAATTCTGAATAACCTCTGCACCATACTGCATAGCCTTCTCAAAGTCATCCTTATTTTCCATGAACCGTTCCAAGGTTGGAGTAAAATCTTGCAACTGTCGAACATGAGTTTTGAAATCTTGAGTTACTGGAGGTAGTCTCAGATTTACAGCTAACACTTTGAAATACGCGGTCATCTCATGCTTGGTATAGATTTTTGAAAAAGTAGTGATCAACCTTTTCCTTGATTTCTCTCTGAGATTTAGTGGCATCTGCTGAATATATTGTTACCATCTTATGAATGTGATCACTGTGCTCCTTCATCTTCCTCAATGAGTCCAAATCAAGAACTTGCCTAATGGCGGCCAATTCATCATGCACAAACTGCTTCAGAGCCTCTAGCTCACGAGTAGTGATCTTGGTTACTTTGGATGTACTAGATTGAGAAACTATCTGAGTTATCTCAGCCTTAAACTTTCTCAAATCAGACTTCTTAAGATGTTCAATCAGATTTCGCAACACTTCCATCATACCAGAGATGGTGGATCTAAATTCGTTGGATAAATAAACTAACCCAGATTGTAGATCCTTTAGAATCTGATTTAGAGAGGCTATGTGTCTCCCAATAAACTCACCAGTATTGGCCTGGTCTGGTGTAATAGCCTTTGAAATTTCTTCTCTGACTGTGTCTCTCACAGCAGTAAGCAACTCCCTTTTTAACTTGTCAAAATCAGACTGAGAGACAGTAGAACTAGGTAGATGAGCACCAGCCGCATCAACAACATGAGCAGACCTTGCCCCAACTGGTTGGCCTTCCATCATAACCGCAGTAGATTCTGATTCTTCTTCTTCTTCTTCCTCAGAATACTCTAAACCCAAAACAGCAAAACCAGGGTAATCATCCCAGACAGCAGCACACAGAGTATATTTCGGTTTATCATAACTTGCTTTTCCACTGTTTTTTAGAGATTCTCTCTTGCCATTGGCATCTATTTCTGGTACAGTTTGATGTGTTTCCGTTGGAGGTACAGCAAGACCATCCACCAGTCGGTTATCACCATCATCATCATTGTCATCATCATCATCATCTCCATTCTCATTTCCATTCTTCACAGAAACGTCACTGTTAGATACTTCAGTGTCACTAGCTTCTTCATCACCAAGAACTGGTTCTGATTCATGCAAGGGTAAAGGTGGAATGGCAGGTCCAAAGTCTATTTGTCTCTTAGGACTCACAGTATCAAGATCACTCCTATAATCAGGAGGTGACATACTTCCTTCTTCTGTTTCAGCATCTTCCATCCCTTGTTTACCAGACTCTTCAGTGTCTTTATTCCTTTCAACATTTACTTCTTCATCGTCATCAGAATAAATTGGTTCCTCATCCGATTTCAAACCAGGGTCTCTCAAACCCTTTGGCATCTTTCCATGATCAGTGGGATTGTAGGATTCATACAACTTGTCCTCATCAGAAAACCAGCATTTTTTCCATGGGTTCCAGTTTATTTTCATCCGTTTACAAATTTTTTTGGTAATATAAAAAGAACTATCAGATTCAGCTATCTCATCAGCTTCATCAACACATTCCAGAATTTTTAACATAGCAGAGATCATTTTGGGATAGAACAGGGCAGTGGCTTTCTTAGAAGGTTTCACCATTCCAGCTATGTGCACCATTAGATATCTAAACAAATTTATCTTCTCATGGGTCTTTAGTAAAAACAACAGAAAAACATCATGTTATCTTACAACAGCAAAATATCCTTTCCTCGAGCAAATTTGGTGCTGAATAAACTTAAAGAGAAGTCTACATTCACCGTCCAACTATGATGTTATGATTCTCCTTGACTCTCTGTTTCCAGTCAAAAGATCTAATGCTAGCTCATAAGAGAAATACTCAGTGGTTGGAGGAATGTTTCTAGCATAATCCTCATACCGACCCTCTTGGGGTACATTCAAACATTCAGCCCATTGTTTTGACGAAAAAGATATTTTCTTTCCTTTCACTACCGAAGACATTCTGGAAGCCTCGAAAACATCTAAAGTAACTTGCAGATTTATATAAAACTCATGCACTAGCTTTGGGTAGTATACACGAGTGTTGTCTGAGAACCAGGCTTTCCATCCTTGCGAATCTAAAACTTGTAACAATAGCGACTTACTTGTCAAAAGCCAGGCAGAGCTGACTTCCTTTTCTACAGCAACAATCCGAGTTTCCAGGTTCAGATTTACTGATCTTTGAGTGGTACTACTCGACTTGCCTCGAGCACGCTTTGAAGGTTTAGGACTTTTTGATCCTTTTCTCGGTCTCTTCTGCTTAGCCATTTGATGATTCTGGGGAAAGCAGGATTTCGAAGGTTCGAAGTGGAGGAGAAGAGAGAAAATAAGGTTTGGTGGGAAAGAAATGAAAGGTCGACGGTTTGGGGAATAGGAATAATCGCGTATCATTTATTTCATCATTTAGGGTTCCCATAATATAGATAAAAGTAGTTAATTAATCACAAAATAATAAGTAATATAAAGAAAGACCGGTTTCACAGATCGGTTTTACAGATCAGTTTCACAGATCAGTTTCATAGATCAGTTTCACAGATCAGTTTCACAGATCAGTTTCACAGATTAGATTCACAGATCGGTTTCAGAGATCAGTTTCACAGATCAGTTTCACAGATCAGTTTCACAGATCAGTTTCACAGATCAGATTCACAGATCGGTTTCATAGATCAGTTTCACAGATCAATTTCACAGATCAGTTTCACAGATCAGATTCACAGATCGGTTTCACAGATCGGTTTCACAGATCGGTTTCACAGATCAGTTTCACAGATCAGATTCACAGATCGGTTTCACAGATCAGTTTCGCAGATCAGTTTCACAGATCAGTTTCACAGATCAATTTCATAGATCAGTTTCACAGATCAGTTTCACAGATCAGATTCACAGATCGGTTTCACAAATCAGTTTCACAGATCGGTTCCACAGATCAGTTTCACAGATCAGATTCACAGATCGGTTTCATAGATCATTTTCACAGATCGATCATGCACAATTCTTGTTTAATAAAATTCATTTTTCAGAGCATAAAGTCTTTGTAAAAATATCAGCTAATTGATGTTCAGAACTAATAAATTCTAGAGAAATATCACCTTTTTGATAATGATCTCATAGAAAGTGATGTCTGATATCAATGTGCTTAGTCCTAGAGTGAGACACAGGGTTCTTAGATATGTTGATCGCACTAGTATTGTCACAGTTAATTGAAACTTGTTTAAAATCAAATCCATAGTCCAATAAGGTCTGTTTCATCCACAGAATCTGTGCATAACAACTACCAGTAGCGATGTATTCTGATTCAGCAGTAGACAATGCAATTGAGTTCTGTTTCTTACTACACCATGACACTAGCGATTTTCCAAGTAAGTGACATGTTCCAGATGTGCTTTTTCTATCTAGCTTGCATCCAGCAAAGTCAGCATCTGAATAACAAGTTAGGTCAAATGATTGACCTTTTGGATAAAACAAACATAAATTCACGGTATACTTAAGATATTTAAAAATCCTTTTAACAGCCAGTAAGTGTGACTCTTTAGGATTAGCTTGAAATCTAGCACACATACACACACTAAACATAATATCCGGTCGACTAGCAGTAAGATAAAGTAAACTCCCAATCATACCTCTGTAATTAGTTTGATCTACTGGTTTACCAGTTTCATCTATATCCAATTTACAGGTGGTACTCATAGGTATATCACTTTCCTTAGTACTATCCAAAACAAAACGTTTTAATAAATCCTTAGTATATTTACTTTGATTTAGAATAATTCCATCTTTAGTTTGAAAAATTTGAAAACCAAGAAAATACTTATGTTCTCACATTAAGCTCATTTCAAACTCATTTTGAATAACCTATGAAAATTCAGTACATAATGAATTTTTAGAAGATCCAAAAATAATATCATCAACATAGATTTGTACTATTAACACATCTTTTGAAATCCTTTTTATAAAAAGAGTGGGATCAGCTATTCCTTTTGTAAATCCTTTTGAAATAAGAAAGTTTGAAAGTCTTTCGTACCAAGCTCTTGGAACTTGTTTTAAACCATATAATGCTTTAGAAAGTTTAAAAACATGATTTTGAAAATGAGGATTTGAAAAACCAGGTGGTTGTTCTACAGAAACATCTTCAACAATAAAACCATTTAGAAAAGCACTTTTCACATCCATTTGATATAACTTTAAATTCAGATGTGATGCATAAGCAAGTAAGATCCTAATAGCCTCTAATCTAGCTACAGGTGCAAAGGTTTCCTCAAAGTCAATTCCTTCTTCTTGATTGTAACCTTGTGAAACTAGCCTAGCTTTGATTCTAATGATGTTTCCAGATTCATCAACTTTGTTTCTAAACACCCATTTTGTGCCTATGGTTATAGTGTCCTTAGGTCTTTCTACTAATTTCCAGACTTTGTTTCTTTCAAATTGATTTAGTTCCTCTTGCATAGCCATTACCCAAAATTCATCATTGATAGCATCATTGATATTTTTAGGTTCTAGCTATGACAAGAATGCTGGATGTTCAACCTGATTTCTAAGAGAAGCTCTAGTCTGTGTCCCTTTGTCAAGATTTCCTACAACAGCATCTAAAGGATGATTCTTCAAAATTCTAGTTGGTCTAGAAAAGGTAGGGCTCGAGATTTCAGGTTTATCTATAGGTTGAGGTTCAATAGAAGCAGGGTCTGGAAAATTTCCAGAACTGGATGTTTTACCTACAGGTCCACTATTTTTATCATTAAGGTTCAAACTAGAGAGATCATCTTCAAGATTTTCAAGAGAGGTCTTAGGTTCATGTAGATCAGTTTCATAAAATTTGATGTGAACAGATTCTTCCACACATTTGGTTCTCTTATTGAAAACTCTATAGGTTTTACTGGAAGTTGAGTAACCTAGAAAAATTCCTTCATCACTCTTGGATGCAAACTTATCAAGATTATCTTTAGTGTTAGGAATAAAGACTTTTCAGCCAAAATATTTGAAGTAGTTAACCTTAGGTTTCCTATGGTTCCATAACTCATAAAGGGTCCTCTTAAGAACAGGTCTGATCAAGACTCTATTAATAACATAACAAGCTGTATTTACAGCTTCATCCCAAAAGTAAATGGGTAGGTCATACTCATTAAGCATAGTTCTAGCAATTTCTTGCAAGGTTCTATTCCTCCTTTCTACTACACCATTCTGTTGAGGTGTCCTAGGGGCAGAGAAATTGTGACTATAGCCACTGTGTGAGCAGTAAGATTCAAACTCATGATTTTCAAACTCACGACCATGATCACTTCTCAGGGTTTTAATCTTACGTCCACTTAGGTTCTCTACAGACTTGGAATATTTAAAAAAGTAAGAACAAGCTTCACTTTTGTGAGCTAGAAATTATACCCAAGTAAATCTAGAAAAGTCATCTACAAGAACCTAGACATAATGTTTCCCATTTAAACTAGAAACTCTAGAAGTTCCAAATAAATATATGTGAACCAACTCGAGAGGTTGAGAAGTTGACACTTCTTTCTTTGATTGAAAAGAAACTTTATGTTGCTTTCCCTTTTGACAGGGATTACAAACTTTGTCTACTGGAAATTCAAGTTTGGGTAGGTCTCTAACTAAGTTCTTCCTAGTAAGTTTTCTAAGTGAATTCACATTGCAGTGTCCTAATCTTCTGTGCCAAATCCAAGAATCTTTATGAAAAGCATTTAAACAAGTAATATTTGGCTTAGCTAAAGAATTTAAATCGACAGCATAAACGTTTTCACTTCTTAAAGCAGAAAACACTAAAACATTTTTAGAGTTAAAAACATTGCAAGACTCATTTTCAAATTTAACATGAAAACCATCATCACATAACTGAGAAATAATTAACAAGTTTTATTTAAGTCCATCAACAAATAAAACTTTAGAAATTAGTACTGAGTCAGTGTTACCAATCTGGCCTCAGCCGATGATTTTCCCTTTAAGATTATCACCAAAGGTGACAAAATCTCCATAAACTCTGACTAAGCTTTTAAATCATGAGAAGTCTCCTGACATATGTCTTGAACATCCACTATCCAAGTACCAGGTCTTTTTACAGGAGCTCTTTAAGCAGGTTCCCTCAGAAGTGTTTGTCATAAAACACATGTTTGCCTTGTTTCTATGTTCAGTTTCAGAAACTTCAAATTCACTAGAACTGTCCTCAGAAGAACTCCAAGTAGCCTTCATGGCTTTCTTATACTTTTTATCCTTGTATTCATACTTCTTCTTGTATTTCAGATTTGGACAATATGATTTTATGTGTCCCTTCCTTTTTCACTCATAACAGACAACTTCATCTGATTTGTTAGATTTCTTCCAATCATTTTTCCAATGTCCCTTGTTGTCATACTTACCTTTGTAGTTTGTATTTCTGAAAAACTTCTTCTTCCTATAAAATTTCTTAAACCTTCTAACAATGTGAGCCATCTCAGAATCATTGTCAGAGTCACTCTCACTGTCTTCACAGCTTGAACTTTCATTGGTAGCTTAAAGATTTTCCTTATCCTTATTCTTTGAAGTTGTAGTTTTGAAGGCAACAGACTTCCTTCTAGGTTCATCATATTCTTCTTTTTGCACTTTGAGTTCTTCTTTATACATCATCAACTTTCCAGTTAGTTCCTTGACTGGTAGTTCACCAATGTCACATGATTCTCTAATGGAGACAGAGGTTCTTCTCCATCTTTCAGGTAGACATCTCAAAATTCTCATGATTTGTTCCTTTGCTGGAACATCCTTTCCCCGAGAAGTCATTGTGTTGACAATTTCATTGAACTTGAGATACATATCAGAAATGGGTTCGTCAGGCTTCATCTTAAAATTATCATACTTAATAGTATAAGTGTTCAATCTCATCTCCTTAACATTAGTTGTTCCTTCATGAGAAACAGCTAAGGTATCCCAAATCTCATATGCAGTTTTACAGGAAGATATTCTATTAAATTTATCATCTCCTAGATCACATTATAAAGCATTCATAGCTTTACAATTATTATTGTAGGCTGTCTTAGTAGCTTCATTCCAAGCAGTTCTAACAGTAGTAGAAATTTTATATTCAGATTCCATAGCAGTCAAAATATCAAAACCCATGCTTTCTAAATGGATTTTCATCTTGATTTTCCACTGAGCATAGTTAGTTCCATTGAAAAATGGTGGTCTATTGGTAGCAACACCTTCAACTCTATTATCCATGATAGCTTACGTAAGGCAAAGATTTTAAAGAGATAACAATTTAGAAATAACATAAATTTTAAGAACATTAAGATACAACTAAAATCACAGTTGAAAAACAGAGTACTTTAGAATATATTTAAAATAATCCTCTGATACCAATTGTTGGTCGGAGTGGATACTCAAGAGGGGGGTGGATTGAGTTCCAATTAAAATTTCTGTTTTAAAAAGACTTTGTCTTAAAACCCCCAAATAAAATACTAAATTAAACTGTAGTGAATTTATATCAAAGTAAGGGTTCGGTTGGGTTCTCGAGGGATTGATTATTTCTCAGTTAATCAAAACAGAAAGGTTGATTAACTTTTGAAAACAACTTACTGATTTACAACTGATATAAACACATGCGAATTTAATTATCAAAGTGACTTTAAAACAGTTTTGGTTTTAAAGAGATTAGCAGAAGAATAAAAGAATAACTTTGAAAGATATAACACAATAGATATAACCAAGAGGTTCAGTCTCAAGCCGAGACTTAGTCCTCTCAAAAGAATTTATAAAAAGATGATCCACACCCTGGATCGAGGATAACAACAGCAACCAGCTGTCCAGGTCCAAGACCTCTACCACAGTTATTCGTGGGAACAAACACAACAGCAACTAGTTGTCCCGGTCACATGACCTCTACCACTATCCCAGTGGGAAATAAAATATGTAAGAGTATTGAGTGAGGATTTAAAAATCCTCCAGTTAGAGTACAGAAGACAGTGTGTGTAAAAAAGAATAGATAATACACACTTCTCAATATGTAAAAGGATAAATCATAGACAAATAGTTAGAGTTTATAAATGGCTCTAGTGATCTGTCATGCAGTTCTGGACTCCTTTGATTGATCAAAATTTTCTCTGATTCCTCTTCTGGTTTTTGTATGGAAAACAGAGTATCGTCTATTTCCTTGACTTCCAGGTTCAGAGATAGAGAAGTAGTAGTCGATGAAGTTCTTTTTTTATGATCTCGTTCTCAGCTCTTCACTGGTTTGCATTGACGAAAAGGTTCTTCATGTAAGTTCAGTCGTCTCTTTGTATTCACACCCGGTTGTTCTTTCAGCACACCTTGTGGTCTATCTATTTTTCTATGTAAGTCTCACTTCTTCTTGTATTTCTTCTCATTCCTTTTGCAGTAGCACATCCTTCCTTTATTTAAAGCACGTGCTCCGGCAAAGGAAATGATTTCTTCTTGCAGGTACGAGGTACGGTTCCCTGACATCCAACAACACACATTAAATAAATGACAGAGCATTTAAAATATTCCTAATATGACCGTTAGTTAGATTAAATAAAGATAAATAAATTCAAACATCTGTTTATGACTATCAGTGTGTCAAGTGATCGGTGGGTCATTAGCATCGGTGAGACATCTTCGGTGACTAATTCGATCAGCATCGGTGAGACATCTTCGGTGACTCATTCGATCAGCACCGGTGAGACATCTTCGGTGACTCATTCGATGATCATTGGTGAGACATCTTCGGTGACTCATTCGATCAGCATTGGTGAGACATCTTCGGTGACTCATTCGATCATCATCGGTGAGACATCTTCGGTGACTCATTCGATCAGCATCGGTGAGACATCTTCGGTGACTCATTTGATTAGCATCGGTGAGACATATTCGGTGACTCATTCGATCAACATCGGTGAGACATCTTCGGTGACTCATTCGATTAGCATCGGTGAGACATCTTCGGTGACTCATTCGATCAGCATCGGTGAGACATCTTCGGTGACTCATTCGATCAGCATCGGCGAGACATCTTCGGTGACTAATTTGATTAGCATCGGTGAGACCGTTGTCCTTTGATATGGATCGGTGCGACCACTGTCCTTTGATATGGATCGGTGCGACCGTTGTCCTTTGATATGGATTGGTGCGACCGTTGTCCTTTGATATGGATCGGTGCGACCGTTGTCCTTTGATATGGATCGGTGAGACCGTTTTCCTTTGATCCAGAGGACTTCCAGAATACTTGTAAATCAATAACAAAGAGATAAAAACATGATCCAACCAATATACATAGATTCATTAAGAGATTGTGATTATGAGAAATCCAACTGGATTAAGTAATTGATGATTTGTGATTATTAAAACAACAATCATAGGAATAATTCAACAATCTTCCAAGAGGGCTCAACACAACCATAGATCCACTCTAGGTTTCAAGGTCATGATCGTCAGGGGGGACCACTCCCTAGCTATACTACCACTAACAACACTCTTCCCAGAGATCATTCTAATATGGGAGGAATAGATCCATGTGTTATACTTCCACAGATGACAGACATCATAGAGTTCAATCCTATAAGATCTAGCCAAGAGGAATCACATATAAAACTGAGAGATTAAATCCATAGATACCCACTTCATCAAACTAATACCCCATCAGAAATATCATATCTTGATACACATATAGGGGTCACCATCTATGGCTTACTGAGGGGGACACTATATTCTACTTGAAACATCCTACTAGATAGGGGATTGATGTAAATGTGAGTGTTGGTCATGCCAATTCCAAAAACCTTACATTGGGAAAATAAGAAGGACACAAGGATCACTCTAGGCCTTTAAGAGGGAAACGTCCTCCAAGTTACTGAGGGTTATGAAATACGATGCTTGGGACCATGTTCTATACAAACCCACATATAAGTAGACTATTAAAACTCACTCCAGAAGAAGGGAAATCTCTTATACTATCATGGTCATTAGGAAGCTTTAGAGGGGTCCCCATCTTATGAAAATGATGTGATGTTGCATCAAAAACCCAAAGGAATAGACCAAGGGAACACACTCAACTGATACTAGTCAAAGTATTCTTGCATAAGATCACATTTAAGATGAACTAATAAGAAATTGTACACCAACCTATCCATAAAAAATAACATGGAATGTCCCTAGGGGTACACGACGTGTCTCAAAAAACCATGAATTGTATGTTTATTATGCTCACACGCCATATATTTATCCATAATACATGATGTTTCCCAAGGTTACACGATGTGTAGATTTCTCCCTGTAACTTGTGGTTCCATCATTCCATACCCATTTACACTAGTTCATACCTGTGTACACTGGTCCAAACCCATGTACTTTGTCATGTTTGAGTACACTTCTCTACTCATGTACTACGTCTTTCCCATGTACTTCCTAAGTACATGGTGTGTGGGGCCACATGGAAATTTGGTTGTGTACTCCCTATACACTCCAAACCATCCTACATGTGTTACAAAGCATGCAATTTGGAACACACAATGTGTAACAATATATTCCTTCTTGGGCATGTACACCCTATACACACCGAGATGGTCGGAAAAGTGTCACATAGAAAGTGATACTTATCTATACATGGAAAACCTAGAGCCACATATAGGAGACTACACAACATGTGTTCATAGGACATGACACCATGTAGTCAAGTTTTTCAAAATACCTGCAAAAGAATTCACACATCTTCTGATTCTAATGTCACTGCCTCTGATTCCACCTAAGGAACATAGATCTGGTCCAACCAATTACCATTAATACTTACTCATAATATTTTTACCATGTTCACCAATAGATGGAACCCCACTTCCATGCCTCTCCACTGTTACATGCCAAATCCTTGAACAGAAACTCTTGATCCATCCTTGGATATACTATCATTATTGAGCACTAAAGCTGTAGTGCCAGATCTCCATACCAAATCTACGGTAGCAATCTATTTATTCAAACACCAAATGAAAAATTATTTTTCATTTGGTATTATTTTAATCATAGTCCAAAAGATAATACTAATGATTAATTCATTTGGAAGGGGAGATAAAATGCATAAAACACAAGCATTAGTAATATACTATAATCTATGTTTGTGTGGGCCTTGATTAACTATCATAGGATTAATAAAGAATATAATTAAATAAACCAAAACAATATCAATTCCAATACTATAAGAATATAAATAAATTAACTGAATTAAATAGTCAATCCATGAATTAATTTTTTAAATGATTAATTCATGTTTGTTATGGGTAAATTAAAATGGGGTAAATCCACAAAAAATATAATCCCTACCTTCATTTGGACCAATCATTGATGGAGAATGTTCTCAAATCATTTTTTCTTATGATAACCACAAGTTTTGTTATTTTTGGCACTCTTTATGGTACTGTGATCATCGATCCACAATCCAGATTCCTTTAAATGTTCCTCCATGCTCTCCTATCAAATTTGAGTGTTTCGAGGCTAAACCTAAAAATTAGTAATCATAGTGTATTTATAGAGGAATAACTAGTCCACTATGTTATCATAATAAATTAATTAATTTAATTTACTTATTTATTTATTTAAGCCTATGATAACATTTAACCGAACACCCAATGACAAAAAAATTTATGTCATGTCTAGGGTAAACCCCATGTTTTATACTCAATAACAGTCTCAGATTTCTTATCTGAGTCTCTATTTACCATTTATTCAACTTTTTCAATAAAAATTAATTTTAAAGTTATTAGTATATTCAATATCTTTAAAAAAATCAATTCTGACCTCAATGGGACTCAGAATCTCATGCAATCTCGGTGCATGGCTGTGAAATGTTTTATTAATATATTTTAAAGACTTCAAAGGAAAAAATAGGGTTTCTAAAATGTTCTACATTTTTCATCTTCTATCATTTCTCTATCCTATGTGGAATTTTATATTTATTTCTATGGAGAATACATATCATTAACAAAATAATATTTTTGATTAATTTTAACATTGAAAATACTTATCATTATTAAGGGAAAACTTATAATTTCTATTTTTAGTGTTTTTCTTCCATGTATAGTGGTCAGGGTGTTTTGGAAACCCCATGAAAGTTTCCACCAGACCAATCTAGAAAATTTTATGATGCTTATAACATGGCCTAGGGTGATAGGTGATAATATTCAGGAGCAAGTCTAGTTACCTAATTTCTCATCTTTGAATTCATTTTTTATGAACACACAAACCAAAAATACAATAATAATGACTACCAAGATCAATAATTATAGAAATTTAATTTAAAAAATAAGATAAATGATTCCAAAAGTGCATAAGGAAAAAAGAATAATTTATCCAAAATGGGACCCACATTGATGATGATTTTCCATTATCTCAAGATTTTCCTTCTCTCCAAAGGATTCATTAACTCCTTATCAATGAAATGAAGAAAATTAATCCCTCTATGGTTTATTCCAAATATGGATAAATATAATCAGAGTGAATTAGAGGGGTATTTATAATGCTATATATAGTTTAACTTAATAAATTTTTAGAGATCCAATATAGGCTCGGTCTAGGGTGTAAAACCAAAACACAAGTAAAACCTCTTTTCTTAACCCCCTATCCTAGGAAAAAAAATAGTTTTGGATTTTCCATTTGGGCCTCTATTTAAGATATATTTATTATCTAGTTCATTAAATCATGAGCATGACCTTTGAATATTTTATTTTGTAATATTAAACACTTAGTGAGAGCCTGTGAAATAATTAAAGATAAATAAATTATTTGACCACTTTATTGAAAAAAAAATATTTAAATGATTTAATGAAAAATCAAGATCACTAAATACACAGTATCATGATTAAAAATGAGATGAGGAAAATAACTCACATAAATAATAAACATAAGATAAAAACTAAATCTATTTTAATGCCTTGAAGCATGAAAATGATCATAAAGAGAAGATAGTTGCTGAAAATTTATATTTGGATGATGATGTTGAAGTGATATTTTTCAAAATTATGTCACTTATCTCAAGGAATGTCTAAAAATGAATAAGCAAGTTTTATTTAATTTTTATTTTTAATGTTTTAATTGTGGTACCATTTTTAATTTTGATGTTAATTTTCCGTAGTTGAAATAAGATTAAAGTGATGATGATAGTGTGTCTTTAAAAATATTTCTAAGGAAAAACATCAAAATTAAACTAATCATAATTGTCATTTAAATAGAAAGAAATAAATTCATAATGGATGAAAAAAATTAGTTTCTTATCAAAATTTAATGAATAATAAAGTGGTGAAAGTTGTTATGGTGGAGCTACACCAAGTGAGTCCAATGAGAAATTTTTTATTATAATAGACAATGATGAATAGTTCAATAGTGATAAAGATGGAAGTATAAATGAAGAATAAAGAGAATAATACATGTAATTCATGTTGAAACTTGAATTTATGAAATTTATATAAAATATCATAATTTTAGAAATGAGAATAAGAAGTTTATGAGTGCGTATCAAATTTTAAATGATGTTGATTATTTCCACGTCGAAAAAAATTGAATAAATTGAAATAAATTGAAATTTTAAAAGTATTGCTTGTTGAGGAGAAGATAATGAAGAACGGTTTGGTATATAAGTTTAAAGAAAAGAAAATTTATATTTACTTAAAATAAAAATTATTGTTTGAGGCTTTTTATCCAATAGATATTTTTTTTTTGACTGTGATTTTTTTATTAGAGAAAGTCCAAAGAATACAGATTAAGTTATTGAAGTATAAAAGAATAATAATAATTGTATAAATACTCAAAGACATTATTAAAAGGGTAAAAATGAGTTTCATTTTTGGAAGATAATACTAGAACTATGTTCAAGGCAAAGGAAGTGACATTTTTGGCATTGAAAAAAGAATTCCATAAATTTATCACACATAAAAATGTTCTTTTAAGATGAATATTTCAAAAAATGGATACGTTAAAAATATGGTTAAAATATATATATCATAATTGGATATGTGTAGAACATGAAATGGTTTTTTTCACAAAATAAATATCACGACCTACCCTATTGGTACCCCTATTTAGTTAGCAATGAAGAAAGGAGTGACCCCCGAAGCCCACCTCCAATAGGACATGTCTTGGTGAAAATCACCAAGGGTATATAAAAAACCTATATTGAAGTAATTTCTCTAAATATTTCTAGTAAAATATAATTATACAGCAATAAATTCAGTAATAATAAATCTTGTAACCATATATAAGTAATTTCATATAATTCAATACCAAAAATTGAAATACTATAAGAAACTCCAATGATGTTTTCCACAAAAAGCAACAACTCTAGAATAACCTCTATAAGATAGTATCAACCAACTCGATCACCAAATACTTCCAATGGACCTAATATATATAGAGAGGAAGGGAGGTAAGAACACAAGCATAATAAATTAGTCTTCTCCCTAAAATCTCTCTTGAAAATATAGAGGAAACTTACTGAAGGCCAAATGAATAAATATAAAACCAATTTGTTTTATAAAATTGGCCAACAATATTATCATACTCACCAAGGATGAAACTTTATTTAACTCTAAAAAATTGTAAATATAGTATAAAAACCTTATATATTTGAAAGGTATCATGTTTCCACTTTCCCACTAAACTAGTAACCCTAAAACGCAATGACAGAAATCATGGTGCTCCAATACCATCCATGGATCACACTACATATCCAATAAAACATACCACAACCATATCCACATAGTTAGTGCCACAACTACACCATTTTCCTTTTTTGAATAATAGATATTCTCTCCCAATATCAGTTCCATAAAAAAAATATTACATACTCGGTTTGATACCATTTGTTAAAATCATGGATATAGCCATCTTTAATTACAAAATAAATAATTATTATTGGATCTATTTCTTACCAAATATCTTTAGTTTTAAAAATTTCGATATTTAGAATGCATCATTAATTAATAAATCCATTCAAATGGACATTTCACCCCTAAGATGATATGAACTAGTTAATCTATAATAAGTCATTTGCATTTCCCATAAATTATCCACACAAGTTAGCTTGTTAGTAATATCATATATAATATTTTTCTTTATAACATGGGGAAATAGAAACAAAAAAATGGGTGAGCTCTATTACTCATAAGGGGAAAAATGAAACTGAGGCAATAATGGGATAAATATGACATAAATATTATTGCAGGAATAAGTAATCGTCTTAATTCCAAAATCAACTGAAACTGAGAGCATAATATATCCATGGATAGTGATGAAAATAAATAGATCACATGGATATCAATAACTGAATATATGATGAAATAATTCATAATGTTTTACATCATAATCTTACCTTTAAGACCTTAGCCATGATATCATTCTTTCCATAAAGGTCCTATCTAAGAGATCATTTTTTCACCAAGACTATAATCAATAAATCCTGCTAAATTGGAAAAAAATACACCAAATACACAAACATATTTTTCTCATGAATCCCACCAATTCATCGAGTGGTTATATAATATTGGGCCTTTCCTATCACTTTTTTAAGTCTAATTCATTCATCATATGAGAGAATGAGTAAACAATACATAATCAATTTTTCTAATAGTCATCCATATTAGAATAACAATATACAAAAAACCAATATTTTTTCACAAATCAATAAAAGGGATAATTTGATAAAAACTAATCTATAGAAAGAAGGTGGATGGTTAAACAATACATAGTCAAGTTTCTTGAGTAGTGAATAAAGATCCATACCGAAATAAAAATAAATGTATTTTCAATATTTCCCAAATCAATGAGTGGAATAGATTCCTTTGTAAGAATCCCTCAAACTAACACTGTATAGAGTAAGGAGAAAGGATTGATTAAATAATTTCCTTAATAAATCTATTTATAAAATATAGGTAAAAATTATTCAATCAAAATATGGAAAACAGGGTATTCACAAATTAAGATAACAAGAATAATAGTTATACATATTCATAGTGGATGGTTATGAAAGACAGAGACAGTTATAGATCATATATTTAATAGAGAGGAACATTAAATAATTCATCCAAATAAATAAGGTGCATGGTTTCTAGGTATCACAACCCCAATGTAATAAAGTAATCTTATATGGCTGTTTACATAGATTAAAAACATCATTGAAAAAAAATTCTTCAAATAATATCAAATAAGAAGGTATAAAAAATTGAATTATTTGATACCATGAGATTATACCCTAAAATTATAAATAAATATATATATATATATATATAATATAATAAATCATGCAATATAAAACACATGAGTGTAAATCCTTTTAATATGAAAATTAAAATGAATGTGGAAACTTAAAAGGTCTTTTAGAATTTTTTTAACATTGTCGTAACATACAAACCTACAAGTCACTTTCATAAGTAACTTTTTAAAAGTTGAAGTGAAATATTTTAAAAAATTATAATTTTAAAAATAATATCCAATAAAAAATCCATGAAAATGACATAAATTTTTCTATAGGAAATTTAGATCTAAATATAAAAAAAATTATTATAAAAGGAACCTTTTCAATACATTGAAATTACATCTCTTAATAACCCACATTATAAAAAGAGTAATAAAAACTTATTTTTATTAAAAATTGATTTTTTTAAAATTGGACTATAAAATACCATATAATAAAATATTATTATGGGATAACCCAAACATGAAAGAACAATGTTCAGGATTAAACTTTATAATTCAAAGAAATGAGATTTGAGTTATCAACACACCTCACAGGAAACATACTCCATAATGTAATAAATTTTCAATCAGTATTTATGTTGTAGTAATTTAAATACCTAGAAAACTATGATCTATATAATATAATAAATATTTTAATTTACATAACTTATATTAAATAAGTTCAAGATAATGATCATAACTCAATGAACACAAATTTAGTTAACGAAAATCCTTAATATTGGGGTAGTAATTTAATAAATATTCATTTGAAGAAAGGAATCTGATTTATCTTAGTAATACACATTAAATATAAAACAATTATGATAATAATACATTCATGGGTTTTAAATACACCATATAAGTAAAACATGTTGTATAAAATGTATTATTTCTCCAAAAATATAACTGAGACCTAGAAAACCATTATGTTAATTCTTGCTGAGTTGAAATGAACTCTAACCTCCTATATAAAAGAACTATCCATCTTAATAAACCATTTTAGAAAATTTAATATCTATATACTTTTATAAACTTCATTTATATTCATTTACTATAAGAATTATTGTTATTTTTACATATCTTCAATATTGAATGTACGTAATCTTGATTTTTTTGAACTAGTTTCATAAAATTGGCATTGGTTTTTCTTCTTATTTCAAATTTAATAATCCTAGTAACTTTAAAGGAACTATAATAGATGTTCCATAATATTTATAAAGCTATAATTTCATTCCATGGTAGTTTTGTTTATAATCCATGAAGGTGAATTTGATGATGATCATGTTTCAGTGATTCATAATGAATGAACGGTGTTTTCCTAATTAATGAGTTTAATAAAATGTTACCATTAAATAAAAAAACAAATAATTATTTAAATATCTATATAATATTATACTAGTAATGAAGTTCCCATAATCATTCATGATATAAATTCACAACATTGTTTAGGTAGGTGGTCAAACCAACCCAAACATAAACACACCACAATTAATGGATGATTATGTGGTGGTTGTTAGGGTTGGTGTCCTGAGAACCAAATATTTGTACTTTTATTACATTAATGTACACTTATTATATATTGTTCATTGTTCTACATGACAATAATATAATAATTTCCTGGAATATTCATTGCATTAATAATGTCATGGAAGATCCACGCTATGATGAGAACCTTGAAATGCTATAACAATATTCCTAAATAAATTTCTACCTTTGGATGACATACTATAATAGGACACATAGCATACAGACCGTCATGTGCGAGTACTCATAAGAAGATGAGACTCTCTCTCATGAATTTCTCACTTGGTAAACTCCAATATGGAAGATTATGAGAATAGACCCGCCAGTAGCAATTTTGCATGTCTTGGTGTCATCAGACATTGCTATCTATGAGCGGGTGTAATGGTCCTTAGACTGGAAGATTATCATTAATTCATGTCATGACTTGCGCACTTAGATTTGCTGATGAAAACTGTCATGAAGACAGTTGGAGGGATGTAGGGTATGTTGGGTGCGTCACGAATGACATGTTGTTAATAGATAAGTTGAGGAAGGATTTGTCCCTTCCATATTTGTGGAAGTAGATATCTTGGGCACTTTGATTGATATAGAACTGTCTCCCAAATTCCATGGCCATGGTATAATGAAGAGTTTATTTCTAGAAGTCAAATAATGATAGATAAAGCACATAGGTTTATGACACTACCATTAAACCTTCTTGATGAGATATTGAGACAAAGGGATTAAATTACACGGTAAGCATTTGTATGAGTTGACACATCAATGTGGCATCAACTTCTTTCTCTTGGGTACCCTGAACAATTTCTAGACAGTAGTCTTTTACTTTAGGCAAGCCCGCCTAATGCTAATGAGAAAGAGGCCTAGAGGGTCACACACTAAGTGTATCCAAGTATCTCAAGTAGAGTAAAGATTATTCCCGTACGTGGTTTAATAATTATTCAAGGAAGCCTATATTGTTTTAGTGATGGAGGAAGAATAAAATGGAAACAAGATATAAACATTGTGTATTAATGATTACACACCATGTAGTTTTCATTTTGGAAAGGAAATGAAAAACAAGTACATGCTGTGTATTAATAATTACATGCCGTGTAGTTTTATGAAAAAAATACACACCGTGTATTAATGATTACACGCTATGTTGTTTTTCTAGTTGGAATTTTGAGGAGATAATATTGTTTTATTAAATTCTATTTATTGTAATCAGCATGGGAAAATTTCAAGGAATTAATGATTCAACATGGGGGATTTTCAATAAGAGTTAATGAAATAAATAAAACATGTAATGAATTTATTTACTATCATAACTCTATAACCTCAAAACTGATTATAAATATCCTCACAACCCCAACACTTTTCCTTAATCGTTGTGCCCAAATATTTTGGATAATTTTCTAAAGGCCGAAAGAATTCCTTCCTCCAAGAACACTCTCAAGACCGAGAGAGAGATCCTCCTCCATTGGATCAACACGAACTAAGGTAGACAATGTAAGAAAAGTTTTCTCCACACTAGCACCTAGAGACTCCTTTGGTGACATCCAGAGATACGTGGTGCACATGTAGATAATTGCTACAGGAAGTATACACTTGGATTCTTTGATTAAATGACGAATCACATCAGAACATGATCAGAAATATCAAGGAAGAAAGAATGTTGTAAAAGGTACTTCTTGTCAATTAATTAAATTAATTATAATCAACCAGTGATGATACTCGTTTGTGGTTTTGGGACTATTCTTCTTCTTTCTCTATTTCTATTATTAGATCTGTGGAGTCTGGAGTTTATCATCATATTGCTCCTGGATTGATCATTATTAATGAAAAAAATCCAAGTGGGCACATCCACCCATGAGATTTTTTGTGCCCGGAACCTTCAATTAGTATCAGAGGGAGGTTACAACATTGATTATAATTATTTAATTTTCATTGATAATTTACACATTTTTATTTGATTCAATTAAAGATAAATCATTCTATAAATCTGAATGAATGAGATTTTTTCTTCCACCATTTCATAATTCACATCAAAGAAATGACCTTTTAATTTTAATTTTGATTAAAATAAAAACGAGGAACTCATCCGAAGGAGCTTCTCTTTCTGTCTGTACAACACAATAATACACTGCATGTAGTGAAAACTACATGCCGTGTACTTAGGTTCAACGAACCAGTACTGGTCTGCCAAACCATGCCACGTGAATTGAGTATACCTAAGTATTTATTACACCATGTTGTCCAGAAATGAATGGTGCGTGGAAACTAGAATACACGGCTTATATGTTGAATCAACACACCGTGCAGTCTGATCTGGGCCAGGTGAAACTGTGTACAAGGAGAAGCCATATGTTGTGTACACGGGATTGGAAGGCCGGTAACGGAATAACAAGGAAATACATGCCATGTTATATTAATCCATATGTCGTGTACTCCAAAATTTCCAAATTATAGAAAACACACCAAATCCCCTGGTGTGTTCTTTGAATAAAGGGTGGAAACAAATACACGCCATGTAAAATAGCCTACACGCCGTGTACTTTCCAAAAATGGAATTTCACCAGGTTTCCTCCAAAATTACAAAGACACTATACAAGAAATATTGATGAGAAGAATCTCAAGGATATTCATAATGAAATTTAAGATAAAGAATTGATTAATTATATGATCATAATTAATTTAATTCAAGCACGAATTATCGTGAATAATAGAACTGTTAAAAGAATTTGAGTTCTAAATATGTGTAAATTTCATTGCATGCTATGGATGATCATGAGCTAGACCAAAGAACCTTTGTGTGTGTATGGTATCATTTAAATTTATTTAAATGAATTAGCCTACGAGCCTTCTTCCAATAAAATTTAGGGCTTATGTGCCCATGGTTTCATTAATGTAAACCCCATGCAATGGAGGACCTCCCAAGACAGAGGAGATGGTTCAAAACCCGAAGCTGAGGCGAAACCAACCCAAGAAGATACAAAGGTGGACAAGTGGGAGTTACAAAACACGAACCATCAATTCAAGGAGTTTTTCACTAGGTCGGGTTATCTTAACAAAACCGCTAGATAAGATAAACAATAACGGCTCATGATCATGCCATATTATTTTATTTCTATCTGATTGCATGGTTTATTTATTATGTATGTGTTGTCGGGACCACATATTTAATGAAATAAAGAAGCATGAAAATATGGAAAAAAATAAAAACCAGACTATGCATAAAAATTATCAGAACATGGTTAATCACTTAAGAAAGAATCACTTAATATTAACAAGCATGTGATAATGCAAGACTACGCATAAAGAATAAAATCCCTAAAATATCATATTAAGTCAGACCAAGACTTCCATTATTTGATTAATGGAAAGACTCAACAAAACTATGTGTTTGACCAACCCTTTTTGGGACACATACTTTTATAAAGGTATCTCTTATGAAAGTTTCGGGTTGAATTAAACATTTTACATCAAGAGGAGTAGCCCTTGAAATAATTGTTGTTAAATGGAGGCAAGTGTTAAGGAAATCCATGTCAGGATTTCAGGATTGGGGAGTCCACTCAATATATCAACGAACTGTAAGCTCAAAGTTGGAAAAGACTTGCCTACCTAAATACCTTAAAATATCTTGACCAACCCTTTTTGGGGTTATGCGAAGGGGAATATGGATCCTTTCCACTACAATGTCATGGAAACTAGACATTCTATGTTCAATGGTGAGGACCATTGGGACATGATAAAATAGTGGAAAACTTAATAAAATTTTAATATTTCTCATAAAATGTAATCAAGAAAGTACTGATAAATTTTCTCTTTTAATTTGTAGAATAAATATGATAAACTCGTCAACAACATTTTCTCTGCGATCAATACTGGATAAAGACAATATCCTCACTAGAAGTAACTTTCAGGAATGGTTTAGGAACCTTCAGGTTATCCTACACCATGAAAGAAAGTTTTACGTCATGGAGTCCTCACTTCCTGATTCTCCTACCCATGGGGAGAGTGTTTAAGATTTTCTGGTCTATGATCAATATTTGAGTAATGCACTCGACGTTCAATGTTTGATGTTGTCATCAATGCCTAGTAAGCTCATGAAGTCTCAAGAAGACATGGATGCATATAGCATGCTCGATCACCTCTATGGTCTATACCAAGAGATATCAAGATATGAAAGGTTTGAGATCTCCAAGGCTCTATTTCAGAGAAATCTTAGAGAGATTTCCCCAATTGGGCTTCATGTAGTCAATCTCATTTGCTATAATGAATGCTTGGAGGTTCTAGGGTTTAAACTCCCCGAAGAACTGGGTACCAATCTCATTATTTCATCACTCCCCTAGATATTCACTAACTTTTTTGTAAATTTCAACATGAAAAACATTAAGAAGTCTCTATCTGATCTTCTTATCCTCATTCTCCAAGTGGGAAATGATATGAAGCGTGAAAAGCCTTCTATACTTATAGTGAATAAAATAAAAGGGAAGGTGAAGAGATTTATGACCAAAGCTTCTTCAAGGCCTTCCAAGAAAAGGAATATCAAAGGGGAGGCAAGAGAACTTGAGGCTTTTTGTTTCACATGTGGAAAGAAGGGCCACTAGAAGAAAAACTGCACCCATCCAAGGAAGCAAGGGGAATATTCAGGTACGTTTATTATTGAATGAAGTCTATCTGTTTCTACCAATTGGTTATTAGATACTAATTGTGGTTCTCACATCTGTATCCAAATACAAGAACCATATAGATTCAGTAAGTTTGATCGAGGGGAGGTAGATCTATGAGTAGCCAATAGATCCAGACTTGTTGTTGTAGCTGTCGGGGACTACCACCTCACATTGCCAATTTGAATGATCTTGGTGTTAAAGGGTTTTTATTATGTGCCTTCTTTTACTAAAAACATTATTTCAGTATCCATATTAGATACTAATGGATTCATCTTCAAGTTTAGAAATGAATGTTGGTAATTTTATAAAGATAGCATTTGTTTTTGTAGGGAACACTTATATAACGGCCTCTATGTGTTAGAATACACAAACCAAGTAATGGAAATTGATGAAAATGTTAATTCACATGACTCATACCACAGCCAAATTTGGCATCACTGGTTAGGTCATGTCAATGAGAAATGTTTGAAGAAATTACATCAAGATGGGTATTTAGATTCTTTTGAACTAAAACCACTTGGTGTATGTCATGTGTGTCTACAAGGAAAAATGACCAAAGCCCCATTTAGTGAGAAAGGTGAAATGGATAAAGATATTCTATAATTAGTTCACATAGATGTGTGTTGACCATTTCCAGTCGAAACAAGCAGTGGGTTCTTGTACTTCATAACTTTTACTCATGATTTTAGTAGATATGGATATATTTACTTAATGAGGTATAATTCAGATTCTTTTGATCGGGTCAAAGAATACAAAAATGAAGTTGAGAACCATCTTGGTTTGAAGATTAAGAAACTCTGCTCAAATAGAGGTGAATAATATCTCAAACAGGACTTCATTGATTTCTTATAGCTGTTTGGGATTCAATCTCAACTCACTCTTTCTTAACAGCCTTAGTGGAATGGTGTGAGTGAAAGGAGAAACTGCACCCTATTGGAAATGGTGAGATCAATGATGAGTCATGTGAGTCGTCCAGTATCCTTTTGGGGATATCCATTACAAACAGTGTCACACATACTAAAAAAAGTACCAACAAAATCGATAAATTGTATTCCATACGAGTTATGGAGTGGATGAAAATCCATGTTATCAAATTTACATGTGTGGGGTAGTGAAGCATTTGTTAAGGCCTCTTCAGGTAAAAAACATTCACCCCAAGGAACAAAGTTTATCTTTATAGTATATCCCAAAGAAACAATGGGATATTACCTATACAACCCCTCAAATAAAAAGGTTATAGTGGCAAGACATGCCATATTCCTTGAGAGGGAACACATCTCTAAAAGAGATAGTGGGAGCGAGATATACTTTGATGAATTAAAGGCTTAAGAAACACAGGAGTTGGTACAATAACAGATTCCACAAAGCCCTGTGGAAGAACAATCTGTTTCCGAGACATAAGAACTGCGTAGGAGCATGAGAGAGGCGAGATAACTAGAACGATATGGTTTTCTTGTCATTGAGGATGGTGACTCATTATTGGTTGACAATGATGATCCTCTTACATACAAGGAATTAGTTGAAGGCACATACATTGCCAAGTGGCAAGAAGCAATAAATTATGAAATGGATTCCATGTACCAAAACCAAGTCTAGATTTTGGTAGATCCTCTAGTTAATGTAATGCCTTGTTGTAATAAATGGGTATTAAAGAAGAAACTAGACATAGAGGGAAAATTCAGCACCTATAAGGCATGACTGGTTGCAAAAGGATTTAGACAGCGTTAAGGAATTTACTATGAAGAAAATTTTTCACCGGTTGCGATGTTAAAATCCACCAGAATCCTATTGGCGATTGCTGCTTACCATGAATATGAAATTTGGAAAATGGATGTCAAAACAACATTCCTTAAATGGAACCTACATGAAGATGTCTACACGACACAACCTGAAGGGTTTGTGACCCCAAAGGATTCCAACAAGGTATTCAAGTTGCAAAAATCCATTTATGGATTAAAGCAAGCGTTAAGGTCATGGAACATTCATTTTGATGAAGCCGTAATGGAATTTGGCATTATTAAGAATGAATGTGAAATTTGTGTCTACAAAAGGTTTAGTGGAAGTGCAGTCATTTTCATAATAGTATATCTTGATGAAATATTACTAATTGGAAATGAAGTACCTGTCTTATAGTCAGTTAAGGCATGGTTGCATAAATACTTCTCTATAAAAGACTTTGGAGAGGCAGCATATATTCTTGGGATCATGATCCATCTTGATAGATCCAATAGAATGTTGGGCCTATGTCAAAGTAAATACATTGACAAGATACTAAAGAGATTCAGTATGGAATAGTCCAAGAGGGGATTGTTGCCAGTGTCACCTGACATTCATCTTTGCAAGAAAATTTGTCCTCAGACACATGAGGAAAGAAAGAACATGGCAAGGATCCAATACTCATCCATGATTGGTTCAGTCATTTATGTTGTGTTATATACAAGGCTTGATGTTTCTTATGCATTAAGTGCAGTAGGAAGATATCAAGCTGATCCAGGAGACCGACATTGGATGGCAGTCAAGACTATCCTTAAGTATATGAGGCATACTAAGGATATGTTCCTGGTTTATAGAGGAGATGAGGAACTAGTCATCAGAGGAAATGTAGATGCTAGTTTCTAGACTGATCAAGATGACGTGAATTTGCAGACTAGATACGTCATCAGTTTGAATGGAGGTGCAGTGAGCTGGAAGAGCTCAAATCAAGCTGTGGTGGCAGATTCTATAGTAGAGTCCAAGTATATCACAACTTCTAAGGAATCTAAAGAAGCATTATGGATGTGAAGCCCCATCCAAGAGTTGGATGTAGTACCTAGAAGTAAATATCTTATCACACTCTATTGTGATAATAATTCAGTGGTGGCACTTGAAAAAGAGCCAAGGTCACATCAGTGGACAAAGCACATACTTCGGAAGTATCATCTCTTGAGGGATTTCTCTCGGAGAGGTGAAGTTTCAGTGAGCAGTATTTCCATGGAAGACAACGTGGCAGACCCCTTGACTAAATCCTTGACTTAGCAGAAACATGATCATCATGTGAGGTCTAGCAGACTAAAAGTCATAGGTAGTTGGCTCTAGTCCAAGTGGGATTTTGTTAGAGTTGGTTTCCTGAGAACCAACTATTTGTACTTTGATTACATGAATGTACACAAAATATATATTGTTCATTGTTCTGCATGACTATAATATAATAATGTCCTGGAATATTTTTTTCATTAATAAGTTCATGGGAGATCCCCGCTATGATGAGAACCTTGAAATGCTAAAACAACATTCTAAAATAAAGTTCTACATTTGGATAACATACTATGATATGACACATAGTATATATACCATCATGTATGAGTACTCATTAGAAGATGACACTCTCTCTCATAGAGTTCGCACTTGGTAATCTCCAAGATGGGAGATTATGAGAACCGACCCACCAGTAGCAATTCCTCATGTCTTGGTGTCATCGGAAATTTCTATCTACGAGAGTGTCTAATGGTCCTTAGACTAGAATATTATAATTAACTCATTTCATGACTCTTGAACATATATTTAGTGACGAAAACTGTCACAAAGAAAGTTGGTAGGAAGTAGGGTATGTTGGGTGTGCCACGAATGACATGTTGTTAATGGATAAGTTGAGGAAGGATTTGTCCCTTCCATATTTGTGGAATTAGATATCTCATGCCCTTTGATTGAAATAGAACTATTTCACAAATTCCATGTCCATGGTGTAACGAAAAGTTTATTTCTGGAAGTCAAAGAATAATAGATCAAGCACATAGGTTTATAAAACTGCCATGAAATATTCTTGATGAGATATTGAGACAAAGGGATTAAATTACACGATAAGCATTCGTATGAGGTGACACGTCAGTTCGGTGTAAACTTCTTTCTCTTGGGTGCCTTTACTCGTTGATAGATAGTAATCTTGGTCTTTAGGAAAGCCCACCTAATGCCAACGAGAAAGAGGCCTAGAGGATCACACACTAAGTGTATCCAAGTATCTCAAGTAGAATAAAGATTATTCCCGTACATGGTTTAAAAATTATTCAAGGAATCCTAAATCTTTTTAGTTATAGAGGAATAATAAAATTAAAACAAGATATACACACCGTGTATTAATGATTACATGTCATTTAGTTTTCATTTTTTGAAAGGAAATGAAAAACAAGTATACTTCGTGTATTAATAATTACACACCTTGTAGTTTTATGAAAAACAAGTACACGCCGTGTATTAATGATTACACGCCATGTAGTTTTTCCAGCCATGATTTTGAAGAGATAGTATTGTTTTATTAAATGATATTTATTATAATCAACTTGGGTGCATGTCATGGAATTAATGATTCGACATGGGGGTTTTCAATAACTGTTAATGAAATAAATAAAACATGTAACACATTTATTTATTGTCATAACTCTACAACCTCAAACCCAATTTTAAATATCCTCACAACCCCGACACTTTTCCTTAATAATTGTGCACAATAGTTCTGGAGAATTATCTCAAGGCCGAAAGAATTCCATCCTCCAAGAATGATCTAATGACCGAGAGAGAGATCCTAGTCCATCAGATCAATGCATTCTAAGGTGGACAACGCAAGCAAAGGTTTCTCCACTATAGCACCCAGTGACTCCTTTGGAGATGTCTAGAGATACGTGGAGCTCGTGTGGATCACTGCTAGAGGAAGTCTAAACTTGGATTCTATGATGCAATGATGAATCACATCAGAACGTGATCAGAAATATCAATGAAGAAAGAACTCCATAAAAGGTACTTCTTGTCAATTAATTAAATTAATTATATTCAACCTGTGACGATCCTTGTTTTTGGTTCTGGGACTATTATTCTTCTTTGTCTATTTCTATTATTCGATCCATGGAGTCTTGCATCTATCGTCGTATTGATCCCGGACTATTCATTATTAATGACCAAAAGCCAAGTGGGCACATCCACCCATGAGCATCCATTGTGCCCGGAACCTTCAGTGGTTTAATTTTAATATCATTAAACCGAAATAATAATAATCATATTTAGTGTTTATTAGTGTGATATATCATAATTTTAAGGAATTATAAGAATATTTAATGGATATAAAAATATTACATAATATGAATTAAAATAGTTTCCTCCTAGTACGCTGGTTCTATATGATTGAATTAACGATGATTTATTTTTGATCAAATAATTAATTGGTTATTATATTTTGGATACTAGAAATTTAATGATATCATAAAAAATTATATTTATCCATTAAAACCATTATTAGTACCATTCATTAAATGAAGTGAAGGGAAATGAACAAATTGCATCATGAAGGTAGCGATTCACACATACACATGAATCTTGTTTTCATTTTTCTTAAGGGGAGTGGAAAAAGGTAGTAAATAGTTATTATCTTAGCGTAATAAAATATATCATATTGAAAATAATTATTTAATTACATAAGTATTTGAAAATTATAATTTTAAATAGGATCAAGAAAGGAAATTAGTTAAAGGAAAATGATTACTCACGTTGAGAACTTTGAGTTCTCCCTGGATATTTAATTGGAAAAGGTGGGTTAGGATAATATCTTTTGACTAGAATCTCTAGGAGAAGGAATATGATTCTAGGAATGCTAAAATGGAAAGGATTCATGAGGAAACAAAATATAATGTGTGTTATTTAAGGGGTTATGAGAGGCCCCTTTTTAAGCGATAAGGGATGAATTTTTTGTAAATACCCATAAATTTTTAATGATGGAATAGATCTATTAAGAAAAGTGGATCAAAAATTTAGATATAATAAAGTGACGAATAAAATAGTTTTTATTAGATAATTTATTCTCATCATGGTAACTAGTTTTTACTAGAGTAATTTATCATTTTTTATAAAAATAAAATGGTCCTGATTAAATAATTTGGACCTACTGATTAAAAATTATAAATCCTTTTTATTTGATTCAATTTCTAAAATATATAAAAATTACTTTTAAAATAATAAATTAATGATGTTTTGAAATCAATTTATTGAGAAAAATATTACTTAATTTCTATAATATCAAATATTGGTTTATAAACTAGAATCAATATATTAATATTTATAATGGAACTTATAAAATAAATATATTTTTTATAAAAAGGTTTCAAAAATATTTTTGACATGATTACATAGTAATAATTTCATTAAATCATGGTATTTGTAAAAATGGTGTATTTAAATATTTACCTTAAAATTGATATTTTAAAAAATCAAAAAAATGAATTTTAATAAAATATTACACTAATGAATCTTGACATAATTTTTATTTTTTAATATTTAATATATAAAATTTAGATATTTAACATTTAAATAAAATTATAAAATATAGTGAAAAAATGATTTTATAAGGAAAACAACCCTTTATGAAATAATCTATTCTACTTATTATTTTAAATTATTTTCTAATTAGCGTTAAACTATTATTCATATTAATATATATTATCCCTAATTAGTCATAAGTTTCTTATGATAAAAAATGTTTCTATAAAATGATTTTTTTTAGAAAAATATAGTTATATGCTTAAAATGACCTTATAGTCATTTTACCTATAATAAATAAATTTAATTTGTTTTAAATGTAGCCATTATTTGTTTATATAAATATTTCATAAAGAGGTTACTCCAATTTATTCCCACTAATTCAATTTCTAGGTTTTAACAGTCATACTTAAAATTTTATATTTTATCTAAATACATCATAGTTTCAAATACATTTGGTGTTGTGTGTGGATAAAACTATTGAACAAATTACATTCTTGTAATTTAACTCATAAGATCATAGTAATTTCTATAGGGAACTCGTAATTAAACATACACTTCTAGATAATCAATAATTTATTTTTGATGTGGAGTGTGATTTATATATATGAGAAATTATTATAATCCTCTCATAAAGGGATATAACCCATTCAAAATTTTACAAAGAGTTCTACTATGGGAGGAAGAGCTAGGTCTATAGGGAATAAACTCCAATAAATCGTGAAAATAATTTAATAATAATCATACCACTGGGTGTTTTTATTTTTAACACAATATATAATTGTAAGTGAAAACATTCATGACTTAAAGCATTGGTAAATCTATAGTAAAAACTCACTATCTTATATATTTGTAGTCTATACATAGGTTTTTCCTTATTTTCATGGTTTTTGGTTATTATTTACCTTATTGGCCCATGGATTGGGACATTGAGTCTCATAATGCCCAACTCCCTTGTAATTGAATCAACATATTTTTATAGCTTCTCTCTTCCCCTTACATATGTGAGTCTGATAAACTTTACCTCCACACTTATAGTATCTATATTTCCATTTAAAAAATTTACCCCATTTTTCATTCAACATTTCTGACATATAGGGAATTGAATCTTCTTTAATTTATTATTCTTATTTCATAAAATTACAAGACAATTTATCTTTATCTTATTTGGTGTGTTTAAGAATTCAAAAATGTTCACGATAGCTGGTTTGGAATAATCATAAGGCTTCTCACTCTAGATCCCATTCTGATGGGTTGTTAGTTTTGGTAATCCTCATATTTTCCCTCACACTCATGGTTTTTTCTAGTTCCATCCATTACTAAAACCAATATAGGTTAACATGACTGATGAATAGTTAACATTATAATATAACCATAATAAAAATATGTGGGTAAATTTAACAACTAAATATCTCATTTTATGTTATTATCATGTTAACCTTCAGTTTATTTAGTTTAACTAATGTCACTCTTAGTTCCACCTATATCAATCTTAATTCAACCTAGGTTACTTTAAGATGGGTTTTCTCCAAATTATTAACCAAATCACTTAAAATAACATTATAATAAATCCATCATGGTTGTTTTTAAAGATCATATTATTAACCAAAGAGTTCCCCTCAAGAGTTTCGAACTAGATGTGAAGTTATGCTTTTTTATCATGCACCAGATGGTGATAAATTTAATACCCAATTTACCTTTTAGGATTATTCCCCATAGGTATATCTATGTCAGAGCCTATATCCACATATAGTATCCAGACAAGGATTTCATTTTTAGAAAAAACTGATACTAAAAACATTCCAAAATTACAAGATATTATCCTATACTTAGACTTATCCCTAGAGTTTTTACAAAAGTTATCTCATTCTAATTCACAAAATTTTCAATATTACCTCAAAAAACCTAAAGGATTATCTATACCTTGTAAATTATGATCAATCATTCCTTATAAACCCTTAAATTGTCCTCAAATGATGTTAATCCTCCAATATCATCAAAACCCTTCTTTGTTATGAATTTTGGATCCTCATACCCACACTCAAAATACTAGTGTCATAAAAACATACTTTTCATACCCATTTTAATACCAGATTTAAAATCATGGATATACCCAGACTTAATTAAAAAATCAATGATGATTGTTAAATCTATTATATTCGAAATATCTTTTTAAATTTAGAGATTTAGAGAGTTATGATACGTCACTAACTAATAAAATCAATCAAATGGACATTGTACCCCCACGATACTATGAATTGGTTAATCCATAACAAGCCTACAAGATCTCCCATATATTATACACAAAAAAAATATCTTGTCCAACATATCATGTATTATACATTTCTTCATAACCTAGGGAAATAGATACATAAGAAGGGGTGAACTCAAATTCTTAGTAAAGGAAAACATATACCTGAGGTAATCCTAAAATAAACATGGAATAAATATTATGGAAATAATAACTAATCATTATAATGTCATAATTAATTGAAACTAAGAGAATAATATATCCTTGGATATTAATGAAAATAAATAGATCACATGGATAACAATTATTGGATTCATGGTGAAGGAATTCATAATGCTAGACATCACGATCTTACCATCACAGCCTCATCCAAGACACCATTCATATCATCAAGACTATAGCCAAGAAATTATTCTTTATTGTCAATACTATAGTCCATGAGTCTTTTTAAAGTGTGTAGTAATACACTTAATACCCAAACATGTTTGTCTCATGAGACATACCAATTCATCTAGGGGTTATATAAAGTTGGGACCCACCCATCACTTGTTTAATTCCAATTCATTAATTACATTAGATATGAATAAACAATATATTGAAAACATTTAAAATAATCATCTATATTGGAATAATAACATATTAAACACCAAAAAATTTCCCCATGTCCATAAAAGGGATAACATGATCATAACCCATCTAAAGAAAGGAGGTGGATGGTTAAATAGTACATATTGAAATTTCCTGAGTAATGAATAAATATCCATATTATAATAACGAGTAAATTAATTTTTAATAGTTTCCCAATCATTAAGTGGAATATATTCCCTGTTAATAATCCCTCAAATTAACACCCTAAAGATTAAGGGTCATAAGGTTAAGTCAATAATTTCCATAATCAATATATGTATAAAATATAGTTGAACACCCTCCAATCAAAAAAATAGAAAACATTGTTTTATAAAGGTAAAGGAATTGGAAGGAAATTTATTCCTATTCATGCAGGATTCTTTTCCAAGATAAAGGTAGTGATGGATCATATATTCAATAGAGAAAAACATAACATAATACATTTATATAAATAAGGTGTATGGTTAAAAGATAACATATCCCTAGTGTAACAATGTAAACTCCTAAGGATGTTTATATATATAGAAAACCTCCTTGAAAACCCATTCTTCAAAAAATATCGCATAATAAGGGATTGGGAATGATTTTTTTTGATACCATGAGTTCAATACGCAAAATTATTAATATATATATTTATTATATAATAAATCATGTAACATAAAACACATGAGTGTAAATCATTTTCAATATGAAAAATAAAATGTTGGTTAAAACATAAAATATCTCTTAAAAACATTCTTAACACTTTCATAAAATAAAAACTTATATGCCACTTTAAAAATTAAATTTTAAAACAATAATGTAATTTTTTTAAAAAAAATACTTTTAAAAAGAATATCTAAAAATGGATCCTTGAAAATGATATAATGTTTTATATAAGAAATGTGGATCTAAAGAAAAAAATAATTATAAAAGGTAAATTTCAAATAATTTTACATTACCTTTGTTTAAAACCCACATTGTAACCCAAACATAGAAGAACAATGTTTAAGATAATAATTTATAACTCAGAGAAATGAGATTTGAGTTATCAATATCCCTTATAGGAAACATACACCATAAGGTAAGAAATATTAGATAAGGGTTTATGTGGTAATAATGTAAATCTAGAGAGAAAAATGAAATAATACAACATAATACAATTAATGGTAAAATGTACTAAATTTATTTGAAATAAGTTCAATAGAATGATCATTAATCAATAAATGAAAGTTGAGTTACCAAAAATCCTTACTGATACGGTAATAATTAAATTAATATACATTTCAATAAATAACTATGATTTTTCTTATTATATCCCATGAAATAAAAAATATATAATAAAAATACATCCATGGGTAGTAAATATACCATACATGGAAAATATGGTACATAAAGTGTATTATATTTCAAAGAATCAAAATTGAGATTAAGAAAACCCTTACCTTAATTATCGATTAGTAGAAATGATCTCTAACCTAATATGTAAAAAAATTAACTATATTAATCACCCAATTAATAACATTTTTCCTATTTATAACCTTTTAAAAACTTTATTTATAATCCTTATATAATTTAATTCTTGTTAGTTATTACCTATTTTCAATATTGGGTGTAAGTAATCTTGATTTTTTTGTACTAGTTTCATAAAAACGGTGTCGGTATTCAATATTATTAAACATTTCTTCATAAAATTATCATTAAATTTATTGGGATATATGTTCACTGATATTCATAAAGGAATGATTTCATTCCATGGTATTTTTGGTAACAATCCATGAAGGTGAAATCATTGATGATCATGTTTGAGTGATTCTTTACGAAGGAAAGGTGCTTTGTTAATTAATGATTTAAATAAAAAAATTAGCAATATAAAAAATAAATAATTATTTACAAATATATATATATTATATTATACTAGTAATTACTTTCCCATAGTCATGCATAATATAAATTTACAGCATTGTTTATGTAGGCAGTTAAACTGACTCAAACATGAACATGCCACGGTCAATAGATGATTATATCATGGTTTAATTGTAATATCATTTAATAGAAAAATAATTATCTTATTTAGTTTTTATTAGTGTGATTTATAATAATTTTAAGGATGTAAAACTAGAGTTAATGGATCTGAAAATAATATATAATATGAGGAAAAATAGTTTCCCCTTAGTATGATTTCTTTAAATGATTGAATTAATGATGATCATTTGTTGATAATATAATTAATAGAATATAAATTTTTTCATAAAATTACCTTAATTATATCATAAAAATCATATTTATCTATTATAATAATTCTTAAGAATATCCCTGAAAGGTGGTGAAGGAAAATAAACACATTACTTCATGGAGGTCATATTCCACACATACGCACAAACCACATTTATATTTTTCTAAAGAAAAGAGGGTAAAGGTGGATAATGGTTATTAAATTAGCATAATAACATTTATTATATAACCAATAACAATTTTATTGCATACGTATTTGAAAATTATAATTATAAAGTTAATATATAATGGAAAATCAAGGAAGAATGATTAATCGCATTGTTAACTTTGAGTTTTCCATAGATAATTCCTTGGAAAAGGAGGGATTAGGCTAGTCACATGGGATAGGAAGATAAATTAAGAGGAATAATATTTTATTGTAATTGAAAATAATATGGTTTCATGAGGAAATCAAATTTTATGTTTGATATTGAATGGGTGGTGAGAGGCCCCTTTTATAAGAGAGAAGGGGTGACATTTTTTTGTAAATACCCATAAAAGTTTTATAATAGGATTTAATTCTCCCAGAAATTGGGTTAGAAAATGGTAATTAATAAATTTAATAAGATATAAGGTTGATAAATTCCCAAAAAATACATTATCACACATATTTTAAATTTTTTTAGCCTTTTACAATAGGTTAAACCCTTAAATCCCTAATTTAATCTTACCACAATAACTAGTTTTTACCTAAGTAATTTATATTTTATGCATAAAAATAAAATAGTATTTATTAAATAATTTTTACCTATTGATTTAAAATTTTGAATCTATTTTATTTGATTAATTATATAAAGGTGATAACAATTAATTTTAAAATTATTAATGTATATTTTATTAAAAACATCTTGAGAAAAAATATCACTTAAGTTCAAAAATTTCAGATATATATTTGTAAACAATAATAAATATTTTTAAATTTATAATTCCACTTATAAAAAATATATTTTGTGTAAAAAAAATATTTAAAAAATTTATATGACACACTTACAAACTAATAATGTCATTAAATCATAGTATTTATTAAAACGATATGTTATATTATTTACCTTAAAATCAATATTTTGAAGGAAACAAATCATCTTACTAAATTAACACTATGATGAAGAAAAAAATAATGTTCATATTTTTTAATTCAAATTCAAAAAATTAGAAATTCATATTTTAAATAAAATTATAAAATATATTGAAAACTATTTTTATAGAGAAAATGACTCTTCAGAATACTATATATTTATCTTATTATTTCATATCATTTACTAATTAGTGTTGAGAAATTATTCATATAAATATATGTTACAATCAATTAATAATAAGTTTATTTTAATAAAAAAATCATCACATAAAATTTGATCTTTTTATAAAAATATAATTCTAAGCTTAAAATGATCTTATTAGTCATTTTAGCTATAACAATTGAATTTTATTCATATTAAAAAAAATTACTTTATTTCTAGAAATATTTCATAAAAATGTTTCTCCCATTAATTTATACTCATTCAATGGTTAGTTTTTAATGGTCATACTTAAATATTTATATATTTTCTAAATATATCACAGTTTTGTTTAATTTTGGTGTTACTTGTGGAGAAAGTTTTCAAATACATATAATTATTTAAATTTAATAAAATATTAAAATCTCAGGGTGTTACATTTATATCACCATCACATCCCCATAATCATATAGTGATTCCAAGATATATCAGTGTAGATAAACACTATACTTGAAGCCATCGTAGCCCATGTGTATATTCACATGTAAAAACTGTAAGCCGTTATAGCCTAGATGCATGTATAAACTATAACTTTAATCTGTCACAACTCACATATACATATATATATATAATAAATATAATCTATTACATCTTATATGGGTACATATCCTATAACTTCAATCCACCATAGCCCAAATATTCCCTCATGTTATACTATGACCAAAAAATAGAACGGGATTGGGGAGTAGTTATCCATGTGTATCTACAATATCCAAGATGTTTTGAAAACACCTGAAAATGATGGTCGAGTATGTGGATCAGTCACCCCATATGACTTCAGTAGTGGGGCATAAGTAATAACATAACATAAGGAATATTGTTGCACACAACCATTTTAAGGGTGACTATCCTAACTAAGACTGAAATGATTACTAGATTACTTCATGATAACCTAGATACCAATTCTAATAACTGGGGAGCTAATAATTTTTTCATAACACAAGAATCATAGTTCTTCAGTAACATTGATCATTATTATCAATCAATTACCCATCATTTTATAATATCTCATCATCAATTATGGTTTAACATTAACATTAACCATTCAAATACAAGGTATTTCTAATTAATTATAATAATTTCAGCTTTAACATTCATTTTATTTTAACCATTTACAAATTTTTCATTAAACACACCAAAAAACATTCCCTTACTATTAATTTATATGTTAATTACAATCCTATAATCACAAGTAAGGATAAAAAATTTCTCCTACTTCAACGAAAGATATACCTAAAATAGATTATGAAAAAAACAACATATATTAAGTAAATAATGAATAAGTAGGGCTCCCAACTAGATCAAACCATCCTAACATCATCTCCAACACCTTTCCACATCATTTATACTATCCTACCATCAACCACATAAATTCATTTCCATAAAAATGTCAAAAAATCTTCACCGTCACCATATCAACCAACCATAATAGGTTCCCATTTAATTAAAAAAAGGGAATTAAATTCTAAGTACATATTTAAAAAAATCATAATTATATCAGTAATAAATATTAATGACAAATCAATGTTTCTTAAACCAATGCATGCAAGCTAATATATATGGATTTTTATGATATGTATGGTTTTCCCTTTAAAAAATTCAATATGAAAGTTTTTTCTCCCTATGTAATATTTTATACATTAGAAACATTATAGAGGATAATAAATTTAAAATACATTAGATATTTAAACTTAGTGAAAATTTTGAAATGAAAACATTTATGATATGTAAGGTTTTTCCTTTATGAAATATCTAATGCATAAAAAACCTCTCCAACCCTATAGGATAAATTATATTTTTTCCTTTTACATGGAATTCAAATGTAAGGGTCATCACTGATTCCAATCACAGATTATGATAAATAATACCTTTTATCTATCATCAATTATAAAATAGCCTAAAAATAATGAAAATTAATATTTCAGACAAAATGATTATAATTTATTGATGATAGAATTCCCTAAACTCCCTCATCACCCAAAAAATTATAGAGTAATGATTCAGGAAAAAATATGCCCCTAACATTAGGTGCTTCCCAAATGATTCTCATCCTCAAGAATCAATAAAAATGTAGGAAAAGAACTTATGAGGTTCGAAAATAAAAAACCCTGTGACATGACACTAAAATTAAGATTTAATTATAAATAACTCACAATAAGAACATCATTTAGGAATTGTAGAATTACACAACATCTTCATCAGAAATCAACCTATAGTTATATATATCATCTCAACAAATAATTTATAAAAAACAGAAGATATTTTTTGTGCATCTATGACTCATGTTCTGAAGTACACTCTCTGAATCCACCACGCCACCATAGGACATGAACCAAAGGAATATCACACCCATGAAACACTTTCTCCATATAACCCTTAATCTAAACAGGTCATTTCTCAAATGTCGCATTATAATAAACATCTAACTCACCCAAGTCAATGAAATGGGAGTCATCGTGAAGATAACAAAGAAAATAAGACATATAGAAAAATTCATTGATCTGATCCATCTATGGAGGAAACACCAACCAATATGAAACATCACTGGTGCACTCCAACACCTAAAAAGCTATAATAAAATAGGGGGAGATTCCTCCCATGACTGAACCTATGCTTCCAATAATGAGGAGATACTTTCAAGAATATATGATCTCCAATATAAAACTCTATAGGCCTCCCACTATGACAAACATAAGACTTATAAATATCTCAAGCTACCTCTATTAACTCAATAATCACCTGTAAATTATCTATCATTCTATGTATAAATTATAGTCTGATAATCATTGACTCTAGAATCTTAGTCGAACATAATAGTGATATATAAGATCAGTCATTCAGTGATTTGAATAGGGACATACCAATGGTTGAGTGATAGCAATTATTACCAACAAACCAGACCATGGGAAGCTGGTTCACCCATAATCCCCCAAAATTTAGAATGTATGTGCAAAACTTGTCCTCCAATATGGATGGTCCACTATTTTGAACTATCTTTCCAAGGATTAAAAGTTCTTGTCAAGCATAAATAAGTTCCCAAAGTACACAAATAGACCCTTCCCTACCTAGGAGGGAAAATGGGGATCATGATCATACATGGTCATCCTTAGAACCCCCTGGAGGCTAATAATCTCCTACAAATACTTCCTTACTAGTCCATCCATCATGCTTGACTCCATAATCACCATGAATTGGGATAACATCATCAAAAATTCCAAAATCATCCATATAGAATAATATCAACCCTATGTTTGAGGTAAATCATTAATTAAATCCATTGAAAATTACTCACACTTCCACTAAGGGATATCTAGTGGCTGAAGAAACCTACTGGGAACATTATTTTTAGCCTTCACATTCTAGAAAACAAAACACCATTATACAAACTCTCTGACTAGTCTCTTTATTACTGACCACAAGAATAGACCCTCGAGTTATGATATATCTTAGAAAAAACCAGGATGCACTACCAAGGGTGAGATATGAAACTCTCAAATAACCACTATACACATCACTGAGTAGACAAAGAGACTATCCTAGAAAAAAATGGTGTTATTCATCCTCTGACAATACCCTAGGGTCTCCCTACAAACAAAATGGTTCTAATAAACTTCAACTTCAAAATCCCCCAAATAAAATTCGACCACCTAGTGAACCAAATATGACTACAGAGTGATCTGGTAGAGAAACCCTCTAACATTAAATTCTCACATATCAATACGTATCACTGTAAGCTCCTCCAAAACTGTCCAATAATACCCAAACTCATGTACAACATCTCCAAATGAATTCTTACCCAGTGGGATAGAAAAAAACTACCTTTCATTATTTTACAGGAAATATATAAGTAAAAATACTATAATATTTCTATCCAATATCACTATTAAAAGTTAAAATCATGCTAGGTGAAAATATATCTCAAATTCCTCTAATCTATGAAGACTAGAAAGTGCTCATTGATGAAATAGTTTCACCAAAACATCAAGGAAAACACAATGATAGTAATCTCTAGATGATGTGTAATATAGTTATATTCATGGGGTCATAACTTTTAAGACTCATAGGATAATACATATTTCTATTGTATCAAAAAACCACCCAATCTGAGTAATATATCATCATAGAAAACCTCAAACATGATGCCTTCCTCTAATAAAATAATCACAAAAGAACTGACCAGATTCTATTTTAAATACTCAAAAGTATCCCAATATTGTTCAATCCTCACAAAATCATGATCCTTTCAAGTCAATGCCAACATAGGAGTCACAATCCTAAATAAATTCGATAGAAACTACATATAATAGTCTATGAGGATAAGAAAACTAAGAAAAGAAACAAAATTACTAATGGATATCCAAGAAACAACCACCTAAATATTTTAATGATCTATAGTTTATCATCACCAATACATGAATTGTGCTAATAAATGAACATCACGGGATTTGAAATAACACTTAGGTATCTTTTTAATGATTTGAAATCGAATAAAGTTTAAAATAACTCCCAAATATTTTGCATGAACTTCATCAAAATCATAATACTTGAAGATATCATTAATTAACACCACTAAAAACATATTAAAAAACCAATTAAACAAAAATTTCATCATCACTATAAAGATAAATGGTTTATTGAAGACAAAAATGGGAATTTCCATGAATTCATAGTGCTCATGAGGACATCTGAAGGTAGTATTTGGAATATCGTCATTTTTCACCTGTATCTAATGATACCCTAATTGGAAATTTATCATTGATAACAATATATACCCTTTTATTTTATTGACTATATCATCAATTCATTGAAGGGAATAATATTTATTCACTATCACCTGATTCAAGTGATTATAATCAATGGATAGTCATAGACCACTATCTACCTTCTTCAAAAATAATACCGGAGTTCCCCAAGGTGACATGATCGGTTGAATAAAACATCTCTATATAAAATCATCAATATGAATATATAGCTTTAATAACTCATAAGGTGTCTTCCTATACATAGATATTAAATTTTGAGAGATAATCAACTACAACTCTACCCAAAACTTGATTTTATGTTGAGGGGTTAACATCACAACCGCATAAAAACATCATGTTACTCTTATGTAAACTTTTGAAACATCATCAGTTAAACCTATTATGAACTCAACATTCTATTGTTTATCATATATGATAATGACTCAACACATCCTTAACCTATATGATGGTCCTACTAAGCAATGAACATGGCATGCTCACAGTTAGCATAAAAGAATATAATTCTCCTCTTAATAAATCCATGATAGTGTATAATAAATATAATAATTACATATTGAGGACGAAATTTTATGGTCCTATCCACAAACATAGGAAATCCCCTGAATACTAATTTTCCTTAATATAAACTCACAATTTCTACACACATCATACAAGATGACTCAACCTCCAACTCACGTAGTCAACACCAAGGGCACTATAATCCTCCCCACCTCAAGTCCTATATCCTGGACTAGGTCAAGTGTAATGAAGGAATGTATAACTATTGTATCAAACAAATCATACACATAGGTTAAAATATGAAGATGATACCTTGTAAAATATCTAAAATATATAGCATTGGAAATTCTATGGTGTGAATTTGACTATGTCATGCTCTACAAAATTTATAACCAAGATATCAACCACCACCATGAATATGATCTTTTGTGTGTCCCTAATTGTGAGGGGAATCATGGGGATATCCTTTCCCCGTCCCACCCTCTCCTTATTATCCAAATCATGGAGCAACATGTGGACACTCTTTCCTAAGAGGATAATACTACAAAAGTTAAACCTGAAGAAAACAATTATCCTTACACAGACTTTTAGGGAATGTTATAAATTCAATATATTAATTGTCATGACCTTTATAAAAAAACAAAATAACTTATGATCTATCGGTTGAGGTTTGATAACAACCATCTCTAATGAAACAAGATGAAGGAAATTGAAGCCGACTCCCTACGGACTAAAACATCATATAACCAAGAAATTAAGAACCTCTTATCATAGATATACTCCTTAGTAATTCATGATGACTTCCCACCTATTATTATCTAATCAGAGATAACATCTTCTTGATAACCTCTTCCTTCACCAGTACCTCAAGGAATGTTGAAAACCTGAATGAGGTGACTTGAAACTAGATATTTGGATATAACACCTCAAAAAATGCCTTTCTCTAGCTTATTTAAATTTTTAGATATATTAATAATAAAATAGGATATTCTTAAAACAAATATCAAACTACCACATGTTGGAACTCTCCTAGAAATGAGATATTATCTCCTACCAATGTTTCTCTTTCATAGTTGAAGAAAGTAACTTAGCCTAGAATTGATCATAAAACTTCTTCCATAAAAATTCAGATTCCTTATGGTCACCAAGGAATAAAACCCACCACAAAATAGAAGCTCCTCATAGTATACTAATATCAAATGGAACCAATTAATAATTCTTATCATGGATCAAACCGAAGGAAATCTCAACCTCCTCCAACTATGTATTGGTCTCACTATAAGATACAGAGAATTCATACAACTATAGGCCCTGATGATGTAACTCATGAAGCATATTATTCCAAGATTCATCTTCATAAACTTCAATAATTTGATGATCCAATGGTTTATCATACTATAAATCATCAGTATGATCCAGATTGGAACATTTACTAGGAACCACCCTTGGAAATGAAAAAACAATAGGTACTTCCTAAAATAAGAATATGGAATCCTTATGATTAATTAATTAAGATTAATCTTAATTCCCATCATCTACCAAATTAAATCATAGGCACAAAACTCTATGATACATTATCCTTACCTAGGTCTCCACCCTTTGAGAAACATCACTTTAACCTTTAAGTTTAGTAATCTTAAGGTCCTCACATTAGATCATAGAGGGACCTATCTATCTATGTCCTAGCCAATCTCTCTTTATTACATCATATACTATGTTCAATTAATAATTTTTCCCTAACAACCTATGAAAATTGTATATCCCCAAGATATATATTTCACTATACCAAAATCTTTTATATCACCTTTTCATGACCTTCCCCCCACTATTACCTCTCCAAGGTTGGTAGTGAAAAGGGGATTGACACCTGAATCCCATATCTAATAGGATATTGGTTGATGACTATAATTAAGGGTAAATAACATTCACATATAAGAGGAATTACCCTTAATATTTCTAGTAAAATATAATAATCCACCAATTAACTACATAATAATAAATAGAATAACCAAATACATGTAATTTCATACAATAAAAGGCCAAAAAGAGAAATATCATGAGAAACTCATATAGTAGAAACCAAAAACACTAGAAACTACCAAAAAACCATTGTGATCTAGTATCACCCAAATAAATAACTAACTCCCATATGTAATATATATATATATATATATATGGGTGAGCATAAAAGTATACTAATCATGATCCCCCAAAAAACCTCTCAGGAAGATGTGAAATAAGTATACTAAATCACCAATAAATAAATAGAGGCACCGACTCCTTTCCTAAAATATGTCAACTATATTCCCATCCTCAACAAGGCTCTCTCACTAAGTAAAACACAAAAGTAGGTGATATAGTGTCAAAGGAATATATATAAAAAGGTACATTGCTTCCACTTTCCCACTAAACTGATCACCCTAAACCCCGACATCACATGCCATAGTGCTCTAATTACCTCCATAGATTATACCACTTATCAATAAAGAATACTACATCTATATCCATATAATTTGATCTATAATTTCACCACCACCATATCACCCTCAGATCCCCATAATCACATAGTGAGACTGAGATCCATCACAGATCTTGAAAATATACAATATACCTGAAGCCCTCACATACAATCTGTATATACACTTGTAATAATTATAATCCATTGTAAACTTGATACATATATACAATATAATGGATAATTTGGGGATAGGGGGTGTTTTATTGGGTTTAGGGTAAAGATAATTAGGTATATGGGTTTGTTGAGCACCACATGAAGTGTCGCTCAACACTTCGGGTGGCTAGCGCCACTTCAAGTGGCCCTTTTCCACCCCCCCCCCCTTTTGGATTTTTTTTCTTTTTTTAGTTTTCTGGTTTTTTTTGGTTTTTTTTCTTTTTTTTGTTTTCTGGTTTTGTTTTCTTTTTTTTTTGTTTTTCACCCCTCCCTATTATTGTTTTGTTTTTTTTTGCACCTCACCCCGTTTTTAATAAATAATTTCAAAAGAAATAAATAAAATTTTAAAAATAAACTTATAAATATGTATTTAAAAGAGTTACATTAATTATATTTATATTTATAAATATATTTATAATTATATAATTATAAAATTATATTTATATAGTTATAGACCTTATTTAATAATATAATAAAATAATGAAATAAACCTTATATATAATTATTTATATAAATTTATAAATTTATATATAATTTTGTAAATAAAAAATATGTAATAAATTAAAAATATGTGGTTTATTTATATTTATATAGTTATATTATATAAAATATAAGGGTTTTTTTTCCAATTTTTGTGTTTTATTTATATTTTTACATATAAATATTATAATTATTATAATTATAAATAGTTATATGTGTGTGTGTGTATAAATATAATTATGTATATATATAATTAAAAAAATATGTATAAATATAAATCTATTTAAATATTATTTTAAAATAAAAAATATATTTGTCATTATATAATTATAAACTAATCTTTATAAATAAATATTTATAATTATATAAATATGGATATATTTAAAAATATATAATTATGAAAATATTGTTACATATATATTTAAAATTTATTTATAAATATATATATATAGAATTATATATAGAATTATATTTAGAATTATATTATAATTATAGTTATACTTATATATTTATAGTTATATATTTGTACATATATATATAATTTTAAATCTATAATTACTAATCTATGTTTACATAGTTATAAGTAATTATTTAGAAATAAATTTTAAATATTGTTAAACTTATAGTCTTTCAATACCACCTACGTGAAACTTAAAAATGTTTCAAGTATGTGACTTTGAAATCCTATAAAATATAATCTATATGGCCAATATGAATGAAACATAAAACATGTATTAAAAATATACTAAATAGATGAAAATAAGAAAATTACGTAAAAATGTCGATAGAAAATATTTTATAGGCTTTCAAAACCACCTAGTTGTAACTTAAAAATGTCTCAACTGTGTGACTTTGAAGGCCTATAAAATATAATCTATATGGCCAATATGAATGAAACTTAAAATAGGGATTAAACATGTACTAAATAGATTAAAAAAAAATTAAGTAAAAAATGTCGATAGAAAATATTTTATAGTCTTTCAAAACCACCTAGTTCAAACTTAAAAATGTTTCAACTATTTGACTTTGAATGCCTATAAAATATAATCTATATGACCAATGTGAATGAAACTTAAAACATGGATTAAACATATACTAAATAGATGAAAATAGAAAAATTATGTAAAAAATGTTGATAGAAAATATTTTATAGGCTTTCAAAACCACCTAGTTCAAACTTAAAAATGTTTCAAGTATGTGAATTAAAAATCCTATAAAGTATAATCTATATGACCAATATGAATGAAACTTAAAACATGGATAAAAAATATACGAAATAGATGAAAATGAAAAAATTACGTAAAAAATGTCGATAAAAAATATTTTATAGTCTTTCACAACCAACTACATGAAACTTAAAAATGATTCAAGTATGTGACATTGAAAGCCTATATAATATTATTATTTAATATACAATAATTAATTTGTTAGTAATATAATTATTATTTATTATTCGTCATTATAATTATTAATTAGTAATGGTTAATTATTAATTAAATAATTAAAAATTAGTAATTTAAATTTATAAATACATTTATTATTATATAATTATAAATGTAATGTTTTTAAATATTTAAGTAGTCATGTAAAATATTTTTTGATTACTATATGTATGTTTTTCTTTTCATTTTTCAAGAAATTATCAGATTTTTAGTCTATGTGACAATTTTGTTTTATATTGTACTTGTACTTTATAATTTAATAGTTAATTTAAATCAGTTTGTATTTACTATATTTTTTATTTTCTTGTTATTTGTCTTAAACAATAATTACTTATCATAGTGAATAAGTTTTTTAATATATACAACATTACATCCAAAAACATCAATGACGATGCCCCCCGGTACCAAAATGCGGTGTCTAAATCTCATGTCCTCACCGCACCCGACATCCGTGTCGCTCTGGTGTCCTCTCTACAGGTTCCTCCTCTTCTGGTGCTTCTGGTGCTTCCCCATGGGGCTGTGTAGAGTACTGACCATAACCATGTGAGGAGGATGCCCCAAAATAATATGGTCTGCCATATAGCTCCAAAGCTCCTATAAATGGTAGAAATGGGGTACTGAAGAAGTCCTCATCGGGAGGAGAGGGGTCCGCCATAAGCTATGTGACTGCACCCAGATCGAAGTCCATAATAGTCTGCAGAAATGCCATATGTGGTATATAAGTTTCTCCCTACTGTGCAAAACCATCATTCGGTTGGGCTGGATCGTCTCTTTGTGGTGCGACGACATCTGCAGGAGCCTCTCTCGGATGTCGATGTCGTCGCCTCTGCCCCTCCAGATGTGCTCGTCTCTGTCGTCCAGTTGGTGGCAGCAGTGGCGGTGCATCCCCCTCAGCAGGCATAGCAGGGACATCATCATCCTCGGGTGCTTCTACCTGATGATATGGATCAGGATATATCTATGGCTCCTCATCAGAAAAACTACCACGTATCAACCGGAGATGATCGAATAGAGCCACCACATCCTGATGAACTACATCCCGCAGAATATATGCATGCTCCTGAGGCTATGTTGAATGTTCAATCTGACCAATGGCGTCTACCTACAAATGAAATTACAATCAAATTAATTTCAAAAATGAGTTAAACAAAAATAATAAATATTAGTAAACATACCAATCGCTGAATGGAAATCCCCTGACGTGTAAGGTTCATGATGGTGTGACATCGATACCAGTGTGGATAATCCCCCTGACCAAATAAATGAGAGTGTGATGTGGTATATCTATGTGGAAAGATACTGAATTGGGAATGTCTGTCGCAAAGCTAGATATAAGATGCATGATGTTGCCACCAGTCCTTCGTCTATCTACCTATAATAACAATCGAATGTAACTCAGTAGACTGTCGTGGTTCCAAGGGGATATACTGTATAAAACTGAACTGGCGCATGACCTGGTATAGCTGGTTCCACTTAATGATGTGGAAGTGAATGAGTGGCACCACTGCAGCCCAATCTCCAGCCATAGTTGTGTAGTATAGTGGAAGTGATGCGTCGACATATCCTGTATAATGAGTCCATGAAACCTGAAATATAAACTCAAAAAATAATTCATATAGTAGCATGACAATGTCAATGAGATTATATTGAAATAACTTAAAATAGTGATAACAAAACAAAATTGCCTACAAAAAAGTACTTTTTAACTTACATCAGCTGGCACTATGGCATCGAATATCTGTCAGAAGATGTGCACACTATGTCTCGGAGTATGTGAAAACTTCTAAGACTGACTCCACCTTGTGAAAAAAGAGTAATCTATGATAAGTTTATAAAAAATAACAGAAGTTCTAAATAACTGAAAGTAATGACGTAGACATACCATCGTCCCCGAGGACAGTCCTGAAGTAGCTCCAGTGCAAGCGGTGCGATAACTTGAGGAGCGATGCGTGGAAAACGCTCCCAAGCCCACATCTGTACTAACACCATAAAACCTGCAATTTGATGTGAATCGGCCTGACAACTGGTGTGAAGAGATCTGTACAGATGTGCTAATACAGCGGACCCCCAACTGTATGTAGCCGTCTGATCTAGATCCTTAAGTAATGGGAGGTACTTCATGTGTACCAAAGTGGTGGAGTAGTCAACGCACAACATGCCTTCGAGCCACCAAAAAATGTATGCATGTGTGTGCTGAAGAATCTTCTCCTCATCTGCATCATCAGGAATGATGTCAAAATTCTGATCAAGCCACCTCATGCGCATGCGCGAACCCTGGAGGACACCCTGTGTGCCGATGACGTCAATGCCTAGAAGCCTCTATATGACTGCAGCCCAATCACCAGTATTGGCACCTGTAACTGAATGTCCATGGATAGGTAACCCCAGCATGTAGGCGATGTCCTCTAATGTAATAGTCATCTCCCCCTCTAGGAGATGAAATGTGTGTGTCTCTAGCCGCCACCTCTCAACCAATGCAGCTATCAAATGATGGTCGATGGTCTTGAAGTCGTACATAGTGACACCAAAAAAGCCTGAATGTCTAAGTTATGGAAAAATAGCTCCTGGTGGTGCCTCATGATGGAAACAATGCGCTCTCCGAACATGAATATGTATAACAGGTCATCGCGCCAACACATCGCGCGACACGTGCGTCTCCTGGCCAAATAAAAGTGGCTGATCCATCTGAATTTGTAAATAGTAAAACATTAATTTCATGTAAGATATGGCATTTATCATGTAAGATATGAAATTTTTCATTTAATGATTGAAAGAAGCATAAACACATTGGGTTATTTGTTGTCTTCTATGTTGGGGTGTTGGGGTGAAGATGTTCAGAGTTTCCTCTTTTTTGTTTTCTGGCCATTGTAAGTTCATCATTCATTATAAAAAACTGATGACATTTTCATTTAATAGTTCAATTGGTTTTTTTCTTATATAGGTACATTCCTTTTTTTGAGTTGGTGTTGTCTGTTTAAAGCTACTCATGTAATGTTGATCGTTTGAAAAAAAATGTCACGTGAAATCGTGGAACATTTTCCAAAAGTTACCCTATATACAATTAAGACAAATATGATTAAAAATGGTGATAATGATAAAATTGATTACATGCACAAAGTTTTACAGTAACTGATAGAGTACATGATTCATTTTAACCATTAGATGATTTCCCTATGTGTCTAGGGCAACGTGTCTTCGTATGACCTTCCTGGAGGCATATGTTGCACCACCGTCCAGCTGGATGTTCAATAGGATAATCCATCTCATTCCAAATATGAGTCGACATTGGCCTCCCTTTAGGTCGAAGTCTATTGTTGTTCGGTAGAAGTGTGGGTGCGCCATCAGGCATCCAAAAATTCTTATATTCCCCGATTGGCATCCACAGAGTACTGTAGTAGGAGTTGATGATCTCGAGTCGATAAGCCAGATCAACGAACTGCTCCCAAGATACGTGTACGTAAGCACATTCACCAATCACATGGCCGTAGGGATATCTTAGTGCCTGAAAGTTTCCACAATCACAGTAACGCTTCTCCAGTAAAACAACTCGCACACAACCATTGCTATATGCCATAGCATCACCGGGCTCAGTGACCTCAAATCCTTGATCTGGACGATTAAATTCAGTTACATGGTAACTTGTGGCCTCCTAAAGAACTGTATATAGCTCGCGTTGGAAATGGTGTCCATAGTGCATCCCTCTATTCAATCCCTCTTCAGCCTGCTTTCCTCATTCTAGAAAGTACTTTACACTATGATAGAAGGTCTCTTGTACCAACCCTGAAATTTAGATTTATGACATTATAAAAATATTATATTATAATAGTATCTCTTTTGAGTAATATATATTCAAATATTCGTATTTACCTGTGATAGGTAGTTTTCGAACTCCCTTGAAAACTCCGTTTATACATTCTACAATTTTGGTCGTCATATGACCATATCTCCTCCCATCATCATATGCCAATGACCATTTCTTCTTTGGAATTTGCATCATGTAATCATACACATCTGGATTCACTCTGTGAATATCTTGAAGACTCTCCACCATCCTTTGTTGTTGAGGCTCATATGCTATCATACAAGCAGTCGTATGAACAGTTATGAAAATAACTATGACAAAAATATTTAAAATAGAAAAGGATGTTCATACCAATTTTTATGATTGAATTTTTCATCAACTAATTCTTGAACTTATTTCACAAATTACTGGAAATGTGTCGAATACAGTATTGATGATGGGCATAGGGTGGTCTCCAAGAAATACCCTCAGACTGTATCGACTCTTTAATTGCACGGTGACGATCAGAAATAAGACAAATCTATTCTGCATCCATAAAAAACTCTCAGAGACATTCCAGAAACCATCTCCATGATGAGAATTTCCCTTTCTCCACAATTTCAAATGCAATAGGTAGAGGGGATCGATTTCAATCTTCTGTGGCGGCAATCAATAAAGTTCTTGTATACTTTCCATACAGAAATATGCCATTAATATATATGAACTACTTACAATGTCTAGAAGCTGCCACACATGGTAAAAATGTACAAAATAATCTATCAAACACAACCATTGAGCGGTCAAGTTGGTTCTATTGGTTAACATATTCAACAGTATGTAACCGGTGGACTATTTGATTATTGTGGCTTAGAAGCTCCAACAGTTGTGTTAAAACTCAATAAGAGTCATCCTAATCACCATACACTTTCACAATAGCCGTTTTTCATGCTTCCCATGCCTTCCAGTAAGAGATTTGATACCCAAATTTTTTTTGATTCACTCAATTACTAGAACCTTAGGAACGTCTTGACATGCTCTAATAATTTCAAAAGTAATAGTTGAAACAAACTCAACATTTAATGAAGAGTGTTCCTGTTCCAAGCTTGGCTTCGCACAAGTGTGTGGAGTAAATCTAGTTATGCGCCAACTGTGAAAAGTGTTATCAATAATAGCTCGCAGACGCATTTGACAGTTCGATTCATATTTGTCACAACGGATCAAATAGTAAGATCTCTTTAACTCTTCTACAACATATGAGTAATGTCTTTCAATGTGATATTTTTTATCACATTTTTCATTGCTTATTTTCTCTCAAACTCTCTGCCAATATATAGAACACCATTATCTGACACTCAATATGTGCCACCAATGATTCTTGGAAATTCTGAACTGGGATTAATAACTGAATAATCAAATTCTAGCAAGCGATTCATGCCTTCAGTCGACCATGTAGCCAATAGTGGAGGATGGGTCAATGGTCGGTTGAACCTCACATGAGGTGGTACAGTGTAAAGACCCGTAAAATTCAAGGGAAATTTTTTTCTTAATTTTCTTGGAATTTTACAAGAGCGCGGTTTCAGACGGCACCTGATTCCGAGGCCCGGAGTGCCCGGAATTAATTTCCGAAGTTTGGCTCGGGTACGTTCAGTGAACGAACGAGCGGGAATTCTTAACTTTTGATCCGGTGCTCAGAATTGAAATCTGAGGGCACCGATGAACTCGCAGCGCCGATATTCGCTTAAAGAGACCTTTTCGGGAGTTGCGTTTGTTGCGGGTTGAAAGTTAAGTTTTGGGGTTTTCAGTTGAGTTAAATAAAATTTGTGTAAGACAAATTTTATTTTTTTTAGTTTGTTAAAAACCTACCAAAGGGGGTTGTAAGTGGGACCCACACCCACTTAACCTCCCTTGGGAGGATTAAGTGTGGTGGGGCCCACACGAACCCCTAGACTTTTCAAGTTCCCTTAACCCCCTCTTAATTGGCTTAAGTTACTCTTAATTAATTTTGGGAGTTAACTCTTTTGAATTTCAAACATTTGAAATTCTTTTGTGTTATGTGTTAATAAAATAAGATGTAATCTTATTTGATTATGGGTTGTTTGTTTATTCCCTTGAGAGCTTTTTGAGAGCTTCCTCTTCATCTTCAAGCTCTGACGAAGAACGAAGAACGCTCAAACTCCGACGAAGAACGACGCCTCTCTTCATCGTCCTCGGTGTCAACAAGAGGGAACGCCGCTTCCTCCTCGGACCTTCTTCGTCGGCAAACGAAGATTCACCAACGACGTATCTCTTCGGGCATATCTCTTCGTCAACGGATTTGACGAACGACGACCGCGACGCCCGACCTCCGCGACGCCGTCTTCCGCGGAACGTAGACGAATCTTCGAATCTTAAACCCGAGGTAGGGGTTGTTGTTTCATTCTTTAATTATTCCATTTCTTGCTCGTGGATCGCATGTCTACGTGAGGCTTTGAAATAGTTTATTTAAGTGTTATAGTTAACGCGAGGGGGGCCGGACCGCATGAACACGGCCGAACCCCCCTCCATCGTTCATGTTTATTTTGTGGAAGAAAGCAAGTGGCGTGGTGCCGTCGCACCACGCAGATGAACGTGATTATATTTTACGTGGCGCCATCGCGCTACGTCAAGGAAAAATCTTCAAGAACACGACGCCGTCGCGCCGCGTTGAAAAGAATCAAAGTACGGCAAAGGGGCGCGGTGCCGTCGCACCACGCCGGATGACGAACGCCGCGGCCGGTTCCGGGCCGCGGCGGGACGAGGAGACCGCGGCCGGTTCCGGGCCGCGGCGGAAGAGAAGACCGGCGGCCGGGCCGCCGGCGTCGGAAGCCGATGAGGGGACCGGAAATTCCGGTCCCGTTGGAGAAAACCGGCCGGCCAGCTGGCCGGCCGGATGCCGTTAAACCGGGGAATTAATTCCCCGGCCAGCATGCTAAACCCCCCTCTTAAAGAGGGGGGGGGGGTTTAATTAAAGGGAGGGGGCAGCCGGCCCCCTCGGTTCCGCACCAGCAGGCCCCCCACGTGGGGGGGGCTTCTTTAAAAAAATAAGGGTGCGGCCCTTTGTGCCGCGCCGTCCCTCAAAAAAAACGCGGGGCTTAGCCCCCGCGTGCGTGCGGCCTCCCCGCTGGCGACAGCCGCCGCGGTTCCCCGCGGCTCCCCGCGCCGCCGCGCCGCCGCGCCGCCGCCCGCCGCCGCCGCCCGCCGCCGCCGCCGCGCCGCCCAAGGGGGGGGGGGGGGGTCGGGCCGGGTCGGCCCGGACCCGGACCCCCCCCGTTTCGAACCAGAATTGGTTTTTGGCCCATAACTTGAGCCTCGGACCTCCGAATGACGAACCGTCTGCGGCAACGCGATCCTTGGATCGAGACGGTCGTTTCGATATATCGCACTCAAGGTTTCGGTTAACTTTGAGTTCGGCCGGGTTGGTTCGTTCACGAAACCAACCGGGCCTTCGGAGCGGAAACACTCATATCTTGAGCTACGGACGTCCGATTGACGTGCCGTCAGTCGCGTAGTGTTCCTCTTAGTAAGACGGATCTTTTGGCATACTCCGCCCGAGGTTTGGACGCAGGTGGAGTATGGTCGGGTTGGTTTTTCCTTAAAAACCAACCGGGCCCCGAAGACGAAAATGCCAATAACTCTCAGACCGGGCGTCCGATCGACGCGCCGTCTGTTGCGTTGAGTTCCTGTTGACGATACGGAACTTTTGGATACATCAACTCTGGTCTTTGTGACAGTTGATGTATCAGCCTCTCGGCTCGTGGAGCGGACCCTCCGTACGAGCTTGCTGTGTGCGGGAACCCTAGTGCTGGCTGCGACTGTTCTTCTGCTACGACTGCTACTGTGACTGCGACGACGACAGTACAGAGATCCTGTGTGGATTCGACGACGACAGTACAGAGATCCTCTGTGGATTCGACGATGACGACTACAGCACTCAGCGATCCTACGTGGATCAGTGCTACAGGTCCTGTGTGGGCCCGATCCTGTGTGGGTCCTTGCGCTCAGCGGTTCTGTGTGAGCCAGCGCCTACAGGTTCTGTGTGAGCCCGATCCTGTGTGGGTCTTCTGCGGGGGTTAGTTACCTATCGATCCTTCGTGGGTCCGACGACTTAGATGGATCAGTGATCATCTTTATCGTCCTTGAAGAAGTATACCTGTGTGAGCTGAATCCTGTTGCTTTCCTGTGTGGATTGTGTTGTGCAATCCTGTGTGGATTATGTTTTGCTTTCCTATGTGGAATACGTATACTTTCCTGCGTGGACTGAGTTGTACTTGGGCTCGGAGGTTGGAGCGTATTTTAATTGATGACTTAGGTATATGTATGGGCATATACCTAAGCAGTGTCGGTTGTTACTTCGTGATTGTACTTTTCTTCGTGGTTTATCCTTTGTGGATTTGAGAGACCTTCAGGGGTCTCGGGGTCCCTACTGAGTAGCTTATACTCACCCCTGCACGGGCTTCGCCCGCACTACGTTGTGTTGGTTGCAGACGACGGACAGCGTTGACCTTAGCTGAGGCTTGTAGAGCGGGACGGTACCCGGAGGTGGACCACTGGGCGGGACGTGCACGGAGCGGACGGCGGGACCCGTGGAGTAGAGGAGCTATCTGTACCCACCCTTCAGGTGGGAATTTCGGTGGACAGCTCGGAGTAGCGGCCTTTACTTTACAGTTGCTGTTTTTCCCTTTTCGAGTTGTACTTTACTTTCAGTTTGGGTTTGTATTCTGGCCCATTTACCTTTCCGCACTTTCAGTCGTACTCTGCTTGCTTAGTGTTTACTTTCCGCTTGTTTACTCTGTGGTGTGTGTTTACTTATCAAAGGAAATGCCTTCCCTTTTTACCGGGATTTACGCCTTGGTGCTAGTCGCCAGCCCCTGGCCTATGGAAGGCGGGCTTGGGGTAGTCACGGCACAGACCCCGAGGGCAGGTCGTGACATACAGACTGATCTTCCACATGCTCTTCTTCTTCTCCAACATCCTCTTCATCTTCTTCTTCGAAATTGTCATCATCCTCAAATTCATCGACCAATGCATCTAATGTTTTTGGAGGACTATCTATTGAAACTGTGGCCAATGGAAATGATGGAACAACTACCGATGCTGAAGGAACTTCTTGATGTGATGAAGCATATGACATAGTCTCATGAATTTGAGATGGGTCAACTTCCAATGTCGATGGAACCTCTATTGTAGCTATGGTGACATAAAACTCCATCATTTGATTCTGAGTTATATACTTAACCAATGAAATTATATATTCCCAATTATCATCATCAGTTACCGGATAGGGCACATGCCAAAACCTGTCTATAAATTGGAGATGTCTGAATGTGATGGACTCTATCACTTGATTCCCCTCCTGTTTTAACTTCCGATGAATTTTCATTTGCACAGATTCCAAAGTAGTACATCCTCCAAGCATCACAACAACTTCTGGATGTATACTATAACTACATCCTTGTTCTGTCTCAATTATTTGACCATTGCAATAAATATAGGCAGAGACCATCTTTTTTATCTAAAAGAAACCATTTTTATTAATTAAATCTGATTAAAGAATCAATTTATGTATGCATGCTTCTAGTAATTTAGGATGGAATCCTAATCCCTCCACTAAATCAATATATTCAAACCATATTGATGTGTAACTATTTACACAACCCACAAGTTTGTGTTACTTACCCAAAAATAGAAGTCAAACATATTCATACATATCCACATGCATTATATTCATGAGATACACGAACATGTCATGTAAAAGCATAGAGTTATATGAAATTGAAAATCTCCACATGAGTAAGCCCGGAGCGACAGATAGCCAACCCCATTCACTTTCCTAAACAAGGCAAGCCTCCAGGAAAGTAGGTGGTCTCAACCAAAGCCTCTCTACCCGGGGATAATTTACTCAAGAGAGCAATCATTTCATGACAACTCTAACAGTTAATATGAAAAAAAAATATTCAACTACTAAATTCAAGTTCATAACTTCAATTACAAACCAAGGTCAAGGTAGATTGGAAACTAAATTCATTATCATACCTAGAATGTAATGCAAAGGTATATTCCAGAAGAAATTTACTACTACTTCGCTGATTAATATAACTACTTCGCTGATTAATATAACTACTTCAATAATAACCTCATAATAATTAATTAATAACCTAATTATAATTCATTAATAACCTAATAATAATTAATTAATAACTAAATAATAATTAATTAATAACCTAAAAATAATTAATTAATAACCTAATTACAATTAATTAGTTACCTAATTGTGATTATTTAATAACCTAATTATGACTAATTAATAACCTTATAATAATTAATTAATAACCTCATAATAATTAATTAATAACCAAAGTATAATTAATTAATAACCTATGTAGAATTAATTAATTTCCTAATTAGAATTAATTAATTACCTAATTATGATCAATTAATTACCTAATTATGATTAATTAATTACCTTACTACAATTAATTAATTACATAATTACAATTAATTAATTACCTAATTAGAATTAATTAATTACCTAATTATGATTATTTAATTACCTAATAGTTATTAATTAATTAACAAATAATTATTAATTAATAACCTACTTATAATTATTTAATAAACTAAATATAATTATTTAATAACCTAATTAGAAACAATTAATTATTTAATTATGATTAATTAATTACCTGATTATGATTAATTAATTACCTAATTATGATTATTTAATAACCTAATTTTGATTATTTAATTACCTAATTATTATTATTTAATTAACTAATTATGATTAATTAATTACTTAATTAGAAATAATTAATTACCTAATTATAAATAATTAATTACCTAATTACAATTAATTAATTACCTAATTATAATTAATTAATTACCTAATTAGAATTAATTAATTACCTAATTAGAATTAATTAATTACCTAGTAATTATTAATTAATTACCTAATAATTATTAATTAATAACCTAATAATTATTAATTAATATACTAATAATAATTATTTAATAACCTAATTATAATTAATTAATTACCTAATTATGATTAATTAATTACCTAATAATTATTAATTAATTACCTAATAATTATTAATTAATATACTAATAATTATTAATTAATAACCTAATTATAATTATTTAATAACCTAATTATAATTAATTAATTACCTAATTATGATTAATTAATTACCTAATTATGATTAATTATTTAGCTAATTATGATTAATTAATTACCTAATTATGATTAATTAATAACCTAATTATGATTAATTAATCACTTAACTGTGATTAATTAATTACCTAATTATGATTAAATAATTACCTAATTATGATTATTTAATAACCTAATTATGATTAATGAATTACTTAATTAGGATTAATTAATTACCTAATTATGATTTTTTAATTACCTAATTATGAATATTTAATAACCTAATTATGATTATTTAATAATCTAATTATGATTAATTAATTACCTAATTATTATTAAATAATTACCTAATTATTATTACTTAATTACCTAATTATTATTAATTAATTACCTAATTATGATTATTTAATTACATAAATATAGTTAATTAATAACCTAATTATGATTAATTAATTACCTAATTATGATTTTTTTAATAACCTATTTATGATTAATTAATTACCTGATTATGATTAATTAATTACCTAATTATCAATAATTAATTACCTAATTATGATTAATTAATTACCTAATTATGATTATTTAATAACCTAATTATGATTAATTAATTACCTAATTATGATTAAATAAATTACCTAATTATGATTAATTAATTACCTAATTAGAATTATTTAATACCCTAATTAGAAATAATTAGTTACCTAATTATGATTAATTAGTTACCTAATTATGATTAATTAATTACCTAATCAAGATTAATTAATTACGTAATTGTGATTAATTAATTACCTAATTGGGATTAATTAATTACCTAATTATGATTAATTAATTACCTAATTATGATTAATTAATTACCTAATTATGATTAATTAATTACCTAATTCCTATTAATTAATAACCTAATTATCATTAATTAATAACCTAATTATAATTAATTAATAACCTAATTACAATTAATTAATTATCTAATTATGATTAATTAATAACCAAATTATAATTAATTAATTAATTAACTAACTATAACCATCTCATTACCTAATTACATTTAAAAATGCTATACTATTTATATAAGACAAATATTATATACTAATTCTATAAATTAAACAACTAAATTATTAAATCAAAATATTAAATAAATTTAAAGAAAGATTTACCTCAAATTTGTGGAGACGTAGCTACGCAGGCAGAGCAACTAGAGAGGCAAGGCGTAGAGCAACCAGAGATTTTTAGAGAGATAACTTTGAGAGAGAGAGAGGAAGGGAAGTGAGGAGATGGGAAATGGGGTGGGAGAGGGGCCTTTTTATAGGTAGTGGGGATGTTTCAGCACCACTTCAAGTGGCGCCAAATAGAGAGGGAGTATGGGGGCAGTGCCACTTCAAGTGGCGCTGCCCGTTTTTAGTTTATTCCTTAAACACCACTTGAAGTGGCGCTCAAAGGCCCCATTTTCCTAAATTATTGCACCCTAAACCCATTAAAAAACCTATCACACCAAATTTTCCCAATATAACCATATACTGATATATCCCATATATTAATATATGTAATAACTTTGATCCATCATTGTATATATGGATATGCATCCTATAATTGTATGTCATCATAGCTTAGACAAGCCCACATATTATACTACATCTAAAATAAAGAGTAAGGTAAGGAAACTAGTCATCAATTCGTATCCATAACATCCAAAATACTAGGAAAACTCCTAGAACCCAGGCCTAAGTATCTATGTTGGTCACCCCATATGAATTTCGTGGTCGAGCATAAGAAATAATAGAATATAATAAATATTATTTCATATAGCCATTATAAAGGAAACAATCTTACCTAATACTTAAATGATAAATAGCATGAAATGAACCGGCCTAGGTCACCCAGAAACACACCTAACCTAGTTCACAGTAAGTCCCAAATCATGTTCCCAGTCACCATAGGCCAAATATATTCACTTTGGAATCAAATACTCATAAATTGGGAATGGTTTCACCCTCAGAATAAAAATAATTACAAAATTTACTCCACCTAGAAATATGGCGTGACATATTCATACTTCAGACTTACACACAAGAAAAATAAGTAGTTACAAATAATATAAACAAAAAAATCATAGTATAATAGAATAGGAATAATAACCAACATCCAACATAAATTTACAAACCAAAAGTAAAGTGATAAACCAAAATTATGTACAAATGGTAATTAAAATAGTCGAGGATAAAGTGGTTGGTAAAAATCATACAAAAAATGTAACAACTATGAGTATAACGAAAAAGACCCATATGGGACAACTCCTCATGAACCACAATCACCAATAATCATCATTCAAAGAAGTATGAGAGGAATCAAGAAGCACCAACATAAAATTTAGATCACTCCCCTTTAACTCAATTTAACAAAACCAAGTCGTTATACACTTCATGGATGTGTGTATGGTGTAAAGAAAAATCTTAGTAGGATATCACCATAAATAAATATAATACCTCTTACATTTCAAACCGCTGGTTCTAATTTGAAAATAGTAATTTTGAAAACATTTTTTTGTTTTGTAATAAAATTGTGGAAAACAGTTTCAAAATCCTGTGTTTTATAAAGTGATACATGTTCCAAAATAAGAATTAATAAATATAATATAATATAACCAAGTGAAACATTGAATAATCATCATCATTATAGCTAAATAAATAAGTACAAAATAAATCAATAACATACCTCAATAATAAAAACAAATGATGGGACCTAACCCTTGGGACAATAAATAGAAATGTGATGCTAAATAGGACATGATTAGAAATAATTAAACATAAAATTTGAACATCAAAAAAAAACATCCTGGTAGCTCTCTAGGTCTCTCTAATAATAACCCCTTATTTAGTGAATAGAGTATAATAGAGTAGCACCTGTCTAGGTTACCCATCACACAAAAGATTTCCTCTATACAACCTAACAACAATAAATTCTAACAACAAATATAACCTCAAAACTATATAATCAATAATCCTTTACATAAATAAAATCCTTAAAAATTATCAAAAAAACATTCATAAAATAATCCTCTTTCAATTTGTTTTGATAATCCACATAGTGTCAAAACACCATTTTAATTTTTTTTTTCAAAAATCGAGAATGGGTGGAAATAGTTTTAGAGTAAACACCACTTTAAAGCCAATAAAATACCCCAACTTGATCAATGAAAATTCAATAACATAAGGAATGAACATAAATAAATCCTCATTAATTAATTTAAAACATAATATAACAAAAAAATTTAAAGCAAACTCATGCACTAATAGTGTTCTGGAGGATTGATCCATTATATTGAGACAACTACCTCAAAATGATAAAAGATCATTGACTTTGTAAGATACACATGAATTGATAATTAGGGATCCTAAAAAGTGTAAAAACAATAATGCTTCACTTTATAAATCAATGCCTAGATATAAGATTGACCACCCTAGAGAAATAAGGCAATAGAACTTAAAGAAAGTGCAAGAATAAGAGAATATAAGGAGAGATGAAGAGGGGTCCAGATGAAAACATTAGTTTACCTTGAAGAATCCACCCAAACTCAAGATGATATAACCAAGAATAAAGGGAAATGAGTGCTCCATGGTTGGGAGGATTGGGGATGCATGAATAAGGATAAAAGGTGGGAGATATTCTTATAATCTGATAGGGGTATATAGGTATTTTCATAATTTTTATAAAATCGTGAATGATTTATGGTTTGGTTGCATAATTTTTAAAACCATGCACTAATTTTATTGGTATAACTGGTTAGAACCCCAATTTCTAAGAGATATCCATATAATATAGTCTCAAAGTTCTCCATAACCATGTACTAATCGTGATTCTCACCCTTATGGATCAAACAAGGTTGATCAATTTTCCTAGGAAGTCACATAGTTAAATAGCTATGAACCAACCACGAAAAGAAATAAGGGAAGTCCCCTCCCCTACTTTATAGTTTGTGTGCACAGTTTTCATTAACCATGCTCCCCAACCTATTTAGCCATTTTTATATTTTTAATCCTAAAACTCTGGAATCATTGAAATGAAAATGAATAAATTAAATAATCAAAATATATATATATATATATCGGTTACTTGATGGGTTTCAAAATTATCCACACCACACCACTTAATGATTATAGAAACTTCTCAGCACTTCTCATCAGAGGAAAGTTATAGTTGTTGCTCCCACACCCATGTATCACACTCCCATTTATCATAAATATATCTATTAAACTACCATAGAACATGGAACAAAGGGATATATTTTCCCGACAACACTTTATCTTGAAGACCCAAAACCTAGATAGGCTGCTCCACCACTATAGTGTCAGAATTCAAATCAAATTTTTTTAGCTCAACCACATGAGATAGGATTGGAGGATGTTTATTCAATTGGAAAATGTTAAATAAAACAATAATAGAAATAATTTAAGATAATAAGGTTAGCTGGTATGCCAATTTCTAGAGATTCTTTGTGGCCTAAAATGTCCCAACATAAAAAAAATCAACTTACCCTTCTTTCCCAATCATTGATGTCTTGAATAAAGAGAAAATATTAGAATCCCTTGATCACCAATGGAAAAATTCATAGAAAAAAATGATGGTTGGTATAAAATTTATGGTGACACTATATTGTTTAAAATATTTTTCAAATCAACCAAATCTTATTGATCATCTCACAAAATCTACTCAATACCAATAAATAATTCTCTTCAGATTATATCTAATATAGAGGGGATTGACACATTCATTCATATATGGCTTCAAATGGATCCATAATTATTCAGGATCAATAACTATTATTATATTAAAATTCAACCAATGATAAATGTTCCTCCAATGAGTCACCAAAATTAATAACAAATTCTTGGATAATATAGTCAATAATCTAAAAATTCATCTATGTCTAACCATCCATATGAGGATGATAAGTTAGGCTAAAATTCAACTGAGAACCCATAACTTCCTAAAGAACCAACAATAACCAGGAAGTTATGTGTGGGTCTTGATTAGATAAAATCAATGAAGGCGCATCATGAGGTTTCAAAATATCTTGTATATATAGGTATCCAATCTCTCACACATTTGTCAAATCTCTAATGGGAAATAATTGAGCTTATTTTTTCAACCACTCAATGATCACCCAAATGGAGTTATTCCCACTAAGTCATTGTAGAAACATGATAATTAACCCTATAGATATCTGATCCCAATTCCATATCAGAATGGGAAGAGGTTAAATAAATCCCATTGTATTTTAATTCTCAACATTTATTCTCTGATAGGTAAGGCACTAAGAAAAAATCAACAACCATTCCCTTCATCTCAGTCCACCAATACTGGTGCTTTAGATCATAAAAAATCAAGGTAACTCTGATGTGCAAGGAACAAATACAAATTTTCCCACATCACATGACTTCCTAGCAGATTGAAAAATGAAAATTAAACCTATTTCTAAAACAAATTCCTCCACCAGGAGATCGATACCAATAACCCAAGGTCGGAACACTATTTTTAATTCATCTAATATACTAAAAATCAAGATTTCATGCCCACTCAATCTGAATTTAATCATCCAAGGAGTGTGTGAATTTCACATTATTCAATATCACCTGATCATCCTCCTCTTTAATTTCTAGATGCATATCAGCAAATAAAATTATCAAATGCCACTCCTATGATTCTTTCACCAATTCATTCAAAATATTCTGAGTTAATGTATTAGCCACACATTCAATTTTCCATGGGTGAAGTATAAGGAAAAATAAAATTTCTAGAGATATTTAATATATCACCTCTATAGAAGATTAAAAATTTTATAGGAGAATATGTACTCTAGAATTTTTTGATTGGTAAAAATGATAAAGTTCTCCTTGAAGATAAAATGGCACAAAGTATTCAAATCATGCATAAATGCTACCAATTCATGTTTATGGGTGGTGTATTTATTCTCATGAGGGTACAACTAGAGATATATATACACCAAAACATAGTCATAATATATCAATACACACCCCAAACTCATTCCCAAAGAATCAAAATAAATAACATAATCCTCTCCAAACTATGGGAGATTCCAGACTAGAGATGATTTATATCTTATATTCAACTCCTTTAAGGATCTATATCATTTATATTCCCATTAAAACATCACTCCCTTTTTTTTCAAGGAAGTTATGGAATAATATAGAAAAAATTATACACAAACTATATGACACCCATGGGTCAACGGTATTCCTTAGTCAGGATTTTATTACCTTTGTTTTCATTCATGGAGTTCCTCTATGCAAGGGTTAAAATATAATTATATTTGGGAAGACATACCTTAGTGAAAAATTGATGCATGATCTTTCAAACTATATGGATAATAGTGTGAGGGTGATCGTTTGAGGACAGTGAATTTTTTATGGTTTGATAATTGTTTTACAAACCTTATGGTGTTTCAAGAGTAAACTTGTGGCCTTATTATCAGGGATATGGTGGCTTATAAATGGTTGGTGAATGGATTTTATAATATTTCATCCAAACCATATGAGTTATCTGGGATATTAAAAATTTGTGAATTCCCCATTTCTCCCTTTATGAACATAACTCCCCTTGTCCCTTTCATTTTCCCCCCTCATGTGTATCCCTTTAATTTTTCTTAGGACCTATTCATATTGGATACATAGTGGGTTCCCCATGATTTCATGGTGTTTTGGCTTGAGTTAAGCCTTTTTCTTCATGTTTTATCTTCTTCTTCCCCTCTTATACCTTTTTTCTTCCAATTTCATGGAAGAGTGAAACACTAGTATTATCTATGGAAAAATCTAGGGGTTTTAATGGGGTATTTGGTTTGTTTATTTATTTTTTAGTTTGTGAGGACCTATCCTCCTTTAATCTAGTGGTTTTCATCGAATGAATAAAGGCTCATAATGATATTGAAGTAGGTTTACCAATTTATGTTATTTTTCATATATAACATTTAATTCCTAGTTTCATTTGGTTTTTTATAAAATTTCCTTTTAATTGATTTATGAGTAATTATTTATCCATGTTTGATGTGATGCATGATTTAAATTTTAAATTTTATGCTTAAAAGTGTTTTTCCAAAGGGATTTATCTTTTAATACTACCACATGATTGTTAAAATGGATCAAATAAATTTAGTACTTTCATATGGAGTTTTGAAAATTTTTTACATGAGGTATTTCATAGTGTTGAATTCTTGAAATATTTTTGGGCATAAATGTTTTCGGAAATGGGTTTTTAAATGGATCATTTGAGGATTTGTTTTCAAATATTTAAATTTATTTTAAAGTGATGTTTTCAAATGGGTTTTCCTTTAGGAGGGAATTATATTTTAAATAGACATGTTTTACCATGAGTAAGGTTTTGTTTTAAATTGGGAAAGATGGTTTACTAAATTTTCATTTTAAATGGATTTTGTTTGATGGCACATGTGATTGTGTGTTTTGAATTGAGTAGCTTATGGGAGACATTAGGGATGTTCATGGTGACTTAGGTTATGGGAGAATAAGTTATGTCATGAACTAGATAGGGTATGTTGTCCAAGAGGCCATGTGAGTCTTTGGATAGGAAGACCAGGTGAGATTCCAAAGTGTTTTTCAAGGGACCAAGAGTGCCATTAAAGAGGAATACTAAACGATATTCCAAAACATTAACTAAGGGACTCTGAGAGCTCTTCGATGTTTGGAACCAAGTAATTTTGAGAGATAATCGAACTTATTATACTTTATTAACTAGAAATAAAATAATTTTTTGGACTAATTCACACTAGACCTTTATGGTTAGATCCCATGGTGTACATTACTTATGTTTGGTTGATTTTATATACTTTACGCATATGTTAGTTACATGTGTGATTATAATATGCATTGTGATATTTACCTATTTATCATTATGAGTTATAAAATGGTGTTATACCCATGCATCTATTCTAAAATCCTTTTTTTGAAATTGATGTTTCTTATGTTTATTCTTGTGATCATCTTCCATTACTTGTTTCTGTAACAATTTTTTACTTTATGTTCTTGTTTATGCTCATTACTATTCCTTGTTTAGAGTTATTTGATCATGTTCATACGAACTGGATTTTATTTCATTATTTGATCCATGTTGAGAAATGTTTTAAAAAACTTATTTTATTTAAAAGAAAACCCAAAGGTATTTTTAAAGTATTATTTCAGGTGAACTTTGTTTTAAAGTGAAATTGGTTTAGAAAAATGAGTTTTCAAACTATACTTATTAGTTTTAATGGTATAAAATCCTTACATAATATGATAGTGATATCCTACTAGGATTTGTGTCTCACACCCTGTATATGCCTTTGGGAATATGCAGACTCTATTTTTCAAGACACGGGAAAGGGAAAGGGAACCTGTTATCAGTGGATCTTCTTGATTACCATCATCTAGAGGTTGTCTTGTTGGTGGATACGTGGTCTCTCGTGGTGTATCTCATGAGGATCTATTGTTGATTTTCTCTTCAATTGGTATTTTTTACTAGTTTTCCTTATCCATGATATTTGTGGGGAGATTATTTTTATTAATATATGATATGATTCCATATTATGCATGTGATTCTTCTTTTTATTTTTTGGTATCTAGTCTCTTCATTTTATTTAGGTATCTTACTCTGATGTTGTTATGGTATCATAAATATATTCATTTATTCATGGTTTAAATGATTCCTAGAAATTAGTTTCTGAGACCCTATTACTAGTTTCCATCCTGAGGTGATCGAGGATGCACCTCGGGTATGTGTCAGACCGGATTGGGAGTCTGATGGATGGACGTATTAGGTTAGTTCACTGTAAAATGGCATCTGATAACATTGTCTTTTTTTGTGGGGTACATTTGGGTATCCTAGAGACTATGATTTTTATGGGGTATTAAGTGGACTTTCTAGGTAAGGGCCTGGCTAGTTCATCATAAAATTGAACCTCGAGTTTACAGGGGTGTATTGGTATGATTCTTGATCTTGAGTTTGTATTTGTATATTGTTGATGTATTTTTATATGTTGTGATGATAATTTAGACCCTATTTTGAATATTGGTGATTTCAGGGTTCATTTTGAGTTTTGGGGGTAGAAATACTGAATGAACCATGTTTGTACGGTTATGACACATGGTCTGGTAAACCATGCGATGCCAATGATCCATCGATCTAAAACTATGATAATTCGAATTTCATAGTGGGCACAAGGTTTACTATCCTAGAGATAATTATTTCATGTCCTCTCAAAATATTTATGATGTGTTTTACTAAGTGAAGCACATAGAATAACCTAGATCATCTCTCTTGAGGATTAAGTGAATCAAAAAAACACTAATAAAATTGAAAAAGAACAAAGAAAATAACTGAAAATGGGGGGAAAGTTTTGAGGATTGGTTGATTTATTTTTGAACAAAAAATAGACACAAAAAGAAAAAAGTAATCAAGGAAAATAATTTATTTAAAAAAACCAATATTAAAAGACATAATCGATCTAATATAACCATTAACCATTAATTAATCATTGTACAATGTCTTTAAAATACATTCAATTATGATCCCTTAACCTTATAAACCCATGAATCCTATGGAAATCAACATGACCATAATGACTAGAAGAGATGAATCATAGGATGACATCAGGACTTCCAATGGCATCACCCTACTTTTATTGTGATCAAAACTCCAATTTATAGTCAATAAAAAATTAGGAAATCATATCCTCAATGTAAATTAGAATTAATTTATTTTAGTTATTAGACTTGAACCATAAAATTATACCCTATGTTTATTAGAATTGACAATAACAATTTCTCTCTCACGATTCACGCAAGTTCGGCCTCATGGTCAAAGTGAATATCGATCAAGTTCCTTATAAATTAAAATTCAATTAATTAATCAAAATTTATATTTTATATTTTTTCATGGATTTAAAATATTTTAATGAATATATTATGGATTAGATCGACTACGAATGAAATCACTCTTCTGTGGGTGGAGTTATAATCATGGAGACATTTTTCATAAGTAATGGATTGAAATGGAAACAAAAAATCTCATATACCCACATATATTTCAGCACCATGAAAAAAATAAAAGGTTAAAGTAGAATAACATAGTAGTTTTATGGATGAAAAAGTGAGGTTGCATGCACAAAAGTAAAGAAACACAAAGAATAGGTAAGATAGGTGTGCCTTCTTGGAAGATATTCATGCACAAAGTCTCCATTAATCAAAATGGATAAAGAGTGAAATGGATCCAAACCTTTTGAAAAAACATTAAAAATCCTCTACAAACCCTCCCAAATAGTGAAAATTTAATTTAAATAGAGTTTTGATTGGTTAGGGTTTGATATTCCAAAAATAATACACCCATCTTTCTGCCTCCAAAATTTAGTCCATGTGTAGTTTTATTTTTGACCATTTTCACATGAGAACAATGTTTAACTACATTATAATTAGATTTTAAAATATATTATTTTAACACCTCTCAAAATTTAAGTAGAATTCAAGAATTAATGAAGAAGTTATGGAAAAGGTAGATAGGTTTGTTTCATTCCACTGAATTATGTCTATCCTTACATTAATGTCTATTTGTTCCCTCAAAATGTAACAACTAGATATTATATTCTAAATAAAAAATTTATATAAATTAGGGAATCATACAACCAAAAAATCTAAAGTAAAAAATTATACACATAGATAATTTTATGATAAAATTACTAAAGAGATGTTAAAACTGTAAAAACAAAAATTTCATGAATTTTTCAAATTCAATATCACTAAAAATTACATTAAATCATAAAATGAAGCTAAATATGGAGAAGTATGTCAATTATTGTCAAAAAAATATTTATCAAAAACATGTACTAACAACTCCCATACCCTTACCCTTTTTTAAATCCCATGAAAAACCACATGTTATGTAATCCAGAAAATGATTCTTGTTGAAATTTCACATTCCATGATGGCAGTAAGAGCATAAAAAGAATAAAAAAATCTCAATCTCAAATAATTAGGAATTAAATGTCTCATAAATCTCATTAACCATTTCAAGCTTGTCTCTCTGTAACACCCCAGGTAAATAAAGAATATGACATTTTTGTATTTATCCTTTTTTGTGAATAAAATATTAATATGGCTTTAAAGGGGACGCTATGCTCGATGGCGTACCCAATACGCAACAACGAGTTTCATGGGAATCTTACGTTGCACTCTAATAATAAAATAATATTATTTCAAATGGTAGTTAACATGTAGCCGTTGTATTGGCGGGAATGGATATAAATAACTAAAATATGATTATATATGTTTTATAAATGTTTTTACATTTATCCAATAAAAGACAATGTCTTAAAATATGGAAAGAATTCAATTTTAGGTGTATATGCCCTAGTTTTCACTAAAGGTTCACTTATCGCCTTTTAATGGAGAACTGTCTTAAATATAGTTTTGACCACTCTTATACATTCTTTTGGACCAAATAAAACTCTTATTAAGAATCGAGACATCAAATTTTACTTTGTGTAATTTTTTGGTATCTTTCTGATAAAGTATTTTTTTTAATGAATAGTGTAGAATGTTGTGTTTTAATTCAAAACCTCTTTTTAATCTAATTTATTTATATGATTAGATAATATTTTGAATTGGTTTTAAAGTTAAATTAGAAAATATTTTTACCATTTTATCCAATGGTGGTCATTGGAATCAATTTCACTTTGAAATTAGACTTAAACTGGTGTCAATCTTTTGATACTTATTGTTTTGTAAAAACACGCTATTTGCTCTGGCAGCGGGAATTAATTATTAAATTAATTAATGTGACTTATATAATTTGAATTTTGTAAAAAAGACTTCATTTTTGAATTCGGAGTTTCAAATATAGCTTAGGGTGAATTTTTGGTAATTTTCTGAAAAACTTCAATTTTTGATGAATAGTGAAACCACTAAGTGATAATCAAGCAAACTGATTTTTCAGTTAAATGAAAGTTTACCACTAACGTGTATTGAATTTTGAAAATCCGACATACATGGTTGTCATTAAGAAGTAAAATGTGGTTCAATGAGATTATAATAATTTTTTGGTGAATAGTAACTTATTAAGTTTTTAATCGCGATTAGTGGTAATTAGTGTAGTTTAAGGTATAAATAATACTTTAAAAATATGAAATGACCTAGACACATGTCCCAACCCTATTGGTTGTGTCATGGCCGACCAAGAAAAGCCATGGCCTAACTTGGGGACCCCATGGATCCACTTGTGTTGGGAAATAACATAAAATACTTTTTATTTAATGTTAAAGTGAAAATGACACTAACATAGTATGTTTTACTAAAACAATTTTTAAGTGGGGTTATACAAGTCCAAATTTTGATTATAAATAGTCATTGTAAAGCTAAAAAGATTTCCTATATCATAGTATTTTTTTTAATAATTTTTAGACATTAAAGAAATTAAATTATTTATGACATAATAATGATGCAGCGATGACATCATTATTTGACAATTTAATTAAAATGGAAAGATAATGAAAAATCTACAATATACACATGGACAAAACCAATTGTATGAGTGGATTTCGATGCCTTATCACCTTATCCACGAATTCTACCAATGTGGGACCCTTTAAAACCGAAAAGCATTTTCAAATAAAGTAATATTTCTTTGCTTTCCAAAAGTGCCCCTCCTCTCCTCTTATAAAAGGCCCCCACCTCCAACTTATTTCACACACTTCAAAAGCCTTTGGCTAGGCCAACCCCTGCCCATTTGCTCTCTCCATATCCCTCTCCTCATCCTAGAGGATCCCCTTTGGGCAGAATCCTTTCAAAGGAAGCCTTTAGGCTCAAATCAAAAGGAGATTACACTTTTAAAGGTAATTCATTCTCTCTTGTTCATTTGTTTTATTTTGTTTCTCCAAACCTCTAATATCTTTTTATTTACTTCTTTTGTAACAACACCAGTATCTTCAATATACTAGGATGTTGTTACAAGATTTATTTGAGCTAAACTCTCACACAACTACATCAAATGGTTAAAGAACATACGGTTTCTGTGGATGGTGAAATTCTACCTCCCGAAACGATGATTGTTCAATACTCATTTAACACCTTCAAAGGTGGCCATTATGATGTCACTATTTTTATATATGATATATAGTATGTTTATTTTTCCTTAAGATTCTGTTTTTTACATTTTGGTCAAACCTTTATGGTTCCCATTATGGGTAAACACGATATCTTCATTTAAGGAAGTGCGGACTACCGCCCCCTCAAAGTGATTTGATTCGTTAAATACCATATGTGGGACATATAAAGGATGGAACTATGATATTAAATATGATATTATACTGGAATTATAATATACCTTTATATCATTATTATTCCATTCTATAAAATACGAATAGAAATGGAAGTAGCGTTCATGCGTACGTACGGCTTACCGTCTCCATGAACGGTGCATTTCATTTCTTACCTCTAAATGATTATGTAATGTTATAAATGAATGAATGTACTGGATATATATGACATATATTATATCTACAACATGAATACAATTCTTGATATAATAAACATTTGGCCACATGAACAACATGTAATTGAAAGAAGACCACTTTCGACTTAAGAACCAGATATCGGCAAAACAAATATTATTAACTTAAATGATTACATAATGTTCACAACATGTCAATAATTGATATAAAAGGAATAATGAACTTGGAAAAGGTTCTTAAGCAAATATAAATTAACTCAAGTTTATTATTCAGGACGTTAAAGAACGATCGAGTCAAGTCGGACCCGAGGTAAGGGATCCTACAACTCTCTTTCTTTTTAAGTACACTCTTTTATGTAATTTATTTTAAGCTCATCTTTATTATGATTGGGATGATGTTTTATATTACATTTACTGTAATTTTTATGTTCATGTGATGAGAGACCCTATTCTCTCTCATCAATCCATTTTGGAAGTTTTAAGTGGCACCGTTAGGCTGCTGAGTTTTCGTAAGGGATTTTTCATCTCACTTTTATTTCCGTGAGATTTATGATACATTTGCCACAATTTCCTTTGAGTGGTGTATGTACTGACCATTATTTTACTCATTGTGTAATATTCTTTCATTTATGAGTATTTACATCAATGATGTATTGTCCTTCTTTCACCGGTCGTATGTTTTGAAAGATACCCATGTCGGTAAGGGAACCTTTCACCCTCCTCTTTTTTTAAAAGACTTCTTTTGTTGGGTCTTTTAATTTACATATCTTTATGTTGGGATATGTTCTCATATATCCTTATTGATGTAAATTTTATGTCCAAGTGATGAGATACACTTTTTATCTCTCATCAACTCTTTTTGATGTGATGCCATTAGGCTGTCAAGGGAACTTTTTAACCCAATTTCGATTTCTTTGGGTTGAACATGTAGTCATTGAATATGTCATCCATTGAATATGTGTGAACGACCTTTTATTGTTTTACACTTAATATCCACTCATATTGGGTGTATTTATATTTGTCACACATATTTTTGAGATTGATTTGTCCTTGATTTAAGGATACCTTCTTTATAAGGGATTTCATCACATTTTACATCCCTATTGAGACTTCATGGTTGTTATGCACCAATTCACTCTTATATGGTGTATATACTGTCCATTGGAATATTATATCATGGATTCCTTTATTCCCATGATATTACAAAGTTTTGACTAAATGTTATTCCTCAATTATTGTATTCAAGTGTCTCTAATTTTGGTAAAACCCCTTTAACCAAAATATCATTTTAAATGTTTTAATTATTCGTTCTTATTAATATCCATGTTTTCAAAGTGGTTTTAAGGATTTATTTATATGGATATTAATGGTTTAAAATTTTAAAAGCTTCAAGGTGGTATGGGACACTTTTATTCAAAAATCTCTTTATTAAATGTTTTAAATGGTTTTGAAAATGGTTTTTAATGGATTCATTATTTCAATATCCTAAAATGTTATATTGTGATTGAAATGCGGAAATGTTATGTTTCCTTTATGCATGTTTTATGTGATATGATTATGTTATGGTTCTTGGGCATTATTATGAAGACGGGTGGTTCCGTGATAAACTAAGGGCGGGTGAGCCCGTTATAGCTCTCCAATGCATTGGGTAACGCGAAGGAGTGAAACGTTAAGGTTTCTCCGAAGAGATTTTAGGGAATATACTGTGATGGGTATTCCAAACGTAACCAAGAGGGTTACTCCCTACGTAAGAATGTTATGAATGCCTCAAGTTACCTTTATGTCTTATGATTTCTATGATTTATTCATGTTTTGATGAGGTAGGTTAAAGTGCCTATGTTTTATGGGTAAATTATGATTTCATCTTTATGTATATGTGAACTCATGTTTCCTTTCCATATTTTTATGTCCCTTACTGAGCTTTTTATGCTCATCCCAAGTTTCTGAAATGTTTTTCAGGTCAAGGGGAAAGGTACATGATAAGACGGTAGAGTCAAGAATGTGTCAAGAGAGAATCCATGTTTTATTTTAAATATGTTCTCGTTGATGGGAAGAATGAATATTGTCATTTATGTAATCCACTTTGTTTAAATGTGGAATGTAATGCAAGTTTCATGATCTAATTCTCTAAAACTCTAAACCTGAAAAGATCCTCAATGTGTAATCTTGTAATAACTCAAGATTAAGTAAGTTTTAAGGCTGGGGCCTTATAGTTGGTATCAGAGGTCGGTTTAGATAACTTTAGAGGTTAGGGTATTCCTTAAGCATAAGTGACATTACCTTAATGGTTAGGATTTCAGAAAGAGTCCTAGTTTTAGATAAAGTGAATGAGTAAGTGTATCTTAGTTTTTATCTTCCTCATTAGTACATAATGGTTTTGTTGATATACTCACACTGACCTTTTTGGTTTTAGTAAATGGCTGGATCTAGCAGGCACCAAAGTAACAGTGGATGTGAAGGAAACTGTGATAGTTTTTTGAGCAAGCAACTGAATGATATGGGAGCTGCAATGAGAACTCTTCTGATTATCCTCAACCAACTATCTGGAGTCATGATTGACCACCTAAACCTTGGAGTTTTCTCTAAGGCATCATATATGCAAGAAACAAATCCCTACGGAAGTACAGGTAATAATCATAAAGGTATGTGTGTTCAAAAACCTATGTGTCAGAGATGTGGAAAGAAACACCTAGGGAAATGTTTCAAAGGGACAGAAATATGCTATAGATGTGGAAATGAAGGTCATAAAGCAAGAACCTGCAATGGAAAAAGGAAGCATCTCGTTGACTCGAGGAAAGGGAAAGAAGTTCTTTCTGAGGGATCAATTGAATGTTTTAAATGTGGTATGCATGGTCATTATGAAAACACATGTTCTATGAAGAAGTATCGTGAATGGGGTCACCAAGAGCGTACAAATGTTCGTTTACCAATACCTAATGACATTCCTATTGAGGATGAAGAAACTGACAATGACCAATCAAAGGTATGTACTATTTCATGACTGTTGTTTTCCTATTTTGAAATCTTAGGATATGATTCATGATTTGTTTGTAGGAAAGAGGTATTTCGGAATAGGTTGGAAAGGAATGGATAATGGATCATGAAGAATGTTGAATGAGTAAGATGTCAACATATAAGGGCTTCAAGAGTTATGGTGAAATTCTTAAGAGTATTATGTCTCTTTTGATGATGGGGTTACATTAGAAGACTTTTTATATTATGTGTAACCCTGATGATTAATATAGGCAAATTTTATCCAAGGAATAGTTACCTTTTCTTTTGTGGACATAGTTATAAAGAACCATTTGGGTTTATATGATCCTTACTTTTGAGGTAATTATGGGTTACTAAATGTTATGATTGAAGTGGAGGGCATGAGATGAAATTGAGGTTAAAATGAGTTATGAATATTTTTGAAGATTTTATCTCGTTTTGGGGAATGTTTTAAGAATTATATAGTTTTGGAAAAAGGACAACACGCAGACCGTGTGACATCCCGTCGCATCGGACAAAGCTGCGGGAATCGAACCCACAACCAAAGTGTGACTGGTATTTATCGCCTACCACTGGACTACGTGAAGTCCCTGGTTAGTTTGATTGATTCTTTCAAGTTATATGATTTTATGAATTAAGAGTAAGTTGATTTTGGGTTATTTATGAAAATGATTAACCTATCATGGATGATATGTGATTAGGTTAATTACTTTTCAATACGAGACTTTAGGAGCAACTGATGTTGTTTGGAGATAAATGTTACGATTTAACTTGGAAGACTATGTGACTAAATCTTTCAAATATTTGGGTTTCGATCTTATATTGGTTTACTTTGAAGAATTTTATGGACAAATTGTTTATCGAATGATCCTTGTTGAACATTGGGTTTTGTTTGACAAATTTTGGATGTTAAGAATAGATTTTATTTTTATAAAGGGTTATCATTTTCTGGATTATCCGATCTTGTACTAGCCTTTTTGGTTTTGTTTTTGGTTAAAGTCTAAAGACATGGGAAGTATATAGCTCTCTTTTGTGGATTAGGTGATTCTCTAGAAGTTGATTATGGTACTCTTAATGCGAACAAGTCTCCCTAAATACTCATCTTTTAGAAAAAATATGAGTTTGATTAAGGAATCTAGTAAAATTTGAAGGTCAACATGATAAGTGATTATGTTTCCTTATGAATAAATTCCTCAATAAAAAGTAACTTCAAACAAAAATGTTGTCTATTAACTTTTCCTACTAGGGAATCGAATACCGTTTAACCCATCACAAGTTTGTGATTTTCTCGTGGTTAACTTTCTCCTAAACATGTTTTATAACACTCTCCATCAGAACATGACCCTTTGTTTTTTCCTCCATGTCCATATTTTCATACTTGGAGTCCTAGTATGGGTTAACTCGGGTGACCTTTGTACTTATCTTTCTTTATTTTAAAGTGATTGTTTTACCGACTCTTGTTCCGATGTGGGACTTTCAAGGATGTTTCCAAGTCCAATTTTAAAATTGCGCGGACGCAATTCCCAAAAGGGGGGAAGGATGTAACACCCCAGGTAAATAAAGAATATGACATTTTTGTATTTATCCTTTTTTGTGAATAAAATATTAATATGGCTTTAAAGGGGACGCTATGCTCGATGGCGTACCCAATACGCAACAACGAGTTTCATGGGAATCTTACGTTGCACTCTAATAATAAAATAATATTATTTCAAATGGTAGTTAACATGTAGCCGTTGTATTGGCGGGAATGGATATAAATAACTAAAATATGATTATATATGTTTTATAAATGTTTTTACATTTATCCAATAAAAGACAATGTCTTAAAATATGGAAAGAATTCAATTTTAGGTGTATATGCCCTAGTTTTCACTAAAGGTTCACTTATCGCCTTTTAATGGAGAACTGTCTTAAATATAGTTTTGACCACTCTTATACATTCTTTTGGACCAAATAAAACTCTTATTAAGAATCGAGACATCAAATTTTACTTTGTGTAATTTTTTGGTATCTTTCTGATAAAGTATTTTTTTTAATGAATAGTGTAGAATGTTGTGTTTTAATTCAAAACCTCTTTTTAATCTAATTTATTTATATGATTAGATAATATTTTGAATTGGTTTTAAAGTTAAATTAGAAAATATTTTTACCATTTTATCCAATGGTGGTCATTGGAATCAATTTCACTTTGAAATTAGACTTAAACTGGTGTCAATCTTTTGATACTTATTGTTTTGTAAAAACACGCTATTTGCTCTGGCAGCGGGAATTAATTATTAAATTAATTAATGTGACTTATATAATTTGAATTTTGTAAAAAAGACTTCATTTTTGAATTCGGAGTTTCAAATATAGCTTAGGGTGAATTTTTGGTAATTTTCTGAAAAACTTCAATTTTTGATGAATAGTGAAACCACTAAGTGATAATCAAGCAAACTGATTTTTCAGTTAAATGAAAGTTTACCACTAACGTGTATTGAATTTTGAAAATCCGACATACATGGTTGTCATTAAGAAGTAAAATGTGGTTCAATGAGATTATAATAATTTTTTGGTGAATAGTAACTTATTAAGTTTTTAATCGCGATTAGTGGTAATTAGTGTAGTTTAAGGTATAAATAATACTTTAAAAATATGAAATGACCTAGACACATGTCCCAACCCTATTGGTTGTGTCATGGCCGACCAAGAAAAGCCATGGCCTAACTTGGGGACCCCATGGATCCACTTGTGTTGGGAAATAACATAAAATACTTTTTATTTAATGTTAAAGTGAAAATGACACTAACATAGTATGTTTTACTAAAACAATTTTTAAGTGGGGTTATACAAGTCCAAATTTTGATTATAAATAGTCATTGTAAAGCTAAAAAGATTTCCTATATCATAGTATTTTTTTTTATAATTTTTAGACATTAAAGAAATTAAATTATTTATGACATAATAATGATGCAGCGATGACATCATTATTTGACAATTTAATTAAAATGGAAAGATAATGAAAAATCTACAATATACACATGGACAAAACCAATTGTATGAGTGGATTTCGATGCCTTATCACCTTATCCACGAATTCTACCAATGTGGGACCCTTTAAAACCGAAAAGCATTTTCAAATAAAGTAATATTTCTTTGCTTTCCAAAAGTGCCCCTCCTCTCCTCTTATAAAAGGCCCCCACCTCCACCTTATTTCACACACTTCAAAAGCCTTTGGCTCGGCCAACCCCTGCCCATTTGCTCTCTCCATATCCCTCTCCTCATCCTAGAGGATCCCCTTTGGGCAGAATCCTTTCAAAGGAAGCCTTTAGGCTCAAATCAAAAGGAGATTACACTTTTAAAGGTAATTCATTCTCTCTTGTTCATTTGTTTTATTTTGTTTCTCCAAACCTCTAATATCTTTTTATTTACTTCTTTTGTAACAACACCAGTATCTTCAATATACTAGGATGTTGTTACAAGATTTATTTGAGCTAAACTCTCACACAACTACATCAAATGGTTAAAGAACATACGGTTTCTGTGGATGGTGAAATTCTACCTCCCGAAACGATGATTGTTCAATACTCATTTAACACCTTCAAAGGTGGCCATTATGATGTCACTATTTTTATATATGATATATAGTATGTTTATTTTTCCTTAAGATTCTGTTTTTTACATTTTGGTCAAACCTTTATGGTTCCCATTATGGGTAAACACGATATCTTCATTTAAGGAAGTGCGGACTACCGCCCCCTCAAAGTGATTTGATTCGTTAAATACCATATGTGGGACATATAAAGGATGGAACTATGATATTAAATATGATATTATACTGGAATTATAATATACCTTTATATCATTATTATTCCATTCTATAAAATACGAATAGAAATGGAAGTAGCGTTCATGCGTACGTACGGCTTACCGTCTCCATGAACGGTGCATTTCATTTCTTACCTCTAAATGATTATGTAATGTTATAAATGAATGAATGTACTGGATATATATGACATATATTATATCTACAACATGAATACAATTCTTGATATAATAAACATTTGGCCACATGAACAACATGTAATTGAAAGAAGACCACTTTCGACTTAAGAACCAGATATCGGCAAAACAAATATTATTAACTTAAATGATTACATAATGTTCACAACATGTCAATAATTGATATAAAAGGAATAATGAACTTGGAAAAGGTTCTTAAGCAAATATAAATTAACTCAAGTTTATTATTCAGGACGTTAAAGAACGATCGAGTCAAGTCGGACCCGAGGTAAGGGATCCTACAACTCTCTTTCTTTTTAAGTACACTCTTTTATGTAATTTATTTTAAGCTCATCTTTATTATGATTGGGATGATGTTTTATATTACATTTACTGTAATTTTTATGTTCATGTAATGAGAGACCCTATTCTCTCTCATCAATCCATTTTGGAAGTTTTAAGTGGCACCGTTAGGCTGCTGAGTTTTCGTAAGGGATTTTTCATCTCACTTTTATTTCCGTGAGATTTATGATACATTTGCCACAATTTCCTTTGAGTGGTGTATGTACTGACCATTATTTTACTCATTGTGTAATATTCTTTCATTTATGAGTATTTACATCAATGATGTATTGTCCTTCTTTCACCGGTCGTATGTTTTGAAAGATACCCATGTCGGTAAGGGAACCTTTCACCCTCCTCTTTTTTTAAAAGACTTCTTTTGTTGGGTCTTTTAATTTACATATCTTTATGTTGGGATATGTTCTCATATATCCTTATTGATGTAAATTTTATGTCCAAGTGATGAGATACACTTTTTATCTCTCATCAACTCTTTTTGATGTGATGCCGTTAGGCTGTCAAGGGAACTTTTTAACCCAATTTCGATTTCTTTGGGTTGAACATGTAGTCATTGAATATGTCATCCATTGAATATGTGTGAACGACCTTTTATTGTTTTACACTTAATATCCACTCATATTGGGTGTATTTATATTTGTCACACATATTTTTGAGATTGATTTGTCCTTGATTTAAGGATACCTTCTTTATAAGGGATTTCATCACATTTTACATCCCTATTGAGACTTCATGGTTGTTATGCACCAATTCACTCTTATATGGTGTATATACTGTCCATTGGAATATTATATCATGGATTCCTTTATTCCCATGAAATTACAAAGTTTTGACTAAATGTTATTCCTCAATTATTGTATTCAAGTGTCTCTAATTTTGGTAAAACCCCTTTAACCAAAATATCATTTTAAATGTTTTAATTATTCGTTCTTATTAATATCCATGTTTTCAAAGTGGTTTTAAGGATTTATTTATATGGATATTAATGGTTTAAAATTTTAAAAGCTTCAAGGTGGTATGGGACACTTTTATTCAAAAATCTCTTTATTAAATGTTTTAAATGGTTTTGAAAATGGTTTTTAATGGATTCATTATTTCAATATCCTAAAATGTTATATTGTGATTGAAATGCGGAAATGTTATGTTTCCTTTATGCATGTTTTATGTGATATGATTATGTTATGGTTCTTGGGCATTATTATGAAGACGGGTGGTTCCGTGATAAACTAAGGGCGGGTGAGCCCGTTATAGCTCTCCAATGCATTGGGTAACGCGAAGGAGTGAAACGTTAAGGTTTCTCCGAAGAGATTTTAGGGAATATACTGTGATGGGTATTCCAAACGTAACCAAGAGGGTTACTCCCTACGTAAGAATGTTATGAATGCCTCAAGTTACCTTTATGTCTTATGATTTCTATGATTTATTCATGTTTTGATGAGGTAGGTTAAAGTGCCTATGTTTTATGGGTAAATTATGATTTCATCTTTATGTATATGTGAACTCATGTTTCCTTTCCATATTTTTATGTCCCTTACTGAGCTTTTTATGCTCATCCCAAGTTTCTGAAATGTTTTTCAGGTCAAGGGGAAAGGTACATGATAAGACGGTAGAGTCAAGAATGTGTCAAGAGAGAATCCATGTTTTATTTTAAATATGTTCTCGTTGATGGGAAGAATGAATATTGTCATTTATGTAATCCACTTTGTTTAAATGTGGAATGTAATGCAAGTTTCATGATCTAATTCTCTAAAACTCTAAACCTGAAAAGATCCTCAATGTGTAATCTTGTAATAACTCAAGATTAAGTAAGTTTTAAGGCTGGGGCCTTATACTCTCTACCCTTTATCATATATATTCAGCTAATATAATTTTTTTCCTTAACTGATTCTATTACACAAAACCTGATCAACATTCTTTTCAATCAACTTCCAAAACCCCCTCAATTAAGTATTACTAGTAGTTGATCATTAAGATATTTTCCAATATATCCCCACATGTTTTACATTTATTCACCCCCATATTTGTTATATTTTTCTATTTTTTAAGGTGTATAATAGTCCAATATCAGGTGCACATACATTGGTCAATCTGATACATAAATGTAACTAATCATAAGGGAAATTAACATATATAAATATCATGTTATAAGCCTGAAAAATATTACCTAACTTGGATATACCTTCAATTGGGTAGGAGAAAATAAAAACTTATGATTGTGTGAAAAGTTTTTGGAGAGATTAAATGACATAATTTTCCCAAAAAAATCCCCACCATGAATTATGTCAAAAATATCAAAGGCTTTATAAGGACACAATGAAACATATCATCAAAAAAATCCATTTTCTGAAAAATCATCCACCAATGATGAAAAAAATTTCATGCTCAATATGCTTCCCATGAGGTTGGAAAAATCAAACATGAATTTTCAATAAATTCCATGGATGAAATAAGCATGTGACATGATTTTTGATTTTCATTTTTTTTATTTCATTTTGATGATTTTTTTAACAATTGAAATAAGAAACACACAAAAAGAAAAATCCTAATGAATCTACCAAAATTTTCATCACCTTCCCACACTAAAAATGTTTTATTGTCCTCAATATAACTCCATGAAATGAATTATGTACATGAAATGTATAATTAAAATTATGAAAAATAACATAAAAGTGATATGGTATGGGATAACCAATTTTTTCCAGTGATTATGGGATCATGCAATGTGATGAAATCAACTACATGTGTGTGGTATTAATTAAATTATTAATTCAACTAAAACCCATTTACTATAAATCGCTTTCCTATATCCTCTTGTGTGACCTCCACTATAACATAAGTAAAAAACATGAGATAAAACATAAGTTCCCAACCATCTAGAATGAAACTTACCATGTGTCATCTTCAATATTGAACTATAGAAAAGTACTTTGTCTCCTATATGAAACTCCCATTCTGTGATCATTCAATCATGATCCACTTTTGATCATTCCTTTAGATACTTCAGTTCTCATATGACAGAAATATAACTTCCTCATGCTCATGAATTTTTAGCTTCCATTGATCTCCATCTTGGACCAAATCCATGTGGCATTTATTTATAGCCTAATATGCCTGATTCTCAACATCCATGAGAATATTACATCTTTCCCAAAAACAATTCGGTAGGGGGACATAACAAAAAGAGTATTGAATGTTATCCTATAATCTAATATAAAATCATCTAAGTGCTATATCTAATCCTTCATATTTTGTTGCACCATTTTCTCTAAGATCTACTTCAACTCAAAAATGTAAACATCAGCCTAACCATTTTTTGGGGTTGGTATGATGTTTATGTTTTGGGTAACATCCCATACTTCTTAAGGAGGGAATCCAAATTTTGGTTGTAAAAGTGTGACCCTTGGTAAATGATGACAGCCTTTGGTAATCCAAACCTATAGAAAATTTGAATCATGAAACAATATACTACAACATGATAATCCTCATTCCTGATGGCCGTGGACACTGCAAATTTTATTATATAATTAATATTGATAAGAATGAACAAGAAAACTAATTGGATTGGAAACAAACCCATAAAATTAATTCCATATACATCAAAAAACTCAAAAAATAATATGGGTTGTTATGGTATCTCATGGATCCTAGAAATGTTTCCAGTGTGTTGCAAATGTGGGAATGAATTACAAAACACATGGTCATTGTGGAACAAGGTAAAACAATGTATCCATAGTTTAAGACTTTCTAGCTATCCATTTGGGTCCAAATTGTCCATCATAAGAAAGTGTATGATAAAAATGTAAAATAGAATCAAACTCATGATCAGGTAAACACCCCTAAATGACACAGTCACTATAAATGCACCAAAGGTAAGATCATCCCACAAATAAAACGTAGATTCACTCATAAATTATTCAACTTGGTGTTTCATTATATTTGGAGGGTTTTAAAAGGAAACCAAGTAATTCACTAAATATTCATACCAAGGATGTGTACAAAAGATGACATAAAGATGCTCATTAGGGAGTGTTTCCTCAAGTGGTACCTAGGATAGGGTATCATCATCAAACATTTGAATGATTTGGATCATGTGGTTAGCCAAAAATTTAATTTACTCATTATTATCCCTTATCTTGAGGTCAAACTCTTGAAGAAAGATCATTCACTGAATAAGTCATGGATTTTCATCTTACATATTTAAGAGTTACCTAAAAGATACATGATTATAGAAAACAACTATTTTAGATCCAAATAAATAAGAGTGGAATTTATCTAAAGAAAATATAGAAGAAAGAAAACACTTTTCTATTGTGGTGTAATTTTCTTGGGCTATATCCAAATTCCTCAATGCATAAGAAATAACATGGGACATCCCTTCCACTCTCTGAGAAAAGAGTTCTCCAACTCTGAAGTTTGAAGCATCACACATAAGCTCAAATGGGAGATCCCACCATGGGGGTAGTATGATTAGGGGCGTGATGATATTTTTATTTATCTCATCAAAGGAAACACTACAAGAATCATCAAACATAAACTCAGAATCCTTTTAACGAATCCATGACTATGGAAGAGAAATCTTATTGAAATCTCTAATGAAACCTCTACAAATTTTGGCATTCCCTGGGATGGATCTAAAATCACACACACATGAGGGATATGGAAAGGATGAAATGAAATATACCTTGAATCTATCAACATCTACTCCATGTTTTGAAATGACATTCCCTAATACAATTCCATGCTCTACCATGAAATTTAATTTCTCAAATTTTAAAACCATATTCTTCTTAATAAAATGATGAACACCTTTCCCAAAATAAAAAGACATTCATCAAATAAAGAACCATACATAGTAAAACCATCCATAAATACCTCCATATATTTCTTGAGAAAATAAAAAAAAATACTCACCATGCATCTCTAAAAGGTACTTGGGGAATTGTAATGCCCAAATGAAAACCATCAGTAGGAAAATGTAGTAAATGGGAAATTGAATGTAGTGTTATCTTGATCCACTAGAGTAATAAGTACCTAGAAAAAACCATAGATCCATCTAAGAAAAAATAGTGTGTCCTTCAGTAATGTCTCTCAAACATTTGATCAATGAATGGGAGGGGAAATGGTCTTTTTGAGTGGATTGATTTTGTTTCCTATAATCAATACATGCACGCCAATTATTTTTCACCCACATTAGAACCAACTCCCCTTTTCATTTATAAAAATAGTAACACAACTTTTATTAGGAACAACTTGAAAAAGACTAACCCACTAGGAATTTGAAATGGGATAAATGATTCCTACCTCGAGTAATTGTTCAACTTATTTTTTAAAAAAATTCAAAAAAAGTTGGATTAAGTCACCTTTTTGTTTGTTTTACCTGTTTAGCCCCATCCTAAAAAATTATCCCATGCATGAAAATAGAGGGGATAATAATCGATATGTCAGAAAAGTTCCACCCAATTTCCATAATTCTCTCCCTCAAAATATTCAAAAAAAAATTCTTCATGTTCCAAGTGTATGTTGTTAGAAATTATAATAGGTACTCTCTCACTAATCAATAGGTATGATTATTTGAGATTTAGTGGAAATGGATTGAGTTCAAATGTCGGAGGGTGATGTATGGATGCAGACATAAAAGGAACTAAATATGTTCACAGTGAACATCTATATCAATATATACATCATAAAAATCAGATAATAGTGCATCAAACCCGTCATGATACTTAACAGACACATAATAGTCAGAAATAACAGGCACAGAATCATAATATGAATACACATCAAAATCAATTCCATGATAGATATGTTTAATATAAATAGGTGCGTAAATTTTCTTATACATTAAACTATAAGAAATAATCATAATATCTATAATAATAGGACAATAAAAATCTATGGGGTTTTTACTTGGTAGTTCAAAATGGGATATTAAAAAAGTAGAATGATCCTTTGAGGGGTACTTCATAGAGTCCATAACATTAAATCTCACAAATTCAACCCCAAATTACATATAAAGTATACTCTAATGAACATTTATAATCATCTAGGATATTTTGAGGAAGGGCCTACCTAAGATAATGGGAACATGAGAATTTACCTGCTCTTCCTACATGTTAACAACATAAAAATATATAAGAAAGATCAGGTATCTAACCTAAATAAGTACATCCTTATAGACTCCCACTAGATATGTTATAGCTCTATTTTACAATTAAACCACCACTCTCATTGGATTCAGCTCACTAACCTATAAAGAATATAAAACAGAGTGAGGCATCAAATTTATTGAAGTTCCAAAATCATATAAAGCATCAAAAAAGTGTAACTCTCTAATAGTGGATTAGATGGTGTATTTCCATGAATCCTTTCAATTTATTGGAATTAATTGAGTTTGTGTAATGATTTCTAACACATTCCTTCGAAAATTGATCCTCTAGTTTCCCTTGATCCATATTTGGTATGTACAATGTTATTTTAAGAAATCAGCATACCTTGGGATTAGCTTAATGGCATCATGAAAGGGTATGTTTATCTCAACATGCGGGAATGTATCCAAAACCTCATTCTGCATCGCCTCTTCAGAAATATTTTTGTTAGGTACAAATTTATTTGTAAATAGAAGGGGTATATGAGGAATATCCTAAATTTTCTTATTACCTTGGTATTTCTACTTTGGTTTCTCAATTATTGGTGGTCCTGGTACAATATCCCTAGGATAGATCAATCCTGGTGGACTATTAGAAACACTTTTCTCACCCATGCTTCCCACTCTTCAATGTGATTGAACTAATATCCCCCTTTGGATTTAGAGTGGTCTGGTAGGGACGGTTTCTAGAGTTTTTGTTTACCATTTCATGTAGGGTGGTGTTAATCTTTCATATTTTCATATTCATCTCACTCAACTATGTATATTCACTCTTCAACTTATTCTATTTAATAACAATAATTTCACTCAATGTATAAATAATGATAGAATCTACCTTTGGTTGGGGATTCCCTTGGTGTTGAATTGTTAATGATTGGGATTCAAATCTATTTTGAGTTTGTTGAAAACTATGATGGTATGGTGGAGGTTCTTGTATGTTTTGTTTAAAAGGACCCATTTATTGTTTTCCAGAGCTATACCCCATATCCAAGTGATATTTCCATCCTCAATTATATATTGGTTTAAAGGAATCATACTTCTTTTATGGGTATGATTATTTTTGAAATGGTCTCCCTGGGAATACAATTGCGCAATCCTCCATCTCATGATTTGTGGGAAACAATCTATTGGATAGTTTGGTGTAGTGAAAATTTCTCAATGCTTTACTATAGTGGGTGGAAATTGTTTTTGTTCCAATTCTATTTTTCTCCCCATAATAGTTGATTTATACAACTTAGTGTTAAGAAAATTATTTTCAAGAGAAGAGGGACTTACCTGAGGTACTCCTCTCATAGTCATTCTACCTAGATCATAAAATTATTGAGAGTTTTGTTTCATATTTTCAATCAATTCTCAATCATCCATAACAGTTTTTTAAACCAAATCTCCTCCTTCCACCACATCCACCATTCACCTCTCCATGGGAGTGATGACTTCCTAAAATTATTGGATTAGGAGTTTCCCACTGGTTAGGTGATGTTGGAATCTTATACAAAACTTATTGAATCACTCTAAGTACTCATACATTGATTCTCCTTATGATTTCTTGATTCTAGAGATCAAAATTTTAATTTCTATGGTCCTTAATGATACAAATAATATCTATAATAAAAAACACTTCAAATAGTTAAAACATGTATTCTCTTTAGTTTATAGGTAATACATCCAATATTATTTTTGTTTAATCAAGTGAGAATGGTAATTACATAATTGGATTTGGTGTTTATAGACATTCCTTGATATATTGGTTTTTTAAACTATATTGAATTATTTTACACGTCTATTTGGATCCTCTCTAGATAGAACATGAAATTTTTGGAGAATGTGAATTAACCTAGATTTTATCTCAAAAAATGATTGAAGAGTTGGATATGAAATTCTTGTTGGATGAAAATTATCATCAGATGAAGACAACCCTTGAATGGTTCTTTCATGTTCATTGTTATTTACAACCATTTTTGGAAAATCAATTTTTTAGATGAGCTGCTAGTATCACTACAATCAAAATGACAAAAACAATGAAACAAGTGAATTTTGACACGTGATGGATTTTTTAATTGTTTGATCTGATCCAAAAATATTTGTTAATCCTCAACATCTAGTTCGAAATGAACATTAGGGTTGGATTATGTTATCAATTAGATAGATAAAATGAAAACAAAATGAAGTGGAACACAATATCATATCTTGACGTAAAAATTGATGGTCTATAAAAGAAGATTTGTGGGAGGATAAATATAAAATAAGTGGTATGAGAGTAAAATAAACAAAATAAAAATTAAAAACAAATAACTTACCAAAAATAAGAAAAATAAAACACTTTACTCCCTGGGAACAATGCTAATTTGATGAGATTTCTCACACACCCTCTCAAAATATTTATAATTTTTTTACTAAGTGTTACATCGGGGATAACCTAGGTCATATATCTTGAGGAAGAAGTGATTTAAAAATCCTATAATAGGTTTCCAAAATAACAGATAAAATAATTTAAAATAAAGACAAAATCTTGGGGGGTTTTGGTGGATTTATTTTTTAAAAATAAATAACCAAAAAAAAGAAGAAATCAAGGACACAATTTATTTTAAAACACTAATACGAGAAGTGTTAATCGATCTGATATACCCCTTATCCATTCAATCATCACTATCCCATGTATTTAAAATTCATTCAATTATGATCCCCTAATATTTTCAACCCAAAAACCCTATGGAAATTAACAAGACTATAAATATTGTAAGAAATGAACCCTAGGTTAACATCAGGACTTCCAATCGCAGTACCCTACATTGATTGTGATACAAAAGACAGATTAGGGTCTATGGGAAATTAGGTCAGCATATACTCCATGGAAAGGAGAATTAATTGAGATGGTTATCATACTTTAACCCTACAATTCTATCACAAGTTGATTTAATTTGAAGATTAATCATTTCTCCCTCACGATTTGCACAAGTCTGACCACATGGTCAAAGTGAAAATCAATCGAGTTCCTTAGAAATTAAAACTCAATTAATTACTAAAAATTTATGAATTATATTTTTTCATGGATTTAAAAAATTAATTAATTGTTTAGGGCTTATATTTACTATGAATGAAATCACTCTTCTATGGGTAGAAATATTATTGTGGATACATCTTTTATAAGAAATATATTGAAAGGGAAACACCCAATCTTGTCACCAGTATTATATTCTAGAAACAATAAGAAAAATAAAAAATTTACAAGAGGATAACATAGAAGTTTTATTGAAAAAACATAGGGGTTACAAGCACAAAAGAAAACAAACACAATGAAGTGGTGGGAGAGGTGAGCCTTCTTAGAAGAGATCCATGCACAGAGACTTCCTTCTTAAAAAGTTGTAAAGAGTAAAATGGAGCCAAACCATTCATAAAATAATTCCCAAGTACACAAAAAACCCTCCAAAATATAAAAATAATATTTAAATATATTTTGGGAGGGTTAAGGTTTGATATTCCAAAAAGGGCATGTGAATCCTTCTTCCTAAAAACATTACTTCATGTTAATCGGTGTTTTCAACCATGTAACCATGATAACTAGGCATCACTGTAGTTGAATAAAATTTTAAAAATTGATAAATTTAACACCAATAAAAATTTCAGCCTAATCAAATCATTAATGAAAGGGTTATGACTGAATTAGTGGGGTGGGATCCATTCTTCTTAATTCTATATAACATTTCAGTAATGTCCATTTTAATCTCTATAAATGTGATATTTATCTGTCATTTTATAAATAAAACATGTAGATAAATTAGAGAGGAACACAAACACAAAATTTAATGTAATGTTTAGAAATAGAAAATATTATCGTAAAATTTATATGGTGATGTTAAAATTGTAAAAACCAAATTTTCATGAAATTTTAAAATTCAATATCAAAACTAAAAATTCTACTAAATATTCAAATAATGATCAATTTAGGGTATTATATCAATTATTTTGATCAAAATATTCATAAAAACATTTCTCATCATAACATGTATGCCCAAACCTTGAACAATGTAATTTATCCTCCAGAATTGTTGTTTTTCCTCCCCTACTTCATATATTGATTCGAATGGAGTATTTCATTAGCATGTTATCCTATAGGATAGTTTTTATTGGGGTTTTATTAAAATTTATTTGGTTGAAAGTGGTTTTATTTAATATTTTTGGTGGTGTGATTTCCTTTTTCCCTTGGGGACCTTATGTAGAAAAATGAAAAAAATGATTTTCATAATTGAAGAAATGAATTCCATGGGCTAGTTTATTTTCAAAAAACGTTCTATGGTGGTTTAAGGAAAAATTAATTGGTTTTTTTAGTAAAAAAGTTTTATTTTATTTTAAAAAATCAAACTAAGGAAATGGTTTTGATTTAAAAAAACCATTTTTTTCAAAATTGAAATTTTATAGAAGATTTTAATTCTTAATGTTGTGGTTTTAAAATTGGTAATTTTAAAATTGTTTTCTATAAGAAGTTTTATTTCAAAAGATAGTTTTGAAATTTATTTAGGAAGGAAAATTGGGACATAATTCTCAAGGAAAATATTATTCTATTTTAAGGGCCATGTAATGTTTTAAAGATTTATAGTTTTGAGTTAAATAGAAAATTATTTTAGGAAGGTGTGTGAACATTACTTTTAGTGAAAAGTTATGTGATGATTTTGAAATAAAGGGGGGTTGACCAGCGCTTAGATTATTTTGAGACTGATGGGTCTCGATTTTGTCTTAAGGTTTTTAGAAATGGTTTGTTGGAAAATAGTTGAGTTTCCAAATGAGATTTTCAATGAAATTTGATTTTTTTTCAAAGGTTGTTTTGAAGTTGGAATTTCCTTTAAAAATGTAATAATTAGTGTTTTTCATGGTTCTGTTGGTTATGTGAATACATTCTTTGTTTAAGGAGAATGAGTATTTAGGATCAAGTATATTTTGGTTTCTTATGCCTCCCAGAAAGTACATCATGGAATTTAGAGTGTTGCCGCTAAGAGTTCCCCTTGTTTCGTTTCATCCACTTTTTGGATTTGAACATCAATGTTCTTGATGTCCCCCATAATTCAAATGGATTTAAAGGATCCTTTGATGATTTTAGAGGTGTCTTTCATTTTAGATGATTACTTCAATCCCATATTTCTATTAACCTAGGGGTACCTTCATTTTCTTTCCTTTAAGTGCTCAGTATTTCTAAAATTCACAAATTTTTTAGTCTAACCCATATGTGATGGTTTATTTGGATTTTAAATGTCTCAAAGGTGTATTTTAACTTAAAAAAATATTTTCTATTATAATTTCAAGTGGTACTTGAAATTAAAAATAGTAACAAGTGTTAAAAGTTTATTAATGATGAAATTGTCATTTTAAATGGGATTTGACCACATATGGGTGTTAAACCGAAGTGGGAATGGTGTTTTTCAACTTCTAAAGGGTTTTTTCTTAGTAATTAAAATGGATATTTTAAATTTCAATTATTTTATAAATTTATGTAAAAAGGTTTTTTAAATAGAAAGTGATTTTTTAAAATTATTATACCCCAATTGGGTTGTGATGTGATTTAAAAAGGGGTGTTTTAAACCCATTGAGAGTTTTAAATGAAAATGTGTTGATTCATAAAGTTGTTATTCCAATGTTTTTGGGGAAATTTAGTTAAGATATGTTTTAAAAATAGGTTTCAAGAGGTTGATTTTAATGAATGGATTATAGGGGAACTTCAAACCATTGGAAAGATACTTGGTATTATGAGTCTTTTGATAAAGGCCACTTTGGAACTTTCAGTGATTTCCTAAATTAATTGGTTGAGTTTGAAACCCCCATGAGTCATATGAGGTTTCTGATGATGCTTTAATAACTATTATAGGATATTTAAGGAATTTTGTGGATATTCCTTTTCTTTATCCCTTGATGTTTGTTGTTTATGGAACCTTTGTTTTTCTCGGCCCTTTGGGCATAAATTTTTATTTTAGGTTAAATTATATTTACTCTTGTGTGAGTGGTTGTTTATTCTATTTCATGTTGGTTTGTGAAAAGACTTTGTAAATTGGTTTTGTAAAAACCAATGTTTTGTGCTTTGAAATGAGTTATGGGGAAGGATTTTTAAATAAAACAAAATGATTTTTGATTTCTTAAATGTTTCTTAACAAGAAGGACCTCTTTTTGGGTATTCAAGTGTCATGATCCCCTCCCACCAAAGATAAATCTTTGAGTAGAGAGAGATGATGACCCCTAAGTTCATCCTATAATAGGCCATGGGATGGAAACTACCACTAAGGGTATGAAAATCTCACAGTATGGGAGGCACTGCCCTCTATAAATGAAATTGGATCAAAATATAGAAAAAACAAACACCAAAAAAATCCAATAGATAAAATAAAGTTAAACTAAAAACCATCCCATAATTGATTAATAATGTTGAACTGATATATATATATATATATATATATATGTCTCTAATAGTATCCCAAAAAGAAAAATCTATGGCAGCAACTCAACAATAGCTCTAACCCAGCTTGTATTGTCAATTTGGGTCCCCAAATTCCTCCTACACATGTGAAAAAAAACTTATATATGTTGGGTGAGAATAACAAGTATACATAGTGGGGAGTATCCAAGGTCTCATGTTCACATATTAAAAGAGCATACTAATGCTCTTGTGGAAAAATAGTTCAACCAATAATCACCTGTACAAGAATTTGAAAAAAACTCATCCTCACTATGGATCACTCACCAAATCATGCATCCAGTAAAATAACATATCATCAATATCATAACAAATAAAGGTTACCATTTCCCATTTCCAACTAATTTTCTTATCTTAGGCCCCAAAATCGAATTTCCTATGCTCCCATCCCTTTCACACATACCACATCACATCATATCACATTCTTCCCACATGAACCTAGCCCACATATCACATCACATTAAATCCTCCCTGCAGACACTTGATCACATATCACATCACATCACATCTCCCTCGCAGACATCTTGGGCACACATCACATCACATGACATCCTGTCTACAAACATTTGCGCTGCACATCACATAACACCCAAACCCATAGCAGTAGGGTATCATTAATGTGAAGGAAATAGACCTTGTTCTATATTCCTAACACACATGAACCCCATTAGATATCACATCACACCACATCAAATCTCACCCATAGACATCCAAGACACACATCACATCACATCACATCCTTCCCACAAACACTTGGAGCACACATCATCACTAGGTAATCTCCAACACTAGCTTGCAACACTACTGCTAAAGGAATAGTAGGGAGAGGTGGTTACCAGCCATCCATATCACCACCATCCTTTATGTTAGGTAATAATCCTAGAACTCAATACCTCTAAGCATTTTTAACATTATCCAACTCGGGTTGGGTGTATATAAAATAACATAAACATACCTGATATATAGATGACACATAGTACCCAACCTATGGGTTCACATCATCTGCACTAACGCACACAACATCACCACCCCCATACTGCACACCAATAATCAAAAAATCTTACACCATTATATTAAACACCATGCAACCACCACACAAGCCATCCAATATTTACCAATTTTAGTTACAGATTTTTCAACATTTTTTTATTATCCATTTCAATTAACATTACAATAATCATTCATTTACTCATATCAAATATCCAATTACCAAACAACCATTTTTATTCCATCCCATTTATCTTCCAGCCTATTTTTTCATTTATCATAATAGTTTATCCCATGGATAATTACGAAACTATCTCAACCATGCCACACTAAAACTATCCCAACTCAATAAACCACCACCACAACACCACACATACACCCTCATCATCATGTGACATTGCCCAAGCTATCTCACCATGAAAACCTCAAATCTCAAAACTACAACCACCACACAACAAAACCACTATTCAATAACCACATCTCACAATAAAACCACCACTTGAAATAACCACACGTTACCACCACACATTATCACCACCGTACATCACACCACCGTGCACCATAACTACATCACAACTTTGTGAACCACATTTCTTCTATTATATCCAACATCATCTTTACAACCCCACACATCACATGGCCCATCCGAACACTGTAATCTTCCTACAACATCAAAAACCATGTAGGAAATATAACATGCACAATCATACACAAAAACATCAAAAATATTCTCCCATAACTATTTAGGGTCTTTCATCACATTACTTATTTAATTAGTATAGTTGTTATCACAGAAACCAAAATCCTGAGGCAACTAGTTTATTATCCAAATATATGTTCCTTATCCTTTTATTTAGGGTGTGATCAAAAACTACTACAAAATAGACCTTTAACAGTGTTGTCTTTTATCAGTACTAGAAAAAAGAAGTGATAAAGGTACCCTTTATCAATGCTAAAACAAGCACTATTAAAGCGTAACTTTTATCAGCAATTTTATTCTAGCATTGATAAAAGGCACCCTTTATCAGTTCATTTTTTAGTACTAATAAAAGAGAACCTTTATCAGCACATTTTTTAGCTCTAATAAAGGGTGTCCTTTATCAGCACTTTATATTTAGCGGTGATAAAGGACACCCTTTATCAGCACTTTATTTATAGCGACCATAAAGAAATCCTCTATCAGCGCTTTTTTAGAGTTAATAAAGGGACGAATAAAGTAAAATAATTTAATAGATAAATAATAAAAACAATTTTATTAAAATAATATTAAAAAATTTAATTAAATAATTATTAATGAAAATAAATAAATTGATTATAATATATGTAAATTATAAATAATATATATTAAATATATAGATATATTTAAAATAAAAAATAAATAAATAGAAATTAAAGTTAAGTAAATTGACGAAAATATTAAAAATTATATTAATTAAATAAAAATTAATAATGTCAATAAATAGTATTTATTAAATATATAGATATATATATATGAATGTTTATAAATATGATTTACATAGTAAAAAATATTATTTATGATTTACATTAAATAGTATATATTTAGTGATTAATGGTTTATAATTAAAAATTAATATGAATTAAAAATACTGAATAATTGCATCGAGTAATGGACATAATTGAGTATCATTTAATTATTCAATTTAACATAGATAAAACGTATTATATTGATTTCACATATATTTAATTAATAAATTTACATATATATATATATATATGTACATACAAAAAAAAATTTTGGAATTTTATCAATTTATATTATTTATTTTATATATATGTATTTACTATTTTTTAATATTTTCAATAGGTATTCATCTTGACTTCAATATATATCCATTTTTAATGATTTATATTAGTAACTTATCCAAATTTTCAATAGTGTACTCATTTTTAATTAATCAATTAGACTCATTTTTAACATGCATGCACTTAAGATTAAATATTCATTAGTAATGTTAAAACTACAATTGTAAAAAATTATTTGTAAATAAATATATTTGTAAATGTAAATTTACAATTTTTATAAATTTATAATTATAAATAAATATATAATATTTGTTTAAAATTTATTTATATAATTATAATTAATTAATTATATCATTATAATTAATTTAGTTAAAAATGATTTTATTTATATTTATTTATATATATAATGATATAATTATATATAGTTATATAAATTTTATTTTTTAAAAAATTACTTATATAATAATAAATAATTAATTATATATTCCAAGAATTATATAATTTTTATTTTATAAAATTATTATCATTAGTATTATAATTACATATAATAATCATACTTTTTTAAAAAAATATTTTAAAAAAAACAAGTATTATATGTATTTAAAATTATTTTTTTACCACTGATAAAGATTCATTTTATTAGTGCTTATTAACATAGAGATGGTAAAAGTTATATTTATCAGCATTTTTTGGAAGTGCTGATAAAAGTGTCATGATCTATTTTAAGAAATCCAACCATCACGAACTAGTTTGTTATATCTGAAGCTCTCTACGAAAGATACATGCTTCCAAAGCTCCTCGTTGGTGAATCCAAGCTCAAATCTAGGATAGTATCAAGGATCTAATTATTCTAAGGCTTGAATCTAAGTCTTAAGAGATTCAAGGGTTAAAAGAAACCAAGTTTCGAACTAAATCCATGTTTTTTAATATCTATAATTTCACTTGGTTATCCACTGATCCTTCCCATTGCATATCCATGTATCCCAAAAAGTCCAGTTGCACTATCCTATAAAAAAGAAACCCAAAATTTATTTATTTTTATTATCAATAAGGTATGAGCTTCTTGAAGAATCTTTTTTTGTTTAGATTAAAAAAAGTAGAAAATATTTAAACTTGAAATAAATATATGGTTTGGGTTTGATCTCTATTTCATTTTATTCTTTTTTCTATTATTTAAACATCAATGGAAAATAAAAATCCATATTAGTGGACCCAATAACTGCTAGATCAGAAAGTTGAACACTGAGTGAATGAATAAAATATAATCCATTTTTTTATGAGTAGGGTATAAATTGGTGTATTTCTCAATAGTTTGGCTTGGCATTCCTCATTATTTTAAGTTTTTCATGTTCTGCTTTCATCTTACTAGTATGATGCACACAAATATTAGTGAGAGTGAGTTATTTTTTCTAGTTATTTTTTCTTCCTAGAAAAAGAAAAAGAAATATTCTATAATCAAGTAAGGGCGATTACCTATTTTATATTTATTTTCATATTTTAATAGTATGGAAATTTATTTTTATTCTAATGGTTTACTTTGAAGATGGTATTTTTTTAGAATTATAATCATTGAAAGATATTATTTGTTTATTTAATGATTTATTTTTCATATGGGAATTTATTTTTATATGTGAAATTTTTATTCTAATAATTTTTCTTATAAAATTTATATTTCATTCAAATTATAATAATTGTCTTTGATTAGTTATTTATTCAGATTACATTATTGCAAGTAATTATTTTTGAATTAAGTAAATACTTATATTTTTCAACAATATTGACAATATCATATATATATATTTATATTATTTAGATATATGTATATGAAATTATTTTCAAGTTATTAAAATTTTTAAATCATGTTTTATATTCATTTAATTATTTCTATTCTTAAAATATAATATAAAACAATAACAAAGTCATTATTTTTATTGTTAACTGTATTTGATTTAATTAAAATATATGTTTATATTTCAAAAAAGAAAATTTATTATTATATGTCTATACAATAAATAAAATTTGTTATCATTTGATGTATATTATTTATAGTAAATTTTAAATAATTAAAACTATAATTTAATGTGTGAAAAGTTCATATAAAATCATGAATGTCATTTGTAATATAAGATATTCCCATCATCTTAACTCATGACATAACATGCATGCACTAGTTTTATTATTCGTGTACATGTATGTGTTTTGAATTAATCATTCGTTTATTCCACCATCTTATTATGCATGCACTAGTTTTATTCATGCACTAGTTTTATTATTCATATTTTTGTGACGTGTAATAGGCTCCCAATACCTGTACTCCATGAAATCTACCTCTTTACAATCATCAAATATTGAAAACAACATCCGTATAACATTCATTGTTGTCTATGGTTTGGAATATTCCATTAAAAATCACTTAGGAACCTCTTTTTCATATTGTTTTTGAGAAATTAATGTTTTATGGTTTCTTTTATTCTCCTATTAACCGTGTAAAATGTTTCACTAATCATAGAAATCTCAATAACATACCACATATGATACAAAAAAAATTCATTGTGCTTTATCCAATCCTCAAATAGTATGTCTCTGATATATATGAGTACCAACCTCCTCTGATCATTATCCTTCTTGATGAAGAAGGTGTCATCAACTATACCTCTCTAAAAACCAAGATTTCGTAGGTATTAATCTATCCTTAAATACTAGATCCTCAAGGAGCCATGAAAGAGGATATTAAATGAATATATATAAAAAGGTTTCAACTTGAAACCAATTAGGATAAAGAAGTGTGGTTAGACAAACAAAACCTAATCCAGGCCCGGGGTTTTAACTAATTCAAAATCATTTTGGAGGAATTCATTTAGACAAACGACAGAATGGCTACCCACCATGAAAATCTTATTATAAGGGATCTAGATACCTAAGTTAGTACTCTGCACTGGGAATTATATAGAGTGTCTGATTCAAATAATCTTAGTCTTGTGTTTAATCAGTTTGTGATCTCTTTCAACCCATAGTGGTATCTATGTTTTGTGAACTCTATTTCCCCACCTTTCCTTAAAGTGTATTAATAAAAATTTATATTTGGAACAAGCACACCATTCTCTAATTTTCATCCATAATAAACCAAAAATGTTTCTTGGGACTCATCTCCCATCTCTTTTATGTTTATTTTACTACAATGAGTAGTAGTCATTATATGGATTAATATTTCTTTGTGTATTTCAAGAAAAATAGGTTCATGTCCACAAGAGATGGAGGATGAGTTCCAAACAACAAAATGAAATGATAAATACTTTGAATATGAGATGATGAGGATGATTTAAAGCTTAAATCCATTGTATCTTATTTTATCCTCAGCTTCCTAACTCGTTAATTGATTTTTTGGTGAGATCTATTTTCATTTTTTATCATAATTTTTTCTTTACAATCTTTATATCCCTTTGGACAAAAATATTTTCATAGTAAAATATTTATCCATATAATTAATGTATTTTTTCATATTTATTTTTAATTTATTTCTTTTTAGTATTACCCATATAAAAAATTCTTTTACAAGTGGATTATTCTTTTCGAGTTTGGTTGGTTTGTTCAAATATACTCATGATCATGAGGGATTGGACATTGAGCCTACAACTGAGATAATGACAATAAGGAAATGATTCAAAAAATGCACAAAACAATCAAGAAAATGTGAACTCCTACTACTTATTTAATAAATTTTTTCATCATTTTATATACTATTTGTATGATAATTTCCTTATCCTTTTTATCTAATACTTATTTATTTTTTCTTCACAGATATTTTGGGAAGTCATATTATACTATCAACTATCTGCAACAAGTCACAAAAGAGATAAAATAGTTCTTTCAGCCAATGTTACCATGTTTCCCGTTTTTGTTGTCTTTCTTAATCGAACTACCAACACTTCATATTGGTTCGATGTTATTAGTGAAAAATAATTCTCATTATTAAAAGACATAATATTAGAGGAAGCTCATGTTCCCGTTGTGTTTACTTCTTGTAATATAATGGTCACATGATCTTATAATTCTCTTTTGACTTTCAACAACGAGAAAGGTTTTTCATCTAAGAACACGAGTCGATATTCATTTTTGGATGTTCTACATATAAATAAAATAGAAACATGGTATCATTGGAATTTAGGATTGTTTTTAGACTTTAAGACATGTAGGAATCAACCACATCTCAATCTGAAACATGGTGTGACCATTATGACTCCAAGTGATTATTTTTATTTAAAATTGACATTAATTTTACTAAAAAGGACAACTGACATACTCAAAACCAAGATAAAATATTCTTATTATTTTGATACTTTAGGTAAATAATCAAAATTTTATTTTATATGTGTAGGAATCAGCCTCACCTCAATTTGAAAAAAGGTGTGACTTATACGATTCAATGTTTCCATTATTAGTTTAAAATTAATAGATTAGTTCAAAAAAATTGACACAATGAAAATAGATCAAACCGACTCATATTTTATTGATAATTTTTTAAATTGATTTATAAGTCATTATTGACATGTAGGAATCAGTATCACATAAAATTGATACCTAATGTGGTCAGTATGAGTCAGAGTGTGTGTTTCCAATTTAAAATGAAATTTTAGTAAAAAAACAAGTGACATACTAAAAATAAAGAAAAAACATTTATATTGTTTTGATACTTCAGTAAAGTTATCCATAAGTCATTTGAGACATTTAAGAATCATCCACACCTCAATCTGATGCACTATGTGACCGATATGACTCCAGGTGCATCTTTTTATTTAAAATTGGCATAAATTTTTTGTAAAAAGGGAAACTGACCTAATAAAAACATAGAAAATGAATTTATATTGTTTTTATAATTTAGGTAAACAATACATAAGTAATTTTTTTGTGTAGTAATTAGCCTAACCGAAATTCGATACACAGTGCGACCATTATGACTCAATTTTCCCATTTTCAATTTCAAATCAACAGTTCAGTTCAAAAACGCCACTCACTAAAAAAAGTGAAAAAGTACTTGGATTTTCTTGATAATTTATGAAATAAATTCATAAGTCATTTTTGACATGTAGGAATAAATCTAACATCAATTCAATAAATGATGTGATCGGTATGAGTCAAAGTGTGTGTTTCCATATTAAAATGATATTTTAGTTAAATAACAAGTGACGTACTCAAAACTAAGAAAATACAATTAGATTTTTTTGATACATTATTTAAATTATTTATCTATCTGTTGTGACATGTAAAAATAATCCAAACCTCAATATGATTCACGGTGTGATTGGTATGACCCTAAGTGCATCTTTTTATTTAAAATCGACATTAATTTTAGTAAAAAAGACAACTGACCTACTCAAAACTAATTAAAATTATTTTCATACTTTAGGGAAATGATCCCTAAGTAATTTTTGATGTATAGGAATCAACTTCACCTCAAAATTAATCAAGATATTCCCTGTATGAATCAATGTGTCTGCTAACAATTTAAAATCGGCAGGTTATTTCAAAAAATGTCACTCACTAAAAATCCATAAAATTCTTGGATTTTGTTGATAATTTATTAAATTGATTCATATGTCATTTTTTATGTTATGGAATCAGTCTCACATAAAACTGATACAAGATTTTATTTGTATGAGTCAAAGTGTGTGTTGGCAGTTTAAAATGACATTTTTGTGAAAAATACATGGGGTGTACTCAAAACCAATAAAACACATTCATATTTCTTTGATACTTTATTAAAACTATACATAATACATTTGAGATGTGTAGGAATTATTCACACCTCAATCTGACACATGATGTGACCGATATAACTCCAAATGTGTTTTTTATTTGAAATTAAAATCAATTTTAGTAAAAAGGACATCTAACCTACTCAAAACTAAGCAAACACATTTGGATTGTTTTGATACTTTATGAAAAAAATCCATAATTAATTTGTGACATGTATGAATTATCTTCACCTCAATATGATACACAATGTGTCCAGTATGACTCAATGTGTCCATTATCCGTTTAAAATTGACATTTTATTTCAAAACATTTCACTCATTGAAAATTGAGAAAACACACTCGGATTGTATTTATAATTTTGGAAAATGATTCATAAGTAATTTTTTATGTGTAGGAATCATTACCACATCAAATGGAAACATGATGTGACTAGTATGATTCAATGTGCATGTTATTAGTTTAAAATTATTTTTTAATAAAAAAGAAATGCGATGTACTCAAAACTGACAAAACAAATTCAGATTTCTTTGATACTTTAGGAAAATAATCCATAATTCATTTGAGATGTGTAAGAATAATCCCCACCTCAATCAAATTCATGGTGTGGATGGTATGAATCCAAGTGCATCTTTTCAATATATAAGTATCATTTTAGTTTAAAATGAATATCACATCACCAAAACCGATCAAACAAACCTAGATTGTTTTCTCATAATTCTATATAATATTTATTAATTAATTTACTTATCATTTTTATCATATAATTATTTAGGTATTTTTCATAGAGATAATTCTATAAGACAAACAAGAAATGGTGTGATGTGAAAGAATCAACCACAAATCAACCTGATAAACATAGTTCTTTATATGACTCAGAGTTTAGTTTAAAATTAACACTTTGTTAATTTATTTCTTTATATTATTACTAAAATAATAATTTATTTTTTATATAGGTGATTTTTTCTTGATCAAGGGTTAGGATCAAAAGACAAAGGAAGAGTGTTGTTTTTGAATATATGTCATAATTTTTAATTTTGTAACTGTTTATATCAATGTTTGAAATGTCAATAATATAGTGTTTTTTCTTGTATTTTTGTTTTAAATTTTATTTAATTTAAATTCTATATTCATACATGATTTTTTTTATTTTGTTTTGTTTTTGGTGTTGTGGTGTGCTGTTACAACACACTGCAGTATTTCCCATTATCAGCGCTTTTTAACACTCATAAAAAACCAAGCCTTTTAATTTTTCTCTATAAGTTAGTGTTTTTCTAGTGCTGATAAAGGCCATTTTTTGTTTTGTTAAAGTCTTATTTTTTAGTATTGAAATAATCATATATCAAGGGTTATTATAGAATAACAATTACAACCCAAACACGGTTCTTAATAGTTTTTATTTCTAGAATTGGAAATAGTCATGCATAATATCATCAACATCATATATCTAAGAAAAATAGCATGTGGAAACTCCCCATTCCCATCAATTAAACTATTTAAATTGATTATCTAATTGTTTTGACCCACAATATCCCACAAAAGTTAAAAAAATCATGAAAATCCCACACATAAAACATAAAATTTTGAGAATAAGGATCACCTACCAAAAGGAATCTTTCTAATCTCACTGTAATTATAGGGTGAAGAAGAAACTATCCATAAATAACCACCACAAAAGGAACACATGGATCATCCTATATATCAAAAATGGTTTTCAAAACACAACCCATACACACCCCAAACCTATATTGTACCACCACAGTGGATCTTTGAAGAATAATGAAATAAAATCCTGTAGGGAATAGTGGAGAATTCACCACAAATTTCCGATAGAAATCCACCAAAACCCAAGGATTGAATCAAGAGAAGAGGGGATTTAATATCCCTCAAAATAACCTAGGGATGTTCCAAAAATGATAGGAAGGAATTTTTTATGATTGAATAAAAATCTACCAAACAAAAGGATTTTAAAACCCAAAACCCACCCTTTTCACATCGTGTGACCCTTTTATGATGTGTAATTCCCATGTTTTAGAAAAATCCAACTTCCTTCAAAAGTCATTCAAATCATCATTTAATTAATTACATGTCATGTAATAATTTCTTGAATTTAATATGTTTCATGAGTTTCTCCTATATCACATACAATACATGAAACCAGTTGGCTAAAAAAGATGTGAATCACCAATACATGATGTGAATCTGGTTCACATCAAGAACCACTTCTAGTAGTACTCTTGCATCTTCTACTCTATAGAGCCCTATTGTTCTGAAAAAAATGCCTCCAACTACCCAAAAAACAAGGTAACAATCTATGAAGTCATATAAAATTACATCACATGCCTATAAAATGATTATTTTCCCCAATAAAGAAAACCAAACCCATGAAAATAGAGGGGTCTGAACAACCTCCCCATGAGATACCTCTCAAGGATCTTGTTACTCATCAATGCTACCACCAGACAAACATGCCAACAAAAATACCCATGAAACACACAACAAAACCACGACAACGTCCACACAACCCAAACCAACCACTAATACAACCAACACACAGTGCTACACGGACCATATAAATTAGGGGATTTAGTTCTCCATTTGAAGATATGATATGCTCTAGGTAGCACCGACTCACCCACAAAATTTTAATCTCATCATAGTACAATTCATCTTGATTAGGAGTCAACACCTCATTTTTTAATGTATCATAAACTTTATCACACATCATTATTCAAGGAAAATAACACATCTCCAAACATAATAAGATCCAAACATCACATCATTCAAAACAAAATAGTATAAAGAAAGGCTCAAAAATCATGGGGTACTAGGAACACATATACTTCTTTCACTCCCAAGTACACTCCTCAATACCACAATTCCTCTAAAAAACATTAAAAAATGGAAGGGTCCACCCCCAAAACACCTTCTCTCTATGATCTTGGATGTCTAATGTTCTCTCCATGAACATCACATCGTCCTCTAGATTCAAATATCCTTATTCAATAACATGAGAGCCATCAAGATGATACCGAAAACGATGATACATATAGAATACATAGTGGATCCTCTCCTTCCACAGTGAAAACAAAAACCAATATGCCACCTCACAAAACTTCCCCAACAATGAAAAAGTCCCAAAAAAATCTGGGAGGAAGCTTACTCCTCCTACCAAACCTCTGTTACCCATGTTGAAGGGAGACTATAAAGAACACATGGTCTACAAATTATACCTCCATGGGTCTCAACTAATGATCATCATAGGGATCATCATTCTACTATACTACATACATCTACCCATGAACCAACTAGATCTTCTCGTCCATGCATTGCACCACATCAGGACCAAGAACTACTGACTCACCAACCTCTATCCATCACAATGAAGAATGACCCAGTCACCCATACAATGCCATAAACAAATCCATGCCAATGGAAGATTGATAGGTTTTATTGTATATAAGATTGAACAAAGTTACGTGTTGTATCCAATATCAATGGAATTCCAAGACTCATGTCCAAAATATATTCTCCAACTTATGGATGGTCGGATCTATCTTCACATCTGTCTTATAGTGGAAAGCAGTGCTAAGGTGCAATTGGGATCCAAAAGAATTCTACAATACCCTCAAGGGTCACAAGGTAAAATAAGGATCTTGATCATATATTATGTTCCTCAGTTCCACATGAATCCTAAACACATCTTTCATAGACTTCCTTATCAAAACATCTATAGTACTCGACTCACAGATCACTAGGAAGTGAGCCGATTGTATCTATCATTCCACTACCACCTAAATCTCATCACATCCTACTTGAGATTCGGGTAACCCTATGATTAAATCCCTCCATATTTCATCCTATTTACACTTATGGAAATATAAGGACTGTAAAAAATCTTCTAAAATATGGTGCTCCACATTCACCAACTAACAAACCATACATTTTTCCAAACTCTACAATGAATATTTCATCCCCAACCACCAGAGATATCTCCTCAAGAGAAGATACATCTTTGTCACACAAGGATTTACCACTGAATATGAGTTCTGAAACTTATAGAGATCTCCATCATGAATCTGCTTTGGGATAAAAAAAACCTCTCCTGGAACAAAACCTGGTTCCAATCATCCTCTGACCATCCCGCAGGAGCGTCACCATGGCCAACATGATCACATATCATCCCTGGCTCAGAGTCTCCCCACTAAGACTCTTCTACCTAATGTATCAAATATGAATCCATGGTCATCTGATGAAGATAACCTCAGTTTTTTCTCTCCGCAATATGAAGATGCATTGCTTCATGCTCTTCTCGTCATTTCCAAACATCTGTAGACTCCTGAGGCACATCCTCTTGGGACATCTGACTCAACACATCAGCAACCACATTAACCTTCCATGGGGAGTAAAATATCACAAAATAATAATCTTGAGGAAACTCCATCCACCACCACTAGAATAGTTTCTGATATCACTAAGAGAAAACACATCTCTGTCTCTTGTGGTCCATGAAAACCATAAAATACTCACCGATTAGGTAATGCTTACAAAACTTTAGCACAATCATAAATTCCTCCAACTCTACATAATGTATGGAATATTTATGATTGTGGGGACATAACTTCCATACACATAAGATGTCACCACTCTTTTCTACATTAACACATATCCCAAGCCCATACAGGATGAGTCGTATAAAACCTCAAACAAAACACCTTCCTCATGAAACTGATGTATTGGAACACAAACTCACTTCTACTTAAGGTAAAACAAATCTACCTATAACTGATCTTTTCACCCAAACATCTTGTCCCTTCCTAGTAAATGCTATTAGTGGGCTTTCCACATGAGAAAAATAGGAAATGAACCTCTGATAAAATACCATAAGACTAAGAAAAATGAAAACCACTTTCACATTCATGGGTATTGTTCCAGAAAAAATTTCCTCAACCTTTGAAATGTCCACTATCACACCCTTATGAGACACAAAATGTCTATGTAAATGCACATCTCACATCCAAAACTCAAACTTTGACAACTTCTCATAAAGATGGTGGGGTCTAGAGACCTGTAAAAAACTCTAAGATGGTCAACATAGTCCTCCCATGACTCTGAGTAAACCAAGATATCATTGATGAATACGATGATGAACTAATCCAAGAACTCATGGAACACCGATTTTATAAGTCCCATGAACACACCAAGTGGGTTTGAGACACTGAACAACATGACAACAAACTCAAATTTCTCATACCTACATTTGAAAGCAATATTTTGACCATCCTCACCTTTCACCCTCAACTGGTGATATTCAAACTATAGATCGATCTCCAAGAACCAACTATCCCCTCTCAAATGTTTCAATAGATAATATATCCTTGTAAGAGGGTAATGATTCTTGAATGTTTCTTGATTCAGTACATGATATTCTATATGAATCCTTATATTACTATTTTCCAACTTAGAGAACAACACTGGATCACCCCATGGTGACACACATGGTAAGATGAAACCTCTCTACATCAGATCATCCACTTGTAGCCTCAACTCACACAACTCCATTGGTGTCATCCCATAGGGATTCATTGAAATTGGAGACACACCTAGATACAAATCTATCCCAAACTCAAAATCCCGTCAAGGAGGTAGTGTCATAAAATCCACAGGGAAAACATTAAAGAACCCCTCTATTACCCCAAGAACACTCCTAAACTAATATTATACTTAAAAATCCACCAACTATAACAAAATAGGCTCCAATTGCATGCCACTCATCTGATAACCTCAGTCTCCAATGAATGTCACATACTAAAACTCCACATTAGAAAATGAAATTATTCTCTTAAATAAATTTATGACTACACACACAAAATATAGCTAATACATGACAATGATAACATAATATGTTAGTATCTATAATAAGAAGAGGTTCCCCACAAATTGGTGTTTCCCCATAACCAGTCTATATCCCTAGTACACATCACACAAAGAAAAATGACCTCCAACCGGTGTAGAGAAAATTAGGGGCACTGGAAGACCCTCCACATCCATTCCCAATATATGGAGAAAATTAGGGGAAACAAAGGAGTTTGAGGCTCCTGAATAAAAAAATCATACATATGGGTATGCAATAAACTTATCATACCTTAAAAAATCCTAGCATTGATAGCATTGTTACCTCTAACGTGTGCATTTGACCACACTCATCTCCTTTTCCTCTCAACTACTATCCTCTATATCCACGCTATGTACTAGGTCCCTATGGAAAAGGAACATCACAAATATTCCCTCTACCAACTCCATATACTCTTGGCTACCGAACAACAACATGTGGTCCCTGTCGTTGAAACTGAATTATTGGAAACTATTACTATTCAAAAGGGTCCTGACTTACCATCTAAAAATAACCTCCCTGATCAGTTAGAAACTGATCCTATCATTCCCCATATCTCTCGCATATATGAAACACAAGGTAAAAATCCATGAAATAAACATAGAAACAACTTGTCTCTAAGGACTAGGAAAGAAACTACCGCAACCAGTTCCTTGCAGACTAGAACTATAATTGTCTGAACACCTGCAGCCCACTTCCTAATTCTCTACTCCTTAAAATGACCTACTGTCTACCCTTATGAGGATTAAATTCCATGGAAATCATCCACTTAATAACCTCATACTTTTTCACCTCTAAATACAACAGAAGCATAAACAAAGTGATCACATACCTGATCTTGGGGCACAAAGCCTCCTCTAGACATCCTACTTATTAATTTTCATATGTAAAAACATCTGAAGTAAAGTGAAAAATGAAATTGAATTTGATCCCAAGTTCCTGCACACTTAGACTCCTCTGATTAAGGGAGAGAATATCCTACCACTTGGATTCATTCATCGTAGGTGATAGAAACTTTGTCTCGAACTCCCTCTAAAAGTCTTTCCACAACACATCCATCTCCTTACGGTCCCCAAGAAACATCTTCCACCACTAATACATATCTCCCCACATATAACTATCTTAAAACAGTACCCAAAACCCAAATCATGCTCAGATCAGACTGAAAGAGATCTTAAACTCCTCCATGAAGTGCTCCACCTCTAGACTAAGAAACTCCCCTCACATTTTCCCAAACTCTATCATTGAAAGGCATTAAAATCTCACTAAAATTCCTTATCCTCCAAAAACTCTAATGATCAACCTCATTAGCCTTCTAAACCTAATATTCCTGAGTTAAATGTGTACAATGAAAATGATCCATTTCTAAAAATAAGGAGAACATCCTAAGCCTGATATCATGGAATTTTATCACATATTATTTATTTAATTAATTTTATTTTACCAAAACACCCAATTTAAACAAAAACAAAAGTCATCATGATGCATGTACTTCTCCTAGGTCTCTACCCTTAAAATATTTCCACCTCACTTGGTTTTTCAATAATCTCAGAGTTTGTAGATTGGATCATAGGGGCCCCTAAAATATTAGGTTCAAACCGGTCCCCCAAGCCTATGTTATGAACCAAGGACAACTGTAATTGTTTCCATACCAAACCATGAAAACCTCATAGTGCATAACTTCGAACTCCATCTTATCTCTCAACCAAATCCTTTGATACCACTCTATCATGACACCCTTCTACCAAATATACCTCAATGAGGAGATGGGGATGATGACCCCCTGAGTCCCACCTTAAGTAGGCCCCAGGTTAGAGACTAGCACTGAGGGTATAAAAATCTCATAGTATAGGAGGGATTTGTCTCTATAAATGAAATAATATCAAGAGATAGGATAAAAATTAACCAAAAAATCGAGCATGAAATATAATGGTAAACCAAAAACCATCCCACATTTCATGAATAAAGTATAGCTGATATATAAAATTCTCCAACAGTATACCAAAAAAACAAATCTATGGTAGTGACTCAACAGAAGATCTACCCTGCTAGTAATGTCTAGATCGATCATACATTTCCTTCTAGAAACCTGGAACATAATTTATATATATAGGGTGATCATAACAAGTATACTCAGTAGGGACATATCTAAGACCTCACGTTCACATGTGAAAAGATCATTCTAATGAACCTGTGAACAAACAACATAACCAATAAGCACATATAGGTAATATAACCAAACCCAACCTCACCATGGATCGATCAAAAAATCATACATCCAATAATATAATATAGATTCAAGATCATAAAAAATTAAGGAACCCCGCTTCCACTTCCCCCTATATATTTTCCTTTTTTACACCCCAACGTCAAACATTCTATGCTCCCATCCCTTCAACACATACCACATCACATCCCGCCCAGAGACACTTGTGCCACACATCATGTTGCATCCATAACCAGAGTAGAAAGGTATTATGAATGTGAAGGAAATAAACCAAGTTCCATCCTCCTATAATGCATGAACCCTACCACATATCACATCACACCACATCATGTATCACTCATAGACACCTAGGACTCACATCACATCATGTCACATCCCGCCCACAAAATCATTGTCCACACATAATTACTAGGTAATCTACAACACCAACTCATATCACTACTACTGAAGAATGAGTGGGGAGATGTGGTATCCATCCATCCATATCACCACCATCCTGGATGTTGGGGAGTACACCCAAAACTCAGCAACTTTGAGAATTGGTATGGTAATATAACCTGGGTGGGGCACTTATAAATTAACATAAACATACATTATATATAGATAGCACACAATATCCAACTGACGTGTTCACATCAACTACACCAGTGCACACCACATCACCACCACCATTCTACACACCAACTATCATAACTATTTCCACCACTACATGCAACACTACACGGCCACAACACACAACACACAACATTTCCCACTTTCAGTTACAAGTTTTTCCACATTTTCACATTAATTATTTCACTTCACTATACAGTACTCATTCCTTTATTCAATTAAATTATCAAGTTTCCACACATCTATTTTAATCCCATAACATTTATTTACTAGCCTGTTTTGTTTTATTTATCATCCTATTTCATCCCATGGATAACCGAACAACTATCTCGAGCACGCAACACTAAAACTGGGCCAACTCGTACAACCCCCACCACAACACCACACATCCACCATCGCCATTGAGTCAAATCACCCAATACATCTCACCATGACAACCTTATATCACACAACCACAACTGTCACATACCACAACCATGTCTCACAACACAACCACCACACTCACCAACCACACATTACCACAACACATCACCACCACCACACATCACACCACTACGCACCATATCGACATAACAAATCTACACAAAACTTCATATCCATGCTATCCAACCTCCACATTATATCCCTTACACATCACACAACCTATTTAGTCACATCCATCAGCATTCAATAGCCCAAACCACATAGTTCAACAAAACAAGCACAATCATAAACCAAAGTATCACAAACCATATTCCACATTTATTTAGGGTGTAACATACCAATATTTTAAAAGGAAAAACTATGTTCAATATCATATAACATATTCCACATCGAACTTAAACAAACAACTAAATATTATTATTTAAATGTGATAGTTATAACCTAGACATTAAATTGGCAGGAATGAGTAGTCTTATTGGAATTATGAAATATATAATGGTAACAATCATTGATAATATAATAATTAATTCTTTTTAAATAATTACTACATTCTTTGAAATTCATTTTATTCTTCGAAAAATATATTTTCTTTGAAAACTATTTTTCATTAATATTTATGTAAAAATAATATAATTAATTTTTGAAACCTTTAAGAAATTAATTCCATAAAATTAACTTAATTTTTTTAATAATAATATCAATTTTCACTTTGGGTGAAATTTGGGATTTATTTTGGAAAGTATTGGGCTTTCAGTGAATAGTGAAAATACTGATTTTTATAAAAATCTCATTTATTTTCAATAAATTAAACAATTTAAAAGTCTCATTATGTTTTCAATATGGTTTCAAGTAACATAAGTATTATTTGGATTTATATCATCCACTTAAATTCCATTTAATCAATTTTATATTGTATTTTAGAATATGTTTATTTTTGGGTTTAATAACAGGATTTTTTCTGAAAACTATTATAAAGTACATAATGTTTGTCATTTTTAATTAATTAAAATAATAACAAATGTTGAATATTTTAAATGAAATTTATATATTATTTTACATTAAATATTAAGTTATTTTCTTAAAATTATTATGATTATACAGAGGGTTAATATAAAATCATATTTTTTTGAAAAATATACTTCTTGAAAACCTGTTTTTTTTTTGCTTCTATGGGTTTTGTTTTAAATCTAATTTTTTATATTATATGAATTTAATTTGATAAATTTGATTCCATATTTAAAATAATAAATTAAAAATTAGGTCTTATGGTCGTTTTAATTTTTATTCATAAAAATGTTATTGTGGTAACAAAATTATTTACCATGGTATAGGTAAATTAATGATGCAAGTTAAAGTTAAAAGGTATAATCGTAAAGTACCTAAATAATAACACTTTAAATGGGTATTTTATGTGTTAATATAACAAAAAACATTTAAAATATTAATTATAAACCAAATTCTTTGGAATTAGTGACACTCGAATGTGGTTGGATTTAAATATAAAATAATCCTTATTTAATCAGTTAAAACCACCCCTCCTCAAGTATATATACGACTCCTCACCACCCCTTTATAAAAAAAATCCATGAATATATTAAAATATATAAAAAACCTATAATAAACACTCTCCCCACATCCAAGTTCTTTTGGTCTCACCAAAATACCAATTCCATTTTCATTGATGGATCCTTCAACAATGTTTTATTCAAGAGGTAACTTTCTCAAACCACCTATTTTAATTTATTTTTTTCTTATACCTTCTTCTCATTTCATTCATCCATCAAAGAATAATAACTCCATTATCATGTATATAATATAATTTTATATTTATAATGGAATATCTTATATCAATCCCTTTTATTATCTCTTCTTATTCAAAGAAACAAAACTATTTTCAAATTATGGCGGTTAACCGTCTCTGTGTATAATGAGTTTCCATTTTCAGTTATCGCCATATAGGTTATTCATAAAACTATTATTATAGTTAAATAATATTTTAATAGGTTTATTATAACTTATTTAATGTTATTAGAATAATATATATATATAATATTAAATAAATTGAAACTAGTTCGTGATGGTCAGAAAAACCACCAAAATAAACTATTCATCTGTCATTAACATTTGATCAATTGAATCATAATCATTCAAGAAATAAAAATGATATATAGGAATATTTATTCTTATTGAATTTAATTAATAATTTTAAATTCCACTTCTAGCGTTGTATTCCCATTTTACAAGAACATGCATAATTATACACAAGTGAACTGATCATAAAACCATAAAGTGAACGCCGCCAAAACAATGAAATTGAACTTTATAACTCACCAAAATGACCATAAATGAATGTAATAAAATTATAATAAATCAAAAATACATGTAAAATATTCCTAATTATGTAATTAATGAATCTAATTTTATTATCCAGGCCATTAATAGCAAGTGAAAAACCTTCAGACATATGTTAATAGACACTTTAATAATAAAGCCTCATTTTAAATGCTTAAAGATTAATTTTCTAAATACTTCCCTTTAATTTATGTTTTTTTAAAATTATTTTTATGAATTTATTTATATTTATGATAATTTTTTAATGGGTAAATTTTCAATGTTCTCTAAAAAATTTTCAAAATGGGATCTTTTTAAGGTTTTATATAAGGGATTTATTAACCCAGTCTGTATTCTTTGGGTTAACCTTCCACTTCATTGATTATTTCATGATATTATTATGTGTGAAATGAATTTATATTATCTTATTTTCTATTTCCACTTGTTTTATGTGGATTTATAGTGGATACACATAACTAATTCATTTATTAATACTCATTTCAATTATATGATATTTTTAACGGTAACTTTAACTAGAAAACCATGTTTGAAATGTTATAAAGACTTATTTTATAAATATTTATCTTTCATATCTATGTTTTTAAAATTAATTTTCTGAATTTATTTATATAGACATTAACATTTTAAAAAATAATTTTTTTAATTTCTCTCAAATGTTTTCAAAAAGGGATCATTTTAAAGTTTTACGTAATGGATTTTCTTGGAAAAAATATTCTTTTAGAGTTTTTTCTAAAAGTCAAAAGGATTTTTTTATTATATTTATGGAATGAATAGAATTTCCCATAATCATGTCACATTAATATTTAGAAGCCTAATTTACAAGTTTATGTGGTTACTTTGTAAGGAAATGTTTTCTATTATACGTTTGCTGTTTTTGAAAATGAGTGACTTCAAAATGAAATGTTTATTTTTTCAAATAAATTTTTTATAATACAATAATTCATTATTTATATTTATGTTGTGGTTATTTGTAATATTTTATGATGATTATTGGTTTTGTTACAATCCAATTATGTGTGGTTCACTGATAAACCAAGTACGAGTGGTTACATTATTAACCAATGTTGGGTGGTTTCGTGATAACCCAAGGAGGAGTGGTTTTATTATTAACCAATGATGGGTGGTTCAATGATAAAACAAGTATGGGATGTTACATTATAACCTTTAATTAATTGGGTACACAGGAAATGGAAGTTGACTATATTGGTCATTCCATTTATATGAATGGTTGAGCCCCATTATAGATCATGAAAAATGGTTGATCCTGATATAACTTATATGAAGGGTTGAGCCCCATTATAGCTCATGAAAAATAGGTAATCCCAATATAGGTTATAATAAGGGTTGATATCCATTATATCTTATGATTTATCCCTATATATCTTATAAGAAGGGTGATCCCCATTGTTACTCTTCATTACATTGGGTAATGATTATATTGGAAGTCGGTCGTATGATCAATCCAAATAAAAGTGTTTTAAATGTGTTTTATGAATCTGATGCTCTAAGTTTCTAAAAAAAGGATTTCTTTTTATTTTTAGGGGTTTTAATGATTTTATTTGAAATAAAATTGTGTGTGTTTTTATATAAAATTAATGTGATGCTCTAAGTTTCTAAAATGAGTTTTTTTTTCTTTTTATGTGTGATGCTCTTTTTATTTTATAAGTGTTTTCTGTCCCTTACTAGACTAATGGATTTCCTTCATTTATGTACCTTAATAATCTTTTTGTTCTCATAACATGTTTTAAAATACATTTCATAGGGTTTAAGTAATATTAGGGACAAGTATGAGGTCAAGAAGAAAATTTTGAAGATCGATCATGAAAAGAAACCATGTTATATTTTAAAAAGATTTTTTTAGTGAAAAAATGGATACTCAGTATAAGTGTCCTTGTATAATGTATGGGTTTAATATGTAATTTTTTTCATAATTTTCTAAATCTCGAAACCTAAAATATATTTTGGAAAAAATAAATAATGTTCTAGTTTAAAATAACTAGAATATGTAATGTTTAAGGTGTGGTTCTTACAGATGGTATCAGAGTAGGGTTTAGACAACATTATAGAATATGAATTTTGGTTAAACATAGGTTATGTTTCCATGTCTATTATTTTAGTAAAATATTTACTTTGTAACATTTTTAGATCAAGGAAAATCAGTTTAAAATGGACGGAGGATGATATCATACAATATTTCTAACTCTTCCAAATGAATTTCTTGAAATATTTATTGCAATACCATATCCTTGTGATTTAGAAACTTTTTCTAAAATAAAACTCTCCTAAAAAATGTTATATGAAATATAAAAATCCCCGTCTATACCTTTATACAACCATGGTTTGTGGGTTGTTTTTAATCAAATATTAGCTTCCCAATATTTTCATCTTTCCAGAAAAGGTAAATATCATCAAGGAATTTTTAAATATTTTACCATATCATGGGACTTTTAAGTATATTATGATTTCACAACAACTTCTAATGAAAGATACCCTCATGAAACCTATTTATATTTGATTTGAAATTATAGTCTTACTTGTCATACTTATGTTATTTTAAAAAGACCCTTTATTGAAATTTTCAAAACAAAATCGGTCTGAATTTTTTATAAAAATAAAATTCTATCATAGGTTTTCAAATTACATGTCATACAAAATTATTTTCCAAATACTATTTATATGCCAAAATCCACACAAACCAAGTTGTACAAGGTTCATTTGGGGAAAGGTAATAAGGGGCATTGAAGAAGCTCTAAATCATTATTGTAATGCATGAACCTTCTATCTATGTGAACAAAATGACAATAAAATCGGGTGGATACCATGATCAGGGTATTCATTTCTTTCATCATGGAACAATTTTATATAAATCATAGGGAGGTAAAATGTCACAATGTCTATATATAAAAAAACTTCAAAAATTAATTAGTTGAGGTACCTATGGGTTGGGATACAAAATAAAAGGTATAACATAACATTTGGGGTTAAAATATTCTCTTAAAGGATGAAATTATACATTTTAAATAAGTATTTTTCCTTATATTCTTATTATATGTTGTAAAATAATTCCTCAACTATATAAAAAATTAATTTTGAAAGAAACAATTCTCTTAATTTTAGTTACCAAGAAATCAATGGCCTTTTAACCTATTATAGACTTAAGATGGTCAAATTTATCATGATTGTTTTCTCTATCAATCTCTATTAGTCAATATGTGTTAGATTTTCTCTTCCATTACCATGTTTTCTACATGGAAATATATTATGTGTTATCTGAGGTGATCATCATACTTTCCTTTCTCACTTTTCTAGTGTATGTTTTTTATCCTATTTACAAGGAGGGATTTCAAAAATGGTATTTTGAAAATTCAAAACCATAACTTTTTATCCAAAGATAAAATTGAGAGGAAAAAATATATTATGGGGGCTAGAATGTCACACCCTAGTATTTAAAAGGAAACACTATGTTTAATATCATACAATACATGCCACATCCACCATAAAAAAATGACTATATATTATTATTTAAATGTGATAGTTATAGCATAGCCATTAAATCAGAAAAAATGAATAGTATTACAATAGTTATGAAATATATAATGTTTATACTCATTTATAATGTTTTTATTATTATTTTTAAATAATTACTATATTTTTCAAGTCATTTTTTCTTTCAAAAAATACATTTTCATCCAAAATGGGTTTTCATTGATTTTTATGTAAAAATGATATAATTATTTTGTGAAACTTTTAGAAATTAATTTCATAAAATTAAATTTTTATTGAAATAATAATATAAATATTCACTTTGGGAAAAATATTTGGATTTTTTCCGAAAATATTGGGTTTTTAGTGAATAGTAAAAAATATCAATTTTTTTAAAATGTCATTTATTTTTAATAATTTAAAAAACTCTAAAAGAACCATTATGTTTTTAATATGGTTTTAATTAAAATAAGTATTATTTAGTTATATTTCATCCAATTAAATTATTTTTAATCGATTTTATGTCTTATTTTAGAATAAGTATATTTTTGGGTTTAAAAATGTGATTTTTGTGAAATTTGTTGTAAAGTATATAATGTTTCTCATTTTTTGTTAATTAAAATAATCTATAATTTCAAATGTTTTAAATGAAATTTATAGATTATATATCATTAAATATTAATTTACTATCATACAATTATTATTATTAGTAATGGAGTTAATATAAAATCATATTTTTCTTGAAAAAATACACTTTTTGAAAACACTCTTTTTCATCACGTTTACTTGTTTTCTTTTAAATATAATTTTTCCAAATATTGTAATTGAATTTTGTAAAATGGATTCCATATTTTTAATTATATGGTTTAAATTATTTTGTAATTTATTTTTAACTTTTATTGTTAAAAAATTTACCATGGTAAATAAATTATTTTCCACAGTATAGGTAAAATAATGAAATAGGTTAAAGTTAAATGGTTAAAGATTAAAATACCTAAATAATAAAACTTTAAACTGAGTTTTTGATGTTTTTTCATTCCTTAAAAATCCATTAAAACATTAATTATAAACCAAATTCTTTGGAATTACTGCAACCCAAATGTGGTTGGCTTTGAATATAAAATAATCATTACTTAATCACTTAAAACCACCCCTCCTCACGTATAAATACCACTATTAACCAGACCATTTCTCCTCAAAGGCCTTTAATATATTAAAATATTTGAAAAATACCCTCCTACTCAATCTCCCTTTTTCCAAGTTCTACTATTCTTACCCAAATACTAATTCCAAGTTCTTTTTCGGATCCTTCAAGGATTTGTTATTCAAGAGTTGACTTTTTAAACTACCTCTTTTAATTTATTTTATTCTTATACATTATCCTCACCTCCTTCATACATAATAGTATAATAACTATATTTCATGTATATTCTTGAATTTTATATTTTTAATGGAATATATTATATCCATCCCATTTATTTTCTCCTCTATTTCAAAGAAACGAATCTATTGTCCAAATTATAGCGGTCAAACATCTCCGTGGATAATGAGTTTTCATTTTCCATTATCACGTTCAAGGAAGGTAATAAAACTATTATTACTATTAAATAAAATTTTAATATATATATTATAACTTAATTAATGTTATTAAATTAATATATATATATATAATATTAAATAAAATGAAACTAGTTTGTAATGGTCGGAAAAAACCACCAAAATAAACTAACCATTTGTCATTATGATTTTCATCAATTGAATCATCCTCATAAATTAAATAAAAATGATATATGGGATCATTTATAATTATTTAAGTGACTTAATACCATTTTATTTAACTTTTATAGTTGTATTTTCATTTTACAAGAACGTCCATAATCATACTTGAGTGAATCAATCATACTACCATAAAAAAATGGTATCAGGACAACGAAATTGATCTTTTTAACTCACCTAAATGGAAAAAATTAATGTAATAAAATTATAATACATAAAAAATATTTGAAAAATGTTATGAATTATGTAATTAATGAATATAATTTGATTATCTAGATCATTAAGAGAAAGTGGAGAACCTTTAGACACAAGGTAAGAGACTCTGACGAAAAACTTCATTTTAAATGTTTTAATGATTTATTATATAAATATTTATATTTTATTTATATGTTTTAAAATTTATTTTTATGAATTAATTTATATGTAAATTAATGTTTAAAAATTTTAATTTTAAAATTTCGTTCAATTTTTTATGAAAAGAAATCTTTTTATGGTTTTATGTAATGGATGTCTTAACCCAATTTAGATTATTTGGGTTAACCTATACTTAATTAATTATGTCACGATACGATTTTGTATGAAATAAATTTTTATTATATTATTTTTTTATTTCCACTTATTTTATGTTGATTTAAAGTGGATAAAGATAATCTATTTATTGATTAATTCTCATTTCAATGATATGGTATTTTTAAGGGACTCTTTAACTAAAAAATCTCATATTAAATGTTATAAATATTTATTTTATAAATATTTTTCATTCATTTCTATGTTTCTAAAATTAATTTTATGAATGTATTTATATTAATAGGAGTTGTTTTTAAAAATGTTAGTTTTTTAATTTCTCTCACATTTAATCAAAAATTGATCTTGTTATGGTTTTATGTAAGGGAATTTATTTTAGAAATATATTCTTTTAAAGTTTTTTTACAAGAGTAAAAAGGAATGTTTTTATTACATATATGGAATAAATTTAATTTCCCACCATCATGTTACCTTAAAATTTTGAATATTAATTTACAATTTTATAAGGTCACTTTTGAAGAAAATGTTTTCGATTATACATGTGAAGTTTTTCAAAATGTGTGATCTCAAAATGAAATGTTGTTTTCTTAAAAGAATGTTTTTATGGTGAAACATTTCATGAATTATGTTTATGTTATGATTCATGGGTATTTTTATTGTTATGTTTGGTATCATTATAAACCAATTATGGTTGATTCCATGATAAAACAAGGACGAGTGGTTATGTTATTTACTAATAATGGTTGGTTCTGTGATCAACTGAGGGTGGGTGATTATGTTATTAACCAATGATGGGTGGTTCATGATAAACCAAGGACATGTGGTTATGTTATAACCTCCAATTAATTTGGTACTCCATATTTGGATGTTGACTATATTGGTTATTCCATTTATACAAAGGGTTGAGCCCCATTATAGCTCACGGGTGAGCCCAATATAACTTATATGAAGGGTGACCCCATTATAGATCTTAAATACATTGGGTAATGGCTATATTGGAATTCATCCAAATGGTTAATCTAATTAAATGGTTTTTGTAAAGGTTTTATGAATGTGATGCTTTATGTGTCAAAAAATTGTTTTATTTTTCTTACTATGGGTTTAAATGATTTTATTTGATCTAAAACGTTTTTTTCATATAAAAAATAATTATTTTATTTCCCCAAAGAAAATTGATATAAAGGTAAATATTTCATGGGATTTCATGGTTTTCACTATACTAATGGATTTTATCTTTTTATTTCCCTTACTAAGTTTTTTATGCTCATACCATGTTTTAAAATGTTTTTTCATAGGGTTTAAGAAAGATTAGGGACATTGAGTAGTTCTATATAAAAATTTTGAAGATCGATCGTGAAAAGAAACCATGCTTTATTTTAAGAATATTTTTTGGTGAAAATAATGGATACATGGTATAATTTTCCACTTGTAATGCATGGGTTTAATATGTAAGAGTTTAACCTAATTTTCTAAAAAACTAAACCAAAAAATATTTAAGAATGAAAGAAATAGTATTCTAGTTTAAAATCACTAGAATATTTAATTTTTAACATTGGGTAATTACAAAGGGGATTTCATCACATTAATTATTTAATTAGCATGGGTATTATCACACAAACCAAAATCTAGGAGAAACTAGTTTTATCAGTCAAATATATTTTCCTTAGTATTATAGTTAGGGTGTGATCACACAATGACATAGAAATGGTCATTACAACATAACAACTACATTGCAAACAAGGCTCCTAACAACCATTATTTTCATAATTTCTAATAGGCATGCATAATATAATAAATAAGATATATTAAATCAGTAAATCTTGCTACAACTCCTCATTCACATTAATTCAACTATAAAAAATAATTACTTAATTACTCCAAACCATAATATCCACCCAAATTTAACCAAAATAATGGAAATCCCACAAATATCATGTAAAATGGTGATAATGAGGATCCCCTACCTCAAGGAAGCTCTCTGACCTCACTATGCACTATAGAATGAAGAATATACTATCAAAAAACCAATACTACATAAGGAACTCATGGATAATCCTACACCACACCAACGTTTTGTAAAAATAAAACCCATACACACCCCAAACCAAAACTACTCCACAATAACGGATCTCCAAATAATAGAAGGAAACCCATTTGGAAGATAGGATAACTCACTAAAAATAACCAATTGTACTCCACTGGAACCCAAGGATCGAAGTAGGAGAATAATGGCTGGAAGATCCCTCCAAATTTCTAGTGTATCTTCCAAAATAACAGGAATTAAGGGTGGATGAATGAATAAAAATTGGATGAAAAAAAGGATTTAAAAACCTGAAACTTTCCCCTTTCAGGTTGTGTAACTCTTTCCTGATGTGTAATTCACAGTTTTTCCAAAATTTCAACTTCCATAAATATTCAAATCCCCTTTCCCTTTAATTAATTACATTTCATTTAATACTTGAACAAAATTAATATTTTTCATGGTTTTTCCCTTATCCTATATACAATATATGAAACCATCCGGCTACACAAGTCACAAGTCACCAATTCATGATATGAATTCAGTTCAGGTTTTGAACCACCACCTACAGTACTCCTATAGCTCTAGCTCCAATGAGCCCTCTATACCTCCTTTTTAATTCCTTCAACCACCCAAACATAAAATTAATGGGTTGGGAAGTCACATACCATTATATAAAGTGTTAAGATAGAGTCTTGGACTCTACACTTATTTCTTTATGAAGAAGGTGAAGGTATTTTATAAAAGGGGTTGAGGCTTGGAAAAGTGGTTTTTAAAATGATTTTTTTTAATTATGAAAAATAAATGTGTTTTTTTTGAAATTTTCATGTTCAATTTGGATTTTTATTTATAGTAGTAAGAATTATTAACTTATGGATTTTTTTTATTCCTTTTTGGGTTTTGATCTTGGGTGCATGCCTCATTATTTTGGTTTCTTTCCTTTGGGGATCCTGGTTCTTTCTTGATTCATGAACATTTTAAGGTCATTTTCTTGTTGATTTGGGTGTTAGTGACCTTTGGATCAGTGATTGGGTAATTAAAAGGGTGGTTACCTTCAGGTAATTAAGCACTAAAAAATTCTAAAATTATGGGGTTCACAGGGGGTAGTGTTCTGAGTTGAGTTCCTTCTTTACCCATAGAGTGTGGTGTCCCAGGTTGAGTGACCATGTAATTTCTTTTAGTGGCATGTTTGTATGTTATCTTCTACCATTTTTATGTGTTAAAACTATTGATGTCTCTACTATATTGGTGTTGAGTTCCTTTAGGTTGGTTTCCCTTTTGAGGGAGTGAGAATAGGTTCCTTAATGGATCTTAATTGTTTATTTGGACCTTTTTAGAGATTCTTTTTAGGAGTGTATGTCTTCATTTTGGGTTTCTAATTTGTTACACCATTTAGAGAATTTATAAATGGTTTTGATACCCATATTCATTCTTTATTCCATTCGATCTCCTATTGATGATCGTGGTTACATTTTTCATGGAGATATCTAGTGATTGTGTGGGATTGTTGGTTCGATTTAGAGTAATTTTCGATATCCAATATTTTTTCTTACATCCCTATTTATATGTTTATAATCCAACTCACCTCACTCTATGGGGTGTGGGTTATGACTCATTCCCTTTACTTTCATTTTGGATCAAGACTTTCTAGGGGAAAAAATGAAATGGTGGGGAGGTTTGTGAAACTCTTCGATTCATTGGTATAATTGCATTGGGATTTTATTAAACCATTTTTTCCTTATTAGATTGATTGGGTGTTGAGGGTTAGAAATATTTATTTTTTTGGAAGATATATTATGGCACACAGTTGGAACATGGTCTACCAAACCATCCGACTAAACATGAGAGGGTGTTGGTTTGGGGATAGTGTGCTTTTTAAAGGTTTTCCAAACCTTATAAAGTTTTAGGAGTAACTGTGTGGCCTTATTTCTTTGGACATATGGTATCTCTGACATGGTTGGTGCAAGGTTTGATTAACCATGAAACCAAATTGTTCAAGCTATCTAGGTCCTTAAAAATTTAGGATTTTCCAATTTTTCCTTAAATAATTCAAATCCCCTTGTCACTTTCACCCATCATTAATAGCCCTATAATTTGGAATAGTATACCATCATCTTGGATATATGGTTCATTCCCCATGATTTCTTGGCGGTTTGGCTTGAGATAAGCTCATTTCTTCATATTTTCTCTTCCAGTTCCACTCTTTTACCTTTATTCTTCCTCTTTCAAGGAATAGTGAAACCCTATCTTGCCCTATAGAAAAATATATGATTGTTAATGGGGTATTTGGTTTTTTCCCTTGTGTTTTATGTGTATGAGGACATATCCACCTTGAATCTTTTGGTTTTCATCAAAATAAACAAGTTTCGAAATGATTTCAAGGTATGTATCTCTATTTAAGGTCTTTTCCATGGATAACCTTTAATTCCTAGTTTCTATTGGTTATTATTTTATAAATTCTTTTAAATTGAATTATGAGTGATTATTTATCCATTTTTTGATGTGATTAATGATTTATATTGTAAATTTAAAGCATTAAAGCAGTTTTCCAAAGGTAGTTGGTTTTTAATCACTCCACATATATGTTAAAATGGCTCAAGGAAATTTAGTTCATTAAAATAGGGTTTTCGAAAGGCTGTCAAATAGTTCCTTTCGGGTTTTGAATTTAGGACATATTTTGGTCATAAATTTTTTATTAGATAGGTTTTTAAATGAATTAGGTGAGGATAATTTTTAAATGATTTAAATGTACTTTAATGTGATGTTTTAAAGAATGGTTTCCCTTGAAGATGGAATTGTATTTCAAATGGGCATGTTTTACCATGAGTGTGATGTTGTTAAAAATTAGAAAGTGTGTTTATTAAATTGGAATTTGAAACAGATTTTTTGTGATAGCACATGTGATTGTTTCTATGTTTGGAATTGAGTAGTATTTGGGAAAACTTGGGTGTGTGTATGGTGACTTAGGCTTTATGAACATAGATTATTTCATGGACTAGCTAGGGAATGTTGTCCAAAGGAATAAGAGATCAATTGGGGACGAAGAAAAAGAAAGTTTCTAAAGTGTTGTTCAAGGAGCCAAGAGGTAATTTAAGGAGTAAGATCAATGATCTTCCAAAACATTAACCAACGGACTGAAAGTGATCTTGGATGTTTGGTCCCAGAGAAGACTAACATAGATTCCAACTTATTATACTTTCATATCTAGTTAGAAGTTTTTTGACTAAGTCACACTAGAACCATATGCTTAGATCCCATGGTGTACATTACTTATTCCTAATTGATTTTATATGTGGTATGCATGATGTTACTGTTGTGTGTGATTATGTTATGAATTATTCTCATTCCCTCTTTATCATTATGAGTTACATAATTCTGTTATTCCCATGTGTTTATGATTAAACCCCTTTTAATGAAAATGATGTTTTTTATGTTTATTATTGTAACCATATTCCATTACTTGCTTAAGTAATGATTTTTTTAACTAATGTTTATGTTTATGATCATGACTATTCCTTATTTATGGTATGTTGAGTATGTTCATGTTTATTGGATTTTTTTTATTTATTTGAGACATGTTGAGTTTTTTTTGGAAAACATGTTTTGTTTGAAATAAAAAAAATAAAGGGATTTTTAAAGGATTTTTTTCAAGTGAACTTGATTCAAAAGTGTTTTTTTTTCTAAAAAATAATGTCTCAAACTAGACATATTGGTTAGAATAGTATAAAAACATTACATATATTTATTGTGGTATTCTATTGTTATTTATAACTCACACCATACATATGCCTTTGGACATATATGGAAATTATTTTTCAAGATAGAGGTAAGGGAAAGGGACCTATTATCAATGGATCTCCTTGATTACCACTGTATAGAGTTTTTATTGTTTGTGGATACATGATAACATGGGGTTTATCTCATGAGGATCTATTTTTTGAGTTTTGTTCAGTTGGGATGTTTTGTACAAACTTGTCCTTAGCCTCGATGTTTTTTAGGAGTTAATGTTTATTAATTTATGTTATAATCCCCACTTATGCATGTGATTCTTTTTTTATTGTTTGGTATCCAGTTGTTAATTTTTATTCATGAAACATACTATGATTTTGATATGAAATCTTTTATCCAGTTGTTTATTCAAAGGTGAAGTTATTCCTAGTAATTATGTTCTGAGACCCCGGTACTAGTTACCACCCATGGGTGACTGAGAAATTTCCTTGGGTATATTCTACACTATATTAGGAGTTCTATGAATGGAAATGTCATGAAAGTTCTCTAAAAAATCCTATAATATCTCAATAATATAAGAGTAATTCTAATCTTAAAATAATTCCTTGGAATTTTCTAAGTGTTCACTACATATATCTTCTTAGGTTCAATAGAAATACCTTTCTCAGATACCACATGCCTTAAAAAATCAATTCATAGATCCAAAACCGGCACGTAGACAACTTAGATTATAGTTTATGTTCCTTAAAAATCACCTAAAACAATGTAAATGTTTTCTAAAAAATACTCTCTAATTTTTTATTAAACCAATATATCATCAATTAATGCCATAAAAAGGTTTTGATATTCTGGTGGAAGATCTAATTCATAAGGCCATGAAAAAAGCATAGTAATTTTTAAGAATTAATGAAATAACCAAGTACTCATAATGCTCATTCATAATTGTGAAATTCATCTTCGGAATATATTATTCCTTCAATTTCATTTAGTGGTATCCATATCAATGTTAAATTTTTTAAAACCATATAGAACTTTTGAGTTGGTAAAGGAGTTCATTGATCTAATGAAACAAATACTTAATCTTAATGGTAACCTAATTGTGATTTCGGTAATCGATTCAAAGTCATATAATTTAGTCACAATTCTATTCAAATAGAACCGGTGATGTCTATAGTGACATTATCAAGAAAATAAATCATTTTCTCTCAATATACTCCAACTAGACCATCAATTTGTTTCATTTTAGTGGGATCCATTAAATAAGATGTTAAAGATATAGGGCTCGTACTTGATAGTAGATCAATAGAAAACTATACTTACCTCTTCGGTGGAAACCCAAAAAAATCATTGGAGAAAACCTCAAGATACCGTCTCACTACCAAAGAAAACTAATAATCTAAGATCTATTCAAAGGAATCGAAACAAAAACTAGATATTTAGTATGATATTGAGAAAATATTTTGAACAAGTGTTCATATACTTCCTTACCCTAGGTCCAAATTACCCTAGAATATGTTAGTGTCCCCATAGGGGGGAAGAAATAATAACCTTTTTTGCTAAAATTAAATTTTAAATTTTAAATAAACCATCCAATCCATACCAAAAATCATAATGAAGATATATATATTGAGAAATAAGAAATCCCATATGATTGCGCCATTAAAAACTATCACATGTCACTCAAGACACTATAATTAAAACTTGTTTATATTTACCAAAAGAGTTGAAGGGTCCATCACACATGGAATTATCTCAGGTCACCAACCTAAATAATCAATCATCTTGGATGAAATAAGGGAACATCTTATATCTATGTCCAATAAAGTAAATTCCATTGAAGAAGAAATAAATATTATACCTCTCATGGTCATTGGTCCAACATCAGAATCCTTGAGCACACACTCAGCTGCATATAAACCCATCGATTTTGGATCACTCTGAGTCTTCTTGGAAGGATGAGAATCTCCCTTCATCTGAGGATGATAACCTTCTCCCTTATATGAATGAGACCGTATATGAGATCCTCTTGTATGAGAAGATCCAAAATTACTACTAAAGGGAGGATACCTGTAAAAGTGTTACATATTCCCCAAGTTCCCACAATGGTAGAAATTATTTATTACTTCATAGAAAACATGATTTTTGTGACCCAAAATTCACACATTGATATAACATGACCAATTTATGCCCTGAGAGATGCATGGGAGTAGAATCAGAAGGATTTCGTATTCTCTCATTAGTACCTCATCAAGATTATATGTGTTTTCTTTTCATACTAAATTATGATCTTTGACTTCTTCTATTGTAGTAGAAGATACAAATTTTATACTATGATGAGGATACCTAAAAATCATTGTAGATACCCTAAGTTCCTACATTGGTTCCAATTATTTATAGCTTCTTGTAAAACTTTCTTTGTGTCACCCAACTTCCCACATTGATAGAACACCACTAGACTATGCCTTAAGTGAATCAAATCAATATAATCACAAGGATTTTTGACTCTCCCATTTCTACCTTATCGAAACTCCTCGTGATTTCTCTTTAGACCAAATAAGGATCTCTAACTTAAACTATAGTAAAGGAAAAAACAAAACTAGTCAACCCTTCTATGTTTTTCTCAACCATTACTACTTTTTTGACAACCTCAGTATAGGTAAGTTGAAAAAATGATGAATTCTTGAACTAACTACAATTCTCAAATGTATATTAAAGAATCAATACTTCATATAGTCATTTTTAAGGCGCTTCAGTACAATGTGAACTAAAAAATAAAACTGAGATGTATTTTATAATATTTTATGGCCTAAAAACTCAAATTTCATGAACTCCTAGGCCTTATCCACCCTAAAAGTCTCTATGAAGAACTGATAATTGAACCTCACCTTGATCTCATCCCAGGTGAGATCCTTATATGTTTTTTTATTCGTGGTAAACTCCCACAATATCTACCAAGAACCCTCCATCATATAGGTTGTGTAACTAGCCTCAGATATCTCAGGAGTATTGAGAAATTCAAATATATATTCAATATTTTCCATCTATTCCTTAGGTTCATAATACCCCAAATTTCCATGAAATATATGTGAATTATTCTTAGTTAACTCTTAAGCATGATCTACCACTCGATCAAGATATATCTCATCATATTGACCTTAAAGTTGAATTTTTATAATAACTAAATCAAAGAGATTCAATTCTATTAGAGGGTTAATTTGTGGTTTATGTTCAATATCTCCCTCTCTATAACATTATGAAGACCTTCTTGGAGGCACGATCAATAAAATATGAAACATAAAACTCAATAAATACCTAATTCACCTCTAAATTACAATAGTAAATCATAAAAAGTTACCCAATTACACATAAATAATAAAAATCAACAATAATAGTAAAATAAAATATATATGGGGTGAAAAAAACAAAATTTCAACATTTACTCACTACGCATGATTTTCCACATAGTTTGGATAACCTTGTGCCAGTTATTAAAGTGTAATTAAGAATATGTCAAGGACTAATCACAAACCTACTAAATGGTTTTCTAGTTTCTGTTCATAAACTATACAGCCCTAATAATCTACCCACTTCCACCCCAAAACTAAAAATTTCCAAAAATAACTCATAGGATTTTTCTAAAAACATATATTAGTAGTAAACCTTATAAAAATCATAAAACTACTAAAGAAAAACTCTTAAATATAAGACATAATTATCAAAGACATGTGATAAATTAATGTTTAGGATGAAAAAGAGAATTCCATGCAGTCCCCTACACTCAGCTCTCAAGTTTTGATATTTTTACTCCATACTAACATTATTGCTCCAATAAATAAGATATTTTATATAATTTTATAATGAACCATCCCAGGTTCACATAACACATCACATATCCTGGCATGCCACAAGGCATTAAGTGCATAACTAGTCTCCAAGAGTTGGTGATAAGAACTAGGGTATCAAATACTAATCTAGTGGAAATAATTTTACCCAAAAATCCAAATTACTACAAAAAAGTCTCCACAAAAAAATCTAACATGACACATTCTTAAATCTTATATCCATTAAAACAAATAACAATTCCAAAATAATACAAAGAATAAACAAAGTAAAATTAATGAAAAAATTAACCAATATAAAAAATTACTTTATAAATGAAAATTAAAGTGATAAACCAACATCATATACACTTGGTAATAAAAATATTCAAGGTCAAAGGGGTTGGTAAAAAACTTTCCCAAAAATGGAACAACTATTAGGATCCTAAATATTATATTTCTAAACTGTTTGTATACACCCCATGGAAGTATAAAGAGTGTGAGGAAAATCCTATTAGGTTACAACATTGAATCCACATTATATATCTCACAATTAAAACCATTAATTCTATTTTTAAATTAAAATTTTAGATTTTTTTGTTTTTTATCTAAATGGTGGAAAACCATTTCAAAATCCTTTGGTTTACAAAAGAATACAAGTTCTAAAAATAATCATGAGAAAGTAAAACATAATATAACCAAGAGAAACATTAAATAATCACCATCATGATATCAAAATAAATAAGTGAAATATAATGAAATAACATAAATCTACGATAAAAAACACATCAAAAAGGGATCTAATATCTTGTAAAACATAACAAAGTGGCGTTAACTAGGAATCCCCTATAGAACACTAGTCATCCTATGTGAACCTGATAAAATAAACCATCCTAGTATCTCTCTTGGTATTACTAAAAATAACCCCTATGCATTTCACAGACTATTCTAGAGTGTCAACCATCCAAGTTACCCAACACACCCCAAGGTTTCCCATGTACAACCCATAAATAATCAACTCTCACAACATATCCAACCTCAACAACCACATAATCAATAAGTATCTACACAAATCCAAGGATCATGCGTAAAAGAAACATCATTCTTAAAATAATACACTTTCAAAACTTCTTTCAAAAACCCATTTAGAATTGAGATCCCCTTTGAGATATTTTATCAAACACCTAGAAAGTATAAAAATATATTTAGAGAAAAAACCATTTTAAAGCCAATAAAAACTCACTTTAATAAATAAAAATTCAATAAAACAAATAAAGAAAATAAAATAGTCCTTGAAGAATCATTTATAAAATATTTTAACAAATAAATATAAAGGAAACTGAATAACTAATAGTGTAAAAATGGATATATTTTTTATATAGATAAACCTACCTCAAAAAATGTAAATTCATAAAATTCTTTAAAAGCCATATTAATAGAGAATGATGGGTCCTAAAAAGTATAAAAACTATAAGATTCCACTTCAGAAACCCACACCTAGATAAAAGATTGTCCACTATAGCCAACTAGGGAAAATAAACCTGAATGAATTGGGAGAACAAGATAATACAAAAGGATAGGAGAATGAATTCATAAGAAAACATGAATTTACCTTAATGAAACCACCCAAAATCAAGAGGATATCACTACGAAGAATGAATAAGGATATCTTTGTGGTTGTGAGGATCTAGTTTATTTAAATATAGAAAAAACATGGGATATATGTTAATAATTTAATAAGGGTATAATATTCCTTTCACAATTTTTAAAAAATTAACCAAGTCGCATTATTTGCAAAAATGTGCACCAATTTTGTGGGTGTCACTATATGGAACCCCCAGGCATAAGATTCAATCACACGGTTTAGCTACACAGTTCCCCATGACTATATTCCTCACCCCTATGCATCAACAAGGTGTCACGGTTTTCTTGAGAAGTTGTATAGTTTGGAGAATCATGCACCAACTGTGAAAAACCACACTAAAATACCCCTCCCCCAATGCACGATATGGGTGCATGGTTATAACTAACTGTGTGAGAATAATACACAAACCATTTTTATTTTTCTCATATTTTCATTCTCCCATATCCTAAATCTCATAAAATAAATAAATAAATGAAATAGTCAAAATAAATATCTATTACTAACCTAGTGGGTGTCACATAGTGTTCCCCATGAGAACCTAGTTGTCAACACTAATAACTAAGGAGATAATAATTTTCTAATCACATAATCATCCTGGTTATTCAATAACAGAAATCCTTATTATAAATTAGTTTATAATCATAATATATCATCACCAATTATGTTTTAACATTCTCATTAACTATCTAAATCTACGGGGATCCAATTCAATATAATAGTTTCAACTTTAATATCCATACCCTTTTAGCATTTATTAATTTTTAATTATATATGTCAAAAACTATTTAATTTAAATTAATCAATATATTAATTGCCATTCTATAATATTGATTATTAGGACACAATTATACCTTCTTTGTGGAAGGATATACATGAAAAATAATATGTAAAAAACATCATATTACAAGTAAACAACAAATAAGAAAGGCTATCAACTAGATCCAACTATCCCAAAACATTTACACATCATCCATACCATCCCAACATCATCAAAATCAAGTCTCTACCACAAATATGTCAAAACATATTCATCCTTTCCATATCAAAAAACCTTACCAAGTTCATATTGGTTCCAAAAGGTTATGTTAGATATGTGACTACAAGAATGGTGGATTTTAATCTAAAACCTGACTAGAAATTATTTCCCCAATCTATGTGTATGTTGGTCAAATGATATATCTTGTGGTCAAATAAAATTATATCTGAGTATAAAAAGATTAAAATATAGGGAATATAAACATTTAGTAGTTAAATCATTGTCTGATAAATTAAACAACATATAAGATATTAAAAATTAAATACAATGAAAATTAACAACAATGCATGGAGTATTGAGTAATAAATCACATAACCTTAAAGGATATTACTTACCAAAATGTTCAAAAATCAAAAGAAAATGTTTCTTTTATCCAAATTGACATGAGGATATTTATACAGATCCAAGGTATTCTTGTACCAATCCTGAAACTTTTTTGACTATAAACCCAAATGATGGTATTAGTTTTCTCTCCCCAAAACTCTATATTCATATTCATCAAATCACTTGATCATCCTGATTATTAAATCTATATTATTAAACTTGAAAATGTAAAATCATGAATTATTAGACAAACCTTGTATTTTTATCAATTAAATCCTTCAATCATAGAAGATAAGAAAAGATAGATTCTAACCCAGAAGCTCTTCAATTATGAGGGATGAGGCAGAGAACAATTATAAAAAGGAAATCTGAGTTCTTTAAAAAATAAAACCTCATAAGAAGTATCACTTAGAACAATTATAAAATTATTACAACCAGGAGAACTCAGAAGAAATTATATGTTACTACAGATTCACTAGAAATCATCTTTCTGGTACTTATGAATTGCTTGGGTAATAACAATGATCCTTGAATCCTCGAGTTGAATTTATAATCCTTTTTGTTACAAACTCCAATGTCTGGATTCTATGTTCTTTGGGATCAATTGAAAAAATATTGGGCAAATCCTTTAATCATCCAATGGATGCAGCTTTAGACTGTATTTAACTATGTGTTTATCTCTACATGTTATCACAACATTCTTTCAAAGTTTCAATAAATGTTTGATTAAAATTTTCAAAAATTAAAGTACATTCAAAATCAAATCATAAAGGTAAAATAAAAATACAATAATATTAAAAAGAATAAACCTTTCAAAATTTATCTTATGATACAGACAGATTATATTCTTATTATTAAGATGGTTATGGACAATGTTCAAATTCAATTTTCTTATCATATATAAAATTAAGAATAAAATCATGTGAAAAACTAAAATAAATAAATATCACCCTTTTTAGGATTTAGTTAGATTATTAAAATGTTTTATAATTGTAGACCATAAGAGTAAAATATTTTTTTAGAAAAGGGATAAGTTATAGAATATTAGATAATGTTATTATTATGATAATTACAAAATATATTCAATCATTTAATTAATACATTATTGTATAATATATTTATACATAATATTTAACATCTAATATACTATTCAAGTGAAACGTATTTAAAAAAATAAATAATTTCATCAGAGCAGTAAAATAAATTTGAACACCATAGTATGAGAAATACATAACATCAAGTATCATATTATTTAATAATATGAAGTAAATTTTACCTTAATGAAGTTAATTTCCTTTTTACATAACTAAATAGATTAAATTCTAGAGGTTAGGTTCTATTATAAGTTCTAAATTCCTAGAATTTTCATATGATATAAAGTACATACATAAATATTTAGTACAAATCTAATGTAAAAAAATGTTCTCTCCCTTTCTCAATGATTTCATGAATTTCATGAGATAGGGGAAATGAGAAGCATAAAATATGATTGTTTTGAGATTATCACATATAAATTCTATTTATTATATTCAAATCTATCATAATTTATAGGTTTTTTGAAAATATTATCAATATAGTTTTTAGTTCTCATAAACTCGAGAATAATATATCCTTTTTATATGTGGTCCTAGAGAAAGTGGTTTATTATGTCTATGTGCTCTGAATGTGAGTGATGAACTAGATTCTTAGACAAAGAGATAGAACTGGTATTATCATAGATTATCATAATTTTGGTAAAAGTAAAACAAGAATTTATAAGTTTTTTTCATCCACAAAAACTGAGCGTAACAACTTCCAACCACCATATATTCAGCTTTAGTGGGAAAAAGTGTAACCGAGTGTTGTTTAATATTGGAACATGAAACTGAAGACTCCCCTAAGAAATGGAATGTTCTAGTAGTTCTCTTATAATGTATTTTATTCCTTCCAAATTCATTATTAGAATAACTATTAAGTGGAAATTTAATTCCAGATGAATAAAATAGTCCATGTTCTATAGTTCAATTAAGGTAGTAGAAGATCTACTTGACATTATAAAGATGGGATTCCTATAGGTTTTCTTGGAATATTTTACACAATTAAACAAAGTACACACTATATCATTTACTAGATATCAAATATATTAATCTTTTAATCATCCCTCTAAGTAACTTTTGATCAACTGGTTTCCCTGACCCATCAAGATCATGTTTAAAAGTTGTACCTATAAGAGTTCTAATACTTAAAGTTTTATCAAAACCAAAAAAATTAAGTAGATCTATTATATACTTATGTTGATTTAAGGTTGTTCTTTCAAATCTCATAATTATTTTGAATCTAAGAATGAAACTAAGTTCACGCATCATGCTCATCTCGAACTCACGCTTCATAATTTCTAAGAGACTATTTGAAAGGGGTTTTTATTTGAGTTAAAGATAATGTCATAAATATAAATTTAAACAATGATAGTCCCTAAAAATATTTCTTGATAACATTACTGGAGATTCCCATTCCATATTTTTTGAATTATAAAACCAAACAATTGATTATACCAGGATCCCAGAGGTTGTTTAAGCCCATAAAAATCTTTGGTAGGTTTAAAGACTTGTTCTTGAGAATTTATATTATCAAAAATATGGGGTTGTTTAATAAATACTTCTTCCCGAACATATCTATTAAAAAATTCACTCCTAACATCCATTTTATATAGAGTAAAATTAATATGATATGTAAAGTCTAAATGTATATGAATGGGTTCAATATTTGTAACCAGAAAAAGAGTTTCTCCATAATAAATACCCTTTTCCTAAATATAACCCTTTAAAACTAGCCTTTCCTTATTCCAAATGATAATATCATTTTCACCACATTTTTTCGGAACACCCATTTCACTCTTATAACCAAACAATCTTTTTGATGCTCAAATAGGGTTTAAAACTTATTCTATTCAAACTAATTAAGATCTTATTTCATGGGGATTATCCAACTCTTATCACCGATGGATTCATATGTCATTCTATGTACAATTTTAGATAAGAATAAAATATTCTCACATTCATTTCATAAATAATTTCTTCTTTTAACCAATTTTGTCACATAACCAATGATATTCTCAATGGGATGATTCATCAATAATGTTAGGTTCCTATATAAAAAATAAATTAATGTTGAACTTCATCTATCTATATATTAATATATGTTAAACTAGTTTCTAGAAGACATTATTATGTTAGTCTAATTTAAGGTATGTTAACTTCAGGTTAATGGGAATCTACTTCTGATAATAGAATGGAGGTTTTTTAAAAAACATAATTTTGACATTTTATTTTTAGACATTTTAAATCTGAATATGGATTGGTTCCATCAAACTTGATATATAAAATTTCGTCAATAGTATGTGTCGATTTTTTGAAAACATGTTATGCTATAATAGAGGTAAAATTACCAATAAATATAAATTCATCATTTTTTAATTAATTTTATGAAGATTATTTTTATTATTCAAAATCAATACTTTCCATCCACAAACATTGTTGTAATTTAATTTTTGTTTTTTATTGTCCACATTTCAAAAGAGTTTTTTAAAAAAATTAAACAAAATAGAACATGATTTAAATTGTAGCAGACTATACTCATAGATTCAACCCAATAATATTTAGCTAATGATTATTCACACGACATTGTCTAGGTAATTCTATAAATGGTTTTATTCCTTCATTCAACTACTTTGTTTTGTTTTGGAGTTCTCAATGCTGAAAATTCTGATTTATGCATTTTTCACTACCAAAGGTTTCAAAACCAAAATTCATGAAATATACACCTCTATCACTCTAGAAGATAACTAAATATTGGTTTTTTATGCCGTGAACATGAGGAAAAAACTTTTAAAAAAATAGGGTGATTTCGATTTAAGTTCTAGAAAATAAGTCTAAGTATATCTAGTGTAATCATGAACTAGAACATACACATTGTGTTTTCCTCTAATACATTTCGTTTCTGTAGGAAAAAAAATTTCCATGTTCACTAACTATAAAGCAATAGACATTGAGACTTTACCAATAAATTTAATCTAGAATTATATTTCTTACCAAAATTTAAAGGGTTATAGACCATTGAGGAATTAAATTTATGTTAGGGTAGATCCCTTACTAGTGGTTTCCTATATAGAATAGTTAGGGTTAAGAAATTATAGTGTCCTAATATTCTTTTTCAATTCCAAGAAGAATATCCTACCATGCTAATATAGGGTAAATTATGATTACAATAGTCCTCTAGGTTCAATCTGTAAACATTATCATGGCTATTGGTAAATAAGGAGTGTATACTATTATAACTCTTAATGGTACCTATATCATTCAATAAGTTCATATAGTAACTTTCATCACATGGTTGGATAATGATAATGAGGGTTTTCTTAACTCTAATAAAATAAACAACATAATTATTTAATGAATTTACAAGATAAAAAACATTACCCATACCCTAAATTTGACCATGCACATTATTTCCAAAAGTGACTCTTCCTCCCTTCACTTTTTATAAGTTTTTTAAGATAGACTTGCCTACAGTAATATGTCAAGAACAAAAACTATCCATATATCATATGTTTAAGTTATTGGTGCTTAACATATCTTCTAGAAAATCATACAAAGATAATAGTTTTTTACCCAAACTTTCAATGATTTTTTAATGTCAGTAGAAATACATTTAACAACCCACATCTGTCTAATTTTATGATTCAGAACAACTATGAATTCTTTAATAAAATAATCTTTATGGTTTTTGATATATTTAACGTTTTTTGAAGAACATTTTTTTAAATGTACAAATCTTTAACATTTAATACAAAAGGGTTCATAGCTTGCTACAAAATATTTATTTTTATAAAATATTTTGGTGGATTTATAAACAAGAATGGATATTGTAATATTGGGATTTAGTTTTTTATTCAATGTTTCAAATGAATTTATCCTAGAAGAAAAAATCATTAAGATATTTTTTAAACATTCAATTATTTATTATATTTTACAATATTTATTGCTATCTTCTAATTATTTTTTTGAAACTAATTTAGAATTTAATTTTGAAGTAATCTTAGAAATTTATCTTTTAGATTCATTCAACTCATTAAATAGTTTCCCTTTCCCCTTCATTATCTCAGATATTCTAGCATATTTATTATTTAAATATTAGGTAATTTTAAAATTATTATTATAAATCTTATAAATCAAATCATTCACTTTACAAGAATCTAATTTGTAAAATTTATGTCCTTAGAAAATTATTTATTCTTCTTTTCAAGACATTCCTTATATTTAGTCATTTATTAAAATGAGGTAATATCATCTTCATATTCAAATGAAGTTAGATTTTTATCATATTATGGATATAAAACATATTAATTTAAATATAATTGAGTGAGTGTTCCATGAGTTACCTTCCCTGTCAAGAATAGATTTTTCTATTGAATATTATAATATAATTTAATAATATTCTTACTCTCATCCTCTGCTTCCTTATTATTATCGTACGATGAATCCTCCCCAATACTCCATGTATCATTTGTTGAAAAAAATATTTTATTTATTTCATCTTTAATGATTTTCTATAATTATTATTTTTCTTCCAACTCATAAAATCTAGTTTAATATGTCCATGATTATTATATTTATAAAATATTGTATATGATGATTATTTATTTTCATGTCAAACATTTCTATTCTTTTAATTATTATACAGGAAGTTCTTTTATCAGATAATATTATTCACTTTCTTCACAAGTTGAGAGATTTATTCTTTACTCTTTTTGGAATGATAATCATCTAATTGATTTTTAGATTTCTTATTCGCAATGGTATACTTAGATGTCTAAGTATGCGAAGTTAAAATACCAGAAGTTAAATTGAATGTTACTCCATTCTTTATATTCTCCTCTCAACATCTCTATCATGGCCCCCTCACCCTAAAGTGAACCCCCTTGGATTGTAAATGAGAGAAGGGATAGAGTGACACCTAAATCCAACCTCCAATAGGACAAGGGTTGGTTACAAGCATCGAGGTTATATCATACTCACATATGAGAGGTATTTCCCTCTAAGATAAGAGAAACGAGAAAGATAATATAGAAACAACCACCAAAAAATTCATACTCATAAAAGAAGAATAATAATAATAATAAGAATAAGAAGCTCAAATACATGGTATAAATGTGAGGAAAAACAATTTAAATAACTGAAAACACTAAAAAAAATCCTGAGTAGTAGCGATGATGTTTCAATAGCTCCTGAATAACTCTTCCAACCAGAATGTTCATCTCAAAAATAAACAATATCTTATTGATCTAAAAAATAGTATATATATATGTAAGGTGATCATAACATGAATACTCAGTATGATTTCCCTAAAAACTCTCATGAAAAATATGAGAAAAACATACAGAAACCCAATGAGTAAACTAATGAAACTAACTCATAACCTAAATTGGTTTAATATTATTTTCTCATCCTCACCCAAACTCACTCACCAAGTATAGAATACAAGTAATTGTATAATATTTGTAAGATTTTAATAGTAACCATTTTACTATAAGAAGGGTCGGTGGATAAATGTATTTTATAAAATACAAACTTACAATTTACTTATCCCCATTATTAAGTTATTTTAGAAAAAACGTTTTCCTATTTTATTGAAATAGGGGGTGCCATAGCCCCAACTTGATTAGTAATTTTTTATTTTCATACAATGTATATAGTGATTTATACATTATGTACACTTACCATTATATTGCTGATATTTCTGAATCTATTATTTTAATAATAATCTCTGTGTATTATTTTTTGTATCAAAATATTATAGAAGTACCCAGACTAAAATATGAACCTTGAGATGCTATGAAATTAGCCTTAAATATATTACCTATGTTGTAGATACAATATATTGACTTTATGGAGTTGATGTTTGGATATTAGGTGATGAGGGATCATAATAATTTATACTTATTCTCATGATTTTTTTCACTTGGTGATCTCTTGTAGGTGAGATTATGAAGATAGACTCGCTAATTGGAACACTGCATGTTTTAGGTGTCATTGGTAGTTCCTATCTATAGATATGTGTATTGGTCTCCTCACTTGATATCATTATCAATCTGTTCCATTTTATCACATATTTTTATGTAAGGAAAAACCCAATACAATGAAGTCATGGTGAGGTAACTTTTGTTGGGTGTATCATTGGTGGTGTGACATTGGTTGAATGATCAAGATAGAATTTTTTTCTTTTTATCTGAGGAATTAATATATCAAGACTAGTAGATCAGGATAGTATTACTTTCTTATATCTTTTTTCTAATATAGTTTAAGGTATCTCTTTCTAGTTATATGAACAAACAAAAAATCTAGAAAGCATTATGACACAAGTGTGTATCCATCTTTATGATATATCTAAGAAAAGGAGATTATATTACACAATATGTGTTCATAAGAATGGTTTTCATTACTATAACTTTTCATTATCTATTTAGGGGCCTTACTGGGTCACTATAATTCACTCTTGGTCTTTCAATACTATTCACTATTATCGAGATAAGGTCCTAGAGGGTCACACACGATAGTGTATTTAAGAATATTCCTTATTCTTATGAATAGGTATATAGGACATGGTGGGCCCCAAAATGGGGTCTGAGAGTTTTCCAAATATTAATGATCACTAAAAAATAAATAAATTCATAATTATTTGAGTATAGAATAATTGCTTTGAATTTATTTTTTTAAAGTATTCATGATGTACGTAGTGAATGCAGAGAAAATATTATATGAAAAAATATTATTTTAATAGTTGAGGTTCATTTAATATTAGCCAGAATTTTGAGTTGACTTAATGAATTTTGTTTTATAACATAATATATTTATTATAATACAAGGAGGTGATAAAATATAAATGACATTAATAATGCAGTTAGTTTATTATAACGTTTCATTTGTTACTTAGTCAGAATTTTATTTCCATGGGCTGGGGAACCCATTCTAGGTATTTGAGCCTACCACTATATAAGAAAGAGAGGCATTAATTTAGTGACTATTCATTCCAATATAATGAGAGCTTGTCTCTCCTCCTACATCTTAGAGTGAGAAAATTTATCTCTGAGTGACTAATCTAAGAATGCCTTCCCTGGATCAAAGGGAGGGGATCGAGGTGATCATCGCAACAATGAATGCATCATTGTAACTCCCATATATCACTAGTAATACAATGATTAATGTCTATGAAGATTCTTGGAGTGTGTTTGGATGATCTAGAGGGTTTCTGCTTTAGATAATTCAAGTAATAATCTCTTGAGAGTAGCTACAGTTGAAATCAACTCTGAATAAAATGAGGTACCCCTTTATTTATTTTTTGTGCTTATTAATTTCATGTGAGATCCTTGGACCACTATCAGGGATCTAATATCTCAATATGATGTAGTTATGTTGCTTTTGTGGTGAAATAATTTAAAATTTCAGCACATGGGATTCTGTTGTGTGCCCCGATACCTTCAATTGGTATAAAAAAGATCACTTGAATTTTTTGAGTCAAGAAAAAAATTAATTTTCATTAAATTATGTATATGGTTTAAATTCAGTCCTAATGGAATTTACCACACACAAATCTTATTCCGGACCTCCATGTTATGACCATATGAAAATTTTAATACAAATAATAAGAGGTTGTTTTATGGGTCTAATTTTTAAAGAAAAAAATTAATCACCCAATCTTTGTCTCTAGAGATCCTAAGAAATTCTTGAAGAACCCCAACCTCTGGCCATATTTACAGTGGCTGAAATAGTTCTTTCTAGCCATGGTTTATTCCTCTAGTCAAGGAGGATTCTACAATATTATATAATTCTTCATTAAAAAATTAATTTCTAATATTATTTTAAATAATTTCCTATGTTTCAGGTCATGAAAAAAATGGCATAATGCCAAGTGGGGAAATTCCTTGTAGATTTCACAAAAGAAATATTCTAAGACCCAATAACTTATTTTTTTTAATTGGGATAAAATAAAAACAAACAAAATAAAGATTAATATGGGGGACAGAAACTTGGAGCCCCTTCATTGTAAATGAAACCAAAGGTCCATCCCACCCCCTACTCTGTTGAAAACCCCAATAGGTCACCTTCCCCACCGGCTCAATAAACTTGCACTACTCTTGACTAGGATGCATTTACTCGCAGTTTGAAGACCCAGAAAACTCCTCCTCCCTCCCTGATCATGCTAGTTATGCACAACAAACCCCACCAGATCTGGCAATGCCCATCTGAACACCCATCCACAGTACTGCCACAATGTCCTTCCAAAATCATGAACTCCTGGTTGGAACCCTCACATTGGGATATTATCTCCCTCATCCAATTTCAATCCAGTAGATGACCCATCATAACCCACCAGAAACCACCCTCAACTGCCTTGGATTGCTACACCCACTGAACGCCGACCTCATTAGACTCAATGATACACTTTCCTCCACTGGAGTTATCTCATTTCCAGCTCCAGGTCATCCACAAATGTTGACTCCACTGACTGATTGTCCCTGATATCGGTAAGGCATGTTCTCATCATGCTCAAGAACCACTTTCATGCATCAGATGACACTCCTCAAGTGTTGCCTCACCATCTCAGTCTACCATGCAGGGAGTCGCATCATCTAACTCCATAGTTAATAGGACAATGATCCTTCATCACCTGGTCGACCGAGCCATTTCCTTGACCAATTTGACCCACACTCCACCTCCTATATTTTCTACTCACTGACATCTCCCCAACCAACCAGCTATATCCAAATATTTAGTCGAGACCCAATCAAGATTCTCCATCCAATTCCGGGGTGTTCCCAACCAAGATCAGGTTAGGGGTGGATCTTCAGGACCCGAAATGGGTTAGGGCATGTTTTTCCAATAAAGTAAAACCCCGCACAAGGTCTTCCAAACTCGAAATAGTCTTGCACAAGGTCGTCCTAGCCAATATTGTGAATGTTTGGATTTTTGAGGCTTGAGTAATTTTAATTTAATCAAAAAATAATTTAATTAAATTTTTGCTTAAAAAAAATCTTTTAATTTTCTGAATGATTAACTTAATTTTGGGATAAAAAATTAAATTAATAATTGAACTGAATTAAATTTATTTATTTGAATTTAAATAATTAATTAAATTTATTTAAATTCCGTCGTACTTAAATTTGTAGCATTTTAATTTTTACCACGCTTTACTTTTACTGTTGACTAGTCTTGAGTTGTAACAAACCTTTCATGTCTAGATTATTTGATTATTTATTACCTACCTATGATGTCTATAATAAGTAGTTAGTTTTCATGGCAGTCTACAAATTATTATTTTTTATTCAATATGTATAAGGTCCTGCACATCTATAATTATCTGTATGTATATTGCAGTTCCTGAGACACCCTCTCCAGCATGTGAGTATTCATGAACTATTGATGATTACATTGTAAGTTAATGACCATCCCAAGTCGAGGTGAAATCCAAGTGAAAGTGAATACACTTGATTGAGGATGAGCTGCATCATGATTCAAGATCTAACTCAACTATGATTTCCCTATATTGTAGTTGATCCATTAAGTTTAAATAGATCAACCAATATTAGATGTTCAAGACCATACAGGTAATTATTTACTTTATGCAATTTTTTATTATTTTATAAATTTTCATGACAGCAGAAAATACATAAAATATAAATTGTAAATTGTATAAGGACATTATGGATGTTTTATTTATTAATGTTCCATTGTGAGCGTGATAAAATATTATGAACATATTAATAGAAATGTATTACATTCATCGATAAATATTAAAAATCAATCAAAGAAATATTTTGTCACAAATTCCTTCCATCATTTAAATTTGAACAAAACCAGGTGTATGGGGTTCTCATTAGCCATAGTTGAGGGTGCCTCCAACTACGGGGAGGGGGGGGGGTTATTATGAGAGTGTTGGGTTGAAATAACTAATGGTGGTAGAAAAGAAGTAGAAATATCTTTCTTGATACATATTTATAGGTAATCGTTGAGAAAATAATATTTTTATCTTATATTGTGGGACTTCGCTCAACAGATCAAGGAACAGTGAGTTAACATTGTTTTCCAATCAAAAAAATACCTTGAAATCTATGATTAGTTGTATACCCATAGATTTTAGACTATGATTATAGGTTTCAAGGATGATTTTCACTTGAATACTCAAGCAATAGAGTATTAGATTTGAGTACAGTACTCTAGCAGGCACTGTAGCAGTAATGTAGAAGAACTGTGCACTGTGCGGTACTGTAGCATAACTGTACACTGTACAGGTACTGTGTAGAACTATACATTGTATAGGTGTTGTGAAGAACTGTACACTGTGCGGGTACTATACCAGGCACTATAGCAGTTACTCTAGCAGGTACTGTTTGGTACTGTAGCAACTGGAACTATTCAGTTTGGGCCACTAATTTGGGCTTGGAGTCCTTAAGTCTTTCGAGACTCACAGGACTTTGGGTCAGTAGGGCTTTTGAGCCACCTCAAGGCCTTTGGGCCACATGCAGTTTCCCCAGACACACTACAAAAAAGGGGCATCCCCAGAAGAGGATTCAGAGCAGGTGCACTCACCAGATCAGAGCCAAATGGATTTTTCAGAATGATAGGGTATAGTTATGCCATTGGGACCAACCTGTGTTTTCATGGGAAGCCAAGCCAGACGTCCATGCGAAGGTGGAGAGCTACTATCATGATGCATATGTTGGGGGGCGGAGTTCCTTGTAGATAGTCTGGTTGAATTCTTCAAGACCTTCAGGTCATGTAATCTCCTAAGCCTATGAGACATGTAATATATGAGCCTACATGCCATGTAAGGGTTCTCCCTCATCCCTTGAAAGAGGGGTTATCAAAAATCTATAAAAATTAAGGCCTTCAGGCCATTCAGGTTGGGTAATGATATAATTAATTAATCAATAAATTATAAATCAGTAATCAAGATGAAAAACTATTACTCCTATAGTTTTTGTTTTTTAGAAAATAGAAAGAAATTTCACAAGTAAACTTCGATAATTATTAGAAAAAGAACTTTTCTAAACCGGGATGAGTTTCCAAAGAGTGGTACCGGATCTTTCACAATGTAATACATAAGAAATTCAAGGTGTTTGTGTCCCAAATACTTGTTGATCTACAAAAAAATTGAGGGGGATAAAAATGATTACAGGAGACTCATGTTTGAAAAATATGATGGTTATTTCATAATGTTATCATTAACGTATGATGTTAGTTATGGATAAAACATTAGGAAATTAATGATTTCACATGTAGTCTCATATCTAAAAATCATTCAAGGATAAAGTGATGTGAGATATAAATGGACGATGATTACACTGGATATGTGTAAATTGAAAGATGGATTATGATCTTTCAATACATACAATTCTTATATATTTTTCACCAAATTAATCCAGTTTCATTTAAGACTAAAAAATGAATAGTATGGATAAAATTCCTCATAAGATTTTGGGTTAGGTTCTCCAGGTAATAAGAACATTAAAGAAAGATTAATATTTAGTTCTTACGGTAAAAAAGTTCAAATATAAGTTGAAAAGTCTAACGAAAAGTGTGATGTCAAAGTCACCTTCGAAAAAATATTCAATGAAAAAAGGATTATTCATAGTGAATTTAACACCCCAAGATTCCAAGGTACACTTTCTTTTAAATAATTCAATAGCTTATGCTATATGCAACATTGAGTTCGAGTGCACCATAACCTATCAAACTAGCCATTTAAAAAGTGGTTATGAATAGTATTTACAACATTATAAATTTTATAAATTTTATTTTTCAAAATAGTCTTCATTTTTTAATTCTTAATATCAAAATTATCTTGTGGTATATTTTCTTTTTTTTTTTGAAAATTTTCCATTTTTTGATGAATAGTGAAAAATAATGCATTATTGTTAAAAAATGACTTTTTCATTTAAATAATTATTTTACATTAAATTTATTGTAAATTAAAAAAATATGCATAATATATATATTATTCAAATTTAGGTTACATGAGTCATTTTTAGAATTTAAAATTAATTAAACTTTTTTAACGTCGTTATACGTGCCTTCTAACCACATTTGCAGATTAGCATTAAATATAATTTTATGGCTTCTCTGAATAGAATTTTGAAAATATGATATACATGGTTGTAATCATTATCAAAAAATTTGTCTAATATTATCAAAATAATTTTGATGAAAAATAACATTTTTAATTTTATTTACCACAATTAAAGGTAAATAAGGTAATTAAAGGTAAAAATAATATTATAATAATATAAAATTACCCTAAAAATTGTCCTATTTTATTTGGATAAGTATTTATAAACGAAAATAAACTTTAGTTCGAAAATATTATCCTTTTCAAGCCACTTGTGTTTGATTAGTACATTTATTATATTTTATTTAAAGAATAGTAAAAAATGTCATATTCAAATTTTAATAAATATTTTGTTTTAATATCAAGTAATATAAGTCATATGGTCAACTATAAATATTATTTATAAATATAATAAATTTATATACATCATTATAATTTATTTATAATTTTTAGACATTAAATAAAAAATTAAATGGTGACACAATGATGATGCAATAATTGTTTAATTAATTAAGATATCAAATAAATGGTATTAAAAATATTGAAATAAATATAATTTTAATTAATTAATGACATCAATTAATTTCATAGATAACATAGACATTTTGGCGACAAGTTAGAAATATTGGATCGAAGTTATCAGGTTGGTTTGATATTTTTAAAAATGAAAATTATGAATAGTATGAAAATTGACATAAATGATACTTTAAAAAAAATAATATTTAATTAAAAGATATAAAATTCATAAAAATATCAATTTAGGACAAATAACTAGCATAGTTTTACATATGTAATAAATTATCCAATTGGGATTCTTTTGGATTTTTATAGTAACTATATTAACCCTATAGTATAAAAATACAAGAAGATGCGGTAAGAGTTAAACTATTTAACTAAGGGTTAAACCCAAAATATATGGTTACTTTCGTGGCCTAAACATGTCTAAAAACACATGTATGAGAGGTTTTCTACCCATAATCATCTTATCCACGAAATAAATAACATTTTAACTATTTTAAACAAAAAATCAATTTATAAAAAATTAATATTTTAAGATCTTCCAAAAGTGCCCCTCACATCTCTTATAAAAGGGAAATTCTACTTACCTTTAATTCACACCTCTAAATACATTTTCCACTAAAAACCCCTGCCCAATTATCCTCTAAACTTCCCTTAATTCATCCAAGAGTCTATACATTGGGAATAAATCCATTTTAAGGAGTCCTTTTGGGCAAACCAAAAGGAGATACGTGAAAAAGAGGTAATTGTTTTATCACCTCTTTCAAAGTTCTTTTATTCTTATACTTCCTATTTCTATGTTTTTTACATATCAAAATAATAACCATATTATCATCCATATACTTATATTTCATTATAATCTTGTTACAAACATATTCCTCATTTTATCCATCATATGAATAAAAATATCATCATGCATGTGTATGTACGTCTTACCATCTCCACGTCGTGGTGTAATTTGTAATTCAACACTAATTTTTTTGGATGGGTATAATGATTAGTATAATGGATATAAATAATTAATATAACCTGATAATTATTCTATATAATTAATTTACCATCAAATTTCATACCCTTTAACCATCAAGGGAATGATATTGTTGATCGTGCATAGGTACTGCCTATCGTCTCCAAAGCGCGAGGAGATTATTTATCCATGTTAACCATTAAAGAATCATTATAAAATTTATATGATGAGTAAAAATAATAATTAATAAATTAATATAATTATTTATATGAATAAAATACATCCTATACATAATAAACATGACTTACAGGACAAAATGTGAATGGTAAAACAAAGCAGTTAACACCCGAAACTACGGTAATACTAAAATATAATTACCAAAAGGATATAAGAGGATAATAAATGATATAATAAATATTTATATGGTCCTTATATAATTTAATGAAATTATTTAACCACTATATAAGAGTTTAACGCACTCGTGACTAAAGGAAAGTATAAGGTGAGGGTTAATTTCGCAATATCTTTCTTATCTGAGATTGTTTATACGTAAATATCTATTAGGATATCTTGATCAAACATGTCCATCTTTCTTAAAAATGTAATTCAAAATATTATTACTAATCCCCAATAAATTAATTTTTATCCATTTTTAATTTTTATAAAATGTTTGAAAGGATCCTTTCTGTCATTTTCAAAATGAGGTACTTTATAACATTTTCGAAAAAATTAAGTAAATAATGTTTCTTTTAACTTATACGGCACGAGCGGATATTTCTTCCATCGTGAAACCTTAAAATTTTGAATCTTCTCTTACAAGATTTAAATTTTAATTTTAAAATAAATGTTTTCTTTTATAATTTCATGTCTTTAAAGTGATTTAAAGTAAAAAAGGGATATTTCTATCAATGCATTTTAATGAATTTATTAGATTATTTTCATATATGTCAACATCCTTTGTTGGATTTTATGCTTATTTGAGGTTTACTTATTATGAAAAAATATTCCATATTGTATTAAATTGTTTATGATAAATTTTAATGTCCATATGTGATGTTTATAAGATTAAAGGTTTATGGTTAACGTATTAACATTTTGTATGCTAGTTTTAATACGAACGCTTGTGTTATGTTTTACCATTCTCATAAGTGGAATGCATTGGAATTAGTAAGTGATGGGTGAGGCATGTTATATCCCCTCGATGTATCGGTAGGTATCATGAGACAAACTAGTTTCTCAGAACAATGCCTTAATAGTATGGTAATGGTATTGGCATGAGGCCTTCACGGTATGGTTATGATGTCTGGCATTATGTGTTTCCTTGTTATGAGATTAGTTATTGATATTTCATGTGATTATTCTACTAGTAAAATATCCATGTAAAAGATTAAATAAAATTATTTGATTTATTCATGCCATATTATGCTGAATATTAGGTTTAAAAGGCCTGTGTTTTAGTTTTATACCTTGAATTAAATGTTTATTTGTATTTATAATAGATTTTACTATATTTTTTATCCTTACTGAGCATATAATCTCACCCCTTTCTTATGTTTCATTTTTCCATAGTATGTCAAGATGTATTTTATGAATGAAATTTAGGGATAGTCTAATCGATATGAGTTTTTTTATAGGGGGAATATGTTGTATTTCATTTCAATGTGTATTGGAAGCCTTCTATTTGTATCTATTTTTTCAAGGATACTAAACAGATTGGTCCTTTGGGATTTGATTTTCTTATAATCATTCCAATGTAATAAAATAATGCACCAACTCTTGGAAATTTGGGTCAGGGCATTACAGTTGGTATCAAAGGGAGGTTTATTACAAACCATGGAAACTAGATTGAGAAAAAACCTGATTTTGGAACATTACCCTAAGATAGAATTTGAGCATATGTATAGAAGAAAATCCTAGAATTTTGGTAATGTAGAGATTATGTGGGTATTCTGCGAAAACACGTCCATCTCTGGATACTACAGGTGGACCTGGTTCTGGTATAGATGTACCTAGGAGTAATAACTTCGACAAGGTGTTTTGGGATTGACTAGGGGTAACCTGGTACATGATAATGAGACTTACTGGGCACCTTCTTTGACACTCCTGAGGTAAATTCTCAGGATAATTCATATTTTCTTCACAAACTATTATAAAGGATTTATAAGTAAACATGTCCCCAAAGAAACATTTTTATGATTATAGATTAGATATTCATAACTTTTTCAATTTATGTTAAGTATTTTACTAGTTTTTAATTATTTATTATGGTTCATAACCTAATATTTTGTATGCCATTGTTTAGAAATGGCTCCTAGTGGAAGAAATGGAAATCTTATGAACACACAAAATCCATTTAGGGATTTCCCTCAGGTTCAAGATAATTAAAGTGGATTTGGTGATACAATTGGTGTTGAACAACTTATAACCATACTAGGAATGCTGACTTAGGTTATGAATAATAACCTTACACCTATAGAGAACCTTGGTCCACAACACATAGGATCAATTTTAGGTTGATTTATGAGACAAAAACCTCCAACATTAAACGGGACTACAAATATATTTGTAGCTAAGCAATGTATAAGTTCTTTAGAGAAAATATTTATTTCATTGGGGAGTAATGAAAGGGAAAAAAATTCATGGAAGTTTACTGTCTCATAGGAGATGCAGATCAATGGTGGTCATTAATTCACAATGCAAAGGAAGATGAAGAAGTATTAAATATTAAATATACATAGTTTAAGGAACTTTTATTATAAAAACTCTTTCCTCGTGAACAACAAGTAGATATGGAAATGAAATTTCTGAGTCTAAGGAAAAAAGAGGATGATAATGTTTCATGGTATGAGGCTAACTCCCCATGGTTAGCGAGGCATGCTTTAGGCTACATATGTAACCAAAAAAAGTAATATTTATCGATTATTTGATGGGTTAAAACCATTCCTCCTCCAGGCACTAGTCTCACACTCTTTCTCATTTTAAAAATATATAGTCTCATGTACTATTAAGATGTAAAAGAAATTATATAAGTTTTATTACTTCAAAGTAAAGAAAGAGAAGAAGAGGGCACCTAGACACACTAGAAAAAAAATGAGGGGAAGAAACAAAAATCTAACATTCCACCTTACAGTAATTGTGGGAGTAAACACCCTAGTACTTTCTTAAAGGGTGTTGGAGTTTTTAAGAGTGTGGAGATAAATGCCACCAAAATTTTTATTGCAATGAGAAGAAATAATCTTCCAATGTTCAATTATTCAATTGTAATGATTTGGTACATTATTCAAATTATTATCCTTATCATTAATGAATCATTCCCTAGAAAAGTACAAGGGAGAAAGGACAAGTTTATGTGATCATAACTACTAAGGTTGATGTTTCGAATGACATGGTGTAAGGTACTATAATCATATCCTAAAATTTATCCAAAGGATTATTTGATTATGTATCCTCACATCCCTTTATATATTCCTAGTTTTCTTTAAAATTTAGATATTTCCTATTCAATTTAACGAGGGATTTGTCAATCAAAACCCATAACGGAAGTCTCATTACAATAAAGATGTGTCTGGAAGTTTCCATTATGGCATATAAATATGCTTTATATGCTAATTTTATCATCATACTGATGGTATACATTGATATAATCCTTGATAGGTATTATCTATCAAAATATGATGTGAAAATTCATTACAATAATAAGTTACAATTTGTGAGGATGATGTAGAATCCATTATCTTTAGAGAAGAAATTTCATCATCTGATTCTTATTTAGAACCATCCCCAGTAGCTATTCTTAATGAAATTCTTGGGGAGGAATAGAAAACATCATCCATGGGTGAATAATGAAATATTTTAATTGAAGATGTTCCTATTATACAAAAATAAATTGATGTATTTCCAAAGGATTTACCTAGAAATCCTCCGGATCATGAAGTTGAGTTTTGTATTGATTTAATCCTTAATTGAAGACCAATATCGAATAATAATTATAAAATGGACACTATGGAATTAGTAGAGCAAAAGAAAATAATAGAGGAGTTGAGTAATAGGGTATTTATTCTCCCTAGTGTTTCTTAATGGGTAGCCTCAGTTCTTTTTGTTAATAAGAAAAATAGATCAATGAGGATGTGCATTGACTATAGAGAAATCAATACTATTACAACAAATAATTAGTATCATATTCCTTTTATTGAAGATTTATTTGATCAAATTCATGGATCTCAATATTTTTCAAAGATTCATCATCATTCTGGATATCATCTAATATGTTTAAAAAAGGAAGATATTACAAAGACATCATTCCGAAAGAGGTAATATCATTACAAATTTACAGTAATTCCATTTGGATTTACTAATGAACCCTCTATTTTCATGGATATAATGAAAAAAGTGTTTAAGTAATATCAAGATGTTTTTTTATAGTATTTATTGATGATGTCTTGGTATACACCAAAATATATGAAGACCATGAGAATAACTTGAGAATTGTTCTGAAGACTCTTAGAAAAATGAACTATATGAGAAGTTTAGAAAGTGTGAATTCCAGCTTCAAAAAATTTCTTTTCTTGTCCATATTGTCTCCAGAGATGGGATCTATATTGATCCTATAATGAAAAATTAAATCTTCGAATGGCAAGTACCGAAGAGTAAAACTGAGTTTTATAATTTTATTGGTTTAGGAGGTTACTATCGGTGTTTCATCTAGAATTTATCCTGGTTGGAAAACTTCTTAACCAAGATCACACATAAAGGGGGTAAATTCAATTTCAAAAAAATATCGTGAACAATGTTTTCTAGAACTAAAGATAAGATTATTCAATGCTATTATCTTGACTTTACCATCTGGGGAAGATGGGTTTGTGATTTATAGTAATGCATCAAGGAAAAGAATCGATTTTGTCCTTATGTAGAGTGATAGGGTTATTTCTTATGCATCAAGGCAATTAAAAATTCATGAACACAACTATCAAACCCACGATATTGAGTTGGATGCAGTGATATTTTCCTTGAATATATAGAGACACAATCTCTACAATGAAAGATGTGAGATATATACCAATCAGAAGAGTTTGAAATATATTTTCTCACAGAAATAACTCAACATGAGACAAAGAGTATGACTTGATCTACTCAAGGATTAAAATTTCACAATACACTACCATCCACAAAAGGAAAATAAGATGGTGTATGCTTTGAGAAGAAAGGACAATGGAGTTTTGAACAAGATTAGAGTTTAAAGGGATCCTATGTTCATGGATATAGTGAAGTTGGATATGAGGATTATCACAAAAGGTGAAACATCCCTACTTTTTCAAATGCTTTCATCCTTATAAACTATAAAGGATAAAAATTTCTCATACATATGATGAATATTTTCAAAAGAAAATTAAGGTTTTGAATGATGTGAGAGTGATTGAATTTGTATATGAAGATAACATTTTGAAATTTTGGAAAAGACTTTGTGTTCAAGCATTACCAAATCTAAAAAGGGAATTATTGGATGATTTTCATAGATCCAATTTCTCTATACACCCTAGTATAACTAATATGTATAGAGATTTGAAGGAACATTTTTTTAGGACAACATAAAGAGAGATATTGTTGATTATGTGTCGAGATTTTTGGTTTGTTAACATGTGGAGGATATAAGACAACGTCCTTGATGATACATACAACCTCTTCCTATACCTGATGATATTACAATGTAATTTTTCATGAGACTACCAAAGACTCCAAAAATAAATGATTCCATATGGGTTATTGTTGATCATATTACCAAAACATCACATTTTCTTTCTATAGGATAAAATTAACCACTTGAACATTTAACAAGAATTTACATTAATGAATTTGTAAGAATTCATGGTGTACCCCTATCAATTTTTTCTGACTGTGATCCTCATTTTACATCAAGATTCTGGAAAGGTCCTAAAAAGTCCCTAGATAATGAGCTTATTTTGAACACTACCTACCACCCTCAAAATGATGGACAATGAGAATGGAAAATTCAAACCTTAGAAGACATGTTGAGATCTTGCACACCTGAAATTCAAGGTATGTGGGATCAATATTTACTTATGATAGAATTTTCATATAATAATAGCTTCCATGAAAGTATACGGATGGCACCATATGAAGCGTTATATAGAAAGAGATGTCGTAAACCTACTTTTTGGGATGATGTTGGACAACAAAAACTGGTAGGCCTATAACATGTTGAGGAAACAACGTAAAAGGTAAAGGATATCCAAACCTACATCAAAATAGCTCAAAGTAGGCAAAAGAGCTACGATGATAACCAAAGGAAGCATTTGTAATTCCAAGTGGTAGGTCATGTCTTCTTGAAGGTGTCTCCATGGAAGGGTGTTATACAATTTAGTAAGAAGGCTATGTTAAGTATTAGGTACATCAGACCTTTTGAGATTTTGGAATGAATTATAGCTTTAGCTTAGCCTTTGGAAATTCCACCAAGTCTCTCTAAAGATCATGATATGTTCCACATATCAATGTTAAGAAAATACATGTGAGACCCAATGCATGTACTCACCTACAAAGAAATAGAAATAGAACTCGGTCTATCTTATTGTGAAGATCCTATCATGATTCTTGATACTAGAGAACAATTGTTGAGAAATTAGGCAACTCGTCTGGTAATGGTTCTTTGGAGAAACCGTAAAATGGAAGATGTGATTTGGGAACCTAAAGAACTTATGATAAAGAACCTGCCAAATCTTTTTATGAAGTGATATTCTAGAAATTTTGAGGAAGAAATTATTTGAATGAGGGATGAATGTGATACCCCAAGCTTCCATGGTATTCTTTCTTTTAAATAATTCAATAGCTTTTGTTTCACGCAACATCGAGTTCGATCATACCATGACCTATCAAACTAGTCATTTAAAAAGTGGTTATGAATAGTATCAATCATATTATAAATTTTGTAAATTTTATTTTTCAAAATATTCTTCATTTTTGAATTCCTAATATTCAAATTATCCTATGGTGAATTTCTAATATTTTTCTAAAATGTTTCAATTTATGATGAATAGTGAAAAATATTATACTATTGTTAAAAAACCGACTTTTTCATTTAAATAATTATTTTACATTAAATTTATTTTAAATTCACAATAGAAACATAATAAATTTATTATTCAAATTTAGGTCATAGAAATAATTTTTAGTTATAAAAATTCATTGACCTTTTTTAAAGTCTTTTTACCCGCCTTTTAGCCACATTTGTAGATTAGCATTAAATGCAATTTTATAGCTTTTGTGAATTGACTTTTAAAACCCCAACATATGTGGATGTAATAATTTAGAAAAAATTGGTCTAATATGATCAAAATATTTTTGAGGGAATTATAACTTTTGAATTTTATTTACCACGCTTAAAGGTAAATAGGGAAATTAAAGATAAAAATAATATTATACTTATATAAATATACCCTAACACTTGTTATAATTTCATTGGATAGATTTTTTTCAACCAAAATAAACCTTATGTTGAAAATATTATCCTTTTAAGAAACCTGTGTTTGATTAGGACATTTATTATATTTTATTTAAAGATGAGTTAAAAATATCATATTCAAATTTTAATAAATAGTTTATTTTTAATATGAAGTTATATAAGTTATATGGTCAACTATAAATATTATTTATAAATATAATAAATTTATATACATCATGATAATTTATTTATAATTTTTATACATAAAATAAATAAATTCAATGGTGACATATTGATGATACAGTAGTTGTTTAATTAATTGAGATATCAAATAAATGATAACAAAAATATTAACATAAATATATTTTGACATAATTAATGACAAAAAATAATTTTATAGATAAAATATACATTTTAATGACATATTGAAAGTATTTTTTCTAATTTATCATGTTTTTTTTTATTTTTAAAAATGCTAATTTTGAATAGTATCAAAATTGACAAAAATGATACTTTATCATAAATAATAATTAATTAAATGATATAAAATTAATAAAAATATATGTTTTGAAAAAAATAACTATTATAGTTTTAAATATTTCCCAAATTATCTAACTGGGGTTTTTTGGAATTTTATAGTGACTATATTATCCCTATTCTGTAAATATACAAGAAGACACTGTAAGAGTTAAACTGTTTAACTAAGGGTTAAACCCAAAAGATAAGGTTACTTTTGTGACTTCAACTTGTATAAAAATAATTTTATGAGATTATTTAAACCCACATTTCTCTTAGACTCTAAATAAATCACTTTTGAGCTATTTGAAACTAAAAATAAATTTATAATAAATTAATATCTTAAGATCTTCCAAAAGTGCCTCTCAGCTCTCTTATAAAAGGGAACTTCTCCTTATCTTTAATTCACACCTATAAAGCCCTTTTTCTTAGACAAACCCTGACCAATTCTCCTCTTAACTTCCCTTAGTTCATTCGAGAGGAAATTATTTGGGGATAAATCCATTCTAAGGAGTCATATTTTGAAAATCAAAGGAAGATACCCAAAAAGAGGTAATTGTTCTAGTACCTCTTTCAATGTTATTTTATTCTTATACTTACTATTATATATTATTTCCATAAAAAATAATAAATCTTGTATTAAATATATACTAATATGTTATTATAATCACATTACTGTTATATTCCTCATTTTATCCATCATATGAATAACAATATCACTAGGTGTGCATACGTACGGCTTACCGTCTTCACGCCGTGGTGTAATTTTTTATTCGACACTACATTATTTGGATGAGTATAAATATGAGTATAATTAATATAAATAATTAATATAAAATGATAATTATTCTCTATAATTAATATATTATCCAATTATATACCATTTAACCATCAAGGGAATGATATCGTTGCTTGTGTATACGTACGACCTACTGTCTCCATGACATTGTGAAATTCATTATATAGGTTAACCATTAAAGAATTATTATAAAATTTACATGATGAGTGAAAATAATAATCAAGAACATAATTTCAATCTATATATGAATAAAATACATCCTATTAATAACAAATATGACCAATATAGAAAAACACAAACTGGAAAACGAAGCAGTGAAAACCCAAAACAATGGTACTACTGAAATATTATTACTAAAAGGATATAAGAGTATAATATATGATATCATAAATATGGACATGTTCCTGGTATAATATAATAACATTATTTAACAGTTATAAAGGATTTTAACGCACCCTCGACTAAAGGAAAGTAAAATTTAAGGGTTAATTTTGCAATCTCTTTCTTATCTAAGATTGTTTATACGTAAGCATATATTGGGAAATTTTTATCATCCATATTCATGTTTCATAAAAATGTAATTAAAAATTTTATTACTATTCCTCAATAATTGTTTAAATTTATTTTTATCCATTTTGGAATTTTTATAAAATTCTTGAAGGTAATATTTCCATCATTTTCAAAATAAGGTACTTTATATCACTTTCAACAAAATTAAGGAAATAATATTTATTTTAACTTATATTGTGAGAGTTAATATTTCTATCATCATGAAACCTTAACATTTTGAATACTCTCTTAAGAAATTACATGTTTATTTTTAAAATAAATGTTTTCTTTTATAATTGGATAACTTTTAAATGATTTGAAGTAAAAAAGGTATATTTCTCTCAAAGAGTTTTAATGAATTTTTTAGATTATTTTCATCTATGTCAACAACCTTTGTTGGATTTTATAGATATTTTTGGTTGACTTGTTATGATAAAATCTTCCAAATTGTATTGAAGTGTTTATTTTATACTTGATTCTGGATGTTCTAGGTTTATATCATTCATGGGTTATAGTTAAAGTATTAACATTTCATATGCTAATTTTAATATGAATTTTTATGTTTTGTTTAACCATTTTCATTAGTAGAATGCATTTGGCTTAGTAAGTGACGGGTGGCGCCCGCTATAGCCCCTTGATACGTCAGTTGGTCTCATGAGACAAACAAGTGTCTACAAGGACTTGATGGTATGGTAAGGGTCATGGCACGAGGCCTTGATGGTATGGTTATGATGTCTAACATTATGAATTTACTCATTATGAGATTTTTTATTGATATTCCATGTGATTATTCAACTAGTATAAAATCCATGTGAATGTTTAAATGGAATTATTTGATTTATTATTTCTGTATTATGATGAAGATTGTGTTTAAAAAGATTTATTTTTCAGTTTTACACCTTTCCTTAAAAGTTTTTCATGTTTATGATTACTTCCAATATATTATTTATCCTTAATGATCATCTAAGCTCACTCCTTTATTATATTTCATTTTTCACCAGGATGCGAAGAAGTATATTATGATAGACCTGGAGAGATATCCTAATGGATATGAGAGTTTTCATAGGGGATAATATGTTGTTTTTCATTTCAAGATGTAATGGAAAACTTATGTTTGTATATAGTTTTTCCAAGGCTACTAAACTGATCAGTCCTTAAGGATTTTATTTACTTGTGATCATTCCAATGTAATAAAATAATGCACTGATTTTAGGAAATAGTGTTTGGCGCATTATAGTTGGTATAAAACAGAGTTTTAGTACAAACATAGGAAACTCGATTTAGAAAATCTATTATTAGCGAACATTACCTGAAGATATACTTTGAGGATAAGTATAGAAGAACATACATGAATTTTGGTAATGAAAATATTATGTGGGTATTACTAGAAAATACATTATTGTCTATATACTAAAAGTGGACATGGTTCTGGAACAAATGTACCTAGGATTAATAACTCTAACAAGGTGTTCCAGGCTTGACCTAGGGTAACCTGGTACACGACAATGGGCCTTACTGCGCACCTAGTTGGACACTCCCGAGTGATATGATTAGGATAATTTACATTTTCTTTAAAAACCATTATGAAGGATTTATGAGTAAATATGTCACCAAAGAACCATTTTTATGATTATGGATTAGATATGCATAAAATTTTCTTTTTATGTTATGTATTTTACTAGTTTGGAATTATGTATTATAGTTCATAACCTAATATTCTATATATAATTGTTTAGAAATGGTTCCTAGTTGAAGAAATGGAAATCATATCAATGCATGAAATACATGTATGGATTTCCCTCCTTTCAAAGATAATGATAGTGGAGATGGTGATACAACTATTGTTGAACAAATTATAACCTTATTGGTATAGTTGACTCAGGTTATCAATAAAAATCTTACTCATATGGAGCACCCTTATCCACAATGCGTAGGATAACTATTAGACTTATTCATGAGACAAAAATCTCCAACATTCAATAGGACTATAGATCCATTTTTAGTACTGTAGTGGATAAGTTCTTTAGATAAAATATTTCATTCTTTGGGTAGTAATAAAAGAGAAAATGTTTTCATGGTAGTTAACCGTCTCTGAGGAGGTATGGATCAATGGTGGTAATTAATTCAAAATACAAAGGAAGATGAAGAAGTAAAAAATATGTAATAGAGGGAGTTTAAAAAACTTTTCTTATAAAAAATACTTTCCTCATGAACAAGAGCTAATATGGAAAGGAAATTTCTAAGTCTGAGGAAAAAGGAGGATGAGAATGTTGAAAATTATGAGGCTAACTTTGAAAGGTTAGCGAGCCATGCTGTAGACTACATATGTAACCCAAGAAGTAAGATTGATCAATTATTTTATGGTTTAAATCCATTACTCTGATTGGAATTGGTCTCTCAATCTTTCTCATCATGTGAATATATAGTCTCATGTTCTATAAATATGTAAAAGTAATTCTCTAAGTCTTATGACTTTAAAGTAAATAATGAGAAGAATAGGGCTGCTGAAAACTCTAGAAAATTAAATAAGGGGAAGAAGGTAAAAAGATGATATTCCACCCTATAGTAATTGTATTGAAGAAACACCCTGGTAATTTCTTGAAGGGTATGGGAGTTTGTTTTAAGTGTAGAGAAAAATGCCACCAAAATCATGATTTCATGGGGAATAAATAAGCTTCCAATGTACAATTCTAAATTTTTAATGATATTGGACATTATTCAAATTATTTTCCTAAGCATCAAAGAATCTTTCCCCAAAAATGGCCAAGGGATCAAGGCCAAGCTCATGTGATCACAACTAATGAAGTTGAACTTCTAAATGATGTGTTGAAAGGTACTATAATCATCTCCAAAATTTTATCAAAAGATTTATTTGATTCTGGATCCTCTCATTCCTTTAAATATTCTCAGTTTTCTTTAAAAATTAGATATTTCCAATTCACTTTAACAAGGGATTCGTCCTTCAAATTCCCTAAGGAAAGTCTAATTGCAACAAAGATGTAGCAGAGGGTTCCTATTATGGAATATAAATGTGATTTATCAACTAACTTTATCATCATACCTATTTTCTACTTTTATATAATCCCTATTATGGATTGGATATCAAAATATGATGTGAAAATTTATTGCAATAATAAAGAAGTTATGATTTGTCAGGATGATAGAGAATCCATAATCTTTGGAGAATAAATTTCATCATCTGATTGTTATTTAGATCCACCCCCAATAGCTCTTATGAATTAAATTATTTGGGTGGAAGAGAAAATAATATCCATGGATGAAGAAAAAAAATATTCGAATTGAGGATGCACCTATTGTACAATAATAAATTGATGTATTTACAATGGATTTACTTGGAAATACTCCAAATCGTGAAGTTGATTTTTGTATTGATTTAATCCCTAATTAAAGACCAATATCAAAGACTCCCTATAGAATGGCCACTGTGGATTTAGTTGAGATAAAGAAATAACTAGTGGAGTTGAGTAATAAGGTATTTATTCACCCTAGTTTTTCTCCATGGGGAGTCCCATTTCTTTTTGTTAAGAAGAAATATGGATCAATGAGGATGTGCATTGACTATAGATAAATCAATGCTCTTATAATAAAGAACAAGTATCCTCTAACTCAAATTAATGATTTATTTGATCAACTTCATGTATCTCAATATTTTTCAAAGATTGTCCATTATTCTAGATATCATCAATTGTGTGTAAAAAAGGAAGATATTCCAAATACAACATTATGAATGAGGTATGGTCATTAATAATTTATGGTAATGTCATTTGGATTGACTAATACACCCTCTGTTTTCATGGATCTAATGAATGGATTGTTCAAGGAATATCTTGATGTTTTTGTTGTAGTATTTATTGATGATATCTTGGTAAACTATAAAAGTTATGAAGACAATTAGAACCACTTGTGGATTTTTCTAAAGACTCTTATAAGAAATGAACTATATGGGAAGTTTAGAAAGTTTGAATTTTGGATTGAAGAACTTTCTTTTCTTGGAAATATTTCCTCCAAGGATGGAATATTTATTAATACTGAAAAGACAAAGTCAATTTAATATTGGCCAACAATGATGAGTATAACCATGGTATGTAGTTTTATTGTTTTAGCAAGTTACTATCAGCATTTTGGCTATAATTTTTCTTGATTGGAAGACATGTTAACCAAGCCCACACATGAAGGGGTTAAATTCATTTGAAAAAAATATTATAAATAATTTTTTGAATAATTTAGAGAATATTATTCAATGATACTATCTTGACTTTACCATCTGGGAATTATGGGTTTGTGATTTATAGTGATGCATGAAGTAAATGAATCGATTGTGTCCTTATGAATAATGATAGGGTTATTTCTTATGAATCAAGGAAATTAAATACCCATGAACATAATAATCTAACTCAGGATCTTGTCTTAGTTGTAGTAATATTTTCCTGGAATCCATGGAGACATTATCTCTACAGTGAAAGATGTGAGATATATACTGATTACAAGAGTTTTAAAGATATTTTCTCAAGGAAAGAACTCATCATGAGAAAAAGGATATGCCTTAACATACTCAAGGATTATGATTCAACAATACACTACCATCCATGGAAGGAAAATAAAGTGGTGGATACTTTAAGAAAAAAGGACTATGGAGTTCTGAACAATATTAGAGTTTAAAGGGATCCTATGTTAATAGATCTAGTAAATGTAGATATAGGTATTATCAAGGAAGGTGAAACATCACTACTTTTTAAAATGGTTTCCAAACCAACATTATTGGAAAGGATACAAAGTTATCATACTGATGATGAGGAGTTTCAAAGGAAAATTAATATTTTGAATGATGGGAGATTTATTGAATTTGTATATGAAGATGGAATTTTGATATTTTGGAAGAGGCTTTGTGTCCCCCCTATACCTGATCTAAAAATAGAATTATTGGATGATGCTCATAGCTCTAATTTCTTTATACACACTAGTGGAAGCAAGATGTATAGAGATTTAAAGGAAAAATTTCAGTGGAACAAAAAGAAGATGGATAATACTGATTATGTGTCTAGATGTTTGGTTTTTCAATAGGTGAAGGCTATAAGAAAACATACTAGAGGATCCATAAAACCACTTTCTATGTATATGTGGAAATAGGATGATATTACGATGGACTTTGTCATGAGACTACCAAAGACTCCCTAAAGAAATGATGTGATATGGGTTATTATTGATCAACTTACCATATCATCACATTTTCTTACTATAAGAGAAGATTTACCAATTTAACGTTTACCAAGACTTTACATTAATGAAGTTTTTAGACTTCATGGTATACCCCTATCAATTTTTTCTGAGTGTGGTCCTCATTTTACATCAATATTCTAGAATGGTCTTCCAAAATCCCAAGATACTGAGCTTCATTTGAGAACCACCTACCACCCTTAAACTGATGGAAAATCATAATGGACAATTCAAACCATAGGGAATCTTAAGATCTTAATCACATAAATTTCAATGTATGTGGGATTATTATTTACCTCTAGTAGAATTTTCCTATAATAATAGATTCCATTCAAGTATACAGATGGCACCATATAAAACGTTGTATGGAAAGAGATGTCATACACCGACTTGTTGGGATGATATTGGAGAAAGAAAACTCATAGGCCCAGAAATTATTGAGGAAACAATGTAAAAAGTAAAGATTATCCAAACCTACATCAAAAAATCTCAAAGTCGGAAAAAGGATAATGTTGATAACCGAAAGAAGGAATTGGAATTCCAAGTGGGAGATCATGTCTTCTAGAAGGTATCTCTAGGGAAGGGTGTTATACGATTCGGTAAGATGGGTAAGTTAGGTCTGAGGTACATTATACCTTTGGATATTTAGGAATGAATTGGAGTTGTAGCTTACCATTTTTCAATGTCGCCAAGTCTCTCCAAATATCATGATGTGTTCCAAGAGTCAATGTTAAGGAAATATATGCCAGAACCAATACATGTACTCACTATGAAGAAATACAACTGGAACCCGATATGTCTTATTGTTAAGAACCTATCAATATTCTTCATATCAGAGAAAAAGTGTTGAGAAATTGGATGACTCATCTAGTAAAGGTTGTTTGGAGAAACCATAAAATTGAAGAGGTGACTTGGGAACCTGAAGAACTTATGATGAAGATTCACCTGAATCTTTTTATGAAGTGATATTCTAGAAACTTAGAGGAAAAAATTATTTGAATGATGAAAGAATTTAACACCTCAAGCTTCCATAATACAATTTCTTTTAAATAATTTAAGAGCTTGCACTGCACGCATCATCGAGTTCGAGCGTACCATGACCTATCAAACTAGCAATTTAAAAAGTGGTTATGAATAGTGTTAACCACATTATAAATTTTATAAATTTTATTTCTCAAATCAGACTTTATTTTTTAATTCTTAATATCAAAATTATCTTATGGTGAATTTTTTTTATTTTTCTTAAAAGTTTAAATTTTTAATGAATAGTGAAAAATACTACATTATTGTCAAAAACCGAATTTTTAATTTAAATTATTATTTTACATTAAATTTATTTTAATGTCACCACAGAGAAATAATAAATATATTATTCCAATTTAGGTTATAGGAATCATTTTTAGATATAAAAAATCATTGAACTTTTTTAACGTCTTTTTACCTGCCTTCTAGCCCCATTTGCATATCAGCATTAAATGTAATTTTACTGCTTCTATGAATTTAATTTTGAAAATAAAAATTACATGGTTGTAATCAGTATGAAAAAAATTTACAAATAGGATCAAAATAATTTTTATTGAATTGTATCTTTTGGATTTTATTTACCACGATTAAAGGTAAATAGGGAAATTAAATGTAAAACAAATATTATAAATATATAAAATTACCCTAAAACTTGTCCTAATTTAATAGGATAAGTATTTTTAGACAAAAATAATTTTTAGTTATAAAATATTATCCATTTTAAGTCACTTTTGTTTGATTAGTACATTTTTTATATTTTATTAAAATAAGAGTTAAAAATGTCATATTCAAATTTTAATAACTATTTTATTTTTAATATGATTTTATATAAGTGATATGGTTGAATTTAAATAGTATTTAGAAATTTAATAAATATATCTGAATCATGATAAAATATTTATAATTTTTATACATTAAATAAATAAATTAAATGGTGACATAATGATGATGCAGTAATTGTTTAATTAATTGGGATATCAAATAACTGATATTTAAAATAATAAAATTAAACAAATTGATGTAATTAATGACATAAAAGAATTTTGTAGATACCATAGACATTTTAGTGACATAATATATGTATTTTTTTAAGTTATCATGTTGGTTTGATATTTTTTAAAATGAAAAGTTAGAATAGTATCAAAATTGACAAAAATAGTACTTTAAAATAAATAATATTTAACTAAATTATATAAAATTCATAAAAATATTAAGATTGTCCAAATAACTAGGTTACTATTAAATATTTAATAAATTATCCAATTGGGGTTCTTTTGGAATTTTATAGAGACTACATTGTCCCTATAGTGTAAAAATACAATAAGACGCGGTAAGAGTTAACCCATTTAACTAAGGGTTAAAACCAAACGATAAGGTTACATTTGTGACCTAAACTTATCTAAAAATAATTATATCAGATTATTTAGACCCATAATTATATTATACTATAAATAAATTACATTAGAGCTATTGTAAACTGAAAATAAATTAATAATAATATAATAATTTAAGATCTTCCAAAAGCACCCCTCACATCTCTTATAAATGGGCATTTCTCATTCTGTTTAATTAGCACCTATAAATCCCTTTGTATAGGAAAAATACTACCCAGTTATCCTCCCAACTTCCCTCACTTCATCATAGAGTCCATACTTTGGCTAAAAACCATTATAATGAGTATTTTTTTCAAACCAAAATAATATACCTAAACAAGAGATAATTGTTTTATCACCTCTTTCAAAGTTCTTTTCCTATTCTATTTCCTCTTTCTATGTTGTTTCTATATAAAAATAATAACTATAGTATCATAAATATACTTATATTTTATTATAATCATGGGACAACCATATTCCTTATTTTATCCATCATATGAATAATAATATCATTATGCGTGGGTGCATACGGCTTATCGTCTCCATGTCGTGGTGTAATTTTTTATTCAACACTACTTTATTTGGATGGGTATAATGATGAGTATAATGGATATAAATAATTAATATAAAATTATAATTATTATTTATAATTAATATACCATACAATTTCATACCATTTAACCATCAAGGAAATGATATCGTTGCTCGTGTGTACATACAGCCTACCCTCTCCACGACGTGGTGAGATTCATTCTGCACGTTAAACAATCAAGAATGATTATAAAATTTATATGATGAGTAAAAAAAATAATTATGAACTTAATTTCTTTATTTAAATGAATAAAATAATCCTACACAAAACAATCAGGACTTACCTGATAAAACAAGAATGGGAAAACAAAGTAGTTAACACCTGAAACAATGATAGTACTAAAATGTTATTACCAAAAGAATATAAGAGTATAATATATGCTATCATAAATGTGGAAATGGACCTTTTATTATTTAATAATATTCTTTAACAATTATATATGAGGTTTACACATCCTCTATTAAATTAAGGTACATGTTAAGGGTTAATTTCTTAATCTCTTTCTTATCCGAGATTGTTTATACGTAATTATCTATTGGGACATCTTTATCATCCACGCCCATGTTTCTTAAAAATGTAATTAAAAATATTATTAATTTTTTTCAACAATTTTTTAAATTAATACTTATTAATTTATTAATTTTTATAAAACATTTCAAAGGAATATTTATGTCATTTTTAAAATGATATACTTTATCACATTTTTGACAAAATTAAGGAAATAATGTTTCTTTTAACTTATACAGTGCGAGCGGATATTTATGCTATCATGATGCCTTAAAATTTTGAATCTTACCTTACAATATGACACGGTTATTTCTAAAAGAAATTTTTTCTTTTATAATTGCGTATATTTTAAATGATTTAAGGTAAAAAAGGGATATTTCTCTCTAAGAGTTTTAATGAATTTATTAGATTATTTTCATCTATATCAACATCCTTTGTTGGATTTTATACCTATTTGAGGTTGAATCATTATGATACAGTATTCCATATTATATTGATGGTTTTATGATATATTTGACTGTGGATGTGCTATGTTTATACCATTCATGGATTATGTTTAAAGTATTAACATTTCTTATGATAGTTTTAAAACGAATGTTTATGTTATGTTTCAACCTTTTCATAAGAGGAATGAATTGGACTTAGTATATGATGAGTGGGGCCTCATATATCCCCTTGATGCATCGGTAGGTCTCATGAGACAAACTAGTTTCTAATAACATCGCCTTGATGGTATGGTAATGGTCTTGGCATGTGGCCTTGATGGTATGGTTATGATGTCTAGCATTATGCATTTCATCGTTATGAGATTAGTTATTGATATTGCATGAGATTATTTGACTAGTATAATATCCATGTGAAAGTTTAAATGGAATTTTTTGATTGATTATTTCCATATTATTCTTAATATTTTTTTTAAAAGTATTTTGTTTCAGTTTTATACCTTTCCTTAAAAGTTTATTCTTATTTATGACAGTTTCTGCTATATTGTTTATCCTTACTGAGCATCTAAGATCACCCCTTTCTTAGGTTTCAGTTTTCCCCAGGATGTGAAGATGTATATTATGATTGACTTGCATAGATATTATCAGGTATATGATAGTTTTATAAGTTTATAATATGTTTTTTTTCATTTCAAGATGTAATATAAAACTTATGTTTGTATCTAGTTTTTTCAAGGCTACTAAACTGATCTGTCCTTTGGGATTTGATTTTATTATGATCATGCCAATGTAATTAAATAAAGCACCGACTCTAGTAAGCTGGGGTTGATGAATTAATGTACATGAAGTTATTTTCTTCACATGTCACAATATAAATCTTTTTAAGTGTAAATGTAGTGAACTAAATTGAAGAAGCAAGTAGTTTCTTCTTCTTTAGGTATATTCATCATTGCAAGTAATATTTATGTTATATTTTTTTGGGTATTGAATAAAATATTCCTATAAAAAAATTATTATAATAAAATATCCAAGTAAGTATATATAAATTATAATAAGTAAGATGTGTTCTCCAAGTGGCTAAGAAAGTATTGTTTCTAAATTATTGGAAAGATATATTTAACTTCTAACTGACAAGTTTAACGATTCCAGTAGACCTTTGATTGATTATTACCAAAACAATTATCTCATGTGTCCTTTGGACACAAGGGGAATTTATTCCAGTTTTGGAATGAATGTTTTTTTGGTTCTTAATACTCAAATAAAAGTTTAGTAACAATTGAATATTTTGAAATAACCGATTCATATAAAATGTAAGACTTATATACCCAAGTGTGGTAAGATAAAACATTTTCAAAAAAAAAGTTTTCAAGGATATACCCAATATGTTTTTAGATTCTTTGTAGTTAAATAACTTAGGTATTATCAACACACTTGTGTATTATGTTTTGGAAAAATTAACATTTAGAAATAAAGATAGGTCGTGAATCTTTTAGAAATAATTCAGCTAGAATGTGTGAACTATTCCAATGGTAATTTGGTGGTAAATATACTTCATAAGATTATTTTAAGTTTTTTTTAAGGAATGTAAAATCAAATTACATTGTATAAATGGTTATAAGACAGGATTTTCTTTAGTTCCACGTTCTGAAGGATATCTTGACCAACCATTCATCAATCAATATAATGTAGCATGGATTAATTCCTAAATTAACATTTCCTTATCCACATTAAAGCTATGATTCTAATAAGGTCGATCAATCATGAGTCTTACTTTATAAAATAGATCTATAAATTGTAGTGTGTAGTAATTCCAAAATTCACATTTCCTATTACACATCAAATTCATGATGTAATTAAAAGGAGTATCAATGTTTCAACATATATTCATTGTAGATATATCCTTTATTTTTCAAGACATGAATCTAAGAAAATGGTGATTTCCCGCAATAATATTCCATCTAACATGAAAAATATATATCAAATGAGTTATGTTATGATGGAAATCAATTATGTCATTAGAACATGTATTTCTATGAAAAATGTTTGTTAAGGATATAAACTAAATTTCATAAACACGCATGAGTTATATGAGTTAAATAAGAAATTACATTAATGAATACACCATGTGAATTTGAAGTAATTATCCTAGATTTTTTAAAGGATATTATAGAAATACCTAAGATAGAAAAGTGACAGTTAAGTTATAGACTATATTTATATATAAGGGTGTACATATATATTTGAGATATGGGGAATATTGACTTGGATTTAGTCAATATTGGAGATGAACAAGTAACTGGAATATGAAAACATTCCACAAGTGTATGTGGATAAATTATTGTTTTAGAGATACATATTGTATATGAAGGATGAAACCATATTGGTGGTTTTATATTCACTGTGACTGGTGATACATTGTTAGTCAAGAATAATAATTCTTATAAGTAATAAGTATATGGAAATCAGTTAAGATTGACATGATAAATTAAAATTCGATAATGTATTCCATGTATCATAATAGAGGGGGGTTATTATTTTGAATATCGTGGTGGATATTCAAGTGAGACTATACATGGATGGTACAGGTTTAGTACCAATGAGGATTTATTTACACCACCAATTAATTATACCTAAATCCATTAGAATTTTAATTGTCATAGATAATTTATATGATAATTTTATTGGGCATTGGCTACCAAGACCACAATTATGGAAGGTCTCTATATGATGCAAACAAAAAGGACGGTAACACCCTAGAACTCCAGTAATGGATAAAAGTTACTAAAATCTAGTTTATGATTAAAATTAAGGAACAATATCAAATAAAATTCATTTGGAATGAATCTTTTAGATGTTCCTTGCAGATCTTTGTGGGAGAATCATTGTTTTCAACTAAAATATGTTTAATATCATATGTAAAACAGCTATTGTTATTACAATTAGTTAAGAACAGGATGAAAGTATCTCTATAGATATTGAATTAATGTAAAAACATACATTATGGGATTTTATCTACTAAGGTAGATCTAATGGTTTCTTAGACCATGTAAAATCCTATATACTCACATGGTATTTAATATAAAAGTTGAAATAATTAGAGAGAGAATTGTTACCAATGTCACATGGAATAAATATATCCATGAAGACATGCATAATCATGGGAGGAGATTAAAGTGGTTATTTTAATTCCATATTCTTCTATGATGGATCAATCACATATTCCATGATATGTATGATAAATGATTTTTCCATAATAAAATTTATTATTGGAAAAAATCAACAATATCCAATAGAATTGGAAGGTATGTAATCAGAACTATCCAATTGCACTTAAATAAGTACAAAAAATATATAATTGTTATGTGGAGAGGAAAGGTTACTAGTTTTCTAGGGACTCAAATTAGTCTTACTTGGATCAATGTGATCTTATATTGTGGTCAGGCTAAGATAATGATAGAGAAAAGTTCATTCAAGCAACTGGTATCCATGTCTACAAATACTAAGTGTGTTGCATCTTCAAAGGTAGAAAAATAGATATTGTAAAAAAACAATGAATATTCCAGTTCTTGGAATAGAACCTAGTAAGTAAAGTATTATCATAATGTAAATTATGATAACTCTAATACACATACTAGCCATGATGTTATGTTTTAATAGTGGATAAAAAGGAATATGTTTAGGGATATCATCTCTTGAGAAGTATTAATCAAGGATTTAAAGTCACAGATAGAAGAATATCCACACAGTGGAATTATGGAAAGCCCGTGCCTAAAGACATAACATGATAGAAACATGGTCTTATCATGTGAGGGCTAAAAAGGATAGTTAGAAATTTGAATCTAGTGCAACTGGGAGTGTTGTAATAGTGGGTGACCTAGACCCAACTTGATTAGTAAATTTCGATTACCATAACGTATATAGATTGAGTTATACATGATGTAAACATACCATTATAGTACTGATATTTCTGCACCCACTATTCAAATAGTAATTTCCATATATTATTTTTCATATCCAGTGTTTATATCAGTTTCTAGACTATAATGAGAACCTCCATATTCAGTGACACTAATCTTAAATATATGTTCTATGGTCTAGATATATCATACTAACCATACATAGTTATTGTTTTACTATCAAGTGTTTGGGGATCATAATAATTGAGACTTATTTTCATGAAGTTTTCACTTGTTGATCACTAGTAGGTGAGATTGGAGGGACATACCCTCCAATATAAACACCACATGTTTTAGGTGTCACTGGCTATTCCTATCTATGAACATGTGTATTGGTCTCCAAACATGAAATCATTATCAATGTGTTCCATTTTATCATATACTTTGATGCAAGGAAGAAACCAAGAAAATGAATTTGTGGTGAGGTAGCTTGTGTTTGCTACGTCATTGGTGATATGACATTAGTTGAATAATCAGGATAGAATTTTCCACTTCTGAGTTGAGGAAGTAATATCTTGAGCTTAGTTGATCAGCATGGTAGTACCTTCCTAAATCCATAGACAAATTAGTCAAATGTAAGTCTTTCTAGTTTAATAAACAGGAAATAAAGCTATAATAGATGATGACATAAGTGTAAATTCTACTTTATGAGATACCTAATACAAGGAGATTATATAACATAACATGTGTTTGTTGGAATGGTTGTCATTTCTAAAAATTTTCCTTCTCTTTAGGGGCCTTAATGGGTTTCTAGACTCTGCTCTTGATTTGTGAATAGTATTCACTACTATTGAGATAAGGTCCTAGAGGGTCACACACAATAGTTTATTCAAGAATCTACCCTATTATGGTGAATAGGTATATTGGACATGGTGGACCCCACCATGGGGTCTAATTGTTTTTCAAGTATTAACGATCATTAAAAAATAAATAAATTCATTATTATTTGAGTATAGAATAGTTTTTCTCAATTTATTTACTAAAATTATTCATGAGGTATTTAATATATAAAAGAAAAGTATTATATGAATGAGTTTTATTATAATATTCAAGGTTTGTTTAGTATTAGTGGGAAATATGAGTCGAGTTAATGAATCAAGTTTTATAACATGATATATTTATTATATTATATGGAGATTAAAAAATATGAATGATGTTAATGATGTAGTTAGTTATTCATAATGTGTCATTTATTGCTTATTTAGTGGTTGTTTTATTTTTGGGGGTCGGGGAACCCTTTCATGGTATTTATGCCTCCCATTATATAAGAAAGAGATTAATTCATAAAGTGACCATTCATTCAAAAAGAGTGAGATATTCTCTCTCCTAGCACATCCCAGAGAGAGAAAGTCTCTCTCTAAGCGATCGATTCAAGAACACCTTCGATAGATCGAAGGGACGATATCGAGGTGATCATCGCGATGTCGAAGGAATCATTAGAACTCCACACAAGAAACTGAAATATGATTATCCTCATATGCATGGATTCTTGGAACATGTGGGGATGATCTATAAGAGTTTGGCTTCAGATCCCTTGGGGAGTAATCATCGACGACTAGCTATAGTCGAACACACCATTGAATCGAATGAGGTACTCACTTACTTATTTTTTGTGAATAATAAATACATGTGAGATCCTAAAACCTCTTCCGGGGATCAAATAACCAAAGATGATGTAGTTACGTCACTCTAGTGATGAATTTTTTTTACATACATGGATCACCAACTTCTTCTATGTTCCCCGGTAGCTTCATATTTAAAATAAAGTAATGAGACAAACTTTCTACCAATAATTTTTAAAATCAAAGTTAAGTAAATGTATATAACAGACATATGAAAGTTTCCATAAATATGAATAGAATAAATAAAAACATTTTAAAAAAAGTAAATTAAAATTTATAAATTGATAAATAAAAACTTATTGTAACTTTATATAAAATATGTCCACTCTTTAACCTTAAGAGTTAAGGACGTCAATAACCCTGAATTTAGGCATCCATGGTTTTCACCTAATCGTAATGGTTTATTTCCTTAAACAAGGAATCCCTCAAATCTAAATTCACAATAACCTCTATTTCCCTATCCCTAGTAACCCTCAATTAGAAATATCATAATCTCTTTCTTCCTAAACCTCAAAAAACCTCACCCACACTAGATCATGCACAAAAATTACAGACACAAAAGAAATTTAAGGAATTTATAAGAATCCTCAAAAGTGGATGCCTTAAGTAAAAACTCACAAAATGTTAAAATGAATCATTAACTCATAAAAATATGTTACAAACTCTTCAAAGTATATTTAGTTCACTTTGGTTGCAAAATATTACATTTTCTCGAATATTACTTCTATTTATAAGTAATTATCCAACAGTTATATTCTACATTTTTCAGAGTTATTTTTAATGGATTCTAACAAACTCAATGTTCTCTTTAAAGGTTAAATAAATCTCTATCTAATAGTTTTCTTCATAGAACCATTACAATGGTGTGGAGTTTCATATGAATTAAATAACTTCATTAATCTAATAGAATAATCTATGTTCTTTTGGTAAAATGTAATTCTTTATTTGATAGATTTTATGGATGATCATCTGTAATGAATGTATTCCTCCTCCTGATCATATTTGTATGGTAGTCTTTGTAAAAATTCATCTAATGGATTTTTTTATACTTCAACATCTATATTTTTAAAATATTATATTAAATGAAGTTTCTAATAATTCATGTGGTACGAGTATGTATTATTATAGAAATACTCTATCTGATAAACTTTCATTTCTATGTCCAATAAAATTACTTTCCTTCAAAAAATTCAAAATATATGGAAGTATAAAAGTTAGTAAAATAAATAATTTAAGGGAGTGTATTTTTATTTTGAAAAATAAGGTTAATAAGTGTTGAAAGTAAACTTTTGACTCAACAATCTACCCCTTTTGAAAAGCACAAATCACAACTTTATAAAAGAAAAACTAAAATTTTTAAATACTTACTCCCATTAAATTATATATTCTTGAACATTATCCCTTTAACTTATTTCTCTATTTATCCCCTTCTCTTTACTTCTCCCCATTTTTTGAACAACATTTGTCCAAAAAATTTCTTTAAAAGTTTTATTTTCTCACTTTTCTCCCCATTTGTGATTTTCTAAAAAATATTGAGGTTGAGAGTGTTCCTAAAATATTGAAGAAAGAAAGATATCTATGAAATAAATTTATATTTAAAAAAATATTCATAAAAATTATATGAAAAGATATTTATATTACGAATAAAATCAATAAAATTTATAAGTAAGAAAATTTATCCAAAAAATGTAACAAAAATAGTGTTTTAAGATATTAAAATTATCCAAGAGTATAAAGAAAAAAATTATTCTCTCTTCAAAAGCTTCTTAATAATGAGTTTGAGGTTCTTTACATCTTTATATTACTTCTCTAACTCAGTAGAAATAGATTTTATATTTCCACCTCTTATATAAGAACTTGAAACTTCATATTATCATATTTAATTTTTTATATCCCTTCTACTAAGGATTCTAACTTTTTATTTTCATTATTCAGCTCGAAAATATAATCTTCTAATATTTTCATCCACTTCCTTTTTTTTATATTTTCATCATACTAAGACATTTCTAGGGACTTAAGCTTGTCAATATCACTCAAAAATTCATTAAATTCAGAACTAATATCCCTTACAAGATTCAAAACTGATTTTTTTGACTTCATTATTCCATCAATTTGTTCATTATAGAAATTTATGTATCCTTATGTATACTTGATACATATAACAACTTGTTTCAACTTCCTCAACTATGCTTGTGATTTTCCTTTGAAATCATTGAATTCATTTTTATTCTGAATCATAGTTTCATCAAATTGTTTCAATATGTTTTAATTTTCTAAATAGTAAAATTCCCTTCTATATACTTGCATCTCTCTTGAATGTTAGGAAATAAACGAAGAACATATTCAAGATTATTTAAAACATCCTTGAAATAAATCAATCTCATTTATATTATTTGAGTAATAGTGTTGGGATTAAAATGATTTAAATTAAAAGAAACTTTTGGAATGGATGGATATGGAGGTCTTGAAGTTTTAACTTCTTCCTTCCTTTTACCATTTTGTTCTTCAGAAACATCTATCACTTCATCTTTTTTCTTTGTTTCTTATTTGTTTAATTATTCTATGTATGGTTCTTTTTTTTGAGATAATTATTCTTTTTCATCAAAAGTTTTATCCTTGTCTGAAACACTTATTATGGAATATTTCTCAGATTGAACTGATATAGAGTTTATGGAAGTATCTGAAATTTCCTCAATATCCAAATACATTATCAATTATATGGTAATATCAAATTATCTCCTATTAATTTTTCCTTACTTTCAAAAACTTTTACAACTTCAGGTTCCAAATTATTAGACTAATAGTTTTATTCTACAACTTATTTCCATTTATTATTTTCAATTGAAAGAGGTTGTACATAATATTATACTAATTATCCTTCAGGTTGAACAATAGAAAAATGTGAATTTGATATAGTAATAACAGGCTTAAGAACTGATTGAGTAGTAACTTAAACTTTTTAATGTTCTTGTTCAATCCCTTTTAAAAACTCTTTATCCATTTTGGAATGGTTATATTTTGGTTTCTACCATTTTTTCATTTCTTTATTGAAAATGTTTTTATAAGTCACCTCTTTAAGAGATATGGAATCAGCCATATCAAATATGAAATTAGGATCATAAAGATTCTTTTATTCTATGTTTTTGAATAAAGGAAAAAATTATTCATCGGATATAGTCTTTTATTTCTTCTTTGGAAATGGAGGAGAAACTTTACCTTCCTTTTTCTTTTATAACACTTTATCTTTTAACTTCAATGTTTCTATTTTAGACATAGATTTTTCTGACCTATCACCAAACTTCTTCAATTTTGGAACAAAAAAAAGTCTAATCTTGCTAATTGTTTCTTTTCTAATAAAATAAACCTTCTCTCACTAAGAATTTTATTAATTCTTTATTTTTTTTAAATTTCATGAAGTTAACCAAAAAAAATTATGAAATATGAAAATATAAATAATATTCAGTATTATTCTCCCATGTTTTAAATTTTCTATACAAAGGAATACAATATTCACAAGGTTAAATATCCTCATATTACAAAAGTAACTCAAAACAAAAATTTCATGCACTTTCAATGTATATCAATCCATTTTTTTGGAATGAGATAGTTTTTCATCTAAATTTATATTATTTATACATCTTGAAAATTTTGGTGAAATTTCCAATCATTTTCGCAAGATGAAAATAAAGAAGTTTCTACTCTTGACTTTTTAAAACTTCATAGATTATTGGTTATATTATCATAGACTAGTATTAATTTGTCTTTTAAAGGAATTCTAACTAATTCTTATACTTGTTTGATATTAAATTTATATAACACTCTAAAAAGAGTAAAATTCATAAATTTTATCTCATCTTATTCACTAAACTTGACTGATGAATAGAAATATCTGACTATTTCAAGGAAATTAAGATCAAAATAATGTTTTTCTACACATAAATCTTCCCAGCCTTGAGAAAAAATAATATATTATAAACACAAAACATAATTATCATACCAAGAACATTATATTAGTATTTCTTTGATAAGAATTATATTTGAGAAATTTCATGACCCCCTCCACCCAAAGAGTATCCCTCATGGCCGAGAAATGATAGACAAGGGAGATGGTAACTATCAATTTTATTTTTCTAGTATTCCTTGGGTTAGAGACAAGAGTTTAGGGTAAAATACACATACAATGGGAGGTGTTATCCTCTAAGAGAACATGAAAAATAGAGAGATAAGATAGATACATCAATCCATATCTGCTCATATAGATAAAATAAATTACAAGTGAATAAATTTAATGCCATAGAATACTAGAACAACTAAAAGAAAATCATCAAGTACCAAAAAGGTAAACTTAGCAGTGGCCATTAATCCCGAAAAAACACCTATAAAACCATGATCCAGTAATATCCATCCCAATATCCAACCTTCTCCTATTGACTAGAAAATATTTTATATATATATGGTGTGAGAATAATAATATACTCAGTAGGTTCCTCCTTAGATCCTCTCATGCAAAAGATAAAGAAATCATACTAATGACCTGTAAACAAAAATTGAAAATAACTCATCACCTAAACATGTAGAAAAAGTTCATAGACTCACCACAACTATCACTTACCTAGAATAAAATATAAGAGATCATGTTTTTTAGTAATAAAATAACAAGGGAACCTGACTGTCATTTTCCCACTAGTTTTCCACTCTACCCCAGTGTTGTACGTCTTGAGCCATCTCTCTCTAAAAGAAACTAGCTCGTAGACACCAAGGCTAAGTATAACAACATAAAACACATGAATCACATCATCACATCATCCCATATAACAACTCCATATAGTAACCATGTAGTTTTTAGGATCCACCAAATCTTTTATGGCGTGTATCATACATCAGGTATTATACCTCAATCCATCACGAACCATACACTATGTAAGGTGCCTCAAGCCATCACAACCTATACACATCATACCTATAATAATCCATTGGATACTATACATGGAGATACGTGTCTATGAAATAACTACAAGACATTACATACCACTACACACGTATATGAGAAACTAACCACTATGCACACCAACACATAATATTAACAAAATAAGAGAGTAAGGTAAGATGGGGTAGTCATTTATCCATCCTCACTACTGATATATTGGGGAAAACACCCTCCTAGAGTCCAATGGGTGTCAGTTTCCCTAACCGATGTGGATGGGGTTGCGTAAGAAGTTACAAAATATACAAGATATAATATTTCTCATAACCACACTATGGGCATAACCTATTACTTGGATTAACTATATCTATCATCTCTCGGACACTCGGCTACTACTCTTAGGGAATAGATATCCTATAAGAACACAATCATTTGATAGAGCTAGATTAGGTTACTTATTTATGTTTAAATATTTCCATTAATTTATTAATTAATTAACCATTAATTAAAAAATGTCTAATTACATTACCTCAATCATTAATCCAAGTCCATTACCTCCATTTTTAATTTGAATAAAGTCCATGGTTTTGCAAGATTATCTCATTATATTCTAGAAACACTAACTAAATAGGTTAATTCATTCATTAAACATTATTAATATTCCATAATTATAGGTAATCTAAGAAAACATCATAATCTACCACCAAATGGATGCAACTAATCATGTATAGAAACCTCAAGTAGTGGGGAAAGGAAAATAGATAAAAAAAGAAACTTTTCTATCGACCATTAGATAGATAAAAAATCAAGCATCCTAGATCTTAGCACCAAAACATTGAGTAATATCAACTTTAACCATACCATAACCCCCTCCCCCACCATTGATACCATAATGATGGGAGAGAGATAATGACCCCTGATTCCTACCTCCAGTAGTCCTTGGGTTGGAAACTAGCACCAAGGGTATAAAAATCTCATGAAATGGGAGATATTTCCCTCTATAATAATTTAGGATCATGAGATAATATGAATCATCCATAATAAACTCCATGAAATAATTTAAAAATGAAACCAAAACCATCCCACAATTCATGCATAAATGAATCTAATATAGATAAAAGTATCCAAAAGTAAAATACTGAAAAGTAAAGCTAAATCTTTGATTGTAATAGTCTAAATATATAAGCTAGTAATGTACATAATGATCAACATAGCTCTCCTAGAAACCTAAAAGTAAGTTTATATACAAAGGGTGAGAATACAAGTATACTCAGTATGAAAACCAAATTCTCTTATGCACATGTGAAAGAAGCATACTAATTCACCTATGAGGAAACAACATAACGAACAACACCTACACAGGTCAACTATACATCCCAACCTCACAAATTCATTCTCACCAAATAAAAATAACCAAGCATAGTAATGTAATAAGAATCATATTGATAAAGGGTACCTCATGTTGCTTTCCCAGGGATTTTCCACTCTCACACCCCAATGTTATATGTACTGTAACTCCCATCTCTTCCAAATAACATATACCATCACCCAACAATGTGGTCGCATCACATCATGCTAGAAAACACTTGGGACACTACCACACATCATGGTAACTTCACATCATGCCTGAGAACATCAGGGCCATCACATCACAATAATCACCAGAGTAGTAGGGTATCATGAACATGAAGGAAATCAACCTTTTTCTCTATTCTTACCATGAATTATCCCCACCATAAGAATCCCCACAAAACATACATATAAAATGTTGACTAAAAATTCATGGGACACTACCCCACATCATGGTCACATCAAATCCTACCTGAAAACACTTGGGAAATCACCTAGTGCACTAAACGAACTTTGGCCATTAGATCCTATGCATATCAACTCACCTAGAAGAGAGAAAAGGAAATAGAAGGCAGCCAACCATCCATTCTCAACATGAGGATGTTAAGAAAAAATCTCATGTCTGAATATATAGGTTTCAGGATGTAGTGATCGACACTGGTGGGGTGAATATAGAAATAAAATGTAATGTACAAGTATATATGTATTTCCAGACACACAATCCCAACCTATGGTTTCACAACCAAACACTAACCAACTCACAACATCACCACTTTCGCTGCTACCTCTAAATTCATGACACCAAACAAACCACACACAATATCACACCACCTACCAATTCCATTATCTAACCAATTCATTTCATTATTCAACATCATCCACGTTAAACCACACATCCCACAATTTATTTGTTCATTAATAATTTCCATCTCATTGACCCAACCAAACCTCAATCATTTCAATTTTTATTAAATAATTATTCCATCACTACCTGGTCATCTAGCAAAACACAACCACACATCATAAGAACCTAATCATCCCCATCATATCATTTCCCTACTACCCCACAAGCGTGTCCAAACAACCACCACCTCACTCCCACAAAATCATGTCTAAACAACCACCCCCTCGCTACCCCAACATTATTAACAACAAACTACCACCAACCACCCCAAAATCATGGCCACACATTTACAAACTCTCCGCCCCAAAATCATAGATAAACCACCACCACCTCACCACCCCAAAAGCACGACCACATCTCACCCATCAACCCCAAATCACATCACAATCACACACTACCTCCCCACAATCATGAACACACATCACAAAAGAGACAAAACCATTTTACATATTGTAAAAATGTGTTTTTATCAAATTTAACTTTATTTTAGGGTCATTTACACACAACCCCATAAATATAGTGGAAATCATTTTATTAACCAAATATAAGTTGCTAGAAAATTTTTATTTTATGGTGATATAGAAATAATCCAAACAGACATAGTATTCACAACACATATAATCCAGTGCAAAAAAAAGACCCCAATAACCACAATTCTCCATGGGACATAACTCCCATACAATCCATCATATCAAAACAATATCAAAGTTGTAAAATCATGTAAATTATTCCCCTTTTTCCCCCTTCAATTTCAATTAACTAAATATTTATATTTGATTAATACAGAACAACTATCTCCCGTAGATAAACAAGAGTAAACCCCTCCTACATGATACACAATTAATGTAAATGAGGGATTCCCTACCTCAAAGAATATTTTATAACTCACTACACACCGCAAAGTAAAGAAGAAATTATTGAAAACTACAAACACACACAGATAATCGTGAATCAACCAACACCATAAAAAAATGATCCATCTGAATTTATCCTGCACACACCCCAAACCAAAACAACAACACCATAACAAATCCCTAATATAAAATTGGAATAAAACCACGGGGAAAGGAGAAAAACTCACCATGAATGGACAAAAAACAACCATCGGAACCGACGAATCAATGTAATGGAGAATAGGACTAGAAGGTCTCCACGGGGTGCCTAGGGTTCACCCAAAATGAGAGGAATAAGGGAATGGATGAATGTGGAGAAGTTCAACCGAAAAAAAGTAATTTAAATCTGGGATACCACTATTTTCCAATCTTATAACAAATTCATGATGTGTAATTCATAGTATTCCTAAAAATTATCACTTTTGCTGAAAATTGCATTGACTAGACGTTAATTGATTACACGTTATGGATTCCACATTCATGAGGTGAATCCATCTCATAGGTTCCCCCTCTACCTACATGGAAGTCATGAACCAACTAACATCATAAGTCATGAACTAGCATTTCAGGTCATATAAACAATACACGATTTATATTTCCTATAACATCTTTGATGCACCACCAAACTCCACATAACCTCATCAAGCCTCCTCCAAAACGCCACAAAACCCCAAAAATGAAAAAATAGTGGGTTGGAAAGACACAAAACATTACATAATATACCTATCAAACAACTCTATCCCTCAATAATCCAAAACCATTCCCAAAAGGACAGGGTTCCAAACAACCACCCCATGATATACCTCCCAAGGATATTATCATACCTCAAATGCTACCACAAGAAAACATGCCAAACCAAATGGCCACAAAAAATCTCACACAACCTCATCACCACACAACCAAATCAAGACAAACATCCAACCTCTTTATACCCCAAAACAAAAACTATACTTCCCTAAACATATGAATTAGGGAATTATATCCTCCATGTCAAGATATTATCTACTCTTGGTGGCACTAACTTGCCTATAAGGGTTTAATAGCATTGCAGTATAATGAAACTTGATCTGGAATCAGCTCCTCACCTTTTCAACTATTAAAACATTATCACACATCACACAACACATCACATCAAGGTAAAATAACACATCTCATAAAACATTAAGGTCCATACATAACATCAAAAGAAAAAAAAGAGAAAATAAAAAAACTCAATAGCTCTGAGTACTAGGAATGCATATTTATCTATCACTCCCAAGTACTCTCCTCCATGAAATCATGCTTCCATAATACATGAAACAAGGGAATGGTTCATCAACAAAAAATCTTCTCTTGGTGATCATAGATCTCTACTGGCCACTCCACAAACATCATGTCATCATCAATATCCAACTCTCCATAGTCAATGACAAGAGAGTCATCATGAAGATACCAAAAAAGATGGGAAATATGGAAGACGTCACAGTCCTCTCCAATCATAGTGGAAATTCCTACCGATATTTCACCTCGCCAACTCTCCCCAACACCTCAAAGGGCCAAAAAAGCCTAGGAGAAAACTAAATCCCCTTGATAAACCTCTTCTTCCAATGTTAGGGGGAACCCCTCAAGAGTATGTGGTCCCCAACATCAAACATCAAGGTTCTACTCGTGCAATCTTCACACAACTTCTTCTAGTCCTGTACTTATTTCATCCTCTCATGAACAAGATAATCCTTCACTTTTTTACTTTTCATGACATCAGGTACAAGAACCACTACCTCTCCAACCTCCATCCAGCAGAATGGAGAATGACACAGTCTCCCATACAAAGGCTCAAACGGAGTCATGCCAATGGAAGAGTGATAACTATTATTGTATGAAAACTTGAATAAATGAGTGTTTCATACGCAAGATCCACCAATGTACAAGATACATTCCCATAACATATCCTCTATCATCTAGATTATCCACTCCATCTACTATCCATCTGAGTGTGGAAAGTGGTGCTGAGGCATAACTGAGTTCCAAGAGTATTCGGTAATCCCCTATAGACTTATGAGATAAAATATTTGTCCCAATATGTGATAATGGAACTTGAAAATCTTTGAAACCATTCCACCTCATCCACATACCTCTTAGCCAAAGAATCCACTACACCTGACTCCTGGATCAAAAGAAGTGGTTTGATTTAATCATCTGATCCATAATCACCCAAATAGAATCACAAAATATCTATGATCAGGGTAACCCTATGATGAAATCCATCAATATTTCATTCCATTCCCACTTGAGAACATCCAAAGTCTGTAAGAAATCAATAGGTACCTGATTCTTGTCTTTTTTCTACTAGAAAAACAAACACCTCACCAGGAACTCCACCACTTCACATTTCATCATGGGCCACCAAAACTGTATCATCAAGTCGTGGTACATTTTTGGTTCACCTAGGTACACCTCCAAAGGTATGCTATGAAACTCACAAATAACTCCCTCATGAATCTCTACCATAAATGACCTCCCATGAAACAAAATCTGCTTCCAACCATTCACCGACCATTCCTCCAAAACTTCACCATGGAAAACATGATCACACATCAAATCTACCTTTGATTCACCCCACTAAGACTCCTCCACGGATCGTATCAGAGAAGTATACACTGTCATCTTAATAAAAAAACCTCCACCATCATCCACCCTTGCATCTAAGTGTATGGTTTCCAACTCCACCATTTCTCTCAAGGCATCTTCATACTCCCGAAAATCATTATTCTCCAACTTCCTTCTCAATGTGTTGAACACAACATTAAATTTTCCCAAGGTATAGGATATCTAAAAATAATAATACAAAATAAACTCCATCCACCTTTGTTGTTTCAAATTTAGATCATGTTGAGAAAAGATATACCTCAAGCTCTTATGATCTGTGAAGACCAAAAAGTGATCTCTAATGAGGTAATGCCACCACAACTTTAGTGAAAACCCCACCTCCACCAAATACAGCTCACGGGTGGAATAATTATGCTCATGGAGATATAAATTTCTAGACTCTTAAGAGATCACTACCCTTTGTTGCATCAAAATGCATCCCATTTACAGATAGGAAGTTTCACAAATTACCTCAAACATCACGTCCAGCGGGTAGCATCACATCCTCCTTATGGAATACATCTAGAATCTCCACATTGTCCCTGAAAACTACACTATCCTAGGATAAAATGATTCAACCAAATACTCAACCATATAAGAAAGAAGGTGCTCCATATCATAATAACCAACCTAAAAACCCTGCTCATAAATGGAAATCACATGTTGACCATCCACAGCTGAGAACATGACTCTCCTCCAAAAGTAGAAGATAACATCACATATGGAATACAAAAAATTGATACATAGTATGACATCATATGGATACATATGTATTGAGAGAATATCCCAATGGGACCGATGTGGATTGGTCATCATTCTAAATCCTATCACACATCAAATAATCTAGTTTGGCCTCTAACTAGTGTAGTCAACACCAGGGGAATGAAAAGACTCTTTATGTATTATCCCTGGGCGTGGACTAGAGTTGGTGAAATAAATGAGTGGGAATCTCCTAAATCAAAAAAGCCACAAAAAAAGTTATATGAAAAAATAAGTGTACCTTGAATGATCTATGTCCCCTATATTGTTGTTGCCTCCACTGTGTGAAACTGATCACACCCAAATCCTCTACCTATCTGCTAATAACCACCTACACAACCACACTCAGGTCAAGGTCCCTAGATATGAAGAACATCTCAAGGTTAGCCTATACCCACTACATATCCCTAAAGAGGATCATAAGACTAATTCCCCTACTGCTGAAATAGTCTCACTGGAAACTATTGCTGAAGCTCGCACTGAACCTATACACCTCCACCAAACTGAGCTCAGGGAACAACTAGGCACTTATTCTAGATATGTTCACAAAACCCACAATTAGAACACATTTTTCTAATATATCTAAGAAAATAATGGAATCCACTAGTCCTAGAAGGCCATAAAGGGAGTTTCTGAGGTCAAGTCCCCATTGTATGAATCCCTAAATGTTTTAGTTCCTAAGACATAATACTAAAAACCCTACTCTTCGAGGAACCTTCTGATTCCCATATTATGGTAAACATATTCATGAGTGAATCTACTTAATCACCTCCAGTTTATTCTGAACCTTGAGATATGTTGGCTACATAAAAGGAGTGACTACATACTGGATAGAATGAAAAAGTTCATCCTCAATACATATCACACAATAATAGACATATCGAAAAATATTTTCATTAAAGTTTAGAATATCCTTGAACTTGATTCCCAACACCTACACAGACATACTCCCCTATTTAAGAGAAATAATATTCTTCCTTTTCACTACCATCATGGTCGATGAAAGGAACTCTACTTGAAACTCTTTCTGAAAGTCAACCCATGAAACATAAGCCTCCTTTTTCTTGCCTTGATACAGTGTGCACCACTGATGCATATCTCCACACATATGAATAACAACCAATGGGACCTAGTATACCATTAGGACTTAGATAAAACTAAAATCGATCTCAAGATCCTCCATCCATCTCTCTATGTCCACATCTGAAACACATCCCTCATACTTCCCTAAATTCTACTACTGAAAAGCTCACAATTACCTCTACTAAACCACATCCTCAACTAACGAATCAACCATATGGTGATCGACCAAATCAGCCTGTCTAACCTCAACTTCTTGACCAACTTTTAGATAATTAATAGGTTCCATAGTAGAAAGTAAATCAAGAATTTCCTAAGCCTGGTAGAATATCATCTTGTATTTTTTCAGGTAATATTTTCAAATATTATATGGAATTATTTTGAGACCAAGTTCTGAGAAGACGTGTGATTCTAAGGCTCGGTGTGCCTGAAATAAATGTTTCAAAAATATTAAAATATTTAATAGCACACGTGTGAGATTTTCATGAAAAGTGTAATAACTATTAAATGGGTGATTATATTATAAAATATAATGGCATTGTTGAGTTCATAATAGCATCTTTACCCCAGGTGTGACTTAACCTTAGTGGGCATGGTTTTTCTATATAAAAACTCATAGAGGATGTAACCATAAATAAAATAATTAGATAAATTTATTTTATTTCTTTTGTTTTGATTTAGAGTCTGATAATCTTTAAATAGATTGTTATAGAGAAATTCCAGTGTTTTCCAAATATCCCAGGAAACATTGGATATCTATTGGAGAGAGTATTGAGGATTATCTCTTAGGAGACAAAAAAAGATCATGGATCAATGATCGAAACACTTTTAATTTGAAGGATCTTGCCTACGACAATAATGCGGGAACTATTCTTCATTAGTGAGTGATCTGAATTGAGGTAGGGATTTTTATCCTGTATTGATTTCCAAGTTATTGAATTCTATAAAGAAGTTAGACCAATAAATTAACAAGTTGATCTATGGCTCAGTTGTATTTGGTTGATGGGTTATATTTGTGGGATAATCAGAATTATTTGATGTGATTTTATAACCCTAATTACCTCATCTTGATCATTAGTCAAGAACTCTTGTCCAATGATGATTAATAAAATTGTTCTGGTGTTTTTATCCCTCTTTCCATCATGTTCTTTTTCATTGTAACCCCATAGTTCCCATATCGACATCAACAAGTGGTTCTGAACATGATCAGACCCATATATTCGAGGAGAATCGACAACTGAGGTTGGATCTATGTAGATCAAGACCCATGATGCTCAGATCTATGATCGTTTAGTTTTTCAGCCATCGGAGGAAGTGCAGTGGTATGTGTAAGAGACGACCGGCATGGCACAGACGAGTGGCGGTGAAGCCGCGTGCGGTGGGTGTAGCCAGTAGAGACCATGGAGGCAATCACGTGAGATAGCGGCGATAATGTGGGTGCGCAGTGGTAACGATGTGAGATCAGTGGATGTGGCGATGCAGGGGAGGGAGGTGGTGGATGTGGAAGTGACCGATGGAGGCGGACGTGGCGATGATCGGTGGAGGAGGACATGGAGGTGGTGTTGTGTGGGGTGCAGGTCGTGCATAGTGAGCTAATAAGAGCCGGGTTGGTGGAGCCGGCCAGGTAGAGTAGGCCAGGAAGAGTGGGTCGGACCAAGGTGGGCCAAGCCAGGTGGGGTAGGTCAAGCCAGGTGGGCAAGTCTAGGAATTGAATCAGACCCGGGTCGGACCTGGGGTCACTAGAATGAAGTCATCACGATCGACTGTGGTGGTCGACCATGATTCGTGACAGCTTGAGCTATCACAAGGCATAGAAACCACACAAATGACCATGATGGTTCACCACAATGGTCGTTCTAGCACGACAAGTCGACAAAATGTATCAGTCAGTCAATACATTCAATTGGCTTGCGCGGTAAGTCGACCAACTATGGAGGTTGACGGTGGTGGTGAACCACGGTGGTAGGTGGACGTACCACAAGGATAGGTCTGTAGGCCCTTATAGGCCTTCATGCAGTTTTTATCAAGCAATAAAATATCCTAAATGGACCATCCAATCAATAATCCATCTACAATATTGAGAGCCTAATGTTGAGATGGTCATTTTGGGAGAAGTGGTGAGATTTTAGTTTGAATTAGTATAGGTTGAGAGCATTCCCATGGTCTTTTCCTCAAGGTTTCAGTATAACATTACATATATAGAGCTAGATTGTAATACCCTCAAGAGTCTAAGTATCAAATAGAGTATGGTATCCCTCCCTGGTACTGGATATAGGTCCTTTATGACCCCTAGAGGAGTCCGTGGAATCGCATTACCTCCTTGAATATGGTGTTGATCCCCCACCAAGAAAGCTGCATTGGCAGGGCCTTTGTCATCCCCTAATTGGTTCTAGGATTGATTCCCTATGTTGTGAGTTGATCTGTATTTGTTATGTGGTATCCCCCAGTGAGTCTGGGAATGATCTATGGTTTCCCCCAATCAGTTTTGGGTGTGGCCCCTTATCTGTGTTTCATATTCTTCCTTGACCAATTAATTCTCTTTGGGAAAGGCCCAATGAGCTAGACCTCATCACGAGTGTATCCAATGATATCATGGATCAAGGAGTGAGTTCTCCTAGAATGAGAACGCTTTGAAGATAATCTTATGGCAACCAGTTATTTATCATCGCCTGATGGTGTGGTGTCTCTCTTGAGTATATCTGGATATTCTTATTATATGTGTTGTAGACATATAGCTATGTAGAGATACATGTATTATCTATTATTATATTTATTTTTGGTTTTTGGGTGTCCTACTAAGTATTTTTATACTCAAATATTCATGGAATTTTCCCACATGTGTCATGTCTTATGTACATAGTTATCCTTTTGATAGATTCCTAGGAAGACCAAGACCAGATGGTGCTTAGTGAGATTGGACTGAACAAGGTGTGTTCCTGGGGCTTTCAAATAGTAGTCCCAGTACCATTACATCCAAGTTGGACTGGGGTTGTATACTCATTGTGGTGGGATTTTATTTGGCCCTATTTACTTTCGAGTACTTTTAGTACCATACTCTGTTGTGAGATCTTAGATATATGCATGCATTCTTTCAGTTGTTTTATATTTTTTTCATTTTCTCGCTTAGAGATTTTTTTATGTGTGTGTACATGTACTAAGTATAATGCCTCCAATTTTCGGGATATACCTACCTAGTTCCAATAACCATCCCCTCGCCTATTGGAGGCAAGCTTGGGGTATTTCTGGAACCAGCCCCTCTGGTATGGGTTTTGACGGACTGGTATCAGAGGGGTTTGGTTCTAATTTAGGACTGAGGGTCTGTTAGGTTGGTTTGGGGAAATAGTGTTTAGTATTTGAGTTTTTCTTTTAGGCTAGGGACTCCAGTGTTTGTGTGGTGACTGACATATCCATACACTAGGACTTTGATTACCTGCTTTTTGAATCGTACCTGAAAACATTGGTTGTAGGGAAAAACAATGGTACATGCATCATATATGAATGGTTGTGTTTTACATGTCCTTCTTTAGTCAACCCTCCAAATATACTATATTGATTGTGGTACATATTGTTTTATTTCAGGATTCTACCACAAAGGTAGCTAACCAAGATTCCACCGTGTGATAATTAGGATGATTATCCTAGTGACGAGGCATCAATAAAATGGCCTATACTAGAGAGAGAACCTATAAGTGGTTTACCAGCTATACTACCAGCCATAAAGAAGTAGTTATTACCAACACTACCAGCTAAGGATGGACCCAGGCAGAGTGCATTTCATGAGTTTTAGAGGTAGTGACCTTGTAGGTTTTTGGGGTGATATAAATCCCCAGTAGTTCAAGGATTGGGTAGAGGTAGTCACCCATGTTTTCCACCTTGTGAGGAAGCCTTCTGACCAAATGGCGGTCTTTATCAAGACTCTTATTCTGGTCTTTATGAGGCGATGGTGGAGCTCAGTGATTTAGTCACATGAATAGATAGATCTCTCCTTGATAGACATCGAGCATCTCTTCAGGGAGGATTTCTATCCAGCCACATTGTGGCCAATATGTGTATTGGAGATTATGCATCTTCAGTAGGGTAGTGCGATTGTGGTGGATTATTCAGATAAGTTTACTGATCTTTTGCAATACTATATGGACATGGTGTGAAATCATTTCTTTATGGATTAGTTGTTTGACCAGGGATTACGATGAGACATCATAGCATCAATGGTATCCCTTATTATTCCTACCTATGATGGGTTACTTGAGCGAGCCCTTCTAGTGGATAGTTTTCTAGCGGAGCAGACAGCAGTGGTGGGAGCTAGTAGTGGGAACCGGGTAGCTGAGACCTTGGTAGCAGGTGACCAATGGAAGTCACAGGATTCAAGTGGGTCCAACACTCCAAGGGATGATCCCAGGACTCAGGTTTAGTGGTGAAAGGCTCCCATGGTGGATCGATTCATCCCAAGGATGGGTGGTGTTACTTAAGCATCGATTGGGGATATCTAGCACCAGATATCCCAACCCGTTATATATCTAATCAAGAGATTTTCATGGGATCACTAAGGAATAGGAAGATATATAATAAGGGTAATCTATAGGGTGAATGACATGGAATAGGGGTGGGTAGGGCAGCATGAGGTGGTTGGAGGTTTAAATTATTAGCACCAACACCCCCAGGTGGTCCACAGCAAGATTAGGGAGCTGGTGGTCAGGGATGAGGCTAGCTATAGGAAATGGTGGAATATAAACCTAGGGATACATGGATGATATAAGTTATGATATATGTATTTTCCACCTTAGATTCAGTTTTGATAAACATAGGTTCTAGTCATTCCTTTCTTTCCATGAACTGTGTTCAAGACTTGGAGATTCTAATTGAACCGTTAACTCGACCATTATGTTTGGAGACTGATCTGGGAGGAGGATCAATGATCACACACTGGTTCTAACAGTGTGACCTAATTCTTGGGTGTGAGATTTTGGGTTGGGATCTCTTGTTAGGGGTGTTGAGGCCTTATGATGTTATTCTTGGTATGAACTATTTATCTACAGTTCATGCTCATATTGTTGTTTTAAGCGTAGAGTGTGGTGTGTTTGTAGTGATGGAAATATTTTTTCCTTTATCAATGAAAAGGAAACATAGGTAGAATACCATGGACTCACACATAGAAGGGTGTTATTGATTACTCATCAGTTGGCTAGCCTTTCACTCACTGTAGTGGATAATATGAGTTCTTAGTTTCCTATAGTGGTGGTAGAGTATGAGGACGTATTTCATAAAGATGTTCCAGGTTTACCTCCCAATATGGAGATAGTATTCTACATTGATATACACCCTAGGATAGTACTGGTATCTACACCTGCATATCAGATGGCTCCCGTAGAGCTTCGTGAATTAAGGGTGCAGCTGGAGGACTTGCAGAGGAAGGGCTATGTGAGACCCAGTGCTTCACCCTGGGTAGCCCCAATTTTGTTTTCCAATAAGGTATATGGGAGTTTTAGGTTATGTTTTGATTACTGACTCATAAACCAGGTGATCGTAATGAAAATGTATCCACTTATGAGGATCAAATACCTCTTTGATTAGTTGAAAGGGGTGTGATGGTTCTCAAATATCGACCTCAGATCAGGCCATCACCAGCTATGAGTACAGGATGGGGATACACTGAATACAACCCTAAAATGTAGTTTTGGTCACTATTAGTACTTGTTGATGTCATTTGGCATGATGGTTTCCCTGGTAGTGTTCATGGGACTCATGAACATGATCTTTCAGCCTTACTTAGACCAGTTCGAAGTGGTCTTCATTGATGACATCCTAGTATACATAGAATCCAAGGAGGAGAATGAGGGACACTTGAGGATGGTTTTGGAAACACTCTTAGAGACCCAACTTTATGGGAAACTCTCAATGTGCTAGTTTTGGATTTGAGAGGTCCATTTTTTGGGACACGTCTTCTTAGAAGCTGGAGTTGCAGTGGATCTAGTGAAGGTTGAGGCAATGCTTTTTTAGGATCCACCCAATAGTGTTACCAAGGTGTAGAGTTTCCTTGGATTATAAAGTTACTATCAGAGGTTTTTACTCAATTTCTCCAGATTGGTAGAACCCTTGAAATATTTAACATGAAATGGGTATACTTTTGCATGGACAGAAAAGTTCCAGTAGTGCTTTCAGGAGCTGAGGCAGAGGTTGATGAGAACTCCACTCCTAAAGTTACCAAAGGAAGGTGTAGAGTATGTGGTGTTATTTAATGCATCAAGGATCAATATTGTGTGTGTCTTTCTGTAGGGTAAATTGGTGATTTCCTGTGGTTTTCTCTAGTTGATACCACATGATCAGAATTATGCGACCTGTGATCTTGAGTTAGCAGTGGTAGTCTTCCAATGGAATATGTGGTGACACTACATTATGGGAGAGCGGTTTATTGTCTACTCTAATAATAAGATTCTCAAGTATATCCTCTCTCAAAAATATCTTAACTTGAGATAGAAGTGATAGCTATAGTTTTTTCAGGACATTGACTTTGTGATTTTCTATACTCCTGGGAAGGGGAATGCGGTGGAAGATGCCCTCAATAGGGGATCTAATTCATAGTTTTTGAATAATGAATTAGAGAATTTGTTATTATTATAGATGTCATTTATCAATGGGGATGGAGAAGCTTACCTCCAATTGATAGTTTTCACCCCTATACTCTTATAGTGAGTTAGGGGTCATAACGTGGGGATACCAACTGTGAGACCCTATGTGCTCAGATTTTCTTAGATCATTCCCTTGATGGATATTTGAAAAATGGTGAGAATTTCATTCTTTTCAGAGGGTGAATATTAGTTCTAGTGGCATTGCAGGATGAGGTTTTGAGGGAGTTCCATATATCCCCTTTGTAAGTACATTATGGTGTCGAAAAAGTTGTACCAGGACCTCATACGTCAGTTTTGGTGTCCAATGATGAAGAAGAAAGTGGCAGAGTTCCTTTCTCGATGCCTTACTTGTCAGCAAGTGAAATCTGAACACTAGGTTCTAGCGGGTTTAGTTCAACCCCTTGAGGTTTCATAATGTAAGTGGGGTGAGATATTTATGGACTTCATGATGGTTTTACCACTACATCTACGGGACATGATTCCATCTGGGTGATCATTGACCGACTAACCATGTTGGCCCACTTCCTAGCTATCTGAGAGCAGAGTTCGGTAGAGAGATAGGGACGCCTCTATTTGCAAGATATATTTTTACTCCATGGAGTTCCGTCGATGATAGTTTCAAATCGAGATGCTCAATTTACATCCCAATTGTGGAATATATTACATGAGGAATTTGGGACCTTGTTACGCTTGAGCGCAATGTTTCACCCAGAGATGGATGACCAGAAAGCACAAACCATTCAGTTTCTCGAGGACATGTTGTGGGATTTCATGTTAGACTTTGGTTGTAGTTGGTAGGATCATCTTCCATTGGTGGAGTTTGTATAAAAAAACATCTACCCTTTTACTATTGGTATAGTACCATTTGAGGCCTTATATGGGTGACCCAATAGGTCACCACTTTGCTAGACTGACCAAAGAGAGTCAACACTCATGGGCCCAAAGTTGGTGAGAGCTACTAGAGAGAAGATTCAGATCATCCAGGAGCAGATAAAGACTGTTTTGAGTCGATAGAAGTCTTATGCTGATAGGCGTTAGAGACCTTTGGAATTTGAGTAAGGAGACCAGTTGTTCCTTTAGGATTCACCTCAATGGGGATTATAGATATTTGTCCAGGGTGGAAAGTTATCTTCACGGTTCATCATCCCTTTTCAAATATGGTGTAGATTTGGATAGGTGGCATAATATTTGGACCCACCACCATATTTATATCGTGTACACAACATCTTCCACGTGAGGCAGCTGAGGAGGTACATGCATGACCATTCGCACATCATCTACTGGGGTGAGCTAGAAATTGCGGATGGAGTGAATTTTTCTAAGTACCTGGTGGAGATTGAGGATCAGAATGAGAGGATCATTCGAGAGAGATCAATTTATTTTTTGCATTTCCATTGGTGGCATGGGAATCTCAAGGAGAGAACATGGGAGTGGGATGCTCAGATTCATTATTATCACCCTCATCTATTTGAGTGGCCTTTGTTTTGGATTTTGGGGGATGTAAATCCCCAAGATGGGGAGAATGTAACATCTCATATTTTTCTATATGTTATTTTTAAATATTATATGGAATGATTTTGAGACTAGGAACTGAGATAGCATGCAATTCCAAGGCCCGGTACACCCAGAATAAATGTTTGAAAAATATTAAAATATTTAATAGAATGCACACACAATTTTCTTAAAAAGTGGAATAATTATTAAATGGGTTCCTGAATCAAAAATATATGGGCACTATTGAGTTTAGAAAATCATATTTACCCTAGGAATTACTTCACCGTAGATACCATGGTTCGTCTATAGAAAAAGTCATTGAGGGTGTAAACATAAATAAAATAATGAAATAAAGTTAGTTTATTTCGTTTGCATTGACATAACAGCTGAAAAAATTTAATTATATTGTTATGGATAATTTATAATGTTAACTTCATATCCCTAGAAATTTTTGAGAGTCATTGGATAGAGCATTGAGGATTCTCTCTCAGGTGATGGTGAAAGATCATGGATCAAAGACTAACAGACTTCGAATTCAAAGGATCTTGCCTATGGAAACAACGCAGTGACCATTCTTCATCAAAGAGTGATTCAAAACAAGGTAGGTATTGTTATATTGTTTTTCTTTACCTATTCATAAATTCCATGATAAGCGTGGATGAATCAGTGGTTCATTCAAATTTGCAGTATGGGTTATATTTACGAGGCTATCAGAATTATTTGATGTGGTTTTCAAACCCGAATTTCCCAATCTTGATCATTGGACAATAACGCTTGGCCAATGATGATTAAAACCTGTTTTCATGTGATTTTCTCCTTTTTTTCTTGGATTTCTTCACCATTGTAACCCCATGGTTCCTAGATAAACATTGTCAGGTGGTTCTAAACATGATCAAACCCCCAGATTCGAGGAGAATCAAAAACTAAGGCCATGTATTTATAGATTTAGACCCTTGGAGCTCAGATCTATGACCTTTTAGTTTTTAGGGCATTGGAGGAGGTTTGGTGGTCCACAGAAGGGACCACATGTGTGGCACAAGTGAATGGTGGTGGCGTGTGGTAGCAGAATCACGTGTAGTAGGTGTGACTTGCAGTGGTCGTGTGAGATGGAGGTAGTAGCGATGCGAGATCATCAATGGAAGAAATGTGAGGGCTAGAGGAAGAGGACATGGCGGTGAATGGAAGAGGCAGACGCGGATGCGACTCCATGTGGGACGTGGGCTAATCAGAGCTAGCCAGGTGGAGCGGCCCAAGTAGAGTAGGCTAAGCCAATGTGGGATCAACTAGGTGGTCTGAGTCAAGAACCAGGTCATACCTAGGGTCATTGGGACCAGGGTGTCATAGTTTACCATGGCGGTCGATCATGAGCCTTGACATCTTGAGATGTCGTGAGGCATAGCGATCGCGCAACTGACCACAACAGTCGACCACGAAGATTATTCCACATGTGTCTTCAGTCTATGTAGTAAGTCTACTGAATATGGAGGTCAACTATAGTGTCCAAATGTGGTAGTAGGTGGACCTATCATGGTGGTAGGTCTGCAGGCCCCAGTAGGCATGCAGTCAGTTTCGCTCAAGCAAAAAAATCTCCTAAATGAAGTGTCCAATTGATGAGCCGTCTATGGCATTGATACCCTGATATTGAGATGATAATTTTGGGATGAGTTTTGAGATTTTAGTTTGGACCAGTATAGTTTGATATCATTTCATTGGTTCTTTCCTTGAGGGTTCATTATGGAATTACATCTACAACACTAGATTGTAATCCCCTCTAAAGGCTAAGTCTCAGATAGAGTATGGTATCCCTACTTAGGACTAGAGTGTAATCCTCTATCACTCCTAGAGGATTATATGGAATCGCGTACCCTCCCTGATCAGGGCACTGATCCTCCATCTTGTGGGCCACATTGGTAGGCTCTATGGCATCCCCTAGTTGGTTTTGTGCATGATCCCCTACATAGCGGGTTTATCCAAATTGGGTATATGGTATCCCCCAGTGATTCTGTGCATTATCTGTGGTGTCCCCCAGTCAGTTCTATGCATGACCCCTCTCTTTGTATCATAGTATTCCTTGAACAATGCATTCTCTTTGTGAGGGGCCCAAATGAGTTAAACCTCTTTGTGAGTTTCTCCAATGATATCATGGCTCGAGGAGTGAGTTCTCCCCAAAACAAGTGTGCTTCGAGCAGAATCTTGTGGCTAGAAATTAATTATGACTACCTGAGGGTGTGGTGTCTCTATTGAGTATATCTGGATATTCTTGTTATATGTGTTGTAGACATATACCTATGTAGATATGACTGTATTATCCTTTTTTGTATTTCTTTTGATGTTTTGGGGTGTCCTACTGGGTATTATTATACTCACCCCTACATGGGTTTTTCCCACACATGTTGTGTCTTGTGCTGAAGATTGACCTTTTGAAAGAGTCCTAGGAAGATCAGGATGAGATAGTGCTTAGTGATACCAGATAGACTGAGGTGTATTCTTGCGGTTTTCAGACAATGGTCCTAGTGCCTTTAATTCTAGGTCGGGCTTGTGTAATAGAAACTTTGCAGTGGGCTTGTACTTGGCCATGTTTACTTTCCATTACTCTTACTTTCATACTCCGTTATGAGATCATAGATGTATTCATGCATTATTTTAGTTGTTTTACATTTTGTCATTTTGTGTCTTGGATATGTGCGTCTGTGTATAGGTACTTAGGATAATGCCTCCCTTTTGTTGGATATGCCTACTCGATGCTAGTCATTATCCCCTAACCTATTATAGGTGGTCTTGGGGTAGTCACAGCAGGACCCCCTCTAAGATGGGTCATGAAAAATAGTATGGAATTTTATTTAGATCCATTTTAATTGAATTTATTTATTTTAACCTTCCCAAAACGAACCAACTCAAATAAGCACACAAATCATCATGATTTATGTGCCTCTCATAGGTTTCTACCCTATAAATAGTTCCACCTCACTTGGGCATTAAATAAGATCAAAGTCTATGCATTGGATCACAGGTGTCCCTAAAATCCTACATCCTTGCTAGTCTCCTTGTCCTATGACCCACACGAAGATCAACTGGCACTGTTTTCATACCAAACCATGAAATCCTCATTGTACCAAACTCCAAAATCCATCCTATCTCTCAATGATAATATCTAATACCACTCTATCATGACCCCCACCCACCAGAGACACATAAATGAGGGGATATAGATAATAACCCTTGTGTCCTACCTCTAGTAGGACTCAGGTTGTTAAATAGTACAAAGGGTACAAAAATATCATGAAATTGGAGGAATTACCCTTTATAATAATGTAGGACTAGGATATAAGATATATCATCGACAGGTAACTCCATGACATAATATAAAAAGAAAACTAAAACCATCTAACAATTCATGAATACATAAAAATTACACAGATAAAAGTATCCAAAAGTAAAATACCCAAAATTAAAGCTAAAGAAGTGACATAGAAATTATCCAAATATTTAAGCTAGTAATGTCTAGAACAGTCCATATAGTCCTCCTGGAAACCTAAAAATTGGTTTATATACATAGGGTGCTCATACAAGTATACACAGCAAGAAAACCAAAGTCTACCATCCACATGTGAAAGAAGCATACTAATGTACTTGTGAGAAAACGAAATAACCAATGATAGTTTCAAATTTCAAGTACCTATCACAACCTCACACAGGTGCCCTCATCAAATAACACATTACATGTATAGTAACTTAATTAGAATCATATTAATTAATGGTACCCCACGCCACTTTCCCACTAATTTTCCACTCCCACACCCCAACGACATACATCCTAGCTATCCCATATCTTTTGAATAAAATATTTCACCACCCACAACACGTTCACATCACATCATGCCCAAAAAAACTTGGGTCACCACCCCAAAAAATGGTCACATCACATCTCACCAGAAATCACCTTGGACAACACATCACAACCATATCAAAAGTAATAGGGTCTCATGAAATTAAGGACATCAACTTAATTCCCTCCTCTTACCATGCATGACCCCCATAATAAGTTACCCCAATTCATGGGCATATCACATCTCACACAAAAACACTTGGGCCACCAGCCCCACAGCATTATCACATCACGTCTCACCCAAAACACCTAGTCCATCACCTGGTTCACTAACATACATTTGTTCATCATAGCCTATGCATATCTACTCACATAGAAGAGAGAGAAAGGGAAGTTGCAGGTAGCTAGCCATCCATCCTCAACACCAATATATTGGAAGAAACACCTCCCGTGTGAATATATGGGTGTCAGTATGTAGTTCTCGATGTAGGTGGGGTGGGTATAAAAACCAAAAGGAGTGTACAAGTACATATGTATAGCCACACACATAAGCCCAACCTATAAGTTCACAACCAAACAATAACCAACTAAAAATATTTCCACTTTCGCTGCCACCTATAAATGAATAACACCACAAAAACCACAAGCCATATAACACCACCAACCAATTACACTATTCAATCTATTCATCTCGTTATTAAGCATCTTTTACATTTTACCACATAGAACATCATTTATTTGTTCATTAATCATTTCCATACCATTAACAAAACTAATCTCCAACCATTTCAATCTTTATTAAATAATTATTACATCAATACCCTCGCTTCTAGAGAAACAGAACCAAACATCACAAGCATCTCATCATCCAAATCATACCATTGCCCTGTCGCCCCCCAACCACGACCAAACAACCACCACCTCACCGTACCAAAAGCATTACCAAACAACAACCACCTCACCAACCTAAAATCATGGACAAATAACCACCACCACACCACCCCAAAATCACATACACACAACCACCACCTCACTACACCAAAATCATGGCTAAAAAACCACCACTTCACCACCCAAAAATCAAGACCAAGAAACCACCAAATCATCACTAGAAAAGTATGGTCACATCTCACTCATCATCCCCACATCTCATCACAATCACATATCACCACCCTATAAGCATGAAAACACATCGAATACCAATTTATAGATTAAAAAAGGGGCTTTTCTCACATTTCAATTTATTTTAGGGGTGTTGTCACACAATTCATTAATCTAGGGGAAACCATTTTATTATTCAAAAATAAATGCATAGAAACTTTCCTTTTTAGGGTTATATCAAAACAATCACAATAGACACAAAAGTCACAAACAAATAATCTAGTTCAAATAAATCCCCCAAAGGCAGTAGTTTTTAGTGGGGCATCATGCTCATACAATCCATCATATCACAATAATATCAAATCCATAAAATAATGTGAATATTTCTCCCTTTCCACCTTCAATTTCTATTATCCATTTATTTATCTTTTATTTAGACAAAAAACCCATCTCCCATATATTAGAAAGAGTAAATCCCTGATAAATAATACAAAATAAAGATAAATTATGGATTCCCTACCTCAAATAGGCTTTTGAAACTCAATGAACACTGCAGGTTGAAGAATAAATGCATGAAAACCATAACCACACTCAAAAAACCATGGATCAAACTACACTAAACCAAAGATCCATCAGAACACGGCCCAAAAAAACCCCAAACCAATAAAATATCATTGTATAGAATCCCTAATACAAGATACAAATGAAACAATTGGGAAAGGATAAGCACTCACTGAATACCACTAACAAACAACCATTAATGGATCAAAACAATGGAGAAGAGGGTTATGAGGTATCCTCGGGACCCCTAGGGTTTTCTCAAAATGAGAGGAATAAGGGTAGTGGAAAATGGGGATAATTTTGTCCAAAAAAGGAATTTAAATACTAGATCCCTCCATTTTCACATCATATAATACATTTATAACGTGTAATTCATGGGATTTCTGAAAATAACCACTTTCACTAAAAATCACACCGCTTCGGCCTGAGTCGATTATATGTCATGAATTACACTTTTAGAACATGAATACACCTCATGGGTTCCCCCTATGACCACCTAAAATTCATGAACTAGCAGGCTTCACAAGCTGTGAACCACCAATTTACGTCATTTAAACAATACACAATGTGTACTTCCAGAAGAAGATCTTTTTCTCCTTCAACCACCATGGAACATCCTTAATCCTCTTCTAAAACACCTCTGATCCCAAGAACCATAAAAGTAACATACTGAGAAGGAATGGGATGTTACAAAACCAATCAATCATCTCAGTGTGATCCTTGAAACCCTCATGCATCTCTCCATCATAGGTGTCAACTATTGCCACATATGGGCCTCCCTTCCCATACCTCATCAATCAAAATAGTCTTATCCATCCTTGGCTCATCTATCCTATGATTAATCACACAATAATATCCCATTAAAATCACATCACAAGGTAGTAGGGAAACAATCATAGTCACCAATAAAACTAGTCCCTAAAAATAAGGCATTCCACCTCCACACACAAATGTACTCCCACAGCCCCCAACACAAAGAATCTAGCGTTTATAAGAAAATGGGAACTCACAGCCTCAAACATTTATCTTTACCAAAATAACCAGTTTTTATTCCAACTTGAATTAACCAATTCATTATTCACATGTTCCAATTATAGGAAACCCATGGAATTGGATATAACAAGCTATCACAATTAAGAAAACATGCTTTTAGCATAAGCTTCCATTTTTAAAAAATTTAAGGAAGAAAAGTTCTCAATTAACACGATTTCTTTTATTCTTTTCTTAAAAAAATAATTACATATTTATGTTCTTTATAAATTCCATTAACGCATGGAATAACATATTCAATTAAACATTCATTTTAAATCAATTTTATTTCCATAAAATTACCAAAAACACTAAATTAAAAACTTTCCTCTTCTTTAATTATTAAGAATCTTATTTGATTAATTATAAATTTATGTTTTTTGTTATCTTCATAAAAATAAACCTGATAACCTAAGAATAAAAACATGTAAAAACCATAGTATAAAAATCATGTTATCTATAAAAACAAGAGGAAAACCATTATCATGGTACAAAACATCAACATGCGATCTCTATCCAATTACATTTTTAATCTAGTTCAATATTTATTAGGTTAATTTCACTTCCATACAAAGGAATAAACAAAGATCAATTTATGATTGCATGTAAATAAAATAGAAGAAACAAAACTCCTACCTCAAAGGCATTAATGTTCTTCGCATGGGAATGGATCAACATCATGGATCTCTGACCACCCCTCCTGCAAATAATCATGATCCCCTAAAGAATTCACACCATGAAAACATAGGAAAACAATAAACAAAACTTTATAAGAACAACAAAGATAAAATGACAAAGCATGGAAAGAAGGAAAAAGAAGAATGAGATCCAACAAAGATTACCCTCTAGGAAATGAAGGTATAACTCACTATGGATTGCCACAGATGGATCTCTAGGAGCCGGGGATAAATACTTATTGAAAGAGGATTCAATGACACTCAAGAATTATTATTGGTCACTTAGGGTTAGGGGGAGAAAATTAGTAAGGAATGGGGTTCGAAGGCCCAGTGAGTATTTATAGAACCACTAAAAACAGACTACCATGGAATAGACCAAAGGAACACACTATACAATTGGCTGACATGAGGTATTTTATGGCACAACATGAAGGACTGTGCCATAACTCCCCTTTCTCAAATCCATGTATACGTTCCACAGGAAGATCCTATAAAAGTGAATCTGGGGGATACAACATAGGCTTAATCACCATGCCATTGTCACCCCTAAAAAGGTAGTATCCCTCGAAGCTTGCTACACTCCAGCAACCCATTCCACACCACAACCTCAGGACCACCAAAAAGGGTCGAAGCCACAACCTAATTCCAGGATGTAGCCATGCCTGAATAGGAAGTATCCCTAAATTTTTCCATGATCTATCATACGCCATAGCCAGAATCCACTACACTGTATCAACCTTCACTACATCATAATTCACCCTTCCATGATATATCCATGCCATTTTTTGGATGTGGAACCCCCTTTCTCCATTTTACCTACAAACTCTTTGAAACCTCCTCTAGACACCTCTAACATCCATAAATCACAGAGGAAATGGATATCGGGATCTAGGTATTTACATTAAATATATCTCAATCTAATCTCATCCTTGATAATTCAAAACCAAACCTAGAAAGTATGAGAAAAAATGGTTGTCCTAATAACACACCTCATGAGATAGCTTTAAAAGATCTCTCCATCATAGGATCTCAACAACCTCACTAAGAGGAAAAAAGTGAACAACCACAAAAATTAACATTAACCATATCTAAAACACTCTCTCAGGGGACGTACCTATTAAATGAGAGAAAGGAAACAACAATAAAAAAAGAGAAAACCATGTTATAAAACAAACATATTTCAACAACCACTTCTATCATTAAAAAAGGGAAGAGATAAACATCAAAAAACTTGAGGTACTGAGCTCATATCTACAAATCAAGTTTCAAGGTACCCTCATTCACATCAGTATGTTAAAAAAGGACACAAACCAAGCTAATTTCACACTTATGAAACACCTTCTCCTGGTGGTCCTAGATCTCCACATGTTGCTCCTCAAAGGTTGCATCATTGTCAAAATCGATCTCGCACCAATAGATGATGTCAGAATCATAATTAAGATAAAAAAAATCTATAACACATGAAAAAACTTGTTTAGCTAGATAATTTTTGGGGGAAGTTTTATCTTATACACCATGGATCAAACATGATACAACTCCTTGAAAGGCCCAAAAACCAAGTAGAAAGCTTTCTCCCATGTCCAAAACCTTTGTTGCCCCTCATGAAAAGTCACATTTAGGAACACATGATCTCCAATGCCGAACTACATACATATCCTATTATAATCTTCATAGGATTTATGATTATCTTAAACTACCTTCATTCACTTGTGAATAATATGAACCATCTGTATTGTCTTTTACAATAGTTCCTGTACAAGAATTGCTACCTCCCTAACCCCAGTCCAGTACAATGAAGATCTAAAAGTTTGGTCATAAAAAGCTTCAAACAGTGTCATACCATGGGTGAAGTGAAAGATATTATTGTAATAAAACTCAAAAAACCCTCCAAAATCTAGGACACAAAAATGGAACATGTATTTAGAATTCTGGATAGTCCTCTCTATCTGACCATCTGTTTGTGGGTGAAAATCAATGTTAAGGAATAACTGAGAGAAAATCATATTGGAGACCTCTTTACATCCTAGAGATAAAATGTGGATCACAATTAGAGATGATCATCCTTGGGACTCTATGCAGTCTCACCATATTATCTAGATACTAACTCAATAAAACATCCACTAATCTCAACTCCCTAATTTATATAAAGTGGGATGATTTTTCCAAAAAATCAACTATCACCCATATAGAATAATAGACTCATTTATATTGATACAAAAGGATAATGAAGTCCATCAATATTTCCTCCCACTTCAACTAAGGAACATATAATAGCTAAAAACCACTATAAACATTGCGCCCATCCTTCACCTTCTGGTAGATTAAACATCAAGTCACAAAATCTGTAAATGCATTATTTAACTCAAGCCACCAAAACTAACCTCTCAAATATCATTATGTATTTTTCACACTTGGATGTACAAAAAAATTTGACCTATGGAACTCATGCAGAACCATAGAATTCATCACAAAAGGTATGAAAAGCATCCCATGGAACAAAACCCAATGTTGTTAATCCTTAGACCAACCATTAGGGACATCTATAAAAACAAATCATTCTCTATAGACCTCTACATCAGGATTAACCAATTGAGACTCCTCTAAATGCTTCACCAAAGATGAATGCACTTTTATATGTAAAATAAAACCTCTACATCAAACCTGTTTAATATTAAGATGCATAATAAAGATTTATTACATTACTCTCCATGAATCTATATATTTACACACAACATCACTACATGACTAACTGCTCAGCACATCTGCTACAAAATTTCCATTACCTAGAGTATATTAAATCTCAATGTATTAAAAATATAAGAATTATATCCACCTTCATTAGCACAAGTTAAAGTCACACTATTAGAATCTATACCTTATGCTCTTATGACTAGGGAAAACAAAATATTTCTCATTGATGAGGTAATGTCACCAAAACTTCAAGGAAATCACAACTACCACTAAATTGATATCATGGGTGGAATTGTTACGCTCATAGGGATATAACTACTAATACTCATATGAAACAATTTTTATATGTTAAATCAACACACAACCCAATCCTAGTCATGAATAATGACATAAAACTTCAAAATGAACTCTCATTGTTGGCCAACAAAGGACTGGAGCACTGACCAACTTCTAATTTAGGTACTCAAAACTTGCATGACATTTTTCATTCCATAGGAACTCTTTATCCTTTTTGTTAAAGGATTTTAGATGAGTTTCAACCCAATAAATATCAACTATTAACCTCCTTTAAGAGCATGCAGGACTAAGGAAACTTCTTACCTCTACAACAGTCTTGGAGGATGGACAATAAATAACTTACTCTATCTTCAAAGGGTCTATAGATACTCCCTAATAGGATACTACATTCCCCAAGAAATGAAACTTATGATCCCATAACTCACACATTGACAACATCCCTAAAATATAATGACAACGAATAACTCCCAACACTACACATAGATTCTCTCCATACTCCTCATCAGATGCAGAGTATATACGGATGTTGTCTATGAAAACCACCATGAACTTATCTAGAAACTCCTTAAACACTATGTTCATCAAAACGGTGAACAATATTGGATAATTAATCATACCAAATGACATCACAATGAACTCATAATTATCATTATGATAATGGAAGGTGTTTTTCAAAATATCCTCATCTTTCACCTGCATTTGATGATATCTTGATCATAGATCTATCTTTCCGAACCAACTTGACCCTTTCATCTGATCAAATAGATCATCAACACACAAAAGGGGATAACATTTATTCATTGTCACCTAGTGTAAGTGATGGTAATCGATGAAAATATACAAACTACCATTGGCCTTCTTCATAAAAAAACTGGTGCACCCTATGGTAACACACTATTATGAACAAAACCTAATTGTAATATATAATAAATTAGTACATATATATCTTTCAAATCAAAATTCTCCATACTATATGGATACAAAGAGATATGAGAAATTCCTGACTATAGCTCTATCCCAAACTCTATCCCCCATCGAGGGGGTAAGGCTACAACCACATCAGGAAAAACATTAGGGTACTCTTTCCAGATCCATAGGAAACATCTTCAGCTAAACCTCTGACAAAATCAGCATCAACTTAGCCATCAAGGATGATAAGTAAAGAACATGCCAATGACCCACACAGGGGTCTTACTCACTAATGAATATTATTGGCTCTCCACCAACATCATAGAACACAACCTGTCTCTTAAATCAATCCACAACAGCCTACACTAAATACATCCAATCAAAGTCATGGATTATGTCATATGGATATATCCATAAACATAGGAAGTCTCCCAAAGATTGATTCTTCCCCATAACTCCCTCACAATTACTATATATGCCATATAGATAATCTTGAACTCCAACTGGTGTAGTCAACTCCAAGGGCACTAAAATACTCTCCACCTCAAGTCCCAAAGCATGGAAATGGGTAAGTGATATGAAGGAGTACATTGACCCCAAATCAAATAAAGCAAGAACCCATGTAGAAAACAAGTAAAGGGTACCTTTAAATTTTTTTAGCTCACCCGACGTTAGATACACTAGATCATGAAGCTGACTGCAACCTGTTAAATGAACCTTATAACCCTCATAATTACCACCTTCATGGTTGTACTCTAATCATTGAGAATGAGGATAATCTTGGGGTTTCCCACTACCTACACATCTCCTCTATGTTAATACCTGACTAGAACACCCTGATGATATTGCTTTGGATGAAACATCCTCAATGGAGGAACCCCAAGAGAAACACCTGGAAAACACTAACTACTCAGAAATCTCAGACACTCTCATTGTTTATGACCTAAGCCTACACATGAAAAACATGTATATGATACCATGGTATATTTTTTAGAACCATCACCCTCATAGAAATGAGATGATGAGGGTTGGGACCTACCCCTATATGACTGAAAACTCTTTTATCTAAAAAATTGGGAACCCCGGAACAAAGCTCTACCTTGTGAGGAATATTTATGAATCCCCTATCACGACAAACTAGTTTGGTCTTGAATACTTTCAATGAAATATTCCCTTTCCATCACCTCAAGATATGTCATAAAAATAAATGGGGTGACCTGATTATAGGTCTATAGACACAAAGCCTCTCCAAAATGTGTCTCCCTAGACTCTTCATATGGAAACAGGTTTGAATCATATTTCAGAAGGGTCTTGAAATAGATCCCAAACTCTTGTACATGGGAACTATACTATGGAAGGGTAAGAAACTCCTAGAGAATAGATACCTTCATGATCGATGAATGAAACTATACTCAAAACTAGTACTTGAACTTCTACCAAGAGAACATTGACTCCTCTTGATCTCTAATGAACAAGATCCACCATTTTCTCACTACACCACACAATATTATTACATACAAAAAAACTCAATGATACTTAAAAGAACAAGTAAAACTAAAATTGATCTCCACGTCCTCCAACAAGTCTTCTGTGATGTATTCTGAAAATGATCCCTCATACTTCTACAGAATCTGGCACTAAAACTCTTAGAGTGTCCTCCTCTAAGAGTCACCTTCATCGACCTCTACTCTACAACAATCTACTAGAACATGCCACTGAACATGTTATATGAAAACTTGATGGGGTCCTTGACCTGGATCAATACATGAATGAAGAAAAAAAATTATACTACTAAACCTGGAATTGGAATACATAAGATTAATTCATTCATTCATTCATTTATTTCTTTTAATATTTACCATATCCCACGATATACCCATTTCAAACATAGGTGAAAAGAAATAATGATGCATGATCCATTCATAAGTCTCTACACCAAAACCAATATCACTTTGATGAGTAGACTTATTATACATAAATGTTCATGCATTATATCACAGAGGGCCATAAATACATATCTCTCATCCGGTATCTCGTGTTTACATCACTTACTAAACTTACCCAACACTATTTTATTACTAACACATAAAATCCCACATGTTCCTAACTCTATACTCCATCCTATCCCTCAAACTAAAAATTTGATACCACTCTATCGCATTCCCCTCCCCATAAATAGTTCCCCTCCATGACTGGTAATAAGATAAGGGAGATAGTGACCACTTGAGTCCCACCTCCAGTATGCCCTGGGTAGGTGAATAGCACTGGTGGTATAATAAACATTCAATGGGAAGAATTACCCACTAATAGAACACATTAAAGAGTGATATAATATAGATACATCAATCAACACATACTCAGATAGATAATATAAATCTCAAGTACAAACATGTAATGTCATGCAGTACTAAAATAACTAGAAGGAAATCTACAAGTACCAAAAACGTAAACATAGCAATGACCATGAAGCCCAAATAGATCTTGAGAAACCATGAGATAGTATTATCCAAAATTATATTCAAACTTCTCTTGCTGACCTAAAAGAAGTTTATATATACATGGGGTAAGCATTATAGTAAACTGGATTGGTTCCTCCCTAGTGTCTCTCATGGAAAAGATTAAGAAAGCATACTAAAGCCTAGTGAACAACAAGTGAAACTAACTCATAAACTAAACAAGTATAATAAGTTATCACACTCACCATTGAAATCTCTTGCCATGTATTGAATAAAATAGATCATGTATTATCGTAAAAAAATGAAATTGGAAACTCCCTACTTCTTCCCAACTAGTTTTTTCCTATGCCCCAACATTGTATGTCATGAGCCATCTTTCTCTAAAATTAACCACCATGGACACACCTGGGATAAGTATCACAACATGAACCTCATTCATCACATCATCACATCATCCCATATCACATCTCTATATAGTAACCAAGTAGTTTTTGGGAGTCACTACAACTTGAATGACACGTATCATACATCGGGTATTATACCGTAATCCATCACAGCCCATACATCGAGTCAGGTAACTCAAGCCATCACATCCAATACATGTCATACCTATAATAATCCATTGTATACTATACGCAGAGATACATGTGTTTTAAAAAGAAACAATCCATTATAGTCTTCTATACAGATAATGGGAAACTAACCACTTTGTATACTAGTACATAGTACTACTAAGAGAGTAGAGCAGGGACATAGGGGGTAGTCATTAGTCCATCCTCACCACCATGATGTTGGGGAAAACACCCTAACAGAGTCCATTGTGTTTTAGTATCCCTAACCTTTGTTGATGAGGTATTGACACATGCTTGTCGTAGGGTGTGGAAAAATCAGTTTAGTTTTCATAGTGCAGCACAGTGGCTGACCAGGGTCGTCTCTCTTGAGGATCTTTTTTAGACATTGAATCACTTAATCTAATTAACCTAAACTAATTTTTTTGGTTTTTTATTTAATATTATAATGGAATTTAATTCAATTTAAATAAAAGATAAAACTAACATTCGATGACAAAATGTGATTAATGAAGAAATAACATGGCATTTATGGGTTGGTTTGTGGGTTCCATCATTCTCCTTGTTGTTGTTTAAATTAAGTTTGATAATTCAATTCTGAGATCTCATTCATGAATTGCTATTTTTTTATTTATTGGTGTGAAATTATGAATTCATTTAGCAATATTAACTTCGCCTCCTCCAATAATCAAGGTTGATGGAACTTCCTCTTCAGAAACGGTGCCAAGTTTGACGCACACCTATCGTGGGGCATGGAAAAAGTAATTTTTATATTCCCTAAGTGTGGTATAGTGATTAACCCTGGGGAGTCTCCTAAAGTGGAGTGCAGACAAAATAGTTTTTCACTTTTAAATGAGGGTAAAATGTTGTGTTTTTAGAATAAATTAATAATAAAATGATTGAAAAGGAAATTTGAAATTCAAATGATTGAAAACTATGATATAATAAGGGCGATTAGGTCAGGGTCAGTTTCCCAATTTTAATGCTAATATTTTTCAATTTACTTCAATCCACTTCTTCTGAGTTGATTAAAGTGAGTTTACACAATCATTTCCTCTCACTTCCTTGGTGAAATTGTGATGGTGAGAGAAAAACATACCAGGATCTCAGTTTAGTCAAATATTTTTCCATGTGAAAAATAGTTGTATTGAATATCCTCAATTTAATTGGGAAATAACTGATCGGGTCTTGTTTATCCTAAATAATAAATAACATCCACTACCCCATTTACACGTACTGGTGATCATCAAGTACTTCTCCACTAATCCCTAGTCTATTCCATCTTATATAAACCAAATATCAGTGGAGGGAGATAGTGATTATTTATCAAATCAAAGATCAATAAAGGAATTAAAATTCAATAAAGATTTAACTTCACAATAAAATCCTATATATGAAATTGAAAATAACATTGAAGTAGAAATAAATTTCATTCAATTATGTCCAACAGCTCAAGCATTACAAAATAGAAAACCAGCCCTTCCCAAATCACTCAAAATTTTTAACCCACCACGGTAAGGGTGACAGAGATGAATGGGGAAGAAGAAGGCATTACAAGTCTACGTAAAAGAAAAGAAATAAAAGAGAGAAAGCCAAAAAGTTATCCTTCTGGGAGTCCTGGAAGGAATGGGATGGAATGAGATGCTTTGATAGGGAGGATCACCCCTCCTTTTATAGATAGAATTTGTCCCCCAAACATTAACGCATTGTATATCCATTAAATTACCTCTTAACTCTTTTCACCCTTATTTAATTTTTTTTATAAATATCATGGAAGTATCTCCTAAATATTTCCGAGTATTTTGACAAGTATTATGAATGTTATTCCCATTTTACTCTGACAATTTATTCTGTCCAGTCAGACTCTCCAAATCACAAACCTCCGAATTAGAATGCTTTAATGACCATTAAAACTAAAAATTAACGAATCCTAGAATTAATGAAAGATGTTTCAAAACCCCATTCGTGTCCACTCACCTAATGGAACAGTAATTGGGCCCACCATAAACGAGTTATGGACCCCACACCAAACATAGACAGATCTGTATACAATTTTCATGGTCCAACTTGTGATCTTCTTTTGATCTTCCATATGATCGATTCAGCTTTGGGTAATGAAAAATGAAATGAATCCCTAGATATTTAGAATTATTAAAAGAATGAATTTTTCAATTTTGATCAATGTAGAAATTTTTATGTCCGAAATACAAAAATAATTTAAAATAGTTAAAAATCTGAAATGGTTCATTTTACTATTAAGATCAAAATACAACCAATATCATAAAATGTGGAAATTTAACTTAAAGTAACACTTTGGTGGGATTTAAAACAATTAAATTAATTTTAAATTTATTGAAAATATTTTTTATATTAGGTATCATATGAAATCAAAGAATATACAGGATATAGTATAGCTCACAACCACACTATGGGAATAACCTAGTCATAGGATCAATTATAGTTATCATCTCTCAAATAACCAAATTCAACTATTGTGAACTAGATATCATATAAGAATACTATAATTTAAAATAGCTACATTAATTTACATCTATCCATTTTAACATTTAATTTAATTAATTAATTCATTAACCATTAATTAACAATATTCTGACTACATTATCTCAACCATCAAGCCAAGTCCATCCCCTCCAGGCATAATCCAAACCAAGTCCACAGTTTCTCAAGATCATATAATTTATTTCTAGTAACTCAAACCCCATGGGTTAATTAATTAATTAAAAATTATTAAAATTATATTACTCTAGGTACTCTAGGAAAACATAATAAGCGACCACTAAAGATTTTCAACCAAGTCTGTACATCTACCTCAAGCAGCGGAGAAAGTAAATATAATAAAATAAGAAACATTTCCATAATTCATTAGACAGATTGACAAGGAAGAATCTCATATGGCAACATCACAATAATGGTTAATCCTGGATTCAACCCATTACATCATCCTATTGTAATCCTTGACACCCTCATGCATATCTCAATGCATCTCACCATCACATGCATCGACTATTTCCACATCATCTGGGCCTCCCCTCCCATATCTCATCAGTCATCCCAGGCTCAGAAATCCCATGAATATATCACACAAGAATCTCACATCTAGATCACACAACAAAGAACTAGTAAAACAAGTACCATCAATAGGGTAACTAGGACCTAAAAATAAGGCATTCATCCTTCACACACAAACAGGCTCTCATATCCCCCAACATGAGGAATCCAAACATTATAAGAAAATGGGAACTCCCTTCCCCAAAAATTCACCTTTATTAAAAAACTGGTTTTTATTCCAAATTGAATTATCCAATTCATTATTCTCAACTTCTAATTATTGGAAATCTAAGGAATCAGTTATAATAATCTATCAAAATTATGTAAACATGATCATAGAATAAACTTCCATTTTCAAAAAAACATATGGGAGAAAAAATATCAATTAATATTCCTTTTTTATTCCTTTAATCACAAATCATTCCAATTTCAATTTCTTTATCAATTCCATTAACACATATAATAACATATTCAATTAAATATGAAATTTCAATCAATTTTATTACCATCAAATTACTAGGAATGCCAAAATAAAAACATGACTCTTATTTAATTATTAATCCAATTAATCAATTAATTCCATCTTTATATTCATTACCATCTCCATAAAAATAAATATGCTAACCTAAACATTAAAAACATTAAAAAAATCATAGTATATGTAGCAAACTATCTAGTAAAACAAAAGGCAATCGTTATCACAATACAAAACATCGGTATACAATCACTATCCAATTTCTTTGTTATTATGGTTCAATCTTTATTAGGTTAATATAATTTCAATAAAAAGAGGTATTCCATGGTCATATTATGATTATATGTAAATAAAGGAGAAAAAAATATCATACCTCAAAGGTGTTAGTGTTCTTCGCATGAGAACAGATCAATGTTGTTGATCTATGATCACCTCTCCTATAAGAAATGGTGATCCTCCCAAAGAATTCATTCCACAAACACATTGTAAAATGGTAAAGGAAACTCTATAAGGATATTGAATATCAGATTCCAAGTCATGGATAGAATGAATGGAAGTAAATGAAATCAAATGAAGAGAATCCCTAGGAAACGAAGGTATAAGTCACCTTGGATTACCACATATTGATCTCTAAGATATGAGGATCAATCCCTATTGAAATATTCTTCAAAGACCCTTAGAAATCACTCTTGGTCAGCTAGTATTAAATAGGGATAAGTGGGAAGGAATGGGGTTTTAATTCCTAAGAGATATTTATAGACCCACTAAAATAGAGTGGACCATGACACAGCTGAATAGACCATACCATAGAACCATCTGACACGAGGTATTTTAATGCACTGCATGAAGGAAATTTCCACATCTACCCTTAGTCAAAGTCATGTTAGAGTTCCATAGCTAGACCCTATAAAATTTGATCTAGTGGGTACAATATAACCTTAAGAACCACGTTGCAACCACCCCTAAAAATGCAGTATCCCTAAAAGTTCGCTATGTTGCAGTAGCCCATTACACACCGCAACCTCACGATCACTGGAAAGGGACTACATCATTGAAAACCTTCATGGCATAGAAATTCCTAAAATGGATGTATCCCTAAATTCTTCCATGATCTCCCCTATTTAATATTCAGGATCCACCACACCGTAGCCACCTACACTTCAATTCAATACACCCTTCCACACCATAGCCAAGCCATTTTTGGTAGTGTCACCCCCCTTCCCCCATTTCACTCCAAACTCTCTAAAACCTCATACAAGCACCTATAACACCCATTAATAAAACATTAAAGGGATAATGGGATCCGATAACTTCTAATAAATCACTTTTGGAAGGAATTTTATCTGAATAGATGGAAGGAGACTATCGTACGAACACCAAAAAAATAGACAAAACAAAAAACTGAATGGCAAGAGATGTTCTCTAAAAACAATTAGTAGTAATAGAGTGGTGAACCACACCTATTTATATAGGCTTAAAGAGAAATATGATTTAACTTCTCTATACCAAAAGATCTAAAATAAACCCTTCCTGGGATCAATGGTTGATATTACTTCTCGAAATATGGATAAAAACTAAACTGTTGGAGTTTTAAAAACAAAGGTTTTAATTTTATTTTATATAGAATTTCAATGAAATTTAAAAGTTTATAAATCAAATTTTAGAAATAATTTTCCTGAAAATTTATTAACATAAAAAATTAACAACATATAGGAAAACTAAAAAGATTAAAAATAAAAATTACCTATTAAAAGAAAAATATGTATAAACATTCATTAGGAAATTTTGTTTGGTGATTATAACATTTTGATTTTCCAAAAATAAACATTCCGGGAAATTTTTTAAGAAGGGATTGTCCAGAAATTGTTTAATAAAAGTTTTTATGAAAACTTTTTATGAAAATTTTGTTTAGAAACTTAAATAATTTTTTGGAAACGTTTTATGAAATGTTTTTCCAGAATAAAAAATTTGAAAATTTAAAAAATGCTAAACAAATTAAAAAAAATAGTAAAAAATGTACTCACTCTATTTAAATATGTTTTTAACTTTAGGATATATTTAAACAAGAAGTATAAATGAATGATTTAACCATTTCTAGATTTTGTAATATATTCCAATCTATCGGAATTTAGTGGCCTTTTAAAAATATCATAAAGTTGTTCTTGAATTCTGATGAATTGTAGAACGGTAACTCATTTTTTGTGTTATCTTAAATAAAATGGTATCTTATATCAATTTTATTAGCTCATCAGTTATGTGATTAGTTTTTACTTAAATATATGGTACTTTTTTTATCACACAAAAATAGGCGTTTAACTAAAACTCATGCTAAATTCAGTGAGTGTGTGTTACATCTACCACACTTGAGCACAATAACTTTCAGCTACTACATTTTAATATTCAGTAGTGGAAATTGCTACTGAGTATTATTTCATATAATACCATGAAACTAAATTCTCTTCTAAGAAATTAAAAGTTTCAAATGTACTTTTTCTATCAACTTTACATTTTAGAAAATCAGCATCTGAAAATCATTTTAAATTAAAATAATTTACAATAGTATAAAATATACCAAGATCCATAGTTCTCATAAGTAAACAAAAAAAATCATTTTATAGAATTTAGATGTGGTTTTTTGAATTTTATTGATATCTCACACAAAAACATACAAAAAAAATAAATCTGGTTGACTGGATTAGAGGTAAAGTAAACTACTAATCATTCATATGAAAAGTTTTTGATCAACTAGTTTCCCATATTCATTAAGATCAATAGTTTCTTAGGTCTCTATAGTAGTACTAATAAGTTCATTGTTTTTTATCCAAACTATTTAAGAAGATATTATATGTAGTTTTTAGACATATAAAAGTTCCTTCTGGTTTTAGAAAAATTTGTAAACTAATGAAAAACTTTTTTTCACCCATCATGCTCATTTAAATACCAGATTTCATAATTTTAACAAAATAACCAGTAATATATTTTTTATTTGATGAAAATATAATTTCATTGAAATAAATTTCAACAATTATGGTATCTTTGAAAACATTTTTTACAAAAAAGAGTTAGATTCACAAATCCCTTAAAAAATTGGTTTGTAACAAAAATATGGTTAATCTATCATACTAGGATCTTGGAGATTGTTTGATTCTATAGAGTTCATGAGTCTAAAAAACATGATCTGAAGATTTTCTTTCAAAAACATGTGTCTTTTCTTCATAAAATTTCTCCTGGAAATATCCATTAAGAAATTTGTGCTTCACATCCATTTAAAAAAGAGTGAAATTTAAAAATATTTCATACGCAATAAGTATGTAAATATCTTCAAGTATGTCTACTGGAGCATAAGTTTCTTCATAGTCTATTACTTTTTGTTTATTATAACCCTTTGCAATGAGTATTAATTTATTTCTAAATATTACACTATTTTCCTTATATTTATTATAAAAACCCCATTTTGGATGAATTACATGATAAACTTTAGAAAATTCATCCAAAGTAAAAATATGATTTTGAAAATTATTTTTTGTAAAATAATCTAAATATGATGATTCAGGTTGTTTAAAAACAAAAGGATTGGTTTTATCCAATTTTTTAGGCATTAATTCTTCAATAGTACTTGTATTATTATTAAAAAATTGATAAGCCTTACTTTTTTTAGATTAAAAAAGAAAAATTCATTCATCACATTTTGGAGATAATTTATTTAACCCAAAAATGTTTATCCATTGATTATTCACTCAACATGGTTCTAGAGATCTGCTAATGAAAACTATTTCTCATTTCAACTACACTATTTTGATAAGGTATTATAGTAGCCGAGAATTTATGTATTATACTTTCTTTACTATAAAAAGTTTCAAATTAAGAATTTATAATTTCTCCACCATGATCACTATGAATAGTTACCAGGGGTAGGTTTTTCACATTTTCAATACAGGTTAAAAAAATTTTAAAATAGAAAAAGTATTTTGACATTCTTGCTAGATTATAGACCCCTGTGTATCTAGTGTATTCATGAACTAAAACATATATATTGTATTTTCTACCAATACTTTCAATTTGCGTTGGACCAAATAAATACATGTTCACTAACCATAAAGCATAAAAATCTGAAACATCACTAATAGATTTAAAACATGACTTATGTTTCTTTCCAAATGGACAAGTATCACAAAATTTAGAATAATTAAACATAAACTCTGGTAGATCACTAACTAGTCCTTTCTAATAAATTTTGGGTAAAGTTCAAACATTACAGTTTCCAAATCATCTATGTCACAACCAAGATTGGTATTTCATTTCACTAAGGGAAGGTAGATCTTGGATTCTTAAGTCTTTTAAGTTTAATGCCTATAAATTCTCATGCCTTTCACTGGAGATAGTTAATTTACCCACTAAACTATGAACATTACATTTATCATTCCTCAATTTCACAATGTATCCTTCATCACATAATTGTATTATGCTTATAAGGTTGTGCTTAAGTCCTCAAACTAATAAAAAATTATAAATTAAAGGTTTTTCAAGAAGAACAATATTTCTTATACCATAGATTTATCCATGATAATTATCAACAAAAGTGACCTCACCTTTAATCCTTATAATATCCTAAAATAATTTTTTGTTCCTCATTATATGATAAGAAAGAACACTCTCCATATACCAAAATATTATTTTTCCAGGTATACTTATTATTTTCCTAAAAAAAATTGGATTTTGGTAACCAAAAATGCTTGGGAATAGAATTATTAGTAAATAATACTTTGGGAATCCACATTGGTCCAAATATCTTATGTTGTATAACAATCAATTCTTTAAAAATATTCTTTATGAAATCCATAAGATTTTAATTTATTCAAAGTTCATTTTTTATTCTAATTTCCACCACATTGAAATTTAGTGTAGAAGGAATAATTCTTCAGAAACAAAATAATTTTTTAAAAAATGAAGTTTTTATTGAGTAAAACCTATCCCATAAGTATTTCTATGCGAATTTATTTTTCTATAAAATTTTTCAAAAAAAATCCTTCCCATAAGAAATTTTTTATAAATGTTTCTTTATACTAAAGATTTCAGAATTTAGTTTTTAACTAAATCCTTATCCTCCCTAGTTGTATTAGAATTGGAATTATTCTCTAATTATAATTTAATATTTTAAATCTCCAAAGTATATAAATTCTAGATTTTTTTTGAAAATTTCTACCATAACATCTTCAATTTTTTTGAAATTTTATAATTTTGTTTTTCTAACAAATTTAAAAATATAGAACTTATTCAAATATTGAAAAGTTATCCTCATATTCAGATGATATATTTTTTTATTTTTTGAAATAAGTGGAATTACATTAATCATCATAATCAAGATAGTTTCTATTTAATGTTAAATTGGTAAGGGATTTAACAGATGCATTTTCCCTGTAGCATTGGTTGATCTTTGGAATTCTGACATACAATCCCATAATCTTTTGACTATCCCTATTATCTTTTGGAGAATTTTTTAGGAGATATCTCCACCACTAAAACTCTATTTGTCATAATATTTTATTATTTTCTTAACTTTGTGCTTTTAAAACTTTGTATAATTTTATATTTCTTTTCCTTCTTTAATCTTGGAATATACGGTCTTATGTGCCCTAGATTCTTTCATTCATAACATAACATCTGAGAAGAAGATTTCTTCTCATTTTTTATGTAGAAATTTTCTTGTATCTATATTTAAAATATTTCTTCCCAAAAATCTTGATTATCCTCTTCGAAAGAATTGTAAGATAATTTTTACTCTACTCATAAGAACTATTTTCTTTATCAACTTTTACTTTCTTCTTCTTAGAATATTTAGAAACTTTTTTAGTTTATTTTTCTTTCTTAATGGTTTTATACAAATAATCAAAACATAAACCACCATTTTTCTTCTTACCTATTTCAACATCCCTTTTTAATCTACCCTCACACTATATGAGAGTTCCAACAAAATCATCCAGACTAAACTTTTTAATATGTCTAGTATCTTAAAAATCTATTATTTTTTATTCTCATATTATAGTAATCATATCAATAATTTTTTCAACCAAATGTTCATCATAAAAATATTTATCTGCAAATATTATAAACTATTCATAATGGTCAAGAATCTAGGATTCTTATTAGAAATATATTATCCAAGTAAAAAAGCAAAGCATGGATAATCAGCAATTAGCATAGCTCTTCTTCTTTCAATAACTTTTTTTCCCAAAATGAGTAACTTCATTATTTTTAAAAATATTATTAGCTACTTTAAAAGATGAAATTTGACTATAGATATTCCTTTTCATTGGTAATAACAATGTATTTCAGATTCTGTAATTTAGTTGATACTATGTTTTCTCATCTTTAGTAAAATTAGAAACTTTTTTATTTATAATAAAATCTAATCAGCATCACAAATTTATAAACTAAAATATTGATCACAAAAGTATTCAGTATATCTCTATAATATTCATAGTCATCACCATAAAAAATTGGTGGTCTGCTAGGATTCAATTTCTCTAATGAACCAACATTTAAACATGTCTTATTTAAAAAAAGATATACACTTTTCTAAAATAAACATTAGAGCAACAGTTTATAATAATTCATAAAATTAGAAACAAAATCTGATACCAAATGTAGGATCATAAGAGTAATCATTTTACTATAAGATGGGGGTTAATTGTAGTTTATAAAATAAAAAATAATAATTTATTTATACTATTTATAAAGGTATTTCAGAAAAACCTTTCTCTGGTTTAAAATAATGTAATTAGAAAAACTTTGTACTGATACATTATAAAATCGGAGTTAAATAAATTATTATAGAAAATATATGAACCATTCCTTAAAAATGATCATTTGAAATAACAACTTCTAAAAATAAAAAAAGTAAACTTTATAAATAGAGAAATAAAAACTTATGAAAACTTTATAAAAAATATGTCCACTCTTTAACCTTAAGAGTTAAGGAAGTCAATAACCCTAAATTTAGGTAACCAAAGTTTTTACCTTACTGTAATGGATTATTTTCCTTAAACATGGAATCCCTAAATACTAATATCTAATGAGCCTATATTTGTATATCCTTAAGAATCCTCGATCTAAAAAATGGTAATCTCTATCTTCTTAAACCTCAGAAGCCCCCAATCACACAAGATTGGACATAGAAATTACAAACATGAAACATACTTAAGGGATTTACAATAATCCTCACAAAAATATTACTTTAGTAAAATCTCACTAAAGGTTAAAATGAATCATTAACTTTTAAAAATATGTCAAAAACTCTTCAAAGTAGCTATAGTTTTCTTGGGTTGAAAATTCTTCCTCTTCCTATAATAATTCTACTATTTATAAGTAATTCTATAAGGATCATATTCTGCATTATTTTGAGTCTTTTAAAATATATTTGGATGAACTCAATATTATCTTGAAATATTCATGGTATCTTCGTCCTATTCTCACCTTGGTGGAAACATTACAATGTTGTATAATTTTATCTAGTAGAAAGAACACCGTTCATCTGATGGAACGAACTTTTTTTATCTGGTAAAATAAAATTCTTCATTAGATAGATTTTATGGATTTTCATCTAGAAAAAATGTATGACTCCATTTGATGATGTTTTTCTGGTAGTATTTGTAATTCATCTTCTGATGGACTTAGTTATACTTCAACTTATGGACTTTTAAAAATCTATGTTTGATGAAGTTTGTAATCATTTTTTTATACATGTACGTTTGATTTAAAAAATACTATGTATGATAAACTTTTGTTTCTCTATCTGGTAAAAAAATTCTAAAAAACATTTAAAAACTATGGGAGTTATAAAATTTAGTAAAATAAATAATTTAATGAAGTGTGTTGTGATTTTTAAAACTAAGGTTCGAAATAGTTGAAATTAAAATTTCAACTCAACAATCTCCCCTTTTTTTAAATAAAAAATCACATATTTAAAAGATAAAAACTAAAATTGTGAAATAATTACTCCTACTGAGTTATATATTCATATACTTTACCCTTTTAAGTTATTTCTCTATTTCTATCCCTTTATTTATTTCTCCCCATTTCATGAAAAATATTTGTCTCAATGTTTTGCTTTAATATTTTATTTTCTCAATTTACTCCTATTTTTGATTTTCAAAGAAAAGTAGGTAGGTAGAGAGTGGTCTTGAAAAGTTAAAAAAATAAAAATATCTACAAACAAATTATATATATACATATGAACAAATAGAAATCCAAAATATATGAAAATATATTTATCTGAAGAATAGCATCCATAAAAATTTATAAGGAAGTATATTTATCCAAAAAATGTAAGAAAAATGAGTTTTAAGTTATTAAAATCATCCAAGAGTTCAGAGAAAAAAATTATTCTTTCTTCAAAAGATTATTTATAATGACTCTAATATTTCTTACATATTCAAGGTACTTCTCAGACTCGGTGTCAACATATTTTATATTTCCAACCTCTTTTTTGAGAACATTAAGCTTCATGTTCTCATGCTTAATTTTTTTTGGGAGTGGGTACCCTAGACCCAACTCTTTAATGTACTTTGATTACTATTACATGCATATAGTTTGATATATAAATGTGTTTATTATTACTAGAGTAGTGTTGATACTTCTTCATCAACTATTTACATGGTAATATCGTTAGATTATGTTTCATATCAAAAGGTTATAGAAGTTCCCAAATCTAACACGAACCTCAAGATATTATGATTGTAATATTAAATATATTTCCCATGATCTAGATGCATCATACTAATGAGACACGAATGATGTATGACTATCAGGTTTTGGGGGCTCATAAGCATTGAGACTTATTATCATGAATTTCACACATGGTGATCTTGAGTAGACGATATAATGAGGAAAAACTTTTCAATAAGAATGACACATGTTTCGGGTGTCAATGGATGTCCCTATTTACAAACAAGTGTATTGGTCTCTAGACTTGAGATCATTATCAATGTGAACCATTTTATTATGTACTTTGATGTAAGGAAAATCCATGACATTGAAGTCATAGAAAGGCAGCCGATATTTGGTGTTTAATTGGTGGTATGACATTGGTGGAATGATTAATAAAGAATTTTTCACTTCTGAGTTGAGGAAGAGATATCTCAAGGGAAAAGTTTAACCAGGATGGTAGTGACTTAATTAAATCCATTTCCATGGTACAAGAAGTTAATTACATCCAATAAGGTCAAAAAATATATAAACCAACAAATTTAAGATGACACAAGTCTACATCCAACATTATGAGATATTGCAATACAAAGATATTATATTACAAAAAACGTGTTTGTACTATGTATTCATAGTTATTACATTAATTATATCCTTAGTGGTCATGATGGGTTTCTAGAATCCACTCTTGGTATATGGTTTGGACTAACATATAATAATATAAGGACCTAGAGGGCCACACACTATGTGTATCCACAAGTCCCACATATTATAATGAATAATAGTTTAGAACAAAGTGGACCCACTTACGGGAGTTGGTGAACGTTTGATTTTGATCGATCAGAAGAAAAACATAATTTAATTATATTATTCAAGTTCAGAATAGTGATGATTCAATGTATTTCTCATGTTATTCACATGTTTTTTTATCATAAAAGTGAATGTGAGAAAATATAATTTTGTTAAGGAATATAGGATGTTAAGGTTTGTTAACTTATTTGGGGAGTTTAAATGCTTATTTAATGGTTTTATTTTATCACATAACATTTTAATGTGTTACAAGTGAGTTATAAAATATTTGGGACATTTATGACAAGTTTATTAAGTCATAAGTGTACAAAAATTTCTAAAATATAGGTTATTACTTTATAGGGACCAAAGTGAAATTTTAGATATTATAGACTAGGTATAAAAGATCATTTTATCCTATTTAATAATTATCAACACAATTTGGACAATTTTTGTGACAGAATATACCCCCTCCTCTCCTCTCAATTTCTTAGAGAGATATTTTGAATGAAGAACAAGGTCAAATTGATCCCTCTTTCTTTATTGAGTCTGAGTTCTTCACCCAATCAAAGGGATTTTGTAAATCTCTTAGATTTGACACAATACCACCCAAGTAACATAGATTGATGATCCAATAGATATGATTCATGTTTGGATGATCTAGAGGATTCTTATCTTGGACCCTTTGAACTATGACACATTGATGGTGAGTGAATCAAAATGGTGACATCTAATGAACAAGGAACCATTTCTTCTTTCATTCGATTTTATTTTTCATGATTAAATTTAATTACACATGATCCTTTAATCAATATGGGAAATGGGTTTTGTGGATTCAATATTATTAACATGAATACAAACATAATTTTTTTTAATTGTGGGGTTTTTCACGCTTATGTTGTTCCTTAGGTTCTTTAAATTAGTATCATAACAAGTGTGTAATTATTTAAGTTGAAAACAATTAAATTTCAATTAAATTTTATATTATCTAGAAATAGGGTTTCGATATGGTCCTAATTCAACTGAAGGAGAATAGAACCAAGTTAATATCACCAATATATAGTCGATCAAATATTTATCGGTTTTCATTAAAATTGTGATGAAAATTAACGTTTTATTTTTTTACTTCACTTTAATGGATATCGGTGTGACATATTATTAGATAAAGAATGATGTGAGTACTTTTCATGATATCTAGATATGCCATAATCTAGTTGGGGTGGTCCATTGGCAATATTATCATTCCTTGGAATCTTGTTTTCGTAGAAAAAAAAGGGAAAAGGTTCCCTCAAAAGCATCCATTTTTTTAATAAGAAAATAAGGTAAATATTCCCTTGGAAGTTTGATTTATATATATAGATCCATTAAACATATATCTTATTAAAGTTGGGTTAGACCGGTATATTTCAGGTCTAACCATCCCAACCCATCACTAGCCCTAAAATAAATTTTCACAGATCTTCTTTAGGTTCAAATAGACCTAAAATTTTATGAAAAAGTTAAAAATAAATATTTAATTGTCTGATATTTTATAAAATTATTTCAGGACTTATGGGATGTATAGATAATTAATTAAAAATAATTTAATTCAAGTTGAAGAATTAAAAAAACCCCTCAATAAGGATTTTAGAAAATTTAGTTTTTCTTTTTCAATATAATTGCATGTTCACTGGTCATGAGATGAGATCAACTCATGCATGTTTGGTTTATTATTTATATAATTTAAGTATCACATTTATGTTTTTTAAAATATAATAATTATTTTAATTTGATGATATGTACCTTTTACCTCCATATTTAATTAAATACAAGGACCTATGTACCCACATTTAAGTGATAAAATTTAATTTCACACCCTGAGTTCCCCTCACCAGCATGTGAGTATACATTGCAAAGATTAGAGGAGTTTGTGGTGACGCATTTTGATTTGAGATCCAGTTTCAATGCAACAAGTGAATTGTATTGTAGTTTCAGGCACCGTAATTCAAGCCAGAGATTGACTTAAGAAACTCCCCTGGGGTTTTGGTTAATCCATTAATCACATGATGTATTAATCAATATTTAACGTCTCATGATCACATCATTTTTTATTTATTTATTTTATCATGCGCATGATTTATTATTTTGTGAATGTGTATTTATTACATGTGATAACATAATATAACAATAAACAAGCATAAAAATATAAAATGAACATGTGGGGGGAATGTTTTTTATTTAAAATCATTGTTATGTTGTGAGTTAAATCACATTGAATAAGAATGTTAAATAGAAAATGATTTTATTCATGGAGATTAACTTACCAAATCTATAAAATAAAATATTAATTCATTAAATGGAATCCATCGCTTGAATGTAGTCATAACTGATTGTTTTAGGTTCTTATCATACCTAGTTGAGTGTTCCTCTTACTATCATAGAGTTATTATGAGAGTGGTTCGTCTACTTAACTAAATTTGGAAACAAAGGAGTATTCATAGCAATATTTTTGAAAATTTAGAGGCAAAGCTTTATGAAATGAAAATTAATTATTTGCAGGAGGTTGGACTGCACTCAACAGATCAAGGAGCCCTGATTAAATGTGTTTTTCTTATCAAAAGACTACCTTAGACTCCCAAATGTGTAGAGATTTCATAGCTTGGGATATGAATATCGGTATAAGTATCCTTTCCACTAGAATACTCTAGAAACTAAAAATTATAAATATAGTAGTTGACGGTTACTGGGATTTGATAAAATAGTGGAATACATTTAAAATAAATTATTTGAAAATGTCTACTGGAGATCAGGATAAAAGTATTAATCTATTATGTTTTCTTTGTAGATAAAAAATTAAAATCACTAATACCACCAAATTAATTTTATTGTGACCAATATTTAATTAGGGGAACAACCTGACCATCCATAACTGATAGGAATGGTACATGCACTTGAACATTGTACTACTCCGAGAGAGGAAGATTTATGTGATGGAATTACAACATACTATTGATCCCCCTTAGAGAGAAATAAAGTTGGATAAATATAAATATAATAAGAATATGGATGATACACTATATGTTCAGTGTTTCATGTTGTCATATATATCTAGGTTGTTTTATAAAATTCATGAGGATAAATATGCTTTCAAAATGTTGTCTTACCTATAAGAGTTATACTAGGAGAGAGCTAAAAAACATATGAGATATCAAGTTCTCTTTATTGGTGTATTATATCATAATAAAATCAATAAGGACCTCATGTACTCAATATGATCAGGTATATTGAGATACTTGAGTCCATTGGGTTCAAACTGAACCCCAATCTAGAAATATATTTCATTATTTCTTCTTTACCACATAAATTCTCAACATTCATTATTAATTATAACATGAATAATCCACCCTCATATTTTTTATCATTAGTTATTTAAGAATATAATGATATAAATAGTTCTAACACTTTAGTCCATATGGTGAAAAATAGGAGGAAAGGAAATACAAAAGTGTCAAGGGGTAACTCTAAGTCAAAGAAATGAATGCACCACCATTTTAAGAAGTCTAGGATACATAATCAGAGAAACTAACAAGAAAATTTATAAATTTTATGTGGAAATAAAGTCCACTATAATATGAATTTCATATCTAAGAAGAAGAAGAAATTTTTTGCTTCTGCTTCAGGTATATTTTTCATTAAATGAAATCTGTCTATTTCTGCAAATTGGGTATTGGATATTGCATGTGGCTCAAATTTTTTTATTCAAATATAGGAACCAAGTAGATTAAAGATAATTGAAAAAGGTGAAGTAGATCTTGGAGCATAAAATGGTGTGATACTAGCAGCATTAGGAGTGAGATATTATCATCTTACTTTTTATAGTGGCATGGTTCTCATACTAAATAATTGTTATTATGTGCCATCTATTAATAGAAATATAATCATAGTGTCGAGTTTACACACTATGTGATTTTATTTCATGTTTTTAAATAGATTTTTTCTTATGTATAATGATAATATATGTTATGGTATGTAACATCTTAATAATGGGTTGTATATACTTGAACTAGAAAATCAATTATTTTCAATCAATGACAAATCTATCGAGAATGACCCATATCCTAACTGCCTATGGAACTTTAGGATAGGTCATGTAAATGAGAAGCATTGACGAAAAATATATCAAGAAGGGTATTTAGACTCCCAAGAGTTAAACCACTTGGATGTATTCCACACTTGTTTACTAGGTAAAATGACCAAAACACCTTTTGGTGGGAAAGGATAAAGAGCCAAAGAACCATTGGAATTGGTTCATACTAATGTATGTGGTCCTTTTATAGTTGATTTCGGGGATGGTTTCTCTTGCATCATTACTTTTACCGATGACTATAGTATATATGGATATATCATCTTAATGAAGTATAAGACAGATTCTTTTAGCATGTTTAAGTAATATCATAATGAATTAGATAATCAACTTGGTAATAAGATTAAGAAACTTTTCCCAGACCATGGTGGAGTATATATTAACAAATATTTTGATCAAAAATTAAGAGTGTGTGATAATTTCTCAAATCACTCCTCCTTATACGTCTCAGTGAAATGTTGTTGGTGAAAGGATGATTCAGACCCTACATCCCATGTTCAGATCCATGATGAGTCATACAACTCTACCATTATCCTTTTGGGGATATTCACTCCAAACTATGGCATATACTACTGGATTTGGTGCCCTAGAACCATCTTATATGTACTTTTTGATAAAATTTATTAATTATTTTGAATATTAATACAATACTTATCACGTCATGATTGCTTTCTACATGAAATATTATGTGATAATTTCCTAAGAGTAGTTGTTGCACTGAAATTACATAGTAGTTCCTCACTATGATGAGAACCCAGAAGTTCCATGATATTATTATTAAATATTTATTTTATAGTTTGTTTAAATCATTTCAGGGACAAAAATGATACAGGCTATTAGGGGTGGATAATCATTGAAATATGAAGCACCTTCTCATGGTGTACACCCATTATGATATCCAGTGTAGGATATTATGAGAATGAGACCCACCAGTAGGAAATTCACATTTATATGTTTCATAGGATGATCCTATCTTTGAATGTGTGTATTGATCCCTAGAATTTATGATTTTTATTAGTGAGTGTTATAAGTCAGGTACTTTAATGTATTGATGAAAACTATGATGATATATTTTCATTAAGAGGTATGATAAATTGGGTGCATTATGAGTTATATTTCATTAACGAGTAATGCGAGAAAGGATTTATCCCTTTTTTTATTTAACATTAGTTTATATCCCAAGACCTTTTATGGAAATGATATAGCCTAAATAAATCCATGGTAATGGTGTTATATAGGCTAGTTGAATTTACATAATGTAAATGTCACATCCGTGAATTATTTTAAAGGTATTTTAAAAGTAATTTATATTCATTATTTGTTACAGGGGTTTTCCATGCATTTTTTGAGGAAATAGTGGGTTTTCAAGATTTGGGCCGAACCGTGATCCAATTTCCATATTTAAAAAAATATATTTTATAACTCCTTATTTTTTCAACATTTTTCATCCATTTTACTTCTCACATGGCCTCCCCTAACCTATTCAAACCACAATATCCATTTGGACCCCTTAAGAATCTATAATCATGGTGGATTTGGGTGGTTTATTTAGGATTTGGGCCAACCCATGAGTCCATTTCCTTTATTTTAATATTTCTTTCATATCTCATTAATTTTTTAATTTTTTTGGATATTCCACCACTCACCCGAGCCCAATATCTCTAGGAGCTCCCCCATGTTCGTTTCTCCCTCTTTGGAGCTCATCTTCATCACGAATTAGGGAAAACTTTCTCAGGCTTTCCCAAACCATCTAGATTAGAAAAGGTAATTTTTTTTTTGATAACTCCTTAATTTTTTACACTTTATCCCCATGTAAGTTCCCACTTGACCTCCTCAGCCTTATTATAACCTCAATATTAGTTTTGGATGCTTGAAGATCCACCTATTTGTGTATTTGGGGTGATTTCTTCAAGATCTCTCAAGTAAGTGGGTTTCCTTCCTTCCTCCTCCCATTTGCTTAGGGTTACTTCCATTTTTTCTCAAAGTTACTTGTTTCCAGTAAGTAGGGTATCAAAACTAGGGTATGATAATGGGTTTCTTGGTCTAATATAGTGGTTTTAGGTTTGATTTAACACCATTGTTGTGTGGCGATGGTGTGGTTGAACTTTCGCCCAAGGATTTGGTATTTTTGACACTTGTGGAAGTTGATTCCATGTGTAAGCACCATTGGATGAGTTATCCTTTATTGATTTATATTTTTAGCATACTCATCCTTCATTTTGATTTCTGAAAAAATTATTTTTGGGGGCATTTGTTAAATAATTTATTTTTAAATTCCATTTTTGTTTGAAAAAGTGTGTTTACATGTGTATTCGATGTTGTACCACTTGGGGTTGTTTTATAATTAATGGGAGGGTCTTATTAAATTTTTTTCTACATACAATTCTGGTTTGGGGAAATATTGCTGTGAATTTGGTTTTCAATTAGGTATTTTAGATGGATTTTAAGTGCAAAGTTTGGTTATATTCCTTAAAAATGTTTTTTGGAAATTCTAAATGGTTTATTGAGTTATATAAATGGTGAAAAGCATGTGTAGCTACTATTTTGAGTGTGTATGTCCATAAATGGTGATTTTATATAGAAATTTCATTTGGTAACATGTGTAAATAGTTTGAGCACAAAGGGGGAAACTTGGGTATCTAGGTGGGTGGATGTGTACTAGTATGCTAGTGATCTGGAGTGGTTTTCTTCCAGTGTCTTTTCCATGAGAACGGATATTTTTATGGTTACTTTACACCGAGATACAAAGTACATGGGCCTCGAAACTAACTAGTGCCTAGGGATATTCCCAAGATTAGTTCTCATTGACTCTTTCATATTGATCATTGGATTGGGGTATGTTTGGACGGAAAATTAATTAGCATAAATGTATTATTTAATGTTTTTCGTCCTTTGAAATCATCCTTTGAAAATTGTTTACTTTTAAAAGTTCATTTTTAGAAATTATTGCCACCATTTCTTGCTTATTAAAACATGCATGATTTTTATCATGTCTTGCTTACTATACGGAATATTTTGGGTGATATTATATTGATATTATGATAACACCATAGCTACACACCTTGTGTGTAAGTTTACTTGATCCTATTTGAAATAGGTAAAGGCAAGGCCTTGGGTGGTGGCTGTTCGGGTTGTTAGTTTCCTTCTAGGGTGCGGTGTTGTGGATATGGATCGTGGGTGATAAACCCTTATCATGTGGAGTTACATGTTCTGTTTTTCTATTAATTTTATATATATTTGGACCTATTTTTTCATGTTTAGACCCATTTTTTCAGTTCTAAATTTTATTTAAGGCTTTTTTGGTTGGTAATTTTTAGATTCAGATTATTGATTGTTTTTTGTGGTTTTATGTATCCATACTCAGGTAAATCATTCCCAAAACAATATGTATGATACCCAGAAACTTTTAATAGACCATGGATATATTGAAAGCCCTTATGACCTTTCCATGGGTTGGGTTTGGTGTTATATTTGATGGCGACTAGATTTAGGTTGTGACAAAATGGTATCAAAGGAGGTTAATGTTTTGGGTTATATTATTATTTTGGGATGAGTCAGGCTAGACACAAGCTAGGACTGTCAGGGCTTAAATTTTTGGTCAGGATTATGGTTCTTGGACCACTACTCTCATGATAGACCTCAAGTCACCATGGGATGTTATAATTTCTTGTTTGACTTCACTTCTAGGTGAGACGTGTGGGCTGAAGATTGTGCGTGGACATTGGGTGGGGATGAAGTAGTTGTTTATTTTATTATTGTAATGTGTTTATGTTATTTATATTTTATTTTATTGATGAAATTTTTCCAAACTACTGTACTGATTTTTTCTCTTGTGATTGTTTCCTTTTATAGCAACATGCATCCCCGAAAAGCTCCCACACACTCATAGGAGGAAGCCAGAGAGAGTTCTCCCTCACCGCTTGATTAGAGGTGAGTAGAGGCTATGGTTTAGGATTTCCAAGATCTAGGATAGGGAAAATATCCCTTTCCATCTCTGATTAGATAAGACAAGACCAATCCTAGGAAGAAAAATTCCAATGAGTTTTTGAAAAAAAAGACTCCTACTTTCTGAGGTAGTACAGAACCCCAAGAAGCAGAGGGGTTGCTCGAAAATATTGAGTGCATGTTTGAGTTCCTGGACACACCTAAGGAGGTTAGGGTGAAATGTTCCTTTTTTTTGTTAGAGGGTCCCTGCTGAAGGAGGTATGAATCAGTGCTTCAAGATGGGAAGCATGATCAGATGAGCTGGAAGGACTTCAAGGTTATCTTCAATGACCAGTACTTCTCTAATGTTTTGGCATATGCTTTATCTCGAGAGTTAATGGAACCTGTTTAGGGGGAATCTTTTAGTGATGGAGTATGCTAACTATTTTAATTATTTGGTCCAGTATGCTCCAGAAATAGTCTCCAATGAGCAGATGAAGGCCTAGAAGCTCGAGGGGGTTTGCAGCCAGATATCAATTCTCAGGTCTTCCTGCTCAAGATGAAAACCTATGATGAAGTGGTTGATTGATCTTTAATGGTGGAGATAGAATAAAAGGGTAGGGATAGTTTCTCTAGGATGGTATCAGGATTGGGTAGTGGTAGTTCTTCGGAGAAGGAAAGGAAGCGATAGAAGTAGGGGAAGAAGGGAGGTGGCAGCTCAGTCCAACCATCAAGACAGTTTTCTTCTGTGGATTCTAATGCAAGGTCTGTTGTGTGCTTCCAGTGTGGGAGGCCAGGGCACATCCGACCAGAATGAACATATCCTATGAAGCCCTGTTATTATTGAGGAGGTATGGGACACTTTAATTTTTTTTGAATGATGGAACTTCCACTCCAGAGTGGGGAAAGATCAGTGGCTTCCAGGGGGTGTCAGCTCAGTCAGAGCCATCAAGGACAGGGGGATCTCAGTTTGGTGGTCATGGTAGTAGGGCTAGATCATCTTCTAGGAAGAGTGATTTTAGGGTATATCCACAGCCTATTATTCATTCTTAGGTAGAGGCTAGGCTTCTTCATGTGGTGGATCCAGAACCAGCGGGATCAGAGGCGGGACCGTCTATAGTTTGAGGTACCATTTTGATTGCATATTCTATAGATGCTGCTCTTTTTGATACCAGTGATTCTATTTCATTTAGATATTCCTATATTGTGATAATACTAAGTTTTCCAACTGATATTTTTTCTTTTTTGATGGAGTTGGTGAGGCCACTAAGAAAGAATAAGGAGAAGGGTCTTAGGTGCTCGTCATGTGCGCTTTACGTGTCAAGGGTTGAGATGGATTGGGACCTCTTGGTCTTAGATATGGATCTATTTGATGTGATACTTGGCATAGATTGGCTGGTACACTTTTAGGTACACATTGATTTCTATAGGTGGTGGGTGAGTTTCATGGCACATGATGGAAGTCTGCAGGTTTTTAGTGGGGAATGGGATCCTCGGTCAGGTCATGCGGGCCCTCCACTCCCTAATTTGGGGAATATTATCTTCCAGTTATAATTTCTCATCCTAGAGGATAACATTCGTGCTTCTGAGGGTGGGTTACCTCATGCAGTAGATGTGTTCTTGGAGGTATTCCCAGATGAGTTTTTAGGTGTACCCCTAGAGCGGGATGTGTAGTTCTTGATCGATTTGGCACTGGGAATATAGGCAATATATCTTCCCTCATATCGTATATCCCACACCATGTTGAGGGAATTATCAATTCATCTGAACGATTTAGAATCCAAAGTATTCATTCACCCAAATGTCTCCCCTTAGGCCACACATGTTCTCTTTGTGATGAAGGAAGACGGGTCCCTCTGGTTGTGTATTGATTACCGAAAGCTGAATAAGGTAACCATCAAGAAAAAATATCATTTTCCCTGAATAAATGATTTGTTGAATCTGTTTAAGGGGGAAAAGTGGTTTTCTAAGATAGATTTTTGTTTTGGTTACCATAAACTAAGGGTGAAAGAGTCAAATATCCCAAAGACAGCCTTTTGAAGCAGGTACGAACACTAGGAGTACTTGATGATGCCCTTCGGATTGACCAGTTCTCCATTGGTATTTATAGAACTCATGAATATGGTTTTCCACCAATATCTCAACTCCTTTTGTTTTAGTATTCATGGATGAAATCCCGGTTTACTATGGATCTGAGGAAGAGAATGATAATCATTTTCGGATCATTTTGGTCACTTTGCAGGATCACCACATTTATGAAAAGTTTTCCAAGTTCACCTTCTAGATCATGGAGGTGAAGTTTCTAGGGAATGTGATCTCAGAGCAAGATATTTGGGTGGATCCTAGGAAGATCAGTGTAGTGATTTCATGGGATCAGCCAAAGAATGTTTTTGAGATCATGAGTTTCCTCGGCTTGATAGAATACTATGGGTGGTTCTTTCGGGATTTCTCTCGTCTTTCTTATCCCATGACTACACTCACCTGGAAAGAGGTGAAGATTTTTTGGGGCCTAGAATGTCAGGAATCTTTCGAGGAGCTAAATAAATGGTTGACTACCGCCCCCCATGTTGATCTTTCCAAAATATGGAAAGGTCTATGTGGTGTATTGTGACACTTCAGGTATGGGTCTCAGGTTCATGCTTATGTAGGATGATCATGTCGTGGCGTATGTCTCCCACCAACTCTGACCACACGAAAATAATTATCCAACCCATGACTTGGATCTAGCAGTTGTGATGCATGATTTGAAAAAATGGAATCACTACCTCTTTGAGGAGATATTTTTGGTCTTTATCTTCTCTCAAAAGGATCTCAATCTAAGGTATCACCCCTAGATCGAGTACATGCAAGGGTTTGACTTTGACATTGTTTATACCCTAGGAAAGGGAAATGTGGTGGCAGATGATTTGAGTAGAAAAGTACCAGTGCAAGCCTTGAGGAAGTCTAGTGATGAGTGAACTCTGATGGGGATCTTTACTTAGATGAATGTGGAGACCAAGGAGTAAAGTGGAGGTAAGTTTTTGGTGAGAATTCAGTTGAATCCTTCTCTCTTGGAGTTTATTAAGCGAGAATATCCCAATGATGAGATTTTTCAGTAGTCGAGGAAGTTTATTCATGGTGGGGAGACGTCTTCTGATTGGTCATCATCTCCCAAGGGAATATTATTCTTCAAGGGATGATCAGTAGTTCCATCATCTCTGTGGAAGTCAGAAATGTAGGATAGCCACCCATCTCAGTGGGTTTTCCATCCTGGTGCCACGAAGATTTATTATGATGTGCATTGGAAGTTCTAGTGTCTAGTTATAAGACGAGACATAGATGACTTTATGTCGAGATTCTACATATGCCAGTAGGTGAAAGAGGAGCACCAAAGGCCCTCCAGTTTACTACCTCCATTTCCCATTCCAATTTGGAAGTGGGAAGAGGTCTCCATGGTCTTCATTATTGGCTTTCCTCGTACACCTCGGTGTAATAATTCTATATAGGTAGTGATTGGCCATCTGACCAAATCATCCCACTTAATTCCGATCAAGGATATAGCTAAAGTGGATGATTTGGGCCAATTGTATCTTCAGGAGGTGGTAAGGCTTCATGGTGATCCATCATCAGTTGTCTCGTATAGATACCCATGCTTCACTTCTCAGTTTTGGGAAGGCCTTCATAAGGCCTTGGGATTGCAGATTAAGATGATCATTTCATACCATCCTCAAATGGATGGTCAGACAGAGTGGGAAAATCAAATACTGAGGGACATGCTATGTGCATGTGTTTTGGAAATTGGAGATTCTTGGGATAAAAATTTTGGATTGTTTATTTACCTATAATAATATTTACCAATCCTCGATTCAAATGGCGCCTTTTTGAGGTGCTTTATGGTCGGCATTGTTGGTCCCCCCTATGTTGGGATGAGATAGGTCAAACTTCACTGTTGGGGCCAAGCCTTGTTCAAGAGACATCTTAGAAGGTAAAGTTGATCAATCAGGGTTTATTGATAGCTTAGATACACCAGATATTACACACTAATCAGAGTCATCGAGCCCTAGTGTTTTTAGTGGGTGATCAGGTAATCTTGAAAGTGGCCCCTCTTTGGGTCATCGTCGCTTGGGAAAGCATAGAAAGATAACATAGAGATATGTTTGACCTTTTGAGATTACTAAGAATATTGGAAAGGTGACATATATGTTAGCTTTTCCTTTTTAGTTTACAACTATCCATGATGACATCCATGTCTCTCAACAGTAGAAGTACAACCCAGATTTTCCCCATGTGTTGAATTGGGAGGAATTGGATATAGAGCCTGATTTGTCTGTTTTTGAGTGGCCAGTGCAAATAGTTGATTACCAAGAGAAGGTTCTTCTGGGAAATTCTATTCCACTAGTTCAGGTACATTGTAAGAATGGGAACAATGTCCATGAATCTTGGGATCGAAAGTTGTGGTTTAAGAAAGAGTACCCATTCTTGTTTTCCGATCAAGATTCAGGTTGACTTTCTGGGGAGAAAAGTCTTCCATGGTGGGGATAATTTTCACTTAAATGACTTATTTTAAAGTTATTTTTCATGTAATTTATATTATTTATTTGTTTTGGGGGTTTCCCATTAATTTTTTGAGGAAATATTGGGTTTTCAATATTTGGGTCAAACCGTGAGCCCATTTCCAGATTTAAAAACAAATTTTGTTTCTTTTATAACTCCTATTTTTTCAACATTTTTCATCCATTCCACTTCTCACTTGGCCTAAAATGACCTATTCAAACCAAAATGTCCATTTTTGACACTTAGGAATCCATAATTATGGTAGATTTTGGTGGTTTATTCAGGTTTTGGGCCAACCTGTGAGCCCATTTCTTGTTTTAAAAAATATAAATTTCTTTCATATCTCATTTATTTTTTAATATTTTTCAATGATAACACCACTAAATTGAGCCCAACATACCTAGGCACTCCTCAATGTTCGTTTCTCCCTCTTTGGATCTCATATTCATTACGGAATCGGGAAACATTTCTCAGGATTTCCCAAATCGTCTAGATTTGAACACATAATTTGTTTCTTTCCTAAATCATTCGTTTTTAACTATTTTCCCCAAATTTTAGTTCCCACTTGACATCCTCAGCCTTATTTTAACCTCCATATTATTTTTTTCTTCTTGGAGATTCACATATTGGTGTATTTTGGGAGATTTATTCAAGATCTCTCAAGTAAGTGGGTTTCCTTCCTTCCTCCTCCAATTCGCTTAGGGTTTCTTCCATTTTTTTCTTGAATTTCCTAATTCCTAGAAATTAAGGATTCAAACCTAGGGTTTAATCATGGATTTATTGGTTTAATATTGTGTTTTATGGTTTTATTTAACACTTGTGTGGTGCGGCGGCGGTGCGGTTGAACTTTCACCCAAGGATTTGGTATTTTTGACACTTGTGGTAGGTGATTCCATGTGTAAGAACTAATGGATGAGTTATACATTATTAATTTCTATTTTTATAATACTACTACTTCATTGTGATTTATTTTAAAATTATATTTGGTGGAATTTGATAAACAATTTCTTTTTAAATTCCATTTTTGTGTGAAAATGGGTGTTTTACATGTGTGTTCGGTATTGTACCACTTGGGGCTATTTTATAATTCATGGGAGGGTCTTATTAAAATGTTTTTTAGATAAAAATTCTGGTTTGGGGTAATATTTGGGTGCATTTTCTTTTCAAAGAGGTATTTTAGATTGATTTTAAGTGCAATGTTTGGTTATATTGCTTCAAAATGTTTTGTGGAAATTCTAAATGGTTTGTTGAGTAATATAAATGGTGAAAAGAATGTGTAGCTGCTGTTCTGAGTGTTTATGACCATAAATGGTGATTTTACATGAATATTTCATTTGGTAACTTGTGTAAATTGTTTTAGTACAAATGGGGAAACCTGGGTATCTAGGTGGGCGGATGTGTACTAGTATACTAGTGATCCGGAGTGGTTTTGTCCCTATTTAACTTAGCAATTTGGACATTGACAACACTAACAAGACTATAATGATGAAAATTGGTGACCACTAGGTTATGGGTATATTACATACTACTGGATCTTTCACAAGAACTGATATTGTAATGGTTACTTTACATCGATATACGAGGTACATGGGGCCCGAAAATAACTAGTTCCTAGGGATGTTCCCATGATTAGTTCTCATTGAATATTTCGTATTGATAATTTTCTTGTGGTGTTTTTGGATGTAAAATTCATTAGATTACATTTTTTATTGAAATGTGTTCATCCTTTGAAATCATCCTTTGAAAACAGTTTACTTTAAAAAGTCTCATTCTTTGGAAATTATTGCCACAATTTATTTCTTATTAAAACATGCATGTTTTATCTTGTATTTCTTACTATATGGAATATTTTGGGTGATGTACTATTTTTATTAGGCTCACACCCTAATTACACCCCTTGGGTGTAATTAGACTTGATCATGTTTGACATAGGAAAAGGCAAGGCCTTTGGTGGTGGTGGTAGGGGTTGTTAGTTTCCTTCCATGGTGTGGTGTTGTAGAGATGGATTGTGTGTGATAACCCCTTGTAGTGTGGAGTTCATTGGGCTGTTTTTATTTTACTTTTATGTATCTCTGGACCTCATGTGTCATATTTAGACCCATTTATTCCACTCTTAATTCTATTTAAGGCTTGTTTGGCTGGTAATTTTCATATTCGGTTTATTGATTGTTTTTTGGTTGTTTTATGTATTTATACTTGGGTAAATCATTCCTAACCCAATATTTATGATACCCAAGTACTTATTCCATCCCGTGGGGATAGAGAATGCCATTAAGGCCTTTCCATGGGTCAGGTTTGGTGCTGGTTCTGATGGAGACCAGATTCGGTTCGTGACAGTCAAAGAAAGGGACATCGAGCACATAGGTTGATGGCTCTAACATGAAACCTAATTGATTAAACATATCATGATAAAAGAATTATATTACATAGTAATAATATGTATGATTGTATTAAATTATTTCATTATGAGTTTCGTGGCATGTTTCTAGATGATAACCTTGGACATTAGGTTGCTTTTCCAAATGTCATTGAGAATGAAGCATAAGGGTCACACACTATGTGTATCCAGAATATCAGTTAAATAATATATTATTATTTATTATTTAACAAGTTGAATAAATATTATTCACACATGTGGTTTAATAATTATTCATTTTTCCCTAATCACAAATATTTCATCACTAGTTATTCGATGGAATATTTTGTGAGCAGAATACATAATAAATATTTATTTACTATTTATTTAATATAATATTTATTTATTTATTGTAAAATAATTTAGTGATATTTATTTATTAAATAAATAGTCATTATTTATGGCTTGATTAATATTGTGGAGGAATGGTAGATTGGGTTTAAGGTTTCGATGAGAGATAATATATATTGAATATTATTTTTATAAATAGTATTTAGTTTAATTTTCAAGTTTAGCACATATCAATAAATATTATTATTATTATTATTAGTATAGACATGGGGTTCTATAGGGTTTACATAAATAATAAATGGTGCATGTTCACTTATAATTTTATAACCCTAGTAGTATATAAACCCAATTATATTATTTTTTAAGAGATCTAATTCATTTTTTTGTACACATCGAGATCCGAAGAGAATACTCTCAAACCCTACAGAGCTCTCTCTTAAATAACTATCTCAAGAATGAAGAGTGACCCTCCTCCACCACCACTATCAAGTCTAGAGATATCAAAGGGAGCCCTTCCCTGTAGTTGTTCTCAGGGTGATGAAAGGTGAACAACACATGTAACACCAGAGACTTTTATGAGAAATATCTTGTTTTCAAATCATCAAAGAAATCTCTCACTACACACAACACAAGATTGGCTTGCTTTACACGCAACTACGTCCTTCCTTGATAGCTTGCATCGTACGCAATACCGAGTTTCACTAAACAATGATATGCTATTAAAATATTATTAAAACTAACCGTTATGAATAGTAATAACCACTTTTTGAAATTTTGTAAATTTTATTTTTCAAAATTGACTTCATTTTTGGATTCGGAATATCGAAATTAGCCTAGGGTGAAATTTTGGTATTTTTCTGAAAACATTCAATTTTTGATAAATAGTGAAACCACTAAGTGGTAGGTTAAAAACTGAATTTTGCATAAAACTTAATTTTACCGCTTCTGTGAGTGGAATTTCGAAAATCCGAGAGACACGGTTAATATCAAGGACTAAAATGTGGTTCAATGAGATGAAAATAATTTTGGGTGAATAGTAACTTTTTACTTTTTTTTTCCGCGGTTAAAAGTAAATAGGGTAGTTAAGGGTAAAAATGATATTATTATTACCCTAACACATGTCCTAATTCTATTGTATAAGTGTAATTCGACCAAAAACAACCTTAGGAATAAAATATGACCATTTAGGCCCACTTGGATTAGATTAGGACATTTATTATTAATTTATTTAAAGAAGGGTTAAAATAGTTAAAATCAAAGTTTAATAAGTAAATCATTTTTAATATAGGGTTATACATAAGATAAATTCGATTGTAAATATTCATTAGAAAGCTAATAATATTTCCTACATAATGATATTTTATTTATAATTTTTAGACATTAAATAATTTAATTTATTTATGACACAATGATGATGCAGTAATTACCAAAATAGTGAAAAATTAGAATTATTGATATTATAAATACTTAAATAAATATAATTTGATACTTTTTATGAATTAAACTAATTAAAATCAGCTATTGAATAGTGTCAAAATTGACATAAAATAGATTTTAAAACAAATATTATATTATTGATTGTTATTTTATTACTAAAAATCTAAGGATCGACCAAGATAATTTATCAAGATAGGTGTATCATTAATGGACCACTTGGGGGGTCGGTTGGATGTATATGGTAAGTTTATTAACTATATAATATAAAAATACAAAGTGACATGGTAAATGTCAATCTAATTAACTAAGAGTTAAAACTAAAAGATAAGGTTAGTATAATGACCTAAACTTGTCTAAATTCTGTTGTATGAGAGGATTTCGACCCATCCCCACCTTATCTTCGAAATAAATAAATTTGGAGCTATTTAAAACCGAATTTGGCTTTATAATAAAATAATATTTTTAGTTATTCCAAAGGTGCCACTCTCCTCCCTTATAAAAGGGCACCTCCTCCCTCTCTTCCTCACACCACTTTGAGCCTTCATGATCATCCAACCCCTGCCAATATATCCTCTCCACTTCCCTAGAAACATCCTAGAGGTCCTGGTCCTCTTCAAGGACCAATTTTAGTGCCCTAAAAGGAAGTCTCAAAGAATCACTTCAAAGAAGATATAATGTCCGTTACCGATTCTTTCATCTTTATTTCTTCTTACACTTCTTCTTCTTTAGTTGTTTCATTACGAAGTATTAACATCAGTATCACTCATATACTGATATGTTATTATAAGCATGAAACAACCCTATTTTACAATCTATCCATCCTACGGAAAAAGAAATCACCGCGCGTGCGTTCGTATGGAATACCGTCTCCACGCCGTGGTGTAATCTATTTTCCCCCACCACCTTACTTGGATGGGTATAATGGTGTAAATAATAACTATATATGATTATTGTAAAGTGATATTGATTCTTAAATAGTATACATACACTCCAATACAATTCCACGATCATGGGAACGATATCTTCACTCATGCGTACGTACGGAATACCGTCTCCACGATGTGATGTGACTCGTTCTACATGATCTTCATTGCATAATGATTATATAAATGAATTTAATGAATGAATATGATATATATTACACTAATACCATTCTCTAAATGAGGTATCTATAACCTAAAGATAAGAATAAGAATTTATTCGACAAAACACGCATAAGAACAAAAAGTAATAAACACCCGAATAACAGGTAGTAATGAAATATTACTAATAAGAAGCTAAGAATATGACCATATATGATATCATAACAATAAGTATGATTCTGGAATCAGTCAATAACATTATTTAAATCATTATACATGTGGTTCGGACACTTACGAAGCAAATCGGACCTAAGGTAAGGGAAAATCTCACAATCTCAATTTTTATCCGAGATTGTTTATACTTCAGAATTTACTGGGGAATATTTATCATCCACATACATGTTTCCTCAATATGTAATATTTATATCCTTCCACAATATTTTATATCCAATTTTACCCTTCGGTGAGTTTTTATTAAAAGATATGAAAGGAATCTTTTGTCATTTTTCGTACGAGGTACTTTTTGACTTTCCGACAAAAGTACGAGAAGAATGTTTTTTTAACTTATACGGCATGAATGGATTTTGAAAACATTATTTCCAAGAATCTTCCTTTACAAGTTTTCAAGTTTATTTTTAATCAACTTCTTTTAGTTAAAAATTGTATGACATGTTAATAAAAGAAAAAATGTTTTTTTGAAGTAGAAAGGACATTTTCCTCAAGAATGGAGTTCAAGTGTTTATCAAAATTATTTTCCATATAAGATAATATAGGGTTCTGTTTCTATACCTATTATTACATTGATTTGATTATGTTGTGATGGAAATATTTTTATGAATTCCTTTATCTTATATGAATTATTTTATGATGTCATGTTGTTTAAGAATCCCATTTTTATTACATGGGTTATGCAATGATTTATGATTTATGATTTTGTGGCACACATAAGAATGGTATCATTATGAGATGGGTGGGACCTATATCTCCCTCCAATGCATTGGGTAAAGATTTTATATCTCATGAGATAGACATGGCTGGAACGGCAGGTTAAATAGGTTCAGTGAAACAGGACTGAAACGAGGAGTGAACTCGGTTCAGAAATGGACTTCGTCCACTAAGATACTCTTGGAAATGAGTCTTGACTAATAAGAAATGATTCTCTATGATTATGTGTGTATGCCACAAAGTTTCATATTTTAAATTATGATTATTTGGATTAAATTTCACTACTATGATTTATCCCATGTTATGCAATTATGATTTCTTTTGCAGGTTAAGATTTCCCAAAGTTATGTTCTTATGATGTGATTGATATTTCTTTTGTTTACCCTTACTGAGCATTTGAGCTCACCCTTTTGTATGTTTTATTTCCCCAGGTCAGGAAGAAGGTTATTAAGTAGGATATGCCAAAAAGGGACTCTAGATATGATGAAATAAATGGGAGGCAAAGTAGATGCTTTATGAACCAGTTGTTTATGTTTCCCAGTTTCTAAAGACTCTATACCTATACGGTCCTTCCATGGTTTTGTTATATGTTGTAATAAGTATGATTCAATTTTGAATTATTAACAATGTATGTAAATTATGGGTCATTATAGTTGGTATCAGAGGAAAGGTATAGTCAACCTTTGGAAACTAGGATGTGAAATCCTTAGTAAGAATCCTAAGGATAAGTCTAAGCATAGAACACAATATTAGTGTTTTAGAAATGGCCATGAGCAACCTATGATAAGACCTTAAGTGTGAAATTTAATTCTTGATTATGTGGTTTTCCTATTATAATTAGTGTTGCTCACACTATTCTTCTTGGTTTTAGTCAATGGCTGGAACCCGAAGGAACCGTGTTAATGCAGAATGCGACGGGAAATGCAATGATTGTCCCCCTGAGCAACCAAACGTTATGGGAGCTAGAATGAAAAATCTTGTAGCCATGCTCACACAACTTTCTCAAGCTATGAATCATGCAGGACTTCCAAACGAGCAAAGGAAGGAGCAACATTCTGTTGAATCCTTTATGAGGCAGTGTCCACCTTCATTCAGCGGGTCTACTGATCCATTAATTACTGAACAATGGATTAGTACTATTGAAAAGATATTTTCAGTTCTTCAATGTTCTGAACATGATAAATTCATATTATCAGTGTATCATTTGGAAGGTGATGTTGATCAATGGTGAAATCTTATCAAGAATACGAGGCAAAGAGATGAAATTGAGTCCATGGAATGGGATGAGTTCAAGAACTTATTTTTCAATAAGTACTTCCCTCGTATTCTCCGAACAAAGATGGAGAAGGAGTTTCTTGAACTAAAGCAAAAGGATGATGAATCTGTTGGTACCTATGAAGAAAATTTTACAAGACTTGCAAGGTACGCTTCTGGTATTATTATCCAACCTGAGAGTAAGATCGATCGATTCTTTAGTGGCTTAAAACCAAGTCCTCGAAGGGCCTTATCCATAAGGGACTTCAATAGATATGAGGAAATCGTTTGATGTGATCTCAAAGTTGAAATGGAGATTGGAGTAACCCATCAGTCATATGGGTTTGATAAGAAGAGGAAAATGGAATTCAAAGGAAAATAAAAAGATCACACTGAAAAGAAGATGAGTTTTCCCTTATGCTCAAAGTGTGGAAAGAAACATGGAGGGAGTTGTCTTAAAGGGACAAGTAAATGTTTCAAATGTGTAAAGGAAGGTGATCGGGCATTTGAATGCCACAATAATAGGAAGAAGATGTCTACTGATGCAAACAAAGGAAGGGATACACAGAATGAACCTACTACACTTCAATGTTTCAAGTCCAAGGAGATGGGGCATTATTCCAATCAATTCCCAAATCCAAGGGTTGATTATGATGGTTGACGTCAACAAACTCTTAAGGATAAAGACAAAGGAAAGTCTCATGCAATTTCTATCAGCGATGTGGAGTACGATAACAATGTGGTGAAAGGTACACTTACCATCCACTCTAAAGTAGCAAATGTTTTATTTGATTCTGGATCCACCCACTCTTTTATTTCTGAAGAATTTTCTAAGGATATCACCGTATTACCTCAACAATTAGATGTTGAGTTAGCTGTGACAACCCCTAATGGCACAACAGTCACATCAAAAGTTTATAATTCTTCCCCGATTGAAGTTTGTGGGAAAGTACTTCCTGTAAATCTTGTGATCCTTCCTATAGTGGAATTTGATGTGATTCTTGGCATGGATTGTCTTTTATTATATGTAGCTCATATCAATTGCCAAATAAGGGAAGTCACATTTCATATTCCAGATCAATCTATGATCGTATTTCGATGCAAGGATGAACATAACCTTCCAGTGGAAATTTCTTCCATCTTATGGGTCTTGATTCCACTAAATGAAGGTTATTTATCTCAAATGGTTGGTGAGAAACTCACAATTAATAATATGCCCATTGTACGGGAGTTTGATGATGTCTTTCCAGAGGAATTGCTGGGTCTTCCACCAAATCGTGAAGTTGAGTTTTCAATAGAACTCGTACCAGGTGCTTTACCTATTTCAAATACACCTTATAGAATGGCCCCAATTGAGTTGCAGGAATTGGAGAAGAAACTCCAAGAGAATATTGATAAGGAATTCATACGCCCTAGTGCGTCACCTTGGGGAGCACCTGTTCTGTTTGTTAAGAAGAAAGATGGATCAATGAGACTCTGCATTGATTATTGAGAACTTAACAAGATCACTATCAAGAACAAATATCCTCTCCCATGCATTGATGACTTATTTGACCAACTATGCGGAGCTCAATAATTTTCCAAGATTTATCTTCATTCAGGGTATCATCAATTAATGGTCAAAAGGGAGGATATACCAAAGACGACTTTCCGTACAAGGTATGGACACTATGAATTTATAGTGATGCCATTTGGTCTTACTAATTCCCCTGCTATCTTCATGGATCTGATGAATAGAGTCTTTAGAGACTATCTTGATCAGTTTGTGGTAGTCTTTATAGACGATATTCTTGTCTATTAAAAGATCAAGGAAGAACATGAAGATCACTTGATAATTATATTGAAGACCCTGAAAAAGGAGAAGCTTTATGCCAAATTTACCAAGTGTGAATTTTGGCTTCAAAAAGTTTCATTTTTGGGTCACATAATCTCAAAAGAGGGGATATCTGTGGATCCAGCAAAAACAGAGGTTATCGAAAGATGGTCGAGACCAACAACAGTAACTGAGATCTGAAGTTTTCTTGGTTTGGCTGGATATTATCGACGTTTTGTGAAAGATTTTTCACGATTATCTAATCCACTCACCAGGTTGACTCGGAAAGGAGTTAATTTTGTTTAGATGGAGGAATGTGAAGAGAATTTCAAGGAGTTGAAAAGAAGGTTATCCAGTGCACCTGTGATCACACTGCCTTGTAGTGGAGAAAGGTTTGTGATCTACAATGATTCATCCAAGAAGGGATTGGGGTGTGTCCTTATGCAAAATGATATGGTGATAGCTTATGCCTTATGACAGTTGAAAATCCATGAGCAAAATTACCCAACACATGATTTGGAGTTAGCTGCGGTAATCTTTGCATTAAATATTTGGAGGCATTATCTTTATGGTGAAAGTTGTGATATTTATACTGATCATAAAGTATATTTTCACACAAAAGGAGATGAATATGCACCAAAGAAGATGGTTGGAGCTGATTAAGGATTATGACTACTCAATTCATTACCACCCAGGGAAAGCAAACAAGGTGGCAGATTCATTGAGTCGACAAGACCATTCTAGCTTATCCATGATGTGGATCACAAAAGATCCAATATTTATGGATTTACAAAGGATGGATCTTGGAATTATAATGAAAGGGGAAAAATTTTATCTTTCTCAAATGAATGTTCAACCATCTCTACATGTGAATATTAAAGAGGCACAGAAAGAAGATGTAGAGTTACAAAAGAAGGTGAGAAATGTTCCCGAATACAACCTTGATTGTGATGGGATAATAAAATTCAGGAATCGGGTTTGTGTTCCTCCCATCCCCGAATTAAATAAGGAGCTGCTGGATGAGGCTCATAGTTATTCATTCTCTATTCATCCTGGAAGCACGAAGATGTATAGGGACCTGAAAGAGTACTTCTGGTGGGATGGCATGAAAAGAGATGTTGTTGAATATGTCTCTCGATGCTTGGTTTGTTAGCAAGTTAAAGCTGAGAGACAGAAGTCTAAGGGGATGTTACAACCATTACCCATACCCGAATAGAAATGGGAAAACATCACTATGGACTTTGTCACAGGACTTCCTAAAACATCCAAAGGTAATAATGCTATCTGGGTCATAGTTGATCGTCTTACAAAGTCTGCACACTTCATCGCTATTAGAGAGGATTTCTCTCTGGATCAGCTTGCCAGGATATATGTAAAGGAAGTGGTAAGATTGCATGGTGTACCACTTTCTATTATATCTGATCGGGATCCGAGGTTTACCTCAAAGTTCTAGCGAAGTCTTCAACATACTCTGGATACAGAGTTGAGTTTTAGCACTGCTTATCATCCTCAGACAGACGGTCGGTCTGAGAGAACAATTCAAACTCTAGAAGATATTTTGAGAGCTTGCTCTATGGATTTCAAAGGTGGTTGGGATCAACACCTACCTTTGGTGGAATTTTCTTATAATAGTAGCTTTCACTCCAGTATTCAAATGGCATCTTATGAATCTCTCTATGGAAAGAAATGCAGGACTCCAACTTGTTGGGATGAAGTTGGGGAAAGAAAGCTATTAGGACCTGATCTTGTTGATGAGATGGTAGAAAAGGTCTGATCTATTCAACAACACATAAGAACAGCTCAGAGTCGACAGAAAAGTTATGCCGACAACTGAAGAAAAGACCTAGAGTATGAAGTGGGTGATAAGGTGTTCTTACGAATATCTCCCTGGAAGAGGGTCATGAGATTTAGAAAGAAGGGGAAGTTGAGCCCTAGATATATCGGTCCTTTCGAAATACTGGATCGTGTTGGGAAGGTAGCTTACCGATTGGTGCTTCCACTAAATCTCTCCCGAGTTCACGATGTGTTCCATTTATCTCTCCTGAGAAAGTGCATACCTGATCCTTCACATGTACTCAGCTCAGAAGTTGTACCGCTGGATCAAGATCTTTCTTATGAAGAACAGCCGATAGAGATTCTGGATCATAGCGAAAAAGTCCTACGAAACAAGACCACTCTCTTGGTGAAAGTTTTATGGAGGAACCACCAATTAGAAGAAGCCACGTGGGAGCTTGAGGATATGATGAGGGAGAGGTATCCTCATCTGTTTGTTACAAAGTGACGAATTTCGAGGGAGAAATTAAGGGGGGTAGAATGTAACACATGAGACTTTTATGAGAAATATTTTGTTTTTAAATCATCAAATGAATCTCTCACTACACACAACACTAGATTGTCTTGCTTTACACGCAACTATGGCCTTCCTCGATAGCTTGCATCGTACACAATACCGAGTTTCACTAAACAACGATATGCTATTAAAATATTATTAAAACTAGCCGTTATGAATAGTAATAACCACTTTTTGAAATTCTGTAAATTTTATTTTTCAAAATGGACTTCATTTTTGGATTTGGAATATCAAAATTAGCCTTGGGTGAAATTTTGGTATTTTTCTGAAAACTTTCAATTTTTGATGAATAGTGAAACCACTAAGTGGTAGTTAAAAAAACTGAATTTTTTATAAAACATAATTTTACCACTTCTATGAGTGGAATTTAGAAAATCTGAGAGACATGGTTAATATCAAGGACTAAAATTCGGTTCAATGAGATGAAAATAATTTTTGGTGAATAGTAACTTTTTACTTTTTTTTACCACGGTTAAAAGTAAATAGGGTAGTTAAGGGTAAAAATGATATTATTATTACCCTAACACATGTCCTAATTCTATTTCATAAGTGTAATTCGACCAAAAACAACCTTAGTAATAAAATATTACCATTTACACCCACTTGTATTAGATTAGGACATTTATTATTAATTTATTTAAAGAAGGGTTAAAATAGTTAAAATCAAAGTTTAATAAGTAAATCATTTTTAATATAGGGTTATACATAAGATAAATTCGATTTTAAATATTCATTAGAAGTATAATAATATTTCATACATAATGATATTTTATTTATAATTTTTAGACATTAAATAATTTAATTTATTTATGACACAATGATGATGCAGTAATTACCATAATAGTAAAAAATTAGACTTATTGATATTATAAATACCCAAATAAATATAATTTGAGACTTTTTATAAATTACACTAATTTTCTAGGTTAATATGACATGTTAGGATTGATTTAATTAACTTTGGTCGAAGTAATCATTCTGTTATGAGTTTCACAAAAATCAACTATTGAATAGTGTCAAAATTGACATAAAATAGATTTTAAAACAAATATTATATTATTGATTGTTATTTTATTCCTAAAAATCTAAGGTTCGGCCAAGATAATTATATCAAGATAGTTGTATCATTAATGGACCACTTGGTGGTCTCTTGGAAGTATATGGTAAGTTTATTAACTATATAATATAAAAATACAAAGTGACATGGTAAATGTCAATCTAATTAACTAAGAGTTAAAACTAAAAGATAAGGTTAGTATAATGACCTAAACTTGTCTAAATTCTGTTGGATGAGAAAATTTAGACCCACCCCCACCTTAGCTTCTAAATAAATAAATTTGGAGCTATTTAAAACCGAATTTGGTTTTATAATAAAATAATATTTTTAGTTATTCCAAAGGTGCCCCTCTCCTCCCTTATAAAAGGGAACCTCCTCCCTATCTTCCTCACACCACTTTGAGCCTTCAAGATCGTCCAACCCCTACCAATATATCCTCTCCACTTCCCTAGAAACATCCTAGAGGTCCTGGTCCTCTTAAAGGACGAATTTTAGTGCCCTAAAAGGAAGTCTCAAAGAATCACTTCAAAGAAGAGGTAATGTCCGTTACCGATCCTTTCATCTTTATTTCTTCTTCCACTTCTTCTTCTGTAGTTGTTTCATTATGAAGTAATAACATAAGTATCACTAATATACTGATATGTTATTATAAGAATGAAAAACCCCTATTTCACCATTTATCCATCCTACGGAAAAAGAAATCACCGCGCGTGCGTACGTACGGAATACCGTCTCCACACCGTGGTGTAATCTATTTTTCCCCACCACCTTACTTGGATGGGTATAATGGTGTAAATAATAACTATATATGATTATTGTAAAGTGATATTGATTCTGAAATAGTATACATACACTCCAATACAATTCCACGATCATGGGAACAATATCTTCACTCGTGCGTACGTACGGAATACCGTCTCCACGATGTGATGCTACTCGTTCTACATGATATTCATTGCATAATGATTATGTAAATGAATTTAATGAATGAATATGATATATATTACACTAATACCATTCTGTAAATGAGGTATCTATAGCCTAAAGAGAAGAATAAGAATTTATTCGACAAAACACGCATGAGAACAAAAAGTAATAAACCCCCGAATAACAAGTAGTAATGAAATATTACTAATAAGAAGCTAAAAATATGACCATATATGATATCATATCAATAAGTATGATTCTTGAATAAGTCAATAACATTATTTAAATCATTATACAGGAGTTTCGGACACTTACGAAGCAAATCGGACCTAAGGTAAGGGAAAATCTCGCAATCTCAATTTTTATCCGAGATTGTTTATACTTCAGAATTTACTGGGGAATATTTATCATCCACATCCATTTTTCCTCAATATGTAATATTTATATCCTTCCACAATATTTTATATCCAATTTTACCCTTCGGTGAGTTTTTAGTAAAAGATATGACAGGAATCTTTTGTCGTTTTCCGTACGAGGTACTTTTTGACTTTTCCGACAAAAGTACGAGAAGAATTTTTTTTAAATTATACGTCATGAATGGATTTCGAAAACATTATTTCCAAGAATCTTCCTTTACAAGTTTTCAATTTTATTTTTAATCAACTTCTTTTAGTTTAAAATTGTATGACATGTTAATAAAGGAAAAATGTTTTTTTTGAAGTAGAAAGGACATTTTCCTCAAGAATGGAGTTCAAGTGTTTTATCAAAATTATTTTCCATCTAAGATAATATAGGGTTCTGTTTCTATCCCTATTATTACATTGATTTGATTATTTTGTGATGGAAATATTTTTATGAATTCCTTTATCTTATATGAATTGTTTTATGATGTCATGTTTTTTAAGAATCCCATTTTTATTACATGGGTTACGCAATGATGTATGATTTATGATTTTGTGGCACACATAAGAATGGTATAATTATGAGATGGGTGGGACCTATATCTCCCTCCAATGAATTTGTTAAAGATTTTATATCTCATGAGTTATACATGGCTGTAACGGCAGGTTAAACCGGTTCAGTGAAACAGGACTAAAACGAGGAGTGAACTCGGTTCAGAAATGGACTTCGTCCACTAAGATAGTCTTGGCAATGAGTCTTGACTAATAAGAAATTATTATCTATAATTATGTGTGTATTCCACAAAGTCTCATGTTTTAAATTATGATTATTGGGATTACATTTCACTACTATGATTTATCCCATGTTATGAAATTATGATTTCTTTTACAGGTTAAGATTTCCAAAAGTTATGTTCTTATGATGTGATTGATATTTCTTTTGTTTACCCTTACTGAGCATTTGAGCTAACCATTTTGTATGTTTTATTTCCCCAGGTCAGGAAGAAGGTTATTAAGTAGGATATGCCAAAAAGGTACTCTAGATATGATGAAATAAATGGGAGGCAAAGTAGATGCTTTATGAACCAGTTGTTTATGTTTCCCAGTTTCTAAAGAATCTATACCTATACAGTCCTTCCATGGTTTTGTTATATGTTGTAATAAGTATGCTTCAATTTTGAAGTATTAACAATGTTTGTAAAGTATGGGTCGTTATAACACAAGCATTATGATCCCTTGTTCTAGTACCCATATAATCCTACAGTTATGTTTGGAGATTCATGGAGCATGTGTAGATCACCACTAGAGGGAATCTATTATTTATTCCTACATGGTAATGATGGTAATACATATAGACGTTTCTAGATCCATAAATTAAGAAATAATTCCTTTCAAGGTAATTCTTTAATTTCTTAAATTAATTATAAATAATATGTGATGATCCTGCACTTTGGTTCAAGTTTTTATCCATTATCTATGTTCTATGATTCAATTCAATTTATTATGGTATTTATGACCTTGTAAATCTTAGATTAATCATTGATCCTTAAAAGAAAATCAATTTTTGGCATGCCCCACCTAATGCTTCCACTATGCTCGGAACCTACAAGTGGTATCAGAGGGGAACATAATTATTTATTATTATTTAAATATTATTGATTGATTTATGAATTTATTATTTGTTTTCAATTATAGTTTAATATTTATTTAATCTGAATTATGATATATTCTTACTTTTTTCATTTCTAGAAAAAATAATCAAATTGATCAATTTTATGAATGAAATATACTTGAAGATATCATCTAGAGGTTCCAAGGATTCTGGGCGGATAAAACAAGAGTACATGCCATGTAACCTAAAGGTACATGTTGTGCACTAATGTTTAATGCATGCTAAATTAATTCATAATTTATTCAAGACATGTGCATTTATTACACATAATGAATTTAATTACACACCATGTATTGATTGTGCTATAATGGTGCATGGTCATCCAGAGTACACATTGTGTAACTTCTATACATGATGTGCAGTCCTTTAGTCACATATGGGTCATGTATCTTCTTACATGGCATACACGACTGGTGTTCATCTAACATGAATACCACATGTCATGTATCCCATGTACACACTATGTAATCTAAAAATTTCCATAGTACAGTTACATTCTAAGTCCCTAGGTGTGTGTCACAGATATATAGTGAGAATACTACACACTGTGTAAATTGAAATGTACACACCATGTATTTTTTCCAAATTATACACAATTAAAAATTAATTTATTATACCATTCAAACCTTATCAATATTTTCTCTATGTGGTCATTAAGTTGATATCACACCCCATGTGGTGGGTTTTATATATAAAACTGTCTAATTAATTTCTATGTAATATTCAGATCTTTATATTCTGTAAAATTTGTATTACAGTTAATACACTATTCGCATTGAAGAATAACATGCTACATAAATACCATGTGTCTCATGTTTTCATTAAGTTGATAGTACATTCCATGAAATTACATAATAATTCATGTATACCACATGTCAGAAGAGTAAAAAATATATGAGTATAATAAATATAGGGTAGTTCAGACAGGAACTCACTGTGTTGCCTCCAAGGTAGATTTTTTGTACATAGTTAATTTTAAATAAATTTATTTAATTTGTTTAAAATTATGATATATGAGAATCATAAGAAAATTTGGTTGATAATTAACATAAATAATTGATTAATTAAAGAAAATAATTAATTTATTTGGTTGAAATTTATCTTAAATAAGAATGATTATAATTAAATACAAATTTTATTAAATGTTTAATTCATTTTATGAATGTGGATGATATTGATCCTAGTCCAAAATTTTGCATGTGATTGGTTTCTATTAATTTATTATTAAATTAAATTGTTGGTATGAGTCTCTCATTATATAAGGGAATTTGTACCCATGGTTTCTTTTATGTAAACCTCTTAACCAATCCTTTGGTTTCCTCACATGTGTGTGAGTAAAATTAAATATAATGGATAGAGCTCCCAAGATAGTAGAGGCGGTTCACATTTGGAGCTGAGGAAAAACCAATCCAAGAGGGATACATAGGTGGATGGCTTGAAAGATTCAATATTAACCATAAATGGTTTAAGGTGTATTCCCCTAGGTCGACGGTTAGTTTATAATCCTCTAGATAAACTAGCCATTAGTAAAAGCTCATGATCATCCCAATTTATTATTTTATTTATATCAAGTCGAATGGTTATTTCATTATGGATTTTTTTTCACGATTTTTGGAGATGGTGTCCTAGAACCATATTTTATGTAATTTATAATAACTTGTATTCATTTTTTTTAATATTAATAAACTTTTTTTCATGTCATGATTTTTCATTTTCATAACATAGTGTGTGTTAATGTCCTAATATTATTTTTCACACTAAAAGCTCATATAAGTTCCCCACTATGATGAGAACCCAGAAGATTCATGGAAGTTTTCTTAAAAATATTTTATATAGCTCAATGAAATAATTTTAGGGACACAAATGATTCAGGATATCAGGGGTGGAGACTCAAATGAATTTGAGGCACCTTCTCATAGTGTACTCCCTTGGTAATATCTAGTGTAGGATATTGTGATAATGAGACCCACTAGTAGGAAATCCCCATTTTTATGTGTCATTGGATGTTCCTATCAATGGATGTGTGTATTGATCCTTATAATTTAAAAATATTATTAATGAGTGTTATATGTCATATACATTGATGTATTGATGAAAACTATGATGTTGTAAGTTTTGACAAGGTAGGATACATTATTGTGTCATGAGTAATATTTCATTAAAGAGTAATTCATGAAAGGATTTGTCCCTTATATTCTTTAATGGATATTGATATCTCAATCAATTTTATGGAAATTATATATCCTAAATAAATCCTTTTCCATGTTTTTCTATAGGAAATATTGATTTTTGGAAGGACAAAGAAAGATACATTGAGAATATAGGTTGATAGCATCAGTATGCAACCTACTTGATTAAATATATCTCGATAATCAGATTATATTACATAGAAAGTCATTGTATGAGGTATTATGTCATTATGGAATTGCATACTTTATCTATGGGTGTCTTGGTGTGTTTTTAGATGCTAACCTTAGACTTTAGGCTACTTCACCTAATGCCAAAAATAAAGTGACCTAGAGGGTCACACACTATGTGTTTCCAGAATCTTAATTAAATAATATATTATTATTTATTATTTAATAAGTTGAATAAATATTATCTACACATGTGGTTTAATAATTATTCATATTTTCTTGATCTCATATATTCTGTCACAGGTTATTAGTGAAAATATTATGTGAGAGAAATATTTAATAAATATTTATTTTCTATTTAGTGGGTATAATATTTATTTATTTATTGGTGAATAGTAGAGTGATATTTATTTGTTAAATAAATACTCGTTATTCAATGCTTGATAAATATTATTGAGGAATGTAAAACCTAGTTTAATAGTCCTATGAGAAATAATATATATGTGATATTATTTAAATAAAAAATATTTAATTTAATTCGTGAGTTTAGTACATGTTATGAAATAATAATATTATTATTATTATAGCTATGGGGTTCTACAGGGATTAGGGAGATAATAAAGGGACCATGTGAAATTATTATCTTATAACCCTAGTGCTATATAATCCCAATTATATTATTTTATTAATAGAGACAATTCTTTTTGTGTTTTGAACAATGAAATCCAGATATAATCCTCTCAAGTCCTAGAGAGCTCCTTATCCTATAACTCTCTCAAGGATCGAGAGTGATCTTCCTCCACCTTCGAATCTTGAATCCAAATTGAGATCTAGGAGAATCCTTTGGAAGCGATTCTCAAGGAAATAAAATGTGAATGGTTCAACCATTATGATTTATTGTGTTGGCATTCAAATATTCCTATGGAGATGCTTGAAGATTCATGGAACATGTGTGGATCACCATTAGAAGGAATATTTACTTGATTATTACAATACAATGATGGTATGATATAGATCTGATGTTAGTTCCATCAATAAAGAAACAATTTCTCATAAGGTAATTATTTAATTACTTAAATCAATTATAAATAATATGTGATGATCATTCACTTTAGTTCTATAATTTATCCATTATTAATATTCTTTGATTCAATTCCATTGATCAAAGTGTTTATCTTCATGTAAATCTCAAATTAATCATCGATCATGAAAAAAAATTTGGGTACGACCCATCCTACACTTCCACTATAGAAAAAACCTATAAGTGGTATCATAGTGGGGTTACATAATTATTTATAATTATTTCAAAGGTCATTGACTGATTTATCCTTTTTTCATTGGTTTTCAATTCTAGTTTAATCGTTCTTTAATCTGATTTGTGGTATTTGATTTCTTCCTTTTTCATTTATTGTAAACACAATCAAATATATTAATTTTATGAATAAAATAAACTTGAAGATCTCATCTATAGGTTCCAAGGATTCTATCTGGATAACACATGAGTACATTCCATGTAACCAAGAGGTACATGTCATGTATTAGTGTTTAATGCACCCTGAATTAATTCCAAATTAATTCAAGTCATGTGAATTTATTACATGTAGTGAATTTAATTTCACACCGTATGTTGACCTGGATAGACTAGCACATGGTCAGTCAGAGTACACATCATGTAACTTTAGTAAATGATGTGTTTTCCACTAGTCACATATGGCCCATGTATCCTCTTTCACAACCTACATGACTAGTGACCATGTAAGTTAGAGACCACATGTCGTGCATCCAATTTACATTTTTTGTTCTCCAACATTTTCCATGCCATTGTTACACACTGAGTCCCAAGGTTGGTTTTGTGGATAGAAGGTGAGAATAATACACATCTTGTGGCTCCAATGTACACATCATGTACTTTTAGAAAATTATGTAGAATTAAAATTAATTTATTATACTATGAAAATCATATCAATATGTGTTCTTTATGGTCATTAATTTGATAGTACACACCATGTGATGGGTCTTATAAATATAAATTTCTAATTAATTTCTTTGTAAATTTAGAATCAGTATATCTTTTATAAGTCATATTACAATTATTACTCTACATCTGTTGAAGCATAATTCACAAAGTAAATACCATGTGTTCCTTGTGTTCATTAATTTGATAGTACACATAGTAAAATTTTGTGATAAGTTCTGTATGCCAAATGTTGTAACAGTAAATAGAATACGACTATAATACACATTGGGTATTTCAGACATTTACTCACCATGTTTCCTCCAAGGTACATTTTTGTACACAATTAATTTAAAATTAATTTTTAAAATTTGTTTAAAATTGTTATGGATGAGAATATCATGGAAATTTTGATGTGAATTAAGATAATAGAATTATTTAATTAAACAAGATAATTAATTTATTCAAATGTGATTTATCTTAAATTAGAAAAATTAGAATTGAATTCTAATTTTATTAAATATGTAATTCATTGCATGCATGTGGATGATCATGAGAATAGACCAGACCATTTTATGTGATTTGTTTCATTTATTTTATTATTAAATTAAATTATTGGCATGCATGAAATATCTTCTCCCATTATGTAAGGGCTTCTGTGCCCATGGTTTCATTATGTAAACCCCATAACCAATCCTTTGGTTCCCCTCAGCTGTGTGTGAGAAAAATGATATGTAATGGATGGAGCGTCCAATCTAGTAGAGGCAGATCAAGTTTAGAGCTAAGGAAAAACCAATCCCAAACAGATACATAGGTCAACATGCATAAAGATGCAGCACGAATCACAAATGGTTCAAGGTGTTTTTCCCCTAGGTCGGTGGTCAATTTATCTTCTTCTAGATAATCTAACCATTGGTAAAAGGATTATCATCATAACACGTTTTTATTTTATTTTTATCAAGTTGTAAGGTTATTTAATTATGGATGTTTTTTCAAGATCACATGAATTAATGAATTAAAAATAATTCAATATAGAAATAAAATAAATTAGATTATGCTTAAATTTTATCTAATAAATGATTAATCACTTAAGTAAATCCCCTTAATATTAACAATCATGTAATAAAGATAATAAATTTTAATTCATGCATAAAAGATAAAATCCCTCAATTATATAAATGATGTTGGAATATCCATCCACTACTTTAGTTAAAATCCAACCATAGTTCAAAGTTCTTGACTAACCAAAGTTGGGGTGATTTTTATTATAAGGAAATTCTAACTTGAAGTTTTGGGTTGACATAACTTACTTCACGTAAAGGGTTGACTTACAAAATAAGACTTGGTGTAACTAAGAGAAAAAAGTTCAGCAAACCCAATTTAAGGATTTTAGGACTAGGGAGTCCACTCAAAATATCAAGGAATTGTGAGTTAATGCAGTTGGAATTTGGAATTTTTACCTAAAACCCTTCAAATTTCTTGAACGGCCAAAGTTAGGGTGATGAAAAAGTGAATATGGATCCTATCCACTAGAATGTATCAGAAAAAGGATATTCTAAAGCAAATGGTGTGGGATATTGGGTTTCAATAATATATTTTGAAATTAATAAATATAATATTTTTTTATTTGTCTAAACTTTATTAGATAAAGTACTAACTTGGGCTTATCTTATTTGTAGAAAAAACAATAAAATGACTTCAAACATGTTACTATGATCCATACTTAAGAAGGATAACCTTATCACTGATACAAATTTAAAAAAGTGGAAAAGGTGTTTACACTTTATCCTACAGCATGAAAGGAAATTTTATGTACTATAAGAACCTATTCTTGATGCACTTGGTAATGAGGCTAGTGGTGAAGAGTTAAATCTCGATGAGAAACATTTGAACAATTCTATAAATGTTCAGTGTTTTATGTTATCATACAAGATCAAGGATATTTTGAAGCAACATGAGGACATGGATTCATATAGCATGAGGTATCACCTATGGTATATCTATAATTATAAGGTGAGATAAGAGAGATATGAGATCTCTAAAGTTCTATTTACAACTAATCATATAGAATCGATTGCATCTAGGCCTCATGTAGTCAAGATTATTGTAATGGATCGTTCCTTCCCAACCCATTAAATTTTTAGTTTTAGTGGTTGGATGTGTTCTTGGGAGGTTATGGGGGTTTTCAATGGAGGATGGAGGTATAGGAGAGATTCCATAGGAAATGAATTCCATGTATTGTTTACACAATGTGAAATGGTGGTTTATGTCTGGTGGAGCTAGTTGGTTCACAGGTTGTATGGGGATGAGGGGGAATATTTGAGATATATTACAATCTATGTAAGTGGAATTCACAATTTTTGTTAAATAAAGGGTGAGGTGATGAAAATTTTAGTGAAAGATGGAAATTTTTTGGAATCCTAAGGATTTCACATACTGTAATGGTTACACGATGTGAAATTGTCATGATTCCCAGTTTTTGAGTCATTTTATTAGATTAACTTTCATTAAGTTGGATGATCCCTACCTATATAGTTTTGGAAGAACCCTAGGTGCCCACAAAGGATATTCTATCCATATTCCTCCCACTTTGATTCATTGGATTTGGTGGATCCCCATGGGTAATTTGTGGTAAGCCCTTCTTTCTTAGTTTCCTTTTGTTCTTCTTTTGTGGATTCGCTGCGGTGATGTTTTTTTAGTTTGGGGTGTAAGTTTTGATGTTTTTTTATTATCCTTAGATGTATTGTAGGTTTATTTTGGGTTCCTCATGGTGAAGTTGTGGTTTTTGTGCACTTATTCTTCTCCATGTAGTGCGAAGCGAGTCGAAAAAACTTCATTGAGGTAGGGAATCCATCATTTATCTTTATTGTGTATCATGAAGGAGTGATTTTCTTTTTTTATCTATGTTATATTGTTTTTATTTATTAATAAAAGATAAATAATTGGTAAAATTTAAATTTAAGTGTAAAGGGGTATGATTCACATGTTTTTACAAATTTGTTATTATTGTGATATTATGATTTCATAGGATTGATGCCCCACTAAAAATTGTGGTTGTTGGGGGATTATTTTGTGATGGATATATGTGTTGTGACTGCTACCTTTATTTTTATTGTTGTTTTATCACCCTAAAATGGAAAATTTTCCAACCACTTATATTTGTCTAATGAAATGGATTCCCCGGGATTATGGATTGTGTGATAACACCCCTAAAATAAAGTGGAATGTGATAAAATCCCCTTTTGAATATATGTAAAGTGGTCTTGATGGGTTTTGATGTGTGTTAATTCTTGTGTAATGGTGATGTGTGTTTGTGATACAATGTGGGGTTGATGGTTTGATGAATGTACTTTTGGGGTGGTGAGGTGGTTATTGTTTGGTTGTGATTTTGGGGTGGTGAGATGGTTATTGTTTGGTTGTGCATTTGTGGTTATGAATTAGTTATTGTTTGGATGTGTTTTTGGGGTGGTAGGTTGGTTGTTGTTTGGTCATTCTTTTGGGGAGGCTATGTGGTGGTTTGTTGGCCATGCTTGTGGGGTGTAAAGGTGATGGTATAGTGGGGGTGATGAGCTACCTACGATGTGTGGTTTTTTTATGCTATATTCCTGGGTAGTGATGGAATAATTAATTAATTAATATTTATTGAAATTTTTATGGTTTAGTATGGTTAAATGAATTTAAATTATAAATTAATAAATAAATAATGGGATATGTGGTTAAATGTGAGTGATTTTAAATAATGAAACGAATGTGTTGGATAATGGGAATTGGTTGGTAGTGTGGTGTGTCTTATGGTTGGTTTAGTTTTATGAATTTAAAGGTGGAAATGAAAGTGGTGATGTTGTGAATTCTTTAGTGTTTGGTTTTTAACCCTTAGGTTGGGATTGTGTGTGTGGCTATATGTATATACTTTTATATTCTTTGTAATTTCTATATTCATCCCACCCATATTGAGTAATATGTGTTGACACTTGCATAGTAATGGGAGAGTGTTATTTCTAACATTCGGTGAGGATAAAGGATATTTGGGTAGCTAACCTTTCCTGCTCTCTCTTTCGACCTAGTTTGGTATTCCACAAGATGTGATGGATGGAGGTCTGTTAGTTCACTATATGGTTTTTTTGATATCCCAGGTGTCTTCGGTCAAGCTATGATGTGGTCATTCTTGTGGGGTGGCATGCCCAGGTGTCTTCAGTTGAGATGTAACGTAACCTAGGTGTCTGTGGGCAAGGTGATATGGTATGAGGTAGATTATGGTGGGGTCATTCATGGTAAGAGGAGATCAGAAGGTTTATTTCTTTCATGTTCACGATACCCTACTCTTCTTGTTCTAGTTTTGGATGTGTTGTGGCACATGTGTTTTCAGGTGAGATGTGATGTGGTCATGCTTGTGGGGCAGTTATCCCAAGTTCCTGAGGGTTTTATGTGATGTGATAGTGCTTGTGGGGAAGTGCGGTATACATAAGATGTGGGAGCTCTAGGACATATGATGTTGGGGTGTGAGAATGGAATACCAATGGGAAAGTGGTCTGGGGTACCCTTTATCAAGATTCATCCTATTATATTATATTATTTGGCTTGCGTTATTCAGTGAGCATCCCCTAGTGAGGTTATGTTTGGTTAGTATACATGTATAGGTCCTGTTTGGTTCTTCAATTTTCTCACAAGTTCATTAGTATGCTTCTTTCACGTGTACATGAGAGGCTTTGGTTTTCCTACTAAGTATACTTGTATATTCACCCAAAATATATAAACTTAATTTTAGTGTTTTAGGAGGATTATGTGGACCGTGTTGAACATTACAAGATCGAACCTTTAGATAGATACTATTTCACTACTTTAGCTATATTTTTGGGTATTTACATTTTAAACATTTAACTATATTAGTTTTATTTATACATGCATTTGTGGGATGGTATTGGTTTCTTTTATATTACACTATGGAATTGTTTGTGGATATTTATCACACATCTCAATACAATATTAATATATAGGGTAATGCCTCCTATTTCATGATATTATTATACCCTCGATGCTAGTCACCAGCCCAGGCCTACCGGAGGCTAGACTTGGGGTCATTATCTCCCTCCCCTCATTGTGGTATCTTGGGAGGATGGAGGTTGTGATACTTACTATTTACATTGAACTCTTAGACATCTTAGGGGTTAAATTACCATATTAGTTGTGCATAGATCTCATAATTTACTCACTACCCATGACATTATCATGTTTTATTGTTAATTATGACCTGTGAAATAATGAGAAGAGTCTTTAGAAAATTCTTACTCTGATTTTAGAAGTGGATAATGACATGGTATATGACAAACCTATGGTCCATATGGTGAATAATTAAAGGAATAACAAGTTGAAGGGTCCTAATACTCATAAAAAGTCAAAATCTCCTAAGCACTATCCTTCTAAGAAGAAGAAGATACAGAGGCAGGGTAAAGGAAATGGGTAAATATGTTTTTCTTATGGAAGGAAAGGAAACTAGAATAAGAACTACACACAAAAGCATTGGGAAGATAAAGGTACATTCATTATCTAGTGTAATATTTCAATATCTACACATTGGGTATTAAATATATCTTTTTGTTCTCACATATATATCCAAATGTAGGAACCAAGTACATTGCAAAAGATTTCTAGAGGAGAGGTGGATTGGTGATATGCCAATGGTGTGAGGTTGGATTCTCTATCCATTGGTGACTATCAGCTTTCATTTCCAACAGGAATGATATTGGTTTTAAGGGATTATTATTATGTACAAACTATTATCAAGAACGTAATTTTTGTATAATGCCTAGATACATATGGTTTTATTTTCAATTTTGGGAATAAAAGTTGTTTCTTTTATAAAGAAAATATTATTTATTGTATGGCGCATCTAAATAATGGTATTTATGTATTAAATTATGAAATCCAAGTATTGGAAATAGATAATTAATCATGTTAACATAACTCATATGACACCCTGTTATGGAATCACATCCTTTGTCATGTAAATGATAATTATTAAAAAAATCTCTATCAAGATGGTTATTTTGAATCTTCTGAGTTGAAACTACTTAAAATATTCCATACTTGTTTACAAATAAAAATGGCCAAACCACCATTTTGGGGACTTGGTGAAAGGGCCATTGAGATTTTAGGATTCGTACACACTTATGTGTATGGACCATTTCTAGATGAATCTAGAGGTGGGTATTCTTACTTCATAAATTTTATATATTACTTGAGTAGATATGGTTATGTCTAATTGATGTGGTATATGTCTGAGTCATTTGAGAAATTCAAAGAATTCAAGAATTAACTATAGAATCAACTTGGAAATGAGATATATAATATTTGATGATATTGAGGTGGTTAATATCTTAATCAATAGATTATCTATTTTCTATGAGAGTTTTGTATTTTATCTCAACTCACTCCACCTTACACACTATAATGGAATGGTACTAGTGAAATGAGGAATCGTACCTTGTTAGATATGGTAAGGTCAATAATGAATCATGAAAATATTTTATTATCCTTTTGGGAATATTCATTACAAACTATAGAGTATACATTAAACTAAACACTAACTACAGCAGAAAATGGAATTCACTTTTAGTTATGGAGTGGAAAGAAACCCATTTTGTCACATACACATGTATAGGGTTTAGAGGTGTTTGTTAAGGCCTTCTCAAGAAACAAACTCGTACCTAGGGGGAAAAGGTGTATATTTATAGTTAATCCTAAGGAAATAAAGGGATACTACTTATACAAATCTGTAGACAATAATGTTATTATCATTAGGAAATCTATCTTTCTTGAGAGGGAAAACATCCTAAAAAAGGATAGTGGGAGAAAGATTGAATTTGATGAAGTTAAGGATTAAGATACACAAGAGTTTGTATAGGAACATATTTCATTGGTACCCATAGAATAAGTAGTTCCTAAAACATAAGTATTGTGTAGGAGCACTGGAGAGGTTTGATAACCAGATAGACACAGTTTTCTAGTAACTGAAGATTGTAAATAATTATTGGTTGAAAATGATGAACCTTAATCCTATAAAGAGGAAGTAATGTCCTCAAAATCTGAAAGATAGAAATAATCTATGAATTCTAAAATGGATTACATATATCAAAACCAATTTTGGGTTTTTTATATGCTAGTTGATGTAAAGCTTATAGGGTGAAAATGGGTATTCAAGATAAAACTGGACATGGAAGGTAACATAAATACCTATAAAGAAAGGATAGAGGCTAAAGGGTTTAAAATTGTCAAGGAATTGACTATGATGAAGCCTTTTCACCAGTTTTGATGTTTAAGTCCATAATAATTACACTTTTTCTAGCATCTTACCATGACTATGAAATTTGGTATATGGACGTCAAAACTGCTTTCTTTAATATGAACCTTTATGAAGATGTCTATATGAAATAACCAAAAAAGGCTTGTGACTCTAGGTGATCCTAAAAGGATTTTCAAGTTATAGAGATCTATTTAAGGATTAAAGAAAGCATCCAGATCATGTAACATTCAATTTTTTGAAGCTATAAAATAATTATTTTATTAATAAAAAATGTGAGCCATGTGTTTACAAGAGGTTTAGTGGGAATGTGGTTGTTATCTGAGTAGAATATGTTGATTACATGTTACTTATTAGAAATGATATAACAGCCATACAATCTATTAAGGACTGGTTAAACAAGTGTTTCTCCATGAATTAATTAGGTTAATAAGCCATATTCAAGGTATTGATATCATTCATTATAGCTCAAAGATATTTCATGGACTAAGTCAAAGTACATACATTAACCAGATACTAAGGATATTTAGTATGGAATAATCCAAGAGGGGATTTGTTCTAGTGTCACATGGTTTACATATATCAAGAAAACGTGTCTTTAGACACAATAGGAGTAAGATATAATGAGTAATACCTTATATGCTTTTAGCGATAGGATCAATCATGCATGCCATGTTATGTAATATACTTTATGTTTCCTATACATTGAGCATAGTAAAAATATATCAAGATAGTCCAGGAGAAAACCATTGGTATATTGTTAAGGTTATCCTGAATTATCTAAGAAGAACTAAGGATATATTCCCTATGTATGGATAAGTGAAAGAGCTAGTCATCAAGGGTTATACTGATTTTAGTTTTCAAATAGATCAAAATGATATGAAGTCATAGTTAGGATATTTTTTTCTATCTCAATGGAGGAGTTATGAGATGGAAGATTTCAAAGAAAATAGTTTTTTCTAATTCTACAGTGGAGTCTGAGTATATAGTGGCTTATTATGTATCTAAGGAATTTTTTTGGATATGAAACTTTTTCCAAGATCTTGATGTCATACATAGTAGTAAATAATCTATAACAGTGTACTGTGATAACACTACAGTGGTGGATTTTACAAAAGAACCAAGGTTACACAAATGGAAACTAATATACTCCATAAGTATCACCCCTTGAGAGATTTTTCTCAAAAAGGTGAAGTTTCAGTAATATGATTTTATACAAAAGAAAATGTGTTAGATTCCTTGACTAAATTAATATCATAGAAGAAGCATGAGTATCATGTGAGTGCTAGAGGACTGAAGGTTATATGCAGTTGACTCTAGTAAAAGTGGGAGCCTATTGGATTTGGTACCCTAGAACAAATTTATTTGTCCTTTATGATAACATATATTTATTATTTTGAATATTAATAAACTTCTTGTCACATAATGATTATTCTTATACATAATATAGTATGTGATAATGTCCTAAGAGTAGTTGTCACAATGAAAGTTCATAGCGGTTCCCGCTATGATGAGAACCCAGAAGTGTCATTAAAGTATTCTTAAATATATTTTCAATAGCTAGATGAAGTAATTTGTGAAAAAATGATTCAGTATATCAAGGGTGGAGACTCATAGTAGTATGAGGCACCTTCTCACGGTGTACACCTTGGTAATATCTAATGTAAGATATTTTGAGAACGATACCCCCCAGTAGGAAATAAAATTTTATGTTTCATTGGATGTTCCTATATTTATACATTTTTATTGATCTTTAGACTTTAATATTATTATTAATGAGTTTTATAAGCATGTAATTTTATGTATTAATGAAAATTGTGATGACATATGTTCATAGAGAAGTTGGATGTGTTGGGTGCATCACGAGTAATATTTCATTAATGAATAATGCAATAAAGTATTTGTTCCTTCTATTATTTAATGGAAGTTGATATCTTAGGCCCTTTGATGGAAATTATATATCCTAGATGAATCCATGGTCATGGTGTTCTATAGTCAAGTTCAATTTCTTGAAATTCAAAGAAAGATACATCAATCACATAAGTTGATGAAACCATCATGCAACCTTCTTGATTAGAGATATCATGATAAAGGGATTATATTTCACAGTAACTATTTGTGTGAGGTATTATATCATTTTATCATTAAATTATTTCTTTATGGGGTTATTTGCATGTTCCTAGATGTTAACCATGGACTTTAGGCTTCTTTTCCTGATGCCACTGAGAAAGAGGCCTAGAGGGTCAAACACTAAGTGTATCCAAAATATAATTTAAATAATATATTATTATTTATTATTTAATAAGTTAAATAAATACCATTCCCATACATGATTTAATAATTATTCATGTTTTATTAATCTCATATACTTTTTCACCAATTATTCAAGATAATATTATGTGAGAAGAATATTTAATAATTTTTTATTTTTTATTTAGTCAATATAATATTTTTTTATTTATTGGAGAATAATACAGTGATATTTATTTATTAAATAAATAGTCATTATTCAAGGCTTGATAAATATTGGGTGGAATAGTGGACTGAGTCTAATGGTTTGGTGAAAAATAATATATGTTGATTATTATTTGAATACATAGCATTTAATTTAATTTTCAAGTTTTTTGCATGTCGTGAAATAATAATAATATTTTTCTTAAAGACATGGGGTTTCATAGAGATTAGGGAAATAATAAAGGGTACATCTGCAACTTTTATTTTCTAACCCTAGTGGTATATAAACCCAATTATTATTTTTTCTTATGAGATCCAATTCATTTTGTGTTATGCAAAACAACAACCAGATAGAATCCTCTCAAACCCTATAGATCTCCCTCTCCTAGAACTCTCTTAATTACTAAGAGAGATCTTCCTCCACCTTACACTCTCAAATATAGAGTGAGATTAAGGATAATCATTTAGAATTGATTCTTAGGGATATCAATGGCGAATGATTCCAACGTTAGGATCTGTCATGCAAGCACCCTAAGATGCCAATAGTGTTGTTCATTGATTCATGGAACATGTGAGGATCATTGATATATGGAGTATATTATTTTTTTCCTACAACAAAAAGATGGTATGATGTAGATCCATTGTCAGATCCATCAATGAAGAAAGAATTTCTCACAAGGTAAATATTTAATTTCTTAAATTAATTATAAATAATATGTGACTGTAAGATGCTTAAGTTTTTTCATTTATTAATTTTCAATATTTTTTATTTGATATTTTTTATTATGGAATTTATCATCATGTAAATCTAGGACTAATAATAAATCATGACAAAAATAAAAGTTCGGCACAACCCATCTAACACTTTTATTTCACCTAGAACCTACAGTGAATTAATGAATTAACATGCATCCAAGATAGAACTAAAATAAATAGACTTATGCATAAAAATTATCTAAGACATGGTTAGAAAATTAATTAAATCCACTTAACATTAACAAGACTTTAATAAATACAATAATTTTAAATTTATGTATAAAAGATAAAATTTCATGACCCTTCCCCCATGGCCCGTGTCATGACTACCCCAAGTCCACCATCCCTAGGTCAGGGGATGGCGAATAGCACTAGAAAGGCATATCTCCAAAATTGGAAGGCATTACCTCAAAAACTGTACACGCATAGATAGGGCACACTGTGCTCAACAAAAACACAATGGAAGAAGAATGGTAAAACCACAACCTAAAACCACCACTGAGTGTAAAAGTAAGTATTGAAAGTAAAGGGGCTAGCATATAAGCCCAACTGAGATGGAAGTACAGCAAAAAGGAAAAAACATCTCCTAAGGTCATCCGCCATGGGTCCTACCTGAAGGGTAGGTACAGATCATCATTGCGGCTCTCCACGTCAACCAGTCACCTTTGTGCACCATCTTTAAATCACCCCCGAGCGCCGTCTAGCCCTAACTCCTCAAGACTCATTCATGTTTTCTGTCATCTGTACAGGACACAACAAGGTGCGGGCGAAGACCATGTAGGGGTGAGTATAACAATACTCAGTAGGGATCCTGAGACCCCCGAATATCTCTAAGAATTTAAAAAAGTAAAAACCACAAATCATGATCTCAATCACAAATCATGATATCAATCACAATGAACAAAGAGAAAGATAGCTCACACAAGGTATAACTTAAGTACAGATATATAGATTATTAATTGTAAATTTATTTCATCTTATTTTGTAAAGAGGATCTACTACAGACCCACATAGAATTGCTCAGTGCTAACCTACACATGATCACTCGCTGCTCACCCACATAGGATCGCTAGTTTATGACCCACAGAGGATCGCTCGGTGCGGACCCAGACAGGATTGCTCTATGCTAACCCACATAGGATCACTCGGTAATGAAACACATAGGATCGCTTGGTGATGACCCACACCGGATCTCTATTCATTCTTCATGTCACATTCAGCCATTGGAGTCCTGCACAAGGCGCGCTTGATTTCGGGAGGATCTACTCCTAAATCCATCTATCGTATTTCAACTGACATAAAGTCCCAAGAATAAGTAACCCAATGAACTTCCATGTCATGAGGATTCCAACCCAATGAACTGCCATGTCTAAAAAGGACCGCCTAGTCATAAGGGTTCCATCTTCATAGACGGTTCGTCAAAAAGATGTCTGGTTTAGGAGATATTCCCATTTAAGCGTAACTAGGCCAAAAAGGGTCTGCTGGGCCCAGCCCGAAGGGGCTTGGCTTGGTCCGGTTCACAGGGGCCTGGTATGTCCTATTGGGCTATGGGCTCGGCCCGTTGGGCCGCAGGTTCATCCAAGCCCACCTGACTGAGCGCGTCATGTTGGGCGTAGGGGGTCTGCTCCCCTCCCGAACGGCTGAGTAGTTTGGGTCTTCAAAGCAGCAGTGGTAGTTGGCACCGCACCACCCAGCCGGTTCCGCTGGTCCGGTCACCTGTGGAACTCGCAGACCACGGGTCCACCCTCTACCACGACTCGAATTTGTGACCTACCTCTGTTACACGTCGCCATAGCGCGCTGCCCTACTCTGACACAACCAGTAATGGTCGGCCACAGTGCCTTCGGGCACTGCCTCCTTCTCGCGGTCAATGGTATCCGGTCACCGCCTCCTCTAGTTACCGGCGCTTCCATGCCGATGATACTTTTACAAGCCACTGAAGAAGCTTTGGTGGTCTTATTCCTTTCTCATCTATTTCTATGGGCCTCCTGCGACGACACCTACACCGCGCAGCCTAAATTTTCTCCTTGCCACCATATTTCTTGGTCACCCATGAAGAACGCCACCAACCCAAGATCAGCAGAAGGTTTGGGCCTTGTTCGGATTGACTCGCACCCTCTACGTTAGCATTATAACATGGGAAGTATTATTAAATCATAAAAACTCCCATAAAGAAATCCCACATTATCCTCTTATATTAAAGGACAAAACAAGGGTCAACCCATAGGACAGTTGATCTGTTTTTTTCATCATATTCAAGAATGGGGAAAATTGAGGAATTAATCACATTACCCCCTACATCAAATACATTGGTAGACGGTGCGGATGGGTAAGATAGGACAACATTTGAAGTTTTCTCATTGGCATTCGTCATTTTCTGGTTTGAATCCTCTAAGGTGTCAAATCTCCATTCTACGTTTGAGGAATTTGCCGCCGAAACTTCGTCAGAGGTTCCTCTCATTAGTGCACAAGAACCATGCCCAAGATTTATTTAAATTGATGTGAGGAACCATCCACGTTGCATAACATTAATGTGGTTCATTAATGAACCACATTTAGTGTTCCATTAAAACAACCAACATCGAGGTTACACAACCCAAGGGTCAAGTCATTGAATGACCTATTAAATCCACGATCCCACCACGTCACTCAACGATCATAAAAAAGAGATAAAATAACTCATGGAGTTATTTTATTATTTTTTGTAAAGTCCAAAAATTTAATTTTTTGTCCGACCCTCATCGGTTGATGTTAAGCTTTTCCTAAGAGAATCCTGGCACTATGAATTCAACAGTTCCTTCATATTTTTAATCTGATCACAGATTCAAAAGATAGAAATCCTCGCCCGCACGTTTACTCAACGTACATTAAAAAAAGTTCAAAAATAAATAACATTCACCCTTGACCTGTTCCGATCAAGGTTTGGGTCTTAATAAGGGTAACATTCCCCCATGAACACGACGGTACTCTTAGATTTTCAATCTGAGTTTCCATTTAGAAGTTAAGGATTTAACAACAAAATAATTGTCACTTAATTATTTTATTTATGGCCAAAAAACTAACTTCCATTGTTGGCCCATGCCAACCAATGTTAGTATCTTCCTAAGGAAAGAATACCCTAACGATCTCAGCGGTGGTCTCAGATTGTTAATCTGATTCTATGTTCATGATTTATAAGAATTTTAAAAATAAAATAAATTCATTTAATTATTTTATTTACGGTTATTCCATTTTCAAGTTTTCTCACCGGAGGCCTGCACCAACTAATCTGAATTCATTCCTTGGGTAAACCTATCATCCTGAACAAAATGATGCCCTTGGATTTCTGATCTAGGCACCCATTTAAGGGTTATTTTACTTTTTCAGGAAAACCACTCACGTGCGCTATTTAAATCTTAACATTTTTTGACGGATCATTCTGGGTACTCCAGACCTCGAAATCACATGCCATCAAATTTCATGATCTTCAAATAATTCCATATAATTAAAAAAAATATACACATAAATTCTAGGACATTTCATTCTCCCCACCTTAGGGCTTTACGTCCCTGAAATCCAAAACAAAGGCAAATCAAACAAATGAGGGTACTAAGCACGAATCTGATCCTCCCGCTCCCATGTGCTCTCCTGGAGGTTCCCGTTCTACCACCAAACTCGCACCAGAGGTATCGACCATGCATGAAGGAATCTATCCTATCAATCCTCTATCTCCATCGAGAAGTCTCTAAAAGTCACCCCATCGTCAAAGTCCAACTCTCCCTAGTCGATAACTTATGATAGATCACGCACGCGTCTCCTCTACTGCAACACATGTAAAACATTATACATCTAGTGCATCTGTGGGGGAAGATCTATGTGGTACTCTACCTCACTAACTCTTTTGAGAATCTGTAAAGGTTTGATGAACCTCATAGATAGCTTGTCGCCCCATCTGAATGTCTGTAATCCTCATCGGGGTGAGAACCATAGGAAGACATGGTCTCTCTCATCGAACTATAAGGGTCTCTATCTCTTGTAGGTATAAGACTTATACCTGCTCTGTATAGTCTTCATCCTCTCCTAAATGATCTTTTCCTTCTCAGTGGTAGCTCGTACCAACTCTGGACCCATAAGTGCTGACTCCTATGGGTTTGTCCAGCACAGAGATGATTTGCATGGTCGCTTGTATAAGGACTCAAATGATTCCATGCCGAATGTGGAGTGATAAATGTTGTTGTACGTGAACACCACCTGTTGTAGGTGATCCTCCCAACTATGAACAAAATATAGGACACAATCACCCAGTATTCCCTCTAAGGTCTGTATGGTCATCTCCGTCTGACCATCAGTCTGGGGATAAAAAGCTATGCTCAAGCATGATGGAACATCATGCTCAGATTTCACTTCCTAACAAGTGAGGCATCATGATACGAACTCTGCCACCGCTTTCTTCATCCTTGGACACCAGTACTAATGCTAGAGGTCCTGATACATATTTTTCGTACCCATATATACCTCCAAAAGGGATGTGTGGAACTCCCTCAACACCTCCTCTTGTAGCGTCACTAGTACCATGGTGCGTCCTCTAAAAAGGATGACATGCTCCCCATCTTCAAAAAAAATTAAAGAGCCTTTCCTGAGGATATCTAAGAATTCCAGGTCTCACAGTACACGTCCTCAAGCTTTTCCTCCCGAACTCACTAAAGGATTGGAGGAGTGACAGTCATAAACTGGAGGTAAGTTGCCCCATCACTATCATCAAAGGATATCTGCAACATGGCTAGCTACTTAGTCGCCTCACTCATCAACTGTATACCAGACCTCATGGTGAGCGCATATGCCACCACGTCCCCCTTACTAAGAGTATATACTATCTCAAAGTCATAGTACTAGTGGAACTCCAACCATTGTCGTTGTCTTAACTACTGAAAATTCTACAGGCAGCTTTACATCCACACAAAAGGCTACCCCTTTTAACTGATTGGTGTGCCATCGTCACTTTGGTAGTGGGTACTCATTCTCCACGGCCACTTAGTTAAAGTGTCGGTAATCCACACATAACCTCAAACATTGGGTCTTACTAAGCCCTTCCTCTGCAAGTCTCTCAACTATATTGTCACCTCCCGAAGCTCCATGGGAGCCATCCGATATGCAGTTGTAGATATCAGTGTCATCCATGGGTATAGGCCAATGCAAAAGTCCCTCTCCCTATTGGAAGGTAATCCTGGAAACATATTTATAAATTATATTCATGCACTCTTCCACTACTATTCGGAACTCACAAATCAAAACTCCTACTACCATGAGGGTAAGGTTGGTCGACTTAAGAGTGATCGACCACACCCTCCTATGAAAGAGTTTATGTTGTGCTGCTTGGGTTTTCTTTTTCACCAACCAAGGAAAAACTCATTCCAATGATGTAGATATACCACATCCTTTTTCCTAAAATAGTCAATCTGAGCATGAAGTGTGGATGACCAGTCCATTCCCAAACTAACGTTGTAAGGCCTCAACACTACCATCAAGAGGTTCCAACTAAAACTCATGCCTCAAGGGTAATATCACACCATCAGAATAATTGTGATTATTGACTCTCCTCCCATAGGTATCTCTAGATGTAAGGGTCAAGTCTATAGTTTAACCTAAATATATAGGTCTTGAACAAGATTCATGACATGAAGGAAAGATTAGTACATATGTTTATTAATACAACAGCTAGAAGTATACATAGAACATACCTCGAATCATTCCTGGAGCCCTTGGGTCACACTCGTTGACTGCATGCACCTACTCCATTCCCCTATCCTCTAACTCCTTGAGCCTATTGGGGACCACATTTGGGTGGTGGTTGTAACATGTCGAAATGTATACCACCTCATGCTTCTCTCCTATCTCCTCTTCCATATCTAATGCCCTGCAGATTCATCTGTTCCTATCACTTCCTCTTCCTGAAACATTTTACACACCCAAGATTCTGAGATTGGAATCAGTTTTCTGCTTTCCCACTTCTAACATTCACTAGCTGTATCTGCTCATCCAAATAACATTCATTCATAAAGGTTCTCTCTAGCACCCTAACATAAGTAGTAATGAACAAAGAAATAGTGCCAGCTCAGATGTCCCTAAACACATCTTGCTCAGAGGTTCGAGCCCTGAAGAATTGTTCATATCATATTCATTGAGTACCTAGAATGGTCGGTATGACTCGATGAATATGTAGCTACTGACATGTCGTCCTTCTGAATCTATAGAATCTCTTGGGAACACATACCCCTTAGATTTTTATGCAAAGAGACCCCTTCTCTTAGGAAGGTTCTCAAGATTTTTCCAAATAAAAATCACCTCATCATATGATCAGGGTAATATACACCATTTCATCACCCTGCTATGCCACATTGAAGGTTCACTACCCAGACCGCCATCAGATCGAATGGTTCCCTGGCTAGATGGAAACTCAGTCACCACCTCAAGCTTGTCCTCAGTCACCTGTGAGTCAGGCTCGCCTCAGAACCTGAGGGGTATCTATTATTGAAACTTGTTTAATGAACTGAGCCTAAGTTTTTCCTCTACCAGTAGTTCTGGTAGTAACTACTAACTAAGGGGAAGCGATATTATTGGGACACCACCCGAAGGTACCATCTTGATCATAAGTCCCTGTACCGAATCCTCATCACTATACAGACCATTATCATGGTCACGCACTGGAATCCTGGCTATCTGTCTGTATGGGGGAATCTTGATAGAGAATCAAGATAAACCATGGTCAAAAGGTCATACCTAGTGAGCTGACTCAAAATAGATCAATAGAAAAACATTTTCAAAACACATATGACTAGTGTTTATGTACCGAGTTGGAAAACGAAATTCAAGGTCATGGTGTATGGATACGTCAGTCGCCGCACCAACACTGGACTCCCCAAACTGAAACCCGGGCTCAAAAAACATAACACTATTGCTCCATTGAAAAAATAGACTCTTAATTCTTATGGTAGAACCGACCCATTTGATACCACTTTTTCACGACCCATCCCCCAGGGCCTGTTCCATGACTACCCCAAGCCCACCTTCCAATGGTTAGGGGTTGGAGACTATCACTAGAAATGCATATCCCTAAAATGGGAAGGCATTGCCTCAAAACATGTACACACATAGATAGGGCACATAGCCAACAAGAAGAACACAAGGGAAGAAAAATGATACAACCGCAACTAAAAACCACCACTGAGTGTAAAAGTAAGTACTGAAAGTAAGGGTCCAGAATACAAGCCCAAATGAAATTGATGTACAACAAAAAGAAAAAATGGATCTTGAGGTTGTCCTCTAAGGATCCTACCTGAAGGGTAGGTACAAATCGTCACTGTGACTCTCCACATCAACCGGCCACCTTCGTGCAATGTCTATCAATCACCTCTGAGCACTGTCTAGCCCTGACTCGTCAAGACTCAATCAAGTTGTCTGTCGTCTTCATAAGACACAAAAAGGTTCAAGTGAATCCCGTGCAGGGGTGTGTATAACAATACTCAGTAGGGACCCTAAAATCTCCAAAGATCTCTAATAATTCCACAAAGGAAAAACCAAAAATTATGATCTCAATCACAAAGCACAAAGAAAAAGATAGCTAAAACCATATATAACTTAAGTATAGAAGTAAAGATGATTATTCGTAAAGCTAGTTCATCTTATTTTATCAAGAGGATTTTTTTTTGACCCACACAGGATATCTTGGTGCTGACCCACACCGGATCGCTCGGTGCTCACCCACACAGGATCACTAGGTGCTAACCCACATAGGATCACTTAGTACTGACCCACATAGGATCGCTCAGTGCTGAGCCACACAGAATCGCTCAGTGCTGACCCACACAGGATCACTCAGTGCTGACCCACACAGGATAGCTCGATGCAGACCCACATAGGATCTCTCGGTGCAAACCCACATAGGATCACTATTCATTCTTCATGTCACATCCAGCCACTATATTCCAACACAAAGCACACTTGATTTCGGGAGGTTCCACACCTCAAGAAATCATTCGTATTTCAACTCGCAAGAAGTACCAAGAAGAAATAACCCAATAAACTCCCATGAAATAAGAGCTCCAATGCAACATACGGCACATCAACCAGATGCTCAGTCTATAAGTTATAGGCATTTTAGTGTCGAGGGCCCGGTTGGATTCAGGTATGATCCAAATGGTATAAACACAAAATTTATCTGAAACTCATGTGGAGTATATCAAAAGTTCCACCTCATCCTAAGGGTTCCAACACCGCAGACGGTTCGTCAAACGGATGTATGGTTTATGTGATATGCTCATTTAAGCATAACTGGGCCAAAAGGGGTCTTGGTCCGGTCCGACCCGGTCAGACTGACCCGACCTGATTCGCTAAGCCTGGGCTAAAGGGTCTAGGATCGGTTTGGTTCACCTAGGCCTAGTCTGGCCTCATGGGCTGTAGGCTCGACCCGCTGGCTACGGGTTCGGTCTAGCCCAGGAGGCTGGTCGCGGCCCGCCGAGCACAGGGGGTCTGCTCCACTCCTGAATGATCAATTCATTTGAGTCTTCAAAGAAGCGGTGATAGTTGGTGTTGTACCACCAGGTTGGTCCTGATAGATCGGTCACCTATGAATCACATGGATCGTGGGTCTTCCCTTTACCATGGATCGAATTCGTGACCTTCCTATGTCGCTCGCCGTTGCAGCGCACCGCCCTAATCCGACGTGGCTGGAAAAGGCCGACCGCACCTTGGTCAGCCATAGTGGCTTCGGGCGCCGCCACCTTCTCATGGTTGGTGGTAGTCGTTCGTCACCTCCTCCGGTTTCCAGCACCGCTGCACTGGCAATTCTTCCTCAAGCCACCAACGAAGTTCTGGTGGTCTGATTACCTTCCCTTCTATTCCTATGAGCCTCCCTATATGGTGCCTACACCGCACGACCCAAATTTTTGCCTTGCCTCCATATTTCTCAGTCGCCCATGATGAACGCTAGTAACCCAAGCTCGGAGGAGGATCTGGTCCTTGTTCAGCTTGGATCGTGCCCTCTGCTCTAGCATTATAACATGGGAAGGATTATTTAATCATAAAAACTCCCATAAAGAAACCCCACATTATCCCCCCACATTAAAGAACGAAATGTGGATCAACCCATAGGATGATTGATCTATGTTTTTTATAATATTCAAGAATGGAGAAAAAGAAGGAATTGAGCACATAACCCCTACCTTGAATACATTGGTAGACGATGTGGATGAGGAAGACAAGACTGCATTCGAAGCGTGTTTGTTAGCATTTGTCATTGTCCGGTTCGATTCCTCTAAGGCATCGAAGCTCCATTCTACATTGGAGGAAGTCATCACTGGAACTTCATCAGAGGGTCCTCTTGTGACTGCACAGGAACCATGCCCAAAATTTGTTTAAATAGATGTGACGAACCGACCACGTTTCATAACATTAATGCGGTTTATTAATGAACCACATTTAGTGTTCCATTAAAATAACCAATGTCAAGGTTACACAACCCAAGGTTCAAGTTACTGAATGACTTATTAACTCCTTAGTCCCACCACATCACTCAATGGTTACAAAAAAGAGATAAAATAACTCATGGTGTTATTTTATTATTTTTGTAAAGTCAAAAAATTAACTTTTTTTCAAACCCTTTCTAGTTGAAGTTAAGATTCGCCTAAGTGAATCTCGGCAATGTAAATTCAACGATGTCCTCAGATTTTTAATCTGAGAACTAGTTCAAAAGATAGAAATGGTCACCCTCAACTTTATTGAACGTACCATAAAAAAATTTCAAAAATAAATAACACTCACCCCCAACCCACATCGGTCGAGGTTAGGCTTCTCCTAAGGGGATCACGCACCCAAGAACTCAATGGTTCTATCAGATTTTCAATTTGAGTTAGCATTTAGAAATTAAGGATTTAACAATAAAATAATTTTTACTTAATTATTTTATTTACGGCCAAAAAAAATAACTTTCACTGTTGGCCCGTGCCAGCCAATGTTAGTATCTTCCTAAAGAAAGGATACCCTCAAGATCTCAACAGTGGTCTCGGAATTTTAATCTGAGTCTCCTTTCGTGATTTATAATCATTTGGGAAATAAAATAATTTTATTAAATTATTTTTTTTATGGTTATGCCATTTTTGGGTTTTCTCACCGTAGGCCTGCACTGACTAAACTTAAGTCAGTTCTAGGGTAAACCCACCATCCTGAACACAAAGTTGAACTCATATTTCTGAACTGGGCACCCATTTAAGAGTTATTCCACTTTTTATAGAAAACCACTCATGCGTGCTATTTAAATCATTACATTTTTCGATGGATCATTCCAGGCACTCCAGACCTCAGAATCACGTGCCGCCAAATTTCGTTGTCTCAAAATAATTCTATATAATTAAAAAAAATTGTAAATTCTTGAAGATTACATAAAATATCTCAATTATATATATTAATTCATTATATACTTCCACTACTTCAATTAAAAATTAACCATAGTTCAAAGTTCTTGACCAGCCAAAGTTAGGGTGATTTCAATTATCAAAGAATTATAACTTGAATTTTTGGTTTGACATAACTTAGTTCAAATCAAGGGTTGACTTCCAAAAAAAGAATTTGTGTAAATGAGAGGCTAAGGTTAAGAAAATCCAATTTAATGATTTTAGGATTGGTGAGTCAACTCAATATATTAAGGAGTTGTTAGTTAATAAAGATGGAATTTAGAATGACTACCTAAAACCCTTCAAAATGCTTGACTAGGAAAATTCTGGGTTTTGAGAAGGGGAATATGGATCCTTGCCACTAAGAATTTCTAAGAAATAGGATATTCTGAAGCCAATGGTGAGGGATATTAGGTTTCAATAAAATAGTAAGAGATTAATAAATATAATATTTTTTTTATTTTTCGGAATTTTATTAGATAATATACTAAAACATTGTTCAATTTATTTATAGAAACAACAATAAAAATGAATTTAAACATATAAATACAATCCATACTTGATAAGGATAACCTTATCACTAAAATAAGTTTCTAATAGTGGAAAAGGCACTTATTTGTTATCTTATACCATGAAAAGAAATTGTATGTGATGGAAGAACTTATTCCAAATGCGCCTGGTAAAGAGACCAGTGAGAAAAATTTATCTCTCTATAAGAAACACTTGAACAATTCTATATATTTTCTTGGTTTCATGTTGTCATCCATGAACAATGATATTTTGAAGCTACATGAGGGCATGGATAAATATAGCATGATGTCTCACCTTCAGGATATCTATCAAGACAAGGTGAGAAAGGAGACATATGATATCTCCAATGCTCTTTTTACAACTAATATTAGAGATTCGGAGCCATGTGGGCCTCATGTAGTCAAGCTTATTAGCTACATTGAACTCTTAGACGTCTTAGGGATCAAATTCCCATATGATTTGCACATAGACCTTATATTATCATCACTACCCAAGTCCTTCTCTAGTTTTATTGTTAATTGTAATATGGAAAGTAATGAGAATATTATTTCATAAATTCTTACTCTGATTTGACAATTGGATAAGGACATGTGGAATGAAAAACCATGACCCTTATGGTGAATAAGAAAAGTAATAACAAGGTGATGGGGAAAAATACTCATAACAATTATAAAGCTCTCGATCATTTTCCATAAAATAAGAGAAAGATCCATAGGTGGAGAAATAAAAGGGGGAATATGTTTTTCATGTGGTAATAAAATACTATGTTGCCTTTCTTTTAGGTGTGTTATGATATTTTCTTTTGGTTTACTTTTCTCATATAGTGTGTGTTATTGACACTGAATTGGGAGGATACCTATAATGGTGAAGTCATAGATTTGTTGGATTTCTAACATGAACCTGTAGTTTTGGTATTTCCTGGATAGTTATATAATGTGTAATGGGATTACATGATGTGTATTGGATACCAAACACATCCTGTGAACTGAATACACCGTCTGAATTTTTACAATTCAGGTAAGGGTTACACATCATGTAAGGTGAAAAATATGGTTTTTAACTAAAAAGGTGACGCATTTTTCATTGTAACTTCAAATTAAATGGATTCACAATGTGTAAAAGATTACACAACATGTAATTCCATGAGATGTAGTTTTTAGGGTGTCATGTGGGTGTTTGGGGCTTCAACCTATCTTGCAGCTTTATGCTCTTGGTTGTAGCTCTTACCCTAATCAATTTTTGGTGTCTTCCTTTCACCTGAATCTATTTTTTAGTGATTGATTGCCAAGGTTATGCGCATCATCTCTCTATGAAATCCTTCCTCTTGGTTTCCCTCACATTTTGTGTTGTGGCACCATTTGTTATTGGGATTGGTAATCAGATTGTGTTTTCTATCAATATTTTTTTAGTCTTTGGTCATGACTTGTCTTTTGAAGGTAGATATTATGGTTTATAATCTCTGTTTTCAAAGGATATTAGGTTTTATATGTTCTTGAGGCAGGTTTATTTGTTCAATTATTCTAATTACATGAATTGATTGTTCTTCATACTATTTCCTTGATATTTAAAGTGAAATCACATGTGTTGAAATTTAAAAGTGAATGGGTTCATGTATAAAAAGGGTTTTTTCTTTGAAAATAGAATTTAATTGATTTGAAATGCAAAAAAGGAATTTAAATCCCTGAATTAGATTGTATTGGATTCAAATTTTTTATAAAAATGTGATAATAGATTTTAAAACAGAAATTGACTAACATTTCATAGTAGGAACCTTGGGTATGTTGATATAGAGACATAGGTAGCCTTAGGGTGTGTGACACCACTAGGAGGTAGACTCTTAAATTTAGGTGGACTATAGCAGGCCTTGATGTAAGTTGGATCCATCCTTATGCCTTGTTATTCTTGTGAGTGTCTAGTACATATTGTTCCATAGGCTAGAGCCCAGATGCTGGGTACATTGTTGTTTCTGGTTGTTTGTTACTTCCTAGTTTATTTCGTGGATGTTGGATCACATGTATTCTATATGTCATTATATTTATCTATTGTTTCTGGATTTATAAAACATGTCATGTAATTTTTTAAAACTCAAGGATTATTTGAAAATGTATTTCAAATGGATTTATTTATAATAATTATTGTTAAACTATTTTTTATCTTGATATTGTGCATTCTTGTAATTAGAACTTTTACAGATCATTTTTTGGTACCCTAATGGGATCTGTTTCTCACACCCTACTTCTTCATATGGGCGGTTTAGACCTTTCTTTATAGTATTAAGGTAAATGGAAGATCATTATATATATTGAAGGCTACTATTTACATTGTTGTTTCATTTTGGGATAGTTTAGAGGTGACATTTGGTCACATGAAGACTAGTTGTCTATACTTGTATTTTGTTTCTAGTCTAGCCTGTTTAGATTTGTTGTATTTCTCATTGTTTCCACTTCCTACTCTAGTTTCATGTCTTTTTTTCTTATATAAGAGACTACTTTTGTTACCTTTTTTTAACCCACCATGTGATGGGATGACTTGGGTGACTGGTCTGGTTTTTCTAGGTTGGCCTATTATAATTTAGTATCATAGACAGGTTACACAACCTAAACTATTTTAGCACTTCTTGAGTTGTTTCAGTGTCTTGGGTAGATAGGAGTAGGATCATCAGGATTCAAAAATTATGTGTGTAAATGGGTCCTGGAAAAATCACTCCCATTACTAAATCTGAGTTTCCATGGGTGGTCATAAAATATTTACTAAGTCTAAGACCTAGTAATCAGGTTCATTTGAATAAATTATATGGGAATTTTATTTAAATTAACCAATCTATAATGTCTGGTGACTTGGTGTGTATAAGGTAATTTGAATAAAATAAGTGGGGGGTTTATTTAGATATAAATATTCCTTTAAAAAGGTTTTTCCTTCTAATGATAAGATTCATAACTAATTTACATTATTATTTTTTAAGTATTGGTTTTGGATTATTGTTTTTGGTTAAATGGTTTTGGAATTTCCTCATGGATGATTGGTGGTTTTCTTGTGTTTAACTGATAATACCTCCTAGAATATATCTTCCAAATACAATATGGGAAATTATGAGGCATATTCCATAGGTAGATCCTCTAATGAACCCTTCTTTGGTGGAATTAGTGATCCATACCATTTAGACTCTAGGGTCAGTGGGCATAGTGAACTTGGGACGAGTAGTGGATCATGGTTTGGTATTTACCAAGTAGAATCTACCTATATTTTGTCGTGAAAAAGGAACATAAGAGTTAGAGTAGTTTCTTGAACATATAGAAAGTATCTTCAAATTTTTGAAGACTCCTAAGGATTATCAAGTTAGTTTGACCATGTATATGCTCGAAGGATCGGGAAGAAGATGGTGGGACTCGATAGAGAAAGATAAATTGCACGAAGGTATTACCTGGGTTTCTTTCAAGAATATATTTAATCAGTAGTTTTATACTAAGTCTTTACATGTGTAAAATACCAAAGAGTTAATGGAATTGAAGAAAGGGGGGCGTACAATTATAGAGTACTCCACCCACTTTGCTGAGTTGGTTCATCTAGAACTAGAGCTTGTCCCCAATGATTACCTGAATGCTCAGATGTTCAAGATGGGATTGACGACTAATGTTTAGTCAATGCTAGTTATTTTTTTCCTTCCAACCTTTGTGGTGGGAGTGAATAAAGAATCTTTGGTTAAGTTATACATAGCTATAAGGATAATATTCAAAGGAGCTTCAGTAGTTTTAGCAGTTAGGTAGAGAGCTTCTTATAGTGAGAAAAGAAAGCACAAGAGTGGTTGGTTTTCTATAGGATCATTTTTAAAGGATTCCACAAGGTAGAAACAGGTTATTTTCTACCATTGTGGGAGGAATGATTATACTTGGACTTAGTGTACGAAGGCTCCTAGAACTTTTCATCTTTGTTGAAAATATAGCCTTCTGAAGTGATTCTATAATAATATTTCCCAAGGTAGTAAGCTGGGATCTACTTTCACCAGGGGTTCTCAGGTTCATATTGATTATTCTAAGGGTGTTGTTTCTTATTCTTAGTCCAAGGGGGATTTCCAAGTGGAAAAGTATAGATGGAATTATGAAGCCGAGTATGCACTAAAGGAATCTGAAGCAGGGCCATCTATAGTTAGAGGTATGGTGTTTATTTCATCTTTTATGGTTCTATATTTGTTTGATTTGGGATATAATGACCCAAGAATAAAACACATAAACATTCTATTATTATTTTTAGAATATTTGGTACATTACATAAACGCACACCCAAAGATCGTATTAGTTTAGTGCCTTTGGAAACGTGGAACACAAACTTCTAGTCTGGTGAAAGATCTTAAATGTTACCCAAAAAGATCTTCCCCTTTAGTATTCCTACCTAAAACCTGTATTTATAACCTAGGGAAAAGAAACATATGAATAGGGTGAGCTCAAATGATCATTAATGGTAAAAAAGGGAGATATGAATCATAACATAATCATAATGCATAAGTACATAAACAAAACATTTGAAAATCATATCTTGTATTTCAAATATCATGATATCATTTCATGGAATAAATCATAAATGTTCATTAATAATCAAATAACATATTCCATGATATGAATAACATAAGGCATAAAATTTTAGCATACACATAATCATAGAAAATCATTTCCATATTAGTCCAAGCTCATTTCCAATACCATCATAGCGGAAGGATTCCTTTAGTGAAACGAGTTCACTCCTCATTTCATCCCTATATTACTTAACCATGTTTTCTCCCATTCCATTCATATATTACTAAACTGATATTACCCTTGTTCCAGTCCTATATTACTAAATCGAGTTAGTATCTTTCTCCACTTCTTTCTATCTCATGAGATATAAATATTTACCCAGTGAATTGTTTGGAGATATAGGTACCACCCATCACATAATGAAAACTATATATATTTTTTACATAAGAACATAAATTATTTATCATATCAGAATCTATAAAAAATGGGTTTTATAAACATAACTCATAGAAAAGAAACAAAATTCATTAGGATCAATACATCATAAACATAAACCATTTAGAGAAATAATAAGAATGGTATAATTGAATCATATCCATAGTAAAACATAAGTAACATCAAATAATTTTATCTTAGTTGTAAAATAATTTTAATAGATCACTTGAAATAATTCTTTAGAAAAATATCCTTTCTGTTTTGAAAATGTTTTTTCTTAAAATACCATGTAATTTTAAAATAAAACATTTAATTATAAAATAACCTTGTAAGATTATAAGGGAATATTTAAGAAATTAATTCATCATGAAAGTATAAAATACATTCATTCCATATAATTTAAAAAACATTCCTTCCATACATTTTCTAGAAAATTCACAAAGAACCTCAATTAGAAAATGACAAAAAATATTCCATTTAAATCATTTATTAAAAATTAAAAAATGTGTAAAAATAAATTTTAACAATTTTAGAATAATAGTCAAAATACTTCGGAAAATATTTTTATGAAATATGGACTTGGAAGATAAATATTCCCCAGGAGATACAAATGTATAAACAATCCAAAATAAAAATGAGATTGTGAAATTAACTCTTACCTTAGGTCTAATTTCCTTTGTACATATCTAAAACTCCTATATATTGGTTTAAATAATATTATTAATTTATTTTATAACCATATTTGTATTTATGATATCATATATGATCCTCTTATATCATCTTATCACTGATTTTTTATTAATATTTTGTTATATCCCCTATTTCGGGTGTTAGCTCCTTCATTTTCCTATGCATGTTTTGTCATATAAGTCCCAGTTCTTATGCATAGGATATAGTTAAATAATCTAAAATATTATATTAAGGTAATATATATCATATTTATTCATTATATATATTTATATAATCATTATTTAATGTTGATTATGGATAATTTCATTTATAAATTTTTGTTAAATAAAATATTATAAATATAAAAGTCTCATTTAAGTGTACCAAAAGGTAAAAAAAATTAGACCATGAAAATATGTTTATTTATTTAAAATTTTATTGTTTATATTCGTTCATAATATACCTTTTCTCCCATGTGGACACATAAGAGATATTTAAGACAAAGAAACTCGCATTTTGTGACTTTTTTATTTAAATATTATATAAGTTGTTTTCATGGAAAATTTTATGTTAAAAAAATTAATTTATATCATTATGTCTTAAGGGTTGAATTATCTTCATATAATAAAAACAATTCTATGTTACAGGGTCATTTTATCGACCTTATCATTTTATTTTTAACCTAAATTACCCAATTTACCCTTTACCATGGTAACAAAATTTACCAAGGTTACTATTCATATTGGCCAAAAATAAAAAGTAAATATTCACTAAATTTTAACCCTATGAATCCAAATTTGGAATCCATTTTTCAAAATTCAAAACATAGAAGTTTTATAATGTAATTTAAAATAAAACCGATAAAATGCCATGAAAAACAGTTTTTCAAAAAATTGACCTTTTAAAACATAAAATGTTTATATAATAAATTAATATATAAAATCATTTTCAAAACCCATAATTGGATTAATTTAAATTAAAATTAAATAATTAAAATTTAAAAATAATCCAAAACATAATTTTACCTTGTAAACACTTTAAAAGAAAATACAGTTTTCAATAAAAATTGTATTTTCACTATTCATCAAAAGATAAAACTTTTCAGAAAAACACAAAAATTCAACTTAAATTAAATTTTAAATTAAAATTTCAAAAAATATGTTTTTTTCTTCAAATAATATATATTAAATTTTCAAATTTTATTTTTAAAACAAGTCTCACATTAAAAGGAAACAAAACTGTCTTTTTGAAAAATAAAGCTTTTTATGCTTAAAAATGGGGTTTTTATTATTTTATGCCTATAAAACATATTATATTAATTACAAAAAATTTCATCAAAAATAAAACATATAAATTTTATTAATATAATTCAATAATAGTGATTAATTTAATTTATTAAGTTAAAATTCTTTTTTGTGAATAAAAATGGTTTTTTATAAAAACAAAAATATTATTTTCAATTGGTTTTTATCTTTATTTATAATTAATTGATATCCCAAGAATTAATTAAATAATTTAGTTAATAAATATTCATTCCTTAAATTCCGATGAATAATTTATAACTATCATAGTATATTTGTTTCAGTAAAACTCGGTCTTGCATGTAACGCAGTCTATCGAAGGAACTCGACATTGTGCATAACACAATCCAAATATTGTGTTGCGTGTACTGAAACCCATCAAAGTAATTAAATTTATTTTCTTAAAATAATTCGTAAAAACTCATAGTGTTGCATTCTACCCCCGTTGAAATTAATTTCTCCCACAAAATTTGTTTCTCTAATACAAACAAATGAGTAGACCTCTACCTCATAATTTCCTTAAGTTCCCACGAAGCTTCGTTAAAATGGCGGTTTCTCTACAAAACAATAACCAAGTGAGTGTTCTTGTTTTTTCAGAACATTATCTCTATTATCTAGAATTTATACTTTTTTATCTTTATATGAAAGATCTTTCTCTAGTGGTATGACCTCTGTGTTTAGTATATATGAAGGATTAGGTATGTACTTCCTCAAAAGAGATACATGGAACACATCATGAACATGAGAGAGATTTGGTGGAAGCACTAATCAATAGGCTTAAATTCCAAGATCAATAATTTGTAAAAAATCACATCCTTGGAATTTTAAATTTCACTTAGAAAATCAAAGGTGGATTCTTGATAATTTCTTTGGGGAAATCCCACATCATAAAAATGAATGCTAAAACTTCCTTTAAAAAAGGAAAGTTGAAAACTTGATGGTTATTCAAAGTAACTCATAATTGGGTTTCCATGTAGGATAACATATATGGAAAGTGAAAACATGGACATAGAAGAGGAAAATAACTATCAAGTTCTGATGGAGAGTGATAGATAACATGGTCATTATAAAGACAACCATCACAGAATGATAAATCTGTGATGATATAATGGACCATTTGATTCATCAGGAATTAAGGTACAAGGAAAATATTTTTGTTTCAAGATAATTTTCATAAATTTTAATAATTTTCAAAATAAGATATACTTAATTGATTTCATTCCCTTTTTTAATCACAATATAATCCATCGATTATGTCTTGATCAATTTCTACTTCATCTCTCACTATAATAAATGAATTTTATGTTTTAATGCCTACAGAACTATTGGATCATAAGATCCATAATGGAATGAAAATTTATTCCTTATATCTATATTTATCATAATAAAAAATGGTTAGCACATGTTATTTTATACATATAAATATTCATATGGTTATATAATACATTAATCTCTAAAACCTTTTCAAAATTCCAACATAAAAAATTCATAAATGGTTACCCTTATTAACCTTCTAAAAGATTAAAATCCCAAACTTTCAAAATAAGGTAACTAAATTTCAAAAATCAACTTATCATTAATCCCCTAGATAACGTGATGTATCTATTAATTATAACACACTAAACATGTCAAGACCATTGTCATGTATTCTCTTGAAACATGGTAATAACCTGAATTACCATAAATCCATATTAAAAACATGCAAGCTTTAAAAAATTAACTCTTTCCTCATACAATAAATCCAAAAATTATATAAAATCAATCCATGATATCATAAAACACCTATCATCAATTCCAAGGTCATCAATACTCTACAATTTATTTTATCATAATAAAATATCTATTTATCTCATTATTATCCAAACATTATTCACATATTAAGGGTTTTATTTCCCTTGATTTTTTATTCTCCAAAAATATCACCTTATGACCTCAATAACATTTCATGGTTACTAGTACCATTAAACATATTCTTTCAAATCCTTAAGGAAAAACTACAGTGAACCAATACTTAGATGTTTCATTATTCCATAACACTATAAAATTAGTTCTACAACATTATTTAGGAATTCCAATATATAAACACTCAATAATTCCACCACTTCATTCTTGTACTCCATATTTCCAATAATGATCACATGATAATTCCCTTTGTATTTATTATAAAGAGGCTAATGACATCAATAATCATCGTTAGCCCTTGGATTTCGGAATTGGTTAGCATAATGACCATTTTCCTTATACTTGAAGCATGGATGTGAGGGAGTTTCATTCTATAAATACTTTTCTATATTCACATCATTAGATATAGTTTTCCCATCACTTCGGTATTCAATTACTATATGACCTTCTTTTCCACACTTAAAACATGTACTAGTCCACTTAAAACAGTTTCCTCCATGTTTCATTCCACAATCTTAGTATAAAGGGATGCTTGTCTTCTTTTCAACATTGTTTTTAAATTTTCCTTTAAACTCCATGTTCCATTTCTTATCAAAATAATGAAATTGATGCGTAACTCCAACCTCCATTTCCACCTTGATGGCACATCAGATGATTTCTTGATAGCTACAGAAGTCCCTCATGTCTAATTCCCATAAGAGACTTGCTTTTAAGCCCTTGAAGAATTGATCAACCATACATTCAGGTTGGATAATATTACAAGATGAAAACCTAAAAAATCTTGTAGAATTTACCTTGTAGGTACCATAGAATTCATCGAACTTTTTCTTAAGCTTAATGAACTCCTTATGCATCTGCATATGAAGAATAAGAGGAAATTACATATTGAAAAATAAGTCCTTGAACTCATCACATTCCATGTAGTTAATTTCATCTATTTGACTAATATTTTTTATAATATTTCATCATTTAAATACTTCACCAGCAAAACAATATAATTCCAAAATAAAATTTTCAGGTTCTAAACATTGGATAAATGAAAATATATTTTTAGTAGTATTGATCCATTATTCAGTCACTATTGGATCAGAAGACCAATAGAAAGAAGGTGAACACTGCCTAATGAAGGACTCAACAAAATTTTTTCCATACTTTTCTTTTTTATAAGTACAACATTATTCAAAGCTTGATAAATTTTTATGGCGATAGAATAAATATTTTTATTTCCATCTCCCATAAAATTCAGTTACTCAGGAAGAAAATCGTTTCATTTCCCAACACATTCAGCATTAATGTGGTTCCTTCGAGTTCCAACCATTAACATAAACCCAAAATTATAGTGTGATTGACAATAATAATAGTGGTAAAACCACATAATAAATAGAATTTACTTTCAATCAATAATATCTTAGGTTTAATCCTATTTTATCTATGATCGTTACCGAAATTCTAAGACTGTAACCCATACATAGACTTATCCTCAAGGATATTACTAATGTTTTCTCATCCTAGTTTCCAAAGAAAAAATTAAAAAAATTTCTTTGATACCAACTATAACAACCCAATATTAACATACATAGAAATTACATAATTTTTTAGGAATATTTCATACATTAAGAAAACACACTCCCAAAGACCATATTAGTTTAGTGAATTTGGAAACATAGAACACAAACTTCTAGTCTGGTGAAATCTCTTCAATGTTTCCCACAAAGATCTTCCCCTTTAGTATTCCTACCTAAAACCTTTATTTATAACATGGGGAAAATAAACATATAAAAAGGGTGAGATAAAATTATTAAAAAGGGTAAATAATGGAGATATCAATCATAACATAATTATATGGTATAAGTACACAAAAAAATATTTTAAATTCAGATCATGTATATCAAATATCATGATATCATGTAATGGAATAAATCATAGAAGTTTTTAAATAATAAAATAACATATTCCTTGTGAGAAATAACATAAAACCTGAAATTGTGTGACACTCATAAGTATAAAAATCATTTACATACTAGTCAAGGATTGTTTCAAAGACCACCATAGAAAACATAGCCCTTTACTCAACCAAGATCACTCCTCATTCCAACCCTGTATTATTGAACTGAGTTTACTCCAGTTTCATCCATGTATTACTGAACTCATATTACTCTCATTCTAGTCATTTATTTCTAAACTATGTTCACATCCCATTATAGTCTTGTCTATTTCATAAGATATAAATATTTTCCCAATGCATTGGAGGGAGATATGGGTCCCACCTTACATGTAATTAAAACCATACATATGTGTTCTATGAGAACATAAATCATTTATCATATTAGAACCCATAAAAAAAGTGGGTTTTATAAACATTTCATCATAACATAACTCATGGAAAACAAACAAAATTTATAAGGATCCATACATCATAAAAAACATTTTGATAAAGAATAATAATGGTATCATTGAATCATATCCCCATTAAAACATAAGTAACATCAGTTAATGTTATCTTAGATGGAAAATAATTTTGATAGATCACTTGAAATAATTATTTAGGAAAATATCATTTCTCTTTTAAAATCATTTTTTTTAAATGCCATGTAATTTTAAAAGAAAATAATTATTTGATAATAAACTTATAATATATTAAGGTAAGATTAATGTAATTAAGACACAATGAAAGCAGAAAATTGGATCATGTTTTATAAGCTAAAAAAATATTCCTTTCATCATTTTTTCGGAATAGTCACAAAGAACCTCGTTTGGAAAACAATAAAAATATTAATTTTAAAACATTTAGTAAAAATACATACATGTGTAAAAATGACTTTAAAAAATGGTAAAATAATAGGAAAAATATTTTGTAAAACATTTTTATGAAATATGGACACAGAATATAAATATTCCCCACTATATACTTATGTATAAACAATCCAAAATAAAAATATGATTGTGAAATTAACCCTTACCTTATGTATAATTTCATTCATATGTATCTAAAATTAATTTATAATGGTTTAAATGATGTTATTAATTTATACCAGGACCATATTCATATTTATGATCTCATATATAATCCTCTTATATCATTTTATCACTTTTTTAATAATATTTGGTTATTACCCTTCTTTCGGGTGCTAACTGCTTCATGTTTCTATGCATGTTTGTCATATAAGTATCACTTCATGTTCATAGGATATAGTTTCATAATATATAGAGTTATATTATGCTAATATATTTCATATTTATTTATTATATACATTTATATAATCATTATTTAATGGTGATCTTGCAAAATGAATTGCATCACGTCATGGAGACGGTGGGCAGTATGTATGCTTGAGCAACGATATAATTCCATTAATGGTGAAAGGGGAAGGAATTGGATGGTATATTTTTTTCAGAATCAATATAATGTTAAAATTATAAAATATATATATCATTTTCATCATTATACCCATCCAAGTAAAGTAGTGATGAAAAATAGATTACACCACGGCGTGGAGATGATATGTTGTATGTACGCACATGTAGTGCTTTTATTTTTTATACTATGGATAAAAGGTGGAATATGGTTGTTCCAAAATCACAATAACATATTAAAAATTATTTTATACTCTATTTATTAATTTATAATGTAAAAACACTGGAATAGGAAGTTTAAGAATAAATAATCATGAAATAATGGGTAAAGATGATTACCACTTCTTCGGCGAACTTTCTTTAGATATCCTATTAAGGACACTAGGTTTGGTATTTATAGAATACTAGTACCTATGAAATGTTTATCATGAATTTTATAAGATACATTGGTAGTGTATGGTCGATCTTGAAGGCTCAAAATGATGTAAATAAGTGAGGGAGGAGGTGCCCTTTTATAATTGAGGTGAGAGACACTTTTGGAATTTCTAAAAGTATTATTTTATAATAAATTAAATAACAATAAAAATATCTCCAAAATGACCTGTATTCAAATATAATATGAAAAAAAGTTTTAATCTCATCAACCAATATATTTTAGACAAGTTTTGGTATTTTTTTAAACCTTATCATTTTGATTAACCCTTAGTTAACCTATTTTAATTTTAACTATGATAAAAACTTTTTCAATATTTGAAGTTTGTCATTTTTACTTATATGATGTCAATTAGACCATAAATAAATAATTTATAACATTTTAGACCATATTATAATTATTTTTAATTTTTTATATTTTTTATGATTTTTAAATAATTTAATAAAATATTATTTTGATAAAATATCATTAGTTTCAAATTTGACAGTATTCATTACATGGAATTTTGCAAAATATCAAGATAATAATTTAACTTCAAAAAAATATTTTATTATATCTCTAATAGTTCAAGGTCATATATGAAATTCATTTATCACATTAATTATCTAAAATTATATTTATTTAAATATTTTTTAATAGCATTTATTTTCTATTTCCATTAATAAAATAATTATTGCATTAGTGTTATGTAATTATTTAATATACATATTTATTTAATAAAAACTAAAATAAAATACCAAAATAAAGATAAATCTTATATATTTCATAATAATACTTATAGTCAAATATATCTTTTGGTTAACACTATATTAAAATGACATAGTATTTAAAACATGAATGTGACATTCTTAAATGTTTATTAAATAAAATATTATATATATAAAAATATCATCTAATGGGCCCAAAAAGTAAAAAAATAAATCTATATCCTGAAAATATTTTTATTAAGATAAAAATTTACATTTATATTCGTTCATAATATACCTTTTTCCTTATATAGACACATAAGGGATATTTAAGACAAAGAAAGTGACATTTTGTGACTTTCTATGATTTAAATATTATATAATTCATTTTCATGGACAAGTTTCCATTAAAAATTCAATTTAGATCCTTGGGTATTAAGGTTAAAATTATATTCATCCAATTAAATATTTTCATGTGTTAGGGTAATTTTATAGTCTTTATCATTTTATTTTTACACTAAATTACCCAATTTTCCATTTATCATGGTAAACAAATTTTTCATGGTGACTATTCATATTAGAAAAAATTAAATGGAACTATTCACTAAATTTAGAAATTATAAATCAAAATTTGGCATAAAATCTTCAAAATTCAAAACAAATAATTTGAATAATTTAATTAAAAATAAAACTAGTAAAACACTATGAAAATAGTTTTTCGAAAAAATTACCTTTCAAAATATAAAATGATTTAAAATAAATTTATGTATAAAATCCTTTTCAAAAACAATAATTGGATTATTTTAAGTTAAAATTAACTAATTAAAATTTAAAACTAATCCAAAATGGAATGCCCTAACCCCAATTACCCAGATTCAGTGCATTATTACATAACATTGGCAAGATACAAGGAATCATGTCCTGAAAGACCGATCAATTTAGTATCCTTGGAAGTACTAGATACATACATAAGTTTTACATTACATCATGAAATATAAAAAAAACAAAATTGTGTCCCCTTTTAACACTCTTATAACCCTTATCCTATTCATGCAGGTTAATAGTAATATACTTCTTCGCATCCTGAGAAAAATAAAACATAGAAATGGGTGAGCTCAGATGCTTAGTAAGGATAACAATATAGCGGAAACTATCATAAATAAGAATAAACATTTAAGGTAATGAATAAGATAAAACATAATCCATTTAAACATAAACTTCAGCATAATATGGAAAAGATAAATCAAATAATGTCATTTACTTATTCACATGGATATTCTACTAATCGAATAATCACATGAAATATCAATAGCCAATTTTATAATGATAGAATGCATAATTTCGGACATCATAACCACATAGTTAAGGACTCATTCCCGGACTACAAATAAAATTTTGTCAAGGCCTTATTTCAAGACACTAGTTTGTCTCATGAGACCTACAGATGCACCTAGAAGCTATAGCAGGCTCCACCCGTCACTTACTAAGTCCAATGCATTCCTCATATGAAAATGTTGAAACATAACATAAACATTCGTATCAAAACTAGCATAAAAAATGTCAATACTTTAACCATAAACGAAGAATACAATAAAAATAGCACATCCACATTCAAACATATAATCAATCATTCAATAAAATATATAATATTTTATTATAATAAATCAACCTCAATAAAGAATAATGAAGGATATTAACATAGATGAAAATAATCAATAAAACTATTTGATAGAAATAACTCATTTTTCTTGAAAACATTTAAAAGTCTCACTATTTATCAAGAAGATGTTAAAAAAAGATTTTTGAATCAAAGTATCCCATAACAATTTGAATCTTTTAAAAGTAATTTTATTTTCAAATTATTAAAGTCCATATAAATAAATCTATAAAACTATTTTTAAAACATGGACATAAATGGGAAATATTTAGAAGAATAAATCTTTAAAACATTTAAAATGATATTTTAGTTAGAGTTCCAAACCATATGAGATACGTTTGAATAAAAATAATTGAGGTAAAAAAATTTATATAATGATAATAAAGGTGTTCATGATATACTATGTCAATGTAGAGTATATACACCATATTAAAGTGAATTGGTGCATAACAACAAAGAAGTCCCAATAGAATGTAAATTGAGATGAAATCCCATATAAAGACTGTATCCTTAAGTTAAGGATAAATCAATGACATAATAATGTGTTAAAAATATAAATGCACTCAATATTATTTGATATTAAGTTTAAATCAATCATAGTAAATTCACATATATTCTTGTAACAACAACACCAATGACTTGGATGTTGAACTCAATGAATTGAAATTGAGTTAAGATTACTCTTATCATGTTCATATCGATGAATTGAAAATTTATCAATGGATTGATTATGTGTATCAAAAGTATATCCACAAAAATGGGAGTGGAAATTACTACATAAATAAATAAATAGTTATTTCACACATAATCTGGGAGTAAAATAATCATTGAAGTTTTCACAAAACCCAATGAGTGGAAATTGAAATTAGAAATTCCCTTACTGATTTGGTAACATAAAAAACATAAACCCCATAAAAGAAGGATCATACAATGAAGATTTAATTACCCATAAATTAAATATATTACACAAATAATATAATCATGGGCTTTACATACACCACACAAAAAGAAATAGTGGAAATATAGTATGAATCTCATGGGAATAAGAACTGAGATAAAAACCCCTTACCCTGTACTTTTACTTAGTAGAGGGTTGGTTAACCTCCTGTATAATGGTTAAATCATCATTATTAAATTACAAATGAACCACATAAATAAATATGATATCATATATGATCTTCTAATATTGTTTTGTTAATAATATTTCAGTATTATCATTGTTTTGAGTATTAACCGATTCGTTTTATTTTATATTTTTTGTTAGGTGACTCGTGTTTGATAGGGATAGGATGTATTTGATTCATATCAACAATGATATTAAGTTCTTAAAAAAACTATTCATAAAATGAATATTATTCTTGAATGGTTACGATGGGGAATGAATCTCATCGCGTTCGTGGAGACGGTAATCCGTACGTACGCACAAGCAACAATACCATTCTATTGATGGTGAAATCCTATATAATTGGATGGTATATCATATATAAATAATCATTAAAATGTTATATTTATTAATTACATCAATTATACTCATTATTATACCCATCCAAATAATGAAGTGTTGAATGAAAAATTACACCACAGTGTGGAGACGGCAAGCCGTACGTACGCACGTATGGTGACTTTTTCATTTATAGGATGGATATAATAACGAATATGGTTGTACCATATTTATAATAAAATCAATTTAATTATAAGGTACTGGATTCATTATTTTGGTATGGATACAAAAAAGAAAGAGTAAGTGGAAGTGGAAGAAGAAAAGAACATTGAAAGATGTGATAAAATAATTACCTCTTCTTCGGGTGCATCCATTTGATTTGATCAAAAGGGATCCTTGGGTTGGCTTTCTGATCAAAGTAAAACCTCTAGGTTTAAGTGAGGGTAGTTTGGAAGATATTTGATCTGGCTTTGGTGGAGCCAAATGGATTTGGAGGTGTTATTTTTAGATAAGGGGAAGTACCCTTTTATAAGAGAGATGAGGGTCACTTTAGGAAAAGCTTGAAATATTATTTTATTATACAATAATATTCGGTTTATAATGACTCCAAAGGATTTATTTATATGATAAGGTGGGCCTGGGTCTAAAACCACTCAACCAATAGGTTTTAGATAGTTTTAGGTCACCATATTAACCTTATCTTTTAGATTTATCTTTTAGTTAAATAGTGTAACTTTTACCATGTATTCTTGTATTATTATAACAAATAGTTAATAAACTTACTATAAAAATCCAAGAGAACCCCAAGTGGTTAATTATTGATATATAAAACTTTATCTAAGTCCTTTGGCCAAAACTTATATTTTTAGGAATATTATATCAATTAATAATATAATATTTTCTTTAAGAACTCATTTATGTCAATTTTGACACTATTTAGTATTTGGTTTTTGTGAAAGTTGTAACAACTTTATCACTTCAAAAAAATTATTCAATCAACCATAAAATTTCATATTAACCTATAAAATTCATGGAATACATCAAAATTATCAATTTACAATTATATTAATATTTAAAATATCAATTATTTTAATATTTCATTAATAAGGTAATTACTGCATCATCATTGTGTAATAACTAAATTTAATTATTTAATATCTAAAAATTATAAATAAAATACCATTATGTAGGAAATATTTTTATATTTCAAATGAATATTTATAGTCGAATTTATCTTATATATAACCCTATAATAAAAATGTTTTAGTTATGAAAATTTGAATTTAACACTTTTAACTCTTCTTTATTCAAAATAATAATAAATGTACTAATCTAATCCAAGTGGGTGAAAGAGGATCATATTTTATTACTAAAGTTTATTTAGGTCTAAAAACACATATCCAATAGAATTATGACATGTGTTAGGGTAATTATAATATCATTTTTATCATTAATTACCCTATTTACTTTTAACCGTGGTAAATAAAATTCAAAAGTTACTATTCACCAAAAATTATTTTCATCCTATTAAACAAAATTTTACTTACTGATTTCAGCCATGTCTCTAAGATTTTTGAAATTCAATTCACAGAAGCGGTAAAATTATGTTTTATGCAAATTTGCAAATGCGCCTAGAAGGTGGGTAAAAGACGTTAAAATGTTCAATAAAATTTTATACATCTAATTTTATTATAAAATGACTCCAATAAATTACATTGAACTTATATAGGTATTATGTATCTATTTTTACCTAAAATAAATTTAAATAAAATAAATAATTTTTTAAATAAAAAGTATGTTTTAAACAACGCAGTGTTTTTCACTATTCATCAAAAATTGAATGTTTTCAGAAAAATACAAAAATTCAACCTAAGATAATTTTGATATTCCAAATTCAAAAAATAATTCTATTTTACCAAATTCAAAACATATAAGTTGTATTAATTAATTTAAAAAAATATTCCCGTTGTCAAAACCAAAAGACAGGTTTTTGAGAAATAAAAACTATCAAAAGATTGATATGTGTTTATGCTCAATTTAGATGTCAAATTACATCCATTAACCTAAATTGGATTAAATGATAATAATATAATCTAATTATACTTCAAAACCATTCAAATGTATAGTTTAAAACTAGAAATTATTTTGATTAAAAATGTTTTTCAATTAAAATTTAGTATTTTTCACTATTCATCAAAATATGAAAGTTATTAGAAAAGCACCGAAAATTTATCCAAACAAAATTTTTATGTCCCTCTTCTAAATAATAAGTTAATTTTATCAAATTGAATATATAAAAGTGTCAAATATTGTATTTAAACAGGATTCCCCATTAAAAGGTGGTAAAATTTCATTTTTGAAAAATACTTCTTTTATCTAAAAAATTTAATTTGTTCTCATATTATTTATAAGAAACACATAATATGGATGTTAAAATTATATGGAGTATATAAAATTCAAAATTTGTTTATTACTATTTATAATCTCTTTTTAAACGGCTAGTTTGATAGGTCGTAGTGCGCTTGAACATGGTGTTGCATACTTCGCACGCTATTGTATTATTCAAAGAGAAACATATCGTGGAAGATTGGGGTGTTACATTATTCCCTCCTTCAATAAATTTCTTCCTCAAAATTTCAAATTGTTCTTCAGAAATGAAAGGTTAAAAAATATACAATACCTTTGTGGAAACCCCACATCGGAAATACGGTTAATAAAATTTAGTCATAATAAGAGGGAAAGGGAAATGGAAAATTCACCACCAAATTAGGATTTCAAATAGGAGAACGTTGGAGGAAATTATAATTGGAGGTGAAATGTAAATATTTATAGGGAGTGATCGAGGTCATCAATCACAAACAAGTGAATATAAAATTGAGGGTCGCAAAGCCATAAATCTATGATTATTTAAAATATTGTCAGTTCAAAAAAACATAAGGTATTAGGATAACACATTTTTGGTTTTAAGATTCTTTCCCTAAATTTTAAGAATTATTCTATTCATAGAATAAGAAATATAATACATGAAAAGTAGAGTTCCATCATTTAACTAATATCTACCACAAACTCATCTTTCCTCCAAAATATAAGTATTCAAGATGACTTGGTCATGCATAAAGTGCTAGAATCAACTTCTAGAGAATCACATAATCCAAAAAATATGAACTATATATTTCCCTTGTCTTTAGACATTAACCAAAACCAAAATTCTTAGTACAAGATCAGATTATCCCCAAAAAGGATAATCCTTTATAGAAATAAATATTACTCTTAATCTCCAAAATTAAACAAACAATACCCAAAGTTCAACAAAGACCATTCAAAAAAACAATTGTCCTTAAAATTATTCAAAATAATACAAACTAAGTTTGAAACCCAACATTTAGAAGGGTTTTATCACATAGTATTCCCTGATAAATCTTAACATTTATCTCCAAATAATATCAACTACTCTTAAAGTCACAAACTTAAAAGTAATTAATCTAATCACATATTCTTTATGATGGGTTAATAATTTTTCATAAATAACCCAAATCTCTATAATTCCACAATAAAACATAAAAAACCACCATTACCCCTCAAATTAAATCCTATAATATTTTATTTTTCTTAGTCATATAGTGTTCTAAAAGAGAAAACATCTTCCAAAATAAAATTTTTCACTGAATCACCAAATCATTTTTATATACTAAGGATAAATATTAAGTTCCCAAAATCAATATATTCTTGATCCATAAAATAATTTATCTAAAAATAATTAGTCATACTAACCAGGGACTTCACGCAGTCTAGTGGTGGGTGATAAATCCCAGTCACACTTTGGTTGTGGGTTTGATTCCCATAGCTTTGTTCGACGTGACGGGTTGTCACATGGTCTGTGTGTTGTCCTTTTTCAAAAAAATTATAATTTTATAACATTCAAAAAAATGAGATAAATTCCTCAAACATAACCATAACATATTTTAACCACAAATGTTATCTTATACCTTGCATTTTCTTCCCAAAAAGTAATGACATGTAATTGACTCAAATTCAAGGATCATATAAACCCAAAGGGTTCTTTATAACTATGTACACAAAAGAAAAGATAATTATTCCTCAAAAAATCACATAACAAAATGTAGGGTTACACATATAAGAAAAAATTATTCCAAATTAATCCCATCAACAAAGAGAATTAATACTTTTAAATATTTCTCCATCCATTTATTTCAACATAGGTTATTCCAAGACTTAGAGATTATCCTATATAATAGTACATTGACTCGGGTAATAATTAGGTCCCCTATATTTACGGAAAATAGATGTAAATAGAATCTTATGATCATTTTTATTTTCTTTTATAGTACTCTTCATTTTCCCTCAATAATTCTTTACTTTATATACTCATTTACCACACATAAATAATCTATTTATTCCATTGAGACACTTTCATAGGTATCTCCTTCCACATTTCCTACATGATGGAAAATGAGATTTCTTTTCACCATGTTCTCTGCTGTTTAAGATCTTATCATTATCTTCCTTTATCTTCTTTTTTGAGTTCAGGAGTTGGTTAATGTATATTTTTTTGATTATATTTTTGGAAAAATGATTTTTCATAAACATGATATCTTTTACGCCAATCAAAAATCAATTTCTTTGCTCATTCACACCATCGTGCTCACCTTTTACATCATATTTAATGTTACTATGAATTCCTTGGAGTTCATCCATTGACTAAAACCAGATATCAAAGTGTGAGTAACAATAGTCATAAAATCATTTAGAAAATATCATTACACCGTATTTTCAATATAAAACACCATAGGATTAATCAAGGTTATTTATTCTGATCATATATTAAAATCCTTCAAATCAGTTTGTAAAGAAAACGTGATTTGTCATAAGCATTTCCCCCGAGTGTGTTGTAACCAAAAGTGTAGCTTAGCCCGTTGTCGTGTACCAGGATACCCCGGGTCAAGCCCAAAACTCCTTGTCTGAGTTTTCACTTCTAGATACATCTATTTTAGAGTCGCCTCTACCTGCTCGTATCCAGACAGGGATGTATTGCTTGGAAAATACACAAAATCTCTACATTGACAAAATTCTAGGACGTTTTTCTATACTAATCCTCAAAATGTATCTTAGGGTAATGTTCTCTAATCATAGTTTTTCTAAATATATCTTCTATGGTTTGTAATAAACTTCCTCTGATAACAAATGTAATGCCCCGACCCCTTACCTAGATTCGGTGCATTATTACATAACATTGGAATGATATAAGGAATGATATCCCAAAAGACCAATCAGTTTAGTATCCTTGGAAGTACTAGAGACATACATAAGTTTTACATTACATCATGAAATATAAAAAACAAAATTTTGTCCCCTTTGAACACTCTTATATCCCTTATCCTATTCCTACAGGTTAATCGTAATATATTTCTTTGCATCCTGGGAAAAATTAAACATAGAAAGGGGTGTCCTCAGATGATCAGTAAGGATAACAATATTGTGGAAACTATCATAAATAATCATAAATATTTAAGGCAATGTATAAGACTAAAACACAAGCCCTTTAAAATTAATCTTCAGCATAATATGGAAAATATAAATCAAATAATGATATTTACTTATTCACATGGATATTCTACTAATCAAATAATCAATGAAATATCAATAGATAGTTTCATAATGATGGAATATATAATGTCGAACATCAGAACCACATAGTCAAGGCCCCGTGCCAAAAATACAAATAAGATTTTGTCAAGGAATTTTTACAAGATACTAGTTTGTCTCATGAGACCTACTGATGCATCGAGGAGCTATAGTAGGCTCCACCCTTCAATTACTAAGTCCAATTCATTCCTCATATGAAAATGTTGAAACATAACATAAACATTCATATTAAAACAAGCATATGAAATTTCAATACTTTAACCATAAACCATGAATGGTATAAAAATTTCACATCCATAGTCAAACATATCATAACTCATTCACTACAATATATAATATTTTATTATAATAAATCAATCTCAATCAATAATAATAAAGGATATTGACCTAGATGAAAATAATCAGTAAAACGATTTGATATAAATATCCCCATTTCCTTGAAAACATTTAAAAGTCTCACTATTTTTCAAGGAGCTCTTAAAAATATATTTTTGAATCCAAGTGTCCCATACCACTTTTAAACTTTTAAAAGTAATTTTATTTTTAAAACATTCATGTCTATATAAATAAATCTTTAAAACTATTTTTAAAACATGGATATTAATGAGAAATATTTAGAAGAATAAATCTTTAAAACATTTAAAATGATATTTTAGTTAGAGTTACTAACAAAATGAGATACATTTGAATAAAATTAATTGAGGTAATTAAAACATTATAATATCATCATAATAAATGGATTCAGGATATACTATGTCAAAGTACAATATAGACAGCATATAAAAGTGAATTGGTGCATAAAAATAAAGAAGTCTCAATAGAATGTAAATTGAGATGAAATCCATTATAAAGACCATATCCTTAGGTTATGGATAAATCAATGACAAAATTATGTTTTACAAATATAAATACATGCAATATGATTTTATATTAAGTGTAAATGAATCAAAGAACATTCACACGTATTCTTGTAACAACAACACCAATGACTTGGATGTTTAACTCAATGAATGGAAATTGAGTTATGATTACTCTTATCAAGTTCATATCGATGACTTGAGAATTTATCAATGGAGTAATTATGTGTATCAAAAGTATATCCACACAAAGGGGAGTGTAAATTACTACATAAATAAATAAATAGTGATTTCACACATAATCTTCGAGTAAAATAATCAATGAAGTTTTCATAAAACCCAATGAGTGGAAATTGAAATTAGAAATTCCCTTACCAATTTGGTAACATGCGAAACATAAACCCCATTAAAGAAGGATCATACAATGAAGATTTAATTACCCTTAAATTAAATTATATTACCCAAATAATATAATCATGGGTATTACATACACCACACAAAAGGAAATAGTGGCAATATAACATGAATCTCAAGGGAATAAGAAGTTAGATGAAAACCCCTTACCTTGTACTTTTCCTTAGTATAGGGTAGGTTAAAATAATGTATAATTATGAAGTAATTGTTATTAAATTATAAAAGAACCACATACATAAATATGATATCATATATGATCTTCTAATATTTATTTGTTAATAATATTTCAGTAGTATCATTGTTTCGGGTGTAAACTGATTCGTTTTCCTTTATATACATTGTTACATAAGTCATGTTTGATATGAATAGGATGTATTTGATTCATATTCATAATGATATTAAGTTATTAAAAATTATCTATAATCATAAAATGATAATTATTCTTGAATGGTTACGATGGGGAATGAATCTCATCGCGTTCGTGGAGACGGTAATCCGTATGTACGCACGAGCGACAATACCATTCTATTGATGGTGAAATGGAATGTAATTTAATGTTATATAATATATAAAGAATAATTAACATGTTATATTTATTACTTACATCAATTAAACTCATTATTATACCCATAAAAATAATGAAGTGTTGAATGAAAAACTACACCACGATATGGAGAGGGTAAGTCGTACGCACGCATGAATGGTGACTTTGTCATTTATAGGATGGAGAGAATAAAGAATATGGTTGTGCCATATTTATAAAAACATAACTATAATTATAAGGAACTAGATTCATTATTTTTTTATGGAGAAAAAAATAAAGAGGAAGTGGAAGAAGAAAAGAACATTGAAAGAGGTGATGAAATAATTACCTCTTCTTCGGGTGATTCCTTTTAATTTGATCAAAAGGGCACATTGGGATGGATTTATGATCAAAGTAAGTCCTCTAGGTTTAATTGAGGGTAGTTTGGAGGATATTGGAGCAGGGTTTTTCTGATCCAAATGGCTTTGGAGGTGTGATTTTGAGAGAAGGGTATGTACCCTTTTATAAGAGAGGTGAGGGTCACTTTAGGAAAATCTTGAAATATTATTTTATTATACAATCATATTCGGTTTATAATGGATCCAAAAATATTTATATAGAGGATAAGGTGGGGATGGGTCTAAAAACTCCCAAAAAATAGGTTTTATAAGGGTTGAGGTCACCATATTAAACTTATCTTATAGATTTAACTCTTAGTTAAATAGTTTAACTTTTACCAACTATTCTTGTATTATTATAATATATGGTTAATAAACATAATATAAAAAATACAAGAGAACCCAAAGTGGTTCATTATTGACATATCTAACCTTATTTAAGTACTTTGGCCAAAAATTATATTTTTAGCAATATTATATCAATTAATAATATAGTATTTTTTTAAAACTCATTTATGTCAATTTTGACACTACTTAGTATTTGGTTTTTGTGAAAGTCATAAAAACTTTATCACTTAAAAAAATTTATTTAATCAACCATAACATTTCATATTAACATATAAAATTCGTGTAATACATCAAAAGTCTCAATTTACAATTATATTAATATTTAAAATATCAATCATTTTAATATTTCATTAAAATGGTAATTACTGCATCATCAATGTGTCATAAAAAAATTTAATTATTTAATTTCTAAAAAATATAAATAAAATATAATTATGTAGGAAATATTTTTATATTTATAATGAATATTTATAGTCGAATTTATCTTATATATAACCCGAGATTAGAAAAAATTAGTTATGAAAATTTGAGTTTAACACTTTTAAGTCTTCTTTAAATAAAATAATAATAAATGTCCTAATCTAATCCATGTAGGTAAAATAGGATAATATATTATTCCTAAGGTTTATTTCATTAAAAAAACACATATCCAATAGAATTAGGACATGTTTTAGGGTAATTATAATATCATTTTTATCTTTAATTACCCTATTTACGTTTAACTGTCGTAAATAAAATTCATAAGTTACTATTAAAAAAATTATTTTCATCCTATTGAACCACATTTTACTTACTAATGTCAACTGTGTCTCTCATATTTTTTAAATTAAATTAAAAAAAGTGGTAAAATTACATTTTATGCAAATCTGCAAATGTACCTAGAAGGTGAGTAAAAGACGTTAAAATGTTCAATAAAATTTTATACATCTCATTTTATTATAAAATGACTCTAATGAATTAAATTGAACTTATATAGGTATTATGTATCTATTTTTACCTAAAATAAATTTACATAAAATAAATAATTATTTAAATAAAAAGTAGGTTTAAAACAATAACACAATGTTCTTCACTATTCATCAAAAATTGAAAGTTTTCAGAAAAATACAAAAAATTAAACCTAAGCTAATTTTGATATTAAAAATTAAAAAATTATGTCTATTTTACCAAATTAAAAACATATAAGTTGTATTAATTAATTTTTAAAAAAATATTCCCGTTTTCCAAACCAAAAAGCGGGTTTTTGAGAAGTAAAAACTATCAAAAGATTGATATGTGTTTTTGTCCAATTTAAATGTAAAATTACTTCTAATAACCAATATTGGATTAAATTAAAAAAATATAATCTAATTATACTTAAAAACCATTCAAATTTATAATTTAACACTATAAATTATTTTGATTAAAAAACTTTTTTTTCAATTAAAATTTAGTATTTTTCATTTTTCATCAAAATATGAAAGTTATCAGAAAATCACAGAAAATTTATCCAAAATAAATTTTTATTTCCCAATTCTAAAGAAGAAGTTTATTTTATCAAATTGAATATATAAAAGTGTAAAATATTGAATTTAAAGAGGGTTCCCCATTAAAAGGTGGTAAACTTGCATTTTTTGAAAAATACTTCTTTTATCTAAAAAATTGAATTTTTCTTGTATTATGCATAAGAAACACATAATATGGATGTTAAAATTATATGAAGTATATAAAATTCCAAATTTGGTTATTACTATTTATAACTGCTTTTTAATCAGATAGTTTGATAGGTCGTGGTGCGCTTGAACTCAGTGATGCGTACGTCACACACTATCGTATTATTCAAAATGAAATGTACCATGGAATCTTGGGGTGTTATAAAAAACATAATTTTACCTTGTAAATACTTTTAAAAAATACAGTTTTCATTAAAAATAAATATTTTCACTATTCATCAAAAAGACGAAACTTTTTAGGAAAACCCCATAAATTCACCATAATGTAATTTTGAAATCACACAGTAAAAAAGAAATTTATTTTTTAAAATAAATTTTTTTAAATTATCAAATTTTATTTTTAAAACAAGCCCGCCATGAAAAGGTGGACAAACTGCCTTTTGGAAAAGTACAGCTTTTTATGCTTAGAAAAGGATTTCTTCTTATTTTATGCCTATAAAAATATTAGATTAATTCAAAAAAAATCATTAAATATAAAAAATATAAATTTCATTAATATCATCCACTAATGGAGATTAATTTAATTTATTAAGATAAATTCCTTTGTGGTAATAAAAAAATTCATAAAAACACATCCTCTATTGTCAATTGGTTTTTATATTCATTTATAATAAATTTTAATCCCAATAATTAATTTAATAATTCAGTTAATTGTTATTTATTCCCACTATTCCAATTTCTAGGTGATAATTATCATAGTGTATTGTTGTTCGGTAAAACTCAATCTTGCGTGTAACATAATCTATCAAAGGAAATCGGCATTGTTTGTAACATGAGCCAAACATTGTGTTGTGTGTACCACAACCATCAAATAATTTATATTTATTTTTAGAAAATAATAATTCATAAAACTCAAGGTGTTAAGCATGTACTAATCATTCTTTTATATCATCAAAGTTATTTGACGTTTTGGGTTTGTGTTCAGAACTTATGTCATTCTAATTGGATTTTTCCACACCTTTGGGAAATAGGTCTGAACCAGGTTTAAAATGTCCCACATGTCTGGTGGTGATGGGAGACTTTGAGGTGGTTTGGGACTTCTCAGTTATTGATCTTGACATCCTTGAATTGATCATCATCATGGATGTAATGATTAGCATAACAGACCATATAGACTATTATCATCATCGGGTACAGTTATTATCTACTGATGGGGTCACTCATGTTTTTTAGGGTGATTGGGACTCTATATCAGGAATGGAAGTTTCGGTTGTTCCATACAATGGTCTAATATCATTCCATTTTTATAGATGTTTCTTGATGTAATTGACCCATTCTCAAGTGGTCAGCTACTTTTGGTTGTCTGTACATACCCTAAGGTATTTACATATAATTTTTATAGCTTTCTACCATAGAGAGAGGTTGAGTTTACTATTGACCTGTTACCTGGAATGATATCAATTTCTATTCCATCCTATAAAATTAAACCTACTGAGTTTTTTGAACTTAATTTCCAACTTGAGGACCTGGATGTGAAAGTATTTATTCATCCTAGTGTGTCACCATGGGCTTTACCCGTACTCTTTTCTAATAATGTAGAGAAAAGTCTTAGACTTTGCATTGAATTTATGAAGTTGAATTGGGTGACCATTAAGAACAAGTATCCTTTAACTAGAATTGATTATATCTTTGATCAGTTGAGAGGGAGGTAATTTGTTTTCTAATATTGACTTATAGTTAGGGTACCACTAGTTGGGAGTCTGATAAGAGGATATACCTAAGACAACATTTCAATGTAAATATGGGAATTATAATTTTCTAGTTATTCTATTCACACTCACTAATGCTCCTACAGTATTCATGGGTTTGATGAACCAAATATTTAATCAGTTATTAGGCTCTTTTTTGTTATGTTCATAGATGATATCTTAGTGTACTCAAAGACAGAGGCGGGTAATAGAGACCATTTGGATATCATTCTTCAAACTTTGATGGAACATCTTTTGTATGGTAAGCTTTCCAAGTGTGTGTTTTGGATTGGAGAAGTGATGTTTTTGGGGAATGTGATATCTGATATGGGAATCTTAGTTGATTTTGAAAAGGTGTAGGAAGTTATGTCTTAGTAGAATCCCAAAAAAATGTTTGAGATCTAAATATTCTTAGGTTTTCAAGGTTACTATAGAAGGTTATTTTGGGACTTCTCTAAGATCACATCTTTGATGACAGCTTTTACCCATAAGAGTGTAAAGTTTGAATGAAATGAAATATGTTAGATATATTTTGGAGATCCAAAGATGAGGTTGACTTCATCAACGTTTTTTATTCTTTTGGAACCAAGGTTGGGTTATGATGTTTTCTGAGATGCATCTATAAAGTTTTTGGGATGTGTCTTGATGTTGGAGAAATAGATTATGGCATATGGATCACTCTAGTTACACCCTCATGAGAATAACAACAATACCTATGATCTTTAGTTGGAAGCTATTATGCATGTGCTCAAAATGTGGCATCACTATCTCTTTGGAGAGAGGTTTTTGGTATATTATGATCCCAATTTCCTAAAGTATTATTTCACTTAGATAGATCTGAACATACGAAATAGATTTTGGGTTGAGAATCTTCAGAAATTTTATTTTGATATCATATATAGCCCTAAGAAAGGGAATGTGGTGGTCGATGCATTGAGTAGAAAATTACTAACACAATCTATGAAGGAATTAGTTGAAAAATGGTCTATGATGAGTTTGTTTGCTGAGATGAGCTTGGAAGTGGAGGAGGTAGGTGGATAGGTGTTCTTATCTTTGATAAAAGTTGAATTTTCATTTAATGAGTGAGTTTGACTTGAGCAGATGATAGAAACCATGATCTGATGATTAGGAGAAATCTGAAATGGTGGGGAGACCTCATGCGGGTTATCTTGGTCTCCCAGTGAAAATTTATGCTTCCATAGAAGTTTTGTGGTTCCATTTTTCTTGAGACAGGAGTTTTTAGATAGTGGACACCAATCATGTTGGTTCATTCCCCCTGGGGCCAAAAAGATATACCATGATTTGAGACGTCAGTACTGGTGGTCGGGGATGAGGTGATCAATTGCAGATTTTGTATCCCGATCTCTCACTTGTCAAAGAGTTAAGATGGAACACTAGATACCTACAGGTATGTTTCATCCTTTACCTATTCTTTTTTGGAAGTGGTATGAGATTTCCGTGTATGTATTCAATGGTTTACAACAAACTCCTAGTGGGAAGGATGCAATTTGGATTATTGTTGATAGACTCATTAAATCAATGCATTTCATTCCAATAACAGAAATGATGAAATTGAAAAAACTTGGTGACTTGTATGTCTAAGATATTGTGAAGATTCTTTGGATTACAAATAGAGTTTTTTATAATAGGAAATTTAGGTTCACACCCATATTTGGGAAATTTTTTCATAAGGTAATGGGTTCCCAGTTCAAATTGATCACAAATTATCATCCACTTATAGATTGAAAGATATAGGGGGATATCCAAGTTATTGAGGATATTCTCAGGGCTTGTGTGCTTGATTTTAGTGGATCTTGGGATAGACATTTTCTTTTGGTTGAGTTTTATAATAACAATAGTTATCAGGCTTTGACCAGGATGGTTTATTTTAAGGCTTTGTATGGGTGGCCATGTCGATATCCATTGTTATAGGCAGAGTTGGGAGAGTAGTCCTTGGTTAGCCCGAGTGTTGTTTAGGAGATGACAGAGGTAGTTTAGTTGATCCAGATGTGTTTGATAATGTAACAAATTCATTAAAAATCTTATGTGGATAATTTGTGTCAGCTTTTGGAGTTTGAGATTGGTGATCGAGTCTTTCTCAGAGTTTCACCTCGCTTGGGACATCATCGGTTGGGTAAGCAGGATAAGTTGGCACTGAGGTTTGTGGGCCCATTTTATATCATTGAGTGACTGGAGATGGTGGACTATCAGTCACTATTACCATCTAGCTTAACTTCTATACACAACATGTTTCATGTTTTCCAGTTGAGGAGGTATATACCAGATCCATCCCATGTGATTTGATGGGAGGATATTGTTCTAGATCCCAATACAACATTGTTTGAGTATCCAATTCATATTATGGACTTCCAGAATAAGGTACTATTTGTTAAAATGATTCCCCCAGTCTGGGTATTGTGGCAGCGCAGGAAAGATCACCATGATACATGGGAGAGTGAGTCATTGATGAGGCAACAGTGGCCTACTCTTTTTTCAGATCCAGCATCCTGAGCTATTTGGGGGGGGGATCTTTTATTGTGGGGATATTTTAATGCCCTTTTACCTTTCTATAATGTATGTTATGATCTTTGCTTTTGTTTTCCTTTTCTTGTCAAGCATGTGTTTTAAACCCAAAATTGGTAGGATACTTATAATGTTGAAGTTAGGGATTTTTTGGATTTTCAATCTGAAACTATAGTTTCTTCTATTTCCTGGGATGTTACATGATGTGTAATGGGATTACACGACATGTATTGGACACCAGACACATCTCATGAACTGAATAAATAGTGTGAGTTTTTACACATCGTATAAGGTGAAAATACATTTTTTAATTAAAAATGTGATGTTTTTTAGGAATAACTTGAAATTAAAGGGATTAATTGTGTTTAAAATATTACATGCCATGTAATTCCATAAGTTTCAGTTTTTAGGGTTTCGTCCGGGTGTTTCAGGCTTCAACCTATCTTTCAGTTTTCTCCTCTTGACCAGAGCTCTTAACCTAGGAGATTTTGGGAATCTTACTTCAGTCCAGATCAATTAGTTTAGTGATTGATCAGCAAGGTTAGGTACTTTGTCTCCCTCAGTAAGCCTTCCTCTCAGTTTCCCTCTTATTTGTGGTTTTAACGCCAACACCATTTTTATGGGGATTGGAAATCGTATTGTGTTTTCTATCAATCCTTTTTCATTATCTGGTCATGTCTTGTCTTCTGAAGGTAGATCTTGTGGTTTCCAATCCCCATTGTCAAAGGAGATTAGGTTTTATATGTTCTTAAGGTTGGTGGATCTATTCAATTATTATAATTTCTTTAATATATTATTGTTCATACTATTTCCTTAAGATTTAAAGTGAAATTGAATGTGTTTAAATTGAAAAGGGAATGGGTTCATGTTTAAAAATGGGGTTTTCTTTGAAAATATAATTTAATTGATTTGAAATAGAAAATTGGTCTTTCAAACCCTGAAGTAGATTGTCATGGATTTTAAATTATTTTATAAAAATGTGATCATGGTTTTTAAAACAAAAAATGAAAACCATTTCACAGTGGGAACCTTGGGTACATAGAGAAAGAGATACTGGTAGCCTTAGTGTCTGTGACACCACTAGGAGGTAACTTCTTGTATGTTGATGGTCTATGGAAGGACTCGATGTTAGTTGGATCCAACCATTTGCCTTATTATTCTTGTGAGTGTCTAGTACATATTTTCCTATAGGCTAGATCCTAGCTTGTTAGTACATTGTTGTTCCTACTTATTTGTTACCTGGTAGTTTATTTCATAGATGTTGGCTCACATGTATATTTATATTTTGGTTTCATTATCTGTTGTTTATGGATTTCAAAAACATGGAATGTAATTTATGAAAACTCAAGGATTATTTGAAAAAGGATTTCAAATGGATTTATTTATAAAACTTCTTGTAAAATTGTTTTTTTTAAGGCTTGGTCTTATGCATTATTTTTATTATAACCTTTTTAGATCTTTTGGTGGTATCATACTAGTATCTATTTATCACGCCCCAATTTTTCTTGTGGGAGGATGTAGACCTTGTTTTTTAGGATTCAGGTAAAGGGAATAGCATTTTTTATCATGTAGGATTCTCTTTATGTTGCTGTTTTGTTTTGGGATAGTTTGGAGGTGATGTTTGGTCACATAGAGACGTATTTTCTAGACTTGTATATTTTTTTAATTTAGAATGTTTGGCTCAGTTGTATCTCCCTTTGATTCCTCTTTGTAGTCTGGTTTTATGTCTTGTTTTTCTTGTATATGAGACTACTTTTTTATCTTTTTTTACCCCACCCCGTGATGGTATGACTTGGGTGACTGGTCTAGTTGTCCCAGGTTGGTCTATTATAGAAAATCAAGGACATCGAAAGGCAAACTACACCCATAAGAATGGGGAAGCTAAATTTTCATTCATTATCAAGTGTGATCTTTAAATATCTACACATTGGGTATTAGATACAGCTTGTGGTGCTCACATCTGTATCCAAATGTAGAAACCAATTTTATTATGAAAGATTTCTAGAGGATAGGTGGATTTTTAATCTACCAATGGTATGAGGCTGGCTAGTCTAACCATTGGTAACTATCACCTTTCATTTCCAACATGAATGACATTGGTTTTAAGAGATTGTTATTATGTACCAAATGTTACCAGGAACATAAATTATGTATCATGCCTATATGCAGATGGTTATTTTTCAAATATTGAAAGAAAATTTGTTTCTTTTATAAATAAAACATATGTTATGGTATGGAACATTTAATTAACATTATTTATGTATTAAATTATGAAAACTAAGTATTGTAAATAGATAACAAATCATGTTCACATGACTCGAATAACACCATGCTATGGTGGAAGAACCTGATTTTTCTATGATGTATAGATTCTTTTTATTTTCTATCTAATTCTTTCATTTTGACCTAATATGGATTCCTGGTGAGGCTATGGAGAAAATGAGGGTTTATAGGGATTTTTTGGATCTCATAACTCCAACTGGTGGAAGAAAACACTGGGCTATGTGGTTAATAAAAATTGTGAAGCCCAGTCCACACAGTTTCTATTAACTGTGTGGGGTGTTTCTATGGGAAATAGTGGTTGCATGGTTTTCCCTAACCATTCATCTTGGGTTTCACACTCATGCATATGATCTATATATTTTAACATTGGAATATATAAGGGTTTGTGAACGGTTTCCCAAACCGTGTGCATGAACCATGCAGTTACCTTCTTTGGATAGTGCCTAATGCATGGTTGGTGTATGGTTTGACCAATCGTGAAACAAAACCACATGAACCCCCATTTTTGGGTGAAAATTCCATTTCACCCATAAGATCTTTTAAATTTAACCCACTTTCTTATTTTATATATTCCAATGGATAGGTCCCCTCTTTTTCTCCCATTAGAAGCTCCATGGTTATCCAAAGATAGGTTCTTGGATTGCTTTGTTTTCCAAACTCCGAATCAAGAGTCGATTGTCTCATTGGATTCATATTGGTAGGTTATTTGGTCCTTAGTCTCGTTTATCCATTTTTCTTCTCCACAACAGAGATATTTTGATGTAGGATCATATTCCTTATTTTCAATTTTTTCATTTGTTCTTCCATTTTTTCCAATCCAATCTGAACTAAGGGTCTATAATAGATGAGGAGATTACTATAGGCATAAGGTATATGGTCTATAACTTCTCCCAAAAAATATCTTCATTTATAATTTTTGTCATTGTATGCATTCCAGTTTCATTAGGCATTACTTCTAAAATTCATATACATTTATTATAATCATTGAAATTTTATTTTAGAACCTTAATTATATATGTTCTTTATGATGTTATAGATTGAGACCTTAATGGTGTACACCCAATTAGGGTGTGTCTTAGGTTGTGCGTATTTTTTCCTTTATTGAGTTTATGTGAGACATTTCTCGGGTGAGATTCACTTGGCCTTGTGAAGGTAAGTGTTCCATCATAATTAAATGAATCTTGAATTGATTAAATATGATGTATATTTATAATTTGACCTGGCCTAGTTAAATATGAAATAAATTGTTATTGATTGCATGACCTCTATGGAATGAATCTATTAAATGTTTATGAATTAAAGTGATATATGGTTTCATGTCCTTGATACACCTTTTCATGGTTATTTAAAGGTGATGTAATGGACCTATTAAATGATTAAAATGGAATGAGTATTACTTGGGATAAAAAGGAATAATTATATATGAATAAGGTTCCTATTGAATATGTACCTTTTTACCTTTATAGGAATGGTCATCCTTTAGATAGCCTTGGATTCCCAAGGGAGTTCCTTGAGTACTCAGAGGATTCCATTCTGATTTAAAGATTCAATTTCCAAGGGAGATACCCACCTTGGAATATGGTTCTTGTATATTAGTAGAAGCCCGACATGATTATATAGGACCCCTTCACTATATCTCCATATATTAAAATGTCTTGGATACACTCCTTGGATTTAACTTGATGTCTTCTGACACATGGCACCATGGATTCACCCCATTGGTCCTAGTCATTCTTTGCCCATAATTACTATGAACAAGCTCCATAGACTTGGTTAGAATATTTTACATTTTAATGCATTGGTAATTTCCCCTTGGATTAAACTTAGTCCCCTTTATATCTAGATAGTATGTGATATTGTTATGAGTTGTCTTGACCACTGAGGTCAAAGATTCCTTGGTTACACCATTGATACTCTGTCATTATTACATTATGTTATAGTATTATTTTTAACTGTATATATAAATTATCACATTATTATAAAATGAAGTGTAATCAATTGGATAATTAAATGATCACATTCTTAGAGACATCACCAGCTAAGGTTGAAGTAGGTATGAGTTATTTATTCAGAATTAATTAATTTTCTTTACCTTCACACCATCATTTTGTATCCATGGAATGGATTTTATGGATTCCATTAGTGGTTCCCTAATATGATTTATCTCACACCCTATTTGGTTCATCATTGGTACCCAGGAATATTATATGATCACAGGTGTGTACAAGGGTAATCATCTTACTTTGGACACTTGACTTGATTACTTAAGGATAGAATCTTGGTATCAGATGATTACGCCAGTGTTCGAGATGCTTGGATAGTTTTTGTAATTTTTTAATCTTTTGTATATAATGTATTTCATTATCATCCTAATTCCATGTATGACTACTTTTATTTTGTAGATACATTTCATTACTATTTTTTATATGATACAGTTTACAGTTATTGGGTTTATTATTTATTACATGGATGTTTATGCTTATTTTCACTTCCATATTTGTTATACTACTTCCTCTTGTTTATTTACTATTATTATATATTTTGTACTCTAATCTAAGATGATGAAATAGCCTCCCCACTTTCACACCCTAAGCCCTCACTTTTAGAAGGTAGCCTATGGCATACAAGGGGATGTGCTTGAGGCCATATGGCCCACCGGGTCTAGGGAACCATTGAGTGGAACCTAGTTTGGGATGTCCTAATGTGGTATCAGATAATTTTATTTTTCATTTGTCTTATGGTTTTGTAAATTTATAGAAGTTGTTAGAAACATGTTGGAACTTGATTCTATGTCGTGCATGGGAGTGGTTAACCCATGTTAAGGATAAATACCAAGTTTCCTAGGAATGGGAAATTTTTTTCTCTCATTTTCTCTTATTATAATTGATATACTTTCACTGATGGGTGATGCACATGAATTGTGCTATTTTATATTATTTCTGGATATTTTAACTTGGCCCAGTATGACAAGAATCATTGTTATATGCATCACAATAGGCATATAGGATTCACCTTCCATGTATATTCCATGCCTATAGGTGCATTTTACTAATTGAATTTCCTATGTTTCCCATGATTATTGAGTGATCAATGGTTATATAGGCATGTGATAATAATTTCTTCTATATGGAAAGGAAATTTGGTCTTTTAAAATGTAACCATTAATCAAAATATTTTTTCCTGTATGGATTGATGATGGAATCCTAAATGTCCAATTTCAATTGATATAAGCTATGTACCCATAGATACATGAGATAGACATTATCTATAATTCCATGACTAACAATTTCAATTTATAAGGTGTACAGGACCTTATTTATTAGAATAATAAATTAATTAGAATTGATCCATTGTATTTTTACCTATTACATTATGAGACCGAATATAAGGGGGAGGAATATAATTAAATGGGTGTCAATTTCAATTATAAAGTGTATGGGAGTTTATTATCTAGGAATGTCAATCCATTTAATCCAACCTTCTATTATGTATAAAATCACTTAATAATTTTAAATGTAAATTGAAACTAATAAATGAAATGGTTTCTAGTAAATGAAGAGGAAAAGTGTAATTGACCCTTAAAATATTGGAACCCCAATAAATCATAGCCTAAACACTTAATAATACTTTGGACTTATAAGTGATTAGTTGGGGTAATCTTTTGTGTATTAATCCCCTTTTTCCTTATGATATACTTCTTCTAGTGTTCCAATATTTTTCAAATCATGTTATGAGGTGTGTTCTTGGAATTTTTAGAGATATCCCACCATAATATCCTCAGGTCGTGCACTAGGAGGGTGGCAATGGCCATGCTCAAGAGATAGTGGGCCCAAACCACCAGTATTATCGCTATGATTTTCACTTGTAGAATCACCTTATATAGCCTAACTAAGAACTAACACTCACATTTTAGAGGGTTTTCTATGTTTGATGTAGTCTATGAAAGGTGCTTTGTGACCTCCACCTACATTGTCTGATCTGACTCATGATTTCTAGTAGCAGCATCCTGCCATCTTTTCAAGGGATGGTAGTCCAGAGGTTGTTGAGTCATGGATAGAGGTCATTCTTTCTATATTTGAGCATATAGATATTCCTCCATAGAGTAGGGTCAAGATTTCTACCTACATGTTGTGTGATTCTGTAAAGCTCTCGTGGGATGTGATTACCCAGGCTAGTCGTCATAAAGGCATGGTCTGGTAAGACTTTCAAACTTCCTTCTATGATTACTTTTCCCCTCAAACACTGAGATCTAACTAAGCCAAAGAGTTCATGAACCTATAGAAGGGTTTTATGTATGTCATGGACTATTTAGCACGTTTCATCGAGTTGAAATTATTTTCAATGCTTCTATATGGTGATGATTTATTGCAAGCAAGACGTTTTGAGTATGGGATAAAGTATGCCATTCGATCACAGTTAAATGTATTTTTCCTATCTACCTTTTCTGATATCATAAATTAGGCTCTTATCACTGAGTGTAACATGAAAGAAGCTAATAGTTTTAGGAAAATAGGTTCATTGATGAGATGGGACAGTAGTTCTTTCAATATTAGAAAGTGTATCTTTGAGGTTTCTCATTATATAAGTGTTGGACATAGTATCTATACTTGAAGCTTATTCATATTCCATTAGTGTGGAGAACAGGGCATGTGAAGCCTCATTGTGATAGAGACACATTTTGGTTTCATGATTGTGGAAGTATAGGTCATATTCAAAGGTTTTATCGGACCTTTCCACCTACTTCTAGTGGAAGAGTATATGCACCAACTCCACCTTCAAGAGAAAGATCAGTTATTCCATGTCATGCAAGGATTTGGAGTAGCACCGACTGAGATGTCAGAGGAGGAGTTTTTGGTTATGGTATCCACACTTCTAACGATCAGTGTTAGCATAGAAAACCTACTCATGGTAGTCTATCTATAGATCAGGGCTATGTATTAGGCCAGTTTCATGCTTTAAAGATAATACACAAGGATCAGAGTGTAGGGTTGTCTACTGTATGAGGTACTATTCTAGTTGTCTATACTATTGTATCTACTTTATTTGATATAGGTTATTCTCAGTCCTTTATTTCTTTATCGCATTTGGAAAGTCTTGGGATGAAAATTTAGTACTTCTATAGGTTGATGGTCATGGACACACCATTGGGAGTGCTGTTAGAGGACATATTCCAATGCAAAGACTATCCCCTTGAGGTAGGAATTTGCAGTTTTTTATGGGACCTATTCATCCTCGAGATGAAAGGCTTCAATTTCATTCTCGAGATGGACTATTTAGTCCCCTATCATGCCTATGTGGACTATTATCATCATAGAGTATCTTTTACATCACCAGAGGGTGATAGTTATCTTCACAATGGTGAGTGGGATGTCTAGGTTAATAGATATTTACCAAATCATCATGAGATAGGTGGAGTGATCGCATAGATGTTTCTAATAGATTTTTCTCCCATGGTAGATAGTTTTAGGGATTTCATTCCCAATGATTTTTTTTGATTACCTTCTTAGTGAGAGGTAGAGTTTATAATCGATCACATTCTAGGTGAAGCACCAATATCTATTCCTTCATACAAGATGAAACCTACTGAGCTCTAGGAGATCAAAAATGGTTGGAGGGTTTAGAGTATAAATATTCTATTTGACCCAGTACTTCATCATTGGGTTCACCCATGCTTTTCTCTAAGAATGAAGATGGGACCCTTAGGTTGTGCATGGATTACCAACAGTTGAACTATCTTATGGTCAAAATTAGTATCTACTACCTCTATTAGATGATATCTTCAACTAGTTATGAGGATTTAGAGTGTTCTCGAAGATCAACCTAAGATTAGACTATCATTAGGTGAGATTCATGACTTCAGATATACCATGTACGACGTTATGTAGTCTGTACAATCTATATGAGTATCTGGTTATATCATTTGGTCTTATGAATGTGCATGTTGTTTTCATGGACATGATGAATAGGGCTTTCCACCCCTGCCTAGGTTCCTTTTTTATGGTTTTTGTGAATGAAATATTGGTGTATTATCATACTCAGAGAAACCATGATAAATATCTTGATATCATTTTGAATACACATATTGAGATTCATCTATATGCTAAGATTCATAAGTTCCACTTCTAGATCAATAAGGTTTCTTGGGTCATATTACCTCGAAGTCGGGTGTATTAGTTGACCTAGAGAAGATGGGTGTAGTTGTGTCACAACCCCCTCCTTCCAAATATGACACAATAAGGGGAGAGAGATAATAACTCTCAAGCCCCACTTCTAGTAGGCCCTAGGTTGGTTACTAGAACCAAGGGTATAAAAATCTCAATAAATTTGAGGCATTATCCTATATAATATAAATTGGATGAGGAGATAAGATGAATCATACACAAAAAACTCGAAGAAATAAAATAAAATAAACCAAAACCATCCCATAATGCATGTATAAATAAAAATGACATAGATAAAAGTCTCCAAAGTAAATACCCAAAATAAAAGCTAAAGCAGCGACACCGCAGCTATCCAAAGGTCCAAGAGAGTAATGTCCAACACGGTCCACATAGTTCTCCTAGAAACCTGAAAATAGAATACATATGTAGGGTGATCATACAAGTATACTCAGTAGGAAAACCAAATTCTCCCATGCACATGTGATAGAATCATACTAATGAACTTGTGATCAAATAGAGGAACCAACCGCACCTAAATAGGTATATTAACCAAACCCAACCTCACTAAGTCTTTCTCACCAAATAATCCAAGTCAAGTAATATAATGTAATAGGAATCACACTAATAAGGGTACCCCACACCGCTTTCCCACTAGTATTCCAGTATCACACCCCAACATCGTAGATCATGGTTCTCTCATCTCTTCTACATACCACACCACTGCACAAGCCTGGTCACAATACACCTCACCCAAAGACACCTGGGCTCACCACCCCATAAGAATGGGTACATCACATCTCTCCCAAAAAAACTTAATCCACAACACATCTACAACTATAACCAGAGCATTACGGTATCATGAACATGTAAAACATCAACCTCATTCTCTTATCCTACTATACACGACCCCCAACTGAAGCTACCCAGAAGCACAACCATATCACATCTCACACGAAAACACCTGGCCCACCGCCCCACAAGCACAGTCATATCTCACTTGAAAAAACCTATTCTATCACAACCACCATCTAATTCACTAATAAACCAATACCCATAAAAATTGTACAATACCTACCACTCCTTGAAGAGAGAGTGGGAAAGAACAGGTACCCATACATCTGTCCTTCTCACCAGACATCGTGTAAAATACCCCTATGTGACTATGTGAGTATCGAAACATGGTGCCCGATGTTGGTGGGGTGAGTATAGAAATCAAATGAATATACATGTATATACATATATCCACACACATAAGCCTAAACTACGGGTTTAAAACCAAACACTACCAACCTCACAACATCGCCACTTTTTATTCCACCTCTAGATGCAGAAAACCACACAAGCCACAAGCCACATTCACATTTCTAACCTATTACAATTATCAGAATAATTTATTTCATTATTTAGCATCAACCACATTTAACCACACAACCCATCATTTACTTATTCATTATCCATTCTCAACCCATTAACCAAACCAACCCATTTCATTTCACTTTCTTTATTATAATCTCATATTCCATTACTGACTGGGTATCTAGCACAACACAAAAATAGATAAAATTATCTCAACATCCCCCAAATAACCATTTCCCTTTAACCCCAAAAATCATAGCCAAACAACCACCACATTGCCACCCCAAAAGCGCCTCCCACAAACCATCACCTCACCACACCAAAAGAAAATCACACAAACCACTTTGGTGCCCCAATAGCACATCTAAACAAACCATGTTCCCCACATGCTCAAACCACACATCACTATCCCACAACCACATACACACATCACAACACATCAAGATTATTTTATGGATTTTACAAAGGGGATTTTACCACAATCCACTTTATTTTAGGGGAATCATCACACAAGATATAATAATAGGGAAACCATTTTATTAACCAAATATAAATGGTAATCCAATTTCCATTTTAGGGTGATATCACAACAATCACAAGAAAATTAGAAGTTAACACATACCATTCGGTGCAAACAAAACCCACAAAAACCATAATTTTTAATGTGGCATGAATCCTATAAAAACAAAAATGTCACAATAATAATAAATATGTAAAACATGAAAAAAAAACCCATTTATCCTTCAGTTTTAATTTAACAAATTATTTATCCTTAATTAATCCAGAACAACCATAAAAAATAGGAAAATAATAAAACCCTCCTGCATGATACACAATAAATAGAAATGACAGATTCCCTACCTCAAAGGATGTTTCCAAATTTCTATGCACCGCAAGGAAAATAAGAAAGCCTGTAAACCACAACAAAACCATGAGAGACCATGGATAAACCTACAACACACCCAAATATCATCAAAACACAACCCAAACACACAACCCAAACCAAACCAAACCACCGCAGTGAAACTCCAAAGAAGAATTGATGTAAATTGATGAGAATTAGAGGAAAAATTTCCATGGATCAAATATGGAAAGCTAGGAACCAATCCCTATTGGAATTAATCCCAAAACACATAAAAGGGGAGTTGTTGATTGACTAGAATGAGATGGAGAGATAGAGAGAGATAGAATAGGTTTTGATAAAAACATGAGCTCTTCAACCTTTAAAATGTGTTTCACAGGGTAATTACATGATGTGTAATCCCCTTTCATGTTGTGTAATCCTCAAGGTTTGGTTTCACTAAAAAACACGTCTCCTTTTTATTATTTAACTCACAAAATCTATACATTGTGAACTGATCTTATACAATTCATGAACCCCATTTCACATTGTATAAACTATACAGGACGTTTATTTCCTATAGAAGTTCTACTTCACTTATATCCTCCTCCAAAAACTCCTAAAACTTCCTCAGACCTCCTCTTGAACACCTCCAAACACCAAAACTAGAAATATAACAATCCAAGAAGGAATAAACTGTTACATCAGATGCCTCTCAAACAATTATAACCCTTGAGAATCAAAAACTAATCCTAGAAGGAAAGGGGTCTGAACAACCACCCCATAGGATACCTCCCAAGGATCTCATTATAATTTAAACACTACCACCATCCAAACTTTCCAAACCAAATGGCCACAAACATCTTTAACAACCTCATCACCACACAACCTCAAATCGCCTCATCTCACACAACCATATCACCACAACCATCACAAAATCTACACATCCCAAACCAAAAACCACTATAACCAATGAACCAAACCATACCAAACATACAAATCTGGTAATTCCATCCTTCATGTTAAGATAATATTTTCACTGGGTGGCACTAACTCACCTGCATGGGTTTAATCGCATCGCAGTTAATGCATCTTGATTAGGAATCAGGTCCTATCATTTTCATATGTCATAAATTCATTACACATTATAAATTAAGAAAATATAACATCTCATAACAAATAAATATCCAAATATTACATCATAAGGAAAAATGGGGAAAAGAAAAATAAAACTCAAAATAGATCTAGGTACTAGGCATGCATCTGCATATTGTGTTCCCATGTAATCTCCTCTAGGAAACCATACCTTCACAACACACGAACCAGAGGAATGGTTCATCCATAGAGCACCTTCTCTTGGAAATCTTGGATATCTACTGGTTTCTCCATGAATGTTGCGTCATCCAAGATATCCATCTTCCCCAATCAATGACAATGGATTCATCATGATGATACTGATGAATCTAAGATACATGAAAGACATTGTGGATCCTCTCTAGCAATGGTGGCAATGCCAATCGATACACCACCTCACCAACAAACCCCAACACCTAAAAGGTCCCAAAAACATGGGAGAAAACTTACTCCCCCTATCCAACCTCCACTACCCATTTCAAGGGGAATCCTTCAAGAACATGTTGTCTCTAACCTCAAACTCCAAGGGCCTCCTCTTATGGTTGGAATAAGACTTCTTCCCATCCTACACTACTTTTATCCTCTCACGAACAACATGAACCTTCTTTGTCATGTTCTACACCACATTGGATCTAAGAAATGTTGTCTCCCAAACCTTTGTCTAGCATAATGGATAATGACATGGTCTTCCATACAAAGCCTGAAATAGAGCCATACCGATAGAAGAGTGATAGTTGTTAGTATAAGAAAACTCAACCAACAGAAGGATCCTTACCAAAGATCCACAAAATTACAAGATTCATGTCCAAAACATATCCTCTAGCATCTAGATATTCGGTTCTGCCTACCCATTTTTTTGAGGGTGTTAAGAAATACTGAGGTGTAACTGGGTCCCAAAATCATGATGCAATCCCCTCCAGACCTTCAAGGTAAAACATGCATCCTAATTCGAGAAAATAGACCTCATAACTACATGTAACCACACCACATCATCAACATAACTTGATTAAACACTGAATGAGGAAAATATTCATTATTAATATATATAATATTCATGTGCTTTATTATTCATAAACACTATTTTAGTGCATTTTAATCTTTGAACATTATTTCATATTATAATTGTAATTCCTTCGTAAAATACACTATTACGTGGTACATTTTTTAACATCATTTAAAGTACCCAAAATGTCCTTGATTTTATTTTCATGTTTTATTTTTCAGGTATCTCATGTTACAAGGGAAAATTTCAAAAAATTTAAGTATCTAAAGATTCACATTGGAAGACTACCAAAATGGGCTTTCATGGAAACACATTCTGGCCAATGTAAGATGGAAAACATACTAGTAAAGAGACTATAGCGGCCAGGATCTAAGCCCAATGATTATAAAAATTTAACTAAAGATATATAAAATCATGGGGAACATTTCATTCAATAGTGTAAAAAGATAAATGGGATGTTTTAATGAAGTTCGAGGCATCCCAAGTTGAAAATAAATTTATGGGCCAGATTCTAAGGCCCAGAAAAACAGCCCACCATTTTAAACATATCTCGTAATAAATAAAATATTTTGGTCTGAAATATTACAAATAGTTATAAGACACCTGGAGATTCATTTTTCTCTTCTATGGACTACTCCAATTCTGCCATCTAGAAGGTTATCTAGGTGTCTCTGTTCGGTGGATGCAAGCTGGCTACAACTTTGGTTCAAGGGTGGAAAAGTCTCATCTCCCTTACCTTCCACCACCCTAGGCTACCACCATTAACTTAGGAGACGTAGAAAGATGGGGTTTCGAACCAACTCTCCCAAAATACCTATTTAAGGTAGTGGTTTTGGAGGATTTAATTATCTTGGATTCTTCTTTCATTATAATGTTATGCTTCCACTTTTCCTTTGTAATGTTCTACCTCAATTGTAAGTTGTTTTAATTCATCTTAGTTTCTTAATAAAATTTCTTATTTTCCAATTATTCTGTTCTTCTCCATCTCAATTTGATACCTTTTCCTCAAGGTGTTAATTTATTCACACCAAACCTTGTGAAATTATTCACACAATGGTGGAGTGATCATTTTCTTTTCATTGTTTTTTTAATTCTCCATTTCCTCCCTCATGACTCTACTTACCACTTCCATTGAAACCATAGCATCAATAAAGGGATAACCCACCTGTGGTTTGATCCAAGGGAGTATCAAGGGTATGGATTGTATTTTATTTATCACCTTATTAATTTCTAATCACTTCTTTTAATTGAGATTTTTATTTGATGATTTTAAATCTTCTTTATGCTTGTTGAATTTTAAGGCAACATACTTCGAGTGCTAATATGAACCTTTACCTTGGTGTGCTCATAAATTTTATCCTTCAAGTGTATAAGTTATTAGTACTATGGTTTTTTGGTATAAAACTAGTATGTGATGAAGATGTTTGATCTACTTGAATAAACCCATCTCAAATATAAGAAATTGAAATTGTTAAAAATTAATTTTATCCAATCCACCCCTTGTAATAACCTAGGATCAAACCTTCTCATAATTTGATTTCACTTAAGTCACATATTTTTCACTTAAACCTATCTAAAATCAACCCATGGTTGGCCACTTAATAACCCAAATCAGTCCATAAAATGTTCATGTCTATAGGTTTCTTCTTAGGTATCTGAGGAATCGACAACCCAAGCTACTCAACATTTGACCTCTTAACCCAAAAAACATGGGTAAATTTGGGCGAGACCAAATTTTGGCACCATTTCCAGGGATATAAGTATGTTCTTAGACACTTTATCCTTTACTCACCCCAATTTCACAATTATCACCCCCATCTCTCTTATCTTTACCCCTTTCTATTTGTGTGTGTCCTAAGAATCTAGAATCCAAATTTCAATCTTCTCAAATGGAGTATCTTACAAATTACCATGTCAGAAACCCATGCTGGAATAAAATAGAAAATTAATATTGGGTATCCCCTAATTTAGTAAATTTCTTTGATCAACCCTTTATTTATTACCACACACCTGGTGACATGTACAATCATTGGGATGGTGAATATTCAAAGGATAAATTTACATCCCTCACAAGGATGGTTGAAGATATCAATATTAGGGAATTACATCATGTATAGGATTCTATCCTACCTAATCCCCAATAGCTTCTTGAACAATTTTGTAAAAAAATGGATAAAATTAATTTGAAAGTTTCATCATTGAGATTAGAACTACAAAGAATTGAAACATGTGGGGAACCTAGCACTACATTGATTGTCCATTCAATAACCTTATGTGATGTTTCTTGTTTCCCACAAACCCCACATGAATTTACTGAAGAACTAACCTTTTGATTTGGGATATATGTAGAGGATAAAGGAATTTTTGAAGGGTCTTTAAATCAGGAGGAAATTGATTTTTTGGATTCAAAAGAGGAGAATTTGACATCATGGATTGAGTCTCCTAAGGATAACTCCATTGATGAATTTTCAAAAACACCAATCATTGAACCATTGAGAGAAATCACAAACATTGAGTTAATACCCATTCCTAACATTGATCTTTCTAATTTTTTGTTTTAATCTTCTATTCAAAAGGAATAGATTCTGTTGAGAAATTTGGAAAATTAAATTGGGTTGGATTCAAAATCTCAACCTGTATCTGAATGACCTATCCAAACCAAACTCAAAATTATTATCCTTACTTCCACACTAAATTATCCTTTCATAGGTTATAACCAAGACCTTTCAGTTGGAATTAATTATTCTCTTGAAACCAAAAAAGTTGGAATGATCATTGATGTCTTAGGCAAGACTATAAAGGAAACTAGATCAACCATTTCTGATATTCCTTGGATTTTCCCACTCATGGTAGAATATAGGTTTGTACATGGCACAAATTATAAAAAAAGAATCAATCTAAATAAAGTATAGTTGGAGTAATATGGGGTATTTAAAATTTTTAAAGTTGGTATTGTGTAAGTTATGGGGGTTCAAGTCGAGCTAAAGATGTTAAACAAAAGCGTTGCACGGGAGGCAACACGTGGTTTTTATGTTTCCAATCTTTTTGAATCATCTTTATTTTTCAAATAGGATTAATGAAACTTTTTGATATTTAAAAAATAAAAAATATATATATATACTGTTGACATGTTCTTCTATTATGGGTATGCATGGGTATGAAATGGGAGCGCCATATTCATCTGTGCCATGTGGTGTGATCCTTGAATAATACCTTACCGAAAAATTTAAAAAGAAGACAATGTATCATCAGTTCATTTTATTTTTATGTGTTTTTAGGTTAAAATATAAAATAATGATAATAAAAATTAAAAGGAAACATTGTAGGTCATGGGGAAAACCTCATCACAACTGGTGAAGCTGCAGGGACTCAAACCCAAGACCGAAGGGTGACAGGGGTGCACACTTACCACTGACCTACAGCTTATAGTGCTTCCTTATTCTATAATTTTTGTATATATACTTCTATATTACTTTTTTTATTATATGAATAAATTTACATATCTATATATATTTCATTATTTTTATTGTTTGTTTTTCCTTTTTCCACTAGGGAAATCTGCAAGTGACATGAATATCAAAGGACTAAATTGGAGCGGCAAGAACTTCAACTTCAACCACCAGGTGACTTCATTCCATGATCCTCGTATTGAAAATTCCTTTTATAACTCCTGTCATCTACCTCTACCGCCTTCTAAATTTTATTTTCTTTAAACACTGGGTATAGTGTTATTCTAAGTTGGGGGGAGAAATGAATGAAAAAGAAATTATTAATATTGTGTGTATAAAAAATGTGTTCAAGGAAAAATTTCGTTAACCTTGAACATGATAATACACATTGCACACTTTGAAACTGAATATCAAATAATTTAGCATGCCCTGATTCTAATTTTAATCCATGTATAATTTCATGAGCATAGATTTTGGAAAGTGTGGCTGTCTAATGTAAAATTTCATCGTTTATATTTTTCATCCAAATAAAAAAAGAGATCACAATGCATGTCCTTTGGATAGTGGGGTATGTAAGAACATGGTTATTATTCTTGAGGTATGGGTTTCTTATTTTCCTTTTTCCTTAAATATTTTTGAGAAAATAAGGAAAATGGGGGAAATCTCAAACTTTTTGGGTACACGTTGTGTACTTGTCCACACGCCGTGCACTTTAGCCATGCTGGTGATGAAAGGTGTAAAAACTGACTACACGCCGTGTAGTGGGTATTTACACACCGTGTAGTCAGTCAGAAGTAAAATAGTAAGGCGGTGGCCAGCTGAGCGATAGTAAACGCCATGTACTCAGGTTTTACATGTCGTGTACTCATGTCGATAGATGAACAGTGTCACGCTGGTGAGAAGCTGCCAGCAGAACAGTTAAAAAATGAAAGGTACACATCATGTACCCAATAGTACACACTGTGTAGTCTATTTTTTCACTTAAAATGGAAAGTAGCCTCCTCTGTTCATAGAGGAATCTTAGAACTGAAAGAGAGCTTGGGAGAGATGGCCGGAGCTTGGAGGACCTCCCAACTGCACACCAGGAACCTGTTTTCTGCACCGTCAATCTCCTTGGAATTGCACAGGTGAGTTCTTCCTTCTCCTTGTGTAGATCTTTCTAATTATTCCTCTAAAGAAAGTTATTTGAGTTTGAACGAGGTTATTTTCACCTCGGATATATGTCGTTCTTGGAAGTTTCAAGGAGCGCTGTTCATGTATATCGGTCAGGGGTGATCGAGGTAGGTTGTATGGTGTTTAAATTCCAACGGTTGTGTGTGTTTTTGTATTCCAATGTGCTACGAACCCACATTGGGGTTTTTATGGCTGAGTCCATGGCTGTTTAAATACCTAGAATTGTATTGGTAATTTAATGGAAGTGTAAAACTGTTGTTTGGGATCACATCTTGGATCCAGGACCACCAGGGGTGCATTCCACTGTTTATCCGTTTGGATCGGATACCCAAGGGTATTCCATGTTTACATTGATCATGAATTTTTCCTTGAAAGGAATTGTATATAAAATTGCTTGTTAAGCTTTGGGCTTGGCCTGGTTACTTGCACCTGAGGGCGGTGTTTTACTTTAGCCTGAGGGCGTTGTCTTCTTAGCCTGACGGCGGTAGTTGTTTAGCCTGAGGGCATTGCATCTTATGCCTGAGGGCAGTAGATTCTATGCCTGAGGTAAATATTCGGTATACCTGATGGCGAGATTCCATACGCCTGAGGGCACCATTCGTTATGCCTAAGGGTAATCCTGAGGGCGTGGTTATATTATCCTTAGGGCAAGGTTCTAATTATCCCGAGGGCATAGTTCTAAGGAACATTGAATGTTATTAAATTGAACTGCTAAATGAATATTTAAACGGCAGTGAAACTAGTAATGATAGTTACTTTTGAGTGCTTACTAGTTTAATGCATTTATTGCACACTGTTGTTGCACATTTTTCACTAACAGTTGGGCATGGGCCTTTGGTGGGTGCGTACTGGGATTTATTTCTCACACCCTATTTGGGTCATGTCTTCGGCCAAAACAGAATATATTGTTGTAGGTGTGGATAAGGGAAAGGGTTCCTATATAGGTACTTGAGTGTTGCTGATGTGTAGGGGAGCATGGGACCGAGCCCAGGCTCGTGATGCTGCCGGCTGTTCTGTTTTGTTCTGTTGTACCTGTACCTTCCATTGTATCGTATTGTACTGCTATGTAACATGTTTTGGATGTTTTGTTAGTACTAGAGACATGTTTCATCACTATCTATATAGAATTTGGTTCTCTTTTACTTCAGTTTTCCATTTCAGTTGAATATTGTTTACTGGTTCAGTTGTTGTATGTTATTTATCTTTTCCACTATGCTATACTTTGACAAATGAGGGAATAGTTTCCCCACTATCAGACCTGGTCCCTCGCTACTAGTTGGAAACCGCTAGAATTTGGGGAAATTTTCTTGAGTTCATGTGACCAACTGGGTTTGGGGCACCCATTGAGTGGCAACCGGATCCAGGACGTTAAAAAGTGGTATCAAAAGAGTTTTTTTTCTTTGACTTAATATTTGGAGCCTTAGCCAGGGATAGGACGGAATTAGTAGTTGGTAATAAGTTATTCCCGGGAGTAGCTAACCCATGTACAGGGATGAAAGAGCACTGTCGTGGGCGCCCTCAAATGATTAGTGTGATTTTGGGGTACTTAGGTGCAGCAGAGTGGATGACCAAGGTCGTCTCTCAAAGGAGGAAGTGAATTTAACAACTTATTAAAGGTATTCTAAAAATAAAATAAAAGAGAATAAAATAAAAACACTACTTTAAAGGATTGGGTTTTTTTATAGGTTATGAATCTAGAAGAAGTTTTCTGGAAGAAGATTGTATATTTTTTTTGTTTTTTGTTTTGAAATGAATTTCGATTAAAATGACACAACAAGAAGATGTTTTTTTAGAAATCTATTTTAAAAGGCATAATCGATCTAACTCTACCTCTTCATTCGCTTATTAATCATTATTATTTAAATCAATATCCACTTAATTATGATCCCCTAATTTGTTATCCCTCAAACCCTACGAGATTTAACTTAACCACAAAAATGAAATTACTTAAACCCTAGGCTAGCTTCGGAACACGCAATCGCAGCACCCTGCTTTGATTGTTGTTCTAAGGATAGATTATGGTTAGTGGTTAATTAGAGCACATATCCATTCTAGAAATGAGGATGAATTGTGTTTAGGTATTATATTTGAACTCTACAAATTTATCCCGTGTGGTCTTGTATTACCGATTAAGATTACGCTCTAACAATTTACACAAAATCCCGACCTCGCGTGTTTTTGTGTTAATTGTTCAATTGCTTGCTTAGTTTCTTGTAATTTAAAAACACAATTCATGGATCATATTATGTGAATTACAATATCTCATTGATTCAAAATAATTAAATGAATAGGGTAGAATATAGATCGATTACTAAAAGACTACTCTTCCATGGGTGGCGTAATCATCGTAGAAGCGTTTTGCATGTACAAAGGGTTATAATGGGTATAACCCAATAACGATTCTACTCAAGAATTCAAGACCAAAGAGGAATATTAAGATAAGAATAAATTTAAACAAAATAGAAGAAAAGGGAATAAATAAAAGAAGAACAAAGAAGTTTATTACACAAACAAAATCATTACAATATGAAGGAGCAGAAGAAGGCTTCATCGAAGGGATCCTTGCTTCAAGAGATACCATTATTTAAATGGTTGGATAATTGGAGTGGATCCACTTCTCCTATGCCCTAAACTACCCAAATCATGTCCCAACCCCAAAAAATGAGAAAAACACAAATTTATAGAGTGGTGGGGAGGCTAGGTTCAAAGTGGTTTCAAGTGTGAATGGGGAATCCCGGCCAAATATTTTATGCCAACGTTCGCTGCCTATTTGACCACCCAAACGCGTGAATTGGTCGGCCTTCCATAATGATCAAATGTGAGGATATGGGTCCTCTATCTCCTACCCAAATTTGGGCTTAATCTAGGCCCATATGAAGGAGTTATGTCCGAAATACAGAAGCTTCTCCATTCTGGCGAGTCCAGCCCAACTTTGACTTCATGGCCCATTTTCAACATCCAAATGCACTCTTTAGCTCTAGTGTACTGAATAAAGGCTGTATATAATTACGTTAGTAACACTTTTACAAAATTTAAAATTAAAATAATAAATATACAAATATGTATCTTCGAAATACTACAGTGAACTATAAAGGGTAAAACTGGAATTTTCATCAAATATTCAAATGAATGATCTAATCCCAAATAATTTCTAATTAAACATATTTAACACAATGTGAGGAAATTATATCATTTATTATAAATAAAATATTCAATAAAATAGTGTTTTATCAACTCCCCCACACTTACCCTTTTGCACTCCTGAGCAAAACCTCATATCAAGTAAACATTAATATCAAATCAAAACCAATTTTAAAACACATATCCTTGAGATCAAACAATTACACACCAAGAAACAAAAGATATCATGCCTCATAAAAAACCATTATTTCAAGTTCTTAATTTATATCATTCAATATATATCCACTTTATTTATCCTCCCATGCACAAAATACTTACCTCGCTTGAATTTTCTCTCATCACTCAAATATTAATTTTGTTTTGCAATGTCTTTCTCATCCAAACTCATACAAGGGTCACCATAGGATTGATAGATTCCCACATCGCTACCCTATGTGAGTCAAGGACATATGTTTATCATGAGGACTTTTCAGGGTTGTTCTGTGGCTTTTGGTTGGTAGGATTTAGATGTGAAAAATTTTGATGCTGAATAAGGAGGGCTTGACTCTTTTTAAAGAAAAATTCCATTAATCTAATTTTTACTTAAATATGGTCTCCTCATTAATCCCCATAGTATCAATTCATCTCAATCATCATGAAAAGTCATGAAAAGTTTACACCATTCATCATTTTAGCATCAAAACTGTCAATCTTCTCAAACATGATTTTCTTGAAAGCTCTAGATAGGCACAGCTTTCCACCTCAATTAGAAGCTCCAGAAAAGGCACAGCTTCACTTGTCTTGAAAGCACCAGAAAAGGAACAGCTTTAAATATAATTAATTTATTCAGTAGAAAACACGTCTCTTCAGAATTTAATTTTCCACCCAAAGTTTCACAGAATGTGGTAGCACAACACAACATAGCTTCCCCCACACTTAAGCTCAACTAGATTATGCAATTTCACTTCAAGAGTTGGTTGGATAGGGAAAATTGGCTTGTAATGTGGCTAACCTAACAGGTTGTGCATGGATTCTAAGGGCTACAAGGATAAATATTCAAGGTAGGCCATTATAAAAAATTATTCTTTGAAATAGGGGCTTTAATACCAAACAAATGCCTCAATCATTTAAACATAAGTACCTCAAACCCTCAAGTTTTGACAGGAATAAATCAAATTCTGGTTAAATCAATCATGGTTTGGTTCTCTCAATAAGTGAGGTGAATGTAAATAATATGAAAATAATGGTTTAGAAGCCTCACAGGAAAGTGATTTCAAATATAAAGACAGTGAGATGTGGCATGGGATTCAAACTTCAGCGTACTTTTCATTAAATTACTAAATATTTGAACTTGAAACAAAGTCATTTCAGCATTCATTTAAGCTCAGTTTATTGGGATAAATTATTTCACTCATTGATATGGATTTAAAAATGGTTATGAGAATCATTTTAGCTCAAAAATTGCAAAAACACAAAGAAAATTGAAAAAATAAACACACAAAATTTGAAAAAACACACAATTTTTTTGTTTGTTTTTTTTTAACAGGAAAAAAAATTGAAATTACTAAACTAAAAGGTTCCCTCCCCCACACTTAAAATATTGCATTGTCCTCAATGTGAACCTATGAGATGATATATGCACATGAAATGCAGAATTTTTAAATAGGACAAATATTATAAAAGTGAAAGGGTTAGGAACAGCCTGATGTGCTCAAGTGATGATGGGGTCATGCAGTGTGATAAACTCAACTGCATCGGTAGGAATTCCCTTGATGTATCTCTTAAAACGTTTCCCATTGACTATAAAGCTCCTTCCAGTATCCTCTTGTGTAATCTCCACTACACCATAAGGAAAAACATTAGACACAATATAAGGACCTAACCATCTGGAACGCAACTTACCAGGCATCAGCTTCAGTCGTGAACTGCAGAGAAGGACTTTCTATCCAACATGAAACTCCCTTTGTTGGATCATTTTGTCATGAGATGATTTTGATCCTTCCTTGTAGATCCTTGAGTTCTCATATGATGACAGTCGAATCTCCTCAAGCTCTTGAATTTGAAACTTCCTTTGAATTCCAGCTTGGGCCAAATCCATGTTGCATTTCTTTATAGGCCAATATGCCCAATGCTCGACTTCCACTGGGATATGACATGCTTTCCCAAAAAAATCCTAAATGGGTACATACCAATGGGTGTCTTGTATGTTGTCCTATAAGCCCACAATGCATCATCCAAGCGCTTGCTCCAATCCTTCCTATTTGGCTGCACAGTTTTCTCCAATATTTGTTTCAACTCACAATTTGAAACCTCAGCCTGGCCATTTGTTTTGGGGTGGTATGGTGTTGATGTTTTTTGTGTCACCCCATACTTTCGAAGGAGGGAAGAAAAATTACTATTGAAAAAGTGTTTCCCTTGGTCACTGATGATGGCCTTTGGTACTCCAAACCTGCAAAAAAACTGTGCCTTCACAAAATCCACAACAACATGAGAATCATCAGTCCTGGTGGACTTGTCCTCCAACCATTTGCTCACATAATCAACAGCAACCAAAATATACAAGAAACCATATGAACTTGGAAAAGGACCCATAAAATCAATGCCCCATACATCAAAAATCTCACAGAATAGTATGGGTTGTTGGGGAATCTCATGTCTCCTAGAAATATTCCCAGTGTGTTGGAAATGAGAGCATGACTTAAAAAACACATGGGAATCATAGAACAAGCTAGGAAAATATAATCCAGAGTCCAAAACTTTCCTAGCTGTCCGTTGGGGTCCAAAGTGTCCACCACAAGCAAGTGTATGACAGTAATGCAAAACAGACTCAAACTCATGATCGGGAACACACCTCCTAATGACGTGGTCACTACACATGCGCCAGAGGTAAGGATCATCCCAAACATAAAATCTTGACTCACTCTTTAATTTTTGGACTTGATGTTTCTTTAAGTTTGCAAGGATTTCAGAGGCAACAAGGTAGTTAACTAAATCTGCATACAAAGGATGCATACCTGAGATAGAATAAAGATTCTCATCGGGGAAAGTGTCCCGAAGTGGTACCTGGTCCAAGGTGTCATCCTCTAGTGTGTGAGTAAGCCTACTCATGTGGTCCGCCACCAAGTTTTCTGACCCCTTTTTGTCCTTTATCTCGATGTCAAACTCTTGAAGAAGGAGCATCCAACGGATAAGTCGTGGCTTTTCATCTAGCATCTTTAGGAGGTACCTCAAAGCTGCATGGTCAGAAAAAACAACTACTTTAGAGCCTAATAAATATGAACGGAATTTATCTAAAGAAAATATGACTGCAAGAAACTCCTTTTCCGTAGTAGTGTAGTTTGATTGGGCTGAATCCAGTGTCCTCGATGCATAGGCGATCACATGTGAACGTCCCTCCACCCTCTGAGATAAGACCGCTCCAACCGCAAAGTTGGAGGCATCACACATAAGCTCAAAAGGAATCTCCCATCGTGGAGGCTATATGATAGGTGGAGTGGTCAGACACTTCTTTAGATCATCAAATGATACCCTGCACGAAACATCAAAATTGAAGTCAATATCTTTTTGAAGCAATCAAGATAAGGGTAGAGCGATCATACTAAAATATCTGATGAAGCGTCGATAAAATCCAGCATGTCCAAGGAATGATCGAAAATCACGCACACATTTAGGATATGGAAGGGATGAAATAATGTCTACCTTAGATTTATCAACCTCTATCCCATGTTTTGACACTACATGCCCTAAGACAATGCCATGATCTACCATGAAATGACACTTTTCAAAGTTCAGGACCAGATTCTTCTCAATACAACGATGCAACACATCACCCAAACTAGAGAGACATTCATCAAATGAGGATCCATAAACTGTAAAATCATCCATAAATACCTCCATGTAGGTCTCAATAAAATCAGAAAAAATACTCACCATGCATCTCTGGAAGGTACCTGGGGCGTTGCAAAGTCCAAATGGCATCCTCTGGTAGGCAAATGTGCCAAAGGGATAGGTGAATGTAGTCTTCTCCTGATCCTCTGAAGCTATAGGAACCTGAAATTATCCAGAAAATCCATCCAAGAAACAATAGTGTGTCTTCCCAGCTAGTCTCTCAAGCATCTGATCAATAAACGGGAGGGGGAAATGGTCCTTGCGAGTGGAATGATTTAGTTTACTATAATCAATACACACACGCCAACTGTTTTGTACCCTCATTGGAAATAACTCATCTTTCTCAATTTTAACAACAGTGAAACCGGTTTTCTTAGGCACAACCTGAATTGGACTTACCCACTGATAATCTAAAATACGAAAGATTATACGTGCCTCGAGCAATTTCTCAACTTCTTTTTTAACAACTTCCAGGAGGGTGGGATTGAGTCTCCTTTGTGGTTGTCTCACCGGTTTAGCCCCATCCTCCAAGCGAATCCTATGCATGAAAATGGAGGGGCTAATACCTGATATGTCATCCAAGGTCCACCCAATCGCCCTGATGTTCTCCCTCAAAATATTCAAAATCTTTTCTTCATGTTCAAAAGGGATATTGTTAACAATGATAACAGGTAATCTCTCACCACTCAACAAGTATGAGTATTTCAGATTTGGTGGTAATGGCTTGAGTTCTAATGAAGGAGGGTGTAGTATGGATGGAGACATTGAAGGAACCAAAATATGTGCACAAAGAGCATCAGTATCAGAATATACATCATCAAAATCAGAGAATAAAGCATCAAATCCATCAGCATACTCTATAGCCATGTCATAATCAGAGTTCACATGATCAAAATCAGAATATGATTCCATTTCAAAATCAAATCTTAGAGAGTATTGTTCCTTAGAAACAGTTGTGGAAGTACTTTTAGACATCGAACTAGAACCAATACTCATAATATCCCTAATCATAGGACAATCCAATTCCATGGTGTTTTTACTTGGTGGTTCAAAATGGGAGATAACAAATTCAGAATGATCCTCTGAGGGGTACTTCATGGAATCCATAACATAAATATCACAACTTCATCTCCAAATTCCATGGAAAGTGTACCCTCATTGACATTTATGATAGTGTTTGCAGTTTTGAGGAAGGGCCTACCTAAGATCATGGGGGCATGAGAACTTACCTGATCATCCTCCATGTTAAGAACATAGAATTCTGCTGGAAAGATCATGTATCTTACCCGGACAAGTACATCCTCAAGGACTCCCACTGGATATGTCGTAGCTCTATTCGCCAATTGCACCACTACCCTTGTTGGCTTCGACTCACCAACTGGAAAGGAAGAGAATACAGAGTGAGGCATCACATTTATTGAAGCTCCTAAATCACAAAGAGCATCAAAGAAGTGCAACTCCCCTATGGTACATTGGATGGTGAATGTCTCTGGATCCTTGCACTTTTTTGGCATTGCTAGAGTTGGTGAAATGAGTGCTGAGACATTCCTTCCAAGGTTGATCCTCTCATTTCCCTTGAGCCTTATTCAATTGGTGCAGAGTTCTTTTAAGAATTTGGCATACCTTGAGATTTTCTTAATGGCTTCAAGTAGAGGCATGTTGATCTCCACAGGCTTGAATGTGTCCAAAACCTCCTTTTGCATTGCTTCTTCAGCCATCTTCTTGGTTTGAATAGCCCTGTTTGGAAAAGGAAGGGGTTTAAGAGGAACATCATCAATATTTTTCTTACCTTTATCTTTCTCCTCGGATTTCTCACCAGTTGGTATGGAATGCGGCTTCTCTGGAGTTGAGGTGAATCCCGATGGAATGGTAGGTACAGATGTATCGTTCATTTTCTTCCCACTTCTCAATGTGATGGCACTAATATTCCCCTTTGGATTTGGAGTGGGTTGGGAAGGTAGATTTCCGGAATTCTTACTTACAAGTTCATGGAGGGTGGTGGCAATCTGGCTCATTTGAGTCTTTAACTCCCTCAGCTCCGAACCTTGACTCTTCAGCTCATTCTATTGATTAAGAACAATTTTTTTCAAAAGATCATCACTATTAGAGTCTACCTTATGTTGGAAATTCCCTTGTTGCTGACTCGTTGATGTTTGAGCTTCGAATGTCCTTTGGGGTTATTGGAAACCCTGTTGGTAAGGTGGAGGCTGCTAGAAGATTGGTTGAAAAGGGGGCCTTTGTTGTTGTCCAGAGCCATACCTCATGTCCGACTGATCTTTCCACCCTTGGTTGTATGCTGGATCAAACTTCTTTTGGGGATATGGTTGTTGTTGTTGCTGCTGATATGGTCTCCCAGGGAACACTGCTGCACAATCTTCTGTTCTTGGAGTTGTGGGAAACAGTCAGTTGGGTGGCTTGTCTCAGTGCAAATACCACAAGGCCTTGAAGGAGGGGGTAGAGATGTCTTTTGTTCCAAAGTAATTTGCCTCACCATAGTGGTCAATTATTACAACTTATTATCAATCAAATGACTTTCAAGAGAAGAATGACTTACCTGATGTACTCCCCTGACATGTGGTGTACCTCTATCACCTTGGGAGTTTTGGGCCATCTTGTCTATCAATGCATGTGCAGCTACTGGTGTCTTGTCAACCAATGCCCCTCCAGCCGCAGCATCTACCATGCTTCTCTCCATAGGTGTGAGTCCTTCATAGAAGTACCGGATGAGTAATTGCTCACTAATTTGGTGATGTGGGAAGCTTGCACACAACTTCTTGAATCGCTCCCAGTACTCATACATTGACTCCCCTTGGGCTTTCTTGATCCCGATATCTCCTTTCGAATGGATGTTGTCCTTGATGCTAGAAAAAATCTTTGCAAGAAAAGATGTTTCAAATCATTCCAACATCTTACATCTTCAGGTTGCAAATAATACATCCAATCTTTTGCAGCTCCATCAAGTGAGAATGGGAATTATCTTAATTTAATTTGATCTTCAGAAACATTTCTTGGTTTTAAAATTGAGCAAACCAAATTAAATTCCTTAAGGTGTTTGTTGGGATCCTCACCAGATAAGCCATGAAACTTTGGAAGAAGGTGAATTAATCCAGATTTCAATTCAAAGTCTGATTCGAGATTTGGGTATGCAATACAATTTGGTTGATAGTTAATATCTCGTGCATCCAATTCTCGAATGGTTCTATTAAGTTCATTTCCATTATTTCCAGCCATTGGTTCCTCTTTTATGTTTGACTTTGAATTGCTTCCAATTTCAATGTTTCTAGAAGAGAGGAATTCACCAACTGGTAGAATATTGAAACTTCACGTAGACTGAGAAAGTCTGATTCGAGCCCTAAGGCTACGTTCAATCTCAGGGTCAAGATCTAAGAGATCTTTGGGATTAGTTCGTTTTATAAATAAAATAAAAACGAAAAGAAAGAAAGTGTACCATAGTAAAATAAAAATGAGAAGTTTGAGTTGATGGTCCAAAAAGAAAAGAAGAGGATGAAAAAAAATGAAAACTTGAGAAAGGGGAAAGATGAAAGAGAGGTGAAGAAAATAATAAAATAAAAAATAAAAGAAATACCTCAAAATGGTTGAATAAATTACTTTCCTCCCCGGAAACGGTGCCAATTTTAAAGAGCGCTGTCGTGGGCACCCTCAAATGGTTAGTGTTATTTTGGGGTACTTAGGTGCAGCAGAGTGGCTGACCAAGGTCGTCTCTCAAAGGAGGAAGTGAATTTAAAAACTTATTAAAGGTATTCTAAAAATAAAATAAAATAGAATAAAATAAAAACACTAATTTAAAGGATTGGGGTTTTTTTATAGTCTATGAATCTAGAAGAAGTTTTCTGGAAGAAGATTGTATATTTTTTTTGTTTTTAGTTTTGAAATGAATTTCGATTAAAATGACACAACAAGAAGATGTTTTTTTAGAAATCTATTTTAAAAGGCGTAATCGATCTAACTCTACCTATTCATTCGCTTATTAATAATTATAAATTAAATCAATATCCACTTAATTATGATCCCCTAATTTTTTATCCATCGAACCCTACGAGAGTTAACTTAACCACAAAGATGAAATTACTTAAACCCTAGGCTAGCTTCGGAACACACAATTGCATCACCCTACTTTGATTGTTGATATAAGGATAGATTATGGTCAGTGGTTAATTAGAGCACATATCCATTCTGGAAATGAGGATGAATTGTGTTTAGGGATTATATTTGAACTCTACAAATTTATCCCGTGTGGTCTTGTGTTACCGATTAAGATTACGCTCTCACAATTTACACAAAATCCTGACCTCGCGTGTTTTTGTGTTAATTTTTCAATTTCTTACTTAGTTTAATGTAATTTAAAAACAAAATTCATGGATCATATTATGTGAATTATAGTATCTCATTGATTCAAAATAATTAAATGAAGAGGGTAGAAGATAGATCGATTACTAAAAGACTACTCTTCCATGGGTGGCGTAATCATCGTAGAAGCATTTTGCATGTGCAGAGGTTTATAATGGGTATAACCCAATAATGATTCTACTAAATAATTTTAGCCCAAATAGGAATATTAAAAGAAGAATAAATTTAAACAAAACAGAAGAAAATAGAATAAATAAAAGAAGAACAAAGAAGTTTATTACACAAACAAAATCATTACAACATGAAGGAGAAGAAGAAGGCTTCGTCGAAGGGATCCTTGATTCAAGAGCTACCCTTATTGAAATGGTTGGATAATTGGAGTGGATCCCCTTCTCCTCTACCCCAAACTTCTCAAAGCACGTCCCAACCCCAAAAAATGAGAAAAACACCAATTTATGGAGTGGTGGGGAGGCTAGGTTCAATGTGGTTTCAAGTGTGAATGGGGAATCTCGGACAAATATTTTATTCCATCTTGCACTGCCGATTTGACCGCCAAAATGCTTGCATTGGCCAGCCTTCCAGAATGATCAAATGTGAGGATATGGGTTATATATCTCCTCTCCAAATTTGGGCTTAATCTAGTCTCATATGAAGGAGTTATAGCCTTAATACAGAATATTCTCCATTCTCATGAGTCCATCCCAACTTTGACTTCATGGACCATTTTCAACAACCAAATGCTCTCTTTATCTCTAGTGTCCTGAATAAAGGTTGTATATAATTAAGTTAGAAACACTTTTACAAAATATAAAATTCAAATAATAAATATACAAATATGTATCTTCGAAATACTACAGTGAACTATAAAGGGTAAAACTGGAATTTTCATCAAATATTCAAATGAATGATCTAATCCCAAATAATTTCTAATTAAACATATTTAACACAATGTGAGGAAATTATATCATTTATTATCAATAAAATATTCAATAAAATAGTGTTTTATCAAGTGAAAATCTATTCTACCTCGGTTATTGCAATTTTCCTAATTTTGCAATTTTATAGTTGATTTGATTTTCACCGTTGGGTGATGCACTTGTGGTGTGTTGTAATATTTTTATAATTGGTTATACTTAGTTGCCACCCAATGAGATGAGGTCATTCCATCTAATGCATCATTTAGGCACATGCTATAAATTGCATGTCATGCATTCTTCCTTGCCATGTAGGTTCATTAGAAATTGCATGTTTTTTTGATAGTTGTTGTGCTAGAAAAGCATGCTATTGTGATAGCTGCTTTGATAAATACCTACTATTTTATTAGGTATTTTTGTATGAGGACTTGTAAGAATGAACGCCAAACTGTGGTTATTGAGGAGTATGGGCCCTCATTGTCCAGAATTTGGTGGATCATTGGCTGTTTACCGTATTTATAACACAGATAAGGTGCCAAGCTTTGATTAGCAAGGAGTATGGGTCTTCACGAATCGGAATTTGGCACTTAGGTGTTGTTTTAGTGTTTTTCTGGGTTCCAGAGTAGTTTCGGAGGCTTACTATCTAGAAAAACCCAGGATACACGCCGTGTAGTTCTATGATTACACGCCGTTTAAACTTTTGTTCAGGAAGAAATGAAAACTTTTTAAGTACACACCGTGTACCCTTAGTAAACGCCGTGTAGTCTCTTACTATTTCATAAACCATGTGGGTGGGGACATGAGGTAGGGAATGACTTGTGGAAAAGAGGCTGTGTACCGGTTGTACACGCCATGTAGTTTAGACCCGGTGACCGCCCGTGTAACTAACAACACGGACGGTGAAACCTTAAGACATACACGATGTGTTCACCTTGAACATGCCATGTAGTCTGACCTAGGTACCCGGTCGTGTCACTAACAACATGGGTTGGTGTGACCTCCTTGTGAACACGCCATGTACCTATGGGACACACCGTGTAGTCTTGACTGGGGAAAGACCGTGTGGACCTGTCCGTGTGGCTGGGAAGACGGAGCGGTGTATACGCCATGTGTGGGTGTAACACACCGTGTAGTTTTATCTGAGTAGTCGGCCGTGTCATGAATGACATGGGAAATTGGAAATTTAAACATACACACTATGTAGATGTTATACACATTGTGTAGTCTTGTTCAAAATAGAGTCGTGCAGCTAAGCCGTGTAGAAGGACCCGGGCAGGGAAGAAAAGTCAGGTACACGCCGTGTAGTTAATATACACATCGTGTAGTCTTGTTTTTAAAATATTGAATGCCTTCTTCCTCTTGTTCCCTTTTTGGTCCCCTAGTTTTCAGTCTTGATAAATCTAAATCCATGGTTTGTTTTTGACCTTGTAGATTCATGCCACCGAGACGACCACTGGGTGTTCGCCAAGAGAGCGGCAACGATTATACTCTGGAGATGGTAGGCCAGGGGATACCAGTTGATCCTCCAGTAGTGCCAGGTGCGGTGCCAGCTGTTATACCAGATGCAGGCACGGAGGCACAGATCCATGAAGGCTTCATGTGGTTCATGCAGACCTTCTAGGGAGCACTACAGGCCACCACATCTATGGCAGAGCTGACACATATATTCCAGCAGTAGCATCCGCCTATGTTTTCAGTGGATGGCGGACCATAGGCTGCGGAGTCATGGATGGATTAAGTGCATACTATTTTCGAGCATCTGTAGAAACCTCCAGGGCGGAGGGTCAAGCTTGCTACATATATGCTGCGTGATTCCGCCAAGAGGTGGTGGAATGTTACCACCCAATCAGAGCATCACAGAGACATGGCATGAGAAGATTTTCAGGAAGTCTTCTATGAATTCTTCTTCCCAGAGATGCTGAGGACAGATCGATCTCGAGAGTTCATGAATTTGCAGCAGGGCGCTATGTCGGTGAGGGATTATTCTGCTCGCTTTACCGAGCTTCAGCGTTTTTCACTCGTTCTGGTGGGTGATGAGACGTTGAGGGCCAGATGCTTCAAGGATGGTCTTTGATATGACATCTGATCACTGGTGAATGTTTTCAGGTTTCCTACTCTACATGATATTGTGAACCAGACACTGATTACCGAGAGGAACCTACCGGAAGCTAGTGGTGTGGGCCATGGTGGTTTGGAACCAGTTTTTGGTACTATTTCTACCAGTAAGAGTAAGAGACTAATGAAGTTCTCTCACGGTGGTAGTACCAGCCAGAGGAATGCTTCGGGTGGCTCGATCATGTGCTACCAGTGTGGTAAAGAGGGGAACAAGATACCGCAGTGTCCACGTGACCCAGTGGAGTGTCGATCTTGCAGCAAGATGGGTCATCTCCAGCATTATTGCAGGGTGTTTCTGTCGGTGGCTAGTGAGAGGGGTTCTGTGTAGACTCTGCATGCGGGAGCAGGACCAGCAGCTTCTTACCAGTTGGGAAACTGGAATACGTCAGGGTGTGTAGGCTGAGATGGTGGTCATGGCTGTGGTAGCCAGACACCAGGTTCTCAGAGGCAGCAGGGCGGGACAGCTCAGGGTAGCCAGGCTATGTCGCAGGGCCACAGCACTGGGCAGGCATATGCAGTGCAACAGACCCAACAGGAGGAGGATCCCGGACCTTCTACTATCAGAGGTACTACTCTAGTAGCTTCTATTTTATCTTCAGTACTTTTCAGTATGGGTGCTGCACATAGCTTTATATCTGTGCCTGTTGTGGAGAGCCTTGGGCTCTATGTTTCTTCTTCTTCCGATGTCATGACGCTAGACACTCAGTTGGGAACTATAACGGCTGGTGTGCGTCAGTGCAAGGAGTGCCCCCAAGAGGTTGGTGGGTGTCACTTTTTATGGAACCTCTATGTCTTAGAGATGATGCGCTATGATTTCATTCTTGGGATAGACTGGTTGGTACCCTTCCAAGCCTTTGTGGATTTCTATCATCGCAGGGTGAGTTTCATGTCACCAGAGGGTGGAGAGTTTCTATACAAGGGAAAATGGGATGTCCAGGCGAGTTGAGTTGGACCTGAGCATCGTGGGTGAGGTGGAGTGATAACCCAGATTGAGAGTTTATATCTAGATGACCAGGGAGCATGTCAGAAGTATTTCCCTCCAGTAGTTTATCATTTCAGGGATATCTTCCTGGATGACTTTTCAGGTCTACCTCCGGAGCGAGAGGTGGATTTCTCTATTGATCTTGTACCAGGAGCAACACCAGTGTATATTCCTCTTTATAGTATGGATACACCATATTTCAGGAGCTCAAGAGATAGTTAGAGGAGTTACAGGAAAAGGGTTTCTTCTGGCCCAGTATTTCTCCTTGGGGTTTTCCTATCCTTTTTGTGAAGAAGGCAGACGGTACCCTCAGACTTTGTGTTGATTATCAGAAGCTGAACCAGTTGACGGTTAAGAACCGATATCCCTTTCCAAGGATTGATGATCTTTATGATCAACTTCTAGGAGGATCAGTGTTCTCAAAGATTTATTTGAGATCCGAATATCATCAGTTAGGCATTAGACCAACGTATATACCGCTTACGGCTTTTTGGAGCAGATATGGTCCATACGAGTAATTGGTTATGCCTTTTGGACACACGAACATGCCGGTAGTTTTCATGGCTCTGGTGAATCGTGTGTTCCATCATTATCTGGATTCTTTTGTGGTGGTCTTCGTGGACAATATCTTGGTGTACTCTCACACTCTACACGACCATGCCACCCATCTTGAGATCGTATTGAGTACACTTAGAAAGCATAAGCTATATTCTAAGATATCAAAGTGCCAATTTTGGATGGACTAGATACACTTCTTGGGTCATATTATCTCAGAGGTAGGAGTTGTAGTAAACCTAGAGAAGGTCAGAGCAGTAGTTTCCTAGGAGCATCCTAATAACGTGTTTGAGATACGGAGTTTCTTAGGGTTGGTTGGTCACTACAGGCGCTTCATCCAGGACTTCTCCCACATATCAGTGCCGTTGACGGGTTTGAATAAGAAGGGTGTGAAGTTCTTTTGGACCGAAGCTTGTGAGATATCATTTTAGGAGCTGAAAGGAAGGTTGACATCAGCACCAATCCTGATACTCCCAGAATGGGGGAAGAGCTATACAGTTTACAGTGATGCATCTGGTATTAGGCTGGGAGTTGTGTTGTTGCAGGGCGATCAAGTTGTTGCATACGGGTCTCGGCATTTGAGGCCACATGAGAGGAATTACCCGATGCATGACCTTGAGTTGGCTGCAGTTGTGCATGAATTGCGTTGTTGGAGACATTATCTCCTAGGAGAAAATTTTGTGGTTTTGACCAAACAGAAAAGTCTCAAATATATCTTTACTCAGTGTGACTTGAATCTGAGGCAGTGAAGGTGGGTTGAGTACCTACAGTCCTTCGATTTTGAACTTGCTTATACACCTAGTAAGGGTAATTTTGTTGCTGATGCACTGAGCATGAAGACTCAGATACAGGCAGTTCATGAGTCCAGTGGTGAGTGGCATCTTATGGATTTTTTCTCTGAGATGCATTTCGAGGTGCACAACAGTCAGGGGAAAACCTATCTTTCATCTTTAGCTGTGGCTTCTACCCTCCTGGATAGATTGAAGATGAGACAGCTATCTGATTCAGAAGGCCTAGTTCTACGGGATTTGGTGGCAAGTGAGGACCCTCCTCCTGGATGGACGATAGACGATGAGGAGGTCTTGAATTTCCATGGATTAGTATGTGTTCTAGGGGATATACACAAGGACCTGATGCGGGAGTTTCATGCTTCATCTTGGGCAGTACATCACGGAGTTACCAAAATTTACCTTGACTTGATACGTCAGTATTGGTGGCTGGGTATGAAACGGTAAGTAGCTAGTTTTTTACTAGATGTTCTACCTGTCAGCAAGTGAAGGCGGAGTATCAGAGGCCATCCAGACTGTTACAGCAGTTACCCATTCCAGAGTTGAAATGGGATGATGTCGCGATGGATTTCGTGACTGGGTTGCCGATGTCACCTCGAGGCAATGATGCTATGTGGGTTGTGGTGGATAGACTCACCAAGGTAGATCACTTTTTTCCAATCAAGGAGACCTTCAGTGTTGACGAGATCGGGAAGTTCTATATCCAAGAGGTTGTATGTCTTCATGGGGTTCCTCATTCTATCATTTCAGATGAGGACGCACATTTTACGTCTCGTTTCTGGTAGTGTTTTCAAAGGGCACTGGGTACACAGGTGCTTCTGAGCATATCTTACCTCCCACAGACCAATGGCCAATCAGAGTGTATGATATAGGTGCTTGAGGACATGCTACATTCATGCGTCCTAGACATTTGGGGCTCTTGGGAGAAGCATATACCCCTAGTCGGGTTTTCATATAATAATAGCTTTAAGGAAACTATTGAGATGGCACCTTACGAGGCTTTATATGGTAGTCCATGTTGATCACACTTGTGCTGGATGGAGGCAGGTGAGATAGCTTTACTGGGACCATGTCTCATGTAGGAGACTTTATAGCAGGTCCAGTTGATACAGATGCAAATGGCAACAGCACAATCTCATCAGAAATCTTACGCTGATCGTCATAGAAGACCCTTAGAGTTTGTGGTCATAGATCAGGTTTTCTTGTGTGTTTCACTTTGGTTAGGACATAGACGGATTAGGAGACAGGGTAAACTTTCACTGAGGTATGTGGGGCCATTTGAGATTCTGGAGAGAGTCAGGTCGGTTTCCTATTGGTTGCAGTTACCACAGAGGTACCGGGCCATGCACGACGTCTTCCATGTATCTCAGTTGCACCGTTATCATTCAAACCCATCTCACATCTTTCATCCTGAGGAGGTTGAGCTACATGTCGATTCATCCTTTGAGGAGCATCTGATTCGTATCAGTGATAGGAGCGCGAAGGTTCTATGAGGTCGGTCAGTTCCTCTCGTATGGGTGTTATGGCAGCATGGCCGAGTGTAGGACAAAACCTGGGAGCGGGAGACCGACATACGTGCTCAGCGGCCAGAGTTGTTCTGAGCTTTATCTTTACCACCCTTGGAAGGGAAATTTGGGGATTAATTGCTTTAAGAGGGGAAGTTTGTAAGAACCCGGTACTTGTTCTTGAGGTACGGGTTTCTTCTTTTCCCTTTTCCTTAAGTATTTTTGAGAAAATATGGAAAACATGGAAAATCCAAAAATTTGTGGGTACATGCCATGTACTTTTCCACACGCCATTTAATTTATCCATGTGGGATGAGTACACAAGGCGTGTAGCCATTCTGGTGATGAAAGGTGTAAAAACCGACTACACGCCATGTAGTGGGTATTTACACACTGTGTAGTCAGTCGGTAGACAAATAGTAAGGCGGTGGCTAGCTGAGTGACAGTACACGCCATGTAATCAGGTATTATATGTCGTGTACTCATGTTGACAGATGAAAAATGCCACACTGGTGAGAAGCCACTAGCAGAACAGTTAAAAAATGAAAAATACACTCCATGTACCCAATAGTACATGTCGTGTAGTTTGTTTTTTTCTTAAAATGGGAAGTGGCCTCCTCTGTTCATAGAGGAATATTAGAACCAGAATAGATCTTGGGAGAGACGGTCGGAGCTTGGAGGACCTGCCGACCGCACATCGGGAACCTATTTTCTACACCATCGATCTCATTGGAACCGCACGGGTGAGTTCTTCCTTCTCCTTGCGTAGATCTTGCCAATTCTTCCTCTAAAGGAAGTTATTTGAGTTTTAACAAGGTTATTTTCACCTCATATCTACGTCGTTCTCGGTTATTTCAAGGACCCTCATTCACGTATATCAATCAGTGGTGACCGAGGTAGGTGGTCTGGTGTTTAAATTCCAACTGTTGTGTGTGTTTTTGTGTACCAATGTGCTATGGACCCACGTTGGGGTGTCTTATGGCTGAGGCCTTGGCTGTTTAAATACCTATAATTGCATTGGTAATTTAATGTAAGTGTAAAACTACTGTTTCGGATCACTGCTTGGATCCAGGACCACCAGGGGTGTGTTCCTCTGTTTAGCCGTTTGGCCTGGATACCCGAGGGTATGCCATTTTTACATTGAGTATGACTTTTTCCTTTAAAGGAATTTTATATAGAATTGCTTGTTATGCTTTGGGATTATCCCGGTTACTTGCGCCTGAGGGCAGTGTTTTACTTTAGCCTGAGGGCGTTGTTTTCTTATCCCGAGGGAGGTAGTTGTTTAGCCTGAGGGAAATGCATATTATGCCTGAGGGCGGTAGCTTCCATGCCTGAGGGCAATATTCGGTATGCCTGAGGGCGAGATTCCATACACTTGAGGAAACCATTCGTTATTCCTGAGGGTAATCCTGAAGGCGTGGTTATATTATCCTGAGGGAAAGGTTCTGATTAGCCTGAGGGCATAGATCTAAGGAACATTGAATGTTATTAAATTGAACTGCTAAATGAATATTTAAATGGAAATGAAACTTCTAATGATAGTTACTTTTTAGTGATTACTAGTTTACTGCATTTATTACAAACTGTTGTTGCACATTTTTCACTGACAGTTGGGCACAAGCCTTTGGTGGGTGCCTACTGGGATTTATTTCTCACACCCTGTTTGAGTCATGTCTTCAGCCCAAACATACTATATTGTTGCAGGTGTGGATAATGGAAAGGGTCCCTATATAGGTACTTCAGTGTTGCTGAGGTGTAGGGGAGCATGGGACCGAGCTCAGGCTCGTGATGCTGTCGGCTGTTCTGTTTTGTTCTATTGTAACTGTACTTTCCATTGTATCATATTGTACTACCGTGTAACATGTTCTGGCTATTTTCTTAGTACTAGAGACATGTTTCATCATTATCTATATAGTAGTTGGTTCTCTTTTACTTTAGTTGTCCATTTTAGTTGAATATTGTTTACTACTTCAGCTTTTGTATGTTATTTATCATTTCCACTATGCTACACTTTGACAAATGAGGGTATAATTTCCCAACTATCAGACCTGGGCCCTCACTACTAGTTGGTAGCCTCTGGCATTTGGGGAAATGCGCTTGAGGTCATGTGACCAACCGGGTTCGGGGAACCCATTGAGTGTCACCCGGATCTGGGATGTTACAGGGTATTAGTTTGAGTTCATAGGGTCCCCCAAATAAATAGCATAGGTTTGGTGATCATTTTAGTTTTAATATGAGTATTTAATAAAAAAATAAAAAAACAATAAATTTGTGCATAGAGTAATGAAATGACCTAATGCGTGGCTTTCTGCACTTGGAGATCATGATTCCATAGTTGTCTGGCCCAGAGTTAGTAATTTTATCTCTATTTTTGGTAATTTGAATTTTTTTGAGTGAGTTAACTCGAGATGATGCCTGATTATGTGGGATTCACTTGGTGCCCTAAGGTCTTTGAGCCTCGGAGTCATCAGAAAAGTCTCACTACATGGGTTGATTGTTCTGAGTGAAATTTCAATTATCATGGAAATATTTCAAAAAATAATTGAAAAATCATCTTAATGTTGAAATGTGATTCCACCTAACACTTCGGTAATTTACCCCTTTAATAAATATGAACTCCCATGTCTATTGTGATACACAACACATCCTCATACTTAATTGATATTGGATGAAATATGGTGATGAATTTGAAAAAAAAGAATGGTCTTGGGATTGGGATATGATTATGAAACTATATTGTATTAAAATATTTAATGGGATTCATAGTTGTTTGATATAAGGGTTTTTGGTGATCATTGTTTATTAAAATGTTTTTGGGAAAGGGAATTTGAATTTCACATTTTTGAGATATATTTTGCTCGGGACTAGAAAAACATAAGTTGGGGGTGTGATTAGCCACTGAATGAGGCTAATATTAATTATTAATATATATAAAATTCATGTACTTTATTATTCATAAACACCACTTTAGTGCATTTTACACTTTGAAAATTATTTCAAATTATAATTGTAATTCTTTTTTAAAATAAACTATTACATGGTACATTTTTTAACATCATTTAAAGTAACAAAAATGGTCTTGATTTTATTTTCATGTTTTATTTTCAGGTATCTCATGCTACAAGTAACAATTCATACTTTTTAAGTATCTGAAGATTCACATTGGAAGACCACCCAAATTGTCTTTCATGGAAACACATTCTGGGCAAAGTAAGCTGGACAGCATACCAATCACTACCACAAAACTGGGCAAGGCATGCGCCTTCCTTTATCAGCGCTAACGGAAAAGCACTGATAAAGGGGCGGACCTTTATCAGCTCTTTTGTTAGCATTGATAAAGGTTATATTTATCAGCGCTTTTCATTTTAGTGCTGATAAATACATCCTTTATCAGTGCTTTTTACTAGCGCTGATAAAGGCTCACACAGATTTGTTAAAAACCCGCGGGTCCTCCTCCTCCTCCCTGCACCCGGTCAAGCTCTCGCGGAAGCCCTCCTCTGCACCGCTGCCGCCGCCTCCTCCTCCTCCGCCGCGGACGCCGCCTCCTCCTGCTCCTCCTCGTCCGGCCGCCACCTCCTCCTCCAGCTGCCGCCTCCTCCTTCTCCTCCTCCTCCGGCCGCCACCACCTCCTCCGGCCGTCGCCTCCTCCTTCTTCTCCTCCTCCGGCCGCCTCCTCCTCCTCCTCCTCTTCTCCTCCTCCTCCACAGCAGCCTCTTCCTCCTCCTCCTCCACCGGCACTTCCTCCTCCTCCTCCTAGTCCACTGCCTCATCCTCCTCCTCCACCGGCGCCTCCTCCTCCTCCTCCTTTGCCTACTCTGCTGCCTCCTCCTCCACCACAGTTTGAGATGTGCCTCAAGTACTCAGGTGAGTCTCACAAGATTTATTTTAGTTTTATATGATGTTTTTTGGAGATTTTTCAAATTAAACATGGTTTTGTGTTCATATTTTTTGAGAAACAATGTAGAACCTTGAGCATAAGGAGGTTTTCAGTCCTATTTCTAAATCACATAGTTGACTTTCATGGTTAGTGAAGGTTAACCATGTGATATATTAGAGGAAACCATGTGAGGTGGATTTTAGTTAGGGATTAATATACCATTTTTTCATGATTTCATACAAAACATGTGAAATTTTGTAGACTGAGGTAGTTCCAATTTACATAATTAATGCATAGTTTGGTAAACTATGTTGACCAAATATTTGAAGGGGTTTTCTTGTACAGTGCCACCACATTATTAATATATGGTTTGGAAAATTTTGTAGAACATTAAAATTATATTTTCATCTTTTTTCCTCTGAAATTCCAATAGGGTAAGCCCCCATTTCTCATCCTCCCCCTTATACAATGCCCAATCGACCCAACCCCTTATTCCTCTTTGATTCCCCTTTCCATGGGGAGTTTTTTAGTGGATTTATTCAACAATTCTAAGTGATTTAACCATCTTCCTTACCGTTTTATTCTTTATATTTAGTTACTATTGATTTTTGATTTATCTAGATTAGGTTTTATGGGTGATTCAACTGGAGCACGGTGGTATCATATTGATTTGATGGAGGTGTTTTCCTACCTCATGTATAAGAGGCATCATGATGGTATCTGCAAGTCACCAATCATTATGAAGGATTTGTGTTTCCTTTTGTAGTTTTCATGGATATTGGATCAAATTATATAATGTTGTCTATGGATTTGGTTCTGATGGTTGGGTATTTTTCCTAAGATGGCACTAAGATCCCACTTCAGATCTTATATGGATTTTTGGTCTTGGTTCTAACATGAAAAGTCCACAAGATGAGTTTCTAGTGAATATAACTAGTTTAAATTGATTTGTATAATTAATTATAAATGTTATAATTTAATAATTTTGGTTTTTTGGAGAGAGGAAGGAGCTATATTGATGAGTTGATCTTGGGGTAGACATTGGACGAGGATTAGCGAGCCTAGGAAAAGTTTTCAACTTGGAATTAAAATAGTAGAAACATATAAAATAGGTATGTGGTCCTGGTAATTTCTTTATGGATTTATAAATTCCTTAATGGGTGTTATTAGAGTGAGTTTGACTTAGAGGACCTTGTTAGGGGGAACCCGGAGACCTCTTGGAATACATTCTGTGACTTTTATGTATTTGTTCCCATAGGCCACACATGGAACTAGTGATACATCAGAGCCCTTGACCTTATTGAATTGAACCTAAAGTGTGTGAACATCCCCCTTGGGGATGTGACTACTTGGGTGGGTATAACTTTGTAAGGTTGTTTATAGGCTGGATGTGTAGACTGTCCCAGAACAAACCTATATATTGAAATGGGACATGAGCCATCTCTTGAGACTATTTATAGTATGGAATATTACCATGTAAATATTATGAGGCTATACTATGTAAGACACTGATAAATAATATGATGCTCTCATGCGATGAGTGTTTCACTACATCATGTGCTTCTGTTGGATGGTGACGTTGCAATGATGGTCTTCATTCTTAACTGCTTATTGATCCAAACCTTTAATGGTTTTCCTTTCTAAACATTGGTTTTAATGTATTAAGGTCTTTATCAGGTTTCATTTCAGCCCTTCATTTTAAAATAACAACTGTATAACAGCATGAATAACATAACTCAAGTTGATAGAGAAGAAAATTTATGAAGGAATTGGATTCCCTTCAAGCCAGATAGATTAGTGTTGTCCCCATGGATAGTAAAACCCCTTTTAGAGATCATGGAATAGTTGATAATAGGTTGTTTGGATCATTCATTTCTTCGAGATATTTTTTCAGATTTTCCTTGGTGTTTTTGGTTTATACTTCTCTCAATCCCTACTGGTGTAAGTTCTTTTCACCTTTTGTTTGTACTTATACTCTCTTTTTTAATTGATTCCTTTGGGGCATGAATTAGGTGACCAATTCATGTCACCACTTTTATTAAAAAAATGACCTTGAGGTGGTATTTTATTGAAATGGAAAAAATTACATAGTAGTGAGGTCTATGATACTACTAATAAGGATGCCATTGATTTTGAGTAGTGATTATATTTGTTATGAAAAGTGGATAGGTGAGAGATTTCAGTCCTTATTGTGTATTTGGCCTGTTTGGTTGAGTGTCCTGCACTACTGGGGTTAAGTTGTTGGGAACAATTTTATACTAGTATGGATACTAATCAAGTTGTGATAATGGGATGGAGGTTTTATAGGTTATTATCATATTCACCAGGGTGAGTTTATATCTAGGGTAATTATCAATGTATACTAGGGTGAAAGACCTCATGATTATTGTTATGGTTGGTATAGTCATCACAATGTTCTCAAATACACTTTGGCACTAGCCAAAGTTGGTATGGATGATTGAGGCTACGAACCTGAGGATCAATGATGATTTATTTATTTATTTTTTAGATATTATTTATTTATTCAGAGCATGAAACATGCACATATAACTAAAAATTAGATTTTATGAAACCACATTGGTGGTTCCCTACTGAGTACCCAAGAAATCCTCATGTATTGAAGGTTAGGTAGAATTGGGTCCCAGTGTTTCCAAATTGAGTTGGAGTAACTTTGATGGGTTTTAGAGATCTAGATGATGTGAGGCTTGGGGATTGTAGTGGTTCCCAATATTTTTTTTTATTTTGGTATTTATTTATTCCTTTATTTCCTTGAAGTATCTTGTTTTTTATCTAAATTATACTCATATTACTTCTCCTTTAACCTATATACTTATCCTATGGATTTTAAATAGGATGAATATAAATAAAGAATGGATTAATGCCAATCGGTTGACAAAAGAGTATGAAGAAGGCGTGAAAGAATTTATCAAGTTTGCAAAAGATCATGCATGTGACTCTTCTCAAATCCTTTGTCTGTGTTTACGCTGTTGTTATTCAAAACAAATTAGTCCAGATGAGTTGGAAGAACACTTGATCTGTCACGGAATAGATCAAAGTTATACATGTTGGAATAAACACGGGGAAACAACGAATGTAGGTAGTGACTGGGGTGACACTGCGTTTTATGGATCATCTGATATGATTACAAACATGAACAATGAAGATGACCATATGGAGGATGTGATTACAGATGTGAATGATGATGAAGATCGTATTGAGAAAATGACAAGGACCTTCGAAGATGAACTTCGTGATTGCCCAAAATTGTTTGAGAAGTTAAAAAGTTGTGCAAAGACGCCATTGTATGCTGGTTGCACTAAATATTCAGCATTGTCAGCCGTACTGAAGCTGTATAATTTGAAAGCAGATAATGGGTGGAGTGACTATAGTTTTACGAAACTACTTGCCCTCTTGAATGACATGCTCCCAGAAGACAATGAGCTCCCGAGCCGAACATACGATGCCAAACGAATGCTACGCTCTATGGGTATGATCTTTGAAAGAATACATGCCTGCCCGAATGACTGTATACTGTTTCGCAAGGACCACAAATCACTTAAAGAATGCCCAAAGTGTGGTGCTTCTCGAAACAAGAAAGATGAATCCAGTACTACTAAAGTTGTATGGTACTTTCCAATCATTCCAAGGTTTAGACGCCTATATGGAAGTGAGGAGACTGCAGAACAATTAACATGGCATGCAGATACAAGAATAAAAGATGGGATACTACGTCACCCAGCAGACTCTCCTCAGTGGAAGAGAATCGATCATGAGTATTCTGAATTTGGAAACGAGTCGAGAAACCTTCGTCTTGAATTATCTACAGATGGAGTGAATCCTTTTGGTTTTCAAAGCAGCAGTCACAGTACATGGCCGGTTATGTTGATAAATTATAACTTACCATCGTGGTTATGCATGAAACGAAAATACATCATGTTATCTATGCTTATATCAGGACCAAAACAACTGGGTAATGATATTGATGTTTATTTAGCTCCATTGATCGAAGATTTGAAATTATTGTGGGATTCAGGTGTTACATTGTATGATGCTTACAGAAAGGAAGATTTCACTTTGAGAGTCATGTTGTATGGGATGATAAATGACTTCCCAACTTATGGAAATTTGTCAGGATATAGCATTAAAGGAACTCAAGGCTGTCCCGTTTGCGAAGAAGGTACACAATCAATTAGGTTGAAACATTCATCGAAAATCGTGTTTCTAGGACATCACAGATTTCTACCGCGACGAAATAAGTACCGTTCTTGGAAGACATCATTCGATGGAAGTTCAGAAGAACGTACAGCACCGTCTCCACTAATAGGCGATCAATTGTTTGAGAAAGTTAAAAATTTGGACACTACTTTTGGTAAACCGTCTTCGAAAAACCTTACGAAAATCAGTTGGAAAAAGAGATCAATTTTTTTTGAATTACAATACTGGAATTGTCTGTATGTAAGACATTTTATTGATGTTATGCATGTAGAAAAAAATGTATTTGACAGTGTTATCGGCACGTTGCTAAATACATCTGGCAAAACAAAAGATGGAATTAAGGCTAGGTTGGACATGGTTGAGATGGGAATACAAGAAGAGTTGGCACCAGTAAAGGGTGAAAAACGAACATTTCTTCCTCCTGCTGCTTACACTCTTTCCAGGCAGGAGAGATATCAATTTTGCAACTTCTTGAATGACGTAAAGGTTCCAGAGGGGTATTCGTCAAATATCAGTAACCTTGTGTCAATGAGCGACTTGAAGTTAAAAGGTCTGAAATCACATGACTGTCATGTTTTGATGCAAAATATCATTACAATTGCTTTACGTTGAATTTTTCCCAAGAATGTCCGCCATACATAAATGAAACTGTGTTTCTTCTTCAAAGCTATATGCAGCAAAGTTATAGACCCGGCGAAATTGCCAGTTATGGAAAAAGAAATTGCCGTCATATTATGTGAATTAGAAATGTTCTTCCCGCCTTCATTTTTTGATATGATGGTTCATTTGATGGTCCACTTGGTGAGAGAGATTCGACTATGTGGACCTGTACATTACAGATGGATGTACCCCATTGAACGGTATATGAAGATTTTGAAAGGGTATGTCAAAAATCGAAGTCGGCCAGAGGGTTGTATTGCAGAGCGATCTATTATTGAGGAAGCCGTTGAATTCTGTACCGAATACTTGTCTGGTGTGTAAAGCATTGGCTTACCGAAATCTCGTCACACTGGGCGGCTAGAGGGTGAAGGAATTTCTGGAAGAAAGGTTGTCACAATCAATATTACAGATCGGGAGCAGGCCCACCTTTATGTTTTTCATAACAGTTTGGACGTTGACCCATATGTTGAAATCCACAAAGAAATTCTTAGGCAATTGAATCCATCAAGGGCTGAAAAATGGATATCAGATACACATAATCGACAGTTTATAGGATGGTTTCGAGATCATATTTTTCCAAAGTCTATTTTGGAACGACTTTGATGGCTAGCCGGAGGACCAAGTGTGTAGGCATTATCTTACAATTCTTATGTAGTTAATGGTTATACATTTTATACTAATGAACATGATAAAGACAGTACCATGCAGAATAGTGGGGTTACACTTGTGGCTAAAGTGATGCATGTTTCCGGTGCTAAGGACAGAAATCCAATTTATGCGAATATGTCATACTTTGGCATCATTAAACAAATATGGGAGTTGTATTATACGGAATTTCAAGTTCCGATATTTCAATGCAAGTGGGTTGATAACAGGAGTGCTGTTAAAATAGATGATTTGGGATTTGTGAAAGTTGATTTCAGTAAGGAAGGGGAGAAAGACGAACCATTTATAATGGAATCACAGGTAGTGCAAGTATTTTATGTTCCCGATCCTGCAAACCAAAACTGGTCAATTGTTCTGTTATCGACCAAAACAGCTGAAGGGTCAGATGAAAATTCAACGGAAGATGACCCTTTCATTGGGATTTCGCAATCATTTCGCAGTGGTCCCAATGTAGACGGCATTTTTTATGTCAGAGGAGACCACAATTAAGGGATATGGATAGTTGATAGAGGGGTCAAATCCCTTCAGCATTTTAAAAAAAAGGGAGTTCAATAATCAGGTTATTGAATTTTATTGTAATATAGATTGTGTTACATTATGTTATTATCTGTTCGTTGCTGCTTTTATGTGATCTAACTTAAATTTTAAACCAGTTCTGCAGATAATGACTTCTTCACCTGCTGATGCACCCAATCCCGAGACACAACACGTCTCTCAACCTGTTGCAGCTGGTCCCACTGCTGAGAGACAACAGGTCTCTCAACCTGTTGCAGCTGGTCCCACTGCTGGCGTACAACAGGTCTCTCAACCTGTTGTAGCTGGTCCCACTACTGAGACACAATAGGTCTCTCAACATGTTGCAGTTGGTCCCACTGCTGACGTACAACAGGTCTCTCAACCTGTTTCAGCTGGTGTCAGTGTCAAAGCTAGCACTTCGGAGAAACATAATGATGATGCAGAAACTGAGGAAATGGTAGGCGATGAAACCCCAGCGACACAAAAAAAACAGGTGCGCCGTAGTTTGATAGTTTTAGCAAAAATCCTTAAGGAAAAAGAAAAAGTCATCAAATATGAGGTGGGATGGAATAAGCTAGGCCAGCATGTAAACCCCAACAAAGCCATGTTTAGTAGCTACATTGGAATCGTCACTCGACAACGCGTGCTAATTGACGTAGAGTCGTGGCACCATGTTTTCAGCGGGTTGAGAACATTAATGTGGGAAGAGATTACGGTAACATTACGATATCATCTATTTAATTTATTAAAATAAAATAAAATATTGAAATATTGACTAACCCTTCATCATCTCTTGCAGAGTGCATTTATAGTAGATGTTTCGCACAAAGAATATGTTTTCAGACTGGCAGGAAGGATTCATAGAGGCTTTCACACCATTTTAACGAAAAATCATCTGAAAGATGCCGAAGGGAAAATCAAGCCGCACCCGCCCCCTCTTTATGCACACTTGATATCCCAAGGAACGTGGGATGCGTTTTGAAACCGTCGTGCGGAAAAGAATTTTCAGGTACATTGTGTTTGGTTACACGTTGTGTAACGTTGCTTGTATTCATCACATTGATTGATAGGTTTTTATTTATGAAACAGCAACTGAGTGCTGAAAATAAGGAACGAGCAGCAAAACCAGCGTACCCCTACCGTAAAGCAAGGTTGGGGTACGCTTCAATTGAAAAACAATTGGTATGTATTTTAAAAGTACTGTAATAATTTTGTGTGACATAAAACAACACTGTAACCATGTTTCTCTGTTTATATGAAGATTGATGAAGCAAAATCTCAAGTCACTTCCATTCCACGCCATGTGCTATGGAAGGAGGCTCGTGTTAATAAAGAGGGGAAACTGATAGATGAAAACACACAAAAAGTGTGGGAAACATGTGTAAGTATGACATATTATAAACTTGTTTTGCTTTAAATCACTATTACATAACTATGCTTACTTATTTTTTCATATTTTCTATTTGACATAGTCACAGGAATCAACAACACCCGCACCGGATGCTGACATACTTTCAACGGCCTTGAAACAGCCAGAACAGTATGGCCGCGTTAGAGGTGTGGGTTTTGGGGTGTCACCCAAGACATATTTTAAGAAAAAAAAGCAAGAGGATGAACAAACTAAATAATTGCATGTAATAAGAGATAGAGTAACTACCCTTGAAGAACTAATCCAAACTCAGGGAGAGATGCTAAAGAGTTTGATGGAGGAGAGGCGAAGAGAACAAACAACTCAAGAACAACCCTCGCGAGAAGATCCACCCCTCACCAGCTTTGAGGCGAGCCATTCCCCTCAAAGACCTGACTTAACCAAGGTAATCAATGTTATAATATTCGTTTTTGTGAGATGTGAATCACATAGACACTGATACCTTCTATTTAATGATATTCTGCAGGGTAAAAATGACTGTGATTTATATCTGTCAACTCCCACCCATCGCCTTGTAGCGAGGGATACGGTGTTCAATATGAAGAATGACACGCTACACTCTAGACCACTTCCAACCGGTCATGTCAAAGTGTCAATTAACGTAGCTCATGAGCCAAGCACCGAGCTACCCGTGCCAAATGATGATGATGACATTCATACGGTGGAAAAATCTATTGGAACATTCGTTGCATGGCCGTCGAATCTTGTAAAAAAACACGTCGAGCTGGAGGTATTCATTTCCAGTTCATTTTTTAAGCAGAACCTTTAACATTAAATTAGAAAATGGCTGAACCGATGAATGTTATTACAGAAGGATAAAATGGAGAAGCTAAAATGAAAGAGCAGCTCCAATATTGGATCAACCAACCGATCAAAACGATCTACTGAGAGCGCGTTCACCCCGCCCGTTCTATATCCACATTTAATATCATTGCAAGCTCATGTGGATATGAAAATGAAAGATGGAAAGAATCATAAAATTGTTTGTGAAAAAGATATGTATGGAGAGGAAACAATAGATTTCGTTAGTGCAGACACTGTTTCTGAGATCATCACATACGACTGGCTAGGCGCCTCAGTTATAAATGTATACATGAGGTATGTTTTCATGATTTGATTTTACAGAAGCTGATATACTTTGATAATTATGGATAAATAAATCTCATATTTTTCACAGGCGTATATATGAAAAACAATTGAATGGATTTTTCCATGAATACAAATTTGTACTCGTTAGTCCTCACACCATTTCTACAGAACGAAAAGAAATAGATTCTAATTTTCAGGCTGAATTGATGTCAAATCTGCTTAGAACGTTTCAAATAAGAATTACAACTGACAGGATCTTTTTAATACCAACGATGCAAGGGTAAAACTCTACATTTTAATCATATCAATTATATTTTCATTTCTATCAGTACTTATTTCTTTTTGTGTTTTTAGGGAACATTGGATGCTCATTGCAGTCAATTTGGATACTCCAAAGATTTATTTTCTGGATTCACTGCATGGATATCCAACTAACTGACCACACATGATGGCGATTGTCAATTTGTAATACACTAGATCCAGCATTTTATAACTAAATATCTAGTTATATAATTTATATTATCTTTTAATGAGGATTTTGTTATGATAGGGCGGTGTATGAATATCGTCTAAAGGCTGGAATGAATCCAGGGAATAAGGACGACAATGCCCACAAGATCTACAAATGGAGAAGTATTTGGGTATATATAATTATATTTCACTATCCAAATACATATCAAAACAAATTACTTATTTTTCTCGATGTTTTTGCAGTGTCCGAAACAAACAAATGACAAGGACTGTGGTTATTATGTTTTTAAATTTATGAAAGAGATCATATTTCATGAACAAACTAGCATCCCTGAAGAGGTATTTTTGAAAATAATTACTAATTTATTTAAAATAATTATTAATCCTTTGTGTATTTATATTTTTTCAGTACTATTATGACTGTCGCAAAAACTCCAATTCAGAAGATGATATAAATGTCTTTAGAAATAAATGGGCAGCGTACCTGATCGAAGAATGTAAAAAAATAGGACAATGAAGGTGAATTCATAATACTTATGTTATCTTTATATGGTCATTGATATCTCCCTTTACACTTATTCAGCATCTATGATCTCCCTTTCTTATGTTTCATATCCTTCGATTAGTGAATTCCTACTACTTAGTTTGAAAATGACATAAACTTTAGAAAACAACACCAATGACATACGGAAAACCGAGAAAACACATTCGGATTGTTTTGATAATTTAGGACAATGATCCACGAGTCATTTTTGACGTGTACGAATCAACCGCACCTCAATCCGACGCACGGTGTGACCGGTATGGCTAAAAGTGTCTGATATCAGTTTCAAATTGAGATAAACTTTGGAAAACAACACCAATGACATACGCCAAACCGAGAAAACGCATTCGTATTGTTTTGATACTTTAGGAAAATGATCCACGAGTTATTTTTGATGTGTAAGAATTGACCGCACCTCAATCCGACGCACGGTGTGACCGGTATGGCTAAAATTGTCTGATATTAGTTTGAAAATGACATAAACTTTGGAAAACAACACCAATGACACACGGAAAACCGAGAAAAAACCTTCAGATTGTTTTGATACTTTAGGAAAACTATCCACGAGTCATTTGTGATGTGTAATAATTGACCGCACCTCAATCCGACGCACGGTGTGACCGGTATAGCTAAAATTGTCTGATATCAGTTTGAAAATGACATAAACTTTGGAAAACAACACCAATGACGGATGCCAAACCGAGCAAACGCGTTTGGATTGTTTTGATAATTTAGGACAACGATCCACGAGTCATTTGTGACGTGTACGAATCGACTGCACCTCAATCCGACGCACGGTGTGACCGGTATGGCTAAAAGTGTCTGATATCAGTTTCAAATTGAGATAAACTTTGGAAAACAACACCAATGACATACGCCAAACTGAACAAACGCATTCGGATTGTTTTTATACTTTAGGAAAATGATCCACAAGTCATTTTTGACTTGTACGAATCGAACTCACCCCAATCCAATGCACGGTGTGACCGGTATGGCTAAAATTGTCTGATATCAGTTTGAAAATGACATAAACTTTGGAAAAAAACACCAATGACACACGGAAAACCAAGAAAACGCCTTTGGATTGTTTTGATACTTTAGGAAAACGATCCAAGAGTCATTTGTGACGTGTACTAATTGACCGCACCTCAATCCGACGCACGCTGTGACCGGTATGGCTAAAATTGTCTGATATCAGTTTGAAAATGACATAAACTTTGAAAAAAAACAACAATGACACACGGAAAACTGAGCAAACGCCTTCGGATTGTTTTGATACTTTAGGAAAACGATCCACGAGTCATTTTTGACGTGTACGAATCGACCACACCTCAATCCGATGCACGGTGTGACTGGTATGGCTAAAATTGTCTGATATCAGTTTGAAAATGACATAAACTTTGGAAAACAACACCAATGACATAAGCCAAACCGAGAAAACGCGTTCGGATTGTTTTGATACTTTATTAAAACTATCCATGAGTCATTTGTGACGTGTACGAATCAACCTCACCTCAATCCGACGTACGGTGTGACTGGTATGGCTAAAAGTGTCTGATATCAGTTTCAAATTGAGATAAACTTTGGAAAACAACAACAATGACATATTCCAAACTGAGCAAACATCTTCGGATTGTTTTGATACTTTAGGAAAACGATCCACAAGTCATTTGTAACGTGTACGAATCGACCACACCTCAATCCGACGCACGGTGTGACCAGTATGGCTAAAAGTGTCTGATATCAGTTTCAAATTGAGATAAACTTTGGAAAACAACACCAATGACACACGAAAAACAGAGAAAATGCCTTTGGATTGTTCTGATACTTTAGGACAACGATCCAAGAGTCATTTTTGACGTGTACGAATCTACCACACCTCAATCCGACGCACGGTGTGACCGGTATGGCTAAAATTGTCTGATATCAGTTTGAAAATGACATAAACTTTGGAAAACAACACCAATGACATACGCCAAACCAAGAAAACGCGTTCAGATTGTATTGATACTTTAGGAAAACGATCCAAGAGTCATTTGTGACGTTTACGAATCGACCGAACCTCAATCCGACGCACGGTGTGACCGATATGGCTAAAATTGTTGATATCAGTTTGAAAATGACATAAACTTTGGAAAACAACACCAATGACACACGGAAAACAGAGCAAACACGTTCGGATTGTTTTGATACTTTAGGAAAACGATCCATGAGTCATTTTTGACGTGTACGAATTGATCGCACCTCAATCCGACGCACGGTGTGACCGATATGGCTAAAAGTGTATGATATCAGTTTGAAAATGACATAAACTTTGGAAAAAACACCAATGACATACGCCAAGCCGAGCAAACGCCTTCGGATTGTTTTGATACTTTATTACAATTATCCACGAGTCATTTTTGACATGTAAAAATCGACCGCACCTCAATCCGATGCACGGTGTGACCGGTATGGCTAAAAGTGTCTGATATCAGTTTCAAATTGAGATAAACTTTGGAAAACAACACCAATGACATACGCCAAACTGAGCAAATGCATTTGTATTGTTTTGATACTTTAGTAAAATGATACACGAGTCATTTTTGACATGAACGAATCGACCGCACCTCAATCCGACGCACGGTGTGACCGGTATGGCTTAAATTGTCTGATATCAGTTCGAAAATGACATAAACTTTGGAAAACAACACCAATGACATACGTAAAACTGAGAAAATGCGTTTGGATTGTTTTGATACTTTAGGACAACGATCCACGAGTCATTTTTGATGTGTACAAATCGACCGCACCTCAATCCGACGCACGGTGTGACCGGTATGGCTAAAATTGTCTGATATTAGTTTGAAAATGACATAAACTTTGGAAAACAACACCAATGACATACACCAAACCGAGAAAACGCCTTCGGATTGTTTTGATACTTTGGGAAAACGATCCACGAGTCATTTTTGACGTGTACGAATCGACCGCACCTCAATCCGACGCACGGTGTGACCGGTATGGCTAAAAGTGTCTGATATCAGTTTTAAAATGACATAAACTTTGGAAAACAACACCAATGACATACACCAAACCGAGCAAATGCCTTAGGATTGTTTTGATACTTTAGGAAAACGATCCACGAGTCATTTGTGATGTGTACGAATCGACTGCACCTCAATCCGACGCACAGTGTGATCGGTATCGCTAAAATTGTCTGATATCAGTTTGAAAATGACATAAACTTTGGAAAACAACACCAATGACATACGCCAAACCGAGCAAACGTGTTCGAATTGTTTTGATACTTTAGGAAAACGATCCATGAATCATTTGTGACGTGTACGAATCGACCACACCTCAATCTGATGCATGGTGTGACTGATAAAGCTTTTCATTAGATAAAGAATCAGTATTTATTAAATGAGATAAATCAATCAAAAACATATTGATTTTACATTATTCCCTTTCATTGTTATGAAAATGAAAACTTTTGAGTTTAAAATTTAATATTTTAGTTTCACATTTCCATATTAATGTATTCTTTCATATTACTGTTTTAATTTCTTTCATTATTGCATTACTGACATAATATTTGTTTTCTTATATAGGTGAATTTTTTTCCTTGAGTTCAGATGCTTTGTTCGGCAACAAATACCGTCGAGAGTGGATCACGGAGATCAAAGGATGAAATATGAATGTTTATAACTGTTGTTGAATAATTGTAAATGTAACCATGTAAAAAAATGTTTGAAATGTATATAGCAATGCGTTTTTTTGTATTCATGATGTTAAGTAAATGTATATACCGTTGTCAGTAAAAATATTGGGTGCGGGTGCTATGGTGTGCAGGTGTGCATGTGCTACTTTGTGCAGATATTCTGGTGTGCAGGTGTGTAGGTACTGTTTTTTAGGTGCAGGCGCTGGGGCCTTTATCAGCGCTTTTTTAGCGCAGATAAAGGACACCTTTAACAGCGCTAGAGGAGCGCTGATAAAGGGACCCTTTATCAGCGCTCCGAGAAGCGCTGCTATAGGTGACCTTTATCAGCACTCCATGACGCGCTGATAAAGGTCCCCTATACCAGCGCTTCTCGGAACGCTGATAAAGGGGACCCCCCCCCCCCCCCCTTATCTACGCCGGAATTAACAGCGCTTTTCTAGCGCCATTAATGCTGGTTTTTAGCGCTGATAACGGGGCAGGTTGTAGTAGTGAATAAAAAGACTGTAGCTGCCAGGATCAAAGCCCAATGATTCTGAAATTTTAATTCAAGATATATGACATCATGGGTAACATTTCCTTAAATAGTTTCAAAATCTCATTTGGATGTTTGAATGGGGTTCCAGGCGGCCAAATTTGAAATTAAATTTCTGGGCCAGATTATGTGGCCCAGAAAAACAGCCCACCATTTTACACATATCTCATAATCCATAAAATATTTTGGGCTGAAATTTTATAGAGAGTTAGAAGAAACCCAAATATTCATTATTCTCTTCTATGAACCACTCCAATTCGGCCATATAGAAGGTCATCTAGGAACCTCTATTCGGTGGATGCAAGTTGGATGCAACTTCGGGTCAAGGGTGAAAAGGCCTCATCTCCCTTACTTTCCACCACCCTAGGCCTACCACCATTAATTTAAGAGACTTAGAAAGATGGGGTATTGACCCAAGGCTCCGAAAATTCCTATTTAAGGCAATGGTGTTGGATTATTTAATGATCTTGGATGCTTCTTTCATTGTAATGTTATGCTGCCACTTTTCCTTTGTAATGTTCTTCCTCAATTGTAAGTTGTTCTAATTCATCTTAGTTTCTTAATAAAAGTTCTTCTTTTCCTATTGTTATTTTCTTCTCCATCTCAACTTGATACCGTTTCCTCAAGGTGTGAATTTATTCACACCAAACCTTGTGAAATTATTCACACAATGATGGAGTGATCATTTCCTTTTCATTGTTTTTTTTTACTTCTTGATTTCCTCACTCATGAGTCTACTTCCCGCTTCCACTGAAACCATAGTATCAATGGAGGGCTAACTCACTTTTGGGTTGATCCAAGGGAGTATCAACGGGCTATATTGGATGTTATTTATCACCCCATTAATGTCTAATCACTCCTTTTAATTGAGATTTTTATTTCATGATTTTAAAACTTCTTCATCATTGTTTAATTTTAAGGCCACATACTTCAAGTGCTAATACGAAACTTTACCTTAGAGTGCTCATAAATTTGATCCTCCAAATGTATAGGTGGTTAGTAATATGGTTAGTTGGTATAAAACCTGTAATAAATGAAGTTCTTTGATCTTCTTGAATAAACCCATCTCGAATATAATAAATTTAAATCATTAAAAAAAATAATTTCATCCAATCCACCCCTTGTAATAACCTAGGATCAATCCTTATCATAATTTGATTTCACTTAAGTCATGTAATTTTCTCTTAAACCTATTTAAAATCAACCCATATTTTCCTACTTAATAGCCAAAATCAGTCCATAGAATGTGAATGTCTATAGGTTTATTCTTAGGTCTCTAAGGAATCGACAACCCAAGCTACTCTACATTTGATCACTTAACCCTAAAAACTTGGGTAAATTTGGGCGAGACCATACCTCTATGAAAAATAATCCATTGCACCCAAATCCTTGATCACTAAGAAGTGGTTTAATTTCTTCAATCGATCCATGATCACCCAGATAGAATCAAAACTTCTCTAATATATGGGTAACCCTATGAAAAAATCCATTGATATGTTATACCATTTCTACTAGGAAACATTCAAGGGATATAATAAACCACCAGGAACCTGATGATCGACCTTTAACTACTGGAAAACAAACCATTTTCCACAAAATTTTCCACTATCTGTTTCATCCAGGACCACCAAAATTGCATCCTCAATCCACTGTACATCTTGGAAGCTCCTAGGGTTTAGTGCCAAAATTGATCTATGAAACTCACAGATAACTCCCTTTCACATCACTATCATAAAAAACAAACTCCCATGAAACAAAATCTGGTTCTGACCATCCTCTGACCATCCCTTCGAATCATGACCATGGCCAACACAATCACACATCTCCTCTTCCTCTGAGTCTCCCCACTGAGACTCCTCCACCTGCTGCATTAGATAAGACTACACCATCATCTGAAACAAACAGCCTCTACCACCATATAAACATATATCTAAGTGCATGGCTACCAACTCCTCCATTTCTCTCCAAGAATCCCTAGACTATCGAACAACATCATTCCCCAACTTCCTACTCAAAGAATCAGCCACAACATTCCCTTTTCTCGAGGTATAACAGATATCAAAATCATAATCCTAAAGAAACTCCATCCACCTATACTACCACAAATTTATATCACACTAGGAAAAGATATACCTCTGACTCTTGTGATCTTTCAAGACCACAAATCACTCCCTAATGAGTTAATTCCACCACAACATAACCACAAACACAAATGGTTCTAGCTCCAGATCATGGGTGGTGTTAGGACCAAAAGGGGCCTAGATACCCTGAGTGGGGGGGTGAATCAGGGTATGGATATTCTATTTCAAAATTCTTCTTACCCCACTGGATCTTGACCTCTATATTATAAGGGTAACTTCGTTTACACTTGTGTATTTATGTTTATCACTTCTTTTTATATTTATCTGATGATGATTCTTTAAATGAAATGTAGGGAAGCAACCAGGCAGACACAAATATTTTTACTTGGTTCACCCTCACTGGGCTACGTCCAAGAAGCATACAACGACAGTGTGCCACTGTGCGAAATCCACTAAAGCTCACTACCAATGATTTTCGGGATAGATCACTTCTATGCCCAGGATCACTATCTTTACAATGTTTAGGGTCAGCTCACTGCTTTCCCAAGGTTCACTCCCTATTTCTCTCTGTCTAGCTCACTGCTGGTGGAGAGAATCACCTTCTTCCTCTTCCTTTGCTCACTGCTCTGGAAAGGATCCACTCACAGTTTATAGACATGTAGACCTCTTCATTCTCACTAATGAATGCATCCTCCACTGTATGTAGATGCTCTATTAAAGTCCAACTTTCATCCACTAATGAGTACCCCTTTGCCTCTTAAACACAGGTAAATTCCTTTGGAAATACCTTCACAAAGCACCCTACATCGCGAGGCTCCCAATTTCACGAAGCTCAAACAAGCCTTTGAAAAGCTCTAGCCTTTTTGTGAAGGTCAATCCTTTTCAAATCTTAGGCTGTCGCGAAGCTCCTACCTCTTCGTGAAGCACACTCCTTAGAGCACGTGGCCTCACGAAGCGCACTTCCTTCGCAGAGCAAGATTAGCCGCTGCGAAGTTCCTCACTTTCGTGAAGAACACTACCTTTGTGAATCACCTTCGTGAACCGAGAGAAAAATATTTTCTTCGAAAAATCTCTCTACTTCTCTCGAGGGGGTCGACCTCAATTTATAGGAGATTCCACCGACCCTCGATCCTTCCGCGTGAAGTCAAGGCCACGTCATCACAAATCATGATGCTCTAAAGTTTCTTTCGAAATTCTATCAATCTTACGAAGCACCACGACAATTTTCCAATCGTGGAGCTTGAAGTAATCGTGGAGCATCACCGTAAACATTATTTCGCGCCTTCGCCGCGAACCTCCCTCAAAAATCCCTTCACCGCCGCGATGCGCTTCAACCTCTGTTGTTCGTGAATCTTGACTTAATCGCAAAGAACACCGTCAACACTCTTCTTGTCTTTATGAAATTCAATCCATGAATCCTATCTTCGCGAAAAGCATGCCTTTTCCATATTTAAATGAGATCTTCAAGGATATCTACTTTTCGCAATTCTCACCAACCTCCAAATTTTGAAACCCAAAAATTTGGCAAACACTGGGAAATAGCACCACCGTGTACTGCTCTTTTGTACCGCCTCCAGATCATCCATTCCTTTTTCATGGTTCTTTTTCAACATTGATTGTTGACAATATCTCTGGAACTTGACAATTCACCATGGAAACTTGTTTTGTCAACAAACACAATCAACCCAAAAATGCTACAATGTTACCTTGAGGGATGTTTTGCCCAACAGGCAGCATAGTTATTATCATTGGTATGTAACTAACTAAACCCCTAAGATATCACTTCCCTCTAATTAATTAACACTCATCCCAATACTAGATGGCAATCATCACAAAACACCTCAAACAACAAACCCTCCTCAAGGAACTGAAGCACCAGAGCCCTAAACAACTTCCCCTTCAAGTAACCAAACACAACCTAAAACTAATTATTCCACACAAGAGTAAGATACTTCCTAGTCAAAGATATCAATGGGGATACAATTCAAGAGAAATCAGGTACAAAACTCCTATAATAGCCTGCAAGACTAAGAAAACTGTGAAGATTTTCCATGTACTTGGGTGATGCCCAAGAAACAACTATCTCAAACTTCTATAGGTACACTTCCACACCCTAATAAGACACCACATTCTAAAGTAAATACACCTATCATGTCTAAAACATAACTTGGAAAACTTTCTATAGAGGTGGTGGCATCGAAGAATCTAAAAATGGATATGAGATGCTTGGAATTCTCCTCTTTGACTTTGAGTAGATCAATATATCATCGATGAATATGATGATGAACTAGTCCAAGAACACACATAACATGGAATTCATAAGCCCAATGAACACATCTAGTGCATACATAGCACTGAACAAGATGACTATAAACTCGAAGTTCCCATACTTGCATATGAAGGCAGTATTCAGGATATCACCCCCCTTCACCCTCAACTGGTAATATAAAACTATAGATCGATCTTTGAAATCCAACTCACCCCTCTCATCTGGTTGAAAAGATATTTTATCCTCATAAGAGGGTAATATTTCTTGACTATTAGATGTTTCAACCTTTGGTGGTCTACACACAACCCCAGACTATCATCTTCATTCTTGGTGAAAAACACAAGAGCACCCCATAGAGATACCCTAGGCCAAATAAAACCCTTATACATAAAATAATCTATATAAATACTCAACTTATACAACTTAGAAGGTTATATATGATAAGGATCTATCAAATTCATAAAACCACCATGCTACAAGTATATCCTGAACTCAACATCACATGAAGGGGGTAACGTCACAAAATCATCAAGAAAAATATCCAGGAACTCCACCAATGACCCTGGATACCTCTAACATCCCAATCTATAATTATTCCACATAAAAATCATCCATCAATGAAAGAAGGGGATCCATAGGCTCATTGCCCGCTTGAAAACTCCATTCACCCCCAAAAACTACATGTTGTCCATCCCCATATGAAAACATGAATGTCCTCCTAAAGTAGTTGATAACATAACGTATAAAATACAACTAGAAAATGATGAGGATTACATCATACGACAACATCTATAGCAAAAAAATATCCCCATGGGACTGAGGCGGCCCTATCATCAGTCAACATCCCTGAAACACATCAAACAAGTAGGTATGGCCACCAAGTAGTGTAGTCAACATCAGGGGCATGTGAAGCCTCTTTTCATTTAGTCCCAAAGTATAGAATAGGGTGGGTGAAACAAATGCGTGTGAATATCCTAAATCAAAAAAGGCATAAACAAGGTTACTAAACAAACTAATTTAACCTCTAACGATATCTAGCCCCTCTAGCACTATCACCTCCATTACATGTAACTAACCATGACTAACTCCTCTACCTCTCTACTGATAACCACCACCACAATCATGCTTGAGTTGAGATCCTTGATCATGAGGAATATCCTAGGGTCAGCCTCTACCTACTCTATATCCCCTCGGTGAAGCATAATCCTATTTTCCTTACTACTAAAATAGTATAACTAGAAATTGTTGATAAGGCTGAAACTAAACCTATCCACCACCACCAAATTGGCCTCAAGGAGCCACTGGGAACTGGTTCTAGTGATATCCATGAACCTGACATCCAAAAAACACTCACACAAATCCCTCAAGAAAATCATGGAAACCAATGGCCCTAGAATCATAGAAAGGAAGATGCTGAGTTTGACTCCATTCTAGTCGAAACATAGAAGGTCTTGGAACTTGAGACCTACCACTGATATATCTTCTACTCAAATAACCTTGTTGGTTCCCCTCTCATGGAAAACCTCCTCGTGAGTGAATCTGATCGATCAACTCCGCCTTATTCTAAACATCTAAATACGTTTGAGACATAAAGTGTGTGACTGCATACTAGATAAAAACATAGAGTGCCTCCTCAAGATGTATCACATGAGACCCATTATCTGGAAAACGATCTATGGAAAAATAAAAAAGATTTTTGAACTTGATTTCTATCTCTTTCACGGAAATACTCCCTTGTTGGAGAGAAAGAAACTCATTCCTATTCACTACCTTCATGCTTGATAAAAGAAACTATTCCTAAAACTCTTTTTGAAATTCAACCCATAAAATATATTCCTCCTTCTGCTATCCTAGATACAACATCCACCACTAAAATGAAACTCCCCGTATCTGACTAATTTCTAAAGGGACCCAGTATCCCACTAAGGCCCATATCAAACTAAAAGCTATCTTGAGATCCTCTAGTCAGTTCCCCAGATACACATCCAAAACACCACCTTCTTACTTTTCCAAAGCCTTCCGCTAGAGAGTGAGTAACACCCTCTACCAAGCCTCATCTGCCTCTGTCAAATCAACCCTCTGGAGATCAACCTACTGAACCTCAACTTCCTAAGCCACATGCGTACAACAAACAGGATCCATATCTAAAAAGAAAACAAGAACTTCACAATACTGAAAGTATGTAATTTTATTAATATTCATTTTATATTAACTTAATTAACTTTATAATTCAAAAAAACAATTAAAACAAGAACACAAGTCATCATGATGCATGTACCACTCCTAGGTCTATGCCCTGCAAACAGGCCCACCTCACTTGGTCATTCAATAAGCTCAGACTCTGTGCACTAGATCATAGTGGGGGCCTAAAATCCCATGTCATAGCTGGTATCCATGGCCTATTTCACAAACCAAGGTAAATTAGGATTGTTTTCATACCAACCCATACAATCCTTACTATGCCTATCTCCAAACTCCATCCTATATCTCAACCATCACCTTTGATACCACTCTATCATGACCCCTCCCTCCAAAGATACGACAATGGGGGGAGATAGATAATTACCAATGAGTCCAGCCTCCAGAAGGCCTTGGGTTGGAAAATAGCACCAAGGGTATAAAAATCTCATGAAATGAGAGGCAATACACTCTATAATATAAATAGGATTTGTAGATAAGATGAATTTTCCACAAAAAACTCCAAGACATAAAATAAATGAAACAAAACCCATCTCACAATGCATGTATAAATAAAACTGATAAAAATAAAATACTCCAATGTAAATACCCAAAATAAAAGTTAACATAGAGACACAATAGTTATCCAAAGGTCTGAGATAGTAATGGGTAGCATGGTTCACGTAGTCCTCCTGGAAACATGAAAACAATTTATATACATAGGGTAAACATATAGGTATACTTAGTAGGAAAACTAATGTTTATCTTGGACTTGTGATAGAATCATATTAATAAACCTATGAGAAAATAGAGTAACCAACAACACCTAAACAGGTATAATAACCAAACCCAACCTCACTAAGGAATTCTCACCAAATAATGTAAGTCAGGTAATATAATATAACATGAATCACATTGGTAAGGGTAACCCACACCACTTTCCCCCTGGTATTCTACTCTCAAACCCCAAAATCATACTTCCTAGAGCTCCCATATCTTCCATATACCACACCACCCCATGAGCTTAGTCGCAAAACACCTTACTCGAAGATGCCTAGGCTCTCCTCCCCACAAGTATAGCCACATCACATCTCATCTGAAAACTCCTAGGCCACAACACATCCACAACCATAACTAGAGAAGTAGGTTATCATTAACATGTAGGACATAAAAATTGTTCCCTCCACCTACCATGGATGACTCCCACTAGAAGCCACCCCATAATCAAGGTCATAACACATCTCATCCAAAAACACCTCAACCACTACCTCACAAGAATGGTCACATCTCACCTGAAAACACTTGAGCTATCACAACCACAATATAATATAAAAATCGACCCCCAAAAATCATAGTCTATCTAATACCTGCCTCAACTAGAATATATGGCATGAAAGAGTGGATAACCATCAATAAATTCTCTCTTCCATATGTCGAGAAAAACACCCCCATGTGACTATGCGGGTGTCGGCACATTATGTTTGAAATGGATGGGGGCGTATAGAAATCACAAGAATATAAAATTATATACATATATCCACATAAACAAGCCTGAAATATGGGTTCAAAACCAAACACTAAACACCTCACAACATCACCACATTTTCTATGTCCTCTAAATTCAAAAAACCACACAGGACACATTCACATTTCTGACCAATTCCCATTATCCATCCAATTCATTTAATTATTTACAATCAACCACATTTAACCACACAACCAATCATTTATTTATTCATTATCCATTCTCATACCATTAACCAAAAAACCCATTTCATTTCACTTTTTTATTATCATTTCATATTTCATTACTAATTGGACATATAGAACAACACACCCACACATAATAAGTATCTCAACATCCCCCAACAACCATCACCCCGCCACCCCAAAGTATGGACAAAAAACCACCAACTCACCACCCAAAAATCATGGCCCACAAACCATCTCCTCTCCACCCCAAAAGCACATTCCCAAAACTACCTTGTTACCCCAAAATCATGACAAAAAAACTATAATATCCGCATTCCCCAACCACACATCTTCATCCCATAAGCATGACCACACATCACAACACATAAAGATCATTTTACAGATTTTAAAACAGGGGTTTTATCACATTCCACTTTATTTTATTAAAGTTACCAAACCATCCATAATCTTTGGACAACCATTTTATTAATCAAAGTTGAATGGTTAGATTGATATCACAATAATCACAACGAAATAAGCAGTCATCACATACCATACAGTGAAAATAGATCCCCTAACGGCCACAATTTTTAGTGGGTAATCAAGCCCGTATAATCAACAATATCACAATACTAAAAAATTTGTAAAAACATGCGAATAAAACCCCTTTACCCTTCAATTTCAATTAAATAAATTATTTATATTAAATTAAGATAGAACAACCATAACCCATGGTTAAAAAAAAGAAAACCCCTCCCACATGATACACAATAAAAAGAAACAAGGTATTCTCTACCTCAAAAGATATTTCAAACTTATTGCGCACCACATGGTGAAGAATAACTGAAAACCACAACTGCGCTATGAGAGACTATGGAATAACCTACACCACACCCAAAGATCATCAAAACATAACCCAAACACATAACCCAAAAAAAATAAACCACCATAGAGAAAAATAGAAGAATAATGTAAGGAAACATATGAGAATGATAAGAGCAATCACAATGGATAGAATATGGGAATCCAGGAACCAATCCATATCAGAAGGAAACCCAAAATGCAAGAAAGGAGAGCCAGTGGCCACCTAGAATCTGAGAGAGAGCATAGTATTTGACTAAAAACCAAGCACTATAGCCTTTAAAATGCACTTCATAGGTGAGTTACATGATATTTAATCCTAGTTCACATCTTGTAATCCTCAATGTTCGTTTTTTCTGAAAAACATTTTTCCTTTTTATTATTTAACCCCTAAAATCCACACATCATGAACCGATCTTTTAAAAGTCATAAACACCACTTTTATGTGTTGTAAATTAAACATGACCTGTATTTCCTATAGAAGCTCTACTTCACCTCCAACTACCTATAAAAACTCCCAGAACCTCTTCAAGCCTCCTCTCAAACACCTCCAACCACCAGAACTAGAAAATTTATGGATCGGGCAGGCACGAACCTTTACATGTTAATTCATAGAAGAAGCACAAGAATGTGTTTTATATATGAATTTTATTGAGGATGGAGGGATATTACAGGTGTTTCATACATGACTTATCATGCCTTTTTTCACCTATTACTAGTCTGACTAATAAGGGTATGAATTTCATGTGGTTTAAAGTGTGTGAGAAGGACTTTTAGGATCTAAAAGGAAGGCTTACTTTGATGTCGATTTAGACACTTCTAAATCCTGGAAGAGGTTATACAGTGTTTTACCATGCATTAGGAATAGGTTTTGGTGTATTATTGATGTAGGAGTATTGAGTACTTCTGTACAAGTCTCACCAATTGAGACCTCACAAGCATAATTACCCAACGCATGACCTCTATCTTACAATAAAAATTCATTCCTTATACTGATGGAGACATTATCTTATGGGTGATAATTTTTGGTGTATATGAACCAATAGATCCTTAAATATATCTTTACATGACATGAATTTAATATTATATAGTGAAGATGGGTCAAATACATTCATTTTTTGACACTGAACTTGCCTATATGCCTATAATGGGTAATGTGGTACCTTGGGTGCTAATCCAGAAAACTTAGGTGCAGGTCATAATGGAAGCTAGTGATGAATGGAAATTGATGGCCCTATTTTCTGAGATACATCTAGAGTTTCATGAGATTTACAATTAGTATTTTCTTGCAACCTTAACAGTTCCTCTTCACTCCTAGATAGGGTGAAGATAAGGTAGTTTTAATACCCTGAGGGGTTATTCATATGGAAAAATATTTATAGTGATGATTGGTTTATGGAATGAGACAACATCCTATGTATACATCAGTGTATCTGGGTTCCTATGGATATGTGTGAGAATCTAATTCAAGATCCTCATTCTTCATAGTGGGTAGTTCATCCAAGTATCTCCAAGATGTATCATGATATTCTTCACCAGTATTGGTGACTTGGGATGAAATGTCTAATAGCAGGTTTTATCACAATGTGTTCCACCTATCAGTAGTTAAAGGTAGAGCACCAATAGACTACTAGCTTGTTACATCCATAGTCAGTCTTATAATTAAAATGGGATTACATCGTGGTGGATTTTGTGGTTGTATTAATGCGATCGCCTCAAGGTAATGATGCAGTTTGAGTTTTCATTGATTGACTGACAAAGGTAGTCAACTTCCTTCCTATCTGGGAGACTTTATTAGTTTATGATCTATGAAGACTACTTGTCTAAGAGATTATATACCTACCCATTTCCCTCATACTATCATTTTTTATAGGTATGCTCAGTTCACATCGAGGTAAGGGTAGGTTTATAGATACATTTGGGTATACAGGTGCTTCTGAGGATAGCTTTTCATCATCATTCTGATGGCCAGATGGAACGGACTATACAGGTTTTGGAGGAAATGATCCGAGAATTAATCCTTTATTTTAGTGGTTCTTGGTAGAATCATATCTCTCTATTCAAGTTTTCCTACAATAATATATTTTAGTAGACAATTCAGATGGCTCTGTATGAGTCCTTTTATGGTAAACCATGCCATTCACCCCTGTGCTAGTTAGAGGAAAGAGGGGTAGTGCTACTAGGTCCTCATATCATGTAGGAGACTTTAGAGAAGTTTTAGTTGATTAGGAATTGTATTTATACTACTCAGTCTAAACAAAAATCATATGTTGATCACTGTCGACTACCACTAGAGTTTTAGGTCAAGGATCATGTTTTTCTGCGGGTATCACCTAGACTTGGGTATAGACTAGTATAGAGATAAGGGACACTTTCACATCATTTTTTAGACAATTTGAGATCTTGGATAGAGCCAAGAAAAAATCTTATCAGTTGATACTACCTCACAGGTACTGGTCCATGCACGACGTCTTCCATGTTTCATAGCTTTTCTAATACCATGTCGACTCATCTCATACTTTTGATCCTGAGGATGTGGAGTTAAATGCTAATGATTCTTTAGATTATTTTACCATATGAATCATTTATTGGAGTATTAAGACTATTTGAGGAAATTATGTCCCTTTAGTACAAGTTATATGGAATCATGACCATCTACAAGATAAGACATGGGAGCAAGAGGATGATGTATATTCTCAATGGCTACATTTGTTCTTAGATAGCATTATACCACCCTTGGAAGGGAAACTCAAAAATGATTTCTTATAAAGGGGGAAGACTCTAAGAACCTAGTTTTTCTATGAGGTATGGATTACTTTTCTTTTTGGTATAATTATTTGGTTTTTACCCAATAAGAATTCCTAGTGAGACTATAGAGGAAATGAGGGTGTCTAGGGCCTGTTCTGAGACCATAACCTCAATCGATGGAAGAAAAAACTAGTCCACATGGTTAGTAGAATCTTTACAGACCAGTCCATATGGTTTCTTCTAACAATGCAGGGTGTTTCATTGGGCAGCAGTGGCCACACAATTTCCCTAACTGTGTTCCTACGGACGCACACCTGTGCTCAAGATCTGATGTTTTTAACAGAGGCATATAGCATAGTTTTCACATGGTTTCAAAAACCATACACAATAACTGTTTGGTTACCCTCTTTGGAAAATTAATAGTGCATGGTTGGTGAACGGTTTGTCAAATCATGCAACCAAACTATGTGGCACCTAATTTTTTTGTGTAATTACAATTTCACCCTTAAATTATTATAACTTAACCCACCTTCTTCTTTTTATCATTTTAGCATACATGGACTCACTTTTTTCTCCCATTTGAATCTCCATGGCCATTCTAATATAGGTTCTTGAATTGCTTTATTGTCCAAAATATAAATCAAGAGCTAAAAATCTCATTATATTCTTATCGGTTATTGATTCAATCATTATGCTTGTTTCACCGTTTCCCTTATCCTTGATGGAGTTACTTTGATGCAGGATCATATGCCATATTTTCAGTCCATTCATCTGTTCATCTATTTTATTTAAATCCAATAAAAACTAAGGGATGATATTCGATGATGAGAGTATTACATGCATAAGGTTTTTGGTCTATGACTTATGCCTAAAAGTATTTTCATTTATAAATTTGTGTCATTGTGTGTCTGCCAGTTTCATCAAGTGCTGCTTATAAAATTCATATTCCTTTATATAATCATTAAACTCAAATTCTAGAGCCTTAATTACATATGTTATTTATTCCATTGGAGGTTTAGACATCAATATTTTCTACCTAATTAGGGTGTGTATCATGTTATTCCTTTTCTCCCCCTTGTTGTGATTATGTGAGACACCATTCAGGAATGATTCGCTATTCCATGTAAAGTTAAGTGTTCCATCATAATGAAATGATTCTTGAATTGAATAAATGGAAAGTATATTTATATATATTACTTGGTCTAGTTAAATATAAAATGAATTTTTATTGGTTTCATATCCTCTATGGAATGAAACTGTTAAATGTTTATGAATTAAAGTGATAAATGGTGGCATGTCCTTGATACACCTTATCATGTTTATTGAATGGTAATGGAATGAAAATATTAAATGATTAAAAAGTAATAAGTATTGCATGGCCTAAAATGGAATAATTATATATGTATAAGGTTCCTATTTCATATGGAAATTTTTAACTTTATAGGAATGGTCAGACTTGTGCCATCCATGGATTCCTGAGAGAATGCCTTGAGCACTCCTAGGATTCCTTTCTGATTTAAGGAGTTAGTTTAAAAGGGATATACCATCCCTATAACATGCTCCTTGTATATTATTGGATGCATGAAATAATGTTGTAGGATCACTTCACTATAACTCCAGATAGTAGAATTCCTTGGATTCGGTTTAGTGTCTTTGGACATACGATGCCATGATTTCACCATGTTATGCTTAGTCATTCTTAACCTCTGATTACTATGGATGATCTATATAGACTCAGTTAGAATATTTTATAGCAGAAAGCCTTGGGTGTTTCCACCATTAATTAGACTTAGAAACCTGTATAGCCAGACTGCATGTTATGCTGTTATGAGTTGGTTTGACCCCTGAGGTCAAGGATTCCCTGGTTACACCTTGGATCTTCTTTTATTATTACATTCTATTTCAGTAATATTGTTACCTTTATATATAAATAAAATAGTATTATAAACTAAAGTGTAATAAATTGAATAATTAAATGATCACATGTTCAAATAAATCACTATTTGAGGCCGAAGCGGGTATGAGTTATTTATTCATCATTGCTTACTTTTCTATATATGCACACTATCAGTTTATATCCACATATTGGATTGTATAAACTTCATTAGTGGTGTTTTAATGAGATTTATCCCACACCCAATAAGGGTCGTTGTTGGTAGCCAAGAAAATTATCTGATCATAGGTGTGAAAATGGGAAAGTTTCCCACATTAGATACCTGACTTTCTCTCATTAGGATGAGATCTTGGTAGAAAATTATTGGGCCAGTGATCAGGATTCTTATATAGACTTTTTCCTTTTTGGTACTTTTCTATATCATGTATTTCATTGTTAACCTCCTTCTATGTATGTTTTCTTTTATTTTTTAGATACATTCCCTCATCATTTTGTATATAATATAGTTTATAGTTATTGAGTTTATTATTTATTACATGGATGTTTTTTAATATTTCTTCTTCCATATTTATTATACTACTTCTACTTGTTTATTCACTATTACTATATCTATTTTTTCTACACTATAACCTAAGGTAATAGTCTTCCCACTATAACACCCTATGCCCTCACTACTAGTCATAAACCTTTGGAATACGACGGGGTGGTGCTTAAGGGCATGTGACCCGCTGGGTCTGGGGTACCATTGAGTGTAACTTCGGCCACGATGTCTCATATAGTATCATTTTCTTAGTCATGTAAAAAAGAAGCATTTTATAAATCTGAATAAAGATGGTTATTTAGACTCTTTTGAGATAAAACCACTTGAAATATGTCATGCTTGATTACAAGGAAAAATGGAAAAATCTCCATTTATTGGACAGGGTGGAAGGTCCATAGAGATTCTTGGATTGGTACACACTAATGTGTGTGGAAAACTTCCAATAGAATCTATATGTAGAAATTATTACTTCATAACTTTTACTGATGGATTGAGTGAATATTTATATGTCTACATGAAGATGTATAAGTATGAGTCCTTTGAGAAATTAAAATAATTCAATAATGAAGTATAGAATCAACTTGGAAATATAATAAATAATCATTGATAAGATTGAGGTGGTGAATATCTTAACCAAAAGTTTATTGACCATTTACGAGAGTTTGGGATTCTATCTCAACTCACTCCACCTTATATAACTTAATGAAATGGTTTTAGTGAAAGTAGGAATCATAAATTGTAAGAACAGGTATGGTTAATGATGAGTTATTTAGATCTTATGTTATCCTTTTGGGGATATGAATTACAAACTACAACATATACACTAAACTGAGTACCAACTAAAGCATAAAATGGAATTACCTTTGATTTATGGATTGGAAAGAAACATTTTTTTCTCATACACATGTTTGGGTTTATGAGGTGTTTGTTAAGGCCTTCTCAAGAAAAACCTACACCCAAGGGAACAAAGTGTATCTTTATATATTAACATAAGAAAAAAATGGATACTACCTATAAAACCCCTTGTGGAAAAAGTTATTATTTCCAGAAAACTCATATTTCTTGAGAGGGGTCACATACTCAAAATGGATAGTGGGATAAATATTTACTTTGATGAATTTGATGCTCAAGATACAGAAGAGTTGGTAGAGTAATAGATTCCATGGGTCCATGTAAAAGAATTAGTTCCTAAAACATAAATACTACATAGGATCACTGTAGAGGTAAGAGAACCAGAGAGATATGGTGGTCTAGTCCTTGAAGACAATGACTCATTATTGGTTGATAGTGATGAAACTCTCTCCTAAAAAGAGGCACTAGAGATCTCAAATGTTTCAATATGGAAATAAGACATGAATTATGAAATAAATTCTACGTATTAGAACCAAGTTTAGGTTATAATAGATGTGTTGGTTGATGTAAATCCCATAGGATGCAAATGGGTATTCAAGATAAAACTAAATATGGAAGGTAAGTTAAATACCTATAAATATATTCTAGTGTCTAAAGGATTTAAACAACATCAAGTAATTAACTATGATGAAACATTTTCATCAATTATCATATTTAAATACATTATAATTATACTTGTTATATCATCTTACCATAACTATGAAATTTGGTCAATAAATGTCAAAACATAATTACATAATAGGAACCTTCAGGAAGAAGTCTACATGACACAACACAAAGGGTTTGTTAGTCCATGTGATGAAAAAAAGTTTTAAAATTTGTAGAGATCCATTTATGGATTGAAGAAAGTATCCAAGTAAAGGAACATTATATTTGATGAATCTATAAAATAATTTTTTTCATTAAGAATGAATTTGAGACATGTGTTTGCAATAGGTTTAGTGGGAATGTGATGGTTATCCTAAATGTATATGTTGATGACATATTACTTATTGTAAATGACATATCAATCTTATAGTATATTAAGGACTAGTAAAACAAGTGTTTCTCCATGAAAGAATTATGTGAAGCATCCAATGTTATGGGGATCATGATCATTCATGATATATCCAATAGGCTTCTTGGACTATTTCAAAGTATATACATTGACCAGATACTAAAGATATTTAGTATGGAACTGTCTAAGAGGGGATTGGTCTCAATGTCACATGGTATGCATATTTCTAGGAAAATGTGTCCTAAAAACAATAGGATAAATATATAATGATTAATATATCATATTCTATAGAGATAGGATTAATCATGTATTCTAGGTAATGTACTTGACTTGATGTTGCTTGTGTATTCAACAATGAAGGTAGATATTGAGATGATCTGAGATAACAACATTGGTTTGCTATAAAGGATATCCATAAGTATCTGAGAAGAACTAAGGATATGTTCTTGGTGTATGGATGAGATGATGATATGGTCATAAAGGGTTATATTGGTGATAGTTTTTAAATATATCAGAATGATCTGAGGTCATGGTCATGATATGTTTCCTATCACAACGAGGGATTTGAGAGCTAGAAGAGTTCAAATTAACTAGTTTTTGTTGATTATACAGTGGATTCTGAGTGTATAGGGATTATAATGAAACCAAGTAATTCATTTGGATGATAAATATTTTCCAATATCTTTATTTGGTACCTAGTATTAAAGACCATATCATAATGTATTATGATAATACTACAGTGGTGGATCATGAAAAATAGCCAAGGCACACCAGTATACAAAGTACATACTCTTGAAGTATCACCTCATTAGGGATTTCTCTTATTTGGGAGAAGTTTTGATAACCATATTATCCATAGAATAAAATTTTTAGGACCCCCAAACTAAAGGAATATCTTAGCTGAAGCATGAGTATCATGTGAGAGCTAGCGGTCTAAAGTTTTTTCATAGTTAGGCCTAGTGAAAGTGGGAGCCTATTGGAGTTGGTGCCCTCTAAATAACTTCTGTGTACTTTATGATAATAAATATTAATTATTTTTTATATTAATAAAATCTTTATCACGTTATGATTGTTCTTATGAGTGACATAGTATGTGATAATGTCTTAAGGGTAGTTTTTGTACTAAAAGGTAAAAGCAGTTCCCCGCTATGATGAGAACCCATAAGTGCCATGACATTATTCTTAAATATATGTTCTATAGCTAGATGAAATCATTTTAGGGACAAAAATGATATAGAATATCAAGGTTGGATACTCATGGGACTTTGAGACACCTTCTCATGGTGTCCTCCCTTGGTAATATCTAATGTATGATATTATTAGAATGAGAACCACCATTAGGAAATCCACATTTATATGTGTCATTGGATGTTTCTATCTATGGATGTGTGTATTGATCCTTGAACATTAATATTATTATTAAGGAGTGTTATAATTCTTATACTTCTATGTATTGATGAAAACCTTGATGATATATGTTTGTGATGATATAGCATATGTTGGGTGCATCATGAATAATATTTCATTAATTAATAATATGAAAAAGTATTTTCCCCTTATATTATTTAAAAAAATTTGATATCTCAGGAACATTGATGAAAATGATATATCCTAAATAAATTCATGGTCATTGTTTTCTATAGGAAAGTTCGATTTTTGGAAAGTCAAAGAAATAGACATCGAGTACAAAGGTTGATAGCACCAGCATGCAATTTTCTTGATTAGAGATTTCACAATAAAAGGATCATATTACACAGTATGTGTATATATGAGGTATTATTTCATTGTGTCATTAACTTCTTTCTTTATGGGTGTCTTGGCGTGTTTATAGACGTAACAAACCAATTTATTTTCTAAAATATAATTTATTTGAGAAAATAAAATAATGATACATAAAACAATATTTTATAAGGTTTCACTACAAATTAATATTTTATTTATCATAGTAATTTATGTTTGAATATATATATATGTCATATAAATATGTTAAAATATATAAATTATATAAATATGTTAATTTTTTTATCCTTTTATTATTCTTAGTAATGTATTATAATATAAGATGCACACTTTAGATGATAATATAAATTAATTAAGTCCTAATTAGTTTATTAGGAACCTATGAGTATTACGTTAATGATATTAATTCTTAGTCATTAATAAAAATATTTTCCTCAATTATGTCCTTCAAAATCTTACATATTTTTGGAAAAATAAATTGATGAATCTAGATAATTTATCTCCAGTAATGTTTTTTGACCACATATTCTATTTTATCTCTCAAAATTTGAGCATAGTTTGTCATGTATTGAAGAAGTTATAGCCAAATCATTATAGAAAATAATCTTGTCCATTCAAACTTTCCAGGATCAATATAACAATTTACACATGTTTTTAAATATCTTGATTATGGGATATTGGAATATTTTATTCTTTGGGATGTCTCCATTATGTATTTTTCGTGAAAAATTAAAATTTCACTTTATTTTTCCATGAATTGTAGAAGTTATGGGTGAATAATTACAAGAAATAATTTTTTCCAATCAAACTATTTAAATTCAATGTACCGAATGTCCATGAATTTTTGAATATCTTAATGATAGAATATTTGAATATAGTCTTCTTTATAATTTCTCCCCAATTTATTTTCCATACACCAATAAATTTTTAGACTCTAAAATTATGTTTTGTGGAATTTATGGTCGAATCATTGGTGAAAATATTTTCAGCCTAGATGATTCATTGAACTTGGACACATTAACTTCACACACACATTTGACCATGATAAATTTCTAACTATATGTATCTCCAGTGGGATAGAAGGATCCAAATTAATTCATCTAAAATCTTTCAAATTTTTAGTTCAATCCATGTATGGAGGAAAATGTTATAACCAAAATTCTATGGTTGGACCCATCCAATTGGATCCACATCATATTTGAATTCATGACCACTAATCTCCCCTAAAAATTTCGATCAATTATTCATTATCTAATAAAAAATATAGACATATTAGTAAAAAAATACCTAAATAAATTAAAATATGTCTGAAATAAATTTTTAGAAGAAAAATACTAAAGTGAAATTCAAAGAGAAAAACTAGAATTCCCATTAAAGTTTTAAAATTTATCTTTATTATTGATAAAAATGTATTTAATAAATACCATAAAGTTAAATGGGTGATTGATTTATTTTAAAACCTTAAACAAACTTGAAAAAATTAATTTTCAACCAAAAAATTTGGAATTAATGCCACCCAAAATTGATTATCCTTAATTGAAAAATTAGTATTATTTAAAACCCTTAACATCACCCATCCTCAAGTATAAATACCCACACCATATTCTCATTATCCCAACCCCAATTCAAATTTCTCTCATTATATACCTTCCAAGGATTCTCTTAAATTTATCTCTATACAATCTTGAAGAGTTTTGTTGATAACAAATTTATCCTCCATAAGATTTAGAAAGTTGCTCATCAAGGTAAGGGGTTTAATTTTTTCAATCTCTTCCTTTGATTAAAGTTATTATTTTGTATAAGACTTTGATTATCAATTTTTTATGTTATAAAGTAATTTTAAATACCCATATTACTATGAATATTAAGTCTTGTTAATGAGATATCATTATTCCCTCTCATTTTACTACTTTTATAAGTTGTTATAATGCTCAAACTTTATCGTAACCATAAAACCATCCTAAATTAGGTAAAGAAAGTTGTGTGGTTTTCAAAGTAAATAAATACTTTTCTAGATAAAAAAAATTATATATGGATATAAAATAGATATACCTATGGGTAACACCTAAAAACACCTCATTGAGCTAGACTTGATCAAGAAATGGGGCATGACAATAGGTTTTGCTACACACCTGGTTTGACACTCTGGAGGGATTTGCTTGGATGATATACATACTACTTACAAAACCTTTTAAATTATTTTTTTTTGTTAAATAGGTCTCCAAAGTTTGTAAAATTATAAAATAAATTTATACCACATAATTCTTTCTTCTATATGGAAAAATCACATAAGATATTCCTCATTGAGAAATTGATTCTAAGTATTTATGTTTTTAATGCCCTTAAACATTATTCCATGTGATTTTTTATAGATGGTGGAATACATTGGACTTTTATGTGATAGGTGAGGTTAGTAATTATAAATACCCTCAGTGCACTAGTAGGTCTCATGAGCCAACTAAGATAGGGTAATGGGGGCATCCTAATCTTTTATGAAATATGTCTTGGCACAAGGTCTTGAAGTTATGGATAAAATGTTCGGCATTATACATTATCATCACTATATGTTCAATTATTAATTTTTGGGATTTTATTTATTATTATGTTATCCATGGGTATATTTATTCTCATGGTTTTATTTAATAAATAATAACTCATTGTGTTTATTCATTTTAAAACAAATATTTATAAACGTGTTCACTACATGTCACACCCTTACTGAGCGTCTGAGCTCACCCCTTTATATTGTTTTCCCTTTCCCCAGGAAACCTAGAAGAGTAAAACGTATGATAGATTGATTTTAAAGGAGAATAAATATTTTTTATTGTTTTTAATGATGTATTTCTTTCCAATTTAAAGTAATGATTTTTTTATTTATATAGTTTCCTGAGGCTATTAAACAATTTGATCATCTATATTTGTGATCTATGCACCATTGTAATAAAATATCAATTGGATCTAGAGTTCTGGATTTGGGGTTGTTGTAGTTGGTATCAGAGGAAAGTTTAATAAAAAACTTAGAAACTATATTTGGAATAACGTAGTTAAAAAACATGGTCCCTAAAATAAACCCTCGGGATATTCAAGAAATTTTTATAGAAATACAAATCATAATTTTTTATACACGAATTAAGAATATACTATTGTCTAGATATGGTTCCCAATAGAAGGAAAAATATTTTCAACACCAAAAATCAATGTAGGGATTGTCCACTGAATAAAATCAATGAGACTGGTGTTGGAACAGAACAGATCATTACTATATTAATTTAGTTGACCTGGGTAATGATTAATAACCATGTATGCGTGGAACAACTTATTGTTCCAAATCATGGAGTATCAATATTGGACCACATCATGCGGTAACAACCCTCATACATTAGTGGGGCCACAAATCCATTAGTGGTTGAACAATGGATCAATACTCTAGAGAAAGTATTCCTTACCTTGGCATGTGATTAGAAGGAGAATTTTTTCATGGTAATATATCTTCTAATGGGATATATTGACTAGTGGTGGCCATTGATTCAAAACACCAAGGAGGAAGAAGATATAAAAAAATGTGGATTGGAAGACTTTTAAAGAGATATTCCTTAAAAAGTACTTCCCACACGAGCAATGAGTGGACATGGAAAGGAAATTCTTAAACCTAAGAAAAGGGATGAGGAAGTTTTGGATGAGTATAAATCTTGTAACACCCCAGAAGGATAAAGGGTTAAATGACTAGATGATATGACTCATGTCAACAAGGTGCACCTTTTTTTAAGTCTTCCTTATTAGAACTCCATAGTTAAGTATGATTGGCCTAGAGTAGTGATCAGGATGGGTGACCTTCTGGGAAGTTTTTTCAGGGTGTGTGTGAGTGAGGAAAAAGCACACTGGAAAAGAAATGTGTTGGCCTATGGGGTTGTCATTAATTAGATGACATGTTCGGGCACATGGGTGGGCCCTAGGGTGGGTACCATGTGTTTATGGGGCAACTGGCTATACCTGGAGGGCCAGGACCTAATGGAAATGTTAAGGTGGGGTATTTGTGCTTTCATCAGGTCCCAGTTGTTACATTTGGTATCAGAGGAGGAACGTAGCCTTAAGTGCAGTGCACTACCTGGGTTGAGATGTTGGGTCCATAATGAGGATGTTGTGATCTAAAGGGGGGGAGGGTGATTGTAACACCCTAGAACGATAAAGTGTTAAATGACTAAATGATATGACTCATGTTAATAAGATTCATATTTCTTTTTGGGATCCTTCCTGATTAGAACTCCACAGTTAAGCGTGCTTGGCCTAGAGTAGTGATCAATATGGGTGATCTTCTGAGAAGTTTCCCAGGGTGTGTGTGAGTGAGGAAAAATCACACTGGAAAGGACATGTGTTGTATTGTGGGTACTGTCATTAGTCTGATGACTTTTTCGGGCATGTGGGTGGGCCTCGGGGTGGGAACCAAATGTCTGTGAAGAAATTGGTGGTACTTGGAGGGTCAGGACCCGATGACCATGTTAAAGGAAGGGTGTCTATGATGTCCCTGGGACCCAGTTGTTACAAAGATAACTTTACAAGGTTATTATGGAACACTATTGATTATGTGCACAGCATGGATATAAATATTTATTTCTTCTTATATGGATTAATAACAAACCATCGATGAGAACTATTCCCTCAAACATTTTCCTCATATGAGGAGATTGTGACTAGTGATATCAAGACTAAAAAGTAATTTGCTAAGTCTCTTATTTTCAAGGGGAATCAGGAGAATAATAGGGTGTTTGAGAACCATGCTGGAAGAAATTTAGAGAAGGATAAGAAAGTAAGGATAAAATTCCTAACATGTAATAACTATGGAAATAAACACCCTAGATAATGCTTAAAGGGAATGGGATTCTTCTTCAAGTGTGGAGATAAAGGCCATCATGCTGATGAGTGAAAGGCGAAAGGGAGGACAATAATATCCAATGATTTATTTGTAAGTATATGTTATATTATTCAAATAAATGTTCTATGAATAAGGGGATTCTACTATAGAAGAGGTCGGGGGAGCAAGTTTGGTTTTATGTGATTACTATGGAAAAAGTGGAAGTTCTTAGCGATGTGGTGTAAGGTGCTTTGTTCATATCTTTAAAACTATGTAATGATTTATTTTATATGTTTTCATTACACTCTTTTATATCTACCATGTTTTCTAAGAACATTATATATTTCTCTAGAAACCTAATAAGTGGGTTATTAATCCAGTCGCCCATTGGAAATATTATATCAATGAAGATATTCCAAGAAATCCCTATTTCAATTCATGAATGTACGCTCTCCACATATTTAATTATCTTACCAATGGTATACTTTTATTTTATCCTTTGGATGGATTGGCTTAAAAATTATAATAAAATATATAATTTCCAAGAAAATAAGGTTACAACCTCAGAGGATGGTATATAATCACTTGTTTTTAGAGGAGATATTTCATTTATTGAGTCTTACTTAAAACCCCCTCTTATGGGGAATCTTAATTAAATCCTTAGGGATGATTCATAGAGTGATATGGATGTCCTAAGAATTGAGTATTTTTCTATTTTGAGGGGATATATTGATGTTTTCCCAGAGGAATTACAATAATACAATCTATATTGTGAAATTGAATTCACTATTGATTATATCCCTGATGAAAAATCCATATGTAATCCTACCTATAGGATGTCTCTGGTGGTGTTAGTGGAGAAACAGAAACAACTGAAAGAGTTAAGTTGAAAGGGGTTTATACTCCCTAGTGTTTCACCTTTGGGGAACCTATATTGTTGGTGAAAAATAAGGATGGGTACATGCAGTTGTGCATTAACTATAGAGGAATCAATGATATCACTATTAAGAACAAGTATCAATTACCTCACATTGATGATCTATTTGATGAACTTCGTGGGGCCCAATGCTTCTCAAATATCGATCTCCATTCTAGTTATAATCAATTGAGATTCAAGAAGGAGGATATCCCAACTATGGATTTTCATACAAGGTATAGTCATTATGAGTTCACAATAATTTCATTTAGATTAACTAATGCACCATCATTGTTTATTGGTCTAATGAATAGAATATTCAATTATTATCTTGATATATTCATTGTGGTATTCATCAATGAAATATTTATATACTCAAATTCCTATGATGATCATGAATATCATTTATGAATCATCTGTGAGAACCTAAGGGTGAAAGAACTATATGTTAAATTTAGTAAGTATGAATTCTAGGTTTAACAAGTCTTCTTTCTTGGTCATATTGTCTCCAAAGATGGAATATCGGTTGACCAGGAAAAGAAAAACGCAGTTAGCGAGTGGACCATGCTAATTAATGTAACCAAAATACATAGTTTTCTTGTCTTGTCTATTTATTATCGGTGATTCATTGAAAATTTTACCCAATTAGCTAATCCATTAACCAATTTAACACCTAAATGGGTTAAATTTTCATGGTCTAAATAATGTGAGGAAAGATTAGGAGAACTAAATAAAATATTATTCAATGAACCTATATTGAAATTACTATCAGGAAAAGATGGATTTTTTATATTTACTGATGCATCAAAGAAAGGGATAGGGTGCATCCTTATGCAAAATGATAGAGTTATTACTTATACATTAAGACAATTGAAAACCCTTGAGAAGAACTATACAACTCATAAACTTGATTTGGCCACTGTGATCTTTACTTTAAAAATATGAAGAAAGTATATCTATAGTGAAAAATATGACATATATTCTGATTATAAAATTCTGAAGTATATCTTCACATAAAAATAGATTAACATGATGCAAAGGAGATGGCTGGATTTACTCAAGGACTGTGATTATGAAATACACTACCATCCTGGTATGGAAAACAAGGTAGAAGTTATATTAAGTAAAAAGGATCACGTTTTCATATAAATAATGTGGATGCACATGGATCCTATATTCAAGAAGATGGTAAATATGGATATTTAAATTATTAATGAAGGGGAAACACCATTTATTTTCCAAGTAATTACCCAACTATATTTACTATAGAGTATAAAAAAGTCTCAACAAGACTATAGGTGAATTCATAAGGAAATAAATGTTATAGAAGATGGGAAATTAACAGAGTTCATTTATGATAATGGTGTATTAAAAATTAGAATAATATTATGTGTCCCATAAATACCTGAGCCAAAAGGGAGTTACTAGATTAATATCATATCTAAAACTTCTCTATACACCGTGGTAGTGCCAAGATGTATAGGGATCTAAAAGATCACTTCTGGTGGGATAACATGAAGAGAAATTTTTTTTGAATATGTGTCTAGATGATTGATATGAAAACATTTTGATTCTGAGAGGCAACATCCAAAAGGTGTCATTAAGCCTCTTTCTATACCTATGTGTAAGTGGGACAATATCACAATGGACTTTATCACTAGAAAACCTAAAACATCAAAGAAGAATGATGTTATATGGTCCATTATTGGTTGTCTTGCCTAGTCTTCTCATTTCCTAGAAAAATAGGAGGATTTACCCCTTGAGAATCTTTCTTGTCTTTATATCAATGAATTTGTAAGACTTAATGATGCACTATTATCAATTGTTTCAGATTTTGATCCTTGATTCACATCAAAATTATTTAAGAGCCTTCAAAAATCATTGATGTCTGAGGTACATTTGAGCACTGCATATCATACTCAAATTGATGGGTGGTTAGAAAGGACTATCCAAATCTTAGAGGATATGTTTAGGTTATGTAAACTTGACTTCCAAGTAATGTGGGACCAATACTTACTATTGGTGGAATTTTATTTTAAATATAGTTTCCATTCTAGAAAAAAAATGTCACTATATCAAGCATTGTATGGTAAAATATTTCATACTCCAACATGTTGGTATGAGGTTTGAGAGAAGAAGATTCTTGGTCCAAAACATGTTGAGGATACAACTAAAAATTTAAGAGAAATTCAAAATCATATTATAACATCTCCAAAAAAGATATAAAATCTATTCTAATAGCTGGAGGAAGGACTAGGAATTCCAAATAGATGATCACATCTTCTTGAAAGTATCATTGTGGAAAGGGGATATACGGGTTGGGAAGAAAGGGAAGTTAAGTCTAAGGTAAATCATGACTTTTGATATCATATATAAAATTTGAGTTGTATATTATTGTCTAGCCCTTCCACCCAACCTCTCTAAATTTTATAGAATCTTTCACATCTTAATTTTAAGGAAATAAATGCCAAAACCATCTCATATACTCACCACAGGTAAGATAGATCTTAATTATAACACACCAAGCTTCCATGGTACGTTTCTCTTTAAATAATATAGTAGCGTGTGTTGTACGCAACTTTGAGTTCTTACACACACCACAACCAATCAAAGTAGCTGTTATGAATAGTAATACCCACTTTTTAAAATTTTATAAATTTTAGCTCTCAAAATGGACTTCATTTTTGGTTTCAGAATATCGAATTTATCCTAGGGTGAAATTTTGGTACTTTTCGGATAACTTTTGTATTTTGATGAATAGTGAAAATTACTAAATTTTAATTAAAAACAACTTTTTTAATTGAAATAATTAATAGTGATAAATTATGAATTTGAGTGGTTTTAAATTATATTTAGAATATATTTTTACCATTTAATACAATGTTGGTAATTGTACATAATTTCACAATTAAACCGAACATGAACAAGTGTCAATCTTTTGATAGTTATTATCTCTTAAAAACATGCTTTTTATTTTAACAACAGGAATTAATTTTAAATTAATTTCTGCCACTTCTATATTTTGAATTTGGAAAAATGAATTCCATATTTGGAATCAGGATGTCTAAATTGTGTAAATAGGTAACTTTTATTTTTAGACATTTTGAATAATTACTTCGGTAAATATTTTATTTACCATGGTTAAAGGGTAAATCCGATAAATAAGGGTAAAAAATAATATAATAATAATAATAAATTACCCTAAATCATGTCCTAACCTTATTGGTTGATACATGTCCGACCATGGGCATCTTTGGGTCATTTTTGGGACCCCATGGAGCCACTTGTAAGTGATAATGACACTTTATATTAATTAAGTTAAAATAAATACAAAAATGACATAAGCATATATCTTTTAGAAAAACAATTTTTACATAGGGTTATATATGTTGGATTTTCGACTATAAATATTAATTATAAATCTAAAAAAATATTTCCTACATAATGGTATTTTATTTATAATTTTTAGACATTTAATAATTAATATTATTTATGACACAGTAATGATGCAGTGTTTTCTTTATTAATGAAAGAATCAAATAATTGGTATTATAAATGTTAAAATAAATATAATTTGAAAGTTTTGATGACATCCATGAACTTTATTTCATAATATGACATTATAGTATTTCTTAAATTAATTTGGTTCGAATTAATAATGTTTTTAAGACTTTAACAAAAATCAATTATTGAATAGTGTCAAAATTCACATAAAAGAGTTTTTAAAACAAATATTATATTATTAATTGATATTAAATTCCTAAAAATCTAATGTTCAGACAAGATACTTATATAATTATAGTTGTGTCATTAATGGACCACTTGGGGGTCTCTTGGATGTATATAGTAATTTTATTAACTATATAATATAAAATTACAAAGTGACATGGTAAATGTTAAACTAATTAACTAAGAGTTAAAACTAAAAGATAAGGTTAATATAGTGACACAAACCTGTCTAAAACCTATTGGTTGAGTGGTTCTCAACCTATCCCCACCTTAACCTTTAAATAATCCACTTTGGAGCCATTATAAACCGAATATGAATTTATTATAAAATAATATTTCTAGCTTTTCCAAAGGTGCCCCTCACCCCTCTTATAAAAGGGAACTCCCCCTTCTCACTAATTCACACATTCAAATCCTTTTTTCTCAGCCAAACCCTACCCAAATACTCTCTCAACTTCCCTCACTTCAACCTAGATTCCATAGTTTGATCAGAAAGCCAACCTAAGAAGCCATTTTGATCAAATCAAAAGGAAGAACCCGAATAAGAGGTGATGTTTTCACCACCCTCTTACAAGTTCCTTTCTTCTTCAACTTCTTCTTTATTTTTTATTCCAATTCTAAAATAATAACTCCAGTATATTATATATACTGTGATTTTATTATAAATATGGTACAACCATATTCATTATTCTATCTATCCTTTGAATGAGATGTCACCATACGTGCGTACGTACGGCTTACCGTCTCCACGTCGTGGTGTAATTGTTATTCAATAAATTATTATTTTTATGGGTATAATAATGATGTGTAATTCATGTAAATAATAAATATAACATGATAATGATTCTGTATATATGATATACCATCCAATTATATATTATTTTAATATCAAAAGAATGATATTGTCGCTCATGCGTACGTACAGACTATCGTCTCTACGAACGTGATGAGATTCATTCTCCATCGTATCCATTCAAGTATAATTATCATTTGATGATTAAAAAAAATTTAAGGACTTGATATAATTCTGGATATGAAAAAGATACAACTTATCCATAACAAACACAACTTATGTAACAAAACATATACGAGTAAGTTAACACCTGAAACGACGATAATACTAAGATATTATTAACAAAGCAATGTTAAAAGATCATATATGATATCGTATTAATTTATATGATTCTTGTATAATTTAATAACAATTATTTCACCATTATATAGGCGGTTAACCTACCCCCAACCAATTAAAAGTACAATGTAAGGGTTTATTTCTCAATCTCTTCATTATTTGAGGTTGTTTATACGTAATAATCTATTGGGACTTCTTTATCATCCACATCCATGCTTCTTAAAAATGTATTTCAAAAAAAATTACTATTTACTAGAATATGGATTAAATCCATTTATACCCTTGTTTGACTTTTTACAAGAGGTTTATAGATGAATATTTCTGTCGTTTTCCAAACAAGGTCCTTTTTAACCTTTTCGACAGAATTAAGGTAAGAATGTCTTTTTTAACTTATGCGGCGGGTGCGGCTATTTTCCTCTGTTATAAAATCTTTGAAGCTTCCCTTACAAGATTATAAGGAAATTTTCAAAGTAAATGTTTTATTTTATAATTATGTGACTTTTAAATTAATTCAAAAAAAAAGAGATATTTCTCTCAAATATTTTTGATTTCATCTATGTCAACATCCTTTGATGGATTTTAAGCTTATTTGAAGTTGATTTATTATGATACAAAACTTCTATATTGTATTGAAGGTTTTGTGATATGTTTTACTGTGGATGTGTTATTTTTATACCATTCATGGTTTATGGATTAAGTATTTACATTTCGTATGCTAGTTTTAATACGAATATTTATGTTATGTTTAAACCTTTTCATATGGGAATGCATTGGACTTAATAAGTGACGGGTGGAGCCCGCTATAGCTCCTCGATGCATCGGTAGGTCTCATGAGACAAAATAGTGTCTTGGAATAAGGCCTTGAAAAAATCATATTTGTATTCTTGGAACGAGGCCTTGACTATGTGGTTATAATAGTCTGGCATTACGCATTCCATCATTATGAAAGTGGTTATTGATATTGCATGTGATTATTCGACTAGTAGAATATCCATGTGAGTAAGTATATGAAATTATTTCATTTTATTTCTGCCATATTATTCTGAAGTTCATGTTTTAAAAGGATTTTGTTTTAGTTATACATTGCCATAAATGTTTGTGCTTATTTATGAAAGTTTTTGTTATATTTTTATCCTTACTGGTCATTTGAGCTCACCCCTTTCTATGTTATATTTTTCCAAGGATGTGAAAAAGTATTTTATGAATGACCTGCAGTGATAGTATGAGGGGATAAGAGTGTGGACTATGGAGACTATATTGTTGTAGTTTTCATTTTATGATGTAATTTAATCTTTATGAATGTATCTAGTTATTCCAAGGCTACTAAACTAATCGGTATTTTGAGTCTTGATCTTTCTTGTGATCATACCAATGTTATGTAATAATGCATTGACTCTGGGTAACTGGGGTTGGGGCGTTACAGTTGGTATCAGAGGAAGTTTAGTACAAACCTTGGAAGCTAGATTTAGATAAACTCTGATTAGAGCACATAGACCTAAGATGGACTTTGAGGATTAGTATAGAATAACTTCCTAGAATTTTGGTATTGTAGATATTTTGTGAGTTTTATGAGCAATACATCCATGTCTGGATACGAGCAGGTAGAGGCGGCTCTGTTACAGATGTACCTAGGGGTAAAACTCGAAAACACCGTTTTGAGCTAGACTCGAACGGGAACTGGTGCACGACAATGAGTCTTGCTGCACTCTTGGTTACGACACTCCTAGGGGATATGATTAGGATAAATCTCATTTTCTTTACAAATCATTATGTAGGGTTTTTTGAGTATATACTTCCTCAAAGAAAACATTTTTATGATTATGGATTATATCTATAAATAGTTCAATTTATATTAAGTGTTTTATAAGTATGGAATTATGTATTTTGATTCATAAACTGATCTAGTTTATGCCATTGTTTAGAAATGGAACCTAGTGGAAGAAATGGAAACTGTATTAATGCACACACTCCATGTAGGGATTTCCCTCCTGCTCAAGATAATTATAGTGGAGTTGGTGATGCAACTGGTGCTGATCATCTAATCACCATACTGGGACAAATCACTCAGGTTATGAATAATAACCTTACCCGTATGGAGCACCCTGATCCGCAGCATGGAGGATCAATGTTAGATCTCTTCATGAGGCAACAAACACCAACGTTCAATGGGAGTACAAATCCCTTATTAGCTGAGAAATGAATAAATTCCCTTGAGAAAATATTTCAGGCTTTGGGGAGTAGTGAAAGGGAAAACGTTGTCATGGCAGTTTACTGCCTCACTGGAGATGCTGATCAATGGTGGTCATTGATTCAAAACACGAAGGAAGATGATGAAGTATCAAATATGTAATGGAGGGAGTTCAAAGATCTATTTTTAGAAAAATAATTTCCTCGTGACCATCGAGCAGATATGGAAAGACAATTTCTGAGTCTGATACAAAAGGAGGATGAGAATGTCGCAAAGTATGAGGCTAACTTTACAAGGTTATCAAGGTATTCTAGAGATTATATACGTAACCCAAGAAGTTATATTGATCATTTCTTTGATGGGTTAAAACCATTTCTCCGTCGAGCATTAGTCTCACAATCCTTCTCGTCGTACGAAGACATTGTCTCATGTGCTATCAAGATAGAAAAGGAATTCTCTAAGTCTTATGACTTTAAAGCAAAGAAAGAGAAGAAGAGATCTACTGATCAATCTAAGAATGGAAATAAGGGGAAGAAGGGAAAATTTGAATATCCATCCTACAGTAAATGTGGGAATAAACACCCTGATACTTGCTTAAAAGGAATGAGAGTCTGTTACAAGTGTGGTGAAAAAGGCCGCCAAGCTCGTGATTGTAAGAGGAAGAAGGAAGCTACCGATGTCCAATGCTACAATTTCAGGGAGATGGTAAATTATGCAAATGTATTTCCTAAGAGTCAGGGGAACTTACCTCAAAAAAGGCCAAGGGATCAAGGCCAAGCTTATGCTATCACTACTGCTGAGGTAGAAGCTCCGAAAGACGTGGTGGAAGGTAATTTAATGGTTTCCTCAAGTTTAGAAAATGCATTATTTGATTCTGTATCATCGCATTGTTTCATATATTCCTAGTTTGATAATAAAATTAGATATTTACAATTTGATTTAAGAAGGGAGTTATCAGTTAAAACTCCTAAGGGAAGTATCATTGCAACAAAGTTTTGTGAATCAGTCCCCATTAGATCACATAAATGTTCTTTATCTGCTGATCTCATTGTCATACCTATGATTGAGTTTGATATAATCCTCAGTATGTATTGGATTTTGGACCATGATGTGAAGATTTATTGTAATAAGAAGGAGGTTACGATTTTTGATGATGATGATAAGGAACACCTTATCTTTAGAGCAGAATCGTCACCACCTAATTCTTATCCAGATCCACCCCCAATAGCTCAACTAAATTCAATTATTGGGGAGGAAGAGAATAAAATGAGTATGGGTGAGGAAAGGAATGTTCAAATAGAGGATGTGCCTATTGTGAAAGAATATGTAGATGTGTTTCCGGAAGATTTACCTGGACATCCTCTAGAACGAGAAGTTAAGTTTTCCATTGATTTAATTCCTGGATCAAGGCCTATATTGAAGACCCCTTATAGAATGGCCACTATAGAATTATTTGAACTAAAGAAACAACTATATGAATTGAGTAATAAGGGATTTATTTGCCCTAGTGTTTCCCCATGGGGATCCGCTTTTCTTTTTGTTAAAAATAAAGATGGATCTATGAGGTTATGTATTGACTACAGGGAGATCAATGCTATAACAATAAAGAACAAGTATCCCCTACCTCGAATTGATGATTTATTTGACCAACTGCATGGAGCTCAATACTTTTCAAAGATTGACCTTTGATCTAGATACCATCAGTTGTGTGTGAAGAAGGAAGACATTCCGAAGACAGCATTTCGAACAAGGTACGGGCATTACGAGTTTACGATAACGCCTTTTGGGCTGAATAATGAACCCTCTGTATTCATGGATATAATGAATAGAGTTTTCAAGGAATATCTTGATGATTTTATGGTGGTATTTATTGATTATATCTTGGTATACTCCAAAATCTATGAAGATCATGAAAATCACTTGTGCATTATCATGAAGACTCTGAGAAGACATGAATTATATGGGAAGTTTAGCAAGTGTAAATTCTGGCTTCAGGAGATTTATTTTCTTGGTCATATTGTCTCTAAAGATGGAATCTCTATTGATCCTTCTAAGACCAAGGAAATCCAAGAATGTCTAGCACCTATGAGTATAACTGAGGTACGCAGTTTTATTGGTTTAGCAAGTTATTATCGACATTTCATCTAGAATGTTGCCCGATTGGTTAACCCATTAACAAAGCTCACACGTAAGGGGGTTAAATTTGTTTGGAAAAAAGAGTGAAGAATGTTATTTATAGTGATGCATCGAAGAAAGGACTTGGTTGTGTCCTTATGAAGAATGATTGGGTTATTACCTATGCATCACGACAGTTGAAAATTCATGAGCAAAACTATCCTACTCATGATCTCAAGTTAGCAGCTATGATCTTTGCTTTGAAGATATAGAGAAACTACCTCTATGGTGAAAAATGTGAGATTTATACAGATCACAAGAGTTTGAAGTATATTTTCTCAAAAAAAGAACTCAACAAGATGCAAAGGAGATGGCTTGAATTACTCAAGTATTGTGATTGTACGATACACTACCACCTGGGGATGGCAAATAAGGTGGCAGATGCTTTGATCAGAAAAGATCATGGAGTTTTGAAGAATATGATAATTTGAAGGGATCCAATTTTCATGGATCTAGTGAAGATGGACATGGGAATAACCATGGAAGGTGAAACATTAGTGCTATTTCAAATGGTTGCCAAACCATCTTTACTAGAAAGGATTAAGAGTTCTCAGACCGATGATGAAGAATTTCAAAAAAAGATTAAAGCTGTGAATGATGGGAGATTGAGAGACTTTGTGTATGAAAAAGGAATTTTGAAATTCGGGAAGAGACATTGTGTTCCTGATATACCTGATTTAAAAAGGGAATTGTTAGATGATGCTCATAGTTCCAATTTCTCTATACACCCTGGGAGCACCAAAATGTATAGAGATTTAAAGGAACATTTTTGGTGGGACAACATGAAGAGGGAGATTGCTCATTTTGTGTCAAGATGTATGGTTTTTCATCAAGTTAAAGCTGGAAGGCAACAGCCTGGAGGAGTCATGCAACGTCTTCCCATACCTGAGTGGAAATGGGATAATATCACTATGGACTTTGTCATCTGACTACCAAAGACTCCTAGAAGGAACGATGCAATATGGGTCGTTATTGATAGTCTTACCAAGTCATCACATTTTCTTGCTATAAGGGAAGATTTACCACTTGAACATCTAGAAAGACTATATATTAATGAAGTTGTGAGACTTCATGGAGTACCCCTATCGATTGTTTCGAATCGAGATCCTCGTTTTACTTCGAGATTATGGAAGAGTCTTCAGAAGGCCTTGGATACTGAACTTCATTTGAGCACTGCTTACCACCCTCAAATAGATGGAAAATTGGAACGGACTATTCAAACCTTAGAAGACATGTTGAGATCTTGCTCACTTGACTTTCAAGGTATGTGGTATCAATATTTACCTCTGGTAGAATTTTCATATAACAATAGCTTCCATTAAAGTATTCGGATGGCACCATATTAAGCGTTATATGGAAAGAGATGTCACACACCAACCTGTTGGGATGACGTTGGTGAAAGAAAACTTGTAGGACCAGAACTGGTGGAGGAAACAATGGAAAAGGTGAAGGTAATCCAAAACCACATCAAACCATCTCAAAGTAGGCAGAAGAGCTATGCTGACAACCGAAGAAAGGACTTGGAATTTCAGGTAGGAGATCGTGTTTTCTTGAAGGTATCTCCATGGAAGGGAGTTATACTTTTCAGTAATAAAGGTAAATTGAGTCCCAAGTACGTCAGACCTTTCTAAATTCTATAACAAATTGGGGCTGTAGCTTACCATTTGGAAATGCCAGCAAATCTCTCCAAAGTTCACGATGTGTTCAACGTATCACTGTTACGAAAATACATGCCAGACCCAACGCATGTACTCACCTATGAGGAATTAGAACTGGAACCCGATCTCTCTTATTGCGAAGATCCCATCAGGATTCTTGATACGAGAGAACAAGTGTTGAGAAACCGGACGACTCCTCTGGTAAAAGTTCTATGGAGAAACCATAAAATGGAAGAAGCAACGTGGGAACCCGAGGAACTTATAATTAAGAATCACCCAAGTCTTTTCATGCGGTAGAATTCTAGAAATTTAGAGGATGAAAATATTTTAATGAGGGGAGAATATAACACCCCAAGATTCCATGGTACGTTTCTCTTTGAATAATACAGTAGCGTGTGTTGTACGCAACTTCGAGTTCTAACACACACCACAACCAATCAAAGTAGTTGTTATGAATAATAATACCCACTATTTGAAATTTATAAATTTTATCTCCCAAAATGGACTTCATTTTTGGTTTTTTAATATCGAATTTATCCTAGGGTGAAATTTTGGTACTTTTCGGATAACATTTATATTTTGATGACTAGTGAAAATTACTAAATTTTAATTAAAAACAACTTTTTTAATCGAAATAATTAATAGTGATAAATTATGAATCTGAGTGGTTTTAAAGTATATTTAGAATATATTTTTACCATTTAATACAATTTTGGTCATTGGAAATAATTTCACAATTAAACCGGACATGAACAAGTGTCAATCTTTTGATAGTTATTATCTTTTAAAAACACGCTTTTTATTTTAACAACGGGAATTAATTTTAAATTAATTTCTGCCACTTCTATGTTTTGAATTTAGAAAAATGGATTACATATTTGGAATCAGGATGTCCAAATTTTATAAATAGGTAACTTTTATTTTTAGACATTTTGAATAATTACTTCGGTAAATATTTTATTTGTCATGGTTAAAGGGTAAATCCGGTAAATAAGGGTAAAAAATAATATTATAATAATAATCAATTACTCTAAAACATGTTCTAACTTTATTGGTTGATACATTTACGACCATGGGCATATTTGGGTCGATTTTGGGACCCCATGGAGCCACTTGTAAGTGATAATGACACTTTATATTAATTAAGTTAAAATAAATACAAAAATGACATAAGCATATATCTTTTAGAAAAACAATTTTTACATAGGGTTATATATGTTATATTTTCGACTATAAATATTCATTAGAAAGATAAAAAGATTTCCTACATAATGGTATTTTATTTATAATTTTTAGACATTTAATAATTAATATTATTTATAACACAATAATGATGCAATATTTTCTTTATTAATGAAAGAATCAAATAATTGGTATTATAAATGTTAAAATTAATATAATTTGAATGTTTTGATGACATACATGAACTTTATTTCTTAATATGACATTATATTATTTCTTGAATTAATTTTTTTCTAATTAATAAAGTTGTTAAGACTTTAAAAAAAATCAATTATTGAATAGTGTCAAAATTCACATAAAAGAGTTTTTAAAACAAATATTATATTATTAATTGATATTAAATTCCTAAAAATATAAGGAAAGGCCAAGATACTTATATCATAATAGTTGTATCATTAATGGACCACTTGGGGGTCTCTTGGATGTATATAGTAATTTTATTAACTATATAATATAAAAATACAAAGTGATATGATAAATGTTAAACTAATTAACTAAGAGTTAAAACTAAAAGATGAGGTTAATATAGTGACCCAAACCTGTCTAAAACCTATTGGTTGAGTTTTTTGCGACCTATAACCACCTTAAACTTTAAATAATCCACTTTTGAGCCATTATAAATCAAATATGAATTTATTATAAAATAATATTTCTAGCTTTTCCAAAGGTGCCCATCACCCCTCTTATAAAAGGGCACTCCCACTTCTCACTAATTCACACATTCAAAGCCTTTTGGCTCAGCCAAACCCTGACAAAATACTCTATCAACATCCCTCAATTCAACCTAGAGGCATTATTTTTATCAGAAAGCCATCCTAAGGAGCCATTTTGATCAAATCAAAAGGAAGAACCCGAAGAAGAGGTAATGTTTTCACCACCCTCTTTCAAGTTCCTTTCTTCTTCAACTTATTCTTTATTTGTTATTCCCATTATTAAATAATAACTCCAGTATCTTATATATACTTTGATGTTATTATAAATATGGTGCAACCATATTCAGTATTCTATCCATCCTTTGAATGACATGTCACCATACGTGCGTACGTACAGCTTACCGTCTCCACGTCGTGGTGTAATTGTTATTCAATAAATTATTATTTGGATGGGTATAATAATGATGTGTAATTCATGTAAATAATAAATATAAAATGATAATGATTCTGTATATATGATATACCATCCAATTATATATTATTTTAATATCAAAAGAATGATATTGTTGCTCGTGCGTACGTACGGACTACCGTCTCCACGAACGCGATGAGATTCATTCTCCATCGTATCCATTCAAGTATAATTATCATTTTATGATTAAAAATAATTTTTAAGGACTTGATATCATTCTGGATATGAATAAGATACAACTTATCCATAAAAAACATGGCTTATTTAACAAAACATATACGAGTAAGTTAACACCCAAAACGACGATAATACTAAGATATTATTAACAAAGCAATGTTAAAAGATCATATATGATATCATATTAATGTATATTATTCTTGTATAATTTAATAACAATTATTTCACCATTATACAGGAGGTTAACCTACCCCCAACCAAGGAAAAGTACATGGTAAGGGTTTATTTCGCAATCTCTTCATTATCTGAGGTTATTTATACGTAATAATCTACTGGGACTTCTTTATCATCCACATCCATGTTTCTTAAAAATTCATTTCAAAACATTTTTATTATTTACTCGAATATGGGGTAAAGTCATTTATACCCTTTTTTGACTTTTTATAAGAGGTTTATACATGAATCTTTCCGTCATTTTCCAAACAAGGTCATTTTTAACCCTTTCGACAGAATTAAGGTAAGAATGTCTTTTTTAACTTATGCGACGGGTGCGGCTATTTTCCGCCATTATAAAATCTTCAAAGCTTCCCTTACAAGCTTATAAGAAAATTTTCAAAGTAAATGTTTTATTTTATAATTATGTGAATTTTAAATGAATTCAAAAAAAGAGATATTTTTCTCAAATAGTTTTGATTTCATCTATGTCAACATCCTTTGATGGATTTTAAGATTATTTGAAGTTGATTTATTATGATACAAAACTTATATATTGTATTGAAGGTTTTTTGATATGTTTGAATGTGGATGTGTTATTTTTATACCATTCATGGTTTATGGATGAAGTATTTACATTTCGTAAGCTAGTTTTAATACGAATGTTTATGTTATGTTTAAGCCTTTTCATATGGGAATGCATTGGACTTAATAAGTGACGGGTGGAGCCCGCTATAGCTCCTCAATGAATAGATAGGTATCATGAGACAAACTAGTGTCTTGGCACAAGGCCTTGAAAAAATATTATTTGTAGTCTTGGAACAAGGCCTTGGCTATATGGTTATGATAGTCTGGCATTATGCATTCCATCATTATGAAAGTGGTTATTTATATTGCATGTGATTATTCGACTAGTAGAATATCCATGTAAATAATTATATGGAATTATTTTATTTTATTTATGCCATATTATGATGAAGTTCATGTTTTAAAAGGCTTTTGTTTTAGTTATACATTTCCATAAATGTTTGTTCTTATTTAATAAAGCTTCTGCTATATTGTTATCCTTACTAGGCATTTGAGCTCACCCCTTTCTATGTTTTATTTTTCCCATGATGTGAAGAAGTATTTTATGAATGACCTGAAGGGATAGTATGAGGGGATAATAGTGTGTACTATGGAGACTATATGGTTGTAGTTTTCATTTTATGATGTAATTTAAACTTTATGAATGTCTCTAGTTATTCCAAGGCTACTAAACTAATCGGTCATTCGAGACTTGATCTTTCTTATGATCATGCCAATGTTATGTAATAATGCATCAACTCTGGGTAACTGGGGTTGGGGCGTTACATTAATCCTGTTTTATCATATAATGAGGAGACTATCCAGATTCTTAACACTAGATAGCAGCTATAGAGAAATATAATGACACAGCTTGTGAAAGTTTTGGGGAGAAATCAAAAGCTAGAGTCAATATGGTAACCTGAAGAAGTAATGTTGCAAAATTACCCTCTTTTGTTTCTAACATATGGTATGAATCTAAATTTCAAGGGAGAAATTTCATAAGGGGGTTAATGTAATGACTCGATTATTTTTTAAATATAATTTATTTGAGAAATAAAATATTTATACATTAAACTATATTTTTTACGGTTTCACTACAAATTAATGTTTTTTTATCTTGATAATTTATGTATTAATATATATATATATATTATAAATATATAAAAATATATATGTTATATATATAATAGAATATTTTTATCCTTTTATTATTCTTATTAATTTATTATAATATAGGATACATACTTTAGATTATATAATAAATTAATTAATTCCTAAGTAATTTATTAAGAACCTTTGAGTATTACATTAATAACATTAATTCGTATCCATTAATAAAAATATTTTATTAAATTATGTCCTATAAAAATTTGCATCTTTTTGGAAAATTAAATTGATGAATCTAGATATGTTGTCTTTGGTAAAGTTTTTTCCCACATATTCTATTTTATACCGAAAAAATTCATCATATTTGGTCATGTATTGAAGAAGTATGTCCAAATCATTATAGAAAATAATTATTTCTAGTTAAACTATTCAGGTTCAATGTACCGAATTCACATGAATTTTTGAATATCTTATGATATAATATTGTAATATGTTCTTCCTTTTACTTTCTACCCTATGTCTTTTTCGTCCACCATTAAAATTTCACATTATTTTTCCATTAATTGTAGAGGTTATGGATGAATAATTACAAGAAATAATTCTATCTAGTCAAAGTTTCTAGGTTCAATGTACTAAATATCCATGTTTTTTTTAATATATTAACAATATAATATTGGAATATGGTATTCTTTGGAATTTATACTATATTTATTTTTCATACACCATTAAATTTTCAGCCTCTAAAAAATGTTTTTTAGAATTTATGGTCAAATCATTAATGAAAATATTTTCCTCCTAGTAGATTCATTGAACCTAGATGCATTGACTTCACATGCACTCATGAACATGATAAATTTAGAACAATATAACCCTCCAATTTAATAAAATAATAAAAATTAATTCATATAACATATGTAAAAAAATTATGTTAATCCATGTATGGGAAAAAATTCTCTAACCCAAATTTAGTGGTCGGACCCATCCAATCGAATCGACATCAGCATTGAATTCATGACCACTTATCACCCCTCAAAATGTGGATCCAATTTTCATTATCTAAATTAAAAATAAAGATATATTATTTTATATTCTCTACACAAATTAAAATATGGCTGAAATAAATTTTTCAAATAGAAATTCTAAAGTGAAATTGAAAGGGAAAACCAGAATTCCCATGAAATTTTTTAAATTTATCTTTACTCTTGATCACAGTGTATTTAAGAAATAAAATTAAATTAAATGGGTGATTGATTTATTTTAAGACCTTAACCATACTTTAAAAAATTAATTTCCAAAAAAAACATTGTAATTAATACCACCCAAAATTGATTGTCCTTAATTAAAAAATTATTATTATTTTAAACCTTGAAAATCACCCATCCTCAAGTATAAATACCCTACCACTTTTCCCATTATCCCACACCCATTTGAAGTTCTCTCATCATATACCTTCCAAGGATTCTCTTACATTTATCTCTATTCAATCTTGAAAAGTTTCTTTGATCCGAAGTTTGTCCTCTCTTAGATTTAGAAAGTTACTCTTCAAGGTAAGGGATTTTATTTTTTCCTCTACTTATTTTGATTAAAGTTATTATTTTATATAATATGTTTATTCTCAATTTATTATATTGTCAAGTGATTTTAAATAACCCTATTATTATTAATATTATGTCTTGTTAATGATATATCATTATTCCCTATCATTTTACTACCTTTATAAGCCATTATAATTCTCAAACATTCCCGTAACCGTAAAAAAATCCTAAATTTGGTGAATAAAAGTGTTTTTGGTTTTTAAAGTAAATACATCCTTGTATAGATAAAAACAAGTGAATGTGGCTCTAGCATATATGTACCTAAGTGTAACATCCAAAAACATCGCATTGAGATAGACTCAATCGAGAACTAGTGCACAACAACAGGCCTTGCGGTACACCTGATTTAACACTCTCTAGGGATATGTTGGGAAGATATACATACTAATTACAAACCATTTTAATGGATTTATATTTTGTTACATCGGTATCCAAACATTGTAAAATCATACTTCATTATTTTATTCTTGAATTAGGGAAATAAATTCAAACCATATAATTCTTTCTTCTATATGGAAATATCGTGTAAGATATGCCTCATTGAGAAATTGATTCTAAGTATTTGTGTTGTTCATGTACTTGAACATTATTAAATGTAATCTTTGATATATGATAGAATAAATTAGACTTATATGTGGCAGGTGGGGCCTAGAATTATATCTCCTCTCAGTGCACTGGTAGGTCTCATGAGACAAATAAGAAAGGGTAATGGGGGTGTCCTTACCTTATATGAAAGTTATCTTGGCACAAGGAAATGAAGGTATGGTTAAAATATTTGACATTATGCATTCTCATAACTATATGTTCAATTATTATTATCCAAGAATTTATTTATTATTATGTTAGTGATGGGTATATTTATTCTCACTGTTTTATTTAATATGGCATAACTTGGTATATTTATTCATTCCACAAAGTTTTATTTATAAAAAATTTTGTTGTACGTTACACCCTTAATAAGTGTCTGAGATCAACAATTTATATTTTTTTACTTTTCCCCAAAAAACCTATAAGATTTTAATGTATGGTAAATGTATCTTCAAGGTGAATAATGATGTTTTTTCATGTTTTCAATGAGGTATTTTCTTCCAATGAAATGTAAGACTTTGTTATGTGTCTAGTTTCATAAGGATATTAAACTATTGGATCCTCTATATTTGTGACCTATGTACCATCGTAATAAAATATCCATCTGATCCAAGGTGTTGGATTAGGGGTTGTCTCATGAGATTATAACCTTGGAATTTAGGTTGCCTCCCCTAATGCCACTGAGAAATATGTATATAGGGTCACACAATAAGTGTATCTAGAATCTCAGTTAAATAAAATATTATTATTTATTATTTAACAAGTTGAATAAATATTATTCATGAACATGGTTTAATAATCTTTCATTTTTTCTTGATCACATATATTTTTTCAATAGATATTTGAGAGAATATTATGTGAGTAGAATATTTAATAAATATTTTTTTTATTCAGTGAATATAACATGTATTTATTTATTGGTGAATAATGTTGTGATATTTATTTATGAAATAAATAGTCATTATTCAAGGCCAAATAAATATTTTGGAGGAATGACGGACCAAGTTCAGTGATCCAATGAGAAATAATATATATTAAATATTATTTGAATAAATAATATTTAATTTAATTCATGAGTTTGGAACATGTCAAGAAATATTATTATTATTATTATTATTATTATAGACATGGGGTTCCATTTGGATTAATGAAATAATAAATAGTGCATGTGTATTTATTATTTTCTAACCCTAGTGGTATATAAACCCAATTATATTATTTTTCTTAAGAGATCCAATTCATTTGTGTTATGTATAATGAGATCTATAGAAAATCCTTTCAAAACCCTAGAGAGATCTCTCTCCAAGAATGATCTTAAGTATGGAGACTGATCCTCCTCCACCACCACTCTCAAGTATAGAGAGATCAAAGAGAACCGTTCCTTGAAGTGGTTCTTGAGGTGATAAAATGATAACATTTCAAGTGTTAGGATCTTTTGTGCTAGCAACCTGAGATTCATATGGTGACATTTTAAGGTTTGTGGAATACATGTGGATCACTGGTGGAAGAAATATATTCTTTTTTTTTTTGACAATGCAATTATGGTGCAACGTAGATAGTTTTCCATATCCATCAATGAAAAAAGAATTTCTCAAAAGGTAATTTTTTTAATTACATAAATTAATTATAAATAATTTGTTATGATCCTATTCTTTTATTATAGTGTTTATTAACTTTATATATTCTTTGATTTAATTTTACTAATCATAGAATTTATCATCATGTAAATCTTGAATTAATAATCAATCATGACAAAAGACAATGTTGGGCATGCCCTATCTGATGCTTCTACTACACTCAAAACATACATATACACTAAACTAAGTACCAAATAAAGTATAAGATGAGATTCTATGTGAGTTGTGGTATATAAAGAAATCCATTCTATCACATATATGTGTATGGGGATGAAAGGATTTTTAAAAGGATATACCTAGTGAAAAATTAACATCTCAGAGCATGAATTGCGTCTTTATAGGTTATCCTAAGGAGACTAAAGGATATTACCTATATAAACCTTCATATATAAAGGTGATTGTAGAAAGACTTTCTATATTTCTAGAAAGGTAACATGTTTCCAATGGAAATAGTGGGAGAAAGATTGAATTTGATGAATTTGATGCTCCAGATTCACAAGATTCAGTATGGGAACAATCTACACAAGAGACAGTGGGAAAGAAAGATGTTCCTAAGACCCAAGTAATATATAGGACTACTATAGGGGTTATATAACCAAGGAGATATGGATTTCTAGTCACTAATTTAGGTGGCACATTACTCCTAGATACTGATGAACCTATGACCTACAATAAATAAGTAGATGGAAAGGATGTTGCTAAATGGAAATAATCCATAAATTCTGAAATAGAGTCTATGAACCAAAATAAAGTTTGGATTTTGGTAGACCCACTAGCTAATGTAAAATTTATTGGGTGTAAATGGGTATTCAAGAATAATATGGACATGGATGGCAGAGTAAGAACCTATAAGTCATGAAAATTAGTGAAGGATTTTTAGCAATGTAAAGGAATAAACTATGATGAGACCTTCTCTCTAGTTAAAATTCTGAAATCCATCAAAATATTAATTGTAATGGTATCCTTACATGATTATGAAATTTGGAAAATAGATGCCAAACCTGATTTTCTAATTGGGAGGTTAGTTTAAGACTTCTATATGACACAACCCTAAGTGTTTATTATATTAAAGAGTTCTAATAAAGTATGCAAGATATAGAGATCCATTTATATATTGAAGAAGGTATCATGATCATGGAATGTTTGTTTTGATGAGTCCATAAAGGAATTTGGTTTCATTAAGATTGATAACAATCCATATTCCTATAAGAAGGTTAGTGGATGTGTCATAATTTTCCTAGTATTATATATTGATGAAAAGTTATTAATGGAAAATGAAGTGAAAGTCTTACAGTCAGTAAAGACATGGTTGAATGAATGATTCTCTATGAAAGAATTAGGTGAAGTAGACTATATTCTAGGGATAATGATCTATTGGGATAGATATCAGAGGCTTCTTAGGCTAAGTCAAAGTACATATATTGACAAGGTACTCAAATGGTACAATATGAAACAATCCAAGAGAGGATTATTATCAATGTCATATGGAATTAATCTCTCCAAGAATATGTATCCAAAAACATAGGAGGATATTGGAAGAATGAGTATAATCCCTTGTGCTTCAAAAATTGGATCTATAATGGCATCTTGTGCACTAGGTTTGATGTTTCCTTTTATTTGAGAATTGTGGTAAGGTATCAATCCAATCCATAAGATCTACATTTGGAAGCTGTAAAAGAAATACTAAAGTACTTGAGACATACAAAGGATATGTTCCTGGTGTATAGAGTAGATAATGAGCTAGTTATGAGGGGATATATTAATTCTAGATTCTAGATGGATCATGATGATCTAAAATTACATCCAGGATATGTCTTTTTTCTAAATGGTGGTGAAATGAGATGGAGGAGCTCAAAACAATATGTGGTTATAGATTCTACAGAAAATTATGAGTATATAGAACCTTTTGATATAGATAAGGAAGCAGTTTGGATATGAAACTTTTTTTCTAAGCTTTGTATTATACCAATCAGTGCAGACCCTATTATGGTATCATTTGATAATACCACATCATTGGTGCTTTACAAGGATCCCAGGGCCCACCAAAGGACAAAGCATATACTATTGATGTTTTATCTCTTGATGAATTTTACTTAGAGAAGTGAAGTCATGGTTAGTAATATAGCCCCAAAGGATAACATGGTTGAACCCCTGACTAAATCCAAATCTCATTGGAAGCATGATACTCATTCGAGAGATAGAAGGTTAAAAATTGTTAGCAGTTGGCTCTAGTGTAAGTGGGAGTGTTGTGACTAGGTGCCCTAGACCCAACTCTTGTATGACTTTGATTACCATTACATTTATATAGTTTGATATATACATGATTTTATTCTAACCATAATAGTGTTGATAATTTTTCATCCAATATTTACATGGTGATATCCTTATATTAGATGTCATATCAAAAAGTCATAGCAGTTTCCAAATATAATGATAACCTCGAGATACTATAACAATAATCTTAAATATATGTCCAACGGTATAGATACATCATAATGATGGGATATGGATTATATCTGACTATCAGGTGTTGGGGGATCATAATTATTGAGACCTCTTCTCATGAATTGCATACCTTTTTATCTCGAGTAAATGAGATTATGAGGACAGACCCTCCAATAAGAACACCATATGTTTCAAGTATCAATGGATGTTCTTATCTATGAACATGTGTATTGGTCTCCAAACATGATGTCATTATCAATTTGTATCATTTTATCACATAATTTGATGCAATTAAAAAACCATGGCATTGAATTTAGGGAGATCTAGCTTATGTTGGGTGTGTCATTGGTGGTATGACATTGGTTGAATGATCAAGATATATTTTTTACTTCCAAGTTGAGGAAGAGATATCTCAAGGGCCCAAGTTGACCAGAATTTTAGTACCTATATTAAAACCATGGGCATGGTACAACAAGTTAATCCCATACATTATAGTCACAAAATATTGTATTTTTCAAAAATAAAAGGTTTTTAATATTGTATTTTTTAAAATAAAAGGTTTTTTCTTGATTGATATTGGATTCAAGAGGTTTAAATTAAAGAGTTCATTGTTTGTTAATGGCTTGAAATATGATTTACATAGTGTTTATAATAAAATTTATTAAGGTAATGAAGTAATATTTAGGGAGGATTAATGCTTAGAAAATAATTAAATATATTCTTGTGTGATGATAAAAGTAAAAGAAAACAATAGGTAATTTATTTTAATTTAGTGAATCCAAGAACTCGTATTATTTGAGTGTGAAGGAAGAAAATTACTTTTGGAATCAATGACTTTACCACGTGGTATAAAATAATGTGAATATGTTAAATTGATAAGAAAATGGAGATTCAATCATCACAATAGTTGGATCTTATTCACTTTGATATATGTGGACCCATTTATCATAACTCATTTAATGGGGATAATTGATTTATATCATTTATTTAATAATCCACTCAAATAACTTGTATCATGTTTATGAAACACAAATTTAAGGTTCTCATGATGATCAAGAGTTTTAGAATAAGTATATAAAAGGTATATTATTATTACTTAAAGATATTATGATAAAATAATGGATTTGAATACACAAGTGGTAAATCTAAATAATACTTGGAGAAACATGACATTAATATTGTGTAACCTTCACCCCAAAAGAAATTATATCACTAGAAGGAAGAATAGAATCTTAGTAGATATAGCTAAAATTAGTTTGGTAGAGCATAACAAATTGCATTTCTTTTGAAGATAGGTGATTAGTGCTACATTTCAAATTTAAAATTGATGTTTATTTTATCAACTCATACATGTTTTCATATGATATGTATTATAATAAGGGCCCTAGTTTGGAGTTATTTTGAGTGTGTATAATTTCATGTATCATAAAAGTGAAAGGTTGAAACACAAGAAATTTTGAGCCACATAGAGTTTACATAATATTTTTTGAGATATCCATAAAATGGAAGAGGTTATCGATGTTACAAAAAAAATAAATTTAAAAGATAGTCAATACCACTTATGTAAATCTAATTGAATGTTCTTTTTATGTGTGTGTATAATAGGGTATTCCTTAATAAATTAGATAATATTATGAAAATTTATTGGAAAAACTATTGTATGTGCATTAAAAATGTATATAAATGTGATTCATGTACAGATATTATGATGCATGAGACATATATATATATATATATGATATTATATACAGTGTACATTTAATATATGTATATGATGAATGTATTTTTTATGCATGAATATAATATGTGTGTGTGTGTGTGTGTTATTTATTTCTCCCAGATGGTTTATTAATTAATTACATTCCATTATAAATGGATCGATTGTTTTGCATTTATTTATTATGATTTCAATAAATAAATACCAAAATAGCCAGAAACGCATATGATGTGTTATGAATAGGATACATCACTTTCTTATTCCATATAAGAGAATGAGATCATCCTCTATTGGGTCTGTGTGTGGTGTACAATGTTTATGAGCCTCATCCAAACTCTCTTCCTCACGATACTCTGTTTGTCCAGACCCGACCCCAGAATACCTGGAGCCGGTGCCTTGAATCATGATGTGAAATTTTTTTACAAAAACATGCACTGATAATTACACATCATGTCCCATAAAGAGAATCGAATTTGGTTCAGGTTCTGGGAAACCAACTACTTCTGAAATGATTCTTCAGTTAAAACATGATACTTGAAATTTTTATTTAAAAAACGTAGGGTGAGCATACGAATACCCAGTAAGGGGTTTTAAAATAAACCATTATAACTTTTGAAAACATTCGTTAAAACTTTCAATAAAACATTTCTCTTTAGTAAAATCTATAACACATGTAGCATATCATAAAAGTGCTCAATTAAAAACATGCTAACAGAATTATAAGGATACATGATTCAACTATAGGCATGCTCATTTGGAGCAATAAATAAAAGACATTCTAAACATGTATGACATATACATATGAGAGTTCAAATTAAATATCTAAGAGTAATGAATAATCCGATTTGTGGGTAAAGGTAATAACTTCAATTTCATACATCGAATACTAAATCACTGAATGCTAAACATATGTCATTCCATAAGCTTTTACTTTTCTAATACTCATAAGTAATGGATCTTAACCATGCATATTGTACTAGTCGAATATCCATTTGGTTAATTAATTATCATGCACATAATGAGGGAATGTATAATACCATACTTTAATTTATGTGTCAAGGCCTTGTGCCAAGACCTAGGGGCTAACTGTAACCGGGCCCCAACCCAGAGAGACTATGTAACCGGACTCCATCCCAGAGAGCATCTGTAACCAGACTCCAACCCAGAGATCCTCTATAACCAGACTCCAACCTAAAGGGTCTGTTGTAACTGGACCCCAACCCAGAGGGATTAGTTTTACCAGTCCCCAACCTAGAACATACTAGTCCAATACATTCCTCATATGTTTAATAAGTCCATGTATCCAAAGTGTCCCATACCACTTTGAATACCTAATTCCATGTCTTTTATTTGGGGTGTCCCATACCACTCCAAATAATTAAATTCTTAATTCATTATCATAACTGATGAATAATAAATAGTTCAATTTATCACATAAATTAATAACTTTAAAACTCTTCCATAAACTTTCAATGAATTACATTGCATATTTATAACTTCGGATAGGTATTATTCATGTTCAAATCATGCGCTGGTAAATGGAAATAACATTGGACTAAATCATAATATTTAAGTTATTATTTAAATAATAATTTTCCCAATGGAATACATAAACTAGTAAACATTCTTTGTGCATGTGATATTAATTTAAAGCACTCAAGTAATGGGGTTACCACATAAAATGATAGTTACTTAATTTTCAAAATCCTTGATTCATGGAAATGAATATTTATAGTTTAAAATGACCAATTTTAAATTAAGACAGATGTCATTTGTACACAAGAATGCGCTGATAAATGGTCATGTCTTAATGAATGGCCATACCCTATGTTTCATAGCATATATGGTCAACTGATTTGTAGTGCAACATTTTTTCTATATAATGAATACATTCATGAGAATTTAATTAATCATATCAACAACATACTTTAACCACCGATTTTTTTTAGGCCAACCTATTTTGGATTATGGTTCAAACTTATAGGTGCATACATATAACCATATATATATACATAAAATATGTATATGTCACACCCTTACTTTATATATTCTGAAAACTAAAATTACATTTGTGTGTGTGTGTTTCTGTGTGTATTAACATCTTACAAGGAATGTAATTTGTTTAATAATAAAAAACCCTTAGCATCATAAAAGTAATTCACATTTTAAGAAAATGAAATTCCTTACAAGAACCAGAAAATAGAGATTGTATAAAGTAATAAATAAATTTCTCTTACATTTTAGAAACATCATTGCAAATCAACAATTGAAAGAATTAAAACTGGGTGGATTTAAACTATACAGGTGTATGTGTAATAAATATATCAATCCATTTGAACCCAAAACTTTATTCACATCCAAGTCTCTATTTAAAGATTTTAAATCATCTTTATTAACATAAAATAGAAATAGATTGAATTATGAGTGTATGTCCAAATATACACTAAGTGTATATTCAGTTTTTCATAATTAAAATCCATATTAAATGAACCCAAATATAATTATCGACCTTAGAAATATTAACACATACAAACTTTTAACCTTTGAAAACCCTATATTCACCTTAGAGATGACCATATATAAATATAATTAAGTTTATGGGTTTTTCATTTCACAACCAAACAAGTACTTCTTGCATCGGTTAAACATTGGTAAACAACATTAAGAAATCCAAAATAGGTTTAGGATGGAAAACCATATATATATATATATATTTGTGTGCTTCTGTGTGTGTGTGTATGAACATATACATATTCATATATATAAAACATGTATATATTATTTTTCACAAGAAATACAAAGCATAAAAATAAAACCCTTATAAGAAATAAATCCCTTACGCAAACGGGTTTCGATTTTAAAACACTAATTTTGAGGATCATAAGTGTATATCAGAAAATAATTATAAATTAAAATAACCCTTACAAAAACATAAATTAAAACTTAATATTAAATAAAACATATAATCTCCTTATATGATTTTCAATAGAAAAAGTGCAGAAAACTGTTTCCATTGCATTAATAAATTTTTTATAAATATACTTTTGAAAATAAATTTTATTTTCCCTTATATCATAAAACATAAGATCTTAAAATAAATAAATATTTGAGACAAAGATTTAAACCTTACCATTTAAGGATGATGTGGATTTGAGGTGAGCTTTACTAAATGTTTGAGGGGAAGAAAACCGAAGAGGTTAAGGGTGAAAAGTTCCCATTTGAACTTTCAATTAATAGTTTTTATAAACAAAATACCCATTGTATAAACAGTGTCACCAAAACAATCTTGTTGTGCAAGCTCCCAATCAATGAAATCACACAATTAAATTAATAGGGTCAATTTGTGAGGAAAAAGAGCAATGTAATGGAAAAAAACATTATAAAATTTTGATTATGAACCTACAAGAAGACCAAAAACAATTTTTAAAGGTTCAAAAGTAAAAAATAGAACATTTCACATCATCACACAGACAAACAGTAAGACATGGAAATCGGAAAGATCTAAAAAAATTGTTTTGGTCAACCTCCAACAAAAGCATACATTGATTTAGGTCCAAGAATTAGAAACCCTACCCAGTCAAACTTTTTGATAAAGAAAAACCTCAACCCCAGTTATTCTAGTCTGAAACGAAGCACCCCGGCCACACAATGTGGGGAATTCGACCCAACTCAACCCGAAAAAACAAATGTTTCCAAACAACAGGATTCTCATGGTTGCAGCGTGTGACTCACACGCGACACACTCCCTCAGCCCTGACTACGCCCACGATCCCTGATGCTGGACCCCGCTCGAATCCCTTGTCAGCCCTACTCGAGCAACATGTCTGGTATCCCTCATTATTGGATCGCATTTGCTCGGCCTGCTCGAGATCACGCATGGCACCGCGACGCAACACCCCAAGCACAAACCCAAATCTCTACTGAAACACTAACGCGCCCTGGAATCGTGACCTGCAACTAGAGAGAGGACTCCCCCTTTTTCTGGATCTCAAATCCCACACGGGATTTCCTTTTTTTCTTTTTTCTTTGGTACGTTTCCCTCCTCTATATTGGTGCCTAACCCCAAATCGGGTTCCCAAAAAAATTGGATCCTCCTATGCATATCACAAATCCCTTACGTGATTTCCTTCTCTTTATTTTTGTTATTTTAATAATCTATTATTATTATATCCAAATTATTTTCATAAATTTTAAAGAAGTAAAAAAGTTATATATATTAAACTAATAACCCACTAAATTTATCTAATAACCTATTAAAAGTAAAAGTCATTATTAATAAATTATTTTATAAAATATGTATTTATATATCTTATATTATATACTCTTAATGTTATTATAAATGAAATTAATAGTTGACAATTGAAAATGTGTTATCAAAATAATAATTATCATAATTTGTACAAATTATTTTTAATTTTAAAACTTGTTAAAACAAATTTTAATATGATATGATTTAAATTAACAATAATTTTTTTTTGAACGTTCATATGTATAATTTTAATCATTAAATTAAAATAGTGATATTTCATATTTATAATTTTATTAAACAAAATAAAAAATGTTAATAATGTTTTTAAACTTTAACCTAATCAAAATTTATAATAAGTATACAATATATAAAACTCATGTAATTATTCAAATAATAGATTCAATATTAGTTTACATATGTAATGGCATTAAAATATTTCAATGAAATAATTATCAATTTCGTAAAATTATAGTATTAGTTTTATATAATTATAACTCAAATATTTTTTACATATGCATATATATATATGTGTGTGTGTGTGTGTGTGTGTGTCATATTGGAAAAAAAGCAACAAATTAGTTTTATTGCTATGTTAGTATAATTATTATTAAAATATTCTATTAATTAATAATTCATAAAAATTAAAATAGTTATTTTAAAATGTAATTCTAAATTAACAATATAAATTATCTATTTTTATTTTACAAGAAACTGTTTTTATATTATAACTATATCCATTTAATAAAACACTAACTATCATTTGACTAAAACTCTAATGGTTACTTCATTTTGAACTCCAATGGCTATAAAAAGGTCACAAGTATTTCTAATGGTCAGGAAAACCCTTATAAAAACATGTCTATGGTATCTCATATCTAAGTTGGTTCGGTTTACCAGGATGGTTCTCTATATTTATTTTATTCTTAGTACTTGTTTCATTCTCCTAGAAATCACATTCTTCTTTATGGTTGGTCCAAGTGATGAGGGATACTTTATCGGCCTCTTCGTGGTGTTAGCAGGTCTCCCAATGGAGCTTCTCGTATTTTCTATTAGTTTCATAGGCTAACTATGGTTTTCATCCCTTTTGAGATGTAAACATTTCAGTGCTTTATTAATAATATGTGTCTTATTATATTTTGAGAACCATTTTTTGAATGACTACATAATAAAAAGTTATTATTACACATTTAAAAGGTTTGGGGCATCACATTGTTTATCTCATTTGAGACAGTGTTAGCACCCCTTTGGATTTTGAGTGTACTTGGGAAGCATTTGAGGATCCTCTAGATTGTTTACTCTCTCGGAGGAAGAGTGATTTTGTTCACTGCTTCTCATGATCTTCCTCAAAAATTCTCCATGGAAAGAAGACTGAAACTTCCATAGATCATTAATATTAGGCACTCTATTTTCTGTATTATTTACACAATAATTTCTTAAAGAAATATCTCATGTGTTTAGGTTTTATTCTACTAAAAATGGTCATTATATAGTCCTAAAAACCCCATTTGTGGTATCAGATGGAGTTTTATCAAGTTTTTAACATGTTTAAATCACTAGTTTTTGGAAGAAAAATTAAAAACAGTGTTTTCAAGAAACTTATCCAAGTTTCAGACCTATACACAAGCTACATAAGGGTAAATTTAATTTACCCTTACACATGTTGGTTGTGTAAATGTCATGCCCTTATGTTGAAGGTCTAAATAAAGGTAACCTCTATATTATCTTTATGAAAATGGTTTGCATAAAGGTAGTTCTCTTACATGATACCCTTACATATTGTATGAAAAATTAAGAGTACCCTTACACAAAGGAGTTTCATAAAGGTAGTACCTTTACATAGAAGTTTTTAAATTAAGATGCATAAAATTAAGCTTTGTAAAGGTAATTTTCATATTAACTTTATGTAGGCTTTTGAAAAACTCGGTTACCCTTACATAGAGCATCTGTGTAACAGTAAATTTTTTATAAATCATGTTAAAAGGTATTTTGGTAATATTTAATATATATGGATTTAATAAATTAATTAATTATAAATTTTTTATAATTAATTAAATAATTTTTTATAAAAAATTCTAAATATTAAAGGTTAATATTTTAAAATACCTTTTGAAAATTTAAATGATATGTCTTATGATCTTGAAAAAAAGGTTTATTTTGAAATTATAAGAGGTGATTTGTAAAGTGTTTATAAATTATAGGATATATGCACAACTAGAAAATGAAGCAACCACCACAGACCTATTTCCACGGTTTTAAAACTGTGGCTATAGGTGGCTATAGCCATGGTTTTTGTGGCCTATAGCCACAGTTTTAAAACCGTGGCTATAGGCTATTTATCGTGGCCTATGGGCACGGTTTTCAGAACCATTACAATAGGTTGTGTCTATAGCCACGGTTCTTTGGCCTATATCCACAGTTCTAAAACTGTGGCTATATGCCACTTTTTTCAATAGCCTATTTCCACGGTTTTTCAAAACTCTGGCAATAGGGTTCCCTCTCTTTGGCTGGAAAACAATTTCATGCCAAAAAATTGGTGGGAAGACCTACCGCCATGGTTTTGAGGATATTCTCGTAGTTTATATTAATATATATATATATATATCATAATATATATATATATATATATCATAATATATATATATATATATCATAATATATATATATACTTGTAATGTTGTTCGGTGTAGTGGTAAGTACGCTGGTTCGTATAGAAAAGGTGTAGGGATCGAAACCTGCTGGTGACATTTTGTATTTAGGCTATTGCCACAGTTTACCATGGCTATAGCCACAGTTTAAACCATGGAAATAGCTTCCTATAGCCACAGTTTAAACTGTGGTCATAGGTCAACTACCACGGTGGAAATTTTTAAGACCTATTGCCATGGTTTTCAAAACTGTGGACATAAGCAGCTATTTCCATGGTTAAAACCATGGAAATAGGCTGAGACCTACTACCATGGCGATAGCAGCCATGGTTGTCCAAAAATGTGGTTGTAGCTAAGGCCACAGTTTTTGGGACTATTGTCGCGGTTTTGAACCATAGAAATAGGTCTTTTTTCCAATTGTGATGATATTTAAATTGAATAAAATATTTATATAATAGATATTAATTAAATTATAAAATATTTATAATTCATGAAATATCATATATATTCTATTTAATTGAAAAATATGAAGGGATTCATATTGAAATGAATATAAAATGTTTATATTATTGATAAATAATAAAATGTTTATAACTAGTATTTATTTATGAATAGTTCATAAATTTCTCATGTAAGGGCCTGGATCCATGTGGAATGAAACTTTGTATGTTTCTGAGGCTCGTGGTGATCAGAGGAGTCTAATAAGTGGTCTGGAGGGATTTGTATACAAAAGGATAGAAGCAGGGAGAATACACGGCATGTAAGTCTTTGACATTGTGTATATTCAGTTCACATCTTGTGTGAGTCCGGTTCACAATGGGTAAATTTGTGAAGTTAAATAATAAAAAGATATGTGTTTTTTGGTATAAACATAACCTTGAATATTATACAACGTGAAAGGGGATTACACGTCATGTAAATCCCCAATGCAGTATATCTTTAAATGTTTCATCTGCTCGGGTTTTCTCCAAACCCTATAGTCATTCATGCCTCTCTCTCATTATAGGAGATCCATTAGCCATTAATTCAGCATATTGAGATCTCATTCGATGGTAATCAATCCTCTATCTTCTTTATTAGAACCGCGCTACCTAGATTTTATCCTAGGTGAATTCCTTCTTCTTTTTCAAGAGGTTCCCCCCAATTTGATATCAATTCATTATATTTATTATTCCCATTCAATATAGGGTTATCTACCATGTTTATTATGTGTTTTTTTCTTGTTTTTTTTACAATTGTGTCGTGGAATCCTTGTATGGATGTAGTTCTTGCAGGAGAGTTGATCAGAAATCCGTAACATTAGTTAGTTCTCATACAAAGAACATTGACACCTTTGAGGTGGAGGATTCATTGATTCTCATATTTTATTTATGTTCAATTGTAAATTGATCATTCTTTAGAAATTTGTATGGAAATGAAATTTACCTAATAATATTTAACTAGATTAAATAAATTGGTTGCGATCACATGTTGATGATATTGTTGCTTTATAATTTAATAGTGGTTTGCCTATTTTTTTTCTAGATAGTGTGATATTTATGCCTTTCTTTATTAGCATGTTTGTTTATTCTATGTATTATCATGTTTTTCTTGATGGAAATTCATAAATAAGATAAAGTTTGAATTAATTGATAATTTATTGGATTAAGAAATTAAAGAAGAGTCATGTTTATAATTCGGTGGTTGATGTAATTTGATGATAATCAAATTGATGTGGTGCACATGTGTAATTGAAATTGATCTTCCATGTGATTGATGGAATTGACAAATAATGTGAAAACATGTTAATTCTTATTGATGATAATAAATAAAAGGAATGTCAATTGAGAATGTAACTTATCTAGTTTTTTTGAAACCGGAATAAATGATAAGAGCATGTTTTACTATTGATATCTTTTTATAGCTTGATGCCTTAGGTTTACCATAGTTGGAACCTATTAATAAATTAATTGGTTAATTCAAGATTTAATAATAACCAGTTGTGTGATAAATATATTTTCTAGGGCATGAGTTTCCCATTTTCCTGATAAGACTGAGGGCCTTATTTTGGATCCATGAGAGATAGTTTTCTTGAGAAGTATGAATGCCTTGTTTTAGGGCCTTGATTTCCCTCTTTAATATTCTTGTTTGTTCTTGATACTTTTTTTATGTGATCTGGATATGATCCTTGTGATGTGAGACTAGTGTGGTTAAGCATGGGATAGCTATTATGATATGGGGTGGGGTACGAATGTTATGTGAGCCTGGGATGGCTAAGCCTGGGATGGTTGTTGTGGTATGTGGGTAGGGAGGCCTAAATGGTGTGGTAATAGTTGATTCCTAGGATGGAGATATGAATAGGTATATACATGTGGGTTTCAAGGATGGAACTGGAGATACTGGAATAGGTTAAAGTTGGGATTACCCATTTATGAGATGCTGAGAGTTGGTATGCTCAATTATGAATTTGTTAAATAGTCAATGGTAGGGTTGTTTGTTTAAATGAATTATGTTAATCACTTCTTGAGGAAGTTGGATGTTTTTGGTTTCATTTTTCCTCTTGGTTGTAGCTTAGCATGTTTTCCTTAGAGTACCTAGATATGCAATGATACTATTAATGAATGAATAATTCTTAACCCACTGGGTTGGTTGTTGATGGAATGAAAATTAATAAAAGATTTTAATCTTGATAAACCATGTACCTGGTTTGGATTATTCTTGGAGGACATATAATTTACCATAATGATTAATGTAATGAAATTAAATGTGGAATAATTCTAATGGTTAATTAATGGATAATTATTTGATTAATGAAAGTAAATGATAAAAATGAATAATGTAATTAATGAAGAACTTTTAAATGATTTTGTGCTTATAGGATATCTGGTCTTAGTGGTGGTAGTTGGGAGTCCAAGATACTATAACTACAGTTGATTCATATACTACTTTATGCCCATACAGTGTTTGTTATCTATATTATATCATGTATATTCCGTGATTTCATATACTACCCCACCCATGTTGGTTAGTGAAATTATATGTACCCATCCTTAAAAAATTTCATAATCTTGAGTTGTATACAATAAAATACATTCTTACACATTGAGGATCTTTTTAGGTTGAGAGTTTTAGACAAATTAGGACATCAAATATACATAACATCCCATGATCACACATGAGGATACTACTAAAACCATGTCCACTTTTTCCTAAATATAAAACTTAACTAAAAAATAATTTCTTTAAAAAATATTCATAACATGTAAATTGTATTCCTTATTTCTCTTTAAAATCCTTGTAACCAGTGAAAAACATTTAAAAACTTGGGATGATCACAAAAACCTTAGTAAGGGATATAAGGAAAGAAATCGTTTGTCCAGTGATAACATAAAAACCAATAAAACCCATTTCATAAAAACTCATTATCATGTATGGAAACATAATTTAGTTTCCTTGGGATATATTTACCATATCATTCTTACAATGATTCTTACACATGGAATAACTGTTTGGTCAAATTTCATCTCTGGAGTACCCAATGCATTGGAGAGCTATAATGGGGATCACCCGTCAAATCTTGAGCTATAATAGGCTCAACCCAACATATCTTGAGCTATAATGGTATAAAAAAAACATAAATATTTCCAAGGAACATATTATGGTAATAAATTATCATGAAATTAGGATAAAATACTCATTCCATATATATAAAAAACAATATTTTTGAACTTTATTAAAGAGATTTTTAAAAGGATTTTAAAAGGAAAGTCCCTTAAAAATATAATTGGAGTGATAATTAATAGAATGGAATGGACATGTGTATACATAGTAAATAAAAATAATAAAACATAATATAAATAAAAATTAATCACACAAATAATCTTAATACTACATAATGAATAAAGTAAATGGTTAACCCAAAGATTGGAAATTAGGTTAAGAATTCCCTTACCTCGGGTTCGTCTTACTTTAAATATGTTTAAAACTCATGTATAATGGTTAAAAGAGTGTTATTAATATCTTAAAGAAATTTATTAATATTTATAAAAACTTATATTATCATTTCATAACATCATTTCACCCTTTAATTATTAGTATTTTGTTCCTTCCATTGTTCCGGGTGCGTTCTTTACATGATTTCCATAACTGGGTTGTATTTGATTTTCATGTCATATAGAAATGAAATTAAATAAGTGGAATGAAATGGTATTCATATGTTTCCAAAATATTAAATTATTCCATAAATAATTTTGGTTATATGGTATGATTATAAATCATTATATAAATCTTTATTGATATCCTTTTAGATCAGTTTGGTGGTTATTTGATAATCATGAACTAGTTTCACTATATAACATAATATTATGTATATATGTTAACTCTATAACATTAAAGAGGATATATAATACACTTTAAAATCTATTTCAACCATTAAAATGGTTTTATAACCATTTTTTATGGAATTAATGGAAATTGTAAACACATTGTCCCCAATTTTGGCAAAACAACACATCACAAACAGTGTTTTTATTTTTAGAATAAGTGGAAGATAAGAGGAAGAATAATGATGAGTTTTTCCATAAACAAGATAAAAATACAGAATATATATATAATAATGGATATGTAATTACTCTTGGATAAGGGGAGGTTAATATATTATAAGAAAATAAATGAATTGAAAAGAAAACACTAGAAAATTAAAGAGGATGTTTACCTCTTGATCGCTTCTCCTCAAGATCCTCCTTAAGGCCTTTGGTTTTGGTCTTTTGGTGAGACCATCAGGTATTGGACATGGGTAAGAGTCTTGGTAAGGGGATTGGGTAGAACATAGACAATGAACATGTCTTGAGAGGTGTTATAGTAAGAGGGGTGAGGGTAGTATTTATAGTGAATGTGAGGGAGTTTTTAATTATTTTCAAAGGACACCTCATTAGTGGTGTTTGAAAAACCATGGGCTTGATTGTGATTTTTGCCCATGGTATTGGACACTTGGGACACCTCATATCATATTTTAATCCCCAAGATTTAAACCATAATTATTACATCATTATTACATCATTATGATGTCATGAAACACCTGAAAACTTAAAATTGTATTTTTTACTATTCACTGAAAATTCATTTATCTCAAAAAAATGTCAAAATAACACCCTAACCATTTTTTGACATGTAGAATTCAAAAATGAAGTTCATTTTTTTGAAAATAATTTTATAAATATGATTAATTTATTTTTTAAATAAAACCATAATTTATTCAAAAAATAAAAATTTTAAAACTATAACTCATTTTATATCACCTTGAAAAAATAATCAAGATCTCATTATCTTATAACCATAAGAAAATAAAATAATAATTAGATTTAATATTCATAAGTTTCATATTAATATTCACTAAAAACAATTTGGTTCTATCATACTTCAAATAACCTATTGATCACAACCACAGATGTTCAATTTTCGGAATTCAAATAATAGAAGCAGAAAAAATATGTTTAACAACTAGATTATAACTATATCCTTAAAAAAAGGTTTCATTGTGTAGAGACTCAACATTTCATGAATTTCAATTTATTTTAAAAACCATGGGGTGTTTCATTCTCCCCACCTTCTAGAAGTTGTATCCTCGCAATTTTATTTACTTATTAAACAAGTTAGAGTACTTTCCCCTCGTAGAATTTCAGATTCCCATGTTGATTCTTCTACCATATAGTTTCTCCACAAAACCTTTAACTAGTGTATTACCTTATTCCACAATACCTACTTTCTACGATCAAGAATCTGAACTAGTATCTCTTTATAAGTAAGGTTCTCTTCCAGCTGAACTGCTTCTGGGCTCAAAACATGAGATGAATCTGGAACATACTTTCTCAGCATCAAAACATGAAAAACATTGTGTACCTAAGATAAAATCGGAAGAAATGCTACTCAATTGGAAACCGGTCCAACTTTCTCTAGGATTTCATAAGGTTCAATGAACAGTGGACTCAACTTCACTTTCTTACCAAAATGCATAACACTTTTCCATTGTGAGATTATAAGAAAAACATGATCACCTACCTTGAAAGAAATGTCTTTCATCCTGTTATCTACATAACATTAATGTCTACTCTGAGCAATCCTCATGTGTTGCTAAGTCATATTCACTTTCTTATCCACTTCCTCTAAAATTCTTGTCCCATAAACTTTCTTTCCCTAACTTCATCCCAAAAATATGGAGTTTGATACCACTTCCCATATAATGCCTCAAAAGGTGTCATTTTTATACTGAAATGAAAACTTTTATTATAAGAAAAGTCAACTAATTATTTATTTTGATCCTAAATTCTCTGGTAGTCCATTAAAAAGGCTCTAAGTATATCCTCCAAAGTCTAAATCCTCCATTCTGACTGCCCATCTGATTGATGGTGAAAAGTTGTACTGAAATTTAATTCTGTTCCCAATGAATTATGAATCCTGTTAAAAAATTTAGAAGTCAACCTGGGATCATGGTCAGATACAATGGAAAGAGGAATTCCATGTAACATGACAATATCTTTGAGGTACATTAAAGAAATATTATCCAAAGATATAGTATCTAGAATAGGAAATAAATGATCAGATTTAGTCAATCAATAAACAATAACCCATATTGCATTATTACCTTGAGAAGTCTTTGGTAGTCCCACAACAAAGTACATGGATATATTTTCCCATTTCTAATTTGGCACTAATAAAGGTTGAAACATCCCAATGGTAACTTCCGCACTGATTTAACCTGTTCCATGTCAAATATTTCATGGTAAAATCTACAATATCTCTTTTCATTCCATCCCACTAGTAATACTCTCGAATATCTTTGTACATCTTTTTGCTTCCAGGGTGAACTGAAAACAGAGAGCTATGAGCTTCACATAACAATTATTTCTTAAACTCAGAATCATGAGGAACACTTAATCTCTTCCCAAACCCCAAAACACAATCTTTATTAAGGTTAAATTCTGGTAACATGCCCATTTTATCCAATTCTACTTTTTCTGTAATTCACCATCTTCTTTATGCACTTGCTTAATTCTATATGATAGAGATGACTACACTGAAACTTGAAACAAAATAGATCATTTTCCTAAACCAACAACTTCCAAGACAACGTTTATCAAATTGTTCACCAAAGGGTCATGTTCTAATCATATCATGGTTAATGTATCATTACTTTTCTGACTCAATGCATCATCCATTCTGTTTTCTTTTCCATGATGGTAATGAATCATTCAATCATAATCCTTGATTAGTTCCAGTCATCTTCTCTATCTCATGTTTAATTCCTTCTGAGTAAATATATACTTTAATATGTTATGTTCAGTATATATTTCACATTTTACTCCATATAGATTATTCCTCCAAATTTTTAATGCAAAAAATAATAGCAGCTTATTCCAAATCATGTGTAGGGTAATTTAACTCATGAGGATTCAACTGACATGAACCATAAGCAATTACCTGATCATTCTGCATCAGAACACAACTAAGTCCCTTCAAAGAAGAATCACTATAGTTGAAAAATTCACCACTTCTATAAGGTAGGTTCAAGACTGGATCATTCACCAATATTCTTTTCAATTCCTGAAAACAATCATCACATTATTTTGTCTAGATGAATTTGACTCTTTTTTTAGTTAACTTAGTCATTGGAATAGATAATCGTGCAAAGTTTTTAACAAACCTCTGGTAATAGCCTTCCAAACCAAGAAAACTACAAATCTCAGTTATATTTGTAGATCTTGTCCATTCATTAATAACTTTTGTTTTATCAGGATCAAAAGTTATTCCATCTTTAGAAGCAATGTGACCAAGGAAAGAGTTTAGTTGCAACCAAAATGCACACATGATGAATTTTCCATGTAGTTTATTTTCTTGTATGGTTTTCAAAACAAACCTTAGATGTTTTTCATGATCCTCTTCACTTATAGAATATACCATAATGTCATCAATAAACACAACCAAAAACTTATCCAAGAACTCATAAAATATTCTATTCATAAGAACCATGAATACATCAGGTGCATTAGTTAACCCAAAAGTAATAAATAAAAACTCATAATGACCATATCTAGTATGGAATGTGGTATTCGAGATGTCTATATCCTTTACTTTACACTGATGTTACCCCATCCTCAGGTTAAACTTTTAAAAATACTATGCTCCCTGGACCTAGTCAATAAAATCATTGATATGAGGTAAAGGATACTTTTTTTTAACATTGATGTTACTCAAGGCTCTATAATCAATGAAAAGTCTCATTCAACCATCTTTCTTTTTAACAAACAAGATAGGATCACCCCATGGTGAAGTGCTAGGTCGGATGAATCCTTTATCTAATAATTCCCCCAACTACTATTTTAATTCCAAAAGTTCCATTTTGAGATATTTTATATGGGGGTTTATAAATTGGCTCAGCATCATGAACTAATTCAATAGTAAACAAAACCTCTTGATCATTAATAACACTAGGAAAATCATTTGGAAAAAAATCCAGGTATTTATTTACCATTAGTACATCATTAATTTGGATTGTTCCCTTATCTTCAAAAATATGAGCAAGATAACTTTAATTTACATATTTTATCAGTTTCTTAGCTTCCTAATATGTTATCAATGGTATGGGTTCATTATTGTGCACAAACTAAAACTCTTTCTAAAAAAACTTATTTTTCTTAATAATATATCTTATTATGATAAAAAAAATAAATTTAGTTCATATCTAGAATAACATCAAACTCCACTAGAGACAATATAATGGGGTTTTTAGGTAAAATACTTCCATATACAAGGATAGGTAGATTATTATAATTTCTTTTTGCCACAATATTTCCTCTAGGTGTTTTTACCATGAGTTATGGTTTCATTTCTTGAGGTGGAATTCCCAATTTTTCTGAAAATTTCTCAGAAATGAAGGAATGTGTAGACCCCAAATAAAAAAATACATTTGTGAAATATATAAAAATAAGATATTTACTTGATACCACCTAATTTTATGGTTCAACATCTGATGAAGTGGTTGTGAAGGATTTTTCCACAACCTTCTACTTCCAATCTTGTTGATTTTCTGCCTGAGTGACTAGCTTCAGACACACATAGCAAAATGACCAAATTCCATACAGTTAAAGCATCTCACCATCGTCTACTCATTAATTTTTGGATCATTTTACTTGCACTCAAGGTACATGTACCCAAAAATTACACATTGGTATCATTTCCAATAATTTACAAGACATTCACCATGATTCTTTTTACCACACTTTTCATAAGAAGGGAAATTGATTTTCTTACCTCTAGATTTCTTTGATGAATTCTTTACCAATTCATGCCAACCTATCCACTTCTTATTCTTGTCATCATGAGACACATATCTTTCAAGAAACTCAATCTCAACTTTTTCATCATAATGATCAAGTTTCTTATAGATTTTAAACTCTCGTGATAAAAAATCTCTTCGTAAAAATGGTTTCAAACTAGAGTAAAATCTATTAATTTTACTATCAAAGTCCCAAGTAAAATCTGGTACATGCCTTGATAGTATTGTAAAATTGGATTCATATACTACCACAAAATAATCATCTTTATGCTTCAATTCCAATAATTTTTTCTCCATTCTAAGTCTAACTATTTTAGGAAAATATTTTTCTAGAAAAAGACTCTTAAAATCATCTCATTCTAGGATATCAATATCATCTCTTTCTCTCATATTTTTAACCAGAGACCACCATTGAACGGCTTCACCTTCCAAAAAATAAATGGCTAGTATTACCTTTTGATTTTTTGAACATCCAATGACATCAAATATCTTTTCTATAGCATTGATCCATCCTTCATCTATCACTAGATCTGTGGTTCCACAGAATACTGGAAGATGTTTCCTCATAAAATAATCCACAAAAGACATTTTTCTTCATGGTAGATCATGTTACTCTATAGCATGGATACCACCACCATTTATCACTTGAGTCAACTGAGCCATTGTTGTCACAAACTTCACAGTTCTTATTCCCACCATTCTAGGTTGTAGATTCAGACAGACATCAGCCTCATGGTGCCTTCCTAATTCATCTTCCATATTTCTTCTATGAAAAACCATTTTGAACAGACATATCTTAGATGAAGAAACATGGTAATATTTAAATTCTATATCATTTTAAATCAACCATAAATTAAAAATCATTTATGGTTTTCTATTAACATCATCATAACCCCAAAAGTTTTCTAAACCATCCTCTGATACCAACTATAACAACCCAGTCTTAAAAAATTTCATAATATTGACTTTTATATAAGAAAATACCATCTTAAAAAATTTGTATCTTTTCAAGTATATATTTTTAGAGAAATAAGGGCATAAAATATACATAACATCCCATAATCATACATGAGGATACTACTAAAATAGTATCCACTTTTCCCAAATTATAAAACTTAAATAAAACATAATTTCTTTGAAAAATATTTATAACATTTAAATTTTCTTTCTTATTTCTCTTAAAAACCCTTATAACCTGTGAAAATATTTAAAAACTTGGGATGAGCACAAAAAGCTCAGTAATGGATATAAAGAAAGAAATCATTAGTCAAGTGATAACATAAAAACCAATAAAACCCATTTCATAAAACTCATTAACATGCATGGAAAAATCATTTAGTTTACATGGAAAATATTTACCATATCACTCTTAGAATCACCCTTACACATGGAATAACCATTTGGTCAAATTCCATCTTCGGAGTACCCAATGCATTAGAGAGCTATAATGGGGCTCACTCGTAATATCTTGATAAATAATGGGATAATCCAAACATAAATTAAGCTATAATGGGATCAATCAAAAATAAATAGGTACAAGGAACATATAATGGGAATATAATGTCAGGAAATTTGGAGAAACCACTCATTCCATATATATATATATATATAATCTTTTTGAAATTAATTAAAGATACTTTTTAAAGGATTTTAAAAGGAAAGTCCCTTACAAATATAATTGGAGTGAAAACTAATAGAATGGAATGGATATGTGTATACACTATAAATAAACATAATATAAACATAATATAAACAAAAAATTATCACACGAATAATCTTAATAGCACGTAATGAATAAAGTAGAAGGTTCACCCAAAGATAGGAAATTGGGTTAAGAATTTATTTACCTCAGGTTTGTCTTACTTTAAACGTGTTTAAAGATAATGTATAATGGTTAAAATAGTGTTATTAATATCTTAAAGAAACATATTCATGTTTATAAAACCTTATATAATCATTTCATAACATCATTTCACCCTTTAATTATTAGTGTTTTGTTCCTTCCATTATTTTGGGTGCGTTCTTTACATGATTTCCATGTCTGGTTTGTATTTGATTTTATTGTCATTTGGAAATGAAATTACAGAAGTGGAATGAAATGGTATTCATATGTTTCCATAATATTAAATTATTCCATAAATAATTTTTGTTATATGGTATGATGATGGATAATTAGATAAATCTTAAGTGATATCCACTTAGATCATTTTGGCGGTTCTTTGATAATCAAGTACTAGTTTCATTATATAACATAATATTATGTATATATGTTAACTACAAAAGATGAAATAGGATATATCATACAATTTAAAATATTTTTAAACCATTAAAATGGTTTTATAATTAGTTTTTAAGGAAGTAATGGAAATTTCAAACACATCGTCCATGATTTTGGGAAAATGACACATCACGAATGGTGTTTTTATTTTTAGAATAAGAGGAAGAGAATAGAAAGAATGATGAAGAATTTTTACATAAACATGTTAAAAATAAATATTATATATATAATACTAGATCTTTCATTCTTCTTGGATAAGAGGAGGTGAATATGGTATAATAAAAGAAATGAATCGAAAAGAAAACACAAGAAAATGAAAGAGGATCTTTACCTATTGATCTCTTATCCTTGAGATCCTCCTTAAGGCCTTTGGTTTTGGCCTTTTAGTGAGATCAATAGGTCTTGGATGTGGGTAAGAGCCTTGGGAAGGTTATTTTTAAGAACTTAGAAAATTCACAAGGCATAAAATGTGTTATAGGAAGAGGGGGTGAGGGTGGTATTTATAGTGAATGTGAGAGAGTTTTTAATCATTTTCAAAAGACACATCATTAGTGGTATTTTCAAAACCATGGGTTTTACCATGGTTTTTTCTTATGGTATTGGACACTTGGGGATCCTCATATTATATTTAAATCCCCAATAGTCAACCATAATTATTACATCATTATGATGTCATTAAACACTTGAAAACATAAAACTGTATTTTTTACTATTCACCAAAAATTCATTTATCTCATAAAAATCCCAAAAAAAACCCTAACCATTTTTCGATGTGTAGAATTAAAAAATGAAGTAATTTTTTTTTGAAAATAATTTTCTAAATATGATTAATTTAATTTTTAAATAAAATCATAATTTATTCAAAAAATAACATTTTTAAAACTATAACTCATACTGTAGCAGCTCGAGTACTGTAGAAGTACTATTCACTAAAGGGCCCTTTGGGCCAAAAAATGGGCTTTAAATCCCTGTATTCAGTCTACTTGGACTTGGGCCTTTGGTCTATTTAATGGGTCTCCATCTACCCAAATAAAAAGAGGTCTTTTCTTTAATAATAAAATGAGGCTTTGGACCCAACCTTTTAAAAAAACTATAACTCATTTTATATCACCTTGAAATATTAATCAAGATATTATTATCTTATAACCATAAGAAAATAAAATAATAATGTAATTTACTATTCATAAGGTTTATATTACTATTCACTAAAATAAAAAGTTGGTTCTATCAGACTCCAAATAACTTACTAATCAAAACCACAAATGTCCGTTTTTTGAAATTTAAATCATAGAAGCAGAAAAGATATGTTTAATGGCTAGCTTATAACTATCTCCTTAAATAAAATTTTCATTATGTAGATACTCAGTGTTTCATGAATTTCAATTAATTTTAAAATCAATGGGGTTTTATAGAAATTGAAACTCAGTGGACTCTGGGTGGGTGTTTTCCCCAACATACCGGTGGGAGGATGGATGGATGACTACCCCCTCTGGCCCCGATCTCTTCTCTTGGTAGTTACTTGTGCTGGTATGTATGGTGATTATTTTTCCCATATATGTGTGTAGAAGGATTTTATGGATTGTGTTTATTTCACACCCATTTATTACTGGATATAGTATCCAAAGGATTATTATAATTATAACGTGTATAAGTTATGATGGCTTGAGGTTCTTACTCGGTGTATGGGCAGTAATAGATTGAGGTATACTACCCAATGTTTGATATACATCATACGAGCTATGATGGATCTCTAAAACTACTTGGTTACTATATATGGATATGTGTATGATATGATGTGGTTATGTGATGCATGAGGTGCATGTTGTGATTCATTTCCCATGTGTTTTCAGGCTAGATTACTTTTAGAGAGAAATGCTCAAGACGTGTGGCGTTAGGTTAGAGTGATGAACCAGTAGAAAAGCAGGAGAGGGGTACCCTTGATGTTTAATTATTATATTATATTCTCTCTTGTATGAAATACTTGGTGAGAGGTATCCATGGTGAGCCTAGGAACTTAGTATACCTTTTTAGGTGATGAGTTAGTTTCACTACTGTTCACTGTGTTTTAGCATGATTTCTTTATCTTTTACATGAGAGGATCTGGGGGGATCCTACTGAGTATATTTTTATGCTCACCTTATGTATATATAAACTATTTTTCAGGTCATCCAGAGTAGGTTGGTGATTAGGCTGGACATTACTAGCTTGAGCTTTATCAAGAGTTGTTTGGTATTTGTGATTTATGTCGTCTTTATATTTTTAGGTACATGTAGTTTTCCTTCCAATTGTTTAGTATTTTATATAATTGCATGGTGTCATGTGGGTTTTATTTATATATACATATGTCTAATAAGGTGTTGTTTGTTTTATCCTTCTTATATCTCTCTTATTATTTTTTATCTTAGAGTGAAATGCCTCCCATATACATGTTTATTATACCCTTGGTTCTAGTCTCTAACCCGGGGCCTACTTGAGGTGAGACTCAGGTTGTCACCATCTCTCTCCCCTCATTGAGGTTGCATGGTTTGGTAGTGAAATGTTATCATATAATTTTAGTAAGTGATGTAAACATGGGAGACTGGCCAGGATGTAGGTATTTAGGCCCCCTTGTGATCTGATGCATGAACCTTTAATTTTACTGAACCTACTAAACAAAGTGATACTGGTTTTAGGGTAGATACCTAGGAAAGGATCATGCATAATTATTATTTGTGTCTATTTTTGAAATGGTTATACCTTAGGATATGTTAAAATCCTTCCATGATAAATAAATTGGTTAATTAATGTTGAGCATTCTATATTCTAGGTTTAGGAGCTCTAAAAAAATTTTGTTTTCTTTTTTTCAAGAATGTCTCTTGTTCGATGCCCTCATCAGATTCAAACCAAATATGTTCAACTGGATGTGCCAATAGGTCATCACATATTATATTTTGATGATAACACCACTTGGATGAGAAAATTTAGATAGTTTTATTACCATGTTCTATAGAATTTTGAATGATCTATTTCAAAATCAGTCATAGAGAACTTTTTGGAGGAGGTTTAGATTGCTTTTAGTTCGATCCATGCTTGGAAAAAGCACTGATTTTCATTGGTTGTGATGATTTTGTGTGGAGTAGTGAGGTAGTGGCGGTTCTTGTTCCTTGGGGATCATGAGTAGTCGGCGGTCTCATGGGAGAAGTTCTATGACTAGTTCAGATTATATTTTCTTTCTTCAACCATGAAGTTATCTAGTTTCTAGGAGTAACTTACCCTTAAGTAGGGGATTTCCAATGTGTGGGAGTTTAGGATCCATTTCAGGACACTTTTGTGATATGATTCAAACATATTTCATGATTAGGAGGCTAGGGAGAGTCACTTTGAGGAGGATTTTCATCCAGAGATCCAACTCCAGTACACCTCGTTTATGTTGAATATGTATCTTGAGGTGTTGGAGAGAGTAAAGGTTATTTATATGATGCTATCCAGAACTAGGTCTTCATGAGAGGGGATTCATCAAGATTCCTCACAAATTAGATTTGTGGTCTGGAGTTCCCATTTATCATAACAGAAGAGTTTTCAAGTAGTTGGGGGTAGCTACCAACCCTCATCATCTTGTTTCTCTAAGGGAGGAATCTCTCAGACCAATGTCAAGGGATTAGACATTTGTTTTTATTATAGAGGATGATTTCATCAGTGGTGAGAGTTCTTGACCTTTCTGAGAAGTCAGTGTGTTCCAGGTGTTCCACTTCAGGTTCCTCTATTGTGCAGTTTTTATCTAAGGCACCATCATTAGGGTTCTCTAGTTTGGGATCAGTAGAGAGGAGATGGGGAAGGTATAGGATATCTTCAAGACTCTTCTCATCCTAAAATAATTGAGTGTGTCCATGGATTTGATCATTAGTAGGGTTAGAGAGGCCATGGGGTAGTTCATGTTCAAATTCTTCCATTATCTTTTCCAGCACCGAGTGAGAAAAAACTTCATTAGAGGTACCTTTTGGTTGTTTTCTAAGTGGGTGCATGTTTTTTTATTTTGGAGCGACACGCTCCTTTATATCACCTACCCTCATCCATGCTTTGGGACTTGAGGTGGAGAGACTTACAGTTCCCTTTGTGTTGACTACACTACTTGGAGGTTAAGATAACATCTATGAAGAATGTAGAGACTGTAAGCTAGTGCTATTCCACCACCTATCTTGGGGAGATTCCAATGATTGCAGATACATCCTTATGACATCTTCCTCGGTATATATTGGTTATATTTAGTTCATGCTATAATGGATTTCTCTAGGAGACAATTTTTGTTTTATGATGCTGATAGAGTCCTGATTATGTTCATTCACGATTGAAACTCTTAGATGGGTCAAAGGCATGATCAGCCCTTGTCATATTTTATGGTCAAACTGATGTTGAGATCATCCTAGGTTCATTAGTTGGTGTTTCTAGGTTTTTTTAAGTGTACTTTAATGTATTTCAAGAATTTGTTGTAGTGTTACCCCCTCGATGGGAGATCAAGTTTGGGATCGAGCAAGAGCCAATTGTGTCTCCATATTGATGTATCCCTTTACAATGTCACTTTATGATTTGTGAGATATGTGAGTACATCTTGATGATCTGTTGTAGTGAGGTTTTTTTGGCCGAGTGTGTCACCTTAAAGTGCACCAATTTCTTTCATGAATAAGGATGATGGCGGTTTGCAGCTGTTTATCTAATATCATCACTTAAACCAAGTGACAGTGAAGAACTACTATCTTATTATATTGATTGAGGATTTATTATATAAGTTGAAAGCATAATTTAAGTTCTAAAATATCAATTTGTGGTCAAGATATCATTAGATGTATATGAATTATGAGGATATTCAAAAGACTACTTTCTGTTGTTTTCATGCGAATTATGAGTTCACTGTGACGTCGTTCGATGTGAAAAATTGTAACGCCCCAACCCTAGTTACCCAGAGTCAGTGCATTATTACATATCATTTTCATGATCACAAGATATCAAGTCCCTAAATATAAATTAGTTTAGTAGCCTTGGAAGTACTAGATACATACACAAGTTTTACATTACATCATGAAATAAAGAAAGACAACATTGTGTCCCCTTTGAACACACTCATATCCCTTAGCCTATTCCTGTAGGTTAATCATGATATACTTCTTCACATCCTAGGAAAAATAAAACATAGAAAGGGGTGAGATCATATGCTCAGTAAGGATAACAATATAGAGAAAACATTCATAAATAACCATAAACATTTAAGGCAATGTATAAGACTAAAACACAAGCCTTTTAAAATTAAACTTCAGCATAATATGGCAAGGATTAATCAAATAATACCATTTACTTATTCACATGGATATTAAACTAGTATAATAATCACATGTAATATCAATATCCAATTTCACAATGATGGAATGCATAATTCCGGACATCATAACCACATTGTCAATGCCTCGTTCCAAGACTAAAAACAAGATTTTGTCAAGGCATTGTGCCAAGACACTAGTTTTTCTCATGAGACCTACCGATACATCAAGGAGCTATAGCAGGCTCCACCTATCACTTACTAAGTCCAATGCATTCCTCATATGAAAAGGTTTAAACATAACATAAACATTCGTATTAAAACTAGCATACAAAATGTTAATATTTTAACCACAAACCATGAATGGTATAAAAATAGCACATCCATAGTCAAACATAACTCATTCAACACAACATAGAATATTGTATTATAATAAATCAACCTCAATCAAGAATAATGAAGGATATTGACATAGATGAAAATAACCATTAAAACTATTTGAGATAAATATCCCCTTTTTATTGAAAACATTTAAAAATATCACTATTTATCAAGAAGCTGTTTAAAATGGATTTTTGAATCAAAGTGTCCAATACCAGTTTGAAACTTTTAAAAGGAATTTTAATTTTAAAACATTCATGTCCATAAAAATAAACCCTTAAATCCATTTTTATAACATGGACATTATTGAGAATTATTTAGAAGAATAAATATTTAAAACATTTAAAATAATATTTTAGTTAGAGTTCCTAACCAAATGAGAGATGCTTGAATAAAAATAATTGAGATAATAAAAACTTTATAATATAATGAGAATAAATGGATTCATGATATACTATTTCAAAGTACAATATATACACCATATAAAATTGAATTGGTGCATAACAATAAAAAAGTCTCGATGGAATGTAAATTTAGATGAAATATATTATAAAGACAGTTTCCTTAAGTTAAAGATAGATCAATGAAATAATTATGTGTTACAAATATAAATACACTCAATATTATTAGATATTTAGTGTAAATAAATCATAGTACATTCACACATATTCTTGAAAAAACAACACCAATTACTTGGATGTTTAACTCAATGAATGTAAATTGAGGTAAGATTACTCTTATCAAGTTCATATTGATGACTTGAGAATTTATAAATGGAGTTATTATGTGTATAAAAAGTATATACACACAAAGGGGAGTGTAAATTATTATATAAATAAATAAATAGTGATTTTACATAAAATCTTGGAGTAAAATAATCAATGAAGTTTGCGTAAAACCCAATGAGTGGAAATTGAAATTAGAAATTCACTTACTGATTTGGTAACTTACAAAACATATATCCCATGAAAGAAGGATAATAGAATGAAGATTTAAATACCCATAAATTAAATTATATTACACAAATAATATAACCATGGGCAGTACATACACCACACAAAAGGAAATATTTTCAAATATATCATGAATCTCACAGGAATAAAAGCGAGATGAAAACACCTTACCACGTTGTAATCAATCGAGTTGTAAGACCAAAAGTTAATAACCACCAAATTAATCATAGAATACCGTGAATATAAATATAATCATCATAATATATATCAAATGGTAGTACACAATACACCACATGCAATAAATAAGTGGTGAATAATGGAAATCTCAGGAAATTAAATGTGAGATAAGAAACCTCTTACCTTGTACTTTTCCTTAGTTGAGGGTGAATTAACCTCCTGTATAATGGTGAAATAATTTTTATTAAATTATTAAATAACCTTATACATAAATATGATATCATATAAGATCTTTTTATATTTCTTTGTTAATAATATTTTAGTAGTATAATTATTTCATGTGTTAACTGATTCATTTTTATTTATATGTTTTGTTACGTAAGTCATGTTTGTTATGGATAGGATGTATTTGATTCATATCCAGAATGATATTATTTTCTTAAAAATTTCTTTTTAATCATAAAATTATATTTATTCTTGAATGGTTACGATGGGGAATGAATCTCATCATGTTCGTGGAGACAGTAATCTGTACGTACGCACAAGCGACAATACCATTCTATTTATGGTGAAATCATATATAATTGGATGGTATTTCATATATAAATAATCATTAACATGTTATATTTATTATTTACATCAATTATACTTATTATTATACCCATCCAAATAATTAAGTGTTGAATAACAAACTACACCACGACATGGAGACGGTAAGTCGTACGTACGCACGTATGGTGACTTTGTTATTCATAGGATGGATAGAATAATGAATATGGTTGTACCATATTTATAATAACATCATAGTATGTATAAGTTACTGGTGTTATTAGTTTTTTATGGAAACAACAAAGAAAGATTAAGTGGAAGAATAAAAGAACATTGAAATAGGTGATGAAATAATTACCTCTTCTTTGGGTTCTTTTTGATTTGATCAAAATGACTCCTTAGGTTGTCTTTATGATCAAAGTAAGGCATCTAGGTTGAATTTAGGGTAGTTGGGAGGATATTTGAGTAGGGTTTGGATGATTCAAATATCTTTTTAGGTGTGATTTTGAGAGAAGGGGAAGTGCCCTTTTATAAGAGAGGTGAGGGTCACTTTAGGAAAACCATTAAATATTATTTTATTATACAATCATTTTTGGTTTATAATGGTTCCAAATGTATTTATTTAAAGGATAATGTGGGTTTAAATACCTTCAACTAATAGGTTTTAGAAAAGTTTAGGTCACCATATTAACCTTATCTTTTAGATTTAACTCTTAGTTAATTAGTTTAACTTTTACCATGTCTTCTTATATTCTTACACTATATGGTTAATAAACTTACTATAAACTTTAAAGAAAACCTCAAGTGGTTAATTAATGATATATATATCATTATATAATCCCTTTTTATGAACCTTATATTTTTAGGAATATTATATCATTTAATAATATAATATATATTTTTAGAAACTCATTTATGTCAATTTTGACACTATTTAGTATTTTGTTTTTGTGAAATTCATAAAAGCATGATTACTTCAAAAATAATTCATTGAATAAACCATAACATGTGATATTAATCTATAAAATTCGTGTAATTCATCAAAATTATCAATTTATATTTATTTTTATATTTATAATATCAATTATTTTAATCTTTTATTAATAAGGTAATTACTGCATCATCATTGTGTCATAAATAAATTTAATTATTTAATGTCTAAAAATTATAAATAAAATACCATGATGTATTAAATTTCTTTATATTTCTAATGAATATTTTTAGTATAATTTATCTTATGTATAACCCTATATTAAAAATGTTTTAGTTATGAAAATTTGAAATTAACACTTTTAACTCTTCTTTAAATAAAATCATAATAAATGCCCTAATCTAATCCAAGTGGACCAAAGAGGATTATATTTTATTCCTAAGATTTATTTTGGTTGAAAAAACTTATCCAATAGAATTAAGACATGTGTTAGGGTAATTATAATATCATTTTTACCTTTAATTACCCTATTTACTTTTAACTGTGGTAAATAAAAGTCAAAAGTTACTATTTACCAAAAATTATTTTTGTCTTATTGAACCACATTTTACTTACGGATGTCAAATATATCTCTTGGATTTTTGAAATTCAATTCACAGAAGCGGTAAAATTACATTTTATGCAAATTTGCAAACGTGCCTGAAATGTGGGTAAAAACGTTAAAAAAGTCAATAAAATTTAATACATCTAATTTTATTATAAAATGACTCCAATTAATTACATTTAACTAATATAGGTTTTATGTATCTATTTTTAATTAAAACTAATCTAAATAAAATAAATAATTATTTAAAGAAAAATTCAATTTTAAACAATAATGGAGTGTTTTTCACTATTCATCAAAAATTGAAAGTTTTTAGAAAAATATCAAAAATTCACCCTAAGATAATTTTGATATTCCGAATACAAAAACGATGACTTTTTTACAAAATTTAAAACATATAAGTTTCATTAATTAATTTAAAATTAATTCTCATTGTCAAAACCAGAAAGCAGATTTTTGAAAAGTAAAAACTATCAAAAGATTGATATGTTTTTATGTCTAATTTAAAAATTAAATTACTTAAAATTTCCCAAATTGGATTAAATGATAAAAATATAATATAATTATACTTAAAAACCCATCAAAATTTATTATTTTACATGATAAATTATTTTTATTAAAAAAGTTGTTTTCAATTAAAATTTAGTATCTTTCACTATTCATCAAAATATGAAAGTTATCAGAAAAACACCCAATATTTATCCAAACTAAATTTTTATGTCCTGATTCTATAGAAGAATTCAATTTCATCAAATTTAATATATAAAAGTTTCAAATATTGGATTAGAAAAGGATCTCCATTAAAATGTGGAAAAACTGCATTTTTTGAAAAATACTTCTTTTGTCTGGAAAATTGAATTTGTCCTTATATTATATATAATAAACAAAAAATATGAATGTTAAAATTATATGGGATATATATAAAATTAAAAATGTGGTTATTACTATTCATAACCACTTTTTAAACATCGAGTTTGATAGGTCGTGGTGCACTTGAACTCAGTGTTGCGTACATTGCACGCTATTGTATTATTCAAAGAGAAGCGTATCGTGGAAGCTTGGGGTGTTACATTCTTCCCTCCTTCAATAAATTGAATCCTCGCAATTTGAAATTGTTCTTCAGAAATAAAAGGTGCAAAAAATAGAAAATACCTTTGTGGAAAAACCACATCAGAAATAAGGTTAATAAATTTTAGTTTTAATAAGAGGGAAAGGGAAATGAAAAAGTCACCACCAAATTAGGATTTAGAATAGGAGAACATTGGTGGAAATTACAATTGGAGGAAAAACATAAATATTTATAAGGATTGATTGAGTTCATCAATCAAAAACAAGTGAATGGAAAATTGAGGGCCTCAAATCCATAAATCTATGATGAATAATGTAAGGTATTAGGATAACACATTTTTGGGTTTAAGATCCTTTCCCTAATGTTTAAGAATTAATTTCTTCATATAATAAGAAAAAAAATACTTGATACGTATATTTCCATCCTTTAACTAATTTCTACCACAAAATCATCTTTCACTCCAAACGATGAGTATTCAAGATGACTTGGTCACACCTGAAGTGCTAGAATCAACTTACAGAGAATCACATAATCCAAAAAGGATGAACTATATATTTCTCTTATCTCTAGAGATTAACTAAAACCAAAATGGCTAGTAAAAGATCAGATGATCCCCAAAAAGGATAATCTTTTAGAGAAAGAAATACAAATCTTAATTTATAAAATTAAACCAACAATACCCAAAGTTCAATAAATACCATTAAATAAACAATTGTCCTTAAAATCTTTCAATATAATCCAAAATAAGATTGAAACCCAAAACTCAGAAGAATTTGATTACGTAGTCTTCCACGTTAAATTGTATCTCCAAATAACATCGACTACTCTTAAAGTCACATACTTAAAATTAATTAACCTAATCACATATTATCTATGATAGGTTAATAATTTCCATAAATAACCAAAATCACTATAAATACAAAATAAAAACATAGATAAAAATCTAATATTACTCCTTAAATTTAATCCCATAGTATTATATTTTCCTTAGGCATATAGTGTTCCCAACAGAGCGAATGTCTTTTAAAATAACATTTATCACTTAATCATGCAATAATTTTCTTACACTAAGGATATCCATTTGATAAATAATAAGATCCCAAATCAACTTATTATTGATCAATAAAATCATTTTACTATAAAGAATTAGTCACACTAACCAGGGACTTCACATAGTCCAGTGGTAGTTAATAAATCCCAGTCGCACTTTGGTTGTGGGTTCGATTCCAGCAGCCTTGTCTGACGCAATGGGTTTTCACACAGTCTACATGTTGTCCTTTTTCAAAAACTATATTTTATAACATTCCAAAAATGATATAAATTCTTTAAAATAACCATAACATAATTTAACCACAAATTTTATCTCATTCCTCGAATTTTCATCCCAAAAATTAATAACTTTTAATTACCTCAAATTCAAGGATCATATAAACCCAAATGGTTATTTATAACTATATCCACAAAATAAAATATAATTCATCCTCTAATAGAATTTTCACATAACAAACTGCAGGGTTACACATACAAGAGAAAATTCTTCCAAAGTAATCTCATCAACAAAGAGCACTAATACTTTTAAATATTTTTCCATCCATTTATTTCCACATAGGTTCTTCCTTGACCAAGAGGTTATCCTATAGAATAGGGAATTGACTCAGGTAATGCCCAGGTCCCCTAAATTTATGGAAAATGACTGTAAATGGATTCTTTGGATCATTTTTATTTTCTTCCATAATACTCTTCATTTTTCCTCAGCAATTCTTTACTTTAGGTCCTTCTTTCCCACACATAAAGAATTTCTTTGTTCCACTGAGACACTTTCATGAGTGTCTCCTTCCATATTTCCTACATGATGGAAATTGAGCTTTCTTTTCTATATGGTCTCCATGAGCTCTTATCATTCACAGTCTTTCTCTTCTTTGTTGAGTCTAGGAGTTGGTTAATATATATGTTGTTGATCATATTTTTGGAAAGCCGATTTGAAATGAACACGATATCTTTTACACCTATCAACATTACAATTTTTGCTCGTTTCCACCACCGTTCCCACCTTGTACATCATGTTCAATGTTACTATGGCTTCCTTGGAATCTAGCCACTGACTAAAACCAAAAATCATTATGTGAGTAACAATAGTCATAAAATCATTTAGATAATATCATGACACCATATTTTCAATCTAAAACACCTTAGGATTAACCAAGGTTATTTATTCTCATCTTATATTAAAATCCTTCAAATTTGTTTGTAAAGAAAATGTGAATTATCCTAATCAGATCCCCTAGGAGTGTCGTAACCAAGAGTGCAGCAAAGCACATTTTCGTGCACCAATTCCTGTTCGAGTCTAGATCAAAGCGGTGTTTTTGGGTTTTACCCCTAGGTACATTTTTGTCATACCCGCATCTACCTGCTCGTATCCAGACAGGGATGTATTGATTGAAAAACCTACATAATATTTACATTACCAAAAATTTTGGATGTTCTTCTATACTAATCCCCAAAGTCTATCTTAGGGTAATTTTCTCTAATTAGAGTTTTTCTAAATCTAGTTTCCAATGTCTGTACTAAACTTCCTATGATGCCAACTGTAATGCCCCAACCCTAGTTACCCAGAGTCAGTGCATTATTATATATCATTCGCATGATCACAAGATATCATGTCCTAAAATACTGATTAGTTTAGTAGCCTTGTAATTACTAGATACATACATAAGTTTTACATTATATCATGAAATAAAGAAAAACAACATTGTGTCCCCTTTCAACACACTCATATCCCTTAGCCTATTCCTTTAGGTTAATCATGATATACTTATTCACATCCTGGGAAAAATAAAACATAGAAAGGGGTGAGCTCAGATTCTCAGTAAGGATAACAATATAGCAGAAAAAATTATAAATAATCATAGATATTTAATGCAATGTATAAGACTAAAACACAAGACTTTTAAAATTAAACTTCAGAATAATATGGCAAGGATAAATCCAAAAGTTCCATTTAATTATTCACATGGATATTCTACCAGTCTAATAATCACATGTAATATCAATATCCAATTTCACAATGATTTAATACATAATGTCGGACACCATAACCACATAGTCAATGCCTCATTCCAAGACTAAAAATATGATTTTTTCAAGGCCTTGTGCCAAGACACTAGTTTGTCTCATGAGACCTACCAATGAATCGAGAAGATATAGCAGGCTCCACCCATCACTTACTAAGTCCAATTCATTCCTCATATGAAATGGTTGAAACATAACATAAACATTCATATTAAAACTAGCATACAAAATGTTAATATTTTAACCACAAACCAAGAATGGTATAAAAATAGCACATCCACAGTCAAACATAACTCATTTAATACAATATGAATGATTTTGTTATAATAAATCAATATCAATCTAGAATAATGAAGGATATTGATATAGATGAAAATAACCAGTAAAACTATTTGAGAGAAATATCCCCTTTTTTATTGAAAACATTTAAAAGTCTCACTATTTATCAAGAAGATGTTAAAAATAGATTTTTTAATCCAAGTGTCTCATAACACTTTGAAACTTTTAAAAGAAATTTTAATTTTAAAACATTCAATTACATATAAATAAATCCTTAAAACCATTTTTAAAACATGATCATTAATGAGAATGATATAGAAGAATATATATTTAAAACATTTAAAATGATATTTTAGTTAGAGTTCCTAACCGAATGAGAGATTCTTGAATAAAAATAATTGAGGTAATAAAAACTTTATAATATCATGAGAATAAAGGAATTAATGATATACTAGGTTAAATTAAAGTATATACACCATATAAAAGTGAATTGGCGCATAACAACAAAGAAGTCTCAATGGAATGTAAATTGAGATGAAATCCCTTATAAAGACTGTATCCTTAAGTTAAGGATAAATCAATGATATAATTATTTGTTATAAATATAAATACACTCAATATTATTAGATATTCATTATAAGTCAATCAGTGGACATTCACACGTATTCTTGTAAAAACAACACCAATGACTTGGATATTTAACTCAATGAATGGAAATGGAGTTAAGATTACTCTTATCAAGTTCATATTAATGACTTGAGAATTTATCAATGGAGAGATTATGTGTATCAAAAGTATATCCACACAAAGGGGAGTGTAATTTACTACATAAATAAATAAATAGTGATTTTACACATAATCTTGGAGTAAAATAATCAATGAAGTTTGCGTAAAACCCAATGAGTGGAAATTGAAACTAGAAATTCCCTTACTGATTTGGAAACTTATGAAACATACATCCCATGAAATAAGGATCAAACAATAAATATTTAAATACCCATAAATTAAATTATATTACAAAAATAATACAACCATAGCCAGTACATACACCACACAAAAGGAAATAGTGGCAAATATAGCATAGATCTCACGAGAATAAAAGTGAGATGAAAACCTCTTACCATGTTGTAATCAATCAATTCGTAAGACAAAAAGTTAATAACCACCAAATTAATTACAGAATACCCTTAATATAAATAGAATCATGATAATATATATCAAATGTAAGTACACAATACACCACATGCAATAAATAAGTGGTGAACAATAGAAATATCACTAAATTAAAAGTGAGATAAGAAATACCTTACCTTGTACTTTTCCTTAGTTGAGGGTACTTTAACCTCCTGTATAATGGTAAAATATTTTTTATTAAATTATAAAAGAACCATATACAAAAATATGATATCATATATGATCTTTTAATATTTCTTTGTTAATAATATTTCAGTAGTATAATTGTTTTGGGTGTTAACTGATTCATTTTTCTTTATATGTTTTGTTACATAAGTAATGTTTGTTATAGATAGGATGTATTTGATTAATATCCATAATGATATTATGTTCTTATACCTTATTTTTTAATCATAAAATGATATTTATTCATGAATTGTTACGATAGGGAATGAATCTCATCACGTTCATGGAGATGGTAATCTGTATGGACGCACGAGTGACAATACCATTATATTGATAGTGAAATCATATGTAATTGGATGTTATTTCATATATAAATAACAATTAACATGTTATATTTATTATTTACATAAATTATACTCATTATTATACCCATCCAAATAATTAAGTGTTGAATAACAAACGACACCACGACGTGGAGACGGTAAGTCGTACGTACGCACATATGGTGACTTTGTCATTCATAGGATGGATAGAATAATGAATATGGTTGTACCATATTTATAATAACATCACAGTATGTAGAAGGTACTGGATTAATTATTTTAGTATGGAAACAACAAAGAAAGAGGAAGTGTAAGAAGAAAATAACATTGAAAGAGATGATGAAATAATTACCTCTTCTTCGGGTTCTTCCTTTTTATTTGACAAAAAGGGCTTCTTAGGTTGGCTTTATGATCAAATTAATTCCTCTACGTTGAATTTAGGGTAGTTGGGAGGATATTTTAGTAGGCTTTGTCTTAGAAAAATGGCTTTGGAGGTGTGATTTTGAGAGAAGGGGAAGTACCCTTTTATAAGAGAGGTGAGGGTCACTTTAGGAAAACCATGAAATATTATTTTATTATACAATAATTTTCAGTTTATAATGGCTCCAAATAGATTTATTTAAAGGATAAGGTGGGTATGGGGTAGAAATCACTTCAAACAATAGGTTTTAGACAAGTCTAGGTCACCATATTAACCTTATCTTTTATATTTAACTCTTAGTTAATTAATTTAATTTTTACCATGTCTTCTTGTATTCTTACACTATATGGTTAATAAACATATTATAAACTACCAATAGAACCTAAAGTGGTTAATTAATGATATATATATCATTATATAAGTCCTTTTTCCGAACCTTATATTTTTAGAAGTATTATATCATTTAATAATATAATATTTGTTTTATAAACTCATTTATGTTAATTTTGACACTGTTTAGTATTCGGTTTTTGTGAAAGTCATAGAAACATGATTACTTCGAAAAAAAATAATTGAATCAACCCTAACATGTCATATTAATCTATAAATTTTCTTTAATGAATCCAAAGTATCAATTTACATTTATTTTGATATTTATAATATCAATTATTTTAATCTTTCATTAATAAGGTAATTACTGCATCATCATTGTGTCATAAATAAATTTAATTATTTAATGTCTAAAAATTATAAATAAAATACCATGATGTATTAAATATTTTTATCCTTATAATTAATATTTATAGTAGAATTTATCTTATGTATAACCCTATATTAAAAATGTTTTAGTTATGAAAATTTGAATTTAACACTTTTAACTCTTCTTTAAATTAAATAATAATAAATGTCCTAATATAATCCAAGTGGAACAAATAGGATTATATTTTATTCCTAATATTTATTATGGTCTAAAAACACTTATCCAATAGAATTAGGAAATGTGTTAGGGTAATTATAATATCATTTTTACCTTTAATTACCCTATTTACTTTTAACCGTGGTTAATAAAAGTCAAAAGTTATTATTCACCAAAAATTATTTTCATCTTATTGAACCAAAATTTACTTACTGATTTCAACCGTGTCTCTTGGATTTATAAAATTCAATTCACATAAGTGATAAAATTACATTTTATGCAAATTTTCTAATGTGCCTAGAAGGTGGGTAAAAAACATTAAAAATTCAATAAAATTGTACACATCTGATTTTATTATAAAATGACTCCAATGAATTACATTGAACTAATATAGGTATTATGTATCTATTTTTACATAAAATAAATTTAAATAAAATAAATAATTATTTAAATAAAAAGTCGGTTTTTAAACAATAAAGTAGAGTTTTTCACTATTCATCAAAAATTGAAAGTTTTCAGAAAAATACAAAAAATTAACCCTAATATAATTTTGATATTCCAAATCCAAAAATGATTTCTATTTTACCAAATTCAAAACATATAAGTTTAATTAATTAATTTAAAATTAATTCCCGTTGTCAAAACCAGAAAACGAGTTTTTGAGAAATAAAAACTATCAAAAGATTGATATGTGTTTATGTCCAATTTAAAAGTGAAATTACTTCCAATGAGAAAAATTGGATTAAATGATAAAAATATAATCTAATTATTCTTAAAAACCATTCAAATTTATAATTTAATACTATAAATTATTTTTATTAAAAAAGTTGTTTTCAAATAAAATTTAGTATCTTTCACTATTCATCAAAATATGAAAGTTATCAGAAAAACACCAAAAATTTATCCAAACTAAATTTTTATTTCTCTCTTATAAAGAAGAATTTAATTTCATAAAATTGGATTTATAAAAGTTTCAAATATTGGATTATAAAGCTTTCTCCATTAAAAGGCGGAAAAATTTCATTTTTTGAAAAATACTTCTTTTATATAAAAAATTGAATTTGTCCTTATAATATATCTAAGAAACACAAAAGATGAATGTTAAAATTATATGGTATATATATAAAATTAAAATTTTGGTTATTAATATTCATAACCTCTTTTTAAATGGCTAGTTTGATAGGTCGTGGTGTGCTTGAACTCGGTGTTGCGTACATCACACGCTATTGTATTATTCAAAGAGAAGCATATTGTGGAAGCTTAGGGTGTTACATGAATTATATATCTATATTTATGGTTTTTATGAACATTGTGTTAAAAGATTTATTAAAAAATTTTATGGTGGTTTTCAACGATGACATCCTTGTGTACTCCGCATCAGAGGAGGAGCATTTGAATCATCTATGTACCCTTTTGGGAGTTCTTTGTTGTGAGTAGCTATTCGGGAAGTTGTTGAAGTGTGAGTTTTGGGATAATGAAGTCTGTTTCTTAGGTAATATAGTGTCACAATAGGGATTAAATATGTATCCTTAAAATATATAGGTGTTTGTGTCTTGGGAATCCCCCAAGACAATTGCAGATGTGCGGAGTTTCCTTGGTCTTGCAATATATTACAGGAGGTTATTAGCTGATTTCTCTCAGGTTGTGACTCCTATAATAGATTTTACCTAGAAATATTAGGCATTCTTGTGTACTAACTAGTGTCATCTAATTTTTGAGTACCTGGAGGAGAATTTTTCTAGTGCTCCAGTTCTTTTTTTACCAGTTGAGGGAGTTCAGATTGAGGTTTTATTTGACTCTTTGTGTCATGGATTGGTCTATGTTCTGATGCAGCAGAGACTAATTGTTTCTTATGGGTCATATTAATTACATCCCCATGAGCATAAATATTCCAACCAAGATCTTCAGTTGGTATAAAGGTTGTTTTCTTTGAATTTTTGGCGACACTACTTAATCGGGAAGCATTTTGGGGTTTTTACCGATCATAAGAGCCCGAGGTATGTCTTCTTCCAGTGTGACCTGAACTTACATTAGTGTCAATGGATGGAATTCTTGTAGGATTATGACTTTGGGATTTTTTATATTCCATGAATGGGAAATTTTGTATCTGATGTGTTGATCAAGAAGTCACATAGCGATTTCCTGCATGAATTCGGGTATTCCAGGAGAGTGATGGAAGAACTGTTGACAATGCATATTGATATGGGAGAGGTTAGAGGTATAGGTTTTCTTTTCCAGATGATAGTACAAAATTATTTGGTGCCTCAGGTGGGTGAGTCCCAATTAGAGGATTCTGAGGTAGAGGTATGGAGAGAACAAGTTGTTTTTGGTGATTCCTTTGATGGTTGGTTTGATGATAGACAACTTTGGGTGTTGTTCTAGAGAAGTATTTTTATTCCTTTGGTGATGTGTGAGATAGATTTCTATGAGTTTCATATTTCTCCTTTGTTGGTACATCCCAACATGAAAAAGATGTACCGAGCTTTGAGAGGTCATTTTTGGTGGCCTGGTTGAAGTGTACAATTACAGAGTTTGTTCCTCAAAGTTTGGTCTGTCAGAAGGTGAAGGTCAAGAACGGTGTTCTCAGTGGTTTAATCCAGCCATTAGATGTTCCTCGGTGGAATTGATAGGAAATACTGATGTAATTTGTTACCATTTTACCTTGATCTCAAGGAGACTATGATTCTATATGTGAGATAGAGTATCATTTGACAAAATAATCCCACTTTATACTGATTAATGAGTCAAGATCAGTGGAGGTTTTGTCAAGGAAATATTTGGAGGAGGTGGTGTGACTATACGAATTCCTAAGGATGATTATTTGTAATTAGGATCCTTTTTACTTCCAAGGTATGTAGAGGTCTCCAGCATAATTTTGGTTCTCAGTTATGCCTTAGTACTACTTTTCATCCACAGAAGGACAGTCAAACAAAGCGGACCATCCAGACTCTTGAATACATGTTGTGCTCTTGTGTTCAAGATTTTGGGAATTCGTGTATGAGAAACCTACCCTTGGTAGAGTTTTCCTACAATAATAGTTTCCACTCCACCATTGGTATGGTTTTGTTTGAAGCTTTTTATAGTCTACCTTTTCATTCTTTGTTGTGCTAGACTGGGGTCGGAGAGGAAGCAATTCTTAGACCGAAAATGGTATACAATACGACAGAGATGGTTTAGGTAATTTTTTAGAGAATTAAATCAGTGAAGTATCATCAAAAATCCTATTCTAATTATAGGAAGATACCTCTTGAGTTCTACATTGGAGATTATGTGTTTCTAAAGGTGACTTCTCATCATGGGAAGTGAAGGATTAGTTGTGTGAGTAAGATTTCTCTATGATTTGATGGTCCTTTTGAGGTGTTGGATCAATTTAGGGATGTTCTATATCGGATTTCACTTCCCCCATAAATGATTAGGATACATGATGTTTCTCACATGTTGCATCTCTGTTTTTACATTTATGACAACTCTCATTTCATCATTTTGGGAAAGATCGATGTTGAAGATGATGAAACTTTTATAGAGAATCCAGTAGAGATCCAAGACCTCTATGAGAAGGTGTTTTGTGGACCTTCTATTCCCTTGTTTCATGTCTTTTTATAGCACTATGGCATATAGGAGATTAGCTGAGAATGAGATTCGTATATGATCACTCAGTACCCCAAGCTATTTGATGTTTATATATCCTCTTGTAATGTTGTTCTTTCTTGGATGCTGATCTTTCAAGATTATGATATGGTTTCCTCTTATTTCTTATAATGTTTTGACTCTTATTTGAGAGGTATATCCCCTGAGAGAGTGTTTAGGAGTTGGTTGTTGTTTTTTAGTTATTATGTGATATTTTTCTCTGATTTAGGTGGTTGAGATCCTCTAGTGGCAAGGCCTTTGAGAGGAATCTCACAGGGTGTCTATTCAGATGACCCATTTTCATTTTCCCCCTAGTTTGGTTTGGATTCTCAAGGTTGAGATTTTTTTGAGTGGTATCTAATTTAAGGTCATAGATCCATGTGGATTGACCCTTTTTGTTCATCATAGGCTCATGGTGGTCAGAGGAGTCTTGGAAGTGTTCTGGAGGGGTTTGGGTATAAAAGGATAAATGCGGGGAGAATACATGGTGTGTAAGTCTTTCATGTTGTATATGTGTATTTCATGACTTGTGCATGGCCAGTTCATGATGTGTAAATTTTTTAGGTTAAATAATAAAAAGAAATGTTTTTTTGATATAAACATAACCCCAATGTTTACATTATCTGAAAGGGGATTACATGTCATGTAAATACACGATTTAGTAAATTGTTAAATGTTTCATCCATTCAGGTTTTCTCCAAACCCTATGGCCAGCTATGACTCTAGGAAATCCATCAGCCCTACCTTAAGTATTTTGATATCCCTTTGATGGGAATCAATCCTTGGGATTCTGAATTAAATCCATGGTAACCTAAGATGATCCTATGTGGGTTCCTTATTTATTTTCTATTGGTTTATCCTTGTTTGATCTCGTTTCCTCCCATTTATTCTTTTTATGCAATGGTGGAAGATCTCCCATGTTTTTTATGTGGTTTTTCTTGGTTTTTGTCAGTGAGGTTGTGTAGCAGTGTCATCGAATGGATGCAATTATTACAGGAGAGGTGATCAGATATCTATAACATTGGTATATTATTATTTGAAGAACATTGATGCTTTTAAGGTAGGGGATTCATTTCTTATCTTATCATATTCACATTAAATCATAAATTGGTCATGATTTACCCTTTTATGGAAATTAAATTGACCTAGTAATATAGAAACATATTAAATAAATTTTTTATGATCACATATTGATGATGTTGTTTCTTTATACCATAATATCATTTTTCCTCTTATTTTACTTGACAGTGTGATATTTATGCCTTACTCTATTAAAATTTTTGTTTATGCTATGTATTAAAAAGGTTTTATTGATGGAAATTGGTAAATAATTTAAAGTCAGAATTAATTGATAATTTATTGGCATCTGAAATTAAAGATTATGCAAGTTTTTAATCTGGTGGTTGATGTAATTTTATGATAATCAAATTAATGAAGTGCACATGTGTAATTTAAATTGATCTTCCATGTCATTGATGGAATTAGTAAATAATATGAAAGCATGTTAATTATTTTGATTATAATAAATAAAATTCATGTTAATTGATAATGGAACTTCTCTAGGTTTTTTGAAATTGGAATAAATGATAAGATCAAATTTTACCTTTGATATCTTGTAATAGATTGATGCCTTATTTTTTCCATAGTTGGAACCTATTAATAAATGAATAATTTAATTAAATATGGAGTAATATCCGATTGTGTGATAAATATATTTTTTTAGGGATTGATTTTCTAGTTTATTTGAGAAGGTCGAGTGCCTTTTTTTGGAGCTGTGAGAGCTCATTTGTATGAGAAGGCTAAATTACTTATTTTAGGGCCTAGATTTCTTGGTTGACTATGATTGTTTATTCCTACTGATTTTTTGATATTCTCTAGATATGGGCATTATTATGTGAGTATGGTATGGCTGATCCTGTGATGTTTGTTGTGATGTGGAGCGGGGAGGCCTAGATGTGATGTGGCCTAGGATGCCTAAGCCTGGTATGGTTATTGTGGTATGTAGGTTGGGATGCCTAGATGATGTGGTAGAAATTGATGCCTAGGATGGTGAGATGAATCAGTATATACATGTGGGTGTCAGGGATGGAATGGAAGATAATGTAATGGGTTAATTATGGGCTTACCCATTGGTGAGATGTCAAGAGATGTTATGTTATCTTATGAATCTACTGAATGGATGATGGTGGGGTTGTTTGTTTATTTTCATTCCTTTCCCCACTACTTGAGGTAGTTGGATGTTCTTGGTTTCATGTTTCATCTTTATAGTATATTAGGATGGTTTTCCTAGAGTATCTGATTATAGAATGATGATATTAATGAATGGATAATTCATAACCCATGTGGTTGGTTTTTTATGGAATGAAAATGCTTAAAAGATGTTAATCTTGATAAACCATGGACTTGGTTTAGATTATTATTGGATGGTGTGTAATTTACTCTGATTATTAAGGTATTGAAATACAATGTGGAATAATGTTAATGGTTAATTAATGGATAATGAGTTAATTAATAAAAGGAAATTATAAAAGGAAAAAAGTAATTAATGAAGCTCTTTTAAATGCTTGTGTTCTTATAGGATATCTTGTATTATCTATGGTAGTCAGGAGTTTGGGAGACGTTAGTTGCAGTTGAGCCTAAGACTAGGTTATTCCCATAGTGTGGTTGTGAGATATACTATATCATGTATATTCTATGATTTCATATGCTACCCCACCCATGTTGTTTAGGGAAACTGACACCTAGTGGAGTTTGGGAGGGTGTTTTCCACAACGTCCTAGTAGGAGGATGTATGGTAGACTACCCACTTTGGATCTGCTCTCTTTTCCTGGTAGTTACTTGTGCTAGTATGCATGGCAGATAGTTTTCCCATATATGTGTGTAGAGGGTTTTGATTACTTATGGTTATTTAACACGCATGTACTAGAGGATGTAGTATCCAAAGTATTATTATAGGTATAACATGTATAGGTTGTAATGGTTTGAGGTACTTACTCAATGTATGGGTTGTAATGGATTGAGGTATAATACCTGATGTTCGATATACATCATATGGGATATGGTAGATCCTAGAAACTAATTTGTTGCTATATATGGATATGAGGAAGGGATTATGTGGTTATGTGATGTACAATGTCCGTGTTGTGATGCCTTTCCAATGTGTTTTCAAGCCAGATTACTTTTGGAGAGAGATGAGTAGGACGTGCTATGTTGGGGAAAAGTAGAAAACCAATTGGAAAGTGGGAGAGTATTACCTTTTATGTTTCATTATTATATTATATTCTCTCTTGTATGTGATACTTGGTGAGAGTTATCCATGGTGAGTTTGGGAACATTGTATACCTATTTAGGTGATGACTTAGTTTCACTGTTGTTCACTATTCTTTAACATGCTTTCTTTATATTTTTCGTGAGAGGCTCTAAGGGGGGATCCTACTAAGTATAATATTATACTCACCCTATGTATATATAAATTTTTTTCTGATCATTTGAATAATGTTGGTGATCGGGTGAGACATTACTAGCTCAGGGTTTAGTAAGAGTTGTTCAGGCTTCGTGGTCATTGTCATCTTTACCTTTTTTGGGAACTTGTTGTTTTCCTTCCAATTGTTTAGTATTGTATAGAATTTCATGTTTACACTTGGGTTTTTTTATATATACATATGTCTAAGTAGGTGTTGGTTTTTTAGGATTCTTATCTCTCTCTTCCACATGTTTATTTTAGAGGGAAATTCCTCTCATATGCATGTTTATTATACCCTCGGTGCTAGTCACCAACACGGGGCCTACTAGAAGAAAAACATGGGCAGTCGCCATCTCTCTCCCCTCATTGTGGTATCTTTATGGGGAGGGGATTGTGACATCTCATTTTCTGGAAAATAAGTAAATAGGTTATTTATTTCTTAAAATTCCTTGATATTCATGTTTAGAAAATTATTAATGAAATATGAATATTGTGCATGCCCATTTATATGATAAATTGATTCTAGGATAGAGTATGCATATCATGTTAGGTATAATATCATAAAATTTAGTTTTCATCTACCTTGAACTTGGTTTTTAATTTTAGTTATTAGCTTGAGAGTAATTGTTTGGAATAGTTTGTGCATATTAGGTGTTAAAGTTTTCATGAATTGAATTGTATCTTGAGTAAAGTATCCTTGATTATAAGGACTTATGGTGGACCACCTACTTTCCTATAGGCTTTCCTTGGTTGGGAAAGTTATTGGGGTTGACTATTTGTCACTTCAAACTTACTTATATAGAGTTTTTAAATCTCGTATTACTCTATAAATTTACATAAAGTGCTTGTGTACCTTATTCATATGATGAATATGGATATGTATGATTATACTTGACTTATATTTTTGGGTGATTAACACATAACTATGGGTTGTGTAAATAGTTACACATTAATGTGGTTTGAACACAATATTGGATTGGTGTAGCATAATCTATTTGGATGTGTTTGGGCCAAATTCTAGCAGCACATACTGCACACCAGACTACAACTCTCATGGGTCGAGTTTTGCAGTATGCTCATTGGGGTTGTAGGAAAAATGCACCTCTGATGTGGGGGTCCATGGGTCGAAGGCCCCAAACCCAAATTTTGGGAAACTATAGCATCTCTAACCCACTATAGCATAGATGACCCATGACACCAACATGGTGTTGTAGTAGTATGGACTTACTATAGAAGAATAAGGCTGAACACTATAGCTCTATATAATTCTTACCACAAACACTATAGAATCTTGGACTTGGATGGCCACAATACTGTAGCAGTGTGAACTTCCAGCCATCGGGCACTGTAGCGCAGTGGACTTACTATGCAGTTGTTCGCATAATGATTTTTCTTCTTTATTAGCTCATTAGAGATAGAATTTGTGTGTGTGTGGTTGAAACACTAATCTCCCTATAATTGTGTTCCTAGATTAGTAAAGTGATTCTTCCTCTCCGTGGATGTAGGGATTTCTCCCAAACCACGTAAATCATTGTGTTCAAGTTCATCATCATCTTCTTCTTTTATTCTATCTTTTATTCATATACAAACCTATTTATCATTGTGACTCTTAGCATTTCCACTACACACATTAATTTGATGGTTGAAATAGGGACTCCAAAACTAAATCATTAAAATCATGCATACATAAAAGGGAATAAAACATGAGAAAATAATTATTACATAGGAAATAATAGTTATAAATTTAATATGCATACAATTTATAATAAATTAGTGAGACTTTAAAAATAAAAACCCCTCAAATACTAAGTGTTATATTCATTCCAAAATGGAACTTGTTAATACCTTAATCATCCAATCAGGTAGATCATACAAAATATGGTGCCCCTAGATTATCTTGTGTAAGGAAATCAAGGATAGGTAACACTAAAACATCCTTAGGTGGGTCATTCCAAAGTTGGGTGCCACAATATTTTCCTTTTTTTAGCTTGTTCTTGGTTCTTGTTTTGGGTTACACAAGCTGGTAGACCCTAATAGGATTAGGTTACAATATTAATAGAGTTGAGTGAATCCATATGATTTATTTGGAACTATTCTGATTGGGATGATCCCCTACCTAAATAACTAAGTGGCTATAGAAATTCCAAAGCATAATCATTGACAATTGAAATAGGGATCTTGAATCACTAAATCGATATAATGTATGGGGTCACTATTTTTAGTGGGAGTACTTTCATTAAAATTACTTAATGAAAAGATATAATGCATGATATTAATCTGATTAAAGTTCTGTTGTAGATAAATGAATGATCTTCATCAAACTAAACTTTATATTAATCCTTGAAATGAAGATCTTAAAGTAAGAAACTCTTAAGGTTGGTAGCTTAATAAAAGTTCTTGAGAAATAGAAATATTCTATGTATTGTAATAGTTTCTTCCTGAGTAACCAAGTGTTGAAATTTTTCAACAAGAAAACCAAGATATTTATGGAAGCATGGAATGATTTATTTAAGGTTTAAAAGGCACTAAATGCTAATTGATCTAAGGAATTATAGTATAATATACTCAATATGATTGGTTATTTCAATGATATTCAATATAATTAAATATTTATAGAGAGATGGAATAATTATAATAAGGAATATTAAGGATAATTAACTCATTCTATTATCATATATGGAAATTTTTGGCAAGATGAATGAATTCAAGAAAATTTTACCTGATATTCTCAAAGTGTTGAGAATAAATGAATTAGGAATATGATGTTTAATTTTTGGTGTTTTACAGACAGTACAAAGATGTAAAAGTTTAAAATTAGAAGAGATAAAGTTGTAAAGTTCAATAAAAGAAGCCAGTTAATATTTGAAAAATGAAGTAAATATCAGGAGGGAGTATTGATTCCATATTATTGGATTATCTAGAATACCTAAAGTGGTTTTGTGAACTTCATGGAATTTTTGTGTCATCTGTTAATGTTATAGAAATTGATTCTTTAATTTTTAAGTGTATGTGATACCGAATGTATTTTTTTCAAGTGTTATAAATATAAAGGATTTAAAAATCATAGGAAGAATTGAAAGAGCTTATGGTTTGAATTCAATGCATGTAGTAAATAGTTTCTACATTATAAATTTAAATGTAAATAAAATTTTAAAAACTCATATGAATCCAAGTAAAGGATGTGTATCTTTATTTCAATTATATTATATGATAAGAGGTGTTAACAAAGAGTTATTATAAACAAGTATGAGATGATTAAATGTATATGCATGCTTTATGATTCATCAATTTCTATAACATATTTTGAGAAGAAGATATAAATAAAATATTTTTATCCAGGATAAAATGTTTATTTAAGAATTTGTTAACATATGTGGGAATGTATTCCCACCAACCATTGGTGGTATATTTTAATAAAGTATTTTTTAAATAAAAAATGTTCCAAACATATAGAATAATATATATATGGAAAGAATATTTTATTTTTTTACTATTCCTACTGAAAGGAAATAAATGTTAATAACTAATACAAAAGGATTTTTATTTCATAAAAAAGATATTTTGAAGAGAATATAATGTATAATAGGATTTTGGGAGTGTGCTTGATATTATATAAGTTCAAAGTTAAAAATTAAAATATTGTGTTAATTTAATTTTATTTGATTCTTCACTTAATATCCTAAAGAGTTAGGATATGTGACAGTAAAGAAAAATAAAAAAAATTAATTTAGTTGATTCAAGAAAGTGAATTTCACTATTAATTAAAGGATTATACCAATCTAATATTATAGTGATTATTAACTTAATATACTTAATAATTTTATTATATGTGATGGTAAATGAAAATATAGAGTTACATTTAGCTACCATAACAAGTAAACATCACTAATCCTTAAAGGTTTATACCAACCAATACACAAAGTGTGTCACATAGTATCTTAAAATTGTTTAGTTTATGGAGTTAATATAAATGTAAAGAGTTAAACTAGTTACCATAATGAAGTGGATAACACTTTATCCTAAAATATTTTTGGATATGTTGGTAAAGTGATGGTGTAAATAGTTACATTATTTACAAAATATTTCAAAGAAAAAGTTTGATTGAAAGGGTTTCAAGGATGATGTTGATGTGCATAAAAAGAGTTCTAAGTATAAAATAGAAGATAACATCATACAATATGATGTTATGAAGTTTAGGAGTTTGAATATAAGTTAAAAGAGTTGAACTTAAGGAATATGATTTTTAAGTATCACTATTATTCAAACTAGATTTCTTTGTAATTTGTAACATCCCAAACCGAGTTCCATATGATGGTGCATCGATCCAGTTAGTTACATGACCACAAGCATGCCTCCCTGTATGCTAGAGGCTACTAACTAGAATCAAGGGTATAATATGTAACATGGGGAGACTTTACCCTCTTTATCAAAGCAACACAATAATAGAAATCAATAAACAAAATCCAAGGATAGAAATCACTAATCAAGACAATTCCATAATCAATAAAGGCCACCATCACATGATAATCCCAAAACATAGAAAATGACCATAAATCAAAGCAGTAAATATGTCTTTACATAGATGTGTCAAGTGTATAATGAAAAATCAAAATAAAGACACACTGATATCTCCTAATCAGGTCCCAACATCATGTCTTGTTCCCTCATCCATTCTTCATCTTAAGTCCCAACTCAGCCATCAAACATATGGATCTTTCCCTTATCATGTCCAACAAACATGAAGTCTATTTGGGTACTGATCAAGAAACCTGAGTAGGGTGTGAGTACAAATCAGTAGGCCACCACAAACGCTTTCTAAATAAATATCCAGTCAATAATAGTGTATGTAGTTGTATAAAGAATGAATAATAAAAGATAAAATAAATAGGTTTCACATTTAATTATTCTTTAACCAACCATATCATACCTACTTCAACCCATGCCAAAGTCTGAACCATAAATCATAGGGTCATCACAATCATTATTTCATGGGATTTGATTATTCAATTATTTCAAAATTAATTTCTAGTATCTTGGAACATCAATCCAAGTACCAATATATTGGGGGACTAGATCATTAGTCTGGAACCCCATGGGAATTTGGAGCATCAATCCCTGCCCCGCACCCCATGGTTATTTGGATCATCAATCCATGCCCCATACATTATTGTTCACATGCATGCATTAGGGGCCTAGAGAATCAGTCTATCACCCTATGGGTATTTGAAGTATAAAACCCTATCCCACATCCCATTTATCAATCAAACACAAATATCACATATAACACATTCATATCAAGGTTCAACATTGTTAACTTTTATTAAATCATTCTCATCATGGAGCACCATTTCATTTATCAAGCACAACATTGGTTCTTTACTTTAATATCATGGAATAATATGAACAATTCACCATTAATCCATTTATCATCAATTAATCACATATTTCACTAACCCTTTAAGGTTATATAAACCACCCCCTTTAATTCCCATTATCAAAATGTAATAAGGATTTAATTTAATTCCAAAAACCCATCCTTATCATTTTCACATTCCATAATCATCATTCCAAATATATTAGCACACCCCATGGGTTTCCATTAAATCTAGTCTCATAATCTCTAACGTGTCTAATGGGATCCCTGAAGGGTTTCCCAATTTTACATAATTAAATTCATAATTTTAATTTAGATTGAAATTTCACAATGTGTAAATGCAATGACACAATTTCATACACATGAAAATAATCAAGACTATGGGAATTAAAAATTAGAACACCAACCTTGAGATTGTTTATGAATGCTTTCCACATATTAATCCACAATTTGATGGTGAACAGTCCAATCCATAACAGAAAAGGATATATAGGATCAAAACCTAAGAACAAGATCCAAAGAAACTAGATCCATTAAAACCTAGATCTAAACCAATTCTAATGGAGTAAAAATCATCCCTCTCCATCAGTAAATAGAGACAAGAGAGAGAGGAAACCAAATGGGAAGTGATTACATACTGAAATAGGAGTCAATCCTTCAATAGGATCATTGATTCGCCAATAAAGGGGTTCGAGGAGCCTTGTAATCCTCTTAGGAGCCTCCAAAATTGAAGGAAATCAGGTTAGAAAAAAATAGGGTGTTTAGGGTTAATAAATGGGGTTCAATAATTTAAAATAAAAATTTAGGGCTTTAATTTCCCATGTGAACGGTTTCCTGGGCAGAGCACATGGTTTTCCAAATTGTGTTCCTTAACTATGAACCTCTACTTAGGGGGTTCATTGTTACTCCTATGTGGGAACACAATTTGAAAAAACATGTACCAACCATGAAAACCCCCTCTTTCAGATGGTGCATGGTTTAGGGAGGGATTTCACACAGTTTGGTCAAACTATGTGCCACCTCCTATGGCTCAAAAATGGGATGCATGATTTCCTAGGGAAAACCGCAGAGTTTTCCCTAACCGTGCAAATCCCCATGGGCTTCCAAATTTATCCAAATTTACCTGAAACAACCCCAAATTAAAACCCGAAAAATATATACACAAAATCAGGGTAAAGTGATACTTAAAAACAAGCATAATTCATCTCTAGAAAGGTCTATATTTTACAGTCTCCCCACTTTATAACAGCTCATCATCAAGATATACTCCCAAGGATATCTAAATTTAGATTTAAAAAGGTTGTTCCATTGAGCCTTCATATATGTTTATCTCTCCCATGTTTCCTCATGAACACGTCCAAGCTACCATATCACTTGAACCAATGGCACGGTCTTTCCCTACAGCACCTTCTAACGATGATCCAAAATACGAATCAGATGCTCCTTAAAGGACGCATCAACCTAAATCTCCACATCATCAACATCAATCACATCATAAGGGTTTTTGGTGATATGTAAAAAGTTTTAACACATGGAAAAAACCGTGCATATCACTATACATATTTGGAAGATCCAATCGGTATATCACTGATCTGATTCTCTCCACAATCTCAAAAGGTCAAACAAACCTAGGCATCAACTTTCCCTACCTATAAATCCTATGGTGAACCAATCCTGGCAACACCTGAAGGGATACACGATAAACCACTATAAACTTAAGGGTTTTATAATGATAGTCATCATATGAATTATTCCTACTTTTAACCATAGCCATACATTTTTAAATTAGCTTAATCTTCTCTGATGTCTCCTACACGAGAGTCGGTCCCAATAAATTGAAGTCTCCTACCTTCATCCAACACAAAGGTGATCTAAATGGCCTACAATAAAGTGACTCATATGGTTCCATTGGAATATTTTCCTAATAAATTTTGTTATAGGAAAACTCAACAAGTGCTAAGTGATTCTCCCAAGACCCACTAAAATCAAGGAAGCATGCCCCCAGCATGCCCTCTAGCACATGTATTGTTCACTTTCATTGCTCATATATATGTCAGTGGAAGGATATACTCATAAACACTTAGGTACAAAACTCTCTCTATAATCCCTACTAGAATCGTGAATTAAATCATGATTCATGATCTGAAACTATAATCCATGGCACCATGTGAAAACAGAATATCTCCTGAACATACATCTCCCCCAACTATTCGATAGTAAAAGTCTCCTAGATAATAAATAAATGGGAAAACATTATAAATCAGTAAATAATCATATATATTATGTCATTATTCTAAGGAAAACTTGGAATAACCTCCATTAATTACATGGTATCATCATCCCACTTTCATTTCGTAATGGGAAACAGATGCAGCAAACCACACAGTTGTTGATGCTCAGCCTTCACCTACTGACCGGTGTAGCATCGCATCACGAACTCTGAAATATCCCTTTTCATTCTCAACCACCAATATTTTCGATGTAGGTCATAGTACATTTTAGTCAAACCCGGATGCATCACCAACTTTGAGGCATGAAACTTATGCATCATCTCCTCATGCATACATATAGGAACAATAACATAGTTTCATACATAGATGATCTCATACTCATCTATAGTCCAATCAGAAGGTGACTCCCCACCTTCAGGGATTTCCATCAAGGCCAAACACTCAGGATCCTCATAATTCCACTCTCTGATCCAGCTAAAAAGTGTGGACTCAAATAATAAGGATACAAGGGCCATCTGATCCTATCCCTTCTGAACCTCAATATGCATCTCATGAAGGAAGTTCATCATCTTCCACTCAGAATTGGACACATGAACTTTCTGAGTCTATGTTTTCCTACTTAAGGATTCAGCAACATTGTTTCCATTCTTGATCATATATTCTTGCTCAAAGTAAAAAATCGTATATTCTCAATCCACCTACACTACCATATATTCAAGTGTCATTTTGAAAATATGTACTTTAAGCTTCTGTGATTGGTATACATAGTAAACATTTCACCAAATAAGTAATACTGCCAACACTTTAGAGAATAAACCATTGCTGCTAACTAGAGATTATGTGTAGGGTAATTTTGTTCATGTGGCCTCAAATATCATGACCCATACACCAAAAATTGATCCCCCTACATTAACACTACTACAAATCCAATATTGGATGCATTATAAAACACGGTATACTCCTCAATCGACTCGGGTAGGATCAAAATTGGTGTGGTATTCAAATTCTTCTTTAACTCATAAAAATAATTATCTCATGATCAAGACCAATAAAAATTGATACCCTTCTTGTTAAAGCCCAAAATTTGTGTTTTTAAATGATAAAGTTCCTAGATAAACCTCCAATAATAACCAACGAACCCCAAAAATCATTGGATATCAAAAAAAGTCTTGGGTTTTTCCTAATAAACCATCGCATGCACCTTCTCTAGGTTCACTAACACACCTTCCTCGGAGATGATGTGACCCGAGAAATGTACCCTATAAATATAGAATTGACACTTAGATATATTAGCATAAAGCCTATTCTCTCTCAATGTACTCAGGATGATGTCAAGATTTTGGGAATGATTTTCATGAGTCTTGGAATACACCAAGATTTCATCCACAAAACAACCACAAAATGATGAAGGTACAGGTGGAAGATTCAGTTTATCAAGTCCATAAACACTATCAGAGTGTTCTTTTTTCCAAATGGTATCATGATGAACTTATAAAGGCCATACCTACTTCTAAATGTAGTATGTGGTATATCAGAAGGTCAAAATCTTAGATGATGATACCCCGATATCAAGTCAACATTAGAGAACACACAAGTTCCTCTCTACTAGTTAAATAGATTATAAATATGTGGAAGAGTATATTAGTTATTCACTATCATTCGATTCAAATTTTGATAATAAACACATAAGCATAAGGTCCAGTCATCCTTCTTAGAAAACAAAACCATAGAATCCCAAGGTGATGTACTCGGATAGATAAATCCCTTACCCATCAACTCTTCCAAAAAATTATTAATCTCTTGAAGCTCTATTGGTTCCATCCTATAATGTGGAATAGAAAATGGTGTATCTTTAGGAATGAGATCAATTATAAACTCAACATCCCTCTCAGGTGGTAGTCTTGAAAATTACTTAGCAAACATGTCCTAAAATTGGTCCACAATGGGTGGAAAGAATTCATGCTTTACACCCCCTTTATCCAGCAAAAGACTTTCAACCTAGGTGGTGAGATCCCCTAATTGTTGATGAATTGACCCTATATGGCCTTCTTGAATATCCCATTTTCCTAAAACAACAATATATGTGATCTCAATATGATACCAATGATTCCATACCCAAAAGCAAGTAAAAACTTGACATACCAAGTATGTAAATATCCAAAAGGAAATGATACCCCCCAAAACTTGAGATAACATCCCTTACATAAATATATGTCCCTTTTCCTCACTCCCAATGGTGTGTCGATCTTTATAACCCCACTCACAAAATCCACCATCGAAATCAACTTATTTAAAAGTTGGGAAGATATAAAATAATTAGAGGATCATGTATCAAATAAGGCACTAGAAAGAATAGAAGCTAAAAGAACAGGACCTATGGCTATCGATGGCCTAGCCTCGCAATCTATAAGTGCAGGATGAATTGTATGCAACTGTATTATCCCTCTTTCATATGATACAGTCTATGTTCTCGGAGTCACACTACTTTGCTGATATATTCTCTCTTTACTCAAAGTACCACATCCTCTACCTCATCCACCATGGCTAGTATTACTCTAGCTTCTCAATTGGTATGGTTTAGAATACCCTCTTCATGTGCTACGGTTAGGTCTAGCTCCTCCATCACTACCCCTTTGTCATGGGTTCTAGTAGAATCACTATATATGTCTCATTCTACCACAATCTTTTCACTCTTCTAATTGTCAAGGACACTGGTTATGATAGTGACCCAGACTACTACACTGATAGCAATGCACTCAATAATTTCCTTGAGTAACAGATCCTTCCCCCTGGCCACTCTTCTTTCTAATAATATTGGTTATGTTCTCATAGCGATGCTTCCTATTCTTGGAATATATACCTTCTATCCATCTAGTAGAAACCAACTACAATTCCTTGGAATCCTGCATTAGGTTCCCCTTAGAAATAATATCATGATTCACCACTTCAAAAAACTTCTTTATTCGAAAGATGTTAACCTAAGACTTAATCTCGCATTTAAGTCCATCTTGAAAACATTTCACCATAGTTTCCTCATCTCCTTCCAATTTTGGTACAAATCACTGCAAATCAATTAAGTGACCAAAATAGTTCATCATGGGCATACTCCCCTAGACCAACCTCATAAACTATACTGCCCTCTCCTTCTTGAGTGTCTCAAGGTAAAATCATTCCAAGAACTTCTCCTGTAAGTCATTCCATACCATTCCCTCCAACTGTTGATCGCAAAATTGAATGTACCACCAATGTTTTGAATGACCATATAACATATAAGTATCCAATTTGATTCTATTATATATAGGAGTATCTATATCGTCAAGTATTTTCTAGATATACTCAATCCATAACTCAACTACTTTAGTTCCACCCTATTCGGTGAAGTTCGCAGAGGGATGCAACTGAAATTCCCATGTCAGATCAGACATGTTTTGCATAGCCTCCCTGGGTCTATCTCCATAAACTACATAAATCAAGAAAATTTATCACAAAATTTCTCTCCTATACCTTCACCAAGAACTGTTGGGGACTCTGTTTCAACTGCTAGATGTACATTTCTAACCATGTCCTCCATTTGTCCTATCAATAAGCGTCATCATGGAGGCACATCTCTAAAATTCCAAACAAATGTATTAGTAAACATAACAGATCATTATAACATTTACATAATATAGATTCACATAAGGTTATAACAATTCATCCCCATACCCTTCCACACAGTCAAAACTGAAGCTTTGTCACTACCCTCAACCATCCCTCACCTGATCCATGGATAACATAGGGTAAAACACTTTCAAATTTAAAGGTTTCTCATTAGAAACCCATTTTTTATCCATTTAAAATTATTTGAATCATTTAAAATTATCAATTCATTATTAGGAACCATTTCATTTTAAATTAATAAAACAAATAAAATCATTTTAATCTCAACAAGTCACCCAAAACCTATTTTTCCATGCATGCCTAAAATGATGCATCTCGCATGAAATCCCAAGTGCATATAATGAAGCATGTATAATCAACTCCAATTCTATACCGGTCCATAAGGAAAATCTCATAATGTAATAACAACACACAACAAGAGCATCAACCAAGGTGAAATAACATATAACTATAATATAAAACATCAAGAACAATAATCCCACTCTAGGAACTTGGGTTTTCCCTCACACATGGGTTAGTTACTCCCATGCATGAGCTCATGGCCAAGACTGAACTCATCCTAGTCTTCTTTATACCTTTTCCAAATATTAATACAAAAGAAAATAAAAGAAAACTCATTTGATACCACTTTGTAATTTCCCGACCCAACTGCCACATGTCGGTGCCTCAAGTTGGTTATTTAAGTGGCCTCATGCATGGCACACCATATACTAGAGGTTTCTGACTAGTAGTGAGGTTCTAATATGTAACATGGGGAGACTATACCATCTTTATCAAATCATAACAACAATGTAAATAAATAAACAATAGTGGAGGATAGAAATCACTAATCAAGATAATTCCATAATCAATAAATTCCAACATCACAAGATAATCCCAAAACATGTAAAATGACCATAAACCAAAGAAGTAAATATTTCATGCCATATATGTTTTAAGTGTCTAATTAAAACCTAAAATAAATACACGCTGACATCTCCCAAGCGAGTCCTGATATCATGTATGGTTCCCTCATCCATGCTCCATCCCGAGTCCCAACTCATACATCTAACATAGTGCTCTTTCCTTTATCTGATCCTACAAGCATGAAGACTATTCAGGTATCGATCAGGCATCCCAACTAGGGTGAGAGTATAACTCGGTAGGACACCACCAATGGTGTCTAAAGTAATATCCAGTCTATAACATTGTATGTAGTAGTATAAAGAATAAAGAATAAAATATTAAATAAACAAGTTTTACATTTAATTATTCTTTATCCAACCACATCATACCTACTTCAGCCTGTTCTAGAGTTTGAACCATTAATCATAGGGTTATCACAATCATTTTTTCATGGTATTTCATTATTCAGTTATTTACAATTTTATTTTTGGTATCTTGGAACACTAATCTAATTTCGAATATATTTGGGGCTTAGAGGATTAGTTTGGAACCCCATCGATATTTGGAGAATTAGTCCCTATCCTACACCCCATGGGTATTTGCAGCATCAGTCCCTATCCCATATTTTATTATTCACATGCAAACATTAGGGTCTTGGAGAATTACTCAGGCACCCCATGGGTATTTGTAGAATCATTCCTTGTCCCACACCCCACTTATCAATCAAACACATATATCACATATATCACATTTATATCAAGTTTCAACATCATTAACCTTCATTCAATCATTATTATCATGGACAACCATTTCATTTATCAATCACAACATTGGTTCTTTACTTTAATATCATGTAATAATATGAACAATTCAGCATTAATCCATTTATCATCAATTAATCACATATTTCACTAACCATTTAAGGTTATATCAACCACCCCGTTTAATTATCATTATCAAAATGTAGCAAGGGTTTAATTCAATTCCAACACCCCATCCTTCCCCTTTTCACATTCCATAATCATCATTCCAAATATTTTGTAACACCCCATGGGTTGCCATTAAATCCAGTTTCATAATCTCTAATGGGTCCAAAAGGATTCTTGAAGGGTTTCCCAATTTCACATAAACAAATTCATCATTTTAATTTATATTTCAATTGAACAACATGGAAATGAAATGGCACAATTTCAAGCACATAAAAATAATCAAGAAAATAGGAATTAACAATTCTACCACCTACCTTAAGATCATTGATGAATAATCACCAAATATTAATCCTCAATCGGATGCTAACCGGTCCAATCCACAATGGTAAAGGAGATATAGGATCAAAAATTTCTACCAAGATCCAAATAAACTAAATCTATTAAAACCTAGATCTAAACCATCAAAAATAGAGTAAAATTCATCCCTCTCCATCAGGAAAGAGAAATAGGAGAGAGAGAAAACCAAAGGATATGGGATTACATACCAAAAGAGGATTCGATCATTCAATTGATCCCTTGATTTTCTAATAAAGGGGTTTTAGGAGCCTTATAATCCTACCAGGAGCCTCCAAAATCAAAGGAAATTGGTTTAGGAAAAAATAGGTTGTTTAGGGTTAATAATCGGGGGTTTAGAAATTTTAAAATAAAAAATTGGGGCTTTAATTTCCCACATGCACAATTTCCTCGGCAGGGTGCACAGTTTTCCAAATTATGTTCCTTAATTGAGAACCTCTACTTAGGGGGTGCATGGTTACTGTAACGACCCAAAGTTTCATTAATGGAAAATCCCTCTTGATCCAGTTAAATGTTTCTTTATGAAAAATGTTTTTATAAGATGTCAACTTCTTTAGCTTTACGTTAATATTTGTGACCGTTACTTTTATAGCCGTTGAACAGTGATCATCTGAGTAGTATAAATATAAGGCTTTAACGAACCCATTTCTACTCAGACAAAGGAAGCGATGGCCTCATCCAATAGAATTTCCCCTTACGAAGCCCATTTGTCGGAGCTCGGAAAAGAGGTGGTGCCTTTGGGCTTCGCCCTTGACCAAGCCCAAGCTGAGCTTCATTATGTCAATCTTGAACGAGACCGTCTACGGGAAAAGTGGAAGTTGATAGAGATTACCACTCGAGCGATGTTATCCGAGCCACCCCAAGAGTCTGTCACTATCGCACACCTTACCCTTAGGTCTTATGTGGCTATTTTAAGGGGTTATGTAACAAATAAGTAGCACCATGTTCATGTACATTATTTTTGTATATAATAATGAATATAATTTCTAGTCATTTTTGATACATTGTAATTAGTTTTTAAAGTACAAATGGTGTTTTTAGTTATTATTTAATTAAGAATTATATTTTATTAAATTAAAGGATTTTTGAATTAAATAATATTTTAATAAAATATTATTATTAATATTAAATTAATTTTTTTAAATATAAATGATCTTATAATTTTATGAATGCAATTAAAATTTTTATTAAGGTTTGAAAGCCATTTCTGTCAAAACCCGTGAATTTTTTATAAATGTCGGTTTTTATTTTAAAAGTAAAAATTCACATATTTAGAAAATTATTTAGATAAAATAAATATTATTTTCGGAATCAGGACGTTGAAATTATCCAACGGTGAATTTTTCATAATTTTCTGAGACAGTCAAATTTTTGGGTAAAAATTAAATACCATTTAAATATATAATGTGTTTTATGACATCATAATGACCCAATGGTGATATAATAAAATACCATAATCCTTATGTTCGGCCAATATGTGTTTTATCATTAAAATAATGAGGTTTTGGGTTTGTTTGACTTACTTTTCAAAGCATTAATGGAGCCCTCAAGACTTATTCAACACTTTGCCTTTTTAAATTAATTTCCATGGGAGTGTGACTCACCTCCACATAAGAGACCCTAATTTTTTAATAAGTTCGGACCTTGTCCTTGTAAAATATTGTTTTTCTCTTTCCTTTTCCAGAAACCATGGGCAAATACCATGGGATGGTTCGTGGTTTGGATTATTTTAATATCAGGGGTCCCAAACCTAAATAATAAAGAATTCCCTCACCTTTCCTATATAAATCCACCCAAGCTCCCACTTCCTCCTCACTCAATATAACGACCCATACTTTACATACATTGTTAATACTTCAAAATTTAAGCACACTTATTACAACATATGACAAAACCACAAAGGACCGTATAGGTATAGTGTCTTTAGAAACTGAGAAACATAAACAACTGGTTCATAAATCTTCTACAGTGTCTCCCATTTATTTCATCATATCTATGGTCCGTTTTAGGACATTCTACTTAATATCCATCTTCCTGACCTGGGGAAAAGAAAACATAAAAGGGTGAGCTCAAATGCTCAGCAAGGTCAAATAAAGGAAATAAAAATCATATCATATCTTTTTGAAAATCATAACCTGCAAAAGAGATCATAATATCATAACATGGAATAAATCATAGAAGTGAAAATGAGATCCCCATAATCATAACATGAAACTTGAAACTTTGTGGCATGCACACATAATCATGGAAAATCATTTCTTGTTAGTCATGACTCATTTGCCAAGACTATCTTAGTGGACAAAGTCCCTTTCTGAACCGAGTCACCCTCGTTCCAGTCCTGTTTCACTGAACCGGTATAACCTACCGTTCCATCCATGTCTATCTCATGAGATATAAAATCTTTACCCAATGCATTGGAGGGAGATATAGGTCCCACCCATCTTATAATGAATCCTTTCTTATGTGTGCCACATAATCATAAATCATACATCATCGCATAACACATGTAACAAAAATGGGATTCTTGAAACATCATGACATCATAAAACAAATCATATAAGGTAAATGACTTCATAAAAATAATTCCCTCACAACATAATCAATTCAATGTAATAATAGGGATCAAAACAGAACCCTATATTATCTTAGATGGAAAATAATTTTGATAAAACATTTGAACTCCATTCTTGAGGAAAATATCCTTTCTACTTCAAAAACACTTTTCTTTTCTTGACATGTCATACAATTATAAACTAAACTAAGTTTATTAAAAATAAACTTGAAAACTAATAAAGGAAGCTTCTTGGAAAAAAATGTTTTAAAAATCCATTCATTCCATATAAGTTAAAAAAACATTCTTCTCGTACTTTTGTCGAAAAAGTCAAAAAGTACCTCGTACGAAAAATGACAAAAGATTCCTTTCATACATATTACTAAAAACTCACCGAAGGGTAAAAATGGATTTAAACAATTGTAGGTGGATGGAAATAATATTACATATTGATGAAACATGGATGTGGATGATAAAATACACCCCAGTAAATACTTACGAATAAACAATCTCGGATAAAAATGAGATTGTGATATTTCCCTTACCTTAGGTCTGATTTGATTTGTATGTGTCCGAAGCTCCTGTATAATGGTTTAAATAATGTTATTGACTTATTCCAGAATCATACATATTGATATGATATCATATATGGTCATATTCTTAGCTTCTTGTTAGTAATATTTCATTGTTACTTGTTACTCGGGTCTTTATTGCCTTTTGTTCTTATGCGTGTTTTGCCGAATAAATTCTTATTCTTATTTTAAGGTTATAGATACCTTATATCCATAATGGTATTAGTGTAACATATATCATATTTATTCATTCAATTCATTTATATAATTACTATGTAATGATGATCATGTAGAACGAGTCGCATCACATCGTGGAGACGGTATTCCGTACGTACGCACGAGTGATGATATCGTTCCTATGATCATGGAATTGTATTGGAGTATATGTATATTATTTCAGTATAAATATTACTTTATAATAATCATAAATAGTTACTCATTACACCATTATACCCATCCTTGTAAGGTGATGGTGGAAAATAGATTACACCACAGCGTGGAGACGGTATTCCGTACGTACGCACGCGCGGTGATTTCATTTTTCCGTAGGATGGATAGAAGGTGAATTAGGGTTGTTTCATATTTATAATAAAATATCAGTATGTAAGTAATACTGATGTTATTACTTTATCATGAAACAACTAAAGAAGAAGAAGTTGAAGAAGAAAGAAATTGAAAAGATCGGTAATGGATATTACCTCTTCTTTGGAACGCTTCTTTGAATCCTCCACTTAGGGAACTATGATTGGTCTTTGAAGAATACCAGGACCTCTAGGATTATTCTAGGGAAGTGGAGAGGAGAGAATGGCAGGGGTTGGCCGAGCTTGAGTGCTCAAATTGGTGTGAGGAGGAGGGGGAGGAGGTGCCCTTTTATAAGGGAGGAGAGGGGCACCTTAGGAATATCTCAAAATATTATTTTATATTAAAGTCAAAATCGGTTTATAATGGTTCCAAAGGGTCTTATTTCGAAGCTAAAGTGGGGATGGGTCGAAATCCTATCAACCAATAGGATTTAGACAAGTTTAGGTTATTATTTTAACCTTATCAATTAGATTTAACTCTAAGTTAAATAATTTAACTTTTACCGTGTCTTTTTGTTTTCTTACACTATATGGTTAATACACTTACGATAACATGACAAATGAACCCCAAATTGTTTATTATTAATATATATATCCTTATCTTAGTCATTTGGCCGAACCTTAGATTTTTAGGAATAAAATAAAAATTAATAATATAATATTTGTTTTAAAAACTATTTTGTGTCAATTTTGACACTATTTGATATATGATTTTTGTGAAAGTCATAACAGAATTATATGTTCGAACCAAGATGATTAAATCAACACTAATATATCATAGTAACCTAGAAAATTAGTGTAATTCATAAAAAGTCTCAAATTACATTTATTTTTGTGTTTATAACATCAATTATGTCAATATTTCATTAATAAGATAATTACTGCATCATCATTGTGTCATAACTAAATTAAATTATTTAATGTCTAAAAATTATAAATAAAATACCATCAAGTAGGAAATCATTTTATCTTTCTAATGAATATTTATAGTCGAATTTATCTTATGTATAACCCCATATTAAAAATGATTTACTTATTAAACTTTGATTTTAACTATTTTAACCCTTCTTTAAATAAATTAATAATAAATGTCCTAATCTAATCTAAGTGGACCTAAATGGTCATATTTTATTCCTAAGTTTGTTTTTGGTCGAATTACACTTGTCCAATAGAATTAGTACATGTGTTAGGGTAATAATAATATCATTTTTACCCTTAATTACCCTATTTACTTTTAACCGTGGTAAAAAAAAGTAAAAAGTTACTATTCACCAAAAAATTATTTTCATCTCATTGAACCACATTTTAGTCCTTGATATTAACCGTGTCTCTCGAATTTTCGAAATTCTATTCACAGAAGTGGTAAAATTAAGTTTTATGCAAAATTCAGGTTTTAACCTACCACTTAGTGGTTTCACTATTCATCAAAAATTGAAAGTTTTCAGAAAAATACCAAAATTTCACCCTAGGCTAATTTTGATATTCTGAATCCAAAAATGAAGTCCATTTTGAAAAATAAAATTTATAAAATTTTAAAAAGTGGTTTTTACTATTCATAACGGCTAGTTTTATTTTAATAGCATATCGTTGTTTAGTGAAACTCGGTATTGCGTACGACGCAAGCTAACGAGGAAGGTCACGATTTCGTGTAAAGCAAGCCAAGCAAGTGTTGTGTAGAAAAAGATTCCTTTGATGATTTATATAACATAAAAGTCTCGGGTGTTACATTCTACCCCCCTTAAAAGGAATTTCGCCCTCGAAATTCGTCACTTTGTAACAAACAGATGAGGATACTTCTCCCTCATCATATCCTCAAGCTCCCATGTAGCTTCTTCAAGTTGGTGGTTCCTCCATAAAACTTTCACCAATCGAGTGGTCTTGTTTCGTAGGACTTTTTCGCTACGATCCAGAATCTCTATCGGTTTTTCTTCATAAGAAAGATCTTGCTCCAGCGGTACAACTTCTGAGCTGAGTACATGTGAAGGATCAGGTATGTACTTTCTCAGGAGAGATACATGGAACACATCATGAACTTGAGAGAGATTCGGTGGAAGCGCCAATCGGTAAGCTACCTTTCCAACACGATCCAGTATTTCGAAAGGACCGATATATCTAGGGTTCAACTTCCCCTTCTTTCCAAATCTCATAACCCTCTTCCAGGGAGATATTCGTAAGAACACTTTATCACCCACTTCAAACTCTAGGTCTTTTCTTCGGTTGTCGGCATAACTTTTCTGTCGACTCTGAGCTGCTCTTATGTGTTGTTGAATAGATCTGACCTTTTCTGCCATTTCATCAACGAGATTAGGTCCTAATAGATTTCTTTCCCCAACTTCATCCCAGCAAGTTGGAGTCATGCATTTCTTTCCATAGAGAGCTTCATAAGGAGCCATCTGAATACTGGAGTGAAAGCTATTATTATAAGAAAATTCCACCAAAGGTAGGTGTTGATCCCAACCTCCTTTGAAATCCATAGAGCAAGCTCTCAACATATCTTCTAGGGTTTGAATTGTTCTCTTAGACTGACCGTCTGTCTGAGGATGATAAGCAGTGCTGAAACTCAACTCTGTATCCAGAGTATGCTAAAGACTTCGCCAGAACTTTGAGGTAAATCTCAAATCCCGATCAGATATAATAGAAAGTGGTACTCCATGAAATCTTACCACTTCCTTTACATATATCCTGGCAAGCTGATCTAGAGAGAAATCCTCTCTAATAGCAATGAAGTGTGCAGACTTTGTAAGACGATCAACTATGACCCAGATAGCATTATTGCCTTTGGATGTTTTAGGAAGTCCTGTGACAAAGTCCATAGTGATGTTTTCCCATTTCCATTCGGGTATGGGTAATGGTTGTAACATCCCCTTAGACTTCTGTCTCTCAGCTTTAACTTGTTGACAAACCAAGCATCGAGAGACATATTCAGCAACATCTCTTTTCATGCCATCCCACCAGAAGTACTCTTTCAGGTCCCTATACATCTTCGTGCTTCCAGGATGAATAGAGAATGAAGAACTATGAGCCTCATCCAGCAGCTCCTTTAATTCGGGGATGGGAGGAACACAAACCCGATTCCTGAACTTTATTATCCCATCACAATCAAGGTTGAATTCAGGAACATTTCTCACCTTCTTTTGTAACTCGACATCTTCTTTCTGTGCCTCTTTAATCTTCACATGTATAGATGGTTGAACATTCATTTGAGAAATATAAGATTTTTCCCCTTCCATTATAATTCCAAGATCCATCCTTTGTAAATCCATAAATATTGGATCTTTTGTGATCCTCATCATGGATAAACTAGCATGGTCTTGTCGACTTAATGCATATGCCACCTTGTTTGCATTCCCAGGGTGGTAATGGATTGAGCAGTCATAATCCTTAATCAGCTCCAACCATCTTCTTTGACGCATATTCAGCTCCTTTTGTGTGAAAATATACTTTAAACTTTTATGATCAGTATAAATATCACACCTTTCACCATAAAGGTAATGCCTCCAAATATTTAATGCAAAGATTACCGCAGCCAACTCCAAATCATGTGTTGGGTAATTTTGCTCATGGATTTTCAACTGTCGTGAGGCATAAGCTATCACCATATCATTTTGCATAAGAACACACCCCAATCCCTTCTTGGATGCATCACTGTAGATCACAAACCTTTCTCCACTACAAGGCAGCGTGAGCACAGGTGCACTAGATAACCTTCTTTTCAACTCCTTGAAATTCTCTTCACATTCCTCTGTCCAAACAAACTTAACTCCTTTCCGAGTCAACTTGGTGAGTGGGTTAGATAATCGTGAAAAATCTTTTACAAAACGTCGATAATATCCAGCCAAACCAAGAAAACTTCGGATCTCAGTTACTGTTGTTGGTCTCGACCATCTTTCGATAACCTCTGTTTTTGCTGGATCCACAGATATCCCCTCTTTTGAGATTATGTGACCCAAAAATGCAACTTTTTGAAGCCAAAATTCACAATTGGTAAATTTGGCATAAAGCTTCTCCTTTCTCAGGGTCTTCAATATAATTCTCAAGTGATCATCATGCTCTTCCTTTCTCTTTGAATAGACAAGAATATCGTCTATAAAGACTACCACAAATTGATCAAGATAGTCTCTAAAGACTCTATTCATTAGATCCATGAAGATAGCAGGGGCATTAGTAAGACCAAATGGCATCACTATAAATTCATAGTGTCCATACCTTGTACGGAAATTCGTCTTTGGTATATCCTCCCTTTTGACCCTTAATTGATGATACCCTGGACGAAGATCAATCTTGGAAAAGTATTGAGCTCCGCGTAGTTGGTCAAATAAGTCATCAATGCGTGGGAGAGGATATTTGTTCTTGATAGTGATCTTGTTAAGTTCTCGATAATCAATGCAGAGTCTCATTGATCCATCTTTGTTCTTAACAAATAGAACAGGTTCTCCCCAAGGTGACGCACTAGGGCGTATGAATCCCTTATCAAGATTCTCCTGGAGTTACTTCTTCAATTCCTGCAACTCAATTGGGGCCATTCTATAAGGTGTCTTTGAAATAGGCAAAGCACCCGGTACGAGTTATATTGAAAACTCAACTTCACGATTTGGTGGAAGACCTGGTAATTCCTCCGGAAAGACATCATCAAACTCCCGTACGATGGGCATATTCTTAATCGCGAGTTTCTCACCAACCATTTGAGATAAATAACCTTCATTTAGTGGAATCAATACCCATAAAATGGAAGAAATTTCCACTGGAAGGTTATGTTCATCCTTGCATTGATAGATGATCATAGATTGATCTGGAATATGAAATGTGACTTCCCTTCTTTGGCAATTGATATGAGCTCCGTATAAAGAAAGCCAATCCATGCCAAGAATCACATCAAATTACACTATAGGAAGGATCACAAGATTTTCAGGAAGCACTTTCCCACAAACTTCGATCGGAGAAGAATTATAAACTTTTGATGCGATTGATGTGCCATTAGGTGTTGTCACAGCTAACTCAACATCTAATTGTTGAGGTAATACGGTGATACCCTTAGAAAATTCTTCAGAAATAAAAGAGTGGGTGGATCCAGAATCAAATAAAACATTTGCTACTTTAGAGTGGATGGTAAGTGTACCTTTCACCACATCGTTATCGTACTCCACATCGCTGATAGAAATTGCATGTGACTTTCCTTTGTCTTTAGCCTTAAGAGTTTGTTGACGTCGACCATCATCATCAACCCTTGGATTTGGGCATTGATTGGCATAATGCCCCATCTCCTTGCACTTGAAACATTGAAGTGTAGTAGGTTCATTCTGTGCATCCCTTCCTTTGTTTGCATCATTAGACATCTTCTTCCCATCATCGCAGTATTCAAATGCCCGATGACCTTCCTTTCCACATTTGAAACATTTACTTGTCCCTTTAAGACAACTCCCTCCATGTTTCTTTCCACACTTTGAGCATAAGGGAAAGCTCATCTTCTTTTCAGTGTGCTCTTTAGATTTTCCTTTAAATTCCATTTTCCTCTTCTTATCAAACCCATATGACTGATGGGTTACTCCAATCTCCATCTCGACTTTGAGAGCACATCGAGCGATTTCCTCATAGCTATTGAAGTCCCTTATGGCTAACGCCCTTCGAATACTTGGTTTTAAGCCACTAAAGAATCGATCGATCTTACTCTCAGGTTGGATAATAATACCAGAAGCGTACCTTGCAAGTCTTTTAAAATTTTCTTCATAGGTACCAACAGATTCATCATCTCTTTGCTTCAGTTAAAGAAACTCTTTCTCCATCTTTGTTCGGAGAATACGAGGGAAGTACTTATTAAAAAATAAGTTCTTGAACTCGTCCCATTCCATGGACTCAATTTCATCCCTTTGCCTCGTATTCTTAATAAGATTCCACCATTGATCAGCATCTCCTTCCAAACGATACACTGCTAGGATGACTTTATCATGTTCAGAAAATTGAAGAACTAAAAATATCTTTTCAGTAGTACTAATCCATTGTTCAGCAACTAATGGATCAGTAGACCCACTGAAAGAAGGTGGACGCTGCCTCATGAAGGATTCAACAGAATGTTGCTCCTTCCTTTGCACGTTTGGAAGTCCTGCATGATTCATAGCTTGAGAAAGTTGTGTGAGCATGGCTACAAGATTTTGCATTCCAGCTCCCATATCGTTTGGTTGCTCAGGGGGACAATCATTGCATTGCCCATCGCATTCCACATTAACACGGTTCCTTCGGGTTCCAGCCATTGACTAAAACCAAAAAGAATAGTGTGAGAAACACTAATTATAATAGGAAAACCACATAATTCAAGAATAAAATTTCACACTTAAGGTCTTATCCTGGGTTATTCATGGATATTTCTAAAACACTAATATTGTGCTCTATGCTTAGACTTATCCTTAGGGTTCTTACTAAGGCTTTCACATCCTAGTTTCCAAAGGTTGACTATACCTTTCCTCTAATACCAACTATAACGACCCATACTTTACATACATTGTTAATACTTAAAAATTGAAGCACACTTATTACAACATATGACAAAACCACAAAGGACCGTATAGGTATAGTGTCTTTAGAAACTGGGAAACATAAACAACTGGTTCATAAATCTTCTACAGTGTCTCCCATTTATTTCATCATATCTAGGGTCCGTTTTAGGACATTCTACTTAATATCCATCTTCCTGACCTGGGGAAAAGAAAACATAAAAGGGTGAGCTCAAATGCTCAGCAAGGGAAAATAAAGGAAATAAAAATCATATCATATCTTTTTGAAAATCATAACCTGCAAAAGAGATCATAATATCTTAACATGGAATAAATCATAGAAGTGAAAATGAGATCCCCATAATCATAACATGAAACTTGAAACTTTGTGGAATGCACACATAATCATGGAAAATCATTTCTTGTTAGTCATGACTCATTTTCCAAGACTATCTTAGTGGACAAAGTCCCTTTCTGAACCGAGTCACCCTCGTTCCAGTCCTGTTTCACTGAACCAGTATAACCTACCATTCCAGCCATGTCTATCTCATGAGATATAAAATCTTTACCCAATGCATTGGAGGGAGATATAGGTCCCACCCATCTTATAATGAATCCTTTCTTATGTGTGCCACATAATCATAAATCATACATCATCACATAACACATGTAACAAAAATGGGATTCTTGAAACATCATGACATCATAAAACAAATCATATAAGGTAAATGACTTCATAAAAATAATTCCCTCACAACATAATCAATTCAATGTAATAATTGGGATAAAAACAGAACCCTATATTATCTTAGATGGAAAATAATTTTGATAAAACATTTGAACTCCATTCTTGAGGAAAATATCCTTTCTACTTCAAAAACACTTTTCTTTTCTTGACATGTCATACAATTATAAACTAAACGAAGTTGATTAAAAATAAACTTGAAAACTTATAAAGGAATCTTCTTGTAAAAAAATGTTTTAAAAATCCATTCATGCCGTATAATTTAAAAAAACATTCTTCTCGTACTTTTGTCGAAAAAGTCAAAAAGTACCTCGTACGAAAAATGACAAAAGATTCCTTTCATACATATTACTAAAAACTCACCGAAGGGTAAAAATGGATTTAAACAATTGTAGGTGGATGGAAATAATATTACATATTGATGAAACATGGATGTGGATGATAAAATACACCCCAGTAAATACTTACGAATAAACAATCTCGGATAAAAATGAGATTGTGATATTTCCCTTACCTTAGGTATGATTTTCTTTGTATGTGTCCGAAGCTCCTTTATAATGGTTTAAATAATGTTATTGACTTATTCCGGAATCATACATATTGATATGATATCATATATGGTCATATTCTTATCTTCTTGTTAGTAATATTTCATTGTTACTTGTTACTCGGGTCTTTATTGCCTTTTGTTCTTATGCGTGTTTTGCCGAATAAATTCTTATTCTTATTTTAAGGTTATAGATACCTTATATCCAGAATGGTATTAGTGTAAAATATATCATATTTATTCATTCAATTCATTTATATAATTACTATGTAATGATGATCATGTAGAACGAGTCGCATCACATCGTGGAGACGGTATTCCGTACGTACGCACGAGTGATGATATCGTTCCTATGATCATGGAATTGAATTGGAGTATATGTATATTATTTCAGTATCAATATTAATTTATAATAATCATAAATAGTTACTCATTACACCAGTATACCCATCCTTGTAAGGTGATGGTGGAAAATAGATTACACCACGGCGTGGAGACGGTATTCCGTACGTATGCACGCGCGGTGATTTCATTTTTCCGTAGGATGGATAGAAGGTGAATTAGGGTTGTTTCATATTTATAATAACATATCAGTATGTAAGTAATACTGATGTTATTACTTTATCATGAAACAACTAAAGAATAAGAAGTTGAAGAAGAAAGAAATTGAAAAGATCGGTAATGGATATTACCTCTTCTTTGGAACGCTTCTTTGAATCCTCCACTTAGGGAACTAAGATTGGTATTTTAAGAAGACCAGGACCTCTAGGATTATTCTAGGAAAGTGGAGAGGAGATAATGGAAGGGTTTGGCCGAGCTTGAGTGCTCAAATTGGTGTGAGGAGGGGGGGAGGAGGTGCCCTTTTATAAGGGAGGAGAGGGGCACCTTAGGAATATCTCAAAATATTATTTTATATTAAAGTCAAAATCGGTTTATAATGGTTCCAAAGGGTCTTATTTCGAAGATAAAGTGGGGATGGGTAGAAATCCTATCAACCAATAGGATTTAGACAAGTTTAGGTTATTATTTTAACCTTATCAATTAGATTTAACTCTAAGTTAAATAATTTAACTTTTACCGTGTCTTTTTGTTTTCTTACACTATATGGTTAATACACTTACTATAACATGTCAAACGAACCCCAAATTGTTTATTATTAATATATATATCCTTATCTGAGTCATTTTGCCGAACCTTAGATTTTTAGGAATAAAATAACAATTAATAATATAATATTTGATTTAAAAACTATTTTGTGTCAATTTTGACACTATTTGATATATGATTTTTGTGAAAGTCATAACAGAATTATATGTTCGAACCAAGATGATTATATCAACACTAATATATCATAGTAACCTAGAAAATTATTGTAATTCATAAAAAGTCTCAAATTACATTTATTTTGGTGTTTATAACATCAATTATGTCAATATTTCATTAATAAGATAATTACTGCATCATCATTGTGTCATAAATAAATTAAATTATTTAATGTCTAAAAATTATAAATAAAATACCATCATGTAGGAAATCTTTTTAGATTTCTAATGAATATTTATAGTCGAATTTATCTTTTGTATAACCCCATATTAAAAATTATTTACTTATTAAACTTTGATTTTAACTATTTTAACCCTTCTTTAAATAAATTAATAACAAATGTCCTAATCTAATCCAAGTGGACCTAAATGGTCATATTTTATTCCTAAGTTTGTTTTTGGTTGAATTACACTTGTCCAATAGAATTAGTACATGTGTTAGGGTAATAATAATATCATTTTTACCCTTAATTACCCTATTTACTTTTAACCGTGGTAAAAAAAAAGTAAAAAGTTACTATTCACCAAAAAATTATTTTCATCTCATTGAACCACATTTTAGTCCTTTATATTAACCGTGTCTCTCGTATTTTCGAAATTCCATTCACAGAAGCGGTAAAATTAAGTTTTATGCAAAATTCAGTTTTTAACCTACCACTTAGTGGTTTCACTATTCATCAAAAATTGAAAGTTTTCAGAAAAATACCAAAATTTCACCCTAGGATAATTTCGATATTCCGAATCCAAAAATGAATTCCATTTTGAAAAAAAAAATTTATAAAATTTTAAAAAGTGGTTTTTACTATTCATAACGGCTAGTTTTATTTTAATAGCATATCGTTGTTTAGTGAAACTCGGTATTGCGTACGACGCAAGCTAACGAGGAAGGTCACGATTTCATGTAAATCAATCCAAGCAAGTGTTGTGTAGAAAAAGATTCCTTTTATGATTTAAATAACATAAAATTCTTGGGTGTTACACTCAAAGCCCTTGGAGTTCATCCAACCTCTGCCCTACTCTCTCTAGAATCCTCTCAAGGTGCCCCAAGCTCCCAAGAAGCCTCTCACAAGCCTCTCTCTAGCCTTTGGAAGCACACTTCCAAGTAAGGGTTTTTTCTTCCTTTCTCATTTTTGTCAATTTTCTTTAAGTTGTATTGCCCTTTTAATTTCAATTATGAATGTTGGGGTATGGTTTCGCACCTCCCCCATACTGCCCTATTATTGTTTGAATGATGGGAGACCCCTTTCTCTCTCATTAAATGCCTCCCATGTACACCCGTTACTATGCCGAAATTCCGAAAGGAACTTTTTTCTCCTCTTTTATATTCAAGCAATACTTTTGTATCCTGAATCTAAATTCCTTTTCAATTTTTGGGACATGTATCTATATGACCTCCTTACTGTCCATTACATGTAAATATGATGAGGAACATCTTTCTCTCTCATCAACCATTTTTATGAATTCTTATGTCACGCCGTTACGCTGCCGAAATCACACCGATTTTCTAAGCCAATATCATTGTGTAGTGAATACCATGCCCATTTCTCCATCAAGGGTATTCACCTTTATGCACATTTACTTATTGATTATAAAGTTTCATGTATGAATTCCACATTCCTTTATCGTGGAATAAATGATTATGTTTTATGAATCCATGTTTTATGATCCATGTGGCACACTTATGCATGAAATGAAATGTTTAAGAAGGGTGCGCCCTTATAGCGCTCCAATGCATTGGGTAAAGTATAGTATCATGATACATCATGTGCAATGAGTGTTGAATCATTCTAATTCAAGTTCAATGAGGGTTTACTCGTGCTTCAAGTGAAATAAGGGTTTACTCATGCTCCATGTGCAATGAGCCTTGGCTCATGCTAATTCAATGTTAAGTGTTGTTGCCACATTTCCATGTTATGATTATCATGCTTTATCATGCCTTTATGTTCATGTTACTCTTATGCTCTATTGATATTCCTATTGTCTAACATCTATTGAACTCCTCATGTTATTCATTGTGTACTCCCTTACTGGGCTTTATAGCTCACCTTTTTCTTATCCATGTCCTCAGGTTATCCCATGCAATGCTAAGTACGAAGGAATGTAGTGGTCATGTAAAGGAAGTTTTCAATAAATATGGTGTATTTCAAGTTTAAAGTTTTTATGTAATGATCCTAAGCCCCAAAGACACTAAACCTCTTGATCTTCTTTGTTGTATCAAGTGAAGTTATATGTAATAAAGCATGTTTAAGTTGTAATATAAAGCAGGGTTGTCATAGTTGGTATCAAAGGATAGGTTTAGTTATTTTTTGGATTAGGAAACCCTAGTAAAGCCTTAGATACAAGACTAAGTATAATAAAAACATCCCTAAGTTTTGGTAAATACTAAGTAAGTGGTTTATCAAACAAATACATCCCTGTCTGGATACGAGCAGGTAGAGGCGGCTCTGGCACAGATGTATCCTAGGGGTAAAACCCGAAAACACCGCTTTGAGCTATACTCGAACAGAAACTGGTGCATGACAACGGGCCTTGCTGCACTCTTGGTTACGACACTCCCGGGGGATATGTTTTGATGAATTCAAAATCTTAGTATGAACCCTTATTAAGGGAAAAATGCCCCTAAGAATATATGTTAGAAGGAAGATCATGAAAAGCCTGGATTGAATCCTATAGACTATGAGTTAAGGAGATTAAAGTTTATTTATAAGTCATCAACTTTTGTCTTTGGATTACCCTTTATGTGTTACCCCTAACTTTCCTTTTATTCTAGCCAATGGCCAGTAATAGGAGAACTCGGGCTAACAACCGTTGTGAAGATCAGTGTGATGATTGTACTAATGAGATGCCCAATCCAATGGGAGCGGGAATTGCGAACTTTGCCACACTTCTCTCTCAGCTAACTCAAGTTTTTAATAGAAACGCGGGTCAAGAGGAACGTTCAACCCCCCCTAAGAAAGAACAAGTCACTATCGAGAGCTTCATGAGACAAAGGCCTCCTACTTTTAGTGGATCATCTGATCCCACGATCGCTGAGCAATGGATCAACTCCATTGAAAAGATCTTCTCTATCCTTCAATGTTCTGAACAAGAGAAGGTTATCCTGGCGGCTTATCGTATGGAGGGTGAAGCTGATCAATGGTGGACGTTGATCAAAAATACGAAGCCTGAGGAGGAGATCGAGACTTTGGAATGGAAGGAATTCTGGAAGATGTTTTTCGATAAATATTTTCCGCGCACCCTCCGTCTTAAGATGGAAAGGGACTTCCTTTCCCTCAAGCAGAAAGATGAAGAATATATGGGAGCGTACAAGGAAAACTTCACAAGGCTTGCACGATACACTTCTGGCTTTGTCGTTACCCCCGAATGCAAGGTTGACCACTTCTTTGGTGGGCTGAAGCCTAGCTTGCGGAAAGCATTAGCGATCCGTGACTTCGACAGCTATGAGGAAATTGTCTGATGTGCCCTCAAGGTTGAAATAGAGATCGGAGAATCACAGGGGTATCATGGGGACAAGAAGCGTAAGGTGGACTTCAATGCTGGTGGTCCGATGGATAAATCCAATGGCGCTAAGAAGTTCCAGCACCCCACTTGCCAAAAGTGTGGAAAGAAGCACCCTAGAAATTGCCTTAGGGGGACAAGAAAATGCTTCAGGTGTGGAAGAGAAGGGCACCTAGCTGTTAACTATCAGCAAGAAGGACCCGCGGCTGTGACAGAGGAGAGGAATGCTCCATTTGAACCTCAACGCGTTGTTCAATGCTAAAAATGCAAAGAATCAGGTCATTTTGCAAATCAGTGCCCTAATCCAAGGGTTATCGGAGGCAACCAGCAACCTCCAAGATAGCAAGGAAGAACTTTTGCCATCACTTCTGCCGAAGTGAACCCCGACAACGAAGTGGTGATAGGTACGCTAGTTATTAATTCAAGAATAGCGAACTTACTTTTTGATTAAGGTTCTACGCATTCTTTTATATCTCAAAAGTTTAGTAGAACAATCCCTGCACCACCACAAATCATGGAAGTAAAGATGTCAGTGAGTACGGCAAATGGGGAAATCATTGCATCCCATGAGTATAAGTCCTCTCCTGTTATAATCTGTGGATTGAATTTCCCGGATAACCTCATCATACTCCCTTTGGTGGAATTTGATGCAATTCTTGGCATGGATTGGCTTTCCTTATATAGAGCCAACATAAATTGTCGGGATAGGGAAATCACACTCCATATGGAGAATCGACCCCCGATTCTTTATAAGTGTCAGGAGGAAGATGAATCTCCTTTAGCTCCATCATCTCAAGCATGGATATTACTACCTTATGAGCACGCATATCTGGCTCAGATGATTGATTCCAAGGAAGAAACCACCCTTGAAGAAATTCATATTGTGAGGGAATTCGCTGAAGTATTTCCCGAGGAACTTCCTGGTCTTCCTCCAAGAAGAGATGTTGAGTTCTCAATTGAACTTATACCTGGGGAGCTACCAATATCCAAGAATCCATATAGAATGGCTGTTGTTGATCTTGAAGAGCTGAAGAAAAAACTACAGGAGAATCTGGATAAAGGGTTTATATGCCCAAGTGCATCACCATGGGGTGCACCAGTCCTCTTCGTCAAGAAGAAGGATGGGTCAATGTGGCTTTGCATCGATTATCGTGAAATTAACAAAATCACGATAAAGAACAAGTATCCTCTCCCAAGAATCGATGACTTGTTTGATCAGCTGCATGGAGCACAATACTTCTCCAAGGTGGACTTGCGGTCGGGATATTATCAAGTAAGGGTGAAGAAGGAAGATATCCCCAAGACTGCTTTTCGTACAAGGTACGGGCACTATGAATTCATATTAATGCCTTTCGGACTCACCAATTCTCCAGCAATATTCATGGACTTGATGAATAGAGTCTTTAGAGATTACCTAGACAAATTTGTGGTAGTCTTTATAGATGATATTCTAATATACTCCAAAACCAAGGAGGACCATGAGGAGCATTTAAGAACTGTACTGGAGACTTTGCGCAAGGAGAAGCTTTATCCCAAGTACAGCAAGTGTGAGTTCTGGTTGAAGGAGGTCTCATTCTTGGGCCATATCATCACAAGCAATGGGATATCTGTGGACCCCTCCAAAACAGATGCAATTGAGCGATGGCCGAGGCCAACATCGGTAACTGATATCCATAGCTTCTTGGGGTTAGCTGGATATTATCGACGATTTGTGAGAAATTTCTCACGATTTTCCAACCCTCTTACCAAGCTAACTCGAAAGGGAGTAAAGTTTGCTTGGAGTGATGAATGCGAAGAAAGCTTCAAGGAGTTGAAAAGGAGGCTTATCACTACACCCATGCTCACTTTACCCACAAGTGGGGAGCTTTTTGTGGTATTCAGTGATGCTTCGAAGAAGGGATTAGGATGTGTGCTGATGCAGAATGATAAAGTGATATCCTATGCCTCAAGGTAGTTGAAAATCCATGAGAGAAACTATCCAACGCATGATCTGGAGTTGGTGGAGGTGATCTTTGCCTTGAAAATCTGACGGCATTATCTCTATGGAGAGAAATGTGAGATATATACTAACCAAAAGAGTCTTAAATATATATTCACACAGAAAGAGCTTAATATGCACCAGAGAAGATGGATAGAGCTCATCAAGGATTATGACTGTTCAATACATTACCACCCTGGGAAAGCGAACAAGGTGGCAGATGCCCTGAGTAGAAAGGATCCAGTGATTCTATCAATGATGAGAATTGAGAAGGATCCAATCTTCTTAGAATTAATGAAGATGGATGTGGGAATCATAAAGAAGGGAACATCATAAATCCTTTCACAAATGATTTCTCAACCATCTCTTTTGAAAAGGTCAAAGGATGCTCAAAAGGATTATGCGGGAATCCAAGAAAAAGTGGAAGCTATCAAAAAGGGAAAATCCTTAGAGTTTAATGTTAATGAAGAAGGAATTGTGCGGTTTGGGAAAAGGCTATGTGTTCCATCAAGTTCGGAGCTGAAGAAGGAACTTTTGGATGATGCACATAGTTCAAATTTCCCTATTCACCCAGGGAGCACAAAGATGTATCGAGATCTCCAAGAAAACTTTTGGTGGGATAATATGAAGAAGGAGATCGCTGAATATACATCAAAGTGCCTGGTGTGTCAGCAAGTGAAGGCAGAGAGGCAGAAGTCTAAGGGGATGATGCAACCATTGCCCATACCAAAATGGAAATGGGAGAACATCACCATGTACTTTGTCACTGGACTTCCAAGGACATCCAAAGGCAACAATGCAATCTGGGTTGTTGTGGATCATCTTACAAAGACTGCACACTTCATTGCTATTCGAGAGGATTTCTCTTTGGATCAACTGGCACGGATATATATCAGGGATGCGGTACGGTTGCATGGAGTACCACTATCTATTGTTTCTGACCGAGATCCAAGATTCACCTCTAAGTTTTGGAAGAGTCTTCAACAATCTCTGAATACTGAACTGAACTTTAGTACGGCCTATCATCCTCAAACTGATGGCCAATCCGAGCGGACTATCCAAACACTTGAGGATATGTTGAGAGCGTGCTCAATGGACTTTAAAGGAGGATGGGATCAACATCTTCCTCGGGTTGAGTTCTCTTATAACAATAGTTTCCACTCGAGCATCCAAATGGCACCATATGAAGCCCTGTATGGGAAAAGGTGTAGAACACCGGCATGTTGGGATGAGGTCGGTGAACGTAACCTGCTTAGACCAGAAATGGTCGAAGAAATGGTGGAGAAGGTGAAAATCATTCAGCAGCATATCAAGGCAGCCCAAAGTTGAAAGAAGAGTTATGCAGATAATCATCGACGAGACCTTGAGTTTAAAGTCGGAGACATGGTGTTTTTATGCATATCTCCGTGGAAGAAGGTCATGAGGTTTGGAAAGAAAGGGAAGTTAAGTCCAAGGTACATCGACCCCTTCGAGATTCTTGATCGTGTTGGGGATGTGGCCTATCGACTAGCACTTCCACCTACTATGGCCAAGGTGCATGATGTCTTTCATGTATCCCTCTTAAGGAAGTACATACCTGACCCTTCACATGTACTCTCTTCGGAGGTGGTACAATTGGAAGATGGTCTTTCTTATGAGGATCAACCAGTGAAGATCTTAGATCGTAGAGAAAAGTTCTACAAAATAAGACAATTCCCCTCGTCAAGGTGTTGTGGAGAAACCACAAGTTTGAAGAAGCAACTTGGGAGTCAGAGGATATGATGAATCTGAGTTACCCACATTTGTTTTAGTGTGGGAAAAGGAAAATTTCGAGGGCGAAATTTCTTAAGGGGGAATATTGTAACGACCCAAAGTTTCATTAATGAAAAATCCCTCTTGATCCAGTTAAATGTTTCTTTATGAAAAATGTTTTTATAAGATGTCAACTTCTTTAGTTTTACGTTAATATTTGTGACCGTTACTTTTATAGCCGTTGAACAGTGACCATCTGAGTAGTATAAATATAAGGCTTTAACGAACCCATTTCTACTCAGACAAAGGAAACGATGGCCTCATCCAGTAGAATTTTCCCTTATGAAGCCCATTTGTCGGAGCTCGGAAAAGAGGTGGCGTCTTTGGGCTTTGCCCTTGACCAAGCCCAAGCTGGGCTTCATTATGTCAATCTTGAATGGGACCGTCTATGGGAAAAGTGGAAGTTGAGAGAGATTACCACTTGAGCGATGTTATCCGAGCCGCCCCAAGAGTTTGTCACCATCACACACCTTACCCTTAGGTCTTATGAGGCTATTTTAAGGGGTTATGTAACAAATAAGTATCACCATGTTCATGTACATTATTTTTGTATATAATAATGAATATAATTTCTAGTCATTTTTGATACATTGTAATTAGTTTTTAAAGTACAAATGGTGTTTTTAGTTACTATTTAATTAAGAATTATATTTTATTAAATTAAAGGATTTTTGAATTAAATATTATTTTAATAAAATATTATTATTAATATTAAATTAATTTTTTTATATATAAATGATCTTATAATTTTATGAATGCAATTAAAATTTTTATTAAGGTTTGAAAGCCATTTCTGTCAAAACCCGTGATTTTTTTATAAATTTCGGTTTTTATTTTAAAAGTGAAAATTCACATATTTAGAAAATTATTTAGATAAAATAAATATTATTTTTGGAATCAGGATGTCGAAATTATCCAACGGTGAATTTTTCATAATTTTCTGAGACAATCAAATTTTTGGGTAAAAATTAAATACCATTTAAATATATATGTGTTTTATGACATCATAATGACCAAATGGTGATAAAATAAAATACCATAATCCTTATGTTCGGCCAATATGTGTTTTATAATTAAAATAATGAGGTTTTGGGTTTGTTTGACTTACTTTTCAAAGCATTAATGGAGCCCTCAAGACTTATTCAACACTTTTCCATTTTAAATTAATTTCCATGGGAGTGTGACTCACCTCCACATAAGCAACCCTAATTTTTTAATAAGTTCGGACCTTGGCCTTGTAAAATATTGTTTTCCTCTTTCCTTTTCCAGAAACCATGGTCAAATACCATGGTATGGTTTGTGGTTTGGATTATTTTAATATAAGGGGTCCCAAACCTAAATAATAAAGAATTCCCTCACCTTTCCTATATAAACACACCCAATCTCCCACTTCCTCCTCACTCAAAGCCCTTGGAGTTCATCCAACCTCTGCCCTACTCTCTCTATAATCCTCTAAAGGTGCCCCAAGCTCCTAAGAATCCTCTCACAAGCCTCTCTCTAGCCTTTGGAAGCACACTTCCAAGTAAGGGTTTTTTCTTCCTTTCTCATTTTTGTCAATTTTATTTAAGTTGTATTGCCCTTTTAATTTCTATTATGAATGTTGGGGTATGGTTTCACACCTCCCCCATACTTCCCTATTATTGTTTGAATTATGGGAGACCCCTTTCTCTCTCATTAAATGCCTCCCATGTACACCCGTTACTATGCCAAAATTCCGAAAGAAACTTTTTTCTCCTCTTTTATATTCAAGAAATACTTTTGTATCATAAATCTAAATTCCTTTTAAATTTTTGGTACATGTATCTATATGACCTCCTTACTGTCTATTGCATGTAAATATGATGAGGAACCCCTTTCTCTCTCATCAACCATTTTTATGAATTCTTATGTCACGCCGTTACACTGCCGAAATCACACCGATTTTCTAAGCCAATATCATTGTGTAGTGAATATCATGCCCATTTCTCCATCAAGGTTATTCACCTTTATGAACATTTACTTATTGATTATAAAGTTTCATGTATGAATTCCACATTCCTTTATTGTGGAATAAATGATTATGTTTTATGAATCCATGTTTTATGATCCATGTGACACACTTATGCATGAAATGAAATGTTTAAGAAGGGTGCACCCTTATAGCGCTCCAATGCATTGGGTAAAGTATAGTATCATGATATGTCATGTGCAATGAGTGCTGACTCATTCTAATTCAAGTGCAACGAGGGTTTACTTGTGCTTCAAGTGCAATGATGTTTTACTCATGCTCCATGTGCAATGAGCCTTGGCTCATGCTAATTCAATGTTAAGTGTTGTTGCCACATTTCCATGTTATGATTATCATGCTTTATCATGCCTTTATGTTCATGTTACTCTTATGCTCTATTGATATTCCTATTGCCTAAAATGTATTGAAATCCTCATGTTATTCATTTTGTACTCCCTTACTGGGCTTTATAGCTCACTCTTTTCTTATGCATGTCCTCAGGTTATCCCATGCAATGCTAAGTACGAAGGAATGTAGTGGTCATGTAAAGGAAGTTTTCAATAAAGATGTTGTATTTCAAGTTTAAAGTTTTTATGAAATGATCCTAATCCCCAAAGACACTAAACCTCTCGTTCTTCTTTGTTGTATCAAGTGAAGTTATATGTAATAAAGCATGTTTAAGTTGTAATAGAAAGCAGGGTTGTCATAGTTACTCCTAGTCGAGCACATGATTTGAAAAAATTTGTTCTAACCATGAAAACCCCCTCTATCTAAGGGTGCATGGTTTGGGGAGGGAGGCCATACAGTTTGGTCAAACCATGCACCATCTTATGTGGCTCCAAAATGGGGCGTAGAGTTTCCTAGGGAAAACCTCATGGTTTTCCCTAACCATATAAAAACCATTAATATCCCCATGGGATTAAAAATTTATCAAAATTCAACCAAAACACCCGCAAAGTAATACCCAACCAAGATATACTAAAAACAAGGGTAAAATAATACTTCAAAAGGATCACATGGCATATCTAAAAAGGTCAGGATCTTATAAATTGTTACTCACTAAGAGTTTAGTGGGATTATTTTATGATATTGTCACATTGGTATGTGATGGAAATTACATATGTATGCAATGTTCAAAACCCATTTCTATAAAAACAACATGAAATTCATGTGGAATATCAAAATAGATTTATTATAATGGTTGTAAAAATATCATGTATTTCTAAGAAATGAAATACTAATTTATCATTCATTCATGTGTGTTGAAACATTACTTTACATGGATGGTTGAAAGATAAATATCCCCTCAAAGTATAAAATTTGAGTTGTCGCTAACTGATGACCATCATGGGGTATAATGAGTTATGATAATAGGTAAAGGTTAGCTTGAATAGATTCTTATATATATTATAAAGGGATATATGTGAGATATGAATAATATATTATTGAGGTAATAAGTAGAGAATTATTAATTAGATTGATCTGTGAAAGTATATCTCATGTAATGTCATACGTTTATAGATATACTTGGGGATTTATGGTTATTAGAAATCCTTCTTACCTTATGTTGGTGACATAACTAGAATGATAACCTTCATACTTTCATACCCTAATTACGAAATTCAATATATTAACTTAGCTAATATGGGGGCGGTTGGGTATGTTTTCGATTATGTTGTTGGTTAGAGTGCAACTAAGATGGAATTTTTTCACTTGTATGAAAAGTAAAGACATTTGGACATTGATTTAATTAAACTTTGGAAATTCATGGTTATGCTTAGTTGTTTCACGTATGATGTGTTCAAATACTTGGATAAGTGACATGTGATATAATATCAGATAAATGAATTACATGTTATGTATTCATTAACTTGTTCAGTATTTTTTTGTAGAATTAATAAATTATGAGAGGTTAATACTAGATTGACATGTTTCATGTTTATTGGTCACTCATTTTCATGAAAAAAAAGATTATATAGGTATTAATATGATGTATATGATACATCTTGTGGTGTACATGTTCATATAGATATATGAGTATGTTTGATGGAGATCACATTAGGCCCCTTAGTATCTTGAGTAGCATTGATGCTTTGCTATAGGTCACCCTTTACTTAAATCTATAAAATTGGGATTTCATAGATGTTATCAATGCTTTTAAGACCCATAGGGTCACACGATTTGGATCTTTGATAAGGATAAAATTTTGAAAAAAATGTTTGTTCAAAATTAAGAGAGTAAGATGAAAAAACTATATCCAAAAGAGTTTGGAAAGATTCATAAAGAGATGTGATTTTTTGCATAGACTATTGGATGTGCACTAAAAATGTACATTAAGGATATGAATTTACACATGCATATGATGCATGATATGTATATATATATAATTATATATAGTGTACATTTAATATATGTATATGATGCATGTATTTTTTGTTCATGAATATTATATATATAGATAAATATTATTTATTTCTCTTAGATGGTTTATTTATATATTACAATTCATTATGAATGGATTAATTTATTTCCATTTATTATTTATAATAAATTCAATAAATAAATTCCCCAATAGTTAGAAATTCATACGATGCGTTATTAATAGGATATGTCTTAGGCTTCGGCTATATAAGAGGATGGGATCCTTTTCTATTGGGTGTGTGTGTGGTGTGGTGTACAATGTGTATGAGCCTCAGAAAAAATCTCTTCCTACCAATAATCCAATTATATCATTTGAGAAGATGTTATCACCCCTTCGTATTTTGAGTATCCTCACGAAGAATTTGTGGATCATCTAGTTGGTGTACTCCCTCGAAGGCATGGTGCTTTTTTCAATGCTTCTTTTGATATTCTTAAAAGATTCTCCATGAAAGGAAGATCAAAACTATTTAAGATCATGAATATCTAGTACTCTTTTTTCATATTATTTATACATTAATTTCTTTAATAAATATCTCATTTGTTTGGGTTTTCTTCTATTGTAAATAGTCATTATATGATCTTACAAAAACCATCAAAAAAACCAAGAAATTATGAAATTGGGGATGTTTCATCTTAGGATAAAGGTGAAGGTGATGATTATATTTTTTAAGTGAATAACATCTCATTATAGTTCAATCGAGGTTGATTAGGAAACTAGATGATCATAGAATTATTAGATATCATAAAGCAATGTTTCAAATAATAAATTCATTGATAATAACAACCCATGCCTCCTTAATATCTCAACTTAAAGCAAGTAATGTTGATAAACCATTGAAATATCAAGAATGGATTGAATATATGATTGAAGGAAAAAAATTGAAAAAAATAGGCATTTAAAACTAAATTAAATGAAAATTGAGAAGCAAAAAAGAAACAAAACAAGGATAGTGTAACATCTCACCCCTCACCACTGGATTGAGAAGAGGTAGAGACATTACTAGGCCTTAAGTGACATCCCTAAGACACCAAAGGATGGAAATAAATTACAAGGGCTTCATAAGAAATTGGGGGAAAATTTTCCTTTTGAAAATAAAACAACCAAACCACAATACCAAAACCAAAGAACCATTATATGATACATAAGAACAATGTAATACAACTTAAAGTAATACCAACAGACAAAAAAACCAAACTACAACCAAGAACTATATAAAAGTACAAATTGGAAACTAAAACCAACAACTCAAAGATAACCATGACATCCAATGGAAACTCCCAAAAAGATCCAAGCTCTAACTCAACAATCCAAACCCAAGGTAACATGATGAATCATGAAATAACTATGATACCTTTCCTTTACTTATGTCTCAATGTACAATATCTTCAATCGCACAAAATTTCCCAAGAAGGGGGTGAGTATAAAACTTAGTAGGATTTATCCATTGACTTCCCTAATCGCACTAATAGGATATAACATGTTAGTATGTTTATATAAAACAATTGATATAAATAAATTTAAAAAAATTTATATCAAAACCAAAACCATTTCTAAGAAAAATAGTTTTCAATAGAAAAAACCAAAAAAAATCAGACCATTTCTCAATCCATTTAGCATAACCCATTCCATTCCACACATCCACACATTCATTCCCATGTGACAATTCCATACTCATGAGTGTTATCTTATCAATTTATCAATTTATCACAAGGTAACCATATACCAAGTGCCCTAATTGAACACACCCCTTCTATAGGGTCATGTTAATGAAAATGAACACACACCAACCGTTTTTGTCAAAGACCATGACAAAACATTTAAAGAAAACAATACTTTTATTTAAAATATTTCTAACAACCCTTTTCGTAAATCAAAACAAGTCCATATTTTAAAATCAACATTTTAAAATCATTACAATCACTTTGCACAATAACCAATTTCTACAGTTTCAAAAACCATCACTAAAGAGGATTTCTATCAAGATTTTCACATTAATTTCACAATTTAATTCAATAAATTCGCACAATTTGAAATAAAACCTTCAATTTATAATAATAGGAGTCATTATTGAATCCACTTACCTCACAAATATAGGTAAAAATGAAGAACGTTATAAATTCTTCAACAAACTTGGTTTAGATCTTCCAAAACCCACCATAGATCTTGTTCCCTATCATCCAAAAAATCATATCTCAACATTATTGGAATAACACAACATTAATCTATCCCAAAATAATTATATCCATGAATATAAGATAGAAAAGAATAATAAAACTAAGTAAATCCGCTAAGAATTAACACTTACCAAGTAATTCGACCTTCAACGCACCAAGATTCACCAACGGATCACTCCTAGATTGAATGGAAGGGTCTCAACAACCTTGGGAGGGAGCGTAAATCGTGTTAGGGTAAAAATAAAGGAAAAAATGAGTCTTGGGGTGTAAATCAGATTACATCCAAATATTTCGGATCTAATTTTTTAACGTTGCATGGTTTGGTTGCACAGTTATGCAAATTGTGTGGGAATCATGCATTAGCCATTGCCTCCAAACACCCCTTGCATGGTTATAAAAACCATGAACCAACCATACATAATCCCTATATCCCACTTTTCATGGTTTCTTCTAGGTGGTTTCATGGTTTGGCTACATCGTGCACCTACCCAGTGCCCATTGTTTCCCCTTTCACGGTTTCCTATAGGTGTTGAATGGTTTCTCCTAACCGTGCTAAAATTTTGATCCTCAAGAAAAGCCTCAAAAACTTTCCAAAACTCCTCCAAACCTTCCCAAACATAACCCAATTACTTTATATACTTAAAATACATAAATAAAGGTTTAATTACTTAAAACTAGGGGTGAAAATTTCTCCCCACAATTAGTCTTTCCATCCCCAAAAGATGAAAACAACCATTGGATTCAAGGAGCTCAGTCCATTGCTTGACCATTTACTTCTCATGCTACCATGATTTTTCTTGAATCCACCATGTTTCCATAAATCCAGTACTAGACTGATACTTTTCCCATGAAAGAATTTATCTTTTCTATCCACAATTTACACTAAAACATGAACCAACATAGCATCTGGATCTAGGTTATAGTGATCCCATCGAATTGCATAGTTAGGATCAAGTTGATACTTCTTCAATTAGGATACATAAAACACATTATGCAATTCATTGAACCTTGGTGGAAAAGTGCCCCAATATTTCACCTCACTAACCCATTAAATTATCTCAAAAGGTCCTATGTATCAAGAAGATAACTTGACCTGCTTCCCAAAATGACAATTCTCAATCCTTTGAGAGATTATCAATAAAAAATTATCAGTCATCTCAAATTATAAAGATTATTGATTATGATTTTCATATGATCTATAATGACTCTTATCTGTCTTTATCCTCTTTCTAATCAACTAAATCTTATTTTTTATCTCTTGCACAAGGTTTGTTCCAACTATTGAAGTATCACTTGTTTCCACCCAACAAAGTGGAGAACAATATAGACACCCATACAATGCTTTAAAAGGAGCCATATGTATTGATGCCTGATAATTATTGTTAAATGAGAAATCCAATAATGGTGTGTTCTCCTCCCATGAGCCACCAAAATCCATCACACAATCCCTAAGAATGTCTTCCAATGTTTGTATCATCCTTTCAGATTTTCCATCCATCTGAGGATGATACATTGTGCTCATAGTCAACTGAGTCCTAAGGTATTTCTATAAATATTTACATAAATGAGATGTAAATCTCATATCTCTATCTGATATTATCAAAAATGGTATACCATTCCTATTTACCACTTCTCGAATATAGATTTTAGACAAGTCTCATGCCATATGATATTCACAAATAGAGATGAAATGGGCCAAATTTGTGAGTCAATCTGCTATCACCCATATGGAATCATGTTTTTGAAATCTCCTTTGGAGGCTTTACATAAAATACATGACTATCTACTCCCATTTCCAAATAGGAATAGGTAATTATTGAAGCGTACCCACTGGACATTGGTGCACTACCTTAACCTATTGATAGGTGAGGCATATCATGAAAAACTATGTGACTTTTCTTTTCATTCCTGAAGGACCCCAGAACACCCTGAGAGGGGAGGGGTGAATCAGGGTGTCAACTATTTCTTTTAAACTAATGGATATTATTCCCACATTGGTAAGAACATGTTAAACCTGTCTGAATAGAAAGTGAAAAAAATAAACAATCACATATAAAGAAATGACACATCAATTTTACTTGGTTCACTACTAAGGGATAGGTTCAAGGAGCATACGCCGATAGTGTGTCGGTTGTACCAAAACAACTAATCTTCACAAGTTGTGGAATACAATATTTTAGAATTGTCACTCTGTGCCAGGATCACTACCTTTACATGGTTCAGGGATAGCACACTGTGTAATGGCCCAGGTCTTTGGGGTCCATTACTTTGTGAAAATATCATGTTGGGTTTTCTAGTCTGGGAATCTCGGTGAAGTTTGGCGTAATGGTAGGCCTACCAGTATCTGTAGCCTACCGGTAGCTCGGTCTACCAGTAGCTGCAGCCTACTAGTAGCTCGGTCTACCAGTAGTTGTCAGCCACCGGTAGCTCCCAGCTACCGGTGGCTCTCACCTACCCCCATGGGGTCTTTCCAGTAGCGCTCCTTTTGCACAAATTGGGTTTTAAACCCTATTTTGACCCCTTTAAAGCTTTTTTTAAAGCCCGGTAATGCCCATAAATGTTTTAATTAAATATTTAATGATTTAACCTGGTGTGTGCATAGGTTTAAACCACCCGACCCTTAAATAACGTGTGGGGATGTGTGGTCAACCCACGACCCCCGCTCCTTACGCGGTTCCACATTGGTATCTCAACCGTTCCTGGCCTTTATAAACAAAAAGTGTTCTCCTAGGTTTATTTTCTTGATAACCCTGTGCTAGGATTACCCTTCGTTCAGACGAGCAGATTTTCGTTTGGACGATCTGCATCGCTATCCGTGAAGTTCCGCGCCCAGCCTTAGCATCGATTGTTGATCAAAAGGTAGGGAATTTCTCCTTCGTCTCTCCCTTTGTGAATCATGCGGGGTGGGCATGCTTTTGATTATGTGGAATTGGATGAACCAAACCTAAATAAAGATAATGAACTAATTCTATAAAGAACGAGGGGGGGCTGTGTTAGATGATGATTTTCATGATGCTCTGTTTTATGATCTTCTTTTCTGAATTGTGCGGGCTTATGCCTACTAAAAATCATGGTCGTTGGTGGTCTTTCTCTGTGCACTAATGAACCCCTAGTGATGTTTAAATGTCTTGTTTTGTAGTTGTGAACTCCTGCTATGAAAAGGAAATTGGTTAATCACGTATATCCAGCTAAATAAATTGAGGCACCAGGATCAATCCTTCTATGATAACCCTGGTTAAAGCACATAGAAATCAAAATCATGGAGTGTGTTAAATCTTATAAATATGAAAATAACGTCATGGGCCTGCTTAGTGGTGGTGGGTTGGTTGTTTTTTATGGGCCGTTTGCTGGGTGATGTGGGTGGGGATGGGATACCCTGTTATTATACTCTTGGTGGTTGTGAAATTGGGGATGGGATCCCCTGTGTTATGCTTTCGGTGGTTGTGAATTTTAAGGCCGGGGGGTTACCTTGTTTATATCACGAATTGGGGTGGGATCCTCTATTGTTGAGAAACCTTTTGGCTCTTGGGTATTGGACATGGGGCTATACATTGGGGTTTTCTTTGGTTTTTGTGGTTTTACGAGAGAACTGGGTGTGGATGTTGCAGTTAATTCTTGACTATTTGCTTTCCTGGACTTGTGCGTATGCTTACTAAGTTTCCCAAGTAGGTGCAGAACTTAATTGAACATTATTACTGAACATGAAAACAAAGATGGGACAAATGGGTTTCATTTGGTATGAGTTGTGACTCGTACTTGAGTGTTGTTTGCATTCCTTAGACTGGCTGAAAAACCTAAACTTGGGGGAGTGCTTGTTACCTATATATATACTTGTAGTTTTTTGTTTCTTATTCGCACCCCACCCAAGTTGATCACTTAGTTCCGAACACCCCCATTTCATGGGGGAGGGTGTTTTTTCCAACACTATTATTAGTGGCTGGTTATTAGCTCCTTTTCTACTCCCTTTCCCGGATAGCCCAAGTATCTTCGGGCAGGCTGTGATGGCCTGAGGTCCATTATTAGCCCAAGAACCTTTGGGCGGGTTTGTGTGGTGGTTATGGCCCAGGTGTGTGTGGGCAGGTAGTTTCCCAAGTATCTTCGGGATGAGGCCCAGGTGTCTTCGGGCGTGGTAGTGGATCTTCTAGCCCAGGTGTCTTCGGGCGTGGCGGTGGTTGTTCTGGCCTAGGTGTTTGCAAGTGTGGTTATGTGTGACAGTTGTGGCTCAGGTGTGTGTGGGCAGGGTTTGGCAGTGGGACTGCGTGAGGTTGTGGCCCAGGTGTGTGCGGGCGGGGTGTGGCAGTGGGACTGCGGTGAGAATGGCGGGATTGGTTCGATGTGTAAGATGTCTTCAATAACCAGTGGGAAAGAGGCGCGGGGTACCCAAACATCGATGTGCTCTTAATATATATATATTACTTGACTTGCGTTATTTGGGGAGTGTGCCTTGGTGAGGCTTGGGTGGGTAGTTTACCTTTGGTTTACTCTTTTTCTCACGGGACTTTAGTACGTTCCCCCACTTGTGCATGAGAGTCTTTGGTTTTACCTACTGAGTATACTTGTATTCTCACCCTATGTATATAAAACTGCTTTCAGGTTTCCAAGAGGACTTCAGGGATCACGCGGGACCGTACTAGCGTGGGAACTTCGGACAGTTCCAGTTACTGATTTTCCTTCTTTGGTACTTTATCTTTGTATTCACTTTGTACTCTGTGGATTTTTACTTTTGTAATATGCATTGGGAATGGTTGTTGGGTTTACTTTTACTTTCCACTTTTGGTGTTGTTGGGATTTACCATTCTATCTCCCGATCCTATTAAAATAAAAAAAGGGTAATGCCTTCCATTTAGTGAGATATTTTATAACCTTGGCGCTGGTCGCCACTCCGGGACCTATTGAAGGCAGGTTTCGGGGGTCATTATCTCTCCTTCAACTTGAAGAAGGAAGGGCCTGGCAATCTGCTCACCCTTCCCTCCTTTTGGTGAAGGCGGGTCATGATAGAATGATATCAAAGGTATGTTTGAGATATAGTATGGAGCCTGGAGTTAGGCACAGTGTGTATTTCATGGGATGGTAGGGAAACAGTGTTGGGTGACCTTAGTGAGTGAATTAGGCCAGGGAAGACCGGCTAGGACACGGGATTTTAGGGCCCCTCGTGATCTGATGAAAGGACTCTGGACCTACCGAACGACCAGGTAAGGCCACGCTAATTGCAGGGTAGAGAGACCCTAGGAAAAGTACATGCATCATAATGACTTGTGTTCTTGTGTTCTTGGGGTGTCTTGGGAATTAAGAATAAATAAAATGTTTAATAAGTTTTAAGAACAATATTTTTCACTACTTGGGCTTAGGCATTCCTTTTTTACCTTGCAGTTATGGCACCTAGAAGGTGACCATGTTTCGTGCAGGAAATCGAGGCCCTGGAGACTACCTTGGCCGATCAGCGGAGAGCTGATCGAGAGGAGGAGGAACACCAGTGGCAGAAGACACTTCGGGCCTTCCAGCGATAGACCCTCGAGAAGTATGAGGGCAGCACCTTTGATGTGAAGACAGAGGGATGGCTAGAGGAGCTAGTGATAGCTTTCGGCTTGATCCGGGCTCCGACCGAGTACTGGGTTCCTCTGGCCGTCAGCCAGATGCGGGGAGCGGCGCGTCAGTGGTGGACACTTTACCTGGGGGAGAGGAGAGAGGCTGAGGTGGCATGGGATGATTTTGAGAAGGAGTTCCGGGTGGAATTCCTCTCTTCGACGATGAAGGCGGAAAAGAGACAGGAGCTACTCTCCCTCCAGTAGGAGATTATGTCAGCGAGGGAGCTAGGAATCAAGTTCAAGGACCTCCTACGTTTTTCTCTAGACCACTTTCCCGATGAGGAGTCTCAGGTAAGACGTTTAGAGGAGGCGCTCCGACCCTCCCTCTAGTATGTTGTTACCCCCTTTACCATGCCGACATACTTGGAGGTCCAGAAGAAGGCCGAAGTGGTGGAGAGAATGCACGCTCTAGGAGGTATGTCACAAGAGGGAATCTAGTTGGGACCATCGAAGGGGAAGGCCTTCAGTACCAGGCCTCCAGCGTCAGGACCCTCTAGGTTCTGACCAGCAGGGAGCAGGCCGCAGCAGTTCCAGTTTTTGTCCCCTAGTCCTCACCCTTTTCCTTCAGGCCCAGGACCACGGTGCTTCGTCTGTGGGAGCCATGGACATATCCAGATTTAGTGCCTGGACCGGGTACAGTACAGCGGTGGTGGACATCCCTAGCACCCACCCCAGCAGCAGTAGCAGGGACAGCGAGCTCCCGCTCTTCTGAGGGCAGACGTTGCAGGAGGAGGCTGACCTCAGGGTGCTCCTCAGGGACCTCGACCGGGGCGTGGTCGGGGACGTGGCCGACAGCCAAGGGGCATAGGAGCTGGGCATGGACAGTTTCACACCGCAGAGGCAGCAGTTCCAGCAGGGCTGGAGGTCGTTCGAGGTACGATCAGTTTGTTTAGCACCCTTGCTTATGCCTTGTTCAACTCCAGAGCTTCGCACTCCTTTGTTGCACCCAGTCTAGCCCATGCCTTGGGTCTATATGCCGAGAGACTTCTAGTTCCCCTGGTGTTGAGCACACTAGTCGGAGGTCAGACCGACTTGTTATATGTTTGTCGAGAATGCAGACTGATGATAGGGCCACATCAGTCGGTAAGGGATCTTCTTCTGCAACAGATACAGCCATACGATGTCATCCTAGGCATCGAATGGTTGTTCTCCGTGTGTGCCATCATTTACTATTTTCGAGGAACGGTTGTGTTCTCGGACTTGGGTGGCCGGCGAGTTACTTTCACTGGTGAGTGGAGCAATCAGAAGGGCAGTAGGTGAGAGGAACCCCTCCTCTTCTTGTTAGGCGAGCTGTCAATGGAGTCAGTAGATGCTGAGATGGTGGAGGTGCCAGAGATCGTCCGTGAGTTTATGGACGCCTTTCTTGAGGAGGTGATGACTCTACCCCCTTGACGGGATATCGATTTCGGAATAGACTTGTAGCCTGGTGCCCGTCTGATCTCGATGGATCCTTACCTAATGGAACCTTCGAGGCTACGAGAGTTGCAGATTCAGATTGATGATCTGATGAAGAGATGTTATGTTCGGCCGAGTGCGTCACCGTGGGGTGCTCCAGTCTTGTTTGCAAAGAAGGCAGATGGTGGTCTCAGCTTGTGCATAGACTACAGGAGGCTGAATCAGGTAACAATCAAGAATCGCTACACTCTACCAAGGATAGACGATCTTTTCGACCAGCTGAAAGGGGTAGGGTGGTTCTCGAAGATCGACCTATGGTCTGGGTATCACCAGTTGAGAGTGAAGGAGGGAGACATCCCGAAGATGGCCTTCAGGTGCATATATGGACACTTCAAGTTCGTAGTCATGCCTTTTAGTGTTAAGAACGCCCCAGCTGTGTTCATGGGGCTTATTAACTCCATCTTCTGGGAGTACCTAGATTGGTTCGTATTCATGTTCATCGACGATATCCTGATCTATTCAAGATCATAGGAGGATCACGCAGAGCACCTAAGGACAGTTTTGGAGGTCCTCCGACAGCACCAGCTCTATGATAAGTTGTCAAAATGTAAATTCTGGACACAATAAGTGCACTTCCTCCGGCATGTGGTGTCCGAGTAGGGGGTAGCGGTGGACCCATCAAATTTTGAGGCAGTTTTTTCTTGGTCAGCACCCAAGAATGTGGCAGAGGTCCGTAGTTTCCTCGAGCTGGAGGGTTACTATCGGAGGTTCATACCCAACTTCTCCCAAGTTGCATCCCCTCTGATAGCCCTGACCAAGAAAGACCAGGTTTTCGTGTGGAGTGAGTAGTGCGAGTCAGCCTTCAGCTATCTGAAGGGGAAGTCGGTTAGTGACCCAGTGTTGAGGTTACTCGAAGAAGGGGTGGTGTATGAGGTGTTCTGTAATGCTTCAGGGCAAGGTCTCGGATGTGTGTTGATGCAGCAGCAAGGAGTGATCTCTTATGGGTCTAGGAAGCTACGCCCTCGTGAGCATAATTATTCCACCCACGACCTGGAGCTTGCAGCCATCGTTTTTGTGCTAAAGTTATGGCGGCATTACCTCATCGGAGAACACTTTGTGGTCTTCACAGATCACAAAATTTTGAGGTATATCTTCTCCCAGCAGGACTTGAACTTGCAGCAGCAGAGGTGGATGGAGTTCCTCCAGGATTACGACTTCGAAATTTCCTACACTTCAGGGAAGGGGAATGTAGTGGCCGATACCTTGAGCAGGAGGACGCAGAAGGATGCGTTCCGAGAGTCGGCAGACGCCAGGAAGGTGATGGAGGAGTTGGCTGCCTTGCACCTGGATGCGAGGATGGATAGCGGTAGAGGTTGCCTGTATCAGATGACAGTGCAGTCGTCTCTGTTTCAGCAAGTGGAGGAGTCTCAATGGAAATACCCAGAGTGCAAAGTGATGCATGACCGAGTCGACCAGAGAAATTCTCCGGAAGGATGGACGGAGGATGGCCAAAACCATATGCATTTCTAGGGAGAGTTATTTGTTCCAGAGGTGATGCATGACAAGGTTCTCAGTGAGTCCCACAAATCACCCCTGGTGGTACACCTAGGAGTTTCCAAGATGTACCAGGGACTGAAGAGACAGTTTTGGTGGCCCAGAGTGAAGCGAGCAGTGGCAGAGTTTGTGGCCGAGTTCTTAGTGTGTCAGCAAGTGAAGGCTGAAAACTGAGTTCTAGGTGGCCTACTGAAGTCTCTAGATTTCCCCGAGTGGAAGTGGGATGACATCTCGATGGATTTAGTCATGGGACTACCCAAGGTCCAAGGGGGACACGATGCCATCTGGGTGGTAGTGGACCAGTTGACGAAATCGGCTCACTTTCTGGCGATTAAGGAGTCAAGTGCAGTGGATGTCTTGGCACGAAGGTACGTGGATGAGGTGGTGCGGTTCCATGGAGTTCCGAGGTCCATAGTCTCAGATATGGATGCACGTTTTACCTCACGAGTCTGGAGGGGTTTGCAGCATACTTTTGGCACCCAGCTACGCCTTAGCACTGCTTTCCACCCCCAGACAGATGGGCAGACAAAGCGTACCATCCAGACGTTGGAGGATATGTTGCAGGCATGTGTTCTGGACTCAGAATGATCATGGGTGTGACACTTGCCTCTGGTAGAGTTCGCCTACAATAATATCTATCACTCTACCATCAGTATGGCCCCATTTGAAGCCTTTTACGGGCGGCCATGTTGTTCACCTGTGTGTTGGACCGAAGTAGGAGAGGCAGCCATCCTTGGCCCGAAGGTGGTGCAGAGCATGATAGAGAAGGTTCAGCTCATACGGGAAAGGATGAAGGCAGCCCAGGACCGACAGAAGTTGTATGCTGATACCAGGAGTAGGCCCTTGGAGTTTGAGGTTAGAGACCACGTGTTCTTGAAGGTCTCCCCTCGGCGTGGACAATGGAGGTTCGGCAAAGGGAGTAAGCTTTCTTCGAGGTTCATCAGACCCTTCGAAATGTTGCGGCGGGTGGTCGAAGTGGCTTATTAGCTAGCATTACCACTGCCGCTACTGAGGATACATGATGTATTCCATGTGTCCCAGCTCCGTCGGTATCTGCACGATGATTCACATGTCCTCAGCTAGGGAGAGCTAGACATCGAGGATGACGTGACTTTTGTGGAGAGACCAGTGATGATCGAGGATCGCAAAGAGAAGGTGCTTTGTGGGAGAACCATTCCCTTGGTTGGTGTGTTATGGAGACATGGTGGGCTTAAGGAGAGTACGTGGGATAGGGAAGCACATATGCGTTCCCAGTACCCAGATTTGTTTTGAGTTTTGTACTATTCGGTTTATAGCTGTTATGGTAGAATGTTTTACCTTGTTGGCTATGAAATACTGGTTTTCTTTCCTCTGAATGTGTGTGAAAAGTCCTGGATATGGGGAGGGGAGGACCCTACCCCTAATCAAGACGCATTACGATGAATGCGATTAAACCCGTGTGGGCGAGTTAGTGCCGCCCAAAGAGGATAATATCTTGACATGGGGGAAAGAGACTCCCCAACTCACATGGCTGGGCAGTTGGCATGGTATGTTGTTTGGTTCTTGACAGGAAGGTGTTCTTAGTTAACAATGGGGTACACTCTTAAGAGGTATCTTTCGAGGTGGTTGTTCGGACCCCCTCTTTCCTTCTTGGTTGTTTTGATTATCAAGGACGAGAATCGTATAAGAGGTATCTGATGTAATAGCCCGGGTCTTTGGGGTCCATTACTTTGTGAAAATCTCAAGTTGGGTTTTCTGCTCTGGGAATCTCGGTGAATTTTGGCATAACGGTAGGCCTACTGGTAGCCTTAGCCTACCGGTAACAGGCCTACTGGTAGCTCGGTCTACCGGTAGCCGCAGCCTACCGGTAGCTCTGTCTACCGGTAGCTCGTTCTACCGGTAGCTGCAGCCTACCGGTACCTCGGTCTACCAGTCACTGTCAGCCACCGATCGCTCTTGGCTACTGGTAGCTGTCAACCACCAGTAGCTCCCAACTACCGGTGGCCCTCGCCTACCCCCACGGGGTCTTTCTAGTAGCGCTCCTTTTGCGCAAATTGGGTTTTAAACCCTATTTTGACCCCTTTAAAGGTTGTTTTAAAGCCCGGTAACACCCATAAATGTTTTAATTAAATATTTAATGATTTAACCTAGTGTGTGCATAGGTTTAAACCACCCGACCCTTAAATAACATGTGGGGCCGCGTGATCAACCCACGACCCCCGCTCCTTACGCGGTTCAATGTTGGTATCTCAACTGTTCCCGACCTTTATAAACAAAAAGGGTTCTCCTGGGTTTCTTTTCTCGATCACTTTGTGCTAGGAGTACCCTTCGTTTAGACGATCAGCTTTTCGTTCAGATGAGCCGCATCGCTATCCGTGAAGTTCTGCGCTCAGCCTTAGCATCGATCGTTTCTCAACAGGTAGGGAATTTATCATTCGTCTCTCCCTTTTTGAATCATGCGGGGTGGGAATGCTTTTGATTCTGTGGAATTGGATGAACCAAACCTAAATAAAGATAATGAAAAAATTATATAAAGAACGAAGGGGGACTGTGTTAGATAATGATTTTAATGCTGCTATGTTTTATGATCTTCTTTTCTAAATTGTGCGGGCTTACGCATACTGAAAATCATGGTCATTGGTGGTCTTTCTCTGTGCACTAATGAACCCCTGGTTATGTTTAAATGGCTTGTTTTGTAGTTGTTAACTCCTGCTTTGAAAAGGAAATTGGTTAATCATGTATATCCGGCTAAATAAATTAAGGCACCAGGATCAATCCTTATGTGATAAACCTGGTTAAAGAACACAGAAATTGAAATCATGGAGTGTGTTAAATCTTATAAATCTGAAAATACTGGCATGGGCCTGCTTAGTGGTGGTGAGTTGGTTGTTTTCCTTTATGGGCCATTTTCTGGGTGATGTGGGTGGGGATGGGATCCCCTGTTATTATACTCTCGGTGGTTGTGAAATTGGGGATGGGATCCCCTGTGTTATGCTTTCGGTGGTTGTGAATTTTCAGACCGGGTGGTTACCTTGTTTATATCACGAATTGGGGTGGGATCCTCTGTTGTTGAGAAACCTTTTGGCTCCTGGGTATTGGACATGGGGTTGTACCTTGGGGTTTCCTTTGGTTGTTGTGGTTTTATGAGAGAACCGGGTGTGGATTTTGTAGTTAATGCTTGACTGTTTGCTTTCCTGGACTTGTGCCTATGCTTACTAAGTTTCCCAAGTAGGTGCAGAACTTAATTTAACATCATTACTGAACATGAAAAAAAATATGGGACAAATGGGTTTCGTTTGGTATGAGTTGTGACTCGGACTTGAGTGTTGTTTGCGTTCCTTAGGCTGGTTGAAAACCCTAAACTTGGGGGAGTTCTTGTTACCTATATATATACTTGTAGTTTTGTGTTTCTTATTCGCACCCCACCCAAGTTGAGTACTTAGTGTTGAACACCCCCATTTCATGGGGGAGGGTGTTTTTTTCAACACTATTATTAGTGGTTGGTTATTAGATCCTTTTCTGATCCCTTTCCCGGATAGCCCAAGTATCTTCAGGCAGGTTGTGATGGCCTGAGGTACATTATTAGCCCAAGAACCTTCGGGAAGGGTTTTGTGGTGGTTATGGACCAGGTGTGTGCGGGCAGGTAGTTTCCCAAGTATCTTCGGGATGAGGCCCAGGTGTCTTCGGGTGTGGCAGTGGATCTTCTAGCCCAAGTGTCTTTGGGCGTGGTGGTGGTTGTTCTAGCCTAGGTGTTTGCAGGCATGGTTACGTGTGACAGTTGTGGCCCAAGTGTGTGTGGGCGGGGTTTGGCAGTGGGACTACGTGAGTTTGTGGCCCAGGTGTGTGCGGGCGGGGAGTGGCAATGGGACTGTGGTGAGAATGGTGGGATTGGTTCGATGCGTAGGATGTCTTCAATAACTAGTGGGAAAGAGGCATGGGGTACCCAAACATCGATGTTCTCTTAATATATATATATTACTTGACTTATGTTATTTGGGGAGTGTGCCTTGGTGAGTCTTGAGTGGGTAGTTTACCTTTGGTTTACTCTTTTTCTCACGGGACTTTAGTATGTTCCCCCACTTGTGCACGAGAGTCTTTGTTTTTCCCTACTGAGTATACTTGTATGGTCACCCTATGTATATAAAACCACTTTCAGGTTTCTAGGAGGACTTCGGGGATCGCGCGGGACCGTACTAGCGTGGGACTTTCAGACAGTTACAGTTACTGCTTTTCCTTCTTTGGTACTTTATCTTTGTAGTCACTTTGTACTCTGTGGATTTTTACTTTTGTAACATGCATTGGGAATGGTTGTTGGGTTTACTTTTACTTTCCACTTTTGGTGTTGTTGGGATTTACCATTTTATCTCCCAATACTATTAAAAGAAAAAAAGGGTAATGTCTTCCATTTAGTGAGCGATTTTATACCCTTGGCGCTGGTCGCCACTCCGGGACCTATTGAAGGAGGGTTTTGGGGGTCATTATCTCTCCTTCAACTTGAAGAAGGAAGGGCCTGGCAATCTGCTGACCCTTCCCTCCTTTTGGTGAAGGCGGTTCGTGACACATTGCATCCCTCGGATCACTTCCACTGAATCCCCTTGCTCACTACGCTGGAAGAATCATCACTCAGTTTAACGACTTGAAGGTTGCATCAATGGTTTAGCATTAATTCATGCATCCTAAATAGAAAATGGATACTCTATTCAAGTCCCATAATTATGAACAGATGTAATTTATTTTCCCATACATTGATATGTTATAAAGATTAAATTCTCAAACTGATTTAGCCAATTTTCATGCTTCCTTGGGTGTTCTGTGTACTGTTGTTGTTTCCGTGTACCACAGTTGTTTTCACATACCATCTAGATCCTCCGCGTACCATCCAGATCCTCTATGTACCATGCTTCTCCATGTTCCACTCTACTCCACGTACTGATTCACAACTCTGTGAACCGTCTTGCTCTGCATACGACCTTGCTCTGCCGCATACTGCGAGAGCTTCCTACGTGAACCACACACTCTTCCACGGACTGTTTTCCTTATGCAGATGAGTCTCTCCGCGTACCATCTTCTCCTCCACAAACCACTTTGGACTTCTCTGGATTTTTCCCCAAAATATTAATCTCCAATCTCCTCTATTAACAAATGGGATTATTGTTCCTCAAATAGGCACATAACTCCACAAATTTCACTAAACTGATTTACCCAAACTTTCAATGTGGGAAAATCTTTACTCCATCTGTGTGAGATTATCCTCTACCGCGTACCACTCCTATTTCTCGAACCACAGTAATCCCTCCAATCTTAACTCCATCTTCTCACTTATATTTCTCCTTGTGCTTTCTTCCTTAGGAAAAAAAATTGACTACCTATCATTTCTGTAAACTCGAGGATAATCTTTAGTTATCCTTTTAGTTTGATTTAAGGGATTATTTTTTAGTACTTCTGGTGGCTTTTCAACATGATCAAATTTCATCTTACCTTTATTATGGTTCACCTTATTTATAGCATTTTACGTTTCAGCATCACAACCAATTCCACTATTTCACATGAATGTGGGTCTTTGATCACTCAATATTTTTTCAACTCCATTATAACCACGTTCTGCTATCTCTAGAAGATCAGCATCTAAGAACCTTCCAAATTTTATTTTCTTCTTTTCTTATTTTTAAATTGATTCACTTTTGAGTTTACTTCTCAGAGTGACAACTTCTTATTTGAGTACTTCAACGGTATTAGACTTCTCATCCAGTCTAGAGGTAAGGTCATCGATGATCTCTACTTGTTCTTCAATTCTGAGTTTTAGTTCCACAACATCATCAATGCTTTCAAGGATTGATGATTGAACTTTCACCAGTTCTTCCAGTTGTTCAATTTCCACTTCCATTTGATCAATATATTCTGATGATTTTTCCACCATTTCTTTCCACTTATTACATCTCCTACATTTAATATCGATCTTACCAAAATCATCCTTAATTTGGCACTTGTGATCGACATTAGTAGTTAAATGATTATCTCCAGCTTTATCTGTCAATGGTTCTGACTTTTCATGGTAGCCATCATGGAGGCATGGTTTCTATTCTTAAATTCTAGTTCATATTCCTCACAGAATTCATTATCATCATCTTCCTCCGCACAGACAAAACTCTTCTTCTATACTTTCTTTGCAAATTTGAAGTTTATCTTTTTGAAAAATATTTTATTAGGTTTCTCTATATTTTCAACTTCTATCTCTTTATCATAAAATTTTCTTGATCACTCAGATGCAATGTACCCAACTCTTCCATAGCAAAAAAAAGCGAGAGGTGGCTTACCTTCAAATTTCCATGTTCCCTTCTTGAGTTTCTTGGAAATGAGAGAGAGTGTTTCGTTTTCCTCATTATCTACGTCACTGTTATCTCTTGAAATTTTAGTTTTTCTATGGATTTTAATTGAATTTACTTTCTCACATGAGTCATATCTTCTTCTGGTTTGATTCTCATTTCATAGGCTGATAGATTGCTCAGAAGATCATCCACTGAGAGTTTGGTGAGATCTATTTCCTCAAGGGCTGACACATTTTCATTGTAAAGGGGTGGAAGTCTTCTCAATATTTTCTTCACTATGTCAATGTCTTTGATTTCTTTTCCCATATCTCATATTGCTCCTACAACTTCAGTAATTCTATTGAAAAAGGATTATGCATTCTCATCAGGGTGTATCTCTAGATCATCAAACCTATTGTGTAGTACTTGAAGTTTTCCCTCCTTCACTTTGCTATCTCCTTAATAAATATTCTACAGTTTATCCTACATTGACTTGTCAGATGAGAAACTCATTACCTTTAGATAAATTATATCAGAAAGGGTTGCAGTGGGAGCATTTTTTGCTTTTGCATCAGTATCAATAAATTTCCTGTCTGTATCTATCATTGATAGCCCTATAGGATCAGTGACTTGTATTCCATGTGAAGTAGAAAATAAGACTTCCATTTCCAAAGATCTTAAGTGAGATCTCCTCCTGTTTTCCCATATTTTAAAATTACTTCCATTGAATAGGGGAACTCCCCTAACATTGACTGGATTCTCCATGATAGAAGAAGACATATTCAACACCATCAAACTTTACCCTCTCATACCACTTAAAGGACCCCGGAACACCCTAAGAGGGAAAGAGTGAATCAGGGTGTAAAATTTTTCTTTTAAACTGATGGATCTTGTTCTCAGATTGGTAGGAACCTGTTAAACCTATCTGAATAGGAAGTGAAGAGAATAAACAATCACATGCAAAGAAATGACACACCAATTTTACTTGGTTCACCACTGAGGGATATGTCTAAGGAGCATACGCCGATATTGTATCAGTCGTACCAAAACCACTAATATTCAAAAGTTTTATAATAAAATATTTTAGCACAATCACTATGTGTCAGGTGAAATTCCTTTACAAGGTTCAAGGATAGCACATTGTATCCCTCAGATCACTTTTGCTAACTCCCCCTTGCTCACTATGCTGGAAGAATCTTCACTCAGTTTAATTACTTGAAGTTCGCATCAATGGTTTAGCATTAATTTATGCATCCTAAACTAAAAATGGATTCTATATTAAAGTCCCATAATCACTCATAGATTTAATTTATTTTTCCATACACTAATATGTTATGAAGATTAAATTTGTAATCTGATTTGGACAATTTTTAGGCTTCCTTGGGTGTTCCACGTACTGTTGTTGTTTCCGCATACCACAACTGTTTTTGCATACCATCCATCTCCTCCGTGTATCGTCTATCTCCTTCACATACCACACTGCTCCGCATTCTGATCTACTCCGCGTACTACTTCACACCTCCGTGAATCGTCTTGCTTCGTGTACTGCCTTACTCCACCACATACTGTGAGATCATCATGCATGAACCACACACTCTTCCATGGATTTTTTTCCTTACGTAGATGAGTCTCCCCGCATACCATCTTCTCCTCCGTGAACCACTTCAGACTTCTCCAGATTTCTCCCCAAAATTTTAATCTCTAATCACCTTTCTTAACAAAGGGGATTACTGTTCCTTAAATAGGCATGGAACTCTACAAATTTCTCTAAACCGATTTACCCAAAATTTCAATGTGGGACAATCTTAACTCCATCTTCATAAAATTATCCTCCACTATGTACCACTCTTATTTCACAAACTGCAGCAATCCCACCAACCTTTATCATTCCGCGTACCACATTCCTTCACCGTGCACTGTTGGTGCGAACTTTCTTTCAGTTCGGCACACCACACTGCATACTTTTACCACTACCTTCACCGCGTACCGCACACCTTCACCGCGTACCGCACGCCATCACCACATATCGTGCATCTTTACCACGTACTGCGCGCCTTCACCATGTATTGTGTGCCTTCACCACGTACCGTTGCCAAACTCCTGATTTTTTATGCCAAAAATATAGAAAACACTGGGAAACTACACCACCATCAACACTGCTTTCAGCCTCAATCGTATGACCTCATTCCTTGCAAACTCCCTAGTTGTTTGTGTGAAGATTGACAAAAAACACAAACCAAAATCCATTATTATCAACAAACAGCATTGGTTCCAACAATTCCAACCCACAAAAAGTGTTCCTAAAACACCATATACGTCTTTTTTATTCTAGGATGAATAAATAATCTCGAATGGTGATATGAATGAAATTGTTTTTTTATGAAAATCCATAGGTATAACCATATGTCTAGAAAAACACAAAACTGGTCCTCTATCAAGAATACATCCCTCAATGGTCACCCCACCATTAAATATGAACCTCATAGAAACACTGGTGAGAATATATTGGTTATCACCGACATCGACTGGTCCTCTATGCCTCTTTAACCATCTCCAAAAAATCAAGAACAAAAGAAATTGCAAAGAGAACCACAACACTACCTTGGTTTTCACAATCCAAGTGCATGTCAGCTATCACTGACATCGACCACCAATACTCTAAAGCCTCTTTCATGAATTCACTATATGAATTGATTTTTAATGCATCCACCTTCAAAATCTGTTTATCTGTTGTATACATCAATTCAAATTAGAACATTTAGAGATATTGCATCCATCTTCTATGTCTTAGATTCAAATCCCTTTATGATAATATGTGTTCCAAGCTCTTATGATCTATAAACACTGTAAATTTTTCACTGAATAGGTAATGATTCCAATTCTTTAAAGTATGGAATACAACAGCTAATTCCAAATCATGTGTTTGGTAGTTCTTCTCAAGAACCATAAATTCAGTGATTCATAAGCAACAACATGATATCCCTACATGAGAACACATCCTAACCCCCAATCATGAAGAATCACAATACACCACATAACCTTGTCCTAATTCCATTAATATCAATATTAGTGATGATTTAAGGAAAATTTTAATCTCTTGAAAATATTTTTTACATTCCTATTTCCATTGGAATGAAATTTTTTTCCTTTTCAAAGTTGTCATTAGTGAATCTAGTCATGAAAAATTATGAAACAAAATCAATAACAACCAGCTAAGACAAGGAAACTACATATCTCGAAGACATCTTTAGTAGTTTCCAAGAGATCATAGCCTCTATCGTTTCTAGATCCATTGAAATACATTTTTTAGAGATAACATGGATAAGGAAATGTATATCTTTTATCCAAAAAACACACTTTTAATGTTTAGAATATAGATGATGATCGCTCAAGATACACAACACTATTTCTAAGTATTGTTCATGATCACCCCTTCTCCTTAAAAACACAAATATGTCATCCAAAAATACCCCCAAAAAAGAATCTATATACCTTTGAAATATTTGATTCATTTATACTATAAATATAATTGGTTCATTCGTAAGATCGAAAGGCATAACTACATTCTCTTAATGGACATATCTACTCCTAAAAGATGTTTTTGGAATATCCTACTTTTGAACATGCAATTGGTGATATCCTGAATACATGTTAATTTTAGAGAACCATTGGGTTCTCCTCAATTGATCAAACAGATCATCAACGCATGGAAGTGGATACCAATTCTTTATCATAACAAGGTTAATCTTATGGTAATCTATACAAGTCCTTACAGTTTCATCTTCCTTTTTCACAAACAAGATTGGATTTGCCCACAGAGGTGTACTAGGCCGAATGAATCCTTTTATTTCCAAATCTTTCCACTATCCTTTAAATTCATTTAATTTTTAGTGTTCTATCCAATAAGATGGAAGTGAGATAGGAATGGCCCCTAATAAGATATTAATCATAAACTCCACTTATCTTGTGGGTGGAAACCATGATAAATTCTTAGGGAAACATCTAGAAACTAATCCACAATTATTGTAAAACCGTTATCCCTAATTTCATCCACTTATTCCAAGTTCAAATCTTCCAACTGGTACGAGATAATTTCAACCATTGGTTCCAAAAATCCTACTTCACCTACCTTTAAATTCTGGTATCCTCTAAAAATATTCTTGATTCTATTCTCAGTTGTAAAACTAATTACTTGTATATAATGGTTGATGTGATCTTTAAACATTTTCAACCAATACATAATCAAGATTACTTCATTGAAACTCATCTCAATCATAGATAAATATCATATAAATTCATACCCATTTATAGTTATAGAACATGATTTTCACATATAGGATCCATATTCTCTTTGACCAAGTGGAGTTTCAAGTTTTAAAATATAAGGCATTATCTCAATAAGAAAACCCAAAAGATCAATATCACAAGAAGAAATAAACAAATGGAATGCACCCTTATCAAACAAATCTTAAAAAAGGTTAGAATTTAAAATAATCTTACCACTCACCATTGATGGTCCAGATTTATCATTCATAATCATTTACTTAGATCCATACAATTTCTTACTCACTTCACTTTTTTATTTATTACCCAATTGTGGTTGCTCTTATTGAGGAGTCATGGTATTCCTAGAATCACCATGAATAGATCATTTCTACTAATGAGAATTATTCTACTGCCCTCATCCCATCAAACCATATAGAATCTACGAAAGATGACATGTGTCTCTAGTACCCGACCTTATAAAATTGTGACAATAGAACTGAAGATTCACCAACTAGTTGCAATTGTGACATTCCCTAGGTGGTGCTGGATAATCTTGCTTCATGTTATCAAAAGAACCACATTGAAAACATCTTGTCTTATACTTGGGTTTAAGAGGAAGATTCACTGGTCTATCCATCTAGTTCTAATTCATTCTAGTACCTTAGAAATAGGTGTCCCTTTTCCACTTATTCTCATCATCAGAGTTCCCACCATTTCCAATAGGTATTAACACGCTTCCTCCAACTATATTTCCTAAGATTTATCGTACTCCCAGTATTTCTCTATTAACCATATATGTATAATTTTTTATAAAAAGTATGGAAATATTTGAGAAAAACTATTTCCTCAACCATGATTCAAAAATGTGTTCCTTTAAGGATGAAATTGCATTAACTTTGGGTGAAAACAGACTAAATTAATAAATTTAGCTACATACTTTGTCATTGTGAGGTTCTCTTGATTCAAGATGAAAAATTATGTTGTTCTAGGAATCCTAAACTTATGAGGATAGAATTTCTTGTTGAACAATTCTTCAAAATACTCCCATGAAATGCCTTGGTTGAATTTAGTCTGAACTACTAAATCACACCACTGGCATGCTTGATCCTCTAACATATACATATCCAACTTGACTTTTAACTCAACTGGTGTACCTAGGAAATCAAAGATTTGATTCATCCTATTTAGCCACACCTCTTCCTTTTCTGGTACCAAATCACCCTAAAAGATGGTCGATTCTGATTTTGGAACTGAACGTAATGATCCAATTCCATTGGTTTATCCCTTTTGTTCCCTCTATCCATGGCTTGAAAATCATAGAAAACACTCTAAACCAACTATTGGTTCACCTTTGGCTCAGGTGAAACCACTTTCTCAGAAGCCTCTTCTGGTTGGTTTCTTCTATGCCTAACCTATTCTATTCTCTATAACAAAACAAAACACCATTTAGTCTCACTCGCTATCAACTAAAGTCCTAGAAATTTTAAATTTACCACATTACATTTATCACAAAAATTATTTTCAATATTCAACATTTTTCATCTTCAAAACCATTTTTAAAAATTCCACCATGCTCTTTGAAAATCCAACCATTTTCAAAAAAAATTAAAAATCAACAATTTGTAACTAAATCATAAAGCATTGATCAAAATAAAATATACACTCCTAGTAAGAATTCATTTCTTATCAATGTATGTCAGGATCTTCTCATCGGCTAAACCCGTGACAATGAGGTTACAACTCTTAGAAGTGTATCAAAACACTTATGTATCAAAATCCATGGTAACTTGAGGTTTAGTATAAATAGGTTAGTTATGTATTTTATGATTTACTTTTCAAGTCTCGATGATCCTACTCCTAGATACCATCCCAACTCAATGACTAAAAAACAATGATTTTTATGCTCTATTACTGAAACAACTGATACCATTTTTTCCCAAAATGAAAGATGGATTAGTCAATACTGATTCCATTTGTAACATATCACCCTTCACCACTGGCTTGAGAAGAGGTGGAGACATTACTATGTCTTAGGTGACATCCCCAAGACACCAAAGGTTGGAATTAAATGCCAAGGGCTTCATAAGAAATTGGGTGATGATTTACCCTTTGAAAATAAAACAACAAAACCTCAATACCATAACCAAAAAACCACTATATGAATCATGAGAAAAATTTAATACAACTCAAAGTAATACCAATAGACAAAAAAAATAAACTACAAACAAGAACCATATGAGAGTACAAAGTGGAAACTAAAACCAACAACTCAAAGATTAGAAAGACATCCAACAAAAACTCCCAACAAGCTCCAAGCTCCAACTTAACAATCCATGCTTAAGGTATTACGATGCATCAATAAAGAACTGGAATACCTTGACTTTACCTATGTCTTAATATACAATATCTACAAACACACAAAAGTGACCAAGTAAATGATTAGTATAAAACTATGTAGGATTTTCCCAATGACTTCCCTACTCACACCATTAGGATAGAGCATGTTAGAAAATTTATATGAAACAATTTATATAAATAAATTTAAAACAATTTATATCAAAACCAAAACCATTTCTAAGAAAAGCATTATTTCATGTAAAGAAACAAAACTAGTCTTTCAAACCATTTATCAATATATTTAGCATAACTCATTCCATTATATACATCCACATATGCATGCCAAGGTGAAAATTCTATAATAATGAGTTGTCTCCCATTGATCTACCAAGTAGTCACAAGATATTCATATACAAAGTGACCTAATGGTACATGCCCCTTCAATAGGGTCACTTTAATGAAAATGAACACATGACAACCATTTATGTCAAATACCATGCCAAACCAATTTTTCCAACTCATTTTAATAAAATAATCCTTTTATTGAAATAAAGTTTGAAAACCCTTTTCATAAATCAAAAAAAGGCCATATTTTAAAAGAAACATTTTAAAATCATAACAATCACTTTTAAAAACAAATAATTTTCACAATTTCAAAAACCATCACTAAAGAGGGTTTTTATCAATATTTATATAACCATTTCACAATTTGATTCAAATAATTTACACTAAAAAAAATTAGTTATTTTTTACCTAGAGATGATGAAACATATGTTATCAAGTTGAATAATATTTTAAATGGGTTAAATCAATCCTTTAATATGTGCTATTTTAAGTTGTATGTGTATTTGAAGTTTCTATAATTTATTCAAGGAAAAGGGGGAAATAACTTATAAATTAAGAAATATTCGAATAAATCACTCATCATCATTATTTATGTCGATGAAAAAATATTTTTCAAAATTAATAGAGTTTTTTTCAAGATTTTTAAATGCATATAAAAGAGTTCCTCAAGATGTAAATTCTTAGATAAATGAGGTATTTCTTAGATCTATAAATTTCCTAAGGGATCGTATTTTCCTTTATTAAGAGAAGTTCTCTTGGTAAATTTTAAAGAAGTTTGGAATGGAGGATGTAATGTTAATTCCTAATCCAAATATATTGTAAAATAAACCTTACAAGTATGATAAATATAAATAATCCACTTAAAATAAGTTTAGGAATTACAAGTTTTCTTTATCTAAAATATTTAATAACAAACATTGTTTATGTTGTTTGTTATGTTCTTAATATCAAATTACACCAAAGGAGCCTCGTTTTATTTAAATTAGGAGGAACCTAAGGTATATTAAATTCATTGTAGATTCTATATTCATTTTTAATGGTAATGGTAATTTATATCTTTATGGATTTACTGATACAGATTGGGTTGGGATCATTGATGATAGGAAGTTTACTTCGATTGTAGTTTTATTATTATGAGAAATATATGTAGATTAGTATATGAAGAATAAAAAATAATTCATTTTGACTATATTATAAGTGGAATATATTGTTATTATACAAGTAATAACAAATTTTATGTGGATGAGAACTCAACTTAAATACCCCATGGTGGAGTTGAAGTTAACATTGTTAGTGGGCTATGATAGTCAATGTGTGATAAATTTTTTTAATAATATTTATCAATGCTCTTAATAAAAATATATTGATATAAAGTATCACTTTATCAAAGTTAATGTAGATAGAGGTTACTTGAAGTTGGAGTTTTTTCAATAAAGTAATAATTTAAAGATGTGTTTACTAAGATGTTACCAAAAGTTTCTTTCCAAAAATTTAGGTTGATGATGGGAGTTCAATATAAATTCATTCATGGTTGAGGTATAATATATGTCCCCTTATCACTTATTATTTGGATTTCTGTTTTAAAATGTGTTATAATAACATAAATACAAATTATAAAGACATTTTTTCATTTTTTTAGATAAATAATTAAGGGGGAGAAAAATAAAAGGGAGAGGCTTGAATTTCAACATGTGTGGGATATTTTTAAATTAGAATTATTGATGGGTTTTTTGAAGAATGTGTGATGGAATTTTTTATGGAATATATATTGGGGATTTTTCAATATAATTAATGAGATTAATATTAGAAGAGTGAGTAAGGATGGGGTATCTTTATGGATAGATTTGACAATATTATTTAATCATTCTTATTTTTTCCATCAAAGGGAGATTTTGAGACCATATTGAAGGAGTTATAAATGATTAATAAATGTTATAGTGTATATATATTCAAGTAAAATCATTTAAACTTGAGTACATAGTATTTAAATTATTGTATTTTATAGTTAACTTATTATACATATAGATCAACATGTAAAGATTAGTGTTTGAGGTAGGTTGAATATCTACTAGAATTCTCCTAATGTAATTTTAGGTATATGAATCATTTCAAGAACATTATAGGTGTTTTTAAAATGCCTATATAATATTAAATAAGTAATATAACATCAGTTACCTGGTAAATTTTAAGTGGTAATCCAATATCCTAATAATAGATCAACCTATAAAGGGTTTTTACTCACTGGTATCCTAGTAGTTTTTACTAGAAACCTTATGGATCACTTTCTAACATGTACTCGTAATAGAGTACCCAACGGTGGTTATAGAAGGGTGATTTCCTATTGGTTATACTTAATTTGTGCCCAGTGGGAGCTGACAGATACTTGGTGGGGTTTTTATAGAAACAACTATATATTTGATATTTTGATGATGTGGATTTGGTTTTTCTATTGTGACACCTTTTAATTAACTCAATATGTTTGAAATACATATATATGATTTTTAAGAGGTTATTGTAAGGTTAAGAGATCAAACTCAATTTTACTCTAAATTTGGTTGATAAAATTTGAATAGATTTTTAATTTGAATATGATTTTTGAAGAGATGGGAATGTGTTGATAACCTGAGTGTGAAGTCATAATATTTTACTATTTAGTCCATTTGTGTTTTATGAATGTTGGAGGAGGATCAAGTTGATGAGTTTGGTTTTAGGTTATTTTTAGTATAATTCATAAATAACACTATAATAGTTTAAATAAATCATGATTTGTTCTAGGGGTGATGAACTTTCATAGGTGTTGCAGCAGAGGGAAGGTGATGCCATTGTCCATTTGTATGTGTGACTTATGCCATAGTTTTTCTAATTATTGTGTTCCATATATATTATGTTATAGTGAGATATGTATAAAATTTTTATCTTTTGTCTTAGTGTTTCTCAAAAATTGGTAAAGTCATAGTATTGAGTCATGGTTTTTTAGGGATTTATAAACCATTCCATAATATTTTTATTACACCAATATGCATTTCGGGTGGATGTAAATTTACAAGGAAAGGCGGTTTTGTTATTTTTTAATAAAATATTCTATGATGTGAATTTAATAAAAAAACATTTAACCAGTGAAATTAAGACACAATGACAACCATTACATCATAATTTATTAATGATCCTAAAATTTTAAGAGAATGAATTGTAACGTCCCAGTTCCGGAAGCCACCCAGAGGAGCCCCATACCCAGTTGGTCACATGGCCTCAAGCGCATTTCCCCAAATGTCAGAGGCTGCCAACTAATAGTGAGGGCCTTGGGTGTGATAGTGAGGAAACTATGCCCTCATTGGCAGAGTACATAGTGTAATTAAATAAATACATGCAAGAGAGGAAGCAGTAATAATGACATACAGCAGTAACAGCAAAAAAATGAAAATATAAACTGGAGAACATATATAAAAAGATGCATTATACATATGTCTAGGAAAACTACCAAACAAGTCACAATGATGAAATACAAAAGTGCTAAACCAAAGTGAAAAAGAAGGCAGATAAACTCCTCATCATCGCAAGCCATAGCTTGGTCACATGCTCTTCAGCTCCACAGCATATCAAGTACCTGAAGTAGAAGGGTGCTTGCCCTTATCTATACCTGCAACAATATAATCTATTTGGGACCAAAAGCATGACCCAAACAGGGTGTGAGACTAAATCCCAGTAGGCAACCACCCGAAGATATGTTCCTAATAGTCAATGAATATATGTTAGGTAAATTATAGAAAGTAGTAAGCAGGAAAGTACTCAGTAGTAAACAATCCACAGTTTAAACATCAAGAAACATCTAATCAAACAGCTAAGCACAAACAGGTAACCCTCTATGATGTACTCTCAAACATCCCCTCTGGTCCTACCTAAGAAGTACAAGCCACCCTCTGGGCAGTACACTAGGACTAACCCCTGTGGTTCAGTATATAAGACTCTCTGAGGAAGCACTCACAGTCAATTCCCCTTATAGTCTAAGGTAGTCAGGAACTCTCTGAGGAAGCACTCACAGTCAATTCCCCTTATAGCCCCAAGGTCAAGGACTCTCTGAGGAAGCTCTCTTGGTCAATTCCCCTTATAGCCCAGGTCTTTTATAGACTCTCTGAGGAAGCACTCACTGTCAATTACCGTTATAGTCTAAAGCAGTCAAGGTAATTCAGAGCAAAACAAAGACTCTCTGAGGAAGCTCACACGGTCAATTCCCCTTATAGTCTAAAGCAATCAAGGACTCTCTGAGGAAGATCACTCGGCCAATTCCCATTATAGCCCCAAGTGGTCCTAGGCTCTCTAAGGATGTTCACTCGGTCAATCTCCCTTATAGCCTAAAGTGCTCAAAGACTCTCTGAGGAAGCTCAATCAGTCAATTCCCCTTATAGTCTACTACACCAGGTTCTCACAGCCCTGTGTAGGACAACAATAATAGAAATGTGATATGGCCAAGTAAACCTACAAAACTACTTAGCTAATAGTCTATAGAAAATCAAGCATGTCAGAATTCAAACTCTCTATCCTACAGCAACAGACATGAAAAACAGGCAAGGCAGCCAAACTGGCTAATAGGACCAAACGGTAGTAAACAGAACATGTAAGGGAAAAACATCCAAAGCATATAAATCAACCCCATTCATATCCAAATAACCTATACACAATCATACAAGAATGGAAGGAAAACAATAGGGGTAAAACGGTAAACACGCAATACCTCGTTCAAGGGTATTGGTGGAATTTTCACATAATACTCAAGTACTTTGAACAGAAAGGCACAAACCACCTACCTTGGAATTAGGAGATCGATATATGTGAACCTCGAAGCTTGGTTCACCTTAGAATGATGAAGATCTACAAAAATGTCCAAAATGTTCAACCCATGATATCTCACGAGAGAGGATAAATCAGAAGACGGTGCTCTAGGAGAAGAGAGAACTCACTGATGCGATTCCAACACAACTGACAGTGTTCGATTCAGAGGATGGACGGACGCTTGGAGGTTTGTCAAAGATCTGTGGTTGTATGGCACTCCTAGATGAGACGAACAAAGAAGGGGGTGTTTCTGTCGATTAGACACGACCCCGGTGTGTTTAATGAAAAAAAAAGTACACGGAATTTACTTTTTAAGTACACAGCGTGTACTCGCCTTTTCTATACTCCTCTTTAAGCGGCCTCCAAGTCACTCCCACATGGCTGTGTGTGTGGTTATTACATGGCCTCCTGCAGTAAGGAATTACACGGCATGTACTCATAAAGTACACAGCATGTACTTAGAAAATTTCCAGAATTTCATTTTTCCTCAAAAATGATCAGAAAAGGAAAAACATACCTAAAAAGAAGATTTGTGTTCTTACAAAATTCCCCCCATAAACAAATTCTTCCCCAAATTTCACTAGCGTGGTATAGAAGAAGAAACCCCGAACAGCTCTATCCACTGTGATTGCACGTCTGCCTCCCTCTCCCAAGTCTCGTCCTATACTCTCACATGATACCAAATCACCCGTACCATAGGAACAGACCAGCCATGGAGAAGCTTCTTACTGCGATCGACGATCCAGATAGGATGCTCCTTAAAGGATGCATCCACTTCTAACTCAACCTCATCGGGGTTGGAAGACGTGATATGGGTATGAGAAGTAACGTCGAAGATGAGAAACATGGAAGATGTCATGCATAGCTCGGTACCTCTGAGGTAACTGCTACCGATAGGCAACTGGCCCAACTCTCTCTAATACCTCAAATGGGATGACGTACCTCGGTGAAAGCTTGCCCTATCTCCTAATCCTCTTGTGTCCCAACCTCGATGTAACATGCAGGAAAACCTGATCCCCAAACTCGAATTCTAGAGGTCGTCTCCTCTTATCAACATAAGACTTCTGTCGAGACTGTGCAGTATTCATCCTCTTCTGAATCAACTATATCTACTTTGTGGTCTCCTGAACAAGATGAGGTCCCAGCAAAGCTATCTCTCCTACCTCCAGCCAACATAAGGGTGATCGGTATGGCCTACCATATAAATCCTCATAAGGTTTCATCTGAATAGTTTCTTGAAAAATATTGTTGTAGGCAAACTCCACAAGAGTTATATGCTTCTCCCAAGAACCTCCAAAATCCAGAATGTATGCTCGGAGCATATCCTCAAGCACCTGAATCGTACGCTCGGACTGGCCATCTATCTGGGGGTGGTAAGCTGTACTCAAAAGTACATGTGTACCCAAAGCCTTCTGAAGCCCCTGCCAGACCCAAGAAGTAAAACGTGCATCCCTGTCTAAAACAATGAAGTGTGGAACTCCATGCAGATGTACAATCTCACAGATGTACAACTTTCCCATCTCATCAACACTGAAGGTCTCCTTGATTGGAAAGAAGTGAGCGACCTTCGTGAGTCTGTCAATGATAACCCATACTGCATCATTCCCTCGGGACAACCTCAGAAAACTGGTCACTAATTCCATCGCGACATCATTTCACTTCCACTCAGTAATGGGTAACTTCTATAAAATCCCTACTGGTCACTGATTATCCGCCTTCACCTACTGACAAGTGGAACACCTCAGGAAAAAACCAGCAACATCTCTCTTCATACCTGGCCACCAATACTGACGGTGTAGATCATGATACATCTTAGTGATGCCAGGATGAACTGCCCAAACTGAGGAATTAAAATCCCTCATCAGATCCTCGCGTATGTATGCTGGCACCCATAGGTGCCCCTGGAAATGCAAGATCTCATCCTCGCCTACAGTCCATCCAGGAATAGGGTACTTTCCTAACACACTCTCCCGTAGGAATAGACCTTCATAATATGATAGCTGCCTCATTCGTACTCGATCAACAAGGGTAGAGGTAACAGCTACAGAAAAAAGGAATATTTCCCCCGTTTGTCGTGCACCTCAAAATCCATCTCCGAGAACAGATCCATAAGCTGTCACTCACTGCTGGCCTCCTAAACTACCTGTATCTGAGTCCTCCTACTCAACACATCATCCATTGTGTTTCCCTTCCCAAGCGTATAGTCAAGATCAAAGTCAAAGGACTATAGGTACTCAACCCACCTTCGATGTCTCAAATTCAGATCACGCTGAGTGAAGATGTACTTGAGACTTTTGTGGTCAGTGAAAACCACAAAATGATCTCCCAGAAGATAATGTCTCCAACAGCGTAGGGCATGAACAATAGCTGCCAACTCCAGATTGTGCGTCGGGTAATTCCTCTCATGTGGCCTCAACTGCTGAGACCCATATGCAACGACTCCATCTCCCTGCATAAGCACAGCTCCCAACCCAATAACTGAAGCATCAGAATACACATTATAGCTCTTTCGCAGCTCTAGAAAGACTAGTATCAGTGCTGAAGTCAACCTCCCCTTCAGCTCCTTAAAGGCTGACTCATAAGAATCTGACCATAAGAACTTCACACCCTTCTTAGTCAGACCTATCAGCGGTGCTTCCATGCATGAAAAGTCCTTTATGAAGCATCTGTAGTATCAAAACAACCCCAAAAAACTTTTCACCTCAAATTCATTATTTGGCTGCTCCCAGGAAACTATAGCTCTCACTTTCTCTGGGTCTACTGATACTTCTACCTCTGAGATAACATGACCCAAGAAGTTAATTTGATCCATCCAAAAGTGACATTTTGAGATCTTAGAATATAACTGATGCTATCTTAGTGTACTCAAAACGATCTCAAGATGGGTAGCATGGTTTTGTAGAGTGTAAGAGTACACCAAGATATCATCCACAAAAACAACCATGAAGGAATCCAAGTATGGATGGAACACTCAGTTCATCAGTGCCATGAAAACTGCAGGTGCGTTTGTGAGACCAAATGACATAACCATATACTCGTATAGAATATACCTGCTCTAGAAGGCTGTAAGAGGTATATCAGATGGTATAATGTGCAACTGATGATAACCAGACCTCAAGTCAATTTTTAAGAACACCCAGGCTCCTTGAAGCTTCTCAAAGACATCATCAATCCTCGGCAACATATATTGGTTCTTAACTGTCAAATGGTTCAGCTTTTGATAATCCACACAAATCCTAAGGGTATCGTCTGCCTTCTTCACAAACAGGATAGGAAAACCCCAATGAGAAGTATTGGTTCTGATGAAACCCATTGCCTAAAACTCCTCTAACTGCTTCTTGAGCTCCTGAAACTCTGGTGTAGCCATCCTATAAGGAGTAATGGACACTGGTGTCTCTCCTAGCACAAGCTCAATAGAAAATTCTACCTCATGCTCTGGAATAAAACCTGAAAAGTCCTCTAGAATGACATCTTTGGAACGATCCACCACTGGAGGAAAGTCTAACTGTGAATTCCCATGGTCATCTAGATATAGACTAGAAATCTGGGTTGTAACTCCTCCCAACCCATGATGCTCTGGACCTGCTCTGCTCACCTGGGCATCCCATTCACCCTTATGAAGAAAAGTTTCACCTTCTGGTGACGTGAAACTCACCCTGTGGTGATAACATTCGACGACTACCTAGAATGGAACTAAATATTCCATCTAGAGAATGACATCATAGTCTATAATCTCTAGGAGATAGAGGTCCCATATAAAGTTACATCCACCAACCTCTAGTGGTCACTCCTTGCACTGATGTACACTAGTCGTACTAGTCCCTAACGGAGTGTCTAGCATCAAGATATCAGCAGAAGAAAAGATGTAGAGCCCAAGGCTCTCCACAACGGAAATAGATATAAAGCTATGGGAATCCCCTATATCAAAAAGAGATGAAGATAAAACTGAGGCTACTAAGATCGTATCTTGAACTGTAGAGGGTCCGAGATCCTGCTCCTGCTGGGTCTTCTCCACTGCAAAATTCTGGCCTGTGTCGTAGCCATGTGTCCCTGTCTGACCACTCTGAGCTGATCCACCCTGCTATCGCTGAAGAACCAGTGACTGACTACCACGGCCATGACCTCCACCTCAGCCCAAAATGTCCAGAAGAACTCCAGTTCCTAGACTAATGAGAAACTGGTGGCACTTCTCCTGAACATGGGGTCACAGAAGAACCCCTTGTCACCAGCTACTGGTGAGAAGAACTGACAAAAGCACTGAAGATGTCCCATCTTGCCGCAAGACCAAAACTCCACTGGGTCTCTTGGGAAACGTTTCCTCGTATGCCTACTTATCCCACACATGTAGCACACCACCTAGCTACCGAAAGATGCATACCACCTGCATTGATCTCCTCGTGCAGCCTCCCTGTGACACTTCTTGTTATTAGCTGGTGGAGCACTAACTTTGGATGTTGAACCGCCCTGGCTCACAGCTCCATAATCCCTCAGATTACACTCTGTGATCAGCACCTGGTTGATGATATAGGATATCGAAGTCAACCTAAAGATTTTCACCAGAGATCAGATGTTTTTCCTTAGAACGCCCTTAAACTTCTATGAAAGGAACAACTCATCACCTCCTGGAATAGGCATGAAATGTTGTAGATCTGTGAAATGGGAGGAATACTCCATAACAGTAAGATTACCCTACTCCAACCTCATGAAATCTCGGGCTCGATCGGCCCTCAAGGTCTCCGGATAGAAGTAATCATAGAAGATGCACCGAAACTCTTCCCAAGCCATATTCTTTTGGCGGCCCACCTGTGAGATCACATCCCACCACCTCTTGGAAGAGTCTCAGATCATGTAGGTAGCAAGCTTCACCCTCTTCTCTAGAGGTATCTCCATATGCTCTAAAATTGTCAGTGTGGCTTCTATCCATGACTCTGTAGCATGAGGTCCTTCATCCCCTGAGAAAGTAGGAGGATGCTGCTGCTAGAGGACCTATATCAAATCATCCATTGACAGGGAAGGAGGAGGATCTCCCTAAAAGGCCTGCATCATCCTCAGAAATCCCTCCTTGAACTGTGCATCCACACCTATGTCAGGTACAATGGCCGGTGCCAAGGCTGGCACAACTAGAGGATCTACATGTAATAACTGATCAGCCATGTCCAGTGTCTGATCGCTGTTTGGAAACTGGCACACAACTAGAGGATGTCTCATTAGAATGACTCTGCAATGTCAAGCTCACACCTTAGATCAAGGTTATCAAGGACTGAAAACAGGGAGTGTAAGAAGGGAACAGGAGGAATAAGCATTCAAGTTTTACAAAACAAGACTACACTATGTGTACATTTCCTACACGGTGTGTTCCCCTAAGTAATTTACATGGGCGTGTACTCCTGCCTAAACTGGTCGTGTAACACCCCAAACACACGATGTGTTCTCCTAACACACGGTGTGTACATGAATCCTCTTCGCCTTCCTGGGTCCTTCTACATGGTTAGGCCACACATCTCTCCTAAGACAAGACTACACGGTGTGTTCATGGTAGACACGACATGTACTAGACAAGCTTCACCTAGCCCGTGTTGTTAGTGACACAGTCAGACACACAGCTCACACTACACGGTATGTTCCAGATGGACACAGTGTGTACATGAAGAGGTAAAACCAACTTGTGTTGTTCATGACACGGCCAGGTACCGGGGTCCGACTACATGGAATGTTCAATACCGACACGGTGTGTATAGATTAAGGTTTTATCCATCTGTGTTATTAGTTACAAGGGCGGACATAGGGTCAAAATGACACGGCATGTTCGTCTGGTACACGGCATGTTCCCACCGGACCTTCCCCATCCCATGTCTCTACCCACACGGCCTACGACACAGTTAGATACTACACGGCATGTACATAAAGTACATGGTGTGTACTTAAGAAAAATAGTTTCTTCCCGAACAGAAGAACACATGGCATGTACTTAATGCTACACGGCATGTATTCTGGGTTTTTCCAGACAGTAAGCCTCAGAAACTACTCTGGAACCCATAAAACACTGAAACAAACACTAAAAGTGCAAAATTCCAATCCTTGAGGGCCCATACTCCCCACGAATCAAAGTCTAGAATCTTATACATGTTATAATAAGGAAAACAGAGCAATGATCCACCAAATTCCGGTCAATGAGGTCCCATAACACCTTAAGAACCAAAGTTTGGTGTCCATTCAAGAAAAACTTTACACAAAACAATACCCTATCAAATAGCAGGTATTTTTTATTAAGACATATATCACAATATCATGTGTATTCTACACAACATCTATCATAACAACATGAAATTGCTAATGCATCCTAGATGACAAGGAAAAAATGCATAAAATGTGATTTCTAGCAAGTGCCTATATGTTGCATGAGATGGCATACCCTCATCTCATTGGGTTGTGATAGAAATAGAACCTCAATAACCTCAACAGTAATAACACAAAACATTTGAGTCACCCAACGGTGAAAATCAGATCAACCGTAAAATTGAAAACCAGAAGAAATTGCAATAAATGAGGTAGATTGGATTTTCCCTATACACGGGTTAGCCACTCCTGGGAATAGCTTATTACCAAGTACCTATTCCTTCCTATCCCTGGCTAGAAGTGAGGGCCTTTGGTGTGATAGTGGGGAAACTATGCCCTCATTGGTAGAGTACACAATGGAAGTAAATAAATACATACAAGAGTGGAAGTAGTAATAATGAAATACAGCAGTAACAGCAGAAAAATAAAAATATAAACTGGAGAAAATATATAAAAAGATGCATGATACATATGTCTAGGAAAACTTCCAAACAAGTCACAATGCTGAAATACAATAGTGATAAACCAAAGTTTAAAAGAAGGAAGATAAGCTCCTCATCATCGCAAGCCATAGCTTGGCCCCATGCTCTCCAGCTCCACCGCATATCAAGTACCTGAAGTAGAAGGGTTCTTTCCCTTATCTATACCTGCAACAATATAATTTGTTTGGGCCCAAAAGCATGACTCAAACAGGGTGTGAGACTAAATCTCAGTATGAAACCACCCGAAGATCTGTGCCTAACAATCAGTGAATATATGGCAGGTAAATTATAGAAATCAATAAGCAGGAAAGTACTCAGTAGTAAACAATCCACTGTTTCAACATCAAGCAACAACTAATCAAACATCTAAGAACAAATAGGTAACCCTCTGGGATTTACTGTAACACCCCAAGCTTCCATGATACGCTTCTCATTCAATAATGCAATAGCTTGCATTGTACGCAGCTTCGAGTTCTAACACATGCCACAACCAATAAAAATAGCCGTTATGAATAGTAATACCTAATTTTTGAAATTTTATAAATTTTATCTTACCAAATGGACTTCATTTTTGGATTCGTAATATCGAAATTTGCCTATGTTGAATTTTTGGTATTTTTCTGAGAACTTCCAATTTTTTTATGAATAGTGAAAAATACTTATAACAACTTTTTTAATAAAAATAATTTATACTGATAAATTATACTATTGAGTGGTTTTAAAGTATAATTAGAATATATTTTTACCATTTTATCCAATGGTGTTCATTAGAATTAATTTCACTTTGAAATTGGACATAAACAATTGACAATCTTTTGATATAAATTGTTTCTTAAAAACACGCTATTTGTTGTGACAGCGGGAATTAATTATAAAATTAATTAATGCAACTTATATGTTTATAATTTTGTAAAATAGACATAATTTTTGAATTCGGAATATCAATTATAGCTTAGGGTGAAATTTTGGCATTATTCTGAAAAACTTCAATTTTTGATGAATAGTGAAACCACTAAGTGGTAGTTAAAAAAACTGATTTTTCGTTTAAATGAAACATTACCACTTCTGTGATTTGAATTTCAAAAATCAGACATACATGGTTGTCATTAGGAAGTAAAATGTGGTTCAATGAGATTAAAATAATTTTTTGGTGAATAGTAACTTTTAAGTTCTTAATCGCGATTAGAGGTAATTAGTGTAGTTTAAGGTAAAAATAATGTTTTAATAATATGAGATGAGCTTGACACATGTCCTTCCCTCATTGGATGTTCCATGAACGACCAAGAAAATCCATGGGTCAACTTGGGGACCCCATGGAGCCACTTTAGTTGGAAAATGACATAAATACCTTTTATTTAATGTTAAAGTAAAAAATGACACAAACATGAAATGTTTTACTTAAACAATTTTTACATGGGGTTATACAAGTCATATGTTTGACTATAAATAGTAATTGGAAAGCTAAAAATATTTCCTACATCATAGTATTTTTTTTATAATTTTTAGACATTAAATAAATTAAATTATTTATGACATCATGATGATGCAGCGATGACCTCATTATTTAACGATTTAAATAAAATGAGAAGATAATGTAAAATCCAATGCTTAAACTTGTCCAAATCCTATTGGATGAGTAGATTTCGAACCCTTATCATCTTATCCTCGAATTATATAAGTGTGGGACCTCTAAAATCCTAAACTCATTTTATAATAAAGTGACTTTTCTTTACTTTCCAAGAGTGCCCCTCCTCTCCACTTATAAAAGGCGCCCACCTCTCCCACCTCATTTACACTTTCAAGCCATTTGGCTCAGCCAAACTCTGCCCAAATACTCTCCAAACTTCCCCCTATTACTCCTAGAAGCCTCACTTTTGGCAGAACTCTTCCCAAGGAAGCCTTTGCCCCAAATCAAAGAGTGTTACCCGTTTTAAAGGTAGTGTTTTCTCTTATGTTATTTTGTTTTATTTTGCTTCTCCAACCCCCTAAACTCTTTTTATTAATTTCTTTTGTAACAACAACAGTATCCTCACTATACTAGGATGTTGTTATAAGAAGGATTCGAGCTACACTTACACACACCTACATCTAATGGTTAAAGAACATACGGTTTCTGTGGATGGAGAATTTCTGCCTCACGAAACGATGATTGTTCAACACTCATATAACACCTTCAAAGGTGGCCATTAAGATGTAACAATTTTTATATATGATATATAATATGTTTATGTTTTACTTATGCTTATTTATTTCTCATTTAAGGCATACTTTATGATTTCCATTATGGGTAAAACGCGATAATTTCATTTTAGGAAGTGCGGACTACCGCCCCATCAAAGTGATTTGAATCGTTAATGCCATATGTGGGATGTATAAAGGATGGAGTAAATGGTATTATACACTATATTATACTGTAATTATATTATACATTTATATCATTATGATTTCATTCCATTAAATATGAAATTGAAATGAAAGTAGCGTTCATGCGTACGTACGGCTTACCGTCTCCATGAACGGTGCATTTCATTTCTTACCTCTAAATGTTACGTAATATTATAAATGAATGTATATAATGGATATATAAGATATATATGACATCTAAATCATGAATATAATTCTGGAGATAATGGATATTCTACCACATAAACAACTTGTAATTATAAGAAGTTTATTGTTGACTCAAGTACCAAAGATCGACAAAACGACCGTTATTAACTTAAATAATTAAATAATGTTCATAACATGGTAATAAGTGATATAAATGGAATAATGAACATGAAAAAGGTTCTTAATTAAATAGAAATTAACTCTAGTTTATTATTCAGGAGGTTAAAGAACGGTCGAGTCAGGACAAGACGCAAGGTAAGGGAACTTCTTAACCTAATTTCTATTCTTTGGGTTAATCTCCTACTTTCAAATTATGTCATGATATTATTATGTCCTATCTTGTATTTTTACATTATTTATGTGTACTTATAGTGAATACACATTATAGATGTACTTTATTTAAAAAAATTATCTTTCTAAGGACTTCGTCTCAATCCCCTTTCATTGAGGCATATTTGGTTTTATACACAACTTTCTTTTATACGGTGTATAAACCCCTTTGAATTTTACGTTTATTAAAAAGGAATCTTTTTTATACGAAGCGTTTTTCTAAAAAACAAAAGGGAATGTTTTTATTTTCGTACATATGCGGCGACAACGACTTCTCCGCCGTCGTGACCATTATTTGAGTTCCGGCTTCCTCTACAAGCCATCATTTTTTTTAATGAAAAATAAATACAAAGTTTTAACTTTCTTTTATTTTGGTATTAAAAATGGTTTTGAAAGCGTTTTTATTATATCAATGTGTCGTATTGATATCTTGTGATTGAAATGTGGAAATGTTATGTTTCCTTTATGCATGTTTTATGTGATACGATTATGTTATGGTTTATGATATGTTTAAACCTATTCATATGAGGAATGTATTGGACTTAATAAGTGACGGGTGGAGCCCGCTATAGCTCCTCGATGCATCGGTAGGTCTCATGAGACAACTAGACGTGGAATTGGCCGAGGCCCTTTCCCAATTTGATTTATGGTTTTGGCCGAGGCCTTAATCATTTTAGACGTCTTGGTCGAGGCCTTGACAAAATGTTTCAGAATGTCCGGCATTATACATTCCCTCATTATGAAAGTGGTTATTGATCTTTCATGTGATTATTCGTCTAGTAGAATATCCATGTGAGTAAGTAAGTGGCATTATTTGATTTTATTTTTTCCATATTATGTTGAAGTTCAAGTTTAATAAGGCTTTTGTTTAGTTATACATTGCATTAAATGTTTATGTTTATTTATGAGAGCTTCTGCAATATTGTTATCCTTACTGAGCATCTGAGCTCACCCCTTTCAATGTTTTAATGTTTTCCAGGATGTGAAGAAGTATATTATGAATGACCTGTAGGGATAGTGTGAGGGGATATGAATACAATATGTTGTTGTAGTTTTGTTTTACTTTATGATGTAATGAAAGACTTATGAATGTATCTAGTGTTCCCAAAGCTACTAAACTAATCGGTCTTTCGAGACTTGATCTTTTGTGATCATGCCAATGTTACGAAGTAATACACCGGCTCTGGGTAGCTGGGGTCGGGGTGTTACATTTACTCTCAACCATCCCCTCTAGTCCTACCTAACAAGTACAATCCACCCTCTAGGAAGTACACTCGGCCTAACACCTGTGGTTCAGTATATAAGACTCTCTGAGGAAGCACTTATAGTCAATTACCCTTATAGTCTAAGGTAGTCAGGAACTCTATGAGGAATAATTCATAGTAAATTCACCTTATAGCCCCAAGGTCAAGGACTATCTAAGTAAGCTCACTCAGTAAATTCCCCTTATAGGCCCGGTCGTTCATAGACTCTCTAAGGAAGCACTCACCGTTAATTCCCCTTATAGTCTAAAGAATTCAAGCTAATTCATATCAAAACAAATACTCTCTAAGGAAGTTCGCATAGTCAATTCCCCTTATAGTCTAAATAAATCAAGGAATCTCTGAGGAAGATCACTTGGTCAATTCCCCTTATATCCCCAAGTGGTCCTAGGCTCTATGAGGATGCTCACTCTATTAATCCCCCTTATAGTCTAAAGTGATCAAAGACTCTCTGAGGAAGCTCACTCGGTCAATTCCCCTTATAGTCTACTACACTAGGTTCTCACGGCCCTGTGTAGGTCAACTAGCATAGAAGTGAAATATGGAAAAGTAAACTGACATAACTACTTGGCTAATATTCTACTGAAAATAAAGCATGTCAGAATACAAACTCTCCATCCTACAGCAACAGACATAGAAAATAGGCAAGGCAGCCAAATTGGCTAACAGAACCAAACGGTCCTAAACAGAACATGCAAGGAAAAAACATCCAAGTCATAGAAATCAACCCCATTAATATCCAAATAACCTCTACACAATCATACAAGCATGGAAGGAAAACAACAGGGGTAAAACGATAAACACGCAATACCCCGTTCACGGGTATTGGTGGAATTTGCACATAATACTCAAAGACTTTGAACGGAAAGGCACAAACCACCTACCTTGGCATTAGGAGATCTATATATGTGAACCTAAAATATTTATTCACCTTAGAACTCCAAATATCTACAAAAATTTCCAAAACTTTCAAACCAAGATATCTCACGAGAGAGGAGGAATCAGAAGACGGTGCTCTAGGAGAATGGAGAACTCACTGTTTCAATTCCAATGCAATCAACGGTGTTTGATTTGGAGGACAGATGCACGCTCGGAGGTTCATCAAAGATTTGAAGTCTTACGGTGCTCCTGGATGAGACAAAAAAAGAAGGGGGTGTTTCTATCGATTAGAAACGACCCCGGTGCATTTAATGAAAAAAAAAAGAAAGTACACGGCATGTACTTTTAAAGTACACAGCATGTACTCACCTTTTCTGAACTCCGCATTAAGCGGCCTCTAAGTCACTCCCACATGGCCATGTGTGTGGTTACTACATAGCCAGCACACGGCCTCCTGCGGCAAGGAAGTACACGGTGTTTACTCATAAAGTACACGGCGTGTACTTAGAAAATTTCCAGAATTTCCTTTTTCCTCAAAAAAAACTAGAAAAGGAAAAACATACCTAAAAAGAAGATCTGGGTTCTTACAGAACTATGATATTTTAGTGGAGGATATATATCATAACTCCATGATTTCTGTACCTGGTTGACCATTATTTTTTAATGTGTTTCACTACACCATAGTTATTGGTTGACCTATTTATTCATAAATTCAAGCAATCCTTTCCCTTTCCATTGAGTCTAGATTCTTCGTGGGTGACTCTAGATGGTTTTGGGTGCTTCCAATTTTATCTTGGGTGCTTTTTTATGTTTTTCAATTTTCTTCTTCCATGAGACATATTTTAAGTTAATTCATGTACCATTTACTTGGTTTTTTTCTTTCCTCAATTTTCCATCACATTGTGGTTCTATATATAATAGTAAATGTATTTTTTATCTAAAATGGAGGAATATAAGTTCATTGGAGATTATTTTTAGGGATAATTATTGAGTTGTGTTCTTTGATGATGAGAAAAATCAAGCACTGGGTTGAGTTATGTGATTCAAGGACTCTTTTCTTTTACTACTATTAATATAGAATTATTTGATATTGATGTAATCTAATAAAGTAAATTGAAATTAGGAATTGTGTTAAGTGGTTTTAGTATATGTGATTTATTATTATTAACTTCATTTTGTTATGGTATATTGAATTATTGTATACTTTAAGTAGCACTAAGTATGTGGTAGATTTATAGTGATGTAGATGTGTGAGGAATTTAACATTGTTTGGTCAGTTGATGATTAGATGTGTGATGTATATGAATATGGAATAAATGAATGAACGAATGAAAATTAGGGATAATATGATATATGTATCATAGAATTAATTTATATAATGTTCAAAAAAATTATTTAATGTAGTAAATGGATTATGTAGTAAACTAATAATTAATTAAGAAGTGAAAAGGTTAATGTAGTGACTTGTAAAATTAAAATCGTGTGGTTTTTTTCCATAATTTTTCTTTGTATTTATTTAAATAGGTGTAATTATGTGGATAATATAACATATGTAATGGAATCAGAATATGTGGCCTTTTTTAGATGTGAAACTTAGATTTGTCACATGTGAGTCTATATATATATCAATGCATATTTTTTTATCTCTATAGAGGTTGTCGTGTTATTCACCATTTCCATGCACCACCAACCGAGTTGGATAGCCTTATAGATTCTCACATGAATTTGGGTATCAATAGCATCCCCAACATCTAGGTTGTTATGGAAATGGATGGTTGACTACCCACTCCCCCTCTATTTCTCTCCCTTCTAGTTATTATGGTGTTTTAGTCATTGTGTTTATGTTTTTGTGGTATGAGGTGTATTTGGATGTGGTTGTGGAATGATGAGTTTTTGGTTCTGGTATGATATGGTTTGTGGACAGGGGAAAGGATGGGAGCACCAGGACATATGTCATTAGGAAATGATGCGGACTAGATCAGTGGGGACATAGGTGTGAAGTACCTCCCTTTCAATAATTTTCATGAGTTACTATAATTTTATTATACTCCAATTTTAGAATGTGTGTGTGTGTTGAGATGGTATTGTATGTTTCCTTGAATGGTATAACATGTTAATTTCATTATTTATTCACTAAATATTTAGTACATGTCTTCCATACTGACACAAAAGTTCTTGGGAAGGAACCTACTAGGTATATTCAAATACTCATCCCCTACTTCTATATGTTATTTTTAATATTTTTAAGACAATATTGAATATTTGGTTAGATGATACTAGCTCACAAATCATTCTTTGGTGGACATTGGAGGAATCGTTATCTTCCTTGTGTGATGTTTGATTTTCTTGATATTGTTTTTGAAGTTATTTTAGTGTTATGATATTACATGCATTTTTTTAGTATTTTCAGGATTATTGAGCTTTATTATCTAATGTTCTAGGAAATTGATTTATGGATCATTCCCATTTCTTAGGCTTAAAAGGGGTAATACCTATCATATATAATTTTTATACCATTGGTGCGACTGTCCAATTTAAGGACTAATGGAAGAAATATTCTGGGGTGACTCCTAATCTTACTACTAGATCAACAGGGGTTCTCTTGGGATATGATAGAGTGATCTCAAAGTGAGTGTTTTTCTAAGATAGTGTGTGTAGTAGGAACTGGTGAGGATTTTCTTAGTTTGGTAGGGAAACAGTTTCATTTGACCTTAGCATGTGATGTAGGCTAGGGAGACTAGCTAAGTCATAGAAGGGCCCCTGTGATCTGAATCAAGGACCTTATTTAGTCTACTAATCATATTTAAGTAAAATTGTACTAGTTTTGGGGTAGATATTTACGTATGGTATATGAATCACCCTTTATTTTATATGTGTTTTAATTTGGGGAAATTATAGGGAAATTATATAAATTTAATTAAATAACCTTAATCTATTTCTTTATCCTAAGGCTTAGAAATTTTTGTTTTATGGATTAGACATGGATGGTGGTTGATTTCCTTGCATATTTTAGGTGGGTAATGTGTAGTGGTATAATCAGGCTGATCCTAGGTGGATTTATGGGGAAGAGTGTGATTCATGAAGGAAAATCCTACATGAGTTTCAGTGATGCAATTTTCCAAAATATGAAGAATTAATTTTTTATCAAGAGATAAAACAAAGGTTGATTCACTACCTTGGTGATTGTGATGAATCAGATTTCATGTGGGAGAATTAATAGGGTTTTATTAGGATAGAATTATAATAATTGATGTTGAATGTTTTTTGGAAACATTAACTACTCACCACTTGATAGAGAAATTCAACCATTCAAGAGTTTGGGTTGAAATTCATGAACCTTCTATGTTATTATTTGGACCACTTATTATATGTGGATGTGAGGACAAGGAATTTTGTGGGAGCCTTATATATATAGATTCAAATCCAATTTTCACCCTTCACCTTGAAAACTTATACTGATATTCTTATAAAACTTGAGTTGATTGAGAATAATTTGATGTAAAAGTATTCAATTAAATAAAATTGTCATCATAACTTTCTAAGGAGCAGATCTACTGAAAGGAGTTTATTTTTTTAGGGTAGTTAAGGTTACAACCTATGAGGGTCACCCTCAGCCATCCTTCTTTAATATATTTGATATTTGTGTTTTTTAGACTTCTATAAGGAAAAAAGTGTTGTATTTTATTTCTTTGGAGGGTGGGAACATTGTAAATATAATTTCCCAAAAATCCTTAGTAGTCAACTTAGAGTCTATAATATGGTGGATTTGTATTCCACTCCAACAACAGTTTCCTCCTCAACCATATACATAGTAGTTTGGTCATCAATATTTTGAACCATCAATATGATATGGACTATGGAGAGAAAATATATGATATATTACTCACCCTTAGGGACCTATGGACCTCAGAATGAGCATTGAAGAGATGGTGGATAACATAAGGGGTGAAGAGGAGGATGTACAGGATGTGGAAACATGCATGCAATGAAGATTCCAACACTAGGAGGATTAGAGGTTTTCCAAGTTACTATCTACTTATATTTTAATTTGGTTCATTCATTGATTGAAACAAGATATCCACACTACTTTATTTATAATACTTTATTCAGGGCATTGGAACTCAAGGTGGACAATTATATTAGGCCCCTAGTATTTTCTACATAATTATTCTAGATTTATATAGGTGTTTCATGGATATAAGTTGACAATAGGGTGGTACCCATCTATTAGAGACTATTTTATTATATATATAACCATAAAATGTATCTTTGGTATAGATTGGTTGTACTCTATACAAGACTTCATTTATTTCTATCATATATGGGTAGTATTTTCTAACTTGGAAGGTAAAGGTGTGATGTTCATCGGTGATTAGAATCATTATATGGATCATATATGCTCATAGACGAGATGAGAACTTGGATTATGTTTTATTATGAATGATTAGGAATGTTGGGATGAGTTCTTGGATTCCAAGTGATTAGTGATGACTAAAGAGGTCAGGAAGAGTGTCCTGACCCATGTGATATCTGATAATTGGGAATATTAGGATGAGCGCTCAAATTCCACTAGAATTCCAAGATGATATTCTGGATTCCTTGAGATGATTGATGATTGGGTAATATCATGATGAGAGAACGGATTCCATGTGAATTCCAGGATGAGCGCTCAGATTCCATGTAGTACCTCTTGGTATAGGGAATGTTAGGCTAATCCTAGATTCCATGTGGTGACTTATGGTTAGAATAGTAATCAATACGTTCTTAGACACACTTTAGAACTAGTCGAAGCAAGTATGATTGATCATGGTCATAGACCTAAGGATTGACAATGATCCTGCCGACCTCGGGAGTCATCGCAAACCTAGGGCATCGATGGTTATTTATTTAATGCTCTTATATAAATTTTTTATAATTTATAAATTTTTTATCTTGAGAACTTATTAATTTAATTTTACATCAAACTATTTATTTTAAGGACGTCATTGGTGGTGGCCTATTGAGTTTTACTCACTCCATATTCAGGCCTCTATAGTACTTGGATACCCAAATGGAATCACTATTTGGTTGCAGGTTACAGGTTTAGGGAAATGCTCAACATTGATGATAGTTGGTTTGATGTGCTAGTATGGGTATGGATAATGGGACAGGGTTGGGACCAATTAGGGATGAGCCTTAGTATAGTTTTACTTTATTCTTTTATTACTTATATATGTGATCCATCTATAGGGGATCTTTAACATGTATGGCATACCCATCTTTTTTGAATCTTGTTGTTGTACTTATTAATTGGTATTTTCCCTATCTTATTTAGGATGTGTATCTATCTTGATTTATATATTTATCATTACTTCCATAGTTATAACTACTCTAACATGGTAGCATAGTCTCCCCATGGTATCCTCTCATGTTTTCACCTCTTTTTGGAAACTTCTAGCATGCGGAGAGGCATGCTTGAGGCATTATAGTGCACCAACCCAGGGCACCGATTCTATGAAAACCCTTGTCCTTATTACACATTAATTCATGATTTATTACATAATAATACACATAATACAACCTATAATATAGATAACTCTAGTTTATTTGGGTAATTAGGTACATTACATAACAACTTTAACAGGGGTACATCAGCATTATTGAAAACCTCTATAATATGCCCATAATATTCCATCATTCTTAAAAAAGCATGGGATAACCTAGGGACATACATAAAAAATGGGTGAGATATAAATCCAAATAAGGGAATAAACAAATCATAACATGAATAAAATATTACATGTTAAACAATAGGAATTTCAATGGGATATAAAAGGGGTTAGAATCATAAATATGAACAATGAGGCATGATATAGCATGATAACATAAAGGAAACATGGAAATGTGGAAACAACTTTAAACATGAGATTATAAGAATAGGTTAAGTTTAACCACCAAGACATCATAAAATAATGTTTTTAGGATAACCTTTTTCGCACCATACATGGCGTATCATGAGACTAAAATATTACCCAATGCATTGGAGTGTTATTTGGGTGCACCCATCATAATCATATCATGTGCATGCATAAGTGTACCACATATATCATATAACATAAGAACATATTTCATCACATTTGATCTCACGATTAATGATTGTGGGATAAATACATGGAATTACCAGATAAATGAATTATAGGTACAACTAAGTGAATAACCTTGAGTGGAAATGGGTATGGTTATACACCTCACAACTGTTTAGTATAGAAAATCATAGTGGCATTTCGGTAGCATAACGACAGTATATAAAGATTATTAAAATGGTTCAATGAGATATAAAGTTGTATATCGTCATTTGTAAGTAAAATTGAAATTATGAGAGATATGTAAGGACATAATCCAACATGAAAAATTGTGAATTATTAGTCATAAGACCAAGAGAGTGTTTGAATAAAAACTTGGCATGGAAAAATCACAGGATAATTTTTAGAAGCATAATGGGGGTACATTATGAATCATGGAAGGTATTAATGAGAGTGAAAGGGATCACCATTCAATTTTAAATCATATTTGTGGTAAGATTGGTGTGAAAAATCATATCCCATTAATATCAATTAGAATAAAAAGTTCATTACATAAATAAGGTGCTTTAATAAAGTGAAGAAAGAGAGGATCGCTTACCTTGAAATGGTAATTCCAAAATCTTGGGAGGAGATTCTTGAGAGCTTGTGGGAACCTTGGGAGGAATATAGAGATTTATAGGAAGAGTATGGACGTGTTCCAAAGTTTTTGAGTGAATAGTGATGAGAGTTTGTGTGGGTTTATATAGAAAAAGTGAGGGGGTTTTTTATTATTTCTCAGACATAGGTTTTGGAATCTATATAATAAAATAACCAAAAACACAAAATTTCCCTTGTTTTATACCAAAGATTAATGTTTTTAATTATTTTATAAGTCCAAGGGACAAACTCGTTATAATATTTCACTTGGTGATGTGAAAGTGAGTCATGTTTATAAAGAATTGATTTTAAAACCATAAAATATAATATAGGTTTTGAAGGATTCATTAAGGCTTAATGAAATTAATTAAATAACCACAAAAACATATTATTTTAAAGTGGAAACATATATTTGGTCATGTATACCCTTTATAGAATTTATTACATCACTTTTGGGTCATTATGATGTCACAATACATATTGTATATTTACACCCTATTTAATTTTTACCTGAAAATTTGACTGTCTTGGAAAATTAAGAAAAATTCACTATAGGATAATTTTGAAATGATGATTTCTAAAATAATACATGTTTAATCAAAATAATTTTCTAAATATATGAATTTTCACTTTTAAAACAAGAATCTATATTTATTAAGAAATGTTGGGTTTTTTGACAATAACTATTTTCAAACCCATATAAAAATTACATTTGACTTCATAAAAATTATATTATCATTTATATTTAATAAATATTATTTAATAATAATATTTTATTAAAATATCATTTATTTCAAAAATTTATTAATTCATCAAAAGGAATATTTTAATTGAAATTTCATATTACCCAAAAATACAATTTGTATTTTAACATATCAAAATCAAAATCATTTATAAAGTAAAAATAATAAGAAGTAAATATATTAATAATTATATATAAAATATACATATTCATATTATTAAGTTCTTGATACATATCCCTTTATTACACCAGTAAACACCCATAGGGTAAGGTATGTGATAGTGAAATTTTCATAGGGTGGTTCATCGTACATGGTTTGTGTGTGATCTCGATGAGCTTGAACTTCTCCCATAAATGGTTTTTCTCATGCTTTAGTTGTTGTATATTATCTTGAACTTGGTTAATGGAAAATCCTATTGATTATCTCTCCCTCGTAATCTCTAATAAATGGGCTTCATAGGGCACGATCTTACTGGTCGAGGTCATCACTTCCTTTGCCTGTGTCAATTAAATTTATCAAAACCCTATATTTATAGAAATCACATGATTTTTGTTCAAAGGTTATTTTATCAAGGGTTATGATACTTAATAATATTTTAAAATCTGATGGGATATAATAAAACCAAATAAATTTATGTGTTTTATATAACCATAATAGGATATTTAATTCAATCACAAAGGGAATTTTATTTATAAAATTTTAGATCTTTATAATCTTCCCCACTTTATAAATCTCACCCTTAAAATTTTCATTTCACACACTAAAATAGATGAGTGTAATTTTGTTTCATCACCTCCTCTGGTTCCCACATTGCTTCATCAAACTTATGGTTTCTCCATAGAACTTTGACTGGGTGCATTGTCTTATTTAAAAGAACTTTTTCTTTGTGATCTAATGTCTTCACCGGATACTATTCATATGAAATATCATTATCCAATGGTACCACCTCTGGATTTAGAACATTTAAGGTATATGGTATGTATTTCTTTAAGAGATATACATGGAACACATCATTTACTTGAGATATATTAGGATTTAGTTCTAGTAGACAGGCCATCACTCTAATTCCATCAAGGATCTCAAAGGGACCGATGTATCTTGGAATAAGCTTTCACTTCTTCCCAAATATCATGAATTTCTTCCATAGATATATGTGGAGGAATACCTTATCTCCAACCTCAAACTCCAGGTCTCAAATATGAATTTTAGCATATCTCTTCTGTTGACTCTGGGAAACCCCAATGTACTGCTGAATGGTCTTGACCATTTCCACCATTTCCTCAACCATTTTAAAACCTAAAAGTTTTTATTCACCAACTTCATCCCAACATGCAGGTGTTCTTCACCTCTTATCATAAAGGGCTTCATAGGGATCCATTTGGATCCTTGAGTGGAAACTATTATTGTATGAGAACTCAACAAAATGAAGATATTGATCTCATACTCCTTTGAAGTCCATTGAACATGCTCTCAACATATCCTTTGGTGTTTGTATAGTCTACTCAAATTGGCCATCAGATTGAAGGTGATAAGTCGTGTTGAAGTTCAGCTCAATATTTAGATCACATTATAGACTCTTTCGAAACTTGGAGGTAAATTGTAGAACTCTATAATATATAATTGATAGTGGTGTTTAATTAACCCTAACCACTTCTCTAATGTATATCCTTTCAAGTTTATCAAGTGAGAAGTTATCTCAAATTTCAAGGAAGTGAATAGTCATTATAAGAAGATCTGCCACAACACATATAGCATTGTTTCTTCTTAATCTCTTTAAAAGACCTGTAAAAAAGTATGTGGTTATGTTTTCCCATTTCCAAGTTGGTATGGGCAATGGTTACATCATCTCCTTGGATTTTGTTCCTTTCATCCTTCACTTGATGACATACAAGACATCGATATGTATATTATACGATATCCTTCTTAATATTGTCCTGCCAATAGTACATTTATAGATCTTAATACATATTTATGATCCCTGGATGGATGGAGAGGGTTGAGTTATTTGTATCATCCAACTACTCATTATTTAACATATTATTTTATGGTACGCATAGTCATGACCCAAATCTTATAAATCCTTCTTCATTAATTTTGAACTCTAGGGATTTCCCTTTTCCTATAGCTTCTTCCTTATTCTGAATTTCTACACCATCTCTCTGAGAATATTTTATCTTTTCTAGATGGTATGGTTGAGAAATAATTTGTGAAAGTATTGATGATGTTCCTTCCATTATGATTCACATGCCCATACTTTTCAAGTCTGAGAATATCGGATCTTTATTAATTCTCATAAATGATAAAATTGTTGGATCCTTTCTACTTAGAGTGTCTTCCACTTTATTTTCTTTCACATGATGGTAGTGGATTGAGAAGTAATAGTACTTAATCATCTCTAACCATCTTCACTAATGCACATTCATCTATTTTTGTGTGAATATATACTTTAGGCTCTTATGATCCTTATATATTTCACACTTCACCCAAAATAGATAATTGATGTCGCATTTTCAATGTGATGATCACTACAGACAAATCTAGATCATGCATTGGGTAGTTTTTTCATGAACTTTAAATTTCCTTAAGGAATAGTCTATCAATTTATCATTCTTCATTAGTACACATCCCAAGTCCTTCTTCAAGGAATAATTATATACTAAGAAAAGTTCCCCACTTGTGGGTAGTGTATGTACAGGTGCAATGATAAGGCTATTTTTCGAACTCCTTAAAGATCTCTTCACATTCATTATTCTAAAAAAATTGAATCTCTTCAAATTTCTATTGGTTAGAGGGTTTGAAAATCATGATAAATTTCTCACAACTCTCTGATAATACCTAGATAACCCAAGGAAACTATGCATTTTCATCACAGATATTGGTCTCAGCCATTCTTAAATTACTTCTATCTTTGAAGGGTCAATAGATGTCTCATTACTTATGATAATATGACCTAATAATGAGACTTGCATAAAATATAACTCACAATTGTTGTACTTTGTGTAAATATTCTCCTTTCGTAAGGTCTTTATCATAGTGCTCAGATTCTCCTCATGTTCATCCTTGCTTTTGGAGTATATTATAATATCAACTATAAAGACTACCAAAAAAATTTCAAGGTAATATATAAAGACTATATTCATAAAGTCTATGAATATTTCTAGAGTATTAATGAGTTTTTATGGCATTACTATACACTCATGTCATATATACCTTGTATGAAAAGAAGTCTTGGGGATATCCCCCTTCACCTTTACTTGATAACACCCCGAAAAAAGATCCACCATCGAGAAGTATTGGGATCCATGTACTTGATTGAACAATTCATCAATCCCTAGAATATGATACTTGTTCTTTATCTTGATATTGTTGACCTCATGATAATTAATGCAATGATACATTGACTCATCCTTCTTTATGAAAAAGAGGATTGGTGCACCCCATAGTGAATCACTTGGGTGTATGAACCGTTTATCCAAATTCTCCTATAGTTTCTTCTTCAGGTTATCAAGTTCCACAGAATCCATTCAATATGGATTCTTGGATATTGGAAAATACCCAAGTATAAGCATGATTGAAAATTCAACCTCTCGGTTGGGAGGAAGACCAGGAAATTCTTTAGGAAACACATCAACATATTCCCTCACAATTGGCATGTATTCAAGGATGATAATTTCCTTAAACTCAACCATTTGAGCTAGATACGCTTTCTCATTGGGAAATAATATTCATTCTTGATATGATGATACTAAAGAAGATTCATCCTCATCCTTTAAATTTTATAGAATTGAAGGGTGATTCAGGGTGTAGATGATTAATTCCTTCTCCCAGAAATTTATATTGGATTTATAAAAGGAAAATCATTACATAACTAGGATAACATAAAATTTCACTAAATGGAGACTGATAAGATTTTAAAGAATAACATTTCCACAAACTTCATCATGTGATACAAAAATCATAGAAGTTTTCCTTAATGATATCAAATCATTTCGGGTGGTGACTCAATGTTCTTAGAAAACATAAAATATGTGTTAATAGGGTATGAATTGAAATACAACATGACATGCACTACTCTAAAGTAGAGGTTACATGTACTTCAGTCATCATGATTTATCTCAACATAAGACTTGACTTGTTCCCTCATTCTTGGAGATTTTTGGTTCCCATAATACTTATTAGCCCTTTGAATTGAAGGTATCAGGCACATAGTGGAAGCCTCGTAACTTGGGAATTTAAAAATTTTCCACTAATGATCAACATGACTATGTCATCATCAGTAAAGTGCTTCTTAGTATAATCTTGACAACCATGTGTGAGGAATTTTAAGAAGAAAATAATAAATCATAAATACCTTATTAGATCTGAAGTCGCGCTCAACGTCTTCTCATCTCCAGTGATCGCTGCTCAAAGAATATGAATTCAAATTCATCTATATTGTCACCACATGCTTCAAAAACCTATGGGAATGTCGATCATCAAAATCTAGGTGCTAGCACAGAGTTCCAACAACTCATTTGATGTCCTGTTGATCACCACTAATCTTTTCCATTGATTCACAAAGAAGAACTAAAATCAAGTGCCTAGAACTAGAGTTTATCTCTCTAATAATTGAGAGAGAGAGAGAAGAGATAGAAGCTCTCACTGTTGATAAGTGAATAGTCCTTGGTGAGAGCTCTCTTTCTTTAACTTATAGTGATTCAATAAATATCTGAAATAAAATCCCGATACATGAATATTTATTTCCCACTAAAAAATGATATATTATGACTACTGTACTCAATCATAAATATAATTTATATTTTTATCACTTTCTTATAATTTAATAAATATATTATGTGATAAAACTCAATCCAATAACTTGAATTTTCATTCCTGCAAATATTAAATAAAACTTGAATATTTTAAACTAATATTTGTTCAAATAATATATTTCATAATAAATAAATTCAATACCAATTATTCTTAAGTTGAATAATAATAATTTATTTATTTTTTTGTTTATATTTCATCCTTGGACAAAACCTAGAACCTAGTGATGGGTCCCACTATTTCCAAAACTCCTATTCACTAAAATAGGGCAGACTTTTGAATATTCTATTGTGTGTGACCCTCTAGACCATTATCTCAATAGTAGTGAATACTATTCAAAAACCAAGAGTGGGATCTAGAAACCCATCATGACCCCTAAAGGGATAAGGATAGTCCTAGTAATGACAAACAATATATGAACATACATTGTATAATATAATCTCTTTTCCTTTAATATCTCATAAAGCAGGATGCACACCTGTGTTATCACCCTTTCTTTCTTTATTATTTGTTGATTTTACTAGACGGATTTACCCTTAACTACAATGTCCATGGATTTATGAAGGTACTACCATCCTGATCTTCCAGGCCCAAGATATATTACTTCCTTAACCTGGAATTGAGAAATAATTTCTTTCCCATTCAACTAATATCATACCACCAATGATGCACCCAATACAAGCTACCTCATCACAATTTCATTATCATGGTTTTTTTCTTTCATCAAAGCATGTGATCAAATGGAACACATTGGTAATGAGCTCAAGTCAGGAGATCAATACACATGTCCATAGATAAGAATATCCAATGACACCCAAAACATGTGGTGTTCCTATTGGATATTTTTTCCTCATGATCTCACTACTATATATCACCAAGTGAAAACTTCATGAGAAGAAGTCTCAATGTTTATGAGCTCCGAACACCTGATAGTCAAACATCTACTATTCCCAGTCAGTAAAATGTATATATACCATAAGGATATGTTTAAGATTAATGTCATAGTATCTTGAGGTTATCATTATATCCTGGTATCTTATATAACCTATTGATAAGACATTTAATCTATGGACATTGCCATTAAATAGTGGATGCAGAACTATCTACACTATAATGGTGAGATTTCATCATGCATATCTAACTATATACATGATATGGTAATCAAAATTATTGTTCAAGTTGGGTTTAGGAAACCCACTATTACAACACTCTCACTTGTACTAGAGATAACTTTCTAACAAAACTTATTATCTCTCATGTCATTAAGATCATGTTTCTTCTAAGTGATAGTTTTAGTTGCTGGGTTTGCCACATATCTGCCGCATGAGAATTTTTCTATATGAAACCTTATCTCCTTGAGTAAAACTTCTAAAGAGTTGGTTTCCCTGAGTATATCCATTTTTTCCACTGTCATAACATTATATCTTGGCTAGTAAGAATATCATAATTTACATTATGATAATAATTTAATTTCTAGGTGTGATTCCAATAACTTGAACAAATTTTTTTGTTTAACGACTTCTTAGCTGCCTCAGAAGCTATAATGTACTTGGTATTTGTAGGTATGGATACCACTGGCACTTATGGTCTTATATCTCTCAACAACTTAGCCTAACTGTGATACTATATCAAATTGATCCAAAGGAAGACTAGTTTGTTTCCCATAGAAACTAGTGTCCTTTCCTCTCCACTTACCAGGTACATATCTTTTGTACTTTCCCAAGTAAAAGCAAATAGTTATGACAGCTTCCCTTGTAGTGCTTCTGGATATAACTGATATCTGCCTACTATGAATTATATCTTTTCAATATCATTTTTTTTACATATCATGACATACATGATTAATCCATCATTGAAATTTATGGAACTCAACTCACCACTTAATCTCCTCTTATGCCTTTGCATGTCAACTTGGAGGGATTTATGCCAAGTGAAATTGGAAACAATTCTCTCTTGAATTGTTCCAACTTGTATTTTTCAGCATTATGTCACTATATGTATGATTCAATAGGTCCAAGAAACTATTAAATATACCTCGGTAGATCTTATTCCCTATAACTTAGGTTGATAATTTAATTCAATCACTATAGAATTACTTTCATCCTAGTCTTAACTAACTATAAGACCAATATCTATTTTCTATATGTTACCAAACGTATTTCACTTGGAAACAGTGGTGATCCTACTAACCTCTGGTAAACACATGGCAAAGATTCATTCCAAATGGATTTTCTAAGATCATGTTTCTTATTTAATCCTAAACTATATTTTAGTAACTTACAACCCTTATTGGCATTCCAAGATGTCTTCAACCCTTTCTGGTTGCGTCGTATAGACAGCTTCCATGATAGGTGGTCTTGACATCCAATGCTCAATATAATGATCATATAAATTAGCTATGACAATAAAAAATTATAATGGATTTAGGAATATTGACTTGGTATAACCAATAGAGCCTTATTGGTACCATTCATGAATCATCTCATTTTAATACCCACTGAAGTAAAATAATAATCCCCTTTTCACTTTGATAAATGGAATCCATTATCCTCCTCCAATGGCCCAAAGGCCTTCATTTGTTTTATTGATTTTGGATAATCCACCTTTCAAGGGGTGAGGTGGAACCCTTACAAGGCCCGTAGGAATAAGTATTACATGGCATGTAGGCCTTATATGAATTCATCGCCCATAGGATTTAAACATTACATACAACTCAGACTAACTACTTAGAACAACTCCTTCCTAGAATCTTTATCATGAAATCAGATATCCACCTTCCCATGGATATTAGGATAGGCTTTCCCATGCATGCATAGGCTTTTTCCGATGGTAGGTTCCATACCCTCTCAATATTGCAATCCATTTAGCTTCTTCTATGGTGAAAGCTCTTTCCTCATCCTTCTTCTGGATATTTTTCCTTGTAGGTTTTATGGTTTTCATCTATACTTTAAGGTGACCTGAAGGCCTTGAGGTGGCCTGAAGTCCTTACTAGCCTTAAGGCCTGGGTGGCCCGAAGGCCTTAAAGGACTCGAGGACCAAATCGGTGACCCGAAGGCCCAAACGGAGGAATATTCCTGACTGCAACAGTGCCAAATAGTACCAACTACAGTACTGCTACAGTACCCATGAAAATTATGCCTCCACCTAGATTTGATCCTGGGTCACCTAGATGCACTTAAGGAGTCCTCACCAACCAGGATGAGGCTGATGTGCACATGGAATCTATTATTAAATTTTAATTTTTCTTTCGAATCGTAGCTAATTTCCATATACTGGTAACTTGTAGGAATTATTATTCTCAATTAATAATGGATCACCAGTTGTGGCGAATATGAAACCATCACTATGTTTTTAACCTTACTACAAAGTATGTGTCACCAGAACATTCTTGTTCCACATGCACTTGTGGAACTAGTTCATATGCCAACTATTTGTGCATCTCTGGCCTTAACTAAACCCAAGTCAATCTTTCTCCCAATATATTAAATAGAGATATACACCCTTATATAGAGATTTAGTCTATCAATCAACTACTACTTTTCTATCTTAGGGGTTTATGTAATATCCTAAGATAATTTTAGGATTATTACCTTATATGCACATTTTGTTTTACTTAATGCGAGTTTTTTTATATCCTAACAAACTCTTTGCATCTAAACTCATGTCCTTATGACATTATGGATTTCCATAAAACTGTAACTTATATGATATCCATTTTTCATAATAATTGTCATTTAGTTATGGGATAATGCTATTATTTACAATGCACTTCTTGAAATATATTGGAAATTTATACAGGTTGCAACATTGATACTACTTACAACATGACTCTGATGTATAAAATGTGTGTTGAGTAATTGCTTCACATTACATTTTGTTGATCAATGTTAAAATATAGGACTTCATCATTAATCCTCCTCATTTACATTAATTATGTGATGTAGATAAGGTAATGTGTGTTTAGTAATTACTCCATTCTATATTATATTGATCGATGATTTCTTGGTCAAGATATTCTTCGGAATGCCATCCCGAAGCAACTCATATCTTCTAAACATTCATATATCATACTTCACTTTTTCATTCCTTAATAACATAAAGGAATATTCTGAAGTATATTTACCACTAGCTTACCCTTGGAATAGTTCACACTCTCTTGTTGAACTAATTCCATAAGAATTTTGGATTACCTTTATTTCTAAAGGTTCATTTATCCAAAAATAAGTATATACATCAATAATACCTAAGTTATTTAGCTCCACTGAGTTTAAATACCATACCTATTATATCCTTTATGTCCACTTTATTTCTTCTTGAAAAAGATTTATCTTACCACAACTAGGTAAATAAGCCTTACATTTTATATTCATCAGTTATTGCCTATAATTCATGTATTACTAAACTATTGATTGATTATTAAACAAAAAAAACACCATTCATTCCTAAACTGGGAATAATGTCTCCTTATGTCCAAAGGACACGCGAGATAAATTTTTTGGTTATACTCAATAATAGTTTTACAAGAATTATTCACTTGGAAATATATAATTAATTTACTTCTCACTGCTGACTTAGGAATCACCCTTTCTCAATCACTTGGAGAATACATCTGACTTCTAGTAATGTTTATATACTTACATGGTTTGCCAATGAGCCTGTACCCTAGTGGTTCAGGCTCCTGATTGGCATCCAAAAGACCCAGGATCAAATCCGGGCAGGGAAGAATTCCCGAGTACTACAGCAGGTACTGTAGCAGGTCACTATAGCAGTACTGTAGTAGCGGCGGACTATAGCAGTGGCAGCACTGTAGCGGCGGAGGGACTATAGCAGGGTACTGTAGCGGTGGCGGTACTATAGCAGGTACTGTAGTTTCATGGGTACTGGAGTAGTACTGTTCACCGAGGGGTCCTTTGGGCCAAAAAATGGGCTTTCTAGCCCTGTATACAGGCCACTTGGCCTTGGGCCTTCGGGCTATGTAATGGGTCACCCTCTACCCAGTCTAAAGAGGTATTTTCTTTAATAATAAATTGAGGCTTCGGCCCCAACCTTTTAAAAAAATACTTAATTGGTTACTTTATTTAAATTAATATATGTAATAGGAATATTTTATTTTAATACCCAAGAAGTAAGATTGAAACATTTCTTTTATGTGATGAATATACCTGAAGAAGAAGTGATAACTTAATTATTTAATTCATTTTATTGCAATTAAACTTCCATAGTTTTATTTCATGATATAACAACCTATTTATATCCAACGTCATTCATTTGAAGAAGGTTTCTAAGGTACCTTTGGCGTACTAATTTTCATTGGCCTTTTCATCTTGTCTTTCAATTTGTTCACTATAAAAACGAAATATTAAATTTTATTTTATGTTCTTATTTACTTGGAGAACCTTACCTGAAAAGGTAAGGAGATGTTTACTCAATAGTATTCATTTTGTAACCTAAAATGATACTTGAGTAAATGGTTGAGAATGATATGAGAAAGGGATCCATTGAAAGATCATGATCCACATTTCAATTTACACATGTCTTGTGTAATCATCACATTATTCATATCTTGCTTCAATTTCTCCTTACAAACTTCTCGGAGATGATACTACATGTTATATCACATGTGTTCTAATATAGGGACCATAACTAGCATCAGATGTTGGTGATAGAATTATGACACAACCATCATATTCTTAACACATGAGTCTCCTGTAAGCATATTTCTCACCATCACTTATTGAGGTAGCTTAGTAGGTATTGGGGACACTAGTAACTTGAATTTCCTATACCATAGTATTGTGCGAAAGTACTTGTACTACACTTGGAAACTCATGTCAGTGAGGAAATTTACATTGTCCATTATTTATTGTGGTATTTCTTGAGGTATAAAATTACGTTTTCTATAAAAATAAAATTCTAACATATTATTACTTTTTATCTTGATTACTGATTTTGACATTTTGATTAATTAATTAAATCATTAAATGTCTCCTGTTATTTTATCGAATTATAGGAACCCTCTTTACTAGAATCAGAATACATTATCTCTTGAGTATTATAGTGAAAATAATCCATGAACCTTCCCTCATAGTCTACAATATTTGGGTATGCCACTACTCAGAGGGTTCAAGGTAGGCGTTTAGCTGGCCAACCACATTAACTCATGCTTTCTTGATCTTTTGAATGAAGTCCCAACTTCTAAAATCATAACTTCATTTACTCAATGTTTGCCTTTAAAATAATAGCAAGTCAACTTTGGTTAATCCTTACTAACACTTTAGTTGAGTCAAACCACAACTCTCTTAATAACTTCTTGATAGTAAGAGACACCCTCAACTTTGGATGAAGAGCACCCCAAACACTCATTTTTGTCCAAATTTGAATGATGGAAGGCGTTTATGACTTAATATTTATTTTAGAGTTTTATTATTTTTAAATGAAGAAATGAAATCATTTTCTACCTTATTATCATGTATTATGTGATCTCACTCACAGCTGACCATGCAATAAATACAAAAATGTTCATCGCATCACATGTTCATTTTATCTAAGCATGCTTGTTTATTATTCTATGTGAACATGCATAGAATAAACATACTAAAAATAATAAACCATGAAAAAATAAAATGACGACATGATCATGAGATGATACTAAATGTTGATCCATTAAGTAAATAAGAGATCAACCTAGACCCTAGTGGTAATACCATGAGTCGCGTCGCTTTTGACTCGAGTTGTATCACCTACCCATCAAATGTGTCAACCTCCTTTTTGGTGCATCGCCATAACTCAGCATGACGTACATCAGTGCTTGTCTTTTTCATTATACAATAATGCTCGCTCCTAGGTGATGGGATCTTGAAAGTATAAAATACAACTGTGAAAATGGACACACATGCCTTTATACAAATAATGATTCTTAGATGACACGAATATCACTATTTATTAAACTAATTATTACAAACCATTCATTGCAATAATTAAATAAATAAATTAAACATTTACCATACATACATTTATCGATCTTAGGATCATGATCAGTCTTATACGCATTAAAGTCGTGTATAAAAACAAATGCATAAATGAAATTAAACCTGCATTAAATTATACTCAAGGGAAATTTATTGAATTAAAAATTCACTATTATTTTTAATTCAACAATTTTTCTATCTCTCATCCCATTAATTAATTTAATTTAAAAAAATTAGTTTAATTAATTATTTTAATTTAGAACCAAAATTAAATTAATTTAACCCATAGTAATGAAAAATAAACCAAAAATTAATATTTAATTAATTTAATTTAAAACCAAAATTAAATTATTTAATTTAATTAATTTTTTAATATAAAAAATTTTACCTGGATCCAAAAATCCCACAAGGGCCTATCTGGGTTGGTCTGAACCCTTGAACGCCCATACCGGGTTGTACTGACCCAGTAGAGGGATGATATGGGCCAGGCAAGCCCACCAAATCTCGTTCCAAGCTTGGTCAACCCATCCAGACACATTTCAGGATGAATCAGGTCCAACTAAACCTAGCAGGGGTTACCTCATTCCCATGACGAGCATGCTGGAATCGAATCTGAGGTGCAGATTTTGATCGAAACTAGGGTGGAGGAGATCCCCAATAGTGGTCCAAATCTACTCAGGGAGGGACCGAGATGGCTGGTGTGGCTATGGAGGGTTCGACCGAAAGGAGGCACCACTGCCGCTATATATGGGTGATGGTGTGGGGATTTTGTGGTCGTCGGTCTAGGTTTGTGCTGATTGTGAGAGAGTTCACTGGCCGGAGGAACTTCATGTAGGGAGGATGTCGGTCTGGTGGGAGGGTAGTGGTGAAGGAGCTCTGCTTTGTGTCGAGTTCTGACATATGGCCAACAAAAATAGGGAGGAGGATAGTAGCACGAGGAGGAGATATTACTGGTATGGGGCCATGAAAGGAGGGAGGTCGAGCGGTCGGCCTTAGGGTGCCAACAGAGGGGGTCCCACCAATTGGTCAAACAACCCTTTTTTATTTTTGAAAAACACTCTTCTGGCCAAAAAGAAATTCAAAAAAATGATTTAAAAAAGTACAATCGCCCATTATTTTCTTTACCCCTTTTTTATATTAAATTTTCAAAACCCTAAAACTTAGGCTTAGGAATAAATAATAATAATAATAATAATAATAATAATAAATTATTTTATTATAATATGATCAGTGGTGCTGGAAATTTCTATTTCGGTTATTGGGTTCAAAGATATATTCTCACACTTCTGGTTCGGGTATAAAATTAACATATAAAATATATATGTTCTTCAAAATTTATAACCCACGTGATTTATTTTCAATCCAAATTCAAAACATTGGTTGGTCGCAGACTGGCCATCTGGTGTCATATTTAAAATCTATCTGTGATGTTGGGACCGAAACAATGCCCTCATTTATATTTAATACAAATTTAATTCTTCCTTAGATTATAATCTTCATGTGTCAGTATGATACAAATTTAAGGTAACGGGCACATAGAAGAAGCCCCATAACTCAGGATTTTAAAAAAAATCCACTGATGATCAACAAGACAATGTTGTCATCAGTGAAGCAATATCTTGTATAATCCCAAGGACCATGTGTGTGGAATTTTAAGCACAGAATAATAAATCATAAATACCTAATTATATCTAAAGTCTCTCTCGATGTATACTCATCACTAGTGATCAATTATCAAAGAATATGAAGTCAAATTCCTCAAGATTTTCCACACACACTTCAAAATCCCATGGGGACATAGATCTTCAGAATCCAGGTGCTAGAATGGAGTTCTGATGACTCCTTCGATGTCCCATCGATCATCATTGATCTGTTCTATCAATCCAGGAAGAAGAACTACAATCAAGCACCTGGAACCAGATCATCTCTCTCTAACAATCGAGATATAGAGAGATAGAAGAGATAGAATCTATCACTGTTGAGCAATGAATAGTCCTTAGTGAGAGCTCTCTTTCTTCTATTTATAGTGATCCAATAAATATCTAAAATAAACTCCTGATACTTGAAAATTTATTTCTCACTAAATAAATGATATATTATGACTAATGTACTGGATCATAAATATCATTTATATTTTTATCACTTTCTTGTAATATAATAAATATATTATGTAATAAAACCTGAGTTAATAACTCGACTTGTTATTCCTGTAAATATTAAATGAACCTTGAATATTTTAAACTAATATTCATTCAAATAATATATTTCATAATAAATAAATTAAATACCAATTATTCTTAACTTGAATAATATTAATTTATTTATTCCTTTGGTTGTCGTTTATCCTTGGACAAAACTCTGACCCCAGGGGTGGGGCCCACCATGTCCAAAACTCATATTCACTGGAATAGGGAAGACTTTTGAATACATTATTGTTTGTAACCCTCTAGGTCCTTATCTCGATAGTAGTGAATACTATTGATAGACCAAGATAGGGATCTAGAAACCCATCATGGCCCCCAAAACGATAAGTATAGTCATAGAAACAACAACTAACCTATGAAAACACACTGTGTAATATAATCTTTTTGTCTTTAATATATCATAAAGTAAGATGAACACTCGTGTCATCACACTTTCTTACTTTATTATTTTTTGATCTAGGAGGACAAATTTACCCTCAACTACAATGGTCATGGATTTATGAAGGTACCACGATCCTGATCAACCAGACCCAGGATACATTACTTCCTTAACCTAGAAGAAAAAAATCCTTTTTGACCATTCAACCAATGATGCATCAAACACAAGCTACCTCTACAATTTCATTATCATGATTTCTTCCTTGAATTAAATTACACAATCAAATGGAACATATTGATAATGATCTCAAGTCAAGATATCAAAACACATTTCTGTAGATAGAAACATCCAATGATGCCCAAAACATGTGGTGTTCCAATTGGAGGTTCTTTCATTATGATCTCACTACTAAAGATCACCAAGTACAAAATTCGTGAGAAGAAGTATTGATGATTATGATCCCCCATCACCTGATAGTAAAACATAAAATATTCCCAGTCAGTAATATGTATCTAAACCATAGGAAATATGTTTAAGATTAATGTCATGGTATCTCAAGGTTCTCATTATAGCTTGGGATCTCCTATAACCTTTTGATATGACATTTAATCTATGAACATTACCATTAAATTGTTGACGCAGAACTATATACACTATAATGGTAAGAGTTCATCATGCATATCTAACCATATACATGATGTGGTAATCAAAGGTATTGTTCATGTGTGGTCTAGGGAACCCACTATTATAACAGGGATAGGGAATTGCCTTGGATAATTCCCAACTTCTCCACATTTATAATAAAGAACTGTATATGGTACCTTAGATTGATATTTATTTCTATCCATCATGTTATTAATTTTTCTAAGAAAATTGGATACTTTATTCCCTATCTTTCCACACTTAAAACATCTCTCGGTTCCTTTGTTAAATTTTCCTTTATCCTTCTTTCCACATTTTTTTCACAAAGGAAATTGGGTCTTCTTTCCCTTATCACTTTTATCATATAAACTACCTTGAGATGTATTCCTCATATTATTTGACATGTTTGGACATTCAATTATGTGTCAGTTGTTAATCATTATTTTTGATAGTTGGTTTGGCATAATCACAAGATGTCATACTTAATATCACATTATGTTAGGCATCTCATTTGGGCAGTCATCACATTGCTCTTCACATTGGTTGTTTCCTTGGTTCCTCCTATTTCTGGCCATTGATCATAATAAAGGGAAAATTAGGGATGAGTACTTTTAAACTATAAAATAAATAAATGTGAATCCAATAACATTAAAGGGATAATTTATAAATGAAATTTATCCCTTAACTCCTGAATTTCTAGACTTAAATATATATTATACATGATCTATTTCCTAACATAGAATCTTATGGGAATTTTTATTCCCTTAATAATGGTTCATAATGAGATTGTAAATTTACCAAATCATATATCCTAAGAGTTTCAAACTAGTTGTGAAGCAAGGACCATTATCATGCACAAGTTCTTGATCAAGTATATCTCAATACAGTGTTTTCGGGTGTTACCCCTATGTACATTTTTGCCAGACCCACAAGCACTTGCAGTATCTAGACAGGAATTTATTTTCATAGAAACCACTTAATTTATACTTTACCAAAATGTATATAAGTCTTCTTATTTTTAGTCTTATCCCTAAATATTTTTCTAGAGTTTTATAATCCTAATCCCAAAAATAACTAAACCTCCCTTGGATACCAACTATGACAACTCTTGTCTTTATTACACATTAATTCATGACTTATTGCATAGGAATACACATAATACAACCCAAAGGATAGATAATTATAGTGTATTTGGTTAATTAGGTATATTATATAACAACTTTAATAGGTGTCACATCATTATTATTGAAAACTTCCTTAATATGTTCATAATATTTCATCATTCTTAAAACTGCATGGGATAACACGGGGGCATACATAAGAAAGGGGTAAGCAATAAAACCTAGTAAGGGAATAAAAAAATCATAACATGAAGAAAGTATTACATGTTAGAAGCTAGGAATTTTAAAGGTACATAAAAGGGTTTAGAATCATAAACATGAATAATTAGGCATGATATAGTATGATAACATGAAAGCAGCATGGGAATGTGGAAACTATAAACATGACATCATAATCATGGGTCAAGGTTGACCACAAAGACATAATAACATAATGTTCTTAGAATAACCTCCCAATCTCCATACATGGCATCTCATGAGATGCCCAATGCATTGGAGCACTATCTGAGATCACCCATCATAATCATATCATTTACATGCATGAGTGTGTCATATAGATCATATAACATAAGAACATATTCCATCACCTTTAATCCCGTGATTAAGGATTGTGGGTTACATACATTAAAGTCCCTAATAAAATAATTATAGGTACAAATAGTTCAATACCAATGATTTTAAATGGGTACGGGTATACACCTCACAAATGTTTGGCATGGAAAATTGTAGTGACATTTTGACAGCATAACTACAGTACATGAAGATTCATAAAATGATTAAATAAGAGAGAAAGAAGACTCTCTCCACTTGGAAGTAAAAATGACAGTATGAGAGATATGTAAGAACATAATACAGAATTAAATTTTTTGAATTAATAGGCATAATACAAGGATGATGCTTTAATAAAAACTTAGCATGGAAAAATCACAAGATAATTTCAGCAGCATAACTGGGGTACATTATGAATCATGGAAGGGATTAATGAGAGTTAAATGGGTCACTCTTCACATGTAAATCATAATTTATATAAGATGGATGGGTAAAATTGTATCTCGTTGATAGGAATGTGACGAAAAAGTGCATTACATAAATAAGGTGCTTAAATAAAGAGGAGAAAGAGGGGAACTTTAACCTTTATATGGGGATTCCAAAATATTGGGAGGAGATTATTGAAATCTTGGGGAACCTTGGAAGGACTCTAGAGAGGGTTTTGAAGAGTAAGTATGTTCTCTAAGGTTTTTGATTAATGAGGAATGAGAGCTTGGGTGGGTGTATATAGGAAATGTGAGGGGAGATCTTTATTATTTCCTAAGCATTGGTTTTTGACTATATAATAAAATAATCAAAAATACAAACCTTCCTAAGGTTTTCGTACATGTTTTCTTCCAAATAGGAGTTATTTTTATTATTTTATAAGATCAAAGTCAGAAATAATTAAAATATTATCCTTAGTGATGTGGAAGTGAGTCGTGTTTATAAAGAATTGATTTTAAAACCTTAAAATATAATATAGGTTTTGGAGGATTCATAAAGGATTTATAAAATTTATAAAATAACCTAAAAAATTATTTTAAAGTAGAAACATATATTCAGTTGTGTATTCAATTTATATAATTATTACATCATTTTTGGGTCATTTTTATGTCATAATACACACTGTATATTTATACCGTATTTAATTTTTACCCAAAAATTTTTCTGTCTCAAAAAATTATAAAAAAATCATTTTTTGATAATTTCGATGTGATGATTCCAAAAATAATATTTATTTTAACAAAATAATTTTCTAAATATTTTAATTTTCACTTTTAAAACAAGAATCTACATTTAATAATAAATACTAGGTTTTTTGACAATAATAGTTTTTGAACCCTTATAAAAATTACATTTGAATTCTTAAGAATTATATTATAATTTATATTTAATAAAAATTATTTAATAATAATATTTTATTAAAATATAATTTATTTCAAAAATACATTAATTCATCAAAAGGAATGTCCTAATTGGAATTGCATATTACTCAAAAATACAATTTATGGTTTATCGTATCAAAATCAAAATTATTTATAAAGTAACGATAATAAAAATTAAATATATTCATTATTATATATATAATATAAATATTCATATTATTTGGGTCTTGATACATATATATTTATTACAATAGCAAATGTCATGAGGGTAAGGTGCGCGATGTTGATATTTTCATGGGGTAATTCGGTGCATATGGATTGGGTCATGATCTCTATAAGCTTGAACATCTCATGTAAATAGTTTCACTCATGACTTAGTTGTTGGATATCATCTTGGACATAGTCAAGGTAAAATATCAGTGATGTTATCTCTCTCAGAAGCTCTGATAAATGGGCTTCATAGAGTACAATCTTACTGGTCAAGGTCATCACTTTCTTTGTCTGTGTTAATTAGATTTATCAAAACTCTATATTTATATTAATCACATGATCACCGTTCAATGGATATTTTATCAAAAATTATGATGCTTAATGGTCTTTTTAAAATGAATAGGATATAATAAAACCAAATAAGTGCATGTTTTTTCTACAACCAAAATAAGATATTTAATTCAATCACAAAGGGGATTTTATTTATAATAGTTTGGGCCGTTACAAGTTTAGTGGATTCCAGGATGGGGTGTTACAATGGGGATGTTGTGTACAGAAAGAAAAGGGAAAGAACCAAAAAAATTAAAATAATATATATGTATATATGTATATTTATTTATTTAATATGTTTTCAAAGGGGGTTGGGATTTCCCTCCATGTAGCAGAGTAGGCTGGTGAGGTGGAAAAAAATAAAAAAAATGCTAGAAAAATATTTTTTAGTAATATATATATATATTAAAAAAATTGGAAACCTAATAAGCTTGAGCCTATTTTACAGCATAGAAATCCCAACGTGGATCAAAGAATAGGGTCGGCTTGAAACCAAGCATGGGTTGAGGTCAAAAATTGTTTGGCTCAGCTCGGTCCGACCTGAATAGTGTATCTCAACCCAAGAAATTAGGGGTCAAACCTAGCTGAGCTCAGCCAGTTTAGGATTCGGTTGGGATATTTTTACACCCCCAAGTTCTATGGCACCCACTCTCACAATATTCACCTGAACTGATTCAAACTTTCGGTGGAGATTTTGGTTACAGTTTAATAAGAGATGTGTTTATGAGGGTAATCAAGCTTCCAGAAAAAGAACAAATAGACTAATTTGTGCTTTTCTTTTTTCTAAAATACAATCAAATGAACTAATAAGATTTAAAGAAGATTTAAATGGGAATGATTCTAAAAAATATCTTAAAACCATGAAATAAGAAGTGGAATCCTTAAATAAAAATCATACTTCATATTTGTTATATTTTTTGAAAATGAACTAAAACAAAATAATGTATTGGTTGTATCAAAAAAATCATGGTTTGTGTTGGTGTAAACCACAATGTAGTAAAGGTCATTATTTCATGTTTTTATACATGGCAGTGCATGTGTTATGTTATCATGTGTGAATCAACCCCTTTATATTACCATAAGATATCATGTTCAATTGGATCATCATGTGATGATTATTTGAGGAGCTTAAACGTCCAAATAAATTGTTTAAACATTAAAAAATTGAGCCTAATGATGATCTATTAGCTTAAAAAGAGTTATAACTTATGAAAAATTTATAAAACAATCTTCTCAATGGTTTAATGTTTGAGAAACATTTGAATCCAAGAAGTGTACTTGGATGGATATATAAATATGTTCATGGTTTTTGAATTAGAACATGAGACTATGATCTGATCATTGTGGTACTCCTCAAAGATGTATCTTGATCTCCCTCTATCCATCTTTGAACAAGGTTTTAGAAAATCATAGGGAAGAGGGTATCCTTCCCAATAATTTAGAGATTCATTCAGCCCGGTAATCAACATAAAGGAGGGATAATGTAATATCTCAGGCCTTCCGGCCCGTTACTTCATGGAAAATCAAATAGTTGAGGTGATCAGGGAAATTCCATAGGTGTTTGGTGGAGGGAGATATGAGTTTTGAGAAGTTTTGGAGTAAAAATTGATGTTTTATAGGGTGAGGGTAGATCATTTTGGTGGTAGATCACCAATGGTAGATCTTTGGTGGTAGATTGACAATGATAGATAATTTTTACGGTAGATCACCAATGGTAGATCTCTAGTAGTAGATCACTAATGGTAGATTATTCTGGCAGTAGACCACCAATATTAGATCTCTGGTGGTAGATCACCAATGGTAGATCATTCTGTCGATAGATCACCAATGGTAATCTATGGAGGTAGATCACCAATGGTAGATCATTCTGTCGGTAGATCACCAATGGTAGATCTCTGATGGTAGATCACCAATGGTAGATTATCCTGGCATTATATCATCCCAACGGTTGATCTATAGTGATTCCAGTTTTCCATAAATTTACAGTTTTTTCCTTTTGGTGTTTTCTTTGAAGAAAAATGGTTTTAACGATTTAATTAATGGTTTTCAAAGATTTTTTAAAGGAGTATAATTATATCCTTTATTTCTAAAAAATAAGGATCATTTTTAATGGTCAAACCACATGGATTTAATGAGTTACACCTTTAATGGTCAACTAAACTGTATCAAATCCCACTGGTTTTAGATCTGATCTTTATAAAGCAAAGATCATTCCTTCATTCTTTTCAGATTTCTTTCTCTTGAGATGGGAGATTTTGAATCCTCCTTCCCTTGGAGTTGTGGATCCTTTTTTCTATAGTTGATTCAAGTTTCCTTTAGGTGTTTCCATTTGATGCGTACATTCAATGTTTTTGGTGCAGTAAAATTGTGTAAATATTTTTTCTTCCATGTAGGATTCTCCTTCATTTTTATTTATGTGTATCATGAGGGATGGGTTTATTATTTTTATCCCTTATGTAGATGGTTGAATCTAGATTAATAAAGATAAATTAATTGTTTTAAACTAAATTTAATTGGGTAGGGGAATGTAAAGTATGATCTTACATCCTTGCTATTGATCTAATGTTGTGAATTGTATGGGTTAAATGTCCACTGAAATTTTTCTATTGGGGGTCCTTTATTATGCTATTATGATTTTAATTGTGGAATTCATGTTTTGTGATTATTGAAAACACTTAAATTTCAATTGGATAATCATGTATACCTAGTTAATGAATTGGATGTCCTGAGATCTTATGGTTTGTGTGATAACACCCTTAAATAAAGAAGTAGAATTGAATAAAAGACCCTATGCCAAATCTGGAAAACACTATATGTGTGATGTGGGATGTGTTTGTGAAAACGGTAATGTGTTGTGTCTTGGATCTATTGGTGTGATGCATGGGAAGTGACTATGTCATGATGTGTGTGCAGTGGGGCTGCGATGGTGGTTGTGGTGTGGTTGTGTAGCAGGGATGCGAAAGTGGATTTCGGACTATTGGTATGTGGAAGTTGGGGTGTCTACTATTGTGATATGATGTGTTATTCTAGTATCCCAAGCGGTAATGGAGTTAAATTCGTGATAATGATTTTAAATGGGATGTTTAATGAATGAATTGACGATGGGAAGTGTGTTTTAAACAGTTAATGTTTATATATAAACTAATGGGCTGGAAATATGAAACAAGGTGTCTTATTAAATGAAATGGGATGCTAAAATGTGGAATATATAAATTAAAGAGGATTTTAAAGTGTAATTTATTGATAATATATAATTTTAAAATCATTTAAATGTGGTTTTAAAAGTGGAAAGTTATTTGTGGATTTTTTTGCTTGTGTGAGGTTGTGTGTTTAGTTTTGGCAGTGGAAGTGGAGTATCTTGTGATATGGTTAGTACCTCGATTGTGAACCCATAGGATTAGTCTTTTGTGTTTTTATATTATATATATAACATTGTATATTCCTTTTTATTTCTTCATGAGACCCACCCACATAGAGCACCATGTGTTTATACCCATGTGTGTGTGTGTGTGGATGTTTTTTCCAACATCTCGGTGGGAGGATGGATGGTTAGCTACCCTTTATTCCCCACTCCCTCTATCATATGATGAGAAGTACATGCACAGGTTGTGATGGTCAAAAGTCAAAAGTTTCATTGTCAATATGAGATGTGATATGATGTGATGGCCCATATCTATTCTGATGAGATGTGATGTGATGGATTGTGGTGGGGGTCATGCATGGTAAGAGGAGGGCAAGATATTGATTTCCTTTATGTTCATTATACCCTACTACACTGGTTATGAAATGTGATGTGATATGAATACCCATGTGTCTTTGGGAGAGATATGATGTGATGTGATGGCCCAGGTGTCTTCGAGTGAGATTTAATATGATGTGATGGCCTGGGTGTCTGTGGATGGGATGTGGTGTGATGTGCTATGATGTTATGCAGAAGGGGTGGGAGTGTCAGGATGTTTTTCATTGGGGTGAAAGAGTAGAAAATATATGGAAAAGTGGTGTGGGGTAACCTATTATCGATGTACTTAATATTATGTTATTATTCTTGGATACGTTATTTGTCGAGTGAGTCTTAGTGAGGTTGTGGTGGATAGTTTACTTACTTAGGTATTGTTGATTCTATTGTTTTCTCATAGGTGCATTAGTATGCTTTTTTCACATGTGCATGCGAGACTTTGGTTTTACTACTAAGTATAATTATATGCTCACTATGTGTATATAAAACTATTTCTAGGTTTTCAGGAGGACTTCATGGATCATTCTAAACATTACTATCTCAGACATTTTGAGTTGTTTCTTTGTAGTGGCCTTAGCTTTTATTTTGAGATATTCATTTGGATAATTTTAGCTATATCATTTTTATTTTCACATGCATTATGGGATGTTTTTGGTTTCCTTTTTATATTATGTCATGGAGTTTCTTGTAGTTTATTTATCTTATCTCCTGATTCTATTTTATTGTAGAGGGTAATTCCTCTCATTCATGAGATTTTCATACTGGAGGTGGGACTTGAGGGTCATTATCTCTCTTCTTTCATTATGGTATCTTTGGAGGGATGAGGTTGTGAAAAAATGGTATCAAAGGCTATTGGTTGATGGATAGTGTAACAGTTCATGTATTCCCAATTCCTTTTCCAGTTTTGGTGGTTGGAGGTTTTTAGGGGATGTTTCTGGAGTTGTTGGTGGAGGTTGGAACTATAAGAGTGTTGTGATAGGAAATTCACATTGTGTAAATCTTACATGACGTGTAAAGGTGGTTCACAGCTTGTGCAGTGGGCTAGTTCACATATTTTTTCATAGTTGAGGGGAAACTGTGAGATGGATTACACATCGTGTAAATGGAATTCATAATGTGTAATAAATAAATGATGAGGCGCCTAATGTTTGGAAAAAGGTGGAAATTTTGGAAAACTTATGGATTACACACCATGTAAAGTTTACATGACATGAACCTGGTGGGGTTCCAGGTTTTTAAGTTCTTTTGTTCTGTCAATTTCACATTCATTCAGCTGAACCTATTCCTCTCTCATTATGGACAAACCCTATGTTCCCCAATGGATCCATGTTGGTGATCCTTGGTAAGTTCTTCTCCCATCCCTATAGTTTTCTTTTGTTCTTTAGGATTCGTTGTGGCATCGTTGTTTTGGGTTTGGATGTGAATTGGTCTATGTTTTGATGATTCTTTGGTGTGGTGTAGGTTGATTCATGGTTTTCCATGTGCGATTTTGGTTTTTGGGAGTTTCTTCTTCACCCTTCGGTGCATAGTGGGTTGGAAAAGCTTCTTTGAGGTAGGGGATCATCGTTCTCACTCTTTCACATTTTATGTGTGAGATCTGCATGTTTTTTATTACCTTTGGGTAGATAGTAGGGGTCGTCGTAATCATATATTTAATAGGCCTGTCTAAAATTGAGGGGTATTGGGAGTTATCATATGATTTACTATTTTTTTATATGTTGTTGCGATTGTTATACAAGTATGTTTCCAATTTTAAAAATAATGGTTGTTGGGATCCTTTTTTGCGTTGTAGTTATGTTTTGATGACTTGTTTTGTGTTGTTGTGTGATAGAACCCTAAATAAAATGTTAAAGAATGTATATTTGGATAATATTTTGGTTTCCCCTGGACATTCTAGTTTGTGTGACAGTACTCATGTTAAGTTAAAAAGATATGTAATAATGACCCTGAATAAATATGGAAGTTGAAATATAACAACCCATAATTTTCATACATAGATATTACATGTAAATAAACAAATATTCATTACATGAAATAAAAAACCACACCTTAATTGTATGGGTTTAGTATCTTTGGAAACTTGGAAACAAAAAAAATTGGTTCATAAAACATCTACATCGTCTCCCGCTTAGTTCTTCATAACTATAATCCTTTTGAAATGTTATATTTAATACCTTCTTTAATATCCTGGGGAAAATACACATAATAAAAGGGTGAGATCAGATTCTTGGTAATGTTATATAAGGGAGATATATAACATAAGCATAAGATCATGAACATAACATTTGAAAATTATACCCTATAAAACAAAGATCATAATCTTGATTCATTAAATAAATCATATGATTTCATACAACATGAATCATAAAATAACATGATTGAATAAGATTGGCATAAGACAAAGAATTATGGCATACACATAAACATATAAAATCATCTCTTTAGTAGTCAAGGCTCTTTGTAATGACTATCGTAGTGGAATTGGTTCACTTCCCAAACTATCATAGTATCCAAGGTTCGCTCCCAAGACTATCATAGAATATTGGGTTCAGTCCCCAAACCATCATAGTAATCATAGTTCACTCCCAATACTATCGTAGTGGATTGAGTTCACTCCCCAAACCATCGCAGTAGCCAAGGTTCACTCCCAAGACTTTCATAGTGGATTGGGTTCACTCCTCAAACCATCATAGTAGTCAAGGATCACTTCCAAGACTATTATAGTAGATTGGTTTCACTCCCCAAACTATTATATCAGATAAAGTCATTTACTAAACTAGTTTCACTTCCTGCTCTCTTATTACCTATCTCATGAGATATAAATCATTACCCAATGCACTAGAGTGAGATATAGGTCTCACCCATCACATAATGAAACCATACATATGTGTTCTAGAATAACATAAATCATATCATAACCCATAAAATAAATTGGATTTCATAAACATTTCACCATAACATAACCCATGGAAAAGAAATAGGTTTCATAAATATCATGTCATCATAAACAAAAAACCAAACATAAAAAGAATAAGAGTGATATTATTTAATAATATCCCTAATAAAACATAAGTAACATCCAACAATTTTATCTTGGATGGAAAATAATTTTAAATTATCTCTTGAAATAATTCTTGAGGAAAATATCCTTTCTATTTTGAAAAAAAAATATTAAAATGTTGAGTAATTATAAAAGAAAAAATTTCATTTGAAAATAAAATTGTAATCTTGAAAAGGAAGCCTCAAGTCATTGAAGCATCATAACGGAGGGGAAATCCACTCATGCTGTATAATTTAAAAATGACATTATTTTTGTATTTTTTGTTGGAAATGTCATAAAGAACCTCGCTTAGAAAACGGAAAAAAAATCCTTTAAAACTATTTTCTAAAAGGTCAAAAATGAGTAAAAATGACTTTAAAAAATCATAAGATAATAATAAAAATAATTTTTGGAAACAATTTTATAAAAAAATGGGCATGGAATAAAAAGAGAGTTTTAAGGGAAACTTTAAAAATATATTTTTTTTAAAGAAAATCCCTTATAAATATCATATCATTGAAGTGGCCATTAATAAAATTAATTTATTATGTGTATTCATTATAAATATATATAAAACAAGGATAAATGAAAAATAATATAATCAAAAGTTTTCCCACACATAATCATAGCATGTCATAATTGATGAAGTAGAATGTTAACCCAAAGAATGGAAATTTGGTTAAGAATTCCCTTACCATTTGGTAATCAGTCGAATCATATTCCCCATAAAAGTAATAATTATGAAATAAAATATTGAATAACATTAAAATAATTATATTCATGATATTATATATCAAAGGGTAGTATATACACCACATATAAAAAAATAAGTGGTGAATAAATCATATATCTCAAAGAAGAAAAAGTGAGATGAGAAAATATTACCTCACGCTTCCCTTTAGTTTTGCGTACTTTGACCTTCAATAAAAAGTTTTAAAAAATATTATTAATTCATTATATAACTATACTCATATTTATAATTCCTTATGTGATACTTTCATAACATCTTACCACCCATTCATTAATAATATTTCATTATTTTCATTTTTTCAGGTGCGTTGATTTCATGGTTTCATCATTAGTTCATTTGTGTAAAATTATGGATTTTCTTATCAAAATAGAAATAAAATTTTAGAAGTAGAATAAAAAAATATTAATAAAATTTTATAATTATAAGTGGTCACATAAATCATTTTTCTTTCTTACATGAGAATGATTCATTTGATAAAATGTTAATGATAAATGTTTAGTTTATTTTAGTGGTTTTTTCTCAAACACCATGAATAGTATGAGTATATATTAGTTCCAAAACATGAAATAGGTTCCAATAGACCTATTAAAATATGATTTAACCAAAATGATACTTTTATGACTAGCTATAAAGGTGGTAATGAAAAGTGAAAAATCATTATTCACAGAGATAATTAACCAACGTAGTTTAGACAACAATTTTGTTTCTTTGAATAAGAGGATATAAGAAATAAAATGGATATGAGATATTCCATAAGAAACATAAAACTCCATTGTATACATGATTCTAGAGTTATCATGTCTTTATGGATGAATATGGTGAGGAGAAAGTATAAGAAGAAAATAAATTAAGAGAGGTGTTTTGAGAAAATTACCTCTTGAATATCACCTACTTGAGGATCCTTAAAGACCTTGGAAATGGTCCTTGGGTGAGATTGGTGGCACTTGAACATGGGGATATTGAGGAGTAAAGGTTTTGGTAGATATTTTAGAAGATTCAAGGCTTTTAAGGAGAAAGGGGGTGGTGAGGAGTGGTATTTATGTTGCGAAATTGTCGGGAGTCGCAATGACAGAAACAAGAAATGAAAGAAAATGCAGAAGAAATGAAAGCACACCAAACACAAAAAATTTACATGGTTCAGGAATAATCTCTACATCCATGAAGAGGTAAAATTATCACTATAATAGGGAGAAAAAATTATAGAGTTTTTCAGTTTAGAAACCCTATCCTGAAATGGGCTATATATGGAGAATACGATCCATTATTATGGAATGGAATTCCACATCACTGTAGTGAAAGGAGGCCACCTTTGTAAAAATTTCTACAGTGGCTGCTGATTGGAAGTCAAAAGTGCAATAGATGAAGAAGGAAACTTACTTAATCTGAGTTCTTACTCTTCCTCACTCACCAGTGGCTTACTTTCCATTCACATATTTAATTTCAACCTGACGATTCATGAAATACAAACTGTTTTCCTCTTGTACTCCCATCATGTTCTCCATTATTCTGCCTCTCATCCTCAATTAATCAGTGGAGACCAATAGAGGAATAGTAGTGCCTTAACTTATGTATCACCATAGGCTTTGTCAACATGTCTGTCAGATTGTTGGTTCTAAAAATCTTTTGTAATGTCACCAACCCATCCTGTATCAAACCTCTGATGAAATGGTACTTCAGCTGAATGTGCTTCATACGAGCATGAAACACTGGGTTCTTTGCAAGATTTATAACACTCTAACTATCATAGTGAAATACATTATCCTCTTTCTTCCTTCCCAATTCATCTAAGAAGTTTTTCATCCAAACCATCTCTTTACCAGCTTCTCTTATAGAAATGTATTCTGCCTCTATGGTGGATAAATCCACCACTTTCTTCAATTGTGATATCCAACATACTGCAGTTCCTCCACAGGTAAATACATAACTCATGGTACTTCTCCTGTTGTCAGTGTTGCCTCCAAGGTCAGCATCCACATACCCTTGTAGTGAATTTCCTTTCCCAAAGCACAGGGACACCTCCTTGCTACCCTTCAAATGCCTCAGTATCCACTTCGCAGCTTCCCAATGATGCTTTATAGGGTTATCCATATACCTTCTCATAATTCCCACTACATGAGTGATGTCAGGTCGAGTACAGACCATGACATACATCAAGCATCCAATAGCTGCTGTGTATGGAACTTTTCCCATGTACTCAACCTCTTCTATTGTCTTCGGTGATTACTCCTTTGATAGTTTTAAATGGCTCACCAGGGGAATAGAGACTACCTTTTCTTCCAGTATACTGAATCTTCTCATAACCTTTTCAATGTAATTATCTTGTAATAACATCAACATTCCAACTGTACGATCTCTCTTGATCTTCATCCCTAGAATCTTTCCAGCTTATCCAAGATCTTTCATCTCAAAATCCTCATCCAACTTCCCTTTCAGCTCATTAATCCTCTGCATACATGATCCTGAAATGAGCATGTCATCCACATACAGAATTAATATAATATATTCATCATCAAATGATTTTATGTAGAAATATTGATCCATGCCACATATTTTGTATGCATTTTTATTCAAGAATGCATCAAACTTTTTTTTCCACTATCTGGGTGCCTGATTTAACCCATATAAGATCTTCTGGAGTTTTCACACCAGGTATTCCTTACCAGAATCTACATATCCCTCTGGATGTTGCATATAGATATCCTCCTCCAAATCTCCATGAAGAAAAAGCAGTATTGACATCAATCTGATCAAGATTCAAGCCTTTTGATGCCACAATGCTGATAACCACCCAGATGGTGGTAAGCTTCACAACCAGTGAGAATATTTCAGTTAAATCCACTCCCTCATTATGTTGGAAAACTTTCACCCCCAACCTTGCCTTGAACCTCCTCTTTCCATCATGTTCTTCCTTTACCTGGTAGACCCACTTATTCGGCAATGATTTCTTTATTGTTGGTAGAGGTGTTAACTCCCAAGTGTTGTTATCATGCAATGAGGAAATCTCTTATTTCATAGCCATCTCCCACTTGCTCAACTCCTTCATATGCATTGCCTCTTAAAAACATTCTGGATCTCCACCATCAATCAATAATAGATAATTTAGGGATGGTGAGTACCTCTTCATAGGCCTTCTCACCCTTGTTAATCTCCTCAACTCTACTGGAGTAGTAGGTTCCACTGGTTCATATCTATCATGTTCAGATACACCTTCAAGCTCCACTTTCTCTTTTCATTCTAATTCAATGTTCACATTTTCATCTTCAGCTACATTATGGTCTTTATACATGACACCTTCATTTAATACCACATTCTGGCTCCTGATGACCATCTTCTTGAGATCATCCCAAAAGCGGTAACCAAACTCCTCAGCACCATATCCAATAAATAAACATGGCTTGGACTTAGGATCAAGTTTTTCCCTTGAGTGAGCATCAATGTCTACATAATCCAAACTACCAAATATTCTTAAATGTGATAGTTTTACCTCCTTACCAGACAAGATATCCTCAGGTAGACATTCTTTCATTGGCACAGATGGACTCCTATTGATTAGATACACTTCCATGTTCACTACATCAGCCCAGAAGGTTTTGGGCAACCCCAAATGTTACCTCATACTTCTGTCACATTCATTAAACAACCTATCCATCCTCTATTCCACACCATTCTATTATGGTGTACCTGGAATGGTCTTCTCCCACCTAATTCCATTACCAGAACAGAATTCTATGAACTCCTGACTACCATACTCTCCACTGTTGTCAGACCTCAAGCATTTTAGCTTAGCTCCTGACTCATTATCCACCATGAACTTCCTCTTCTGAAACATCTTAAATGCATCAGATTTACTTTTCATAAAGTAAACCCATACCTTCCTTGTTGAGTTGTCGATGAATGTCACGTAGTATTGTGACCCTCCAAGAAAAATTACTAGTGAAAACCCCCAAACATCTATGTGAACTAGTTCCAGCTTCCCTACCTTCGGTGTTTTTCCTCCTTTTGAAAAAGACACTTTCTTCTGCTTTCCAAGATAAAATCTTCACAACGGCCAACATCCACTGACTTCAGCTCTGGTAGTAGCCCTTTTGTTTCCAACACCTTCATCCCCTTATCACTTATGTGGCCTAGCCTGTTTTGGAACAGTTTTGAATCTCCTATAGCTTTGAGTGATTCAGTCATGTCTATGAAAGTTTCTGTCATGTTGTATAGGGTACCATTCTTTTCTCCCTGATCTATGACCATAGCTCCTTTGGTGATCTTCCATGCACCACCCGTGAACGTGGTACTCAACCCTGCATCATCAAGCTATCCCAAAGAAATGAGATTTCTTCTTAAACTAGGGATGTACCTCACGTTTTTCAGAACCAGCAATCTCCCACTATTGGTCTTGATATGTTCATCTCATTTTCCCACAATCTGTAAGGGCTCATCATTAGCAAGATGTACCTTGCCGAAATTTCCAGAAAAATAATTTTCTAGAAATCCCTTCTCTAATGTACAATGGAAAGATGCCATAGATTCTAAAATCCAAGTCTCCATTGGGATATCCATGCTCAACAGTAGCACGTCATCAGTTCCTTCAGTTTCTGCATTTGCTCCACTGGTTTCAGGTCCCTTCTGATTATCTCTGCACTCCTTCTTGACATGTCCTTTCTTCCTGCAAGTCTAGTAGGTAGGACCAACCCCCTTTGCCTTGTCTCAGCTTTTCCCTCTTGACCTTGATCACCTTGTATGATTGTCTTTCTATGAGTACACTACTCTTTATTCAATGTTCAGATAATAACTAAAGAATCTGCCTGATTCTCTTCTTCTCACATCCTCACTAAGGATTGGGTCCTGTATATATTTCATATTCAGTTAGGTATTCCCCAAAATACTACTCACATCTATCACAGTTGCTTCCCAACTTTTAGGTAAAGAATATAGTAAGACCAGCGCATATACCTCATCACCAAGTTCAATTTTCATCGATGTCAGCTGACTTGTGATGGTGTTGAATTCATTGATATGGTCTACAAAAATTCTCCCTTCAATTATTTTCAGGTTGAACAATCGTCGCAACAAATTCACCTTGTTTGTTGTAGAAGTCTTCTCATACATATTTGTGAGGGATTTAATCAGATCCATTGTCGTCTTCTCCTCTCTAATGTTGAACGCCATGTTTTTTGACAACATAAGGCGCACAACACCCATAAACTACTGATCCAGCAACTCCCACTTCGAGTCCTCCATGTTTGTTGGCTTCAGACCCAGAAGCGGCAAGTGCATCTTTTTTTGATAAAGATAATCCTTGATTTTAGTCCTCCAGAAACTGAAGTCAATTCCATCGAAGCGATCAATATTTACTTTGCCTTCATCCAGAGCCATCGTTGCAGAATTCCAAACTCACCCTCTGATACCAGTTGTTACGAAATTGTCGAGAGATGCAATGACAGAAACAAGAAATGAAAGAAAATGCAGAAGAAATGAAAGCACACATAACACACAAATTTACGTGGTTTGGGAATAATCCCTATGTCCACGGAGAGGCATAATTCTCACTATAATAGGGAGCACAAATTACAGAGTTTTTCATGTCCAAAACCCTAGCCTAAAATGGGCTACATATAGAGAAGACGGTCCAATATTCCGAACAGGAAGTCCACATCGCATTAGTGAAAGGTGGCCACCTTTTTCAAAAGTTTTACAGTAGCTGCCAACTGGAAGTCAAAAGTGCAACAGATGAAGAATACAACTTAGTTAATCTAATTTCTTCCTCTTCTTCATTCAACAGTGGCGTGCTTTCCATTCACAGCTTTAATTTTAACCTGACAATTCATGAAATACAAACTATTTTCCTCTTGTGCTCCCATTATGTTCTCCGTTATTCTGCCTCTCATCCTCCATTCATCAGTGGAGACCAACAGAGGCACAGCAGTGCCTCAACTTCTGTATCACCATAAGCTTCATCAACATGTCTGCTGGATTTTTGGTTCCACAAATCTTCTAGAATGTCAGCAACTTATCCTGTATCAAACCTCTGATAAAATGGTACTTCAACTGAAAGTGCTTCATCCAAGCATGAAACACTGGGTTCTTTACAATATGTATAGCACTCTGACTGTCACAGTGCAATACATTCTCCTCATGCTTGCTTCCCAATTTATCCAAGAATTTCTTCAGCCAAACCATCTATTTCCCAGATTCTGTTACAAAAATGTATTTTTCCGCTGTGGTGGATAAGGCCACCACTTTATACAATTGTGATATCCAACTTACCGTAGTTCCTCTACAAGTAAATACATAACCCATGGTACTTATCCTACTATCAACATCACCTCCAAGGTCATCATCCATATACCCTTAAAATGAATTTCCTTTACCAAAGCATAGGGATACCACCTTGCTACCCTTAAAATAACTAAGTATCCACTTAACAGCTTCCCAATGTTGTTTTCCAGGGTTATCCATATACTTGCTCACAAATCCCACTGCATGAGCAATGTCAGGTCAAATACAGACCATGGAATACATAAATATTCCAATAGATGATGCGTATGAAAAATTTTCCATGTACTCAACCTATTTTTCCTTCTTCGATGATTAATCCTTTGATAGTTTGAAATGGCTCACCAGGGGAATAGAGATTGCCTTTTCTTCCAGCATACTAAATCTTCTTAGAACCTTTTCAATGTAATTAGGCTGTGATAACATCAGAATTCCAGCTATGCAGTCTCTCTTGATCTTCATCCGTAGAATATTTCTAACTTCTCCAAGATCTTTCATCTCAAACTCCTCAGTCAACTTCCCTTTCAGCTCATTAATCCTCTGTATACATGATCTTGTAAAGATAATGTCATCCACATACAGAAGCAATATAATATATTCATCACCAAAGGATTTTATGTAGAAACATTGATCCATGACACATATTTTGTATGCATTTTTGTCATGAATGCATCAAACGTTTTGTTCCACTGTCTAAGTGCCTAATTCAACCCGTATAAGCTCTTCTGGAGTTTGAACACTAGGTCTTCCTTCCCAGAATCTACATATCCCTCTGGTTTCTGCATGTAGATATCCTCCTCCAAATTTCCATGAAGAAAATCAGTCTTAACATCAAGCTACTCAAGATTAAAGTCTTTTGATTCCAAAATGCTGAGAACCACTCGAATGGTGGTAAGCTTCACTACCGGTGAGAATATTTCAACGAAATCCACTTCCTCCTTCTATTGGAAACATTTCACCACCAGTCTTTCCTTGAACCTCCTCTTGTCATCATGTTATTCCTTGACTCGGTAGACCCACTTGTTCTGCAATTATTTCTTTCCTGTTGACAGAGGTGTCAACTCCCAAGTGTTATTATCATGAAATGAAGAAATATCCTCCTTCATATCTAGCTCCCACTTGCTCGACTCCTTCAGCTGCACTGCCTCTTCAAAGCATTCTGGTTCTCCACCGTCAGTCAATAATAGATAATGCAGGGATGGTGAGTACCTCTGCACAGGCCTTCTCACCCTTGTTGATCTCCTCAACTCTACTGAAGTAGTAGGTTCCACCGGTTTGGATCTCTCATGCTTAGATACACCTTCAAGATCCACTTGCTCTTTGCATTCTGATTCAATGTTCCCATTTTCATCTTCAGCTACATGACGATCTTTGTACATGACACCTTCATTGAATACCACGTTCTGGATCCTGATAACCATCTTCTTGAGATCATCCCAAAAGTGGTAACCAAACTTTTCAACACCATATCCAATAAAGAAACATGGCTTAGACTTAGCATCAATTTTATCCCTTGAGTTAGCATCAATGTGTACATAAGAAAAACTGTTAAAGACTCTTAAATGTGAGAGTTTTACCAACTTACCAGACTAGAGCTCCTCGAGTAGACGGTCTCCCCTTGGCACAGATGGACTCCTATTGATCAGATACGCTTCCATGTTCACTGCATCAGCCCAGAAGGTTTTGGGAAACCCTGAATGTAACCTCATACTTCTGGTACATTCATTAAATATCATATTAATCTTCTCTACCACACCATTTTGTTTCAGTCTACCTAGAATGGTCTTCTATCACTAAATTCCATTACCAAAACATAATTCTATGAACTCTTTACTGCCATACTCTCCACCGTTGTCAGACCTCAATCATTTCAGCTTAGCTCCTGAATCATTCTCCACCATGGCCTTCTACTTCTAAAACATCGTAATCACATTATATTTAATTTTTAAAAAGTAAACCCATAACTTCCTTGTTGATTCTTCGATGAATTTCACATAGTATTGTGACCCTCTAAGGGAAAGTACTGGTGCAGGCCCCCAAACATCTGGGTGCACCAGGTCTAGCCTCTCAGTCTTTGGTGTTCTTCCTCCTTTTGCAAAAGACACCTTCTTCTACTTTCCAAAGATATAATCTTCACATAATCCAACATCCACTGACTTAATCTTTGGTAGTATCCCTTTTGTTTCCAAAACCTTTATCCCCTTCTCAATCATGTGGCCTAGCCTGTTGTTCCACAGTTGTGAATCTCCTATAGCTTTGAGTGATGCAGTCATGTCTATGCAAGTTTCTGTCATGTTGTATAGGGTAACATTCTTTTCTTCCCGAGATATGACCATAGATACTTTAGTGATCTTCCATGGACCACTAGTGAACGTGGTACTCAACCCTGCATCATCAAGTTATCCCAAAGAAATGATATTTCTTCTTAAATCAGGAATGTACCTCATGTTTTCCAGAACCAACAAGCTCCCACTATTGGTCTTGATCCTTGAATCTCCTTTTCCCACAATCTTCTGGGGCTCGTCATCAGCAAGATGTACCTTTCCAAAATTTATAGAAACCTAATTTTCTAGAAATCCCTTCTCCGATGTAGAATGGAAAGACACCCCAGAGTCTAAAATCCAAGACTCCATTGGGCTATCCATTCTCAACAGCAACACGTCATCAGTTCCTTCAGTTGTCATATTTCCTCCACTGGTTTCAAGTCCCTTCTGGTTATCTCTGCACTCCTTCTTGACATGTCCTTTATTCCCATAAGTCCAGTAGGTAGGACCGTCCCCCTTTTCCTTGCCTCAGATTTTCCCTCTTGACCTTGATCACCCTCTACGATTGTCTCATTGTGAGTACCTTCCTCTTCCTTCAATGTTCAATGAAGAACCTGAGAATCTTCATGATTCTCTTCATCACACATCCTTACTAAGAATTAGGTCCGGTATATCTTTCAGATTCAGTTTGGTATTCCCCGAAGTACTACTCACAGCTGTTACAATTGCTTCCCAACTATCAGGTAAAGAAGAAAGTAAGACTAGCATACATACCTCATCACCGAGATCAATTTTCACCGATGTTAGCTGACTTATGATGGTGTTGAATTCATTATTGTGGTATTCAAAAATTCTCCCTTCATCCATTTTTAGGTTGAACAATCATCACATCAAATGCACCTTGTTTGCTGCAGAAGTCTTCTCGTACATATTTGTGAGGGATTTCATAAGATCCACCATCGTCTTCTCCTATCTGATGTTGAATGCCATATTTTTTTTCCAATGTAAGGCACACAACACCTAGAACTTTTCAATCCAGCAACTCCCACTCTAAATTCTCCATGTCCATTGGCTTTAGACCCAGAAGTGGTAAGTGCATCTTTTTTTGATAAAGATAATCCTTGATTTTCATCCTCTAGAAAATGAAGTTAGTTCTATCAAAGCGATCGATCTTCACTTTGCCTTCATCCAGAGCTATCGTTGGAGAATTCTAAACTCACCCTCTAATACCAGTTGTTGCAGAATCATCGGGAGTCACAATGACAGAAACAAGAAACAAAAGAAAATGCAGAAGAAATGAAAGCACACAGAACACACAAATTTATGTGGTTCGGGAATAATCCCTACATACATGGAGAGGCATAATTCTCACTATAATCAGGAGAAAAAGTTACAGAGTTTTTCAGGTCAAAAACCCTAGCTAGAAATGGGATACATATAGAGAAGATGATCCAATGTTCTGAACAGGAAGTTTGCGTCACTAAAGTTAAAGGCGGCCACCTTTGTAAAAAATACTACAGTGGCTGCCAGCTAGAAATCAAAAGTGAAACAGACAAAGAAGACAACTTACTTAATATGAGTTCTTCCTCTTATTCACTCACCAGTGGCATGCTTTCCATTCACGACTTTAATTTCAACCTAACTATTCATGAAATACATGCGGTTTTCCTCTTTTTCTCCCATCATGTTCTCCATTATTATGTCTCTCATCCTCCATTCAACAGTGGAGATCAACAGAGTCATAGAAATGCCTCAACTTCTGTATCACCATAGGCTTTTTCAACATGTCTGCCAGATTGTTGGTTCCACAAATCTTATACAATGTCAGCAACCCATCCTGTATCAAACCTCTAATGAAATGGTACTTCAACTGAATGTGCTTTGTCTGGGCATGAAACACTGGGTTCTTTCCAAGATGTATATCACTCTGACTATCACAGTGAAATAAATTCTCATCTCGCTTCCTTCCCAATTCATCCAAGAAGTTCTTCAGCCAAACCATTTCTTTCACAACTTCTATTATAGCAATGTATTCTTCCTCTGTGGTGGATAATGCCACCACTTTCTACAATTGTGATATCCAACTTACCGAAATTCCTCCATAGGTAAATACATAACTCTTGGTACTTCTCCTGATGTCAACGTCGACTCCAAGGTCAGCATCCACATACCCTTGCAATGAATTTCCTTTTCCAAAGCACAGGGATACCTCCTTGCTGCCCTTCAAATACCTCAGTATCCACTCCACAGCTTCCCAATGTTGTTTTCCAGGTTTATCCATATACCTTCTCAAAACTCCCACTGAATGAGCGATGTCAGGTCAATTACAGACCATAGCATACATCAATCTTCCAACAACTGATGTGTACTGAACTTTTTCTATGTACTCAACCTCTTCTGTCATCTTCAGTGATTTCTCCTTTGATAGTTTGAAATATATCACTAGGGGAATAGAGACTACCTTTACTTCTAGCATACTTAATCTTCTCAGAACCTTTTTAATGTAATTAGCATGTGATAACATCAACATTCTAGCTATGCGGTCTCTCTTGATCTTCATCCCCATAATCTTTCCAACTTAACCAAGATCTTTCATCTCAATCTCCTCATCCAACTACCCTTTCAGCTCATTAATCCTCTGCAAACATGATCCCGCAATGAGTATGTCATCCAAATACAGAAGCAATATAATATATTCATCACAAAAGGATTTTATGTAGAAAAATTGATCCATGCCACATCTTTTGTATGAATTTTTAGTCATGAATGCATCAAACTTTTTGTTCCACTGTTTGGGTTCCTGCTTCAACCCGTATAAGCTCTTCTAGAGTTTTCACACCAGGCCTTCCTTCCTAGACTCTACATATCCCTCTGGCTTCTACATGTAGATATCCTCCTACAAATATCCATGAAGAAAAGTAGTCTTGACATCAAGCTTCTCAAGATGAAATTATTCTAATTCTACAATGCTGAGAACCACCCGGATGGTGGTAAGCTTCACCACTGGTGAGAATATTCAGTGAAATCAACTCCCTCCTTCTGTTGGAAACCTTTCACTATCAGCCTTTCCTTGAACCTCCTCTTGCCATCATGTTCTTCCTTGACCTAGTAAACCCACTTGTTCTACGATGCTTTCTTTCCTGTTGGCAGAGGTGTTAGCTCCCAAGTGTTATTATCATGCAATGATGAAATCTCCTCCTTCATATCTATCTCCCACTTGCTCGACTCCTTCAACTACAATACCACTTCAAAGTATTCAGGTTCTCCACCGTTAGTCAATAATAGATAATACAGGGATGGTGAGTACCTCTGCACAGGCCTTATCACCTTTGTTGATCTCCTCAACTCTACTAGAGTAGTAGGTTCCACCGGTTTGTATCTCTCAAGCTCAGATACACCTTCAAGATCCACTCGCTCTTTTCATTCTGATTCAATGTTCCCATTTTCATCTTCAGCTACATGATGATTTTTTTACATGACACCATCATTGAATACCACGTTCTGGCTCCTGATTACCATCATCTTGAGATCATCCCAAAAGCGGTAACCAAACTTGTCAGCACCATATCCAATAAAGAAACATGGCTTGGACTTAGCATTAAGATTTTCCCTTGAGTTAGAATAAATGTGTACATAAGCCAAACTACCAAAGACTCTTAAATGTGAGATTTGTACCTCCTTACAAGACTATATCTCCTCAGGTAGACGTTCTCCCATTGGCACAGACAGACTCCTATTGATCAGATATGTTTCCATGTTCACTGCATTAGCCCAGAAGGTTTTGGGAAACCCCGAATGTAACCTCATACTTCTGTCACGTTCATTAAACATCTTATTCATCCTCTCTTCCACACCATTTTATTGCGGTGTACCTGGAATAGTCTTCTCCCACCAAAATCCATTACCAGAACAGAATTTTATGAACTCATGACTGTCATACTCTCCACCTTTGTCAAACCTCAATCATTTTAACTTAGCTCTTAACTCATTCTCCACTATGACCTTCCACTTCAAAAACATCTTAAACACATCATATTTACTTTTTAGAAAGTAAACCCATACCTTCCTTGTTAATTCATCAATTAATGTCACATAGTATTGTGACCCTCTAAGGGAAAGTACTGGTGTAGGCCCCCAAACATATGTGTACACCAGGTCTAGCTTCCCAGCTTTCAGTGTTCTACCTCCTTTTTCCAAAGACACCTTATTATGCTTTCTGAAGTTATAATCTTCACATAGGCCAGCATCCACTGACTTCAACTCTGGTAGTATCCCTTTTGTTTCCAACACCTTTATCCCCTTCTCACTCATGTGGCCTAGCCTGTTGTGCCAAAGTTTTGAATCTCCTACAACTTTGAGTGATGCAGTCACATATATGCATGTTTCTATCATGTTTTATAGGGTTGCATTCTTTGCTCCCCGAGCTATGACCATAGCTCTTTTGGTGATCTTCCACGCACCACCAGTGAACGTGGTACTTAACCCCGAATCATCAAGTTGTCCCACAGAAATGAGATTTTTTCTTAAACTAGGGATGTACCTCACTTTTTTCAGAACCAGCAAGATCCCACTGTTGGTCTTGATTCATATATCTCCTTTTCCCATAATCTGCAAGGGCTCATCATTAGAAAGATGTACCTTGCCAAAATTTCCAGAAACGTAATTTTCCAGAAATCCCTTCTCCGGTGTAGAATGGAAAGACGCCCCAAAGTCTAAAATCCAAGACTCCATTGGGCTATCCACACTCAACAGCAGCATGTCATCAGTTCCTTCAGTTGCCGCATTTTCTCCACTAGTTTCAGGTCCCTTATGATTATCTTTGCACTCCTACTTGACATGTCCTTTCTTCCCACAAGTTCAGCAGGTAGAACCATCCCCCTTTGCCTTGTCTCGTAATTTCCCTCTTGACCTTGATCTCCCTCTAAGATTGTCTCGATGTGAGTACCTTCCTCTTCATTCAGTGTTCAGAGAAGAACCAGAGAATCTGCTTGCTTTTCTTCGCACATCCTCACTAAGTATTAGGTCTTGTATATCTTTCAGATTCAGTTTGGTGTTCACCGAAGTACTACTCATATCTATTACAGTTTATTCCCAACTATCAGGTAAAGAAGATAGTAAGACCGGCGCACATACCTCATCACAGAGATCAATTTTCACCGATGTCAGTTGACTTATGATGGTTTTGAATTCTTTGATGTGGTCTGCAACAATTCTCCCTTCCAACATTTTCAGGATGAAAATTTGCCGCATCAAATGCACCTTGTTTTACGCGAAGGCTTCTCGTACATATGTGTGAGGTCTTTAATTAGATACACCATCATCTTATCCTCTCTATTATTGAACACCACATTTTTTTCCAAAGGCACACAATGTCTAGAACCTATAAATCCAGCAACTCCCACTCCGAATGCTCCATGTCCATTGGCTTCAGACCCAAAAGTGGCAAGTGCATCTTTTTTTGATAAAGATAATCCTCAATTTTCATCCTCCAGAAACTGAAGACAGTTCCATAGAAGCGATTGATCTTCACTTTGACTTCATCTAGAGCCATCTTTGGAGATTTTAAAACTCACCCTCTGATACCATTTGTTGCGAAATCGTTGGGAGTCACAATGACAGAAACAAGAAAGGAAAGAAAATGCAAAAGAAATGAAAGCACACAGAACAAAAAAATTACATGGTTCGGGAATAATCCCTACGGCCACGGAGAGTTTGAATTCTCACTATAATCGGGAGCACAAAATAGAGTGTTTTTCTGGGTTAGAAACCCTAGCCTGAAATGGGATACATATAGAGAAGATGATCCACTGTTCGGAATAGGAAGTCCATGTCGCTGTAGTGAAAGGTGGTCACCTTTGTCAAAATTTCTATAGTGGCTACTGGATGGAAGTAAAAAGTGAAACATATGAATAAGAAAACTTAATTAATCTGATTTCTTCCTCTTCTTTACTCACCAGTGGAATGCTTTCCATTTATAGCTTTAATTTCAACCAGATAATTCATGAAATACAAACTGTTTTTCTCTTGTGCTCTCATCATGTTCTCCATTATTCTACCTCTCATCCTCCATTCATCAGTGGAGAACAATAGAGGCACAGTAGTGCTTCAAATTCTGTATCACTATAGGATTTTTCAACATGTCTGCCAGATTGTTGGTTCCACAAATCTTCTGCAATGTCAGCAACCCATCTTGTATCAAACCTCTCATGAAAGGGTACTTCAACTGAATGTGCTTCATTCGGGCATGAAACATTGGGTTCTTTGTAAGATTTATAGCACTCTGACTGTCACAGTGCAATACATTCTCCTCTCGATTCCTTCTAAATTTATCCAAGAAGTTATTCATCCAAACCATTTCTTTCCCAGCTTCTGTTACAGAAATGTATTCTGCCTCTATGGTGGATAACACCACCACTTTCTATAATTGTGATATCCAAATTACCGCAATTCCTCCATAGGTAAATACATAAGTCATGGTACTTCTCCTGCTGTCAATGTTACCTCCATGGTTAGCATCCACATACCCTTGTAATGAATTTCCTTTCCCAAAGCATAGGGATACCTACTTGTTTCCCTTCAAATACCTCAGTATCCACTTCACGGCTTCCCAATGTTGTTTTCCAGGGTTACCCATATACTTGATCATAACTCCCACTACATGATCAATGTCAGGTCGAGTACAGACCCTAGCATACATCATGTTTCCAACAGCTAATGTGTATGTAACTTTTTCCATGTACTCAACCTCTTCTGTCGTCTTCGGTGATTGCTCCTTTGATAGTTTGAAATGGCTCGCCAGGGGAATAGATACTTCCTTTTCTTCCAACATACTAAATCTTATCAGAACCTTTTCAATGTAATCAGCATTTGATAACATCAATGTTCCAGTTGTGCGGTCTCTCTTGATCTTCATCCCTAGAATCTTGTCAACTTCTCCAAGATCTTTCATCTCAAACTCCTCAACTAACTTCCCTTTCAACTCGTTAATCCTCTGTATAAATGATCATGTAATGATAATTTCATCCACATATAGAAGAAATATAATATATTCATCACCAAAGGATTTTATTTAGAAAAATTGATCCATGACACATCTTTTGTAAGAATTTTTAGTCATGAATGCATCAAACGTTTTGTTCCGCTGTTTGGGTGCCTGCTATAACCCATATAAGCTCTTCTGGAGTTTTCACACCAGGCCTTCCTTCCCAGACTCTACATATCCCTCTGGCTATTTCATGTAGATATCCTCCTCCAAATATCCCTGAAGAAAAGCAGTCTTAACATCAAGCTTCACAAGATGCAATTATTTTGATTCCATAATGCTGAGAACCACCTAGACGGTGGTCAGCTTCACAACCAGTGAGAATATTTTAGTGAAATCCACTCCCTCCTTCTTTTGGAAACCTTTCACCACCAGCCTTTCCTTGAACCTCCTCTTTCCATCATGTTCTTCCTTGACCCGGTAGACCCACTTGTTCTACAATTCTTTCTTTCCTATTGGTAGAGGTGTCAGCTCCCAAGTGTTATTATCATGCAATGTGGAAATATCCTCCTTCATAGCTAGATCCCACTTTCTCGACTCCTTCAGCTACATTACCTCTTCAAAGAATTATGGTTCTCCACTTTCATTCGATAATAGATAATGCAGGGATGTTGAGTACCTCTGCACAGGCCTTATCACCCTTGTTGATCTCTTCAACTCTACTGGAGTATTAGGTTTCACCAGTTCGGATCTCTCATGCTCAGATACACCTTCAAGATCCACTTTATCTTTGCATTCTGATTCAATGTTCCCATTTTCATCTTTATCTAAATGATGATCTTTGTACATGACACCTTCATTGAATACCACGTTCTGGTTCCTGATGATCATCTTCTTGAGATCATCCCAAAAGAGGTAACCAAACTCATCTTCACCATAGAAAATAAAGAAACATGGCTTTGACTTAGCATGAATATTGTCCCTTGAGTTAGAATCAATGTGTACATAAGCCAAAATTCCAAAGACTCTTAAATTTGAGATTTATACCTCTTTACGAGACCAGATCTCCTCAGGTAGACGTTCTCCCATTGGCACAGACGGACTCCTATTGATCAGATATGTTTCCATGTTCAATACATCATCCCAGAAGGTTTTGGGAAACCCTGAATGTAACCTCATACTTCTGGCATGTTCATTAAACATCCTATTCATCCTCTCTTCCACACCATTATATTGCGTTGTACCTGGAATAGTCTTCTCCCACCGAAATCCATTACCAGAACAGAATTTTATGAACTCATGACTGCCATACTCTCCACCTTTGTCAAAACTCAAGCATTTTATCTTAGCTCCTGACTCATTCTCCACTATGACCTTCCACTTCAAAAACATCATAAACACATCATATTTACATTTCATAAAGTAAACCCATACATTCCTTATTGAGTCATTGATGAATGTCACATATTATTGTGACCCTCCAAGGGAAAGTACTAGTATAGGCCCCCAAACATCTGTGTGCACTAGGTCCAGCTTCCTAGCCTTCTGTGTTCTGTATCATTTTTCAAAATACACCTTCTTATTCTTTCTAAAGACACAATCTTCACATAGGCTAACATCCACTGACTTCAGCTCTGGTAGCAGCCCTTTTGTTGTCAATACCTTCATCCCCTTCTCACTCATGTGGCCTAGCTAATTCTACCACAGTTGTGAATCTCCTACATCTTTGAGTGATGCAGTCATGTCTATGCAAGTTTCTATCATGTTGTATAAGGTACCACACTTTTCTCCCCAAGCTATGACCATATCTCTTTTAGTGATCTTCCATGCACCACCAGTGAATGTGGTACTCAACCCTGCATCATCAAGCTTTCCCATATAAATGATATTTCTTCTTAAACCAGGGATGTACCTCAAATTTTCTAGAACCAGCAAGATCCCACAGTTGTTCTTGATCCATGCATCTCTTTTTCCCACAATTTGTAAGGGATCATCATCAGCAATATGTACCTTGCCAAAATTTCCAGAAACATAATTTTCTAGAAATCACTTCTCTGGTGTAGAATGGTAAGATGCCCTAGAGTCTAAAATCTAAGACTCCATTGGGATATCCACACTCAACAACAGCACATCATCTATTCCTTAATTTTCCACATTTGCTCCACTAGTTTCAGGTCCCTTCTGATTATCTCTTCACTCCTTATTGACATGTCCTTTCTTCCCGCAAGTCTAGCAGGTAGAACTATCCCCCTTTTCCTTGTCTTGGATTTTCCCTCTTGGCCTTGATCACCCTCTACGATTGTCTCACTGTGAGTTCCTTCCTCTTCCTTAAATGTTTAGAGAAGAACCATAAAATCTGCCTAATTCTCTTCTTTGTGCATCCTCACTAAGGATTAGGTCCTGTATATCTTTAAAATTCAGTTTCGTATTCCCCGAAGTACTACTCACATCTATTAGAGTTTATTCCCAAATGTTAGGTAAATAAGATAGTAAGACCGGCACACATACCTCATCACCAAGATCAATTTTTACATATGTCAGCTAACTTATGATGGTTTTTAATTTGTTGATGTGTACTGCAACAATTCTCCCTTCAAACATTTTTAGGATGAAAAATCGCCACATCAAATGCACCTCATTTTCCACAGAAGGCTTCTCGTACATATTTGTGAGGTATTTCATCAGATCCACTATCTTATTCTCCTCTCTGATGTTGAATGTTGTTTTTTTTTTTGCCAACTTAAGGTGCACAATGTCCAGAACCTACTAATCCAGCAACTCCCACTTTGACTGCTCCATGTCCGTTGGCTTCAGACCTAGAAGTGGAAAGTGAATCTTTTTTTGATAAAGATAATCCTCAATTTGCATCCTCCAGAAACTAAAGTAAGTTCCATCGAAGTGATTGATCTTCACTTTTCCTTCATCCAGATCCATATATGGAGAATTATGAACTTACCCTCTGATACCAGTTGTTGTGGAATCGTCGGGAGTCGCAATGATAGAAACAAGAAATGAAAGAAAATGCAGAAGAAATGAAAGCTCACATAACACACAAATTTACGTGGTTCGGGAATAATCCCTATGTCCACGGAGAGGAAAAATTCTCACTATAATCAGGAGCACAAATTACAGAGTTTTTAAGGTCAGAAACCCTATCCTGAAATGGGCTATATATGGAGAAAAAGATCCACTATTCTGAAAAGGAAGTCTGCATCGCTACAGTGAAAGGAGTCCACCTTTTTCAAAAAGTGATATAGTGGTTACTGGATGAAAGTCAAAGGTGAAACAGTATAGTTGCAGGCCACAAGCATCCATCCCAACTGGATCAGGCTACACCCATTAAATGTTGTATTATTTAGGTATTTTAATCCTTTACCATTTAACTTTAACCTGTTTTTTTATTTTGCCTATACAGTGGTAAAAAAAATTTATCACGGTAAGTTTTTTATGTCTAAAAATGAAAATGACCAAAAAACCTAATTTAGATCTTATTATTCCAAATATGTAATTTATTTTACCAAATTCAATTAAAATAATTGGTAAAATTAGATTTTAAATTAATTTCGTATATGAGATAAGAAAGCGGGGTTTTAAATTGAAAATGTTCAAAAGTTTGGAATGTTTTTATATCGAAAATCAATATAAAAATGATTACAATGACCTATATTGGATTAATTGATTTATAATTAATCTCATGTTATTTTAAAACTAATTTAAAATTATGAATTATTTAGTTGTAAAGTCAGTATTCAATTAAAATGTAGTATTTTTCACTATTTATCAAAAAATGAAACTTATCAGAAAAATATCAAAAATTCACTATAAGATAATTTTGATATCCCTCTTTCAAAAATAAAGTTTATTTTTTTCAAATAAAATCTATAAAATTTTCAAAATTTTGTTTTAAAATAGGTGTGCATGAAAAGGTGACAAAATTACCTTTTAGAAAAATATATCTTTTGTGCTTAAAATTCTTATCATAAGCCTATAAAACATATTGAATGAATTTAAAAACTTTTGATTTTATCTAAAACATATAAATTTCATTAATATTTTTCACTAATAGTGATTAATTTAATTTATTAAGATAAAATTACAATGTGTTCATAAAAAATATTTTTTAATAAAAACACATCATTTATATTCAATTGTTTTTTTAATTTCTAATTAATTGGTAACCAATTAATTCATTTGATAAACTTTTGTAAACTATATTTTCATAATTTAGTTGATCTCATTCATTTTATTCATTTTAATGGCTATGTGATAATGGTTGTGTTAAAATAATAATATTTTAGAGTTCATTTAAGCTTGGTGTTTTTTGCAAAGTAAGCCATCAAAAAGATTAAATTTACTTAAAAAAAGACAAACCGTAAAATCTCGGGGTGTTACATTCTACCCCCCTTAAAATGAATTTCTCCCTCGAAATTTGTTACTCAGATATAAACATATGAGGATACCACTACCTCATCACATCCTTAGGTTCCCACGTAGCTTCCTCAAATTAGTTGTTTCGCTAGAAAACTTTAACAAGGTGAGTGGTCCTATTTCATAGAACTTTATCTCTACGATCCAAAATCTCAACCGGTTGTTTTTTATAAGAAATATCTTGCTCTAGTGGTATGACATTTGAGTTTAGTACATTTAAAGGATCAGGTATGTACTTTCTCATGGGAGATACATGAAACACATCATGAACTTGAGAGAGATTTGGTGGGAGATTCAATCGATGAACTACTGTCCTGATACGATCAAGAATTTCAAAAAAATTATGCCCTCACAAATTTGAAATTACACATTGAAAATTAAAGGTGGATATTTTAAAATTATTTTGTGGGAACCCTGCATCATAAAAAGGGTCAATAAAACTTCCTCTTAAAAGGAGGAAAAGTAAAATGTGAAGATCACCACAAAACTAGGATTCTGATTAGAAGAAAATGAAAATATGGACATAAAAGAGAATTCTAGATATCAGGTTCTGATGTAGAATTATGAATAATATGATCATTAGAATGTTAATTTCCTCAAAACCATAGACCAAATAGGTATAAAAAGGGTCCTTGATATCATTAGATATGACGATAATAGGATAACATTTTATTTCAAAATCATTTGAGAAGATATACTTACTTGATTTCATCTCATAAGTACAATATCACTCTTTGGTTGTGCTTAAACAATATTTGCTCCATTTCTTACTACAAGAAATGAAGTTAAAATTGTAAAGCCTACAAAACAAGTGGATCATAAAATCTATAATGGGATAAAAATTCATTCCTTTTATCTCTAGTTATCATAACAAAATGGCTCGCACATATTATTCAATACGCATAAATATTCATATGGTTAAGTAATACATTAATCTTTAAAACCTCATCCAAATTTCCATATAAAAAATTACATAAATGGTTACCCTTGTGAACCTTCCAAAAATATTAAAATCCAAAACATTGGAATGAAGGTTATAAATTTTAAAAATCAAATTATCATTAATCCCCCAAAAAACTTGATGTATCTCTTAATGTTCATACACCAAACATGTGGAGATCATTATCATGTATTCTCTTGAAACATGGTAATAACCTAAATTACTATAAAACCTTAGTGAAAACATGCATACTTTAAAGAATTAACTCTTTCCTCATACCATAAATTCAAAAAATATATAAACTCAATACATAAACAACCTTTTCATCATATTATTAATTAGTTACAAGTACATAAATACTATCACATTTATTTTATCGTAAATAAAAATATGTTTATCTCCTTATTATCCCTGAATCATGCACATATTAAGGGTTATCTTTCCCTTAAACATGTGTTCTCTAAAAATATCACCTCAATCACTTTTCCTGGTTACCAGTACCATTAAACATATACTTTCAAATACTTAAGGAAAAACTATAGTGGAACAATCCTTATATTTTTTATTATTCTATAATTCATTTAGAGCAAGATAATCACATGAAATTATATTAAAGGATGAACAATAAGAATTTCATAGGTCTCACTCATGAAATTCCCAACCAAGGAGGATAAATGTTCTCTAATTAACATGATTCTATTAATCCATTATGATTGCATAAAATTTCCCTTTTTCCTTTGTCTTTATATATTTTTGTGGCTTATCATCCATATTAGCCCTTGGATTGGGGAATTGATTTGCATAATGATCAAACTCCTTGAATTTGAAACACTCAAGTGTGAGTGGTTCATTTTGTGAAGCTATCTCTCTATTTTCATTATTAGCTAACTTATTCGCATCACTTCGGCAATTACTTACCTGATGACCTTCCCTTCCACACATAAAACATTTACCAATTCTCTTAAGACAATTTCCTCCATGTTTCTTCCCACATATTGAGCATAAAGGAAATCTTATCTCCTTCTCCCCATGGTTCTTATAATTTCCTTTTAATTCCATTTTTATTTTCTTATCAAAACCATGATATTGATGGGTAACTTTGATTTCCATATATACCTTAATATCACATCGAACAATTTCTTCATAAGTACCAAAATCTCTTATAGATAATGCACTTTTAAGGCTTGGTTTTAATCCACCAAATAATCGATCAATTTTACTTTTAGGACTGATAATTAAACTAGATGCATACCTTGCAAGTCTTGTAAAATTTTCCTCATATGTACCAATGGATTCTTCATCCTTTTGCTCCAACTCAAGAAATTTCTTCTATAACTTTATAGGTAGAATGTTAGGGAAGTACTTTTTGAGTAATATCCCCTTAAACTCATCTCATTCCATTGATTCAATTTCTTCTTCTTACCATTTATTCTTGATAAGATTACACCATTGATCTTTTTCGCCTTCCTGATAATAAATAGTTAAAAAAACAATTCATGTCTCAAGCATTGAAGAAAAGAAAAAAATCAATGGTGCTAATTCATTTCTCAGCTAGTAGTGGATCAGAAGACCCACTGGAAGAAGGTGGACGTTGTCTCATGAAGAACTCAACAGAATTTTGTTCCCTCCATTTCTCATTTGGAAGTCCAGTATGATTCATATCTTGTGTGAGTATATCAATAATATTTTTCATTCTCTCTCCCATAAAATTTGGTTTCTAAGGAGTACAATCATTACATTGCATGTCCCATTTAGTATTAACACGGTTCCTTCGAGTTCCAACCAGTGATAAAACCAAAAAGAATAGTGTGAGTAAAAATAAACATACTGGGAAAACCTCATAATCAAGGGAAATTACTTATAAAATTTCAATCCATTACAACTAAGATTTAACTTAGTTTATTCATGATCATCACAAAAACTCTGTGATTGTAACCTAGACTTACACTTAGGATTCTTACTAGGGTTTTCTCATCCTAGTTTTCAAAGGTTAACTAAACCTTATCTCTGATAGCAACTATAATGACCCATACTTTTCATACATAGATATTACATCTAAATATATGGATATTCATTATATAACATAAAAACCCACACCCAAATCATATGGATTTAGTAACTTTGGAAAGTTGGAAAAAAAAATTGTTCATAAAATATCTACATTGTTTGTCGCCTACTCCATAACTAGAGCCCTTTTAACATGTTATATTTAGTGCCTTCCTTCATATACTGGGGAAAATAAACATAACAAAAGGGTGAATGAAAATTATCATTAAAGGTAAACAAGAGATACTATAACATAATCATAAGATCATAAACATAACATTTAAAAATTATAACATGCATAATAAAGATCATAATCTTGAGTCTTGTAATAAATCATATAAGTCCATAAGTCATGAATCATAAAATAACATGATAGAATAAGATTGGTGTAAGACATAGAATTGTGGAATACACATAAGCATATAAAACCATCTCTTTATTAGACAAGACTCTTTACAAAGACTATTATAGTGGAATGGGTTCACTTCTCGAACAATCATAGTATTCAAGGTTCACTCCCAAGACTATCATAGTGAATTGGGTTCACTCCTCAAACCATCGTAGTAACCAAGGTTCAATCTCAATACTATCATAGTGGATTGGGTTCACTCCCCAAACCATCGTAGTAGTAAATTTTCACTCCAAAGACTATCATAGTGGATTGGGTTCACTCCACAAACTAGTGTAGTTGTCAAACTTCACTCCCAAGACTATCATAATGGATTGAGTTCACTTCCTGAATCATCATAGCTGATAAAGTCCTTTACTAAACCAGTTTTACTTCCAATTCCATTACTATCTATCACATTAGATATAAATCATTACTCAATAAATTGGAGTGAGAAATAGGTCCCCCCATCACATAATGAAAACATACATATGTGTGCCAAAAGAACCTGAATCATATCAAAACCCATGAAATAAATTGGGTTTCATTAACATTTCGTCATAACATAACTCATGGAAAAGAAATAGGTATCATAAATATCATATAATCATAAATATAAACCAACCATAAAAATAATAAGGGTGGTATTATTGAATAATATCTTCAGTAATGTATAATTAATATCAAATAATGTTATCTTAGATGGAAAATAATTTAGAATTATCTCTTGAAATAATTCTTGAGCAAAATATCCTTTCTATTTTGAAAATATTTTTTTTAAATGTCGCACAATTATAAAAGAAACACTTCCTTTTGAAAATAACCTTGTAAAATTGTAAAGGAAGTTTCAAGTCATTAAAGTGTCATAACTACAATAAAATCATCTCATGTTTTATAAGTCAAAAAATAAGTTCCTTTCGTATATTTTTTGAAAAAAGTCATAAATAGCCTCACTTAGAAAACGATAAAATAATACTTTCAAAAAAATTTATAAAAAATAAAAAATGAGTAAAAATTACTTTAAAAATCATAAGAAAATAGTAAAAAAAAATTTGAAAAAAATTTTAGAAAAACATGGGTATGTAAAAAAAGTGTTTTGAGGGGAACTTTAAAAAGATAATTTTAAAAAAAATAAAATCCCTCCTAAATATCATATCATTGAAGTGAGCATTAATAAAATTAATAAATGGTGTGTATTCACTGTAAATACAAATAAAATAAGTTGAAATGAAATATAATATAAACAAAATTCATCCTATATATAATCATAGCATGACATAATTGATGAAGTGAAAGGTTAACCCAAAGAATAAAAATTTGGTTAAGAATTCCCTTATCACTTTGTGATCAGTCGAATCATATGCCCCATAAAAGTAATAATTATCACATGAAACATTTAATAACATTAAGATAATGAGAATCAATATATTATATATAAAATGGTAGTATATACACCACACACAATAATTAAGTGGTGAATAATTCATATATCTCACAGAAGAAAAAGTGAGACGAGAAACTCTTACCTCACGCTTCTCTTTAGTTTTTTATATGTTAACCTCTTGTATAAAGCTTTAAAAATGTTATTAATTCATTTTAGAACTATAAAAATATTTATAATACCTTATATGATACTTTTATAACATATTTCTACCCATTCATTAATAATATTTCATTATTTTCATTATTTCAGGTGTGTTCGTTACATAGTTTCATCATTGGTTCATTTGTGTAAAATTATGCATTTTTTACCAAATGGAAATAAAACTCCAAAATTGGAATTAAATGGTATTAATGAACTTCAAGAATTATAAATGGTCTTATAAATCATTTTTCTTTCTTACATTATCATGATTCATTTGATAAAATGTTAATGATGAATGTTTAGTTTATTTTTTGTGGTTTTTCCCAAACACCATGAATATTATGAGTATATATTGGTTACATAACATTAAATAGATTAAAATATACCTATTACAATCTAATTTAACCAGAATGATACTTTTATGACTATCCATGAAGGTGGTAATTAAAAACCAAAAAAAACATTATTCATGAAGATGATTAATCGGTATAATATGGAAAAAAATTATTTATTTGAATAAGTGGATATAAGAAATGAAATGGATATGAGATATTCCATTAGAAACATACTAATACATTATATACATTATTCTATAGTTATTAAGACATTTTGGATGAATTAGGTGAGGAGAAAGTAGAAGAAGAAAATAAATTAAGAGAGTTGATTTAAGAAAATTAACTCTTGGATATCACCTCCTTAAAGGATCCTTTAAAGACCCTGGAAATAGTCTTTGGGTGAGACCAGAAGCACTTGAACATGGGTAGAGTGAGGAGTATAGGGTTTGTTAGATATTTTAGGAGCTTCAAGTCTTGTGAGGAGAAAGGGGGTGGTGAGGAGTTGTATTTATACTTAAGGAGGGGTGGTTTTAAGTGATTATATAATGATTATTTTATATTTAAAGTCAATAATGTTGATGTGGAATTAATTTATATGACTTTTACTGATAATTAATGTTTTAAAGGATGTTTAGGGTTGATAAATACCTCAAAAACCCATTAAATGTTGTATTTTTTAGGTTTTTTAAGCCTTTACCTTTTAACTTTAACTTGTTTCTCTATTTTACCTATACTGTGGTAAATCTTTTTTTTACCACAGTAATTTTTTTATGACTAAAGATAAAAATGGCCTAACAAACTAATTTGGACCTTATGATTCTAAATATAGAATCCATTTTATCAAATTCAATTCACATAATTGGAAAATTTGGATTTAAAATTAATCTTGCAGATGTGATGAGAAAACAAAGATTTAAATTGAAAATATTCAAATGTTTGAAATGTTTTTATATCCAAATTCAACATGAAAATGATTATAATGACCTGAATTGGATTAATAGATGTAAAATTGATCTAATTTTACTTTAAAACCAATTTAAAATATAATTTAATATTATAAATTATTTAGGTGAAAAGTCAGTTTTCAACTAAAATGCAGTATTTTTCATTATTCATTAAAAAATGAAACTTATCAAAAAAATATCAAAAAGTCACCCTAAGATAATTTTTATATCCCTATTTCAAAAATAAAGTTTATTTTTTCAAATAAAATATATAAAAGTTTCAAAATTTAACTTTAAAACAGGAGCATCATTAAAAGGCGACAAAATTTCATATTAGAAAAATATAGATTTTTTCTTAGAATTATTATCATAAGACTATCCAACTTATTAGATGAATTAAAAAATTATTGGATATAAAACATATAAATTTCATTAAGATTTTTAATTATTAGTAATTAATTTAATTTATTAACACCAAATGTCATTGTGATCATAAAAATAGTTTTTTTAATAAAAACACATCTTTTATATTCAATTGGTTCTTTTCATTTTTAATTAATTGATAACCAATTAATTTATTTTATAAACATGTGTAAACTATATTTTCATAATTTAGTTGATCTAATTCATTTTCCTCATTCCAACAGCTGGGTGGTAACATTTGTGTTAAAATAATAATATTTTGGAGTTCATTTAATCTTGGTGTTTTGAAGTTATCAAAGAGATTATTTTTTTAAATACATACCGTAAAATCTTGGGATGTTACATGAAATGTGTGCTTGTTCTTTTTGTGTTTCTCTATGTGGTTTTGGATTTTGTGTGATGATAGATGTGACTGACAGGGTTGTGTAGTGTGTGGGGTAGTGATGCGGTGGTTGGTTGACATGGATGTGATGTGGGTAGTTGTGCATTGTGGTGCAGAGGTTATGGAAATGTGGTTGTGGTGAAAAGGTTGTAGTGTAGTGGTTGTGGTGTAGTGGCTTATTATGGTGAGATTTCTTGGGTGATGTGATGTGACGATGATGGTGGATGCGTAGAGTCATGATAGTTCCTATGTGTGTTGGGTTGGTTGTGTGGTGTGGTCATGTTAGCTGCCCGGGTAATGGTAAAATAAATTATGATGTTGAATGAAATGAAGAAATTGAATGGGTTGGTGATTGAATATAATCAGATTTAATTTGATGTTTGGAAAACAGTCTAATGAATAAATTTGGTGAAACTTGTAAGATGGAAGAGTAAAATTTTGTGTGTCTTGTGTGGTAGTTGTGTGGTGTTGTATATAGTGGAGGCAGCAGTTGTGACAGTTGATGTGTGGTATGTGGTAATGGTTTGGTTTTCACTAGTTTTGTTGGTGTGAACCTATGGGTTAGGTATTGTGTGTTATCTCTATATCATGTATGTTTATGTTATTTTATATGTGCCCCGTATGAATTGGATAACCTTACCAATGCACAGAGGTGATGAGTTCTGGGTATTTTCCCCAACATCCAGGATGGTGGTGATACGGATGGTTGGTTACCCCCTCTCCCATGCTCTTCCTTCAGCAGTGATGTGTTGGCCCGGATGTCTTCGGGCAGGATGTGATGTTTTGTCCTAGGTATCATAGGTTGAGATGTGATGTGTTCACCCAAGTGTCTTCGAGTGGGATGTGATGTGTTGACCCAGGTGTCTTCAGGCGGGATGTGATGTGTTAAGTTAGACGTCTTAGGGCGGGATGTGATGTGTTGACCCAGTGTCTATGGGTGACATGTGATATGGTGTGATGTGATATATGGTGAGGATCAAGCATGGTAGTAGGAGGGCACAAGGATGATGTCTGTCACATTCATGATACCCTACTACTACTCTGATTCTTGATGTGATGTGTGGATTAGGTGTCTGTGGATGAGATGTGATGTGATGTGATGTGATGTGATGTGATGTGATGTGATGTGATGTGATGTGATTCATAGCCCAAGTGTCTGTGGGTGAGATTTGATGTGATGTGATGAGGTATGTGTATAAGAGACATGAGCATAGGATGTTCGACTGTGGGTCATGAGAGAGGAAAATTAGTGGGGAAGAGGCAGTGGGGTGCCTTTCTTTGTTATGATCTTGATACTATATTATTATATTGGATACGTGATTTTGTGAGCGAGCCATGTTGAGGGTTAGTTTGGTTAGATGACCTATATAGATGCTTGTTGGTTCTGTTGTTTGTTCACTGGCATATTAGCATGATCTTTTCACATATTCACTTGAGGTCTTGGTTATGTCCCTACTAACTATACCTATTATGATCACCCTATGCATATAAATTGTTTTCAGGTTTCTAGGATGACTTTAGGGACCGAGATGGACATTACTAGCTATATTGGAGTTGTTAATTTGTTTTCATACACTTATATTTTTGGTATTTACTTTGGATACTTTTATATGTATCAATATTACTTTATTTATGCATTATGGGATGGTTTTTAGTTTACCTTTATATTGTATGCTGGAGTTTTTTTTTTGTAAATTTGTATCCTATCTCCTAGTATTATTTTATTTATAGAGGGTAATGTCTCTCATATTGTGAGATTTTTATACCCTTATTGATAGTCGTAAACTCGGGGCCTATTGGAGGCGGGATGTCATGACTCGTCCCCTGGGGCCTGTGGTGTGACTACCCCAAAACCGCCTTCCATAGGCCAGGGGCTGGCGACTAGCACCAGAAAGGCATATCCCTAAAACCGAGAAGGCATTGCCTCTAAACCTGTAAACTCACCCAAACCAAGCACACATCAAGATACAAGCATAAGGTAAACTATAAAGTAAACAGGGTGTTTACAGTAAGTAAAGGGGCCAGAATACAAGCCCAGCTGGAAATTACAAGTAAAACTAAAAAATAAAATCCCCTGTGAACACCCGCCAAGGACCCTACCTAAAGGGTAGGTACAACTCTCGAACGGTCGTCCCTCTGGATCGTCTCGTCTAACGTCCACCTCTGATCAGCCACTAGTCTGGTACCCTCAACCTCGATCAGCACTATCTTTCATCTTCACAAGACACAGAAAGGTACGGGCATAGCCCGTGCAGGGGTGAGTATAACGATACTCAGTTGGGACCCCAAGACCCTCGTAGGTCTCCTAGAGTTCCACAAAGGAAAAACCACAAGGCACGAAGAAATGGTCATCAACACTACTTAGGTATATGCCCATACATATATCTAAGTTATCAAGATATACAAAGGTAACACCACGAAGGTCGAAGTACCACACAGGTAACACCACGAAGATATAAGTACCACATAGGTACACCTCAAAGGTAAAGAATCAGCTCACACAGGTATAAGTGAAGTATAGAAGTACAGATAATCAGTCATGAAGAAAGATCATCTTATTCTATCAAGAGGTACTACTACTGATTATACGGAGTCTGACCCACATAGGATCGATAGGTACTAACCTCCGTAATGACCCACACAGGATCTGACCCACACAAGATCGGTATGCACTGACCAACGTAGGATCGTTGAGCATTGACCCACACAGAATCAGTATGTGCTGACCCACATAGGATCATTGAGCAATGACCCGCATAGGATCTGACCCACACAGTATCAGTGCTGACCCACACAGGATCGCTCGGTATTAACCTTCGTATGATCGGTCTCCAACCTCCACCTCAATGCCAGCCACTGGATTCCCGCTAATAGCATGTTTGGGTAAATTGTTCCTCAAGACATCATTCATACCTCAACCACCACAAAGTTCCACGAAGTTCCACGAAGAATTATACCAAAGGTCCATCATGTCATATGGGACCCAATGCAACAGATGGCGCATCAATCAGACGCCTGGTCTGTAAGTTATTAGAGTTTATGCTACGAGGTCCCAGTTGGATTCGGGGTTCGAATCAACCCGGACGTACTCCAACTTTATCTAAAACTCAAGTGTAGTACACCAAAAGGACCGTCTTGATACAAGGATTTTGGTGCCATAAATGATTCATCAAACGAATGCCTAGTTCTCAAGTTATAGCCAAAAAGGTGTATCTGTGTCTAATTGGGCTCGGGTCCGGTCCGACCCGGTCGGACCGACCTGGTTGGCCTGGGCCATGGCGGGCCCAGTATACTGAGCTGCGGACCGGCCCGGCCCGCGTAGGGGCAGCCCGGCCAACTGGGCACGACCCGGCCTGCCTAGCCAGGTGAGGGGTCCACGCTACCCGACACCTGGGGGGAGCCCCCCCCCCCCCCCGGTTTCCCCAAATGGTCCAGTGGACTTTTTGGTTGCCCATCTATCACATGATACCACTTGGTGGTCCCGCTTGGTGTGACATGGCTAACTGAAATGGCGGGTCGGTTCTCCTCCCAATGGCGCGGTCGCACGCCGCTACTCACTTGCGGTTGGTCAGGTGTCGGCCACCCTCCGGACTCCGTCACGACCAAGCGGTTTCGGCCTCCTACTCCGGCGGCACGGATGCGTACCGCCACTTCGCCATGCAGCTAGCCAGCATGTCGGCCTCTTCCCTACTCCGTCGCAACCTCTTCTTCTAGCAGCGTGGACGCACGCTTCCCTCCTTCCATGCGGCCAGCCAGGTGTCGGCCTCCGCCTTCTTCTGCGAGCCATCGTGGCTTCGTTCCAAGCCCTAAAATTATGTCATTATAATATTCACAATCCACAGGTCGAGATCTCTGCATCCATATGTTTCTCTCAATGAGACATTGTGTTTCCAGCGCGCTTAATTATTTGGCATTGAAGAACGCATGAAGAACATGCGAAGAACAAATAGAAAAGGTTATGGTAAAAATGTGTGGATCGATGGTCGTGTTTGTTTGGCCATCGTCACTAAGAATCAAGTATATGAATAATAAATAAAATAGATTTAATCATACTTCGAATTAAACCCCTACCTTGACGTTTTTTGAAGATGTCGCGATGAAAGAGATGATGTTGGTGACGTCGATGTCTGTTGCTCCCACACCATGCTCCTGATTCGAGCTCATGTATCATCTTCATTCTTGATGTGGGGATGTTCTTCATTGGAAAATGCTCCTCCAAAATCTCTCTCCCTGGGCTCTCCTCTTTTTCCAATGATTTTTCCAACCTCAAGAAATATGAGAAGCCAACATAATAAATTAAGTTTTTTAATTAATCAAAGTTGGAACTTTAATTAAGTTAAAGTTGGCACATTAACTAGGGGGGATAAACCAAGATTCACCTCCTATTAAAGAAGATATTTTGGGTGGTCCCCCCCACTAAATTCAAAATGGGGGGTTTCAATTTCAAAAATAAAATAAGTATGTTTATTTTATTTTCTCCCATGAAAAGTCTGAAAAATATTTTCCACCCTCGACCTACTGCAGTCAAGGTGAAGATCTCCTTAAGAAAATATCATTGTTTTGAGTTCAACAGTGTCCTAGGATTTCAATTCTAAGCACCGGTTCAAAATTTAGAAAATGCCGCTCGCAAGTTTACTGAACGTACCCAAAAAAGTTCAGAAATTCATTCTGGGCACACCAGGCCTCAGAATCACGCGCCGTCAATTTTCACAGACTTGTAATATTCCCATATAATTAAAAAAATTACATGGAAAATCTAGGACTTTACATTCTCCCCACCTCAGGGCTTTGAATCCCTGAAAGACACAACACAAACTAGGGAAACAAGTGGGGGTACTGAGCATGAATATGAGTCTCCCGCTCCCATGTGCTCTCTTAGAGGTTCCTGTGCTTCCAGTGTATGTGCACCAGAGGTATCAACCTCCCATGAATTACCTGCTCCTGTAGATCCTCAATCTCCACTAGAACCTCCAAAAAAATCTCCCCATCATCGATGTCCAGCTCACCCCAGTCAATGATGTGCAAAGGATCATGTACGTATATTCTCAACTAGGATACGTGGAAAACGTCGTGCACCCGGTGCAACTGAGGTGGAAGAGATAAGCGGTAATCCACCTCGCCAACTCTGTTAATGACCTAAAAGGGTCCGATGAACCTCGGTGATAACTTATCACCTCGGACAAATCTCGGCAAACCTTGTCGAGGTGATACCCGTGGAAAGACATGGTCGCCATCCTCGAAATCCAGAGGTCTCCGTATCCTGTCAGCATAGGATTTATGCCTGCTCTGTGCAGTCTTCATCCGCTCCCGGATGATCTGCAAGTTCGACCGTACAATGCCTCGAATGGTGCCATACCAATGGTGGAGTGGTAGTTAATGTTGTACCTGAACTCCACCAAAGGCAAGTTATCCTCCCAACTACGACCGAAATCTAGGAAGAAAGCACACAGCATGTCCTCAAGGGTCTGAATGGTTCGCTCTGTCTGACCATCCGTCTGAGGATGGAAGGTGGTACTCAACCGAAGTTGTGTCAACAACACCTCCTACAACCCCTTCCATATCAGGGAAGTGAAACGTGAAACACGATCAGAGACAATCTTAGATGGCACTCCATGAATCCGTACAATCTTCTGCACATAGAGGTGTCACAACCTCTCTATTGATCCCTGCTCTCTAATAGGTAGGAAGTGATCTAACTTGGTGAGTCGGTCAATGATCACCCAGATGGAATCGTTCCCCTTGGACGTGCATGGAAGTATTGTCATGAAGTCCATGGAAATTCCATCCCACTTCCACTCTGGTACCTCTAGTGGCTGAACTAAGCTCGCTAGAACATGGTTCTCTACCTTCACTTGCTGACAAGTGAGGTAAACTCTACCATTGATTTCTTCATTATTAGCCACCAGTGCTGATACCGAAGGTCCTGGTACATCTTCTCCACTCCTGTATGTACCGCTAGAGGGGATGTATGGAACTCCCACAACACTTACTCCCTAAGCACCACTGGTACCATAGTACACCCTTTGAAGATGATGACGTGCTCCCCACCTTTAGAAAATCCATCAGGTGCCTATCCTATGGATATCCGAGCATGTCAAGCCTCACAGTCAATGTCCTCAAGTTGTGCCTCCCTGACTCGCTGAAGGAGTGGGGGAGTGACTATTAGAGACTGAAGATAAGCTTCTCTATCTAGATCCACATAGGATATCTACAAAGCGGCTAGCTGCTATGTTTCCTCACTCAGCAATTGTATACCATATCTCCTGCTGATTGCATCTTCTACTATGTTCCCCTTCCCAGGAGTATAGACTATCTCAAATTCATAGTCCTGGAGGAACTAAAGTCAATGCTCCTATCTCAGGTTCAGGTCCTTCTGAGAGAAGATATACCTGATACTCTTCTGATCAGAGTAGACTATAAAACATTCACCCATCAAGTAATGTCACCACATCTTCAAGGAAAAGACCACTACTACTAACTTCAGGTCATGGGTAGTGTATTTCTGCTCATGCTATATCAGCTATCAAGAACCATACATGATTAATTCTTGATCCTGCATCAGGACACATCCAAGTCTGGTCCCTGACGCGTTGCAGCAGACTACGTACCCAACGCCCTCCTCCGGTAGTCTCAAGATGGTGGAACTCGTCAATATCTACCTCAGCTCCTGGAAACTCTACTAGAATCTCTCTGACCACACGAAGGGTTTCCCCTTCTTTGTCAATACTGATAAGGGTGCCACAACTTTGAAAAATTCAGGCATAAACCTCCAGTAGTAACCGGCCAAATCCAGAAAACTCCTCACCTTTGTCACACTCCTGGGTGGCTCCCAAGCAAGCACGTTCTCAATATTCACTAGATCCACCACAACTCCAGCCACTGAGATGACGTGTCCCAAGAAGTGAACCTCTCGGATCTAGAACTGGCACTTCGAGAGCTTACCATAAAGCTGGTTTTCTCAGAGTGTGTCCAGAACTATCTGCAGATGATAGGCATGATCCTCCTCCATCGTTGAGTATATCAAGATGTTGTCGATGAATACTACCTCAAATAAATCGAGGTATGGTTTTAATATCTTGTTCATGAGTCCCATGATCACTATTGGGGTGTTCGTCATGCTGAATAGCATAACCAAGAACTCATAGTGGCAATACCGACATCTGAAGGTCGTCATCTGCACATCCTCATCTCGTACCCTGAGCTGGTGATATCCTGATCTGGGGTCTATCTTTGAAAACCATTGTGCTCCCTTTAGCTGATCAAAGAGATCTTCAATCCCCAGGAGTGGGTACTTGTTCTTCACGGTCACCTGGTTCAGGCGCCAATAGTCCACGTAGAGTCTCCAACTCCCATCTGCCTTCTTACTAAACAAAATCGGGGCTTCCCAAGGAGAAACACTGGACCTAATGAATCCCTTTATTTTCAAGTCCTCCAGCTATACTTGTAGATATCGAATCTCCACGAGAGCCATCCGATATTCTGTTGTAGATATCGGTGACTTCTCGGGGTACAATTCGATTTAGAAGTCCACCTCTCTGCGAGGAGGTAAACCTGGAACATCATCAGGGAAAACATCAGTGTACTAGTCCACCACTACAGGATATCTCGGACTCTCAACATCAACCGCTCTGAGGGTAAGGCTAGCCAACTGATATGTGATCGGCTGCACCCTCTTCCAGGTAAGTCCATCCTATGCTGCAAAGTTTCCCTTCTCACCAGTGAAGGAAAACCTTGTCCCATCTGTGCAGACACACCGCACTTTGTGCCTAATACAGTAAATCTGAGTATAGACTATGGATAAACATTCCATGCCAAATATGACGTCATAAGGCCTCGACGCCGCTACTAGAAGATCTCAGCCAAATCTCTCACCTCCTATAGTAAGCTCACACTTCCTACACCAGTGCGTAATCGTCGAATCTACTCCTGTATGAGTGTCTAGCCGTAAGGATCGATCCAAAGGCTCCAGTGAAATCTCCGAGCTCCAAATGAGGGTCGTGGAAATAAATGAGTGACTAGAACTTATTTATATAAGTAATACATCTAGGTTGGAGTAGACACATATCATACCTCCTATCATCTCTAGATCACTGTGGTTGTAGGCCTCAACTGCCTCGACCTGAGCTCATCCCCATCCACCTTCTCCCTGTGGTCAGGGTGGACCTCCTGGGGGTGGTGGCAGTAGAACCTCGAATCACCGCCCACCACCTGATGCATGGCCTACTCCTATACCACGTTTGCCTCTTGCCTGCGGACCTCCTTGATCAAATCTTCACATCTGCATAGGCGGTCCTTAGACCATCTACTGGTCATCCGTATGGTAGGTCAGGCAGTCGCGAGCCATGTGACCCTGCCCGCCGCATGAGTAAAATTGTATGTCCATCGCCTATCCTGGTCTGTCTAGAGAGCCCCGCACCACCGACCTTGTATCCTACGGTCGTTCACCTATAGGTCTGGTCCTCTTGGACCTCTACATCATCTGTCTGCTGCCATCTGTCGATGACTCTGCTACGTGTCATTCGGTGGTGGGTCTTGCTGCTAGTGACTGCTCAGCAAGGAAGCTCTCCACTAAGAGTGCTCTCCCTAACACCCCTGCCTGCATCGGGATGCTGAGAGAAACCATTGAAGCTCTAATCTCCTATCTGAGCCCTTGATCAATGGTCTGGGCCCTGAAGAAAGGTTCATTCACCATGTTAGTGTAGTAGTACGAGACGTCAGTGAACCTCGCTGAATACCGAGCCACAGTCATGCCTCCCTACTTCAAGTGGAGAAGATCATATATATGCATTGATCATAGGGTCGCTGGGATGAACTCTTCCCTGAAAAGGCTCTTGAAGTCTACCCAGATGAGAGTCACCTCATTGTGAATCTGGAGCATCAAGATCTACCATCTTCCTACTGCTGCCTGAAGAAGACTGGCGGCAAGGATCACCATGAGATCACCTGGTATCCCTACCAGTCGAAAAACTCTAACCTCGGCCTCCAGCCAGTCCTCAGCCACCTGTGGATCTGTCTCGCCCTGGAACCTCGGTGTCCTCTGGTGCTGGAACTCGTGCAATATGCTCAAACAATGAGCACCCTCTACTGTTGGGGCTGGTGGAATTGTCTTCCCAATGGGTAGTGGTGCTGCTGGTACACCACCTGATAGTACAACTGCCGTAAGGGGGCCCTACACCGAAGCCTCATCGCTCGGTGGGCTGTCATCACGTACTCCACCCGGAACCCTGCATGGTTGTCTACGTGGAGATATCCTAAAAAGAAACAGGTGTGCCACGATCATTAATTTATACCTGGTGAGCTGACTCAAAGATATCACAAAGAAGACTTTTTAAAAACACATACGCAATCAGTGTTTTCATGCACTAAATCAGAAATCAAAAGTCAAGGTCCTAGTGTATGGATACATCGGCCGCCGCACCATCACTATATTCCCAAAACTAAAAATCAAACTCATCACACTTAACACTATTGCCTCACAAAAAAGATCAGATTCATAGTTATTCAGTAGATTTGAACCCCTATGATACCAATTTGTCACGACCTGTCCCATGGGTCCCGTGTCATGACTACCCCAAGCCCACTTTCCATAGGCCAGGGGCTGGTGACTAGTACCGGAATGGCATATCCCTAAAACCAGGAATGCATTGTCTCTAAACCTATAAACTCACCCAAACCAAGCACATAACAAGATACAAGCACAAAGTAAACTTTAAATTAAACAGGGTGTGTACAGTAAGTAAAGGAGCCAGAATACAAGCCCAGCTAGAAAGTACAAGTAAAACTGAAAAAGAAAAGCTCCTGTGAACACCCACCAAGGACCCTACCTGAAGGGTAGGTATAACTCTCAAACGGTCATCCTTGTGGATTGTCTCTTCTAATGCCCACCTTTGATCAGCCACCAGTCTGGTACCCTCGATCTTGATCAGTGTTTTCCATCATCTGCACAAGACACAGCAAGGTGCAGGCATAGCCCATGCAGGGGTGAGTATAACGATACTCAGTAGGGACCCCGAGACCCTCGTAGGTCTCCTAGAGCTCCATAAAGGAAAAACCACAAGGTACGAAGCAATAGTCATCAACACTACTTAGGTATATTCCCATACATATACCTAAGTTATCAAGATATATAAAGGTAACACCACAAAGGTAGAAGTACCACACAGGTAACACCATGAAGATATAAGTACCACATAGGTACACCTCAAAGGTAAAGACTCAACTCACACAGGTATAAGAAAAGTATATAAGTACAGATGATCAGTCGCGAAGCTGGATCATCTTATTCTATCAAGAGGTAATGGTGCTGATTATACGGAGTCTGACCCACACATGATCGATAGGTACTAACCCCCGCAATGACCCACACAGGATCTGACCGACATAAGATCGGTATGCACTGACCCACACAGGATCGTTGAGCGCTGACCCACACAGGATCTGACCCACACCGGATCGGTATGTGCTGACCCACATAGGATCACTGAGCGCTGACCCACACAAGATCTGACCCACACATAATCGATCCTAACCCACACAAGATCGCTCAGTACTAACCTCCGTATGATATGTCTCCAACCTCCGCCTCACTGCCAACCACTAGATTCCTGCTAATAGCACGTTTGGGTGAAACATTACTCATGCCATCGTTCATACATCAACCTCCACAAAGTTCAACTAAGAAGTATCCCAATTTTCTATCACATCATAAGGGACCCAACACAACAGACGGAGCATCAATCAGATGCACGGTCTATAAGTTATTAGTGTTTCCGCTCCAAGGGCCTAATTGGATTAGAGGTTCGATCCAACCCAGCCATACTCCAACTTTATTAAAAACTCTAGTGGATTATACCAAAATGACCATATTTATCCAAGGATTTCGGTGCAACAGATGGTTTGTCAAACAGACGCTCAGTTCTCAAGTTACGGCCAAAAAGGCGTATCCGGATCTAATTGGGCCCGGGTCTGGTCTGACCCGGTCAGACCGACCTGGTTCAGGTTGATCCGACCCGGTCCGGGTCCGGCTCGATTGTCTTGGGCCACGGTGGGCCCGTCCTGTTGGGCCGCGGACCAATCCAACCCACATAGAGGTGGCTCGGCCCACTGGGCGCGACCTGGACCATGCTAGGCGCGTCTAGCTGGCGCGGCCTGCCCAGCCAAGTGCAGGGTCCGCCCTAGACAACACCCAGGGGGAGCCCCCCCCCCCCTCGATTTCTTCGAACGGTCCAGCAGATCGTTTAGTCTCCCAGTTGGCACACGGGACCACTTGGCGGTCCCGATTGCTGTGACACGGCTGGCCAAAACGGTCGGTCGGTTCTCCTCCCAGCGGCACGGCCGCGCGCCGCTACTCACCTACTATCGGCCGGGTGTCGGCCACCCTCTGGCCTATTTCGTGGCAAAGAGGTCATGGACTCCTTCTTCGGTCGTATGGACGCATGTCGCCACTTCTCCACGAGGTCAGCCGGTGTGCCGGCCACCGCCCTGCTCCGCCGCGGCTGATGGGTCGCAGCCTCTTCTTCCAGCGGCGTAGATGTGCACTGCCCTCCATTCATGTGGTTGGATACTGTCTTCTTCCACGATCCATCATGGCTTCGTTCCAAGCCTGAAAATTATGTCGTTCTCATATTCACGATCCTCGAGCCGAGATCTCTGTGTCCATATGTCACGCTCAATGAGACATTGTGTTTCCAGTGAGCTTAATTATTTTCCGTCGAAGAATGCACGAAGAACACATTAAGAATGAATAGAAAAGGTTGTGGTAAAAATGTGTGGATAGATTGTCGTGTCTATTTGGTCATCATTGTTGAGAATCAAGTATACGAAGAGTCAATAAAATATATTTAATCATACTTCGAATTAAACCCCTACCTTGACGTTCATTGAAGATGTCGCGAGGAAGGAGATGATGTTGGTGACATTGGAGTTTGTTTCTCCCGCACCGCGCTCCTGATATGAGCTCACGTGTTGTCCTCGTTCTTGATTCAGGGACGTTCTTCGTTGGAAGATGATTCTCCAAAATCTCTCTCCTAGGGCTCTCCTCTTTTTCCAATGATTTTTCCAACCTCAAGCAATGTGAGAAGCCAACTTAATAAATTAAGTTTATTAATTAATCAAATTGGGCACTTTAATTAAGTTAAAGTTGGAGCATTAACTAGGGGGAATAAACCAAGTGTCACCTCCTATTAAATAAGAGATTTCGGGTGGTCCCCACCACTAAATTCAAAATGGGGGGTTTCAATTTCAAAAATAAAATAAGCATGTTTATTTTATTTTCTCTCACGAAAAGTCTGAAAAACAATTTCCACCCTCAACCTACTATGGTCGAGGTGAAGGTCTCCTTAAGTGAATATCGGCTCTGCAAGTTCAATGGTGTCCTCGGATTTAAATTCCAAGCACCAGTTCAAAAGTTACAAAACTCTGCTCGCGCATTTACTGAATGTACCCAAAAAAAGATCAGAAGTTCATTCTGGGCACACCGAGCCTCAGAATCACATGCCGTTAATTTTTGCAGACTTGTAATATTCCCATATAATTAAAAAAATTACATGGAAAAATCTGGGTCTTTACACGGGACTCAGGGGCCATTATCTCTCTCCCTTCATTGCAGCATCTTTGGTGGGAGGGGTCATGATAGAGTGGTATTAGGGGTGGTGGTTAAAATATAGGATGAAGTTTGGAGTTAAGAATAGTGAGGATTGCATCGGTTGGTATGGAAGTAGTGGCATTTTACCTTGGTGCATGACATAGGTCAGGGAGACTGACTAGGACATAGGATTTTAGGGGCCCCCATGATCTAGTGCATGAACTCTGGGCTTATTGAACAACTAAGTGAGGTGGACCTATTTGCAGGGTAGAGGCCTAGGAGAGGTACAAGAATCATGATGAATTGTATTCATGTTTAAATTGGTTATTTTGAGAAAATATAATTAATAAATTAAATAATCATTGATAAAATTCTATGTTACCGGGTTTAGGATGTTCTCCTTGTTTTAGGAATGGATCTTGTTCATCATTCGTGATTTTCTCAGGAAATTTAGGTTCAGCAGACTAATATGATTGATCATCAAATGGTTGACCTAATAGAGGATGATGAGGCATGGAAGCGGGATTTGAGTGCCTTGTAATGAAAAAGTTTGAGTATGTACTAGGGGAGTGTCTCAGATCTAGAAACGGAGTGTCGGATAGAGGAGCTCGAGAATGCTTTCGGTAAAATCCGAGCACGAACTGAGTTTTGGGTGTCACTAATAGTTATTCAGATGCGGGGGAGATATGTTTCAATGGTGGGAATTGTTTCTTAGTGACCGTTAGGAAGCATATATATTGTGGCTCGACTTTCAGAGGGAGTTTCGGGAAAAGTTTTTGGCATCGACAATGAAGGCATCCAAAAGGCATGAGCTTCTATTCCTTCAACAAGGGAGTCTGAGTGTGTGGGAGCTTGGGATCAGGTTCAAGGACCTCATGTACTTTTCTCCAGATGTTTTCTCAGATGAGGAGTCCAGAGTGTGACATCTGGAGGAGTCTTTTTGTCTAGTGATCAGGTATGTGGTCACTCTGTTTACACTCCCAGTGTATCTATAAGTACAGAAAAAGGATGAGGTTATCGAGTGTATGCTTTCCTTGGGAGTTTATCCACAATAGGTTGTCCATAAGGGTGCTTTGTGGAGAAGTATTTCGGGCAGTGGGTCATGGGTGTTCATGCATTTACGGTTTCGTTCAGCGGGGAACCATCCATGGAAATTTCTTTCCCAATTGTCAGGGATAGTTGGTTTTCAAGTGCCTTTCGGGGTTTTATATTTGCGGGATATGTTTTCAGGAAATATGGGAACTACCAAGCTCAGTTTCCAACTACTCAGTGAGGCCATTTTTATATGGGCGTTCAGACCCCTTTTCAGTAGCATTAGTTTCATCTGAGACAGTTCTAGCGACAGGGACCACAGGTTGTTGTTCAAAAGCCAAAAGCAGTAAAAGTTTTCAAAGGGTAGTCTCGTATTAGTCCTTTTCCATAGGGACCCAGGCCATAGTACAGTTGTGGAGGCCAACAGCTAAGAGGTTGAGCTGGGCATGATCAGATTCATGCGTTAATGGCAGCAGCTCCAGTAGAGTTTGGAGTTGTTCGAGGTATGATAATTTTATCATCTACCATTGTGTGTGTTTTGTTTGATTCAGGAGCCTCACATTCCTTTTTTTCTCCTTCTTTGGTACGTATTTTGGGACTGGACATGGAGAGGCTTCCAGTTCCCCTGGTGTTATCTATGTTGTTCAGAGGCTAGGCTTCCTTGTTTGATGTGTGTCGGGAATGTAGACTGGTGATGAAGCAGCACCAGCTAGTGGGGGACTTCTTCTTATTTCAGATACATCCATATGATGTTATCCTTGCTATGGATTAGTTGTATTTTGTGTGTGAATTCATTGAATTTTTTTTTTGAAGAGCCTCATTTTCCTATGGGGAGGGATAGTGAGTGGTGTTTGTTGGCTAGCGGGGTTATTAGTTAGGTGGTAGACAAGTGGATCCTCTTTTGGCATTGTTGGTAGAGCTATTATTAGAATCTCATGTTAGGGATGCTCTCGAGATTGTGGAGGAGTTCCTAGATGTTTTCTCAGGGGAGGTTATGACACTACCTCCTTGACGCGGTGTCGAGTTCGGGATAGATTTTTAGTCAGGTGTGTCCCCGATTTCGATGGTTCCCTATCGAATGGCACCGACAGAGTTGCGTGAGTTGAGGATGCAGGTGGATGATATGATGAAGATGGGTTTCATCTGACCTAGTGTGTCATCATGGGGTGCTCCAATGTTGTTTTCCAAGAAATAGGACGGTGGTCTGAGGTTGTGTATAGAATACCGAAGGTTGAATTAGTTAATGGTCAAGAATAGTTACCCTCTTCCAAGGATTGATGATATGTTCAACTAGTTGAGAGAAGCTAGTTAGTTCTCAAAGATTGATCTGTAGTTTGAATATCACAGCTAAGGGTGAAAGATGAGGATATTTAGAAGATAGCCTTCAGATGTAGGTATGGTCACTTCGAGGTTGTGGTCATGTCATTTGGTGTTATGAACGCACCAGTTGTGTTTATGAGACTTATAAACTTTGTGTTTTGTGAGTTCCTGGACCGGTTTTTTATTGTATTAATCAATGATATATTAGTCTACTTGAAGTTACAGGATGAGAATGTCGATCACCTCAGAGTTGTTTTGCAGGTCCTTCGACACCACCAGCTTTATATAAAGTTTTTCAAGTGTGAGTTTTGTACATGAAAGGCACATTTCCTTTCACATGTGTTGTCTCGGCAGGGTGTGGTAGTGGACCTGTCAAATGTTGAAGTAGTTGTTTCATGGGAATCACTCAAGAATGTGGCAGAGTTTCACAGTTTCCTTGGTCTTGCGGGCTATTGTCAGAGGTTTTTACCCAATTTCTCTCGATTGCATCCCCACTAATAGTGCTGACCAGAAAGGACCAAACTTTTGTGTGGACAGATCAGTGGAAGACAGCATTCGGTTACCTAAAAGAGAAGTTTGTTAGTGCTCTAATGCTTCAGTTTCCTAAGGAGGGTGTGTTGTTTGAGGTTCTTTGTGATGTGTCCCATCTGGACTCGGGATACGTGTTAATGCATTAGAGGGAAGTGATCTCTTATGGGTCTAGGAAATTATGCCCCCATGAGCGTAAATATTCCACCCATGATTTGAAGTTGGAAATGATTGTGTTCATGCTAAAGTTGTGGCGGTATTACCTCATCGGTGAGCGTTTTGTGGTTTTCACAGACCATAAGAGCCTAAGATATGTTTTCTCTCAATGTGATCTGAATGTACACCAGTGGAGGTGGATGGATTTTCTTCATGATTATGATTTTGAGATCTCTTACACCCCAGAGAAGGGTCATGTAGTTTTTGATGCGTTGAGTTGGAAGACCCAAGAGGATGTGGCTCGGGAGTCTGTGGATGTTTGGAAAGGAATATAGGAGCTTGCAGGGATGCATCTAGACATTGGAGAGAGTAGTGGTTGAGGTTTTCTTTATCAGATGGATGTGGATTCATATTTGATACATTAATTGGATGAGTCTCAGTGAGGAGACTTAGAGGAATAGGTGATGCATGATCGTGTTGACCATGGTGACAATCCTAAGGTATGGTCATAGGATGGTTGGAACCGGGTGTCGTTCCAGTAGAGGATGTTTTTCCCGCAGGCGATGCATGGAGGAGTTATTTGTGAGTTTCATATCTCACCTTTAGTAGCACATATTTCTATGAAAAATATGTATCTTGACTTAAGAAGACAGCTTTGGTGGTCGGGGATGAAACGGTTAGTAGCAGAGTTTGTGGAAAGATGTTTGTTTTGTCAGCAGGTGAAAGCGGAACACCGTGTTTTAGGAGGTGTGTTATAGTCCTTAGATGTTACTGAGTATAAATAAGAATACATCTCAATGGATTTCATCATAGGTTTACCTAGATCTTAGGGATATTGTGATGTTGTTTGGGTAATAGTGGATCGGATGATGAAATCGGCTCACTTTCTGACGATCTGTGAGTCGAGTGTTGTGGATGTTTTTGGTGAGGCGGTATGTGGATGATGTGGTTAGGATTCATGGGGTATCGAGGACCATAATTTCTGATTAAAATCATCATTTTACCTCATGATTTTGGAGGGTATTTCATCATGCTTTTAGCTCCCAATTATGGCTTAGCACTACTTTTCACCCTCGGACAGATGGGAAGATAGAGTGGACCATCCAAACATTGGATGATATGTTACGGGCATGTGTCTTGGACTTTGGTGGATCTTAGATACAAAACCTTCCTTTGGTCTAGTTTTTGTACAACAACAAATGTCACTCATCCATTTGTATGGTTCCATTTGAGGCATTGTATGAACAGTCGTGTCATTCTCTGTTATGGTGGATGAAGGATGAAGAGTCGGCATTTATTGGTTTTGATGGGGTTCAGAGCACAAACGATAAGATCCAGTTGGTTCATGAGTAGATGAGGGTAGTGCAAGACCGTCAAAAGACCTATTCTGATCATAGGCAGAGGCCCATGGAGTTTGAGGTTGGAGACCATGTGTTCTTGAGAGTCTCCCCTCGGTTGAGATTTGGCAGGAGGAGTAAGCTTTCTCCCAAGTTTTTGGGCCCTTTGAGGTGTTGGGACATGTTGGTGAGGTGGAATATAGGTTGGAATTACCACCATGGTTGAAGAGGATCCACAGCATCTTCCACATGAATCTCACATTATTGATTGTGGAGAGTTGGATATTGAGGACGACATGACGTTCTTGGATCATCCAATAGAGGTCCAATATCATCGAGAGAATGTGTTCTGTGGTTAGACCATTCCCTTGATCTATGTTTTATAGAGGCATGGTGGTCTGGAGGAGAGTTCTTGGGAGTGAGAGACGTAGATGCGTGCCCAGTACCCAGAGTTTTTTTGAGTTTTGCATTTTTTTTCTTATGATGTGATTTTTGATCTTGAAAAGTTATCATACGTGTTATTTCACTTGATTTGTGATGTGTGATGTGTAATAAAACCCCTAACATATGGAAAGGGGAGTACCTGGTTCTTAATTGAGATGCATTAATTATTATGTTATTAAACTCGTGCAAAGAGTGGATATTATCTTGATATAGAGGATTTAATTCCATGATTTTTATATTCGGGATAATGTGGTTTGTTGTTTGAGATGGTTGTTGGTTTGGTTTGTATGGAGGTTGGATGGTTTTGAATGTGGTTTTGTGGTGTGTGGTGGTTTGGGGATGGTATTGGATGTTGAGGTGATGTGGTTGTGTATTGATGAGGTTGTGTGATATGTTTTATGGCCATTTCGTCTGGCATGTTTGGATGGTGGTAGTGTTGAGGAGTAATGATATCCTTGAGAGGTATCTTGCAGGGTGGTTGTTCAGACCCCTTACATTCTGGGCATGGTTTTGGATTCTCGAGGGTGAGAATCATTTAAGAGATAACTAATGTAATGGTTCGTGTCTTCCTAACCCATTACTTTTCCAGTTTTAGTGGTTGTAGGTGTACATGGTAGGTTTCAAGAGTTTCTAGTGGAGGCTGAAGCTGCATGAGTGCTGCAGCAGGAAGTTCATGTTGTGTAAAGCTTATATGACATGTAAAGGTGGTTCACAACTTATGCAGTTAGCTAGTTCATGGCTTGTTTCACATATGAGGGGAAATAGTGAGATATATTACATGTCATGTAAATGGAACACATGATATGTAATAAATAAATGTTAAGGCACCTTACTTTTTGGAAAATGGTGTAAATTTTGAAAAACTCATGGATTACACACTATGTAAAGTTTACACGACATGAACCCGATGGAGTTCTAAGTTTTAAGTTATTTTATTCATCTTATTTCTCATTAATTTGGTAAAACCCTTTCCTCTATCATTCCAGATGAACCGTATGTGTCCTAAGGATGATTTCAATCCCTCTTATCCCCACTTCAATCTGTTGGTTCTAGTGGATCCTCATTGGACATCTGTGGTAAGTTCTTATCCATTCCTTGCAGTTTTCTTTCATTTTTCTCTTTGGGATTCATTTGGAAACGTTTTTTTGGTTTGGGGTGTGAATTGGGTTGTGTTTTGATGATTCTTTGGTGCGGTGTTGGTTGATACGTGGTTTCTCATGAGCAGTTGTGATTTGTAGGTGTTTCTTCTTCATCCTACGGTGCGCAGCGATTTGGAAATGCTTCTTTTGAGGTATGAGATCCTATTTATCACTCTTTTACATGCTATGTGTGATATATACATAATTTTTCTTACCTTTGGGTGGATATTAGGGGTTTGTGTAATCATATAATTAATTGGCATGTCTAAAATTGATGGGTATGGGGAGTTATTGTATGTTTTACTGATTTGTTATATGTTGTTGAGATTGTTATGCATGGTTGTTTCCAATTCTAAAAATAACGACTATTAGGATCCTTGTTTTCATTTTAGTAGTTATATTGTGATGACCTTTAATGTGTTGTTGTGTGATCGCACCCTGAATAAATGGTTAAATAACATATATTTGGCTAATAATTAGTTGTGCCTAAACATTCTTGTTTGTGTGATAATACCCATGCTAAATTAATAAGATATGTGATAATTACCCTAAATAAATATGGAATCTAGAATGTGTGTTTTGATGTGTGCTTATGCTTATTGTGTTTCTTTGTGTGGTTTGGACAGTTGTGTGATGATAGATGTGGTCGGTTGGGTCGTAGGGTGTGTGAGGCAATGATGCGGTGGTTGGTTGGCATGGATGTGATGTGGTAATTTGTGTGTTGTGTCATAGTGTTTTTTCCATAAAGTTTGTGGCACAGAGGTTGTGGAATAGTGTCTGGTTGTGGTGATATGGCTTGAGAGATGTGACGTGATGATGATAGTAGATGTGTGGTGTTGTCGTAGTGGTTATGTGTGTTGGGCCAGTTTTGTGGTGTGGTTGTGTTAGTTTCTTGGGTAGAAGTGGAATAAATTACACTGCTGAATGAAATGAATAAATGAATGGGTTAGTAATTTAATATAATTTGATGGAAGTTGATGTGTGGTAAATGGCCTAATGAATAAATGAGGTGAAACTCATAATATGAATGTGTAAAATGTTGTGTGGCTTGTGTGATAGTTGTGTGGTGTTGCATATAGTGATGGCAGCAGTTGTGACAGTTGATGTGCAGTATGGTGGTGGTGGTGTGGTGTGCACTAGTGTTTTTTGTGTGAACTCATAGGTTGGGTATTGTGTGTTATCTCTATATCATGTATGTTTATGTTATTTTATATGTTCCCCACTCGAGTTGGATAACATTACCAACGCACAGAGGTGTTGAGTTCTGGGTGTTTTCCCCAACATCCAGGATGGTAGTGATATGGATGGATGGCTACCCCCGCTCTCTCAATCTTCATTCAACAATGATGTGTTGGCTCAGGTGTCTTCAGACGAGGTGTGATGTGTTGGTTTAGGTGTCTTTGGGCAGGATGTGATGTGTTGGGCCAGATGTCTTCGGGCATGATGTGATGTGATGGCCCTAGTGTTTTTGGAAAGGATGTGATGTATTGGCCCAGGTGTCTAAAGGTGAGATGTTATGTGGTGTGATGTGATATATGGTGGGGATCATGGGTGGTAGGAGGGTATGAGTTTGATGTCTTTCACGTTCATGATACCCTATTGTTCTGGTTCTGGCTATGATGGGCGGCACAGGTGTCTGTGGATGAGATGTGATGTGGTGTGATGTGTTGTGATATGTGGTTCATGTGTCTGTGGGAATGATCTGATGTGATGTGTTGTGATGTGTGGATTAGGTGTTTGATGGAGGGATTTGATGTGATGTGATGTGATGTGGTATGTGTGGAAGGGATGGGAGCATAGGACGTTCGACGTTGGGTGTGAGACCCACAAATCAGTGGGGAAGAGGTAGCAGGGTGCCTTGATTTTTTATGATCTCGATGCTATATTATTATATTTGATGTGTGATTTAGTAAGAGAGCCATGGTGAGGCTTGGTTTGGTTAGATGGAATGTATAGATTCTTGTTGGTTCTGTTGTTTGTTCATTGGCACATTAGCATGATCTTTTCACATGTGCACTTGAGGTCTTGGTTATTTCCCTACTAAGTATACCTATTATGTTCACCCTATGCATATAAACTATTTTCAAGTATTCAGAAGAACTTTGAGAATCTAGCTGGTGTTGATTTGATGTTGTATACTTTTCTTTTTGGTATTAACTTTGGATAATTTTATATATATATCAGTATTACTTTATTCATGCATTATGGGATGAGTTTGGTTTACATTCATATTGTGTGCTGGAGTTGTTTGGTGATTGTTTATCCAATATCTTGATCATGTTTTATTTATAGAGGGTAATGTCTCCCATATTGTGATATTTTTAAACCCTTAGTGCAAGTCTCCAACCTGAGACCTACTGGAGGCGGGACTCGGGGAGTAATTATATCTCTCTTTTCATTGTGGCATCTTCGATGGGAGGGGGTCGTGATAGATAATATGAATTTTGGAGTTAGGCACAGTGAGGATTTCATGGGGTGGTAAGGCAACGATATCATATGATCTTGATGCGTGACATAGAACAAGGAAAACCATCTCGGATAAGGGATTTTAAGGCCCCTCGTAATCTGATGCAAGGACTTTTAGCCTACCGAATGACCAAGTGATGTGGCACCGCTTGTAGGGTAGAAACCTAGGAGAGGTACATGCATCATGATTGATTACGCTTTTGATTGAGAAAAGTGGTTTCAGGAAGTTAAAGAAATTAATTAAATAAATCATGGAATTTTATGTGTATTTCTCTTACCATGCTCATGTTGTGGTTGCTAATGAACTGTTATTGTTTGATGAATTAATCAAATAACCTGTAATCAAAGAGTAAAATCATGGTTAATTGACCCGAGATTTTTGTTTGAAACCTTTTGAATACTTGAATGTGTTGTTTCATTTCATGTTATAGTATAATTCCTAATGAATTGAATTTTGTTTCCTTTCTTAAATTGCATGGTATTACATCTTGAATTCTTAATGTTTGAAATTTGTTAGAGAAACATGCCTAGTGTATTTTGTTTTGAACCACTGTATAATTTTAAAAACTCTTGTGAAGTATGTTACCTTGGGTTGATTTTATAATAGCATGATAAAATGAATTATTTTGACACCATTCTTAGAATTATTCTGGTTATCATATGAGTTAATATGTTATGTGTTGTTTTCCATTCATAATTTATCATGAGCATGTTTTATGGACTTGTTGTAAAACTTGGTTTTGGATATTTAAATTCTAAAATTTCTGAAAAATGTCCATCTTGATTATTGATAATTCCTTCGAATTTGGAAACTTTGACAAGAATAACTTTCTCCTTATTTTTGGCATGATTGTAGTTATGCAGTATTAATATAATATAACCATATGTTGTAAGCATGTGTAAGGATGATAATTCTTGTGAAATTTGTTTCTAAATATTATAAGAATGATAATCATTATTCTTGGTAACCTATTGATACTTAAAACAGTTTAAATGATTAAACTAATTCTTTCTATGACTAATAGTAATTTTTTAAGTACTAAAATAATCTTATCTCACATGTTAAGTCATGAGTAGTTTGTTATCCTTATTGCGGTATATAATCGTGTTTTCATGAGAAATAAAATGAATAAAAAATGTTTAGTTTTATCATGATAAAGAATGAAACATAGTAATTAATTATGTGCAGTTTTAATTTTGTGATTACAAAGCATGTTTTATTTTGACAATTTTGAAAGCATGTTGTGTATGTAATGGGGTATTTGAATTGAACACAAAAACCTAGCATGTATAAATTTTCAAATTAAATTGGAAGTGTATTCCCTTGATAATAAGATGAACCTAGAATGTATTGTTTAAGCATATTAAACATGATGTGTGAGATAACATGTGTTCATTTTTATTTTTTAACTTGGTCACATGTTATAGTTGTTTAAATATAGGGCATGGTGTTTTCATCAGAAATCAATTGGAAATGTGGAGTGTTGTTTTTTGGTTTCATTGTTATCTTTGCATTGAAGTGAAGATATGCCTTATTGAAAATAAGGGTTATTGGAGACCTTGATTGCACTGTAATTATCATGGATTATGAGACCCTTGATGTGATTTCTTGATTAAGTTCAGCATGCATTAAAAGGCATCACTTATATATGGCTAATGAACCGGTTCCCCATGGAAAATTTAAAATTGTGTGAGAATACCCATGATAAATAATGAGGTGAAGTAATTTGATCCCCTAAATAATTGTGGAAGTTGGAATGTGTTTCTGATAGGTGTGGTTGTTCTTGTTATATTTCCTTGTTAGATGTGTGATTAAAAAACTTAGAGTATACAAATAGGGGAAACCTTATCCCTAATCGAGATGTGTTATACTTGTTAGAGTTGGTGTCCTAGAAACAACTGTTTGTACTTTGATGACATGAATATTTGATATATTAAATATTAAATTAAATATATTATTACATATTGTTCATTGTTCTGCATGACCATAATGTAATAATGTCCTAGAGTATTTATCGCATTGATAATGTCATAGTAGTTCCCCACTATGATGAGAACCTTGAAGTGTTGTGACAATATTCTTAATATAGTTCTGCAGTTGGATAACATACTATGATGGAACACATAGTATATAAACTGTCATGTGTGAGTACTCGTAAGCATATGAGACTTCTTCACATGAATTTCACACTTAGTAATATTCAAGATGGGAAATTATGAGAACAGATTTGCCAGTAGGAATTCTGTATGTTTTGGTGTCATCAGATATTCTTATCTATGAGTGTGTGTAATAGTCCTTAGACTTTAAAATTATCATTAATGCATGTCATAACTCACGCACTTAGATTTGCTGACATTGCACTATATGTTGGTGGGGAGTAGGGTACGTTGGGTGCATCACGAATAACATGTTATTAATGGATAAGTCAATAAAGGATTTGTCTCTTCCATATTTATGGAAGTTGATATCTCAGACCTTTGATTGAAATAGAATTGTCACCCTAGATTCCATGGTAATGGTGTAACGAGGAGTTTATTTCAAATAGTCAAAGAATGATGTATAAAGCATATAGGTTAATGAAACCATCATGAAACCTGCTTGATGAGATTATGTGACAAATGTATTATATTACACAGTGAGCGTTCCTATGCGGTTGTCATCATTGTGACTTTAAGTTCATTCTCTTGGGTGTCTTGACTCATTGCTAGACAGTAATCTTGGACTTTAGGCAAACCCGCCTAATACCAACGAGAAATAATCCTAGAGGGTCATACACTAAGTGTTTCTGGTGGTCTCGATTAAATTCTATTTGAATTTAATTAATGGAATAAATATTTTTCTCAAGATTGAGGAATAATTTTATTTAAGTTATAATGATCGCATAAATTAAATAAATATTTATTTACCTGATTGTTAATAAAATTTATTTATTTATTTTATTGAATATTTAATAAATATTTATTTACTAGTTTGTGAATAAAATATTTATTTACTAGTTTTTGAATAAAATATTTATTTAAGAAAATAAAATATTTATTCAGGTGTTCAATAAATACAATAGGAGTTCGAATGGACCAAGACCGTGTTCGGTGATAAAATAATTATTTACGAGTCGGTAAATATTATTTATCCATTTTTTGTAAGTTTACATACCAAAAAATAATAATATTGTTATTATTATTATGTGGTGTGAGACTTCATTAATATTTATAATTATATTTAATAGTTATGCAATTAAATTTTGTAACTGAAATCACAGCTCTATAAATAGACGGCTACATCTATTGTGTAATTCATTCGAAACCAATTCCAAGTTTGGGAATAGAGAATTGTTGCACACAATGAATTCTCTTTTGAATCCTCCTATCTCTCTTTCAATAATGAGAAACTCAAGAGAGAATTTTTTTCAAGACTGAAGAACGAGAAATCATGAATGAATGCAAGACATTAAATTTTCCATGCTAGCACCTGGAGAACGAGTTGCGTTGCTCAAAGGCCATTGAAGAAAGTGTTGATTACCGCTAGAGGGATTATACTCTTGGATACTCACAAGCACAATGAAGGTAATTCAGAAGGGAATTTTTAGACAATCAATAATCATCAACGAAGAAAGTTCTTATACCCAGGTATTTATTTCTTCAGATATTAAATAAATTAATTATAAATTTGACATGCAAGATCCTCACTCTCGGTTTCGAGCAGTGATTATTAAAAGAAATATTAATATATCACCCGCCAACATATGTTTCCGCTATGCCCAGAACCAACAAGTGCTATCAGAAGGGTCGCGTTTAAATTTATAATTATTTATTTGATTTTTGATTTATGCACAATTGTGATTAAATTATATTTCATGTTATTCGTCCGTTAATCCGATTTGAATTAACATATTATCGATAAATTAATCATGTTCGTTTAGTGTTTTATTTTCTTAAAGGTTTAGAACCAATGAAGAATGATCAGAGATGACATTGGGAAGTGCCAAATAATTGGCTGGTAAAACTGGGTTACACAGCGTGAGGCCGGAGCACACATTGTATATATATGTGCAATGTATCTAAATGTGTCGAGTAATTAATTACACGTGATACTTTTATTGTACACCACGTGTTGACCAGGCCAACCTGGCACATGGCAATTGGATACAGGGTGTGTAATTGGCATGTACATAACATGTGGTCTGGCTGAGTCCACACACTGAGGCCCCAGGAGTGTAACTTGGATATACAGCAACTTAGGTACATGGCGTGTAGTTGCATGTACATGCCGTGTAGTCTCCCATTAATGGAAAAAATTAAAATTACATTAAGTTTGAAATTGCAGCATTAAAACCCTATTTTATTGATTAGCACACTCTTATGTGTTTGATAATTTAATAATAGTTTTAAATGATTTTAAAATTCTAAATTAATTTATTGTAATTAATATGTCGTTATTAGTTTTATCATTTAGCACACTCTTATGTGATTGGACTATCATTAAGAATGAGAATTAATTAATTAACTAATTAATTAATTGATTGATTAATGCAAGCACCACTATGGAAAAATCACGATTTAGTGGTGGTTTTTTTTTTGTTTCGCGGCGGTTTAAACCGCCGCTAAATTGTGCGTCGGGAAACTATTCACGGCGGTTTTGAAAACCGTCGTAGAACGTTTCGCGGCGGTTTTTTAGCAATAGTTTTTTTATTTTTTTATTTTTTTTTTATTTTTTTTATTTTTTTTATTTTTTTTTTATTTTTTAGTTTTTATTTTTTATTTTTTATTTATTTTTTATTTATTTTTTATTTTTTATTTATTTTTTATTTATTTTTTATTTATGTTTTATTTATCTATTTTTTGTATTTTATTTTATTTATTTTATTTTATTTATTTTATTTATTTTATTTATTTTATTTATTTTATTTATTTTATTTATTTTATTTATTTTATTTATTTATTTTATTTATTTTATTTATTTTATTTATTTTATTTTATTTATTTTATTTATTTTATTTATTTTATTTATTTTATTTATTTTCGTATTTATTTTATTTATTTTATTTATTTATTTCGTATTTATTTTATTTATTTCATTTAATTCGCATTACTTTATTTACTTTATCCATGCATGCATGCTCATGCTCATGCACATGCCCATGCAAATGCTCATGCACATGCCCATGCAATATAAAGAAATACTGCGTTTGGTGAGATTTGAACCCCTAACTTCATGCATATTTTCCAAATACTTTACCACTCCAGCAAGCTCGTCTTGTGGTTAATAAACAGAATTTAATATACTTATATATACTAATTGAAATAACAAATAATATATAACTAATAGATATAAACTCAATAATAATTAAACAATAAGCAATAATCAATAATTAATAACCAATAATTAATAATTAATAATTATTGATTTATTAGTTATTTATTGAGTTATTTATTATTATTTCCTGTTTATTATAATAAATAACAAATAAATTCAAATAATATTTACATAAATTATAAAATTATGAAAATAAAATAATAAAAGAATAAAATTACGAAATTAAAAGAATAGATAATAAATAATAAAAAATAAATAATAAATAATAAATAATAAATAATAAATAATAAATAATAAATAAGAAACAATAAATAATAATAACAAATAACAAATAATAAATAATAAATAATAAATAATAAATAATAAATAATATGTTGGACTCACCTGTTTTGATAATCCTGAATCATGTTTAAATATTGACCATGATATATTAAGCCATTTTCTAACCCTTTTAATCTGTATTTATATTGTTCTTAGTCTCATAATTTAGTTACATCAGCTTACAGTTTACATTTATCTAAATATAAGTTCACTGTTAAAGGCTACTGGTAAGAGGCTTCTGTTCAAGGTCACCGTTATAGCTCAATGTTACTCTAGGTCACTGATCCTAGAAGGTTACTATTGAAGATCTACTATCACTGATATACCGGTACAAGGTTACTGTCACAAGTCTACCATTGATCTACTTATCAAAGCTCACAGACAAAGAGTCACCGTCACAAGGTCACTGCTGTGACAAGGCTTCTGTAAGAAGTTCACTATCAGACTCTTTCTCAAGTCTTCTATTGAGAGCATCACTATTCAAGTCTACAGTTGGACATGTCTACCGTTAGTAGAAGGCTACCGCTAGACAACTCCTACTGTCGAGATAATCGACTGTTGATTCAAAGTCTACTGATGGACATATTCCACTGTTAATGAAATTACCTGTTGAGATAATTCTACCGGTGGAAAGGTCATTGTTTCAATAGTCTGATGTTACAGACCAACCGATGAAGTCCACTGATGAGGAGCTACTGTTACATAGAGTAACAGCTACCGTTACAAGACATCCACTGACACAAAGTTCACCGTTACAATCCTACAGACAAAGAGCCTACCGATGAAGCTCACAGTTGAATAGTCTACCGATGAAGTTCACAGTTTAAGAGACTATCGTTGAAGTCTACCCTGTGACATGCATTTGCTACTAGTCTAATGATATTCTTTTCTTTTCTTTACCAATTTTCTTTATACTATCATAACAATCATGTCTAGACAAATTAATGCACCTGACATTATTAAATGATATTTGCAGGCACATCAGGAAACAGTATGATGTACGAGGAAGACCACACGTGGTTGAAACATTTCTCTTGTCGGCCCCTACTGAATGAAATGAAAAAGTTGTATATATATATATGAGTAGAGACAGACATCAAAAGAAGATACAGAATATATTGAATATGCATATGAGAGACACATAGAGCACCCAAAAATACAAGAAATAAAAAAAGAACACTCCAGCATGTATTCTGAAGAACAGAGAGCTTCACGAAGATCTATTGAAAGAACCTTTCTCAATCTTTAGTGGTGTGCTACAAAGAGCTTTAAACTAGAATTTGATCATCTCTACATCTGGAAGTCAGAACCTAGAAGTTGCGATACTCTGTTTTGGAGGAAACTTGCAGAGAAGGACCAAAACTTCATTTCCTTCATTTTAACAAGTCCAGAGCTGATCTTCTAACACAACAGAGCATTCTAAACTTATCCTTACTATCTTTATCTCTACTGTGTTTAAGTATTTTACATTTGTGAATAGTGTGTCTGTGTTACACACACTGACTCTTGTGCTTGAACTGAGGGATACTGAAAATCCCCATACCAAACTCTCTTTATATTTGTTTCCCACGCATAACTGTGGAAGAAGCCTAGTGTGGCTTGGTAGTTTATTTTTCCCACGTATAATTGTGGTAGAGGTTACAAAACCTGGACAGTTTGTGAAAACTATTATAAAGCCCGATACAGGTTGTGTATCACTTTTTAAAATAATTTTTTGGTGGCAGGTGATCACCAAGTGGAGAGGACTAGGTCTTGACTTAAGACTGAACCTCTTGTTTAAATTGTTGTGTTCATCTTTCCATTACTTTGTTTTACATTTATCCGTTGTGCTTATATTAGAAAAGACAAAAATTTGTTTTTACATTCACTCTCATGGTTAGTTCTGGTTAGTGAGTATATGTGATTCATTTAGTAAACTTGTTTCAAAAGTGGAATTAGTTCCCATACTGATTCTACTGAGGAGTAATCAACCTTTGAGAAACTTGTTGAACAATAAGTCACTTATATCTCTACTGCCTTAATTGACTGGGCCGTTTTAATTTGTGGGATTTTAATCCTAAAAGTTTTTAACAGAAATTTTAACTGGAACTCAATTCACCCCCCTCTTGAGTATCCACTCCGACCAACATTTGGTATCAGAGGAAACATTCTTATTTATAAAAAGTTTTCAAACCCTCTGTTTTTTAAACTATGATTTTAGTTTTATCTTAAAGATCTTAAATTTATGTTAGTTATAAATTTTCTCTATTTAATATATTTTCTAAAATCTAGTTATGGACAATAGACTAGAAGGTGCTGCTACTAACAGGCCACCTTTCTTTAATGGTGTGAATTATGCTCAATGGAAAATTAAAATGAAAATTCATTTGGAAAGTATTGGTTTTGATATTTGGACTACTATAGAATCAGAATATGAGATCCCCAAAACTGCTAGATCTACCTGGGATGATGCTACAAAGTCTGACTATAAAAATAACTATAAATCTATGAATGCCCTTTACTGCTCTTTAGGATATGAGGAATTTAATAGAATTTATGCATGTAAAACATATCATGAAATTTGGGACACCTTGGCTGTTTCTCATGAAGGAACAACCAATGTGAAGGAAATGAGATTAAATACTTATACTATTAAATATGATAATTTTAAGATGATACCTGATGAACCCATTTCTGACATGTACCTCAGGTTTAATGAGATTGTCAACACCATGAGTTCACTGGTAAAAGTTGTTCCAGAGAAGGAGCATATCATGAGAATATTGAGATGTTTGTCAAACAGATGGAGAGGCACTTCTGTGTCTATCTGAGAGTCATGTGACATCAGCAAGATACCTGTTAAGGAGTTGATTGGTAAACTAATGATGTTTGAAGAAGAACTGAAGGTGAATAAAGATGAAGATGATGAACCCAAGAGAAAATCTATGGCATTCAAGTCTGCTGCTTCAAAGAGCAAAGACAAGGAGAAAATACATGTACCTACTGAAAGTTCAACCGGTGAAGATTCAGATTCAGACAGTGATGAAGAAATGGCTCAAATATCCAGGAGATTTAATAAGTTCTATAGGAAGAATAAGTTTTTCAGAAAACCAAATTACAAGGGTAAGTATGATCAACAAGGTAAGTGGAAGAAGGATTGGAAGAAATCTGATAAGGAAGATGATATAGTATGCTATGAATGCAATAGGAAAGGACACATCAAGGCTGACTGTTTGAAGTTAAAATTCAAAAATAAATATTATTATAAGTACAATAAGTACAAGAAAGACATGAAATCAACCTGGACTGCTTCAGAAGATAGCACAAGTGAATAAAAATCTACTGATTCTGAAAAGAATCATGCCAACATGTGCTTCATGACTAACATATCTGAGGTACTTGTTTCCCCTGTTCTAAATGATTATTATTCTGGAAATAACAGTGATTCAGATAATGATGAAAATATGTCTAAGGATGAACTGTTTGAATATTGCAATATGCTGGAAGATACCTACAATGAACTAAAAGATAAATATAAATCTTTGAAGAAACAGTATGCCCTGACTAGTAATGTTAAAATAGATCTAAGTTTAGAAAAAGAAAATAATGCTCAATTGTTTAAAGAGAACACCCAACTCAAATTATCTAAATAACAATTAATAAAGGATATTGAGAAGTTCACTGCTGGTAGGGATACCTTGACATAGTTTCTAGGAAAACATATTGCTCCAAAATATACAACTAGTCTAGGATATCAGCCTGGACAGAGACAAATTAGCAAAACCAAATTTGTTCCAAAATCTGGACAGTTCACTATTAATTCTGGACCGTCTTTTGAGAAACAATTTTCTAAAGGACCTAACAAAGTATTTATGTCTCAAAATGTGTTTTTTGATCTTAGAAAATCTATAAAGTAAATATGGGTTCTCAAAGTTTTACTAGCTAACCTCTCTGGACCCAAGAAGATCTGGGTACCAAAATTACCCCATGTTTAATCTGTTTTGTAGGGAAGTTGCTTAAAGAGTTCATGTAAGACCCAATGGTACTTGGATAGTGGATGTTCAAGACATATGAAAGGAGAATATTCTTGCTTCAAGAGTCTAATTAAATTTGATGGTGGGAATGTCAACTTTGGTGACAATGCAAAAGGAAAAATCATCGGCTTAGGCCAGATTGGTAACCCTGATACAATATTAATTTCTAAAGTACTTTTTGTTGATGGATTAAAGAATAATTTACTTAGAATATCTCAGTTATGTGATGATGGATTAATGTTAAATTTTAAAATGATTCATGTAATGTTTTTAATTAAAAAAATGATTTAGTTTTCACTACATGTAGAAATGAGAATGTATATGTTGTTGATTTAAATTCCTTAGCTAAAAAAAATGTTTCCTGCTTAAATGTTTTTCATAAAGAGTCTTGGTTGTGGCATAGAATATTCGGACACTATAATTTTCACTCACTTAGGAAGCTATCTAAGAAATGTTTAGTTAGAGACTTACCTAAATTACAATTCCTAATTGATAATGTGTGTAATCCCTGTCAAAAGGGAAAACAACACAAATTTTCTTTCAAACCAAAGAAATAAGTTTCAACTTCTCAACCACTTGAGTTGGTTCACATGGATTTGTTTGGACCATCAAGAGTTTCAAGTTTAAATGGGAAGCACTATGTTTATGTTCTTGTAGATGACTTCTCTAGGTATACTTGGGTATACTTTATAGCTCACAAAAGTGAAGTTTGTTCCTATTTTGTTAAATATTCCAAGTCTGTAGAAAACCTTAGTGGACTTAGAATTAATAACCTGAGAAGTGATCATGGTCATGAGTTTGAGAATCATGAGTTTGAATCTTACTACTCACACAATGGCTATAGTCACAATTTATCTGCCCCTATGACACCTCAACAAAATGTAGTTATATAAAGAAGAAATATAACCCTTCAAGAAATTACAAGGACTATGCTTAATGAGTATGACTTACATATTTATTTTTAGGATGAAGCTGTAAATACATCATGTTATGTTATCAATAGAGTTTTGATTAGACCTGTTATAAAAAGGACCCCTTATGAACTTTGGAACAATAGGAAGCCTAAGGTTAATTACTTCAGAGTTTTTGGTTGCAAAGCCTTTATTCTTAATACCAAAGATAATCTTGACAAATTTTCTCCCAAAAGTGATAAAGGAATTTTCCTGGGTTATTCTATCTCAAGTAAAGCCTATATAGTGTTCAATAAGAAAACCAAATGTGTGGAAGAATCAGTTCATGTCAAATTCGATGAGACTGATCCACATGAGCCTAAAACCTCTCTTGAAAATCTTGAGGAAGATTTTTCAAATCTAAACTTTAATGATAAGGATAGTGAATCCCCTGTAAAAGTATCCAGTTCTAGAAATTTTCTAGAATTTGCACCTGCTGATTCTGAACCAACAGACAACAATGAGGAATCAAGTTCAAACCTTCCTAGAGGTATTAGGACTCTCAAGAATCATCCTATAGATGCTATTATAGGCGATTTAAATAGAGGAATACAAACTAGAGATTCTTTAAGAAACAAGGTTGAACATCAAGCCTTTCATTCATAGCTTGAACCCAAAAATATTAATGATGCTATCAATGATGAATTTTGGGTAATGGCTATGCAAGAAGAACTAAATCAATTCGAAAGAAACAAATTTTGGGAATTAGTGGAAAGACCTAAGCACACTTTGATAATAGGCACTAAATGGGTGTTTAGGAACAAATTTTATGAGTCTGGGAATATAGTTAGAAATAAAGCTAGGCTAGTTGCACAAGGATATAGTCAAGAGAAAGGAATAGACTATGAGGAAACCTTTGCACATGTAGCTAGACTAGAATCTATTAGGATACTACTTACATATGCAGCTCATCTGAATTTCAAACTTTATCAAATGGATATTAAAAGCGCTTTTCTAAATGGGTATATAGTTAAGGATGTGTTTGTTGAACAACCTCCTGGTTTTACAAATCCCCATTTTTTCAATCATGTTTTTAAACTATATAAAGCTTTATATGGCTTAAAACAAGCTCCAAGAGCATGGTATGATAGGCTCAGCTCTTTTCTTATTTCAAAAGGTTTTACCAAAGGGATAGATGATCCTACTCTTTTCATTAAATGGATTTCTAAAGATGTTTTGATAGTACAAATTTATGTGGATGATATTATTTTTTGATCTTCTAAAAATTCATTATGTATTGATTTTTCAAAAATGATGCAAAATGAGTTTGAAATGAGTTTAATGGGAGAACTCAAATTTTTCCTTGGATTTCAGATCTTTCAAAATAAAAATGGCATTGTTTTGAATCAAAGTAAATATATTAAGGATCTTGTAAAACATTTTTATTTGGATGGTAGTAAAGGTAGTGACACACCTATGAGTACCACCTGTAAGTTGGATACTGATGAAGCTGGAGAACCAGTGGATCAAACCTACTACAGAGGTATGATAGGGATTCTACTCTATCTTACAGCTAGCAGACCTGACATCATGTTTAGTGTATGTATGTGTGATCGCTTTCAAGCCAATCCAAAAGAGTCTCATTTAACTACAGTTAAAAGGATTTTTAAATATCTCAAACATACTCCTAACTTAGGATTATTTTATCCAAAAGGACAATCATTTGATCTGTTGAGTTGTTCTGATGCTGATTTTTCCGGTTGCAAGTTAGATAGAAAAAGAACCTCTAGGACATGTCACATTTTAGGCAATTCACTGGTATCTTGGTGTAGTAAGAAGCAGAACTCTGTTGCATTATCTACTTCTGAAGCTGAGTACATAGATACTGGTAGTTGTTGTGCTCAAATTCTGTGGATGAAACATACTTTACTAGACTGTGGATATCAGTTCAAACATGTCTCTATAAAGTGTGACAATACAAGTGCTATTAACATTTCCAAAAATCCAGTATCTCATGTTAGGACAAAGCATATTGATGTGAGACATCACTTTTTGAGGGATCATTATCAAAAGGGTGATATCACTCTTGAATTCATTGGCACTGAACATCAATTGGATGATATATTCACAAAGCCTTTGAATTATGAGAGGTTAAATTACATCAAACATGAGTTAGGTATGATTAACTTTATCATAGGAGACCTCACAGTCAGACCTCACTGTTAGACCTCACAGTTGGACCTCACCGTTGGACCTCACAGTCGGACCTCACTGTTAGACCACACAGTTGGACCTCACTGTTAGAACTCACAGTTTGACCTCACTGTTAGACCTCACAGTTGGACCTCACTGATAAACCTAACTGTTGCACCTCACTGGTACATCTCACTGTTGGATACCTCGCTGTTTGTCTTTATTTTTGCGGGAATTCGAACCATTTTCATTCCTATTTATTATTTCTATTTTATTTTGTTTTAATCCCTAAATGATAAAACCAAAGGCAATGAACATATCTCAATCCACCTTCCTCTCTCAATCTCGAACCTTGCTCTCGAAATTACTATACCCTAACTCTTCATTTGAGCCCTCAAACCTCTCTCAATCTCCATGGATAGAACCAAGTGACCCCTGACTATCAATGAAGATGCGTCAAGGCCAAAGAGAACCCGAGCCGAATCTAGTGGCACCAGTAATACCCTGATGGGACCTGTCAACCCGCATCTGACCAAGAGAGAAATCTTTGATGAGAAGGAGTTAAGTGAAGAATGGTTGTTGTTGAGAAATTCATTAGTGCTGGAAGCACTAGATGCCCAATGTTGGACCGAATGTTTTGCCAACAACAATGGATCGTACTACCCGAAGCTGGTGAAAGAATTATATTAATATCTGAAGTTCGAAGAGGAAGATGATATGCATAGGCTAATATCCAGAGTCAATGGCAATGAAGTCAGCTTCTCGTCTACTGAGTGGGATGCCTGTTTGAGAGTTCCTCGTGAAGGAGTATATGATTACTACTCTGGAGTGGCTCCTCCAGACAGTAATGTTTTTGAGTATGAAAAAGCTCTGGAAGAACTGACATGAAATGGAAAATCAAGGAAGATCATTGCAGCTGAGATGAATGGAGAAGATAGGCTTTTGTTCAAATTTATTCAGCATGTAATTAGTCCTAGGAGAGGAGATTTTGCAGTACTAAAGTACCAGGACATATTACCGATGTACTTACTGAAGCATGGAAAGAAGATTAACCTATGTAGGTTACTGATGGCACAATTGGAGGATATGAATAAGGCAAGCTCAAAGTACAATTCCCTATTCCATTACAAGCTAATTTCAGTAATGCTAAAGGTAAAGGGTGTGGCTGGAAATAAAGAAGAGATGATAGTGGCCAAGAATAGTGTTTTTATCTCTAAGGTGATTTGCAAATTCATGAAAATCAACTGGAATCCCTAGAAGAAGGCATGGGTGAATGATGAAGGAAAGGTATATGAAAATTTTGACCCTAATACACACCCATCTAGGCCAAAAGACAAGAGAGATCTAGGTCTGAATCCTGATGAGCCAGAACTGGCTTATTTAGATGAGGAGGAGGAAGCTGAAGGTGTTGTGGACCCTGAAAGAGAAAACACCCCCATTGATGATGGGAGTGATCCTGATTTTCCTAACAGTTCTGTAAGTACAGTAGCTTTTAGAGCAGCTATCCCTCTAAAAGAACTACCAAGAAGAGAGACTGTTCTGAAGGACAGTGATACTGATACCACTGAAGAAGAAGAAGCATCTCAGAATATTTTCAAGGACACCTCTGAAGAGGATGAGGCTACTGAGTCAGATCATTTTGCTCATGAGACAAAGGAGGCTTGTGATAAGGATAAAGGAAAATAGGCTGTTGATAAAGCTGATGATGAGGAAAATGAAGAAGAAGAGCTCAGTTTGAGCCCTCTGATAGATAATACAAACAAGACAATGTCTGATCAGGAAGCAGGAGTGGCATCTACTGCCATTGATATGGACGTCATTAATGACTTAGTGGAGGATGTGACTCACCCCACTGGTGAACCAATAGAGAAAACTATTGTTGAATACGCTGGAGTTGCAGAGGAGATTGTGGAGTTACCTAGAGCAGAACAAGTAGAGGAGAATACTCAGGAGAGATATCTAAGTGAGGGGGAGCATCTTGCTTCAGTTTCTATGTTGTATGACATAGAGGGTTGGTCATCTGATCCAGGGTACATAGTACTTGGACTCAATTATGGAGATTCTGATGAGGAATACCAACCTCAAAGGGATTCTGTTATCCTAATTGAAAGTATTCCAATAGTTGTGGTTGACAATTTGGAAACCAAGGAGGACCTTGAGTCCTTAAAAGTTGAAATGAAAAAGGCAGTAAGAGAATAAATGGAAGATTTGAAGAATAGCCTTGTTGAAGAGCTGAGGAATGTGGAGCAATCCCTGGAGCTATCTCTGGGTTGTGTTGTGTCTATTCCAGTGAAAGAAACACTAAATGAGATTAAAGTGTGTCATACTCAAATTGAAAGCTAGACAGGAGTTGTGGTTTCTCTGAGACAATTGGTTTCTTCATTGACTACCATGAGCAGTTCTCAAAACCAAGTGAATGCTGAGATTCGATATATCAAAGAGTTAGTAAAGCAGTTTGTGGAAGTTTTTGAGGCTTTTAAGACATCAGTCAAAGAACACATGAACAGTCAGGATGCACTTGTTCAGAAGGTGATTGGTAATTTGACTCAGTCTTTCAAAGAGACAGTAGATTTCTCGGTCAAACCCCTTCCATCATCTAGCACCTCTGTGAACATTGACCAGATCAGAAATGTAATCCAGGAAGAGCTTGCTAAGGCCAGTACCAGTGGAAACTCTGATTCTCAGGTAATTTCTACCACTAGGGAAGTCAACAGTTATGTTCGTGAACACTTGCGAGCAGCTACTGCTACTCAGGAAGCCATTAAGAATAAGGTCGACTCTTACTTTGAGAAGATCTATACCAAGCAACAAATGACCAACCACTTCAAGATTTTGATAGAGAATATGAATCTTCCTCTAGTGTCTCAGGCATTCAAGGAGAAGGTCAGCAAAATGAGAGAATTGACCTCTGCTTTGGATAAATTTTTGGAGAATAAAGATGATTTTTATCTGCTATGGAAAGAGGAGGAATCATTATTATGGATTTCAGAAACCTTCTTCTACCCTTTCTCCATGTGGATTGTACCCCTGTCATCATACCTCCTGCCTTACTTGCATCTCAACCCAGTGGTTCTTCCATGATGTCTCCTGCTGAAGCTATCAGAAGCCTTACTCCACTGATCCCTCAGCAAGCTACCCACTACAGACCCACAGGAGCTTCTGTTGCTGCCCCTCCAGTCATTCCTGCAGCAATTCCTAAACCTGCTGATCCACCAGCTCATCCTCCATCTTCTTCTTCCAAAGGGAAAGACCACTTACCTACGGATGATGTGGATTGAGTCTGTTTATGTCTTTTGATAGGGACTATGTATTCTTTTTGGGTCATGTAATGTACTTTCATTAATAAAAGCTTTCTCTGTTTTCTCTATTTGTGTTTCTTTTTTCTAATCACAAAGGGGGAGAAATACTGTGCTAATTCTAGACTAATCATGTGATTAGGGAGCAATGTGCTAATATGATCCTATGTTGAATCTTTTCTGCCTTTCTCTCTGATACCATGTACCAATACGTTCTGGTTTTACACACTTATTAATCTCTGATTACTTGAGACATTTTTTATCTATGTTTAGTAACTGTATTATATGTGATATCTATCTTTAATACATACTGGCATAATTTTTTATTATCAAAAAGGGGGAGATTTTTGGACTCACCTATTTTGATAATCCCAAATCATGTTTAAATATTGACCATGATATATTAAGCCATTTTCTAACCCTTTTAATCTGTATTTATATTGTTCTTAGTCTCATAATTTAGTTGCATCAGCTTACAGTTTACATTTATCTAAATATAAGTTCGCTGTTAAAGGCTACTAGTAAGAGACTTCTATTCAAGGTCACCCTTATATATCATTGTTACTCTAGGTCACTGATCCTAGAAGGTTACTATTGAAGATCTACTTTCACTGATATACCGGTACAAGGTTACTGTCACAAGTCTATCGTTGATCTGCTTATCAATGCTCGCAGACAAAGAGCCATCGTCACAAGGTCACTGTTGTGACAAGGCTTCTGTTAGAAGTTCACTATCAGACTCTTTCTCAAGTCTTCTGTTGAGAGCATCACTATTCAAGTCTACAGTTGGACATGTCTACCGTTAGTAGAAGGCTACCTCTAGACAACTCCTACTGTCGAGATAGTCGACTGTTGATTCAAAGTCTATTGATGGACATATTCCACTGTTAATGAAATTACCTGTTGAGATAAGTCTACCGGTGGAAAGGTCACTGTTGAAATAGTCTGATGTTACAGACCTACTGATGAAGTCCACTGATGAGGATCTACTGTTACATAGAGTAAAAACTATCGTTACAAGACATCCAATAACACAAATTTCACCATTACAAGCCTACAGATAGAGAGCCCACCGATTAAGCTCACAGTTGAATAGTCTACCGATGAAGTTCACAGTTGAAGAGACTATCGTTGAAGTCTACCGTGTGACATGCATCTGATACCAGTCTAATGATATTCTATTCTTTTCTTTACCAATTTTCTTTATACTATCATAACGGTCATGTCTGGACAAATTAATGCACCTGAAATTATTTAATGATATTTGCAGGCACATCAGGAAACAGTACGATGTATGAGGAAGACCACATGTGGTTGAAACATTTCTCTTGTCAGCCCCTGCTGAACGAAATGAAAAAGTTGTATATATATATGAGTAGAGACAGACATCAAAAGAAGATACAGAATATATTTAATATACATAAGAGAGACACATACATCACCCAAAAATACAAGAAAGAAGAAGAACACTCGAGCATGTATTCTGAAGAACAGAGAGCTTCATGAAGATCTATTGAAAGAACCTTTCTCAAGCTTTAGTGGTGTGCTACAAAGAGCTTTAAACTAGAAGTTGATCATCTCTACATCTGGAAGTCAGAACCTGGAAGTTGCGACACTCTGTTTTGGAGGCAACTTGCAGAGAAGGACCAAAACTTCATTTCCTTCATTCCAACGAGTCTAGAGCTGATCTGCCAACACAACAGAGCATTCTAAACTTATCCCTACTATCTTTAGCTCTACTGTGTTTAAGTATTTTACATTTGTGAGCAGTGTGTTTCTGTTACACACACTGACTCTTATGCTTGAACTGAGGGATACTGAAAATCCTCATACCAAACTCTCTTTACATTTGTTTCCCACGCATAACTGTGGAAGAATCCTAGTGTGGCTTGGTAGTTTATTTTTCCCACGTATAACTGTGGTAGAGGTTACAAAACCTGGACAGTTTGTCAAAACTGTTGTAAAGCCCGATACAGGTTGTGTATCACTTTTTAATATAATTTCTTGGTGGAAGGTGATCACCAAGTGGAGAGGACTATGTCTTCACTTAAGACTGAACCTCTTGTTTAAATTGTTGTGTTCATCTTTCCATTACTTTGTTTTACATTTATCCGTTGTGCTTATATTAGCAAAGACAGAAATCTGTTTTTACATTCACTCTGATAGTTAGTTCTAGTTAGTGAGTATATGTGATTCGTTTAGTAAACTTGTTTCAAAAGTGGAATTAGTTCTCATATTGATTCTACTGAGGAGTAATCAACCTTTGAGAAACCTGTTGAACAATAAGTCACTTATATCTCTACTGCCTTAATTGACTGGGCTGTTTTAATTTGGGGGATTTTAATCCTAAAAGTTTTTAACAGAAATTTTAATTGGAACTCAATTCACCCCCCTCTTGAGTATCCACTCCGACCAACATAATAAATAATAATAAATAATAAATAATAAATAATAATGAACAAATAATAAATAATAAATAATAAATAATAAATAATAATAAATAATAAATAATAAACAATAATTAATAATAGATAATAATACATATATAATAAATAATAAATAATAAATAATAAATAATAAATAATAAATAATAACTAATAACTAATAACTAATAAATAATAAATAATAAATAATAAATAATAAATAATAAATAATAATAATAATAAATAACACATAATTAATAATTATAATTAATTAAATAAATATTAATAAATAATAAATAATAAACAACAATTAATAATAGATAATAATACATATATAATAAATAATAAATAATAAATAATAAAAATAAATAATAAATAATAAATAATAACTAATAAATAGTAAATAGTAAATAATAATAATAAATAATAATAAATAATAATAACAAATATTAAATATTAAATATTAAATAATAATAATAATAATAATAATAAATAACACATAATTAAAAATTATAAATAATAAATAATAAATAATGAATAATAAATAATAAATAATAAATAATAAATAATAAATAATAAATAATAAATAATAAACAATAAACAATAAATAATAAATAATAAACAATAAACAATAAACAATAAATAATAAATAATAAACAATAAATAATAATATATAAATAATATATAATAATATATAATATATAATATATAATAAATAAAATATTATTATTAATAATAATAAATAATATGTAATAAATAATAAATAATGAGTAATAAATATTATTATTATTAATAATAAATAATAAATAATAAATAACAAATAACAAATAATAAATAACCAGTAACAAATAATAGATAATAAATAAATTAAAGTATATTATAAATAATAAATAATAAATAATAAATAATAAATAATAAATAATAAATAATAAATGAAACACATGAAAAAGTACGAAAAGGCGTGATAAGGGATGAAAAATTATGAAAACGCATGAAAACAGATGGAGAAGCATGAAGAAGGAAGCATTAGAAAGCATGAGAACGCATGAAAACTCATGAAAACTTTGGAGAACCCCTTAAGAATTCAACATAATCATCATAATAACCCACAAAAAACCATTGATAAAGATAACAAGTCATGGAGACCCAAATAAACAGTAATAAATGGAGCAACCGTTAAAACCCATCAAAACGGTCATAAAGTGACAAAAACATTGGACTCACAATAACGGAGATAACTTATGATCTGAGAATCTGTTCCAGATCCGCAACCAGTCAAATAAAATATCCTAAAACAATCTTCAAGCTGATAGATGAAAGAGGCCGAATGGACCGGTGGATCGGAAGTTACGACCATTTAAAAAAACTGACGGGAAACGGGTGCTAGAAACGAGGCATCGAAAAACATAAAAAACCTGATACCCACTAAAAAGGCCATAACTTATGATCCAGGAGTCCATGTGGGCGCCGCGACCAGTCAAACTGAATCTCATGGAACGAACTACGGTCTGGAAGGTGGAGGAGTCCTAACTGACATGCGGATCGAAAGTTAGGTCCATTTGAAGACAATTTCGACGGGACACTGGTGACGGAAATGGGGTTTCGGAGGCCTTTGGAGGGTTTTTGGGGTCGAAAGACAATACAGAAGCTTTCTTCTATCAAAATGGTGCATATCTATCTTCGCTGTCTTCGATTTGATATGTGGTAGAGCCCAAACGGACACCCGGAGCGAAAGTTATGGTCGTTTGAAGTTGGAGAACTTTTTTCAACTTTTTTATAACTCTCATATCGTCCGCATCTTAGACTGTCTCACGGTTTTGATTACACGTGCCTCTATATCTCTTCATGAGCTTCGATTTGACTGGTCTTAGTGCTCTAATAGATGCCCATATCAAAAGTTATGGTCGTTTTAGTGATTTCGGGGTTTCTTATGTTTTTTTATTTTTTTCTTTTCATTTCACGGCGGTTTGACCCAAACCACCGCTATTTCACGACGGTTTTTTAAAAAACCACCATTAATCCTCAAAAAAATAAAAAAAAAATAAAAAATAAAAAATTTACACATTTCACGGCGGTTTTTAAAACCGCAGCAAAACGCCTATTTTCCTGTAGTGCACATTTATCTTAAATAATAAAAGAATGAATAAATAAATGCTAGCTGTTTAATTTTGCGTATTCTTTGCATGTGTGACCATTCATGATCTTGACCAAGACCTATGTATGTGTTGGGATTTATTTAATTAAATTTATCACATGATTTTGTGATTATTTAATATTAAATTAAAATATGGTTTGTGATTCATCTCTCCCTCCATTATTATGTAGGACCTGTGTGTCCAATGATATTTATGTAATTCTTTTTAACCAATTATTTGGTACCTCTCACCTGAGTGTGAGTAATAAATATTTGTAATTAATGGATCACCCTAATGCATTTAGGGACGGTTAAAGATGGAACCATAATGAGGCCAACTCAGTGATACATAGGTGGACACGTGGAATGTTATAGCTCATGCTAATTCCAACATAAGGAGTTATTTCCCCTGGGTCATAGGTTGATTTAATATCCGCTCATTAAATCAACCATTAGATAATCTCATGATCGGGTCATTTAATTATTTGGTTATTTTTTTATAATGCATTAAAATTATATTTATTGATGCAAGACCATGAACACATAAATGAATGAATAAATATGCAAAGATAGAATTTAAATAAAATTGATTATGTATAAATTTTTTATCCAAACATGGTTAATTAATAAAGTAAACATCCAATTAAATATTAATAAGACATGTAAAAGATAAAAAAAGATAAAAATTTATGCATAATAAAATAAAATCCCTCAATTTAATATTAAGTCAGACTAAGCCTTATGCTACTTGATTAGGAACAAAACGTAATAGAACTATGTGTTTGACCAAACCTTGTTGGAACACTTACTTTTATAAGATGGATTCTTATGAAAGTTTTGGGTTGACTTAACCATTTTAAATCAAGAGGAGTAGCCCTTACTAGACTTGGTGTGATTTGGAGGCAAGTGTTGAGAAAATCCATGTCATGATTTCTGGATTGGGGAGTCCACTCAACGGATCAAGGAGTTGCAAGCCCGCAGTTGGCAATGAATTGCCTATCTAAATACCTTCAAAATAGCTTGATCAACCCTTTTTTGGGTTATGCGAAGGGTAATATGGATCCTTTCCCCTAGAATGTCCTATAAACTAGACATTCCAAGTTCAAAGGTGAGGGTTATTGGAACTTGATAAAATAGTGGGATATTTAATAAAATCAATTAATTATTTCTCACAAAATCTGTAATCAAGCAAAGTACTAATAATCTACTCTTTTAATTGTAGAATAAAATGGAAATCTCACGATCCCTATGATCAATATTGGATAAAGATAATCTCCTCACTGGCAGTAACTTCCAGGAGTGGTTTAGACGCCTTCGGGTTGTTCTATGCCATGAACGGAAATCTTACATGCTAGAATCCTTAATGTCTGCTCTACCTACTCAACAGGCGATCGATGAAGTGTTCCTAGTCTATGAAAAAACATATGAACGACGCGCTCCACATTCAATGTTTGATGCTTTCATCTAAGTCTAGTGAACTCATGAAGTCTCACGAAAACATGGATGCGTATAGAATGCTTGAGTACCTCTGTGGCATTTACCAAGAGAGATCTAGACAGAAACAGTTTGATATTTCCAAAGCGCTATTTCAGAGTAAGTTTGAATAGGGTTCCCTAGCTGGGCCTCACATACTCAAGCTCATTGGCTACATTGATCACCTAGAGGTTCTATGGTTTAAACTCCTTGAAGAACTGGCCACCGATCTCATTCTAGCATCACTCCCACAGATCTTCTCGATTTGTGTTGTGAATTTTAATATGAACAACATTGAGAAGTCTCTACCAAATCTTTTTATCCTCCTTCTCCAAGTAGATAAAGATATGAAGCGCAAAAAGACTTATGTTATTATAGTGAACAAATGTAAAGGGAAAGAAAAGAGATTTAAGTCCAAAGCTTCTTCACGTCCTTCCAAAAAAAAGAAGATCAAAGGGGAAGCAAAGAAATAGGATTTTGTTTGTTTCATATGTGGAAAGAAGGGTTATTAGAAGAAAAAATACACCCCGCTAGGGAATCAAGGGGGAGATTCAGGTGTATTTGTTACCGAGTGCAATTTATCTATTTCTACAAATTGGGTATTAGATACATCTTGTGCTTCCCACATATGTATTCAAATACAGAAACCAAGTAGATTCAAAAAAATTGACTAAGGGGAGGTAGATCTACGTGTAGCCAACAGAGCTAAAATTGTTGTTATATCTATTGGGGACTACCACCTCACATTGTCGACCGAAATGATCTTGGTTTTAAAGGGTTATTATTATGTGCCTTCATTTACCAAAAACATTATTTTTGTATCCAGACTAGATACAGATGGATTCATTTTCAAATTTAGAAATAAATGTTGCTTATTTTATAAAGATATCATTTGTTATGGTAAGACATATTTACATAACGGTCTTTACGTTTTGGATTACATGAACCAAGTAACGACAATCTACAACAAAGTTACTTCACATGAATCATACCACACCCAACTTTGGAATCACTGGCTAGGTCATGTAAATGAAAAAAACTTGACAAAATTACATCAAAATGGATATTTAGATTCTTTCAAACTAAAACCTCTTGGTGTATGTCACGCATGTTTACAAGGAAAAATGACCAAAGCCTCATTTAGTGGAAAAGGCGAAAGGGCTAAAGAGCTTCTTGAATTAGTTCATACCGATGTGTGTGGACCATTTCTAGTTGAAGCAAGGGGTGGTTACTCATAATTTATAACTTTTATTGATGATTTTAGTAGATATGGATATATTTACTTAATGAGATATAAGTCAGATTCTTTTGATAAATTCAAGGAAAAAAGTTGAGAACCAGCTTGGTAGGAAGATTAAGAAACTCCGCTCAGACCGAGTTGGAGAATATCTTAATCAATAATTCATTGATTACTTACAGAAGTTTGGGATCCTATTACAACTCACTCCTCCTTACAAAACTTAATGGAATGGCGTGAGAGAAAGGATGAACTGTACCTTTTTATACATGGTGAGATCAATGATGAGTCATTGAAGTCTTACATTATCATTTTGAGGATATGCATTACAAACAGCGACACACATACCAAACCAAGTACCAACTAAATCGATAAATGGTATTCTATACAAATTTTGGAGTGGAAGAAAAACCATGTTATCAAATTTACATGTGTAGGGAAACGAAACGTTTGTTAAGGCCTCTTTAGGTAACAAACTTTCACCCTGAGGCACAGAGTGTACCCTTATATGAAACTTCTAGAAAATAAGGGGATATTACCTATACGACCCCTCAGAAAAAAGGGTTATAGTGGAAAGACACATCATATTTCTTGAGAGGGATCACATATCTAAAAGATATAGTGTGAGAAAGATAAAATTCAATGAATTCAAGGCTCAATGAACATAAGAGTTGGTACAGGATTAGATTCCACAAAACCTCATGGAAAAAGAAATTGTTCTAGAGACATAAGAACCGCATAGGAGTACAAGAGAGGTTAGAGAACCAGAATGGTATGGTTTTCTAGTTACCGATGATGGTGACTAGTTATTAGTTGATAATAATGATCTTTCAACCTACAATGAAGTAGTAAGTGGCACATATATTTCCAAGTCGCAAGAATCTGTGAATTTTGAAATGGATTCCATGTAGCAAATCTAAGTCTAGATTTTGGTAGATCCTTTAGTGGATGTAAAGACAGTTGGTTAAAATGGGTATTCAAGAAGAAACTAGACATAAAAGGACAAGTTAGTACCTATTAGGCGTGACTAGTTGCAAAAGGGTTTAAACAACATCAAGGTATTGACCACAATGAATCTTTTTCACTAGTTTCAATGCTGAAATCCATCAAAATTCTACTTGCGGCTTACCATGACTATGAGATTTGGAAAATGGATGTTAAAACAGCATTCCTTAATGGTAACTTTCAAGAAGATATCTACATGACACAACCTGAAGGTTTTGTGACTCTAAAGGGTTTTAATAAGATATACAAGTTGCAAAAATCTATTTATGGATTAAAGTAAGAATCCAGGTCCGGGAACATTTATTTTGATGGATCCATAACGGAATTTGGTTTTATAAAGAACAAATATGGGTCTTGTGTCTAAAAATGGTTTAGTGGGAGTGTAGTCATTTTCTTAATAGTATATGTTGATGACATATTACTTATTGGAAATGAAATATCAATCTTACAGTCTATTATGGAATGGTTGAATAAATGATTTTCCATGAAATACTTGGGCGAGGAAGCATATATTCTTGGGATCAAGATCCATCATGATAGATCCAAGAGGTTTCTCAGCCTAATTCAATGTACATACATTGACAAAATACTAAAGATATTCTATATAGAACAATCCAAGAGGGTATTGTTGCCAGCATCACATGGCATTCATCTTTCTAAGAAAATGTGTCCTCGGACTCATGAGGAAAGAAATATAATGACAAGGCTTCCATACATATCATCGATTGGGTCAGTCATGTATGTTATGCTATGTGCTAGGATAGATGTCGTCTACGCATTAAGTGCGGTAGGCAGATATCAAGCTGATTTAGGTGACCGTCATTGGATGGCAGTCAAGCCTATCCATAAGTATCTGAGGTGTACTAAGGATATTTTCCTGTTTTATGGAGGATATGAGGAACTAGTCATCATAGGATATGCATATTCTAGTTTCCAGACTGATCAAGATGACCTGAAGTCACAAACAGGATACATATTCACTTTGAATGGATATGTTGTGAGATGGAAGAGCTCAAATTAGGTTGTGGTCGCAGATTCTACAGCAGAGTCTAAGTATATTACAGCTTTTGAGGCAGCTAAAGAAGCAGTTTGGATGTGAAATTTAATCCATAATCTTGATGTGTTACCTAACAGTAAAGATCTCATCACACTATTGTGATAATAGTGTAGTGGTGGCTCTCACAAAAGAACCAAGGTCACATCAGCGGATGAATCACATAATTCGAAATTATCATCTCTTGAGGGATTTTTCTCATAGAGGTGATGTTGTAGTGAGTAGTATTTCCATGGAAGACAACATGGTGGGCCTCTTTACTAAATCTTTGACTCAGTAGAAATATGATTATCATGTGAGGTCTAGCCAACTGAAAGTCATAGATAGTTGGATCTAGTCCAAGAAGAATTTTGTTAGAGTTGGTGTCCTAGAACCAACCATTTTTACTTTTATTACATGAATGTTTGATGTATTAAATATTAAATTAAACATATTATTACATATTGTTAATTTTTCTACATGGCCATAATATAATAATGTCTAGAGTATTTGTCGTATTGATAATGTCATAATAGTTCCCTGCTATGATGAGAACCTTGAAGTGCTATGATAAAATTCTTAATATAGTCTTGCAGTTGGATAACATACTATTATGGGGAACATAGTATATAGACCGTCAGGTGCAAGTACTCATAAGTAGGTGTGACTTCTTCTCATGAAATTTTCACTTAGTAATCTCTAAGATGGAAGATTATTAGAACAGACCTGCCAGTAGGAATTTTTCATGTTTTGGTGTCATCAGATATTCCTATATGCGAGCATGTGTAATAGTCCTTAGACTTTAAGATTATCATTAATTCATGTCATGACTCACACACTTATATTTGGTGACGGGAAGTAGGGTACATTGGGTGCGTCATGGATGACATGTTATTAATGGATAAGTCAATAAAGGATTTGTCCCTTCCATATTTATAGAAGTTGATATCTCGGCCCTTTGATTCAAATAGAACATTTGCCCTAAATTCCATGGTAATGGTGTAACACTGAGTTTATTTCAGATAATCAAAGAATGATGTATCAATCATATAGGTTAATGACATCATCATGCAACCTGTTTGATGATATTATGTGACAGAGGGGTTATATTACACAGTGAGGGTTTGTATGTGGTTGTCGTTGTTGTGACTTTAAGTTCTTTCTCTTAGGTGCCTTGACTCGTTGCTAGATAGTAATCTTAGACTTTAGGCAAGCCCGCCTAATTCCAATGAAAAACAATCCTAGAGGGTCACACACTAATTGTTTTTTGTGGTCTCGATTAAATTCTATTTGAATTTAATTAATGGAATATATATTATTCTCAAGACTGAGGGATGATTTTATTTAAGTTATAATGATTGTATAAATTAAATAAATATTTATTCAACAGATTATAAATAAAATTTATTTATTTATTTTATTGAATATTTAATAAATATTTATTTACTAGTTTGTGAATAAAAAATTTATTTAAGAGAATAAAATATTTATTCGGGTGTTCAAAAAAAATAGGAGTTTGAATGGACTAAGACCGTGTCCGGTGATAAAATAATTATTTACGAGTCGGTAAATAGTATTTATCCATTTTGCACAAGTTGGCGCACCACAAAATAATAATACTTTTATTATTATTATGTGGAATGAGATTTCATTAATGGTTATAATTATATTTAATGGTTGTTATTCAATTAAATTTTGTAACTAAAATCTCAACTCTATAAATAGACAACTACGTCTATTGTGTAATTCATTCGAAACCAATTCCAAGTTTGGGAATAGAGAACTATTTCGCACAATGAATTCTCTCTCGACTCATCCTCCTCTCTCCCTCTCAAGAACGAGAAACCCAAGAGAGAATTTATTTAAGAACGAAGAACGAGTGATCAAGAATGAATAACACGAGACATTCGATTCGTCGCACTAACACCCGAAGAATGAGTGGCATTGCTCGAAGACCAATGAATCACGTTTTGATTACTGCTAGAGGGATTCTACCCTTGGATCCTCATAGACGCAAAAAAGGCAATCCTAAAAGGCCTTTTTGGATGATCAACAATCATCAATGAAGAATGTTCTAAAGCCCATATATTTATTTCTTCATATACTAAATAAATTAATTATAAATTTGACGTGCAAGATCCTCACTCTTGGTTTCAGGAAAAAATTATTAAAATAAATTTTAATATATCACCCACCAACACACACTTCTGCTATGCCCGGAACCAACAAGTGGTATCAGAGGGTTCATGTTTAAATTTATAATTATTTATTTGATTGTTGATCTATAATCAATTGTGGCAAAAGTTTATTTCATGTTATTGGTTCTTTAATCGGATATGAATTAACAAGTTATCAATAAATTAATCATGTTCTTTCAGTGTTTCATTTTCTTAAAGGTTTAAGAACCAATGAAGAATGACCAGAAATTTCATCAGGAAATTCCAAATCATTGGCCGGTAAAACTGGGTTACACGGTGTGCGGTCGGAGAACACGTTGTATACCCATGCACAATGTATCTAGATGTGCTGAGTAATTAATTACACATTGTGATTTTATAGCACACTGCGTGTTGACCGGGCCAACCTGTCACACGGCAATTGGATAAAGGGTGTGTGATTGGCATGTACACGCCGTGTAGTCTGGTCGAGTCCACACACTGAATCCCCAAACATGTGACTTGGGTATATGGAAATCAATGTACATGGTGTGTAGCTTCATGTACATGCCGTGTAGTCTCCCATTAATGGAAAAAATTAAAATTACATTAAATTTGAAATTGCAGCATTAAAACCTTATTTTATTGATTAGCACACCATTGTGTGTTTAAAAATTTAATAATGGTTTTAAAAAAATTTAAAATTCTCAATTAACTTATTGTAATTAATAGGTCATTATTGGTTCTACCATTTATTTTCCATGAATGTAATTAATGATGAGTATCTCCAAATAATATCGGATAATCATTAAGATAAATGGGAATTAATTATTTATTTATTTATTTATTTAATGCAAGCATGTTTATCGTAAATAATAAAAGAACAAATAAATGAATGCCAGTTTACTTTTTCATATTCATTGTATGTGTGACCGTTCATGATCTTGACCAACACCTATGTATGTGTTGGCATTTATTTAATTAAATTTATTGCATGATTTTGAGATTACTTAATATCAAATTAAAAGATGGTTTTCAAGTCATCTATCCCTCCATTATTATGTAGGATATGTGTGTCCAAGGATATTTATGTAATTCCCTTTAACCAATATTTTGGTTCCCCTCACCAACAAGTGAGTAATAAATATTTGTAATTAATGGAGCATCCCAATACGCATAGGGACGGTTCAAGACGGAACCATAATCACCTCATGATCGGGTCATTTAATTATTATTTTTATTTTCTGTCTAATGCATTAAAATTATATTTATTGATGAAAGACAGAGATCAAATAAATGAATTAATTAATATGCAAAGATGGAATATAAATAAAATTGATTATGCGTAAATTTTTTATCGAAAAATGGTTAATTAATTAAGCAAACATCCACTTAATATTAACAAGACATGTAAAAGATAAAACAAAATAAAAAATAATGCATAATAAAATAAAATCTCTCAATCTAATATTAATAAAAACTAAGACTTTCATTACTTTATTAGGAACAAAACTCAATAGAACTATGTGTTTGAACAACCCTTGTTGGGACACTTACTTTTATAAGGGGAGTTCTTATGAAAGTTTTAGGTTGACTTAACCATTTTACATCAAGAGGGGTATCTCTTTCTAGACTTGGTATAATTTGGAGGAAATTGTTGAGAAAATCCAAGTCATGATTTCTGGATTGGGGAGTCCACTCAACGGATCAAGGAGCTGCAAGCCCAAAGTTGGTAAATACTTTTCTATCTAAATACCTTAAAAATATCTTGACCAACCCTTAGTTGGGATCTGCAAAGGTGAATGTGGATTCTTTACAAGATAATGTCCTAGCAACTAGATATTCCAAATTCAATGGTGAATAATATTGAGACTTGATAAAATAATGGGAGATTTAATAAAATCAATTAATTATTTCTCATAAAATCTATAATCAAGAAAAGTACTAATAATATGCTCTTTTAATTGTAGAATAAAATGACAATCTCACTATACCTACAATCAATGTTGGATAAAGACAATCTCCTCACTGGCAGTAACTTCTAGGAGTGGTTTAGATGCATTCAGGTTGTTCTACACCATGAATGGAAATCTTACGTTCTAGAATCCTCAATGCTTGATATACCTACTCAAGAGGTGAGTGATGAAAAGTTCCTAGTCTATGAAAAACATATGAACGACATGGTCAACGTTCAATGTCTGATACTTTCATCTAAGTCTAGTGAACTCATGAAGTCTCGCGAAAACATAGATGTGTATAGCATGCTTGAGCACCTCTGTGGTATTTACCATGAGAGATATAGACAGAAAAGGATTGATATTTCCAAGGTGATCTTTCATAGTAATCTTGGAGAGGGTTCACCCGCTAGGTCTCACATATCCAAGATCATTATCTACATTGAGCACCTAAAGGTTCTAGGGTTTAAACTCCCTAAAGAACTGGGCACTGATCTCATTCTAACATCACTCCCTTTGAACTTCTCCAATTTTGTTGTGAATTTTAATATGAACAACATTTAGAAGTCTCTACCAAATCATCTTATCCTACTTCACCAAGTAGATAAAGATATGAAGCAGGAAAATTCTTATGTCCTTATAGTGAAAAAATGAAAAAGGAAAGCAAAGAGCTTTAAGCCCAAAGCTTTTTCACGTCCTTCCAAAAAGAAGAAGATCAAAGGGGAAGCAAAGGAATAGGATTTTGTCTATTTCACATGTGGAAATAAGGGACACTAGAAGAAAAATTGCACTCAGCTAATGAAGAAAAGGAAAGCTTCAGGTGTGTTTGTTATCGAGTGTAATTTATCTATTTCTAAAAATTGGGTATTAGATACAGCTTGTGGAACTCACATATGTATTCAAATATAGGAACCAAGTATATTTAGTAAAATTGACTGAGTGGAGGTAGATCTAAAAGTATCCAACGGAGCTAAACTTGTTGTTGTATCTATCAGGGACTACCACCTCACATTGTCGATCGGAATGATCTTGGTTTTAAAGGGTTCTTATTATGTGCCTTTAGTTACAAAAAATATTATTTATGTATCCAGACTAGATACAGATCGATTCATTTTCAAATTTATAAATAAATGTTGATTCTTTTATAAAGATATCATTTGTTATGGTAATACACATTTACATAATGGTCTTTACGTGTTGGATTACATGAACCAAGTAACTACAATCTATAACGAAGTTACTTCACATGACTCATACCACAATCAACTTTGGCATCACCGACTAAGTCATGTAAATGAAAAGTTCTTGACAAAATTACATCAAGATGGATATTTAGATTCTTTCAAACTAAAACCACTTAATGTATTCCACACATGTTTACAAGACAAAATAACCAAAGCCTCATTTAAGAGGAAAGTTGAAAGGGCTAAAGTGATTCTTGAATTAGTTCATACCGATATGTGTGGACCATTTCTTATTGAAGCAAGGGGTGAGTACTCATACTTCATAACTTTTACTGATGATTTTAGTAGATATGGATATATTTAATTAAGGAGGTATAAGTTGGATTCTTTTGATAAATTCAAGGAATACAAGAATGAAATTGAGAACCATCTTGGTAGGAAGATTAAGAAACTCCATTCAGATCGAGGTGGATAATATCTTAATCAAGACTCCATTGATTACTTACGGGAGTTTGGGATTTTATACCAAATCACTCCTTACACACTTAAGTGGAATGGTGTAAGCGAAAGGAGGAACCGCACCTTGTTGGAAATGGTAAGATCAATGATGAGTCATGCAAGTATTTCATTATCCTTTTAGGGATATGCATTAAAAACAGAGGCATGCATACTAAACCAAGTACCAACTAAATCAATAAATGGTATTCCATATGAATTTTGGAGTGTAAGAAAAACCATGTTATCAAATTTACATATGTGGGGAAGCAAAGTGTTTATTAAGGGCTCTTTAGGTAACAAACTTTCACCTCGAGGCACAAAGAGTACCTTTATAGCATACCCCATGGAAATAATGGGATATTACCTATACGATCCCTCAGACATAAGGGTTATAGTGTAAATACACACCATATTCCTTGATAGGGGAAACATCTCTAAAAGAGATATTGGGATCGAGATAAAATTCAATGAATTCAAGGCTCAAGGAATACAAGAGTTGGTACAAGATCAGATTCTACAAAGCCCCATGGAAGAAGAAACTGTTCCAGAGACACAAGAACTTTGTAGTAGTACAAGAGAGGTTAGAGAACCAGAACGGTATGGTTTTCTAGTTACCGATGATGGTGAATCATTATTAGTTGATAATAATGATCCTTTAACCTACAAGGAAGCATTAACTGGCACAAATGTTTCCAAGTGGAAAGAATCCATGAGTTCTAAAATAGATTTCATGTACCAAAACCAAATCTGGATTTTGGTAGATCCTTTAATGGATGTAAAAGTCTGTTGGTTTCAAATGAGTATTTAAGAAGAAACTGGACATTGAAGGACTAGTTAGTACCTATAAGGCGAGACTGGTTGCAAAAGGGTTTAAACAGCATCAGGGTATTGAATACGATGAAACCTTTTCACCAGTTGTAATGCTGAAATCCATCAGAATTATACTTTCCATTACAGCTTACCATGACTATGAGATTTGGCAAAATGAATTTCAAAAAAGCCTTCTTTAATGGGAACCATCAAGAAAATGTCAACATGACGCAACCTGAAGTGTTTTTTGATCCAAAGGATGTTAATAAGATATGTAAGTTGCAAAAATCCATTTATGGATTAAAGAAAGAATCCAGGTCATGGAACATTCATTTTGATGAAGCCATAATAGAATTTGGTTTTATAATGAACAAATGTGAGTCTTGTGTCTACAAACGGTTTAGTGAGAGTGCAGTTGTTTTCTTAATAGTATATTTTGATGACATATTACTTATTGGAAATGAAATACCAGTATTACAATCTATTAATTCATTGTTGAATAAATTCTTTTCCATGAAATAATTGGGTGAGGTGGCATATATTCTTCGGATCAAGATCCATCGTGATAGATCCAAGAGGTTGCCCGACCTAAGTCAAAGTACATACATTGACAAAATACTAAAGATATTCAGTATGGAACAATCCAAAAATGGATTGTTGTTAGTGCCACATGGCATTCATCTTTCCAAGAAAATGTGTCCTCAGACTCGTGAGAAAATAAATATAATGGAAAGGATTCCATATGAGTCATGGATTGGGTCAGTTATGTATGTTATGCTATGTACTAGGCTAGATGTCGTCTACACATTAAGTGCGGTATAAAAATATCAAGTTGGTCCAGGTGACTGTCATTGGATGGTATTCAAGACTATCCTTAGGTATCTGAGTCGTACTGAGGATATGTTTCTAGTTTATGGAGAAGACGAGGAACTATTCATCAGAGGATATGCAGATTCTAGTTTCCAAACTGATCAAGATAACATAAAGTAAAGATCTCATCATACTCTATTGTGATAATACTTCAGCGGTGGATCTCGCAAAAAAATCAAGGTCACATCAACGAACGGAGCACATACTTTGAAAGTATCATCTCTTGAGGGATTTTTCTTAGAGAGGTCAAGTTGCAATGAGCAGTATTTCCACGGAAGACAACATGGAGGATCCCTTGACTAAATCTTTGACTCATTAGAAACATGATTATCATGTGAGGTCTAGCAGACTGAAAGTCATAGGTAGTTGGCTCTAGTCCAAATGTGAGTTTTTTAGAGTTGGTGTCCTAGAACCAACTGTTTTTACATTAATTACATGAATATTTGATGTATTACATATTAAATTAAACGTCTTATTACATATTTTTCATTGTTCTGCATGACCATAATGTAACAATGTTCTAAAGTATTTGTCGCGTTGATAATGTCGTAGTAGTTCCCCGCTATGATGAGAAACTTAAAGTGATATGAAAATATTCTTAATATAGTTCTATGGTTGGATAACATAGTATTATGAGACACATAGTATATAGACCGTTAGGTGAAAGTACTCATAAGTATATGAGACTTCTTCTCATTAAGTTTTCACTTGGTAATCTCCAAAATGAGAGATTATGAGAATAGACCCACCAGTAGGAATTCTACATGTTTTGGTGTTATCAGATATTCCTATCTATGAGTGTCAGTAATGGTCCTTATACTTTAATATTATCATTAATGCATGTCACGACTCATTCACTTATATTTTCTTATGAAAACTATCACGTCATATGTTGGTGGGAAGTAGGGTACATTGGGTGCATCATGAATGACATATTATTAATGGATAATTCAAGAAAGGATTTGTCTCTTCCATAATTATGGAAGTTGATATATTGACCCTTTGATTGAAATAGAACATTCTCCCTAAATTTCATGATCATGGTGTAACAATGAGTTTATTTCAGATAGTCAAAGAATGATGTATCAAGCATATAGATTGATGACATTGTCATGCAATCTTCTTGATGAGATTATATAACAAAGATATTATATAACACAGTGAGCATTCATATGTGGTTGTCATAATTGCGACTTTAAGTTCTTTCTCTTGGGTACTTTGACCCTTTTCTAGATAGTAATCATAAACTTTAGGTAAGTCCTCCTAATGCCAATGAGAAATAATCCTATAGGGTCACACACTAAGTGTTTATGGTGGTCTCGATTAAATTCTATCTGAATTTAGTTAATGGAATAAATATTATTCTCATGACTGAGGAATAATTTTATTTAATTTATAATGATCGCATAAATTAAATAAATATTTATTCATCGAATTGTGAATAAAATATATTTATTTATTTTATTGAATATTTAATAAATATTTATTTACTAGTTCGTGAATAAAATATTTATTTAAGAGAATAAAATATTTTTTTGGATGTTCAATAAATACAAGAGTTTGAACGAACTAAGATCATGTCCGGTGATAAAATAATTATTTATGAGCCGGTAAATATTATTTATCCATTTTGGGAAAGTTGGCACACCACAAAATAATAATATTGTTATTATTATTATGTGTCATGGGATTTCATTAATAGTTATTATTAAATTTTATGGTTGTTATTCAATTAAATTTTGTAACTGAAATCTCAACTCTATAAATAGACAACTACGTCTATTGTGTAATTCATTTGAAACCAATTTCAAGTGTGGGAATAGAAAATTGTTGTAGACAACGAATTCTCTCTTGACTCCTCCTCCTATCTCCCTTAAGAATGAGAAACTCAAGAGAGAATCTCTTCAAGACGGAAGAACGAATGGTCAATAATGAACAATTCAAGACATTGGATTCACCACGCTAGCACCTGAGGAACAAGTGGTGTTTCTCAGAGACCTTTGAAGCGCATGTGGATTACCGCTAGAGGGATTCTACCCTTGGATGCTCACAAGTGCAACAAAGGCAATCTGGAAGTGACTTTTCAGACAATCAACAATCATCAACAAAAAAAGTTCGTAAGCCTAATTATTTATTTCTTCAAATATTAAATAAATTAATTACAAATTTGACATACAAGATACTTAAATGATTATTAAAAGAAATTTTAATATATTACCCACCACTGCATGCTTCCATTGTGCCCATAACCAACAATACTTTGACGTGATTAAAACTATGTGGGTGAGTCAATGTCACTCAAAATGGATAATATCTTGACATGAGAGAGAGAATTCCTTAACTTGTGTTCTTGGGGCTTTGGTGTGTGATTATAGTAGTGATTGTTGGTTGAAGTAGTGTGGAGGATGACCTGGAGCAGGTGGTTATGTGAAAATGGTGGTTTTTTATGAATGATAAAGTGGTGAGGTGATGTGCTTGTATGAAATTTTTGGTGGATGTTTTTGTTGGTTGGTAAGTTTGGATAGTGGTTTTGTTGTGTAGTGGTGGTGATGTGTGGTGGATGAGATGTGTGGTTATTGTGGTGAGATGGTTTGTGTTGTGTTGTATTGTGATGTGTTTGTATTGATGGAATCCTCCACCTCCCATAAAATGGTTAATTTCTTAAATATGGTAATAAAAAAATGGTTTGTTTGGAAAATCTTGAAATGGATGAAGATGGGCTTGCCTCCCACACCTAAATCTTTTTATGAAGTGATGGAAGTGTTTAATTATTATCCTATTGGTTTGGTTTTTTGTGATCGATATTATGTTGGTGGCATGTGTTATAACCTCAAACATATGAAGAGGGAGAAAATATTTCCTACATCAAGACGCATTATATTATGACACGTTTTAAAACAGTGTGGGTGAGTCAGTGTTGCCCAAATCGGACAATATTGTGGTGCGGTAGATGGGTTATTTTGATTTTTATGATTGCGGAAACTCTTTTTATGATGTGATTTTGATTGGGAAACATTATATGACATTTATATAAAACTATTGAAAGTAATAGCATTCATGTGTGGTAAATGGTAAATGGTAAATGAAAATTTGGACTTTTTATCCTTTATATATTTTTTATGAATGTACTAGTAAATAAAAGTTTTGTTAAAAAACTTGGAAAAAGTTTTACAACTGGATAAAAATAATTGTTCGCACCTCATGTTTTTTTTAAATTGCATGTCATATATCAAATTTAAGACTCTTGACCAATGATTTGAAATGTCATGGTGTATATGATGAAAACTTTTGATAGTGACTAAGAAATTTATTTATTTATTTCCCGAAAAATTTCTTAAGTTGAAATAATGATTTCAAGAAGAATTTTTCTGAAATAAAAAGATTGTAAAATGTTTTATGTTTTGAGTTGGGATGATTTTAAATGAGATGAATGAGTTCTTAAAAAAAATATAGTTTTTTTAAATAAAAGGCATGGAATTGTGAAATAAAACATTTTTTTGGCTTTGAAAATAATGGGAAGATGAATCAAATTGTGTGATGCATGGTGAATTAAAATAGTTAATCTTTTGATCAATTTAGTTTTTTAAATGGTAATGAAATTTTTGAACAAAAGAAAAAATTACTTAAGTATGCCACCCTTGGAAGCTCTCTTCATGATGTGTAATACAATATAGTGGGACCCACCTGAAAAAAAATTGATTTTGTGGAAATGAGTTTTTGAAAATAAACTATAACTATTATATGAAACTTGCATTTAAAAAATAGTTTTGAAAAATGTGTTGAGATTGTTTTCGCAAAGGTTTTTGATAAATACATTGTTATGGAGAATGATAAAAAAAGGGTTTCATTTGAAGGTTTCTTAAACCATCGAATCATGAATACAAGGGGCTGGTGAAAAGTTTTTATCATCATGCCTTTGAACTTAACATGTTTGGATATGAAATGTTGTAAATAGCATATCTAGTTTTGTTAATAAATTTTTATGCAGTATTCTAATCTACTTTCTTCATGACATGTTAAGCATGATATGATTGGAATGTTTTGAATTTAAATTCTCTAGCATGACAAATGAGGATAATGTATGTATATATATTCATTCAATGTCATGTCTATGAGAAGTTGTTGAAGTGAAAGATATAATAGTGTTTTCTCTTACATGAATTATATTCCTTCTGTTCAAAATAATGCAAAGCAATTGTTTTTTAAGGAATTATCTTCCTCTGTGTTATTATAGTTGTTTGATTGTCATCTATTTCTTATTGGACTTGTTATAACTATCTATGTGACCATGTCCTTGTTTGAGAGATATCTCCCATAGGAGATCGTTTACAGTGTTGTGTAGTTATACTCTTCTTTTCCATTGTGGTTGTTGTGTTCCAAATATATATCAAGATCCTTGAGAGGTATCTTGCATGTTGGTTATTTTGGACACCATCTGTAACACCCTGAGATCTTATGAAAGTATAAATAAAATTTAGGTATCTCATGAATGAAAATATAATATATTTATATCATTAAATAAGTAAATAAATATTTTAAAAATGATAAATTAAGTATTGGTATTTTTGTGAAATGTAAATGTTTATTCATAATTTTATAATTAAAATGATTATTTAAAAGAAAATTTATTTTCATGAAATATATTCATAAATTAATATTTTGTTATCTTATGATTATAAGATAATTTTATGAGACCTTAATTAATATTTCAAAGTGTCATAAAATCAGTTATAATTTTAAAACTGATATTTTTTAATAAATTGTGATTTTAATTAAAAATTAAATTTTCCATATTTAGAAAATTATTTTCATAAAATTAAGTTCATTTTTTAATTCTACATGTTGAAAAATGGTTGTGGTGAGTTTTTTAGATTTTTCTAAAATAGTTGATTTTTTGATGAAAAGTGAAATACGATAATTTATAGTATTTAACAAATACATGAATTATTGAGTCATGGATGATGTATGCATGATGTAACTCCATAATCTAGAACACTCCTCTCTTTATTATATTAAGTCATGTAAAACATAACTATTGATAGTCTTGAGCCAAAATAATAAATTAATGATTAAATTAATCAAAAACACCTCTCTCCTCCCACTATAAATATGACTCATCATCACCTATTCTCCTCACACCTTCCAAGCCTCGAAGTTTGTCCAATTTCTACCCAATATTCTTCTGAAGTCTCTCCCCCATGTCCGGAAGCCTTTTGTCACAACAAAATATCAAATCAAATTTCCCTAAGGAGGTTCTCAAAGAGAAGAAGTCCAAGAGGTAAAATCCTATTTTCGTTTTCTTTTAATTCATTTTCAATTTATTTTCTTTTCACTACTAAAAATTTGAGATATCCCAATGGTTTGAAACTGTTGGGGTATGGTCTAAAATCATTGGCATACATACTTTCTATCATCTAACATATCCCAACGGTTTTAAAAAATTCGTTGAAATATATGTATACCAACGGTTTTTGAACTATTGGTATACATGCAGCATATGTTTTTTCCCAACGGTTTAAATGAAGTCATTGGGATATGTAGTCCAGCAGTATACCAATGGTTTACAGAACTGTTGGTATATCCTATACTCTACAGCACAGCGTAACACCTCCCCACTGCAATTCCAGCGGCCTCCCCTCTACAGTACTACAATTCCAGCAAGCAGCATACAGCGGCCTCCCCTCTGCAATTCCAATACTGCAATTCCAGCAAGTAGCATATAGCTGCCTCCACTCTGGAATTACAGTACAAACCCGTTGAATAATGATGAATACAAAAAAACACTCATGCAGACAATATACAATGATGAATACAACACCTGAAAATACAGAATTTAAAAAAACACTCATGTAGACAATAAAATGCACTGAATTCAAAAAAACACTCATGAAATGTATTTTATGGTTATTTGGTGATTTATTTGGGAAGAAAATAAGACAAAAGAGATGAAAGAATTTATTCCCTTCTCCTTCAGGTGTGAGTGAATCCTCTTATGGAGTATTTTGGTGCACTAATCAATGGAGTGGAGTGCACTTCATAGTTATGAAGGTTACTACTAAAGAATTTCAGTAATATAGAATGTGCTCAAGGTATTCAGGGTAAAGGGATAAATAGGAGGCCACCCAATACCAGTATGAAATTAAATGTGGATGGAACATGAATGTCTTGGGAAATAAGAGGGGGAAAACTATTTAGAGATAGCAAGGGATTAGTGATTATTATTTTTAGTTCCTTCTATAGTACAGGTAATTATCTTGGGTTGTCCAAGGGGGTGGGGGTGTCCAGGGGGTGGTGGTGTCCAGGGGGTGGGGGTGTCCAGGGGGTGGGTGGGCTGTCCACGGGGGTGGGGGGTTGTCCATGGGGGTGGGGGTGTCCATGGGGGTGGGGGTGTCCAGGGGGTGGGGGCTGTCAAAGGGGGGTGTCCAGGGGGTGGGGGTGTCCAGGGGGTGGGGTGGTGTCCAGGGGGTGGGGGTGTCCAAGGGGGTGGGTTGTCCAGGGGGTGGGGGTTGTCCAAGGGGGTGGGGGAAGGGATGTCCATGGGGGGGGTTGTCTAGGGGGTGGGGGTGTCCAGGGGGTGGGTGGTGTCCAAGGGGGGTGAGGGCTGTCCAATGGGGTGGGGTGTCTAGGGGTGGGGGCTATCCAAGGGATTGGGGGTGTCCAAGGGGGGGTGGGGGTGTCCAGGGGGTGGGCAGGCTCTCGAAGGGGGTGGGGGCTGTCGAAGGGGGTATCGGGTGTCTATGGGGTGGGGGTGTCTATGGGGTGGGGGCTGTCCGGGGGGTGGGGGGTTGTCCATGGGGGTGGGGGTGTCTAGGGGGTGGGGTGGTGTCTAGGGGGTGGGGGTGTCCAGGGGGTGGGGGTGTCCAGGGGGTGGGGGTGTCCAGGGGGTGGGGGTGTCCACGATGGGCAGGCTGTCCAGGATGGTGGGGGTGTCCAGGGGGTGGGGGTGTCCGGGGGGTAGGCGGGATGTACACGGGGGTGGGGGTTTTCGAAGGGAGTAGGGGGTGTTGAAGGGTTGGGGGATGTCCAAGGGGGTGGGGGTGTCCAAGGGGGTGGGCGGGCTGTCCACAGGGGTGGGGGTTGTCCAAGGGGGTAGGGGTGTCCAGGGGTGGGGTGGTGTCCAGGGGGTGGGGTGTCTAAGGGGGTGGCGGTGTCCACGGGGGGTGGGGACTGTCCATAGGGGTGGTGGTTGTCCAAGGGGGTTGGGTGTCCAGGGGTGGGGGGCTGTCCGGGGGGTGGGGGGGCTATCCATGGGGGTGGGGTGTCCAGGGGGTGGGCAAGCTATCCACGGGGGTGGAGACTATCCAAGGGGGTCGGGGTGTCTAGGGGGTGGGGGTGTCCATGGGGTGGGGGTGTCCATGGGGTGGGGGTGTCCATGGGGTTGGGGGGTTGTCGAAGGGGGTAGGGGTGTCCAGGGGGTAGAGGTTTCCAGGGGGTGGGGGTTGTCCATGGGGTGGGGGTGTCCATGGGGGGTGGGGGTGTCCAAGGGGTGGGGTTGTGTCCAGGGCGGTGGGGGTTGTCCAAGGGGGTGGGGGTGTCCATGAGGGTGGGGAAGATCCATGGGGGTGGGGGTGGTGTCCACGGGGGTGGGGTTGTCCTGAGGGTGGGGGTGTCCAGGGGGAGGGGGTGTCCAGGGGGTGGGGGCTGTCGAAGGGGGTCGGGGGTGTCTAGGGGGTGGGGACTGTCCATTGGGGTGGGGGTGTCTAGGGGGTGGGGGTCCAAGGGGGTGGGGGGCTGTCCATGGGGGTGGGGTGTCTAGGGGTGGGGGTCCAGGGGGAGGAGGGTTGTCCATGGATGTGGGGATGTCCAGTGGGTGGGGGTGTTCAGGGGGTGGGGTGGTGTTCGGGGGGGTGGGGTGGTGTTCGGGGGGGGGGGGGGGGGGATGTCCACGGGGGTGGAGGGTGTCCAGGGGGTGGGGGCTGTCCAGGGGGTGGGTGTGTAATGACCTGGATTTTTTTTTAAATAAATATTGTTTCCTAATTTTATGTGTTATTTTATTTTATTTTTATACTCAACAAAAATGTTTCATTTGATAACATGAGTATAATTAAAATGAGACTGTTGGGTTTTGACTGTTATTTGACCATTGGTCAATATGACCACTGGAAACTAAACATTTTGACTATTGTCTCTAAATACAAGCAATCTTGGTTAATTAATATAGAAAGAAGATTCGATGGCCTCACCCAGTAGTCTTGGACCGATCGAAGCTCATCTAACAGAACTTGGGAAGGAGGTAGCACCACTGGGCTTTGCTCTGGACCAAACCCAAGCTGAACTTCATCGTATAAAGCTAGAACGGGATCGCCTCACGAGAAGTTCAAACTGATAGAAATTACTACTCGTGCGATGTTGGCCGAGCCTCCCTCAGATTCTCTCACCTTAGCACACCTTACACTTAGGTCCTATGCTGGTGTGATAAAGGGCTATGTAAGGAGACCGTAACTGTTTTGTGTAATCCTTTGTTTTAAATAAAAATTTCGATTTCTTTTATGAATTTTCAAATGACCGGATAAATATAGTATGCATATTTTTGATGAATTTTAGAAAAAAGATATTTTAAATATGTTTATGTAAACCCTAAATAATTAAAAATGTGTAATGATTTTCAAAAAATGGTCTTCTACAATTATGTTCAGTACGAAATTTAGAGTCTAATAAGATCAACTTTATTTTTGATGAATAGTAAATTATGAATAGTGATTTTATGATTAGGATTAATAATGTGTCCAAATGGATTAGTAATCTCACTTAAAGAAAGTATTAAAATAAGCTAAGCACTTTGATTAAGTAATGTGATTCAATAAAATGGTTAAATAACGGTTTCATAAATTATTATTCAAGTATTAGTTTTTTCAGATGAATAGTGTTTTTTTTAATTAAAATTTTAATTAAAAATACTTAGAAAATTATTTTTATAAAATGGACTTCATTTTTGAACTCAGAGCATCGATATTATGTTAAGGTAATTTTTGGGTATTTTTCTGAAAAAAATAAATTTTCGATGAATAGTGTTTTTAATTAAAAATTTAATTAAAAATATTTAGAAAATTATTTTTATAAAATGGAATTCATTTTTGAAATCAGAGCATTGATATTTGGTTAAGGTGAAATTTTGGGATTATTCTGAGAAAGTTGAATTTTCGATGAATAGTGAAAATACAGTTTTTAAGTTACGGGTGTTTAATGGCATCATTAAATGATGTATTAAGTATGTAATCAATATGGTCGACTTATGAATAGTAAGATAAGGTATGAGGTGTCCCAAGTGGCCAATACCATGGGCAAATACCATGGGCAAACCCATGGTTTTGCCAAAACCACTAATGAGGTGTCCCTTGGCCATTAATGCCTTGTCCCCTCACTTTCCCTATAAATACCAAGCCATCCTCTCATCCATTCGACTCTCCACTCTCCCCCAATGAAGTTCTGGTCTCCTTACCTCCTAAGGAGTCCTCCCAAGGTGCCTCCAAGCCCTCAAGGTCCAAACCTTTGAGTTTTAAGAGTTACGTTTTAAGGTAAGGGATCCGACCTCTCTCTTTCATTTCAAGTAATCTCTTTTATGTCATTCCTTTTATGCTCCATGTTCTTATGTTGGAGGATGTTATTTTATACTCCTCTTACTGCCCTTTTCATGTTCATATAATGATAGATCCCCTCTTGCTCTCATTATTTCGTTTTATGAAGTTTTAAGTGGCGCCGTTAGGCTGCCGAAATTTTTGTAACGGATTCTTTCTCCCTTCTCGTTTTTCAAGATCTATTTTCATGTAAAGTATTTCAAGTTCCTTTTTATTATGTTGGGGTATGATCTCTAAATTTATCATACTGATCTTTTATGATCATATGATGAGAGACCCCATTTGATCTCTTCAATTCAGTATTTTGAAGTTTTAAGTGGCGTCGTTAGGCTGCCGAATGTTTAAGTGGTTCTTCACCCTTCTCGTTTTGAAGTTCTACTTTCATGTCAAATCTTTCAAGTTCCTTTTTGTTATGTTGGGGTATTATATCTATATTTATCATAATGGACTCTTATGTTCACATGATGAGAGACCCCATTTGATCTCTTCAATTCAGTATTTTGAAGTTTTAAGTGGCGCCGTTAAGCTGCCGAATTTTTAAGTGATTCTTCACCCTTCTCGTTTTGAAGTTCTACTTTCATGTCAATTCTTTCAAGTTCATTTTGTTATGTTGGGGTATGATCTCTATATCTATCATACTGGACTCTTATGTTCATATGATGAGAGACCCCATTTGATCTCTTCAATTCAGTATTTTGAAGTTTTAAGTGGCACCGTTAGGCTGTCGAATTTTTAAGTGGTTCTTCACCCTTCTCGTTTTGAAGTTCTACTTTCATGTCAATTCTTTCAAGTTCCTTTTGTTATGTTGGGCTATAATCTCTATATCTATCATACTGGACTCTTATGTTCATATGATGAGAGACCCCATTTGATCTCTTCAATTCAGTATTTTGAAGTTTTAAGTGGTGTCGTTAGGCTGCCGAATTTTTTAGGGGATTCTTTCACCCTTCTCATTCTTTTCAAAGTTCTACTTTCATGTCAAGTCTTTCAAGTTCCTTTTTAATTATGTTGGGGAATTATCTCTATATCTATCATACCGAACTCTTATGTTCACATGATGAGAGACCCTATTTGATCTTTTCAAATCATTTTTGTTGAAGTTTAAGTAACGCCGTTAGGCTGCCAAACTTTCATAAGAGAAATCTAATTTTTGTCTTCCTTCCATGTTTTTCATTTCAAATGGTATGTCCTTGGAATTTCATTACCATGATCATGTATCCTTCTTATTCTGTCCATCTACTGTTTTATGGGTCATTTATGAATGTTTGACCCATTTTCCCTCTCTTTTTAATGTCTTCTAAAACCTCGTAACATAGTCGTTATGCTGCAGAATTTTCATCTCAAAATGTCTCTCTCTTTTTCTAAAGTTCTTTTATATTATTAAGTGAATACTCAAATATCTTTCTTCTAAAGGGGTATTAACATATATACCAAAATGTTCTATTTTAAATTTTGGGATTTACATACATGAGACCCACCTTCCTTTTCTGTGGGTTTTAAAGTGACGTAAAGATCATGTCTTTAATGCAGTTTTTAAAACGTTGTGATTATAAAATAAAACCCATTTATTTTATGCTATATGGGTTATTTATGAAATGTTTGATGATTATATATGTGGCTCACATGATAATAAAGGCAAATTTAAGGGTGCGCCCTGATAGCGCTCCAATGCATTGGGTAATGATGTAACCACTAGAGATTACAATTTTCACGATACCTTGATGAATAACCTTGGTAATTTTCAAATGACACCTTGGGGATGGACCTTGGTGATATGTTCATGATTTTCTATGTTAAATGATGTAGCCACATCTTCATGTTATGAAAAAGTTTTATTTTTATATGCCTCATGATTTCATTTTCATGCCTTAAAGTTCTTTTCATGACTTTATTGATGTATCTCAAGTTCATATGTAAAATGTTTCACTTGTTTCCCTTGCTGGGCCTTCTGCTCACCCTTCCTTTTGATGTATGTCCCCAGGTTATGAGATGCAGTAATGAGCCTAGGGTGAACATGAGGAGAAGCCTTTCAAGTGTTTAAGGAGAATGTTTTTTTTTTGTTTCATGCTTTATGTTTCTTATTTCCAAGACACTAAACCTTAAAGATCCTCAGTTCCGTGTAATGGAATGAAAGTTATGTTATAAAAAGACGGGATGTTATAGTTGGTATCAAAGGATGGTTTAGTTATTTGTGGAAATTAGGATATGAAAACTCTAGGAAGAACCCTATATAAAAGTTTAAATATAGGAAATCTTCCTGGTATTTTGGTGAGTATTGAGTAAGGGGTTGCCAAGAAAATACATCTCTGTCTGGATACGAGCAGGTAGAGGTGGCTCTGGCACAGATGTACATAGGGGTAAAACCCGAAAACACCGCTTTGAGCTAGACTCGAACGGGAACTGGTACACGACAACGGGCCTTGCTGCACTCTTGGTTACGACACTCCCAGGGGATATGCTTTGGTAAATTCATAAGCTTGGTATGAACCATTGTTAAAGGAACAAAGATAAAATAAAATAAAAATTCACATAAGAATATATGATCATAGATAACCTAGATGGGAACCTAGGGGGTCACAAGTTAGGGTATACTTTTCTTCTATAAGTTATCCTTATATGCTTTAAGTTCCTTTTCATGATTATTGGTTAAGTATTTAAGCCTCTAATTATACTTTCTCTTCTTAGTTAATGGTGGGAAATGGAATAACGTGTCCCAACAACCAATGTGATAGGAAATGCGACAATTTCCGTATTAATATGACAGAGATGATTAGGGGATTAAAAGATGATTATTATTTTGGAAGACGTTCACTATTTTGGGGACCCTATATGATCGAGGTAAATAGATTACTATAGTATTTTCATTGAGGAGTAAGGTTGACTTATATTTTGAAGAATTGATGAATTTAAGGTGGACTTATAGTAATTTAGGTTACTTATGGGAATGATTAACCTATCTTGGGTAAAATATGTTTAGGTTAGCTACTTTTGTTATAAGATGTTAGGAGTGGTTGATGTTGTCTAGAGATGAACAATGAGGTTGTTTTGGAAGACTATGTTATCAAATCCTTCTTGTATTTGGGTTTCAATCTTAGTTTGGTTTATTTTGAGGAATTTTAAGGACCGTTATTTATGGAATGGTCTATGATGAACTTTGGGTAGTACCATGGAACTTTGAAGATTTAAAATTAGTTTCCATTCCTATGGGATTCTTTCTTTTTGAAGAGTTGTTTTACCTTAACCTTTCTGTTTTTGGGATAATGTTTAAAGATAGAAGAAATAGATAGTTAATCTTTTGTAGATTATGTGATTCTCTAGAAGATGATTCTTGTGCTTTTATGAGACCAAGTGTTTTTGAATTCTCATCATTTGGAGAAAATATTAGTGTTGGTAGGGACTTATTAAAGGATGAAACTCTACTTGAAGGTAGGTATATTTTCTTATGTTTTTGTTCTATGTAGTAAATGAACTCCTCAAAATTATGAAAAGAAACGTAAAACAAAAATGTTGTTGGTTTACGTTTCCTACTAGGTAATCAAAGACCGTGTACACACATCATAAGTTTGGGATTTTCTCATGGTTAACTTTCTCCTAATCATGTTCTCTATCACTCTCCCTCAGAACTTGACCCTTTGTTTTCTCCTCCATGTCCATGTTTTCCTACATGGAATCCTAGTGTGGGTTAACTCGGGTGACCTTTGTACTTCCCTTTCTTTCTTTTAAAGTAATAGTTTTACTGACTCCTTTTCCGATGTGGGACTTTCAATGAAATTTCAAAACCCAATTTTAAAAATTGCGAGGACGCAATTTCTTAAGGGGGGAAGATTGTAATGACCTGGATTTTTTTTAAATAAATATTGTTTCCTAATTTTATGTGTTATTTTATTTTATTTTTATACTCAACAAAAATGTTTCATTTGATAACATGAGTATAATTAAAATGAGACTGTTGGGTTTTGACTGTTATTTGACCATTGGTCAATATGACCACTGGAAACTAAACATTTTGACTATTGTCTCTAAATACAAGCAATCTTGGTTAATTAATATAGAAAGAAGATTCGATGGCCTCACCCAGTAGTCTTGGACTGATCGAAGCCCATCTAACAGAACTTGGGAAGGAGGTAGCACCACTGGGCTTTGCTCTGGACCAAACCCAAGCTGAACTTCATCGTATAAATCTAGAATGGGATCGCCTTTGCGAGAAGTTCAAACTGATAGAAATTACTACTCGTGCGATGTTGGCCGAGCCTCCCTCAGATTCTCTCACCTTAGCACACCTTACACTTAGGTCCTATGCTGGTTTGATAAGGGGCTATGTAAGGAGACCGTAACTGTCTTGTGTAATCCTTTGTTTTAAATAAAAATTTCGATTTCTTTTATGAATTTTCAAATGACCGGATAAATATAGTATGCATATTTTTGATGAATTTTAGAAAAATGATATTTTAAATATGTTTATGTAAACCCTAAATAATTAAAAATGTGTAATTATTTTCAAAAAATGGTCTTCTACAATTATGTTCAGTACGAAATTTAGAGTCTAATAAGATCAACTTGATTTTTGATGAATAGTAAATTATGAATAGTGATTTTATGATTAGGATTAATAATGTGTCCAAATGGATTAGTAATCTCACTTAAAGAAAGTATTAAAATAAGCTAGGCACTTTGATTAAGTAATGTGATTCAATAAAATGGTTAAATAACGGTTTCATAAATTATTATTCAAGTATTAGTTTTTTCGGATGAATAGTGTTTTTTTAATTAAAATTTTAATTAAAAATATTTAGAAAATTATTTTTATAAAATGGACTTCATTTTTGAACTCAGAGCATCGATATTATGTTAAGGTAATTTTTGGGGATTTTTCTGAAAAAAATAAATTTTCGATGAATAGTGTTTTTAATTAAAAATTTAATTAAAAATATTTAGAAAATTATTTTTATAAAATGGAATTCATTTTTGAAATCAGAGCATTGATATTTGGTAAAGGTGAAATTTTGAGATTATTCTGAGAAAGTTGAATTTTCGATGAATAGTGAAAATACAGTTTTTAAGTTACGGGTGTTTAATGACATCATTAAATGATGTATTAAGTATGTAATCAATATGGTCGACTTATGAATAGTAAGATAAGGTATGAGGTGTCCCAAGTGGCCAATACCATGGGCAAATACCATGGTCAAGCCCATGGTTTTGCCAAAACCACTAATGAGGTGTCCCTTAGCCATTAATGCCTTGTCCCCTCACTTTCCCTATAAATACCAAGTCATCCTCTCATCCATTCGACTCCCCACTCTCCCCCAACGAAGTTCTGGTCTCCTTACCTCCTAAGGAGTCCTCCCAAGGTGCCCCCAAACTCTCAAGGTCCAAACCTTTGAGTTTTAAGAGTTACGTTTTAAGGTAAGGGATCCGACCTCTCTCTTTCATTTCAAGTAATCTCTTTTATGTCATTCCTTTTATGCTCCATGTTCTTATGTTGGAGGATGTTCTTTTATTCTCCTCTTACTTCCCTTTTCATGTTCATATAATGAGAGATCCCCTCTTGCTCTCATTATTTCGTTTTATGAAGTTTTAAGTGGCGCCGTTAGGCTGCCGAAATTTTTGTAACAGATTCTTTCTCCCTTCTCGTTTTTCAAGATCTATTTTCATGTAAAGTATTTCAAGTTACTTTTTATTATGTTGGGGTATGATCTCTAAATTTATCATACTGATCTTTTATGATAATATGATGAGATTCCCCATTTGATCTCTTCAATTCAGTATTTTGAAGTTTTAAGTGGCGCCGTTAGGCTGCCGAATGTTTAAGTGGTTCTTCACCCTTCTCGTTTTGAAGTTCTACTTTCATGTCAAATCTTTCAAGTTCCTTTTTGTTATGTTGGGGTATTATCTCTATATCTATCATAATGGACTCTTATTTTCACATGATGAGAGACCCCATTTGATCTCTTCAATTCAGTATTTTGAAGTTTTAAGTGGCGCCGTTAGGCTGCCGAATTTTTAAGTGGTTCTTCACCCTTCTCGTTTTGAAGTTCTACTTTCATGTCAATTCTTTCAAGTTCCTTTTGTTATGTTGGGGTATGATCTCTATATCTATCATACTGGACTCTTATGTTCATATGATGAGAGACCCCATTTGATCTCTTCAATTCAGTATTTTGAAGTTTTAAGTGGCGCCGTTAGGCTGCCGAATTTTTAAGTGGTTCTTCACCCTTCTCGTTTTGAAGTTCTACTTTCATGTCAATTCTTTCAAGTTCCTTTTGTTATGTTGGGGTATAATCTCTATATCTATCATACTGGACTCTTATTTTCATATGATGAGAGACCCCATTTGATCTCTTCAATTCAGTATTTTGAAGTTTTAAGTGGCGTCGTTAGGCTGCCGAATTTTTTAGGGGATTCTTTCACCCTTCTCATTCTTTTCAAAGTTCTACTTTCATGTCAAGTATTTCAAGTTCCTTTTTAATTTTGTTGGGGCATTATCTCTATATCTATCATACTGAACTCTTATTTTCACATGATGAGAGACCCTATTTGATCTTTTCAAATCATTTTTGTTGAAGTTTAAGTAACGTCGTTAGGCTGCCAAACTTTCATAAGAGAAATCTAATTTTTGTCTTCCTTCCATGTTTTTCATTTCAAATGGTATGTCCTTGGAATTTTATTACCATGATCATGTATCCTTCTTATTCTGTCCATCTACTGTTTTATGGGTCATTTATGAATGTTTGACCCATTTTCCCTCTCTTTTTAATGTCTTCTAAAACCTCGTAACATAGTCGTTATGCTGCAGAATTTCCATCTCAAAATGTCTCTCTCTTTTTCTAAAGTTCTTTTATATTATTAAGTGAATACTCAAAGATATTTCTTATAAAGGGGTATTAACATATATACCAAAATGTTCTATTTTAAATTCTGGGATTTACATACATGGGACCCACCTTCCTTTTCTGTGGATTTTAAAGTGACGTAAAGATCATGTCTTTAAAGCAGTTTTTAAAACGTTGTGATTATGAAATGAAACCCATTTATTTTATGCTATATGGGTTATTTATGAAATGTTTGATGATGATATATGTGGCTCACATGATAATAAAGTCAAATTTAAGGGTGCGCCCTGATAGCGCTCCAATGCATTGGGTAATGATGTAACCACTAGAGATTACAATTTTCACGATACCTTGGTGAATAACCTTGGTAATTTTCAAATGACACCTTGGGGATGGACCTTGGTGATATGTTCATGATTGTCTATGTTAAATGATGTAGCCACATCTTCAAGTTATGAAAAAGTTTTATTTTTATATGCCTCATGATTTCATTTTCATGCCTTAAAGTTCTTTTCATGACTTTATTGATGTATCTCAAGTTCATATGTAAAATGTTTCACTTGTTTCCCTTGCTGGGCCTTCTGCTCACCCTTCCTTTTGATGTATTTCCCCAGGTTATGAGATGCAGTAATGAGCCTAGGGTGAACATGAGGAGAAGCCTTTCAAGTGTTTAAGGAGAATGTTTTTTTTTTTGTTTCATGTTTTATGTTCCTTGTTTCCAAGACACTAAACCTTAAAGATCCTCAGTTCCGTGTAATGGAATGAAAGTTATGTTATAAAAAGACGGGATACTATAGTTGGTATCAAAGGATGGTTTAGTTATTTGTGCAAATTATGATATGAAAACTCTAGGAAGAACCCTATATAAAAGTTTAAATATAGGAAATCTTCCTGGTATTTTGGTGAGTATTGAGTAAGGGGTTGCCAAGAAAATACATCTCTGTCTGGATACGAGCAGGTAGAGGTGGCTCTGGCACAGATGTACATAGGGGTAAAACCCGAAAACACCGCTTTGAGCTAGACTCGAACGGGAACTGGTACACGACAACGGGCCTTGCTGCACTCTTGGTTACGACACTCCCGGGGGATATGCTTTGGTAAATTCATAAGCTTGGTATGAACCATTGTTAAAGGAACAAAGATAAAATAAAATAAAAATTCACATAAGAATATATGATCATAGATAACCTAGATGGGAACCTAGGGGGTCACAAGTTAGGGTATACTTTTCTTCTACAAGTTATCCTTATATGCTTTAAGTTCCTTTTCATGATTATTGGTTAAGTATTTAAGCCTCTAATTATACTTTCTCTTCTTAGTTAATGGTGGGAAATGGAATAACGTGTCCCAACAACCAATGTGATAGGAAATGCGACAATTTCCGTATTAATATGACAGAGATGATTAGGGGATTAAAAGATGATTATTATTTTGGAAGACGTTCACTATTTTGGGGACCCTATATGATCGAGGTAAATAGATTACTATAGTATTTTCATTGAGGAGTAAGGTTGACTTATATTTTGAAGAATTGATGAATTTAAGGTGGACTTATAGTAATTTAGGTTACTTATGGGAATGATTAACTTATCTTGGGTAAAATATGTTTAGGTTAGCTACTTTTGTTATAAGATGTTAGGAGTGGTTGATGTTGTCTGGAGATGAACAATGAGGTTGTTTTGGAAGACTATGTTATCAAATCCTTCTTGTATTTGGGTTTCAATCTTAGTTTGGTTTATTTTGAGGAATTATAAGGACCGTTATTTTTGGAATGGTCTATGATGAACTTTGGGTAGTACCATGGAACTTTGAAGATTTAAAAGTAGTTTCCATTCCTATGGGATTCTTTCTTTTTGAAGAGTTGTTTTACCTTAACCTTTCTGTTTTTGGGATAATGTTTAAAGATAGAAGAAATAGATAGTTAATCTTTTGTAGATTATGTGATTCTCTAGAAGATGATTCTTGTGCTTTTATGAGACCAAGTGTTTTTGAATTCTCATCATTTGGAGAAAATATTAGTGTTGGTAGGGACTTATTAAAGGATGAAACTCTACTTGAAGGTAGGTATATTTTCTTATGTTTTTGTTCTATGTAGTAAATGAACTCCTCAAAATTATGAAAAGAAACGTAAAACAAAAATGTTGTTGGTTTACGTTTCCTACTAGGTAATCAAAGACTGTGTACACACATCATAAGTTTGGGATTTTCTCATGGTTAACTTTCTCCTAATCATGTTCTCTATCACTCTCCCTCAAAACTTCACCCTTTGTTTTCTCCTCCATGTCCATGTTTTCCTACATGGAATCCTAGTGTGGGTTAACTCGGGTGACCTTTGTACTTCCCTTTCTTTCTTTTAAAGTAATAGTTTTACTGACTCCTTTTCCGATGTGGGACTTTCAATGAAATTTCAAAACCCAATTTTCAAAATTGCGAGGACGCAATTTCTTAAGGGGGGAAGATTGTAATGACCCGGATTTTTTTTAAATAAATATTGTTTCCTAATTTTATGAGTTATTTTATTTTATTTTTATACTCAACAAAAATGTTTCATTTGATAACATGAGTATAATTAAAATGAGACTGTTGGGTTTTTACTGTTATTTGACCATTGGTCAATATGACCGCTGGAAACTAAACATTTTGACTATTGTCTCTAAATACAAGCAATCTTGGTTAATTAATATAGAAAGAAGATTTGATGGCCTCACCCAGTAGTCTTGGACTGATCGAAGCTCATCTAACAGAACTTGGGAAGGAGGTAGCACCACTGGGCTTTGCTCTGGACCAAACCCAAGCTGAACTTCATCGTATAAAGCTAGAATGGGATCTCCTTCGCGAGAAGTTCAAATTGATAGAAATTACTACTCGTGCGATGTTGGCCGAGCCTCCCTCAGATTCTCTCACCTTAGCAAACCTTACACTTAGGTCCTATGCTGGTTTGATAAGGGGCTATGTAAGGAGACCGTAACTGTCTTGTGTAATCCTTCGTTTTAAATAAAAATTTCGATTTCTTTTATGAATTTTCAAATGACCGGATAAATATAGTATGCATATTTTTGAAGAATTTTAGAAAAAGGATATTTTAAATATGTTTATGTAAACCCTAAATAATTAAAAATGTGTAATGATTTTCAAAAAATGGTCTTCTACAATTATGTTCAGTACGAAATTTAGAGTCTAATAAGATCAACTTGATTTTTGATGAATAGTAAATTATGAATTGTGATTTTATGATTAGGATTAATAATTTGTCCAAATGGATTAGTAATCTCACTTAAAGAAAGTATTAAAATAAGCTAGGCACTTTGATTAAGTAATGTGATTCAATAAAATGGTTAAATAACGGTTTCATAAATTATTATTCAAGTATTAGTTTTTTCGGATGAATAGTGTTTTTTTTAATTAAAATTTTAATTAAAAATATTTAGAAAATTATTTTTATAAAATGGACTTCATTTTTGAACTCAGAGCATCGATATTATGTTAAGGTAATTTTTGGGGATTTTTCTGAAAAAAATAAATTTTCGATGAATAGTGTTTTTAATTAAAAATTTAATTAAAAATATTTAGAAAATTATTTTTATAAAATGGAATTAATTTTTGAAATCAGAGCATTGATATTTGGTTAAGGTGAAATTTTGGGATTATTTTGAGAAAGTTGAATTTTCGATGAAAAGTGAAAATACAGTTTTTAAGTTACGGGTGTTTAATGACATCATTAAATGATGTATTAAGTATGTAATCAATATGGTCGAATTATGAATAGTAAGATAAGGTATGAGGTGTCCCAAGTGGCCAATACCATGGGCAAATACCATGGGCAAGCTCATGGTTTTGCCAAAACCACTAATGAGGTGTCCCTTGGCCATTAATGCCTTGTCCCCTCACTTTCCCTATAAATACCAAGTCATCCTCTCATCCATTCGACTCCCCACTCTCCCCCAACGAAGTTCTGGTCTCCTTACCTCCTAAGGAGTCCTCCCAAGGTTCCCCCAATCCCTCAAGGTCCAAACCTTAGAGTTTTAAGAGTTACGTTTTAAGGTAAGGGATCCGACCTCTCTCTTTCATTTCAAGTAATCTCTTTTATGTCATTCCTTTTATGCTCCATGTTCTTATGTTGGAGGATGTTCTTTTATACTCCTCTTACTGCCCTTTTCTTGTTCATATAATGAGAGATCCCCTCTTGCTCTCATTATTTCGTTTTATGAAGTTTTAAGTGGCGCCGTTAGGCTGCCGAAATTTTTGTAACGGATTCTTTCTCCCTTCTCGTTTTTCAAGATCTATTTTCATGTAAAGTATTTCAAGTTCCTTTTTATTATGTTGGGGTATGATATCTAAATTTATCATACTGATCTTTTATGATCATATGATGAGAGACCCCATTTGATCTCTTCAATTCAGTATTTTGAAGTTTTAAGTGGCGCCGTTAGGCTGCCGAATGTTTAAGTGGTTCTTCACCCTTCTCGTTTTGAAGTTCTACTTTCATGTCAAATCTTTCAAGTTCCTTTTTGTTATGTTGGGGTATTATCTCTATATCTATCATAATGGACTCTTATGTTCACATGATGAGAGACCCCATTTGATCTCTTCAATTCAGTATTTTGAAGTTTTAACTGGCACCGTTAGGCTGCCGAATTTTTAAGTGGTTCTTCACCCTTCTCATTTTGAAGTTCTACTTTCATGTCAATTCTTTCAAGTTCCTTTTGTTATGTTGGGGTGTGATCTCTATATCTATCATACTGGACTCTTATGTTCATATGATGAGAGACCCCATTTTATCTCTTCAATTCAGTATTTTGATGTTTTAAGTGGCGCCGTTAGGCTGCCGAATTTTTAAGTGGTTCTTCACCCTTCTTGTTTTGAAGTTATACTTTCATGTCAATTCTTTCAAGTTCCTTTTATTATGTTGGGGTATGATATCTATATCTATCATACTGGACTCTTATTTTCATATGATGAGAGACCCCATTTGATCTCTTCAATTCAGTATTTTGATGTTTTAAGTGGCGTCGTTAGGCTGCCGAATTTTTTAGGGGATTCTTTTACCCTTCTCATTCTTTTCAAAGTTCTACTTTCATGTCAAGTATTTCAAGTTCCTTTTTAATTATGTTGGGGAATTATCTCTATATATATCATACTGAACTCTTATTTTCACATGATGAGAGACCCTATTTGATCTTTTCAAATCATTTTTGTTGAAGTTTAAGTAACGTCGTTAGGCTGCCAAACTTTCATAAGAGAAATCTAATTTTTGTCTTTCTTCCATGTTTTTCATTTCAAATGGTATGTCCTTGGAATTTCATTACCATGATAATGTATCCTTCTTATTCTGTCCATCTACTATTTTATGGGTCATTTATGAATGTTTAACCCATTTTCCCTCTATTTTTAATGTCTTCTAAAACCTCGTAACATAGCCGTTATGCTGCAGAATTTCCATCTCAAAATGTCTCTCTATTTTTCTAAAGTTCTTTTATATTATTAAGTGAATACTCAAAGATATTTCTTCTAAAGGGGTATTAACATATATACCAAAATGTTCTATTTTAAATTCTGGGATTTACATACATGAGACCCACCTTCCTTTTCTGTGGGTTTTAAAGTGACGTAAAGATCATGTCTTTAAAGCAGTTTTTAAAACGTTGTGATTATGAAATAAAACCCATTTATTTTATGCTATATGGGTTATTTATGAAATGTTTGATGATGATATATGTGGATCACATGATAATAAAGGAAAATTTAAGGGTGCGCCCTGATAGCGCTCCAATGCATTGGGTAATGATGTAACCACTAGAGATTACAATTTTCACGATACCTTGGTGAATAACCTTGGTAATTTTCAAATGACACCTTGGGGATGGACCTTGGTGATATGTTCATGATTGTCTATGTTAAATGATGTAGCCACATCTTCAAGTTATGAAAAAGTTTTATTTTTATATGCCTCATGATTTCATTTTCATGCCTTAAAGTTCTTTTCATCACTTTATTGATGTATCTCAAGTTCATATGTAAAATGTTTCACTTGTTTCCCTTGCTGGGCCTTCTGCTCACCCTTCCTTTTGATGTATGTCCCCAGGTTATGAGATGCAGTAATGAGCCTAGGGTGAACATGAGGAGAAGCCTTTCAAGTGTTTAAGGAGAATGTTTTTTTTCATGTTTTATGTTCCTTGTTTCCAAGACACTAAACCTTAAAGATCCTCAGTTCCGTGTAATGGAATGAAAGTTATGTTATAAAAAGACGGGATGCTATAGGGTGGTTGTCCATCAGGGTGGGGGTGTCCATGGGGGTGGGGTGTCCATGGGGGTGGGGGTTGTCCTTGGGGGTGGGGTGTCCAACGGGTGGGGGTGTCTAGGGGTGGGGTGGTGTCCAGGGGGTGGGCAGGCTGTCCGTGGGGGTGGGGGTATCCAGGGGTGGGGGGTTGTCCATGGGGTGGGGGTTGTCCATGGTGGTGGGGGTGTCCAGGGGGGTGGGGGTTGTCCATGGGGGTGGGAGTGTCCAGGGGGTGGGGGTCTAGGGGTGGGGGTTGTTCAGGGGGGTGGGGGTCCAGGGGGTGGGGGGCTGTCTAGGGGGTGGGAGTTGTCCAGGGGGTGGGGTGTTCAGGGGGTGGGGTGGTGTCCAGGGGTGGGGGCTGTCTAGGGGGAAGGGGTGTCCAGGGGGTGGGGGTTGTCCATGGGGGTGGGGGTGTCCATGGGGGTGGGGTTGTCCGTGGGGGTGGGGGGTTGTCCAGGGGGTGGGGGTGTCCAGGGGGGTGGGCGGGATGTCCATGGGGGTGGGGGCTGTCCAGGGGGGTGGGGGGTGTCCAGGGGGTGGGGGTGTCCAGGGGGTGGAGGGCTGTCCACATGGGGTGGGGGAGGGGTGGGGTGTCCAAGGGGTGGAGGGTTGTCCAAGGGGGTGGGGGTGCTCGGGGGGTGGGGGTGTCCCGGGGGTGGGGGGTTGTCCATGGGGGTGGGGGTGTCCAAGGGGGTGGGTGTGTCCAGGGGTGGGGGCTGTCCAGGGGTGGGGGTTGTCCAGGGGTGGGGGTGTCCAGGGGGAGGGGGTGTCTAGAGGGGTGGGGGCATAGAGTTGTTGTCACTCCAGCATTAGGTAGTACCAGCCTCCTCCCCTTGTGTAATTACTTGCAATAATAACGAACTTATACAGAATTCAGAATTAATTACCTCTAATTACTTGTGCAATTTCCTGCAATTTCAATACTCTATACATAATTCAAAATAACACCAATGAAGACAAATTTGATCCAAATAGTATTCCATCAAAATAACACCAATGCAATTGCAGTACACTATACGGAATTCAGAATAACACCAATACACCCCAAAAAATACACCACTGGAAATCATCAATTCAAGCTTTATTATTTATAGATAAATAAATAAAGATAATGTGACCGACCTAATCACACGTAAATTCAGGCACAACAAATCATCAAACATCAAATGTCAAAAATATCAGTCAAAAATGTAACAGATCAATATGTCCCTCATCACCATCGCTATCATCATCGTCATCTTCAATCTCACCCTCGTCCTCATCGTTGTCCTCATCATCATCTTCGCCCACCTCAACGCCCTCCTCCTCGCCCTCGTACTCTGCCTCGGCCTCCTCCTCTCCCTCCTCCTCCGCCTCGGCCTCCTCCTCACCCTCCTCCACCTCGGCCTCCTCCTCGCCATTGTCTCAACCACCACTAGAACTTCCACCTGGTGCACCATATATAGAACGCATCGATGACATATATTTATCACAAGATGTGTTGGCCTCTGGTGGAAGTGTTGGACATAAAACTTCCATCAATTTCATAAATGTAGTGTTTACCCTAGCAGACTGTTATGCCGTCTTTGTGGCCCTTTTTCAGCAAGTTATGTTTGTGCCTTAACCTGCTGGAACTTGGTGGAACTACAACATGTACCTGAGGAGGTCCAATACCTCTTCAGGACTATACTCTTCTCAGGTCGTCAGCGTACTCTGCCAGGGTGGTTATCTCCCAACACCTGATGTAAATGATCATTTGGCCCAAAATTGTCAGGTTTCTGGGCATCAAGGGCCTCTAAAGAAGTCTGTTACAAATATAAATAGATTATTAAGTTACAAAATAGATATTAAAATTTAAAATCAACAAAATAAAACTTACAATCTGCTGCGGAATCAGTTCGTTAACCGCACTTCCATCTTTCTTCCTTCTACTCGAGCAAAAAAGTTTTTCTCGAGGCACACGTCCTTCAATATTCAATATTTTCCTCTACAATGACATTGAATGTAGGAAACCATAATTAAAAATAGGTTACCAATAATTAATTTCATAACTAAAATTAAATGACAACTTTAGCAGTTGAATAAATTATGGAGGAAATAATAAAAAGTGCAAGTCATAAAGAAAAATTATAAACAACTGTCATACCTGCTTCCTCTCAGGATCTGTTATCATATTACATCCCAATGTGTGGAGGTGTTTTTTTATTTCTTTCGAATGATTTCTAAATAAAATTCAATAATACCAATGATAGTATTAATACAAAACATGAAAATTTTCATTTAAATACCTCAAATGTGATTAATACCTTAAACATGATAGTCATCCAATGAATAATCATCTGTCGATACTGTTCTATCGGAAAATCTTCCACGACAGGTACCACCTCTAACTCTGTGCCAACTCTAGCACACCATCCAATATACAACTCATGCTTATAGTCTCTCCAAAGCTCACCTAAATCCTTTAAACGTGTTGGCCTTGCACTCTCACCATCAGGGAAATTAAACCGAAGCTGACACAAAAATATTAATTCATATAAATACAAAAATAATATATTGCATTAAATACAACAGATTTTTTTACTCATATATCTACCCAAGCATTATCCTTAACTTCATTTGGCAACTGTCTTCATGAGAGCGGGCTGACAGGAATGATGTCGGAGTATTTGTAAAGCGTCGCCAAAAAACTCTGACATTGTTGTCATGTTTTTTCAATCATTTGATTATCTTCATTGTAGTCCACCATCAACTGTGTGTGGCGGTTCCACACCGCATGCATGCGTGTACGTCCCCGCCCCCGCCTCCTATCACTAAATGTATTTGTTATCAAAGAAAAAAAATATTTTATCAATACATGTTATAATGAAAATAAATAATGGTATAAATTTTTTTTAGGGTTCTATAAATATATCTATGGCAGTGTGATCAATGGGCACCGCTGGATCCGCAGAAAATGAAGGAACACCCTGTACAGGTGGAGTGGGTCCCAATGTATACTCTGTAGGGACAGACTCTGGAGGAGCATGAATCGAAGAAGATGGAATATAGAATATTAGAGAGAAGGAATTAGAATTAAAATAATATGACACTGATGGCTGGCCAAATGCTGGATGAGGAGTGGGAATCATCACCGGATATGGTAAAAACGGGTGAGGAGACTCCGATGTAAAGGGTGGTGAAAACATGGGAGGCCTAAATATCATGTGTGTCCCTAAAGACACATCGGGATCAGAATGTGGGATAGATGGTATATTAGTGGGAGGGGCAAGGTCTAATCGGGTACATCAACCAGATCGCAAAACTCTCGTATCACCCCCCCCCCCCCCCCGTACGAACACCCTGAGTACTAGGACCACTACTAGGCTTCACATCAAATAATTGTCGCCTAAGAGGTGGATCCTACAAAAAAAATTAAAACAAAATTAATCACATGACATTATATATTATTTAAATATATATATTTGAAATAAAATACACACTACAGACACTAGTGGTAGAACGCACTTCTCATCCATGCAACAATTAGTGTCCATCGTCTTTTTTCATCGTCTCTCTTCAATTGGTTGCATTTCCTACATTTGAAAACAAATATGGAAGTAATTAGAAAAGGATAACTAATGTGTAACCCAAAAAACAAAATATATGTGAGGGAATAGGGGGATTCATAGACGTCCCCCCCCCAACCCCCGGAACACCCCCCACCCCCCTGGACACCCCCCACCCCCATGGACAGCCCCCCACCCCCTGGACACCCCCACCCACACCTCTGGACAACCCCCACCCTCATGGACACCCCCCCCCCCACCACCTGGACCCCCCCCCCCCCGGACACCCCCCACCCCTTAGACACCACTACCCCCATGGACACCCCCCACCCCACTGGACACCCCCCCCCCCGAATACCTCCCACCCCTCTGGACACCCCACACCCCTGTGGACAGCCTCACACCCCCCCTGGACACCCCCACCCCCGTGGACAGCCCCCCATCCCCCTGGACACCCCACACCCCATGGACACCCCCACCCCCATGGACACCCCCCACCCCCCACCCCCCTGGACACCCCCACCCTCTTGGACACCCCCACCCCATGGACAGCCCTCACCCCCCTCGACACACCCCACCCCCTGGACACCCCCACCCCCTTGGACAGTCTCCACATGCCCCTAGACACCCCTCAACCCCATGGACAGCCCCCCTGGACCCCCCCCCCCCCACCCACTGGACAGCCCCCACATGGACACTCCCTCCCCCTTGGACACCCCAACCCCCTGGACAGCCCCCCCCCCCACCCCCTTGGACACCCCCCACCCCCACCCCCAAACACCCCCACCCCTTGGACACCCCCCCCACCCCATCTGGACACCCCCCCCACCCACCCCACCCCCTCCCACCCCACCCCACCCCACCCCCTCCCTGGACAACCCACACCCCCTCCCCTCCCAACCTTCACACCCCCCCTCCACCTACACAGCCCTACCCCCCCCCCCCCCCACCCTACCCCCTCCCACCCCACCCCACCCCACCCCCTCCCCTCCCAACCTTCACACCCCCCCTCCACCTGCACATCCCTGCCCCCCCCCCCCCACCCCCACCCCATCTGGACATCCCACACCCCCTCCCCTCCCAACCTGCAACCTTCACCCCCCCCCCCCCTCCCCACTTGCACAGCCCACCCCCTCCCCCCCCCACCCCACCTGGACATCCCCCCCCAATAAAAATCAATTTACAATGAAATAACAAACATTTAATTCAAAATGAAATAATTTCATTAAAACACACACCTTAAAGAGGTGTAAATTGACTTAAAACCTTTCAAAACATTTCACCTTCAAGGATGAGCACCCAAAGTAAAAATTATATTCATATTGCACGGAAATAGAATGAAAAAATCCAAAATAAATGGAGTAAAAAGATATAACTCAATTACCACTTACGAATTTTAAGTGGAAGAGGTCTCTTGTTTAGGAGAAACAGATCTGCTTCTGGAAGGAGGCTCAGGGCTAGGGAAAAATGCAGGCATAGGCTCACAGCTAGGGAAAAATGCGGACAAAATGTGGACAGATCTTCAGGAAGCAGGAGGTTCATGGGTATTTGGGGGTTTTCTATCCCAACAGTTTTTAAAAATCATTGGGCAAGATAAGATATACCAATGGTTTTTTAAAACCGTTGGTATACCCTTCAAAATTCCACCCCTATACCAACGGTTGTATTGAACCGTTGGTAAAACCATCTATTAACAAACATATACCAATGGTTTTTTAAAACCGTTGGGATATTTACGTTGGTATAGTTGTGGTTTCCAGTAGTGTTTTTTATCTTCTCTTCACCTCCTTATCCCAAAGTGGCATGACGACTCCAGTATCTTTGATATATCGAAATGTTATTGTGTTAATGGAATAATTCATCATCAAATCACTTCCCTCTTCCCCTTTTGTTTTAAAAATGAAAACATCATCCATGAGGTGTTGATTCACCACCTTCATGGACGATGATTTTTCTTTTTCTAATACCCCCTTCAAGGCTGGTCATAAAACCATTATAATGGTTAAAACAGATTGCAAAATGTATATTACAACTTATTTAGTGTTCTGAAACCAATATATATACATAATATTAATTAATAAAACAAAACTAGTTCGTGATGATCAAAAAACGCTGAAATAATCTAAATGGTTACCATAAATGTTTTACCAAATGAATCGTCCTCATATCTGGAAACAAAATGATATATAAGATCATTTAATCTTCTGAATGTTCAGTAATAACATATAATTTCAATTCTGGATAACTATTCTCATTTTACATGATCTTTCATACATGTATACAAGTGAAGCAATCATGAAAACCAATGAAACAAACACTCCCGAATGGAAAAATTTAATCTTATAACTCATCAAAAAGACTATAAATGAACTTAATAAAATTATAATAAATCAAATATATGTTGAAGAGGTTCTGAATTAAATTATTAATGAATCTAATTTCATTATCCATGACATTAAGTACAAGTGCGGAACACTTTCACACATAAGGTAAGGGTTTCTTCCTGAACCTCCATTTTTTCTTTGGGTTACGCTTTCTCTCTCTTTACCCCAATGTGATTCTTAATTCTTCTTATGTACTCCTACATTTTGTGTGTATATTCTAAACATATGTACATTTCTCAATTTTTCTTTCTTTGACTGGAAATACATGTTTTATAAGGATCTCTTTCAATTCCTCCTAATAAGCAAACTCGGTTAAAAGAAACTTCCCAATTTCTTACTCATTTTCAATAACACTCCATAATCTGTTTTAAGTCACAAATATTTTTCTAATATTTCTCTGTTTATCATGAAAAACTATCTTAGTTAGTTTCTAGTTTTATGCAAACAATTATGTCTTTATCCGCTTTAAAGACTCGTTTATATTTTCCCTTAAACTGCACTGAAGTGACTCGTTTCTAAAGTTTCTTAAACACTCTTTTTACATGTTTTCACTTCAGTTTCCAAATTTTAGTATGAATAATCTTTTAATATTCCTCAAATATAATTTTATTCTCTTTTATTTTCTGATATATAAATTTTTACAATCTAATTTTATAACAATTGTAAATGATTTTCCAAAATAACTCTTCTTTCCAAAGTAAAAAAGATATTCCTCTCAAGAATTTTTCAATGATTTTATTAGAGTATTTTCATCTATTTCAACACCCTCTGTTGAATCTTATGCTTAATTGAGATTTATCTCTTATGTTACCATATAATATATTTTATTGAATGGTTTATGATTATTTTGATTGGGGATGTACTACTTTGATACTATTCATCATATTACTCTGGATTGTTTATGATTATGTTTACTGATTGGGGAAAATTATTTACATTTCATATGCTAGTTTCAATATAAATATATATGTTGATTATATTCCACCCCTTTCATATGAGGAATGCATTGAACTTTGTAAGTGTCGTGCGGGGCCCGCTATAGCCCCTTGATTTATCGATAGGTCCCATGAGACAAACTAGTTTGGGTATTGACTAATATCTTACCCGATTATGTATGGTGTCTTGGCTGAAGCCTTGAAAATATGTTTATGATGTCCCGCATTATGCATTCCCTCATTATGAGATTAGTTATTGATATTCCATGTGATTATTCGACTAGTAGAATATTCATGGTTAAGTATATTTCTCATGTGGTTATTTATATGGAATTATTTGATTAGATTTCATTCCTATCATATTATGCTCAAGATTATGTTTTAACGACATGTGTTTTTAGTTATTCATCTTGTCTTATTATTTATATTTATTTATGATAGCTTTTTTTGTATTGTTTACCCTTACTAAGCATTTAAGCCCACCTCTTATGTTTTATTTTTCCCTAGGATGTCAAAATGTATATTATGTTTGACATGCACAGATAATCTAGAAGAATAAGGATATTTTCAAAGGAGTTTCTATGTTGGATTTCATTTCAAGTTGTAATATAATGATTATGTATGTATCTAGTTTTCCAAAACTACTAAGTTATTCGGTCTTTGGGATGTGATCGCTTGTATCTTATGACAATGTAATAAAACAAGGCACTGGCTCCGGGTTACTAGATTCGGGGCCTTTATAGTTGGTATCAGAACAAGTTTAATAGGAACTTTGGAAACTAGATTTAGAAAAACGTAGATTAGGGAAATAGAACCCTAGAACGGACTTTGAGAATATTCTCAAGGTAACCAAGCTTGTGATGTTGAGATTAGTTATACCTAAATTTCCAATTTATGTAAAGTGTTTCACTGATTTTAGATTATACATTATGTTCACTAATTTTATGATCTAATTTGGTGTATGTCATTGTTTAGAAATGATGTCTAGTGGAAGGAATGGAAATCGTATCAATGCATGTATCTCATGTAAGGATTTCCCTTATATGCAAGATAATGATGTTGGAGCTGGAGCTAGAGTTGCAATTGGAGCTGAACAACTTATAACTATACTGAGACAATCAAGTTATGAGCAATAACCTTACTCGCATGGAGCAGTCTGATCCACAACGTGATGTAACAATGTTAGACCGCTTCATGCAAGAACAACTTTCATCATTCAATGGGTCTACAAAATCATCTGTAACTGAGCAATGGATAAGTTCATTAGATAATATATTTCTCGTTTTGGGATGTAACGAAAGGAAGAAGGTTATCATAGCAGTTTATCATCTCTCCGGAGATGCTGATCAATGGTGGTCATTAATTCGAAACACAAAGGAGGAAGAAATTGTAAATATAGAGAGGAAGGATTTTAAGGAAATTTTCTTGGAAAAAATATTTCTCTCGTGAACAGCAAGCGAATATGGAGAGGCAATTCTTGATTCTGCGACAGAAAGAGGATGAAAACGTTGTCAAGTATGAAGCCAACTTTACAAGGTTGGCAAGGCATTTTGGGTACTACATAATCCAAGGAGCAAGATTGATCATTTCTTTGATGGTCTTAAACCAATTCTAAGGACACTAGTCTCTCAAACATTCTCATCATACGAGGATATAGTATCATGTGTCGTCAAGACGGAGAAAGAATTTTCCAAACCATATGGCTTCGAATGGAAGCAAGATAAGAAGAGGGATGCTGGGTATTTTGGAAAAAGAAATAAGGAAAAAAGAAAGACGGAAAGAATGGAATTTCCAACATGCAATAAATGTGAAAAAAAAACATCATGGAACATATCTATTGGGAATGAGAGTTTGTTTCAAGTGTAGAGAAAAAGGTCATCAGACCTGTGATTACAATGGAAAGAAAGAGGTCGACAATGTGAAATGCTTTAACTATAAGGAGATGGGACACTGCACATGAATGTCCTAGACATCAAGGGAACTTTCCCCAGAAAAGTCCAAGGGAACAAGGTCATGTTTATGCAGTCACAACAGCTAAGGTTGAATTTCCTAATGATGGGTGGCAGGTACATTAATCATCTTCTCAAATTTCGCTAAATATTTATTTAATTCTAGATCATCGCATTATTTTATATCTTCCCAGTTTGCTATAAAAAATAGATATTTCCAATTCACCTTAACGAGAGAGTTGTCAGTCAAAACTCTCGGTAGAAACATTATTGCAACAAAGATGTGTCTGATGCGGAAACATTGGGAGTCGTAACGACAAAACAATGATTTGAAGAAGAGTAAAAGGGAAAAACAGAACGAGAACACAAGGATTTACATAGTTTGAGAATAATCCCTACATCCACAGAGAGTCAAAATATTCAGTATGATTCAGGAGCACAATTACAAAGAGTTTCACAGAGTTTCTCACAACTCAAAACCCTAGCCCAAAATGGGATAAAAAGGAGGATGAAGCATTATTCCACCAACCGTCAAAAAGTCAGCATCACTATAGTGAAAGGCGGTCACCCAAGTCAAAAGTGATATAGTGGCTATCGACTGGAAGTCCAAGGGGCTATAGTGAATGGCAGCTGGAAGTCTGCGTTGCTATAGTGCACTGTCGATGCCGGTCGGGCAGCTCTGCTACAGAAGTCAACATTGCTACAGTTGATGAAAATTTGGATCGGGGTCCTTCGACCCCTTGCAACCCCCAACGAGCTCACCGCGGAGCTTGACCCGCGAAGGTTGTGATCTAGTGCGCAGTATGGGCTGGAAGCATTTGGTTCAACAACGTCCACACTGAATCGAGCTATACCAATCTAACAGTGTCGAGCAGTTCCTATTATGACACATAAACATGCTCTAATTGCTAATTTTATTATCATATCTATGGTTGATTTTGATATAATCCTTGATATGGATTTTCTTTCAAATTATAATGAAAAAATTTATTACAAAGAGAAAGAAATTATGATTTGTGATGAAGGTATGGAACTTCTCATCTTTAGAGGGGAGACTTCATCATCTGATTCATATCTGGATCCACCTCTAATAGCTCTTCTAAATGAGATTCTTGGAGAAAAAGAGCAGATAAAACCTACTGATGAAAAGGGTGATCGTCAAATTGAGGATGTAGCTATTGTGTAAGAATACATTGATGTATTTCCAGATGATTTACCAGGACATCGTTGTAATACCCCCGGTTTGAGGTATGTAACCCTTGTTTATGTCTTTCTATGCTTGTAAAGTGGATGGGTAATGTTTGGGAAAGTTTTGGAAATATTTGGAGGCTTTTTAAAGGAGCATGGTTGAGCACGGTTAAGGGAAAACATGTAGGATCTCTAGGTAATCGTGCAACATGAGACAGTGGGCTTTGCACGGTTTGCACATGGTTTGTGCACGGTTTGTCTAACCATGCGAGGAGGCCATGCGGAGTGCCCTTCGAGATAGTAGCAGGAGCACGGTTAGTGCACAGTTTGCCTAACTGTGCGAGCTAATCGTGCGCGACAATAAAAATTGGGTTTTTAATTACGGGCTCACTCGGTATTTTCCCTAAACTTCTCCTTCTCCCATATGAAGCTCATCAGGATTTTTTGTTCTTAAGGGTTAGAGGAGCTCTCCCACTCATTTTGGAAGCGATTCCAAGGGTTTTCAAGGTGCGGTGAAGGCGATTCTCTTCTGATAAGTCTCCACTCTTGGCTCTTTCTTGGTTTTCATTAGATCTAGTTCTCTCTCTCTCCTGGTTTTCTAGATCTACACCTGTTGCATGTAGATCTAGGGTTATTGTTTCCTAAAATGTTGAGTTTAGAGCTTGTTTGTGATAAGCAAAGGGATCTAAGGCGGTTTTGGTGGAGAGTTCATCCATATTTGTGGTGCGGTTAAGCGTTGGTCGATTTCACCAAAACCCTAAGGTAGGTGGCTTCACTCTCGACTCCATTTTGATAGAACTATTAGGCTTAGATTTCAAATTAATTGGTTTTTTCTTGAAATTGGTTATGATTATGATATGTGATGCTTGGTGGAAACCCATTTTTGTGATGATTTGGGTGTTTGGGGTAAAATGGGTTATTGTTGCAAAATGGGCTTTGTTGTTTGATTTTAAAATGTTGACTTTAAAATTTATGGATTGGTCGGTTTATGAAAAATGGTTTAGGGAGGATGGTTTTCAATAAAAATGTTGTTTTATTGAAATGTGGTTGGCATGAAAAATGGTTTAAGGGTGTTTTCAATAAATGAGTGATTTATTGAAGTGATTTGGCATGTGTTGGAAATGGTTGTTTGCATAATGTTGTGGCTTTGGTGTGCTATATGCTTGTTGGTTGGTTAAGTATTATTTCTTGTGTTGATTGTGTTGAGAAGTGGGCGGGGAGTACCACTATAAAAAGGGGATGGATAGTGGACGGAAGGGCCATCATCAAGGATAAGTGGGCGGGAAGTACCACTAGATTTGGAAAATAGTAAACGGGCTTGGACGAGAAGTTCCACCGTGATTGTTACACCGGGTTGAGTGTCTGAAACTTTATGGCTATGTGTTGACTGTGCGTGTGGCTAAGCAAGATAAAATTGTTGTGCTAATATGTGATGGTAAAATGGGTTATGGCTTATTGTTGGATTTCCCATGTATTGTGTGGGTTTGGATGGAAAGTAGTTTGGCAAGAGTGTGTTTGGCTTGTTAGAAATTGTTGCACTGTTTGATGTTTTATATAAACTACTTTATAAAAATGTGTTAATGGTTCTATCCTAGTGGTGTGTACTAAGTATTTTTACTCACCCCCTACTTTGGCACTTTGGTGCTTTTGCAGATGTTTTTTTATGGGACACAAGTATGGGTAAAGCATCTCATTTCGCTAGCAGTTCATCGTGATGATTGGATGGTTTTGTGGTGCTTGGAGCATGGAGCTTGGCTTGGAGCTGTGGAGTTGTGTCATAGCTTATTGGGTTTTATTTGGTAGTCTTCCGTTTGGTACTCTGATTATGGAACATTGTGGTTGAGTTGTATTGGTCTATGGGAATTGTTATGCAATTGGTTGGGTTGCATGGTTGTTCCTTGGTAATGTGTTGCATTGGTTTACATTGTTGACATGCATCATGTAGATGTGGTTGGTCATAGCTTGTTTGGTTGGTTGTTTTTTATTAAAGGGAAAATTGTTCTGCAATGGTTCTTAATGCCCTTGGCATTTATTGTCAACCTTTGGCGCCTTTGGAACATCGCCTAATGCCAAGTGGAATCTCACCTCCTTCTCAAGCCAATGAGGAAGGGGCAGGACGTTACAAGTGGTATCAGTTTATTCGGTCCTTGACTTTCAAGTCAAAGCAGTTGTTCGGTCCTTTGACATTAGTTGTTGGTTTTGGCGTTGACATTCGTTCTTGGTCTATTTCTTGAGTTGGTATGGTAGGAAAAAGTGGGATTTTTAGAACTTGAAATGTATAGCATAAAAGGACGTAGCTAACCCTTTTATGCTGAACTTCAAGTTACCAGTGAGTTGGGTACATAAGTGTTTTTGAGACACTTATAGGCATTGGAAAACTCATTGTCGTGGGTGTATCCAATGAGATGAGCAAGACATGCATGGTAGAAATGACTTCCCACTAGGATTGCATATTTCATTTGGAATAATGATTTATGTTGTGGTATGAATATATAGATTTGTGGAAAATTTGGAAATTGTTTTCAAATGTGGGGATTTGAAATGTGGATAGTTGTGGAATTTTGAAAATGGGTCAATTTTCAAAACATGGTGGATTTTTCAAAAGTGGTGTAACATGGGAAATGTGAGCTTGTGGAAAATCTGGTTCTGATAGCAATGTAATTAAATTTAAAATTGTAAGCATTTTCATGTTAAGGGTGTGAGACTTGTGGTTGTTTTTGTGTTGATAGAAATGGTATCGGGTAGGCGTCGTAGGTACCAACATGAGGAGGTTGCTGAAAATGTGGTTACGCCCGCGCCCCAGGTGAACCAGCAGCTAGTACAGAGTATAGTGCAATCCTTCCAAGCTATAGAAAGTGGGAATAAACCGGATGAGCCAAAGCATGTGCATCATGTTGTTTAGTTTCAAAAGCAGAATCCACTCATCTTTAGGGGTGATTTGGAACCAGAAAAGGCGAAGATATGGTTGAACAGAATGAACAAGATATTTGAATTCCTAGAAACACCGGTGGAGCTGAAAGTGAAGCTAGCAACTTACATGTTGGAAGATCTTTCCCTTCAGTGGTGGGAGTTGGCGGTCCAAGCTGGAATGGACCAAGGGATGACATGGGATGGTTTTGAGGAATTATTTAACAAACAATTCTACCCTCATACGTTCAGAATTCAGCGAACAATAGATTTCTTTCGTTTAAAGAAAGAGAACCTCTCGGTAACAGAATATGTAGCTAAGTTTATGAACTTAGTGTGGTTTGCACCTGAGGTGGAAGTTAGTACATCATTGAAGGCACGTATATTTTAAGCTGGGTTGAGGCGGGAAATTCGTTCTAAATAGCAGTGTTATGTATAAGTGATTACACGGAAATGGTGAATAAAGCAACAGTAGCTGAATGGGATATCTTCGGGGCTACAGGTGGGGTAAGTATGTTGGTACTCATAGGGGATAGTGGGAACTTAACGCTGGGATCAAGAGGAAGAGGGACACTTATTTTCAGGGTGAAATTATGGCTTAGAACCTGACGGTAGGATCGGTGAATCTTCCTCTGAAGCCTCAGGGTAAGACGGGATGTTTTCAGTGTGACTCCACGGGCCACATCAAACATGATTGTACAGCACAACCTCGAGCATGTCATAAATGTAAGCAGATGAGGCATCTTCAGCGTTATTGTCATAATGCTCCGAGGTCGGGTGTTTGTGACACTCCTCAGGGGTCGCAGGCGTCCTATACCTCGATAGGAAGGGGGCAACAACATACCCCTCGTCAGCAGAGTAAAGTTAGTCGTGGTGATTCAAGGAATAGCACGACTCCTCGGCAGGGCAATAAAGAGCAGAGTGTGGAAAGCAAGTTGTTGTTTAGAGCTGAGAAGGTTGTGATAGATGATCAGTCGAGACCATCCATGGTGCGCGGTACGATTCTTTTAAATTCTACTTTGATGCAGGTGTTGTTTGATACGGGTGCTTTGCATTATTTTATTGCTTCTTGTGCTATTAGTTTCCTGAATTTAACTGTGGAAATGATGTCTTTGGTTTTAAAACTTCAAACTCCTCTTAGCCAAAGAGAGTGTCGAGTCTTCCTGTATAGAACATGTTGTATAGTTGTGGATGGGGTTGAATTGATGTGGGGTTTCTCGGTTCTTGAAATGGATGTCTATGATATAATCATGGGAATGGATTGGCTAACGATGTTTAAGGCACACGTCGACTGTTATGTGTGAATGGTTAGTTTTGCGACGAATGATGGTGTCAAACATCTCTTTAGAGGAGATAAGAATGAAAAGTTGTGTGCAATAGGCCCGTCGACACCAGCAGTTGGCACAATATCGTATCATTTGGTGGCGTTTTCGTTGGCATCAATGGAAGGGGTTGAGCAGAGCAGTTTTCTAGCAGTGGTCGATCAATTTATGGATGTCTTTCTCGAAGAATTTACAAGGTTTCCACCCATGAGAGAAGTGGAGTTTATGATTTATCTCCTTCCAGGGACCAATCCTATCTCACTTACATCTTACCGAATGGCACCAATAGAATTGAGGGAATTGAAAGTGCAGTTGGAGGAGTTAGAAAACAAAGGTTTCATCCGGCCTAGCACATATCTATGGGCAGCACCGATGTTTGTTAAAAAGGCGGATGGAACCGTGCGGTTGTGTGTTGAATATCGTAGGATTAATTAGATTACGATAAGGAACTGATATCCACTTTCACACATTGATAACATGTTCGACTAGTTGAGGGAAGATCAGTGGTTCTCCAAGATTGACTTGTGGTTATGCCCTTTGGTCTTACGAATGCACCAGCGGTGTTCATAGCATTGACGAATCAGATATTTCAAAGATACCTGGATTCTTTTGTAGTGATATCTGTTGATGATATATTGTTGTATTCCAGGACAAGGGCGAATCATGAGAAGCACTTAGCGATAGTGTTGGGGATCTTGAGAGATCATCGATTATATGCCAAACTGTCAAAGTGTGATTTTTGGATACAGGAAGTTCTTTTTCTGGGCCATGTGATTTCCAAAAGTGGTGTTTTAGTTGATCTGAAAAAGATAGAGGTTGTTATCTCATGGAAACCACCAAAGAATGTTTTCGAGATAGGAAGCTTCCTTTGTCTAGATGGCTACTATCGGCGTTTTGTTCGTGACTTCTCACGATTAACATCACCAATGACAGCTTTGACAAAGAATAATGTTTCATTTCAATGGAATGAGCAGTGTTAGAAATCTTTTAAAGAGCTTAAGGGTCACCTTACATCAGCACCAATCTTGGTTTTTCTAGAACCAAGGAAAGGGTACGTAGTGTATTATGGCGCATCAGAATCAGGGTTGAGTTGTGTTCTCATGCAAGGGGATCATGTGGTTGCATATGGCTCACAACAGTTGAGGTTGCTTGAGAAGAACTACCCAACACATGATTTGGAACTGGCGGTTGTGATTCATGCTTTGAAAATGTGGTGTCGTTATCTCTTCGGTGATAAATTCACGGTCTTTGCCGATCATAAGAGTTTAAAGCATATTTTCTCACAAAGAGATTTGAACTTGAGGCAAAGGAGATGGATGAAGTATCTCCAGATGTTCGATTTTGACTTGATGTATACACTGGGTAAGGGAAATTCGATGGAGGATGCATTAAGTAGGAAGTCTTATGCTCATGTGGTGAAACAAGCATCAGTTCAGTGGCAGTTGATGTCATTTATAGCCGACATGCGGTTGGAATGTGAGGATTGGGTTGACAGAGCGATTTTCTTTTCGGTCTCATTGCTTCCTGACTTGGTTGGGTTGGTTAAAGAGGCATAGGTGCCTGATTTTGATTGTATGGAAATGAGGTCGAAACTCAATGGTGGGGAGACCATTGAGGGCTGGGAATTGAATGGGCATTCAGTTTGGTGTTTTCGAATTCAGATGGTTGTATCGGTGGCTTGTCAGGAGGAAATTCTCAGGGCTTATCATCATTCTAGATGGGTTGTCTGTCCTGGAATTCAGAAAATGTATAAGGTGTTGAAAGCACAGTTTTGGTGGGACAGTATGAAAAGGAAAGTGGTGGAATTTGTTTCGAGATGCTTGACTTGTCAGCAAGTCAAGGCAGAGTATCAGCGGCCGGCAGACATGTTGCAGTCTTTACCTATCCCTGACTAGAAGTGGGAATAGATAGCGATGGATTTTGTTACAGGTCATCCAAGAACGGTCAGAAATCATGATGTTATATGGATGATAGTGGATCGGCTCACAAAGTCGGATCATTTCATCTCTATTCATGAATCTCGTACGGTGGAGGATCTGTCCAAAATCTATATCCGTGAAGTGGTAAAGAGGCATGGTGTGCCAGTTTCGATTGTATCAGATAGAGACTCGAGGTTCACATCTCGTTTTTGGAAATCCATGTAGTAAGCCCTTGGGACACAATTGACGATGAATATGGCGTATCATCCTTGGACAGATGGGCAATCCAAGAGGACGATACAAACTTTGGAAGATATGTTACGTGCTTGTGTGACGGATTTCGGTGGCTCATGGAAGGAGCACTTTTTGTTAGTGGAGTTCTTATATAACAATAGTTATCAGGCCTCGATACCTATGGCTCCGTTTAAAGCATTGTATGGGCGTCTGTGTCGTTTTCCACTTTATTGGGTGGAAACGGGTGAGACTTTGATGGTGGGACTGATCCTTCTCCAAGAGACTACGAAGAAGATCAAGTTTATCAGGAAGAGAATGGAGACAGCTCAGAGTCGTCAGAAATCATATGCGGACCATCGTCGATGATCGTTGTTGTTCGAGGTGGGAGATCATGTGTTTTTTAGAATCTCTCTGAGATTGGGACATCGTCAGTTTGGAAAGCAAGGAAAGTTATCTCCAAGGTATATTAGGCCTTTTGAAATATTTGAGTGGGTTGGAGAGGTGGCTTATCGGTTGGTTTTTCCACCACAGTTCAATGTGGTGTACAATGTATTCCATGTTTCTCAGTTGAAGAAGTATCAACCGAATCCTGACCATGTGATTCGATGAGATCATGTTGAGCTAGAGTTGGATGCTTCCCCGATGCATGTGCCAGTGCGCATTGTGGATAGGCAAGAGAAAGTCTTGCGTGGTAAAAGCATCGGTCTAATTTGGGTTTTGTGGAAGCATGGTCAGAATCAGGAGGAGACATGGGAGTGGGAGAAAGAGATGGTCGAGCAATGTATTTTTATTCTTATAAAGTGGGTGGGTAATGTTTGGGAGAGTTTGGAAGAATTTTGGAAATGTTTGGAGGCTTTTTAAAGGAGAACGGTTTAAGCACGGTTAAGAGAAATCGTGTAAGATCTCCAAGTAACCGTGCGGCATGAGACAGTGGGCTTCACACAGTTTGTGCATGGTTTGTCTAACTATGTGAGGAGGTCATGCGGAGTGCCCTTCAAGACAGTAGCAGGAGCACGGTTACCGTGCGGTTTGCCTAATCGTGCGAGCTAACCGTGCGCGGCAATAAAAATTGGGTTTTTAATTATGGGATCACTCGATATTTGCCCTAAACTTCTCCTTTCTTCTCCCATACGAACCCCACTTGGGATTTTTGGTTCTCAAGGGTTAGAGGAGCTCTCTCACTCATTTTGGAAGCGATTCGAAAGGTTTTCAAGGTGTGGTGAAGGTGATTCTCTTACGGTAAGTCTCCACTCTTGGTTCTTTTTTGGGTTTCATTAGATCTAGTTATCTCTCTCCTGGTTTTCTAGATCTACACCTGCTGCATGTAGATATAGGGTTGTTGTTGCCTAAAATGTTGAGTTTGGGGCTTGTTGGTGAAAGGCAAAGGGATCTAAGGCGGTTTTTGTGAAGAGTTCATCTGAATTTGTGGTGTGGTTGGGCGTTGGTCGATTTCACCAAAACCCTAACGTAGGTGGCTTCACTCTCGACTCCATTTTGATAAAACTATGAGGCTTAGATTTCAAATTAATTAGTTTTTCTTGAAATTGGTTATGATTACGATATGTGATGCTTGGTGGAAACCCATTTTGTGATGATTTTGGGGGTTTTGGGAAAATGGAGTATTGTTGCAAAAGGGGATTTGTTGTTTGATTTTAAAATGTTGATTTTCAAATTTATGGCTTCGTCGATTTATGGAAAATGGTTCAGGAATGGTGATTTTCAATAAAAATGTTGTTTTATTGAAATTTTGTTGGCATGGAAAATGGTTTAAGGGTGTTTTCAATAAATGAGTGGTTTATTGAAGTGATTTGGCATGTGTTGGAAATGGTTTTTTGCATAATGTTGTGGCTTTGGTGTGTTATATGCTTTTTGGTTGGTTGAGTATTATTGCTTGTGTTGATAGTGTTGAGAAGTGGGAAAGGAGTACCACTATAAAAAGGGGATGGATAGTGGACGGAATGGTCACTATCAAGGATAAGTGGGTGGGAAGTGCCACTAGATTTGGAAAGTAGTAAACGGACTTGGATGGGAAGTTTCACCGTGATTATTACACCGGTTTGAGTGTGTGAAACTTTATGTCTATGTGTTAATTGTGTGTATGGCTAAGCAAGATGAAATTGGTGTGCTAATATGTGATGGTAAAATGGGTTATGGCTTGTTGTTGGCTTTCCCTTGTATTGTGTAGATTTGGGTGGAAAGTGGTTTGGTAAGGGTGTGTTTCGCTTGTTGGAAATTGTTGCATTGTTTGATGTTTTATATAAACTGCTTTATATAAATGTGCTAACGGTTCTATCCTAGTGGCGTGTGTAGGGAAGTCATTTGGGGAAAACCTATTGAGTATTTTTACTCACCCCCTGCTTTGGAACTTCGGTGCTTTTGCAGATTTTGTTTTCTGGGACACAGGTAAGTGTAAAGTATCTCATTTCGCTAGCAGTTCATCGTGATGCTTGGATGGTTTTGTGGTGCTTGGAGCATGGAGCTTTCCTTGGAGCAGTGGAGTTATGTCATCGCTTCTTGGGTTTTGTTTTGTACTCTTACGCTTGGTACTCTGATTATGGAACATGGTGATTGAGTTGTATTGGTTTATAGGAATTGTTATGGAATTGGTTGGGTTTCATAGTTATTCCTTGGTAATGTGTTGGCATTGGTTTACATTGTTGACATGCGTCATTTATATGTGGTTGGTCATAGCTTGTTTGGTTGGTTGTTTTTCATTAAAGGGAAAATCATTCCCCAATGGTTCTTGATGCGCTCAACATTTATTGTCAGCATTTGGTGCCTTGGGAACGTCGTTTAATGTCAAATGGCATCTCACCTCCTTATCAAGACAATGAGGAAGGGGTGGGACGTTACAACCCTCCAGAGCAGGAAATTGAGTTTTCTATTAATTTAATCTCTGATGTGAGACCTATATTAAAGACTCCCTATAGAATGACTACGATGGGGTTAATAAAGTTAAAGAAACAACTAGAGTAATTGAATGATAAGAGATTTATACTCCCTAGTGTTTCACCTTGGGAAGTTATTGTTCTTTTAGTTAAGAAGAAAGATGGATCTATGAGACTATGCATTGATTATAGGGAGATCAATGCTATTACGATAAAGAACAGGTATTCTCTGTCTCGTGTTGATGGCGTATTTTACCAACTTCATGGAGCTCAATATTTTTCAAAGATTGATCTTCGTTCTGGATATCATCAATTGTGTGTGAAGAAGGAAGATATTACAAAGACATCATTTTGAACAATGTATGGACATTACGAGTTTACAGTAATGTCATTTGAGTGACTAATGAACCCTCTATTTTTATGGATCTAATGAACAGAATATTTAAGGAATATTTTGATAATTTTGTTGTGGTATTTATTGATGATATCTTGGTGTACTCCAAAAGGTACGATGATCATGAGAACCACTTACAGATTGTTCTGGAGACTCTTAAAAGAAAATAGTTATATGAAAAGTTTAGCAAGTGTGAATTCTAGTTTCAAATAGTTTCTTTTCTTAACCATATTGTCTCCAATGATTGAATCTCGGTTGACCCGGTGAAGATAAAGGCAGTCCAAGAATGGCCTACACCAACGAACATAACTGAGGTACGTAGTTTCATTGGTTTAGCAGGTTATTATTGGTGTTTCGTTCAAAATTGTTCCCAATTAGCTAACTCATTAACCAAACTTACACTTAAAGGGGTTAAGTTCATATGAAAAAAAATAATGTGAAGAATGTTTTGAAGAATTGAAGAGAAGATTAGTGAATGCTCTGATCTTGACTCAACCATCAGGAAATGGTGGATTTCTGATTTATAAAGATGCATCGTGTTGGATTGGTGTAACCCGGTCCAATTTGGATAATGTTTTAGTCGAATGTTTGCGGCCCTTACTGTGCACTTTTGACTTGGGTGCTCGTCTTTCACTGTAGCGATGTGGACTTCTTGTGCGATTGGTGGAACAGTGGATCATCTTCCTCCTTTTGTAGCCCATTTCGGACTAGGGTTCCTTAGTTAGAAACTCTGAGAAATCTCCCTGTAATTTATGCTCCCAACATATAGTGAAATTCTATCTCTCCATGGATGTATGGATTATTCTAAAACCACGTAAATCCTTGTGTTCTCGTTCTGTTTTTTTTTTCTTTTACTCTTCTCTAAATCGTTGTTTTGTCGTTGCGACTCCTGGCGTTTCCGCATCAACTGATGTCAAAGGTTGAGTTCGAGATTCTCCAACGATGGCTATGGAAGAAGGCAAGGTGAAGATCGATTGTTTCGATGGAACTGACTTCAGTTACTGGAGGATGAAGATCGAGGATTATCTTTATCAAAAAAAGATTCACTTACCACTTCTCAGTCTAAAGCCAACGGACATGAAGCAGTCAAAGTGGGAGTTGCTGGATCGATAGGTTTTAGGTGTTATGCACCTTACGTTGGCCAAAAACATGGTGTTCAACATCAGAGAGGAGAATACGATGATTAAGCTGATGAATTCTCTCACGAATATGTACGAGAAGCCTTCTGCAGGGAACAAACTGCATCTAATGCGATGATTGTTCAACCTGAAAATGTTTGAAGGGATAATTATTATTGATCACATCAATGAATTCAACACCATCATAAGTCAGCTGGCATCGGTGGATATTGATATTAGTGATGAGGTATGTGTACTAGTCTTACTATCCTCTTTACCTGATAGTTGGGAAGCAACTGTAATAGTTGTGAGCGGTTCTTCAGGGAACACAAAGTTGGCTCTGAAAGATGTGTGAGACCTGATCCTCAGTGAAGATATGGGAAGAGAATCAGGCAGGTTCTCTGGTTCTGCTCTGAACGTTGAAGGAAGAGGAAGGTGTCCACAGCGATACAATCGTAGATAGCGATCAAAGTCAAGAGGGAAAAGTCGAGACAAGTCAAAGGGGACCGGTCCTACCTGCGTGAGATGTAGGGAGAAATGACATGTCAAGAATGAGTACAGATAAAAACGAAAGGGACCTAAAACCAGTGGAGCAAACACAGCAGCTGAAGGAACTGATGATGTGTTTCTGTTGAGCATGGATATCCCTATGGAGTCTTGGATTTTAGACTTAGGGTGTCTTTTCATTCCACGTTGGAAAAGGGTTTCCTAAACAATTTTGGAAAGGTACATCTTGCTGATGATGAGCCCTTATAGATTATGAGGAAAGGAGATGCACAGATCAAGACCAACAGTGGGAATTTGCTGGTTCTGGAAAACGTGAGGTATATCCCTGGTTTAAGAAGAAATATCATTTCTGTTGGGCAACTTGATGATGCAGGTTTCAATACCATGTTTACTGGTGGTGCCTGGAAGATTACCAAGGGAGCTATGGTCATAGCTTGGGGAGCAAAAAATAGTATGTTGTACAACATGACAGAGGCTTGCATGAACATGGTGGCATCAATAAATGCTATCAAAGATTCTCAAATGTGGAACTACAGGCTATGCCACATGAGTGAGAAGGGGATGAAGGTGCTGACAACAAAAGGGTTGGACTCAGTGCACAAAGATGTTTCGGGGTCTACACCAGTACTTTCCCTCGGATGGTCACAATACTATGTGACATTTATCGATGAATCAACAAGGAAGGTATGGGTGTACTTTCTGAAAAGAAAATATGGTGTGTTTAAGATGTTTCAGAAGTGGAAGGTTGTGGTGGAGAATGAGTCGAGATCAAAGCTGAAATGTTTGAGGTATGACAACGGTGGAGAGTATAGAAGTTAGAAGTTCAAAGAATTTTGTTTTGATAATGGAATTCGGTGGGAGAAAACTATCTCAGGAACACCACAACAGAATGGTGTAGCTGAAAGCATGAATAGGACACTAAATGAACGTGTCATGAGCATGAGGCTGCATTCGGGGTTACCCAAGATCTTCTGGGTTGATGCAGTGAACATGGCAGTATATCTCATCAATAGGAGTTCATCTGTACCAATGGGAAAATGTCTACCCAAGGAGCTATGGTCTGGTAAGGTGGTAAGACTCTCACATTTACGAGTATTTAGCAGTTTGGAATATGTTCATGTTAATGTCAACGCAAGGGACAAGCTTGATGCCAAGTCCAAGTCATGCTTCTTTATTGGCTATGGTGGTGAGGAGTTTGTTTACCGCTTTTCGGATGATCTCAACAAGATGGTCATCAGGAGCCAGAACGTGGTATTCAATAAAGGTGCCACGTACAAGGATCGTCATGCAGTTGAAGATGAAAATGTGAACAAAAATCATAGTGAAGAGAAAGTGGAGCTCGAAGGTGTACCTGAGCATGGGACATCAGAATCGGTGGAGCCTACTACTCCAGTGGAGTTGAGGAGATCAACAAGGGTGAGAAGGCATGTGCAGAGGTATTCATCATCCTTAAATTATCTGTTATTGACTGGCATTGGAGAACCATAATGTTTTGAAGAGGCAATGCAGTTGAAAGAGTTGAGTAAGTGAGAGTTGGCTATAAAGGAGGAGATTTCCTCATTGCATGATAACAACACTTGGGAGTTGACACCTCTACCAAGAAGAAAAAAAGGATTGCAGAACAAATGGGTGTATCGGGTCAAGGAAGAACATGCTAGCGAGAGGAGGTTCAAGGAAAGACTGGTGGTTAAAGACTTCCAATAGAAGGAGAGATTGGATTTCACTGAAATTTTCTCACCAGAAGTGAAGTTTACCACCATCTAGGTGGTTCTCAGCATTTTGGCGTCAAAAGACTTGCATCTTGAGCAGCTTGATGTTAAGACTACTTTCCTTCATGAAGATTTGGAGGAGGATATTTACATGCAGAAGCCAGAGGGATGTGTAGAGTCTGGGAAAGAATATCTGGTATGCAAACTCCATAAGAGCTTATATGGATTGAAGCAGGTACCCAGGCAGTGGAACAAAAATTTTGATTCATTTATGTCTAAAAATGAATATAAATGTTGTGACATGGATCAATGTTGTTACATTAAGTCTTTTGGTGATGAATATATTATATTGTTTCTGCATGTGGATGACATGCTCATTACAGGACCATGTATAAAGATGATTGATGAGTTGAAAAAGCGGTTGGCTGAGGAGTTTGAGATGAAAAATCTTGGAGAAGCTAGCAAGATTTTTGGGATGAAGATCAAGAGAGACCATACAGTTGGAACATTAATGTTATTACAAACTGACAACAATGGGAAGGTTCTGAGAAGATCTAGTATGTTATAAGTAAAGGCGGTCTTTATTCCCCTGGTGGACCATTTCAAACTCTCAAAGGAGCAATCACTGAAGACGGAAGAAGAGGTTGAGTACATGGCAAAGGTTCCATACGCATCAGTTGTTGGAATCCTGATGTATGTCATGGTCTACACTCGACCATACATCGCTCATGTAGTGGGAGTTGTGAGAGGGTACATGGCTAACCCTGGAAAGCAACATTGGTAAGATGTGAAAGTGGATACTAGGGTATTTGAAGGGTGGAAAGGAGATATCTTTGTGCTTTGGCAAAGGAAATTCATTACAAGGGTATGTGGATATTGACCTTGGAGGTGACATCGACAGCAAGAGAAGTATCGCAGGTTATGTATTTACCTGTGGAGGAACTACAGTAAGCTAGATATCACAATTGAAGAAAATGGTGGCTTCATCCACCATATAGGCAGAATACATTGCTGGAACAGAAGTTGAGAATAAGATGGTTTGGGTGAAGAACTCCTTGGATGAGTTGGGAAGAAAGCGAGAGGAGAATTAATTACACAGTGACAGTCAGAGTGTTATACATCTTGCAAAGAACCCAGTGTTTCATACCCGAACAAAACACATTCATTTGAAGTATCATTTCATTAGAGGTTTGACATAGGATGGGTTGCTGAAATTGCAAAAGATTTGTGGAACCAACAATCCAGCAGACATGGTGACGAAACTAATGGTAATACAGAAGTTGAGCCATTGTTGTGCCTCTATTGGTCTCCACTGATGAACGGAGGATGAGAGGCAGAACAGGGGAGGACACGATGTGAGCACAAGAGGAAAACAGCTTATATTTCATGAATCGTCGGTTTGAAATTGAAGTTGTGAATAGAAAGCACGTGCACTGATGAGTGGAGAAGAGGAAGAGTTTAGATTAAGTAAGTTGTCTTAGTCAGTGGCACCGAAGCAAAGCAGCGTAGTGGATCAGGCTTCAAGTGGGAGATTGTTGGATTGGTGTAGCCCGACACCGACAGGGCATTGTAGCAGCAAGGAATTCCAGCAGTCATTCACTGTAGCTCCTTGAACTTCCAACCGGCAGCACTGTAGCACTTTTGACTTGGGTGGCAGCCTTTCACTGTAGCGATGCGGACTTTATGTGCGGTTGGTGGAACAGTGAATCATCTTCCTCCTTTTGTAGCTCATTTCAGGCTAGGGTTCCTTAGTTAGAAACTCTGAGAAATCTCCCTATAATTTGTGCTCCCGAAATATAGTGAAATTCTACCTCTCCATGGACGTAGAGATTATTCTCGAACCACGTAAATCCTCGTGTTCTCGTTCTTTTTTTCCCTTTTACTCTTCTCTGAATCGTTTTTTTTACTCCCGGTGTTTCCGCATCACATCGAAGAAAGAACTTGGTTGTGTGCTTATGCAGAATAATAGAGTTATTATCTGCATCAAGCCATTTAAAAACTCATGAACAGAACTATCCAACTCATGATCTTGAGTTAGCAGCTGTAGTTTTTGCTCTGAAGACATTGAGACATTGTCTCTATGGTGAAAGATGTGAGATATATACGGATCACAAGAGTTTGAAATATATCTTCTCACAAAAAGAACTCAACATGAGACAAAGGCAATTGCTCGAGCTACTCAGGGATTATGATTGTTCAATACACTACCACTTAGGGAAGGCAAATAAGGTAGCAGATGCATTGAGCAGGAAGGATCATGGAGTTCTGAACAAAATGAGGATTGAAAGGGATCATGTGTACATGGATCTAGTAAAGATGGATATGGGAATTATCAAGAAAGATGAAATATCACTGCTTTTTCAAATAGTTGTCAAACCATCTTTATTGAAAATGATTAAAAGTTCTCATTCTAATAATGAAAATTTCAAAAGAAAATTAATGCTGTGAATGATGAGAAATTGGTAGACTTCATATATGAAGATGGAATCTTGAAATTTGGGAAGAGGCTTTGTGTTCCCTCTATACCCGAGCTAAAAAGGGAATTGTTGGATGATGCTCATAGCTCGAATTTCTCTATACACTTTGGTATTACTAAGATGTATAGAGATTTGAAGGAATATTTTTTATGGGATAATATGAAGCGAAAAAATGCTGATTATGTATCAAAGTGTTTAGTTTGTCAACAGGTGAAGGCTGAAAGACAACATCCTAAAGGAGTCATGCAACCTCTACATATTCCTACATAGAAATGGGATGAGATTATTATGGATTTTTTCACTGGATTACCAAAGACTCCAAGAAAGATTGATGTAATATGGGTAATTGTTGATCGACTTACCAAATCTGCACATTCCATCGCTATAATGGAGGATTCGCCAGTGGAATGTCTTACACTACTCTATATTAATGAAGTTGTAAGACTTCATGGAGCACCTCTGTAACACCCGAGACTTTTATGAGAAATATTTTGCTTTTAAATCATCAAAGGAATCTCTCACTACACACAAAACTAGATTGGCTTGCTTTACACGCGACCGCGGCCTTCCTCGATAGCTTGCGTCGTACGCAATACCAAGTTTCACTAAACAACGATATGCTATTAAAATATTATTAAAACTAGTCGTTATGAATAGTAATAACCACTTTTTGAAATTTTATAAATTTTATTTTTCAAAATGGACTTCATTTTTGGATTCGGAATATCGAAATTAGCCTAGGGTGAAATTTTGGTATTTTTCTGAAAACATTCAATTTTTGATGAATAGTGAAACTACTAAGTGGTAGTTAAAAAAACTGAATTTTTCATAAAATATAATTTTACCGCTTCTGTGAGTGGAATTTCGAAAATCCGAAAGACACGGTTAATATCAAGGACTAAAATGTGGTTCAATGAGACGAAAATAATTTTTGTTGAATAGTAACTTTTTACTTTTTTTTTACCACGGTTAAAAGTAAATAGGGTAGTTAAGGGTAAAAATGATATTATTATTACCCTAACACATGTCCTAATTCTATTGGATAAGTGTAATTCGACCAAAAACAACATTAGGAATAAAATATGACCATTTAGGCCCACTTGGATTAGATTATGACATTTATTATTAATTTATTTAAACAAGGGTTAAAATAGTTAAAATCAAAATTTAATAAGTAAATCATTTTTAATATAGGGTTATACATAAGATAAATTCGATTGTAAATATTCATTAGAAAGCTAATAATATTTCCTACATAATTATATTTTATTTATAATTTTTAGACATTAAATAATTTAATTTATTTATGACACAATGATGATGCAGTAATTACCATATAGTGAAAAATTAGAATTATTGATATTATAAATACCCAAATAAATATAATTTGAGACTTTTATGAATTACACTAATTTTCTAGGTTAATATGACATGTTAGGATTGATTTAATTAACTTTGGTCGAAGTATTCATTCTGTTATGAGTTTCACAAAAATCAACTATTGAATAGTGTCGAAATTGACATAAAATAGATTTTAAAACAAATATTATATTATTGATTGTTATTTTATTCCTAAAAATCTAAGGTTCGGCCAAGATAATTATATCAAGATAGGTGTATCATTAATGGACCACTTGGGGGGTCTCTTGGATGTATATGGTAAGTTTATTAACTATATAATATAAAAATACAAAGTGACATGATAAATGTCAATCTAATTAACTAAGAGTTAAAACTAAAAGATAAGGTTAGTATAATGACCTAAACTTGTCTAAATTCTGTTGGATGAGAGGATTTCGACCCATCCCCACCTTATCTTCGAAATAAATCAATTTGGAGCTATTTAAAACCGAATTTGGCTTTATAATAAAATAATATTTTTAGTTATTCCAAAGGTGCCCCTCTCCTCCCTTATAAAAGGGCACCTCCTCCCTCTCTTCCTCACACCACTTTGAGCCTTCAAGCTCGGCCAACCCCTGTCAATATATCCTCTCCACTTCCCTAGAAACATCCTAGAGGTCCTTATCCTCTTCAAGGACCAATTTTAGTGCCCTAAAAGGAAGTCTCAAATAATCACTTCAAAGAAGAGGTAATGTCCGTTACCGATTCTTTCATCTTTATTTCTTCTTCCACTTCTTCTTCTTTAGTTTTTTCATTATGAAATAATAACATCAGTATCACTCATATACTGATATGTTATTATAAGCATTAAACAACCCTATTTCACCATCTATCCATCCTACGGAAAAAGAAATCATCGCGCGTGCGTACGTACGGAATACCGTCTCCACGCCGTGGTGTAATCTATTTTCCCCCACCACCTTACTTGGATGGGTATAATGGTGTAAATAATAACTATATATGATTATTGTAAAGTGATATTGATTCTGAAATAGTATACATACACTCCAATACAATTCCACGATCATGGGAATGATATCTTCACTCGTGCGTACGTACGGAATACCGTCTCCACGATGTGATGTGACTCGTTCTACGTGATCTTCATTGCATAATGATTATATAAATGAATTGAATGAATGAATATGATATATATTACACTAATACCATTCTGGAAATGAGGTATCTATAACCTAAAGAGAAGAATAAGAATTTATTCGACAAAACACGCATAAGAACAAAAAGTAATAAACACCCGAATAACAAGTAGTAATGAAATATTACTAATAAGAAGCTAAGAATATGACCATATATGATATCATAACAATAAGTATGATTCTGGAATAAGTCAATAACATTATTTAAATCATTATACAGGAGGTTCGGACACTTACGAAGCAAATCGGACCTAAGGTAAGGGAAAATATCACAATCTCATTTTATCCGAGATTGTTTATACTTTGGTATTTACTGGGGTGTATTTTATCATGTACATCCATGTTTCCTCAATATGTAATATTGTTTCCATCCACCTACAATTGTTTAAATCCAATTTTACCCTTCGGTGAGTTTTTAGTAAAAGATATAAAAGGAATCTTTTGTTGTTTTTTGTACGAAGTACTTTTTGACTTTTTTGACAAAAGTACGAGAAGAATGTTTTTTTAACTTATACGGCATGAATGGATTTTTAAAACATTATTTCCAAGAATATTACTTTACAAGTTTTCAAGTTTATTTTTAATCAACTTCTTTTAGTTTATAATTGTATGACATGTTAAGAAAGGAAAACTGTTTTTGAAGTAGAAAGGATATTTTCCTCAAGAATGGAGTTCAAGTGTTTTATCAAAATTATTTTCCATCTAAGAGAATATAGGATTCTGTTTCTATCCCTATTATTACATTGATTTGATTATGTTGTGATGGAATTATTTTTATGAATTCTTTTATCTTATATGAATTGTTTTATGATGTCATGTTGTTTAAGAATCTCATTTTTATTACATGGGTTATGCAATGATTTATGATTTTGTGGCACACATATGAATGGTATCATTATGAGATGGGTGGGACCTATATCTCCCTCCAATGCATTGGGTAAAGATTTTATATCTCATGAGATAGACATGGTTGGAACGGCAGGTTAAACCGGTTTAGTGAAACAGGACTGAAACGAGGAGTGAACTCGGTTCAGAAATGGACTTCGTCCACTAAGATAGTCTTGGCAATGAGTCTTGACTAATAAGAAATTATTCTCTGTGATTATGTGTGTATGCCACAAAGTTTCATGTTTTAAATTATGATTATTGGGATTACATTTCACTACTATGATTTATCCCATGTTATGAAATTATGATTTCTTTTGCAGGTTAAGATTTCCAAAAGTTATGTTCTTATGATGTGATTGATATTTCTTTTGTTTACCCTTACTGAGCATTTGAGCTCACCCTTTTGTATGTTTTATTTCCCCAGGTCAGGAAGAAGGTTATTAAGTAGTATATGCCAAAAAGGGACTCTAGATATGATGAAATAAATGGGAGGCAAAGTAGATGCTTTATGAACCAGTTGTTTATGTTTCCCAGTTTCTAAAGACTCTATACCTATACGGTCCTTCCATGGTTTTGTTATATGTTGTAATAAGTATGCTTCAATATTGAAGTATTAACAATTTATGTAAAGTATGGGTCGTTATAGTTGGTATCAGAGGAAAGGTATGGTCAACCTTTGGAAACTAGGATGTGAAAGCCTTAGTAAGAATCCTAAGGATAAGTCTAAGCATAGAACACAATCTTAGTGTTTTAGAAATGGCCATGAACAACCTATAATAAGACCTTAAGTGTGAAATTTAATTCTTGATTATGTGGTTTTCCTATTATAATTAGTGTTGCTCACACTATTCTTCTTGGTTTTAGTCAATGGCTGGAACCCGAAGGAACCGTGTTAATGCGGAATGCGACGGGCAATGCAATGATTGTCCCCCTGAGCAACCAAACGTTATGGGAGATGGAATGCAAAATCTTATAGTCATGCTCACACAACTTTCTCAAGCTATGAATCATGCAGGACTTCCAAACGAGCAAAGGAAGGAGCAACATTCTGTTGAATCCTTCATGAGGCAGCGTCCACCTTCATTCAGCGGGTCTACTGATCCATTAATTGCTGAACAATGGATTAGTACTACTGAAAAGATATTTTCAGTTCTTCAATGTTCTGAACATGATAAAGTCATCTTAGCAGTGTATCGTTTGGAAGGTGATGCTGATCAATGGTGGAATATTATCAAGAATACGAGGCAAAGAGATGAAATTGAGTCCATGGAATGGGACGAGTTCAAGAACTTATTTTTCAATAAGCACTTCCCTCGTATTCTCCGAACAAAGATGGAGAAGGAGTTTCTTGAACTAAAGCAAAAGGATGATGAATTTGTTGGTACCTATGAAGCAAATTTTACAAGACTTGCAAGGTACGCTTCTGGTATTATTATCCAACCTGAGAGTAAGATCGATCGATTTTTTAGTGGCTTAAAACCAAGTCTTCGAAGGGCCTTAGCCATAAGGGACTTCAATAGCTACGAGGAAATCATTCGATATGCTCTCAAAGTTGAAATGGAGATTGGAGTAACCCATCAGTCATATGGGTTTGATAAGAAGAGGAAAATGGAATTCAAAGGAAAATCAAAAGAGCACACTGAAAAGAAGATGAGTTTTCCCTTATGCTCAAAGTGTGGAAAGAAACATGGAGGGAGTTGTCTTAAAGGGACAAGTAAATGTTTCAAATGTGGAAAGGAAGGTCATCGGGCATTTGAATGCCGCAATGATGGGAAGAAGATGTCTAATGATGCAAACAAAGGAAGGGATACACAGAATGAACCTACTACACTTCAATGTTTCAAGTGCAAGGAGATGGGGCATTATGCCAATCAATACCCAAATCCAAGGGTTGATGATGATGGTCGACGTCAACAAACTCTTAAGGCTAAAGACAAAGGAAAGTCACATGCAATTTCTATCAGCGATGTGGAGTACGATAACGATGTGGTGAAAGGTACACTTATCATCCACTCTAAAGTAGAAAATGTTTTATTTGATTCTGGATCCACCCACTCTTTTATTTCTGAAGAATTTTCTAAGGATATCACCGTATTACCTCAACAGTTAGATGTTGAGTTAGCTGTGACAACCCCTAATGGCACAACAGTCGCATCAAAAGTTTATAATTCTTCCCCGATTGAAGTTTGTGGGAAAGTGCTTCCTACAAATCTTGTGATCCTTCCTATAGTGGAATTTGATGTGATTCTTGGCATGGATTGGCTTTCTTTATATGGAGCTCATATCAATTGCCAAAGAAGGAAAGTCACATTTCATATTCCATATCAATCTATGATCGTCTATCGATGCAAGAATGAACATAACCTTCCAGTGGAAATTTATTCCATCTTATGGGTCTTGATTCCACTAAATGAATGTTATTTATCTCAAATGGTTGGTGAGAAACTCACAATTAAGAATATGTCCATTGTACGGGAGTTTGATGATGTCTTTCCGGAGGAATTGTCAGGTCTTCCACCAAATTGTGAAGTTGAGTTTTCAATAGAACTCGTACCAGGTGCTTTACCTATTTCAAAAACACCTTATAGAATGGCCCCAATTGAGTTGCAGGAATTGAAGAAGCAACTCCAAGAGAATCTTGATAAGGGATTCATACGCCCTAGTGCGTCACCTTGGGGAGCACCTGTTCTGTTTGTTAAGAAGAAAGATGGATCAATGAGACTCTGCATTGATTATCGAGAACTTAACAAGATCACTATCAAGAAAAAATATCCTCTCCCACGCATTGATGACTTATTTGACCAACTATGCGGAGCTCAATACTTTTCCAAGATTGATCTTCGTTCAGGGTATCATCAATTAAGGGTCAAAAGGGAGGATATACCAAAGACGGCTTTCCGTACAAGGTATGGACACTATGAATTTATAGTGATGTCATTTGGTCTTACTAATGCCCCTGCTATCTTCATGGATCTGATGAATAGAGTCTTTAGAGACTATCTTGATCAGTTTGTGGTAGTCTTTATAGACGATATTCTTGTCTATTCAAAGAGCAAGGAAGAACATGAAAATCACTTGAGAATTATATTGAAGACCCTGAGAAAGGAGAAGCTTTATGCCAAATTTACCAAGTGTGAATTTTGGCTTCAAAAAGTTTCATTTTTGGGTCACATAATCTCAAAAGAGGAGATATCTGTGGATCAAGAAAAAACAGAGGTTATCGAAAGATGGTCGAGACCAACAACAGTAACTGAGATCTGAAGTTTTCTTGGTTTGGCTAGATATTATCGACGTTTTATGAAAGATTTTTCACGATTATCTAATCCACTCACCAGGTTGACTCGGAAAGGAGTTAAGTTTGTTTGGACGGAGGAATGTGAAGAGAATTTCAAGGAGTTGAAAAGAAGGTTATCCAGTGCATCTGTGCTCACACTGCCTTGTAGTGGAGAAAGGTTTGTGATCTTTAGTGATGCATCCAAGAAGGGATTGGGGTGTGTTCTTATGCAAAATGATATGGTGATAACTTATGCCTCACGATAGTTGAAAATCCATGAGCAAAATTACCCAACACATAATTTGGAACTAGCTGCGGTAATCTTTGCATTAAAGATTTGGAAGCATTATCTTTATGGTGAAAGGTGTGATATTTATACTGATCATAAAGTATATTTTCACACAAAAGGAGCTGAATATGCGCCAAAGAAGATGGTTGGAGCTGATTAAGGATTATGACTGCTCAATTCATTACCAACCTGGGAAATCAAACAAGGTGGCAGATGCATTGAGTCGACAAGACCATGCTAGCTTATCCATGATGAGGATCACAAAAGATCCAATATTTATGGATTTACAAAGGATGGATCTTGGAATTATAATGAAAGGGGAAAATCGTATCTTTCTCAAATGAATGTTCAACCATCTCTACATGTGAAGATTAAAGAGGCACAGAAAGAAGATGTAGAGTTACAAAAGAAAGTGAGAAATGTTCCTGAATTCAACCTTGATTGTGATGGGATAATAAAATTCAAGAATCGGGTTTGTGTTCCTCCCATCCCCGAATTAAAGGAGCTGCTGGATGAGGCTCATAGTTCTTCATTCTCTATTCATCCTGGAAGCATGAAGATGTATAGGGACCTGAAAGAGTACTTCTGGTGGGATGGCATGAAAAGAGATGTTGCTGAATATGTCTCTCGATGCTTGGTTTGTCAGCAAGTTAAAGCTGAGAGACAGAAGTCTAAGGGGATGTTACAATCATTACCCATACCCGAATGGAAATGGGAAAACATCACTATGGACTTTGTCACAGGACTTCCTAAAACATCCAAAGGCAATAATGCTATCTGGGTCATAGTTGATCGTCTTACAAAGTCTGCACACTTCATCGCTATTAGAGAGGATTTCTCTCTGGATCAGCTTGCCAGGATATATGTAAAGGAAGTGGTAAGATTGCATGGAGTGCCACTTTCTATTATATCTGATCGGGATCCGAGGTTTAGCTCAAAGTTCTGGCGAAGTCTTCAGCATACTCTGGATACAGAGTTGAGTTTCAGCACTGCTTATCATCCTCAGACAGACGGTCAGTCTGAGAGAACAATTCAAACTCTAGAAGATATGTTGAGAGCTTTCTCTATGGATTTCAAAGGTGGTTGGGATCAACACCTACCTTTGGGGGAATTTTCTTATAATAATAGCTTTCACTCCAGTATTCAGATGGATCCTTATGAAGCTCTCTATGGAAAGAAATGCAGGACTCCAACTTTTGGGGATGAAGTTGGGGAAAGAAAGCTATTAGGACCTGATCTTGTTGATGAGATGACAGAAAAGGTCCGATCTATTCAACAACACATAAGAACAGCTCAGAGTCGACAGAAAAGTTATGCCGACAACCGAAGAAAAGACCTAGAGTTTGAAGTGGGTGATAAGGTGTTCTTACGAATATCTCCCTGGAAGAGGGTCATGAGATTTGGAAAGAAGGGGAAGTTGAGCCCTAGATATATCGGTCCTTTCGAAATACTGGATCGTGTTGGGAAGGTAGCTTACCGATTGGCGCTTCCACCGAATCTCTCCCAAGTTCACGATGTGTTCCATGTATCTCTCCTTAGAAAGTACATACCTGATCCTTCACATGTACTCAGCTCAGAAGTTGTACCGCTGGAGCAAGATCTTTCTTATGAAGAACAGCCGATAGAGATTCTGGATCGTAGCGAAAAAGTCCTACGAAACAAGACCACTCGCTTGATGAAAGTTTTATGGAGGAACCACCAATTAGAAGAAGCTACATGGGAGCTTGAGGATATAATGAGGGAGAGGTATCCACATCTGTTTGTTACAAAGTGACGAATTTCGAGGGCGAAATTCATTTTAAGGGGGTTAGAATGTAACACCCGAGACTTTTATGAGAAATATTTTGTTTTTAAATCATCAAAGGAATCTCTCACTACACACAACACTAGATTGTCTTTCTTTACACGCAACCGCGGCCTTCCTCGATAGCTTGTGTCGTACGCAATACTGAGTTTCACTAAACAACGATATGCTATTAAAATATTATTAAAACTAGCCATTATGAATAGTAATAACCACTTTTTGAAATTTTGTAAATTTTATTTTTCAAAATGGACTTCATTTTTGGATTCGGAATATCGAAATTAGCATAGGGTGAAATTTTGGTATTTTTCTGAAAACTTTCAATTTTTGATGAATAGTGAAACCACTAAGTGGTAGTTAAAAAAACTGAATTTTTCATAAAATATAATTTTACCGCTTCTGTGAGTGGAATTTCGAAAATCCGAGAGACACGGTTAATATCAAGGACTAAAATGTGGTACAATGAGATGAAAATAATTTTTGGTGAATAGAAACTTTTTACTTTTTTTTACCACGGTTAAAAGTAAATAGGGTAGTTAATGGTAAAAATGATATTATTATTACCCTAACACATGTCCTAATTCTATTGGATAAGTGTAATTCGACCAAAAACAACCTTAGGAATAAAATATGACCATTTAGGCCCACTTGAATTAGATTAGGACATTTATTATTAATTTATTTAAAGAAGGGTTAAAATAGTTAAAATCAAAGTTTAATAAGTAAATCATTTTTAATATAGGGTTATACATAAGATAAATTCGGTTGTAAATATTCATTAGAAATCTAATAATACTTCCTACATAATGATATTTTATTTATAATTTTTAGACATTAAATAATTTAATTTATTTATGACACAATGATGATGCAGTAATTACCATAATAGTGAAAAATTAGAATTATTGATATTATAAATACCCAAATAAATATAATTTGAGACTTTTTATGAATTACACTAATTTTCTAGTTTAATATGACATGTTAGGATTGATTTAATTAACTTTTGTCGAAGTAATCATTCTGTTATGAGTTTCACAAAAATCAACTATTGAATAGTGTCAAAATTGACATAAAATAGATTTTAAAACAAATATTATATTATTGATTGTTATTTTATTCCTAAAAATCTAAGGTTCGGCCAAGATACTTATATCAAGATAGGCGTATCATTAATGGACCACTTGGGGGTCGCTTGGATGTATATGGTAAGTTTATTAACTATATAATATAAAAATACAAAGTGACATGGTAAATGTCAATCTAATTAATTAAGAGTTAAAACTAAGAGATAATGTTAGTATAATGACCTAAACTTGTCTAAATTCTATTGGATGAGAGGATTTTGACCCATCCCCACCTTAGCTTCGAAATAAATCAATTTGGAGCTATTTAAAACCGAATTTGGCTTTATAATAAAATAATATTTTTAGTTATTCCAAAGGTGCCCCTCTCCTCCCTTATAAAAGGGCACCTCCTCCCTCTATTCCTCACACCACTTTGAGCCTTCAAGCTCGTCCAACCCCTGCCAATATATCCTCTCCACTTCCCTAGAAACATCCTAGAGGTCCTGGTCCTCTTCAAGGACCAATTTTAGTGCCCTAAAAGGAAGTCTCAAATAATCACTTCAAAGAAGAGGTAATGTTCGTTACCGATTCTTTCATCTTTATTTCTTCTTCCACTTCTTCTTCTTTAGTTGTTTCATTATGAAGTAATAACATTAGTATCACTCATATACTGATATGTTATTATAAGCATGAAACAACTCTATTTCACCATCTATCCATCCTACGGAAAAAGAAATCACCGCGCGTGCGTACGTACGGAATACCGTCTTCACGCTGTGGTGTAATCTATTTTCCCTCACCACCTTACTTGGATGGGTATAATGGTGTAAATAATAACTATATATGATTATTGTAAAGTGATATTGATTCTGAAATAGTATACATACACTCCAATACAATTCCACGATCATGGGAACGATATCTTCACTCGTGCGTACGTACGGAATACCGTCTCCACGATGTGATGCGACTCGTTCTATATGATCTTCATTGCATAATGATTATATAAATGAATTGAATGAATGAATATGATATATATTACACTAATACCATTCTGGAAATGAGGTATCTATAACCTAAAGAGAAGAATAAGAATTTATTCGACAAAACACGCATAAGAACAAAAAGTAATAAACACCCGAATAACAAGTATTAATGAAATATTACTAATAAGAAGCTAAGAATATGACCATATATGATATCATAACAATAAGTATGATTCTGGAATAAGTCAATAACATTATTTAAATCATTATACAGGAGGTTCGGACACTTATGAAGCAAATCGGACCTAAGGTAAGGGAAAATATCACAATCTCATTTTATCCGAGATTGTTTATACTTTGGTATTTACTGGGGTGTATTTTATCATCAACATCCATGTTTTCTCAATATGTAATATTGTTTCCATCCACCTACAATTGTTTAAATCCAATTTTACCCTTCGGTGAGTTTTTAGTAAAAGATATAAAAGGAATCTTTTGTCGTTTTTCGTACGAGGTACTTTTTGACTTTTCCGACAAAAGTACGAGAAGAATGTTTTTTTAACTTATACGGCATGAATGGATTTTTAAAACATTATTTCTAAGAATATTACTTTACAAGTTTTCAAGTTTATTTTTAATCAACTTCTTTTAGTTTATAATTGTATGACATGTTAAGAAAGGAAAACTGTTTTTGAAGTAGAAATGATATTTTCCTCAAGAATGGAGTTCAAGTGTTTTATCAAAATTATTTTCCATCTAAAAGAATATAGGGTTCTGTTTCTATCCCTATTATTACATTGATTTGATTATGTTGTGATGGAATTATTTTTATGAATTCCTTTATCTTATATAAATTGTTTTATGATGTCATGTTGTTTAAGAATCCCATTTTTATTACATGGGTTATGCAATGATTTATGATTTTGTGGCACACATATGAATGGTATCATTATGAGATGGGTGGGACCTATATCTCCCTCCAATGCATTGGGTAAAGATTTTATATCTCATGAGATAGACATGGCTGGAACGGCAGGTTAAACCGGTTCAGTGAAACAGGACTGAAACGAGGAGTGAACTCGGTTCAGAAATGGACTTCGTCCACTAAGATAGTCTTGGCAATGAGTCTTGACTAATAAGAAATGATTCTCTATGATTATGTGTGTATGCCACAAAGTTTCATGTTTTAAATTATGATTATTGGGATTACATTTCACTACTATGATTTATCCCATGTTATGAAATTATGATTTCTTTTGCAGGTTAAGATTTCCAAAAGTTATGTTCTTATGATGTGATTGATATTTCTTTTGTTTACCCTTACTGAGCATTTGAGATCACCCTTTTGTATGTTTTATTTCCCCAGGTCAGGAAGAAGGTTATTAAGTAGGATATGCCAAAAAGGGACTCTAGATATGATGAAATAAATGGGAGGCAAAGTAGATGCTTTATGAACCAGTTGTTTATGTTTCCCAGTTTCTAAAGACTTTATTCCTATACGGTCCTTCCATGGTTTTGTTATATGTTGTAATAAGTATGCTTCAATTTTGAAGTATTAACAATGTATGTAAAGTATGGGTCGTTATAACCTCTTTCAATTGTGTCTTATCATGATCCGCGATTTACATCGAAATTCTAAAAAAATCAGAAAGCTTTGGATACTGAGCTTCATTTGAGTACTACTTATCACCCTCAAACCTATGGATAGTCTGAAAGGATGATCCAAACTTTAGTAGACATGTTGAGATCATGCTCACTTGACTTTCAAGATATGTGGGGTCAGTATTTACCTTTAATAGAGTTTTTCTACAATAATAGTTTTCATTCAAGTATTCAAAAGGCGTTGTATGAAGCGTTATATGACAAAAGATGTCGCACACCAACTTATTGAGATGAAGTTAGTGACAAGAAACTTATAGGCTCATAACTTGTGGAGGAAACAATATCAAATATAAAGACTATTCAAACTCATATCAAAGCAGTTCAAAATAGACAAAAGAGTTATGGTGACAACCGAAAAAAGGATTTGGAGTTTCAAGTGGAAGATTGTGTCTTTCTGAAAGTATCTCCATGAAAGGGTGTCATAATGTTTGGTAAGAAAGGGAAATTGAGCCCTAGGTACATTGGACCTTTTAAAATTCTGGAGAGAATTGAAGTTGTGGCTTATCATTTGGCAATGTCACCTAACCTTTCTAAAGTACACGATGTGTTCTACATCTCTTTGTTAAGGAAGTACATGTCAGACCCAATGCATGTTCTCACTTCTGAAAGAATAAAATTGGAACCTGGTTTATCTTATATGAAGAGTCTATCCAGATTCTAGACACTAGAGAACAGGTGTTGAAAAATCAAATGACTCGGTTGGTAAAGGTACTTTGGAAAAATCATAAAATTGAAGAGGCGACGTGAAAACCAAAGAAAATTATGATGAAGAGCTAACCAAATCTTTTTATGAGGTAACACTCTGGAAATATCAAGGATAAAATTTTTAATGGAGGGAATGTAACACCCAGAGATCTTATAGTATGTCTCTTTTAAATTCAACAACTTCGATAGCTTATGCACTGAGCTTAAATAAACCGTGATATACTATAAAATATTAACATGACTGTTGGAATAGTAATGTGATCATTAAGAATAGTAATCTAACCAATAGAATAGTAACATCACCTATGAAGGTATAAATAGAATTTTTGTATCTTATGAATGAAAATACAATATATTTATATCATGGAATAAGTAAATAAATATTTTAAAAATGATAAATTAAGTGTTGATATTTTTTAGAAACGTAAATGTTAAAAAGAAAATTCATTTTCATTAAATAGATTCATAAATTAATATTTTATTGTCTTATGATTATAAGATAATTTCATGAGACCTTAATTAATATTTCAAAGTGTCATAAAATCAGTTATAATTTTAAAATTGGTATTTCTCGAATAAATGGTAATTTTAATTAAAAATTAAATTTCTCACATTAAGAAAATTATTTTCAAAAAAATGGAGTCCATTTTTGAATTCTACACGTTGAAAAATTGTTACGGTGAATTTTTGAGATTTTTTTAAAATAGTTGAATTTTTTTGTGAATAGTGAAATACGATAATTTATGATATTTAACAAATACATGAATTATTGAGTCATGGTCGATGTATGGCCGAAGTAAGCTCATAATCTCGAACTCCTCTCTTTACTATATTTAGTCATGGGAAACAACACTATTGATAATATTAAGCCAAAATAATAAATTAATGATTAAATTAACCAAAAACATCCATCCCCTCCCACTATAAATATCACTCATCACCACATCTTCTCCTCACACCTTTCAATCCTTGAAACTTGTCCAATTTCTGCTCAATCATCTTCCCAAGTCTCTCCCCCACGTCCAGGAGTCTTTGGTCTCAACAAAATACCAAACCCAATTTTCTTAAGAAAGTTCTCAATGAGAAGAAGTTCAAGAGGAAAAAACTTCTTTTTGTTTTCTTTTAATTCCTTTCCAATTTCTTTTCTTTCCTTATCATCTCCTCACATCCCTATTCCAAAGTGGCATAATAATTCCAATATCTTTTATATACTGAAATGTTATTGTGTTAATGGAATAATCCTATATCAAATATCTTATATCTTCCTCTTTCGTTCTAAAAATGAAAACATCATTCGTGAGGTGTCGATTCGCCACCTTCGTGGACGATGATTTTTTGTTTTCTAATATCGTCTTCAAGACTGGTCATAAAACCATTATAATGGTTAAACCAGATTGCAAAATGTATATTAAAACTTATTTAGTGTCCTGGAACCATCATATATACATAATATTAATTAATAAAACAAAACTAGTTCGTGATGATAAAAAAACCGAAATAATCTAAATGTTTATCATTAACGTTTTACATAATGAATCATCCTCGTATTTGGAAACAAAATGATATATAAGATAATTTAATCTTTTGGAAGTTCATTAATAACATATAATTTCAATTCTGGATAACTATTCTCATTTTACATGATCTTTCATACATGTATACAAGTAAACCAATCATAAAATCCAAGAAAATGAACACTCTCGAACGACGAAATTGAATCTTATAACTCATCAAAAAGATCATAAATGAACTTAATAAAATTATAATAAATCAAATACATGTTGAAGAGAGTCTGAATTAAATTATTAATGAATCAAATTTCATTATCCAAAGCATTAAGTACAAATGCATAACACTTTCGGACATAAGGTAAGGGTTTCTTCCCGAACCTTCATTTTTCCTTCAGGTTACGCTTTCTCTCTCTTTACCCCAATGTAATTCATAATTCTTCTTATGTACTCCTATATTCTATGTGTATGTTCCAAACATATGTACCTTTATCAATTCTTTCTTTGATGGGAAATACATGTTTTATAAGGTTCTCTTTTAATCCAACCTGATAAGAAAGCCCGATTAAAGAAAACTTCTCAATTTACCCATTTTCAAGTACATTCTATAATCTATTTTAAGCCATAAATATTTTTCTAAAATCACTCTTTTTATCATGAAAAACTATCTAAGTTCATTTCTGGTTTTATACAAACAATTATGTCTTTGACTGCTTTAAAGACTCGTTTATATTCTCCATTAAATCGCACTGAAGTGGCTCATTTCTAAAGTTTCTTAAACATTCTTTTTACATGTTTTCACTTCAGTTTCCAAATTTCAGTATGAATATTCTTTTAATATTCCTCAAATATAATTTCATTCCCTTTTCTTTTCTGGAATATAAATGTTTACAATCTGATTTTATGACAATTGCAAATGATTTTCCAAAAGAACTCTTTCTTCCAAAGTAAAAAAAGGGTATTCCGCTCAAGAATTTCAATGTATTTTCATCTATTTCAACACCCTCTTTTGAATCTTATGTTTAATTGAGATTGATCTATTATGTTATCATCTATCATATTTTATTGAATGGTTTGTGATTATTTTGATTTGTTAGAACCAAGGTTGTTCATTGCTAGATATGTAGTATGGTTTGTGTTTGTTGTTAATCCTCCACATAGAAGATCAGGGAGTACATGGAAGATCAAGGAGTTTGAAAGAAAAGGGATCTTACAGTTCAAACTAACAGCAGTATTGAAGGTGGCATTGTTTCCCAGTGTTTGCCAAATTTTTTAGTCCAAAATTTGGAGGATGGCTTTCAACGTGAGAAGTGGTTTTTCTTGAAGGCCTAATGAAAATATGGAAAATGCATGAGTTTCGCGAAGATGGGCTATGCGAGTTGTGTTTCGTGAAGGATTAAAGAATTATGACGGTGTGCTCCGTGATTAGGACGGGCATCGCAAACAGAGACAGTGTTCTCCGCATTTACGAGAATTGGAGCTTCGCGGACGATGACGAAAAGCTCCGCGATTACGACGAGCGCCGCGAAGGGTTTTGACGGAAAGATCTGTGATTACGACGAGCATCACGAACATCAAATTTCCATGGAGCTTCGCAACAGAAGGAGCTACGTGAAGATGTTTTTGAAATATTCGGAAAAACCGCAAAGAGGCGTTGGAGCTTCGCGAACAGCCAAGCCTATAAATATGAGGCCACCCCTCTTCACTTGACACGAATTTTTCCAAGGAAAATCCAGAATCAATCTGATTTCGTGAAGCCGGGGGAGCTCCACAAAACTGGCATTCCATGCGAGTTTGAACATCGCGAAAAGACTACTTTAGTCTTGATTGATGTCAATACTTTTGATTAAAGGGTGCTTCGCGATGATAAGGTATTCCGCGTTGACTCAGTGAGCTTCGCGAAGGAGTTTGTTCCGTGAATGCAGTGAGCTTCGCGAAGGCAGTTTGTTTTGCGAAGGCAGTTAGCTTCGTGAAGGTAGGAAGCTTCGCGAAGGAGCTTCGCGAAAGGCAGTATTGAACATCAGGTTTAAAATGATAGGGATTTCAGTGTGCGTCAACTCATGTCTATGGTGCAAATAGAGTCTCGTGCTAGATAGATACAAAGACTTTAATGTCAATCAATTGAAGCGACCTTCAAGTCGATAAACTGAGTTTGACTTCTCTCAAAGCAGTGAGCTAAAGGGAGTCGGTGGAAGTGATCTAAGGAACGTAGTGTGTTATCCCTAAAACCTTGTAAAGGCAGTGTGTCTGGCACAGAGTGACTATGACCGAACTTATTGTACTCCACATCTAGTGAAGATTATTGGATTTAGTTAATACTGACACACTATCGGTGTATGCTCCTTGGACTAACCCTTACTGGTGAATCAAGTCAAATTGTTGTGTTCTCTCTTTGTATGTGAATGTTTTATTATTACACTACTCCAAAAATAGGTTTAACAAGTTCCTACCAATGTGGGAACAAGATCTATCATTTTATAATAAAAAGTTGACACCATGATTCACTTCTTCCCTCTCAGGGTGCTCTAGAGTCCTACAAGTGATATCAAAACGAAGGTTCACGTATGTTGGATACTCTACAGTAAATTCATTCTCTGTTAAAGATTTGAGTTTCTTTCCTAAGTCAACAATGAAGTGCAGTTTTGATGAAGATCTTATTATCTCTGAGCAGAAGACTATATCCACCAAGACAATTATGAACAGGAAAAAGAAAGAGGGAGACAGTTGAAGAAGTCCATCTTATCTAAAGAAGAGGTAGTATCTAATTCTTCATGCCTTTCTAACAATGAAAATATATCAGGCTTAAAAGGTGAAGAGAAGGTGGCTCAGGTTTCCACCAATGAAAAGGGCAACACTTCTAACTCATGTAAGTCAAAATTATCAAGTGGTCAGGAGATATGTGTTAACACCTTTGAAAGTTGTCCTTAAAATAAAGATCATAGCACAAGTGGTGATGTTGATCAATCTACAACCTCGCATGAATTTGGAATTGATAGATTAAAAAAAATATCTGCATGATATTCCCAAAGAAAGAGTCGCATTTGTTTATAGAATCTTTCAATGTATGCAGGCAGAGATCACCCAGCTAGAAGGAGAAGCTGATTCGATGGAAACGGGCTTGCAAGGAAAAATTCCTGAGTGTTTAAAGCTCTCCAAACATGTTGGAACCTTTGAAGCAGCAAATAGAAAACTTGAAATAAGTTCATCAAAATACCTCAAAGAAGTTGAAGAAAAAGAGGTAGTCAAAAGACTCTTGAAGAAAAGATCCATGCGCTTGAAGAAAAATTAAAAAAATAGCACTAATGTCAAGGGTTTACAATTGGAAGAAATATCCAAGAAGATCAAGGAACATGACTGCTTGATTCAGAATAAAGTTAAGATGCATGAAGAATAATTTGTTAGAATGGAGAAGGCTTGTGAAGAAAAGATGATTATGATTAAAGACTAGAAAATCATCCTCAATATGAAATGTCTAGATTTGGAAGCTCGGTTGGTCAATCTTGAGAAGATATTTATTGAGACTTCACAAAAGAAGGAAACAGTTGATGCAACAACTCAATGTTCACTGGAGGATTCAAAAGCTAAAAGACCACCAACATGTGATAAGAAGATCATGACATCATTTGATGATCTATCTCAAGCAGCTGAGAAAAAATAGGTATCATCCATTCCAACTTGTATTAATGTCTCTAAACCTATTATCATGAAGAGTGCAGGTTGTAAAACAAGTACCGGACAAGTATGGATGAAGAAAAGTGATAAGAAACCTACCACCATGACTAGGGTGGATAGGAAAAAGAGTACGAAATCAGGTTACCCACAAAGAGCACAAAAAGTCACTAAGAATATCCAACAACCTTATACAGAAGATATAAGGAGATCAAGGTTCGTTGGTCAATGTTGGTGTTGCAACAGATTTGGGCATTGTGCATTAAATTGCTGGTACAATCCTCAAAATGTGAAAGCGCAAAGAAAGCCTATATCATGGGGGAGCAAGCCTGATATGAAGAAGCGGCGTCCACAAGTCCAGAAGCATCTGTTTACTGCAAACAGATTTGGAATGCTTGATAACATATGTGAGGTATGCAATGGCAGTGGTAACAAGGTTGGTACGTGCTCATCTCAACATGTATCCAAAGCTGATAAGAAAAGAAGATCGCAAAATCTGGCTAAGAATAAAGAAGAAACCTTGGAAATAAATCAGAATAATGTTGTGAACAAAAATCCTCCCAAGAAGGTATCAATGAAGTATTGTTAGAAGACCTTGGATTCTAAATCCAAAAAGATGAAGGGTGGTGCATCCAAGAAAACTACTAAGATGTATGAAACTTAGACAAACTCATGTGGAAGATCCAAACATGCTGCAACATTTCCTAATGACATGTTAGTTATTTGACTAGAAGATTTGGAAAGAATGAAGAGACTTGAAGATGCACAAGCCAAGGTTGGTGCAAAGGGAAAAGAGAAGCTTCCATGTGATGAAAACAAAGTTCATGAGAGTTGGAAAACAAAAGGAAACTTGTGTATTAATGAAGTTCTGTGTGAGAGATGCATGCAGTCTGGTCACATTGCAAAAGGATGTTTAACCTTAATACTAGAGCAAGAAGAATTCCTCAGGAGTAAGACCGTGTCATCCATTATGGATGTTAAGAAGAACAATTCTCTACACAAAGTAGAAGAGAATGTGAAGAGATCCATGTCATGACAACATAAATCATAAAATATGTTCACATGTGCAAGCATGAAGACTAGATCAAATGGTGTAACATGGTTGAGAAGATCATCACAACCGTGCAGTTCATATTGATGAAGCAAGAAGAAACCACATTATTCCATTAATATTTTGTGTATGGTATTTGTGCTTATAATATAGGAAATTGAAGGTGAAGCAAGTTCTCAGGGGTGGAATCTGAGAACTAGATAGGGTTGTGAATTCTTGATAACCAAACTGAAGAAGTCACCATCTCTGAATGATTCCTCAATTCGATATTCAAATACAGATATGATGGAGGATCATTTTTTTAGGAAGATAAAGTTGTTCTATTCTTAACAATTAGGATAAAGAATGTATCATCATTGATTGGTCTTATGTATGGTATACTGGAGAAAGTGTTCAAGAAGATTATCCTTGGTGATTATGTGAAAGTTTCCCAGTGTGGACAGTCACAAGATGAAAACCCATTCTAGTATTTTCTCCATACTGAAATTTCTTGAAATCCATTCTTGATGAGATCCACCATTATGAAGATATCGAAATAGTGGAAGACTAGTAAAAAAATTAGGGTGACACAAAGAATATGATCTAGAAGAAGAATCAGAAGAAGAAACAATGGGTGAAGAAACTTCATTTGAACCTCACGGGAGAAATAGTATAGTTGAAATTGATCAATCCAACATCATTGAGGATTGGACCGCACCCACATCGACAAGGATAATGAGGAATGATGCACATTATGTATTTCTATAAATTATTGAACCAACCTCATTTGAAGAAGCTGCAAAGGTTGAATCATGGGTTAAATCCATGAATGAAGAGTTGTATCAGATCAACAAGAATCAAATATAATATCCAGTCAAAACAACTTTCTTAAATGGTGTTCTTGAAGAAGTTTACATAGACCAACCAGAGGGTTTTCTACTTGGTAATGTTGAAATGAAGGTTTAAAGATTAAAGAAGACACTCTATGGTTTGAAGCATACATCACGAGAATGGTATTCTCGACTGGGTTCTCATTTAAAGAAGCTAGAATTTAAAAGAGGAGTGGATCACAATCTCTATGTAAAGAATTCTCCAAAAGATCAGTTCATGGTACTGATATACGTCGATGATATTATGTTTGGTGGAAGCAGACAGTGATCAATGGAAGAATTTTTCAATCGCATAAAATCAAAATTTAAAATGTCTATAATTGGTGAACTCACATACTTCTTCGGTCTGCAGGTGATACAGAAGAAAGACTACACTTTTATTTCTCAGGCAAAGTATGTGAGAGAGTTGCTGAAGAAATTTAATATGCATGACTCCAAACCAATGTCGACTCCAATTACGATTGGGACAAAACTGGGAAAGCATGAGGATGGGGCATCTGTAGATCCCACAATGTACCGGAGAATCATTAGAAGCTTATTGTACTTGACAGTGACACGCTTAGATATTGTGTTTACAACATGTTTGGCATCCCTCTTTCAAAGTAATCTGAAAGAAGAACATATGGCAGCAGTAAAGTGAATCATGAGGTACATTCAAAGTACTCACAGTTATGGTTTATACTTTGCTGCCAGAAAAGATAATGACCTATCGGTATTTTCTGATGTTGATTGGGCTAGAGATGTGGTGGACAGAAAGTCCACAAGTGGTGGAGCATTCTTTATTGGTAAGAAATGTATGGGCTGGTTGAGTAAGAAACAGGAAAGTACTTCACTTAGTACTGTTGTAGTAGAATATATCCCTACTATAAAGGTCTGCACTCAGTTACTTTGGATGAAGCAACATCTAACTGATATTGATGATGAGATGAAACAGCCAATGGTAATTCATTGTGATAACAAGAGTGCAATTGATCTTATGAAGAATCTTGTTCAGCATTCTCGTACGAAACACATTGAAATCAGATATCACTTCATCAAGAAAAAAGTTGAACAAGGCATGATTAAAATGGATCATGTTGGAATTGATGATGAAGTGATTGACATACTGACCAAGCCATTGTTAGCACATGTGCTCGAGAAGCATCGGTTGAACCTCGGTGTTCAACCACCTCTCAGTGCATAAGGAGGTTACGAGGTGTCCCCTCTCCCCACATGAATTAATTGTTTTAATCTGTCTGTTGAAGTGATGAAGGTTTATGGGGGAGATACGATCCAGGGGGAGTATGTTTTGAGCTCTACAAGTCAAAGTTAAGTTCTTTAAGCTTATTATCGATGGGGGGAATGGATAAATTCAATGGTTCAATGGTAAAAAGTAGAAGGATGAAATGTTTTTTTGGTTGCAGGAGAATAAAGAATGGAGAATAGAGAAAATTGATGAGTTGTAAAGGGGAAAATGAGAATTATGTGTTATGAGGAAATAGTTCAGGGCATGCAATGCTGCTGTGACAGTGAGAATTCGATGTAATGAAAAAACTGTTCAGGGCATATAATGCTTCTGTGACACGGTCAGAGAAAAGCTTGGACATCTTTAAGCATTCCAAAACACGAGAACCCAATTCATACTTCTCCTCTTGTTTTCTACACCGAGCTTTGCTCACGTGGACTTGGATGAGTTATTTCTTGTGTATCAGGTTTGGATAGTGGTTGGTGCTTCATTGAATTTATCTGCAGATAGCCAACAAACCCAAAGGGGGAGATTCTTAGAACCAAGGGTGTTCATTGCTGGAAATGGAGTATGATTTGTGTTTGTTGTCAATCCTCCACATGGAAGATCATGGAGTACATGGAAGATCAGGGAGTTTGAAAGAAAAGAGATCTTACAGTTCAAGCTAACAACAGTATTGAAGGTGGTGTTGTTTCCCAGTGTTAGCCAAATTTTTTGGTCCAAAATTTAGAAGATGGCTTTCAACGTGAGAAGTGGTTTTTCTTGAAGGCCTAATGAAAATGTGGCAAAGGCATGAGTTTCGCGAAGATGGGCTACGCGAGTTGTGTTACGCGAAGGATTAAAGAATTCTGACGGTGTGCTCCGCGATTACGACAGGCATCACGAACGGAGATGGTGTCCTCCGCAATTACGAGAATTGAAGCTTCGCGGACGGTGATGGAAAGCTATGTGATTACGATGAGCGCTGCGAAGGGTTTTGACGGAAAGCTTCGTGATTACGACGAGCATCGCGAACAGCAAATTTCCATAGAACTTCGCGACAGGAATTACGCGAAGATGTTTTTGAAAGATCCGAAAAAAACCGCAAAGAGGCGGTGGAGCTTCACGAGTAGCCAAGACTATAAATATGAGGTTACCCCTATTCACTTGACACGAATTTTTTCAAGGAAAATCCGGAATCACTTTGATTTCGCGAAGCCAGGGGAGCTTCGTGAAACTGACATTCCATGCGAGCTTGAGCATCGTGAAAAGACTACTTTAGTCTTGACTAGTGCCAATACTTTTGATTAAAGGGTGCTTCGCGATGATCAGGTATTCCCCATTGACTCAGTGAGCTTCGCGAAGGAGTTTGTTCCGTGAAGACAGTGAGCTTCGCGAAGGCAGTTTGTTCAACGAAGGCAGTTAGCTTCGCGAAGATAGGAAGCTTCGCGAAGGAGCTCCACAAAATGCAGTATTAAACATCGGGTTTAAAAGGGTAGGACTTTCAGTGTGCATCAACTCAGGTCTATGCTGCAAGCAGAGTCTCGTGCTAGACGGGGACAAAGTCTTTAATGTCAATCCATTGAAGCGACATTCAAGTCGATAAACTGAGTTTGACTTCTCTCAAAACAGTGAGCTAGGGGGAGTCGACAGAAGTGATATGAGGGATGTAGTGTGTTATCCCTAAAACTTTGTAAAGGCAGTGTGTCTGGCACAGAGTGATTGTGACCAAACTTAATGTACTCTACATCTAGTGAAGATTAGTGGATTTAGGTACGACTGACACACTGTCGGCGTATGCTCCCTGGACTAGCCCTTAGTGGTAAACCAAGTAAAATTGTTGTGTTCTCACTTTGCATGTGAATGTTTTATTACTGCACTACTCCAACATATAGGTTTAACAAGTTCCTACCAACGTGGGAACAAGATCCGTCACTTTATAAGAAAAAGTTGACACATTGATTCACCCCTCTCCTCTCAGGGTGCTTTAGGGTCCTGCATTTGGGATGACCTTGACAACATTTGTCATATTACTTTGGATTGTTTATGATTATATTTACTGATTGGGGAAAATTATTTACATTTCATGTGCTAATTTCAATATGAATGTATATGTTGATTATGTTTCATCACTTTCATATGAGGAATGCATTGAATTTAGTAAGTGTCGAGTGGGGCTTATTATAGCCCCTCGATGCATCAGTAGGTCTCATGAGACAAACTGATTTGGGTATTGGCTAATGTCTTACCTGATTATGTATGGTGTCTTGACCAAAGCCTTGATGACGTGTTTATGATGTCTCGCATTATGCATTCCCTCATTATGAGATTAGTTATTAATATTCCATGTGATTATTCGACTAGTAGAATATTTGTGGTTAAGTATCTTTCTCATGTGATTATTTATATGACATTATTTGAACAGTTTTTATTCCTACCATATTATGCTCAAGATTATATTTTAATGGCATGTGTTTTTAGTTATTCATCTTGCTTTATTGTTTATGTTTATCTATGATAACTTTCGTTGTATTGTTTACTCTTACTGAGCATCTGAGCTCACCTCTTATGTTTTATTTTTCCCCATTATGTCATGATATATATTATGTTTGACATGCAGGGATAATCTATGAGAATAATGATGTTTCCAAATAAGTTTCTATATTGTATTTCATTTCAAGTTGTAATGTAATGCTTATGTATATATCTAGTTTTCCAAAACTACTAAACTATTTGGTCATTGGGATGTGATCGCTTGTATCTTATGTCGATGTAATAAAGTAAGGCACCAGCTTCGGGCTACTGGGGTCGGGGTCTTTACATCATCTCTCTTTCCTTCTGTTTTTGTTTTGATTCTTGAATGCGAGAATAGTTTGAGAGGTATCTGACGTAACGGCTCGGGCATTCCGACCCGTTACTTTGTGGGAAATCTTGTGGTTGAGGTGTCTGGGGAAAGTTCAGAGGTGTTTGGTGGAGGAAGGGAGAAGTTTTGAGGTGTTTTGGAGGAAAAGTATGAGTTTTAGAGTATGACGGTAGATCATTCCGATGGTAGATCACCAACGATAGATTTATGGCAGTAGATCACCAACAGTAGATCATTTTGGTTGTAGATCACCAACGGTAGATCATTCTGGCGGTACATCACCAACGGTATATCTCTGGCGATAGATTACCAACGGTAGATATCTGGCGATAGATCACCAACGGTAGATATCTGGCAGTAGATCACCAACAGTAGATCATTTTGGGGGCGGATCACCAACGTTAGATCTTTGGCAGCAGATCACTAACGGTAGATCTACAGTGATTCCAGTTTTCCAGAAATTTCCAGTTTTCCCCTTTTTGCGTTTTCATTGACGAAAAATGGTTTCAATGCCATAATTAATGGTTTTCAAAGCCGTTTTAAAGGAGGATAATTATATCCTCTATTTCTAAAAAGTCTAGATCCCTTTTAATGATCAAACCGCGTGGATTTAATGAGATCCACCTTTAATGGTCAACTAAACTGTATCAAATCACACAAGTTTCGAATCTAATCTTTGTAAAGCGAAGATCCTTCCTTCGTTCTTTCTGGATTGTTTTCTCTTAAGACGGGAGGTTCTCAATCCTTCTTCCCTTAAGAGTCCTGGAACATTGTTGCTGCAGTTGACTCAAGTTCTCTTTATGTGGTTCCATTTGGTGCGTGCATCCCCTGTTTTTGTGCAGCAAAATTGTATAAAGCTTCTTTCTTCCTTATAGAATTTTTCTTTGTTTCTCTTTGTATGTATCATGCGGGATGGGTTTATTATAGTTATCCCTTGTGGAGAAGGTTGAATCTGACTAAAGATAAATGAATTGGTGTAAACAGAATTTAAAGGGGCGGGGGAACGTGAAGTATGATCATACGGTCTTGTTATTGATTAAATGTTGTGAAGTATATGGGCTAAATGCTGACAGAAAATTATGGTTGTTAGGGTTCCATGTTTGCGCTATTATGATGTGAATTATGGAATGCATGTTGTGTGATTATTGACAACACTTAAAATGTAATTAACTAATCACGTATACATGGTTAATGAATTGGATGCTCCGGGATCTTATGGCTTGTGTGATAAAGCTCTTAAATAAAGAAGTGGAATTGAATGAAAACCTCTGTCTAATCTGAAAAATGATATGTGTGTGATGGGGGATGTGTTTGTGAAAACGATTGTTTTGTAGCTTGGTTGTGTTGGTGCGATGCATGGGCAATGGTTATGTCGTTATGCGTGTGCAATGGGGTTGCGATGGTGGTTGTGGTGCGATTATGCAGTGGGGCTGCGAAAGTGGATGTCGGCCTATTGGCATGTGGAAGTTGGGTTGTCAGTTGTGATATGATGTTACGCTAGTAGCCCGAGTGGTAATGGAATTAAATACATGATAATGATTTTAAATGGATGGGATGTCTGTTTTAACGGTTAATGTTTATATATAAACTAATGGACTGAAAATATGAAACAATGTGTTTGCCTAAATAAAATGGGATGCTAACAAATGTTATACGTAAATTAAATTGACCGTTAAATGGAATTTATTGATAATGTGACATCTAAAAATTGACCAAAAGTGGTTTTAAAAGTGGAAAGTGATTTCTGGCTTTTGTTTTGATCGTGTGGGGTTGTGCATTTAGTTTTGGCAGCAGAAGTAGAGTATCTTGTGAAATGGTTAGTGTCTCGATTATGAACTCATAGGATTGGGCTTGTGTGTTCGAGCACCATCCAATATCCTCGTGGGAGGATGGGTAGCTAGCTACCCACTCTGATATTATATATATATAACATTGTATATTCCGTGTGATTTCTATACGCGGCCAACTCACGTCGAGCACCATGTGTTGACACACACACACACAGAGAGAGAGATATATGGACGGTGTTTTTCCCAATATCCCAGTGGAGTGATGGATGGTTGGTTACCCGCTTTTCTCTGCTTCCGCTTCCAGGCCATGAGGACATGCACGAGTTGTGATGGTTAGAAGACAAGTGTAGTTGTCGGGATGAGACGAGATGTGATGTGATGGCTCAGGTGTATTCAGATGAGATGTCATGAGATGACTTATGGTGGGGGTCGTGCATGGTAGGAGGGCGCGAGGTTGATATTCTTCATGTTCACGATACCCTAATACACTAGTTATGAGATGTGATGTGATGGCTCAGGTGCCTTCGGGCGAGATGTGATATGATATAATGGTTTTGTGTCTCCGAACGAGATGAGATGTGATGTGTTGTGATGTTATACAAAAGTAATTGGAGTGCCAGGACGTTTGATGTTGGGATGTGAGAACACCAAATCAATGAGGTTGTGATAGATATTTGACATGTTTGGATGGTGTCGGTTCTATTGTTTGCTCACGAGTGCATTAGAATGTTTTTTTCACATGCGCGCAAGACTTTGGTTTTCCTACTGAATATACTTGTATGTTCACTCTACGTATATAAAACTGATTTTAGATTTTCAGGAGAACTTCATGGATCGTGCTGGACATTACTATCTCAAACCTTTAGAGTTGTTACTGTAACGTTCCCTTAGCTTTTATTTTGCGACTTTCATTTGAACTTTTATATCTGTATTTGTTTTAGTTATACATGCATTATGGGATGGTTTTAGTTTCCTTTTTATATTATGTCATCGAATTGTTTTCGATTGATTTATCTTACCTCCCGATCATGTTTTATTATAAAGGTAATGTCTCTCATTCATGAGATTTCCATACCTTTGGTGCTAGTAGTCAACCCAAAGCCTACTAGACGCAGGACTCGAGAGTCATTATCTTTTCTCTTTCATTGTGGGGAGAGGATCGTTACAAATAATTTTTCCTCTGAGAGATCTCCATCAATCTCGTGTAAGAAGAGCTTTGACAAATCGGATACAACATAGAACGACATGTAATGTGGATTACGATGAGATTTGGGATCCAATATTCTAAAAACATTAGACAACTTAGATTATGGGTGTCTTATTATAGGGTTTTTATGTGAAAAATTTTATAATGATATGTTTATGAGTTTCAGGCCATTATAAAGGAGAAAACCAAGAAAAAATCCAAGAGATAGAATAAGAGAGGGTGGGATGCTGAATGAGGAATAAGGAAGCTCTAGAAGAATGTTATCTTCAAGCTATCCATGGATTCAAAAAAAATGGGTAAAATCATTGACTTTTACCTTCTGCTATGTATGTAAATATGTTTTGTAATTTTTATATATCATTTGTATGCTTTGAGTGTGTTTACAAGATAGATGCATGTCAAATCCATGAACAAGAGTAATAACAATTCATGGTAAGTCATGGAACCTCGAAGACTAATAATTTATTATATAATTATTGCATGATTATTAATAGCCACCAAAACAATTGGTTGTCAAGGTGAAGTTTGTGACTTATGTGTCGTTCAAATTAATATTGTTTAATTGATGACTAGCGATTTATTATTTAAAACATCGGCAGTTTGATTGAGACCATGGCATTGGCTCAATCCAGGTTTACAACCTTTGGCTTGAATGGATAGCCAACTTTAGTTCTTCGATCCGCATTGGCCTAATATTTGGGCTTATAATGGGCATTTCATATTTTATAAGCACTGTTCATCTTTCCCTAACCTTTCATCAAACTCTATTTTCCTTGATAAATATTATGAAGGAATCCCCCTCAAGGATTACGACTTAACGTGAAGAAACTCTTAAATTTATGTCCTTTGAATTGAAATCTTCATTGCATTTTTTTTTTTTTTTTTTTGTGCTATCTCTGCTGGATTTGGCTTTATTCATTAGTACCCGTACTATTCTTGAATCTGTATTTTGATTATGGGATATAATTTTTGAATACTAATTTAATAAATAATCAAATTGATATTTAATTGATGTGATTTCCAGATTTAATTTGCATAGATAAAAGAACCTAATACAAACCACAACATCACACTATGAGAGGCATTTGGTAAATTCCTTGATAAATGATTTCGGAAAGTACAAAATGCAGTGACCAGCATACATTCACTTTACAGAAAATATTATATCAAATTTCAAAAAATCCACTTAATAAAACATCTAAATTAGTACAAAACAATTAATTAGAAATATAATTATTAAAGAAAAATAGACAGGGAGACGAAGGTTAACTAGTAGAGACCTTGCATTGAATAAAAGATTCTTAATTTTTAAATGGAGATATTTTTTATATTCAATAATTCCCAGTGCAATCTTACATTGTAGTGCAGTCAATTAAATTGCAGTAACTGAAATCATACCAAACGCTATAAAGTGATTATAACCTATTAAATTACACTACAATGTGATTAAAATTGACTAAGAAAACATATTGAAGAAACACAAACCACAAACATGGAGTAAAACATGAGAGTGAAGAGAACGCACCTAGAAATTGCAATTCATACACGTCAGGTTTTCTCTTGAGCACCCACCAGCTTTACACCAAAAAAATGGCACTGCACATACATTTTGGGCAAATATAGCAAGAACATTAACATGAAAAAACAGTAGGAAGCATGATTTGCAGCCAAGGGGGCTCTGGCCCTATCAATAATGGATGTTCGAAAGAGATAAGAAGCAACCCACATTGACTCACTTTGCACAGGAGGTCTTTTTTCTCCCCGTTCCAGAGGCAACCTCGTCCATGGTTTGGCCCCGACGGCGGTACCTGCCGCCGGATGCCAAAAACCCGGGACAAGGTCTGTAGGCTTTTATAGGCCACCAACCAAAGCCCGGGACTGTTGCGATCCCACCTCGAATCCTCCCCTCCCCGTCACAATTCTTCTCCATTTCCTCTCTCCCACAACTCTGGCAACCCCTGCAACCATATGTTCATTTGCAACGCCACATGGCATGAGGATTATGTGTTGAATGTTTTTGCAAATAGGCATTACATCGTTGTCATCAATACTAGTAAATGCATTTAACAAATCTATAAGAGATTTTTAAAACATTTACAGCTGCATTCAGTAAGTTCATAACTGATCATTCAACTATTTCTATCTATTAACAAAAATGATAAATACCATAATGGCGATATGTTGGGTTATGAAGGACATCATAATGCTCAAATGCAGCGGAAGAAACCTAAATAACCCAAGATCTCTCTATGTGAAATTATGTGAACATATAAATGAATAATAATAATCATTCGTACCTTATTGTCCAAACTTCTCTTTCAACAGTGAGTTTGATCAAGATCTCTAAGCAGAGATCAACTGACTCTTATCTCCTTAAGTATCCACCAGCCTATGGAACCACCAGGCATTTTCGTGGGGCCCTCTTCGACTCCAATGACGTGCTAGCGTCGTCTGCAGGTTAAGGAAAGAAAAAGAACAGAGAAAGCTCTGACTTGATCTTTCCTATAGCTCGAGACTCACCTACAAATAAGGCAAGGAACACTTCCTTATAAAGTGTTTCTTCAATAAATGAAGAAACATGTAACGTTCATAACATTTGACCGACCCTCGGCTTTTACATGCATTATAACACTTATAACATATGTCATTCAAGTAAGCGATCGTTCCCTTTCACATACCTAAATTCTCATAAAATACAAATTGAAAAGTCTCTTGGTCCATATCTAATATAGCGCCTATACAACCGTTTTAAAAGGAATACAACTAAAAAGGAATACAGCTGTTTCCAGATCATATCCCCAAAATGATTTAGGAAACCCACATTGACTCATCATCAATTGAATCATGTCCAACAAGGTACAATTACTTCTCTCAAACACACCATCCATGTAACACCCTCAGTTTCAGATATTTTACCCTTTTATTATGTATTTTGAGCTTATATAATACTTGGGTAGAGTTTCGAGTGTTTATGGATAGTTTTGAAGTGTTTTGGAAGTGTTTTAAATGGTGCACAGTTTGGGAGTAACTGGGCAGACACACAGTTGGCACAAGATATGGCTAAATTGTGCGGGTGCCCAGGAGAAACCGTGCAAGTGGAAACAGTGGGGAAAACACAGTTGGCTCACGGTTTGTCAAACCATGCTCGTCAACCGTGCAAGAGGTTTGCCATTAGACAGTAGCACCGCATGGTTGACGCACGGTTTTTCAAACCATGCGGCACAACCCTACGGCTACCTAGGTGATGTCCAGTAGCACGCGCACGATTGATACACAATTTGACAAAACGTGTTGACTAATCGTGCGATGTGCAGTTGATGCTCCAAAAATTAATTTAAAATTCGGATTAAGGCCCCAGAACCCTCATTATTCTCCTATACTCTCAGGCTCTCGAACTTCTCTCCTAGGCTCCCTTGGCGATTCTTTTTGATCTGGTAGCAACTTTTGGCGAATCCAAGTGTTAAGAGATCCGGAATCAACGGTAAGTCTTTCTTCCTCATTATCTTTAGATCCTCTCATCTTCTCTCACCCGGATCGTTAGATCTATTCTGTCATGAATAGATCTATGTTCTATGTTGACAATCTTGATGAGATTTTGTTAGATCTATTGAAGGGAAGATGTTGTGAGCCCGGATCTAGAAGTTCTTTGTACCATTCTTCGTTTTCGCCATCTGTTGAAAGGTAGGTAGCTTCTCTCTCATTCTACTCGTTCTAGAACTTAGAGGCTTGGTGTATAAATCCCTTTTGATTTTGTTGGAAAACTCTCTTGGTTTTAGCACCAAATTCGTTGGTTTTGGAATGATTCTCATAAGGTGTTAGATGAAATATTTGAAAGAAAGTGGTTTCGAAAAGAAATGTTTTATGTGGAATATTTTGATATAAGAACTTGGCATGCAATGTGGCATGTGTTCATGTGCATTTGGGACAGATAGGCGTGATGTACCAACCTCAAAATGGGACAGATAAGGGCGGGAAGTACCCCCGTCAAAATGGGACAGATAAGGACGTGAAGTACCCCGTCAAATTGGTTCTCCAAGCGATGACTTGGGGAAAGGATGACTCACCACCCGCAAGTATAGGGAGGTTCATCGTTGCATGCATTGTGTTTCTCTAGGGGTGCATCTTCATGCTTTCCTCCTCGGTGTTCGGAGCTTGGAGATCTCTCTTGGTGTCTTTGGTGTGCGGCCACAACGGTGTTACAGTGTTGGATGTCCTTTGGTTTCTTGGAGTCATTATGTATTATCAATCGCTCCTACTATGATGCTTTTGTTTATTTGGTTTCCTTTGAGTTGTATTGTTTTTACCCATGCATCATGTAGTTGGTTTGATTATTGGTATTTTGTCTCTTTGGTTGTTTTAGTTATCCAGGGCAAATCGTCTTCCAACATTCCGTCAAGTCCTTGGCATTTATTGTCCACCTTTAATGTCTTGAAGATGTCACCTAAAGCTAGTGGCATCTCTACCTCCTCTCAAGCCAATGAGTTAGGGTGGGATGTTACAATCCCACCGTGATGTTTCAAGAGTAGTGTGTTGTGAAACTATTCCACAAATCTCTTAAATGATCAGTAAATTCCTAGGTAAGTATTCACTATTCCAATCTAATCAAAGCATCTTAATACTTTTGTCTGGTTATTTTTTTAATTTGTTTTTGAACTCTTGAAATTTTCAAAGGTTTCAAACTTCTGTCTCATACAAAACACACAATCATAGTGACTAAAGTCATTGATAAAGGTTACTAAGTACTTATACCACCACTTGTTTGTGAACTCATTAGTCCACATGCATGCATCACTATGTACCCACCATTTGTTTGTGTACTCATTATATATCACTATGTATTAGGTCCAATCGTGCATTAACTCTCTCACCTTTTTCACTAAAAAGTGTTTCCGGCACTTTGCCCAATAAAAAAATATTTGCATTTATCAAACGATTCATAATCGAAAGATTCTAACAATCCATCTTCATGGGTTCTTTAAATGTGTTTCTCATTTATATATCCAAGATGAAAATGACAAAGATAAGTGGTGTTACAATCAACTACCTTGACCTTCTTATCTTGAATGTTATAAATTGGATTATCCATATCCAGAATGCATAAATCATTCATCATATTCTCAATATCATAAAACATTTCATTCATGTATATAGAACAACTCTTGTTCTTAATCATGAATGAAAAACTCTTATTGTCCAAACAAGATATAGAAATCAAATTTTTATTTATAGTTGAAACATAGTAACAATTTTCCAATTCTAAAATTAATCTTCTAGGCAGATGTAGATCATATGTGCCCACCTCCAATAGTGGCATTATTGCCCCATTATTAACGGGTAGATATGCTTCCTTCATCGGTGCTTTTCTATTTCTAAGCCTGTCCACATCAAAACAAATGCGTGATGCATACCCGATATCCAATATCTATGAGTCGGAATTAGAGAAATTGATTTCTATAACATTCGGATCTTTATGCTTAGAATGTTTCCCCTTGAGAACACTTTTGAAAGTTAGATATCAATCAATAAAACTACAAATCCAGCCTATAACAAATCTCAAAATGATTTTCATGATGCATGTCATAATCTATGACACCGCATTTATTGGGTGTGTATCATGTTTTATATAAATTCAATAAGGACTTTTGGACAATTTTTCCCAAATTCATCATATGAATTTTTCTAACTTCATTCCTCTTGTTACCCTAACTTTTAGAACTAGTCAGCTAAGTGCAACCCAAAACTCAGGAATAGGACCTGGTTACCGAACTTTTAGGGTCAGTTACATCATTCATGTCTTACACAAGATAATTCATGGATACCCAAACCGAATGATCGAGGTCTTGACATATGTTTGCTTTGGAAAGAATCAAACACCTAGTATTTCAAAAGGTTTTCTTAGTCTCGTCATTTTCATATGCATCTCATGCAATTTCTATAAATATGCATGCTTTTAACAATTTAATTTCGTATTTTACACTTTTAACAAAATTAATATGTTCCAAAATATATTAATGCATATAACACTTTATACAATTCGTGATTTGTGTTATTGAAAAAAAAACTAATTATATATGTACATATCCAAATTCATCTCATACATAAGGTACATGAAACTCTTTCATATAGAACTTCAGAACATATGAAACCAAAATCTACTCAAAAGCGAGTATGGTGCGACCAATAGTCAACCCTCACTTTTCTAGAATATAGTCTAAGCTCACCGGCCAATATTAAGTCCAACCAAGAGTCTCACTGTTCATATATTAGTACTCAAGAGAGCTTAATTTCAGTATAATCTAAAAACCTAATATGTATAAATAATAATCATCTTTTAATATTGAATTCATAACAAAATAACAAATCATAGTTTTGGTTGAATGAAATTAAATCTTATGTCGTGCCTAGTATGTAACTCTTACATGCACGAAATGACAATTATAAGAAGTAACATGAACACTTTAAAACATACCAACATTTATATGATAAATAATTTATATATATGAATATTGAAGTCACGCCACAAAAAGTTTTTAACAAAAAAATAATAATTTTCATATAGCAAGACCCAAACGGAGTATTTCCCTTAACGTTGTCCGCGTTACAAAACACTTTTATAGCGGACAGCGTTCTGGCCACTATGATGCCCACATTATAGAGCTCCTATAATGTTGTCCAGGGACAGCGTCATCTCATAACATTGTCCCTAAATGATGTCGAAACCGAGCTGGGCGTGATGTGTCCGCGTTGCAATGCACGGTTTAAGTGAATTTTTTAATGTTTTCTGATTCTCCATGCGGGGAGCGTTATCAAAACGTCGTATGCATCACAGAACAAAACTTAAAAATTTCACTAAACGTGGACAACAAACTGGACACATCATTGTTCGCATCAAATTGTTCTTCATACATATCAAATATACATAAAATGGTTTTTCACCATTTCATCACCAAAATCGTTCTAAAATACCATTGCTAGGTTTTGAAGGACATCATGACGCCCAAATGCTCTAGAAGAAACTCAAATAACCCAAGATCTTTGGATGTGAAATGATGTAAACATATAAATAAAGAATAATAAACATTCGCACCTCATTGTCCAAGTTTCCCCTTCACAACAATGAGTTTGATCAAGATCCCAAAACAGTGAAGACCTTCAATTCCAATGGTGTGCTAACATCACTTATGGGTTAAAAAGAGAAGAAGAATGGAGAGAGCTTCGACTTTATCTTGTCTAGCTTGGGCTCAATTACAAATGAGGCAAAGAACACTTCCTTATAAAGTGTTTCTTCGTTAAATGAAGAAACGCCAAACGTTCATAACATTCGACCGACCCTTGGCATTTACATGCACTATAACGCCTGTAACGCCTACCTCATTCAAGTGATCGTTGAACTTTTTCAGCATAGGGTCTTTTTGTTGACAAACAGTAAAAGAAGAATTATATTTATGGAAACAAAAATTGCGTACCAGGAATTACAACGATGGAGAGGGAGATGGAAGGAAGAAGATGACTCAGTGAGTCTTCGGGAGGCCCCTTGGCTCACCCGCTGATAAGCCGAATTCATAGACTTTTTGCTGCCATTTACATAAGAATTTTAATTGTTTTATTCGATAATGCGCTTGATATGTGCTTAATTTTGCAGGAATGAGGCTTCACAGGGTTTCAAAGAAAGAAATACAGAAAAATGCAGAATTCACCTATTACACATCGTGAACCATCACTACACGTCGTGTAATAGGATTTCACACCATTCAGCAAGTCGTGAGCCCAGTCGTGAATAAAGCAGAAAAAGAAGTTACACGTCGTGAATGGACAATACACGACGTGACCTCAGTCAAAACGGTTGAACGAGAAATCCGCTCCGGAGATACAGCTGGAAAGCCAGTACACGTCGTGAGTCATCGGTGCACGACGTGAAATCAGTCAAACCTCAAATTTCGGACGAGATACGCGTGAGATACGCGCCAAATTCAAAATCCGAGTACACAGATTGGCATTACACGACGTGTAATACATTACACGTCGTGTAATATTTCGCCTATATATACAGCAGCCCGACAGCGGGTTTTGAAGGATCCCAGAGCAGAATTCCTCTGTGCTTTTGTTCCATTTCGAGTTTCCTTCGACTTCCTCCCTCTCAAACTCAAATTTCTTCGATGTTTCATTATTTTATTTCAATGCAAGAGTCGTGGATTGTGTTTTCATCATCGCCTCCAATTCCCTTTTCGCACCGCTTTCCATCGTTCATCAACAAATTTGTGTTGGATCCATTTCCGTTTTTTATCACAAGCATTTCATTAAGTTGTGATTTGGATCTTTTTTATCCCCATTGCATGCTCGTCGTTGTAAATTCGAATCGTTGCATAATTGTAAACAATCTTAATTTCATTATTCTAAGCATGTCAAACATGGTTTCATTTATTTATTTAATTGCATCTCAACCTGCCATGAGTGGCTAAACCACAAAGGGATCGAGAGTAAGTGTATCTGATCATTTCTTAAATCTTTAATTCTAAACTTGGTAACCTTAAGGATTAGTAATCAAGATAAATAATAAATGTCTATCCAATTCATTTAAACGTCCCCCACTACGTGATCTTCAAGTGAAGGACCCTATCCAGGTTGGAGTAGATTAGGCTACGACCACTAGCCTGAGATACTTTCTGTCATAGAAGCTAAGTCTAATGCATCTAGGTTGTTATTATCTCCCAATCAAGGAATAGTGACCTCCTAGGTAGAACTAGGTGACTTGACCCAAATCAACTAGCGACTTCCGCTTGCTTTGCAACCTAAACCTTAAGACCCTACCAAGATTAGAATTAAGATCATCTTTTCTACAGATACCCAAAATTGATCCCGACCCTCTCTCTCATTCTTGAAGCAACCATCATAGATCTAGTACTTTCCAAACTGAAGCAAACTAGAAAGGACTCCTACCCCAAAGGGTCTTTAAGCCATTGACTTTCAAGAGCCAGCTTCCTCTCTGTGGGATCCCGAACTATTGTTATACTACGCCTGAGTGGTAAGTAAAGTTCAAAAAATCAATAATTCTAATCTGACCGCAGCCCGTACAGAAATCAACGATGCGTGCAAGCGCGTCAAATTTTGGCGTCGTTGCAGGGGATGCAACGCTATTCTTACAAGCCTCTGGAAACAAAGACCTGGGATTACCTTTCCCGGACCCCCTTTCCTTCTTTCTTTCAAGAGGCCCTTGCGTCCTTGTCTCAAGGTCTAGTGCATGTACCAAGGTCCTTCGACTCGTTCGAAGAGCCTTGAGACAAAAGAAGACCTAGCCTTCAATCCTGAGATCGAAAGGTTCCAATTTGCACATCGCCGATTTACAATGGCCGAACAACACAATCAAGCGGGACCCAACCCGTCGAACCCTCATGGCCATCAACAAATTATTACTAGGGAGCACTCTATGCATTAAGAGAGGACCGTCAAGGATTATGGCTTGCCATCAACCCATGGTGCAACCCCAAGCATAGTGCGTCCCCTCATCCAAGCTCATACCTTCAAAATCAAATCTGGACTCATTCATGTGATCAAGAACATGGGGCAATTCAGCGGCCTCCAGAGCGAAGATCTGCATTAACACATCTCTAATTTCTTGAAAGTTTGCAATACCTTTCACAACCAGAGAGTTTCTTCTTATGCAATCAAACTGCGCGTCTTCCCATTGTCTTTAAGAGACCGAGCTAAGGACTGGCTAAAAAGTCAAGCCCACGAGTCAATCACGACTTGGGATGATCTTACCAAAATGTTCTTGGATAAATACTTTCCACCGATCCGGACTTAGAAACTCCGAAACGACATTCAGAACTTTGCTCAAACCGATGGAAAATCTGCATGGGAAGCGTGGGATCGATTCAAGGAATTGATGAGAAAGTGCTCACATCATGGACTGGACATGTGGATTCAGTTACAGACATTCTACCAAGGACTCCAGCCAGTCGCACGAACTGTTGTCGATGTTGCCGTTGATGGAGGACTGATATTTAAAACCCCAGAAGCTGGAAGAGTCATTCTCGATGAAGTCTCTCACAATGTCAGCCAATGGCAAAATGATCGCGGACACCTCGGCGTGGTATCCACCAGGTGGATGAGAACACCAGATTAGCAGCGCAAGTTGAAGCGCTCACAAAGAAGCTCGAATCTTTTCAAATGTCTGTTGCACAACCCCCTCCACCCCCGTGATGGAAATAAAATCCTGTGAGATGTGTGGTGGCCCACATCTTTACCAAGATTGCAAGACAGGATTTGAAGAACCACAAGCTCAAGATTGTAATTATGTCAATTACAGTCAACAGAACTCACCTTTTCAACAGCAACAACAATACTACCAGTAGAGGTCTGCTCAGCAGCAACCTCAGAACAACCGAGGATATTTTCAACAGCGAAGTGGTCAAGCACCATTTTGAAATCAAGGACCACCAGGGTATCCACCGATGAACCTAGTGCCAAGACTTCGGCAACAGATGCAACAACAACCCTTCCCACAAAGAGCTCAACAGCAATTCCAACCCGCTCAGCCTAGACCTCGGCAACAATCTGCTCCTCAAAGTAACATGGAAAACCTCCTGACTACTTTCGTTCAAAAATCAGATTAGAAAATGACCACTCAGGAAACGGAAATGCAAAACCAAAGAGCTGCTTTGCGAAATCTTGAAGTTCAAACGAGTCAAATCTCGAAGACTTTGTCTGATAGATTACCAGGTACCCTACCTGGTAATACAGAGACATACCCAAGGGAGGAAGCTAAAGCGGTAGTGCTGAGAAGCGGAAAGATATTGGACTTTCAACAAACAAGTGGAAGAGAAGAAAGACAATGTGAAGAGCCTAAAGAACAACCACCAGTAGAAGAGGAAGTTGAGAAAAACACACCTCAAGAAGTTTCACCAGCTAAAAGGGACCAAACTCATGAGCAAGCAAAGGAACTGGTTCATGTTGCCTCACCGCCATACAAACCACCTCTTCCTTTCCTGGAAAGAGCGAGACAAGGCAGACAGGAGGCACAATACAAGAAGTTCCTGAAAATGTTCAAGCTGCACATCAACATACCATTTGCAGAAGTCATTGCCCAGATGTCAGTTTAAGCAAAATTCCTCAAGGATTTACTATCCAACAAAAGAAAAATAGAAGATCTTGGGGTCATCTCATTAAACGAAGAATGTTCTGCTGTTGTTCAACAGAAAATCCCACCAAAGATGAGAGATCCCGAAAGTTTTTCAATTCTTTGCGCTATTGGAGAATGCAAGTTTGGCAGAGCTCTGTGCGATCTTGGAGCCAGCATCAACTTAATGTCAATGAGTGTATTCTGCAATTTAGGACTCCAAGAACTCAAAACCACTAGAGGAAGGCGACATCCTAGTTCTGGACATGAAAGAGGAAGGTGACGTCCCCATTATACTTGGAAGACCATTCCTAGCCATAGAAAGGGCTTTGATAGATGTGAATCAAGGACGTTTGATCTTCCAAGTTGGAGAAGAATAGGTAGTGTTCAACCGTTAGAGCTACCCAACAATCGAACGATGTTGTTGATTGCAAGGTCATCTCTCTCACCCAAAAAGGAGATGAGTACATGGTCATTGAAGAAGAAAGTGAAGAGTCGCTCTCGGAGAAGGAAGAAGAGTACGATTTTGAAAAAGTAAGTTTCATAGAACCTTTTACGAGGGATACCTTGCCACCTTTCATCCCCTCCATCATTCAACCACCAAAATTAGAACTAAAACCTCTACCCAGTACTCTTAAGTACTCATACTTAGGAGTGTCAACCTCTCTGCCAGTTATTATCAATTTTGAACCATCTCAGGAACAAGAAGAAAAATTAGTTGATCACTTGAAGAGACATAAGCAGTCAATTGCTTGGGGAGTGGCAAACATCAAAGGAATCAATCCTACTGAATGCACTCACAAGATTCTACTCGAAGAAGATGCAAAGCCAAAACGTCAACCTCAAAGGCGACTCACACCACTAATGAAGGAAGTCGTTAAAAAGGAAGTAATGAAACTCTTAGATGCAGGAATAATCTTTTCCATATCAGATAGTGAATGGGTGAGCCCCCTGCAAGTTGTGCCTAAGAAGGGTGGACTCACAGTGGAGAGAACTGATGAAAATGAATTAATTTCAACACGCACCATCACTGGATAGAGTTTGCGTAGATTGCAGATGCTTGAATACAGCAACAAGGATCATTTTCCTCTACCCTTCATGGATCAGATGCTAGAAAGACTTGCGGAGCATGAATTCTACTATTTCATGGATAGATATTCAGGATACAACCAAATTGCAGTCGATCCCGCTGATTACCCAAAAGACCACATTCACATGCCCATTTGGTACTTTTGCCTACAGGAGAATGTCATTCGGAATGTGCAATGCTCCAGCAACATTTCAGAGATGCATGACGCATATTTTCCATGACATGGCCGAAGAATTCCTAGAAATCTTCATGGATGACTTCTCAGTCTATGGAAGATCATTTGAGGTTTGTTTAAGCAATCTGCAGTTAGTCCTCCAACGCTGTGAAGAAAAATGTCTAGTCCTGAACCGGGAAAAATGTCATTTATGGTCCAAGAAGGAATAGTCCTCGGGCATAAAGGAAGGCATAGAGGTCGATCTAGCCAAGATCAAAGTCATTAAGGATTTACCAGAACCTTCGACCGTTGGAATAAGAATCTTTCTGGGCCATGCCGGATTTTACGGGCGATTCGTAAAAGACTTTGCAAAGGTTGCCCAGTTATTGACGCACTTGTTATCAAAAGATGTTTCTTTCAAATTCACTGAGGAATGTCGACAGGCATTTAAAACATTGAAAACAAGCCTGATAGAAGCCCCAGACATCGTTTCACCCAACTGGGATAAAGAATTTGAGTTAATGTGTGATGTCAACGACCTTGTTGTTGGTGCGATGTTAGGTCAGCGAATTGGCCATATCTTTTGCCCAATCTATTATGCAAAGCACGCGTTGAGTGAAGCTCAAGTCAATTACACGACTACAGAGAAAGAACTCTTAGCCGTTGTATATGCCTTTGAGAAGACCGTTCATATCTGGTATTGGCCAAAGTGATTGTACATACTGATCATTCTGCCCTCAGATACTTGATGAACATGAAGGATGCCAAACCAAGGCTGATACGGTGGATCTTCTTGCCGCAAGAGTTTGAAATCGTAATCAAGGACACAAAAGGCACAAAAAATGTGTTTGCTGACCATTTATCCCGACTTCCCTTGTCATTCATTAAGGAAGACGAAGAGGCTGACATTGAAATATACTTTCCAGATGAAACTCTGTTCAGTATCAAGGTACAATCGTGGTTCTCTGATAACGCCAATTATCTCGCCATGGGATATTTACATCAAGATTTCTCATATCAACAGAGGAAAAGATTCTTGGCAGAAGCAAAGCATTACTATTAGGATAAACCATTGTTCTTCAAGCATTGTGTTGATGGCTTATTGAGACGCAGCATTCCCGAGAATGAAACCCGCAATGTAATTGAGATGTGTCACACGTCAGTAGTTGGCGGACATCAGGGACCAAAGCGTACAGTAGCCAAAATTCTACAAAGTGGATTTTTCTGGCCCACACTACACCAAGACGCGGGGGAATTCTTCCAAAGATGTGATAGATGTCAGTGCACTGGAAACATTGAGAAAAGGAATGAGATACCACAGAATCTCATCATAGAAGTCAAAATCTTCAACGTTTGGGGCATAGACTTCATGGGACCATTTCCCACTTATGGAAAATCCAACATTCAGGTTGGCGTTGACTACGTCCCGAAATGGGTTGAAGCTAAAGCAACCTCACATGACACAGCAAAAGTGGTCATGAACTTTCTGAAAAATAATGTTTGCAAGATTTGGATTTCCAAGATTACTCATTAGTGATCGAGGCACACATTTCACAAACCAAGCTGTGAAAAAATTGCTAGAGAAATATGGAATCAGATACAACACAGGAACTCCCTACCACCCACAAACAAGTGGACAAGTAGAACTGTCAAACAGGGAGATAAAGCAAATTTTGGAAAAGATTGTGAATACAAGCCGAAGTGACTAGAGTCTCAAACTGGACGATGCACTATGGGCATACCGCACTGCATATAAGACACTCATAGGCACAACACCGTTCATACTGGTTTACGGGAAACCATGTCATCTTCTAGTGGAACTGGAGTATCATTCGTTTTAGGCGATTAAGAAACTGAATTTAGATTCTGAGAAGGCTGGAGAAGCTAGGATGCTGCAATTAATCGAATTAGACGAGATCAGAAGGGATGCCTATAACAATGTCAGGATCTATAAGGAAAAAACAAGGAAATGGCATGATCAACGCATTGTTGGGCGTATCTTTGTAAAGGAATAAGGTCCTTTTGTTCAACTCACGATTGAAACTATTCCCTGGTAAGCTGAAATCTCAATGATCAGACCCCTTCTAAGTCGTTCAAGTTTTACCTTACGGAACAATTGAAATCCAAAGAGAAGGTGGACTACCATTCAAGGTGAACGGGCAAAGATTGAAAATCTTTCAAGAACCATTCCGTGAAGGTTGCGTCATCAGCCTCAAGTTCAACTGAGTCTTAACTGAGTCAAGCTCTCAACGTTAAAGGAAATGTTGACTGAGAGGCAACCCAGGGTAGGACATCTTAGATTAGGATAGCCTTAGGAAAGTTTCGGGTAGGCCAGGAGTTGAAAGCAAGGAATGAACAAAGTTTGAGCTAAAACAGTAAATTACACGTCGTGTAACCACCTTACACGACGTGTACCTTTTCGTTCAAAAATCCATTTTATTGCACAAGTACACAACGTGAGCCATCAGTACACGTCGTGTAATGCTTCGGGTCTGTTTTTAAAAAAAACGCAGGTCATGAACCCTAGGTTCACGACCCGCATCCCCCAACCCCTCACATCCCTCCTCCTACCTCCCGACCACACGCGCCCTCCCTTCTCCCTCTCTCCCGACCTCTTCTGCTTTCCCGACCAACCTCCAGCCCGCATCCTCCTCTTCCCCTCCTCTCGGCCAAAGCGCACAAACCTCCTCCTCCTTATAGCCTACCACCAAACCAGCACCTCTCCTTCCCCCTTGTCGTACCAACCGAAACCGCCATCCCTCCTCGATGGCCCGAACCAAACGACCCCAACCCTCCTCATCGTCCTCAACCTCTGATGAGCGACCATCGACAAAGGGCCAACATGCTGCCGCTTCTGCATCGCCTGCCGCACCTGCACCGCCTGCAGCAGCCCGTGATGCACCACTTGCTCCGGCCAAGTCCGCATCCACCTCCAACGACGAAGACCTCCACCTGCACCCTATCCTCTGTTTCACCAACCTGAAGCATCGGGTAAATCTCATCAGGTTGCAGGCCAAGCCGATGCGGACAAATAAGACCCTGGACCTACCTATCCTAGCCAGGCTGAATATTAGCAATGTCGTCCTTGACCTCCTGGAGACACTCCACATCAACATCATTGTTGAGGCCCGAGAGGAGACTTTTAGAGAGTTATTTTCTAGAGTTCTTGGCGACGTTCAAGATGGCCATTCACAGCCTCAAATTCCGCCTAAGTGATCGGCCACACGAGCTTTCATTCGTCGAGTTTGGCATTGGCCTCGACATTTACACCGATGAGTTTTTCATTTCAGAGGTCTATCTGACTCTACAGCTAGAGCCACCCCGAGCTGATTCTCAACGTCTCTCAGAGCTGATTGCCCGAGATCCTCAATTGCACCATGACCCATGCATCACGAAATCTACTCAGCTGCGGGGTCCGGCCTTAGGGATTCTGCATCGAGCTATGACACATGGATGGTTCGTCAGGGCTGAGTCTCACGGGAGTGTCAGCCATATTGATGTGCTTATTCTCACAGCAGCCATGGGCGGCCCAACCGTCAACATGGCTGCCCAGTTTGCCCAGTATTACAAAGCCCACGCCCAGCGGAATCGCGGTACTTAGATGGGAGGATCCTTCATTACTCATCTGGCTAAGTACCTCGGCGTGTTTGATGCATCTCTTCCTCTCACCTCCTTGGGACCTATTTAGCTTCTTGATTTTGTCATGCTGCATAAGATGAAGCTTTTGGTTAAGGAGGATGACATCTACAGTTGGGCACCGGGCGTGCAGGAGGCGCCACCCCATGCAGCAACAGACCCACTAGTTTAGCCACACACTACCTCCCCACCTGCACCATCCATCCCTCCTACATCTGCTACCACCTCATCCACCATCCCTCCACCAACTCATCCCACCCTATCAGAGATCAAGGTTACACAGCAGTGCATCCTGGCAAACCCGCGTCAGATCTCCACTCATCTTCATCTTCCATTCATCGAGCTCACAGAGTACACCACTCCGCCACCACCAGCCTCTGTCGGCCCCTCATCTTCTACCATTCCCACACCACCTATAGCCCATCCCGACCTGCCAGTCGATATTACTAACCCTGCGGCCTGGAAGGAGTATTTAGTTGGGCAGGCCCGACGGGGCAAGGGGCTGGCCACCGCTACTTCCACAGAGGTCCCTTTCGTCGATCCAGCTGTCAGACCCACGACCTCTTTACGAATCCGGACCTCTCCACCACCCACTCCAGCCCATGTATCCAGCACGGCTACTCCACCATCTGTCGCTGATCCACCCACTCTTGATACCGCCGCAGACACTGATCCAGACCTACAGCTATCATCACCAGCAAAGGGCGGGCTAATGATGGAGGAGATTTTTGGTCCTGAGGACGGCTCTTAGTCATCCATTTTGTTCATTTTTGGGTTTTAAATTTTTTTGAGATAGGGTTGGTTGTGTTTTGTTTTGTCAACTGTGTATGCCCTCATTTTTTATACTGATCACTTTTATATATGGAAATTCATATTTGCATCATTCTTACTCAGCTTGATTTTCAATTCTTTCATATTTTAAATAGCCATGTCTAGTTCCTCTACGTCTTCCATAGTTGTCAATGGACCCGTCCCTCGTTCTGGTCCAAAAAGTGACCCAGCGTGTCGCAGAAATCGAACGACAACCTCAGGAACTTTCCATAGAAATCCATGCACAGCAGCAGCCACCACGAGCCATGATACCATTCCTTCCACACTTGATTCATGCTCACCCTGTTGCACTTGAAGTCATAAATTCGGTCAAGAGACCTCGCGAGCTGGATGACAATGCCACTAGTAGCTGCAAGCGCAAGAGGGGCAACTGGGCCGATGGACCCCACTGCAGGATATCTTGGTCCATTCGTCTGGGTGACGACGTCCTGTTAGCGCTTTATGGAAGGCAACCCATAGTCGATCATTTGTCTAGATTGTTGTCGTGCTTCAGTCTTTCATTTTCATTTTGAGTCCCTTATTGAGGTGTATTGAAAACATCTGCCAAATTTTAATAAAACTGGTTATTCATGTTCAGCCTACTGTGCACCTGCCCTTCATTTTATTTTTCAAATGCTTAACACCTGTGGACTAAAATGTTTCAGCTAGTGCAGGGATTGTTTTCTAACAAATGTTGCAGATGACCCAGATTTTGCATAACAACACCCAAATTCCCTCATGGCATGACACTATCCAGAGAGCTCTCGATTTCCTCAATTTTAAAATTATTAAAATGTCATTTCATTTGTTCTGCGCTTTCATTGCTATAACACTCCCACAATACATTTATGGACAGTGCAGACATTGCCACTTTCTAAATGTGGGGGAGTTTCTCGTGATTTTCACTCTCGATACACTTGAATTATTGTATGTTCTCACCTGTCTAAGATATTTTCCAAAATTTTAAGCATGCATTAAACTTGAAAAACATTATGCCCATTTAAATAAAAGAAAAAGTTAAGTTGGAAATTGATAGAATCTAGGTTTTGTCTCTGTTTAGAATTTTAGAATGATTATTGAGCTTAGAGATTTAATTCAAATTCAACATTTTTGAAATTATGATTAATTAGCTTATTACTTGGTTTTATACCCCTTATAATTGTCCGTTTCTATTGTTATTCTCATTACCCGAGCCTAAAATTGCATATTTTTTTCTGAGCATGTTTATTAAGTGATACTTGGGACATGTAAACTTATCAGAACTTGCATTGAGATCTTATTGAGGCTATGACTGAAAATTACGATTTTAAAATGATTGAAACAAAGTTTGTTGGGCCACTATTTCATGAGACCCACCTTACAACTTTCCTTCATTTAGCCCGTAGTTGTCATGAATGACCTTATAGGATGAAGCTGTTCCAAGCAGATTTTCTCTTTCCTACCCTGCTCCTTGTATAATGCATGATTTTACTTTAGAACAAGTGTGGGGGAGTCATTCAGACAGCACAGGATGATTTTATTTACATAAATGTATGGGGTACTCATCATATAATTTGGTTGTGATCCATATTTACTTTGTAGCATTTCACTTTTATTCTATTCCTATGCAAAATACAAAAGAAAAGAAACACACATGGGTTGTGTACTAGAAAGGTCAAAAATCACTAATTCAAGACCTGTGAATCCCTTGAAGGATCATATGTAGTTAGGGGATGGATTTGAGATTTCGAAAAATAAAAATACAAAAGAAAAAGAAAAGGAACAGAATACTCATTGTGTTCTTACTTGACATTTATATAGATCCAACCGAAGCTGCTAGGAGTGTGGACTTGATAAGCTTGTATTACACTTATCTTGGCATTCATGCGTTATACTTTAAGGTTTACCCTCCTTTTTTAGCTTGATTTTCACTCTTTACCCACCTACCCACGGCCTTAGAGTCATTTGAACCCGATTACTGAAGCCTTCATGATTAATTTTGTACTTGTATTTACAAAGTGGAGATGATAGAACCAATGCAAGCCTATGGTTAGGAGCATGTACTCATGGTATGAGCATAACTCCAATTTCATTTTATCCTGAGTGATGAAAGAAAATTCATTGTGAAGTAAATTACAAATGGGTATAGAATTCAAGGAACAGTTAAAAGATTAAAATTAAAAGATGGAATTTGTTTAAAAGAACTGAGCTATGAGGCATGACTGATATTCTATGCAGGAATGATTCTGGAAACTAACATTTTCTGCTTACACTTAGTTTTATTTGTCTTGACATAATGAATGTTTCCTGTTTTAAAAATTGTTTATCTTCTGAAATCACTGTTGAGATCTTTTTGCTTGAGGACAAGCAATTGTTCAAGTGTGGGAAAATTTGATAAGCTGGATTCATATATACTTTTTGATGCCATATACATATGGATTTTAATTGTTTTATTCGATAAAGCGCTTGGTATGTGCTTAATTTTGCGGGAATGAGGCTTCACAGGGTTTCAAAGGAAGAAATGCATAAAAAATACAGAATTCACCTATTACACGTCGCGAACCATCATTACACGTCGCGAACCATCATTACACAGCATCCAGCAAGTCGTGAGCCAAGTCGTGAAGAAAGCAGAAAAAGAAGCCATTACACGTCGTGAATGGACAATACGCGACGTGACCTCAATCAAAACCGTTGAATGAGAAATTCGCTCCGGAGATATAGCTGGAAAGCCAATACACGTCGTGAGTCATCGGTACATGACGTGAAATCAGTCAAACCTCATATTTCGGATGAGATACGCACCAGATTCAAAATCTGTGGAGAAGTACACGGATCGGCATTACACGATGTATAATACATTACACGTCATGTAATATTTCACCTATATATACACCAACCCGGTAACGGGTTTTGAAGGATCCCAGAGTAGAATCCCCATATGCTTTTGTTCCATTTCGAGCTTCCACCTCCTCTCAAACTCAACTTTCTTCGATGTTTCATTATTTTATTTCCATACAAGAGCTGTAAATTGTGTTTTCATCATCACCTTCAATTCCCTTTTCGCATCGCTTTCCATCGTTCAACAACAAATTTGTGTTGGATCCATTTCCGTTTTTTATCACAAGCATTTCATTAAGTTGTGATTTAGATCTTTTTTATCCCCATTGCATGCTCGCCCTTGTTGTAAATTTGAATCGTCGCATGACTGTAAACAGTCTTAATTTCATTATTCTAAGCATGTCAACCATGGTTTCATTTATTTATTTAATTGCATCCCAACCTGCCATGAGTGGCTAAACCACCAAGAGATAGGGATTGAGAGTAGGTGTATCTGATCATTTCTTAAATCTTTAATTCTAAACTTGGTAACCTTAAGAATTAATAATCAGGATAAATAATAAATGTTTATCCAATTTATTTGAACGTCCCGACCACGGGATCTTCAAGTGAAGGACTCTATCCTGGTTGGAGTGGATTAGGCTACGACCACTAACCTGAGATACTGTCTGCCATAGAAGCTAAGTCTAATGCATCTAGGTTGTTACTATCTCTCGATCAAGGAATATTGACTTCCTAGGTAGAACTAGGTGACTTGACCAAAGTCAACTAGCAACTTCTGCTTGCTTCGCAGCCTAAACCTTAAAGACCCTACCAAAATTAGAATTAAGATCATCTTTTCTACGGATACCTGAAATTGATATCAACCCTCTCTCAATCTTGAATCAATCATCATAGATCTAGTACTTCCCAAACTGAAGCAAACTAGAAAGGACTCCTACCTCAAAGGGTCTTCAAGTTATTGACTTTCAAGAGCCACCTTCCACCTCATGGGATCGACCCCGAACTATCGCTATACTACGCCTGTGTAGTAAGTAAAGTTTGGGAAATCAACAATTCTAAGCTGACCGCAGTCCGTATGGAAATCAACGACGCATGCGGGCGCGTTACCCGCCCAAGCCCAAGGTCGAAAATGCTAACCTCCCAACAGAATCGATACCCCCTCACTCTTCCCACAACCCTTCTTATTCCCCATTTTGTTACAGCCCACGTGGTCCCCATCTCCTTCATCCCCACTTTCAATTTTTGTTTCTGTTTTAGACCACGCACCCCTTTCTGTTTCAGCCCAAGTGGTCCCTAGCAGAATCCCCTCTTAATGCTGCCTTATTCCTCCTAGAATATACTTGTCATGTGCCTTCCTTTCTCCCAGCTCTAACACTCACCGCCCCTTGAAGTCCAGTCTTGTCCTCAAGACTGAATGAAGGAAATTGGTTAGGAAGGGTGAACTCATCCTCCCATGTGGCCTCCTCCGCTGGACACCCAGCCCACTGGATAAGGAGTTGTGGTTGGGCATGAAGACCGCGGGAGAGCACGGCCTGAGGTTCCGGAGCATCTGAACTGTCAGCTTCAAGGTCCGGAAGTAGAGTAGTGAAAACCTCTTGAGTTCCCATAGTCGATTTTAATTGCGACACATAAAAAACTGGATGAATTTCAACAGAGGGGAGATCCAAACGGATAAGCAACAAGCCCATAAAAACGGTCTGCCAACTGATGAATCTGTTGGGCGATGGTCTGTTGTCGATGAGCCCGAAGTTTTAAGCAGACATGAGACATGATCACCAACCTGAAAAGAAATTTGTCATCGATGTCGATCCGCATAACGTTTCATATAGTCCTTGGATAGCTAAGTGATGACGAAGTTGGTGTAAAGCATCATCTCGATCTCTCAAGGTAGTGGCTACAGCGGCTACACGAACATCAGAAGGCAGAAAACACATAATGGAAGGAGGTGGACGAGCATAAACCGCCTCAAACGGTGCAGAATTAATGGAGGCATGTCAGGTCGTTTTGTAGCTTCATTCTGTCCAAGGAATCCAGAAAGACCAAGTCTGAGACCGGTCCCCCGTGAAGCAGCGCAAGTAGGTCTCAAGGCAGCAGTTTACCACCTCAGTTTGGTCATCTGTTTGCGGGTGGTAAGCCAAGCTGAATTTGAGGGAAGTGTCATGGAGGCGGAACAACTCTGTCCAGAAATTACTAAGAATGATGGGGTCGCGATTACTCACGATGAAAGTTAGCACGGCATGCGGTTGGAGAATTTCTCGGAGAAAAAGTTCAACGACTGTCCGGGCAATATAAGGATGCTTGAGTAACAAAAAAAATGTGCATACTTTGAAAGGCAATCAACGACCAGAATTACCTCGTACCCTTTTGACTTTGGCAGCCCCGTAATAAAATTCATAGAGATGTTGGTCCACTCTGTTGTGGGGATGTCCAATGGTTGGAGCAGCCCAGCAGGCGACAAAGTAGGATATTTAAAGCGTTGGCAGATTGTACACCGCTAGACAAATTCTTTCACAGCTTTTTTCATACCCACCCAATAAAGATTTGATGCCAGTTTTTTGTAGGTTGTGTAAAAACCGGACTGGCCCCCTTGAGGAGAAGCATGGAACTCGGTCAGCAGCTTGGGTACCCATGGAGATGAAGCAGGGATCGTCAGCCGGCCGCGGTAATGTAGGACTCTGTGTAAGAGTGAAACCTGGATAGGATGAGTGACCCTCTTGCAGTGTGGGGAGCACTTTGTCGAGGTAAGGATCCGAGGAGACACCATCAACTAGAGTCTGGCCCTCCGCCCAGACAGATCGGGACTGCAGCAGATGGAGGTGGGATTGAGCCTCCTCCCGACGTGACAATGCATCGGCAGCAGTATTTTCCTTTCCGAGCTTATATTTAATTTCAAATTGGTAACCCAACAATTTAGCGATCCAGCTTTGTTGATCAGTGGTGGTAATTCGTTGCTGCAACAGAAATTTAAGACTCCGATGATCAGAGAAAACCGTGGAGGGAGGACCCAACAAATAACGGTGCCAATGCTGGATGGCAAGAATGAGAGCCGTGACTACCTTTTCGTATACTGATTTGGCTAGGTTCTAATAGAAAAGAGCCATGCTGAAAAACGCAATGGGCCGCCTGGCTTGCATAAGGACAGCCCAACACCACGCTCAGATGCATCGCATTTGAGCTCAAATTCTTTAGAACAATCGGGTAAAGCCAAGACCGCAGCCTCTGTCATCAATTTCTTCAAATTCTGGAAAGCATCTTGAGTTTCAGCAGTCCAGAGGAAACCATCTTCACGGGTTAAAGCGGTGAGAGGTCGGGCCACCTTGCCATGCCCACGAATGACCTTTCTATAATACCCGGTGAGACCGAGGAAGCCACTGACACCTTTTACTGTGGTAAGAGGAGGCCAGTCCAACACGGCCTGTACTTTACTAGGGTTCACAGCCACACCGGAAGCAGAAATGAGGTGTCCCAAGTACTCCACTTCATGCTGGCTTAAGAGGCATTTTTTCCTGTTCGCAAATAATTGATGTTCATGTAAACGACGAAGCACAACTTCCAAATGATGCAAATGTGTAGATCAATCCCTAGATGACAATGCCGAAATGAATTGTCCATAGAGAAACATCAAACCAAACACAACACAGCCTTAATTTTCTGCTTTTCAACAATAAAATTAAAATTTGGACTTCCAACAAAATTTGCCAATGGTGGCAATAGAAAGCCAGCATTGCATAACTAAACAATGTCAAAGCTTCGCAACAAACCATGATCTGTTAAAGCATGACCCTGGTGGCACAGACCCCCAAGCTGGTGCAACAAATCATATGCTAGTGTGGCCAGCCCTTACCCAGGAGCCAAATCACCATATCAAAGATCTTCTTTTCTCCTGAATATTTAAGCTACCTACACCCTAAGTGTTGGGATAATCTCTTTAACGAAACTGTCCAATCCAACCTTCGAACAGGTCATGGAATTCTAACAAAAACTAGGCTAGTGTGGGACCCTTGTCCAGGCGCCTGATCACCATATCAAAGATCTTCTTTTCTCCTGAATATTACCTACACGGTCAAGTGTTGGGATAATCCCATCAACGATATCGTTCAATCAATCATTCAAAGAGGTCATGGAACACTTATGCGTGTCAAAAACAATGATCCGAAATGCAAAATTGAATAGCCAATCAGATATCAAAAGACCGCACTGCTGTCTAAGGATGAATCTTAACCTAAGGATCACTCTGGTACAATAGTAAGGATGGAAACGATCATTTTCATTACTAAATGAGCCCTAGATCCAAACTAACAGGTGTAAAGGATGACGATGCCGAAATGAATTGTCCTTAGCAAAACATCAATCCGGTAGTAAAATAGGAAACCAATCGAGGACACACGGAAGAAGAAGAAGAAGAAAAATAACAAGGAAACAAAGACGAAACAAAAGAGAAGACTGAGAAGGAGAAGGGGGGTGAAACCTGAGAGAAAAGGCGTCGTCAGTACGCGCAGTTTTAGGTTGGGGTTGAATGGAGACACCGTCCTCCGCAGAACCCTGTGTTTGCACATCTAAAAAAGGTGAGGCAGCACGACGCGGGAAACAGAGATAGGTGAAATTGGATGGGAATTTTATGGCTTCATCCCTAGAAAGGCGACCGTGGTGCGTGAAGGGGGATGGGATAAGGACGGAAGCAGCAGAGATGGAGAGAAGAGTGGATGCCATTGCCAATCGCTCACCGTCTCTCCTGCTTCTCGTCTCTGTATTCGGTGAAAATTTGTTAAGAAAAATTTTAAAGAAGATTAAAATGAGAAGGTTCCACCGAGATTTGAACTCGGGTTACTGGATTCAGAGTCCAATGTCCTGACCACTAGACCATGGAACCATCGATTTGCCCTCATAAAGTAGTAAATATCTATCTAAAATATTTATTACAAGTAATGTCCAAAAAGGGAAGAGTTTTAGCTTTTTTTTTTTACTTATAATTTATGAATTGAAAAATATATATACATTTTATCCCCTTATAAATGATGATGTACAAATTAATTCGACGCGACCAAAAACTCATTGGTCGCACCGCACAATCCTCAACCAAGAAATACCATCAAAACGAAGACACCGAAAATCAATAAAAGAACTCGTGACAGAGAAATGAAAGGGAATCCAACCAACGGCTGAGCTGCTCATTATCTGCATCTTCGTCCTCATATCCAGCGCCACCTCCACCGGCACGACACCTATTGCCCCATCATGTCCCTATCCTCATCCATGAGAGAACAATGATGGTGCACCATGTACCACCACCCCCCATGGAACTCAAACATGTTGGTAATGTTGAATGACTCATTGTCTTCATTCACCATGAACGCCTTCATGGTCACCCATGCCATGTCTATCAGTACACGCGCCCACTCCTCCCGAATATTGAAGTTCATTGCTTGGTCCTAAGCAAACACCACCTGCCGACTTTGCATGATCGCTGCAAAACTATCACGACGATGATAACCAGACAAGCGCCAACAACAAAGCAAACGAAAGTTTCCAAGAAAATAAAGCTTACCCTGTAAAGAGCTCTCCTGATGCATGGATACATTTCACGTAATTTGTACAAAACCAAAGACGGCACATTGCACTTATCAAGTTATCTCGGATGACGTTAAAGAATTCTGCATTTATATTCACAACATCCCTTATGGAAGCATAGTAAGCCTTCCATCCATTTATTGGCCTCACACTGTCTTGTTACAACGTGAAATTTTGTAAAGAGAAAGAGAAAAGGACAGTTGAGTTGTATTAGAGGAGGACATCAATATCTAATATACCAGAAAGCAGTATAGGTCAGATTTCTAATGTATTCATACGATTCAAACTATGCCTAAACTGAAAAACTCGATTTTTAACTTCGTCAAACTTGAGTCTTTCTTACCCATTTTGGGAAAAAACACAATTACCAACCTTTAACCCAACATATATCAATTTGAGCCCCTAACAACCTAAGGTATCAATAAGGTGTGTGAGCCCTAAATTTTCCATCTTTAGATACAAAACCCATCAATCTTGGAAGCATTAAAGGATATAAGTTACTTTAATTTCTTTGTCCCGTACCAGAGAAACATTTTCTCAAAACAGATATGTGGGAGAAAAGGAGAGAGAGAACTTAAAATGCCCATCCCACCAGTTCAAATCATCCACATACCATGTATCTCCAGGACATATACATAAGCCCTCCACATGGAAGAGAAATTATGAAAGGTTCTAAAGAAAAAAAGAAATGTTTTAAACGTTTACAATGGAAATTAATTATGTGCACACTGAACATTAAATTGTGATTTGAAAATGGATATTGAAATAAATTTCAAACCATACCTTACAATAAAGAGCTTTCCACACATTATCATCATTAACAGCCTTGCACATCGAAGAATTAGTCATTGAGAGGTGACACAAGCTTGGGTAATCCAAGTAATCGAGAGCACGAGTCTTAATCTCTAGTACTAATTATTCCATCATTGAAGCGCCTGCCTGTCGTTCTGCCACCACTCATGCCCTATCACACATATTCCCGACACTATTGTTCAAATAAGGTACACTCGTCGATTCCAAATCAAGATCCCCTCTAGAGATCCCCTCGCTACAAGAGCAGTATACCAACCCTCACTTTTTATACATTAACATTACATAACTTTTGCGGAATACTTAAAACATTATACAAACAGACGCCCAAAGACCGTATTTGTTTAGTGCATTTGGAAACTTGGAACAAAACGTTTATAACTCAGTGAAAGATCTTGAATGTTTCCAACAAAGATCTTCCCCCTTAATAATTCTACTTAAAAACCTTTCTTTATAACTTGGGGAAAGGAAATATAAGAAAGGAGTGAGCTCGAATGCTCAATAATGGTAAATGAAAGAAATACATAAGCATAATATGAACATAAGTGTATGAGAACATGATCGTATCATTAGAAGATCACACCCTGCATATCAAAGATCGTAAACATGAATCGTGACATAAAGATTAGAAATTCATAAGACATGAATCATAAGATAATCAGGAACATAAGTCATGAAAGCATAACATATGAATAAGACATGGAATTGTGGCATACACATCAATGTATAACATCGTGAAGAAGTATAAGTAGAAACAAGTTCACTTATTAAGTTAAAGACATGAAATCAGGCCCTCGCATAGACTAGACATGTAACCAGGTCCACTCGTAATGTTGTGAATATGCAATCAGGTTCACACATAACTTATGGACATGCAACCAGGTCTATGCATAACATTGTGAACATGTAATCAGGTTCACACATAAAATTATGAACACATAATAAGGTTCACTCATAACATTGTGAACATGTAATTAGGTTCACATATAAAATTATGGACATGCAACCAGGTCCAGGCATAACATTGTGAACATGTAATCAGGTTCACACATAATATTTACACTCATGAGTCATCCATCGTTACCCAATGCATTGGAGGAAGATATAGGTCTCACCCATCGCATAATAAAATCACACATACATGTGTCACAAGATAATAAAACATGCATCATATCATGACCCATAAAAAGAGATGGGTTTCATAAACATCATATCATAACCCATGAAATGAAATGGGTATCATAAGCATTTCATCATATCATTACCTATGGAAAAGAGATAGGTCTCATAATCATGTCATCAAAGAATAACCTATGAAAAGAAGCAGGTTTCAAAAACATATAACTCGTGGAAGAGAAATGGGTGTCATAAGCATCATTCTATCAAAAAATTAACTATTCAAGAAAGAATATGAATATAACCTTTAGGTCATTTCTCATAAGGGCGTGAGTAACATCAACGAATGTCATCTTAGATAGAAAATAATTTGAAATGTCTTTTAAAAACCTTTCTTGAGGAAAATATCCTCTCTTATTTGAAAATGGATCTTTAAATCATAAAACCTTTTGAAAACCATTTTCTTTGAAAATTCTTTGAAAAGTTAGAAAGAAGGCTTGAAATCAATTTTGAAAACTTTTTCCCTTGAAAACTTATAAAAGAAGCTTGAAAAAAAAATTGAAAACCATTTTCTTTGAAAATAAATTGAAAACATGTAAAAGAAGATTTAAGATCATGTAAATTCTTTTCTTTAAAAACAACCTTTTGAAAACTTATAAAGGTAGTTTTGAAAATTATTTAAAACACTTTTTAAACATAAAACATTTTTGAAAACCTTTTTCATTGACAACCACTTTTAAAAAATGATTTCCCAGAATATTAGGAAAACATTCAACTTAAAAAAATTAAGTTTGTAATCTTGTAAAAGAAGCTTCAAGGGAATGACGGCCATGAAGACGGGTAAATCAATACATAATGAATATTCATTTTGCACCATACAAAGTTTAGAAAAGTGCCTCGACCGAAAAACGATAAGACGATTAATTTTTTAAAAACACTTTTGTTTAAAAGGTAAAACATGGGTAAACATGTCTTTTAAAGATTATAGGATAATAGTATAATATTTTTTTAAGCCTTTTAAAAAACATTGTTTTGAAGGAACATAGGTTTCTAACTGAAGAAGAGGTAAAATTAGACTTTCTTGAAGACACTTTATTGATCATCTTATGTACCAAATAGTGGGAAAATGGTATCATTACTTGAATATAACATGAATAACCATAGGTAAAGAAAAATCATGAGATTTATTGAGAGATGTATCATAATATTTCATCAATGGGAGTATAACCATAAACAATCTCGATAAACGGGGAGATTGTAACTATAAACCGTTACCAATTTGGTAACTTTGAATCATAAAACAATGGAAAGAATAACATTACCTAAAGCTTAAAATATCATGAAAATAATGAGGCTCATGATATAACATTTTAAAGGCATTATATACACCTAATGGAAATATATAGGTGCATAACACGACATGTGTCTCAAAGAAGGCAAATTGAGACAAAATTACTTTACCGATTTGGTAACTTTTGAAACATAAACCCCATGAAAGGAATTTCATAAAATGGATATGTAAATACTCATAAATTTAAGTATAAGAATCATATAATACATCCATGTGTAGTATACATACCACAAAAAATAAATGAGTGGTGAATAAGGCATGAATCTCGCAAAAATAAAAAGTGAAATGGAATTCTCTTACCTTATGTATTGACTCTCATCGTACTCGTACAAACCTCTTGTATAATAAATATAGGTTTATTATACATATTTTACATAAAAATATTCTTATATTTAATACCATATATTATTTTATTATGAATTTATAGTACCCTCTTATTAACAATTCTATGCTTTGGGTAATATCTGCTTTGTTCTTTATGCATGTTTTGACTTATTATTCTTGATCGACTTACTTAGATAATGATTTAATTACTTATAGAATGTAAAAAATTATATAAATATCATATATATTCAGTATATATGTATTTATAATAATATGTAAAATATAAAAAGATGAAATGGAATACACTGTTCATGGAGATGGTAGATCGTACGTACGCATGAACGTTGTTTCCGTTTTGTTGTCGTATTGAAAGAAAAAAAGTAAATGACATATATGTATGTATGTATATAATGTCATTAAAGTAGTATTAATATGTTTTATATATCATATATGTTCAATAAAACCATCCTTAACACATTCCATGTGAAGTGTGAACAAATCACATCACTTTGAGGAAGCTGTAGTCCACAAGTCCACAAACGATGTTATCGTATTTACACAAGATGGAAAGTATAAAGGTATATGTTATAAAAGAATTAAAAAAAGTTAAAATACATAATAAATATAATAAATATCATATATAAGTAGTTTTTCCATCATAATTCACAACAATGAAAGGTGTTAAAGGAAAAATGAACAATCATTGTTTCATGAGGCATTAGTTCACCGTACACATAAATAGTATGTTCATTACCCATTAAATTGAAGTATGTGTAAGTGTTGGTTGAAAAATTAGTATAAAAACATCTAAATATATTGAGGATACTAGTTTTTTGTATAATAATGGAATAAGGAGACTTTAGGTGGAGGATAATAGAAATAAAACTAAAGAGCTTGAGGAAAGATGTTACCTCTTCTTTGGGAAACTCCTTTTGGTTTGTACTAAAGGGATTTCTTACTTGAATTTCTACCCAAAGGGAGGATTCAAGGAGGAAGGGAGGGATTTTGGGAAGTGTATTGGGTAGATATTTACCAATCCTAAGTGGTTTGATAGGTGTGAATAATGGCGAGAGGTGGTGGCCTTTTATAGGGGAGGGAGAGGACACATTTGACATTTTTGAAAACAAGTTAGGTTTACCCACATTTTTACCTAAAAAAAGTTATAAAAAATCAAAATAACTCAATAATTGAAGGTTTTTGATTGAAATATGTACATACAATGGGTTATGGACAAGTTTATAGGTCATTTGGGCTCTTAAGTTTAAGTTTTATTCCCTTGTTAAGCTTAATTTCACTTTAATTATTGTAATTAATTTTAATTATTTTCACTAATATTTTTGGTCAAAAACTAAGTTGAAATTATTTGAAATTATAAATTATGATGATTACAAATATAAAATCCATTTTTTCAAATTCAAATCACACAAGTTTTAGAAATTAATTTAAATTTAATTCTATAAATGGGATGACAATGCAGGTTTTTAAGGTAAAAAATGTTCAAAAGTTTGTTATGTTTTTATAATCAATTCCAATGTGAAATTGATTAAAAATACCTAAATTGGATTAATTGATAAATAATTGATATAATGTGACTTTAAAACCAAATTAAAATATAATTTAATACTATAAATAAATTATATGAAAAAATATTTTTGAATTAAAATTAAGTATTTTTCACTATTAATTAAAAAATGAAACTTCACGGGAAAAAAATCAAAAATTCACCCTAATATAACTTTTATGTTTTGATTTCAAATATAAAGTTTATTTTGACATATAATATTTATAAAAGTTTAAAAAATTGTATTTAAAATAGGTTCACCATTAAAAGGAGGTAAAAGTGCCTTTATAAAAATATTGATTTTTATACAAAATATTGATTTTTATACAAAATATTGAGTTTGTTTTTATCTCATGATTATCAAATATATTGTATGAATATAAAAAATATTTGATTAAAAATATAACATATATATTTTATTAATATCATTATCTAGTTAATTTAATTTATTAGGATAAAATAGCTTTGTGATTATAAAAATAGTTTTCCATAAAAATATATCATTTATGTTCAATTGGTTCTTATATCCATTTCTAATTAATTTGTAATCAATGAATTCATTTTATATTTTTTGTAAACTACATATTTTCATAATTTGCTTAATACTAATTATAACCGTTAGTTTTTATCTTATTATGTTAAATAATAATATTTTAATAATATATTATTGTTTGGTAAAACTCGGTAATGCATGTAATGCAAGTCATTGAAGAAACCCGTTGTTGTGTGCGATGCATGCTGACTCAGTATCACATGCATTGAAAGATATATAGAATATATCAAATATATTTAAAATAGTAAATCTATTTTAAAATCATGGGATATTATATTTCCTTATGCGCTTGGTGTTGCGTGTAGCGCAAGTTTAACCTGGTGTTGCGTATAACGCAATCCAAACTTAGCGCTTTCATATAACAAAAGCTATATTGTTGTGTGAGATGAAAAATATATAAAAATGATTAAATTAACTAGAAAAAAATATTCCACAAAATCTCAGGACATTACATTTTATCCCCCTTAAAATGAATTTCACCCTCAAAATTTGTTTGGGTTATTAAAGGTTTAATACTTGAAAGTTCCTTTCATAGAAACTCACATCATAAAAATAAATATCAAAGATTCATTTAATTATTTTTTGAAACAAAATGGTTACTCAAAGTAACATATAACTAGGTTTCCATATAGGATAACATAGGTTGGGAAGTGAAAATATGGATTTAGAAGAGAAATCTAACTATTATGTTTTGATGGAGATTGACAGAGAACATTGATCAGTAGAAGTGGGTGATCACAAAACCATAAATCTATGATGATCTAAGGGACCATATGATTCATCAAAAATAAATGTTCTAGGATAAATCTTTTTTAATATTCTTTTCCTGGATTTGAGGAATTCTTTTACTATCTAGGAATATAAGAAAATGTACATACTTGATTTCATTCCTTTTCATATGTAAAATATCACCCTTTGGTCTTGCCTTGATCAATTCCCACTTCATCTCTTACTCTAGGGAATGATAGTGAATTTTTCATTCCTGGAGAACTCAAAGATCCATAAATAGAATGATAAGTCATTTCATCTTCCTTTACTTATCATCATAGCAAAATAGTTAGAACAAGTTATCTAAAACGCATAAATCCTCATATGGTGAGATATTACTTTAATCTTATGCCCTATATAAACGGTTAACCTTGCAACTCTTCCAAAAGATGAAAATACAAAACATTAAAAAGGTAACTAAATCATCTTAACATTGATCCCACATATATCACAAAGTATCTCTTGGTTGTCACATTTCAAACATGTGAATACCCTCATCATAAATTCTCTTGAAACATGGTAATAACCTAAATTACCATAAATACTTTTGGAAGACATGAATTCTTCCTTATTCCAAAATTTATTGGATATATTCCTTAAATCCAAGAATTTTTAAACTCCATTCATGATGACATAGACCAATTTTTAAAAAAAATCACTAATCAAATCCAGGCTAATCAATGATACCCAATTTAATTTATCCAAATCAATCATGTCTTTACCCATGATAAACACAATTTTCTCAACATCTTGATCACATTAAGTGTTACCTTCCCTTAATCAAAATATCACTTTTCTAAGTCATTATCACTATTAAACATATACTTTTCAATCCTTGATGAAAAAAAGATACTAAAAATACTTATATATTTCATGATTCGTATAACATAATCTTTGAATTCCAAAACATATACACTTCAATCTTCCAACTTTATTCTTAAACCACTACTTAGGATTGATCATCTTATTCCTTAAAACCCCTTTTATATAATATAAAATATGAATAATGTGTTAATCTTCCTCAACCTCAATCTAATTATGCTTCTTACATTTAATGTAAACAATACTGGAAGAACATCCCATACCTTTCACATTTCATTTGCAGTCTCTTTATCTTCAGTAGTATAACCAATAATTGTACCGCCTTTCTGATTTTATTCATGATATTTCCACATCTGAAAAATTTAATGCTAACCAGGTTCCATTGACTAAAACCAGAAATCATAGGGTGATAAACACTTATCATAATGGAAAACCATATAATCATGAAAAATCACTTATAGGATGTCTAAATAATGACACATACTTATTTAATATATGGAAACTTAGGTTTATCCTATATCATTTATAGAAAACTTATTTTTAAATCCTTCATGATGATTTTAAAAGAGTTGGTGAATTCCCAAAGCATATCCCCTGGGAGTATCAAACCAGGTGTGCAGTAAGACTCGTGGTCATGTACCAGGTTATGCCGAGTCAGGTTCGACACACCTTGTCAGAGTTGTTACCCCTAGGTACATCTGTGCCAGATCTACATTCATTTGTAGTATCCATACATGGATGTATTGCTAGGAAACCACTCACTCTATCCTTTATCAAAATTCCAGAATATTTTTCTAAATGTTAACTCATCCTTACACTTATCCTTAGATACATCCTTATACATATCCTTAGAAATATACCTAGTGGTATCACTAAATTTTTCTCATCCTAGTTTCTAAAGGTTAACTAAAATTTTGCTCTAATACCAACTATAGTGACCCTAATTTTCATACATTAACATTACGTAATGATACGCGCATTGCAGTGCATCCAATTTTCAAATTTTTATAACCGACTGGCTACTGTAAAAGTGGCGAGCAGGGTCGAACCACAGAGAGCACAAAATCTAGTTCACTAAAAATATTTCATTGGACAATGTTTAGACGGACAAGGTTTGAGGGAATTCCTATTTTTGAGTTTTTTTAATTAAACTAAAAGGTGAGAAGACAAAAGATAAAAAGAAAATTGAAAATGAGAATGATGATGGACTCTAAGTCAACAAAATGTGTCGGGGATGCTGGTGTCACAATTAAATTATCACGCAGACATGCAAAATATTATTTTATGCGATTAAATATTTATTTTGTTTAGTTATCGCCAGTTACGAAAATATAAGCATTTTTTAGATGCTCAATTTAAATTTCCCAATTTATTTAAAGTCCCGTTCTCTAGTGTCATAAATAAATTAGAAAACTCGTTCAAGTCTTGAACTATATGGAGAAATGACACAACCCGTTTCTCACAAAGTTGTGTCACCAATTTGCACCTACCATCGGTCAACGCAGTTTACCTTCTCGGACCACCGCGTCGACTTATAGTTAAAAGGGACAGTTTCAATTTCAGTAATTAATTCATTGCAAAAATAATTTAAACAGATAAACATTCAATTAAAATAAATTTAATTGAAAATTAATCATCAAACAATACGTTTCATAGCATGCAAAATAATTTTAATTACTCAACCAACATCCCGACACTAAGAAAATTACCCCGACATCACAAATGAAATAATAAACACAGAAATAAAATGATATGTCATGTGAAATAACACTGAGTTACCGAGAAATGATTGTGTCCGTCTTTATTTTCACCGCACTCAGCAACCCTCGGCACATGATGACGTCGTGCACCAATGGCATGCCCACTGGAATGGAAGATGCTGGTGATGTAGCGGGGCTAGCCGCATGTCTTTCTGCTACATACAAGGAGGGGGGTGCGCCTGCTATTTGCTGCCTCGGATGGCGGTGACCGGTGCGATGCTGCTGGTCAGCTCCTTAGATGGTGGTGACCGGTGCGCTGCAAACCAGAAGTAGGGTGAGATGGTGGCCCGGGGAAGGGAAGTCCAGCGGGTTAGGCGGGATGAAGTGGGGTGCGACGGAGGAAGCCGATGATGAGAGGAGGGTGTCGGGCTGGATATGGTGTTGGCCGAGTAGATAGGGGCAGGGGGGTAGCGGGATGGAGTTGGGCCGCTCTGTGCATGAAGCGGGGGGGGGGGTGCTGGTTGTGGATGAGAGGAGGGTGTCGGGCGAGAGTCGGGGTGGCAGGGAGGCGGCTGGGTGGATGAAGGGGCGGCAGGGGGCAGCCGGGAGAGGGGGAAGCGGGGCGAGGGGAGCGGGGTAGGGAGAGTGAGGTCGGGGGGAGATGGGGGGCGCGGGTGAGGGGAGCGGGGTAGGGAGGCCGTGGGGAGATGGGGGGCGCGTGTGAGAGGAATGGGGTGTAGGGAAGGAGAGCAGGGGGTTTGGCTGGGTAGATAGAGAGCAGGGAGATGAGGGCCCGTGGGATAGTGGGGGAGGCAGGTAGATAGGTAAATGGGGATTGGAGAGAGAGTGTTTAAAAAAAGAGAGTGTGGAATGGGTCAAAAAAAAGAAAAGGGGGGAGGGAAGTTGGGGCGTGGGAATTAGGGGGGGAAATAAAAAAAATTCAAATTCAAATTAAATTTAAAATAAAACTAATTATCTAAAAGGGTTAAATAATATTAATAATAAATTATTATAAATAGAATTATATAAATATTTATATTTATAATTAATTAATAAACTAAAATTAATATTAAAATAAAATAAAATATGGAATTTTAATAAAATAAAATTCTAAAAAATGAAAATAAATAACTAATATTAATATAATACTAACTAAAAACTACAAAAACAACTAAAATATTTAAAATACTACAAAAAGAACCTAAAAACACAAGAAGTGGTTAGAAAATTAATTAAAACTAAATGAAAATAGGAAAAAATGTCAGTAACATCCATGTACATCAAATCCCCCACACTTAAACTTTTTCACTCCTGGGCAAAACAATCTGAAATAAAACACAAGTGGACCTGTAGATAAATCCAAACATCAAAATTACAAGTTCAAAATCTTTCAATCTATTTCCTCATAATATATCATGCTTCATTTAAAACTTTAGATTCAAAAACAACTTTTCTTTCACTTGAATTTTTTCAAAACAAGTACGTGCACTCATTCATCATGTGACCTACCTTTCCATTACACTCGTCGCTCGAAAAGATTTGATCAAAGTTTTTATCAATTCTCATACACATGCATGATTACCATAGGCTTTCCATGAATTTAAAATCTCCATTAGTGGAAATCAAAATAATGCACCAATCTCAAGGACTTTACATGAGGTTTAAATGTTTCTGAAGCTGTGGGACAATGGGTTAAAAAAAATTGACATCTTTTTGGTAAAAAGGAGGGTTGAATCTTGAAATGAATGCATGATATATGTCAATCCAAATGTCTCCCTCAAACTCTCGCACACATGTCTCCCTCAAACTCTCCCCCACACTTAAAACATTGCTTGTCCCCAAGCATATGATAATCCAATGTTTCATTCTCTTTTTTTTACTCTTTTTTTTAAGACACAACTCACTCAAATAATATGGTCAGGAAAAACTGGTGAGTATCAACTCAAAAACCCCATGAAATAAATTTCAGACAATAATCCCAAAGAATGGTACACAAGTAGCGTATACGATGTAACATCTCAATGAAGCTAGGTTATATAGAAAATTCTCTAGTTCCTGTAGTAATGGATCATAAATTTTATAGGTATCCCCAAAGGTGAGGGTTACCGCGTAATGACCACCAATGTACTCATTGTTGGAACCAAAAGAATTCTATATTCCCATATCAAAATACATGAAATGAATGTGGCTACTGTGAAAAATAACTCATATGATCAAGATTGGATAATGTCACTCAATGTACATCAAATGACTCACTGCCCCTCAAAGAACCCTCTCCATGAGTAAATATCTCCCCCACACTTAGATTGAAAAATATCATGCAAAAAATCAAGAAATTTGTAGGGAAGGGTATCGGCTTGGGCTCATCCTAAAAGGCTCCTTCATGGATTCTAAGGGATATACGATGGAGAAAATGTAAGGGTGGATCAGTGGGTCAACGGGGCTGAAAAATCAAACAGATGCCTCGATCATTTTAGTGAAATTTTCAAAAATTCCCATCGCTTTGATGGAAAAACATGGAAAGTTCTAGAAGAAAAAACATGGTTGAGATTCCCTCAAGAAAAAGAAAAATAAGAGATGATGTAAAATGGTCCAGAGTCCTCACGGGTATGGAAATATAATGTTGGACAACACAAATGAGAATTAGTGCAAATAAGTGTCTCAAAAATATACAAGTTTTTGAAAAATATTTTCGAAGCATGAAATAATATCAGCAATCATCTAAGTCATGAGAGAAAGGATCAAAGAATTCCAAAACAAGAATCAGGTGCTCAAACTTCCTAGGGACACAAGTGGTATGTTCCCGAAAGTGTTGTGACAAAAATACAATAGCTTTTATGTGGGTTCATCAATGAAAATAATGTTAGTTTTTTTTTCAAAATTTTCTTGTTTTTTTTGTTTTGTTTTTTTAGTTTACATGGTGTTTTTGGAAGCATAAAATATGACAAAAATAAAACACTTCCCTGTATAAGTGCAGATAGATGCGAAGAGGCTGTTTGTATCCGATGAATCTCCAGAAATGATGTACCTGTAAAATCTACACATGGAAAACACATACTCGCATCATATCATAAATATAACACCAAGGATCACATAAATGGAAGCAGATATGCAGGAGAGTGACAAGTGCACATAGATATCAGGAGTAGCTAAAAAAAATTCACACATGCCATGTTTTATTTTCTCAAACAAACTAGAATAGTTAAAAGAAGAAAAGGGGAAAAAATGAAACTGGAACATGGGTTGCCTCCCAGGAAGTGCTAAGTTTTACATCTTCAGCTAGACGGATGGACAATGTTCAATCATCTTGGTCCATCAGATCAGAACTCCTCTGCCTCTTTCGAGAACTAGTGGTTGTGTCATCGATCTCACAGGGACGCTTAGTGGGATTAACCACCTCTAGAGCGTAGTGAGCGTGAAGCTGGTGAGGAAGGAATAGAATATGTGCTCTTTGTGGTGGTGTCGGCTGCTGAGCATGAATCTCTAATGAAAGTTCCTCAAGCCGGCGCTCTATATCAGCCAGATGTTGATTCATCCGTCATACTAAGTCAGAGGGAGACAGAACAAGTGCATCGATGACCACAGAATAATTAGAAGAGATAGACATTTTTTAGCTGCATCCACAAAACAAATAGAGAGATAGATATAGAGTAAGAAATCAAGGATCAAAGAATGAAGAAGCAGTCGGGTTGCCTCCCGATCAACGCTAAGTTTAACGTCTTCAACCAGACGGATACCTTCTCATTTTAATTGGAGTTCTTCAATGATTCCTATCGTATCCAAAGTGTGGTACAGTTTAAGGCATTGACCATTAACTTTAAATGGGAGCATCTTCCCATCAGAAATTTTGACAGTACCATGTGGATAAACAATTGTGATAGTGTAGGGACCCGACCATTTCGACTTGAGTTTTCCTGCCATGATTCGAAGTTGTGAGTTGAAGAGGAGAACTTTGTAGCCTGCTGAAAAATTTCTTTGTTGGATCCGTTTGTCATGCCAGGCTTGAGTTTTCTCTTTGTAAATCAAAGAATTTTCATATGCTTCTCTCCTTATCTCGTCTAGTTCATTCATCTGTAGAAAACGCTTCTCTTGGGCAGTTTTGAAATCAAAATTCAGTTTCTTCACAGCCCAATAAGCTTTATGTTCCAATTCTACAGGTAAGTGGCAGGTTTTTCCAAAGACCAACCTATATGGGGAAATTCCAATGGGTGTCCTGTAGGTAGTTCTGTAGGCCCAAAGTGCATCATCAAGTTTGGTGACCTAATCTTTCCTAGATGTATTCACAGTTTTCTCCAAAATACCCTTAATTTCTCGGTTTGAAACCTCAGCTTGGCCATTGGTTTGTGGATGGTATGGGGTGCTCATGTAGTGGTGACATCCATGGCGAGTCATTAGCTTTTGAAACAGCGCATTATTGAAGTGGGTACCATGGTCACTGATGATGAGCCTTGGAATTCTGAACCGGGTAAAAATGTGTTGATTTAAATATCTGATGATGACTCGAGCAGTATTTTCCGAAAATGTTTCAGCTTCCACCCATTTTGACACGTAGTCCACACAGACAAGGATATAGGATTTCCCAAAAGATTTAGGAAAAGTACCCATGAATTCAATTCCCCATATGTCAAAAATTTCAATGCCCATGATTGAGTGTTGTGGCATTTCGCGCTTCCAGCTTATACCCCCCGTTCTTTGGCATTTATCACAATTCATGGAAAATTCATGAATGTCATGATTCATGGTCGGCCAGTACAAACCACATTGTAACAATTTTTTGATTTTTCGATGAATCCCATGGTGTCCCCCAACTTCTCTAGTATGGCATAAGTTCAAAACACTATCAACTTCTTCTTCAGGGATGCATCTTCTTATCATTCCATCAGCACAGTCTTTGAAAAGTAAAGGATCATCCCAGTAGTAATGTCGTGCTTCATTCAAAAATCTTTTCCTCTGTTCCTTTGATAAATCTGGATGTATCACACCTGAAGATAAGTAGTTCACGAAATCAGCATACCAAGGTGTGATTGTCTCAATGGCATAGAGTTGTTCATCAGGAAATGTTTCATTGATTAGTTCGACATTGATTTCACTTGTGTCATGGTCAAGGCGTGATAAATGATCAGCAACGACATTCTCTATTCCCTTTTTGTCCTTGAATTCAATGTCAAATTCCTGAAGTAACAGTATCCATCGAATGAGTCTGGGTTTTGCATCTTTATTGGTCATCAGATACCGAAGTGCAGAGTGTTCCGTATAGATAGTGACTTTTGAGAACAACAGATGGGATCAAAATTTATCAAAGGCAAAGACAACTGCTAGTAACTCTTTTTCGGTTGTTGTGTAATTATGTTGAGCCTCATTCAAAGTGCGGCTAGCATAGTAGATTGGCCTAAAGATCTTTTCTTTTATTTGTCCCAAGGTAGGTCCAACTGCCCAGTCACTAGCATCACACATTAACTCGAATGGATGCTCCCAATCAGGTGAAATCATTATCGTGGCTTCAACCAAACACTGCCTTAATAATTTAAATGCTTCCTGACATTCAGGCCCGAAGTGGAACGTTACATCTTTTCCCAATAGGTTCGTAAGGGGTCGGGCAATAACATAGAAATCCTTAATGAAGCATCTATAGAATCCAACGTGCCCAAGAAAACCTTGAATGGAATGAACTGAAGAAGGCATGGGTAGATCAGAGATGGTACTAATCTTTGCGGCGTCAACTTCAATTCCTTTCTTTGCAATTTGATGTCCTAAAACTATTCCACTATGTACCATGAAGTGTGACTTTTCCCAATTAAGCACCAGATTATTTTCTTCGCATCTTTCCAAAACCTTATCCAAATCTTCAAGATAGTCATCAAAAGAATCTTCATACACAGAGAAGTCATCCATGAATATTTCCAATAATTCTTCAATAATGTCATGGAACATTGCCATCATGCATCGTTGAAATGTGGCTGGTGCATTACACATTCCAAAAGAAATTCTTCGATAAGAAAACGTACCATATGGACAAGTGAACATACTTTTCTCTTGATCCTCTGGTGTCACTGCTATTTGATTATAGCCTGAGTATCCATCCAGAAAACAATAGTAATCTTGTCCTGCCAATCGTTCAAGGATTTGATCAATAAAGGGTAATGGGAAGTGATCCTTTCTGGTGGTATCATTCAATTTTCGATAGTCAATGCACACTCTCCATCCAGTCACTGTTCTTGTGGTAATCAATTCTCTTTTATCATTCTCAACCACTGTGGTTCCACCCTTTTTAGGTACCACTTGCAATGGGATAACCCACTGACTATCAGAGATTGGAAATATTAAACTAGCATCAAGAAGTTTAATGACTTATTTCTTGACTACTTCTTTCATGGGAGGTGTTAAGCGCCGTTGTGGTTGCCTGCAAGGTTTTGAATCATCTTCCATATGTATTCTGTGAGTACAGATGGCAGGAATTATACCTTTTAGATCAGAAATCGTCTAGCCTATTGCTGGATTCCTTTAGGACAAGACATTGAGCAATTTGCTTTCTTGTTCAATCGAAAGATTAGAATTTACGATGACTGGTAAGGTTTTTAAATCTCCCAAGTAACTGTATCTCAGGTTTGATGGAAGGGGTTTAAGCTCGAGTGTTGGAGGATTTTCAAGTGATGGAGTGAGTGAAGTGAATTCATGTCTATCTAGAGGCTCGAATATATTCCTGATGAATTCTACTACCTTGATTGATTCAGAAAAATCTTCATTTTCTTTGTGCAAATCCACGATATCCAGTGCATCGCTTGCTAACTCATCCCATTCTTCAATCATATCCAAGAAATGACAGTCTGCTATAGATGGTTTTTCCATAGCCTTTAGAACATCAAATGTTATGTTCTCATCCCCAATTCTAAAAATTAACTTTCCCTCCTGGACATAAACCAATGCTCTACATATTGCTAAGAAGGGTCTCCTGATAATGAGTGGGACATCCTTGTCTTCTTCCACATCGAGGACAATGAAATCAGTAGGGAAGTAATATTTATCAACCTTGACAAGTACATATTCTAGAATCCCTCAAGGATGCTTCACTGATCGATCATCCATTTTCAAGGTGACCCCTGTTAGCTTTAATTCACTGATTCCCAGTTCTTCAAGGATTCCAGACGGCATGAGATTGACACTAGCTCTGAGGTCGCACAAAGCTCTTTCAAATTGACATCCTCCAATATTGAAAGGAATAGTGAAACTACCCGGGTCTCTTAGTTTTGGAGGTATGGATCTGGGTATGACCGCTGAACATTACTCATGCATTATAATTTTTCCCACATCATCTAATTTTCTTCTTTTTGACAAAAGATCCTTGAGAAATTTAGCATAGTGGGGCATTTGTGTGATGGCTTCTGCAAAAGGAATATTTATTTGAAGCTTTTTGAACATCTCTATGAATTTCAAAAATTAAACATCCAACTTCCTTTGCTTTAGTCTTTGTGGAAATGGGGGAGGTGGTATGTGGGCTTTCACTCTTTCATTGAGTGCCTCGTTTTCCTTTTCCTTTCTTGCCTTTTCATTTTCTGCAAGTTTGTTTTGATCTTCCTCCTCTTTGGTTTCAAGTTGGATTGCTTTTCTTGTTGAGTCGCCATTCTCAGTGGTAGGTATAGGTGTCTCATCTATTGGTTGAACATCAGGCCTTTGGTGCTTTGGTAACTGTGTGCCACTTTGCAATGTGATGGCTTTTGCTTCTTCTCTTGGGTTGACTCTTGTGTTACTTGGTAGAGTTCCTTGCTATCGGTTTTGCATTTTTGCGGCTAACTGACCGACTTGATTTTCAATGTTGCGCATGGAAGCTTGTAAGTTTTGGGTTTCCATATCTTGTGATTAAAACCGTGATTGATTAGACATCATTAACTTTGCTATAGTTTCTCCTCAATCTTTTTGACCTTGCGTTGCAGTAGGGGCACAGTCCGTTGTTTGCTTTTTCTCCTTATACTATTGCTGCTGATAGAATGGTGGTCGGTATTTCTGTTGAGATCCTTGATCTTGTGATTGCATGGTGGGTCTGAAGGCAGGTTGAGCAGTGAACCTCGGTGGACCCATGTTCTGGTTCATCGGCTGAGTAGCCACTAGTTCCTTCCATCCTTGATTTTGGGTATTGCCTTGCCAATTTGTGTTATAATTGTTTCCATAATTTCCTCGGTTGTAACTGATGAAGTTAGCTTCAGACATCTTGGTCTCTACAGTGTTATATGGACACATGGGATAATCATGAGGACCACCACAGTGTGGACAGTGTTCAGCTTGAACAACATGGACTGGCTTAGGTGGGTTTATTGACAAGTTGTCAATCCTCTTGCTGAGAGCTTCAAATTGTGCAGCCATGAATGTCTGGGCATAAACGTGATGCACTCCTACCTTTCTTCTTGAAAAATCTTTTGGCCACTAGAAACTGTGTTTAGCCATGTTTTGAATTAATATGTACAGATCTTCAGGATCCATTTCCATGAACGCATTTCCAGTAGCTGTATTGATTGCAAACTTACTCTCGGGTTGAAGTCCATAGTAGAAAGCTTGCAACTGTTTCGCCAACTTCATCCCATGATGAGGACAACGTCTTAACATGGACTTGAATCTTTCTCATGCTTCTCCTAATGATTCGTATTCACTTTGACAAAAGGAGTCGAGGTCTCTATTGTTTTTCAAATATTGAGCTGTTGTGTAATATCGATCAATAAATTTTCTTCTCAGCACTTCCCAAGTGAAAACTATTTATGGGTCGAGACTTTCCGACCAGTCCTTTGCTTTCCCTTGAAATGAGAACGAAAACAGTCGCAGGATCAACACATCATCCGTTACCCCGTTATATTTAAATGTGTCACAGACTTCAAGAAATCTGTTCACATGCATATAAGGGTCTTCGCTGCTCAATCCATGAAATTGTGCATGTTGTTGGAGTAGGTTGATCGTGGACGACTTCAATTCAAAGTGCGTTTCTTGGATTCTGGGTCTTGTTATGCCTGAGCTAACTCTGACTGTGTTGGGTCGCAACTCCTGTCTCATAGTAGTCCAAGGCCTTTGATTATCGAGACGGTTTTGGAAAAGTGGATGGACTTGTCCACTAGGAAGTGTCAGAATGTGAGTTTCAACGCTTTCCTCAGGTGGATGCATTTCATTTGCGGCTGAGGTACCGATTTATTCTTTTCCCTTTCTTTGATGTTCAAGTTTCATATTAAGGGGTGGGTTGTTCTTCGACAAATCATAATTACAAGTGTTCACCATTTAGGCGAACAGTGCCTAAAGCAAGGTCTACTTGAAATTTTCCTAATGCTAGATGTGCGCGTGCTCCCCGGCAATGGCGCCAGAAATTTGATACGCGCGTCGCAGCGCGTCCAATTTGCAAATTTTTATAACCGACTGGCTATTGTAAAAGTGGCGAGCAGGGTCGAATCACAGAGAGCACGAAATCTAGTTCAGTAAAAATATTTCGTTGGACAAGGTTTAGACGAACAAGGTTTGAGGGAATTCCTATTTTTGAGTTTTTTTAATTAAACTAAAAGGTGATAAGACGAAAGATAAAAAGAAAATTGCAAATGAGAATGATGATGGACTCTAAGTCAACAAAATGTGTTGGGGATGCTGGTGTAACAATTAAATTATCATGCAGACATGAAAAATATTCTTTTATGTGATTAAATATTTATTCTGTTTAGTTATCGCCAGTTCCGAAAATATAAGCAATTTTTAGATGCTCAATTTAAATTTCCCAATTTATTTAAAGTACCATTCTCTGGTGTCATAAATAAATTAGGAAACTCATTCAAGTCCTGAACTATACGGCGAAATGACACAACCCGTTTCTCACAAAGTTGTGTCACCAATTTGCACCTACCATCGGTCAACGCGGTTTACCTTCTCGGACCGCCGCGTCGACTTATAGTTAAAAGGGCCAGTTTCAATTTCAGCAATTAATTCAGTGAAAAAATAATTTAAACAGATAAAAATTCAATTAAAATAAATTTAATTGAAAATTAATCATCAAACAATACGTTGCATGGCATGTGCAATAATTTTAATTACTCAACCAACATCCTGACACTAAGAAAATTACCCCGACATCACAACTGAAATAATAAACGCAGTAATAAAATGATATGACATGTGAAATAACACTGTGTTACTGAGAAATGATTGTGTCCGTCTTTATTTTCACCGCGCGCAGCAACCCTCGACACGTGATGACGTCGTGCACCAACGACGTGCCCACCGGAATGGAAGATGCTGGCAATGTAGCGGGGCTGGTCGCACGTCTTGCTGCTGCGTACAAGGAGGGAGGTGCGCCTGCTGTTTGCTGCTTCAGATGGCGGTGACCGGTGCGCTGCAAACTAGAAGTAGGGTGAGATGGTGGCCCGGGGAAGGGAAGTCCAGCGGGTTAGGCAGTATGAAGTGGGGTGCGACGGAGGAAGCCGAGGATGAGAGGAGGGTGCTGAGAAGGATATGGTGCGAGCCGAGTAGAGAGGGGAAAGGGGTAGAGGGATGGAGCTGGGGCGCTCTGTGCATGAAGCAGGGGGGCGGCGAGTGCTGGATACAGATGAGAGGAGGGTGCCGGGCGAGAGGCGGGGTGGCAGGGAGGAGGTCGGGTGGATGAAGGGCGGCAGGGGGCAGCCGAGAGAGGGGGAAGTGGGGCGAGGGGAGCGGGGTAGGGAGAGTGAGGTCGGGGGGATATGGGGGGAGCGGGTGAGGGGAGCGGGGTAGGGAGGCCGTGGGGAGATGGGGGGCGTGGGTGAGAGGAGCGGGGTGCAGGGAAGGAGAGCAGGGGGTTTGGCTGGGTAGATAGGGAGCAGGGAGATGAGGGCCTGCGGGATAGTGGGGGGAGGTGGGTAGATAGGTAAATGGGGATTGGAGAGAGAGTGTTTAAAAAAAAGAAGAGAGTGTGGAATGGGTCAAAAAAAAAAGAAAAGGGGGGAGGGAAGTTGGGGCGTGGGAATTAGGGGGGAAATAAAAAAATTCAAATTCAAATTAAATTTAAAATAAAACTAATTATCTAAAAGGGTTAAATAATATTAATAATAAATTAGTATAAATAGAATTATATAAATATTTATATTTATAATTAATTAATAAACTAAAATTAATATTAAAATAAAATAAAATATGAAATGTTAATAAAATAAAATTCTAAAAAATGAAAATAAATAACTAATATTAATATAATACTAACTAAAAACTATAAAAACAACTAAAATATTGAAAATACTACAAAAATAACCTAAAAACACAAGAAGCGGTTAGAAAATTAATTAAAACTAAATGAAAATAGGAAAAAATGTCAGTAGCATCCATGCACATCACGTAACTTTTGTGGAATACTTAAAACATTATACAAACAGATGCCTAAAGACCATATTAGTTTAGTGCATTTGGAAACTTGGAACAAAAATCTTTTAACTCAATGAAATATCTTCAATGTGTACCCCAAAGATCTTATCCCTTAATAATTATAATTAAAAACCTTTCTTTATAACCTAGGGAATGGAAACATAAGAAAGGAGTGAGCTAGAATGATCAGTAAGGATAAATAAAGGAAATACACAAGCATAATATGAATATAAGGGTATAGGAACATGATCACATCATTAGAAGATCACACCCTACATATTAAAGATCATAAACATGAATCATGGCATAAATATTAGCAGTTCATAAGACAAGAATCATAAGATAATAAATAACATAAGCCAAGAAAGCATAACATATGAATAAGAAATGGAATTGTGGCATACACATCAACGTACAACATTGGGAACATGTATAAGTAGAAACAAGTCCACTCATTAAGTTAATGACATACTTATGAACATGCAAACAGGTCCACTCATAATGTTGTGAACATGCAATCATGTCCACACATAACATTGTTAACATGTAATCAGGTTCACACATAACTTTTGGACATGTAACCAGGTCCATACATAATATTGTGAACATGTAATCAGGTTCACACACAACATCATGAACACATAATAATGTTCACTCATAACATTGTATACATATAATCAGGTTCACACATAAACTTATAGACATGCAACCAGGTCCATGCAAAACATTGTGAACATGTAATCGGGTTCACACATAACATTTATACTCATGATTCACCCCTCATTACCCAATTCATTGGAGGAAGATATAGGTCCCACCCATCACATAATAAAATAATACATACATGTTCCATACGATAATAAAACATGCATCATATCATGACCCATAAAAAGATATTGGTTTCATAAAAATCATATCATAACCAATGAAATGAAATGGGTATCATAAACACTTCATCGTGTCATTGCATATGTAAAATAGATAGGTCTTATAATCATTTCATCAAAGCATAACCCATGAAAAGAAGCAGGTATAGTGGCCCTGCTTTTTCTTACATATATTATTACATCATTTTATAGACAAACAACATAAAATAATTACACAATGAGGATCCAAAGGTTTAGTGTCTTGTGAAAATTAGGACCATACATAATATTTAAAAAATAAAACATAAACATTTATTTAATTCCTTCTTCACTAGCTTCTTATTGGCCCTTAAATTCTCCTTAGTACAAGTAGTCACTTGAGGATATACATCAAAAAGGGGTGTGCTAAAAGCCCAATAAGAGGATAGATAAGAACATGAAACCATATAACATGGGGTGATAATAATCATAACATCATCTTCATAATCATGAGAGGAAGCATTAGATACTATCATGGAATGCGGCAATGCATAAAAATGAAACATCATGTCTTAGTGATAAACTTCCACACATAGTTATGAACAAAGATAGTATCATGTTCATGCATATTTCACTTTATCTCATGAGGTTATTAACATTACCCAATAAATTGCAGTGCTATATAATTCCGGGTGCACCCGTCACATCATTACATTAACATTGCGCTATATAATTTCAAGTGCACTTGTCACATCATAACATTTACATTATCATGCATGCCACATAAAACATATATCAATATTGAAAATATAATAACCCATGTAAAGGAATAGTTTTAATTTCATAAATCATACATTAATAAACTTTGGGTTCCCAAATGAAATATGGAATAACATACTTGATATAAAAATCATCAACCTTGAGTGAACAAGGAACGATCTCGAGAAGTAAAAGGCGTGTTTTTTAAAGAAGAGTTCTTTTGGAAAACATTGTGTTTGCCATAATTCATGTAGAAAACATGTATATCACATAAAAGGTAATATAATTATGAAAAAATGATATTTAATTAATATCCATACTGAAAATGGGGTGAAAGAGGGAAAACATAGAGAAAGAGATTTGGGTTCGAGAATTCCCCTTACCTTGTGTCCAAATGCTTCATTCACTTTAATATCTTATGCAATCACATTATATTAATTAATTAACAATTAAATAACCTTTTATACATTAATTTGATTCATTATGGTTTTATTATTTTCTTTTATGGTCCTTTGGATGAGTTATAGAATTTAATCACATCATTCAGGAAAATTCATTTTCATGGTTTTCATTATTGGTTCACTTATATTCATGAATAAAAGTTCATGTAAAATGATGATAAATATATAGAATTGTTTTTATATGTTATTAAATATATTATAGAATTTTTAATGATATTATAAATAATTTTTTTATATGGAATGAGTATGAATCATTTGGTACAAGTTAATGATGATCGTTTTAGGTTAATTTTGGCAGTTTTTTTATCACAACAAATACGTTTTGTTTTATCATTTAGTATTATGTATGAAAGTTAGTTATAGAACATAAATATGGTTATAAAATAAACATTAAAATCTATTTTTAATAATTTAATGGTTTTATTAACATCCTTTATGGTGTTAAAGGAAAATTAAAGTGCATCACCTAAGATGTTGGTAAATTGACACATCACGAGCGACAATTTCATTTTAAAAAAAATAAAAGAGAGAGAGGGGTGGAGTTTAATTATGAATCTTCCATTAACGTGATATAATTATACTATAACAAACATACTATAGTTATAATTACATTTGGATAAAGTGATGTGAAGAGATAATAATAAAAGAAATGAAGTTAAAGGAAATTAAAAGAAAGAGATAAAGGATTTACCTCTTGAATTTATCCTCCCTGAGAACCTCCTTATGGAAAGGTTTTGGTTTTTTTCAGACCAATAGCTCTAGTATTTGGGAGAGGGACTAGGGAAGATAATTGGGAAGAATATAGGTAAGGCTAAAAACTTGAGAAGTGTGAAGAGAAGAGGGGGTGAGAGGTGGTATTTATAGTGGAGGTGAGGGGTGTTTTCTCAATATTATATTCATTAATTTATTATTTTGGTACAGGACTATGAATAGTTTGAGAACTATCACTAAATATATTAAAATAATGAAGTATAGTTTGATATTTTGGGCTTAAATCAGCCTTAAATCATCTATGACTCTATAATTCATGTATTTAACATTTATCGAAAATTATCGTATTTTACTATTCATCAAAAATTCAAGTATTTCAGAAAAATACCAAAAATTAATCCTAACCAATTTTTAATATGTAGAATTAAAAAATTAACTCTATTTTATAAAAATAATTTTCTAAATTTGAGTAATTTAATTTTTAATTAAAATCATCATTTACTTGGAAAATATAGATTTTAAAATTATAACTGCTTTTGTAACACTTTTAAAAATTACTTAAGGTCTCATAAAATTATCTTAAAATCATAAGACATAAAAATATTAATTTATGAATGAAATTTACGAAAATAAATTTTCTTTTAAATTATTTAATTAATTATAAAATTTTAATTTAATATTTATGACTTATGAAGATACCAACACTTAATTAATAATTTTTAAAACATTTATTTACTTAAACTATGATATAATTTTATCATAATTTCATTTATAAGATGCCTAAATTTTATTTATAATTACATGGGTTATGATATTATTAATTTGGCCGGTTTACTATTCATAAGGGTCATATTACTATTCCTAAGGTCAAGTTACTATTTCATTGGTATTAGTTCCTTAACTTCAAAAAAGACTTCTTATTTCAATAATTCTTCATTTATAAAGTTTTTTATGATCTCTAAGTGATTTTATGAGATTTATACTATATGAAATTACTATAATAAGGGATAAATTTTATTGATAAAAGTTTGGGTCATTAGGTTTCAAAAGCATATAATATGTGGAAGAGAAACGGGTGTCATACGCACCATTCTATATAAACATTAACCATTCAAGAAAGATGGTAATAACCTGAATTACCATAAATAATTTTGGTTGTCACATTGATACCACATATATCACAAATTATCCCTTGGTTGTCACATTTCAAACATGTGAATACCCTCATCATAAATTCTCTTGAAACATGGTAATAACCTAAATTACCATAAATACTTTTGGAAGACATGCATGCTTCCTTATTCCAAAATTTATTGGATATATTCCTTAAATACAAGAATTTTTAAACTTCATTCATGATGAAATAGACCACTTTTTCAAAAAATCACTAATCAGATCCAGGGTAATCAATGATACCCAATTTAATTTATCCAAATAAATCATGTCTTTACCCATGATAAACACAATTTTCTCAACATCTTGATCACATTAAGTGTTACCTTCCCTTAATCAAAATATCACTTTTATAAGTCATCATCACCATTCAGCATATCCTTTTCAATCCTTGATGAAAAAACATACTAAAAATACTTATATATTTCATGATTCGAATAACATAATCTTTGAATTCCAAAACATATAGACTTCGATCTTCCAACTTTATTCTTAAACCATTACTTAGGCTTGATCATCTTATTCCTTAAAACCCCTTTTATATAATATAAAATATGAATAATGTGTTAATATTCCTCAACCTCAATCTAATTATGCTTCTTACATTTAATGTAAACAATACTGGAAGAACATCCCATACCTTTCACATGTCATTAGTTGTCTCTTTATCTTCAGCAGTATAACCAATAATTGTACCGCCTTTCTGATTCTCTTCATGATATTTCCACTTAGGAAATCAATTTTAATAATGCCCATACTTTCCACATCTGAAAAATTTAATGGTAACCAGGTTCCATTGACTAAAACCATAAATCATAGGGTGATAAACACTTATCATAATGGAAAACCATATAATAATGAAAAATCACTTATAGGATGTCTAAATAATGACACATACTTATTTAATATATGGAAACTTAGGTTTATCCTATATCATTCACAGAAAACTTATTTTTAAATCCTTCATGACGATTTTAAAAGATTTTGTGAATTCCCAAAGCATATCCCCTGGGAGTATCATACCAGGTGTGCAGTAAGACTTGTGGTCATGTACCAGGTTATGCTGAGTCAGGTTCGACACACCTTGTCAGAGTTCGTACCCCTAGGTAGATCTATGCCAGAGCTACATTCATATGTAGTATCTAGACTTGGATGTATTTCTAGGAAACCAATCATTCTATCCTTTAGTAAAATTCCAGAATATTTTTCTAAATGTTAACTCATCCTTACACTTATCCTTAGAGACATACTTATACATATCCATAGAAATATACCTAGTGGTCTCACTAAATTTTTCTCATCCTAGTTTCTAAAGGTTAACTAAAATTTTGCTCTGATACCAACTATAGTGACCCTAATTTTCATACATTAACATTACGTGACTTTTGTGGAATACTTAAAACATTATACAAACAGATGCCTAAAGACCATATTAGTTTAGTGCATTTGGAAACTTGGAACAAAAATCTTTTAACTCAATAAAATATCTTCAATGTGTATCCCAAAGATCTTATCCCTTAGTAATTCTAATTAAAAACCTTTCTTTATAAACTAGGGAATGAAAACATAAGAAAGGAGTGATCTCGAATGCTCAGTAAGGATAAATAAAGGAAATACACAAGCATAATATGAATATAAGGGTATGAGAACATGATCATATCATTAGAAGATCACACCCTTCATATTAAAGATCATAAACATGAATCATGGCATAAATATTAGCAGTTCATAAGACATGAATCATAAGACAATAAATAACATAATCCAAGAAATAATAACATATGAATAAGACATGGAATTGTGGCATACACATCAACATACAACATCGGGAACATGTATAAGTAGAAACAAGTCCACTCATTAAGTTAATGACATACTTTTGAACATGCACCCAAGTCCACTCATAATGTTGTGAACATGAAATCATGTCCACGCATAACATTGTGAACATGTAATAATGTTCACACATAACTTATGGACATGTAACCAGGTCCATGCATAATATTGTGAACATGTAATCAGGTTCACACACAACATTATGAACACATAATAATGTTCACTCATAACATTGTATACATATAATCAGGTTCAACATAAACTTATCAACATGCAACCAGGTCCATGCATAAAATTGTGAACATGTAATCAGGTTCACACAAAACATTTATACTCATGATTCATCCCTAATTACCCAATTCATTGGAGTAAGATATAGGTCCCACCCATCACATAATAAAATCATACATACATGTTCCATAAGATAATAAAACATGCATCATATCATGACCCATAAAATGATATGGGTTTCATAAACATCATATCATAACCAATGAAATGAAATGGGTATCATAAACACTTCATCATGTCATTGTATATGTAAAATAGATAGGTCTCACAATCATTTCATCAAAGCATAACCCATGAAAAGAAGCAGGTATAGCGGCCCTGCTTTTTCTTACATATATTATTACATCATTTTATAGACAAACAACATAAAATAATTACCCAATGAGGATCCAAAGTTTTAGTGTCTTGGGAAAATTTGGACCACACATAATATTTACAAAATAAAACATAAACATTTATTTAATTCCTTCTTCACTAGATTCTTATTGGCCCTTAAATTCTCCTCAGTATAAGTAGTCACTTGAGGATATACATAAAAAAGGGGTGAGCTAAAAGCCCAATAAGAGTATAGATAAGAACATTAAACCATATAACATGGGGTGATAATAATCATAACATCATCATCATAATCATGATATGAATCATTATATAATGTCATGGAATGTGGCAATGCATAAAAATGAAACATCATGTCTTAGTGATAAACTTCCACACATAGTTATGAACAAAGATAGTATCATGTTCACGCATATTTCACTTCATCTCATGAGGTTATTTACATTACCCAATAAATTGGAGTGCTATATAATTCCGGGTGCACCCGTCACATCATTACATTAACATTGCGCTATATAATTTCAAGTGCACCTGTCACATCATAACATTTACATTATCATGCATGCCACATAGAAAATATATCAATATTGAAAATATAATAAACCATGGAAAGGAATGGTTTTAATTTCATAAATCATACATTAATAAACTTTGGGTTCCCAAATGAAATAGGGAATAATATACTTGATATAAAAATCATCAACCTTGAGTGAAGAAGGAATGATCTCGAGAAGTAAAAGGCGTGTTTTTTAAAAGAAGAGTTCTTTTGGAAAACATTGTGCTTGTCATAATTCATGTAGAAAACATGTATATCATATAAAAGTTAATATAATGATGAAAAAAATGATATTTAAGTAATATACATACTAAAAATGGGGTGAAAGAGGGAAAACTTAGAGAAAGAGATTTGGGTTTGAGAATTCCCCTTTCCTTGTGTCCAAATGCTTTATTCACTTTAATATCTTATGTAATAACATTATATTAATTAATTAAAAATTAAATAACATTTTATACATGAATGTGATTCATTATGGTTTTATTATTTTATTTTATGGACCTTTGGATGAGTTATATAATTTAATCTCATCATTCAGGAGAATTCATTTTCATGGTTTTCATGATCGGTTCCCTTATATTCATGAATGAAAGTTCATGTAAAATGATGATAAATATATAGAATTGTTGTTATATGTTATTAACTATATTATAGAAGTTTTAATGATATTATAAATAATTTTTTTATATGGAATTAGTATGAATCATTTGGTACAAGTTAATGATGATCGTTTTAGGTTAATTTTGGCAGTTTTTTGATCACAACAAATACGTTTTGTTTTATCATTTAGTATTATGTATAAAAGTTAGTTATAGAACATAAATATGGTTATAAAATAAAATTTAAAATCTATTTTTAATAATTTAATGGTTTTATTAACATCCTTGAAGGTTTTAAAGGAAAATGAAAGTGCATCACCTACGATGTTGGTAAATTGACACATCACGGGTGGCGATTTCATTTAAAAAAAATCAAAGAGAGTGTGGGGTGGAGTTTAATTATGAATCTTCCATTAACATGATATAATTATATTATAACAAAAATAATGTAGTTATAATTCCATTTGGATAAAGTGATGTGAAGATATAATAAGAAAAGAAATGAAATTGAAAGGAAATTAAAAGAAAGAGATAAAGGATTTATCTCTTGAATTTATCCTCCTTGAGAACCGCCTTATGGAAAGGTTTTGGTTTTTTTATGAGACCAATAGCTCCTAGATGTGGGGGAGGTACTAGGGAAGATAATTGGGAGGAATATAGTTAAGTCTCAAAGCTTGGGAAGTGTTAAGAGAAGAGGGGGTGAGAGGTGGTATTTATAGTGGAGGCGAGGGGTGTTTTCTCAATATTATATTCATTAATTTATTATTTTGGTTCAGGACTATGAATAGTTTGAGAATTATCACTAAATATATTAAAATAATGATTTATAGTTTGATATTTTGGGCTTACATCAGCCTTACAACATCTATGACTCTATAATTTATGTATTTAACATTTATCGAAAATTATCGTATTTTACTATTCATAAAAAATTCAAGTATTTCAGAAAAATACAAAAAATTAATCCTAACCATTTTTTGATATGTAGAATTAAAAAATGAATTCTATTTATAAAAATATTTTTCTAAATTTGAGTAATTTAATTTTTAATTAAAATCATCATTTACTTGGAAAATACAGATTTTAAAATTATAACTGCTTTTGTAACACTTTTAAAAATTACTTAAGGTCTCATAAAATTATCTTAAAATCATAATACATAAAAATATTAATTTATGAATACAATTTATGTAAATAAATTTTCTTTTAATTTATTTAATTAATCATAAAATTTTAATTAAATATTTATGACTTATTAAGATACCAACACTTAATAATTTTTAAAACATTTATTTACTTAAACTATGATATAATTATATCATAATTTAATTTATAAAATTCCTAAATTTTATTTATACTTTCATGGGTGATGATACTATTAATTTGGTCGGTTTACTATTCATAAGGGTCATATTACTATTCCTAAGGTCAAGTTACTATTTCATTGGTATTAGTTCCTTAACTTCCAAAAATACTTCTTATTTCAATAATTCTTCATTTATAAAGTTTTTTATGATCTATAAGTGATTTTATGAGATTTATACTATATGAAATTACTATAATAAAGGATAAATTTTATTGATAAAAATTTGGGTCATTAGGTTTCAAAATCATATAATCTATGGAAGAGAAACGGGTGTCATAAGCACCATTCTATCAAAACATTAACCATTCAAGAAATATGGTAATAACCTGAATTACCATAAATACTTTTGGTTTTCACATTGATCCCACATATATCACAAAGTATATCTTTGTTGTCACATTTCAAATATGTGAATACCCTCATCATAAATTCTCTTGAAACATGGTAATAACCTGAATTACTATAAATACTTTTGGAAGACATGCATGCTTCCTTATTCCAAAATTTATTGGATATATTCCTTAAATCCAATAATTTTTAAACTTCATTCATGATGATATAGACCAATTTTTCAAAAAAAATCACTAATCAGATCCAGGTTAATCAATGATACCCAATTTAATTTATCCAAATGAATCATGTCTTTACCCATGATAAACACAATTTTCTCAACATCTTGATCACATTAAGTGTTACCTTCCCTTAATAAAAATATCACCTTTCTAAGTCATCATCACCATTAAACATATCCTTTTCAATCCTTGATGAAAAAAAGATACTAAAAATACTTATATATTTCATGATTCGTATAACATAGTCTTTGAATTCCAAAACATATACACTTCAATCTTCCAACTTTATTCTTAAACCATTACTTAGGCTTGATCATCTTATTCCTTAAAACCCCTTTTATATAATATAAAATATGAATAATGTGTTAATCTTACTCAAACTCAATCTAATTATGCTTCTTACATTTAATGTAAACAATACTGGAAGAACATCCCATACCTTTCACATGTCATTTGCAGTCTCTTTATCTTCAGCAGTATAACCAATAATTGTACCACCTTTCTGATTCTCTTCATGATATTTCCACTTAGTAAATCAATTTTAATAATGCCCATACTTTACACATCTGAAAAATTTATTGGTAACTAGGTTCCATTGACTAAAACCAAAAATCATAGGGTTATAAACACTTATCATAATGGAAAACCATATAATCATGAAAAATCACTTATAGGATGTCTAATTAATGACACATACTTATTTAATATATGGAAACTTAGGTTTATCATATATCATTCATAGAAAACTTATTTTTAAATCCTTCATGTTGATTTTAATAGAGTTTGTGAATTCCTAAAGCATATCCCCTGGAAGTATCAAATCAGGTGTGCTGTAAGACTCGTGGTCATGTACTGGGTTATGCCAAGTCAGGTTCGACATACCTTGTCAGAGTTGTTACCCCTAAGTACATATGTGCCAGAACTACATTCATATGTAGTATCCAGACATGGATGTATTTCTAGGAAACCACTCACTCTATCCTTTAGCAAAATTCCAGAATATTTTTCTAAATGTTAACTCATCCTTACACTTATCCTTAGAGACATCCTTATACATATCCTTAGAAATATACCTAGTAGTCTCACTAAATTTTTCTCATCCTAGTTTCTAAAGGTTAACTAAAATTTTGCTCTCATACCAACTATAGTGACCCTGATTTTCATACATTAACATTACGTAACTTTTGTGGAATACTTAAAACATTATACAAATAGATTCCTAAAGACCATATTAGTTTAGTGCATTTGGAAACTTGGAACAAAAATCTTTTAACTCAATAAAATATCTTCAATGTGTACCCCAAAGATCTTATCCCTTAATAATTATAATTAAAAACATTTCTTTATAACCTAGGTAATGGAAACATAAGAAAGGAGTGAGCTCAAATGCTCAGTAAGGATAAATAAAGGAAATACACAAGCATAATATGAATATAAGGGTATGAGAACATGATCATATCATTAGAAGATCACACCCTTAATATTAAATATCATAAACATGAATCATGGCATAAATATTAGCAGTTCATAAGACATGAATCATAAGATAATAAATAACATAAGCCAAGAAAGCATAACATATAAATAAGACATGGAATTGTGGCATACACATCAACGTACAACATCAGGAACATGTATAAGTAGAAACAAATCCACTCATTAAGTTAATGACATACTTATAAACATGCAAACAGGTCCACTCATAATGTTGTGAACATGAAATCATGTCCGCACATAACATTTTTAACATGTAATCAGGTTCACACATAAATTTTGGACATGTAACCAGGTCCATGCATAATATTGTGAACATGTAATCAGGTTCTCACACAACATTATGAACACATAATAATGTTCACTCATAACATTGTCTACATATAATTAGGTTCACACATAAACTTATAGACATGCAACCAGGTCCATGCATAACATTGTGAACTTGTAATCGGGTTCACACATAACATTTGTACTCATGATTAACCCCTTATTACGTAATTCATTGGAGGAAGATATAGGTCCCACCCATAACATAATAAAATAATACATACATGTGCCATAAGATAATAAAACATGCATCATATCATGACCCATAAAAAGATATGGGTTTCATAAACATCATATCATAACCAATGAAATGAAATGGGTATCATAAACACTTCATCGTGTCATTGTATATGTAAAATAGATAGGTCTCATAATCATTTCATCAAAGCATAACCCATGAAAAGAAGCAGGTATAGCGGCCCTGCTTTTTCTTACATATATCATTACATAATTTTATAGACAAACAAAATAAAATAATTACACAATGAGGATCCAAAGGTTTAGTGTCTTGTAAAAATTATGACCATACATAATATTTAAAAAATAAAACATAAACATTTATTTAATTCCTTCTTCACTAGCTTCTTATTGGCCCTCAAATTCTCCTTAGTACAAGTAGTCACTAGAGGATATACATAAAAAGGGGTGCGCTAAAAGCACAATAAGAGGATAGATAAGAACATGAAACCATATAACATGGTGTGATAATAATCATAAAATCATCGTCATAATCATGAGAGGAAGCATTAGATACTTTCATGGAATGTGCCAATACATAAAAATGAAACATCATGTCTTAGTGATAAACTTCCACACATAGTTATGGACAAAGATAGTATCATGTTCATGCATATTTCACTTTATCTCATGAGGTTATTCTCATTACCCAATAAATTGGAGTGCTATATAATTCTGGGTGCACCCGTCACATTATTACATTAACATCGCGCTATATAATTTCAAGTGCACCTGTCGCATTATAACATTTACATTATCATGCATGCCACATAGAACATATATCAATATTGAAAATATAATAACCCATGGAAAGGAATGGTTTTAATTTCATAAATCATACATTAATAAACTTTGGGTTCCTAAATGAAATAGGGAATAACATACTTTATATAAAAAACATCAACCTTGAGTGAACAAGGAACGATCTCGATAAGTAAAAGGCGTGTTTTTTAAAAAAGAGTTCTTTTGGAAAACATTGTGCTTGTACTAATTCATGTAGAAAAAATGTATATCACAGAAAAGGTAATATAATGATGAAAAAAATTATATTTAAGTAATATCCATACTGAAAATGGGGTGAAAGAGGGAAAACTTAGAGAAAGAGATTTGGGTTCGAGAATTCCCCTTACCTTGTTTCCAAATGCTTTATTCACTTTAATACCTTATATAATCACATTATATTAATTAATTAATAGTTAAATAACCTTTTATACATGAATTTGATTTATTATGGTTTTATTATTTTATTTTATGGGCCTTTGGATGAGTTATAGAATTTAATCTCATCATTCAGGAGAATTCGTTTTCATGGTTTTTATGATCGGTTCACTTATATTCACGAATGGAAGTTCATGTAAAATGATGATAAATATATAGAATTATTGTTATATGTTATTAAACATATTATATAAGTTTTAATTATTTTATAAAGATTTTTTTTATATGGAATGAGTATTAATCATTTGGTACAAGTTAATTATGATCGTTTTACGTTAATTTTGGCAGTTTTTTGACCACAACAAATACGTTTTATTTTATCATTTAGTATTATGTATAAAAGTTAGTTATAGAACATAAAGATGGTTATAAATTAAACTTTAAAATATATTTTTAATCATTTAATGGTTTTATTAACATCCTTGAAGGTGTTAAAGGAAAATGAAAGTGCATCACCTACGATGTTGGTAAATTGACACATCACGGACGACGATTTCATTTAAAAAAAATAAAAGAGAGAGAGGGGTGGAGTTTAATTATGAATCTTCCATTAAAATGATATAATTATAGTATAACAAACATACTATATTTATCATTCCATTTGGATAAAGTTATGTAAATAGATAATAAGAAAAGAAATGAAATTTAAAGGAAATTTAAAGAAAGAGATAAAGGATTTACCTCTTGAATTTATCCTCCTTGAGAACCTCCTTATGGAAAGGCTTTGGTTTTTTTATGAGACCAATAGCTCTTATATGTGGGGGAGGTACTAGGGAAGATAATTGGTAAGAATATAGGTAAGTCTCAAAACTTGAGAAGTGTGAAGAGAAGAGGGGGTGAGAGGTAGTATTTATAGTGGAGGTGAGTGGTGTTTTCTCAATATTATATTCATTAATTTATTATTTTGGTTCAGGACTATGAATAGTTTTATAATTATCACTAAATATATTAAAATAATGATGTATAGTTTGATATTTTGGGCTTACATCAGCCTCACACCATCTATGACCTATAATTCATGTATTTAACATTTATCGAAAATTATCGTATTTTACTATTCATCAAAAATTCAAGTATTTCAGAAAAATACCAAAAATTAATCCTAACCACTTTTTGATATGTAGAATTAAAAAATGAACTCTATTTTATAAAAATAATTTTCTAAATTTTATTAATTTAATTTTTAATTAAAATCATCATTTACTTGGAAAATACAGATTTTAAAATTATAACTGCTTTTGTAACACTTTTAAAAATTACTTAAGGTATCATAAAATTATCTTAAAATCATAAGAAATAAAAATATTAATTTATGAATAAAATTTATGAAAATAAATTTTCTTTTAAATTATTTAATTAATCATAAAATTTTAATTAAATATTTATGACTTATGAAGATACCAACACTTAATTAATAATTTTTAAAACATTTATTTACTTAAACTATGATATAATTATATCATAATTTCATTTATAAGATGCCTAAATTTTATTTATACTTTCATGGGTGATGATACTATTAATTTGGTCAGTTTACTATTCATAAGGTTCATATTAATATTCCTAAGGTCAAGTTACTATTTCATTGGTATTAGTTCCTTAACTTCCAAAAATACTCCTTATTTCAATAATTCTTCATTTATAAAGTTTTTTATGATCTCTAAGTGATTTTATGAGATTTATACTATATGAAATTACTATAATAAGGGATAAATTTTATTGATAAAAGTTTGGGTCATTAGGTTTAAAAATCATATAATCTGTGGAAGAGAAACGGGTGTCATAAGCACCATTTTATCAAAACATTAACCATTCAAGAAAGAATATGAATGGAACCTTTGGGTTATTTCCTAGAAGGTCATGAGTAACATCAATAGATGTCATCTTAGATGGAAAATAATTTGAAATATCTTTTAAAAAATTTTCTTGAGGAAGAAACACTTTCTTCTTTGAAAAAGGATCTTTAAATCATAAAACCTTGTGAAAACTATTTTCTTTGGAAATACTTTGAAAACTTAGAAAGAAGGCTTGAAATAAATTTGAAAACCTTTTTCCTTGAAAATTTATAAAATAATCTTGAAAAAATTTTGAAAACCATTTTCCTTGAAAATACATTGAAAACATGTAAATGAAGCTTTGATATCATGGGAATACTTTTCTTTGAAAACAAGCTTTTGAAAAATTATAAAGGTAGTTTTGAAAATTATTTAAAACACTTTTTAAACATAAAACATTTTTGAAAAACTTTTTCATTAAAAACCACTTTTAAAAAAATGAATATCTATAATATTAGGAAAAATTTCCCTTTAAAAAATTAACTTTTTAATCTTGTAAAATAATATTCAAGGGAATGATGATCATAATAGTGGGTAAATGCGTACATGACAGACATTCATTTTAAACTGTAAAAAGTTTAGAAAAGTGCCTCAATAGAAAAATGACAAGAAGATTCATTTTTTTAAAACCCTTTGTTTAAAAGGTAAAACATGGGTAAAAATTTCTTTTAAAGATCATAGGATAATATTATAATATTTTTGGAAACCTTTTAGAAAACATTGTTCTTAAAGAACACAGATTTCCGACCGAAAAGATAGGTAAAATCAGACTTTCATAAAAACAATTTATTGATCATATTATGTATCTAAGAGTGAAAAAATGGTACCATTACTTGGATAAAACATGAATAACTATAGTTAAATAAAATCATTATAGTTCTTGGGAGATTCTTCATAATATTTCATCAATGGGAGCATATCCATAAACAATCTCGATAAACAATGCGATTATAGCTATAAACCATTACCAATTTGGTAACTTTGAATCATAATAAAATGGAAAGAATAGAATTAAATGAAGATTAAAAAATAATGAAAATTATTAGATTTATGATATAACATTTCAAAGGTAGTATATACACCTCATGGAAAAATATAGGTGCATAACATGACATGTGTCTCAAAGAAGGAAAATTGCGACAAAATTACTCTACCAATTTGGTAACTTTTGAAACATAAATCCCGTGAAAGGAAGTTCATAAAATGGATATGTAAATACCCATAAATTTAATTATAATAATCATATAGTACATCCATGGTCATTATATATAACATAAAAAATAAACGAGTGGTGAATAAGGCATGAATCTCACGAAAATAAGAAGTGAGGTGAAATTCCCTTACCTTATGTCTTGACTCTCACCATACTAATACAAAACTCATGTATAATAAATATTGGTTTATTATACATATTTTAAAGAACCATATTCTTATATATAATACCATATATAGTTTTATTATGAATTTATATTACCCTCTTATTAACAATTCCAGGCTTCGGGTAATATTCACTTTGTTCTTTGTACATGTTTTGAATTATTATTCTTGATCGACTTACTTAGATCATGATTTACTTACTTCAAAAATTTAAAAAAGTATATTAATATCATATATATTTAATATATATGTATTTATAATAATCTATAAAATATAGAAAGATTAAATGGAATACATTGTTCATGGAGACGGTAGGTCGTACGTGCACATGAACGTTGTTTCCATTTTGTTATCGTATTGGAAGAATGTAAGTAAATGAAATATATATATATATATATGTATATAATATCATTAAATTATAATTAATATGTTATATATATCATATATGTTCAATAAAACCATCTTTAATGCATTCCATTTAAAGTGTGAACGAATCACATCGCTTTGAGGAGGCGGTAGTCTAGACGTCCACAAACGATGTTATCGTATTTACACAAGATGGAAAGTATAAAGGTACGCATTATAAAAAAAATTAAATAAGAATAAAGACATAATAAATAAAATATATATCATATGTAAATATATTTTCCATCATAATTCCCAACCATGAAAGGTGGTAAAGTAAAAATGAACAATTATCGTTTCATGAGGCGATAGTTCACCGGACACATAAATAATATTTTTGTTACCCATTAGATAGAAGTGTGTGTAAGTGTAGGTAAAAATCTTAGCATAAAAATATCTCAGTATATTTATTATATTGGTTTTGTTTTATAAGCATGGAATAAGGAGAGTTTTAGTGGTAGATGATGGAAATAAAACAAAAGAGCTTGAGGAAAGATGTTACCTCATCTTTGGGTAACTCCTTTTGGTTTTCACCAAAGAGATTTCTTACTTGGATTTATATCCAAATAGAGGATTAAATGAGGAAGGGATGGATTTTGGTAAGTTTATTGGGTAGATATTTTTTTAACCTAAGTGTTTTGTGGGGTTTGAAGAATGGGGAGAGTTGGTGGCCTTTTATAGGGGAGGGAGGAGACACACTTGGCATTTTTGAAAACAAGTTAGGTGTACCCATGTTTTTACCAAAAAAATCATAAAAAACAAAAAAAAACTCAATAATATAAGGTTTATGGCCAAAATATGTCCAAATAATGGGTTTTGGTCAGGTGGATAGGTCATTTGGACCCTTAAGTTTAAGATTTATTCCCTTGTTAAGCTTAATTTCACTTTAATCGTTGTAATTAATTTTAATTATTTTCACTGATATTTTTGTTAAAAAACTAAGTTGAACTTATTAGAAATTAGAAATTATTATTCCAAATATGGAATCCATTTTTCCATATTCCAATCAAATAAGTGGAAAAAATTAATTTAAATTTAATCCTACAGACGGGACGACAATGTAGGTTTTTAAAGTAAAAATATTCAAAAGTTTTCTATGTTTTTATATTCAATTTCAAAGTGAAATTAAATAAAAAGACCTAAATTGGAATAATTTATATAATTTTACTTTAAAACCAAATTAAAATATAATTTAACACTATAAATAAATTATATGAAAAAACAGTTTTGAATTAAAATTCAATATTTTTCACTATTCATTAAAAATGAAACTTCATAGAAAAATACCAAAAAATCACCCTGTAATAATTTTTATATTTCACTTTCAAATATTAAGTTTATTTTGAAATATAAGATTTATAAAAGTTCCAAAAATTGGATTTAAAATATGTTTTTCCTTAAAAGGCGGCAAAGTTTATAAAAATATTGATTTTTATGCAAAATATTGAGTTTGTTCTTATCTCATGATTATAAAATCTATTAGATTAATATCAAAAATATTTAATTGAAAAATATAACATATATATTTAATTAATATAATTATCTAATTAATTTAATTTATTTTTATAAAATATCTTTGTAAGTATAAAAATAGTTTTCTATAAAAATATTTCATTTATGTTCAATTGGTTCTTATATCCATTTCTAATTAATTTTTATTCAATGAATTAATTTTATATTTTGTGTAAACAACATATTTTCATAAGTTAGTTAATACTATTTATAATCACTTGGTTTTATATTATTATTTTAAATAATAATATTTTAATAATATATTGTTATTTGGTAAAACTCAGTAATGTGTGTAATGCAAGTCATTGAAGGAACTCATTGTTGCGTGTGGCACATGCTAACTCGGTATCGTGTGCATTGAAATATATATAGAATATATTGAATCTATTTAAAATAGTAAATATATTATAAATTATCAAGATATTATATGCCCTTACACGCTTGGTGTTGCGTATAGCGCAAGCTTAACTTGGTGTTGCGTATAACACAATCCAAACTTATCACTTTCATATAAGAAAAGATATATTGTTGCGTGAAATGAAAAATATATATAAAAGATTAAATTAATTCAAAAAAAATATTTCACAAAATATCAGGGTGTTATAAGCAACTACATCCACAAGACTTCTTAGATGACGTCCCGTCACCAGCCCCAACACTACTTGATTTGCGCGGGAGTAATCGAACCACAAACACAGTGCAAAGAGTACAAAATCCTATGGTGACTGTGGTTACAAGGATAAAACAATGAAAGAAATCACTTTATAATCTCAAGTAAATCTCCATTCATATGAAATGAGAACTTTATAGAACATGAAAACCCCAAGAATAAAAGCGTGAGGCGCTCTACGGTGATGATCAAATCACGTCTTCCAATAACTGAGTTTTGGGTGTGTGCACTAGTGTCTTTATCTTCCTCACACCACTCCTAGTCTTCTTGTTTTAATAACTCCTAAAAATAAAAAACCTAATACCCAAAATTAGGTTGGAGTCCAGTGGCCGATAGGAGGGAGGGATGGGTGACCCCTTAACTGTTAACGTGCACAAATGAAAAAAATCACCTCAAGTCTCGTTTAATTGCCAAGAAGTTTAGGGACACAATTTTGCAATTCCAGCATTTGAAGACGATGTTGTTATGTGTCAGATGTGTGTAGGACATAACGAACAATCATAAATAAACTTGTAATATAATCTTCACTAAATTAAGAATTCATTATTTAAGTAAAAAATTATTTTCCGAAGTGCATTCATAATGGTAGAGATAATAAAAGTACCACCTAAAAAACTTGATGGTTAGTGAAGTTTATTAAGAATAATTATGATGTAGAATATAATTATTCATAAATTTAATATGATTCCTTGTTCAAAAAATCTTCTACAATAATTAATGTAGTGTCTCTAATTTTTGTGTGTGTTTTCTTTGTGTTATTTAATAATTTCTATGTTAGGATTGGATGTGACAAGTCGTTTTTCAGCTATGTAATGAAATAATAAGAAAGGATTAACTTTTGATGATAAATACTTTGATAGGATGCAGGGGCGGTGGTTCTCAAAACCAGGTGACTGAAAAATATTGGGAAGGAGGGGAAAGAAATCACCCTGGAAAAGCAACATAGTCATCATCTGTTTGATCAAATGGGCAGACCTGGTGAGACATCATTCATTATATGGTGATGTCCCTCCGATTTCTTCGGTTTGTGTAGCGGAAAATCTTCACAATTTTATTAGATGGAGAGTCTATCTGATAATCACCTCCTCCAATTAATGTTCATTATAACTAGGATGAGAAGCAACCTAATCACCACCCAAAACTTCATGACCGCACTTCACACAAGAAAAAAACAAATTGAAAAACAAGATTTACATGGTTCAGAAAAATTCCTACATTCATGGGAGAATAATGCAAAAAACTTTCATTATGGGAGATAAAAATGAGCACGAAACTCTCATTCACTTCCTATCCACTATTGGGTCTCAAAAAATTAAGTCAGAATAACACGCTATTCATATACTCAGTTATATCCTTCAGAGCTAGGACACCACACCACTTTACAGAGGTCTCTATTTGATCAACAAGTTTCACTAACCATCGATTTTCATAGTCAACCTTCCTTTGACTTGATAAACCACTGATACATTATTGTATCATTCACTACAACCACCAATAGTTGGTTATCAAGCAACAACTTGTGCAATGAGTTTCTGCTCCTGATGAACATAAATTGTAAGAGATCGATCTGATGATCTTCATCCAATCATCAAATCCTCACCACAGAATTCCTCAGTCTGATGACTTTACATCTGGTCAACTCTATTTGATTCACTTTGTCTAATTCAAGTTATGACCAGTGACAAAACTTCTATCGAGATGCTTTGAAACATCACATCAGGAAACACTCATCCTGTTTGTCTAATGATCTTCATCTGATCATCTTCATCTAGAAAAATCTTTACTATGAACCTGAAGAAACTTCCAAAAACCCAACAATCCCCCACTTAAATTACTTTAGGATTTTAGTCTTATTCTTATTTTATTCACCTGAGGTATTCCTCTATATGATTAATATAGTTCCCTCCACTCCATCTGATCAACCGAGTTCTACTAAGGCACAATGTTGCCTCAAAATTTCTTGGAATTTCACCTTTGTAAACATATCTATAGGATTTTTCTTCATAAAAACATTATGAAGATCCAACACTTTATCCTCTAGTAGACTTTGTATAAAGTGATGCTTCAGGTCAATGTGTTCCATTCTTGTATGAAACACTGGATTGAGAGAAAAATGAATGCAACTATAACTATCACAGAATAAAATTCCTCTATTAAATCCCTTTATTACTTACTTCATCAATCATATCAACCATATCATCTCTCTCTGTACTTCAGTAGTAACAAACTACTCTTCTTCTTTCAACCAACACATCCAACTAACCGTTGTTCCACTAAAATTAAATACAAAACCTATGGTACTTTTTTATGAGTCTGTGTATACAAAAAATATACATCTACAAAACCTTTCAATTGATCATCATCACCAAATCCTAAAGCTGAATTCTCTAACCCTTTCAAGTATCACATGATCCATTTCACAGCTTCCCAATGTTTCCTTCCAGGATTTGACATTAAATGGCTAAAAAATCCCACTACAAAACCAATATCCGATTGATTACAAACCATTTGATACATCAAACCTCCTATATCTAAAACATAAAGAACCTTCTCCATGTCAAAAACTTCTTTGTCCATTGATGGTGCCCAGGCTTTACTATGTTTAAAGTGTTCGATAAGGGGATTTGAGACAGGTTTACAAACAGTCATTCTGAATCTTTCAATGACTTTCCTAATGTATTCCTTATAGGATAAAATCAATGAAACAATTTTCCTATCCCTCTCAATTCTCATCCCCAAGATCTTCATAGCTTTCCAAATATTCTTCATCTCAAACCTTCTTTAAGTATTCCTCTTAAACTCCTCGATCTGCTGAAACTCAAGACAAACAATCAACATATCATCCACATACAACAATAATATGAGATATGTTCCATATTCCCATTAATTTTTGTAACAAAAATGTTCATAATCACATCGACTAAAACTTTATTCAAACATGAAAATGTCAAACTTCATATTCCACTGCCTTGGAGATTACGTTAATACATAAAGATTTCATTTCAACTTACAAACCAAATCCTTCTTTTTATGAACTTAAAAAACTTTAGGATGAACTGTGTAAATTTATTTCTCTAAGTATCCATGAAAAAATGTTATCTTTACATCCATCTACTCCAAGTTCAGATCATTAGATGCAACAATGCTAATAATTTTCTGAATGGTTGTGTGTTTCACTACTGGTGAGAAATTTTTTGAAAAGTCATTTCCTTCCTTTTGATGAAAACCTTTCACTACCAACCTTGTTTTACATCCCTTACTTACATCAAATTCCTATTTCATATGAAATACCCATTTGTTTTCTAGATCTCTCTTTCCTTATGGAAGCTCGACCAACTCCCAAGTGTTGTTTATATTTAAGGAACTCATTTTCTCTTCCATGGACAACTCTCAATTTTTTGAGTCTTTGAGAGTAACAGTTTCATACCAACTGATTGGTTGATCACTTAAGTTTTTTAGAAGTAATAAATACATATCAGCCCCAAAATTATGAACAAGTTTCCTAATATGAGGGGATCTCATAAACACAACCTCATGTTATTTTGTCCGAACCTCTCTATTCGTTATTCTTATATTTGATAAAGGTCTATTCGATCATTCTATATTAGGTACTTGTCTATAAGAACTTTCACCATATATCAATGGTTTGTATGATCTACCTCTATTCAGTACCCTGACTAATAGAGTACCGGCCTCTGATATTTCTCTTAAACTTTATAAACTAATATTTTGTCTGGTAACTTTTGTCTGATCACCCTGAACTTCGATAGTTGAAATGTTCCCAACTTCCCTCTTAGCTAGGTTCTGATCTTTCTACAAAAGTTCTTTATTGTAAACAACATCTCAACTTTGGATGAATTGTTTCTTTTCATCATCTCACATGCTATAAAAAAAGTTATCATCACCATATCTGATAATAAAACACACTTTTTTCTTTCACCTCTAACTTGTCTCTATCATTTGAATCGATATGAACATATGTGAAACTTATAAAGATCTTGATATGGTTGATCTCTAGTCTCTTACCAGACCAAAGTTCCTTAGGAAGTTCATGTCCCACGGCTGAAGTGAGACTTTATTTCACCAAGTAAGTTATTATATTCAATGACTCTATCCAAATTCGCTTAGGCATTCCCGAGTAAAGCCTCATACTCTAAGATTTATCTTTTAGAGTTCGATTCATTCACTCAACTATTCCATTTCATTTTGGAATCCCTAGAACAATATTTTTATTTCTGATTCCATTCTTCTTACAGAAGTTACAAAAGTTATGTCTGGTGTATTCCCCATGATTTTCTATTTGAAGACATTTCAAATTTCTTTCATACATTTTCACAACAAAAAATTTCCATATAATAAAGGCATGAAACACATCAGATTTATTCTTCATAATGTAAACCCAAACCTTGTGAATAGCATCATCCATAAAGGTCACAAAGTATAGTGATCCTCCATATAAGTAAATAGGGGTTGGTACCCAAGCTTAAGAATGAACAAGTTCTAACTTTTAATTCTTTGTATTTATTCTATCAAAGTTGAAGGAAACTCTCTTTTGTTTTCCTAACATAAAACTCTCACATATTCCATGGTTTGTGTGATATAGTTTGTGTATTCCCTTTGCCACTAGAAATTTAAGATTCTTCTCATTGAGGTGACCAAAACTACAGTTCCACATTATTACACTATAAAAAAATACCTCGATTAGAGGGGGTTATAACCCCCTCTAAACACAATAGTGGCGGTTGTAGGTAACTGTCACTAATGTGGTCGTCCTATACTGTTAGAGGTAGTTTTGGTGAACCACTGATAGAATAGAGATGAATTTAAAGGCGGTTGTTTTAGATAGAGTTTAAACCCCCTCTAAGTCCACCCTAAATTCCTAAAACTATATGGATTAGGGGTGGTTTTAACTACCCCTAAATGAATTTCTAACACTATTTTTAGGGGTGGTTCCCCCTCAACTTCCCCTAAAATTTCACTATTATTTTTTATTTGTTTTTTTACACCCCTTGACAACCCCCTATTGTCACTACTACAAAATAGGCCTTTAACAATTCTAAAATTGGCCTTTACCGGTGCTAGAAAATCCTTGACTACTAGAGCGTGATTCAAAGACCTAGGATTTTATTAGTGCTGAAAAAATAGTGACAAAGGGGTCCTTTATCAGCGCTAATAAATGGAGCGTTTATCAGTGTTTGTACAAGGGATTGTAAAGGATCCCTTTATCAGCGCTTATAGAAGAGATGATAAATTATTCCTTTATCAATGAATTTAATAGCATTAATAAAGGGGCATACTACAGTGTGTTATAACAGCACACTGTAGTACCTGAAACAACGACAAAAAGAAGAAAAATAAAGTACAAATACAAAATTTAAATGAAATAAAATGTAAAACACAAATAAAATAAAAAAACTTTATTATATACATTGAAAACATTGGTTTACAAAATTACATGAGTAAGTGAAAATTATTACATACATTCAAAAACATCAATGTTCCTTTGTCTTTTTCCTCCAACTCCGAATCATGCTATTTCCTAACAAACCACCCTCGATCGAGCAAAAGAACACACATGTATAAGAAAATAATTCTTATGTTAGTAATAATATAAAGAAATAAATTAAATATAAAGTGTTAATTTTAAACTAAACTTTGAGTCATACCAGGAACACTGTGTATCAGATTGAGTTGCAGTTGATTCTTGCATGTCACCCCATTTCTTGTTTGTCTTCAAGAATTATCTCTTTGAAAATTAACTAAATAATTATAAGATAAAAATTATAATAAATTTAATTAAGTAATAGCATATAGAATTTTGAGAAAACAATTTAGGCTCATTTTTTTAGTTTTGGTGATGTGATGCACGTTTTAAACTCAAATAACACTTATATATTGAAAAGACACACTTGGAGTCATACCGGTCACAAAGTGTCTCAGATTGAGGTGCATATAATTCCTATACATACTAAATGACTTATAGATCATTTTAATAAAGTATCAAAACAATCCAAATGTGTTTTCTTAGTTTTGAGTGTGTCACTTGTCTTTTTTACTAAAATGTTATTTTAAACTGGAAACACACACTTTGAGTCATACCAGTCACATCATGTGTCGGTTTGACATGAAATTTATTCCCACATATCAAAAATTACTTATTAATAGTTTTCATAAATTATTAAGACAATCTGAATATGTTTTCTTAGTTTTCAGTGAGTGGCACTTTTTGAACTAAAATGTCAATTTTAAACTGATAATGGACACTTTGAGTCATATCAGGCACATCATGTATCAAATTGAGGTGTGGATAATTCCTACACATGAAAAATTAATTATGGATCATTTTTATAAAGTATCAAAATAATATGAATGTGTTTTCTCAGTTTTGAGTATGTCAGTTGTCTCTTTTACTAAAATTATTATCAATTTTAAATAAAAATATGCACTTGGAGTCATACTGGTCACACCATGCATCATATTGAGGTGAGGATAATTACTACACATCCCAAATGAAATATAGATATTTTCAATAAATTATCAAAATAATTTTAATGTGTTTTCTCAGTTTTGAGTACGTCACTTGTATTTTTTACTAAAATGTCATTTTAAACTAGAAACACACACTTTGAGTCATACCAGTCACATTGTGTGTCTGTTGGAAGTGAGACTAATTTCTACACATAAAAAATGAATTATAAATAATTTTAATAAATTATTAATAAAATCAAAGTGTGTTTTCTTAGTTTTTAGTGAGTGAAACTTTTTGAACTAAAATGTTAATTTTAAACTCATAATGAACACTTTGATTCATACCAGACACATCATGTATCTGATTGAGGTGAATCTAATTCCTACTTGTCAAAAATTACTTATGTATTATTTTACTAAAGTATAAAAAAATCATAATGTTTTTTCTTGCTTTTAAATAGGCCAGTTTTCATTTTACTAAAATTAATGGCAATTTTAAATAAAAAGAAGCACTTGGAGTCATACCGGTCAAATCGTGCACCATATTGAGGTAAATATGATTTCTACACATATCAAATGACTTATGGATTATTTTACTAAAGTATAAAAACAATATGAATGTGTTTTATCCATTTTGAGTATGTCACTTTTCTTTTTTACTAAAATGTCATTTTAAACTATAAACACACACTTTGAGCCATACTGGTCACATCATGTGTTGGTTTAATGTGATATCGATTCCTACACATTAAAAATTACTTATGAATTGTTTCCCAAAATTATCAATACAATACAAGTGCATTTTTTTGGTTTTTAGTGAGTGAAAATTTTTAAACTAAAATTTCAATTTTAAAGCGATAACTTAAATTTTGAGTCATAGCAGACAAATCATGTATCAGATTGAGGTATGACTAATTCCCACACATCCAAAATGACTTATGGATAGTTTTACTAAAGTATAAAAATAATCTAAATGTGTTTTGTTAGTTTTGAGTATGTCAATTTACTTTTTACTAAAATTAATATCAATTTTAAATAAAATGATGCACTTGGAGTTATACTAGTCACATTTTGTGTCATATTGAGGTGTATCTGATTCATACACATACCAAATGACTTATGGATCATTTTACTAAAATATCAAAATCATATGAATTCATTTTCTTGTTTTTTATTATGTCACTTGTCTTTTTAACTAACATGTCATTTTAAACTATAAACACACACTTTGAGTCATACCGGTCACATTGTGTGTTAGTTTGATGTGATAATGATTCCAACATGTCAAAAATACTTATGAATCATTTTCCCAAATCATCAAAATAATTTGAGTGCATTTTATTGGTTTTCAGTGAGTGACACTTTTTGAACTGATAATGGACACTTTGAGTCATACCAGGCATACCGTGCATCAGATTGAAGTGTGGATGATTCTTATATGTTAAAAATTACTTATGGATTATTGTACTATGGTATCAAATCAATATTAAAGTGTTCACTTATTTTTGAGTACGTGATGTGTGTTTTGAACTAAAATATAAATTATAAACTAAAAAAAATAAAGTCTGAGTCATACCGAGGACACTATGTATCATATTGAAGTGCAGATGATTGAGTATGTGATATGTGTTTTTTTTCAAATATTTTAAAAAATCCATAGAATAGATAACATGTTCCTTTCCGATGGAAGAGGAAACCCATGCTGCCTAAAACGTGAAGTGTTTCTGGGAGCATGGAGTTTCTCTTCCATCAGAATGAAACATTTTATCTATTTTTTGGATTTTTTAATATATTTGAAAGAAAAACACATATCACATACTCAATTATCCATACCTCAATTCAATACACAATATTATCAGTATGACTCGGACTGTATGTTTTTAGTTTATAATTTACAATTTAGTTCAAGACACACATTACATACTTAAAACTAAGGAAACACATTAATATTGTTTTTATACATTATTAAAAAAAATACACAAGTCATTTTTAACCTGTATGAATCATACACACCTCAATCAGATATATGGTGTTCCCTATATGACTCAAAGTGTCCACAATCAGTTTAAAATTGACATTTTATTTCAAAAGGTTTCACTCACTTAAAACTTAGAAACGTGATCGTATTATCTTGATAATTTAGTAAAATTATTAATAAGTCATTTGTGACATGTATTAATTACTCTCATGTTAAACCGACATACGATGTGACCGGTATGACTCAAAGTGCATGTTTCCGGTTTAAAATGACATTTTAGTAAAAAAGACAAGTAACACAATGAAAATTGAGAAAATGCATTAATATTATTTTCATACTTTAATAAAATGATCCATAAGTCATTTGGGACTTATAGGAATCATCCTCACCTAAATCCTATGCCTGGTGTGACCAGTATGACTCAAAGTGAATCTTTTTATTTAAAATTGACATTAATTTTAGTAAAAAATATAACTGACATACTCAAAAACTAAGAAAACTCATTCAGATTGTTTTGATACTTCATAGAAGTTATCCATAATTCATTTTTGATATATATGAACCAGATGAACCTCAATTCGATACATGATATGCTCGGTATGACTCGAAGTGTTCATTATCACTTTAAAATTAACATTTTAGTTCAAAAAGTGTCACTCAATGAAAACCAAGAAAACACAGTTAGATTGTCTTAATAATTTAGGAAAATGATTAATAAGTATTTTTTGACATATAAGAATCAGTATCATGTTAAACTGACACACAATGGGACCGGTATGGCTCAAAGTGTGTGTTTCCAATTTAAAATGACATTTTAGTAAAAAATACAAGCGACATACTCAAAAATTAGAAAATACATTCATATTGTTTTTATAATTTATTAAAAAAATAAATAAGTAATTTGATACATGTAAGAATCATCCAAACCAAAATATGACACATGGTGTGATCAATATGACTCAAAGTACATCTTTTTATTTAAAATTGATATTAATTTTAGTAAAAAAAGACAACTGACCTACTCAAAACCAATAAAAACCATTAGTATTGTTTTAATACTTTATTAAAATAATAAATAAATTATTTTTTACATGTAATAATTAGTATCACCTCAATCTGATACACGATGTTCCCAATATGACTCAAAGTGTTCATTATCAGTTTAAAATCGACAATTTAGTTTAAAAAGTGTCACTCAAAAAAACTAAGAAAACACCCTTGGACTATCTTGAAAATTTAGGACAATGATTCATAAGTCATTTTGGATGTGAAGGAATCAGTATCACATCAAAATAACATATGATTTGACCGGTATGACTCAAAGTGCATGTTTCCAGTTTAAAATGACATTTTAGTAAAAAAGACAAGTGACATACTCAAACCTAATAAAATGCATTCAGATTGTTTTGATAAAATTATCCATAAGTCATTTGAGATTTTTAGGAATTATTTTCACCTCAATCTAATATACGGTGTGATCGATATGACTCCAAGTGCAACTTTTTATTTTAAATTAACATTAATTTTAGTAAAATAGACAATTGACATACTCAAAACTGAGTAAACACATTCGTATTGTTTTGATAATTTATTAAAATGATCCATAAGTCATTTTTAAGCGTAGGAATCATCCAAACATCAATTTGATACAAAATTTTCTCGATATTACTCAAAGTGTCCGTTATCATTTTAAAATTGACATTTTAGTTCAAAAAGTTTCACTCACTGAAAACTGAGCAAACACACTCAGATTATCTTGATAATTTAGGAAATGATTCATAATTCATTTTTGATGTTTATGAATTATTATCATATAAAACCAACACACAATGTAACCAGTATGACTCAAAGTGCATGTTTTAAGTTTAAAATAACATTTTAGTAAAAAAGACAAGTGACATACTCAAAACTAAGAAAACACATTCAGATTATTTTAATACTTTAATTAAATAATCCATAAGTCATTTGGGATGTGTAGGAATCATGCAAACCTCAATTTGATGCATGGTGTGACTGGTGTGACTTTAAGTGCATCTTTTCAATATATAAGTGCCATTTTAGTTTAAAACGTACATCACATCACCAAAACCGAGCAAATGAGCCTAGATTGTTTTATCATCATTATATATGATATTACTTAATTAATTTTCTTATCATTTTTATCTTATACTTAGTTAATTTTCATAGAGATAATACTTGAAGATGAATAAGAAATGGTGTGACATGCAAGAATTAACTGCAACTCAATCTGATACACATTGTTCCTAGCATGACTCAAATTTTAGTTTAAAATTAACACTTTCTATTTAATTTATTTCTTTATATTATTACTAACATAAGAATTGCTTTCCTATAAAGGTGTGTTCTATTGCTTGATTAGGGGTGGTTTGTTCCGTAATAGCATGAGTCGGGTTCAGGGAAAAAAGACAAAGGAACTTTGATGTTTTTGAATATATGTAATAATTTGTACTTACTCATGTAATTATATAAACCAATGTTTGAAATGCCTATAATATATTGTTTTTTATTATATTTGTGTTGTAAATTTTATTTCATTTAAATCTTGTATTTGTACTTGATTTTTTTTCTTTATAGTGTTGTTTTTGGTGTTGTGGTGTGCTATTACAATGCACTACAGTATGCCCCTTTATCAGTGCTATTAAATTCACTAATAAAGGAAACATTTATCGATGCTTATACAAGTGTTGATAAATGGATCCTTTATTAGTGCTTATAAAAGTGCCAATAAAGTACCTCTTTACTAGTGCTGATAAAAGCCTAGGGATTTTAATCATGATTCGGTAGACAATGCTTTTCTAGTGTTGATAAAGGAAAATTTTAGTGCTATTAAAGGCCTGTTTTATAATAGTGATGGTAGGGGTGTTATCAAGGTGTGTAAAAAAACAAATAAAAAAGTAGTATTGAAAATTTATGGGTAGTTGAGGTAGAAACTCCCCTAAAAATGGTGTTGTAAAGTCATATAGGGGCTATTAAAACCACCCATAATCCATCTAGTTTTAGGAATTTAGGGTGGATTTAGAGGGGGTTTAAACCCCCACTAAAACAACCGCCTATAAATTCAGATCTATTCTACTAGTGGTTCATCAAAACCACCTCTAATAGAATAGGGAGGACACATTAGCAGTGGTTACCCACAACCACTACTAATGTGTTTAGAGGGGGTTATAACCCCCTCTAATCGAGGTTTTTTTTATTGTGTGATAATGTGGAACTATAGGTTTAGTCACCTAAATGAGAATAATCTTAAAGTTCTAGTGGTAAAGGGAAAACTCAAAACTCTATCACACAAAACTTGGAATATATGATATTTGTATGCTAGAAAAACAAAAGAGAGTTCCCTTAAACTTGGATGGAATAAATCCAAAGAAATGAAAGTTAAAACTTGTTCATTATGATATTTGGGGAGCAACCCCTGTTTACTTATATGGAGGATCACTGTACTTTGTGATGTTCATTGATTAGGCTACTTTCAAGGTTTGGTTTTACTTTATGAATAATAAATCTGATATGTTTTAGACATTTATTTAGTGGAAATTTTTGGTTTTGAAAGGGTATTAAAGAAATTTGAAATGTCTCTGGATAGAAAATGGTGGAGAATACACCAGACACAACTTTTGTAACTTCTGTAAGAAGAAGGGAATAAAAGATAAGAATAATATTCCAGGGATTCCACAACAAAATGGAATATATTATATAATGACTTGAACTCTGAAAGAGAAATCTTGGTGTACGAGGCTTCACTTGGGAATGCCTAATGGAATTTGTGTATAGGCATTGAATGCAACAACTTACTTGGTGAACAGAAGTCTGACTTAAGCTATGGGACATGAACTTACTAAGGAACTTTGGTATGGTAAGAGACCAGAGATCAACCATCTCAAGATCATTGTAAGCATCACATATGTACATATTGATTCTAAAGATAAATACAAGTAAGAGGTGAAAGAAAAAGTGTGTTTTATTATAAAATATGGAGATGGGAACCTTTTTTTATAATGCATGATATGATGAAAAGAAACAAGTCATCCAAAACTAAGATTTTGTTTTCAATGAATAACTTTTATGGAAAGATCATAACTTGGATAAGATGGGAAGTTGGGGACATTTTAATTATCAAAGTTTAGGGTGGTTAGATAGAAGTTACCATACAAAATTTCAGTCTAGAAAGTTTCGGAGAAACATTAGAGGTCAGAACTCCATTAGTTAGGGAAACAAATAGAGGCATATTAGATAAATCATTGATAGATGGTGAAATTTTAGACAAACAAGTACTAAATATAGAATGATTTCATAGGACTTTATCGGATAAAAGACTACGAGGCAGATAGGTTTGGATAAAAAAACCGAGGTTGTGTTGAGGAGATCCACTCATATCAGGAAACTTGTAATGAGGTTTGGGGTTGATATGGATTTCTTACTTCTAACCCATGGAAGATGAAATGAGTTCCTTAGATCTCAGCAAAACTTGGGAGTCATCCGAGCATCCATAAGGAAAGAGAGCTCTAGAAAAAAAATGGGGATTTCATTTGAAAGATTAAGTTGATAGAAGTAAGAGATACAAAGTAAGGTTGATGCTGAAAGGTTTTCATCAAAATGAAGGAACTGATTTTTTAGATTTTTTTACACCAGTGGAAAAACGCGCAACCATTTATACAATGCTTAGCATTGTTGCATTCGATGATCTATAATTAGAGAAAATGGATGTAAAGACAACATTTCTTCATGGAAACTTAGAGGAATAAATTTACATGGTTCAACCCAAGGGTTATGAAGTTCATTGGAAGTAGGATTTGGTTTTTAAGTTGAAATAAAGTCTTTATGGATTGAAAAAATCTCTAAGGTAGTGGAATATGAAGTTCGACATTTTTATGTTTGAAAAAGTTTCAGTTGATGTGAGTTGGACCACTGTTGTTTCAAAAAGTAATGGAAATATGGAACAAATCTCATATTGTTGTTGTATGTGGATTATATGTTGATTGTTGGTCTTGAGTTCTAGAAGATATAGGAACTTAATAGGAAGTCATCAAGAAGGTTTGAGATGAAGAATCTTGGGAAAGATAAACAAATCTTGGGGATGAGAATTGAGAGGGATGGGAAAGTCGGTTCATTGGTTTTATCCCAGAATAAATACATTAGGAAAGTAATTGAAATATTTAGAATGGTTATTTATAAACCTATCTTAAATCACCTTGTCGAACACTTCAAACTTAGTAAAACTTGAGCACTATCAATGGACAAATAAGTTTGTGACATGGATAAGGTTACTTATGCTTTAACTATAGGAAGTTTTATGAATTAAATGGTTTATACCCGACTAGAAATTGATTTTGTAGTGGTATTTGTTAGCCGTTTCATATAAAATAATGGAAGTAAACATTGGGAAGCTATGAAATGGATCATATGATACTTGAAAGAATCATAGGATGTAGCTTTATGATTTGGTGTTGATGATCAGTTGACAGGTTTTATAGATACAGATTTTGCTAGAGACATGGACTCACAAAAAAGTACCATAGGTTTTGAATTTAATTTTGGTGGAACAATAGTTAGTTGGACGTATTGGTGGAAAATAGTGGTTGCTTTATCTAAAACATAAGTAGAGTACATTGTTACTACTAAAGCAGGGAAAGAGATAATGTGGTTGATGTGCTTGCTGAAGAAACTAGGAAAGGGATTAAACAGAGGAATGTTATTCTATGATAGTCAGAGTGAAATTCACCTTGCTCGCAATATAGTGTTTCATACAAGAATTAAACACATTGGAATGAAGTTTCACTTTATACAAAGTCTACTGGAGGATAAAGTGTGTGATATTCATAAGGTTGGAGTGAAGAAAAATCTTGTAGATATGTTTACAAAGTTGATAGTCCAAGAAAGTCTAAGGCAACATTGTATCCTAGTAGAACTCAACTAATTAGATGGAGTAGAGGGAACTGCATGAATCAAATAAAGTAAGACCTCAGGTGAATGAAATAAGAATAAGACTGAAATCCTGAAGAAAATTTTCAAGTGGGAGATTATTGGGTCTATGGAAGTTTCTTCAGGTTCATCAGACTGGGTTTTCTGAACAAAGATGATCAAATGAAGATCATTGTATAGATATGACAGATGTTTCATGATGTGATGTCTCAAATAATATGGGTAGAAATTTTGTCACCAAACCTAACTTGCATCAGACAATGTGCATCAGATAGATTTGAATGGACACAGAGTCATCAGACTAAGGAATTCTATAGTAAGGCTTTGATGATTAGATAAATATCATCAAACAGAGCTCTCATAATTGATGTTCATCGGGATTGGTAACTCATTGAACAAGTTTCTTCTTGATGACCAATAGTTTTCAGTTGCAGTAAAAGATACAACAATGTATAAGTGGTTTCTAAAGTTAATGGAAGGTTAACTATGAAATTTGGGGGTCAGTGTAACTTTTTGATCAGATAGAGACCTCATTAAAGTGGTGCAGTGGACTAACTCTGAAGGATATTATTGATTATGTGAATAGTGAGTGATTCTTGCTTAATTTTTTGTAACCAAATAGTGGAGAGGAAGTGAACGATATTTTTTTACTAGTTTTTATATCCCATAATGAAATATGTTTGTAGTGTTCTCCTCTAAATGTAGGACTTTTGAACCATGTAAATATTATTTTCTATTGGTTTTTTTCTTCTGTGAAGTGCGTTCATGAAGTTTTGGGTGGTTATTAGGTTTCTTATCATCCTATTTCTAATGCACATTACTTGAAGTAGGTTATTATTATGCAGACTCTCCATATTATAACACTGTGAAGCTTTTATGTAGTGTAGGCCAAAGCAATTAGAGGGACATCTCCATCCAATGAATGTTATATCACTAGGTCTACCCATTGGATCGAACAGAAGAATACCATATTTCTTATATAGGGTGGTTTCTTTCCCCTCATTCCCAATATGTTTCAGTCACCTGGTTTCAAGAACCTCCACCCCTGCATCCAGTCAAAGTATGGAGCATCGAAAGTTATGCCTTTTTGATGACTTCATTACGTAGCCGAAAAATGACTTCTCACATCCAATCCTAACATATCACTTATTAAATAACAAAAATAAAACCCAAAAAATCTCATATAAACTGCATAAATTATTATAGAATATGTTTTTAATAAGGAATAATATCATATTTATGAATAATTATATTCTACATCATAATTATTCTTAATAAACTTCACCAATCACCAAGTTTTTAGGTGTTACTTTTATTATCTCTACCTTTATCAATGAAATTGGAAAAAATAATTGTTTAATTAAATAATGAATTCTTAATTTAGTAAAGATTATATTAAAAGTTCTCTTATGATTGTTTGTTATGCATGCACACATCCGACATATAATGACGGCATCTTCAAATGCCAGAATTTCAAAACTAAATCCCTAAAATTCATGGTATTTAAATGAGACTTGAGGTGATTTTTCCTTGTTTGTGAATGTTAATAGTTATGGGGTGACTCGTCCCCTCCCTCCTACCATCTCTAGACTCAAACTCAATTTTGGGTGTTAGGGTTTTCAGTTTCGGGAGTTAGTAAAACAAGAATACTAATAATGGTGTGGGGAAGACGATGGCACTCATGCACACACACAAAAATCAGTTATGGGAATAAGAAATTCGATCATCACCATGGATAACTGATTTTATTCACTTATTAAGAACTTTTTATTTACTCTATTTACTGATTTTCAATGAAAAGTGCATAATTGGTGTGAAATACTCATGTTTTAAAATTAAATGTAATTTTTTAGCATTATTTGAATTAATCAAATCGATTCAGTTTACTATTTTACTTAAAAATATCATCCTACCTATCCAAATTGTATTATTATTGATTTTTAAGGTTCCTTACTCAAATTAAAATATTTCATTATAAGGGACCTTTGGCCAAATCATCCATTTAGAGGGTCATATGGTCCACATAAGAAGACCCAAAGAATTTGTGAAGAAACTGAACCATCCATGATGACTGAGTTACCGGTCTAAATCCAGAAGCCCAAATTTTTTGAAACTCCACCATATGTTCTTGATTATCCAAAATAACCATGGATAAAAATTTTAAGGTCCAAATACAACAATAAGGGACCCAAATAATGCTTTGAAGTCCAACCCACCATTCTGGCCAAGAATTAAAATCAGAACACTATTCATGAATTTTCTCCTGATCTACTAATCAAATCAAGTTGGGATTTTTATTGTGAAAGATAAGATATGGGTGGCCAAATTTTTAGAATAATTTTTTTTATTTGATGGCATATTCCTATTCAAAAAACCATTCACATTTCAAACTTTGAAAAAGTGTAGATTGAAATGGACAGATTATAATTGTTTATTAAAGCCTCCATAACATTGGATACTTAAGTCCAATGGCCACCAAATTTTCATAATAGACATAAGAAATTTATATCTACAACTTTTAAGAAGACAATATTTAGTGATTCAGCTTTCTGGATGTCCAAATCATTGATCCAAGTGGAGGGGTAGTTTTGGAATGCAAATAGTCCACCTCCTTGGGCTATATATACATCCCCCTCTTCTCCATTAAAGGGGTTGGCAATTCAGAATAGAGGAGGATCAATTATCATGAACAAGGCTATACCAAAATCCTAGGAGGACATTACAAACTCAAGTTTTCACTTTAGATACCCTTCCTCCTCTCTTTTATTTCATTTACTTTTGTGTTTTTCTTTATTTGTAATCTCGTAAGTGTTGTTTTTGTAATTCTATTTTAATGCAATTTTATTCTTAATATTGTCTTTTAATCATCCACCATATATTCTTAAATATTAATTCTCTTAAAATATTTGAAATCAAGTTTAAACCCCTTCCCTTATTTTTGTTTCTCATTCAATCTAAAGTTCATTTTTAATTCTCATCACTGTTCATGTGTGTTTGTTTGACACACAAATCTTTTCTTATCCTGTTATTTTCATTCTATTTATAATTAATCACCATAAACCCATATTACCATATTAATAAATATCTTAATGGATGAGTAAATCTATAATTTGGGTGAGTCAAAATTTAGGGATTTTAAGTGATTGAGAGTATTTGCTCGATGAATATTCTTCAAATTAACATTGTGTATGTTGGACTTAACATGTCATGGATTAATGACTTGTTTTATTTAACATGTGGTTTACATGGAATATTGGAACCATAAATACACTACCATCAACATGTACCGATTGATTTTAGAACCCTAAGTTAAGTTAAGGCTTGGATTAAATCCTTAACACTTAGTAATTCTAATCAACTTCATCTTGTGAAGTGGGTGTTAATTTAATGAAATATAAAGCAAAGCTCAAGGATATCATAAGATTAACTTCCTAATAAATAACTCACCCCAATATTTATCAAATTTTTAAATCAAAAACCAAACATTAATCAATTCATTTAAGATCTTCAAACAAACCCCCCAATCAAAATATAATCAATTAAAAATAATTGGCTATTAAAAAGTATCATCGCTGAGGATTCAACCCGAGTGCTGCTCTACACATTAGGAGAGCATCGGAACCTTGAGAGGTTGATAGGAGATAATAGTATGTGCTTTAAAATTGATTTGTTACTGGGGATGGTGTATTAAGTAGTCATTAGTTTTTGCTTATCGTAAAAAAACAAAAACAAAAGAAAAAAAAAATTTAAATAAAAATTGAAAAAAATACAAAGAAAACCCCACCTTCTCAAAAAAATCAAAAATGGAAAACACACAAAGAAAAATTTGCTTTCCTCATCCTTTAAAAAATCTATCTAAATGCCCCATATCCTTCCAAACAATCCATCAGATTTGTTTGGCCCTAAAATTGAGCGAACACTTTGCCAACTTAGGAGGAACATTAGGGATAATCAAATAATTCAAGAACCAGTCTATGTCCAACCAATTGAATTAGATATGTCCAATACCAGGGAACAAAAAATTAAAGAAATTTATTCCACTGATATGAATTTCAAACCCCTTGGTATTTAATATCCAAACATAGAGGCTGACTTCGAACTCAAATCAGGTTTGATTCATCTTCTACCTCGTTTCCACAGGCTAGCCGGCGAGGATCCACATCTCCACCTTAAAGAGTTCTAAGTGGTGTGCTCTACCATGAAGCATCAAGGGTTATCTAAGGAACAAATAAAACTATAAGCATTACCTTTCTCCCTAGATGACATTGTTAAGTCATGGATTTACTACCTCCCTCCTGGTTCTATAACCACATGGAATGACATGAAGCAAATTTTCTTAGAAAAATTCTTTCCTGCTTCTCATACTGCTTCTATTCGAAAGGAAATTAGTGGTATCCATAAATTCCCCAATGAATCACTCCATGAGTATTGGTAGAGGTTCAAAAATCTTGTGGAAACTTTCCCACACCACCAAATCCATGACCAACTCTCGATCCAATACTTCTATGAGGGGTTATTGGCTATGGAGAGAACTCTCATTGATTCCGTAAGTGGCAGTGATCTTGTTGATAAAACCCCCACAGCTGCAAGAGATCTCATAATAAACATGGATTCAAACACACAAAAATTCCATACTCGAACACATTCCCAAGTCAAAAAAGCCCGAGATAGTCAGTCAAATAGAGATGAACAAGATGATAGGTTAGATGAGTGAACTTATAGGTCTTGTGTGACAACTAGCTGTGGCTACCAAAGCTTCAACCTCATCTTCTTCACAATATCTATTCTCTAGACCTATCAAGAACTGTGGAATCTATATCTCCCCATATCATCCAACTAACACATGTCCACAACTTCAAGAGGATCTATCTGATTCATCCGGCCCAATGGAGATCAATGTAGCATATGCTCAGAGGAACACCAACCCTCAACAATCAGGTCATTTTGTTAGAAATTTCAACCAACCCCACTCTGAGACCTTCTCTTCTACCTTTAACCAAGGCTTGAGGTATGTTAATCCCATTTCTCACCCCCCTCAATTACCTCCTCAAAACCCAAACCAATTGCAATATAGTCATGGTGTTGGTAACTTCTAACAACCATAACCTTTTGTTCCTCAACCTTAAAGGATAAATACTTATCTTCCTCCTCCTAGATTCCACTATCCTAGTGATCCTTCCCAATTTCCAAACCAATAAAATCGCTTTCCCAATAACCAAAATCAAGGTAATACCAAACCGAGACAAGCCTCTTCTTCCAAGAAACCATGGGAAAGTGCAGTGGAAGATCTTGCCTCCTTCACCCGTTATAGCCTCAAAAACATTGAAACCCAAATTGGTCAACCTGCATCCCACCTAAGCAAGTAACAAAAATCAAATTCTTCCCAACTCCCAGCTCAAGCATTACCCAACCCCAAAGGTAATGTAAGTGCAATTGCAGTTAGATCAGGAAAGAAAATTTCTATGCCTCAAGATAAGTCCTCAAACCCCCTTTAAATGTTGACCAAGAAAATGAAAAGAAAAAGAAACTTGAAAATGAATCTGAATCCATTCCCTCACCTCATTCCATTACACTTAGGAACCCAATTCCTTTTCCTCAAGACATTTCTAAGCCAAATAAGTCCTTTGAACTCGATCCTGAAATGCTCAACATGTTTAGACGTGTTGAAGTCAACATACCCCTCTTAGATTCCATAAAAAAAATCTCTAAGTATGTAAAGTTTCTTAAGGAATTTTGCACCAATAAGTGGCAACTTAGGACCTTATAAAATGTTTCCACCGAATATTATATTCCCATAAAGTGCAAATATCTAGGGACATTTATAGTTCTATTCTAAATAGGAAGTTCAAACTTCGATGATGCACTCATAGACTTAGGGGCCTCAATAAATGTCATGCCTAAATCCATATTATCTAACCTTGGTCTAGTTCCATTGCACCCAATGAGTGTTTTCATTCAATTATCCAATGGAAGCATAACCAGTCCTGAGGGAATAATTGAGGATGTCTTTGTCTGGGTTAATGATCTTATCGTCCTAGATGATTTCTATGTCCTTGACATGGAAGGTGAGACAAACTCTTCTCGATCTCCCCTAATTATAGGAAGAACATTCCTTATGACTACTAGAATCAAGATTTATGTCCATTCAGGAATATTATCCATGGAATTTGGTGACCAACTGGTCAACTTCAACATTTTCTAAGCCATGTGATACCCATATGAGGATCACTCTGCATTCCCAATCCATGCTTCTGAGGAAACTTCTGAGAGTCAATTAAACCCCATTCCATCATGTTAATCATGTTCTAATGAGAGAGGAGCTTTTGATATTTTTACCATGATTAACCAAGTTATAAATGGTGAAGTTGATGTGGACCTCCCATTCATAGACTCCATCAATCTAGAGGATCTTGAAAAATCTCTTGAATACCACATCAATTCTGATCTCTACTGATCCACCTTGGACAATATTAAGGAAAATGAATCAAAACCAACCGAAATACCTTCCTCTATTCTTGAGTTGTCTAGACCAAAAATTAAATATGAGACTGATCTAAAAACTCTTCTTGAACACTTGAAATATGCATTACTTTTCCATGATCACTCTTATCCTGTCATTATCTCCGCTTCACTTACCCAAACCAAGGAGTCCAAACTTGTTCAGGTGTTAGAGGAAAACAAAAATTCCTTAGGTTGGAACCTAGATGACATACCAGGAATCAACCTTGCTCTTTTCATGCATCGCATCCATCTTGAGGAATCATCCAAACCAATTATACAACCACAAAGAAGACTCAATCCACTCATACTTGGGGTAGTTAGGGAAGAGATCGCCAAGCTTCTTCAAGCTAGTATTATCTACCCAATTTATGATAGTGAATGGGTTAGTCCAATTAAAGTTGTACCTAAGAAGGTTGGGATAACTATTATCACAAATGAACATGGGGAGGTAGTCACAACTCGAGTGAAGAAAAAATGGAATGTGTGCATCGAATATAAGAAATTGAATGTTGAAACAAGAAAAGATCACTACCCTCATCCTTTCCTTGATCAAATTATAGAAAGATTAGTTGGAAAGTCACACTATTGCTTTCTTGATGGATAGACCGACTACTTCCAAATCCCAATCGCACCTCAGGACCAAGAAAATACTACTTTAACTTGCCCCTTTGGAACATATAAATATATGTGAATTCCTTTTGGCCTTTGAAATGCTCCTACAAAATTCCAGAGGTGTATAAAAAGTATCTTTTCTGAATTATTTGAACAGTACATGGAAGTCTTCATGGATGACTTTACCATTTATGGTGAGTCATTTGAATCTTGCTTGAATTCACTCTATCTATTCCTTCAAAAGTGTGTTAAGTGTAACCTTGTGTTAAATTTTGAAAAATGTCACTTCATGGTTGAAAATGGGATTTTTATAGGTAACATATTTTTAAAATAGGGTATTGAAGTTGATCCTACCAAAATTGAAGTGATCCAATCACTTATTGAACCCACTTCTGTTTGATACATATGTTTATTCCTCAGTCATACTGGTTTCTATCAGTAATTTATCCATAACATCAGTAGTATTTCCCTCCCACTCACTCGGTTTCTCCAAAATGACGTCACTTTCTATTTTGATGAGGTTTTTAAGAGATACTTTGTTGAACTCAAAACTGTTCTTACATCTTCCCTGATAATCCAAACCCCAGATTGGTCCTTATCCTTTGAGTTGATGTGTGATGCTTCTAATAGAGCCGTTGGGGTTGTTCTTGGTCAAAGAAGAGAAAATATTCCTCATGTCATCTATTATTCCTCAAAAAATTTGTATGAAACTCAATATCACTACAATATAACTAAAAAGAAAATTTTAGCAGTGTTTTTTGCTTTAGATAAATTCCAGCTCTATCTCTTAGGTGCCAAAATCATCATTTTCACAGCCTATTCTACTATAAAGTTCTTACTCAATAAAAGTGATTCCAAACCGAGGCTAATAAAATGGATCTTAATGCTCCAAGGGTTTGACCTTGAAATCAAAGATAGGACAAGAAAAGAAAACCCCATGGCTAATCACCTGAGTAGAATTTATAATTATTCTCATTCAAAAATCATTGATCCTGAATTCCCCATTGAGCACCTTTCATATCTCACTCCAAAGTTACCATAGTATGCCCCAATTGTAAACTACTTTGTTGCTGGTATTTTTTCTGAAATTGTTTCAAAAGAACAAAAAATGAAGTTGAAAAGTGATTCAAAATTCTATTTTTGGGAAGATAATAAACTTTGGAAAACTGGGGCTAACATGGTAATTAAGAGATGTGTTGATGAAGATGACCATACCTCCATCTTATAATTCTATCACTCACTTCCCAGAGGTGGCCACTTTGAACCACAAAGGACCTCCCAAAAGGTCCTAGACTCTGGATTCTTCTAGCCTTCACTCTTAAAGGACTCACATGAGTTTTGTCAGTCATGTCCCACTTGCCAAAAGTTTGGCATAATTTCCAAATAAAATGAAATGCCCCAAAATCCTTTAATCTTTTGTGAGATCTTTGATGTTTGGGGAATTGATTTCATGGTACCATTCCCCCCTTCTAATGGATTCTCATACATCGTTCTTGTGGTTGATTATGTTTCTAGGTGGGTCGAGGTCAAACCCACTAGAAAGGATGATTCACATACTGTTAGTGAGTTCCTAAAGACACACATATTCCACCAATTTGGCACACCATGTTCCTTCATAAGTGACTTAGGAACCCATTTATGTAATAGAAACATGGAATCTATTTTGAAAAATAATGGGTTTTTATATAAAACTTCAACTGTATATCACCCCAAAAAAATGGCATGACTGAAATTTCTAATAGAGAAGTAAAAAAGAGTACTTGAGAGAATTGGTAAGCCCACCAGAAAATACTGGCCTAAGAGGCTTAGTGAAGCACTTTGGACTTATCAAACTGCCTATAAAACACCCATTGGGATGTCTCCTTTTAGGCTAGTTTTTGGTAAAGCATGTCATTTTCCAGTTGAAATCCAACATAAGTCATTTTGGGCTATAAAAACTTGTAATTTTTATTGTGAAAAATCTAGTGAAGAAATATTGTTTCAGTTAACTGAATTGGAGGAGCTTCGACTTGATTCCTATGAGAATTCCATTCTCTATAAAGAAAATTCCAAGGTACCCATGATAAACACATCATGATAAAGGTATTCCATGAAGGTGAAAAGGTATTTATTTTCAATTATCGATTTAGGATTCACCTAGGTAAGCTTAATTCTCGTTGGGAAGGTCCTTTTATTGTTTCTCATGTTTACCCATTTGGTGTAGTGAAATTCCAAGAACCCTCTTCCAAAAGGACATTCACAGTTAATAGACATCGGTTAAAGCATCATCATGAGAGGAAACACATCCCGAGAACCACCTCTACTTCCATCAGATCCACAACTTCTACCAATCCACCACCGTATGGGGACGAAGACCCACCAAATCCAAACCAGGGGCACCTCTTTCCCTTTAACTCCTTTATCTCTCTCCAACTTTCTTCTTATTCCTCCCTCATTCTCATTTTTTACCATATTCCCCATCACATTTTTTTATTTACTCTTTCTCTTTTGTATGGGTGTGTCTTTATAAAAAAACTAAAAAAATATAAAATAACTAAAAAAAATATATAAAAAAAACAGAGTCATAATTACTCAGCCTCGACTTTTGAAATTTTATCCAACCATTTTGGGGAGTCAAAAGACATAGTTTTGTCTCAAAAATTTTGTGTTTTCATCATATATTTGGATAAATAATATTGTGTCAAAACCAACAAATTTTGAATGCTCAATTTTTTATTTGGAAAATAATTTTCCCAAACTGTGAGGAACAAAATTATCTTTCATGCCAATGCCACCTATGACCATATTTTTAACATGTGCGTTTCACCCCCGATTGAGAGTCTTAAGTTTTTGGACCTTCAAGATGAATTTACTACTTTGGTGTGTATTAATATGATAGAGACATTTTATGATCCTCATGAGAATCACAATATCCAAATAGCCTCCCATTACTCTTATATAAATCCTACTTTTTAAATCCCCTCTGAGCCTATGAAAACCTTTTCTTTGATAGCCACATTACAAGACCAATACCTTATCCCACCCAAAATCAACATGGATTTACATTTCATTATTTATTGAAATTTAAGTGTGGGGGGAATGAATTTCATTTTTGGGTGCCCTTTTATTGATTTTCAACATGTTATAATATAATTGAGAGAAAGTATCCATTTTAGTATGGGGATAGGTTTTCATTCAGTGAGTCTTGGGGAATGTATTTTCATTTATGTAATCTTGTAAATTTTATTGAAAAGTGTTCAAAAAAAATAAAAAAAATGGGTTGTGTCTTGGGTGAGTCAAAAATTACTCTTTATCAGCCTTTGATCTTATTGTAAATATTACAATTAGTGTCATGAGGAGATAAAAAATAGGTTGGGATATGAGTTTTAGATTTTTTTCAAGTTCAAATTTCTAAAAAAAATCAAAAAAAAAGAAAATAAAAAAAAAGAAAAGAAAAAGAAAAAAAAGAACACTTATGTCATTGGGAGAAGTTTTGTGTTTTGAAAATATGTCATCTTCTCATAACCTTAATTTTCCCCTCCCTTGTCTCTTTAATCACACAATATTTCCCTTGTAAATATGTGTTTCCATTTTCTTTCATTCCTCATTTCAAAACAAAAAATTATGCATTGCGTTTTCCATGTTGGTGTTTTACCCCTTTTCCCTATATTTTGGATATCATTTTCCTACTATCCCATAGCCACATAAAGACCCCTAAAAAATACCTCTTGATTCTTGTTCACTTTAGGATAGGTAATGTAAGCTAATATCTCTTTCAAACTCTAATATTTTCACTTTTGGTTGGTGAAAGAGTGAACCTCCATAAATGAATTTTATCATATTGAGAGGAGTGAGTTTTGAGTGCCCAAATTTTCCATTTCTAAATTTGAGCATGAAAAAATATTTGTTTTTGGAACATTTTTTATGTAAAAATTTTATGTGTAATCCAATATGGATTAGTGAAATAGTCTAAACCTCCCTTGAGTGGGGAGAACAAAATTTTAAGATTTGTTGGTGAGTGAAAATGATTTTATAATGTTTTTTATATTTGTTGCACATGAGGACATAAAAAGACTAAGTTTTGGGGAGTTGATTTTATTCACTTATTAAGAACTTTTTATTTACTCTTTTTACTTATTTTCAATGAAAAGTGCATAATTGTTGTGAAATAATCATGTTTTAATATTAAATGTAATTTTTTAGCATTATTTTAATTAATCAAATCGATTCAGTTTACTATTTTACTTATAAATCTCACCCTAATTATAAAAATTACATTATTATTGCTTTTTATGTTTCCTTACTCAAATTAAAACATTTCATTATAATGGACCTTTGGCCAAATCGTCCATTTAGAGGGTCATATGGTTCACACAAGAAGACCCAAAGAATCTGTGAAGAAACTGGACCATCCATGATGATTGAGTTACTAGTCTAGATTCCAAAGACCAAATTTTATGAAACCCCACAATATTCCCTTAATTATCCAAAATAATCGTGGATAAAAATTTTAAGGTCCAACTAAAACAACAAGGTGCCCAACTGATGCTTTGAAGTCCATCCCATAATTTTGGACATGAATTAAAATCAATACACTATTCACGACTTTTATCCTGATCTACTATTCAAATAAAGCTGGTATTTTTCAGTGTGAAAGATAAGATATGGGAGGACAACTTTTTAGAATAAATTATTTTTATTTGAGGTCATATTCCTGTTCAAAAAACCATTCACATTTCTGCCTTAAAAAAAGTGTAGATTGAAATGGACATATTAAAATTGTTTATTCAAACCACCATATCTTTGTCTCCTTAAGTAAAATGGCCTCAAAATTTTCATAGTATACATAAGACATTCATATATACAACTTTTAAGAAGAAAATATTTCGTGATTCAGCTGTCTGGATGTCTAAATCATCGATCTAAGTGGAGGGGTAGTTTTGGAATGCAAACAGTCCACCTCTTTGGGATATATATACATCCCCCTCTTCTCCATTCAAGGGGTTGGAAATTTGTAATAGAGAAGGATCTATTGTAATGAAAAAGGATCTGTCAAAATCCTGGTAGGACATGAAAAACTCAAGTTTTCACTTGATAGACCCTTCCTCCTCTCTTTGATTTCATTTACTTCTGTTTTTTTCTTCATTTGTAATCTCGTAAGTGTTGTTTTTTTAATTATCTTTTAATGAAAGTTTCTTATTCATATTGTCTTTTAATCTTACAACCTCTATTATTAAATATTAATTCTCTTAAAATATTTTAAATCAAGTTGAAACCCCTTCCCTTCTTTCACTTTCTCATTCAATCTAAAGTTTGTTTTTAATTCTCATCACTGTTCGTGTGTGTGTGTTCGACACAAAAATCTTTTCTTATCCCGTTATTTTCATTCTATTTATAATTAATCACCATAAATTCATATTACTAGATTAATAAATATCTTAATGGATGAGTAAATATACTATTGGTGTGAGTCAAAATTTTGGTATGTTAAGTGATTGAGAGTATTTGCTCGATGAATATTCTTCATATTAACATTGTGTATGTTGGACTTAACATGTCATGGATTAATGAATTATTTTATTTAACGTGTGATTTCCATGGATTATTGGAACCATAAATACACTACCATTAATATGTAATTATTGAGATTAGAACCCTAAGTTAAGTTAAGTCTTGGATTAAATCCTTAACACTTAGGAATTCTAATCAACACCATCTTGTGGAGTGGGTATTAATTTAATGCAATATAAAGCAAAGCTCAAGGATATCACAAGCTTAACTCCCTAATAATGAACTCACCCCAATATTTATCAAATTGTTAAATCAAACACCAACCATTAATCACTTCATTTAAGCTATATAAACAACCCCCCCAATCAAAATACAATCAATTAAAAAAATTGACTATTAAAAAGTATCATCACCGAGGATTAAACCAGATTGTTGCTATACACATTAGCAGAGCATAAGAACCTTGAATGGTTGATAGGTGAAAATCGGCCATGCTTTCAAGCACCTCACACTTTGATTCTTAAGTTTTCCATGTTCTATTAAGTTTTTATGTCCTATGAATGGAGATTTCCTCAAGCTTCACAAGTGATTTCTTATACCATTTGATCTTTGTAACCACAGTAATAATAGGTTTTTTTCTCTATGTGTTGTTCTTATGGTTCAATTACTACCACAAAAATCAAGTGGTGTTGAGGCTAGTGGTGGGGCATTGTCTAATAAGTCTTGTGGATGTAGCTACTCTTGTAACAGGTCATATCTGGAGGGAATCTTGATTTAGGATGGATTAGTGTACCTTATTTGAATGAAAGTGCTGGGAATATGAGATACAGGGCTTTGGTAGTGGCAGAATGATAGTTAGGAACTTTAATGATGGAATATTCAGTACTAGAGATTAGGATGCATTCTCTCATTTAATTGGATTATCCAAGCTTGTGTCACCCCTCAATGACTAATTCTTTGATGCGTAAGGCTGTTAATGATGATAATTCATGGAAATATCTTTACCATAAGGTGTAGTTTGAAATTTATTCCAATATCCATTTTCAAATCACAATTTAATGATCAGTGTGTACATAATTAGTTTCCCTTGTAAATGTTTAAAAAATTTCTCTTTCTTTATAACCCTTCATAATTTATCTTCCATGTGGTGGGGTATGTGTCCTGGAGGTACGTAGTGTGTGGATGATTTGAACTGGTGGGCCGATCATTTAATGTTCCCTCTATCCTTTTCTCCCACATATTTGTTCTAAGAAAATGTTTCTCTAGAATTTGATAAAGCTATTAAAGTAAATTATATCCTTAAATGCTTCCAAGATTGATGGTTTTCTGTTTCAAAATATGGAAAATTTAGGGCTCATACACCTCATTTATACCTTAGGTTGTTAGGGGCTCAAAATGATATATGTTGGGTTAAAGGTTGGTAATTGTGTTTTTTCCCAAAATGGGTAGGAAAGACTCAAGTTTGATGAAGTTGAAAACTAGGTTTCTTAGTTCAGGCATAGTTTTAACTATTTGAATACATTATAAATCTAACATGTGTTGTTTTCTAGTATATTAGATGTTAATGTCCTCCTATGATACAACACAATTGTTATTTTGTATTTCTCTTCACATGATTTCATGTTGGAACAAGATATTGTGAGTCTAGTAAATGGATGGAAGTCTTAATATGCTTCTACAAGGGATATTGTGAGTATAAATTCATAATTATTTAACATCATCAAGGATAAGTTGATAAGTGCAATGAGTCGTCTTTGTCTCAGTGCAGATTACGTGAAATGTATCCATGCATTAAGAGATCTCTTTACATGGTAAGTGTAATGTACAAAATTTTCATAAAGGTATGTACCATTAATTTTTGGTTCTTATTACCTTAAAAGACCACAAATATGATGCATAATAAAGTCAAAGAGGTCTCAGGTGTGTCTGGGCCTCATTCCAAACCTGGAGCCCTGAAATGGGAAGAATAGAGTGGGCCACATGGTTTGTCTAAAACCTTGTGACCTAGGGCACATAGCTGTGCGAGTGTTGCAGGTTTTGTGACAGAGTGGTTTTTATGGTTTGTGCATGGTTAGTCAAATTGTGCACCTAACCATGCGATGTGCCCCTTATAGTAGTGAATGATGCACGGTTGGCACACGATTTGGCCAACTCATGCAACCAAACTGTGCACAGTGTAAAAAATGGGTGAATTTACCAAAATAACCCTCTTAAATGAATTAAAAACAATCTTTATTTCCTCATCCTCTTTTCTCTATCATCTCCTCCCTTCTCCACATATGAATCTCCTTCCTCCCCTTTTCATATGTTTTTAAGCAACTCCTTCATCTGACACCTGAATCCTTAGTTGTCGGATCCTATGGAAAGCTAGAGGTTCAATCTAAAATCCTCTCCAATATTTTTCAAGTTATTAATACCTTATATTTCACTATTTGGGTGCAAGATCATTTCCCCCATTTCCAGGGTATTTTATTGCTTCATAGTTTTCTTCCAAACTAGCTTGAATAAAACATTGATATTAGACAAGGGAATCTCTATGAGGCTAAGGTAGGTGGTCATGCATTTCTCCCATAGTTTCATTGAATTTCATAAAATATGTCACTGTGTTGCTCACCGTACCATTCTTAAGAAGCCTAAAAAATGAGAATTTAATCATTACAAGTCATTTATTATGTGTGCTATGATCCTATTTGATGGTGAATCACTTACGAGATGGATTTACTTGGATAATGCCACCCCTTTTGGTGAGCTATACCTTATAGGATATTTTTCCTTTGCTCTAAAATGATTTAATGCCCATTGTAGTGTGTTCTCATGCAACCAATGCCTTGAGTAGCTATATTTTGTTTTACTAAGGATTTTAAACCTAATGACTAGCCTTTTCCCCATGCCACTTATGGATGGTTGGGTTAAATGAATTGTCCAAGATCTTAAATCCTTATATCCCAAGCCTAAATTGAATTGGAAATTAGTTTATACCTTAATTACTTGTGCCTTATGACATAAAAAAATATGCCCAATGACATGCTTGATTAATAGGAATAATATGTCCTAATGGTTTGAATTAAATTTAATGACCCTTCATTTTAGCCCGTTAAATATAAAATTCTTGTTTGGTGCTTTCAATTTAGATCCAAGGGTGAAATAAGGGGTTTTTAGTTAAGAACCCCTTGGATGGAATCTCATTCCATTGTATTAGAATTTTTAAATCTTTATAAACATGCTGGGAGTGATATTAGATATTCCTAGGATGTGTTCACCATGAATTATTTATATTCAACTCCAAATGAGTGATGTAGATTCCATAGGGGATTACCCTTGGATGGGCTCCAAGGCATGATTGGTTGAACCATGCCTAGAGAGAGACCGGGGCCCCTACGTGCGATACCAGGTATAAAATGAAAGGGTACTATGTGACTTTCATCACCATGCTTGGAGTGATACATGGGACTTCATCCTTAGGTCAACATGTGCAAACTCTTTGTCATTGGTTATGTGATGAGCCCTTGAGCTATAATTGGAAAGTCTTCTCAGATTGTCAGGGACGAGCTATGGGTGTCTCGTTATGTTCTATAAATTGGTTTTCAAATGAAATTAAAAAGGAAAATGAATGTTTTGAAAATAAGAAGAGATCATTGGAATTATATATATATAGGGATGTTTCCTCCCAGACCAATAACAATCTTGGGGAAAACCCATCCAATGGAACTTTATTCATCTCACTTTACCCTTGCAGGTTCTTTCGGTTCAAACACATTGGCTTAGGCCAGAGTAGGTTTAGTGGACAGGTATCTAACTAGATCCCAGACCAACGAGTTTATTTATTTATTTTGTATTGCATTGAAATTAATTGTGGCTCACTGCTTATTGTTTATATTGCATGAAATGGAAAGGATTAGACATTGTGGGTGCCAGCATACTAACATTGTATCTCACACCTTGCTCGGGTGCCTTTGGTACCCGAGTAGACTTTGTGATTACAGGTGTTGACAAAGGGAAGCAGCTAGCTTCCAATGATTAATTTACTTTTCTAGGATGGATTTGGGAGTATAGGACTAAGCCTATGCTCGAGATGGTAGCTGCAACAGTTTTTCCTTTTTTTTAAAATTTTTCATCATGTTGTATATGATTGTATCCCCTTCCCCATGCTTAGTAATTTTTGTATAAAACTTGACATACTATCATCATCAGCTACTTCTGTTTATTTATTCAGTTTCCATACTTTACTTCTTTATCTTGAATGTTTATGCTTTTGGTTTCTACTGCTATATGAATATTGTCATTATATCTATTGTTTCTTATATATTTATTGTTCTGATCTACTCTGATCAATGAGGGAATAGTCTCCCCATAGACTTACCCAAGGTCCTCACTGCTAGTCGACGACCTATAATGTTTGGGGAGATGCACTTGAGGTCTTGTGACCAACCGTCTCGAGACACTATTGAGTGGTATCCGGGGAGGGACACTACAAATTTTTATCAGAGCCATTTTCCTTTTTGTCTTACTATTTGGGTTTATACAAGAGACTTGGACATGGGAATTTGGTTAGGAGCATGTTCCTAGGAGTAGATACCCCACATATAGGGGAAACTCAAATTACCTAAGAATGGTAAATGTTGTTATTGCTTGTGTTTGTTATAGTTTCATAGGATTTTACCATAGGGTGATGAACTTGTTTCTTACTAATATTAATATTGATTTTATTTGAATGGGTTATTTAACCTTGGATTTATGATATGAGGGAACCTTCGAAAAATATAACCACCACCAACTACACCTCAAACTTTAACGACAAAGAGTCATTCAACCTCCACCGATCCAAAACAATACCCACCATTAAAACCAAAATGAAACTACTTTGAGAAACATGGGAGTTACCAATAACCCAAAGACATGATCTACTTTCACAACCACACAACTGGCCTAACAAACCTCAATTACCTAGATAAACTAGAAACACTTAAAAAGAATCGGAATTAGGCATGACTCGCTGGCTATATTAGCAACCTTTCTAGGCAGCATACTCCAAGTAACACAAAAACACACCCAAAAGCAACAACCCCAAGTCAGGGGTAACAGACTCATAAGTAAAAAATATACAAACACAGAAAAAATCCACTTTTCAAAATACCAAAACTCAATTTTCAAGAAAAACAAAGTCCCAAAATCACTTTTTCATTCAAGTCTATTTTAGAAAAATCAAGACAAACCTTAAATTCCAAAACCCCACCCATGGAATCCTTTGAACTTCCGTATAAGACTTCAACACTTTCCACTCAAATAACCTGTACATATGTGCCAACATGCACTTCGCATGTCTACCCAAACATATCCATATGATCCTAAGGAATACCAAGGGTCGCACTTTCTGTTCCATTACCAAATCCAAACATAAGCCAAATTTTCCAAATCAAAACACTTCCTCTTTAAAAACCCACTTCACCAATTTCAAAACAATTTAAAAAAAATCCCCTTTTTACCAATTTTAAAACCATTAGAGAAAGATCCCTTTCACTTCAAAACCACCTTCATTTTCAAAAACACTCTAACAACAACCAAAATCAAGACAAATCACAACCAACAATGAACAACTGAAATAAGGAGCTAGTGCTTATTCCCAACCCGACGACATGGTAGTGAGCCATGACCTAAGTAAGACATAACACTAGAGGACCTTGAACCAGGAACCTGAGCTCTACGTGGGTCACTACTCTATTTGGGGTCATAGTGTGACACCGAGTCACCTCTATTGTCATCTCTCAATCCAAAACAAAGACAAAAGACTCAAAACCCGGACTACCCCTGGTAACTCAGGTATCATCACGAGTGGTTGTGATCCAGAACCGACCCATAACTGACCTCCTGAGACTCGACAATCCTAATATCCATATACCAGACACCCAAAATATCAAGGGCCTCCTCTGATACCATTTTGTCACAAACCATCTAGGTCAACCCTAAACTGGTCACTCGAGCAAGTCCAAAACATGTCTCGAGGGGCGTTCCTGATCCCCCCGGGATGACAACTAGTGTCGAGCATCAAAGAATACATGAGGGGACAATTTAAGACCAAGATATAAAATGAGGACTAGATAAATAAATAGGAAAAATAGAGCATGCAAAAAACAATAATAGAATCTTAAATGAATATGAATAAATAGATTCAGTTACAAGGTACAACTAACAGACTGAAAACTAAAAACAAGAAAACCAAACCACGCTATCACGACCTCTATGTGACCCCTTGGTCACCTCCAACCACTAAAACGAATCTGCTCCAACACTGAGAAGCTTGACCAGGAACCTTAACTAAAGTTGGACCTACAACTGAAAAGATAGAATAGGCATGAGCACCGAAATGCTCAGTAATAATGCCAAGATAAACCACTGAATCCAAGAATCTCCCTTCCCAAAACAATCCATTGACACAAGTTTGAAATAAAAATATAAAATTAGGGTTTTCACATTTTAAAATAAGCAACGTGTTTTTTCTTCATTTAAAAATCCAACACATGCTACATACCATTTCCAAAACCATTTTCCATTTTATAAACAAAACCCAAAATAAAAGATACCAAAGCTGGGATAGAGTAAAACAGGTAAAAAGTGCAAGCTGGAAATAAAATAGTATAATGGAAAGTAAAAAAAAACAATGTACATAATTAAGTAACCATGAGTGATCCTAAACATCCCTAGAATACCCATGTACGTACTCAGTTCGGAACCACCTACTAGCGTATGGTGAAGACACTAAGTCAATAACCAACTAGCTACCCTAACCTAGCCTCACTAGTGTCACAACCCGCCTGGCCTAATAACAAATCTAGAGGGTACCAACCTGTATAATCAGGGTTTATCATCAACCATCAATCAATCATCTAAAATACACCTAGGAACCCATGGTGGTAGTAATACTGTGTAAGTAGGAGGCCCTTGCACGCCTGACTCACCTTACCTACTGTCACCGCACTTGCCTACCCCAAACACGTACACCAATATATGATAACCCCCAAGGGATATCCCTCTTATAAAGGTTCACCATATTTATATAAATACATTTCAAATCACAAAAAGGTTCCAATCAAGCTTCCATACCATAAAACATTGAAACCATTTCATAAAATGCTCAAAGTTTCCAACCGGTCATATACTTTCACCAAAACACAGTCTCCTTTAAAAGTTAGTACAAACATTATCCTTGGTTTAAAAGTTCCAAATGGTCCTTTAATTCAACATGTCTAAATACATTTACCCAGAACATCTTACCAATACCTCTTTTAAATTTACAAATCTGAATGAGCCCTTAGTGAACATTCACCAAAACACAAACCAAGAGCCAAACGACCTTTACTCTTTTAACTCATTCCAAATTATTCTTTAAGTCCAAATGATCCAAACTTTAGGAACTCCTTAAAATCCATTTTTAGAACCCACAAAAAATATCCAACCTCATTTTAAAAAATAAGAACCATTTATAGGACTAAACTTTCAAGAAAACCCCAACTTAAGGCATCACCTTAATTTATCGACACATCCATGTGTGCACTTAGTGCACCCATGGATGCGCCAACATCTAGAGATACACCAAAAACTAATAATACACTTAAAAACCATTTCCATAAATCACCAATTTCCTTAAGAACCATGTCTATCCACCCACATTATTTAGAAAACATAAAACCATCCCCTTAGAAATAATTATACTCTTCCTGAAACATTTTAACACATTTAACAAACCATACCATTTAAAAACTATACACTCTAGACCAAATTTACAACCAAATAAACATTTCCACAATGACGTGAGTCCTAAGCATTTAATAAGAACCCCTAATCTTGCTTTAAAGAAACACTATCAATTAAAAAGAACAACCTAGGTTCCAAAATCCAACATTACACATGAAGATCATTAAAACTTATTTTTAACAAATTCAATCATCTAGAAAACACCACAACAAACTAATTGTGTGCATTATGAATGTGTGAATCATATTTTAAAAAATTTCAAAACAAGATTTGGAACCTAAATAAACAAATTCAGTATGGACACATATATGCATTTAAATCAAACATACCAAATGTACCAATACAAATTCATAACTGAATAATTACATCAAAAGCCATTTTTAACAAATTCTAAAAACTTATAAACACCGTAATAGACTAATTAGGTATATTTCATTGCTACAAATAAAATAATAAAATAAAAATAATAATAATTTTAAGAACCAAGCACCAAAGAAATGCATAAAAAAGGAAGATTTATAGATTATTTAACCTAAACCTTGTGCAAAAGTGATGGAACCTAAATGGAAGGAAGGCTGATGTATCGTGAACTAATCGCACACCCTAAAAAATAGGAAAAATGCACAAATAAAGACCCCACTATTAGGGGTTTTCCAGTCAAAGAATCCCCCCCCCAAAAAAAATTGACATAGGAGTATACTAAAGGAGAGGGTTGTCGATGCGGGGGCGTTGCAGTCACGCCAGAGTAGCGCGGAGCAGGCTGCTAGAACAAGGCGGTGCTGGGAGGTTGGTCCACCGGTGCTTGCTGGGGTTAGGTGCAGGTCAGTCGCTAGGAGAGGAGGCATGATGGTCTGGTGTAGTGCAAGGAGGGAGGAGGGCAAAGCAGATCGGGCCGCTGGGGACGTGTCAGAGAAAGCCTAGAGGGTGGTGAGGGGAGGGCTGGCCGGTGCGGGCTGGTCAAAGGTGCTGAGCATGGAGGGGAGAGAACGGGGGGGGGGGGGGTCTAGATGGGCAGTGCGCTGGGGGTGTAGGTTTAGGGTTATTCTCTTTTTTTTTTCATTTTATTATTCTAATAATAATAATAATAATAATAATAATAATAATAATAATAATTGTAACGACCTAAAGTTTCATTAATGGAAATCCCTCTTGATCTAATTAAATGTCTCTTTATGTTTATATAAAATGTCAACTACTTTGGTTTTATGTTAAGAATTTTGACCATTGCTAATATAGTCTTTGAACAGTGATCACATGATTAGTATAAATATAGGGCTTTACAAATCCAAATTTACTCAGACAAAGGAAGCGATGACCTCATCCAGTAGAATTGCCCCATATGAAGCCCATTTGTCAGAGCTCGGAAAAGAGGTGGCATCCTTGGGCTTCGCTCTTGACTAATCCCAATCTAAGCTTCATCATGTCAAGCTCTAACGGGACTGTCTACGGGAGAAGTGGAAGTTGATAGAAATTACCACTCGAGCGATGTTATCCAAGCCACCCCAAGAGTCTGTCACCATCGCACACCTTACCCTTAGGTCTTATGCTGCTGTTTTAAGGGGTTATGTAAAAAATAAATATTACTATGTTCATGTACATTATTTTTTGTATATAATAATGAATATACTTTCTTGTCATTATTTATACATTGTAAATAGTTTTTAAAGTACAAATAATGTTTTTAGTTATCATTTAATTAAGAATTCTATTTTATTAAATTAAGGGATTTTTGAATTAAATAATATTTTAATAAATTATTATTATTATTATTAAATTAATTTTTATTAAATATAAATGATCTTATAATTTTATGAATGCAATTTTAATTTTTATTAAGGTTTGAAATCCATTTCTGTCAAAACCTGTGAATTTTCGATAAATGTCAGTTTTTATTTTAAAAGTGAAAATTAACATATTTATAAAATTATTTAGATAAAATAAATGTTATTTTTGGAATCAGGACGTCAAAATTAACCAACAATGAATTTTTCATAATTTTCTGAGACAGTCAAATTTTTGGGTAAAAATTAAATACCGTTAAAATATATAATGTGTTTTATGACATCATAATGACCCAATAGTGATGTATTAAAATACTATAATCTATATGTTAGGCAAATATATGTTTTACCATTAAAATAATGTGATTTTGGGTTTGTTTGACTTACTTTTCAAAGCATTAATGGACCCCTCAAGACTTATTATACACCTTGTCTTTTTAAATTAATTTCCATGGGAGTATGACTCACCTCCACATAAGCAACCCTCTTATTTTAAGAAGTTAAGACTTTGTCCTTATAAAATATTTTTTTCCTATTCCCTTTTCCAAAAACCATGGGCAAAAACCATGGGATGGTTTGTGGTTTGGATTAATTTAATGTAAGGGGACCCAAACCTAAATAATAAAGAATTCCCTCACCTTTCCTATATAAACCCACCCAAGCTCCCACTTCCTCCCACTCAAAGCCTTTGTAGTTCATACAACCTCTTCCCTACTCTCTCTATAATCCTCCCAAGGTTCCATAATCTCCCAAGAAGCTTCTCACAAGCTTCTCTCTAGCCTTTGGAAGCACACTTCCAAGTAAGGGTTTTTTTCTTCCTTTCTCATTTTTGTCCAATTTTCTTTATGTTGTTTTGACCTTTTAATTTCAATTATGAATGTTGGGGTATGGTTTTTCACCTCCCTCATACTGTCCTATTTATGTTTGAATGATGGGAGACCCCTTTCTCTCTCATTAAATTCCTCCCATGTACACCCGTTACTATGCCGAAATTCCGAAAGGAACTTCTCTCTCCTCATTTACATTCAAGCAATACTTTTGTATCATGAATCTAAATTCCATTACAATTATTGGGACATGTATCCATATGAACTCCTTAATCTACATTACATGTAAATATTATGAGGAACCCCTTTCTCTCTCATCAAACATTTCTATGAATTCTTATGTCATGCCGTTACGCTGCTGAAATCACATCGATTTTCTAAGCCAATGCCATTGTGTAGTGAATACCATGCCCATTTCTCCATCAAGGGTATTCACCTTTATGCACATTTACTTATTGATTATAATGTGTCATGTATGAATTACACATTCCTTTATTGTGGAATAAATGATTATGTTTTATGAATCCATGTTTTATGATCCATGTGGCACACTTATGCATGAAATGAAATGTTTAAGAAGGGTGCGCCCTTATAGCACTCCAATGCATTGGGTAAAGTATAGTATCATGATACTTCATGTGAAATAAGTGTTGAATAATGATAATTCAAGTGCAGTGAGGGTTTACTCGTGATTTATGTGCAATGGGGATTTACTCATGCTCCATGTGCAATGAGCCTTGGCTCATGCTAATTCCATGTTAAGTGTTGTTGCCACATTTCCATGTTATGATTATCATGCTTTATCATTCCTTTATGTTCATGTTTTTCTTATGCTCTATTGATATGCCTATTGCCTAACATGTATTTTACTCCTCATGATATTCCATGTGTACTCCCTTACTGGGCTTTATAGCTCACCCTTTTCTTATGAATGTCCTCAAGTTATCCCATGCAATGCTAAGTACGAGGGAATGTAGTGGTCATGTAAAAGAAGTTTTCAATAAAGATGTTGTATTTCATGTTTTAAGTTTTTATGTAATGATCCTAAGCCCCAAATACACTAAATCTCTCGATATTCTTTGTTGTATCAAGTGAAGTTTTATGTAATAAATCATGTTTAAGTTTGTAATAGAAGCAGGGTTATCATAGTTGGTATCAGAGGATAGGTTTAGTTATTTTTTGGATTAGGATTAGAAAACCCTAGTAAAGCCTTAGAGACAAGACTAAGTATAATAAAAACATACCTATGTTTTGGTAAGTACTAAGTAAGTGGTTTATCAAACAAATATATCCCTGTCTGGATACGAGCAGGTAGAGGCGGCTCTGGCACAGATGTATCCTAGGGGTAAAACCCGAAAGCACCGCTTTGAGCTAGACTCGAATGGGAACTGGTACACGAAAATGGGCCTTGCTGTACTCTTGGTTATGACACTCCCATGAGATATGTTTTGATAAATTCACAATCTTAGTATGAACCCTTATTAAGGGAATTAAAAAAATGCCCCTAAGAATATATGTTAGAAGGTAGATCATGAAAAGTCTAGATTGAAGCCTATAGACTAATGAGTTAAGGAAATAAAAGTTTATTTATAAGTCATCAAATTTTGTCTTTGGATTACCCTTTATGTGTTACCCCTAACTTTCCTTTTATTCTAGCCAATGGTCGGTAATATGAGGACTCGGGCTAACAACCGTTGTGAAGATCAGTGTGATGAATGTACTAATGAGATGCCCAATCCAATGGGAGTGGGAATCACGAACTTTTTCACGCTTCTCTCTCAGCTAACTCAAGTTTTGAATAGAAACATAGGTCAATAGGAACGTTCAACCCCCCCTAAGAAACAAAAAGTCGCTATAGATAGCTTCATGAGACAAAGGCCTTCTACTTTTAGTGGATCATCTGATCCCACGATCGCTGAACAATGGATCAACTCCATTGAAAAGATCTTATCCATCCTTCAATGTTCTGAACAAGAGAAGGTTCTCCTGGTGGCTTATCGTATGGAGGGTGAAGCTGATCAATGGTGGACATTGATAAAAAATGCGAAGCCTGAGGAGGAGATCGAGGCGTTGGAATGGAAGGATTTCCAGAAGATGTTTTTTGATAAATATTTTTCGCGCTCCCTCCGACTTAAGATGTTAAGGGACTTCCTTTCCCTCAAGAAAAAAGATGAAGAATCTGTTGGAGCGTACGAGGAAAACTTCACAAGGCTTGCACGATACGCTTCCGGCTTTGTCGTTACCCCCGAATTCAAAGTTGACCGCTTCTTTGGTGGGTTGAAGCCTAGCCTACGGAAAGCATTAGCAATACGTGACTTCGACAGCTATGATGAAATTGTCCGATGTGCCCTCAAGGTTGAAATAGAGATCGGAGAATCACAGGGGTATCATGGGGATAAGAAGCATAAGGTGGACTTCAATGCTGGTGGTCCGATGAATAAATCCAACGGTGATAAGAAGATACAGCACCCCACTTTCCAAAAGCACAGAAAGAAGCACCCTGGAAATTTCCTTAAGGGGATGATAAAATGCTTCAGGTGTGGAAGAGAAGGGCACCTAGCTGTTAACTGTCGGCAAGAAAGACCCGCAGCTGCGACAGAGGAGAGGAACACTCCGTTCGAACCTCAACGCGTTGTTCAATGCTACAAATTCAAAGAACTGGGTCATTTTTCAAATCAGTACCCTAATCCAAGGGTTTTCGGAGGCAACCAACAACCTCCAAGGTAGCAAAGAAGAGATTTTTCCATCAGTTCTACCGAAGTGAACCCCGAAAATGAAGTGGTGATAGGTACGCTAGTTTTTCATTCAAGAATAGCGAACATACTTTTTGATTCAGGTTCTACGTATTCTTTTATATCTCAAAACTTTAGTAGAACAATCTCAGCACCACCAAAAATCATGGAAGTGAAGATGTCGGTGAGTACGAAAAATGGGGAAATCATTGCATACCATGAATATAAGTCCTCCCCTGTTATAATCTATGGATTTAATTTCCAGGAGAACCTCTTCATACTCCCTCTGGTGGAATTTGATGCAATTCTTGGCATGGATTGGCTTTCCTTATATAAATCCAACATAAATTGTCGGGAAAGGGAAATCACACTCCATATGGAGAATCGACCCCTGATTCTTTACAAGTGTAAGGAGGAAGATGAATCTCCTTTAGCTCCATCATCTCAAGCATGGATATTACTGCCCTATGAGCATGCGTATTTGGCTCAGATGATTGATTCCAAGGAAGAAACCATCCTTGAAGAAATGCCTATTGTGAGGGAATTCACTGAAGTGTTTCCTGAGGAACTGCCCGATATTCCTCCTAGAAGAGATGTTGAATTCTCAATTGAACTTATACCTGGGGCTTTACCAATATACAAGACTCCATATAGAATGGATTTTGTAGAGCTTGAAGAGCTGAAGAAACAACTACAGGAGAATCTAGATAAAGGGTTTATACACCCAAGTGCTTTACCATGGGGTGCACCAGTCCTCTTCGTCAAGAAGAAGGATGGGTCAATGCGGCTTTGCATCGATTATCGTGAACTTAACAAAATCACGATAAAGAACAAGTATCCTCTCCCAGGAATTGATGACTATTTCGATCAGCTGCGTGGAGCACAATACTTCTCTAAGGTGGACTTGCGGTCGAGATATTATCAAGTAAGGGTGAAGAAGAAAGATATCCCCAAGACTGCTTTTCGCACAAGATACGGGCACTATGAATTCATATTAATGCCTTTAGAACTCACTAATGATCCAACAATCTTCATGGACTTAATGAATATAGTCTTTATAGATTACATAGACAAATTTGTGATAGTATTTATAGATGATATTCTAATATACTCCAAAACCAAGGAGAATCATGATGAGAATTTAAGAACTGTACTATAGACTTTGCGCAAGGATAAGCTCTATGAAAAGTACAAAAAGTGTGATTTCTGGTTGAAGGAAGTCTCATTCTTGGGCCATATCATCACAAGCAATGAGATATCTGTGGATCCCTCCAAAACAGATGCAATTGAGGGATGGCCGATGCCAACATTGGTAACAGATATCCGTAGCTTCTTGGGGTTAGCTAGATATTATCGACTATTTTTGAGAAATTTCTCACAATTATCCAACCCTCTTACCAAGATAACTCGAAAGGGAGTAAATTTTTCTTGGAGTAATGAATGCGAAGAAAGCTTCAAGGAGTTGAAAAGGAGGCTTATCACTACGCCCGTGCTCACTTTACCCACAATTAGGGAACTTTTTGTTGTTTTCGGTGATGCTTAATAGAAGGGATTAGGCTGTGTGCTGATGAAGAATGATAAAGTTATATCCTATGCCTCAAGGCAGTTGAAAATCCTTGAGTGAAACTATCCAACGCATGATCTGGAGTTAGCGGTGGTGATCTTTGCCTTGAAAATCTGGCGGCATTATCTCTATGGAGAGAAATGTGAGATATATACTGACCAAAAGAGTCTTAAATATATATTCACACAGAAATATCTTAATATGTGCCAGAGAATATGGATAGAGATCATCAAGGATTATGATTGTTCAATCCATTACCACCCTGGGAAAGCGAACAAGGTGGCAGATGCCCTAAGTAGAAAGGATCCAGCGATTCTATCAATGATGAGAATTGAGAAGGATCCAATATTATTAGACTTGATGAAGATGGACATGGGAATCATAGAGAAGGGAACATCATCAATCCTTTTACAAATGATTGCTCAACTGTATCTTTTGGAAAGGTTAAAGGATTCTTAAAAGGATGATGTGGGAATTCAAGAAAAAGTAGAATCTATCGAAAAAGGGAAATCCTTGGAGTTTAATGTTAATGAAGAAGGAATTGTGCGGTTTGGGAAAAGACTATGTGTTCCATCAATTTCGGAGCTGAATAAAGAACTTTTAGATGATGCACATAGTTTAAATTTCTCTATTCACCCAGGGAGCACAAAGATGTATCGAGATCTCCGAGAAAAATTTTGGTGGGATAATATGAAGAAGGAGATTGCTGAATATACATCAAAGTGCCCGGTGTGCCAGCAAGTGAAGGCAAAGAGGCAGAAGTATAAGGGGACGATGCAACCATTTCCCATACCAGAATGGAAATGGGATAACATCATCATGGACTTTGTCACCAGACTTACGAGGACATCCAAAGGCAATAATGCAATCTGGGTTTTTGTGGATTATCTTACAAAGACTACACACTTCATTGCTATTCGGGAGGATTTCTCATTAGATCAACTGGAACAGATATATATCAGGGAAGTGTTAAGGTTTTATGGAGTACCACTATCTATTGTGTCTGACCGAGATCCAAGATTCACCTCTAAGTTTTGGAAGAGTCTTCAACATGATCTAAATACTAAACTGAACTTTAGTACGGCCTATCATCCTCAAACTGATGGCCAATCCGAGCGGACTATCCAAACACTTGAGGATATGTTGAGAGCGTGCTCAATAGACTTTAAAGGAGGATGGGATTAACATCTTCCTCTGGTTGAGTTCTCTTATAATAACAGTTTTCACTCGAGCATCCAAATGGAACCATATGAAGCCCTGTATGGGAAAATGTGCAGAACACCGGCATGTTGGGATGAGGTCAGTGAACGTAAGATGCTTGGACCAGAAATGGTCGAGGAAATGGCAGAGAAGGTGAAAAACATTCAGCAGGATATCAAGGCAGCCCAGAGTCGATAGAAGAGTTATGCAGATAATCGTCAATGAGACCTTGAGTTTAAAGTTGGATACATGGTTTTTCTACGCATATCTCTGTGGAAGAAGGTCATGAGGTTTGGAAAGAAAGGGAAGTTAAGTCCAAGGTACATTGGCCCCTTCGAGATTCTTGATCGTGTCTGGGATGTGGCCTATCGACTAGCACTTCCACCTACTATGGCCAAAGTACATGATATCTTTCATGTATCCTTCTTAAGGAAGTACATACCAGACCCTTCACATGTACTCTCTTCTGAGGTGGTACAATTAGAAGATGATATTTCTTATGAGGAGAAACCAGTGAAGATTTTAGATCGTAGAGAAAAAGTTCTACGAAATAAGATAATGCCCCTCATCAATGTGTTGTGGAGAAACCACAAGTTTGAAGAAGCGACTTAGGAATTAGAGGAAATGATGAAGCTGAGTTACCCACATCTGTTTTAGTGTGGGAAAATGAAAATTTCGAGGGTGAAATTTCTTAATGGGGGACTATTGTAACGACCCAAAGTTTCATGAATGGAAATCCCTCTTGATATAATTAAATGTATCTTTATATTTATATAAAATTTCAACTTCTTTGGTTTTATGTTAATAATTTTTACCATTGCTAATATAGTAGTTGAACAGTGATCACATGATTAGTATAAATATAGGGCTTTAATAAATCCAAATTTACTCAGACAAAGGAAGTGATGACCTCATCCAATAGAATTGCCCCATACGAAGCCCATTTGTCAGAGCTCAGAAAAGAGGTGGCATCCTTGGGCTTTGCTCTTGACCAAGCCCAACCTGAGCTTCATCATGTCAAGCTCTAACGAGACCATCTACGGGAGAAGTGGAAGTTGATAGAAATTACCACTCGAGCGATGTTATCTGACCACCCCAAGAGTCTGTCACCATCACACACTTTACCCTTAGGTCTTATGCGGCTGTTTTAAGGGGTTATGTAACAAATAAATAGTACTATGTTAATGTACATTATTTTTTTTATATAATAATGAATATACTTTCTTGTTATTATTGATACATTGTAAATAGTTTTTAAAGTACAAATAATATTTTCAGTTATCATTTAATTAAGAATTATATTTTATTAAATTAAGGGATTTTGGAATTAAATAATATTTTAATAAAATATTATTATTATTATTAAATTAATTTTTATTAAATATAAATGATCTTATAATTTTATGAATGCAATTGTAATTTTTATTAAGGTTTGAAAGCCATTTCTGTCAAAACCTGTGAATTTTCGATAAATGTCGGTTTTTATTTTAAAAGTGGAAATTAACATATTTAAAAAATTATTTAGATAAAATAAATGTTATTTCTGGAATCAGGACGTCAACCAATGGTGAATTTTTCATAATTTTCTGAGACAGTCAAATTTTTGGGTAAAAATTAAATACCGTTTAAATATATAATGTGTTTTATGACATCATAATGACCCAATAGTGATGTAATAAAATACTATAATATTTATGTTCAGACAATATATGTTTTACCATTAAAATAATGTGATTTTGGGTTTGATTGACTTACTTTTCAAAGCATTAATAGACCCCTCAAGACTTATTAAACACCTTGTCTTTTTAAATTAATTTCCATGGGAGTATGACTCACCTCCACATAAGCAACCCTATTATTTTAAGAAGTTCAGACTTTGGCCTTATAAAATATTGTTTTCCTCTTCCCTTTTCCAAAAACCATGGTCAAAAACCATGGGATGGTTTGTGGTTTGGATTAATTTAATGTAAGGGGACCCAAACCTAAATAATAAAGAATTCCCTCACCTTTCCTATATAAACCCACCCAAGCTCCCACTTCCTCCTCACTCAAAGCCTTTGGAGTTCTTCCAACCTCTGCCCTACTCTCTCTAGAATCCTCCCAAGGTTCCCCAAGCTCCCAAGAAGCCTCTCACAAGCCTCTCTCTAGACTTTTGAAGCACACTTCCAAGTAAGGGTTTTTTCTTCCTTTCTCATTTTTGTCCAATTTTCTTTATGTTGTTTTGCCCTTTTAATTTCAATTATTAATGTTGGGGTATGGTTTCACACCTCCCTCATACTACCCTCTTTATGTTTGAATGATGGGATACCCCTTTCTCTCTCATTAAATTCCTCCCATGTACACCCGTTACTATGCCAAAATTCTGAAATGAACTTCTCTCTCCTCATTTACATTCAAGCAATACTTTTGTATCATGAATATAAATTCCATTACAATTGTTGGGACATGTATCCATATGACCTCATTACTTTCCATTACATGTAAATATGATTATGAACCCCTTTCTCTCTCATCAACCATTTCTATGAATTCTTATGTCATGCCGTTACGCTACCGAAATCACACCGATTTTCTAAGCCAATGTCATTGTGTAGTGAATACCATGCCCATTTATCCATAAAGAGTATTCAAATTTATGAACATTTACTTATTGATTATAATGTTTCATGTATGAATTCCACATTCCTTTATCGTGGAATAAATGATTATGTTTTATGAATCCATGTTTTATGATCCATGTGGCACACTTATGCATGAAATGAAATGTTTAAGATGGGTGCACCCTTATAACTCTCCAATGCATTGGGTAAAGTATAGTATCATGATAATTCATGTGCAATGAGTGTTGACTCATGCTAATTCAAGTTCAACGAGGGTTTACTCATGCTTTATGTGCAATGAGGATTTACTCATGCTCCATGTGCAATGAGACTTGGCTCATGCTAATTCCATGTTAAGTGTTGTTGCCACATTTCCATGTTATGATTATCATGATTTATCATGACTTTATGTTCATGTTTTTCTTATTATCTATTGATATTCCTATTTCCTAACATGTATTGTACTCCTCATGATATTCCATGTGTACTCCATTATTGGGCTTTATAGCTCACCCTTTTCTTATGCATGTCCTCAGGTTATCCCATGCAATTCTAAGTACGAGGGAATGTAGTGGTCATGTAAAGGAAGTTTTCAATAAAGATATTGTATTTCATGTTTTAAGTTTTTATGTAATTATCCTAATCCCCAAAGAAACTAAACCTCTCAATCTTCTTTGTTGTATCAAGTGAAGTTTTATGTAATAAATCATGTTTAAGTTTGTAATAAAAGCATGGTTGTCATAATAATAATGATAATAATAATAATAATAAAACTAATAATATAACAATAATAATCTTAATAATAATAATATCACAATAAATACATTTATTTCATTTCTTTGATAATAATTATATTATTAACAAATTTAAAAATAATACTATTAATATAACTTTAAAAATAATAGTATTACAACAATTTAATAATACTAATAATAAAAATGATAATAATAAAAATAATGATAATAATGATGATCACAATTTTATTTATTTCCTTTTAAATGATAAAAACATTAATAAAAGAAAATTTAATCATAAAAATATTAAGAACATTTTTAATAACCATTTAATCATGAAAATATTAATGAAAAATTTTTAATAATAAAAATAATAATAATAACACTTCCAATAATAATAATAATAATAATATCTATATAATAATATTTTTATTATTGTGGCACAAACATTTACCCTCTTCTATTTTCATAAAATTTTATTTATTTTAAACATTAGGCAACTGCACGGGCACTTGGGCTGACTGCACAGTTACCGCTAACCATTTGGTGTCCGTGCACTAGTATGAAACCCACCAAACTCATCAAGAAAAAAAACTTTAAACCAGTGCTCAACCTGAACCTTGACGAGGCTAAATGAAGCTAAGAAATAATAAAATAAAATAATTTTAAAAGGACACGGTGTGGAAATGCACTTCCTACCGCTCTAGGAAACTTTATATGTTTATGAGTTAGGAAGGATATACATCTAATAGATAATGTGACTTCATGGCATACCCCATTTTATCGTATTAGACCAAGAAACCCGCTTTACTTTATGGTTCTGACAAGGATTGCCGAAGGCACTGGGTTCACAGGTTCTCTTGAGTACTGCATATCACTGTTAGACTGATGGGCTATCTGAGTAGACTATACCGGTGTTAGAAGATATTCTATAGGCTGGTATCCTTGATTTTGTAGGTTCCTAGGAGAGGAATATCCCTCTAGTTGTTTTTTCCTACAATAACAGCTTTCAATAAATAATTCAGATGGATCCATACAAGGACCTCTATGGTAGACAATGTTGTTCACCTCTATGCTGGCTTGAGGTAGGCGAGACACCTCTACTAGGTCCTCATCTTGTTCAGAAGACTTCAGATCAAGTTCAGATGATTCATAAGCATATGAAAATAGCTCAGTCTAGGCATATGTCTTATGCTGATCATTGCCACAAACCTCTTGAGTTCGAGGTGGGGCATTGGGTATTTCTACGTGTATCACCCAGGTTGGGTCACAGATGAATCATGAGATAGGAAAAGTTATCATCGATATATGTTAGGCCTTTCGAGATAGTGGAGCGAGTTAGGCCAGTAGACTATCAGTTGTTTTTACCTTAGAGGTATTGTGCTATGCACAACGTCTTATACCCATCTCAACTTTGATAGTATCTTACTGACCCATCTCATTTGTTTAACACTGAAGATATTGAGTTGGATGCAGATACATCCTTCAAGGAGAATCCAATATGTATTGTTGATCGGAGCATGAAGGCTCTCTGAGGTAGTTTAATTCCTTTTTTCCAAGTACTATAGAAGCAAAGATGTGTACAGGATGAGACCTGGGAGAAGGAAGATGATGTACATGAATAGTGGCTGGAAATCTTCTTAGACAACATTCTACTACCATCAGAAGGGAAACTTGGGGATAAGTTGTCTTAAGGAGGGGAGGTTGTAACATCCTGTCTTTTTATGAAGGTACGAACCATTTATTTTTGGTTCTCATTCCCTTAAAAGACCCTAAATATGATGCCTGATCAAGTCAAAGAGGTCTCAGGTGCATTTGGGGATCGTTTGAATCCTAGAGCCCTGAAATGGGAAGAAAAGATTGGGCCGCATGGTTTTTATGAAACAGTGTGACCGAGGGTTCACATTCGTGCTAGTGTTTCTGGTTCTATGACAAGTACTTTTGCATGGTTTGTGCATGTCTAGTCCAACTGTGCACTTAATCGCATGATGTGCCCCTTATAATAGTTAATGAAACATGGTTGGTGCACGGTTTGGCCAAACCATGCATCCAAACTGGGAAGAGTGTTAAAAATGGTTGAATTTACCGAAATAACCCTCTTAAATGAATTAAAAAAAATCCTTATTTCCTACTCCTCTTTTCTCTAATAGCTCCTCCCTTCTTTGCATACAAAGATCCTTCATCCCCTTTTCATAGGTTTTCAAGAAACTACTTTATTCGGTACCCAAATCGTTCACCATTGGATCCTATGAAAAGATAGAGGTAGGATCTCAAATAATCTCCAATATTTTTTTTAGTTTTTCCCATCTATTTCTCTATTTGGGTGCAATCTCATTTTCACCATTTTAGGGAATTTGATGGTTTTGTAATTTTCTTCCAACCTAGATTGAATCAAACACTAATACTAGATGAGGTAATCTATATGAGGATAAGGATGGTCATGCCTTTTTCTTATCATTTCATTGTGTTTCATAAAATATGTATTTGTGCCACTCACCATACCATTCAAAAAAAGCCTCAAAATGAGAATTTAATAATTATGAGTCATTTTGAATGTGTGTTATGATCCTATTTTATGGATAATTTCCTCCGAGGTGAATCTCCTTGGCTTATGCCACCCCTTTGGATGAGCTATACCTTAGAGACCCTTTTTCCTTTATTCTAAAATTATTTAACACCCTTTTTGGTTTGTTCTCATGCAACCAATTCCTTGAGTAGCTATGTTTTGTTTTGATAAGGGTTTTGAACCTAGTGAATGTGCTCTTCCCCATGCCACTTCTGGATGGTTGGGTTAAATGAATTGTCCAAGATCTTAAACCCTTATACCCCAAGCCTAAATTAAATTGGCCATTGGTTTAGACCTTGATGCCTTATGCCTTAAGACTTAAATGAAATGTGCCCAATGACATGATTGACCAATAGGCCCAATATGATATAATGGTTTTAATTAAATTTAATTTACCTTTATTTGATCATGTTAAATATAAAATTCTTGTTTGGTGCTTTTGATTTAGACCCGAGGGTGAAACAAAGGGTTCTGAGTTAAGAACCCCTTGGACAGAATCTCGTGCCACTATATCAGAATTGTTAAATCTTTGTAAACACACTGGGAGTGATACCAACTATACCTGGGATGGTTTCAACATGTGTTATTTATATTCACCTCCATAAGAGTGATGATGATTCCTTAAGGGAGACCCCATGGATGATCTTTAAGGAATTATTGGTTAAACCATTCCTAGATAGAGACTCGGGCCCCTACATGCAATACTAGGTACGAAATCAGAGGCTAGTATGTGAATTTTCTCACCATGATTAGAGTGAGATGTGTGAATTAATCCTTGGGTCACCATGTATGGACTATTTATCATTGGTTATTTGATGAGCCCTTGAGAGATACTTAGAAATTATTCACAAATTTTCAAGGATGGGCTCTGGGTATCTCACTATGTTCTATAAAGTTGTTTTCAAATGAAATTAAAAGGGAAGATGAACATTTTGGAAATGATAATATATCCTTGGAGTTATATATATATTGGGATGTGTCATATAATACCAAGAACAAGCTTGGGGAAACCCATCCTCTAGCACTTTATTCATCTCACTTTACCCTTGCATGTTCTTTTAGTTCAAACACACCGGATTAATCCAAAGAAGGTTTAGTGGACGGGTCTTCAACTGGATCCCGGTTCAATGAGTTTATTTATTTATTTTGCATTACATTTAAATTAATTGTAGATCACTACTTATTTTTTATATCACACAAAATGGAAAGGCCTAGATACCGTGGGTGACGACCTACCGAGATTGTATCTCACACCCTACTTAGGCACCTTTAGTACCTGATTAGACTTTATGATCATAGGTGCAGAGAAAGGGAATATGACATATTTTAATGATTGATTTAATATTCTAGGAAGAAATTGGGAGTAGAGGATCGAACCTATGCTTGAGATTCTAGTTGTAGCAGTTTTTTTTATTTTTTGTTTATTTTGTTAGAATGTTGTATATGCTTGTATCCCATGCCCCTTACTAGGACATTTTTGTATAACACTTGACATAATATCATCATCAGTTGCTTATATTTATTTATTCTTATTATGAAATTCACTTATTTATCTTTCATGTTTATAATTTTGGTTTCCACTGCTATCTGGATATTTTCATTGCTTCTGATGTTTCTTATATATCTATTATTGCGCTCTACTCTGATCAATGAGGGAATAGTCTCCCCACAGACTTACCCAAGGACCTTGTTGCTAGTCAGTAGCTTATGGTGTTTGGGGAGATGAACTTGAGGTCTTGTGGCCATCCATCTCGGGGCACTATTGAGTCTCATACGGGGCGGGACACTATAGTAAGCTTTGTTTTCTTGGAAACTTTCATTTACTTTGTTGTTAGCAATTGTCTAATTGTTGCCTTCATAAAAATTTCACAGCAGTCATGCAAAGCTAATCTGCACTAAGATAAAGATGACTCATCGCACTTATTGAGTTATCTATGATGATGTTAAATAATTCTTCATTTATATTTACAATAACCTTCATGGAAGCATAGTAAGCCTTCTATCCATTTATTGGCCTCACACTGTCATGTTCTAATGTGAAATCCTATAAAGAGAGAGAAAAGGAGAGTTAAGTTGAATCAGAGGAGGAAATCAAGATCTAATATACTAGAAATCATCACATTCTAAACTTATAATGTATTCAAATAGTTCAAACTATGCCTAAACTAAGAAACTTAGTTTTCAACTTCATCGAACTCAAGTCTTTATTTCCTATTTTTGGAAAAAACATAATTACCAACCTTTAACCCAATATATATCAATTTGATCCCCTGAAAACCCAAGGTATCAATAAGGTATATGAGTCTAAATTTTTGATCTTTAGATATGGAAAACCATCAATATTGGAATCATTGAAGGATATAAGTTAATTTAATAGATTTTTCATGTTCCAAATAAACATTTTCTCAGAATAGATATGTGGGAGAAAAAGAGAGAGAAAACTTAAAATGCCCAGCCCACCAGTTCAAATCATCCACATAATACATATCTCTAGTATGCGACTTTTCTCACCATGAATGGAGTGAGACGTGGGACTTCATCCTTAGGTCACCATGTATGAAATCTTTGTCATTGGTTATGTGATGATCCCTTGAGAGATACTTGGAAAGTATTCTTGAATTATCAAGGATGGGCTCTAGGTGTCTCACTATGTTCTATAAAGTGGTTTTCAAATGAAATTAAAAGGAAAAATGAACATTTTTGAAATGATAATATATCCCTGGAATTATATATATAAGGATGTGTCCTCTAAGACTAAGAAAAATCTTGTGGAAACCCATCCTCTAGCACTTTATTCATCTCACTTTACCCTTGAATGTTCTTTCATTTCAGACACACTAGCTTAGGCCAAAGTAGGTTTAGTAGATGGGTCTACAACTGGAGCCCAGTCCAATGAGTTTATTTATTTATTTTGTATTACATTGAAATTAATTGTGGCTCACTTCTTATTTTTTATATCACACAAAATGGAAAGGCCTAGACACCGTGGGTAATGGCCTACTGAGATTTTATCTCATACCCTGCTAAGGCACCTTTGGTACCCGAGTAGAATTTATGATCGTAGGTGTAGAAAAATGGAATCATCCATATTATAATTCTTTATTTAATTTTCTTGGACAAAGTTGGTATTAGAGGATCGATCCTATGCTTGAGATGCTAGTTGCAGCAGTTTTTGTCCTTTTGGTTCATTTTGTTAGAATGTTGTATATGATTTTATCCCATTCCCCTTAATTAGACATTTTTTATAACACTTGACATACTATCATCATCAGTTAATTCTATTTATTTATTCTGATTATTCACTTTACTTATTTATCTTTCATGTTTATACTTTTGGTTTCCGCTGCTATCTGGATATTGTCATTTCTTCTGATGTTTCTTATATATCTATTGTTGCGCTCTACTCTAATCAATGAGGGAATAGTCTCCCCACAGACTTACCCAAGGACCTTGCTTCTAGTCATTAGCTTATGGTGTTTGGGGAGATGCACTTGAGGTCTTGTGGCCAACTGTCTTGGTGAAGGTTCCGGGCGTAGTGAAAGTGCGTGGGTGGATGTGACCACTTGGCTTTTTGTCATTAGCAATGATCAATCCGGGATCAATATGACGATAAACGCCAGTCTCCACAGATCGAATCACAGAAAAAGACAAAGAAGATGATTTGTCCCGGAACCACAAACAAGGATCGTTATAGGTTGATTATAATTAATTTAATTAATTATAAAGAAATACCTTTTGGGTGTTCTTTCTTCGTTGATGTTCTCGATCACGTTGTCAATGTGATCCGTCGTTGCATCGCAGAAGAAAATTGTAGACTCCCTCTAGCGGTGATCCACACGTGTACCTCATATCTCTAGATGTCGCCAAAGGATTCTCCGGGTGCTAGCGTGGAGAAGCCTTTGCTTGCGTTGTCCGCCTTAGATCGTCTTGATCCAATGGAAGATGATCTCTCTCGGTCTTGAGAGAATTCTTGGAGGAAGAGGTTATTTCGTCCATGAAAGAATTCTCCAGAGATGTTGTGCACAACGATTCTCTTGTATAGGAAAAGAGTTGGGGTTGTGAGGATATTTATAATCGAGTTTGAGGTTGTAGAGTTATGACAATAAATAAACGCGTTACGCATTTCATTTATTTCATTAACTCTTATTGAAAACCCCACGTCGAATAATTAATTCCTTGACATGCGCTCACATTGATTATAATAAATATCATTTAATAAAACGATATTATATCCTCAAAATACCGACTTGAAAAACTACACAGTGTGTACTAATAAATACATGGCATGTACTTGTTTTTCATTGAAAACTACACGGCGTGTACATTAAATGTACAAGGCGTGTATATCTTGTTTTAATTTATTCATTTCCTTTCCAAAATAAAACTACACGGCATGTACATTTAATAATACACGGCGTGTACTTGTTTTATTTTATTTTTCCTCCATCATTTAAAACAACTTAGGCCTCCTTGAATAATTATTAAACCACGTACGAGAATAATCTTTATTCAACTTGAGATACTTGGATACACTTAGTGTGTGACCCTCTAGGCCTCTTTCTCATTGGCATTAGGCGGGCTTGCATAAAGTCCAAGATTACTGTCTAGCAACGGGTCAAGGCACCCAATAGAAAGAAGTTTACGCCGCATTGACGTATCACCTCATACGAATGCTTACTGTGTAATTTAATCCCTTTGTCTCGATATCTCATCAAGTAGGTTTCATGGCAGTGTCATAAACCTATATGCTTGATCTGTTGTTCTTTGACTACCTGAAATAAACTCGTCATTTACACCATGGCCATGGAATTTAATGCGATAGTTCTATTTCAATCAAAGGGTCGAGATATCAACTTCTATAAATGGAAGGGACAAATCCTTCCTCGACTTATCCATTAACAACATGTCACTCGTGATGCACCCAATGTACCCTACTTCCCGCCAACTGTCTGCATGACAGTTTTCGTCAGTAAATCTAAGTGCGCGAGTCATGACATGAGTTAATGATAATCTTCCAGTCTAAGGACCATTACACACGCTCGCAGATAGCAATATCCGATGACACCAAGACATGCGGAATTACTACTGGAAGGTCTGTTCTCATAATCTCCCATCTTGGAGATTACCAAGTGTGAACTCCATGAGAGAGAGTCTCGTCTTCTTACAAGTACTCGCTCATGACGGTCTGTATACTATGTGTCCTATCATAGTATGTCATCCAACCGCAGAACTTTATTTAAGAATATTGTTATAGAATTTCAAGGTTCTCATCATAGCGGGGATCTTCTATGACCTTATTAATGCAACAAATATTCCAGGACATTATTATATTATAGTCATGCAGAACAATGAACAATATACAATAAGTGAACATTCATGTAATCAAAGTACAAAATAGTTGGTTCTGAGGACACCAACCCTTACAAACTCCCACTTGGACTAGAGCCAACTGCCTATGACTTTTAGTTTGCTAGACCTCACATGATGATCATGTTTCTTCTAAGTCAAGTCTTTAGTCAATGGGTCTTCCACGTTGTCTTCCGTGGAAATACTGCTCACTGCAATTTCACCTCTCTGAGAAAAATCCCTCAAGAGATGATACTTCCAAAGTATGTGCTTTGTCCGCTGATGTGACCTTGGCTCTTTTGCAAGTGCCACCGCTGCAGTATTATCACAATAGAGTGTGATAGGATCTTTACTGCTCGGTAAAACATCCAACTCTTAGACGAAGCTTTACATCCATATGCTTCTTTAGCTGCCTCAGAAGCTGCGATATACTCGGATTCCACTGTAGAATCTTCCACTACACTTTGTTTTGAGCTCTTCCAGCTCACTGCACCTCCATTCAAACTGAAGATGTATCCAGTCTGTGACTTCATGTCATCTTGATCAGTCTGGAAACTAGCATCTACATGTCCTATGATGACTAGTTCCTCATATCCTCCATAAACCAGGAACATATCCTTAGTATGCCTTAGACACTTAAGGATAGTCTTGACTGCCATCCAATGGCGGTCTCCTAGATCAGCTTGATATCTGCCTACCACACTTAATGTGTAAGCAACATCTAGCCTTGTACATAGCATAACATACATGACTAACCCAATCGCGGATGCGTAAGGGATCCTTGCCATCCTCTTTCTTTCCTCATGCGTCTGAGGACACATTTTCTTGGAAAGATGAATGCCATGTGACACTAGAAACAATACCCTCTTGGAATATTCCATACTGAATCTCTTCAGTATCTTGTCAATGTATGTACTTTGACTCAGGACCAGCATTCTCTTGGATCTATCACAATGGATCTTGATCCCAAGAATATATGCTGCCTCGCCCAAGTCTTTCATGGAGAATCATTTATGAAACCATGCCTTAACTGACTGTAAGACAGGTACTTCATTTCCAATTAGCAATATGTCATCAACATATACTATTAGGAAAACGATTGCACTTCCACCAAACCTTTTGTAGACACAAGGCTCACATTCATTCTTAACAAAGCCAAATTCCGTAACAGCTTCATCAAAATGAATGTTCTATGACCTTGATGCTTTCTTTTATCCATAAATGGATTTTTTCAACTTGCATACCTTGTTGGAATCCTTTGGAGTCACAAACCCTTCAGGTTGTGTCATGTAGACATATTCCTGGAGGTTCCTGTTAAGGAAAGCTGTTTTGACATCCATTTTCCAAATTTCATAGTCATGGTAAGCAGCAATAGCCAATAGGATTCTGATGGACTTCAACATTGCAACCGGTGAAAAGGTTTCATCATAGTCAATTCCTTGATGCTGTTTAAAACCTTTTGCAACCATTCGTGCCTTGTAGGTGCTGACTTTCCCCTCCATGTCCAGTTTCTTCTTGAATATCCATTTATTACCAATAGTCTTTACATCAACTAGAGGATCTACCAAAATCCAGACTTGGTTTTGGTACATGGAATCCATTTCATAATTCATGGCTTCTTGCCACTTGGCAATGTCTGTGCCTTCAACTGCTTCCTTGTAGGTAAGAGGATCATCATTATCAACCAATAATGAGTCACCATCCTCGGTGATAAGAAAACCATATCATTCTGGTTCTCTCACCTCTCTCGTGATCCTACGTAGTTCTTGTGTCTTTGGAACAGATTGTTCTTCCACAGGGCTTTGTGGAATCTGTTCTTGTACCAACTCATGTGTATCTTGAGCCTCGACTTCATCGAAGTCTATCTCGCTCCCACTATCTCTTTTGGAGATGTGCTCCCTCTCAAGAAATATGGTGTGTCTTGCCACTATAACCTTTTTGTCTGAGGGGTTGTATAGGTAATATCCCCTTGTTTCCTTGGGATATCCTATAAAGATACACTTTGTGCCTCGGGGTGAGAGTTTGTTACCTGAAGAGGCCTTAACAAATGCTCCTCTACCCCACACATGTAAATTTGATAACATGGATTTGTGTCCACTCCATAACTCGTATGAAATACTATTTATCGATTTAGTTGGTACTTGGTTTAGTATGTGTGTTGCTGTTTGTAATGCATATCCCCAAAAGGATAATGGAAGACTTGCATGACTCATCATTGATCTCACCATGTCCAACAAGGTGCGGTTCCTCCTTTCACTTACACCATTCCACTACGGTGTGTAAGGAGGAGTGAGTTGAGATAGAATCCCAAACTCCCGTAAGAAATCAATGAAGTCCTGATTAAGATATTCTCCTCCTCTATCTGAGAAGAGTTTCTTAATCTTCTTACTAAGATGGTTCTCAACTTCATTCTTTTATTCTTTGAACCGATCAAAGGAATCTGACTTATACCTCATTAAATAGATATATCCATATCTACTAAAATCATCAGTAAAAGTTATGAAGTACGAGAACCCACCCCTTTCTTCAACTGGAAATGGTCCACACACATTTTTGTGAACTAATTCTAGAATCTCTTTAGCTCTTTCACCTTTCCCACTAAATGGGGCTTTGGTCATTTTGCCTTGTAGACACGCATGACATACACCAAGTGGTTTTAGTTCGAAAGAATCTAAATACCCATCTTGATGTAATTTTGTCAAACGTTTCTCATTGACATGACCTAGACGGTGATGCCAAAGTTGGGTGTGGTATGAGTCATGTGAATTAACTTTGTTATCGATTTCCATTACTTGGTTTGTGTAGTCTAACACATAAAGGCCATTATATAAATGTGCCCTACCAAAACAAATGCTATCTTTATAAAAGTAGCAACATTCATTTCCAAACTTGAATATGAATCCATAAGTATCTAATCTGGATACTGAAATAATGTTTTTAGTAACATAATGCACATAATAACAACCTTTCAAAACCAAGACCATCCCAGTAGGCAATGTGAGGTGGTAGTCTCCGACAGCTACAACAGCGGTTCTGGCTCCGTTGGCTGCTCGTAGATCTACCTCCCTTCGATCAATATTCCTGAATCTACTTGGTTCCAGTATTTGGATACAGATGTGAGCACCACAATTAGTATCTAATACCCAATTAGTAGAAACAGATAGATTGCATTCGATAACAAATGCACCTGAAGCTTCCCCTTTCTTCCTTGGCTGGGTGCAGTTTTTCTTCCAGTGGCCCTTTTTGCCACATGCGAAACAAATAACATCCTGTTCCTTTGCCTCCCCTTTGATCTTCCTTTTCTTGGAAGGCCTTGAAGAAGCTTTGGGCTTAAAGCTCTTCTCCTTCCCTTTCCTTTTATTCACCATGAGGACAGAAGGCTTTTCACGCTTCATGTCATTGTCCACTTGGCTAATAAGGATAAGAAGATTAGACAGAGACTTCTCAATGTTGTTCATGTTGAAGTTCACAACAAAGTTTGAGAAGCTCTGGGGGAGTGATGCAAGAATGAGATCGGTACCCAGTTCTTCCGGGAGTTTAAACCCTAGAACCTCTAAGCACTCAATGTAGCCAATGAGCTTGACTATATGAGGCCCAGCTGGGGCACCCTCTCCAAGCTTGCTCTGAAATAGAGCATTGGAGATCTCAAACCTTTCCTGTCTTGCTCTCTCCTGGTATAGACCATGGAGGTGCTCGAGCATGCTGTAGGCATCCATGTCTTCATGAGACTTCATGAGCTCACTATACATAGATGACAACATCAAACATTGAACATTGAGAGCGTCGTTCAAATTTTGATCATAGACCGGGAAATCTTCATCACTCGCCCCTGGGGCAGGAGAATCAGGAAGTGAGGACTCCAGCATGTAAAACTTTCATTCATGGCGTAGGATAACCCGAAGGCGCCTAAACCATTTCTGAAAGTTACTGCTGGTGAGGATATTGTATTTATCTAGAATTGATCGTAGAGAAAATGTGGTTGACGAGTTTGTCATCTTGATTCTACAATTTAAAAGAGTAGATTTATTAGTACTTTATTTGATTACATTTTATGAGAAATAATAAATTTTATTAATTCTCCCACTATTTTATCAAGTCCCAATGGCCCTCACCATTGAACTCGAAATGTTCAGTTGCTTTGACATTCTAGTGGAAAGGATCCATATTTCCCTTCGCATAACCCCAACAAGGGTTGGTCAAGCTATTTGAAGGTATTTAGGTAGGCAGGTCTTTTCCAACTATGAGCTTACAGTTCCTTGATCTGTTGAGTGGACTCCCCAATCCTGAAATCCTGACTTGGATTTCCTCAACTCTTGCCTCCAATATTACATCAAGTCTAGAAAGGGCTACTTCTCTTGATGTAATATGGTTAAGTCAACCCGAAACCTTTCATAAGGGATTCCTTTATAAAAGTAAGTGTCCCAACAAGGGTTGGTCAAACACATAGTTTTATTGAGTCTTTCCCTTAATCAAGTAACGGAAGGCTTGGTTTGACTTAATATGGTATTTGAGGGATTTTATTCTTTATGCGTATTTTTGCATTATCACATTCTTGTTAATATTAAGTGATGCTAGCTTAAGTAATTAACCATGTTCCGATAATGTTTACGCATAGTCCGTTTTTTATTTTATTCCATCTTTTCATGCTTGTTCATTTTATTAATTATGTGATCGCGACAACACATACATAATAAATAAACCATGCAATCAGACAGAAATAAAATAAGATGTCATGATCATGAGCTTCTATTTGGTTAGCTTATCTAGCGGTTTTGATAAGCTAACCCTGACCTAGGTAAAACACCTTGAACCTGATGGTTCGTGTTTTGCAGCTCCCACCTGTCCACCTTTGTATCTTCTTGCGTCGGTTTCGCCTCGGCTTCGGGATTTGAACCGTCTCCTCTGGCTTGGGATATTTTCCATTACATGGGTTTACATTAAAGAAACCATGGGCACGCAGGCCCTACATTTTATTGGAAGAAGGCTCGCAGGCCAACAAATTTAAATTAAATAAATTTAAACGAAACCATACACATACAAATGGTCTTTGGTCTAGCTCATGATCATCCATTGTATGAAACAACATTTACGCATATTTAGAATTCAAATTCTTTTAATCGTTCTTTTATTTAAGATAAGACGCGCTCGAATTAAATTAATTATGATCTTATAATTAATCAATTCTTTATCTTAAATTCCTTTCTGAATTTCCTTGAGATTCTTCTCATCCATATTCCTTGTACGGGTCTTTGTACATTGGAGGAAACCTGGTGAAATTTGATTTCTGGAAAGTACACGGCGTGTAGTTTATAATTACACGACGTTTATTTTTCTTTTCACCCTTTATCCAAAGTACACGCCGAGGCTTTGGTGTGTTTTCTGTACTTTGGAAATTTTAGAGTACACGACATGTAGATGAATCATACACGGTGTGTACTTCCTTGTTACGCGGTAACCAGCCTGGAGATCCCGTGTACGCGGTACGTGGCTTATCTTTGTAAACGGTTTCACCTGGGTCAGAACGGACTACATGCCGTGTTGCTCCAACATACACGCTGTGTATTCCAGTTTCCACGCACCGTTCAATTTTGGTCAACACAGCGTGATTAAAACTTAGGCATAATCAAATCACACGACATGGTTTGGCGGACCAGTGCCGGTTTGTTGAACCTAAGTACACGACATGTAGTTTTAATTACACGCCGTGTAATCCCGTGTTGTACAGACAGAAAGAGAGACTCCTCCGGATGAGTTCCTCATTTTTATTTTAATCAAAAATTAAAATTAAAAGGTCGTTTCTGTGATATGAATCGAGAAGCGAAGGAGGAAGAATAGATCTCATTAATTCAGATTTATAGAACGATTTATTTCGAATTGAATCAAATATGAATGCGTAAATTATCAATGAAAATTAAATAACTATAATCAACGTTGTAACCTCCCTTTGATACCATTTGAAGGTTCCAGGCGCAGCGGAAGCATGTGGGTGGATGTGCCCACTTGGCTTTTTTTCATTAGCAATGATCAATCCGGGATCAATATGATGATAAATGACAGTCTCCACGGATCGAATCAAATAAAAAGACAAAGAAGATGATTTGTCCCGGAACCACAAACAAGGATCGTTACAGGTTGATTATAACTAATTTAATTAATTATAAAGAAATACTTTTTGGGTGTTCTTTCTTTGTTGATGTTCTCGATCACATTGTCAATGTGATCCGTCGTTGCATCGCAGAAGCCAAGTGTAGACTCCCTCTAGCTGTGATCTACATGTGTACCTCGTATCTCTGGACGTCGCCAAAGGATTATCTGGGTGCTAGCGTGGAGAAGCCTTTGCTTGTGTTGTCCGCCTTAGATCGTCTTGATCCGATGGAAGAGGATCTCTCTCGGTCTTGAGAGCATTCTTGGAGGAAGAGGTTCTTTCGGCCTTGAAAGAATTCTCCAGAGATGTTGTGCACAACGATTCTCTTGTATAGGAAAAGAGTTGGGGTTGTGAGGGTATTTATAATCAAGTTTGAGTTTGTAGAGTTATGACAATAAATAAACGCGTTACGCGTTTCATTTATTTCATTAACTCTTATTGAAAACCCCATGTCAAATAATTAATTCCTTGACATGTGCTCACGTTGATTATAATAAATATCATTTAATAAAACGATATTATATCCTCAAAATCCCGACTGGAAAAACTACACGGCGTGTACTAATAAATACACGGCGTGTACTTGTTTTTTATTGAAAACTACACAGCGTGTACATTAAATGTACACGGCGTGTATATCTTGTTTTCATTTATTCATTTCCTTTCCAAAATAAAACTACACGGCGTGTACATTTAATAATACACGGCGTGTAATTGTTTTATTTTATTTTTCCTCCATTATTTAAAACAACTTAGGCTTCCTTGAATAATTGTTAAACCACGTACAGGAATAATCTTTATTCAACTTGAGATACTTGGATACACTTAGTGTGTGACCCTCTAGGCCTATTTCTCGTTGGCATTAGGCGGGCTTGCTTAAAGTCCAAGATTACTGTCTAGCAACGGGTCAAGGCACCCAAGAGAAAGAAGTTGACACTGCATTGACGTATCACCTCATACGAATGCTTACTGTGTAATTTAATCCCTTTGTCTCGATATCTCATCAAGCAGGTTTCATGGCAGTGTCATAAACCTATATGCTTGATCTGTCGTTCTTTGACTACCTGAAATAAACTCGTCGTTTACACCATGGCCATGGAATTTAATGTGACAGTTCTATTTCAATCAAAGGCCCGAGATATCAACTTCTATAAATGGAAGGGAAAAATCCTTCCTCGACTTATCCATTAAAAACATGTCACTCGTGACGCACCCAACGTACCCTACTTCCCACCAACTGTCTGCGTGACGGTTTTTGTCAGTAAATCTAAGTGCGCGAGTCATGACATGAGTTAATGATAATCTTCCAGTCTAAGGACCATTACACACACTCGCAGATAGCAATATTCGATGACACCAAGACATGCAGAATTACTACTGGCAGGTCTGTTCTCATAATCTCCCATCTTGGAGATTACCAAGTGTGAACTCCATGAGAGAGAGTCTCGTCTTCTTACGAGTACTCGCACATGACAGTCTGTATACTATGTGTCCTATCATAGTATGTCATCCAACCGCAGAACTTGATTTAAGAATATTGTTATAGCATTTCAAGGTTCTCATCATAGCAGGGATCTGCTATGACCTTATTAATGCAACAAATATTCCAGGACATTATTATATTATAGTCATGAAGAATAATGAACAATATATAATAAGTGAACATTCATGTAATCAAAGTACAAAACAGTTGGTTCTGAGGACACCAACCCTTACACTTGGGGCACTGTTGAGTCGCATACGAGGTGGGACACTACAGTAAGATTTGTTTTCTTGGAATCATTCATTTTCTTTGTTTTTGGTGTTTGTCTAATTATCACCTTCATAAAAATTTCATAGTGGTCATACAAAGCTAATATGCACTAAGATAAAGATGACTCATCACACTTATCGAGTTATCTAGGATGATGTTAAATAATTATCCATTTATATTCACAACAACCTTCATGGAAGTATAATAATACTTCCATCCTTTTATCAACATCACACTGTCCTATTCCAATGTGAAATCCTATAAAGAGAAAGAGAAAAGGAAAGTTCAGTTGAATCAGAGGAGGATATAAAGATCTAATATACCATAAAATAGTACAATATGGACTTATAATGTATTCAAATAGTTCAAACTAGGCCTAAAATGAGAGACTCAGTTTTCAAATCCATCAAACTTGATTCTTTCTTTCCTATTTTGGAAAAAAACATAATTACTGACCTTTAACCCAACATATATCAATTTGATCCCCTGACAACCCAAGGTATCAATAAGGTATATGAGCCCTAAATTTTCGATCTTTAGATATTTAAAACCATCAATCTTGAAAGAATTGAAGGATATAAGTTACTTTAATATCTTTTTTCTATTCCATAGAAACATTTTCTCAAAATAGATATGTGGGAGAAAATGAGAGAGAAAAATTAAAATGCCCATCCCACTAGTTAAAATAATCCATGTACTATGTATCTCTAGGACATGAATAATCCCTCCACATGGAAGATAAATTTTGAAATTTTCTAAATAAAGATAAATGTTTTAAACATTTACATGGGAAACTAATTATGTACACACTTCCCATTAAATTGTGATTTGAAACTGGATATTGGAATACATTTAAAACTAGAATTTATGATAAAAATATTTCCTCACATTATCACCATTAGAAGCCTTACACATCAGAGAATTAGTCATTTAGAGGAAACACAAGCTCAAATAATCTAATTAACTGAGATCATGCATCCTAATCTTTGGTACTAACTGTTCCATCATTGAAGTTCCTGAATGTCATTCTGCCACCACCGGTGCCTTGTTTCATATTTCTTGACACTACACTTAAAATAATGTACACTCATTGATCCCAAAACAATATTACCTCTAGATATTACTCTGCTACAAGAGCAACTACATCTGAAATACTTCTTATATGATGCCTCACCACAAACCCCAACACCACTTTATTTTCACGGGAGTAATCAAACCATAAGCACAACACAGAGAGAACAAAAACCTATGATGACTATGGTTGCAAGGATCAAATGATACAAGAAATAACCTACGAATCTCAATTAAATATTCATTCATACAATATAAAAAATTTTTAGAACATAGAAACCCTAAGAATCAAAGCGTGAGGTGTTCCATGATGATGATCGAATCCTGTTTTCCAATAACTAAGATTTGGGTGTGTGCACTAGTGTATTCATATTCCCTACACCATTCCTAGTCTTTTTACTTTACTAAATCCTAAAACTATAATCCCTAACACCCAAAATTGTGTTGGAGTCTAGTGGCCATTATGAGGGAGGGGATGAGTGACCCCATAACTGTTAACATGTGCAAACGAGTAAAAAGAACCTTGAGTCACGTTAAAATACTAAGAAGTTTAGGGATGTGATTCTGTAATTCCATCATTTGAAGACGACGTCATTATATGTTTAATTTTTACAAGACATAACAAACAATCATAAGAGAACTTGTAAAATAATATTCACTAAATTAAGAATTTATTATTTAATTAAAAAATTATTTTCTTAAGTTCATTCATAGAGGTGGAGATAATAAAAATATCACCTAAAAAACTTGATTGGTGAAGTTTATTAAGAATAATTATGATGTAGAATATAATTCTTCATAAATATAATATGATTCATTATTCAAAAAATCTTCTAAAATAATCAATTTAGTGTATCTAAGATTTTTTGTGTTGTTTATTAAGTTCTATGTTAGGCTTGGATGTGAGAAGTCATTTTTTGGCTATATAAGGAATTCATCGGAAAGGAATAACTTTTGATGCTTCATACTCCAACCAGATACAGGGGTGGCAGTTCTCGAAACTAGGTGACGAAGACATATTGGGAAGGAGGGGAAAGAAAAAACCCAATAAAGCAATACAGTCTTCATCTATTTGACCCAAAGGGTAGACCTCGTGAGAAAAAATTCATCGGATGAATATGTACCTCAGATTACTTCGGCCTGAACAGTAGAAGAGCTTCATAGTGTTATCATATGGAGATTATATCTAATAATAACCTCCTCTAAGTAATGTTCATTAGAACTAGGATGATAAGAAAACTAATCACCACCCAAAAATTCGTGACTGCACTTCATACAAGAAAAAAACAAATAGAAAAACAAGATTTACATGGTTCAGACAAAGTCATATATTCACAGGATAACACTATAAACATCTTTCATTATGGGAGATACAAATGAGTAAAAAACTCCCGTTCACTTCATCTCCACTATTTGGTCTCAAAAAATTAATTCAAAATCACTCACTATTCATATACTCAATTATATCCTTTAGATCTGGGCCACCACACCACTTTACAGAGGTTTATATCTAATCAAAAAGTTGCACTGAGCTTCAAGTTTCATAGTCAACCTTCCATTGACATGAGAAGCCATCAATACATTGTTGTATCTTTCACTACAACCACCAAAATTTGGCCATCAAGAAGAAACTAATGCAATAAATTTATGATCTCGATGAAAATTGATTGTAAGAGTTCCATATGATGATTTTCATCTGATCATCAAAGCCTCACTATAGAATTCCTCAGTCTGATGAATATGCATCTTCTCAACTCTATTTGATGCACATTGTCTGATGTGAGTTATGTCCAGTGAAAAACATTCTACCCAAATTCTCTGAAACATCACATCAAGAAACATCCATCATGTCTGTCCAATGATCTTCATTCAATCATCTTTGTCTAGAAAATTCCATCCAATGAACCTGAAGAAACTTCTAAAACACCAATAATCACCCACTTGAAAATTTTCTTTAGGATTTCAGTATTCTTCTTATTTCATTCACCCGAGGTTTTACTCTATCAAATTCATGTAGTTCCCTCCACTCCACCTGATAAACCAAAATTATTGAGGCACAATGTTGCCTCTAACTTTATTGGATTATCACCTTTTTAAACACATCCATAAGATTTTTCTTCACAAAAACCTTATGAAGATCCAAAACTTTATCATCCATTAGACTTAGTATAAATTGATACTTCAAGTTAATGTATTTCATTCTTGTATGAAACACTAGGCTGGGAGCAAGATTAATGTCACTCTAACTATCACAGAATAATATCCCTATTTTTAATCCCTTTCCTAGTTCCTTTATCAAGAACATAAACCATATCATCTCTTTCCCTACTTCAGTAGTAACAAAATACTCTTATTTTTTTATAGATAAAGTAACCACGTGTTGTAACCAATACATATAACTAACCGTTATTACACCAAAATTAAATACAAAACATGCGGTACTTTTTTTTGATTCCATGTCTCCAAAAAAATATACATCTAAAAAACCTTTCAAATGATCATTATCACCAAATCATAAATCTATATCTTCTGACCAATTCAAGTATCATATGATCCATTTCACAACTTCCTAATGTTTCCTTATAGGATTTTACATGAAACATATAACAAATCCCACTACAAAATCAATATCCAGTCAAGTACAAACCATTGAGTACATAACACTTCCTATAGATAAAGCATAAATAACATTCCCCATGTCACAAACTTATTTGTACATTGATGGTTCCTAATTTTTACTAAGTTTGAAGTGTTCGACAAGGGGAGTTGAGGCAGTTTTATAAATAGTTATTCTAAATATTTCAATGGCATTCCTAATGTGTTTCTTCTAGGATAAAACCAATGAATCTACTTTCTTATCCCTCTCAATTATCACCCTAAGATCTTCTTTGGTTTCCCAAGATTCATCATCTCAAACCTTTTTTCCAACTTCCTCTTAAATTCATCTATATTCTGGAACTCTAGACCAACAATCAACATACCATCCACATACAAAAAAATGAGATATGTTCCATATTCCCATTACTTTTTGTAACAATAGTGGTTATACTCACATTGACTGAAACTTTATTCAAACATGAAAATGTAAAACTTCATATTCCACTTCCTTAGAAATTTCTTCAATCCATAAGGATTTTGTTTCAACTTACAAACAAAATCCTCCTTCTAATTAACTTCATAACCCTTGGTCTGAACCATGTAAACTTCTTACTCCAAGTCTCCATGAATAAATATTGTCTTTACATCCATTTGCTCCAAGTGTTATTCATCAAATGCAACAATGTTAAGAATTGTATGAATGGTTGTGTGTTTCACCATTGGTGAGAAAATTTCTAAAAAGTAAATTCCTTCCTTTTGATAGAAACATTTCCACACCATCCTTTCTTTGTATCTATTACTTCCATAAACTTCCTCTTTCAAATGAAATAACCATTTATTTTCTAGAACAATCTTTTATTCTGGCAGCTTGGACAACTCCCTAGTGTTGTTGAAATTTAAGGAACCAATTTCCTCTTCTATGGATGAATCTCACTTTTTTGAGTCTCTAGGAGTATTTATTTCTTCCCAACTGACCGGTTCACTTGCGTTCATTAGAAGTAAGAAATCCATATCATCCCAAAAGTTCTGAACAAGTTTCCTGATATGAGTGGATCTCCTTAATAAAACCTTAGGTTCATCTGTTTAAACCTCTTTTATTGGTAGTTTTCTATCTAGTAAAGGTCTATCTGATCATTCTATATTTGGTACTTATATGTCTGAAATTTCACCATCTATCAACAGTTTTTATGAACTGCCTCTATTCGATACCCTGACTAATGGAGTGCCAACCACTGATGTTTCTTATAAACTTTATAGATTGAAATTTTGTTTAGTAACTTTTGTCTAATCACCCTGAACTTTGATAGTTGAAATGTACCTAACTTCTCTCTTAGTCAGGTTCCGATATTTACACAAAATTTCTTCATTGAAAATAACATATTGGATTTGGAGGACTTTTTTCTTTTCATCATATCATGTGTTATAACAAAAGTTATCATCACCATATCCAATAATAAAACACACTTTTTCTTTCACCTATAATTTGTCTATATCTTTAGCATAAATATAAACATATGTGATGCTTATAAAGATCTTGAGATGGCTAATCTTTGGTATCTTACCAGACCAAGGTTCCTTATGAAGTTTATGTCCCACAGCTAAAGTCAAACTTCTATTCACCAAGTAAGTTGTTGTATTCAATGCCTTTACCCAAATTCCCTTAGGCATTCCTAAGTGAAGCTCATACCCCAATATTTATCTTTCATATTTCGATTAATTCTCTTAGATATTCCATTTTTTTGTGGAATCCCTATAAAAATATTCTTATTTCTGATTCCTTTATTTTTAAAGAAGTTACAAAAGTTGTGTTTGGTGTATTCCCTATGATTTTCTATCCAGAGAAATTTCAAGTTTGTTTCATACTCTTTCACGATTTTTTTCCAATTAATAAATGTTTGAAACACATCAGACTTATTCTTCATAAAGTAAACCTATACCTTGCGAGTAGTATCATTAATGAAGGTCACAAAGCACAGTGATCCTCCATACAAGTAATCAGAGGATAGTACCCAAACATTAGAATGAACAAGTTCTAACTTTCAAATATTTGGATTTCTTCCATCCAATTTGAAGAAAACTCTCTTTTTTTCCTAATATACAACTATCACATATTTCAAGGTTCATGTGATAGAGTTTGAGTCTACCCTTTTTCACTAGAACTTTAAGATTATTTTCATTGAAGTGACCAAACTTATCATTACACATTATCATACTACAAAAAAGTATCTTGATTAAAGGGGGTTATAAACCCCTCTAAACACATTAGTAGCGGTTGTGGGTAACCTCCACTAATGTAGACACCCTATGCTATTTGAGGTGGTTTTGGTGAACTGCTAGTAGAATAGAGCTGAATTTAGAGTTGGTTGTTTTAGAGAGGGTTTAAACCCCCTATGAATCCACCCTAAATTCCTGAAACTAGATGGATTAGGGGAAGTTTTAACCACTCCTAAATGACTTTCCAACACTATTTTTAGGGGAGGTTCTCCCTCAACTGCCCCTATATTTTCACAGCTTCTTTTTTATTTGTTTTTTACACCCCTCGACAACCCCCTTATTGTCAATACTACAAAATAGGCCTTTAAAAAACTAAAATTGTCCTTTATCAATGCTAGAAAAGTGTCAACTATCAAAGATAAATTGAAAGTACTAGGATTTTATCAGCACTTTTATAAGCACTGATAAATGATACCTTTACTTGTGAATTTAATAGCGCTGAGAAAGGGGCATATTGTAGTGTGCTGTAACAACACACTACAACACCATAAATAGCACTGAAAAGTAGAAAAATAAAGTAAAAATACAAAATTTAAATGAAATAAAATTTATAACATAAATACAATAAAATAAACATTATATTTTATAAATTTATAACATTGGTTTATACAATTACCCAAGTAAGTATAAATTACTAAATACATTCAAAAACATCAACGTCCTTTGTCTTTTTCTCCTGACCCCATCTCATGATATTTCTGAACAAACCACCCCCTCCCAAGAAAAAGAACCCACCTATATAAGAAAAAAATTATTATGTTAGTAATAATATAAATAAATAAATTAACAAAAAGTGTTAATTTTAAACTAAACTTTGAGTCATACCAGAAACATTGTGTATCAGATCGAGTTGCAGTTGATTCTTGCATGTCACACCATTTATTGTTTATATTTAAGAATTATCTTAGTGAAAATTAACTAAATAAGTATAAGATAAAAATGATAAGGAAATTAATTAATTATTTGCATATAAAATGATGAGAAATACATCTAGTCTTATTTTCTCGGTTTTTGAGATGTGATGTGCATTTAAAACTAAAATGACACTTATATATTGAAAAGACACACTTAAAGTCATATCGATCACACCATGCATCTGATTGAGATGTGACTAATTTCTACATATCTCAAATTACTTATGGATCATTTTCCTAAAGTATCAAAATAATCCAAATGTGTTTTCTCAGTTTTGAGCACATCACTTGTCTTTTTTACTAAAATATTATTTTAAACTAGAAACATTCACTTTGAGTCATACCAGTCACATAATGTATCAGTTTTACATAAGAATGATTCCTATACATCACAAATAAAATATGAACCATTTTTCTAAATTATCAAGATAATTCGAGTGTGTTGATCAGTTTTCAGTGAGTGACACTTTTTGAACTAAAATGTCAATTTTCAACTCAAAACAAACACTTTGAGTCATATCAGGAACATCATGTATCAGATTGAGGTGTGGATAATTAATAAATGTATATAATTACTTATGTATCATTTTAATAAAGTATCAAAATTATATGAATGCATTTTCTTGATTTTGAGTTTATGAGTTGTCTTTTTTACTAAAATTAACATCACTTTTAAATAAAAAGATGTGCTTGGAGTCATATCGGTCACACCATGCACAATATTGAGGCGTAGTTAATTCCCAAATTTCCCAAATAACTTATGGATTATTTTACTAAAGTATCAAAACAATTCGAATTCATTTTCTCAGTTTTGAGTATATCACTTGTCTTTTTTACTAAAATGTCATTTTAAACTAGAAACACGTACTTTGAGTCATACTGGTCACATCGTGTGTAAGTTTGATGTGAGACTAATTCCTACACATAAAAAATAACTTATGAATCATTTTACTAAATTATAAAGACAAATAAAATATTTTTTTCTTGGTTTTTAGTGAGTGTCACTTTTTGAATTAAAATATCAATTTTAAACTGATAACAGACACTTTGAGCCATACCAGACACACCATATATCATATTTAAGTGAACATGATTTATAAATTTCAAAAATTACTTATGGATTGTTTTCATAAAGTATAAAAATAATACCAATGAGTTTTATCAGTTTTGAGGAGGTCAATTGTCTTTTTTACTAAAATGAATATCAATTTTAAATAAAATGATGCACTTGGAGTCATAACGGTCACATCATGCATTATATTGATGTGAGTCTAATTACTATATGTCTCAAATGAATTATGGATAATTTTACTAAAAAATGAAAAAAATATGAATGCATTTTATTAGTTTTGAGTATGTCACTTCTCTTTTTTACTAAAATATCATTTTAATCTGGAAACACACACTTTGATCCATATCAGTCACATCATGTGTCGGTTTTATGTGAGACTAATTATTACACATAAAAAATGATTTATTAATATTTTTCATAAATTATAAATACAATTCAAGTTCATTTTCTTGGTTTTAATTGAGTGATACTTTTTGAACTAAAATATCAATTTTAAAGTGATAACGGACACTTTGAGTCATACCAGACACATCATGTATCAAATTGAGGTGAAATTGATTCATGCATGTCATAAATGACTTATGTATTGTTTTAATAAAGTATAAAAACAATAAAAATACGTTTTCTCAGTTTTTGACTATGTTTTTGTCCCTTTTACTAAAATTAATGTCATTTTTAAATAAAAAGGTGCACTTAGAGTCATATCGGTCACACTGTGCATCATATTTAGGTGAACCTGATTTATAAATGTCCCAAATTACTTATGGATCATTTTCCTAAAGTATAAAAATTATCCAAATTCATTTTTTTGGTTTTGAGTATGTCACTTGTCTTTTTACTAAAATATCATTTTAAACTGGAAACACGCACTTTGAGTCATATCGGTCATATCATGTGTCGATTTGATGAAAGACTGATTCCTACATATCACAAATTAATTTTGAATAATTTTTATAAATTATCAATACAATATGAGTGTGTTTTCTCAGTTTTTAGTGAGTAAAACTTTTTGAACTAAAATTTTAATTTTTAAACTGATAACAGACATTTTGAGTCATACCGGGTACACCATGAATCAAATTGAGTTGAGGATGATTAATACACATTAAAAATGACTTATAGATTATTATTATAAAGTATCAAAACAATATTAATGCATTTTATCATTTTTGATTATGTGATGTGTGTTTTGAACTAAAATGTAAATTATAAATTAAAAACATACAGTTCGAGTCATACCGAGCACACTGTGTATCAGATTGAGGTATAGATAATTGATTATGTGATATTTTTTGCATTCAACTACCTGTGAAAATATATAAAAGAGAGAACATATTCCATTTTTATGGAAGATAAACTCCATGCTCCTTGAAATACTTCATGTTTCAGGTAGTATGGGGTTTCCTCTTCCATCAGAAAGGAACATGTTATCTATTTTCTAGCTTGTTGAATATAGTTGAAATAAAAATATGACTTCCCAAAGGATTTTTGAAAAAAATTAAATAATTATGTGATAAAAATGATAATGAAATTAACTTACAAATAATAGACAAAATTCTGAAAAAGTTAATTAAATATGTAGTAGGAATTCACCATTTTATGATGGTTGTATACATTCTTGACCCATTTACTTATTGTCGTTATCTCAGTTTAATCATCGAAGTCTAATCTCTCATGATCATGAGCATCATAGAAGAAACCACCCCAAATCAAAAAATAATCCACCTGTATAAGAAAACAATTCTTATTTGAGTAATACTAAAAACAAATAAATTAGACATAAATATGAAAAAATACATTAATTATATGGAAAATGATTTTACTAGGAAAATATCAATATTTCCTATGTGATTGAGCATAGGCAGTGTCGTTTCTCTTCCTACAAAGTTAGTGGAGGGAACTTGAAGGAAAGTGATAAATGCCAACACTGCAGGGGTGAAAAGGTTTTGAGGGAGAAGAAGTCTGTGGAAGTTTTGGTGTAGAAATTCATGAAATATAGACATAAATATTCTAAAATAAATGAAATCTGAAAGGAATAATGAAAATTAATCAAAGTTTCATTATATAATTTTCAAAAAAATAGAGAAAGTATATCATAACATTACCTTTACATCTTCCCAAAGGGTTTCCTTCATTATATTTTGTTCTTCCATGGGATTGCTAACATCATCGTGTGTAGAAGATATTGTCTATATGAGTAGTCAAGAATTTAATTTATATTATGTTAATGTAGTAGAGAAAAAAAATAATATTATGAAAAAAACACAGTGTATTAAAAAACAATTTTAACTTCTCATTGAACTCTATTTTTTTAAAGGTTTTAGGGATTTGGCTCCTCTATCGAGAATCCAAACCCCCTCTTTGTGGTCCCCACTAACACACAATACATTTTCTACATTAGGAATGACATGAACTAACTTTGATATCCCAATGAAAGGGTCATCCTCAATTGAATTTTCTTCTAACCCTATAGTTGTTTTAGTATCTAGTAGGATAATCGACAAATTCTTATTTTCTGGATCTGAGACATAAAATACTTGCACTGCTTGTGATACCATTATGAGTAGCTCTTCTTTTCCCCCTTCCATGCTGAAATTCACCTTCACAAAGCACATTTCATCAACTTTCACTTCACTCCTATTGTCTACCCATTTTCAACAGAAAATCGACACTTAAAATGTTATATAATCTAAATTGTATATTTTTTTGATAATGCCAAAATATGACATATTTACATACATTAGATTTTTATCCTTAGAACTAGATATGTGCATTTCTTCAGCCACAATATTAACTCAATTGTTTTGCATTATACTGAAATCATCATGTTTTTTTCATAAAATGTATAACCATTGATTACAAAACCAGTGTAAGATATAACATTTTCATTCGGTCCCCTGGCTAGCCATCAAATTCCTTAAACAATTAAATTTGAATTTTCAGATAACTCCTTATAAATTTGATCTTAGAACTATCCTATAAATAGTTGATTATGTGTATTTTATATCCATCCTTCATCCATCGATGGATTCAAATATCTAAGAATTTATTTGTGGGCATAAAAATATGGATCAACGTTTTCACTATTATGTAAAATTTAAAGGTGTGCTTTATCCCATTCTATGATGGTAATTGTAACAACATCTCTTCCAAAAATCCCTTCACCCATAAGGTGTTCACTGTAATGAGACTTTGGGAGACCGATTCTATCAATATCTAATTGGTAATTGATACAAAATTCAATAGATTCTTTAACAATATATCGTTCTACAATATAGTCTTACAACCAACTTCGATTCTTGACCTACCCTTTCAAAATCATCATATACTATTCAATGGGGGTACATCCATATGTAATGAACATGACCACATAGTTTAACCTATCTAACCAAGTGAACCATCAGGTGGACCATTATATCAAATAATGGTGGTGGAAAGAATATCTCTAATTCACATAATACGACTGAAACTTCCATAATCATGATTAGAAACTTCATCATATTTACTACATATGGATTTTTAAAAGAAGCAGAGACTGATTAATGTATGTCGTACATTTTTAGGAAGAATACAATGAAAAATAATAGGCATAAAATCTTGAATCAAAACATGATAGTCGTATGATTTTATTCCCTATAACTTTAAATTAGTCATTGACATGACATTCTTGATATTTGATGAATACCCCTATGGAACTTTTACACTATTAAGGAAAAGAAAAAATTGCAATTTTTCTTGTCTGGATAGAGTGTAAGCTACTAGAGGAAGAAAAGTCCACCCATTATGGTTCACCGCTGCAAACGCTTCCCATATCCCCATGTCAATCATGTATAACCTAGCCTTGATTCCATCTTTCATTTTTCAAGGAACATTTAGTAACATGCCAATAACACTATAAAATTCATTTTTTTTGACATGCATGACATCAAAAAAATGTCCAATGTATAAACAATTCCAATACGGTAATTCAAAGAAAATTGATCGCTTCTTCCAACATGATTTGATAAGCTTTTCCAAAAATGTTTTATCGAAAATAGTGTCAATATATTTTACTTTATTGAACAATTGATCACCCATTAATGAAGATGGTGTTGTACCTTGTTCAGTATTCCCATCGAATATTGTCATATAGGATCGGTATATATGTCATTGAGGTAATTTTTTTGATTTCATAAAAACATAGTCTTCAAGGAATGTTTCAACCAAATTGAGTGTGTTTATTCTTCAAAAATGGGACACCCCTATATTTCTTTAATGTTATATCCTAGAAAATTTCCACAAGTAGAAAGTCATTTATCATCCTATAAAACATGGACCTAAATGTGAATTATTTACTTCTTAGATAATCATAAATTGTAACACCTATATCCGACATCAATTTTAAATCTTCGATAAATTGATCCAAATAGAAATCAATATCATTAACAGGTTGCTTTGGTCCAGATATAATCAGAGACAACATAATGTATTTATATTTCATATATAACCATGGTGAAAAGTTATAATTTACCAACATGACATGCCATGTACTTTGAGTACTACTCTATACACCAAAATTATTTATTCCATCTGTATATAACAAAAGACAAAAGTTTCTTGGCTCATTTCCAAATTTAGGATACCCATAATCAATTTTCTTCCACTAAGGAGAATCTACCAGATGATGTAGGTTCCCATATTTAATTATTGTATCTACATGCCATGTATTTTGTATCACAGTTTCCTAACATTCATATAGTATTCTAAAACATGGAATTATAGGAAATTACTATACAAATTTTGAAGGACTTGCTTCATTTTTCTTGTATCAATCCACACCACACTTAGGTAATTTTATAAGTGATTCATGGTCCTTGATAAAAAAAATGAAATCATTTGGGAAAGCATGTATTTTTTTAGAGATCATTCCCATTGAACACAGAATCTATTTAACATCATATGTTCTATGTGAAAGTTCATTTTATTCTAGTATAATATCATATAAGAGACTAAGTAGTTTTGTAAAGCTGGTGTGGCTCCATACGCTACCAGATTTCAAATTATATAACTTCAATACAGCTGACAATGTTGTGTATTTAGTACAACTAGTATAAAATGGTATCTTAGCACATATATTCAAACAACTTTATACAATCACAAAGGTCATCTTCAATTTCCATTTTCACTTCTTCCATGTGATCTCCATCATCATTTATGCTAGTATTCGTATCAAATGATCCATAAACCATAGTATCATCCCAATCGGTGTGCAAGTTTAGTTTTTCCCCATGTTTAGTCCAATATTTATACCTATGATATATTCTATGGAAAATCAAATGTTCTTCCAACTCATCTGGACTATTTTTTCTTGAATAATAGTAATGTAAAGACAAAAAAAAGATTTGAGAAGGGTTGTATGCATGCTCTATTGCAAACTTGATGAACTCTTTAACACCATATTCATACTCTTTTTGTAAAATGATTAGCATGCATCCATTTTCAATTCATATCCATCATATTAGGTTCATACAATATTCATTTTGTATAATAAATAAATAAATACACATAAGATATTCATTATCAAAGGAGAAAGTTATAAATAATTATAATAAGGGGAACCCAAAATTTGATTGTTTTAAATGATTTTAGTATTCTTTGAAGGAAATGGATAATTGAATTTAAGAAAATAATTAATCCACCATGGTAGGTGTTACCCTCTAATTTCATCCAAAGGTGAAAGTTATATAAAACTATCATCCTAATTAGCTTCATCTCCCAAAAAATTATTATTTCATTTTGCTGATTGAGACTCATCCCCCATATCTTCTAGACATGCACCTATGTTGCTTTAACTACTCTGAGTAGTATTCATCCTATATCGGGTTTCAGTGATCATTTTTGATGAATACTACTTAGAGTAGTTCAAGTAACATAGAAGAGATAGGGGTGAGTCTCAAGGAACAAAATACAATAATAACTTTTTAGGAGATGAAGTTGATGAGGATGAAACCAAAACTTTATTATCTTAAATAATGGGGGTTCTTGGAATTTTTTATAGTTTCTATTCCTAAAATAACTAAAAATGAAACGAAAACAATTAAATAAGTTTTTTTCCTATGTAAAATAATAACAAATCATATATAATAATGTACATAGAATCTAAAAATATATTTTATAAAGATAATTAAAATAAAATTGTTCCTCATATCCATAGATCTTGTGCTTCATCTAATTAAGATATAATGGCAGAGAATAAAGATTATTCTTGAGTTGAACCTAAATGGATCACAAGACCTATAAAGAAAAAACATCCATATCATGAATTTGTATATTTCAAATCCTTCATTTTCTTATTGATAGAGATAAACATAATAATATTCTATAAAAATATCCTATAGTGGTAACCATAGATGTTGATCTCAAGTTATATAAAGAAGAATTATCTTCAAAATATGTTGAATTATATAAATAATCATCTAATGATAAAATATATTCTATTATGAGAAATAATACTTTCATATATACAAATTTTATAAAATATTCAAATCATATTGGTTGTAAATGTGTATTTAGAAGCATGCATGAATCCAATGACAACATTCATGTTTTTAAATATAGATTATTAATCAAAGGTTTCAAAAATATGGAATGGATTAGTTATTTTGATACTTATACTCATTTATTTCAAATTATGAAAATAAGGATATTATTTGCCTTTAAATTTGATAAATCATTTGTGTGTTCATTAAACAAATGTTAAAATTGTATTTTTAAATGAGAATTTAAATAAATAAATTTACATAGAATAATATGATGGTTTTCTATATAATATATTTAAAATAAATTATGTAAATTAGTTAAATATACTTATGGTCTTAAAGAAACATCTAAAAACACAAAAGTATGATTCTATTATTTTATCTAATGGATTTTTATATAATAATATTGATAAGTGTACTTTTTTAATGTTCATAAAATAATAATAGGTTATTATGTGTATCTATGTCGATGACATATTAATTTTTAAAAATAACATGACTGGTATTAATGAGATAATAAATATTTATCCTCTATGATTAAAATGAATAAAATTATAATAATAGATACTATAATTATTAAAGTAAGAATAAATAGTGGGGGTTATTATTTATGCTAGTCTCATTATATTGTGAATATGTTGAATACATTTGATCTTATTGGTTTCAAATATGTAAATACTTCATTTGACACTAGTGTTAATTTTTTTATTAATACAGACATAGCCATATCACAGCATGAACATTATAGTACAATTTGTTGTTTAATGTATGTGATATAATATAATAATATTAATATCACATTTTTGGTTTTTAAAATGCATTGATATTATAATAATGCTAGAATAGATCATTAGAAATGTATAATTAGAATCCTTTTATGCATAAATAAGGCTACATAATTTGAGTTTATTTTACAATGATTTCCTGACTACATTAAGTATGCACTAATTCAAGTTGAAATACCATCATGGGGGATTATCAATCCCAATTTGGATAGATATTTAATCTTATATATTGTGTCATTTCTAGGGTGGGAAATAAATAGGAATTTAATATTTGAAATTAGATTCAAAATTTAATACTTTTCAAAATTGTAGAATGAAAAAAATGAATCATAAAATTATTAATGGAATTTAAGTTATGTAATATTCTAATGCCTCTTATTTCCATTAATTATGGTAGTGAATCCACAATGTCAAATTATTATAGTTTCATATATAATGTAAAGTCAAAACATATTACTTTTAGACATGATATGTGAGACAATTATTATAAAATGGCACCATAATAATTGTATATATAAAATCATGTAAGAACCTTGAAGATCTGTTTATAAAATATATATCAAGGGATATTTCTGAACAAATTAATAGATAAATTGGGATAAAACCATTAAAATGAACTATTTAGTGCACAAAATGATCATACACTAGTGAAATACTCATCCCTAGATCCTTCACCAAGCTACCCAATGTTTCTCATGACATGTAAGTGGAGGAAAATAATACAATATAACACATCTCAATACAATAAAAGTAATCATTAAAACAGTTCAACAAACATAAACCCACTTGCACCTTCGAACACCCTTTAATGAAAAACCCCTTCATAATAACATAAAAAATATAATGATATCAATGACACATGATCAATTAATATTACAATAACAAACAATTTTTACCCTTTTGAATCAACAAGGGGCTTAACTTCAATGGTTTATATAACACAAAATATTAATCTAATTGGGAAAACATATCAAACATAGCTTACTGCCTTTGAAAATATGATAAAAGACATCAAAATTTCCATTTGAACCCATAAAAAACATTTGAAACAATGAAAGGAAACAATACTTCCATGTTCTTTACTAATGTAAAACACATCTTGAAAAATAGCCAAACATGGTCTAATTTATAGAAATTCTTGATCAAAACATAATGGTAATTCATTATAATTAATAAGAAATCATTACATGAAATATTTTTCTACTTATTCAATAAAAACTATGAGTGGAATTTTAACAAACACTTTGTGTGTGTTATTTTCATGGATGGAAGTTCAAAACATTTAAACTGAAGAAAATATCCTTTGAAGTTAATGAAAACTTAAGAAAAATATTTATAATCTATAATCCCAAAATGGATAATTATAATAGAATTTACTTCAGATAAAAACATGGATTTAAAAGATACAAGCATTCATGGTTCTATGTTTAAAGGAAAGTGAAGGGAGCCACCTACTAGAATGGATGAAATCAGTGTGTGGAAGCCTTAATGCGCTATAAGGAAGCAAGAAAATCCCTTAAAAAGTCAATGCAAACCCAAAATCATAGAAACCCCCAATTAGAAACTAAAGCAACAATGGATAATGAATAACAAGAGATAATGAACAAAAAAATGCAAAAAGATATCGCTAAAGAAGCAATCAATGAGCGAGGAAGAGTATAAAAATTAACATACCTTGGATTGAAGCTTTGATTCATCCGAGAGAAAGTAGAGATATCACTAAAGCTTGGATTCGTTCGAGCCTTGGATTTGTTTGAGCCTTGATTAGAGCTCGAATTCAATGAGGATGAGCACCGACAATAGGTGGCTTCTTCTAAAAGCTTCAGATATCGTGACTGGTTGCAACTAGTTAGGGTTCTTTAAATAGATCAGGGACACTTTTATCAACACTTCCAAAAAAGTGGTGATAAATATCTCTTTTATCAGTGCTAAATTAATAAGCACTAATAGAAGAAAAATTTATCAAAGAAAAAACTTTAGCACTGACAAAAGATTTATAATTATAATTATAAATATTTTTTTTGTAAATATATTTATATAATTATATATTTATTTATTATAATTTTATAATTATTTAAATATATAATTATTTATTTATAATTTTATAAATAAATTTTTGAAAAAATTATATTTTTTATTTCTAATTATAAATATATATAAATATAAACTTATTAAATATATTCATTATTTAAATATATTTATTATAATTTTGTAATTATAAATATATCTATATCATTGTATATATTTATATAATTATATATATATATATATTTAATAAATATATACAAATATTAACATAAATATAGTAAATATATTCATTATTTAAATAAATTTATTATAATTTTATAATTATTTAAATATATAACTATTTATTTATAATTATATAAGTACTTTTAAAAAAATAATATTTATATATTTATATATTTATATCATTATATATATGTAATATATAAATATAAATATAAATATAAATATAAATATAAATATAAATATAAATATAAATATAAATATAAATATAGTAAATATATTCATTATTTAAATGAATTTATTAAAATTTTACAATTATCTAAATATATATAATTATTTTTTTTATAATTATATAAACACCTTTTTTAAATAATATTTATTTATTTATAATTATAAATATAAAAATTTATAAATATAGTAAATATAAATTTATAAATATTTAAAAGTATATTTTTAACATTATTAATGAATATATAATCTTAAATGCATGCATGTTAAAAATGAGTGAAATTGAATAATTAAAAATGAGCACACTTTAAAAATATTGAAAAATTGGATAAGTTTTATTAATTAAATATAAATTATTAAATAAATATGAATATATATTGAAATAAAGATGAATACATATTAAAAACACTAAAACATAGTAAATAAATAAATAAAAATAAATAATAGAAAATGATTAAATTCCCAAAAAAATAAAAAATAAAAAATATTAAAAATGAATTAATACCTAACTGTAATAATATTAAAAATAAATAAATAAAATTTATTGATTAAAGACATAATATATTAAATGTATCATGTTATAATGAAATTCTAAAATGAATACTAAAATTTGAATAAATTGCATAAATATTAGGTATATGTGTTTCTATATAAGATTTCATTAATTACATAAACCTTTGTGTGTGTGCATTGTATATAATAATGCATTAATTATGTATATGTATGTGAAATCAATGTAACACATGTTTGATATATTAAATTGAAAAATCAAACGACATTCAATTATGTTCATTACTCGATGTAATTAGTCAATATTTTTAATTAACATTAATTTTTAATTATAAATCATTCTTCACTAAATATATGACTTATTTAATGTAAAACATAAATATTTTGTATTATATAAATCATATTTTAGGAAATATTATATACATTTATATATATATATATATATAAATATATATGAATATATTTATATATTAAATTTATTAATGAATAATTATGTATAAAAACCATTAAAAATGACTAAGACATTAATATGTTTTTAATTATTACATTTTATTCATTTTCTATATTTATATTTAATATATATTGTTTATTATTATTTATAATTAATATATATATATATTAAACTTATTCATTTTTATTAATAAGTATTTCATTAATAATTTTTTTAATAGTTTTTTAATTTGTTCATTTTTAATTTTTTTGTTTAATTATACAATTTATTAATTTTTAATTTTTTTGTTTAATTATTACAATTTACCCATTTTTAATTTTTTTGTTTAATTATTACAATTTATTCATTTTATATATTTATATTTAATATATACTATTTATCTGTATTTATAATCTATATATATTTATATTAAATTTATTCATTTTTATCAATAATTATTTAATTAATAAAATGTTTAATATTTTTCTTAATTTTACTCATTTTTAATTTTTATTTGTTTAATTATTTCATTCTATTCATTTTTCATATCTATATATTTAATATATACTATTTATCAGTATTTATAATGTATATATATGTATATTAAATTTATTAATTTTTATCAATAATCATTTAATTAATAAAATTTTTAATATTTTTTTAATTTACTCATTTTTAATTTTTATCTTTTTAATTATTTCATTTTATTCAGGAGCTTTATCAACACTAAAAAAGAACTGATAAAGGACACCCGTTATCAATGCTAAAAATAAAGCGATGATAAAGGACACCCATTATTAGCGCTAACAATAAAGCACTGATAAAGGGTACCCTTTATCATCACTAAACAAAAGCGAAGATAAAGAGTACCTTTTATCAGCACTAATAAAAAGCACTGATAAAATGTGTCCTTTATCAGTGCTTTTTTCTAGTGTTAATAAAAGCCAACGTGGTTAAAGGTCTGTTTTGTAGTAGTGTGTCCCACGGGACAACCCACCAGGACCCCCTAAAAACCACCATGTTGTCCCATAGGACAACCCACCATGATCCACTCGACAAACCCCATGTCCCCAGGACAACCCGCCCAGCACCCCCTCGAGGATCCCCCGTGTCCACGGAACCCAACACCCCCCTCGACAACCCCCTTTGTCCACATGACAACCACCCAACACCTACTCAACAAACCCCTTGTTCTCTATAGGAGAACCCACCCATGACATTGCCCCGCACATTCCCCAATGACACCGCCTGCAGCACGCACCTATTCACTCATTCGTTGTCGACTTAAAAATTCCACCAGCATGTTTCAAACTTGCATCCTCTCATTTTATGCAGCACACCACTTCCACTATGCTGAAGTTGATTTTGTTTACTATGTACACTAAAATTTATTTATTTACAAACTGAAATATATGATAATATATATATATATATAAATTTCTGTATAAAAATATAAATAATGTAATATATTTTTGTATATATATAAATATAAATCTGTGTATATATAGTATATATAAATAATTACATTTACATATATAAATATATATATATAAACATTTATATATATCTATGTGTGTGTGTGTGTTTATGTATTTATGTAATATTTATAGATAATATATATATATATATATATATATAATTATTTGTATATACTTAGTTATGTGTGTGTGAGTGTTACAATAATATTATCAATTATTAATATTATTATTACGCCTATTTTTTAAACTATAAAAAATTATATGTTGCTTTTATAAATATTATACATTTATTTTATGATTTATATTATATTAAATACATTTATATTATATATTTACACATGTAATTATATACATTTATATTGTATCATGTATACACATACACACACACACACACAAAATTAAATACATTCATATAATTGAAAATATATAATATAATTAAATAATATATATATTTACTAAGTTAATTTATAATTAATATGGAATACTAATATATATATATATATATATATAAATTTATATATAATGAAATATTTTTAATTGAATATATATAATATAATTACATAACACACACATATATATATTTAATTTTGTTTATATAATAGAAATGTATCTATACATAAATATACAATACAAATGTATTTAATATAATATATGTATAATATAAATGTTAGTAATGCGAAACAGGCGGGCCGAGGCGGGGCGGGGCGGGCCAAACCTGCACGGGTTTGAGCCAGCACAGGTTTGTCCGCAAAAGCCCGTATATAATGCGAACAAAAACTTTCAAGCCCGCCTCACCCCGCATAAACTCGCGGGTTGCCCGCAGGCTTACCCACATTTAAAAAAATACTATTTATAATAATTTAAATATCATATTTTTTATCATTCTTAAAGGTGTCTGAGGGGAGAAATATGAATTAACAATAATTAGAGTTTTAAGAGATGCGATTGAACCTTTTTTTGCGGGTTAATGGTGGCATGCGGTGACGCCGATGTGGTGGCGAACTGTTGCGATAGAAAGTAGGCGAGTGATCGGTGATGGGCGATGAATGATAATGTTAGTTTGCGTGGTGATGTGAACAACTAAACATATGAATGAATAAAGTCTCTCCAGGTAACGATTAGTTTTAGAGGAATCTATTAGTGTTTCCACGAGTTTCTATCCTATTCTCTTAATAACAAAATAAAATTAAATAATAACAAAATTAAATCGACCTAAAAAATATTATGATTATAATAACTCTAATATAATTGAAACCATGCGCATGGGTGATGAGTTCCATTTTTCGAGAGATGGGTTGACACACCATGTGAATATGGTTAATAATTACAATATAAATAATATAATATCATATTAAAACAATAAATATAGGCCTATTTAAAATTCACATGTGAATAAATGGTGAATTAGTATGACCATTACAGTGAGAAATTATATGTCACCATTTAACCATGTTTTTTTTATTAAAAAAACTAAAATGTTAAAGAAACATATATTGTAAAAATAACATATTTTTTTAAATCAGGCCCGCGGGAAAGCCCGCACCCATGCAGGCTCAACCCGCATTGGCCCGCACTCTAAACGGTCAAAATTTTTAGGCCTGCCCCGCCCCACATCCGCCCCATACCTGCAAAGCTCGCAGGCCGCAGGCCCACTTTTCATCACTAATAAATGTATTTAATAAATGTATAGTATTTATAAAACCACATATAAACTTTTTATATTTGAATAAATATATTTATAATTAATTTTATATTATGTATACCAATATTTATATATGTTTTAATTTTTATTTATATGTATAATTATTTATTTAAAGTATATAATGTCTATATATATATATATGTTTATAATGTATTTAAATACATTTATATAATGTGTTTATGTAATATATATATATACATGTACACATGCGCTCGCACATATATATTATAAAATTTGAATTTATGTGAGATTTATTTTAAAAAATAATTAGAGGGGGTTAAAACCCCCTCTAATCTAAGGGAATAACGACACTTCACAAACCCCCTATAATATCATAAATTAGAGGGGGTTCAAAACCCCATCTGATCTAAGAGATTAGTGGTGGTTCATGAACCCCCTCTAATTTCATATATCAGAGGGGGTTCAAAACCCCCCTCTAATGTCATAAATTAGAGGGGGTTAAAAATCCTATCTAATGTCATAAATTAGAGGGAGTTTAAAAACCCCTCTAATCTAAGGGATTAGCAGCGGTTCATGAACCCCCGTTATTTCCTTTAAAAAAACAAAATACATTATATACATCCTTTAAAATCTAAATGATTATTATATATATATATATCCTCTTAAATCTAACTGAATATATAGTGTCACTAATTGTTAAATTAGTTGTGGTTTTGACATGACCGCCCATAAAATCCAACAAAATATTACAAAAGTTATGATAAAAAATTTAGAAGGGGTTGTGAACCCCTTCTAAATTCAATGATTTGCGGGGGTTGTGCATAACCCCCTCTAAAAAAACTTTTTTAATATGTTGTTGTTTTTTTGTAGTGTTAGACCATCTGATTAAGTTGTTCCGATAACTGAAACTTCATCAATCTACCTAGTAAGGTACAGGTAAAATTATTTACTCTATGATTAATCACTATAGAACCTCCACTAATCTTCCAAAATCCATTCGAAAAAGTTGTTCTGAAACCTGCATCATCAAGCAATCCCACCAATATAAGGTTCTTCTAAAGACCTGAAATATGTCAAACATCTTTCAGTTTTAAGACACTTTCACTTTTCATTCAAATTTTCACATCACCTGTAGCGACCCAGTCCCAAATAGCCCAGATATGGTGTCTTCTATCAATTACATTGGCATTATTATAATTAATCAAGCCCTAAAGGACCGATCAATTTAGTACTCTTGGTAACCTAGATAAATAAATGATACTTTTATTACAAATGAATACACTAATTACAACATATATTTTTTTATTTATAAATAAGAAAATAAATAAACAACTTCAAGTATAACTCTAATCCAACTAGTAAATTCCTTCAAATCTCTCATAGTGAGCTTCTTAGATTCCTAGGGAAAGAAACATAATAAGGGTGAGCTCAAATTCTCAGTAAGGGAAAATATAAAAGAAGAAATAATGAATCAATGAGAATAATCAATATAGAAAGGAAATAATTGGAAATAATATGCCTTATAAAATAACCATATTTAATGAGAAATAAATATCTATCAATAATTCCCCAATTAATCATATAGCTGTCAAAGTAGGCACCGTATGTACAATGGTATACGGTTTAGGCGATAGTAATACCCATAATAAATGATATGGATAATTTAAGAGAAATTCAATGTTCTATGATCACAGGATATTGGATATTTTAAGGGGACTAAAAGAAATAAAGGAAGTGAATATGAATGCTATCTATGTACAAATCAAACATAAACCATCTAGAGTAATATTAAGGATGTATCAATACAACGTACCTCAAAGTAGAGTAAAATAAAGGGTTTTTTCATTGATGAAATAAAAGAATATCTTCTAAAAATATTCTTAAGGAATATATCATTTTCTTTTGAAAAACCTTTTAAAAATATTTTTCATTCAAAATCCATTTTTAAAAACATTGAGAAGGATGCTTCAAAGAAATGATGGTAGATAAATTTGTACATGTCGTATGAGGTAAAAATAATATTCCTTTTGTACGGAAAAAGGTTAGAAAATTCCTCGTTAGGAAAGAAACAAGAAGATTAATTTGAAAACATTGGTAAAAGATAAAAATGGTAAAAATTTATTTACCAAATAATTTTAATTTTTTTTGAAAACCTTTTAATAAAGCATTGTTTTTAGAATAAAACAGGTTCTCCGACTAAAGAGAGATATAAAGTCAGGTTTTATGAAAAAAAATTTCTAAAAACATCTTAGTATCAAAGAGTGTAAAAATGGTACTAACACTTGAAATGGTCATTAATATCCAGAGAATAATGAAAGGGTTTGTTTTACAATGATTATATAATTTCTTTGAATGTAAATTCCATTGAAACATCATAGGATTAGTCTTGAGGAAAATAATCTTTAAACATTCCAAAGTGTCCCATACCACCCTAATTTTTTTTTAAATAATAAACCTCATGAAAGAATAATATTAAATTAAAGTATTAAATACCATGAAGGAAATTTAATTTATGATATAATATATTAAAATAGGCAGTAGGTACACCACACAGAATAAGTAAGTGGTGAATATGACATTTATCTCACGAATGTAAAAAGTGAGATGGAAGTCCCTTACTAATGTAGTAAAAAATAGATTGGAAAACGTAAAGGTAATAATCCTTAAATAAAAAATTAAAATACCCTGAAGATAATATAATTCATGATATTATATGTCAATGTGGTAGTAAGTATACCATATATAAGAAATTAGGTGTACAATAATTAAGTATGCCACTCGTAATGAAAATGAGACAAGAATCCATTACCTTACATTTCCTTTCTGGCGAACGTCCTTTAACCACATGTATAATAAAATTATATTAATTTTATACTTTCTTCAGGAATTTTTTCATGTTTATAATTACTTTTATTTCACTTATTACCATGTTGTATACAACTACTTAAACAATTAAGTTTATGTTAGTTGTTTTGATGAAATTTGGTTTATGTGTCAAAACAACTATTGTTGGTCAACTATGGTCAAAAGGGATCATTATATAACATATAAAAAATAATAAACATGATATAATTATCATATTTATACATCAATTATACTTTTTAAATCAATCATTAAATATGGTTTTGAAAAATGAGCCAAAGTTACAATAATGAAGACTGTAGGTTGTACATACGCATGAGTAACGTTCTCATTTTTAAATGATTGTTATGGAAAGAAAGTAAGTAACTAAATATATTTACAGAATAATAATTGTATAATAAATAACATATTATTTAATCATATATACTTATATATATAATTCTGTGATGTAAAAGGAATTACATCATATCGAGGAGGTGGTAGTACACACATCCACGAACGACGTTATCTCTTTTAAAGTGTGTGAAAGGGTAATAAAGAAAAATGATATATATATATATATATATATATTATATTTACAGGAAGTTAATTATGTAATTAATATCATATATAGTTTATTTATGTCTCATATTTTTAATTATAACCATCATTTATACACTTCATGTATTGTGTGAACAAATCACATCGCTTAGAGGGGGCGGTAGCCTTCCTCAAACGATGTTATCATATTAATGTAAAATGGAATATATTAAATGTATGTATTGTAAAAGTTTTAAAGAAGTATAAATACAAAATAAATATCATATATAACCTATATAAAAATATTTTTCATCATAATGGCCACCATGAGAGGCGGTAAGGAGAATTGAACAATCATCGTTTTGTGTGGTAGTAGTTCGCCCTGCATAGAAACATCATGTTCGTTACCCATTAGATGGTGGTGTATGTAAGTGTAGGTAAAAATATCAGAATAAAAAAATTATATTATATTTAGGATACTGGTTTTGTTATAAAATAACATAATAAGTATATTTTATGGATTGTATAATGGAAATTAAACTAGAGAGATTGAGAAAAGATGTTACCTTTTAATCGGGTAACTTCTTTTGGTTTAAACCAAAAGGCATACATGGAAGGGATTATTTCCAAAGTGATGATTCTAGGTTGAGGGTATGGATTTTTTGAGACCATTTGGGAATATATTGTCTGAAATTAATAGGTTTTATAGGTGTGAGGAATGGGTAGAGGTGGTGGCCTTTTATAGGGAAGGAAAAGGACTCACTTGGTATTCTTGAAAAGATGTTAGGCGTGAACATGTTATTACCTAATAAAAGTCATAAAAAACCACCCAAACTCATTAATGGAAGGTAAATTGGTGAAATATTTCTATAAAATGAGTTTTTTATAAGTTTCTAGGTCATTTTGGCCCTTAAACTTAGGGTTTTAGTCCATTTTTAAGCCTAATTACACCTCAATCATTGTAATTGATCTTAATCACTTTCACTAATAATTTTTCTAAAAAATTAAATTGATATTATTAGACCAAAAATATTATATTTATTAAAATGGTTTATTTTTTATTTTCAAAATTCAAATCACATAAGTGACAAAATTAGGATTAATGCTAATCTCACAGACAGACGGATTATCTGGTTTTAATAGAAAAATGTTCAAAAGATTGTTATGTTTTTATATTCAATTTAAAGGTTAAATTGATTATAATGAATTAAATTATATTAATATATATATAATTGATTCAATTTGAATTTAAAACAAATTTATAATATAATTTAACATTAATAATTATTTAAACAAAAAGGGAGTTTTTAATTATTTTTCACTATTCACTAAAAAAAGAAATTTCTCAAAAAAATCCAAAAAATTTATCCTAAGATAATTTTGACATTATTAATTAAAAAATATAGTTTATTTTATCAAATTAAATTTATAATAGTGTCAAAATTAATATTTATAATAGGCACTCCATTAAAAGGTGATAAAAATGTCTTAATAAAAATACAGGTTTTTATATGAAATATTGGGTTTGCCATTATCTTATGTTTATAAAATCCATTGGATTAATATCAAATATAATTGAATTAATATGTAATATATATATTTAATTAATATCAATCACTGATTTTAATTAATTTAATCTATTAAGTTAAAACATCTTTGTGAATATAAAAATAGTTTTCTATAAAAATATTCCTTTTTAAATTCAATTGGTTCTTATATTCATTTCTAATTAATTTTTAACCTATGAATTAATAATATATTATTATAAAAAATATATGTTCACAATTTAGTTAATAATATTCATAACTTCTAATATAACAACTAGGTTATATATTATTGTATTAAATAATAACTCTTTAATTATAGATTGTTTCTCAGTAAGACTCGATATTGCATATAGAGCAAGCCACCGAAGAAGGTTTCTTTTTCATGTAATGAAAGATATATAGGAAGTTCATTGTTGCATGTGATTTACTCTAACTCAGTGTCATGTTCATTTCAAGCTATAAATTATATTTAATTTATTTTAAAATTGTTAATATATTATAAATTATCAGAATATTATATTAAATTTACACTTGGGGTTACGTTTCATACACACTATTGAATAAATTTACTCTTTTAAAAATTTTGGGGTGTTACATTATACCTACCTCAATTAAATTGCATCTTTTCAATTTAAACTCAATCTTGGTAAGAGATTTGTTTGGTGTTTCCTACATTGAAATCCCACATCACGAGAAGGGTTCATAAAACATCTTATATAAAATAGAGAATGGGAAGTACAAAGGTCACATAGACTACCATGTAACTAGGTTTCTAAGTAGGATAACATTAGTGGAAAGTAGAGATATGTACTTAGAGGAAAAACATTGATATTTATAGGGAGTTAATGAGGTCATCAATAAAAAAAGTGAATGATTAATGTAAAGTTGAGGACCTTAAATCCATATGTCACGACCCGACCCTACCGGTCCCGAGCCGCAACTACCCCAAGCCCGCCTCCATAGGACAGGGGCTGGCGACAAGCACCGAAGGCATAACAATCTCGGGGAGAACTTCCCCTAAGTACCTGTACACACACACAACCCACTCAATGCAGAAGTGTAGAGTAAAAGAAAACCAAAGGACAAACAACTATAACCCAACCATAGTCATGCATCAACCTCTAAATAGGAAAATGTAAAGTGCTGAAAAGTACTGACAAGATACTAAACAGAAAAAGGGGAAAACACGCACCCAACCCAAAAGGTGCCACAACCCAACAACAGGTAAACAAAAGTAAACAGCTGGTGAGTCTCACACCTAAAAGTCCTACTATGACCACTGAACGTAGCCCAAGCTCCTATGTCCTCTACGCTCCTCCGTAGTCTCGATCGACCTGTCCGTCGTCTACAAGGGCACACCAAGTGCGGGCAAAGCCCAAGCAGGGGTCAGTATAAAGATATCCAGTAGGATGCCCCGAAAGCTCGAGGGAGAAACAAAGGAGGTACTAAAACGGTGAGCAATAGATAGAACAAAGAACAGTGAAAGGGTACAGTAAATAGAGTGCAGCTCAACCCAATAAAAGAAAAGAAGTAGACTCGTCCAACCAAGAGGATCTAGACATGGAAAGCACGTGGCATACCCCGCCTATCTTCGCCCCTCCTAGAAGAAGAGTAACTGAAAAAAAGAGTGGGAACATAAGTAGGGTGTGTATATATTTATATGCTCAACAAGAAACCTGAACGAGTGCGAAAGGGGATCTCCATCTCCAAGCTCATCCCAGGATAAGTCGTCAACAAATCTAGGGGTATCCATCACTGATGCCCAACAGTCCCGCACTTCAAAGATGCATCATCTCTAAACCGTACCACCAAAAGTCCTGCTCCGGTAATCATGGATAAAATTCAGTTGATAGCCCCATCGGAAGGGATGAGTTTGAAAGAAGTCATCGGATAACCCACTGCCCAGCCCAACTGGAGGGTAAACCCCAAAAGGTCGTCGGGTAACCCACTGTCCAGCCCTGTTGGAGGGTAAACCCTAAAGGTCGTCGGGTAACCCACTGCCCAACCCTGCTGGAGGGTAAACCCTAAAGTCAAGGGGTAACCCACTGTCCAGCCTCGCTAGAGGGTATACCCTGATACGCCGGTGGGTAACCCACTACCCAGACCCACTGGAGGGTAAACCCAGAACTGGTCTGATAACTTCATGATGCCCATGCCGTCACTGGGTGTCACTAACATCGCTATCGTGCGTTGGTTCAGAGTGCGTCAAAGGAACCTTCGACAATCATCCTTTCATGTTTCCGCATTTGATAAGATCTTGAAATAGGCTCTGCACTCCAAAACAGATTACACCGTTGTAATCCTCATGGAAAAACACGTGAGGTAAACTACTTACTCACTGGAAATGGACTCCAGAAGAAAAAGCGATTCAACACTGCTTTATGCTCATACGGTGTCTTATGGGTCCCACACCTCGATCCCAAAAGAGGTCAGGCGAACTGCACCATCATGATGCTCTCAGAAAAACATGCCAAAATGACTACTCATTCGCCCTGAACAGACGTTTGATGAAAAAGTTGCAAAACGCTGCTCACAACTTAAAAGACGGCCCGTGGGGCCCATGTATCAACTCCAGCTTCAACGCCTGAAACCACCCTGGCCTACATCGTCTCAACTTCAAGGTTACAATGCCACTGATGGTGCCTAAAATGGAATCCAGATGTGTTTGCTCCATCCGGAAGAAGAATCCCAGCGAGGCACTAAATAACACTTAACGGTGTGTCGTGCTACCGAGCCCCCATCTCAAGAATTAAAAATCCCCGAGACCATCTCAAAATCTCTATATCGAGATGAGGATTTCACTTCCATATATGGAATGCAAAATGGACACCCTTAGTAAAAGAGTCGGGTGTCCGAAGACAGGGGGTAACCCCCTTAGGGCTGGACCGGCCTGGTTCGGCTGGTCCACCCAGCCTCGGCTGGCCCGCGCCGGCCCGCGGTCCTCCCACGTGGCCCGACCACTGAGCCACGATCCACCGCGCCGACCGTCCCTCGTGTTCGGTCATTGTCCCACGTGGAGACCTACCAAAGGTGGGTCTCGGTCTTCCGCACGGGGTCGGGCTCCGTGACCCCTAGTCCACCGCGCCAACGACCTCTGCCCGCCGCTGGGACCGCCGCCGCCTGCCGCTGGGGAGCCCCCGGCCGCTGCTGGGGTGCCCGCCGCCACCGCTGAGGAGCCCTCCGCCACTGCTGATGAGCCTACCATCTCCGGCCGTTGTCCCGGACCACCTAAAGCCGACCAGAACCCCTGGAACCACCAAGAAATGGGGCAAATCGGCTGGAAAACTTCTCGGGGTCACCCTGGACACCCCGGGACTCGAAAATTTGATCTGAAAGGTTTGTTGGAGAGCTCGAATCAAATCCTACACAACTATGGAATTATCTTGACAATTAAACAGTGTTTCGATTCTAAAATTGAATTCAAGAAGATGCAGGAAATAAAAAAAAGAAAACGCACAATCCTACCTCGCTGGGCATAGCCCGACGCTTCACCAATGATCCACCAGAGCCGCCACCCACCTTAGAGAGGGAGAGAGAAACTTGAAGGATGTTCTCCTTTTTTGGGAATAACTTATGCCAAGGAGAAAACCCAAGGGGGAGAAGAGGGTGGGGGTGGTGTGTTTAAATAAAAAACTTAATTAAAATTTTAATTAAGTTTTAAAACACCCGCCAGTTGGCCCGTACCCGGACTCTCGACAGGGTCGAGGTTAAGCCACCCCTAGGGTAAAAACCATGTTATGAGCGCAATAGAGGTCTCAGAATTCTAATCTGAGCCTCCATTCAGAAGTTTTAAAGTCCACACCCGAGGCCGTTAAATTACGAAAATGCCCCTGGTGGCATTTTCCACAGAAGGGTCGCACCCACGAAAGTTACACCCCTCCTAGGGTAAACGGCACGCTCCAGACTCAACGGTGCCCTCGATTTTCCCATATGAGTAACTTTTTAGGAGATATTCTATTTATTTGGATTGTCTAGTGTGAACACACTTAAAATTTAATTCTAGCCACGCCAGGGCTCGGAATCACACGCCGTCTGAACGCCCAGCTCTGGAATAACATCAAGAAAATTTCAAAGTCTTACAGGCTCAAAACTCATGTTCTTACATCATTCCCTCCTTCAAGTTTTTCATCCCCAAAAACAAAACTACAAAAAAAAACTCGGGATACTGAGCCCGCATCTGGATCTCCCATTCCTAGGTGCTCTCCTGCAATCTCCCATACTGCCACAACACACAAACCAAAGGAATGGTCCGTCCACGTAGTGTCTGCTCCTAATGGTCCTTAATCACCACCGAGTGATCCGCAAAGGTGGCTCCATCCTCAATGTCCAGCTCTCCCCAGTCGATAACGTGTGTGGCGTCGTGCACGTATTTCCTCAGCTGTGACACATGGAAGAGGTCATGCACCCTATCCAGTTGTGGGGGTAGAGAAAGACGTTAGGCCACTTCACCGACCCTGCGCATGATCTCAAAGGGCCTGATGAACCTCAGGGACAGCTTGCCTCCCCGGACGAACCTCCATGTCCCACGGCATGGAGAGACTCTCAAAAAGACATGGTCCCCCTGTTCAAACTCCAAAGGCCTGTGATGATGATCTGCGTAGGAATTCTGTCTACTCTGAGCCATCCTCATCCACTCATGAATGACCTGCACCTTCTCCGTCGTCACCTGCACCAACTCTGGACCCACGGGGGAGGTCTCCCCAACCTCCGTCCAGTGCAACAGTGACCTGCAGGGTCTCCCGTAGAGGGCCTCAAAAGGTGTCATGCCGATAGTAGAGTGATAACCGTTGTTGTACGTGAACTCCACCAAGGGTGGGTGATCCTCCCATCTCAGGACAAATTCTAACATGCACGCCCTGAGCATATCCTCTAACACCTGGATAGTGCGCCCGGCCTACATGTCCATCTGGGGGTGAAAAGCGGTACTCATCCGCATCCGAGTCCCAAATGCCTCCTGCAGGACTTGCCACAAACACGACGTAAACCGCACGTCACGGTCGGAGACGATCGTCGAGGGTACTCCATGAAGGCAGACAATATCCCGAATGTACAACAGCCCTAGATTCTCCACCGAGCTCTTCTCCCTAATGGCAAGGAAGTGCACCAACTTCGTGAGTCGGTCCACTATCACCCAAATGGAGTCATGTACCTTCGCTGTGCACGGAAGCCATGTGATGAAGTCCATATATATGCCATACCACTTCCACTCTGGGATATCGAGGGGCTGCAACAACCCTATCAGAACGTGATGCTCTGCCTTCACCTGCTGACAGGTAAGACACTGAGAAACGAACTCAGCTACGCTCTGCTTCATGTTGGACCACCAAAACTACTGCTGAAGGTCTCTGTACATCTTCCCCACACCGGGATGTACAGCCAAGGGAGAAGTGTGGAACTCATGCATCACCTCCTCCCGTATCTCCACTGGCACTACAGCTCGCCCCTGGAACAGGATCTCGTGATTCCCTCCTTCAGAATACCCATCGGGGGCATCACCTGTGGATATCTGATCATATAGCACCTCGCTATCGACATCCCCTAGCTGCAACTCTCTCACTCGCTCAAGGAGCGAAGGAGTCAACACCATCGACTGCAGAAAAGTCGTACCCTCCTGTTCCACCAAGGTTGGTTGAAGGGAAGCCAACTGCTCTGAAGCTTCCCACACTAAACGAGCCTGGGACTTCCTGTTAAGGGCATCTTCTACTACGTTTCCCTTCCCTGGAGTGTAGAATATCTCAAAATCATAGTCCTGCAGAAACTCTAGCCAGTGCCTCCGCCTCAGATGCAAATCCCTCTGAGTGAAGATGTACTTGAGGCTCTGGTGGTCTGAGTAGACCACAAAATGATCACCTAGAAGGTAGTGTCTCCATAATCTCAAGAATAAGACCACCGCTACCAGCTCCAAATCATAAGTCGCATAATTCTTCTCATGGGGTCTCAACTACCTCGACCCATATGCAATCACTGCTCGTTGCTGCATCAGCATGCACCCAAGCCCAGATCCTGAAGCATCGCAGTACACCATGAACTCAACACCCTCCTCTAGCAGCCTCAACATTGGAGCACTAGTCAGCCTCTGCCTCAACTCCTCGAAGGCCTTCTGGTACTGATCATTCCAGGTGAACAGTCATCCCTTCCACCTCAATGCGGTTAAAGGGGCATAAATCCTGGAGAAATATTCCACAAACTTCCTGTAGTACCTTTCCAAACCAAGGAATCTCCACACCTCTAACACATTCTTGGGTGGATCCCAAGCAATCACTGCCTCTATCTTTTTGGGTTCTACGACCAATCCCTGATCCGAAATGACATGCCTCAGAAAGTGAACCTCATGAATCCAGAACTGACACTTAGAGAGATTCCCATACAGCTGGTGATCTCGGAGTAAGTCTATGACCATACTCAAATGCTTCACGTGATCCTCTTCTGTCGCAGAGTTGATGATTATGTCATCAATAAAGACAACCACAAACCGGTCCAAGTACGGTTGGAAGATCTGGTTCATCAAAGCCATGAAAAATGCGAAGGCATTCGTCATGCCAAAGGGCATCACCAGAAACTCATAATGCCCATAATGATAATGGAAATCCAACTTCGGGATGTCAGACTCACGAACCCGCAACTGGTGGTAGCCGGATCGAAGATCAATCTTGGAGAAACACTTCGCACCTCTTAACCGGTCGAAGAGGTCGTCGATCCTCAGCAAAGGGTACTTGTTCTTTATCATGGCCTGATTCAGGCGACGATAATCCACACAAAGCTGCAGACTCCCATATGCCTTTTTCACAAACAAAACCGGACCTACCCAGAGGAACACACTGGGCCTGATAAATCCCTTCTCACGAAGGTCGTCCAGCTAAATTCGTAGCTCCTGAAGCTCTGTGGGTGCCATCCGATATGCTGCACATGATATCGGGGCAGTCCCTGGCTACAAGTCAATGTAGAACTCCATATCTTGCCTCGGAGGTAGTCCCGGAACATCCTCGGGAAAGACGTCCATGTAGTCCTCTACAATGGTCGGGATCCAGGTGCCTGTAGCATCTGCTGCTCCAAGAGCCATGCTCACCAACTGGTGAGAAAAAGGTCGTGGTCTCCTGCTTAGAGTACCCGTCTGCTCTTCCACGAGGTCTTGTTCACCTATAATGGTGAACCTCTTCCCATCAATGTGCATGCCTCTGACTTGTCTGTGACAACATTCGATCTGGGTGTGAACCATAGCAAGGAAATCCATGCCCAGGATGACATCGTAAGGTTCCATCATGATGACGATTAGGTACCATGTGAAACTCCCTCCTTCGAACGACAGTTCACACTATCTGCAGATAAAGGTCACCAGCGAGGCACTTCCCGTAGGAACCTCAAGGCTAAGTGCAGGTGTCAGTGCCTCTACTAGAAGCTCTAACTCCCATACCAAAAGTAGCGATATAAATTAGTGGTTGGCGCCTATGTCTACTAGTACCAAAGCAAGCATAGAGTAAACACAAAGCGTACCTGGGACCATCTTGTGCACTGGGAGTCACAAATACCCATAGCCTGAAGCTACCCACGACCCCTACTTCTAGCTCCCTGAGCCTGGTGTGGGATGCCCGGTGGTGGCAGTGGAAGGAACTCGAAACCCCATCCTTGACCTCTAGGTCCTGCTGCTCTACCTGCGCTGCCTCCCTAAGGACCACCCTGTCCTCACCTAGGGGATCCCTGGTCACGGCACTGCCTCTGCCGGTACAGTGCGCCCACTACCTGCCACAACTGCTCAGTACGCCTGGCCGGGTAGTCCCGTGCTAAGTGACCCCGTCCGTCACAGGCATAGCACCGACTCTCTCATGACTTCCCCAGTGATCCATGATGCCACTACAGTGTACGACCCTGCCCCTGAGTCTGCTCACAGAAGGGCCTCCTCGACCGAGGCTCTGCTCTCTACCGCCTGCCTGTCACCGAAGACTCTCCTCTGAAGCGGACACTACTAGGCCCTGTCAGATTGCATCCCTCATCCAAGAAGCTATCTGTCACGAGCACCCACTCTAGCACCCCGACATAATTAGGGATGCATAGGGGTACTACACTAGCGCAAATCTCCTTGCGAAGACCCTGCTCAAACTTCCGTGCCTGGAAGTAACTGTCGCGGATCATATCCTGCGATTAGTGTGTCTGATTGGTAAATTGGGCCGAGTACTACGCCATGATTACCCCCTGCTTCAGCTCCAGAATCTCCTGAATCCTAAAAAAGTGTAAACAAGAGGGTTAGTACTCCTCCCGGAAGAGCTGCTGGAAGCTATCCCACATGAGAGACGACTTGTCGTGGGTCTGCGTAACCAACCCCCACCAATGCCCAGCCATCCTGAGGAAAAGGCTGGCAGATAAGGATACCATCTGGTCTGCTGGTGTCTGTACTAGCCTGAAAAGTCAGTCCACAGACTCTAGCCAGTCCTCCGCAGCTTGGGGATCTGGGTCCCCGTATAACTTCTACGGCCGCTGACGCTGGAAGTCTTGGAGCACACTCAGTATGCGCTCAACCTCGGCCTGTGCTGCCGGTACTAACTACTGCTCTCCAGGTGAAGGGGCTACTGCTGAAGCACTGGGTGGAAGGGCATCATGTGAGGGTCCCTGAACTTACGCCTCGTCGCTCACCAGATCTTCGTCACAAACTGGAGAGGGTAACTTGGTTGGCTGTGGTCGTGGGGGCATCCTGAAAGTTATCAAGGATTACCACGATCAGATGAGCACACACACACATATATATATATATAACAGTAATCATAAAGGGGAGATGACTCAACAAGGACACCCAAAGACTCAATCCTACCAGATGCATGTTCCAAAGTTCCCTGCAACAAATGTCTCAGCGTGCCGAGTCGACAAGTAGGTTTTCAGGGTCCTGGTGAATGGATATGTCGGCTGCCCATACCATCATTGGACTCCCTGGCCTGAGAGCCACTCTCAAGACACGTCGACACTATTGCCCTAAATCCCAACCAATTCCTTTTTAGTGACGTCCGAACAACGCCACAAGGAACGAACCACCTCTGATACCACTTTTTCACAACCCAACCCTACCGGTCCCAAGCCGCAACTACCCCAAGCCCGCCTCCATAGGCCAGAGGCTGGCGACAAGCACCGAAGGCATAACAATCTCAGGGAGGCCTTCGCCTAAGTACCTGTGCACACACACACAACCCACTCAATGCAGAAGTGCGGAGTAAAAGAAAACCAAAGTAAAAAACAACTATAACTCAACCACATTCATGCATCAACCTCTAAATAGGAAAAAGTAAAGTGCTGAAAAGTACTGACAAGATACTAAACAGAAAAAGGGGGAAAACATACACCCAACCCGAAAGGTGCCAGAACCCAGAAACAGGTAAACAAAAGTAAACAGCTGGTGAGTCTCACACCTAAAAGTCCTACTATGACCACTAAACTTATCCCAAGATCCTATGTCCTATACGCTCCTCCATAGTATCGATCGACCTATCCATCGTCTGCAAGGGCACACCAAGTGCGGGCAAAGCCCCAGCAGGGGTGAGTATAAAGATACTCAGTAGGATGCCCTGAAAGCTTGATGGAGTAACAAAGGAGGTACTAAAACGGTGAGAAGTAGATAGAACAAAGAACAGTGAAAGGGTACAGTAAATAGAGTGCAGCTCAACCCAACAAAAGAAAAGAAGTAGACTCATCCAACCAAGAGGTGCTAGACACGGAAAGCACGTGGCATACCCCACGTGTCTTCGCCCCTCCTAGAAGGAGAGTAAATGAACCCAAGGAGTGGGAACACAAGTAGGGTGTATATATATATATGCTCAACAAGAAACCAAAATGAGTTCATAAGGGGATCTCCATCTCCAAGCTCGGCCTAGGATAAGTCGTCAACAACTCTAGGGGTAGCCATCACTGATGCCCAATAGTCTCGCACGTCAAAGCTGCCTCATCGCTAAACCGTACCACCAAAAGTCCTACTCTGGTAATCATGGAGAAAATCCACTGAGTAGCCCCATCGTAAGGGATGAGTCTGAAAGAAGTCGTCGGGTAACCCACTACCCAGCCCAACTGGAGGGTAAACCCCAAAAGTTCGTCAGGTAACCCACTGCCCATCCCTGTTGGAGGGTAAACCCTAAAGGTCATCTGGTAACCCACTACCCAGCCTTGCTGGAGGGTAAACCCTAAATTTAAGGGGTAACCCACTGCCCAACCTTGCTAGAGGGTATACCCTGATACGCCAGTGGGTATCCCACTACCTAGCCCTGTTGGAGGGTAAACCTGGAACTGGTCTGATAACTTCGTGCTGCCCGTGTCGTCACTGGGTGTCACTAACATCGCTACCATGTGCTGGTTCAGAGTGTGTCAAAGGAACCTCCGAAAATCGCCCTTTCATGTTTCTACAATTAATAAGATCTTGAAAGAGGCTCCACACACCCAAATAGATTACACTGTTGTAATCCTCTTGAAAAAACACATGAGATAGACTACTTACTCACTGGAAACAGACTCCCGATGAAAAAGTGATTCAACACCACTTTATGCCCACACGACATCTCGTGGGGCCCACAACTCAATCTCGAAAGAGGTTGGGAAAACTTCGCCATCGAGATGCTCTCGTAAAACACACCAAAACGACTACTCATTCGCCCCGAATGGACATCTGATGAAAAAGTCGCAAAACACTGCTCACAGCTTAAAAGACGGCCCATGGGGCCCACGTATCAACTCTGGATTCAACGCCTGAAACCACCCTGGTCTACATATTCTCGACACTAGGGTTACAACACCACTTACGGCGCCTAAAACGGACTCTGGATGCGTTCGCGCCATCCAGAAGAAGAATACCGGCGAGGTGCTAAACAACACTTAACGGTGTGTCGTGCCACCGAGCCCCTGTATCAGGAATTAAAAATCCCCGAGAACATCTCAAAATATCTTTCTCAAGTCGAGGATTGCACTTCCATAGACATCACGCAAAACGGACACTTGTAGTAAAAGATACGGGTGTCCAAAGACAGGGGGCTAACCCCCTTAGGGCTGGACTGGCTTGGTCCGGCCGGTCCACCCGGCCTGGGTCGGCCCGCGTCGGCCGACCCGCAACCCTCCCGTGCAGCCCATCCATTGATCCGCGGTCCACCACACCGACCGGTCCTCTTGGTCGGTCGCTTTCCCGCGTGGAGACTCGCCAAAGGCGGGTCTCGGTCTTCCGCACGGGGTCGTGCGCCGCGACCCCCGATCCACCGCATCGACAACCTCTTCCCGCCGCTGGGACCGCCGCCGCCTGCCACTGGGGAGCCCGCCGCCACCGTTGTGGATCCCACCGCCTCCACTGAGGATCCCATCACCATCGGACGCCATCCCATACCGCCTAAAGCCAGCCGGAACCCCTGGAACCACCGGAAAATGGGGCAAATCGATCGTAAAACTTCACGGGGTCACCCCGGACACCCCGGGACTCAAAAATTCGACCTGAAAGGTTCGTTGGGGAGATTGAATCAAATACTACGCAACTATGGCATTCACTCAAAAATTAAATGGCATTTAGATGCTAAAATTGAATTCAAGAAGATGTGGGAAATAAAAAAAAGTGCACGATCCTACCTCATTGGGCGTAGCCCGACGCTTCACCAATGATCCGTCGGAGCCGCCACCCACCTTGGAGAGGGAGAGAGAAACTTGAAGGAGGTTCTCCCTTGTTGGGAAGAACTTTCACCAAGGAGAAAAACCCAGGGGGGAGAAGAGGGTGGGGGTTGTGTGTTTAAATAGAAAACTTAATTAAAATTTTAATTAAGTTTTAAAACACCCACCAGTAGGCTCGTACACGGACTCTCGACAGGGTCGAGGTTAAGCCACACCTAGGGTAAAAACCACATTTTCAGCACAATGGAAATCTCAGAATTCAAATCCAAGCCTCCTTTCAGAAGTTGTAAAGTCCACGCCTGAGGCCGTTAAATTGTGAAAACGCCCCTGGTGGCGTTTTCCACAGAAGGGTCACGCTCGCGAAACTTACACCCCTCCTAGGGTAAACGACACGCTCTGTACTTAACGGTGCCCTCAATTTTTCCATCTGAGTAACTGTTTAGGATCTATTCTGTTTATTTGGTGTGTCCGGTGTAAAATCACTTAAAATTTAATTCCGGTCACACTGGGGCTCAGAATCACACGCTGTCTGAACGCCCCTGCTCTGGAATAACATCAAGAAAATTTCAAAGTCTTACAGGCTCAAAACCTGGGTTCTTACACCATAAATCCATGATGATTTAAAAGACCATTGTTTCAACAAAAATTAAGGTATTAGGACCACAATTTATTTCGAATTCATTTTTCTAATGTTGGGTAATTATTTTACTGGCCAAGAATATAATGAAATATTCTTACTTGATAAGTTTCAATTTCATATGAACAATACTAAATTTTGGTTATGCTTAGATCAAATTAAAATTCATTAATTTAATACCATAAATTAATTACCAATAATGAATTTTTTATGCCTGAGGTACTAAAAGAAACTTTTAATGGTTTGTAAGTCCTATAAAAGAATGAAATGAATAACTATTTATCTTTAACTATCTTCTAAAACCAATATAGATAATAGATTAATCCCTAATCCTCAATATTTTTTCTACTAGTTCATCATTAACATTTAGTTAAGTTGTTTAAATAAAAAAATGGAAAATTAACTAGGACATTGTGTAGCTCAGTGGTTGGAATGAAACCCTTATCATCCTTCGATCATGGGTTCAAGACCTATGGCCTTTCCAGATTTGATTGGTTGCCACCAAATTTAAAGGTTGTCCTTTTCTAAAACCATATTAATATAATTTCCAAAATAAACATAATGGAAATCCTTGAAATAAGGATAAACACTAAATATCCTTTTAAATAAGGTTTTCACTACAACCTCAACACATAGATACTTCATCCATTTTATTTCCATACAGGTCCTTCCTTGGTCTAGGGTTTATCTATAATATCATTAGTTGGATTTCTAAATCATGAAACCTTATATTCAATCTAAAACTCCTTAGGTTTAACCTATGTTAATTATTATTTATACAAATCCTTCCTAATGATTTTAAAGAAAAAAGTGGGTTATCCTATGCATATCCCCCAGGAGTGTCAAACCAGGCACACAGTAAGGCCCGTTGTCATGTATCAGGTTATCCCAAGTTAGGCCTGGAACACTTTTTCAAAGTTGTTACTCCTAGGTACATCTGTGTGAGAACCATGTCCACTTGTAGTATCTAGATAGATATGCATTGATCAGAAGACCCACATAATCTATACTTTACCAAAATTTTAGTGTTTTCATCTAGTTCACAAGTTTGCTACTAAACTTCCTTTGATTCCAACTATAGCGATCTAGCCCTAGATAGCCCATAGTCGATGTTCACTATCAATTACATTGGCATGATTACAATGAATCAGGCCTTGAAGGACCAATCAGTTTAGTAGTCTTGGTAAACTAGATACATAAATGAGACTTGTATTACAAATTAATACACTAATTACAACATATATTTTTTTCTTTCTAAACAAGAAAATAAATAAAAAACATTGAGGATAACTCTAATCCATCTAGTAAATTCCTATGAATATCTCATAGTGATCTTCTTAGATTCCTGGGGAAAGAAACATAATAAGGGTGATCTCAAATGTTTATTAAGGGAAAACTATAGTCAAAACAATAATGAATCAATGAGAATAGTCAATATGGAAAGTTAATAACCAGAAATATATGCCATTCAAATAACTAGATAAGAAAAAATAAATATGGAAAGGTATGAAACCAAAACACATTCCATCTAAATAACTGAAAGTGAAATGTATCCATAGATATTTCAACACAAAATCTCATGGATGAATAATAACTAAAACTACTATGAGGGAAATGATTTATTAATGGACATCATGTATAAGGAACATGTGAACCTATTACCATAATGAATTTTCACAAGACAGTTTGAAACTAACACTAGTATAAAAATGGTCTTTAATGTTGATTTTTTTTAATTTTGACGTTAGTTTTTAACTGATGTTGAAGCCGCTGACGTAAAAAATATGAATTTTTATGTAGGTTTTTGTAAACCGATGCCAAAAATGAATTATATTTGTTTTTTAGCATCAGTTTTGTAAAAAACCAATTCCAAAAAAACCCATCCATATCATTTTTGGCGTTGGTTTTCTTAAAAATAAATGCCAAAAAGTTAAAAAAATAGTTTCGACATCAGTTAAAAAAACTGACACCATAAATGAAAAAAATTATTTTTTGCGTTGGCATTTACAAAAACCGATGCCAAAAATTATTTTTTTCCTTCTATGTTTTAGACAATTTACTAAGCTTCCATTTGACTGGTCGTGGAGCTAAAACAGAGTTATGGATCAATAGTTATGGCCGTCGAAAGTTGAACTTGTCAAAGTTTTGATTGATACAACTCGTTTCAAAGAAAACATGATAAACATGAATTAAAATCACATACAAAAAATTAAATAAAATAAACATAATATTTCATACATATTTCAATGGTTTTAGGAGCTTCCATTGAAATGATACATTGTTTATCAATATATCTCTTATATTTATGGTAGAACTCATAAGATAATGAAAATGGTGATCGATAATTAAATTTAAACCATAGTTGTAAAATCTCATCTGAATGTTTTATATTTGTAACTCAATAATAAGAATAAATTGTCATTATAATCAATCTAATCGAGGTGTTTAGAAATGAAGTAAAATAATTATAAAGAAAATAAATGATTAGAATAGGTGCTGTGTTCAAATTAATGATTGAAGCCGTGTTGAAAATGGAATTGAATCGAAGAGGTTAAAAATGATGAATGAAGGAGAAAATGGATTTATATATAGTAAACAAAATATTTTTGATATCATTGTATGAAAATGTAGGTGGGATTTTAAAAAGTTAAATGCGTGTTTAGAAAAAAATTGAAATTATGATCTCACGTATTGGTGAATGCTCATTGGCATCAGTTTTGTTTGAAACTGATGAAAAATAGGATTTACATTGGTCTTTTAGTGTTGGTTTTTTAGAAAACCGATTCCAAAAATGCCAATAGATATCATTTTTTGTGTCAGTTTTTAAATAAACCAACGCCAAAAAGTAAAAAAAATATTTTTGGCATCAGTTACTAAATAAATAGACACTAATTTTTTAAAAAAAAATACTTTTCACATTAGTTTTTTAAAAACTGACTCCAAAAACTAAAAGAATTGTTTTGGCATCGTTTTTTAAAAAATCAACGGTTTTTATGAAAACAAACTCCATAAATTAAAAAAAATTATTTTTTAGATATTTTATTAAGATTATATTTGATTGGTCGTGGAGCTAAAATAGAGTCACAGATTAAAAGTTATGGCCTTTGAAAGTTGGACTTCTTTAAGACTTATCTTAGAGAAGATCAACTTACGACATCTATAACTTTTAATCCGTAACTCTGTTTTTGCTCCACAACTAGTCAAATCTGTAATAACCTGAGATTTTATAAGATATATTCTTTTTAATTTATTTCATATCTTCTGTTGTATGATACACCAAGATTATCTTGCGCTATACGCAACACCGTATTAGCTTGCAGTATACGCAACACAATTCTTGGATCGTGTTATACACAATTTCAAGTTCATTTGATAATAGTCATTCTACACAACATTGAGTGTGTATATATATATTAAATGTATAATTGAAATATGGTTGGATTTTTTTATACGAAACAACAAATGAGTCTTGCACAACACGCAACCCTAACTTGGCTTTCATTACATGCAATCACGACCTTCCTCGGTAGCGTGTGTAGTACGCAATACCGAGTTTCACTAAACAACGATATATGGTTATAATATTATTATAAACTAGCCGTTATAAATAGTATTAACTAAATCTTGAATTTTATAATATTATTATTCATATTACACATTTTCTAGAACATGGTATGAGAACAAAATAAATTTTTTCGGGTAAAATAAGTATTTTTCAAAAAATGCAGTTTTGCCGCCTTTTGATGGCGCACCCATTTTAAATATAATTTTTGAGAAGTTTATAAGTTAAATTTTAAAAAATAAACTTATTCTTTTGAATCATGATATAAAAATTTACATTTGATAAAGTTTTGATATTTTTTTGATAACCTTCATATTTTAATGAATAGTAAAAACACGCTATATTTTAATTAAAAACAACTTTTTTCATCGTAATAATTTATATAGTTAAATTATAATATTGAATGGTTTTAAAGTATAAATAGAATATATTTTTACCATTTAATATAATTTATTTCATTATCATTGATTTTACATTGAATTCGTAGGTTAAATCAATTCAATCTTTTGTAATGTTTTAAACAAAAACTCGTTTTCTTTCGACAACAGGATTAATTTTAATTTAATTTCTGCAAATTTTCTGTATTGAATTTGGAAAAATGGATTCCATATTTGGAATCAGTGGGTCCAAATTATTTCAATAGGCTACTTTTTATTTTTGGGCATTATGAATAGTAACTACGGTAAAATTTATTTACCATAGTTAAAGGTAAATTGGGTAATTAAGGGTAAATATAAGATTATAAAATTACCCTAACACCTTCCAAAATCCTATTAGATGACTAAAAGTTGACCCATATCACCTAAGGGTTGGATTAGAATCATTTAATGGACTTTGTTCCATGAAAATAACTTAATTATTATTAAAACCAAAGAAAGTGACAACATGTCACTCTCTTAAATCTTATAAGTATATTAATTTTAATTTAGTGATAAAATTCATGAAACTTCTAACATGAATAGTCTACAGAAAGCTAATAAAATTATATACATCATATGAATTTATTTATAATTTTTAGGGATTAAATAATTATCATTAATTATGACACAATAGTGATGCAGAAATTGTTTATCTAGTGAAAAATCAAGAATATAGTTTTTATTAAACTAATAGTGACCATAAAAGGCACAAAACCCTGACCAAAACTTATTTTAATGTAAATATAAACCATAATCATCCAACGGTCTAATATTTGACCATTTGGAGCCTTATAAAAGCGATTATGACACTTATATTATTTTATTTTAAATGATGCCAAAGTTGTCACCTTCATAATTTAATAAATATAACAATTTAAATATTGTGATTTTAAGATGATAAATTATAGTTAAAGTATTATTGTGAAATTTAATAGATTTATCTTAATCATAGGATTTTATTTTTAATTTTTATACAACAAATAAGTATATTAAATAATTATACAAAAATGTTGTAGTAATTATTTTATTAAGAGATAAACCAAATAAATGGTTTTAAAAATAATAAAATAAATATTATATGAACTATTTAATGTGCTCCACTAATTTTCTAGATACATATGACCTTTTATGAATCTATTAAAGCTTTTATTTATAACATATCTTTTGTATATATTTTATTTATATTCAAATAAATGAATAGTATCAAAATTGACACTATTGTTATTTTATAAAAATAACATATTATAAAATTGTTTAAAAATCACAAAAATATTTAAAAATTATAAATTTAAATTTATATGGTCTAGAATGTTATAAAGTAACCAATTATGGAAAATTCACAACAAATAAGTAATTATTTGTTATAATTTAAAATTTAGAATGTTATTACCACAAATAAAATTAAATTGATTAAATAAGGATAAATCAAGTTGATAATGTTTAAAATAATTTACTAACATGTATAAATTTTATTGGTTTATGATATTACAACCCTATATAATCTAATATTATAATATGAGTCATTTTTGGAGGTTTTTAAATGGGGTTAGATTTATTATAAATTAATATTTTTAAGATTTCCAAAGGTGCCCCTCTCCTCCCTTATAAAAGGGCACCTCCCCACTCTCATATTTACACAACTTTGAGCCTTAAAGCTCGGCCAAAACCTGACCATTTCACTTCTACAATTCCCTAGAAACATCCTAGAGGTTCTGGTCTTCTTCAAAGACCAATCTTAGTTCCCTAAGAGGGGGTTTCAAAAAGGCGTGTCGAAAGAAGAGGTAATATCCGTTACCGATTCTTTCAACTTTATTTCTTCTTCTACTTCTTCTTCTTTAGTTGTTTCATTATTAAGTAAAAAAATAAGTATCACTCATATACTGATATGTTATTATAATTATGAAAAAACCCTATTTCACCATCTATCCATCCTACGGAAAATGAAATCACCGCGCGTGCGTACGTACAGAATACCGTCTCCACGCCGTGGTGTAATCTATTTTCCACCATCACCTTACTTTGATGGGTATAATGGTGTAAATAACGATTATATATAATTATTGTAAAGTGATATTGATTCTGAAATAGTATACATACACTCCAATACAAGTCCACGATCATGGGAATGATATCATCACTCGTGCGTACATACGGACTACCGTCTCCACGAACGCGATGAGATTCATTTTCCATGATTAACCATTCAAGAATTATTATAAAGTATATATAAAGAATAATAATGAAATATATGGAATAATAATGCTACTATATTTATGTATATATATATATATATGTCATCTATTTAATTTCATTCAATTTAATAAGGAAACGAAAACAGCGTTCATGTGTACGTACGGCCTACCGTCTCCATGAACGGTGTTTTTCATTCCTTTTATCGATCTATAATATATATGTATATGATGAATATATAATATATATAAATCATGTTTTACATTCTGGAATTATGTAAATTAGGATATAAGTAATAATATCAAGAACGACAAGTCGAAACATATACGATAAATGAAATGATTTTACCCAAAATGCTGCTTTTACATTGAATTTACAAAAGAACAGGTAATATAAAGTCATAAGTGAAACATATATGATATCATAACAATGAATATGATTATTTAATGAGTCAATGGCATTATTTAAATCATTATACATGAGGTTCGTATACGTACGAAGCATATCGGACCTAAGGTAAGGGATAATTTTGCAAATCTCATTTTTATCTGAGATTGCTTATTCATAAGTATTTACTGGGGTTATTTCTATCATCCATGTCCATGTTTTATAAAAGTGTTTTCATGTATTTTTAAAGTCCTTTTTACCCATTCTTTAATTTTACAACATGGTATGTAAGGAATCTTTCTTTTGTTTATGTTAGGAGGTACTTTTTGACTTTTCCGGCAAAAGTACGAGAAGAATGTTTTTTTTAACTTATACGGCACGAACGGATTGTTACGGTTTTATAAAGACTTATTTTCATGAAGATTCCTCCAAAATATTTCATTACTATTTTCAACAAAATCCTTTTCTTTTAAAATTGCATGATTTTTTGTGAAAAGAAATTGATTTTGAAGAAGAAAGGATATTTTCCTCAAGAATTCATTTCAAGTGTTTTATCAAAACCATTTTCTATCTAAGATGAAATTATTTCATATGTGTATGTTTCAAGTATAATGTCTCTATGATTTAAATATTTTCAATTTTCTTATGATGAAATATCCATTTGTTTTATATGGATTATGTGATGATGGGATGATGTTTATGAAACCCATTTTATTCTTTGGGTTATGATGAATGTTTTAAGTTTATTTTGTAGCACAAGTAAGAATGATTTCACTATGAGATGGGTGAGACCTATATCTCCCTCCAATGCATTGGGTAAAGATTTATATATCATGAGATAGACATAGCTGTAACGGAAAGTTAAACTGGTTCAGTAATACAGGACTGGAATGAGGAGTGAACTTGATTCAGAAAGGGACTTTGTCCACTAAGATGGTCTTGGCAGCAATACCTTGGCTACTATGGAAATCATATCATGTGATTAATGGTTTCCACAATTACATGTTTTATTCCCATTCTATTTTATCATGATTGATGTTCCCTTATGATATATGCCTTACGTACTTCCAAGATTCATGTCTTTGCTCAAGATTTTGATGATTAGATTTTATGTTCAAGTTTTTGCATTCAAATGTTTATGGATTGTTTTATGTTCTCTATTTTTACCCTTACTAGGAATTTGAGCTCACCCCATTTATGTTTTATTTTCCCTAGGATATAAAGAAAGGTTTTAGGTAAGAAAAAAAAGGGGAAGATCTTTATTGGGAGATGTTGAAGATCTTTCACCACGATTAGAAGATTTTATTCCGAGTTTCCAAAGACACTAAACTATTACGGTCCTTGTGTGTCTATTTTTGTTATGTATTAAGTATTCCACAAAAGTAATGTAATGTCCATGTACATCAAGCTTTGGGTCTCTACAGTTGGTATCAAAGAAAAGGTTTAGTCAACCTTTGGAAACTAGGATGCGAAAACGTTAGTGAGATCCCTAGAGATATTTATAAGGTATGTCTAGGGATGTCCCTAAGGTTAAGTATACGTATAGGTTATAGTCCTAGAATTGCACTAACGATCTTAGAATTAAAGCTAAGATGTTAGATGTCGAAGGTACTCCCCCTTGATTATGTTATTTTTCTTGTATGATTTTTTCCTCTTACAGAATTCTTTTTATGTTTTAGTAAATGGAGGGAACCAGAAGGAATTCGGTTAACATTTAATCCAATGGACAAATTGGTGACTATGAGCACCAAAATTGCGTAATGACTAGAGAGAAAGATATTGTGATTATGCCAAATCAGTCATCGCGATATATGATTAACAAGGTGAAATTTAGTGGTATGCCTAATTCATCAAATAAGAGGAAGATATACTTTTATGCATGTTCGCATGTTGAGGAGCATAAATAAAGGAAGATTGATATTTCTAAAGAAGGGAAGAAGAACCTTGAGGAATACCTCAAATGTAGAGACATATGTTATATATGTGGAGAAAAGGTTCATAGAGTGATAGACTGTTATGGAGTTCAATGTCTTATTTGTGGAGAACATGGGCATTACCCAACTCAATGCCCTGACCTAAAAAGTTACTTCTAAATCAAGGAAGGAATTATTCCAGGAAAATAATTGAAGAGTATGTATTGAAGTGTTTATGTATTGGTATTCAAGAATAATGTTGTTGAGGTACTTTTATGGTTTATTAGAATATTTTTTGTATTTGTCTATTGTGGTTTTCAATAATTTTATGGTACCGGTAACCATGAAAAGTGATTCAAATATTTTGGAAAGCAGATGATATGCGCATAATGAAGGGATAAGAAGATAATGAGATGTTTGATTGTATTCATGAGCTCATGATTGATATAAGGACTAAGTGATATCATGGTTTGAGTATATATAATTTTGAGGATTTTGGTATGTGGAAAGTGTTAACTTTTAACTGCATTCATGTTTTCACTAAGGTTCAATGGGTATTCATTCTTCAAGAGAATACATGATTAAGGTATTCACATGTTTGTAATTTGACCAAAAAAATATATCTTATGATATATGGGGGATAAATGATGGCATTCACATGATTGTTATGTGACATTTCAAGTAATCATTTTATTTATAATATGAGCTTGGACCGAAGTATTTTAGATAAGACTAAATATTGGAATGGATTATGTTGGACATAAGTTAGTATTGTTTAAGGATAGAAATTTTTTCGATATTATTGATGGGATGTTATGGTAATGTAGTTTTAGAAAAAGGACAACCTGCAGGACTGGCGACAGCCCATCGCGTCGGACAAGGCTGTGGGAATCGAACCCACAACCGAAGTGCAACTGGCCTTTATCGCATACCACTGGCCTACAGGAAGTCCCTGGTTAGTAGAAACTAGTTTTATTTTATTAAGCGGTATGATATATGAAGTATAAGTTCATTTTTGGAACCATATACAATTAATCTAACCATATGATGGAATTATAACTTTTACTAACCTTTTGTTTGAAACAGATGGAATGACCCATCATTATATCACATGATCTGCTAACACTTCACGAATAAAAAATTCAACTTCATTTCTTTAAGGTATGAAGTGGAAATTGTTCAATTCATGAACAATAGTGAGATTGTACCAAAATCCTGTATGTATTTCTTTTAATTCATCAACTTTAGGGAAATGATCTTGAAAACCAAAAATGCTGTCCTAGTGAGCTTATATCCGATGAATCAGATGGTACCTTAGATCATCACAAATCTATGGCATTGTGATTGTTGGCTTTTTCATAGCCAAGTTCTCTACCACTCTCTATCAGAACATGATGGTTAGATTTCTCTTCCATATACATATTTTCACCTATGTTCTCCTATGTGGAAACCCAGTGATTAGTTTATTTGGGTAACCGTTACGTTTCATACTTTAGTTTTTAAAGATAAGTTTTGGTATTCCTTTTTACGATGTGGGTTTCAATTAAAGAAACTTTCAAGTAGAAAACCATTTATAACCTCGACGAATTTCGAGGGTGAAATTAATTTTAAGGGGGGTAGAATGTAATAACCTGAGATTTTATAAGATATATTCTTATTAATTTCTTTCATATCTTCTGTTGTACGATACACCAAGATTATCTTGCGCTATACATAACACCGTATTAGCTTACAGTATACCCAACACAATTCTTGGATCGTGTTATACACAATTTCAAGTTCCATTGATAATAGTCATTCTACACAAAATTGAGTGTATATATATATATATTCAATGTATAAATGAAATATGGTTGGATTTTTTTATACACAACAACAAATGAGTCTTTCACAACACGCAACCCTAACTTGACTTTCATTACACGCAATCGCGACCTTCCTCGGTAGCGTGTGTAGTACGCAATACCGAGTTTCACTAAACAACGATATATGGTTATAATATTATTATAAACTAGATGTTATGAATATTATTAACTACATCTTGAATTTTATAATATTATTATTCATCTTACACATTTTCTAGAACATGGTATGAGAAGAAAATAAATTTTTTCGGGTAAAATAAGTATTTTTCAAAAAATGCAGTTTTGCCGCCTTATGATGGCGCACCGATTTTAAATATAATTTTTGAGAAGTTTATAAGTTAAATTTTACAAAATAAACTTATTATTTTGAATCATGATATAAAAATTTACCTTTGATAAAGTTTTGATATTTTTTTGATAACCTTCATATTTTAATGAATAGTAAAAACACATTATATTTTAATTAAAAACAAATTTTTTCATCGTAATAATTTATATAGTTAAATTATAATATTTAATGGTTTTAAAGTATAAATAGAATATATTTTTATCATTTAATATAATTTATGTCATTAGCATTGATTTTACATTGAATTCGTAGGTCAAATCAATTCAATCTTTTGCAATGTTTTAAACAAAAACCCGTTTTCTTTCGACAACGGGATTAATTTTAATTTAATTTCTGAAACTTTTTTGTATTGAATTTGGAAAAATGGATTCCATATTTGGAATCAGTGGGTCCAAATTATGTTAATAGGCTACTTTTTATTTTTGGGCATTATGAATAGTAACTACGGTAAAATTTATTTACCATAGTTAAAGGTAAATCGGGCAATTAAGGGTAAATATAAGATTATAAAATTACCCTAACACCTTCCAAAATCATATTGGATGACTAAAAGTAGACCCATATCACCTAAGGGTCGGATTTGATTCATTTAATGGACTTTTTTCCATGAAAATAACTTAATTATTATTAAAACCAAAGAAAGTGACAACATGTCACTCTCTTAAATCTTATAAGTATATTAATTTTAATTTAGTGATAAAATTCATGAAACTTCGAACATGAATAGTCTCCAGAAATATAATAAAATTATATACATCATATGAATTTATTTATAATTTTTAGGGATTAAATAATTATCATTAATTATGACACAATAGTGATGCAGAAATTGTTTATCTAGTGAAAAATCAAGAATATTGTTTTTATTAAACTAATAGTGACCATAAAAGGCACAAAACCCTGACCAAAACTTATTTTTAATGTAAATATAAACCATAATCATCCAATGGTCGAATATTTGACCATTTGGAGCCTTATAAAAGCGATTATGACACTTATATTATTTTATTTTAAATGATGACAAAGTTGTCACCTTCATAATTTAATAAATATAACAATTTAAATATTGTGATTTTAAGATGATAAATTCGAGTAAAAGTATTATTGTGAAATTTAATAGATTTATATTCATCATAGGATTTTATTTTTAATTTTTATGCAACAAATAAGTATATTAAATGATTATACAAGAATGTTGTAGTAATTATTTTATTCAGAGATAAACCAAATAAATGGTTTTAAAAATAATAAAATAAATATTATATGTACTATTTAAGGTTCTCCACTAATTTTCTAGATACATATGAAATTTTATGAATCTATTAAAGCTTTTAGTTCGAACATATATTTTGTATATATTTTATTTATATTCAAATAAATGAATAGTGTCAAAATTGACACTATTGTTATTTTATAAAAATAACATATTATAAAATTGTTTAAAAATAACAAAAATATTTAAAAATTATAAATTTAAATTTATATGGTCTATAATGTTATAAAGTAACCAATTATGGAAAATTCACAACAAATAAGTAATTATTTGTTATAATTTAAAATTTAGAATGTTATTACCACAAATAAAATTAAATTGATTAAATAAGGATAAATCAAGTTGATAATGTTTAAAATAATTTCCTAACATGTCTAAATTTTATTGGTTGATGCGATTACAACCCTATATCATCTAATATTATAATATGAGTCATTTTTTGAGGTTTTTAATTGGGGTTAGATTTATTATAAATTAATATTTTTAAGATTTCCAAAGGTGACCCTCTCCTCCCTTATAAAAGGGAACCTCCCCCCTCTCATCTTTACACAACTTTGAGCCTTAAATCTCATCCAACCCCTGCCCATTTAACTTCTACACTTCCCTAGAAACATCTTAGAGGTTATGGTATTCTTCAAAGACCAATCTTAGTTCCCTAAGAGGAGGTTTCAAAAAGGCGTGTCGAAAGAAGAGGTAATATCCGTTACCGATTCTTTCAAATTTATTTCTTCTTCTACTTCTTCTACTTTAGTTGTTTAATTATGAAGTAATAACATCAGTATCAATCATATACTGATATTTTATTATAAGTATGAAACAATCCTATTTAACCATCTATCCATCCTACGGAAAACGAAATCACCGCGCGTGCGTACGTACGGAATACCGTCTCCACGCCGTAGTGTAATCTATTTTCCACCATCACCTTACTTGGATGGTTATAATGGTGTAAATAATGATTATATATGATTATTGTAAAGTTATATTGATTCTGAAATAGTATACATACACTCTAATACAATTCCACGATCATGGGAATGATATCATCGCCCGTGCGTACGTACGGACTACCGTCTCCACGAATGCGATGAGATTCATTTTCCATGATTAACCATTCAAGAATGATTATAAAGTATATATAACGAATAATAATGAAATATATGGCATAATAATTCTACTGGATTTATGTATATATATATATCATCTATTTAATTTCATTCAATTCAATAAGGAAACGAAAACAGCGTTCATGCGTACGTACGGCCTACCGTCTCCATGAACGGTGTATTTCATTCCTTTTATCGATATATAATATATATGTATATGATGAATATATAATATATATAAATCATGTTTTACATTCTGGAATTATGTAAATCAGGATATAATTAATAATATCAAGAACGACGAGTCGAAAGATATACGATAAATGAAATGATTTTACCCAAAACGCTGCTTTTACATGGAATTTACAAAAGAACTGATAATATAAAGTCATAAGTGAAACATATATGATATCATAACAATTAATATGATTATTTAATGACTCAATTAAATTATTTAAATCATTATACAGGAGGTTCGTATACGTACGAAGCATATCGGACCTAAGGTAAGGGATAATTTTACAAATCTCATTTTTATCCGAGATTGCTTATTCATAAGTATTTACTGGGGTTATTTCTATCATCCATGTCCATGTTTTATAAAATTGTTTTAATGTATGTTTAAAGTCCTTTTTACCCATTCTTTACTTTTACTACATGGTATGTAAGGAATCTTTCTTTTGTTTACTTTATGAGGTACTTTTTGACTTTTCCGGCAAAAGTACGAGAAGAATGTTTTTTTAACTTATATGGCACGAACAGATTTTTACGGTTTTATAAAGCCTTATTTTCAGGAAGCTTCCTCCAAAAGATTTCATGAATATTTTCAACAAAATCCTTTTCTTTTAAAATTGCATGATGTTTTGTGAAAAGAAATTGATTTTGAAGAAGAAAGGATATTTTCCTCAAGAATTCATTTCAAGTGTTTTATCAAAACCATTTTCTATCTAAGATGACATTATTTCATATGTGTATGTTTCAAGTATAATGTATCTATGATTTAAATAGTTTCAATTTTCTTATGATGAAATATCCATTTGTTTTATATGGATTATGTGATAATGGGATGATGTTTATGAAACCCATTTTATTCTTTGGGTTATGATGAATGTTTTAAGTTTATTTTGTGGCACAAGTAAGAATGATTTCACTATGAGATGGGTGGGACCTATATCTCCCTCCAATGCATTGGGTAAATATTTATATCTCATGAGATAGACCTGGCTGAAACGGCAAGTTAAACCGGTTCAGTAATACAGGACTTGAATGAGGAGTGAACTCGATTCAGAAAGGGACTTTGTCCACTAAGATGGTCTTGGAAGCAATACCTTGGCTACTATGGAAATCATATCATGTGCTTAATAGATGCCACAATTATATGTATTATTACCATGCTATTTTATCATGATTTATGTTCCCTTATGATATATGTCTTACGTACTTCCAAGATTCATGTCTTTGCTCAAGATTTTGATGTTTAGATTTTATGTCCAAGTTTTTGCATTCAAATGTTTATGGATTGTTTTATGTTCTCTATGTTTACCCTTACTGGGCATTTGAGCTCACCCCTTTTATTTTTTCTTTTCCCCAGGATGTAAAGAAAGGTTTTAGGTAAGAAAAAAAGGGGAAGATCTTTATTGGGATATGTTGAAGATCTTTCACCACGATTAGAAGATTTTATTCTGAGTTTCCAAAGACACTAAACTATTACGGTCCTTGTGTGTCTATTTTTGTTATGTATTAAGTATTCCGCAAAATTAATTTAATTTCCATGTACGTCAATCTTTGGGTCTCTATAGTTGGTATCAGAGGAAAGGTTTAGTCAACCTTTGGAAACTATGATGCGAAAACGTTAGTGAGATCCCTAGAGATATTTCTAAGGTATGTCTAGGGATGTCCCTAAGGTTAAGTATACATATAGGTTATAGTCCTAGAATTGCGCTAACGATCTTAGAATTAAACCTAAGATGTTAGATTTCAAAGGTACTCCCCCTTGATTATGTTATTTTCCTTGTATGATTTTTTCCTCTTACAGAATTATTTTTATGTTTTAGTCAATGGAGGGAACCAGAAGGAATTTGGTTAACATTGAATCCAATGGACAAATTGGTGACTATGAGCAACAAAATTGTGTAATTCCTAGAGAGAAAGATATTGTGATTACGCCAAATCAGTCATCGCGATATATGATTAACAAGGTAAAATTTAGTGGTATGCCTAATTCATCAAATAAGAGGAAGATATACTTTTATGCATGTTCACATGTTGAGGAGCATAATGAAAGGAAGATTGAGATTTATAAAGAAGGGAATAAGAACCTTGAGGAATACCTCAAATGGAGGGACATATGTTATCTATGTGGAGAAAAGGGTCATAGAGTGACAGAATATTATGGAGTTCAATGTCTTATTTGTGGAGAACTTGGGCATTACCCAACTCAATGCCCTGACCTAAAAATTTACTTCTAAATCAAGGAAGGAATTATTCTAGGAAAATCATTGAAGAGTATGGATTGAATTGTTTATGTATTGGTATTAAATAATAATGTTGTTGAGGTACTTTTATGGTTTATTAAAATATTTTTGTATTAGTCTATTGTGGTTTTCAATAATTTTATGGTACCAGTAACCATGAAAAGTGATTAAAATATTTTGGAAAGCAGATGATATGCGCATAATGAAGGGATAAGAAGATAATGAGATGTTTGATTGTATTCATGAGATCATGATTGATATAAGGACTAAGTGATATCATGGTTTGAGTATATAGAATTTTGAGGATTTTGGTATGTGGAAAGTGTTAACTTTTAACTGCATTCATATTTTCACTAAGGTTCAATGGGTATTCATTCTTCAAGAGAATACATGATTAAGGTATTCACATGTTTGTAATTTGACAAACAAAATATATCTTATGATATATGGGGGATAAATGATGGCATTCACGTGATTGTTATGTGACATTTCAAGTAATCATTTTCTTTATACTATGAGCTTGGACCAAAGTATTTTAGATAAGCCTAAAGATTGGAATGGATTATGTTGGACATAAGTTATTATTGTTTAAGGATATAACTTTTTTCAATATTATTGATGGGATGTTATAGTAATGTAGTTTTAGAAAAAGGACAACCTGCAGGACTAGTGACAACCCATCGCGTCGGACAAGGCTGTGGGAATCGAACCCACAACCGAAGTGCAACTCGCCTTTATCACATACCACTGGCCTACAGGAAGTCCCTGGTTAGTAGAAACTAGTTTTATTTTATTAAGAGATATGATATATGAAGTATAAGTTCATTTTTGGAAGCATATACGATTAATCTAACCATATGATGGACTTATAACTTTTGCTAACCTTTTGTTTGAAACAGATGGAATGACACATCATTCTATCACATGATCTGCTAACACATCACGAATAACAAATTCAACTTCATTTCTTTAAGGTATGAAGTGGAAATTGTTCAATTCACGAACAATAGTGAGATTGTACCAAAATCATGTAAGTATTTCTTTTAATTCATCAACTTTAGGGAAATGATCTTGAAAACCAAAAATGTTGTCCTAGTGACCTTATATCCGATGAATCAGATGGTACCTTAGATCATCACAAATCTATGGCTTTGTGATTGTTGGCTTTTTCATAGCAATGTTCTATACCACTCTCTATCAGAACATGATGGTTAGATTTCTCTTCCATATCCATATTTTCACCTATGTTCTCCTATGTGGAAACCCAGTGATTAGTTTATTTGGGTAACCATTACGTTTCATACTTTAGTTTTTAAAGATAAGTTTTGGTATTCCTTTTTACGATGTGGGTTTCAATTAAAGAAACTTTCAAGTAGAAAACCATTTATAACCCCGACGAATTTCGAGGGTGAAATTCATTTTAAGGGGGGTAGAATGTAATAAACCAAGATTTTATAAGATATATTCATTTTAATTTCTTTCATATCTTCTGTTTTACGATACACCAAGATTATCTTGCGCTATACACAACACCTTATTAGCTTGCAGTATACACAACACAATTCTTGGATCGTGTTATACACAATTTCAAGTTCGTTTGATAATAGTCATTCTACACAACATTGAGTGTGTATATATATATATTCAATTTATAAATGAAATATGGTTGGATTTTGTTATACGCAACAACAAAGGAGTCTTTCACAACACGCAACCCTAACTTGGCTTTCATTACACGCAATCGCGACCTTCCTCGGTAGCGTGTGTAGTACGCAATACCGGGTTTCACTAAACAACGATATATGGTTATAATATTATTATAAACTAGCCGTTATGAATAGTATTAACTACATATTGAATTTTATAATATTATTATTCATCTTACACATTTTCTAGAACATGGTATGAGAACAAAATAAATTTTTTCGGGTAAAATAAGTATTTTTCAAAAAATGCAGTTTTGCCGCCTTTTGATGACGCACCCATTTTAAATATAATTTTTGAGAAGTTTATAAGTTAAATTTTACAAAATAAACTTATTATTTTGAATCATGATATAAAAATTTACATTTGATAAAGTTTTGATATTTTTTTGATAACCTTCATATTTTAATGAATAGTAAAAACACGCTATATTTTAATTAAAAACTACTTTTTTCATCGTAATAATTTATATAGTTAAATTATAATATTTAATGGTTTTAAAGTATAAATAGAATATATTTTTACCATTTAATATAATTTATGTCATTATCATTGATTTTACATTGAATTCGTAGGTTAAATCAATTCAATCTTTTGCAATGTTTTAAACAAAAACCCGTTTTCTTTCGACAACGGGATTAATTTTAATTTAATTTCTACAACTTTTGTGTATTGAATTTGGAAAAATGGATTCCATATTTGGAATCAGTGGGTCCAAATTATTTTAATAGGCTAATTTTTATTTTTGGGCATTATGAATAGTTACTACGGTAAAATTTATTTACCATAGTTAAAGGTAAATCGGGTAATTAAGGATAAATATAAGATTATAAAATTACCCTAACACCTGAAAAAATCCTATTGGATGACTAAAAGTCAACAAATATCACCTAAGGGTCGTATTAGAATCATTTAATGGACTTTTGTCCATGAAAATAACTTAATTATTATTAAAACCAAAGAAAGTGACAACATGTCACTCTCTTAAATCTTATAAGTATATTAATTTTAATTTAGTGATAAAATTCATGAAACTTAGAACATGAATAGTCTCCAGAATGCTAATAAAATTATATACATAATATTAATTTATTTATAATTTTTAGGGATTAAATAATTATCATTAATTATGACACAATAGTGATGCAGAAATTGTTTATCTAGTGAAAAATCAAGAATATAGTTTTTATTAAACTAATAGTGACCATAAAAGGCACAAAACCCTGACCAAAACTTATTTTTAATGTAAATATAATCCATAATCATCCAATGGTCTAATATTTGACCATTTGGAGCCTCATAAAAGAGATTATGACACTTATATTATTTTATTTTAAATGATGCCAAAGTTGTCGCCTTCATAATTTAATAAATATAACAATTTAAATATTGTGTTTTTAAGATGATAAATTAGAGTAAAAGTATTATTGTGAAACGTAATAGATTTATCTTCATCATATGATTTTATTTTTAATTTTTATGCAACAAATAAGTATATTAAATAATTATACAAAAATGTTGTAGTAATTATTTTATTAAGAGATAAATCAAATAAATGGTTTTCAAAATAATAAAATAAATATTATCTGAACTATTTAATGTGCTCCACTAATTTTCTAGATACATATGACCTTTTATAAATCTATTAAATATTTTATTTCGATCATATATTTTGTATATATTTTATTTATATTCAAATAAATGAATAGTGTCAAAATTGACACTATTGTTATTTTATAAAAATAACATATTATTAAATTGTTTAAAAATCAAAAAAATATTTACAAATTTAAATTTAAATTTATATGATCTATAATGTTATAAAGTAACCAATTATGGAAAATTCACAACAAATAAGTAATTATTTGTTATAATTTAAAATTTAGAATGTTATTACCACAAATAAAATAAAATTGATTAAATAAGGATAAATCAAGTTGATAATGTTTAAAATAATTTTCTAACATGTATAAATTTTATTGGTTGATGATATTACAACCCTATATCATCTAATATTCGAATATGAGTCATTTGTGGAGGTTTTTAAGTGGGGTTAGATTTAGTATAAATTAATATTTTTAAGATTTCCAAAGGTGCCCCTCTCCTCCCTTATAAAAGGGCACCTCCCCCCTCTCATCTTTACAAAACTTTGAGCCTTAAATCTCGGCCAAAACCTGCCAATTTCACTTATACACTTCCCTAGAAACATCCTAGAGGTTCTAGTCTTCTTTAAATACCAATCTTAGTTCCCTAAGAGGAGGTTTCAAAAAGGCGTGTCGAAAGAAGAGGTAATATCCGTTACCGATTCTTTCAACTTTATTTCTTCTTCTACTTATACTTATTTAGTTGTTTCATTATGAAGTAATAACATAAGTATCACTAATATACTGATATGTTATTATAAGTATGAAACAAACCTATTTCACCATCTATCCATCCTACAGAAAATGAAATCACCACGCGTGCGTACGTACGAAATACCGTCTCCACGCCGTGGTGTAATCTATTTTCCACCATAACCTTACTTGGATGGGTATAATGGTGTAAATAATGATTATATATGATTATTGTAAAGTTATATTGATTCTGAAATAGTATACATACACTCTAATATAATTCCACGATCATGGGAATGATATCATCGCTCGTGCGTACGTACGGACTACCGTCTCCACGAACGCGATGAGATTCATTTTCCATGATTAACCATTCAAGAATGATTATAAAGTATATATAACGAATAATAATGAAATATATGGAATAATAATTATACTGGATTTATTTATATATATATATATTTCATATATTTAATTTCATTCAATTCAATAAGGAAACGAAAACAGCGTTCATGCGTACGTACGACCTACCGTCTCCATGAACTGTGTATTTCATTCCTTTTATCGATCTATAATATATATGTATATGATGAATATATAATATATATAAATAATGTTTTACATTATGGAATTATCTAAATCAGGATATAAGTAATAATATCAAGAACGACAAGTCGAAACATATACGATAAATAAAATGATTTTACCTAAAACGCTGCTTTTACATGGAATTTACAAAAGAACGGGTAATATAAAGTCATAATTGAAACATATATGATATCATAACAATTAATATGATTATTTAATGAGTCAATGACATTATTTAAATCATTATACAGGAGGTTCGTATACGTACGAAGCATATCAGACCTAAGGTAAGGGATAATTTTTCAAATCTCATTTTTATCCGAGATTGCTTATTCGTAAGTATTTGCTGGGGTTATTTATGTCATCCATGTCCATGTTTTATAAAAGTTTTTTCATGTATGTTTAAAGTCCTTTTTACCCATTCTTGACTTTTACTACATGGTATGTAAGGAATCTTTCTTTTGTTTACGTTACGAGGAACTTTTTAACTTTTTCGGCAAAAGTACAAGAAGAATGTTTTTTTTTAACTTATACGGCACGAATGGATTTTTACGGTTTTATAAAGCCTTATTTTCATGAAGCTTCCTCCAAAATATTTCATGACTATTTTCAACAAAATCCTTTTCTTTTAAAATTGCGTGATGTTTTTTGAAAAGAAATTGATTTTGAAGAAGAAAGGATATTTTCCTCAAGAATTCATTTCAAGTGTTTTATCAAAACCATTTTCTATCTAAGATGACATTATTTCATATGTGTATGTTTCAAGTATAATGTCTCTATGATTTAAATAGTTTCAATTTTCTTATGATGAAATATCCATTTGTTTTATATGGATTATGTGATGATGGGATGATGTTTATGAAACCCATTTTATTCTTTGGGTTATGATGAATGTTTTAAGTTTATTTTGTGGCACAAGTAATAATGATTTCACTATGAGATGGTTGGGACCTATATCTCCCTCCAATTCATTGGGTAAAGATTTATATCTCATGAGATAGACATGGCTGGAATGACAAGTTAAACCGGTTCAGTAATACAGGACTAGAATGAGGAGTGAACTCGATTCAGAAAGGGACTTTTTCCACTAAGATGGTCTTGGCAGCAATGCCTTGGCTACTATGGAAATCATATCATGTGCTTAATGGTTTCCAAAATTACATGTTTTATTCCCATGCTATTTTATCATGATTGATGTTCCCTTATGATATATTCCTTACGTACTTCCAAGATTCATGTCTTTGCTCAAGATTTTGATGTTTAGATTTTATGTTCAATTTTTTGCATTCAAATGTTTATGGATTGTTTTATGTTCTCTATGTTTACCCTTACTGGGTATTTGAGCTCACCCCTTTTATGTTTTATTTTCCCCAAGATATAAATAAAGGTTTTAGGTAAGAAAAAAAGGGGAATATCTTTATTGGGAGATGTTGAAGATCTTTCACCACGATTAGAAGATTTTATTCTGAGTTTCCAAAGACAATAAACTATTACGGTCCTTGTGTGTCTGTTTTTGTTATGTATTAAGTATTCCGAAAAAGTAATGTAATTTCCATGTACGTTAAGTTTTGGGTCTCTACAAAATCGAAGCTTATGAAATAATATAAAACATAATAAAAAATATAATTATTTACATTGGTTTTTTAAAAATCAATTCCAAAAATATTTTTTTTTTGAAATTTTTGGGGTCTATTTTAAAAAAAACCGATGCTAAAAATTCTCCACAAACATATTTTACATCGGTTTATAAGAAACCAATGTCAAATTGACGATGTTAAAAACTGTTTTTCTACTAGTGTAAGGGTAAAAACCCATTTTCACAATTATTCATCTCATGAGAACCTATCGACGCACCAAGGATCTATATAAAGTCTGCGATCCACCCATCATTTCCAGTCCAAATAATTTATCATATTGAATAACCAAAAAAAATATTCCTTATCAAAAAACCATATTGAATGAGAAATACAGATCTATCAATAATTCCCCAATTAATCATATAACTGTCAAAGTAAGCACTGTATGTATAAAGTTTTACGGTTTAGGTAATAGTGATAACCATGATAAATGATATGGATAATTTAGGGGAAATTCAATGTTCAATTATTATAGGAGATTGAATATTTCAAGGGGAATAAAGAAATTAAGGAAGTGAATGTGAATTATATCCATGAAAAAATAAAACATAAACCATACAGAGTAAGATTATGGATGTTTCAATACAATGTACCCTGAAGTAGAGTAAAATAAAGGGTTGTTGTTTTTGATGAAATAAAAGAATATATTTTAAAAAAATTCTTAAGAAAAATATCCTTTTATTTTGAAAAACATTTTGAAAATATTTTTCATTGAAAATCCATTTTTAAAATCATTAAGAAGGAGGTTTTAAAGAAATGATGGCGGATAAATCCGTACATGTCGTACGAGGTAATAAGAATATTCCTTTTGTACAAAAAAGGTTAGAAAACGCCTCTTTAGGAAATAGATAAGAATATTCCTATGAAAACATTGGTAAAAGACAAAAGGTTAAAAATATATTTTCCAAATAATTTTAAAAACATTTTTGATAACCTTTTAAAAAACATGTTTTTTATAATAAAACAGGTTCTCCGACTAAAGAGAGATATAAAGTCGGGTTTTCTGAATTTATTTTTCTAAAAACATATTAGTATCAAATAGTGTAAAAATTATACTAACACATTAAATGGTCATGAATAAATAGGTAATAATGAAAGGGTTTTTTGGAAAATGGTTATATAATTTCTTCGAATGGAAATTCCATTGAATGATCATTAGGATTAGTCTTGAGGAAAATATTTTTTAAACATCCCAAAGTGTCTCATACCACTTCGAAACATTTTTAAATCATAAACCTCATGAAAGAATAATATTAAATGAAATTATTAAATACCATTAAGTAAATGGAATTCATGATATAATATATAAAAATAGGCAGTAGGTACACCACATAAAAGAAGTAAGTGGTGAATATGACATTTACCTCACAAATGTAAAAAGTGAGATGGAAGTCCCTTACCAATGTAGTAACAAGTGGAATGGAAAACCAAAAAGTAATAATACTTAAATAAAACATTAAAATACCATGAATATAATATAATTCATGATATTATATGTCAATGTGGAAGTAATTACACCATATATAATAAATTAGGTATACAATAATTAAGCATGCCTCACGTAATGAAAATGAGACAAGAATCTCTTACCTTGCATTTCCTTTCAGGAGAACGTCCTTTAACCTCATCTATAATAAACTTATATTAATTTTATACTTGATTCATAAACTTTTTCATGTTTATAATTATTTTTATTTCACTTATTACAATGTTGTATACAACTACTTAAACAACTAAGTTTACGTTGGTTGTTTTGACCAAATTCGGTTTACGTGTCAAAACAACTATTGTTGGTAAACTATGGTCAAAATTGTCATTATATAACATCTATAGAATAATAAACATGTAATAATTATAATATTTATAAATCAATTATACTTTTTAAATCAATCATTAAATATGGTTTTGAAAAATGATCCAACATTACAATCATAGTGACGGTAGGTCGTACGTACGCTTGAGCAACATTTCCATTTTTAAATGATTGTTATGGAAATAAGGTAAGTAATTCCATATATTTCCAGAATAATAATTATATAATAAATACCATATTATTTAATAATATATACTTATATATATAATTCTATGGTGTAAAAGGAATCACATCATATCGAGGAGGCGGTAGTCCACACGTCCACAAACGACGTTATCTCTTTTAAAGTGTGTGAAAGGGTAATAAAGAAAATGATATATATATATATATTATTTACATAAAGTTAATTATGTCATTAATATCATATATAAGTTTTTTATGTCTCATATTTTTAATTAAAACCATCATTTATACATTCCTTTTATCGTGTGAACGAATGACATCGCTTAGAGGGGGCGGTAGTCCACACTTCCTCAAACGATGTTATCGTATTAACATACAATAGAATGTATTAAATTTATGTATTAAAAAAGATTTAAATAAGTATAAATACATAATAAATATCATATATAACATATATAAACATATTTTCGATCATAATAAACACCATGAGAGGCAGTAAGGAGAATTGTACAATCTACGTTTCGTGAGGAAGTAGTTCGCCATACATAGAAGCATTATGTTCGTTACCCATTAGATGGTGGTGTATTTAAGTGTAGGTAAATATATCAGCATAAAAAATCATAGTATATCAAGTATACTAGTGTTGTTATACAATAATATAATAATGAGATTTTAGGGGTTGAAGAATGAAAATGAAACTAGCGAGATTGAGAAAATACATTACCTTTTAACTGGGTAACTTATTTTGGTTTAAACCAAAAGGAATAAATGGAAGGTATTATGCCAAATGATAGGATTATAGGTTGATGGGATGGATTTTGTGAGACCATTTGGTCATATATTTTCCTAAATTAAGAGGTTTGAGAGGTGTGAGGAAGGGGTAGTGGTGGTGGCCTTTTATAGGGAAGGAAAAGGACTCACTTGGTATTCTTGAAAAGAAGTTAGGTGTGCACATGTTCTTACCTAATAAAAGTCATAAAAACCCATCCAAACCTATTAATGGAATTTTAATGGACTAAATATTTCCATATAATGAGTATTGGACAAGTTTTTAGGTCATTTAGCCCCTTAAACTTAGGGTTTTTGTCCATTTTAAGCCCAATCACACCTTAATCACTGTAATTAATTTTAATCAATTTCACTAATAATTTTTTTCAAAAATTAAGTTGATATTATTAGAAAAAAATATTATATTTATTACAATGGTGTATGTCATATTTTTAAAATTAAAATCATATAAGCGACAAAATTAGGATTAATGCAAATCTCGTAGACAAATGGATTAACTGGTTTTAATAGAAAAATGTTCAAAAGGTTTTCATGTTTTTATATTCAATTTAAAATTTAAATTGATTATGATGAAATAAATTATATTAATAGATGTATAATTGATCCATTTTAACTTTAAAACAAATTTATAATATAATTTAACATTAATAATTATTTAAATGAAAATGCAGTTTTTTAACTAAAACACAGTACTTTTCACTATTCACTAAAAAAAGAAGTTTCTTGGAAAAATACCAAAAATTAATAATAAGGTAATTTTGATATTATGAATTCAAAAATAAATTTTATTTTATCAAATTAAATTGATATTAGTGTCAAAATTAATATTTAAAATAGGTTATCCATTAAATGGTGATAAAAATGTTTTAATAAAAATATAGTTTTTTATGCGAAATATTGGGTTTGATCTTATATTATGTTTATAAAATATGTTGGATGAATATAAAATATAATTGAATGAATATGTAATATATATATATATATATATATATTAATATCACTCACTGATTGTAATTAATTTAATATATTTGGGTAAAACAACTTTGTGAACATAAAAATAGTTTTCTATAAAAAAATCTTTTTAAATTCTATTGGTTCTTATATTCATTTATAATTAATTTTTAACCTATGAATTAATAATATATTATTATAAACCATATATTTTCATAAGTTAGTTAATACTATTCATAACCACTAATATAAAAAAAAGGTTATATATTATTGTATTAAATAATAATGCTTTAATTATAGATTTTTTCTCAGTAAGACTCGATATTGCATATAGAGTAAGCCATTGAAGAAGGTTTCTTTTGAGTGTAATGAAAGATATATAGGAAGGTAATTGTTATTTGTTATGTACACTAACTCAGTGTCACATTTATTGTAAGCTATAAATTATATTTAATTTATTTTAAAATGGTAAATATATTATAAATTCTCAAGATGTTATATTCCCTTTACACTTGGTGTTATGTGTCATACACACTACTGAATAAAGTTTACTATTTTATAATTTTTGGGGTGTTACATCAGCTTTACCAACTATATCCAAATCTTCATCATCTTCTATATGTACTCTTCCCAATCTTCCTAGTACATAATCAACCATTCACCCTTGCTCACCAGTTGAATGAAATGATTTCCTTGAGTTAATAACCCATGAATTTTCTAGAATTATCATGCTCAGTATCAAGTTGGAAACTATATCCATTTTATTGACCATGTTTTTCTATTTGGAAGTGGAATCATTTTTTTGATTCCTACAATCTTTCTTGATACATTTCTTTTTACCACAAAACCAACATGTAGGACATAAACCTATCGATTTACCTCAACTTATTCTCTAGGAATTGTCCTATAAAGATTTATTATTATGATGGTCTATCTAATGAAATTAAAATCCTCATCTTGTATTATTAAGAGAACTTCTAGATGGAGTTTGAACTTCCTTCTTCCTCATCTCCTCATTCAAGATCAAGTTTCTAATATCATCAAACATGAGATTTTCCTTCCCACTGGAGTTGATCACCACTGTCACCATGGAATCCCAACTCTATGGAAGTGATGAAAGAAGAAAAAAATCCCAAAAATCATCTTTGAATGTTACCTTCATATATTCAAACTTTCCTCAGATCATATTGAAGTCATTCACATGATCGGTAGTGGGACTTCCATCTGATAACCTTAAGTTGAGAAATATTCACATCATGAAAACTTTGTTAAGAGTTATTGGATTCTCATAAATTTCATCCAATGATTTCATAACCACAGTAGTATTTTTCTTCTCTCTAATGTTTAATGAAAAATTCTAAGCAAGAGAAATCCAAATTAAAGCTAAATTCTTCCTATCCAACTCCCCCATTTGGATTTGTTCATTTTTTAGGACACTTTGTCACGAATTAACCCATCATAGCCTACCTGACTAATGGAGAACCAATCCACAACTACCCCAATCACTCCTTTATAGACCAAGGCCTGGTGAAAATCACTGAAATTCATAAATAATATGGGATACCTTTTCCTAATTTACCTATATGCACACACCCAACCATCTCCATGAATAAGTGTCGAGGAATAAAAATAAAAGATAATAACATATAGAGTAAAAACCATGAATGTAACAACCTCTAGTTAATACAGGAGTACAAAAATGTAATATCAAAAGTAAAGGGAAAAAATACAATCCCAACTGGAAAGATTTACCAACCTGAAAATAACTAGAAAAGTAAATATTGAGAGAGCCCAACTCCAGATCTCTAAACCCTGAACACCGTATATGGTCAAATGCACCAATGTATCCCTATGGTCCTATAAACTCACCTTTGAACCGTCCTTTGTCTACATAAGACATGACATGTGTAGGAAAATCCCGGTTAAGGGTGATTATATACATACATAGTAAGATGGCCCGAAAGCTGAATGAGAAGCAATAAGAGACACGATAGAAGTAAACAACTCAACCCATATCAAGAAAAAAAAACTAATCTATAGGTATATATGCTCATAAAATAAACCCAAATGAGAGAGAAAGAGGATATTCATCTCACATCCCAACCCAAGATGATGAGTCTGCCATATGTTCCAAAAGGTCCATCAATGATGCCCAACATCTCGTGTGTCTTCCTACATAAGTATCTAATCTGAGCCACACCTCTCCACTATGATACATATTTTAGGGGATGTAATCTATAAGTATAGGACCCATAAACTAGTACAATAGGATGGTGCTACTTTTATGGTAGATGACCCATACCCTGTCTCCACAATAGGGTTCCACTCATATGGTAGAGGACCCAAGCCCTGACTCCGCAAGAGGGTGTGACTCAAATGGTAGAGGACCCATACCCTAACTCCGTAGGAGGGTTCCACTTAGTAGATAGATAGAGGACCCATGTACTAAATCCGTAGGAGGGTTTCACTATGATGGTAGAGAAACCATGCCCTTACTCCGTAGGAGGGTGAAACTCTGATGGTAGAGGACCCATTTCTTGACTCCGTAGGAGGGTTCCACTCTGATGGTAGAGGGCCCATGCCCTAACTCTATAGGCGGGTGCCAATCAGATGACATAGGACCCATGCTTGACACCGTAGGAGGGTTCCACCCATATGGTAGATAGAATACCCATTCCCTAGCCCAGTATGAGGGTGCCACTCTAATGGTATATAGATGAACCATGCCTTGTCCCAGTAGGAGGGTACCACTCTGATCACTTTGATGATCTTGTTCGATCACTATCATCGTTGAGTGCCACTTAAAGAAGCGTTATGCCCATAAAATCTCACATCATTTCTCACAATCCACTATAAATACCACCATCACATTCTACGAGGAAAAAAAATTAGGATAGATTAATCATGGGCCAAAATCCAAGTCCAAACAAAGGAGATATGAGAAGTAGAAGTTTCCCCGAAAGGAGGTACACAATGTGTAGGGGACCCACACAAAGTATGGTCCCACTCTACTGCATGTCCATGTCCTCTCCATCCCACAAATCACTATCCATATAGTACTACATGGTGTGAAAGGATACTACATGTCATGTCCAGGCCACCCAGGGCTGAGTCGTGTTCTCCTAGTTGTGCCTGTGTCCATCGAGTTGTGTCTGTGTACACTATCCATGTTCCTATACATGGCATGTTTCTAGTCATGTCCATGTCTATGTACTCCCAGAGTAAACACTGGGATTCCAGCACTAAGTCACATGGTGTTTGGGGGTCCCACACAACTTGTAATATTTAACTTACCTGGAAACCCTAGCTGCCATAACTGGGACACTACTAGTTTGTATTTTTGTAGAAAGTTAAATATACTCAGCATATTCTAGATCTACTTTTGTTGTGTCATATCATGCACGATGTTTACCCAAAAATGGTGGTAATATCCCCCATCCATCATTTCCAACTATCTTTTGGCTAAAAAATAGAATCTGACTCATCCGTACGAAGCCGCCTTACACCACCATTTCTAGTGTCACCTCGTGTTTCCACACTGGATTCCCAATCCATAGTGGAATCACCCGAATCCCACAAACCATCCCGATCCATCCTCTAATCACCAATTTGTTAGTCATGCGTGAACCTTCCATGAATCTTGAGGTTTGATCATGCTCGATCCCACCTGGTAATGTCAATCCATGACCCCATAGATCAATGATGAAGATCAAAAAGAATGATAAGGGAAACCAAACATAAAGAAAAAGTGAAAAAATCATCATCCAAAAATTATCGGCTAACTAATATAGATTGGGAATATCCGGGGTGAGAAATATCTCACAATGAGGATAGATTGAATAAACAATTGAAATTCAATACATGGGAACATGAAAAGCCTCAAATTAAATGTAGATCAAAGAAAATGAATTGATCATGCTCAATATTTTAACCATAAGGGGAGGAATCCACAAATGATGAGTCCTAAATTTAGATTTTATTGATCATTGGTGAGGAACTCACTTTCCAATGATGTGGAAAATTCATTGAGTTTGTTATACCTTGATTCACCTGGGTTCAGAAGCACATTGTCATTCGATATAAATCCACCAATGAAGAACATTGGATTCCTCCCCTCAATGATACCAGGGTTATGCAGATAACCCTAGCGGTTTTCCATAACAACATATTTATAGAGGAAACTAATTTAGTTCATTAAATGAATTAATTAAATGAATTAATTAATTAATCCACTGAATGTACCCTCCAGTGACCACTTTATCCAAAATGCCCCACACTGACCAACTTTAGGTCACGCCTAGGGTAAATCCCGCACTTCAGATTCAAACATGGTCTTAGATTTCAATTTCAAGACTCCAATTATGATATATCCCATTATTTCTAAAAAAACATTCACATGGTATAAAATATATTTAGTATTTTATAAAATTTATTTCGGGCACACCAGACCTTGAAATATTATGTCATCTCAATTCCTGGCTCTGAAAATATTTCTTGATATATTTCAAAGTATTATAAGGGAAAATCAAGATATACATATTATTCTCTCCTTCAAGGTTTTAATCCTAGAAAATAAAAAACTAAGAAAATAGGGTGGGATATGGAGCCCACATCTGGATCTCCCACTTCGAGGAGCTCTCCCACATGCTCTCATGCTACCACAATACACAAACCAAAGGAATGGTTCATCAATGCAGGATCCTCTCCTGCCGATCCTTGATCTCTATTGGGTGCTCTATAAAGGTCACTCTATCCTTGATGTAAAACTTTCCCCGATCAATGAAGTGCATGGGATCATGCACATATGTCCTCATTTGTGACACAAAGAAGATGTCTTGCACCCACTCCAACTGTGGGGGTAAGGTGAGGCGGTAAGTAACCTTTCCAACCCTCTACAAGATATCAAATGGCCCGATGAACTTTAGGGAAAACTTTCTTCCCATGTTGAATCTCAAAAATCCTCATCATAGGTAGAATCTCTAGAAAACGTGGTCTCCTAGCTCAAAATCCAAGGTCCTACATCATCGATCATCATAAGATTTATGCCTCCTCTGAGCTATCCTCATCCTCTTAAAGAACACCTAGACCTTCTCTATCATCGCCTGTATCATATTTTTTCCAAAAAGAGATGCCTCACTAATCTCAGTTCATCATAAGGGTTACCTACAAGGTCTCCTATACAATGCCTCAAAAAGGTCTATGTAGATAGTAGAGTGGTAGTTATTATTATAAGGAAACTCCAATAAGGGAAGTTTATCCTCCTAGCTCTAGAAAAAATGTAATACACAATCCTTAAACATATCCTTTAGCACATGGATAGTTCCCTTGGTTTTTCCATCTATATAGGGGTGAAAGACTGTACTCATCTTAATCCGAGTCCCAAATACCTATTGCATACCTCTCCACAACCATGAAGTGAACCAAACATCATGATCAGATACAATCATTTAGGGAACTTCATAATGGTGGATGATCTTCCGCATGTACAACTACCCCAAAATCTTCACCTAAATCTTCTCCCTAATAGAAAAGAAGTGTGATGACTTTGTAATTAGGTCAAATATCACCTAGATGGTGTCATGGTCTTTCACTGTATGTGGAAGACCTGTCATAAAGTCTATGTATATTCCATCCCATTTCCACTCCAGGATCTCAAGAGGCTGTAACAAAACTTTCGAAACCAGGTGTTCAACCTTTACCTGCCAACATGTGAGGCACCAAGAGATGAACTTAGCCACACTCTGCCTTAGGTCATCCCACAAAAAAACCAATTAATTTATTAGTACATCTTCACTACACTGGGATGTATAACCAAAGGATATGTGTGAAACTCTCTCATCACCTCCTCCCACGTCATGAATGAGACCACCATCTGACCCTAGAAAAGGATGAAAGGATTCCTCCATTTAGAAAATCCATATAGTGAATCTCTTTAGGATATATGGTCACATAAGACCTCACAGTATATGTATCCCAACTGATCCTCCCTCACACATTGAAGAAGTATCAGGGTCAACACCATCGATTGAAGAAAAGATACACCCTCCTTCTCTACTAGGGTTAGATGTAACGAAGGTATCTGCTTAGATGCCTCCTCCACCAAGTGGGTCTAGGAATTCCAACTAAGGGAATATTTCACCAAGTTTACATTTCTTGGAGTATAGACTATGTTAAAGTCATATTCCTATATGAACTCCAACCAGATCCTCTATCTTAAGTTCATGTCACTTTGTGTGAAGACATACCCAAGACTCTATTGGTATGAATAAATAACAAAGCACTCTCCCAGAAGGTAGTGCCTCCACATCCTTAGAGAGAAGGCTGGAACTACCAAATCTAGGTCATGAGCCATGTAGTTTTTCTTGTGGGGTCTCAACTACCTTGACCCATATATGATCAATGCTTGCCTTTGAATCAACACGTAACTGATCCCATCTCTAGAGTAATCACAATATACTACATACTCTATTCCCTCCTCTTGTAATCTCAAAAGAGGATCACTCATTATCCTCAGCCTAAACTCCTCAAGGATATCTAGAATTGATCAGTCCAGTTAAATGGCTTCCCTTTCCAAGTTAGTGTGGTCAAAGGGGCTAAAATAATAGATAAGTATTTCACAAACCTCATGTGGTACACCATCAATCCAAGAAAACTTTACACCTCTGACATTCTCTTAAGTGGATCCCAAGAAAGAACTTCATAAATCTTCATCGGGTTCACAACTAATCCATACTTATAAATGAAATTCCCAAGAAAGTGAACCTCATGGATCCATAACTAGAACATCGAGAGCTTACCATAAAGATGGTACTCTCGAAGAAAATCTAGGACCATCCTTAAGTTCTCTACATGCTCCTCCTCTGGCACATAGTATATTAGTATGTCATAAATGAAGAAAACAATAAATTGGTCCAAGTACGGCTGGAAGATCCAGTTCATAAAATCCATAAACACAATAGGGTCATTTATCACACCGAAGTGAATCATCGAGAACTCATAGTGTTTGTAGAGATATCAGAATGCCAGCTTCAGAATATCAGCCTCAAAACTCTCAACTAGTGGTAACTGAACATGAGATTGATCTTTGAGAACCATATCACACCTCAAAACTAATCAAAGAGGTCTCCAATCCTCAGAAAGGGGTACTTTATCTTTATCATGGCCTGTTTATATAGATGATAATCTACAAAAATATTCAATCTATCTTCCTCCTTTTTGAAGAACAAAATCAGATCTACCCAAGGGTACACACTAGGTCTGATAAATCCCTTATTTTTAAGGTCCTACAACTACAACCACAACTCCTAGAGCTTAGTAGGGTCCATCCGATCTAATGGAGAAGATACTAGAGTGATACAGGGATAAAATTCAATGAAAAACCCTATATCCATCCTCAAAGGTAGTCTTAGAACATCCTTGGGGAATAAAATAATATAATATTCCATGAATGAAGGAATAAAAATGCCCATAGAGTCCACTGTGCTAAGGGATAAACTCACTAACTAATAGGTGATGGGTTGCATCCTCTTTCTCGTAAAACCCACTCATCCTTCCATGAGATCTATCTCACGCGTAAAGGAGAAGATTGTTCCATCAGTTCAAAGGAATATGGATCATCTTCGGTGATAGTCAATCTGGGCTCGAACAATGGACAACCAATCCATACTCAAGATGAAATCATAAGGTATCATCGTGATGGCCAAATGGTCCCATGATAAACACTCTCCATCAAGAAATAACTCACACTATCAGTAGATAAAACATATTGACGAAGTGTTCCTCATAGAAACCTCAAGGAAAATATACTAGGCTAAATCCTCAACTAGGAGTCCCAAATCTCACACTAGGGGTAAATAGATAAATGAATGACTCGAACTTGTGTCTACTTGTACTGAAGCAAGAGTAGAATAAATACAGATCATACATCTACTAATTTTTTGAGTTACTAAGTCATAAGACTCCATCACCTACAGCTGCCCGTGGAATCGATCACCAGCTCCCTAAGACTGATGTGGGCCACCTAGTGGTGGTGGTGGAAGGAGCTCATAATCCTATCCACCACCCACATCTCCTCCTCTAGGATCCCCACTTTCCCCTTTGACAACTCCACCTCCCTAGGGGACACCTTTACCTCACCTAGGAGATACATCACAGTGCTTCCTCTTCCATGGAATTCCATCCACTATATGTCATCCCTCATCATCATGTCGAGTCAGGAAATCATGTTCCATGTGACCTCGCCGATCACATGCATAGCAATACCCCTCTCCAAGATAGAATAGCCCTCTGTACGGTCCCTATGTCTCATTACCATGTGCATGAGTCGGATCCTAGGAAGATCTCCTACGTCTAGATCCTATCGACTAGCACCAATTAGCTACTGCAGAAAAATAAGCCCTATAATTCCCATTGCCATCTCTAGCTACATGGCATCCCTCTGATAGGAATATCTCTATCACCAACACCCACTCCAACACTCCATCATAAGTGGTAATGCATAGGGGTACCACACTAGCACAAATGTATATGCGGAGACCCTACTCAAACTTCCGTTCTTGGAAGTATCCATCTTGAATCATGTCGAGGGAGTACTGTGTGAGGTCAGTGAACCTCGTAACATACTCAGAAACTGTTATCCCTCTCTACTAAATCTCCAGAATCTCTTGAATCTGAAATGATCATAAGAACTATGGGTAATAATCATCACAGAAAAAACTGTTGTAAGTCGATACATGAGAGTGTTGAATAATAAAGCATAAGCATGACTAAACTCTACTAGTGCTCAGCTGTGCCATAGAAAAGATTGGCTATCAGTGCAACCACCTAATTAGTCAGTGTCCAGATAATTCTAAAAACTTAGATCACTAACTCTAGCCAATCCTCCTCTACATGGGGATCTAGCTCACCACAGAACATCAGTGGCCTTTGGAACTAAAACTTGTGGAGTGCACTAAGCCCGCACACATCCTCAGCCTACTCTGTTGGTATAATCTGATACTTGATAGGTAGGGGTGATGCTACCTACCCACCTAACTACTAAAAATATGACCTTTAAAAATGCGTAATTTGGACATTTTCAGCACACAAAAAGCACTGAATACCGGATCCTAATTAAAATCCATAGGCTTTTATCAGCACTAGAAAAGTGATAATAAAGGGGAATACTACTGTAGTATTCTATTAAAATTATAGCACACTATAATAGACAAAAAAATAGAAAAAAGTATAGGTTGCAAATATAGAATTTAAATGAAATAAAATTTACAACACAAATGCAAGAAAAAACACTATATTATAGATATTTCAAACATTGGTTTTTAAAATTACATGAGTAAGTAAAAATTATCACAGAAATATAAAAACATCAATGTTCCTTTGTATTTATCCCCTAACCCCTGGTCATGCTATTTTTGAACAAACCACCCCATCTTGAGAAAAATCATGCACCTATATAAGAAAACAATTCTTATATTAGTAATACTATAAAGAAATAAATTAAACACAATGTTTCAATTTTAAACTAAAAACATATACTTTGAGTCATAATAGGAAAACCATGTATTAGATTGATTTGAATTTGATTATTTCATGTCACGACACTTCTTGTTATTCTCAAAAGTAGGTACTATTGAATTGGATCTCATTTGTGGTGATAAAAATTTCACTATGGATGATATTCAATTCAATAAGACTTGCTTTTTGAGGACAAGCACTACTAAAAATTCAATAAGACTTTCTTTTTGAAGCCGGAAAAAATGGCGGCCTACAGCGACCGCCATTAGCGGTCGCTAAACTGGAAATATTTTTTTAAAAAAAATTCATGGTACAAAATAAAAAAAACAGCATATAAATCATAAAAAATGGAAAACAAATCCAAACACCATAAACATCAAGATCATCATAAACAATAAATGATAGAAATGCTTCAACGATCCACAACCATCTGCATTGGAAACCTACAATAAGATACAAAGAAAACAACTAAAAAAAACAAACGTAAATTTGAAATATTTATTCAGTTATTATATACATATAATAAAATGAAATCTGACATCTCATGGGTGCTATAATAATTTAAAACACCCAATTTAAGAAATGTTATCATTTTTTATTTTTTTCTTCTTATTTTTGAGTCTTTACTTTAGTTTCTAAAAGTGTTCTGTTGTCTAAAAAGGAATGTTTTCTGCGCGCACCGCACGTCCGATGGATGTTCCATCTCTTCCTGCATGTCACAAATAATATTCCTATCGTTTTTGTGTGGTTTTAGGTCATTCGTAGCACTTTTTCTCTAAATTCGATCGTGACACGCCGTTTTGGTCTTTTATGACTCCAGAAACGCGTTTCCGGTCACCGCGGTCAAACAACACCTCTGATGTGGTGCTGTCTACCAACCACTTCACAATTCACACCGCAGTTGTTGTCATATGATTTCATGGCATTCCGAGGTCGTTCGGGTGGTTTTGACCACCCAACGCATCCTTTTAGAGCGCACTGAACTGCTGAAAACGACACATTCGGTAGTATCAGGCACACCGCACATCCGATGGACGTGACGTCTACTCATACATGTCACAAATAATATTCCTATCATTTTCGTGTCGTTTCAGATCATTCGTAGCATGTTTTCTCTGAATTCGACTGTGAAACACCATTTTGGTCTTTTATGACTTCGGAAATGCGTTTTCGGTCACCGCGGACAAATGGAAAATCTTATTGATGTGACTTCTACCCGAACATTTCACAATTCACACCGTGGTTGTTTTTGTATGATTTCATGGCATTACGAGGTCATTTGGGTGGTTTTGACCACCCAACGCGCCCTTTTAAAGCACGTCGAACTGCTGAAAATGACACATTCGGTCGTACCACACACTCCGCACGTCTGATGGACGTTCCGTCTCCTCCTGAATGTCACGAATAATATTCCTATCGTTTTCATGTGGTTTTAGGTCATTTAGAGCAAGTTTGCTCTGAATTCGACCTTGACATGCCGTTTTGGTCTTTTATGACTCCGGAAACACGTTTCTGGTCACCGCGGTCAAACGGCACCTCCGATTGATGTGTCATCTACCCAACCATTTCAAAACTCACACCGTGGTAGTTTTCATATGATTTCATGGCATTCCGAGGTCATTCGGGTGGTTTTGACCACCTAACGCGCCCTTTTAGAGCGCGTCGAACTACTGAAAACGACAAATTCGGTCGTACCGTGTGCACCGCACGTCTGATGGACATGTCGTCTCCTCCTTCATGTCACAAATAATATTTGTATCATTTTCGTGTGGTTTCAGGTCATTCGGAGCATGTTTTCTCTGAATTCGACCGTGACACGCCGTTTTGGTCTTTTATGACTCCAGAAACGTGTTTCCGGTCACTGCGGTCAAACGACACCTCCGATTGACATGACGTCTGCCTGACCATTTTAAAATTCACACCGTGGTTGTTGTCGTTTGATTTCATGGCATTCTGAGGTCGTTTGGGAGGTTTTGACCACCCAACACGCCCTTTTAGAGCGCGCCGAACTGCTGAAAACGACACATTCGATTATACCACGTGCACCGCACATCTGATGGACGTGTCTTCTCCTCCTGCATGTCACAAATAATATTCCTATCGTTTTCGTGTGGTTTCAGGTCATTCGGAGCACGTTTGCTCTGAATTCGACCATGAAACGTCGTTTTGGTCTTTTATGACTCCGGAAACGTGTTTCCGGTCACCGCGGTCAAACGGAACCTCCGATTGACGTGCCATCTACCCGACCATTTCACACTTTACACCACAATTGTTGATGTATGATTTCATGGTATTATGAGGTCATTCGGGTGGTTTTGACCACCCAACATGCCCTTTTAGAGCGCGCCGAACTGCTGAAAACGACACATTCAGTCGTACCGCGCGCACCACACGTCCGATGGATGTGTTGTCTCCTCATGCATGTCACGAATAATGATCTTATTGTTTTCATTTGGTTTCAGGTCATTTAGAGTACGTTTTATCTGAATTTGACCGTGACACACCGTTTTGGTCTTTTATGACTCCGAAAACACGTTTCCGGCCACCGCGGTCAAACGGCACCTTAGATTGATGTGCCGTCTACCCAACCATTTCAAAATTCACACCGCGGTTGTTTTTGTATGATTTCATAGAATTCAGAGGTCTTTTGAGTGGTTTTGACCACCCAACGCGCCCATTTAGAGCGCGCCGAACTGCTGAAAACGACATATTCGGTCGTACCGTGCGCACCACACATCCGATAGAGGTGTCGTCTCCTCCTGAATGTAATGAATAAAATTCCTATTATTTTCATGTGGTTTCAGGTCATTCGGAGCACGTTTGCTCTGAATTCAACCGTGACACACCGTTTTGGTCTTTTATGACTCCAGAAACGCGTTTCCAGTCACCGCGGTCAAACGGCACCTCCGATTGATGTGTCGTCTACCAGATAATTTCACAATTCACACCACTATTGTTTTCGTATGATTTCATGGCATTCTAAGGTCGTTCGGATGGTTTTGACCACCCAACGAGCCCTTTTAGAGTGCGCCGAACTGCTGAAAATGACACATTCGGTCGTACCGTGCGCACCGCACGTCCGATGGACGTGATGTGTCCTCCTACATGTCACGGATAATATTCTTATCATTTTTGTGTGGTTTCTGGTCATTCGGAGCACATTTTCCCTGAATTTGACCGTGACACGCCGTTTTGGTCTTTTATGACTCCGGAAACGCGTTTCCGGTCACCGCGGTCAAACGACACCTCTGATTGATGTGTCGTCTGTCCTACTATTTCACAATTCACAATGCGGTTGTTTTCGTATGATTTCATGGAATTCCTAGGTCGTTCGGGTGGTTTTGACCACCCAACGTGCCCTTTTAGAGCGCGCTAAACTGCAGAAAACGACACATTTGGTCGTACCGCTCGCACCGCACGTCTGATGGACGTTTCATCTCCTTTTGTATGTCACAAATAATATTCCTATCATTTTCGTGTGGTTTCAGGTCATTCAGAGCATTTTTTCTCTGAATTTGACCGTGACACGCCGTTTTGGTCTTTTATGACTCCGGAAACACGTTTCCGGTCACCGCGGTCAAAAAGAACCTCCGATTGACGTGACGTCTACCCAAAAATTTCACAATTCACACCGCGGTTGTTTTAGTATGATTTCATGGCATTATGAGGTCGTTCAGGTGGTTTTGACCACCCAACGCGCCCTTTTAGAGCGCACCGAACTACTGAAAACGACAGATTCGGTTGTACCGCGCGCACCGCACGTCCGATGGACGTTCTGTCTCCTCCTGCATGTCAAGAATAATATTTATATCGTTTTCGAGTGGTTTTAGTTCATTCATAGCATGTTTCCTCTGAATTCGGCTGTGACACGCCGTTTTGGTCTTTTATGACTCCGGAAACGTGTTTCCTGTCACCGCAGTCAAACAGAACCTCCTATTGACGTGTCTTCTACCCGATCATTTCAAAATTCACACCTCGGTTGTTGTCGTACGATTTCATGGCATTTTGAGGTCGTTCGGGTGGTTTTGATTGCCAAATGCGCCTTTTTAGAGCGCGCCGAACTGCTGAAAATGACACATTTGGTCGTACCGTACGCACCGCACGTCTGATGGACATGTCGTCTCCTCCTGCATGTCACGAATAATATTACTATTGTTTTTGTGTGGTTTCAGGTTATTCAGAGCATTTTTTCTTTGAATTCGACCATGACACTCCGTTTTGGTCTTTTATGACTCTGGAAACGTGTTTCCAGTCACCGCGGTCAAATGGCGCCTCCGATTGACGTGCCGTCTGCCCAACCATTTGACAACTCACACCGCAGTTGTTTTCATATGATTTCATGGCATTCCGAGGTCGTTCGGGTGGTTTTAACCACCCAACGCGCCCTTTTAGAGCGCGTCAAACTGTTGAAAAGGACACATTCGGTCATACTATGCGCACCGCATGTCTGATGGATGTGTCGTCTCCTCCTACATGTCAAGAATAATATTCCTATCTTTTTTGTGTGGTTTAAGATCATTCAGAGCACGTTTTCTCTGAATTCGACCGTGACACGCCGTTTTGGTCTTTTATGACTCCAGAAACGCGCTTCCAGTCACCACAGTCAAATGGCACCTCCGATTGACATTCCGTCTATCCGACCATTTCACAATTCACACTACGGTTGTTGTCGTATGATTTCATGGAATTTCGAGGTTGTTCGGGTGGTTTTGACCACCCAACGCGCCCTTTTAGAGCACGCTGAACTACTGAAAATGATACATTCGGTTGTACCATGTGCACCGCACATCCGATGGATGTTTCGTCTTCTTCTATATGTCATGAATAATATTCCTATCATTTTCGTGTGGTTTCAAGTCATTCAGATCACGTTTGCTCTGAATTCGATCGTGACACGCCGTTTTGGTCTTTTATGACTCCGGAAAAGTGTTTTCGGTCACTACGGTCAAATGGCACCTCCGATTGACATTCCGTATGCCTGACCATTTCACAATTCACACTGCGGTTGTTGTCGTATGATTTCATGGCATTCCGACGTCTTTTGGGTGGTTTTGACCACCCCACGCGCCCTTTTAGAGCGCGCCGAACTGTTGAAAACGACACATTCGGTCATACCGCGTGCACCGCATGTCCGATGGATGTGATGTCTTCTCCTATATGTCACAAATAATATTCCTATCGTTTTTGAGTTGTTTCAGGTCATTCGAGCACGTTTGCTCTGAATTCGACCATGACACGCCGTTTTGGTCTTTTATGACTCCGAAAATATGTTTCCGGTCACCACGGTCAAACGGCACCTTCAATTGTCGTGCTGTCTATCGGAACATTTCACAATTTACACTGCGGTTGTTGTCGTATGATTTCAGGGAATTTTGAGGTCGTTCGGGTGGTTTTGAACAGCCAACGCGCCCTTTTAGGGTGCATCGAACTGCTGAAAATGACACATTCAGTCGTACCATGCGCACCGCATGTCCGATGGATGTGTCGTCTCCTTCTACATGTCACGAATAATATTCCTATCATTTTCATGTGGTTTTAGGTAATTTGGAGCAAGTTTTACCTAAATTCGACCGTGACACACCGTTTTGGTCTTTTATAACTCTGGAAACACGTTTCCAGTCACCACGGTCAAACGGCACCTCCGATTGATGTGTCGTCTGCCCAAACATTTTAAAATTCACACCACAGTTGTTGTAGTATGATTTCATGGAATTCTAAGGTCGTTCGGGTGGTTTTGACCACCCAACGTGCCCTTTTAGAGCGCACCGAACTGCTGAAAATGACACATTCGGTCGTACCGCGCGCACTGCACGTCTGATGGACGTTCTGTCTACTCCTACATGTCACGAATAATATTCCTATCATTTTCATGTGGTTTCAAGTCATTCAGAGTATGTTTTCTCTGAATTCGACCGTGACACACCATTTTGGTCTTTTATGACTCCAAAAACGCGTTTCTGGTCACCGCGGTCAAATGAAACCTTTGATTGACATGTTGTCTGCCCGACCATTTCACAATTCACAGTGCGGTTATTGTCGTATGATTTCATGGCATTTTGAGGTCATTCAGGTGGTTTTGACCACCCAACGCTCCCTTTTAGAGCGCGCCGAACTGTAGAAAACGACACATTCGGTCGTACCACGCACACCGCACGTCCGATGGACGTTTTGTCTCCTCCTTCAAGTCACAAATAATATTTATATCGTTTTTGTGTGGTTTTAGGTCATTCGGAGCACGTTTACTCTGAATTTGACCGTGACACGCCGTTTTGGTCTTTTATGACTCCGAAAACGCATTTCCGGTCACCACGGTCAAACGATGCCTTTTATTGACATTTCATCTACCTAACTATTTTACAATTCACACTTCGGTTTTTGTTGTATGATTTCATGGCATTCTGAGGTCGTTCGGGTGGTTTTGACCACCCAATGCGCCCTTCTAGAGCGCGTCAAACTCCTGAAAACAACACATTCGATCATACCGTGCGCACCGCATGTCCGATGGACGTATCGTCTCCTCTTGCATGTCAGAAATAATATTCCAATCATTTTTGTGTGGTTTCAGGTTATTCGGAGCAAGTTTTCTCTGAATTCGACCATGACACGCCGTTTTGGTCTTTTATGAGTTTAGAAACGCGTTTCCGGTCACCGCGGTCAAACGACACCTCTTATTGATGTGCCGTCTACCCTATCATTTCACAATTCACACCGTGGTTGTTGTTGTAATATTTCAAGGAATTCTGAGGTCGTTCGGGTGATTTTGACCACCCAACGCGCCCTTTTAGAGCGCACCGAACTGCTGAAAACAACACATTCGGTCGTACCGCATGCACTGCAAGTCCAATTGATGTGTTTTCTTTTACTACATATCAAGAATAATATTACTATCATTTTCGTGTGGTTTCAGGTAATTCGGAGCACGTTTGTTATGAATTTGACCATGACATGCCGTTTTGGTCTTTTTTGACTCCGGAAACGCGTTTCTGGTCACCGCGGTCAAACGGAACCTCCGATTGATGTGCCGTCTGCACGACCATTTCAAACTTCACACCACGGTTTTTGTCGTATGATTTCATGGAATTCTGAGGTCGTTCGGGTGGTTTTGACCACCCAATGTGCACTTTTAGAGCGCGCCGAACTGCTAAAAACAACACATTCGGCCGTACCGCGCGCACCGCACGTCCGATGGATTTGTTGTCTCCTCTTTCATGTCACGAATAATATTCCTATAATTTTAGTGTGGTTTCAGGTCACTCAAAGCACGTTTGCTTTGAATTCGACCGTGACACGCCGTTTTGGTCTTTTATTTTTTCAGGAACGCCTTTCTGGTCACCGCGGTCAAACGGCACCTCTGATTGATGTTCCGTCTACCCGAACATTTCAATATTCACACTGCAGTTGTTGTCATATGATTTTATGGCATTTCGAGGTCATTCGGGTGGTTTTGACCACCCAACGCGCCCTTTTAGAGCGCGTCGAACTGCTGAAAACAACACATTAGGTCGTACCACATGCACCGCACGTCCGATGGACGTTTCGTCTCCTCCTACATGTCACAAATAATATTCCTATTGTTTTCGTGTGGTTTTAGGTCATTCAGAGCACGTTTGCTCTAACTTCGACCATGACACTTCATTTTGGTGTTTTATGACTCCGGAAACACGTTTTCGGTCACCGCGATCAAACGACACCTCTGATTGATGTGTCGTCTACCCTACCATTTCAAAATTCACACCGCGGTTGTTGTCGTATGATTTCATGGCATTCAGAGGTCGTTCAGGTGGTTTTGACCACCCAACGCGCCCTTTTAGAGCGCGCCGAACTGCTGAAAACGACACATTCGGTCGTACTGCGTGCACCACATGTCCGATGGACGTGTCGTCTCTTCCTACATGTCACGAATAATATTCCTATCATTTTTGTGTGGTTTCAAGTCATTCAGAGCACGTTTGCTCTGAATTCGACCGTGACATGCCGTTTTGGTCTTTTATGACTTCGAAAACGCATTTCCAGTCACTGTGGTCAAACGACACCTCCGATTGATGTGCCGTCTACCCGACCATTTCACAATTCACACCTCGGTTGTTGTCGTATGATTTCATGGCATTCCGAGTTTGTTCAGGTGGTTTTTTGACCACCCAACGCGCCCTTTTAGAGCGCCCCGAACTGCTGAAAACGACACATTCAGTCATACCGCACGCACCGCATGTCTGATGGATGTATCGTCTCCTACTTCATGTCACGAATAATATTCCTATCATTTTTCGTGTTTTTTTAGGTCATTCGGAGCATGTTTTCTCTGAATTCGACCGTGACACGCCAGTTTGGTCTTTTATGACTCCAGAAACGTATTTCCAGTCCCCACGGCCAAACGACACCTCCGATTGACGTGTCGTCTACCTGAAAATTTTACAATTCACACTACGGTTATTGTCGTATGATTTCATGGCATTCTGAGGTCGTTCGGGTGGTTTTGACCACCCAACGCTCCCTTTTAGAGCGCGTTGAACTGCTGAAAACGACACATTCGGTCGTACCGCGCGCACCGCATGTCCGATGGATGTTCCGTCTCCTCCTGAATGTCACGAATAATATTCCTGTCATTTTCGTGTGGTTTCAGGTCATTCGAAGAACGTTTGCTCTGAATTCGACCATGACACGCCGTTTTGGTCTTTTATGACTCCAGAAACGCGTTTCTGGTCACCGTGGTCAAATGACACCTTAGATTGACATTCCGTCTACCCTACCATTTCAAAATTCACACTACGGTTGTTTTTCTATGATTTCATGGAATTATGAGGTCGTTCTTGTGGTTTTGACCACCCAACACGCCCTTTTAGAGCGCGCCGAACTGCTGAAAACGACACATTTGGTCGTACCGCACGCACCGCACGTCCGATGGACATGCCTTCTCCTCCGGTAGGTCACGAATAATATTCCTATTGTTATTGTGTGGTTTCAGGTCATTGAGAGTATGTTTGCTCTGAATTCGACTGAGACACGCCGTTTTGATCTTTTATGACTCCGAAAACGCGTTTCCGGTCACTATGGTCAAACGACACCTCCGATTCACGTGTCGTCTACCCAAACATTTCAAAATTCACACCGCGGTTGTTTTCTTATGATTTCATGGCATTTTGAGGTCGTTCGGGTGATTTTAACCATCCAACGTGGCTTTTTAGAGCTCGCCAAACTGCTGAAAACGACACATTCGATCGTACCGTGCGCACCGCACCGATGGACATTTTGTCTCCTTCTACATGTCACGAATAATATTCCTATCGTTTTTGTGTGGTTTAAGGTCTTTCAAAGCACGTTTTCTCTGAATTTGACCGTGACATTCCGTTTTGGTCTTTTGTGACTCCGGAAACGCGTTTTCAGTCACCGCAGTCAAACGGAACCTCCGATTGACATGTCGTCTACCCGACCATTTCACAATTTACACTACGGTTGTTGTCTTATGATTTCATGGAATTTTGCGGTCGTTCGGGTGGTTTTGACCACCCAATGTGCCCTTTTAGAGCGCGTCGAACTACTAAAAACGACACATTTGGTCGTACCACACGCACCGCATGTCCGATGGATGTGTCGTCTCCTCCTTCATGTCACGAATAATGTTACTATCATTTTCGTCTGGTTTTAGGTCATTCGGAGCACATTTGCTCTAAATTCGACCGTGACACGCCGTTTTGGTCTTTTATGACTCCGGAAACATGTTTCCGGTCACCGCGGTCAAATAGAACCTTCGATTGATGTGCCGTCTACCCGACCATTTCACAATTCACACCGCGGTTGTAGGCATATGATTTCATGTCATTCTAAGGTCGTTCGGGTGGTTTTGACCACCCAACAGGCCCTTTTAGAGCGCATCGAACTGCTGAAAATGATACATTCGGTCGTACAGTATGTCTGATGGATGTGTCATCTCCTCCTTCATGTCATGAATAATATTAACATGTTTTTCGTGTGGTTTCAGGTCATTTGGAGCATGTTTTCTCTGAATTCGACTGTGACATGCCATTTTGGTCTTTTATGACTCCGAAAATGCGTTTCCGGTCACCGCGGACAAACAACACCTCTGATTGACGTGATGTCTACCTGAACATTTCACAATTCACACCGCGGTTGTTTTCCTATGATTTCATGGCATTCCGAGGTCGTTTGGGTGGTTTTGACCACCCAACGCGCCCTTTTAGAGCGCGCCGAACTGCTGAAAACGACACATTCGGTCGTACCGCATTCATCGTACGTCCAATGGAGGTGTCGTCTCCTCCTACATATCAAGAATAATATTTCTATCATTTTCATGTGGTTTCAGGTCATTCGGATCACGTTTGCTCTGAATTTGACCGTGACACTCCGTTTTGGTCTTTTATGACTCCAGAAATGCGTTTCTGGTCACCGCGGTCAAACGGAACCTCCGATTTATGTGTCGTTTGCCAGACCATTTCAAAATTCACACCGAAGTTGTTGTTGTATGATTTTATGGCATTCCGAGGTCGTGCGGGTGGTTTTGACCACCCAACGCGCCCTTTTAGAGCGCGTCGAACTGCTGAAAACGACACATTCGGTCGTACCGCGTGCACCGCACGTCTTATGGACGTTTCATCTCCTCCTGCATGTCACGAATAATATTACTATCATTTTTGTGTGGTTTCAGGTCATTCGGAGCACGTTTTCTCTGAATTCGAGCGTGACACACCGTTTTGGCCTTTTATGACTCCCAAAACGCGTTTCCGGTCACCACGGTCAAACAGCACCTCCGATTTACATGAAGTCTACCCAACCATTTCACAATTCACACCACAGCTGTTTTTGTATGATTTCATGGCATTCTGAGGTCGTTCAGGTGGTTTTGACCACCCAACGCGCCCTTTTAGAGCGCACCGAACTGCTGAAAACGACACATTTGGTCATATCGCGCGCACCGCATGTCTGATGGACGTTTCATCTCCTCCTGCATGTCAAGAAAAATATTCTTATTGTTTTCATGTGGTTACAGGTCATTCAGGGCATGTTTTCTCTGAATTCAACCATGACAGGCCGTTTTGGTCTTTTATGACTCCGGAAACGCGTTTCCGGTCACCGCGGTCAAACGACAACTCCGATTGACGTGTCATCTTTCCGACCATTTCACAATTCACACCGCGGTTGTTTTAGTATGATTTCATGGAATTACAAGGTCGTTCGGGTGGTTTTGACCACCCAATGCGCCCTTTTAGAGCCCGTCGAACTGCTGAAAATGACACATTCGGTCGTACCACGCGCACTGCACATACGATGGATGTTTTGTCTCCTCATGCATGTCACGAATAATATTCCTATAGTTTTTGTGTGGTTTCAGGTCATTTAGAGCATGTTTTCTCTGAATTCGACCGTGACACACAGTTTTTGTCTTTTAGGACTCCGGAAACGCGTTTCCGATCACCACGGTCAAACGACACCTCCGATTGACGTGCAGTCTACCTGACCATTTCACAATTCACACTACGGTCAAACGGAACCTCCGATTGACATGTCTTCTGCCTGACCATTTCACAATTCACACCGCGGTTGTTTTCGTTTGATTTTATGGCATTCTAAGGTCGTTCGGGTGGTTTTGACCACCCATCGCGCCCTTTTAGAGCGCGCCGAACTAATTGGCCTATGGTATAGTTATACAATTAGAATAATGGCATAATGGCCTAATGGACATTTGTTCTATCATCCAACTGAACAATTGGACAACTGGCCAATTTTCCTAATGGCCTAACAGCCTAACGACCAATTGGTCTATTGTATATTTGCACAATTGGGGGGGGGGGGGCTATCTGAGGGTGGGGGGGTGCTGTCCGAGGGGGGATGTTCGGGGGTGGGGCGGGCTATCCGGGGGGTGCGGGGGGGCTGTCCGGGGGTGCGGGGGGCTGTCTGGGGGTGTGGCAGGGCTATCCGGGGTGGGGGGTGCTGTCCGGGGGTGGGGGGGATGTCCGGGGGTGGGGCGGGCTATTCGGGGGGTGCGGGGGGGGGGGGGGGGGGGGCTATCCAAGGTGGAGGGAGGGGGGGCTGTTCGGGGTGGGGGGTGTTGTTCGGGGGTGGGGTGGGGGGTTGTCCGGGGGTGGGTGGGCTATCCGGGGTGCAGGGGGGTTGTCCGGGGTGTAGGGGGGTTGTCCGGGGTGCGGGGTGCTGTCTGGGGGTGGGGGCGGGATGTCTGGGGTGCGGGGTGATGTCCGGGGGTGGGCATAGGCCTGAGTGACTATTTATGATCGATGATCCCAAGAGTAATACCTACTCTTATGTTCTAACTAATAGGATTCCATGAGGGGTTTCTCAACTAGCATACTATTTCTGAGGATCCCAAGAGGAATGCATCTTCATACATATAGAAACTAATGACTTGAGTGGGTGCCCTATTGATAGAATGATCATGAGTGGGTGTGTGTGTTTGGGTAGTGATGCTTGCGAGTGTTACATTATAATCTGAATCGATGTGAAATCCTGGTAAGGATAAGACGTTGAGGTCAGTTGTGGATGATTATACAACCATTGTTTTATTTTTATTTCTGTTTGTGCCGGATGCTTGAGATTCACCAGGATTCCGGGGGTGGGGCGGGCTATCCGGGGGGTGAGAGGGGTTGTCTGAGGGTGCGGGGGGGATGTCCGGGTGGGGGGGCTATCCGGGGTGGGGGGGCTGTCCGGGGGTGGGGGGGTTGTCCGGGGGTGGGGCGGGCTGTCCGAGGGGTGCAGGGGGGGGGTGTTCGGGGGTGCGGGGGGGGGGGGGGGGGGGGGGGGGGCTGTTCGGGGTGGGGGAGGGGCTGTTCGGGGTGGGGGGTACTGTTCGGGGGTGGGGGGCTGTTAGGGGGTGGGGCGGGCTGTCCAGGGGGTGAGGGGGGGATATTCGGGGGGTGTGGGGGGCTGTTCGGGGTGGGAGGGGGGCTGTCTGGGGTGGGGGTGTTGTCTGGGGGTGGGGGGGTTTCTGGGGGTGGGGCAGGCTGTCCAGGGGGTGCGGGGGGGGTTGTCCGGGGGTGCGGGGGGGATGTCTGGGGGTGCGGGGGGGCTGTTCGGGGTGGGGGGGGGGGGTTGTCCGGGGACTACAAATAGGGAACCTGAGCTCAGTCATCAAAAAAAAGTTTCATGGTTTATATTAGGAATCACATGGTTTTTTCAAAACTATTACAGAACATGAAATTTCAAACATTAAAGAATTAAATGAACAAAAAATATCCAAATCATTAATCAGTTTCATGGTTACTTCTCAATTCGTGAACACAAACATTGCATTAGGACAAAACACACATGATACCCCCAAATCGCAAAAAATATCACTAGAAACCCAACCTAAACATCAATAACAACCCCACCAGTAAAAACAGAAACACACCTCGTGAATATGATGCGTCATGCGTGGTCATGACTGATACCTCCATCTGGTGGGCCAGGGGCCTACAACAAATAAACATTATGAATATTTTCATAACAAAAATAATATAAATTAAATAAATAAATATAGTATAAACCTGCGTCGTACGATCCCCTACACCATCACATGGACGCACATATTCCCGCAGTGCTCTAACCTCAGCGGTCAATTGCGCATTTACCTCCTCAGAAGCGCGCAACCGTGCCTCAAAATCTGACAACTGTTGTTTCATCTGAGCAACAGCAGGACCGAAAACCACAGCGCATGACACTATAGAATGAGGAATCCCTGTTCCATAGGTCAAACTACATCCATGCCCGTCCCGACCAATAATGCGATGAAAGATCTCATCCCTTCGCATGGGAAGCTGTCGCTGGTCCTCTGGCAGGTGTTCTAACTCAACTTCAAATTGATCCTGTGAAATATTTAAATATATATACATATATATGTTAATATATAGATTTATGTAAGTACTAGTAAGTAGAAGCACTTACTATCAATGTGGCAGCCTCTGGATCATTGCAATCACGAGTCCTCATCCACACCGACATTTTATCAGTCGGTGCACCTTGCTCCTGCAACTGTATATGAATAGAATATAAACACAAAAACATATTAATTAATAAATTAAAAAATGAATAATAAATACCTCATGTCGGATTTGATACACGTGATGAGTCCCGAGCCTGTGAGGTGGTCCCTGCAATGCTCGGTTCTCAGAATGGCGTGCTGACACCTTTTATATTCAATTCATTCAAATTTCAAAAAAATCACACATTCTTGAAAATATATATTCCAAAATAAATATAAAAACCGAAACACCCTCAGTAGACCAATATGCAACTAAGTCACGCCACTGATCCGGGAGGACACCTCTTGGGAATTTTTCCAGAATGTCTGGGGCACCCACATTTGGTACCCAGTGGTCCCTCTTCACTTTGCCTTTATAGTCTTTCCACATCTTACAACATTTTCTCATACACACGGGATGAAACTCATCGGGGCATGCTTTCAAATTTTTCTATTAAAGAAAAAAATCACACATATTAGTATTGTTTATACATAGAGAATAAAGTAAAATGGTCTTCTTACCTGAACCTCCCTCCAAAGATGATCTAATGTGTCCTGAGGGATAGAAGCTCAATCACGCGTGGTCAATGGAAATCGATGTGGGTCACGTATGATATGACCTAGATGACAAATAAATGTAGCGGAATTCATTCCCACAGGATGAAATACCTCATCAAAGGAAACATCAATCGTCCTGTCATAATTACATGATAAAATGCCATGACCGGGGCATCTCTTGCGAGAGGAAGAAGCAATCGAGTCTGATTCTGTTGAAATTTTATATATAATTTGACAGATGTTATAAATATATATATATATATATATATATGTTTATCAATTACATAAAAAATAGAGATAATGACATTCAAACATACCTCGACCCTGAGACATAGATGCCTCAGATGGATGATGTGGATCTGCTGCCTCTTCCCTTGACATGCCTGCAGTCATAGAAAACATTAGTAAGGGGACTATCCAAAGTGTCTAAAAGATAAATTGGATTGTTCTTAAAAAAAATAAAACTTGAACAATTGTTAATCAAACAAAAAGGGATTGAATAATTATTTGTGAATGAATTTTAAAAAATCATAAAGTTAACAAAACAGATATACAAATTATGTACAAAACCAATCAATGCATAGCCAAATTTCAGATTGAATTAATAAAAATTCAAGCAGAACATGAACCAGAAGAAGAATACCTCAAAGGGAAGATACACCGACAATAACATCAATATACCAAGAGTTAAATCACCCTAAATATTTATAACTAAATAAAATTCCAAAAGTGAGGATTAAAACTTACAAGGATTTATAAAATGGTTAGATAATTTATGATATCCTAGGACATTCAATACTGAATAGTGGGAAAACAATTATACCTTTCATTAAGCATGAAAATCGACCATTTCTCCTTCAACAGTCGCTCTTAACCAATAAATATCTTCTTCACATTTAACTACAGTATGTTGATCAAGCTGTTGGGAAACAAACAGAAAAGTCTCGAGTTCATCTTCTTTAAATAAAAACACTCATCACCAAGACATTTTGATAAAAACTTTCCAACTTGGATTCGAAGGCAAAGTAACGAAGAATACTTGTTCTTCTTGTGATGTCAAAATGAAAGGTTCATTCTCAACTCATTCATTTATGTATAACATATAGTAAAAATTCACCAATGAAAACTGATATTGATCGACTTTACATCCACACACTGGATCAACCCAATTACACTTTAACAATATGTACTTCAACCCGTGTGTGTATACAACTTCAATGATTTCTATCAATTGACCATAGTAATAACCAGAATCGACAAATGGACAACTGATTCCACTGTTTTATGTTTCTCGTTTTTCATCAACATCTTTAATGCGAAATCAAAAACCATTAGCATCAATAGCTTTATAACGACGAGCCATTATAGATGGACCCTCAGCTAGTTGGATAAATTCTTCAGTTAGCGTGGGGTCCCCTAACTCCCTCAGCTTATGAACCTACATAATTTATAAAATTAAATACTAATATATGCAGAAAGAAATTAGTATAATACTTCACTCATAATAAAAATCAATTTATATGTACATAATCCTTGAACCAATCATGAAATGACGCATAATGAGATTGTTGATTTTGAAACTCAGTCACACGATACATCCCTTCTTTTATCTCATTAATGTGTTTCCTGCAAATGATAATGCGATGTTTAAATGATCAACTTATGAAAACAAAACATGAAAAAGTTAAACAATAAAAGTGATAAGATACTTACTACATTAATGGTGCAACTGATGGAGTATTGAACAAGATATATCGATGTGCTTGTATCCACTCGATGTTGTCCATATCGAATGTGGTTCCTTCTCCAACTGGACCATCATGAATCCGAGAGGGATTATCTAATTTTGTTTCAACATCTGTAAGATATTATGCACAAAAATTAGTACACTCATCCATCAAATAACCATTGGCTATTGATGCCTCTGGATGAGCTCTGTTGCGTACAAATCGTTTCAATGTACTCAAATACCGCTCAATAGGATACATCCACCTGAATTGAACTGGACCAGCAGCCATTACTTCATTAGTTAGGTGCACTATTAAGTGGAACATAGCATCGAAAAATGAGGGGGGGAATTTCTCAAAGTGACAAAGCGTAAGTACAATTCGGTCCTGCAAAATTTTTAAATCAATCATTCGTTGATTTCTTAAACAAAGCTGTCTAAAAAAATTACTCATCTCAATCAACAGCTAAAAAACATTGGGGGATAAACAATCATAAATTGTGATTGGAATCAACTACTGAAGTAGTATGTGATTGTCATGACTTTTCAACCCTTTCAATGTCTTGCTCGTCAGATTCACACACTTTGAAATATTAGAAGAGTAACCATCAGGCACCTTGAGAATCTTCAAAAGGGAAAGAAATGTCTCTTTCTTATTTGTAGTCATCATATATTGTGCAGTAGGCATATATTCCTTGTTTCCCTCAGCTAACTGTAAATGCTTCTGTTTCCTTAAACCCATTTCTTCCAAATCACGACATGCATTAACATGGTCCTTTGATTTTCCACTGACACCTAAAATAGTCCACAATATGTTATCACAAACATTTTTTTCAATATGCATGACATCTAAATTATGCCTTAGGATGTTAGTTTTCCAATACGGAAGACTATAAAAAATACTTTTCTTTTTCCAATTGTGACTGGGCTGCTACCCACAGCACGAATATTACGTACTAGAGGAGCCACCAAATCATGAATTTCATTTATTGTGTGGATGTTTTCTTCCTCAATCTACGATAACATATCGACTCCTGTCATGATCTTTGGTGCTGGGATGAACTCTCTAGAACCATCAAATGTCACTCTGTCCTTTCTGAACCTGTGCTGAGGGGGGAGAAAATGTATATGAACCATGTATGCCCATTTTTTGGAATGTTTAAGCCATACAGATTTTTTAATTTTATTGCAACAAGGGCAAGAAAATTCCCCTTTCGTACTCCATCCTGATAAATTTGTATAAGCTGGGAAGTCATTGATTGTCCACAATAAAGAAGCCTGCAGTTTGAATATTTCATTCGTTTCACAGTCATAAGTCATCACACCATCGCCCCAAAATTCATTCAACTCATCAATAAATGGATGAAGGTAACATCAATCTTATCCCTCATAATTTTAGGTCTATCAATAAGAGTGGAAAGTAATATAAATTTTTGCTTCATACAAAGCCACGGAGGAAGATTATACAGAATCAACACCACGGGCCATGTGCTATGAGTTGCACCAACCATAGACTTGAATGGATTGAAACCATCTACTTCCAATCCCAATCAGACATTACGAACATCTTTAGCAAAGTCGGGATGTCTCTTATCAAAATCCTTCCATGCATGAGAGTCTGCCGGGTGGGTTAACATATCGCTTTCATAAACTCTTTCTGCATTCCATCTCATTAAATTAGAAACTTTATATGACATAAAAAATCTTTTGAACCTCAGTTTAAGGGGAAAGTAATGCATTTGCTTTACGGCAATTGGTTTCCCCTGTATCACAATCTTACTTTGATGAGTCTAATTTCCTATGTTCTCTTTCCACCTAGAAGCCCCACAAACCATACAAATATCCAATGGATAGTTTCCTTTATAAACAAAATATAGTTGTTTGCACATGAATCTATGGTCTCATATGTAAAACCTAAGTTCTCTGTCAACTTATGAGCATGGTAATAAAACTCAGGAATCTTAGCATCGACAGGAAGAACCTTTTTCAATAACACCAAAAGCATGTCGAATGATGTGTCTGACCAATTATTCAAAGTCTTCAAATGCAACAACTCCACAATAAATGACAGTTTATTATAATAATCACATCCAGGATATAATTCTATTTTCGCATCATGAAGTGCTTCATAAAGCCTTCTTGAATCACGATATGCACCAGAGCGAAGATTTATCTCACCAGTCTCAAGATTCTGGATGTCAATGCCTTTAGGATACAACCCATGTACCATTTCAGTAAGCATTTCATGAATTGGATCATTCATCCTTGCATCAACATCAATCTGAACTGCATCCGTATTTTGACAATGAACATATTATTCTCCATGATGAGTCCAACTCTTATAATTTTTCATAAATCCATTAAAGAATAGGTGCTTCCTCATAGTATCTCGTGTGAATTGAAATTTGTTAGCACATTTTCTACATGGAAAAATAATATAGTCACTTTTAAATCCTATGGTGAAGTCAATAAACTGTATAATTCCATTGAAATATTCTCTAGATGTTCAATTTGGAAGATCAATCCAACTCTTATCCATAATAATATATGTATAACAAACATTTACACAATAATTATTACATTTTCATTTTTCAAATCAACTATATTTAAAATAAATACTAATAAATTGTTTGTGAACCATTGATAAAATAATAATTTAAGTGAAAGCCCATGTCATACCTGATTGCGCTACAAACCTGGAAGGGAGGGGAGTCGAAGGCGGTGCTGCGAGGGAGAGGAGAGGCAGCAAAGGGGAACCAGAGCCAGAGGTGGTGCGGTGAGGGAGGGGATGGGCGGCGGTGGTGGTGAGGAGCTGGAGGAGAGGAGGCGGTGAGGGGACGGGGGACGGGAAGTGGGGGGGTGTCCGGTGTGGGGGGGTTTCCGGGGTGCGGGGAGGGCTGTCTGGGGTACGGGGGGGGGGGGGGGGCTGTCCAGGGTACGGGGGGGTGTCTGGGGTGCGGGGGGGGCTATCCAGGGTGTGGGGGGGTGGGGCTGTCTGGGGTGGGGGGTCGTCCGGGGTGGGGGGAGGGCTGAGGGGGCGGAGTCCAAAGGGCGGAGGGGGCGGAGACCGGAGGGGGCGGAAGCCGGAGGCCGGAGGGCGGAGGCCAGAGGGCAGAGGGACGCTGGAGGGGATGGAGGGTAGGGTGGAGGATGGCAGGAGGTCGGAGGGCATACAGACCCAGAGGGTAGAGGGCGGAGGGCGCGCTGAGGGCGGAGGCTGATGAGGGCGGAGGGTGGAGGGCGGCGAGGGCGGCGAGCGGTGGAAGGCGGTGAGGGAGGTGAGCGGTGGAGGGCGGCGAGGGCGCACAGAGACGGGGGAGGGCGCGTGGGGAGGGCGGCAACGGGGGGTCTAGGTCGAGGTTGAGGGAGGAGGCGGGGGGGCACCGTAGACACTTTTTTTTGGAAAAGCTTAGCAACTGCCAGAGGCGGTCGCCCGTGTCAGGGGGCTTCAAAGCCCAATATTGTAGTAGTGAAGCCTTTGACCATCACGCCATTTCTTGTTCATATTCAAGAATTATCTATATGAAAATTAACTAAATAAGTATAAGATAAAAATTATAAGGAAATTAATTAAGTAATAGTTGATAAAATGATGAGAAAACAATCTGATCACGTTTGATCGGTTTTGGAGATGTGATGTGCGTTTTAAACTAAAATGACACTTATATATTGAAAACACAGACTTCAATTCATATTGACCACATCGTGTGTCAGATTAAAGTGTGTTCGATTTATATATTTCATAAATGAATTATTGATTGTACTAAATTATCAAGACAATCCAAACACATTTGATCAGTTTTCAGTGAGTGATTCAATTTTTTAACTAAATTGTCAATTTTAAACTGATAACAGACACTTTGAGTCATACCGAGCACAACATGTATCAGATTGAGATGTGGATAATTCTTACATGTCAGAAATGACTTATGGATTATTTTAATAAAGTATAAAAATAATCCAAATGAGTTTGTTTAGTTTTAAGTATGTCACTTTTCTTTTTTACTAAAATTAATGTCAATTTTAATTAAAAAGACGCACTTGGTGTCATACCAGTCACACCATACGTTTTATTGAGGTCCGTATAATTTCTAAACATGAAAAATGACTTATGGATAATTTTACTAAATTATGAAAATAATTAAAATGTTTTTTCTTAGTTTTGAGTATGTCACTTGTGTTTTTAACTAAAATGCCATTTTAAACTGGAAACATGTACTTTGAGTTGTACTGATCACATCATGTGTCATTTTGATGAGAGATAGATTATTACATGACAAAAATAACTTTTTAATAATTTTCCTAAATAATCAAGACAATCCAAGTTTTTTTTCTTTATTTTTAGTGAGTGACACATGTTTTGAACTAAAATGTTAATTTTAAATCGATAATAGAAACTTTGAGTCAAACCAGACACACTGTGTATCAGATTGAGGTGAGTATAATTCTTACTTATCACAAATGACTTATGGATAATTTCCATAGAGTATCAAAACAATATGAATGAATTTTCTCAGTTTTGAGTATGTCACTTTTCTTTTTTACTAAAATTAATGTTAATTTTAAATAAAAATACACACTTGGAGTCATACCGATAAAACTGTACATCAGATTGCGGTGAAGCTCATTCATACACATCATAAATAAATTATGGATAATTTTCCTAAAGTATCAAAATAATTCAAATACATTTTCTCAGTTTTGAGCATGTCACTTGTGTTTTTTTACTAAACTGTAATTTTAAACTGGAAACACACACTTTGGGTCATACCGGTCACATCGTGTGTCATATTGATGTGAGACTAATTCTTACACATAAAAAATGACTTATGAATCATTTTAAAAAATTATCAAGATAATAAGAGTGTTTTTTCTCAGTTTTCAATGAGTTATGCACATTTTGAACTAAAATGTCAATTTTAAATTGATAACAGACACTTTGAGTCACATCAGGCACACCGTATATCAGATTAAGATACGGCTAAATCATACACATAAAAATTTACTTATGGATCATTTTACTAAAGTATTAAAATAATATGAATGTGTTTTCTCATTTTGAGTATGTCACTTGTATTTTTTACTAAAATTAATGTTAATTTTAAATAAAAAGACACACCTAGATCCATATCGGTTAAACCGTGCTTTAGATTGAGGTAAAGATGATACATATACATCAAAAAAGACTTATGGATAATTTTAATTAAGTATCAAAACAATCAAAATGAGTTTTCTTAGTTTTGAGTATGTCACTTTTATTTTTTACTAAAACGTCATTTTAAATTGGAAACATGAACTTTGAGTCATACCAGTCACATCGTGTGTTATTTTGATGTGAGAATGATTCCTACACATCAAAAATTACTTATGAATAATTTTACTAAATTATCAAGACAATATGAGCATGTTTTCTTGGTTTTAATGAGTGAAACACTTTTTGAACTAAAATAACAATTTTAAACTAATAACATACACTTTTAGTCATACTAGGCACACCATGTATCATATTGAGGTTAGGTTTATTCCTACATGTCACAAATGACTTATGGATCATTTTTATAAAGCATCAAAACAATACGAATGTATTTTATTAGTTTTGAGTATGTCACTTGTCTTCTTTACTAAAATTAATGTCAATTTTAAATAAAAAGACTCACTTAGAGTCATATTGGTCACACAATGCATCAAATTGAGGTTAATCTGATTTATACATGTCACAAATGACTTATGGATCATTTTTATAAAATATAAAAACAATCTGAATGTGTTTTATAAGGTTTGAGTATGTCACTTATTTTTTTACTAAAATGTCATTTTAAACTGGAAACACACACTTTGAGTCATATCATAAACATCATGTGTTAGTTTAATATGAGACTGATTCTTACACATTAAAAATGGATTATGAGTAATTTTCCAAAATTATTAAGATAATATGAGTACATTTTCTTAGTTTTCAGTGAGTGACACACTTTTTGAACTAAAATGTAAAATTTAAACTAATAACAGACACTTTGAGTCATACCGAACACACCATGTATCAGATTGAGATTTGAAAGATTCATACACATCATAAATGACTTATGGATCATTTTCATAAAGTATCAAAATAATCCGAATACGTTTTATTGGTTTTAAGTATGTCACTTGTCTTTTTTACTAAAATTAATGTCAATTTTAAATAAAAAGACACACTTGGAGTCATATCAGTCACATCGTACATCAACATAATATGAAAATGATTCCTATGCATAAAAATGACTTATGGATCATTTTACTAAAGTATCAGAACAATCTGAATGTGTTTGCTCAGTTTTGAGTATGTGATATGTGTTTTGAACTAAAATGTAAACTATAAACTAAAAATATACAGTTCAAGTCATATTGATCACACTTTTTATTGGATTGAGGTTTAAATTATTGAGTATGTGATTTGTGATTTTCTTTAAATTATCCACATAAATCTAGAAAATAGAGAACATGTTCCATTTGGATGGAAGAGGAAACCACATTCTGCCCAAAACACTTCACATTTCATGTAACATGGGGTTTCCTCTTCCATCCAAAAGAAACATGTTATCTCTTTTCTAGATTTTTTTTAAATAGTTTAAATCAAAATATTACTTCCCAAAATATCTGTGAAAATAAATAAATAAGTATTAGATAAAAATTATAAGGAAATTAACTTAAAAATAGTAGAAAAAATGATGAAAAAATTAATTAAATAAGTTGTAGGAATTATCATTTTCATGATGAATGTATACATTCTTGACCCATTTACTTATTTACATTATTTCATTTATAGCCTTGAAGTCCAATATCTCATGATAAAGAGTAGCTTCGAACAAACCACCCCAAATAGAGCAAAATAATCCACTTATATAAGATAAAAATTCTTATGTTAGTAATACTATAAATAAATAAATTAAACAAATATATGAAAATATATATTAATAAAATGTAAATTTTAAACTGAAACCCCAAAATTTGAGTCATACCAGGAACACTATGTATTTGATTGAGTTATGGTTGATTCCACCATTTCTTTTTATCCTACAATACATTCAATATTCTGGGTTATCTAATAATATTATTGTTTGATAACCCAAAATGTTGAATACATTGGAGAATAAAAAGAAAATTGTATCATCATGAGTTCATCATCCTTATTGAGTGCATGATCATAGTACATGAGTGAATCATCCCTTTTGAAAAAGTAATTTCTTCATGATCGCTAGAAAAATTAACAAAATAATAATAAGATAAAAATGATAAGGAAATTAACTAAAAAAGTAGATAAAATGATGATAAAATCAACTAAATAATTAGTAGTAAGTCACATATTCATGTTATATATGTAAAATCTAAGATCATTTTCTAAATTTTGATTATTTGATGTATTTTTTAAACTAAAATGACACTTTTGTTTTGAAAACGTTTACTTTGAGTTATACCGAACACATCGGGTGTTAGATTGATGTGCGGTGAATTACCACATGTGAAAAATTAATTATGGATAGTTTTCCTAAAGTTTGAAAACAATCCAAGACAATTTTCTCAATTTTTACTATTTTATGTATGTTTTAAACAAAAATGACACTTTTGTATTGAAAACACGTACTTCAAGTCATACTGACCATATCAAGTCTCAGATTGATCTAAATCCAATTCCTACATCTTACAAATGACTTATGGATCATTTCCCCAAAGTTTAAAAATTATTCAAGCTCATTTACTTGGTTTTGAGCACGTAACATTTTTTTTGAACTAATTTTTAAATTTTAAAAAATAAGTATTAGATAAAAATGATAAGAAAATTTACTAAAAAAGTAGATAAAATGATAAGAAAATTAACTAAATAAGTAGTAGGAAGTCACATCTTCATGATGTTTGTATGCATTATGACACCTTGTATTCTATTCATTCATTTATAAAAAAAAATTATTTCCTCTATTATACTTATCCTTGAGAAAAAAATCAAAAAAAACATATAAGAATTTTGATACTAATTCTTTACACCCAAATATATTTCTAAGGTCATAGCTTGTACTAAATCAAAAATATAATAGGTAATCACCTAAATTTTATATCAGAAAACATTCCAACACCATGTATGATTTCCACTCATCTCTAAAAAAATTAGTTCTTATTTTTAGTATGAATTTTTTCATAAATTTTAGTATTACTAAGAAAATATAGACAAAAAATGATTAAGAAATATTTTTATTGAAATTATAATTACCTTCAAAAAGTACATGTTTGGGGATGCTAGTATTTCCATGGTTTATGATATCTTTTATAAAGTTTCAAACATAATATCCACAATCATTGTTGTTATCTTACTTCGGACACTGAAAAAACATTGACAAAAATAAGTAAATTGTTTTAAAATATATTTTTATAGTTAAATATTTATATATATACCCAAATCTATTTCCATTTGAAGTAATCCATGAGATTTTTATATTCATTCACCAACTTCATACCATGATTTATCCTATATTTAGTGACCACCCTATCATAAAAAAATTCTTATTAAAACATATAATGAAAAATATAATTCTAATTTTATATATTAAATATTGATTTCAGTGAATTAAAAATTCAAAATACACATCATGTGTGGTTGGTTTGTTGGATATCCATGCATTGGATCCAAAAAATAAATATTTGGGTATCCATATTGATTGTGATTAGTATCTAATGCTTCCTAAAAAAACCAAAAAAAATTAATGAAAAAATAAAAATATATTATATATTATTAGATTATAAAGTTTTAACCATGTATTGTAGGCATCAAAAATTGTTTGTTGGTTGTTATTTTCTTCTCAAACAACATGTTTTGTGAATCTTTTTTCTTATCAATTTATTACAACTCTATCTAAATTTCTTGTGTACAAATGATATAGGGATTAATGAATCCAAATCATGATTCAAAAATTTCCCCCTTTATATAGTATTAATATAATCGCTTATATAAAATATGAATAGTTATTAACATTAATGAAAATATTAAATCATTTTTTGGACAGGTGTATTATAAAAATGTACCTTATATATATATATATATATTCACAATTGAGACTCTTAACCATTAAAACATTATAATATAATTTATACTCTTGAGACCAACCATGTCTATAATGAATGTTCCAAATATTTATTCTTCATATAGAATGTAGGACATATCTTTATCTTTGTATGTGGTGTATGCATGAATTTGTAATGATAATATATATTGTACTGGAATTGGTGGGGAGAAGGTACTCTCAGAATGTCTTTTTGTTTTTTTAGTCAATTCACTAGATTGCCTTGATCCAACCATCTATTTCCCCATTGTTTTATCCATCTGTAATACCATACCTCGCTTATGACCTTTTTTCATCAACTGTTGTAGGTTTTTCATTTGAAAAAATATGTTAAGGACATACCTTATATATCTTTATAATATTATACAACCATGCTATGAAATTTCCAATATCATCATTGATTGTTGTAATATTTAGATCATCAAGTGGAACATGAAAGTCAACACTCAACTCTTGAGATTCCTCAATCCCCACTCTCATTTGATCTTCTAGGAGTTATTTTTTATGTAGCATGTCTCCCAGGATATTATATACCAAACCCCTTGCAACAAGGAATTGTGTGGGTGTTGATAAATAAAAATCACATACAACTTCACCCTATAGAATTTTAGTAATATAAAGTTATCAGAAGCTGTTTGATTCACATTTAAGATAAATAGTAATGAAAAAATTGATTAAATCGGGTAAGGTATGCAGTTTAGGGGAATGAATAGACTCAAATATAGAAAGGTCATTTGGTTGTTCATGTGTTGATCTTTATTCCACTTCCAATTCAATTTTATCCTTTTTCATATATTGGTATAGTAAACTATACCAGACAATAATTTCTTAAAAAGTATCTATTTATTCCTACAACCTTTCATCATCTTATATGTATCTTCTTATGATTTTTTATTCTTGAAATATGTTCGAGGAGACACTCCAAAACCCACACCTCTAATGTGATCATATTGTTCCATCCAATTCAAAGATATTGAAAGTAGTTTTTATTCTAGTACAATCACTGTCGATTCTTATGTCTAAACCATAAAAAAAATATGAACATAAATAGATATTTTTATGTAATATTATTATAAACTATAACTAATTACTATTATTTTATACTTACACATGTTTCTCATACTGCTTTTTTGTTTTCATCGACTTGTTTACCCACCTTATTTATGTGAGCCTCATTCTATAACACATGACGTGGGATGAAATTGACATCATAATTTGATTCATAAAATTACATATAAAAAAAATAAAATATATTGTTTCATATCACATAAAAATTTTATTATCGGTTTAAAATACATACCAATTTCCTCTCTAGTGAATCGTACCCCATCCTTTTTGATAAGGGTATATTGGTTTTGATGCATGTTATTTATTTTCATCACTCCTTTTCAGTTTCATAAATTAATAATTTTGAATCGTATTGGATAAAATAAATAATTTTAAATAATATATTATTAACTAAAATGTACTTACAATGATTTATCATCCCAAAAAATGATGAAAGCATTACATGTTTCTTACTTTATAATGTGTTCATAATCAACTGGTGGGTGGTAATTTATTTTCCCCTTAACACCCATAGGATGCAACTTGGTAAGAAGAGTCTGGAAGCCTCTATGGGATTTTCCAACAGCCATTAAGACATATTTCTTATGAAAATCATCTAAAATAAATGAACTTTTAAAGGAATAATGAAAATTAATTCAACTTTTCATTATATAATTTTTCTGTAAAATGGATAAAGTTTATAGGAACATTTACTTTATATATTTCCAAAGGGTTTCCTTCATTGTGGGCTAGACGTGGTTCCATGAATCTATATCAATCAACACATTCATCCTCGCTATGACCCCAATATAACTAATGAACATTGAATTGTTGGGTTCAACAGGTTGACCACATTGATCCATCCAACCTCAAATTTTATACCCTTATTTTTTACCATGATAATTTTAGTCAACACTATGATGTTGCGTTGTTCTTTTTTTTCATCAATATGTTTTTGATCCCATTATTATTCTACAGTTTCAGCATCAACCACTTTTTCTTCCCTGGGATTGGTAACATCATCATGTGCAGAATAAATTGTCTGCATGAGTAGTCAAAAATTTAATTTAGATTATGTTAATATAGTAGAGAACACATAATATTATGATAAAAATAATAGTATATTAAAAAACACATTAATATGCTCATTGAAATCTCTTTATTTTTTTAAATATTGAAGGGATTTGGATCCTCTATTGAGAATCCAAATATTCTCTTTGTGGTCCCCTCTAACATAAAAGACATTAATACATTGGGACCACCAAAAAATGATTGTGATCTCCCAATTAAAGGTTCATCCTCAATTGAATTTTCTTCTGACTCTATAGTTATTTTAGTCTCTAGAAGGATAATTGACCAATTCTTATTTTCTATATCTGAGATATAAAATACTTTAAATGGTTATGATTCCATTATGAATAACTCATCTTTTTTCTATCCCATACTAAAATTCACCTTCATGAAGCCAATTTCATAAACTTTCACTACACTTCTGTTTTCAACCCATTTTCACTAGAAAATCATCACTTGAAATGTTGTATAATCCAACTCGTATATCTATTCAATAATTCCAAAATATGACATATTCATTTAAATTGTATTTCTATCCTTGGAACTATATTTGTGTATCACTTCCGCCACAAGCATAACTCCATTATTTTTTATCATGTTTCAGTCATCATATTCTTTTGTATAGAATGTATAACCATTAATTACAAAATCAGTGTAAGATATAAAATTTTCATTTGGTTCCCTAGATATCCATATAATTTTTTCAACAATTGAATTTTTATTTTAAGATAACTTCTTGTAAATATGATCTTGTAACCATCCTATAAATTATTGATTATGTGTATTTAATATCCATCCTTCATCCCTTGATGAATTAAAATATATAATAATTTCTTTGTGGGTTTCAATGACTAGATCAAAATCTTCAGTATTTTGTAAAATTTAAAGGTGAACTTAATCCCACTCTTTTATGGTAATTGTAACAAAAAATATTCCAAAAATACCTTCACCCATAGGACATACACTATGATGAGACTTTGGGAGACCAATGCTATCAACATTTGATAGGTAATCAGTACAGAATTCAACAGATTCTTCAACAATATATCATTATACAATACAAACTTCTGGACAACTTCAATTCTTTACATACCCTTTCAAAATATTAATATATTATTCAATGATGTACATCCATATTTAATGGACATAACCTTATATTTGAACCTCTATAAATAATTGAACCATCAGGTGGACCATTATATCAAATAATGATGGTGGGAAGAAAATCTCTAATTCACATAATATGACTAAAACCACTTTATTCATGATTATAAACTTCACCAAGTCTATAACATTACTACATATGGATTTAAAAAATAAGCAGAGTCTAGTTAATGTATATCATACATTTTTACGAAGAATACAATGTAAAGATACAAACATAAAATCTTGTATCAAAACATGTCATTTGTGTGATTTTATTACCTGTAACTTAAAATTAGTCATTGACACTACATTATTAATATTTTTTGAATACCCCTATGATACTTTTACACCATTCAGAAAAATGAAAAATTGTAATTTTTCCTATCTGGATAGAGTGAAAGCTACAAGAGGAAGAAAATTCCACCATATACCCTTGAATGGTTCCAACTCTTTCCTTATCCCCATGTCCAACCTAGACTTGATGCCATCTTTTATTTTGTTAGTAATATTTATTAAATTGACAATAACACCATCAAATACATTTTTTTTATAAGTATGACATCAAGAAAATGTCTAATGTACAGACAATTCCAATACAACAATTCAAAAAAAATTGATCTCTTTTTCCTACATGATTTTGTAAGGTTTTTTAAAAATGTTTTAACGAAAATAGTTTCAATATCTTTTAATTTATTGAACAATTGATCAACCATTAGTATATATGGTGTTTCACCTTTTTTTTATTCCCATTGAATATTTTCATCCATGATTAGTATTTATGTTATCTAGGTAAAAAATCCTAATGTCCTAAAAACATACTCTTTGAGGAATGTTTCAATCAAACTGAGTGTGTGTATTCTTCAAAAATAGGAAGCCCCAACATTCCTTTAATGTTATAGCCTTAAAAATTTCTATAATAAGGAAATTCATTTATCATCCCATACAACATGACCCTCAATGTAAATTCTTCACTTCTATGATCATCATACATTATAACACCTATATCCCAAATAAATTTAAGATATTCGATCAATAGATCCAAATAGACATAAATATCATTACCAGGTTGTTTTAGTCTAGATATAATAAGAGACAATGTAATGTATTTGAGATTCATACATAACCATGGTGATAAGTTATAATTTACCAACATGAATGGCCATGTACTATGAGTACTACTTTGTACACCAAAATTATTTATTCCATATGTAGATAATGCAAGATAGAAGTTTCTTAGCTCATTTCCAAATTTAGGATACTCATAATCGATTTTATTCCACTAAGAAGAGTCTATTGGATGACATAGTTACCCATCTTTAATTCTTGTATCTGCATGTCATGAAAATTATCTTTCAGTTTCCTGACAACCATATAGTCTTCTAAAGCATGTATTGATAGGAAAGTACCATAAAAATTTCAAAGGACTTGATTCATATTTATTGTATCAATACATGCCACACTTAAGAAATTTTATGAGTGATTCATGGTCCTTGAGAAACAATATGAAATCATTTGGTCAATCATGTATTTTTTAGAGATTATTCCCATTGAACATAGAATTCGTTTAGTTTCATATGTTCAATATGGAAGTTAATTTTATTATGGTATCATATCATTATGGAGACCAATTATTTTTATAAAGTTGGTGTTTCTCCATCCGCTACTGGATTTCAAATTATATAACTTCAATACAACTAAAAATTTGTGTATTTATTACAACCGGTATACAATGGTCTCATAGAAAAACTATTTAACTTCTCAAAAAAATCGAATAATCACAGAGGTAATCTTTAATTTCCATTTTCATTTCTTCTATAAAATCTCCATCATCATTTACAATTGTATTTATATCAAATTATCCATAAAACTGTAGTATCATCCCAATTGATGTGCATGTTCAATTTCCCCCCATGTTTAGTCCAAAATTTATAGCTCTGATCTATTCTATGACAAGTCAAATGTTCTTAAAACTCTACCAAAATAATTTTTATTGAATAAAAACAATGTAAACATGGATAAAGGATTTGATAAGGGTCTTATGCATGCTATATTACAAACTTGATGAACTATTTAACTCAATCTTCATACTCTTTTGTCATACGATTATCATTCACTGATTTTAGATTCATATCCATCTTATTAAGTTCATAAAATATTTATTTTGTATAATAAATAAATAAATACACACAATATATTCATAATCAAAGGAGAAAGTTATAGATAATTCCAACAAGAGGAACCCAACATTTGATTATTTCAAATAATTTCTGTATTCTTTGATGGAAATGGATAATTGAATTTAAGAAAATAATTACTCCACTAGTGGTAGGTTTTATCCTCTAAATTCATAAAAAATGATCACTAGTACCTGGTATGGGATAACTACTCCTCATTGTAATTTAAGAAACATGGGTTCCTATCAAGAAAATATGGGGATGAGTCTCAAGAAACAAAATGAAATAATAACTTTTTGGGAGATGAAGCTAATTGGGATGATAGTTGTCTCCTTGATTCTAAATTTTCCTAGGCTGGGAGTTTGCGAAGAACCTCACAAAATTTCTTAGTTTGTTACCTAAAGATGAAAAAAGAAACAACAATAGTTTGATCCCTACAAGGGGATCCTTGATTGGTGTGACTGTTAGAAGGCTCTATTGTATGGTCTTACACACACTCATGTTGAGACAACCATTACAGTTTCAACATTCAAATATATCTTATAATTAATCCATGAAAAGGAAAAGGTCTTTGGTCCAAGGATTAAATTTTAGAAGTGCTTAGATTCCCATGAAAAAAGGTAGTAATTCTAGGATGGTTTCTATAACCTTTCTAGGTTAGAGTCCAACAAGTGGGAGTAGTTGAATTTTATTAATTTCTTCACTTGGTATGTGGTGAGCTCGGTGGTGTTTCATTGATAGTCTGAGTGGAGCTTTAAAGGAGTGATGGAGTTTAGGAGAGCGTCACTTGTTAATGAAAAAATGTCATGTATTATTAATTCAATAATCTGGAAAAAGTAGTGAGTAATTAGAATTATATGGGACATTTTACCATTGAAAGGTATCGATCAACCCTTGATCCTTATTTTCTTTAATTATGACATCTTATCAATGATAGATATCCATATAAAGCATAAATGTTTCCTCTCTCATTTATTCCCATTTACCATGTTCTAATATAATTTTAATCATAAATCAAGGGCTTTAAAATCATTATTACATGTATAATTATAAAATATATTATTAAAAATGTTAATAGAATGTATTTCTTACTCAAACAAATCACATAAAAACTTATATTAATCTAATATCACTAATAAATATATTGGAAAAAAAATATTTATTATTGGATGGAAGAATTCCCTTGGAAATTCTTGTTCTTATTTCCATTTAATTGTGACCTGGCTTTCTAAATTTGTGTAAAAATATCTTTACTTGGAACATATAAGGTCATGTAATCACCAGATTTTGACATAGGGTCATGGAGCTTGGAATTTCATGAAACCAATGGGTAAAACTATTATTAAGGATATAAGTGGAGGAGAGGGAGAGGGTGAAACTATTTTGGTTAATGTTATTAATTTTATTATTTTAAAAATTGGTTAGTTTATTATTATTTTCATTAATAAATGGTAGTTTTCTATTAAACTGATTTCTTAATGGTAATTTTAATTTATTTTTTATTTTTTATTCTAACTATGTTTTGAGTTTTGAATAAAATTTCTAAAATATTTATTCTATGAAAACTTATAATTCTAAATAAACCATTATTTTTGCTGAGAGTAAAGGTTAGTATTATTAAATTTGTTATCTCAATAGTAATGATCATAGTAGATGTTATTTGGAATTTTGTTTTTTCAATGTAAATTAAAATTCATAAAATATTTGTTTGTTCTTTTAAAACAAATTAGATTGTTAATTGAGTTATTTATCTAATCATACATATCATCATCCTATTTATTTTTAAATAATTTTTTAGGTTGTTTTTTTAAATAATTATAATTATCTTTTGGATGTTTATTTTTAGATTAAAGAACACAACAATATATAAAATGTGGTGGTTGGAAAATGGTGGTTGAAATGTTGGTTGTGATGAAAATTGAGATAGAAAAAGTGTTGTACAAGTTATTAGATCTAGGATAAATACTATATTGGTTACTGGAATAGACAATGGACTACATTGAGGTAGAGTTTTCCAAGATATACCAAGCTTCCTGGCATTATTTTTCAATTCCTTCTTCCAATCAACCATTTTATTTTTATCACTATTTGAATTTTTAATCATTCTTAACTTCAATATAGTTATCCTTAGCATTAAATTAGTATGAATTTGAATCCATGATATTAATAATATTAATAGAATTAAAAAATGACTCTTCATGTATTATCCATGAATTGAATACCCATACGACACTTGATTCATGTTCACTACTACCCAAAGAGCGCTCCTTAGTCTCCAGAAACTGGTGGCTAGTGTTGTGAGTCTCAAATTACATTTGGGGAATGATTTAACCATTTTTTTATAGAGATATGTCATGGTTGTTCTTTACATAAAATTCAAAATGACTCATTAGTAGGTCAAACCTTCCAAGAATAAAACATTAACCAAAAAGTCCATATGAGGAAAGAAAAAGAATGTAAACCACCCATAACTCTCTCGATAAATAAAAACACAACTAAAAACATGAAAATCATAGTATAAAGGTATTTTAGAATAAAATTCAAACCAAATATAGCCTAGTACTGAGGAAAAACTAAGAGGAATTAGAGAAGATCCAAACACGATCACGAATAACCTCAAGTAGCTCATAATCTGAAGTAAGAATTGATCCCTCTTCTATAATAAACATAAACAACCCGTTCTGGTGATCCTATGGTTACTATTATCCCTAAGTACATGGCAATTAGTAGAAGAGAGATTGTATGTCCACTGAGAAATCCATGTAGGGTTTGAGCAAAAATTATATAGTAGGAAACCACTAATGGTGTCTCAACACAGTAGAGAAAAAGGTTATGGGAATAAAAATATCTACTAATTTACAAAGATATAGAGTAAGATAGTTTTAATAGTTAACAAACAAGGAAGAATAGTGGATCAAAGTGAAGCGTTAAAAATAAAAAAAACTAAAAGTAAACTGATAACCCCTATAAAAGTAGGGTGCTCACCTTTATTTACATCCTTTGAGAGTATCTTAATATTGATGTTTGGCTAGAGGTAGGGAAAACAAGTAGTATATCCCATCAAGGTATATATATATATTGTCTAGTCTTTATCCCAACTTTTGGGATAAGGGAAGTGGTATACCAAGCTGAGGCCTTAGCCCATCTTGTGGGATAGGGGAAGAGGTATACCATGTTAGAGCGTTTCTATCCCTTGAAGGAGAAGGAAACCGTAGGACCCACAAAACCACTGAGCTAAAAAAACATCGTACTAACGCACACTACGGAACCCAAACAAGCAAGCAACGAGAGTGGAGGATAAAAAATAACATACCTTAGATTTGAGGCTTGATTCATCCGAGAGATGGTCAAGGGGGAGCGACAGCAATAGTGGAATTTTGTGAGAGCTTGAGAGGTGTGAAATCAATCAATCTAGTTAGGGTTCTTTTAAAAAGACAAGGGAGGGTTTTATCAGTGCTTCCAAAAAAGCGCTGATGAAGAGGGGTTTTATCAGTGTTGAATTAATAAGCATTGATAAAAGATCCCTTTATCAGTGTTAAGCAAGTGATAATAAAATCCATCTTTATCAACGATATTTTTTTAGCGCTAATAAAGACGAATTTTAGATAAAGATTTATAATTATATTTATAAATAAATATATTTTTAAATATATTTTTAAATATTTATATATAATTATAAATGTATTTATATCATTATATATTTATATATATACATATATATTTAATATATATATATATATATAATTATAAATATATTAAATATATTCACTATTTAAATATATAATTATAATTTTATAATTATTTAAATATATAATTAATTATTTATAATTTTATAAATATAGGAAATATATATTTATAAATAAATATATTTTTAAATATATTTATAATTATAAATATATTTATATCATTATATATATTTATATAATTATATATATATTTAATAAATATATATAAATATAAATATAAATATAGTAAATATATTCATTATTTAAATATATTTATTATAATTTTATAATTATAAATATATTTATATCATTATATATATATTTATATCATTATATATATATATATATTCAATATATATAGGTTTAATAATTAAATATAAATATAAATATAAATGTAGTAAATATATTCATTATTTAAATATATTTATTATAATTTTATAATTATTTAAATATATGTATATTTATTTATAATTATATAAGTACTTTAAAAAAATTATTTATTTATTTATAATTATAAATATAGTAAATATACACTTATATATATATTTAAAAATATTTATTTAAAAATATATTTTTAACATTATTAATGAATATATAATATTAAATGCATGCATGTTAAAAATGAGTGAAATTGAATAATTAAAAATGAGTACAATTTAAAAATACTAAAAAATGGACCAGTTTTATTAATTAAATAAATTATTAAAAAAATATGGATATATATTGAAATGAAGATGAATACATATTGAAAAAATTAAAGCATAATAAATAAATAAATATAAATAAATATTAGAAAATGATTAAATTCCAAAATAATAAAATAAAAAAATAAAAAAATGAATAAATAATACTAACTATAATAATATTAAAAATAATCGAATAAATTTTACCAATTAAAAACATAATACATTAAATATATCATGTTACTAAATGAAATTTTGAAGTGAATATTAAAATTTGAATAAATTACACAAATATTATGTGTATGTGTTTCTATATAATATTTCATTAATTAGGTAAATATTTGTGTGTGTGCATTGTATATAAAAATATATTAATTATGTATATGTATATGTGAAATTAATGTAACACACATTTGATATATGTTAAATTAAAAAATCAAACAACATTTAATGAAATGTCCATTACTCAATACAATTAGTCAATATTTTAAATTAATGTTATTTTTTAATTATAAATCATTATTCACTATATATATGACTTATTTAATGTAAGCATAAATATTTTGTATTATAAAAATCATATTTTATGAAATATTATATATATTGATATATATATATATAGAAATACATATGAATATATTTCTATATTAAAAATATTAAATGTATTAATAAATAATTACGTATAAAAACCATTAAAAATAAATAAGTCATTAATATGCTTTTAATTATTAAATTTTATTCATTTTATATATTTATATTTAATATATATAATTTATTACTATTTATAATTAATGTTTATGTATATATATATATTAAATTTGTTCATTTTTATTAATAATTGTCTCATTAATAAAGTTTTAATAATTTTGTAATTTATTAATTTTTAATTTTTCTATTTAATTATTACAATTTATTCTTTTTATATATCTATATATAATATATACTATTTATTAATATTTATAATTTATATATATGTATATTAAATTTATTCATTTTTATTAATAATTCTTTAACTAATAAACTTTTTTATTTTTTTAATTTACTCATTTTTAATTTTTATTTGTTTAATTATTTTAATTTATTCATTATATATATATTTAATATACACTATTTATTAATATTTATAATATATATATATTAAATTTATTAATAATTATTTAATTAATAAAATTTTTAATATTTTTTTAATCTATTCATTTTTAATTTTTATTTGTTTAATTGTTTCAATTTTTTAATTTTTTAATATTTTCAATATTATTAATATTTTTAATAGTTGTATTTTTTAAAAAAAATTATTGGTATATATTGAAAAATGTGGGTCAGGCCATGTATAAGCCTGGATGGTGGGCCAACACAGATGTATACTGGTGGGTTAAACTAGGGGATGCAAAGAGTGGGCTAGTGTCTGCATGGGCCCATGGGCACATATGAGTGTGTGTGAATAGTGTATGCGGGAGCTCATCCCTGCAACAGGCTTCTAAACTTTTCATTCGACAAAATAATATATAAAGAAGTTGTTGCACTTGCACTATTTCGATGTGGGTCTCGTAAAAGGGATTAGGACCTTTATCAGTGCTAAAAATAAAGAACTGATAAAGGTTCCCTTTATCAGCACTAAAAAAGAACCGATAAAGGTAACCCTTTATCCGTGCTAAAAAACAAGCACTGATAAATGGTGCCTTTTATCAACGCTTTTTTTAACATTGATAAAGGGTTACCTTTATCATCGCTTTTTTAGCACCAATAAAGGAAGAATTTATCAGTGCTTTTTTCTAGCACTGATAAAGGCTATCGTTGTATATTGCACATTTTGTATTACTCCCTGGAGGAAAGATCTTGTGTGATGGCCTCTGAACTGAGGCCTCATCACTAATTGAATCATTGTCGTGATCCTGAATTGGTAACTTGGATGGCTATCATTACAGAGGCATACTGAAATTTTAATCAAGATGCACCATGGTCAGATGAGTATATATATATGGGGAGATGACTCAAGAAGGACAATCAAAAGACTCAATCCTATATGATGCATGTACAAATGTTTTTTGCAACCAATGTCTCAGTATACCAAGTCAACAAGAAGGTGGTTAGAGTCCTGGTGTATGGATACATCGGCTGCCACACCAATGATGGGTTCCCTGGCCTGAAAGCTGCACTCAATACACTTTTATACTATTTCCATAAGTTCCAAACCATACCTCACCAAGGTTCAAAACTTAAAATATGACATCCTTCCTTTTTATTACATAACATTTCATTACTTTTTATAAACAGAGGATCTTTAAAGTCTAGTGTCTTGGAAATCAGGAACATAATACCTGAAAAAAACATAAAACATTCTTCTAAACCACTTGTAAGGATTTATCAAAGTTTCTTCCTATGTAAATTTACTGCATCTCATATCCCAGAGATAGACATCAAAGGAAAGGGTGAGCAGAAGGCCCAGTAAGGGTAAGCAAGGGAATCAATGTACTTGTGATATCAATAAAAACTTGAATAAAAACATAAAGACATGAGAAATGGAAGAATAGGCATATCATAAAGAAAATAACTTGGAACATAACTTGAATATGTGGCTACAACATTTCATTTAGACATTAATGAACATATCACCAAGGTCCATCCCCAAGGTGTCATAAAAATTACCAAGGTTATTCACCAAGGTATCGTGAAACTTGTCATCTCTAGAGATTAATTCTTTACCCAATGCATTGGAGTGATATCAGGGTGCACCCTTAATATGTATTTAATTTCATGTGATCCATGTAGATCATAATCAATCATTTCATAAATAACCCAAATAGATTCAATGAAATGGGTTTCATGTCAAAATCGTGACGTTTAAAAAGAGCTTAAAAATGAGATCATTATGTCATTTATAACATATAGAAAGGGAGTGAGGGTTATATGTATGTCAATTCCAGAATCAAATAGATCATATTTATATATTTATGAACACCCAAAGAAATGGGTATTCGCATAAATAAAACTAGAGAATTTCTAGAGAGAAAGAGAGAGAAATTTTGAGGCAAAATTTCCGCAGCATAACGGCTATATAACAAGGTTTTAGAAAACATTGAAAAGAGAGGGTACAAGAGTAACCCACTCATAAATAACTTATAACACAGTATAAATACAGAATTAAATGGAGATAAGAACATGGTATGGAAATTTGAATGACATACCACATGAAAAGGAAACATGAAAGGAAAGAGAAGATGTGATTCCTTTTACGAAAAATTCGGCAGCCTAACGGCGTCACATAAAAATTTAGAAAACAAATTGATGAGAGCGGAAAGGGTCTCTCAAAAATTAGACATGAAATGGAAAGTAATAAGCACATATAATAACATACCCTCAACAAAAATATATGGAAACTAGAAGACACAACATAAAGGAAGTCGTGGCTTAAAAGAGGAGGGTGAAAGGATCCCTTACCTTGAAGAGTAACTTCGAAAGATTGAAGTTCGGGACCTTGGGAGGCTTGAGGGCACCTTGGGAGGACTCCTTGAGAGGTAAGGAGACCATAACATCAGTGAGGAGGATTTGGAAATGAAAAGGATGAGGGAAAGGCTTGGTATTTATAGGAGAAGTGAGGGGACAAAGCATTAATTGCCAAGGGACACCTCATCGGTGGTATTGGAAAAACCATGGGCTTTCCCATGGTATTTGCCCATGGTATTGGCCACTTGGGACACCTCATACCTTATCTTACTATTCATAAGTCTACCAGAATTATTGCATAATTATTACATCCTTAATGATGTCATTAAACACCCGAAACTCCAAAAACTGTATTTTCACTATTTATTGAAAATTCAACTTTCCCAGAAAAATCCCAAAATTTCACCTTAACCAAATATCGATGATCTGATTTCAAAAATGAACTCCATTTTATAAAAATAATTTTCTAAATATTTTTAATTTAATTTTTAAATAAAAATACTATTCACTGAAAATTCAACTGTTTCAGAAAAATCCCAAAAATTCACTTTAACCAAATATCGATGCTTTGACTTCAAAAATGAACTCCATTTTTTGAAAATAATTTTCTAAATATTTTTAATTTAATTTTTAAATAAAAAACACTATTCACCTTAATAAACTAATACTTAACCAATAATTTATGAAACAGTTATTTACCTATTTTATTGAATCACATTACTTAATCAAGGTAGCTAAATTATATTAATACTTTCTTAAGTGAGGTTACTTAATCCATTTGATCGTATTAATAATCATAAGCATAAAATCACTATTCTTAATTTACTATTCATCAAAATTTAAGTTGATCTTATTAGACTCTAAATTTCATACTGAACACAACTGTAGAAGACCAATTTTTTAAAATCATTACACATTTTTAATTATTTAAGGTTTACATAAATATTTTAAAATATCCTTTTTCTAAAATTCATCAATAATATGCATACTATATTTATCCGGACATTTAAAAATTCACGAACTTCATCATAAGAAGAAATCACAATTTTTATTTAAATAAAATGATTACACAAGGAATTCACGGTCTCGTTACATAACCCCTTATAACACCAGCATAGGACCTAAGAGTAAGGTGTGCTAGGGTGATAGAATCTTGGGGCGGCTCGGCCAATATTGCCCGAGTAGTGATTTCTATCAGATTGAACTTCTCATGAAGGTGATTCTGTTCCAGCTTCACACGATGAAGTTCGGCTTGGGTTTGGTCCAGAGCAAAGACCAAATGTGTTACCTCCTTCCCGAGTTCTTTCATATGGGCTTCCATCGGCCCGAGACTACTGGATGGGGTCATCGAATCTTCTTTATATATTAATTAATCAAGATCACTTGTATTTATAGAAAATAATTGTAATAATTAGTTTCCAATGGTCATATTGACCAACGGTCATATAACAGTTGAAACCCAACAGTCTCATTATACTCATTTTATTAAATGAAATAGTTTTATTGAGTATAAAATAAAATAACCCACAAAAATTAGGGAAAAAATTTTATTCAAAATTTTGGGTCGTTACATTCTTCCCCCCTTAAGAAATTTTGTCCTCACAATTTTAAAATTGGTCTTGGAAATTTCGTTCAAAGTCTCACATCAAAAAAAAGAGTCAGTAAAACTATTACTTTAAAAGAAAGAAAGGGAAGTACAAAGGTCACCCGAGTTAACCCATACTATGATTCCATGTAGGAAAACATGGATATGGAAGAGAAAACAAAGGGTCAAGTTCTGATGTAGAGTGATAGAAAACATGATTAGGATAAAATTAACCACAAGAAGATCACAAACTTAAGATGTGTTAAACGGTCTTTGATTGCCCAGTAGGAAACGTAAGCCAACAACGTTTTTGTTTTACTTTCCTTTTCATAATTTTGAGCAATTAATTTACTACATAGAATAAAAACCTAAGGAAATATACTTAACTTCAAGTAGAGTTTCATCCCTTAATAAGTTTCCACCAAGACTAATCTTTTCTCCAAACAATGAGAATTTAAAAAGACTTGGTCTCATCAAAAGCTCAAGAATTATCTTCTAGAGAATCACATAATCCACAAAAGAATAACTATATTTTTCCCTTGTCTTTAGTCATCAACTAAAACTAAAAAGGTTAGTACGAGATCATATAATCTCCAAAAAGGACAATCCTTTATAAAAAGAAATATGACTATTAATCTCCCAAATTCAACAAAAGTACCCAAAGTTCTAGAAAGACCATTCAATACACAACCATCCTTAAAATTATTCAGAATAATCCAAACTAAGATTGGAACCCAAAACTCAGAAGGATTTAATCACATAGTCTTCCCCAAAAAAATCTTAACATTTATCTCCAAATAACATTAACTACTATTAAAGTCTCATAATAAAGTGTAATTAACCTATTCACATATTCTCTATGCAAGGTTTATCATTTTCCAGAAATAACTCAAATCACCATATGTCTACAATAAACACATAAATTCTTACAAAAAAAATTCAACCATTCCTCCTCAATTTAAATCCTATAGTATTTTATTTACCTTAGGAATATAGTAATCCAAAATAGAAAACATCATCCAAAATAACCTTTATCATTTAATCACCAAATCATTTTCCTATACAAAGGATATCCATTTGATAAAACATAAGTTTCCAAAATCAACTTATTCTTGATCCATAAAAATAGCAGGTGCATTAGTCAGTCCGAAGGGCATAAAAAAAACTCATAATGCCCATATCTTGATTGGAAGGCAGTTTTTGGAATATCATCATTCTTCACCCTCAATTGATGGTAACCAAAACAAAGATCAATATTAGAGAATAATTGAGTCCCACGAAGTTGGTCAAATAAGTCATCAATTCTGGGAAGAGGGTATTTGTTATTTGCTGTGATCCTGTTCAGTTCTCTATAATCAATGCATAGCCGCATCGATCCTTCCTTCTTCTTTACAAAGAGAACAGGTGCTCCCCAAGGAGACACACTTGGTCGGATAAACCCCTTCTCCAAAAGATATTGGAGTTTTTTATTTAATTCCTCTTGCTCTACATTCGCCATCCTATTCGGGGTATTTGACATTGGATGAGATCCAGGTACGAGTTCAATGGAGAACTCTACCTCTCTTTCTAGGGGAGGTCCGGGTAACTCCTCAGGAAATATGTCAACATATTCCTAGACGATGGGGACATTTTATAAAAGAATAAATCTTTTATGAGAAACTTATTTCATTTATGAATATTTTAAATAAAAAGGATTTTATGTCTTAAAACTTCAGGCTTAGACAATTACATTTTTCTATAATTCCTTCACAATGATTCATAAAAATCTTGTGATTAAGCAAACATATCCCCTGGGAGTTTCATAACCAAGAGTGCAGAAAGACCCATTATTGTGTACCAGTTCTCATTCGAGTATAGCTCAAAGCGGTGTTTTCAGGTTTTACCCCTATGTACATATGTTCCAGAGCCACCTCTACCTGCTCGTATCCAGATAGGGATGTATTTGCTTGATAAACCACTTACTCAATACTCACCAAAATACCAGGAATATTTACTATATTTAAACTTTTCTATAGCTTTCTTACTAAAGTTTTCATATCCTAATTTCTATAAATAACTAAACTATCTTTTGATACCAACTATGACATCCCTCCTTTTTATTACATAACATTTCATTACTTTTTACAAACAGAGGGTCTTTAAAGTCTAGTGTCTTGGAAATCAGGAACATAATACATGAAAAAAACATAAAACATTCTTCTAAACCACTTGTAAGGATTAATAAAAGGTTATTACTATGTACATTTACTGTATCTCATATCTTGGAGATGGACATCAAAGGAAAGGGTGAGCAGAAGGCCCAGTAAGGGTAAGCATGGGAATCAATGTACTTGTGATATCAATAAGAACTTGAATAAAAACATAAAGACATGAGTAATGGAATAATAGGCATATCATAAATAAAATAACTTGGAACATAAATTGAATATCTAGCTACAAAATTTAATTTAGACATTTATGAACATATCACCAAGGTACATCCCCAAGGTGTTATAAAAATTACCAAGGTTATTCACCAAGGTATCGTGAAACTTGTCATCTCTAGAGATTAATTCTTTACCCAATTAATTGGAGTTATATCAGGGCGCACCATTAATATGTCTTTAATTTCATGTGATAAACATAGATCATAATCAATAATTTCATAAATAACCCAAATAGATTCAATGAAATGGGTTTCATGTCAAAATCGTGACGTTTAAAAAGAGCTTAAAAATGAGATCATTTTGTCATTTATAACCCATGGAAAGGGAGTGGAGGTTATATGTATGTCAATTCCATAATCAAATAGATAATATTTATATATTTATGAACACCCAAAGAAATGAAATAGGTCTGGGTATTCACATAAATAAAACTAGAGAATTTCTGGAGAGAAAGAGATAGAAATTTTGAGGCAAAATTTCCACAGTATAACGGCTATATAACAAGGTTTTAGAAAACATTGAAAAGAGAGGGTACAAGAGTAACCCACTCATAAATAACTTATAACACAGTATAAATACATAATTACATGGAGATAAGAACATGGTATAGAAATTTTAATGACATACCACATGAAAAGGAAACATGAAAGGAAAGAGAAGATGTGATTCCTTTTACGAAAAATTCAGTATCCTAACGGCGTCACATAAAAATTCCGAAAACAAATTGGTGAGAGAGGAAAGGGTCTCTCAAAAATTAGACAAGAAATTTAAAGTAATGAAAACATATAAGAACATACCCTCAACAAAAATATATGGAAACTAGAAGACACAACATAAAGGAAGTCATGGATTAAAAGAGGAGGGTGAAAGGATCTCTTACCTTGAAGAGTAACTTAGAAATCTTGAAGGTCGGGACCTTCGGAGGTTGAGGGCACCTTGGGAGGACTCCTTTGGATGTAAGGAGACCATAACTTTGTTGAGGAGTATTTGTAAATGAAAAGGATGAGGGAAAGGCTTGGTATTTATAGGAGAAGTGGGGGGACAAAGCATTAATTGCCAAGGGGCACCTCATCGGTGGTATTGGAAAAACCATGGGCTTGCCCATGGTATTTGCCCATGGTATTGGCCACTTGGGACACCTAATACCTTATCTTACTATTCATAAGTCGAACATAATTATTTCATAATTATTACATCCTTAATGATGTCATTAAACACCTGAAACTCCAAAAATTGTATTTTCACTATTCACTGAAAATTCAACTTTCTCAGAAAAATCCCAAAATATCACCTTAACCAAATATCAATTCTCTGATTTCAAAAATGAACTCCATTTTATGAAAATAATTTTCTAAATATTTTTAATTTATTTTTTAAATAAAAACACTATTCACTGAAAATTCAACTCTTTCAGAAAAATCCCAAAAATTCACCTTAACCAAATATCGTTGCTCTGATTTCAAAAATGAACTCCATTTTATGAAAATAATTTTCTAAATATTTTTAATTTAATTTTTAAATAAAAAACACTATTCACCTGAAAAAACTAATACTTAACCAATAATTTCTGAAACATTTATTTACCTATTTTATTGAATCACGTTACTTAATCAAGGTAGCTAAATTATATTAATACTTTCTTAAGTGAGGTTACTTAATCCATTTGATCATATTAATAATCATAAGCGTAAAATCATTATTTGTAATTTACTATTCATCAAAATTTAAGTTGATCTTATTAGACTCTAAATTTCATACTGAACACAACTGTAGAAGACCATTTTTTTAAAATTGTTACACATTTTTAATTATTTAAGGTTTACATAAATATTTTAAGATATCCTTTTTCTAAAATTCATCAATAATATGCATAATATATTTATCCAGACATTTGAAAATTCACAAAATTCATCATAAGAAGAAATCACAATTTTTATTTAAATAAAAGGATTACACAGGGCATTTACGGTCTCGTTACATAACCCCTTATAACACCAACATAGGACCTAAGAGTAAGGAGTGCTAGGGTGATAGAATCTTGGGGCAGCTCAACCAACATTGCTCGAGTAGTGATTTCTATCATCTTGAACTTCTTGCAAAGGCAATTCCGTTCCATCTTCACACGATGAAGTTCGGCTTGGGTTTGGTCTAGAGCAAAGCCCAAAGGTGCTACCTCCTTCCCGAGTTCCGTCATATGAGATTCGATCGGCCCGAGACTACTGGATGGGGCCATCGAATCTTCTTTCTATATTAATTAATCAAGATCACTTGTATTTATAGAAAATAATTGTAATAATTAGTTTCCAACGGTCATATTGACCAACGGTCATATAAAAGTCGAAACCCAACAGTCTCATTATACTCATTTTATTAAATGAAATAGTTTTATTGAGTATAAAATAAAATAACCCACAAAAATTAGGGAACAAAATTTATTCAAAATTTCAGTTCGTTACACTAAACATCATCCTAAGGTCAAACCACCTCTGATTCCAATATTGAAGGTATCGGGGTGAAAAACGGAAGCTAGTGGGCTGAGAATTTAAAAAAATCCTCACTAGGATGATAGAACTTGTCATCTACGATGATCTAAGGCCCGGTATGGTCCTAAGGATCTCACATGAATTAAACAGAGAATGAAAAAAAATAGAACATGTAAATTGTTTAGAATCGAAGTGTGTATAACTGCAACTCATCATTGGAGATCATTGCTCAAATGATCTAAATCCAAAACCCTCTAGATCATCCATACATGCTTTAAGAATCCCCATGCTCACCATTCGTCAAATTCCGGGTGCTAGCACAAGGCTCTGACTAATCCTTTAGAATCACATCAATCATCATGATCCCCTACCATCAATCCATGAAGGCAATATTAAATCTCATGATTGGTTAGAGCATTGATCACTCTAGGAATTGATAGGAGATAGAATTTCTCAATTCCAAATTCATGAACAGTTCATGGAATGAATCCCCTCTCCTACTTATATAGTGGATTTATCAAAATACTCAAATAGGGTTCCTGACCCCCATATATTTAATGTCCACTAAATAAGTAATAAATAATAATTATGAATAACTAAACTATGTCATAAATATTACTTATATTTTATCACATACCTATAATATATATTAAATATATTATGTGATAAAACTGAGTCATAAACTCAACTCATAATTTCTACTTAATATTAAGCGAACTTGGAATATTAAATTAATATTCATTCAAATAATATTATTCCTCGTATTTACTTAAACACTTATAAATACTTTTAATAAATAAATTCAACCCAATTATTATTTACTTGAATAATAATGAATTTATTAATTTATTGGTGATCGATAAAACTTGGACAGTACTCAGACCCCATGGTGGGTCCCACCATTTCCTATATACCTATTCACCAGAATATGGCAGATTATTGAATATACTATTGTGTGTGACCCTATAGGACCTTATCTTGATAGTAGTGAATAATATTAATAGACCAAGAGTGGAGTCTAGTAACCCATCAAGGCCCCTAAAGAGATAAGGAATAATCATTGCAATGACAACCAACCTACGAATACACAGTGTGTAATATAATCTATTTGTCTTTAGATATCACAAAAGTAGGACGCACACTTGTGTCATCATCCTTTATTACTTTATTATTTATTGATCTAACTGGACGAATTTACCCTCGAATGCCTTATCCAAGGATTTATAAAGGTACTACCATCCTGATCAATTAGGATTGAGATATATTACTTTCTCAAATTGGAAGTGATAAATTCTATCTTGACCATTCAACCAATGTCATACCACCAATGACACACACAACCCAATCTACCTTTCCATGATTTCATTATTATGATTTTTTACTTACATAAAATTATGTGATCAAATGACACACACTGGTAATGATCTCAATTTAGAAGACCAATATACATTTCCATAGATAGGAACTACCAATGACACCTAAAAACATTTGGTGTTCCTATTGGCAGGTATGTCCTCATGATCACACCTACCAGAGATCACCAAGTAAAAACTTCATGTGAAGAAGTATTAATGCTTATGAGCCCCCAAAACCTAATAGTTAGACATCAACTATGTCTATTTAGTATGATTTATCTAGACCATAGGACATACATTTAATATTAATGACATGGTATCTCAATGTTCTCATTATAGATTGGGATTTTCTATAACCTTTTGATGCAACAATTAATAGATGGACATTACCATTTAAATAGTGGATGTAAAAAATTCTACACTATAATGGTAAGTATACATCATGTATATTTAACTATATACATGAAATGGTAATCTAAAAGTACTATTAAAGTTGGGTCTAGGGAACCCACTTTTTCAACACTCCCACTTGCACTAGAGCCAACTTGCTTACCATCCTTGTTAGCTCTCACATGTTAAAATCATGTTTCTGCTTATTGATGGATTTAGTTGCTAGGTCTGCCACATTTCTACTCTGTGGTGATTCTACTATATATGACCTTATCTCCTTGGGTAAAAACTTCTTAAGATATGTCATTCCCAAGTATATTCCTTTTGTCCAATGTCAAAACATGAAATATTGGCTAATACTAGTAATAGAATTATCATAATGATAAAACATTACATACTAGGTGAGATTCCAAGAACTGGAACAAATATTTGTGTTTAATAACTACTTCTTAGCTACCTCAGAAGCTATAAAATACTTAGTATTTATAGGTATGACTACCACTAGCTTGTATGATCTTGTATCACTCATCACCTTAGCCTAACTATGATATTATATCACGTTGATCTAAGAAAGACTATTTTGTGTCCCCTCAAAATAGTATCCCTTTTTCTCTAGATACTAGATACATATCCCCTGTACTTACTCTAGTACTATTTGATAGTTTTGATTGATTCCCTTGTATTTATCCCAGATATAACTGATATTTTCCAATTATAAAGTATATACTAGCAATATAATTTCTTTTACATATCATGAAGTAAGTAATTGATCCATCGCATAAGAATATGGAATAAAACTCACCACATTAATCTCCTCCCATGTATCATACATGTCATCTTAGAGAGATTTATTCCATGTGACATTGGTAACAATTCTCTCTCAAATGGTTGCAACTTGTATTTTTGAATACCATGTCAGTATATGTATGATTGACTAGGTCTAAGTAATCGTTAGATCTACCTCAGCATATCCTATTCCCTAGAACTTGGTTGCTACTTTAAGTCAATCACTGTAGAGATTCTTTCATTCTATTCTTAACTAACTGTAAGACCAATAATTGTTTTCCATATGTTACCAAACACATTTTACTTGGAAAAAAATGATGCTCCCACTAACCTCTAGTAGACACATGGAAAAAAATCATTCCAAATGAATATTTTATGATCCTTTTCTTACTTTAATCCTAAACTAGATTTTAGAAACTTTCACACTTTATTGGAATTCTATGGTGCCACTATCCCTTTCTGGTTGTATTGTATAGAAAGCTTCCATGATTGGTGGTCTTAACATCAAATTATCAATAATACGATCATAAAAATTAGCTATGATAAGTACAATTCTAATAGATTTAGGAAAAAAGACTTAGTATAACCAATCAATCCTTATTGGTACTATTCTTGTACCATCCATGTATCATCTCACTTGAATACTCACCGCAATATTCAATATAATAAGCCCCATGTGCACTTTGATACATGGAACCCATTATTGAACTTTAAATACTATTTTCAATCTTAGCTAATTTTCATATATTTCCTACTTGTTGGAATTATTATTCTCAATGAATAATGTATCACCATCCATGGTGAATATAAAACCATCACTATGGTTTTATCCTTCCTATATAGTATGTGTCTCTAGAACATTCCCTTTCCACGTGCACTTGTATAATTTGTTCCTATTCCAACTATTTGTGAATCTTCGGCATTAACTAGACCCAAATCAATCTTTCTCTCACTACATCTAATAGATATATACATCCTTATATAGAAATGTAGTCTATCACTTTATTACCACTTTTCTATCTTAGATATTTCTGTAATATCCTAATAAACTTTTTGGATAATTACTTTATATGCACATTGTGTTTTACTTGATGCAAGTTTGTTTATATCCTAACAAACTCTTTGCATCTAAACACATGTTCTCATGAAATTATGGATTTCCATCATATTATGACTTATATGATATCCATTAATCATTATAGTTGGCATAAGGTTATGGGATTTCGCCGTTATTTGTGAATCATGTCTGGAAATAATGGAAGTTTCGACAATGGATTTAAGTTGCAACATTGATACTCCTTTAACTTACATCATATATCTGATGTGTATAAGGAAATTTTCATTTAGGAATTTCTCCACACTAAATTTTACTGACTAATTTTAACATGTAATAATTATCATTGATCCTACTTATTAGCATCATCCCTGTGATGTGGATAAGGCAATGCACATTTAATAATTACTTCACGTTGTATTATAATGACCTATGAATGCTTGGTCAAGATATTTTTTTGCAGACCAGCCTGAAGCATCTCATATCTTCTGACCATGCATATAGCATACTTCAATTTCACATTCTTAATAAACACTTAAATGAATATAATAAAGTATATTTACCACTACTTTACCTTTAGAATAGTTCATTCTCTCTTGCTGAACTAATTTCGAAAGCTTTGTGGCGTACCTTTATTTCTAAAGGTTTCTTTGTCCAAACTAAATAAGCATATACGTCAATAATACCTAAAGTGTTTAGCTACACCATGTATAAATACCATATTGGGAATATCCTTGAAGTTCACTTTTAGTTTTACTTGACAAAGAATTATCTTGCCACAACTAGGTAATTAAGTCTTACATTTTATATTCATCATGTATTTCCTATGATTCAAGTATCCCTTATCAATTGGTTGAGTATGAGACACCACAAACAAAATTGATTCCTAAACCTAGAATAATGTATCCTAGTGTCCAATGGACACATGAGATAAATGTTTTGGTTATACTCAACAACTTGTTCAACTAGAATCGATTACATGGCAATTAGAATTTGTGTACTTCTCACTGTTGATGTAGGAATCAACCTTTCTCAACCACTTAGAGAATGCACCTTAACTTTTGTAATCTTTCTATTAATTAATTGGTTACTGTATTTAGATACATATATGTGATAAACATATTGTATTTAATACCCAAGAAGTATATCAGAAACAATACTTATAATTTTGAATATTCACTGAAGAAGAAACGACCACTTGCTTATTCAATTTAGTTCATTGGGATTAATAACTTCAATATATTTATTTCATGATATGCGAAGATAATAACCTCCTATTTAATACCTATTTCTATGAAATACATTACAAAGGTGACTTTGGAATAACAATTTCCATTTAGTATTTTTTCCTTATCTTTCAACTTGTTCACCATAAGAATTAAATATTATACTTTCTTTAATTTTCTTACTTATTGAACCTTACCTAAAAGGTAATAAAGAATTTAAGCCATCCTATTTGTTTTTTAATCTTAAAAGAAACCAGAATAATTAGGTGAGAGAGCTCAAGTCAAACCAACTCTCACCCACAGCAAACTAACCTAGCCACAACCAAAACTCCTTGCAACTCCGAGAGTCGTTCACTAGTCCACAACCAACTCTCTCCCACATCGAGATAACTCAAGTCAAACCTGCAACAAAACTAAAAAACAGGAAAACACTATAGGTGTGAGTATTAAAACTCAGTAGGCGTGCCCAACAAACTATTCCCAATGCACTACCTTTAAACAAAGAAATTTACTAATTCCAGATTTGAACTAAGTTATACAAAATATGGGTTTCCACACACACACTTTCATTTCTAAGAGACAAGTAACAGTCCATTGCCCTTCTTAATTTAAAAACAAGTTTAGTGTTTGAACGAAACAGATGCATTTCATTTTAAAACATTTCTTTTTGCGAACAATTTAGAAATCCAAATTTTAGTTGTTAGTCAAAAGAAAAACTACACACAACACGCAACACACACTAAGGGAAATGGAAAAAGTGGCACACATGGGCCAGAAACCGAACTAGACCTCTCAACCGTCCGCCACATACAAATAAACACTCAATAAAAACATGGGTCGAACCTAGGAGCTTGTGAACAATCCAGAACGTTCTATACATGTGACTCATCCTGAAGGCATGCCTACTCTCGATGATGTCATAACGCCCTAATGACCTATATTTCCCTACATGGCCTAACCGAGGGGCCCAATCCCCTAGTAGAGTGTCATCCATACTAGGGGCCACTAGCCAGTGCGTAATCTAAACTAGTGCATCAATCGTTCTCAGAAGATTCACTTACTATGCCAAGTTCTCATGTCAACACATATAATAAACAGGAAATGGGTGAGTCAACAAAGTCAATCAGGCAGCACAGACATCACACACAAATCATGCAGTCAACATACACCAAATATCACCTCTGATTCACCCCAAAGTGAGTTTTCCAAAACAATTTATTTTATTAAAGTGTCAAACGGGCCTTCACCAATTTTAAAGAAAATCATCATTTCTCAAGAGAACCAAAACTCTTACTCACGCTTCAAAATAAATCATTTATTAATAAACCAGAACTACATTTGAAATTCCATGAATTATGTTTAAAAGTCAAACGATCATTCTTTCACAACTGGGTGTCCCCTCATCAAGAAAATATTTCAAGTGTCGTGTATAAAATAAATGGCTCTTTTTACACCTAATAATCATTTTAAAATTAATTATCTTATATTATTTCTCATTAATTAAAATTAATAAAATATCAAACAATTAATAAATTCTGAATTTAAAGGCAAGTGCAGTGGGGGACCTACCATGACTCGCAGTCGAAACACGATGATAGTGAAGGTTCTGAGCACAGCGGAAGTGCGTTGGTGGGTTTTCCCAACTTTAATTTTAACGTTAAACAACATTCAATCCGAGATCCGTCATGATTTAAAACGCTGAATCTTCGGAATAGAACGAAGAACGAAAAATAAAAGAAGATTCCCGGAACCCTTGAGATAGGATCATCATATATTGGTTATAATTAATTTAATTAATTCATAAGAATTACCTCGATGGAATTATTTCTTTGTTGGAGTCTCCGGTCACGATCTTGTGATCCGTCGTTGCGTTGTAGAATCCAAGTATAGGATTCCTCTAGTGGTAATCCACACGTGCTCCACGTATCTCTGGATGTCGCTGAAGGGATCTCCGGGTGCTAGCACGGAAGAACCTTCGCTTGCGATGTCCGCCTTCAACCGCCTTGATCCGGTGGAGGATCTCGGTCTCATAACTTGAAAGCGTTATTGGTGGAAAAGGAATTCTCTCTTGGCTTGAGAGTATTTTCCAAATCCGTTGTGCACAAAAATGGCTCTCTTCAAATGAGAATCATGTAATTTGGGATTATAATACTTAGAATACTAAAATGAATTAATTGCCCGAAAGCATTTAATAATTTTATTTAATTCTTAGTAATACCCCATGTCTTAATAATGACAGTTGACCATCATTATTACTTGACATGCGCCCAACATATTACATTTAATATCATTTAATTAAATAAACAATATTTTCTCACGAATCCCGAAAAAACAAACTACACGGCGTGTATACAAATATACACAGCGTGTACTTTTATTTTTCCATTTTATTTATTTCCTCCACCATATTTATTAGACCTTGAGTAATGGCTATTTATTTCTTAAATAAATGTAACTGCATTACTCGCTAATAAATATATATTATTTCACCCACAATATATTCTCTCGAATAACTAGTGTCGAAATAAATGCGATCAGACATCCTTAAATAATTATTAAACCACAGTCGGGAATAATATTTATTTAACTTGTTAAATTAATATTTAACTGAGATACATGGACACACTTAGTGTGTGACCCTCTAGGCCTCTTTCTCACTGGCATTAGGCGGAGCCTGCCTAAAGTCCAAGGTTAGCGTCTAGCAACACGCCAAGGCACCCATAGAGAAAGAAGTTAACGCCGCAATGACGTGTCACCTCCTACGAACGCTTACCGTGTAATATAATCTCTTTGTCTCGATATCTCCAATCAAGCGGGTTGTATGCTAGTGACATCAACCCATGTGCTCGATTATTCTTTCTTTGACTTCCCGGAATTAAACTCGCTCATACCTTACCATGGCCATGGATTTATTTAGGCTATATCAATTCCATCAAAGGACCTGAGATATCTACTTCCATTATGGAACAGAAGGGACAAATCCTTTCTCGCATTATCTATTAATGTTGTATTACTCGTGACGCACCCAACGTATCCTACCTCGCTGCGAACAGTGTGTCATCACAGTTTTCGTCAATACATCTAAGTGCGCGAGTTGTAATACCCATTAATAATAATCTTAAAGTCTAAGGACCAACACACACGTCCGTAGATAGGAACATCCAATGACATTATGAAATGTGGATTTCCTACTGGTGGGTCTCGTTCTCATAATATCCTCCTGGATATTACCAAGGGCGCACACCATGAGAAGGTGCCTCAAAGTTTTATGAGTCCTCACCCCTAATGGCATGTATTATTTGTGTCCCTCAAATAATATCATTCGGCCATAGAACATATATATTCAAGAACAGTGTTATGGAACTTTCGGGTTCTCATCATAGCAGGGATCCGCTATGACCCATTAATGCAACAGCTGTCCTTATGACATTATCACATGCATTGTCACGCAGAAGAACAATCAAGATGTGATAAGGAATTTATTAATGAATAAAGTACAAAGTAGTTGGTTCTAAGCCACCAACTCCAACAGACAGGACATGCCTCGAGCGGGCACACAAGCATGCGCAGGCTGACGACCGCAATTTCGCGGAATTACCTCGCCAATGCGCTGCAACAAACGCACAACAACCAAAATACATAAACACGAACTTAAAACAACCCAACCGAACAAACAACACAAAAAAAACCACCTCGACATATTTTCAAAACACAACTCGCACCATCCACATAATTTACTAAACCACTTTTTAAAAAAAATTATAAAGAAATTCCAAAGAGACACCCACAACTACACATAAACAAAACTGATTCAACGAACACATTTTTGATCAAACGCACACCTACTCCCTACTAAAACAGAATACACATCACTTATATAGTTAAATATATCATTTAGAAACTTGATAAAACAATTCCATGAAACTCCATAAGGTTATACACCAAAAACACACTAAAAATACACTTTTTAAACCAAGCGCACACCGAAACCTTCCCAAAGTTTCATTCCCATCATACTCACAAATAAATAAATCATTTCAATAAATAATAAAACTTTTCTAAAATGCACAATAAGGCTTTACCCTAAAAACATACTCCATTTCCTCTCTTTAAAATCAAACACACCTCGAAACATTTTCCAAACATGGTTTGCACCTTTTACACAAATAAAAACACCATTAAAATAACTTATAAAACAACTTCAATAACACCCCCAAATACTTCTAAACCCAAAGAGAACCCAAACCCTCTAAAAAAATCAACTGCATACCAAAACCATATCAAAATACAATTTCAATCCTACACATAATTTAATAAACCACATGCATGATTTATAAAATCATAAGCAGTGACGCGACTAAGTTTTCCACATAAAACAAACACCGTTTCACATAAAATCTCCACTTTAAAACCAAATCCACCTCAAATAGTGACTGACCAACCGAGACGGACCAAAATCACAAAGAAAAGACCGACACACTAAAAGATAATTACTACAAACATTAAAACACATAAAGACCCTAATTCAGAAGGTGGGAAACCAAGCAACAAACATAAAACTTACCCCGAGACGAAACCAACAGATCAAAACCAATTGTACGGCTTCGCTTTCAACGGCGGTTGGCGGATTACGAACCAACATCACCCGGGTGAGGCACCACACACCCTGCAATTGGAAGAAAACTACAACGGGTCAAACCCTAAGCTAGGGTTTTCGGCCAAACAAAAAAAATCAGGCAACGGGGAAACCGAAAAGGCTGATGCGAAGGTGGAGACTTATGGAGGGGGTCTTACATTGTCTAGGCGGACATGATCCGTGAAGGAACCGGAAGAATAACAGGCGTGGAAAGAGGACCCGGGGTGAGGCGTTGTGTCGCGTCGCTATGGGGGAGTCGCACACCTGCTGGAAAACACGGCCATGGGAGGTCGCGTAGAGGGAGGTTGCACCGTGGAAGGAGATTGCACCGGAGGGAGGCTTGGCCGTGGAAAATTGGAGGTGTGGCCATGGGGGGGCTAATTTAGGCCGGAGGGGTTTTTTTTTTTTTTTTTGTTTAATGGGTTAGGGTTTTTTTTATTTTGGTAAATGGGTTTGTTCAGCGCCACTTCAAGTGGCGCTGAACAAAATTGGATCAAAGCGCCACTTGAAGTGGCGCTTTGACCCCACACCACCCCCAACCCCCATTTATATATATATATATATATATATATATATATATATATATATATATATATATATATATATATATAATTATATATTTATAAATATAAGAAATTTATTTATTTATAATAAATACATGAATAAATAAATTATAATAAATTATATTTTTTATAATAAATTTATTTATTTATATTTATTATAAATATAACACATATATTAATTATAATATATTAATTATAATTATATATTTATTCTATTTATAACTATACATTTATTATAATTCTATATTTATTATATTTATAATTATGTAATTATTATAATTAAAATTATGGAATTATAATAAATTTATAATGATAAAAATAATAACTATAATAAATATATAATTATGATAAATATATAATAGTACTAAATAAATAAATATAATAAATATACAATTATAATAATTAGAGAAATATAAATATAATAAATACAAAAATATAATAATTATATAATTATAGTAAATATTAATTATAATAAATATTTAATTATAATAAATGTATAATAAAATAAATATAATAAATATATAATAATATTTATTATTAATTATACATTTATTTAATAAATGTATACATTATTAAATGTATTGTATTTATTAAATAAATGTATATTTATTAAATGTATACATTATATTTAATAAATGTATTGTATTTATAATAAATTTATATTATATTTATCAAAAACATTTATTTAAATATAATGTATTTGTAATAAATGTATATTTAATAAATGTATATTTATATTTAATAAATGTATTGTATTTATAATAAATTTATATTATATTTATCAAATACATTTATTTAAATATATTGTATTTGTAATAAATGTATATTTAATAAATGTATTATATTTATTAAATACACTTATTATAATAAATGTATTATAATAAATGTATATTTATTATATGTATTGTATTTATAACAAAAGTATATTTATTAAATGTATTATATTGTATTTATAATAAATGTATATTTATTAAATGTATTATATTTATTAAATACAATTATTAAATGTATTGTATTTATAATAAATGTATATTTATTAAATATATTTATAAATATAGTTCATTTATTAAATAAATGTATTTAGTAAGTGTATTTTATAAATGCATTATAATAAATGTATTTAATAAATTTATTTTTTATAATAAATGTATATTTATTAAATGTATTTCAATACATTTATTATTATATTTATAAATGTAATACAATTATTATAAATATACATTTATTAAATATATTTATAAATACAATACATTTTATAAATATATATTTATTAATTTATATTTATAATAAATGTATTATATTCATGAATATTTATTTATAAATAAATTTAAATTATATTCATATAATTATATTTATTTATAATTATAATTATAAATATATTCATTAATATAAATATATATTAATGAATAATGAATATATTTATAAATAAATATAATTATATGATTATATATATATATAAACATTATGAAATATTAAATAATTATTATAATTGCATAATTATTATAATCATATATTTATTATATTTATAATTATATATTTATTATATTTTTAATCATATATTTATTATAATCTTATATTTACAATAATTACATATGTATTATAATTATATATTAAATATATATTTGTAATAAATATATTATAATTATGCATTTATTATATTTATTATTATGTATTTATTATATTTTTAATCATGTATTTATTATAATCTTATATTTACAATAATTACATATGTATTATAATTATATATTAAATATATATTTGTAATAAATATATTATAATTATGCATTTATTATATTTATTATTATGTATTTATTACAATTATATATTTATTTCAATTATATATTTATTGTGATTATATAATTATTATATTTTTAATTATATATTTATTATATTTATATATTTATTATGATTAGATATTTATTATAATTAGATATTTATTATAATTATATATTAATTATAATTATGGATTTGTTATATTTATAATTATTATATTTATATATTTATTTTATTATACTTTTATTATAAATAAATACATATTTATTAATTTGATAAATAAATTTATTAAATATATTGATATATTTATATATAACTATATAAATATATATTTATAATTGTATAATTATATTTATATTTATATGTATAATTATAAATAATCTCACATTTTTAAATTTACATTTATAAAAATATTTTTAAAATTGTAATTATTTATTATTAAATGTAATTATATATATATATATAATTATAATATATTATAATAAATATAATAAATATAAATAATTTTAATAATGTTTATTTATATATATATATATATATAAATTTATAAATAAATTTAATATGGTTTATTTATGTATTTAAATAATTATATATAAATTTATAAATTTATAAATAATTATATATAAATAAACCTTATATTTAAAATTTATAAATTTATATTTAAATAAACATTATTAAAATTATTTATCTTTATATAAATAAACTTTATTAAATATTATATAATTATTATAATTACATATTTATTATAATTATGTAATTACTCTAATCATATATTCATTATATTTATAACTATATATTTATTATATTTTAATTATATATTAATTATTATAATCATATCTTTATATATATAAACCTTATTAATTATATATATATATATAATAGGAATATATTTACAATAATTATATATTTACAATAATTATATAATTACAATAATTATATAACTACAATAATTATATATTTATAATAATTATGTAATTACACTAATTATATATTTATTATAATTATAACAATTATATAATTTTTAATAATTATAACAATTATATATTTATATATTTATTATATTTATAATTATATATTTATTAAAATTATTTAATAATTATAAGTGTATATTTATTATATTTATAATTATAGAATTATTGTAATTATAATTGTATATTTATTATAATTATATAATTATTATATTTACAATTATATAATTATTATAATTTTAGTAATTATATAATTATTATATTTATAATTATATATTTATTATAAATATACAATTATTATATTTATAGTTATTTAATTATTGTAATTATAGAATTATTATAATTTTATATTTATTATAATTATATATTTATTATAATTATATATTTATTATAATTATATAATTGTTATAATTATAATAAACATTATTATAAATTTATTGTATTTATTTTAGTTATTATATTTATTATAAATATATTTATTATAATTATAATTATAATAAATAATATATATATATATATATATATATATATATAAGGGTTGGGGAGGGGTTGCCTGGGTTTTGGAAACCAAAACCCAAGAGCGCCAATTCATTTGGCGCTCTAGGGTAAAAGTGGTCTAGCGCCAATTCATTTGGCGCTAGACACACCCATTTATCAAAATAAAAAAAAAACAGACCCATTAAATTAAAAAAAAAAAAAAAACCCCTAGCGTAAATTTGCCCCATGGGGGTGAGCTGCAGATCGTGCGCCTGGTAGGGATAGAGGGAGCAAGGGAGGTCGCCGCACACACATAGGAGGGAGGGAGGAACCGCCGCACCTGGATAACCCCATGGGGGTGCGGCCTGGTGTCGATCGGGAAGAAGGGGAAGGCTGCAGTAGCAGCGCCTCGCACATGAGGAAGAAACGGGGGACGCCGCTCGCGCAAGGGAGGAGGAGGCCGAGAGGTGGCCTGCCAGCACAAGGGGAGGAGCGGATGGCGGCGGTACGACTGGAGCAGGCCGAGAGTGGGGGCGGCTGTGCCGGACTGGGAAAGGCAGCCGCGCCGGACTGGGAGAACCTGGGCAGGGGGATCGCGTGGCGGAACAGGCGGAGGGAGTCGGGGTGGCTCGCGCGGGGCACAGGAATGGGGGTGCGGGAATGGTAGATTAGGGTTTAAATATATATATATATATAATAACAATAATGTAATAATAATTATAATAACAATAGAGCCAACAAATATTAATAAACCCTTATCCAGTTTATTTTAAGTGATAATAATAACAATAATATCAATGTTACAATAATAATAGTAGTAATAATATTAATAGCAAAATGATAATATTAATATTAATAACAACAAAAGAAATTAAGAACAAACTTAATGATAATTAAGGTGATAATTTTATTACGTTTCATTAATAATTATATTTATAACAATTTAATAATAATAGTATTACTACCAGATTAAATAATAACAAAATTATCATCTGTGCAATAATCTTATTTTGATTATGGGTTAAACATTGACCAGGTTTTATCGTTATAAAATTTTATTTAGCTTTTCTTTTCAGTAAATTTAATTTATTCGTCAAATTTTATTATTTATTCGAACGATCGGGCGACAACGCATTCGCTACGACCAAACACACGATCACCGTGAGCGGTGCGGAGACCACACACCGGCCCGAGGCCCACAAAAACATCAAACATCGAAAATATCAAACCGGGACCCAACTAATCCTCATCCAAAAGGCGTGGGACCGAGAAAAGAATAAAAATAAAATAAAATAAAATAAATAGGCATATGAGATCGGGGTGTGACACCTCTCCTCATACTCTACAAGCTTTGGCTATGCCACTACTCGGAGAGTTCAAGTTAGGCATTTGATTGACCAATGAAATTAACTCACAATTCCTTCATTTATTGAGTGAAGTCTTCGCTTCTAAAATCATAAACTGAATTTACTCAAAGCTTGCCTCTAAAGTTACAACAATCTCTATTTGGCTACTTCTTTGCTTCTAACTTCTGTTAAATAAACCAATCACTCTCATGAGAACTCCCCAGTAGTAAAAGGAACGCTCAACTTTGGCTGACGATCACTCTGAACACCAGGTTTTATTCAAATTCAAATTATGGAAGGCTTTTAATGACTTAATATTTTTGTGAGGGTTTTTTATATTTTTCTCAATGAATGCAATCCATTTATACTAATCTTATTCGTTCAATGTTGTTGTGCTCACAACTGAACATTAATAAAAAATATATCTATCCCTTCTTTATGCATTCTAATATTCATTATTTTATATATTTCCCATTGTCATGAAAATGCATAAGATAATAAAAAAATGCATAAAAGAAATAAACTATGCGGCCGGTGTTGAGCATTTAGAATTGGTTGATCCATTTAAACTTAATGGACCAGCCACGACCAAGGGGTATCATACATGAGTTGTAGCTAGACTCATGATGCAGTTCGTACCCCATCCAGTATGTCCACATCTCGTCTGAAGTACCACCTCATCTTGGCAGAGTCCACATCTCTTCTGGAGTACTACCTCATCTTGGCGAGGTCCACATTGTACATCGTCTTCATCAAAAGTAGAAGTATACTCGCTCGTAGGCGAGGGGAACTAGGGACACAATACACAACAGATAAACTTGGATGCATAGGACCTTATACACATTGACATAAAAATGACGATGCATAAATCGTCTTAATTATTTACAATCATCGCATGTAATTATAAATAATTAAATAAAGCATCCAGACATACACATATTTGGTCAATGCTCAAGACTAGTCAATGGGTAAAAGTGCAATAAAAATTAAATTGCAATAATTTAAGTATGAAGGTATTTTAATTAAATTAAATGAATTAATTTAATTCAAATAATTTAATTCTATTCGGTCCCATAATTAATTTAATTTTAATTCCAAAAACTAAATTAATTAAGTAATTAAATTTAATACCAAAATTAAATTAATCTTTCCGGGTATTAAAATTATATTTTAAACCAAAATTAATTTAATTTAATGCTGAAATTAAATTAATTAGTTTTGATTAATTAAATAATTGTTTGGGTCGTCGAAACCCCGCCAGGGTTGGGCAAGACACGCGGAACCCGCGCAAACTTGTTTTGAGTCGTGTAAAACCTGTATAGGGCCATTCTGGACCAGGACATTCTGCCTAGACCCATTCCGGGTCGATAGACCCACCCGAGCCTATTTTAGGATGGATTTAGGACAGATCAAGACCAAGGGACTTTAGCAGGGTACCTCATGATACGCGGTAGGGATCTGGGGCTGTCGGTCCGGCTGTAGGGAGGCAAAGCCACGGCTGGATCGAGTGCAAGTAACTTGGGACATGATCTGGCGCGGTCTCCCAATGGCTCCCAACGTGTGCTCATGCCCAGATCTGGGGCGACGGAGGCGGCGCAGCCTCGGGTGACGCCGGGGTAACTCTGTGGAGGGGCAGGGCAGTTGAGGGTCGACGGACAATGGTGGATCAGCCCAGATTCAGGGTGGAAATGAGATCTGGATACCGTGAGGAGGGAGATGCGCCGACCCCTAGGTGAGGCAGCTCTCGCAAGAGAGGGATGGAGGAGCTGGTAGGCTTGGGCGGCCGACGGCGTGACCAGGGAGGAGCCGCGGGCTAGGTGAGGGGGTGGAGGTCTGCACTGCGGAGGAGGTACCACCGCAGCTGCATGGATTCTCTTCGAAGGAGGAGGCAATGGCCTCGCGATCCATGACTGAGGGAGCAAAGGTGGTCCGATCGGCAGTGCTCCTGGATGGGCGAATTTTGCCTACAGTTTTTTTTTTTTTTCTTTTTAATGGGTCAAACGTTTAAATAATTAGTTAACTGGGTCTCTTGAGCGCCAGACCATGTGGCGCTCAAGAGTTTTGGAATTGGAGCGCCACTTCAAGTGGCGCTCCACCAATTTGGCGGAAGAAGGGTGCAGCGCCACTTGAAGTAGCGCTGAAAAAATAAATACAAACCGTGCAGCGCCACTGTGGCGCTGCACCCTTCTTCCCAATCAATTCGGCGCCACTTGAAGTGGCGCCGAAACACCCCCCCATCCTATAAATAGGACCCTCGCCCCCACCCCATTCCTCACTTCCTACCTCACCCCACCCCCATTCCTCCCTCCCTATCCCTTCCTCTCTCTCTCTCTCTCTCAAACTTTTTTCTTGCGTTCTTCGGTTGCTGCGAAGCCTTGCCTCTTCGGTTGCTCTGCCTGTGTACCTACGTCGTCACAAATTTGAGGTAAATCTTTCTTTAAATTTATTTAATAGTTTGATTTAATAATTTAGTTGTTTAATTTATAGAATTAGTATATAATATTTGTATTTTATAAATAGTATGGTTTTTTAAATGTAATTAGATAATGAAATGATTAGTTAGTTAAATAATTAATCATAATTAGTTGATTAATCAATGATAATTAAGTTATTAATTAATCATAATTAGGTAAATAGTTAAATGTAATTAGGTTATTAATTAATGATTATTAGCTAATTAATTAATCATAATTAGCAAATTAATTAATCATAATTATTTAATTAATGAATCATAATTAGTTAATTAATTCATTATAATTAGGTTATTAATTAATGGTAAGTAGGTAATAAATAATCATAATTAGTTAATTAAATAATCATAATTAGTTAATATCATAACTAGTTAATTAATTAATCATAACTAGTTAATTAATTAATCATAATTAGTTAATTAATTAATCATAATTAGTTAAGTAATTAATCGTAATTAGTTAATTAATTAATCATCGTAATTAGTTAATTAATTAATCATAATTAGTTAAGTAATTAATCATAATTAGTAAATTAATTAATCATAATTAGTTAATTAATTAATCATAATTAGTTAAGTAATTAATCATAATTAGTAAATTAATTAATCATAATTAGTTAATTAATTAATCATAATTAGGTTATTAATTAATCATAATTAGTTAATTAATTAATCATTAGTAGTTAATTAATTAATCATAATTAGGTTATTAATTAATCCTAATTAGGTTATTAATTAATCATAATTAGTTAATTAATTAATCATAATTAGGTAATTAATTAATCATAATTAGGTTATTAATTAATCCTAATTAGGTTATTAATTAATCATAATTAGGTAATTAATTAATCCTAATTAGGTTATTAATTAATCATAATTAGGTAATTAATTAATCATAATTAGGTTATTAATTAATCATAATTAGCTAATTAATAAATCATAATTAGGTAATTAATGAAACATAATAGGTTAATTAATTAATCATAATTAGCTAATTAATTAATCATAATTAGGTAATTAATGAAACATAGTTAGTTAATTAATTAATCATAATTAGGTAATTAATTAATCATAATTAGGTAATTAAATAATTGTAATTAGGTTATTAATTAATCATTACTTGCTAATCAATCAATCATCACTTGCTAATTAATTAATCCTAATTAGTTAATTAATTAATCATAATTAGTTAATTAAGTAATCATAATTAGCTAATTAATTAATCATAATTAGTTAATTAATTAAGCATAATTAGTTAATTAAGTAATCATAATTAGGTAATTAATTAATCATAATTAGTTAATTAATTAATCATAATTAGTTAATTAATTAATCATAATTAGTTAATTAATTAATCATTAGTAGTTAATTAATTAATCATAATTAGGTTATTAATTAATCCTAATTAGGTTATTAATTAATCATAATTAGTTAATTAATTAATCATAATTAGGTTATTAATTAATCATAATTAGGTTATTAATTAATCATAATTAGATTATTAATTAATCATAATTAGGTAATTAATTAATCATAATTAGGTTATTAATTAATCCTAATTAGGTTATTAATTAATCATAATTAGGTTATTAATTAATCCTAATTATGTAATTAATAAATCATAATTAGGTAATTAATGAAACATAATAGGTTATTAATTAATCATAATTAGCTAATTAATTAATCATAATTAGGTAATTAATGAAACATAATTAGTTAATTAATTAATCATAATTAGGTAATTAATTAATCATAATTAGGTAATTAAATAATTGTAATTAGGTTATTAATCAATCATTACTTGCTAATTAATCAATCATCACCTGCTAATTAATTAATCCTAATTAGTTAATTAATTAATCATAATTAGTTAATTAAGTAATCATAATTAGCTAATTAAGTAATCATAATTAGCTAATTAATTAATCATAATTAGTTAATTAATTAAGCATAATTAGTTAATTAAGTAATCATAATTAGGTAATTAATTAAGCATAATTAGTTAATTACTTAACCATAATTAGGTAATTAGTTAACCATAATTAGGTAATTAGTTAACCATAATTAGGTAATTAGTTAACCATAATTAGGTAATTAGTTAACCATAATTAGGTAATTAGTTAACCATAATTAGGTAATTAGTTAACCATAATTAGGTAATTAGTTAATCATAATTAGGTAATTAGTTAACCATAATTAGGTAATTAGTTAACCATAATTAGGTTATTAGTTAACCATAATTAGGTTATTAGTTAACCATAATTAGGTAATTAGTTAACCATAATTAGGTAATTAATTTATCATAATTAGGTTATTAGCGAAGTAGTTATATTATTCAGCGAAGTAGTTATATTAATTAGCGAAGTAGTTATATTAATTAGCCAAGTAGTAGTAAATTGCCTATGGAATATACCTTTGCATTACATTCTAGGAATGATAATGAATTTAGTTTTCAATCTACCTTGACCTCGGTTTGTAATTGAAGTTATGAACTTGAATTTAGTAGTTCAATATATTTTTTGCATATTAAGTGTTAGAGTTATCATGAAATGATTGCTCTCTTGAGTAAAGTATCCCCGGGTAGAGGGGCTTTGGGTCGGACCACCTACTTTCCTGGAGGCTTGCCTTGTCTAGGAAAGTGAATGGGGTTGGCTATCTGTCGCTCCGGGCTTACTCATGCGGAGACTTTCAATTTCATATAACTCTATGCTTTTACATGACGTGTTCGTGTACCTCATGCATATAATGCATGTGGATATGTATAAATATATTTGACTTCTATTTTTGGGTAAGTAACACAAACTTGTGGGTTGTGTAAATAGTTACACATCAATATGGTTTGAACATATTGATTTGGTGGAGGGATTAGGATTCCAACCTAAATTACTAGAAGCATGCATACATAAATTGATTCTTTAATCAGATTTAATTAATAACAGTAGTTTCTTTTAGATAAAAAAGATGGTCGCCGCTTATATTTATTGCAACGGTCAAATAATTGAGACAGAACAAGGATGTAGTTATAGTATACATCCAGAAGCTGTTGTGTGCTTATAGGTAGACAAACGACAGACTGGCGACGACATCATGCATCTTATATCCAGCTTTGGGATAGGCGTGCACGATTCAGTATCTTTCCACAGGGATATATCACATCACACTCTGATTTATCTGATCAGGGGGATTATGCACACTGGTATCGACGACACACCATCATGTACCTTACACGTCAGGGGATTGGCATTCAGCGATTTGTATGTTTACTAAGATTTATTAATTTTGTTTAACTCATTTTTGATATTAATTTGATTGTCATTTCATTTGCAGGAAGACGCCATTGGTCAGCTTGCACATTCCACACAGCCTCAGGAGCATGCATATATTCTGCGGGAGGTAGTTCATCGGGATGTGGTGGCTCTATTGGATCATCTCCGGTTGATACGTGACAATTTTTTTGATGAGGAGCCACAGACATATCCTGATCCATATCTTCAGGCAGAAGCACCTGAGGATGACGATGTCCCTGCTATGCCTGCTGAGGAGGATGCACCGCCACCGCCACCGCCAGCTGGACGACAGAGACGAGCACATCCGGGGGGGCAGAGGCGACCACATCGACATCCGAGAGCGGCTCCTGCAGATTTCGTCGCACCACAGAGAGACGATCCCGCCCAACCGACTGATGATTTTGCACAGCAGGGAGACATTTATATACCGCATATGGCGTCTCCGCAGACTACTATGGACTTCGATCTGGGTGCAGTCACACAACTTATGGCGGCCCCCTCTCCTCCCGACGAGGCCTTCTTCAGTACCCCATTTCTACCATTTATAGGAGCTTCAGAGCCATATGTCACCCCATATGGTTTTGGGGCATCCTCACATGATTTTGGGGCATCCTCACATGATTTTGGCCAGTCCTCTACACAGCATCATGGGGAGGCACCAGAAGCACCAGAAGAGGAGGAACCTGCAGAGAGGACACCAGAGCGACATGGACGTCGGACGCAGAGAGGACGTGACATTCAGACACCGCGTTGTGGTACCGGAGGGCATCGTCGTTGATGTTTTGGGATGTAATGTTGTATATATTAAAAAACTTATTCACTATGATAAGTAATTGTTGTTTAAGTCAAATAACAAGAAAATCAAAAATCTATTACATACAAACTTATTTCAATTAACTATTAAATTATAAAGTACAGGTACAATATAAACAAAATTTATCACAGCGACTTAACCATTAATAATTAATAATTATAATGACAAAGTCACATAGTTGAAACAATTTTAAGTTACAACTAGGTGGTTTTGAAAGCCTATAAAATATTTTCTATCGACATTTTTTACGTAATTTTTTTATTTTCATCTATTTAGTATATGTTTAATCCATGTTTTAAGTTTCATTCATATTGGTCATATGGATTATGTTTTATAGACGTTCAAAGTCACATAATTGAAACAGTTTTAAGTTACAACTAGGTGGTTTTGAAAGCCTATAAAATATTTTCTATCGACATTTTTTACGTAATTTTTTTTTATTTTCATCTATTTAGTATATTTTTAATCCATGTTTTAAATTTCATTCATATTGGTCATATGGATTATGTTTTATAGACGTTCAAAGTCACATAGTTGAAACAGTTTTAAGTTACAACTAGGTGGTTTTGAAAGCCTATAAAATATTTTCTATCGACATATTTTACGTAATTTTTTTTTATTTTCATCTATTTAGTATATGTTTAATCCATGTTTTAAATTTCATTCATATTGGTCATATGGATTATGTTTTATAGACGTTCAAAGTCACATAGTTGAAACAGTTTTAAGTTTCAACTAGGTGGTTTTGAAAGCCTATAAATATTTTCTATCGACATTTTTTACGTTTTTTCCCATCTATTTATATATTTTTAATCAATATTTTAAGTTTCATTCATATTGGTCATATAGATTATCTTTTATAGGCATTCAAAGTCACATAGTGGAAACATTTTTAAGTTACAACTAGGTGGGTTTGAATGCCTATCAAATATTTTCTATCGACATTTTTTACGTAATTTTTTTATTTTCATCTATTTAGTATATTTTTAATACATGTTTTAAGTTTCATTCATATTGGTCATTTAGATTATATTTTATAGGCTTTCAAAGTCACATACTTGAAACATTTTTAAGTTTCAAGTACGTGGTATTGAAAGACTATATGTTTAACAATATTTCAATTTTTTTATAAATAATTACTTATAACTATGTAAATATATACATGTACAAATATATAATAATAAATATACAAGTATAACTATAATTACAATATAATTATAAATATAATTATAAATATAATTCTACACACACACACATATATATATATATATATATATATATTTATATATGCATATTAAATATATTTATAAATAAATTTTAAATATATATGTAATAATATTTTCATAATTATATATTTTAAATATATTCATATTCATATAATTATAAATATTTATATTTAAACATTAGTTTATAATTATATAATTACAAATATATTTTTTATTTAAAAAAATATATAAATAGATTTATATTTATAAATATTTATTTTTAATTATATATATACATAATTATATTTATACACGCACATATAATTATATATATACATAAATATAATTTCATAATTATAAATATAATAATAATTAATTTAACATTTTTAAATACATATTTATAAGATTATTTTTAAAATTTTATTTATTTATTTTGAAATTATTTATTAAAAAGAGATGAGGTGGAAAAAAAATTAAAACAAAAAAAAAACAAAACAAAATTTTATATATTTATTTTGAAATTATTTATTAAAAAGAGATGAGGTGGAAAAAATTTAAAAAAAAAAAGGAAAACAAAACCAGAAAAAGAAAAAAAAAATTAAAACAAAATAAAAAGGAAAACACAACCAGCAAAAGAAAAAAAAAAGGTGGCAAAGCACCACTTGAAGTGGCGCTAGCCACCCGAGTTGTTGAGCGCCACTTGAAGTGGCGCTCAACAAACCCAATTTCCTAAATAATGTAAACCTACACCCATTTAAATAAAAAAAACCTATGCCCCTAAATTACCCCTCCTGGATGCCACTCGAGCTCGCGAGGGAAGGGGACCCAAGGTGGCCGATGGGCAACCAGCTACTGGTCCAGGCGAGGCTATGGTGCGTGGGTAGCTCACGCGACGGTGGGGTCCATCCCTCCCTTTTTTTTTAATTTTTTTTGTGTTTTATTAAAGGCAGGTCAAGCCACACACATAGAAATCCCTTTACCTCTTTTTTTTACTGCCATTTGGAAATATGATGACTATAATAAAAGAATACCTCACATTGTGTTTGGTGAGATTTTAGTAAAATAAAAGAAATAATTTGATAGTTTATAAAAGAAAAGAAAAGAAAAGAAAAGATTGTAATTTCTTTTATTGTGTTTGGATCAATAACTTAGTAAAAGAAAATAAATGATTTGGATTTCTCTCCATCGTGTTTGGTGACAATTTTTAAAAGAAAAGAAAAGAAACTATTTTAGTGAAAATGACACAAATAAACTTTGTTAAAAAATAACACATACATACAGGATTAAAGGACATACTTGCCCAAGATAAAAAAAAATCATAGATTAGATCTCAATGGACACCACACCTGTCACCGTGTCTGTTCAATATCAACAATTTATGTTAAATGACATATATAACCTTTTAAAAAAATGTATTTTTATTACCTTTTTTATAACTAATCAAAACACATTAATTTTGATTTTAATCAATCATTATATTTCACATCATCAAAATTCAGTAGACATTAAACTACGAATGTATATTAATACAAATTTTAAAATTTTAAAAAATTAATTAAATATAATCAAAATTATTTATATAATTTATTAATTAAAAATTATTAATTAAAAATAATTATTAATTTAAAATAATTACTAATTTAAAACATTTATTAATTCCAAATTATTAATTCAAAATATTTATTAAATATAAATTATTTATAAATTATTTATGTAAATAATTAATTCAAGATTATCATAGTTATTTATAATCAAAATTATCTATAATCAAAATTATTTATAAATTATTTATGATTATTTATATACACATAATTAGTTATAATCAAGATTTTTTATATACACATTATGAAAAAAAATTATATTTGATTTTTATTATTAAAAAAGGTACAACCGTCAAATGACAGCTTACGCACGCTACAAGGAAAATCCACAAACGGTTCGGGGACTCGGCCACACAACCATCGCCCCCAAACAATATTTTCATGGGTATCAAAATATTTTGTTTGCCCCCACACAGAAATTAATAATATTGTTTGCTCCTTTAAAATATTTTGTTTGGTCTATGAAAATATTGTTTGTTGTTATTATTAATAATTAAAATTATATTTATTTATATAAATATTAATGAGGAACGATGCGACCCTTTTATGTCATAAAAGGTGTGAATTCATTGTTTTTATATATGTATAAGGATAATATTGTAAATTTCAAAAATATGTAATTCTACGCACCATTTCCGTCGGAATCATCCCACTTTTGGGATGATTCGAAACCGAGGATGGGAGAGAAATATTTCTGCTAGTTTCTCTCCACTCACATTTCCTTCCGTCCGCTTCACTCTCACCAAACACGTGAAATCCTTTTCCATCGCTCTGAATCGTTTCTTTTCTTCCCAACCCTCTGCTGCCAAATAAGGGCTCAATGTCACCCAAACAAGGAATTTATGACCGCTCCCATGGGCATTATACTAATTTTTTTATAATATATTATTTTAAAAAACCTATATAAATTGGCGGAATGATAAATTGACTGAAAAATACCATTATGGTCACCAGATTTCAGCCCGAACTTGCCCAGAATTTATTCGAGTAGCTTGAATTAAACTTTTATGGCATTCCATCATATATAGTTATTCAAATTTTAATACCTAAAAACCACTAAATGATCCATATTAAATTTTTTGGATGGCCATAGCTTGGGTGTCCAAAATCAGATCAGTGCATGGTCTATTCCGTTGGGACTGAAAATAAACCGTCTGCTTAATTTAATGAAAATTATTTTTATTGGCTTAAAAAAGTCATGCAATCACTTTGATACCGATTGAAGATACCAGGGGAAACAACGAAAACTAGTAGGCTAGAAATTTTAAAAAAAATCATTGCCTAGATGATGAAAATTGTCATCTCCCACGATCTGAGCCCCGACATGGTATGAAGGATCTCACGTGAATTAAAAAGTGCATGAAAAAAAACAAATAGAACATGTACCTTATTCCGAATCGATGTGTGCATGACTGCAGATTATCGCTAGCGATTGTTTCTCGAAGGATCTAAAACCGAACCCCTCTAGATCATCCAATGATGCTTAAAGAATCCACACGCTCACCGCTCATCGAATTCCATGTGCTAGCGTGGATCTTCGACAAATCCTTCAGTGTTGTGTCGATCACCACGATCCCCTGCCTTCAATTCGTGAAGGTGATCTTGGATCATACACTTGGTTGAAACATTTCTCTCTCTATTAATTAAGAGGAGAGTGAATTTCTCAATTCCAAATGCATGAACAGTGCATGGAATGTAGCCTCTCTCCTACTTATATAGCGGATTTCTCAAAATACTCAGATAGGGTTCCCAACCCTCGTATATTTAATGTCCACTAAATAAGTAATAGATAATAATTTTAATGAACTAAACTTCATCATAAATATTACTTATATTTTATCACATACCTATAATATTTATTAAATATATTATGTGATAAAACCGAGTCATAAACTCGACTTGTAATTCTTGCTTAATATTAAACAAACCTGAAATAATAAAATAATATTTAGTTGAATAATTTTATTCCTCATATTTACATAAACACTTGTAAATACTTTTAATAAATAAATTCAACCTAATTATTCTTGAATTGAATAATAATGAATTTATTTATTTATCAATGATCGATAAAACTTGGACAATAATCAGACTATGTGGTGGGTCTGACCAAGTCCTATATACCTATTCACCAGAATATGGTAGATTCTTGAATACACTATTGTGTGTGACCCTCTAGGTCCTTGTCTTGATAGTAGTAAATAGTATTCATAGACCAAGAGTGAAGTCTAGCAACCCATCAAGACACCTAAAGAGAAAAGGAATAGTCATAATAACAAAAACCAACCTATGAACACCCACTATACAATATAATATCTTTGTATTTAGATATATCATTAATAAGGACACATATTTGTGTTGTTTTCCTTTCTTGTTTTATTATTTGTTGATCTAACCTGATAAATTTACTTTCAACTACCTTGGTCAAAAATTTATGAAGGTACTACCATCCTGATCAACCATGCCCGAGATACATTACTTCCTCAACTCGAAAGTGACAAATTCTATCTTGACCATTCAACCAATGTCATACCACCAATGACACACCCAACATAAGCTTCATCACTATGATTTCATTATCATGGTTTTTACCTTGCATCAAAGTATGTGATCAAATAGAACACACTGGAAATGATCTCAATTCAAGAGGCCAATACACATGTCCATAGATAAGAACTACCAACGACACCTGAAAACATGTGGTGTTCCTATTGGAAGGTATGTCCTCACAATCTCACATACCAGAGATTACTAAGTGCAAACTTTATGAGAAGAAATATAAATGCTTATGAGCCCCCATCACCTGATAGTCAGACATCAACTGTGTCCATTCAGTATGATGTATATTGACCATAGGAAATATATTTAAGATTAATGTCATAGTATTTTGAGGTTCTCATTATAGCATTGGATCTGTTATAACATTTTGACATGATAATTAATTTATGGACAATACTATTTTAAATAGTGGATGCATAAATGTCAACACAATAACAGTAAGTGTACATAATGTCTATATAACTGTATAAATGTAATAGTAATCTGAAAGTACTATTAAATTTGGGTATAGGGAACCCACTTTTAAAAAAAATCTGTCACGATCTGTCCCATCAAATCCCACCTGATCGTTGGAGAGTCGAACCGCAACTACCCCAAGCTTGCCTCTATAGGTCAGGGTCTAGTGACAAGCATCAAAAGGCATAACTAATAAGGGTGGCCCTTTCCTAGTGTATCTGCATGCACATACCCAACCATCTCTATGGAAAAGTGTAGAGGAATACAAATAAAATATAGTAATATCTAGAATAACAACCATGCATGTAACAACCTCTAGGGAATACAAGAGTCACTACTACAAAATTGGATTTTAGCACTAGTAAAGGGGCTTTATCAATTATTATAAAGTGCTGAATACCAAAGTGAGGTTAAAGGGTAGGATTTATCAGCACTCACAAAAAGCGCTGATAAAGCTCCCCTTTAACATTGCTAAAAAACACTGATAAATGGGCCTTTTTTGAGCACTTTTTTGAGCACCGATAAAGGGGGTCTTTATCAGCACTTATTTTTAAACATTGATAAAGGGGTAAAATTATTTTCTTTTTGGACCTCTCTGACCCCCCCCTTTATCAATGCTTCCCACCCTTTTATCATAGATTTTCACCCACTCACCAACTACCCCTTTATCATCACTTCCCTACCCCCTTTATCAGTGGTTTACAAAATTCAAGACTACTGTGCGCGCCTGAATTTGATCCTTATACCTCTCAATTGGAATTCAAATGCATTTACCACTGTACTAAGATGTTTTATTTTCTATTTTATGACATTTTTGTTTATATATATATATATATATTTACACATATTTTTTTTTATTTATAAATTTATATAAGCATTTTTAAATACATCTATAAAATATATGTCTGTGTGTGTGATATATATATATACTTATATTTATTTAAATATATTATATATTATATTCATTTACATAAACTAGAATATAATATTAATATATATCTGTTTATTAATACACACATATATGTATATATACAAATTATATATATATATATATATATATATATTTGTATAAGTATATATATATATATTCATATATTTTTATAATGTAAAAAATGGTTAGATATTATTTTAAATACATTTTTAGAATTTTTATTTATTTACATATATTAGAATATACATATACACACATTTTTTTATTGACACACACATGTTTATATATAAACATTACTTGTATAGGTATATATATATACATATTAATGCATTTGTATAAGGTAAATAAAATGGATAATTTTTTACTTTAAATAAAATGAATAATAAATATATATTTATATATTTAAAAATAAATTTTCACGTAAATATGTTGATATACGTATTTATACAAGTGATTTATTATAAGTAAATATAAGAAAATATGCATATATTTAATTATAAATAAAACTACATTGTGAAAAATGATAAAACTTTAAAACCATAATATCAATATGAATGTAAGGCCTAGGAATAAATTTAGTCTCTATTAAAAAAGACAATAATAACCCCTTAAAGGTGGATGAAATTCCATCAAATGTAAAAAAAATTAGGATACCCTGACAAAAAACTCAGTTTTGGAGGCCTTCTAGGCCTTTCTTGGCCTTGAAAAATGTGACTGGCCCCCCTAATTACTTTGGTGTATATATCATCACAAGATTAGATTTGATATGTGGTAGAGCCCAAACTGACACCCATATCAAAAGTTGTGACCGTTTTAAGTTCAAGTCATGTTTTCAACTTATCTTCGACCATTCATTAATTCATTTAATTTTTATGCCATCCAACTATTATGGAATGACTAGTAATCGATAATTATTAGCAAATTATTAATTAATCATATTTTTTAATTATTTTATAATCCATTTTCACTAAATATCTTATATATTAAGTGTAAATTCCTATTCATCCTTATCTAAAACATATTTAAAAAATATATATTATATTTATATCAATATAAATATATTTATATATTAATATATTTTTTATGAAATATACCCTTTATCAGTGTTAGAAAAAAATACTAATAAAGGGGGGATTTTATCAGTGCTTTTTTAGTAGCACTGATAAAGGCCCCCCTTTATCAGCACTTTTTTATTAGCACTGATAAAAGGGTGGTATTTATCAGTGTTTTTTATAAGAATTGATAAATACCTCCTATATTAGTGCTAAAAAAAGAGCTGATAAAATCCCCCTTTATTAGCACTTTTTCTATAATTGATATAGGTGGTCTTTATCAGTGCTTTTAGCTTTCACTATTAAAGCCTAGTGTTAGATAAACCCTATTTTGTAGTGGTGATTACAACAGTGTAATCTAAAAATTAAAGGAGAAAAATACACAACCAACCAGAAAGATGTACCAACTTGAAAATAACTGGAAAAGTAAATGCTGAGAGTGCCCAACTCCAAATCTCCAAACCCTGGTTGCTTTATACGGTCAAATGCACCAGGGTATCCCTATGATCCATTGAAATCATCGTTGACCTATCCATCATCTATATAAGATGCATCATGTTTGGGAAAAACTCATGTAGGGGTGAATATATACATACCCAGTAGGATTCCCCGAAAGATTATGGGGAAGAAATAAGAGAGACGATAGAAGTAAAAAACTCAACCCATAGTAAGAGACAAATGAAAACCAATCAATAGGGATATATTCTCATAAAAGAAAACCAAATGATAGAGAAAGTGGATTTCATCTCATAGCCCTGCCCAAGATGATGGGTCTGCCATCAGTTTCAAAAGGTCTGTCAATGATGCCCATCATCTTGCGTGTCTGCCCGAAGAAGTATCCAATACAAGAAACACCTAGCCACTATGACACACAGTTGAGAGGATACAATCTATAATAAGAGGACCCATCCCCTGGTACAATAGGAGAGTGCCACTCCAATAGTAGAAGACCCATTCCCTGACTTTGTAGGAGGGTTCCACTTAGATGGAAGAGGACCCATGCCTTGACTCCAGAGGAGGGTGCCACTCAGATGGTAGAGAAACCATGTATTGACTCTATAGGAGGGTCTTACTTAATAGATATATATAGGACTCATTATTTTACTCCATAGGAGGGTGCCACTCTGATGGTATAGGACCCATTACCTAACTTCACAAGAGGGTTCCACTCATTAGATAGACAGATGACCCATTCCATGACTCCAAAGGAGGGTGCCACTCAAATGGTAGAGGACCCATGCCCTGACTCCACAGGAGGGTTCCACTCAGATGGTAGAGGACCCATTCCTTGACTTCACAGGAGGGCTCTCTGATGGTAGATATAGGACCCATGACCTATCCCAGCTGTAGGGTTCCACTCTGATTGCAGATAAAGGACCCATGCCCTGTCCTAGAAGGAGGGTGCACTCTGATCTCTATGATGATCCCACCCAATCATTACCATTATCGAGCATCACCTAAATAATCATTATGCTTGGAATATCTCATACCATATATCAAAATCCACTACAAATTCAACCATCATATTTTATATGAAAAAACACTTAGGATAGACTACTCATGGGCTAAAATATGATTTCAAAAGAAGGAAATACATGAGGTAAAATTTTCTTCGAAATGAGGTACATGGTGTGTAGGGGACCCATACGGTATGTGGTCCCACTCTTCCACCTAGATGTGTCCTTTATAACACAAAAATTGCTATCCATGTAGTACTACATGGAATTTAAGGGCACTACATGGAATGTCTAAGCCACCCAAGGTCGATCTGTGTTATCCTGGTTGTGCCTGTTCCCTTTTGGATGTGTCTGTGTACACTAGCCATGTGCCTATACACAACGTGTTCCTAGCCATTAACATGCCCATGTACTCCTAGAGTACACAATGATTCACCAGAACTGAGTCACATGATGTGTGTGGGTCCCACACGGCATGTGGTATTTTAGTCACCCAAAACCCTAGCCACTGCAGCTGGGCCACTACAAGATGTGTGTTCATCATAGTACATGTTGTGTAGTCGGGATTTTCATAGAAATTTAGATCTAATCTATGTATTCAAGATCCAACCCTACCACATTGATTCATGATCTATGTTCACATGAAATTGGTGGTAAAAACCATCATCCATCATTTCTAGCCATCCGTTGGAGGAAAATGGAATTCAGCTTGCCTATATGAAGCCACCTTGTGTCGCCATTGCTCATGCTACCTCCCCTTGCCACACTAAATTCCCAATCCATAATGAATCACCCACATCCCAAAAACCACCCCGATCCATCCTCTAATCACTAATCTATTAGTCACATGCGAATATTCCTTGAATCCAGTGGTTCAATCGTGCTCGAAAATGTCAAACCATGATCCCACAGGCCAACGACAGAGATCATGAAGAATGATGGAAAAAAACATAAAAAGGTGAAACAATCATTGGCCAAGTGTTATTGGCCAAAAAATATAGATTGGTTATATCCATGGTGATAAATATCACATAATATGGATATATTAAATAAATAGTTAAAATTTGATACACGGGCGCATGCAAAGGCTCAAATTAAATGCAGATCAAAGAAATGGAATTAATCATGCTCAATATTTTAATCATAAGGGGAATAATCTAAAAATGAAAAGTACTACCTTGATATTTGATTAATATTTGGTGAAGAATGAACTAACCAATAATGGGAGAAGATCCTTTGCGTTCACTACACCTTGATTCACCTAGATCTGGAATCTCTTCATCATTCGATCTCAATCAACCAATGAAGAATGGTGGATTCCTCCTCTCAACAGTCCCAAGGTTATGTGGCTAACCTTGGAGATTCTCTATAACAAAGTATTTATAGAGGAAACTAGTTTAGGTCATTTAATGTATTGACTAAAATAAATAATTAATTAATCCACCAAACATACCTACCAATGACCGTTTTATCCAAATTCCCCATTCTAACAAACTTTAGGTCATGCCTAGGGTAAATATTATGCTCCAAATTCAACCATGGTCTTAGATTTCCGTTTTGAGGATCTATTTAGTAGATATCCCATTATTTCTAAAAAATGTGCACGTATGATAAAAAATATATTTAATATTTTATAAAATTTATTCCAGGAATACCAAACCTCGAAGTCGCACATCGTCTCAATGACTGACTGTGAAAACATTCCTTGATATATTTCAAAGCCTTACAAGAAAAAAACAGGGTCTATAAACACTTACTAAAAAAAGATCATCATAATATTTTTGTATAAAAATATCTTATAGCTGTATTCTCCAAAAGGAAATTTTTTTCCATTGAACTTATCCATAACTTTTTTTTCATCTGAAGTCATTCTTCTAATAATTGTTAACCAAATAAAATAAAAAAAATTACAAAAAAAAGGGAGAAAAAAGTTACTTAAATGCTGTGAGTGAAGTAGAACCAATTGTAACCTATCATACCACTTGTTGGGAAGGAGGGAAAAGAAACCAACCTAGTGAAGAAACAAAATCTTTATCCATTTGATCCAACAAACAAACCTAGCATGGAAAAATTCACTGGACGAAGATTTCCCTCTGAACGCTTTAGCTTTCCCATTGAAAAAGCTTCACAATGTTATCGGATGAAGAGTTTGTCCGATAACCACCTCCTTTAAGTAATTTTCATTCAAAATAGGATGAGAAGTAACCTAATCACCCCAGAAAACTCCTTTATTTCACTTCACACAAAAGTAAAAAACAAATGGAAAAACAAGATTTACGCGGTTCAGAAAAATTCCTACATCCATAAGAGAATACTAAAAACACATTTCATTATGAGAGATACAAATGAGTAATTTTTTTTCTCACTTCCTCTACACTATTGGGTCTCAGAAAATTAAGTTAGAAACACCCACTATCCATACAATCAGTTATATCATTCAAATATGGTCCACCACACCTCTTTATAGAGGTCTCGATCCAGTCAAAAAGTTTCTTCAACCTTCGAGTTTCATGTTCAACCTTCCATTGACTTGAGAAACTACTAATAATCTGTTGTACATTTCTTTTCAATAGACAAAAACCGATCATTAAGCAACAAACCATGAAATGAGTTGCCACTCTCGGTGAATATCAACTGTGATATCTTCATCTAATGATCTTCATCCGATTATTAAAGCCACACCATAGAATTCCTTATTCCTATGACTCTATATTTTCTCAACTCTATTTGATGCACACTGTCTGATGGAAGTTCCATCCAATGAAAAAACTTCTTCCCAAATGCACTAAAACTTCACAGTAGTAAACATCCATTCGGTCTGTCTGATGATCTCTGTCTGATCATCTTTTCCTGATAAACCTAAAGAAACTTCCACAAACCCAAAAAAACATAGTACACTACTACAAAAACCCACATAGTCATTTCTAAAAATAAGCATTGTTAGTGCTAAAATTTCACTAATGTGGTAAGCAATTATAAAGAAGGAAGATTTTATTAGCACTAAAAAATTCTAATAAAGGATGAATTTTATCAGTTCTTTTTTAGCACTGATATATAAGGCTTTTATCAACACCCTTTTAGCACTAATAGATGGTAACTTTATCAACGCTAAAACTAGTGTTGATAAAACCATATCAGCTACTAAAGAGCTTCTATAGACAATAATTTTTATCTATGTAGCTATCTAGAACATTATAAAAATTTAAATAATAAAAAATAGAAAAAATTGTATTAAAAATATTACAATAAACTAATATTACATCTTAAAAAAATGCACAATTCAAAATTTACAAATAAACATAATTAAAGTACTATATATTAAAATATATTAAATATAAAAAAATAAAACATAAAAAACAACTACAATGCACAATCATTAAATTTAAAGTGTACCAAAATTATAATTCAAATATTACATTAAAGTACAACACAATTACATTGATGTAAAATTTAATTACAATAAAAAATAATTACAACAAATAAAAAATAAACTCTTGTAATGGACTTTCTAAAACAATCAATCGAATCTCAGACAAAAGCATGTGCTTGTAATAAAAACAATGTTTTTTAATAACATTACATAAAATAATAAAATAAAATTATAACTCTAATGTTATATAATCCATGATAATTCTCAAACTGAACTTTTGATCAAAAAACTTTTTTGATCACACTAATCAATTCAGGCATCAAATTGATGTGCAATTGATTATTATAGATAAAAAATGATTTGAAGATCATTACCCTAAATTACCACGACAATCCGATCTTTTTTTTATTGGTTAAGACCCCTACATAAGTGATTTATCATTTATTAACAAGTGTTAACAATATGAAATCATACTCTCCATCATATCAGGAAATCCAGGCATCTGATTTATACACAGTTGATTCTTACATATCATAAATGATTTAAGTATTGTTGTCCTAATTTTTCACATCAATATGAATTCTTATACTTGGTTTTGACCTCTCAATGGGTGATATGTCATTTTAATAAAAATAGAAATCTGAAATGGTAATTTGGATCATATCGAGAAATCCAAGAATTATATTGATGATCGATGGATTCTTATATATCAAATATGACCCAAGGATCATTTTTCTAAGTTTTTGTGTCAAAATAATGCTGTTTTCTTGGTTTTGACCCCTTGATGGGTGATATTCCATTTTAATAAAAAATATAACGGTGAAATGGTACTTTGGAGCATACTGAACAATATGAACATTAGATCAATGATCGATTGATTCATATATATCAAAAATAACATTAAGATCATTTTTATAAGTTTTAATGTCAATATGAGGTCTTTTTCTTGGTTTTGACCCCTTGATGGGTGATATATCATTTTAATAGAAATAAAAAGGTGAAATGGTACTTTGGACGACATTGAGAAATCTAAGCATTAGATTTATGCATAGCTGATTACTAAAAATAAAAATGTCCTAAGGATCATTCTCTTAAGTTTCTATATAAATAAGAACTCATTTTCTCAATGTTTTCCCCTTTTAGGTGATTTTTTAATTTAATAAAAATGTTAATGTGAAATTACAAATTTGATAATGGTGATCAATTTGTGTATCATATTGACGTGTGGTTGATTCCAACAGATCATAAACGACTTGAAGATCATTATCTTAAGTTTTTATGAAAATAAAATATTTTTTGCTCAGTTATGACCCTTAAACATGTGTTTTTTCATCTATTAATAAGTGTTAACAATATGAAATCATACTTTCCATTATACCAATAAATCTAGGAATATGATTGATTAAAATTTTATTCATATAGATAAAAAATGATTTGAGGACTGTTGTTCTAAGTTTTCAAATCAATATGAACTCATGTGCTCAATTTTAACCACTCAATGAATGATATGTCATTTTAATAAAAATAAAAAGGTGAAATGGTATTTTGGATCATATTGAGAAATATAAGAATTAGATTAATTCTTACAGTTCAAAAATGATTTTAGGATTATCCTTCCATGTTTTGATGGTAATATGATCTCATTTTCTCACTTTTTAACCCTTTTAGGTGACCTGACACTTTAATAACAATACGAAGGTTAAACAATATTTTTTATCATACCGAGAAATTTGGGTATTTTATTAACATGAATTTTAATCCTACATATCTAAAATGATTTTAAGATCATTGTTCTAATTTTTTTCACCAATTCGAATCCATTTTCTTAGTTTTAACCCCTAAACTGGTGATTTTTCATTTCTTAACAAGTGTTAACAATTTGGAATCATATTTTCCATTATACTGAGAAATCCAAACATCATATTGATACTTGATTGATTCTTATAGATCAAAAAATGACATGGGGATCATTTTACTAAGTTTTCATGTCAATATAATTTCATTTTCTAGGTTTTTACCCCTTTATGGGTGCTATGTAATTTTAATAAAAATACAAAGTTGAAATGGTACTTTGGATCATACCACATAACCTATTACCCAACATGAAAGCAAGCATAAGGGTCTAAACTCACACCGAGGTTCACATATAGGGGGTGAGAAATAAATATTAGTAGGCCACCTCTAATAGTGAACCTATAATCCACTGTCATAATAAGTGTACACAACACATGGTATTCCTAACATAGTCAAAAAATAATAACAGTTGGAAAAAATAAATGATTTTATAAATAAATAAAAGTGGGTTAAACAAAATAAGTAAAGAAAACAACCAACTGTAGGTTTTAGCCTGACACTAGACGTAAATATACCCCTAATCTAGTCCCATACATAGGAATTATAGCACATGGATCACCCAATCACATGACATCAGGCACCCCTCCCATATCTACATAGGAGTTCCAAGATGTTTGACAACACAACAAGAACCAATGTTAGAACCCATGGGGTATCTTTAGGAATCCATGATAATAAAAATCTCTACTGGGTCTAGGACTCTAATGACATAATCCAAACTAGAGAAATGAACTCTACTATCACTAAGAGAACCTTTAAAGTGATTGATAATCCTACAAAACTAACATAATCCATAATATAAAATTGGGGAAAGGCATATCCCATAACCTGGGTCTATCCAAAATTCCCTGGACCAAGCACACCCAATCCTTAGCTTGATTAATACAATTGATGTCTTAGGGAGGGTCTATACTCCTCCAAAATCATCCATTAGAACCCTATTCCCATCTAACAACTTCCAACCAATAGAGGATATAACCAAATAAATCATAGGGAAAATGTTAGGTTTAATATATCCCAAAGATCTCCTCCTACATCTAATGTTGAGTAAGAACCACCACAACATCCTGACCAAAGGGAATAAAAATAAGGTTTAATTAACTCTCAAACCAATATTCTAAAAATTTGAAGTCTCAAAACTGATAAACTATTAGTAAACAAAGCTCACAGGGATCCCTAGGACCCCCTAATCACCTCAAAACAACCATAATGGGTTCATCCTGACCCTCATAAGGGATCAAACAAAAGATAAGGATCCCATAGTCTTAAAACCCATCACAAAAAGTAGAACACCCTACAAGGGTCTCCTTGATCTCATCTAACTCCTTGATCAAATCCCAATACAAGGTAAATTTCCATGAGTCCCTCAATGGCCTCCAACTAATACTTGATTAATAACTCACCCATAGGGGCATCTGTGTGGGCTATAGGAATCACTTATAAAAACCAACCAATGACTCCCAACCAATCTCTATGCCCCATGGTGTCATCTTAGCCCAAATAGGGATCCTACAGATCCAAACCTCAAATGAAATTATTAATCCACCCATCAGGGAAACCATAGAAGTTCCTCAGACTCGTCTCAAAACTCCACTTGTCGAAACCCTACTACAGTCGACACCCCATGGCGTCATCCCAACCCTAAGGCTCAAAACGAACTAAAATTAAATAAGCTACTCATAAACCCAAGAAAATACACCACTATAAACCAACCTAACATGTAGGAAATTTACAAATAGGCCCATCCATGACATACCTCCTTCCCAAATTCTGGGAACTGTCCAAAGATTCCCCAAAATAAACCCTATTGGAACTCTAAGATAAGGTACCATATAACTCACAACCCACTAAAGGTCTCATCCCACACCTCTCACCTAGAGGGTTATAAATATAAATCCATGAGGGGAACCTCCTTTCCAAACCTAGATCAGTAAAATAATCTCACTTCATCTCCTAAGCACATGAAATCCTCACTGCTTCATCACACTCAGTAAGAGACAATATAAAGGGACTACAAACAAGCCCACAATCAGTTCAATGATGAGGAGGGAACCCAAGAACCTCCTCATCAATGCCACTATGAATCACCATGGGAAACATGAGGTGTTACCTCATAAATGAGACAATAATGAGGGTAATAAAAAAATACCCCGCTTCAAGGCATTTGAAACCCATTTTTTCCCAAAAAAACCCTCAAGGGGTTCTCAAAAATCTGGGTCAATAATTTAAATTAAATTAAATGACTATAAAAAGGGAAGTGAAAAAAAACTAAAACCTTTACCTAAATCATGGTGTAACCACTGATGCATCAGGCCCAAAACCACGCTCCTCTAATAACTAGGGCACCTAACTCATGCCATACAAGGTAATTAAATTAACTAAAACAATTAAAATGAATTAATAAATTTAATTCCAATGATACATAAGGCTTGAAAACTCACGAAGGCACATTCAAACTCTTAAATTGTGAGTAACAATTTTTGGAATTCCTACAATGCACCTCTAATTCCAATCTATGAAAAATTCCTAACACACGATTCCCAATTAATCAAAAATTCAATTTAATTTAATTAAAATTCAAGGAAAAATACATCGGGAATCGTAAATACACCAAAATGATGAGAAAAAGTGTGTAGAAACTATCCCGAGATATCCTTTTAACAATCCATACCAAATCCCCACCATCCTCAGCTAACTCCACCGTGATTCGATGGAAACAGAACCAAAACGCCAATAAAAATAATAGAAAGAAAAGAGGGAGAAGAAAAAATGGAGAAGAGAAAGACTATCACCTCAAAACACTGAATAAAGAACCCAAAAAAACCCTAAATTAAATGGAATTTAAAGGTATAAAAGGGGGATAAAACCTCCTAGTCCATTCACACAAGGGAGGAATAGGGGAGGGATATGGATAAAATCATAAGGGGGATTTTGGTCATTTCCCACTATTTAACCAAACCCAGAAAGCCACACGGTTTGTCAAACTGTGTTCCAACCGTGTGAAAGACACTACCCAAATAAAACCACCATAAATGGTTTGTACACATGGTTTAATTACCATATTCCAACCATGAAAAATAGATCTATAACCCCTCCATAAGTTTTTCATAGTTTTTTTTCAACCATGTGTAATCTATGATCCATGGACCTAGGCCAAGCCATTTCTATACAGTTTCCTATAAAACTTGCATGGTTTCATAAAAACCATTCTAAAGAAATGAACCCAAACCATTCATTTTAAAAATATAACTAAAAACTCCCTGAACCTCATAGTACTACATGATTTTCACTAAATAGTACACACTAAACTATGCGCTAGTCAAAAAAACTCCTGAAAACTCTAACTCGCACCCAAAGATCTCGATCTTTTCTTGAGAAATAAAGCTACCTCTCAGGCCTAAAACCACATCAGAAACACTTTCAAAAGATTTTATAGCACTCAAAAATTGAATTTTAATCTGAATTCACCTAACAAACTCTCAACAAGACAAAATTTAAATTTCTCCTAAATTTCAAAACCCGTAACAATAAGGATCATTATAAGAGAAATATAAGCATAATATTGATGTTTGATTTATTATTTAAGATAAAAAATGATCTAAGGATAATTTTTTTTATGTTTTCATGGTAATTCAAACTCGTTTTCTCAATTTTAACCCATTTTAGGTGACCTAACACTTTAATAACAATATAAAGGTTAAATAACACTTTCGATCATATAGAGAAATTAGGGTGTTGTGTTGATGTGTGTTTGATCCCTACAAATATAAAATAAATTTAAGACCATTATCTTAATTTTTTTTGTGCTAATTCAAACTCATTTGCTCAGTTTTGACCCCTGCACTGGTGGTTTTCCATTTCTTAATAAGTGTTAACTATTTAAAATCATATTTTTCATCATACTAAGTAATCTAGACATTATATTTATTCTCAATTGATTCCTACAGATCATAAATGACTCAAGGATCATTTTCCTAAGTTTTTATATAAATCCAAGTTCATTTTCTCATTTTTTACCCTTTGATGGGTGATATGTTATTTTAATAAAAATATAAAGGTGAAATGGTAATTTGGATCTTACCTAGAAATATAATCATAATATTGACACAAAAATGATTCCTAAAAATAAAAAATACCACAATGATCATTATCCCAAGTTTCCATGGAAATAAGGACTCATTTTCTCAGTTTTGACCCCTTTTAGGTGATTTTTTATTTAATAAAAATGAAAAGGCGAAACAACACATTCAATCATGTCGATAATGTACTTCTCCCACTCATTTCCAAAAATATCTACCTATTATTTTGAATACATAGATTATTATAAATCCTTATTATATTGAAAAAATACATACAAAAAAATGATTAATAAATATTTTAAATGAAAGTGTAATTACCTTCATAAATACCTCTTTAGGGATGATAATTTGTTGATGGAATATGATATCATTCATAAATTTGTAAATGTAATACCCACAATCATTTTTTTTATTTTATTTCAGACTCTACAAAAACATTAAGAAAAATAATTAATTTGTTTTTATATGTGTTTTGATAATGAAATATTATTATATATACTATAATCTATATCCCTATGTATAAATCCATAGGCTTCTCATGCTAATTCATCGACCTCATACCATGATTTTTTATATATTTAAATATCACCCTATAATAAAAATTTCCCATTAAAACATAATATAAAATGTATAATTTAAATTATACTTATAAAATGTTGACCGTAGTTCATTAAAAATTCAAAATGTACATCACATGTGGTCAATTTTTTTAACGTCCATGCATTAGATCTAAAAAATAAACCTTCAGAGTATACAAATTGATTGCATTGAGCATATAATGATCCCTAAAAAACAAAAAGAAAATAATAATGAAAAAAATAAAAAAAATATTTTATATGATTAGATTATTTAGTTTCAACCTTAGATTGTAGGCATCAATAAGATCCAATCACCTATTATATTATGTTCAAATTCCATGACTATTTTAATTTTTTTAAATTTATTTTATATGCAATGTAGTTTTTTCTATATAAATGATAACAGGATTAATGAGACCAAATTTTTCTTCATAGGGGTTTCCCTTTATATAGTAATGTTGTATACACCTATAGAAAATATGAATATTTATTAACTATAATTAATATAATAGATCAATTATTAGATAAATATATTATGAAAATTTACCTCATGTATACATTCATAATTGATATTCCTAGCCATTCATTCATGATAATTTCATTTATACTCTCAATATTAATCATGCCAACAATGACCTTTCCATACATTTGTTCTTTATATTTGATGCTGGCTATATTTCCATCTTCAAATGTTGTATCTACAAGAACATGTAATGTTAATAAATGTGATAGTGGAATTGGTAGGGTAAAGGTACTCTCATAATGTCAGTTTGATTTCTTGGTTGATTCACTAGATTGTTTTGACCCTAATTTCCATTTCTCCTTCCCTTTCTCCATATATAATAGCATACCTAATTTTAGGCTTTTTATAGAAATCATTAAAGGTTTTTTATTTGAAAAAAATTATAAAGGACCCAATATATTATCATCATGAATATTTATAATATTAAAAAATTATTATATGAATGTTCAAATAGAATTTTCGACCATAGAAGCATCTAGTTCATCAAAGGGAACAAGTTGCTTGACATTTGGCTCATGAGCTACTCGAATCCCCACTATTTGGGAGTTGTTTATTCTTAAACATATCTCCTTGGATATTTTACAATGTACCCCCCCAAAAAAGGTTATGGGTGAGTGCTAATAGATATAAATTACATTTACTTTCACCCTATATAATTGTTTCATAAAAAAATTATCAGTATTCATTTGATTCGCATTTAGAAAAAACTGTTATGAAAAAATATATTACCTTAGGTAAAGAAAATAGTTAAGGGTAATGGCTAGCCTCAAAGCTAGTGAGGTATGGGTTTTCATATAGTGGTTTTTGGTTTATTATTGGTTCTCTTTAACCCATTTTCAAATAATGGTCCGTCAAACCATAATTGATAATAATTTCTTTTTGAGGATCTGTATGTGCCTGCATGTCTTTCATTTTGTCATGTGCACCCCCCTATGACTTTACTTTCTCAAAATATGCTCTAGGTGAAACTTGAAAACCCACACCTCTAATGAGAACATATTGTTTTTTCCTATTTAAAGATACTATAAGTAGTCATTACTATGGTACAAATGATGATTCTTATGTCAAAATCATATAAAAAACATATGAACATAAGTAGATATTTTTATGTAATACCATCACAACACATAAAAAATTAAAATTATGTTATACTGACACATAATTACCATAATTTTTATGTATTATCATATACTATTTGTCCATATTTATTTACTTGATCCTATTTCCATAACACATGATGTGGTATGGAGGTGGTTTTGGATTGTAATTCATTAATCTGTATATAAACAAAAAAACATAATTATGATGTTTTTCATGACACATAAAAGTATTACTATAGATTTATAACACATACCATTTTTTCACATGAATCATACCCCATACTTGTTTTATGGTAGGGTTACATTGGTTTATATTCACACTATTTATTTTTAATATTCCTTTTTTGTTTCATAAATTAACAATTTTGAATAAAAGTAAAAAATAAAAATAATTTCAAATAAAATATTACCAATTACAATGAACCTGAATTGATTCATCTTCATGACGACCAATGAAAGAATTACATGTTTCTTATTTTATCATGTGTGCATCCATGTGTGGTGGGAGGGGATTTACTTTCCCCTCAACATCCCTGAGATGTTTCTTTGTCAGAAGTTTCTAAAAGGATCTACGAGCCTTTTAAAAATCATTAATATAAACAACTTATGAAAATAATCTAAAATAAACATACTATATAAGGGATAATTAAAATTAAATAAAATTTTCTTTATATGATTTTCATTAAAATGGATAAATTATATCATAAAATTACCCTAATTTCTTCCCAAATGATTTTCTTCAATATAGGTAGAACTTTTTGATGCATATCTATATCAATTTATACATGAATTTGAGTTGTGAACCAAATGTAACTAATAAAATTTGACTTTTTGGGGTCAATAGGTTGGTTCTATTGATTCCAACCAACCTCAAATTTTAGACATTTTATTATTACAATGATAAATTTTTTTAACATAGTGGTTCTATGCCACTCGTGTTGTTTTCCATCCACTTGTTATTGGCCTCATAAAAATTCCCAAGTTTTAGCATCAATAATGTATTGTTCCTTGGGATTGGTAACATTAGTGTGTATAGAAGTCATTTTCTACATGATTTGTTAAAAAATTAATTTATATAATGTAAATGTAGTATTGAAAATGTAATATTATGAGGAAAAACATAATATATTAAAAAAAATTAACCTGTATATTAAACTTTAATTTTATTCTTCAAAGTTTGAAGGGATTTGGATCCTCTATTAGATATCTAAAATCCCATCCTTGTGGTACCCTATGACGTACATGACACTATCAAAATTGGGACCACCATGAAATGATTATGATGTCCTAATTAAAGGGTCATCCTCAATTGAATTTTCATACGACCCTATAGTTTTTTATGTAAGATCCTGAATTTTCATAGAGGTAAAGATTACTTTAAATTATTATTTAAACCTATTATTTTAGTTTAATAAATGTTATTAAGAGTTAATTAAGGGTTTAGGAGTGTCTAGGGATTGTTCAGAGCCTAAAGCTGTATTTTTGGAGGAATTGGATAAGGTGCACATTTAGTGAACAGTTAGTGCTAACTATACACCTCAAAACACGTGTCCCTATAAGGATGAAACACTGTTTGTTAAACCGTTCAAGGGATCCACACAAATGTGTGGATGTTCTATAGAGAAATACATAGGAATCCAAACAAGATGCACATGGTTAGTCAAACCATGAACCTAGCCTAAGTGAGGGGGTGACACCTCAGGTAGTGCTGATACATGGTTGGCGCATAGTTTGACCAACCATGAGGCCAAACCATACACCTCTTAAAAGTGTTAAAATTACCTTTTTTCTTATATATATTTATCATTTTCTCTCCTATTTTATTCCCTAAATTTTCAGCATCTCTCCCCCTCTAATCAGAGCATACTTCTCCCCTAGTATCTTTGATAACTCCATCGATCCACCTCTAATTCAAGATTCATCTATCACATTGGAAAGCCACCAGTAAGTTCTCGATTACTCTTGTTTATTTCCTTTGATTATCTATCCATATGTAATGATAAATCCATGTGAGATAATATACCTTATTTTTTGGGTGTTGGTATATTTCTTTGATTTATTCCATTCTAGATTGAATCTAAAGCTAATACCAAATGGGGAGTCATTTACTAGCATAAGGTAGGTGGTCACATGCCTTTCCCCAAAATTTAAGTTGATTATATAATGTCTATTTGTGCCACCCACCGGATCTTTCCATAAATTACCTCTATATTATGTTTTTTCTTTATTAAACAAATTAATCCTTACTAGAGTTACTTCTATAGACACAGGTTATTAATGGAGGGTGTTTACCTTGTTTAGTTACACTCTTTTGGGTGTGAATATTAAATTTACTTAACCGTATGAATGCTGTTGTGATCAAACCACCTTCTAAGTGGTTGTGGATTGAATCTAAATTGAAATGGTTGAATTTAATTAATGTAAAAGTGAATGGTAAGACCATGTCATGTGACACTTATATAATTCTGAATTACGCCTTTGGATAATGAAATGTGAAATGGGTGGAAACAACCTTATGGATTATGTTAAGAATATCATGTGAAAAATTATTATTATTATTACATGACCATGTATATTGGTTTTTAAGGTCAAGGAAAGTGTTGGAAAAGACATTTTCAAACTCTCTTGATATGTGATGTTGGACATGATGTTTCACATCGTTTATTAGGAGTTGGATATGATGTTTCAAATTACCCTTGATTAGATATTGGAAATGGTATTTCACATCATTGGTTGGGATTGAAAGACATAATAACATATTCCTGGATCAAGCATCATGAGAAAGTCCTTACTTGAGCATAATACTCCCATGATTACATAAGTATGCCTTGATTATATACCTCAGGTCTTGGATAATACTACTTATAGATATATTTATACTTATGTCTATGAATACACACACACACAAACATATGGTGACACTTGGTCAATGATTTTATGGCTTAGGAAAAAGTAGGCAGTGTTAGATGGGTGTCCCTTAGGAACTTGAGCTGACCTTGTTTCAGTTAAAAAATTTCTTATTATTTGTTTTACCTATACATTTCATTTATTATATATTCACTGTCTGAATAGTATTAGACACCATTGGTGGTGGCCTACTGAGCACATATCACATCTTATTTAGGTCGTCGTTTGGTACCCAAGAAAACTTTATGGATGCAAGTAGGGATAAGGGAATTAACAAAATATAGATGTTTTATTTCTATGCTAGGATATAGTATGAGAGTAGAGGATTGAGCTGATGCTTGTGACACTATTGGATATAGATTTTTATCTTTTGTACATTTTTTATAGCATGTCGTATATACCTTCTATATTTTATCCCATTCATCCCCCATTTTATAGTACTATGACAACATGAAATCATTTTGTATATGACATTGGATATGATTTTTATATATTAATTTATCTATTTGGGTGTTTATTATGTTCTGCTACCATATTATTATCTATTTATACTATTTCATTTATTGTTACACTATTGTGTTCCAATCTGATCATGAGGTTATATTCTCCCTATTATAGCTTTAAAGACCCTCACTACTAATCGGTAGCCTCTGGCATATGGGGAGGATCACTTGTGGTCATACGACCAATCAGACCGATCACTTGTCTATAAACCAGGTTTGGGATTTCACAAAGTGGTATAAAAGGTTTATTTTATTTGCCTTATTATTTTTGAATGTTAGAAAGAATAATAGGATGTTTTTGGATTTGGTAATGTGCCTGTTTCTGGGAGTATCTAACCCACATACATGGAAAATACAAATTACCTAGGTTGTCACATGTTTTTTTTGTATTATGCCTATTATAGTTGTATTTATTTCACCATTGGGTGACACACATAATGTGTGGAATAAATTATTATTATGACTATGGATTCTATTTTTAACCTTAGACCAGTATGATCAGGATTTATTGTCTCATGCATCATTATAGGCACTTGAGGATTTAAATGTCATGAATATTCCATGCCATGTTTACTATACTGTGAGCATTGTATGTTGTATATTATTAGTGCATGAATTTATTTGTTTGTAAATAAAACTAATGTTTCTAATATGGGAATGAGATAAGTAATTAGTTATTAAAGTGGTTAAAATAACTAAAATGATATTTTCCTGATTATCTTGATGATAACACCTTAATTAACCAATTAAAAAACATTTGAGCCATGAACCATTAGTCACATGGTCTGAAACATGTTTGTGGTTGTAATTAAATGGGAACAAAATTCCAATTTATAAAGTGTATGGGCCTTTATGAATTGATAAGGTGATCCATATATCTCAACTATTGTAAATGAATTTTTACATTCTGATGCCGAATGCAAAAGTTTGGTCACAATTACATAATGTTCCAATTAAAACTTATAAAGTGTGGTACTTTGTAACTTGGGAATAGTAAATCATATAACCGGACCATTATACACATAAATGATAATGAACTTTTTGGTATCTAAAATTTAAATAAAATGGTTTCCATTAAATGAGGATTTCAATTGTAACTTAAAGGGTTTTTTCCTCTATAACTTGAAATTAACACTCCATATATTAGAACCTCTAATGCATGTCAAAGAAATTAACACTAACCCAAACTAATTAGTGGAAATTAGATAGTGTATCTTTTTATTCTTCAAGATCTTCTATATCACCTAGACCTGGATTTAGAAGTAGTCATAGTGGTGTTGACTTTTATATAGGAAAGACTGTACCTGTACTATTCTTATATCAATGATATATACTATTATAAAATCTTCTTTTGAGGTGTGTTATTGGTATTTGTAGATTTATTCCACCATGAAATCCTTGAGTCGTATTCCAGGAGGGTGGTGAAGACTATACTCTAGAGGTGGTTGGCCCTGAGCCACTAGTATTACCTCTCGTAGTTAAACTTTTTTCACCTTTGGTTATTTCTGATCTAGGAACTAACGCCTAATTTTGAGAGTTTTTTATTTGACTCATGCAGTCTATATAGGGAGCTATGTGACCTAACCCTACTATGGTAGAGTTGATACGAGAGTTTCAGTAGCAACATCCACCTACTTTTTCAGGGGATAGTGGTCTCCAGGCTACTGAGTATTACCCATTCATATTGTTATCAGGATATGGTATGGATGAACATTTAGACCGCTTTCTATGATTACTTCTATCCATAGATGCTGAGAGAATATTGGGATAGGTATTTTATGCATTTTCACCAAGGTTCCATGTACCTCATAGAGTATTCAACTTGTTTTAATGATCTTAAGTGTTTTGAATTGAATATTTTTGGTGATGATCTAGTGAAAACAAGACATTTTAAGGATGGGTTCATGCATGCTATCTGATATCAGGTGAACATTTTCTAGTTGACTATAATTTTTGAGATAGTGAACCATGATCTTATCATTAATCTTAACTCGATAGAAGCTAAAGGCGTGGACAAGGGTAGTTCTGTAATGAGATAAGGACACAATTCATCTAGCGGTAGAAAGTTTTGCCTTGAGTTTGCTTGTAGGGGCAATGATAATCAAATGAATCACACTAATAGTTATGTGATATGTCACTAATGTGAGAAGCCAGGTCATAATAATTTTTAGTGTAATAGGGACCCATTTGAGTGTTGATAATGCATAATAATTGTCCATGTTTAGCACTTTTTTCAGAACTTTTCCTCTAGTGTACAGTGAGAGGGGATCTATACTGAATTCATGTTTAGGAGATGGATCAATAGATCCGCATCAGGTAGGGAGTTGGACTAGTACCATCTGTATAGGCTGAGGGGGTGGTTGTGGTCAAGGTAGCCAGACCTAGGATATGTCATGCCAACAGAGAGACCCTACTCAAGGTAGTCAATATATAGCTAAGGGCCATGGATTAGGCTAGTTACATGTTGTGAAGATGATACCTGAGGAGTATAGTATCAGTACTTCTACTATAAGTGGTATGATTTAGTAGCATCTACTTTAGAATACAATTTATTTAATATAGGTGATACACATTCTATTATATTTGTGACTATTATGGAGAGTCTTGGGCTAGATATAAAGTAATTTTGTGGTGTTATGACCCTAGATACTCTGTTAGGAGTGTGACCAGAGAACATACATCTATGTAAGGATTCCCCCTTGAGATAGGTGGTTATATTTTTTCCTTTGTAATATTTTCATCCTTGATATGATGAGTTTTGATGTAATTCTTGGGATGGACTGGTTAGTCCCTTATCAATCCTATATTGATTGTTATCGATGATGGGTGACCTTCATATCACCTGATGGAGGTAACTAAATTAATAAGGGAGAATGCGACATCAAGGATAGTCGAGCTAGACCCAAGCATCATGGGTTGGGTGGAGTGAAAACCTAGATTTTTAGTCTTTACTTGGATGATCATATAATGTGATGTAAAAAATTAACTCCTGTAGTAGATCATTTTAGGGATGTCTTCCCTGATAAATTTTCTATAGTACCTCATGAGAGAGAGGTAAATTTTTCTATTGAGTAAATACCAGGAGCAATAAAAATATCCATTCCTCCATATAGGATGGATACTACTGAGTTGCAAAACATCAATAGGTATCTAAAGGACTTGGAAACTAAGGGTTTATATGAACCAACACTTCACTGTGGGGTTATCCCACTCTTTTTCCAATAAGGTAGATGATACCATCATGCTTTTCATATATTATCATCATTTGAACAAGATTACAGTTCCACAACTCCATATAGAAGACCTCTTTGACCATCGCCAAGGAGTGAGGATTTTCTCCAAGATCAATTTGAGTTTGGTCTACCACTAGGTATTAGTTAGTCTTTTTGATATACCATATAAAGTATTCCATATTACATATAGAATCTATGAGTATTTTTTATTCCCTTTGGTCTCATGAACACGCCAATAGTTTTCATAGCTCTAATGAATTGGATTTTCCACCCATATCTAGATTCATTTATGGTATTCTTTGTACATGAAATCTTGGTGTAATCACATAATCAACAAAAACATGCCAAACAACTTGATATTGGTTCTAGAACACTGAGAGAGCACCAGTTTTATTCTAATCTTGAAAAATTCCACTTTTAGATTGAAAAAGTTAACTTATTGGGTCACATTATCTCAGAGGTAGGAGTGTTTGTTGACCCAGATAAGGTGAGATCCATGGTTTCCCAGAAGTATCTAAAGAAAATATTTGATAAACATAGTTTCTTAGAGATGGTTAGATATTAAAAGAAATTTATATATGATTTATCATGATTGGAATCATCTCTTATGGGATTTAACAAGAAGGGCATTAGATTCACATGGTCTGAATCATGTGATAGAGCCTTTCAGGAGCTAAAAGGAAGGCTTATTTCAATACTGATCCAGATCCTACCTGATCCTGGAAGAGGATTTATGGTTTATTATGATGCAACAAGCATCGTGATGAGAGACATTATGATACATAATAAGCGAGTCATGGTGTACAATTCTCTTCAATGGAGGTATCACAATTGGAATTACCTAATGCATGATATTGAGCTATTAGTTATGGTTCATTCATTGCATTTCTAGAGTCATTACTTGTTGGGAGAGTGTTTTTTGGTGTACATGGACCATAAAATCCTCAATTATATATTTACGCAACATGATTTGAATCCCAAGAAGTGAATATGGGTTTAATAACTATAGTATTTTGACTTTGATCTTGCTTATACACCTAGGAAATGAAATATAGTCACAGACACTCTGATCCAAAATACTCAAACATAGGCAGTTCAAGATACCAGTAGTGAATGGAAGATTATTACCCTCTTTTCTATGATGCATATTGATATTTAGGACCATCATGGACAACCTGTACTCACATAATTATCAGTGAACTCTTCACTCCTGGATAGAGTGAAGATGAGGTAGCTTTTCGATCTTGAGGGATTGGTCCTATAGGAGAACGTTTTAAGAGAGGACCCACCACCTAGATGGTTCATTGATGAGTATAATTTCTTATTAATTCATGGAAACATATAGATTCCTATAGAAATATGAGAGTAATTGATGTGATATTCTCATGCATCTTCTTGAACAGTAAATCCCAGGCTTACCAAGATATACTATGACTTATGATACAAATACTGATGGTTGGGGATGAATAAGGAGATAGATGGATCTGTTACTTGGTGTTCCACCTATCAATTAGTGAAGGTAGAACACTAGTGAAAAGTGGGGATTTTATAGAAATTTTCCATTCTTGAGTGGAAATGAGATGATGTCACTATGGATTTTATGATGGGTATCTCAAGATCACCATAGGAATGTGATACAATATGGTTTATCATTGAAAGGTTGAAGAAGGTTTCCCACTTCTTTCCTATCAAGGAGACCTTCTCAATGGATGATATCAAGATACTTTACATTCATGAAATTATATGACTCCATGAGATATCATGTACTATCATATTAGAAAAGGATTCTTAGTTTATATCATGGTTTTGGAAAGGTTTTTAGAGGGAACTGGGTTCATAGGTACTGTTGAGTATATCCTATCACCCCTAGGCTGATGGTTCGTCTGAGCATATGATACAAGTGTTAGAGGATATGCTCCGGGCATGTGTCCTTGATTTCAAATATTCTTGGGAGAAACATTTACCTCTTTCTAAGTTCACTTAAAATAAAATTTTCCAAGAAATGATACATATGGATCCTTATGAGGATTTATATGGTTGGCTATTATGTTCATCCCTGTGCTGGTTTGAGGTAGGAGAGGCAGTGCTACTGGAACCACATCTTGGTCACGATACCTAAGATCATGTATTGATTATCTGGAAGTGTATTGATTTAGCCCATTATAGGTATAAGTCTTATGTAAATCACCATTTAAAACCTTTTTAGTTCAAGGTCAGGGATTGGGTCTTCTTGCATGTTTTTCTTAGACTAGTTCATAGATTTATTCAGAGATAAGGTAAAATTTCACCTCATTATGTTAGGCCCTTTGAGATTTTATAGAGAGTTAGGTTAATATCCTATCGGTTTTAGTAACCTTAAAAGGTACCAAGATATTCATGAAATATTCCATGTATCTTAGATTCATCATTATCACTCATTACTGATATCATATTCTTCATCCTAATGAGGTTGAATTGGAAGCTGATTCTTCTTTTGAAGATAATCCTATATGTATTGTTGATTGGAGCATGAAGGATCTCCAAGGTAGTTCCATTACTATGGTACGGGTGCTATGGTATCATGTTAGTGTATAGTATGAGACCTAGGAGTGATAGGATAAAATATTTTCTTAGTGGATAGAACTATTTTTAGATGTTGATTAACCACCCTCAAAAGGTAAACTTGGGGATGAGTTGTTTTAGAAAGGGGAGGTTGTAAAATCTTGTGTTTTTAGATAGGTATAGATTCCTTTAAATTACTATTTAAATCTCTTGGTTTAATTTAATAAAAGTGTTTAAGAGTGAAGGAAGGGTTTGGGAGCATCTAGGGCTTATTTGGAGCCCAGAGATCCAGATTTTAGAGGAAATAGTTGAGGTGATGATTAACACATGGTTAGTGCTAATTGTGAACCTCAAATCACGAGACCCTATAAGGATGAAAAAAGTTTATTAAAGCATTAAAGGGATACAAATTATCATGTGGAGGGTGATATAGATAAATTAAAAGGAATCCTTAGGGGATGTACATGGTTTTTCCAACAGTTCTCCTAGATCATGTTAGGGGGTGACACCTTAGGCAATACTGACACAAGGTTGGTGCATAGATTGTCCAACCATATAGCTAAATTGTGAAACTCTTAAAAGTGTTGAAATTACCTTTTCCCCTTAGTTTTATTTAAAAATTTCTCCCCTATTTTCTTCCCCAAATATCAATAGTCTCTCTCCCTATCATTGGATCATCCTCCTCCTCACTTAGGCTCTTTGATAACGCCATCGATCGACCTCTGATTCAGGAGCCATCTATCATGTTAGAATTCCACCAGTAAGCTCTCAATTCATTTTGTTTATTTACATTTATTATCTATCCATATGTAATGATAAATCAATGTGATCTAATATTCCATATTTTATGGGTGTTGGTCTATTTATTCAATTTATTTTGTTCTATATCAAATCTAAAGTTGATACTGGATGGGTACTTATATACCAGCATAAGGTAGGTGTTATCATGAATTTACCCAAAGTTAAAGTCGATTATATAATGAATAATTTTGATACACTATATACCCTTCCATGTATCACCTATAAAGTATGTTTTTACCCTTATTAAATTAATTAATCCTTGATAGAGTTACTTCCATAGACACTGGTTATTATTGGGGGTGTTTACCTCACCATGTGCCATCCTTTTGGGCGCACCTATTAAATTTAATTGACCTTATGAATGATGTTGTGATAAACCAACTTTTAATTAGACGTGTCTTCACTATAAATTGAAATGGTTTAATTGAATTAAAATAAAATTGAATGGTAAGACCATATCAAGTGACCCTTATATAATTATTAATTATTCCTTTGTATATTGAAATGTTAAATGGTTTGAAACCACCATATGGATTATGTTAATGAATAAAATGTGAAAAATGGTTATATTTATTATTACATGACCATGGATATTTATTTTTGAGACATGATCAAGGAAGGTGTTGGATATAATGTTTCATTCTCTCTTGATGTGTGATGCTGGACATGAAATTTCACATTTTTTATTGGGCATTAGACACGTTGTTTCATTTTCCCCTAGATCGAATGTTATAAATGGAGTTTCACATCATTGGTTGGGATTGATAGATGTAATACCATATCATTGGACCAAGAATCATGATCTAATTCCCTATGATCATGCAAGGATTCCTTGGTTATATGCCTGAGGTCCTAGCTAGTACAACTTATAGATATACGACTACTTATGACTATGGACATATATAAATATATATATATATGTATTGTGAAATTAACTCAGATTTATTTTGTCTTAGGCTAAATAAGGTAGTGTTATATGGGTTTCCTTTAGGAACCCGAGATGACCTTGTTTCAGTTACAACATTTCTTATCAATTTTTTTACTTGCACACTACTTATTATATATTCACTGACTGGATATGATTTGAAAACATTAGTGGTGTCCTACTAAGTATATCTCACAACCTATTTAGGACACTATTTGGAACTCGAGAAGACTTCATGGGTGTAGGTAGGGATGAAGGGAAACACCCAATTATGGATGTTTAATTTTTGTACTAAAATGGAGTATGAGAGAAGAGGACCAAGTGGATTCTTGTGTTGTTATTAGAGATAGATTTTGATATTTTTTTCATTTTTAATAGAGTTTCATATATTCATGTTTCTATGTATCCTTTGTATCCCCCATTTTTATATTATTATGACATCATGATATCATTTTGTATATGGAATTGGATATGATTTATGTCTATTCATTTATCTATCTAGGCATTTATTATGTTCTGATGCCATATTGTTATCTATTTCCACTATTTCATTTATTATTAAACCACTAATTTCCACTCTGATCATGAGGGAATAGTCTCCCCATTGTACCTTTATATACCTTCATTTCTAGTCAACATCCTCTGGTATATAGGGAGTTGTGCTTTAGGTCATGTGGCCAACCGAATCAGTCACTTATCTGTAAACCTGGTCTGGGATGACACATTTTAGTCACTAATAGAACAATTAACTGATTTATGTTCATATTATTCAAGACATAAAATAATTATAATTAATGATATTCCATTAGTAATGGTCCATCCTTGAACCCTTCGACACAGAAATTCACCTTTCACAAAGACCAATTCATCAATTTTAACTACCCTTCGACTATAGACCCATTTGTAAAAAAGAATCACTTATAATGTTTTATAATCCAAATCATATATTTGTTTGATGATGAAAAAGTATGAAATATTCATGTAAATTGTATTTCTATCCTTGGTACTAGATACACACATCACTTACACTACAAGATCAACTCTACTATTTTTCATCATACTACGTTCATCACATTCCTTTTTATAGAATGTATAACCATTAATTACATAACCATTTTAAGATAATGCATGTACACTTAGTCCTATTGATAACAATAAAAGTCATTTAGAAATTGAATTAATATTTTATATAACTCCTTAAAAATATGATCTCAAAACCATCCTATAAATTGTTAATTATATATATTTGATATCTATCTTTCAGCCCTTGATGGTTTTAAATGTCTATGAATTACCCGGTGGGTTTCAACATTCATAAAAACCTCTATACTATTATGATAAATGTAATGGTGAGATTTATACCACTCTAAAATGGTAATTTTAATAATATCTCTTTTGGAAATCCCTTCATCCACAAGGTGTCTATTTTGATGAGATTTTGGGAGACCAATGCTGTCAACAGCTGATAGGTACTTGGTATAAAAGTTAGCTTCTTCAATAATATATCACTATATAATACAACCTTCTGAATGAATTCAATTTTTGAAATAACCTTTAAAAATATTCATATATCATTTAATGGGGTACATTCATATATAATGTACATAACCACATAGCTATATATTTCTAACCAAGTGAACCGTCATATCAAAGAATGGAAGGGGAAGTGCATTTCCATTTCACTTAATATTAGAGAAATTTCCTTTTACCTAGTTGGAAACTTTTTTAGGTCTATAAATTTAATACATATAGCTATAAAAAATAAAAAAATATTGGTTAATGTGTGTTGAACATTTTTAGATAGAATATAATGTAAATATGCATACATTAAATCCTGCATTAAAACATGACAGTCATGTGATTTTAGGCTATTTAACTTCAAATTATTCATTGAAATGATATTTTTGATATTTTATTAATACCCCTATGAAACTTTTACATCTTTCATAAAGTTTAAAAATTGATACCTCTCTTACCTAGAAAGAGTGTAAGCTTCTGGAGGAAGAAAATTCCACCTTTCACCCTTCACTAAATCCAACTCTTCCCTTATTCCCATGCCAATATCATCCAACCTAGCCTTAATGTCATACTTTTTTTAGGTTCCTTTATTAATGTGTCAATAACACCATAAAATATATATTTTTTCTATATTAATGACATCAATAACATGTATGACATACAAACAATTTCAATATGGTAATTAAAAAAAACTGATCACTTTTTCCAATCTCCTTTCATAAGTTTTTTGATAAAGTTTTATAAAAAGTAGTGAAAATATCATTTACTTTATCAAACTATTAAGTGACTATTAATGAAGATAGTGTTGTACCTTGTTTTGTATTCCCATAAAATTATGTTGTCCATGATTGGTATTATGTCACTGAGGAAGTTTTTTTGATGTCCTAAAAACAAATTCTTTAAGGAATGTTTCAACCCAACTAAGTTTATACCTATTTCACAGATGGGACACCCAAATATTCTTTTAATTCTATATACTGAAAAATTTCCATAAGTATGAAGGCCATTTATCATCCCACACAACATGAATATCAATGTGAACTCTTCACTTCTATGTGAATCATACAATTTAACACCCATATTCCACATCAATTTCATATATTTGATCAATGGATCCAAATAAACATCAATATAACTACCATATTGTTTTGGTACATATATAAGTAGAAAAAACATAAGGTATTTATGATTAATGAATAAAAATAGTGGAAAATTATAATTTACCAACATAACTGTCTATATACTATGAGCACTACTTTGCACACAAAAAGGATTCACTTCATCTATAGATAACACAAGATATACATTTCTCAACTTATTTCTAGATTTAGGATACTCATGATCATTCTTTTTCCACTCAGGTGAGTCTGTTGGCAGATGTAGTTTCCCATAATAAATTATTATATCTGCATTCCATTTCAATTTTATAGTAGTCTTCTTACATATATATAATCGTCTAAACATTGGAATGATTGAAAGTTAACATACAACTTTCAAAGGACTCAATTAGTCTTTCTTGTATCAATTCACACCATAATTAGGAAATTTTTAAATGATTCATGGTCCTTGAAAAACAATATAAATTCATTCGGATAGGCATGTATTCTTTAATAGATCATAACCATTTAACATATCATTAATTTAGAGATACATGTTCAATAAGGAAACTCGTTTTATTTTAGTATCATATCATTCAAGAGACCAAGTAGTTTTGTAAAGCTAGTGTTGCTCTATCCACTGCTAACTTTCAAATTATATAGCTTTGATATGGATAAAAATGTTTTATATTTATTTCAACCAATATACAATTATCTATTTTCACAAATCTTTAATTTCTCAAACATCTTTGGAAAATCATGAAGGTCATCTTCAATTACCATTTTTATTTATTAAAAATGACCACCATCATTATTTACACTTGTAATCGTATCATGGTTATAGATCATAGTATCATTCTAGTTGGTATCAACATTCTATTATTCACTGTGTTTATTCCAATATTTATAGCTTCAATCTATTCCATGACATATCAAATGTTCTTCCTCCTCCTCTAGACTAATTTTTCTTGAATAACAATAATGTAAACACATAAAAGGGATTTGAGAAGGGTTATATACATACTCTATTGCAAATTTGTTGAACACTTTAACCCTATCCCCATAATATATTTTCATACGATCAACATCTATACATTTTTTATTCATATACATCCTATTTGGTTTAAAAATATTCATATTTTACAATAAATAAATAAATACACACAAGGTATGCATATATTGTATCATTTTTTATATCTGTAGATTATATAAAGTATAAATTTAAAAAATATAAGTATAAATCAAAATATATACATATATAAATCATATAAAATAATATATATAAAATCCATGTTTTATAATATAATGAAAAATATATACAAATAACAAAGATTATGTTTTGGAAAGAATTAAGTATTCTCTCTTAGTGTGGATTATTTTCTAAGTGTGGAGTAGGTAAATTCATGTAAAATGTGATGGGTTTTTCCATAGAAGTTCAAGGATTTAAATACAATATAGAATAATATTAACACACACACACACATAAACACATGGACATATAAACACCCAAAAACACATAAAAAATACTTTTGTGCTTAAATATATAAAACAAATTAAACACACATTTATATTATATATATATATAAGAATATATCATATCTAATGTCATGTTTCTTTATAAAAACCATTAATCACACTCTTCAATAATTGACCCAAACCACAACCCAATAAATAATCCTAAATCCTTTAATATTTATAAGTCCTACATTTATTTATAACATCAAGAACATTGATTTATTATCTAAAAATTACCCAATCTATTAATTCTATACTAAATCGATAAAAAACATTCCCATTCCACTAAATCCCATTTAAATTTTTAATTAACATCAAATAATAAAATATTTTAACTATTTTTAGGTAATCCCTCTATATAGTCTATATTTATAAATAAAAATAAGAATAAAAATGTAAAAATTGGGAAAATCAAGAAATATCAGTGAACCAAAATGGAAATCACCATAAAAGGGTTGATTCAACCAAAAAATAAGGATGAATAATGAAAAAAATTTATTATAGATGAGAATACAGGGAAATAATCATTAGGGATGAACAAGGGAAGAAAAAATAAAAAAAATCATGAAAAAAATGAAAAATCAATTGAGAATCCTTAAAATAAATTTTGGAATATCATACATTTGGTTTAGAGGTTTGATTTGTCTAAAATAAATGAGTTCAACCACCATAGACAAACATGAAAAAAAACTCAAAAAAATCATGAAAAACATATGAAATATTGATTAATAATACTTAAAAAAACAAGTTTATAATTTCATACCTAAGGTTTTGAGGTTTTATTTTTCCAAAAAAATGGATTTATTTGCTTTATAGGTTCATTTTTTTAAGAGTTTGAATGCGGTGGGAGGATAAGTGATCTATTAGGGTTCATTTTAAAAAAGGGAAAAGAGTTTTATCAACCCTTACTGAAAAACACTGATAAAAGCTCATTTTATTAGTGATAAAAATATAACCACTCATAAATAAATATTTTTTCATCGATTATTTGGTATTGATAAATTAATACCTTTATTAGTGCTAAAAAGTACTGACAAAAGTGGTATTTCTTTACATTTTTTTTAGCATAGAAAAAATACCCTTTTATCAATGCTTAATCTAGCATTGATTTTTTTTAAAAGGAATAAATAAATAATATTAATAATATAAATTACAAACATACTAAAAATATTAAAACATAATAAATAAAAATAAAAATATATTAATCATATAAATTACAAACATATAGAAAATATTAAAACTTATTAAATAAATATAAATAAATAAATAAATAAAAAATAATAAATTATGAAAATATTAAAAATTAATAAATATTAAAGATGAATAAATAATACTGAATGAATAAATATTAAAAATAAATAAATTTGAATAAATTATAAAAATATTAAAAAATTGAATTCATAACATTAATTATATAATTTAGAAACACATAAAAGATGAATACAAATGAATAAATAAATAATATTAATTATATAATTAACAAAATTATTAAAAATGAATTATATTAACAATTGAAATTAAAAAAATATTAAAAAATGAATTTAAATTCACAAATTAGATAAATTTCAAATACATTTTTTTAGAACAAGTTAAAATCAGATCCATGAGGCCTTAAAACCTTTTATTAAAAGAAAAAAATAAGGATATAAAAGTATAATATGGGGTCTAAAAAAGAACAAAATTCCTTCATCAAAAGAAAAACTGACAACAAGAAGTCAATTCCAAGAAATCCCTATAGTTCCCAAATTCCTAGGATGTCACCCTCTTCCCCTTGGATATCGACTGCTCCTCCATGCCTTGGTCCTTTTAGGAGGCACATGTTCTTCATGTGATGTTGAGTCAGAGGAGTCATCTGAAATGCTGAAAAATCCCGCATTTCTGAGATAGATCATGAAATTACATCACTAAATTGGATCAGAAGATATCTTCAATGTTTATTGATAGTGGCTTCTAGACTTGAGATAATCAATTATAAAAATACATCTGTTTCCATCATGGAAAAAATGATTTCAAGTTGTGAATTAAACCATTCTGCCACATCCTCCCTATAGTGTTTGAGAAACCTTTCACCTTCAAGGTCTTCTAAATGATTTTTGAAATTAGAGTTTTTGAACCTTGAATTCTCACATTTCTCAATTGAGGCCTTTCCAAAAAATCATAGGTAGTTTACATTAAGTCAAAAAATTTGGAGGGGAAACGACCAATACTCATTTTTAATTCCATCTTTACTCATCCTTCATGAAGGGATGTTTGATGGATATTCTATCTGGGGGGGGGGGGTTAAGATGAACCTATAATTCCATGTCATACTAGATGTTTGTACCATCCAACCCTTTAAAAAAGTCCTTCTGGGTGGGCACTTGGTCCTACTCATACCGCATAGACATATATACAGGTTCATGTTCTTTGTATTTCCATGAAATGACCATGTGAAAGCCCTCTTTATCTACTATTTTTTTACCCTTGGAAAAAGACTTCTACTTATCTTGAATGATAGATAAATTAGTACTAACCTCCTTTGAAATTATATTGGATCTGTTTACTACCATATATAATGAATAAGCAACATCAATTACCACCAAAGATCCCCTCTTGAATATAGTTGCATGAACCATTTGATTCCCTTTTTCAACAAACCCAATCTCATTATAGTTTGACATTTCCCACTCATTGAATATGAGAGTAGAAAATTCAGTCCTCTTTTTAATTGGAAAAGGATAATCCACTTTAATTTTACCATAAATTCTTTTGGAAGATTTTAATTTTTGTTCTCTCCAAAGTTGAGAGTAAAATTTTAATTGATATTCTAGCTCCAAATCAAATTTATCATTCTGGTCTTCATGGTGACCTTGTTCCCCTACAATAAGAGCATCCTAATAGAAGGTAACACCATTATCATTTTCATTTCATTTAGAAAAATCTGGGTGGCTGGAAGTTTGATTATCAAGGACCATTGCTCACACTCCAGCATCAAGATAGAGTTTCATGAACACTTACTCATAAAGATACCACAATGAGGGGAGAGAGATGGTGATTTACCAAGTCCCGCATCTAGTAGGCCCCAGGTTGGTAGCTAACACCAAGGCTATAATAAACATGCATATGGGAGGCATTACCCTCTAAGAGAAACATACAGAAGAGAGAGATAATAAGGATGCACTAATCAAAACCTGATTAGACATATATAAATAAATACCAAGTGCAAACATGAAATTTAATATAGTACTATAACAAATGAAAGATAAATTACAAGTACCAAAAAGGTAAATATGACAGTGACCATGAATCCCAAACAGCTCCTGAAAAAGCATGAGCTAGTAATATCCAGCCTGATCTCCAATATCCTCTAGGTGATCCTGAAGAATAGTTCATATATACATAGGGTGAACATAAAAATATACTTAGTACTATCCTCCCCATATCCTCTAATGCAAAAGATAAATAAATCATGATAAAGCATAATGAACAACTGTGAAACTAACTTGTCACCTAAACATGTATACTAAGTTCTAAGCCTCACCATGTCTAGCTCTCATCAAGTATTACATAAAAGAGAGCATATAATAAAGTAATTAAACATAAAGGGTACCCCATTCCCACTTCCCCACTAGTTTTCCACTCTACACCAATGTCGCACCTTCTAATCTATATCTCTCCAAAAATAGGGCAGACTGAAGACACCTAGGAAAGGCATCACAACATTCACCTCATGGAATGCATCATCACATCATCCCATATCACATCACCATATATAGTAAGTAAGTAGTTTTTGGAATCCACTACATCCCGTACAACATGTATCATACACTAGGTATTATACCTCAATCCATTACAACCCATACACCAATTAAGTTACCACTAACCATCATAGCATATACACATCATGCCTATAATAATCTTTTGGATACTATATCCAGAGATACATGCGTGTGAAATAAATACAATCCATCACATCCCTCTACACACATATATGGGGAAACTAACCACCATGAATACTAGAACAAGTAATTACCAATAGAAGAGAGTGGGGTTAGAGGGGGTAGTCATCAATCCATTCTCCCACTAAGATAGTGGGGAAAACACCCTCCCAGAGTCCACTGGGTATCAGTTTTCCTAACCGAAATGGGTAGGGAAATGTATAAAATCAAAGAATATATAGGATATAATATAGCTCACAACCACACTATGGGCATAACCCAGTCTTAGACTCAACTACATCTAATGTCTCCCAGACTCCTGGCTGTCACTACTAAGACTATTTATCCTATAAGCACACACACATTTAAAAGAGATACATTAATTAATTATTTAATTTTTATTATTTCCTTCCATTAATTAATTAATTATACATTAATTTTCCATTAGAATTAAAGAAAATATTATTACATTAATAATCAGAGTAAAGTCCATTCCCTCCAGGCATAATCCAAATTGAGTCCATGATTTCTCAAGAGTAAAATATTTTCAGCAGTGCATTCCAACATCAACCAAAGCCATAGGTTAAAAATTATTTAATTCATTAATAGAATCACTCTATAATCTAGGTAATATAGGAAAACTATCCTAAGATACCACCAATAGGAAACATGAAACCAAGAACACCTAGCTGCCTCAAGTTGTGGGGAAAGGAATGAAGATAAACAAGAATCTCAGCCATCAACCATTAAAAAGATTCACAAGAAATAATCCCAAATCCCAACATCAAATCAATGGGTAAGATGAAATTTAATCCATTCCATCATCCCCAGTTCCATCCTAGACACCCACATGCATATCCCAATGCATCTCACCATCACATGTGTCAACTGAGGCCACCTCATATAGTCCTCCCTGCCCATATATCACATTTCATGGTGAAGTCCACATTCAAAGCACATCACAAAAATAGTAATAAATAAACAAACAAAACAAATAGGGAAATATAGGCCCTAAAAACAAGGTATATGACCTTTAGACATAAACGAGTTCTCATGACTCCAAACTTAAGGCACCTAGACTTCTTAAGAAGATGGAAAACTTAGGCCATAACAATTATCTTTATCAACTAGTTCTTATTCCATATTGAATTAACCAATTAATTATTAATAGGTTACAACTATGGGAAATACAATCAATTAAGCTATAATAAGCTATCAAAGGAAAAAAATTCTCTTAGTATTTATTCTAGTTTCAAAAAACCTAGAGAAGTAACATTTTCAATTAACAAACCTTTTATTATTATCAACAAGAATTATCATGATTCAAGTTCATTAACCAATTTCATCATCTCATGGAATAACCAATTCAATTAAACATGAATACTTTCATCAATTTTATCAACATCAAATTACAACAAGACAACGGATTACAAAAATTCCACTTCTTTAATTATTATTAAGCGAATTAATTATCAATTAATTCCAGATTTATGTTCTTTATCAATTAAAATATTCTAATCCAAGAATATGAACATGATAATAAATCATAGCATATATATAAAAATATCTAGAAAATCAAGAGGCAACTCATCATAATAGTATACATCACATCAACATGCTATCTCTAACCAATTATTTAATCTAGTTCAATATTTATTAGGTTAATTCCATTTCCATCCAAAGGGATAAAGCATGATAAATTTAAGATTGCACATAAATTTAAGAGAAGAAAAAAATCCCCTACCTCAAAAGCATCAATGTTCTTTGTATGAGAACAAACCAACATTACTGATCAGTGATCACCTCTCCCATGAGGAAACTACAATCTCCTAAAGATGTCTACCAAACACACACTAACAACAACAAAGAAAACTCATTATAAAAGAAGAGATCAAGAACCATAACATGGATAGAAAGAACAAGAGGAAACAAGACTGGTTAGGGATAACCTACTAAATAAAAAATAAGAACACATCTTGAATCACCACATGTCAAATATAGAAGCCAAGGATGAATCCCCATTGAAATAATCTACAAAATTCTAGGAAGAGAGTCTTTAACCACTTAGAAAATTAGAGAAGTTGTAGTGTTTGAGGAAAACCCGAGCCACTGGAGAATTTATAGGCATGAAACATAGGGAATTTACATATATTATAAAGATTACACATCATAAAAATATCAAGTTTCATATCTCATCGAAAAAAAATCATTGTAAAGTATTTAATCTTGAATATTTACATGCCATGAATCACCCCATTTACCATCCTTAACAAACTGTGAACTGCACATTCAGGACGTGAAAACCCATTACAATCCATGTATTATCCTAGCTTCTAGAGTTTTAGCAATCTAACCCCACCATACTTTCTCTAGGCCTCCTTAGAGCACCACGATATTTAAAAACATGAAAAGGGTTAGACTACATGGATCTAGGCCCTTACATTAGATATATCTCAATCAATTCTTTTCCTCGAGAATCCAAAACCAAACTAGATAAAAAAAAGGGGCCGTCTGAATAACCACCCCATGTGATACCTCTCAAAGAAATCACCCTCATAGGAGGTCAACTACCTCACTTAAAGGAAACAAGTGAAAAACTATACAACAACAATAACCAACTCCTAAACACACTCTCGAGGGAGATAACTCTCAAACGAGAGAAAGGTTTTCAATAAGAAACAAGATGGAACTATATCATAAACCAGAAAGGTCAACATCCACAAGAGAATAATGTTACAAGAGAATAACTAAACATAAAGCAGGTTGGGGTACTAAGTACACATATATGACTCATGTTCCCAGGTACTCTCTTCTATGCCACTGTTATACTATAATATACGAACCAAGAGAATTATATTCCCATGAAAAAACTTGTCCTAGAGGTCCTGGATCTCCACTGTCTACTCCTCAAAGGTTGAATCTTCATCAACATCAATCTCACCCCAATCGATGACATGAGATTCATCATGGAGATAATGATGGAGCTGCAACATGTGAAAAACATCATGTATATGAATCATATGTGGGGAAGTTCTATCTGATACACCATTATTTTAACACAATCTAACACCACAAAAGTCCTAAAAAACTGGAGAGAAAGCTTGATCCTATGACCAAACCTTCAATTCAAATGAAGAGGATTCACCTTCAAGAACACATGATCTTTAATATTGACCTCTAGAGGTATCCTCATATGATTTATATAGAACTTATGATGATACTTCACTTCCTTCATCCTATCGTGAATTACCTAAACCATCTCTATCGTATTCTGTACTAGTTATGGCCTGAGAATTGCTACCTATCCAACCCTATTCCATCACAATAGAGAAAATTAAGGTCAATAGTACAAATATTAAAATGGAACCATAACAATGGTGGATTAGAAACTATTATTGTAAGAAAAATCAACCAAGGGTAGGTACCTCATCTAAAAACCTCCAAAATTTAGAACACAAGAGCACAACATGTATTTAAGAGTTTGGATGGTCCATTTAGTCTGACCATCCATCCATAGATGAAAAGTAGTTCTAAGGCATAATTGAGATCCAAAAACATATTAGAGACCTTTCTACACCCTAGAGGTAAAATGAGGATCTCGATCACATATGATCATCCTTGGGACTTTGTGGACTTGCACCACCTCATCCAAACACTGCCTTGAAAAAGCCTCCACTAAGATTGACTCCCTAATCACTATAAAGTGGTCTGATTTCATCAAACAATCCAATATATCCCATATAACATCATATCCTCCTTGATTTTGAAGTAAATAAATAATGAAGTCTATTGATATTTCCTCCCACTTCCAATGGGGGATATCTAACAGCAGGATAAAACCACTAGGAACATGGTGTTGATTCAAAAGTTTTCTTTTTGACTTTTCCATACCTTTTGTTTTGGAAATCACAAAAATCTTTCTTAACTACTTAATTAACTAATTATTTCATGTCTAAATAATTTTAATTGTTTTGGAAGAAAACATACTTTTATACTATAATTAGAATTTATTTCAAAGTATTCATGAATTCAAATCTACATTATTCATTACAATTATCATAATGTGTATGGATCCGATTACGATCAAACTCACCCTCATCAAATCGTTTTAAAGACTTTTTATCTTGTATTCATATTGAATTTTTTTAATCAGATTTGACACTAGAACTGATCACATTGGATTTTCATTAATAAAGGAAATCATAATGAAATTCTATAAATAAATCCATCAGATTGACTAAAGGATAAATTATGAATATATAAAAATTTATTCTATTGTATTGGAATACCTTTTACACTAAAAATGTGTGAAAAAAATGATTTTGTGCATTATGTTATAATATGTGTAAATAAAAATGATTCCATGATTTCGATTATAATATGACTGTTAAAGTACTAGGTGTCTAGGTACTCCTAAAAATATTAAAGAAAATATGACCATTGGAAATCAAGATGAATATTGGAAGGCTTTTCTATAAATACTAGTCCATTTTAAGATTTCACAATGGGATGAGAATGACACATGTAGAGACAATTTGGTGATTTTTTTGTTCTTTGTGATTTATGAAGCCTACAAGTGTGAAAAAAATGTTCTTTGTACTTGTAATATTTTTTAGTTTCATTTTTGTTTTTCTTTGTGTGATCTGATTGTTGTGATTACGATTGAGGGCTTCCAAGGATAGGAAGACAAAATCTGATCTGCTTGATTAAGGGATTGTAGAGATATAAATACAGACAAATATGATCATCATATCAAGGTATTTCTCTGATTAGAGAAAGATAGACTTTATTTTAAGTATAGAATAAGGTACCTTTATCCTAGGTTACTGGATACACTTCTATTTGGGTTAAAGTAATTGTATTCATTTGTTTTACTTTTTTATTAAAATTATTTCATTTCCACTAAAATTGTAATATAAAGTGAATTATTTTATATTTATCTTTATATTTTTATATTTCTTATTATAATTTATTTAATTATGAAATAATTGTTTTACTTTTTATTACATTGTGAATATATTTTTCCTCTGAATTCAATTCTATACACTTTAAGATAGAATCATTACTTTTTTTTACTACTCTGATTTATCGTAACCATTGTGATTACAATACTCTTTATGAATACTCTGATAAATAATTTTCTACTGTGAATATGATTAAATTTTGTTTACATTACCCGCACATAATGAATATGATTATATACACTATAAAGATAGAATAATTTTTTGACATGTGGAATATATATGAGAATCTACTTGAATACTATATATTTTATCATCGGACCCAAGGGATAAGTTTGATCACCATTTAAATACTTCATAGGTTTTGTGAATACGATTTTTTTAATATTGTTAAAAAAAATTTCTTTTAAGGTTAAAAATGAAAGTTTTTAAACATATAATTCAACCCCTCTTTTAGTTTTCCATATACATATACATTTCAATCCAAAAATTGGTGTTAGAGACAAGTCTCTTTAATACTGATATCTATATTTGGTATCAAAGGAGAATTCTACTAATTCTTATAATTTTTGATTCTTTGTTTCTTTACCATTGAAAGTTAGTTTTTAATTTGTTATAAACTTTATTTTTATAAATATTTTTTTTACACTAACGTTTATTGTGTAAATTTTTTATTTTGTATATGTTTTTAAAGATGGAAGGATTCAATATCAAATCTATTGACAATATCAATCCCACTAAACCACCAATTTTTGATGGTAATGATTATGAATACTGGATGGATAGAATGAAGAATTTTGTGATCAACACATGAGTTGATAATTTTGCAATTCTGAATGGTGATTATAAAATTAATGATAAAAAAGTTCAAAATTTTACCAATTAAGAAAAGTAGGAATATCAATTGAATTAAAAGGTAAGTAATACCTTATTATGTTCAATGACTAGAAATATATATAGGAAAATTTCTTCTTGTGAAACAGCTAATAGTATTTGGAAAAAGTCATATATTACTAATTTTGGAACTTTAAAGGTTGTTGAAACTAGAAGATCAATGCTTAGAGTTGACTATAAATAATTTGAATTTCCTTATAGAGAACCTCTTTTAAAGGTAAAACAAAGGTTTATGACGATTTTTAATAGTTTACAAGATGTGGGAGAAAAAGGATTAGAAGATGAAATTATTATTGAAAATATTATTGCTATCATTCTCAATGAATGGGATTCCAAGAGAATAGCTATTAATGAGTTAAGGAAGATAAAAAATGTTAATCTTGATGATCTATTTGGAAATATTTTTCAATATGATATTAGATTGAAAATAGATGCTGATAAAGAAAAGAAAAATAATGGCGGAGTTGATTTTACTACTACTTTAAATCCTACAAAATATCAGACTCCTAATTTTTTTTGAAGTAAACAAAGAAAAAGAAAGTTATTGTTGAATAGGATTCAAGTGAATCTAAAAATTCTAAAAATGAATTGGATAATCTTTCTCGAAGGATAAAAAATATTATAGGTAAATAAGGCTTTCGGTATTGTTACAAGAAAATTAAAAAGGATAAGAATGAAAATAAATATTCTAAAGTTACCTGTTATGAATGTAAGAAATATGGAAATATTAGACTAGATTGTCCAAAGATCAAAAGTAAAGATAGAAATAAAAGACATTCTGATAGAAGTAAAAAAAATTATTTCAAGTTAAAAGGAAATAAAATTATGAAAGATAATGAATCATGGAGTGCTAGTGGAGGAGACTCTTCAGATGATTATTCTAATAATGAGAATTCAAGACAGAAGAATATTGGTTTCTATTCCAGAATACCTTATGAAAATCAATGTTTCATGGAAAAGGTATGCATTATTGAATATTTATCTAACATGTATTTAAGTTATTATTACCTTTATGAGAAAAATTATAAATCCTAGGATGAATAATATTCCTCAGTAGAAGACACTACTTTACCTTCTTATGATGAGGTATCTAGATTTTCAAAATTTATTGAAAACGAAAATTGAAAAGTCAATAAGAAAATTGAAAATGAAAATACTAGAATAAATATTTTTACAAAATAAGTATTAGATCTTTCAAAATATCTTTATATGAAGTATTTTGAAATTGATACTAATACTAAAAACCTTGAAAAAGATAATTTTGAAAAAGATAATTTTGAAAAAGATAATTTTGAAAAAGGTAATATTTTTAATGATTTTGAAAATTTTATTTATTAGAAAAATGTTTTAGAAAAAAACTTATTTACAAAACAAATACTTGTGAGGATAAGAGTATATTTATAAAACTAAAATCTGAAATTTATTCTCTAAATAAAATATTATCAAATTTTACAATTAGGAAATAAAATTTTGATAATATGTATAAAAAAATTCTTTCTCATGGAACTAGTTCTAGAATGGGTTATACCCATAAAAATACTATTGTAAATAACAATTATTTTGTTCCAAAAAGTACACCCTTTTTCACAAATTATCAAAGTGGTGGTCATTGGAATAAAAATTGTTCTTTAAATAAAATTCAATCTTTAGGATTTCACAAATCCCATTTCTAAAAACAAATGTGGATTCCTAATTTTTTTTAATATTTACAGATCAAAAACTATTTGGGTTCTGAAAGCCTAATTATTTTCTTTTTAGGAAAACGATTACCAAAAATAAGAATACCTGGTACATGGATAGTGTTTATTCCAGGAATATGAATGGTAACAAATATTTCTTTGAAAAATTATCAAAATGAAAGCTGGAAATTTTACCTTCAATGATAATTATCAAGGAGAAATTATTGGTATAGGTAATATTGTTTTTCTTGTGAAATCTTTAATTTCAATTTTTTACTTATTAAAGGTCTTAAGAAAAACCTTATAAGAATAAGTAAATTATTTTATTATGGTTACCTTGTGAATTTTAATAATAATAAATTTTTAGCACATAATTCTAAGGATGAATTCATTCTTTCTTCCCATCGTTATGAGAATGTATACACACTAAAATTAGAAGACCTTTGGATCTAGGACTTACCTTGTCTTAGTGAAATGGAATATCATTATTTCTTATGGAATATAAGGTTAGGACACTATAAACTTATAAACTTATGTAAATTGACTAAGAAAATACTTGTTAAGGATCTACCAAAACTTTGATTTGATTCTTCAAAAGTATTACAACCTTGTCAATATTGTAAGAAACACAAGTCAAAATTTAAATCTATTTGTGAAGTCTCAAATTATTAAGATTTATAGTTAGTTCACATGGATTTATTTGTATCTACACAAACTGGGAGTATTGGAGGTAATTAATATGAATTTGTTTTAGTTGATGATTACACTAGATACACATGGGACTATTTTATAGAAAAGAAATATGAATCCTTTTATTATTTTAAAACTTTTGTACCCAAATTTAAAAATGAAAAAACCTTCCCTTAATAACTATTCATAATGATCATGGTGGAGAATTTGGAAATTCTGATTTTGAAAATTTTTGTTGTAAGAAAGGAATTAAAAATAACTTCTAATATCCTAGAACTGCTTAGCATAATGGTGTTGTTGAAATAAGAAATTGTATTATTTAAGAAATAACAAGAACCATGTTGAGTGAATACTCAATTTCTAATTTTTTTTGGACTAAAGTAGTTAGTACTGTATGCTATAATACAAATTGAGTTTTAATTCCATCCTTTATTAATAAAACTCCTTATGAGTTGTTGATAGGACGAAAACTAAAAGTTTCACACTTCAGAGTATTTAGATGCAAAGTATTCATCTTGAATACTAAATATAACTTACATAAATTCTCACCCAAATCCGATTAAGGTATATTATTAGATTATTTCGCTACTTCTAAGGCAAATAGAGTTTTTAATAAAAATTTTGCACTATTGAGGAAAAAATACATGTTAAATTTAATGAAATTGATCCTTTTGTTTTTAAAGAAACCCAAAAAACATCCTCATATGATCAGGTTTTAGAAATCCCAAGTCAGTTATTTATTAAGAATCATCCTAGTGATAGTATCATTGGTGATGCGAATCAACCTGTTAGGACTATAATTTCTTTAATAAATGAAGTAGAACATCTTGATTTTCTTTCTCAATTTGAACCAAAAAATACAGATGATTATTTAGGTGATACAGATTGGATTAAATAAATTCAATATGAACTAAATAAATTTGAAAGTAACAAATTCTAAACCTTAGTTGAAATACATAAGGAAAATTATCTAATTGGAGTAAAATGAGTTTTTAGATTATAATGCAATGAAAATGGAATAATCATTAAAAATAAAGAAATAATTGTTGCTAAATAATATAATAAAAGAGAGGGAATATATTATGAAGAATCCTATGATTCAGTATCTAGAATTGAATATATTCTTATTCTATTAGCCTTTACAACAATCTTTAATTTCAAAATTTTTCAAATGGATGTGAAGTGTTCTTTCCTTAATAGTTATGTACAAGAGGATTTTTTTGAACAACCTCCTAGTTTTGAAAATACAAAACATACTGAATATATTTAAAAACTTACCAAAGCTTTTTATGGCCTTAAATAAGCCCCTAGAGCTTAGTATAATATATTAAAAGGATTTTTGTTACAAAACAATTATGTTAGGGGAACTACTGATCCAACTCATTTTATAAAGAAAGATAAAAAAACATTTTTATTGTTAAAATCTATGTTGATGAAGTTATATTTGGATAAAATCAACAATATTTAATAGATTCCTTTTCAAATATTATGAAATTTTAGTTTTAAATGATTATGATGGGTGAGTTAACACTTTTCACTAGTTTTCAAACTTCTCAAAAACCATAAGGTACTTATATATCTCAGCATAAGTATATCAAATATATTCTTAAAAAGTATGGATACAACAATACTAAAAGTATTAATACTCCAATTTTACCTCAAATACACTTGATATTGATGAAGCTGGGCAACCAATTGATCAAACAAATTTCAAAGGTATGATAGGAAGTCTACTATACTTAATAGCTAGTTGTCTAGACTTAATGTTTTCAACATTATTATGTTAAAGGTATCAAGAAAATACAATGGAATCCCATTTAAAAGTTGTAAAACTATTTTTTTGTTATTTAAGGGGAACTATGGATTTAGTAATTTTTTATTCTTCTGGAAATGATTTTGAATTTAAAAGTTTTTCAGATGCTCACTTTAGTGTTTTTAGAATGGATAGAAAAAGTACTTCCTGAACTTGTTATTTCTTAGGAGATTCATTAGTTTCTAGTTCTTGTAAGAAACAACACTTAGTATCAATTTCCACTACTAAAGATGAATATGCGGTAGTTGGAAGTTGTTGTGATCATGTGTTATGGATGTAACACACACTCACAAACTATGGATTGAATTTTAGTAAAACTAAAATACTATGTGATCAAACTAGTTCCACTTATTTAAGTAAAAACCCTACACAAAACTATGGTTCAAAACACATAGATATTAGGAGTAACTTTATTAGGGATCATGGACAAAAATATTATATCATTTTACAATTCATTAAAATGCAAGAAAAAATTATTGATATTTTTACAAAACCATTACCTTTTGATAGATTTTAATACATTAAACAGAAGCTAGGAATGATCACTATAAATTAATAATTCATATATACTTATTGTTTTAACTATATCCTTACCTTAAGTTACTCATTTTCATAGGGTGAGTATATATTATTTTTTTACAAAACTTTTAGTCTTTCAAAATTTTAATTTTCCAAAAATGTTCATAATGAGTCTTGTAGACTCAAATTTGTTTTAAAACCAAATTTTATTTTTCTGGATTGGAAAGTTTTTTGTATTCAAATTTCTAATTATATTTGAAAAAATAACTAGATTCAAATTTTCAATTGGATCGAAAAAATATATTGTATTCGTATCAGATTTGAAGATCTATAATTTTCAGGTTTTGCTTTTAAATTATTTTCGTAATCAGAATTTTTTATTCTAAAATTATCATATTCAACTATTTTAGTTTATCTTCCAAATATCGTAATCTATTATAAAAAAATAAGAACAAATTATCATATCAATGTATCCAATCCAAAAGTTATTTTCATTTCTTTTACACTTTAACACTATTTTATTTTAAATTAGTTTCATTATTGTTTATTGTTATTAAATTTTTAATGTTTTTGTTTTAAATTTATTTTAATTTTCCAATCGTATTCACCTAATATGATAAAAATTGTTTTTTTAAATTCATTTATATTCACTCAATATGATAAAAGTTTTAAAAAAACTCAAGGGTTTATTTTATTTATAAAAAAATATTTCTTTAGATATTATCTCAACTGTCAGATCAGAGAGACTAAATTTTATCCATTAGATCTGTTTGGAAGATGAAACCTCACTCGAGATCACCTATAAAAGGGGTACCCCTTTACATCCCATATCAACTGTCGCAGTTTTCTACCACAAATTGCTACCTTAATTAAGTCTCCATGTTTTATTTCTCACTCCATGTTTGAAACCTCAGTATCTTCTCCAAATACTATGGCTCCAGTAAAGGATTACACCAAATGGTTTTTCTTCCTCAAAAGGTTAGTATCAAGATAATTATTTGATAAGTATGATTCATCTTTGAGAAGGATGATATAGTTTCAAGGTTGTAAATATTTTTGTGTAGAATAGTCAGACCCTGTTTATGATTTTTTCCATCTAGATTTAGTTAGAAACTTTTATGATTCTATATTTTTTTTAAAATAAGGTGGAAAAGAAATATTTTCTTTTCATAAATATGAGAAGATTTATAATATCACAGAATGGGTTATTTCTGGTTTCTTAAATATTTTAGATGAAGAAGATGAATTATTTACATCTCATAAATTACCTAAATAAGGGTACATTTAATAGTGCAAGTGCTAAAAAATCCCTATTCAAGAATGTTTTAGATGATGAACCTAGTAAGGTTACACATCTCATCCCTGATCATAGAGTTTTTGCCATTTGGATACAAGGTTTTTTGATTCTGAGAAGAGGAGATAAATATGCTTTAAAAGTATCTTACATATTTTTTTTGGATTATCTAGTAAATATGAAGAAGATAAACTTGGAAGGATTTATTATTTTGACTATAAATAATATCAAATATGGATCAATAAAGTCTCAAATTATAATGTTTCCAACCATGATTAGTAAGTTTATTGTATCAAGTATGGATTATTTCAATATTACGATCAAGTCCTAACCTATGGGAGAAAATATTATCTTTATAAGCGATGATACAATTATAACAATGAAGTTTCTTTTTGATTCAGAATCAAAGTTATTTTTTAAGAATTATCAAGTGTCTTCATTAGAGGAAAAAACTTCTTCAACAAAGAAAGTTGAGAAAGATGAGAAGAAGAGAAAGGATGAATCCGTTTCTACAAAACAAAAGAAACAAAATAAATACTCAAAGGAATTTTTTGATTAATAGAGAAGGAGAAAGGCTCAAATAAATTAAGGAGAACCACAATTTAGACTTGACCTAGATAAATATTTTCCAGTAAGTATTTAAGGTGAAGAAGTTTTTGAAAAATAAACAAAATAAAAGAAGAAAAAGAAAAAGTCATTGGAAGCATATTTATGTGATATATTGATGAAGGTTATAGAATTGGATTCTGAAAAAGTTTTTTTACCAATTATGGATGTTGGTATAGTTTTACAAGAAATTTCTATTGTTAATGACGGTATCCCCTCAATTGGAGCCAAAGGAAAATAAGTGGTTACCGACAAAAATCAATTCCTGTTAGAAAAGTCGATTTGAGATCGAGGTCTCAACTATATGAAGATTTTCTTAAAGATGTGGGAAATTTTTTTAAGGTATTGAAGAGGAAAGTGTCTTCAAACAAATAGAAGAGTATGGAAGAGAATAAGGTGAAAAATTAGTATAAGGTGAAGAAGAAGAAAGAGAAGAATGTGAAGAAGAAGAAGAAGAAGAAGTTGAAGAAGAAGAAGAAGGTGAAGAAAGTCAAAATAAAGCAGGTTTAGAAGAAAAGGAAGATGAGAATAATTTGGATAAGATTTCTATAAGTACTTATTAAGACTATTAAAAATAGTTATCTTATTTGGGAATTCAAAAATATAATTCTATCATTAAAGAAAAACAAAAGACCCCATGTTTTCAAGAAGCTGAATTATCTTTTAAGGATGATGAAAAAAATAAAAAAAAAGGCTGAAGAAAGTAAAAAGGCTATTGTGGAAGCAATTTAAATTTATTTATGGGATCTATAAGTTGTATTCAAAGAAATAAAAAAAGAAATATGCCCAAGAGGAGATTAGAACTAGCAAAAGAAACATTCAATGTGAATCAGAATCTTTGAATTTAATCAATGCTCAAGGTATTGAATATAATTATCATAAATTAATAATATTAGATAAAACCTTTACATACTTTCCCAAGTTGAAAACAAAAGTTTATCTAGTTTTTTAGAACCAATAAAAATATTCGTATTTAGTGAAATCATTGACAAACTGGCTGATAAGGTCTGAAGTAGATTTTAATGTGTTTAAAGAAAATGTTGAAACTCATAGAAAGAGTTGTAATAAAGTTTTGAAATGGTATTGAGGTATTTATGAATACATAAAGATTCATGATGATAATATTATAAAATTAAATAAGTCTCTAGATAAAAGTAATATTACTTTAAATATTATTATAAGATATATGGTCACCAGGGTTAAATATCTTGAACAGTTCGAAGCACATCTAAGAAGAAGAATCAGGATATCTTAGATTTACAAGAAAGAATGAAGTTTTGTATCAAAGATATTTATATATCCAAAGTCTATAGAGATGAAATTATTGATTTAAACAATAATATTGATGATTTCTTAGAAATAATCAAATCCTAGGAAGATCAGAACAAACTTTTGGAAGAAAAGTTTAAATATCAAGAAGAAAAGATAAAGAAGAAAGATGAAAGGATTTAGATCAAGGAAGAAAGGATTCAGGAATTAGAAAATAAAAACAAGTCTCAAGAGGAATTGATGATAAAGGTTGAAGAATATAGAAAAGAGTTTAGGAATATGAAGAAAATTTTTAGATCATTGAAGTCAAAGAAAAATTTAAATTCTTAAAACTCTTATTGTATTTTGTGTTTAGACTTTCAATGAAATACTTTTTCATCTAGTCACATTTTGTTTGAATATTTTCCAATTTTCAATTGGATGAATTTTCATCCATTAATTTTATATGATCAAGTACTTTACTATTTTCTGTTGTATAGTTGTTTCTCTAACTCTTTTTTTAGATATTAGAAAACTCCTTCCCATTCCTTTTTATAAATTACAAAAGGGGAAAATTTTATTTTAAGGGGGGATATGCTTTAAGTAAATGGGAGAAATTAATTATAAAATAATATGATCCTTAGGGATTATTATCCTAAGGGGGAGTTAGTCATATTCACTATTGTATTCATATGAGTTATAAACTTAGGGGGAGGTAAGTATTTCTATCTAAATTATGAATGAAATGTATCTAAAAGACATTTGACTTAAGTTTTATTCTTAAAAGTAATTTATTATTTAAGTATTGTGGTTTGTACTTTCCAAACATAGGATATTTTTTAGCCAAAATTTCTTTTTGACTTTTCCATTCCATTTTTTTGGAAATCACAAACTTTTTATTAAATAATTAATTAACTAATTCTTTCATTTCCAAAGTGTTTTAATTATTTTTGAAGAAAACGTACTTTTCTACCATACTTAGAATTTATTTCAAAGTATTCATGAATTCAAATATACTTTATTCATTACAATTATCATAATTAGTATGGATCTTATTATGATCGGACTCACCCTTATCAAATAGTTTTAAAGACTTTTTGTATTGTATTCATACTGAAAAAGTTTTAATCAAATTTGGCACTAGAACCGATAACATCATATTCACACCCATAAAGAAAATCATAATGACATTCTATAAGTAAATCCATTAGATTGACTGAAGGATAAATTATAAATATGGAAAAATTTATTCTATTGTAATGGAATACCTTTTACACTAATATTGTGTGAAACAAAATGATTTTGTGAATTCTTCTATAATATGTGTAAATCAAAATGATGCCATGATTTAAATTATAATATGACTATTTAAGTTCCAGGTATCTAGTTCCTCATGAAAATATTGAAGAAAATATGACCATTGTAAATCAAGATGAACATTGGAAGGCTTGTTTATAAATACTACGTCATTTTAAGATTTCACAACGAGATGATAATGGCACATGTAGAGACACACTTGTGATTTTTCTTCTATGTGAGAGGTCTAAAGAAAACAAGTGTAAACAAATTTTTCTTCATACTTGTAATATTTTTGAGCCTCATTTTCATTTTCCTTTGTACAATCTGATTGTTGTGATTGCAATCAAGGGTTTCCAAGGATAGGAAGACAAAATCCAATCTTCTTGATCGAGGGCTTGCAGAGATAACTAGATAGACAAATCAAATCATTGCATCGAGGGCTTTCTCTGGAAAGAGAAAGAAATAATTTCTTATAAGTATAAAATACAAGACCTTTATCCTAGGTTACTGGATACCCTTGTCTTTAGGTTAAAAGAATTGAATTCATTTTTTTACTTGTTTTATTACAAGTCTTTCATTTCTTATGAAATTGTAATAGAAAGTGAATTATTTTATATTCATATTTCTATTTATATCTTTCTTATCACAATTACTTTAATTATGATATAATTATTTTACTCTATATTATGTTGTGAATATATTTTTACTCTGAATACGATTCTATATGCTTTAGTATAGAATCATTACTTCTTATACTACTCTGATTTATCGTAATCGTTGTGATTACGATACTCCTTATGAATACTATGATAAATCATTTTCTACTATGAATATGATTAAATGATGTTCATGTTACCACCACATGCTGAATATGATTCTATACACTGTAAATATAGATTCATTTTGTGAACTATGGAATATATATTAGAATCTACTTGATTACAATATATTTTATCATCAGACCCAAGGGCTAAGTCTGATCACTATTTACATAATTAAGAGGTGTTGTAAATATGATTTGTTTAATCCTATTAAACAAATCATATTTTAATGTTAAAAACGAAAGTTTTTAAACTTACAATTCACCCCCTTCTTATAGATTTCCATCTACATATATATTTCGATCCAACACATTGTGCTCAACCTTCACCTTCTGGAAGACCAAATATCAAGAAACAAACTCTACAACTGTATGCTTCAACCCAGGCCACAAAAAATGAACTCTCAAAGATTGGTACATATTTTTCATTCCAGGAGCTACCGATAAAGTAAAAATATGGAACTCATAGAGAAACATCTCACACATCACTGAAGAAAAAAAAATCCTTCCTTGTAACAAAACCCGTTGTTGTACACCCTCAGAACAACCATCAGGGGCATCACAAAAAACAACTCAGTCCCTCCAAACCACCACCTTAGAATCCCCCAATTAGGACTCCTACACCTACTGCACCAAAGTAGAATGCACCATCATTTATAAAATTAAACATCTTCCTCCAACCTCTTTAATATCTATATACATTAGGGAGATTTCTACCATCACTCTTTAGGAATCTACAGATTCATGCATGACATCACTACGTGACTTCCTACTCAACACATGAGGTACAACATTTCCCTTTCCTACAATATAAGAAATATAAAATTTGTAATCCTATAAGAATTACATCCATCGATGCTGACTTAGGTTCATGTCACACTGGGAGAAGATATACCTTAGTATCTTATGATTGGTAATGACCAAAAAATGATCGCTGATGAGGTAATGTCACCACAGATTCAAAGAAAACACCACTTTTGCTATCTCAAGATCATGGGTGAAATAGTTATGATCATGAGTATGTAACTTCCAAGACACATAAGAAAAAAATTATATATGATACATCATAAAAAAACCAACCCAAGACATGAAGAATCATATAAAACCTCAAAGTAAAATTCTTTTACCGGTAATAAAAGGAATAGAGTGCTAAACAACTTCTCCTTAAGGTACTCAAAAGATGGCTAAAACTGGTTAGTCCACAAGAATACCTGATCCTTTTGGTTCAAGGCTATCAGTGGATTCTCAACCCAAGATAAATTTGCTATAAAACTCCTATAATAGCCTATAAGACCAAGGAAACTCCTCACCTCTACCACTGTCTTAAGGGATGACTAAGAAACAACCACCTCTATCTTCAAAGGATTCACATCCACTCCATACTAGGACACAACATTCCCCAAGAAATATATCTCATGTGCCCATAAATCACACTTCACCAACTTTCTAGATAGATTATCATGGTGAATAACTCCTAAAATAGCATGAAGATGCTCTATATGATCCTCCCTAGACATAGATTACACAAGGATGTCATCAATGAAAACCACCATGAACTTATCTTGGAACTATTTGAACACTATGTTCATCAACTCCATGAAAATAGTTGGAGTATTTTTTACACCAAACATAATCTCAATGAAATAATAATTACCATGAAAACAATGGAACAAAAGCTTATGAATAGACTCATCCTTCACTCGCATCTGATGATATCCTGACTGAAAATTGATCTTTGATAACAAACTTGAACCTTTTAGCTAATAGAATAAATTATCAATCTAAAAAAGAAAATATAGGCTCTTCATTATCACTAATTTCAAGAGATGATAATCAATACAAAGATGAAAAATGCCATCAACCTTCTTCATGAAAAAACTGGTGCACCCCAAGGTGACAAACTCGGCTGAAAAAAACCTCATTGCAATAGATCATTGATTTTTACTCATAGATCTCGCAACTCAGAAGGCACCATATTATACAGATACATCGAGATAGGAGACATTCCTGATTGTAAATCGATCCCAAACTTGATCTCCCATCAAGGGGGTAATGCTACAACCTCCTATGGAAAGAAATTAGGGTACTCTTCCATAATCTTAGGAAAAAACGACTGATGAACCTCTAAAGAGATCAACATCAACTTAGACATCAAAGAAGATAATTATTAGACATGCCTCTGACCCATCTGAGGGTCTCGATCACCAAAAAACACTACTGCCTCTCCATAAACATTACAAAACACAACCTTCATCTTAAATAAATCACTGATAGACTGTACTAAATACAACCAATCCATTCTAAGGATGGTATCATTTGGATTTATCCTATACATAGGAAGTCTCCACAAGAGTGGTGCTGCCCCAACACTAGATCATAGTATCAACATACTTCATACAATTCAGTTCAACCTAAAACTTGTGTAGTCAACGCCATGGCACTGGAATCCTCTCTACCTCAAGTCCCAAATCATGGAAAATGTAAGGTGCTATAAAGGAGTGCGTCACTCCTAAATCATACAAAGCATGAACCCATTTGGAAAACAAGAAAAGTGAACCTCTAACGATGTCTGGATCTCCCAACAATGGAAATGATAAAGCATGAAGATGAACAAAACATTCCCCATGACCTCGATAACCTTGATTATGACCACCTTCATATCCACACATTTCTCTCTTAGTATGAGGAGCATTTTATGGATGTACTATACCCACCCTATATTCTCTCTTCTGATCCCAAACTGAAACAACCTGCAGCTGCTACCTCAGTTGAAACTACCTCAATGGAGGAACCTGAAGTAGGACACTTGGCACACACTAACTGCTCAAAAAGTCCAGACACTCTCACTACTAATGACCTATACCTCTATAATAAAAACATGATTCTGATCCCTTGGCATAGGTATGAGAGCTTCCACCCTAGTATAAATGAGACATTGAGGGATAAGACCTACAAACAGCTGACTGAAATATCTTCTGTTCTGAAAACTAGGAACCCCAGACCACAAATCTTCTTTTGAGGAATTCTAACAACTCCCATATCATGATGATCTAGTTATGTATAGAATACTCTCAATAACATTTACCCTGTACATCACATTGAGATATGTCTTCAGCATGAATAGAGTGACTTGGTGTTAAATATCTGGACACAAATCCTCCTTTAAATGCCTCACCCTGGCCTCCTCATCATGAAACAAGTCTGAATAATATCGCAAAAGGGTCCTGAAACATATCCCCAAATAACACACACTAGAACTCCCACTCCGAAGGGTAAGAAGCTCCTGGAAGCTAGCCTCCTTCGCAGTCGGAGAAAGAAACACTACTCAGAATTAGTCTTGGAACTTCTCCCATGAGACTACCGACTCCTCGCAATCTGTGAGAAATAAAAACCACCACTACCTTGCTACTCTATGCATAATCATCACAACCAATGAAACCTAGTGATCCTTTCAAGCACAGATCAAATTTAAATCTATATCAACCAACTAAAACTAGTCTTACATGAATGAATATGAAATGAATCCCTCATACTTATGCAGACTCTGCCATTTTAACTCTTAGAGTGTCCTCCTCTAAGTGTCTTCATCATCGACCTCCACTCTACGATGATCTATTAACACATCCCACAGAACATCTTTAGAGGAATCCTGATGGGGAAATCAACCTAAAGCTATTCTTGTAAAAAGAAAAAACTATTAAATATCCTAAAACTAGAATATAGAATAATTAACATTAACTAATTAATTATTTTATTATCTTGTAGAGATTTTAACCGATCATAAGGTCTACCCATTTCAAACATAGAAGTAAATAAGAATAATTCACGATCCTTTCCCACATATCTACCCTGTAACAAGTATCACTTCATTTAGTAGGATTAGTAAATTAAAGGTCTGTGCATTCGATCACAGGGGGCCATAAATACCCATGTCTCATCTAATATCCCATGTTTACATCACTCACTAAACTTAACTGACACCATTCTTTTACCAATTCATGCAACCTCACCTATTCATAACTCCAAACGCCATCCCATCACTCAAATTGAACCTCTGATACTAAGATGTCATGACCCAATCCCGACAAAGATACCACAATAAGGGGATAGAGATAGTGACTACCTGAGTCCTGCCTCTATTAGGCCCCAGGTTAGCGACTGGTATTGAGGGTATAATAAACATGCATATGGGAGGCATTAAACTCCAAGAGAAACATGAATAAGAGAGATATAAGAAGGATACACCAATCAAAACATACTCAAAAATATATAAAGAAATACCAAGTGCAAAAATTTAATGTCATACAGTACTATAACAAATGAAAGGGAAAATGCAAGTACTAAAAAGGTAAATATGGTAGTGAAGATGAATTCAAAGAAGCTCCTGAAAACCGTGAGCTATTAATATCTATCTTGATCTCCAACCTACTCCGGTTGACCTAAAAAAGTTCATATATACCTTGGGAGAGTATAAACATATACTCAGTAGGATCCTACCTAGAGACTCTCATGAAAAATATAAAGAAATTATGCTAAAGCACAATAAAAAATAATGAAACTAACTCATCACCTAAATAGGTATACTAAGTTCCCAACCTCACCATGGATAACACTTACCAACTATCATATACAAGAGATAAAATAATAAATTAATTAAACATCAAGGGTACCCCACTCCCTCTTTCCTATTAGTTTTTTTCTCTTCCCCAACATCACATGTCCTCATCCATCTCTCTCTAAATATAGGCCAGCCTGAAGAAACATGAGAAAGGCATCACACCATGCACCTCATGCAACACATCATCACATCATCCCATATCACATCACCATATATAGTAACCAAGTAGTTTCCAAAAACCACAACAACAAATATAATGTGTATCATACATCAGGTATTATACCTTAAGTCATTATAGCCCATACACTGAGTAAGGTACCACAAGTCGTCTCTTCCTATACATGTTAGTACTATAATAATACTTTGGATACTATATATATAGATACATGTGTATAAAATAACCAGAAGCCATCACAACCCTCTACACACATATATGGGGAAACTAACCACCTTGCATACCAACTCATATAACTACCAAGAGAAGAGAGTGGGGTTATAGGGGTTAGTCATCCATCCATCCTTCCACCAAGATGTTATAGAAAACCCTTTTAGAGTCTATTGGATTCTAGTTTCCCTACCCTACATGGGTGGGTAAGCATATAAAATCATAGAATATGCAGGATATAATATATCTCACAACCACACAATGGTAATAACCTATTCTTAGACTCAATTTTAGCCAACGTTTCTCTAAATTCTAGCTACCAATGCTAAGGCTAGTTATCCTATAAGCTGACAAGCATTTAAAATAGATGGATCAATTACTTATTTAATTTTTATTATTTCTTTCCTTTAATTAATTCATTATCCATTAATTATCTATTATAATTAAAGAACATTAAATTACATTAATTATGAGAGTAAAGTCCATTCCCTCCAGGTATAATCTAAACCGAGTCCATGGTTTCTCAAGAGTAACAAAATTTTAGTATTGTATTCCAACATCAACCAACCCCATGGGTAAAACATTATTTAATTCATTAATAGAATCATTCCATAATCTAGGTACTCTAGGAAAACCATCCTAATCTACCAGTAGGAGGAAACATGCAACCAACCACACCCAGTTGCCTCAATAATTGGGAAAAGGAATGTAGATAAACAAGCAACCCATTAATCAACCATTAAATAGATTCATAAATGAGAAACCTAGATCCTAGAATCACATCAAAGGGTAAGCTGAGCTTCATCCCATTCCATCATCTCTGGTGCTATCCCAGACACCCACATGCATATCCTGATTCATCACACCAACACATGCATCAACTTCTACCACATCATCCGGGCCTCCCCACCTACGTGTCACATCGCGAAGTGAAGCTTTCATCTAGAGCACATCATAAAAGCAACAGGAAATATAAAAAAACATTCATCAGGGAAATCTTGGACCTAAAAATAATGCATCTAGCCTTCACACATAAATGATATCTCACAGCTCCAAAGCCAAGGTACTTGACCTTCTAAAAAAGATAGGAAATTCACGACCTAATAATTATCTTTATCAAAAAACCAGTTCTTATTCCATATCAAAGTAACTGATTCATTATTAACATGTTACAACTATGGGAAACTTAAGGCATAAAGATATAACAAGTTATCAAAGGTAAAACTTGATCTTATCATTTATTATGGTTTCAAAAAAACTAGATAAGTACAATTCTCAATTAACATGCCTTTTATTATTATCAACAAGCATTATCATGCTATAGGTTCATTAACCAATTTCATCATCTTATGGAATAACCAATTCAATTAAACATTCATACTTTCATTAATTTGATCAACATCAAATTACAAAAAAACACCAGATTACAAACATGCCTCTTCTTTAATTATTTTTAATCCAATTAATTATCAATTAATTCCATATTTACATTCTTTATCAATTTTAACATGCTACTCCAAGCATAATAACATGATAACAACACATATAATAGATATCACACTATCTAGAAAATCAAGATGCAACCCTTTATAATGGTATAAAAAACATTAACATGTGATCACTAACTAATTATTTAATCTAGTTCAATATTTATTAGGTAAATTCCATTTCCATCCAAAGTGATAAATCATGATCAATTTATGATTTCATGTAAATAAAATATAAGAATAGAATCCCCTACCTCAAAAGCATCAATTTTCTTCACATGAGAATAGAAAAACATTACAGATCTACGATCACCTCTCCCATGAGGAAATTAAGATATCCTAAGGACATTATGACACAAATGCACTAAAAACAACAAATAAACCTCATTATAATAGTGTAGATCAAGTACCATAGCATGGAGAGAATAAATGATAGGAAATGATACCATTCATGGATAACCCACTAGAAAATGAAGAAGAATGAACCTTGAATAAACATAGATCGAAGACAGAATCCAAGGATTGATCCCCATCAAATGAATCTAAAAAATATTTGGAATAGGGTCATCAGACACTTAGAAAATGAGATAAGATATAGGGTTTGAGTAAAACCTGATCCACGATAGCATTTTTAGGTTCCCTGTACAGGGAATTTTCATGACATGTAAACCTTACACATTGTGTAAATGTTGAGTTTTATATATTTCTTAAAAATCATTCACCTAAAAGGATTTAATCCTGAATATTTTCATGTCGTGAAGCACCCTATGAACCATCCTTAACAAGCCATGAAATACACATACATGATGTGAAAGCCCCATATATTTTGTGTATTATCCCAGCTTCCATTTTTTAGTAGGAAAACCCCTTTAGAATTTATCTAAGACTCCTCCAATCATCAAGATATTTGGAAACATGCAAATGTTTGGACTAAATGGATACTAGCCCTTACAAAGAGGGAAGGCCTATTATGGGTCACACAAATGGCCAGAGCCTCCAAATACCCCCTGCACATGAGGATACTTCATTAAGAGTGTGATACTATAGATACCCTTGATTTTTATACATTAAAATTATATAAATTTTGCAAAAAACTTTAAAAATTATAAAAAAAGACACCCAAAACCCATACTATTCTAGAGCCTTTGGAAACATAGAAATATAAACACTAGTATATAAGTGAACAATATTATCTCTCACTAGGTTCTTCATGAATATCACCCTTCTTAGACACATCCTAATTAATAAATATCTTCATAACTTGGGAAAGGAAACATAAAAAGTGGTGATATTAGATGCTCAGTAAGGGTAAATAATGGAGGAATGTAAGCATAAACATGATCATAGGGGTGTGAGAATGTTATCATAACATTAGAAGATAATACCCTACATTTCATAAGATCATAAACATGAATCATGGCATAAAGATTAGTCATTAATAAGACATGAATGATAAGGAAATAAATAACATAAGACATACAAGTATAACATAGGAATATTACATGAAATTGTGGAATATAGATAAGAATATAAAATTATTTCTATATTATTCAAGGCATTGATTCCAATTCCATCTTAGTAGTATGGGTTCACTCCCCATACCATATTAATAGTAATGGTTCACTCCCATGACCATCTTATTAGTATGAGTTTACTCCGCATACTATCTTGGTAGTAATGGTTCAATTTCATGGCCATATAATAGTTAAGGTTCACTCCCAAGACCATATTAGTCTATCTCATGAGATATAAATCTTTACCCAATGAATTTGAGGGAGATATAGGTCCCACACATATCATAACGAAATCATAAAAACATGTGCCAGAAAATCATAAACAGTCATATTATAACCCATGAAATGAAATAGGTATCATAAAAATGTAATCATATCATAACCTATGGAAAAAATATAGGTTTCATAATAATTTCCTCAAAAGTATATCCCATTAAAAGAAACGGGTTTCAAAATCATATAACACTCGAAAGAGACAGGTTTTATAGACATCATGACATCAAAACATAATCCATTAAAATAATGAATATGAATAGAAACATTTAATAATTTCCCAATAAAGTCATGAGTAACACCAACATATGTCATCTTATATGGGAAATAATTTTGAAATATCGTTTAAAAAAATTTCTTGAGGAAAATATACTTTCTACTTTGAAAAATGATTTTTAAAACATAAGAAATTTTCGAAAAGATTTTTCTTGAAAAATAAATTTTTAAAATTATAAAGGAAGATTTGAAAACCATAAAACATTTTTAAAATCCGTTTTACTTTAAAATTAAATTCAAATATCATTTTAAAACATTTATCAAAACATGGTTTTTGAAGTAAAACATATTTCTGACTGAAGAGAGAAATAAAGTCATATTTTTCTTAAAAACATATTCTTAATTATATTAAGTACAAAAGAGTGTAAAAATGGTACTAATACATGGATATATATTGAATAAATATATTAGAATAAAACTAATGAGGTTCTTGAAATATGGATAATAATATTTTATCAATGGAAGTATAATCACAAAAAATCCCGATAAAGGATGAGATTGTTTCAATAAAGTCTTACCACATGGTAACTTGGGATCATACTATACATGTAAAAAAAATGAAATTACAAGAATATTAAAATATCATTAAAATAATGAGATTAATTATATAATAATTCAAATACACCTAAAAAAAATAATGCAGGTGTATAACAAAACATGTGTCTCAAAGAAGGAAAACTGAGATAAAACTATCTTACCGATTTGGTAACTTTTGAAACATAAAATCCATGAAATAAATATAATATAATGAATATGAAAATACCCATAAATTTAAGAATAATAATCATAGAATAAATTCATTATAAGTATATACACCACACAATAAAAAATATTGGTGAACATGGCATGTATCTCATGGATATAAAAAGTGTGATGAAATTCCCCTACCTTATGTATTGGCTCTCGTCATACTTGTAGAAACCTACTATATAATAAATATAAGTTTATTATACATATTTTATGTAACCATATTATTATATATAATAAAATATATGATTTTATTATGACTTTATATTACCCACTTATTAACAATTCTAGGTTAAGGTTTCACTTCAGGTAATATCCACTTTGTTCTTCATACATGTTTTGACTTATTAATCTTGATTGTCTTACATAGATCAGGATTTACTTACTTAAAGAATGTAAAAAATTATATAAATATAATATATATTCAGTTTATATGTATTTATAATAATCTATAAAATATATAAAGATGAAATGTAATACACCATTCATGGAGATGGTAGTCTATACATATGCATGCACATTGTTTCTGTTTTGTTATCATATTGAAAGAAAGTAAGTAAATTAAATATATGTTTATATGTATATAATTTCATTATAGTAGTACTATTATGTTATATATATCATATATGTTCACCAAAACCATCCATAGCACATTCTATGTAAAGTATGAATGAATCACATTACTTTAAGGAGGCGGTAGTCCACATGTCCACAAATGATGTTATCATATTTAGACAAGATAAAAAGTATAAAGGTATGTTTTATAAAATAATTAAATAATCATAAATACATAATAAATATAATATATATCATATATAAATAGTGTTTCCATCATAATTCCCAACTATTAATGGTGGTAAAGGAAAAACGAACAATCATTGTTTCGTGAGGCAGTAGTTCACCGTACACATAAACAATATGTTCGTTATCCATTAGATGAAATTGTGTGTAATTTTAGGTAAAAAACTTATCATAAAAACTTATAAGTATATTTATTATACTTTTTTTGTCTTATAATTATGGAATAAGGAGAGTTTAGGGGATGGATAATGGAAATAAAACTAAATAGATTGAGGAAAGATGTTACCTCTTCTTTGGGTAACTCCTTTTGGTTTGCACCAAAGGGATTCCTTTTATGATCAAGGAGAGGCTTCTAAAATAAGGGAACATATGTTGGAGACTTAACTAGGTATATATTATCTGAAATTAAGTGTCTTGAGAGGTGTGAAGAAGGGGGAGGAGAGGTGCCCTTTTTATAGTATAAGAGGAGTGACACTCTTGTAAATACCAAAAGATATACATTAATGGGAGGTATCAATTACCTAATGTCCCTAAAAAATGAAAAAATAATGGTTTAAATAGGAATCACGGTCTATAAAAACCTAAAAAACAAAAAAATAAGTTCATTTTTATAATTTTATTCCTTAATTTCTAAGTTTTCTCAATTCTATCATTTTGGTTTTTATTAAAGAAATTAATTTTTTAACCTATATAATTTAACCATAAAGACTAAATTAAAGTGATATTTATTAGAAAATATAGATCCAATTAATTATAAATATTATATATAATTTTAAAAATAAAAATCCCATGTGTGTTGGAAATTAATTTTAAAACAAGTGCATATAACACGCAAAAACACTTTAACTCGGACCATGCTAACAATGTTTTTACAAAATATGAGTCAATAGGTTAATTATAAAAGATAAATTGGTCCATTAGTAGACCATATTTAATATTTATTGACACTTAAAAATCACTTGGTATAATATAGTATTTTTATTAATTTTAAATCATTTAATAAAATATAATTTATTATAAAATAACATTAATGTCAATTTTGACATTATTTATTTAATTTTAATTTAAAAAATATAAAAATTAAATTTTAATTAAAATATATTGAGTTCAAAACTATGTAAAATTATATATTCATCTACAAAAATAATTAAAGACAATAATTTAATCAATTTTCTTCACTTTTAATATTCATAGTATCATTTAATTTATTTGATTATTATCTAAATAATCACTACGTTGGTGTTTCTTAAGCATTTTAAGTAACTAATTCATATCTAAAAATCAATGATATATTATTATGAAAAAAATAGACCATTTCTATTTTAAAATGATAACTATAACCTAAAATATGATGTTTTTTACATATCTCAAAGTTTTATAAATGTTAAAGGTAAGGAAGGTTCCCTTTTTGTCTTTTTCTTCACTTAACATATCATATAGGAAAATTTCAGGAAATATTTTCCCAATAAACCATAAAATTTAAAAAATAGGGGATATGGTCAACCTATTGGAATCAAATGGATTTTGGACTAGTTTCAAGGTCATTTAGGCACTTAAGATTAAGGTTAGTCCATTGTTAAGCTTCATTTTATCTTAATCATCGTAATTAATTTTAATCACTTTCACTAATATTTTTGGTCAAAAATTAAATTGATCTTATTAGAAAAAAATTATACTGATTAAAACCATTTATATACATTTTTCAAAATTCAAATCACAGAAGTGAGAAAATTAAGTTTAACACTAACCCCACAGACTTAGCGAGAAAGCGAGTTCTTAAAGTAAAAACGTTCAAAAGTTCAATAAGTTTTTATATCCAATTTAAATTAAAAATGATTCGAATAACCTAAATTGGATTAATAGACATGGGATTGATATATTTTGACTTTAAAACCAATATAAAATATAATTCAACTATATAAATAAATTAGATGAAAAATTAGTTTTTAATTTAAATTCAGTATTTTTCATTATTCATCCAAAAATGAAGTTTCTCAAAAAAATTAAAAAGATTAAAACTAAGATAATTTTTACATTCTTAATTCAAAAATTATTTTTATTTTTATAAATAAAATTTATAAAGTTTTCAAAATTGGTTTTAAAATAGGTTTTCCATTAAAAGTCGGTAAAACTCGATCTTGCGTGTTATGCAAGCCGAGTTAGTGTTGCGTGTAATGAAATATTACCTTGCTGTAGCATATAACAAAAGTATGACTTATTGTTTTAATATAAAAAAACTATTTTAAATGTTTAATGAATTTATAATATTAAAAATATTAAATTAATTTGACAAAAAATATTTCAAAAAATCTCGGGGTGTTATATTCTACCCCCCTTAAAATGAATTTCACCCTCAAAATTCATCTGGGTTATAAAAAGTTTAATACTTGAAAGTTCATTTAATATAAACCCACATCATAAGAATTAATACTAATAATTCCTTTAAAAATGGAAAGTAGGAAACATAATTCTTACCCAAAGTAACACATAACTAGGTTTCCACATAGGAGAACATAGGTGGGAAGTGAAAACATAGACATAGAAGAGAAATCTAACTATCATGTTTTGATAGAGAGTGATAGAGAACAAGGTCAGGATAAATTTAACAATAAAAAATTCATGAACCTGTGATGATTTAAGGGGAATTTTGATTTATTGGAAATAAAGGTACTAAGATAACATTTTTGGTTCAAGATCCTTTTTCCTAAATTTAAAGAATTTTCCTGAGGAGATATACATACTTGATTTAGTAAAATATCACCCTTTATTGTGTCTTGACCAATTTCTACCTCATCTATTTCTCCAAAATGGATGATGAATTTTTCATTCCTACAACAATAACAGATCATGAGATCCATGATAATCCATCCCATCTGTCATCAGTTACCATCAACACAAAGTTGTTAGAACAAGTTATCCAATATGCATAAATCCTCATGTGGTGAGATAATACTTTAATCACACAAACTTATTCCAAAGTTTAACTTAAAATTTCCATAAATAGTTAACCTTATAACCCTTACAAAAGATGAAAATACAAAACTTTAGAAATAGGGTCATGAAATCAGCTTAACAGTGATCCACCATATATCATAAATTATCTCTTATTTTTCACATACCAAACATGTGAATACCTTTATCATATATTCTATCAAATCATGGTAATAATTTTAATTACCATAAATCCTTATTTAAAACATGCATGTTCCTCTATTCATAAGTATATAAGATATATTTCTTAAATCCAAAATTGTGGCAACCCTCATCAATGATAACATAACCACTTGTCAACAAGTCCTTAATTAGTTCCAAGGTAATCAGTACCGTCCAATTTACTTATTAATATCCAATATAACTTTATAAAAAAAATTATCTTGATATAAGGACCATATTAAGGGATATATTCCCTTAATCAAAATGCCACCTTTCCATTAAATCACTTTTCCAGTCCATCAAAAACATTCAAAATAATATTTTAAATCCTTAGTGAAAAAATTAAACTGAAAAATCCATTTATATTTCACCATAATTATTGAATCTAAATATATAAAAACATTTATTATTCCAATTAATAAATAATCCATAAGAAATATAACCCATACTTTTACTTAATACCACTTTCATTTCACATTTCATCTGTAGTATCATCATCATCCACCATATAACCATTACTCATACCAACTTGTTATTTTTCTTTAGGAGATTTCAACTTAGGACATAGATCTGCATAATGACCATTAATTCCACACTTAAAGAATTTAACCTTTGATGATGTCTTTGGGAGTCCAATATTCCCATCCATTTTGTTAGCTGAACCCTTCATTTTTATTTTGTAGTTACTTACTTTGTGTCCTTATTTTCCACCGTGAAAACACCTTCTTGTTCCTCTAAGACATTCAATTAGGTGATTCTTTCCACATTATTGACACAAAGGTAACCAAATATTCTTTCCTCCATGATCTCCATTAACCAAAATCTTAATTAACTCCTTCCTTATCTTATTTGGTGAGTCTGAGAGTTGGTTAAGTTACATGTTGTTGATCATGTTCCTTGAAAAATGATTAGTCATGATCACAATATCCTTCACTCCAGTGATCATCCCATTTAACTGCTCATCAAAATATTTTCCATCATATTAAACGTCAATCTAGTTATTTCTAGTTCCATCCATTGACTAAAACTATAAACATTGAGTAAGAAATGATTATCATAGTGAGGAACCACATAATCATGAAAAACACTTATATAATGTCTAAATTATGACACCTTTATTAAAATATGACACCTCAAGTTTATCCTAGGTAATTCATAGCCAACTACCATTTAAATAATTCATTATGGTTTGTGAATAGTTTGTGAATTTCTAAAGAATATCCCCTAGGAGTGTCAAACCAGGTGCACAGTAAGGTCTGTTGTCATGTATCGGGTTTTGTCGAGTCAAGACCAACACACCTTGTCATAGTTATTACTCCAAGGTATATATATTCCAGAACCATGTCTACTTGTAGTATCTAGATAGAGATGTATTTCTAGGAAACCACTTACTCTATCCTTTACCAAATTTCTAGGACATTTTCCTAAACATTAACCTATATTTATACTTATTCTTAGAGACATCACTAGATATATCCTTAGAAATATACCTAGGCATATCACTAATTTTTTTTCTCATCATACTTTTTGAAGGTTGACTAAATTTTTTCTCTAATACCAAATATATAAACCCTCACATTTCATACATTACCATTACATAATTTTTTTGGAATACTTAAAACATTATACAAATAGATTCCCAAAAACCATACTACTCTAGTTCATTTGGAAACATAGATACATAAACACCGGTACATAATTTAAATTCATTATCTCCCACTAGGTTCTTAATGACTATAACATTATTAGAAATATAATAATTAATACATATCTTCATAACCTGAGAAAGAAAACATAAAAAAGGGTGATATCAGATGCTCAGTAAGGGTAAAAAAGGGAGGCATGTAAGCATAAACATGAGCATAGGGGTGTGAGATTATGACCATAACATTATAAGATCACACCCTTCATATCATAATACCATAAACATGAATCATGGCATAAATCTTGGTAGTTCATAAGATATGAATCATAAGAAAATAAATAACATAAGTTAGGAAAGCATAATATAGGAATAAAACATGGAATTGTGGCAGAAAAATAAGAATATAAAATGATTTTCATAGTAGTCAAGACATTTCTTCCAAGGCCATATTAATAGTATGGGTTCACTCCCCATACCATCTTGGTAGTCATGGTTCACTCCCATGACGATCTTAGTAGTATGATTTAACTCCCCATACCATATTGGTAGTCATGGTTCACTACCATGGCCATCTTAGTAGTCAAGTTTCACTCCCAAGACCATCTTAGTAAATATCATGAGATATAAATCTTTACCCAATGCATTGGAGGGAGATATAGGTCCCACCCATCTCATAGTGAAATCATACATACATTTTCCACAAAATCATAAACAATCATATCATAAAAAATGAAATGAAATGGGTATCATAAACATGTGATCATATTATAACCTATGAAAAAATATAGAGGTTTCATAATTATTTCATCAAAATTATAACCCATGAAAAGATGTGGGTTTCAAAAATATATAACCCATGAAAGAGAAACAGGTTTCATAAACATCATGCTTTCAAAACATAAAACATTAAGAGAAATAATATGAATTTAAACATTGAATCATTTCCCTATAAAGGCATTATTAACACCAATTAATTTCATCTTAGATGAAAAATAATTTTGAAAGATATTTTAAAAACATTTTTGAGGAAACTATCCTTTCTACATTGAAAAATTCTTCTTAAAACATATGAAATTTTTAAAAATCTTTTTCTTGGAAAATATTTGTTAAAATTTATAAAAGAAGATTTAAAAAACAAAAAACATATTTAAAATATTTTTTATTTGAAAATTATCTTCAAATATAATTTGAAAATATTTTTGAAAACATGGTTTTTGAAATAAAACTGATTTTTGACCGAAGAGAGAAATATGGTCAGAATTTTATTAAAAACATTTTCTTAATTATCTTAAGTTCAAAAGAGTGAAACAATATTACTAATACATGGTGATATATTTAATAAATAGAGGATAATAAAACTCATGAGTGTTATTTATATATGGATCATAATATTTCATCAATGAAATCATAATCAAAAATATTACCAATACACGATGAGATTGTTTCAATAAACTCTTACCACATGGTAACTTGGGATCATACTATCCATGTAAGAAAATGAAATTACATAAAGTTTAAAATATTATTAAAAGAATTATATTCATGATATAACATTTCAAATACACCTTTAAAAAAGAATATAGGTGTATAACAAAACATGCATCTCAAAGAAGGAAAATTGAGACAAAACTATCATACTGATTTGGTAACTTTTGAAACATAAACCCCATGAAAGAAAAATAATATAATGGAAATTTAAATACCCATAAATTTAATAATAATAATAATCATAGAATACATTCATGGGAAGTATATATACCACACAAAATAAAAGAGTGGCGAGCATGGAATGTATCTCATAGATATAAAAAGTGAGATAAAATTCCCATACCTTATGTCTTGAATATCATCGTACTTGTACAAACCTCATGTATAATAAATATAAGTTTATTATAAATATTTTAGGGAGAAATATTATTATATCCAATACTATATTTTATTTTATTATGAATTTATATTACCCACTTATTAACAATTCTATGTTAAGGTTTCACATTGGGTAATATCCACTTTGTTCTTTGTACATGTTTTGACTTATTATTCTTGATCGTATTACTTAGATCATGATTTAATTAATTAAATAATGCAAATAATTATATAAAAATTATATATATTCATTATATATGTATTCACAATAATCTATAAAATATAGAAAGATGAAATGGAATAGACTGTTCATAGAGATGGTAGGCCGTACGTATGCATGAATGCTATTTCCGTTTTGTTGTCGTATTGAAAGAAAGTATGTAAATTAAATATATGTTTATATGAATATAATTTCATTATAGTATCATTATTATGTTATATATATATCATATATTTTTACTAAAACCATCCTTAACACATTCCATGTAAAGTGTGAACTAATCATGTCACGACCTGTCCCCTGAGGCCCATGCTGTGACTACCCCAAGCCTGCCTTCCAAAGACCAAGGGTTGACGAATAGAACCATAAGGCATCTCCCTAAAAAGGTAATTCATTTCCTCAAAACCTATACACACATATATAGGACACACTACGAACAAGTATAACACAACGGAAGAAGAAAGGTATAACCACAACCAAAAACCCCAACTGAGTGTAAAAGTATGTAATGAAAGTAATGGGGATAGAATAGAAGCCCAAATAAAAAAGATGTACATGAAAAAGGGAAAAAACTGCTCCTAAGGTCACCCGCCAATGTTCCTACTTGAAGGGTAGGTACAACTCGTCACTATGGCTCTCCACGTCAACCGATCACCTCCGTACACCATCAAGTCCTGGCTCCTTGAGTCTCAGTTAAGCTGCCTGTCATCTGCACAAGTCACAAAAAGGTATAGGCAAATCCCATGTATGGGTGAGTATAAAAATACCCAGTAGGGACCCCGAGACCCCTGAAGGTCTCTCATAATTCCACAAAGGAATAACCACAAATCATGATCTCAATCAAAAAGCACAAGGAAAGAATTAGCTCAAACCAGGTATATAACTTTAGTACAGAAGTATAAATGATTAGTCGTAAAGCTATATCATCTTATTCTATTGAGAGGATCTGCTGTTTACCCACATAGGATTGATATATGCTGACCCACATAGGATTTCTAGGCACTGACCCACACAAGATTGATAGATGTTGACCTAAATAGGATCGCTAGGTGCTGATCCACAGAGGATCGATAGATGTTGAACCACACAGGATCACTAAGCACTGACCCAAACATGATCAATAGATGCTGACCCACATAGGATCGCTAGGTGCTGACCGACATAGGATCGATATTCTTTCTTTACGTCACAAACAGCTAGTGGATTCCCGCACTAAGCATGTTTGATTATGGGAGGATCCAGTCCTCAAGCCATTGGTCGTACCTCAACCGCCACGAAGTCCCATGAAGAAGTAACTCGATGAACCGCCTTGTCATAAGGGTTACAATGCAATAAACGGCGCATCAACCGGATGTATGGTCTGTTAGTTATAGTAATTTTAGTGCCGAGGGATCAGTTGGATTTAGGTTCGATCCAACCCATATGTACTCCAAATTTCTCCAAAACTAAGGTGGAGTATCTCAAAAGGAACATATCTCCCTAAGGGTTCCAGTTACACATACGGTTCGTCAAAAGAATGTCTGGTTTAGAAGATATTCCCATTTAAGAGAAACTGGGCTGTAAGTGGGTCCAGGTTAAGCTGGGCCTGGTTTGGCCTACTAGGCCGCGGGCTCGGCTCGCTGGCCGCGGGCTCAGCCCGACCCACCCAGTTGGGTGTGGACCATCAGGCCGCGAAACTGCCCAGCTCGTTGGCTGGCGTGGGGGTCCTATCCCCTCCCAAACGACTCGAACGTTCAGGGTCTTCAAAGCCACGGTGCCAGTTGGTGCCGCTCAGCTGGCCGGTCCGTTTGGACCGGTCACCTGCCGGACCCATGGGGAATGGGTCCACCCTCCACTGCGGCTCGAAGTTGAGGCCTTCCTCCACAGTGCACTACCGTGGAATGCCGCCTGACATCAACGCAGATGGCGGTGGCCGGCCTCCCCCCTCGTCCGCCGTGGCTCGGAGCCACGACCCTCCTCCGCGGAGTGCTGCCGTCGTCAATGCAGCTGGCATCGACAGGCCGCCCTTGTCCACCGCAGTACCTTTAGGTTTCACCTCCTCTTTGCGGCTGGCGGAAGCCGTCCGCCGCTTTCTCCGGTCGCCGGCACCACCACACTGATGAATATTCTACGGGCCTCTGATGAAGCTCCGAAGGTCCGTTTTCTCTTTTGACTGCACCCATGGGCCACCCGAGATACTATCATCATTGCGTGGCTCCCTGTTTGGCCTTTCCGCATTGTTTATCAATTGTCCATAAAGAACAAAACCAAACCAAGAATGGCGGAGGGTCCAGGCCTTGTTCGTTCAGCACGCGCCCTCCACGTTAGCATTATAACATGGGAAGTAATTCAAGAGTGAACAACTCTTAGTTAAAAAACAGAACCCTCTACCTAAAACATGTTAGTAGATGGTGCAGATGAGGGAGATGAACCCATGCTCTAAGGTGTTCATCATCACTCGATTTTTTCCGATTCGAATATTCCAATGGTCGTTGAAGCTCCGCTCTTCATTGGAATGGAAAGTTTTCGGCATTTCATCAGAGCCTCCTTTTGTAGCTCTCCCAAAACCTATTCCCAATATTTGTTTAAATAGAGATAAAGGAGAGTTTAACTTGTCTCAAAATTAATGTGGTTAATCAATGAGTTTAATTAATGAACCCATTAATCTCCCGATGGTGCGGTTACACAAGCAAGTGTAACCGACCCTTAAATTTCCTAACAACCCAGCAACACTACCACCATTGATGATTGGTTACAAAGAAATAAATAAAATAACTCATTGGGTTATTTTATTATTTTTTTTGTAAAGTCCTAAAATTAATTTTTTCATCTGACTTTTTCTGAACAAAGTTATCTTTCCTTAAGAGAATCCCGGCACTGCGAATTCAACGGTGCCCTCAGATTTTTAATCTGAGCACCAGTTCAAAAGTTAGAAATTGCCACTTGTACATTTACTGAACGTACCTTAAAAAAAGCTCAGAAATTCATTCTGGGCTCTCTGGGCCTTAGAATCACGTGCCTTCAATTTTTACAGACTCTTAATAATTCTATTTAATTAAAAAAAAAATTACATGGAATTTTTAGGTCTTTACATTCTACCCACCTTAGGGATTTTCGTCCCTGAAAGCTACAACAAAAGCTAGGGAAACAAATGGAGGTACCAAGCACGTATTTAAGCCTCCCGCTCCATGTGCTCTCTTGGAGGTTCCTATACTACCACTGAACTCACACTAGAGGGATCAATCGTCCACAAAGGACCCACTCCTGTCGATCCTCTATCTCCACTGGGAACTTCGCAAATGTCTCCCCATCATCAACATCCAGCTCACCCTAGTCGATAACGTGCGATGGACCATGCATATACCTCCTCAGCTGCGACACTTGGAAAACATTTTGCACCCGGTGCATCTTTGTGGGAAGAGCTAGGTGGTACACCACTTTTCCTACCCTGATAAGGATCTAGAATGGTCCGATGAACCTCGGAGATAACTTGCCGCCCCAGCCAAATCTTCACAATCCTCATTGGGGTGAGACCTGTAGGAAGACATGGTCTCCCTCCTCAAACTTTAAAGGCCTCCATATCCTATTGACATAAGACTTATGTAGGCTCTGTGCAGTCTTCATCTGCTCCTAGATGATCTGCACCTTCTCAGTGGTAGCTCGTACCAACTCTACACCCATAAGTGCTGACTCCCCTAGGTTTGTCCAGCATATTGGTGATATGAATGGTCGCCCGTACAAGGCCTCAAACCACGACATGCCAATGGTGGAGTGATAACTATTTTTGTATGTAAAATCCACCAATGGTAGGTGGTCCTCCCAACTATGGCCAAAATCAATGACACAAGAACAAAGCATGTTCTCAAGTGTCTGTATGGTCCAATCCATCTGACCATCAGTCTGAGGGTGAATGGTGGTGCTCAAACATAGTTGAGTCCCGAACACCTCCTACAATCCCATCCACAACTGAGTTGTAAAATGTTCATCACGATCTGAAACAATCATCGATGAAACCCCGTGAAGCTGTACAATCTTCTGTACGTAGAGGTTTCCTAAGACCTCTACTGGTCTCTGATCTTGGATGGGTAGGAAGTGGGAAGATATGGTGAGTCAGTAAACGATCACCCATTTGGAATCATGGCCTCTAGACTTACATGGTAGCCCTAACATTAAGTCCATGGATATGTCATCCCATTTTCACTCTAACACCTCATGTGGATGAGCTAAGCTTGGTGGAACCTGGTGTTCGACCTTCACTTGCTGACAAGTAAGGAATCTTGAAACAAACTCTGCAACTGCTTTCTTCATCTCTGGCCACCAATTCTGATGCCAGAGGTCCTGGTACATCTTTTCCACACTAGGATGTACTGCCAAAGGGGATGTGTGAAACTCCCACAACATCTCCTCCCGTAACGTCACTGGTACCATGGTGTACCCTCTGAAAATGATGACATGCTCCCCACCTTCACAAAATCCTTCTGGAGCCCATCTCAATGATATCTATGCACGTCGGGGCTCACAGTCAATGTCCCCAAGCTATGCCTCCCTGACTCACTAAAGGACTGGGGGAGTAACTGACATAGAATGAAGGTACGATGCTCCATCACTATCCATGGAGGATAACTACAATGCGGCTAGCTGCTCTGTCGCCTCACTCAATAATTGTAAACCAGACCTCCTGCTGAGTGCATCTACCACCACATTACTCTTCCTAGGAGTGTAGACTATCTCAAAGTCATAATCCTATAGGAACTCCATCCATTTTCAATGTCTCAGGTTCAGGTCCTTTTGTGAGAAGATATACCTGAGACTCTTGTGATCAGAGTAGATGGTAAACTGTTCACCCATTAAGTAGTGCCGCCACATCTTCAAGGAAAAGACCACTACTGCTAACTCCAGGTCATGGGTATAATAGTTTTGATCATGCTACCTTAGCTTCCGTTATCCATAGGCAATAACCACTTGATCCTACATCAGGACACACCCTATTCCGTTCCCTGATGCATTATAGTATACTACATACCAAACACCCTCTTCTGGTAGCCTCAAGATGGGGGCACTCTTCAATCTCTACCTTAGCTCCTGGAAACTCTGTTGTCATTTCTTTGTCCACAAGAAAGGTTGTCCCTTCTTTTTCAAAGATGAAAATGGTGATGCTACTATAGAAAATTGAGGTATGAATCTTCGGTAGTACCCAACCAATCCTAGGAAACTCCACACCTCGATCACACTCCTGGGTGGATCCCAAGAAAGAACTACCTCTATCTTTTTCGGATCCACTGCAACTCGAGCCTCTGAGATAATGTGTCCTAGAAAGTGGACCTCTCGTATCTAGAACTGGAACTTCGAGATATTTCCATAGAGTTGGTTCTCTCAGAGTTTATCCAGAACTATCTTCAGATTCTTAGCATGCTCCTCCTATAACACCAATTATATCAAGATTTCTTCAATGAAAACTACCACGAAGAGATCGAGGTAAGGCTGGAAGATCCTATTCATGATTCCCATGAACACTACCGGAGCATTGGTGACACCAAAAGGCATCACCAAGAACTCATAGTGGTCATACTGACATCTGAAGGCTATCTTTGATACATCCTCATATCATACCCTAAGCTGATGATAACATGATCTAAGTTCTATCTTTGAAAACCACTGATCTCCCTTCAGTTGATCGAAGAGATCATCAATACTCGGGAGTGGATACTTGTTCTTCACAGTCACCTGGTTCAGGTGCCGATAGTCCACACAAAGCCTCAAACTCCCATCTTCCTTCTTAGCAAACAAAATTTGGGGCTTCCCATGGAGAAACACTAGGCCTTATGAACCCCTTACCTTTCATGTCCTCCAAATGTGCCCTCAACTCAAAAAGCTCTGTGAGAGACATCTAATATGCTGGTGTAGATATCAGTGACATCCCGAGGTATAGGTAGATGTAGAATTCTACCTCTATGAGAGGAGGTAGTCCCGAAACATCATCAGGGAAGACATCAACATTTTGGCCCACCACTACAGGATAATTAAGACTCCTCTCTTCAACTGCTCCGAGGGTAAGGCTATCCAACTAATGAATGATTGGCTACACCCTCCTCTGAGAAAGTCCATCCTGGGATTTAAAGGTTTCCTTATCATCGGTGAAGAAAAACCTGGTCCCATACTCACAGTCACACCACAATTTTTGCCTAAAATAGTAATCTAAACATGAAATTTGGATAACCAGTCCATACCCAAGTTGACATCGTAAGGCCTCAACGCTACTACTAGGAGATCCCAGCCAAAGCTCTCACCTCCTAGAGTAAGCTCACACTGCCGGAACTAGTGCATAATCATCGAATATTCTTCCGTAGGAGTCTCTAAACATAAAGATCAATCCAACGACTCCATCAGAATCTTCAAGCTCCAAACAAGAGCCATGGAAATGAAAGAGTGAATGAAACCTATGTCTATAAGTACTGAAGCTAAAGTGGATTAGACATAGATCGTACCTCAAATAATATCTGGAACACCGTGATCATAGGACTCGATATCTTGAAGCTGAGCTCGTCCATGTCCATCTGCTCCCTGAGGTCGGGGTGGACCTCCTGGAGGTGGTGGAAAAAGAACCTCAAATCGCTGCCCACCACCTGCTGCTCGGCCAACTCCTCTACCACGTTTTCCGCCCTAAAGACCTCCTCACTTGAATATCTGTCACTATATCAGTGGTCCCTTGATTTTATGTTGATCATCAGTGTAGAGGGTCAGGTAATCATGAGCCATGTGAACCTATCCGCTGCACGTGTTGCACAATATACTCCTTTACTGACCTCCTCTATCTCGTGATCTCCGCACCTCCGACCCTACATCCTGGGGTCGTCCACTAGAAGGCCTGGACTGCTTGGACCTCTACATCATCTGCCTACTACCTACTACAGATGAATCAGTTATCTGTTGGCCGGTGGTGGCTCTCACTGTCAGTGCCTACTCAACTAAGAATATCTCTACCAATAGTACTTGCTCTAGCACTCCAGTCTGTGTCAAGATATTGAGCGATATCATCGACGATCTGATCTCCCGTTAGATACCCTGATAAAAGGTTTGGGCTCTAATGAAAGGGTCCCATATCTTGTCAGTGGAGTAGCGAGATAGTTCAGTGAATCTCGCCAAGTGCTAGACCACTGTCATGATGCCCTATTGTAAGTGTAGCAACTTCTAAATACGCACATAGCGTAGAGTCGCTGGAATGATCTCCACACTGAAAAGGATCTCAAATTCCAACCAAGAGAGTGTTTCCTCCTCATGTTTCTAGATTTTCAGAATCCACCATCTCCCTGTTGTGCCATGAAAGAGGCTAGCAACTAGGATTACCATCTGGTATGCTGGTGTCTCAACCAAGTGAAAATCTCGTGCCATAACCTCCAACCAGTAATCAGCCTCCTGCGAGTCTGTATCACCTCAAAACCTTATAGGCCTCTATCTTTGGAACTCGTGCAATGCACTCAGTTGACGTACATGGTCTGCTAGTTGGGATGGTGGAAACTGCTTCCCTACAGGTGGTGGTGGTGGTGCTACACCACCTAAAGGTGCTATCACTATAAGAGGGTCCTACACCAATGCCTCATCGCTCGGTGGGCCGTCATCGTGATCTCTCGTTGGAATCCAGGATGGCTGTCTATGCTGAGGAAAATTGAAAGAAAAAGGTGTGCTACATTCAATAGGTTATACTTGGTGAGCTGAATCAAGAGATCAAAAAGAAAAAAACATTTTTAAAATACACTCAACTAGTGTTTTCATGTACCGATTTGAAAATCAGAATTTAGGGTCCTGGTGTATGGATACTTTGGCCGCCGTACCAACACTAAACTCCCCAAACTGAAACCTGAACTCAATACACTTAACACTATTGCTCTATTAAAACCATAGACTCTTAGTTCTTTTGGTAGAACTGACCACCCTATGATACCACTTTTTCACGACCTGTCCCCCGAGGCCTATGCCGTGACTACCCTAAGCCCACCTTCCAAAGACTAGGGGTTGGAGACAAGCACCGTAAGGCATATTCCTAAAAAGGTAAGACATTACCTCAAAAACTACACACACACAGACAGGTCACACTGTGCACAAGTATAACACAACGAAAGAAGAAAGGTACAATCACAACCAAAACTCCAAATAAGTGTAAAAGTATGTATTGAAAGTAAAGGGGCCAGAATACTAGCCCAAATAAAAAGGAAGTACAAGAAAAAAAGAAAAAATATCTTCTGTGGTTTCCCACCAAGGATCCTACCTGAAGAGTTGGTACAGCTCGTCACTACGACTCTCCACGTCAACTGTTCACCTCCATACACCATCAATTCATGGATCCCTAAGTCTCAATTAAGCTTCCATTCATCTACACAAGACACAACAAGGTGCGGGTGAAGCCCGTGCAGGGGTGAGTATAACAATACTTAGTAGGGACCTTGAGACCCCTAAAGGTCTCTCAGAATTTCACTAAGGAATAACCACAAAGAATGATCTCAATTACAAAGCATAAGGAAAGAATCATCTCAAACCAGGTATATAACATAAGTACATAAGTATAAATTATTAATTATAAAGCTAGATCATCTTATTCTGTTGAAAGGCTTTTCTACTGACCCACACAAGATTGATAGATGCCGACCCACATAGGTTCGCTAGGTGCTGACCCACATAGGATCGATAGATGCTGACCCACACAGGATTTCTAGGTGTTGAACCACATAAGATCGATAGATGCTGACCCATACAAGATCACTAAGTGATGACCCACACAATATTGATAGATGCTAACCCAAACAGGATCACTAGGTGCTGACCCACACATGATCAATATTCTTTCTTCATGTCACAACCAGCCACTGGATTCCCACACTAAACACGCATGATTTTGGGAGGATCTGCTCCTAAATCCATTAGTTGTATGTCAACCACCATGAAGTACTATGAATAATTATTAACCCAATGAACCGCTATGTCATAAGGGTTCTAATGCAATAGATGGGTTGTCAATCGGACGCCCGATCTGTTAGTTATATGCATTTTAGTGATGAGGGCCCGGTTGGATTTGGGTTCGATCCAACCTAGCCATACTCCAAATTTCTCCAAAACTTAGATGGATTATATACAAAGGACCATATTATCCTAAGGGTTCCAGCACCGTAGAAGGTTCTTCAAATGAACATCTGGTTTATGAGATATGCTCATTTAATCGAAACTGGGTCGTAAGTGGGGCCGGGTCCGGTCCGACCTGGTCGGAGTGACCTGACCCAGCCCGCTGGGCCCGACCCGATTCGGCTGGTCCCAGTTCAGCCCACTGGGTTGTAGGTGCGGCCTGACCCACCTGGCTGGGCGCAACCCACCAGGCCGCAGAACCGCCCGACCCGATGGCTAGCGCAGGGGGTCTGCTCCCCTTCCGAACGACTCAGCCATGCGGGCTCTTCAAAGTAGCGATGCCAGTTGGCACCGCTCAGCAGGCCGGTCCTTTCTGACCGGTCACCTATGGGACCCATGGGGTGCGGGTCCACCCTATTTCATGGATCTAAATCATAGCCTTCCTCCACGGTGTGCTATAGTGGCGCGCCACCCAACATTAACACGACCGACGATGGCCGGCCGCCCTCCTCATCCGCCGTGGTTCGGAGTCGTGATCCTCCTCTGTGGAACTCCTCCACAGCTCAGAGTCGTGAACCTCCTCTGGGGCATGCTGTCGTAGCACACCATCATCATCAACGCGGCCGATGTCGGCCGACCTCACTTTTCCACCGCGACGCCTTCGGGCGCTACCTCCTCTTCTCGGCTGGTGGAAGTCAGCCGCTGCCTTCTTCAGTCACCAGCACCACATGCCAGCGAAGCTTCCATGGGTATTTGGTGAAGTTCCAAAGGTCTGTTTTCTCTTTTGACTGTGCCCACGGGCCACCCGGGATGCTGCCATCACTATGTGGCTCCTAGTTTGGCATTTCCACGTTGTTACTCAGTCTCCCATGAAGAACACAACCAAACCAAGAACGGCGGAGGGTCCGAGCCTTGTTTTTTCGGCCCGCGCCCTCCGTGTTATCATTATAACATGGTAAGTAATTCAATAATGAAAAAATATTAGTTAAAAAATGAAACCCCCTACCTCAAACACATTGGTAGATGATGCAGACGAGGGAGATGAACCCATCCTCGAAGGTGTTCTTCGTCGCTTGACGATGTCCGGTTCAAATCCTTCAACGGTCATCGAAGATCCACTCTTCATTGGAGAGGAATGTTTCCAAAGTTTTTTAGGGCCTCCTTTTGTAGATCTCCCAAAAACTATTCCCAATATTTGATTAAATAGAGAGAAAGGAGAGTTTAACTTGTCTTAAAATTAATGTGGTTCATTAACGAGTTTACTAAATGAACCCATTAATCTCCTCACAGTTCGGTTACACAAGAAAGTGTAACCTACCATTAAATGTTCTAATAACCCAGCAGCCCCGCCACTATCACTCATCGATTACAAAGAAAGAAATAAAATAACTCGTTGGATTATTTTTTTTATTTTTTTGCAAAGTCCAAAAATTAACTTTTTCGTCTGACTTTTTCTAACCAAAGTTAAGCTTCCCTTAAGATAATCCCAACACTATGAATTCAATAGTGCCCTAGGATTTTTAATCCAAGCACCAGTTCAAAAGTTAAAAGTTGTCGCTCGTATGTTTACTAAACGTACCTTAAAAAAAGTTCAGAAATTAGTTTTGGGCTCTCTAGGTCTCAGAATCACGTTCCGTAAATTTTAAAAGACTTTTAATAATTCCATTTAATTAAAAAAAATTACATGGAATTTCTAGGCCTTTAAAAATCACATCTCTTTGAGGAGGCAGTAGTCCACACATCCACAAACGATGTTATCACATTTACAAAAGATGGAAAGTATAAAGGTATGCGTTATAAAATAACTACAGAAGCATAAATACATAATAAATACAATATATATCATATATAAATAGCATTTCCATCATAATACCCAACCATTAATGGTTTTAAAGGAAAAATGAACAATCATCATTTCATGAGGTGGTAGTTTGTTGTAAACCTAAACAATAAGTTCGTTAACTATTAGATTGAAGTGTGTGTATGTGTAGTTCAAAACCTTATCATAAAAAAATCTAAGTATATTTAGGATATTGACGTTGTTGTATAATCATGGAATAAATATAGTTTAAGGGGTGGAGAATGGAAATAAAACTAAAGAGATTTATGAAAGATGTTACCTCTTCTTTGGGTAACTCCTTTTGGTTTGCACCAAATGGATTCCTTGGATTGATTTATTCCCAAGGGGAGTATTCTAGGTTTAGGGTAGGTATTTTGGGGATTTAATTGGGTAGATATTGGCTGAAATTAAGTGCCTTGAGATGTGTAAAAAATGGGAAGGATAGGAGGCATTTTTATAGTAGAGGAGTGTCACTCTTGTAAATACCAAAAGGTATACATTAATGGGAGGTATCCTTTACCTAATGTGCCTCAAAAATGAGAAAATAATGATGTAAATGGGAATCATGGTCGATAAAAACATCCAATACTTAAAAATAAGTGCATTTTTATAATTTAGTTCCTTAACTTCTAAGTTTCCCCAATTTTATCATTTTGGTTTTTATTAAAAAACTAGTTGTCTAACCTGTGTATTTAAACATTAAAAATAAATTAAAGTTCTATTTATTAGAAAATATATATCCAATTAATTTTAAATATGATATATTATTTAAAAAATAAAAATCACATGTGTGTGGGAAATTAATTTTAAAACAAGCGCATGAAACACTCAAAAACACTACTTTAACCCAGACCGTACTAACAATGTTTTTAGAAACTAGGGGTCAATAGGTTAATAATAAAAGATTAATCTATCCATTAATAGATCATATTTAATATTTATTAAAAATTAAAAATAATTTGGAAGAATATAGTATTTTTAGTAATTTTAAATCATTGAATAAAATATAATTTATTATAAAATAATATTAATGTCAATTTTGACATTATTTATTTAATTTTAATTTAAAAAATATAAACACGATATTGGAATTATAATATATTAAGTTCAAAACTGTGTAACATTATATATTAATATAAAATATAATTAAAGTTAATAATTAAATCAATTTTCTTCACTTTTAATATTTATAGTATCATTTATCATAGATGATTATTAACTAAATAATCATTGTGTTGACATTTCTTAAGAATTTGAAGTAAATAATTCATCTCTAAAAAGTAATGATAAATTATTATGATAAAAATAACACATTTATATTTCAAAAGGATACATATAACAAAAAATATGATGTTTTATACATATCTCAAATTTCTATAAATGTTAAAGGTAAGGAAAGTTCCCTTTTTGTCCTTTTCCTTACTTAACTTATCATATAGGGAAATTTCATGAAATATTATCCCAATAAAGAATAAAATTTGAAAAATATAGTATATGGTAGAACTATTGGAATAAAATGTATTTTCAACAAGTTTCTAGGTAATTTAGGCCCTTAAGATTAAGATTTTGTCTCTTGTTAAGCTTAATTTTACCTTAATCACAACAATTAATTTTAATCACTTTCACTAATCTATTTGGTCAAAAATTAATTTGATCTTATTAGAACACAAATATTATACTGAATAAAATTATGTATGTATTTTTTTCAAAATTAAAATCACATAAGTGTAAAAATTAATTTTAACGCTAATCCTGCATATGTGGCGAGAAAGATGGTTTTTAAAGTAAAAAAACATTCAAAAGTTCAATACAATTGTATATCCAATTTCAATATAAAAATGATTCCAATAAAATAAATTGTATTAATATATGTATAATTGATATATTGTGACTTTAAAACCAACATAAAATATAATTTAACTATATAGATAAATAAATGAAAAACAGTTTTGAATTAAAATTCAGTATTTTTCACTATTCATCCAAAAATTTAGTTTCTCAGAAAAATCTTAAAAATTCACCCTAAGATAATTTTGAAATTCCAAATTAAAAAATGTTTTTTATTTTAATAAATAAAATTTATAAATTCTTCAAAATTGTTTTTATAATAGGTTTTCCATTAAAAGATGGTAAAAATCAATCTTGTGCGTAATGCAAGCCAAGTCGGTGTTGCGTTTTGTGCACGCTTACCTTGGTATAACATATAATGAAAGTGTGACTTAGGGATTCACTGTAAAAAACTATTTTCAGTGTTGAATGAAATGATAAATATTAAAAATGTTAGATTAATTTGAAAAAAATATTTCATGAAATCTCAGGGTGTTACAGATCCCATCACTGGTAAGAGAATCTACAGAGGTAGGATCCACATGTATAACCCCAAAGTTCTCATCCAGAATCTCAGAATGCTACCTCAGATTTAGAGTATGACTAGGATCACTTCCAATCCCCTTCCATTCCTAATTCAATTGAGGATTCCTTCATTCATCTAGAATTTTACCTTGTCCAGCACTTTCAGTATCATTGGGCTTCAAGTGCCTAGAATTTTTTAAAAAAGAATTTTTATCGTGCTCTTGAGTAGAGCAGAAGGCACATATTATATTTTTTTCCAATTCAAGGAGTCATGTACAATGATCTTACTGTCCATTGAAAACCATTGTATTTTCTGATACACAATTTTTATATCAAATTCATCATCATCAATTGATATAAGCACTCTATCAACTAAATTAGAGCTCAAGTCAACTTGCACAAGAAGGAGAGAATAATACCCAGAACTGGCCATCTATGTCTCCAAATCTATTTCTATAGGGACACTAATAACAATTACAATTTCATATAATTTCTTTGGGTTATAGAGTATCCAATTTAAATCGTATAACTTGACCCACAGTTGAATAGAGGAATTACTAACCTCAAGAAGATTGAAGTTACGATCCCACTCTTGGAAATGCATGATACCTGGATTGAAGGAAATTAATCCAAGTCCTCATGCCCCCATCTTCAACTCTTCCATGGGGAAGAGAATGTGGAAGAATCCTTGTCCCATTGAAACACATTTACAATTTGAAAAGCCCCAAATATCTGAGAGTCGCACAACCAAATATTCGATTCTCCACAGTTTGTAACCCCTTGGAAAAATAAGATGCATGATTATGGAGTGCTTACCAACATCTAATTATTCTGAGATAACAAACAAATTCTCTTTAACATGGGAAATATTTCCATTTCAATGAAGACATACAACAATGGAACCCTTGTAGTGAGATAAAGAGCGACTGAATGCATTATCAGGGATTGGGTAAACCACAAAAATCCCACCACAGATAGCCTTTCGACCTTCCAATCGAGCAGCAACATGCTTGCTGGAGTCAAAATAACCTTGGGGAAGGAAGATTTCATCTAGAGAATGAATAGATGGAGAAACCATAAAATTGTAGCCCTAATCTCCGTGGAGGAATAGATAGAGAAGCTCTCACGTGATACCCATCAAATCACACTCAAACATATTAAAAAGATTAACAATTAATAAATAAAAATGAATTAATATTAATCATATAAATTACAAACATATTGAAAATATTAAAAATTCGTATATAAACAATTATAAATGAATATTAAAAAAATTAATAAATTCCAAAAAATAAAATATTAATAAATAATAAAAATTAAAAATAATATTAAATGAAATAATAATAAAATAGAATAAATAAAATTGAATAAATTACAAAAATATTTAAAAAATAATAATTCATAACATTAATTACATGAATTACAAACACAAAAATGAATAAATAAACAATATTAATTATATAAATAACAAAACTGTTAAAAAAGAATCATATTAACTATTTAAATTACAAAAAATATTAAAAATACATTTAAATAAATTAAATATATAAATTTCAAACATTTTAAAACTATTAAAACTTAATAAATAAAAATGAATAAACACTAATCATATAAATTATAGACATATTTAAAATATTAAAACATAGTAAATAAATATGTACAAATAAATATGTACAAATAAATATTAAAAAATGATTAAATTCTAAAAATATTAAATATTAATAAATATTAATAAATTAATAAATAACATTAAATTAAAGAAAATAAAAAATGAATACATAAAATTGAATACATTATAAAAATATTTAAAAAACAAAATTTTTAGCATTAATTACAAGAACTACAACACATAAAAATGAATGAATAAATAATATTAATTATATAAATATCAAAATTATCAAAAATGAATTATATTAACTATTTAAATTAAAAAATATTAAAATTTCATTTAAATACATTAATTATATAAATTTAAAACATTTTAAAAATATTAAAACATAAAAAATAAAAAATAAAAAATATTAATCATATAAATTACAAACATATTGAAAATATTAAAACTTAATGAATAAATATGTATTAATTTTTAAAATGTGTAAATTAAAAAATATTAAAAATTAATAAATATAAAAAATGAAAAACATAATATTGAATGAAATAATATTAAAAATAAATAAAGAAAATTGAATAATTCATAATTTTTTTTAAAAAGTGAATTTATAACTTTAATTACATGAATTAAAAATACATAAAAAAATGAATAAAAGTGAATAAATAAATAATAAATTTATTGATAATTATTGATGTATGTATTGTATTGATTGTATATAAAAAATATAATTAAATATGAACCTCTATAATTTGTAAGGATAATTTAAAATATTATTATTTAATTAAATATATACATATTTTCAAAAAAGATTCAAAATATACATTACTAATCAGTGATTTTTGATATATAAATACATATATAGAATTACACACACACATGTATAAGTTCATATTAAAGATATATTAGGTGGGTAGTATAAACCATGCGCGTGATGGGATTGGTCATTGTTCATTGTCGCAACTTGTTTATGATATGATCGATGACACTATCCATTATCTCCATCTAATTGTACATTTTTTTCTACTGGTTAATTACAGTATGTACATAACTTAATCAATACATTATTTATATTTATAATTATAAATAAGTACACATTGTATTTATAAAAATATATACTTATTATTTTTATATAAATAAAATTTTAAAAAATATAAATGTTATAAATAAATTGAATTTTTTCATAATTAATTTAAATATTGATATTTTACCACTGATAAAAGTAGTATTGTATCAACATTTTTAGCATTGATAAAAGTCAACTGTTATCAACACTTTTTATTAGCACTGATAAAAGTAGGATTTTATCGGTACTTTTAGATAGAACTGATAAAAGTAACCACTGAATAAAGTGAAATTTGTAGTATTAGTGGTAGTGACAATGATATTTGAGTGTCAAAATATGCTGGTGCTGAAGCTGGAAGATGAGTTTCGGATGCCAGCACCAGCATACATTGATGTAGAGGGGACACAAATCCATTCCCTAAGGTCTTCAGATGTTGGAATTGTTATATATCTAAGATTTTAAGATGGGTGAGTGATCAAGAAGGGGTTAATTGAACAATTTATTAAATTTTAAAGTTTATATCATAGTTAATTAATTAATTAGCCGGAAATAAAAAATATGAACCTAAAAATTTTTATAGTTCAGATCAAAGTTATCCTATGTCTGTTCTTCACACTATCAATGTTAGAGTATGAAGCCCATTATAAAGTGACCTAACTTTTGACGGGGAGTCACAACCCAATTACAACTTCCATTTTTCACCCTTGAGGAACCACCTTTATCCTTCATTTTTTCACATCGATATACAGAACACAAAATGATCCTTTTGAAGTGGAGGAAGAAACAAAACTTGCTTTTTTTAGACCAAAGTACAACAAAAAACCCCTATATTTTACTGGACCAAGTCACAACCCAATACCTAAATTTTAATAGAGAGTTACAACTCATCCAATACTACTTTTTAATGAAATAACATAAACCAAATTTAGCACACACATAAAATATATGAGAGAATAAAATACCATAAAACTAGATTAGAAAATGAAGTTATGAATGTCGAGGAAGAAGTAAATTTGATATCCTCAGTAGTCTGTAATTTCACAATTGAGTTTAATAAAAAAGATCACACAATATGAGTAACAAGTTCATGTGTACAACACTCAATGTTCATGCAAGCTACATTACACTGGTTCTATCAAACTCTATTTATAAAGTTTCTTTATGCATAATAACATTCAAAAATAATAATTGCATTAATAGATATTGTATATTTTATTTTCCCAAACATTGATCACAATTTTCTATTTAATTGATAATGTACTACTTCAGAATTGGAAGAACCTTTAATATACTATAAGAGTAAAAAAATATAAAAATAAAATCATTAGAATAATAAATACTTCCTTTATATATGATTTAATCAATTTTAATCAGCCTTAAGAACTTTGTATAATTCCAAGATAATCTCTCTCAACACCTTGCCATAAAATACCTAGTAAATTCCAATTTTGAATTTTCTACTTTAAATACACAATGTAAATATTTATACAAACCTTCACACTCATAATATTTATTTAATTCCTTATAAAACACTTCCAATTTAATTTTTATTTAATAAAAATAATTAATAAGAAATTATAGAAAAAATAAATCAATGAAAACAAGTAACAAGAATATAAAATGAATCCAAAATATAAAAAAAATAAGAGGAACATAACATTTTTTGAGTTTATAAAAATAAACTATTGAACCATATGATGAGTGTATTAACCATTATTCCTAGTTTATGAGTCATTTTAGTAGGTGTAAATTTATGAGCCATTCTATCCTTTGGGTATTATATATTTTCATATGAGTCCTTTGATTTTAATTGCATACAAGTCATTATATGATTCATTTCATACTTAGTAAAATTTCAGCTTTCATATGAGTCAATTTGTACTACATATGATTTATTTTCTCAGGCTAAGTAAGAGTGATTTGGTTTTTCATACAAGTGTATTGGTTCTGTTTATGTGTTATTTGACATTTAGATTTTTTTTTGAGAAAATAAACTTTATATGATTCACATTTTCAAAAGATACAGAAATTTCATAAGATACAAATTTTTTTTGAGAATTTATTTTCATATGATATAAATTTTATAAGACTTTAATTCCCATAAGACCAAAAATCATATAGTAATTTTTATTTTTTAAGTCTTATATAGTGTAAGACTTCATATCCCAAAATATTTTAGATTATATAATGTAATAACCCTATTCTTCTTTGAGGTACATATCTTGTGTTTTCACCTTTTCTCAGTTTAATTAATTAAATATGGCCTAATATGAACACTCGTTGGGGTTATAAAGGTATCAGGGGGTTTCTGAGGCTGTTCTAGAGCCCGAAACCCTAGTTTTGGGTGAAAATAGAAGGTTACAAGGTTTGATAAACCATATGGGTTGAGCCGCACAACCATGAGGATAGGTCTGATTTTTAAGCAGAATTTGAAAAAGGCATTCACATGGTTATTTCATAGTTAGTAAACTATGAGGGTTAACCTTTTGGGTGCCCCATACCTACAGGAAACCATGTAGATAAACTGTGAAATTTGTACTATGTTGGTTTTTTAATATTTTAAATTTAAAATAAAAATCTTATTTTAACCCATTTTTGGGTTTTCTTTAAATGGACAATAGCTCCCCCTTTGGAAAAGCTATCAAGCTTGACTATTATTCAATTTCATATCTACTCTCCATCCGATATCCTATTCAAATGTGGTTCATCTCCTTGGAACTATAACGTTAAGGCCATTATTCCATTTTCGCCTTTCATGATTCTTCTAGATATCAATTGCGATATTTGGATTTAGGATCTTATTCCCTATTTTCTCGTACTTTGTTTGTTCTTTATATTTCTTCTAAATCGGGAAGAATCAGAGATTGATACTAGATGATCTATCAACACAAGCCTAATTTAGGTGGTCTCATGATTTTCGCTAAATGTTAAGTTGTTTATATATGCTGGGATGCCATGCGCCCATTTTTGGGGTGTCACCTTAAATTTAAATTGAACCCTATAATTTCCTATCATGATTTAGGTAATTGAATAGGCGTGTTTATTCATGTTATAGGTTATATTCCCTGAATAAGGATCACCCCATGGGCGAGTTACCTTGATTGACCCTTTAAGGATTTTGGACTTGGATGCCCAAGAGGCATGCCTTTTACCCCATGTCATGGGATGTCAAAATGTAAATTTTCCGGTGAACTAAATTGTAATGTTAATAGATTGTAATTGAGATAATTAAGGGTATGGGATGAATGAATTTCCCCATGACCTATGTTGCATTTATTATTTAAAAACATATTTTCCTTGACCATGTGAGTATGTATAGGCTATGAATTGAATTGAATCAATTGGATCGAATTTCTAAAATTATTTATTTTCCAATGTGAGATAAATTATAATTAATCCATGTGATAACATGATAGGCTAATTAGGCTTGTTATGCTAAAAATCCCCATGTGAGTATTTTAAGGAAATCCCTTTGAGCTTGGACTTGTTTGGAAATTGCCTCAATAGGAATGAATTGTACCTTTTAATGCTTTTCCCATGTGAGTAAATGAAAGGCCAAGCCTTACAAGGTTGGAAAATTCTTGAGTTACCCCCTTGAGGTGATTTTGATACTAGATGCTCTTGGTTTTGACCTTATAATTTCTAATCAAATGTTTAAATGGAATTGAATTGGTTAAATGATAAATATCCTTGGGTGATAAATGGATTCAATTTAGAATTCCATGGATAGACTCATGTGACTATTGACCTTTATACCTTGGGTGACACTTGTATTCACTCTGGGATGCCACAGATAGACTCAATGGTTCATATTAAATTGTCATGAGTGATACATGGATCCAAATAAGAGATTCCATGGATGGAATCATTGAGGTTAGATTTATATGCTGAGTGATACATGGATTCTTATGAGAATTCCATGGATAGACTCAAATGTCATTCGACTATTATGCCAAGGGGGATACTTGAGCTTACATTGAGGAGTGATGAGGATGGAATCGATTGGATGGGATGTTATACCTCACCTAGAGTGATATCGGGTTCTTGATAGGTTTTCCAAGGATGTTTTTGTAGGGTGTTGGTTGAAATTTCAGCTGGAGTGATACTTGAATTCCAACTTAGGATTTTCAAGGATGGGATTAGGTTCTAAATTGAATTATAAATGGAATGCCTTATGACGTGTCTTCCAAGACAAAGAAAAATCTTATATTCAGTCTTCACTTATACTTGTTTAGATGAAAATCTTAGGAATCTGTTGTGCTGCCAGTTATATGGGGGATGCTGGTCTTGAGATAGATCTCGAGACTTATAAATTTAAACAAAATTTAAATGTTAAATGGATAAAAAATGAAAACCATATCATGTAGGATGTTACTTTTGAGTTATTCATTTCTTACTGCATTTCTTATTGCACACTACCTGCTATATATATATTCACTGACTAATTGACATAGACCTTGGGTGGTTTCTTGTTGGGACTTAGTCTCACACCCTGTTTTGGTCATGTTTTTGGGAACAAATAGATTATATGATTTTAGTTAATGATAAGGGAAAGCACCCTCCTTCAGGTAGATATGTTGCATAAGAGCAGGAGAGAATGGGACCAAACTGAGACTTATGATTCTATTGGGATTTATTTGGTCTTTTGTACCTTTTTTGTATGGATTTTACATCTACCTTGTATTCTTGTTTGTCTGTTTTATTATAAACACTTGAAATATATCATAATCTTGTGTATGATATAACTTTTATCTTGTTTATACTATTAGTATTCCACTGTTTACTTTTGTGTATGATTTACTACTTCCGTTATTCGTATATATTATTCGTTTTCCCTTGTGATACACACCAATAAAGAGTGAATTGTCTTCCCATAGAATCACCTAGACCCTCACTGCTAGTCGATAGCCTCTGGGATTTGGGGAGATGCGCTTGAGATCATGTGACCCACTGAACTCAGAGCACCGTTTAGTGGCATCTAGGTCTGGGACATTACAAAGTGGTATCAGAGGATTATTTTTTTGTTTTTCTTTATTATTTGGAAACAATATATAGGGATATGAAGGAATAGGGATTTGGTAATGAGCTGTGCCTAGGCGTATCTAACCAGCGTATAGGAAAAATCGAAATTTCCTCGAATTAAATTTCTATATTATAGATTTTGACAATTACAGTTGATTTGATTTCACCATTGGGTTATGAACTTGATTTATGCTATTATTGTCGATATTATTCTGGGTTCTATTGTGTTGAAAACCAATCAGGTGAGGGTATTCCATCTCATTCACCATATATGATTCTTCTAGATTTCACATGCCATGAATTATTTCATTCCATTTAGGATGCATTACTGATTGCATTCTATTATGATAGGTGTTGTGATACATATTCCTGATGTTGTGTTATGTATATTGTGATATATTATGGTGTAAAATAGTTAGACACCAAGATTTTTTTACCCGAGGTGTATGGGCCCTCTTGGATATGAATTTTGCAGATCATGATTCAACCTTAAAGTGGATTATGTTATGATGTTCCATAGGTGGATGCCCGACTTTGATCACTAGGGAGTATGGGACCCCATGGATCAGAATTTGGTGTACCATTATTTTACCCTTCTTAAAGGTATGTGATAAACTTGAAATGAGTATCAATTTAGTTAAAGTGAATGTGAAGTTAGTTTGAAATGAAATGAATATGAAAGAAATTGAAACTGAAATGGATTATAATAGAGAACTTGACCAGACCCAAACTTGGTAGTGGGTTTTTGGTAGTTTCTATCAATTATATGACACCCATACCTAACCCATGGGGAAGGAAGTGGGGTGAGTTATTTTAGAGGAAGGATTTTTCCTACCCTATTTTTTTCACTTTTGAGTTGCAAACTCTTAATGGTTATAAACTGAGGTGTGTGTTGGACATTATAGATCCATACCACCACGATGGACTCTAACTATTTTCTAGGAGGGTGGAGATGATCACACTCTAGAGGTGGTTGGACATGGTCTACTAATGGATCTCCAGTAGTACCATTTGTGACACCTGCTGTTATACTAGACATAGGTGCAGAGGCATAGTTCTGTGAAGGATTTTTGTGGTTTATGCATACTATTAAGGGATCATCGTGAGCTTCTACGACTATAGAAGAGTTGACGTGTGAGTTTCAACAGTAGAATCCACCCACATTTTCAAGGGATGGTAGACCACAGGATATAGAGTCACGGCTTGAGGCCATGATGTACATCTTCTATCTTTTAGAGATTCCTCCTAAGAGGAGGGTAAAGATATCTACATACATGCTGTGTGATTCCACTAAGATATGGTGGTATTTTATCACTTAGACTGATCGTCATCAGAAGATGTCTTGGATGGAGTTCATATGTACTTGTATGGTTACATCTATCCTAAGAATTTGAGGGGAGATATAGCATGTGAGTTCTTATATCTAGAGTAGGGTGCGCTATCAGTGATGGACTATTTATCTCATTTTACTAAGATCCAGTGCTTTTCACCTATTCTGATGGGTGATGAGTTATCAAAAGCCTGGTGATTTGAGGATGGTCTCAGATACACCATCTAATTGTAGGTGAATGTATTCCGATTTACTACTATATCTGGGATAATGAATTAGGTTATAATCATAGAACAAAACCTAATGGAATCTGTAGTTGTGATCTAGGGTGTTTCGACACATAGGATCGTAACTACATCGACTGGTAGTATGAATCATCATCTGGAGCTTCCATGTAGTGATACTAGTAGTGAGAATAACCCTTCAGGTAGCTAGGTGAGGTGATACTAGTGTGGTAGGCTGAGAAATACAAGGATGAATTGTATGAAGGACCCATCCGAGTTCCGATCTTGAGGAAAGATGGGACATCTACAATGCTTCTGTATAACATTTCCACCAGTAGCCAGTGATAAAGGGTATGCACTGACTCCATGATTAGGAGTGGGGTCAGTAGCTTCTCACTAGATAGGGGACTAGGGTATGTCAGGCCGATCAGTCCTTGGTGGTGGTCATGGACATAGTATCCAGACCCCAGGTTCATAGTGACATCAGAGCAGATTAGCTCAGGGTATCCAAAGAGTGTCACAGGGATGCATTAGAGACGAGGAATATGCAGTGCAATAGACCCAACATGAGAATAATCCCAAACCTTATACTACCAGAGGTACTATTACAATAGCCTCCATTTTAGCTTCAACACTTTTTGATACATGGGATTCACATTACATTATATTTGTTCCCATTATGGAGAGAGTTGGGATTTATGTTTGTAATTATGATGGCGTGATGATGCTAGACCCTCCATTAGGGATCAAGATGAAAGGTGTGCATCAGTTCAGGGAGTTCCCCTTGAGGTTGGTGGGTGTCACTTCATATGGGACCTTTACATCATTGATATTATAGGCTTTGATTCCATTCTTGGTATGGATTGGTTGGTTCCATTTCAATCATTTTTTGATTTCTATCACTATAGGGTGAGTTTTACATCACCATAGGGCAAATAGTTCATTCAAAAGGGTGAATGTGATGTCTAGGTGATCTGAGATAGACCTGAGCATCATGGGATGGGTGGGATGATAACCCAGATTATGAGTTTATATCTAGAAGATCAAGGGACACATCAAACTGATTTCCATAAATTGGTTGACCGTTTCAGGGACATCTTCCTGAACGAATTATTTGGATTACCTATGGTGAGATAGGTAGAGTTCTCTATAGAGCTAGTGCTAGGAGCTGCATCAGTATCCATTCCTCCTTACAGGATGGATACTAAGGAGTTGAAAGAGCTCAAGAGATAGATATAGGATTTAGAGGAAAAGGGTTTCATCCGACCCAGTACTTCTCTATGGGGTTCAACGATCCTTTTTGTGAAAAATGAGGATGGTACCCTTAGGCTATGTGTGGATAACTGTAAATTGAACAAGTTGATAGTTAAGAACTGGTATCCTCTACCGTGGATAGATGATCTCTTCGACCAGCTCCGAGGAGCTCAGGTCTTCTCAAATATTTATTTGAGATCAAATTATCACTAGGTGTGTGTTATACCATCAGTCATACCTTGCACAACCTTCAGGAGTAGGTGCGATCTATTTGAGTATTTGGTTATACCCTTCGGTCTCATGAGTGCACCATTGGTCTTCATAGAACTGATGAACCAAGTGTTCTATCCTTATCTCAATTCATCTTTTGTGGTTTTTGTGGATGATATCTTGGTGTATTCTCATAATCGAAATGACCATGCAAAACATCTTGAGATCATTTATAATGCATTGAAAGAGAATCAGTTATATGATAAGCTCACAAATTGACACTTATAGATGGATCAGATTCACTTTCTGGGCCATGTAATCTCATATACAAGAGTATCAGTGGACCTAGAGAAGGTAAGAGTAGTAGTTACCTGGGAGAATCCCAAGAATGTATTTGAGGTGTAGAGTTTCTCAGGGCTAGTTGGTTTCTACAGGAGTTTCATACATTACTTATCACACTTAGCAGCTCAATTGATGGGCTTGAATAATAAGGTTGTGAAGTATTTATGGTACTTATGAGACGAACTTTCAGGAGTTGAAATGGATATTGAAATCAGTTCCAATATTGTTTTTTCTAGATCCAGGTACGAGTTACACTATGTACTGTAATGCATCAGGTATCGAGCTGGGAGTAGTTCTTATGCAGGGGGATCAAGTTGTTTCATATGAGTCTCGATAGTTGAGGCCACATGGGAGGAAATACCCAATGAACAATCTCGAGTTAGCTGTGGTTGTTCATGCATTGTGTTGTTGGAGACATTACTTACTGGGAGAGAATTTTTTGGTGTGCACGGAACAGAAAATCCTCAAGTACATATTTACACAGAATGATCTAAATCTGAAGTAATGAAGGTGGGTTGAATACGTTTAATCTTTTTATTTTTATCTTTCCTACACACCTAGTAAAGGCAATGTAGTGGCCGATGCACTGAGCAGGAGGAATCAAATACATGCAGTGTAAAAGGCCTATAGCGAGTGGAAGCTTATGAAATCGTTCTCTGAGATACACTTAGAGGTGCACAAAAATTAGGGGTAGACGTTTCTATAATCCATATATATTAACTCTATACTTCTGGATAAAGAGAGGATGAGGAAACTATTGTATTATTAAGGCCTAGTTCTACTGAAGAGTGTGGAAGGCGAGGAACCTCCTCCTGGATGGACTGTATGTGAGGATGAGATCCTATGAGTACATGGTCACATGTGGGTTTCTTCAGACATGCATGAGGAGTTGATGTAGGACTTTCATGCCTCTGTATGGGCATTTCATCCTAGTGTAACCAAGATGTATCAGTATTTACATCGTTAGTATTGGTGGACAGAAATGAAAAGTGATGTAGCTGGTTTTGTCATGAGATGTTCCACCTGTTAGTAGGTGAAGGTAGAACATCAGTGACTAACTAGAGTTTTATAGTTACTATGCATTCCTAGGTGGAAATGTAATGAGGTTACTATGGATTTCATGAAAGTTTTATCGAGGTCACCTTTAGGTAATGATGTTGTATGGGTTATTTTTTATAGGCTCACGAAGGTTTCATATTTCCTACCGATCGAGTAAACCTTCAGTGTTGATGAGATTATGAGGCTTTACATCCGTGATATTGTATGAATTAATGGGGTACCACATACTATCATTTCAGATAGGGATGCCTGGTTTACTTTTTATTTCAGGAAAAAGCTATATAGGTCTTTGGGTACAGAGGTTCTTCTGAGAACATCTTTCCAGCCCCATATAGATGGTCAGTCAGAGCACACGATTCAGGTACTTGAGGACATACTGTAGGCATGCATCCTAGAATTCGAGGGATATTGGGAGAGGCACATACCCCTGGATGAGTTTTCCTACAAAATAGATTTTAGGATACTATTTAGATGGTTCCATATGAGGATTTTTATGGTAGGCCATACCGATCATCCCTGTGTTAGTTGAAGGTAGGATAGGTAGCTATGATGTGACCTCGTCTTGTCTAGGAGACCACTGATTATGTGTAGTTGATTCGGAAGTAGATGGATACTATGAAATATCATCAGAAACCATATCCCGATCACTGTAGATGACCTCTAGAGTTCGAGGTTGGGGAAGGTTTTCTTATGTGTTTCATTAAGGCTGGGACCTAAGAGGATCAGGAGATAGGGTAAGCTTTCACCTAGATACGTAAGGCCATTCGAGATTTTGGAGAGAGTCAGGCTAGTAGCATATCAGTTGCAGTTATATCTGAGGTACCGGGCTATGCACAAATTCTTCCACATTTCTTAGCTGCAACGTTTATTTTCTGACCCATCTCATTCCTTTCAACATGATGGGGTTGAGATTTAGGTGGATGTGTTATTTGAGGATCATCCTATAAAAATTGTTTATTGTAGAATGAAGGTTCTTCAAGTCTGTTATGTTCCTTTAGTATGGGTGGTATGTCAACACGACCAAGTTCAGGATGAGAACTGGGAGAGAGAGGCCAATCTATGATCACAGTGGCTAGAGTTGTTCTCAGATATTGCTTCCCCACCCTGTGAAGGGAAATTTGGGTATGAATTTCTTTAAGGGGGAATTTTGTAAGAACCCGATTCGTATTTGATGTATATATCTTGTGTTTTCTATATTTTCTTAGTTTAATTGCTTAAATATGGTCTAATATGAACACCCATTGGGTTCATAAAGGTCTTAGGGGGTGTCTGGGGATGTTATGGAGCCTATAATCCTAATTTTGGGTGAAAAGAGAAGGTCGCATGGTTTGATAAACTGTGTGGGTTGAGCCACACGACTATGTAGCCAAGTCTGTATTTTTAGCAGAATTTGAAAGATGCATTTTTCATAGTTACCGCATGGATAGTAAACCATTTGGGGTAACCATGCGGGTTCCCCAAACATACAGGAAACTGTGTATGGTTTCCACACGATTTGAAAAACCATGTAGATAACCGTGAAAGCCCTGTTGTGTTGGATTTTTAATATTTTAAATTTAAAATAAAAACCTTATTTAAACCCATTTTGGGTTTTCTTAAAACATATAGTATCTCCCCCATTGGAAAAGATCTCAAGCTTTACTATTCTTCAATTTCAGATCTACTCGCTGCCTGATCTTTGATTCGAATATAGTTCATCTCCTTGGACCCATAACAGTAAGGCCTTAATTTCTTTTTAGCCTTTATCAATTATTTTGGATATTGATTGTGCTATTTGTATTTAGGATCTTATGTACTATTTTCTTGTTCTTCATCCATTATTCATATTTATTCCAAACTAGGATGAATCAGATCATGATACTGGATAATCTACCAAGAACAAGACTACGGTAAGTGGTCTCATGCCTTTCACTAAATGTTGAGCTGTTTATATATATCGATGTGATGTGCACCCATTTTTGGGGTGTTACCTTAAATCTAAATTTAACCCTTTTATTTACTATCTTGATTTAGGTAATTGAATATGTGTGTTTATGCATGTTATAGGTTGCACGCCTTGAATAAGGACCACCCCATGGGTGAGTTGCCTTGATTGACCCTTTATGGATTTTGGCCTTAGATACCCAAAAGGCATGACTTTTACCCCATGTCATGGGATGTCAAAATGTGAATAATCTTGTGTACTAAATTGAAATGTTGATAGATTGTAATTTAACTAATTAAGGGTATGGGATATATGACTTTCCCCATGACCCATGTTTCCTTTATTGTTTAAAACATGTTTTCCTGCCCATGTGAGTATTTATAGGCTATGACTTGAATTGATTCAATTGGATCAAATTGCTCAAATTGTTTATTTTCCTACATGATATATATTATAATTAATCTATGTGATAGCTTGATAGGCTAGTTAGGCTTGTTATGATAAAAATTCCCATGTGAGTATTTGAAGGAAAGCCCTTTGATCTTGGCCTTATTTTACAATTGGCTCAATAGGAATGAATTGCACCATTTAATTCTTTTCCCATGTGAGTAAATGAATGGCCAAGACTTATGAGGTTGTAAAATTCTTGAGTCACCCCCTTGAGGTGAGTTTGATACTAGATGATCCTGGTTTTGACCTTGGAATGTCTAATGAAATGTTTAAATGCAATTGAATTGGTTAAATAATAAATAGTCTTGGATGATACATGGATTTAATTTATAATTCCATGGAAGTAATCATGTGACTATTGACCTTTATACCTTGGGTGACACTTGGATCCACTTTGGGATGCCATGGATGGACTCAATGGTTTATATTAAATTGTCATCAGTGATACATGGATCCAAATGAGAGATTCCATGGATAGACTCAGTGAGGATAAACCTATATTCTGAGTGATACATGGATTCTTATGCGAATTACATGGACATAATAAAAGGGAATTTGACTATTATACCAAGGGTGATACTCAAGATTACGTTGAGGAGCACCGAGGATGGACTCAATTGGATGGGATGTTATAACTTACCTAGAGAAATACCAGGTTCCAGAGAGGTTTGTCAGGGAAGATCTTGTAGAGCATTGGTTGATATTACACCTAGAGTGGTACTTGAATTCCATCTTAGGAATGTTAAGGATTCGCTTAGGTTCTGAATTGAATTATAAATGGAATGAATTATTATGAATATTCCAAGACAAAGCACAAGATTGGATTTATTATTCACTTGTACTTGTTTAGATGACCGTCTGAGGCATCTGTTATGCTACTAGTTATATGGGGGATGCTGATCTTGAGCTGAATCTCAAGACTTATAAATTTAAACATAATTGAAATTTTAAATGGATATTAAATGAAAAACAAAGCATATAGGATGTTACTTTTTAGTTCTTTATTATTTATTGATTTTCTAATTGCACACTTCCTGATATATATATATATTCACTGACTGATTGGTATAAGACTTAGGTAGTTTACTGTTGGGATTTAGTATCACACCCTATTTGGGTCATGTTTTTAGGCCCAAAGAGATTATATGATTGCAGGTGATGATAAGGGTAAACACCCTCCTTTAGGTATTATATATGCTAATTAAGATCATGAGATAATGAGACCAAGTTGAGGCTTGCGATGCTATTCAAATATCTTTGGCCTTTTGTACATTTGTTGTATGTATTGTACATATAACTTGTATTCCTATTTGGATTTCTTATTAGAAACATGTGAAATATATCATCATATTGTATATGATATGACTTATGGCATGTTTATACTATCAGTCTTATGCTATTTACTTATGTTTATGGTTTACTTATTCTTCTATTTGTATCGATTATTGGTATTCCACTGTGCTACACTCTTCTAATGAGGGCATAGTCTCCCCATAGACTCACCCAGGTCCTCGCTGCTAGTTAGAAGCCTCTGACATTTGGGGAGATGTGCTTGAGGCCATGTGACCCACCAGACTCATGGCACCGTTTAGTGGAATATATGTCCAGGGCGTTACATGTAAGACTTCATATTTGTCTCATATTAATTGTTTTCTACAAAGAATTAGATTTCATAAGACTTAAAAAATAACCCCATTATACTTTAAAAAATCTTATCTCTTCTAAAATAGTTCCTAAAAAAGAGCATAATACTTTATACTTAGAGAAATTAGAGCCAATTATTTCATCATATGCTTCATTCCTCAACTCATACTGATGTTGATTTGTCTCCAAAATCCGTTTATAAGAAATAAAAAAACATAAAGAATAATTTAAAGAATAATCAATCAATGAATAAATAATAAATAATAAATTAAATAAATATGAAACTCTTCTTCTTCAAGAAGTGCATGCTTAAAATAAGGAAAATAAATTTTTTCTCATTTCAAAAAATCATGTTAGATGGAATAAAATTAGGATTTTTTAATTATAAAAAAAAGTGGAATGGGGCCACTAAAAAATTTCTCCCTTTTGGTAATTACAAAACCAAATCATAATTAAAAATTCTACCCATTTTTCAATTAATAAAAATTAAAAAATATTTTTAATTCTCCCTTTTTTATTTTAAATAGATATTCAAATAAAAAAAATTTTGTGGAAAATATTTCTTCCCTGAATCATCATTAATTTCACTATAAAAATATGAAAAAATTTAGAAATTTTAGCATATTTTATTATACTTTAAGAAAATTTAAATAATATACCTCTTAAATTCTTGATTAATAAATATAAATACTAACTAAAATTAATGCAATTAGAAAATAATAAACTACCTCTTAACTGTTTATTATTATAATTGAATAAACATTATAATGTAAGTAGAATTGATATTGTAGTTTCAAAAAATCCATCATGTATAAGAATTGAAAAGCATCAAGGATCCATGAAAATAGGTTTTTATATTCAAGAAATCATATAATGGTATAAAATGAATTGAATAGTGATCAAATATCAAAGAATATGCTAATAACCTAAAAAACAAATTTAAGTGAATTTTAGTAAACCATAAAATACAATAAGATTAAGCATGCTTACTTTACAAATCTAGCATCATGTCACTGTAATGATGAATTAAAAACTAATATGGTTGACATGAAGTGATATTCTAATGTAGAAATGATTTTAGCCTTCAATAATGACCCTGAAATTTGTATGGACACATGTTGACCATAAAACAATTCTTTAAAGTAACCATGAAAATAATTAATATAAAAATTCACACTCCTTATAACTATAACATAATTAAATTAGAGTTTTATTTTATCAAGTTCAAACATAATTTTATCAAACTTAGTTACATATAAAGATTTAGTAAATATGTCTACTAATTGATAACCAGTAGAAACATATTCCATTTTTTTACCTTTTTATACATGATCTATAAAAAAAATGATATTAAAATTTAACATGTCTAGTGTAACGCCCCGACCCCAGTTGCACAGAGTCGGTGCATTATTACATAACATTGGCATGATCACAAGAAAGATCAAGTCTCGAAAGAAGGATTAGTTTAGTAGCCTTGGAATCACTAGATACATTCATAAAGTTTACATTACATCATAAAATGAAAACTACAACAACATAGTCTCCATAGTACACACTCATATCCCCACATACTATCCCAGTAGGTAATTCATAAATTACTTTTTCACATCCTGGGAAAAATAAAACATTGAAAGGGTGAGCTCAAATGCCCAGTAAGGATAAGAATATAACGGAAACTTTCATAATACGAATAAACATTTAACGCAATGTATAACTAAAACAAAATCCTTTTAAACTTGAACTTCAACATAATATGGAAGAAATAAAATGAAATAATTCCATTTAATTATTCACATGGATATTCTACTAATCGAATAATCACATGCAATATCAATAACCACTTTCATAATGATGGAATGCATAATGCCAGACTATCATAACCACATAGCCAAGGCCTCGTGCCAAGACTACAAATAAGATTTTGTCAAGGCCTTGTGCCAAGACACTAGTTTTTCTCATGAGACCTACCAATGCATCGAGGAGCTATAGCGGGCTCCACCCATCACTTATTAAGTCCAATGCATTCTTCATATGAACAGGTTTAAACATAACATAAACATTCGTATTAAACTTAGCATACGAAATGTCAATACTTTCTCCATAAACCATGAATGGTGTAAAAATAACACATCCACAGTCAAACATATCACAAAACCTTCAATACAATATGGAAGTTTTGTATCATAATAAATAAACTTCAAATAAACTTAAAATCCATCAAAGGATGTTGACATAGATGAAATCAAAACTATTTGAGAGAAATATCTCTTTTTTGAAATCATTTAAAAGTCACATAATTATAAAATAAAACTTTTACTTTGAAAATATTCTTAAAAGCTTGTAAGGGAAGCTTAGAAGATTTTATAACGGCGGAAAATAGTCGCACCTACCGTATAAGTTAAAAAAAACATTCTTACCTTAATTCTGTGGAAAAGGTTAAAAAGGACCTTATTTGGAAAATGACAGAAAGATTCCTTTATAAAACTCTTATAAAAAGTCAAACAAGGGTATAAATTACTTTAACCCATATTTTTTAAAATAGCAAGAATGTTTTGAAATACATTTTTAAGAAACATGGATGTGGATGATAAATAGGTCCCAATAGATAATTACATATAAACAACCACGGATAATGAAGAGATTGTGAAATAACCCTTACATTGTACTTTTCCTTGGTTGGGGGTAGGTTAAACTCCTGTATAATAGGGAAATAATTGTTATTAAATTATACAAGAATCATATACATTAATATGATATCATATATGATATTTTAACATTGCTTTGTTAATAATATCTTAATATCATTATCATTTCAGGTGTTAACTTACTCATTTTCTTTTATATGTTTTGTTACGTAAGTCATGTTTGTTATGGATAGGTTGTATCTTATTCATATCCAGAATTATATCAAGTCCTTAAAAATTATTTTTAATCATTAAATGAGAATTAGTCTTGAATGGATATGATGGAGAATGAATCTCATCGCGTTCGTGGAGACGGTAGTCCGTACGTACGCACGAGCGACAATATCATTCTTTTGATATTAAAATAATATATAATTGGTTATTATATCATATATATAGAATCATTATCACGTTATATTTATTATTTACATGAATTACACATCATTATTATACCCATCCAAATAATTATTTATTGAATAACAATTACACCACGACGTGGAGACGGTAAGCCATACGTATGCACATATGGTGACATCAGTAGTAAAAAAAGGGCATTAGCGACCGCCATTGGTGGTCGCTATAGGCCTATAGAGACCGCCTAGCCACCGCAAATGGCAGTCGCATCAGCTTCGTCGCTATAGGCCAATAGCGACCGCCATTGGCGGTCGCTATAGGTGGCCGAAATGCCGGACTTAAGCGACCGCCTGGCGGTCGCTAAACTGTGATTTTTTTAAAAAAAAAATTCATACCGAAATAAATAAATAAATAAATATATATTTATTAAATAATATATATATATATATATATTAATGAAAATATTTATATATATAATATTAAATAAAATATTTTTTATTTTTTTAATGAAATGTACGAATTGTGTTTTTTTTCTTCAGGGTGCAAAATCCGAGATAAAACAAGGTAACAATCATAAAAAATGGAAAACAATTTCAAACAGAATAAACATCAAAATAATCATAAACGATAAACGTACTTCAACGATCCGAGCAGGTCCATCTATTTCAATCTTCTGCTTCAAAACCTACAATAAGACAAAAAAACAAAAAAACAAAACAAACGTAAATTGAACAAAATTATTCAGTTATTATATACATATAATAAAATTAAATATGACATCAAATCATGGTTCTATAATAATTTTAAACCCCCAATTTAAGAAATGCTATCATTTCAGGTCATTCGGAGCACGTTTGCTCCGAATTCGACCGTCTCATGCCGTTTTTGGTGTTTTATGACACCAGAAACACATTTCCGATCACTGCGGTCAAACGACACCTCCGATTGACATTCCATCTACCTGACCATTTCAAAAATCACACAACGGATGTTCTCGTACGGTTTCATGGCATTCTGAGGTCGTTTGGGTGGTTTTGACCCCCCAACGCGCCGTTTTAGCGCGCGCCGAGCTGCTGAAAACGACGCAGTCGGCCGTACCGCGCGTACCACATGTCTGATGGGAACACCATCTCCTCCTACACATCACGAATAATATTACTAATGTTTTCGTGTGGTATCAGGTCATTTGGAGCACATTTTCTCCGAATTCGACCGTCTCATGCTGTTTTTGGTGTTTTATGACACCGGAAACGCGTTTTCGGTCACCGCGGTCAAACGACACCTCCGATTGATGTACCTTATGCCCGAACATTTCACAAATCACACAACGGCTGTTCTCGTATGGTTTCATGGCATTCCGAGGTCATTCGGGTGGTTTTGACCCCCCAACGCGCCGTTTTAGCGCGCGCCGAGCTGCTGAAAACGACGCAGTCGGCCGCACCGCACGCACCGCACGTCTGATGGGCATGCCATCTCCTCCTAAACATCTCGAATAATATTCCTAATATTTTCGTGTGGTTTCAGGTCATTCGGATCACATTTGCTCTGAATTCGACTGTCTCACGCCGTTTTTGGTGTTTTGTGACACCAGAAACGTGTTTCTGGTCACCGTGGTCAAACGACACCTCCGATTGACGTTCCGTCTGACCGAACATTTCAAAAATCACACAAAGGCTATTTCCGTACGGTTTCATGGAATTCCGAGGTCGTTCGGGTGGTTTTGACCCCCCAACGCGCCGTTTTAGCGCGCGCTGAGGTGCTGAAAACGACGCATTCGGCCGTACCACGCGCACCGCACGTCCGATGGGCACGCCGTCTCCTCCTACACATCATGAATAATATTCATAATGTTTTAGTGTGGTTTCAGATCATTCAGAGCACGTTTTCTCCGAATTCGACCGTCTCACGCCGTTTTTGGTGTTTTATGACACCAGAAATGCGTTTCCGGTCACCGCGGTTAAACTACAGCTCCGATTGACGTTCCGTATACCCGACCATTTTAAAAATCACACAACGAATATTGTTGTACGGTTTCATGGCATTCCGAGGTCATTCGGGTGGTTTTGACCCCCCAACGTGCCGGTTTAGCGCGCGCGGAGCTGTTGAAAACGACGCATTCGGCCGTACCGTGCGCACCGCACGTCCGATGGGCACTCCGTCTCCTCCTAAACGTCACGAATAATATTCCTAATGTTTTCGTGTGGTTTCAAGTCATTTGGAGCATGTTTTCTCCGAATTCGACCGTCTCACGCCGTTTTTGGTGTTTTATGACACCGGAAACACGTTTCCGATCACCGCGGTCAAACGACAGCTCCAATTGATGTACCATCTACCCGAACATTTCAAAAATCACACAACGGATATTTTCATACGGTTTCATGGCATTCCGAGGTCGTTCGGGTGGTTTTGACCCCCCCCTACGCGCCGGTTTAGCGCGCGCGGAGCTGCTGAAATCGACGCATTCGGCCGTACCGCGCGCACCGCACGTCCGATGGGTGCTCAGTCTCCTCCTAAACTCCATGAATAATATTCCTAATGTTTTCGTGTGGTTTCAGGTCATTCGGAGCACGTTTGATCTGAATTCGACCGTCTCACGCCGTTTTTGGTGTTTTATGACACCAGAAACACGTTTCCGGTCACCGCGGTCAAACGACAGCTCTGATTGACATTCTGTATGCCCGAAAATTTCAAAAATCACACAACGGATGTTTTCATACGGTTTCATTGCATTCCGAGGTCGTTCGGGTGGTTTTGACCCCCCAACGCACCGGTTTAGCGCGCGCAGAGCTGCTGAAAACGACGCATTCGGCCGTACCGCGTGCACCGCATGGCCGATGGGCGTGCTGTCTCCTCTTACATGTCATGAATAATATTCCTAATGTTTTTGTGTGGTTTCAGGTCATTCGGAGCACGTTTTCTCTGAATTCGACCGTCTCACGCCGTTTTTGGTGTTTTATGACACCGGAAACGCGTTTCCGGTCACCACGGTCAAAGGACACCTCTGATTGATGTGCCGTCTACCCGACCATTACAAAAATCACACAACGGATGATGTCGTACGGTTTCATGGAATTCTGAGGTCGTTCGGGTGGTTTTGACCCCCCAACGCGCCGTTTTAGCGCGTGCTGAGCTGCTAAAAATGACGCATTCGGCCGTACCGCGCGCACCGCACGTCTGATGAGTGCGTTGTATCCTCCTACACATCACGAATAATAATTCGATTTTTTCCTGTGATTTCAGGTTAATCCGATATCGTCCGCTATGACTTTGACCGTTAGACGCCCGTTTTGGCCGTTTTTGACACCAGAACGGCGTTCCCGGTCACCGCGGGCACACGACACGTCCGATTGACGTGCCGTCTACTCGACCACATCAAAATTCACTCCCCCTTTGATTTCCTCTGATTTAAGGCCATTCAGACCTCGTTCGGCCTGTTTGGACCCCCCACGCGCGTTTATCAAGCATGCATAACACTTAAAGAACGCATAATGAGCCCTACCGCGCAGACCGCATGTCCGATTGACATTCCCTCTGTGCGTACACGTTGAGAATAATAATTAAATTGTTTTACTATGATTTCAGGTCAATCCGATGTCGTCCACTATGATTTTGACCGTTAGACGCCCGTTTTGGCCGTTTATGACACCAAAATGGCGTTCCCGTCACCGCGAGCACATGACACGTCTGATTGACATGCCGTCTACTCGACCATATCACAATTCACTCAACCTTTGATGTCGTCTGATTTCAGGCCATTCGGACCTCGTTCGGCCCATTTGGACCCCCCATGCGCATTTATCAAGCGCGCACAACACTTAAAGAACGCATAATGAGCCCTACCACGCAGACCACACATCCGATTGACGTCCCATCTACGCGTACACATCACGAATAATAATTAGATTGTTTTCCTGTGATTTCAAGTCAATCCGATGTCGTTCGGTATGACTTTGACTGTTAGATGCCCGTTTTGGCCGTTTATGACACCAGAACGGCGTTCCCGGTCACCGCGGGCACACGACACGTCCGATTGACATGCCGTCTGCTCGAACACATCAAAATTCACTCACCCTTTGATGTCGTCTGATTTCAGGACATTCGGATGTCGTTCGGCCCATTTGGACCCCCCCACGCGCGTTTATGAAGCGCACACAACATTTAAAGAACGCATAATGATCCCTACCGCGCAGACCGCACGTCCAATTGATGTTTCGTCTATGCGTACACGTCACGAATAATAATTAGATTGTTTTTATGTGATTTCAGGTCAATCCGATTTCGTCCACTATGACTTTGACCGTTAGATGCCCGTTTTGGCCGTTTATGACACCAGAACGGCGTTCCCGGTCACCGTGGGCACACAACACGTCTGATTGATGTGCCGTCTGCTCGACCACATCAAAATTCACTCACCCTTTGATGTCGTCTGATTTTAGGCCATTCGGACCTTGTTCGGCCTGTTTGGACCCCCCCACGTGCGTTTTTGAAGCACGCACAACACTTAAAGAACGCATAATGAGCCCTACCGCACAGACCGCACGTCCGATTGATGAGCCGTCTACGCGTACACGTCACAAATAATAATTAGATTGTTTTCCTGTGATTTCAGGTCAATCTGATGTCGTACTCTATGACTTTGACCATTAGACGCCCGTTTTGGCCGTTTATGACACAAGAACGGCGTTCCCGGTCACCGCAGGCACACGGAACATCCAATTGACATGTCGTCTGCTCGACCACATCACAATTCAATCACCCTTTTATATCGTCTGATTTCAGGCCATTCGGACCTCATTCGGCCCGTTTGGACCCCCCCACGCGCATTTATCAAGCACGCGCAACACTTAAAGAACGCATAATAAGCCCTACCGTGCAGATCACACGTCCGATTGATGTGCCGTCTGTGCGTACATGTTGCGAATAATAATTATATTGTTGTCCTGTGATTTCAGGTCAATCCGATGTCGTCTTCTATGAGTTTGACCATTAGACGCCCGTTTTGGCCGTTTATGACACCAGAACGGCGTTCCCGATCACCGCGGGCACACGTGCTATGAGTTTCACCAACCATAGACTTGAATGGATTGAAACCATCTGCTGCCAATTCCAATCGGACATTACAAATATATTTGGAAAATTCGGGATGTCACTTATCAAAATCCTTCCATGCATGAGAGTCTGCCGGGTGGGTTTACATATCACTTTCATGAACTCTTTCTGCATGTCATCTCATTAAATTAGAAACTTTATATGACATAAAAAATCTTTTCAACCTTGGTTTAAGGGGAAAGTAACACATTTTCTTTATGGAAATCAGTTTCCCCTGTATCACAATCTGACGTTGATGAGTCTGATTTCCCCTGTTCTCTTTCCACCTGGAAGCACCACAAACCATACAAATATCCAAATGGGCAGTTTCCTTTCTAAACAACATACAGTTGTTTGAAAATTCATCTATGGTATCATATGTAAAACCTAAGTTCTTTGTCAGCTTACGATCATGGTAATACGACTCGAGAATCTTAGCGTCGACAGGAAGAACCTTTTTCAATAACACCAACAACATGTCGAATGATGTGTCTGACCAATGATTCAAAGTCTTCAAATGAAACAACTCCACGATAAACGAAAATTTATTGAAAGAAGTACATCAAGGATATAATTATGTTTTTGCATCATAGATTGCTTCATAAAACCTCCTCGAATCATGATCTACACTAGAGCGAAGATTTATCTCACCGGTCTCAAGATTCTGGATGTCAATGCCTTCAGGATCCAACCCATGTACCATTTCAGTAAGCATTTCATGCATTGGATCATTCATCCTTGCATCAACATCCATCTGAACTGTATCCGTATTTTCACAATGAACATATTCTTCTCCATGACGAGTCCAACTCTTATAATTTCTCAGAAATCCATTAAAGAATAGGTGCTCCCTCATAGTATCTCGTGTGAATTGATATCTGTTAGCACATTTTCTACGTGGAAAACTAATATAGTCACTTTCAAATCCTCTGGTGAAGTCAATAAAATGCATAATGCCATTGAAATACTCTCTAGATGTTCGATTTGGAAGATAAATCCAACTCTTATCCATAATAAGATCCCTATAAAAAAAATTTACACAAGAATTATTACATTTTCATTTTTCATATCAAATATATTTAAAATAAATACTAATTAATTGGTTGTGAACCATTTATAAAATAATAATGTAAGTGAAAGCCCATGTCATACCTGATTGCGCTACAAACCTGGAAGGGAGGGGAGCCAAAGGCGGTGCTGTGAGGGAGAGGAGAGGCAGCGGTGGGGATCCAGAGCTGGAGCTGGTGCGGCGAGGGAGGGGATAGTGAAGGAGGGGACGGGTGGAGGTGGTGTGGCGAGGGAGGGGAAGAAGACGAAGGGGACGGGGGTTGGTGGGGTGCGGGGGGGTGTTTGGGGTGCTGGGGGGGAGGGATGAGGGGGAGGAGGGCCGAGGGAGGAGGTCGGAGGCCAGAGGGGCAAGAGGCCGAAGGCCAGAGGGCGGCCGGAGGGATGCCGGGCTGCCGGAGGCGGGTGGCGAGAGGCCCGAGGGCAGAGGGAGGCCGCAGGGCGACCGCAAGGCGGAGGGAGGCCGGAGCCGGAGGGCGGAGGGCGGTCGGAGGAGGGCGGGGATGGCGGAGGGTGGCCAGAGGGTGGAGGGCGGCCGGCGGAGGGCGGGGCCGGAGGAGGGTGGGGTCGGCCGAGGGTGGGGCTGGCAGAGGGCGGCCAACCGGAGGGCGGGGCGGCGGAGGGCGGGGCGGCGGAGGGCGGGGCGGCGGAGGGCGGGGCGGCGGAGGGCGGGGCGGCAGAGGGCGAGGCGGTGGGGAGGGAGGGGCGACGGGGATGGTGCGGCGACGGGGAGGGCGCGAGCGACGGGGAGCGGGGCGACGACGGGGAGGGCGCGAGCGACAGGGGGGGGGGGGGGTGCTTCGCGAGGAGGGAGGGGGGGAGGGGGAGCTAAAGCCCCCCTTTTTTTAGGGAATTTTTGCGACCGCCAATGGCGGTCGCTATAGGTTAAGGGGCTCAAAAGCCCATTTTTCTAGTAGTGCATGTCATTCAAAGGATGGATAGAATACTGAATATGGTTGTACCATATTTATAATAACATAAAATTATATATAATATACTGGAGCTATTATTTTATAATGGTAATAACAAAGAAAGAAGAAGTGGAAGAAGAAAGGAACTTGAAAGAGGGTGGTGAAAAAATTACCTCTTCTTCGGGTTCTTCCTTTTGATTTGATCAAAAGGACTCCTTAGGTTGACTTTCTGACTAAAGGATGGCCTCTAGGATGAATTGAGGAAAGCTGAGAGAGTATTTGGGCAGGGGTTGGCCGAACCAAAAGGCTTTGAAGGTGTGAATTAATGAGAAGGGTGAGTGCCCTTTTATAAGAGGGGTGAGGGGCACCTTTGGAAAAGCTAGAAATATTATTTTATAATAAATTAATATTCGGTTTCTAATGGCTCCAAAGTAGATTATTTAAAGGTTAAGGTGGGGATATGTCGAAAACCACTCAACCAATAGGATTTAGACAGGTTTGGGTTACTATATTAACCTTATCTTTAAGTATTAACTCTTAGTTAATTAGTTTCACTTTTACAATGTCTCTTTGTATTTTTATATTATATGGTTAATAAACTTACTATATACATCCAAGAAACCTCCAAGTGGTCCATTAATGACACACCTATCGTTATATAAGTCTCTTGGCCGAACCTTATATTTTTAGGAATTTAATATCAATTAATAATATAATATTTGTTTTAAAAACTCTTTTATATCAATTTTGACACTATTCAATAATTGATTTTTGTAAAAATCATAACAGAATTATTACTTAAAAAAAAGTTAATTAAATAAATCCTAACATTTAATATTAACCTATAAAATTGTTGGTATTTATAAAAAGTCTCAAATTACATTTATTTGGGTATTTATAATATCAATTATTCTAATTTTTCATTAATTAGGTAATTACTGCATCACCATTGTTTCATAAATAAATTAAATTATTTAATGTCTAAAAATTATAAATAAAATACCATTATGTATGAAATCTTTTTATATTTCTAATGAATATTTATAGTCGAAAATATAACATATATAACCCTATGTAAAAATTGTTTTTCTAAAAGATATATGCTTATGTCATTTTGCTATTTATTTTAACTTAATTAAAATAAAGTGTCCCTATCACCTACAAGTGGCTCCATGAGGTCCCAAAAATCGACCCAAAGATGCCCATGGTCAGACATGTATCCACCAATAAGGTTAGGACATGTTTTAGGGTAATTTATTATTATTATAATATTATTTGTTTACCCTTATTTACCGGATTTACCCTTTAACCATTAAATAAAAGTTACCTATTTACAAAATTTGGACATCCTGATTCCAAATATGGAATCCATTTTTCCAAATTCAAAACATAGAAGTGGCAATGTAACACCCCGAGATTTTATGAAAAATATTCTTTTAATTTTATTAATGTCTTGTGTTGTATGCTACACAAAGATTACCTTGCGCTATACGCAACACCGTATTAGCTTGCAGTATACGCAACACTATTCTTGGATCGTGTTACACACAATTTTGATAATAGTTATTCTACGCAACATTGAGTATATATATATATATATATATTCAATGTATAAATGAAATATGGTTGGATTATATTATACGAAAAAACGAAGGATTCTTGCACAACACGCAACCCTGACTTGGCTTTCATTACACGCAAGCGCGACCTTCCGCGATAGCGTGTGTTGTACGCAATACCGAGTTTCGCTAAACAATGATATGCTATTAAAATATTATTAAAACTAGCCGTTATGAATAGTAATAACCACTCTTTGAAATTTTGTAAATTTTATTTTTCAAAATGGACTTCATTTTTGGATTCGGAATATCGAAATTAGCTTAGGGTGAAATTTTGGTACTTTTCGGATAACTTTCATTTTCTGATTAATTGTGAAATTTACTAAATTTTAATTAAAAACAACCTTTTTAATCGAAATAATTAATAGTGATAAATTATTAATTTGAGTTGTTTTAAAGTATATTTAGAATATATTTTTACAGTTTAATACAATATTGGTCATTGGATGTAATTTCACATTTAAACCAGACATAAACAAATGTCAATCTTTTGATAATTATTATTTCTTAAGAACACGCTATTTGTTTTGACGACGAGAATTAATTTTTAAATTAATTAATGCAACTGATATGTTTTTAATTTGATAAAATAGACATCATTTTTTAATTCATAATATCAAATATAGCTTAGACCTAATTTTTGGTATTTTTCTGGAAACTTTCATTTTTTGATGAATAGTGAAACCACTAAGTGGTAGTTAAAAAAACTGAATTTTTCATAAAACTTAATTTTACCGCTTCTGTGAGTGGAATTTCAAAAATCCGAGAGACACAGTTGATGTCAGTAAGTAAAATGTGGTTCAATGAGATGAAAATAATTTTTGGTGAATAGTAACTTTTTACTTTTTTTTACCACGGTTAAAAGTAAATAGGGTAATTAAGGGTAAAAATGATATTATTATTACCCTAACATATGTCCTAATTCTATTGGATAAGTGTACTTCGACCAAAAACAACCTTAGGAATAAAATATGACCATTTAGGCCCACTTGGATTAGATTAGGACATTTATTATTAATTTATTTAAAGAAGGGTTAAAATAGTTAAAATCAAAGTTTAATAAGTATATCATTTTTAATATAGGGTTATACATAAGATAAATTCAACTATAAATATTCATTAGAAAGCTAAAACAATTTCCTACATAATGATATTTTATTTTTAATTTTTAGACTTTATATAAGTTAATTTATTTATGACACAAAGATGATGCAGTAATTATCTTATTAATGAAATGTTGACATAATTGATGTCATAAATACCCAAATAAATGTAATTTGAGACTTTTTATGAATTCCAAAAATTTTCTAGGTTAATATGACATGTTAGTATTGATTTAATTAACTTTTTTCGAATTAATCATTCTGTTATGATTTTTACAAAAAAATCAATTACTAAATAGTGTCAAAATTAACATAAAATAGTTTTTAAAACAAATATTATATTATTAATTGTTATTTTATTCCTAAAAATATAAGGTTCGGCCAAATGACTTAGATAAGGTTATATATATTAATAATAAACAACTTGGGGTTTGTTTGTCTTGTTATAGTAAGTTTATTAACCTTATAGTATAAGAACACAAGAAGAAACGGTAAAAGTAAAATTATTTAACTTAATGTTAAATATAAATGATAAGGTTAAAATAGGAACCAAAACTTGTATAAATTTTATTGGATGAGAGTATTTCGACCCATCCCCACCTTAGATTCTAAATAAATCAATTTGGAGCTATTTAAAACTGAACATGACTTTATAATAAAATAATATTTTTAGTTTTTCCAAAGGATCCCCTCTCCTCCCTTATAAAAGGGAACCTACTCCCCCTCTTCCTCACACCAATTTGAGCCTTTAAGCTCGGAAAACCCCTGAAAAATTATCTTCTCCACTTCCCTAGAAACATCCTAGAGGTCCTGGTCTTCTTCAAAGACTAATTTTAGTGCCCTAAGAGGAGGACTCAAAGAGGCGCTTCAAAGAAGAGGTAATGTCCGTTACCGATTATTTCAACTTTATTTCTTCCTCCAATTCTTCTTATTAGGTTGTTTAATTATGAAGTAATAACATCATTATCAATAATATACTGATATTTTATTATAATTATGAAACAACCCTATTTCACCATCTATCCATCCTACGGAAAACGAAATCACCGCGCGTGCGTACGTACGGAATACCGTCTCCACGCCGTGGTGTAATCTATTTTCCACCACCACCTTACTTGGATGGGTATAATGGTGTACATAATAACTATATATGATTATTGTAAAGTGATATTGATTCTGAAATAGTATACATACACTCCAATACAATTCCACGATCATGAGAACGATATCATCGCTCGTGCGTACGTACGGACTACCGTCTCCACGACGCGATGAGATACATTCTCCACGTTAACCATTCATGAATGATTATAAAGTATATATAATAAGTAATCATGAAATATATTACATAATAATGATACTGGATTTATGTGTATATATATGTATTTCATCTACTATATTCCATTCAACTCAATAAGGAAACGAAAACAGCGTTCATGCGTACGTACAACCTACCGTCTCCATGAACAGTGTATTTCTTTCCATTTACTAATCTATAATATATATTTATATTCTGAATATATATTATATATAAATAATGTTTTATATTCTCGAATTAAGTAATCATGATCTAAGTAATCATATGAATAATTACAAGTCAAAACACGGACGAAAAATGAAACGATTTTACCCAAAACGCTCTTTAACATGGAATTTACAAAAGAACGGGTAATATAAAGTCATAAGTGAACCATATATGATATCATAACAATGAGTATGATTCTGGAATAAGTCAATGACATTATTTAAATCATTATTCAGGAGGTTCAGACACTTACGAAGCAAATCAGACCTAAGGTAAGGGAAATATCACAATCTCATTTTTGTCCGAGATTGTTTATACTTTAGCATTTACTGGGGTGTATTTTATCATCCACATCCATGTTTCCTCAACATGTAATATTATTTCCATACACCTACAATTGTTTAAATCCAATTTTACCCTTCGGTGAGTTTTTAGTAAAGGATATAAAAGGAATCTTTTGTCGTTTTTCATACGAGGTACTTTTTGACTTTTCCGACAAAAGTACGAAGAATGTCTTTTTTAACTTATACAGCATGAATGGATTTTTAAAACATTATTTCCAAGAAGCTTCCTTTACAAGTTTAAAAGTTTATTTTTAATCAACTTCTTTTATTTTATAATTGTATGACATGTTAAGAAAGGAAAAGTGTTTTTGAAGTAGAAAGGATATTTTCCTCAAGAATGGAGTTCAAGTGTTTTATCAAAATTATTTTCCATATAATATAATATAGGGTTCTATTTTTATCCCTATTATTACATTGATTTGATTATGTTGTGATGAAATTATTTTTATGAATTCCTTTATCTTATATGAATTGTTTGATGATGTCATGATGTTTAAGATTCCCATTTTTATTACATGGGTTATGCAATGATGTATGATTTATGATTTTGTGGCACACATAAGAATGGTATCATTATGAGATGAGTGGGACCTATATTGTAACACCCCGAGCTTCCATGATACGCTTCTCATTCAATAATGCAATAGCTTGCATTGTACGCAACTTCGAGTTCTAAAACACCACGACTAATCAAAGTAGCCGTTATGAATAGTAATAACCACTTTTTAAAATTATAGAAATTTTATATTTCAAAATGGACTTCATTTTTGAATTCGTAATATCGAAATTATCCTAAGTTGAATTTTTTGTAACTTTCTGAGAACTTCCAATTTTTTTATGAATAGTGAAAAATACTTAAAACAACTTTTTTAAATCAAAATAATTTATTGTGATAAATTATAATATTTAGAGGTTTTAAAGTATAATTAGAATATATTTTTACCATTTTATCCAATGGTGGTAATTATAATTAATTTAACATTGAAATTGGACGTAAACAATTGCCAATCTTTTGATATAAATTGTTTCTTAAAAACACGCTATTTGTTGTGACAGCGGGAATTAATTATAAAATTAATTAATGAAACTTATATGTTTGGAATTTTGTAAAATAGACATCATTTTTGAATTGGGAATATCAATTATATCTTAGGGTGAAATTTTGGCATTGTTCTGAAAAACTTCAATTTTTGATGAATAGTGAAACCACTAAGTGGTAGTTAAATAACTGATTTTTCGTTTAAATGAAATATTACCACTTCTGTGATTTGATTTTCTAAAATCCGACATACATGGTTGTCATTAAGAAGTAAAATGTGGTTCAATGAGATTAAAATATTTTTTTGGTGAATAGTAACTTTTAAGTTGTTAATCGCGATTAGAGGTAATTAGTGTAGTTTAAGGTAAAAATAATGTTTTAATAATATGAGATGAGCATGAAAATTATCCTACTCCTATTGGATGAGTCATGGCCGACCAAGAAAACCCATGGGTCAACTTGGGGACCCCATGGAGCCACTTTAGTTGGAAAATGACATTAATATATATTTATTTAATGTTAAAATTAAATTGACACAAACATGAGTTATTTTACTAAAACAGTTTTTAAGTGGGGTTACACAAGTCCAAATTTTGACTATAAATATTCATTAGAAATATAAAAAGATTTCCTACATCATAGTATTTTTTTTATAAATTTTAGACATTAAATAAATTAAATTATTTATGACATCTTTATGATGCAGCGATGACCTCATTATTTAACGATTTTAATAAAATGAAAAGATAATGAAAAATCCAAGGATTACACTTGTCAAAAGACTATTGGATGGGTAGATTTCGAACCCTTATCACCTTAGCCACGAATTATATAAGTGTGGGACCTTTAGAATCCGAAAAGCATTGTGTAATAATGTAACATTTCAATCTTTCCAAAAGAGCCCCTCCTCTCCACTTATAAAAGGCCCCCACCTCTCCCACCTTATTCACACCTTCAAGCCATTTGGCTCGGACAAACTCTGCCCAAATACTCTCCCAACTTCCCCCTCTTACTCCTAGAAGCCTCACTTTGGGCAGAACGCTTCTCAAGGAAGCCTTTGGCTCAAATCAAAAAGAGTTACCCGATTTTGAGGTAATGTCTTCTCTAATGTTGTTTTGTTTTATTTTTCTTCTCCAACCACCTAAACTCTTTTTATTCATTACTTTTGTAACAAAAACAGTATCCTAAATATACTAGGATATTGTTATAAGAAGGATTCGAGCTACACTTACACACACCTACATCTAATGGTTAAAGAACATACGGTTTTTGTGGATGGCGAATTTCTGCCTCACGAAACGATGATTGTTCAACACTCATATAACACCTTAAAAGGTGGACATTAAGATGTCACTATATTTATATATGATATATAATGTGTTTATGTTTTACTTATGCTTCTGTATTTCTCATTTATGGCATACTTTATGATTTCCATTATGTGTAAAACACGATAATTTCATTTTAGGAAGTGCGGACTACCACCCCCTCAAAGTGATTTGAATCGTTAATGCCATATGTGGGATATATAAAGGATGAATTAAATGGTATTATACACTATATTATACTGTAATTATATTATAAATTTATATAATTATGATTTCATTCCATTAAATACGAAATAGAAATGAAAGTAGCGTTCATGCGTACGTACGACTTACCGTCTCCATGAACGGTGCATTTCATTTCTTACCTCTAAATGTTACGTGACATTATGAATGAATGTATATACTGTATATATGATATATATGATATCTAAATCATGAATATAATTCTGTATATAATGGATTTTTCACCACATGAACAACTTGTAATTATAAGAAGTTTATTTTTGACTCAAGTACCAAAGATCGACAAAACGACCGTTATTAACTTAAATAATTAAATAATGTTCATAACATGGTAATAAGGGATATAAAATGAATAATGAACATGAAAAAGGTTCTTAAGTAAATAGAAATTAACTCTAGTTTATTATTCAGGAGGTTAAAGAATGGTCGAGTCAGGACAAGACGCAAGGTAAGGGAATTTCTTAACCCAATTTCCATTCTTTGGGTTAATCTCCTACTTTCAAATTACATCATGATATTATTATGTCCTATCTTGTATTTGTACTTTATTTATGTGTAATTGTAATAAATACACATAATAGATCTATTTTATTTTAAAAAATGATCTTTTTAAGTACTTCGTCTCAATCCCCTTTCATTGAGGCATATTTGGTTTTATACACAACTTTCTTTTATACGGTGTATAAACCCATTTGACTTTTATATTTATTCAAAAGGAATCTTTTTATACGAAGAGTTTTTATAAACGACAAAAGGGAATGTTTTTCTTTCCATACTTATGCGGTGACAACGACTTCTCCGCCGCCGTGACCATTATTTGAGTTTCGACTTCCTCTACAAGCCATCATTTTTTTTAATGAAAAATAAATAAAAAGTTTTAACTTTATTTTATTTTGGTATTGAAAATGGTTTTGAAAGAGTTTTTATTATATCAATGTGTTGTATTGATATCTTGTGATTGAAATGTGGAAATGTTATGTTTCCTTTATGCATGTTTTATGTGATACGATTATGTTATGGTTTATTATATGTTTAACCCCATTCATATGAGGAATGCATTGGACTTAGTAATTGACGGGTGGAGCCCGCTATAGCTCCTCGATGCATCGGTTGGTCTCATGAGACAACTAGACGTGGAATTGGCCGAGGCCCTTTCCCAATTTGATTTATGGTTTTGGTCGAGGCCTTAATCATTTTAGATGTCTTGGCCGAGGCCTTGACAAAATGTTTCAGAATGTCTGGCATTATACATTCCCTCATTATGAAAGTGGTTATTGATATTGCATGTGATTATTTGACCCGTAGAATATCCATGTGAATAAGTGAATGGAATTATCCCATTTTACTTTTGCCATATTATGTTGATGTTCAAGTTTAAAAGGATTTTGTTTTAGTTATACATTGCCTTAAATTTTTATGTTTATTTATGAAAGCTTCCGCAATATTGTTATCCTTACTGAGCATCTGAGCTCACCCCTTTCAATGTTTTAATATTTTCCAGGATGTGAATAAGTATTTTATGAATGACCTACAGGGATTGTCAGAAGAGGATATGAGTGTGGACTATGGAGACTATGTTATTGTAGTTTTTCACTTTATGATGTAATGTAACGTTTACGAATGTATCTAGTGTTTCCAAGGCTACTAAACTAATCGGTCTTTCAAGACATGATCTTTTGTGATCATGCCAATGTTACGAAGTAATGCACCGACTCTGGGTAGCTGGGGTCGGGGCGTTACAGTTGGTATCAGAGGAAGTTTAGTACAAACCTTGGAAGCTAGATTTAGATAAACTCTGATTAGAGCACGTAGACCTAAGATGAAATTTGAGGATTAGTATAGAAGAACTTCCTAGAATTTTGGTATTGTAGAGATTTTGTGAGTTTTCCGAGCAATACATCCATATCTGGATACGAGCAGGTAGAGGCGGCTCTGGCACAGATGTTCCTAGGGGTAAAACCCGAAAACACGGCTTTGAGCTAGACTCGAACGGGAACTGGTGCATGACAACGGGCCTTGCTGCACTCTTGGTTACGACACTCCCGGGGGATATGCTTAGGATAACTCTCATTTTCTTTACAAATCATTATGAAGGGTTTATGAGTATATACTTCCTCAAAGAAAACATTTTTATGATTATGGATTATATCCATAAATAGTTCAATTTATGTTAAGTGTTTTATAAGTATGGGATTATGTATTTTGATTCATAAACTGATCTAGTTTATGCCATTGTTTAGAAATGGCGCCTAGTGGAAGAAATGGAAACCGTATCAATTCACGCACTCCATGTAGGGATTGCCCTCCTGCTCAAGATAATTATAGTGGGGCTGGTGATGCAACTGGTGCCGATCAGCTAATCACCATACTGGGACAACTTACTCAGGTTATGAATAATAACCTTACCCGTATGGAGCACCCTGATGCACAGCGTGGAGGATCATTGTTAGATCGATTCATGAGGCAACAACCACCAACGTTCAATGGGAGTACAAATCCCTTAGTAGCCGAGCAATGGATAAATTCCCTAGAGAAAATATTTCAGGCTTTGGGGAGCAGTGAAAGGGAAAAAGTTATCATGGCAGTTTACCGCCTCACTAGAGATGCTGATCAATGGTGGTCATTGATTCAAAACATGAAGGAAGATGATGAAGTATCAAATATGGAATGGAGGGAGTTCAAAGATCTGTTTTTAGAAAAATACTTTCCTCGTGACCATCGAGCAGATATGGAAAGACAATTTCTGAGTCTGAGACAAAAGGAGGATGAGAATGTCACAAAGTATGAGGCTAACTTTACAAGGTTAGCAAGGTATGCTGGAGATTATATACGTAACCCAAGGAGTAAGATTGATCGTTTCTTTTATGGGTTAAAACCATTTCTCCGTCGATCTTTAGTATCACAATCCTTCACATCATACGAAGATATTGTCTCATGTGCTATCAAGACAGAAAAGGAATTCTCTAAGTCTTATGACAACTAAGTAAATCAAGAGAAGAAGATAACGGTGGAACAAGAGACAGATAAGGGGAAAAAGGGAAAGAAGGATTCTCCATTATGTGATAATTGTGGGAAGAATCACCCTGGTACTTGCCTAAAAGGAATGGGAGTTTGTTATAAATGTGGAGAAAAGGGTCACCAGGCTCGTGATTGCAAGGGAAAGAAAGAGGCTATCAAAGTTGAATGCTACAATTGTAGAGAAATGGGTCATTATGCAAATGAATGTCCTAAGCGTCAGGGAAACTTACCTCAGAAAAGGCCAAGGGATCAAGGACAATCTTATGCTGTTACTACAGTTGAAGCAGAATAACTAATGTATTGGTGCTTTTGGACTCATGGATTATATTTTGGTTATTAGAATAATGTGATATATATATATAAGGATTGTATTTCAGTACTTGTTGATTTCAGTAAGGTTTTAATATGATGAAGGTAATTATATTTTTAGTATGTGACAATAAGAGAAACATTACTTTGTTTGGGGAATCTGATAAATTGATTTTGGAATTAAGAGACCTTTTAGAGAAAGTCTGGACAGAGGTATTTTGGATAACTACAATGGTTGGAGTGGATTAAGTTGATCTTTGGATAGTATTGTTTAAGTTTAAAAAATTTATGAAGATTATTTTTGGAATATTATGATACTATAGTTTTAGGAAAAGGACAACCTGCAGGGTGGGGCATAACCCGTCGCGTCGGACAAAGCTGCAGGAATCGAACCCACAACCATAGTGCGACAAGCCTTTATTTCCTACCACTAGCCTACAGGAAGTCCCTGGTTATTACAAAATAGTCTTACTAATCTAAATGGTATGTGTTAACATTTGGAACCTTATACAATTAGGATAAGTATAATATTTTTGAGTTCTATTATCTTTTTGAGTGAAAGATGAGTTGAAGGTTGAAACTCTAATTGTCAAGAATAAATATATATATACCTATCTCTTATTCAATGAATAAATTAATTCTTAAACTTTAGTAAAGGGATATTAAATCAAAAAAATGTGTTATCCTAATACCTTATGTCTTGTTGAACTGATGATATTTTAAATCAACATAGATTGAAGGCTTTGAGGCCCTCAATTTGACAGTTGATTGTGAATGATGACCTCAATCACTCCCTACAAATATTTACGTTTTTCCTCCAATTATATGTCTCTAATTGCCACCAATGTTCTCCTTATCGAGATCATAATTTGGTGGTGAATTTCTTATTTCCATTTCCCTCTTATTAAGACTAAATTTTATTAACATTATTTCCGATGTGGGTTTTCCACAAAGGTATTTTCTATTTTCAACCTTTTATTTTCCAAGAAAAATTTAAAATTGCGAGGACGCAATTTATTGAAGGAGGGGAGAATGTAACACCTCGAGCTTCCACGATACGCTTCTCATTCAATAATGCAATAGCTTACATTGTACGCAACTTCGAGTTCTAAAACACAGCGACTAATCAAAGTAGCCGTTGTGAATAGTAATAACCACTTTTTAAAATTATAGAAATTTTATATTTCAAAATGGACTTCATTTTTGAATTCGTAATATCGAAATTATCCTAATTTGAATTTTTTGTAACTTTCTGAGAACTTCCAATTTTTTTATGAATAGTGAAAAATACTTAAAACAACTTTTTTAAAGCAAAATAATTTATTGTGATAAATTATACTATTTAGATGTTTTAAAGTATAATTAGAATATATTTTTACCATTTTATCCAATGGTGGTAATTATAATTAATTTAACATTGAAATTGGACGTAAACAATTGCCAATCTTTTGATATAAATTGTTTCTTAAAAACACGCTATTTGTTGTGATAGCGGGAATTAATTATAAAATTAATTAATGCAACTTATATGTTTGGAATTTTGTAAAATAGACATCATTTTTGAATTGGGAATATCAATTATAGCTTAGGGTGAAATTTTGGCATTGTTCTGAAAAACTTCAATTTTTGATGAATAGTGAAACCACTAAGTGGTAGTTAAATAACTGATTTTTCGTTTAAATGAAATATTACCACTTCTGTGATTTGATTTTCAAAAATCCGACATACATGGTTGTCATTAAGAAGTAAAATGTGGTTCAATGAGATTAAAATAATTTTTTGGTGAATAGTAACTTTTAAGTTGTTAATCGCGATTAGAGGTAATTAGTGTAGTTTAAGGTAAAAATAATGTTTTAATAATATGATATGAGCATGAAACTTGTCCTAATCCTATTGGATGAGTCATGGACGACCAAGAAAACCCATGGGTCAACTTGGGGACCCCATGGAGCCACTTTAGTTGGAAAATGACATTAATATATATTTATTTAATGTTAAAATTAAATTGACTTAAACATGAGTTATTTTACTAAAACAATTTTTAAGTGGGGTTACACAAGTCCAAATTTTGACTATAAATATTCATTAGAAATATAAAAAGTTTTCATACATCATAGTATTTTTTTTATAATTTTTAGACATTAAATAAATTAAATTATTTATGACATCATTATGATGCAGCGATGACCTCATTATTTAACGATTTTAATAAAATGAAAAGATAATGCAAAATCCAAGGCTTACACTTGTCCAAAGACTATTGGATGGGTAGATTTCGAACCCTTATCACCTTAGCCACGAATTATATAAGTGTGGGACCTTTAGAATCCGAAAAGCATTCTGTAATAATATAACATTTCAATCTTTCCAAAAGAGCCCCTCCTCTCCACTTATAAAAGGCCCCCACCTCTCCCACCTTATTCACACCTTCAAGACATTTGGCTCGGCCAAACTCTGCCCAAATACTCTCCCAACTTCCCCTATTACTCCTAGAAGCCTCACTTTGGGCATAACGCTTCTCAAGGAAGCCTTTGGCTCAAATCAAAAAGAGTTACCCGATTTTGAGTTAATGTCTTCTCTAATGTTGTTTTGTTTTATTTTTCTTCTCCAACCCCATAAACTCTTTTTATTCATTACTTTTGAAACAAAAACAGTATCCTCAATATACTAGGATGTTGTAATAAGAAGGATTTGAGCTACAATTACACACACCTACATATAATGGTTAAAGAACATACGGTTTCTGTGGATGGCGAATTTCTGCCTCACGAAACGATGATTGTTCAACACTCATATAACACCTTAAAATGTGGCCATTAAGATGTCACTATATTTATATATGATATATAATGTGTTTATGTTTTACTTATGCTTCTGTATTTCTCATTTATGGCATACTTTATGATTTCCATTATGGGTAAAACACGATAATTTCATTTTAGGAAGTGCGGACTACCGCCCCCTAAAAGTGATTTGAATCGTTAATGCCATATGTGGGATATATAAAGGATGGATTAAATGGTATTATACACTATATTATACTGTAATTATATTATAAATTTATATAATTATGATTTCATTCCATTAAATACGAAATAGAAATGAAAGTAGCGTTCATGCGTACGTACGGCTTACCGTCTCCATGAACGGTGCATTTCATTTCTTACCTCTAAATGTTACGTGACATTATGAATGAATGTATATACTGTATATATGATATATATGATATCTACATCATGAATATAATTCTGGATATAATGGATTTTTCACCACATGAACAACTTGTAATTATAAGAAGTTTATTTTTGACTCAAGTACCAAAGATCGAAAAAACGACCGTTATTAACTCAAATAATTAAATAATGTTTATAACATGGTAATAAGGGATATAAAATGAATAATGAACATGAAAAAGGTTCTTAAGTAAATAGAAATTAACTCTAGTTTATTATTCAGGAGGTTAAAGAACGGTCGAGTCAGGACAAGACGCAAGGTAAGGGAATTTCTTAACCCAATTTTCATTCTTTGGGTTAATCTCCTACTTTCAAATTACATCATGATATTATTATGTCCTATCTTGTATTTGTACTTTCTTTATGTGTACTTGTAATAAATACACATAATAGATCTATTTTATTTTAAAAAATGATCTTTTTAAGTACTTCGTCTCAATCCCCTTTCATTGAGGCATATTTGGTTTTATACACAACTTTCTTTTATACGGTGTATAAACCCCTTTGACTTTTATGTTTATTCAAAAGGAATATTTTTATACGAAGTGTTTTTCTAAACGACAAAAGGGAATGTTTTTCTTTCCGTACTTATGCGGCGACAACGACTTCTCCGCCGCCGTGACCATTATTTGAGTTTCGGCTTCCTCTACAAGCCATCATTTTTTTTAATGAAAAATAAATACAAAGTTTTAACTTTCTTTTATTTTGGTATTGAAAATGGTTTTGAAAGCATTTTTATTATATCAATGTGTTTTATTGATATCTTGTGATTGAAATGTGGAAATGTTATGTTTCCTTTATGCATGTTTTATGTGATACGATTATGTTATGGTTTATTATATGTTTAAACCCAATCATATGAGGAATGCATTGGACTTAGTAAGTGACGGGTGGAGCCCGCTATAACTCCTCGATGCATCGGTAGGTCTCATGAGACAAATAGACATGGAATTGGCCGAGGCCCTTTCCCAATTTGATTTATGGTTTTGGCCGAGGCCTTAATCATTTTAGATGTCTTGGCCGAGGCCTTGACAAAATGTTTCAGAATGTCTGGCATTATACATTCCCTCATTATGAAAGTGGTTATTGATATTGCATGTGATTATTCGACCAGTAGAATATCCATGTGAATAAGTGAATGACATTATCCCATTTTACTTTTTCCATATTATGTTGATGTTCAAGTTTAAAAGGATTTTGTTTTAGTTATACATTGCCTTAAATTTTTATGTTTATTTATGAAAGCTTCCGCAATATTGTTATCCTTACTGAGCATCTGATCTCACCACTTTCAATGTTTTAATATTTTACAGGATGTGAAGAAGTATTTTATGAATGAACTACAGGGATTGTCAGAAGAGGATATGAGTGTGGACTATGGAGACTATGTTATTGTAGTTTTTCACTTTATGATGTAATGTAACGTTTACGAATGTATCTAGTGTTTCCAAGGCTACTAAACTAATCGGTATTTCGAGACATGATCTTTTGTGATCATGCCAATGTTACGAAGTAATGCACCGACTCTGGGTAGCTGGGGTCGGGACGTTACAGTTGGTATCAGAGGAAGTTTAGTACAAACCTTGGAAGCTAGATTTAGATAAACTCTGATTAGAGCACGTAGACCTAAGATGAAATTTGAGGATTAGTATAGAAGAACTTCCTAGAATTTTGGTATTGTAGAGATTTTGTGAGTTTTCCGAGCAATACATCCCTGTCTGGATACGAGCAGGTAGAGGCGGCTCTGGCACAGATGTTCCTAGGGGTAAAACACGAAAACACCGCTTTGAGCTAGACTCGAACGGGAACTGGTGCACGACAACGGGCCTTGCTGCACTCTTGGTTACGACACTCCCGGGGGATATGCTTAGGATAACTCTCATTTTCTTTACAAATCATTATGAAGGGTTTATGAGTATATACTTCCTCAAAGAAAACATTTTTATTATTATGGATTATATCCATAAATTGTTCAATTTATGTTAAGTGTTTTATAAGTATGGGATTATGTATTTTGATTCATAAACTGATCTAGTTTATGCCATTGTTTAGAAATGGCGCCTAGTGGAAGAAATGGAAACCGTATCAATGCACGCACTCCATGTAGGGATTTCCCTCCTGCTCAAGATAATTATAGTGGGGCTGGTGATGCAACTGGTGCCGATCAGCTAATCACCATACTGGGACAACTTACTCAGGTTATGAATAATAACCTTACCCGTATGGAGCACCCTGATCCACAGCGTGGAGGATCAATGTTAGATCTATTCATGAGGCAACAACCACCAACGTTCAATGGGAGTACAAATCCCTTAGTACCCGAGCAATGGATAAATTCCCTAGATAAAATATTTCAGGCTTTGGGGAGCAGTGAAAGGGAAAAAGTTATCATGGCAGTTGACCGCCTCACTGGAGATGCTGATCAATGGTGGTCATTGATTCAAAACATTAAGGAAGATGATGAAGTATCAAATATGGAATGGAGGGAGTTCAAAGATCTGTTTTTAGAAAAATACTTTCCTCGCGACCATCGAGCAGATATGGAAAGGCAATTTCTGAGTCTGAGACAAAAGGAGGATGAGAATGTCACAAAGTATGAGGCTAACTTTACAAGGTTAGCAAGGTATGCTGGAGATTATATACGTAACCCAAGGAGTAAGATTGATCGTTTCTTTGATGGGTTAAAACCATTTCTCCGTCGATCTTTAGTATCACAATCCTTCACATCATACGAAGATATTGTCTCATGTGCTATCAAGACAGAAAAGGAATTCTCTAAGTCTTATGACAACAAAGTAAAGCAAGAGAAGAAGAGAACGGTGGAACAAGAGACAGATAAGGGGAAAAAGGGAAAGAAGGATTCTCCATTATGTGATAATTGTGGGAAGAATCACCCTGGTACTTGCCTAAAAGGAATGGGAGTTTGTTATAAATGTGGAGAAAAGGGTCACCAGGCTCGTGATTGCAAGGGAAAGAAAGAGGCCATCAAAGTTGAATGCTACAATTGTAGAGAAATGGGTCATTATGCAAATGAATGTCCTAAGCGTCAGGGAAACTTACCTCAGAAAAGGCCAAGGGATCAAGGACAATCTTATGCTGTTACTACAGTTGAAGCAGAATAACTAATGTATTGGTGCTTTTGGACTCATGGATTATATTTTGGTTATTAGAATAATGTGATATATATATATATATAAGGATTGTACTGCAGTACCTGTTGATTTCAGTAAGGTTTTAATATGATGAAGGTAATTATATTTTAATTATGTGACAATAAGAGAAACTTTACTTTGTTTGGGGAATCTGATAAATTGATTTTGGAATTAAGAGACCTTTTAGAGAAAGTCTGGACAGAGGTATTTTGGATAACTACAATGGTTGGAGTGGATTAAGTTGATCTTTGGATAGTATTGTTTAAGGTTAAAAAATTTATGAAGATTATTTTTGGAATATTATGATACTATAGTTTTAGGAAAAGGACAACCTGCAGGGTGGGGCATAACCCGTCGCGTCGGACAAAGCTGCAGGAATCGAACCCACAACCATAGTGCGACAAGCCTTTATTTCCTACCACTAGCCTACAGGAAGTCCCTGGTTATTACAAAATAGTCTTACTAATCTAAATGGTATGTGTTAACATTTGGAACCTTATACAATTAGGATAAGTATAATATTTTTGAGTTCTATTATCTTTTTGAGTGAAAGATGAGTTGAAGGTTTAAACTCTAATTGTCAAGCATAAATATATATATACCTATCTCTTATTCAATGAATAAATTAATTCTTAAACTTTAGTAAAGGGATATTAAATCAAAAAAATGTGTTATCCTAATACCTTATGTCTTTTTGAACTGATGATATTTTAAATCAACATAGATTGAAGGCTTTGAGGCCCTCAATTTGACAGTTGATTGTGAATGATGACCTCAATCACTCCCTACAAATATTTACGTTTTTCCTCCAATTATATGTCTCTAATTGCCACCAATGTTCTCCTTATCGAGATCATAATTTGGTGGTGACTTTCTTATTTCCATTTCCCTCTTATTAAGACTAAATTTTATTAACCTTATTTCTGATGTGGGTTTTCCACAAAGGTATTTTCTATTTTCAACCTTTTATTTTCCATGAAAAATTTCAAATTGCGAGGACGCAATTTATTGAAGGAGGGGAGAATGTAACACCCCGAGCTTCCACGATACGCTTCTCATTCAATAATGCAATAGCTTGCATTGTACGCAACTTCGAGTTCTAAAATACCGCGACTAATCAAAGTAGCCGTTGTGAATAGTAATAACCACTTTTTAAAATTATAGAAATTTTATATTTCAAAATGGACTTCATTTTTGAATTCGTAATATCGAAATTATCCTAAGTTGAATTTTTTGTAACTTTCTGAGAACTTCCAATTTTTTTATGAATAGTGAAAAATACTTAAAACAACTTTTTTAAATCAAAATAATTTATTGTGATAAATTATACTATTTAGAGGTTTTAAAGTATAATTAGAATATATTTTTACCATTTTATCCAATGGCGGTAATTATAATTAATTTAACATTGAAATTGGACGTAAACAATTTCCAATCTTTTGATATAAATTGTTTCTTAAAAACACGCTATTTGTTGTGACAGCGGGAATTAATTATAAAATTAATTAATGCAACTTATATCTTTGTAATTTTGTATAATAGACATCATTTTTGAATTGGGAATATCAATTATAGCTTAGGGTGAAATTTTGGCATTGTTCTGAAAAACTTCAATTTTTGATGAATAGTGAAACCACTAAGTGGTAGTTAAATAACTGATTTTTCGTTTAAATGAAATATTACCACTTCTGTGATTTGATTTTCAAAAATCCGACATACATGGTTGTCATTAAGAAGTAAAATGTGGTTCAATGAGATTAAAATAATTTTTTGGTGAATAGTAACTTTTAAGTTCTTAATCGCGATTAGAGGTAATTAGTGTAGTTTAAGGTAAAAATAATGTTTTAATAATATGAGATGAGCATGACACTTGTCATACTCCTATTGGATGAGTCATGGCTGACCAAGAAAACCCATGGGTCAACTTGGGGACCCCATGGAGCCACTTTAGTTGGAAAATGACATTAATATATATTTATTTAATGTTAAAATTAAATTGACACAAACATGAGTTATTTTACTAAAACAGTTTTTAAGTGGGGTTACACAAGTCCAAATTTTGACTATAAATATTAATTAGAAATCTAAAAATATTTCCTACACCATAGTATTTTTTTATAATTTTTAGACATTAAATAAATTAAATTATTTATGACATCATTATGATGCAGCGATGACCTCATTATTTAACGATTTTAATAAAATGAAAAGATAATGCAAAATCCAAGGCTTACACTTGTCCAAAGACTATTGGATGGGTAGATTTCGAACCCTTATCACCTTAGCCACGAATTATATAAGTGTGAGACCTTTAGAATCTGAAAATCATTGTGTAATAATGTAACATTTCAATCTTTCCAAAAGAGCCCCTCCTCTCCACTTATAAAAGGCCCCCACCTCTCCCACCTTATTCACACCTTCAAGCCATTTGGCTCGGCCAACCTCTGCCCAAATACTCCCCCAACTTCCCCCTATTACTCCTAGAAGCCTCACTTTGGGCAGAACGCTTCTCAAGGAATCCTTTGGCTCAAATCAAAAAGAGTTACCCGATTTTGAGGTAATGTCTTCTCTAATGTTGTTTTGTTTTATTTTTCTTCTCCAACCCCCTAAACTCTTTTTATTCATTACTTTTGTAACAACACCAGTATCCTCAATATACTAGGATGTTTTTATAAGAAGTATTCTAGCTACACTTACACACACCTACATCTAATGGTTAAATAACATACGGTTTCTGTGGATGGCGAATTTCTGCCTCACGAAACGATGATTGTTCAACACTCATATAACACCTTAAAAGGTGGCCATTAAGATGTCACTATATTTATATATGATATATAATGTGTTTATGTTTTACTTATGCTTCTGTATTTCTCATTTATGGCATACTTTATGATTTCCATTATGGGTAAAACCCGATAATTTCATTTTAGGAAGTGCGGACTACCGCCCCCTCAAAGTGATTTGAATAGTTAATGACATATGTGGGATATATAAAGGATGGATTAAATGGTATTATACACTATATCATACTGTAATTATATTATAAATTTATATAATTATGATTTCATTCCATTAAATACGAAATTGAAATGAAAGTAGCGTTCATGCGTACGTACGGCTTACCGTCTCCATGAACGGTGCATTTCATTTCTTACCTCTAAATGTTACGTGACATTATGAATGAATGTATATACTGTATATATGATATATATGATATCTACATCATGAATATAATTCTGGATATAATGGATTTTTCACCACATGAACAACTTGTAATTATAAGAAGTTTATTTTTGACTCAAGTACCAAAGATCGACAAAACGACCGTTATTAACTTAAATAATTAAATAATGTTCATAACATGGTAATAAGGGATATAAAATGAATAATGAACATGAAAAAGGTTCTTAAGTAAATAGAAATTAACTCTAGTTTATTATTCAGGAGGTTAAAGAACGGTCGAGTCAGGACAAGACGCAAGGTAAGGGAATTTCTTAACCCAATTTCCATTCTTTGGGTTAATCTCCTACTTTCAAATTACATCATGATATTATTATGTCCTATCTTGTATTTGTACTTTCTTTATGTGTAATTGTAATAAATACACATAATAGATCTATTTTATTTTAAAAAATGATCTTTTTAAGTACTTCGTCTCAATCCCCTTTCATTGAGGCATATTTGGTTTTATACACAACTTTCTTTTATACAGTGTATAAACCCCTTTGACTTTTATGTTTATTCAAAAGGAATCTTTTTATACGAAGCGTTTTTCTAAATGAAAAAAGGGAATGTTTTTATTTCCGTACTTATGCGGCGACAACGACTTCTCCGCCGCCGTGACCATTATTTGAGTTTCGGCTTCCTCTACAAGCCATCATTTTTTTAATGAAAAATAAATACAAAGTTTTAACTTTCTTTTATTTTGGTATTGAAAATGGTTTTGAAAGCGTTTTTATTATATCAATGTGTTGTATTGATATCTTGTGATTGAAATGTAGAAATTTTATGTTTCCTTTATGCATGTTTTATGTGATACGATTATGTTATGGTTTATTATATGTTTAAACCCATTCATATGAGGAATGCATTGGACTTAGTAAGTGACGGGTGGAGACCGCTATAGCTCCTCGATGCATCGGTAGGTCTCATGAGACAACTAGACGTGGAATTGGCCGAGGCCCTTTCCCAATTTGATTTATGGTTTTGGCTGAGGCCTTAATCATTTTAGATGTCTTGGCCGAGGCCTTGACAAAATGTTTCAGAATGTATGGCATTATACATTCCCTCATTATGAAAGTGGTTATTGATATTGCATGTGATTATTCGACCAGTAGAATATCCATGTGAATAAGTGAATGGCATTATCCCATTTTACTTTTGCCATATTATGTTGATGTTCAAGTTTAAAAGGCTTTTGTTTTTGTCATACATTGCCTTAAATTTTTATGTTTATTTATGAAAGCTTCCGCAATATTGTTATCCTTACTGATCATCTGAGCTCACCCCTTTCAATGTTTTAATATTTTCCAGGATGTGAAGAAGTATTTTATGAATGACCTACAGGGATTGTCAGAAGAGGATATGAGTGTGGACTATGGAGACTATGTTATTGTAGTTTTTCACTTTATGATGTAATGTAACGTTTACGAATGTATCTAGTGTTTCCAAGGCTACTAAACTAATCGGTCTTTCGAGACATGATCTTTTGTGATCATGCCAATGTTACGAAGTAATGCACCGACTCTGGGTAGCTGGGGTCGGGGCGTTACAGTTGGTATCAGAGGAAGTTTAGTACAAACCTTGGAAGCTAGATTTAGATAAACTCTGATTAGAGCACGTAGACCTAAGATGAAATTTGAGGATTAGTATAGAAGAACTTCCTAGAATTTTGGTATTGTAGAGATTTTGTGAGTTTTCCGAGAAATACATCCCTGTCTGGATACGAGCAGGTAGAGGCGGCTCTGGCACAGATGTTCCTAGGGGTAAAACCCGAAAACACCGCTTTGAGCTAGACTCGAACGAGAACTGGTGCACGACAACATGCCTTGCTGCACTCTTGGTTACGACACTCCCGGGGGATATGCTTAGGATAACTCTCATTTTCTTTACAAATCATTATGAAGGGTTTATGAGTATATACTTCCTCAAAGAAAACATTTTTATGATTATGGATTATATCCATAAATAGTTCAATTTATGTTAAGTGTTTTATAAGTATGGGATTATGTATTTTGATTCATAACCTGATCTAGTTTATGCCATTGTTTAGAAATGGCGCCTAGTGGAAGAAATGGAAACCGTATCAATTCACGCACTCCATGTAGGGATTTCCCTCCTGCTCAAGATAATTATAGTGGGGCTGGTGATGCAACTGGTGCCGATCAGCTAATCACCATACTGGGACAACTTACTCAGGTTATGAATAATAACCTTACCCATATGGAGCACCCTGATCCACAACGTGGAGGATCAATGTTAGATCGATTCATGAGGCAACAACCACCAACGTTCAATGGGAGTACAAATCCCTTAGTAGCCGAGCAATGGATAAATTCCCTAGAGAAAATATTTCAGGCTTTGGGGAGCAGTGAAAGGGAAAAAGTTATCATGGCAGTTTACCGCCTCACTGGAGATGCTGATCAATGGTGGTCATTGATTCAAAACATGAAGGAAGATGATGAAGTATCAAATATGGAATGGAGGGAGTTCAAAGATCTGTTTTTAGAAAAATACTTTCCTCGCGACCATCGAGCAGATATGGAAAGGAAATTTCTGAGTTTGAGACAAAAGGAGGATGAGAATGTCACAAAGTATGAGGCTAACTTTACAAGGGTAGAAAGGTATGCTGGAGATTATATACGTAACCCAAGGAGTAAGATTGATCGTTTCTTTGATGGGTTAAAACCATTTCTCCGTCGATCTTTAGTATCATAATCCTTCACATCATACGAAGATATTGTCTCATGTGCTATCAAGACAGAAAAGGAATTCTCTAAGTCTTATGACAAAAAAGTAAAGCAAGAGAAGAAGAGAACGGTGGAACAAGAGACAGATAAGGGGGAAAAGGGAAAGAAGGATTCTCCATTATGTGATAATTGTGGGAAGAATCACCCTGGTACTTGCCTAAAAGGAATGGGAGTTTGTTATAAATGTGGAGAAAAGGGTCACCAGGCTCGTGATTGCAAGGGAAAGAAAGAGGCTATCAAAGTTGAATGCTACAATTGTAGAGAAATGGTTCATTATTCAAATGAATGTCCTAAGCGTCAGGGAAACTTACCTCAGAAAAGGCCAAGGGATCAAGGACAATCTTATGCTGTTACTACAGTTGAAGCAGAATAACTAATGTATTGGTGCTTTTGGACTCATGGATTATATTTTGGTTATTAGAATAATGTGATATATATATATATAAGGATTTTACTGCAGTACCTGTTGATTTCTGTAAGGTTTTAATATGATGAAGGTAATTATATTTTTAGTATGTGACAATAAGAGAAACTTTACTTTGTTTGGGGAATCTGATAAATTGATTTTGGAATTAAGAGACCTTTTAGAGAAAGTCTGGACAAAGGTATTTTGGATAACTACAATGGTTGGAGTGGATTAAGTTGATCTTTGGATAATATTGTTTAAGGTTAAAAAATTTATGAAGATTATTTTTGGAATATTATGATACTATAGTTTTAGGAAAAGGACAACCTGCAGGGTGGGGCATAACCCGTCGCGTCGGACAAAGCTGCAGGAATCGAACCCACAACCATAGTGCGACAAGCCTTTATTTCCTACCACTAGCCTACAGGAAGTCCCTGGTTATTACAAAATAGTCTTACTAATCTAAATGGTATGTGTTAACATTTGGAACCTTATATAATTAGGATAAGTATAATATTTTTGAGTTCTATTATCTTTTTGAGTGAAAGATGAGTTGAAGGTTGAAACTCTAATTGTCAAGCATAAATATATATATACCTATCTCTTATTCAATGAATAAATTAATTCTTAAACTTTAGTAAAGGGATATTAAATCAAAAAAATGTGTTATCCTAATACCTTATGTCTTGTTGAACTGATGATATTTTAAATCAACATAGATTGAAGGCTTTGAGGCCCTCAATTTGACAGTTGATTGTGAATGATGACCTAAATCACTCCCTACAAATATTTACGTTTTCCTCCAATTATATGTCTCTAATTGCCACCAATGTTCTCCTTATCGAGATCATAATTTGGTGGTGACTTTCTTATTTCCATTTCCCTCTTATTAAGACTAAATTTTATTAACCTTATTTCCGATGTGGGTTTTCCACAAAGGTATTTTCTATTTTCAACCTTTTATTTTCCAAGAAAAATTTCAAATTGCGAGGACGAAATTTATTGAAGGAGGGGAGAATGTAACACCCCGAGCTTCCACGATACGCTTCTCATTCAATAATGCAATAGCTTGCATTGTACGCAACTTCGAGTTCTAAAACACCGCGACTAATCAAAGTAGCCGGTGTGAATAGTAATAACCACTTTTTAAAATTATAGAAATTTTATATTTCAAAATGGACTTCATTTTTGAATTCGTAATATCGAAATTATCCTAAGTTGAATTTTTTGTAACTTTCTGAGAACTTCCAATTTTTTTATGAATAGTGAAAAATACTTAAAACAACTTTATTAAATCAAAATAATTTATTGTGATAAATTATACTATTTAGAGGTTTTAAATTATAATTAGAATATATTTTTACCATTTTATCCAATGGCGGTAATTATAATTAATTTAACATTGAAATTGGACGTAAACAATTGCCAATCTTTTGATATAAATTGTTTCTTAAAAACACGCTATTTGTTGTGACAGTGGGAATTAATTATAAAATTAATCAATGCAACTTATATGTTTGGAATTTTGTAAAATAGACATCATTTTTGAATTGGGAATATCAATTATAGCTTAGGGTGAAATTTTGGCATTGTTCTGAAAAACTTCAATTTTTGATGAATAGTGAAATCACTAAGTGGTAGTTAAATTACTGATTTTTCGTTTAAATGAAATATTACCACTTCTGTGATTTGATTTTCAAAAATCCGACATACATGGTTTTCATTAAGAAGTAAAATGTGGTTTAATGAGATTAAAATAATTTTTTGGTGAATAGTAACTTTTAAGTTCTTAATCGCGATTAGAGGTAATTAGTGTAGTTTAAGGTAAAAATAATGTTTTAATAATATGAGATGAGCATGACACTTGTCCTACTACTATTGGATGAGTCATGGATGACCAATAAAACCCATGGGTCAACTTGGGGACCCCATGGAGCCACTTTAGTTGGAAAATGACATTAATATATATTTATTTAATGTTAAAATTAAATTGACACAAACATGAGTTATTTTGCTAAAACAGTTTTTAAGTGGGGTTACACAAGTCCAAATTTTGACTATAAATATTCATTAGAAATATAAAAATATTTCCTACATCATAGTAGTTTTTTATAATTTTTAGACATTAAATAAATTAAATTATTTATGACATCATTATGATGCAGCGATGACCTCCTTATTTAACGATTTTAATAAAATGAAAAGATAATGCAAAATCCAAGGCTTACACTTGTCCAAAGACTATTGGATGGGTAGATTTATAACCCTTATCACCTTAGCCACGAATTATATAAGTGTGGGACCTTTAGAATCCGAAAAGCATTGTGTAATAATGTAACATTTCAATCTTTCCAAAAGAGCCCCTCCTCTCCACTTATAAAAGGACCCTACCTCTCCCACCTTATTCACACCTTCAAGCCATTTGGCTCGGCCAACCTCTGCCCAAATACTCCCCCAACTTCCCCCTATTACTCTTAGAAGCCTCACTTTGGGAAGAATGCTTCTCAAGGAAGCCTTTGGCTCAAATCAAAAAGAGTTACCCGATTTTGAGGTAATGTCTTCTCTAATGTTGTTTTGTTTTATTTTTCTTCTCCAACCCCCTAAACTCTTTTTATTCATTACTTTTGTAACAAAACCAGTATCCTCAATATACTAGGATGTTTTTATAAGAAGTATTCGAGCTACACTTACACACACCTACATCTAATGGTTAAATAACATACGGTTTCTGTGGATGGCGAATTTCTGCCTCACGAAACGATGATTGTTCAACACTCATATAACACCTTAAAAGGTGGCCATTAAGATGTCACTATATTTATATATGATATATAATGTGTTTATGTTTTACTTATGCTTCTGTATTTCTCATTTATGTCATACTTTATGATTTCCATTATGGATAAAACGCGATAATTTCATTTTAGGAAGTGCGGACTACCGCCCCCTCAAAGTGATTTGAATCGTTAATGCCATATGTGGGATATATAAAGGATGGATTAAATGGTATTATACACTATATTATACTGTAATTATATTATAAATTTATATAATTATGATTTCATTCCATTAAATACGAAATAGAAATGAAAGTAGCGTTCATGCGTACGTACGGCTTACCGTCTCCATGAATGGTGCATTTCATTTCTTACCTCTAAATGTTACGTGACATTATGAATGAATGTATATACTGTATATATGATATATATGATATCTACATCATGAATATAATTCTGGATATAATGGATTTTTCACCACATGAACAACTTGTAATTATAAGAAGTTTATTTTTGACTCAAGTACCAAAGATCGACAAAACGACCGTTATTAACTTAAATAATTAAATAATGTTCATAACATGGTAATAAGGGATATAAAATGAATAATGAACATGAAAAAGGTTCTTAAGTAAATAGAAATTAACTCTAGTTTATTATTCAGGAGGTTAAAGAACGGTCGAGTCAGGACAAGACGCAAGGTAAGGGAATTTCTTAACCCAATTTCCATTCTTTGGGTTAATCTCCTACTTTCAAATTACATCATGATATTATTATGTCCTATCTTGTATTTGTACTTTCTTTATGTGTAATTGTAATAAATACACATAATAGATCTATTTTATTTTAAAAAATGATCTTTTTAAGTACTTCGTCTCAATCCCCTTTCATTGAGGCATATTTGGTTTTATACACAACTTTCTTTTATACAGTGTATAAACCCCTTTGACTTTTATGTTTATTCAAAAGGAATCTTTTTATACGAAGCGTTTTTCTAAATGAAAAAAGGGAATGTTTTTATTTCCGTACTTATGCGGCGACAACGACTTCTCCGCCGCCGTGACCATTATTTGAGTTTCGGCTTCCTCTACAAGCCATCATTTTTTTAATGAAAAATAAATACAAAGTTTTAACTTTCTTTTATTTTGGTATTGAAAATGGTTTTGAAAGCGTTTTTATTATATCAATGTGTTGTATTGATATCTTGTGATTGAAATGTGGAAATGTTATGTTTCCTTTATGCATGTTTTATGTGATACGATTATGTTATGGTTTATTATATGTTTAAACCCATTCATATGAGGAATGCATTGGACTTAGTAAGTGACGGGTGGAGCCCGCTATAGCTCCTCGATGCATCGGTAGGTCTCATGAGACAACTAGACGTGGAATTGGCCGAGGCCCTTTCCAAATTTGATTTATGGTTTTGGATGAGGCCTTAATCATTTTAGATGTCTTGGCCGAGGCCTTGACAAAATGTTTCAGAATGTCTGGCATTATACATTCCCTAATTATGAAAGTGGTTATTGATATTGCATGTGATTATTCGACCAGTAGAATATCCATGTGAATAAGTGAATGGCATTATCCCATTTTACTTTTTCCATATTATGTTGATGTTCAAGTTTAAAAGGATTTTGTTTTAGTTATACATTGCCTTAAATGTTTATGTTTATTTATGAAAGATTCCGCAATATTGTTATCCTTACTGAGCATCTGAGCTCACCCCTTTCAGTGTTTTAATATTTTCCAGGATGTGAAGAAGTATTTTATGAATGACCTACAGGGATTGTCAGAAGAGGATATGACTATGGACTATGGAGACTATGTTATTGTAGTTTTTCACTTTATGATGTAATGTAACGTTTACGAATGTATATAGTGTTTCCAAGGCTACTAAACTAATCGGTATTTCGAGACATGATCTTTTGTGATCATGCCAATGTTACGAAGTAATGCACCGACTCTGGGTAGCTGGGGTCGGGGCGTTACATATATCTCCCTCCAATTCATTGGGTAAAGATTTTATATCTCATGAGATAGACATGGCTGGAACAGTAGGTTATACCGGTTCAGTGAAACAGGACTAAAACGAAGAGTGAACTCAGTTCAGAAATGGAATTTGTCCACTAAGATAGTCTTGGAAATGAGTCTTGAATAATAAGAAATGATGCTCTATGATTATGTGTGTATGCCACAAAGTTTCATGTTTTAAGTTATGATTATTGTGATTACATTTCACTGCCATGATTTATCCCTTGTTATGAAATTATGATCTCTTTTGCAGGTTAAGATTTCCAAAAGTTATGTTCTTATGTATATGATGTGATTTATATTTCTTTTGTTTACCTTTACTGAGCATTTGAGCTCACCCTTTTATGTTTTCTTTTCTCCAGGATATAAAGAAAGGTTTTAGGTAAAAAAAAGGGAAGATATTTATGGGAGATATTGAAGATCTTTCACCACGATTAGAAGATTATATTCTGAGTTTCCAAAGACACTAAACTATTACGGTCCTTGTGTGTGTGTTTTTGTTATGTACTATGTATTCCCCAAAAGTAATGTAATGTCCATGTACGTCAAGCTTCGAGTCTCTACAGTTGGTATCAGAGGAAAGGTTTAGTCAACCTTTGGAAACTAGGATGCGAGAACTTTAGTGAGATCCCTAGAGATATTTATAAGGTATGTCTAGGGATGTCCCTAAGGATAAGTATACGTATAGGATATAGTCCTAGAACTATGGTAATGATATTAGATTAAACCAAAAATGTTAGATATTGAAGTTACTCCCCCTTTATTATGATTTTTACCTCTCACACTATTCTTTTTGGGTTTTAGACGATGGTTGGAACCCGAAGGAACCGTGTTGATCAATGTAATGGACAATGCAATGATTGTCCTCCTAAACAAACAAATGTTATGGGATATGGAGTGAAAAATATTATTGCTATACTTACACAAGCTATGAATAATTCTGGACTTCCAAATGAGTAAAGAAGGGAACAATATTCTATTGAGTCCTTCATGAGGCAACGTCCACCTTCTTTCAGTGGGTCTTCAGATCCACTTTTTGCTGAACAATGGATCAGTACTACTGAAAAGATATTTTCAGTTCTTCAATGTTCTGAACATGATAAAGTTATCTTATTAGTGTATCGTTTGGAAGGTGATGCTGATCAATGGTGGAATCTTATCAAGAATACGAGGCCAAGAGATGAAATTGAGTCCATGGAATGGGACGAGTTCAAGAACTTATTTTTCAATAAGTACTTCCCTCATATTCTTAGAACAAAGATGGAGAAGGAGTTTCTTGAAATAAAGCAAAAGGATGATGAATCTGTTGGTATATACGAAGCGAATTTTACAAGGCTTGAAAGGTATGCATCTGGCTTTATCATCCAACCTGAAAGTAAAGTTGATCGATTCTTCAGTGGCTTAAAACCAAATCTTTGAAGGGAATTAGCTATAAGAGACTTCAGTAGCTATGAAGAAATTGTGCGCTGTGCTATTAAGGTAGAAATGGAAGTTGGTGTTACATATTCATCTCATGGTTTTGAAAAGAAACGAAAGATGGAGTTCAAGGAGAAATCTCAGAATAATGGTGAAAAGAAGATGAATGCTTTCTTATGATCAAAGTGTGGAAAGAAGCATGGTGGAGATTGTCTTAAAGGGACTAGAAAATTTTTTAAGTGTGGAAAAGAAGGTCATCGAGCAGCTGAGTGTCGAAGTAATGGAAAAAGGGTTTCTATTGATGTGAATAAAGAAAAGACTGTAGAGAACACACCACCAACACTTCAATGATTCAAGTGCAAGGAAATGGTGCATTATGCTAATAAATTCCCTAATCCAAGGGTTAGTGATGATCTACATGAGCAACCACTTAAGGCAAAGGACAAAGGGAAGTCACATGCGATCATTATTGGCGATGTTGAATATGACAACAATGTGGTGGAATGATTAAGTGTTTATGTAATGGGATTCCAAAAAAATGTTGTATATAGTATCGTGGAATATTGGAATATTTATGTATTGGTCTATTGTGGTTTTCAATGGTACTGGTAACCATAGAATCTGATTGAGATATTTTTTTGGAAAAAAAAGATGATATGCGCATAATGAAAGGAAAACGAGAAAATGAAATGTTTGACCGTATTCATGAGCTCATGACTGATATAAGCAGAAGGTTATATCATGGTTTGAGTATATAGAATTTTTGGATTTTGGTATGTGGAAAGAGTAAACTTTTGACAGCATTCATGTTTTCACTAAGGTTCAATGGGTATTCATTCATCAAGAGAATACATGATTAAGGTATTCACATGTTTGTAATTTGACCAACAAGATATATCTTATGATATATGGGGGATAAATGATGGCATTCACGTGATTGTTATGTGACATTTCAAGTAATCATTTTCTTTATACTATGATCTTGGACCGAAGTATTTTAGATAAGCCTAAAGATTGGAATGGATTATGTTGGACATAAGTTAGGATATAACTTTTTTTGATATTATTGATGGGATTTTATCGTAATATAACTTTAGAAAAAGGACAACCTGCAGGACGGGTGACAACCCATCGCGTCGGACAAGGCTGTGGGAATCGAACCCACAACCGAAGTGCGACTGGCCTTTATCGCCTACCACTGACCTACAAGAAGTCCCTGTTTAGTAGAAACTAGTTTTATTATATTAAGTAGTATGATATATGAAGTATAAGTCAATTTTAGGAACCATATATGATTAATCTCACTATAGATGGACTTACGTATTTTTTGATAACTTTTATAACCTTTTGTTTGAGACATATGGAATGACCCATCATTCTATCACATGATCAGCTAACACATCACGAATTACAAATTCAACTTCAATTTCTTTAAGAGATGAAGTGGAAATTATCCAAATAATGACCAACGGTGAGACTATACCAAAATCACGAAAGTATTTCTTCTAATTCCAATTTCATCAACTTTAGGGAAATGATCTTGAAAACCAAAAATTTTGTCCTAGTGCTCTTATATCTGATGAATCAGATGGTACCTTAGATCGTCACAAATTTATGGCTTTGTGATTTTTGGCTTTTCCATATCCATGTTCTCTACCACTCTCCATCAGAACTTGATGGTTAGATTTTTCTTCCATATCTATATTTTCACCTATGTTCTCCTACGTGGAAACCCAGTGATGAGTTAATTTGGGTAACCGTTACATTTCATACTTTAGTTTTTAAATCCAAGTTTGGGTATTCCTTTTTACGATGTGGGTTTCTATTAAACAAACTTTCGAGTAGTAAACCATTTATAACTCCGACGAATTTCAAGGGCGAAATTCATTTTAAGGGGGGTAGAATGTAACACCCCGAGATTTTATGAAAAATGTTCTTTTAATTTCATTAATGTCTTGTGTAGTATGCTACACCAAGATTACCTTGAGCTATACGCAACACCGTATTAGCTTGCAGTATACACAACACTATTCTTGGATCGTGTTACACACAATTTTGATAATAGTTATTCTATGCAACATTGAGTATATATATATATATATATTCAATGTATAAATGAAATATGGTTGGATTATATTATATGAAACAACAAAGGATTCTTGCACAACACGCAACCCTGACTTGGCTTGCATTACATGCAAGCGCGACCTTCCGCGATAGCGTGTGTTGTACGCAATACCGAGTTTCGCTAAATAATGATATGCTATTAAAATATTATTAAAACTAGCCGTTATGAACAGTAATAACCACTTTTTGAAATTTTGTAAATTTTATTTTTCAAAATGGACTTCATTTTTGGATTCGAAATATCGAAATTAGCTTAGGGTGAAATTTTGGTACTTTTCGGATAACTTTCATTTTCTGATGAATAGTGAAAATTACTAAATTTTAATTAAAAACAACCTTTTTAATTGAAATAATTAATAGTGATAAATTATTAATTTGAGTGGTTTTAAAGTATATTTAGAATATATTTTTACAATTTAATACAATGTTGGTCATTGGATGTAATTTCACATTTAAACCAGACATAAACAAATGTCAATCTTTTGATAGTTATTATCTCTTAAGAACACACTATTTGTTTTGATGACGAGAATTAATTTTTAAATTAATTAATGAAACTGATATGTTTTTAATTTGATAAAATAGACATCATTTTTGAATTCATAATATCAAATATAGCTTAGGCCTAATTTTTGGTACTTTTCTGGAAACTTTCATTTTTTGATGAATAGTGAAACCACTAAGTGGTAGTTAAAAAAACTGAATTTTTCATAAAACTTAATTTTACCGCTTCTGTGAGTAGAATTTCAAAAATCTGAGAGACACAGTTGATGTCAGTAAGTAAAATGTGGTTCAATGAGATGAAAATAATTTTTGGTGAATAGTAACTTTTTACTTTTTTTTTACCACGGTTAAAATTAAATAGGGTAATTAAGGGTAAAAATGATATTATTATTACCCTAACACATGTTCTAATTTTATTGGATACATGTAATTCGACCAAAAACAACCTTAGGAATAAAATATTACCATTTAGGCCCACTTGGATTAGATTAGGACATTTATTATTAATTTATTTAAAGAAGGGTTAAAATAGTTAAAATAAAAGTTTAATAAGTATATCATTTTTAATATAGGGTTATACATAAGATAAATTCAACTATAAATATTAATTAGAAAGCTAAAACAATTTCCTACATAAGGATATTTTATTATTAAATTTTAGACTTTAAATAAGTTAATTTATTTAGGACACAAAGATGATGCAGTAATTATCTTATTAATGAAATATTGACATAATTGATGTTATAAATACCCAAATAAATTTAATTTGAGACTTTTTATGAATTCCACCAATTTTCTAGGTTAATATGACATGTTTGTATTGATTTAATTAACTTTTTTAGAACTAATCATTCTGTTATTATCTTTACAAAAAAATCAATTACTAAATAGTGTCAAAATTGACATAAAATAGTTTTTTAAAAAAATATTATATTATTAATTGTTATTTTATTCCTAAAAATCTAAGGTTAGGCAAAATGGCTTAGATAAGGTTATATATATTAATAATAAACAACTTGGGGTTCGTTTGGCTTGTTATAGTATGTTTATTAACTTTATAGTATAAGAACACAAGAAGACACGGTAAAAGTAAAATTATTTAACTTAATGTTAAATCTAAATGATAAGGTTAAAATAGGAACCTAAACTTGTATAAATTCTATTTGATGAGAGGATTTCGACCCATACCCACATTATCTTCTAAATAAATCAATTTGGAGCTATTTAAAACCGAACTTGACTTTATAATAAAATAATATTTTTAGTTTTTCCAAAGGAGCCCCTCTCCTCCCTTATAAAAGGGCACCTACTCCCCCTCTTCCTCACACCACTTTGAGTCTTCATGCTCGGCCAACCCCTGAAAAATTCTCTTCTCTACTTCCCTAGAAACATCCTAGAGGTCCTGGTCTTCTTCAAAAACCAATTTTAGTGCTCTAAGAGGAGGACTCAAAGAGGCGCTTCAAAGAAGAGGTAATGTCCGTTACCGATTCTTTCAACTTTATTTCTTCCTCCACTTCTTCTTATTAGGTTGTTTCATTATTAAGTAATAACATAAGTATCACTAATATACTGATATGTTATTATAATTATGAAACAACCCTATTTCACCATCTATCCATCCTACGGAAAATGAAATCACCGCGCGTGCGTACGTACGGAATACCATCTCCCCGCCGTGGTGTAATCTATTTTCCACCACCACCTTACTTGGATGGGTATAATGGTGTACATAACAACTATATATGATTATTTTAAAGTGATATTTATTCTGAAATAGTATACATACACTCCAATACAATTCCACGATCATGAGAACGATATCATCGCTCGTGCGTACGTACGGACTACCGTCTCCATGACGCAATGAGATACATTCTCCACGTTAACCATTCATGAATGATTATAAAGTATATATAATAAGTAATCATGAAATATATGACATAATAATGATACTCGATTTATGTGTATATATATGTATGTAATCTACTTAATTCCATTCAACTCAATAAGGAAACGAAAACAGCGTTCATGCGTACGTACGACCTACCGTCTCCATGAACAATGTATTTCTTTCCATTTACTAATATATTATATATATGTATATTCTGAATATATATTATATATAAATCATGTTTTATATTTTGGAATTAAGTAATCATGTTCTAAGTAATCATATGAATAATTACAAGTCAAAACACGGACGAAAAATGAAACGATTTTACCCAAAACGCTCTTTAACATGGAATTTACAAAAGAATGGGTAATATAAAGTCATAAGTGAACCATATATGATATCATAACAATGAGTATGATTCTGTAACAAGTCAATGACATTATTTAAATCATTATACAGGAGTTTCAGACACTTACGAAGCAAATCGGACCTAAGATAAGGGAAATATCACAATCTCATTTTTATCCGAGATTGTTTATACTTTGGCATTTACTGGGGTGTATTTTATCATCCACATCCATGTTTCCTCAATATGTAATATTATTTCCATCCACCTAAAATTTTTTGAATCCAATTTTACCCTTCGGTGAGTTTTTAGTAAAGGATATAAAAGGAATCTTTTGTCGTTTTTCGTACGAGGTACTTTTTGACTTTTCCGACAAAAGTACGAAGAATGTTTTTTTTACTTATACAGCATGGATGGATTTTTAAAACATTATTTCCAAGAATCTTCCTTTACAAGTTTTCAAGTTTATTTTTAATCAAATTCTTTTAGTTTATAATTGTACGACATGTTAAGAAAGTAAAAGTGTTTTTGAAGTAGAAATGATATTTTCCTCAAGAATGGAGTTCAAGTGTTTTATCAAAATTATTTTACATATAAGATAATATAGGGTTCTGTTTTTATCCCTATTATTACATTGATTTGATTATGTTGTGATTGAATTATTTTTATGAATTCCTTTATCTTATATGAATTGTTTTATGATGTCACGATGTTTAAGATTCCCATTTTTATTACATGGGTTATGCAATGATGTATGATTTATGATTTTGTGGAACACATAAGAATGGTATCATTATGAGATGGGTGGTACCTATATCTCCCTCCAATGCATTAGGTAAAGATTTTATATCTAATGAGATAGACATGGCTGGAACGGTAGGTTATACCGGTTCAGTGAAACAGGACTGAAACGAGGAGTGAACTCGGTTCAGAAATGGACTTTGTCCACTAAGATAGTCTTGGAAATGAGTCTTGACTAATAAGAAATGATTCTCTATGATTATGTGTGTATGCCACAAAGTTTCATGTTTTAAGTTATGATTATTGTGATTACATTTCACTGCCATGATTTATCCCATGTTATGAAATTATGATCTCTTTTGCAGGTTAAGATTTCCAAAAGTTATGTTCTTATGTATATGATGTGATTTATATTTCTTTTGTTTACCCTTAATGAGCATTTGAGCTCACCCTTTTATGTTTTATTTTCCCCAGGATATAAATAAAGTTTTTAGGTAAAAAAAAGGGAAGATATTTATGGGAGATGTTGAAGATCTTTCACCACGATTAGAAGATTATATTCCGAGTTTCCAAAGACACTAAACTATTACAGTCCTTGTGTGTGTGTTTTTGTTATGTACTAAGTATTCCGAAAAAGTAAAGTAATGTCCATGTACGTCAAGCTTCAGGTCTCTACAGGCAAAAATTAATTTAAAATTAATTGCCACTGTCAAAATAAAAAGCGTGTTTTTAAGATATAATAACTATCAAAAGATTGATACTTGTTTATGTCCGGTTTAATTGTGAAATTATGTGCAATGACCAAAATTGTATTAAATGGTAAAAATATATTCTAAATATACTTTAAAACCACTCAAATTCATAATTTATCACTATTAATTATTTTGATTAAAAAAGTTGTTTTTAATTAAAATTTAGCAATTTTCACTATTCATCAAAATATAAAAGTTATCCAAAAAGTACCAAAATTTCACCTTAGGCTAAATTCAATACTCAGAATCCAAAAATGAAGTCCATTTTGGGAGATAAAGTTTATAAAATTTCAAAAAGTAGGAATTACTATTCATAACGGCTAGTTTGATTGGTTGTGGTGTGTGTTAGAACTCGAAGTTGCGCATAACACACGCTACTGTATTATTCAAAGAGAAGCATACCATGGAAGCATGGGGTGCTATATTCTCCCCTACTTCAAATAATTTCATCCTAGAAATTTCTAGAATACTACCGCATGAAAGGACTCGGGTGGTTCTTCATCATAAGTTCCTCGGGTTCCCACGTTGCCTCTTCCATCTTATGGTTTCTCCACAAAACTTTTACCAGACGAGTCGTCCGATTTCTTAGCAGTTGTTCTCTCGTATCAAGAATCCCGATGGGCTCTTCGCAATAAGATAGATCGGGTTCCAGTTCTAATTCCTCATAGGTGAGTACATGCATTGGGTCAGGCACGTATTTCCTCAACAGTGATACGTGGAACACAACGTGAACTTTGGAGAGACTTGGCGGCATTGCCAAATGGTAAGATACAACCTCAATTCGTTCTAGAATTTCGAAAGTTCCAATGTACCTGAGACTCAATTTACCCTTCTTACCAAAACTTATAAGTCCCTTCCCTGGAGATACCTTCAAGAAAACATGATCTCCTACCTGAAATTCCAAATCCTTTCTTCGGTTGTTAGCATAGATCTTCTACCTACTTTGAGCTACTTTGATTTGGTTTTGGATTACCTTTACCTTTTCCATTATTTCCTCCACCAGTTCTGGGCCTACAAGTTTTTGTTCACTAATGTCATCCCAACATGTTGGTGTGCGAAATCTCTTTCCGTATAACGCTTCATATGGTGCCATCTGAAGACTCGAATGGAATCTATTGTTATAGGAAAATTATGCCAGAGGTAAATATTGATCCCATATACCCTGAAAGTCAAGTGAGAATGATCTCAACATGTCTTATAAGGTTTGAATAGTCCGTTCTGATTGTCCATCTGTTTGAGGGTGGTAAGCAGTGCTCAAACGAAGTTCAGTATCCAAGGCCTTATGAAGAATCTTCCAGAATCTTTAAGTAAAACAGGGATCACGATCCGAAACAATCGATAGGGGTACTCCATGAAGTCTCACAACTTCATTAATATATAGTCTTGCTAGATGTTCCAGTGGTAGATCTTCTCTTATAGCAAGAAAATGTGGTGACTTGGTAAGACGATCAACAATAACCCATATTGCATCATTCCTTCTAGGAGTCTTTGGTAGTCCCATGATAAAGTCCATCGTGATATTATCCCATTTCCACTCAGGTATGGGAAGAGGTTGCATGAATCCTCCTGGCTGTTGCCTTCTATCTTTCACTTGTTGGAAAACCATACATCTTGACACAAAATCAGAAATCTCCCTCTTCATGTTGTCCCACCAAAAATTTTCCTTCAAGTCTCTATACATTTTGGTGCTCCTAGGGTGTATAGAGAAATTGGAACTATGAGCATCGTCTAGAAATTCCCTTTTTAGATTAGGTATATCAAGAACAAAAAGTCTCTTCCCAAATTTCAAAATTCTATCTTCATACACAAAGTCTCTCAATCTCCCATCATTCACAGATTTAATCTTCTTTTGAAATTATTCATCATTATTCTGAGAACTCTTAATCCTTTCTAGTAAAGATGGTTTGGAAACCATTTGAAAAATCACTTATGTATCACCTTCCATGGTTATTCCCATGTCAATCTTCACTAGATCCATGAAAATTGGATCCCTTTCAATTATCATATTGTTCAAAACTCCATGATCTTTTCTGCACAAAGCATCTTCCACCTTATCTACCTTCCCCGGGTGGTAGTGTATTGTACAATCATAATTCTTGAGTAATTCAAGCCATCTCCTTTGCCTCATGTTGAGTTCTTTTTGTGAGAAAATATATTTCAAAATCTTGTGATCAGTATAAATCTCACATTTTTCACCATAGAGGTAGTGCCTCCATATCTTCAAATCAAAGATCACAGCTGCAAACTCAATATCATGATTAGGATAGTTTTTTTCATGAATTTTCAACTGTCATGATGCATAGCAATAACCCTATCATTTTGCATAAGGACACAACCAAGTCCTTTCTTTGATGCATCACTATAAATAACGAACCCATCATTCCCTGATGGTAGATTCAATATAGGATCATTGACTAATCTTCTCTTCAGTTCTTCAAAACATTCTTCACACTCTTTTGTCCAAACAAATTTAACCCCCTTACGTGTGAGCATTGTTAATGGGTTAGACAATCGGGCAAAATTCTGGATGAAACATCGATAATAACCTGCCAAACCAATAAAACTGCGTACCTCAGTTATACTCGTAGGTGATAGCCATTATTGGATTGCCTTGGTCTTAGAAGGATCAACAAAGATTCCATATTTAGTGAAAATATGGTCAAGAAAAGAAATCTTCTGAAGCCAAAATTCACACTTGCTAAACTTCCCATATAATTCATGTCTTCTCAGAGTCTTCAAGATAATGTGCAAGTAATTTTCATGATCTTCATAGATTTTGGATTATACCAAGATATCATCAATAAATACCACCAAAAAATCATCGAGATATTCCTTGAAAACTATATTCATTAGTTCCATGAATACAAAGGGTGCATTAGTCAGCCCAAAAGGCATTACATTAAACTCGTAATGCCCGTACCTGGTTCGAAATTCTATCTATGGAATGTCTTCCTTATTCACACACAACTGATGGTATCCAGACCGAAGGTCAATCTTTGAAAAGTATTTAGTTCCATGCATTTGGTCAAATGAATTATCAATGCGAGGTAGGGGATACTTTTTCTTTATTGTTATAGCATTGATCTCCCTATAGTCGATACATAACCTCATAGATCCATCTTTCTTTTTAACAAATAGAACAGGGGCTCCCCAAGGAGAAACACTAGGGAAAATAAATCCTTTATTACTCAATTCCCCTAGTTGTTTCTTTAGTTCAACTAATTCCACAGTGGCCATTCTATAAGGGGTCTTCGATATAGGCCTTGATCCATGAATTAAATCAATGGAAAACTCAACTTCTCATTCTGGAGGATGTCCAGGTAAATCTTCTAGAAACACATCTACATATTCTTTCACAATAGGTACATCCTCTATTTGAACATTCCTTTCCTCACCCACCATAATTTCATTCTCTTCCTCCCCAATTATTGAATTTAGTTGAGCTACTGGGGGTGGATATAGATAAGAATTAGGTGGTGACGATTCTGCTCTAAAGATAAGGTGTTCCTTATCATCATCATCAAAAATCGCAACCTCCTTCTTCTTACAATAAATCTTCGCATCATGGTCTGAAAGCCAATCCATACCGAGGATTATATCAAACTCAATCATAGGTATGATGATGAGATCAGCAGATAAAGAAGATTTATGTGATCTAATGGGGAATGATTCAAAAAACTTTATTACAATGATACTTCCCTTAGGAGTTTTAACTGACAACTCCCTTGTTAAATCAAATTAGAAATATCTAATTTTCTTAGAAAACAATGTGATGATCTAGAATCAAATAATGCATTTGATAAACTTGAGGAAACCATTAAATTACCTGCCACCACATCTTTTGGAGCTTCTACCTCAGCAGTAGTGATAATATAAGCTTGGCCTTGATCCATTGGCCTTTTCTGAGGTAAGTTCCCCTGACGCTTAGGACATTCATTTTCATAATGTCCCATCTCCCTGCAATTGTAGCATTGGACATCAGTAGCTTCCTTCTTCCCCTTGCAATCACGATCTTGGTGGCCTTTTTCACCACACTTGTAACAGACTCCCGTTCCTTTTAAGCAAGTACCAGGGTGTTTCTTCCCACATTTACTGCAGGATGGATATTCAACTTTTCCCTTCTTCCCTTTATTTACATTCCCAAATTGATCAGCAGATCTCTTCTTATCTTGCTTTGCTTTAAAGTCATAAGACTTAGAGAATTCTTTCTCTGTCTTGATAGCACATGAGACAATGTCTTTGTACGACGAGAAGGATTGTGAGACTAATGCTCGATGGAGAAATAGTTTTAACCCATCAAAGAAAAAATCAATCTTACTTCTTGGGTTACGTATATAATCTCTAGAATAACTTGCTAACCTTGTAAAGTTAGCCTCATATTTTGCGACATTCTCATCCTCCTTTTGTCTCAGACTCAGAAATTGCCTTTCCATATCTGCTCGATGGTCACAAGGAAAGTATTTTTCTAAAAATAGATCTTTGAACTCTCTCCATTCCATATTTGATACTTCATCATCTTCCTTTGTGTTTTGAATCAATGACCACCATTGATCAGCATCTCCAGTGGGGCGATAAACTGCCATGCCAACTTTTTCCCTTTCACTACTCCCCAAAGCCTGAAATATTTTCTCTAGGTAACTTATCCATTGCTCAGCTACTAATGGATTTGTACTCCCATTGAATGTTGGTGGTTTCTGCCTCATGAAGTGATCTAACATTGATCCTTCACGCTGTGGCTCAGGGTGCTCCATACGGGTAAGGTAATTATTCATAACCTGAGTGAGTTGTCCCAGTATGGTGATTAGTTGATCAGCACCAGTTGCATCACCAGCTCCACTATAATTATATTGAGCCGGAGGGCAATCCATACATGGAGTGCGTGAATTGATATGGTTTCCATTCCTTCCACCAGGTGCCATTTTCTAAACAATGGCATAAACTAGATCATTTTATGAATCAAAATACATAATTCCATACTTATAAAACACTTAACATAAATTGAACTATTTACGGATATAATCCATAATCATAAAAAATTTTTCTTTGAGGAAGTATATACTCATAAACCCTTAATAATTATTTGTAAATAAAATGAGAGTTATCCTAAGTATATCCCCCTGGAGTGTCGTAACCAAGAGTGCAGTAAGACCCGTTGTCGTGTACCAGTTCCCGTTCAAGTCTAGCTCAAAGTGGTGTTTTCGGGTTTTACCCCTAGGTACATCTATGCCAGAGCTGCCTCTACCTGCTCGTATCTAGACAGGGATGTATTGCTCGAAAAACTCAAAAAATCTCTACAATACCAAAATTCTAGGAAGTTCTTCTATACTAATCCTCAAAGTCCATCTTAAATCTTTGTGCTCTAATCAGAGTTTATCTAAATCTAGCTTCCAAGGTTTGTACTAAACTTCCTCTGATACCAACTGTAACGCCCCGACCCCAGTTTCCCAGAGCCAGTGCATTATTACATAACATTGGCATGATCACAAGAAAGATCAAGTATCGAAAGACCGATTAGTTTAGTACCCTTGGAATCACTAGATACATTCATAAAGTTTAAATTACATCATAAAATGAAAACTACAACAACATAGTCTCCATAGTCCACACTCATTTCCCCACACACTATCCCAGCAGGTCATTCATAAATTACTTCTTCACATCCTGGAAAAAATAAAACATTGAAATGGGTGAGCTCAAATGCCCAGTAAGGATAATAATATAGCGGAAACTTTCATAATAATAATAAACATTTAAGGCAATGTATAACTAAAACAAAAGTCTTTTAAACTTGAACTTCAACATAATAAGGTAGAAATAAAATGAAATAATGCCATTTACTTATTCACATGAATATTCTACTAATCGAATAATCACATGCAATATCAATAACCACTTTCATAATGATGGAATGCATAATTCCAGACTATCATAACCATATAGCCAAGGCCTCGTGCCAAGAATACAAATAAGATTTTGTCAAGGCCTTGTGACAATATGCTAGTTTGTCTCATGAGACCTACCGATGCATCGAGGAGCTATAGAGGGCTCCACCCGCCACTTATTAAGTCCAATGCATTCCTCATATGAATAGGTTTAAACATAACATAAATATTCGTATTAAAATTAGCATACGAAATGTCAATACTTTCTCCATAAACCATGAATGGTATAAAAATAACACATCAACAGTCAAACATATCACAAAACCTTCAATACAATATGGAAGTTTTGTATCATAATAAATAAACTTCAAATAAGCTTAAAATCCATCAAAGGATGTTGACCTAGATGAAATCAAAACTATTTGAGAGAAATATCTCTTTTTTGAAATCATTTAAAAATCACATAATTATAAAATAAAACTTTTAATTTGAAAATATTCTTAGAATATTGTAAGGGAAGCTTCGAATATTTTATAATGGCGGAAAATAGCCGCACCCGCCGTATAAGTTAAAAAAACATTCTTACCTTAATTCTGTCGAAAAGGTTAAAAAGGACCTTGTTTGGAAAATGACAGAAAGATTCATTTAGAAACCTCTTATAAAAAGTCAAACAAGGGTATAAATGAATTTAGCCCATATTCTATAAAATATCAAGAATGTTTTGAAATACATTTTTAAGAAACAAGGACGTGGATGATAAAGAGGTCCCAGTGGATAATTACGTATAAACAACCTTAGATAATGAAGAGATTGTGAAATAAACCTTACCTTGTACTTTTCCTTGGTTGGGGGTAGGTTAAAATCCTGTATAATGGTGAAATAATTGTTATTAAATTATACAATAATCATATACATTAATATGATATCATATATGATCTTTTAACATTGCTTTGTTAATAATATCTTAATATTATTGTCGTTTCGGGTGTTAACTTACTCATTTTATTTTATATGTTTTGTTATGTAAGACATGTTTGTTATGGATAGGTTTTATATTATTAATATCCAAAATTATATCAAGTCCTTAAGCATTATTTTTAATCATTAAATGAGAATTAGTCTTGAATGGATACGATGGAGAATGAATCTCATCGCGTTCGTAGAGACGGTAGTCCGTACGTACGCACGAGCGACAATATCATTCTTTTGATATTAAAATAATATATAATTGGATGTTATATCATATATAAAGAATCATTATCATGTTATATTTATTATTTACATTAATTACACATCATTATAATACCCATCCAAATAATAATTTATTGAATAACAATTACACCATGACGTGGAGACGGTAAGCCGTACGTACACACGTATGGTGACATGTCATTCAAATGATGGATAGAATACTGAATATGGTTGTACCATATTTATAATAACATAAAAGTATATATAATATACTGGAGTTATTATTTTAGAATGGTAATAACAAATAAAGAAGAAGTGGAAGAAGAAAGGAACTTGAAAGAGGGTGGTGAAAACATTACCTCTTCTTCGGGTTCTTCCTTTTGATTTGATCAAAAGGATTATTTAGGTTGGATTTCTGACTAAAAAATGTCCTCTAGGATGAATTGAGGGAATATGAGAGAGTATTTGGGTAGGGTTTGGCCGAACCAAAATTCTTTTAAGGTGTGAATTAATGAGAAGGGGGAGTACCCTTTTATAAGAGGGGTGAGGGGCACCTTTGGAAAAGCTAGAAATATTATTTTATAATAAATTAATATTCGGTTTCTAATGGATCCAAAGTGGATTATTTAAAGGTTAAGGTGGGTATAGGTTAAAAACCACTCAACCAATAGGATTTAGACAGGTTTAGGTTACTATATTAACCTTATCTTAAAGTATTAACTCTTAGTTAATTAGTTTCACTTTTACAATGTCTCTTTGTATTTTTATATTATATGGTTAATAAACTTACTATATACATCCAAGAGACCCCAAAGTGGTCCATTAATGATACAAATATCATGATATAAGTATCTTGGCATAACCTTAGATTTTTATGAATTTAATATCAATTAATAATATAATATTTGTTTTAAAAACTCTTTTATGTCAATTTTGACACTATTCAATAATTGATTTTTGTAAAAATCATAACAGAATGATTACTTCGAAAAAAGTTAATTAAATCAATCCTAACATGTCATATTAACCTATAAATTTTTTGTTATTTATAAAAAGTCTCAAATTACATTTATTTGGGTATTTATAATATCAATTATTATAATTTTTCATTAATTAGGTAATTACTGCATCACCATTGTGTCATAAATAAATTAAAATATTTAATGTTTAAAAATTATAAATAAAATAACATTATGTATGAAATATTTTTATCTTTCTAATGAATATTTTTAGTCTAAAATCCAACATATATGACCCTATGTAAAAATTGTTTTGTTAAAAGATATATGCTTATGTCATTTTTGTATTTATTTTAACTTAATTAAAATAAAGTGTCCCTATCACCTACAAGTGGCTCCATGGGGTCCCAAAAATAGACCACAAGATGTACATGGTCGGAAATGTATCAAAAAATAAGGTTAGGACACGTTTTAGGGTAATTTATTATTATTATAATATTATTGTTTTACCCTTATTTACCAGATTTACCTTTTAACCATGGTAAATAAAATTTTTACCGAAGTAATTATTCAAACTGTCTAAAAATAAAAGTTACCTATTTACACAATTTGGACATCCTAATTCCAAATATGGAATCCATTTTTTCCAAATTCAAAACACAGAAGTGGCAGAAATTAATTTAAAATCAATTCCAGCTGTCAAAATAAATAGCGTGTTTTTAAGATATAATAACTATCAAAAGATTGATACTTGTTTATGTCCAGTTTAATTGTGAAATTATGTCCAATGACCAAAATTGTATTAAATGGTAAAAATATATTCTAAATATAATTTAAAACCACTAAAATTTATAATTTATCACTATTAATTATTTTGATTAAAAAAGTTGTTTTTAATTAAAATTTAGTAATTTTCACTATTCATCAAAATATAAAAGTTATCTGAAAAGTACCAAAATTTCACCTTAGGATAAATTCGATACTCCGAATCCAAAAATGAATTCCATTTTGAGAGATAAAATTTATAAAATTTCAAAAAGTAGGTATTAATATTCATAACGGCTAGTTTGATTGGTTGTGGTGTATGTTAGAACTCGAAGTTGCACATAACACACGCTACTATATTATTCACAGAGAAGCGTACCGTGGAAGCTTGGGGTGCTACATCTAGTTATAAATTACTATAAAGGGTTATTATATAAAATAATAGTAGATAAATGTTCAGACAAAATAGATGAATTATTAGAATAAATATCAAAATCAATTATTTTTTAAACCATAAATATCTTGAACAATAATTATTTTCCACAACATATTCTACTATAGTTGTAGATAAATAAACAGAAAGTCATTTCTTTGAACTCCAAGAAACTAAATTTTTACTTAGAAATCTGAAAGTTCCACTTTTAATACTTTTTATCAATTTTTTAACCTTTAAAATCTGAATCATAAAATATTTTCAAATAAATATTATTTCTACTAGGATAAAATAAAACATGGTTTATTGAACCTTTAAAATATTTAATTATCCTTTTAACAATTTTCAAGTGAATCTATTTTGGTTAATATTGAAATATAGCACAAAAAAATACACGAAAGATAAAATTTGGTATACAAGAAGTTAAATTCAATAAACTAACAATCAATACTCTAAAAAAATTATTATCTATTGATTTTACAGCTTTATCAAAATCTATTTTACAAGAAGTACTCATTGGAGTATTTGAAATTTTATAAGAGTCAAGTAAAAACTTTTTAACCAATTCCCTATAACATTATATTTATTAAGAAAAAAATCATAATTACTTTGATATATTTGATGTCCTATTTTTTTCAATATCCCATAAGACTTATTTCAAATTCAGAAGTCATTAAATCTGAAAATTCTTTACTATTTATTTCACTTAAATATACAAATATGATATCATCATCATATATTTGAATAATCAAAATTTATTTAGAGTTTTTATTAATGAAAAAATAGGATCTATTTTTTCCTTTTACAAAACCATTTTTCAAAAGAAATTATTTTAATCTTTTATAATAAGATCTCAAATGTTGTTTAAGTCTATAAAAAGATTTATAAAATTTTAAAACATGTTAAGGTTTATTTTAATTTTTAAAACCAAGGGATATTTTACATAAACCTATTTAGAAATATAACCATGTATAAAATAACTTTAGACATCTATTTTATATAATATAAATTAATGATGATAAACATAAGATAATAAAATTATAATAGATTATAACTTAGAAATAGGCAAAAAATTCTCATCATAATCAATGCCTTCTTCTTGATAATAACCATGAGAAACTAATCAAGATTTTTTTTCTTATATTTTTTTCTATATTAAGCAATTTTTTTTCTAAAAATCCACCTGGTACCAATTAATTGTCGATCTTTAGGTGGTATAACCAAAATCCAAACATAATTTCTATAAAATTGATTTATTTCTTTTCCCCCAGCTAAAATCTACTTAGAATTAGTTAAAGCTTCAAAATTATCTTTTGAAAAAAAATTAGAAATAAAATAATTGTGATAAAAAAATTATTTATGAATTTCTGGTTTTAACACTTGATTTAATAGCCCAAATAACTATATCTATAGGATTATAATTATGTGTTTTCAAAGATATTTCAAGAGTGAGACTCTCCCCTAGAATATGTATAAGGCCATAGCCTTAAAAATTACAAAATCTTGAGTTATGTTAAGAATTCACATTGAGGATCTTTTATAGTTTATAGTTTTAGAGAATAGGCCATAAAAATTACACAATAACTCAAATTTATACAAAGTGGAATCAAATAAAACAATATCCATTTATTATGTAATAGAAAACTTTTAAAAGCAAACATGATTTATTTTTCTTGAAAAAAATATTCATAACATTCATCTTAACCTATTATTTTCTCTTACTATCCATGTAACCTAGGGAAAACTTTTCAAAAACTTGGGATTAAAACAAAAATATCATTAAGGTATATAAAATAAATAATTAAACTATTATTCCATAAATATTTTAAACTCATGAAAACATTTTCACAAAAATAATACTTTTTACCCATAACCCATAAAACAGAAACCCTTTAGCTTACCTCATGAAATCATAAGATTCATGTTAAACTCATAGAAATCATAAATCATAAAGGTAACCTATGGAATCAATATCATACTTTCATTTTATATTTCAAAGTTACATAGGGACTAACCTTCACGGTTATGTTTGGAATACCCATAATAGTATATTCCCTAAATCTCTTAGGAGAAACCATATTGTTTAACTCCGTCTCATTACCCAATGAATTGGAGAGATATCAAGGTCTCACCTGACCTCAGTTTATCATGTAACCACCCATATACATAATCAATTCCCAAGAACCAAAACATAATCACACCACATAATTCTTGCATAAAAGAAAAATAACATTTCCACATTTCAATCATAAGATATCATTTCAAGATACTGACATAATAAATCCATTATAAAAAACATTTACAATATCAAAATACATGAAAAGATAATATGGTATTTATTTTACTTTCAAAAATATTATGTCTTATATAAGAATCCAAATATCAAATAATTATTATAGCAGCAAAGAAGTCATTGTCGCCGTATACGTTAAAAAAACATTCCAGTTTTCGTTTTGTACGGAAATTCAAACACCACATATAAAATGATTCCTTTTAAAAAAAATTGAATGAAATTAAATATATAAATAAAATATAATATATTCAAAATTAATTTCACATGTAATAGTTTAATTATATAATCAAGAAGTATAAATTTAACCCAAAAATGGAAATTGGGTTAAGAAATTCCCTTACTTAGAGTCCGACTCATCACGAAAAATATTTATATTATTGAATAAAAAAATTAGGTTAAATTATAATTTCTTTATAACATTTTTAAAGTTTATTATTCCTTTTATATCACTTATTATCATCTTATAAAAATTACATAATTATTTAAGTTCATGTTAGATGCTTTGTCGATATTTGGTACTTGAGTTTAAAATGAACTTGGTATGATGTCAATAGTCCATGTAATCATAATTACATCATATAATGAATATAAAACATGAAATAAATATTTTATATATTCATTATATTAGTATTTATAAAAATAATTTAAGATAAACTAAAAACACCATTCATGGAGAATGTAGGCCGTACATACGCATGAATGCTATTCTCATTTTTTTCCTATCATATTGAAAGACCAAAATTAAATTAAATTTATATAAATATATATAATGTAATTAAAGTTGAATTAATATTTTTTTTATATCACATATATTTACTAAAACAATCCTTAATACATTCCATGTGATGTGTGGACGAATCACATTATTTTGAAGAGGTGGTAGTCCACACGTCCCCAAACAAAGTTATCATATAACCGCAATTTGGAAAGCATGAAGGTATGATTAATATAAAATTTAAATAATATTAAATAGGTTATAATACACATATCAAAATATCATTTTTCATAAATAATGGTTTTAATACCATCCAAAAAGTTGGTAAAGTAAAAGGAACAAAAACATTATTCACGGAGGCGATTATCCGACATAACTTGGACAACAATCGCGTTTCTTTGAATAAGAGGAGGTGAGAAATTAAATGGATATGAGATATTAAATTAGGAGTATAAAAATAAATTATTTACATGATTATTAATTAGTCATGAATTTATTTATGAATGAGGTGAGGAGAAAGTAGAAAAAGAAAATAAATTAGGAGAGGTACTTTGAGAAAATTACCTCTTGAATATCCCTTCCTTGAAAGACCCTTGAGGACCTTGGATTTTTTATTTTGGTGAGACCAGTAGAAATTTGACATGAGGATAGATATTAGGAGATTTTTGGGTAGATATTTTAGGATCTAAATGGATTTTTGGTCAAAATGGGGAGGTGAGTGTTGTTATTTATACATGAGGAGAGGTGGGTTCAAGTGATTAATTTATTGATTGTTTTATATTAAAAGCTAACCATATAGAGGTGTAATTAAATTACACGACTTTTTATTGTAATTAATGTTTTATATTCTATTTAGGATCTATCCACACCTCAAATACCCTTTAAATTTTGTAGTTTTAGGTATGTTGAGTTTTTAACTTTTAACTTTAACCCTTGTCAAAAGTTTACTTTTACTACGGTAAATAATTTTTTTACCAATGTAACTTTTTTATACCTAAAAATGAAACTAAACTTAAAATATAATTGTGACATTTTTATTAAAAATATTGAATCCGATTTACCTAATTCAATTAACATAATTGGGAAAATTATATTTAAAATTAATTCTGCAGACAAAACTAAAAAGAGGGTTTTTAAAGTGAAACCTTCAAAAGTTTAAAATGTTTTTATATCTAATATCAATTTTAAATTGATTAAAATTAAAAAAATTGGATCAAATTAATATAAATATACTTTAAAACCTATTATAATGATATTATAACAATATAAATAAATTATTCAAAAAACCAGTTTTGAATTAAAACACAGTATTTTTCGCTATTCATTAATATATGAATTTTATCAAAATAATACAAAGACTATATAAAAAATAATTTTTTATGTATAAATTCCATATAAGAAGTTTTTTTGTAAAATATAAATTATTAATGTGTCAAAAACCTGATTTAAAATGGGTTCTCCATCAAAAGGCGGCAAAACTTTATTTTTATAAAAACACTCATTTTATCCATATAATTGTATATGTTCTCATAAAAAGTCTAAAAAATAGATTATATGAATTTTAAAAATTATATTTAATTATTATTTATTAATATAATCCAACAAGAGTTATTTGACACAATTATTAGAATTTAAATACTTTTTCATAAAAACACATCTTTTATATTCAATTGGTTTTTATTTAATTTATTATTTAATTTGGTAACCAATGAATCATTATATAAACAAGTGTAAACCATATTTTTCTAATTCGGTTAATAATTTTCAATCCCACAATTCTAATGGCTATATGATAACTATCATATCAAAAAATAATATTAAGCTATTCATTTAAGCTAAATGTGGTGTATTATATATGCTATCGAACATAATATTTCCTTTTAAAAAACTTAGGATGTTACTTTCTCCCCCCTTTTGGAAATTCTATCCTCACAATTTGAATTTGGGGTTAGTAAATAAGGAATGACTTTTCAAAATACCTTTATTTCAATATCACATCAGAAAAAGGATTAACAAAACTTCCACTTTAAAAGAAAGAAAGGAAAGTATGAAGGTTACATGAGATAACACATACGAGGGTACCATGTAGGAAAAATATGGAAGAGAAAAATAACAATCAAGTTATGATGTATAACAATATAAAATTTTTTTAGGAAAAAAGTAACAATCACAAATCTATAAATTTGTGATAGGTTAAATGATCTTTAACTTCATAGTAGGAAAAGTAAACAGAAAATGTTTTCATTTTAATATCCTTTTCAAAAAGTTTTGGGATTAATTTATGACATTGACTAAGAACATAAAGAAACATACTTACTTTATAAGTATGGTTTCATCCTTTAATCAATTTCCACCAAAAAATTATATTTTTCTACAAATGATGAGTATTCAAGATGATTTTTTTCACACCTGAAACACTAGAATAAACTTCTAGAGAATCACATAATATACAAAACATTAACTATTTATTCATACTATATTTAAACATTAACCAAAATAAAAAAATTTAGGATAATATCAGATAATTCCCCCAAAATAATAAACCATTTTATGATGAAAAACTACTTTTAATCTCAAAAATTAAAAAGTAATACTCAAAGTTCAACATAGACCATTTGATAAATAATTTTCCTTAAAATTCCTCAAAATAATCCAAACTAACATTAAAACTCAAAAATTATAAGGATTAGATAATATGGTCTTCCATGATAAATTTTAACATTTATCTCCAAATAACATCAATCAATATTAATGTCTCATACAAAAAAATGTAATTAAAAAAATCACATATTCTCTAAGATAGGTTAATTATTTCCCTAAATAAAACGAATTTATATAAGTCCACAATAAAAACATACATTAATCCAAAATAAAATTCAACCATTACTCCTTAAATAAAATCCCATAGTATTCTATTTTCTTTAAGAATATAGGGTTTCAAAAATGGTGAACATCTTCCAAAATAACATTTATCACTTAATTCAAAAATTATTTTATAATTTCAAGGATATCCATTTGATAAAACATAAGTTCCCAAATTCAACTTTTTCTTATTACATCAAATCATTTAACTAAAATGAAAAAGTCATACTAACCAGAGACTTCACATAGGACAGTGGTTAGTGATAAAGCCTTGTCTCACATCGATTATGGGTTCGATTCCCACATCCTTGTCCGACATGATGGGTTATCACATGGTTTGTGAGTTTTAGTTTTTCAAAAACTATATAATTCTTATAAAATTCCCAAAATGAGGTAAAATCCCCAAAAAATAACCATAACATATTTTAATCTCAAGGTTTATCTCATTCCTTTAATTTTTCATCTTAAAATGTAATATCCCATAATTAACTTGAAATCAAAGATCATATAAACCCTAATAGTTATTCATACCTTTATAATTATGTCCACACAAGGAAAGATAATTATTACTCGAATAACATTTTCACATAACAAACTTGAAGGGTACACATAATAAAAAAGTCTTCCAAATTAATCACATCATCAAAAGTGCATTAATACTTTTAAACATTTCCTCATCCATAGATATAACATAACTCTAGAATCCCTTATATGTATAAATATTAATCATTATTCATTATTCATGTTCCCCTAACCCCAATTTTCTATCTTATTATTTAATAATTCTTTCATAGAAACAAAAACATGAATCATGTATTAAGATTTAATAATGTTAAAACACGATTCAAGAAATAATCCATACATTTGATATGTCATTTTCATTATCCTTATATTTAATTCGAATGGCATTAGGTATTGCTAAAAGTATATTTTTACGGTCTTGCTGATCCCATTACCAAACCTTCTTCATAGGACATCTATTTGCATAATGACCAAAATCTATACATTTAAAACATTCAACGGAATGAAGCTTCAGGGACGGGTTTTGAGGTTCGCTGAACCTTGAATGGCCACCGTGCTGGTCCCCCCCCCCCCCAGCGGGGGAGGGATCCTTTCAACTTCCAGCTAACACTTCTAAATTCTTCTCCCCCTTCTCAAACCCCGATTTCCTTCCTCCCTTTCCCTAGATTCAGCTCAACCCGAAAGTTCCAGATCTTTTCGAAGGATGCCCTAATCTTCCAATATCTTCCAATGAGTATCATGAAGCCTAATATCTTCTGAATCTAACCTTGATTGCGCGGTTCAAACAATGACGTCCTCCAGTGGATTTCTTCGACAGGTATGTTTTTGGCTCCTGGTATTTACAGGATCATGCGATGGTGGGATTAATTGACAACAAACATATCATGATTCATTTTTCAATAGAGGACGATTTGATCAAGGTGTGGTCCAGTACTCCTCGAATATGCAATGGTTCCTGATTATTTTTTTTTCAGGTGGTCCTTCAATTTTCATATGAAGCGCGATATCTTGACAATGGAAATATTGGTTAGTCTACCTGGACTTCCTTTACCATTTAAAAATCCTTCGATATTACACATGTTAGGAAACTTGGTTGGAAGATATCTGTGATCCGATAGTAGAACCAGGTCAGTATGTCATCCGGTAGCTCCTCGAATATGTGTGGAAGTGGACGTGTCTAGAAGGCTAGCTGATTTTGTGTGGTTTACAGTTGGGGAAGAATTCTGGTGGAAACAACTGGTTTTGTATGAATCGTGGTCTTATTATTGCTCTACGTGCAAAAAACTGGGTCATGTCATGACTGCTTGCAGGCATGGAAGTGAGTTGAATGCTGGCTCTGGAGGGAGCGGTAACATTTTGGTTGCTGGATCTGAAGAAGAGATGATGGAGCCATCATTACTGGGTGCCTCCAGGGACCAACCTAAGGTGGAGAAGTTACTGGATAAGAGAACAGAGGACAATCCGAAGGTGGATGATATCTTCAAACGCTTGAGGAAGGATATGGGAGCTCCACAGGTTGCTGGGAAGGAACCTGCAGGCTTAGTGGAAAGTGGTGTGGTTTGTGAGGATGGCACTGTGAATTCTATCCATGGAACTTATGCGCTAGCTTTGCGAGAAGGCGGTGGTATAAATGATGAAGGAGTGTCCCAACAGACTAGGGAGGGTAGTGCTAAGGATGGACAGGACTGGGTAGAACCAAAACATGGCTACGATAGAGTTTCGAATGACAAATAGGGACTCCAACTGAGAAGGACCTTTTCCTGTATTAACCTGAATAACCATTTTGCTCACCTGGGTGATGATGGTTGTGCAAAGGGAAATAGTAGTAGCCTCTCCGGAGCAGAGTCTAGAAAGGAAATCTCAGATGACAATAACAATGTCAATGCAACTGGAGAGTATGGTAAGGGCCTTCACAGCCCAAGGAGGAAGAGAGGGGATAAGGAAAATAGGGATCCGGGGAGATTCATTGCCAACAAGAAGAAGAAAAACAAGGGGCGTAAAGACTACTCATGCCTCCCTAAACCAATGGAGACACGGTTGGCTAAAAAAGGTGGTAACACCAAGAAGTAGAAGCTTCAGGGAGTGGAGGGTAGCAAGAGGAATCCTAGGCCAATTGGTGAAGTCAATGGGGGTACAAAGGGGAATGATTTTCTGGAAACACAAGTAGTTTCTCAAGGGGAGGAAGACAAGCAGCAGGCTGGGGACTTTCCTGGATGGAATCTATTACAATATGAGGATGTGCGGTTGGAAGAGGAGGCTACAGTCACTATGGACAAGTCTAACAGACAATAGTGGGAGGCTACTATAAAACCCAAACAAGCTCTGGAAATTATTATGCATTCAGGGGAAGAAGTAGAGGAGAAAGTCCTTCCAATTAATGCCTCAAAAGAGGAAGCAACGAGGATGATGGGAAGAGAGATACGCGTGGACACTAATAGTAAGCAAAGTGAATGGATTGAAATGCAGGACCTTATTTTGATCCGAGGATTCAATGGAGGGAAGATCAATATTGATGAGTATCTACAGGTTTGGGATCATTTGGCAACACACTTTTAAGATATAATAATAGAGGACTTGGGATTACAGGTACCATCTCTTTCATGGGAATTATGTAGGGAGAATTCATCCAGTAGGCTTAAGTTTGTTTTCAACAAGTATGTGGTTTACTTTAGTGGTGTACCAGGGTGATCTTGGGGTTTCTCACTTTTCCTAAAAAGTGTTTTGATAATAAAAAAAGTTAACTTTCAGATCAGTAAAACATTCAATTAATAACTCGAAAATAAGTTCTTTCCCTTTCCAAGAGTCAACTTAACACTTCCTTTTTTAGTAGGTTATTACTTTATGAACTTCATTAACACATCTATTACACCTTCTAGTCCCTTTAAAACATTTACAAGGTGTTTCTTTCCACATCCTTGACACATATGTTGATGGATATGCTTAACTTTATGATCATTATTACTTGAACTTACACAAAGATTCTTTTCTCTTATATATGCTTCATTAGAAAAATCACCATTGTTCAAGTGGTTAATCATTACTCCTGATAGATAGTTTATAATAACCACAAGATTTCTTATTACAACTCCCATTTCATTTGGTTGCTTATTAATAGAACCACCACAATTTCCTTCACATCCAATTTTACTTTCGTGCCTACTGGATCCATCCATTTACTAAAACCAAAAAGGTCAGTGTGAGTATATAAATAAAATCATCATATACTATCTTATGAGGAAGATAAACACTAAGATATACTTATTTAGGTTATATCAAACTCATTAAATTTATCTAAAATAACTTTGACTCTCTCTATTGTTATAACCATTGTGGTTATATTTAACTTTTAACTTATACCTAAATAACACCTTAACCTATAAAGTTATCTAAACCATCCTCTGATACCAACTATAAGGCCCCAACCTTAAAAATTACATAATCTTGAGTTAAGTAAAGAATTCACATTAAGGATTCTTTATGTTTAAAGTTTTAGAAAATTAATCCATAACTATTACATAACAATTCAAATTTATACAAAGTTGATTCAACTAAAATAGTATCCATTTCTTCAATAATTTAAAATTTTTAAAAGTAAACTTGATTTTTTTTCTTGATAAAAATCTTCATAAAATTAATCTTGACTTCCTATTTTCTCTTACCATCCTTGTACCTTGTGGAAAACATTTAAAAAAATTGGTATGAACACAAAAATCTCAGTAAGGGACATAAATAAAGAATGAAACTATTAGTCCATGAATATTTTAAACCCATGAAAATATTTTCACAAAAATAATACTTTTCAACCATAAAACATAAAACCTTAAGATTACCTCATGAAATAATAAGATTAATGTAAAACTCATAGAAATAATAAATCATAAAGTTAAATTATGGAATCCATATCATACTTAGATTGTATCTTTTAGAGCTACATAGGGAGTAACCTTCATGGTTATGTTTAGAATACCCATCATAGTATATTCCCTAAATCTCTTAGGAGAAATTTTTTAATTTAACTCCGTCTCAGTACCCAATGCATTGGAGAGATATCATGGGATCAAACACCCTTGTTTTATCATGTAACCACCCATATAAATAATCAATTCCCAATAAAAAAACATAATAAAAACACATAAATCATTTATAACAGAAAAATAACATTTCCACATTGCAATCAAAAGATATCATTTCAAGATATTGACATAATCAATCCCTTTTAAAAACCATTTTCAATAACAAAATACATGAAAAGGGAATATGGTATTTATTTTCCTTTTAAAAAAATCAAGTCTTATGTAGGAATCCAAATATCAAATAACGGTTGTGGCAGCAAAGATGTCCTTGTCACCGTATATGTTAAAAAAACATTCCTTTTGTCATTTTGTATAGAAAGTAAAAAACTCCATATAATAAGATTCATTAAAAAAACATTAAATTAAATAAAATATATAAATAAAAGATAATATATTCAAAATTAATTTCACACGTAAGAGTTTAATGACATAATCAAGAAGTAGAAATTTAACCCAAAGAATGGAAATTGGGTTAAGAAATTCCATTACCTTGAGTCCGACTCATCACATACACTATTTATATTACTGAATAATAAAATTAGGTTAATTTATACTTTCTTTAGAACCTTTTTAATGTTTATTATTCTTTTATATCACTTATTAGTATGTTATAAAAATTACATAATTATTTAAGTTCATGTTGGATGTTTTGTCGATATTCGGTACTTGAGTTGAAAATGAACTTTGTATGATGCCAATAGTACATGTAATCATAAGTCCATAATATCTTGAATATAAAACATGATATAAATTTCTTATATATTCATCATATAAGTATTTTAATAATTTTTTAATATAAACTAAAAACACCGTTCATGGAGATAGTAGGCCATAGGTACGCATCAATGCTATTTTCATTTTTCCTATCGTATTGAAAGAATGATATTAAATGAAATGTATGTAAATATATATAATATAATTATTTTAGAATTAATATGTCTTTTATATCATATATATTTACTAAAACAACCCTTAATACATTCCATGTGATGTGTGAATGAATCACACCATTTTGAGGAGGGGGTAGTCCATATGTCTCCAAACAAAGTTATCGTATAACCACAATTCAAAAAGCATGAAGGTATGTTTAATATAAAATTTCAAAAATATTAAAAAGGTTATAATATATATATTAAAATATTATTTGGTCATAATAATGGTTTTAATACTATTCATAAATGCGGTAAAGAAAAAAAGAAAAAAAAAACATTATTCATGAAGGCGATTAACCAACATAACTTGGACAACAATTCAATTTTTTTTGAATAAGAGGAGGTGAGAAATGAAATGGATAAGAGATATTCAATTAGAAACATAACACTCCATTATGTACATGATTATGGATTAATAATGTATTTATGGATTAATTAGGTGATGAGAAAGTAGAAAAAGAAAAGAAATTAGGAGAGGTACTTTGAAGAAATTACCCCTTGAATATACCCTCTTTAAAAGACCCTTGAGGACCTTAGATTTGGTATTTTGGTGAGACCAATAGAACTTTTACGTGGGGAGAGTTAGGAGTAGAGGTTTGGTAAGATATTTGTGGAGATACAAGGCTTTTTGGGTCGAAATTACAAGGTGATTGTTGTTATTTATACTTGAGGAGAGGTGGGTTCAAGTGATTAATTTATTGATTATTTTATATTAAAAGATAACCATATAAGGGTGGAATTAAATTCCAAGACTTTGGATTGTAATTAATGTTTTATATTATTTTTAGGTTCAATAAAAACCTCAAACACCCTTTAAAATATGTTGTTTTAGGTATGCTAAGCTTTTACCTTTTAACTTTAACCCTTGTCAAAATTTTACTTTTACTATGGTAAATATTTTTTTACCAATGTAACTTTTTTATACCTAAAAATTAAATTGACCTTAAAAAATAATTTGGACCTTGTTATTAAAAATATGGAATCCATTTTACCTAATTAAATTCACAAAATTAGGAAATTTATTGTTAAAATTAATTCTGCAGACAAAACTAAAAAGCAGGTTTTTAAAGTGAAACCTTCAAATGTATGAAATGTTTTTATATATAATATCAATTTGAAATTGATTATAATGACCAAAATTGGATTAAATTATAAAAAAATTATTTAAATATACTTTAAAACCTATTTAAATTATCTTCTAACAAAAAAAATAAATTTAACGAAAAAGTAGTTTTGAATTAAAACATAGTATTTTTCACTATTCAGAACAATATGATTTTTTTTCAAAAAAATAACAATAATTTATAAAAAATAAATTTTGATGTCTATATTCCATATAATATGTTTATTTTTTCAAATATAAATTATTTATGTGTCAAAAAAATTATTTAAAATAGGTTCTCCATCAAAAGGTGGTAAAACTATATTTTTAGAAAAACACTCATTTTATCTGTAAAATTGTATTTATTATTATAAAAAGTATATAAAATAGATAATATGAATTTTAAAAATTATATTTAATTAGTATTTCATTAATATAATCCAAGAAGAGTTATTTTACACAATTATTAGCATTTAAATACTTTTTCATAAAAAGAGATCCTTTATATTCATTTGTTTTTTATTTAATTTCCTATTTAATTTGGTAAAAAAAATGAATCATTATATAAACATGTGTAAACCATATTTTCCTAATTCAGTTAATAATTTTCAATTCCACAATTCTAATGGATATATGATAACTATCATATTAAAAAATAATATTAAGATGTTCATTTAAGCTAAATGTGGCGTATCATGTATGCTATTGAACATAATATTTCCTTTTAAAAAAAATCAGGATGTTACATTCTCCCCCTTTTTGGAAATTTCATCCTCAAAATTTTAATTTGTGGTTGGTAACTATGGTATGAATTTTCAAAATACCTTTATTTTATTCTCACATAAGAAAAAGGATTAACAAAACTTCCACTTAAAAATGAAGAAAATAAAGTATGAAGGTTACTTGAGATAACGAATACTAGGGTTCCATGTAGGAAAACATGGATATAGAAGAGAAAAATAATGATCATGTTATGATGGATAATAATATAAAAAAATGTTAGGAAAAAGTTAACAATCACAAAGCCATAAATTTGTGATGGGTTAAATGGAATTTAACTTCGTAGTAGGAAAAGTAAACAGAACATGTTTTCATTTTATGATCCTTTTCAAAAATTTATGGAATTTATTTACGACATTGACTAAGAAAATAAGGAAACATACTTAATTTTTAAGTATGATTTCATCCTTTAATCACTTTCCACCAAAAAATCATCTTTTTCTACAAATTATGAGTATTCAAGATGATTTTTTTCATGCCTAAAACAATAGAATCAACTTATAGAGAATCACATAATGCACAAAATATTAACTATCTATTAATATTGTCTTGAATAATTGACAAAAAGAAAAAATGGTTAGGATAAGATCAGATAATTACCCTACACTACTAGAAAAACAGGTATTTGCGACGGTCTATTTGCGACGGGATCCCGTCGCAACTGGCTTTTTGCGACGGGGGCCCGTCGCAAATAGCCCGTTGCTGAAAACGCCGTCGCAACTACACTTATTTGCGACGGGCCCGTCACTAAATCCTTTTTTTGCGACGGTCATTCTTCCCGTCGCAAATAGTATTCCGTATTTTTGTAAAAAACTTTTAAAATAGTTTTTGCGACGGGTCCCGTCGCAAAAACGATTTTTAAAAAAAATAAAAAACTATTAATAATACTAGTATTTGCGACGGGCATCGTATCCCGTCGCAAATACTGTTGATAGTATTTGCGACAGGACCCGTCGCAAATAATATTTTTTAAAAAAAATAAAAAACTATTAATAATACTAGTATTTGCGACGGGTATAGTATCCCGTCGCAAATACTATAAAAAAAATAAAAAAAATAAATTACTAATAAATTATTTTAATTAATATAATAATAGAATTATAATTTACAAATGAAAATAATAAATTATTTTAATTACTATAATAATAGTAGAATTATAATTCAAAAATAAAAAATAATAGAATATTAATAAATGATTTAATTAATATAATAATATTACAATTATAATTCATAAATAAAAAAATATTAATAATTTATTTTAATTAATATAAAAATAATAAAAAACTATTAATAATACTAGTATTTGCGACGGGTATAGTATCCCGTCGCAAATACTATAAAAAAAATAAAAAAAATAAATTACTAATAAATTATTTTAATTAATATAATAATAGAATTATAATTTACAAATGAAAATAATAAATTATTTTAATTACTATAATAATAGTAGAATTATAATTCAAAAATAAAGAATAATAGAATATTAATAAATGATTTAATTAATATAATAATATTACAATTATAATTCATAAATAAAAAAAAATATTAATAAGTTATTTTAATCCAATTGTGTTCTTTCCCAAAACCAGAAATTTTCTGTTGGTTTATTGTGGGACCAAAAGTGATGGGAGGTAATGAAAATACAACCGATTTTAACTCCGAACCTGATAGCATTTTTGGAGGTCCATCCCTTTCAGCTGTTCCTTTTCTAAAATGAGATCTGTTTCTGCGAAAAGGATGATTAGTTGGAAGAAATCTGCGATGACAGTCAAAATAACAAGGTTTCTTTCCATGAATGAGCATAAATGCTTTGTTCTCTCCCATACAGTAAGAACATGATTTCTGACCATGTGTACTCCAGCCAGATAACATCCCATAAGCTGGGAAGTCACTTATTGTCCACATCAATGCTGCTCTCAGTATGAAATTCTGTTTCGTTGCAACATCATATGTACTGACACCAGTACTCCACAATAAATTTAATTCATCAATCAATGGCTTCAAATAAAAATCAATATTTTTCTTCGGATGTCCTGGAATTAGTAAAGTCAAAAAGATATATGGATCCTTCATCAACATCCATGGAGGTAAATTGTACGGAGTTAAAAAAACAGGCCAACATGAATATTGACTACCATAAGATCCAAACGGACAGAAACCATCAGTGGAAAGGCCCAGTCGAACATTTCTAGCTTCTAAAGCAAAGGATGGATGCACTCTATCAAAATGTTTCCATGAATCACCATCGGCTGGATGATTCAAGCTTTTATCGGTTGAAATATTCTCTTTATGCCATGACATCATTGTCGCTGTATTCTTAGACATGAATAAACGCTGAAGTCTGGATGTAAGCGGAAAATATCTCAACTGTTTTACAGGAATCAAACCAGACTTCCCGTGTTGTCCTTCTTTATATCTCAGTTGCCCACATGTGGGACAACTATCCAACGACCCATTTTCCCCAGAATATAAAATGCAGTCATTTGAACTTCCATGAATCTTCTGACAAGTAAGTCCCAAATTTCGAACCAACCTCTTACTTTCATAGTAATTTGCAGGTAAAACATTTCCTTCGAGTAACAGTGTTTTCAGCAAAGAAAATATCTGGTCAAAACAGGTGTTTAACATTCCGTTATCTGATTTGATAGCCATAAATTTTATAACTGCTTCTAATTTGCTCATCTTGCAGCCAGGATATAATACATCCTCAGCAGACTTCAACAACTCATAAAATTCAGACGGTCCCAACTCAGGATTTGAAGCTATATCAGCCGGAGTTTCTGTATGTTGAACAGATGAACCTGCAACATCATGTACTAAATCTTGAAACTGGGATGGATCCGGAATCAAGTTGGTATCACCTGCTCTGGAACTGCGTTCACCGTGTTGATACCAAAAAACATAATCTGCTTGAAAACCAAAACGCAAGAGATGTTCCCCCACTTTGTCAAACGTGTCAAACGTTCTCAATGCACATTTTCTACAAGGGCATTTTATCTTTCCTTCTGAAACAAATTCTGGATTTGATGCCGCAAATGATAAAAAAATCTCCACACCCTCTATATATACTGGATTTAAACCAGAACCATTTGGATTTCTACGTTGATTTATCCATATGCGGCCATCTAATAATGACTGTTGACGACCTCGTTGTTCCATATTTTTCTATAAAATATAAAAGCATTACTGGTTTTGAATAATCTGTAAGAAAAAACACAAGCAAGGATTGAATATATTGAGAATAAAGCAAAACCTGTTACAAATATTGATAATTTTAATATTATATTGATTTTTTATTTTTTTTAATAATACTAATATAATTTTTTTCATAAATATTAATTATATAATAATAACATCATTACATTATTAGTATATTTTATTATTAATATTAAAATAATATAATTTTCTATATTATATACAATTCTCCTTTCATCTGTGTGTTTCACATTCTGTCTCCACATGTAATATTGGCATTCACTTTCACCTCTCCATTGGCGAGTAGGTTGATAATTTTGAAAAAGAATGCCAATATTACATGTGGAGACAGAAAAAACACAGAAGAAAAGAGAATTGTATATAATATAGAAAATTATATTATTTTAATATTAATAATAAAATATACAAATAATGTAATAAGGTAATTATTCCTAATTATTGGTAATTATTTCAAATTATTGATAATTATTCCAAATTATTAGTAATTATTCCAAATTATTGGAAAATATTGGTAATTATTGGTAATTATTGGAAAATATTGGAAAATATTGGTGAATATTGGTGATTATTGGTGATTATTGGTAATTATCGGTGATTATTGGTGATTATCGGTGATTATTGGTAATTATCGGTGATTATTGGTAATTAATACTAATTATTGGTAATTAATACTAATTATTGGTAATTAATACTAATTATTGGTAATTAATACTAATTATTGGTAATTAATACTAATTATTGGTAATTAATACTAATTATTGGTAATTAATACTAATTATTGGTAATTAATACTAATTATTGGTAATTAATACTAATTATTGGTAATTAATACTAATTATTGGTAATTAATAATAATTATTGGTAATTATTGGTAATTATTACTAATTATTGGTAATTATTACTAATTATTCCTAATTATTACTAATTATTCCTAATTATTACTAATTATTCCTAATTATTACTAATTATTCCTAATTATTACTAATTATTGCTAATTATTACTAATTATTGCTAATTATTAGTAATTATTGCCAATTATTAGTAATTATTGCTAATTATTAGTAATTATTGCTAATTATTACTAATTATTACTAATTATTGGTAAATATTGGTAATTATTGGTAATTATTGGTAATTATAGGTAATTATTACTAATTATTGGTAATTAATACTAATTATTGGTAATTAATACTAATTATTGGTAATTATTACTAATTATTGGTAATTATTACTAATTATTGGTAATTATTACTAATTATTGGTAATTATTACTAATTATTGGTAATTATTACTAATTATTGGTAATTATTACTAATTATTCCTAATTATTACTAATTATTCCTAATTATTACTAATTATTCCTAATTATTACTAATTATTAGTAATTATTGCTAATTATTAGTAATTATTGCTAATTATTACGAATTATTGCTAATTATTATTAATTATTGCTAATTATTATTAATTATTACTAATTATTAGTAATTAGTGATAATTATTAGTAATTATTGATAATTATTAGTAATTATTGATAATTATTGGTAATTATTACTAATTATTGGTAATTATTACTAATTATTGGTAATTATTACTAATTATTCGTAATTATTACTAATTATTCGTAATTATTCGTAATTATTACTAATTATTCGTAATTATTACTAATTATTGGTAATTATTACTAATTATTAGTAATTATTGGCAATTATTGGTAATTATTGGCAATTATTGGTAATTATTGGCAATTATTGTTAATTATTACTAAATATTGGTAATTATTGGTAATTATTACTAATTATTGTTAATTACTGGTAATTATTACTAATTATTGGTAATTAATACTAATTATTGGTAATTAATACTAATTATTGGTAATTAATACTAATTATAGGTAATTATTACTAATTATTGGTAATTAATACTAATTATTGATAATTATTACTAATTATTGAGAATTTTTCCTAATTTTTCCTAATTTTTCCTAATTTTAGGTATTTATTACTAATTATTACTAATTATTGCAAATTATTGGTAATTATTGCAAATTATTGGTAATTATTGCAAATTATTGGTAATTATTGGTAATTATTGGTAATTATTGGTAATTATTGGTAATTATTGGTAATTATTGGTAATTATTGGTAATTATTGGTAATTATTGGTAATTATTGGTAATTATTGGTAATTATTGGTAATTATTGGTAATTATTGGTAATTATTCCTAATTATTGGTAATTATTCCTAATTATTCCTAATTATTGGTAATTATTCCTAATTATTCCTAATTATTCCTAATTATTCCTAATTATTCCTAATTATTCCTAATTATTGGTAATTATTCCTAATTATTCCTAATTATTGGTAATTATTGGTAATTATTCCTAATTATTGGTAATTATTGGTAATTATTCCTAATTATTTCTAATTATTCCTAATTATTCCTAATTATTTGTAATTATTGGTAATTATTGGCAATTATTGGCAATTATTGGTAATTATTACTAATTATTACTAATTATTGGTAATTATTGGTAATTATTACTAATTATTACTAATTATTGTTAATTATTGTTAATTATTCCAAATTATAGATAATTATTACTACTTATTGGTAATTATTACTAATTATTACTAATTATTACTAATTATTGATAATTATTACTAATTATTACTAAATATTCTTAATTATTGATAATTATTGATAATTGTTCCTAATTATTAGTAATTAAATGAATAATTACCAATAATTAGGAATAATTGCCAATAATTACAAATAATAACATTATTAGTATATTTTATTATTAATATTAAAATAATATAATTTTCTGATTTATATACAATTCTCCTTTCATCTGTGCGTTTTCTATCTCCACATACAAATAATACATGTGAAGACAGTAAACACAAGATGAAAAGAGAATTGTATATATATAAAAAATTATATTATTTTAATATTAATAATAAAATATACTAATAATGTAATAATGTTATTATTCCTAATTATTGGTATTTATTACTAATTATTAATATTTATTCTTAATTATTAAAAATTATTACTAATTATTCCTAATTACCATTAACTATGATCAATACTAATAATTTAAATTTATTAAGTAAGAAAACAATGTAAACATAATTAAATTACAACTAATTAAGAATAATTGAAACTAATAAAAAATTAAAAATAAATATTAAATTAAAATGAACATAAATACCTTGAAAATTGATCTGCTCTGATCGTTCTTCAAAACATTAATATCAGCTCCGAAGAAAAAAATTAAACTGAAAAAAAACTCAACTTTAGAAACAAAAGTTTGAGAGCAGGAGAAGGTAGAGAATGAGAATGATTTGAAAAAAACGGATGGGGGTATTTATAGGTTAGATTATTTGCGACATGTTTATTTGCGACGGGATTCCCGTCGCAAATAGTATTATTTGCGACGGGTACCGTCGCAAATACATTAGCCCGCATTAATTACGGTCAACGAGTAAATAGTTATTTGCGACGGGTCCCGTCGCAAATAACATACTATTAGCGACGGGAATACTTTCCCGTCGCAAATACCTTTTACCGCCGCCGGTTATTTGCGACGGGGAAACCAATCCCGTCGCAAAGCCTATTTATTTGCGACGGGTAAATACCCCCGTCGCAAATAAGTTTTTAACGGGACTATTTGCGACGGGATTTATTCCCGTCGCAAATAACCCGTCGCAAATACCCATTTTTCCCGTAGTGCTAAAATAATAAACCATTTTATGATGAAAAAACTAATTTTAATCTCTAAAATTCAAAACTAATACTCAAAGTTCAACATAAACCATTTGATAAATAATTTTCCCTAAAATTAATCAAAATAATCCAAACTAAATTGAAACTAAAAAATTATATGGATTTGATAACATAGTCTTCCAAAATAAATTTTAACATTTATCTCCAAATAACATCAATAAATCTTAACGACTTATACAAAAAAATGTAATTTCCAAAATAACATATTCTCTAAGATTGGTTAATAATTTCCATAAATAAACTGAATCTCTATAAGTCCACAATGAAAACATAGATTCGTCTGAAATAAAATTTAACCATTACTCCTTAAATAAAATTCTATAGTATTCTATTTTCCTTTAGCATACAGGGTTCCGAAAATAGTGAATGTCTTCCAAAATAACATTCATCACTTAATTCCCAAATAATTTTCTAATTCCAATGATATACCTTTGATAAAACATAAGTTCCCAAAATCAAGTTTTTCTTATTCCATCAAATTGTTTAACTAAAATGAAAAATTCATACTAACCAGAGACTTCACATAGGATAGTGGTAGGTGATAAAGCCTTGTCACACATCAGTTGTGGGTTTGATTCCCACATCCTTGTCTGACATGATGGGTTATCACACATTATATGTGTTGTACTTTTTCAAAGACTATATAATTCTCATAACATTCCAAAAATGAGATAAAATCACAAAAAATAACCATAACATATTTTAATCACAACCTTTATCTCATGACTTTCATTTTTATATTGAAAATGTAATATCCATCAATTACCTTAAAATCAATGATCATATAAACCCTAAAAGTTATTCAAACCTTTATAATTATGTTTAAAAAAGGAAAGATAATTCTTACTCAAATAACATTTTCACATAACAAACTTCAAGGTTACACACACTAGAAAAATTCTTCCAAATTAATCCCATAATCAAAAGGGAATTAATACTTTTAAACATTTCATCATTCATAGATATAACATAACTCACAAATCCATTATATGTAGAACTATTAATTATTCATCATTATTCATGTTCCCCTAACCCTAACGTTCTATCTTATTCCTTAATAGTTATTTCCTAGAAACAAAAACATGAATCATTTATTAAGATTAAATAATGTCAAAACCTGATTCAAGAAATAATCCATACATTTCATATGTCATTTTCAGAATCCTCATTTTCAATTCGAATGGAATTAGGTATTTCTAAATGTATTTTTTCACAATCCTACTGATCCCATTCCCAAACCTTCTTTATAGGACATCTATTTTCATAATGACCATACTCTTCACATTTAAAACATTCAATTGATAACTCGAAAATAACTTCTTTTCCTTTCCTAGAGTCAACTAAATGCTTCATATTTTCTTGGTATGTTATTACTTTATGACCTTCATCACCACATATATAACACCTTACCATCCCTTTAAAACAATTTCCTAGGTGTTTATTTCTACATCCTTGACACATATGTTGATGAATATGCTAAACTTTATGATCATTATTACCCGAACTTCCTCAAGGATTCATTTCTCTCATATATGATGCATCATAAAAATCACCAACATTCAAGTGGTTAATCATTACTCCTGATATATGGTATAGAATAACCATGAGATTTCTCATTGTATCTCATATTTAATTTGGTTTCTTATTCAAATAACCACCAAATTTTCCTTCACATCCATTGTTAATTTCGTGCCTTCTAGATCTATCCATTTACTAAAATCAAAAAGGCCAATGTTATTATATCAATAAAATCATCATATACAATCTTATAAGGAAGATAAAAACTAAGATTTACTTATTCAAGTTATCTCAAACTCATTCAATTTATCTAAAATAACTATGAATCTCTCTATTTTGATAACCATTGTGGTTATATTTAACTTTTAACTTATGCTTAAATAGCACCTTAACCTATAAAGTTATCTAAACCATCCTCTAATACCAATTATAAGGTCCTAGCGTTAAACATTACATAATCTTGAGTTAAGTTAAGAATTCAAATTTAGGATCTTTTCAGGTTTATAGTTTTAGAGAATTATGCTATAACTATTACATAACAAGTAAAATTTATAAAAATTGGATTCAACTAAAACAATATCCATTTCTTCAATAATATAAAAATTTTGAAAGTAAAGATTATTTATTTTTCTTGACAAAAATATTTGTAAAATTCATCTTGAATTCCTATTTTCTCTTAACATCCTTGTAACCTGTGGAAAAAATTTCAAAAACTTGAGATGAGAATAAAAATCTCAATAAGGGATATAAAATAAAGAATGAAACTGTTAGTCCATGAATATTTTAAACTCATGAAAATATTTTTACAAAAATCATAATTTTTAACCATAAAACATAAACCCTTAAAATTACCTCATTAAATAATAAGATTCATGTAAAACTCATAGAAATCACAAATCATAAAGGTAAATTGTGGCATTCGTACCATACTTACATTGTAGTTTTCACAGCTACATAGGGAGTAACCTTCATGATTATGTTTGGAATACCCATCATAATATATTCCCTAAATATCTTAGGAGAAACCTTTTCGTTTTACTCCCTCTCAGTACCCAATGCATTGGAGAGATATCATGGTCTCACCCAAACTTGGTTTATCATGGAATGACCCATATACATAATCAGTTCCCAAGAACCAAAACATAATAACAACACATAAATCATGCATAAAGTAAAAGTAACATTTCCACATTGCAATCACAAGATATCATTTCAAGATATTGACATAATAATTCCCTTTTAAAAACGATTTTAAATAAAAAAATACATGAAAAGGGAATATGATATTTCTTTTCCTTTTAAAAACATTAATTCTTATAGAGTAATCTAAATATCAAATAACGGTTGTGGTGGAAAAGAAGTCGTTGTTGCCGTATATGTTAAAAAACATTCCTTTTGACATTTTGTATGGAAAGTCAAACAATCCATATAATAATACTCATTAAAAAACATTGAATTAAATTAAAGATATAAATAAAAGATAATATATTCAAAAATTATTGTTACACGTAAGAGTTTAACTATATATTAGAGAAGTATAAATTTAACCTAAAGAATGGAAATTGGGTTAAGAAATTCCCTTACCTCGAGTCCGACTCGTCACGTAAAATCTTTATATTACGAAATAATAAAACTAAGTTAATTTATAATTGATTGAGAACCATTTTCAAGTTTATTATTTATTTTATATCACTTATTACTATGTTATAAAAATTACACAATTATTTAATTCCATGTCAGATGCTTTGTCGATATTCGGTACTTGAGTTGAAAATGAACTTGGTATGATGTCAATAGTCCATGTAATCCTAATTACATCATATATTGAATATAAAACATGATATAAATATCTTATATATTCATCATATAATTATTTATAAAAATATTTTAAGATAAACTAAAAATATAATTAATTGAGACGGTAGACCATACGTACACATGAATGCTATTTTCAATTTTCCTGTCGTATTGAAAGAAAAAAATTAAATGAAAGGTATGTAAATATATATAATATAATTATAGTAGAATTAATATATATTTATATCATATATATTTATGAAAAAAACCCTTAATGCATTCCATGTGATGTATGAAGGAATCATGTCATTTTGAGGAGGCGATAATCCACATGTCTCCAAACAAAGTTATTGTATAACCAAAATTTGGAAAGCATGAAGGTATGTTTAATATAAAATTTATATAATATTAAAAAGGTTATAATATACATATTAAAAATATTATTTTTTTCATAATAATGGTTTTAATACTAGTCATAATGGCGGTAAAGGAAAAAGAACAAAAACATTATTCATAGAGGCAATTAACAGACATAACTTGGACAACAATTCGGTTTCTTTGAATAAGAGGAGGTCAGAAATGAAATGGATATGAGATATTACATTATAAAAATAACACTCCAGTATGGAAATGATTCTATATTAATTATGTATTTATGTATTAAGTAGGTGATGAGAAAGTTGAAATAGAAAATAAATTAAGATAGGTACTTTGAGAAAATTACCTCTTGAATATACCCTCCTCGAAAGACCCTTTAGGACCTTGGATTTGGTCTTTTGATGAGACCAAAATCACTTTTACGTGGGTATAGTGAGGAGGAAAGTTTTGGGAAGAGATTTTAGGAGCGAAAATTCTTTTTGGGTCTAAATAGGGAGGTGAGTGTTGTTATTTATACTTGAGGAGAGGCGAGTTCAAGTGATTAATTTATTGATTATTTTATATTAAAAGCTAACCATATAGAGGTGGAATTAAATTACAAGAATTTGGATTGTAATTAATGTTGTATATTCTGGTTAGGGTCGAGACACACCTCTAAAAACCTTTAATTTTACTATTTAGGTATTTTAAGCTTTTAACTTTTAACTTTAACCCTTGTCAAAATTTTACTTTTACTACAGTAGATATATTTTTTACCATGGTAACTTTTTTATACGTAAAGAGGAAATTGACCTTAAAACCTAATTTGGAACTTATTATTATAAATATGGAATCCATTTTACCTAATTCAATTCATATAATTAATAAAATTATATTTAAAATTAATTATGTAGACAAAACTAAAAAGTGGGGTTTTAAAGTGAAACGTTCAAAAGTTCGAAATGTTTTTATATCTAATATCAATTTGAAATTGATTACAATGACCAAAATTATATTAAATGATAAAAAAATTATGTAAATTTATTTTAAAATCTATTAAAATTATATTCTTGTAATAGAAATAAATTATACGAAAAAGTTGTTTTGAATGAAAACATAGTATTTTTAACTATTCATTAAAATAGGAATTTTATTAGAAAAATACCAAAACATTATCCAAACTAAATTTTTATGTCCTTATTAAAAATAAGAAGTTAATTTTTTCAAATATAACTTATTAATGCGTCAAAAAATATATTTTAAATGGGTTCTCCATCAAAAGGTGGTAAAACTACATTTTTAGAAAAACACTCATTTTATCTATAAAATTGTATTTGTTTTTATAAGAAGTATAGAAAAAACATAAGATATATGTTAAAAATTATATTTAATATATATTTAATTTATATAATCCAAAAATAGTGGTTTAAAACAATTATTTACATTTAAATATTTTTTTATAAAAACACATCCTTTATATTCAATTAGTTTTTATTTAATTTCCTATTTAATTTAGTAACCAATGAATCATTATATAAACACGTGTAAACCATATTTTCTTAATTAAGTTAATAATTTTCATTCCAAAAATTATAATGTATATATGATAAATATCATATTAAATAATAATATTAAGTTGTTAATTTAAGCTAAATGCGGCGTATCATGTATGTTACTGAGCATAGTGTTTCCTTTTAAAAAACTCGGGATGTTACATTCTCCCCCATTTTGGAAATTTCATCAACTCAATTTGAATTTGAGATTAGTAACTAATGTATGACTTTTCAAAATACCTTTATTTGAATCTCACATTGGAAAAATGATTAACAAAACTTCCACTTTAAAAGAAATAAATGAAAGTACAAAGGTTACCTGAGATAAAACATACTAGGGTTCCATGTAGGAAAAGATGGATATAGAAGAGAAAAATAATGATCTAATTTTGATAAAGAATAAAATAAATTTTTTTTATGAAAAATTTAACAATCACAAAGCTATAAATTTTTGATGGGTTAAATGGTCTTTGACTTCATAGTAAGAAAATTAAACTGAAAAGGTTTTCATTTTAAAATCCTTTTCACAAAGTTGTGGAATTAATTTATGGCACTGAATAAGAACATAAGGAAACATACTTACTTTTCAAGTAGGGTTTCATAATTTAATAAATTTCCTCCACAAAATCATCTTTTTCTAAAAATTAGGAGTATTCATGATTATTTTTCTCATACCTAAAAAACTAGAATAAACTTATAGAGAATCACATAATCCACAAAATATTAACTATCTATTCATCCTATCTAGAAAAATTAACCAAAAAATAAATATGTTAAGACAAGATAATATAATTACCATAAAATAATAAACCATTATATGATGAAAAACTATTTTAATCTCCAAATTCAAAATTAATACTCAAAGATAAACATAGACCATTTTATAAATAATTTTCCTTAAAATTACTCAAAATAATCTAAACTAAGATTGAAAACCAAAAATTAGAAGGATTTGATAACATAGTCATCCAAGATAAATTTTAACATTTATCTCCAAATAACATCAATCAATATTAATGCCTCATAAAAAAATGTAATTTCCAAAATCACATATTCTCCAAGATAGGTTAATCATTTCTATAAATAAACTTAATCACTATAATTCCAAAATCAAAAAATAGATTTATACAAAATAAAATTCAACCATTAATCCTCAAATAAAATTCCATAGTATTCTATTTTCCTTAGGTATATAGGGTTCCCAAAATAGAAAACGTCTTCCAAAAAAACATTTTTAACCTAATTACCAAATAATTTTATAATTCCAAGGATATCCATTTAATAAAACAAAAGTTCCCAAAATCAAATTCTTCTTATTATATAAAATCATTTAACTAAAATAAAAAAGTGATGCTAACAAGGGAATTCATGTAGGCTAGTGGTAGGTGATAAATCCTTGTCGCACATCAGATGGGGGTTCAATTCCCATAGCCTTGTTAGATGTGATGAGTTGTCACATAGTTTTCATGTTGTCCTTTTTTGAAAACTATATAATTCTTATAACATTCCCAAAATGAGATAAAATACCCCAAAATAACCATAACATATCTTAATCTCAATTTTTATCTCATGCCTTTCATTTTGTATCTTAAAATGTAATATCCCATAATTAAATCAAAATCAAAGATCATATAAACCTTGAAGGTTATTTATACCTTCATAAATATGACCACACAAGAAAAAATAATTCTTACTCGAATAACATTTTCACATTAGGGTTACACATGCTAGAAAAATTATTCCAAAGTAATCCCATCATCAAAAGATAATTAAAATTTTAAACATTTCATCATCCATAGATCTAACATATCTCTTAAATCCATTATATATAGACCTCTTAATCATTCATCATTCTTCATGTTCCCCTAACTACAATTTTCCATCTTATTATTTAATAATTATTTACTATAAAAAACATGAATCATTTCTTAAGATTTAATAACTTCAAAATATGATTCTCGAAATAATCTATACATTTCATATGTCATTTTTAGTATCCTCATCTTCAATTGGAATAGAATTAGGTATTTCTAAATGTATATTTTTATGGTTCTACTTATCTCATTCCTGAACATTCTTCATTGGACATATTTTTTCATAATGACCATACTATCCACATTTAAAACATTCAATTGATAACTCAGAATGAACTTCTTTCCCTTTCTTGGATTCAACTTAATGATTCCTTTTTACTTATAAGGTTATTACTTTAATACCTTCATTACCACATTTATAACAACCTATTTTCCATTTAAAAAATTTTACTATGTGTTTCTTTCCACATCCTTAACACATATGTTGATGAATATGATTACATTTATGATCAGTATAACTTGAACTTCCACAGGGATTCGTCTCTCTTATATATGATGCATCAAAAAAAAAACACCAACGTTCAAGTGGTTAATCATTACTCTCAATAGTTGGTTTATAATAACTATGAGAGTTATCATTGAAGTTCCTATTTCATTCAGTTTCATATTCATAGAAGCACCACATTTTCCTTCATATCAACTGTTACATTGGTGCCTGATAGATCCATCCATTTACTAAAACCAAAAAGGATAGTTTGAGTATATTAATAAAATCATCATATACTATCTTATGAGTAAGATAAAAACTAAGATATACTTATTCATTTTATCTCAAACTCATTAAATTTATCTAAAATAATTGCGACTCTCTCTATTTTTATAACCATTGTTGTTATATTTAACTTGTAACTTATGCTTAAATTGTCACGACCCGACCCTACCGGTCTCGAGCCGCAACCACCCCAAGCCTGCCTCCATAGGCCATGGGCTGGCGACAAGCACCAAAGGCGTAACAATCTCGGGGAGGCCTTTGCCTAAGTACCTGTACACACAGACACACAACCCACTCAATGCAGAAGTGCAGAGTAAAAAGAAAACCAAAGTACAAACACTATAACCCAACCACAGTCATGCATCAACTTCTAAAAAAAACAGGACAAGTAAAGTGCTAAAAAGTGGACTGTCAAGTAAACTGAATAGAAAAGGGAAAAACACACACCCAACCAGAAAGGTGCCACAAATTGACAATAGGTAAATGAAAGTAAACAGCTGGTGAGTCCCACACCTGAAATTCCTACTACGACCACTGAACGCAACCCAAGCTCCTATGTACTCTATACTCCTCCGTAGTCTCGATTGACCTGTCCGGCATCTGCAAGGGCACACTAAGTGCGGGGAAAGTCCAAACATGGGTGAGTATAAAGATACTCAGTAGGATGCCCTGAAAGCTTAAGTGAGCAACAAGGGAGGTACTAAAACGGCGAGTAGTATACAGAACAAAGAACAATGAAAGAGTACATTAAATAGAGTGCATCTCAAACCAACAAAATAAAGGAAGTAAACTCATCCAACCAAGAGGAGCTAGACACAGAAAGCACGTGTCATACCCCGTGTGTCTTCGCCCCTCCTAGAAGGAGAGTAACTGAACCCAAAGAGTGGGAACAAAATTAGGGTGTATATATATATATATATATATATATATATATATGATCAACAAGAAACCCGAACGAGTGTGTAAGGGTATCTCTATCTCCAAGATCAGCCCAAGAAAAGTCACCAACAGTTCTAAGGATAACCATCACTGATGCCCAAAATTCCCGCACACCAAAGCTATCTCATCACTGAACCACACAACCAAGGGTCCCGCTCTGGTAATCATGGAGAAAATTACCTGACTAGCCTCATAGAAAGGGATGAGTCTGAAAGAAGTCATCGGGTAACCCACTGCCCAACCCAGCTGGAGGGTAAACCCTAAGAGGTTGTCAGGTAACCCACTGCCCAGCCCAGCTAGAGGGTAAACCCTAGGTCAACGGGTAACCCACTGTCCAACCCAGCTGGAGGGTAAACCCTAAGATCAACGGGTAACCCACTGCCCAGCCTCTCTGGAGGGTAAACCCAGATATGCTGGTGGGTAACCCACTGCCCAGACCTGATGGAGGGTAAAACAGGAATTGGTCTGATAACTCCGCACTACCTGTACCATCACTGGGTTTCACTAACATTGCTACCGTGCGTTGGTTAGAAGTGAGTCAAAGGAACCTCTGACCAATGCCCTTTCATGTTTCCACATTTAAAAATATCTCAAATGAGGTTTCACACACCCAAATAGATTACACTGCTACAATCCTCGTGGAAAAACACTCAAGATAGAATATTTACTCACCCCGAACAGACGTCTGATGAAAAAGTCACAGTACGCTGCACACAAATTAAAAGACGGACCATGGGGCCCACACCTCAACTACGGATTCAATGCCTAAAACAACACTGTTCAACTTCGTCTCAATTCTAGGGTCACAATGCTGCTGATGGCGCCTAAAATGGACTCCGAATGTGCTTGATCCATCTGAAAGAATAACCCCGAAAAGGCGTTAAATGATACTTAATGGGAATGTCGCACCAATGAGCCCCCGTCTTGGGAATTAAAAATCCCTGATACCATCTAAATATATCTATCTCGAGCCAAGGATTGCATCACTACAGACGACCTGAAAATCTGACATCAAGTTTGCAAACTAGAGATGTTTTAAGTCATAGGACGGAGACAGGGTGGGCCGGACCGGTTCGGCTAGTCCACCCCTTTGGACCAGCAGTCCGCACCTCGGCCGCCCAGACCACCCAGTCTACCGCGGCCCGCGGTTCACCGCACAGGTCGCACGACTTTACCCAGACCGACACGAGCCGGTCTGGCTCCTTTTCCATGAGACCCGCACTTTGCGGGTCTAGGCCGACGCTCGGGGTCGCGACGACCTCGGTCTCACGCACCACACGCCGACCAGTGAAGCCGGCCCGTGCACGCCCCCACAGCCTAGACTGCCGGGGCGCCTTCTCGCTCGGCCACCGTCGCTTGGGAATCCGCTGCGCTGCCATCTGGGAACCCGCCGCGCCACCAACTAGGAAGCCCGCCACGCCATCGCCTGGGACATGTTCCACCGTCGTCCCCCGCTGGACCACCGCACGGAGCCGCCAGACCGCCCTGGCACTGCCAGAAATGGGGCTTTTTGGCCGAAAAACTTCCCGGGGTCACTCCGGACACCCCGAGACTCAAAAATTTGATCTGAAAGACTCATTGGAAAGCTCGGATCAGGACATACTCAAATATGGATTTTTAGCAAAAATTAAACAGCAATTCGACAATAATATTTGAGTTCTAAGTAGATGCATAATTTAAAAACGAAACACACGAACCTACCTCGTAGGGCATAGCCTGTCTCTTCACGAACGGTATGCCGGAGCCGCAACCACCTTAGAGAGGTGGGGAGATAAGTATGAAGAGGGTGGATCCCTTTTTTGAGAGAGCTTCCACCAGGGATAAATGAAAGGGGAAGAAGGGGGAGGGGGTGGGTGTGTTTAAGTAGGGAAACACACTTCAACACCCACCCGTAGGCCCGTACCCGAGCTTTCGACGAGGTTGGGGTTAAGCCAACCCTTGGGTAAAATCCACGTTCTGAGTGAAAATGCGATCTCAAAATTTTAATTTGAGCCTCCATTCAGAAGTTATAAAGTTCACGCCCGAGGCTGCTAAATTACGAAAATGCTCCTGGTGGCATTTTCCACAGAAGGACCACACCCATGAAAGTTACACCCCTCATAGGGTAAACGACATGCTCTGGACTTAATGTTGCCCTCAGTTTTTCCATCTGATCAACCATTTCAGAGTTATTCTATTTATTTGGCGTGTCTAGTGTGAACACAGTTAAAATTTAATTCTGGCCACACCGGGGATCAGAATCACACGTCGTCTGAACGCCCTGCTCTGGAATAATACCAAGAAAATTTCAAAGTCTCACAGGCTTAAAACCCAGGTTCTTACATCATTCCATTCTTCAAGTTTTTCATCCCCAAAAAACAAAACTACAAAAAAAACTCTGGATATTGAGCCTGCATCTGGCTCTCCCGTTCCCAGGTGCTCTCATGTACCCTCCCGTGCTGCCACAGAACACGAACCAAAGGAATGGTCCATCCACATAGTGTCCGCTCCTACCGGTCCTCAATCGCCACCCGGTGCTCCGCAAGGGTGGCTCCATCCTCAATGTCTAGTTCTCCCCAGTCGATAACATATGTGGGGTCATGCACGTATTTCCTCAGTTGTGACACGTGGAATACATCATGCACCCTCTCTAGCTGTGGGGGTAGAGCAATATGGTAGGCAACCTCACCAACCCTGCACATGATCTCAAAGGGCCCAATGAACCTCGGGGATAGCTTGCCTCCCCGGCCGAACCTCCGTGTTCCACACCGCGGGGAGGCCCTAAAAAAGACATGGTCCCCCTGCTAGAACTCCAAAGACCTGTAACGATGATCATCATAATACTTCTGTCTGCTCTGAGCCATCCTCATCTGCTCCCGAATGAACTGCACCTTCTCCGTTGTCACCCGCACCAACTCTGGGCCCACGAGGGAGGTCTCCCCAACCTCCATCTAGCACAATGGTGACCTGAAGGGTCTCCCATAGAGGGCCTCAAAAGGCGCCATGCCAATAGTAGAGTGGTAAATGTTGTTTTACGCAAACTCCACCAATGGAAGGTGATCCTCCCAGCTTATGCCAAAGTCTAACACGCATGCCCTGAGCATATCCTCCAACACCTGGATAGTGCGCTCGGTCTGCCCATCCTTATGGGGATGAAAAGCTGTACTCATCTGCAGCTGAGTCCCAAATACCTCCTGTAGGCCTCGCCACAATCGCGATGTAAACCGCGCATCACGGTCAGAGACGATCGTCGAGGGTACTCCATGAAGGCGGACGATCTCACGAACGTACAACTGCCCTAGACTCTCCACTGAGATCTACTCCTTGATGGAAAGGAAGTGAAACGACTTTTTGAGTCGGTCCTCTACCACCCAAATGGAATCGTGGCCCTTCGCTGTGCGCAGAAGCCCTATGATGAAGTCCATGGATATGCCATCTCACATCCACTCTGGGATATCAAGGGGCTGTAAAACCCTTCTAGAACCTGATGCTCTGCCTTCGCCTGCTGACATGTAAGACACTGAGAAACAAACCCAGCTATGCTATGCTTCATGCCAGACCACCAAAACTGCCACTGAAGGTCTCTGTACATCTTCCCAACACCGGGATGTATGGACAAGAGAGAATTGTGGAATTATTGTATCACCTCCTCCCGCATCTCCACTAGTACTACATCTCACCCCTGGAACAGGATCTCACAATTCCCTCCTTCAGAATACCCATCAGGTGCATCGCCTGTGGATATCTGATCACGCAGTACCTTGCTGTCGACATCCCCCAGCTGCGACTCTCTCACACACTCAAGGAGCAGAGTCAACACCATCGACTGTAGAAAATCTGTACCCTCCTGCTCCACCAAGGTTAGCTGTAGAGAAGCCAACTGCTCTGAAGATTCTCTCACTAGACAAGCCTGGGAATTTCTGCTAACGGCATCTGCTACTACGTTGCCCTTCCTTGGAGTATAGACTATCTCGAAATCGTAGTCCTGCAGAAACTCCAGCCAGCGCCTCTGCCTTAGATTCAGATCTCTCTAAGTGAATATGTACTTGAGGCTCTGGTGGTCTGAGTAGACCACAAAATGCTCACCCATAAGGTAGTGTGTCCATAGCATCAAGGCAAAGACTACCGCTGCCAGCTCCAAGTCGTGAGTAGCATAATTTTTCTCATAGGGCCTCAACTGCCTTGACCCATATGAAATCACTGCCCGCTGCTGCATCAACACACACCTGAGACCTGCTCCTAAAGCATCGTAGTGTACCGCGAACTCGATGCCCTCCTCTGGCAGCCTCAACACTAGAGCACTAGTTAGCCTCTACCTCAACTCCTCGAAGGCCTTATGGCACTGATCAATCTAGGTGAACGATCATCCCTTCTGCATCAATACGGTCAAAAGGGGAAGAAATCCTAGATAAATATTCCACAAACCTCCTGTAGTACCCCTCCAAACCAAGGAAGATCCGTACTTATGATGCATTCTTGGGTGGATCCCAAGAAAGAACTACCTCTATCTTTGAGATATCTACGACTAAACCCTATTCAGAAATTACATGCCCTAGAAAGTGAACTTCATGAATCCAGAACTGACACTTCGAGATCTTCCCATACAGCTGGTGCTCTCGGAGCAAGTCTAGGACCATCCTCAAATGCTTCTCGTGCTCCTCCTCGGTCGCTGAATAGATGAGTATGTCATCAATAAAGAAAACCACAAATAGGTCCAAGTATGACTGGAAGATCTGGTTTATCAAGGCCACGAAAACGGCGGGGCCATTTTTCATGCCAAAGGGATCACCATAAACTCATAATGCCCATAACGACAACGAAAATCAAACTTCGAGATGTCAGTATCACGAACCCACAACTGGTGGTACCCAGATCGAAGACCAATTTTGGAGAACCACTTCGCACCTCTCAACTGGTCAAAGATGTCATCAATCCTTGGAAAAGGGTACTTGTTCTTTATCGTGGCCTGATTCAGGCGACGATAATCCACACAAAGTCACAGACTCCCATCTGACTTTTTCACAAACAAAACCAGAGCTGCCTAAGGGGACACACTGGGCCTAATGAATCCCTTATCACGATGGTCTTCCAACTGAAGTTGTAGCTCCCGAAGCTCTGTGGGTGCCATCCGATATGCTGCACATGATATCAGGGTAGTCCCCAACCGCAAGTCAATGCATAACTCCATCTCGCGCCTCATAGGTAGTCCCAAGACATCCTTGGGAAAGACATCCATGCAGTCCTCTACAACGGTAGGGATATAGATTCATATAGAGTCTGCTACTCTGAGAGTCATGCTCACCAACTGGTGAGAAGAAGGCTGTGGTCTCCTGCTCAAAGTACCCATCTGCTCTGCCACGAGGTCTCGTTCACCAAGGATGGTGAACCTCATCCCATCAGAATGCATGCATCTGAATCATCTTTTCTGATAGTCAATCTAGGAGTGGACCATGGAAGGCCAATCCATACCCAAGATGACGTCATAAGGTTCCATCGTGATGACGAGTAGGTCCCACATGAAACTCTCTCCTCCAAACGACAGTTCGCACTGTCTGCAGATAAAGGTCACCATTGAGGCACTTCTCGTAGGAACCTCGAGGCTAATCGTAGGTGTCAGAACCTCTACTCGGAGCTCCAACTCCCGTACCAAAATCAGAAATATAAAAGAGTGGATGGAGCCTATGTCTACTAGTACCGAAGAAAGCATAGAGTAAACATAAAGCATTCGTCGGACCATATCATGTGTTGGGGGGTCACAAACACTTATATCCTAAAGCTGTCTGCGACCCCTGCTGCCAGCTCCCTGAGCCTGGCATGGGCCGCCCGGTGGTGGTGGTGGAAGGACCTCAAAATATCATCCCCCACCTCCAGGTCCTTCCGCTCTACCTACACCGCCTCCCTGAGGACCACCTTGTCCTCACCTGGGAGATCCCTCGTCACGACGCTCCCTCTGCCGCTGCGGTGCGCCCACTGCCTGCCACGACTGCTCGGTATGCCTGGTTAGGAAGTCCTGTGCTAGGTGACCCCATTTGTCACAAGGATAGCACCAGCTCTCTCCTGACTTCCTCGGTGCTCTATGGTGCCACTGCGGTGTATGAAACTGCCCCTGAGTCTGCTCACGGAAGGGTCTCCTCGATTGAGGCTTTGCTCTCTGCCACCTGCCTGTTACCAAAGGCTCTACTCTGAAACAGCCACTGCTAGGCCCTATCAGCTGGTGTCCCTCATCCAAGAAGCTCTCTATCACGAGCCCCAGCTCTAGAAACCCTACATTGGTTGGGATGCACAAGGGCACTACACCAGCACAAATCTCCCTGCGAAGACCCTCCTCAAACTTCCATGCCCGAAAGTAACTATTGCAGACCATATCCTGTGATTATTGTGTCAGATCGATGAACTAGGCTGAGTATTGCACCACCTTCATCCCCCCTGCTTCATATACATAAGCTTCTGAATCAGAACAGAGCGTAAAAAAGAGGGGGATTACTCCTCCCAGAAGAGCTGCTGAAAGCTATCCCATGTGAGAGACGACTCGTCGTGGGTCTGCGTAACCAACCCCCACCAATGCCCGACTATCCTGAGGAAAAGGATGGCATATAGGGCTACCATTTGGTCCACTGGTGTCCGTAACAGCCTAAAAAGTCGGTCCACAGACTCTAGCTAGTCTTCCGCTGCCTGGGGATCCGGGTCCCCATAGAACTTCTACGGCCGCTGATGTTGGAAGTCTCAGAGCACACTCAGCCTGCACTCAACCTCAGCATGTGCTGTCGGTACTAAATACTACTCTACAGGAGGAGGGTCTACTTCTGAAGCACTAGGTGGAAGGGGATCACATGAGGGTCCCTAAACTGATGCCTCTTCGCTCGCCAGGTTGTCATCACGAACTGGAGAGGGTAACCTGGCTGGCTACTCTCGTGGGGGAATCATGGAAATTATCAAGGATTACCATGATCAGATGAGAATATATATATATATATATATTATATATATATATATATCAGTAATAACAAAGGGGAACTGACTCAAAAAGGATAGTCAAAGACTCAATCCTACCGGATTCATGTTTCGAATTCCCTACAACAAGTGTCTCAGTGTGCTGAGTTGAAAAGCGGGTTATCAGGGTCCTGGTGAATGGATACATCGACCTACCATACCATCACTGGACTCCCTGGCCTGAGAGCCGCTCTCGAGACACATCGACACTATTTCCCTAAATCCCAACAAATTCCTTTTTAGGGACATCTAAAAAACGCCCCAAGGAACGAACCACCTCTGATACCACTTTTTCATGACCCGACCCTACCAGTCTCAAGCTGCAACCACCCCAAGCTTGCCTCCATAGGCCAGGGGCTAGTGAAAATCACCGAAGACATAACAATCTCAAGGAGGCATTTTCCTAAGTACCTGTACACACACACACACAACCCACTCAATGCAGAAGTTCAGAGTAAAAAGGAAACCAAAGTACAAAAACTATAACCCAACCACAATCATGCATTAACTTCTAAAAAAAACTGGACAATTAAAGTACTGAAAAGTGGACTGACAATTAAACTAAACAAAAAAGGGAAAAACACGTGCCCAACCAGAAAGGTGCCCCAACCCGACAACATGTAAATGAAAGTAAACAGCTGGTGAGTCCCACACCTGAAAGTCCTACTACAACCACTGAACGCAACCCAAGCTCCTGTGTCCTCTATGCTCCTCCGTAGTCTCGATCGACCTATCTGTCATTTGCAAGGGCACACCAAGTGCGGGAAAAGCCCAAGAAGGGGTGAGTATAAAGATACTCAGTAGGATGCCCTGAAAGATCGAGGGAGAAACAAAGGAGGTACTAAAATGGTGAGCAGTAGACAAAACAAAGAACAGTGAAAGAGTATAGTAAATAGAGTGTTTCTCAACCTAATAAAATAAAGGAAGTAGACTCTTCCAACCAAGAGGAGTTAGACATGAAAAGCACATGGCATACCCCGCATGTCTTCGTCCCTCCTAGAAGGAGAGTAACTGAACCCAAGGAGTGGGAACAAAAGTAGGATATATATATATATATATGCTCAACAAGAAACCCGAACGAGTGTGTAAGGGGATCTATATCTCAAATCTCAGCCCAAGAAAAGTAACAAACAATTCTAAGGATAACCATCACTGATGCCCAAAAGTCCCGCACGCCAAAGCTGTCTCATCACTGAACTGTACAACCAAGGGTCTCGCTCTGGTAATCATGGAGAAAATTCCCTGACTAGCCTCATAGAAAGGGATGAGTCTGAAAGAAGTCGTCGGGTTACCCACTGCCCAGCCCAGCTAGAGGGTAAACCCTAAGAGGTCGTCGGGTAACCCACTGCCCAGCCCAGCTGGAGGGTAAACCCTTGGTCAATGGGTAACCCACTGCCCAACCCCGTTGGAGGGTAAAACCTAAGGTCAACAAGTAAACCACTTCCCAACCTCGCTGGAGGGTAAACCCTGATACACCGGTGGGTAACCCACTGCCCAGCCCCGATGGAGGGTAAACCCAGAATTGGTCCGATAACTCCGCACTGTCCGTACCATCACTGGGTGTCACTAACATCGCTACCGTGCGTTGGTTCAGAGTGCGTCAAAGGAACCTCCAAACAAAACCCTTTCATGTTTCCACATTTAATGAGATCTCTAAAGAGGCTTCGCAAACCCAAATAGATTACACTGCTGCAATCCTCGCAAAAAAACACTTAAGATAGACTATTTACTCACCCCGAACGGACATCTGATTAAAAAGTCGCAGTACGCTGCACACAGCTTAAAAGACGGCCCATGGGGCCTGCACCTCAACTATGGATTCAATGTATGAAACCACCCTGGTCAACTTCGTCTCGATTCCAGGGTCACAATGCCACTGAAAGTGCCTAAAACAGACTCTAGATGTGCACACTCCATCCGAATGAAGAATCCCAGCGAGGCATTAAACGATACTTAACGGGCGTGTCGTGCCTCCAAGGCCCCTGTGTCGGGAATTAAAAATTCCCAAGACCATCTCAAAATCTCCGTCTCGAGCCGAGGATCTCATTTCTGTAGATAGTGTGCGAATCGGACTTTCGGTTTGCAAACTAGAGATGTTTTAACGTCATTGGATGGAGACGGGGTGGGCCGGACCGGTTCAGCCGGTCCACCGCGGCCCATGGTTCACCACATGGGCCGCACGACTTTACCCAGATTGGAATGAGCCGGTCTGAATCCTTTTATTTGAGACCCGTGATTTGCGGGTCTCGGCCGGCTCCCAGGGTCGCGACGACCCCAGTCTTGTGCACCGAATGCCGACTGGCGAAGCCGGCCAGTGCATGCTCCTGTGACTCGGACCGCCGGGCCGCCGCTGCCTGGGAACCCACTGCACTGCTGTCTGGGAACGCACCATGTCGCCGCCTGGGATGTCTGCCATGCCGATGCCTGGGATCCGCACTTCCATTGTCGCCCGCTGGACCGCCAGACCACCAGACCTCCCTAGAACCGCTCAAAATGGGGGTTTTTGGCTGGAAAACTTCTCGGGGTCACCCCGAACACCTAGGGACGTGAAAATTTGATCTGAAAGACTCGTTGGAAAGCTCGTATTGAGCCCTAATAAAATATGGATTTCACTCTAAAATAAAACAGAAATTCGAAACTAATATTTGAGTTCAAAGTAGATGCAAAATTTAAAAATGAAACACACGAACCTACCTTACAGGGCGTAGCCCGTCGCTTCACAAACGGTCCGCTAGAGCCACAACCACCTTGAAGAGGTGGGGAGAGAAGCTTGAAGAGGGTGGATCCTTTTATTGAGAGAGATTTCACCCAGGAGAAATGATAGGGGAAGAAGGGGGAGGGGTGGGTGTGTTTAAGTAGGGAAACACACTTAAACACCCACCTGTAGGCCCGTACCCGAACTTTCGATGGGGTCAGGGTTAAGCCGTCCCTAGGGTAAAATCCACATTTTGAGCGCAACGATGGTCTCTGAATTTTAATCCGAGCCTCTGTTCAGAAGTTATAAAGTTCACGCCTGAGGCCACTAAATAACAAAAATGCCCTTGGTGGCATTTTCCACAGAAGGGCCACACCCATTAAAGTTACACCCCTTGTAGGGTAAACGATACGCTATGGACTCAACAATGCCCTTAGTTTTCCCATATGAGAAACCGTTTAGGAGTTATTCTATTTATTTGGCGTGTCTAGTGTGAACGCACTTAAAATTTAATTCCAGCCACACTGGGGCTCGGAATCACACACTGTCTGAATGCCCTGCTCTAGAATAATATTGAGAAAATTTCAAAGTCTTAAAGGCTTGAAACCTAGGTTCTTACATAAATAAAACCCTAACCTCTGAGGTTTTCTAAACCATCCTCTAATACCAACTATAAGGCCCCAACCATAAATATTACATAATCATGAGTTATGTCAAGAATTAACATTTAGGATATTTTCAGGTTTATAGTTTTATAGAATTAGGCCATAACCATTACATAACAACTCAAATTTATAAAAATTGTATTCAACTAAAACAGTATCCATTTCTTCCACAATATAAAACATTTAAAAGTATTCATGATTTCTTTTTCTTGATAAAAATATTCATAAAATTCATCTTAGCTTCCTCTTTTCTGTTAACATCCTTGTACCTTGTGGAAAACATTTCAAAAACATGGGATGAGCACATAAATATTAATAAGGGATATAAAAAAAAGAACAAAATTGTTAGTCCATGAATATTTTAAACTTATGAAATCATTTTCACAAAAATCATACTTTTCAACCATAAAACCTAAACCATTTAGATTACCTAATGAAATCAAAATATTCATTTAAAACTTATAGAAATACTAAATCATAAAGGTATATTGTAGAATCCATATCATACTTACATTGTAGATTTTAGATGTACATAGGGAGTAACCTTCATGGCTACGTTTGGAATACCCATCAAGGTATATTCCCTAAATCTATTAGGAGAAACCTTTTCATTTAACTTTGTCTCAATACCCAATGCATTGGAGAGGTATCATAGAATCACCAAACTCAATTTATTATAGAAATTCCCATATACATAATCAATTCCCAAGAACCAAATCATAATCACACAACACATAAACCATGCATAAATGAAAAATAAGATTTCCACATTGCAATCACAAGATATCATTTTTAGATATTGACATAATCAATCGATTTTAAAAACCATTTTAAATACCAAAATACATGAAAAGATAATATGGTATTTATTTTACTTTTAAAAACATTAAATCCTATAGAGTAATTCAAATATCAAATAATGGTTGTGGCGGTAAAGAATTTTTTGTCGCTGTATATGTTAAAAAACATTCCTTTTGTCATTTTGTATAGAAATTAAAAAACTCCTTATATAAAGATTAATTTAAAAAAATGAATTAAATTTAATATGTAAATATAGGATAATATATTAAAAATTAATTTCACATGTAAGAGTTCAATGACATAATAGAGAAGTGTAAATTTAACTCAAATAATGGAAATTGGGTTAAGAAATTCCCTTAACTCGAGTCTGACTTGTCATGTACAATATTTAAGTTCCTGAATAATAAAATTAGGGTAATTTATAATTTATTGGAAACATTTTTAAATTTTATTATTCCTTTTATATCACTTATTACCATGTTATAAAAATCACATAATTATTTATGTTCATGTCGGACGCTTTGTCGATATTCAGTACTTGAGTTGAGAATAAACTTGGTATGATGTTAATAGTCCATGTGATCATAAGTCCATAATCTGTTGAATATAAAACATGATATAAATATATTATATATTAATCATATAATTATTTATAGAAATCTTTTAGGATAAACTAAAAACACCATTTATGGATATGGTAGGCTATACGTACGCATTAACGTTATTTTCATTTTTCTTGTCATATTAAAAGAACGAAATTAAATAGAATGTATTTAAATATATATAATATAATTGTAGTATAAATAATATGTATTTTATATCATATATTTTTAATAAAACAACCCTCAATAAATTATATGTGATGTTTGAATGAATCATATGATTTAGAGGAGGCAGTAGTCCACACATCCCCAAATGATGCAATCCTATAACCACAATTTGGAAAGCATGAACATATGTTTAATATGAAATTTCAAGAATAATAAATAGGTTATAATATATATATATATATATTAATATATTATTTTTTCATAATAATGGTTTTAATACCTTCCATAAAGGTGTTAAAGTAAAAATAATATAAACATTATTCATGGAGGTGATTAACCGTCATAACTTAGGCAAAAATTCCGTTTCTTTGAAAAAGGAGAGGCGAGAAATGAAATGGATATGAGATATTCCATTAGATACATAAAACTATAGTACTTAAATTATTATGGAGTAATCATGTATTTATGGATGAAATAGGTGATGATAAAGTAAAAAAAGAAAAGGAATTAAGATAGGTAGTTTGAGAAAATTACCTCTTGAACATCCCCTCTTTAAAAGACCCTTGAGGACCTTGGATTTGGTCTTTTGGTGAGACCAGAAGAATTTTTATATAGGGAGAGTGATTATTAGAGTTTTTGGCAGATATTTTAGGAGATAAAAGGTTTTTTGGTCGAAATGGGTAGGTGAGTGTTTTTATTTATACTTGAGGAGAGGTGGCTTTAAGTGATTAATTTATTGATTATTTTATATAAAAAGCCAACCGTATAGAGGTGGAATTAAATTCCAGTAATTTGGATTGTAATTAATGTTTTATAGTATATTTATGCTGGATAAACACCTAAAAAAACTTTAAATGTTTTATTTTTTAGGTAATTTAAGATTTTAACTTTTAACTTTAACCCTTGTCAAACTTTTACTTTTACTTCGACAAATAATTTTTCTACCATGGTAACTTTTTTATACCTAAAATTGAAATTTAACTTGAAACATAATTTGTAAATTTTGATTCCAAATATGTAATCCATTATAACTAATTCAATTCACAGAATTGGAAAAATTAGATTTAAAATTAATTCTGTAAACAAAACTAAAAAGCTGGTCTTTAAAGTGAAACGTTCAAAATTTTGAAAAGATTTTATATCTAATATCAATTTGAAATTTATTCCAATGAATAAAATTGGATTAAATTATTATAAAATTATCTAAATATACTTTAAAAACTATTAAAATGATCTTATAACAATAGAAATAAATTCGATGAAAAGGCAGTTTTGAATTAAAACATAGTTTTTTTCACTATTCATTAAAATATGAATTTTATAAGAAAAATAGAAAAAAATTATCCAAAATAATTTTTTATGTCCCAATTCAAATTAAGAATTTAATTTTTCAAATATAACTTATTAATGTGTCAAAAATATATTTAAAATTGGTTCTCCATCAAAAGGTGGTAAAACTGCATTTTTAGAAAAACACTCATTTTATCTGTAAAATTGTATTTATTCTTATATAAAGTCTAGAAAACACATAAGATGTATTTTAAACATTATATTGAATTAATATTTCATTAATATAATAAAAAATCACGATTTAACATAATTATTCACATTTAAATATTTTTTCTTAAAAACACATCCTTTATATTCAATTGGTTTTTATTTAATTTGGTAACCATTGAATCATTATATAAACATGTGTAAACCATATTTTCATAATTAAATTAATACTTTTAATTACCAAAATTATAATGGATATATGATAACTATCATATTAAATAATAATATTAATTTGTTCATTTAAGATAAATGTGGCGTACCATGTACGTTATTGAACATAATGTTTCCTTTTAAAAAACTCAGGATGTTACATTCTCCCATATTTTGGAAATTGAATACTCACAATTTAAATTTGGGGTTGATAACTAAGGTATGAATTTTCAAAATACCTTTATTTCAATCTCACATCGAAAAAAGGATTAACAAAACTTCCACTTTAAAATAAAGAAAGGAAAGTATGAAGGTTACCTGAGATAACACATACTAGGGTTCCATGTAGGAAAACAAGGATATCAAAGTGAAAAAAACGATAAAGTTCTGATGGAGATAATAGATTTTTTTTAGGAAAAAGTTAAAAATCACAAAGCTATAAATTTGTGATGGGTTAAATGGTCTTGACTTCATAGTAGGAAAAGTAGATAGAAATTATTTTGATTTTAATATCCTTTTCACAATGTTGTGGAATTAATTTACGACATTGAGTAAGAACATAAGTAAACATACTTACTTTTCAATTAGGGTTTCATCCTTTAATAAAATTACACCAAAAATTAATGTTTTTATACAAATGATGTGTATTCAAGATGAATTTTTTCATGCATGAAACACTAGAATCAACTTCTAAAGAATCACATAATCCAAAAAAGATTACCTATCTATTCATCATGTCTTGAAAAATTAACCAAAAATAAAAAGGTTAGGATTTGATCAGACAATTCCCCCAAAATAATAAACCATTTTATGATTAAAAACTAATTTTAATATCCAAAATTTAAAATTAATACTCAAAGTTCAAAATAGATCATTTGATAAATAATTTTCCTTAAAATTCCTCAAAAAAATAATACTAGGATTGAAACCAAAAAATTAGAAGGATTTGATAACATAACCTTTCAAGATAAATTTTAACATTTATCTTCAAATAACATCAATCACTCTTAATGTATCATACAAAAAATGTAATTTCCAAAATCACATGTTCTTCAAGATAGGTTAATCATTTCCATAAATAAACTGAATCACTATAAGTATACAATCAAAGTATAGATTCGTCCAAAATAAAATTCAACCATTACTCCTTAAATAAAATACCATAGTATTATATTTTCCTTATGCATATAGGGTTCCCAAAATAGTGAACATACTCTAAAATAACTTTTATCACTTAATTCCAAAATCATTTTCTAATTCCAAGGATGTCTATTTAAAAAAATATAAGTTTCTAAAATCAACTTCTTATTATTCCATAAAATCATTTAACTAAAATAAAAAAGATATACTTACCAGGGGATTCATATAGGCCAGTGGTAGGAAATAAATACTTGTCTCACATCGGTTTTAGGTTTGATTCCCACAGACTTATCTGACATGACCAGTTGTTACACGGTCTGCATGTTTTCCCTTTTCGAAAACTATATAATTCTTATAATATTCCTAAAATGAGATAAAATCCCCAAAAATAACCATAAAATATTTTAATCTCAATTTTTATCTCATGCCTTTAGTTTTTCATCTTAAAATTTAATATCCTATAATGACCTCAAAATCAATGATCATATAAACCCTAATGGTTATTCATACCTTTATAATTTTGTCTACACAAGAAAATATAATTGTTACTCAAATAACATTTTCACCTAACAAAATTCAAAATTACACACACTAGAAAAAATATTCTAAATAAACAAAATGAAAATTAATATTTCTAAACATTTCATCATCCATAGATCTAACATAACTCTCGAATCTTATATATGTATACCTCTTAATCATTTAGCATTCTTCATGTTCCCATAACCACAATTTTCCATTTTATCCTTTAATACATATTTACTAGAAACAAAAACATGCATCATGTCTTAAGATTCAATAAAGTAAAAATACGAGTCAAGAAATAATCTATACCTTTCAAATTTAATTTTCAATATCCTCATCTTAAATTGTAATGACATTAGGTATTTCAAAACATGTATTTGTATGGTCCTGCTAATCAAATTCATGAACCTTGTTTATCGAGAACCAGATCTGGTTGCCATAAAAACCGACACCTATCCCAGTCCATGGAAAGGCCCAAGGGACATTACCAATCCCCACTTTCTAGTACAAGTGCCTAGGTATCATAAAAAAAGTTTTTTGGGAACCATTTACCCAAATTTAGAAGCATTAAACAACTAAAAACAATAAATAAACTAAATCTGAAAATTTAATCCAAACAAGCCTTTAATAAAATTCCGAACTAAAATACATGGTTTTTGAAAAATACCAAGAGGTAAAAAACTCAAAAGTAACAACCCAATAATTACCAAAAGGTAAGGGGTTATCATCCCCAAGCCTTCTCTACAACACCACACCGAGGATGGAAGCTTACAACTGGAACCACCGATTCCCAAAGCTTTACTCAAAACTGAGATAAATATTTCCAAGCCTACTTACACCCAAAGGTGTAAGTAGGGTGTGAGACTAAGCCCAATAGTATTCCACCCAAAATAGATTCTATGTGATAAACATTATAAGACAAAAATCTTGCAAGTTTTTATAAAGAGGAAATGTAATAAACAATTTTTAAAGGATGCAACTTCCAATGAAAAAAATTTTCAAGTGGGAAACTTTAAATAATGAACACTTTTAAAGAAAAGGAATATGATACTGAATTTTCCAGCCAAAAACACCTTATTACAATGGTAAGTACAAAATATCCAATGATCACTAGTCATGGGAATACCCCTATGCACTAGTTAGTTGTGAGCCCCAGGTACCTCGGTGAAAAGTATCCATAAAAAATATTTTTTCTCATGCATGATACACTAGTAGGGGAATCAACCATAACATAGTGGTCCCAAACATCATCATCATAGTTTATTTATTTTTGTAATCATCAAAATTTATACATGAAATAGGGACAAAACCACTCTGGATCACTAGCATACCAGTACACGTCTGCCCACCTAGAAACCCAAGTTTCCCTTTTTGTGCTCAAATAAGTTCCACATCTTATAAAATACCATTTCACATGAAAATTCCATTTAAAAATAATACACACATAAAACAGCCCACAAAAAATCCACAAAATACCCCTTTTCATATTCAAATTAATTTTGACATCATACTCACACCAAAACAGCCCATAAACATGTCCTGCACCTTTCTCGCAATTTAATAAATCATTCCCCAATTTATAAAATATTCTCAAAATGTTTGAAATCCAAAATCATCACTTTATCTGTAAAAAAACCATTTTAAGAACATACAGACTCTAAAATAATACCTCAACATCTTTTTCACACTTTATGTAACTCTATAAACCATTTGAGATTTTTATAAAACAACTTCAAAGAGTATAACAAGCTTTTTCACATAAAACCCATTCAAAAACCCTCTTTAAATGGAGAAAATCACACCAAAAACCTACCAAAAAGTATTTTTCAGCCCAATACACATTTAATAAACCATTTACATATGTTATAAATTGACCCCAAATGATACCACAAGAGTTACACAAGAAAACACACCCATTCAAGTAAAAATGAAACTTTATGATTAAACGCTTAACAAATTACATAAAAAACAGATTTAAAACCACAAAACATAAAAGGAACATGATAAATAAGTAAATCAAGAAAGATAACTCATCAAGAAATGCTTACAGATGGAATCACCTTCCATTTGTGTCTAAAACCCTCAAATAATTGTGCGGAACTTCCACCGCACCACCGTCGCACCACAAGGGAATGAAAACAAACCCTAATAAAAGAATATTAAACCAAGAAACTCAAAAATAAACAATAGGTATGAAACCTTAGTTTCTAGACATTTTAAACATTGAGGAAGAGGGAAGAAACCCAAAGGATAATGGAAGAAACAAGATAGGGATTCACTTACTTGAGAAACTTTGAAGAAATCACCCAAAATACACCAATAGTTGAATCTCCAAGAATCCCAAATTGAAAGAGGGTTTAAACTAAGGTTGAGGAGGTCAAGTGGGGGATGAAATGGGGGAAAATAGTAAAAAATGAATGATTTATGAAAGAAACAAATTACCTTTGCAAATATGGACGATTTGAGAAACCTGGATAAAATTCACCCTAATCCACGATGTAGCTGTGATCCAAAGAGGGAAAACAGAACATGGGGGCACAATTAGGGTTTTTGGGCTCGAGTGAGACTTTGAATGACCCAAAATGTTAAAAAATAAATGAGATATAAAAGAAATACAATATTTTTTTAAAATTGGAAATGGGATCACGGGCTGGCCCAATGCCTGAATAAATCACCCAAACCCACCATGATTATGTGTTCCTAGTGGGTCCAAATGGATATAGTGGTTTGAATAGGTCATGGGAGGCCAAGTAGGAAGTTTAGTGGGTGAAAAATGTTGAAAAAAGAAGGATTTATAAAATATTTTTTTTAAATCTGGAAATGGGATCATAGTTTGGTGCAAATATTGAAGAAACCACCCTAATAAACATACCCCACAAAAGGTTCCACTAGGAGTGCCACAAATTCAATTCCAAACCACCTCATCCTTATACCTTACCTTTTAAAAAAATACATGGCCAAATACCATCCAAGACTTCCAAGACTAATGACTTAGATCAAGAACACCCAAGACACCAAATTTAAACCCAGAACACCCAGAAACCAAGAGAAAACTAAGAACAAAAAGAAGATTAAAAGAAAGCATGGAATTGAAAATACGAGTGTGATAATTCTCCCCACTATAAATCTTTCTATCCCCAGAAATCCACATAAATTTCATATGAAAAACAAAACCCAACCGATAGACCAAGATGGACTCTCTTGCCAAGTTTTCCTACCCCCAAAAGGCCAAAACACCTCTAGTTGATCAATCAAAGGAAGGGATAATCTCACCAACCAAAATTTACCCCACTTAGTTAAAACAATAGAACATATTCAAACCACATCCCATTGGGTGTGATCCGATCCCACATTTACCCAATGAAGAAATTTGTGGTTAGATAGCTCCGAACGAGACTACCTACTGCCATGCCAACACCAGGAACACAACCAAATTACAGATATGTGGAGACCTAAATAGACTCCCCACTATAAGAGCCAACTTAATTTTCCAATACAGAACTGAGACACCCACAAGGGGTGACCTAATGGAATCCCCACCATAAAGGATAGATGAACATTAGACTTATTCCCAAAGAACCTATATGAGACACATGTTGGGTCTCCCCACCATAAGAACCAACTATCTTTACAAAATATAAGATGCCGACACGAAGAATACCCCATAATATCCAATCCCAACTAAAAGGGGGGGGGGTTGGTCAACAAAACTCCAAACCCGTAAAGACACTCCATGGTTCACCACTTCCATAGGCATCACCATCCTTGACTAAGCCCGACCAAAAACAAGATCAAAAAGAGCCTATCAGGATATTCATACATGAACCACTACACTAAGGCTTTCACCCACAAGGGTTCAAGTACTGGTTTTGAGGAAACAAAAACACCCCACCCCTCTAAAACAAAGGAGGAAATTCTCCACCAACACAGATTACAACCCTGAGGGATAGTGTCCAAATGTACCTTTCCATCACACATGACCAATTGAAATGAAACAACCCTATCAAAACTTCAAACTATATCCATATCCCAAACTGAACATGAAAGTGAAACCAAGATCCCTTACACCCCTGGAGATTTCCTAACTATGTGAAAAGATTCAATCCAAGGCCTATGGATGGAGCCCTGATGTTTAAGAATCTTCTGCACCACAGTTAAGATATAATTTTCACAACACCCCATGAAAATAATTATCTCAAACAACACACCTTTACCTGAATAGGGTCTTGGGTGATGCACATGCATGACCTCTTTAACCCCAAAAAATAAATAGTAGAAGGAAAACACGCAGAATACATCTTTACATAGAACACAGAATTCAAGATTCTCAAAATTGAAACACGCTTTCACTTAAGCATAATCCCTTGAATGGTTCCGAAACATCCACCTTTTCTATCAAAATCTAACACAACATAATAAGAAACCACCAAACATGACCTTTACAAGTGACAAGGTTATTACTTGGAGTGAATCCTTAAACAAAGTTCTAAGTAGCATGAGACTATCACAAGCAATCATAACATCCTCAAACAACCTGATTTCTCCACACTGGTTTCCCAACATGAACCATTTCCTTGGTGAGACTGAAAAAAGACCCAAATCCCCTTCAGGACATCATTCTACACTAATTAACCTGGATTGTTTTTACCTTCCTCACTAGAATTCCTCTTCACCACTTCCAATAAAACTTGTAGACACAATGGTGTCAAGCTTCACCTTTGACGATTTAATAAACTATAGAAACTTAAAGAACCAAGGTGTATTTAAACCTTCCATAACCACTCTCCTGCCACACAAGGATCCAATTAACTAAAAAAGTGGAGGGGTATACTCAACCCTGAAACCCGGAAAGATAGTCTGTTCATTGATCAATTGGAGGGCCTGCTAATGGTGAATCACATGTGGCTTCATTTCAATCATGAATTAACTCTTTATGGGGGAATACCCTAGCCAATAAGAAAATACAAGGACCCAACAAAGCTATTCCTTTAGTAAAAAATTACAACAAAATAGAACCAAACACATGATGGGAACAACTGCAAGGGCTTCCCAAAACATTTACCAAAAGAGATCACTAGCCAAAAAATTAACCCAACTCACCAGTGAAGAAAAACACCAAATAATCATTTAAATAATAGGGGTTCTCTAACTAAAAAAATACCACAAAACACTACCAAAATCACATAAAACATACCACCCAAACACCAGTTTTCAAAACATTAAATTTTTCTTAAGAATCATTTCCTTGAAAATAAATGGGATTGGGGATTAACACATTCACCAATGATATCTCATGGGCCTCACACATACATGTTTCCATGACACACCGGGAACCATCCACATATCCACCGTAGAATTCATCTGGTCATTCCATTAACTATCCCTATTTCCATATAAAACCATGCATGTGGTCTCTCATGGAAATACCAAGGGTTAAAATAAAAATTCTTTCCATCTTACAAAACCAAGAAATTAAACTAACACTTCTTTTATTTCAAAACCGCTAACCACAAAATGAAAACCCAATTAAAATATTACAAATATTTTCAGAAAATTAACATCAATTCAAATAAAAACTCACTTTAAATCCAAACACATTAGTTTAAAAACATCTCATCCCATTTCGAAACACTTTTGGTTTTATGACAAACTTCATTTCACCCATACCCACTCATTTAAAAACTCATTTATCCTCATTTAAATAAAGTTCCCCATAAATTCATGAGACTCTTTTTTAAATACCTTTAATTACCAATTAAAAATCCATCTTCAAAACCCACACATAAAATCCATAACACTTAATTCAATTCAAAACACTTTTGAATGGTTTAAAAAATTCTACTAGAAAAATATTTTCAAAACCCCATTTAACATAATTAATACTTTCAAAAGGGGTGTAAACACACCATTTACCCTTTCAAAACAACTATAAAATTTAATTTCTACCATTTTAGAAATCAATTTTTTTTATTTACTAGAAAATCATTTCATAAGAATTCACACTTCTTAAAATCAATTCATCATTTTTTTCATTAAAATCAAGTTTCCAAAATTCCAAAATAAAAAGACACATGACAATACTAGGGGAAATTAGTGCTGGTTGTTGGCTTAGACATATGGTTGGTGGATATATTACAATAATTTAACTGTCAAAAAGAGTGTTCTAGGGAAATACCCCAAATCCACATGGCTTTCTAGGCGCTGTGTGCTCATTGAGACTATTAAACCAACTATCTTTTCATTTCCACAATCATCGATGGACCATGAGAATAAAAGAACTTAGATAAAACCAAACCTACCATGGAGACATGAATCTGATAATTTGGTGTGTTTTCTAGGAACAATACTCATAATCGGAATGTTATGTCCGGAAAATCATAGCTCTGGTCTACCCAGACTCTTTCCCAAAAGAACATGACCTAAAAAGAGTGAAACTCCTCTGATATCATTTTGTTACGAACCAGATCGGGTTGCCATCAAAACTAACACCCGACCTGATCCGTGTCAATTTACAAGGGGATTTACCAATCCCCATGGGCTATCCCAAGTGTCAGGCATCATAAAAAAAGTGTCTGGGAATGATTTACCTGAATTTAGAATCATTAAACAACAAAAAACTATAAATAAAATGAATCTGAAAATTTAATCCAAACAAGACTTTAATAAAATTCAGAACATAAATAATTGTTTTAGAAAAATCCCAAGAGGGATAAAACTCAAAATTATCAGAAAAATAATCCCAAGAATCACCAAAAGGCTAGGGGTTATCGTCCCCAATCCTTCCACAACACCACATCGAGGATGTAAGCTAACAACCTGAACCACTGATTCCGAAAGCTTTACCCAAACCTGCGACAAAGATTGCCAAGAATACTTAAACCCGAAGGTGTAAGTAGGGTGTGAGCATAATACCAATAGGATTCCACCCAAAATATATTCCATGTGATAAAAAATATAAGACAAAAATCTTGAAAGTTTTTATAAACATGAAATGCCATAATTTTTTTTAAAGGATGCAACTTCCAATGAGAACAATTTTCAAGTGGGAAACAATAAAGAATGAAAAATTTAAAAAAAAGCACATGATACTGAATTTTCCATCCCAAACACACCTTATGCCAATATTAAGTACAAAACATCAATTGATAACTAGTTACGAGAACACCCCAAGGCACTAGTTAGTTGTGAGCCCTAGGTACCTCGTATCTTGGTGAAAAGTAACCATAACAAATATCTGTTCTCATGCATGGGACACTATTAGGGGAATAAACCATAACATAGTGGTCCAAAAAATCATAATAATAGTTTAGTTAGTGTTTTAATAATCAAAATTTCTTTGTGGAATAGGGATGAAACCTCTCTAGATCACTAGAATACTAGTACACGTTCGCCCACCTAGATACCCGGGTTTCCCTTTTTGTGCTCAAAAAAGTTCCACATATTATAAAATACCATTTCACATTGAAATTAAATTTAAAATTCATAAAAACATAAAACATCCCACACAAAAGCCACAAAATATCCCTTTTCACATTCAAATTCATTTTAACATCATACTTACACCAAAACAGCCCATAAACATGTCCTGTACTTTTCTCACAATTTACTAAATTATTCCACAATTTATAAAATATTCTCAAAATGTTTGAAATAATAAATCATAACTTTATCTTTAAAAAACCTATTTTAAGAACATAAAAACTCCAAAATAGTACCTCAACATATTTTTCACACTTTATGTTACACAACAAACCATTTGAGATTTTTATAAAACAACTTCAAGGAGTATAAAAAGTTTTTTCACATAAAACCAATTAAAAAACCCTATTTCATGGAAAAAAGAACACAAAAACCCTAATAAACCCAATTTGGCATCCCAATACACATTTAATAAACCATTTAAATATTTTATAAAATGATCCCAAATGATAAAACAAGATTTACACAAGAAAAACACACCATTTCAAGTAAAAATGAAACTTTAAAATTAAACGCTTAACCAATTCCATAAAAAACCAATTTTTCACCACAACAAACATATAAGTAACATGATAAATAATTAAATAAAGCAATATAACTCATCAATAAATTCTTACACATGGAATCACCTACCATTTGTGTCAAAACCTCCCAAATCATTGTTTGAAACTTCCACCGCAAAACCGCCACACCACAAGGGAATGAAAAAAACCCGAATCCAATAATATTGAACCAAAAAAACTCAAAAATAAAACCTAGGTAAGAAACCCTAGTTGCTTTACATTTTAAAAATAAAGGAAGAGGGAATAAACCATAAGGATAATGGAAGAAATAAGAGAGGGATTTACTTACTTGAAAAAGTTTGAAGAAATCAGCCAAAATACACAAATAGTTGAATCTCCAAGCTGCAAAAATTGAAAGGGAGGATCGAATAAGGATGAGGAGGTCGAGTGGGGACTTAAATGAGATAAAGGAGTAAAAAAAATATTTTTGAAAGAAACAAATTACCTTTGAAAATCTGGATGATTTGAAAAACCTGGAGAAAATTCGCCCTAATCCATGATGTAGATGAGCTCCAAAGAGGGAAAACGGAACATGGGGGTGTACCTAGGGTTTGTGGGCTCGAGTGAGAGGTTGAATGACTAAAAAATGTTAAAAATGAATGATATATAAAAGAAATATTTTTTTAAAAATTGAAAATGGACTCACGGGATAGACCAATGCCTGAATAAATCACCCAAATCCACCATGATTAGAAGTTCTTAGGGTATCTAAATGGATATGGTGGGTTTAATAGGTCGGGGGAGGACAATTAGGAAGGGTAATGGGTGAAACATGTTGAAAACGGAGGATTTATAAAAGATTTTTTTAAAAAAAATCTAGACATGGGCTCACGGTTTGGACCAAATCATGAAGAAACCACCCCAATAAACATATCCCACAAAAGGTTCCATTAAGAGTGTCACAAATTAAATTCCAAGACACCTCATCCTTATACCTTCCCTTCAAAAAAATACTTGTTCAAATACCATCCAAGACTTCTATGACTAATGACATAGATCAAAAAAACTTGATACACCAAATTTAAACATCGAACACCTAAAAACATAGAAAAAACTAAGATCCAAAAGAAGATTCAAAACAAAGAATGGAATTAAAAATTGGGGTGTGACTATTCTCCCCATCATAAATATTTACACCCTCGGAAAGCCACAATAATGCCATATGCAAAACAAATCCCAACTAATAGACCAAGATGGACTCCCTTACCATGTTTTCCTGTCCCCTAAAGGAAAAAACACCTCTAGTTGATCAATAAAAGGAAGTGATACTCTCACCAACTAAAATTTAACCCACTTACCTAAAAAAATCAAACATATTATAACCACATCGCATTAGGTGTGATATAATCCCATGTTTACCCAATGAATAAATTGGTGGTTAGATAGCTCTGAACAACACTACCTATCACCATGATAACACCAGGAACACAACCAAGTTACTGATACGGGGATACTTGAATGGACTCCCCGCCATAAGAGACAACTTAATTTCTTAATACAGAACCGTGACACCCACAAGGGAAGACCTAACATACTCCCCACCATAAGGGATATACTAACATTAGAATTATTTTAAAATAACTTATATGAGACACATGGTGGGTCTCCACACCATAAAAACAAACCATATTTACCAACTAGCAGGGGCCAACATGAAGAAGACCCCATAAGATCCAATCCCCACAGCAGTGGGGGGTCAGTAAATGAAAATAAAAACCAGTAAAGACACTCCACGGTTAACCACTTCCACAGGTAACACAATCCTTGACTAAGCCCGACCAAGAACAAGATCCAAAAGAGCCTACCAAGTTATTCATACATGAACAACTACACTGAGGGTTTCACCCATAATGGTTCAAGCATTGGGTTTGAGGAAACAAGACCACCCCACCCCCTAAAACAAAGGAGGAACTTCTCCACCAACAAAGATTACAAATCTGAGGGATAGGGTCCCCACATCCCTTTCCACCACATGGGACCACTTAAAATGAAATAACCACATTGAAACTTCAAACTGTCTCCACATCCCACATTGCAGACAAAAGTGAAAATAAGATCCCTTAAACCCCTATAAATTTCCTGATTGAGTTAAAAACTTCACTCCGAGGGCTAGGGATAGAGCCCTGATGTTTGAAGCATATTCTGCACCGCAGTTAGGAGCTAATGATCACAACAAACCTTGAAAATAACTAGCTCAAATAACACACCTTTACCTGAATAGGGACTTTGGTGATACACATTCATAACCTCTTTCACCCCAAAAAGGAAACAGTAGAAGGAAAACACCTAGAAGACATCTTCACTTAGAATAAGTAATTCAAAATCCTAAAAATAGAAACACACTTTCACTTAAGCATAAGACCTCAAAACGTTCCAAAACATCCACCTTTTCCCTCAAAATCCATCACACCACAACAAGACACCACAAAAAATGACCCTTTTAAGTGACATGGTCATTACTAGGAGTGAAACCTTGAACAAAGTTCCAAGTAGCATGAGACTACCTCAAGAAATTATAACAGCCTCAAACAAACTGATTTTTCCACATTGGTTTCCCAACATAAACCCTTGAGTCAATGAGACTAAAGAAAGACCCAAAGGACCTTCAGGTCATCATTCCACACTAAAAAACCTAGATTGTTTTCACCTTCCACACTGGAATTCCCTTTCAGCACTTCCAATAAAACTTGTAGACACAACGGTGTCAAACTTCACCTTTGATGATTGAAGAAACTCTAGAAACTTAAAGAACCAAGGTGTATTTGAACCTTCCAAAACCACTCACACACCATGAAAGAATCAAATTAACAGAAAAATAATAGGGGTAGACTCAACCATGAAACCCAAGAATAGTGTCCATTCCTTGATCAACTAGAGGGCCTACCAATAGTGAATCACCTGTGGATGAACTTCAATCGTGCATTAACTCTTTATGGGGGTGTAACCTAGACAACAAGAAAATACAAGGACCCAACCAAGCTGGTCCTTTGGTAAAAATGTACCAAAAAATAGAACAAAAAAACAAGGGAACAACTGCAAGGGATTCCTAAAACATTTCTCAAAAGATACCACTATCCAACACATTAATGCAACTCACTGATGAAACAAAAACCCAAATCATCATTTAAACAAGTGGGGTTCTCAAACTCAAAAAATCCCATAACAAAAATCCCAATAGAACATAAAACATACCACCCAAATAACAGTTTTCAAAACATCAAAATTTCCTTAAGAATAATTTCTTTAAAAATAAATGGGATTGGCCATTAGCACATTCACCAATGGTATCTCATGATCCCCACACATGCATGTTTCCATGACACACCAGGAACCCTCCACCTATCCACCCCAAAACTCATCCATTCATTCAATTATCCATCCATTTTTTCATATTAATCCATTCATGTGGTCGCTCACGGAAATACCAAGGGTTAAAATAAAAAATCTTTCCACCTTCCAAAACCAAGACTTTAAACTGGCACTTAATTTTTTTTCAAAACTGCTAACCACAAAATGATAACCCAATTAAAATATTAAAAATATTTTTAGAAAAGCACCAACAATTCAAGTAAAAACTCACTTTAAAGTTAGACACATTAGTTTAAAAACATCTCAACCCATTTCAAAACACTTTTTGTTTTATGAAAAACTCCATTTCACCCATACCCACTCATTTAAAAACTCATTTATCCTCATTTAAAACAAGTTCCCCAAAAATTCATGAAACTATTTTTTAAATCCATTTAATTACCAATTCAAAATCCATCTTCAAAACCCACACGTAAATTCCAGAACACTTAATTCAATTCAAAAAACTTTTCAATGGTTTATAAAATTCTATTGGAAACTTATTTTCAAAACCCCCTTTAACATAATTCATACTTTCAAAAGAGGTGTAAAAACACTATTTACCCTTTAAAAACAATTCTAAAATTTAATTTCTTCCCTTTCATAAATCAAACCTTTTATGCATTACTAGAAAATAATTTCACAAAAATTCACACTTCTTAAAATCAAGTCATCATTTTTTTTCTTTCAAACCAACTTTCTAAAATTCCAAAATAAAAAGACACAGGACAATGCAAGGGGAAATTAGTGCTAGTGGGTGGCTAGGAAATATGGTTAGTGTCCATACGCCAATCAATTAACCATAATGAAGAGTTTTCTAGGGAAATATCCCTAGGTCCACATGGATTTCCAGGCACTGTGAGTTTACTGAGACCTTTAACCGAACTCTCTTTTCCTTTCCCCAATCATCGACGAACCATGAGAACAAAAGAACTTAGATAAGGCCAAAATTCTCTTGGATACATGAATCTAGTAATGAGGTGTGTTGGACAGGCACAATAATCATAATGTCATGTTCGAACAATACTAGCTCCGGTATACCTAGACTATTTCTCAAAAGAACCTGACCCAAAAAACGAACCTCCGCTGATACCATTTTGACACAAACCAGATCTGGTTTCCATCAAAACCAATGCCTGAATTGGTCCATGGAAAGGCCTGAGGGGAATTTCGGATCCCCATGGGCATGAACAAGTGCTTTGGTATCATAAAAAAAGTGTTTGGGAATGATTTACCCAAATTTAGAATCATTAAACAACCAAAAACAATAAATAAACTGAATCTGAAAATTTAATCCAAAAAAGACTTTAATAAAATTCAGAACTGAAATAAATGGTTTTTGAAAAATAAAAAGAGGGACACAAATCAAAATTAGCAGAAAGAATAACCCAAGAACCACAAAAATTCAAGGCGTTATAATCCCCAATCCTTCTCCACAACACTGCACTGAGGATGGAAGCTAACAACCCGAACCACTGATTCTGAAAGCTTTAACAAAACCTATGAAAAATATTTTCCAGCCGTCTTACACCCAAAGGTGTAATTAGGGTGTGATCCTAATAACAATATGATTCCAACCAAAAGATATTCCATGTGATAAACATTATAATAAAAAAATCTTGTAAGTTTTTATAAACAGGAAAATGAAAACAATTTTCAAGTTATAAAATTTAAAGAATGAACAATTTTAAAGAAAATGGACATGCTATTGAATTTTCCTACCCAAACACACCTTATACCGATGGTGAGTACAAAATATCCAAGGATAAATAGACACAAGAACACCCCTAGGAACTAGTTAGTTTTGAGCCCCAGGTAGCTCATATCTCGGTGAAAAGTAACCATAACAAATATCTATTCTTGTGCAGGATCCACTAGTAGGGGAATCACCCATAAAATATTATTCCCAAAAATTACCACCATACTTTAGTTAGTGTTTTCATCATCAAACTTTATATGTGAAATAGGGACAAAACTACTCCAGATCACTAGCATACTAGTACACGTCTGCCCACCAAGATACCCGAGTTTCCCTTTTTGTGATCAAACAAGTTCCACATCTTATAAAATACCATTTCACATAGAAATAACTTTTAAAAATCATAAACAAATAAAAAATACCACACACATGCCAAAAAATACCCCTTTTCGTATTCAAATTCATTTTAACATCATACTCACACCAAAAAAACCCATAAACATGGCCTGTACCTTTATTTCAATTTAATAAATCATTACACAATTTATAAAATATTCTGAAAATATTTCAAATCACAAATAATAACTTTATCTTTCAAAAACACAATTTAATAACATACACATTCCAAAACAGTACCTCAAAATATTTTTCACACTTTATGTAACTTATAAACCATTTGAGATTTTTATAAAATAACTTCAATGAGTATAACAAGATTCTCACATAAATCCCATTCAAAAACCCTCTTTCAAGGGAAAAATCACCCAAAAACCCTACAAAAACAGATTTTTCTGTCCAATCCACATTTATTTAACCATTTACATATGTTATAAAATGACCCCAAATGACACTACAAATGTTACATAAGAAAAACACTCAATTTAAAGTAAAAATTAAACATTATAATTAAACGCTTAACCAATTACATCAAAAAAATATTTCACACCACAAAAAACATATACGGAACATGATAAATAAGTAAATCAAGAAATCTAACTCATCAATAAATGCTTACACATGGAATCACTGACCATTTGTGTCAAAACTCCCAAATCATTGTGCGAAACTTCCACCACACCAACGCCACACCACATGGGAATGAAAAAGAACCCTAATAAAATAACATTGAACCAATAAACTGTAAAATAAACCCCAGGTATGAAACCCTAGTTTATGGACATTTGAAACATCAAGAAAGAGGGAAGAAACCCTAAGGAGAATGGAAGAAACAAGAGAGAGATTCACTTACTTGAGAAACGTTGAAGAAATCACCCAAAATACACCAATAGTTGAATATACAAGCATCCAAAATTGAAAGGGAGGTTTTAATAAGGCTGAGGAGGTCAATTGGGGGCTAAAATTAGGAAAAAAGAGTAAAAAAATGATTTATGAAAGAAGAAAATTACCTTTGTAAATATGGACAATTTGATAAACCTAGAGAAAATTTTCCCTAATCCACAATGCATATGAGCTCTAAAGAGGGAAAACAAAACATGGGGTTGTGCCTAGTATTTTTGGGCTCGAGTGAGAGGTTTAATGACTAAAAAATGTTAAAAATGAATGAGATATAAAATAAATAATATATATATTTTTAAAATTGTAAATGGGACCACAGGCTAGACCAATGCATGAATAAATCACCAAAATCTACCCTGATTATGAGTTCCTAGTGGGTAAAAATGGATATGGTGGTTTTAATAGATAGGATAGGCTAAGTAGGAAGTATAATGGGTGAAAAATGTTGAAAAATGAAGGAGTTATAAAATATTTTTTTTTTAAAACTAGAAATGAGCTCACGGTTTGGGTAAAATCTTGAATAAACCACCCCAATAAACATACCCCACAAAAGGTGCCACTAGGAGTGTTAAAAATTCAATTCCAAGACACCTAATCATTATAAATTCTCTTAAAATAAATATAATTCCAAATAACATCCTTGAATTTCAAGACTAATGACTTAGATCAAGAACATCTGAGACACCAAATTTAAACCCGGAACACCCGAAAACCAAGAGAAAACTGAGAACCACAAGAAGATTTGTAAAAAAGCATGGAATTGAAAATCCAGGTGTGATATTATTTTTTGGACATCTATTTTCATAATGAAAATACTATACAAATTTAAATCATTCAATTGATAACTCGGAAATAACTTATTTCCCTTTCCTAGAGTCAATTGAATGCTTCCTTTTTTCCTTGGTAGGTTATTGCTTTATGACCTTCAATACTATAACACCTTCCCAACCATTTAAAACATTTTCCTGGGTGTTTATTTCCAAATAATTGGCACATATGTTGATGATTATTTTACCTTTATGATCATTATTTCTTGAACTTCTATAGGGATTCCTTTCTCTCATGTATGATGCATCAGAAAAATCACCATGGTTCATGTGGTTAATCATTAGTACTGATAGTTGGTTTAGAATAACAATGAGAGTTCTCATTACATCTTATATTTCATTCTATTTCTTATTAAGGGAACTATAACATTATCCTTCACATCCATTATTACTTTAGTGTCTTCCAGATCCATCCATTTACTAAAAAAAAGGTCAAAGTGAGTATATAAATAAAATCACCACATACTATCTTATGAGGAAGATAAACACTAAGATATACTTATTCATGTTATCTCAAAATCATTCCATTTATCTAAAATAAATACGACTCTCTCTATTATTATAACCATTGTGGTTGTATTTAACTTGTAACTTATTCTTAAATAACACCCTAAGCTCTAAAGTTATCTAAACCAGCCTCTGATACCAACTATAAGGCCCCAACATTAAATAGTATATAATATTTAGTTAATTCCATAATTCAAATTGATTATATTTTCTTGTTTATATTTTTAGATAATTAGGCCATACATATTACATAACAACTCAAATTTATACAAAGTGGATTCATTTAAAATAGTATCTATTTCTCCCACAATGTAAAACTTTTAAAAGTAAACCTATTTCATTTTTCTTTATAAAAATCTTCATAACATTCATTTGACTTATATTCTCTTACCATACTTGTAACATGTGTAAAAAATTTCAAAAAATTAGGATGAACAGAAAAACTCAGTAAGAGATATAAAATAAATAATGAAAATTATAGTCCATGAATATTTTAAACTCCTGAAAACATTTTAAAAAAAATCATAATTTTCACCCATAAAACATAAACCCTTTAGATTACGTCATGAAATTATAAGATTCATTTAAAACTCATAGAGATAATAAATAATAAAGTTAACTTGTGTAATCCATATCATACTTATATTGTAGCTTTCACAGCTACATAGGGAGTAACCTTTATGTTTGGAATACCCATCATAGTATATTCCCTAAATCTATTAGGAGAGACCCTATCATTTTACTCCATATCATTAACCAATGAATTATAAATATATAATGGGATTAACTACCCTTGTTTTATCATGGAACCACCCATATACATAATCAATTCCGAAGAAGAAAAACATAAAAACAACACATAAATCATGCACACAGGAAAAATAAAATTTCCACATTGCAATCACAAGATATAATTTCAAGATATTAACATAATAAATCCCTTATAAAAACCATTTTCAATAAAAAAATAAATTAAAGTGGAATATAATATTTATTTTCCTTTTAAAAAAATTAAGTCTTATAGAGGAATCCAAATATGAAATAACGGTTACGGTGGCAAAGAATTCATTGTCGCCGTAAATGTTAAAAACATTCCTTTTGTACTTTTGTACGGAAAGTCAAACAGTCCATATAAAAATATAAATTAAAAAACATTGAATGAAATTAAATGTATAAATAAAATATAATATATTTAAAATTCATTTCACACATAATATTTGAATGAAATAATCAAAACGTAGAAATTTATCCAAAAGAATGGATATTGGGTTAAGAAATTCCCTTGCCTCGAGTCTGACTCATCACGTACAATCTTTATATTACTAAATAATAAACTTAGGTTAATTTATACTTAATTTATAACATTTTACTAGTTTATCAGTACTTTTATATGACTTATTACTATGTCATAGATATTATATAATTATTTAAGTTCATGTTAGACGCTTTGTCGATATTTGGTACTTAAGTTGAAAATGAAATTGGTATGATGTCAATAGTCCATGTAATCATAAGTAAATAATATCCTGAATATAAAACATGATATAAATATCTTATATATTTATTATATAAGTATTTATAATAATATATAAAGATAAACTAAAAACACTGTTCATGCAGATGTTAGGCCGTACGTATATATGAACACTATTTTCATTTTTCATATCATATTGAAAGAAGAAATTAAATGAAATGTATGTATATATAATATAGTTAAAGTAGAAATAATATGTCTTTTATATCAAATATTTTTACTAAAACAATCCTTAATACATTCCATGTGATTTGTGAACGAATCACATCATTTTGAGGAGCCAAAAGTCCACACATCCCCAAACAAAGTTATTATATAACCACAATTTGGAAAGCATGAAGGTATGTTTAATATAATGTTTAAATAATATTAAATAGGTTATAATATAAATATTAAAATATTATTTTTCCATAATAATTTTTTTAATACCATCTTTAAAGGTGGCAAAGGAAGAAGAAGAAAAACATTATTCATAGAGGCGATTAATATGCATAACTTGGACACCAATTTTGTTTCTTTGAATAAGAGGAGGTGATAAATGAAATGGATATGAGATATTCCATTGTAAATATAAAAATATAGTATTTAATTTATTATGGTGTAATCATGAATTCATATATGAATGAGGTGAGGATAAAGTATAAAAAGAAAAGAAATTAAGAGAGGTACTTTGAGAAAATTACCTCTTGAATATCCCCTCCTTGAAAGACCCTTGAGGACCATGGATTTAGTATTTTGGCGAGACCATAAGAACTTGGATTTAAGGAATGTGAGGAGGTGATGTTTGGGCAGATATTTTAGGAGCTAAAAGGATTTTTGGGTTGAAATGGGGAGGTGATTGTTGTTATTTATACTTGAGGAGAGGTGGGTTCAAGTGATTAATTAATTGATTATTTTATATTAAAAGCTATCCATATAGAGGTGGAATTAAATTCCATGACATTGGATTGTAATTAATGCTGAATAGGTTGGTTAGGGTCTATAAGAAACTCAAATAACCTTTATATATTGTCGTTTTTAGGTATGTTAAGCTTTTATCTTTTATCTTCAACCCTTGTCAAAATTTTACTTTTACTACAATAAATAATTTTTTTTTACCATGGTAATTTTTTTATACCTAAAAATTAAATTGACCTTAAAACATAATTTTGAGATTATTATTCCAAATATAGAATTAATTTTACCTAATTAAATTCACAAAATTTGTAAAATTAGATTTAAAATTAATTTTGTAGACAAAACTAAAAAACGTGTTTTAATGTGAAATGTTCAAAAGTTTGAAATGTTTTTATATCTAATATCATTTTGAAATTTATTCCAATGAAAAAATTGGATTAAATTATAAAAAAATTATCTAAATATACTTTAAAACCTATTAAAATGGTCTTATAACAATATAAATAAATTAGAAAAAAATTATTTTTGAATTAAAACACAATATTTTTCACTATTCATTAAAATATGAATTTTATTAGAAAAATACCAAAACATTATCCAAACTAAATTTTTATGTAAATATTCTAAATAAGAAGGTAATTTTGTCAAATATATATTATTAATGTGTCAAAAACTATATTAAAAATGGGTTCTCTATCAAAGGGCAGTAAAATTACATTTTTAGAAAAACACTCATTTTATCCATAAAATTGTATTTATTCTTATAAAAAATCTATAAAATACATAAGATTAATTTTAACATTATATTTAATTTATATTTAATTAATATAATCCAAAAATTTTTATTTGACATAATTATTCACATTTAATTTTTTTTTCATAAAAACATATCCTTTATATTCAATTCATTTTTATTTAATTTTCTATTTAATTTGGTAACCAATGAATCATTATATTAACATGTGTAAACCATATTTTCCTAATTTAGTTAAACCTTTTCATTCCCATCATTCTAATTTATATATGATAACTATCATATTAACTAATAGTACTATGTTGTCCATTTAAATTAAATGTGGTGTATCATGTATGCTATCAAACATAATGTTTCCTTTTAAAAAACTTGAGATGTTACAACAGGTGAATTAAATTATATATTTTTATTCTATTCAAAATTAAAATCCTTTAAATATTATTCAATTTGATCTAAATAATTATTCTTTTCATTTAAATAATTCTCATCAAACTTAACAAGAATTGATTCTTTAACAATCATGGTTCTTTTGTTATAGAATCTATAATATTTACTTATATTATAATAATTTGAAAATATTACATCATCAAATTTGACATAGAATTTATCTAAATAATATTTAGTATTGAGAATAAAAACTTTACAACCAGAAACTTGAAAATATCTAACTTTAGTTTCTTTTCTTTACATAGTTCATAAAGAGTTTTCTTGAGATTAATTATTTAATGATTTTTTTTATAATGTAACAAGCTATATTTATAGATTTTTACTAAACATATTTTGGTGTTTTTAATTCATTTAGCATTCATATAACCATTTCTTGAAGATTACTATTTTTTCTTTCAACTATACCATTTTTTTGGGGTGTTCTAAGAGATGAAAAATAATGAAAATAACTATTATCTTCACAAATTTTTTCAAATTTCATATTTAGAAACTCTTCACCTCTATAAATTATAATAGATAAAATTAAGTAACCTTTCTCATTTTGAACTTATTTATAATAAGAAATAAAATTTGATAAATTTTCACTCTAATGTGCAAGAAAATAATCCCATATAAATCTAATATAGTCACCAACAATAACAAAATCACTCCTTTTACCATTAAGAATAACAATTTTTATAGGTCTAAATAAATCAAGATGAATAAGTTCAAGTTGTCTTACAAGTTTAACTTCTTTAACAAGTCTCTAACTTCCTCAATGTTGTTTACTTTTCACAAAATACTAAAGAACATGATTTTTTCTATTTTTAAATCAAGAAGATATAGATCTTGTCCAAGATTTTACATCTTGTGTAGCAGCCTAAGATCATAATTTATGACTCTCCTATTCTATAGAATATTTTCAGAGTGTAAAACATTCAAACACTTAACATTTTGATATGTTATCTTAGAAAAATTAATAAAATAAATATTTTATTTTTATTTAGCATAAAACAAAATAGATTCATCTTTAAAAATAAAGAACTTATTATTTTAAAATAGAACAATCATACCATCATCACATAACTAAGAAATACTTATTAGATTATGTTTTAAACCATAAAAATATAATTTTTTTTAAAATAATAATTTTTTTTGAAATAACAAATTCTCTAAATCCTTTTACCTTTCCTTTTGATTTGTCACCAAATATCACATTACCTCCTTCAAATTTATTGAATGATAGAAAATTTGATGCATCTCCTACCATGTGTCTGGAGAAGAAACTATCCATATACCAATTATACCTTTTGAGAATTTCAATGCATACTTCCTACAAAGTCAGTTATAAGACTGTTTTGGTACCCCTTCAAATTTGGGTTTAATTAGGTTAGAAATAGAATTTTTGGAACCCAGATATATTTTAGACATATATTCAGGGGTAATCTTGAAGATAAATATTTATAAATAAAATATTTTTGTGTCCTAAAAATTCTGGAATTCTAAAACAAAATTCACTTGTGTAATGAACATTTATTCTACATCTAAATAATGTAAAAATTAATACACTCACTTTATAACTTTAATTTTTTTTGTACATTTTGGGTAATTAGTTATCATATCAAACCAAGTCTTATTTTAATTTATTTTGTTCATGAACACAATTTTATCATAACTTTATTTACCTTGAAAAAAAGTGGAAATATCTTCCTTTAAATTTTCAATTTCAATTTGAGCCTTTTATTTTCTTCTAAATAAATATTAAATTTACATTGTTTAGCCTCATTTTTTTAGAAACAAAATATTTTTACTTATCATTTTCTTCTTGATGTTTATTTTTCTCTTGTAAAATAATTTTAATTTCTCCAATATTCTACTTATTCATTTCTTTATGTTCCTTATATATATAATAAATTTTAAATAAATCATTTTTAATCTTTAAATCTAATAATATAACTCATTAATACAAGGTTCTTAAAAAATTATATTAAACAGTATCACACTCAGAATAAATAACCTGATTTATTAAATCCATGACACATAAATTGGTTGATAATTTTTTTTAGTTCTAGATTCATCATCAGAATCTGAATCTTCAGTACAACTCCTACCCAATAGAAGTGATATTTTCTATTTCTTATTCAACTTATTTTTCTTAACTCCTTTCTCTAACCTCATACTTTCATGATTTATATGGCCTTTTCTTCTATATTAATAATAATTTACTTCTAGATAATCATTAAAAACAATATTACCTTTCCTTATTCCTTGATGGTTCCAAGGATAGTAGAATCACCTATTGGGTTCTTTACAACTTGAAATTTTTATAATAAATGATAATTATGAGATTCACATGATATATAATGTCATGAAACACAAAATTAAATCATAGTTTAATTGATATAAACATTAGAACAAATAAGAGAGGATATTTTCACATATAATTTATAATTGATATATTTTCATAAATAAATACCTTTCATTGAATTTATTTCTTCATTAATGAATCATTTAACTATATATTGGTGGAATTTCATTTTAGAGATAGGATCCAAGGATATAATCCCTCTAGCGATGATCCACATGGGCTCTAAAACCTCAGAACACTGTCATGGAATTGTTAGGGACTAGCATGGTCGATCCTTATAACTTGTGATATTCTCTATTACTCACATTAAGAATTACTTGGTAGAAGAATTATTCCTTAGGTTCTATCAAAGTATTGAGAGTAAGGAGGATGATTGACACTTTAATTTTTTATTGTGTTCTTGAGAGGTTTATCTCATAGTTCTTGAGAGAATTCTCTCTTGGTTTGTTGTGCATAACCAAAGACTCACCTTAGAAAGTAATATAACTAGGTATTTATAAAGCTAGTTTAGGTTTGGTAACTACATATATTCCCTTATCCAATCCACTATTCTATATAAAACCCCATGTCTAATAAAAATATAAATAATATTATTATTTACTTGACATTGGAAAACCTTGAAGATAAATAAATTCCATTTGTTAGATAAATAAATTAATATTTATTTAATTTATATTTAACATATCATTTCCAATCAGACTATTAAACTCGGTCCACCCATCCTCGGTATTTACTGAACCTTGGGAAATGAAAATTTATTTAATAAATAAATAATATTGCATTATTCATAGTACATAAAATAAATATTATATTTATAAAACCACTAAATAAATATTTATTAAATAATCATGTAACTAAATAAGTAAATAATTATTTCCTTGTAAATTAACTTGAATAGATTAATATTATATAATCACATAATTATCAATTATCTTGTGAAATGAATATCTATTTAATATTCAACTCACACAATATTCTATCGAATAAGTGGTGAATGAATATATGAAATCAACTAAACAATAATAATTATTAAAACATGTATGAGAATAAAATCAATTAAAAAAGTTAAATTCATATTGAATTTAATTTTGGTTCCAAATACACTTAGTGTGTGATCCTCTAGGCTTATTTATCAGTGGAATTAGGTAGAACCACATAAATTCCAAGGTTAACATTTAAAAAAATTCCACATCATCCATAAAGAAATAACTTGAATTCAATAATGACTATAACCACATTTGAATATACACTGTATAATATAATCCCTTTATCATGATATCACTAATCAAGAAGGTCTCATGCTGGTGTCATCAACCAAAATGATCGACGTATCTCTCATTAACTATCAAAAAATGAATGTTCCAATAGATCTCCATGGACATGGACTTAATAAGGATATTTTATTCCCATCAATGGTCCTGAGATATAAAATTCCATTAAATAATATAAGGGAGAAATTATTTCTCATATTATTCATTAAATCGATGTCAGTCGTGACACACATACTTCATCATGAACATGTTTCATCATGGTTTTCATCAATACATCAATGTATGAAACTCATGATATGAATTAATAATAATCTTAAAGTTCAAGGATCATTACACATGACCATAGAGAGAAGCATCTAATGACACATATAAATGTGGATTTTCTACTAGTTGGTCTTGTTCTTATAATATCTTTCTTTGAATATTACCAATGGTGTACACCATGATAAGGTGTATCAAAATTCTAGGAGTCTCAATACATGATAGATTTTATCATTTTTGTCCCATAAAATGATATCATATAGCTATAAAATATATATTTAAGAATAATTTCATTTCACTTACAGATTCTCATCATAGCAGAGAACTGATATGACCTTTTAGTGTGATAAGTACCACAAGGGAATTATCACATAGATGTCACTTAGAAGAATGACCATCATGTGATAAGTAATAAATTAATATTAAAGGCTATGTATATTTTGGTAATCAAATGATTAATGTTTTTGGTTATATATAACCAAATCCAATAGAATCCCACTCAAACTAAAGCCAAGTGATTATAGCTATTGAGTCCACCACACTACATGTGGCTGATCTGCTTGCTGCATATCTGAACTCTATAAGAAAATACCTCAAGAGAAGATATGACCAAGTATATACTTTCATTCTTTGTCATCCCTAACATCTTGGATAATAACATAGATACAAGTTTATCATGTTATGATTGAAATTTACTATCTAGGTAAAAATAAAAAATCTAGAACAAAATGTTTTTAAACATGTTTATTAAGATGCATCAGAAACTACAACATGCTTGGTCGAGTTTAGATATGAAAAGAAATAGTTATAATAGGTTTTACCCTTTCACATTATCTTATAATTAATATTATTCCAAATCAAACTGATCTTAAATAATATTAGTTTTATGTCTTGGAAAACTAGTATTTCCATTTCTCAAATTATCTGAAACTCATCCAGTTTTACTTTCCAAGAACTAATGGGTAGTTCTAACTACCAGCCTATGTAGTTCTCCAGGTATAATTTGATATTTTAAATCAATGATTAATTTACAAGAAAAATCAAACCTATGTACATATTATGATATATGAGATATATTTCCAAATTACTCTTAGTCATTTTTCATATATACATCATAAGAATACCATGTGACACTAAAATAATTTGGGTAAATTATTTCATCTTTAATATTTTAATACCATGTGAATTGTGTATTATGGATTAGATTTAATAACCCCTTGATCCAATCTAGTACACCATGATCCATATAAGTTGGGATTCCACTTAAGTCATTTTATCAAAATTCTTTAGTCTTATATAACCATAAGACTAATCACTGGTTTTCATATGTTGTTAAACATACCTGTCTTGAAAAAATGCAGTACTCCCACCAAATTCTTATAGACACATGATTTTTTTTATTTCAAATGAATATACTATGATCATTATACTTATTTTGAACCATAAATAGATCCTTGAATCTTTCATTCCATATTGGAATTTTTTGATATCACCAACCTTTCTAGTCACATCATATAGATTTTTTCCATAAATTTTTCTCCAAGGGAGGTGATCTTGACATCAAATACCTAATATAATGATCATAATATCTATTAAAATTATAAATAAAATATATTTAATCATGTTGTTTTGGAATAACCATTAAATAATTTAATAGAATCTAGCTTGTACCATCCATGTATATATTTTTTTGAATACCCACCAATGAATTTACATTAACCACAAAAAATACAAAATGAATTTTGGTACATGGAACCATTATTTGAATATATAAGGACTTTTCAATCATAGTTGGTTGAAAATTACTTATATCTATATAATCTATTATTCTTAAAAAATAAGATATTAATCACTATAGTGAATATAAAACCACCACTATGGTTTTAGCCTTCCAACATAGTATGCGAATCTAAAAAAATTACTCCTACATGTACAACTACTCCAAACTCTCCACCAAACTCTGCTCCCTAATAGCAAGGAAGTGCGTCAAAATTTTAATTCAGTAAAATATCACCCAGATGGCATCATGGTCTCTCACTTTTTGTGGAACACCTGTCACAAAGTCTATGGATATGTTGTACCATTTTCACTATGGGATCTCAAGAGGCTACAAAAAACCTACCGAAACATGGTGTTCGACCTTTACCTACTAACATGTGAGGCACTGAGATATGATCTTAGCCACACTATGCCTCATGTCAGCCAACCAAAATTTCCATTGATGGTCTATACACATATTCTCTACACAGATATTTACAACCAAAGGAGATGTGTGAAACTCCCTCATCACCTCCTCCCACATCTTAAATGGGACCACCGTCCATCCCTAGAAAAGGATGACATGATTGATTCCTTTAGAAAATATATCTAGTGAATCTCCTGAGGATATCTAGTCACATAGGACCTCACAGTCGATGTATCCCGACTGATCCTCCCCCACACACTATATAAGTATAGCAGTCAACACCATCAACGGAAGAATATATGAACCCTTCTCCTCTACTAGGGTAAGATACAATGAAGGTATCTGTTCAGATGCCTCCTCCACCAAGAGGGTATGGGACTTCCTAATAAGGGAATATACCACCATGTTTCCATTTCTAGTAGTATAGACTATGTCAAAGTCATAGTCCTATATAAACTCCAATAAGATCATCTATCTTGGGTTTAGGTCTCTCTATGTGAAGACATACCCAAGACTCTGATGGTCTGAATAAGCAACAAACCACTCTCCCAAAAGGTAGTTCCCTTGCATCCTCAGAGCTATGACTACCACAAACAACTCTAGGTCATGAGTTGTGTAGTTTTTATCAAAGATTCTCAACTACCTCGACCCATATGCAATCAATTCCTGCCTTTACATCAACACATAGCTGATCCCATCTCTAGAGGCATCACAATATACTACATACTCAATGAACTCCTCCGGTAGTCTCAAAATAGGATCACTCATTAGCCCCAACCTTAACTGATCAAAGGATATCTAAGATTTCTCATTCTAGGTAAACGACTACCCTTTTAGCATTAGGGCAATAAAAGGGGATGCAACACTAGATTAGTCTTCCATAAACCTCATGTAGTACACCATAAAGGTAAGAAAACCTTGAACCTATGATATTCTCTTGGGTGGATCCCAAGAAAGAATTGAATTAATATTCATTGGGTTCACAACTAATCCATACCCAGAAATGAAATTCCCTAGAAAGTGAGCCTCATGGATCCAGAACTGGAACTTCGAGAGCTTACTATAAAGATGGTGTTACTGAAGCAAGTCTAAAATGTTTCCATTTTTATGTGTAGAAATCAGCATTGTGAAAAGAAATATTTATAATAATGAGGAAAGAAGGTAGAAACACCTCTACCTATTGTGCAATAAAATAATATCAGTAGAGAAGGTTGAAGATGTGAGAAAGTTTAGTGCAATTTGAGATCTTATCATATTGAGGTGCGCCTGATCCCTACCCATCAAAAATGACTTATGGATATTTTTTTATAAAATATCAAAAAAATATGAACGTGTTTTCTCAGTTTTAAGGATGTCATTTTTCTTTTTTACTAAAAGTGAAGTCAATTTTAAATAAAAATACACACTTGGAGTCATACCGGTCACACCATGCATCAGATTAAGGTTTAATTGATTTATACATTTCACAAATGACTTATGGGTCATTTTCATAAAGTATCAGAACAATATAAATATGTTTGATCAGTTTTGAGTATGTCAATTTTTTTTACTAAAATATTATTTTAAACTGGAAATATGCACTTTGAGTCATACTGATCACATCATGTGTCAGTTAACATGTGACTAATTCCTACACATCAAAAATGACTTTTGAGTCATTGTACTAAATTACCAAGACAATCCGAGTTAATTTTCTTGGTTTTCAGTGAGTGACACACTTTTTAAACTAAAATGTTAGTTTAAAATTAATAAAAAACACATTGAGTCATACCAAACATACCATGTCTCAGATTGAGGTTTGACAGATTCCTATACATAATAAATGACTTATGGATCATTTTCATAAAGTACTAAAACTATTTGAATTCATTTTCTTGGTTTTATGTTTTCCACTTGTCTTTCTTACTAAAATTAATGTGAATTTTAAATAAAAAGACACAATTGGAGTCATACTGGTAACACCATGCATCATATGGAGGAAAACCTGATTCCTACACATAGAAAATGACTTATGGATCATTTTCTTAAATAATCAAAACAATTTGAATGTTTTTATCAGTTTTGAGTATGTGATGTGTGTTTTGTACTAAAATATAAATTATAAACTAAAAATATATAGTTCAAGTCATACTGAGCACTCTATGTATTGGATTGAGGTGTAGATTATTGATTTTGTGATTTAGGTTTTTCTATAAATTATCTGCAGTAATCCAAAAAAGAGAGAACATATTCCATTTTTATGGAAGAGGAAACCTCATCCTACTTGAAACACTTCACAATTCAGGCAGCATGGGGTTTCTTCATCCATCCAAAAGGAACATGTTCTCTATTTTCTAGATTTTTTTAGAAATTTGAAAGCAAAATATCACTTCCCAACGTATCTATGAAAAAAATAAATAAGTATTAGATAAAAAATATAAGTAAATTAACTTAAAAATAGTAAATAAAGTGATGAAAAAATTAACTACATAAGCAGTATGAATTCAACTTTTCATGATGTATGTATACATTCTTGACCTATTTTCTTATTTCCAATATTTCATTTACAGCCTCAAAATCCAATATCTCACGATCAAGAGAGGTTTCAAACAAACAACCCTACCTCAAGAAAGATAATACACCTATATAAGATAACAATTCTTATATTAGTAATATTATAATGAATTAAATTAAACAGAAATATGAAAAAATAAATTAAAAAATGTCAATTTTAAACCGAAACTACACAATTTGAGTCAACTGGGAACATAATGTATTGGATTGAGGTATGGTTGATTCCACCATGTATTTTTATCCTCTAATGAATTAAAAATTCTAGGTTATCTAATAATATTAATGTTTGATAACTCGGAATGTTGAATGTATTAGAGAATAAAAAGAAAATTGTATCATCATGAGTGCATCATCCTTATTGAGTGCGATATCATAGTACATGAGTGAATCTTACTTTTTTAATAATTCATTTCTTCATTATATCCATGAAAATTTAAAAAATAGAATAAGATAAAAATGATAAGGAAATTAACTAAAAAATTAGATAAAATGGTGATAAAATAAACTAAATAAGTAGTAGGAAGTCACATATTCACGATATATGTGTACAATCCAAGCTTGTTTTCTCGGTTTTGATTATTTTATTTATGTTTTAATCTAAAATGACACTTTTGTATTGAAAAAATTTACTTTGAGTCATACCGACCACATCAGGTGTTCGATTGATGTGTAGTCAATTGCCATATGTGAAAAATGAATTATGGATTATTTTCCTAATATTTTAAAACAAAAAAAGCTCATTTTCTAAATTTTGACTATTTTATGTATTATTTAACAAAAATGAAACTTTTATATTGAAAACACATACTTGGATTCATACTAACCACATTGGGTGTCAAATTGATGTGCAATAAATTCCTACATGTCACAAATGACTTAAAAATAATTTCCCTAAGTTTTAAAAACAAATTTAGCTCATTTACTTGGTTTTGATCATATGGAGTGTTTTTTAACTAATTTTTAAATTTAACGAAATGAGTATTAGATAAAAATGATAAGTAACTTTACTAAAAAAACTAGACAAATTGCTAATAAAATTAATTAAATAGTAGTAGGAAGTCACCTCTTTGTATGTGGTGTATGCATGAAGTTGTAATGCTAATATATACTACATTGGAACTAGTGTGGAGAAGGTACTCTCAGAAGACCTTCTTGTTTTCTTAGTCAATTAACTAGATTGTATTGATCTGAACTTCATTTCCCCATTGTTTTATCCATATATAATACAATACCTCACTTCAGAACTTTTTTCATCAACTATTGTAGGTTTTTCATTTGAAAAAATATTTTAAAGACATACATCATGTATATTTATAATATTAGAAAACCATTATATAAAAGTTACAATAGTATCATTTAATGTTATAATATTTGTATCATTAAGTAGAATAGGGAACTCATCACTCAACTATTAAGCTACCTCAATCCCCACTCTCATGCGATCTTTTGGGAGTTATTTGTTGTGTATAATGTCTCTAGGGATATTATATAACACAAACTTTATAGTAACACAGTGTGTGGGTGTTAATAGATAAAATTCACATTCAACTTCACCATGTAGAATTTTAGTAATATAAAGTTATCGAAATCTGTTTGATTCACATTTATAAGAAAGAGTAATGGAAAAAATTATTAACTTAGATAAGGTATATAGTTGATGAGAATGAATATCCTTAAATATAGAAAGGTAATTTGGTTGTTCATGTGTTGATATTTGTTTCACTACCGGTTCACTTTGATCCTTTTTTCATATATTAGTCTGGTAAACTATATCAGGAAATAATATCTTGTAAAAAATATATTTGTTCATCAAACCTTTCATCATCTTATATGTATCTTCTTGTGGTTTTTTCTTCTTAAAATATTTTCTAGGAGAAACTCTAAAACCCACACCTCTAATGTGACCATATTGTTCCAGTCACATCAAATCTATTGAAATCAGTTTTTCTTCCAGTATGGTCACTACAGATTCTTATGTCTAAACCAAATAAAAAACATATGAACATAAATATATATTTTTATGTAATATTGTTATAAAGTATAACAAATTACTATTATTTCATACTTACACATGTTTCCCATACTCCTTTTTTGTTTTCATCAACTAGTTTAACCTTCTTATTAAATAATCTTCCTTCCATAACACATGATGTGGGATGGAAATGGCATCGGATTTTGATTCATCAATCTATATATAAAAAAATAAAATATGTTGTTTCATAGCATATAAAACTTTTATTGTTGATTTAAAATACATAAAAATTTCTTCTATAGTGAAGCATACCCCATCCTTGCTTTGTGATAAGGGTATATTGGTTTTGATGCATGTTATTTATTTTAAGCACTCCTTTTCTGTTTTATAAATTAAAATGTTTGAATCAAATTGGATAAAATAAATAATTTCAAATAATATATTATTGACTAAAATTTACTTTCAATTATTTATCATCGCAATGAATAATGAATAAATTCCATTTTTCTTACTTTATAATGCCTTCATAAGCAACTGGTGGGTGGTAATTTAATTTCCCCTTAGCACCCATAGGATTCAACTTGGTAAGAAGATTCTGGAAGCCTTTATGGTATTTTACAATGGACATTAAGACATTTATTATGGAAATCATATAAAATAAACGAACTCTTCAAGGAATAATGGAAATCAATTAAATGTTTAACTGTATAATTTTTCAATAAAAAATAGAAAGGTTATTGTAACATTACCTTTATATCTTCCCAAAGGGTTTCCTTCATTATGGGTTAGACATGGTTTTATAACTCTATATCAATCGACACATTCATCCTTACTATGACCCCAATATAACTAACAAACATTGAATTGTTGGGGTCAAAACGCTGACTAAATTGATCCATCCAACCTAAAATTTTATACCCTTACTCCTTTCCTTGATAATTTTAGTCAATACAATGTGACGTATTGTTCTTTTTTTTTCATAAACATGCTGTTGATCACCTAATAATTATATAGTTTCAGCATCAACTTCTTATTATTCCTCAAAATTGGTAACATCATAATGTGCATAATACATTCTTTTCACGAGTAGTAAAACATTTAATTTAGATTATGTTAATACTATAGAGAACACATAATATTATGAGAAAAAGAATAGTATATTATAAAAACACATTAACCTACTCATTTACCTCTCTTTATTTTTTTAAAAGTTGAAGGTTTTTTTCTCCTCTATTGAGAATACAAATCCCTTTTGTGGTCCCCTCTAATATACAATAAATTGTCTATATTGGGACCACCATAAAATGATTGTGATATCCCAATGAAAGAGCCATCCTCGATTGAATTTTCATCTGACTCTATATTTATTTTAGTCTCCAAAAGTAAAATAATTGAACTCTTATTTATTAGATCTAAAACATAAAATAATTGAACTTCTTATGATTCCATTATGAATGGATCTTACCTTTTCCCTTCCACACTGAAATTCACCATCACGAAGCCAATTTCATCAACTTTTACTACAATCTTGTTGTGAACCCATTTGCAATGGAAAATATGCACTTGAAATGTTGTATAATTCAAATCATATATCTATTCGATAATGCAAAAATATGAAATATTCACATAAATTGGATTTCTATCCTTATAACCATATTTTTTCATCACTTTTTCCACAATAATAACTCCACTATTTTGCATCATGTTGTAGTCATCAAGTTCTTTTATATTGAATGTATAACCATTTATTACAAAACCAGTGCAAGATATAAAATTTTCACTTGGTCCCCTGGATAGCCATCTATCACACCTGTTTTTTTTATTTTCATCATTTTTTTGGTTCATTATTGCATCTCAGTTTTTCTCTCGAGTTTTGGGTGTGATGTGTTCTAGATCTGGATGAGTTTATTTGTTTAGATTTGACCTCATGGTTATTCATACGTCTTACCATGAGTTTTTATAGAAAAGATGAGTTTTTGGGCTTGGAAGGAGCCTATGCACAGTTGGAGCATGGTTAGGGATGTTGTGTGGTCTTCTCCAGGTAACCATGTGACTTGTGTGTTGGTTCCAGAGGCATGGAACACGACTTGAATAGGGTTTTTCAAACTGTGTTTCAAGCATGTGGGAAGGTTCTGTCCCGATGTAGTGGCATTTGGAATGGTGATGCATGGTCTTGAAACCATGAGGCCAACCCATTTAGGTACCCAGGTGTGTCTAGTAAGGGGAGCATGGTTGGCACATGATTTGGAAAACCGTGCAACCAAACCATGCGAGCTGTCTAGATCTATTTCTTTTGAAATTCCAAGTATTCCCCTCATGTTTTTAACCTAAAACACCTCGACTCATACCCTCTTGGTTTGTGTGTACCTAAAGGGACAATCCTCATGTTCTCTAATGCTAATATCATCTACTTTGGTGTATATTTAGAGATTATTCATGGATTTGGGTTATATGTTCAAGGTAATCCTCCTCCTATTTTCTCCCTCCTCATCTTTCCTTCATTTTTTATTGAGGTTTTCTTATATTATGGTCTCTTGGACCTAGGGTTCATTTTAACCTATATTTATGTTGAGGGCTCTTCATTTATAGGGTTACTCTTGGTAGATCTTGGTTCTTAGAACCATTGTAGAGTGGTTTCATGTGTTCATTATTGAAGTGCTACGAGATTGAGGTAGGTTTCCCTTTGCACTTTCCTTCTTAATTTAAGAATCTTTGATTTCATGATTTTTTCACCTCCCTTATATGCTAAATAATGATGTGTGATTTTTGAAATGCTTTTTTGGTGTGAAAATTAGTGTTTTCTCCCTTTTTATGTGATAAATGACATTGTTTTGTTAAATATATCTCCCCAAGTGTTCGATTAAATGACTGATTGGATTTTTCATTCACTTTGTGATATAAACTGAATGGTTTGGTTTTTTAAATAAAATTTTGATATGTGAAATAATGATTTGCGTTCCTCAAATGGGTTTTAAAGTTGTTTTGGATTTATTGTAAAGGTGTATTTGACCTTTTAAGAATGGTTTGGAAAGTATCGAAGGTTAATGACTCATTTAGAATTTTTATAAAAATAGTGTTGGCTTGGAATTTTGATGTGAATGTTTAAAATTGATCCATAAAATTATTGTGAAATAGAAAATGGTGTGTTTACACCTATTTTAAAGGGTGCTTTGGTGCCTTGATAAATAATGGTTTTTTGAAAAGAGCTTGTGTCCTGTTTGGTACTTTTATGAAAGTGGAGAAAATGATTATTGTGAAAACCCTACTTGGATAATCCTCTTACCCAATTTATATTAATTGGATGGGATGTCCTCATGGTGGAATCCTCATGATCCATTTATGTTGTGTAAAATGGGAGATTCTCAGGGCGAACTCCTTATGATCTATGAGTTGTATAGAAATATATTGATCCTTGGAGTGACTTGAGTGATTCTTGTTGTTTGAGTTATTATATATATATATATGTGTGTGTGTGTGTGTGTGTGTGTATTTTATTGTATGATGGGTTGAAATTAGTTGGATAACCCTCTTCTATACTCATGACATGAATAACCTGACATAACTATTGAATTTTATGAGAATGATTAATGCATTTGTTAGGTTATTAACAAGTTAGTGGCCTATAGTAGGGGGGATATTATGTTATTATTTCTAGGAGATTATGCCCCTCAGTCTATACCAATTAGGGTGTGGCCGAGCATGCGGGCATATTTGAAATCATTGAGTGAGGCATGCTTTTGAGGTTGAGTCAAGATTTATTGTATGTTCTGGATTATTCATGAGCTCATAGGTTCCTCCCATATCTATTGGAACTTGGTTACCTATGAAGGATAATTGTGTTTTATGACTGGTTGGATACTCTTATGTGATTATTTTCTATTTCCCTTGTTATATGACTATTATTATTACTTCTTGAGTAGTGTGTCTTTATGCCATGAATGATCAAATTTTATCAAGTGTTTGTGTAAAATGATTTGGAAATGTTTTACACTCTTTATATCTTTTATAAATTAAATGGAATCTTCCTCTTATAAAAAGAATATGGTTTCTTCTTGTAAAAAGAATGGGATTTTAATGGAAAAGGAGAAATGGATTGTGATTTATTTTTAAAGTGAAAAAAATGTGTGGAAAAGAATACTTTTGTATATTGTATTTCAAAAAATAAGTTGAAGTTTCCTTTATTTTAAAGGAAGTGCATTATGAATTGATTATTTGGGAATTCCTACTGAGTTTTAATACTCACGCATATAGTTCTTTCTTGTTTTTATATTTTTCTGTATGTTCTATCTTGGTTTAGATCTTCATTGGAAATGGTTGGGTTTGGTATCGAAGAGTGACACTAAGGGTCACATGAAGATGTGTGTTCATCAGGTGTAGTTTGGTTTTTGTTATAAATTTGTTTTATTTTCAGTTTATATATAAAATATATTAAATTTGGATATTTTTATACATATTAGGCTACTTTGGTTACTTTCTATTGTTTAGATTATTTATTTATATTGGGAAAATGATTCTCTTGGTTACTCTATTGATGCCTGAAACTAGTTTCCATCCCTTGGGAATTAGGAACTCCCTTCGAGCCGTGCCACATATCGACTCAGGTGATCAGTTTGGGTGACCGGTTTGAGGTTGGCCTGGGTTGGTTTGTGAAAAAATGGTATATGAGAAGGCTCCCTAGGAGGACTTAGTTTTTGGTGTGCCTTTTTATATTTGGGGATGTCAAGGTAGAAGGAGTAGGACTATCAGAACCTCATAGTATAGGTATGAGGTAGTATCTAGCCAACACTTTCTATACCAAGCCTTGGGTTTCCATGTGAATTACAGTTTTATTTGGACTCTTTGGTTCTTGTGGTTTGTTTTTTATTTGGGATATGAAAAGGAAGTGGGATAAAGGTATCTATGAGATCATAGGGCTTGATACACCATGTGTAGCTAGGGACATAGACATATAAGACTCTCTATAGCGGTGGCGTGTTTGGAATATGGATGCCAACCATATGGTCAAATCACCCATCAACACTAGTTCCCTCTTATGAGTTGTTTTGGGCCTCTCTTAATTCTAAAAATCATTTTGGAAAGTCTTGTTTTGGAATTGTGAAAACAGAATTTTTAGTGGTAATGGTTGGATATTTGGAATTTGGAAAATGGATTTTTAAAATTAACCTTGAGGAAGGATTTAAGAAAATGATTTTTTTAGAATGACCCTTTGGGGTAAAATAGAAATGGATTTGTGAGATTGGATTTTTATAATCAAAATATGGAGTTATTGAAATTTATTTTTTATAAATCAGAAATTTATTTTGAAATAAGTTTTGGAAACTTTTTTTGAATGAGAAAGAATGTGATTTTAACCAAATTATTTTGATATAATGGGTTTTTTGAGCTACTAAATTTTTTTTTGAATGAGAAGAAATAGATTTTTGGATGAAATCAATAGGATTTTATTTTGAGAAAAGATGAAATGGTTTGATTCATGGAGATTGAAAATGTATTTGACTTGATTTTAAGTGATATTATGAAATATTTATATGTATTTTTAAATGGTTAGTGGATTGAAAGTGTGGGTTGAGTGTTTTTTTGAAAGTGGAAGTGTTTTTTTACCTTTGGTATTCCCGTGGGTGCTCACATGCATGAATATGTGTGGAAAGTGGATGGATGATGTAGGAAGATGAGTGCTGGTATGGAATGAGTTGATATGTGCCTGGGGTGGAATAGGAATGCGCATTTGAGTGAGACTCTAAGGAATACAATTGGTGAGTGTGCAACCCACCATGTTTTTTTCTTTCAAAAGAGTTTTCAATGTAAAATTGTGATGTTTTGAATGATCTGTAGCTATGTGGCTTGTTCTACTATAGCTTGGGAAGAATTTTTTATGTGGTGTTTCCTCTTGTTTTTTGGATGTGATATTCATGTTGTGTTATTATTTTGAAATATTGTTGGTGATTTAGTTTTGAATTGGTGTTTAGTGGGCTTCTAGAAAAGTTTTGAGAATATTTGAGTTAGTTTTCCTTATGTTGATATCTATTCAAGGTGAGTTTTAGTTATGATATGTTTTGATCAAACTATTGGCCTTATTATTGCATAGTTTTCACACCCTATAGAGATTTGGTGGATATTTTTGGTGTAGATATAGGCGATTCCTCATTAGTAGGCATTTCAATTGATCAAAATATGGATTTAATTATTGATTTTTGAAAGTTAAATCCACCTCTTCAAGGGATACCACAACCTATTTTTTTGGACTAGAGAGCTATTGGGAATCGATTTAAAGTGCCTTAATTTTATAATGTTTCATTCTATTGTGGAGGCTGTTCCCAGTGGTGTTATTTTTTATTTGAAATGTATGGGGATATTGTGGATCTCCTGAGAACTCCTATTTCAATTAAAGTGTGTTTTTTGGAAATTATGGATCTCTGTTCTGAGTGGTGGCATGTTTTGTGTGTGAATCTTATAAGTACCTATTTGGGTGAAGGTTCTTGTTAAAGTAAGTTAGTTTCATTCACTGGATCCTGATTCTAGCATAGTAGTTACTTCAAACATAAGGGCTCCATCCATAGGTCATGGATTGAATATTTTCACGTAGTCAGGAGACCACCAGTGGTGTTGGGGGATTTGGCTCAACTCGTGCCTCCACCATTTAGGGTGGGTAGTTTAAATGTGATCTTGTTGTGGTTTTCTTTGTTGTGGTTTGTTTTCCTATTATATTGAGTTTGTTTTAGTAGGGACCGTTATGGAGGGATTGGTTGGACTATGTGGTAAATTTTTTGTGTTGGCTCACATTGAGTTTTCCATGTGGAATGTGTTGGGATAATTCTCCTAGATTTGATAAGTTCTAATTATTTTATTATGGTGTGGAGTCCATTCTAAACTCTCGTGTTGGTAATATGATTTAACTTTGGAGGTAGTATAATGGTTTGTGTCTCAAGTCTTCTTGATGATTCTCAGGAAGTGGTTTTAGTTGTTGATTCATTTTGAGATAGAGGCATAATTTTTTATGTAATGTGGTTGAGTTATTCTTTGTTTGAGAGGTTGGATCATGTGGTTATGGTAATACTTATACTTTGATAGATCAACTAGAAATGTTGTGGCTTTCCAGAGGCAGAAAAAATTTATGGTGGGGAGAATTTTCACACTTGGGTTTTCATTTTCATCATTTTTTTGGTTCATTTTTGGATATTAGTTTTTCTCTTGAGTTCTAGGTGTGACAGGTTATAGATTTTGAATTTTTTTCTTTGATTAGTTTTGGACTTATGGTTATTCCTTAGTATTCCCATGTTTTTTAGAGAAAAGTTTAGTTTTTGTGCTTGGAATGAGCCTATTCATTGTTATAACATGGTTAGGGAAACTATGTTGCCTTCTCCAGGTAACCATAAGGCTTGTGTGTTGGTGGTAGAGGCATGGAACATGGCTTTTGAATGGTTTTTCAAACTGTGTGACAAGTGAGTAGGAAGGTTATTTCCCTTGTAAATTGTGTTTGGAATGGTTGGTGCATGATTTAGAAACCATGAATCCAACCCATTAATGTTCCCTGTTGTATCCAATATGCGTAATACACATGGTGCATAGTTTGGTAAACTACACGACCAAACTTTGCGAGCTACCCAGATTTAATTTTTTTTATGAAATTTCAGGTATTCCCCCTCATGATTTTTAACCCAAAACGCCTCCTCTCTTCCTCTACTGGTTTGTGCGACCCTAATGGGACTCTCCCTTTATTCTACAAGGATCATCACCACTCCTTTGGGGTAAATCTAGAGATTCTTCAAGGTTTTGGGTTAGATCTTCTAGGTAATCCTCCTCCTCTATTCTCCCTCTTCCTCTTTACTCCATTTTTTCTTGAGTTTTTCTTCTCATATGGTCTCTTAGACCTATGGATCATTTTCCCTTTGATTTATATTGGTTGTTTTTCTTATTTAGGGTTCCTATTGGTAGATCTTGGATCTTGGAACCTTCATGGAGTGGTTTTGGGTGTGCATTGTTGAAGCATCGTGAGATTGAGGTAGGTTTCCCTTTGCGATTGCCTTTTTAATTTAAGAATATTTGATTTCATTATTTTCACACCTCCCCTATATGATAAATAATGATGTGTGATATTTGAAATGATTTTTTGGTGTGAAAAAATAGTGTCATATCCCTTTTTATGTGATGAATGACATTGTTTTGTTAAATATTGCACACCAAGTGTTCGATTAAATGCCCAGTTGAATTTTTCATGTGATTTGTGATATCTAGCGAGGGGTTTGGTTTTGTAAACACATTTTTGATATATGAAATGATGATTTGGGTTCCTAAAATGGAGTTTTAAAGTGGTTTTGGATGTAAATGAAAGGTGTATTTGACCTTTTAAGAATTTTTTGTCATGTAGTGGTGGTTAATGGTTTATTTATAATTTTTATAAAAAGGTATTTAGCTTGAAAGTGTGGTGTGAATGTTTAAAAGTGATCTGTAAAAATGATTATGAAATGGAAAATGGTGTGTTTATTCCAATTTTAAAGGTTAATTTGGTTCCTTGATAAATAACGGTTCCATGAAAAGTGCTTGAGGCCTATTTGGCACTTTGATTAAATTGGTGAAAATAATTATTGTGAAAATCCTCCTTGGATAATATTCTTACCCTATTTATATTAAATGTATGGGATATATTCTCGGTGGGATCCTCATGATCCATTTATATTGTGTGAAATGGGAGATCCTTAGGGTGGACTTCTTATGATCTATGAGTTGTATGGAAAGAGAATGATCATTGGACTGACTTGGGTGATGCATGTTATTTGAGTTATTATATATATATGTATGCAATTGGATGCTCGGTTGGTATCAGTTGGCTCACCCTCTTCTATAATCTTGATATAGAGAAACTTTCATAATTATTGAATTTTCTGATAAGGATTGATTCACTAGTTAAGCTACACACTAAGTAGTGTCCCATAACAGGGTGATATTATGTTATTATTTCTATTAGATTGTTCCCCTTGGTTTGTACTAGTTAGGGTGTGGCCATGCATGTAGGCATATATGATGTCATCGAGCGAGGCATGATTTCCTATATGAGTCAATATTTATAGTATGTTTGGATTATTCATAAGCTCCTAGGTTCCTACCATGTATATTAGCACTGGGTTACTTATGAAGGATGATTATGTTACATGATTGGTTGGATACTCTCGTGTGATTATTTTCCACTTATCTTGTTGTATGACTATTGTGATTACTTCTTGAGTAGTGTGGATTTATTCCATGAATTATCAAATGTTTTAAAGTGTTTGTGAAAAAGTTTTTGGAAATTTTTAACACTATTTATCTCCTTTATAAATGAAATTTAATCTTCCTCTTATAAAAAGCACATTGTTTCTTCTTGGAAAAAGAACAAGGTTTTAATAGAAAAAGGGAAATAGACCGTGATGTATTTTTAAAGTGAAAAAATGTGTGAAAAATCAAAATTTTATATATTGTATTTCATACCTAAAGTTGATGTTTCTTTTATTTTAAAGGAAGAGCATTGGGAATAGACTATTTGGGAACACCTAATAAGTTTTAATACTCACGCCTATGGTTCTTTATTATTTTTAGATTTTTATTAATGTTATAGCTTGGTTTAGATTGCCGTGGGTGATGGTTGGATTTGGTATCAGATAGTGACCCTTGGGGTCACATGGGGATGTGTGGTAATCAGGTGTAGTTTGGTCTTTGTTGTTATTTTTTTTATTTTTATGTTATGTGTATAAGACATTCAGTTTGGATATTTATATATATATTAGTATTCTTTGGTTACTTTCTAATGTTTAGTTTATTTACTTATATTGGAAAAAATCATTCCCTTGGTTACTCTATTGATGTTTGACACTAGTTGCCAACCCATGGGGATCAGGAATTCCCTTTATCCCATGGAATAGATTGACTCGGGTGACTGGTTCACGGACGACCCAGGTTGGTTCATGACATCATCAAAATTTTTCAACAATTGAATTCATATTTTCAGAAAACTCTTTATAAACATGATCTTGGAACCTTCTTATAAATTATTGATTATGTATATTTTATATCCATCCTTAAACCCTTGATGGGTTCAAATCTCTATGAATTTCCTTGTGGGTTTCAATGTATGTATCAACATCTTCACTATTATGTAAAATGTAATGGCACGATTATTCCCACTCTATGATGGAAATTTTAGCAACATATCTTCTAGAAATACCTTTTCCCATAATACATCCACTACAATGAGACTTTGGGAGAACTATGCTATCAATATCTGATAGGTAATCAGTACAAAATTCAATAGTTTCGTCAACAATATAACATTCAGTTATAAAAACATCTGGCTTACTTATATTTTAACACACCCTTTCAAAATATTCATATACTATTAAATGGTGTACATCCATTTTTAATGGACATAACCACAAAGTTGAACCTTTATAACCTAGTGATCCATTAGGTGGACCATTATATCAAATAATAATGGTGGGAAGAAAATCTGGAATTCAAATAATATGACTACAACCACTTTATTCATGATTTGAATCTTCACCAAGTCTATAACTTTACTACATATGTATTCGAAAATGTAGAAGTTTCTGGTTAATGTATGTCATAAAATTTTAGACAGAATGCAACATAAATAGACAAACATCAAATCTTGCATCAAAACATGTCATTTATGTGATTTTACTCCCTGTAACTTCAAATTAGTCATTGACACTACAATATTAATATTTTTGGAATACCCCTATGTAAATTTTACACCAATAAGAAAAATGAAATTTTTTAATTTTTTCTATCTAGATAGAGTGTAAGGTGATATAGGAAGAAAATTCCACCTTGTAACCTTCACCGGTGCCAACTTTTCCCTTATCCCCATGTCAATAATGTCCAACCTAGCCATGATTTCATCTTTTATTTTTACAAGCATATTTTGTAACATACCAATAACACTATCAAATATATTTTTTCTATATGCCTGATATCAAGAAAAGTATCATGTGCAACCAATTCCAATACAACAATTCACTAAAAATTGATCTCTTTTTCCAACCTGATTTCATAAGGTTTTTCAAAAATGGTTTACCAAAAATAGTGTCAATTTATTTTACTTTATTGAAAAATTGATCACCTATTAGTAGAGATGGTGTTGCACCTTGTCTGGGATTCCCATTGAATGTTGTCATTCCTGATCAGTATTTATGTCATCAAGGTAAAAATTTCTAACATCCTAAAAATACACTATTTGAGGAATGCTTTAGTCGAACTGATGTGTGAATTATTCAAAAATAGGACACCCCAACATTCCTTAAATTCTATAGACTTAAAAATTTCTATAAGAAGGAAATCCAATTATCATCCCCTATAACATGAACCTCAATGTGAATTCTTCACTTCTATGAGAATCATAAATTTTAACACTTGTATCCAACATAAATTTAATATCTTTGATCAATAGATCCAAATAGACATAAATGTTATTATCAGGTTGTTTTAGTCCAGATATAAATAGAGACAACATAATGTATTTGAGTTTCATACACAAATATGGTGATAAGTTATAATTTACCAACATGAATGGCCATATAATACGAGTACTAATCTATACACCAAAAGGATTTATTCCATCTATAGATAATGCAAGATAGAAGTTTCTTAGATCATTTACAAATTTAGGATACTCATAATAAATTTTCTTCTACTATGAATAGTCTACTGGATGACATAGTTTCCCATCTTTAATTCTTGTAGTTGCATGTCATGTCAATTGTCTTGTAGTTTTCTGACATCCATATAGTCTTTTATAGCATGGAATAATAGGAAAGTACCATAAAACTTTCAAAGTACTTGATTCATATTTATTTTATTGATCTGCGCCACACTTAAGATATTTTATGAGCGATTCATAGTCCTTGAGAAACAATATTCAATCATTTGGATAAGTGTGTATTTTTTAGAGATCATACCTATTAAACGTAACATTCATTTAGTTTTATATGTTCAATATGGAAGTTCATTTTCTTATGGTAGCATAACCTTATGGATATCAAGTAGTTCTGTAGATTTGGTGTTGCTCCTTCCTCTATCACCTTTCAAATTATATAACTTCAATATAGATGAAAATGTTGTTTATTTAGTACAATAGGTATACAATGGTCTCTTACCATAAATATTTAACCTCTCAAACAACTTTGAGAAATCATAGAGGTCATATTAAATTTACAATGTCATTTATTCTCATATGTTCTCCATCATCATTTACATTGGTATTTATATCAAATGATCTATGAACTGTAGTATCATCCCAATTAGTGTTTACATTCAATTTTTTCCCATGTTTAGTCCAACATTTATAGCTCTGATCTATTCTATGAAAAATAAAATGTTCTTCCAACTCTTCTAGACTAATATTCCTTGAATAAAAACAATGTAAACATGAATAAGGGATTTGAGAAGGGTCTTATGTGTGCTCTATTACAAACTTGATGAAATATTTAAATCCATATTCATACTCTTTTTTCATATGATTAACATTCATCGATTTTAAATTCATACCCATCTTATTTGGTTTATACAATATTCATTTTAATAAATAAATAAATAAATACAAATAATATATTCATAATCAAAGGAGAAAGTTATAGATAATTCTAATAATTGGAACCAAACATTTGATTATTTCAAATAATTTCTATATGCTTTGAAGGAAATGGGTAGTTGAATTTATGAAAAGAATTACTCCACTAGTGGTAGGTGTTATCCTATAAATTCATCAAAAATGATCACCAATACCTAGTATGGGATAACTACTTCTCATTTTAGTTTAATAAAAATAGGTGCATGTTAAGAAGAGATGGGGGTGAGTCTCAAGAAAAATAATTAAATAATAAATTTTTGGGAGATAAAGCTGATTAGGATGAAAATTTTATCCTTAAATCTAAATTTTTCTGGGATGAGAGTTATAAAATCACTGAAAAACATTTCTTAGTTTGTTTCCTAAAGATGAAAAAATCTGCAACAACACTCTGATCCCTATAAGGGGATCCTTGATTAGTGTGACCATGAGAAGGATATGTTGGATGGTCTTATACACACTCATGTTGAGACAACCACTGTTGTTTAAAAATTCAAATAAATCCTTAAATTACTCCATGAAAAGGAAAAACTATTTAGTCCAAGGATTTAATTTTAGAAGCACTTAGCTTCCCATAAAAAAGGAAATAATTCTAGGATGGCTTCTATAAACTTTATATGTGGGATTCCAATAAGTGGGAGGATTTGATGTTTATTCATTTATTCACTTGGTATGTGGTGGTCCATGTGGTGTTTCATTGATAGTATGAGTGGATATTTAAAGGAGTGATAAAGTTTAGGTGACCATCGCTTTTTAATGGAAAAATGTCATATATGATTAATTTGAAAATCCAAAAAAAGCTATGAGCAATTGAAATTTTATGGGAAATTTGACCACAGATAAGTATTAGTAAACCCTTGATCCTTCTTTACTTTAATTAAGATATCTTATCAATGAAAGGTATCCACTTCAATCATAAATTTTTCCTCTATCATATATTCCCATTTTCCATGTTTTGATACAATTTTCATTATAACTCAAGGGAATTCAAATTATTATTTCATGTATAATTATAAAATATATTATTAATAATGTTAATAGAATAAATTTCTTACTCAACCGAATCACTTAAAAAGATATAATAATCCGATCATCACTAATAAATATGTTGGAAAAAAATATTTATTATTAGGTGAAATGCTTCACTTAGAAATTCTTGTTCTTGTTTTCTATTTAATTGTGATCTAGATTTCTAAATTTGTGTAAAAAATATCTTTACTCAGAACATATAAGGTCATATAATCACTAGATTTTTACATAGGGTCACAGATCTTGTAATTTCATGAAACCAATGGATGAAACTATTATTAACAATAAAAGTGAAGGAGAGGGAGAGGGTGAAACCATTTTGGTTATTTTTATTAATTTTATTATTCAAAAAATTGGTTAGTTTATTTTTATTTTCATTAATAAATAGTGGTTTAATATTAAATATAATTCTTAATGGTAAATTTATTTTTTTAGTTTTTATTCTAACTATATTTTAAATTTTGAATAAAATTTACAAAATATTTATTCTTTGAAAAGTTAGAATTCTGACTATACCATTAGTTTTGTTAAGAGTAAAGGTTATTATTATTAAATTTTTTATCTCTATAATAATGATCAGATTAGATGTTATTTTCAAATTTGTTTTTAAAATGTTAATTAAAATTCATAAAATATATTTTTTGTTTTATAAAAAGGAATTAGATTGTAAATTTTGTTATTTCTATAATTATATATATCATCATCATCTTTATTTTTAAATAATTTTACACTTTTTAAATAATTATAATTAACTTTTGGATGGTTATTTTTAGATTAAAGAACACAAAAATAAATAAAATGTGGTGGTTGGAAAATGGTAGTTGAAATGATGGTTGTGATGGAAATTGATAAAGAAAAAGTTTAGTAAAAGTGATTTGATCTAGAATAATTACTAGATTGGTTTTTGGAACACACAATGAACTACATTGATATATATTTTTCCAAGATATACCAAGATTCCTAATTTTTTTCAATTCCTTCCTCTAGTCAACCATTTTATTTTTATCAATATTTAAATTTTTAGTCATTTTTAACTTCAATATAGTTATGATAAGCATTAAATTAGTATTAATTTGAATACATGGTATTAATAATATTAATATAAGTAAAAAAATGACTCTTTATGTATTATCCATGGATTGAATACCCATACGACACTTGATTCAAGTTCACTATTACCCTAAGAATGCTCCTTGATCCCCAAAAATCAGTGGCTAGTTTTGTGGGTCTCAAATTACATTTGGGGAATGATTTAACCATTTTTCTATAGAGATATGTCATGGTTATTCTTTATATAAAATTCAAAATGACTCATCAGTAGGTCAAACCATCCAAGAATAAAACATTAACCCAAAAGGCCATACGAGGAAATAAAAAGAATGAAAACCACCCATAACTCTCTACATAAATGAATAAACAAACGAAAACAAGAAAATCATAGTATAAAGGCATTCTAGAATATAATTTAAACCAAATATAGCCTAATATTTAAGAAAAGATAATAGGAATTAGAGAAGATCCAAACATGATCATGGATAACCTCTAGCAGCTCATAATCTGATGTAATAACTAATCCGTCTTCTATAGAAAACATAAATCACCCAATATAGTGATCCTATGATTAATATTATCCCTAAGTACATGAAAATTAGTAAAATAGAGGCTATATGTCAATCGAGGATTCCATGTAGGGTTTGATAAAAAATTACATAGTAGGAAACCACTAACAGTGTCTCAACATAGTAGAGAAAAAGGTTGTGGGAATAAAAATTTCTACTAATTTACAAAGATATGGAGTAAAATAGTTTTAAAATTTAACAAATAGGGAAGAATGGTGGATAAAAGTGAAGCATTAAACATAAAGAAATCTAAAATTAAACTTATAACCCCTATCAAAGTAGGGTCCTCACCTTTATTTACACCCTTTGAGAGTGTCCTAATATTGATGTCTGGATGGAGGTAGGTAAAAAAGTAGTCTATACCATAAGGGTATATATATATAATGTATAGTTTTAATCCAAACTTGTGGTATAAGGGAAGGGGTATACCAAGATGAGGCCTTAGCCCATCTTATGGGATAGGGGAAGGGGTTTACCATGTCATAGCACTGCTATCCCATGAATTCCATCATACTAAAAATGTAGCTATACTTTCTTGAAAAACATATATATATAAGCCAAATACGCATGTCTAATATACTTATAATTCATTAAGTTGAATTTAATAGTCTTTTGGTAACTCAAATATTCATTATATGTAAGCATAATTCTAAGAATTAAATATAAAACATATTTCAAATGTTAGATATTATATTTTAATAACTAAATTTAGTGATATTTACTTGAATTTAGGCAACCAGTAAGTCTGAAATCCATACACTAAAGCACATACAAAACCTATGATACACACATCAAAATTGATCGCATGTCACCAAATCTAATCAATCCCAGATCCCAAATAATCAATCCATAACCATATTTCCAATACATAACTCAAAAACAGACCAGGGATTATTACACAAATCATTTATCATATTTCTAATTCATAACCCCCATAACTACCCCAAATCAATAAATATGACAAAATTTGGACATCCATAACTATCCCATTAAAATGAAACCTAATTCCAGAATCTATAAACATAAAATAACAATAAATACCAATAATAAAAATACCTACCAATAACTAATAATAAAACATATCCAAAAATAGAACCTGAACACCCTAAGGATCAAGACATTAATAATTTTGAACCTGAACTCAAGGGAGGAGAAAGAAGAACTTGGATGGAGGATAAAATGAAGTATAAGGAAAATGAAGAACCCACAAGACTACCAAGCCAAGAAAACACCACACTAACACACACAGAAGAAACCAAAAAAGAAACAAATGAGGTTGGAGGAGAAAGCAATAACATACCTTATATTTGAGGCTTTATTCATCTGATAGATGATTAAGGTGGAGTTAAAATAATAGTGTAATTTCATGTAGGTTCTGAGCGCAGTGGAAGCATGCGATGGGGGGTTCCCAAAATTGATTTTTTTTCTTATCATGATTGATAACCAATCCAAGATCTAAACAATGATAAAATATGTGATCTATAGAATTGGATCAATGAGATCTGATAAGGGAAATCACATCATAACTAGAGAGAGGATCCACATTTATAATTAATTTAATTAAATAAATAATTACCTTTGTCTGAATTCTTTCTTCATCGATGAATCCAGTGATAGATCTGCATTCCACCATTGTTTCATTGTGGAAACCAAGTTTATATTTCCTCTAGTGGTGACCCACACATGGTCCAAAAATATCTAGAAATCACTAAAGGAATCTATGGGTGTTATCACAATGGATCCTTATGGTTGATTTTTTGACCTTTGATCGCTTTGAGAACCATATCCAAAGTGTTCTCATTGATCCAGTGGAGAAGGATTTCTCTCCATTCTTGGGATAATTATTTTAGAAGGGATCTCTCTAGGCTTGGGAAGATTCTATAAGTCCGTTGGGCACAACCAAGACAAATAATTGGCTCTATTGAGAAAATAATATAATTGGGTATTTATATTTCTAGGGTTAAAATATAATAATTTCACAAGTGCCCTCAATTATTTATTCAATCCTAGAAAACTCCATGTAAAATAATAATAATAATAATAATATCATTTCTCGACATGCACTTAACTTGTAAATTAAAATTCAATATTATTTAATTAAATAATATTCAATATTTATTATTTATCACCAGACTATTATACTCAGTATCCCATTCGTCCATAATATTTTTAGATCCTTGAATAATGACTATTTTTTATTCAATAAATATCACTTCATTATTCACCATTAAATAAATACATATTATATTTATTAAATAAAAAATATATTATTATTAAATATTCCACTCACTTTATATTCTATCAAATAATTGGTGACAAAATATATGAAATCAAGCTTACATGATTAATTATTAAACCACATTCAGGAATAATATTTATTCAAAATGTTAAATAATATATTATTTATCTGAGAATCTGGATATATATAGTGTGTGACCCTCTATGACCCCTTCTCAATGGCATTTGGCAAAGTAATATAAAGTCCAAGTTTAATATCTAGAAACATGCCAAGTTACCCATAAATAAAGGATTTACTTCCACAACGACATGTTACCTCATATGGATACTTACTATGTAATATAATCCCTTTATCAAAATATCTCAAATCGAGTAGGTTTCATGCTAGTAACATCAACCTATGCGCTCGATGTATCTTTCATTGAATTTCTAAAAATAGAACTTGAAAATAGAACACCATGACTATTTATTTATTTATTTAGGCTAAATCATCTTCATCAAAGGGAATGAGACATTAAATTCTTTTAAATAATAGAAGGGATACATCCTTTCTCACATTATTTATTAATGAAATATTACTTATGAAGCACCCAATGTATCCTACCTCTCCATGACCATTTATCATCATGGTTTTCTTCAATACATGAAAGAAAGTGACTCATAATAATCATTAATAGTAATATTAAATTCTAAGTACCAATACACATTTCAATAGATAGGAACATCCACTGACACATGTAAATGTAGAATTCTTACTTGCAGGACTCATTCTCATAATATCATTATAGATATTACCAAGGGCATATACGATATGAAGGTGACTCAAAGTATTATGAGTCTCCACCCTTAATATCCTGCATCGTTTGTTTTCCTCAAATGATATCATATGACTATATAACATATATTTAAGAATAGTGTCATAGCACTTACTAGTTATTATCATAGCGGGGAACTACTATGAACTTTTAGTGAGATAAATACACTTGGGACATTATCACATAAGATGTTATATAGAAGAACTATCATGATGTGATAAGTATTTTATTAATATTTAAAACCATTAATACAAGATTTCTTAAAGTACATAGAAGTTAGATCTAGGGAACCAACTCCAATAGACTTCATATTTCACTAGAGGAAACTACAAACAACCTTTATTTCAATATCTATCACAAGATACTCATTCTTTTTCTAAGATAGGTCTTTCGCCAAGGGGTTTACCATGTTCTCTTCCATGGATACTCTAATTACTGAAACTTCACCCATCTGATATAAATCCCTCAGGAGGTGATACTTCCAGAGTATATGTTTTTTATGTTGGTATGATATTGGCTCTTTTTCCTGAGTCACTACTACAATATTATCACAATACAATGTGATAGGATATTTACTGCTAGGTACCACATCAAGATACTAGAAAATTTTATGAATTCAAAAAACTTCTTTTTCTACATAAAAATCTTCTATATACTCGAAATTCTCTGTAGATTCAGAAAAAACTAGATACTTTGAACTCTTCTAGCTCACAGCTCCTCTGTTGAAAAAAAAACATATCTTGACTATGACTTTAGATCATTATGATATGTCTGAAAACTAGAATCAGTATAACCCCTAATGACTATCTCCTCATCTCCTCCATACACTAAGAAGATATCCTTAGCTCTTCTCATATTATTAAGGATAGCCTTAATAGATATATAATACTGTTCGCCTAGATCTTCTTTATATCGAACTACCATGATCATTGCACAGGAAACATAAAGTCTAGTAAATAACATGACATATAGGATTGATCCTATCACTAACGCATATGGGATCTTACTCATTCTCTCTTTCTCCGTTTGTGTTTGAGGATACATTTTCTTAGAAATATGTAAACCATGTGATACTGGAACCAATACCCTATTGTATTGTTTTATACTAAAACCCTTTAGTATCTAGTCAATATATGTATGTCAACTTAGTCCAAGAATCCTCTTGGATCTATCATGAATGATCTTGATCCCTATAATATAGGCTACTTCAAGTAATTCCTTCATGGTGAAACACTTTTTAACCAGTCCTTAACTGATTATAAGACCGATATTTCATTTCCAATAAGTAGTATGTCATCAACATATTAAAATAGGATAACAAACCCTTTTATACTGAACCTCTTATAAAAACATGGTTAATATCCATTCTTGATGAAACTAAATTCATTTATGTCTTTATTAAATCAAATTTTCCATGACTTGGATGCTTGCTTCAATTTATAAATGGATATCTGTAACTTGAAAATATTATTAGCATCACATGGAGTCATAAAACCTTCTGGTTGTGTCATATAGACATCTTCTTAAAGGTTCCCATTAAGGAATGCAGTTTTGATATCCATATTCCAAATCTCATAGTCATGGTAGGCTACTATATAAAGTAGAATTATGATGGATTTAAACATGGAAACTAGAGAAAAGGATTCATCATAGTCAATAAATTTATGTTGTTTAAACCATTTATAAAATATCATTTATTTTATAGGTATTTACTTTAGCTTCCATGTCCAGTTTCCTATTAAATACCCATTTTCACCCAACGAGCTTTACATCAATAGGTGTATATACCAGAACCCAAAATTTTTTCTGATACATGGAATCCATTTCAAAATTCAGAGATTGTTTCTATCTCATAGCTTCTGGTCTCTTTAATAACTCCTTATAAGATATATGTTCACCATTTTCAATCAATAATGATTCACCATATTTGGTGAGTAGAAAACAATATCTCTCTGGTTCTCTTACATCTCTTACGCTTCTACACAATACTTTTGTTTTAGGAACTACTTCTTCTATAGTGACCTATGGAATCTGTTTATATATCAACTCTTGTGTATCTTGAGCTTAAAATTAATTGAATTCAATATTTCTCCCACTATCCTTTTGGAGGATGTTCTCCCTCTCAATAAAGACAAATTTTTTGGCGATAATCACTTTATTGTCTAAGGGTTTGTATAGGTAGTATCCCCTTGTTTCCTTAGAATAATCTACAAAGATACACTTCATTCCTCAGGGTTCTAGTTTGTTGCCCAATAAGGACTTAAAAAATTCATCTCCACCCCATACATGTGTATGTGAAAAAAGGTTTCTTTACACTCCACAATTCAAAGGGAATTATTTCTTACACTTTATATGTAACTCAGTTTAATGTGTATGTTGTAGTTTGTAATGGATATCCCCAAAAGGATAATATAAGGTCTTCATGAATCATCATTGACATTACCATGTCTAAAAACATAGTATTCCTCATTTCAATAACACCATTCCACTATGGTGTATAAGGTGGAGTGAGTTGAGATAGAATCCCAAACTCCTGTAAAAATTCAACAAATTATTGGTTAAGATATTCATCACCTAATACGATCAGAGGTTATTTATCTTCTTACAAAGTTTATTCTCTACATAATTCTTGAATTCCTTGAATTTCTCAATGAACTTAGACTTATACCTCATTAAGTATACATATACCTATATACTCAAGTCATGAGTAAAAGTTATGAAGTAAGAATATCCACCCCTAGATTCTTTTGGAAATGGTCCACATACATTAGTGTGTACCAATACTAGAATATCTATAGCCCTTTCACCCTATACAAAAAATGGTGGTCTGCTCATTTTCTCTTGTAAACAAGCATGAAATATTTCAAGTGGTTTTAGCTCATAAGATTCTAAATTACTGTCTTGATAGATCTTTATCAAACATTTTCTCTTACCTGATGAAGACAGTGATGCCACAACTGGGTGTTATATGATCCATGTAAACATGATTTGTTATCGATTTATAATACTTGTTTTTCATAATTTAATACATAAAGACCATTATTTAAATGTTCCATACCATAAAATATGTTGTCCTTATAAAAGAAACAACTTCTATTTCCAAACATGAAAATAAACCTATATGTATCTAAGAATAATACAAAAATTATGTTTTTTGTAACTGTAGGTACATAATAAAAATATTTTAAAACCAAAATTATTCACATTGGAAATGAGAAGTGGTAGTCACCTATGGCCATAACATCCATCCTCCCACCATTATCAGCTCTTAGATCCACCTATCCTCTGGAAATCTTTCAAAATCTACATCGTTCCTGCATTTGGATATAGATGTGGTCCCCATATGATATATCTAATACCCAATGTGACAATATTGAAATATTACACTGAATAATGAACACACCATTAGCTTCCCCTTGCTTCTAGGTACAATTTATCTTCTAGTGGATTGAATTTCCACATGAAAAACATACTAACTCCTTTTCCCCATACTACCTCTAGATCTTCTTCTTTGAAGGATGGTGCTTGGTATATTTAGAATATTTATAAGTTTTCGTCCCATTTTCCTTGTTCTTACTTTTCTTATTCACCATAAAGACTTTGGAATTGTCATGCCCCATGTTCATATCCACTTGAAAATTAAAGTAAGATGTTTTTAAACACTCTTCTCATTATTGCACATATTGTAATTAACAATAAATATGGAGAAGGTCTTGGGTAGTGATGGAAGTATGATATATGTATGAAACTAATCTGGGAATTCAATCCCTATGATGTCCAAGCATTCAATATTTCCAATAAGCTTGAATACACAAGGCCCAGCTGGCACAGACTCTCCAAGATTAGTTGCAAATAAAGAACTGGAGATCTCATACCTCTCTTTTCTCACCTTCTCTTGATAGAGATCCCAAAGATGATACATCATACTATAGGCATCCATATCCTCATGTTTCTTCCAAATAACATTGGGGATGGATGATAGAATGAAAAATTGAACATATTTAGCATCATCCAGATGCTTCTCATAAAGAGATAGCTCTTCATCACTTTTCTCATTACCAGGCACAACTAGAAAAGGTTCTTCCAGCAGATATAATTTCTTTTCATGGCGATGGATGACACATAGAAACCTTTTCCACTTATGGAAATTTGTGATGGTGAGAAGGTTTTCCTTCTCAATTATAGAATAAAATGATATGTTTGATGTAATTTTAAGGATATTTCTAAAAAATAAGAAAAATCATAATTCCAGTACTTTATCTGATAAAATTTAGACAAATAAATAAATATTAAATTTATTAGTCTCCCACTATTTTATCAAAACCCAATATCCCTCACCATTGGATTCAAAATATTCTATTTATTTGAAATTCTAGAGTAAATGATCCATATTACCCTTCTAATTACCCCAACTTGAGTTGTTCAAGAAACTTTAATGGTTTTAGGTAGACATTCCAAATTCCATCTTCATTAACTCACAGTTCCTTGATCTGCTAAGTAGACTCCCCAATCTTGAAATCCTTAAAATTTTTTCCTCAACCTTTTCCTCTCAGTTACACCAAGTCCTACTTTGAAGATCAACCCTTGATTCAAAATAAGTTAAGTCAACCTAAAACTACAAGTTAGAATCCCCTGATAATTGGAAGCACCCCAACTTAGGCTAGTCAAGCACTTTGAACTATGTTTCAATTTTAACTAAAGTAGTGGAAGGTTATACCGACTTAATATTTTGTTGAGGGATTTTATACTTTTACGCATAAATTTACAATTATTATCTTTATCACATGATTATTAATATTAAATGGATTTACTTAAGTGATTAACCATGAATTAGATAATATTTATGTATAATCCAATTTATTTTAGTTTTGTCTTGCATGATCGTTAATTTCATTAAATTCTGTGATAAAAAAACATCCATAATTAAAAAACCATTAATCTTGATAGAAATAAAATAATAAAGCTGTATGATCATGACCTTATACTAATGGTTAGTTTATATAGAGGTTGATAAACTGAACACTGACCTAGCAGAAAATAACATTGAACTAATTAGGGTTCACGTTATAGCTTTCCATACATCCACCAATGTATCTACATGGATTGGTTTTGCCTCATCTCCTAACTTAAACCGCATCCACTAGCTTGGGAGATCCATACATTATATATGACTTTTAAATCAAATAATGGTGAGGGAAAAAGGTTTTATGTTAAAGAAACCATGGCCACACAAGCACTACATAATAAGAGGAGATAAGGAACGCATGCCAAAAACTTAATTTAATAATAAATTAAATGAAACCAATCTCATACAAAGGTCTAGTATATTATCTTGATCATCCATATGCATGAAAAAAATTATAAATTTAATAAATATAGAATTTAATTCTTAATAATTCTTATTTAAGATAAATCATGCTTGAATCAATTAATTATTATCTTTAATTAATCAATTATTTTATCTTAATTCTCATCATAATTTCATTGAGATTCTCACCCATTATAATTTAAAAAAATTTGATAAATTTATTTAAATTTAACTATGTACATAAATGTATCGTGGAGCCAACATGGTGATTACCCATCTGATTATTCCCAACATGTATTATACTCATATACCATTTTACTCTTGTGATATATGGAATACACAAATTATCACGTACTTTCACAACATATACTTCATGGATGATTACATGAATTACATGATTTTTTAGTCATGTGTTATGATTCAATTCATGTAGAGTAACAACTTTTAATATGATTCATACATGTTATGAAAATATGAATATCATGTAGATATTAATTAAACATTTAAATATTTATGTATATTAAAACCTATCACATGGAGCCTCCTATCTTTATGACCACATGAAATTACATGTCTCAAGGTTTACATAGTAAGATAAATAAATTTTAAATCAATGTAATTTGGTATAAGTAGATGGAGTGCTCATACTTGCTACGTGATATGTACATCTCTCGCCGTCTATCCGTGGTACATTCCTAGGGACTCAATGTGTAAATCGTACCTAGAAAAAGGAATATACGACCTTTATAATGGGATACACTTTGTGTTAACTCTAAGTTACATGGTCACTATTTAGGTAGGCCATGTATGGAATACATAGTCCATCTATGACTCAATGGGACTAAACACTATGTACACAGTCTACATGACATGTAATCCGGCTGATCATGCGCCATTATGTTCTGGTCAAAACATAGTACATTTAAAGCATGTAATTAATTCATAATCTTGAATTAATTTCTAAATCATTTCCAATGCATTGAATATGACTACACTGTGTGTAACTCTGGTTACATGACATGTAGTTCTATGTTGTATGGCTAAAACCTTGGCACCTTTGGATGATTTTATCGATTTTATTTTAATCATAAAATTAATCATCTAGATTAGATCTATGAGAATAGAAGCTGGAAGAATCATCTCTCACATTTCAGGTTAAAATAATAATTAAAATTGAATTGAAAAAATAAATTACAAATATGTAAATCACTAATGATATTTAAATAATTATAAATAATTATGTGCTACTCTAATACCACTTGTAGGTTCTGGGCGCAACGGAAGCATGTGATGGGGGGTGCCCAAATTTTTTTCATGATTGATGACTAATCTAAGATATACATGATAATAAACACTATGATCTATGGAATTGGATCAATTAGACCAGACAAGGGTAATCACACTGGAACTAGAGAGAGGATTATCACATATTATTTATAATTAATTTAATTAAATAAAGAATTACCTTTGTTGGAATTATTTATTCGTCGATGAATTCGGTGAGAGATCCACAGTCCATCATCGTTACGTTGTAGAAACCAAGTGTAGATTTTCTCTATTGGTGATCCACACATGTTCGATGAATCTCTAAATATCGCTGAAGGAATCTCCGGGTGCTAGTATGTCAGATCCTTGTCCTTGCATCATCCACCTTGGATTTCTTCAAGAACCATTTATAAATCATTCTCCTTGATCTCATGAAGGAGGATTACTCTTCATTCTTGGGAGTATTATTGGATAAGGGAGTTATCTAGGCTTGAGAAGATTCTCCAAATCCATTGTGCACAACCAAGACAAATGAATTGGATCTATTGAGAAAAAAACATAATTGGTCATTTATACTGCTAGGGTTAAAAAAATTGCACAAGTGACCTTAATTATTTATTTAATCCTACTAAAAACCCATTTCAAATAATAATAATATTATCATTTCTTGACATTTTCTTAACTTGAAAATTTAAATTAAATATTATTTAATTGAATAATATTGAATATTTATTATTTCTAATAGGACCATTAAACTCAATCTTCCATTCTTCCACAATATTTTTTTGGACATGAATAATACCTATTTATTTATTAAATAAATATCACTACATTATTCACCAATAAATAAATAAATATTATATTCAATAAATAGAAAATAAATATTTATTAAATATTCCACTCACATTATATTCTGTCAAATATGTGGTGACATAATATATGTGATCAAGCATACATGAATAATTATTAAACAATGCTCAAGAATAAGATTTATTCAACTAGTTAAATAATAAATAATTTATTATTTAATTGAGATTCTGGATAAACTTAGTGTCTGACCCTCTAGGCCTCTTTCTTAGTGGCATTAGGTAAAGAAGCCTAAAGTCTAGGGTTAGCGTCTAGCAACACACCAAGACACCCATAAAAAAGATGTTAATCTCATAATAACATGTAACCTCATACAATCACTGTGTAATATAATCCCTTTATCATAATATCTCAAATCAAGCATGTTGTATTCTAGTGCCATCAACCAATGTGCTCGATATTTCTTTCTTTGAATATCTGGAAACATGACTTGCTTATAGAACACCATGGCCATGGATTTATTTAGGCTATATAATTTCCATGAAAGGGCATAAGATATTAACTTCTGTTAAAGAACAGAAGGGATAAGTACTTTCTCACATTATTCATTAATTCAATATTACTCGTGATACATCCAACATCTCCTACTTCGATGTGAACATTTTTCATCATGGTTTTCATCAATACATCAAAGTACACATCTCATAATACACATTAATAACAATATTAAAGCCTAAGAACCAATACACACGTCCACAGATAGGAACATCCAATGACACATATAAATGTGGATTTCCTACTTCTCATTCAGATAATATCCTACTAGATATTACCAAGGGCATACAACAAGAGAAAGTTCCTGAAATCCCTATGAGTCTCCACCCATGATAGGCTGTATCATTTATGTCCCTCAAATGATATCATCTAGATATAGAACATATATTTAAGAATAGTGTCATAGCACTTTCGGGTTCTCATCATAGCGGGGAACTGTTATGACCTTTTAGTGTGACAGCTACTCTTGGGACATTATCACATACAATGTTATGCAAAAAAACAATCATGATGTGATAAGTAGTTTATAAATACTCAAAACCATGAATAAAAGTTATCATAAAGTATATAGAAGTTGGTTCTAGGGCACCAACTCCAATATCCCGTGATAAATTGAGAGTTGTGAATGAAATTGATCCAGTTAGGGGTTTTTTTAAAAAAGACCGGGGAGAGTTTTATTTACACTACCAAAAAGTGCAGATAAAGAGGGGTTTTATCAGCATTAAGTTAATAAGCGCTGATAAAAGACCTCTTTATCAATGCTAAACAAGTGATGATAAAAGCCATCTTTATTAGCGATAATTTTTTAGCGCTGATAAAGAAGGATTTTTGATAAAGATTTATAATTATATTTATAAATAAATATATTTTTAATTACTTTTATATAATTATAAATGTATTTATATCATTATATATATAATTATAATTATATATATATATATTTAATATATATAATTATAAATACATTAAATATATTTATTATAATACTATAAATATTTAATATATAATTAATTATTTATAATAATATAAATACATTTTAAAAAAAGTATATTTATTTATTTATAATTATAAATATATAATTTTAAAAATATATAAAAATATTCACTTATGAATAAATATATTTGTAAATATATTTATAACTATTTATTTATAATTATAAATATATCTATATAATCATATATATTTATATAATTATATACATATTTAATAAATAAATTTAAATTTAAATTTAAATTTAAATATAAATATAGTAAAAATATTCACCATTAAAATATATTTATTATAATTTTATAATTATAAATATATTTATATCATTATATATATATATATATTTATCATTATATAAATATATATCATTAAATATATATATATATATATATCATTATATATGTATTTATTTAATAAATATATATATTTAATAAATATAAATATAAATATAAATATAAATATCGTAAATATATTCATTATTTAAATATATTTGTTATAAATTTATAATTAATTATTTATAATTATATAGTTAATTTAAAAAATAATATTTATTTATTTATAATTATAAATATATAATTTTATAAATATAATAAATATACACTTATAAATATATATATTTATAAATATTTATTTAAAAATATATTTTTAACATTATTAAGGAATATATAATATTCAATGCATGCATGTTGAAAATGAGTGAAATTGAATAATTAAAAATGGGTACACTTTAAAAATATTGAAAAAATGGATATGTTTTATTAATTAAATAAATTATTAAAAAAATAAAGATATATATTGATTTGAAGATGAATTCATATCAAAAATATTAAAATATAGTAAATAAATAAATATAAATTGATATAAATAAATATTATAAAATGATTAAATTTCAAAAAAATAAAAAATAAAAAACATTAAAAATGAATAAATAATACTAACTATAATAATATTAAAAACAAATGAATAAAATTTACCAATTAAAAACATAATATATTAAATATATCATACTACTACATGAAATTCTAAAATGAATATTATAATTTGAATAAATTACCTAAATATTATGTGTATGTGTTTCTATATAAGATTTCATTAATTACGTAAATATTTGTGTGTGTGCGTTGTATATAAAAATACATTAATTACGTATATGTATGTGTGAAATTAATGTAACAGATGTTTTATATATGTTAAATTGAAAAAAATTATATTCAATTAAATGTCCATTACTCGATACAATTAGTCAATATTTTTAATAAAAATTATTTTTTAATTATAAAAAATTCTTCCTTAAATATATAACTTATTTAATGTAATCATAAATATTTTGTGCTGTAAAAATCATATTATAATAAATATTATGTATATTGATATATATATAGAAATATATATGAATATATTTCTATATTAAAAAAATTAAATGTATTAATAAATAATTATGTATACAAACCATTAAAAATAAACAAGTCATTAATATTCTTTGTATTATTACATTCTATTTGTTTTCTATATTTATATTTAATATATATAATTTATTTCTATATATAATTAATGTATATATATATATATCTCAAATTTGTTCATTTTTATTAATAATTGTATCATTAATAATTTTTTTAATAATTTTTTAATTTATTCATTTTTTTGTTTAATTATTAAAATTTATTCATTTTATATATCTACATATAATATATACTATTTATCAATATTTATAATATATATATATATATATATATATATTAAATTTATTCATTTTAATAATAATTATTTAATTAATATATATATATATATATATATTTAATTTTCTCATTTTTAATTTTTAATTTTTTAGTTATTTCAATTTATTCATTATATGTATATAAATTTAATATATACTATTAATTAATATTTATAATATATATATATATATATGAAATTTATTAATAATTATTGAATTAATAATTTTTTAAATATTTTTCTAATTTATTCATTTTTAATTCAATATTTTTTAATTATTTAATATTTTTTAAAATATTTCTAATAATTGATTTTTTTTAAATTTTTATTGGTATATATTAAAAAATGTGGGTCAGGTCGTTTATAAGCCGAGATAGTGGGCCGACACAGACGTATGCTGGTGGGCTAAACCAGGGGATGCAAAGAGTGGGCCAATGCCTGCATGGGCCCATATGAGTGTGTGTGAATAGTTTATGTGAGAGCCCAACCCCACGACATGCTTCTAAGATTTTCATTTGATGGAATAATATATAAAGAAGTGGCTTCACTTGCGATATTTTGATGTGGGACTCATAAAAGGGATTATGATCTTTATGAGTGCTAAAAATAAAGTGCCGAAAAGGCTTACTTTATCAATACTAAAAAAATCACCGATAAAAGTAACCCTTTATCAGTGCTAAAAAACACCAATAAAGGGTACCTTTTATCAATGTTTTTTAGCATTGATAAAAGGTTACCTTTATCATCATTTTTAGCATCAATAAAGGAAGCCTTTATCAGTTCTTTTTTCTAGCACTGATAAAGGATAACACTATATATTGCATGTTTTTAGTAGTTTCTGGAGGAATGATGTCACATGATGGCCCCTAAACTTAGGCCTCATCACTCATCAGATCGTCGCCATGATCTTGAATCAGTAACCGAGTTGGCTATCATCATGGATGCATCCTAAAAATTTAATCAATACGTACCATGATAAAATGAGCATATATATATATATATATATGTGTGTGTGTGTGTGTGTGTGTGGAGCTGACTCTGGAAGGAAAATAAAAATACTCAATCCTATATGATGCATGTACTAATGTTTCCTGCAACCAATGTCTCAGTATGTCGAGTCAACAAGAAGGTGGTTAATGTCCTAGTGTATGTATATATTGGCTGCCACAACAATGTTGGGTTCCCTAGCATGAAATCCGCACTTTAGACACTTTGATACTATTTATATAACTTCCCAACCAAACCTCATCAAGGGTCAAAACTCTAAATATCATTCAGGCGAAGGCACAATCTCTTGAGGGTACTGTAGCAGGACAGTAGTAGGTACTGTAGCAGAGACTGTAGCAGGAACTATAGCAGGGCACTGTTTGACACTATAGTAGCCGGGAATTTTCCCACATTTGGGCTTTCGAGCCACCGATTTGGTCCCCAAGTCCTTTAAGGCCTTCTGGACACCCAAGCCTTCGGGCCAGTAAGGCCTTCGGGCCATGTCAAGGCCTTCAGGCAACCTTTAGTGCAGATGAAAACCAGACAACCTACAAGGAACAATCTCTATAGGAGGATGAGCAAGGATCTTTCACCATAGTAGAAGCTACACAAATTGCAAGAATGAGAGGGTATGACACCTACCATCTGGAAAAGCCTGTGCATGCATGGGATAGCCTAGCCGAATAGCCATGCAAAGGTAGAGAGCTGATTTCACGATGAAGATGCTGGGAGGAGCAATTCCAAGTAGTTATTCTGGGTTGTATGTAATGTTTGAAGCCCACGAGCAATGAATTCCTCTAAGGCCTATAGGGCCATGTAATACTTATGCCTACAGGAATTTTGAGGGTTCCACCTCACTCCTTGAAAGGTGGATGATCAAAAATCAATAAAAATGAAGGCCTTCGGGCCATTGGATGGAGGTACCGGGGTGGACAACAGAAACCGATGGCTCGAGAATTTAAAAAAAATTTCTTCACCAGGATGATAGAACATGTAATATTAAATGATCTGAGCCCCAGTATAGTCCCAAGGATCTCATTTGAATTAAACAGATCATCAAAAAACAGGTAAATAGAATGTATAAATTATTTCGAATTGAAGTGTGCATGACTACAACTCTTCTTTGGTGAACTTTTCTCAAATGATCTGAATCCAAAACCCTATAGATCATCCACACATGAATCAATAATCCACACACTCATCTTTCATCAAATTATGGGTTCTAGAACAGAGCTCCGACAAATCCTTTAGTATCGCATTGATCACCGTGATCCCCTGCCTTCGATCCGTGAAGGCGATATTGAATTGTACGCTTGGTTGGAGTGTTTATCTCTATAGGAATTGATATTAGAGATAAGCTCTCAATTACAAATGCATGAAAATTACATACAATGAATCCACTCTTATACTTATATAGTGTATTTCCCAAAATACCTAGATAGGGTTCCCGACACCTGTATATTTAATGTCCACTAAATAAGTAGTAAATAATAATTATTATGAACTAAACTGTGTCATAAATATTACTTTTATTTTACTATATTCCAATAATATATATTAAATATATTATGTGATAAAATTGAGTCATAAACTCAACTCGTAATTCCTTCTTAATATTAAGAAAACCTGGAATATTAAAATAATACTCATTCGAATAATATTATTCCTCATATTTACTTGGAACAATTTTGAATAATTTTAATAAATAAATTCAACCCAATTATTCATTACTTGAATAAAAATGAATTTATTTATTTCTTGGTGATTGATAAAACACGGGCATCACTTGGAACCAATGGTGGGGCCCACCATTTCCTAGATATCTATTCACTAGAATAGGGTAGATTCTTGAATATGCTGTTGTGTGTGACCCTCTAGGCCCTTATCTCGATAGTAGTAAATAGTATTCATAGACCAAGAGTGGAGTTGAGAAACCCATCCAGGCCCCTAAAGAGATAAGAAATAGTCATAGAAATGATAACCAACCTACGAACATGCACTGTGTAATATAATCTCCTTGCCTTTGGATATCTCATAAAGTATAAGGCAAACTTCTATAATAATCCTTTATTACTTTATTATTTTTTTATCTAGCTAGATAGATTTTCCCTTGAATGCCTTGGACAATGATTTATGAAGGTACAACCATCCTGATCAACTAGGCCTGAGATATATTATTTTCTCAACTGGGAAGTGACGAATTCTATCTTAACCATTCAACCAATGTCATACCACCAATAGCACACCCAACACAACCTACGTTTCTATGATTTCATTATCATGGGTTTTGCCTTACATAAAATTATGTGATCACATGGAACACACTGGTAATGATCTCAATTCAGGAGACCAATACACATATCCATAGATAAGAACTGCCAATGACACCAAAAAGCATGTGGTGTTCCTATTGGCGGGTCTATCCTCATGATCTCACCTACCAAGGATCACCAATCATGAACTTTATAAGATGAAGTCTCAATGCTTATGATCCCCCAAAAACAAATATTTATACATCAATTGTGTCCAGTTAGTATGATATACTAGACCATATGACATATATTTAATATTAATGACATAGTATCTCATGTTTATCATTATAGATTGGGATTTTATATAATCTTTTGATACAATAATTAATCTATGAAAATTACCATTTAAATAGTGGATGTAGAAATGTATACACTATAATGGTATGTGCACACAATGTACATATAACTGTATACATGAAATAGTAATCTAAAAGTACTGTTAAAGTTGGGTATAGGGAACTCACTTTTACAACGCTCTCACTTACACTAGAAATAACCAGCTTACCATACTTGTTATCTCTCACATGTTAAAATCATGTTTCTACTAAGTCATGGATTTATTTTATAGGTCTTCCACATTTCCACTACATGGCTATTCTGCTATATGTGACCTCGTATCCATGAGTAAAACTTCTCAATATATGGAATCCCCGAGTATATTCCTTTTGTCCAATGTCAAAAATTTACATCTTGGCTAATAATAGTAATAAAATTATCATAAGGATAAAAATTTACATACCAGGTGAGATTACAAGAATTGGAATAAATTTTTGTGTTTAATAACTACTTCTTAGCTTCCCCAAAAGTTGCAACATACGCAGGTATGGCTACCACTGGCTTGCATAATATTCTCTCTCTCATCACCTTAGCATAATTGAATTATTAGATCACATTGATCTAAGAAATAATAGTTTGTGTCCCCTCAAAACTAGTACACATTTTTCTCCACATACCAGGTACATATCCCCTATAAATACTCTAGTACTAATGGATAGTTCTGACTACTTCCCTTGTAGTTATCCAGGATATAACTGATATTTTCTTATTATAAAGTATATAATAGAAATATAATTTATTTTAAATATCATGGAATAAGTAATTGATCCATCATATAAGTGTATTAAATACAACTCACCAAATTAATCTCCTCCCATGTACCATACATGTCATCTTACAGAGATTTATGCCATGTGACATTGGTAACAATTCTCTCTAAAATTATTGTAACTTGTATTTTTCAATACCATGTCAATATATGTACAATTAACTAGGTATAATAAACTATTAAATCTACCTTATTAGATCCTATTCTCAAGAATTTGGTTACCACTTCAAGTCAATCATAGGATAGATTCATTCATTCTGGTCTTAACTAATTATATGACCAGAAATATGTTTTCCATATGTTACTAAACACATTTTACTTGGAAAACAATGACACTCCCACTAACCTTTAGTAGACACATGGGGAAAAATAATTTCAAATAAATATTTTATAATATTTTTCTTACATTAATCATAAAATAGATTTCAGTGACTTGCACCCTTTATTTTAATTCTATGGTTTCACCATCCCTTTTTGGTTGCTTTGTATAGAAACCTTCCATGATTGGTGGTCTTGACATGTAATTCTCAATAATATGATCATAGAAATTAATTATGATAAGTAAAATTCTAATGGATTTAGGAAGAAAAACCTACTATAACTAATCAAGCCTTATTGGTACTATGCTTGTACCATCCATGTACCATCTCACTTGAATACTCACCATAGTATTCAAAATAATAACCCCCCTATGCACTTTGATACATGGAACCCATTTTTTAATTTTAAATACTCTTGTAAATCTCATCTAATTTCTATATACTACCTACTTATAGAAATTATTATTCTCAATGAATAATGTATCACCAACCTTGGTGAATATAAAGCCATCACTATGGTTTTATCCTTCCTACACAGTATGTGTCTCTAGAATATTCCCTTTCTATATTCACTTGTGGAATTTGTTCCTATTCCAACTATTTGTGCATCTTTGACATTGAATAGACCCAAGTCAATATTTATCCCACTATATCTAATAGATTTTTACACCCTTATATCAAAATGTATTCTATTACTTTACTACCACTTTTCTATCTTAGGTATTTCGGTAATATCCTTAGAAACTTTTAGTATTATTAATTTAGATGCACATTTTGTTTTACCTGATGAAAGTTTTTTTATATCATAGTAAACTCTTTACATCTACACATGTGTTCTTATGACATTATGGATTTCCATCATATTATGACTTATATGATATCCATTAGTCATGATTTTTGGAATATGGTTATGGGAGTTTTCCATTATTTATGAAGCATGTCTTGAAATAATGGATGTTTTGACAATGGATTTAAGTTCAACATTGATACTCCTTTAACTTACATCATAGCTCTGACATGTATAAGGAAACATGTGTTTATAAATTTCTCCACACTGCATTTTTTTGACTAATTTTAACATGTAAGACTCAACATTGATACTCCCTATTAGCATCATCACCGTGATATGGATAAGGTAATGCGCATTTAGGAATTACTCCATGCTATATTAGGATGACCGATGAATTCTTGGTCAAGATATTATTTGGAAGACCAGCCCGAATCATCTCATATCTTTTGAACATGCATATAGAATACTTCACTTTCAAATTCCTTAATAAACACTTACATGAATCTAACAAAGTATATTTACCACTATTTTACATTTTTAATAGTTCATTCTCTCTTACTGAACTAATTCTGAATGCTTTGTGGCATAAATTTATTCATAAATGTTTCTTTATCGAAACTAAATAAGTATATAGGTCAATAGTACCTAAGGTATTTAGATCCACTTAGTCTAAATACCATATTGGGAATATCCTTAAAATTTAGTTTTAGTTTTACATGACAAGAATTATCTTTCCACAACTAGGTAATTAAGTCTTACATTTTATATTCATCATGTATTGCCTATGATTCAAGTATCACTTATCAATTGGTTGAGTATGAGACACCATATACAATATTGATTACTGAACATGGAATAATGTCTCCTAGTGTCCAATGGATACATGAGATAATTTTTTTGGTTATTCTTAACAACTTGTTCAATGAGAATTGATTACCTAGAAATTAGAATCTGTGTACTTCTCACTATTATTTTAGGAATAAAATCTTCTCAACCACTTGGATAATGAACCTTACCTTTTTTAATGTTTTTATTAATTAATCGGCCACTATATTTAGATAAATATATGTGATAAACATATTACAATTAAAACCCATGAAGTATGTCCGAAACAATACTTATAATGATGAATATTAACTGAAGAAGAAAGGACTACTTGATTCTTCAATTCATTTCATTGGGTTTAATAACTTCTATATATTTATTTCATGATATGTGAATATAATAACCTAATATTTAATACCTATTTCTCTGAAATACATTGTGAAGTTTCCTTTGGCATAATAATTTCTATTTGGTCTTTTTCCCTTATCTTTCAACTTGTTCACCATAATAATTAAATATTATACTTTCTTTAATTTTCTTACCTTGAGAACCTTAGCTAAAAGTTAATGAATAATTTAATCCATACTATTCATTTTTTAATCTTAAAGAAAATTGGAATATTTTGGTGGAAAGATGTAAGAATGGGTTTTCTTGAAAGTTCACAGTCCACATTTTAAATTTACACATAACCAATGTAAAATCATCCATTCATATCTCACTTAACTTTCTCCTTATAATATTCTCAAAGATGAGACTACATGTGAAATAATCTATGTCTCAATTTTATAACCACAATGAACATTAGACGTTGATGAATACATTATAACATTACCATCACACACATTATAAATGACTCCCCATAAATCATTTTTACACCCTCGCTTCCTGAGTTGGATTAAAAGGTATTGGGGACGCCAACACCTTGAATTTATGATATCATAGTATTGTGTGCAATCACATGTACTACAATTGGAAATTCTTGCTAGTTTTGACCTTAAATTTGTCTAATGATTTTTGTAGTGTGTCTTGTGGTATTACTTTCCATTTTATACAAAATAAAATCTAGAAAATTGTAATTTTATATTGATTATTGATATAGAAATTATTTATTATTTAATTAAATCATTATATATATCCCACTATTTCATCGAATTATAGGAACCCACTATATTAGAATCATAATACTATGTCGCTAGAGTATTCTAGTGGTAAGGATGTAAGAACCTATTTTTTTACTCAGGTATGGATCCCTTAAATTATAGACTAAATATTTACTTTGGACCTAATATGGATTCCTAATGAGTTATCAAAGGTTTCAAGGGTTTCTAGGGAAGGTTCAGAGTCCAAAACCCATATTTTTAGGGAAAATGGCCATGCTGCATGGTTAGAACATGGCACACAGTTTGGATAACCATGCAGATTGGAATTTCTAGATAATAACATTTCACACGATTTGTGCATGACCATGCAACCTAACCATGCAAAGTTCCCTTCTACCTTGGTAACTGTGCACGGTTTGCGCACGGTTTTTCAAACTGTGCAGACAAACCCTGCACAGACCTTTTTCTAGGGTAATTTTCTAGTTTTTCCCTTAATGATATATTAAACCTCCTTCCTCCTAATATTATAACCAGTGGGATTAACCCCTTTTCCTCTCATTTTGGATCTTTTTGAAGACCTAAGATAAGAATTAATAGATCTCCTTCCTTCGGGATCCGATCGAGCTTCCATTCATCACGTTGGATGCACAATGGTATGTACTCAAGTCTATTTAAGCCTTTCCACTTCTCTCTTGATCTTGACCTAGATATTTAGGGTATGAGCATTTTTCTAATTTTCTTAGATCTACTCCAATACAAGACAGATCAAGGGCCAATACCAGAGGAGGAGAGTCATATAAGCCCAAGGTGGGTGGTCTATAACTCATCCCTAAAGTTCATTGATTTTGGATTCATTTTGTGGGGCCCATTGATTTCATTGGGTGCCGGTTATGGAATTTATATACCATGTTTATAATCATTAGAATTTTAGGGTTATTAGTTTTACAAATATGTTATTAGTTGTTAGTAGTTACACTAAAAACTCTATCTTTTCCATGTCTAAGGTAATTCCATAATTTTTGTTTAGTGTTTTGGCATGTTGGTGCCACCATTCAGGTGTGACTTAGATTGAACATTATACGGGTAAGATTTTCTATATTAAATGGATTTTTTATAATAAGAATTTTATAATAGAAAGAACCATGTATGATCATTAATTGACCCTCCCAAAGTAAGTGGTTCAATTTGACAATGAATTGTAAAATGTGAATTGGAAAGTATACTAAGTATATGACTTGGTCTTAAATGTTAATGAATAGTAGGTTGAATAGACATAACACCTCTTACCACAATGGATGGTAGAAGAATGAACCTTGAATATGGAATATGATTTAAATGGATTAAATGAATGGTTTCATGCTACTTGACCTTATCACACTAAAGAAAGGAAAGGCTAGAACCAAATGGCTTGATTAAAAGGTTGCATGATACTTGATCTTATAAAACTAATGAAAGGAAAGGATTGAACCAAATGAAATGTTACATGACTTTATACTTAAAAAGGAATGTCCTGACTCGAACTCGCCTTGGATTCTAATTGGATAATTCCATGAGCACTCAGGAACCCCATTCCAATTCAAGGATACAACTTGATTAGGTTGAGACCCACCTAGATCCCGATACATGTATATTATTTAGATGCCCAATATGACACCATATGATCCTTCCATATCATTAAAGTATTCCTTGGATACACTCCTTAGATCCAACATTGAAAATTAGGTTCCATGATTACAACCCATTGGGCCCTATATCTACTTAGCCCTATTTTACCTTGGACGATCACCTTGGACTCGATAGGTGCCTCATTGTGGAATGCCTTGGAATCTTCTCCTTGTATTACACTCTTACCCCATGCTAGGATACAGATATTACTGAGTTGGAGACCCCTAAGGTTTACAACGCCTTGGTTATTACCTTTGGACTTCACTATGAAATATCATTATAGGTTTCCTTGTTACAACTTAAAAACTTTGCAAATGCTAACATGTGACTTATGTATAAACTCATAATAATAAAATAATGAATTTTTTACATGTTCAGACACCAGGTGAGGGATGAAGTAGGTACTTGGGTATTTAGTTACATTGTACTGCATTACTTTATACATGCATGCTTACAAACTGTTACATTTCCATTACATGGGTCAAATGTTATAGACACCATTGGTGGTGGACTACTGAGATTTATATCACACCCTCTTCAGGCACCGTTTGGTACCCGAAGTAGATTACATGGTTTCAAGTGTTGACAAAAGGAATCATATGACTTCATACACTTGATTTATTTCTATTTAGTATGGATATTGAAAGAAAATGATTGAGCCAGAGCTTAGGATGCTTGAGATATATTTGATTTCATTTATAATTATGTGGAACATGTTATGAATTCTATCTTGTATCCATGTTTTCAAATTTTCTAGTGACATAACATATCATCAGTTGTTGAATGTTGTTTTGGTTATTTTAGTTATTGTTACTATTGTCTCTATTTTCCACTGTCCTTTCTATTTACTTATATTGCTTCCACTATTTTCCCCAAGGTTTATATTCACCTGTTGTGCTACACTTTGGTAATGAGGGCATAGTCTCCCCACAAACACACCTTAGGCCCTTTCTTTTAGTCGATAACCTCTAACATTTGGGGAGATGCGCTTGAGACCATGTGGCCCACAGGGCTCGGGGCACCCATTAAATGGAATCCAAGTCTAGGATGTCACAAAGTGGTATCAAAGGTGGTTCCTTTATTTCTTTACTATTTGGAGACAATATATAAGAGATTTGGAATGCTTGGGACTTGGTCATAATCAGTGCTTGGGCGTAACAAACCCATGTTCAGAGTAAAAACCAAGTTCCATAAATTATGATTATTGTTATAATTTTTTCCTATTAGAGTTGATATTATTTCCCTATTGGGTGATGTACATGTTGTGTGGTGTTTTTGATTAATAATATGTTTGAATATTTTCTTTCATCATTTTCCCGATGATATGAGGGAAAGAAAAATTGGTACATGCATCATTATAGGAACCTAGAATATACATGTCATGCCAATTTCCATGCCATATAGGTGTATTTCACTGATTTTCATTGCTTCATATTCCTGTGGTTGTTGAGTGATGATTTAATAGTTAGATTATGCTTGTATTACTCTTGACTGTGATTGAGTGATTTCTTGTCTCAATTCATGAGGTTTGTGGGACCTTATTGGTTGGGATGAGTAATTTACTGAGTCGACCCATTATGATACAAATAAATGGGTTTCGTTTCTAGTGATAAGTGTATGGGAATTGATTCACCAGAAATGAATATCCATTATAAATTGAATCATGACATCGAAAATTAATTGGTTGTATATCCTAGTCCTTCCTTGTCATGTTTATGAAAGGAAATGGAGTGAACCTAAAAATTAAATGTAAAATTAAATGAATCTTATACTTGAGAACTTATCAATACCTAGCTATCTAAGAGGGTAGTTGGGGTAGTATTCCTTGGGTAGTGAGTTTTCTTACATTCATATTTTTCAAGTGATTCTTTATTTCTTCTTAAGATTTTTCTAAGGTGTGTTCTTATAATTTTTAAACCAATGCCATCATGATGTCCTCGTATAGTATGCCAGTTTAGGGACTTCCCCCTTGAGGTAGGAAGTTACCCTTTCTTATGGAGGATCTTTATTATCGAGATGATGGGATTTGATGTCATACTCAAGATGGAATGGTTGGTTCACTATCATGCTTTTGTAGACAACTATAATTTTAGGGTATCTTTTACATCACCAGAGGGAATAAATTATCCACATAAGGGTGAGTGGGATGTCCAGGCTGGTAGAGCTAGACCGCATCATGGGCTAAGTGGAGTGACCAACCAAATTGTAAATCTCTTCATGGAGGATTAGGGTTTACGTCAGGCTAATTTCCCCCCAGTAGTTAATCGTTTCAGGGATGTCTTCCCTGATGTTTTTTTTTCTATATTACCTCCTAAAATAGAGGTAGAGTATTCTATAAATCTTGTTCCTAGAGTAGCTCTAGCATCTATTACTCCATATAAGATGGAACCAACAGATATTAAAGAGTTCAAGCAGTTGTTAGAGGATTTAGAGGCCAAAGGATTTATATGGCTCAGTACATCCCCTTGTGGTTCTCCCATTATTTTCACTAAGAAGGTGGATGGAACCTTAAATCTATGTGTGGATTACAAAATGTTGAACCAGATTATGGTTAAGAATCTATATCCACTTACATAAATAGATGATCTCTTTGACCAAATCTAAGGAGAAAAGGTCTTCTCTAAGATCGAACCGAGATCTAGTTATCATCAGGTACGAGTCGAACCTTCTGACATACATTATACAATTTTTCTTAGTAGGTATGGTCTTTATGAGTAACTTGTTATGTCATTAGGTCTTATGAATGCGCCCTCCAATTTCATGGCTCTGATGAATAGGGTATTCCACCCCTATATGGATTCTTTTTTCGTAGTCTTTGTGGAAGACATCTTGGTGTATTCTCTCACTCCTATCAACCATGGAAAACATCTTGAGATAATTATGAGTACATTAAGAGAGAAACATCTTTATTCTAAGATTTATAACTGGAACTTATGTATAAACAAAGTTCATTTCTTAGGTCCTATTATCTCATAATCAGGTTTATCTATTGACCCATACAAGGTTAGTTAGATAGTTTCTTAGGATCATCCCAAGAACTTATTTGACATATAGAGTTTCTTGGGGTTGGTTGGATATTATAGGAATTTCATACAAGACTTCTCAAATTTTGATTCACCTCTTTCTGGTCTTATAAATAAGAGTGTCAAGTTCCTTTGGTCAGAAGAATGTGAGAAATCCTTTTTGGAGTTGAAAGGGAGGCTTGTATTGGAACCTATTGTAACTCTTATGGAGACAGGTATAGGTTATACCATATTTTGTGATGAATCAGGAATTGGACTTGAATTAGTGTTTATGAAGGAGGAAAAAGTCATGGCATACAGATCTTAGTAGTTGAGGCCTCATGGGATAAATTACCCGACACACGACCTTGAGCTAGCAACATTTGTCCATTCCTTATGTTGTTTGTGACATTATCTATTGGGTGAGTGATTTTTGGCATACACAGACCAAAAGAACCTCAAATATATCTTTTCATAGTGTGAATTGAACCTTAAACAGTGAATAGGGGTCAAGTATCTACAATCCTTTGATTTTGATCTTGCCTATATGCCTTTTAAGGGTAATGTGGTTTCATATTCATTGAGTCAAAAAATTCAAACACATGCCCTATGGTAAGCCAGTGATGAATGGAAGTTAATGGACCTATTTTCTAAGCAGAATCCAGAGTTCCTTGATAGTCATGAGTAGTATTACCTCTCATCCTTGACATTTACCTCTTCCCTCCTTGAGAAGATGAAGAGTAGACAATTTTAGATCCTGAAGGCTTGGTTCTTCATGAGTGTATATCAATAGATAACCTGCCTCTAGATTAGTTTTTGTATAGAAATAGTGTCCTATATATACATGGATGTATCTGGGTTCCAACATATTTGAGAGAGGAGTTGATGAGAGAGTCCCATGCTTCTCAGTGGGAAGTTCATCCAGGAATCTCCAAGATGTATCGAGATATGAAATGCCATAATTGCTGGCCTAGGATGAAACATTATATAACAGGCTTTATCAATAGGTGTTCCACCTATTAGCAGGTGAAGGTAGAGTACCAAAGACCCGTGGGGTTACTTCAGCCGGTTCCAGTACCTAAATGGAAATGGGAATATGTTTCCATGGATTTAATAGTCAGCTTACCTAGGTCACCGAGTGGTAAAGATGATATATGGGTAGTCATTGAATGACTAAAAAAATCAACCAACTTCATACCTATTCGAGAGAACTTCTCAGTTGAAAATATTTTAAGAATGTATGTATGTGATATCATACGGCTACATGGGGCTCCATGTACTATCATTTCATATAGGGATTCTAGTTTCACATCATGGTTCTGGAAGGGTTTGAAAAAGGATATGGGAACAAAAGTGATTCTAAGAACAAATTTTCACCCTCAAACTGATGGAAAATCAAAAAGGACAATACAAGTCCTAGAGGACATGATCCGAGCATGTTTCCTTAATTTCAGTGGTTCTTGGGAGAAACATATCTCTCTCATTGAGTTTTCTTATAATAACATCTTTTAGAAGACAATTCAGATGACTCCTTTTGAGGCCTTATATGGTAGGTCGTTCTATTCACCCCTATGCTATATAGAGGTAGGTGGGGCATCTCTACTAGGTCCTCATCTCATTCAGAAGACTTTAGAGTAGGTTCAGATGATCAAAAAGAGTATGAATACTGCTCACTATAGAAAAAAAAAATCATATGATGATCGTCATCGATGACCTCTTGAGTTCGAGGTTGGGGATCGAGGTTTCCTTCAGGTATCACCTAGTCTAGGGAATAAATGGTTACAAAAGTAGGGAAAGTTGTCTCCTCATTATGTAGGGCCATTTGAGATACTAGAGAGAGTTGGTCCTGTAACCTATCAGTTGCTAATACCTTAGAGGTACCATGCCATGCACGATGCCTTCTACATTTCACAACTTTTCCAGTATCATGCTGACCCATCTCATACTTTTGATCCTTAGGAAATTGAGTTATATGATGATTTTAACTTTTTGGAGTATCCAATATGCATCATTGACCAGAGCACAAAGGATCTCTAAGGTTGGTATGTCCCTCTAGTATGGGTGTTATGTCAGGATGGCTACATATAGGATGAGACTTGGGAGCGGGAGGCCGAAGTACATGTCTAATGTCCAGAGTTGTTCTCAGACAATATTTCTACACCCTTAGAAGGTGAACTCAGGGATGAGTTCTCTTAAGGGTGGAAGACTATAAGAACCCTGTTTTTCACTCAGGTATGGATCCTTTAAATTATGGTCAAAATATTTACTTTGGACATAATATGGATGCCTAAGGAGTTAGAAAAGGTTTCAGGGGTGTCTGGGGAAAGTTCAGAGCCCATAACCCATATTTTTTGGGAAACTAACCATGTTGCATGATTAGTGAATGGTTGGTGTATGGTTTGGCTAAACGTGTAGATTGAAATTTCTGAATAGAACCACTTAACACAGTTTGTGCACGGCTATGTGGAATAATCGTGCAAAATTCCCTTCTTCCCAGTTAATTGTGCATGGTTTGCGTACAGTTTTTCAAACCATGTAGACAAAACACGCACAAGCCTTTTTCTAGGGTGTTTTTTCAGTTTTTTCCCTTAATGATCTATTAACCCTCCTTCTTCATCCTAATAAAAGAACCAATAAGATTAACTTCTTTTACTCTCATTTTGGAGCTTTTTGAAGACCAATGGTAGGAATCAAGAGATATCCTTCATCCATGATCTGATTTCTCTTCCGTTCATCACATTAGATGTGAAATGGTATGTACCTGAGTCCATTTAAGCCTTTCCTCTTCTCTCTTTCTCTCTACCTAGATATCAGAGTTTGAGAATATTTCACCTTCTCTTAGATCTACTCTGATCCAAGCCAAATCAAGGGCCAATACCAGAGGAGGAGAGTCGTAAAAGCCTAAGGTGGGTGGTCTATTACTCATCCCATACGTTAGTTGATTTTGGATTCATCGTGTGGGCCCCACCAATTTCATCAGGTTCGGTTTATGGAATTTTCATGCCGTATTTATAATTATTAGAACCATATACTTACGTTCTTTCCAAATATGTGATTAGTTGTTAGTGGTTACACCCAAAACTCCATCCTTTCCATGTTGAAGGTTATTCCATAATTGTTGTTTAGTGTTTTGGCACATTTGTACCACTGTTTAGGGGTGACTTTTCTAGACCATTTTAAGGGAAATATTTTCTATATTAAATGGATTTTTTATAATGAGAATTTTATAATGGAAAGTACCATGTATTCTCACTACTTGACCCAACTAAGGTAATTGATTCAATTTGACAACGAAATGTGAAATGTGAATTGGAAAGTATACTAAGTATATGACTTGGACTTAAATGTGAATGAATAGTAGGTTTTATATCTGTATCAACCCTTACCACATTAATATAAGGTAGTGGAATGAACCTTGAATATGGAATATGATTTAAATGGATTAAATGAAGAGTTTTGTTCTATTTGACATTAACATGCTTATGAAAGGAAAGGCTTGAACCAAATGAATTGATTAAAAGGATTAACACTACTTTACCTTATCAAACTAATGAAAGGAAAGGATTTAAAAAAATGAGATGTTACATGACTTTGTACTTAAACAGGAATGGACAGACTTGAGCTCACCATGGATTATGATCGGAGAATGCCGTGAGCACTCAGGAACCCCATTCTGATTCAAGGATACTGTTTGCTTAGGTTGATACCCACCTAGATCCTGATCCTTGTCTATTATTCAGATGCCTGTTATGACACTGTAGGATCCTTATATATCATTAAAGGATGACTTGGATACACTTCTTGGATCCAACATCGACAAGTAGGTGCCATGGTTACAACCCATTGGTCCCTGTCTCTGCTTAGCCCTATTTTACCTTGTATGATTACCTTGGACTTAGTAGGCACCTCATTGTGGAATGAATTGGAGTATGCTCATTGGATTACACTCCTACCCCATGCCAAGCTACAATTATTACTAAGTTGGTGACCCTTGAGGTCTATTCCACCTTGGTTATTACCTTGGGGCTTTACTATGATATATCATTATAGGTTTCCTTGTTACATCTTGGAACCTTTGAAAATTATAACATGTGACTTATGTATAAAATGGAAATAATCAAATAATGAATTGTTTACCTGTTCAGACACGAGTTGATGGCTAAAGTAGGTACTTGGGTATTTAGTTACATTTTACTACTTTACTTTATATATGCATCCTTGCAAACTTTTATATTTCCATTACATGAGACAGATGTTATAGACCCCATTGGTGGTGGACCATTGAGATTTATCTCACACCCTCTCTAGGAACTATTTGGTACTCAGAGTAGATTATATGGTTGCAGGTGTAGACAAAGGGAAACATAAAAATTTAAACACTTGATTGTTTGCTATTTAGTATGGAGCTTAATAGTATATTACGAAGACGGACCTCATGATGCTTGGTATATTATTTGATTTTCTCTATACATATGTGGAATATGTTATTACTACTATCTTTTTTCCATGTTTTCCATTTTTATAGTCACATGGAATATCATCAGTTGTTGAATACTATTCTGGTTATTTCATTTATTGTTACTATTGTCTCTATTTTACACTATGCATTTTGTTTACTTATATTTCTTCCACCATTTTCTCATAATTTTATATTTAACCAATGCACTACACTTTGGTTTTAAGGTCATAGTCTCCCCACAGGCACACCCTAGTCCATCACTGCTAGTCTGTAGCCTCTGGAATTCTGGGAGATGTGCTTAAGGCCAGGTGGCCCACCAGGCTTGGGGCACCCATTAAGTGGAATCCAAGTCTAGGATGTCACAAAGGATCCCCGAACCTCTCCTCAGAGTCTATAAGCTTTGGCTATGCAACTACTCATAGAGTTAAAGTTAGGAATTTGAGTGGCCAACCGCATTAACTAACAGTTCCTTGATATGTTGAGTGAATTCTCTGCTTCTAAAACCATAAACTTGATTTTCTCAATTCTTTCCTCTAAATTTGTAGCAAGCTATCTTTGGATACTTATTTGATACCAACATCTACTTAATAAACCCATCACTTTCAGGAAAACTCTTCAACATTAAGAGGTACCCTCAACATTGGACGAAGAGCACCTTGAACACCCAATTTTATTCAAATTAAAATGATGGAAGGTGTTTAATGACTTAATATATCTATGAGGGTTTTTAAATTTTTTCTAATGAATGTAATCTATTTCTATTAATCTTATTCATTATATGTTGTCGTGCTCACAATTGAACATTAATTGAAAAAAATAAACCACTTATTTATGTATTCTATTCTTCATTATTTTATGTATTTCTCATTATCATGAAAATTCATAATATAATAAAAAAATGCATAAAGGAAATAAACCACCTGATTGTTCTTGAGTATCTAGAACTGGTTGATCCATTTAAACTTAATGGACCAACCACAACCAAGGGGTATCATACCTAAGTCATAGCTGGAATCATGTTGCAGTTCACCCCCCATCACTACTAAAAATATGGCCTTTATCTGTGCTATAAAAATGCATTTACAGTAGTAAAAAAGTGCTAATAATCGAGGCAAAGATATGGGGTCCCCTTTAACAGCCCTAAAAAATCAATGATAAAGACCTCTTTTATTAGCGATTTTTAGCACTATTAAAGGACCCATTTTATCAGAACTTTTTTAAAAGTACTGATAAAAGTTAAAAAACATAAAAAAATTCTGCATATTGGGGAGGGGCTTTAACAGCACCTGAAGCGCCATTTAACAATGCCCCCACCTCCATCCTACACGCCCCAACCACCCCACCTAGCCCACATGCCCCAGCCACCACCCCACCCCATTTAACAACGCTAGTAGAAATTCCACCCATGCGTGCGACTTGCCTCTCCTTAGATTCGAACCCAAGGCCTCTTGCGTGGGTGCCTAAGCCATTACCACTCCACCATATTGCTTTTCTCTCTATTTAATAATATACCTATATATATATATAGTTATATTTACTCGTATATTAATATATATTTAAATTAATATATATATTTTGTTATATTGATAAATATATATCCATATATTAATATATATATATACATATATAGTTATATTTATACATATACATATATATATTTATATATTTATTTGTATATTAATATATATTTATATATATTTATTTGTGTATATTTATATTTTTTATCCATATTTTTAATTTCATATTAATATATATTTACAAGATCAGTTTTAAATTCATTTATAAAATATGCTTTTTTGTGTGTTTATAAATAAATAAATACATATATACAACACACAAAAACACATATATTATATGTGTATCTGTAAGTATAATTATACATATTTATATATATTTACAAATATTATATATTAATATGTATATACATATGTATAGAATATATAGATAATATATATCAGTTTTTCAATATAGACACACAAAAGCACACACACACACACATCATATAGGTATATAAATATTAATATATTTGTATTTAAAGTAAAATGGATATTATTTTTTTATTTATATAAGCCTTATATATTGAGAAATATACTTTATATGTAAATATTTTTAATTATTTATTTATAAAATTAAACTGTTATGGGTGAATATATAAAAAATATGTATATATTGTCATATAATTGATTATAAATAACATTACATTATAAAAACTAATAAAATTTCAAAGCCATAATATCAATATAAATGTAACCCCTTAAAATAAATTCAGTCCCCAGTGAAAAAGGTCAACAAGACCCCCTGAAAGAGGCTGAAATTCCATTGAATGTTAACAAATTTGGGTATCCAGACTAAAAAAATCAGTTTTAGAGGCCTTTTGGGCATTTTTTGGCCTCTAAAAATGTGATATAAGGTTCTATTGGGTCACTATCATGTAGAGATCATCAGAGGCTTCGATTTGATATGCTGTGGAGCTTAAACGAATACCTAGATCAAAAGTTATGGTCGTTTGAAGTTTGAGTTACGTTTTCAACTTATTTCAGATCTTTTATTAATTTTTTGATTTTTTGTGTCTTAAATATTTTATTAAATGATTATTAGTTGATAATAATTATAAAATTATTAACTAATAATTTTTTTAAGATATTTTATTAGCCATTTTCACTACATATCTTATTTATTAAGTGAAAATGTTTGTTTATACTTATCTAAAACACATTTTAATAATATATATTATATTTTTATCAATATAAATATAATTATATAATTATATATCAATATATTATTTTTTTGAATTTTTTTTGAAATATACTATTTATCAGCGCTAGGGAAAAAAGTACTGATAAAGACCCCCCTTTATGAGCACTACCAAAAAAAGTGATGATAAAGGGGGCCCCTTTAACAGTGCTAAAAATAGTTCTGATAAAGTGGGTTCCTTTATCATCACTAAAAAAAGCACTGATAAAGGTCCAATTTTAGCAATGTTTTTTTAGTATTGTTAAAAGTACCCTTTATCAACGCTTTTTTTATCGCTGATAAAGGCACCCCCTTTATCAGCATGTTTTTTAGTGTTGTTAAAGGGTGGTGCTATGGAAACCCGGTTTTGTGGTAGTGCATCCAGTATGTCCACATATCATTTAGAGTACTACCTCATCTTGATGGGGTCAACATCTATTATGTAGTACTTTCTCATCTTGGTGTGGTCCACATTGTGCATTGTCTTCATCAAAAGTACAAGTATACTTTCTCGTATGCGAGGGTAACTAGGGACACAATATACAATAGATAAACTTGGGCATGTAGGACCTTATACATATTTACCAAAAAATGAAGATGCACAAACCATCTTAATTATTTACCATAATCACACCCAATTATAAATAATTAAATAAAATATCCATACATACACATATTTGGTCGGTGCTCAAGACTAGTCAATGGGTAAAATAACGATAAAAATTATATTACAATAATTTAAGTATGAGGGTATTTTAATTAAATTAAATGAATTAATTAAATTCAAGTAATTTAATTCTATTTGTCCCATAATTAATTTAATTTTAATTCCAATAAATTAAAAAATAAATTAATTTAATTTAATACTAAAATTAAGTTAATATTTATGGGTATTAAAATTATATTTAAAAAAAATTAATTTTAATTAATTTAATACTGAAATTAAATTAATTAAATTAATTAGTTTTGAATAATTAAATAATTTCTTGGGGCCCCAAAACCCCGTACAGGGCCTGTGTAAGTCATGTTGAACCCGCACAAACCTGTTTCAAGTCATGAAAAACATGTGCAGGGCCATTCTGGGCTAGGACAATCTGCCCAGACCCATTCTGGGTTGACAGACCTACCTAGGCCCATTTAAGGATGGATCTAGGAAATGTCAGGTCCAAAAAACCTTAGCAGGGTACCTCATGATATATGGTAGGGATCTAGGGTCATCGGTCCAGCACTAGGGCAACATATCCATGACTGGCCAAAGTTTAAGGGGTAGGGGAGGTGTGCTGGTGCAATATTCTGATGGCACCCAATGTGTGCTCAGGCCTAGATGTGGGGTGATAGAGGCGGTGCATCCTTGAGTGACATCGAGGAAACATTGCAGAGGGGCAGGGTGGCTATAGGTCAATGGATGATGGTGGCTCGACCTAGATATCTAGTGGTGATGAGATCTAGATGCCATGTAGAGGGAGATGTGTTAACCCCCAGGTGAGGAGACTCTCACAGGAGAGTGATAGACGAGATTATAGGCTTGGGTGGCTGAAGATGTGACTAGGGAGGTGTTGCGGGCTAGGCGGGGGGGGGGGGGGGGCAGTCTACGTTGTGGAGGATATACCACCGTGGTCGCCTGACTTCTCTTCGAAGTAAAAGGTGGCCTCATGATATGCGATTGAGGGAGCAAAGGTGGTTTAGTCAGTGGGTTTTTTTATATGTGATATTTTTTTATAAAAAAGGGATAGGTTTAGTAATATTTTTAAAAATGGGTCTCAAGATGCGTGAACCCCATTCACGCATCTTTGGAACGAAGATATGCGTGAACGGAGTTCACACATCCTCTATAGAGTCGATAAAGGATACGTGAACCCCGTTTATGCATCTCTCTACACCAAATATGCATGAATGGGGTTCAATCATCCTATTTAAAGTTTCTAAAGGATGTGTGAACCCCGTTCACGCATCCTACAGAATGGTTAAATAAAAAAAATCATTTTCTAGAGGGAAATTTTTCTTATGTATTTGATTAATTCAATTACAACCCATTTCTATTTAGTTTATTTTTTTGTTAAAAAAGGAAGAGAGATTTAGTAAAACATTCATCCTTAAATAACATGATCTTCTTGATTGTTCTATAGTGATGTGGTTTGATTCTAATTGATATAAAAATTCTGGAAGTAATTTCACTTTTCTTCATTTACCTCCCCCAAGGAATCAATGATAAACATCAGTTTTGGAAACTAATATAACTTCACTAAGGATGATCTTCTTCAATACTTTTTCTTGGACATGGTAACACATTCTTAACCCTCTTAAGGATTGTTTATTATTTTGGATGAATATGAAATCAATATTTTTCATAATGTCCATAATTTTATCACATGATGGAGGTATTTTAACAGTAAAATCCTCCAGTGAAGATTGTGTACTAGTATAACATGTGTCCTTTTATAAAGTCTAACTATGTATTTTCTCAAAATTGGCCAAACAAACTTCTAATTTCATACATATAAAATTTTGATTTTTCTGATATTCAATCATAATCATCTACTCTTCACAATTATCCATTATTCATTGAAATTCTTCTTCGTGAAATTTAAAATTTTAAAACAAAGAATCATGTTCCCTGATTGTTGGATTCAAATCATTCAGATCAATAATATTTTTCTAGATTTCTTGATATTCAGGGATATTTTCATCCAGAGTATTTATTTTTATTAATGAATATCAAATAGAAATTATTAATTTTGGAAGATAATTTGATGAAAGTAAGACACTTATTAAAAAAGTATAAATCTATAAATGATAATATTAATGCACATACATATGGTATTGTAAATAAAAAATCAACCTAATCTATGCCTCTGATGTGGATGATCCTCTATCCCACAACCATGTGTATACTGGATGCGTCCATGTTGTGTCTATCTCTATCTGTGCTCTGGTGTATGCTTCACATCATCCTCAGCAGCCACCTTCACATCCTTCTATGTGATAGGTAGTGTATGTACAGTCTCACCGTCTATACCCTGTCCTATATCTAAGGATAGTAGAGGCTGGTTGGAACTCTCACCAACATGGAAAGAAGATGACTGTTGTTCTATGGATGTCTGTAATAAAAAATCCAAATCAACCCACTCAATGTCTGTATCTACCTGTGGTTGAGCCTAAAAAGTTGGAGGAGCATATGACTGATCATGCTAAACACCCTCCTCTTGTGGAACAACAACATATGACTGATCAAGCTAAACATTCTCCTCATATGGAATAACAAGATCTATAACAAGTTCGTCACCCCCTGGTACATCTATATGAGGATCAACAGGCTCTGCAGCCTCCTCATCATGTAGTGGATCAAAGAAAATTCCATGATAAATCTCATCCATAGAAGGAAGAAACTGTGATACAAGGGTGTGAAAATATTCTAGGTCAAATATAGTTCCCTCTACTAGATCATACATGTGAAGTAGATGACAGATATGAGAATCCTATGAAAAAAATTCCATTTTTAAGTAATATGAATAAAAATTCTACTGAATAGTGGAAGAAACTATGTATACCATCTCATCAAAGCCTCATCCGTGTCATGTCAGAAATATAACTAGGGACATGTAGTACCAAGATTCATAATCCATATGATCCACAAAATGAAAACATACTATCCCTGCCCCTCACAATTGGAACTCCTATTGTTTGTCCCATAAATCAATATATCTAGCATGGTATCTACTCCAATCAAAATCTCTTTTCCCTAACATATTTAGGGAGTATAGTGAATCTAACTGACTGGGTGGGTCAGGAACAGGCTGAAAGAATTTGAACTGCCTCATAACTCTATTGGTCTGATGCCCCTCAACTATATGAAAATGAATCAATGGAACCCTATAGGAGCTGATAGCAAGCATCACCATACAGTACGGTGGAAGACTCTGGATAATATCCTATGTATATGGAATACATAAAATATAAAAGAAAAAATAAATAATCAATTAATAAATGAATATATGTACAGTAAAGAATAAATATTTAACAATATAAATAATAATCACTTACATCATGTGGTCGAATGCTGTCCAAAATAAGTCTGTAGGCGTGGATGTTGTGTCTGTGGGAATCTGAATGTCGATGTGACTGAATCCACCTATAGATAATATTTTCATATTTACATTTCATAATAGAAATCTATACACTTAAGTTAGAAAATATAATGAAGGAATAACATACCAACGTCCACGCGGAGCCACTACTATAATATCTGCTGGCAATGGCACATGATCATGTGGAGAAAAATGAGGGATGTGATCCCATACCCACATCTATAGAAGAACCATGCATCCCATGATCTACATCTTATCGATGCGACATGTGCTGCATAACACCCTTATTATATATGATATATAATCAGACCCCCATCTATACTAGCCTTCCTCTTCCAAATCCTCCAAAAAAGATAAATACATAAAATGTACAAAATTAGTGGAGTGATCAACAAAAAGCATGCCACTGATCAACCTCAAAATATATGCACATGAAAATCACAGCATGGTGATCTCATCAGCATCCTCTTATAACTATGTGAAGTGCTTGTCTAACCAAGTCATGCATAATCTACCACTAATGTTGGTCCTACCATCATCATGGACCTCCAAAATATCTTCTCTAACTCGGTCTATCAGAGACACACCATTGATGGGGAGGCCCAACATGATGGCCACATCCTACAGGGTAATAGTCACCCCCTCTCTAAAATGGAATGTTTGTGACTCTGGCCTCCATCTCTCTACAAGCGTAGAAATGTGATAATGATCAAGAAAGGTGAATTCACACATCACTATGACATAGAATCCAGTGCGACTAAGATGAGGGATGATATCGAGAGGTGGTGCGGTATAATGGAAATGGTGAGATCTGCATACACTCAACAGAGGCACAAGACATCCCTCTAAAAGCAGACGTGATCTGTGAGTATCCTTGGATGTGAGAAATGGAAATCCGGCCATATGCACAAATGATATCATTGTTAAATTTTTATAGTAATTTCAATAAAAATTTTAAAATTTTATTTAAAAAAAATCTACAAAAAGCAAATGAAAAATGATTGTGTTAATATTTTCGATTTATACTTGATTTTTTTTGTGTGTGGACTAGGGTCTTTGTTACATGTGGAAGAATGATATTTTCATTTTCGTTCTATATTGATTTTTTAATAGTTTTAGTATCACAAAAATATTTATTATAGAATCAAAAAATGAGACAAACCAAAATTGAAACATATTAGAAATAGAGGAAGTCAGAAATAAAAGGATTCAATACTAAAATTTCCACATACAAAACAAAATATACATATTCATGATACAATACATAGAATCGATCATCGATGAAATGATGTAGAGATCTGTCCTACCACTTGGGGACATCTCTTATGAGTATGTCCTTCTGCGTGACAAATACTGCATCATATTCTCCCTCCTCATTGCCGAGGCTAATCCATTTCATTTTTTATTCGAATTGATTTTGGTCTTCCTCAGGTCCGTAACCCAGTAGTATGAACACAATAATTTAAAAAATGACAGAAATTGAAAAAATCATAAATGAAAACAAAACCAAATTATGAAACCTGGAAATAACAGAGACGATGGTCGACTGATTAGTAAGAAATGAGATATAATGAAAGTCACCAATAGGCATCCAAGATACACTATAACAATTAACCAAAGTGCTCATGTGATACACCAGGTCAACATATGGATCCCATGATATATTTACTAAAGAAAAAGATACGATAACATGTGCACAGGGATATCTAAATGCTTGAAAGTTTCTGCAATCACAGTACATGTTATCTAACATCACTACAAACACTGGATCACTAGTGCATATAGCCCGGTCGTAGAACAGTCTTACCTGAAAGCTCATATTTTCTCTGTCAAAGGCTAGAATAGTCCACCTTGAAGCCTTATTCAGTATTTTATCAATATCACTTTGGAAATGCATCGTAAAATGCATTATGTTTTCCGTCCTCTAATAGGACTTTTGGGACCAGTCAACAAAGTAGTGAACACATCTATAAAATTTCTCTTTCACTAACCCTATGATCAGAAGTTTGCACACACCCTTGAGGACCCAATTTATGTAGTCCACTATATTATTGGTCATATGGCCATATCTTCTTCCACTATCATATTATAATGACCATTTTCCTTCGAAATATACATCATATATTCATACACATATTAATTAGAAGTTCAGATCTCTTCCAGGCGTCGATCAAACCTTTCTTGTTGGGGATCATATGTTGAAACCATAATAGAATAATGTATTAAAATAGAGGTTAAATTTTGGTAAAAAAAGTAAGTTTAGAAAAACATACCCAACTTGAGGATCACCTTCTTTAGGAAATCATCTCTAAAATTCTTATGCACATTACTTGTAATATGTCTAATGAACTAATGATAATAAGCATTAATCTCAGTCCATGAAACCCCATCACTAGCCATGACCTATATAATCACTTGATGTCAATCAAATATCATACACATGCCCTGGTTTTGTGTGACATGAACACGCACACATGCAAAAAACTATCTCCAACATTAAAAATTCTCTTTTCCAAAAATAGAAAAAGAAAGTGGTAGAGGAGCATGATTACCATCCTATGTGGTAGAAATTAGTAGAACACCTATATAATTTCCATACAGAAAAGTTCCATTGACTTGAATAAATTGTTTAAAATAGGGAAAGGCCACAATGCATGGCCTGAATTCCCAAAAAACCCTACTTAACTTCACATTTATTCGATCAACTTGGTGATTGGGGGATACATAATCAACAGTATCCAACTGATAAACAAAATGATTGTTGAGAGACAAAAATTCCATAAGTTGTGGGAACATAGCATAAGATTCATCCAAATCATCATACACTTTTACAATTGCCTTCTGTTTTTCATTCCATGCTTTGGTGTATGATATATTATAGTTATAAAACTGTTGAATTCTTTCCTAAAAAAGGGAAATAGGAATATCCTAACATGTTCATATCATCTCACAAATAACACTTGATATAAACTCTGATTCAAGAGAAGTGTGATCCTATAACAAGCTTAGATGCACACAAGTGTGTGGACCTTCTAATTTGGTTATCCTCCAATATGAAAAAATTTATCAAATATTTAACTTAATTGAAATTTTTATTCTGGCACATATTTTTCACAAGAAATGATATATTTTTTCCTCTTTAACTAATCAACCGCAAATGTGAAATTCCACTCAATGTGGTATTTCTTTATCACATTTTTCATGGCCAGTTTACTTTCAAAATCCTACCCAACATAGATGGAATTATCATTTGATGCAAACCTATTCTCTATAATGCCACGGAATTCAGAAGCCAGTGTAATGACATCCCAATCAAAATGTTTTTCAGGAGACATTCCTTCAACTAAGGAACTCAATACTGAAGTATGATTACCACTAACCAGGGGATGTCGTGGATGCCTGTCTCTCAAAGGAACCTTAGAAGGTTTATTCCCCACATCACCCTCACCCATATCTCTCAAAGGAACATCAGAAGGTTCATTCCCCAAATCACCCTCACCTATATCATGTCCTGATGGCTCCCTAGATTCTTTTTCCTCAGATAAAATTTCATTCACTATATCAACACACAAAGGGATTTCATCTACATTTCCTCCCAAATTTTGATCATCTTATTCCTAATTTTCTTCTATTACTAGAGTCATATGAGATGGAGACAATACAAAAGACTGATGTGAAGGACCAACTTCTATAAATATCACAAAAAACGGTTCATTAGTAATCAGTTTCACCACATCTATATCAGAAATCACCACATACAACTCCATTAAACCATTATCACACTGCTGTCTAAATAAGAAAGATGCATCCATCCAATCATCATCATCGACCAAAGGATACTCGATGTGCCAAAAACGTTCAGGATGTTGTAGATTTCGATATGTGATTGAAGAAATGGATTGATTGACCCTCAGTTTAAATGATTATGAATCTTATTGTGAACTACATACAATGTCATACAACCATGAAGATTTACCACTCTGACATGTGGCACACTATAGCTAAATCCCTACTCTATATAAATGGTCTCACCGTTTCATTATATTTGTGTAGACATTATTACCTATAAAAAAATAATTAATAAAATATTATATACTACATCAATATTTTACATTATTTAAATTGGTTTTGAATAATTGACTTTATCTAAAGACTTTTTATGTATTGATTTTTCACTATTGAGGTATAGTGGTGGTGGTATTATTACCAATTTTTTTTAATATAACGGTATATATTTTAATTACTTATGAATAAATAATCATGACTTGATCTTGAGACTTATGATTAGTTTATCATTATTCGATAAACTAACCAAAACTTATTGGTAGAATTCTGGAGTATCTATTATCAAATATTTCAATAACCGTTAGTGTCCTTTCAAACAGAAACACCTCCCATCAAACACTTGTTCTCGAATGCCTCTTTGGGGACACCTCTCTATGAACGCCTCTTTGGGGATTCCTCTTGTTGATTTACTTTTAATTAAAAATTTACTCACATGCATGTGAGGGGGTTTAGGGGTATGAAATACACAACTTTTTTTAAGAGGACACACAAGTCCTTAAAAACTTATTCCGAGATGAGTAACAAGTCATCAATACAGAAAAATAAATGAAAATATTACAAATTAAATAACCACATTCACAAAATAATACATTCAATTTCAATTATACACTGGTCAGTCATCTCAATATTAGTCATCACACAACTTACCATGCTTTTTGGTATACTTATTATATCTATTACTAGATGAAATACAAATTAAATATCTAAATCTCTTTTATATTTAATAAATTTAATTATAACTAATATAATTTAAAATTATTATTTATACAAAACTATTTTTATACCATTAACAAAAAAAGTTTTCTATATATTTTTTAATAAATTTAAATATGATACACATAACAAATATCTTATTCATAAATTATATAACTAGAGTATAAAATATTATAATTTAAATTAATATTACCTTAAAAATAACATATTTTATAAAATATTTAATTTTCATAAACAATAAATATGAATTCATACAACATTTTAGACATAACATAATTAATTTTCCTAAACATTAAATACAAATTCATACAACAAACACATCATGCATAAATTAAATCATACAAAAGACACTAATTTACACATCAATACATATGAAATAAATAAACCATACACACAAACAATAATTTCTACATATCACAAATAAAATAAATGAATCATAAAAATCAAATAAATAAACACAATTAAACAATTGAAAATTTGAATAGAAAATTTACCTTCTTAAAAGAAGCAAAAATTTGTTGAGAAAGAAATTATATAGGGCTTCACAGCAAAATCCATAGGAAAAGAATGAATTGGGGGGGGGGGGGAGACCCCTTTTATAGATTATTTCGGTGGGATGCGTGAATGGAGTTCATGTATCCTTCATACTATCTTCAAAGGATGTGTGAACCCCGTTCACACATCTTTGGTGCAGAGTGATGTGTGAACGAGGTCCACACATTCTTTATCCACTCTGTAGAGGATGCGTGAACCCCATTCACGCATCTCTCCCCTCCAAAATGCATGAACGAGGTTTACACATCCTGAGACCCATTTTTAAAAATATCACTAAACCTATCCATTTTCTATAAAAAAATCCCACATATAAAAAAACCCGGCCTAGTCAGTGGCACTCCTGGGTGTCGCTCGATCTTGTGAGGGAAGGCAGTCGAAGGTAGCCGAGGGGCTACCAGATGCTGATCCAGGTGAGGCCATGGTGGGTGGGCGGCTCATGCGATAGGGGGGGGGGAGTCCTGCCATCTCATTTTTTATTTTTAAATATTTTTTTTGTTTTTTATTAAAGTCTGGTCAAGCCGTACATGAATAAATCCCTTACCATTTTTTAAACTACCGCCCCAATTTGGAAATATACTAACTATAAAAAAATAATTCCTCAAATTCACCCAATAAAGGACTTTCTGACTCCCCCAATGGGAATTATGCAATTTTTTTAATAAGATAATATTTAAAAAAAATTACATAAACCGATGGAATGAAAAACCGGCTGAAAAATACCGTTTCGATCATCGAATTTTGGCCAGAAATTGGCTAGAATTTATTCAGGCATCCTTAATTAAATTTTTCTGGCATACCATCACCGCACTATTATAACATAACATATATATTTATTCAAATTTTAATACTCAAAAACCACTTAATGATCCATATTAAAAATTTCGAATGGCCATAACTTGGAAATCTAAAATCAGATCGATGCATAGTCTGTTCAGTTGGGATCGAAATTAAACTCTCTACATAATATAATGAAAATTAATTTTTATCATATTTGAAAAGTCACACAATCACATTGATACAAATTGAAGGTACTAGGGAGAAAAATGGAATCCGGTATGCTATAAATTTAAAAAATTTCATTCCACAAATGAGGGAACTTGTCATCTCCAGCGATCTGAGCCTCAGTATGGTCCATAGGTTCTCACATAAATTAAAAAATCATGAAAATAAAACAAATAAATCATGTTACCCATTCTGAATTGAAGTGTGCATGACTGCAGTTCTTCACTGGCGATCGTAGCTCAAAGGATCTGAAACCGAACCACTATAGATCATCCACACATGCTTTAAGAATCCACACACTCATAATTCATCCAATTATAGGTGCTATCATGGAGCTTCAATGAATCCTTTGGTGTTGCATCGATCACCATGATACCCTGCCTTTAATTCTTGAAGGTGATCTTGGATTGTACACCTATTTAGAGCATTTATCTCTCTAGGAATTGGAAGGAGAGTGAAGCTCTCAATTTCGAATTCATGAACAATGCATGTAATGAAGCCTGTATCCTAATTATATAGTGTATTTCTCAAAATACTGAAATAGGGTTCCCTACTCCCATATATTTAATGTTTACTAAATAAGTAATAAATAATAATTATAATGAATTAAATTGAATCATAAATATTACTTATATTTTATCACATACCTATAATATATATTAAATATATTAGGTTATAAAAATAAGTCATAAACTCAACTCATAATTCCTGCTTAATATTAAATGAACCTATAATATTAAAATAATATTCGTTTGAATAATTTTATTCCTCATATTTACATAAAAAAATTTAAATACTTTTAATAAATAAATTTAACCCAATTATTCCTTACTTTAATAATAATGAATTTATTTATTCATCAATTATTGATAAAACTTGGACAATACTCGGACCTCAGGGTGGGTCCCACCAAGCCCTATATACCTATTCACCAGAATATGGAAGATTCTTGAATATTATATTGTGTGTGACCCTCTAGGACCTTATCTTGATAGTAGTGAATAATATTCATAGACCAAGAGCGGAGTTTAGAAACCCATCAAGGAACCTAAAGAAAAAAAATATTCATAGAAATAAAAACCAACCGACAAACACACACTGTGTAATATAATCTCTTTGTCTTTAGATATCTCATAAAGTATGATTAACACTTGTATCATCATCCTTTCGTTCTTTATTATTTGTAGATCTAAGTCAAAATATTTTCCCTTGACGAACTTTTTTAAGGATTTATGAAGGTACTACCATCTTGATCAACCATACCCAATATATATTACTTCCTCAACTTATAAGTGAAAAATTCTATTTTGACCATTCAACCAATGTCATACCAACGATGACGTACCCAACATAAGCTACCTCACCATGATTTCATTATCATGGTTTTTTCCTAGCATCAAAGTATGTGATCAAATGGAACACAATGGTAATGATCTCAAGTCAGGATACTAATACACATTTCCATATATATGAACTACCAATGAAACCTAAAAATATTTTGTGTTACTATTTGTAGGTCTGTTCGCATGATATCACCTACTAGAGATCACAGAGTGCTATATTTATGAGAAGAATTCATAATTATTATGAGACTCAATCAATTGATAGTTAGACATCAACTATTTCAATTCAGTATGATGTATCATAACCACATGAAATATATTTAAGATTAATTTCATCGTATCCTGAGGTTCTCATTATATCCTAGGATCTACTATAACCTTTTGAAATAACAATTAATCTATAAACATTACCATTTACATATTGGATGCATAAATATCTAAACTATAATGATAAGTGTATTGTAGTTGGGGTGTACCTCAGTGGTTGAGGTGTCCTGTGATTCTACATTAGACTCGGGTTCAAATCTGGGTGGGAGCAGATTTCCATTGGTAGGCGGTAATGCATACATGACGTAGGTAGGCAATGTTACATGCATAATTTAGGGAGATGGTGATGTAGGCATGAAGCATGCATGATATTGTACTGGGCCTTTGGGCTAGATTGTGGGCCTTTCGACCATGTAATAGGCTTCATTCCCACTAGTCCATCGGGCCATGTACTAAATAAATAAGGATTGATGGGTGGGCTATCCCTCAGGGGGGGGGGCTATGAACTACCTTTCAAACTTGTGTGTGGTGTGTGTGTGTGTGGTTAATGTAATTGTACCCCCTAAGAACCGTATATATATATATATATATATATAATGGAAAGTTAACATCAGGTTTATATAGTTGTATACATGAAATGGTAATCTAAAAGCACTATTAAAGTTGGGTCTAGGGAACAAAATTTTACAAAAAATCTATCACAACTTGACCCATCAGAGCCTTCCTAGCCAGCGGAGAGTTGAGTTGTAACTACCCCAATCCCGCCTTCATAGGTTAGAGATTGGCCAAAAGCACTGAAAGGAAAAAACTAATATGGGAGGCCATTTCCTAATGTATCTGTATGCATGTACCCAAAAATATCCATGAATAAGATAATTAGAATAAAAATAAAAGAAAGTAACATCTATAGTAACAACCATGCATGTAACAACCTCTATGTAATACACAAGTCACCACTACAAAATTAGATTTTAACGACTCTAGTAAATGGGCTTTATCAACACTTATAAAGCATTGAATACAAAAGTGAGATTAATGGAAAGACTTTATCAGAGCTCACAAAATGTGTTGATAAAGGCTCCCATTAGTAGTGATAAAGAAAGCATTGATAAAGGGGGCCTTTGTAAGAACTTTTTTTAGTTTTGATAAATGGGACGTTATCAGCACTTGTTTTTAATCATTGATGAAGGGGGGAAAATTATTTTCTTTTCACACCTCTCTAATTCCCCCTTTGTCAATTCTTCCCCACTACTTTACTAGTGATTTTCACCCACTTTCCAACTACCCCTTTATCAGCACTTCCCCACCCCCTTTATGAGTGCTTTTCAAAATTCAAGACCCCTACGCATGCCTGAATTTGATCATTGTACCTCTAAATTGGAACATTAATTCCTTTACCACTTCACCAAGATGTTTTATTTTCTATTTTATGACATTCATATATATATATATATATATATATATTTTATTCATATATTTATATAATAATTTTCAAATAAATCTATAAAATATATGTTTGTGTGTGTGTGACATATATATACTTATATTTATTTAAATATATTACATTCATTTACATATATTAGAATATAATATAAATATATACCCATTTATTAACACATACACACACACATATATAAATTATATATATATTTTTATAAATATATATATATTCATGCATTTTTATAATGTAAAAATGGTTAGGTATTGTTTTAAATACATTTTTAGAATATGTATTTATTTACATATATTAGAATATACATATACATATATTTTTTTATTAACACACACATGTTTTTATATAAACATTACTTTAATAGGTATATATATACATATTAATGCATTTGTATAAGGTAAATAAAGTGGATAATTTTTTACATTAAATAAAACTAATAATAAATATTTATTTTTATATATTTAAAAATACATTTTTATGTATATATGTTGATATATGTATTTATATAGGTGATTTATTTAAGTAAATATAAAAAAATACGCATATATTTAATTATAAATAAAACTACATTGTAAAAAATGATAAAACTTTAAAACCATAATATCAATATAAATGTAATCTCTGAGAATAAATTCATTCAATGCCAAAAAAAGTCAATAAGACCCCCTTAAAGGAGGATAAAAATCCATCCAATGTAAAAACATTGGGATGCCCCAACTAAAAACTCAGTTTTGGAGTCTTTTTGGGCCTTTATTGGCCATTTAAAATATTACTGGGGGCTCCCCCAAGATACTTTGGTGTATATATCATCACAATCGTTGATTTGATATATAGTAAAGCCCAAACAGACACCCAAATCAAATGTTATGGCCATTTGAAGTTCAAGTCATGTTTTCAATATATCTTAGAATGTTCATTAATTAATTTAATTTTTATGACATCCAACTATTATTAAATTACTATTAATCAATAATAATTAGAAAATTATTAATTAATAATATTTTTTAATTATTTTATAATCCATTTTCACTAAATATCTTATATATTAAGTGAAAATTCCTATTTATCCTTATCTAAAACATATTTAAAAAATATATATTATAATTATATCAATATAAATATATAAATATATAAATATATTATTTTTAATGAAATATAATTATTTTAATGAAATATATCTATTATCAGTGCTAAAAAAACACTCATAAAGGGGTTCTTTACTAGCAATTTTTTAGTAGCGCTGATGAAGGCCCCCATTTATCAGAACTTTTTTATTAGTTTTGATAAATGGGGGACCTTTATCAATGCTTTTTTTACAAACAATGATAAAGGCCCCCTTTATTAGCACTTTTACTCTTGCACTGATAAAGACCCCCTTTATTAGTGCTAAAAAAGTGCTGATAATGGCTCTTTATCATCACTTTTTCTAGCACTAATAAAGGTGTTATTTATTAGTTTTTTTAGATAGAAATAATAAATCCTAGAGTTGTATAAACCCAATTTTGTATTAGTGTGTACAACAGTGTAGTCTACAAAATAAAGGAGAGAAATACACACCTGACTAGAAAGATGCACCAACCTTACAATAACAATAAAAGTAAATTCTAAGAGGTCCCAAATATAGATATCCATAACCTGACCACCTTGCATAGTCAAATGCACCAGGTTATACCTATCATCCTTTGAAATCACCACTGACCTATTCATCATCTGCATAAGACACAACACATGCAGGAAAATCCGATACAGGGGTAAGTATATACATACCTAGTAGGATGCCCAAAATATGATGGGGAAGCAATATGAGACATGATAGAAGTAAAAAACTCAACCCATAATAAGAGATAAATTAAACCAATCAATAAGGATATGTACTCATAAAAGAAACCCAAACTAGAGAGAAAGGGGATCTCCACCTCACATCCCTACCCAGGATAACGAGTCTTCCATCAGTTTCAAAATGTCTATCAATGATGCCCATCATCTTGCGTGCCTGCCTGAGGAAGTATCCAAGACAAGATACAACTTACCACTCTGACATGAAATCGAGGGGATAAAATCTCAAAGTAGAGGACCCATACCCTAGTACAATAGAAGGGTTCCACTATGATGGCAGGGGACCCATGCCATGACTTTGCAAGAGGGTGACACTCAAATGGTAGAAGACCCATTCCCTGACTCTATAAGAGGGTTCCACTCAGATGGTAGAGAACCCATGTATAGACTCCGTAAGAGGGTGTCACTTAGTAGATACATATAGGAGTCATGCCCTGACTCCATATGAGGATGCCACTCTGATGTTATAGGAACCATTCCCTGACTCCTCAAGAGGGTTCCACTCAGTAGATAGATAAAGGATCCATGCCCTAACTCCATAGGGGGGTTCCACTTAGATGGTAGAGGACCCATGACCTGACTCTGCGGGAGGGTTCCACTTAGATGGTAGAGGACCCATGCCCTTACTCTACAGGAGTGCACTTCTCTGATAGAAGATAGAGGACCCATGACCTTTCCTATTTGAAGGGTTCCAATTTGATTGTAGATAAATGACCCATTATCTATCTTAGCGGGAGGGTGCACTTTGATCTATCTAATGATCCAACCCAATCACTACCATCTTTGAGTATTTCCTAAAGAAGAGTCATTCATAGAACATATTTTACCATATCTCAAAATAAAATATGAATTACACCATCGTATTCTATCTGAAAAATTTGTTAGAATATACTTCTAATGGGCCAAAATATGATTCCAAACAAAGGATATGTGAGAGGTATAAATTTCTTCAAAAGGAGCTACATGGAGTGTAGGGGACCCATAAGGTGTGTGGTCCCACTTTTATGCATGGTTATTCCATTTACAACACATAGATATCTATCCATGTAGTACTAAATTGAATTTAAGGGTACTACACGACATGTCAAGGCCACCCAGGGCTGAGTCGTGTTCTCCTGGTTATTCCCGTTCCCTTTGGCTTCTATCCATGTACACTAGAAATGTTACTATACATGGAATTTTCATGGTTGTGACCATGTTCTTGTACTCCTAGAGTACACACTGAGTCATTATAATAGAGCCACATGATGTGTTGGGGTCCCACACGACATGTGGTATTTAACTCACCAGAAAACCCTAGCTAGCACAGCTGGGCCACTACATGGTGTGTGTTCATCACAGTACACACCGTGTAGTGGAGATTTTCATAGAAATATAGATCTACTTTGAACATTCAAAATCCACCTCTACCACATTGAATCATGCTCTATGTTCACCCGAAACCAATGGTAAAATCCTTCTCCCATCATTTTTAGCAGTCCGTTGGCTAGAAAATGGAATTCAGCTTGACTGTATAAAGCCTCCTTATGCCGTCATCAGTCATGGTGCCTCTCATTTCCACAATAGATTCCTGATCCATAGTGGAATAAAAAAATACCACAAGCCATTCCGATCCATCCTCTAATCACTTATTTATTAGTCACATGTGAATCTTCCAAGAATCAGGTGATTCGATCACGCTCGATCCTGCTCGACAATGTCGAACCGTGATCCCACAGGCCAATGAAAAATATCATGAAGAAATATAGCAGAAAAACATAAAACAGGTAAAACAATAATTAGCCCTATTTTATTGGACAAAAAATATATATTGGGTATATCCAAGGTAAGAAATATCACACAATAGGGATAGATTGAATAAAAAATTGAAATACGATACATGAGTGCATGAAAATGATCAAATTAAACACATATCAAAGAAATGGAATTGATCATGATAACTATTTTAATCATAAAGGGAATAATCTAAAAATTAAGATTCCTATATTTTGATTTGATTGATCTTTGGTTAAGAATGCACTCGCCAATAATGGTAGAAGATCCATTGCATTCATTGTGCCTTGATTCACCTAGATCCAGAAGCTCGTCATCGTCTAATCTCAATCCACCAAGGAATAATAGTGGGTTATTCCTCTAAAAAGTCCCAAGGTTATGTAGATAACACTGGTGATTATCCCTAAAAAAATATTTATAGAGGAAACCATTTTAGGTCATTTAATTAATTAATTAAAATAATAAATAATTAATCCACTAAACGTTCCTACCAATGGATGATTTATCTGAATTCCCCACACTAACTAAATTTAGGCCGCACCTAGGGTAAATCCTTCACTCTAGATTAAAATGTGGTCTTATATTTTTTTGAGTCTCTATTTAGTAGGCATACCATTGTTTCTAAAAAAATATATACGTATGATAAAAAATATATTTAATATTTTATAAAAATTATTCTAGGTGCACCAGGCCTCGAAATCACATATCATCTCAACACCCAACTATGAAAATATTCCTTGATACATTCCAAAGTCTTACAAGAAAAAACATGGTCTCTACACACTTTCTGAAAAAATATTATAAATATCATTTTTATCAAAATATCTTCCAGCTACATTCTCCAAAAGGAAAGTTTTGTTCCATTGAATTATCAATACAAAATTTTCCTTCATCTAAAGTCATTCTTCTGATAACAGTTTACCAATAGAAATAAAAAAAACTTGGAATAAAAATGGAGAAAAAAATCACTTAAATAATATGAGTGAAGTAGAACCAACTATACCCCTTGATAACACTTTTTGGGAAGAAGGTACAAGAAACCAAACCATTGAAGAAACACAATCTTATTCCATTCGATCCAACAAATAGACCTTTCATGGAAACAATCATTAGATGTATATTTCCCTCTGAACGCTTTATCTTGAGCACTGAAAATGGTTCACAATGTTATTAGATAAAGTGTTTGTATGATAACTACCACATTTAAGTAATGTGCATTTGAAATAGTATGAGATGTAACCCAATCATCCCAAAAGACTCCATGATTTATATTAAAAAAAAAGAAAAATACAAATGGACAAATAAGAGTTATGTGGTTTAGAAATATTCAAACATCCATAAGAGAATACTGAATACATATTTCATTATGAGAGATACAAATGAGTAAAAATATTTTTATCACTTCCTCTCCACTATCGAGTCTCATAAAATTAAGTTATAAACACCCACTATTTATACACCAAGTTATATCATTTAGAGATGGGCCACTACACCTCTTTATAGAGGTATCTGTTTAGTAAAAAATTTGCACCGACCTCCAAGTTTCATGGTCAAACTTCCATTGAATTGAGAAACTAATGATACACTTTTATACATTTATTTGCAATAGACAAAAACTAATAATTAATAAGCAACCCATGCAATGAGTTTGCACTCTCGGTGAATATGAAATGCAAGATCTTCATCTGATGATCTTCATACGATCATTTAAGAAACAATGTAGAATTACTTAGTCCTATGAATTTGTGTTTTCTCAACTCTGTTTGATCCTCACTTTCCTATGGAAGTTCTGTCCAATGATTTTTTTTTTACCCAAATGCTTTGAAACATCACAACAGGAAACATCCATTTGGTCTATTTTATGATATATGTATGATCATCTCTGCCAGATGAACCTGAAGAAATTTCCATACAACCAAAAAACATAGTACAATACTACAAAAGCCCACATAATCATTGATAAAAATAAGCATTTTTAGTGCTAAAATGGTAAGAAATTATAAATAAGGAAGAATTTATTAGCACTGAAAAATTATAATAAAGGATACCTTTTATTAGTTCTTTTTTAGCACTGATATATGATGCTTTTTCAACACTTTTTAGTACTGATAGTGTGTACCTTTTTAACACTTTTTTTGCAGCTCTGCAATATTTTAGAAAATTAAAACAATTTAAATAATAAAAATTATAGAAAAAAATCATTAAAAATATTATAATAAACCAATATTACATCTTAAAAAAATGAAAAATTAAAAATTTACAAATAGACACAATTAAATAACTATATATTACATTTCACCACATTAAACATAAAAAAACAAAACATAAAAAACAATTACATTGCACCAAAATTAAATTTATATTGTACCAAAATTATAATTCAAATATTACATTAAAGTACAAAAAAATTACATTGATGTAAAATTTAATAACAATAAAAAATAATTACAACCAATATGAAATAAAAACTCTTGTAATGGACTTTTTGCAATAATAAATCGAATCTTATACAAAATCATATTCCTGAAATAAAAATAATGTTTTTAGATGAGTTACATAAAAAAATAAAAATAAATTATAACTGTAATGTTATATAATCCATGATAATTTTCAAATTGTGCTTTTGATCAAACAATAATTTCAATCACATCGATCAATTTAGGTATCAAATTGATGTGTAGTTGATTATTACAGATAAAAAATGATTCAAAGAATATTGTCCTAAATTCCCAAGATAATACGATCTAGTTTTCTTGGTTATGACCCATACATATGTGATTTCATCATTTATTAATAAGTGTTAACAATATGAAATCCTAATATCCATTATATCAGTAAATACATGAATTTTATTTATACATGGTTTATTCATACATGTCATAAATGATTTGTGGATTGTTGTCATAAAGTTTCACATCAATATGAATTCTCATGCTCTGTTTTTACCTCTCAATGGTTGATATATCATTTCAATAAAAATTGAAAGGTGAAATGGTACTTTGGATCATATTGAGAAATGCAAGCATCATATTGATTCGTGATAGAATCTTATATATCAAATATGATCCAAGGATCATTTTTATAAGTATTCATATCAAACTGATGTTGTTTACTTGGTTCTGACCCATTGATGGGTAATATACCTTTTTAATAAAAAATATAAAGGTGAAATACTAATTTGGATCATACTGAGAAATATGAACATTAGATAAATTCTCGATTAATTTATATTGATAAAAAATAACATGAAAATCATTTTTATATGTTTTCATGTCAATATGAGGTCTTTTTCTCAGTTTTTATCCCTTGATGGGTGATATGTCATTTCAATAGAAATAAAAAGGTGAAATTGTACTTTAGATCACATAGGGGAATCGATGCATTGGATTGATGCACAACTGATTCCTAAAAGTAAAAATGTCCTGAGGACCATTCTATTAAGTTTATATATAATTAAGAACTCATTTTCTCAATGTTTACCCCCTTTAGATGATTTTTTAATTTAATAAAAATGTTAAGGTAAAATGACACATTTGATCATGACGATCAATTTGGGTATCATATTGACATGTGTTTAATTAGAATAGATAAAAAATGACTTGAATATCATTATCCTAAGTTTTCATGAAAATCCAATATTTTTTTCTTGGTTATAACCCCTACACATGTGATTTGTAATTTATTAATAAGTGTTAACAATATGAAATCACACTTTCCATTATACTAATCAATATGGTAATCTAATTGATTAAAATTTTATTTATACAAATCACAAATGATTTTAGGACTATTGTCTTAAATTTTAACAACAATATGAACTTGTGTGCTCAGTTTTGACCTCTCAATGAATGATATACCATTTTAATAAGAATAAAAAGGTGGAATGGTATTTTGGATCATATTGAGAAATCCAGGAATTAGATTAATGTATGATTAATTATTATAATTCAAAAATGATTTCAAGATCAAACTTCCATGTTTTATTGGTAATATAAACTCATTTTCTTGCTTTTGAACCCTTTTAGGTGACCTGACACTTTAATAACAATATGAAGGCCAGAGAACAATTTTGATCATACCAAGAAATTCATGTATTTTATTGACATGAATTTGATTCCTGCATATCTGAAACCACTTTAAGATCATTGTTCTAAATTTTTTCACCAATACAAATACATTTTCTCAGTTTTAACCCCAACATTTTTTCTTTGTCATTTCCTAATAAGTGTTAACAATTTTGAATCATATTTTCATCATACTGAGCAATCCAAACATCATATTGATACTCGATTGATTCTTATAGATCAAAAAATGAAATGGGGACCGTTTTAATAAGTTTTTATGTCAATATAAAGATGTTTTCTCAGTTTTTACCCATTAATGGGTGCTATGTAATTTTAATAAAAATAAAAAGGTGAAATGGTACTTTGGATCATACCGAGAAATACGATCATTATATATGTGTGCAGTCGATTCCTACAAATAAAAAATTTCCCAAAGATAATTATCCTAATTTTATATGGAAATAAGAACCCATTTTATCAGTTTTGACCCATTTTAGGGTATTTTTTTACTTTAAGAAAAATTAAAAGGTGAAACATCAAATTTAATCATAATAATCAATTTTGGTATCAAATTGACACATGGTTGATTCCAAAAAATTAGAAATTACTATAAGATATTTTTCCTAGGTTTTCAAACTAGTATGATATTGTTTACTCAGTTATAGACACTAAACTCATGATTTTTCATTTATTAATATTTGTTAACAATATGAAACCATACTTTCCATCATATTAGGTAATATGTGCTTTTTAATTGATGCACCACTGACTTCAATGGATCATAAATTATTTGAGGATCATTTTCCAAATTTTTAACATCAATATGAACTCATATACTCAATTTTGATCTCTTGATGGGTGATGATTCATTTTAATAAAAGTATAAAGGTAAAATGGTACTTTGGATCTTATCAAGTTATTGATAATCGATCTAGGTTGACCTGAAATGTCACTCAATCTAGATCATCACAAGTCCTCAAGCATGCCTCTATGTATGAAAGAGGCATCAAAATAGTGGATAGGGTCTAAAATACATAGTATGGAGACTATAATCTATAGTTAGAGTGAAATTAAAACAAAAAAATAACCAAACTCATACCCTTCCATAACATAAAAATTAGAGTACAAAATATAAATAACTAGAATAAAATCATGTTGTAATAAAATAGAATGTGGAATAAAATCATACATACACACAAGTATGAGAAATAGAAAAAAAATTATATATTAATGGGATGATTTTATATATAGATAGTAATTAAAGAAGCCAGGTTACAAAGGATCTACTTCTAACCTTGAGCCATACCTTATACCTGGTCTCTAACTATCGAGCTACTCTAGCTTGATCATGAGACTCCACAAGAGAGGTCCCACTTAATCTTGAAACAATGGGCCTCAACCCTAACAACTGTGAAACCTATTCCCCAACATGAAAGTAATCATAAGGGTCTAAACTCATACTGATGTACATGTATAGGGGGTGAGAAATAAATCTCAGTAGGTGACCCTTAATAGTGAACCTATAATTTGCTGTCATGACAAGTGTATACAACACATGGTATGTTGAAACCAATAAAAAATAATAACAGTTATAAAAAAAATAAATTATTTTATAAATAAATAAAATGACTTTGAATAAAACAAATAAAGAAAACAATAAACTATGGGTTCTATCTTGACACATGAGGTAAATCTACCCCGATCAAGTCCCATCCAGAGGAATTATAACACATGGATCACCGAAGAACATGAAATCATGCACCATCCAATATCTAAATAGGAGATCCAAGATATATGACAACACAAAAAGAACCAATGTCAGACCCAAGGGCATAAATTTAGGTATCCAAGACAAAACACATCTCTATTGGGCTCTAGGAATCCAATGACATGATCCGAATTGGCAACATGAAATCTATTATCACCTAGAGAACACTTAAAGATCTTGATAATCCTACAAAACTAACTGAATCCATAAAATAAAATTGGGGAAAGGCATATCCTATAACCTAGGTTTATCCAAAAAGTCCTTGACCACAGACACCCAATCCTTAGCTAGAGTAGTACAACTAATGCCCTAAGGAGGGGATGCACTCCTCCAAATCATCCATTAGAACCATATTCCAATATAAAAACTACCAAACAATAGAGTATACAAAAAAATAAATATTATGGATAATTTTAGGTTTAATATATCCCAAAGTCTCCTCCTACATCCAATATTGATCAAGAACCACCACAAAATCTGGACCAAAGGCCATAAAAATAAGGGTTTATCAACTCTCAAACCCATAATCTAAAAATTTAAAGTCTAAAAATTGATCAAATATTGGTTAATAAAGCTCATAGGGATCTATTGTGTAATGAAACAGACCTATCCAGACCATTCCTTTGTGAAAATCCAATGTATGGTGTGTTTTGGGAGGTGTCAGTGGCTCATTTCCAGAGTTTGCTAAAAAAATCCACTTTTTCTATTGGTGATTAATTTTTTACTATTGGTGTTGGTGAGTCATTTTTGTACTATCAGTGTAGGAGAGTGATTTTTGTACTATTAGTGTCAACAAGTCATTTTTTTACTCTCATTGTTAGTGATTCATTTTGTACAATCAGTGTCAGCGAGTCATTTTTGTACTGTCGGTGTCGGTGAGTCATTTTGTAATCTCAGTGTTGGTAATTCATTTTGTACTGTCAGTGTCGGCGAGTCATTTTTGTACTTTAGGTGTTAGCGAGTCATTTTGTACTATCGACGTTGACAACAACATCAGTGATAGTGTTGGCATTGGTGTCAACATCATCGTTAGTATCAATTTCGGTGTCAGTGTTAGCATCAATGTCGGCATCGACATCAGCGTCGTCATCAGTGTCGACGTCAGTGTCAGCATCAGCATTGGAGTTAGCATCAATGTTAGTATCATTTATAGTTTTCTTTGGTTTTTTCCAATTTTATACCTCTTAAATGTTTTTCAATGTTAAATGTGAACCTATAAACTCTTATCCATTTTAATGAACTTTACACTGTCTCCGAGGAGAATAATTAAATTCTCAATATCTGTAATGTCCCGCAAACCATGTAACCGCCTAGCCGCATGGTCAAACCATGATATGATTTTCATGCACTTTGAAAATTGTCTCCCTGGTTATTAGGATCTAACTATTTCTTAAGTATATATCTCTTATTTCCTTATACTCTTTCATTATCTCTTGGTGTGCTTGGGGTCCCTCTTCCTCAAAGAGTCATGCACCTGTGCTTTAGCAGCCTCCCTGTTCAGTTTTCATGGAGTCCCCTACTGCTCACGTGACCCCCTATTCTTGGCACAAGGAGGAACTTTGATCATTTGTTGTTCCAAGTAGGGATTTTACTTCATCTCTGTTTAATTTTTTATCATGCGGGGTGGGTGTAGTAATGCTTCTTGGGAGGGAACGACTGAATTCTTTCTTTAAAAAGAGTAATAAACGATGGGGGAAGATAACGATAAAAGGATAACAAGACCTGTTATGATAATGACAAGGTAATTGAAGATTGATGAATATTTAGAACGGTTTTATTTTTATTATCCTTGTGTTACTGCTATAAATTGTTGTGCCTATAAGGCCTTTTGAAAATCATGGCTGTTGGTGGCATTTTCTTATACACTAGTGATTTTATTGTTCTTTATATTGATACACTATGAATAATCGAAAATATTAATCCATTTAGTCACGTACACTTGGTTAAAAAATGGATTCCCCAAGATCAAATCTGTTCTATGATCACCCCTATTATTTAAAGTTGAATTAAAGAACCCCTTACCAAATATGAATATGCTTTTCTTAATGGTGAAGATGTGTGATATGTTTGGTTGGATTTTTTTACTTCGTGGGGGTTGTGTGAAGTTGTTGTTGGTAGCCTTGTTATGGGTATGGGGGTGGACATAGGGAATGACTTTGTGTTTGGGGTATGGACTATTTGTGCAGTGGGGATGCTGTTTGGTGGTGTTTTACTATGGGATTTGTGTATGGGGTGGTACAATAGATGTGATGGAATATTAGGTTAAGAGATTTATTGATTTTGTAATGGATGAACTTTTAGGTAGTGGGAACAAGTTTTTTTTGTATTGTGGTTGTCGAGCGACATTGTGCAATGGGACTGCAATGTGGTTATGTGCAATGGGATTGCAGCTTGACTTACTTTTTGTGTTGAGAATGGTTGCATATAGTGGTTTCCTTGATAGTCAAGGAATTAATTATTGTAAACTACTTAATAAATAATTAACATTGATTAAATGAAAAGGGGGTTGGGATTGTGCTTTGCTTGTGGTTGTTGTGTGGTTGTATATATAGGGGTAGGGTCAAAGGCGGTTCTCTGTGGGCTGGTTGTTTGTTTGAGACCTATAGGTTGGGCTGAGTGCTTGTTTACCTATATGTATAAATTGAAGTTCCTTGTGATTTTCAATATGCACCCCACCCTTGTTGAGAACTATGTTCCAAACAACACCATTTCATGGGAGATGATGTCTTTCCCAACACCCCAGTGGGAGGATTGATGGCTGGTTACTGAATTTTTTCCTCGAACCCCCTTCCGAGTTATTACCACTCAAGCTTATCTGGGAAAGCTGTAATGGCTTTAGGTTTACTATATCTCAAGATCCTTCGGGTAGGTTGTTTTGTGGATGAGGGGACTAGGTGTATGTGGGCCAAGTTTGTTTCTCAAGTGTCTTTGGGATGAGGCCCAGGTGTTTTTTGGTGAGAGGTGTGGTTGTTGTGACCTAGGTGTCTTCAGGTAGGATATGTGTGGTTTGTGTCCTAGGTTTCTATGTGATGTTGTGGCAGTGATACTTAATTTGGGGAAGGGCGGTAGCGTCAAGATGTTAGATGTTAGGAATGAGTAATTAACCAATGGGAAAAGTGGTGTCGGGTACCCAAATCCTTGATGTGCTTATATTATTACCTTACTTGACTAGTGTTATTTGGTGAGTGTGCATTGTTGAGGTTGGGAAGGTTAATATTTTTCCTTGGTAGTTGCGGTTGGTTTCTATTATTTTCCTAGGGGAATTAGTATGCATCTTCCACTTGTGCATGAGTGACTTTAGTCTCCCTACTGAGTATACTTGTATGCTCACCCTGCGTTATAAAACAATTTTCAGGTTTCTAGTAGGACTTTGAGGACCATGGGGGAATTTACTAGATCGGGCATTGGGATAGTTGTTGTGCTACTGGTTAGTCTATTTCTTTTGGTATTTTCTTTGGTGATTTGGTTGTACGTTTGTCGCATTTTACATTTTCGTCCTGCATGGGTTGGATTTTGGTTTCCTTTATATAAAAGTTTGGTGTTATTTAGTATTTTTACCGTCTTATCTCCCAATAATATTTTAATTAAAAAATGGTAATTCCTTCCATTTTGTGTGATATTCTATACCCTTGGTTCTATTCTCCACTCTGAGGCCCATTGAAGGCGGGACTCAGAGGTCATTATCTCTCTTTCATATTGAAGAAGGAAGGGAATGACACTTTGATGTCCCTTCCCTCATCTTGAAGAAGGTGGGTCATGATAGAATGGTATCAGAGGTGTTGGTTGAGTGATATGATGGATTTTGGATTTAGGCATGGTGAGAATTGCATGGGATGGTAGGGAAATAGTGTTAGGAAATCTTGGTGTGTAAAATAGTTCAGGGAAGACCAGCTAGGACAAGAGATTTTAGGGCCCTCCATGATCCGATACAAGGACTCTGGGCCTATCGAATGACCAAGTGAGGCTACAATGATTACAGGGTAGAGACCCTAGTAAAGGTACATGAATCATAATGAAATGTGTTCTTGTGTGTATTTAGGTGTTTTGGGAAATTAAGATAAATAATGAGTTAAATGACATCTTAAAAGATAATATCCTACTACATGGGCTTAGGATTTCCTTGTTTACCTTTTCAGCTATGGAACTCGGACATCTCCCATGTGTGGTATAAGAAGTTGAGGCCTAGTAGAATGACCTAGTTGACCAGAGGAGGATTGATAGAGAAGAGGAAGATGACTTGTGGAAGAATACCCTTCATGATTTCAAGTAGAAAACCCTAGGGAAGTACGAAGGAAGTGTTTCAAACCTAGATATGGGAGGATATATCGAGGAGCTTGAAATAAAATTTACCTTGATCTGGGATCCAAGAGAGTACTAGGTTCCTATGGTAGTGAACCAGATGTGAGGAGCGGCACATCAGTGGTGTAAGATTTACCTTAGAGAGAGAAAGGAGACTGATGTTTCATGGGACGACTTTAAGAAAGAGTTTCAGGCTGAGTTTCTCTCCTCAACAATGAAGGATGAGAAGAGACAAGAGATAATCTCCCTTAAGTAGAGGAGTATGATGGTGAGGGAATTTGGGATAAAGTTCAAGGATCTCCTTCATTTTTCTTTGTAACTCTTTCCAGATGAGGAGTCTTGCGTGAGACACTTGGAGGAGTCCTTTCAACATTCTCTTTAGTATGAAGTTACCCACTTCACTCTGTTGACATACTTATAGGTTCATAAGAAGGCTGTGGTAGTGGAGAGGATGCACTCGCTGGGAGGTGTACCATGAGAGGGGATCCAACCAAGTTAGTCAAAGGGAAAGGCATTCAGAAGAAAGTCTCCAACGTCAGGGTCTTCCAAGTTTTGTCCAATGGGGAGTAGGCCTCAGTAGTTCTAGTTCAGTCTCCTGGTCCTCTCCCTTTCCCCATGGGCCTAGGAACAAGGTGATTTGTCTATGGAGGCCATAGAAATATTCAGATCCATTTCCCAATTCGAGCTCAGTACAATGGAGGTGGGCATGTTCAGCTCCCACCTCAGCAATAGTTACTGGATAGACCTTTTCAGCAGAAGGGACAACAGGCTCCCATTACTCTAAGGGTATATGTTGTAGGAGGATACTAACCTCAGGTTTATCCTCAGGGACCTTGACTAGGTCATGGTTGGGGATATCTCCCAAATCCTAGGGGAATAGAAACTAGGCATGGGCAGTTGCACGCCGTCGTAGCAGCAGTTCTGGCGGGGCTGGAGGTTGTTTGAGGTACGATTGGTCTGTTTAGCACCATTGCTTGTGCTTTGTTTGATTTAGGAGAATCTAAACCCTTAATTTTAAATAGTCTATCCCATTATTTGGGACAAGACTTAGAGATAATTTCATTCCCTTGGTGTTAAGAACTCTAGTTGTAAGGCAATCAAGTTTACTTGATGTTTTCTAGGGATGTGGGCTGATGCTGGGGCTACATCAGTCCAGTGGGGATATTCTTATACCATATATTAAGCCATATGATTTCATCCTAGGCATTTACTGGTTGTTTTCTATGAATTTTGTAATCGACTGCTTCCGAATAAGATTCATGTTTTTGGATTTTGATGGCCAGCGCATAGCTTTCGTTGGCGAGCAGAGATGTTTGGAGGGAATCCAGCATGTGGAACCTCTTCTCTCTTTATTGGATGAGCTATTATTGGAATCAATAGATACAAATATAGTGGAGGTACTGGGGTTTTTCTAAGATTTCATGGATGTATTCCTGAAGAAGGTTGTGGCTCTACCCCCTCGACGTGACATTGAGATCGGAATAGATTTTCAACCTGATGCCCATTTGATTTTGATGGCTCCCTATCATATTAAACCTTCTGAGTTACGGGAGTTACAGATTCAGATCAATGATTTGATTAGGAAGGGATCATCTAGCCCAGTGTGTCTCTATGGGGGTGCTCCATTATTGTTTTCAATGAAGGAAGGTGGTGGTATGAGGTTGTGCATCGACTACCGGAGACTGAATCATGTAATGGTCAAGAATCGTTACCCCCTTCTAAGGATAGATGATCTTTTCAAATAGTTTAGGGGAGTAGGTTCATTCTCTAGATTGATCTATGTTTTGGATATCACCAGTTAATGGTGAAGGAGGGTGACATCCCAAAGACTGCTTTCAGGTGTAGGTATGGGAAATTTGAGTTCGTGGTCATGCCATTCAGTGTCAAGAATGCACCATCTATGTTCATTGGGCTCATGAAATATATTTTCTATGAGTTCCTAGACCGGTTAGTCATCGTGTTCATCGACGACATCCTCATCTACTCAAGGTCAGAGGAGGAGCATGCCGAGCATCCGAGGACTATCTTGGAGGTCCTCTAACACCACCAACTCTATGGGAAGTTGTCCAAGTTAAAGTTCTGGACATGAGATATTCACTTACATAGACATGTGGTGTCGCATTGGGGGATAGCAGTGTACCCATAAAAGGTCAAAGAGGATATTTCTTGGGAAGCATCCAAGAATGCGGTGGAAGTTCATGTATTTCTGGGTCTGGTGGGATATTACTAGAGGTTCGTACCTAACTTCTCACAAGTTGCAACTCCATTTAAAGCCTTGACTAGGAAAGACCAGGTCTTTGTGTAGAGTGAACAGTGTCAGGAAACTTTCAACTATCTGAAGGGGAGGTTGGTCAATGATCCAATGCTTAGGTTTCTAGAGGAAGGGGTGGTGTTCGAGGTGTTTTGTGATGCCTTCGACTTAGGTTTGGGGTGTGTTATGATGCAATAGTGAGGAGCGATCCCTTATGGTTCTAGGAAGTTACGTCCCCATGAACATAACTATACCACTCTTTATCTAGAGCTTTCATTAGTCATGTTTACACTAAAGTTTTGTTTTCATTACCTCATTAGGGAGTTCTTTGTGGTCTTCACTAATCAAAAAAGTTGGAGGTGTATCTTTTCCATGCAGGACATGAAGTTATGGTAGTAGAGGTTGATTGATTTTATCCAGGATAATGAATTTATGATCTATTACACTAAAGGTAAGGGAAACATTATGGATGATGCCTTGAGTAGGAAGTCACAAAGGGAATTGGTTCAAGAATCTATGGATGCTTGGAAGGTTATGGAGGTTTTGTATAACTTACACAAGGATGATGGGGTGGATAGTGACAGAGTAAATATGTTTCCGATGAAAGTATAGTCTTCCTTGATGTGTCATGTTGAGGAGTCATAGTGGGGAGACTTAGAGACTGAAGTGATACATGATTATGTTGACCAAGGCGATACTCCAGAGGGATGGTTGGAGGATTGATAGAATCAGATGCTATTCTATGGGAATCTGTTTATCCCATTGGTGATGCTAGAGGGAGTTATCTATGAGTTACATAGCTCACCTATGGTGGTACACCCAGGAGTTTTCAAGATGTACCAAGGCTTGAGGGAATAGTTTTGGTGGGCGAGGGTGAAGTTGGCAAAAACATAGTTTGTGGAAAGGTGCCTGGTGTGTCAGTATTTGAAGGCTGATCACCATGTTCCTGGAGGTATATTGTATCCTTTAGATTTAATTGAGATTAAGTGGGATGAAATCTCCATATATTTTGTCCCAGGGCTACCCAGGGCTTTGGGAGGCTACGATGCTATATGGGAAGTGGTGGACCAGCTGACAAAATCAGCTCACTTCTAGGAAATCAAGGATTCGAGCACAGTGGATTCCTTGGCAATGAGTTATGTGGATGAGGTGGTGAGACTAAAAGGGGTTTTGAGATCCATCATCTTAGATTTGGATCCACAGTTTACCTCATGAGTCTGGAGGGTATTACAATATATTTTCGGCACCCAGCTACACCTTAGAACTACATTCTACCCTCATACAAATGGGAATACTAAGAGGACCATTCAAACATTAGAGGATATGATTCAGGTGTGTCTTTTAGAATTCGAAGGATCATGGATGTGTCACCTTGGAGTTCAAGCTTGGGTACTATGTGTTCTTGATGGTTTCCCCTTTACATGGGCAGCAAAGGTTCGGTAAGGGAAGTATGATTTTTACCAGGTTCATCGGGCCCTTCAAAGTGTTGGGACGAGTTGGTGAGGAGACATATCAGCTGTAATTGCAACCACGGCTAGAGAGGGTCCACAATGTCTTTCATGTCTCTCATCTTCATTAGTATCTACACGATGACTCCCATTTCATTGACTAGGGAGAGTTGGATATCGAGGATGATGTGATGTCCGTGGAGCGTTCGGTGGAGATCCAGGACCATCAAAAGAATGTGCTTTGTGGATGGACCATTCCTTTGGTTTGTGTGTCGCAGAGGCATTGTGGCTTTGAGGAGAGTACATGGGAGAAGGAGGCCTAGATGCATGACCAATACTCAGAGATGTTTTGAGTTTTGCTCTTGTATTTTTCATTATGATTTTATTATGCTATAATGATTGACCATGTTGTTATGAAATGAGTTTTTTTTACTTCTCTCTAATTTGTGAGAAGTCCCAACATACGGGGAGGGGATGACCTAATTTTTAATTAAGAAACATTAATGCTGATGGGATTAAACCTATGTGTGTGAGTCAGTGCCACCCAAAGAGGATGGTATCATGACATGAAGGAAAGAGCTCCCTAATCCATGTGTTGGGACAGAGTGATCCTTGAGGTTCTCATGATTGTTTGGGGAGGATGCTATCAGGGAGGTGTTCTTGGATGTAGAGGTTTTCACTCCAATTTTGGAACAACCCATGGTGGTTTGTTCTTGGGAGGTATCATACAGGATGGATTTTTAGACCCCTCTTTCCTCTGGTTTTGTTTTGAATTCTCAAGGGCGATAATAGATTGAGAGGTATCTGATATAATGAACCAGACCTCTCCAGGCCATTTTTGTGTGAAAATATAGTGTCTGAGGTGTCTTGGGAGGTGTCAACGACTCATTTCTAGACTTTTCTAAAACAAAATCCATTTTTTTTGTCGGTGAGTCATTTTTTACTTTTAGTGTTGGCCAATCATTTTTGTACTATCAGTGTTGGTGTGTCATTTTTTTACTCTCGATGTCAACGAGTCATTTCTGTACTATCGGTGTCGATGATTCATTTTTTACTGTTAGTGTCTGAGATTTATTTTTGTACTATCGATGTCGGTGAGTCATTTTTGTATTGTCGGTGTCGGTGAGTCATTTTGTACTATCGGTGTTGGTAAGTCATTTTTCACTGTCATTTTCGGCGATTCATTTTGTACTATCGGTTTCAGTGAGTCATTTTTGTACAATCAGTGTCAGCTAGTCATTTTTTACTATTGGTGTCATCGTCAGCATCAATGTCAGTGTCAGTGTCAGCGTCAGCGTCCACATCAACATCAATGTTAGTGTCAACGTCAGTGTCAATGTTAGTGTTGGAGTCGACATCAACTTCAACATCAGCTTCAGTGTCTGTGTCGACATCGGCATTGGTTTCAAAGTCAATGTTGACATCAACATCAACATCCTCATAAAAAATGGTGTCATTTCTAGTTTTCTTGGGGTTTTTTCCATTTCACCCCTCTTACATTCTTTTCATTTCTAAATGAGAACCTATCAAATATTTTCCATTTTAATGAAATTTACACTATCTCTGAGGAAAATAATTAAATTTTAAATATCTACAACGCCCCCACAAACCTTGTAACCACCTAGCCATGTGGTCAAACCATGATCCAATTTTCATGCACTTTGAAATAATCTCCTAGTTATTAGGATATTTTTCTTTATTAAGAAGAGATATCTTATTTAATTAGACTCTATCATCCTCTCTTTGTGTGCTTGGGTTCCCTTTTCCTCAAAGAGTCTATTCCTATGCTATAACACCCTCCCTGTTCAGTTTTCTTAGAGTCCCCTACTACTCACATGCCCCCTATTCTCGGTGCAAGGAGGAACTTTGATCATCTGTTGTTCTAATTATGGATTTTTCTTTATCTCTCTTTAATTGTATATAATGTTGGGTGGGTGTAGTAATGCTTCTTGGGAGACAACGCCTTCATTATTTCTTTAAAAAGAGTAATAAATGAGGGGGGGGGGGGAGATGATGATGAAAATATAACTTGACCTTTTATGATAACGAGAATGGAATTGATGATGGATAAATGTTGAGTGATATTTTATTTTATTATCCTTGTTTTTCTATTATAAATTATTATTGCTGTAAGGCCTTCTGAAAATCATGGTTGTTGGTGGACTTTGCATGCACACTGGTGATGTTCTTGTTCTTATTGTTGATACTCTATGAATAATCTCAAATATAAATCCATTTAATAATGCATAATTGGTTAATTAAATGGATTCCTCAGGATCGAACTTGTTATGTGATCACCCCTGTTATTTAAAGTGGAATTAAAGAACCGCTATTGCTAAATCTAAATATTCTTGGATTAATGGTGTGGCTATGTGCTATGTTTGTTTTGGTTTTGTACTTCGTGGGGGTTGTGTGAAGTTTCTTTTGGTAGCCTTGTTACGAGTATGTGGGTGGATAGAGGGAATGACTTTGTGTTTAGGGTATAGTCTGTTTTTGCAGTGGGGCTGCTATTTGGTGGTGTTTAGTTGTGGGGTTTGTGTATGAGATGGTATAGGAGGTGTGATGGAATCTCAGGTTGAGAGATTGATTGATTTTGGAATGGATTAACTTATAGGTAGTGGGACTACCTTTTTTTTGTTCTGGTCATCAAGAGACATTGTACAGTGGGACTGTAATGTGGTAATGTGTTGTTTGTGTAGTGGGACTACATCTCGACTTGCTTGTTATGTTGAGAATGGTTATAGATAGTGGTTCACTGGGTAGTGCTGGAATTAATTACAGTGAACTCCTTAATAAATAATGAATAGTGATTAAATGAAAAAGGCATTGGGTTTATGATTTGGTTGTGGATTTTGTGTGGTTGTTCATATTGGGGTAGTATCAAAGGTGGTTCTGTGTTTGTTGGTTGTTTGTTTGAAACCTATAGTTTGGTCTGAGTGATTGTTTATCTATATTTATAAATTGTAGTTCTTTTTGATTATCAATATGCACCCCACCCTTGTTGAGAATGACCTGCCAAACACCCCCATTTCATGGGGGAGGGTGGCCTTCCCAACATCCCTGTGGGAGGATATGTGGCTAGTTACTAACTTTCTTCCTCACACCCCCTTATGGGTTCTTACTGCATGAGGATATCTTGACAGGCTGTAATGGATTGAGGTTTACTATATCCCAAGATCCTTTGGGTAGGTTGTGTTGTGGATGAGAGGCCCACGTGTCTATGGTCTAGGTTTGTTTCCCATGTGTCCTTGTGATGAGGCCCCATATTTTTGGGTGAGAGGTGTGGCTATTGTGACCTAGGTGTCTTCGGGGCGGGATATTTGTGGTTTGTGACCCAGGTGTGTGTGGGTAGTTGTGGTAGTGGGACTACATGTGGGGAAGGGCGGTAGCATCAAGAAATTAACCGTTAGGAATGAGAAGTTAACCAATGGGAAATGTGGTGCGGGGTACCCAAATAATTGATGTGATTATATTATTACCTTACTTGACATGCATTATTTTGTGAGTGTGTCTTGTTGAGGTTGGGATGGTTAGTATTTTCCCTTGGTAGGTGTGGTTGGTTTATATTATTTTCACAGGGGTATTAGTATGCTTCTCCCACTTCTGAACGAGTGACTTTGGTCTCCCTACTGAGTATAATTATATGCTCACCCTGTGTTATAAAACTATTTTCAGGTTTGCAGGAGGACTTTGAGGATTGTGCTAGAATTTACTAGCTCAGGCATCGAGAAAGTTATTGTGTCGTTTCTTAGTCTCTTTCTTTTGAAACTTTATTTGGTGATTTATTTGTAATTTTTTTTGAAGTTTACATTGATATCATACATGGGTTAGATTTTGGTTTCCTTTATATAAAATTTTGGTGTTTTTTTGGTTTCTAACATCTTATCTCCCGATCCTATTTTCATTAAAAAGGGAAATTCCTTCCATTTTGTGTGTGATTCTATACCCTTGGTGCTAGTCTTCACTTCAGGGGTTATTGAAGGTGGGAATCAGGGGGTCATTATATCTCCTTGATCTTGAATAAGGAAGTGTGGGGAACTTTTCTGTCCCTTCCCTCATCTTGAAGAAGGTGGGTCATGACACCTCAGTCCCCCTGATCTCATCAACACAACCATAATGGGTTCATCCCAACCCTCATAAGAGCTTAAACAAAATATGATACTACCACAGTCCTCAAAATCAACAAAAAAAGAAGGACACCCTACAAGGGGGATCCTTGATCTCATATAACTACTTGAGCCAAGCCCAATACAATGTAAATCTCTAAGATTCCATCAATGACCTCTTATTTATCATTGATTAATAACGCCCCCATAGGGGTATCTGTGGGGGCTCTAGGACCCACTTCTAAAAACCGACCAATGAACCCTGACCATGCTCGATGCCCCATGGTGTCATATTATCCCAAGAATTGATACTATAAATCCAAACCTCAAATGAAATTATTAAGGAACCCATTAGGTCAACCACATGAGTTCCTCAGACTCATCTTGAAACTCCACTTTATGGAACCATGTTGCACCCAACACTCCTTGGAACCATCCCAACCTATAGTATCTAAATGAAATAAACCTCAAGAAACTACTCAAAACCCCAAGCCAAGAAACCATAATAAACCGACCTAAAATCTAGGAAATGTCCCAATAGGCCCATCCATGACATCCCTCATTCCAAAATTCTAGGATATGTCCAAAAGAGTCCCCAAAATAAACCCCATTGGCACTCTAAGCCAAGGTACCATACAGCTCGCAATCCACTCAAGGTCACATCCCACACCTCTCACCTAGAGGGTTATAAATATAAATTCATTAGGGGAACATACTTTCCAACCTTAGAACAGTCAAATAATCTCATTGCATCCCTTAAGCACATACAAGCCTCACTGCTGTATCCCACTATGTAGGCAACACTCTAAATGGATTATGAACAATACCATGATCAGTTCAAGGATGAGGAGGGAAACCAAGAACATCCTCATCAATGCTACTATACATCACCATGGGACACATTAGGTGTCCCCTCATAATCATTCTAAGAATGAGGGACCTCAAAAAAAAAACCGCTCTTCAAGGAATTTTAATCCCAATTCTTTCCTAAGAAAAAAACCCCTTAAGGTGTTCTTAAAAATATAGTTCAATAATTTAAATTAAATTAAATGACTATATAAAGGGAAGAAACACAGAAATAAACACTCATCCTAACTCAAGAAACAACTTCTAATGTATCGGGCCTGAAACCATGCTCCACAAATAACTAGGGCACTTCATTCGCATCATACAAGGAAATTAATTTAACTAAAAAAATTAAAATTAATTAATAAATTTAATTATAAAGAGTCATAAGGATTGAAAAATCATCGAGGTGCATTCATACTTTGGATTTTTGACTAACTATCTTTGGAAGTCCCACAAAACAACTCTAATACCAATCCATGAAAACTTTATAACACACAATGCCCAATTAATCAAAAATTCAATTGAATTCAATTGAAATTCAAGGGAAAAAACATCAGGCATCGTACCTACACCAATACAATGAGAGAAAGTGTGTAGAAACCATCTAGAGATGTCCTCATACCAAGAGATACCAAATCACCATCATACTTAGCCAATTACAATATGCTTTGATGGAATCAGAACTGAAACCCTAATAAAAACATCGAGAAGAAACGAGAAAGAAGAAAAAAAATGGAGAAGAGAAATATTATCACCACAAGATGACAAAGAAAGAACCCAAACCACCCTAAATCAAATGTAATTTCAAGGGATAAAGGGGGGAGAGACCCTCCTGGTCCATGAACACAAGGGAGAAAGAGGAGAGGGAGATGGATAAAAGCCTTAGGGTAATTTTGGTTATTTCCCAATTTTTAAGAAAACCTGGAAATCCACACCATTTGTCAAACTATGTGCCAATAGTGTGCAAGACATTGCCTAAAAAAACACTCCAAATGGTTTCAACACAATGTTTAATAACCATGAAACAACCATGACAAACATATCTAGAACTCCTCCATAATATTTTGCATAGTTTTTCTGCAACCATGCAAAAGCCATGATCCATGGACCTAGGCCAAGCCATGACCATATAATTTCCAATTAAACTTTCACAGTTTCCTCTAAAACATTCTCAAGTTGTGTACCTAAACCATAAACTTTATAAATTGAACTAAAAATTCTTTTAGCCTTAGAGGACTGCATTATTTTCACTAAATTGTGTAAAATAAAATGTGATCTAGGTAAAAAACCGCCTGAAAACTCTAACTCTCACCCAACCCTCTTGATATTTTATTGATAAATAAAGCTACCTCTACAGCCTCAAACCACATTAAAAACACTTCCAAAAAGAGTTTATAACTCTCAGAAATTGAATTTGAATCTAAATTCACATAATGACCTCTTAACAAGACACAAATTCAAATTTCCTCTAAATTTCGAAACCCGAAATGATGAGGATCATTACAAGACAAATATAATCATAATATTGACACTCAATTGATTAATAAAGATAAAGAATGATAAAAGTATCATCTTGTTATGTTTTCATGGTAATTCAAACTCATTTTCTCATATTTTTCCTATTTTAGGTGACCTGAGACTTTAATAACAATATGAAGGTCAAATGACACTTTCGATCATATAGAGAAATTATGGTATTTTATTGACATGTGTTTGATCCCAACAAATCTAAATTAACATTATGATAATTATCTTATTTTTTGTGCCAATTTTAACTTGTTTGGTTATTTTTGACCCATACACTAGTGGTTTTCCATTTCTTAATAAGTGTTAATAATTTAAAATCATATTTTCCATCATACCAAGAAATCCAGACATTAGATTTATACTCTATTGATTCATATAGATCATAAATGACTAGAGGATCATTTAAATATGTTTTTATATCAATAAAAGTTCATTTTATTAGTTTCTAACATTTTACGAGTGATGTGTTATTTTAATAAAAACATAAAGGTGAAATGGTAATTTGGATATTATTAAGAAATCTAATCATCAGATTGACACACAGATGATTCCTAAAATGAAAAAATATCACAATGATCATTCTATTAATTTTATATGGAAATAAGAACTATTATTTTGTAAATTTTAACCCCTTTTAGGAAATTTTTTACTTTAATAAAAATGAAAAGGTGAAACAACACATTCGATCATTTCGATCATGTACTTTTCCTACTCATTTCTAAACATATCAACATATTCTCAGGAATACATAGATTATAGTAAATCCTCATTTAATTGAAAAAATACATAAAAAAGTATTAATAAATATTTTAAATGAATTTTTAATTACCTTCAAAAATACATCTATGGGGATAATAGTTTTTGATGGAATATGATATCATTCATAAATTTATAAATGTAATATCCATAATCTTTGTTTTTATTTTGTTTCATACACTGTAAAAACATTAATAAAAACAAGAAATTTATTTTGATGGTGAAATATTATTATATATACCACAATATATATCCCTATGTAGAAATCTATAGGCTTCAGATGCTCAATCATTGACCTCAAACCATGATTTTTTCTATATTTAAATATCACCCTATGATAAAAAAATTCCCATTAAAACATAATATAAAATGTATAATTTGAATTTTATTTATAAAATATTGACTGTAGTTCATTAAAAATTTATAATGGACATCACATGTGGTCAATGTTTTAGAATTCCATGTTTTGGATCTAAAAAATAATCTTTTAGAGTATCCAAATTGATTGTAATGAGCATCCAGTGATCCCTAACAAACAAAATGGAAATTATAATGAAAAAAACCAAAAAAATATTTTAGATGATTATATTATTTAGTTTTACCCATGCATTATAGGAATTAAGAAGATATAGTAATCTATTATATTCTGTTTAAATTCCATGTCTAGTTTAATGGTTTTTCAATTTATTTTATATCTAATGTAGTTTTTTCTATAGAAATGATAACAGGGTTAATGAGTCCAAATTTTTCTTCATAGGGGTTTCCCTTTATATAGTAGTGATATATACACCTGTAGAAAATATGAACAGTTATTGATCGTAATTAACATAATATAACAATTATTAGAAAAATAGATTGTTAAAATAAACACCATTTATACATTCACAATTGATATTACTAACCATTCATGCTTGAGAATTTCATTTATACTCTCAATACCAATCATGCCAGTAATGACCATTCTAGGAATTTGTTCTTTATATTCTATACATTCCATATTTCCATATTTTAATGTTGTATATGCAAGGACATGTAATGTTAACAAACATGATAGTGGAATTGGAAGGGTAAAATTATTATCAAAAGGTCCTTTTGATTTCTTGGTTAATCCACTAGCTTATTTCAACATGACTTTCCATTTCTTCTTCTCTTTATCCATCTATAATAGCATACCTCATTTTAGACCTTTTTAGCAATTATTAAAGGGTTTTCATTTGAATTTTTTTTAAAGGAAATATTAGATTATCATCATGAATATTTATAAGATTAAAAAATTATGATATGAATATTATAATATAATGTTCAACCATGGAAACATCCAGATCATCAAGGGGAACAAACATCTCGACATTTGGCTCATGAGATACATAAATCCTCACTCTCATGGGATTTATTGGGAGTTTTTTTACTATTCATCATATCTTCTTGGATATTTTACAATGTACCCTTCACAAAAAGGTGATGTGTGGTTTCTAATAGATAAAAATCACATTTAATTTCACCCTACATAATTTTTTCATAAAACAGTTATTGGTAGTTATTTTATTCACATTAAAAAAAAATTATGAAAAAATATATTACCTTAGGAAAAATAGGTAGTTAAGGGTAATGGATATCCTCAAAGACAGTGGAGTCTTAGCTTTCATACAGTGGTTTTTGTTTATTATTGGTTCTATTTAACCCCTTTTCAAATACTATTCCATCAAACTAGAATTAATAATAATTTCTTTTAGAGAATATATATGTTCCTCTATGTCTTTCATTTTATCATACGAATCACCCTATGAATTTAATTTCTAAAAATATGCTCACGGTGAAACTCTAAAACCCATACCTCAAATGATACCATATTTTTCTATCCACTTCAAAGATATTTTAAGTAGTCATTCTTATGGTACAACTGATGATGATTCTTGTGTCAGAATATTATAAAAAATAGATGAACATAAGTATATATTTTTATACAATTCTATCAAAAAACATAAAAAATTAAAATTATATCATACTCACACATAATTACCATACTTTTTATATATTATAATATTCTATTTGTCCATATTTATTTACATGATCGTCTTTCCATAACACATGATGTAGTATGGAAGTGGTTTTGGATTTTAATTAATAACTATATATATATATAAATGGAACATAATTATGTTTTTATTTCATGACACACAAAAGTATTATTATATATTTAAAATACATACCATTTTTCAAGTTAATCATACTCCATCCTTGATTTATAGTAAGAGTACATTGGTTTATATTCATGCTGTTTATTTTTAAAATTCCGTTTTGTTTCATAAATTATCAATTTTGAATAGAAGTGAAAAATAAAAATAATTTCAAATAAAATATTACCAATTCCAATGAACCTAAAATGATTAATCCTTAGTATGACCAATGAAATAATTATATGTTTCTTATTTTATTATGTGTGAATTCATGGGTGGTGGGTGGGGCTTTACATTCCCCATAACATCCCTAAGATTTTGGTTTGTTAGAAGCATCTAAAAGGATCTATGATCCTTTTCAGCAATCATTAATATAAATAACTTATGGAAATCATCTAAAATAAACATACTCTGTAAGGGATAATGAAAATTAAATCAATGATTCATTATATAAATTTTCATTAAAATTGATAAAGTATATCATAACATTACCCTAATGTCTTCCCAAATGAATTTATTTAATGTAGGAAGAACTTTGTGATGAATATATATATCAATTTCTACATGAATTTTATTTGTGAACCAAATGTAACTAATGAAAATTGACTTTTTGGGGTCAAGAGGTTGTTCCTGTTGATTCCACCCAAACTCAAATTTGTGATCATTTCTTATTACCATAATAACTTTTGTTAACATAGTGGTGCTACACCACTCATGTTGTTTTCCATCCACTTATTATTAACCTCCTAAAAATTCTGTAGTTTTAGCATCAATGTTGTCTTGTTCCTTGGTATTGGTAAAATTATCATGCAATGAATTAATTTTCTTCATGATTTATTGAAAATTTAATTTAGATAATGTGAATTAAGTAGTGAACATGTAATATTTTGAGGAAAATAATAGTATATTAAAAAAACGTTAACCTGCATATTAAAATCTAATTTTATTATTAAAATGTTGAAGGGATTTGGATCCCCTATCGAGTATCCAATATCCCATCCTTATGGCCCCCTTTGACATAAATGCCACTATCAACATTGGGGACACCATTAAATGATTATGATGTCCCAATGAAAGGGTCATACTCAATTTAATTTTCATATGACCCTGTAATTTTTTATAAAAGATCTCAAAATTTTATATAGGTACAAATTACTTTAAATTACTATTTAAACCTCTTGTTTTAGTTTAATAAAAGTTATTAAGAGTTAAATAAGAGTTCAAGAGTGTCTTGGGATTTTTCAGCACTTAAAGATTTGGTTTTTTGAGGAAACAGATAAGGTGAACATTTAGTGAACAATTAGTGATAACCAAGCACCTCAAAAATTGTGTCCCTATAAGGGATAATCACTATTTGTTAAAATATACAAGGAATTTACATGAATTTGAATATGCGTTGTAGAGAAATGTATAGGAATATACATGATATGCACATGGATTTTCAAACCATGCACCTAGCTCATGTGAGGGTAGTGACACCTCAGGTAGTGCTGGTGAATGGTTGGCGCATGGTTCGGACAACCATGCGGGAAAACCGTATACCTCCTAAAAGTGTTAAAATTACCTTTTTCCCTTAGTTATATTTAACCTTTTATCACCTATTTTCTTCCCTAAATTTATAGTATATCTCTCTCTCTCTCATTGGAGCATCCTTCTCTCCTAGGCTCTCTGATAAATCCATCGATTAGCCATTATTTCATGATTCATATGTCATTTCAGACCTCCACCAGTAGGTTCTCGATTACTCTTATCTCTTTTCTTTTATTATCTATATGTATGGAATGTAAAATCTATGTGAGCTAATATGCCTTATTTTTAGGGTGTTGGTCTATTTCTTCGATTTACTACAATCTATAATTAATCTAAAGCTAATATCAGACGAGGATTCATTTACCAGCATAAGGTAGGCAGTCTCACTACTTTCTTCAATGTTTAAGTTGATATAATGTGTCTTTTTTTGGCATGCCATAACTTTCCATGAATTTCCTCTTAATTTTTTTTCTTATTAAATTAATTATGCTTTACTAGAGTAACTTCCATAAACACTAGTTATTATTTTAGGGTGTTTACCTTGACGAGTGCCACCCTTTTGTGTGTTCCTATTAAATTTACTTAACCTTATGAATGATGTTGTGAGCAACACACCTTTGAAGTGGTTATGGATTGACTCTAAAATAAAGTGGTTGAATTGAATTAAAGTAAAAGTGAATGGTTAAACCATGTCATGTGACCATTATATAATTTTGAATTATGTCTTTGGATAATGAAATGTGAAATGGTTTGAAAGCACCTTATGGATTATGTTAAGCATATCTTGTGAAAAATTATTATTACTATTATTACATGACTGTGTATATTGGTTGTTTGGGTCAAGGAAAGTGTTGGACAAAATGTTTCAATCTCTCTTAATGTGTGATGTTAGAAATGATGTTCCACATAATTTATTGGGAGTGGGACATGATGTTTCACATTCCACTTGATTAAATATTGGAAATGGTATTTCACATCATTGGTTGGGATTGACGGATACAATACCATATTCCTGGATCAAGCATGATGAGATGAAGTCCTTACTTGAGAATGAAACTCCTATAAATAGACAATAATTCCTTTGTTATATACCTCAGGCCGTGGAAAGTAATACTTATAGATATATGGATAATTATGTCTATGAACACACACACACAAATATAACGACACTTTCTCAAAGATTTTTTAGCTTAAGCCAAAGCAGGTAGTGTTAGATGGGAGTCCTTTAGGAACCCAATATGATCTGGTTTCAATTAAAACATTACTTAATTTTTTACTTGCACACTTCTTATTATATATTCATTGATTGGATAGTATTAAACACCATTGGTGGTGGCCTACTAAGTATATTTCACACCCTATTCAATTTGTTGTTTGGTACCCTGACAGACTTCATGGATGCATGTAGGGATAAGGGAATCAACCAACTATGGACATCTTATTTTATAATAGGATAGATTACAAAAGTAGAGGATCAAGATGATGCTCGTGATTCTATAGGAGATAGATTTGGATATTTTGTTTATTTTTTTATAGCATGTTGTTTATGCATGCTGTTCTATATCTCATGTTTCCCCCATCTTATATTACTATGACATTGTGATATCATTTTGTATATGACATTGGATATTATTTTTATATATTAATTTATCTATATGGGGGTTTATTATGTTATGATACCATCTTATTATTTGTTCTTTCTGTTTTATTTATTATTAAACTATTGTGTTCTACTCTGATCATGAGGGTATAGTATCCCTATCATACATTCACAGACCCTCACTCTTAATCGATAGCCTTTGGCATATGGGGAGGTGCACATGAGGTCATATAGCCAATCAGACCGATCAATTGTCTATAAACCAAACCTAAGACATCACAAAGTGGTAACATAAGTTTATTTTATTTTCCTTATTATTTTGGGATGGCATAAAGAATACAAGGACATGTTTGGAATTGCTAATATTCTCTTTCCTAGGAGTAACTAACCCATATACATGGAAAATACTAATTACCTAGGATTGAACATGTTTTTATTTTTATACTATTACAGTTGTATTTATTTCACCATTAGGTGGCACACATGATGTGCGACATTTATTATTATTATGAATGTGGATTATATTTCTACCCTTTTCCCAGTACGATAATGAGGTATTATCTCATGCATCATTATAGGCACCTAAGAATTTATATTTCATGCATATTTCATGCCATGTTTACTATATTGTGAGCATTTTCTACTGTATATTATTAGTTCATAGATTGTTATGTTTTTAAATAAATATAATGTTTATTATAGGGTAATGTGATAAGTAATTAGTTATCAAAGTGGTTACAATAACCTAATTGGTGTTTTCTCGATTATCTTGATGCTAGAACCTTAATTAACCAATTACAACACGTTTGAGCCATGAACCATTGGTCACATGGTCTGAAACGTGTTTGTGTTGGTAATTAAATGGGATCCAAATTACAATTTATAAATTGTATGGGCCTATATGAATTGAGAATGGTGATTCATATAACTCAACCATTGTAAATGAATTGTTACATTTTGATGTTGGATGCAAAAGTTTGGTCACAATTACATGATGTTCCAATTGAAACTTATAAAGTGTGGTACTTTATAACTTGGGAATGATAACTCATCTAACTAGACCTTTATATACATAAATTATAACGAAATTATTAGTATCTGAAAGTTAAATAAAATTGTTTCCATTAAATGGGGATGTCAATTACATCATAAAGGGTGTTTTCCTCTAAAACATACAATTAAAACACTATATCTCAGAACCCCTAATGTATGAAAAAATTGACCCAGACCCAACCTTAGTAGTGGGAATTAGACACTATCTCTTTTTATTCTTAATGATCTTCTATATAACCTATAACTAATGTTAGAAGCAGGTATATTGGTGTTGACTTTTATATAGGAAAGACTATACCTATCCCATTCTTATATCAATGTACTATACTATTATAATATCTTGTTTTGAGGTATATTGTTGGTATTTTTAGAGATATTCCACTATGAAATCCTCTATTCATATTCCAAGATGGTGGTGAAGACCATGTTCTAGAGGTGGTTGGACCTGAGCCACCAGTATTACCTCCCATAGTTCCACATTTGGCACCTTTGGTTATTCTTGATCTAGGAACTGACACCTAATTCTGAGAGGGTTTCCTTTGACTCATGTAGTCCATGTAGGGATCATTATAACCTACCCCTAATATGGTTGAGTTGACATGAGAGTTTTAGTTTCATCATCCACCAACTTTCTTAGGGGAAGGTGGTCTCCAAGATACTGAGTCATGGCTGGAGGCCATGCTAACTATCTTCGAGCATTTGGAGAGAACTCCTAAGAGGAGATTGAAGTTCACTATGTATATTATTTAGGATTCTACCAAATGTTGGTGGGATAATATTACCCATTCATATCATTATCGGGACATGTTCTGGATAAAATTCCAGACTGCTTTCTATGATTAATACTATTCATAGATTCTAAAAGAAGATTATGCTTGGACGTTTATCCATTTTACCAAGGTTACATGTCTGTCATACAGTATTAAACATCTTTTAATGATCTTCAGCATTTCTCATTGACTCTTTTGGTGATGATATGTCGATAATGATACATTTTTCAGATGGGATCATGTATGTTATTTGATCTCAGGTGATCCTTTTCTGGTTAACTATCACTTTTGAGATTTTGAACCAGGATCTTATCATTGAGCTGAAATTGAGGGAAGCTGAAGGTGTGGGCTAGGGTAGTTCTATAAAGATACAGGGATTCAATACATTTATTACTAGGAAGTTTCACCTTGAGTATACTCATAGGGGTAGTGATAGTCAGACGTATCACACTGACAATTATGTGATATGCCACTAGTGTGAAAATCCAGGTAATACAAATCTATAGTGTAATAGGGAACCATTTGAGTGCTAAGAATGAATTAGAATGGTCCATGTTTATAAATTTTTTATAAATTTTCCTCCAATGACCAGTGAGAGAGGATCTATACTGAATCTGTGTTTAGGAGAGGGCATAGTAGCTCCACATCAGGCATGGAGTTGGACTAGTACTAACTATACAGACTGAGAAGGTGGTCAGGGTCAAGGTTGCCCGAACTAGGATATGTCATAACAGAAGATCATCCATTCTTAGGGTAGTTATAATGTATCTAAGGGTCATGTATTAGGAAAATTAAATGCTGTGTAGACGATAAATGAGGATTAGAGTACCGATCCTTCAACTATATGTTAAATGATTTTAGTAGCATCTACTTTAGCATCTGATTTATTTAATACATGATCTACACATTATATTATAACTATGACTATTATGGGGAGACTTAGGCTATATATAGAGTAATTATATGGTGTTATTACCCTAGATATTTATTTAGGAGTGCGACAAGAGAACATACATTGATCGAGGGATTTACCCTTGAGATAGTTGGTTATCTTTTTTTCCTTTGGAATCTTTCCGTCCTTGATATGATGAGTTTTTATGTAATTCTTGGGATGTACTGGTTTGTTCCATATCAAACCTATATTGGTTGTTATCGATGATGGGTTACCTTCATACCACTCGAGGGATCTAACTACATTCACAAGGGATAATGAAACATCAAGGCTAGTCGAGCTAGACCCAAGCATCGTGGGTTGGTCGGAGTGACAACCAAGATTTATAGTCTTTATTTGGATGATCAGAGAAAGCGATGTACAAAATTAACTCATGTAGTAGATCATTTTAAGGATGTCTTCCTAGATGAATTTTCTAAAGTACCTCTTGAGAGATAGGTAGAGTTTTCTATCGACAAAAAAACAGAAGAAAAAAAATTATAAATTCCTCCTTATAGGATGGATAATACTAAGTTGAAAAAGATAAATAGGTAGATAATGGACTTAGAAACTAAGGGATTTATATGACCAGTACTTAAATGTGGTGTTCGACCATGCTTTTTTCCCAGAAGGTGGATTCTACCCTCATTCTTTGGATAGATTACCATCAATTCAACTACATTATGGTTCCATAAACCCATATAGAAGACCGCTTCAACCAAATCCAAGGAGTGAGGGTTTTCTCAAAGATCAATTTTAGTTTAGCCAACCATCAAGTATGGGTTATACCGTTTGGTATACCACATAAATAATTCTGTAGTAGATATATAATGTATAAGTATTTTTTCATTCTCTTTGGTCTCACAATCACACTAATAGTTTTCATAGCTCTAATTAATCGAGTTTCCACCCATATCTGGATTTATTTGTGGTAGTCTTTGTTTATGACTTCTTGGTGCACTCACATACTCAAAAAAAAATTCCAAACATCATGATATTGGTTTGAACACACTGATAGAGCACCAGATGTATGCTAATATTAAAAAATTCCACTTCTATAATGAAAAATTTCACTTATTGGGTCACATTATCTCAGAGGAAGGAGTGTATGTTGACCCAGATATGGTGAGAGTTGTAGTTTCCTGGGAGTAGCTAAAGAATGTCATTGATATATAGAGTTTATTAGGGATGGATGGATATTACATGCACTTTATATATGATTTCTCATTTCTATAAGCACATCCTATTAGTTTGAAAAAGAAGGTTGTGAGATCCACATGGTCTAAAGCATGTGATAGAGCCTTTCAGGAGCTAAAAAGAAGGCTTACTTCAACACCAATCCTGATCCTACCTGAGATTGTAAGAGGTTTGATGGTTTATTTTGACACATCGAGCATAAGGTTTAGAGCTGTTATGATACATAATAAGCAATTCATGTAATATGAGTCTTTTCAATTGAGGCATCACAATTGAATTTACCAGATGCATGATCTCGATCTAGTAGTTATGGTTCATACCATTCATTGTTAGAGTCATTACTTTTTGGGAGAGTGTTTTTTGGTGTACATGAACCATAAAATCCTCATGTATATATTTATGTAGCATGAATTGAGTCTCAGTAAGTGAGGATTGGTTAAATAGCTATAGTATTTTGACTTTGAGCTTTCTTATACACCTGGGAAAGGCAATACTATTACAGACACTCTGATCTTTAAGACTCAGACATAGGTAGTTCAAGAGACTAGTAGTGAATAGAAGATGGATACCCTCTTTTATAAGATGAATCTTGAGATTCAAAACCATCAGGGACAACCTATACTTGCATCGTTATCAATGACCTCTTCACTCCGGGATAGAGTGAAGATGAGGTAACCTTTTGATCCCAAGGGCTTGGTCATATGGGAGAGAATTTCAAGTGAGGTCCCAACACTTGGATGGGTTTTTGATGAGGATGATATCTTATTTATTCATGGAAACATCTGTATTCCTATATAAATATGAGAGGAATTTATGTGAGAGACTCATGCGTCTTCTTGGGTAGTAAATCCTAGTCATACCAAGATGTACCATGAATTGTTACTCCAATACTGATGGTCAAGGATGAAGAAGTAGATAGATGGATTTTTTACTTGGTGTTCCACCTATCAGTAGGTGAAGTCATAACACTAGTGAACAATGTGTATTTTATAGATATTATCCATTCTTGAGTGGAAATGAGATGATGTCACTATATATTTTGTGATGGGTATGTCAAGATAACTATGGGGCTGTGATACAATATGGTTGATCATTGATAGGTTGATGAAGGTTTCCCACTTCTTTCCTATCAAGGATACCTTATCAATGGATGATATTGGGAGACTATACATTCATGAGATTATATGACTCCCTGTGATTCCATGTACTATCATATCATATAAGTATTATTAGTTTATATCATGGTTTTGGAAGGGGTTTTATAGGGAACTAGGTTTGTAGGTACTATTGAGTATATCCTATCACCCTTAAACCGATGGTTATTTTGAGCATACAATATATGTGCTAGAGGATATGCTCCAATAATGTGTCCTTTATTTCAATGGTTCTTGGGAGAAACATTTACCTCTTTCTAAGTTCACTTACAATAACATATTCCAAGTAATTATACATATGTCTACTTATGAGTATTTATATGTTAGGATGTTCTATTCACCCTCATACTAGTTAGAGGTAGGAGAGTCAGTGCTAGTAGGACAAAATCTTGTTCAAGAGACCTAACATCATGTACTAATTATCAGTAAAAATATGGATTTAGATCACTCTAGGAATAAGTATTATGTCTATATCCACTAAAAACCTATGTAGTTTGAGGTTAGGGATTTGGTCTTATTTCATGTTTCATCTAGGCTGGGTCATATACATATTCAAAGATAGGGTAATATTTCACCTCATTATATCAGGCCCTTCGATATTTTAGAGAGAGTCAGGTCAGTAGCCTATCAGTTTTATCTACCTAAAAGGTACCAAGATATGCATGAAATCTTCCATGTATCTTATCTTTTTCATTATCACTCATAAATATCTCATATTCTTCAGTCTGATGAGGTTGAATTGAAAGATGATGCTTCTTTTGAGGAACATCCTATATGTATAATTGATTGGAGCATAAAGTCACTCCAAGGCTGGTTAGTTCCACTAGTACGGGTGCTATGGAAACATGGTAGTGTATAGGATTGGTCCTAGGAGTGAGAGGATAAAATATGTGCTTAGTGTCCAGAAATATTCTTAGATGCCGATCAACCACCCTCAAAAGGGAAACATAGGGATGAGTTGTTTTAACGAGGGGTTATTGTAAAATAGTGTATTTTCAGATAGGTATAGATTCCTTTAAATTAGTATTTAAAGATCTTGTTTTAATATAATGAATGTGTTTAAGAGTTAAGGAAGGGTTTAGGAGCATCTGGGGCTTGTTTGGATCCCTGAGATCTAAATTTCATAGGAAATAGCTATGGTGATGATTAATGCATGGTTAGTGATAACCATGAACCTCAAATAATGAGACCTTATAAGGGTGAAAATCAGTTTATGAAAGCATGCAAGGTATCCACATGACCATGTGGGGTTTCTATAGAGAAATGAAAATGAATCCACATGGTTTGTGTATGGTTTGTCAAACTATGCGCCTAGATTATGTGAGGGGGGTGACACCTTAGGCAGTACTAGTTCATGGTGGGTGCATAGTTTTTCCAACCATATAGTCAAATTGTGTGACTCTTAAAAGTGTTGAAATTAAATTTCCACCTTAGTTTTATTTAAAAAATTTCCCCTCTATTCTTCCCTAAATATCCAGAAGCTCTCCCCCTCTCGTAAGAGAATCCTCCTCCTCACTTAGTCTCTTTGATAACTCCATCAATTGAACTTTGATTTAGGATCCATCAATCATGTTGAAATTCCATTGACAAGCTCTCAATTCCTTTTGTTTATTTACATTGATTATATATCCAAATGGAATGATAAATCCACGTGAGCTAATATGCCATATTTTTAGGGTGTTGGTCTATTTCTTCGACTTATTCCGTTCTATCTCGAATCTAAAGATGATACCGAATGGGGAGTCATATACCAACATAAGGTAGGTGTTATCATGATTTTCCCCAAAGTTAAAGTTATTTATATATATAATTTTTGTGATTCACTCTATACCTTTCCATTCATTGCCTCTAAATTATGGTTTCCCCCTTATTAAATTAATTAATCCTTTTTAGAGTTACTTCTATTGACACTGGTTATTATTGTAGGATGTTTACCTCACAAAGTGCTATCATTTTGGGTGTGACTATTAAATTTACTTGACCTTATGAATGGTTTTGTGACTAAAACACCTTCTAAGTGGTTGTGTCTTGACTCTAAATTTAAATGGTTGAATTTAATTAAAATAAAAGTGAATGATAAGACCATATCACATGGCCCTTATATAATTGTGGATTATTCCTTTGGATATTGAATTGTGAAATGGTTGGAAACCACCATATGGATTATGTTAATTCATATCTTGTGAAAAGATATTATTTCTATTATTAAATGAACATGGATATTTTTTTTTGAGACATGATCAAGGAAAGTTTTGGACATAATGCTTCACGCTCTCTTGACGTGTGATGTTGGACCTGACATTTCACATTATTTTGTGATAATTAGACATGTTGTTTCATGTTCCCCTAGATCAAATACTGGACATGGAGTTTCACATCATTGGTTAGGATTGATAGATGTAATACCTTATTCCCAGAAAAAGCATCATGAGAATATGCCCTTACTTAAGAATGATACCCCTATGATTATGAATTGATGCATTGGTTATATGTCTCATGTCCTAGATTGTACTACTTACAGATATATGAAAACTAATGTATATTCATATATATAAATATAAATATATATATGGTTTCATTAACTCTGGGATATTCCAACTTAGGCCAAATAAGGTAGTGTTATATGGGTGTCCTTCAAGAAATTGAGATGATCTTGTTTCAGTTACAATATTTTTTATTAATTGTTTTACCTACAAAATAATTTTTATATATTCACTAATTGGATAGGATTAGAAACCATTGGTGGTGGTCTATTTATTATATCTCACATCATGACAAGGTCACTATTTGGTACCTAAGAAGACTTCATGGGTGTAGGTAGGGATGAAGGGAAAGACCATTTTTGGAGGTTTAATTTCGGTAATAGGATGGAGTATGAGAGTAGAGGACCCATTGGATGCTCGTGTTGTTATTGAAGATAGATTTTGATATTTTTTTATATTTTTTATAGCATGTTATATATGTATGTTTCTATGTATCCCATGTATCCCCCATTTTTATAGTATTAAGACTTCATGATATCATTTTTTATATGGGATTGGATATGATTTATGTCTATTTGTTTATCTATCTGGGTGTTTATTATGTTCTACTACCATATTGTTATCTATTTCCACAATTAATTATATATTTCCCCATTGTACCTTTATAGACCCTCATTGCAAGTCAGTATCCTTTGGCGTATGGGGAGTCATGGTTTAGGTCGTGTGGCCAACCGAATCAGTCACTTATCTATGAACCGGGTCTGAGATGTCACATTTTATTCATCAATAGAATAATTAACTAATTTAAGTTCAAAGGATCTGATATATAAAATAATTATACTTCCTAATATTTCATTATTAATGGTTCATCCTTGTACCCTTCCACATAATAATTCACCTTTCACAAAGTCCAATTCATCAAATTTAACTACATTTCAGCTGTCGACCCATTTGAAATGAAAAATAAGAACTTATAATTTTTTATAATCCAAATCATATATTCATTTGATGATTCCAAAGTATTAAATATTCATGTAAATTGGATTTATATTCTTGGTACTAGATACATGAATCACTTCCACTACAAGAGTAACAATAATATTTTTCATTATACTATGTTCATGATGTTCCTTTTTATAGAATGTATAAAAATTAATTATATAACCATTTAAATATAATTCATGTACACTTGGTCCTTTAGATAACCATCAAAGGAATTTGGAAATTGAATTCAAATTTATAGATAACTCCTTAAAAATATGATCTCAAAACCATACTATAAATTATTTATTCTATATATTTGATATAAATCTTTCATCCCTTTATGGATATAAATGTATGTGATTTACCTGGTGGGTTTCAACATTCAGATAAACCTCTATACTATTATGTAAAATGTAAAGGGGATCATTCTCCCACTCTAAAATGATAATTTTAACAATATATCTTTTGGAAATCCCTTTATCCACAAGGTGTATACTGGGATGAGATTTTGGGAGACTAATGCTATCAACACATGATAGGTACTCATTATATAATTCAATAGCTTCTTCAATAATATATCACTATATAATACAAACTTATGACAAACTTAAATTTTTTATATAAACTTTTAAAATATTCATATATATTTTAACGGCACACATCCATATATAATGTACATGAACATAGAGCCAGATATATCTAACCATGTGAACCATTATATCAAATAATGGTAGGGGGAAGTGCATTTCCAATTCACTTAATATGATATAAATTTCCTTTTACATATTTGGAAACTTTTTTGGTTCTATAACTTTACTACATATAGATTTAAAAAAGAAACAAATCTTGGTTAATGTGTGTCAAACATTTTTAGGTAGAATATAATGTAAAGATGTAGATATTAAATCCCACATTTAAACATGACAGTTATTTAATTTTAGGATATTTAAATTCAAATTATTCATTGATATGATATTCTTGATATTTTATTAATACCCCTATGGAATTCTTACATTATTCAAAAAGTTTAAAAATTGATATCTCTCTTTCCTAGAAAGAGAGTAAGCTACTAGAGGAAGAAAATTACACCTTTCACCCTTCAATAATTCCAACCCTTCCCTTATTCCCATGTCAATCTCCTCAAACCCAGCCTTAATTTTATCCTTTTTTTGGGTGAATTTAGTAATGTTTCAGTAACACTATCACATACATTTATTTCTACAAAAATGACATCAAGAAAATGTCTTATATACAAACAATTTCAATATAGTAATTAAAAAGAACTGACAACTTTTTCCAATATTATTTCATAATTATTTTAGATTAAATTTTACCTAAAATTGTGAAAATATCATTTACATTCTCAATCTATTGATTGACTATTAAAGGAGATAGTGTTTTACCTTGTTTTGTATTCCCATCAAGTGATATTGTCAAGGATTGGTTTTATGTCACTGAGGAAAAAAATTTGTGATGTCCTAAAAACACATTCTTCAAGGACTATTTCTACCAAACAATGTGTATACCTATTTCACAGATGGGACGCACCAACATTCGTTCAATTATATATCCTGAAAATTTTCATAAGCAAGAGGACCATTTATCTTCCCACACAACATGGATCTCAATTTAAACTCTTTACCTCTATACACATCATACAATTTATCACCCATATTCCATTTCAATTTCTGATCTTTGGTCAATAGATCCAAATAAATATCAATATCATTACCAGATTGTTTTGGTCTAGATATAAACATAAACAACATAATGAATTTATGTTTCATGAATAACCATAGTTGAAAGTTATAATTTACCAACATAACCATCTATGTACTATGATTACTACTATATTCACCAAAATTATTCACTCTATCTATAGATAGCACAAGATAGATGTGTCTCAAATCATTTCTAGATTTAAGATACTCATGATCAATCATTTTCCACTAAGGAGAGTCCACTAGGTGATTTAGTTTCCCATAATTAATTCTTATATATGCATTCCATATCAATTTTATAGTGGTCTCCTTACATCTATATAATCGTCTAAACATTGGGATGATTGAAACTTACCATAAAACATTCAAAGGACTCAATTAATCTTTCTCGTATCAAGCCACACCATAATTAGGTCATTGTTTAAATGATTAATGGTTTTTGAAAAATAACATACATTAGTTTGGATAGACATGTATTCTTTCATAGATCATAACCATTGAACATATCATTCATTCAGAGATACATTTTCAATAAGTAAAATCTTTTTATTTTGGTTGCATATCATTCAAGAGACCGAGTAGTTTTGTAAAGCTCATGTTGCTCTATCTGCTACTAGATTTAAAATTATATATCTTTAATATAGATGGAAATTCTATATATTTAGTAAAACTAGTATACAATGATCTCTTTTCACAACTCTTTAATTTATCAATCATATTTGGACAATAATTAAGGTCATTTTCAATTACCATTTTCATTTATTCAATATGATCACCATCAATATTTACACTCGTAATCTTATAATGGTCATATATCATAGTATCATCCCAGTTGGTATATATATTCGATTCTTCTCCATGATTATTCTAACATTTATCGCTTCAATATATTCCATGACATATCAAATGTTATTCCACCTCCTCTAGACTAATTTTTCTTGAATAACAATAATGTAAACATAGAAAATGGATTCAAGAAAGGTTGTATGCATGATCTGTTGAAAACTTGTTGAACACTTTAACACTATCCCAATACTCCTTTATCATATGATCAACATCCATCCATTTTTGATACATATAAATCCTATTTGTTTTAAAAATATTCATATTTCAAAATAAATAAATTAATATACAGAAGGTTTGTATATATTGTATCATTTTTTATATCTATAAATTATATAAAGTATAACATTAAAAAATATAATTATAAATTCAAATACATATGAAAATAAATTGTATAAAAGAATATATATAAAATATATGTTTATAATACAATGAAAAATATATACATATAATAAATATCATGTTTTGGAAATAACTAAGTATTATCTCTTAGTGTGGATTGTTTTCCAAGTGTGGAGTAGGAAACTTCATGTAAAATGTGATGATATAATATGATGGGTTTTTTCATGAAATTTTAATGATTTAAATATAATATAAACTAATATTAACACACACACACATAGACATAAACACATGTATATATAAACACCCAAACACACATAAAAAATATATACTTTTATACTTATAGATATAAAACAAAAGAAAAACACATATATATATTATATATATAAGAATATATCATATCTAATGTCATGTTTATATTTAAAAACCATTAATCACACACTTCAATAATTGAACCAAACCCTAACCCTATGAATAATCTTTAATCCATTAATATTTATAAGTCCAATACTTATTTATAACATTACTGACATTTATTTATTATCTAAAATTTACCCAAGCTATTAATTCTCCACCTAATCGATAAAAACAATTCTCATTCCACTGAACCCCATTTAAAATTTTAATTAATGTCAAATAATAAAATATTTTAACTTTTTTAAGGTAATCCCTATATATAGTCTATATTTATAAATAAAAATAGGAATAACAATGTAAAAATTATAAAAATCAAGAAATATAAGTGAACCAAATTTGAAATAACCCTAAAAGGGTTTATTCATCCAAAAAAATAAGGAAGATCAATTCAAAATACTACTTAAAAATGAGAATGTATGGTAAGAACCCTTAGGGATGAACAAGGGAACAAAAACTCAAAAAAATTATGAAAAGAACATGAAATATCAATTGAGAATCCTTAAAATAGAGTTTATAAGATAAGATATTTTGTTAAGAGGTTTGATTTATCCAAAAAATAAGTTCGACCACCATATATGAACATGAAAAAAAACTCAAAAATATCATGAAAAACATATGATAGATCGATCAAGAATACTTAAAAAAAGTTTATAATTTCATTCCCAAGGTTTTGAGGTTCAATTTTTCCAAAAAAAAAGGCTTTGGTTGCTGTAGTGGTTTAGTTTTTCCTGAGTTTGAATGCGGTAAGAGGAGAAGTGATCTGTTAGGGTTCATTTTTAAAAAGGGAAAAGGGTTCTATCAACACTTACTGAAAAACATTGATAAAAACTCATTTTATTAGTGATAAAAATTTAGACACTCATAAATAATTCTTTTTTCAGTGTTTTTTAAGTGTTGATAAATTAATTGCTTTATCAGCACTAAAAAGAATTGAAAAAGTGGTGTTTCTATATATTTATTTTTTAGTGAAAATAAAATACCCTTTTAACAGTGTTTAATCTGGAATTGAAAAAAGTGTAATAAAATGAATAAAATGAATAAATGAATAATATTAATAATATAAATTTCAAACATAGTAAAAATATTAAAACATAATAAATAAAAATTAAAATATATTAATCATATAACTTAAAAACATATTGATAATATTAAAACTTATTAAATAAATATGTATAAATAAATATTAAAAAATGAGAAAATTATGAAAATATTAAAAAATAATAAATATAAAAAATAAGTAAATAATATTGAATGAATTGATATTTAAAAATTAAATAAATTTCATTAAATTACAAAAGTATTAAAAAAGTGACTTCATAACATTAATTACATAAGTTAAAAACACCTAAAAATGAAAAAAAATGAATAAATAAATATTATTAATTATATAATGAAAAAAATTATTAAAAAGGAATTATGTTAACAATTTAAATTATAAATATATTAAAAAATAAATTTAAATTAATAAATTACATAAATTTTAAATACTTTTTTAGAATAGGTCAAAATTAGACCAAGTAGGCCCTGAAACCTTTTATTAAAAGAAAAAAAGAAGGTTTTAAAAGGATGGGATGTGGTCCAACAAAGCACAAAATGCCCTCATCAAAAGACAAACTGACTACAAGAAGTCAATTCTAAGAAATCCCTATAGTTCCCAAAATTATAGGATGTTTCCCTTTGCCCCTTAGATATTGACCTCTCCTCTATGCCTTGGTCCTTTGAGGAGGCACATATTCTTTATTCGATGTTGAGTTAGAGGAGTCATCCAAAATGCATCAAAACCAATATTTCCAACATTGATCATGGAATTCCATATATGAATTAGATCAGATGATATCTTCAATGATTATTGATAATGGATTCTAGACTATGAGATAGTCACTATAGAAAAATACAACTAGTTCAATCATAGAAAAAATGAATTCAAGCTGTGAATTAAACCATTCTTCCATGTCCTACCTAAGGCCTTTAGGAGACCTTTCACCTTCAAGGTCTTTAGAAGGATTTTTGACATTAGAGTTTTTTACCCTTGAATTCTCACATTCCTTGATTTAGGAATTACCAAAAAATCATATGTAGTTTTCATTAAGTCATAAAATTTGGAAGGGAACAAACAATACTCATTTTTAATTCCATATTCACTCATCCTTGATGAAGTGATGTTTGATAGATGTTCTACCTGAGGGGGTGGGGGGTTCAAGATTAACCTGCAATTCCCTGTCATCCTGAATTTTTGTACCAGACAACCCTTCCAGAAAGTCCTTCTGGGTGGGCACTTGGTCCTACTCATACTGTATAGACACAGATAGAGGTTTATGTGCTATAGATTTCCAAGAAATGACCATTTGAAAGCCCTATTCATCCCCGAATTTATTTTACCCTTGGACATGGACTATTGTTTATATTTAATAATAGATAAAGCAGTTCTATACTTCTTTGACTTTCCATTGGAGTTGTTCACTACCATAGATAATGAATCAAAAACATGAACAACCACTGGAGATCCCCCCTCAAACATAGTTTCATAAACCTTTTGATTACCATTTTCAACAAACCTAGTATTATTAGTTTTGGATGTTCTCCCCTCATTGAATATGAGATTAGAAAATTTAGTCATGTTATTAATTGTAAAAGGAGAATCCAATTTAATTTTACCTTTATTTCTTTTGGAAGAGTTTACTTGTTGTTCTCTCTAAAGTTGAGAGTTAGCTTGTAATTGAGCTTCTTGCTCCAAATTAGATTTATCATTCTATTCTTCATGGTGAGCTTTGTCCCCTGTAATAGGATAATCTTGAATGGAGGTAACCACATTACCAGTTTCATTTATTTTATAAAAATTTGGGCAACTGGTAGTTTGATTCCCAAGGACCATTTCTCGCACTCCAACATTAAGAGAGAGTGTCATAAACCCCTCTACACAAATATACCACAATGAGGGGAGAAAGATTTTTATTTTCCAAGTCCCACCTCTAGTAGAACCTGGGTTGGAGACTAGAACCGATGGTATAATAAACATGCATATGGGAGGCATTACCCTCTAAGAGAAACATAAAGAAGAGAGAGGTAAGAAGGACACACCAATAAAAACTTGACAATACATATATAAATATATCCTAAGTGAAAACATTCAATGTCATAAAATAGTATAATAAATGAAAGGGAAACTACAATTACTAAAAATGTAAATACAACAGTGAACACGAAGCCCAAAAAGCTCCTGAACACCCATGAGCTAGTAATAACCATCCCAATATCTAACATGTTCTAGGTGACCTGAGAGATAGTTCATATATATGTAGGGTGTACATAAAAATATACTTACTAGGATACTCTCTAGAGCCTCTCATGCAAAATATAAAGAAATCATACCAAAGCACAATGAACAATAGTGAAACTAACTCATCACCTAAACATGTGTACTATGTTATAAGGCTCACCATGGCTAACTCTCACCAAGTATTACATACAATATAGAATATAATAAAGTAATGAAACATCAAGGGTACCCCATTCCTACTTCCTCACTAGTTTTCCACTCTAAAAAAATTTCTCACCTTCTGATCTGTATCTCTCCAAAAATAGGCTAGACTAAAGACACCTAGGAAAGGCATCACAACATGCACCTCATGCAACACATCATCACATCATCCCATATCACATCACCATATATAGTAAGTTACAATTTTTCAAATTACACTACATCCCATACAACATGTATCATACACTAGGTATTATACCTCATGCCATTATAACCCATACACTAATTATGGTACCAAAATCCATCAAATCCTATACACGTCATGCCTATAATAATTCTATGGATACTATATTAGGATATACGTGTGTTTCAAATAACCACAATCCATGAAATCCCTCTACGCACATATATGGTGAAACTAACCGCCATGCATGCCATCACATGTAATTACTAATAGAAGATAGTGGGGTCAGAGGGGGTATTCATCCATACATCCTCCCACCAGGATAGTGGAGAAAACACCCTCCCAGAGTCCACTGGGTATCAGTTTCTATAACCTACATGGGTGTTGTAGTGTATGGAACCAAAACATATATAGGATATAATATAGAATATAACCACACTATGGGAATAAGCTAGTATTATAATCATAAGTAGCTAACATCACTTGGACTCATGGTTGTCACTACTAAAACTTGTTATCCTATAAGCACACAAGCATTTAAAAGATCTACATTGATTACTTATTTCCTTCCATTAATTAATTCACCATCTATTAATTTTCCATTATAATTAAATCACATGACATTGCATTAATCGTCAGATTAGTTTATTTGTGGTCTGATGCTATGTGTTTGTACTAACATGGGTTCTCACTTCCCCTAAAAAGTGTGTGAAAATAAAAAAGTAATCTTCAGGTACATTAATGATCAGATTAATGACTATTCCCTCTATGCATAATCCAAACCGAGTCCATGATTTCTCAAGAGTAACATATTTTCAACAGTTGGGTAAATAAATGAAGATAAACAAGAATCCTATCTATCGAACATTAAAAATATTCACAAGAAATCATCCCATCTCCCAACATCACATCAATGGATAAGACCAACTTTAACCTATTCTGTCATCTTCGATGCTATCCCAGACACCCACATGTATATCCTAATGCATATCACCATCACAAGTGTCAACTTATTTCACATCATCTAGGCCTCCCCAACCATATACCACATTTCATGGTGAATATCACATTCTAATCACATAAAAAAAGAAGTAAGAAATAAACAAGCACAAAAAATAGGGGAATTTAGGCCCTAAAAACAAGGAATCCAACCTTTAGACATAAATAAGCTCTCATGAATCCAAACTCAAGGCACTTTTCCTTCTCATGAAGATTGGAAGCTTTAACCCTAGAAATTATCTTTATCAAAAAACTAGTTCTTATTCCATATTGAATCAGCTGATTCATTATTAACAGGTTCAAGCTATGATCCACATAAGTAATAAATCTATAACAATATATCAAAGGAAAAACATGCGCTTAACATTTATTCTAGTTTCAACAAACCTAGAGAAGTAAAATTCTCAATTAACACACATTTTATTATTATCAACAAGAATTATCATGCTTCAGGTTCATTAACCAATTTCATAATCTCATGGAATAACCAATTCAATCAAACATGAATACTTGTATCGATTTGATCAATATCAAATTACAAAAAAGAATTGGATTAAAAACATGCCTCTTATAGAATTATTCTTAAGATAATTAATTATGAATTAATTCTAGATTAACCGTATTTATCAATTTTAACATGATACTTCAAGCATAAGAACATGCTAAAAAAGAATAGAAAAGATATCAAATTAAATAGAAAATCAAGAGGCATCTCATCATAATGGTACAAATAACATAAAAATTCAATCACTAACTAATTATATAATCTGGATCAATATTTATTAGGTTAATTACATTTCCATCCAAAGAACTAAAACATTATCAATTTAATATAAAACATAAATAATGGATAAGAAATGAATCTCCTAACTCAAAAGAGTTAATGTTCTTTATACGAGAATAAACCAACATTATAGATCTATGATCACCTCTCCCATGAGGAAAATATGATCTCCTAAAGGTGTTATCCCACAAACACACTAAAAAAAATAAAGAAATCTCATTTTAAAATATGAGTTTAAGTGTCATAGTATGTATAGAATAAACAAGAAGAAACAAGGCTGGTTAGGGATAACCTTATATAAAATTAAGAAGAACACATCTTGAATCACCACAGATCAAAGACAGAATCAAAGGATCGACCCCCTTCAATAGAATCTCCAAAACCCTAGGAAGAGGGTCGTTAGCCATTTAGAAAATGAGAGAAGCTATAGGGTTTGAGGAAAACCCAAGACACTGTAGCATTTATATGAATGATGCACAAGGAATTTACATGGAGTATAAAGCTTACACATCATGTAAATTTCATGTTTCAGATCTCATCTAAAAACACTTCATCTAGAAGTATTTAATCCCTAATATTTACATGCATTGAATCACCCCATAAACCATCCTTAACAAACTGTAAAGTGCACATACATGACATAAAAACCCATTACACTCTATGTATTATCCTGGCTTCAAGATTTTTAGCAGCCGGACCCTACCAAAATTTCTCTAGGGATCCTCATAGCACCATGATCTTTGGAAACATGAAAAGGGTTAGATTACAAAGATCTAGAACCTTAAATTAGATAAATATAAAACAATTCTTTTCCTCAAGAATAAAAAACCTAACCAGAGAGTTAAATGGGGTCATCTAAACAACCACCCCATGAGATAGCTCTCAAAGATCACTCCGTCATAGGATCTCAAATACCTCACTCAGAGGAAACAAGAACAAAAACATGCATTCACAACCAGCTCCTAAACACTCTCTTGGGGGAGATAACTCTCAAATGAGAGAAATTTTTCCAACAATAAACATGAGGAAACCATCTCATAAATAAAAAATGTTAACATCCACAAGAGAACAATGTTACAAGAGAAGAGCTAAACATTAAACAGCTTGGGGTACTAAGTACACATTTATGACTCAAAATCCCAAGTACTTTCCTCCACACCACTATGCCGCCATAATATATGGACCAAGGGAATAAAACACCAATGAAACACCTTTTACTGGAGGTCATGGATCTCTATAGGATGCTCCTCAAAGGTCTCATCATCATCAATATCAATCTCGCCCCAATCGAGGACATGATAATCATCATGGAGATAATGATGGAGCTATGACATGTGACAAACATTGTGTATCTAGATCATTTGTGGGGGAATTTCTATCCAATACTCAATGACTCAAACATGATACAACACCTCAAAAGTCAAAAAAAATTAGCGATAAATATTTCTCCTATGACTAAACCATCACTTCCCATAAAGAGGAGTCACCTTCAAGGAAAAATGATCTCTAATGTCAACCTCTATAGATCTCCTCCTATGATCAAAATATGACTTCTAAAAATCATACACTACCTTCATCCTCTCATGAATTACTTGAACTATCTTTATCATATTTTATGCTAGTTTTGGCCCCAAAATTTTGGCCTATCTAAACATTTTCTAGCACAATAGATAATGTTAGGTTTAGTTGTATAAAGATTCAAATGGAATTGCACAAATGGTAGAGTGGAGATAATTATTGTAAGAAAATTCAACCAAGGGTAGGTGCCTCATCCAAAAACCTCCAAAATTTAGAACAGAAGAGTGAAAAGTTTATTTAGGAGTCTAGATGGTCCATTCTGTTTGACCATATATCTATGGATGAAAAGTAGAGATAAGATATATCTGAGAGACAAAATCATGTTGAATACCTTTCTATGATCTCTAAATAAAATGAGTATCTCAATCAAAGATGATCATAATTGGAAATTAATGGAGTTTTACTACATTAAACAGATACTACCTTGAAAAAACATCCACTAATATCAACTCCCTGATCGCTATAGAGTGATATGGTTTCATCAAGAAATCTAATATCACTCATATAATATCATATCATCCCCGAGATTGAGGTAAACGTTGGAACCAAGGTTATTCATTTCTAATAATAGAGTTTAGTTTGTTTTTATTGTCAATATTTACACGGATGACTAGGGAGGTTGCAAGGAATAAGGTCATACATTTGAGGCTGAAATTAGTATTGAAGGTTGAATAATTTTCCAGTGTTTGCAAATTTTTTGGGCCTCAAAATCTGGAGTTTGGTAACAATTTGCAGCAATAGTATGCGGTGAAGGCCAACGGTACGCGGGGAAGGCACGCAGTGCGCGGTGAAGGTGCGAGGTACATGGTGAAGGTGCATGGTACATGGTGAAGGCATGCAGTATGCAGAAAGGTGCACAGAACTAATAATAGTTGGAAAAAGCGGTACATGATGAAGGCATGTGGTATACATAATGCTGCCGAAAACAGTTCGCAACAAAGGTACACGGTGAAGAAATGCAGTAGGTGGGAAGTTGATGTTTTGTAGGATTATTGCTGTTCACAAAATAGGAGCAGTACGCAGTGGAGCCTAACAGTACGTGGATGGAGTTTTGTTTACAGTGAAGATTGTCCCACATTGAAAATTTCAGTAAATCAAATTACCAATATTTGCAGATTTATGTGCCTATTTAGGGAACAGTAATACCCTTTGTTATGTTATCAGGTTGAAGATTAAAATTTCATGAATAAATTTGGTGAAGTCCGTAGTGGTATGCAGTACAAAAGATGGTACATGGTGAGAATCATCCACGTAAGGAAAATAGTACGTGGAAGAGAGGGTGGTTCGCTCAGGTAACTCTCGTAGTACGCGACGCAATAAGGAAGTACACAGAGCATGGCAGTATGCTGAGAAGGGTAGTTCATAGAGGAGCTGGACGGTACGTGAAGGAGTTGGACGATATGAGAAAATTGTAGTGGTACGCAAAAATAGAAGCAGTACACGAAACACCCAAGGAAGCCTGAAAATTAACCAAATCAGTTTACGAAATTAATTTATATAACATATCAGTGTATGAGAAAATAAATTTTATCTATGGGTGATTACATGACTTCAATAGAGCATCCATTTATAGTTTAGGATTCATGATTTAATTATAAACCATTGAAGCGAACTTCATTTTGTTAAACTGAGTGAAGATTATTTCAACATAGTAAGCAAGGGGGATTCAGTAGAAGTGATCCAAGGGATGTAGTGTGCTATCCCTAAACATTGTAAAGGTAGTGTGCCTGACATAGAGTGAATATGCTAAACTCTTGTAATCCATAACTTGTAAATATAAGTGGTTTTTTGTATGAATGAAACACTGTCGGCATATGCTTCTTGCACATAGCCCTTAGTAGTTAACCAAGTAATGTTTTTGTGTCATTTCATTGCATGTGATTGTTTATATTCAAAACTTACTTTTTAGAAAATTTTAACAAGTTCCTACCAATGTGGGTACAAGATCTATAAGTTTAAATGAAAAATTTGACACCTTGATTCACCCCTCCCCTCTCAGGGTGTTCTGGGGTCCTTCAAGTGGTATTAGAGCCAAAAGGTTACTGATGTTAAATCTATCCTGTTTTTTTGGCATGGAGAATATAGTTAATATTAGGGGAGTTCCTTTTTTTTTATGGAATTAACTTTCAGATATAGAAGAATAAGATGAGATCTCATCTAAGATCTATTTTAATTGATGTACTTTTTTCCACTGCACAAGGAATATAGGTCACTAATCCAACCAGTCTATTTATGATAGATACAGATAGGAAAATGATGGATGTTGATGCTAAAGCACAAAATTCCCTAACTACATCTCTTTATGATCAAATATATATGTAGGTGATGAAATTCACATCATAATATTCTATGTGGGAGAAACTGGAGAATATTTATGAAGGTGACAGAAAAGTGAAGGATTTGAAGCTCCCCGTTTTACACAATAGGTTTGATGATCTGAAGATGCACCCTAATGAAAATGAAGATTATTTATTCAATCGAATTAATGATGTTGTAGGAGAAATTTGAGGTCATGGAGAATAGATCAAAGAAATTAACATTTTAATAAAAAATTTTAGAATACTTCCACCCATTTATAATGCAAAGGTTTCAGATCTTGAAGAAAAATATCTTTCCAAACTTTCTCTTAATAGTCTTCTGAGAATCCTGGTGGCATATGAGATGAGACTCAACCCCGAAGATGCAACAACTCGTGTAAGAAAGTAAATGACATTCAAATCCATAGGAAAAATGTAATTTTTAGGATATTATGTTGATGAAGACGATTAGGAAAAATAAGTTCTTTATCTCATTTCTAAGAAACTCAATAAGGGAACATGGAAATTTTAAGGAAAGCTACCTATGGATTGTTTTCCCCGTGGAAGAGTTGGGCACATTGCCTATCATTTCCCAAGAAATTCAATGTTGAAGAAAGTGAAGATGAATACATTCAAAATCCCCCTAAAAGGTTTTTCAAAAAGAGTGATTTTAAATCTGGAAATAAATTTCAATGAAATATATTTTTTTGTGAAGAAGAAGATGATGATAATGAACTCTTTGAGGAAGAGGAAGCAGAATTCAAATCTGGGAATCATGATTCCATGATGGCTACCATTGAAAAATCAGAACCATTAATAGATAAAGATAGAGATAATAAATTGACTAATTATTCAAATACCAAGTGGAAACTTAAGGAAGCTTTTAGTAAGCTTGAGAATAAATGTATTATTAGTAATAAGTGGAAAGAAATGGTGAAGGAATCTTCAGAATATATTGATCAGTTGGAAGTATAAATTGATTGACTAGAAGAACTGGTGAAAGTACAATCATTAATCCGTGAAAGTACTGATGATGTTGTGTAACTAAAACTCAGAATTTAAGAACAAGCAAAGGTCATCAATGACCATACCTCGATAATGGAGGTGAAGTCCAAGACCATTGAGGGGATCGAAGAATAAGTTGTTACTCTGAGAAGTAAACTCGAAAGTGAATCAATTTAAAAAGAATCAAAGAAGAAAATAAAATTAGGAAGGTCCTCAGATGCTGAGCTTCTAGAGAGAGAAAAAAATTGTTCTGATAGAGTTGAAAAGATCATGAGTGATCAACGACCCACATGCATGAGAAATGGTGGAATTAGTTGTGATGCTGAAACGTCAAATGCTATAAATAAAGTGAACTAGAATAAAGGCAAGTTGAAAGTTGATCATGTTGAAAAGCCACCAGAAGTGCTGAAAAAGAAATCCTTAAATCAAACTAAAAGGACAACTAAAGATTATCCTTGAGTTTTTAGAAATGATAGGGAGTTAAACTATTTTCCCAAGGAAGAAGTAATTAGGAGAAATAGAAGTGATATGACATTTCCTTTCAGGAAGTGTCATTTTTGTGGCTTTTTAGGCCATACAATGTCATACTGCGAAGATGCAAGGAGCTATATGAATGGGTAAGAGTTAGGAGTTCAACAAATAAGAACATATTCATATCCAAATTCTTATAGGAGAAATAATTTCTATGGATATTATTTTCATTGCTCTAATTTTGGCCATAATGCTGTGTATTGCAGGTGGAGGTATGACATGAGAAATTCATTTAATGCTCAAAGACGTTTCAATACTCGTCAACCAGATGGTGTTTCTATTTCAAACAGGTTTTCTCCTCTGGAAGAAGAATTTGAATATGAAGAACCCATGTACAAGGAAGAGAGAATTGAAAGGAAATCAATGTCCTACACTCAATTCAATATCTCATGGAAAGAAAAAAAAAGAAAATTGAGAAATCCAATTTTGTAGAAGTAGCCCTCCAAGATACCAAGAAAAATAACACTTGGATTCTTGATAGTGGATGTTTGTCTCATATGATGGGAAATGAAGGCCTATTAATGAATACCAAGAAAAAGGTAGATGGAGCAATGAGGTTTGGTAATGATGGTGCTCTTAAGTTCAAAGGTAGTGGAAATATAGAACTTGATAATGACGAGCTGAGGAAGACGAAATTTCTTTATGTGGATGGACTACATCACAATCTTTTTAGTGTAAGACAACTCTATGACTCAGGCCTTATTGTGACATTCAATCAGAAGGGATGTAATATAAGAGAAAAGCTTGGGAATTATCTCATGAAAGGCTATAGAACAGATGATAAATTATATCAGTTTGACATTTAAGAGAACATTTTCTAAATAATAGTTGAAGAGGAAAACAACTTAGGACATCCGAGATTGTATAAAATCAATTATAAAGACAAGGAAAATATATCTATGCGAAGGATAGTCACGGATATCCCTAATATAATGAATAAATGGGAAAAGACTTGTGATGGTTTCTTACGAGGAAAGCTGGTCTACAGGTCATATCATCCAAAGAAGAAAAAGGAATCTCATTTTATTGATCTCATTCATACAGACATATGTGTCCCGATAAATGTTTCTAGAACTCATGGAGAAAGGTAATTTGTCCTCTTCATAGATTATTACAGTAGAATGGAATGTGTAATGGTCATACATAGAAAATTAAAAGTGATTGACTACATGAAAACATATCATTGAATCGCCAAGAATGATACTGGAAAAATAATCAAAGTGCTGCAATCTGACAATAGAGGGGAATACACGTTCATTGAGTTTGAAAATTACCTAGAGAAGCATGGGATACAACATGAGATAGATACTATGAGAACTCCATAGAAAAATAGATCTATTGAGCGTAAGAATCGATGGGTAAACAACATGGCTACAACTATGCTGATTGAGAGTTGTATTCCTAAAAATTACTGGAAAGTGGAAGTTCAAGCTACAATGTGTATTCAAAACTATATAGGGCTATATATGGGTGAGACAAAGACACCATATGAATTGTGGCATGGAAGGAATACCTCCTTGAAATATTTTCATGTTTTCAGAAGCAAATGTTTCATCCAAAACAAAGAAGGAAATCAAGGTAAGTATGGTGACAATGAAGATGAATGAGTATTTATTGGATACTCAATGAAAAAAATACTACAAGTGATTTAATAAGTGCTTGGGAAGAATTGTGGAAAACATTGATGTTACGATCATTGAAGAGAAAAATATTAATGCTTTAAGTAATTCTTATACTGACGTGATATAAGACAAGGAAGAATGTGAACATGAGGAAGATGTTCAAAACTCTCATGAGTCACATCATGATGTTGTCTCAGAAGAAAAATCAAAAGATGAAGCTATAGCTAGAGAGAATTTGGTCGAACCACAAAGGAGAAATCGAAGAAAATAAATTGATTAGTCCAACATTATCATGGATTGGAATGCACCCACATAGACAAGGATAATGGAGAATAATTCTCAATCTGCATTTCTATCAGTTGTGGAACCATCCTCATTTGAAGAGGTTATAAAGGATGAGTCATGGGTGAAAGTGATGAATGAAGAGTTAGATCAGATTGACAAAAACCAGACTTGTGATCTTGTTAGAAGACTTTAAGGTCACAATGTGACTGGTATGAAGTGTATTTTCAAGAACAAATTTGACAAGCATGGAAATGTGATAAAAAATAAGGCGTGCTTATTTCTTAAGGGATATTCCCAAATCAAAGGTGTTGATTATGAAGAGACACTTTCTCCTGTAGTGAGACTTGAGTCAGTAAAACTATTTCTTTCCATGGCAATCCAAAGAGGTTATAAAGTGTATCAAATGGTTTTCAAGACATCATTCTTAAATGGAGTATTGGAATAAGAATTCTACATTGAAAAACCTATGGGGTTTATTCTTGGAAATGATGAAATGAAGGTTTGAAAATTAAAGAAATCTCCCTGTTGCATGAAATAGGCACCAAGGGCGTGGTACTCTTGGTTGGAATCTTATATGAGAAATCTTGAGTTTAAAAGAGGATGAGTGGATCACAATATCTATGTGAAGAACTCTCAAAAGGATAATTTCATGGCATTGGTACACATGTATGATATTATTTTTGGTGGAAGTAAACGGGGATCAGTGGATGAATTTTCCACTCATATGAAATCTGAATTTGAAATGTCCATGATTGGTGAACTCACATACTCTTTAGGGTTGAAAGTACTTCAGAAGAAGTATTACACTTTCATTTCTTAGGAAAATTGTGCTAGAGAGTTCCTGAAGAAATTAAATATGCATGATTACAAACAAATGATGACTCTAATTTCAATTAGATCAAAGCTTGGAAAGCATGAGAAAGGGACTTCTGTGGATCCACCATGTACAAAAGAATCATAGGAAGCCTATTATACCTGATGGTGACATGGATATATATTATCTTTGCAAATTTACTTGCGGACTGTTTCATAGTAATCCGAAGGAAGAACCCATGAGGTAGTTACAGGAATCATGAGATAAATTCAAGGTACACATAATTATGGGATACACTTTTCTACAGGAATAGATAGTTAACTATCATCATTTTCTGATGCTGAATGGGTTGGAGATATAGTGCATAGAAAGTGTACCAGTGGCAGAGCATTCTATATTGGGAAGAAATGTGTGGGATGGTTTAGTAAGAAAAAAGAAATAACTTCACTTAGTAATGCTAAATATGAATATATATCTGCTACCAAGACATACAATTAGTTACTTTTGATGAAGCAACAATTGAGTGACATAGGTGATGAGGTGAAAAAAACAATAGTGATTTACTGTGATAACAAGAGTGCAATTGATCTTACAAAGAATCCTTTTCAATATTCTCATATGAAACATATTGATATTAGATATCACTTCATCAAGGAAAATTTGAACAAGGCATGATCAAAATGGACCATGCAAGAACTGATGAGAAAGTGGCTAACATTATGACCAAGCCACTGTCAGCGGCTGTGTTTGAGAAACATCGGTTGAAAATCGGTGTTCAGCCACCTTCCAATGCATAAAGAGGTTATGTGATTCTCCTCTCCCCAACTGTTTTAATTGTGATAATCTATTTTTTGATGTGTTGTAGGTTTATGGGGGAGATACGATCCATACAGAGTTTTTTCTAAGCTCTATAATTTTTACATATCGGTCATTGGGATTTATTGACAATGGGGGAGAATGGATAAATTAAATGGATTCAATAGAGAATGATCTATTTTTTCTAGATTAGGACAACGAAAAGAATTAAAACTATGGGGGAGAAAAAATAATAATGAGAACTCAATTCATGTCCTCTCTCTTTTTTTCTACATTGATCACTGCTCAGGTATATATAGAGTGATTCCTGAGTTGTTTCCTGAAGGTCCAAGTTTTGATCATGGATGACACATCAGTGAATTTATCTAGAGATTTCCAACAAACCCAAATTGGGGTATTTTTTGAAATAGGGCTATTCATTGCTAAGAATGGAGTTTGGTTTGTGTTTTTTGTCAGTATGCACATGGATGACTAGGGACATTGCAAGGAATGAGGTCATATGTTTGAGGCTGAAAGTAGTATTGAAGGTGGAATAATTTCAAAGTGTTTGCCAATTTTTTGGGCCTAACAAATCAAAAGTTTGATAATGATTTGTAGAAATGGTACATAGTAAAGCCCAACAGTATGCAGTGAAGGCACGTAGTGCGCAATGAAGGTGCGTAGTACGTAGTGAAGGCGCATGGTATGAAATGAAGGCATGCGGTATGAAGAACAATGTGTATAACCAAAAATAGTTCGCAGTAATGGTATGTGGTGAAGGCATGCAGTATGAGGAATGCTGAAAAAATGATCCTCAATGATGGTACATGGTGAAAACATACGGTACACGAGATTTTGAAGTTTGGAAGGATTGTTTCAGTTATCAAAATAGGAGTGGTACGCAGTGGAGCCTAACAGTACGCAGATGGATTTCAGTTTACAGTGAAGATTTTCACAAATTGAAAATTTGGGTAAATCAGATTACTGAAATTTTTGGAGTTACATGCCTATTTAAGGAACAATAATACCCTTTTTTTGAGTAATGATATTGAAGATTAAAATTTTTGGAAGAAATTCGGTGAAGTATGAAGTGGTACGCAGTGTAGAAGATGGTGCGTAGAGAGAACACATACATAAGGAAAAATAGTACGTGGAAGAGAGGGTGGTTCACACAGGCAGTACACAATGGAGCAAGGAAGTACGCAGAGCAGAGCAGTATGACAAGAAAGGTAGTTCATGGAGGAGCTGGATGGTACATGCAGGAGCTTGATAGTATGCAAAAATAGCAGCAGTACACAGAAACAACAGCAGTACATGGAACACCCAAGGAAGCCTGAAAATTGACCAAATCAGTTTGAGGAATTAATTTCCATAACATATCAGTGTATGGGAAAATAAATTACATATGTGGGTGAGTACGACACTTCAACAGAGAATCCATTTACAGTTGAAGATGCATGATTTAATGATAAACCATTGAAGCGACCTTTAGGTCGTTAAACTGAGTGAAGATTATTCGAATGTAGTGAGCATGGGGGAGTTAGTGGAAGTGATCAGAGATACACAATGTTCTATCCCTAAAACCTTGTAAAGGCAGTGCACTTGAAATAGGGTGACTGTGATAAAATTTTGTAATCCAAAACTTATGAAGATTAGTGGTTTTTGGTACGACCGACACACTGTAAGTGTATGCTCCTTGGACGTATCCCTTATTGGTGAACCAAGTAAAATTGCAATGTAATTTCTTTGCATGTAATTTTTTATATTATGCACTTCATCTTCAGATAGGTTTAATAGGTTTTGACCAATGTGGGAACAATATCCACAAGTTTAAAAGAAAAATTTGACACCTTGATTCACCCCTCCCCTCTAAGGGTGTTCTAGGGTCCTTTAGTAAATCGGTAAGGATGACCATAGATATGTCCTACCACTTCCACTAGAGGATATCTAAAGGCTGTAGAAAACCACCAGGAACATGGTGCTCAAAATTCACATTTTTGAAGACAAAACATCAAGAAACAAACTCTGGAACTGCATGTTTTAACCCAGGACCCCAAGAATAAACTCTCAAATCATTGCACATGTTTTTCCTGCTAGGATGTACCATTAATGGAAAACTATGTAACTCATGGAGGACCATCTCATACATCACTGAAGGAAGAAAAATTCTTCCCTATAAAAACACCCGATGTTTTCCATCCTTATATCAACCATTAGGGGCATCACTAAAAACAACTCGGTCCCTCCAAACCTCCACCTTAGAATCCCCCATCTAGGACTCCTCCACCCACAAAACTAAAGATGAATGTACCATCATATAGAATGGTAAAACTATTCCTGAATCCTCTCTCATATCTAGATGAATCTCAGAGAGTTATTTCATCACTCTCTATGAATCTCTAGTTTCACACACAACATCACTACATGACTTCCTCCTCAATGAATCAACTACAACATTTACCTTTCCTGGAATATAAGAAATATCAATGTTTTAATCCTATAATAATTCCATCCATAAACAATAACACAAGTTCATGTCACATTGGGAGAAGATATACCTTAGGATCTTATGATTAGTAAAGACCAAAAAATGATCACCAATGAGGTAATGTCACTACAACTTCAAAGAAAACACCACTGCTGATAACTCAAGATCATGGTTGGCATAGTTATGATCATGTGGATGTAACTGTTAAGACCCATAAGAAACATCTGATATATACTACATCAGAACACATCCTAATCAAAGACATGAAGTATCATAGAAAACCTCAAACTAAAATTATTCTACTAGAAATAAAAATATTGGAGTGCTAACCAACCTATCCTTAAGGTACTCAAAATCTAGATGACACTGGCTAGTACACAAGAATACATGATCCTTTTTGGTTAAGTCAATCAGAGGAGTAACAACCCAAGATAAATTGGCTTCAAACCTCCTCTAATATCCTACAAGACCAAGGAAATTCCTCACCTATACCACTATATTGGGGGATTCCTAAGAAACAACCACCTCTATCATCGAAGGATCCACATATAGTCCCTACTAGGACACAACATTCCCAAAGAAATAGAATTCACAATCCCAGAACTCACAATTCAATAACTTCCTAGATAGCTGCTCAGGGTGAAGAACTACCAGAATAACATGCAGAAGCTCTACATGCTCTTCCTGAGACATAGAGTAGATAAGGATGTCATTAATGAAAACCACCACAAACTTATCTTAGAACTCTAAGAACACTATGTTCATCATCCCCATGAACACATTTAGGGAATTTATCACACCGAACGTCATCCCAATGAACTCATTATTCCCATGGAAACAATAGAACACAGTCTTATTAATATCCCTCTCCTTTACCCACATATGATGGTATCCTGACTGGAAATCAATCTTTGAGAACCAACTTGATCCTTTCATAAAATCAAATAAATCATCAATATACAGAATAAGATAGAGGTTCTTCATTGTAACTCATTTAAAGAGATAAAAATCGATACAAAGCTACAAACTACCATCAATATTCTTTATGAAAAAAGTGGTGCACCCCAAGGTGACACATTTGGCCAAAAAAAATCATTGCAACAGATCTTCGATTTGTACTCGTAGCTCTTGAAACTGAGAAGGCACCATCTTATATGGAGACATTGATAAGGAGACAGACCTAGTTGTAACTCGATCCCAAACTTGTTCCCCCATTGAGGGGGTAATGCTACAACTTCCTGTAGAAAAAAATAGGTTACTCCTCCACAACCATGGGAAACACTGAATATTGAACCTCCAAGGAGCTCAACATCAAATTATCCATCGTAGAAGTTAAGTATGATACATGCCTATAACCCATATGAGGGTCTCTCTCACCAAAAAACACTACTATATCTCTATCATCATTATAAAACACAACCTGACTCCTAAATAAATCCAAAATAGCATACACTGAATACAACCAATCCATAATGAGTATGGTGTCACATGGTTTTATCCTAAACATAGGAAGTCCCCCCTAAGAGCGGTGCTTCCCCATCACTAGATCATAGTCTCAACATTCTTTCTACAAGTCAGTTCAACCAAAAACTGGCATATTCAATGCCAAGGCACTGTAAGACACTCTACCTCAAGTCCAAAAGTATATACAATGGAAGGTGATATAAAGGAGTGCATCAATCCTGAATCAAAAAAATCATGAACCTATGTAGAAAATGTAGAGACCCGAAGCCTGACTTAAATGGACATTACATTACTTTTTCGGAATACTTAGTACATAAAAAACACACACACACAAGGATCGTAATAGTTTAGTGTCTTTGGAAACTCGGAACGTAATCTTCTATTCGTGGTGAAAGATCTTCAATATCTCCCATAAAGATCTTCCTTTTTTTTAAACCTAAAACCTTTCTTTATATCATGGGGAAAAGAAAACATAAAAGGGTGAGCTCAAATGCTCAGTAAGGGTAAACAAAATAGAAATCAATCACATCATATTCATAAGAACATAACTTTTGTAAATCTTAACCTACAAAAGAGAGCATAATTTCATAACATGGGATAAATCATAGTAGTGAAATGAAAGCCCAATAATCATACCCTAAAACATGAAACTTTGTGGAATACACACATAATCATAGATAATCGTTTCTTGTTAGTCAATACTCATTGCCAAGACTATCTTAGTGGACAAAGTCCCTTTCTGAATCGAGTAACCCTCGTTTCAGTCCTGTTTCACTAAACCGGTATAACCTACCATTTCAGCCATGTCTATCTCATGAGATATAAAATCTTTACCCAATGCATTGGAGGGAGATATAGGTCCCACCCATCTCATAATGATACCATTCTTATGTGTGCCACAAAATCATAAGTCATACATCATTACATAACCCATGTAATAAAAATGGGATTCTTAAACAACATGACATCATAAAACAATTCATATAAGATAAAGGAATTCATAAAACTAATTCCATCACAACATAATCAAATCAATGTAACAATAGGGATAAAAACAGAACCCTATGTTATCTTATATGGAAAATAATTTTGATAAAACACTTCAAATGAATTCTTGAGGAAAATATCCTTTCTTCTTCAAAATCAATTTCTTTTCACAAAACGTCATGCAATTTTAAAAGAAAGAGATTTTATTGAAAATAGTCATGAAATCTTTTGGAGGAAGCTTTATGAAAATAAGGCTTTATAAAAACCGTAAAAATCCATTCGTGCCGTATAAGTTTAAAAAAAACATTCCTTGTACTTTTGTCGGAAAAGTCAAAAAGTACCTCGTACGAAAAATGACAAAAGATTCCTTTCATATCTTTTATAAAAACTTACCGAAGGGTAAAATTGGATATTAACTACTGTAGAAGGATGGAAATAATATTACATATTGAGGAAACATGGATGTGGATGATAAAATACACCCCAGTAAATACTAAAGTATAAACAATCTCGGATAAAATTGAGATTGTGATATTTCCCTTACCTTAGGTCCGACTTGCTTTGTGAGTGTCCGAACCTCCTGTATATGATTTAAATCATGTTATTGAATTATTCCAGAATCATATTCATTGTTATTATATCATATATGGTCCACTTATGACTTTATATTACCCGTTCTTTTGTAAATTCATGTTAAAGTAGCGTTTTGGGTAAAATCGTCTCATTTGTCGTTCGTGTTTTTAACTTGTAATTATTCATATGATTACTTAGATCATGATTACTTAATTCCAGAATATAAAACATGATTTATATATATATATATATTCATTATACACATATATAATAAATTAGTAAATGGAAAGAAATACACCGTTCATGGAGACGGTAGTTCGTACGTACGCATGAACGCTGTTTTCGTTTCCTTATTGAATTGAATGGAATTAAGTAGATGACATACATATAAATATAAATAATTCCAGTATCATTATTAGGTCATATATTGAATTATTACTTTTTATATATACTTTATAATCATTCATGAATGGTTAATCATTGAGAATGAATCTCATCGCGTCGTGGAGACGGTAGTCCGTACGTACGCACGAGCGATGATATCGTTCCCATGGTCGTGTAATTGTGTTAAAGTGTATGTGTACTATTTCAGTATCAATATAAATTTATAATAATCATATATAGTTACTCATTACACCTTTATACCCATCCAATTAATGTGGTGGCGGAAAATAGATTGCACCACGGCGTGGAGATGGTATTCCGTACGTACGCACGCGCGGTGATTTCCTTTTTCTGTAGGATGGATAGAAGGTTAATTAGAGTTGTTTCATATTTATAATAACATATCAGTATATAAGAAATACTTATGTTATTACTTTATCATGAAACAACTAAAGAAGAAGAAGTTGAAGAAGAAAGAAATTGAAAAAGATCGGTAATGGATATTACCTCTTTTTGACGCGCCTTTTCTTAACCTCCACTTAAAGAACTAAGGATGGTCTTTGAAGAAGACCAGGACCTCTATGATGATACTAGGGAAGTGTAGAAGGGATTTTGGCAGGGTTTGTCCGAGCTTGAGTGCTCAAATTGGTGTGAGGAGGAGGGGGAGGAGGTGCCCTTTTATAAGGTAGGAGAGGGGCACCTTAGGAATATCTCAAAATATTATTTTATATTAAAGTCAAAATCGGTTTATAATGGTTCCAAAGGGTCTTATTTCGAAGCTAAAGTGGGGATGGGTCGAAATCCTATCATCCAATAGGATTTAGACAAGTTTAGGGTATTATTTTAACCTTATCAATTAGATTTAACTCTAAGTTAAATAATTTAACTTTTACCGTGTATTTTTGTTTTCTTACACTATATGGTTAATATACTTACTATAACATGCCAAAAGAACCCCTAATTATTTAGTATTAATATATATATCCTTATATAAGTCATTTTGCCGAACCTTAGATTTTTAGGAATAAAATAACAATTAATAATATAATATTTGATTTAAAAACTATTTTGTGTCAATTTTGACACTATTTGATTTATGATTTTTGTGAAAGTCATAAGAGAATTATATGTTCGAACCAAGTTGATTAAATCAACAATAATATATCATATTAACCTATAAAATTAGTGGAATTAATAAAAAGTCTCAAATTACATTTATTTTGGTGTTTATTACATCAATTTTGTCAATATTGCATTAATAAGATAATTACTGCATCATCATTGTGTCATAAATAAATTAAATTATTTAATGTCTAAAAATTACAAATAAAATACCATTATATAGGAAATCTTTTTAGCTTTCTAATGAATATTTATAGTCTAATTTAGCTTATGTATAACCCCATATTAAAAATGTTTTAGTAAATAAACTTTGATTTTAACACTTTTAACTCTTCTTTAAATAAATTAATAATAAATGTCCTAATCTAATCCAAGTGGGCCTAAATGGTCATATTTTATTCCTAAGTTTGTTTTTGGTCGAATTAAACTTGTCCAATAGAATTAGGACATGTGTTAGGGTAATAATAATATCATTTCTCCCCTTAATTACCCTATTTACTTTTAACCGTGGTAAAAAAAAGTAAAAAGTTACTATTCACCAAAAATTATTTTCATCTCATTGAACCACATTTTACTTACTGACATCAACCGTGTCTCTCGGATTTTTGAAATTCCATTCACATAAGCGGTAAAATTAAGATTTATGAAGGAATTAATTTTTTTAACTACCACTTAGTAGTTTCACTATTCATCAAAAATTGATGTTTTTCAGAACAATGCCAAAATTTCATCCTAAGCTATATTTCATATTCCGAATTCAAAAATGAAGTATATTTTAACAAATTCATAACATAGAAGTTTCATTAATTAATTTTATAATTTAATCCCGCTGTTAAAACAAATAGCATGTTTTTAAGAAACAATATCTATCAAAAGATTGACACTTGTTTATGTCTGGTTTAAATGTGAAATTACATCCAATGACCAACATTGTATTAAATTGTAAAAATATATTCTAAATATACTTTAAAACCACTCAAATTAATAATTTATCACTATTAATTATTTCAATTGAAAAATTTGTTTTTAACTAAAATTTAGTAATTTTCACTATTCATCAAAATGTGAAAGTTATCCGAAAAGTACCAAAATTTCACCTTAGGCTAAATTTGATACTACGAATCCAAAAATGAAGTCCATTTTGAGAGATAAAATTTCTAAAATTTTAAAAGGTGGTTATTACTATTCATAACGGCTAGTTATAATAATATTTTAATAGCATATCGTTGTTTAGTGAAACTCAGTATTGCGTACTACACACACTATCGAGGAAGGATGCAATTGCGTGTAATGCAAGTAAAGTCAAAGATGCATGTTGTGCAAGCTCCTTTTGGTGTAGCATACATCACAAGACATTAATAAAATTAAAAAGAATATTTTTCATAAAATCTCGGGCTGTTACATTCTACCCCCCTTAAAATGAATTTCGCCCTCGAAATTCATCGGGGTTATAAATGGTTTACTATTAGAAAGTTTCTTTAATAGAAACCCACATCGTAAAAAGGAATACCAAAACCAATATTTAAAAACAAAATTATGAAACTTAACGGTTACCCAAATAAACAAATCACTGGGTTTCCACATAGGTGAAAATATGGATATGGAAGAAAAATCTAACCATCATGTTCTGATGGAGAGTGGTAGAGAACATGGCTATGGAAAAGCCAACAATCACAAAGCCATAAATTTGTGACGATCTAAGGTACCATCTTATTCATCAGATATAAGATCACTAGGACAACATTTTTGGTTTTCAAGATCGTTTCCCTAAAGTTAAAGAATTAGAATAAATACTTACTTTATTTTGGTACAATCTCACTGTTGTTCGTGCCTTTAACAATTTCCACTTCATCTCTTAAATAAATGAAGTTGAATTTGTTATTCGTGAAGTGTTAGCAGATCATGTGATAGAATGACGGGTCATTTCATCTGTCTCAAACAAAAGGTTAGCAAAAGTTATTAAATATTCATAAGTCATTCTATAGTGAGATTAATCATATATGGTTTCTAAAATGGATTATACTTCATATATCATACTTCTTAATAAAATAAAACTAGTTTCTACTAAACAGGGACTTCCTGTAGGCCAGTGGTAGGCGATAAAGGCCAGTCGCACTTCGGTTGTGGGTTCGATTCCCACAGCCTTGTCCGACGCAATGGGTTGTCTCCCATTCTGCAGGTTGTCCTTTTTCTAAAACTATATTACTATAACATCCAATCAATAATATCGAAAAAACTTCTTTCCTTAAACAATACTAACTTATGTCCAACATAATCCATTCCAATATTTAGGCTTATCCATAATACTGCAGTCCACTCTCATAACATAGTGAAAATGATTACCAGAGATTTAATACCATCGTTGATCCCCATATAGCATAAGATATGTTTTTTTGGTCACATTCCAAACATTCAAAGTCCTTAATCATGTATTCTCTTGAAAACCTTAGTGAAAACATGAATGCAGTTAAAATTTAACACTTTCCACATACCAAAATCCTCAAAATTCTATATACTCAAACAATGATATCACTTAGTCCTTATATCAATCATGAGCTCATGAATACTGTTAAACATTTCATTTTCTCGTTTTCCCTTCATTATGCGCATAATATCTCAATCACTTTGAATACCACATTAAACCAATACATAAATATTCCAATATTCCATGATACAACATTATTTGGAATCCCATTACATAAACACTTAATCATTCCACCACATCGTTGTCATATTCAACATTGCCAATAGTGATCACATGTGACTTCCCTTTGTCCTTTGCCTTAAGCGGTTTCTCATGTCGATCATCACTAACCCTTGGATTAGGGCATTTATTAGCATAATGCCCCATTTCCTTGCACTTGAAGCATTGAAGTGTTGGTTGTGCATTCTCTGCAGTGTTTTCTTTATTCACATCATTAGAATCCCTTTTTCCATTACTTCGACACTCAGCTGCTCGATGACCTTCTTTTCCACACTTAAAACATTTTCTAGTCCCTTTAAGACAATCTCCACCATGCTTCTTTCCACACTTTGTGCATAAGGAAACATTCATCTTCTTTTCACCATTATTCTGAGATTTCTCCTTGAACTTCATCTTTCGTTTCTTGTCAAAACCATGAGATGGATATGTAACACCAACTTCCATTTCTACCTTCATAGCACAACGCACAATTTATTCATATCTACTGAAGTCTCTTATAGCTAATGCCCTTCGAAGACTTGGTTTTAAGCCACTGAAAAATCGATCAACTTTACTTTCAGGTTGGATGATAATACCAGAAGCGTACCTTGCAAGTCTTGTAAAATTCGATTTGTATATACCAAAAGATTCATCATCCTTTTGCTTTAGTTCAAGAAACTCCTTCTCCATCTTTGTTCGAAGAATACAAGGGAAGTACTTACTGAAAAACAAGTTCTTGAACTCGTCCCATTACATGGACTCAATTTCATCTCTTTGCCTCGTATTCTTGATAAGATCCCACCATTGATCAGCTTCACCTTCCAAACGATATACTTCTAAGATGACTTTATCATGCTCAGAACATTGAAGAACTGAAAATATCTTTTCAGTGGTACTGATCCATTGTTCAGCAACAAGTGGATCAGAAGACCCACTGAAAGAAGGTGGACGTTGCCTCATGAAGGACTCAATAGAATATTGTTCCCTTCTCTGCTCATTTGGAAGTCCAGAATGATTCATAGCTTGTGTAAGGATAGCAACAAGAGTTTTCACTCCATCACCCATAACATTTGTTTGTTCAGGAGGACAATCATTGCATTGTCCATTGCATTGATCAACACGGTTCCTTCGGGTTCCAGCCATAGTCTAAAACCCAAAAAGAATAGTGTGAGAGGCAAAAATAATGCTAGGGAAAATAACATAATAAAGGGGGAGTACCTTCAATATCTAACATCTTAGGTTTAATTCTGTGATCGTTAGCTTAGTTCTAGTACTATAACCTATACGTATACTTATCCTTAGGGACATCCCTAGACATACCTTAGAAATATCTCTAGGGATCTCACTAACGTTTTCGCACCCTAGTTTCCAAAGGTTGACTAAACATTTCCTCTGATACCAACTGTAGAGACCCGAAGCCTGACTTACATGGACATTACATTACTTTTTCAGAATACTTAGTACATAAAAAAAACACACACACAAGGATCGTAATAGTTTAGTGTCTTTGGAAACTCGGAACGTAATCTTCTATTCATGGTGAAAGATCTTCAATATCTCCCATAAAGATCTTCCTTTTTTTTACCTAAAACCTTTCTTTATATCCTGGGGAAAAGAAAACATAAAAGGGTGAGATCAAATGCTCAGTAAGGGTAAACAAAAGAGAAATCAATCACATCATATTCATAAGAACATAACTTTTGGAAATCTTAACCTGCAAAAGAGAGCATAATTTCATAACATGGGATAAATCATAGTAGTGAAATGAAATCCCAATAATCATACCCTAAAACATGAAACTTTGTGGAATACACACATAATCATAGATAATCGTTTCTTGTTAGTCAAGACTCATTGCCAAGACTATCTTAGTGGACAAAGTCCCTTTCTGAATCGAGTAACCCTCGTTTCAGTCCAGTTTCACTAAACCGGTATAACCTACCATTTCAGCCATGTCTATCTCATGAGATATAAAATATTTACCCAATGAATTGGAGGGAGATATAGGTCCCACCCATCTCATAATGATAACATTCTTATGTGTGCCACAAAATCATAAGTCATACATCATTACATAACCCATGTAATAAAAATGGGATTCTTAAACAACATGACATCATAAAACAATTCATATAAGATAAAGGAATTCATAAAAATAATTCCATCACAACATAATCAAATCAATGTAACAATAGGGATAAAAACAGAACCCTATGTTATCTTAGATGGAAAATAATTTTGATAAAACACTTGAAATGAATTCTTGAGGAAAATATCCTTTCTTCTTCAAAATCAATTTCTTTTCACAAAACGTCATGCAATTTTAAAAGAAAGAGATTTTATTGAAAATAGTCATGAAATCTTTTGGAGGAAGCTTTATGAAAACAAGGCTTTATAAAAACCGTAAAAATCCATTCGTGCCGTATAAGTTAAAAAAAACATTCCTTGTTCTTTTGTCGGAAAAGTCAAAAAGTACCTCGTATGAAAAATGACAAAAGATTCCTTTCATATCTTTTACAAAAACATACCGAAGGGTAAAATTGGATATTAACTATTGTAGAAGGATGGAAATAATATTACATATTGAGGAAACATGGATGTGGATGATAAAATACACCCCAGTAAATACTAAATTATAAACAATCTCGGATAAAAATGAGATTGTGATATTTCCCTTACCTTTGGTCTGACTTGCTTTGTGAGTGTCCGAACCTCCTGTATATGATTTAAATCATGTTATTGACTTATTCCAGAATCATATTCATTGTTATTATATCATATATGGTCCACTTATGACTTTATATTACCCGTTCTTTTGTAAATTCATGTTAAAGTAGCGTTTTGGGTAAAATCGTCTCATTTGTCGTTCGTGTTTTTAACTTGTAATTTTTCATATGATTACTTAGATCATGATTACTTAATTCCAGAATATAAAACATGATTTATATATATATATATTCATAATACACATATATAATAAATCAGTAAATGGAAAGAAATACACCATTCATGGAGACGGTAGTCCATACGTACGCATGAACGCTGTTTTTGTTTCCTTATTGAATTGAATGGAATTAAGTAGATGACATACATATAAATATAAATAATTACAGTATCATTATTAGGTCATATATTGCATTATTACTTATTATATATACTTTATAATCATTCATGAATGGTTAATCATTGAGAATGAATCTCATCGCGTCGTGGAGACGGTAGTCCGTACATACGCACGAGCGATGATATCATTCCCATGGTCGTGGAATTGTGTTGAAGTGTATGTATACTATTTCAGTATCAATATCACTTTATAATAATCATATATAGTTACTCATTACACCTTTATACCCACCCAATTAATGTGGTGGCGGAAAATAGATTGCACCACGGCGTGGAGACGGTATTCCGTACGTACGCACGCGCTGTGATTTCCTTTTTCTGTAGGATGGATAGAAGGTTAATTAGAGTTGTTTCATATTTATAATAACATATCAGTATATAAGAAATACTGATGTTATTACTTTATCATGAAAAAACTAAATAAGAAGAAGTTGAAGAAGAAAGAAATTGAAAAAGATCGGTAATGGATATTACCTCTTTTTGACGCGCCTTTTCTTAGCCTCCACTTAAAGAACTAAGGATGGTCTTTGAAGAAGACCAGGACCTCTATGATGATACTAGGGAAGTGGATAAGGGATTTTGGCAGGGGTTGGACGAGCTTGAGTGCTCAAATTGGTGTGAGGAGGAGGGGGAGGAGGTGCCCTTTTATAAGGGAGGAGAGGGGCACCTTAGGAATATCTCAAAATATTATTTTATATTAAAGTCAAAATCGGTTTATAATGGTTCCAAAGGGTCTTATTTCGTAGCTAAAGTGGTGGTGGGTCGAAATCCTATAATCCAATAGGATTTAGACAAGTTTAGGGTATTATTTTAACCTTATAAATTACATTTAACTCTAAGTTAAATAATTTAACTTTTACCGTGTCTTTTTGTTTTCTTACACTATATGGTTAATATACTTACTATAACATGCCAAACGAACCCCAAATTATTTATTATTAATATATATATCCTTATATAAGTCATTTGGCCGAACCATAGATTTTTAGGAATAAAATAACAACTAATAATATAATATTTGATTTAAAAACTATTTTGTGTCAATTTTGACACTATTTGATTTATGATTTTTGTGAAAGTCATAACAGAATTATATGTTCGAACCAAGTTGATTAAATAAACACTAATATATAATATTAACCTATAAAATTAGTGGAATTCATAAAAAGTCTCAAATTACATTTATTTTGGTGTTTATAACATCAATTATGTCAATATTTCATTAATAAGATAATTACTGCATCATCATTGTGTCATAAATAAATTAAATTATTTAATGTCTAAAAATTAAAAATAAAATACCATTATATATTAAATCTTTTTATATTTATAATGAATATTTATAGTCGAATTTATCTTATGTATAACCCCATATTAAAAATGTTTTAGTAAATAAACTTTGATTTTAACTCTTTTAACCCTTCTTTAAATAAATTAATAATAAATGTCCTAATCTAATCCAAGTGGGCCTAAATGGTCATATTGTATTCCTAAGTTTGTTTTTGGTCGAATTACACTTGTACAATAGAATTAGGACATGTGTTAGGGTAATAATAATATCATTTCTACCCTTAATTACCCTATTTACTTTTAACCGTGGTAAAAAATAAGTAAAAAGTTACTATTCACCAAAAATTATTTTCATCTCATTGAACCACATTTTACTTACTGACATCAACTGTGTCTCTCAGATTTTTGAAATTCCATTCACATAAGCGGTAAAATTAAGATTTATGATGAAATTAATTTTTTTAACTACCACTTAGTAGTTTCACTATTCATCAAAAATTGATGTTTTTCAGAACAATGCCAAAATTTCATCCTAAGATATATTTCATATTCCGAATTCAAAAATAAAGTCTATTTTACCAAATTCATAACATAGAAGTTGCATTAATTAATTTTATAATTTAATCCCGTTGTTAAAACAAATAGCGTGTTTTTAAGAAACAATATCTATCAAAATATTGACACTTGTTTATGTCTGGTTTAAATGTGAAATTACATCCAATGACCAACATTGTATTAAATTGTAAAAATATATTCTAAATATACTTTAAAACCACTCAAATTAATAATTTATCACTATTAATTATTTCGATTGAAAAATTTGTTTTTAACTAAAATTTAGTAATTTTCACTGTTCATCAAAATGTGAAAGTTATCCGAAAAGTACCAAAATTTCACCTTAGGCTAAATTTGATACTACGAATCCAAAAATGAAGTCCATTTTGAGAGCTAAAATTTCTAAAATTTTAAAAGGTGGTTATTACTATTCATAACGGCTAGTTATAATAATATTTTAATAGCATATCGTTGTTTAGTGAAACTCAGTATTGCGTACTACACACGCTATCGAGGAAGGTTGCGATTGCGTGTAATGCAAGGCAAGTCAAAGATGCGTGTTGTGCAAGCTGCTTTTGGTGTAGCATACAACACAAGACATTAATAAAATTAAAAAGAATATTTTTCATAAAATCTCGGGCTGTTACAGAAAATAAGCAAAGGGAAGCTCTATGATGTTTGTATCACCCATCATTGGCAATGCTAAAGAATGAAGCAGACCACGACCTACCCCATGGACTTTCTAACCCTAATTATGGACACCTCCATAGGTGTAAATTACTCTCTTAGGATGAGATCCATCTTGGTGATATAATATACCTACCCCATCTCCTCTCCGCTAATTCCAAACTGGAACACCCTACGACTACTATCATAGATGAAACTGCCTTAATGGAGGAACCTGAATTAGGACACTTGGAACACACTAAATAATCATAAAGGCCATACACTCTCACCACTGATGAACTCTACCTACAAATGAAAAATATTATTCTAATCCCTTGGTATATGTTTGAGAACCACCACCCCTGTAGAAACAAGATATTGAGGGCTGGGACCTACAATTGGCTGACCAAAATCTATTCTATTTTGAAAAATGGGAACCCCAGACCATAACTATACTTTGTGAGGAATCGTGATGACTCCCTTCTCACGATGATTTAGTTCTGGATAGTGTCATATCAATAACCTCTTCCCTCTCCAGCACCTTGAGACATGTCTTTATCATGAACATGGTGAATTAGCTCTGAATATCTAGACACAAAACCTCCTCTAAATGCCTCGCCCTCACCTCCTCATCTTGCAACAGGTCTAAATCATATAGAAAAAGTGTCCTGAAATAATTACCAATCTACTACACTATGGAAATCCCCCTCAAAAGGGTATGAATCTCTTGGATGCTAGACGACATTGCAGTCAAAGAAAGAAACACTGCTCGAAACTGGTCTCAGAACTTCTCCCATGTGACTACCGACTCCTTAAAATCCATGGGGAAGAAATACCACCACTACCATGTTACTCCTTGCATCATAATCACAATGAAAAAAACACAGTACTCCTTTCAAGAACAGATCAAACTGAAAGATATCTAAACCACCTCCAACTAGTATTCAATGAATGAATCTAAAATGAAACCCTCATGCTTATTCATACTCTGCCACTGAAACTCTTAGAATTCCATCCTCTAAGTTTCTTTGTCATCAACCTACACTCTGTGGTGATATGTGACACATCTTAGAAAACATATTTGGCGTGAACTTAATGGGGACATCGACCTAAATCCATTCTTGTAAAAAGAACAAAATGTTAAAGCTCCTAAACCTGGAATATGGAATACTTGACATTTATTAATTATTTTATTATATTTTAAATATTTTAACCAATACCATGGTCTACCCATTTCAAACATATTATCAAAGAAGAATAATGAATGATATTTTCCCATTTCTCTACCCTGTAACCAGTATTACTTCATTTTGTAGGCTTAGTAAACATAAAGGTCCATGAATCAGATCATAGGGGGCCCTAAATACCTATTTCTCAATTGATATCCTATGCTTACATCGCTCACTAAACTTATCTAACACCATTTACTTACCAACACTTTCAACCTCATCCGTGCCTAACTTAAAACTTCATCCCATCTCTTAACCTAAACCTTTGATACTATGATGTCATGAACTAATCCCCCACAAAGATACCACAATGAGGGGATAAAGATAGTGGTTACCTGATTCCTACCTCCATTAGGCCCTGAGTTGGTGACAAGCATTGAGGGTATAATAAGCATGTATATAGGAGGAATTAATCTCTAAGAGAAACATATATAAGTGATAGATAAGAAGGATATACCAATAAAAACATACTAAGACATATATAAATAAATACCAAGTAAAAAAATTCAATATCATACAATACTATAACAACTAATAGGGAAACTACAAATACCAAAAAGATAAATATTGTAGTGACCATAAATCCCACGAATCTCCTGATAACCAAGAGATAGTAATATATAGCTTAATATACAACCTTCTCTAGTTGATCTGAAAAATAGTTCATATATATATAGGGTGAGCATAAAAATATACTCAATAGGATCCTCCCTAGAGCCTCTCATGAAAAAGATAAATAAATCATGCTAAAGCACAATGAACAATAAGGAAACTAACTCATCACCTAAATGGGTATACTATGTTCCAAACCTAACCACGGCTAACTCTCACCAACTATCATATACAAGAGAGAAAATAATAAATTAATGTAACATCAAGGGTACCTCACTCCTGCTTCCCCACTAATTTTCTGCTCTGCCCCAATGTCACATGTCCTAGGCCATCTCTCTCCAAAAATAGGCTAGACTAGAGACACTTTGGAATGGCATCACAACATGCACCTCATGCAACACACCATCACATAATCCCATATCACATCACCATATATAGTAACCATGTAGTTTCTGAAATCCAACACAACCCATAAAACATGTATTGTACATCAGGTATTATAACTCAAGCCATTACAACCCATACACCGAGTAAGGTAACATAATCCATCTCCACCTATAAACATCTTGAATATAATAATCCTTTGGATAATATATATAGAGATACATGTGTGTGAAATAACCACAATCCATCACATACCTCTACACACATATATGGGGAAACTAACCACTGGGCATACCAGCACATATAACTACTAAGAGAAGAGAGTGGGGTCAGAGGGGGTAGTCAACCATCCATCCTCCCACTGACATGTTAGTGAAACACCCTTATCGGGTCTATTGGGTGTTAGTTTCTCTAGCCATCATGTGTGGGGAAGTATATAAAATCACATAACATGTAGGATATAATATAGCTCACAACCATAATATAGGCATAACCTAGTCATATAATCAATTACAGCTAACATTTCTTTGAATCCTGGATTCCATTGCTAAGACCTGTTATCCTATACGTACACAATAATTTAAAAGAGCTACACTAATTAGTTATTTAATTCCTTTAATTAATTTATTATACATTAATTATCTATTAGCATTAAAGAACATTACATTACATTAATCATTAGAGTAAAGTCCATTCCCTTCAAGAATAATCCAAACAGAGTCCACAATTTCTAAAGAGTAACATCTTTTTAGAATTTCATTCCAGTATCAACCAACCCCATGGGTAAAACATTATTTAATTCATTAATATAATCATTCCATAATCTAGGTACTCTAGGAAAACCATTCTAAGCTACCACCAAAAGGAAACAAGCAACCGATCACACCCAACTACCTCAATCACTGGAAAAAGGAATCAAGATAAACAAGAAACTCATCCATCGAACATTACATAGATTCATAAATGAGCATCCTATCTCTTAGCATCACATCAATAGGTAAGCTAAGCATAAACCCATTCCATCATCTCCGGTGCTATCTTAGATACCCACATGCATATCCCGATGCATCTCACCATCACATGAATCAATTGATTCCACATCATCTAGGCCTCCCCACCCATATATCACATTGCATATAAAATATCACATCTGACACACATCACAAAATAAATAAGAAATAAACAAGCACAGTCATCCGAGAAATCTAGTACCTAAAAACAAGGCATCCAACCTTCACACATAAATGAGCTATCACAACTCAAACCCAAGGTACTTGACCTTATCAAGTAGAAAGGTAATTCATTCAATAATAATTATCTTTATCAAGAAACTAGTTTTATATTCCATATGAAGTTAACCAAATCATTATCAATAGGTTACAAATTTGGTAAAACTATGTCATCAAGATATAATATGCTATCAAAGAAAAAACATGATCTTATCATTTATTATGGTTTTAGAAAACCTAGGTAAGTACAATTATCAATTAACATGCCTATTTTTTCAAAAATAATTATCATGCTTCAAGTTCAATAACCAATTTCATCATCACATGGAATAACTAATTCAATTAAACATTCACACTTTAATTAATTTGATTAACATCAAATTAAACAAAACACTAGATTACAAACATGCCTCTTATTTAATTATTTTTATTCCAATTAACTATAAATTAATTCTAGCTTTATATTATTTATCAATTTCAAAATTCTAATACAAGCATAAGAACATGCTAACACACATATAATAGATATCACACTATATATAAAATCAAGAGGCAACCCTTCATAATGGTATAAATAACATCAACATGTGATCACTGCCCAATTATTTAATCTTGTTCAATATTTATTAGGTTAATTACATTTCCATACAAAGGGATAAATAATGATCAATTTATGATAGCATGTAAATAAAAGAGAAGAATTGAATCCCCTACCTCAAAAGAGTCAACATTCTTTGCATGAGAATATACAAAAGTTACAGATCTCCAATAACTTCTCCCATGAGGAAATTGAGATACCCTAAGGACATATTGACAAAAATTCACTAAAAACCACAATAAAACCTCATTAGAATAGCATAGACCAAGAAACATATCCTAGAAAGAATAAATGATAGGAAACGAGACTGATCACGAAGAACCCACTAAAAAATGAATAAAAACACACCTTAGATCATCATAGATCGAAGATAGAATACAAGGATCGATCCCCATTGAATGAATCTCTAAAAGCATGGGAAGAGGTTCATTAGACACTTAGAAAATGAGAGAAGATACAAGGTTTGAGAAAAACTCAATCCACTATAGTATTTATAAGTTCCCTACACTAAGAATCTTCATGACATGTAAACCTTACACATCTTGTAAATGCTGAGTTTTATATCTTTCTAAAAAATTCATCACTTCAAAGGATTTAATCATGAATATTTACATGCCAAAAAGAACCTTATAAACCTTCCTTAACAAGCCATTAACTACACATACATGATGTAAAACCCCTTATATTTTGTTTATTATCCCAGCTTAAAACTTTATCATATCCAAACAACTTCAAACATACTATAGGCCTCCTCCATGCACCAAGATATTTGGAAACAAACAAAGGGCCAAACTACATGGATCCATGCCCTTACATAGAGGGAAGGCCTACTATGGGTCACATAAATAACCATATCCTTTGAATACTCCCCTACACATGAGGAGGCTTCTTTAAGAGAGAGATCCTATAATGAACCACACTTTTCATATATCAACATTACATAACTATTGAGGAATACATAAAACATAATACAAATAGACACCCAAAACCATAATACCCAAGTTCCTTCAGAAACATGGAAACATAAGCATTGGTATATAAGTGAACTATATTATCTCCCACTAAGTTCTTCATGACTAGAACCCATATTTGACACATCATATAAAACACATATCTTCATTACCTAGGAAATAAAGCATAAAATGGGGTGAGATTAGATTCTCAAAAATGGTAAACAATGGATAAATGTAAGCATAAACATGAGAATATGGTTGTGATAAAGTGATCATAATATTATAATATATTACCCTACATATTATAAGATCATAAACATGAATCATGGAATAATTCTTGGAATTTCATAAGATATGAATCATAAATAAATAAAGAAAATTTTCCATGAAAGCATAACATAAGAATAGTACATGATATTATGGAAGACATATAATTATATACAATTATTTCCATAGTAGTCAAGGCATTTCTTCAAAGTCTATCTTAGTACTATGAGTCACTACCCATACCATCTGGGTAGTCTTAGTTTACTACCATAACCATATTAATAGTATGAGTTTACTCCCCATGCCATATTTGAAGTCATGGTTCACTCCAATGTCCATATTAGTAGTTAAGGTTCACTCCAGAGACTATATTAGTATATCTCATGAGATATAAATCTTTACCCAATTAATTGGAGGGAGATATAGGTCCCACCCATCTCATAATGAAATCATACATAAATGTGTCACAAAATCATAAACAATCATTACAAGACCATTGTAATTAAATGGGTATCATAAACATGTATTTATATTATAACCTATAGAAAAAATATAGGTTTTATAACCATTTCATCAAAATCATATCCCATGAAAAGAAGTGGGTTTCAAATGTATATAACCCGTGAAAGAGAAACATGTTTCATAAATATCATGCCATCATAACATAAACCATTTTTAGAAAGAATATTAATAGAAAAATTGAATCATATCTTTAGAAAGGAACGAGTAACACTAACTTATGTAATCTTAGATGGGAAATAATTTTTAAATATCTCTTAAAAATATTTATTGAGGAAAATACCCTTTCTATATATAAAAATCCTTTTTAAAAAATAAGACATTTTTGAAAATATTTTTCTTGGATAATAGATTTAAAAACATATAAATATTTTAAAACCATAAAAAAATTAAAAATAATTTTTACTTTAATATTATCTTCAAATTTATTTTAAAGAATATTTTAAAACATTTTTTTGAAATAAAATATATTTCTTATTGAAGAGATAAATACAATCAGTTTTTATTAAAAACAATTTATTAATTATATTAAGTACCAAATAGTGTAAAAATGGTAATAATACATGGATATATATTTAATAAAAAGAGTATAAGAAAAATCATGAGTTTTATCGAGAGATGGATCATAATATTTCATCAATGGAAGAATAATCATAAACAATCCTAATAAACGATGAGATTATTTCAATAAAATCTTACAACAAGGTAACTTGGGATCATACTATCCATGTAATAATATAAAAATAAAAAAAGCTTAAAATATAATTATAATAAGGTTATTCATGATATAAAATTTCAAATAAACCTCTAAAAAATAATGTAGGTGTATAACAAAACATGTGTATCAAAGAAGGAAAAATGAGAAAAAACTATCTTACCGATTTGGTAAATTTTGAATCATAAACCCCATGAAAGAAATATCATAGAAAAAATATGTAAATAACCATAAATTTAAGAATAATAAACATATAATACATTCATGGGTAGTATATACACCAAAAAAAATAAAATATTGTAGAAAATGGCATGTATATAACTAATAGAAAAAGTGAGACGAAATTCCCTAACCATATGCATTGACTGTTATTGTACTCATAAAAACATCCCGTATAATAAATATAAGTTTATTATAAATATTTTAAATAATTTTATTATTATTTATAATACCATATATTATTTTATTATGACTTTATATTACCTACTTATTAACGATTCTATGTTAAGGTTTCACTTCGGGTAATATCCACTTTGTTCTTCATACATGTTTTGACTTATTATTCTTGATCTTCTTAATTAGATCATGATTTAATTAATTAAATAATTTAAATAATTATATAAATATCATATATATTCATTATATATTTATTTATAACAATATACAAAATATATAAAGATGAAATGGAATACATCGTTCATGGGTACGGTAGGCCGTACATATGCATGAACATTGTTTTAGTTTTGTTGTCATATTGAAATAAAGTAAGTAATTAACATATATGTTTATATGTATATAATATCATTATATTAACATTATTAAGTTATATATATCATATATTTTCACTAAAATCATCCTTAACACATTCTATGTAATGTTTGAACAAATCACATCGCTTTGAGGAGGCAGTAGTCCACACGTCCACAAACGATGTTATCGTATTTACACAAGATGGAAAGTATAAAGGTATGTGTTATAAATTAATTAAATAAGTATAAATATATAATAGATATAATATAAATTATATATAAATATAATTTCCATCAAAATTATCAACCATGAATGGTGACAAAGGAAAAATGAAAAATCATTGCTGCGTCGGGCGGTAGTTCACTGTACACATAAATAGTATGTTCATTACACATTTGATGAAATCACATGTAAGGGTATGTAGAAGCCTTAGAGTAAAAACATAATAGTATATTTAGGATGTTGGTGTTGTTTTATAAGAATGGAATAAGGATATTTTATGGGGTGGATAATGGAAATAAAACTTCAGAGGTTGAGGAAAGATGTTACCTCTTCTTTGGGTAACTCATTTTTGTTTTCACCAAATAGATTCCTTGGATGGATTTATGACCAATGGGAGTATTATAGGATTATGTTATGGATGTTGAGGACTTAATTTGGTTGATGTTGTACAAAATTACGTGGTATGAGAGATGTGAACAAGGGGGAGGAGAGGAGGTCTTTTTATAGCGAAGGAGGAGTGAGACTCCTGTAAATACCAAAAGGTATGCATTAGTGGGAGGCCCAGTTTACCTAATATGCCACCAAAATGAAAAAATAATTCTTTACACATGAAAAATGGTCAATGAAAACCTCCACCACAAAAAAATAAGTGAATTATTTTAATTTGGACCCTTAACTTCTATGTTTCCACAATTTTATCATTTTGGTTTTTATTAAAGAAACTAGTTTTATAAATTATATAATTTAACCATTAAGACTAAATTAAAGTTATATTTATTGGAAAATATATATATTATGAATAATAAATTTTATATCTAATTTAAAATATAAAAATATCATTTGTGTTGGAAATTAATTTTAACACAAGCACATGCAACACACAAAAATACTACTTTAACCTGGACCACGATAACAATGTTTTTACAAACTATGGATCAATAGGTTAATAATAAAAGATAAATTGGTCCATTATTAGACCATATTTAATTTTTATTAAAAATTAAAAATTACTTGGAAGAATATATCTTTTTTATTAATTTTAAATCATTTTAAAAAATATAATTTTTTATATTATTACATTATTGTTAATTTTGAAATTATTTATTTAATTTTAATTTAAAAAAATATATCAAAGAAATATTGGAATTAAAATATATTAAGTTAAAATCTATTTAAAATTATATATTCATCTATAAAAATAATTAAAGACAATAATTCAATCAATTTTATTCACTTTTCATATTTATTATATCATTTATTTTATAATATTTTTAACTAAATAATCACTACATTGGCATTTCTTAAGAATTTTAAGTAACTAATTCATCTATAAAAATTAATGATTAATTATTATGATAAAAATAACCCATTTATATTTCAGAAGGATATGTATAACTGAAAATGTGATCTGTTGTACATATATCAATGTTTTATAAATGTTAAAGGTAAGGAAGGTTCCCTTTTTCTTACTTAACTTATCATATAGGGGAATTTCAAAAAATATTATCCCAATATACCATAAAATTCAAAAAAAGATGTTATATAGTTTAACTATTGGTAGAAAATGACTTTTATTCAAGCGTCTAGGTCATTATTTTCCTTAAGATTAAGGTTTGGTCCCTTGTTAAGCTTAATTTTACTTCAATCACCATAATTAATATTAATCACTATCATTAATACTTTTTGTCAAAAAATAAGTTGATCATACTAGACCAAAAATATCATAATAATTAAAACCATGTATTTTAATTTTTCAAAATTCAAATAACAGATGTTGGAAAATTATGTTTAATGCTAATCCCATAGACGTGGCGAGAAAGCGAGTTTTTAAAGTAAAAACATTAAAAAGTTCAATAAGTTTTTATAGCCAATTTAAATATAAAAATGATTATAATGGAGAAATATTGGATTAATATATATATAATAGATATATTTTTACTTTAAAAACAACATAAAATATAATATAACTATGTAAATAAATTATATGAAATTACAGTTTTGAATTAAAATTTAGCATTTTTAACTATTAATCCAAAAATGAATTTTCTAAGGAAAATCCCAAAAATTCACCCTAATATAATTTTAACATTCTAAATTTAAAAATGATGTTTAATTTTATATGTAAAATTTATAAAATTTATAAAATTTTATTTAAAATAAGTTTTCCACTAAAAAGTGGTAAAAATCGATCTTACGTTTAACGCAAGCCAAAACGATGTTGCGTATAGTGACAGATTACCATGGTATAGCGTATAATGAAAGTATTAAATAGTGATTTAATATAAAAAACTATTTTCATTATTTCATGAAATGATAAATATTAAAAATATAAATTTAATTTGAAAACAAATATTTCAGGAAATCTCGATGTGTTACATGCTACCCCTTAAAAATTAATTTCTCCCTCAAAATTAATTTAGGTTATCAAAGTTTTAATACTTGAAAGTTCCTCTCCTAGAAACCCACATTGTAATAATTAATACTGAAACTTACTTTAAAAATATAAATTTTGAAACATAATAGTTACCAAAGTAATACATAACTAGGTATCCACATAGGAGAAAATTGGTGGGAAGTAAAAACATGAACGTGGAATAGAATTATAACTATCATGTTCTAATAGAGAGTGACAAAGAATAAGGCTAGGATAAATTTAAAAGTCACAAATCCATGAATATGTGATGATCTAAAATTACATTTAATTCTTCTGAATAGAAGGTACTACAATAAAAGTTATGGTTTCAAGATAATTTTTCCTAAAGTTGAAGAATTTTCATGAGGAGAAATACTTACTTGATTCAGTACAATCCCCCTTTTTTGTGTCTTGACCCAATTCAACCTCACCATTTTCTCCAATATGTAATGTGAATTTTGAATTAATTTATCACTAACAGATCATGAGATCCATGATATTCCATCCCTTATATCATCAGTTACCATCAAGAAAAAGTTGTTATAATTGGTTATCAAATATGCATAAATCCTCAGGTGGTGAGATAATAATTTAATGTCACTAACTTATTCTAAATTTTATCTTAAACATTCCATAAATGTTTATCCTTATAACCCTTATAAAAGATGAAAATCCAAAACTTTAGAAAGAAGGTCATGAAATTAGCTTAACATTGATCCCCCACATAACATAAATTAGCTCTTATTTTTTACATTCAAAACATGTTAATAGCTCTATCATATATTCTATTGAATCATTATAATAACCTAAATTTATAAAAATACTTACTGAAAACATGAATGTTTCATTATTCCAAAGTATATTGGATATATTTCTTAAATCAAAAAATGTTGTAACCCTCATCAATTACAACATAAACACTTCTCAATAAGTACTTAATCAATTCCAAGGTAATTAGTATTGTCCAATTTAATTATTCATATCCAAAATATCTATATTCAAAAAAAATTATCTTAAAATAAATAACATATTAATGGTTACCTTCCCATATTCAAAATGTCACATTTCCATTAAATCACATTTCCATTCCACCAGAAACATTTAACACAATCTTTTAAATCCTTAGTGAAAAAATTAAACCCCATAATCCTTGTATATTTCCCCATAATCCTTGAATAAAAATACATAAAAACTTTTATTATTAAAATTAATCCATAAAAAATAAGAAATATACCCCATCTTATTACTTAATACCACTTTCCTTTCACATTTCATCTGTAGTCTCTTCATCATCTGCAATATAACCACTACTCGTACCACCCTACTATTTTTCTTTAGGATATTTCAACTTAGGATATTGATCTACATAATTACCATTCATTACAAACTTAAATTATTTAACCTTTTATTATATAGTATAATATTCCTATCCATTTCGTTAGCTTAACCCTTTATTTTTTCTTTTTCAGTTACATTCTTTGTGTCATTCTTTTCTACAGTCAAAACACCTTCTTATTCCTCTAAGACATTAACTTAAATTATTATTTCCACATTCTTGAAAAAATGGAACAAAATCTTCTTTCCTCCATGGTATACATTACCCAAAATCTCAATGAACTCCTTCATTCTCTTCTTTGGTGAGTCCAAGAGTTAGTTAAGGTACACATTATTAATCATGTTCTTTGAAAACCGATTAGGCATGATCACAACATCCTTCACTCTAGTTATCATCCCATTTGATTTCTCATAAACATATTTTCCATAACATCTTATATTAATCCAGTTCCTTCTAGTTCCCTAAATTGAATAAAACATGAAAACATTGAGTATGAAATTATTATCATAGCGAGGAACCACATAATCATGAAAACCACTTATATGATGTATAAATTATGGCGCCTTTCTAAAACTACGACTCCTCAGGTTAACCTAGTTTATTAATAGCCAATTTCCATTTAAATACTTCATAATGGTTCATGAATAGTTTTTGAATTTCCAAATAAAACCCACCAGGAGTGTCAAACCTGGTGCACAGTAAGGCCCGCTGTCATGTACCAGGTTATGTGGAGTCAGTCCTATCACACCTTTTCAGAGTTGTTACTCCTAGGTATGTATGTTCTATAAATATTCCCACTTGTAGTATCTAGATATGGATGTATTTATAGGAAACCACTCACTCTATCCTTTACCAATTTTCCCAGACATTTTCCTAAATGTTAACTTATCCTTATACTTATTATTAGAGACATCCCAAGACATATCCATAGAAATATACCTAGGGATATCACTAAAATTTTACCATCCTAGTTTTTCCAAAGGTTAACTGAACGTTTTCCCTGATAAAAAATATATCAACCCTCACTTTTCATACATTAACATTACATAAATTTTGTGAAATACTTAAAACATTATACAAACAGACTCCCAAAAACTATACTTGTCTAGTGCCTTTAGAAACATAGAAACATAAATACCAGTACATAAGTGAACTAAATTATCACCCAAAAGGTTATTCATGACTATAACCCTTATTATAAACATCATAGTTAATACATATCTTCATAAAATAGGAATGGAATCATAAAAAGGAGTGATCTCAGATGATCAGTAAGGTGAAACAAGGGATTCATTAAAGCATAAAAATGAACATAGGGGTGTTTAAACATGACCATAAAATTATAAGATCATACCCTTCATATCATAATATCATAAACATGAATCAGGGAATAAATCTTGGAAGTTTATAAGACATGAATCATAATAAAATAAGGCACATAATCCATGAAATCACAACATATGAATAATACATGGAATTGTGTCCAACACATAAGCATATAAAATGATTTCTATAGTAGTCAAGGAATTTTTTATAAGGCCATATTAGTAGTATGGGTTAAACCCCTATACCATATTGTTAGTATTGGTTCACTCCCATGACCATCATGGTAGTATGAGTTCATGTCATTAACCAAGCCATAGTTCCATCCACACTGACAATAGACCCATCCCATGGAATAAACCTAAGGGTGTTCCTAATCTCCACTAGTTGGAAACTAGTGCCTGGGTATCAATTTTATGATTTGTTAATGATTTAAAACATTTTAATAAGCATAAAACAACAAAAAAAAATATTTCAAAAATAAATAACCAAAGACAAAAAAAGGCATAATAATTTTCAGATTCAAAATTTTACATCTTTTACTGAAAAATAAAACACTAAAATGGAAGGGAAATAATAAACTGACCCAAAAACCTCTGTAAACCATGACGGGAATCACCCTCAATCCACTGCCCCCCAAAACCTACAACATTTGGAACACTATCCACTATATTCACCATCATCATGACAAATGTTTTCCTTACTTGGGTTATACATAACAAGATCTATATACACCCAAAGGTGTATATTGGGTGTGAGAAAAATCCCTATAGGATGCCACCCAAAATAAAAGGATTAAATGATACAACATTACAAGACATTTTGATAAGCTCATTTTTGTAAAATCCTTTGAAACATTATTAAAAAAACATTTTAAGAAAAACTATTTCACCACAACACTTTTAAGGGTAACATTTCAAATGGGAACTTTTAAAAAGATAAACTTTCATTAAAATTAAATACACCCACGTTCCACTGTATATCGATGGATGGAACCAAATAACATAAGTATTATGTCACAATAGAGCACCATGGGTAAATCCCTAGGGATAATCTAGCACAATTTGAGCTATAGGAACCTCATACCTCAGTGAAACATGGTATAGAAACCATAACAATCCAATTTATGATGCTTGATCCAATAGGAGGGGACACCCCATGGGATTAGTGTTCACCAATCATAATACATGTTTAGTTAGGGTTGTAATAATCAATCAATATATGTGAAAATGGGATTTTCTACTTCATAATCACTAGGGTATGAGTTCTAGCCCACCCACATAGATACTCAGGATTCCCTTTGTTCTCAAATTATCCTTTCACATGTCGCACAAAACACCATTTTCACATAAACATGACAAGAATTATAAGAATACAAGGAAATAACTATTTTTCATAAACAAACCACTTTCCATTTTATACACACAAAATATATTTAAAAACACATTTCACACTACTTTAAACATCCATGAATCTCTTTTGAAAAAATACAAGTAAAGAACATAATCAATTTAAATATTTCCATGGGACAAGCCCATTTTTAAATCCCCACATAAATCAATTTCAATTTAAAATATTCTTACGAATATTATACAATTCACATGTCAAATTAAAAGTGTACAAAAAATAATCCATCATGCTATAAAATCCTATTTATTTTGTAAAAATCACTTTCAAATAAATTTATACTTTAAGTTCTCTTGAAATAACATTTTTCACCTTTAAAATAAACCATAAAACACTTCTAAAAAGCACCACAATAAGGAACACACAAAAACATAACTACTTTCTTTTACAAAATCATTTCATTTCCCATAATCATGCACAAACTTCCAAAACACATTTCACACCACGCAAACAAATCATAGAGCACATATAATTAACCAAGAAATCATATCAAATCATCTATAAATTTTAGGGAATGCAAACAACTACCTCAAGCTTAGAAGAATTTGGAAAATGATGCAAAACCCAAACCACACCACCAAAAGATCCTATAAATGTAATATTGAACACTAAACATCAAGATCAAATCCTGAATAACAAGATTCAACTCTAAAATACCACCCAACCCACTGGAGATATGAAACCCCAAATAAGAAGGAGAGAAACCATAAAGAAGAGGGTAAAATCAAGAGAGAAACCGCTAACATGGTGTTTAATTTAAGAATCACAATCAAATAAACCAAAAATAGGGGGTCCAAAGGAACCAAGAGGAAGAAAGGGAGGCACATAGGGATGGGGAGGTCGAATGGGTCAAGCACGGGGGGATTTGGGGTTAAATCCTGGGAGGTCACAAAGGGAATTTTTAAATTTTTAATGACCTGGACATCGCGCATGGTTTTCCCAAAAAGCTTTCCAAACCATGCGGCTACAATAAGGTCCTAAATATCCAAGAGGCACATACCAAACAGTTATCCCACATGGCCTGACTTATCGTGCACAATTCGTGTGGTATCTACAACTCAAAAACCACCACCTATGACACAGTTACCATTGTAGGGGTGAATGATTTCCATTAACCATGCACCAATAGTGTGCTGCAAGATATAAGGTCCAAAATTTCCATTTTTATCAAAAAAAAAGGAAATCCCAAGGGTGAAATTATAGACAAAAAACAAATATAAAATTACCTCAAAAATTCAAACCCATCACACCTGATTCTCGAGATAAAAATGGAAACCCATAAATGAACCAGATCTAAGAATGAAAATAAAAACCCGAGCATGAAATTTCACACCACATACCATTTTGGTAGTTATTATTTATTCCCATGGCTAACTTAGTATTCATGGTTCACTCGCAAGATCATCCTAGTCTATATTATGAGATAGAAATTTTTACCCAATGCATTAGAGAGAGATAGAGATCTAACCCATCTCATAATGAAATCATACATACATTTTACACAAATTTATAAAAAATAATATCATAAAACATGAAATGAGATGAGTTTAATAAAAATCTAATCATATAATAACCTGTGAAAAAATATACAAGTTTCATAATCATTTCCTAAAAATCATAACCAATAAAAAGAAGTGGGTTTCAAAAGCATATAACCCATGAACGATAGATGGGTTTCATAAACATCATTCTATAAAAATATAAACCATTCAGATAAATAATATGAATGTAAAAATTGAATAATTTCCCTAAAGAGACATGAGTAACACCAACAGATGTCATCTTAGATGAGAAATAACTTTGAAAGATCTTTCAACAACAATTATTGAAGAAAATATCCTTTCTACATCGAAAACTATTTTTTTAAAACATACAACATTTTTGACAAGATTTTTCTTGGAAAATATATTTGAAAAATTATACAAGAATATTTGAAAACCATAAAAAAATTAAAAACATTTTTCCTTAAAAATTATCTTCAAAAATCATTTGGAAACATTTTTGAATACATTTTTTAAAACATGGGTTTTGACCTAAAATAGATTTCTGACCAAAGAGAGAAATACAGTTAGATTTTTGTTAATTTTTTTTATTAATTATATTATGTACCAATGAGTTGAAAAATGGTACTAATAGAAGTATATATCTTGATTGAAAATATGATAAGATAAATCATAAGTTTTATTCAGAGATGAATCATAATATTTCATCAATGGATGCATAATCATAAACAATCATGATAAACTATGAGATTATATCAATAAAATCTCACCACATGGTAACTTTGGATCATAATATCCATGTAAGAAAATGAAATTACACGAAGATTAAAATTTCATTAAAATTATTAGATTCATGATATAAAATTTCAAATAAACCTCAATAAAAGAATGTAGTTTCATAACAAAACATGAATCTCAAAGAAGGAAAATTGAGACAAAATTATCTTACTGATTTAGTAACTTTTGAAACATAAAACCCCTGAAAGAAATTTCATATAATAGATATTTAAATATCCATAAATTTAAGAATAATAATAATAAAATAAATTCATGGACAATATATATGCCCTGAAAAATAAAAGAGTGATGAAGATGGCATGTATCTTACATATATAAAATGTGATTTGAAATTACCTTACATTATGTCTTGAATCTTGTCATACTCATAAAAATATCTTATATAATAAGTATAAGTTTATTATAAATTTTTTAGGAAAATATATTATTATATCTAATACCACATATGATTTGATTATGACTTTATATTACCCTCTTATTAACAATTCTATGTTAAGGTTTAACTTCGGGTAATATTCACTTTGTTCTTCGTATATGTTTTGACTTATTATTTTTGATCTTATTACTTAAATAATGATTTTAATAATTACAGAATGTAAAAAATTATATAAAAATCATATATATTCACTATATTTTTATTCATGATAATCTATAAAATATAGAAAGATGAAATGGAATACACCGTTCATGGAGATGGTAGGCTGTACGTACACATAAACATTGGTTCTGTTTTTTTGTTGTTTTGAAAGAAAGTAAGTAAATAAAATATATGTTTATATGTATGTAATATCATTATAGTATCATAATTATGTTATATATATCATATATTTTCACTAACACCATCCTTAACACAATCTATGTAATGTTTGAACGAATCACATCGCTTTAAGGAGGCAGTAGTCTACACATCCACAAATGATGTTATCATATTTACACAACATAGAAATTATAAAGGTATGTGTTATAAAAGAATTAAAGATTCATAAATACAGAATAATAATAATATATATCATATATAAATAGTTTTTACATCATAATTCCCAACTATGATAGGTGGTAAATGAAAAACAAACAATCATCATTTCATGAGGAGACAATTTGTTGTATACATAATAAGTATGTTAGTTTCCCATTAGATGGAAGTGTGTGTAAGTGTTGGTATAAACCTTATCATAAAAAAATATAATTATATTTAGGATACTGGTTTTTTTATAATCAGGGAAAAAGGATAGTTGTGGGGTGGAGAATGGAAATAAAACTAAATATCTTTAGAAAAGATGCTACCTCTTCTTTGGGTAACTCTTTTTTGTTTGCACAAAATGGATTCCTTCGATGATTTTTTTACCATGTGGAGGCTTCTAGGATCATGGGAGGGATTTTGGGGAGTGAATTGGGTAGATAATGGCCGCTATTAAGTTGCTTGAGAGGTGTGAAGAAGAGGGAGGATAAGAGACATTTTTATAGTGGAGGAGGAGTGCCACTCTTATAAATACCAAAAGGTATACATTAATGGGAGGTCTTATTTACTAAAAGTCCATCAAAAATGAATAAATAATGGTTTAAATGGGATTTATTTTTGAGAAAATCCCCCAAAACACAAAAATAAGGGCATTTTTATAATTTGGTTCCTTAACTTCTAAGATTCTCCAAATTTATCATTTTGGTTATTATTAAAGAATCTAGTTTTCAAAGCTATGTAATTTAGCCTTTAAAACGAAATTAAAGTGATATTTATTAGAAAATATAGATCCAATTAATTATAAATATTATATATAATTTAAATAATAAAAATTCCATGTGTTTTGGAAATTAATTTTAAAACATGCACATGCAACGTACAAAAACACTACTTTAACCTCGACCGTGAAAAAAATGTTTTTTCAAACTATGGCTCAATAGGTTAATTATAAAAGATAAATTAGTCCATTAATATAAAATATTAAATATTTATTAAAACTTAAAAATAAATTTTTAGAATATATAATTTTTATTAATTTTAAATCATTTAATAAAATATAATTTATTATAAAATAACATTAATGTCAATTTTTTACATTATTAATATAATTTTAATTTAAAAAATATCAAAAAAATATTGTAATTAAAATATATTAAGTTATATGTTTCTTAAAATTATATATTAATCTAAAAAGTAATTAAAAATAATAATTCAATCAATTTTCTTCACTTTTAATATTTACATTATCATTTATTTTGGTTGATTATTAACAAAATAATCACTATATAGGCATTTCTTAAGAATTTTAAGTAACTAATTCATCTTTAAAAATTAATGATAAATTATTATGTTAAAAATATCCCTTTTATATTTCAAAATGATACATTTAACCATAAATATTAAGTTTTTTTTACATATATCAATGTTTTATAAATTTTAAAGGCAAGGAAGGTTCCCTTTTTTTGTCTTTTTTCCTTATTTAAATTATCATATAGTGAACACTCATAAAATATTATCCCAATAAACCATAAAATTTGAACCAAGAGGGGATATGGTTCAACTATTTTTATTGAATGACTTTTGGACAAGTGTCTCGGTCATTTTTTCCCTTAAGATTAATGTTTTGTCCCTTGTTATGCTAAATTTTACCTTAATCACCGTAATTAATTTTAATTTCTTTCACTAATCTTTTTTGGTAAAAATTTATGTTTATATTATTAGAAAAAAAATATTTTACTGATTACAACCGTGTATCTCTGTTTTTCAAAATTCAAATCAGAGCATTGGACAAATTAATTTTAATGTTAATCCCACAGACATGGTGAGAAAGCGAAGTTTTAATATAAAAATGTTCAAAAGTTCAATAAGTTTTTATATCCAATTTCAATATAAAAATGATTCCAATTACCTAAATTGGATTAATAAATTCATAATTTATCTATTATCTCTTTAAAACCAATATAAAATATAATTTAACTATATATATATATATATATAAATTAGACGAAAAATTTTTTTGAATTAAAATTCAATATTGTTAGCTATTCATCCAAAAATAAAATTTCTTAGAAAAATATAAAAAATTCACTCAAAGCTAATTTTGACATTAATAATTTAAAATTTATGTTTATTTTGATAAGTAAAATTTATAAAGTCGTAAAATTGGATTTAAAGTAGGTTCTCCATTAAAAAGTGGGAAAACTCGATCTTGTGTGTAATACAAGCCAAGTCGATGTTGCGCGTAGTGAAAGATTATCTTGGTGTAGCATATAACGAAAGTGTGATGTAGCGATTTAATGTAATTTTTTTTAGTGTTTCATTAAATTTTAAATATTAAAATTATTAAATAAATTCAAAAAAAATATTTCTTGAAATCTTGGGGTGTTATAGATCCCGTCACCTATTACAGAATATGCAGAGGTAGGACCCACATGTACAACCCTAGAGTGCTCATCTAGAATATCAAAATGATATCTCAGATTTGTAGTATGACCGGGCTCATATCTGGTCCCCTTTCATTCCTAATTCAACTAAGGATGACTTCATTCATCCAGAATTTGACCTTGTCCAGCACTTTCAATATCATTGTTCTTGAAGTGCCTAAATTATTTAAAAGAAGAATTTCCATCATGCCCTCAAACAGAGAAAAAGGCCTATAAAATAGATTCTTTCAATTCAAGGAGTCATTTCCAATGATCTGACAGTCCATTAAAAACCATGAAATTTTATCTTACTCAATTTTAGGTCGAATTCATTATCATTAGTTGAGAGAATCACTCTATTATCTAAAGTAGAGCTCAACTCAACTTTCATAAGAAGAAGAGAATAATGCCAGAACCTAGCCACCTTTGTGAATTTGTCTATTTTTATAGGGATTCCAATGATTATTGAAATTTTATATAATATTGAAGTTACGATCCCACTTCTGAAAACACATTATAAATGGTGTAAAGGAAATAAATCCAAGTCTCGATGCCCTCATCTTCAACTCCTCCATGGGTAAGAGAATGTGGAAGAAACCACAACCCATTGAAACACATTTCCAATTTAAATATTCCCAAAAATCCAAGAGGCACGTAACCAGATGTTCGATTATCCATGGTTTGGAACCCCTCAAAAAAAAGATGCACAATTATGGAGTGCTAACCAATGTCCAATTTTTCTGAGACCATAACCAAATTCACTTTAACATGGGAAACATTTCCCTTAAGATGATAAACTCTAGTAATGGGACCCCTGTAGAGAGAGAAAGATTGACTGAATGCATTATAAGGGATCAGTGCAACCACAAAAAATCCCACCACAGATAGCCTTTCGACCTTCCAATCTAGCAGCAACATGCTTGTTGGAGTTGAAACGACCTTGGGGAAGGGAGATTTCATAAAGAGAATGAACAGATGGAGACACCATAAAATTATATCCCTAAATTCCATGGAGGAATAGAGAGAGAATATCTCCTGTGAAACCCATGAAATCTAACTCAAACATATTAAAAAGATTAAAAATAAATAAATAAAAATGAATTAATATTAATCCTATAAGTTACAAACATTTTGAAAATATTAAAACTTCATAAATAAAAAACTATAAATAAAAATTAAATATTTTATAAATTCCAAAGAATTAAAAATTAATAAATATTAAAAATGAAAAATAATATTAAATGAAATAATATTAAAATTAAATAAATAAAATTGAATAAATTTAAAAATTATTTAAAAAATTGAATCCATAACTTTAATTACATGAATTACAAACACATAAAAATGAATAAATAAATAATATTAATTATATAAATAACAAAATTATTAAAAATGAATCATATTAACTTATTAAAATACAAAAATATTGAAAAAATATATTTAAATAAATAAATTATATAAATTTCAAACATTTTAAAATTAATAAAAATTAATAAATAAAAATGAATAAACATTAATCAAATAAATTACAAACATATTGAAAACATTAATTCTTAACGAATAAATAAATAAAAACAAATTTTAAAAAATTTAAAAATTCCCAAAATATTAAATATTAATAAATATTAATAAATTATTTAATAATATTAAATGAAATAATATATAAAATGGATAAATAAAATTTAATAAATTAAAAAAATAATTAAAATCATGAATTAATAGAATTAATTACATGAATTACCACACATAAAAATGAATAAATAAATAATATTAATAATATAAATAAAAAAATTATTAAAAATAAATTCTATTGACTATTTAAATAAAAAAATATTAAAAAAGCATTTAAATAAATAAATTATATAAATTTTAAACACATTAAAAATATTGAAAATTAATAAATAAAAAATAATAAATATTAATCATATAAATTACAAACATATTGAAAATATTAAATCTTAGTGAATAAATATGTATTAATTTTTAAAAATGTGTAAAATATAAAAATATAAAAGATTAATAAATATCAAAAATGAAAAAATAATATCAAATGAAGGATTATTAAAAATGAATAAATAAAATTAAATAAACCTCAAAAATATTTTAAAAAAGTGAATTTATAACATTAATTACATGAATTACAAATACATAAAAATGAATAAAGGTGAATAACTAAATAATAATATACTCGTAATTATTGATATACGTATTTTACTGATTGTATATAAAAAATATCATTAAATATTAACCTCTATAATTTTTAAGGAAAATTAAAAATATTATTATTTAATTAAATATATAAATATTTACAAAAAAAAATTCAAAATATATATTAATAATCATTGAAATTATTATATATAAATACATATATAGAGTCACACACACACACATGGACAAGTTCATATTAAAGATATTTCAGGTAGGTCGTATAAACCATTTGCATGGCAAGATCATTCATTGTTTGCTGCCGCAACTCGTTTAAGATATGACTAGTGACACCATCTATTATATTCTTCTAATTGTACATTATTTGTTCCTACTTGTTAAATATAGTATGTATCTAATTTTATATATACATTATTTGTATTTATAATTATAAATAAGGACACATTTTGTTTATAAAAAGTATACTTATTATTTTTATATAAATAACATTTAAAAATATTTAAATATTATTAATAAAATAAATTATTCAGAATTACTTTCAATAGTGCTATTTTAGCACTTATAAAAGTAGGATTTTGTCAACATTTTTTAGCGTTGATAAAATTCTACCTTTATTAGCACTTCTAATTAGCACTAATAAAAGTAAAATTTTATCATTATTTTTTAGCATTGATAAAAGTTAACCTTTATTAGCACTTCTTATTAGAACTGATAAAAGCAGTCTTTTATTAGTAGTGTTTGATAGTGATGATAAAATCTACCACTAAATAAAGTGGAATCTATAGTAGTGGTGGTAGAGAAAATAATGTTTGAGTTTCAAAATATTCTGGTGCTGAAGCTGGAGAATGATTTTCAGATGCTGGCACTAGTGGACATTGATGTAGAGGAAACAAAAAGCCATTACCTAAGGTCTGAAGACACATGAAATGTTATTTTCCCTTGATTTTATGATTATAGAGTGTTAAAAAGGGGTTAATTGATAAATATATTAAATGTTAAAGTTTATATCAGAGTTAATTAATTAATTAGTGGGAAATAAAAAATATGAACATAATAATTTTTATATTTCAGATCAAAGTTATCCTACGTTTGTTCTTCACACTATCAATGTGAGAGTATTTTACCCATTGTAAAGTGATGTGACCTTTTATGGAGAGTCACAACCCAATTACAACTGCATTTTTTCACCCTAAAGGCACAACCTTTTATCCTTCTTTTTTCACATCTAAATACACAACACAAAACCATCCTTTTGAAGTGGAGGAAGAAATATACTTACTTTTTTTAAACCAAAGTATCACAAAAAACCCTATCTTTTACTAGACCAAGTCACAACTCAATACCTAACTTTTAATAGGGATTCACAACTCATCCAATAATGCTTTTGAATGAAATAGCATAAGCCAAATTTATCACACATAAAATAGATTATAAGAATACACTACCACAATACTATATTATACAATTATGTTCTGAATGTTTAGGAAGAAGCATATTTGATATCCTTGGTAGTTTGGTCTTTCAAAATTCAGATAAATAAAAAACATCACATAATAGAAGAAACAAGTTCATGTGTACAACACTCAATGTTTATGAAATCTATATTCCACTAGTTCTATCTAACTCTATTTATAATTTTTTTCATTCATAAAAACATTCAAGAATAATAACTACATTTATAGCTATTATAGATTTTATTTTACAAAACATCAATCATAATTTTCTCTTTCATTGATAATACACTACTATAGAGTTGGAAGTACCTTCAATATCCTATAAGAGTAAAACAAATATACAAATAAAATAATTATAATAATAAATAATTCCTTTATATATGGTTTAATCAATTTTAATCATCCTTAATAACTTTATATAATTCTAAGATAATCTCTCTCAACACCTTTCCACAAAATACCAAGTAAATTCTATTTTTGAATTTGCTACTATAAATAACCAATGTAAATATTTATACATACCTTTACCCCCATGAATTTATTTAATTATAAATAAAATACTCCCAATTTAATTTTTATTGAATCAAAATAATTAATAAGAAATTATGGAACAAATTAATCAATAAAAACATGTACGAAGAATATTCAATGAATCAAAATATAAAAAATAAGTGGAACATAACATATTTTGAGTGTCTAAAAATAAACCACTGAATCATATGATGAGTGTGTGAGCCATTATTCCTAGTATATGAGTCATTTTAGTAGGTAAAGAAATATGATTCATTCCATCCTTAGTGTATGAGATATTTTAATATTATTAATTCTATTTTAATTTCATAAAAGTCATTATATGACTTATTTCAATCTTAAGAAATTTCAGCCTTTGTATGAGTAAATTGTCACTATATATGATTTATTTTCTTAGGATATGTAAGAGTGATTTATATTTTCATTCAAGTGAATTGGTTCTATTTATGTTTCATTCTAAACTTAGTTTTTGTTTTTGAGAAAATATAATTTATATTATACAATTTTTCATAAGATACAAAAATTTCATAAGATACAAAAATTCCGTGAGACTTGATTTTCATAAGATATAAATTTAATATGAAATTAATTACCATATGATCAAAAATCATGTTGTAATTTTTATTTTTTAAGACTTACATCACATATTAATTCATGTCCTAAAATAATTTAGATTTTGTAATACTTCATATTTGGCTCATATGACTTATCATCTCCTAAGACATAGATTTCGTAAGACATAAAAATAACTTCATTAGAATATCAAAAATCATATATCTTCTAAAATAGTTACTAAAAAAAGCATAATACTTTATCCTTAGAGATATTATATCCAATTATCTAATCTTATGCATCACCCCTTAACTCATACTGATGTGGATTTTTCTCTAAAATGTTTTCATAAGAAACACAAAAAACATAAATAATAATTTAAATATTAATTAATAAATGAATAAATAATAAAAAATAAATACGAAAATTTTCTTCTTCAAGTAGTCCAAGCATCAAATAAGGAAAATAAAATTTCTTTCTTTTCAAAAACTCATGTTTGATGGAATAAAATGAGTATTTTTTAATAATCAAAACAAAACCAAATAAAGTGGAACAGAGCCACTAAAAAATTTCTCCCTTTTGATAATTACAAAATTGAATCATAATTAAAAATTTCCCCCATTTTTAATTAATAAAAAATATTTAAAACTATATTTTATTCTCCATTTTTTATATTCAATATATCTAAAAGTAAACAAATTTCTTTGAAAAAAATTTCTTCCATGAATCATTATTAAGTGAAGTATACAAATATGAAAAAAGATTAGAAAGTTTAGTATATTTTAATATGCTTTAAGAAAATTTAAATAAGATACCCCCTAAATTCATTCTTTCTAAAGATAAATACAAAATAAAATGAATGTAATTAGAAAATAATAAACTACCTCTCAATTTTTTTATTATTCTAATTGAATAATCATTACTATGTAAGCAGATTTTTAATTCTAGTTTCAAAAACATAAATCAAATGTGAGAATTTAAATGCTTTAAAGATACATGAAAACAAGTTTTGATATTCATGAAATCATATAATGATATGAAATGAATTTAATAGTGAAAACTATCAAATAATAGGCTAATAACCTAAAAAAATTAAGTGAATTTTAGTAAACTATAAAATATAATAAGATTAAACATGCTTACTATACAAAGCTGGCATCATGTCACTATAATGATGAATTCCAAACTAATAGGGTTGAAATAAAGTGATATTATAAATGGGAAATGATTTTAGCCTTCAATAATGACCTTGAACTCTATATGGATACATGTTGTATATAAAACAATTATTTAAATTAACCATGAAATCAATTAATAAAAAAATTTATACTCCTAAATATAACATAATTAAATTATAGTTTCATTTTATCAAGTTCAAACTTAATTTTATCAGAATTTTCTACATAAAAATATTTAGTAAATATATACACTAATTTATCACCAATAGAAAAAAATTTCAAATAAATTTAACCTCTTTTTACAGGATCTATAATAAAACGATACTAAATTCAACATGTCTAGTTATAGAGTATTGTAAATGGTTATTATATAAAACAATAATAGAAAAATTATCACACAATATAGATGACCTCTTTTATTAAATATCAAAATCATTTAATGTTTTTTTAAACCATAAATATTTTGAACAATAATTAGTTGTCGTAACATATTATACTACAGTTGTAGATAAAGAAATAGAAAGTTGTTTCTTTGAACTCAAAAAAACTATTTTTTTTACTTAAAAGTGACAAGTGACACTTTAACTACTTTTTTATCAGTTTTTCATCCTCAAAAATTAGGATCAGAATATATTTTCAAATCAATATTAGTTCTATTAGGATAAAATAAACAAAGGGATTTTTGACCTTTAGCATATTTAATTATCCATTTAACAATTTTCAAGTGACTCTATTTAGGATCATCTTGAAATCTAGCACACACAAATACACTAAAGAAAAAAAAATATGGTATACAAGTTGTTAAATACAATAATCTACCAATAATAACTCTAAAAACATTATTATCCACTAATTTTATAGCTTTATCATAATCTAGTTTATAAGGAGTATTCATTGTAGTATTTAAGATTTTATAAGAGTCAAGTTCAAACTTTTTAACCAATTCCTTAGAATATTATATTGATTAAGAAAACATTCATCATTACATTGAAATATTTGAAGTACTATTTTTCTCAACTCTCCCATAAGACTTATATAAAATTCAAAAGTCATTAAAACTTAAAATTATTTAAAAATTATTTCACTTAAATATCCAAAGATGATATCATCAATATATATTTGAATATAAAAATATCTTTAGAGTTTTTATTAATGAGAAAAGTATGATATATTTTTTCTTTTTACAATACCATTTTCTAAATGAATTTTTTTAATCATTCGTACTATGATCTCAAAGTTTGTTTAAATCTATACAAAGCTTTAGAAAATTTTAAAGCATGTTCTGGTTTCTTTTAATTTTAAAAACTAGGGGCTATTTTACATAAACCTATTTCAAAATAAAACCATTTTTAAAATGAATTTAGAGATCTATTTAATATAATATAAATTCATGATGAGAAACAAAATATAATAAAATTATACTAGATTATAACATAGAAATAAGTGAAAAAATTTAATCATAATCAATTCCTTCTTCTTTATAACAACCTTGTGGAACTTAACAGTCTTTGTTTAATATAATTTTTCTAGACGCATCAAATTTGTTTCTAAAATCCCATTTGGTATTAAAAACATTTTGAACTTAGGTGGAATAACAAATGTCCAAAAATCATTTCTAGATAAATTGATTTAGTTCTTATTCCATTGATAAAATCTAGTTAGAATCAGTTAATGCTTCAGAATAACATTTAAAACAAAATTTGAAATAAATCATTATGAGACCAAAAAATTATTTATGAATTTATGTTTTGAACACTAGATTAAATATCCCCAATTATTATATAAATAGGATGATAATTATGTGTTTTCCAAGATATTTCATGAGGGAGACTCTCCCCCACAACAGGTTCATTCAATTCTATATTTTTATTCTATTTATAATTAAAATCCCATAAATATTCTTCAATTTGATCTAAATAATTATTATTTTCATTTAATGAATTCTTATAAAACATAAAGTGGATTTATTCTTTAATATCCATAGTTACTATGTTATAGAATATATAATATTTACTTATATTATAATAATTTTAAAATATGCCATCATAAAATTTGACAATAAATTTAAATAAATAATATTTATAATTGAGAATAAAATATTTACAAGCAAAAACTATAAAATATATAACTTTAGTTTCCTTTAATCACATATTTCATAAAGTTTTTTCTTGAAAATAATTATTAAAAGATTTTTTTTCATAATATAAAAATCTCTATTTATTTATTCTTCCCAAAAATATTTTGGTGTTTTGAATTCCTTTAACATTGTTATAACCATTTCTATACTAGACATACTTTTTTCTTTCAACTGCACAATTTTGTTAGGAAATTCTAAGAGATGAAAAATAATTAAAAACAATGATTTTATTCACAAAAGTTTTTCTATTTTACATTTATAAACTATTCAACTCTATCACCTCAAATAGATAAAATTAAGTAACCTTTCCCATTTTGAACTTATTTACAACAAGAAATACAATTTTTTAAAGTTTCACTCTAATGTGAAATAAAATAATCCCATATAAATATACTAAAGTTTTCAATAATAAAATAACACAAATTTTAACACTATGAATAACAATTTGCACAGGTATAAATAAATCAAGATGAATAAGTTCAATTGGTCTTACAATTTTCACTTCTTTGACAAGTATATAACTTTATCAATGCTACTTACCTTTCATGGAACAATAAAGACCATGATTTTTTTTCTATTTTTAAATAAATAATATATATATCTTGTTCATGTTTTTACTGATTGTGTGGAGGCCTAAGATTAAAATTTCTTACTATCCTATTAGACTGTAAAACACCTAACATTTTGATATGTTAGTTTAACAAAATTAATCGAATAAATATTGTATTTTTAGTTAGCATAAAATAAAAGAGATTCAACTTTAAAAATAATAAACTTCTTATTCTAAAACATAAAAATCATACCATCCTCACATAACTGAGAAATAATTATCAGATTATGTCTTAAAAGTTAAAAATATAAAACCTTTGAAATAATATCATATTTTGAATTAAAAAATTCTATAAATCCTTTTACATTTCCTATTTATTTGTCAGAAAATGCCACATTACCTCATGCACATTTATTGAATGATATAAAATTTGATTCATCTCATACTATGTGTCTAGAGAAACAAATATCCATATACCAAGCCTAAATTTTGAGACTTCCAATGCATACTTTCTACAAAGTTAGTTATAATACTATTCTGTTACCCATGAGAATTTGGGTTTAATTAGGTTATAAAAATAATTTTTGGAACCCAAATACATTTTAGACATGTATTCTGGGGTAATCTTGAAGATAAATATTTATAAATAATTTTTTTGTGTCCTAAATATTGTATAATTCTTAATGAACATTCACTTGTGTAATTTCCTATTAGTCTACAACTATAGCATGTAATAGTTGATACAATTACTTTAAAACTTTTAACAAATAAATTATTGTACATTTTGGGTAATTAGTTATCATAACCAAGACTATTCTTATTTTTATTTATTTTTCTCATGAACATAATTTTATCATAGTTTTATTTACCTTGAAAAATAGTGTCAAGATCTTGATTTAAAATTTAAATTTCGTTATTGAGCCTTTCATTTTATTATAAAAATATACTAAATTTACTTTCTTCTACTTAATAATTTTTAGAAACAAAATATTTGTACTTGTCATTTTATTCTTGAAGTATCTTTTCCTCTTGTAAAAGAATTTTAATTTCTTCAATATTCTTCTTATTCCTTTTTTATGTTCCTTGTATATATAGTAAATTTTAAAGAAATATTTTTGTAATCATTAAATTTCATAATATAACTCCTTAATAATAGGTTCTTAAATTTTATATTAACTGGTATCATGATCAAAATCTATAACCTGATTTATTGAAGCCATGAGACATAAATTGGTTTATTATTTTTTTATTTCTAGATTCATCATTGGAATTTGATTCTTTGGTACCGATCCAACACACTAAAAGTTATATTTTCTCTTTATTGTTTAACTTCCCATTATTACATCCTTTATTTAAATTTTTACTTCCATTTTTGTTGTGTCATTTTATTCTATATTCATAACATGTTAGTTCTGGGGAATCATTAGAAACAATATTACCTTTCCCGCTTCTTTGAAGGTTCCAAGGAGAGTAGAATCACCTATTGGGTAGTTTCAAAATTCATTTTTTATAATAAATTATAATTATGAGATACACATGATATAGAATTTCATGACCCATAAAATTAAATCATAGATTAAGTGATAGAAACATCATAACCAATAAGATAATATCTTTTCAGATATAATTTATAATTAATTTATTTTCTTAACTTAATGCATTTTTTTGAGTTTATTTATTTATTGATGAATCATTTAACTATATATTGGTTTACTATAATTATGGATTTAGAATCCAAGTATAGAATCCCTCTAGCAGTGACCCACACGTGCTTTAAAACCTTAGAACACTATCATGGAATTTTCAGGTGCTAGCACGATTGATCCTTGTTAATTTTGATATTCTCCATTGCTCGCATTATGAATCAGTTGGTGTAAGAAGAATTATTTATGTTCTCTCAAAGTATTGAGAGGGAGGAGGAGGATTGATGCTCTAATTATTTAGTGTGTTCTTGATAGGTTTCTCTTATAGGGATTGAGAGAATTATCTCTAGGTTTGTTGAGAAAAACTATAGACTCATATTGGAGAGTGATATAACTAGGTATTTATAATGGTAGGTTAGGTTTGTTAATTTAACATAGGCCCTTAACCAATCCCTTATTTAATATAAAACCCCATGTCTAATAATAATAAAAATAACATTAGTATTGACTTGACATGCACAAACCACATAGATAAATAAATATCATTTGTTAAATAAATAGATTAATATTCATTTAAATAAAATTTAATATATTATTTCCAATTAGACAATTAATCTTTATCCACCCATCCTCCTTGGTTTTTACTAAAACATAAAAAATAACTACTTATTTAGCAAATAAATAATAATGCATTATTAACTGATAAATAAAATAAATATTATATTAACAAAACTACTGAATAAATATTAATTAAATATTAACGTAACTAAATAAATAAATTATTATTACCTTTCAAATGAAAAAGAATAAATAAATATTATACATTATTTTAATTAAGAATTATGTTGTGTTCATAATTCTGGAGGAGGATTCTAAATCTTCATCTGATTCGTCATCTGATGAGCATGACCCACCGACCAAAAAATGGCAGAGAGGACGACATCCCAAGGGAAGAGGTAGATACCCTCAGAATATGGGCTCTAGAGGAAATCTCAAGAAGTGGATCTCTGTCATAATGTAGGCATATGACACCATGTCTGTTTTAATCTATCTATTATAATTTTATGCAAATTTATTTTTCATTAAAAATTTTTGGGCTGGTCTCACCAGACCAAGAATTTATTGGTAATAATTATGTTGTGAAATGAATATTTATTTAATATTCGACTCACATGATCTTCTATAGAATAAGTGGTAAATGAATATATGTGATCAAATAAATAAGAATAATTATTAAACCAAATATGAGAATAATATTAATTCGACAAGTTAAATTCATATTGAATTTAACCGAGGTTCCAAATACACTTTGTGATTGATCCTCTAGCCTTATTTCTTAATGGCCTTAGACAAAACTGCCTAAAGTTTAATGTTAACATTTAACAACATTACATGAAATTCATAGAGAAAGAAATTGAATTTTGTAATGGACATAACTACATATGAATACGCACTATATAATATAACCCCTTTATCATAATATCACTAATCAAGAAGGTTTCATTCTAGTGTAATCAACCAATATTCTCAATGTATCTGTCATTCTCTTTGAAAAAATGAATCTAACAACATAACTCCATGGAAATGGACTTAATAATGAAATTTAATTCCTAAAAAAGGTCTTGAGATATCAACTTCTATTAAATAATATAAGGAAGAAATTATTTCTTGTATTATGCATTAATGAAATGGAAGTCGTGACCCACATACTTCATTACGAACATGTTTCATCATGGTTTCCATCAATAAATAAAATTATACAACTCATGAAATTAATTAAAACAAATATTAAATTATAAGGATTATTAAAAATTCCCATAGATAGAAACATATAATGACACATATAAATACGAATTTCCTACCAGCGGGTCTTATTCTCATAGTCTCTTACTCTGAAGATTACCAATGGTATACACTATGAGAAGGTGTCCCAATGTCCTATGAGCCTAAAGCCCTAATAGGTTATATCATTTGTAGACCATAAAAATATATCATCTGGCTATAAAATATATATTTAATAATATTTTCAATACACTTCTAGATTCTCATAATTTCAAAGAACTTCTATGATCTTTTTGTGTGATAAGTACCCTAAGGACATTATCATATAGATGTCACTTATAATAATGATCACCATGTGATAAGTAATAAATTAATATTCATGGATATGTATATTTTGGTAATGAAATTATTAAATTTTTTGGTTCTAGGGAACCAAATATAAAAGACTCCCACTTGAACTAATGCCAAGTGATAAGCTCCTTCTATTTAGTATGACATATTAAACATGCTTCAGTTGGGGTATGATTATAGCTATTGACCCACCACACTACCTATGGCTGATCCGCGTACTGCAGATCTAAGTGATATGAGAAAATACCTCAAGAGAAGATATCACAAAGTATATAATTCCATTCTCAGTCATCCCTAACATCTTGCACAATTCCTTATATACAAGTTTATCATGAAATTATTGAAATTTACTATCTAGGTAAAAATAAAAAATCTAGAACAAAATGTTTTTAAAATTGTTTCTTAAGATGCATTAGAAAATACAATGTACTTGCTCTAATTTATATATGAAAATAACTAGTTATAATAGGTTTTACCCTTGAACATTTCCTTAGACTTTCTATGATTCCAAATCAAACTGATCTTAAATAATATTTGTTTAAAACCTTTGAATACTAATATTTTCAATTCTCCAATTATCTGAAACTCATCCATTTTTTACTTTACATTCACTATTGAGTAGTTCTAACTGCCATACTATGTAGTTCTCCAAGTCTCATTTTATATTTGAAATCAAGGATTTATGTTTATGAAAAATCAAACCAATGTACATCTTATGACATATTATATATATTTCCAAATTACACATAGTTTTTTTTGTATATACATCATAAGAATACAATGTTCCACTGAAATAATTTAGTCAAATTATTTCATCTTTAATATTTTAATACCATGTAAATTGTGTATTATTTCTTAGATTTAATAACCCATCGATCTAATATAGTATATCAGGTTCCCTAGAACATGGGATTCCACTTAAGTCATTTTAGTAAAATTATTTAGTCTTATATAACCATAAGACCAATCACTTATTTTCATATGTTGTTAAACATACATGTCTTGAGAAATTGTAGTGCTCCCACTAAATTCTTATAAACACCTGAAAAAGTTTTATTTCAAATGAATATACTTTGATAATTATACTTGTTTCAAACCATAAATGGATCCCTGAATATTTCATTCCATATTGGCATTGTTTGATATCACCAACATTTCTAGTCACATCATATTGATGTGTTCCATAATGTTTCCTCCAAGGTAGGAGTAATTGATATAAAATACCTAATATAATGATCATAATATCTATGAAAATTACAATTCAAATGGATTTAATCATGATGGGTTGGAATAAAAATTCAATACATTATTAGAATCTATCTTGTACTACCCATGTATAGATTTTTTTGATTACCCACCAATGACTTTACATTAACCCCCAAAAATACATAATCAATTTTGGTACATGGAACCCTTCTTTGAACGTATATGTACTTTTAAATCTTAATTGGTTTCCACGTACTTATACATATATAATTTATTATTCTTAACAAATAATATATTACTCAGCGCAGTGAATATAAAACCACCACTATGGTTTTAACCATCCTACACAGTATGCGTCTCTGAAAAAATTACCCTAATTAGAACTTGTGGAGTTTATCATTATTATTCCCACTTTTTCATTTGGATCCAAGATTAAATATAATTATTTCTTGCTCCCACTATTTCAAAATAGTTGTCCTTCATATATAGAAATATATTTGGTATGATTAATACCTTACTATCTTGGGTTTGTCAATATCCTCATAATTATACGATAATAAATTTTTATGCACCTTTTGTTTACTTTGAAATACATTTGAAGCTAATATAAAAACAATAAATTATTCAAATCAAAACACCTTAGTAAGTTACATTAATGAAATCCTATTATACAATGACTTATATTATATCCACAAATAAATTTTTTTGGATCATGTTCAGTTGTTACATTTCTATTTTTTGAAACATGTTTGTAAAGGAATCATGAAATACAAGAAATATTTTTAAGACACTCCATCAATATAGAATGTATAATCACTATCTCTATGATGTGAATAAGTTAATGAAAGTTTAGAAAAGCCTTCACTCTATATTTAATGATTAATAAATAATTTTTTATGATATTATGTAATATACCTTCATAGAGGATATTTAATTTTTTACCAAGTGTATTCATTACTTCAATAATCATTCCAAATATTTCTTAAAGGAATCTCATGGAGTTCATAGTTTTACCTATTGTTTCTCCTTGGAATAGTTCACACTATGTAACAGAATAAATTTTGAAATATGTGTTTCATACCTTAATTTCTAAAGTTTTTTTCTAAAACTCAATAAGTTGGTATGTAGATAATATGTAAAGTGGTTTTGGCTACAAAAAGACTAAATATTCTAATGGATATATATTTGACAATGGCCTCTAGTTTTTAATGATAAGGAATTGTCTTACAAAAATTGGGTATTAATATTATAATTTATATTCATCATATATTATTAATATTTGATATCAATGATTATAGTATTAATAAAACATTAATTAAGTATATAATAACATAAAAAAATCAGTTTAAAAATAAATAATTCCCCATTATGTCTAATAGAACATTAAGATAAATTTATAAGAAACACTTAATTCAAGCAGTAGTTTAATTAGAATATATCCAATAGAAAATTAGAAGCTATGAAGTTAAATTTTTTTAAATATGAATCATACTTTTAATCCTTTAAGATAATTCATATTTAATTCCTGAATTAATTTTCTTCTCTTGACTGGCATAATATTTACCCTTCCTCAGGTCTTTGGAGAATACACCATACTTATAATAATGATTCATCCTTGGTTTTATTATTTGAATACCAGATAAGATTTAATACCCATAAAGTAAAACTGAAACATTAAAATCCCTGATGAATATATTTTAAATAAATTAAATTTATTTTATTTTCTTCTACTTATCTCAATTATCTTTTGAACGACACTTTCTGTTCACATGAGAAGAAAATAGACTCCCATTTATTGCACTACCTATAAATATTTTGTCTTATTGAAATATTTTATAAAGGAACCATTAACTATACAATAGTCATGGGATTTTCAAACTTTCCTTTTTATTTATTTACTATAAGGTTAGTGGAACTGAGTTCCCCTTAACTATTATTTATGTGAAGAATTTGTGTCAAAATATTCCTTAGATGTTCATCCAATAATTATATATGAATAATTTGAATCTAGAAACAAAAGATTATAGTATAATATTAATGGATAATTTATTATCCATATGGAAGAAGAAATTAACAATGTAATCAATTTACTTTAATATATTGAAGTCAAGATCTATGGATAATTACCCTCTTATAGTTTACACTAGTATAGTTTAGTGATGACATCATTTATCTGAATCCTTTCTTTCTCCTTCTTAAGATATAAGAGATGATATATCATGGTATAATAATTGATCCCCTTATATTGAATTTTTATTTCTCTAGACATAACTGATATCTTAGCCCAATGGATAACTGAATCCCCCCATGCACCTCTTATAAGTAACCTTCTCTCATTAACTTTCTTCGTGAGGTTGATGAAAAAGTGTAGGGAATTCCAATACATAATAAAAAAATTTCATGTCGTATTTTAGTGTATAAAACAACCATACCATCCTTGTAAAAATGTAGCATTGAGGACATAGACTGTGTTGTGTAAGATTATAGTGTTATGATTAATTCAATTGAAATACACATTATTAATAAAAAATATATGTTTTATCCAAATTACCAAATATGAGACTTAATAAGTTTTATTTATTAGTCTTCCACTATTTTTATTAAACACAATATACCTCAACATTGGTTTTATCATATCTTTTTCAAGTATATTATATTGGAAAAGATTTATATGACCCTTATCATAACCCATACTTGGACCTAAAAAGCTACTCGAAGATATTTAGGAAAGGAGGTCTTTCCAACTACATTAACTCCTTGATCTGTTAAGTGACCTCCCCAATCCTGAAATCCTATATAAGTATTTCCTCATTCCTTTATTCCTAGTTACACCACGTCCAACTTTGGATGTAAACCATTTACATTAACTAAGTTAAATCGACCGAAAAATCAATCTAAAATTCATCAATAATTGAAACCACCCTGACTTGGGCTAGTTAAGCACTTTGAACTATGGTTTAATTTTAACTTAGGTAGTGGAAGGATATATTGACTTAATATTTTGATTGAAATATTTTTTCTTTTATTCATAAATATCCTATTTTATCTTATTGCATTCATGTTAATATTAAGTGTATTTTACTTATGTGATTAGAAATTTCTAGATAAAATTATGCACAATCAATTTTATTTTAATTCCTTCTTTCATGATAATTAATTAATTTATTTAATGAAAGTACCATCCATTAGAATAAAAAAATAATCATGAAACTAATTGTATTAAATAAATAAAGTGGTATGATCCTGATTTTTATCTAATAATTCGTTTATATAGTAGATGATAAAACAAATTTTACCCTAGGGGAACAACTCTTTCAACCCACACTAAGTCGTTTTGCAACATTCCACCTATCATTCTATGTATCTCCTAGATTGTTTTTCCTTGGATAGTAACTTGAACCACCTCCACTCACCTAGGAGATCCAAACAATACATAAGATTTACTCACACACAGGTGAGGGAAACCAAATGATTGGTTTAGGGGTTTACATAAAATAAACCATGACCACTTAGGCCCTTACATAATGAGAGGAGGTGGTGACACATAAACTATCAATTTAACTCAATAATAAATTAAATTAAAAGTAAACCAATCATGCACATTGGTGTAGTCTAAGATTTTGGCCATCCACACACATGTAATGAATATACATTTTCAATCTAGGTTAAATTCATTTTAATTATTTCTTTAATTAATTTTAACAACCAGGAATTAATCCAATTAATTATCTAATCTATCATTTAATTCATATTATTTTAATTAAAACCAAAGCATCTAGAAATTTATATCATTCATAATTTAAAAAAAAATTAATTTTATTCAAAATTTATAAATTACACATGTGTACATGGAGGCAATGAAATGTACCCATCCAAACTACATGACATGGTCATAGTACTGTGTATTCACATGGAATACAATATGTATGGTTTGAAACATAATTATAAGGTGTGATTTTTTTAATAAAGGACACATTATAAAATCAAAATTATATGACAAGTGATGTTATTAACTCATGCAGAGTAAAATATAAGTAATGACCATACACATATTGTTGTTTATAATTTAGCATGAAAATTAATTTAATATATAATTAATAATCCCATTACATGGCATGTATTGTAAATAAATGAAAAATGGGACACATGTAAATAAGTTTAATTATATAATTAATTTTTTCTCTCTACATTAAATTATTCACATGATGTATAGTAGATTACATGACATGTACTTGGGCTACATGAAGTTTGATCTCTTCTACCCATGTCCGCAACACAATACTAGGGACAAGGTGTGTTTATTGAATGTATACATGTATGCAGTACATGAAGTATAAACTAGATACACTTTATGAGACCTTAAAGTTACACAATTTTTCAGTCATTTTATCATGTAGTAAATACACCACAGAAATTGAACCCCTATGTTTTCCACCATAAAAACACATTGATTACATAATGTGTAGTCCATTAAACTACATGCCATCCTAGAAAAGTAAACAAACAATTTTCAGTAAATTAATTATACATGTAGTAAAAAAATTACTACCTGGTTTTAATGAAAGTCTTCATAGTGCATTGAACACAGTTTCATGATATGTACCTTTAGACTACACGCCATGTAATCTAGTGTTATCTAGCCGAAAACCCTTAGCATTTACCTATGGTGTATTTGGTTTTTCATTATGTTAATTTAATATTTTCTTAGATATATTAGTTGGAATGAATATGGAAAGAGAATAATAAGATATATGTATTTAAATAATGAATAACCCAGAGGTTAAACTAAAAAAATGCACATCATCAATCGATGATTAATAAAAAATTATAAATTAATTATGTGACTTATTTGATATTGCTTAAAGGTTTTGGGATGAGTGAATGTTTCTATTGGGTAGTTTCCAATTCATATTTTTTCATAATCAATGATAATTTTGAGATTCACATGATGAAGAAAACATTGACCCACAAAATTAAATCATAGGTTAATTGACAAAAACACAAGAACTAAGAAGAGAGGATCTTTTCACATATAATTTATAATTAATTTATTTATATAAAGAAATAAATTTTATTTAATTTTTTTTTGATAAATAGGTTGATAATATCTTGGTGTAACATTGTTGTGGCCTAAGGATCCAAGGATAAAATCCCTATAATAGTGATCTAAATGTTCTAAAAAAGCATATAATTTTATTGTGTAATCATTGAGTTCTAGAAAAGTCAATCCTTATCGCTTGTGGTGTCTATCATTGATCACAATAAGAAGCCCTTCACAGATGAATGATACTTCATGGTCACTCAAAGTCTTGAGAAGATTAAAGAGGATTCATGCTCTAGTTATTGAGCATATTCTTGATAGGTTTATCTCTTAGGGATTAAGATAATTATCTATAGGTTTATTATGCTTAATAGGTAGCATACCATTGAAATTGATATAACTGGGTATTTATAAAGTTATTTTAGGGTTGTTAATTTCATATAGGCCCTTATATAATAACTTATTTTTGAGTGGTAAACACCTTTTAATTCTACATTAGATACCAAAGGTCAAATCTGGGTGGGGGATTATTTTTTCACATGAGCCTCATCCCAGTTGGTGAGGACTCCTTAAGTGCATCCAAGAGACCTGGGATCAAATCCATGTGGGGGATAATTGGTGGTACTATAGCAGGGACTGTAGAAGGTACTGTAGAAGTACTGTAGTAGGTACTGTAACAGGAACTGTGCAGAATTGTAGCAGGTACTGTAGTGGGAACTGTAGCAGGAAATGTTTGGCACTGTAGTAGCTGGGAATATGCCCCCGTTTGGGCCTTCGTGCCACTGATTAGGTCCCCGAGTCCTTTAAGGCCTTCGGGCCACCCATGCCTTTGAGTCAGTAAGGCCTTCGAGCCACCTAAAGGCCTTTGGGCCACCTTAAGTGCAGATGAAAACCAGACAACCTACAAGGAACAAGCTTTAGAAGGAGGAGGAGAAAGGAGATTTCACCATAGAAGAAGCTAAAAAGATTGCAAGAATGAGAGGGTATGGAACCTGCCATCAGGACATGCTTGTGCATGCACGAGAAAGCCTAGCTAAACAACCATGTGAAGGTGGAGAGCTGATTGCACAATGAAGATGATGGGGAGGAGCAGTTCCAAGTAGTTATTCAGGGTTGTATGTATTTTTTGAAGCCTATAGGTAATGAATTCATCTAAGGCCTATGATCCATGTAATACTTACACCTATGGGCCTTGTAAGGGTTCCACCTCACCCCTTGAAAGGTCGATTATCAAAAATAAATAAAAAAATGAAGGCCTTTGGGCCATTGGAGGAGGTGGGGGTTATTTTTAAAGTTATTGCAGCAGTACAATTCTGGTACTGTAGTAGTGAAACTATTCACCTGAATTGGGCTTTCAGGCCATAGAATTAGGCTTATAGACCTTAAGGAATTGTGGACACTATTGGGCCTTCGAGACATAGTGCCTTTGTTCCACAATGTATGGACAATATGTGACATTTTGGGATTGGATAAAATAGATCGATGCGATAAGAAGGTGGTGTAGCATGGAAACATACAAGAACTACCGAGTTGGTGACCTCAAAAGAGAGATGAGAATACTAGAACCAATGAACCATAAAATAATCCCCATGATTTTTTATATGGTATAAATGGGTTCTCTACCATTTTCCATCAAGTAGTGAGATTGGTTAGATAATGTAGCATAAGAGGCAGGAGATTTAGTGGGGTGCTACACATGACATCACTAGGTGGGAAGATTGAAAGAGATATGGGTGTAATAACACCCATAATCCATCCCTATTCCTATATAGTTGTTGTGGTTATACGGGATCCCAGCCATGGTGTGTTGGAGGGTTTCACGATGCATCAATTTTTGGTAGGGGTGATGCATAATTTAGATTAGTGATATGGTCAAGTGATTAGTGGGAAGGGGGGTAATAAGGCATTCAAATAGTGACATGACATGATGCAGGGTTCTTTATTAGACCTATGGACCTCATGTTTGGCATTAAGTCCATTGTATATAATAAATTAGCTATAGTGGGTTGTTTTAATTTCTTATAGGGAGGGATAAATCTTAAGCCACTCGGGTTCCTACAGATGTGTTTTTTGGTTGCTTATAGTCCTCTCTACTTATAATAATAATATTATTTACTTGACATGCACAACACCCACAAATCAATAAATATACTTTTTTAAATAAATATATATTTAAATAATATTTAATATATCATTTCCAACCAGACCAATAAACTCATTTTTCCAATCCTCTTCATTATTTATTGAACTATGAATAATGACTGTTTATTTAATAAGTAAATATTACTGCATTATTTTCTGATAAATAAAATAAATTGTATATCCATAAAACTAGTGAATAAATATTTATTAAATATTCATGTAACCAAAAAAATAAACAATTATTATCTTGTGAGTGAAACCAAATAAATAAATATTTTATAATCATGTAATCAATAATTATCTTACAAAATGTATATTCATTTAATATTCACCTCACACAATATTATATAAAATAATTGGTTATTGAATATATGTGATCAACTATTCATGAATAATTATTAAACCATGTATGAAAATAATATTTATTCAACATGTTAAATTCATATCAAATTTAACTAAAGTTATGAATACACTTAGTATGTGACCCTCTAAAGTCCATTTTTAGTGGCATTATATAGAACTATCTAAAATGAAAGGTTAACATATAGAAATACACCAAGAAACCCATAGATAAATTAGTAAAATTATGAAATGAAAATAACCATATGTGAAAATACACTTTGTAATACAATCCATTTATCACAATATCTCAAATAAAGTATTTTCATGCCGGTGTCTTCATCTTAGATATATGCTCGATGTCCCTTTCATTGAATTTTCGAAAATGAAAATTCCAATAGAAATCCAAGACCATGGAATTAATAAGGTAGTTATATTCGCATAAAAGGGATTGAGATATAAACTTCTATTAAATAAAAAAATGTATAAATCCTTTCTCGCATTATTCATCAATGAAATTTCAGCTATGATGCTCCCAACGTATCCTACTTTACCAAATACATATGTCATCATGTTTTTAATCAATACATAAAAGTACACGACTCATGACATGAATTAATAATAGTAATACATTATAAGGACCATTACACACATAAATAGATAGAAACATCCAATGACACATATAAATTTAGATTTCCTACTAGTGATTCATGTTCTCATAATCTTCTTATTTAAAGATTATTAAGGGCATATTACTTGATAAGGTGTCCCAAAATCCTATGAGTTTTTATGACTAATATCATGTATCATTTTTATCTTCAAAAATTATTTCATATGACCATAGAATATATATTTAAGAATATGTTTATTTCACTTCTAGATTCTCATCATAACATGAAACTGCTATGAATTTTCAGTGTGACTAGTACCCCATGGACATTATCACATAGATTTCACACAGAAAAATTATCATAATGTGATAAGTAATTAATTAATATTAAATTTTATGAATATTCTAGTAATAAAATGATTAAATTATTTTGTTCTAAGGAACCAACTTTGACATTCCTTTGTGAACATGTCAAGGATAATCCCTTTTATTCCTTCAAAAATAATCTGTCTTCATTTTTTAAACTTATTTTTCTTTATGAGAAAAATTATTACTTTAATTTACATATTATTTTGAATTATATCAATAAGTGGTAACATTCATATTTTATTTAAAATAAAATAATTTTATTTTGGTAGATTCTTCTTGATCATTTTTTTTCAATTCTAACTCATTTTTTAATAATGAACCCACAAGCTCATCAATGGTATATTATTTGAGTTTTTTTCTTTTATCAACATTAAACATTTGTAACATGCCATTTATTTAGTAAATATCTATGTAATATTTAAGTAAGGACAATATTATCCAAGTCTTCTCCTAAATCATCCATTCCACTTACAATACCTGTGAATCGATGAAACATTTGGTTAATAGTTTCATTATCAATTTTTTTTAAATCATGGTGTCTAGTAGTTACCATTGTATGTTTTTTAATAATAAATTGTTAAGATCCATAATTATTAGTTTTCAAAATTCTCTAGATATCATGAGTAGTTTTTTTACATTTTATTAAATCAATGAACCTCTCTTTATTTTTTTTGGGTAGAGGGAACCAATTTGATGGTCTTGTAGGATCAGTGGAACAAATACCCTAGATACATAGCCAAAATTACCAATGGTAATTAGTAATAACAAATTCATCCCATTCCCACACCGACTTTCCACCCAATATTTATACATTCAACCGTGATTATCATCCATTTGACCCGGTCGGTGCGTTCACAGACATCATTCGCCAGTGTCTACCCCAAACTCTTCTCTCCCATAACCATCATTTGTGATTCCTATGAATATCCTCATTCATGATAGTTGTCTACCCTACCATCATCTATCCCCACTCACACTGATCATCCCCCAAACAGTGCATCCAACACGACTCGTTGGACATCCCACAACTCCTAGTGTGCTACACCTTTATCTCACTCTCCAACACCCATTCTAGGTCCACCACCACCACCACATGCAGTCATGCATAAGGGATTAAAGCTACATGAAACCATCTATTAATAACTATCTAGTTAGTGTGTGTGACACTAGTGCATGGGAAGAAGAATCATCACCCCCATAAAATGGGGGGACAAATAAGTTAGGGAGGGATTTGATCCCCTCCCCCACAGATGCATTATCATGGCTGTGTACCACTCAAACATATATTTATCCTCAATAAGTGAGTATGAGTTATGATCAACTCCCAATTGGGGATACCAACCAAGCCCAAAGTATGATACACATTACCCAGCTAGGAGATGACTTTGAATTTACCTATTTATAATATATACAGTGTCTGAGTCTGGAAAGACTTGAACTTCCACTAGTTCCCATAGAGAGAGAGATACAACCAGTGGATACCACTCGACTAACAACCCACATAAAAAAATGTTTATGAGTTACACTTGAATCCCAGTGGGGGGAACTGACTATGCCCAGAGTGTGCTGTACATTACCTAGCTAGAAAATAGGATTTGAATCACCCCTATATAATATGAACAATGTTGAGTCTGGAAGGACATGAGCTTTCATTAATTCCTATGAAGAGTAAGGGGGTACAACTAATAGCTACAAATCAACTGATTCCCCATGGGCACATATCATGCGTATTTTTAAAAATGGAAATATGGCATAACACTACTACAAAATAGGCCTTTAACAACGCTAAAAATGACCTTTATGAATGCTAGAGAAGCGATGACTACCAGAGAAAGATTAAAATCCCTTGTCATTTATCAACACTAAAAAATTACTGATAAAGGGGTCCTTTATGAGCACTAAAAAGGTGCTGATAGATGGTTCATTTATCAAATATTTTTTTAGTGATGATAAATGTCCACTTTATCAGTGCCATTATTTAGTGCCAATAAAGGGTACCTTTATCAGCATTTTTAAAAGCAGTCATAAAGGACCTGTTTATCAGTGTTTTAAAAAGAACTGATAAAGGACCCATTTATCAGTGCTTTCAAAAGCGTTGATAAAGGGTTATACTATAGTGTTATTTAATAGCACACTACAACACCAGTGTACTATGCTGTAACAACACACCAAAATTCCAGAGACACCACTAGATATGAAAAAAAATCAAGTACCAATACAAAATATAAATTAAATCAAATTTAAAACACAAATAAAAGAAAAAAAAACTATATTATATACATTTCAATTATTGATTTATACAATTACCTAAGTACAAATTATTACAAACATTCAAAACATTGATGTTTTTTCTCCTTTTGATCTTGACCTCAAATCATGCTATTTACAAACAAACTACCCTTAATCAAGGAAAAAAATATACCTAAATATGGAAACAAGTCTTATGTTAGTAATAATATAAAGAAATAAATTAACATAAAGTGTTAATTTTAAACTAAACTTTATGTTATACGAGGAACGCTGTGTATTAGATTGAATTTTGGTTGATTCATCCATGTCACACTATTTATTATTTATATTCAAGAATTATCTCTGTGAAAATTAATTAAATACGTATAAGATAATTCCCAAGTATGTTTTATAAGTTTTTAGTGAGTGACACTTTTTAAACTAAAATTTCCATTTTAAACTAATAACGAACACTTTGAGTCATATCAGGCACATCATGCATCATATTGAGGTGTATCTAAAACATACATGTCAAAAATGAATTATGGATCATTTTTTTAAAGTATAAAAAATGTGAATGAATTTTCTTAGTTTAGAGTTAGTCAATTATCCATTTTACTAAAATATATGTCAATTTAAAAAAAAGATGCAGTTGGAGTCATACTGGTGACAAAATGTGTCAAATTTAAGAGAAGATAATTCCTATAAGCCTCAAATTATTTATGGATAATTTTACTAAAGTGTGAAAACAATATGAATTCATTTACTCAGTTATGAGAACATCACTTGTCTTTTATACTGAAATGTCATTTTAAACTAGAAACACACACATTGACTTATGATGATCACATAATGTATCTGATTGGAATTAAACCATTTCCTACATGTTAGAAAAAATACTTATGAATAATTTTCATAAATTATCAAAAAAATATGAGTTTTTTTATTGTATTTTAGTGCAAGAGAATTTTTAAACAAAAATGTCAATTTTAAACTGATAAAAGACAATTTGAGTCATATTGGGAACATCGTGTATCAGATTTATGTTTGGATGATTCCTACAAATCAAAAATGACTTATAGATCATTTTTTTAAAGTATAAAAACAATCCTAATTCTTTTTCTTGGTTTTGAGTAGGTCAGTTGTTCATTTTCCTAAAATTGATGTCAATTTTAAATAAAAATATACACTTAAAATCATATTGGTCAAAAAGTGTGTTTAATTAAGGTGATAATTATTAAAAAACATCTAAAATGAATTATGAATCATTTAAATAAAGTAAAAAAATAATCTGAATTCATTTTATCAGTTTTGAGTATGTCACTTGTCTTTTTGACTAAAATGTCATTTTAAACTATAAACATACACTTTGAATCATTCTGATCACATTGTGTATTGGTTTTACATGAAATTGATTCCTATACACCAAAAATTACTTATTAATCATTTTCCTAAATTATCAAGAAACTCCAAGCATGTTTGTTCAATTTTCAGTGAGTAAAACTTTTTTAACTACAATTTTGATTTTAAACTGATAACGGAAACTTTGAGTCACAATGGGAACATCGTGTATAATACTGAGGTGATGATGATTCCTATATGTAAAAAATGATATATGTATATTTTATACAATGTATCGAGACAATATGAATGCATTTTATTCATTTTGAGCAGGTCAATTGTCCATTTTACTAAATTAAATGTCAATTTTAAATAAAAAGACACACTTGGAGTCATACCAGTCACACCATACATCATATTGAGGTGCATATAACTCTTACACATCTCAAATAACTTATGTATCATTTTAATAAAGTATAGAAATAATATTAATGCATTTTATTTGTTTTTAGTACACCACTTTTCTTTTTTAATAAATGTCATTTTAAATCGGAAACATGCAATTTGACTGATTCCAGTCACATCATATTTTAGTTTTATGTGAAATCAAATCTCAAACATCAAAAATGGATTATGAATCATTTTCATAAATTATCAAGAAAATATGAGTTCATTTGATCATTTTTTAGTTAGTGACACATTTTGAACTAAAATGTTGATTTTAAATTGATCACAGACACTTTGAGTCATAGAAGGCACATCGTGTGTCATATTGGGGTGTGGATTATTACTATACGTCAAAAATGACTTTTTTATTGTTTTCCTAAAGTATAAAAACAATATTTATATGTTTTATTGGTTTTGAGAATGCCAGTTTTTATTTTTACAAATATTAATTCCAATTTTAAATAAAAAGAAGTACTTTGAGTCATATCGATCACACTGTGTGTTGAATTGTGATGCGGATAATTACTACACATCCCAAAGTCTAAAAAAAATCATAAATTATAATTTTGTATTTATTTCCATTAAATTTCATTGTCAAAATACCATCAATGTATACTAACTCGAGGTTCTTAGATGAAAAACCATTCTCATTACTAAAATCCAAAATTGTAGAGGAAGATCATGTGTCCATTTTATCATGAAAAGTCACCACAATAACCACATGAGCATCCACTAATATTTTGTATTTAAAAAAGAAATATTTTTCTCCTAAAAAAATATAATCAATATGACTTCCCAAAATACTTGTGAAGAAAAATGAATAATTTTAGATAAAATGATAAGTAAATTAACTTTAAAATAAGAGATAAAATGATGAAAAAATTAATTATATAAGTATTAGGGACTCAAATTTTCATGGTGTTTGTATGAATTCTAGTCATAGATCCTTTTAATCATTATCTATGTTGTAGGCTCGATGTTCAATCTCTCACGATCATGTGTATCTTCAAACAAACCATCTCAACTCAAACAAAAGAATCCACCTATATAATTAAACAATTATTATATAAGTAATACTAAAAATAAATAAATAAAAAATAAATATGAAATAATAAATTGATTCTATGTACAATTATTTTTATATGAAAATATCAAGATTACCTCTCTAATTGAGCAGTTGAGGGAACTTAAAGGAAAGTGATAAACGCCACTGTTGAATGGGTGGAATGGTTTTGAGGGAGTAGAATTCTATGGATGTTTTGGTGCAGAAAGGATTGAAAGATGAACAGACCACCCCAACTCAAACAAAAGAATCCACTAGTTTAAGAAAAAATTATTAGTTGATTAATAATAAAAATAAATAAATAAAACATAAACATGGAACAATACATTAATTCCATGGAAAATAATTTTACTATGAAAACATCAATATTACCTTAGTGATTGAGAAGATATAGTGTCACCGCACTTCTGATAAAGTCATGAAAATTGATAGAAATATTTTAAAATAAAGGAACTCTACAAGTAATAATGAAAATTAAATCAACATTCCATTATATATATTTTTGGTAAAATAGATAAAGTATATCGTAACATTAACATTACATCATTACAAAGGGTTTCCTTCATTATAGTTTGTTATTCCAAGGGATTGGTAACATTATCATGTACATAATACTTTTTCTCCATAGTATTCAAACATTTAATATAGATTATGTTAATATAGTAGAGAACATATAATATTTTGAGCCAAAACATAGTATATTAAAAAACAATTTTACCTTATCATCGAACTCTATTTTATTTTTTAATGGGTTTAGGGTTTTGGTTCCCCTATCAAGAATCCAAATCCCCTATTTGTGGTGACTTATAACATAAAAGACATTGTCTATATTTGTACCAACATGAACTGATTGTGATCTCCCAATGAAAGGGCCATCCTTGATTGAATTTTCATCAGACCTGAAATTTATTTTAGTCACCAACAGGATAGTCAACCAATTCTTGTTTTCAAGATTTGAGACACAAAATAATTGCACTACTTGTTATTACATTATGAATGGCTCATCTTTTACCATTCTAAACTAAAATTCACCTTCACAAAGCCCATTTCACCAACTTTCACTACACTCATATTGTCAACCCATTTGAAATAGAAAATAGGCACTTGAAATGTTGTATAATCTAAATAACATATATATATTCGACAATGCCAAAATATGACATATTTTCATACATTAGATTTCTATCCTTCAGACCAAATATGTGCATCACTTCAACCACAATCATAACACCGATGTTTTTCATCGTACTACAATCATCATGTTTTTTTGTATAGAATGCATAACCATTAATTAAAAAACTAGTGTAAGATATAACATTTTCATTCTATCCCCTAGATATCCATTGAAGTCATTTGACAGTTGAATTCATATTTTCCGATAACTCCTTATAAATTTGGTCTCAGAACCAGCCGGATAACTATTGATTACACGTATTTGATATCCACCCTTCATCCCTTGATGTATTTAAATCTATACTAATTTACTTGTGGGATTCAATTTATGGATCAATATATTCTCTGTTAAGTAAAAGGTAAAGGTTCTCTTTCTCTTGCTCTATCAAGGTAATTTTAACAGATTCTATTTCGGTAATCCCTTCTCCCATAAGTCATTCATTATGGTGAGACTTTGGGAGACAGATGTTGCCAACATCTGATAGGTAATCAGTATAGAATGTAATATATTCTTCAATAATATATCATTATACAATAAAATATTCTAGTTGAATTTGATTCTTAGTATACCCTTTCAAAATATTCATATACCATTCAATAGGGTATATCCATATGTAATGGATATGAACACATAGTTGAACCTTTCTAACCAAGTGAACCATTAAGTGGAACATTATATCAAATAATTATAGTGGGATGAACATATATCATTCACATAACATGTTTGAAACCTCATTATTTATGTTTAGAAACTTCTATGGGTCTATAACTTTACTATATATGGATTTGAAAAATAAGTAGAGTCTGGCTAATATATGCCATAAATTTTGAGGTAGAATTATATAGAAAGAAACATGCATCAAATCTTTCCTCAAAACATAACAGTCGTGTGATTTTAGTTGTTGTAACTTTAAATTAGTCATTAAATGACTTTCTTAATATATGATGAATACCCCTAAAGAACTTTAACACTATTAATGAAATGGTAAAATTGTAGTTTTTCCAGCTAGGATAGAGTGTGAGATGCTAGAGGAGAAAACTTATTCCTTTTACCATTCACCAGTGTTAACTCTTCCCATATCCCCATTTCAATCAAGTCTAACCTAGCCTTGATTCCATATTTTATTTTTCTATGAACATTTATTGACATTATAATAACACTATCAAATACGTTTCTTCTACATGCATGAAATCAAGAAAATGTATGAGATACAAACAATTCCAATACGAAAATTCAAACAAAATTTATCTCTTCTCCCAACCTAATTTTGTAATGTTTTTTTTGAAAATGGTTTACTGAAAACAATGTTAATATATTTTACTTCATTGTATAGTTGATCACCCATTACTAGAGATGGTATTGTATAATGTTTGACATTAACATCAAATGATATCATCCAAGATCAGTATTTATGTCATCACGATACAAATTTTTGATATCCTAAAAACATAGTTTTCAAGGAATGTTTCAGCCAAATTAAGTATATGCATTTATCACAAATGGGACACCCCAACATTCCTTGAATTATATAGATTGATAAATTTATATTAGCATAGAAGTAATTTTTAATCCTATACAACATGGAACTCAATGTAAATTCTTCACTTCTATGAGAATCATACATTTTAACACCTATATACCACATCAATTTCAGATCATTGATCAACGGATTGAAAAATACATCGATATCTTTACTAGGTATTTTTGGTCCCAATGTAAGTAAGGAAAACACAATGTATTTTTTCTTCGTCCATAAATATAGAGACAAGTTATAATTTACCAACATAAAGAGTTGTGTACTATGAGTACTACTATATACACCAAAAGGATTTATTCCATATATAGATAACACATGGTGAAATTTTCTCAGCTCATTTCCAAATTCAAGATACCCGTAATCATATTTCTTCCACTGAGGAAAATATGCAGGATGATGTAGGTTTGAAAATTTAATTATTTTATCTGTATGCCATGTAAATTATATCTTGGTTTCCTAGAATCCATATAGTCTTATAAACTATGGAATTATACAAAAGTACCATTCCTATTTTGAAGGGCTTGATTCATTTTTTTGTATTGGTCTATCCCACACATAGATAATTTTTTGAGTGATTCATTGTATTTGCAAAAAAATATGGTATAATTTGTACAAGCATATATTTTTTAGAGATCATGACCCTTAGACATATAATTAGTTTAACATGATATGTTCTACATGGTAGTTCATTTTCTTTTAGTACCAAATCATTCAAGATACCAAGTAGTTCTGTAAAGGTGGTGTCTCTCCATCCACTAGTAGCTTTTAAATTAAATAATTTTAATTCAATTTAAAATGTTGTGTATTTAGTACAACCTATATACAATGGTCTCTTTTCATAGATATTTAATATCTCAAACATCTTTGGATAATCAATAAGGTCATATTAAATTGTCATTTTCATTTCTTCCACACGATATCCACCGTCATTCACACTAGTATTCATATCAAATGATCTATAAACCACAATATCATTCTAATCAGTGTGCACAATCAGTTTTCCCCATGTTTAGTCCAATATTTATTGATCTGATACATTATGTGAAAAATAAAATGTTCCTAAAACTCTAATAGACTAATTTATCTTTAATAATAATATTATAAACACAGAGAAAGGATTTGAGAAGGGTTATATGCATGCTCTCTTAAAAACCTGAAAAACTCTTTAACTCCATCTTCATACTATTTTGTGAAAATATAATCATGCATCCATTTTTGATTCATATCCATATTAATAGGGTCATAAAATATTAATTTTTTACAAGAAATAAATAAATACACATAAGATATTCATTATCAAAGGTGAAAGTTATACACAATTCTAATAAGGGAAACCCAAAATTTGATTGTTTTAAATAATTTTAGTTTTCATTGAAGAAAATGGGTAATTGAATTTAAGAAAATTATTAATCCACTATGGTAGGTGTTATCCACTGAATTCATTCAAAGGTGAAAGTTATAGAAAAATTTCATGCTCATTATCTCATCTCTTGAAAAATTATCATTACATTTTTTTTGTTTGAGACACATCATATATCTCTTATAGACATTCAACTATGTTTCTTGAAAAAATCTAAGATGTAGTCACCCATGGGATTACCACTGGTTCGAGGATTAAAAGAAACATAAAATAGATTGGGTATGATTCTTAAGAAATAAAATTCAATAACCATTTGGGATATGAAACTGATGAGAATGAAAATTATCGATAAAATAGATGGGGGATAAGTCTCAAGAAAAACATTGCAATAATAACTTTTATTTGACACACATTAACCCATTATTAACTCCCCTAAACACATTAAAATATAATATATGGAATTAAGGAGTAATAAGAAACCCAAATATGATAAACAAGAATAATGAACTCTCATTCGATCAACTAAAAGATATAAAAATGTATTGATAAAATATTTTCATAAATAAAGAGTTATTTTATATACATATATGGTAATTAGTGATTCCTAGGGGTGGAACCAATACATGTAGAACTCAAATTATGAATATATAAAAGTAATTTCTAATAAATAGAATTTGATAACCACTAGTCTATTTTTTGGAATAAGTGGTGTAACAACCTAAGGAATAATTACATTTAACATTAATGGTATATCAAAAATTTTAAAACATATCAAGACTCTTGGGATGTCATATCACCCCACCGACCCATCCTTAGGATTATAGGGAGGTTTTCAAATCAAATATACACATATGAAGGATTCTAGGAAGGCCATATAATATAAATTGAACCATCCTTGAGATTATAGGGAGGTCCAAAAATAATTTGGTATAAACCAACAATACACATCAACAAGACATATCACAAATAAGGGAGAAAAAACACACAAACACTTGAAACATCTATCCCATACACACGAGCCTCTATCGAGATAGAATGAAACCTGTGAGGTCACATTTTTCTAAGTGGAATACCCTTACTTCACTCAAAAATCATGGTGGAATCACAAAATTAAGAGATATATAAAACATCACTCGTCATCTAAAGTCTCTACTACCCAAATACAAAAATAAATAGTTAGTTTAATATTCTTAGAAGCAGTCTCCTAGGATACCCAACCACCATCATATAAATTGATATATAGATAACTATATAGACGTTGTAAAATGGGATGGTACTTCTACCATATGGTTAATTCCACTATTTATTCAATGAAAATAAATCATGATTTATCCACACTTTCACATAAATAAGATTATCTCACAGATCCCCTATATTAATTCATAGTTGTAATTGAGAAGGAAGGAGATGCTCGTATGTCCTATGAGTGAATCTAGAGAGGCTCATAGTATAGGTGTTTCACACTCAAAAAATTCCAAGAATCAAAATGGATGATCTCTAAGACAAATCTATAAAATGGATAACTCACCACACTCATAGATGAAAACAACCTCAACCCCGATCAGAACCATTTATGCTGTACACCTTGAGTTCCCCAAGACAAAGTATAAAAATTCTAATGTTCGAGAGAAAGTAGGGAAAGACTTATATTCGAGTCTTGGATTCGTTCAACCCCTAAATCGTTCAAGCCTTGAATTTTTTGATCCTTAATATGAGATTCGATTCACCAAGGAGGAGCGCAGGGAGAGGGTGGTTTCTACAGAAAGCTTTAGATATCACAACTGGTTCATGACTGGTTAGAGTTTTTAAATAGACCAGGACACTTTTATGAGTGCCTCCAAAAAAGTGCCCATAAAGATACCTTTTATCAGTGATAAAAAAGGAGTGATAAATATTCATTTTATCAGTTCTTATTACTGAAGCACTAATAAATGATTTATAATTATAATTATAAATAAAAAAATTATATATATATTTAATATTTATATATATATTTAATAAATAAATATAAATATAAATACAGTAAATATATTTTTTATTTAAAAATATTTATTATAATTTTATAACTATTAAAATAAAAAATTATTTATTTATTATTATTTAATTATTTTTAAAAAAAAATATTCATATCATAATATATATTTATATAAATATATATATATAATAAATATATATAAATATGTATATATAATAAATAAATATAAATATAATATAGTAAATGTATTCATTATTTAAATAAATTTACTATAAATTTAATAATTATTTAAATATATATAATTACTTATTTATAATTATATAAATATTTTTTTATAAAAATAATACTTATTTATTTATAATTATAAATATATAAATTTATAAATATAGTAAATATATATTTATAAATAAATTTATTTATAAATATTTTTTTATAAATATATTTTAAACATTATTAATGAATATTTTATCTTAAGTGAATGCATGTTAAAAATGATCGAAATTGAATTAATTAAAAATAATTATACTTTAACAATATTGAAAAAATGGATAATTTTTGTGTGTGTGTGTGTTTTATATAAAAATGAATTAATTATGTATATGTGAAATCAACATAGCACACGCCTGATTTATGTTAAATTGAAAAATCAAATGATATTCAATTATGTCTATTAATCTATGTAATTAGTTAGTATTTTTAATTTATATTATTTTTTAATTATAAACCATTATTCACTAGATGTTTGACCATTTAATATAAAGCATAAATATTCTTTAATATATAAATAATATTGATATAAATTCATATATACCTATATATTTAATAAATTCTATTTATTAACATTATAAATAATTATCCAATTAATAAAATGTTTAATATTTTTCTCAATTTACTTATTTTTAATTTTTATTTGTTTAATTTTAATTTTTCATATATCAATATATTTAATATATACAATATATTACTATTTACAATTTATATATAGTATAATCAATTCATTCATTTTTATTTATAATTATTTAATTAATAATTTTTTTAATATTTTTGTAATAAACTCATTTATTATTTATTATTTATATAATTTTTTCATTTAATTTGGACCCTTATTAGTACAAATAAAGCAATGATAAAGGATCCCTTTATGAGCGCTAAAATTAAAGTGATGATAAAGTGTACCCTTTATCAGTGCTAAAAATAAAGCGATGATAAAGGGTACCCTTTATTAGGGCTAAAAAAGTGATGATAAAGGGTACCTTTTATCAGTGCTAAAACAAAAGCATTGATAAAAGGTGCAAATTATCAGTTCCATTATCTATCATTAATAAAGTCTAGCACTGTTAAAGGTCTATTTTGTAGTAGTGAAAAAACCTTTCAGATTATGTCACAATATAGAATATCCAGGATTTTAAAGTTAAGAACATATTACAGAACATCAATACTAGTAAGTGAATCTGGATCAATTTTCAAAATTTTATAGTGTTAATCCATTATAGTCTAATGATCAACACTTATCTCTTTAAGATAAGGTTCTATATGAGCTTTCAAATAGCCACAATCATTTCCATCAAAGAATTGTGACCTTTGAAGAACCCAAACATCATTATAAATTGATCCCACCATCTCAAATAATATTTTCTTTAGATATTTAAGTATATACTATGGTTAAAAATAGAATATGTATAAATAAAAAGTAAAAAATACTTTCAAAGTCCAGCTTTAATACTATTTTTTATCCCAAATAGTAAAATGGTTGATTGTCCAAGAGGAGGTGAATCGACTAATTAATTAAATTTCAAAGTTGATATTGAAGATAATTAATTAAGTAGTGGAAAATAAATAATAGGAACATAATATATTTATAGTAGTTTAGATCAAAGTAATTCTATGTCTACACTTCACACACTCAACATAAGAGTATGAAACCCACTATAAAATGACCTAACTTTTGATTGAGAGTTGCAACCCAATTACAATAGGATTTTTTCACCTTAGAGGAACAAACCGTATCTTGCCTTATGAAGCACTATAGGCATAACTCAAATCCTCCTTTTAAAGTGGATGAATAACCAAACTCGCTTTTGTTCATACAAAGACACAACTAGAAACCTCTCTATTTTACCAGACCAATGCACAACATTATACACTATAAAAAAATTGTGTATTTAGGGGGAGTTATTTGTTCATTTAGTGGGGGTTCTAATCCCTTCTAAATACATTAGAAGTGTTTATGAAAAATCACCGCTAAAGTTTTCGCCCACTCATATTGGCGGTGATTTTTCGTAGCCACTAATAAGGTTAAAGAAATTTTGAGGTGATTATTTTAGAGGGGATTTTAACTCCTTAAAATTTATTTAAAATATATTTAAAACCATCATTTTAAATAGTATATTGTGTAAACAATATCTATTATTTAAAGGCAATTACCAAACTTTATTGATTTTTTTAAAAATAAAACCAATTTGGGGAAGTTTTTAACCACTTTAAATAGATTGTAGTATTAAAAAAACAAAAACATGCCACCCCTAGCCTCACGCCTTCCCACGAGCATGGACCCACAAAAAAAGGCACCCCCACCCATGCAGAGGCAACCCATCCCCCCCTCCATCGCATGTGCATGAATCCCATCCCGCCTCCCCCAAAAAAGGAAATTCTCCTCCAGTATGTTTCAAACCCCTGCTTTGTGGATGAAAATCCAAACACCCAGCCACTATGCCACATTAAATTTATAGAAATCATATACACATGTTTATATTTATACATATTAAATTATTTATAAAAATACATTTTATTTGTATAATATATTTAAATACATTTATATATACAACCTATATATATTTTTATATATACATTAATGTATTCATATTTAAATTATATATAATTATATTATATACATTTATGTTATATATTAATTACTTTTATATTAATGTGTACACTGATATAAATAAGGTATATTATAAAATATAGAATAATATATATATATACATTTATATACATTAATGTATTCATATTCATATATACATTTATATTAAATATTAAATATATTTATATTAATGTATACACAAATATAAATATGGTATATATTTATAAAACAATGAATATAACATACATCAATGTATTCATATTTATATCATGTATATATTTATATTATATATAGTTGTATTATATATTATACAAATATATATATATATATATATTATGTGTACCTATTTATATTTTATTATACAAATACATATAAATATATTATGAAAATAAAAATATATATTGCATAAATATATATTATATAAATTTATAAATAGTATATATATATATATATATTATTCAAATATAAATACAAATTATATCATACAGATAAATATATATATATATATATATGTGTGTGTGTGTGTGTGTGTGTGTTTGTGTGTGTATATTATATTTTCATATATTTATTATATATATATATATATAAATTTATATTATATATTATATATTATATATTCTATATTATATATTTATAAATTATACAAATATAGTATTCAAATATATGTATATAAACATATACAAATATATATTACATTATATAAAAATTTAAACTACAAATATATATTATACAAATACAAATACATATTATATTGTACGAGTTGATAAATATACATATATCATTTATACATTGTATATTTAAATCTATATTATTTACTATATTTATATGTTTGTAAATATATGTATTACACATTAAATATTTCATACCAGTATATTATATAAATATATTATAAATATATATATATATTCATATTTATATGTTATATATTCATAAGTACAAAACTAAAAAATATTAATATATATATATTGCATATTTATATGAATAATAATATATGTTATACATTTATAAATACATACATATGTATAAAAAACTATATTATATATGTATATATGCAGGCAATTAAATATATTTATATTATATAATATATAATATACATATAATTAATATAATATATATTTATTTGTAAATATTTATTTATAAAATTATTTGTATATAATAAAATTCATGCATTTAAATAAATTTATATAATGTGTCTGTATAACTCACACTCACATATAATTTGATAATAAAAAAAATTAGAGGGCGTTAAAACCCCCACTATCTGGTCATATTTTAAAAGTGGTTTTGACATAACTATCACTAACTTATACAAAAAATCAATTTAGAGTGGGTTGTGAACAACCCTCTAAATATAACTACAAATAAATGTCCCATTTTTTAGTGATATCTGAATTTTTATGGGGAGTCACAACCTAGTTAGTTTTGATTTTAATGAGAAATAATAAACCAACAAATAAAATAGATGGGAAGAATACACCACCACAAAACCAGAATAGACAATGATTTTTTTGAATATCAAGGAAGAAGTAGCTTTTCTATCCTTGGTAGTGTAGACTTTCATGATCGTGTTCATCCAAATGGATCACTGAGTAGGAGCAACAAGTTCATGTGTACAACATTAATCGTTCATGCAGGTTACATTATACTAGTTTTACCAAACTCTCTCTATATTTTTTCTTCATGTACAACATCAATAAAAAATAATATCTTCATACATATCCATTGTAGATTTTCTTTTCCCAAAAAACAACCATAATTTTCTCTAATGAACTTCTTTAGAGTTTAAGAACCTTTGATAATCTATTAGAATAAAATATTTGTATAGATAAGATCATTGGAATAATAAATATTTTTATATATATAGCTTAATCAATTTTAACATGGCTTAACAACTTTGTATAAATCCAAACAAAAACCATAATTTTCTTTAATGAACTACTTCTGAGTGGAAGCACCATCGATATTATGTAAGAATAAAATAGTTGTATAGATAAGATCATTGGAATAGAAAATTATTACTTTATATATAACTTAATAATTTTTAACCTGGCTTAATAGATTTTTATAATTCCAATAATCATGCTCAACTGCTTTCTACAAATACCATTTAAATTTGAATTTTGGATTTATTAATTTAAATTTATAACATACATATTTATACATGTGTTTTCCCTCATGATATTCATTTAATTATGTATCAAACACTTCTAATTTAATTTTCATCAAATCAAAATAATTAACAAGAAATTATGGAACAAATAAATCCATGAAAACAAGTAACATGAATATATTTTGGATCAAAATATTAATAAATAATATAAATATAAAATAATTTGACATTCAAAAAATAAACTATTGAATCGTATGATGAGTATATTATTCTTTCTCTTTGGATCACATGGGAAATTACCTACACTAAGGGGGGGGGGGGTTAAATTAGTGTAGGATGAATTATTAATACATTGAAACTTTATCCCTTATTCACTAATAATTTTATTTAGTGAAGGTATCTCTCCTATGAATCTACACCTTTTGTTTTCATGCATTTACATAAAGAAATCAATAAAAAAATGACCCCAGAGTTTGTTAATGAAGTTTTACTCTAGTATGAATGACTATCTCCCAAGTGATTTATGGTTGTTATCCAACACACACAACTTATCTTTTCTTATCAGAAGAATCATGGTCAAGGGTATGACCTTGGAACCACTATAATAGAACTGACTAGGTATAAAGTAAATAATGAATTGATAATATATAATTTAAACATAATGCATAATTTGGCCTGCACCTCTAGATGTTGATCATTAATGAGAATCATGTGTCCATCCTGGATAGTATAAGTCTGATATTTTTATTTAATGTGTATCAATCTCCAAGATTCCTCTACCACCTTTATATTTATACACCATGTGAAAGTTATTGGTTGGATATCACATCTTCTTAGCCTAGATATTATCAACAATGGTCTAGGATGAAAAATATTACCTTCTTCTTCTTATTCTTCTTCTTATTCTTCTTTATTTCGTTCACATGTATAAAATTCTCTATGAAACACTGGTTTACTCTTTCTCACTACAATACTAGAATTCTATAACATGAACAATATTGGTTCTTCCAATACTCATTTAACTTAAAATATATGAAATATTAACAAGACTTGTGAATCTATCTCTCACTTATTCTTTTCATTATATTATATTCACTATATGAATATTATTTTATTAATTATTATCATTCGAAATCTTCCTCAAATATCGGAATTCAATTCTATTTCTTCATCGAGCTTCCTGATGACTAGGCATTATTTGAATTTTTGTTAGTAGTTCCATAAAAAATGTATCTCATTACATGTTTGCATTAAATTTCATTCAACATCATTAACCTTGGTCGTGTTTCCTTTTTATGTCATCACACAATTAAAAAATAGATCGTTTTCAAAAGGGAAATACCTTACATTTTTGTAAGGATGGTTGTACCTTATACAGAATTTTTATATACCTTACAAAATACTTTTCATGAATCTAATGAACCTTCAGGATGTACCTTACAAACTCACCAGAACTCTATGAAGATCTTCAATCACACCAAATTGTTTTCACCATTGTACCTTATGAGCTTTAGTACCTCATACTTATGAAGAGACAGCATGAACCTGATAAGGTTTCCTTCATTTATCATTCTTCATAGACGATGTCATATCCACTCGTTAATAATCAAAATTATTTATTATATAACAATAACTGATCACCATTATCAATGTGCTATCTTGATCTTTCAATGCTTGATGTAGCATCATCACATTTAAATCTTCAAATTTTTCAGAAGAAAAATTTTATAAATCTCATAGTATTTCACATACATGGGTACTAAAATGACTTGTACATCATCCAATGATATATTATTGACTCACACATTAATCCCCATGTATGGTTCTACATATGTTGAATCCTATTACATGGTGGCTCAACTATGAATCCTTATACATGGACCCCCTTAAATGAGAACTATTTCATGGATCACCCATACATGAAGTTGGAATTAACCAATTTTACAAATTACCCTATTTATTTAAAATTACTTCAACATATCTTAAAATAATTCTTATTTATTCTCAAACATTCAAACACAACTCAAATGATCTTCAAAATTCTTCTAAATATTCACTTCTAACTTGAACAGTCTCCTCACTTTCATTAACAACTTCATTTATCAATCATTACATCTCATTGCAACTCCCCCACTATCTAGAAACTTCCACCTTACATAAAATGTTTCATAAAAATATCTCTTCATGAACACTTATCTTAAAATGGAAGCACATTTCATCAATCATCAGATATAGTTCCAACTTCATCTATGTACATTTATATATGATATTATACTCATGATAAACATAATGATGGATCTTCTCAAATCTACTTGAACCAAATCTATAAATTAATCATCAAGACATAAAATCTTTAAACCATAATTTCCAAGTGAATTAATATTCAAAAATTATCCAATGGAAGAACCTACTTCAGTTTATCAAATATTCTCCAATAGATTCAACATATGGACTCCTAAAAGATTCTTCATTATTTTCCATAGGAATAATGGAAGTGGTAACTCACAGCTTCAATCATAGTTTTCATCATGTGACTGGATCTCCTTGAATCTAATGGATGAATTTACTTCACATTTATTTTTCCACACAACAGGTGATAGAAAAAAACAGTCATCACTTCAAAGTCACAAGGTAAATCACTAAATCTCATGTAACCTTCACAATCCATTACACACCAAAATTCATTTCTTTGAAATTCCATGATTATTTAAAGTCAATAAACCAGAAAATATTAACATCATTAAAAATACCTTTTATGCCTTCATACTTATAAAAAATATAGTTCAAACAAGAAGTGGGTTCAACAATATTCCCCTTTGTATTTTTTGTTATTAAATCTTATAAAATAATATGTCAATATGTGATCTAAATCAACTCTTTTTCTCTCCCATTTTATCATTATCTTCCCTCATTTTCTCCTCTATATATTATTGAAAATAAATACCAAGTGTATGCAAGAGGATAATACAACTTCATTATTAAGCAATGTGTCATCAATCATTCCTCTCTAAGTTTATGTGAGTCATGATTGGTGTAAAAAACAAGAAGGTTTTGTTTAGATATAAATTTTTTTCATTGATCAAATAAATATGAAACAAACTCATACAAATCATGAACATGACTCAATAAAGGGATGTTAATATGTCCTTAGGATGAAACCAAATGATGCCAATTGATATCTTCATTCCTTTTGAAATTACAACATGAGATTCTGTACTCATATCAATACACAAGTTGAAAGAATTTATGTAAATATGGTAGGTTTTAGAAATCATACCTAAGATAACCTAAAATATATACATTTTCTTTCCATGGATTAAAAGAAATTTCTCCCATGAATATCAGACTTTATTATTTCATAAATAGGTATCAGATAATATGAATACATACCTCATCAATGAATTTTTCAAGCACCTTACAAAAAAATATAAATTTTATGAAATAAATAATTCTGTTATCTTCGTAAAGTAAACCTACCCTTAAGGGATAATCTCTATATTTACTACATAAGGTTAGATATTTAATTTAGATTTTATTTAGAAAACAATTTGATAAATTAGTCCTAGATGGTGTCTTATTTAGATCTGGAAGAGTTATTCTATCTTACATCCCTTTATTAGTTATCCTCTATAATAAAAAGCTTCCAATTCAATAACTTGTAATTAATACACAAAAATGAAACAAAATAAATTAAGGAATAGTTCTGAATTACTTCCTAATAAATTAAAGTAGCTCAGCTAAGAAAATATTATCAACCTATTTTCTCTTTCCATTTTAGCTATGGGTCTAGATAGACTCTCAATGCATGGACTTTTGTATTTAAAAGTTGTCTTGGATAACATGGATAATTTTTATTTCTCAAATGTTTCTTTGTGTGAGGATTTATTTTTCTTATAATCCATCAAGGAATATGCATCACTTTGGTATAGTCTTCCTAATTTTTCATCTTTTCCTATGGAGCTTGTGTGATTGGTAGATTTTCCTTTGAGTTGCATCCATCTTTCTTACACCTAACATAAGATACCTCCTGAGATATTGGGTTGTCATCCCTTGACAACTACTCATGATATTTAGGGTTTTCATCTTCATATGAAATATTTTATTTTTCTTTAGTTCTTTCCGTATCATGTGATCTTTTCATCTATTTTTCTTTTTTAAATCAGTTGAATAAATAGTCATACACTCATTGGGAATTATCTCATCCTTTTTGGTTCTTACACAAGTATTTTATAGATATTTATTGAAAAAATCAGGTTTCATTATTTTATCTTGTCCTAGTTGTCCATTTTTATTAGGATTTATTCATTTAATACATATATTCATGGATTTTTTTTCATGTTCCTATGTTTTATTTTATTTCTCGACAACATAAGTAGATAACTATCCTTAGTGTGTCATTATTATTTAACTTTTTAATCTTGGTTTGAGTAGTATTTTTTATTTTCTTATAGACCAAGGATAATCTTTAAATATCCTTTATTTACTTATTAGGAGTATATTATTTAGAAAATTTCCCCAGCTTCTTTCCAAAAGATGGATCACCTTTATTATTAACATGATATTTCTTATCCATTTGTGTTATTCTATCTTTTTTAGTATTTAACACATTCATTGTTGGTTTATAACATTATTATTTTTCACTATTAACACTTTGATTTCATCTTCCACATTATTAATCAAATTATTCAAACCCATTTCAGACAAACAAATTTACATATTTGTTTTTTGAATATTGCATCATTACAATAGTACTCCTTCTTGAGATGGGATTCTATTTTCTTACAGTGATTGGAAAATTATGCCAAAAATCCAATTACATATACCTAAACCTACTATAGCACCAAAAAACCTTGATTTTATTCTTTGAACAAAAATCCATGTAGAATTGCATTCTTGTTGTTTTTTCAATGAATTGTTCCTTTTTTGGGCTTCCTTTGGGGAAAAATTACCTTATGGATTATTTCATTCACCACATAGGCAGTGGAAGGTTCATCAACATTTTTATTCATCCATATTTTTATAGATTTTGAGTTTATACCTACACTTAAGAAATAAATATTTAGTATAAAAAATTTATTCATAGGTGGATGGTACCTTTTTAATTGGGGAAAATATAGATTGATATTTAGATGAATTCAAGATATATTTTTCCACTAGATAGATAAATTTTTTGTACATGAAACCTTATAGGAATTAAATACGGTAGTATCCTTCCTTTAAACATGTTATGAAGACCCCAATTGAACTATGTACATGTTTTAAAGTTTTATTTTATGCTAAAGTCATTTCATGTTGAGTATATTTTTCTCATCCTCTAATATCCTAGGTTTTTATTCAAAAGTATTTCCCATTTATTTTACTTGATACCCATGTATTTGATTCTTATCTTACACTAAATTGTAATGATTTTCATCTTTTTAGATTTGAATTAATATTATACATTTTGAATATTAATGAATGAATTTTTATTTTCTTTTAATATATGGAATATTCCTTAAAACTCTATTATGGATTTTTTCCCTCATGAATTGTAGTGATCTATTCATTCTCAAAACTAGATCTTCTTTCCTCAAGCTCCTAATTCATGACATTTAATGCTACCACTTGTTCAAATAGATTTATAAACATCAAAATATTTTATTCCAAGTATTTATAAAAAATTTATGAATCTTCCTCAGGCTTGGTTATATCCTCCTATATGATTTTGAAAGATCCACAAATAAAGGTGACTAATTATCTTGAAAATTTCTATGAGTTCTTTATCAGATTGACATAATAATATTCTTATGATTCATCACGTGATTCTTCAAAGACATGATCTTCCCCTTTTATTATTTTCTTATCTAGAGGAAAAAATATATAATAGATTTTAGATTCCCATTATTATTGTATAGATGGAGAAATATAGGGGGAGAATTGTTTTCCATCTCCATGGTAGTTTATTCTACCACTGGATCTTCTTATTCCATGCCTAATTTTTCTTTTTTAGGTTTTTTTCATGGGGAAAATGATATTTCTCTCTCTTTACTTAAGTGGGATAAATTCTCATCACATGTTTCTTCAAGAAACATATTATCAATAGATATATTAAAACTAACCGTAATTTAATTACCTTCAATTAGTTGAGAGTCATCTTTTTTATACAAGGCCTTTCCCAACATATTTACTTCTATTTTATTGATTTTCTGTAGTTTCTTGGTATAAATCTATTCCATAGTCTATTTGAAAGGATACTAACAAGAATTTTAAAATTTTCATTTCATAAAACATTTAAAAAAAGAAATTCAAATATTACAACCTGAGATTATTGAGAATCAAATTAGAGGTGTAACCTTCTTTAGTACTAATGTTTAGGATTATTTGGGATATTACTTACACTATAATGGGAGTGAATCAGTGTAGGATGACTTATTACCACATTAAAACTTTATGCCTTCTTTAACTATGAATTTCTTCAGTTAATAGATCTGTCTTAACAATCCTCACCTTAATTTCTCATGCATATACATAGAGTATTAATGTAAAGAAACAAATGACACCAAGGTTTATTAATGATGTTTACCTGTAGTATGGATGACCACATCCCTAGTGAGATGTAGTCGTTATCCCATGAACATAGCCTCCATTTTATTATCAAAAAAATAATATGAAATAATATGGTATTGGAACCACTATACTATAACCAACCATTTATAAAGAAAACAATGAATTTTTATTATATAATTTCAATAGAATGCAGGACTCAGCCCGTACCTCTCAAAGTGATAATCCTATCTCCCTCTTAAACAATTTATGTCTGGGATGAAAACTCTTATATTCTTATTATTATTTTTTTATTTAGTGCACATGATCAAACATTTATATGAAAAACTGATTTACACACACACACACACACACACACACTCTCTCTCTCTCTCACTTTGATACTGAATGTATGAAACATGAATGATATAAATTATTTTCCATTTTCCTTCAACCAACAAGATATGAATTATTCAAAAGGTTTAGGGATATAATTCTTTCAATTATTCTTATTATTCTATTATATTCACTATGTGAATATTATTATAACAGACCTTAGATTAAAAAAGTGTATCCAATGACTGAATTCTCCTTCCTCTTTAGCATTCCCAAAGACCTAACCTCACGTAACTATTATTGGTATTTCTATTAAAACCGTATCCCATTACAGGTTTGTATGAGATTTTATGAAGTTTCCTCAATTGTTGATATGTTTTTTTTCATCATGTGATTACAACATTTCTATTTCATCTTGGTATATAGAAATATCACAAAGTGTTCACCTTAAATTTTTTAAGGTTGGTTGTAAATTAAAAAACTTTAGATACCCCTTAATAATCCTTTACATGAAACATTTTAACCTTCAAGTTGTTCCATATAAACTCACCTAAACTCTATGAATACCATAAAACCTACAATATTCACTATAATACCTTATGATATTTTGTACCTCAACCTTATGAAGAGAAAATATGAACCATATAAAGTTTCCTTCCTTTAACATTCTTTGTATAAACCATAATCTTTATTCTTGAATCATAAAACTTATTTATACATGAACCATGTTAGATCACCAATATCATCATGGTATATCAAACTTTGAATTCTCAGTGTAGCATTATCACAGTTATATCTCCAAATTCTCCATATCATAATTTTTTTAAATCTCATAAATTTACTCTTACATGAGTCCTCAAATGACTCGTATATGGTCCACTAATATATCTGTGACTTGAATGTGGATCCCCTTACTTGGTTCTATATACATATCATCCCCTTGTATGGTGGATCAACAATTTATCCCTAATCATAGATACAAATAAGTGTGGATCACCTTACAAGAGAACTCTTCTATGTATCAACCATACGTGAAGCTAGACTTAGCTAATTTTATAAATTTCCATCCTTCCTTTAAAACCATTCAATACCTCTTAAAATCATTATGATTTATTCTAAACTAATAAAAATAATAAAATGGATTTTTTAACTCATACAAATATTCACTTCTCACTTGGATAGCCTTCCCACATTCTTTAATGTCTACATTATCAAACATGATATCTAATGTAAACTCCCCCACTAGTTGAAAAATTCCAACTTCCATAATTTTTTTTAGAAAAAACTCTCATCATTAAAACTTATCTTAATCATTAATAAAATTTCATAAATTTTATAATATTGTTCCAACTTCATCCATGTACATTTCCATATGATCTTTTACTCATGATATACATAAGGATGGGTCTTCTCAAATCCACCTGAACCAAATTTTTATATTAATCACAATGCAACAACATCTTCAAACCATAATTTACAACTAAATTAATATTCAAACAAATACAATGACAACACCTACTTAAGATCATCAAATATTATCAAACAAATTCTATACATGAACTTCAAGTAGCTTCCTAATTCATTTCCATTGGAATAATGGTGGTAGAAGTTCACACCTCCAACCATATTTTCCATTCTGTGTCTGGATATGTTTGAATCTCATGGAAAAACTTCCTTTACATTTCCATTTCCATTAAAAAAGTGATGGAAACAACATACAACACTTCCAAGTCACAAGGTAAATAATCAAACATCAAGTAATCTTCACAACCCATTACACACCATAATACCTTGTTTTGGAAATCCAGGATTTTTTAGCCAATCAAAATCAATATATTTTCATCGTGCTACATTACTTTAATTTCTTTATCCTTATAGAAAAAAATAAAAAACAAACACAAAGTGGGTTAAACGCATTCTTCATAGCTTATGAGTCATTTTAGTAAGTGTCAACATATATTTCTTTATATCCTTAGCTTATGATAAATTTCTAAATGATTCATTTTATTTGAACAACATATTAGTCATTGGGTGAATCATTTCATACTTAGTGAATTTTTCACCTTCCTTCAAGTCAATTTATACTACATATTATTCATTTTCATAAGCTTCGTATGAGTGATTTGTTTTTGTGTAAGAGTAAATTGGTTCTGTGTATGTTTCATTTGACACTTTCATGATAAATTTTTTCTTAAGATATGAAAAATTGATAATTTATAGAAATTTCATAAGACATGATTTAATAAGATAAAAATTTTGTGAGACTTTAATTCCCATTATAACTCATATCCCTTTGAACTTTGTATGGTGTAAGACTTATATCACGTAATACTTCACATCCTACAAGACTTTAGACCACACAAGTATCTCAGATCTATCTCATAAGACTATCATTCATATAAGACATAGAATTCCTAAGACATAAATTTCACTTCATAAGACTCTAAAAAATAATCATACTTCCAAAATCGATCCCAAAATAGACCACATGCCTTTTATAATTAGATAAATTTCAGTCAATTATTTCTGAATATGAGTCATTCCGAATCTCATACTAATGTATAATTTTATATAAAATCATTTCATTAGAAACATGGAAAATATAAAGAATAATTTAAAAAACAAGTAATAAATGAATAAACAATGAATAAAATCAAAATGAAAATTTTATTTTACAAGATGTGTAAGCTTCAAAAAAAGAAAATAATTTTGTCTCTTTTAAAAAATTCATTTCAAATGGAATAAAATGATGATTTTTCAATTATCAAAAGAAAAAAAATAAAGTGCCCAGGAGCTACTCAACAACTGTTCATTGGGTAATCTATTTGAGGAAATGATTTCCCATGACGTTGCTACATATTGTGAATTATACATCACTACCCTTTATCAGTGATAAAAAACACTAATAAAGGGAAAACAATTATCAACACCACCTATATTCATAGTTAAAGAAAAAATTTATCAACATTAAAAAAGTTTTGATGAAAGGACATCCTTTTTCGATTATTTTACTACAAAAAATAATGGGTTTTTATGTGATAAGAATCTATTAAAAATAAACATTTTCAAAAAATCTTGTTGAAATTATAATTATTTGAAACAAATTAACTATTCCTTTAAAAATAATATTTGAGAAAAATAATATTTGTGATGTAATTGTTACTCTCAAAATATTATTAATTTAACTTATTTTAAATGGATTTAATGTTTCTCTAAAAAAATTATTTCTGAAAAAAGTTTAAATCCTTCACAAATGCTATAAATAAATAAATAAAAATTAAAACTGTAAAGCGTCATATTTTATAATTAAATATATTTTAAAAAATAGATTTAAATTAATAACTATTTAAGAAATAAATTTTAAAAAAATAACTTCATACCACATTCAAAAATAGTATATATTTAATTAATTATGTGATATTAGAAGATAATTAAACTTAAATTTTAAAAAACAAAAAATTAATAAATATAAAAAATTAACTTTTAAAAATAGACTTAAAAATAAATATATTTTATAGAGTTTTAGTAGAGTTTGGAATGGATTAAAGAAGCGATAGAGTGAGGGAAATGAGAGGAGCTAAAATTTATTTATAGTTTACTTTCTTATGGAAAATTATTCCATTATACAAAATTATATTTTTGAAAATATTTACAAATGATTTTTGCGATGAGTATTTGTGATAGTTTGAATATCAATAAAAAAATGTAGACACCATAAATAATTTTTTTTTCTTATCTAAAAAATATTTGCAATGAATAGAAACCATTATGAATAATCTGTCACCACTGTATTTATGATAAGGTTATTTGAAATAGATTGAAATAATCACAGATAATCCACCATAACTATTTTTATGACAAGGTTAATTGAGAAAAAATGGATAGTCCTTTCCAAACAACCTTATCAATAACGACTTATTTGAAACAAATGGAATGTATTTCAAAAATTACCTCACTAAGAACTAATTATTTGAGATATAATGGAGATTATCTCACAAATAACCTTAGATTGAATGAATTATATATGGTAAACTATCCATTATGTTGTAAATAATATATTTTTTCTAAGGTTATTTTTGACAGACCCTCTATTCCATTACAAATAAACATTTGTGACAAAGTTTTTTTAAAAGGATATAAGATCACAAATAAAATTACCAAGAATGAATTATTTGTGATGGAATTAAGAATCCATAATAAATAACCCTAGTAATAAATAAAAATTTATAAAAAAATTGAAAACCTGTCATGAAAAAGTGTCTCCTACCATGGCACATGTGACGGCCTAATGCACTAAGGCCAACCTGGAAAAAAATATGCCAATTGTGACTACCCTAATCCCACCTCTATTAGGCTTGGGGATTACTACTAGTGTCGAGTAAGAATAACATTTACATGGTAAGATTTACCCTAATATATCTATATGCACGCACACGTCTTCAAGCCTGTACAATGTTGAAATGTAAGATACTAATGATAAAAAATGCATAAATACATATAAATCATACAATCAGAGTATAAAAATAATACTAGAAATTATAAAGGGCTAAATATAAGACCACCAAAAACATCAATGAATCCAACTTAAAAGAAAGAGGGGAAAACTGTCAAAAGTGACTCTTAGTACAAAAAATGTTTTTCTATCCCAATCTAACCTCTATCTTCTCCTAGACCACAAAGAACCTCATCGAATGATTGATATTATGTATAATACATGACATGTGTGGTTAGATCCCAAGAAAAGGTGAGTATAAAAATACACAATTGGAAACGATTAAATCACTAATCATAATCCATCGAGATATAGTCAGCTCATCATGGAGATATAGAAATAAAAAAAATGAGACATACAATAAACATACAGATATACTCAAAGTAGTCACTAAGTCTCTAGGTAAGGTCACAACCCCATTTCCAAAATAATATTCTACTCGAGAGTGCATATAAACACTCACCCAAGAGAACTCACTCTGTAAGTCTGATATCAATGATGTAATTCATCTGAGATTTTGTGCTTGTTGTGTCTCACTATAAGGAAGTATATAGTGTAATTCTAAAGATATTTATATACAAATGTAGATCACACCTAGGGACATGGGGTATACCAAAAACCTAATTTTGATTAACCCACTAAGTAGGGTACTAATGCCTTGATAAATTTGGTAATGTCATTTCTGAGAACCCAACCTAGGGCTGAAGATTATATAGGATTCCACCCAGGGACATTGGAAAATTATGATAACTCTATATTAGACTAATTCCCTTATATGTGATCAGGATGTAATAATGTACTATACCCCCAATGAATGGATCAAAGGAACACACCCTAAATAAAACGAGTCCACACTGAATAGAACAAGGGGATCATAACTCACAAGTAGAAAAACACAACATATACTAGTAGTACAAAATGTGACTTTCTTATCTCAAGTCTACCTATGTTTTCCATCCCATGACCACATACCTTAGGTCATGCTTGTGTACATATGGACATGTTTGTGTATGTGTCCATGCCTGAGTACCGAGTTATGCCTATGTACTCTAACCTTTCCCATGTTCTTGGTCATGTCTATGCTCATGTACCTCCCTAGTTATACACTGAGTTTCTAGGTTGAGGTCACATGGTGTTTTTCATGTTTCAAATGATGTTTAATACTTTTCTTATACATGTAAACCATATAACTATTTCTAGGGCCCCACATGATGTGTATCTTTAGATTAAATTCCTTGTAACTCGGGATTTTCCAAAATCCTACAGTTCTTCAAGCGGTCTCCCAATTCTATCATCGCCACCTCTAATAACATCCAAGAAGCTTACATATGGTGGTTAAATGGTCTCACCATCACCAGTGGCTGGATTCTAGCATTCGATACACTGGAAATTTCCACCCATATCCATGCCTTTGTCATATTCCCAAAACCAACACCCGAGCATCTATGATCCAGTCCAGAATCATTATATTTTCAATTATAGCTCAATCCCATCAGAAATGTCAAACCAAATTCATAGTATCAATATGTTTCACCACATAACATGTTCATAATGATTTATTAATGGGTATTTTTTTATCAATGATAAAATGAAACACCAGTGATGAACACATGATGAAAAATAGAAGAAATTAAAAAAACAAAAATAATAGGAAATAATCTCAGCCAATTTTTGTGTTAGACTTTAATTTTTTGTCATTATAATGACAAAAAAATATAATTAACTAATAATAAAAAGTTCCCCAAATCATTGAAAATAAACACATACCCACAAAATGATTGACCTAAGAATTAATCTATTGGTTGATTGATTCACATTCATCATATGATAATAAAAATGGGTATAAATACAAATAAAACAAATATCCTAACTTGATATTGAATCCATAATTAATGAATAATGGTTCTAGGCCATTTTTATTGATGATATCCATAGGTTATATTGGTGCATTGATTGGGAAATCACAATCTATTAGTGATCATTCATAGAAGGTCCTCCACCAGTCCCTCTCTTAAATTATAGGATTATAAGGCCAACCCTTAAATATAGTTATGAACGGATTTAAATAGGATAAGGTTAGATCAATTCATAAATACAAATAAATAAATAAATTTTATTTATTTATTTTATTACTTCTGCCCATGATGTATTTTTAACTAATGCCCAATGATGATAAATATTATTTCTCACCTAGGGAAAATCCAAAATTATGGTCTCTAAGGCAGTCTTAGATTTCCAATATGAGACTCTATTCAGGAGTTATTCCACTTTTTTAGGAAAACTGTACACACATGATATTAATATATTTAATATTTTTTTTAAATATAAATTTTGGGCTCACTAGGCCTCAAAATATCACACCGTCAAAGTTACAAGATTCAAAAATATTACTATATATATTTTAAATATTTAAATAGGAAAAATTGAGACATTAAATCCTCTCCACTTTAGGGATTTTCATATAAAAATGAGAAAAATACTACTCTAAAAGGAGAGGGTACTGAGATCTCATTTGGGTCTCTTACTCTCAGTTTCTCTCCTGAAGATTCTTATGATTCCACCAGACACACACTAGAGGAATTGGTCACCCACATAGGATCTTATTCATCCAATCCTTGATATACACTATGTATTCTACAAAGGGAGCTCCTTCCTCTATGTCCAGATCACCCTAGTCGATAAATTATGATAGGTCATATATATACCTCCACAACTAAGACATGTAGAAGATGTCATGTGCTCAATATAACTACAGTTGTAGAGAAAAATGATACACCACCTCATCGAATCTACATTGTATCTTGAAAGGGATAATAAATCTCATAGATAACTTATCACCTTGACCAAATATACATAATCCACATTGAGGTGAGACCTTTATGAAGACGTGGTATCCCCCATAAAACACCAAAGGCCCCCATCATCAATCTGTATAAGACTTATGCTGAATCTTTGCAGTCTTCATCTACTCCTAGATGACCTGAACCTTATTTGACATAGCTCACACTAGCTCTGGTCCCATAAACACAAACTCCCCTAGATTAGTCCAACATAGTATTGAGCTGCAGATTCACCCACACAAAGCATCAAATGGTGCCATAAAAATGGTATAATGGTAGTTGTTATTGTAAAAAAACTCGACAAAGTGTAGATGATCCTCCCCACTATGGCTAAAGTCCAACATGAAGTCATGCAACATATCCTCCAAGATCTGAATGGTCCACTTAGTCTATCCATATTTTGGGGGGAAACACTGTGATAAATTTTAATTGAGTCTTAATGGATTCCTATAATCCTCTACATAACCATGATGTGAAGTGAGTATCATGATTTGAAATGATCGTCGAGAAAACTACATGAATTGGGATTATCTCCTACATGTAAAGGAATCATAAGTTTTGCACTGAGCTCTGATCTCAGATATCTAGGAAGTGGGATGAATTGGTGAGTTGGTCTATGTTAACCCAAATAGCATATTTTTCTATGGATGTATGTGTTATCCCCATAACTAAGTACACATATATCCCATCCCACTTCCATGCTTATACCTCAAGGGGTTGAGCTAAACCCACTAGAACTAAGTGCTCTGCATTCACCTGCTGACAAATGAGGCATCAGGAGACAAAATGTGCTACTATTTTATTTATGCATGACCACTAGAATTGACACCATAGATCCAGTTACATCTTTTCCACACCTAGATGTTCCTCCAAAGGGGATATATTGAACTCATTCATCTCCTCCTCCTGAAACATCAATGGTTCCGTCTTCCATCCTTTGAAAAAATATAACATACTCCCCACATTTAGAAAATCCATCAGGATCACATCCAGTTGATATATGAGTATGCACAATACCTAGACAATATATCCATGATGGGATTCCCTAACATGCTATAGATGCGGTGGGTTAACAACCATCGATTGAAAATATGAAGAAGTATCCTTTTACACTAAAGAAAAATTCAACAAGGTTAACTACTCTAATGTATCAACCAAAAATTGAGAACAAGATATCCTACTAAGACCATGTTCCACTATATTCCCCATACAAAGCATATAAATATCTCAAAATCATTGTCCTGGAGGAACTATATCCATTTCCTCTAACTCAAGTTAATATCATTATGAGAGAATATGTACTTGAGACTCTTATGGTTAGAATAAAAGACAAGCTTCTCACCCATAAAGTAGTGTCACCACATCTTCAGTGTGAAGAATACCACTTCCAACTCCAGATCATGTGTTGTATTTTTCTTCTTGTGTTTTAACACCCCAAGCTTCTACGGTACGTTTCCCTTTGAATAATACAGTAGCTTGCGTTGTACGCAACATGGAGTTTTAACACACCACGACCAATCAAACTAGCCGTTATGAATAGTAATACCCACTTTTTGAAAATTTATAAATTTTATTTTTCAAAATGGACTTCATTTTTGAATTTGAAATATTGAAATTATCTTAGGGTAAATTTATAGTATTTTTCTGAAAAATTTAAATTTTTGATGAATAGTGAAAAACACTGCGTTTTTGTTTAAAACTGACTTTTTATTTAAATAATTAATTATTTTATTTAAATTTATTTTAGGTAAAATTAGATACATAATACCTATATATTCTCAATTTAATTAATTGAAGTCATTTTATAATAATATTATATATATAAAATTTTATTGAATTTTTTACAGTCTTTTACCCACCTTCTAGGAGCATTTGCAAATTTGCATAAAACTTAATTTTACCACTTCTGTGAATTGAATTTCAAAAATTTGAGACACAAAGTTGATATCAGTAAGTAAAATTTGGTTCAATAAGATGAAAATAATTTTTGGTGAATAGTAACTTTTAACTTTTATTTACCACGATTAAAAGTAAATAGGGTAATTGAAGGTAAAAATGATATTATTATTACCCTAACACATGTCCTAATTATATTTGATAAGTTTATGTCGAAAAAAATAAACCTTAGGAACACAATATTATCCTTTTGGTCCACTTGGATTATATTAGGACATTTATTATTATTTTATTTAAAAAAGAGTTAAAAGTGTTAAATTCAATGTTTAATAACTAAATCATTTTTATATAGGGTTTAACATAAGATAAATTGAACTATAAATATTCATTAGAAATATATAAATATTTTTTCACATAATGGTTTTTTATTTATAATTTTTAGACATTATATAATTTAATTTATTTATTACATAATGATGATGCAGTGATTACCTAATTAATGAAAGATTGCAATAATTGATATTATAAACTTCCAAATAAATATAATTTGAGACTTTTAATGAATTAAAATATTTTATAGGTTAATATTACATTTTAGGATTGATTCAATGAATTTTTTTTCGAAGTAATCATGCTGTTATGTCTTAAAAAACAAAATACTAAATAGTGTCAAAATTGAAATAAATGAGTTTTCAAAACAAATACTATATTATTAAATTATAGAATTGTAATAAAAATATAAGGTTATGCACAAGGACTTATATAACAATATATATATCATTAATGAACCACTTTTAGTTCTCTTGTAATTTTATAGTAATATTATTAAACATATAATATAGTAATACAATAATACATGGTAAAAGTTAAACTATTTAACTAAGAGTTAAATCTAAAAATAAGGTTAATATGGTGAATTAAACCTGTATAAAACCTATTGGTTGAGAGGTTTTCGACCCATATATACCTTATCCTAGAAATAAATCATTTTTGAGCCATTGGAAACTGAAAATTAGTTTATTATAAAATAATATTTCAAGGTTTTCCTAAAGTGACCCTCACCTCTCTTATAAAAGGGTACTTCCCCTTATCTCAAAATAACACCTCCAAATCCATTTTCCTCAGCCAAACCCTACCAAAATATCCTCCCCACTATCCTCACTTCATCCTAGAGGCCTTAATTTTCTCAGAAATCCAACCTAAGTAGCCCTTTTGATCAACTCAAAAGGAAACACCCAAAGAAGAGGTAATAATTTCACCACCCTCTTTCAAGTTATTTTCCTCTTCCACTTCCTCTTTCGTTGTTGTTTCCATACCTAAATAATAACTCCAGTACCTTCTATATAATTTTATGCTATTATAAAGATGGTACAACCATATTTTTTATTCTATTCATCTTATTAATGACAAAGTCACCATATGTACGTACATACGACTTACCATCTCTACGTCGTGGTGTAGTTTGTTATTCAAACACTTCATTATTTGGATGAGTATAATAATGAGTATAACTGATGTAAATAATAAATATAACATGATAATTATTCTTTATATATGATATAACATCCAATTACATACGATTTCACCATCAATATAATGATATTGTTGCTCGTGCGTGCATACGGACTACCGTCTCCACGAACGCGATGAGATTTATTTCTCATCGTAATAATTCAAGAATTATTTTCATTTTGTGATTAAAAATAATGTTTAAGAACTTAATATCATTCTGGATATTAATAAAATACATCATATACATAACAATATTGACTTACATAACAAAACATATAAAGGAAAACGAATCAGTTAACAACCAAAACAATGATACTGCTGAAATATCATTAACAAAGCATTATTAGAAGATAATATATGATATCATATTTATGTATTTGGTTCTTTTATAATTTAATAACAATGATTTCACCATTATACATGAGGATAACCTACCCTATACTAAGGAAAAGTACAAGGTAAGACATTTCTTATGTCACTTTTAATTTCGTGAGATTTCCATTGTTCACCACTTGTTTATTGCATTTGGTGTATTATGTACTTACAATTGATATATATTATCGTGAATCTATTTATATTCAAGGTATTATGTGATTTATTTGGTGGTTATTAACTTTTGGTCTTACGTCTCGATTGATTACAACGTGGTAAATGGGTTTTCATCTCACTTTTATTCCCGTGAGATTCATGCTATATTTGCCACTATTAACTTTTTTGTGGTGTATGTACTGCCCGTGATTGTATTGTTTTTGTAATATATTTTAATTTATGGGTATATACATCATCATTGTATGATCCTTATTTCCTGGGGTGTATGTTTCGTAAGTTACCAAATCAGTAAGGGAATTTCAAATTTTAATTTCCACTCATTTGGTTTTACGCAAACTTCATTGATTATTTTACTCCAAGATTATGTGTAAAATCACTATTTATTTACTTATGTAGTAATTTAGACTCCCCTTTGTGAGGATATATTTTTGATACACATAATCAATCCATTGATAAATTCTCAAGTCATCTATATGAACTAGATAAGAGTATTTTAACTCAATTTCTATTCATTGAGTTAAACATCCAAGTCATTGGTGTTGTTTTTACAAGAATATGTGTGAATTACCTTTGACTGATATACACTTAATAACCAATAATATTGAATGTATTTATATTTTTCACACATAATTATGTCATTTAATTATCCTTGACCTAAGGATTCGATCTTTATAAGGGGATTCATCTCAACTTACATTCCATTGAGACATCTATGTTGTTATGCACCAATTCAGTATTATTTGGTGTATATAATGTACATTGACATAGTATATCATTAATAACTTTATTCTCATGATATTATAATTTTTTATGACCTTAATTTTATGTATTCAAGCGTCTCTCATTTGGTTAGGAACTCTAACTAAAATATCATTTAAATTTTTTTAAAATTTTATTCTTCTAAATATTTATCATTATTGTCCATGTTTTTTAAATGGTTTTAAGTATTATTTATATGGAAATTAATGTTTTAAAATTAAAATTCCTTTGAAAAGTGTCAAAGTGGTATGGGACACTGTGATTAAAAAATTTATTTTAAACAGCTTCTTGATAAATTGTGAGACTTTTAAATGTTTTCAAGAAAAAGGGGGAAATTTCCCTCAAATAGTTTTGATTATTATTTTCATCTATGTCAATATAATTAATTATTATTTATTGAGGTTACTTTATTATAATACAATCTTCCATATTGTATTGAATGAGTTATTTTTTACTATGGATGTGCTATTTTTATACCATTCACGGTTTTTGGTTAAAATATTGACATTTCGTATGCTAGTTTTAATGTGAATGTTTAGATTATGTTTCAAACTTTTCATATGAAGAATGCATTGGACTTAGTAAGTGACGGGTGGAACCCGCTATATCTCCTTGATGCATCGGTGGGTCTAATGAGACAAACTAGTGTCTTGGCACAAGGCCTTGACAAAATCTTATTTGTAGTCTTGCCACGAGGCCTTGACTATGTGGTTATGATGTTCAACATTATGCATTCCATCATTATGAAATTTGATATTGATATTACATGTTATTATTATACTAGTAGAATATCCATGTGAATTGTTAAATGGAATTATTTGATTTATCTTTGCTATATTATGCTAAATTTTACGTTTAAAAGGCTTGTGTTTTTGTCTTATACATTGCCTTAAATGTTTAATCTTATTTATGACAGTTTCTGCTATATTTTTATCCTTACTGAGCATCTGAGATCACCCCTTTCTTATGTTTTATTTTTCCTAGGATTTAAATAAGTATATTAATATTAAACTTAAGGAATAGGCTAAGGGATATAATACTGTTCAAAGGGGACACAATGTTGTTTTTTTTTATTTCATGATATAATGTAAATCTTATGTATATATCCAATACTTCCCAGGCTACTAAACTGATCGTTCTTTCGGGACATGATTCCTTGTATCATGGAAATGTAATGTAATAATGCACCAATTTTGGGTGACTAGGGTCGGGGCATTAGAGTTGGTATCAGAGGAAGTTTAGTAAAAATATTAGAAGATATATTTAGAAAAACTCTGATTAGAATACAATACCCTAATATATACATTTAGGATTAGTATAGAATAACATATAAAATTTTTGGTAATGTAAATATAATGTGGGTTTTCTGATAAATACATCCCTATTTGGATATAATTAGGTAGAGGTGGCTCTGGCACAAATGTACCTAGGAGTGAAAACTCTGACAAGGAGTTTCGGGCTTGAGGGTATCCTGGTAAATGACAACGGGCCTTGCTTCACTCTTGGTTACAATACTTCTAGGGGATATGCTAAGGATAATTCACATTTTATTTACAAACCGATTTGAAGGATTTTAATATAAGATGATAATAAATAACCTTGGTTAATCCTAAGGTGTTTTAGATTGAAAATAATGTTTCATGATATTCTCTAAATGATTTCATTAGTCACACTATGCTTTCTTGTGTTAGTGAATGGCTGGATTCCAAGGAAGTCATAGTAACATTTAACATGATGTACAAGGTGGGAAGAGTGGTGGAAATGAGAAACTAAATGGAATTTTGATTGGTGTAAAAGATATCATGTTCATGCCGAATCAGTTTTCCAAAAACTTGATCTATGAAATATATATTATCTAACTCCCGGACTAAACAAAGAAGAGAAATATGGTGAATGATAAGAGCTCTAGCATTGGAGACCATGGAGAAAAGAAAGCTCAATTTACATCATGCAGGAAATGTGGAAGGAGAAACCTAGGAATGTGTCTCAATGAACAAAGAAATGCTTTATGTTTGGGAAAAGGCATAAAGTAATGAATTGGCAAGGAAAAATGAAGAGTAATATGGAAGAAAATAAAAATGATCCGAAGAATTCATTTATGACCATTTTCCATAAATGTAGGGGACCTGTGCATTACCCGAGTGAATGCCCTAATCTATAAGATAACGTCTTGTCCAAGGAAGAACCAATGTGGAAATAAATGGATGGTGAAATGTTTAAAAGTATTTGTGCTCTTTGTTTATGGGATTACTTTCAAAGAATTTTCTCATGTATTTGTAACCCTGCAATTTGTTATATGGAAATGCTATTTTAGGAAGAATTATCTTTTTGATTGTGGATAAAGTTATAAATAACCATTTGGGTTTATATGATCCTTGAATTTGAGGCAATTACAAGTTATTAAATTTTGGGATGAAGATGCAAGGTATGAGATAACATTTGTGGTGAAATTATGTTATGGTTATTTTGAGTAATTTATCTCATTTTGAGAATGTTATAAAATATAGTTTTTGAAAAAGGAAAACATGAAGATCGTGTGACAACCCTTTGTGTTAGAAAAAGATAAAAGAATCGAACCCACAACCAAAGTGCGACTTGGATTTATCGCCTACCATTGGACTACATGATGTCCTTAGTTAGTGTGACTAATTTTTTTTAGTTAAATGATTTTATTGATCAATAATAAGTTGATTTGGGATATTTTGTTTATCAAATGGATATCCTTATCATAGGAACATGATTTTATGATTAAGTGATAAATGTTGTTTTGGAATAAGTTTTCTCTATTGGGAACACTATATGCCTAAGGAAAATAGAATATTATGGGATTTCATTTGAGGATTAATGGTGGATTTTTATCTATGTTTTTATTGTGTTCTTATAGTGATTTAGGTTATTTATGGAAATTATTAACCTATCATAGAAAATATGTGATTATGTTAATTACTTTTAAGTATGTAACTTTAAGAGTAGTCTGTTATTTGGAGATACAATTTAATATGGAAGATTATGTAATAAAATTCTTCTGAGTTTTGGGTTTCAATCTTAGTTTGGATTATATTGAAGGATTTTGAGGACATTTTTTTATTTAATGGTATTTATTAAACTTTTGGTATTGTTGGTTTAATTTTAGAAATTATTATTAGTATTTATTTCTCTAAAGGATTATCCTTTTTGGGGATCATTTGATCTTGTACTAAGCATTTTGGTTTGGGTTAATCACTAAATACAGGGGAAATATATAGTTCATCCTTTGTGGATTATGTGATTCTCTGTAAGTTTATTCTAGCGCTTCAAGTGTGACCGAGTCATCTTGAATACTTATCATTTGGAGTGAAATATGAGTTTGTGTAAGAAATTAGTTATAGGATGGAACTCTACTTATCAAGTTTTTTTCTTATTCAATGAAGAAATTAATTCTTAAACTTTTGGGAAAGGATCTTGAACCCAAAAATGTGTTATCCTAACACCTTACATTATTAATCATAGATTTATGGCTTTGAGACCCTCAATTTTCAATTTAGTTATATGTGATTGATGATCTCAATCACTCCTTATAAATATTTACATTTTTCCTCCAATTATATTTTCCACTAATGTCATCCTATTCGAAATCCTAATTTGGTGGTGACTTTTTCATTTTCCTTTCCCTCTTATTAAGACTAAAATTTATTAACCCTATTTCTGATGTGGGTTTTCCACAAAGGTATTTTCTATTTTTTTACCTTTTATTTCATAAGAAAAATTTCAAATTACGAGGAGACAATTTATTGAAGGAGGGAAGAATGTAACACCCCAAGCTTCTATGGTACGTTTCCCTTTGAATAATGTAGTAGCTTGTGCTGTACGCAACTTGGAGTTTTAACACACCATGACCAATCAAACTAGCCGTTATGAATAGTAATACTTGAAATTTTATAAATTTTTTATTTAAAAATGGACTTCATTTTTGAATTTGGAATATTGTAATTATCTTAGGATGCTTTTTTGGTAATTTTCTGAAAACATTCAATTTTTGATGAATAATGAAAAACACTGCGTTGTTGTTTAAAACCGACTTTTTATTTAAATAGTTAATTATTTTATTTAAATTTATATTATTTAAAAATAGATTAATAATACCTATACATGTTAAATGTAATTCTTTGGAGTCATTTTATAATAATATTAGATATATAAAATTTTATTGAACTGTTTACCGTCTTTTACCCACCTTCTAGGAGCATTTGCAAATTTGCATAAAACATAATTTTAACACTTCTGTGAATTTAATTTCTGAAATCCGAGAGACACAATTGATATCAGTAAGTAAAATTTGGTTCAATAATATGAAAATAATTTTTGGAGAATAGTAACTTTTAACTTTTATTTACCATGGTTAAAATTAAATTGGGTAATTAAATGTGAAAATGATATTATTATTACCCTAAAACATGTCCTGATTCTATTGGATAAGCTTATTTTGACCAAAATAATCCTTAGGAATAAAATATTATCCTTTTGGTCCACTTGGATTAGATTAGGACATTTATTATTTTTTTTAAAAGAAGAGTTAAAAGTGTTAAATTCAAAGTTTAATAACTAAATAATTTTTAATATAGGGTTAAACATAAGATAAATTCGGATATAAATATTCATTATAAAGATAAGAATATTTCCTAAATAATTGTATTTTATTTATAATTTTTAGACATTATATAATTTAATTTATTTATAACACAATGATGATGCAATAATTACCTTATTAATGAATGATTAAAATAATTGATATTATAAATATCCAAATAAATGTAATTTGAGACTTTTGATGAATTAAACTAATTTTTAAGGTTAATATTACATGTTAGGGTTTATTCATTGAATTTTTTTTCGAAGTAATCATTCTGTTATGACTTTAAGAAAAACAAAATACTAAATAGTGTCAAAATTGACATAAATGAGTTTTTAAAAAAAATACTATATTATTAAATGATACAATAGTCCTAAAAATATAAGGTTCAGCCAAAGGACTTATATAATAATAGATATATAATTAATGAACCACTTTGGGTTCTCTTGGAATTTTATAGTAAGATTATTAACCATATAATATAATAATACAAGAATAGATGGTAAAAGTTAAACTATTTAACAAAGAGTTAAATATATAAGATAAGGTTAATATGGTGGCCAAAACCTATCTAAAACCTATAGGTTGAAATTTTTTCTATGTATACCTATGATATTATCAAAATAAATCATTTTGAATCCATTATAAACTGAAAATGAGTTTATTATAAAATAATATTTCAAGGTTTTCCTAAAGTGAACCTCACCTCTCTTATAAAATGGTACTTCCCCTTCTCTTGAAATCACACCTCCAAATCCATTTTTATTGGACAAAACCTACCCAAATATCCTCACAACTATCTTAAATTTGACCTAGAGTCCTTAAAATGAATATAAAGCCAACCTAAAGAGCCCTTTTGATCAACTCAAAAGGAAACGCCAGAAGAAGAGGTAATAATTTCACCACCCTCTTTCAAGTTCTTTTCCTCTTCCACTTTCTCTTTATTTGTGGTTTCAATACCAAAATAATAACTCCAATGACATATACATATTTTGATGTTATTATTAATATGGTACAACCATATTCTCTTTTCTGTCCATCCTAGAAATGATAATGTCACCATACGCGCGTACGTACGACTTACCATCTCCACGTCATGGTGTAGTTTGTTATTCAAAAACATTATTATTTGGATGGATATAATAATAATTATAACTGATGTAAATAATAAATATAACATGCTAAGGATTCTGAATATATGATATACCATACAATTACATACTATTTCACCATTAATATAATGATATTGTCGCTCGTGCGTACGTACGGATTACCGTCTCCACGAACACAATGAGATTTATTCCCCATCATAATCATTCAAGAATAATTTTTATTTTATGATTAAAAATAATATTTAAGAACTTAATATCATTCTATATATGAATCAAATACAGCCTATACATAACAAACATGACTTACGTAACAAAACTTATAAAGGAAAACAAATCAGTTGACAACCAAAACAATGATACCACTGAAATATCATTAACAATGAAATATTAGAAGATCATATATGATATCATATTTACGTATTTGGTTATTTCATAATTTAATAACAGTGATTTAACCATTATACATAATTTTATCCTACCCTATACTAAGGAAAAGGACAAGGTAAGGGGTTGCTTATCTCACTTTTAATTTTGTGAGATTTCCATTGCTCGCCACTTATTTATTGCATGTGGTGTATTGGGTACCTCAACTTGATATATATTATCATTATTTTATATATATTAATTGTATTTTGTGATTAATTTTGTGGTTATTAACTTTTTGTCTTACAAATCGATTGATTACAATGTGGTAAGGGGTTTTCATCTCACTTTTATTCCCGTGAGATTCATGCTATATTTTCCACTCTTAACTTTTGTGTGGTGTATGTACGGCCCATGATTGTATTGTTTTAATAATATACTTTAATTTATGGGTATTTAAATCATGATTTGATGATCCTTCTTTCTTGGGGTGTATGTTTCCTATGTTACCAAATAGGTAAGTGAATTTCAAATTTTAACTTCCACTCATTCGTTTTTATGCAAACTTCATTAATTATTTTACTCCAAGATTATGTGTGAAATCACTATTTCTTTACTTATGTAGTAACTTACACTCCACTATGTGTGGATATACTTTTTATAAACATAATCACTCCATTGATAAATTCTCAGGTCATTGATATGAACTTGATAATAGTAATTTTAACTCAATTTCTATTCATTGAGGTAAACATTCAAGTAATTAGTATTGTTTTTACAAGAATATGTGTGAATGTCCTCTGATTTATCTACAATGAATATCCAATCATATTGAGTGTATTTATATTTGTCTCACATAATTATGTCATTGATTTATCCTTACTTAAGGATATGGTATTTGTAACGGAATTCATCTCAACTTACATTCTGTTGTGTCTTCTTTGTTGTTATGAGCCAATTCACTTTCATTCAGTGTATATAATATACTTTGACATAGTATATCATCAATCCATTTATTATAATTATATTATAATGTTTTTTTAACTTAATTATTTGTATTCAAGCATCTCTCATTTGGTTATGAACTCTAACTAAAATATCATTTTAAACGTTTTAAAATTTTATTCTTCTAAATATTTATCATTAATTTCCATGTTTTAAAAATGTTTTTAAGTATTTATTTATATGGAAATTAATGTTTTAAAATTAAAATTCCTTTTAAAAGTTTCAAAGTGGTATAGGACACTTTGATTTAAAAATCTATTTTATACAACTTCTTGATAAATTGTGAGACTTTTAAATGTTATCAAGAAAAAGGGGGATATTTTCCTCAAATAGTTTTGATGATTATTTTCATCTATTTCAATATCCTTAATTATCCTCTATTGAGGTTAATTTATTATAATACAATATTATCTATTATATTTAATGAGTTACGTTTGACTGTGGATGTGCTATTTTCATACCATTCATGGGTTGTGGTTAAAATATTGACATTTCATATGCTAGTTTTAATATGAATGATCAGATTATGTTTCAAACCTTTCATATGAGGAATGTATTGGACTTAGTAAGTGACAGGTGGAGCCTGCTATAGCTCATCGATGCATCGGTAGGTCTCATGAGACAAACTAGTGTCTTGGCATAATTCCTTGACAAAATCTTATTGGTAGTCTCAGCATGAGGCCTTGACTATGTCATTATGATGTCCAAAATTATGCATTCCATCATTATAAAATTTCCTATTGATATTAAATGTGATTATTAGACTTGTATAATATCCATTTGAATAAATAAATGGCATTATTTTATTTATCTTTTGGATATTATGCTAAAGTTTAAGTTTAAAAGGCTTGTGTTTTAGTCTTATACATTACCTTAAATGTTTATTCTTATTTATGACAGTTTTTTATATTGTTATCCTTACTGAGCATCTGAGCTCACCCCTTTATTATGTTTTATTTTTCCCAGGATGCAAAGAAGTATATTACGATGAACCTACAGGAATAGGATAAGGGATATAAGATTGTTCAAAGGGGACACAATGTTGTTTTTTTTATTTCATGATGTAATGTAAAACTTATTTATTATCTAGTATTGCCAAGGCTACTAAAATGATCAGTCTTTTGGGACATGATTCCTAGTATCATGCCAATGTTATGTAATAATGGACTGATTGTGGGTAACGATGGTCAGGACGTTACATGTGAGGTATCAAATAAAATGAACCATATTAAATCACCACCTGCCTATTCATAAAAAAACCATCCCCAGACCCTGAAGTATCAAATAACACTATGTATTTGACACCCTCCTCTGGATATCTCAAGATGGAGGTACTTGTCAATCTCTACCTCAACTCCTAAAAATCTTACTGGAACCATTCTATTCTAACAAAATGATGACCCTTCTAATTAAAATCAGTTAAAGGTTTCAATATCCTATCATATCCCACTAACCCAAGGAATATTCAAAACTTTTTCACTCTCTTGGGTGGATTCCAAACTAATAGTTCCTCATCCTTTACTGGGTCCAATACTACACCATCTGTTGAGATGAAATTTCCTAGAAAGTGGAACTCCTGAATACAAAAATAACACTTTGAGATCTTCCCATAATGATAGTGCTCTTGGAGTAAGTCTAAGACTATCATCAAGTGTCCTGCGTGATCCTCCCCAAATTTCAAGTACACTAGGATTTCATTAATGGATACTACCATGAACTAGTCTAATAAAGGATAAAATATTCGGTTCATGAGTCCTATGAACACTAATATGGAATTTTTCATGCTGAATGACATCACCAAGTACTCATAATGACCATAGTTACATCTGAATACCATATTTGGTATATCTTCATCTTGTACTTGCAGCTAGGGATAGTCTAATCCAAGGTCAATCTTTGAGAACTATTTTCCCCATATAAACTAAAAAAAGAGGCTGTAAATCCTTGGAAGTGGATACTTATTCTTTATGGTCACCTGATTTAGGAATAAATAATCCACACACAACCTCAAGCCCCCATCTTCCTTCTTGATGAACAACAATGGGGATACCTAGGGGGAACACTGGGTATAAAATGTACATTCCTCTACAAGTCCTCCAACTACACCCTCAACTCACGTAGCTTTGTGGGAGACATATGATATGATGGAACATATATCAGATTCATCACTAGGTGTAATAAAATATATAATTCTATCTCTCAATGGAGGGGTAATTCTTGAATGTCCTCAGGAAATATGTCCTCATACTTAGCCACCATAAATGGAAATTTATACCTCGTAATATCCACTTCTCCAAGAGTCATACTTTCCAACCTATGAGTAATTAGATGCACACTTCTATATATGATTCCAACTTTCTCTACTTAGGTCTCTTTATCAGCAATGAAGTAAAACATCATCCCATCTACATGAACACACTACATCCTATTCCTAGAGCATTCTATTTGTGCATGAACTATATATAGCTATTTCATTCCTAAAATGATACCATAAGGACTCATCACTGCTATAAAGAGATCTCATGAGAAAATATATCCTCTATGTGTTAGATCAAATTTTTAGGATATGTGTGTGATTGTTTAGTTATCCCTGGTAGGAGTCTCCAAGAACATGGGTTGAGCCATGGGCTCAACAAGAATCTCTAGACCTCAAACTAGGGATATAGTAAGAAAAGAGAAGATCATGCTTGTGTTAATTAAATATAGATATAAGGTAGAAAAAAATACCTCTATTAATCCTTGGAACCTCTAGATCACAGGCCTCTATGGCCTACAATGGCCCTTGCCCCAATTCAGCAGCTCTGTAGGCATGGCGGGGAAAACCTGGGGGTGGTGGTGGCAAAAAACCATACTATCTTCCACTTCTAGATGAACTCCCCACTCATTTTCCATTTCCACTATCCTATGGACCTACCTGATCCTACCACCACCTCTACTTAGACAACCCATCAACTGTCTCCCAATCAACCATACGATGGGTCTGATAATCCATCACAATATTTCCCTGACCATCACAAGAGTAGCATTTTTTATCTCTAGGCCGACTAAAACCTTCATGAGATACTTGAACCACTAAAAATTTATCCCAATATCACATCCTAAAATTTATCACATTTCTAGATCAATGCATCTGTGATTGGCTATCTACTTCTCAAGTCTTAGCTCTTGTGTTCCCACTATTAGAACCCACTGCTGATGTCTTCTCAACATGAAATATCTATATTAAAAAATCATGCTCTAGTAGCCCAACATAGGTAGAAATACATAGAGCTTTCACATTGACCTAGATGTCTCTTCATAGAACTCGATCAAAGGTTCATTCCTAAAATAATGGATCCCAAACCATATCCATTGAATATCATGTGAGGTTGTTAATCCTCAATACTCAGACATAGTTGGGTTGTCCTGGATGTAGCGATAGAAGTTCTTGGATGTTCATTTATTACATCATAGCTATTGAGTACTAATATTTGAAGAGGTTCTAAAACTCTGTCTATCAAAGATTCTCCTCATCATATAACAGAACCACTAGGCTACACCAAAACCCTATAGAGACAAGAATAAATATCTCCACTAGGACCAAAATATGGGATACAATTAACCTGATGAGATGGAAGACTTTCATAACCACCTTAATCCAATCCTTAGCTTCCTGGGGATTCATATCACCCAGGAACATGAGGGGTCACTAACACTGGAACTTGTGAAGTGCATTCAGCCTAAGCACCTCATCCACTGACACTAATAGTACCATATTCTACTCAATGGGTGGAGGTATGTATCAAAAACTACCCATAGTCATTACCTCTAGAACATGACCTAGTATCGAATCCTCATCACTAAGGAGATCATCATGATGATCTTATTACTAAATCCTAGCTATAAATAATTGTGAAGGAATCCTGAAATAGAAAAGATGTACCATGGTTAATGAGTGTATCTAGGGAGTTGAATCAATAAGGACATGGAAAATAAAACCATTCCTATATGATCATGTACAAATTTTTTTCCTTGTAACTAATTTCTAGATGTACCAATTTGAAAGGCATGTAATCAGAGTCCTGGTGTATGAATACATCAACTAATGCACAAAAAATAGAGTCCCTAGACTAAAATCTTAACTCCAAACACTTAACACTATTTCCATAAAACCCAAACCAATCTCACAGCTAGAGAAAACTACCAAACTCCAGTCCTAAGATGGGACTTCCTCTAATACCACTCTATCATGACCTGACCCATCAGGGACCACCTAACAAGTGATAAGATGAGCGTGACTACCCCAAGACCACCTATAATATTCCAATGACTAGAGACTAATTCCAAATAGGCATAACACTCACATGGGTGGTATTATCTTACAGTGCCTATATGCACACACAAATCTCCAAGACCATAAAATACTAAAATGTAAAATAAAACTAATAAATATGAATTAATACATCTAAATCCCACAATCATAGTTAGAATATAATATTAGATTGAAAAAGGGGAAAAATCCCACCAAAAACTTCAAGAAAGTACAATATTCTAGAAAGAGGTGACCCCAGTCAAATGTGAATCCAAGTGTGAATCACAGTATTTCTAGACCAATATAATCTCTATATGCTCCCAAACCACCAAGAATTGTGCGAAAAATCAGTCATCTATATAAGACATGACATGTGTGGGAAAATACCATGGATGGGTGAATATAACAATACCCAACAGGACACCCCAAAATCACTAACCGTAAAGCATCAGGATAATAATCATCTCATCTCATGGATATGTCACTTAGAATATGAGTAATACGACCAATATCCAAATATATTCATAGAAGACACAACATCTCATTGCAAATTCACAAATTCATTTCCAAAATAATATTTTTCTCAAGATTTCATCGCAACACCTTCTTTAGAGAACTCAATCTTGTAGTTTGATAGCCCAAATGGTGTTTGTAAGAGATGATGTGATTGTTTGGGATTTCCATAATGAAGCATGCATTGGAATTCCAAAGTGATCGATACACAGATAAAGATTACATCATGGGCCATGGGGTATATCAACAACCCTATATATATTAACCTGTAATGATGGGGATCAATGCCCGCATAATGTTGTTCACACAAATTATGAGAACCCTACCTATGTCATAAGATGATATACGATTGCACACAGGGCAATGATGGAATTTTGAAAACTCTATCTGAGTCTAATTCAGTTAGAGGGGATCACAATAATATTCTTAGGATGTAATACTGTACTATACCCTCCGGAAATATATTTAGGGAACACAACCTAATGAAAACATATCCACACTAAAGAGAACAAGGGGCTCAGACCTGCCAAGTAAAAGTATATGGTGTGTACTTGTAGTTAATGGTGTTTCTTGCCAGTACTGAGTCTTCCCATGTGCTCCAGCCTGTGCCAATGTACCACAAGTCATGACTGGGCACATTTTTCTATGTACATGTATGTGGTCACATTTGAGTACCGGGTCGTGCCAGTATACTCTAACCATACTGCAGTGCCTGGCCATGTCTGTGCTCGAGTACCTCCAAGGGTACATGCTGAGTCTCTAGGTCAAGGTCACATGGCTTTTGACATAAGTCACATGGACTATGATACTTTTCTTCTTCATGAAAACCCTATAATCGTAGCCAAGGCCCCACATGACATGTATCTCTGGATTAAATTCCCTATGACATAATTTTTTATCCCATATTTAATCACATAGTCTCTTGATTCCATCATATCCATCACCAATCATGCCAAAGAAGCTCATATGGGGTTGTTGACAGGCCTCACCATTGCCAGTGGCCGGATTCCAGCATCCAATTCGCTAGAAATAACCACCCATAGCCATGCCTTAATCGTAAGCACAAAACCTGCACCCAAATATCTACAATCAGATCCTAAATCATTTTTATCACTGTCATAGATGAATCTTATTTCCATGATCGAAATGATCCTCATTATCAAATTTTCACGGAATAATCGGTGTGTAATGATTGATTACTGCTTATTTGTCAAATCACCAGTCAAATAAAACATTAGTGATGAACGCCCAAAGAATGGGGGGGGGGAGAAATGCACCAAAAAACATGAGGAAAAGACCTCAACCAATTTTCCCATCGGCCTAGATTCATTTACTTTACAATGATGAATGAAGAAAAAATATTAGCCAATAATAAAAAAATCCCCCAAATCCCCAAAAATAAATCCATGCCCACAAAATTATTGACCCATGAATCAATTTATTAGTTGATTATTTTTCATTATTATAGGATAACCAGATAAGAGAAAATACAAATAAAAAAACATCCTCCCTTGAGATTGGATCAATCATTGATGAGGAATGGTTCTTGGATATTTTCATTAATGAGATCCATAGGTTCTATTGGTGCACCGATTGCTAATGCACAATCCATCAATGATCGTCCAAATAAGCTCTTCCCCTGGTTCCTCACCCAAATTTATAGATTATGCATCCAAACATGAAATTTAGTTATAAATAGGTTTATATATGATAGGTTTAGGTCACCACATTAATAAAATTAAGTAAATAAATTTATTTTATTGTTCACTCTCGTGATGAATTTTTAATAGATGCCCGATGCTGAGACATTTTATATTGCTCCTTGGGAAAATCCTGAATTCGAAATTAAATGACAGTCTCAAAATTCACATTTGAGAATCTATTATAGAGTTATTCTAATTTTTCAGGAAACTATGTGAACAAGATATATATATATATATATATATATTTAATATTTTTCAAATATCAATTTGGGATCATTAGGCCTCAGAATCGGACACCCTCTCACCACCTGGATTAAAAAATATTACTATATTTATTTCAAATATTTACATGAAAAAACTAATAAATTAAAGTTCTCACATTTCAACCAAAACATTGAGTGACTAAATCTATTTCCATCGCAAATGTTCATCATAATAAATATCATTTACGATTGGCTAATAATTCCATCATAAAAAACCATTTTGAATAACTATTTGTGATAGATTAATAGTTCATCACAAATAATACTCCCTAAAAGGATGAATTTATTGTAATGTTTTTTAAGCATAAAAAAGGTCACTATTTATGAGCTCTTTATTTAGTGATGATAAATGAAAGTCTATATCTGCATTTTTTTAGCACCGATAAATGGTACCATGAATAATTTAATTGATATATATTTAAACATGATTTAAATAAAAATAAGTATATATATATATAAAAATACAATATATATATATATATATTAATTTGTACTTATTTATAATTATATACATAATTGTAATTACATGTATTTATATTATGAAATATAGTAATATATATTATATAAATAAATAGATAAAAAAAGTAAATACAGTTCACATCTAAATTTATATATTTATTTTCTTATTATATAATTTATAATATACATAGATATATATATATATATACATTTTTCACACAAAATATATATAAATATATAAACACATATATATAAAGGTTACCTTGCATATATATTTAATATATACATATTTATATATTCATAAATATAATTTATATAAAAATAAATATACATAAATATATCTATAATTTATATTTATTTATATATACATATTTATATATACATATTTATTTATTTTCAATCATATATACTTTTTTTCCTTTATTATTTTTTATAACTATAAATAAAATTATAATCAACCACACACATTATAAAATATAGTGATATGAACAATATAAATAAATATATAAAAACATTTAATATAGTTCATATATAAATTAATAAATTTATATTTATATTATATGATTTATAATATATATATATATATATACATTTACTATATACATACTTATATATATATATAATTTTATGTTTGTGAGTTTACATATATTTATATATATGATTATATATTATAAAGTATACAAATAAATATATAAACATATTAAAATATTTTTAACATATAAAATGTATATGCAGAAATATAATTCATATTAAAATAGAAATTTATTATCAATTATATTTTCATAATTAATATAACAAAAACTTAGTATATTAATCAATAAAAATATTTAATAAGGTATTTAAATAAATTAAGAAATGTATATGTAAATATAATATATTAAGATTCATATTAATAACTCTATAAATATATAAATGAATATATATTCATTTAATTGTGATTATATTAATATATGTAAATAAATTTAAATATACAAATTAATATAATTATAGGCGTTGTGATGCGAGTTTAGTGTGGCCTAAAAACCTCGCGGAATGACAAAGAAAAAACAATGAAAAGATGGGGGGTTAGTATATATATATGTATATAAAATATGTATGTTTATTTATGCATGAAAGCATGTATGTATATAGGTATTTATGTATCAGTATGTTTGTGTGTGTGTGTGTGTGTGTATGCATGTGTATATATGTATATGTGTGTGTATGTATGTATATATGCGTGTATGCATGCACGTACATATGTATGCATGCATGTATGTATATATGTCTATATGTATGTATGTATGTATATGTGTAGTTACACATAAATATATGTATGTATATGTTTAGATACACATACATATATGTTTGTATGTGTATATGAATGCATGTGTATATGTGTGTATGTGTGTATATGTGTATGTATGTTTATACATGTATGTGTATACATTCATGTGTATGAATATGTATGTTCATGTGTATGTATGTTTGTGCATGTGTATATATGTATGCATGTCTATGTGTATGTTCATATATGCATGCATATGTGTATTTAAACATATGTGCATGAATGCAGGTGTATGTGTATATATGTGTATATATATGTATATATGTATTTGTGAGTATGTGTATGTATGTGTATATGTATTTGTATGCTTATGTGTATGCGTATGTACATTCATGTTCGTGTATGTGTATGTATGTATGTGTATGTGTATTTGTATGTATGTGTATGTGTATATATGTATGTATGTATGCATGAGTATGTGTATGTATGTGTATATGTAGGTATATGCGCATGTACATGTATGTGTATGTATGTACATGTATGTGTATTTTCATGTGTATGTATGTATGTACGTGCATGCATGTGTGTGTGTGCATGTTTGTGTGTATGTATGTATGTGTTTATGTATGTACATGTATGTGTATGTGTATGTGTGCGTGTGTGCACGCATGTGCATATGTATGTATGTCTATATATGTATATGTGTATAGCCAAAAACACACATGTATATGTTGGTTTAACTATATATCACACGCACTTGTAAATAAATATTTACACATTTATAAAAATAATGATAATGATAATGATAATTAAAAATTTTAAATGTTGTTAAAAATTAATTACATTTTTCTGATACAATGAATACAGTATATAAATTTATATAATCAAATATTATTAATAATATATCCATATATTAGCAATTGTAAATCTATTTAAATATAAATATTAATATTATTACTTTTTAATTTTATAGTTTTATAAATAATATTATATAGTAAAAAAAATTATACGTAATATTACCATTTTTTAGTAATATAATTTTAAAAAATATTTATTAATTTATATAAATAATAATATGTTTGATTATAATTAAAAATTTGAAATATTGTTAATAATTGATTATATTTATTTTTTGTTTATTCAATTTTATTATAATGTATTTTTACAACCTTTAATTTATTATAATATTAATACATTTATTCAAAATATTTATTATAATACTAAAACATATATTAAAAAAATTATTTATAAAAATTTTAATATAAAATTAATAAATTTATTAACATATTTATCATAATATAAACACATTTATTAATAAATTTCATATAATTAATATTGCTTATTCATTATTAATTTTTTTTGTAATTTATTCATTTTTATGATAATATAATTTGGAAATTTTTTAATTTATTATAATATGATTACATTTATTCCTAATATTTATTATAATATTAATACAATTATTTATACATTTATTAATAAAACATTAATTATAACATTAATACATTTATTATAATATCATAATAACAATACATTTATTAATACATTTATTATCACATTCATAATATATTTTCAAAATATTAATACATTTTTTTTTCAATGTTAATACATTTAATATAATTAATATTGTATATCTATTTTTAATATTTATTCCTTTTTATTATAAAGTAGTTTTTATATTTTTAATATTAATTTTTATATAACTAGTAATTTAATTAAAATTTTAAATGTAATTTTTAAATTTCATAATTAACTAGTTTTTATTAGTATTATAGTTATTAGAGATAAATCTATCCTTTATTAGCACTAACATTAATACTAATAAAAGCATTCTTTATTTGTTATTTTTTAGTGTTGATAAAAGTCTTCTTTACAATTTTTTTATTATTTTAGTGAAGATAAATGTTTCTTGTATCAACATTTGTTTCTAGTGGTGATAAAAGCCTTTCACTCATTTTAAAAGAACCGTATCTGCCACATTGCTCCTCCTCGCTGTTCAAGCTGTTGTTGAACTTTAATCTTACTGCTTAATTTTTTGTTGATTTTTTTGGACAAATCCACCCCTAAAAATGAAGGAACGGTTTTTTAAACTTGTTTTTAAGGATCTCTCAATCTATCGTGCATGTGTTTTTCATGATTTTTTGTTCTCTTTTTTAACGTTATCCTTATTTCCTTCCCTCATATTGTATAGTTTTCACATTTTTTTGAACGTTCTTCTAGTTTATATATATAAATTTATATATAAATAATAAGATTAGTTTGATTACACTTTTGGTTTTTCATTTCATAATTATTTTTGCACCCACACCCACATAATTGCATGTTTCATCTATTTTTACATGTATATATATATATGTATAAATGTTTTTTTATGTATGTTTGTGTATTTTTATCTCTCTCTCTCTGTGTGTGTATTTATATATATATATATATATTAATATTAGATTATATGATATTTAATATATATATGTTTATTTATATATATATTATATATATCAAAACACATGATTCAAGTATGAATTGTTTCTATTTATATATACCAAACATATATTAATTTTATAAAAAACAATATCATTCAACCCTAAGTTATCCAACAAGAATAATACATCATGTTTGCAAAAACACAAGAAAAAATCCTTTAATTCCTTACATTATATTTTCCTTATTATTATATATCAACAAATATAATTCATATAAAAATCCCCATTTTAATCCACTTTAACTAATTCCCCACCAAATAAATCATTAAACCAAACTTTCCCAATTTATTATGGCATTATATTATTAGAAATGAAATCTCTATCAAGTAATCACTACTCTATATCTTTATATTTCCATGATAAAATCCATCATAAACTCATAGTTAATAATTTAAGTTTATTAGATGTCTTCATCCCTTATAAACTTGCAGTTCCACAATATGATATATTTATTATAATACATAATCAAAATCAAAAAAATGCACAATATCAATAAATTAAATCAAAATAATTCATTTTAATACTTTCACCAATGAAATTAATTTACATTTGAGTGAACAACACTTTAATATATCAATTTAAAATCCAAACAAAAATTTTAACCTTCATATTTTTACCATTTATTTCATCAATATTGATTACATTAAATTCCAAAGTTATATTATTATTGTCCCCATTATATCGACACATCATGTATGAAGTTTCACAATTTCAATGTCGAGAACATTTATAAATTCAAAACAATCTAATGTCAGGATTGTTTTAAATAAAAATCATTCTATAACATTATGACTAATTTTCCTTTTCACTTAACTCAATTTTTTTTAAATAGGATGGATTTTAATAGAAAATGGATAGATGAAAATCATAAGATAAAAGAGTACGGGGATGGGGTTAAATAGTTCATCATGTTTATAATAAATCATGTTTATGACCCTTATCAAATATTTTTTTCCATGTTTACATTATTACAATTCAAGATGAATTTTCCTTAAGGAATAAATCGAAGTTATAAATTTTAGACTAAACACAAGGAAGAACCAAATGTATATAGTCACTAGAATAAAACTATGGTTTATAGATCATCAAATATGATTACAAGTATAAATGATGATGAAGATCTTATTGAGTAAATGAAAATGATAGTAAAAAATGACCTTTATGATTTTCCAAATATGTTTATGAAATTAAAGGGTTTTGTAAAGATGCCATTGTATGATGGTTATACTAAATATACAACATTTTCACATGTACTGAAGCTATATAATTTTAAAGCTGATAGTTGATGTAGAGACACCATATTTATAGAACTAATTTCTATCTTTAATGATATTATACCATAAGATATTGAGATACCTTATTAACATATGATGATAAAAAATTCTATATTCAATGGGTATAATTTCTAAAAGAATACATGCACATCTAAATGGTTGTATATTGTTTCCTAAGAACCACGAATCACTAAAAATATTCTATATGTGTGGTGAAACTAGATACAAGAAAGATAAATCAAGTCCATTAAAAGTTTCATGATTATTTACAATCATTCAAAGGTTTAAATGCCTATATTAATGCTTGTAGGCTACAAGACATTTTATGTGGCATGTAGATAAAATAATTCAAAATAATAAACATCATCACCCAAAAAACTCTCATTAGTGGAATAAAATTCATCATGAGTATCCTATATTTGGAAACAAGATGAGAAACTAACATCTTTTTCTAATAAAAAATGGAATAAATCCTTTTGGTGTAAAAAATAGAACTCGTAGTACATGGTTGGTTATATTGTTGAATTTTAACATGACACCATGTTTATGCATGAAGTGTAAAGACATCATGTTGTCTCTACTAATATCCAGACCAAAACAACTAGGTAATGATATTGGTGTTTATTTTTCTCCACTGATTGAAGATATGAAATTAATGTGGTATTTAGGTGTTATGTTGTATGATGATCATAGTAATGAAGATTTTTCATTGAGATCCATGTTGTATGAGATGATAAATAACTTTCTTTCTTATAAAAATCTATCACGATGTATCATTAAAATAATGTTAGGGTGTCACATTTTTGAATAAGGAACACACTAAGATAGGATAAAACATTTTTAGAAGACAATGCTTCTAAGTCCTCACAATTTTTTATCCCAATGACATAAATACCAATCCCAAAATACATCATTCAATGAAAATTCATAAGAAGTTTAGACATTTTTTTCCACTAACAAGTGATCAAAAATTTGAGGAATTAAAAAATATTGTCATTGTTTTTGGTCAACCTTTTTCAAAAAAACTTATAAAAACGAGTTTGAAAAAGAGATCATTGTTTATAGAATTACCATAATATAATTGATTGTAAGTAAAAGTTTTATTTATTTTATTCACATAGAAATAATTTATTTGAGAGTATCATTGTAATGTTACTAAATGAACATGGAAAAACAAAATATGACATTAAGGCTAGGTTTGAAGTGATTGAAATGGTGATAAAGGAAGTGTAGGTGCTAGTAAAGGGTGAAAAGTGAACTTTTATTTCTCCAGCAACCTACTCTAATTATAGGAAAGAGATATTTTCATTCATGAAACTTCCTAAATCATGTAAAGGTTCCAGAGTGGTATTCATAAAATTTAAATAATATGATGTTGATGAATAATTAGAATTTAAAGGGCATAAACTCATATGATTAGCATGTTTTGATGCAAGATTTATTGCCCATAAAATTACGTTTCATTCTATATAAAAATGTATGAAACACATTAACCAATATTTGATTATTTTTAAAAACTATAAATAGTAAAGTTATAAACACAACGAAGTTTCCAACTATGGAAAATTAAATTACTATCATATTTAGTGAATTGGAGAAATTCTTCCTAGTATCATTCTTCAAGACAATAGTTCACTTGGTTTTAGATATCTGACTATGTGGTCATGTTTATTATATATGGATGTATCCCATTGAAGGATATATGAATATTTTGAAAGAAAAATTCAATAATCAAAGTCAACCAAAAGGTTTTACTATATGAAAATATATCATTAAGGAAGCTGTTGAATTCTATATCGACCACCCGTCTGATGATGTAATGAACTATCCCAATTAGATCAGACCCATCAGCTGACCCGACTCTTCCCAAGTATTGATGTGTGTTACTAATCAAATATAACATATTCATAATGTTTTCACTCGAAAAATCCAATAAACCTGAAATATATTTATCATGTAATTCTAGAATGACCTGTCTATAGATTGTATTCCCATTCCAATAAATAAATAGATTCCAAATGTAAAGACAAAAAAACAGAGTATAAACAACATCAATAATGGCCCAAAAAATCATAAACATTGTATTATAATCATAATAAAAAAGATAACCAATATCATATATGATAATAATAACAATACAATGTCAAAACTAGATAAGCCAATATAGCATAACCCATAAACAATTAGGATTTCAAAACACTCCATTGGATCCTAACTCATTATGAACCACACTCACCACCAAAAAAATGGGAATAAGAAGGATGAAGAACATCAGAAGGCTCCACTATACAATATGGAACTCTCCCCTTTAGCCATTTCCAATAAAACCAAGTCTGTATAGCCTAATGACATATATAGGGTGTGTGAAAAACCCCATTAGGATACCATCATGAATATATATAACACTTTTCATAATTCAAGTGGTTAGTCCAGGTTTTAAATACATTTCCATTTTTAAAAAAATGTCTATTTTAAATTTTTTGGATCAATTAAACAATCCATGTCCAAAAGATAGACAATATAAACAAGGCAACACATAGGTTATATAGGAAAATAGGGCATGATCAGTCTCATATAAAGTAGAAAAAAAGTTAATATAATGAACATGCATCATCTCAGGTGTAACATAAGAAACATGTGAAGATATCTAAACTATAGTTTCCAAAGGTATATAGGACTCAATCATGAAGCACTCGATAACCTATGAAATTATAAACATGTAAGTTAGATCAAGGCCTCATGATGAATCACTGAAAATGATCGCTATCTAGTCAACACCAAAATCTAGGGCATCACCCAATCAGTCAACCACCTACCTAAGGTATCCCATGTGCCAAAAAATGAAAAATAATACCAAATAAATGTATAATACAAAAACCATCCCATAGTAAAGAATATATAATAAAACTATATTTTCTTTCAAAAAATCCTGTGATAAATCATTCAATAATAATAAATCACTTATAAACATTTTAACAAACACCTTGAAGGAATAAAAACTGATTTTCAAGGGAAAACCAAGAGAAACCACTATTTATACCCACATATACCAATATTGAAATGAAACCAAAAACACATCATCCCTCAAAAATTAATTTCAAACACATTTTATCAATAAAACCAAAGGAAATATCAAGAAAATTAGGTGTGGTAATGGAAAATTCAAGTTGTATAGAGACAACTACCTTAAATCCAATGAAAACTCATCACCTTAACATGATAACACCAATGATGAAGATAATGGATCTCCACGAACCAAAAACCAAATAAATTTTATCAAAATACCACCATTAACCCTAGTTTACAACATCAATGGTCATTAGGGTTAGAGTAATGAGATAAAAATGAATAAAAAATTATAACACGGTGAGAGGAGCAAGTAATAATTGGAAAACATGGGTTACCTCAATATAAACAACCAAATTGAAGTAGTAATGACCAAATATGAAAGGGGAGAATAGGGATATATACCAGAGGGGTTGGTATGTAGTAAATTGAGGTGGAAAAAATAGTTAAATTTAATAAGGGAATTTGAGAAATTTCACAATTTCAAGTAACCTGGGCTAACCACATGTTGTTCCAAACCATGCACCAATAATGCCTGACACCCACCTTCATAAAACAGTCCATACGATTTCCTTGGATAGCATGTACAGTTAGAAAAATTGTGCAGTAATAATTAAAAATTGATCTAGTCCCCCTCAAATTCTCTCTCACATGGTTAGGAAAACATTTACTTCTAATCGAGCACTAATAGTGCACGTTGACCTGTTTCAACGAAAATACTCATTTTCGACCATCGACTCCCCAAAAAACCTAAATAAATAAAATTAAAATAGAAACTAAAAATAAAATATACCAATAACCTAAATAGTGTCACAATTCCCCCAATTGTACTACTTCCTACCTCCATAAATTCTTTAAGATTCAGAATCTCTGAAGTGGTGAGGCCACTACTCCCTCAACAACTCTTTATGTTCCCATGTCTTGTGGATATCACAACCACACTTCCATAATACATTTACCTAGGTGATTGTAATAGACCAACCCAGGTAATCTATCAATCATACACCCAAACTGTTCTAGTACATACTTGAGGTGCGTTCCCATCTGCATCGGGCTAGAAACTTGTACTAGGGTATCAAAACATAATCGCTAGAAATGATTTCCCCCTTGGAAAAACAACTAAAAAAATGATTCCATAAGTACATTATATTAAGATAAATAAACAAAATGAATAAACTGGAGACTAAATAATGAAATAATCATCACATGCATAAGTGAGAAGAATAAGATAAATAAATAAACATCAACTCATCTCAACATCTCGGATAAGGAAAATCCAATAAAAAAATACCATCAGACCAAAACTCAAAAAAATATATCCTCATGATCTAAAACCCATGATACTATGTATCCATCAGTACAAAAACCCTGGATAATGGTAATTATAACAACCCTGCTTTTTTATTACACACTTAAACTTGATTTATTACATAAAACTCACTTGATACAACATAGTAGATTGAGAGGTCTAGTGTCTTTGGGGCTTAGGAACATTATATAAAAAATTATAACACAAAACACAAAACATATTTATTGAAAAAATATTTTACATGACCACTACATTCCCTCATACTTATCATTGCATGGGATAACACGAGGACATGCATAAGAAAAGGGTGACCTATAAAGCCCTGTAAGGGAATAAACATGGAATAACATGAGTAATACAATAAATGTTAGATAATAGGAATATCAATGGATCACAAGAGAAACATGAACATAAAGTCATGATAAAGAATGATAATCATAACATGGAAATGTGGTAACAACACTTAACATGGAATTAGCATCATCCAAGGTTCATTGCACATGGATCATGAGTAAACCCTCATTACACATCAAGAATGAGTAAACCCTTTTTGCACTTTAATTAGCATGAGTTAACACTCATTTCACATGAAATATCATGATACTATACTTTACCCAATGTATTGGAGCGCTATCAGGGTGCACCCTTTATAAAAATTTCATTTCATGCATAAGTGTGCAACATGGATCATATAACATGCAATCAATCAACATAATAATTTATTCCATGATAAAATAATGCGGAATACATACATGAAACTCTATAAGAATTAATTAGATGTGTGTAAAGGTGAATACCCTTGATAGAGAAATGAGCATGGTATTCACTACACAATGACTTTGGCTTGAAAAATCACGGTGCAATTTTGGCAGCATAACGATGTGACAAAGGAATTCATAAAAAATTTTGATGAGAGAAAGATTGGTGTCTCATCATATTTATATAAAATATATAGTAAGAGTTTCATATAGATACATGTCCCAACAAATGTAATAGAATTTAGATTCATAATACAAAAGAATCACTTTAATGTAAATGAGAGAGAAATTCCATATGGAATTTTGTCATGGTAATTGGTGTACATTGGAGAAATTTAATGAGATAGAAAGGGGTCTCTGGTCTCTCCCAAATTTACCCATGTTTTTAGGGTTAATAAGTCGCTTGTAGTGTAGCTTGGGTTGTCTAATCCTTAGATACCTAAGAAGAAAAATATAGAAATGAACATTCTAAGGAATGTTTTTGGATATGAAGTGGCCAAATAGGGTTGATTTTAGATGGGTTTAAAGTATCACTAACAGATTTATGTTAATTCAAATTAAGATAATGAGTTGATCCTAGGTTATCACTTGGGGTGGATTGGCTGAATTCCTTTTTTAATTGTTTCAATTTCTTATATTTGAGATGGGTTCATTTAAGAAGATTAAACAACAACATCACTTACTGGTTTAATAACTGCATACTTTAATACTAATCATATACACACTTGAAGGATCAATGTTTTGATCAATTCAAGGTTAAGGTTTTTATTATCACTTGATGTGTGTGGCCTTAAATTCAACAAGGACGAAGGAGTTTAAAGATCTTCAAACAAAATTCTCATTTAAATGTAGTTAATGGACATTAATGGAGTTAGAAATAACATCCCATATAGAAACTTTCTACTCCCTTGAATCAACCCATAAGTGGGTTATCCCTCTATTGATGAAATGTTCTCAATGGAAGTGAAATGTAGACTTAAGAGGGTGGAATTGAAGATGTAAAAACAACAAAATAACAATCACTCCACCGTTGTGTGATAAATTTCACAAGTAATGGTGTGAATAAATTCACACCTTGAGGTAAAGGTATGAATGTGATATGGATAAGAATATAATAATAGGAAAGGAAGAACTTTTATTAAGAAACTAATGTGAATTTAACAACTTACATTAGAAGGAAATGTGATTACAAACACAAAGCGGAGACATAACACTACAACGAAACCAAACACCAAATATCATTAAGTAATCGAACACCACTACATTAAATAGGAATTTTTGGAGTTTTGGGTCGATCCTCCAATAGTAAAAGTCATCCCACTTGATTATGGTAGACTTAGGGTGGTGGAAAGATTTTGGAACTTGGGCTTTTCCACTCTTGACCTGAGGTGGAAACCAACTTGCATTCACCAAATAGAAGCGCCTAAATGAGCTTTTATATGGCCGAATTAGAGCGAGACATATAAAAATAAAATGAATCTCAGGATTTCCCCCAACCGTATGTAACGTTTCAGCCCAAAGGAATTTATGGTTTACGAGATATGTGCACAATGGTGGGATGTTTTTCTGGGCCGCAGAATCTGGCCCAGAATTTTATCTCCAACTTGGGCCGCCTGGAACTCCATTCAAACATCCGAATTAGCTTGGTACACTGTTTAATGAAATTTTTTACATGATTTCATATATCTTAATATAATTTTTTTAGAATTATTGGGCTTTTATATTGGCCGCTACAATAATTTTATTGGGCTGTTGTCTAGTTCACTTCACCCAGAATGTTGTTTGTTCAAGGCTAAATTTGGTGGTCTTCCAATATGAATCTTTAAGTACTCAAAAAGTATTAATTATTAACAATGTAACGAGAAACATGAAAATAAAATATGAAAATAAAATCAATATCATTGGGTACTTTAAATGATGTTAAAAAATGTACCATGTAATAGTGCATTTTAAGAAGGAATTGTAATTATAATATGAAATAATGTTCAAAGTGTAAAATGTACTAAAATGGAATTTATGAATAATAAAGAACATGAATATTATATATATTAAAAATGAATATTATACTCATTTAGTGGCTAATCACTCCCCCTAACTTGAGTTTTTCTAGTCCTGAGCAAAATATATCTAAAAAAATGTGAAATTTGAATTCCCTTTTCCAAAAACATTTTAATAAACAATGATCACCAAAAAACCTTATATCAAACCACTATGAAACCCATCAAAATCTTTTAATACAATATAGTTTCATAAGTATATCACAATCCCAAGCCCATTCATTTGTTTAAATTCATCACCATATTTAATCTAATATCAATTAAGTATGAGGATGTGTTGTGTATCACAATAGAAATGGGGGTTCATCTTAATTCACGGCGGATATGAAAGAAGCACTAGGTGGAATCACATTTCAACATTAAGATGAGTATTCAATTTTTTTTTCAATATTTCCATGGTAATTGAAATTGCACTGAAAAGAGTCAACCCATGTAGTGAGACTTTGCTGATTACTCCCAGGCTCAAAGACTTTAGGGAGCCAAGTGAAGACCACATAATCAGGCATCATCTCGAGTTAGCTCAGTAAAAAAAATTCAAATTACCCCACATTGATATAAAATTACTAAGTCTAGGGAATACAGCTATGGATTCATGATCCCCAAGTGTCGAAAGCCATGCATTAGGTCAATTAATTGCTATATGTGAAAATTTATTTTATTTTTTTGATTTTTTATTGAATACTCATATTAAAACTAAAATGATCAACAAAGCTATGATATTTATTTGGGGGACCCCATGAACTCAAACTAATACCCCACTATCAAAATGACGTGTTTTGTGATCTATTTTTTTTATTTGGATGAAAATATAAAAGATGAAATTTCACATTAGACAACCACATTTTCCAAAATCTGTGATCATGAAATTACACTTTGATTAAAATTAGAATCAAGGCATGCTAAATTATTTGATATTAATTTTCAAATTTTACAATGTGTATTATCATGTTCAAGGTTAAATAAATTTTTCCTTCCACACATTTTTTATACACATAAAATTAATAATTTTTTTCATTATTTTCACCCCCAACATAGAATAACACTGTCCCCATTGTTTAAAGGAAACAAAATTGAGAAGGGGATAGAGGTAGATGATAGGAGTTCTAAAAGAAATTTTCAATATGAGGATCATGGAATGAAGTCACCTGGAAGTTGAAGTTAATGTTCTTACTGCTCCAATGTAGTCCTTTGATATCCAAGGTTACTTGTAGATTTACCTAGTAGAAAAAGGAAAAAACAAACAAATAAAACAATAAAATACATATAGATATATATATTTATTAATATAATAAAAAAATTAAAATTTAAGTATATATAAAAAAATTATAGAATAAGGAATCACTCTAAGTCATAGGTTAGTGGTAAGTGCACACCCCTGTCTCCCTTCAGTCCCGAGTTCGAGTCTCTGTAGCTTCTCCGGTTGTGACGGGGTTTTCCCTATGACCTACAACGTGTCCTTTTAGTTTTTGTTATTATTATTTTTATTTTAACCTACAAACACAGAAAGATAAAATGATCTGATGATACATTTTCTTCTTTTTACATTTCTGGGTAAGGTATTACTCTAGGATCACACCACGTGACACAGATGAATATTGTGCTCCCCTTTCATACCCATCCATACTCATAATAGAAGAACATGTCAACAGTCTATTTATTTTTAATATCAAAATGATTCATTGATCATATTTGAAAAATAAATATGATTCAAAAAGATTAGAAACATAAAACCACGGGTTTCCTCCCATGAAAAGCTTTTGTTTAACGTCGCTAGCTCGACATAGACCCCACAATTGTTTATGTATATTATTCATATAAGGTTGGTTCACACAAGTATTCATATACTTCATATTTTTGGAATGGTTCCATGAATGGTTTGACTCTATGACCATTAACATTAAAGGTTTGACCATTAGTGGGATCTTGAATTTCTACAACCCCATGGGGGTACACGTTATGCACTATGTATAGACCCGTCCATCTGGACCTCAACTTTCTTGGGTGTAAATGAAGTTTAGAGATATACAAAAGAAATTTTTACCCGATACAATGTGTTTAGTTTTCAGATTTTGAGATTGGTAGGCTTGAACTATAGCTTTATTTATCCTTTAATTTTGATAAGCCTCCATCCTAAGTTCCTCAAGTTCATTGATATCTAATTTTCTTTTTTGTTCCGGCTAATGAGAGGTCATAATTAAAATTATTAATTGTCCAATAATCCTTATGTTCAATTTCAACTGGTAAATGGAATTCTTTTCCATAAACAAAATTATATTGGGACTTTCCTAAAATAGTTTTATATTCAGTTCTATATGCCCAAAGAGCATCTAAGAGATTGGTCGACCAATCTTTCCTAGATGGATTAACTATTTTCTCAAGAATTTGTTTGATTTATCGATTGGATAACTCAACCTGACCATTGGTCTATGGGTGGTAAGAAATGGACACTTTGTGAGAATTTCCATAATTTTCCATGAGTGTCGAGAATGGACGATTGCAAAAATGAGTTCCATGATCACTAATGATAACCCTAGGAATTCTAAATCTAGGGAGGATGTTTTCCTTGAGAAATTTAGTCACAGTTTGATGATAATTAGATTTTTTAGGAATGGAATCAACCCATTTGGATACATAATTAACAGCTAATAGGATGTATAGATATCCACTAGAGTTTGTGAAGGGACCCATGAAATCGATTCCCCAACAGTCAAAGATTTAAATCACTAAGATGGGAGTGAGTGGTATTTGATTCCATTTTGTGTTAAACCCTAATTTTGACACCTAGGACAGCTTTGAAAAAATGTGTCGGAGTCCCTTGATATAGTGGTCCAAAAGAGACCACACTAAAGAGCCTTATAAGATGTTTTCTCGAGGAAAAGTGACCTCCACATGCCTCACTATGACATAATTTAAGGATGGACTCTTTTTTAGATTCTAGGACACACCTCATAATGACTTGGTCTGGGAAGAACTTATAGATGTATGGATCATCAAACACATAGTGACTAACATCAAAAAGGAATTTCCTTCAAGCACGAGTCCCTAAGAATTTTGGAATGACTCCTATAACTAAAAAGATGGCTCTGTCAGCATACCATTGGCAATCACTCACTGAGTATAGGTGCTCATCGGGAAATGAATCAGACCTAGAAAGGTGATCTGAGTTGTCTTTTAATTCCATCCAAGAGATATGATCAGCTAAAACATTTTCAACACCCTTTTTATCCTTGATTGTGAGGTCAAATTCTTGTAATAGAAGGACCCACCTAATTAGTATAGCCTTAGCATCTTGTTTTTGGAAGAGGTATTTCAGTGTAGAATGGTCAGTGAACACAATGATGGGGGATCCTAAGAGGTAGGACCTAAACTTCTGTAAGGAAAACAAAATATGAAGTAACTTCTTTTTAGTGGTGGTATAGTTGATTTGGGGATCATTTAACGATTTTATTGCATAATCAATGACATAAGGAGTTTTATCACAACGTTTTCCGAACACAACTCATACAAAAAAGTCACTAGAATCACACATAAGTTTTAAAAGAAGGTTCTAATTTGGAGATTTCATGATGGGAGGAGAGGTGAGAGAGGATTTTAGGGTTGAGAATGAACCATTAAAGCTTCATATCCAAACAAATGGAGCATAATTTACTAGGACAGAACAAAGGGGATGAGAGAGTGAGCTATAGTACTTGAGGAATCTTTTATAGAAACTAGCATGTACTAAGAAAGACCTCATTTCCTTAACAGTTTTGGGTGATGGAAGGCGATGAATGATGTCAAACTTTGCTTTATCAACTTTAATCCCCCTACCCAAGACTATATGTCCAAGGACTAAACCCCATTTGACCAGGAAAGGAAATATTCCCCAGTTTAGGACCAGTTTTTTTTCTTCACATATAGAAAAAACTCTCTCCACATTACTAATACATCCCTCAAATGTATCCCCAAAGATAGAGAAGTCATCCATGAAGACCTCAAGAAAATACCCTACCATGTCTGAGAAGATTCCCATCATGCACCACTGAAAGGTTCTAGGAGAATTTCATAACCCGAAAGACATGTGTTTGGAGGGAAAGGTGCCGAATAGATAGGTGAATGTAATCTTCCCTTGATCATTTAGGAAGACCTCAATCTGATTGTACCCCAGGTACCCATCTATGAAATAATAGAACTCATGACCTTCCACTCTCTGTAGGACTTGGTCAATTAATGGTAAGGGGAAATGGTCCTTCTTGGTGAATGATTTTAGCTTCCTATAGTCAATGCAGACCCTTCATCCACTACTCACCCTAGTTGGAAGAATCTCTCCATCCTTATTTGTTATCACTGTGATTCCTACCTTCATGGGAACCACTTGGATTGGGTTCATGTAACATCCCAAGTAAATAAAGAATAAATAATTTTCATATTAATTAATATTTATGAATTAAATATTAATTTTAATTAAAAGGGGTTTCTACATTCGATAGCGTACTCGATACGCAACGATGAGTTTCATTGAAATCTTACGTTGCACACTAGTAATAAAATAATATTATTTAAAATGTTAGTTAACAAGTAGCCGTTGTACTGGCGGGAATGGATAGAAATAACTAAAATATGATTAGATATGTTTTTAAATGTTTATACATTTACCCAATAAAAGATAAAGGCTTAAAATACGGAAAGAGTTCAATTTTAGGGCATATAAACTCTAATTTTCACTAAAGGTTCACTTATCACATTTTAATGATGAACCATCATTAAATATAGTTTTGATCACTCTTATACTTTATTTTGGACCAAATATAACTCTTATTTAGAATCGGGACATCAAAATTTACTTTGTGTCAATTTTTGGTACCTTTCTGATAAAGTTCATTTTTTTATGAATAGTGTAAAATGTTGTATTTTAATTCAAAACCTATTTTTAAGCTAAATTATTTATATGATAAGATTATTATTTTAATTGGTTTTAAAGTGAAATTAGAAAATATTTTTACCAGTTAATCCAATGGTGGTCATTGGAATAAATTTCACTTTGAAATTGGACTTAAACTGGTGTCAATCTTTTGATACTTATTGTTTCACAAAAACACGCTATTTGTCATGACAGCGGGAATTAATTATTAATTTAATTAATTTGACTTATATGTTTTGAATTTTGTAAAATGGACTTCATTTTTGAATTCGGAATATCAAATATAGCTTAGGGTGAATTTTTGGTAATTTTCTGAAAAACATCAATTTTTGATGAATAGTGAAACCACTAAGTGGTAATCAAGCAAACTGATTTTTCAGTTAAATGAAAGTTTACCACTAATGTGTATTGAATTTTGAAAATCCGACATACATGGTTGTCATTAAGAAGTAAAATGTGGTTCAATGAGATTAAAATAATTTTTTGGTGAATAGTAACTTTTTTTCATTAATCGCGATTAGAGGTAATTAGTGTAGTTTAAGGTAAAAATGGTATTATAAGAATGTGAAAACACCATGACACTTGTCCTACACCCATTGGGTGAGTCATGGGAGACCAAGACAAGCCATGGGCCAAGTTGGGGACGCCATGGAGCCACTTTAGTTGGAAAATGACATTAATATATTTTTATTTAATGTTAAAGTGAAAATGACACTAACATAAATTGTTTTACAAAAATAATTTTTAAGTGGGGTTAAACAAGTCCAAATTTTGATTATAAATAGTCATTGGAAATATAAAAATATTTCCTACATCATAGTAATTTTTTTATAATTTTTAGACATTATATAAATTAAATTATATATGACATAATAATGATGCAAAGATGACATCATTATTTGACGATTTAAATAAAAAGAAAAGATAATGTAAAATCTATGAACTACACATGTCCAAAACTTATTGGATGAGTGTATTTCGAAACCTTATAACCTTATCCACTAATTATTTCAATGTGGGACCTTTTAAAACCGAAACACATTTTCAAATAATGTAATATTTCTTTACTTTCCAAAAGTGCCCCTCCTCTCCTCTTATAAAAGGCCCCCACCTCTACCTCATTTCACACACTTCTCAAGCCTTTGGCTCGGCCAAACCCTGACCAATTACTCTCTCCACATCCCTCTCCTCATCCTATAGGATTCCCTTTGGGCAGAATCCTTTCAAAGGAAGCCTTTAGGCTCAAATCAAAAGGGAGTTACACTTTTAAAGGTAATTCATTCTCTCTTGTTCATTTGCTTTATTTTGCTTCTCCAACCCTCTAAACTCTTTTTATTTACTTATTTTGTAACAACACCAGTATCTTCAATATACTAGGATGTTGTTATAATATTTATTTGAGCTACACTCTCACACAACTACATCAAATGGTTAAAGAACATACGGTTTCCGTGGATGGCGAAATTCTGCCTCCCGAAACGATGATTGTTCAATACTCATTTAACACCTTCAAGGGTGGCCATTATGATGTCACTATTTTTTATATATGATATATAATATATTTATGTTTTATTTAATCTTCTATATTTTTCATTTTTGACATACCTTTATGGTTTCCATTATGGGTAAACACGATATCTTCATTTAAGGAAGTGCGGACTACCGCCCCCTCAAAGTGATGTGATTCGTTAATGCCATATGTGGGAAGTGTAAAGGATGGATTTAAAGTTATTATATATGATGCTATACTGGAATTATAATATACCTCTATATCATTATTATTTCATTCCATTAAAGAATGAGATAGAAATGAAAGTAGCGTTCATGCGTACGCACGGCTTACCGTCTCCATGAACTGTGCATTTCATTTCTTATCCCCAAATGTAATGTACTATTAAAATTACATGTATATAATGTATATATATAATTAATGATATATCTAAATTATGAATATAATTCTGGAATTAAAATATACATACCTCTCATTTAGTTTTAATTCCACTAATATGACAAAGAAATGAAAGTAGCGTTCATGCGTACGTACGGCTTACCGTCTCCATGAACGGTGCATTTCATTTATTACCTCTAAATGATTATGTAATATTATAAATACATGTATATTCTAGATATATATGATATATATGATATCCAAATCAGGAATTTCATTCTGGATATAAAGAACTTTTGACCACATGAACAACATGTAATTGTAAGAAGTCAACTTTCGACTTAAGAACCAAATATTGACAAAACAAACATTATTAACTTAAATGGTTAAATAATGTTTATAACATGGAAATAAGTGATATAAAAAGAATAATGAACTTTAAAAAGGTTCTTAATCAAGTATAAATTAACTCAAGTTTATTATTCAGGACGTTAAAGAACGATCGAGTCAAGTCGGACCCAAGGTAAGGGACTTCGTCTCAATCTCCTTTCATTGAGGCATATTTCGTTTTATACACAAATTTATTTTATACGGTGTATAAACTCCTTTGACTTTTACTTTTATACAAAAGGAATCTTTTTCTACAAAGTGTTTTACTAAATGACAAAAAGGAATGTTTTTTTTAACGTACGCGGTGACAACGACCTTTTCCGCCGCCGCGAGTATTATTTGATCTTTGGCTTTCTCAACAAGCCGTAATGTTTTTAGAATAAAATAAATACCATATACTCTTTTCTGTATTTTGGTATTGAAAATGGTTTTGAAAAAGGATTCTTTTATATCAATATATTTATGATATATTGTGATTGAAATGTGGAAATGTTATCATTCCTTTATTTTGGTTTTATTTTTTATGATTTTATACTGGTACTTGGACATTTTAACGGGTGGTTACGTTATAAAACATATGAAGGGTGGTGCCGTGAATACCAGGACGGGTGGTTACGTTATAACCTCCAATGCATTGGGTATGGAAGTCGGCCGTATGGCTATTCCATTAAGTATGTATGGAAATTGGCCGTATGGCTATTCCATTAAGTGATATGTGTGGAAGTCGACCGTATGGTTATTCCACTTAAGTATGTTTATGTCCCAAGTTACCTTTATATATGTTATGTGTTCTTTATATGGGTTTTATGGTAATCCTTTGGTTACAAAAAGTTAAGTAATGATACTTTATTCAGTGAAGAGTTTTTATTACTACATAAAGGTGAAAAGTATTACTTTGATAAAGTATACATGGTTTACTTGTTGTTTTGATAAACTAACAATTTTCATTCTTTGTGTATCCCTTACTGAGCTTCTTATGCTCACCCCAAGTTTTTTTTGAAATGTTTTTCACAGGACTTAATGTGGAATAGGTTCAAGGATGGGATCAAGGGAATGTCATGCTATATAAAACATGGAACTAGACATGTTTCTTTTAAGAGTTTTTTTTATTATGAAAACTTAGTAGAAGTGACTACTTTGTAATATTTTGAGATGTAATAGTTATGTTCTAATTCTCTAAAACTCTAAACCTGAAAAGATCCTCAACGTGTAATCTTGTGATAACTCAAGATTAAGTAAGGTTTAAGGCTGGGGCCTTATAGTTGGTATCAGAGGACGGTTTAGACAACTTTAGGAGTTAGAAAAGTGTTAAATTATAATATGATTGAAATGATATAGCATTTACGGATTACCATGTTGCTTCGCCTAAGATATTTCTGTGTTCAGAATGGTTTTCCGCAGAGGAAACAAAGCAGCTATGTTGGAACGACATCAGGAGGAAGATAACCTTCCAAATCAGCAACCTGAGATGGTCGGAATCAGAACTGAACAGTTTGTTGCAGTGATGGAACAGTTGACTCAGGCTATAAATGGTGGTGGTATCCATGCACGAGATCAGCCAGATCAACCGCAGAGGAACATGTTAGTGGTGGAACATTTCATGAGGCAACATCCCCCATCATTCAGAGGATCATCTGACCCTGTGCAAGCTGAAGGGTGGATTAAAGCACTGGAGAAGATTTTTGATGTCATGGGGTGTTTAGAACATCAAAAGGTCAGTCTTGCTGTTTACCGTTTTGAAGGTGAAGCTGATCAGTGGTGGTCGATGGTGAAAAATATAAGGGATAGTGATGAGATTGAGGATCTTCACTGGGACGAATTCAAAGGTAAGTTTCTTGAGAAATATTTTCCTAAGGTGGTTCGTCTTAGGATGGAAAAAAAGTTCCTAGAATTGAGGCAGGAGGATGATTCAGTGGCTTCTTATGAAGAAAAGTTCACTCGATTGGCAAGGTATGCTCCAAACTTCATACGAGATCTTGATAGTAAAATAAACCGTTTTTACTCAAGGTTAAAGCCAAAGTATCGAAGGGCTTTAGCTTCTCGTGAGTTCAAAAGTTATGAAAAACTTGTTTGATGTACGAAGAAGGTGGAAATGGAGTTTTCCGATGATCAGGTGTTCTATGACAAACAACAGAATAAGAGGTCTAGTTGGCGGGCAAAGGGGAAGAATTCATCAAAGAAGCAAGGAGGTAAGAAAACCAAATATCCATACTGTGAGAAGTGTGGTAAAATGCATCCTGGAGAATGTTTATCCAAGTCTGGTAAGTGCTTTCGGTGTGGTAAGTCTGGTCATATTGCTCGTAACTGTAAGGAAGATGATCAAGCAGGAAATGAAAAGCCAACGGTAAGATGTTTTAAGTGTAATGAAATGGGTCATTATGCAGACGAGTGTCCGACAAGGAGCTTGAGTGATGGAAAGCAGTTAGACTACAAGCAGAAAGGGGTGGTAAGATCCTTTGCAACAACTTCAGCAGATGTTGGGCCATCGAATGAAGTGGTATCTGCTCCAGGGAGCTCAGTATTTTTCGAAGATTGACTTGAGGTCGGGGTACCATTAGTTGAATGTAAAAGAAGCAGACGTTCTGAAGACTGCGTTCTGTACTAGATATGGCCATTATGGATTTGTAGTTATGCCTTTTGGGTTAACCAATGAACCTGTTGTATTCATGGACCTTATGAATAAAATTTTCCATGAGTTCTTGGATAAGCTTGTGTTTGTGTTTTGAGGTTTGTGAAGAGGTTATGTGTGCCTTGTGATTCACAGTTGAAGAGAGAGTTGTTATGTGAAGCTCATAGTTCTCCATTTTCAATTCATCCTGGCAGTACTAAGATGTACAGAGATCTGCGGGAATATTACTGGTGGGATGGAATGAAAAGAGATATTTCTGATTTTACTGTGAAGTGTTTAACATGTCAACAGGTCAAAGCAGAGCGGCAGTTACCGAAAGGGATGCTTCAGCATTTTCCAGTGCCAGAGTGGACATGGGAGAATATATCCATGGACTTTGTTGTTGGATTACCGAAGACATCTCGAGGTAATAATGCAATCTGGGTTATTATTGATCGCTTGACCAAATCTGCTCATTTACTTTCTATGCGAGATACTTTCTCTCTAGATCAACTTTCCCGTTTGTATCTTAAAGAGATAGTCAGGTTACATGGAGTTCCTCTCTCCATTGTATCGGATCATGATCCCAGGTTTACTTCTAACTTTTGGAAAGGCTTTCAGAAGTCGTTGGGTACTGAATTAAATTTCAGTACAGCTTTTCATCCTCAATCAGATGGGCAGTCAGAACGAACAATTCAGACCATGGAGGATATGCTACAAGCTTGTTCGATGGATTATTAGGGAAGTTGGGACCAACATCTTTCTTTGGTTGAATTTTCTTATAATAACAGCTTTCATTCCAGTATACATATGGCACCATTTGAGGCATTATATGGGAAGTGGTGTCGAACTCTAGCATTTTGGAATGAAGTGGGTGAAAGGAAGCTGATGGGACCAGAATTGGTAGAAGAGATGGCAGAAAAAGTTCAGTTGATTCAGAAAACACATGAGAACAGCTCAGAGCAGGCAGAAGAGTTATGCGGATAACCGGAGGAAGGATCTATCTTTTGAGGTAGGTGATCATGCTTTTCTCAAGGTTTCTCCTTGGAAAAGTGTGATGAGATTTGGTAAGAAAGGAAAGTTGAGTCCATGGTTGGTTGGACCATACGAAATTCTGGAAAGAGTTGGATCAGTTGCATACCGAGTGGCTTTACCTCCGAGTTTATCTCAGGTACACAATGTTTTTCACGTTTCGATGTTGAGAAAGTATATGCCAGATCCATCTCATGTTTTGAGCCCAGAGGTAGTTCAGCTGGAAGAGAACCTATCTTATGAGGAACAACCGGTCCAGATTCTTGACCACAAGGAGAAAGTGTTACGAAATAAGGTGATTCATCAGGTAAAGGTTTTGTGGAAAAACCATGTGATTGAAGAGGCAACGTGGGAATCTGAAAATGCTATGAGGGATAAATACCCCCACTTATTTTGATAAGTGAATAAAATTGCGAGGACGCAATTCCCAAAAGGGGGGAAGGATGTAACATCCCAGGTAAATAAAGAATAAATAATTTTCATATTCATTAATATTTATGAATTAAATATTAATTTTAATTAAAAGGGGTTTCTACATTCGATAGCGTACTCGATACGCAACGATGAGTTTCATTGAAATCTTACGTTGCACACTAGTAATAAAATAATATTATTTAAAATGTTAGTTAACAAGTAGCCGTTGTACTGGCGGGAATGGATAGAAATAACTAAAATATGATTAGAGATGTTTTTAAATGTTTATACATTTACCCAATAAAAGATAAAGGCTTAAAACACGGAAAGAGTTCAATTTTAGGGCATATATACTCTAATTTTCACTAAAGGTTCACTTATCACCTTTTAATGATGAACCGTCATTAAATATAGTTTTTATCACTCTTATACTTTATTTTGGACCAAATATAACTCTTATTTAGAATCGGGACATCAAAATTTACTTTGTGTAAATTTTTGGTACCTTTCTGATAAAGTTCATTTTTTTATGAATAGTGTAAAATGTTGTATTTTAATTCAAAACCTCTTTTTAATATAAATTATTTATATGATTAGATTATTATTTTAATTGGTTTTAAAGTGAAATTAGAAAATATTTTTACCAGTTAATCCAATGGTGGTCATTGGAATAAATTTCACTTTGAAATTGGACTTAAACTGGTGTCAATCTTTTGATACTTATTGTTTCACAAAAACACGCTATTTGTCATGACAGCGGGAATTAATTATTAAATTAATTAATTTGACTTATATGTTTTGAATTTTGTAAAATGGACTTCATTTTTGAATTCGGAATATCAAATATAGCTTAGGGTGAATTTTTGGTAATTTTCCGAAAAACATCAATTTTTGATGAATAGTGAAACCACTAAGTGGTAATCAAGCAAACTGATTTTTCAGTTAAATGAAAGTTTACCACTAATGTGTATTGAATTTTGAAAATCCGACATACATGGTTGTCATTAAGAAGTAAAATGTGGTTCAATGAGATTAAAATAATTTTTTGGTGAATAGTAACTTTTTTTCATTAATCGCGATTAGAGGTAATTAGTGTAGTTTAAGGTAAAAATGGTATTATAAGAATGTGAAAACACCATGAAACTTGTCCTACACCCATTGGGTGAGTCATGGACGACCAATACAAGCCATGGGCCATGTTGGGGACCCCATGGAGCCACTTTAGTTGGCAAATGACATTAATATATTTTTATTTAATGTTAAAGTGAAAATGACACTAACATAAATTGTTTTACTAAAATAATTTTTAAGTGGGGTTACACAAGTCCAAATTTTGATTATAAATAGTCATTGGAAATCTAAAACTCTTTCCTACATCATAGTAATTGTTTTATAATTTTTATACATTAAATAAATTAAATTATATATGACATAGTAATGATGCAAAGATGACATCATTATTTGACGATTTAAATAAAATGGAAAGATAATGTAAAATCTATGAACTACACAAGTCCAAAACTTATTGGATGAGTGGATTTAGAAACCTTATCACCTTATCCACTAATTATTTCAATGTGGGACCTTTTAAAACCGAAACAAATTTTCAAATAATGTAATATTTCTTTACTTTCCAAAAGTGCCCCTCCTCTCCTCTTATAAAAGGCCCCCACCTCTACCTAATTTCAAACACTTCTCAAGCCTTTGGCTCGGCCAACCCCTGCCCAATTACTCTCTCCACATCCCTCTCCTCATCCTAGAGGATTCCCTTTGGGCATAATCCTTTCAAAGGAAGCCTTTAGGCTCAAATCAAAAGGGAGTTACACTTTTAAAGGTAATTCATTCTCTCTTGTTCATTTGCTTTATTTTGCTTCTCCAACCCTCTAAACTCTTTTTATTTACTTCTTTTGTAACAAAAACAGTATCTTCAATATACTAGGATGTTGTTATAATATTTATTTGAGATACACTCTCACACAACTACATCAAATGGTTAAAGAACATACGGTTTTCGTGGATGGCGAAATTCTGCCTCCCGAAACGATGATTGTTCAATACTCATTTATCACCTTCAAGGGTGGCCATTATGATGTCACTATTTTTTATATATGATATATAATATGTTTATGTTTTCTTTAAGCTTCTGTATTTTTCATTTTTGACATACCTTTATGGTTTCCATTATGGGTAAACACGATATCTTCATTTAAGGAAGTGCGGACTACCGCCCCCTCAAAGAGATGTGATTCGTTAATGCCATATGTGGGAAGTGTAAAGGATGGATTTAAAGTTATTATATATGATGATATACTGGAATTATAATATACCTCTATATCATTATTATTTCATTCCATTAAAGTATGAGATAGAAATGAAAGTAGCGTTCATGCGTACGCACGGCTTACCGTCTCCATGAACGGTGCATTTCATTTCTTATCCCCAAATGTAATGTACTATTAAAATTACATGTATATAATGTATATATATAATTAATGATATATCTAAATGATGAATATAATTCTGGAATTAAAATATACATACCTCTCATTTAGTTTTAATTCCACTAATATGACAAAGAAATGAAAGTAGCGTTCATGCGTACGTACGGCTTACCATCTCCATGAACGGTGCATTTCATTTATTACCTCTAAATGATTATGTAATATTATAAATACATGTATATGCTGGATATATATGATATATATGATATACAAATCAGGAATTTCATTCTGGATATAAAGAACTTTTGACCACACGAACAACATGTAATTGTAAGAAGTCAACTTTCGACTTAAGAACCAAATATTGACAAAACAAACATTATTAACTTAAATGGTTACATAATGTTTATAACATGGCAATAAGTGATATAAAAAGAATAATTAACTTTAAAATGGTTTTTAATCAAGTATAAATTAACTCATGTTTATTATTCAGGACGTTAAAGAACGATCGAGTCAAGTCGGACCCAAGGTAAGGGACTTCGTCTCAATCTCCTTTCATTGAGGCATATTTCGTTTTATACACAACTTTCTTTTATACGGTGTATAAACTCCTTTGACTTTTACTTTTATACAAAAGGAATCTTTTTCTACGAAGCGTTTTACTAAACGACAAAAAGGAATGTTTTTTTTAACGTACGCGGTGACAACGACCTTTTCCGCCGCCGCGAGTATTATTTGATCTTTGGCTTTCTCAACAAGCCGTAATGTTTTTAGAATAAAATAAATACCATATACTCTTTTATGTATTTTGGTATTGAAAATGGTTTTGAAAAAGGATTCTTTTATGTCAATATATTTATGATATATTGTGATTGAAATGTGGAAATGTTATCATTCCTTTATTTTGGTTTTATGTTTTATGATTTTATACTGGTACTTGGACATTTTAACGGGTGGTTACGTTATAAACCATATGACGGGTGGTGCCGTGAATACCAGGATGGGTGGTTACGTTATAACCTCCAATTCATTGGGTATGGAAGTCGGCCGTATGGCTATTCCATTAAGTATGTATGGAAATTGGCCATATGGCTATTCCATTAAGTGATATGTGTGGAAGTCGACCGTATGGTTATTCCACTTAAGTATGTTTATGTCCCAAGTTACCTTTATATATGTTATGTGTTCTTTATATGGGTTTTATGGTAATCCTTTGGTTACAAAAAGGTAAGTAATGATACTTTATTCAGTGAAGAGTTTTTATTACTTCATAAAGGTGAAAAGTATTACTTTGATAAAGTATACATGGTTTACTTGTTGTTTTGATAAACTAACAATTTTCATTCTTTGTGTATCCCTTACTGAGCTTCTTATGCTCACCCCAAGTTTTTTTTGAAATGTTTTTCACAGGACTTAATGTGGAATAGGGTCAAGGATGGGATCAAGGGAATGTCATGCTATATAAAACATGGAACTAGACATGTTTCTTTTAAGAGTTTTTTTTTATTATGAAAACTTAGTAGAAGTGACTACTTTGAAATATTTTGAGATGTAATAGTTATGTTCTAATTCTCTAAAACTCTAAACCTGAAAAGATCCTCAACGTGTAATCTTGTGATAACTCAAGATTAATTAATGTTTAAGGCCGGGGCCTTATAGTTCACCCACTCACTCTCAGCTATGGGATATATGATATCAACTTTTAACAATTTTAGAAGTTCATTTCTTAATACCTCCATGATATTTGGATTGAGTCTCTGTTGAGGTTGACAACATGGCTTTGAATTAGATTCTAGAACATTCCTATGAGTTCCAATTAGTGGACTAATCCCAGAAATATCATACGGGGTCCAACTAATGAATTTCTTATGTTTCCTAAGGACATCTAGAAGTATCATCTCATGATTGGCTTCAAGAGAATAAGAAATGACAATAGGATGTGTTTGATTTTCCCCTAGGAAGGCATACTTGGGTGGACCAGGAAGTTCCTTCAATTCAAGATCTGGTTGGTTCAGAATTTTAGAAGAAGATTGGGACATTGGATTAAGATCAATTTTTTCCTAGAGTTTTAGATATAATATAATCCCCATGTGTAGAAGTTTTAGCTACAATATTGGTTTGATCAGATTTAGGGAAGGAATTTTGATTGGTCTCTATGAAAGTGGTTTCCTGAAAGGTTTCACTAATTTTTAGACCTAAGACTTCATCATAAGATCAATTTGAAAATGATTCAATCCAAGGAGATAAACTTCCTTCATCTGAACAAAATAAATCAAAATCATCCTGACTTAAACATCCATCAAATATTCCATTATGTTCTATGCATTCATTATCAATTCATTCTATCATGTTTACTTCATAAATTTCCTCGTCATCCCCTATTTGTGAGGTTGCATTATAGATTTTCAAGTCTAGACTCATGTTTCCAAAGGTGATAGTCATGTTTCCATTTCGAACTCGAATAACAAAGTTGATTGTCATAAGGAAAGGAAGACCAAGTATGATTGGGGTTTGTTCTTTATTTCATATGTTTGGATGGTTTTCAAGGACAATGAAGTCAGTAGGGTAGATGATGTTTTCAACCTTTTCCAGAACGTCCTTTAAAATCCCCTTTGGAACCCTAATGCTACAATCAACAAGTTGAAATGTGAAAGTTGTGGGTTGGAGCACTTCTAGGCCTAACTAGTAGTACACAACATAGGGGATGAGATTGACTCTAGAACCTAGGTCACACAAGGCCTTGACATCTTTTCTCTCTCCTAGTTCTACATTAATGTAAGGGTAACCCAGGTCTTTCAACTTAGGAGGAATGGTCCCTGGAATGGTGGTACTCACATTAGCATCCAAAATGACATGGTTTTTATACGAAAATTTTCTTTTAAAAGTGAAAAAGTCCTTAAGTTACATTGAGTAGAAAGGTATGGTTTGGATTTCATCAAGAAGGGGAATTTTCAACTTGACTTGTGAGAATATTTACCTCAATGTTTCACTCAATTTAGGCTTGGTTTTCCCCCTCATGCATTGAGGAAATGGTGCAGGTTGTGGGGTTGTTTGTTGAATTGTTGTTTCCTTGAAAATGTGATCATGTTTTTTCAGTTTGATCTTTGGTTCATTTGAATTTTCATCCGAGTTTGAATCTTCATATGGGTTCTGAATTAGTTGTTCAAGTTTATCAATTGATTTCCCAATTCTTAAAATAGTCACAGCCTTTAGTTTTTCATGAGTTGTTTGAGTGAAACTTGACTCTCCCCTTACTGTTTGTTGTGGAATGGCTTGTGTAGGAATGGGTGCCTTTCCAGTTTTGATGGTTTGAAGTTCTTGTTTTAGGGAAGAGACATTCGAGTTCATCGCTTCCATTTTTTTCACAGTTGTTCTAGTAGGCTTTGTGGAACAGTTTGGGATGGTGCTTGGGAAGATTGGTTTATCCCAGGGGATATTTTGGAGGTGGGATGGTTTGTTAAAAGTAGACTGGTGGCTGTTGGTATGGGATAGGTTGGGTTTGGAACTGGTTATGGGTTTGGTAGTTCTGATGGGGGTAAGGATTTTGTCCCTCTGGTTGGCTAGGTTTTTGGTTATCTTTCCAGTGGGAGCCTGGGTGGTCATTATACCTTGGGTTGATGTTGTTTTGGTATTGAGGCTTTTAAGAGTTCCAAGAATTTAATTCTGCTGGGGTTCCTCCTAAAATAACAACCTTGATGGATGGAATGGTTAGGAAGTTTTCTATCTTATGTTCACTTTTGTCTCAAATTGTGCAAACATGGTCTACAGTTTGGATTTCATGGACTTTACTAGGGTCTATCTCTTCAACCTTCCTGGAGAGTGTTGTGAGTTTATCCCCAAGGATTTTCTATTCTCTAAGTGTATAAATTACAGTAGTTCTTTGTGGATTTTCAAGAATAAGATAATGTTCCCCATGTTTGGTTTTGTTTGGAAAGGATTTCCAGATACATGTAAGCATTATTTGGGGATTCGTTTTTAAAAGTTCCATTAAACATCATGTCAATGAATTGTTTGTTCCCTGGACCCTACCCTTCATAGAAAATTCAAAATTGTTCAAGGATTAAAAATCCATTGTGAGGTACCATGTTGAGTGTGTCTTTGAACCTTTCCCATGTTTCATAAAATGTCTCTCCCTCTTTTTCAAAAAAGTTTTGGATGATATTTTGAAGTGCAATTGTTTTGTGGTGGGGAAAGTATTTTTTGTATAATTCTATTTATAATTGGTCCCAAGAGTTGATGGATGATGGTCTAAAATTGTTTATCCAATTTTTAGCTTGATTCTTTAAATAAAAAGGAAATAGCCTCATCTTAGCTGATTCTAGTTGTTTTGGGGAACACATAGTTTCTACAATGTCATTGAACTCCTTGACATGAAGGTAGGGCATCTCGGACTCCATTCCATGGAATGTGGGAAGGTGGTTTAGGAAATGAGGTTTAAAGATGTAGTTGGAATCTCCTAGGGAATTGTGTCTAATCTAAGAGGGAGGAATTGGTCCAGGCAGGTGTGAGGTAGTCATTCATGGTTCGATTGATTGCATTCCCCATGTTTGGGGCTACCTCATTTGGATTTCCATTTTTGTTCCCACCCGAGGTTATAAGTTGTTTTATTTGAAGAACTTCCATTGAAATGGGATCAATTATTGACTTTTCAATATTAGGCATATTAGGATATAATGTAAATAGTTCCCTTGGTGTACTTGACTCCCCAACCCCAGGACTATCCACCCTAACTAGACGGTTTGATTGGTCACGAGTGTAGACGGATATGCACCAAAAGAAAAAACAAGAAAGAAAAAAGATAAAAGAATTTGGATGAGAATAGAGAAATTGGTAGAGAATAGAATGGGTGTTTAGATGACTTACTCGGGTCCCCGGAAATGGTGCCAAAATTTGGTATCGCCCAAATTTACCCAGGTTTTTAGGGTTAAGCGATCGCTTGTAGTGTAGCTTGGGTTGTCGAATCCTCAGAGACCTAAGAAGAAACCTATAGACATGCACATTCTAAGGACTGTTTTTGGCTATGAAGTGGCCAACTTGGGTATATTTTATATGGTTTTAGAGGATTACTAACATATTTAAGTTAATTAAAATTAAGATAATGAGTTTATCCTAGGTTATCACTCGGGGTGGATTGGATGAATTCCTTTTTTAATTATTTCAATTTCTTATATTTGAGATGGGTTTATTTAAGATGATTAAACAACATCATAACTTACTGTTTAGTACCTACATAATTTAATATGAATTACCTACACACTTGATGGATCAATGTTTTGAGCACTTCAAGTTTAAGGTTCGTATTAGCACTTAAAGTGTGTGGCCTTAAATTCAACAAGGATGAAGGAGTTTAATGATATTCAAAAAAAATTATCAATTAAAAGAAGTGATTAAAAATTAATGGAGTGAGAAATAAAATCCAATACTGACCCTTGATACTCCCTTGAATCAACCTATAAGTGGGTTACCCTCCATTGATGACATGTTCACAACGAAAGAAGAAATTAGCCTTATGAGGGTGGAATTGAAGAAGTAAAAACAACAAAATAACGATCACTCCACCATGGTGTGATAAATTTCACAGGGTATGGTGTGAATAAATTTTATCCTTGAGAAAAAGGTATCAATGAGATATGGATAAGAATAGAATAAGAGGAAAGTAATAAATTTTATTAAGAAGCTAAGGTGAATTGAAGAACTTACATGAGAAGGAAATGCGATTACAAACATAAAGCGACAACATACCACTAAAATGAAACCAAGAACCAAAGATCATTAAATATTCCAACACAATTGTATTAAATAGGAATTTTTGGAGCCTTGATTCGATAATACAATGGTGAAAGTCATATCACTTGATTATGGTTGGCTTAGGGTGGTGGAAAGCTTGTGGAATTTGGAATTTTCCACTCTTGACCGGAGGTGGCATCCAACTTGCATCCACCGAAACAAATAGCCTATATGAGCTTCTAGATGGCCGAATTGGAGTTGTCCATATAATAATAAAATTAATTTCTAGATGTCCCAAAAACGTATGTAAAGTTTCAGCCCAAAATAATATATGGTTTATGAGATATGTTTAAAATGGTGGGATGTGTTTCTGGGCTGCAGAATCTGGCCATGAATTTTATCTCCAACTTGGGCTGCCTGGAACTCCATTCAAACATGATAATTAGCCCTTTCCACTGTTGAATTAAATGTTTCCCATGGTGTCATATATCTTTAGATCAACTTTTTGAATTATTGGGCTTGTATATTGGATTATACAATAGTTTTATTGGGCTGCTATCCAGTTCACGTCACCCAGAACGTTGTTTGTTCAAGGCTAACTTTCGTGGTCTTCCAATATGAATCATCAAGTACTCCAAAAGTATGAATTGTTACCAATTTAATGATAAACCTTGAAATTAAATATGAAATTAAAATATATATCTTCGGGTACTTTAAATGATGTTAAAAAATGTACCATGTAATAGTGCATTTTAAGAAGGAATTATAATTATAATATGGAATAATGTTTAAAGTGTAAAATGAACTAAAATGGTGTTTATGAACAATAAAGAACATGAATATTATATATATTAACAAAAAATATTAGCCTCATTAAGTGGATAATCAGTCTCTCATCATTCAAACATAAAGAGGGTAGTATGAGGGAGGTGTGAAATCATACCCCAACATTTATAATTGAAAATAAAAGGGCATAACAATATTAAGAAACTTTGATAAAAAGAGAAACGTAGGAATCCCTTACTTGGAAGTGTGATCCAAAAGGCATAAGAGAGGCTTGATAGGGGCTTCTTAAGATCTTGGGGTTCTTTGGGAGGATTATAGAGAGAGGATGAAATAGTTTGGATGAAGTAAAAAGGTTTTGAGTGAAGAGGAAATGAGATCTTGGGTGGGTTTATATAGGAAAGGAGAGGGAATTTTTTATTTTTTAGGTTTGGGACACCACACATTAAACAAATAAAAACCAAAAACCAGCCCATGGTTTTTTCCCATGTCTTTTACAAAGGGGATTGGAAAAAAATATTTTATAAGGCCAATGAATAAAATTATTAAAATAATAGGGTTGCTTATGTGGAGGTGAGTCACACTGTCTAGGAAAACAATTTAAAAAAAGACAAATTGTTTTATAAGACTTAAAGGGTCCACTAATGCTTTTAAAAATAAATCAAAAAAAAAAATAAAAAATCACATAATTTTAATGGTAAAACATATATTGTCAGAAAATAATGTTTATAGTATTTTATTACATCACTATTGGGTCATTATGATGTCATAAAACACATTATATATTTAAACGGTATTGAATTTTTACCCAAAAATATGACTGTCTTAGAAAATTATGAAAAATTCACCATTGGATAATTTTTTCATCCTGATTCCAAAAATAATATTCATTTTATCTAAATAATTTTCTAAATATGTGAATTTTTACTTTTAAAATAAAAACCGACATTTATCGAAAATTCATGGGTTTTGACAAAAACAACTTTCAAACTTTAATAAAAATTAAAATTTCATTTATAAAATTATACGATCATTTATATTTAATATAATGTAATTTAATAATAATAATAATATTTTATTAAACTATTATTTAATTCAAAAAATACATTAATTCATCAAAATAGATTTCATAGTTGAATATTAACTAAAAATACTATTTGTGCTTTAAAATCTATTTACAAATTAACAATAATAAAAAGAATGTATATTCTCTATATATGAATAATGTACATAATTGTAGTACTATTTTATTGTTACATAACCCCTTAAAACACTAAGATAAGACCTTAGGGTAAGGTGGGAGATGGTGAAAGACTCTTGGGGTGGCTCATATAACATTGGTCGAGTGGCAATCTCTATCAAATTCCACTTCTCTCGTAGGTGGTTCCGCTTGAGCTTAATGTATTCAAGCTCAGATTGGTCTTGGTCAAGATAAAATACCAATGACTCCACCTCCTTTTAGAGCTCTGAAAAATGGGTTTCGTATGGGGATGGTCTACTGGATGAGGCCATTGCTTCCTTTGTGTGAGTAAATTGGATTTTTTAAATCCCAATATTTATACTAATCATGTGATCAATATTCAACGACTATATTAGCAATGGTCACAATTATTAACGATAATTTAAAATCCAAAACATAGAACCAAATAAGTGCGTACATTTTACATAACCATAAGAAGACATTTAAATAGGACAAGATGAATTTTAAATAATGAAATTTTGGGTCATTACAGTAATATAGAAGATCCACCAAATTTAAGTGCCATTTTCTTTACCTATGTCCTTCAAAATATAGTTTGTTTATGCCCAAAGGTATAGGCAGTGTGTGAGGAACAAAGCCCAGTATAATACCACCATGAGTCCTTGTAAGGCTTATATAACCATGAAAACCAATATGTCTCATTTTAAAACTCATTTTTAAAAACCAACTTCACTATTTAAAACAATATCACTTGAAAAAAATCTTTTATAATTCCCTTTTGGTTTTCTCAAAAAACAAACCAACTTTTAAAAGCATGGTAAAAAAAATGTGTTTACAAAACATTTCTCAAGAGGGATTAAAACAAAGAAATAAATACACCTGAAAAATCATGCTCAACACACCCAAACAGGGCACAAACATGAATATAAATACAAGCACCATTACATAAGAACGTAATTGAAAATGGGTATAATCATAAGAGATAACATTTTTTACAAAAAAAAGGAATCTATATATAAGAGAATGGGTATAACATAATTATATGAATCATTATGATAAAGAGAGATAGAGTGTGATGCATAGAATAAACTGACATGACACTAACATCATGTATAAAGAATATAAAACCCACTAGGAATAAGTAATGTTAAATATGGGATCTAACCATAAGGGCCCATTTTGACTTAGTCTGAAAAAAGATAGCTCACTAGATGGACTTGTATAATACTTTTGGAAGCTGTCATGGTATTCCCCATCCCCAAACATCCAAGATCTCCCTTGTTCCCATGGTCAATGTTTTGGGAGCTTATTTAGTCTCTCCCTAAAAGGATCAATTGATACCTTGAACAAAATTTTAGAAGAATTCTAGGTATTCCTCCTGAAATAATGTCTTGATACCTTAGGGAACATTTTAGAAGCTCACTTAGTCTTCCTCCTCAATGTCCCTCTTAGTCCATTGAAAAATACACCCTAACTAGTCTACAACATAAGCTAGGGTCCTAGTGCCTAAGTCACTAAACACACACCGAATTCCCCCATGTGATATTAAATTGCAAACACACAAAATCCATTTCAAAATCTAATTAATAAGTTAACTTTACTATTTTAAAACAATACCATCTATTATGGGAAAACATTACCATTTAAAATACATGTCCTCCCCCAAGGAAAGAACCCATTTTAAAACCCCCATTTAAAATATATTTAAAAACATAACAAAATCTCCTCACATGTGTGATGTCTTATATTTTACTCATATTATTTTTATATGTTATATGGATTAATTTTGAGACTAGGAGTTAAGACTATGTGTGATTCTGAGGCCTAGTCTTCCCATATCAAATGCTTTAAAAATATTAAAATATTAAATAGCCTGACATGATTTTTTCTTGAAATAGTATAAAACTCCTAAAAGGGTGACTGGATCTAAAATATGAGGGATCCATTAAGTTCAAGATGAAAACATTACCATAGGCCCAACCTAACATTGGTCTGCGTGGGTTGTTTGTGAAAAAGTTGTCATAGACGTAAGATGAATAAATAATTTAATAAATTTTTTATAAATACATTTTTGGTGATGCATCAGATTGATAATATTTGAGTAGATTGTTATGTTATAATTCCAGGGTTAGCTTTATAACCTTATAATCCTTTGGAGAGTCATAGGAGATAGATCTATAGAATCCTTTCCAACAAACGATGATGAATCATGGGATGAAGATTTATGCACATCAATTTTCAATGGATCATTCATACTACAATGACGCAAAAATTTATCTTCATCACCATGCGATCCAAGTCGAGGTAGGGTGTGTGATTTTTATTTTCTTTTCCCCATTCTTGAATTCTTTGATGAATGATGACCAATCAATGAACATATTTATTCATGGTTCGATCATATTTGTGGGATGTGTTATTTTTGTGGGGTTTTGATGGGAGATTAATCTTTTTGATTATTTATTTAGTCTATTTCCATTCTAATTGAGGCGGATCAAGATCAACATGAACATTGATCATGGTTTGTCCCACACTTTGGTTGTTATTCCTTTTTCCCCCATTCAGAATTCATCATGGGTGTTCATTGCTTGGTCTATGACTCGACACATCCCGATCAATCGATCATTACAAACCCAATTCTTGAAACAGAGATATGATATTTCAAATCTAGGATCAACACAACACAAAGGAGGTGAGACGATAGAGATAGAGTGATTTAGATGATAGTAGATCCCTGAATTCACATACTTTGATTTTCTTTTATGTGGAATGAATAATAATGATTTAATTCATTTTTTAAATGGATCAAAAGAAGAAATGAAATGTTTTGGGGATGTCCTGGAAAAAAAATGGGATCTTAAGTTACAAGGTGAACAAACCACCAAAACGGAATCTGAAAGATCAACCAGTGTGAGAGGGAGGAAAAATATGGGTTCAAGAAAAACCTGATACTCATGACATGTAATCCTTGACTACACAGTGTGTATCCCCCTTGGATGAACTCAGTGTGTACTTCAGAAATTACAAAGACATAGAGTGGAGTACCAAAGATTCCTACACAGTGTGTACTCCCCCACATGAAATATCCTAGTCCATGTACATGGGATACCCTATGTACTAGTAAAAATGCACGAATACATGGGATGATTCCATGTACTAGCATACGGCTGGAGTACACGAGTGGACCTGAGATATAGGGACACAACATGTAACTCCTTCACATTCCATTTACTCTTCTACACAACATGGGTTTATGATGTGGTCCATATACACAGGAAGTACCTGGGGTCACGGGAGATGGTGTGAACCCTTACTACATGTTGTGTACCCCTTTCTATATGGCCTGAATCTCTTTCCCTTCGTATCTTGGAAAAGTTTTATTATTGTTCATTCCCTTTATCATTTCCATAAATGTTGGGGTGAATCATTTCTTAATATTATTATTATGACCCCTTCAATAGGTATTCTTGGATAGATTAATTGGAATCCCCCCTGAGAGGTTCGGAGTGGGATCCTCTATTCATCTTCATCCCCATGATGGAGTTCTTGGTATTGACGTGATTGACACTATGAGGGAACCGATCCTCAACTTAGAGGGTTAATACCAATTGAGTTATTGGTATCAACCTATGTCCCTACCAGTGATACTTTTCTATTTATCATATTATCTTCTAACTATCAACCTATCTTCCTTATAGCGGGACCCGAAGAGCTGTATATCTCAGACAGACATGATCAATGCTATCAGGCAGAGGAGTGTGTTCTCTTGGATGAGTGATTTGTGGAATTTTCGAACTGAAATACTAAGGCTGGTATACAATGGTTTTGGATTACCTCTATAATGTTTCTATTGGATTGTGTATATCTAGATATTCTTCTTATATGTGTTTTATAAAAATACAAGTGTAGAGCTGACTGCACTTTCCAATGTTATGTTGCTTTGTAGTTTTGGGGTTTCCTATGAAGTATCATTATAATCAACCCTACACAGGATTTACCCACACATGTCATGTATTTTTTAGATAATAAACCATTTGACATAGTCCCAGGAAGACTAGGACCAGATGTTCCTTAGTGATACTAGATATACTAATGTGTGTTATTGTGGATTTTAGATAGTAGTCCTAGAACATTTACTTATATGTTGGAATTGTTTTATTGACACTTTTTTGTGGGATTATGATTTATCCCATTTAATTTACCTTAATTACTGTTATAATATATTTGTGGGATATATATATATATATTGATGCATTAGTTTCTTAGTGGTTTTTTACATTTCATCATTTTTTGGGATTGGAGATGTGTGCGTGTGTACAGGCGTATACACTATGCCTCCCATGTTAGTGATATTACTAATTGGTGCTAATCACTAGACCCTATCCTATTAGAGGTACTTTAGGGGAGTCACGACAAAGGCCCCACTAGGACATGTTATGATAGAGGGGAATCTGAGCTAGTCAGTTCTAATTTAGGACTGGGAGTCTATGAGATTGGTTCCGATAAATAGTGTTAAGTTTTTTATGTTCATCTTTTAGGACAAGGACTATAGTGTTTGTGTGGTGACCGAAATATCCATAAACCAGGACTTTGATAACATAATTTTTGACTCGGTAATGAGAAAAATAGTTGTAAGTAAAATAATTGCACACACATCATATAAGAATGGGCTGGAGTTTCCATATCCTTCTTGAGTCATCTCTCTAGATATACTAATTGACCGTGGTACATCTCAATTAATTTCAATATTCCTCTGTGATGCATATAAACTAGGGTTTAGTAGCTCAATTATGAGGATATCCCCATCTATGATGGGGATTTTATATGAGTACTAGTTCCTTATATTTTACCTCTAGGTGGTGCACAATCCATGCCGCCACCTACAGAGTAGCATGTGGTACCTGCATTACAAAAAGATGAAGTGCACAGATTGAGATCAATTCATGAGTTTTAGTGGCAGAGACCCCTCAGGTTCCATGGAAATCCTGACATAGAGGAAGTTGAGGAATGGCTTGAGGTGGTGACCCATTTTTTCTATCTATTTATGACACCATCATATCAGATTATGACTTTGGTAGCGAGCCTTCTAGATGGATTATTAGGGAAATGGTGGAGTTTGGTTTCCCAGACTTATGATGAGGATAATTTTTCATGGTATAGTTTCAGAACCTCTTTAGCAAGGAGTTATCACCAGTTATGCTGATAGTTTTGCATATACAAGACGTTCTTCAACTCCATCAGGGAAACATTTCAGTGGAGTATTATTCATCGATTTTTAAAAAACATTATAGGTACTTGATGGAAGTTTGAGATAAGTACTTCAGGGTTTGGACCTTTGAGTGAGATCTACGTAGAGAAAACTAATTAAGTGTTATACCTATGTGAATTATTACTTATGTTGGGGTTCTTGAGGGAATTTTGGTGGTTGCAATCTTCTTGTTAGAGTAGATACAACTAGTGACAGTTAGAAGTAATAAAATAAGAGAAAAGACCTTAGTAGTTGGGAGCTGACATCAGTCTTAGGGACCTCGACATGGGAGACATTTTAGGAGGATGTCCTAGGATAGAGGATCTTTAGTTCAGTTCTCATATGGTGGGTTCAGTTAGCCTATAGATATATGGTTATATTCATGTGATGGAAGGGTAAATCTCACCCGAGATTGTCCGACCCACCATATAGTAGGCATAGAGAATGTGGATGGACCATTGAGGTAGAGAAAATGATAGGATAAGGAATATCCTCAAGGTGAAAGATATGGAAGATGATCTATTAGAGAATTAGGAGGTGGTCGATGTTTCAACTTGTTACCACCACCACCCCCAGGTGGTCCACTCTAGGCTCAGGGAGATAAAGGATAGGGGCGGGGAAAACTATAGGTAGTCAAGGCTTATGACCTAGGGGCTCCAGGAATGATTCAAATTATGATATTTTTCATTTATACTTTAGCTGTAGTACTGATAGACATTAGTTCTAGATATTCCTTTCTTTCCTCATACCTTGTATGAGGTGTAGAGATTCAAATTGAATTGTTAACTCGAACCTTACAATTAGAGACTCTTTCGGGATAAGACTTAGAGATCACACACTTGTGCTGGCAGTTTGACATGACTCTTAGTGGAAAGAGTTTTTGTTGTAATCTCTTGGTAGCAACAACAATGCCTTATGACATAATTCTTTGTATGGATTTGTTATCTACAGTTAATTCCCATATTGATTGATTTTGGTGAAGTGTGTAGTGTGTCCACAGTAATGTAACAAGGCTTTTATTTTCATAGAAAAAGAAACCGAGGAGCATATGATGGACTCATGTATAGGAGGGTACAACTGATTAGTCATCTATTGGATAGCCTAACCCTTAGAGAAATGGATGTTGTGAGATAAAAGTTTCATGTAGTGGTGGGAGAGTAAAAGTACATATTTTTTGAAGATGTTATAGGTTTACCACCCCCATAGAGACAAAATTCTACATTTATCTACACTCCAGGAAGACATATACATCTTCATCATCATATCAGATGGCTCCCGCAAAGCTTTGTGAGAAGAGGGTGTAGTTGGAGGACTTGTAGAGGAAGGGCATCATGACACCCAGTGTTTCAGTCGGGGCTGCCCCAATTTTGTTTACCAAGAAAGAATATAGGATCTTGAGGTTGTGTTTGGACTACCAACACTTGAATGAGGTGACCATCAAGTATAATTATACAGTACCGAGGGTAAATGACCTGGTTGATTAGTCGAGATCATGCACGATGGTACCAGTGACGTTGGATGAGGGGGTTCTGATGGAGTTTTATTTTCCCTTTTGGAGGTACATCTAGGTGTGGAAAAGATGTTCCAAGAAATCCAATAACAGTTTTGGTGGCCAGGGATAAAGAAAGGAGCTTTAGAGTTTTTCTTTGGATGACTTACTTTTCAGCAATTTTAGGTTGAGCACCAAGTTCCAGTGGGTTTGGATCAACCCTTGAGGTGTTAAAATGGAAGTGGAATAGGATATCTATAGAATTCGTAATGGGATTACCATGTACATCCAGGGGACACGATTCCATCTGGGTGATCTTTGAATGAATCACTAAGTTGGTCTACTTCCTAGCTTTCTAAGAGAAGAATTTAATAGATAGTTTGGGACACCTCTATGTTCATGAGATAGTTTGACTCCATTGAGTTCCATCGAAAATATATTCTGATAATGATGTATACTTTACATAACATTTATGGAAGGGATTATAAGAGGAGTTTGGGAACTAGTTATGCTTGAGCATAGTGTTTCACCCACAAAATAATGGTCATACTAGAGGGACTAGTTAGGTTTTGGAGGACATGTTGTGATCATTATTGTTAGAATTTGGTCATATTTGGGAGGATAACCTACTACTAGTAGAGTTTTTATACAATAAATACTACCATTCCACCATTTTCATGACACCATTCAAGGTATTGTATGGAAAAAATGGTAGATCGCCACTTTACTAGATTGACCCAGGAGATTCATCACTCATGGGCCTAAATTTAGTGCAAGCTACAACTGAGAATGCGTAGATCATCTAGGAGTAGATGAAGACTGAAAAAATCCATTATAAGTCTTATACTGAAATGATACATAGGCCTTTGGAGTTTGTGGAAGGGGACCATGTGTTCCTAAAAGTTTCATCTCAATGTAGATTATGGATATTTTGTCATGGTGAAAAGTTATATGTGAGGTTCATTGGCCATTTCTAGATACTACATAGAGTTGGAGAGGTGGTGTAACCCTTAGATCTACCTTCATAATTAGACCTAATACATGACATCTTTCACATGTTGCAGTTGTGGAGATATGTGCATGACCTATCATAGATTATCGAATAGGGTGAGATAGACATCAAGGATGGAGAAACATTTCTTGAGTACCTAATGGAGATTGAGGATCACTAGAAGAGGATCCTTTGTGGGAGATTAATTACTTTGGTATGTGTCTAGTGGTATCATGAGAATCTCCTAGAGAGAACTTGGGAGTTGGAAGATTAGATTCATGCTCACTAGCCACATATTTTTGAGTAGCTTTTGTTTTTGTTTTTTGGGGATGTAAAGCCCTATGGTCGGGAAAATTTAATGTCATATATTTTCCTTGAATTATTTTTAAATATTATATTTATTATTTTCAAGACCAGGTGCATAGACAACGTATAATTTTGAGGCCCGATGTGCCCCAAATAAATTATTGAAAAATATTAAAATATTAAATAGCATAGGAATGCAGTTTTCATGAAAAAGAAGAATAAATCCAAAATACATGCCTGAATCATAAATATGAGGGTACTATTTAGTTTATAATGATAGTTTTACCCTTTCAACAAACTAACATTTGTCGACATAGGCCGTTTTTAAAAATATTTTCACGAGCGTAAAATGAATAAATAATTTAATAAAATTATTTGGAATTCATTTTAATTGACATAGCGGATTGGAAATCCTTAAATAGATTATTATGTCATAATTCTAGGGTTATCCGAATAACCCTAGAATACTCTCAAGTTTCATTGGAGAGAGATCTGGAGAATCCTTTTCGATAAACAATGATAGATCATTGACTGACAATCGAAACACATCGATTTTCAACTGATCATGCCTATGACAATGACACAATGATAATTATTTGTTATAAATCAATCCAAATCAAGTTAGGGAGTGTTATTTTTATTTTATTTTCCCCATTCTATAATTCCTCAAATAATTAGGACCCATCAATGAATAAATTGTTATGTGGTTTGATCATATATGCGGGATGGGTTATATTTTAGGGGTTTTTATATGAGATTAATATTTTTGATAATTTTTTTATTCAGTTGTCATTATAATGGTGATGTATCCAGATCTATATGAACATCAATAGATGATTATTACTCTCTTTGGTTCTTGTGCTTTTCTACCCCCATTTATCATTCGTTGTGGGCATTCTTTGCTTGGCCCATGACTCGATACATCCTGATCAATCAATTGTTGTGCACCAGATTCATGACACAACATTACAATTTCACAGATCTTGGATTGGAATGAAACAGAGGAGGTGAAATGATAGAGATGGAGTGATTTGAACAATGGAGTATCCCCAAATTCACGTTCTTTGGTGTTATTTTGCGTGGAAGAAAGAATTCATATTTAAGCTATTTTGTGGCCGGATCAGAAGATGAAATGTGTTTTTTGGAGATGGAATGTAAAAGAACCTTGGATATTGATTTTCTAGGTGAACCAACCATTGTAATGGAATTTTGAAGATTGACCATCATGAATAATAAGAAGAATATGGGTTCTAAAAAACCTCGATACACACAGCGTGTAACCCTTGACTACACAAAGTGTATCCCCCTTGGATGAACTTGGAGTGTACTTCATATAGTACATGAAAATGGGGTGGAGTACATGGGTTTCATACATAGTGTGTACTCCACCACACAAAATGACTTAGACAATTTACACAGGCTAACCCATGTACTGGTACATGGGCATGCATACACAGGCTGACACTGTGTAATGGAACATGACTTGAGTACACGAGTGGACCTCAAATACAAGGACACGATGTGTAACTCCTTCACATGTTCTTTACTCTTCTACACGACATAGGTTTATGACATAGGCCATATATATGGGTAGTACCTAGGGTCAAGGGACATGATGTGTTCCCTTAATACACATTGTGTACACCTTTTCTATATGGCTTGAATATATTGTACTTCGTATGTTGTAAAAGTTTTATTAGGGTTCATTCCATTTATCATCTACCTGAGGTTTGGTGTGTATAATTTCCTAATCCTCAGACTATGATCCCTTTGGTAGGAATTCCTGGATAGAGTTGTTGGAATCCCAACTGAGAGTCTTAGAGTGGGATCCTCTATTCATCTTCATCCCCTTGGTGGAGTTCTTTGTATCAGTGAAACCAACACTATGTGGGTACCAATACTATGATTAAAGGGTTAATCCAGATTAAGTTGTTGGTATCACCCCGTGTCCTTGTTAGTGATCTTAATCTGTGTATCATATTCTCTTTGAACTATTAGTGTATCTTCCTCATGGTGATACCCAATGATTAGTACCTCTTGGAAGGACATCATCAGTGTTATCTGACATAGGAGTGTGTTCTCCCAGATGAGTGCATCATGGAATTTTCGAACTGAAATCCCATGGATAGTATAATATGGTTCTGGATTACCTCTAGACTGTATGTTTTGGATTCATTATATCTTGATATTCTTGTTATATGTGCTATAGACATATACTCATGCAGATATGACTATACTTTCTTATATATTTCTTCATGGTTTTGGGATTTCCTACTTAGTATTATTATACTCACCCCTGCATGGGATTTTCCCACACATTTCATGTCTTTTTTAGATGATCGACCTTTTTAAAGAGTCCTAAGAGGACCAGGATAGGATGAATCTTAGTGAGACCAGATATACCAAGGTGTGTTCCTACAACTTTCAGACAACAATCCCAATACCTTCACTTACATGTTGGACGTGTGTTACAAACTATTTGTAGTGGGTTTGTATTTGGACCCATTTACATTGCCTTACTTCATATCGTACTCTATTTGTGGGATATAAATATATGCATGTATTGGTTTTTAGTGGGTTTTATACATTTTATCATTTTTTGGGCTTAGAGATATGTGAATGTGTTCAAGTGCATAGGAAATTCCTCACATGCTAGTGATATTCTTACTCAGTGCTAGTCACCATCCCCTGGCCTATTGGTGGCGGGATTAGGGAACTACGATATAGGCCCCGCTATGATGGTTCGTGATAACATGAGCCATAAAAAACCCAATTTATATCCAATTTATTCCCAGAACATGTCAAGAATTCAACCCCATGAAATACTTATTTAAAACACCTTATAAAATCCCATTTGAATGAAATACTTTCCTTTGATCCATTTTAATAAACAAGTGGAGTGCACAAAAGATAAATCCCTTTGGAAAAAAACTTTAAAATATTAAATTCCAAATATAGATCACACATTACATCAAACATGGATAAAGTATAATTTTTAAATCAATTTAAATAAAATTAAATAAACAAAAAACCAAAGTTAACTAATAATCAAAGGTTATTTATGTAAAAATTTATTATATAGAAACACATATCTTGTAATCATTTTGAAACATGTCACATTTGATGACAACCACTAGATTCAAGGAAGAGGAGTCATCACACACCTAAGACACAAAGAAACAAAACAAAAACCACATAAAAAACCTAGAATTGTCCATGGGCTATGCTAGGGTATCACCATTCCATGAAATAGGATGAAAAAATAGAAGAGGGGAAGAGAAAAATAAATGATGAAGAAAAAGTCTTACCTCAAGACAATCCACTAAGGAATCAAAGAGAAATTAACCAAGGAGAAAGGGTAGAATATCCATGTCTAAGGGGGGAGGGCTTCACATGTGTGGGAGGAAAACAGGATAATAGAAGTTGGACTTGAAAAGGGATAATAAGAAATTCCCAAATTTTTAATGAACTAGATAACTTACATGGTTTGGATGCACAGTAATGAAAACTGTTTACCAACCGTGCAAGGGTCACTATTTACCCAAACCCAAAACCACATAGTTACTCCTAAAGCTTTCACAATTTAGAAAACCATGCCCAATACATGAAAATGGAACCTCCCCCATCCTTCACCCACACACGGTTAGCATCACTTTTAGGTAATCCATGTTCCAATCATCCATTAGGGTATATTTTCACAAAAACCTGGTTCCCTAACCCTAAAAACCATAAAGTCCAAGAAAAAATATGGGTAAATAAAAAACCAACTTTGGAATACTAGTGACTTGATGAGGGTCATAAAAATCTCCAGCATAACATTTTATATGCATAAAAAGTTCCAGTAATGATTAAACCAAAATGAATGAGTCAAAACCTATACCCCATTTAACAAAATTAATTAAAATTACCCTAAAATAGAGGAACATAGTAAAAAAACCAAACATTGATGATTTATCTACACTGAACTATCAAGTCCAAAAAACTACCAGATAACTCCTAGAAGAATGTAAACATGCTCACTGATACAATAACCAAAAAGGGAATGAAGACCAAGAACATGTCTCCCCACTATTTAGAAATTCTTTAATTGTTGTAATAAAATAGAACACCTAAAATGAGGACCTAAACTAAATGAAAGCATCTATAAAAAGGTCCATGTAACACTTATGAATAATTATGGAACCAATTTTCACTTTCTTAATGGAATACTAACCTCAAGAAACTCAACACCCACATGGTTGAAACATTGGTAAACTTAAAACATACAGAATTACAAGGGATAACATATGAGCATTCCACAATAGGAGATGACATGGGTTATTGACCTAGGTCACTATAATCTATAGGTAAACTATGTTCTCATCTCAGAACATCATCCCATGCTGAATCTCACAAAGCTAACATTATTGAGTGCTTAATGACCTGAATGAAAAAACCATCCGAATTACCCATGCACCAACCCAAATGGTCACTCATGCACACATCAATAAGAAAATTTACAAAAAATTTCCGCAATACAAGAACACACTAGAATATCCCATGTAAGGAAACTAGAACAACAAGGAATTAACCTAATCTCAAAAACCTTTGGCATCATAGATGAAAAAATGTATGAAAATAAACCATAATAATTCGAAAGATGAATCAAACAAAATAATTTTAAAAAAATGTTTCCATTTGGATTAAATGAAAAAAATCAATTTCAAAACAACTTTTTCTAGGCCTCACCCCATTTTGTAAAACAAAAACTCCTTCATAATCAAGAAATTAGGGAGGAGTCAAATGTTTTTCTTATTAAAAAGCACTTAAAAATTCAAAACTGATTTTGTACTCTTTCAAAACATTTTCCCAAAAACAATTCAAATAGAAACAATTTTATCTTAAAAAAAACTTTTCAAATCATTTCTAGAAACTAATTTTTAAGTGAATAAAACACTACTCACAAAATAGTAGAAAACATGGAACTTAAAACGAATAATCATTCCTAAAGGTCCAAACAGAACAAAATTTCCATAAACAAACCACGATAGGGGATGCAAGTAAGGAATAACCACTATAATCCCCTAAACCATCTTATTAATGATATAAATGAATCATAATATACCTCATAGTTATTAAACTAGTTTTCACACTCACCCACTCCAGTTATAAAAACACCAAAATTTCAAAATGATCCTTTATCAAAATACTTGGAAAACTAAGCTTCTTGTTAATGGATGAAGTCCCACTCCAAATCAGGTATTAAAATAAATGTCTTGAAATCAATTTATAAATCATCTTTTAAATAATTTTTTCACAAACCAAGGGAAGAAAAATTAATAAATCAAAGAAATTTACATTTGAAACTCTCAATAGGCTTGAAACACCCCTTTTAAATTTACTTCATGATCTAATTAGAGTTGAATCATTTTAAAACATCACACTTTTTTTTAAAATTATTTTCCCATAATTTTTAAAAGAACATGAAATTTTAAATCCCCTCTTGAATAACCAATAAAAACCTTTGGTGGTTGAAAACCACACATCCCATTATTTTCATGGCCTAAATGAGGAAAAACCCATTTATAATTCCACATTAAATTTTAAACCCACATTTATAACTAATAACTACTTATAATTTTAATCCCTTAATAAAATTCCATGTAAATTTTTTCCAAGAGGACATCAGTTCACACTGGACTCATTTTAAAAACAAAAAATCCAACATGAAAGGGTTAAACATTAGTAATTTATCATTTTAAACAACTAGACACACAAGGAACAACATAAAAAATACCCGTATTTCAATGAAAACTTCGGTTGGAAGTTGGAACCTAACAATAAAGAACACCCTAAAAAACCAAAAGGGATCCTTTTAATTAAACTAATGTTTGGGTGACAATAAGAATAGAAAAGGTCATGTCCAAAAAGTGGATGAAACAAAAAAAAGGATCCCTCATAGATGAGACACTATAAATTCCATCAAGGTCTTTCTTAGAGGAACATGTAACCAAAAAGAGACAAGATCCTAACTTCCCACAAACCTCAAAGAACTTCTTTCAAAACATATTTTTATTTTCTCCAAGATTCTTTGAAAATATAATTTGGGAACTCAACCATTTTCCACCAACACAAAACCAGGCCTTCCAAACCATTACCAAAACCTACCAGTCTCAATATCCCTTAACCCAAGGGCCAAGTAACTTATTTTTAGAAACATCACAAAAATTTACAAAAAATGGAATCTCACACTACTTTCCAAAAAAATTTTCAATTTATCTCAAAATCAATAGTCTTTAAAATATTCCATGACATATAAAACTAACCAAAAAAAATCATTGAGAATAAAAAACCTTTTTCCTTTTTGAAATTTTTTTCCAAACTTCTTTGAAAATATAATTTGGGAAATCAACCATTTTCCACCAACACAAAACCAGGCATTCCAAACCGTTACCGAGACCTACCTGTCTCAACATCCCTTAACCCAAAGGCTAAGCAACTTATTTTTTGAAGCATGATTTTTTTTTACCAAAAATGTAATCTCACACTCCTTTACAAAACCATTTTCAATTTATCTCAAAATTGATAATCTTTAAAATATTCCATGACCCATAAAATAGACCACAAAAATTCATTGAGAATAAAAAACATTTTTTTTCTTTTTAAAAAAAATTTCCAAACTCATTTTTTGAAATAAACCACCTAATGGAAAACAATTCCGTAAACGAATTCCTAAAAAATATATTTTTTGAATTTAAAAACCTTCAAAAACTTTTATTGTATTACATAATCTCTTTTGCACTCAAAAAATTTTCATTACCTCATTTTAAAAAAAACCACACTTTTTGAACAAACAACCAAATATCATTCCAAAAAAACAAAAATAGTTAAAAAAACACCTCTTGTAATTCATATCTTCAATTTCAAGAACCATTTTTTACTTTTTTAATGAAAAGTCCCCAAGGGGTGAAACTAAGAACACCAACACACATCTAAAATAAAACCACATCCAACCGCATCAATTTTCATAAACCCCAACAAAAAATCCATTATCGGATACAAATATAATAGAATACAAGTAACAAATTTACCATGTATGACCCGACCCAACACCTAAGTTGACCTATCATATGACCCAAAGCATGATCCCAGTCTGCTTGGGCTGACGACAAGTACCAAGAATAACCAAGAATCTATTGGTAATAGTTTCACCCATAGTAAACCGGTATTAACCATCCATGAAATGGGATGACCAGAACAATATTTTCAAAGTCAAAAGTATAAAATAAAACTTCTAGAGTATGCAATAAACACTAATTAGATACCATAAGTAATAATTCATGTCATAAAAAACATGTAATAATAGGAAATATATATATACATGGTATAACAAGTCAATCCCAAATCTCATAGTGATGGTAACAATTAAAAAAAGGCCTATACATACATATCGATAGATAAAAAATCCCAAAATGACTTCACATGATATAACTCCATGAGACCACACCTCCTCTACAAAACACTAGACATCAGTAATCAAGAAGATCCACCCAAGTATATGGTTCAATTACCTTTCCTTATGTCCTTCAAAACGAAATATACAAACACCTAAAGGAATATATAAGCTGTGAGGCACAAATTTCAAAAGGATTCCACCATGAATCAATTTATGGATTTTACCTTTTTAATCCAATAAACTAGTTTGAAATTATATTTCAAAACCAAAACAATTTAAAAACATTCCATTTAAAAAAAATATTTTGAAACCCTTTTGGTTTCACATTTCAAATAAAACATGTTTCCCAAAATATTTCTCAACATGCATCAAATAAGTAAATTATTCCACCTACTACAACATTCTCAACATACCGAACAAAGGATAGTGAGAGAAAGCATAACATCAACATCATCATATAACTATCAAGAAAAAATGGGCATAACATATATCATCTCATAAAAAAAGGAACTAAAAAATGAATAAATCATATAAACAAACCTGACATGAGTAATTTATCTTAGGTATCTAACCATAAGGGTATAATGTGAATGAGTCTAAAGAAATTATGCTAGCTGACTAAACAAGGTGGAAGATCTCATGGTCTTCCTCGGGCCCAACTCCAAGAGCTCTCACGATCTATCTATAACTAATGGAATATCTAATGGTATTCCCACACAAAGAATATCATAGTCCATAGGAAAAAAAGGGATCTCTCATGGTCATACTCCTTGAAGGATCTCACAATCCCTCAAACAACCTCTCACTTACACCCCAATTAACCCCTGTGATAATCCATGCAAACATAATCACAAAAAGTGGCACAAAATATAAGACATATAAAAAGTAAATACCATAAAAAACATTCCTATTTTATAAAAAACATCCCTAAAGGTAAAATTATTTATAAAATATATTTATAAACCCATTGGAAATCTTAAAAAACCTTTGAGTCGTTTTATCAAACACTTGGAGTGTATAAAAGCCACTCCCACTTGGAAAACACTCTTTAAACACCCAAATTTCCAAAAAAAGGAATAGAAACATAAAAAATGAGTTATAAATAAACCATAAATTAATCACATGGAAATTTGATAAGGAAAAAACAAAGGTGATTATAAATTTAAAGGTAAGCTATGGCACACAACACTACAAATAGATACACCTACCTCATATTTGGTTCCAAATTCATCACCTTCAATAATAAACACCCAAAATAGGTAGGATATGACCTCACACAACTAAACCAAATGAAAAAAAACGAAACATACTATTAAAACCATAGGTTAATCCACCACCACCACATAGGTTTACACACTTCCTAGAAAATGGATGAAAAAGCATGAGAAGTGGAAAATGAAGAACAAAACTCAAAGAAGACAACTCACCTCAATGAAAAAACCAATATCTAAAGGATAATATACAAAAATGGAAGTGAGAAAGGTTATACTCCAAGAGAGTAGGAATACCCATGATGGGGAGAAGAAATGAGGACAAAGGGGTTAAAAACTAATAAGGGAAATTTGATAAATGGCCAAATTTTCAATGAGTTGGACAATATTCATGGTTTAAAAACCCACGTACTAAGCATTTAGGTTCCACCATATCCCCAAATTTAAGCCACATGTTTACCTGTAGGTTCAAAATGGCTTAAAAAACCATGCCCAAACTAGGTAAAAGTGGACTGTCCCTGCCTTCTATAAGAACCTGATTTTTCACTTAGGTATGGATCCTTTAATTTTCAGTTTAAATATTTACTTTGGACCTAATATAGATGCATAATGAGTTAGTTAAGGTTTCGAGGGTTTTTGAGTTTTTTTGGAGCCTAGAACCCATCTTTTTGGAGGAATCAGACTCTGTTCACGGTTTAGAGTAAACCGTGTGGGATTTCCACACGGTTTTCCAAACCATTCCAAAGGTGTTTTTTCGGATAGAGTCACCTTGCACGATTGGCGCTTGACCATTCAGCCAAACTGTGTGAACACCCATTTTTCCCAGGTAACCATGCATGGGTGGTGCACGGTTTGATCAAACCATGTAGAGGAAGGATTTTTGGCAGAACCATCTCACACAGTTTGCACACGGTTTGACAAACCATGGAGACAAACTATTTCTAGGATAAAAGCCTGCATAAAATTTCCAAAACTCCCTTAATGATCTATTAAGACAACCCCTTCCTACCTAATCTGATTTTATGCAGGATTGACCTAATTCTCTCTCTTTTTGGAGATTTTTAAAGATCTAAACATGGAATCAAGAGATCTTCTTCTTTCAGCGTCCGACCGAGCTTACCTTCATCACATTAGTTGTGAAACGGTAAGTACTTGAGTCCTCTTTGGTTGTTCTTTTTCTCTTTCACTATCAACCAAGTTATGTCCATGTTATAGTTTTTCACCTTCTCTTAGATCTAATCCGATCTGAGGAAAACCAAGGGCAGATACCAGAGGAGAAGGATCATACAACCCTAAGGTGGGTGTTCTATATCTCATCCCTAAAATTCATTGTATTTGGAATTCTTGTGTAGGTCCCATAGGATTCGTTAGTAACTATTTCTTGAATTAACATTCCATGATTATACTCATTAGAAACGTATGATTATGCTCTTTAAAAATATATGATTAGTGGTTAGTGGTTTTACCCACAACTCAATCTGCCTCATGTCAAAGTTTATTCCATAATTGGGTTTTTAGTGTTTTGGTATATTTGATCCACCGTTTGGGTGTGACTTTAATAGAACTTTCTAAAGGGAAGTCTTCGTATTATAAATGGATTTTTATTACTGAGAATTTCATAATGGAATGTACCGTGTATGCTCACCACTTGACCCGCCTAAGGTAAGTGAATTCAAATAACTAAAAAATGTGAAATGTGAAATGGAAAGTATAATAAGTATATAACTTGTCCTTAATAAAAGATATTTAATATAGGTTACATGCCCGTAGAACCCCTTTCCATATTGATTTAAGGTAGTGGAGTGAACCTCAATAATTGATTATGTCTTAGTGGCTAAATAAGATTTGATTAAATGGTTGAAACACTACATGGCCTGTCCACACTAATGGAAGACAAGGATTGGACCAATAAATAAATGGTTTCAACTCTACCTGACCTATCCACACTAATATAAGGAAAGAGTTGAACCAAATGAATTACAACATTATTACAATATCAAATAGGAATGAAATAACTCTAGATCGCCTTTGATTCTGAGAGGAGAATACCTTGAGTCTCAGGAACCCCATTCCAATTCAAGGATATGGTTTGATTAGGTTGATACCCACCTAGACACTGGTTCTTGTATATTCCTTGGATTCTTGGTTTACTACCATTGGTTCCCTTTATCTATTATAGAATACCTCAGATACACTCCTTGGATTGAACATTGACTAGTAGGTGCCATGTTGAAAGCCCATCATGCATTTTCTTTACTTACACCCATTTTACTTTGGTCGATCAACTTGGACTTGGTAGGTTCCTTATTGTGGAATTCGTTGGATTCTGTTCCTTGGATTACACTCTTACCCCTTAGGTATAATTAGATACTATTGAGTTAGTTTTCCATGAGTTTACATTACATTGTTTTTTATCCTAGAACTCCCTCACTGGATATCATTGTCTGGTTGCCTTATTACATCTTGGGACCTTCACTACTTATACTATCATGAGGTGATGTTAGTGTTGGATATGCCTCACATGACCTATTATAATTAAATTAAAATTGATTAATTAATGAACATGTTACATGTTCAGACACCAGCCGAGGGCTGAAATAGGTACATGGATATTTAGTTATATTGTACTTCTTTCTTTACTCTATATATGCATGCCTGCACAATGCTATATTCCATTACCCGAGCTGAATGTTATATACACCGTTTGTGGTGGCCCACTAAGATTTATCTCACACCCTCTTCAGGATCCATTTGGTGCATGGATTAGATTACACAGTTGTAGGTATTGACAAAGGGAAGCATTCATCTTCTAATACTTGATTGTGTGCTGATAGGATGTACCTAGATAACAGATGACCGAGTAGGATCTTGGGATGCTTGGAGTAGAATTTTTTCTCTTTCACCTTTTGGAACATGTTATGCCTATTTTCTTGTATACATGCTTTCGAGTTTTCTAGTGACAAGAAATTACATCATTACTACTCTAGTTGATACAATTATTGTTATTCTTGCATATCTATTGCATCGGTTTGCTTCCACTATTTATTTATATTTCTTATCTTTTTTAATATTTCATTATATTCCTTCTACTATGATAAAATCTACTAATTATGGTCTAGTCTTCCCACAGACACATCCTAGGCCCTCGCTGCTAGTCGGCAACCATTGGCGTTTGGGAAGATGCGCTTGAGGCCGTGTGACCCACCGGGCTTGGGGCTCCCGTTAAGTGGCATCCATGTATGTGTAATTAAAAAGTGGTATCAGAGGGAGGTTTTTTTCTTTCTTGACTATTTAGAGACAATATATTGGAGAATATTAATTCTTGGGATTTGTTCAAAAGCTGTTCATGGGCGTCGCAAACCCATGTTTGGGGTAAAAGTCAAGTTACCCATAATGCAATTGTTGTTCTATTTTGGCCTATTATAGTTGATATTATTTCACTATTGGGTGACTCACATGTTTTGTGGTGTAATTGATTATTACACTTTGGGAATTTATTTCATATTTGGCCTGATGATATGGAGGCTAGGAGTATTGATTCATGCATCATCATAGGCACCTATAATTCACATGTCATGCACATTTCCATGCCATATAAGTGCATTTCACTGCTTTGCATTACTTGATATGCCTATGATTTTGGATTGATGTAGTGATAGTTGTTTTTACTTATATTACATTGGATTTGATTGAGTGATTTCGTATCTCAATTCTTGAGGTTTATGGGCCCTCATGGGTTCAAATGAGAAATTTAATGATTCAAGCCATTATGCTCTAAGTAAATGGGTGTTGTTTTTGGTGATAGGTGTATGGGAACTGATTCATCGAAAATGACTATGCATTATAAAGTGAATCCTGAAATAAAAAATGAATTGGTTGAACATCCTTATTCCACCATGTCATGTTTATGAAAGGTAAAGGAGTGAACCTAATAATTAACTATGAAATGACATAAATCTTATACTTGAGCACTTGCTGATACCTGACCATCTAATAGGTTAGTTTGGGTAGTATGCCTCAGGTAGTGAGTTTTCATACAATATTGTTCTGTTAGTGATTCTATCTCTTTGCTTCTAATCTTATTATATGGTGTGTTCTTGGCATTTTTAGACCAATGCCACCACGACGTCCTCATGTCGTTCACCTGGAGGGTGGTGATGGCCATGCTCTAGACATGGTGGGCCCTGAGCCACTAGTCTTACTTATAGGAGTGCCACTTGAGGCACTGCCTACTGTACCTAATCTAGACACTGATTCCTAGGTCCATGATAGTTTCTTATGTATGATGATGTACATGATTGGTGCTCCATAGGTTGCACCTATGATGGCTGATCTGACCTGTGAGTTCCAGCAACATCATCCCCCAATTTTTTCAGGGGATGGAGGATCTCAGGATGCTGAATCATGGCTAGAGTAAATGCTATCTATATTTGAGCATATGGAAATTCCGCCAAAGTATAGAGCCAATATTGCTACAAACATGCTTTAGGATTCGGCCAAGCACTGGTGGGATGTCGTTACCCATGTCGAATGCCATCAGGGAATGTTATGGGATAACTTTCAGACTGACATCTAGGATAAGTTCTTTCCTTAGACACTGAGAGATGATAGAGATAGATATTTTATGAATCTAGAGTAGGGTTATATGTATGTTATGGAGTATTCATAATGTTTCATTAATTTACAATTCTTTTCACTACTTTTAGCCGGTGATGAGATTTTGCGTGCTAGATGATTTGAGGATAGGATAAAGTACGCCATCCAAACAAAAGTGAATGTATTTTTACTTCCTAAATTCTCTACCATAGTTGTTCAGGACCTTATAATAGAGCGCAACCTAAGGGATAGAGTGAGTACGGGGTTTAAAGGATCAGTGTCACATTAGGCCAATAGATCTTCTGGTGGCTGGAAACATTCCCTTGAGGTTTATCAACAAGGTAGTGGAAACTGAAGAATCTAATTTGATAGCTCTTTAGTGTGACATCAGTGTGGAAAACTAGGGCATAAGATTCCCCAGTGCAATAGAGACCCTATGGAGTGTCGGTCTTATGGCCGTATGGGTCATTTTTAGTGCTTTTGTAGGACCTTTCCACAAGATTTGAGTGGAAAAGGATCAGCTTTAGCTCCACCTTCAGGAGGATTTTATTTTGCACCACGTCAAGTGGAGAGTTGTAGTAGCATCGGAAGGTCTGGCCGATGAGGAGGTCATGGCTGTGGTAGTCTGATCCCTGATCACCAGTAGTGCTAGCAAAGGATTCATGATCGTGGTAGTCCATCTGTTGCACTGGGCCATGGATCATGTCAGTTACATGAATTACAGCTGATACCCTAGGATCAGGATATTGGGCCATCTATTGTATGAGGTACTATTCTATTAGCCTCAACTGTTGTCACTAATTTGTTTGATATAGGTGCTTTAAATTATTTTATTTATGTATCTATCATGGAATGTCTCGAACGAGAGATACAATATCACTATGGTGTAATGACCCTCGATACACTATTGGGAATATGGACAGAGGGCATACGCCAGTGCAGGGACTTTCCACTTGAGGTAGGAAGTTACCCTTTATTATGGAATCTCTTTGTTCTTGAGATGATGGGCTTCGATTTCATTCATGTTATGGACTGGTTGGTCCACTATCATGCCTTTGTAGACTGTTATCGTCTAAGGTTTTCTTTTACATCCCCAAAAGGAAACATTTACCTTTTTAAGGGTGAGTGGGATGTCCAAGCTTGGAGGGAAAGACTGAAGCATCATGAGCTAGGTGGAGTGACCTCCTAGATTGCAAATATTTTCATGGAGGATTAGGGTTTTCTTCAAACTGATTTCCTTCCTGTAGTTTATCATTTCATGGGACTATTTCTTGATGAATTTTCTAGATTACCTCCTGAGAGAGAGGTATATTTTACAATATATCTTGTTCCAGGAGTAGATCCAGTGTCCATTCCTCCATACAAGATGGCATCTACTAAGCTTCAGGAGCTCAAGTGGTAGATAAAGTACTTAGAGGCCAAAGGATTTATACGGCCCAATAAATCCTCTTGGGGTTCACCCATTATTTTCACTAAGAATGCATATGGAACTCTCCATTTATGCATGGATTACAGAAGGTTTAACCAACTTATGCTAAAAACTGATATCCACTTCCTCGGATAGATGGTCTCTTTGACCAGCTCTGAGGAGAAAAGGTGTTCTCTAAGATTGACCTGAGATCGAGTTATCATTAGGTGCACGTAAGACCCTTAGACATACCTTGTAAAAATTTCCATAGAAGGTATGGTCTGTATGAGTATCTTGTGTTGCTGTTCAATCTTACGAACACACCTTCCATTTTCATGGATTTGATGAATATGGGTTTCTATCCCTATTTGGACTCTTTTGTCATGGTCTTTGTGGACGAAATCTTGGTTTATTCTTGCACACATAACAACCATTCCAAAAAATCTTGAGATCATTCTGATTACACTGAGAGAGAATCAAATTTATTCCAAGATTTCTAAATGCATATTCTGGATTTACAGGGTCTACTTATTGGGCCATATTATTTCAGTTTTAGGGTTATATGTTGACCTTAAAATGGTTAGTGTTATAGTCTTTTGGGAGCAGCCTAAGAATGTGTTTGATATCAGGAGATTATTAGGGCTCACTGGATATTTCATGCATTTTATATAGGACTAATCACATCTGGATTCACCTCTCACTTGACTTACAAATAAGGGTGTTAAGTTTCTGTGGTCAGAAGCATGTGAGAAATCTTTTCAGAAGCTGAAAGGGTGGCTTGTCACGACACCTATTCTGATTATTCCAGAACATGGTAAAGGTTTTATCATATTCTACAATACATCAGACATTGTACTAGGAGAAGTGTTGATGCAAGAATACAAATTCATTTCATACAGATATTAGTAGTTGAATACTCACAAGAGAAATTATCAGACACAAGACCTCGAGAATGAACAAGTTGTCCATGCCTTACATTGCCGAAGACATTATCTCTTGGGTGAGCACTTTTTGGTGTATATAGATCACAAGATCCTCAATTATAACTTTTCTCAGCGGGACATGAACCTATGACTACGAATATGGGTCGAATATCTACAATACTTTGATTTTAAGCTTGCTTATATGTTTGGAAAAGGAAATGTGGTTGCAGATGCACTAATTTGGAAAACTCAAATGAAGGCCATACAAGAATCCAGTGATGAATGGAAGTTAATGGACCACTTTTTTGTAATTCATCTGGAGTTTCATGACAGTCACGAGAAGTCTTATCTCTCAGCCTTAACAGTTACCTATTCCCTCTTTGAGAAGGTGAAGAGTAGGTAGTTTTCAGATCCTAATGGTTTGGTTCTCTGTGAGAGTGTATTAGGAGATAACCCAACTCTAGATTGGTATTTGGATAGAGATGACATCCTACATCTACATGGGCATATCTAGGAACCTAAAGATGTGAGATATGAGTTGATTAAAGAGTCCCACACTTCCCAGTGGGAAATTTATCTAGGCATCTCAAAGATGTATCGAGATATGTGACACCATTATTGGTGGCCTAGGATGAAACGTCAGATTGCATGCTATATGTTCCACCTTTTAGTAGGGGAAGGTAGAGCACCAGAGACCCGTAGGTTTATTATAAATGCTTCTAGTCCCAGAATGGAAATGAGAAGATGTTTCTCTGGAATTCATAGTTTTCTTACCTAGGTCGATGAGGGGAAGCGATACTATCTGGGTAGTCATTAACCAACTAACAAAATCATCCCACTTCATCAATATTCTGGAGACTTTATTATTTGATGAGATGGAAATAATGTATGTCTGTGAGATCATACGAATACACAGAGTTCCATGTACTATCATTTCAGATAGGGATGATCATTTCACTTCACAGTTCTGGTAGGGTTTGCAGAAAGCTATGGGAACAAAGGTGCTTCTAAGAATCACTTTTCACCCTTAGACCAATGGAAAATTGGAACATACAATACATGTTTTGGAGGATATGCTTCGATCATGCATCCTTGATTTCAATGGTTCTTGGGAGAATCATATCCCTCTCGTTGCATTCTCCTATAATAATAGTTTCAGGGTGATGATTCAGATGGATCGTTTTGAGGACTTATATTATAGGCCTTGCCATTCACCCTTGTGCTAGCTGGAGGTAGGTGAGGCATCCCTACTATGTCCTCATCTCGTTCAGGAGACTTCAGAATAAATTCAGAAAATCAAGAAGCATATGACTATTGCTCAGTCTAGATAGAAATCATATGTCGATCATTGATGAATACCGCTTGAGTTAGAGGTTAGTGATCATGTTTTTCTTTGGGTATCACCCACGCTAGGGCATATACTGTTATGAAAGTATGGAAATATATCACCTCATTACGTCAAGCCATTCGATATTCTAGAGACAGTCAGACCGGTAGCTTATCAATTGCTACTACCTCATAGGTACCATGCCATGCATGATGTATTTCATGTCTCATAGATTCTCCAATATCATGAGGACTAGTCTCATACCTTTGATCATGAGGAAGTTGAGTTAGAAGTTCAGCTACCTTTGAGGAGTATCTAGTACGCATCGTTGACCGAAGCATGAAGGATCTCCGAGCCAAGTCTGTTTCTCTCGTATGGGTTCTATGGCAGAACAGTCGAGTACAAGATGATATTTGGGAGAGGGAAGCTGATGTACATGCTTAGTGTCTAGAGTTCTTCCTAGATAGTTTTTCCTTAACCTTTAAAGGGGAACTTTAGGGGAGTTCTTATAAGGGGGGAAGAATGTAAAAACCTGTTTTTTCACTTAGGTATGGGTCCTTTATTTTTTGGTATAAATTTTTACTTTGGACCTAATATGGATACCTAATGAGTTAGTTAGGGTTCTGAGGGTGTCCATGGCTTGTTCAGAGCCCATAACCCACCTTATTGGAGGAAATAAACTCTGCGCATGGTTTAGAGTAAACCATGTAGGATTTCCACATGTTTTGGAAAACCGTGTGGAAGGTGTTTTTTTGGAAAGTGGCAGCTAGAACGGTTGTCACATGGTCATGAAGACAAACGGTGCGAATGCCCCTTTTTCCGAGATTATCGTGCATGGGTGGCACACTGTTTGATCCAACAGTGCATAGGAAGGCTTTTCTGGCAGAACTATCTCGCACGGTTTGAAAAACCATGTGGAAAAACCATACGGAGGTTAAAGCCTATGTAAAATGTCAAAAACACCCTTAATGATCTATTAAGTCAACCCCTTCCTCCCTAATATGAGTTTATGTCGGATTGACCTAATTCTCTCTCTTTTTTGGAAATTTATGAAGATCTAAACCTAGAATTAAGAGATCTCCTTCGTCCGACATTTGATCGAGCTTCAATTCATCAAGTCTCATGTACAACGGTAAGTACTAGAGTCCTCTTTGGACATTATTCTTCTCTTTCTATCTCAACCTAATTATCTCCATGTGACCATTTTTCATCTTTTCTTTGATCTACTCCAATCTAAGGCAAATCAAGTGCCGATACCAAGGGATAAGGATCGTAAAACCCTAATGTGGGTGGTATATAACTCATCCCTAATTTTATTTGTGTTTGGAATGTTCATGTGGGGACCATTAGTTTCGTTGGAAATCATTTCTTGAATTAACAATCCATGATTATACTCATTATAATCATATGATTATGCTCTTTCAAAATAACTGATTATTTGTTTGTGGTTTTATCCACAACTCAATCCGCGTCATGTCAAATATTATTCCATAATTGGTTTTTTAGTGTTTTGGAATATTTGAGCCATAGTTTGGGTGTGCCTCTACTTGAAAGGTGAGACTTCTTATTATAAACGACTTGTTATTACTGAAAATTTCATAATGGAATGTACCGTGTATGCTCACCACTTGACCAGCCTAAGGAAAGTGCTTTCAAATAATTATAAAATGTGAAATGTAAAATGGTAAGTATACTAAGTATATAACTTGGCCTTAATAAAAGAGATTGAATAAAGGTTATATGCCCTAGAACACCTTTCCAGGTTAATGGAAGGTAGCACAGTGAACCTAAATAATTGATTATGCCTTGATGGATAAATAATAATTGATTAAATGGTTTCAATGCTACTTATCCTATCCAAACTAATGGAAGAAAAGTCTTGGACCAATAAATAAATGGTTTCAATTCTACTTGACCTATCCATACGAATGGAAGGAAAGAATTAAACCAAATGACCTACTACATTATTAAAATATCAAACAGGAATGGATTGACACATGCTCACCTTGGATTATGAGAGGAGAATACCTTGGTTCTCTGGAAAACCATTCCAATTCAAGGATATGGTTTTCTTAGGTTGATACCCACCTAGATGTCTGGTATACTACCGTTGGGTCCCTTTATTTATTACAGGATACCTCAGATTCACTCCTTGGATCCATCATTGACTAGTAGCTTCCATGGTGAAATCCCATATGGACCTATCTTTTCTTCTCCCAATTTTAATTTGGTCAATCAACTTAGACTCTATAGGAACCTTATTGTGGAATGAATTGGATTACACTCCTTGGATTACACTCTTACCCCTTATCTTGACTCAGATACTATTGTGTAATATTTCTGTGAGTTTAATTTCCCTTGGTTTTCACCCTAGAACTCCCTCACTGGATATCATTTTATGGTTTCCTTGTTATGTCTTGGGACCTTCACTACCTATACAATCATGAGGTGATGTCAGTGTTAGCTATAACTCACATGACCTATTATTATTAAATGATAATTGATTAATTAATGAAATGGTTAAATGTTCAGACACCAGTCAAGGGTTGAATCAGATACATAGTTATTTAGTTATATTTTATTTCTTTCTTTACTCTATATATGCATGCATGCACAATTCTATATTCCTCTACACGGTCCAAATGTTATAGACACCATTAGTGGTGGACCATAGAGATTTATATCACACCCTCTCCGGGTGCCATTTGGTACCCGAAGTAGATTACATGGTTGTAGGTATTGAAAAAGGGAAACATGGAGTTTCTAATACTTGATTGTGTGATGATAGGATGGAGCTTGATATTAGATGTCCGAGTAGGATCTTGGGATTCTTAGAGTAAACTTTGTTCTCTTTTACCTTGTGGAACATGTTATGCCTATTTTCATGTATCCATGATTTCCAATTTTCTATTGAAATGAAATCACATTATCACTGCTACATTTGATACAGTTATTGTTATTATTTCTTATCTATTGAATCAGTTTTCTTCCGCTATTTATTTATATTTCTTATGTTGTTTACTATTTCATTATATTCTGTCCTCTATGATACACTCTTCTAATGAGAGAATAGTATTCCCACAGACACACCCCTAGGCCCTCACTGCTAGTCGGCAGCATCTGGAATTTGGGTAGATGTTCTTGAGGCCATGTGGCCCACCAGGCTTGGGGAACCCGTTAAGTGGCATCCGAGCCTGGGTCTTCACAAAGTGGTATCAAAGGGAGGTTTATTTTTTTGGTCGACTTTTGGGAGACAATATATTGGAGAATAGGAACCCTTGGGACTTGGTCATAAGTCATGCATGGGCATCACGAACCCATGTTTGGGGAAAAGTCATGTTACTAATAATGAAATTGTTGTTCTATTTTTTCCTATTATAGTTGATATTATTTCACCGTTTGGTGAATCACATGTTTTGTGGTGTTGTTGATTATTAAAATTTGTGAATTTATTTCATATTTTTTCCAATGATATTAGGGAAATAAGTATTTCTACATTCATCATCATAGGCACATAAAATTCACATGTCATGTATATTTCCTTGCAATATTAGTGCATTTCATTGATTTTCATTACTTGATATTCCTGTGATTGTTGAGTGATGTAGTGATAGTTGCTTATACTTGTATTAATTTGGATTCGATTGAGTTATGTCCTATCTCAATTCATGAGGTGTATGGGCCCTCATGGGTTGGAATGAGTAATTTACTGATTCAACCCATTGTACAATAAGTAAATGGGTATCTTTTTTGGTGATAGATGTATGGGCACTAATTTATCATAAATGATTATCCATTATTAAGTGAATCCTGAAATCAAAAATGAATTGGTTTCACATCCTCATTCTGAATTTTCATGTTTATGAAAGGTAAAGGAGTGAACCTAAGAATTAACTATGAAATTAAATAAAACCTATACTTGAGCACTTACCGATACATGGTCATCTAAGTGGGTAGTTTGGGTAGTATGCCTTGGGTAGTGAGTTTTCTTACGATCTTTTTTTGATAGTGATTCTATCTATTTGCTTCTAATCTTGTTCTAAGGTGCATTCTTGGAATTTGTAGACTAATGTCACCACAACATCCTTGAGTTTTTCACCAAGAGGGTGGTGACAACCATGCTCTAGACATGGAGGGCCCTAAGCCGCCAGTCTTACTTCCTGGAGTGCCACTTAAGGAACTTCCTGCTATACCTAATCTGGGCACTAATTCCTAGGTTTGTGATAGTTTTTTAAGTATGATGTAGTTCAGGATTGGTGATCCCTAGGTTACACCTATGATGATTGATCTGACACGCGAGTTCAAGCACCAGCATACTCCTAATTTTTCAGGGGATGGCAGATCTCAGGCTACCGAGTCTTGGTTAGAGGCAATGCTATCTATCTTTGAGAATTTAAAAACGCCTCTAGAGTAGAGAGTCAATATTGCTACATACATGATTCAAAATTAATCCAAGCATTGGTTGGATGTCGTTACCCAGGTCGAACGTCATTAGAGAATGTTATGGGTTGACTTCCAGACTGACTTCTATGATCATTTCTTTCCTCAGTCACTGAGAGCTGATAGAGTGAGAGTGTTCATGAATCTTGAGCAGGGTTCTATTTTAGTTATGGAGTATTCATCATGTTTCACTGATTTATAATGCTTTGCACCACTTCTAGGTGAGGATGAGATTTCATGTGCTAGATGCTTTGAGGATAGTCTCCAGTACACCATCTGAACTTAGGTGAATGTCTTTCACCTTCCTACCTTCATTGATATAGTTTATCAGTCCCTTATCCTAGAGCTTAAACTGAGGGATGGAGTGAGTATTGGATTTAAAATATTAGTGCCACATTGGGATAATAGTTCTTCCGGAGGTAGAAAAATTTCCCTTGAGGTTTATTGTCAGGGAATTGGAATCTATAGTATCCAGTTTGATAGCTATGCTATGTGTCATCAGTGTGGAAAACCAGGTCAAAAGAAGCCCCAGTGTGAAATAGACCCTATGGAGTACTGGATTTGTGGTCATATGGGCCATATTCATTTCTTTTTCAATACCTTTCCACCAGATTTGAGTGGAAAAGGGTCAGATTCAGCTCCACCTTTAGAAGTGAGTTCTTTTGCACCGCATCAGGTGGGGAGTTGGAGTAGCACTGTCAGGTCTGGCCGAGGAGGAGGTCGTTTCCATGGTAGTCTGATCCCCGATCACCAGCAACACCGACAGAGTAGTCATGATCGTGGTAGTCCATCTATTCCACAATGCCATTGATGAGGTCAGTTTCATGCCTTATGGCTGATACCCGAGGATCAGGCTGCAGGTCCATCTATAATACCAAGTACTATTCAAGTAGCCTCTACTACTTTCTCTTATTTGTTTGATACAGGTGATTCAAACTCTTTTATTTTTTTATAAATCATGGAAAGTCTCATAATAGAGACACATCAACACTATGGTGTAATGACCCTCGATACGCTGTTGGTAATACGAATAGAGGGCATACGCCAGTGCAGGGACTGTCCACTTGAGGTAGGTAATTACCCTTTCTTTTGGAATATCTTTTTTTCTCGAGATGACAATGTTCAATGTCATTCTCGGGATGGACTGGTTGGTCCACTATCACGCCTTTGTAGACTGTTATCATTGAAGGGTTTGTTTTACATCACCAAAAGGAAATTATTACCCTTTAAATGGTGAGTGGGATGTCCAGGCTGGGAGAGTGGGACCAAAGCATCACGGGCTAGGTAGAGTGACTGCCTAGATTGAAAATATTTTCATTGATGATCGAGGTTTTCTTAAAACATATTTCCCTCTAGTAGTTGATTGTTTCAGGGAATTATTTCCTAATTAATTTTCTAGATTACCTCCTGAGAGAGAGGAAGAGTTTACAATAGAGATTTTTCCCGGAGCAGCTCTAGTGTCCATTCCTCCATACAGGATAAAACCTACTGAGATTTAGTTTCTCAAGCGGTAGATAGAGGACTCAGAGTATAGAGTCTTTATATGGCCCACTACATCTTGTTGGGATTCACCCCTTATTTATTATAAGAAGGAAGATGGAAATCTCTGTTTATGCATGGATTACAGAAGGTTGAACCAACTTACGGTCAAAAAACGGTATCCACTTCTTCGAATAGATGATCTCTTTGACCAGCTACGAGGTGAAAAAGGTGTTTTCTATGATTTAACTCAGACCGGGTTATCATTAGGTGTGAGTGTCACCCTCAAACATACCTATTACAACTTTTCATAGTAGGTGTGGTCTATATGAGTATCTTGTTATATCATTCAATCTTACAAATGTGCCTTTTGTTTTCATGGGTTTGATGAATAGAGTTCTCTATCCCTAATTGGACTCTATTTTTGTGGTCATTGTGGAAAACATCTTGGTGTATTCTCACACTCTTAACGACCATTCCAAACTTCTTGATATTGTTTTGAGTATATTGAGAGAGCATCATATTTATACCAAGATTGCTAAATGCGATTTCTGGATAAAAAAGGTCCACTTATTAGGCCATATTATTTCAGAATCAGGAGTATCTTTTGACCCTAACAAGGATAGTGCTTTAGTCTCCTGGGAGTATCCTAATAACGTGTTTGATATCATGAGTTTCCTATGGTTATAAGCCTGCATGAAAGCCTTTCATGAGCTCAAAGGGAGGCTTGTCATGGCACCTATTCTGATACTTCCAGATATTGGTAAAGGTTATATCATCTTCTACGATGCATCATGAATTTTCCTAGGAGGAGTGTTGATGAAGGAATATAAATTCATTGCGTATGGATCTCGACAGTTGAAGCCTCATGATAGAAATTACCTGACACATGACATCGATCTAGAAGCAGTTGTCCATGACTTACATCTATGGAGACATTATCTCTTGGGTGAGCATTTTGTAGTGTATACAGATCACAAGAGCCTCAAGTATATATTTTCACATCATGAATTGAATCTTAGATAGTAAATATGGGTCAAATATCTACAATCCTTTGATTTTGAGATTGCCTATATGCTTGGAAAAGGCAATGTGGTTGCAGATGCACTGAGTCAGAAAAATAAAATATAGACCGTGCACAAAGACAGTGATGAATGGAAGTTAATGGACCTCTTCTCTAAACTTCATCAGGTGTTTCACAATAGTCATGAGTGGTCTTACCACTCAGCCTTAATTGTTACCTCTTCCCTCCTTGAGAAGGTGAAGAGTAGGTGGTTTTTAGATCATGAAGGTTTGGTTCTCTGTGAGATTATATCAGGAGAAAACCAACCTTTGGATTGATTTGTGGACAGAGATGACTTCCAACATCTACATGGATGTATTTTGGTTCCTGCAGATTTGAGTGAGGAGTTGGTGAAAGAGTCCCATGCTTCTTAGTGGGAAGTTCATCCAGGCATCTCAAAGATGTATCGAGAGATACGATTTTAGTATTGGTGGCCTGGGATGAAACACCATATTGAAGGCTTCATCACTATATTTTCCACCTGTCAGCAGGTGAAGGCAGAGCAACAGAGGCCTATGGGCTTGTTACAACCACTTACAGTCCCGTAATGGAAATGAGAAGATGTTGCAATAGATTTCATAGTAATATTACCAAGGTCGATGACGGGTAGAGATACTATCTGGGTAGTCATTGACTGACTAAAAAAATCATCGCACTTTATTCCTATTCGGGAGAATTTCTCAGTTGATGAGCTGGGAAGACTGTATGTCCATGAGATCATACGAATACATGGAGTTCCACGTACTATCGTTTCGGATAGGGATGCTCATTTAACTTCACAGTTCTAGCAGGGTTTGCAGAAATCTATGGGAACACAGGTGCTTCTAAGTACATCTTTTCACCCTCATACTAATGGACAATTGTAATAGACAATACATGTTTTGGAGGATATGCTCCGAGCATGCATCCTTTATTTCGATAGTTCTTGGGAGAAGCATATCCCTATCATCTATTTTTCCTATAATAATAGTTTCCATGTGATGATTCAGATGGATCCTTTTGAGGCCTTATATGGTAGTCTATGCCATTCACCCTGTACTAGCTAGAGGTAGGTGAGGTAGCCCTACTAGGTCCTCATCTCGTTCCGGAGACTTCAGAATAGGTCCAACAAATTAGGAAGCGTATGACTACTTCTTAGTCTAGACTGAAATCATATGACGATCACCAATGAAGACATCTTGAGTTAGAGGTTTGGTATCGTATTTTTTTTGTGTATCTCCCATGCTAGGGCATAGATAGTTATGAAACAGGGAAATATGTCTCCTCATTACGTCCGACCATTCGAGATTATAGAGAGAGTCGGGCTGGTAGCTTATCAATTTCTACTACCTCAGAGGTACCATTCCATGCATGACATATTTCATGTCTCCCAGCTTCACCAATATCATGCTGACCCGTCTCATACCTTTGATCTAGAGGAAGTTGAGTTAGAAGCCGATGCTACCTTTGAGGAGTATCTAGTATGCATCGTTGACCGAAGCACAAAGGCTCTTCGAGGAAATTCTATCCCTCTCATATAAATGCTATGGTATCATGACTGAGTACATGATAATACATGGGAGAGGGAAGTCGATGCACATGCTCAGTGGCCAGAGATGTTCCAAGACAGTGTTTCCTTACCCTTGGAAGGAGAACTCGGGGCGAGTTCTTTTAAGTGGGGAAGACTGTAAGAACCTGGTTTTTTCACTCAGGTATGTATCCTTTAATTTTAATTCTAAATATTTAATTTGGACCTAATATGGATTCCTAATGAGTTAGTTAAGGTTTTGAGGGTGTCTGGGATTGTTCGGAGCCCAGAACCCATCTTTTTGGAGGAAACATACTCTGCACACGGTTTAGAGTAAACCATGGGGGATTTCCGCATAGTTTGGAAAACAATGCAGAAGGTATTTTTTCAAATAGTGTCACCTCACATGGTTGGTTCACGACAATGTATCCAAACCATGCAAATTACCCTTTTTTCCATGTAACCGTGCATGGGTGGTGCATGGTTTGATCAATCTATGAAGAGGAAGGCTTTTCAGGCAGAACTGTCTCACACAGTTTGTGCACGGCTTGAAAAACTATGTGGACATACCATGTGTAGGATAAAAGAGAATGTAAAATGTCTAAAACACCCATAATGATATATTAATGTGATCCCATCCTCCCTTATTTGAGTTTATGTGGTATTGACCTAATTCTCTTTCTTTTTCTAGCTTTTTGAAGATTTAAACTTGGAATCAAGAGATCTCCATCGTTCGACATCCGATTGAGCTTCTGTTCCTCATGTTGGATGTGCAATGGTAAGTACTCAAGTCCTCTTTTTTCTGTTCTTCTTCCCTTTTTCTCTCAACCTAGTTATCTCCATGTTAGTGTTTTTTCCCTTTTCCTAGATCTACTCCAATCTGAGGTGAATCAGGGGCCAATACCGGAGGAGAAGGCTCATAAAACCCTAAGGTGGGTGGTCTATAACTCATCCCTAATGTTTTTTGTGTTTGTATTGTTCGTGTGGGGCCCACCAGTTTCATTGGAAACCATTTATTGAATTATCATTCCCTGATTATACTCATTACAATCATATGATTATACTCTTTCCAAATATGTGATTAGTTGTTAGTGGTTTCACCCACAACTCAATCCACCTCATGTAAAAGGTTATTCCATAATTAGGTTTTTAATTTTTTGGATTATTTGAGCCACCGTTCGAGTGTGCCTTTACTTGATATTTCTAAAGGTGAGTCTTCTTATTATAAATGGATTGTAATTTCTGATAATTTCATAATGGAATGTACCGTGTATGCTCAATAGTTGACCCACCTAAGGTAAGTGCTTTCAAATAATTATAAAACGTGAAATATGAAATGGAAAGTATAATAAGTATATAACTTGGCCTTAATAAAAGAGATTTAATAAAGGTTACATTCCCATATCACCCCTTTCCATGTTGATGGAAGGTAGCAGAGTGAACCTGAATAATTTATTTTGCTTTAATGGCTAAATACAACTTGATTAAATGGTTGCAATGCTACGTAGCCTATCCACACTAATGGAAGACAAGGAATGGACCAATAAATATATAGTTTAAACTCTACTTGACCTATCCACACTAATGGAAGGAAAGACTTGAACCAAATTAATTACTACATGATTAAAATATAAAATGAGAAATGGATTGACTCGAGCTCACCTTGGATTCTGAGAGGATAATCCCTTCAGTCTCGGGAAACCCATTCCGATTCAAGGATACAGTTTTCTTAGGTTGATACCCATCTATACTCCAGCTCTTTTATATTACTTGGATGTCCGGTATACTAACATTGGGTCCCTTTATTTATTACAGGATACCTTAGATACACTCCTTGGATCCAACATTGACTAGTAGGTGCCATGATGAAAGACCATAGGGCCCTGTCTTTTCTTAGCCCCATTTTACTTTCGTTGATCACCTTAGACTTAGTAGGTACCTTATTTCGGAATTACTTGTATTTCACTCCATAGATTACACTCTTACCCCTTATCTTGACTCATATACTATTGAGTTAGCTTTCCGTGAGTTTATGTTAGCTTGGTTTTTAACTTGGAACTTCCTCACTGGATATCATTGTCTGGTTTCCTTGTTACATCTTGGGACCTTCACTACTTATACTATCACGAGGTGATGTAAGTGTTGGATATACCTTACATGACCTATTTGAATTAAATTCTAATTTATTAATTAATGAACTAGTTACATGTTCAGACACCAGCCGAGTGCTGAAGCTGGTACTTGTTTATTTAGTTATATTGTACTGCTTGATTTACTCTATATATGCATGTCTGCACACTGCTATATTCAATTACACAGGCATGATGTTATAGTCACCATTGGTGGTGTTATAATGAGATATATCTCACACCTTCTCTGGGCACCGTTGGGTATCCAGAGTAGATTACATGGTTGTAAGTATTGATCTAGGGAAGCATGAAACTTCCAATACATGATCGTGTGCTGATAGGATGGAGCTTAATAGAAGATGACAGGGTAGGATCTCGGGATGCTTGGAGTAGACTTTGTTCTAGTTTACCTTGTGGAACATGTTTTTCCTGTTGTCTTGTATCCATGATTTCTAGTTTTTATAGTGACCTGACATTACATTATCACTTCTCCAATTGATACAATTAATTTTTATTCTTGCATATCTATTGCATCAATTTTCTTCTGCTATTTATTTATATTTCTTCCATTGTTTATTATTTCATTATTTTCCTTCCGCTATGATACACTCTACTAATGTAGGAATAGTCTTCCTATGGACAAACCCTAGTCCCTCGCTGCTAGTCATCAGCCTCTGGTGTTTTGGAAGATGCGCTTGGGGCCATGTGGACCACTAGGCTTAGGGAAGCTGTTAAGTGGCATCCAGGTCCAGGTCGTCACACCTTCTTTTCCTTCATATTGTTATATAAACTATTTGAAAAATCTTTCACAAACCTTGAACTCGGTCTTTATTCCCCAAAATAAGCCATTTATAACCCCCCAACTCTCAGGAACCCTAAGAAAAAACCCAAAAAAATTCAAATTAAATATACCAGTGACCCGATGGGTGTCAAAGACTCCTCACCATGCCACTTGATGCCACAGAGGATCCAAATTCATAAATGAAAGAAAACATGTGAGGCCACTATCCCCTCAGAAAATATTCCTGATCCCATGTATCCGGGATATTTCCACCCACTTTTAGAGCACATGGACCAATGAGATCAACTTACCCTAGAACACCATGTTTTGATAATCTATAACATGAGTTGGATGCACCAAGATGATGGTCTCAGGATCGCTCTCAAATTCTTCCCAATCAAACACATGAGATGGGTCTAGATGGTATCTATTCAACTAAGAAACATGAATGATTTCATGGATCAAGGCCATACGTGGTGGAAACCCCAACGGATAGGCTACCTTCAAAAGATGCTCCACAACATTAAACAAATCAACATAAAGACACACTAATTTTCCCTAATTTCCCAAGTGGTGATTACCCAGTTAAATAGATACCTGAAGAAACAAATAGTCACTAAACTGAAACTCCAACGAATGATAATGATGATCAACATACAACTTATGGTTACTATGATATATATCTAACCTTTTTTGAATCATCCAAACTATCTTGATCATTTCCTATATGAGGCTCAATCCAACTACTGACCGTTCACCCACCTTAGTCCAACACAATAAGGATTAACATGATATTCCATAAAACACATAAAATAGGGTCATCCAGATTGTTTCCTGATAACTATTATTATATGAAAAATAAGACAACGGTATGTTCCTTTCCCACATACTCCCAAAATAATGAAAACATGCTCTCAAAATATCCTTGAGATTTTGGATGGTCCACTCAGATTGACCATCCATCTATGAGACATGGATGGTGCAAAAAATTCATATAGATCCATTAAGACTCCAAAATTCACTTCTAGAAATAAGAAGTGAAATGGGAATCCTAGTATAAAACATAGGTCACTCCATGAATCCAAATAACTTCTTGAAAATATAGGCTTCCAAGGTCCTCCACTATCATCTACTACCTAATGGGAATAAAGTATGATGATTTCATCAAGAAATAAATAACCACCCATATTGAATCATTCATACTTAGATTACGCGGTAGTTCAATCAGAAAATCCATTGAAATATCATCCTGCTCCCACAATAAAATGTGAAGTGGATGCAACAACCCGGTTGGTATCTTATTATCATCTTTGATACTTTGGGAGGTCAAACATCTCAGAATGAAATACAAAACTACACATATAATCCCAGAACACCAATATTGACATCTCAAGGTATAAAACTTCTTGGTTTACATGGGGTGTATAGACCAACAAGAATGATTCGCCTCCTACATCTACTCCTTCCACAAGTTGAAAGGAAAACCAACTACTTCCTAAAAAGGAGAGATCTAAAGGGATATTGAGACCAATCACCTAAGGTCTTCCCACCATGTAAGGAACTACTAATATGCTGACACTCATGGTCATATATCTTATCACTCATGACCCAATAAATAAGAGATGGTGTGAACTACACTTTTTCTAGAAACACCAACTCTCCATCATCTTATACCTCCATAATTAGGTAAGAAAATAGACTCATTAGACCCCAATCATCTGCTGATTATTGAATGGATTGTATTGGAAGATTCTGACTCAAAGAATCAGTGACCACATTTCCCTTCCCAAGAATATAAGAAATGTTAAAATCAAATGTTTGAAGTTATTTTTCCGAGTTTCTCTATCTAAGGTTTAGCTCCCTTTGGGTAAAAATGTACTTTAGGATTTTATGATCTCAGTAAACTATAAAATGATTCTCAAAGAGGTAGTTTCACCATGTTTTCAACTCATGCATCATGATTTCCAATCCTAGAATGTGGGTGGGATAATTTCTCTCATGTGGGTATAAATTCCATAAGCCATAGTCCACTACATGGTCATCCTTCATCAACACACACCCAAAACCCACAATAGAAGCATCAGAATACACTGTATAAGATCTCTCAGTCTTAGGAAGAGTCAAAAATATTGTAGATATAAAATGGGCCTGAAAATAATCAAAAAAACTCTACAAATTCTTATCCCACTAAAACTTCACCCCTCTCATAGTCAAGGAAGTAATGGGAGAAGCTATACTGGAGAAGTACTGAACAAAACATCTATAATAACTGACCAAACCTAGAAAGATAGGGATCATGAATAGATTATTGGGCTTCTATCAAGGAATGAATTAAAAAAAATTATGTATCCACTTAAATTCATACATTGTGAATCATGCGTCCCAAAAACATAAATTCATGAATGCAAAACTAGCACTTGGGATGTTTGTCATATATATGGTTATCTTTAAAAACACATGATACAACGCCCATATAGTTATTATGATCCCCCTAAATAATAGAATACACCAATATTTCATCAAAAAACAAGACCATGACAGAGTTAAAAAAAGTGATAGAATATTAATTTCATAAACACAAAAAATACAACATGAGTATTGGTAATCTCAAATTGCATAACTAAATACTCAAAATATCCATACTGACTCTAAAAATGGTATTTGGAACTTTCTATTCATAAAATACCAACCAGTGGTAGCCATATCTCTAGACATATTTGAAAAAATGGGCTCCTCTAAGATGATCAAATATTTAATAAATTCTAGGAAATGAGTATTTATTATTTATGGTCACCTATTTAATATTATGATAGTATATAAAAAGTAGGAAGCTTATATCTACCCTTTTTTTAATAGAACTAGGAAAACCCAAAATGACAATCCAGGGTAGATAACTCTCTTACCCTTGAGGTCCCATAGTTGAAATTTCAACTATTTTATCTTTTTTGGAGATATATGATAAGATAGAAAAATATAGGCTTGTCAAAGGGATAATATCGGTGGTAAACTCAACCTATATCTAAGGCTAAAGTAATAATAAATTGGCTGGAAACATATCTGGGATTCTTTCCATGGCCACCAGATGTTCACCCACCAAACTTTTCTATATTACCTAAATGAAAATACTAGAAAACTATCATGATATCTAACTCATATTTGAAAAATGGTCCATCCCTACCTAATTGTGGATCCCAATCAACATTAAAGATGTCAGATCCCACATCAAGAGTAAGGAACTAGACCCTACAGTGATAATAGTCAACTAGTTTCCTGAATATGATTAACCAATCAATGTAGATAATGTGGTCAATGACATCCATGTCAAAAATGAGGAAATTCCCAATTAATTCAATGTCATATATTAAAACACACCACTATGGGAACTTGAAATAATGATCCTTCCTCTTACCCAAGTGGGTTAGTAATTTTAAAACATAGAGTATCAACTACACTCTCATACACAAAGTATCAAGAAGCTTAACTGATATAAAATAATGGGAAACAACCATAAAAAATATATTCCAATAAATAAGTAATAAAAACCATACCTCTCCTGGTGGAAAACAATAATTTGAATCCTCTAGCACGCCATTAGCTATAAGAATATGGCCTATCTTAGGCATGTTATGAGCCTTCTTCCCCTATTGAGAATATGAATTTTCTATAGGGATATGTCCTCCACCCTTAGAATAAACTGATTACACCTGATATCCATTTTACAACATGGTTCCTACACTGCTCCCCTAATAAAAACCTAGAAAAAATGATAGAGATGACCCACATGCCCACACTGATGTCACATACTTAGAGCCTCTAGGAAACTAGGCTTGGTGTATCCACCTTTCCCAAAATGATATAATTTTTTTTCACACTGTAGATGCCACTATTTTTTCCTAAGGACTGATATATACTATGGAAATAGCCTAGATGCGATTCATACTATTTTCAATTCTAACTAGATGAAGATACATTGAAACCACCCAATGAATGAATTCCATTGAGACCAATATTGATAGTCAAATCTTCCTCTTCCACATTTGCCTTATCAACCACCTCTAAATATTCTTGTAGATAGATTATAATAATCATGGAACTAATCAATGAAATTAATCCCATCTCAAAACATCATCCCTTCAGGTAGTAATTCATGAGGAGGTTTGAAGAAACATGAAATGACTTAGTAAATCAGGTGAAAGACTCTATTACTGAATAATATCCTTGCTCCAATGTCCAGAATTCATGGAAATTTTTTTCCCTCAATGTATCTAGGTATAACTATTGATTAAATCACATGTTGAAAGTAGACCATGTGAGATCATCATGCTTGCTTGAGAGCACCACTATCTCCGACCACTTTTCACCCAGTCCTTCCAGAACATACGTAGTGAAGTAAACCTTTGAGGTATCAAGGATGTTCAAAATATCAAAGATTCACTTGATACAATCTATCCAGTCCTTGGGCTCATTGGGTCCCTTATCACTATAGAACTCCGGTGTATTTTTCCTCATAAACCCTTGTGAATGGTTCACCATCAAAGACTACTCTGAACCACCTACTTGACCCAAGGATTGGATCATAAAAACCATAGACACCACTTGAACAAGATCAAGTGGAGGATTAACCAATGGTGTATTCTTTTCAGAACCCTCTCCATGACTAGATGAGGTCCTTCTAGGAGGAATCATCTACAAGATTGAAAATATAAGATTTATCAAGCAGAATTCAATATCAAACCACATAAAATTATCTAATATAAACCCTCATCATGGGTATACACAAGTAACACTAGAATCAGTAGAATTGCCAATAAAACAAGATAAAAACACCAATTATCTAAATTATTTCTCACTTTATGAAGTTTGGATTTATGGTTATGCAAACCAGGTTCCTACCATTTTAGATTCACTTGAGTTTGTAGGAAAGGCTATATGGGCTGCGCATGGTTACTGGTAACCATGTTTGATAAATGTGAACCTCCTCAAAATCTCTTTATTTCACCCCATAACTCAAATCAACCCATGGGATCACCTCAAGACTAAAATAACCCGTAAATACCTCAAAATATCATAAGAACAACCCATAATCAGGATCAAAATGTAAAAAATCCCAAAAATTCATAGGAAAACTCAAGATTTGACATTAAGAAGAGTTGTCCATCCACTTCTCCGCTCCTACCTCCCAAGTCATGATGGTCCTAGGTCCAGTTTACTACTGAAACCTAAATAAAAACAAGACATGGTACCATTTTTTAATGATCTAAACTAGGAAAAATATATTCATCACCCAAACCGGTCCGTCACATGACCCGAACTACATTCCCAATCGCCCCGAGATGACGAAAAATATTGGACATACCTGATAATATCATGGGAATGGATTCATCTATGGTAAACTAGGATGACCCATATAAGAAATTGTATAACCACACCAATATCACCAGAGTCAAAAATGTAAATTACAATATCCAATGTATGAAATAAATATAAAGAAGATATCACAATAAATAATGCACATCTTAAATAATTGTTGAGAATGTATTGTTCAATAATAATATTTATTTTTATAATGATTTTAATGCTCACAAATACCCTTGTTTTTTGTTCTAATTATTTCACTTTAAGTATATTTTAGGAAATTAATATTCTCTATATTCCAAAATTTGGAAAAATATTAAATATTATTATCCACATAAAATATTTTTCAATGTGTTTGAAAAGAGATTCAGCATGTTTTGGAAACACTGTCCATACTGTTTTTTGGAGAACGTAGAATAAGGGTAAAACCCTACATATATTTTACCGAAAAGTATGGTAAAAAAACTTACATTGGATATAACCTTACATTTGTTATATGAGAAAAGTGTGGATGAAGAACCCTACGTAATTATGGAATATTATGTTTTCTTCTCAAAAGTATGAAACATCAACCCTAATTTTGTATTTAACCTTATGTTTTATCAAAAAGTATGAATCATATACCTTATATTTAGAAGAAAATAAAAGTATGGATCATGGACTATATGTTCCAAAGTCGACCAGAAAAGTATGGATGATCAACCTTAAATTTGTGATCAACCTTACATTTGTGATCGAACATACATTTTTATTTTATTATGAGAAGAACCCTACATTTTACTTCTTCAAGCAACCGAGATTTGATTTTAGGAATTTATCATACAATGGTATTTTGTGAAATATCAGGCTGATTTCAAGCCTGAATCAAAGACTAATTATTAAGCATGTCTTTGACTAATTAAATACCATTTTTATGTGATTCAAAGAATTGATTTAATAGGAGGATTTGGTGCCAATTATTATGGGAAGTTACGACTGCTATATTTTCAAATATTTGAATATCGTGATCTATTATGAGACCTTTTTGGATCTGAATTTTATGAAGCAAGCACACATCTTTGTGCTATATATTCTATACATCTTATTTTGCAGATATATCTCTTGAATACATGGAGAATACAATATTTCGAATACTTGAGAATCAAGATACTTTTTACAGAGATATTCGAGACTCAAAAAAATAGATAGACATTGATTCATTCAAAAGTTATTTTATAGATCAGCTGCTACAAAGAATGATAAGACTCTATTTTATATTAGAAGGAGAAATGTTGAAGATTTACATGTTCTACATTGGATATCTATCATGAATCTACTACTAATTTGTTGATGAATATATTTTAAGATCAATTGAAACTGGATCAATTCATAACTACACTTTCCTAAAGAACATCCTTTCTGAAAACGATGATCCATTTACTGTCAGTTTCATACTGCGGAAACTATGAAGAACAATCAAAAACTATTTGTCCAAACAATACTCTTTTATTATGAGTACCAGATTCTCATAGTAATATGTTTGACCAGTTCTATATTTAGAACCCGAAGGATATGTTTTTAGCCTTTTGTTGTAAAGGTGTCAACTGCCTGCACTAAGTTGTGAATGCTCTTGTGAAGAGAGGACTGACTAGTGAAAATCACCAATCTCGTGGAGAAGTGTGTTGGTGGAGTGGACTAGGGGATCTTTGTGCCCTGAACCACTATAAATATTTGCCTCCTTCTATCTGTTTATTTCCACTGCATAAGTAATTTTGATAAAGATAAAGGATATAATTGGTTATCGTCAAGTTTCACGAAGATATTTTAAAGACATAATTCACCCCCTCTTGTGAGTATTCTGTATTACCTGATCCAACAATTGGTATAATAGGAGGGTTTGGATTTTATTAAAACTATAACAAGCTGAAAGTTTAAATGATTATACAGAGATATCAATAGCTAATAAATGAGTGGGAATGTCGATGGTACGAGCTCCGTACTTCAATGGTGAAAACTATGGATGATATAAATCAAGGATGATCATTTACCTGAAGAACCATGGTTACATAGTCTACTCCAAAATTATAACTCCTTATGCAATTCCTAAAAAACCAGAAACATGAAGTGCTGCAACTGAAGAAGAGTATGAAATAAATTCAAAAGCAATGAATGCAATCTGTTGTGGTCTTGGACTAGATGAATTTAACCGAGTATCAAAATTCCCTACTACATATGAGATGTGGAAGAAAATTACAGTTTCCTATGAGGGAACTGGCAATGTTATGAAAATGAGGTATGCTACAACAAAAATGAAATTTGATACATTTATAATTATTGATGGAAAAATCATCACTCAGATGAATGGAATGCTTACAAAGATAGTCAACAACATTAATGCCTTGGGAGATCCTATCAACCAAGTAGATCAAATCATGAATGTTCAGAGAGTACTATCAACCAGATGGAATGGGATATCAACATCCATTAGGCAATCATCACTTGTTAAAAATCTAACTATGAGAGAATTTATTGGAACTCTGATGATGTATGAAGTTGAGATTCAAGATGAACCTAATGAGTATAAAGTCGTGATAAAAAGAGAAAATATTGTTTTGAAAGTTACATCCCAGAAGAAGATCAGAAAGATGAAACAAGAGATCAAAAAGGAATTTTATTGACTCATCTAATTCAGAAATTGAAATGGAAGAAATGTATATAATATTCATTAATTTTTTAATAAGAATAAAGGATTCATAATGTCCTTTAAGAGAGATGAGAAAGACCCAAATGAAGTAAAATTCAATGAATTCAAGAAAATAGGTCACATAAGACCCGACTGTCCTCTACAAAAAGGAGAAAAGAAAAAGAAGTTTTTCAAAAATATAGATTATGAGTGGGAATATAAAAGATCAATTAAAGCTACATGGTGTGTTTCTAAAGAATCTATCATCTCATCAAAGTCTGACTCAGGAAATGAAGAAGCAAATTTAAAGGCAAACATGTGCTTCATGGCTGATGATGAAAATGTACAATCTTATTAATCTTCCAATTCTGACTCCAACTCTAGTTGTTCTATTGAAAAAGTTGCAGCTTACTACAATATGATAGAAGATAAATATGATTATTTATTAAAAAAATCATAAATCACTGAAAAACATTCACAGTTAAGTATAGGAGAAAGAGACACATTACTAAAACAACATCAAGAGTTAATTGAGAAATAAAACACATCTAACTCAAAAAATGAAAATCTTGAAATTATGATCAAAACACTGCAAGATGAATTATAAACCTACAAAAGTGAAGCTATATTTTTTACAAAATGATAAAATACATTAAATTAAATTCTTGGTAAGAATGTGATCAAGAATAAAAGATATGGAATAGGCAGTAAAGGTGAGAAACCTAAACTGTAAAAAACTATTTTGTTCCAAATTCAAAAAGTGTAATTCGAAATTACTGTGGAACAAAAGGTCAGATAAAAAACTATTATTTAAGAAATCCCCAAATAAGTAGAATTAAAAAATTCTTTATTTCAAATAGTCTATTTGACTCAAATGATTATTGAAAAACAAAGAAAATATGGATTCCCCTATCACTGCTAGCTAACACTGCTGGACCCAACCAAATATGGGTACTGAAATAAACCTTTGTTTAAATACCTTTATAGGAAGTAGGTCATATATGTATAAAATAAATACGGTACATGAACATTGGATTCTCCAGGAATATGATTGGAAACTCATCTAACTTCAACACCTTAACCCAAAAGGATGGTGGATTAGTCACCTTTGGTGACAATGCCAAAGGAAAAATCATTGGTATTGGAATAGTTAGAGAGCCAGAAGCTATCCCAAACAACAAATTAATTTATGTAAAAGTATTGAAACATAACCTGATAAGTATTTCTCAACTTTGTGATGATGATTATTTTTTTATTTTTATAACAATTTCTGTTCAGTTTTAAAGATAAATTGCTTAAATTTTGAGAATCTAGAAATGACAATGTTTATACCCTGGACTTAAATTCCTTGTATAAAAAAACTAAATTATTTAACTCCTAAGATAAATGAATCTTGTATCTAGCATAGAAGACTTGGACATTTAAATATTTATGATTTACATAAGTTATCTAAGAAAAAATTAGTTTCTAATTTACCTAGTCTTAAATATCACAGTGACCGATTCTATGATGCATGTAAAATTGGAAAGAAACACAAATCTTACTTCAAATCAATTAACATGATTGATACATCTAAAACTTTAGAACTTATCCACATAGATTTGTTTAGACCTTTAAGAATATAACGTTTGGATGGTATATTATATGTATATGTTTTAGTTGATGGATATTCTATATTTACTTGGATTTATTTTATAATATATAAAAATGAATATTTTACTATATTTGATTTTTTTTGAAAATTTGTTCAAAATGAAAATGGTTTTAAAATAATTTCATTAACAAGTGATCATGGTGGAGAATTTGAGAATTTGGAATTTAATTCTTTTTTCTCAAATATGGGTATTAAAAACACCTTTTTGGCACCAAGAACACCTAAAAATGGAGTTGTTGAAAAAAGAAGTAGAAATATTAAAAAAATGGCTAGGACTATGATAAATGGATACATTCTTCCTAACTATTTTTGGGCAGAAGATGTAAGCACAACCTTCTATATAATGAATAGAGTTTTAATCAGAACAATTTTAAAAAAGACACCCTATGAACATTGGAATAACAGAAAACCTAAAGTAAAACTCCATAAACTTTCTCTATGCAAGGTTTATATCTTGAACACCAAGGAAAATATTGGTAAGTTTCATCCAAAATATAATGAATTCATTTTCTTAGGACAATATTTTAACTCAAAATCTTATAATTTTTTTAATAAAATGTCATGGATTATTGTAGAATCAATTCATGTGAAATTTTATGAATCTGATATTTTTGTTAAAGGAAAAGACCAAATTGATGAATATGACCCTAATGATAGCATGAGACTTGAAAACCTAAAATATGAATTTGAAAATGATATAAATAAAATTCAGTCTAGTTCAGAAGAACATGACAATGATGAATATAATAGTGTTTTACCTAGATAGTCTATAACACTAAAAATACCATTCATAAACTATATAGGAGACCTAGACACAATAATAAAAACTAGAAGATGTGTTGGAAATCTATTTTAGTTTTCTGCCTTTCTATCCCGATAAGAACCTAAGTCAATAGAAGAAGCCTTATATAATGAATGTTGGATGATAGAAATGCAAGAAGAAATAAATAAATTCAAAATAAATGATGTTTGAGAATTAGTTGAACAACCAAATAACTATCTAGTTATATGAACTAAATGGGTATGTAGAAATAAACAATATGATCAAGGAATTATAACTATAAATAAAGAAATACTAGTAGTTAAAGTATATAATCAGGAAGAAGTTATAGATTATGATGAGACCTTTTCCCATGTATCTATATTAAAATCCATTATAATCCTTTTAGCCTATGCATCTCATATGAATTTTAAATTATTTAAAATGGATGTTAAGTATACCTTTTAAAATAGTTATTTAATGGAGGAAGTTTATGTTGAGAAACCTCCTAGTTTTAAAAATTCTCATAAACGTGAATTTTTTTAAACTTACTAAAGCTCTTTATGGCCTTAAACAAGCACTTAGAGCTTGGTATGAAAGATTAAGTTCTTTTCTTTTAAAAAATCATTTTTCTATTGGTATGGAGAATCCAACACTTTTCAAGAAAACTGTAATCTATAATATTTTATTAGTTCCAATTTATGTTGATGATGTAATTTTTGGATCAACTAATAAAAATCTTTGTCACAAGTTTTCAAATTTAATGTAAAAAAGAATATGAAATGAGTATGATGGGAGAAATAAATTTATTTTTAAGAATTAAAATTTATCAAAATGATTTTGGAAATGTTTTGAATCAAATAAAATACATTACTAATTTAGTAAAGAAATTTGGGCTTGAAAACATCAAGACATATGAAACTCCTATGTGTACTAATATAATGATTGATTTGGATGAAGCTGGAAAACCAGTGGACAACCAGTTATATAGAGGTATGATTGGTAGTTTGTTATATCTTACTACTAGCAGGTCAAATATTATGTATTCAGCATGTATTTGTTCATGATTTCAATCAAATCCTACAAAATCTCATTTTACTACTATTAAATTATTTTTTCAAAATTATAAAGTAACTATTTCTCAATCTCTTCTTTATCCAAAAACTTATAATTTAAATTTAATTTCATATTCAAATTCTGATTTTGGAAATTTTAGATTAGATAGAAAAAGCACCTATGGAACCTATCACTTTTTAGGAAAATATTTAATGTCATGGTCAAGTAAGAAACAACACTCAGTTGCTTTATTAGCTGCTAAGGCATACTATGTATCTGCAGGTAGTTTCTATGCACAATTTTTGTGGAAGAAAACACACTTATGGACTTTGGACTAAATTTTAATAGTACACCTATTTTGGGTGATAATACTAGTGCTATAAATATTTCAAAAAATCCTATATTTTATTCTATAATTAAGAATAATGATATTATAAATCATTTCCTAAGAGACCATATTCTTTAAAAGGATATATTTTTAGAATTTATAAGTACAAAATTTCAATTAGCTGATATTTTTACTAAACCACTTCCAACAACATGTTTTGATTTTATTAAGGGGGAGATAGGTTTATTTAATTTGAATTTTAATTCTATTTATTTGACCACATTATTTCTCTTCACTATTTAAAAAAATTTAATTACTAATCTCTAAATAAGTTGAAATTTTATTTTTTTGTAATAAATTTTAATATTCCGCATATAGGTTAATTTATTTTAATATTTTTTTGCCATGATTATTGTACATAATTACATAGGAATCAAGGCTCTATCAGAATCTATTTTGAATTCTAAACCCACACATTTCTCAAAACCTTTGAAACCTCAAAAACCGCACCCTATTTCATCTACCTTTGCTCGCACCTTCGAAAAAATATAGCTTCAAACCTTCATAGTTTTTTGATAGAAAAGGAAAAGAAAAAGGGAGTCGAGGAAGATGAAACCAGTGATGTTAAGTGTCAGCACTCTACTAGATGGAAAATCCTTCAGGCCAAAGTAATTGATTTAGAGTGGTTATACCAGACGCATCCGATTCTAAATTATGCCCTAGATTTTCAAAATCTATAAGATAATTTTAGTAAAGACTGATTTGAATTCATATATGAGGTAGAGTTGAGAATTGTTTATAATTTTTTTCATTTTATTTTGGGAGATACAGAGGATTCGATAATTACCAAAAGAGAGGATAGAGATTCTTGATCTCTTCTATAGAAATTGAGAAGATTTTGAACTTCCCTCACAATGTAATTTTCTATTTGGATTTGAAATATATTGGAAATAAGGAACACAATTTAGAGGATATCATGTGGTTTCTATTTGGTTCTGCTAACATTATAAAAATGCTAGTAAAGGATTTAGAACCAGATCAAAAAATATTGGTTAAGTTTATTAAAACTGGGATTACTCTAATAATGTTAGAGATGGAGAAGAATATTTTTAATGATATTTATATAATTTTATTACTCTTAAGTGAAATAAATATGAATTTTCCATGATATCTAATTAGATATTTGAATTAATATTTTCAACCAGAGGCTCGAATGAATTTTTATCCTTATGAGAGATTTATCTCAAAATTTGTTTTTAGAAGGATATGGCGAGACTAGTTGATGCAAGAGTCAAATTCCATCATGGAAATGTGTTTAATGATAGAACTTTGAGGAAAATTGGATTTTTTATAGAGTACTGTTAAATGAAAAAATAATGCCTATTGGGGCTGATGAGGATCAAGTATCTACTCAGGGGGAGAAACCTACTAAATCAAAAGAAGGAATGTCTAAATCCAGAACCAGAGTAGTTTCAAAGACATCAAGAAGACTTAGATTTAAAGCAGAATATGAACCTACTGATGAAGGATTCCAGGGACGACTTCTTAGTTCAAGAAAAAGAATAGTTGGTCACAAACCTGTTCTAGAGACAATACTTGAAACAAGATATTTGTTAAGTTTCAAATTTTTGAGTACATCTGTACAATAGGAAAGGAAACAGAAAACTGTTTCTCAGGAAACTAAAATATTTCCTCAAGAAGAGGAAGATTATCATTAAGAAGAAGTAAAAAATTTTCCTCAGGAAGATGTAGAGACAAGAACTAAAGAAGTGGCTCTGGTTAAAAAATCACAAGAAATGGTAGAAACCTTTGATCAGATTACTACAGATCAATATCTGGAAGAACTAGTGAAAGTAGATCCTATTCAAGAATAAAATATTTATAATGTTCATATAGAATATTTGAATGAAAATTTTTCTATTGAGGAGTTAGTTAAGGACTCAGGATAGAAGTCAGTGGAGAAACTAGAAGAGATAACTACAAAAGAAAGATTAGATGTTGAATCATTACCACTAGTTTTGGTAAACCAACATGTGAATCAAGAAAAGAGTGCATTTGATTCCATGACTGATCATGTTGAAGATATTTTCAGAAAGTTTATTAGAGTTCAAGAAGATATTGCTGCTTTAAGAATAGAGTTAGAAAAGGAAAAGTAATAGTTTCAAAAGTTGAATGATACTTCTGTTTCTAAAAAGAAAGTTGGTGATTTTAAGAATGAAATGTTGGCAGAAGTTTCAATATTAAAATCTGAAGTTGTTTTGAAATTATATTTTGTAGAACTAAAATATTTTATGGAGAAACAGTTTGCAACTATCAAAGGCAATCAATAAAGTACATCTGGTACTTTTCCTGATTTGATCAAAAGGTTTCAAGCCATTACAATAGTTATGAGCAATATGAATGAAAAATTTCAAGATTTACAGTGTAAAAGTTCTCCTTTCTAATTACTATTGGATAATCAAAAGAATATTGTTGAGTAGATCACCTCATGTCAACTAGGTATAAGATAATTTCTTACAATTTCACTGAGAAGTTCAATCAGTTTATGGAAAAAGAAGAAAAATTACCTGAGTTTTTCATAGTGAATCTAATTTAAGATCTTCATTTTACTCAAGAAGGAATATATTTGATAATTTAAATTAGATATAGAATTATGAAAAGGTTATGGTTGTACTTGGCAGAATTGAAACAAGTTGTTCGGAATTGCTGAAATACCTTTTTCAAACCTTCTTAGCCAAACACCCATGATTCCTTTTCATTAATGTACATGTACATGTGTTACCAATGGAATATTTTTTTAATAGTATTTTTTGTTTTAATATGTTTTAATTTTTATGTCTGTGTTCGAATGCCAGTAATCTAGATTCAATTAATGCCAAATAGTTTATCATAACATTTGCTAACAGTTCAGTGCTGCACTAAATGTGTTCTATTACTTATTCTATAATTCTTCTTGATATCACAAAATGGGGAGAAATTTGGATAAACACAACATTTTTTTTATTTATGCTTTTTAAAGGGGATTAAATCTTTTAAAAACTGGGATAAATTTGGATTTTACAAAAAGAGAAATTTGGATGTTTTTAAAGGAAATTTTTTATTTTTAAATAATTAAATATTGTTTTTATCATTTCCAAATTATGAAGTTATGAAATTAATTTTAGGGGTTTTGTGATCATCAAAAAGGTTTAGATTATTGATCATGTATTGTTTCAATAATAATATAAATTTTTAAAATAATTTTAATGCTCACACATACCCTTGTTTGTTGTTCTAATGATTTTAATTTAAGTATATTTAAGGAAATTAAAAATCTTTATATTCATAATTTTAGAATAATATTAAAGTATATTATTTGTGTAAAATATTTTTCAAAGTGTTCGGAAAACTATTCATCATTTTCTGGAAACACTGTTCATACCGTACATTAGAGAACGTAGCGTAAGTATTAAACCCTAGGTTTAATTTATAGAAAAGTATGGGAAAAGAACCATATGTTTGGAAATAACCTTATGTTTTTTATATGAGAATAGTTTGGATGAAGAACCCTAAGTAATAATGGAATATTAGGTATTCTTATCAAAAGGATGGAACATCAACCCTACTTTTTTAATGAACCTTACATTTTATCAAAAATTATGGATCATATACGATACGTTCAGAAGAAAAGAAACATACAGATCATGAACCAAATGTTATGAAGTAGAAGATAAAAGTATGGATGATCAAACTTGCATTTGTGATCAACCTTACAATTTTGATCAAACTTAAATTTGTATTTTCTTATGAGATGAACCATACATTTGACTTCTTCTAGTGTCAGAGATTTGATTTTATGACTTTATCGTACAATGGTCTTTTGTGAAATATCAAGCTGATTTCAAGCCCGATTGAAAGGACGATTATTAAGTGTGTCTTTTGACTAATTAAATAAAATTTTATGTGATTAAAATAATAAATTTAATAGGAGGATATAATAGATATTATAAAGAAAAGTTACTACTGCTTTGTTTTCAAAGATTTGAATATCGTGATCTATTAAGAGACCTTTGTGGATCTGAATTTTATGAAGCAAGCACTCGTATTTGTGCTATAGATTCTATAAATCTGATTTTTCCGATATATATCTCTTGAATACATAGAGAATAAAAGATTTTGAATACTCTAGCATCAAGATACATTTTACAATGATATTCGAGACTCAAAAAAGTAGAGAGATATTTATTCTTTAAAAAGATCTTTTACAGATTTACAGCTACAAAGATTGATCAGACTACGTTTTATATCAAAAAGAGAAACATTGAAGATTTACATGTTCTGAATTGGAGATATATCATTAATATAATTCTAATTTTCTTCTAAATATATTTCGAGATCAATTTCAACCGTATCGATTCAGAACTACTCTTTCTTGAAGAACTTCCTTTCTGAAGATGACGATCCATTTACTGTCAGTTTCATACTGCTACAACTATGAAGAACAATCAGAATGTATTTGTCAAAATAACACTCTTTTATTATGAGTACAGGAATCTCGTACTAATCTATTTGACCAGTTCTATTTTAAGAACTATAAGGATCTTTTTTTAGCCTTACGTTGAAAAGTTGTCAACGGCTTGCACTCAGTTTTTAATGGACTTGTGAAAAGAGGACATTCTAGTAAAAATCACCAAGCCCGTGGAGAAGAGCATTGGAGGAGGGGACTATGGGATCTTTGTACCCCAAAACACTATAAATATTTTCGTTATTCTATATATTTATTTATACTATATAAGTAATTCATATAAAGATAAAAGACAAAATTGGTTGTCATTAAGTTTCACGAAGAAATTTTAAAGACACAATCATCCCCCTCTCGTGACTATTCTATATAACCCGATCCAACAAAAACATTTCATAATAGGACATATATACACATGGTATCACAAGTAAATCCCAAAACACAAAATAATGGGAACAATTAAAAAAAATCCAATACGTATATACAAAATCCCAAACTGACTCCACATGAGACAACCCCATGAGACCACATATCCTCCATAGAACACTGGATGTCAGTAATCAAGAATATCCACCATGCCACATGGTTCCCTTTCCTTTACCTATTTCCCAAAAAATTAAATATATATATGTCCAAATAAATATATATGGTATGAGGGACAAATCCTAGTAGGATACCACTATGAATCTGTTTAAAGCTTTTACCCATCAAAACCAATAAACTAGTTTGAAATAATGTTTCAAAAAGTAAACCACATTGAACAAATTCCATTTTAAAAAAAAATTGAAATCCATTTGGTTTTCTATTTCAAATAAGACATATTTTCCAAGACATTTATCAAAAAAGATTAAATAAATAAATGAGACCACCTATCACAACATGCTCAATATACCCAAAAAATCATAGTAATGGAAAGTGTAACATCATCATCATCGTATAACCAAAAATCAAAAATGGGAATAACCTATCTCATCTCATCAAATGTTGATCTAATAAAATACATAAATAATTTAAACCAACCCAACATGAGTAAGTGAACTTATGGATAAAACTATAAGGGTCTAATGTGAGTGTGTCTAAACAATGTATACGAGCTATCTAAACAAGGTGGAAGCTCTAGTGTCTTCCTATAGACCAAATTGAAGATCTCACATGGACTCTCAGAAACCAATGGATTATCTAATGGTATTACTACACAAAGGCTCTCAGGATAACTTAGAAAATATATGGAATCTCTCATAGTCTTCCTCCCCAAAGTCTCTCACAGTCCCTTGGGTAAGCTCTCACTCACATCATGGTTAACCAATGTGCTACTCAATTCCAATATAATAAAAAACAAGTGGCCATAATATAATACTTATCATAATTCTGTTAAAAAAACATTCCCATAAGGTGAAACCATTTTTAAATTTTATTTATAAATCCATTAGAAATCTAAGAACCCTTTTGATACATTTTATCAAACACTTGGAGTGAATGAGAGCTACTACCACTTGTATATACCACATTAAACACCCATATTTCCAACATAAATCATAAAATACATCAATAATGGGTTCACATAAACTATAAATCAATCACATGGAAATTTGATAATCAGAAACCAAAGAAGACTATGAATTTAAAGGTATGTTATGGAAAAATCCCTTAAATAGAGATAATTACCTCATATTTAGTTCCAAATTCACCACCTTTTATTATAACCACCTATAATTGGTAGGAGAGGACCTCACAGACCTAAAAAACATGAAAAAAGTCAGATCTCCCATTAAAAACCTTTGTTCAACCACCCCATCACTTAGGGTTTCATATATCCATGGAAATGTAAGAACAAGCATGAGAAGGGGGAAATGTAAAATAAACATCAAAGAAAATGACCTTACTAAAGTCAAAACAGAAAGATATAAAGGATAATCCATAAAGATTGAAGGTAGGAAGCTTCCTCATAAAGGGAGGAGGGATTCACATGATGGGGATAAGAAATGAGCCCAAAGGGGTAAAAAAAGACTAGGGAATTTTCTAAATTGGTAAATTTTTAATGAAATGGATATGATACATAGTTAGGGTTCATGGTTAGACAAACCATCCAACGATCGGACATGTGACACTATCTCAACAAAATATAATCCACACAATTACACATGTGCTCCACATGGTTCAAAAAACTCCTCATAAATCATCTAAAAGTGCATTGTACCCACATATTTCTCCCTCATATGGTTAGCTACAAAGTTAGACAGACCGTTCATCGACCACAATCCCAGTCCATATTCCCCCCAAATTCCCATTTTAGAAACCCTACACCTAATAACTCTATGAATAAGACAAACTGAAAATAAAACTCAAAATTATATGTACCAGTGCCTTAGTGGTTGTCACAATACACAGCTAGAATCAATATGAGATGAAATGGAGGAAAAAGAAGAATTCTAGAGAAGAAATTCCATTGTGAATGGTTTTGATACATGGGATGGTAAACTATGAGCCAAACATGGAACAATCACAACCATAGATATAAAAAAAATTCATATAGAAAGCACATGGTTTTCCAGACAATTCATTCTAACAATGAAACCCTAATCTCGTTCACTATTTTCACCTCCGAAATGCAAAATGACCCCTCAAATCACCTCTTCTCTCAATGGGGATAAAAATCATAAAAATATCAGGAATACATAAAAAAATCAAAAACTGAACACAATATCAAGACTCAAGCCTGATACACCCAAGGAAACTCGTGGTTCAGTGCGATAAAGAGCTGGGCATGCCATTTCTAGCACACTCTACTCCAGTACCAATAGCAATAACAGTCTTAAGACTACTTATACTCACCAAATATCACAATAGGGTATCTCTAATAATATATTTTTAATGAAAAAACCTAGTTCATCCATCCATAGAACACTGAAACTGATCTAGAAAATACCCAAGGAGAATTCATGATCACCTCGAGCTAGAAACAAGTACCAGGGTCTTATAACATAATCGTTGGAAATGATTTCAAACATGAATAACCAAAAAGGAAAATGATACTATAACTAACTCATAATATTCTTCGTAAACAAAAGGAATAATCAAGAGATTAAATAATGAACGAAACATCTGATTCATAAGAAGGAAACATAACAAAAATGAATAGACATCAACTCATCTCAACATTGAGGCTATAAATAAACAGATAAAAAACATCCCAATTGAAAAAAAACTTTAAAATAATAGCTCCTCACGAGTTAAACCTTGAAATAACACTTCTCCAACTACATAAAACCTTGTAAAATGTAAATGTAAAAGATCCACTAAAATTAGGTTCACATTCCTTTACCTATATCTTTCAAAACAGAGTATTGATACACCCATAGTCATAGGTAGGGTGTGAGCCACAAATCCCAGTAGGATACCACCATGAATCTATGTAAGGATTTCTTGACCATATAAACTAATTATTATCATTCCAAAACCAATTTTTCAAAACCAAGTACAATTTTTAAATTAAGATAACTTGAAAAAAATCCTTTAGAAATCCTTTTGGGTTTTATATAAAACTAACAATATTTTAAAATCATGGTAAAAAAATGTGTTTCCAAAAAAATTATAAATAGGGATAAAAATAAAAAAATAAACCCACTAAGTAAAGCTTTTTAAATACACTAAAAAAGGCATAAACATAAGAATAAAGACAAATACAATTATGTAAGAAAGTAATACAAATGGGAATAAGAATAAGAGGAAATATTTGTAATAAAAATGGGTTTTAAAAATAATATGATGGGAATAAAATCATCATATGACTCATAATGATAAAGAGTGAAATATTGAAATGAATATAATAAACACACATAGAATTAACATCATGTATGAAGTATATAAAATAAACTAGGAATAAGTAATGTGCACCACAAGTTCTAACCATAAGGTTCTAGTGTAAGTTAGTCTAAACATAGTTTTCTAGCTAGATATACATGTATAACATGTTTGGAGGATCTAAAAATATTCCCCAATACAAAAAATCTAAGATCTCTCTCATTACCTTGGTCATCATCTTGGAAGATCTCTCATTATTCCTCATCAAAGGCTCTCTTATTCCATTAAACAATATTTTTGAAGCTTACTTGATATTACTCCTAAAAGTCACTCTCAGTCCCTTGAAAAATATTTTAGAATCTCTCTTGGTATTTATCTTTAAAGGATATCTCATTCCCTTTAAAAACACACTAAATATAGTCCACGACAAAATCTAAGGTCCCAAGACCCATGTTATCTAACACAAAACCAAGGCACCCATGTGCTACTTAATGCCAAACACACAAAATCAATTTCAAAATATAATTTAATAATAAAAATTTCCCATAAAAAAACATTCACAGAAGGTAAAACATGAAAATTTATAATACAAGTCATTATTCAAGTAAAAAACTACTTTTTAATACATCTACTATAAAATAAATTTAAAACCATAAAAAACTCCTCACATGATCCATTTAAACAAATTTACAACCCATTTATGCCCAAACCATGTCAAGAATTCAACACCATGAAATAACTCTTTAAAAACTATTTCTATATAAATCACGCATTAAAAAACCATGAAATACCTCCTTTGATATATTTTAATAAACAGATGGAGAGAACAAAATATAGATCCCTTTGTAAAGACACTTTAAAACATTAAATTTCTAACATAAAACATGCATTACATAAAACATAGATACAACACAATTCATTAATTTTTTAAGGAATTTCATTAATCCAAACACTAAAGGTAACTAAGAATCAATGGTTAACCATGGAAAAATCAATTAAATAGATACACCAACATCATTATCATTTAAAAACCTTTAGATTTCATTGATAACCACTATATTTGAGGAATAGGGGTCCTCACACACCTAAGATACAAATAAGAAATCTCATAAAAAAACCCTTGAATAATACATGGGGAATTATAGGGTTTCACTCTTTCATGAAAGTAGAAGGATAATGGTAGAAGATGGGAAAATAAAGATAAATCATGGAGAAAAGGTTTTTAACTCAATATAACCCACCATGGAATCAAATAGAAATCCACTATGGTGAAAGGGGAGAAGATTTATGAATAATGGGAGATATATGTGCACATGTGGGAGGAGAAATAGAGCTAAAGGGAGTTAAAAAAAGGGAAAATAAGAAATTTATAAATATAAAATGACCTAGAGAACTCGTATGGTTTGGATGCATGGTTAGAAAAACCACGTGGAAACCATGAATGAGTCACTATATCCCCAATTCTAAAGCCACAAAGTTACTTTTGAATCTACCTTGGTTTTAAAAATCGTGATCATGCTATGAAAAATAAAACTTTCACCTAACTATAATCCTCCCATTGTTCACCACACATTTAGAAAAATTGTGTTCTATGGTATATTTTCCTAAAATCCTCATTTTAGGAGTCCCAACACTCAAGAACTTCAAGAAAAATAACATGGGTAAATAAAAACCCAATATAGGCATACTAGTGACATGATGTGTGTCACAATAATCATCTTACCCCACATCACCATATTTTGGGAGTCTATAATGCAATCTGGCTGCTCAACAATAGTGGTATTGGGCTCCACCTCCAAGTCCTCCAACTCTATCACATGATACATATCTGAATGAAAGTCATTCAGTTCGGATACATGGAACACATCATGAATGGATGTAAAGTTGGGTATTAAATCCAACTGGTACACCACCTTCCTAGGACTTCACAAGATCTCAAATAACCCAACATATCATGGTTCCAAAATTTATTTTCCAACCAACCAAGAAGTACCCAACTTGGGGAAAACAATAAAAACACCTAATCAAATACCAAAAACTTTAATAGATGACATAAAAAACCAATATAAGATTTATGAAGACTATGACATGTCACAAACAATTTTTGAATAAGATGAACCTTCTCTATAGAATCCTAAATTAATCACATTCCCAATAAGGAGAACTCACCAAATTCCATAAAAAAGATAGGATATAAACATTATTTTACAAACAAATCCTCAAAGGGATCCATCTTGTTTAAATTATGGTTACTGTTATTATAAGAAAATTCAACCAAGGGAATATGCTTCTCAAAATATTTTCCAAAGAAAATAATGTGTGATCGAAGAATATCCTCAAGAATATGAATTTCACACTTAGTCTGAACATCTATTTAAAGGTGATACATTATTATAAACTTTCTCTAAGAACCCATAACCTCCTAAATACTAGTACAAAAAATGTAAAGTAAATAATGGGTCTTGATCATAAATAATGGATAAAGGCATTCCATAAAGTCTTACAATCTCTTATATGTAAAGGTTTCCAAGACCATATACCTTCATAGACTCTATGATAGGAATGAAATGGGATGATTTATTTAACTGATCAATAATCAACCAAATAAAATCCCTCCCACTAGGGGTATGAGGCAAGGAAATCAAAAAATACATTGAAATCTCATCCCACTTTCATACCAAAATAGGAAGGGGCTAAAATAACCATCCTGCTCTCTGATGCTCGACTTTGATTAGATAAGAGGTTATACACTGATCTAAAATTAAAAAAAACTCCTCATCCTAGTATACCAATATTGATGTCTCAAATTATAGAACTTCGTGGTCTCTCTGAGGTGAACAAGACAATTATACAATTAATCATCCTCTAATAAATATATCCCCAAATCTATAAGAATCACAAACCTCTCCCAACACTATAGAAAATTCATTATTTAATGATGGTTATTTATCAAAAGTTTGAAAAATTTCAAATGAATATTTACTAAAACTTAAAAACACTCTTAATCAACTATATTTATTTACTATCCACTAATTCAATCGCTCATGCCCATTCCTCCCATTTTTGATCCATTTCCCAAGAACATCACCCATGAGACTCTCACAACTAAGCCCTATCCACCAAGACCTCACTTTAATATGCCTCATCACCACATATCTTTCTCTTGCACTTGACCTTATGGTATCCATCACCATCATGTGACCTCTCCACTAAGACCTCACTACCACCATCTTTGCTACCACCACTCTCTCCATCACCATTGACTTCACGGTCTCCCTCAACCTTGTTATTTCCCTTACCCCTACCCATTGATTCGCTAACAAGATTCACTTCCTTCAAATCCCTCCCCTATTTATCACCATTTCTATCTTGTTGTTAATCATTTATAGCTCACTAATCACCTAATAGGTTTGATAAAGGTTATATATATTCATCTTTTAAAGTATGTTCCATATATTATTATTATTTTGATGAAAATGAATCCAAGAAATTTCTTTTTATTTTTAACCATGAATAAATTTGTTATTATTTAATTATTTTAGTATTTATTAATGTAAACATAGGTTGTCACAGTTTATCTAATAATTGAAAAACATGCATGGTCAATATTTTGGTTTCATTTTTATGGAGTATAATTTTATTAATATATATTTTTAGTTGTTAAAACATTTGTGAAGATATTAATTTTTATAGTTACTTTTCTTTAAATTTATATATTTAGTACTATAAAAAACAATAATAATAATATATATTTAATAAAAAATTCCATGGATTATTTTATTCTTTTTTCATTAATTGTTTCATTAAAGGAATGTTGTAAATTGGTGATATATGGATAAAAGATAAAATGAATTACCTAGGAACACACCTCAATATGCTAAGGGTTTGTAATATTTTTTATATTTTTCAATTTCTAATTGATCTGTTAATGAGAAAAATAAGATTTCCGTTTCCTAAACGTAAATTTAAAAGATGTTTTTTAAAGATTAATACATTAACTTACATATGAAATATGTTTTACATTTTTTATTAATATTCATTGTTTATCATTTTTAAATTTCTTTTTATGCATGAATTATTTAATCATGAAAAAAATTTCATAATTATTTCAATATATATAGTTTCTAATTTTTTTTACCTGTTTAAATGAAATGAATTCCTAAAAAATGATTCATCGAAAATAGTCAATTTCCACCTTATGTCCCCCCTACAATGCAGATGTCATAGACATTTTCTAATGACCCATCATCTCCTTTATAATGGATTCGCATTGACCCCACACCAAGGACACCTACCATTCCATCAGGTTACCTCCCTAAAATATTTGGGATTCCCTCTATATCCCTCCCGATAGCATGTAACACACTACCTACTGATTTAGTTATTTATGCACAAAATGATCCTGTAGTGATGGAATAGGTGGTAATTATTATTTATTTAACAGGATATTGGTGGGTTATAATAATAGGTACAATATTTAATGTGAAAAAACTTAATGCACCTTTTTATACTAATAATTTCATTTTTCATAATATACAGAAGAAATACTACTGTAAAGACAAATATGAATAGTTCAAAGTGTAGAATATGAATGGATTGAAGATAGTTATCCCATTTGATTATTTTGGGGTCCCCATATAGGATACCTCAAGAATATTTGGACATATCCTAGTAAAGTTAGAATTTGAGTCTATGAAACTTCTCATTACATATTATGATTAGATACATATGCCTCTATAATAGAAGAATGAAATATTTGATTCATTGCACACGAGCCTTAGCCCAGTTGGTGAGGACTCTTCAAGTGCATCCAAGGGACCCAAGTTTAATTCCATGTGGAGGTATATTTCTATGGTACTATAGTAGTACTATAATATAAATTTTAGTAGGAACTATAGAAGGAGCTGTAGTAGGTACTGTACAAGGTACTATTTGGTACTGTAGTAGCTTGAACTATTCACCAGTTTCAGCCTTCGGGCCACTGATTTGGTCCTAGGATCCTACAAGGACTTTGGGCCACCCATGGCCTTCAGGCTCGTAAGACTTTCAGGCCACCTCAAGGACTATAGGAAACCTAAAGGCATTTGTTCCACTTAATGACATTATTTCCACATGTAATGAAAATGAAGCCAGACATACTTCAATGAACAAGGCTCTATATGAGGATTCAAGATCAGGAACATTCCCACGAGTGGAGCTAATTGGATTTGGAAGAATGAGAGGGTATGTAATTTAAATATGTACTGGACTTGTGCATCTCTGCATAGGATAGCTAGCCGACTAGCCTTGTAATGGTGGCGATCTAACATCAAGATATTCGTTGGGGAGGGACTGTTTCAAGTAGTCTATTTGGGAGGAATTCTTCTAAGGCCTCCGAGTCATGTAATGTGTTTCTAAGCCTACAGGCCATGTAAGAGTTCCCCCTCATCCCTTATAAGGTGTATTATCAAAAATAAATAAAAATTGATAGCCTTCGGTCCATTTAGGTAGGATATATTTGATTCATTTATAAAGGTAATTTTAATAAATCATGCCTTAATTTAATGTCATTATTTAAATTAATTATAATATCTTGAAGAAATTTCTTACATAAGATGTTATTCTACATTACTATGAAAGACTCCATTACATGTAATTGGTAATTAAATAATTTTGGTAAGAAATAGAAATATTATAAATAGATATTTTGGCATGAGTTCAAGGATACATTATTGACTACTCAATAGATGTTTCACAAGGTGCCCAAAGGGGAACCTCAAGAGTAGTGGGAAGTTTTTGTTGATATTCAACACCATGAGACACATATGATATTGAAGAATATATTATTATTTTAATATAAATTTAAATATATACATAGATATGAAAATCAGGTAGAATTTCATACATTACAATTAAATTACATGTTATTTATTTCAAGAAGTTTCAATAAAAATGTATCGATCTATGGAAAAAAGACCATACATTACACTGACAGTTTGAAGAGTATTTCAGGAAATAGGTCCACTATGGAAATATTTTCATCAGTTCAAATATTTATATTATAATATTATGTGTTTCATACATTAAAAAAATAATTTATATCTTTTTAATAAAAAAATATGTTAGGGTTCCATGTCCAATAGAAAAACATTTGGTCAGATGTTCATATTAAATATGATGAGACTTTTGTGAATGAACCTATCAAAGATGCTAGGGTATGGATTTATTTTCGTATCTAATGGGTCGTACAAACATCTTAATACCATAATTACTTAAGAGACCTTGGATTATTTATATAATATCATTAAAAATAATTTGAAATATTTTATTTATGGAATACAATTATATTTTTTATTTGATCTTATATATAATTTGTCTATAAGATGGTATGTCTAAACATATGTGATTTATAAACATATTTTTATTATCATATGTGTTTTATATAGATACCAATTCCTATAATATAAGGGTGTATTTGGAAATATGGGATGCCACATGTTTATTGTTTTGGGTTTTTTATTAGTTTCACATGGACTATTATTTATTTGGATTCCATGATATATGATAATGTGAAAAAAGAGATTTAAATTTTCTACACTAGTGATTAAAAAGTTTAATTATTATCACATTATTATTTATTGGTCTGTTTTATTATGAAATTATTTATGATATAGAAATATCAATTATATTTTGTTTGATGTTAATAATTTATTAATTTAAATTTTTCTGATATCTGATTTACACGAAATAACAACATAAATTTGGGATGCTAATCTCACACATTATTTCTCAGTCTCCCATGACGATCCAATATGTCGGTTCCTTGGGAAGGATCATCCTAGCCATGTTCCTAAGAAGGGTTCTAGACCAATTTTATCTGTGATTTTGTGTAACACCCCGAGATTTTATGAAAAATATTCTTTTAATTTCATTAATGTCTTGTGTTGTATGCTACACCAAGATTACCTTGCGCTATACGCAACACCGTATTAGCTTGCAGTATACGCAACACTATTCTTGGATCGTGTTACACACAATTTTGATAATAGTTATTTTACGCAACATTGAGTATATATATATATATATATATATTCACTGTATAAATGAAATATGGTTGGGTTATATTATACGAAACAACGAAGGATTCTTGCACAACACGCAATCCTGACTTGGCTTGCATTACACGCAAGCGTGACCTTCCGCAATAGCGTGTGTTGTACGCAATACGGAGTTTCGCTAAACAATGATATGCTATTAAAATATTATTAAAACTAGCCGTGATGAATAGTAATAACCACTTTTTGAAATTTTGTAAATTTTATTTTTCAAAATGGACTTCATTTTTGGATTTGGAATATTGAAATTATCTTAGGGTGAAATTTTGGTAATTTTTGGATAACTTTCATATTTTGATGAATAGTGAAAATTACTAAATTTTAATTAAAAACAACTTTTTCAATCAAAATAATTAATAGTGATAAATTATTAATTTGAGTGGTTTTAAAGTATATTTAGAATATATTTTTACAATTTAATACAATGTTGGTCATTGGATGTAATTTCACACTTAAACCAGACATAAACACATGTCAATCTTTTGATAGTTATTACCTCTTAAGAACACACTATTTGTTTTGACGACGGGAATTAATTTTTAAATTAATTAATGCAACTGATATTTTTTGAATTTGGTAAAATAGAAATCATTTTTGAATTCATAATATCAAATATAGCTTAGGCCTAATTTTTTGTATTTTTCTGGAAACTTTCATTTTTTGATGAATAGTGAAACCGCTAAGTGGTAGTTAAAAAAACTGATTTTTTCATAAAACTTAATTTTACCGCTTGTGTGAGTGGAATTTCAAAAATCCGAGAGACACGGTTGATGTCAGTAAGTAAAATGTGGTTCAATGAGATTAAAATAATTTTTGGTGAATAGTAACTTTTTACTGTTTTTACCACGATTAAAAGTAAATAGGGCAATTAAGGGTAAAAATGATATTATTATTAACCTAACACATGTCTTAATTCTATTGGATAAGTGTAATTCGACCAAAAAAAACCTTAGGAATAAAATATGGCCATTTAGGCCCACTTGGATTAGATTAGGACATTTATTATTAATTTATTTAAAGAAAGGTTAAAATAGTTAAAATCAAAGTTTAATAAGTATATCATTTTTAATATAGGATTATACATAAGATAAATTCAACTATAAATATTAATTAGAAAGCTAAAACGATTTCCTACATAATGATATTTTATTTTTAATTTTTAGACTTTATATAAGTTAATTTATTTATGACACAAAGATGATGCAGTAATTATCTTATTAATGAAATATTGACCTAATTGATGTTATAAATACCCAAATAAATGTAATTTGAGACTTTTTATGAATTAAACCAATTTTATAGGTTAATATGACATGTTAGTATTGATTTAATTAACTTTTTTCGAACTAATCATTCTATTATGATTTTTACAAAAAAATCAATTACTAAATAGTGTCAAAATTGACATAAAATAGTTTTTAAAACAAATATTATATTATTAATTTTTATTTGATTACTAAAACTCTAAGGTTCGGCCAAATGACTTAGAAAAGGTTATATATATTAATAATAAACAACTTGGGGTTCGTTTGGCTTGTTATAGTAAGTTTATTAACCTTATAGTATAAGAACACAAGAAGACATGGTAAAAGTAAAATTATTTAACTTAATGTTAAATCTAAATGATAAGGTTAAAATAGGAACCTAAACTTGTCTAAATTCTATTGGATGAGAGGATTTAGACCCATCCCCACCTTAGATTCTAAATAAATCAATTTTGAGCTATTTAAAATCGAACTCGACTTTATAATAAAATAATATTTTTAGTTTTTCCAAAGGAGCCCCTCTCCTCCCTTATAAAAGGGCACCTACTCCCCCTCTTCCTCACACCACTTTGAGCCTTCAAGCTCGTCCAACCCCTGCCAAATTCTCTTCTACACTTCCCTAGAAACATCTTATAGGGCCTGGTATTCTTCAAAGACCAATTTTAGTGCCCTAAGTGGAGGACTCAAAGAGGCGCTTCAAAGAAGAGGTAATGTCCGTTACCGATTCATTCAACTTTATTTCTTCTTCCACTTCTTCTTATTAGGTTGTTTAATTATGAAGTAATAACATCAGTATCACTCATATACTTATATGTTTTTATAATTATGAAACAACCCTATTTCACCATCTATCCATCCTACGGAAAACGAAATCACCGCGCGTGCGTACGTACGGAATACCGTCTCCACGTCGTGGTGTAATCTATTTTCCACCACCACCTTACTTGGATGGGTATAATGGTGTACATAATAACTATATATGATTATTTTAAGGTGATATTGATTATGAAATAGTATACATACACTCCAATACAATTCCACGATCATGAGAACGATATCATCGCTCGTGCGTACGTACGGACTACCGTCTCCACGACTCGATGAGATACATTCTCCACGTTAACCATTCATGAACGATTATAAAGTATATATAATAAGTAATCATGAAATATATGAAATAATAATGATACTGGATTTATGTGTATATATATGTATGTCATCTACTTAATTCCATTCAACTCAATAAGGAAACAAAAACAACGTTCATGCGTACGTACGGCCTACCGTCTCCATGAACAATGTATTTCTTTCCATTTACTAATCTATTATATATATGTATATTCTGAATATATATTATATATAAATCATGTTTTATATTCTGGAATTATGTAATCATGATCTAAGTAATCATATGAATAATTACAAGTCAAAACACGGACGAAAAATGAAACGATTTTACCCAAAACGCTCTTTAACATGGAATTTACAAAAGAACGGGTAATATAAAGTCATAAGTGAACCATATATGATATCATAACAATGAGTATGATTCTGGAACAAGTCAATGACATTATTTAAATCATTATACAGGAGGTTCGGACACTTACAAAGCAAATCGGACCTAAGGTAAGGGAAATATCACAATCTCATTTTTATCCGAGATTGTTTATACTTTGGCATTTGCTGGGGTGTATTTTATCATCCACATCCATGTTTCCTCAATATGAAATATTATTTCCATCCAACTAAAATTGTTTAAATCCAAATGTACCCTTCGGTGAGTTTTTAGTAAAGGATATAAAAGGAATCTTTTGTCGTTTTTCGTACGAGGTACTTTTTGACTTTTCTGAAAAAAGTACAAAGAATGTTTTTTTAACTTATAGGGCATGAATGGATTTTAAAAACATTATTTCCAAGAAGCTTCCTTTACAATTTTTCATGTTTATTTTTAATCAACTTCTTTTATTTTATAATTGTACGACATGTTAAGAAAGGAAAAGTGTTTTTGAAGTAGAAATGATATTTTCCTCAAGAATGGAGTTCATGTGTTTTATCAAAATTATTTTCCATATAAGATAATATAGGTTTCTGTTTTTATCACTATTATTACATTGATTTGATTATGTTGTGATGTAATTATTTTTATGAATTCCTTTATCTTATATGAATTGTTTGATGATGTCACGATGTTTAAGATTCCCATTTTTATTACATGGGTTATGCAATGATGTATGATTTATGATTTTGTGGCACACATAAGAATGGTATAATTATGAGATGGGTGGGACCTATATCTCCCTCCAATTCATTGGGTAAATATTTTATATCTCATGAGATAGACATGGCTGGAACGGTAGGTTATAACGGTTCAGTGAAACAGGACTGAAACAAGGAGTGAACTCGGTTCAAAAAGGGACTTTGTCTGCTAAGATAGTCTTGGAAATGAGTCTTGACTAATAAGAAATGATTCTCTATGATTATGTGTGTATGAAAAAAAGTTTCATGTTTTAGGTTATGATTATTGGGATTACATTTCACTACTATGATTTATCCCATGTTATGAAATTATGATCTCTTTTGCAGGTTAAGATTTATAAAAGATATGTTCTTATGAATATGATGTGATTGATATTTCTTTTGTTTACCCTTACCGAGCATTTGATCTCACCATTTTATGTTTTCTTTTCCCCATGATATAAATAAAGGATTTAGGCTTAAAAAAAAGAGAAGATCTTTATGGGAGATGTTGAAGATCTTTCACCATGATTAGAAGATTATATTATGAGTTTCCAAAGACACTAAACTATTACGGTCCTTATGTGTGTGTTTTTGTTATGTAGTAGGTATTCCACAAAAGTAATGTAATGTCCATGTACGTCAAGCTTCGAGTCTCTACAGTTGGTATCCAAAGAAGGTTTAGTCAACCTTTGGAAACTAGGATGTGAGAACTTTAGTGAGATCCCTAGAGATATTTCTAAGGTATGTCTAGTCATGTCCCTAAGGATAAGTATATGTATAGGATATAGTCCTAGAACTATGGTAATGATATTCGATTAAACAAAAGATGTTAGATATTGAAGTTACTCCCCCTTTATTATGATTTTTACCTCTCACACTATTCTTTTTGGGTTTTAGACGATGGCTGGAACCCGAAGGAACCGTGTTGATCAATGTAATGGACAATGCAATGATTGTCCTCCTGAACAAACAAATGTTATTGGAGATGGAGTGCCAAATCTTATTGCTATACTTACACAAGCTATGAATCATTCTGGACTTCTAAATGAGCAGAGAAGGGAACAATATTCTATTGAGTCATTCATGAGGCAACGTCCACCTTCTTTCAGTGGGTCTTCAGATCCACTTGTTGCTGAACAATGGATCAGTACTACTGAAAAGTTATTTTCAGTTCTTCAATGTTCTGAACATGATAAAGTCATATTAGCAGTGTATCGTTTGGAAGGTGATGCTGATCAATGGTGGAATCTTATCAAGAATACGAGGCCAAGAGATGAAATTGAGTCCATGGAATGGGACGAGTTCAAGAACTTATTTTTCAATAAGTACTTCCCTCGTATTCTTCGAACAAAGATGGAGAAGGAGTTTCTTCAACTAAAGCAAAAGGATGATGAATCTGTTGGTATATATGAAGCGAATTTTACATGTCTTGCAAGGTATGCATCTGGCGTTATCATCCAACCTGAAAGTAAAGTTGATCGATTCTTCAGTGGCTTAAAACCAAATCTTCGAAGGGCATTAGCTATAAGAGACTTCAGTAGCTATGAAGAAATTGTACGCTATGCTATTAAGGTAGAAATGGAAGTTGGTGTTACATATTAATCTCATGGTTTTGACAAGAAACGAAAGATGGAGTTCAAGGAGAAATCTCAGAATAATGGTGAAAAGAAGATGAATGTCTCCTTATGCTCAAAGTGTGGAAAGAAGCATGGTGGAGATTGTCTTAAAGGGACTAGAAAATGTTTTAAGTTTGGAAAAGAAGGTCATCGAGCAGTTGAGTGTCGAAGTAATGGAAAAAGGGTTTCTATTGATGTGAATAAAGAAAATACTGTAAATAACGCACCACCAACACTTCAATGCTTCAAGTGCAAGGAAATGGGGCATTTTGCTAATAAATGCCCTAATCCAAGGGTTTGTGATGATTTACAGGAGCAACCACTTAAGGAAAAGGACAAAGGGAAGTCACATGCGATCACTATTGGCGATGTTGAATATGACAACAATGTGGTGGAATGATTAAGTGTTTATGTAATGGGATTGCAAAATAATATTGTATATAGTATCATGGAATATTGGAATATTTATGTATTGGTCTATTGTGGTTTTCAATGGTACCGGTAACCATAGAATCTGATTGAGATATTTTTTTTGGAAAAAAGATGATATGCGCATAATGAAAGGAAAATGAGAAAATGAAATGTTTGACCGTATTCATGAGGTCATGACTGATATAAGCAGAAGGTTATATCATGGTTTGAGTATATAGAATTTTTGGATTTTGGTATGTGGAAAGAATTAACTTTTGACAGCATTCATGTTTTCACTAAGGTTCAATGGGTATTCATTCTTCAAGAGAATACATGATTAAGGTATTCACATGTATGTAATTTGACCAACAAGATATATCTTATGATATATGGGGGATAAATGATGGCATTCACGTGATTGTTATGTGACATTTCAAGTAATCATTTTCTTTATACTATGATCTTGGACCAAAGTATTTTAGATAAGCCTAAAGATTGGAATGGATTATGTTGGACATAAGTTAGGATATAACTTTTTTTGATATTATTGATGGGATGTTATAGTAATATAGTTTTAGAAAAAGGACAACCTGCAGGACGGGCGACAACCCATCGCGTCGGACAAGGCTGTGGGAATCGAACCCACAACCGAAGTGCGACTGGCCTTTATCGCCTACCACTGGCCTACAAGAAGTCCCTGTTTAGTAGAAACTAGTTTTATTATATTAAGCAGTATGATATATGAAGTATAAGTCAATTTTAGGAACCATATATGATTAATCTCACTATATATGGACTTATGTATTTTTTGATAACTTTTATAACCTTTTGTTTGAGACAGATGGAATGACCCATCATTCTATCACATGATCTGCTAACACATCACGAATGACAAATTCAACTTAAATTTATTTAAGAGATGAAGTGGAAATTTTCCAAAGAACGACCAACAGCGAGACTATACCAAAATCACGAAAGTATTTCTTCTAATTCCAATTTCATCAACTTTAGGGAAATGATCTTGAAAACCAAAAATGTTGTCCTAGTGATATTATATCTGACGAATCAGATGGTACCTTAGATCATCACAAATTTTTGGCTTTGTGATTGCTGGATTTTCCATAGCCATGTTCTCTACCACTCTCCATCAGAACTTGATGGTTAGATGTTTCTTCCAAATCCATATTTTCACCTATGTTCTCCTACGTGGAAACCCAGTGATGAGTAAATTTGGGTAACCGTTACATTTCATACTTTAGTTTTTAAAGCCAAGTTTGGGAATTCCTTTTTATGATGTGGGTTTCTATTAAACAAACTTTCGAGTAGTAAGCCATTTATAACCCCGACGAATTTCGAGGGAGAAATTCATTTTTAGGGGGGTAGAATGTAACACCCCAAGATTTTATGAAAAATATTCTTTTAATTTCATTAATGTCTTGTATTTTATGCTACACCAAGATTACTTTGCGCTATATGCAACACCGTATTAGCTTGCAGTATACGCAACACTATTCTTGGATCGTGTTACACACAATTTTGATAATAGTAATTCTACGCATCATTGAGTATATATATATATATATATATTCACTGTATAAATGCAAAATGGTTGGATTATATTATACTAAATAACGAAGGATTATTTCACAACACGTAACCCTGACTTGGATTGCATTACATGCAAGCGCGACCTTCCGCAATAGCATGTGTTGCACGCAATACCGAGTTTCGCTAAACAATGATATGCTGTTAAAATATTATCAAAACTAGCCGTTATGAATAGTAATAACAACTTTTTTAAATTTTTTAAATTTTATTTTTCAAAATGGACTTCATTTTTGGATTTGGAATATCGAAATTATCTTAGGGTGAACTTTTGGTAATTTTCAGATAACTTTCATATTTTGTTGAATAGTGAAAATTACTAATTTTTAATTAAAAAACAACTTTTTCAATCGAAATAATTAATAGTGATAAATTATTAATTTTAGTGGTTTTAAAGTATATTTAGAATATATTTTTACAATTTAATACAATTTTGGTCATTGGATGTAATTTCACATTTAAACTAGACATAAACAAATGTCAATCTTTTGATAGTTATTATCTCTTAAGAACACGCTATTTGTTTTGACGACGGGAATTAATTTTTAAATTAATTAATGCAACTGATATATTTTGAATTTGGTAAAATAGAAGTCATTTTTGAATTCATAATATCAAATATAGCTTAGGACTAATATTTGGTATTTTTCTGGAAACTTTCATTTTTTTATGAATAGTGAAACCACTAAGTGGTAGTTAAAAAAACAGAATTTTTCGTAAAACTTAATTTTACCACCTATGTGAGTGGAATTTCAAAAATCCGAGAGAAATAGTTGATGTCAGTAAGTAAAATGTGGCTCAATGAGATGAAAATAATTTTTGGTGAATAGTAACTTTTTACTTTTTTTTACCATGGTTAAAAGTAAATAGGGTAATTAAGGGTAAAAATGATATTATTATTACCCTAACACATGTCCTAATTCTATTGGATAAGTGTAATTCGACCAAAAACAACCTTAGGAATAAAATATGACCATTTAGGGCCACTTGGATTGGATTAGGACATTTATTATTAATTTATTTAAAGAAGGGTTAAAATAGTTAAAATCAAAGTTTAATAAGTATATAATTTTTAATATAGGGTTATACATAAGATAAATTCAACTATAAATATTCATTATAAATCTAAAACGATTTCCTACATAATGATATTTTATTTTTAATTTTTAGACTTTAAATAAGTTAATTTATTTATGACACAAAGATGATGCAATAATTATCTTATTAATGAAATATTGACATAATTGATGTTATAAATACCCAAATAAATGTAATTTGAGACTTTTTATGCATTACACCAATTTTCTAGGTTAATATGACATGTTATTATTGATTTAATAAACTTTTTTCGAACTAATCATTCTGTTATGATTTTTACAACAAAATCAATTACTAAATAGTGTCAAAATTGACATATAATAGTTTTTAAAACAAATATTATATTATTAATTGTTATTTTATTCCTAAAAACCTAAGGTTCGGCCAAATGACTTAGATAAGGTTATATATATTAATAATAAACAACTTGGGGTTATTTTGGCTTGTTATAGTAATTTTATTAACCTTATAGTATAAGAACACAAGAAGACACAGTAAAAGTAAAATTATTTATCTTAATGTTAAATCTAAATGATAAGGTTAAAATAGGAACCTAAACTTGTCTAAAATATATTGGATGATAGGATTTAGAACCAGCCCCACCTTAGCTTTTAAATAAATCAATTTTGAGCTATTTAAAACAGAACTTGAATTTATAATAAAATAATATTTTTAGTTTTTCCAAAGGAGCCCCTCTCCTCCCTTATAAAACGGCACCTACTCCCCCTCTTCCTCACACCACTTTGAGCCTTCAAGCTCGGCCAACCTCGGCCAAATTCTCTTCTCCACTTCACTAGAAACATCCTAGAGGTCCTGGTATTCTTAAAAGACCAATTTTAGTGCCCTAAGAGGAGGACTCAAAGAGGCACTTCAAAGAAGAGGTAATGTCCGTTACAGATTCTTTCAACTTTATTTCTTCTTCCACTTCTTCTTATTAGGTTGTTTCATTATGAAGTAATAACATCAGTATCACTCATATACTGATATGTTATTATAATTATGAAACAACCCTATTTCACTATCTATACATCCTACGACAAACAAAACACCGCGCGTGCGTACGTACGGAATACCGTCTCCACGCCGTGGTGTAATCTATTTTCCACCACCACCTTACTTGGATGGGTATAATGGTGTACATAATAACTATATATGATTATTGTAAAGTGATATTGATTCTGAAATAGTATACATACACTCCAATACAATTCCACGATCATGAGAACGATATGATCGCTCGTGCGTACGTACCGACTACCGTCTCCACGACTCGATGAGATACATTGTCCACATTAACCATTCATGAATGATTATAAAGTATATATAATAAGTAATAATGAAATATATGACATAATAATGATACTGGATTTATGTGTATATATATGTATGTCATCTACTTAATTCCATTCAACTCAATAAGGAAACGAAAACAGCGTTCATGCGTACGTACGACCTACCGTCTCCATGAACAGTGTATTTCTTTCCATTTAATAATCTATTATATATATGTATATTCTGAATATATATTATATATAAATCATGTTTTATATTATTCAATTAAGTAATCATGATCTAAGTAATCATATTAATAATTACAAGTCAAAACAAGGATGAAAAATGAAACGATTTTACCCAAAACGCTCTTTAACATGGAATTTACAAAAGAACGGGTAATATAAAGTAATAAGTGAACCATATATGATATCATAACAATGAGTATGATTCTGTAATAAGTAAATGAAATTATTTAAATCATTATACAGGAGGTTCGGACACTTACGAAGCAAATCGGACCTAAGGTAAGGGAAATATCACAATCTCATTTTTATCCAAGATTGTTTATACTTTGGCATTTACTGGGGGGGTATTTTATCATCCACATCCATGTTTACTCAATATGTAACATTATTTCCATCCACCTACAATTTTTTAAATACAATTTTACCCTTTGGTGAGTTTTTAGTAAAGGATATAAAAGGAATCTTTTGTCGTTTTTCGTACGAGGTACTTTTTGACTTTTCTGACAAAAGTATGAAGAATGTTTTTTTAACTTATACGACATGAATGGATTTCTAAAACATTATTTACAAGAATCTTACTTTATAGGTTTTCAAGTTTATTTTTAATCAAATTATTTTAGTTTATAATTGAATGACATGTTAAGAAAGGAAAAGTGTTTTTGAAGTAGAAAGGATATTTTCCACAAGAATGGAGTTCAAGTGTTTTATCAAAATTATTTTCCATATAAGATAATATATGGTTCTGTTTTTATCCCTATTATTACATTGATTTGATTATGTTGTGATGGAATTATTTTTATAAATTCCTTTATCTTATATGAATTGTTTGATGATGTCATGATGTTTAAGATTCTCATTTTTATTACATGGGTTATGCAATGATGTATGATTTATGATTTTGTGGCACACATAAGAATGGTATCATTATGAGATGGGTGAGACCTATATCAATCTCCAATGAATTGGGTAAATATTTTATATCTCATGAGATAAACATGGCTGGAACGGTAGGTTATACCGGTTCAGTGAAACAGGACTGAAACAAGGAGTGAACTCGGTTCAGAAAGGGACTTTGTCCACTAATATAGTCTTGGAAATGAGTCTTGACTAATAAGAAATGATTCTCTATGATTATGTGTGTATGCCACAAAGTTTCATGTTTTAGGTTATGATTATTGGGATTACATTTCACTACTATGATCTATCCCATGTTATGAAATTATGATCTCTTTTGCAGGTTAAGATTTATAAAAGATATGTTCTTATGAATATGATGTGATTCATATTTCTTTTGATTACCCTTACTGAGCATTTGAGCTCACCATTTTATGTTTTCTTTTCCCCAGGATATAAAGAAAGAATTTAGGTTTAAAAAAAAGAGAAGATCTTTATGGGAGATTTTGAAGATCTTTCACCACGATTAGAAGATTATATTCTGAGTTTCCAAAGACACTAAACTATTACGGTCCTTGTGTGTGTGTTTTTGTTATGTACTAAGTATTCCAAAAAAGTAATGTAATTTCCATGTACGTCAAGCTTTGGGTATCTACAGTTGGTATCCGAAGAAAGGTTTAGTCAACCTTTGGAAACTAGGATGTGAGAACTTTAGTGAGATCCCTAGAGATATTTCTAAGGTATGTCTAGGGATGTCCCTAAGGATAAGTATACGTATAGGATATAGTCCTAGAACTATGGTAATGATATTAGATTAAACCAAATATGTTAGATATTGAAGTTTCTCCCCCTTTATTATGATTTTTACCTCTCACACTATTCTTTTTGGGTTTTAGACGATGGAAGGAACCCGAAGGAACTGTGTTGATCAATGTAATGGACAATGCAATGATTGTACTCCTGAACAAACAAATGTTAGGGGAGATGGAGTGCAAAATCTTATTTCTATACATACACAAGCTATGAATCATTCTGGACTTCCAAATGAGTAGAGAAGGGAACAATATTCTATTGAGTCCTTCATGAGGCAACGTCCGCCATCTTTCAGTGGGTCTTCAGATCCACTTGTTACTGAACAATGGATCATTACTACTGAAAAGTTATTTTCAGTTCTTCAATGTTCTGAACATGATAAAGTCATCTTAGCAGTGTATCGTTTGGAAGGTGATGCTGATCAATGGTGGAATCTTATCAATAATACTATGCCAAGAGATGAAATTGAGTCCATGGAATGGGACGAGTTCAAGAACTTATTTTTCAATAAGTACTTCCATCGTATTCTTCGAACAAATATGGAGAAGCAGTTTCTTGAACTAAAGCAAAAGAATGATGAATCTGTTGGTATATACGAAGCGAATTTTACAAGGCTTTCAAGGTATGCATCTGGCTTTATCATCCAACCTGAAAGTAAAGTTGATCGATTCTTTAGTGGCTTAAAACCAAATCTTCGAAGGGCATTATACATAAGAGACTTCAGTAGCTATGAAGAAATTGTGCGCTGTGCTATTAAGGTAGAAATGGAAGTTGGTGTTACATATTCATCTCATGGTTTTGACAAGAAACGAAAGATGGATTTCAAGGAGAAACCTCAGAATAATGGTGAAAAGAAGATGAATGTCTCCTTATGCTCAAAGTGTGGAAAGATGCATGGTGGAGATTGTCTTAAAGGGACTAGAAAATGTTTTATGTGTGGAAAAGAAGGTCATCGAGCAGCTGAGTGTCGAAGTAATGGAAAAAGGGTTTCTATGGATGTGAATAAAGAAAATACTGTAGATAACGCACCACCCACACTTCAATGCTTCAAGTGCAAGGAAATGGGTAATTTTTCTAATAAATTCCCTAATCCAAGGGTTATTGATGATCTACATGAGCAACCACTTAAGACAAAGGACAAAGGGAAGTCACATGCAATCACTATTGGCGATGTTGAATATGACAACAATGTGGTGAAAGGATTAAGTGTTTATGTAATGGGATTCCAAAATAATGTTGTATATAGTATCTTGGAATATTGGAATATTTATGTATTGGTCTACTGTGGTTTTCAATGGTACCAGTAACCATAGAATCTGATTGAGATATTTTTTTGGAAAAAAAAGATGATATGCGCATAATGAAAGGAAAACGAGAAAATGGAATGTTTGACCGTATTCATGAGCTCATGACTGATATAAGCAGAAGGTTATATCATGGTTTGAGTATATAGAATTTTTGGATTTTGGTATGTGGAAAGAGTTAACTTTTGACAGCATTCATGTTTTCACTAAGGTTCAATGGGTATTCATTCTTCATTATAATACATGATTAAGGTATTCACATGTTTGTAATTTGACCAACAAGATATATCATATGATATATGGGGGATAAATGATGGCATTCATGTGGTTGTTATGTGACATTTCAAGTAATCATTTTCTTTATACTATGTTCTTGGACCGATGTATTTTAGATAAGCCTAAAGATTGGAATGGATTATGTTGGACATAAGTTAGGATATAACTTTTTTTAGTATTATTGATTATATGTTATAGTAATATAGCTTTAGAAAAAGGACAACCTACAGGACGGGCGACAGCCCATCGCGTCGGACAAGGCTGTGGGAATCGAACCCACAACCGAAGTGCGACTGGCCTTTATCGCCTACCACTGGCCTACAAGAAGTCCCTATTTAGTAGAAACAAGTTTTATTATATTAAGCAGTATGATATATGAAGTATAAGTCAATTTTAGGATCCATATATGATTAATCTCACTATAGATGGACTTATGTATTTTTTGATAACTTTTCTAACCTTTTGTTTGAGACAGATGGAATGACCCATCATTCTATCACATGATCTGCTAACACATCACGAATGACAAATTCAACTTAAATTTCTTTAAGAGATGAAGTGGAAATTTTCCAAAGAACGACCAACAGTGAGATTATACCAAAATCATGAAATTATTTCTTCTAATTCAAATGTCATCAAATTTAGGGAAATGATCTTGAAAACCAAAAATGTTGTCCTAGTGCTCTTATATCTGATGAATCAGATGGTACCTTAGATCATCACAAATTTATGGCTTTGTGATTGCTGGATTTTCTATAGCCATGTTCTCTACCACTCTCTATCAGAACTTGATGGTTAGATGTTTCTTCCATATCCATATTTTCACCTATGTTCTCCTACGTGGAAACCCAGTGATGAGTTAATTTGGGTAACCATTAAATTTCATACATTAGTTTTTAAAGCCAAGTTTGTGTATTCCTTTTTACGATGTGGGTTTATGTTAAACAAACTTTCGAGTAGTAAACCATTTATAACCCTGATGAATTTCGAGGGCGAAATTCTTTTTAAGGGGGGTAGAATGTAACACCCCAAGATTTTATGAAAAATATTCTTCTAATTTCATTAATGTCTTGTGTTTTATGCTACACCAAGATTACCTTGGGCTATACGCAACACCGTATTAGCTTGCAGTATACGTAACACTATTCTTGGATCGTGTTACACACAATTTTGATAATAGTTATTCTACGCAACATTGAGTATATATATATATATATATTCAATGTATAAATGAAATATGGTTGGATTATAGTATACTAAATAATGAAGGATTCTTTCACAACACGCAACCCTGACTTGGCCTGCATTACATGCAAGCACGACCTTCCGCGATAGCGTGTGTTGTATGCAATACCGAGTTTCGCTAAACAATGATATGCTATTAAAATATTATCAAAACTAGCCGTTATGAATAGTAATAACAACTTTTTGAAATTTTTTAAATTTTATTTTTCAAAATGGACTTCATTTTTGGATTTGGAATATCGAAATTAGCTTAGGGTGAAATTTTGTTAATTTTCGAATAACTTTAATATTTTGTTGAATAGTGAAAATTGCTAAATTTTAATTAAAAAACAACTTTTTCAATAGAAATAATTCATAGTGATAAATTATTAATTTTAGTGTTTTTAAAGTATATTTAGAATATATTTTTACAATTTAATACAATGTTGGTCATTGTATGTAATTTCACATTTAAACCAGACATAAACAAGTGTCAATCTTTTGATAGTTATTATCTCTTAAGAACACGCTATTTGTTTTGACGACGAGAATTAATTTTTAAATTAATTAATGCAACTGATATGTTTTGAATTTGGTAAAATAGAAATCATTTTTTTAATTAATAATATCAAATATAGCTTAGGACTAAATTTTGGTATTTTTTTGGAAACTTTCATTTTTTGATGAATAGTGAAACCACTAAGTGGTAGTTAAAAAAATTGAATTTTTCATAAAACTTAATTTTACCGCTTCTGTGAGTGGAATTTCAAAAATCTGAGAGACACGGTTGATGTCAGTATGTAAAATGTGGTTCAATGATATGAAAATAATTTTTGGTGAATAGTAACTTTTTACTTTTTTTTACCACGGTTAAAAGTAAATAGGGTAATTAAGGGTAAAAATGATATTATTATTACCCTAACACATGTCCTAATTCTATTGGATAAGTGTAATTCGACCAAAAACAACCTTAGGAATAAAATATGACCATTTAGGCCCACTTGGATTAGATTAGGACATTTATTATTAATTTATTTAAAGAAGGGTTAAAATAGTTAAAATGAAAGTTTAATAAGTATATCATTTTTAATATAGGGTTATAAATAAGATAAATACAACTATAAATATTCATTAGAAAGCTAAATCGATTTCCTACATAATGATATTTTATTTTTAATTTTTATACTTTAAATAAGTTAATTTATTTATGACACAAAGATGATGCAATAATTTTCATATTAATGAAATATTGGCATAATTGATGTTATAAATACCCAAATAAATGTAATTTGAGACTTTTTATGAATTAGACCAATTTTATAGGTTAATATGGCATGTTAGTGTTGATTTAATAAACTTTTTTCGAACTAATCATTCTGTTATGATTTTTACAAAAAAATCAATTACTAAATAGTGTCAAAATTGACATAAAATAGTTTTAAAACAAATATTATATTATTAATTGTTATTTTATTCCTAAAAACCTAAGGTTCGGCCAAATGACTTAGATAAGGTTATATATATTAATAATAAACATCTTGGGGTTAGTTTGTCTTGTTATAGTATGTTTATTAACCTTATAGTATAAGAACACAAGAAGACACGGTAAAAGTAAAATTATTTAACTTAATGTTAAATCTAAATGATAAGGTTAAAATAGGAACCTAAAATTGTATAAATTATATTGGATGAGAGGATTTAGACCCAGAACCACCTTAGCTTCTAAATAAATCAATTTTGAGCTATTTCAAACTGAACTTGACTTTATAATAAAATAATATTTTTAGTTTTTCCAAAGGAGCCCCTCTCCTCCCTTATAAAAGGGCACCTACTCCCCCTCTTCCTCACACCACATTGAGTCTTCATGCTCGGCAAACCCCTTCCAAATTATCTTACCCACTTCCCTAGAAACATCCTAGAGGTCCTGGTATTCTTCAAAGACCAATTTTAGTGCCCTAAGAGGAGGACTCAAAGAGGCACTTCAAAGAAGAGGTAATGTCCGTTACCAATTCATTCAACTTTATTTCTTCTTCCACTTCTTCTTATTAGGTTGTTTCATTATGAAGTAATAACATCAGTATCACTCATATACTGATATGTTATTATAATTATGAAACAACCCTATTTCACCATCTATCCATCCTACGGGAAACAAAATCACCGCGCGTGCGTACGTACGGAATACCGTCTCCACGCCGTGGTGTAATCTATTTTCCACCACCACGTTACTTGGATGGGTATAATGGTGTACATAATAACTATATATGATTATTGTAAAGTGATATTGATTCTGAAATAGTATACATACACTCCAATACAATTCCACGACCATGAGAACGATATGATCGCTCGTGCGTACGTACGGACTACCGTCTCCACGACGCGATGAGATACATTCTCCATGTTAACCATTCATGAATGATTATAAAGTGTATATAATAAGTAATCATGAAATATATGACATAATAATGATACTGTATTTATGTGTATATATATTTATGTCATATACTTAATTCCATTCAACTCAATAAGGAAACGAAAACAACGTTCATGCGTACGTACGACCTACCGTCTCCATGAACAGTGTATTTCTTTCCATTTACTAATCTATTATATATATGTATATTCTGAATATATATTATATATAAATAATGTTTTATATTATGGAATTAAGTAATCATGATCTAAGTAATCATATGAATAATTACAAGTCAAAACATGGACGGAAAAAGAAACGATTTTACCCAAAATGCTCTTTAACATGAAATTTACAAAAGAACAGGTAATATAAAGTAATAAGTGAACCATATATGATATAATAACAATTATTATGATTATGGAATAAGTCAATGACATTATTTAAATCATTATACAGGAGGTTCGGACACTTACGAAGCAAATCAGACCTAAGGTAAGGGAAATATCACAATCTCATTTTATCCGAGATTGTTTATACTTTGGCATTTACTGGGGTGTATTTTATCATCCACATCCATGTTTCCTCAATATGTAATATTATTTACATCCACCTACAATTGTTTAAATCCAATTTTACCCTTCGGTGAGTTTTTAGTAAAGGATATAAAAGGAATCTTTTGTCGTTTTTCGTACGAGGTACTTTTTGACTTTTCTGACAAAAGTACGAAGAATGTTTTTTTAACTTATACGGCATGAATGGATTTTTAAACCATTATTTACAAGAAGCTTCCTTTATAGGTTTTCAAGTTTATTTTTAATCAACTTCTTTTAGTTTATAATTGAACGAAATGTTAAGAAAGGAAAAGTGTTTTTGAAGTAGAATGGATATTTTCCTCAAGAATGGAGTTCAAATGTTTAATCAAAATTATTTTCCATATAAGATAATATAGGGTTCTGTTTTTATCCCTATTATTACATTGATTTGATTATGTTGTGATGGAATTATTTTTATAAATTCCTTTATCTTATATGAATTGTTTGATGATGTCACGATGTTTAAGATTCCCATTTTTATTACATGGGTTATGCAATGATGTATGATTTATGATTTTGTGGCACACATAAGAATGGTATCATTATGAGATGGGTGGGACCTATATATCTCTCCATTGCATTGGGTAAATATTTTATATCTCATGAGATAGACATGGATGGAACGGTAGGTTATACCGGTTCAGTGAAACAGGACTGAAACAAGGAGTGAACTCGGTTCAGAAAGGGACTTTGTCCACTAAGATAGTCTTGGCAATGAGTCTTGACTAATAAGAAATGATTATCTATGATTATGTGTGTATGCCACAAAGTTTCATGTTTTAGGTTATGATTATTGGGATTACATTTCACTACTATGATTTATCCCATGTTATGAAATTATGATCTCTTTTGCAGGTTAAGATTTCCAAAAGATATGTTCTTATGAATATGATGTGATTGATATTTCTTTTGTTTACCCTTACTAAGAATTTGAGCTCACCATTTTATGTTTTCTTTTCCCTAGGATATAAAGAAAGGATTTAGGTTTAAAAAAAAGCTAATATCTTTATGGGAGATGATGAAGATCTTTCACCACGATTAGAAGATTATATTCCGAGTTTCCAAAGACACTAAACTATTACGGTCCTTGTGTGTGTGTTTTTGTTATGTACTAAGTATTCTGCAAAAGTAATGTAATGTCCATGTACATCAAACTTCGGGTCTATACATTTTGTAAGGTCATCGGGTATTAAATTAACATATACTTTAGGTTATAGTTATTATTTCCATCCAAATGTTCAGAGGAAATTTATTATGTTGCAAATAACTATTCTAGAAGAAGGGAACATAATCTTAGAATAAGAGACTCATATAAAAATGAATGGTGTGAAGGTAATCGCTCTACAAAAATCATTAATTGAAATATATCATAATATGACTGGATGTGTCCCCATTGAAATTGAATCGATGGGTGGTTTGAGACAATAAGTAAATGATACAATTTCATAATAATTTAGAGAAAAAGATTTTATTAGATTCAAGTAGAAATCTAAATATAAATCAATGTTTTATTTTGAATAAAATTATAATACAGGTTCTAGGATAAGGGAGTGGAGATGGATACCGATATGGATATATAAATAATGATGGAGATGATTGCAATCACTTGTGAAGTAAAGACAAGTATTGATTTCAAACTCAGTGATGGTGTTTTATAACTAAAAACTATTTATAACTTATGATATTTATTCAGATATATATGTTCATTACTTAATTAGTTACATGGATTAGTAAATGTGAAGTCTAATCATGTATATTTTCTTTTATAAATGGATAATGTGATTAATATAAAATAACTTTGGTATAAATTCTATTATGGTTATTACTACTAGATCTTTTTCTAGTACAATTTATAGGTTTTTTGGGGTTAATAGATTCATTTATGTTATTTTTTTGTACATAAATATATATCAGCTGATTAAATTTTCATTAAATAATTTGTATTAAAAATTTATTTTTTTATTAAATAATAATAAACAAAATTTAATAATAGTCACTAAAAACCATTCCATGACACTTCAACAAATCAACCTCATAATTATAAAAATTTGAAATATTTTCAGACTCCATCTCTAGTATTAGTCTTTTAAAATTAATGAAATAACATTTTGAGGTGGTTTAAACCACTACCTATTTAAAAAACCATTGTTAAAACATGGATTTGGAATAGGGAGAAAAAAAAGAGAACCCTTAGGTGACCGTGAACAATCTACCAATGTATCATCACTATTTAAATCTATTTTAAGAAGTTGTTATTTTTAATCCACTGAATTCTCAAGTCAAATATTATCATTATAGAAAATGTGACTTGAACACATACTAGGAACACCTTCTAATCATCCTCTATCACATCCAAATGCATCTCAGAAAATAAAATCATCAAGATCCATTCCTATATGGATTCCATCACTACTCAGGTTGGTAGTTTCCTACTCTAGGGATCAGCTACTATATTCTCCTTTTTAGGGAATATGGTATATCAAAGAAAAATTACTATAGATACTGTAATTCCCTGACCCTAGTTACCCAGAGTTAGTGCATTATTACATAACATTTGCATGATACAAGGAAATCGTGTCCTGAAAGACCGATCCATTTAGTAGCTTTGGAAATACTAGATACATTCATAAGTTTCACATTAAATTATAAAATGAAAAAACACAACAACATTGTTTCCATAGACCACACTCATATCCCCTCAGACTATCCCTACAGGTCAGTCATAAAATACTTCTTCGCATCCTGGGAAAAATAACACATAGAAAGGGGTGAGCTCAGATGCTCAGTAAAGATAACAATATAAATGAAACTTTCATAAAGAAGTATAAACATTTAAGGTAATGTATAAGACTAGAAAATCATTTTAAACTTAAACTTAAACATAATATGGAAAATATAAAATAAAATATTGTCATTTACTTATTTACATGGATATTCTACTAGTCAAATAATCACATGAAATATCAATAGCCACTTTCATAATGATGGAATGCATAATGCCAGACTTCATAACCACATAGTCAAGGCCTTGTGCCAAGACTACAAATAAGAATTTGTCAAGGCCTTGTGCTAAGACACTAGTTTGTCTCATGAGACCAACCGATTCATATAGGAGCTATAGCAGGCTCCACCCATCACATACAAAGTCCAATGCATTCCTCATATAAAAAGGTCTAAAAATAACATAAACATTGGTATTAAAACTAGCATACGAAATGTCAATACATTATCCATAAACCATGAATGGTGTAAAAATAAAACATCCACAGTCAAACATATCACAAAACCTTCAATAAAACATGGATGTTTTGTATCATAATAAATCAACTTCAAATAAGCTTAAAATCCATCAAATTATGTTGACATAGATGAGATAAAAACATTTTTTAGAGAAATATATCTTTCTATTTTGAAATCATTTAAAACTATTATAATTATAAAAGAAAGCATTTATTTTGGAAATATTATTATAATCTTGTAAGGGAATCTTTGATGATGTTATAATGGCGGAAAATAGGCGCACCCACCGTATAAGTTGAAAAAACATTCTTACCTTAATTTTGTCGAAAAGGTTATAAAGTACCTTGTTTGAAAAATGATGGAAAGATTCCTTTCAAAATAAATAAGGTCAAATAAGTTTATAAATGAATTTAACCCATTCTCTAGTGAATAGTAAAAATATTTGAAATACATTTTAAGAAACATGGATGTGGATGATAAAGAGATCCCAATAGATAATTACTTATAAACAACCTCAGATAATGAAGAGATTGTAAAATTAACCCTTACCTTGTACTTTTCCTTAGATGAGGGTACGTTAAATTACTTTATAATAGTTAAATCATTGTTATTAAATTATATTAGAACCATATACATAAATATGATATTATATATGATCTTCTAATATTGCTTTGTTAATAATATTTTAGTATTATCTTTGTTTTGGGTGTTAACTGATTCATTTTCCTTTATATTATTTGTTATGTGATTAAAATTTGTTATGGATGGTATGTATCTTATTTATATCCATAATGATATAAAGTATTCAAACATTATTTTTAATCATCAAATGAAAGTTATTCTTGAATGGATATGATGGGGAATGAATCTCATCGCGTTCGTGGAGACGGTAAGCTGTACACACGCACGAGTGACAATGTCATTTTTTGATATTAAAAGAATATTTAATTGGGTGGTATATCATATATAAAGAATCATTATCATGTTATATTTATTATTTACATATTTATACATCATTATTATATCCATCCAAATAATAATGTATTGAAAAACTACTACACCACGACCTGGAGACGATAAGCCGTACGTACATACGTACGTATGGTGACATGTCATTCAAAGGATGGATAGAATAATTAATATGGTTGTACCATATTTATAATAACATCATAGTATATACAAGATATTGGAGTTATTATTTTATAATTAAAACAACAAAGAAAGAGGAAGTGGAAGAAGAAAGGAACTTGAAAGAGGTGATGAAATATTTACCTCTTCTTTGGGTTCTTCCTTTTGATTTGATCAAAAGGGATCCTTAGGTTAGCTTTCGGACTAAAGGAAGGACTCTAGGATGAAGGTAGGAAAATTGATAGGATATTTGGGTAGGTTTTGACTTACAGAAATTGGTTTTATGGTGTGAATTTGAGATAAGGGGAAGTGACCTTTTATAAGAGGGGTGATGTTCACCTTAAGAAAAGATTGAAATATTATTTTATAATAAAATAATTTTCGGTTTCTAATGGATCCAAAATGATTTATTTTGAGGATAAAGTGGGGATGGGATTAAAACCACTCATCCAATAGGTTTTAGACAGGTTTGGGTCACTATATTAACCTTATCTTCTAGATTTAACCCTTAGTTAATTAGTTTGGAATTTACCACGTCTCTTTGTATTTTTAAATTACATGGTTAATAAACATAATATAAACTTCCAAGATAACTTAAAGTGGTTACTTAATTAAATATATAATATTATTTAAGATTTTTGGCTGAAACTTATATTTTTAGGAATATAATATCAATTAATAATATAATATTTGTTTTAAAAACTCTTTTATGTCAATTTTGACAATATTTGCTATTTTGTTTTTGTTAAGTTAGTAACAACATTATTACTTAAAAAAAATCCATTTAATCAATCATAAAATGTCACATAAACCTATAAAATTCGTTTATGGAATCAAAACTTTCAAATTATTTTTATTTTAATATCTATAATACCATTTATTTGATTCTTTCATTAATAAGGAAAATACTGCATCATTATTGTGACATAAATAAATTTAATTATTAAATGTCTAAAAATTATAAATAAAATACCATTATATAGGAAATATTTTTAGCTTTCTAATTAATATTTATAGTCTAAGAGATAACATATATAACCCTATGTAAATATTGTTTTACTAAACAATATATGCTTATGCCATTTTTGTATTTACTTTAACTTAATTAATATAAACTGTCATTATCACTTACAAGTGGCTCCTTGGGGTCCCCAAATCTACCCAAGGATTCCCATGGTCGGAAATGTATTAGAAAATTGGGTTATAAAATGTGTTAGGGTAATTTAATATTATTATTATATTATTTTTTTACCCTTATTTACCGGATTTACCCTTTAACCATGGTAAATAAAATATTTACCGAAGTAATTATTCAAAATGTATAAAAATAAAAGTTATCTATTTACACAATTTTGACCTCCTAATTATATATATGGAATAAATTTTTCTAAATTCAAAACATAGAAGCGGCAAAAATTAATTTAAAATTAATTTTCATTGTTAAAACAAAAAGCGTGTTTTTAAGAAATAATAAATATCAATAGATTGACATTTGCGTATGTCCAGTTTAAATGTGAGATTACGTCCAATGACCAACATTGGATTAAATGGTAAAAATTCAATATAATTATACTTAAAAACCACTCAATAGTATAATTTATCAATATAAATTATTTTTATTAAAAAGTTGTTTTTAATTAAAATTTAGTATTTTTCACTATTCATAAAATACTGAATGTTTTTAGAAAAATACCAAAAATTCACCCTAAGAAAATTTCAATATTCTGATCCAAAAAATGAAGTCCATTTTGAAAGATAATATTGATAAAATTTTAAAAAGTGGGTATTACTATTCATAATGGCTAGTTTGATTGGTCGCGATGTGTTCGAATCTCGATGTTGCCTATAATGTAAGCTATTGCATTATTCAAAGGGAAACGTACCGTGGAAGATTGGGGTGTTACATTATACCCTCCTTAAAATAATTTTATCCTTGAAATTTCTATAATATTACTGTATAAACTGATTCAGGTGGTTCTTCATCATAAATTCCTTGGGTTCCCACGTTGCCTCTTCCATGTTATAGTTTCTACATAGAACTTTTAAAAGATGAGTCGTCCGGTTTCTCAACACTTGTTCTATTATATCAAGAATATTGACAGGATCTTCTCAATAAGACTGATTGAGTTCTAGTTCTAATTCTTCATAGGTAAGTACAAGCATTGGGTTAGGCATGTATTTTCTCAATAGTGATATGTGGAACACATCATGAACTTTGGAGAGACTTGGCGACATTTCCAAATGGTAAGCTACAACCCCAATTTGTTCAATAATATCAAAAGGTACAATGTACCTAGGACTCAATTTAACCTTCTTATTGAATCATTTAATTCCCTTTCATGGAGATACCTTTAAGAAAACATGATCTCTTATTGGAAATTTCAAATCCTTCCTTCAGTTATCAACATAGCTCTTCTACCTACTTTGAGCAGCTTTGATGTGGGTTTGGATTACCATCACCTTTTCCATCGTTTACCCAACAAGTTCTAGGCCTATGAGTTTCCTTTCACAAACATATTCCTAACAAGTTGGTTTATGACATCTCTCCCCATATAACGCTTCATATGGTTCGATCTGAATACTTAAATAGAATTTATTGTTATAGGAAAATTATACTATAGGTAAATATTGATCCCACATACCTTGAAAGTCAAGTGAAAAAGATCACAACATGTCTTCAAATATTTGAATAGTCTATTTTTATGGTCCATCAGTTTGAGGGTGGTAGGTAGTTCTCAAATGAAGTTCAATACCCAGGGCTTTCTGAAGACTTTTCCAGAATCTTGATGTAAAATAGGGATCATGATCAGAAAAAATCGATAGGGGTACTCCATGAAGTCTTACAACATCATTAATATATAGTATTGCTAAACGTTCAAGTTGTAAATCTTCTCTTATATCAAGAAAATGTGCTGACTTGGTAAAAAGATCAACAATGACCCATATTGCATCATTCCTTCTAGGAGTACTTGGTATCACCATGACAAAGTCCATTGTAATATTGTCCCATTTCCATTCAGGTATGGGAAGAGGTTGCATGACTCCTCCAGGCCAATTCCTTCTATCTTTCACTTGTTGACAAACCATAAATCTTGACAAAAAATCAGAAATCTCCCTCTTCATGTTGTCCCAACAAAAATGTTCCTTGAAATCTCTAAAAATCTTGGTGCTCCCAAGGTGTATAGAGAAATTGGAGCTATGAGCATCATCAAACAATTTTATTATTATATCAGGTATATCGGGAACACAAAGTCTCTTCCCAAATTTCAAAATCCCATCTTCATATACGATGTCACTCAATCTCACATCATTCAAAGCTTTAATATTATTTGAAAACTCCTCATCATCAGTCTAATAACTTTTTATCCTTTCTAATAAAGATGGTATGGATACCATTTGAAAAATCATTGATGTTTTACATTCCATGGTTATTCCCATATCAATCTTTACTAGATCCATGTATATAAGATCCTTTTCAACTCTCATTTTGTTCAAAACTCCACAATCCTTTCTACGTAAATCATCTGGTACCTTATTTTCCTTCCCCAGGTGGTAGTGTATAGTGCAATCATAATACTTGAGTAGTTCAAGACATCACCTTTGCCTCATGTTGAGTTCTTTTTGTGAGAAAATATACTTCAAACTCTTGTGATTAATATAAATCACACAATTTTCACCATAGAGATAATGTCTCCATATCTTCAAAGCAAATATTACAGCTGCTAACTCAAGATCATGAGTAGGACAGTTTTTCTCATGAATTTTTAGCTTTCATGATGCATAGGCAATAACCCTATAATTATGCATAAAGACACAACCAGTTACTTTCTTTGAAGCATCACTATAAATAACAAACCCATAATTCCCTGATGTTAGATTCAATATAGTGTAATTGACTAATCTTTTCTTCAGTTCTTAAAAAAATTCTTCACGCTCTTTTGTCCAAACAAATTTAACCCCTTTACGTGTGAACTCAGTTAATGTGTTAGCCAATCGGGAAATAATTATAGATGAAATGCTGATAATAACCTGTTAAACCAATAAAACTACATACCTATTTTATACTCATTGGTTCTGGACATTCTTGGATTTCCTTGGTATTTGAAAGATCAACAGATATTCCATCCTTAGAGACAATATGCCCAAGAAATGAAATCTTTTGAAGCCAAAATTCACACTTTCTAAACATCCCATATAATTTATTTATTCTAAGAGTAGTTAGGATAATACACAAGTGATTTTCATGATCTTTGTAACTTTTTGATTATACCAAAATATCATTAATAAATACCACTACAAAGTCATCAAGTTATTCATTGAAAACCCTATTCATTAGATTCACGAAGACAGAGGGTGAATTAGTCAATCCAAATGGAATTACTATAAACTCGTAATGCCTGTACCTGGTTCAAAATACTATCTTCAGAATGTTTTCTTTCTTCACACACAAATGATGGTATCTAGATCGAAGGTCAATTTTGAAAAATATTGATCTCCATGATGTTGTTCAAATAAATCATCAATGCAAGTTAGGGGATAGTTGTTCTTTATTGTTATAGCATCGATATCCCTGTAGTCAATGCACAAACTCATAGATCCATCTTTCTTATTAACAAAAAGTATATGGGCTCCCCATGTAGAAACAATAGGGTGAATAAATACCTTATTACTCAATTCCTCAAGTTGTTTCATTAGTTCCACTAATTCCACAGTGTCCATTCTATAAAGGGTCTTCGATATGGGCCTTGAACCAGGAATTAAATCAATGGAAAACTCAATTTATCATTCTGGAGGATCTCCAGGTAAATACTCTAGAAATACATAAAAATACTCTTTCACAATAGGTACATCCTCTATTTGAACATCATTTTCCCCACCCACTTTTATTTCATTCTCTTGCTCCCCAATAATTGAATTTAGTTGAGCTACTGGGGGTGGATCTAGATAAGAATCAGGTGGTGACATTTATGCTCTAAAGATAAGGTGTTCTTTATCATCATCATAAAAAATTGTAACCTCCTTCTTATTACAATAATTTTTTCATCATGGTCTGAAAGCCAATCCATACTGATAATTATATGAAATTCAATCATGGGTATGGCGATGAGATCAGTAGAAAAATAACATTTATGTGCCTTAATGGGAAATGATTCACAAAACATTATTACAATGATACATCCCCTAAGAGTTTTGACTGACAACTACCTTGTTAAATCAAATTGTAAATATCTAATTTTCTTATCAAAGTGGGAAGATATGAAACAATACAATGATCCAGAATCAAATAAAGCATTGGATAAACTTGAGGAAACCATTAAATTACCTACCACCACATATATTAGAGCTTCAACCTCAGCAGTAGTGACCACATAAGCTTGGCCTTGATCCCTTGTCCTTTTCTAAGGAAAGTTTCCTCGGTGCTTAGGAAATTTATTTTCAGAATTCCCCTTTTCACTAAAATTGTAGCATTCAACATTGACAGTCTCTTTCTTCCCCATGAAATCACGAGCTTGGTGGCCTTTCTCACCACACTTGTAACAGACTCCCATTCCCTTCAGATATGTACTGGGGTGTTTCTTCCCACATTTACTGCATGATCGATATTCAAATTTTCCCTTGTTCCCCTTATTTCCATTTCCAGAGTGTTCAAAAGATATCTTCTTCTCTTATCTTTAAAATCGTAAGACTTAGATAATTCATTTTCCATCTTGATAGCACATGAGATAATGTATTCGTATGAAGAGAAGGATTGTGAGACTAATTCTTGACGGAAAAATGGTTTTAACCCATCAAATAAACTATCAATCTTACTTATTAGGTTATGTATATAATCTGGTACATGCCTTCTTAAGCTTTTAATGTTAGCTGCATACTTTGCGACATTCTCATCCTCTTTTTTCCTCAGACTCAAAAATTGACTTTCCATATCTGCTCGATGGTCACGAGGAAAGTATTTTTCTAATAAAAGCTCTTCAAACTCTCTAAATTCCATATTTGACACTTCATCATCTTCCATTGTGTTTTAATCAATGACCACCATTGACCAGCATCTCCAGTGAGGCTGTAAACTGCCATGATAACTTTTTTCCTTTCACTACTCCCCATGGTATGGAATATTTTCTCTAAGTAATTTATCCATTTCTCATCAACTAAGGGATTTTTACTCCCATTGAATGTTGGTGGTTGTTGCATCATGAAGTGATCTAACATTGATCCTCCACGATGTGGATCAGGGTGCTCTATATGGGTAAGGTTATTATTAATAACCTGAGCGAGTTGTCCCAGTATGGTAATAAAATGATCAGTACCAGTTGCTTCAACAGCTCCACTATAATTATCTTGAGTAGGAGGGAAATACCTTCATGGATTATGTGCGTTGATATAGTTTCCATTCCTTCCACTAGGTGGCATTTCTAAAAAATGGCATAAACTAGATTAGTTTATGAATCAAAATACATAAACCCAAACTTGTAAAACACTTAACATAAATTGAACAGTTTATGAATATAATCTATAATAATAAAAATGTTTTATTTAAGGATGTATATACTCATAAACCCTTCATAATGGTTTGTATAGAAAATGATAATTATCCTAAGCATATCTCCCGGGAGTGTCATAACCAAAAGTGCAGCAAGTCCCATTGTCGTGCACCAGTTCCCATTCGAGTCTATCTCAAAGCGGTGTTTTCGGGTTTTAACCCTAGGTACATCTATTCCAGAGCTTCCTCTACCTACTCATATCTAGATAGAGATGTATTTCTTGGAAAACTCACAAAATCTCTACAATACCAAAATTTTAGGAAGTTCTTCTATACTAATCCTCAATGTTCATCTTACAGTAATGCGCTCTAATCAGAGTTTATTTAAATAAAGATTCCAAAGATTGTTCTAAACTTCCTCTGATGCCAACTGTAATTCCCCAACCCCAGTTACCTAGAGTCGATGCATTATTACATAACATTGGCATGATACATGGAAATCATGTCCTGAAAGACCGATCAGTTTAGTATCCTTGGAAATACTAGATACATTCATTAGTTTTACATTAAATTATAAAATGAAAAACTAAAAAAACATTGTTTCTAGAGACCGCACTCATATCCCCTCAGACTATCCCGACAGGTCAATCATAAAATACTTCTTCACATCCTGGGAAAAATAAAACATAGAAAGGGGTGAGCTCAGATGCTCAGAAAGGATAACAATATAGCAGAAACTTTCATAAATAAGAACACACATTTAAGGAAATTAATAAGACTAAAATAAAAGACTTTTAAACATGAAGTCCAGCATAATATGGCTATGATAAAATCAAATAATTCCATTTAGTTATTCACATAGATATTATACTAGTCGAATAATTACATGCAATATTAATAGCAACTTTCATAATGATGGAATGCATAATGCTAGACTTCATAACCCCATAGTCAAGGCCTTGTGAGAATACTTCAAATAAGATTTTGGTAAGGCCTTGTTCCAAGACACTAGTTTTTCTCCTCATACCTATCGATGCATCGATGAGGTATAGCGGGCTCCACCCGTCACATACTAAGTCCAACGCATTCCTTATATGAAATGGTTTAAACATAACATAAAAAGTCGTATTATAACTAGCATTTGAAATGTAAATACTATATCCATAAACCATGACTGGTGTAAAAATAACACATCCACAGTCAAACATATCACACAACCTTCAATACAATATGGAATTTTTGTATCATAATAAATCAACTTGAAATAATCCTAAAATCCATCAAAGGATATTAAGATAGATGAAATCAAAACCTTTTTTAGAGAAATATCTCATTCTATTTTGAAATCTTTTAAGATAAATTTAATTATAAAATAAAGAATTTATTTTTGAAATATTCTTATAATCTTGTAAGGGAAGATTTGATGATGTTATAATGGCGGAAAATCGCCGCACCCACTGTATAAGTTAAAAAAACATACATAGCTTAATTTTGTCAAAAATGTCATAAAGTTACTTGTTTGGAAAATGATGAAAAGATTCCTTTAAAAATATATAAGGTAAAATAAGGGTATAAATGACTTTATCAAATTGTCTATTAAATAATAATTTTTTTTGAAATACATTTTAAGAAACATGTATGTGGATTATAAAGATATCCCAGTAGATAATTACGTATAAACAACCTGAGATAATGAAGAGATTGTGAAATTAACCCTTAACTTGTACTTTTTCTTGGTTGAGGTTAAGCTAACCAAATGTATAATAGTTAAATTGTTGTTATTAAATTATAGAAGAACCATATACATAAATATGATATCATATATGATCTTATAAAATTTCTTTGTTAATAATATTTTAGTATTATCGTTGTTTCAGGTGTTAACTGATTAGTTTTCCTTTATATTATTTGTTATGTGAGTCATATTTTTTATGGATGGGATGAATATTATTTATATATAGAATTATATCAATTATTTAAACATTATTTATAATCATTAAATGAAAATTAGTCTTGAATTGATTCGATGGGGAATGAATCTCATCGCGTTCATGGAGACGGTATGTCGTACGTACGCACGAGGGACAATATCATTATTTTGATATTAAAATAATATATAATTGGATGATATATCTTATATACAGAATCATTATCATTTTATATTTATTATTTACATCAATTGTACATCATTATTATACCCATCCAAATAACAATGTATTGAATAACAACTACACCACAACGTGGAGACGGTAAGCCGTACGTACTTACGTATAGTGACATGTCATCCAAAGGATGGATAGAATAATGAATATAGTTTTAACATATATATAATAACATCACAATATATATAAGATACTGGAGTTATTATTTTAGAGTGGAAACAACAAATAAAGATGAAGTGGAAGAAGAAAAGAACTTGAAAGAGGTGATGAAATATTTAACACTTCTTCGGGTTCTTACTTTCGATTTGATCAAAAGGGCTCCTTAGGTTGGATTTATGACTAAATTAAGGCCTCTAAGATGAATGGAGGATAGTTGAGAGGATATTTTGGTCAGGGTTGTCTGATCCAAATGGCTTTGAAGGTGTGAATTTGAGAGAAGGGGAAATTCCCTTTTATAAGAGGGGTGTGGGGAACCTTAAGAAATGATTGAAATATTATTTTATAATAGAGTCATTTTCGGTTTCTAATGTCTGAAAAATAATTTATTTAGAGGATAAGGTGGGGATGGGTATAAAACCACTAATACAATAGGTTTTATATAGGTTTGTGTCACTATATTAACCTTATCTTCTAGATTTAACTCTTAGTTAATTAGTTTGACATTTACCATGTATCTTTGTATTTTTATATTATATGGTTAATAAACATACAATAAACATACAAGAGAACCCCAAGTGGTTCAATAAGAACATATAAAATATTATTTACGACCTTTGGACGAACCTTGTATTTTTAGGAATATAATATCAATTAATAATATAATATTTGTTTTAAAAACTCTTTTACGTCAATTTTGACACTATTTGCTATTTTGTTTTTGTTAAATTACAAACAAAATTATTACATCGATCAAAATCCATTTAATAAATCCTAACAAGTCACATTAACCTAGAAATTTTTTTTATGGCACCGAAACTTTGAAATTATATTTATTTTAACATCTATATTACCATTTATTTGATTCTTTCATTAATAAGGAAATACAACATCATCATTGTGTCATAAATAAATTTAATTATCCAATGTCTAAAAATTATAAATAAAATAAGATTTTGTAGGAAATATTTTTAGATTTCTACTGAATATTTATAGTCGAATAGATAACATATATAACCCTATGTAATTGTTTTTTACTAAAAGACATATGGTTATGTCATTTTTTTATTTATTTTAACTTAATTAATATAAAGTGTCATTGTCCCATGCAAGTGGCTCCATGGGGTCCCAAAATAGACCCAAGGATTCCCATGGTTGGAAATTTATCATAAAATAGGGTTAGAACATTTTTTAGGGTAATTTAATATTGTTATAATATTATTTTTTACCCTTAGTTAAAGGATTTACCCTTTAACCATGGTAAATAAAATATTTACCGAAGTAATTATTCAAAATATATAAAAATAAATGTTACCTATTTACACAATTTGGACGTCATGATTCCAAATATGGAATCCATTTATATAAATTCAAAAGATAGAAGTGGAAGAAATTAATTTAAAATTAATTCCTTTTGTCAAAAAATAGCCTACTTTTAAGAAATAATAACTAACAAAAGATTGACACTTGCTTATGTCCAGTTTAAATGTGAAATTACGTACAATGACCAAAATTGGATTAAATGGTAAAAATATAATCTAATTATACTTAAAAACCACTCAATAGTATAATTTATCACTATAAATTATTTTGATTAATTTGTTTTAATTAAAATTTGATATTTTTCATTATTCATCTAAAATTGAATGTTTTCAGAAAAATAACAAAAAATCATCCAAATATAATTTTGATATTCTGAACCCAAAAATGAAGCCCATTTTGAGAGATAAAATTGATAAAATTTCAAAAATTGGGTATTACTATTCATAACATCTAGTTTGATTGGTCGCGATGTGTTAGAATCATGAAATTGCGTACAATGCAAGATATTGCATTATTCAAAGGGAAAAATACCGTGGAAGATTGGGGTGTTACAGATACTCCACTCAGTTTCTTTTTTGGATATTCAAGTCCCACTTGGTGGAAATATACTTCTGAATCTTATGGTTTGAATATACTATAAACTGATCCTTGAATAGATAGTCACGCCACATCATTAAGGCATATATCCCAACTGTTAACTCAAGGTTGTGAGTGAGGTAATTCATCTCATGAGGGAATATCTTGTGAGAAACAAACACCACCACATGATCAATCTATGTAAGCACATGTTCCAATCACTAACACAAATCATTATGATACACAACATAACCCTAACCCATCCCATGGAAAATAAAAACTAGAGTTTAAGTCAACCTCACTTTCATCTCCAAAAAATACCTATAGAACTTCAAGGACCATTCAAGCTTCAACCCCTTTTAGGAAAAAGTATTCAAGGGAGAATCCTACCAAGAAAATATTCAAAGAATCTCCTATAATATCCAACTAGACATATGAATCTATTAATCTAAAACAAATTCTTTGGATACTCCCAATACATCCCCTCTTGGATCTTCTAAAGATACATCAAGTCACCTTCCTCAAATATTACGTAACCTAAGAATTTTCCCTCATAAATCCAAAAAATATAATTTAGTTAGTTTACCATACAAGAAGTTATATTTCAAGGTTTCCAAGACAACTACTATATGTTCCCTATGTTCCTCCCTTAACTTGGACTACACTAGGATGTCATCCTTAAAAAAAGACCATGAAGAAAACCAGATAGATATTGAAGATATGGTTTATCAATTCCAAGGAAACTATAAGAACCTTGGTAAGGACAAATGGTATAACCAAATAATCATAATTCTTATTCCTTATACTGAATGATGTATTTGGAACATATACTCCATAAACCCTCAACTGATGGTATTCTGATGTCAAATCATTCTTTGAAAACCAATGGGTTTCCCTAAGCTGGTTGAAGAGATCATTAATTCTGGGAAACATGTATTTATTATTGATGGTCACCTGGTTGAGTTTTTAGTAATCGATAAAAAGTTATAGGATTCCATCTATTGTATTTGAAAGGAGAAATGGGGATGCCCATAGTGATACACCCAGTTAAATTAGTCCATTGACTTCAAGACCCTCTAACCACTTTTTTATCTTCTTTAGTTCAGAAGGATCTATCTGGTAAAATGATAAGGTGATGGGGATCATCTTGGGATGTAAGTAAATAGAGAACTCTACCACCCGTTAGGGAGATAACCATGAAAATTCATTCAAAAATACCTTAGAATACATGTCTACAACCACTAGAATCTATCCAAATGATATTTTCTTAACCACATCAAAGATAAACCTTTAAAAATTCTTGTGATCAAGCTAACATCAAATATAACTGGTCATTTTATTTCTAAACCAAGGTTCCACTGACCCAAGAAGACATGAGTGTTCACATCAATAGATAATAACTTCCCTTTATGATGATATAAATCAATATACGCCTTTAAAATGATCATATAGTATATTAAAATAATGAGATGAAAATTTTCAAGTCAAGGAACACTAAATACAAAACAATATCAATGAAAATAATCAAAACTAGACACTATAAACACTTAAATTCATGCTAATTTCCCAATGGAGTGTAAAGATCCATCACATAAGACATAAACTCCAATTTAATCCCCAAATAATCAATAAATTGAGATTTAATGAATGAATGAGATTCACCTATGTTAAACAAAGACAAATCTATGGAATAAGAAACAACCACAGTACCTCAAACACTTAATGTCCGAGCATTAGACTCTTCTATTAATTGATATAAGATAAAAAATCTCCTAGATTTAGGGACACCTTATCCATTTTTAGCTGAAAGGTAGGTTACTTTCACTTTAGGGTGAGACCCACACCCTTTTATGTGTCTAACTACTCCTAGGAATCTATAGAATGAGAATAACCCACCTTAATACCATGAGTAGAGATGTTTTAGTAGTGATGGAGATTCCCCTGCCATCTACACTGATGGAAAGTCCCCATGACCTCCTAGAGAACATTCTTTACATACCTTGACCTCCCACTCTAATAAAATAACACCATAACCATTCCTAAATACATTTTATAAGTAGATTAAGGATTCTATATGCTCCCACTTCTACATCAATGAGTATTCTATAGTTTTCTATTTTGACCTGAAGAAGATCCATGGATTTCCCCTTAGTCATAGGGTACCAATCATACCGGTAAAAAAATTACTTGTCTATTGTCACCTTATCCACTACTTATTCATATACAGAAAAAAAATAAGGATGATCCTCTATGTGATCTATGATTTTAAACCCATTTATAAATGATGATCCTTCATGAGAATAGAAAGTGAAATATGAACCTACTCATAAAAATGAGTGGAGTATTCCATAATAGAATCTTCTTTTTTCTTGATTGTCAAAAACTCCCTGGATTTAGCAAATCTTAAATTATTTGGATAAAAATACTGGTTAAATTTTTTCTTGAACCTAGTCTATGAAATATATTTATATATCTTAACCAATATGATCGATAGACACCATGTTCAACTAGTTACTTCTAGTATGTAGGTGGACATTTTGAGTTAATAAGGTTTCTTTATGACTTCTCCATTCCTTCATGTTTGGGGAGATTGTTGAATCAATAAGGTTTTCTTTAAGAATTTTCCATTTATTTATGTCTTTAAAATAAAAACCACCTTATCTTAAGGAAAATTTCATTTAACCTATGTTTTACTTTCATAAGGAAAATTTTCCTTCCCCAAGGAAATTTATCCTTACCATGTTTTTCATTGTTCATTTTGTCTCTAAGTATAAAAATTGGTTTCATATCTAAAAACCCCAGAATCTTATAATACCTAGATATAAAGCATTCCATTTTCAAGATCCGAATTCAAATTCCAAGTCTTCTAAGTTCTAACTCTGAGTTCTCTAAATTCAGACTCCGAACTCTTCTGAGTTCTGACTCTGAGTTCTCTAAATTTAGACTCTGAACTCTCTAGAGTTCTGACTCTGAGTTCTCTAAATTCAGACTCCGAACTCTTCTGAGTACTGACTCCAAGTTCTCTGAATTCAGACTCTAAACTTTGTAAGTTCAGACTTCGAATTCTATTGAATTCAGACTCCAAAATTTTTATGTTTGGACTTTGAAATCTTATGAATTTAGACTCCAAACTTTTGTAAGTTTAGACTCTAAACTCTTATGAATTTAGACTCTGAAATTTTGTAATTTTAGACTCCAAACTCTTATGAATTAAGACTCCGAACTTTTGTAAGTTCAGACTCTGAACTCTAATGAATTCAGAATCTAAATTCTACTGAATTCAAGACTCCAAATTTCCTTGAAATTCAGACTCCATAATTCTATAGAATTCAGGTTATGAATTCTTTTGAAGACGGAATTTGAATATTTATGTGTTATAGGCACCAAATGTGAATTTGTTTAGACTCCGAACTATTTTTCCTTAAACTCCAAAAAATGATTTTGGTTATGTAATAAAATTCTTTCTTTCACTTGTTTTTATTATAAAACAATGTCATGCATTTAGTTACTAACTAACCGTTGTTTGAGTGATACGTGTACAAGTCCCTTAGAAATTCAAGGAAAAATATGACTGTTGGAGGAGGGAGCCGACTGTTGAGAATGTTCTTATAAATAGGAGCTCATTTGAAAGAGATCATAACTATTCTATGAATCTAGAGATTACATTATGGTGAAGTGATTTATAGAGAGAGACTTTTCATTCTTTGTGCATACTGAATATCTTGTTCAAATTTGCTTCGTGCAACTCTGAATGTTGCTGAGTACATTTCAGGGATTTCGGGGATAGGATGACAGAGGTTTCGACTACCTTGAAGTTGAGGGCTTGCGGGGATAGCAATATAGTCTCTGATCTTCATATCAAGGGCTTACCCTGGTGTGGGTAATACAGAATTTCTTGAAAGTATAAATCAAGAGACCTTTTTTCAAGGTTGTTGGATACCCTTCTCTTTGAGTTAAAATATTTACTACTTATTACTTGTTTGTTTCAAGCCTTCCGCTGCATTTTGATTGTTGAGGAAATTATAACTATCTTATACTTTCTTGTAATTGTATACTATGATTTAATAAGATTCTATACGCTTTATGGTAGAATCTTTATCTTTGTAAACTTTTGTTATGTTTCATTTCTAGAATCACATTTCCGGAATTACATTCTTGGAATCATACTTCTAGAATCAAGCAAGTGTGTAGAACTAACAGGTTTTGTGAATTACCTTGTTTAACCATGTTAATAAATAGAAAGTTTTCTAAACATCTTTAAAAGTTCTAATGAATTTTTAAATTATACAATTCACCCCCCTCTTGTATATTGAGCATCATCAGATACTACAATCAGTATCTTAATTCATTATTACGATCCTATAATTGGTATTAGAGGAGGTATCTGAAATACTTATTTTCACATATAAGTTTTCCTTGATCAAGTTTTTCAATGTTCTATATTTTCCTTGCTGAGGAATATTTTCCTTGTTTACAAACATTTATTACTAATAAGTTTGTTTGGAAAGATTTTCTTTAAGATTATAGGAATTAATGTTGGCTCTATTGGAAACCTAAATCCAACTAAACCACCTATTTTTGATGGAAATGATTACGAATATTAGAAAGATTGCATGATGACATTCATTATCAATACTAGAGTAGACTATTTTGTCATGCTTACTGGAGGATATAAAATCCATGACAAAGAAGTTAGTACTTTTACCAACCTAGAAAAGCATGAATATCAACTAAATTGTAAGGTAAACAATACATTTCTTTGTTCAATTAATAGAAATATACATAGCCAAATTTCATCTTTTGAAATAGAAAATTTTATATGGAAGAATCTCGAAGTTACTCACTTTGGAACGTTCAAATTTATTGAAACGAGAAGAGCCATGCTCAGAGATAAATATCATGGTTTTTTCTTTCCTTATGGAGAACCCATATGTAAGTTGAAATAGATATTCATTAATATTGTTAATAGTTTACAATATATGGGTGAGAAAGGATTAGATGACGAATCTCTTGTGGATAAAATCATAAAAATCATTCCAAATGAGTGGGAATCCAATAGACCAACTATAAATTAGAATAGAAAGGTTACCCAGATTTCTCTTGATGAACCTTTTAGAACTCCTCTTCAACATGAGACTAGAATTAAGAGAGATGATGAAAACATTAAGAAGAAGAATTGAAATGGAAGTGTTGCTTTTACTACAACTTCAAATCATATGAAATCCAATACTCATGATAGATTTACTAGATCAAAGTCTAAGAAGGTTGTTATACAATCCGAATATAGTGTAAGTGAATCTTCAGAAGATGAACTAGCCAATATTTCTTGAAATATGAACAAGATTGTTGGACATAATAAATTTCAATACAGATACTAGAAGAAATAAAGGAAAGATAATAAAGATTCATAAGTCACATGTTATGAATGAAAAAGATCTGGACATATAAGACCTGATTTTCCTATGCTTAAAATAAAGTAATGAAAGGAAAATCATTCTAAGAGAAACATAAAGAAGTACTAAAAATCTAAATCTAAGAAAGTTTTGAAAGCTAATGAAACCTAGAGTGCCAGTGGTGGAGAATCTTCAGATGAATCATCAGAGTACAGATCTTTTGGATAGAAGAATATTGGTTTAACAGCTAGAATACATATTGAAAATCATTTCTTAATCACTATGGTACACAATGATAAATCCATGACCAATATATCATTAAATACTATCTATAGTGATAATAAATATTATAACTCTTTTGATGATGAAGATTCTTCTGACGAAGATAATAATTTACGTACATATGAAGAAGTTTCTAGGTTTTCTAAGCTTTTTGAGAATGAGAATTAAACACTTAAGAAAAATCTTGATAAAGAAAATTCTAGAAATACTATTCTTACTAGGGAAATATCATATCTTTCTAAAGATATTGATAAGAAAATTTTTGATTTCGAAAGTATTTCAAAAAACCTTGAGGAAGTAAATTCTTAGAAGGATAAACTTTAAAAGGATCTAAAAAAAGTAATTTCGAAGAAAAATACTTTCGAGCCTAACTCTAGTTCAAAAAAAAATGTTTTGGAAGATAAGAACTTAGTTATCAAACTAAAATCCGAAATATTTTCCTTGATGAAGTGTTTGTCAAACTTTACCTTTGTGAAGGAAAATTTTGATAAGATGTATTCTCAAATCCGACCTCTAAGAAATATTTCTGGATTTGGTTATACTGGTTCTAAACCGATTTTTAGAAATAATTATATTGTTCCTAAAAGTGATCCCTTCTATACAAAATTTCATTTTGGTGGGTATTGGGAAAAATATTGTTCCCTAAAAAAACTCATTCTATAGGTTTTCATAAAGCCTATTTTCCTAAGAAAATGTGGGTACCGAAGATTTTTCTTTCTGAAATTTCTGGATCCAAAAAAGTTTGGGTTCTGAATGTCTAACATTCTTATTTTTAGGAAAATAAAGGATGTACCAACAAAAATACTTGGTACATGGATAGTGGATGTTCTCAGCACATGACTGGTAACAAAAACTACTTTGAAAAGATTGTTAAGAACAAAGGAGGAAAAGTAACTTTCAGAGATAATGCTAAGGGAGAAATTATTGTTATAGGTAACATTATTCTTCTGGGAAAAACATTGATTTCAAATTTTTTATTTGTCAAGGGTATTAAGAAAAACCTCATTAGCGTAAGTCAATTATGTGATGAAGGTTACCTTGTGAATTTTAGGAATGACAAGTTCTTATTACACAATTCCAAGGAGGTGTTTATTCTTTTTACCAATAGGAAAGAAAATGTTTACACACTAAACTTAGAAGGCCTTAGGAGCTAAGACCTACCTTGACATAGTGCAATGGAATATAATTCTTGGTTGTGTCATAGAATATTATGACATTATAACCTTAGGAACCTATGCAAACTCTTTAATAAAAGAATAGTTAAGGATATACCAGAGCTCAAGTTTGATTCTTCAAAAGTTTGTGATCCCTATCAATTTGGAAACCAACATAAATCAAGTTTTAAATCAATTGATGAAGTCTCAACCACTGATACATTATAGTTAGTGCATATGGATCTTTTTGGACCAACACAAATTGGAAGTATTGGAGGCAAATATTGTGTATTTGTTTTAGTTGATGATTACACTAGATTTATGTGGGTCTATCTTCTAGAAAATAAATCACATTTTTATTATTTCAAAGGTTTTAGAGCCCAAGTTAAAAATGAGAAAAACCTTCCTTTGATAACTATTCATAGTGATCCTGGAGAAGAATTTAAAATTATGATTTTGAAACTTTTTGTAGTAGAAAATTAATTAATCATAACTTCTCATCACCAAGAAAACCTAAAAAAAATGGAATTGTTGAAAAAAGAAATAGAATTATTCAAGAGATAACAAGAACCATGTTGAGTGAATATTCTATACCCAACCATTTTTTGGATGAAGCTGTAAGCACCACTTGTTATACTATAAATCAAGTTTTGATTAGAAATTTTATTAATAAAACTTTTTTTGAGTTATGAAATGGTAGAAAACCAAGAATTTTCTACTTTAAGGTTTTTGGTTGCAAGGTATTTATTTTTAATACTAAAAAAAATCTTCAAAAATTCGCACAAAAATATGATAAAGGAATGTTCGTAGGCTACTCCAAAACTTATTAGGCTTATAGAGTTTTCAATAAAAGTACTTGTAATGTTGAAGAAATATTAGATGTTAAATTTTATGAAACTGATCCCTTTATTTTTAAACAACCCCAACCTAAATCTTTAGATTTTTTTTCAAAAACTAATTATCAACCTTTGTTAGAAGATCCTCCTGATAAAGAAAAATGTCCAAGAAGATGTTTTTGAAGTATTTACCCCAGAAAATTTCTTACCCTATATTGATGAACAGGTTTTACAAAACCCAAATCAGTTGTTTCTTAAGAATTATCGCAGTGATAGTATCATTGGTGATGTAAATCAACCTGTAAGTACTAGAAGTTCCTTAAATAATGAAGTAAAACATCTAGCATTCCTTTCCCAATTAGAACAAAAAAGAACTGATGAAGCTTTAGGTGATAATGATTGGATAAAATCTACGCAATATGAACTAAATGAATTAGAAAGGAATAAAGTCTGGACCTTGGTTGAAAGACCAAAGGAAACATCTATTATTGGAGTAAAATGGGTGTTCAGAAATAAATGTGATGAAAATGGAGGCATAGTAAGAAATAAATCTAGACTGGTTTCTTAAGGCTATAATCAACAAGAAGGAATAGAATATGAAGAAACCTATTCTATGATATCTAGACATGAATCTATTTGTATTCTACTTGCCTTTGTAGAATTTTTTAACTTCAAAAATTTTCAAATGGATGTGAAATGTGCTTTCGTTAATGGTTTTGTACAACAAGATGTTTTTGTTGAAAAACCTCTTGGTTTTGAAGATACACAACATCCTGAAAATGTTTATAAACTTACCAAAGATTTGTATGGACTTATGTAAGCCCCTCAAGCTTGGTATGATAGGCTTACATGTTTTTTTTAAAATAATTATGTTAAGGGAAATGCAGATCCAACACTGTTTATAAATAAAGATAAGAAAATTGTTTTTGATTGTTCAAATTTATGTTGATGGAATTATATTTGGTTCAATTGAGCAATCTTTAACTAGTTTTTTTATGGATCTATTGAAATCTAAGTATGAAATGCGTATTATGGATGAGTTTACATTTTTCCTTGGTTTTCAAATTTCTCAATAATCAGAAGGAATCTGTATATCCCAACATAATTATATTAAATATCTTCTTAAAAATTATGGATATAATAACACTCAGAGTATTAGTACTCCCATTGGTACCTCAAATATACTTTATCTTGATGAATCTAGGAAACCAGTAGATCAAACATATTTTAGAGGTGTGATAGGAAGTTTAATTTACTTGACATCTAGTCATCTAGACTTAATGTTTTTAGTATGCTTATGTGAATGATATGAATCCAATCCTAAGGAATCTCATTTAAAGGCAGTGAAAAGAATTTTTTGCTACTTAATGGGAACCATGGATTTAGGACTCTTTTATACTTCTAGAAATGATTTTGTTCTATTTTTTTTGGATGATTACTTTGGAAGATGTAGAATGGATAGAAAAATTACATCTGGAACATGTCATTTCTTAGGAGATTCATTAGTTTCTTGGTCAGGAAAGAAGAAACACTCAGTAGAACATTCCACTACTGAAGACAAATATGTAGCAGTTGGAAGTTTTTGTGCTCAACTGTTGTGGATGCAACACACACTCACAGACTATGGTATGAGTTTCACCAGAACAAAAATTTTGTGTGATAATACTAGTTCCATTTCCCTTAGTAAAAACCCTGCACATCAATCTCATGAAAAACACATTGATATTAGGAATCACTTTATTAAGGATCACACACAAAAATGAGATATCATTCTTCAATTTATCGAAACACAATATCAACTTGCTGATATTTTCACAAAATCTTTACCCTCCGATAGAGTTGAATACATTAAATAGAAGATAGGAATGATAACCATAAGGTAATCTTCCTTGTTAACTTTCTATTGAGACAAAACTCCTTACATTAATAAACTTATTTTCATAGGGGGAGTACATTTTCTTGTTAGTTAGATCAAAATATTTTGTAATGGAAATTTTTGAAGTCGTTTTTTCTTATTTTTTCTTTTCAAAATATTTTGTAAAGGAAATTTTCGTAGTCATATTTTTCAAATCTTTCGTAATGGAAATTTTCGTAGCCATATTTTTTCAAATCTTTCTAAATGGAAATTTTCGTAGTCTAAAAATTGTTCGTAGTCTTAAAATTTTCGTAAGGAAAATTATTGTACATAAAAGTTTCGTAATGGAGATTTTCTTTTTTAAATTTTTTTTCTATAATAAATTTTTTAGAATCTAAAGTTCCTCATGAAATTTTTTTCCTCAATACGAATAATCTTCCTAGCAATTCGAAAGGTATGTTTCCTTTATTGAGTTTTCATAATCATCTTTTACTTGCAGGTAGTTTCTTTTGTTTTTAAATTTTTTGGATTATCTTTTCCTTTAATCTGAATGTTTTTATTAAAAAAACCACAAAATATTGGATCCAAAATTTCCTTGCAACTGTCATATCAACCGTCAGATCTGATCAGAAGGATTTTCAGCCATCAGATTGAGTTTGGAAGATGAACTGTCGCATCAAACGCCTATATAAAGGACCCCCCGATGGTTTTCCCACATTGAATCTCAAGAAATCGCATGATGAAGTTCTACCCTTCTATATAATCTCATTCTGGATTTCCAAGTGTTTCTATATTCGAAATTTCTGTCGAAGAATGTTCTCAAAAAGATATGTCAACTATCAAGCCATTCTCAGAGTGGCATGTTTATAGAGAAAGGATGGTGCATCCAAAATATTTCACCAAGTATTATTCTATAATCTTGAAAACCATCAAGCTCAATGGATGGGAGAGCATTTCTGTATCGAATCTAGGAGCTCTAGATTTGGTGTATCTGGATTTTGTAGTTGAGTTTTATGAAATAGTAAGTTTCTTCAAGGAAGAAGGTAGAGATAAGTTCTCTTTCATGAGATATGGAAAGAATTATTCTGTTTCATACACCAAGGCTGTTATCTTGGTTGGTATTCTGTATAAAGGTGACACCGAGTTTTTCTCCCATAAGGTGCCTAAAAATCAAGGAAGTTTCAATAATGTTACGGCTATGGCTTATCTTGGACTTTCTGAAGTAAAGACTCCAAATATTGCCCATCTGTGTACAAATTATCAGATTCTATAATTATAGGTTCATGGATTTATAATTCTGAGAAAAGGGGACAGGGACACATTGAAGAAGAGTGACATGTATATCTTTGATTTCTTGGTAAATTTAAAGAAGATAAATTTAGTTAAGCATATTATGATTATGATCAAGAATATAAAGAACGGGAATCAAAATGCTCAAATCATTATGTATCCATCCATTCTTTCAATGTTAATTGTTTAGTGCTTAGATTCTTTTCAAATTACTTGTAGTTCTAAACCATGGAATTGAAAAGTCATGATGGTTAGTGATGATACCTTATGAAGGTTGAATGTTGAATTTTCCAATGAATTCGGAGAATTTTCTGATTTTTCCAGAAGAAGAGGATGAAGCTATTCCAAAAAATCAAGAACTGTATGAAACGTCCAAAAAGGGAGGAAAGAAGAGGAAGATGAAGGAAGTAGTAGTGGAAGGAAAAAATTCAGAGCCCAATAAAATCCAATCCGCACCTACAAAACATAAGAAGAAAAAATCATATCTGGATGCGATAGTTGATAAGTGGAGAGAAGAAAAAAAGAATATGAAAGTAGGGGAGCCAAGTTTTGGTTTGGATACTGCTGAATCAAAATCCTTAAAAGAGAAGACAACTGATGAGCATGAAAACCAAGCTAAGGAAAGGAAGAAAAAGAAGAAATTGACTAAAGCTGAGATAATGCAATCCCTTTTAAAAGATGTGGAGAAAGCATCATAGATCATTTGGTACCAAAATACTTCATGGTAGAACCCTTACCTGAAACCCCTGGAATGAAGTTTGTGACTTCAGAAAAAGTCAAAGAAAAAGAAGGAGGAAAATTAATAGAAGAAGAAAAAGAGGAAGAAGGCAGTGGCGATACTAAAGATTTGATTAACCAAGTGCAAGACTTTCATGAGAAGGAAAGTCCATCTGAGAAGCTATCAATCTGAACCTCTCAAGCGGAATCTTCAAAGCTTGATACTCCTATGTTAGAGGACAAGATTGAAGAGGTGAATAAGCTGTCTAAAGAAGAAAGTTATAATCATTATTTCATATAGCCATAGGATGTTGAGGCAAGAGCTGAGAAGGAGCAGCTAGATGAAGATAAAATCATTCCTCTTTCTGACAGTGAACATGAATCTCTTGACGAGGAATCCATTACAAAAACTGATAAGGGTAATCAGGTGGTTATTGATACACCTACTAAAGCTGTTGTAAATAAGAAGGAAGCTGGTGGATATTCAAAAAGGAAACTTGCTGAGCTAGAGAAAGATACCACACCTAGCAAAGTTTCGGATTTAGAATCATCATCCCTTGGACATGATTTCATTATTCAGTCATTGAATAAGCTTGTTGGGACCATTCTAATTTTTCCAATCATTGACTCGAGATTTCAGATGCTTTAACACAACTTGAACTAGAAGTCAGATTCAGTATCCATGGTGATGGATAAGTGTGTAAAGCTTGAGGCTGATTTCATGAATTTTTTCATTAACTACGATTCCCACAAAATGTCTTGTAAGAAAATGTTTAGCAGGTCAAAGAAGACAGTTGATGATATGTGAGATCTTAATGAGTTCCAAAATATTGTCAAGGAGGCATTTGACAATTAAGATGGTAAGATCAAGGATCTCACAAGTTGTTTCTAAGAAAATCTGACTCTGGAACAGAATTCTCGGACTCAAGAAGTGAAGGTTTTGCATGGGAAACTATATTCAGTAGCTCAAAGCTGGAAGAGATAAAGAGATCTTCAGATTGAGATAGAAGAAAATCATTTCAAGAAGGAAGAAGTCTTGAAGACTCAGGCAGAGGCTCTAAAGGCTTAGGATGATAGAATCAAAGCTTTTGAGAGGAAATCTAAGGATCAAGATCAGATTCTTAAGAGAGCAGAGGAAGAACACAAGGAGCTTAAGAGGCTCAAAACTATAGTAAAGAAGATGATGCCCAAGTAAAAGTAAGAATAAATTTTTTTAAATCAGATCTTTTGTTGAATTTTCCTTGTTGTAAAATTTTTCCAATCCTAATGAAATATTTGGTTCTAATGAAATATTTTGTTACTTGTCTTTTGGTTGTTTAGTACTGATATTTCAGGTACCATCTTATCTTTTCCATTCCCTGTATTTATTTTTGAAAATCACATAGGGGTAGAAAGAAAAAATATTTCTAAGAAAAGAAGAAATTTTCCTAAGTAAGGTGGAGTGTTCATCTATGGGGGATTTTTTATAAAAGATGATATTCATATGCAATAAAAAGCTAAGTCTTATACCGAAAATCTAGAATATGATCCTTAGTGTTCCAAAGCCTAAGGGGGAGTTAGACATATTCATCCTTTCCCATGTGTTAAGGGAGATAAGTTTTCTTTTCAATGTCTAGAAAAATATTTTCTAAGTCCTTATATTATTTTTCGTAAGGATGTTTGTGCTTTCCAAAAGGGGGAAATTGTTGAGTCAATAAGGTTTCCTTATGAATTTTACATTCCTTCATGTTTGGGGAGATTGTTGAGTCAATAAAGTTTCCTTATGACTTTACCATTTCTTCATGTTTTGAAAATCACAATCACCTTATCTTAAGGAAAATTTCATTTAGCCTATGTTTTACTTTCATAAGGAAAATTTTCCTTCCCCAAGGAAATTTATCCTTACCGTGTTTTTCATTGTTCATTTTGTCTCTAAGTATAAAAATCAGTTTTATATCTAAAAACCCCAGAATATTATAATAATTAAGTATAGAGTATACTGTTTTCAGGATCCAAATTTAGTTTCCGAGCCTTCTGAGTTCTGACTCCGAGTTCTCTGAATTCAGACTTAGAACTCTTCCCAGTTCTAACTCCGAGTTCTCTGAATTCAGACTCTGAACTCTTCGGAGTTTTGACTCTGAGTTCTCTAAATTCAGACTCCGAAAATTATAAGTTCAGACTCTGAACTCTTCTGAATTCAGACTCCAAACTTTTTAGTTTCATAATCTGAACTCTTATGAATTTAGACTCCAAACTTTTTTAAGTTCAGACTCCAAACTTTGATGAATTCAGACTCCAAGATTTCGAATGTTCAGACTCCAAACTCTTATGAATTAAGACTTTGAACTTTTGTAAGTTCAGACTCCGAACTCTTATGAATTCAGACTCTGAATTCTACTAAATCCAAGACTCCGAATTCCCTTGAAATTCAGACTCTAGAATTCTATATAATTCATGTTCCGAATTATTTTGAAGATAGAATCTGAATAATTATATGTTATAGACACCAAATGTGTTTTTGTTTGGACTCCGAATTATTTTTCCTTACACTCTGAAAATTGATCTTGGTTATGTAATCATATTCTTGCTTTCATTAGTTATGGTTATAAAATGATGTCATGCATTCAGTTACTAACTAACCGTTGTTTGAGTGACACATGTACGGGTCCCTCTGAAATTCAAGGAAAAATATGATCATTGGAGGAGGGAGATGACCATTGAGAATGTGCCTATAAATAGGATCTCATTTGAAAGAGCTCATAACTATTATATGACTATAGAGATTACATGCTGCTAAATTTATTTCTAGAGAGAGACTTTTCATGCTTTGTGCATACTGAACATCTTGTTCAGATTTGCTTCGTGAGACTCCGAATGTTGCTGATTACATTCGAGGGCTTCTGGAGATAATAATACAGATGTGCCGACTACCTTGAAGTTGAGGGCTTTTGGGGATATCAAGACAGACTCTGATCTTCATATAGAGGGCTTTCCCTAGTGTGGGTAAGACAAACTTTCTTGAATGTATAAATCAAGGGACCTTTATCCAAGATTTTAGGATACCCTTCTCTTTGGGTTAAAATATTTAATACTTGTTACTTGTTTGTTTCAAGCATTCTACTGCATTTTGATTGTTAAGAAAAGTATAACTATCTTATACTATCTTATACTTATATACTATGATTTAATAAGATTCTATACACTTTAAGGTAGAATATTTATCTTTGTAAAGTTTTGTTATGTTTCATTTCCATAATCACATATCCAGAATTACATTCTTGGAATGATATTTCTAGAATCAAGAAAGTTTTTAGCACTAACAGCTTTTGTGAATTACCTTGTTTAACCTTATTAAACAATAGAAAGTTTTATAAACAACATTAAAAGTTCTAAAGAAGTTTTAAAGTATAAAATTAACCCCCTCTTGTATATTGAGAATCATCAGATACTAAAATCAGTATCTTCATTCCATATTTTGATCCTACATGACAAACCAACCTAGGATGTCCTAGGAGTACAAAGAAATTGAAAGATGCATTAAATATTTTCTAACTATTCTTATGGGGTTTAAGGCCTTCAATCACCTTAGAATGATGGTTAATTCTACATTATGAACTTTAGATCATGATCCATCATCCATTCTTTCCCAATATTGCCACATTTATTGAGATACTGAATGGTTTTTATAACTATGTCATTCAGATGAGATTCCCTATATTGATTGGTCTGTGGTGCATTCTTTTCAACTTCCACAATCAGATTCACCAATAGGATTCTAAATATAACCTTCAACATTATATATGAACATGTGAACTGATTAGATGAATACATAAATACGATGAAAAATCATAAATAAATAACAATTTTTGATTCTTGGGTTCTAAAGTGACCCCCATGATAGACTATACATACATTATCCAGTGTCAAAGTGTCTCTGAGTAGTCATTTAATAATTATGGGATATATTTTTCTACCCTAAATTACTATATGTTTTCTTTCATGAGGTGTGAATATTATATCCTCCAAATTATTTAGGCATATCACAGTATCAAGTTCCACAATCAGGTCCTAATTAATGACCTAGGTATCTTTTACAACATTAGGCATAACTTCTAGATCATTGGAATCACTAGGAATCTCATGATACAACCTTATATGTAGTGGTCTCATCCTAGAAATCACAAAGAATCTCTCCTAACACAATTAGGTGAAATGATCAGATCCTAAGAATCACTAGAAATATATCCCAACACCATTACATAAAATTATAATTTACAGTGTATGATTTTCAGATTTATATTAGGTGGATATAGTTATAAGAGGGGGGGGGGGGGAGGATGAATTACAGTTTAAAAACATAGTTTAAAGTTTCAAACTAGGAAAAACATGATAACTCTTAAAGTAAATTTTTCAAACTCAGATTTAGTTTGATTATGAAAGTAAAATAATCAAAATTAGAAACATCCAATTATATTAGAGTAAACTAATTGATATCATAGTGGATCTAATCTATTACTGTATTTTTATCATAATTATACTTATACTGATAAAATAAATTGTATAGAAATAATAGTATAAAGACTAACTTTATATAACATCCACAATGGAAGAGAAACATGTTAAAACAAGTAATACAATAGATTGTAATAGTAATAATTAATTACAAGATATTATTGAAAGATTAGAATAATTGATGTTATAAACATTGCAATAAATGTAAATTGAGATTTTTTATGAATTAAAAGGATTTTCTAGATTAATATGACATTATAGGGTTGATTCAATGATTTTTTTTCGAATTAATCATGATTTTATAACTTTTACAAAAACAAAATTCCAAATAGGGTCAAAATTGACAAAAATGAGTTTCTAAAACAAATACTATATTATTAATTGATACAATATTCTTAAAAATAAAAGGTTTGGAAAAATGAATTAGATAAGGTTATTTATATCAATAATGAACCACATGGGGTTCACTTGGAATTTTATATTAATATTATTATCCATTTATTATAAAAATAATAGAATACATGGTAAAAGTTAAGCTATTTAACTAGGAGTTAAATATAAAAGATAATGTTAATATAGTGACCTAAACAGGTAAAAAACCAATTGGTTGAGAGTTTTTGGAACAATAACCACCTTATACTCGAAATAAATCATTGTGGAGCCATAATAAAACGAATATTATGGTATAATAAACTAATATTTCAAGCTTTTCATAAAGTGACCCTCACCTCTCTTATAAAAGGGTACTTCCCCATCTCTCAAAATCACACCTCCAAAGCCATTTGGCTCGGCCAAAACCTACTCAAATATCCTACCAACTACCCTTTATTATACCTAGATGCCTTACTTTGATCATAAAGCCAACCTAATGAGCCCTTTGGATCAACTCAAAAGGAAACACCTGAAGAAGAGGTAATAATTTCACCACACCTTTTCAAAGTTCTTTTCTTCTTCCTCTTCCTATTTCGTTGTTGTTTCCATATAAAAATAATAAATCCAATACCTTATGCATACTATAATGTTTTTAAAAATATGGTACAACCATATTCAATATTTTATCCATCCTAAGAATGACATGTCACCATACGTGCATACATATGGCTTACCGTCTCCACATCGTGGTGTAGTTTGTTATTCAAAAACTTCATTATTTGGATGGGTTTAATAATGAGTAAAAATGATATAAATAATAAATTATACATTTTAATTATTATTTATATATGATATACAATCCAATTACATATGATTTCACCATCAATATAACGATATTTTCGCTCATGCATACATACGGATTACTGTATCCACGAACGCGATGAAATTCATTCTCCATCATAACCATTCAAGAATAACTTTCATTTCATGATTAAAAATAATGTTTTAATATCATTTTAGATATGAATAAAATTAGTTATATCCATAAATATCATGGCTTATGTAACCAAGCATATAATGGAAAGCGAATCAGTTAACACCCGATACAATGATACTACTGAAATATTATTAACAAAGCAATATTAGAAGATCATATATGATTTCATATTTATGTATTTGGTTTATGTATAATTTAATAACAATGATTTAACTAATATACATGAGGTTAACATTCCATCGATCAAGGAAAAGTACAAGGTAAGGGTTAATTCTACAATCTCTTCATTATCTGAGGTTGTTTATACGTGAGTATCTTAGGGGACCTCTTTATCATCCACATCCATGTTTCTTAAAAATGTATTTTAAAACATTTTTACTATTTCTTAGACTATTTTTTAAATTCATTTATACCATTTTTTGACATTTTATAAAATGTTTATAGAGGAATATTTCCGTCATTTTCCAAACAAGGTACTTTATGACCTTTTTGAAAAAATTAAGGAAAGAATGTTTTCTTATCTTTTACGATGGGTGCGGCTATTTTCCACTATTATAACACTTTTGAAGCTTCCCTTACAATATTATAAGAATATTTTCAAAATAAATGTTTTCTTTTATAATTTTTTTACTTTTAAATTATTTCAAAATAGAAATAGATATTTCTCTCAAATTGTTTTTTATTTCTTCTATGTGAACATACTTTGATGGATTTTACACTTATTTGAAGTTGATTTATTATGATACAATATTACATATTGTATTAAAGGTTTTGTGATATGTTTTACTATGGATGTGTTATTTTTATACCATTCATGTTTTATCTTTAAATTATTGACATTTCATATGGTAGTTTTGAAATAGATGTTTATGTTATGTTTCAATATTTTCATATGAGGAATTCATTTGACTTAGTAAGTGACGCGTGTAGACCTATATAGATCCTCATTGAATTAGTAGGTCTCATGAGACAAACTAGTGTCTTCTAATATGGCCATGACAAAATCTTATTTGTAGTCTTAGAATGAGGCCTTGACTATGTGGTTATGTAGTCTGGAAATATGCACTCAATCATTATAAAATTGGCTATTGATATTGCATGTGATTATTCAACTAGTAGAATATCCATGTGAATAATTAAATTTAATTATTTGATTTATATTTTCCATATTATGATGAAGTAGAAGTTTAAAAGGCTTATATTTTAGTCTTATACATTGTCCTAAATGTTTATTCTTATTTATGAATGTTTCTGCTATATTGTTTTCCTTACTGAGCATCTGAGATCACCCATTTATTATGTATTATTTTTCCATGGATGAGAAGAAGTATTTTAAGATTAACCTATAGAAATAGGCTAATGGATAATATTGTGTTCAAAGGGGACACAATGATGTTATTTTTCATTATTTCCTGATATAATGTAAACTTATTGATGTATCTAGTACTTCCAAGGCTACTAAATTGATCAGGATTTCGGGACATGATTCATTGTATCGTGCCAAATTTATGTAATAATACACTTACTATGGGTTACTAGGGTCAAGGATTTATATTTGGTATCAGAGGAAGTTTTGTACAAACCTTGGAAGCTAGATTTCGAAAAACTCTGATTTGAGAAAATTACCCTAAGATAGAATTTGAGGATTGGTATAGAAGAACTTCCTAGAATTTTGGTAATGTATAGATTTTGTGAGTTTTCCAAGCAATAAATCCATTTTTGGATATGAGAAGGTAGAGGTGGCTTTGGAATACATGTTCTTATGGGTGAAATCCCTGAAAAGGAGTTTCGGGCTTGACCTGTGGTATCTTGGTACACGACAACGGGCCTTAATGAACTATTGGTTACAAAACTCTCAAGGGATATACTTAGGATAATTCACATTTTCTTTACAACCACTATAAAGGATCTATGATTATATACCTCCTTAAAGAAAACATTTTTATGATTATGGATTATATCCATAAACTGTTCAATTTATGTTTAGTGTTTTACATGTTTGGAATTATGTATTGCGATTCATAAACTAATCTAGTATATGCCATTGTTTAGAAATGGAACCTAGTGTAAGTAATGGAAATTGTATCAACGCACATAATCTATGTAGTGATTTTCCTCCTACTCAAGATAATTATAGTGGATCCAGTGATGCCACTGGTGCCGATCAGCTTATCACTATATTGGGATAACTCTCTTAGGTTATGAATAATAACCTTACCCATATGGAGCACCCTGATCCACAACACGAAGGATCAATGTTAGACCGCTTCATGAGGAAACAACCACCAACATTCATGCGACTAAAAATCTATTTTTATATGAGCAATGGATAAGTTCCTTAGAGAAAATATTTCATTCTTTAAGGATTAACGAAAGGTAAAAAGATCTCATGGAAGTTTATTACCTCACGGGAGATGCAAATCAATGGTGGTCATTAATTCAAAAAACAATGGAAGACGAATAAGTATCAAATATGGAATTGAAAGAGTTTAAAGAGATTTTCACAGAAAAATACTTTCCTCCTGACCATCGAGCGGATATGGAAAGACAATTTCTGAGACTGGGGAAAAAGGAGAATGAGAATGTCATAAAGTACGAGGACAACTTTACAAGGATAGAAAATCATGCTGCAGATTTTATATGTAACCCAAGGTGTAAGATTAATCAATTATTTAATGGGGTAAACCCATTTCTCCATCAATCATTGGTCACAAAATCCTTCTCATCATAAGAATATATTATCTCATGTGCTATCAAGATAGAAAAGGAATTTTCTATGTCTTATGACTTTAAAGAAAAGTAGGAGAAGAAGAGAGCTACTGAACACTCTAAAAATGGAAATAAGGGGAAGAAGGGAAAAGTTTAATATCCATCCTGTAGTAAATTTTGGAAGAAACACCGTAGTACTTGGTTGATGGGAATGTGAGTCAGATACAAGTGTGGTGAAAAAGGCCACCAAGCTCATGATTACAAGGTAAAGAAAGAGGCTTTCAATGTTGAATGATACGATTTTATAGAAAAGGGGAATTATGTAAATTAATGTTCTAAACACCAAATAATCTTACCTCAAAAAGTCCAAGGAAGCAAGGACAAGCTTATGCGATCACCACTGCTGAGGTTGAAGCTCCAAAAGATGTGGTGGCAGGTAATTTAATGGTTTCCTCATATTTAGGCAATGCTTTATTTGATTATAGATCATCACATTGTTTCATATCATCCTAGTTTTCTAAGAAAATTTTATATTTCCAATTAGATTTAACAATGGAGTTGTATGTCAAAACTTCTAAGGGAAGTATCATTGCAACAATGTTTTGTGAATCAGTTCCCATTAGGGCATATAAATGTTCTTTATCTACTGATCTCATAGTCATACCCATGATTGAATTTGATATAGTCCTCAGTATAGATTGACTTTTAGACCCTGATGTGAAAATTTATTGTAAGAAGAAGGAGGTTACAATTTTTTATGATGATAAAAAGTACCTTATCTTTAGAGCAGAAATGTCACCACCTAATTCTTATCTAGATCCACACACAGTGGCTCTACTAAATTCAATTATTGGTGAGGAATAGAATTAAATAACTATGGGTGAGGAATGAAATGTTCAAATAGAGGATGTACCTATTGTGAAAGATTATATTGATTTATTTCCAGAGGATTTACCTAGACATCTTCCAGAACAAGAAATTGAGTTTTTCTTTGATTTAATTCCTAATTCCAGGCCCATATGGAAGACCCATTATAGAATGGCCACTGTGGAATTAGTTGAACTAAAGAAAAAACTTGAGGAATTGAGTAGTAAAGGATTTATTCTCCCTAGTGTTTTTCCGCGGGGAGCCCCTGTTATTTTTGTTAAGAATAAAGATGGATCTATGAGGTTGTGCGTTGACTATAGGGAGATCAATTCTACAATAAGAAGGACAAAGTATCCCCTACCTAACATCGATGATTTATTAGATCAACATCATGGAGCTCAATATTTTTCATATATAGAACTTCGATCTGGATATCATCAGTTGTGTGTGAAGAAGGAAGACATTCAAAAAATATCATTTCGAACCAGGTACGAGCATTAAAAGTTTATAGTAATGCCCCTTGGAATCACTAATGCACCCTTTATCTTCATGGATCTGAGGAATAGATTTTTCATGGAATATCGTGATGAATTTGTAGTGGTATTTATTTATGATATCATGCTCTAATAAAAAATATATGAAGATCATGAAAATAACTTGCACAATATTTTGAAAACCCTCAGAATAAATGAATTATATGAGATGTTTAGAAAGTGTGAATTCTGGTTTCAGGAAAGTTCATTTCTTGTCCATATTGTCTCTAAGGATAGAATCTCTGTTGATCCTTCTATAAGAAAATAAATATAAGAATGGCCATCACCGATGAGTATAACTGAGGTACATAGTTTTATTGGGTTAGCAGGTTATTATTGGCATTTCGTCTAGAATTTTTCCCGTTTGGAAACCCATTAACCAAGATCACATGTAAAGGGATTAAATTTGTTTAGAAAATAGTGTGGGGAATGTTTTGAAAAACTGAAGAGTAGATTAGTCAATAATCCTATCTTGAATCTACCATCAGGGAATTATTGGTTTGTTATTTATAGTGATGCATCAAAGAAAGGAATTGGTTGGGTGCTTATGTAGAATGATATGGTTATTTCCTATGCATCATGACAGCTAAAAATTCAGGAGAAAAACTATCCCACTCATGATATTGAGTTAACAGCTGTAATATTTGCTTTGAAAATATAGAGACACTATATCTATGGTAAAAAATGTGAGATATACACCGACCACAAGAGCTTGTAGTATATTTTCTCACAAAAATAACTTAACATGAGGCAAATGAGATGGCTCGAGCTACTCAAGGATTATGATTTCACTATACACTACCACATGGGGATGGAAAATAAGGTGGAGGATGCTTTGATAAGAAGGGTTCATGGAGTTTGGAATAAGATGAGAGTTGAAAGGGATCCTATGTTCATGGATCTAGTAAAAATAGATATGAGAATAATCATGGAAGGTGTAACATCAATACATTTTCAAATGGTTTCCAAACCATATTTAACAGAAAGGTTAAAAAGGTCTCAAACCAATGTTGAGGAGTTTCAAAAGAAAAATAAAGTTGTGAATTATGGGAGATTGATCGACATCATATATGAAGATGGAATTTTGAAATTTGGCAAGCGACATTGTGTTCCGGACATACCTGATTTAAGAAGGGAATTATTAGATGATTCTCATAGCTCGAATTTCACTATATACAATGTAATCACTAAGATATATAGATATTTGAAGGAACGTTTTTGGTGGGACAACATGAAAAGAGAGATTTCTGATTATGAGTCAAGATGTATGGTTTGTAAACAAGTGAAATATGGAAGACAACATCCTAGAGGAGTCTTGAAACCTCTTCCCATACCTGAGTAGAAATGGGATGATATTACGATGGAATTTGTCATGGGGCTACCAAAGACTCTTAGAAGGAATGATTAAATATGTATCATTGTTGATCATCTTACAAATTTAGCACATTTTCTTGCTATAAGAGAAGATTTACCACTTGAACATTTATCAAGACGATATATTAATGAAGTTGTAAGACTTCATGGAGTACCTCTATCGATTGTTTCTAATCATAATTCCCTTTTTAGATCAGTATTTTGGAAAGTCTTCAGAAGGCCTTGGATATTGAACTTTGTTTGAGCACTAGCTACCACCCTCAAACCGATGAAAAATTAAAACGGACAATTCAAACCTTATAAGACATGTTGAGATCTTGCTCACATGACTTTCCAGGTATGTGAGATCAATATTTACCTCTGGTAAAATTTTCCTATAACAATAGCTTCCATTATAGTATTTAGATGGCACAATATAAACCATTATATGAAAAGAGATGTCGCACACCAACTTGTTGGGATGATGTTGGGGAAAGAAAACTTATAGGCCGAAAACTTGTTGAGGAAACAATGGAAATGGTGAAGGTTATCCAAACCCACATTAAATCAGCTCAAAGTAGGCAATAGAGCTATACTAATAACCAAGGGAAGGATTTTTAATTTGAAGTAGGAGATCATGTTTTATTTTAGGTATATCAATGGAAGGGAGTTATAAGATTTGTTAAGAAGGTTAAATTAAGTCCTAGGTATATCAGACATTTTGAAATTCTAGAACGAATTGGGGTTGTAGTTTACTGTTTGGAAATACCGCCATGTCCCTCCAAAGTTCATGATGTGTTCCACATATCAATATTGAGAAAATACATGCGTGAACCAATGCATCTACTCACCTATGAAGAAATAGAACTGGAACCCGACCTGTCTTATTGTGAAGATCCTATCATAATTATTGATACTGGAGAACAAGTGTTGAGAAACTAGTTGACTCGTCTGGTAAAATTTATATGGAGAAACCATAATATGGAAGTGGCAATGTGGGAACCCGAGGAACATATGATGAAGAACCACCCAAATCTTTTTATGTAGTAATATTATTGAAATTTCAAGGATGAAATTATTTTAAGGATGGGAGAATGTAACACCCCAAGCTTCCATGGTACGTTTCCCTTTAAATAATGCAATAACTTCTGTTGTACACAACATGGAGTTTTAAAACACCACGACTAATCAAAATAGCAATTATAAATAGTAATACCCACTTTTTGAAATTTTATAAATTTTATTTTTCCAAATGGACATCATTTTTGGATTTGGAATATCAAAATTAGCTTAGGGTGAATTTTTTGCATTTTTGATGAATAGTGAAAACACTGTTATTGTTCAAAACTGAATTTTTTTAAATTATTAGTTACTTTATTTAAATTTATAATTAGTAAAAATATAAAAATAATACCTATATATATTAAATATAATTCATTAGAGTCATTTTATAATAATATTATATATATATAATATTATTGTACTTTTTACCATCTTTTACCCACCTTTTTGGAGAATTTGAAAATTTGCATAAAACATAATTTTACCACTTATGTGAGTTGAATTTCAAAAAAACAAGAGACATAGTATAAATCAGTAAGTAAAATTTGGTTCAATAAGATGAAAATATTTTTTCATGAATAGTACCTTTTGACTTTTATTTAGCACGGTTAAAATTAAATAGGGTAATTAAAGGTAAAAATGATATTATAATTACCATAATATGTGTCCTAATTCTATTGGATATCTTTTTTTCAATAAAAATAAACCCTAGGAATAAAATATGATCCTTTTGGTCCACTTATATTAGATTAGAAAATTTATTGTTATTTTATTTCAAGAAGAGTTAAAAATGTTAAATTCAATGTTCAATAAGTAAACCATTTTTAATATAGGGTAATATATAAGATAAATTATACTATAAATATTCATTATAAAGCTAAAAATAATTCCTACATAATGGTATTTTATTTATAAATTTTAGACATTAAATAATTAAATTTATTTATGATAAAATGACGATGAAATAATTACCTTCTTATTGAAATATTAAAATAATTGATAATATAAATATCCCAAAAAAATTTAATTTTATACTCTTGATGAATGTCACAAATTTTATAGATTAATATGACATGTTAGGGTTTATTAAATGAAATTTTTTCAAATTAATATTACTATTATGAATTTCAGAAAAAATACCAAATAGTGTCAAAATTGACATAAATGAGTTTTTAAAACAAATAATATATTATTAATTTATATAATATTACTAAAAATACAAGATTCGTCCAAAGGACATAGATAAGGTTATATATATCAATAATGAACCACATGGGGTTCCCTTGGATTTCTATAGTAATATTATTAACCATTTTTTATCTATCAAATGGCCCGAAAGCCGTCATTTTTTATTTATTTTCGATAATCCACCTTTAAAGGGGTGAGGTGGAACCCTTACAATGCCCATAAACGTAATTATTACTTGGCCATGTAGGTCTTAGAGCAATTCATTTCCCGTAGGCTTCAAACATTACTTACAACCCAGACTAACTACTTGGAACTGCCCCTCCCAACATCTTTGTTGTGAAATCAGCTCTCCACCTTCGCCTGACTATTCAGCTAGGCTATCCCATGATGCACAAGCTTGTCTTGATGGCAGATGTCATACCCTTTTATTCTTGAAATCCGTGTAGCTTCTTCTGTGGTGAAACCTCCTTGATCATCCTCCTAGAGCATGTTCCTTGTAGGTTGTTGGGTTTCTGTATGCACTAAAGGTGGCCTCAATGCCTTGAGGTGGCCCGAAGGACTTACTGGCCTGAAGGATTGGGTGGACCTAATGCCTTAAAGGACTCAGAGACCAAATCGGTGGCTCAAAGGCCCAAATGGGGGTAAATTCCCAGCTGCAACAGGGCCAAATCGTGCCTCCTACATTACCACTACAGTACCTGATAAAGTACCTGCTACAATGTTGAAAATTATGCCTCTACCTTGATTTGATCCTGGGTCTCCTAGATGCACTTAAGAGTCCTCTCCAACCAGGCTGAGGCGCATGTGCTATTAACTATTTATTATAATAATAAGAGAATACATGGTAAAAGTTAAACTATTTAACTAAGAGTTAAATCTAAAAGGTAAGGTTAATATAGTGACCGAAACATGTCTAAAACCTATTGGTAGAGAGGTTTTCAAACCATCCCCACCTTATCCTAGAAACAAATCAATTTGGATCCATTATAAACTGAATATGATTTTATAATAAAATAATATTTCAAGCTTTTCCAAAAGTGACCCTCACCTCTCTTATAAAAGAGTACATTCCCTCCTTTCAAAATCACAACTCCAAATCCATTTGGCTTGGCCAAAACCTACTAAAATATCATCCCAACAACCCTCCCTTCAACCTAGAGGCCTTACTTTGATCAGAAATCCATCCTAAGTATCCCTTTTTATTAACTCAAAAGGAAACACCCGAAGAAGAAGTAATAATTTCACCACCCTTTTCAATGTTATTTTCTTCTTTAACTTCCTCTTTATTTGTTGTTTCCATAAAAAAATAATAAATATAGTACCTTATACATATTATGATGTTTTTATAATTATTTTACAACCATAATAATTATTCTATCCATTATATGAATGACATGTCACCATACTTGCGTACGTACGACTTACCGCCTCCACGTCTTCGTGTAGTCTATTAATCAAACACTTCATTATATGTATGGGTATAATAATTAGTGTAACTGATGTAAATATTAAATATAACATGTTAATGATTCACTATATATGATATTCCATCCAATTACATATTATTTTATCATTAATATAATGATATTGTCGCTCGTGCGTACATACGGATTATCGTCTCCACAAACGCGATGAAATTCATTCTCCATCATAACCATTAAAGAATAATTTTTATTTCGTGATTAAAAATAATGTTTTAATATCATTCTAGATATTAATAAAATAAATCCAATCCATAAAAAATATTGCTTACGTTACCAATTATATAATTAAAATGAATCAGTTAACACCCGAAACAATGATACTACTGAAATATTATCATCAATGAAATATTAGAAGATCATATATGATATCATATTTACATATTTGGTTTTTGAATAATTTAATAGCAATGATTTTACTATTATAAAGGAGTTTAACATACCCTTAATGAAGGAAAAGTACAAGGTAATGGTTAATTCTACAATATCATTATTATTTGAGGTTGTTTATACGCGAGTATCTACTCAGACCTCTTTATCATCCACATCCATGTTCCTTAAAAATGTATTTCAATTTTATTTTACTATTTCCTAGAATATGGTTTAAAATAATTTATACCCTTATTTTTATTTCTATAAAATTTTTATGATGGAATCTTTATATCGTTTTCCAAACATGGATCTTTACGGAATTTTCGACAAAAATAAAGAAAGAATTTTTTTAAATTATATGGAGGGTTCAGATATTTTATGCCATTATAACACGGTAAAATACTCCCTTACAATATTATAATAATATTTTAAAAATAATTTTTTTCATTTATAATTATTTGACTTTTAAAGTATTTCAAATTTTAAAGAGATATTTATCTCAAATTGTTTTGATTTCATCTATGTCAATATCCTTTGATGGATTTTACACTTGTTTGAAGTTGATTTATTATGATAAAATCTTCCATATTATATTAAAGGTTTTGTGATATGTTTGACTATGGATGTGTTATTTTTATACCATTCATGGTTTATGGTTAAAGTATTAACATTTCATATACTAATTTTAATACGAATGTTTATGTTATGTTTCAATCTTTTCATATGAGGAATTCATTGGATTTAGTATGTGATAGGTGGAACATGTTATAAATCCTTTATGCATCGGTAGATCTCATGAGGAAAACTAGTGTCTTGGAATAATTCCATGACAAAATAATATTTTTAGTCTTGGCACGAGGCCTTTACTATGTGGGTATGTAGTCTAGCATTATGAATTCCATCATTATGAAATTGGCTGTTGATATTACATGTGATTATTCGACTAGTAGAATACCCATGTGAATAAGTAAATGGAATTATTTGATTTATATTTTCCATATTATTCTGAAGTTTAAGTTTAAAAGGGTTATGTTTTAGTCTTATACGTTGCCTTAAATTTTTGTGTTTATTTTTTAAAGCTTCTGCTATATTTTTATCCTTACTGAGCATCTGAGCTCACCCCTTTCTTATGTTTTATTTTTCCAAGGATGCGAAGAAGTATTTGACAATTAACCTACATGAATAGGCTATGGGATAAGAGTGTTTTAAAAGGGGACACAATGATGTTATTTTTCTTTATTTCATGATGTAATGTAAAGTTATGTATGTATCTAGTACTTCTAAGGCTACTAAACTGATCGGTATATCATGACATGTTTTCTTTTATCATGCCAATGTTATATAATAATGCCCCAACTCTGGGTAATTGGGGTTAGGGCATTACATTATGAGTATGTTGAAACTTTCATAGGAAAATATATTTGAAAGGATATCTTTATCCATAACTCAATCTAATATTAAATGGATGTAAAGGAAGAATATTGAAAAATCCATCCTTGAAGAATTAGACTGCAAAGCTACAAAGAGAAGAATCATTTGGATTCCGGATAGCAGATACTCATCCCATATACTATGATACACATGCCTATTAAATAATGTTAAGAAAAGGGTTGGTGGAACAATATGGATTGGTGATGATGGTGCTTGGAATATAAAAGGTAGGGGAATTACTGAACTTGCTAATAGAGAGCTGAATAAAACTAATGTTCTCTATGTGGATGGGATACATCACAATATCCTGACTGTGAGTCAACTATGTGACTCAGTACAAATGGTGACATTTAATAAAAATTGGTGCACTATAAGAGGAGAGATATTGAATTATCTTATTAAAGGATGTTGAACATGTGGAAACTTATATCAGGCAGTTAGTAAAGAGAACATTTGCTATATGAAAATTGAAGAAGAAAACAACTTGTGGAACTGGAGGATGAGTCACATTAATAAAAAAGTCACAGAAAGATATCTAGGATGAAGATAGTCATGGATATCCCCTATCTAAAGTGTGAATAGGAAAAGACTTTTGATGATTTCATATGAGAGATGTTGGTATGTAGTTCATATCATCCATAGAAGAAAAGGGAATCAAATCTTCTTTATCTCATCCATACAGATTTTTTGGTCTGATAAATAATTCTAGAATATATAGAGAATGGTAATTTGTTATTTTCATTAATGATTATAGTAGAACGACTTGTGTGAGGGTTATACACAGGAAATTAAAAGTACTTTATTTCATGAAAATGTATCGACAGATAGCCTAGTATGATAATGGATGAACAATAAAAGTTATGCGATCTAATAATGCAGAGGAATACCCATCCATTGAGTTTGAAAAGTACATAGAGAAACATAGAAAACAAAATTAGATGGATTCTGTGAGAACCCCACAAAAAATGGAGTGGTCGAGCATTGGAATCGAAAGGTAAAAAATATGGCTAGAACAAGATAGTTTTAGAGTCATATCTCTCTCCATTACTAAAAAGAGGTTTTTCATGATGCAATATATAATCAAAATCAAATAGGGATTTATATAGGAGAAACAAAGACACAATATGAACTATGGCATTGAAGGAACCCCTATTTTAAGTATTTTTGAGTTTTTGGATGTAAATGTTTCATCCAAAACAAAGAAGGAAATCAAGGGAAGTATGGTGATGATGTAGATGAAGGAATAGTCCTTAGATATTCAATGAATATCAAAGCCTAGTTTTTTCAATAATCATCTGGAATTATTTGTGGAAAGAAGTGATGTTAAGATCATTGAAGATAAGTCCACAAATACCTTAAGGGGACCTCATGTTGATTTTATTGAAGATGTGTAAGACACTGGGAAAGGAATAGATTCAATTTCAGAAGTAGAGGATGGTGTGAAAAACATTCAGAAGTAACAAAATGATGAATATTCAAAATATGAATTACAAGAATAAATAATTCATGAAGAATCATCATCTAAATATCATTAAAGAAATGGAATATTTTAAATTGATCAATCTAATATTATTGGGGTTTGGACAACACCCACAAATATGTGGAGAATAGAGAGTGGGGCACATTATTCCTTTCTATCAGCTGCAGAACCATCATCATTTCGAATAAGATGAAAATAATGAATCATGGTTTAAATCCATGAATGTATCGTTAGATCAGATTGAACAAAACTATACTTGGGATATTATTAAGAGACCTAAATGTCACAATGTGATTGGTACAAAGTGTATTTTCAAGAATAAATTCGATGAGCAAGGTAATGTAATAATAAACACGGAACGATTGGAGTGTAATGTTTATTTACATATTGAAGGTGTTGATGTTGAAGAAACCATTTCCCTAGTGGCTATACTAGAGTCAATCAATCATTTCCATTCCATGTAAATTCAATTAGAATACAAACTGTAGTAGAAGGATTCCAAAACCACTTCTCAAATGAAGTTCTTGATGAAAAAGCCTATATTGAACAAAGAATTCATTTTATTCTTGGTAATAATGATATGAATGTTTGAAAACGAAATAAGGTGCTATATTTTCTGAACTAGGAACCATGGGCATGGTATTATCTGATCGATTCGCATCTAAATAAGCTTGAATTTAAAATAGAAGGAGTGGATCATAATATCTATGTGAATAATTCTTCGAAAGACCATTTTATGGTACTGTTATATGTAGATGATATTATATTTGGTGGAATATGGTAAGGATTAGTTGATGAATTTGAAAATAACATGGATTCAATATTTAAAATTCCTTGGATTGGTAAACTCAATACTTCTTAGAGTTACAAGAAATTTAGAGCAATTACCACACTATTTCTCAGCAAAAGTAAACAAAGAGATTTTGAATAAATTCAATGTGCATGACTCCAAACCAATGTCATCTATAATTATGGTTGGGACAAAACTAGGAAATCATAATGATGGGATATTTTTAGATCCCTCAATGTGTAAGAGAATAGTTGAGAATATATTGTACATAATATTGATATGGAAGAATATTTTTTTAACATGATTAGTGGCCCACCTTTAGAGTAATTTTAAGAAACAACATTTCATGGTAATAAAAAGAATCTTGAGATGCATTCAAGGTACTCAGAATTATGCATTATACATTGCTTTAGAAAGATATCATGAACTATATATAATTCTTAATGCTGACTTGGATGGATATTTTATTGATAGAAAGTCCAAAAGTTGTGTAGAATTATTTATTATAAAGAAATGTGTGTCCTAGTTGAGTATGAAATATGAAATTACTTCTCTTAGTACTTCTGAAGCTGATTATATCTCTGCTATAAAGGATTGCACTCAACTATATTAGATGAAGCGAAAACTGATTGATATTAAAGATGAGATGAAATAGAAAATGGTGATTTAATATGATAATAAGATTAAAATAAATATTATGAGGAATCCTATTCAGAATTCTCATATGAAATATATAGAAATAATATATCACTTCATCGAGGAAAAATTTAAATAGTGCAAGATTAAAATGGATCATGTTGGAACTAATGACCAAGTGGATAATATTTTGACTAAGCCATTTGAATCACATGTGTTTTAGAAAAATCAGTTGAACATTGGTGTTAGCCACCACCGTGTGCTTGAGGAGGTTATCAGTTTTCCCATCACACCAATTGCATTAACTCTTTTAATTTTTTTGTGGAAGTGATGTTAGTTTATGGGGGAGATAAAATCCTAGGGGTGTGTGTTGTGGGTACTATATGCTCAATAACAGGTTCCTTGGGTTTATTTCCAATGGGGGAGAATGAAGAAATTCAATTAGTTACAAAGGAATGGATAAATTCCTTGATTTACAAAGGGGTAGAATGATGAGATATAACATGGGAGAAAAGTAATGGACAAAATAATTTAGTGTTATGATGAAAGATTTTGAGATTATCGTGGAAATATTAAGCATTCAGAAAAAGGAGAACCCAATTTATGCTTCCCCTCTTATTTTCTACACCTAACCTTACTCACATTGACTTAGAGTGTTGGATTCTTTATTTCTCATGTATATGGTTTTTATTGTGGATGGATTTTCATTGTATTTATCTATATATTTCTAAAAAACCCAAAGGGAGAGATTTTTGGAACCAAGGTTGTCCTTTTCTTAAAATGGAGTATGATTTGTGTTTGTTTTCAATCCTCACAATGAAGATCATAGAGTCTTCAATGAAAGAGATCTTATAGTTCAATTTGAGAATAATATTTAAGGTGGTGTCATTTCCCAATGTTTTACAAATTTTTGAGGACAATAATTTGGAGGATGGATTTCATTATGAAAAGTGTCATTCCTTAATGGTCTTATAAAAATATGGAAAATTAATGAATTTAGTGAATATGGGATTTACGAGTGGTGTTTTACAAAGATTTAATGATATCTGATGGTGCTCTACATGATAAAAATGAGCATCATAAATGATGAATAATTGGAGTATCGCAGTCGGTAATAGAAATCACCATGATTACGATGTACATATAGTAAAGGGTTTGGATGGAAAGCTCTATGGTTATGATGAGTATCAGGACTAGTGTATATCCATGGAGCATCATGATAGAAGGATCTATGGAAAGATGTTTTTCAAAAATTTAAAAAATCCATGAATAGTCAGTGGATAATTGTGAATAGTATATCCTATAAATATGAGCCTACCCCCTTCACTTAAAATGAGTTTTTCAAGTAAAATATGGAAAAAATCTAATTTTGTGAAGCTATAGGAGCTTCATAAATATGGATTTCTATACAAGCTTAAGCATCATGAAAATACTGTAAGTAATGACTGATGACCATTATTTTGATTAAAGTGTGCTTCAAAATGATGGGGTATTCCAAGTTGTCTCTATAAGCTTCACATAGGAATGTTTTTTCATGAATGAAGTGAGATTCGAAAAGGCAGTTAGTTCTATGAAGGTAGTTATCTTTGCGGAGGTAGTGATATTCACAAAGGATCTTCTTGAAAGGTAGTATTGAACATTAGGTTTAAGTGCAAAGGTCTTTCAAAGAGAAAAAACTCAGGTATATGATGAAGGAAGTGTCTCATTCTAAGTTAGGTAAAATGAATTTAATGCCAATACATTGAAGTCAACTTCATGACCATAAAATGAGTTAGACTTTTCTTAAATAATTTAAGAATTGGGAGTCAATATAAATGTTCTATGGGACAAAGTGTGTTATCCCTACAATCTTATAAAGGCAGTGTTCATGTCATTGTGTTACTATTTCAAAACATATGTAATCCACAACAAGTGAATTTTAGTGGATTTCTGTATGAAAACACACTATCAACATATGCTCTATTGATATGCTCTTTGTAGTGATCCAATTAAAATTTTTATTCTATCATTTTTTATGTGATTTTTTCTTTTCTTCACTTTCCAATCAGATATGTTTAACAGGTTCCTAAAATTTTTGGAATAAGATATGTCACTTTAAGAGGCAAATTTGACACCCTGATTCACCCCTCCCCTCTCAGATTGTTTTGGGGTCCTTCATTACACTCCAATCTATTCTATTTCTTCTACTCTTTTGTGTTTTGGATTAATGAATAACATTTATGAGTGTCTCTTTTAATAAGATAAACTACCATGATAAATTTCTACCTTTCACGACTTTCCAAATAAAGAAATATATTCTTTATGTACTTATTACATTTCTTATCCAATAATGAATTATTAGTCCCATTTAATGATGGAGGTTACTATCAGATAATGTGGACTAACAACATTTCACCATGTTTGGGATGAGAAATCTCCATACAGAAATGGTTACTGGTTATAACCCAATCCAAATTTCTCAATATAGTTATAATTTTTTCATCTCATGTTATAACTTCATTATATATCTATAGATGTAAATATGTACATAGATTCTTTTAATTGATAAGGTTTCCATTCCCCCTACTAGGAATCACTTATATATAATGGATTATAATGGATCAAATCATAGTATAATGAATTTTAAAACGTAGTATAAAATTATAAAATCTTTTGTAACTATTAACATAAATAAAAAATTATCTATAACTAATATCAGAATCCAAAACATAGTATCTTTGGGAATATATTCAAATAATGATAATATTTTCAAATATTGCAAAATATTTCTTTAATTAAATTTAAATTAAACAATGAATATCTCCCAAGAGAATCTAGCTAGGTGTGTATCCTTAGGCCCATAGATCATGCATTGAGTGCATATCAAATTGATACAAAACCAAAGTTTTCAAGGTGTTCACCTCTAGTTGAATCTATTCCATAACCCCATATAATTTCTAGTATCTAGACCGAGATTCTATTTCTAGGAAACTAACCATTCTCTACCTTACTAACACTTCCTGATATTATCTTATAGTTTGTCTTATTCATAGATTCTATTATAGGGTTATGTTCATTAATATATGTTTTCCTAAATCTTATTCCCAAGGTGTATACTAAAATTTCTTTGAAACTAACTGTTCCACCCAAACTCGAGTAACATAGATTCGATGGTTATCTTACTACATTGGCACACGATACAGGGGTTTTCACCCTAAAGGATTAAATAGATTATTAGTATTGGGAAACTATATATATATAAATTATTATAACATTAAATTTTAAAACATGAAATAAAATAAAAAATTACAATGATAACATTATTATTTCTTAGAGTATCTCCATGAAAACAATAATAGATCAAATCTTGGTGTTCTGGGGAAAGGAAAATATATCAAATGGGTGATCTCAAAATCTCATTATGGGAAATCATTCCAAAAAAGCTATCATATAATAAATAAATCATGAATAATATGAAATATATAAACAATAATCAAATATTCTATTAAAATAATACCATAATAGGAAATATTTTCAAGGATGATATAATGACATTAATAATCAAATGTGTAACAATAACCGATTTCATAATAGCATGATTTATAACACTGAACATCAGAATCTTACCTTCAGTGCCCCATTACAATATTTCATGATTGAATAGGTATGGAATTTTCCAAATAGCCAAAATATTTTGTCTGATGAGACCTACCGATGCATCAAGGGGGTATAACGGGGCCAAACTATTACTTACTAAGTCTGATTAATTATTCAAATTATATAAATAAATAAAGATACAAAACATAATCCACATAAAAATACATATTGAACAACTATCACACATAATATTAATTTTTCACAATCAATAACCAGAACAACATGATCATAAACCATCCAGAGTAACATGGTGAATTATATCATTAGATTATATCCCAATTAAGGGATAATATTAAGAAAATTAATTTTGACATAGATGAGAATAATTTTAAAATGACATTCAAATAATTCTTAAAAACTGTGTCAAAAAAATACTTCAATTTTATTAAAAGTTTAATAAAAAATTCCAAAATATTGAGAATATGAATTTATTTGAAAATAAAAATAGTAACCTATATTAGAATATTTAAAGAAAAAAATCTTTATGATAGAAAAAATTTATTCACATGGTAAACATTAAAACAAATATTCATTTCACACTTTTAGTAAAAGTAAAAAGTACCTTTTTCAGAAAATAAAAAAAATCCTTTAAAACATTAAAAATCAAGGCAACCCAAACATTTCATATAGAAATATTAAATATAATTAGATAAATATTCATTATATATTATTATTATCTATGGCACAACCATAAATGATTAGGGTCGTTGGAAACTTTTGTACTTAAATAACCAGTCCATAAATGATCTACCTAATCTCTCGTATAGTTCTTCACAAATAACACCCTTTTCAAACATTGAATACTTAAGACCTTTTGTCATATCATGGGGAGAAAAAAATAAAATAACGGGCAAGCATAGATGCTTATTAAGGTTAAAAATGGTAGACATAAATGATCATTTAATCATAAGAGGAGACTAAGTGTTCGATAAAATGAGATTAACACTTCAAAATCATACCCATATATTCATAAATATTAATCATTATTCATTCGATAATGTTTGGAAATTTATAAGATAGATATCATAAATAAATATATGAATATGATCCAGGAGAAGATAAAATTAGAATAAGATCATGTAATAAAAAGTATCATAAAATTTGGCATAATAATAATCATAAAAATATTATATCAAGGATACCCACCAAGACCTTATTCACATGTTAGGCTTGAGATAACCACTCGTGTACCTACTTTCAGCTTGGAATAACATTCTATGCACCCTCATTTTAGTTTGGGGATAACATCTCATATACCCCTTGATATCATAAAACATTAATCCTTACCTCATGTGTTGGCAGGATATAATAGACCCCACCCATAAAATAATAATATTCCATTCATATGTATTCTATAAGAACATTTAATGATTTGTAATTCCATTATAAATTAACTAATGGAAAAGAAAACATGATTCATCATTAAAAAAATAAACCATCCATAGAAAAATAATAAAGATGGTATGATAGAATCAAAAACCCAATGAATCCAAAATAAAATCAAAGGATTCTATCATAGTTGAAAAATTCATTTTAAATATCTCTCTAACATTTTTGAGGAAAAAACCCTTTTAATTTTGAAATAACTTTTTTAAAATCTAAAAAATTAAAAAATATAGAAGAAAAAATTTTCATTGAAAGAAAACATGGAAACTTATTAAGGATATTTCAAATCAAAGAGTATTCATGAAAGGGGATAGTCATTTATTTAGTATATGCTAAAACAAATATTCCATTCACACCTTTGATAAAAGGTACGTTTTATGGAAAATGGTATAAAAACCTATTTGAATTTTTTTAGAAATTAAACCATGCATAAAAACTATTAAAATAATCATTGGAGAAAATTGAAAACATTCCATTTTTTTAATGAAAATATACACATTAAACAAAAAGATTATGAACCAAAGAGAGAAACAAACTCATTTTTTTTATAAACATTCATTCCATTTCTTGAGTACTTAAATAGAATAAAATTAAAGGAAAACTTGTAATATATAGAAATAACTACAAGATAAGAAAATCATGATACTTTTGTGTGATTTATCATGTTATAAAAAATACTAATCTTTATATTTCTAGATTTGATACATATAAATGTGACCCAAATTAAACCATCCAAAACATACAACATCGAAAAGAAATATTTTAACACTTATATACCCAAGGAACTTTTTCATTTAAAGTTTTAGAGAATTAGTAAAAACACTTACATAAAGGTTTTAATGTTTTTATGTGGTAATTTTTATCAGTTGTCCATGATTTTCTTATTCTTCATTATGACTTCAATGTAACCCAAAAAATTGTTCAAATATGAATCCTCACTAGACACAATTCATTTAACATCAATCATCATAGCACAGGGAAAGTGAAACATAAGAATGGTGATGTAAATTCTCATCCAGGGTAAAAATAAGCATTAATAATTGAATATCATGACTGAGCATAAGATGAGCTTAAGGTTATGTTTACATAATCAAAGTTAATGAGAATTAAATAATATAATTCATACCCATCACAACTTGGATAAAAAAACCTGATACATGGCACAAATCATCAACATAAGGCAAGAGTCATATATGTCAAAAATCATGAGGCATGTAAAAAATATCCATTATAAAAGGATACATTAGAACATAATGAAATCATGAAGAAAACATATTGGTTACTTGGAACATCCACTACTAGAAATATGACCTTTCCCAACGCTTCTATGCCAACGGTTTGGCTAAACTGTTGGGAAAGCCTACTTTGAGGCCACCATTCCCAATGGTTTTGGAAAACCATTGGGAAAGGGTATGGATTTCCCAATGGTTTGGCCAAACCATTGGGAAAAGTCCACTTTGTGGCCACCTTTCCCAATGGTCTGGCCAAACTGTTGGGAATGCCATACCCTTTCCCACCAGTTTTGGAAAACTGTTGGGAAAAGTCCACTATTTGGACACGTTTCCCAATAGTTTGGCCAAACCACTGAGAAAGGGTATACCTATAAGGCCCCGACCATAAAACTTACTTAATATTGAATTAAATTAATAATTCACATTGAGGATCTTTTCAGGTTTAGATTTTTAGAGAATTAGAACATAACTATTACATTTCAAAAGATTACAAAGTAGTCACTTCTACTAAGATTCCATAAAATAAAAAAAAACTCTTAAAAAGAAACATGTATAGTTCCATGTTTTATATATAATGACTTTCCCTTGATCCCATACTTTACCCTATTCCACATTAAGTCATGTGAAAAACATTTCAAAAAAACTTGGGGTGAGCATAAAAAGCTCAGTAAGGGATACACAAATAATGAAAACTGTTAGTTTTTCAAACATCAAGTAAACCATGTATACTTTATCAAAGTAATACCTTCACCTTCATGAAGTATTAAAAACTCTTCACTGAATAAAATATCATTACATACCTTTTTGTAACCAAAGGATTACCATAAAACCCATATAAAGAACACATAACATACATAAAGGTAACTTGGGACATAAACATACTTAAGTGGAATACCCATATGGTCGACTTCCACACATATCACTTAATGGAATAGCCATACGGCCAACTTCTATACAAACTTAATGGAATAGCCATACATCCGACTTCCATACCCAATGAATTGGAGGTTATAACTTAACCACCCGTTCTAGTATTCACGACACCACCTGTCATATGGTTCATCACGTAACCACCAGTCAAATGTCCAAGTACCATTATAAAATCATAAGACATAAAACAAATATAATGGAAAGAAAAAAATTCCACACTTTGATCAAAATATATCACATAAATATATTGACATAACAAATCCATTATAAAAACCATTTTCAACATCAAAATACATAAAAGAGTATATGGTATTTATTTCATTTAAAAAAAACATTACGGCTTTTTCAGGAATCCAAAGACCAAATAATACTTGCGGCGGCGGAAAAGGTCGTTGTCACCGCGTACGTCAAAAGAAACATTCTTTTTTCTCGTTTTGTAAAACTCTTCATAGAAAAATATTCCTTTTTTATAAAAGTAAAAGTCAAAGGGGTTTATGCAACGTATAAAATAATGTTGTGTATAAAACGAAATATGCCTCAATGAAAGGAGATTGAGATGAAGTCCCTTACCTCGGGTCCGACTTGACTCGATCGTTCTTTAACGTCCTGAATAATAAACTTGAGTTAATTTCTATTTACTTAAGAAACTTTTTTGAGTTCATTATTCCTTTTATATCACTTATTGACATGTTATAAACATTATGTAATCATTTAAGTTAATAATGTTTGTTTTGTCGATATTTGGTCCTTAAGTCGAAAGTGGACTTCTTACGATTACATGTTGTTCGTGTGGTCAAAGGTTCTTTATATCCATAATGACATTCCTGATTTGGATATCATATATATCATATATATCTAGCATATAAATGTATTTATAATATCACATAATCATTTAGAGGTATGAAATGAAATGCACCGTTCATGGAGACGGTAAGCTGTACGTACGCATGAACGATACTTTCATTTCTTTGTCATATTAATGGAATTAAAACTAAATGAGAGGTATGTATATTCTAATTCCAGAATTATATTCATCATTTAGATGTATCATTCATCATATATATCTATTATATACATGTACTTATTATAGTACATTACATTTGGGGATAAGAAATGAAATGCACCGTTCATTGAGACGGTAAGCCGTACGTACGCATGAACGCTACTTTCATTTCTATTTCATATTTTTATGGAATGGAAAAATAATGATATAGAGTTATATTATAATTCCAGTATAACAACATTTATAATAACTTTAAATCCATCCTTTACACATCCCACATATGGCATTAACAAATCAAATCACTTTGAGGGGGCGGTAGTCCGCACTTCCTTAAATGAAGATATCGCGTTTACCCATAATGGAAACCATAAAGGTAAGCCACAAATAAAAAATACAGAAGATTAAGGAAAAAATAAACATATTATATATCATATATAAATATAGTGTCATCATAATGGCCACCTTTGAAGGTGTTAAAAGAATGTTGAACAATCATCGTTTCAGGAGGTAGAAATTCGCCATCCACAGAAACAGTATGTTCTTTAACCATTAGATGTAGGTGTGTTTAAGTATAGCTAGATTATTTATTATAACAACATTTTAGTATATTTAGGATACTGAATTTGTTACAAAATAAAAGAATAAAAAGATTTTAGGGGGTTGGAGAAGCAAAATAAAACAAAAGGACTCAAAAGAAGACATTACCTTAAAATCGGGTAACTCCCTTTGGTTTGAGCTCAAAGGCTTCCTTGGGAAGAATTCTGCCCAAAGTGAGGCTTCAAGGAGTAATAGAGGGAAGTGGAGAGACAAAATGGGTAGGGGTTGGCCGAGCCAAAATCTTTGGGAGTGTGGGTAAGGAGGTAGAGGTGGGGGCCTTTTATAAGAGGAGAGGAGGGGCACTCTGGTAAAGTTACAAAATGTTACTTTATTTTCAAAAGAGTTTCGGATTTTAATGGTCCCACATTGATGTATTTCTAGGATAAGGTGATGAGGGTTCGAAATCCACTCATCCAATAGGTTTTGGACATGTGTAGGTCTTAGATTTTACATTATCATTCCATTTTATTTAAATCGTTAAATAATGAGGTCATCGCTGCATCATCATGATGTCATAAATAATTTAATTTATTTAATGTCTAAAAATTATAAAAAAACTAATATGATGTAGGAAATAGTTTTATCTTCCATATGACTATTTATAATCAAACGTTGGACTTGTATTACCCCATGTAAAAATTGTTTTAGTAAAACATATCATGTTTGTGTAATTTTTTACATTAACATTAAATAAAAGGTATTTATGTCATTTTCCAACCAAAGTGGCCACATGGGGTCCACAAGTTGACCCATGGATTTTATTGGTCGGCCATGACACATCCAATGAGGGTAGGACATATGTATAGGTCATTTAATTTTATTAAAACATTAATCTTACCTTAAACTACACTAATTACCTCTAATCGCGATTAAGAACTTAAGAGTTACTATTCACCAAAAATTTATTTTAATCTCATTGAACCACATTTTACTTCTTAATGACAACCATTTATGTCAAATTTTTGAAATTCAAAATACAGAAGTGGTAAAATTTCATTTAAACGAAAAATTAGTTTTTTATAAGTACTACTTAGTGGTTTCACTATTGATCAAAAATTGAAGTTTTTCAGAAAAATACCAAAAATGTACCCTAATATATATTTGATATTCTGAATTCAAAAATGAAGTCTATTTTACAAAATTCAAAACATATAAGTCACATTAATTAATTTAATAATTAATTCCCGCTGTCATGACAAATAGCGTGTTTTTATGAAACAATAAGTATCAAAAGATTGACACTAGTTTAAGTCCGATTTCAAAGTGAAATTAATTCCAACGACCACTATTAGGTTTAATGGTAAAAATATTTCTTAATTTCAATTTAAAACCAATTCAAATGATAATATAATCATATAAATAAATTAGATTAAAAAGAGGTTTTGAATTAAAGTACAACATTTTACACTATTCTTAAAAAAATGAACTTTATCGGAAAGATACCAAAAATTTATACAAAGTAAATTTTGATGTCCCGATTCTAAAGAAGAGTTATATTTTCTCCAATATAATTTATAAGATTGATCAAAACTATATTTAATGACGGTTTTCCATCAAAAGGTGATAAGTGAACCCTTAGTGAAAATTAGGGTATAAATACCTAAAATTGAAATCTTTCCGTAATTTTAGCCTTTATATTTTATTGGATAAATGTAAAAACATTTAAAAACATATATAATCATATTTTAGTTATTTCTATCCATTGTATCTAATACAACAGCTACATGATAACTATCATTTAAAATAATATTATTATATTACTAGTGTGCAACGTAAGTTTTCAAAGGAACTCATCGTTGCGTATCAGGTACGCTATCGAACATAGAAACCCCTTTAAAGTAAAATTAATATTTAATTCGTAAATATTAATAAATAAGAAAATGTTTTATTCATTATTCACCTGGGATGTTACATCCTTCTCCCCTTTTAGGAATTGCGTCCTCGCAATTTTATTCACTTATCAAAATAAGTGGGGGTATTTATCCCTCATAGCATTTTCAGATTCCCACGTTGCCTCTTCAACCATATGGGTTTTCCACAAAACCTTTACCTGGTGGATTACCTTATTTAGTAACACTTGCTCCCTGTGGTCAAGAATCTGGACCAATTGTTCCTCATAAGATAGGTTCTCTTCCAGCTGAACTACCTCTGGACTCAAAACATGAGATGGATCTGGCATATACTTTCTCAGCATCGAAACATGAAAAACATTATGTACCTGAGATAAACTCGGAGGTAATGCCACTTTGTATGCAACTGATCCAACTTTCTCCAGAATTTCATATGGTCCAATGAACCATGGACTCAGCTTTCCTTTCATACCAAATCTCATCACACTTTTCCATGGAGAAACCTTGAGAAAAACATGATCACCTACCTCGAAAGATAGATCCTTCCTCCGGTTATCCGCATAAATTTTCTGTCTGCTCTGAGCTATTCTCATGTGTTTTTGAATCAACTGAACATTTTCTGCCATCTCTTCTACCAATTCTGGTCCCATCAGCTTCCTTTCACCCACTTCATCCCAAAATTCTGGAGTTCGACACCACTTCCCATATAATGCCTCAAATGGTGCCATCTGTATACTTGAATGGAAACTTTTATTATAAGAAAACTCAACCAAAGAATGATGTTGGTCCCAACTTCCCTGATAATCCATCGAACAAGCTCGTAGCATATCCTCCAAGGTCTGAATTGTTCATTCTGACTGCCCATCTGATTGAGGTTGAAAAGCTGTACTAAAATTTAATTCAGTACCCAACGACTTCTGAAGGCCTTTCCAAAAGTTAGAAGTAAACCTGGGATCACGATCGGACACAATGGAGAGAGGAACTCCATGTAACCTGACTATCTCTTTAAGATACAAACGAAAAAGTTGATCTAGTGAAAAAGTATCTCGTATAGCAAGGAAATGAGCAGATTTAGTCAAGCGATCAACAATAACCCAAATTGCATTATTACCTTGAGATGTCCTCGGTAATCCCATAACAAAGTCCATGGATATGTTTTCCCATTTCCACTCTGGCACTGGTAAAGGCTGAAGCATCCCTTTCGGTAACTGCCGCTCTGCTTTAACCTGCTGACAAGTCAAACACTTCACAGTAAAATCAGTAATATCTCTTTTCATTCCATCCCACCAGTAATACTCCTGCAGATCTCTATACATCTTAGTACTTCCAGGATGAACTGAAAACAGAGAACTATGAGCTTCACATAACAACTCTTTCTTCAACTGTGAATCACAAGGCACACACAATCTCTTCCCAAATCTCAAAACACAATCATTATCAATGTTGAATTCAGGCAACTTACCCTTATGAACCAACTCTACCTTTTTCTGCAACTCACTGTCTTGCTTTTGTGCTTGCTTGATTATGTCTGATAGAGAAGATTTCACTGATACCTGAAACAAAACAGATGAACTTCCTGCACCAACAACTTCTATGACAAATTTCATCAAATCAAAAACCAAGGGATATCGTTCCAAACGTAGAATGGTTAATGAAGAATTACTTTTTTGACTCAACGCATCGACCACTTTATTTGCTTTTCCTGGATGGTAGTGAATTGTACAATCATAATCCTTGATTAATTCCAGAAATCTCCTCTGTCTCATGTTCAATTCTTTCTGAGTGAATATATACTTTAAACTTTTTTGATCAGTATATATTTCACACATTACTCCATACAAATGATGCCTCCAAATTTTTAAAGCAAAAACAACAGCAGATAATTCCAAATCATGTGTAGGGTAATTTACCTCATGAGTTTTCAAATGACATGAAGCATAAGAAATTACCTGATCATTCTGCATAAGGACACAGCCAAGTCCCTTCAATGAAGCATCACTTTATATTACAAACTCACCATTACTGGAAGGAAGTGCCAAAACTGGAGCATTCACCAATCTTCTTTTCAACTCCTGAAAACAATCATCACATTCTTTTGTCCAGATGAACTTAACACCCTTACGAGTTAGCTTAGTCATTAGACTAGATAACCGTGAAAAATTTTCAATAATACTTCGGTTTTAACCGGCCAAACCAAGGAAACTACGGATCTCAGTTACATTTGTGGGTCTTGCCCATTCTTCAACAACTTTTGTTTTAGCAGGATCAACAGTTATGCCATCTTTTGAAACAATGTGACCCAAGAAAGAAATTTGTTGTAACCAAAACTCACACTTGCTGAATTTTCCATATAGTTTCTTTTCTTTTACGGTTTTCAAGATAACCCTTAAATGACTTTCATGATCCTCTTTACTTTTAGAAAACACCAAAATATCTTCAATAAAAACAACCAACATTTTTCACCTGAGTCAACTGAGCCATCACTGCAATGAACTATTTAGTTCTGATTCTGACCATCAAAAGACACTGATTTGATAGGTCATTTCCCTCTATATGCCTTCCCAGAAAATCTGTTCTGTTTCCTCTATGAAAAACCATTCTGAACACAGAAATATCATAGCCGAAGCAACATGGTAATCTTTAAATGCTATATCATTTCAATCGTACCGTAAATTAACTTATAATTTTACACTTTTCTAACTCCTAAAGTTTTCTAAACCGACCTCTGATACCAACTATAAGGCCCCGACCTTAAACCTTACTTAATATTGAATTAAATGAATAATTCACATTGATGATCTTTTCAGGTTTAGAGTTTTAGAAAATTAGGACATAACTATTACATCTCAAAAGATTACAATGTAGACACTTCTACTATGATTCCATAAAATAAAAAAAACTCTTAAAAAGAAACATGTCTAGTTCCATGTTTTATATATCATGACTTTCCCTTGATCCCATCCTTGATCCTATTCCACATTAAGTCCTGTGAAAAACATTTCAAAAAAACTTGGGGTGAGTATAAAAAGCTCAGTAAGGGATACGCAAAGAATGAAAACTGTTAGTTTTTCAAACATCATGTAAACCATGTATACTTTATCAAAGTAATACCTTCACCATCATGAAGTAGTAAAAACTCTTCACTGAATAAAATATCATTACTTACCTTTTTGTAACCAAAGGATTACCATAAAACCCATATAAAGAACACATAACATATATAAAGGTAACTTGGGACATAAACATACTTAAGTGGAATAACTATATGGTCTACTTCCACACATATCACTTAATGGAATAGCCATACGGCCAACTTCCATACAAACTTAATGGAATAGCCGTACAGCCGAATTCCATTACCCAATGCATTGGAGGTTATAATGTAACCACCCATCCTGGTATTCACGACACCATCCGTCATATGGTTCATCATGTAACCACCTATCAAATGTCCAAGTACCATTATAAAATCATAAGACATAAAACAAATATAATGGAAAGAAAACATTTCCACACTTTGATCACAATATATCACATAAATATATTGACATAACAAATCCATTATAAAAACCATTTTCAATATCAAAATACATAAAAGAGTATATGGTATTTATTTCATTTAAAAAAACATTACGGCTTGTTCAGGAAGCCAAAGACCAAATAATACTCACGGCGGTGGAAAAGGTCGTTGTCACCGCGTACGTCAAAAGAAACATTATTTTTTGTCGTTTTGTAAAACGATTCGTAGAAAAATATTCCTTTTGTATAAAAGTAAAAGTCAAAGGGGTTTATACACCGTATAAAAGAAAGTTGTGTATAAAACGAAATATGCCTCAATGAAAGGAGATTGAGACGAAGTCCCTTACCTCGGGTCCGACTTGACTCGATCGTTCTTTAACGTCCGGAAAAATAAAATTGAGTTAATTTCTATTTGCTTAAGAACCTTTTTCGAGTTCATTATTCCTTTCATATCACTTATTGCCATGTTATAAACATTATGTAATCATTTAGGTTAATAATGTTTGTTTTGTCGATATTTGGTCCTTAAGTCGAAAGTGGACTTCTAACGATTACATGTTGTTCGTGTGGTCAAATGTTCATTATATCCAGAATGAAATTCCTGATTAGGATATCATATATATCATATATATCTAGCATATACATGTATTTATAATATCACATAATCATTTAGAGGTAAGAAATGAAATATACCGTTCATGGAGACGGTAAGCCGTACGTACGCATGAACGCTACTTTCATTTCTTTGTCATATTAATGGAATTAAAACTAAATGAGAGGTATGTATATTTTAATTACAGAATTATATTAATCATTTATATGTATCATTCATCATATATATCCATTGTATACATGTACTTATAATAGTACATTACATTTGGGGATAAGAAATGAAATGCACCGTTCATGTAGACGGTAAGCCGTACGTACGCATGAACGCTACTTTTATTTCTATTTCATATCTTTATGGAATGGAATAATAATGATATAGAGTTATATTATAATTCCAGTATAAAATCATATATAATAAATTTAAATCCATCCTTTACACATCCCACATATGGCATTAACGAATCACATCACTTTGAGGGGGCGGTAGTCCGCACTTCCTTAAATGAAGATATCACGTTTACCCATAATGGAAACCATAAAGGTAAGCCACAAATGAAAAATACAGAAGCTTAAGGAAAACATAAAAATATTATATATCATATATAAATATAGTGTCATCTTAATGGCCACCTTTGAAGGTGTTAAAATAATGTTGAACAATCATCGTTTCGGGAGGCAGAAATTCGCCATCCACGGAAACAATATGTTCTTTAACCATTAGATGTAGGTGTGTGTAAGTGTAGCTCGAATATTTCTTATAACAACATACTAGTATATTGAAGATACTGGAGTTTTTGCAAAAGAAAAGAATAAAAAGAGTTTAGGGGGTTGGAGAATCAAAATAAAACAAAAGGACTCAAAAGAAGACATTACCTTAAAATCGGGTAACTCCCTATGGTTTGAGCTAAAAGGTTTCCTTGGGAAGACTTATGACCAATGTGAGGCTTCAAGGAGTAAGATAGGGAAGTGGAGAGACAAAATTGGCAGGGTTTGGACGAGCCAAAGGCTTTGGGAGTGTGGGTAAGGAGGTAGAGGTGGGGGGCTTTTATAAGAGGAGAGGAGGGACACTTTTGTAAAGTTACAAAATGTAACTTTATTTTCAAAATAGTTTGGGATTTTAAAGGTCCCACATTGATTTATTTCGAGGATAAGGTGACTAGGGTTCTAAATCCACTCATCCAATAGGTTTTGGAAGTGTGTAGGTCTTAGATTTTATATTATCTTTCCATTTTATTTAAATCGTTAAATAATGAGGTCATCGCTACATCATCATGATTTCATAAATATTTAATTTATTTCTGTCTAAAAATTATAAAAAAAATACAATGATGTAGGAAATATTTTTATCCTTCCAATGACTATTTATAATCAAAAATCTGACTTGTATAGACCCATGTAAAAATTGTTTTAGTAAAACATCTCATGTTTGTGTCATTTTTTACTTTAACATTAAATAAAAGGTATTTATGTCATTTTCCAACCAAAGTGGATCCATGTGGTCCCCAAGTTGACCCATTGATTGTCTTGGTCGGCAATGACACATATAATGAGGGTAGGACATGTGTCTAGGTCATTTCATTTTATTAAAACATTATTCTTACCTTAAACTACACTAATTACCTCTAATCGATATTAAGAACTTAAGAGTTACTATTTACCAAAAAATTATTTCAATCTCATTGAACCAAATTTTACTTCTTAATGACAACCATGTATGTCGAATTTTTGAAATTCAAATCACAGAAGGGGAAAAATTTCATTTAAACAGAAAATCACTTTTTTATAAGTACAACTTAGTGGTTTCACTATTCTTCAAAAATTGAAGTTTTTCAGAAAAATACCAAAAATTCACCCTAAGCTATATTTGATATTACGAATTCAAAAATGAAGTCTATTTTACAAAATTAAAAACATATAAGTCACATTAATTAATTTAATAATTAATTCCCGCTGTCATGACAAATAGCTCGTTTTTATGAAATAATAAGTATCAAAAGATTGACACTAGTTTAAGTCCGATTTCAAAGTGAAATTAATTCCAACGAACACTATTGGGTTTAATGGTAAAAATATTTTCTAATTTCACTTTAAAACCAATTCAAATGATAAGATAATCATATAAATAAATTATATTAAAAAGAGGTTTTGAATTAAAATACAACATTTTACACTATTCATTAAAAAATGAACTTTGTCGGAAAGATACCAAAAATTTACACAAAGTAAATTTTGATGTCCCGATTATAAAGACGAGTTATATTTGGTCCAATATAAATTATAAGATTGATCAAAACTATATTTAAATACGGTTCATCGTCAAAATGTGATAAGTGAACCCTTAGTGAAAATTAGGTTATAAATGCCTAAAATTGAATTCTTTCCGTATTTTAAGCCTTTATCTTTTATTGGATAAATGTAAAAACATTTAAAAACATATATAATCATATTTTAGTTATTTCTATCCATTCCCGCCAATAAAACGGCTACATGTTAACTACCATTTAAAATAATATTATTATATTACTAGTGTGCAACGTAAGTTTTCAAAGGAACTCATCGTTGCGTATCGGGTACAATATCGAACACAGCAACCCCATTAAAGTAAAATTAATATTTAATTTATAAATATTAATAAATACGAAAATGTTTTATTCATTATTCACCTGGGATGTTACAATACCTATCCCAACGGTTTGGCCAAACCATTGGGAAAGGTGTCCCATATATCAACCTTCCACCCAAAATTGAATCAATAATCAGGTCCTATACCAACGGTTGTCAAAACCATTGGTATAGGTCCATTGAATTTTTATCATATCTTCTTACCGAGAACATTATATAAATCAAAATTTAAAATAATTATCACAATACATATATATATTTATGTAATTATGTACACAAAAGTTATGTTAGGTTAGTGGTTAAGTCGTTCAATGATAAACTAGGGGGTCCTGGGATCAAATCCCAGTGAATGTTTTTTTAAATACATATACCAATGGTTCCATAAACATTGTTATAGATTTTCATATTACTTATACTAATAGATTCCAAAACCGTTGGTATAGGTCTATACCAACGAGTTTCCCAAAACTGGTGGTATAGACCTATCCCAACAGCTTACTTGGAAACGGTTCTATAAACCGTTGGTATATGCTATACCAATGGTTTAGAGGCCTATGCCAACGGTTCCAAACCATTGGTATATGTTAGTTTTCCAGTAGTGATCATTTTCATATCACTCTTATAATAAATTTTATAAAAGAAATAACCCACCTGGTAAATTTTGAAAAATCATAGGAGAAAGCTATAACTGGTTAAAACTTCCCCTTTACCCAAATCATTAGAGAGATATATTGGGATCCCCAGTTGTTACGAGATATATCAGGATCAACCACCATCACAAAATATGTTTACGAATCATAATAAAATCATAAGACAAGAAAGCCTTTATTTTTCAATGTAACAATAACCATTGTTCCATTTTATCTTGATTTTCCCATAGAAAGGAAATGGGTTCCATGAAAATATCTTTAATCCAATCATAGTCAATCCTAATAAAAAATAATCATGGTATAATCATAAAGTATCCCCGGTTTACCAAATTTAACATCAAGGGTTGATGCCATTGATGAAAAAATTACCAAAAATTTAATATTAAAAATAATATTGATAAAAACTAACTTTCCACTTTGAAAATAAATTTTAAAAACTAAAAATTTCTATTATATTACCAAAAAAAATCAATTTAAAAATAACCATGGAAACATATAAAATAATATTCAAATATTTTAGTGGCTACAATGACTATAAATTTCATGTATGCTGTAATTTCTAAAACAATGATTCTATTAACTTCTTTAGTAAATTTTCATTAATCATATGATGATAATAAGATTATTTTTAAAACATTTTTTGAAACATCAAACATAGGTAATAATAAATTTAAAAAATCCCTGAATAATAGTTCAAAAAGAAATTGAAAATACTCTAGAAAAGAAGTATATGGGAGAAAAATGTTTTACAATTGAAAAGGGGTAAATAAGATCATATTTTCATAAAAACAAAATAAACCATTATGAGTACTAAAGAGATAATATTGTACTTAAATATAAAAATTATATAATTATAAAGATAATAAAAAAATTAATTGATTTTATAAAATAAGGATCATATAATTTCTCAATAGAAATTCAAGCATAAACAATCACTATTAAAAATGGGATTGAAATGTAAACCCACACCCCACTTTGGTAAAATTTGAATTATAAGCCCCATGAATGAATAAAATCAATTGAATCTTTAAATATCATTAAAATAAGTTTATTCATGATATAATATGTTATATGGGAAGTATATAAACCTCATAATAATATATAGGTACATAACATAAACATATGTCCCAAAGAAAGAAAATTTTAGAAGAATAACCATTACCAAGATCATATAATTGAATTGATAATTAATCAATGAAGAGATTATGTGTAAAAAATGTAAATCTTAAAAAAAAGTATAAATAAAACATAAATAAAATAGTGGTCATTTCACAGATAATCATGTTATAATATAATCAATTAGGAAGTGATATTACCCAATGAAAGTAAATTGAGTTAAAAAACCCCTTACTACTTTAATAACTTCTATATTAAAAATACTTGGATGAAATAAAAATAAATATAACATAAAATTCCATGAACTCTATAGTATTTATGATATAAATTAATTAAGGGGTAGAATATACAACATATATAATAAGAAAAATGAATCAATGATGGGAAGTTGAGATGAAATCCCATACTTCGAGTCCATATATTCCATATATTCCCAACTCATGTATAATAAAATTATATAAATTATATTATTTCTTAAGAACATTTTCCAGTATTAATACCTTATCCTTAAAAAATTATTTCATTTATTTTAATTTCATATTTTATTTTATAATCAGTGAAGTCCACATCAGGTATTTGAAGGATGTTCGGTTAAAAATCCCAAAAAATATTCTGTAGGATAAACATGGTAAAGGAAGTCACTGCCCTATACTATCCAGAATAATAATCCTTAAATGATTATTATTTTTATAAATTAATTATACTTATAAACCCAATAATGAATTATGGTTAGGATAAATTAATTATGCTTAAACATGGATATGGTATTACATACGTATGCATGATTAACAGTTCCATTTTCAAAGAACATGAGGGAAAGAAGGTAAGTATTATTTTAACTTTTCATAATGGATATTATAAAAAATATAATATTATATCTTTAAAAACTTTATATATACCAACCATGTGATTTAGTTATAAAAAATGAATCATATTACTTCATGGAGTTGGTAATCCACACATAGACATGAATGTCATTATTATTTTGAAATGGATGGAATGGTATGAAAATAAATGTTACATTGACTTTATTGAATTATAATTATTAAATTAATATCACATATATATATATATATTAAATAAATAACTATAACCCTCTAGGGGATGTGAAAATAGAAAATGAATTATATTGCTTTTCGTGACGGTAGTCCATCATATAGATGACCGATGGTTTCATTTCCCATTTGATGGAAGAGGATATGGATATATATTACTATCTTAACATAAAAAAATCTTATTATATGAAAAATATATATTTTGTTATTTAATCATGGTTGACGAATATTTGAAGGGGTTAGAAGAAGGAATAAATCTAAAATATTTGTTTAAAAGATATCCATCTTCTATGGACAACCTATTTTGCTTTATACCTTAAGCCCAATAAAGATGGTATTATAACCAAATTAAGACAAATAAAATGTGGGAAGTGTCACTACCCGCCCCCTCGGGCCCGTGTTATGACTACCCCAAGCCCGCCTTCCATAGGCCAGGGGCTGGCGACTAGCACCGGAAGGCATAATCCCGAAAACTGGGAACGCATTTCCTTTATAACCAGTAATAACACGTAACCAAGTAGACAACAAGATACTAACTCATGTAAACTAAATAGTAAAAATAGTGAGTACAATAAGTAAAAGGGGCCAGAATAAAAGCCCAACTGGAAAGTACAAGAAACTGGAAGTACACGTAAACTGGAGAAAAAGGAAGACCAATGCTAGGTCGTCCTCTGAGGCTCCTACCTGAAGGGTAGGTACATATCACCTTCTCATCACTCCACGTCCGTCCGTCTCTTCCGTGAACCGACACACCGTATGGTCTACCTCCGAGCACTGTCCAGTCCTGGTTCTCTCATCCTCAGTCAACACTGTCCGTCGTCTATATCCAACACAACAAGGTATAAGCAGAACCCATGTAGGGGTGAGTATAATGATACTCAGTAAGGACCCTGAGACCCTCAAGGTCTCACAAAATTTACCAAGGATAAACCACAAAGTAAGAAATAAATAGATAACCCTACATAGGTATATGCCCATAAATATACCTGAGTTTTCATGTAATCCAACTCAATCATGAGGAAAACACAGAGGTATTGACTCAGCTCACACTGGGTATATCTTTAGGTACAGTAGTTAGATGATTAGTTATAAATACTGAATCATCTTATTCCATTAACAGGATCTGCTGTTGACCTGCACAGAATTGCTTGGAGCTGACCCACATAGGATGGCTAGGAGCTGAACCACATAGGATCACTAAGAGTTGACCCACACATGATCGCTAGGAGCTGACCCACATAAGATTTCTAAGATATGACACACATAGGATCGCTTGGACCTGACCCACACTAGATCGCTAGGAGATGACCCCCATAGGATCTCTAGGAGCTAACCCACATTGGATGGCTAGGATAAGATCCACACAAGATCGCTAGGAGCACTTTTTTCGTCACAGCCAGCTACTGGGTCTCCGAATGAGGCTTTCTTGTCTCCGAGAGAATTTGTTCCCCAAGCCACTGTTTGATTCTCCAACTACCATGATGTCCCACAAAGAAGTATCTCAAAGGATCACCACGTCATAGGGGTCTCAATGCAACAAACAACGCTTCAATTGGACGCCCGGTCTGTATGTTATTAGCCTTTTAGTCCTGGGGGCCCAGTTGGATTCATGCTCGATACAATCGGAAATTACCCCATCATAATCCAAAACTCTAGTGGTGTATACTCAAAGGGATTGTCTCGCTCCGAGGTTTCTAGAGCCACTGACAGTTCATCAAACGGACGTCCAGTGCCAAAGTTATGGCCAAAAGAGCGTAAATGGGTTGTAGTGGGTCAGGGTTCGGTCCAACCCAGCCCGACCCGGCCTGGGTCTGTCCCAGCCTGTGCTGAGCGGCCCAAGATGCTGGACGGTATGGCTAGCCATGAGGGGCTGTAGAGGTCCACATCGGGTGCCACGAGGGTGGCTAGGCCATGGGCCAGCTCAGCCGCGGAGGGGGCCGCGAGGGCAGCTCGGCCCGGGGGTTCCGTGAGGGTGACTCGACCGAGGGGTTCCGTGAAGGTGGATCGACCCAAGGGTGGCTCGGAGAGGCCGTGGGCGGTGCATCGGGACCACAGATGGCAGCAATGGCTCGGTTGGCGATGCCGCGACGGCGGCTCGTTTACAGACGCAGCGGCGGCTCGGGCGGCAGATCAGCCGTGGAAGGTGGTGGTGGCATGGGCTGCGAGGACGTGGGCAGCGGCTCTGCTATGGATGGAGGCAGCGGCTTGGGAGGTGGCTCGACCATGGAAGGTGGTGGAGGCTCGGGCAGTGAGGCTGCGGGTGCCTGCAGCGGCTCGGGTGGTGAGGCCGCGGATGGTGGGGCATTGTGCCTTCATCGGCGAACGGTTTAGCTGGCCTCCCTCTTCGTTTGTCTTCGTGGTGTAATACTCCTTCTTATATCGTGAAGAAAACAATAAGGAATAATGGTAGAGGGAGTCCGACTAAACTGTCCACCAACGAAGGCACAACGCCCCGCCATCCGCGGCTTCGCCAACCGGGCCGCCGCTGCCGCCCGCGTCCTAGCAACCCGAGCTGCCGTCGCCATCCCTAACCGAACTGCCGCCCGAGCTGCCGCCACCATTCGTAGCCGATCCACCCCCATCGCCTCACCACCCGAGCCACTGCCATGCTTGGCCCAGCTGTGCCACCCGCGGCCTCGCCGAGCCACCCTCGCAGCACCCCTCGGCCGAGCTGCCTCGCGACACCTACAGGCCGAGCCACCCTCGCGGCACCCCCAGGCCAAGCCGTCCTCACGGCAACCCTGGGCTGAGCCGCCCTCGCAACACCCCTCAGCAGAGCCGCCCTTGCGGTACCCCCGGGCCGAGCCGCCCTCACGACAGCCTCTGTTCCCGAGCCGCCCTACGGCCGATCTTCCACCGCGGCACCCCCCACGTCCCTCCACGGCCCCTCACGGCCAGCTCGACTATCCAGCCGGCCGTGATGGACCCAACGGGCTGGGCTAGAACTAGTGGGTCAGGACAGGATGCCCAGGTCAGGTGGGGACGGGTCGGTACAACCGGGTCGGACCGGACCCGGGCCCACTACAACCCATCTATGTACTTTTCACCACAACATTGGAACCCGATGTCTGTTTGAAGAACTATCAGTAGTGCTGGAAACCTTGGAGAAAGACGGTCCCTTTGAGTATACCCTACTCAACTTTTGGATTATGATGGGGTATAGTCAGGTTGGATCGAACACGAATCCAACCGGGCCCCCAGGAATAAAAGGCCAATAACTCACATAACGAGCATCCGATTAACGCACCGTATGTTGTGCTGAGACCCCTATGACGTGTCAAAACTTTGAGATACTTCTTTTTGAGACATCATGGAAGATGGAGAATCGATCAGTGGATTGGGAAATAGACTCTCCCAAAGACGAGAAAGTCTAGTGCAGAAACCCAGTAGCTGGCTGTGACGAGAAGAGTGCTCTTAGTGATCCTATGCAGGTCATCACCTAGAGATCCTGTGGGGGTCAGCTCCTAGCGATCCTTTGCGGGATAGATCCTAGGGATCCTATGTGGGTCAGTTCTTAGTGATCCTGTGTGGGTTATCACCTAGCGATCCTGTATGGGTCGACACCTAGAGATCCTATGGGGGTCAGCTTCTAGCGATAATGTGCGGGTGAGCTCCTAGCGATCCTTTGTGGGTCAGCTCATAGTGATCCTGTGTGGGTCAGCTCCTAGATATCCAGTGTGGGTTTGCTCCTTGCAATCCTGTGTGGGTCAGCTCAATGCGATCCTGTGTGGGTCAGCTCCTAGCGATTCTGCACAGGTCAGCAGAAGATCCTCTTAACAGAATAAGATGGTTCAGTATTTATTACTAATCATCTCTACTATAATACCAAAAGATATACTGGGTGTGAGCTGATTTAGTACCTATGTGTTTTCCTAATGATTGTGTTGGATTAATTGAAAACTCAGGTATATGCGTGGGCATATACCTAAGTAGGGTTATCAGTTGATTTATTACTTTGTGGTTTTTCCTTGGTGGATTTTGTGAGACCTTGAGGGTCTCTAGGTCCCTACTATGTATCGTTATACTCACCCCTGCACAGGCTATGCCCGCACCTTATTATGTTGGATGCAGATAGTAGACAATGCTGACTAAGGATGAGAATACCAGGACTAGACGGTGCTTGGAGGTGGAGCATATAGCACGTTGGTTCATGGAGGAGACGAATGGAAGTGGAGTGTTGAGGAGGTGATCTGTACCTACCCTTTAGGTAGGAACCTCGGAAGATGACCCGAAAACTGTCTTCCTTTTTCTCCAGTTTACTTGTACTTCTAGTTTCTTTTACTTTCCACTTGGTCTTGTATTCTGGCCCCTTTTACTTACTATACACACTCTCTTTACTATTCAGTTTACTTGAGTTCCTATCATGCTGTGTGATTGGTTTCGTGTGATTACAGGTTATAAAGGAAATTCCTTCCTAGTTTTAGCGATTACGCCTTTTGGTGCTAGTCACCGACCCCTGGAATATGGAAGGAGGGCTTGGGGTAGTCACGACATGGGCCCCGGGGGATGGGTCATTACAAATTGGTATCAAATGATTCGGTTCTACCATAAAACATAATACTATGATCTTTATTTTAACGGAAATAGTGTAAAGTATAGTGAGTCTGGTTATCAGTTTAGGGAATCCAGTGTTGGTGCGGTGGCTGACATATCCATACACATGGATCCTGACTTATGATTTCAGACTCAGTACACGAAATATGATTGCGTGTGTGTTTTGAAGAGTTTTCGTTGTGATCTCTTTGAGTCATCTCACCAGGTATAACTTATTGACTGTGGAACACCTATTTCTTTTTAGGATTACTACATGTAGATATCCATATAGGGTTTCAAGAGTAGCACACACTGATAGCACACCGAGTGATGAGGCCACGGTGTCGGGACCTCTTCCATTAGAGGCACAAGTGGAGGCACCAGCGGTACCATTACCCGTTGGGCCACCGATGCCACCAGCCCCAGCAGCAAAGGGTGCATGCTGCTGAGTGCATTGCATGAGTTACAGCGCCAGAGGCCACCCAGGATCAGAGGAGATAGGTGGATGTGGAGTACTAAGGAGGTGATCTGTACCTACCCTTCAGGTAGGAACCTCAGAGGATGATCTAGTAGCTATCTTTCTCTTTCTTAAGTTGTATTGTAATTAAGTAATACTTGTACCTTTACTATTGGACTTTTATTCCAGCCCCTTTTACTTTCAACACTCTTTTAGTTATACCGTTTTCTTGTGTTCGTATCTTTCTGTGTTCTTGGTCACATGAGTCTACAGGTTATAAAGGCAATGCCTTCCCAGTTTTAGGGAATACGCCTTTCGGTGCTAGTTGCCAGCCCCTGGCCTAAGGAAGGTGGGTTTGGGGTAGTAAAAAAATAGGCCTCAGGGGCAGGTTGTGATAGTAAGGGAAGTTAATAAGGGATTTTGATATGAGTTTGAGGATATAGAGTGCTCAAAATGTGTGAGGAATTAAGAATAGGAGGTTCACTTTATAAGAGAGAGGAGGGGAACTTTTGGAAACTCTTGAAATATTATATTATAATATTTCTATAACTCATGTAAAATGGTTAAAAAATGAAATTAATTAAAATATAAGGAGGATAGAGTTTAAATATAATCACTAAATTTACATTTATACGGGTTTATATATCATTTAAAACCTTATATCTTGGTTTAACCCCTTCATTGACCAATTTAAACCTTAACCATGATAATGACATTTAAATATTAAAGGGGCTTAATTTTAATTATAAGGTGACAATTAGCTCATAAATGGAAAATGGATTATATTTTAGACCATTTATCATCATAATTATTTATTTTTAAGTTTTTTATGATTTTTAAACAATTTCTTAAAAAATTATTTAGCATTAAATATCATTAATTTCATTTTTGATACTATTCATTTAAATTGACGTTAAAGTGATCACGACGGTAATGGAATTCGAATATAAACATTTAAAAAATCATGAATATGTTATATATATATATATATATATAATTTGTGGGACACTATAACTTAACTAAAAAATATTACTTTTAGAGTTTTTAAAAACATTACTAGATTTTTCCTCTGCTTGAACAAACACTGTGTTAGTGTTGCGTAAGAATTTAAGGTAATTATTATATCATTAAAAATTAAAAATAAAATACCTTGGTAACAAAAATTATATTTAAAATATCAATTTATGATTGAACATAAGTTGTTTTTATCCATTTTCCAAAATATTATAAATATTAGAAGCAAGAGTGTGACATTTTTTACTTATCCTTGAAATATTATAAAGGTCCAAATAAAAGATAAATGAAAAATGTCCAATTTTATACATTTGTATGATTATGGATAAAATATAGTCATCAATTTAAATTAATAATTTTTTTAATGAATTTATAGCCTTGTCATGTTAGTTTTATCCCCAATTAACTTATATGACCTTTATCATGGAAAAGATATACTATGGTTTCTATTCATTTTTACCAAAAATATAGTCTAAATTATTAATTAATATTTATTATTATGATAAAAAATATGGAATAAAATTTAAAAATTAAATTTATGTAATTTAAATAATTATATTTAAAATTAAACTCATAAGATGTAAGGAAAGCGATCTTCCAGAAAAAATCCTATTTTATGAATAAAAATATTTTTATTCCAAATTAATGTATAATGTTGATTACAATAAAATTTATTAGTATATGAATAACAAAAATTAACCTATTAAATTTTAAAACTAATCCAAAAAATGAATGTGACATTATATGTACTTGAAAAGAGAATGCAGTTTTCAACAACAAGCATCATTTTTCATTATTCATTGAAAAATCATTCTTTTGAGAAAATTTTAAAAAAGTCACCATACAATTATTTTTTAATTAATAAATAAAAAATTATATAATTTTTACCAATTAAATTTTATAAATAATTCATAAATTAATTATATTATTTTATCACAAATATAAATAAAAATAATTTTCAATGAAAAAATATTTTTGAAGCATATAACAACTTTATGGAAAATTGAGTACTTATTTCCTAAGAATTTATCAATAATTTTTAATTTATTAAGGATTTTATAAATATTTCATAATTTTTTTAATCATGTTTATACCCACAAATTCAATGACTAGGATATTACTATAACAATTAAATAATAATATGTCATGGGTCCTTTAATGTCAATATTGTGTTTTGTATATGCTATCGATCATAGTGTTCTTTTAAAGTCTCAATGTATAACATTATAAAATCTTTAATAAATTATGTACTTCCAGTTTAAACATAAGTTACTTAATAAAGGGTTTCGAATTTAAAAATTACTTTGTTAAAAAACCACATCATAAAAAGGGTTAATAAAAAATCTTTTAAAAAGATAAAAAGGGAAATATAAAGGTCATAAAGAATATTATATAACATGGATTCCAAATCAGATTTCATTAGTGGAAATTGAAAATATGGACATGGAGGAAAACTTAATGACTAAATAATAATATATATTTATAGTGAAAATTTCTCACATAAATTTGAATGATCTTGAGAATGTCAATGATCACAAATCCATAAATCAATGAGTTAGAAAAAAGACCATAGATTAAAAAAAATAATTGTAATATGATTGAATTTTTATTTCAAGATCACTTCCCAAGAGTTGTAAATTTCTTTTACAATATAGAATATAAACATAAAAATATATAATTACTTTATTTTCTCAAATATATAAACACAATATTAATCTTTGGTTGCATGTTTCATAAAGATTCCACATTTGTCTAATATTTTACTCCAAATGATGAGTATGAATATTTAATTCTCAAAGCACTATAATCAATTTCTGATTGACCATGAGGTATTTAAATGGATAAAAATCTATTCTTCCTATCTTTACAAAAACATAAATGGTTAAAAAATAGAAAATTACAAAAATTTATAAGAATTCATATGAATAAATAATTCATTCTTATATAAAATTCAACAATTTTTCACAAGGCTCAAATTAAGTCATTCTATAAATAATTAACCCTATATCTTAAATAACATCAATAACCTCAATATTAATGAAAATATTACCCTCAAAGTTTATCTCATACCTTTCAGCTTAAATATCAAAAAATGTAATAGTTTTCTTCTAAGATAATACTTTACATTTAAACTAAGGGTTACATATAAATCAACACAATAAAACTCTCCCAAAATATCATTAATCACCTCAAGGTACCATCACATAAAAACCCAAAAGGTCATATATCCTTTTAAGATAATGATGAGGCATAAAAATATAAACCCATGATTTTATCCATAACTCTTAAGATAAAATCATATTAAAATATCATAATCTATAAATTTTTTAAAAACTTTCCTTTGATACCTGTAGTGATAACCACGAACCCACAATCACAGATCTAGCGCAAAAAACATAATGTTTACATTTCTTGTTTTCATACCAAAATATGTAACCTAATTTCAATAGTCCAAAACATATGATATATAAAAAAATATTGGATCACTTATATACAGAAGGACCCTTTAGGGTTATTGTTTTATACAATTAGGACAAACTATTACATAATAATAACATGTATTTAAGGAATAATTTTTCCCAATATACACTAATTTTATTATTTCTGATTAAATCTTCAATAGATCCAATAAAATTCTTCTTACATTAATCCTTTATAGTGATAATTCATTTAACATCAATCTTAAAATTCTTGGGAAAATGAATCATAAGAATAGTGTGATCAAACACTCAGTAAGGGTAAAAAAATCATTAATAATTGAATATCATAAGTGGGAATAATAAGAGAATATAATTAGAATGGTAAAATCAATGTATTTTAGCATAAAATAATAGAATTCATACTAATGAAATATTGGATCATAAAACATGATACATAAAATAAATATTTAACAGAAGGAAAGAGTCATATTAGTCAACAATAATGATGCATGTGAAAATAATATCTCAGAAAATGATATATTAAAACTTTATTCAAGAATAAATAAAACATTTTGGTGACACATAATATCTTCTTCATATAACTCTCACAATATCTCTTACAAATGGAACTACCTACCCTATAAATTCCAATATTCTCTCAGGAGAAGGAAATATCTGATTAACTCTATCTCATTATCGAATGCAATGGAGATATATATCAGAATCACTGATCCTCATGATCTATGTTGGGATAACCCATTATAATAAAGAATTTACAAAAACCATAACATAATTATAACATAGGCAATCCTTCATTTTTCATTATAATAATAACCATTATTCTTTCATAGCTTGATTTAGCCATGGAAAAGAAATGGGTTCCATGAGAATATATTTAAAAAAAATATTCCATAAAGAGAAATAATAAGGATGATATATTTACAACATATCCCTAGTCCAGTATAAGTAACTTCAATGGTTAATGTCATTGATGGAAATAAATACCATAAAAATATCATAAAAAATATATTTTTGGAAAATACCCTCTACACATTTAAAATTACATTAAAAAAATAAGAGATTATAGATTATTAGAAAACAAATATTTTTTTAAAAATAAAATGGAAACCTAAAAAGGAATATTGAAAAAATTGAATGGTTATGATGATGAGAAATTACATTCATGTCATAATTGTTAAAACAAAGATTCTATTCACATCGTCGATAAAAATTTCCTTGTTTAGAAAATAACCAAAAGATTCCTTTTAATTTTTTTTATAAAATTTAAAACAAAAGTAAAAAATAGTTTTAGAATAATAAAAAACATTCTTAACAAAATTCTATAAAACATGGATTTGGGAAAGATAGGTTTTCTGACCGAAAGAAGAGAAATAATGTAAGGTTTTTTTAAAAAAATTATTTTTATCATTTTTATTACCAAAGAGATAAAAATTGAACATATATGTTAGGAAAAAAATCCCTCATGGTATCATTGAAGAATTTTTTAGTTGATTGTGTTTGTTGACAAAGTGGACATCTATGTTGTTATTATTGACAAAGCAAACCATGCCATACAAATTTGTTGACAAAGGGGGTTTCATTGTGGCATGTCGAGTTCAAGAGAAATGGTTAACGATCTATGTTTGATTCAAGAACTTAGACAATGGAATTAATGATCTGGAGGAGGTATAAAAAGAATAGATACAAGGTGGCACCATTTTATAGTGTTTCCCAAATTATTGGGCCTGAAAATTGACAAATGAAAAAAAGTGGTTTTTGGAAAAGGGAGTTGTGCACCGTGTAATTGAAGGAGAGGAAACTTCAGCACCATATGTTTTTCAAAATCATAACATAAAAATATGGCAAAGGAAGAATGGTCACTCAAGTTTTATGTTTAGTCGCGCAAGTGAGTTGCGCGATAGAGACTGGCACTTCGAAACTCGTGCGCTGAGGGGAGACTTGTGCGCCATCACGTAGGGTTTCCAAAAGCATATAAATATAGCTCAAACCATCCTCATTCAGTGAAGAGTTCAACACTTAGAAAAATCAGAGAACCCATCACGCAGGTGTGGTGGTCGAGCAAGTGGTGTGTGGTCCCACAAGTAGATGTTGCGTGCCAGGTGATAGTTTTGCATCCATGGTGGTCTGGGATAAGATTGAAGAGAGTCATGCAGGTTCTGAGTTGAAGAAGGAAGTGTCACATAAGTGGTTTGGTGACACTTTCGTGCTATGTTTTGACGAAGTGAAATTTTTTTTGGTTGCATGATTATATTGGTTTGGGCATCAAAGGGTGTCCGTCACGCAAGTTTGGAGTTGGAGAAGCTTTTGTCGCACAAATGGTTGAGGTGGACTTGCACGCCAGTTTTGACTTGCAAGCTGAGACTTGCGTGCCGACTTAGAGAAGGGCACCAAGTAAGGTTGATTCCCAGTAGTGATTCAGGGCTAAGTAGAAGCTAGAAGATTGCCCAATACCTTCGGTGCAAAGTGAGATTCATCTACGAGTGAAAGTTGGACTTCAAAATGGCATCTATATACAACAGACGATGTATTCATTAGTGATAGTGAAGAGACCTACATGTCTATAAATTGTGAGTGGTTCCTTTCTAGATCAGTGAGCAAAGGAAGAAGAAGATGGTGATCCTCTCCACTAGTAGTGAGTTAGAGAGAGAGAAACAGGGAGTGACTATTGGGAAAGTAGTGAGATGACCCTAAACTGTGTAAAGGCAGTGATCATGGGAATAGAAGTGATCTATCCTGATCCCTATAAACAATAGTGTGATTATAGTGGATTTAGTACATTAGCACATTGCCAGTGTATGCTCCTTGGATGTAGCCCAGTGAGGGTGAACCAAGTAAATTTTTTGTGTCCCATGCATTCTTTACTTTCTATTTATATTGTGCAACGGGAAAGAGGGAGAAGATTGTTTTTCTTAATATCGAAACAAGATCAGAACGAGCTTTAATTTTAAATTAGTCATACCCTGATTCACCTCCTATCGTAGGGTGTTCAGCCTTGTGGACCTAACAATATAAATAAAAATTCTAGAAATATCTAGAAAAAATGAAAAAACAAATTATTTTATCAAATAACAATCAAATAATTTCTTAATATAAATTAAAGGATAAGTAATCCTAATTAAAAATGGGATTTAAACACAAACACATTACCACTTTGGAGACTTTTGAATAATAATCCCCATGAAAGAATAAAAACAAATGAAATTTCAAATATCATTAACATAATGAGATTCATGATATAACATTTCTAAGGGGTAGTATATATACATCATAAAAGAATATAGGTTCATAACATAAATTTATGTCCCAAATAATTAAAATTTGAGATGAATAACCCTTACAAAGATCATATAAATAAATTGGTAATTAATAATTGGCGTGATTATGTGTAAAAAAATGTAAATATACAAAATAATAATAATATAAATTTCAAAAAGGTAATTTTACAAATAATCATGGCATAATTTAATCAATAAAGAGGTGATATTAACCAATGAAAGGAAATCGAGTTAAGAAACCACTTACTATTTTGGTACCTTTTGAATTAAATATGATTGTATGAAATAAAATTAATTTTAACTTAAAATACCCTTAATTATTAATTATTAATGATATAACATGCAAAAGGGGAAACATATACACCATATATAATATAAGACATTTCACAATGAAGGGAAATTGAGACAAAATCCCTTACCTTGAGCCTTGGCTTTCCATGTATTCCATTTAACTCTTGTATAAAAAAATTATATAAATTATTTTCTATATTAATAAAAGATTATAGGTTTTAAACCTCATCCTTGAAATATATATTTTTTATTTTAATGACATATTTAGTTACTTAATTTGTTAAGTCCTCGTCAGGTGTTTTGAGGATGTTCAGTTCAAAATTCCCAGGAGACATTGGTAGGATGAACATGGTAAAAGTGACCATTATTAAATCATATATAAAATAAAAATAAAAATATAATTATTAGTATTATAAATAAATCATAATTTTAAAACCAAATATGAAATATTGTTATGAAAAATGTATTACATTACAACATTAAGACCATAGTCAGTACATACACATGGGTAAAGTTTCATTTTTCAACAAAAATGAGGTAAAAAGGTAAGTATTATATTTATTGATATAATTTTTATTATATTATAGAAATCATATTACCTATTTAAATAATTTATATACACCATCCATGTGATGCAGTGATGAAAAATAATCACATCACTTTATGGAGGAGGTAATCCACACAAATGCATAAATAACATTATCATTTTTCAATATATCGAATGGATGGGAGATAAATGATATATTTTCTTTCCAAAATGATAATTATTTCATTAATATCATATATATATATATATTAAATCCATCATTCAATCCAGCTATGGTGGGCGGTGTTGAAAAAAAAATTACATCGGTTCGAAAGCCAGTAGCCTGCCAAACACATGAATGTTGGTTTCATTTCCATTTTGATGGAAGAGAAGGTCGATATAGATTAAAATATTAAAAAAATAAAAAATAATTATATTTAATACACAGATTAAAATACTTATTAATGGATAAAGAAGATTTTAGTGAGTAATAAGAAGAAATAAAACTAAAACATTGGGCCATGATCTATACATATTCTTCGAAAAAAACCACTTCTTTACATATTAAGCCATATAATGTTCAAATTATACCAACAATAAGACCTATATAATTTTTTCAAGGATGTTAGGATGGTATTTGGGTATGATTAATCAGATATAGGGTGATCAAAATGTGTGAGTAATAGAGGATATGAGGTTTCTTTTTAAAAGTGAGTGGTGGGGCAGTTTTAAAAATTGAAGAAATATTACAATATAATATGTGTCTAACTCACATAATTTGGTTCCAAAATGGTAGGAATTAAAATATAATGAGTATATTTTATTAATATAATCATTTAGAAAAATTATATTTGTTTAGATATTATTTTAAACTTTATTTTTTGGTTTAACTACTTAGTTAAATAATTTGATCTTTAACCCTCATAATGTCTTTTTCAATATTAAGGTGTAATAATTTTACTTATAATGAAAAAATGTATCATAAATTGAAAGATTATAAATTTTAAACCACTTTTCATTATAATTTTACTTATTCAATATTTTTAATATTTTTATATAATTTCATAAATCTTATTTAACATAATGTATCATTAATGTAATTTTTGAGACTTTTCATTTAATTTTAAATTTATGTCATAAAGATAGAAGTGGAATTAAAATATAAACCTTTAAAAGATCAATATTATTTTATATTTGTTTATAATATTTTTGGGATGCTATTAATCACCCAAAAAATATTAATTTTACAGTTTTTAATACTATTTACATAAATTTTCTAATGCTTTCACAAGAATTATGTCGGTGTTGCATAAGAATTTAAAGAAATTATTTTATAAATGAAAATTAAAAATAAAATACCATAATTAAATAATAATTTATATTTCAAATAAAATCATATAATAGAAAAATTATTTTATCCATTTCAAAAAAATTAAAAAAAATTAATAACAAGAGAGTGACATTTTTAACTTTATCCATTACTGAAAATATTATAAAGTTAAAAATAAAAGATAATTGGAAAAGGTTATATTTTAATTTTTTACTATTTTGGATGAAATAAAATTATAAAATTAATTTAAGGAAATTTTTTAATGATTTTGACGCCTTATCACATACGATTAAACCGTAATTAACCGATTTTACATTACTATGATAAACATAAAATATCATTACTTTTTATATTGAGTAGAAATTAAGTTTCATTATTACCTAATATTAATTATTATGATTCCAAATATATAATCAATTTTATCAAATTTAATTTATATAAGTAGAATAATCTAATTTAAAATAAAACCTACAAAACACGATGAAAAGTGATTTTCCTAAAAATTACTTTTTATGTATAACAATGTTTTTATACCAAGTTCAAATATAATATTGATTTAAATAAAATTTATTATTTTAGTCTTAAAAAAATGAACTAATTATATTTTAAAACAAATCCAAAATAGCATATAACATTACTCGAAAATGAAGGTCAATTTTCATTAAAAATAAGTATTTTTTTACTATTCCATGAAGAATCAAACTTTTCATGAAAATATAAAAAAAATCCAAATAAATTTTTTGACATGATAAATTCAAAAATGGTTTCATTTTAATCATATATTATTATTAAATTTGGTATTAATTAATTATAATATTTTTCTCATAAAAAGAAATAATAATCATTTTTTTGGAAAATATATTTTTGAAACATATAATGCCCTTAAAGAAAATTGTGTGCTTAATAATAATTTATAAATAAATTTTTATTTATTAGTATCTTTATGTATATTTTATAATTTGATCAATCCTATTCATACTCACTAATTCAATTGCTAGATTATAATTGTAACTTTTAAATAACAATATATACCTCTTCATTTAAGCATGAGGTTTCATGTTTTATATTCTATTTAAAATTGAGTTATTTTAAAATATCTGGATTCTATAGATCATATAATTTCATCATCTGAAATATAATCATATACAATACAGGTAAAAATTATATTGGTACATAAAACCTTTACCTTACGTAAAAATTTCTTTATAATCTCCTTAAACTACGGAAAAATAAATTATAAATTATTATAAATATACAAAAGACCATATTCGTACTTATAATATCATATTTGTTTCTATTATAAAATTTCAACACCCTTTTATTGATAATTGTTTATTTAAATCATTGTTTCCTGGTGTTAATTTTTTCTTTTTTCTTGAAAGTTATGGTTTTGAAGTTACAATCCTTGTAATTTGATCATGGTTAAATACTATGCATAAATTAATTATGATATAAATATCATATATATTCATTATATATTTATTTATAATATTCCATAAATATTTGACATAGAAAAATAAATGAAATCCCATATAGAGACGTAGTTCATACATATACATACATGTTATTTTAATTTTCTAACGAAAAGACTGAAAGAAAAGTAAAAAATATTTTATCATTAAATATTAATAATTATATAATAAATATCATATATATTTATAATTTAAATAATTATAAATATCCATGTATGAAAGCGATGGAAAATGTATCATATCTCCACGTGGGGGTGGTAGTCCACACAAACACACGAGTGATACTTTCAACTCTCATTTTTTGGAATATAAGAGGAAACAAGTTATGTCACCACAATAATAAAATTTCATTCCATATATTTTACTATATAGATCATATTTTTATGGATAAAAGTGGTTAATATTAGGTAGAATAAGATATAAAATGTAAATTAGTCAGTCAAGAGTTATACCTCTTTGGTGATAAACCTCCTTTTCTTGCACCTTAATCCTTATAAGGTTAGTGTAATGATCAAACTAGAACCTATAATACTTGGTTAGTGATGTTTGGAAAGTATTTGGGTAGGTATTTGTGAATATAAGAGGCTTTTTGAGACTGTGGAGAGATTCAGGATGGTGGCATACTGATTTTCTCTTCCATAGAGGTGGAGTTATCTCTAAGATTTTTTTTCATGTGTCAATGATTTTTCAGTATCACCCTAATAGTTATAATGTTTTTTATGTTGATTTTTTTTATCTTGAAACAAATATTTCCTTTGAGTACCATCTGATATATGTAATGTATTTCAATGAGAAAGTGTTTTGGGAAAATATTGTGCTGATAATTCAAGTATTATAGAAACATATACATGTTTAGGAGGAAAAATGGGTGAGAGAATCAGATATTCAGGCTTAGTGCCCCAACCTTACCTTGGAATATTATAGATTCTTGGGAGCACAAATCGAGGATGGGATATTATAAGGGGGTAGGTTTTTGGATTTTTTCTTTACCGAGGTACATCATCTTTTGATTTTTCTCATTTTTTCTTGGATTGGAAAGGGTTTGAAATGGTTTGAAAGTATTTTGAGATGGTCAGAATCCTTAAGTAGAATTTTGGTCTAAAAGAGTGAGTAGAAAATTTACATGGAATGAAATTGGGTTACATGACAAGTAGATTTCACAAGACATATGTCATGAATTGTTACACATGATGTATAATTTTGTGACATAAATATATTGCAACCTGTGTTGTCCTATTACATGATGTGTAACAATTAATCAGAATAAAATCACCTAAGATGATGGGTTTTTCAGCATAACCCTCTAAAAATTATTACATGATGTATAATAGATTTAATGCAATGTTATTCAAAGAGAAACAATTTTAATGGTTCCATGTAGTTCATGTTGGTTTCATTCCTTTAGGAATTATTCATTCTCTTGACCCTTGGGAGGCTCTTAGAGGATTGGGAGTGATTTCATCATCTTCGATCATTGTTGATCAGTTCTAGATACCCAATAATCCTTTAAGTTTTTTTTACTCCCATTAATCACTCTTCTAATGAAGAAATTAATTCTTTTTTCTATGGTGGGTATTGGGGGTCGATCTTAATCATAGGTTTTCTTCCATATCTCTTCTTTCATTGTTAGTATAACTTATCTAATATAAATCCAGGTTTGTATTTGGGTAAGTGTTCTTCAATGATCTTGAGGTAGATGTTCAATTTATCAATTCCAGTAGTCTTGATAGAAATTTTGTGTTTGTAATTGTTCAATTACTATTACCACATTGGGAAATTTCATTCTTAATTTAATTCATTAATTTAATTTCCATGTGATGAAGAAATGTGTTAAACATGCGGTAATTGATTTTTTTTGAAATTGTTCTAATTGAATTGGTAGATAATTTGATAATGATATTGATTAATAATGGGTAAATATAAGTGGTTTATTAAATGTAAAATTTTGAATTTCTATCCAACCTTGGGGTTTGATGATAAGATGAAAATAACATCTTGTAAATTGTTCTTATTTGATAAATGGAAATTGTATAATTTCTATCCACCCATGGGTTGTACCGATATAATTGAAATGAGTTATGAGACAACTACTCCTGATCCAAATACCCACGGGGTTCCATATTTCCACTTTAGGGCCTAGATATATTTATGTATTTATATTTTATCATGCAGTTTTTGGATATGGACTCCTACTCCGAATACCCATTGGGTACATGGCTTCTGATTTAGGGCCCAATTGTTTAAATTTTAATTATAAACGAAATGATAAATAAAACCCCTTAGTATTTTGAATTGTGTTATCTCATTGGGAATGGTTTTGACTCCAGCATGGGATGAAGTAGATAATGATTGTTCAAGTTTCATTGTGAACCCAAGGATTTACGTTTTTAAATAAAGAAGAATTGATTAAGTAAATTGTTTACTTTATTTATTATAAATTATTTTTTATACAGCAACATACACTATTTTAGACTATAAATTGTTTTAGATGATATTGGTGGTGGCCTATGGATATATACTCACAAACTACTATGGATTTCGGATCGGTACAAGAATAGAATTTATGTTTCTAGGACATGGTAAAGGTAAGATACCTATGTTATAAAGATGAGTTGAGATGAAGCATGGAAAAGGGAACCAAACCTGATGTCAGGACCAGATTGGTAGTGTTAGTGTTTCTTTATTTTGAGTTTTTTGATTTTAAACTTGATACATATATGGCATGAAATATCTACTATTTTGATTATTATCATCTATACAAGTTTTGATATTATAATGTGATATTGGTATTGATTGGTTTTTATAATTATTTTGATTTTTTATTATTAATGGCTATTGTTTATTTATTTTCATATGTTGTGATGCATTGATAAAGGGTTTATAGACTCCCCATGATATAAATATTAGATTGTCACTTGTAGTCAGTAGACTCTAGTATACAGGGAGGTGCACTTGAGGTCATGTGATCAGCTAACTCGAGGCCCCAGTATATGACACTCGGGATGAGATGTCACATAGAGATAACATCCCCTATACCCTTTTATCTCATAAAATATCAATATTTACCCAATAAAATGGATATATATAACTTACCCACTAATCACATAACCATAATCAATTCATATGTATGCCAAAAGATCATGAAAACATTTATTATTCAATCTTAAATAAACCCAAGCAATAGAAAATGACATTCATAAATATTCCATCATCATAACCAAAAAACATCCCAAAAAATAATAATTACTTTATCAAATAATAAAATCCCTAGTGAATCATAAGAAACATCAAAGGATATTATCATCGTTGAAAAATACATTCTAAAATTTCTTGAGGAAAATACCATTATTATTTTGAAATTATATATTCAAAATTAAAAATTTGAAAAATAGTAAGGGAAAAATTTTATGTGATAAGTAACATAAAATATTATTAAAGAATATTCAATGAAAAAATTATTCTCAATGGTGGGAAAATTACTTCATGCTGTATATTCTAAAACAAAAATTCCATCCACACCTTTGATAAAAAGTATCTCGTTAAAAAAACAAAAATATTCCTTTAATTTTTTTATATAAAACCAATATGGGTAAAACTTTATTTAATGAATCCTCAAATAATAGTAAAAAATTATTGAATTTTTTTAATGAAATTATGGACATGGAAGAAAAATATTCCTAACCAAATAGAGAAATAAACTTGGGGTTTTTAAAATCATTTTTTCAGTCACTTGAGTACTTAAAGAAAGGAAAATAAAATAAATACATATAATATTTATAAATAACCATAGGGGAATAAAATTCATGATATTTTGGATCAATAGATCATATAATTTCATCATTTGGAATTTAATAATAAATAATAATAATAAAAATGAAATTGTTTCATAAAACCCTTAACTCAAGTCTCACTTGATTCATAAGAGATATAACCTCTTGTTTAATAAATTAGGATTTATTATTCATGTATACCAAAAAAATATTTATACTTATATTATCATATATGAACCAATTATAACATTTCAATTTTTTTTATTTATAATGATTATTAAAATCATTGTTTCTAGGTGTTAAGTGTTTCATTTTTCTAGAATGTTTTGGCTTATAATTAAATTTACTTGTACGTTGATCAAGGTTTTTTTAGATAATATTACCTAAATCCATATTTATATGATACAAAAGATTTTTTTTTTCATTTTGATCAGCATCGTGAATATAATATTTACATACTACTTCTTTCATTCACATAGGATTCATGAAATAACATTTCATGCCTGAAACTTGTATACCAGCTATCTTGCACCTAAAATGTCAATTAAAAATACATTTCATAAGATGAAATGAATGGTATTTAAATTAATTCATTCACATAATGTGTGAATTATCTGATTCATTAATAAATGCATTATAAACACATGTATTTATATAGAAACCACCTAAGAGCATACTTAGGCTCTATATAATCCCAACTATTTTATGATGGAATGAGTGTTGATATTAAGACTATAAATCCAAGGAACCTAAAACTTCTATTCATCTTCCTCTATTTCATTATGATATAGTTGGAAATTTTAATGGTTGGTGGATCCTTCTTGAACGTCGAGTGATTTAGTTAAGCACATGGATACACTATGGATGTCTGAATATTTTGTCTTCCACTTTTTTGATAATTATAAAACTCATCAGATGAATATAAAATGGTTGAAGTGGATAACTGGTTCATGTTACACATATTTATTATATTTATTCATTTTTATGTATTTTTCATTTATCTTTCATCAGAGATCCTCAGATTTGGTTTCTTATTATTTTTGTTGCGTCTAATAAGTGTTATTCGATTTGAATGAAATATAACTATGGTATCAAAGGGAAGGTTAAATAGTTAACCAATTCTTGGGAAATATCACACATGAATAGTGAAAATGTCCAGATATCTAATTATGAGTTCTACTGTGATGCAAAGAGTTGCATTCCCAACGAGTTGGGATTATGGAGTCCTTTAATATGTTTATATAGACATCATTCTAGATGTCTTAATATGAGTAATAGAGATTATGGCACCTAACAGTGTTATCAGAGTGATAAATGAATAAGATCTATAACATCTTCTATTGAAATTAATAAGAAATAAAGAAAAAAGAATCATTTTATGGTTTGACAAAAACTTGGAAAAATGGTGTACCCTTATGTAGATGTGTTGCATAAAGGTAACCAAATCACCCTTATGTTGATCAGTTATGGATGTGTAATTATAGAAATACTGTTATGTGAGTTATCACATAAAGGTAATCAATAAAATACTTTTATGTGATGTTGTTTAAATAATGGTCAACATTGATCGCCCTAAAGAAGAAGTGTTTTTTCATAAGGTTCATCTATATATAACCCTATATGGAGTGGAGCACATAAGAGAAATGAAATGGAACACATATTGGTAACCTCACTATTAACTTCATTAATTTAGGTTAATCACCTCATCACATCAAGTTATGGTGTGTGAAGATAGTTATATAAAGATAACCTATTTGTTACCATTATGCATGTGGTTTGGATGAAGGAAGTACCATTACACAATTATGATTGAGACCATCCCTTATGTGGAGAATTTATATAAAATTAATATCATTTTTACCATTACAAAAAATAAGCTATATAAATATAATATTTGTGTTACATATATGAAGTGAATTATACTTAAGCTGTATAAAGGTATGTAGTGACTTACCATGATGTAAGGTATTCCTAATGTCCTACGTAATTGTAGAAGTCTTTACCATCATACATGAATACCCCTATGCGTAATGGTGATCAAACTTGATTTAAAATTGTTAAAAAAATTGTTTTAATATTTAAAATGATTATGATAGTTTATAAAATATATATAAATTACTAAAAGATGTATTTTGGGATATTTTAATTTATAAAAGGTGTTTAAATTAGTTAATTATAACTTGATTATAATTAAATAAATGTTTATGAAACCCTTTTATGAAAATATTATATGTTAATATCTGAAAAACCTTTTAACTAAATTATATTGAAACTCATATGATATAGTAAAATAGTTTTTATTTATAAATCATAAGGAAATTTTTTTATAGAGGGTCATAATTTTTGAAATAAATCCAAAATATAAAATTTTATATTATAATTATTAATTTTTCATAATTAATTAATTTTAATTATTAAAATTAAAAGAGATTTATTTTGATATTATTTAATCCATGATAAAATGTGTTTTTATGATTGATATGATCAGGGTTTAAGTAAATATTACGTATATTATATTAATATTATGTAAAATGTTTACATAATATATGTTGGATTATAAATTATTTATAATTCATATAATATTATATATTTAACTTAGAAATCCAATATAATGATAATTATGAATGATTTTATATTGGAATGAATATAAAATGTTTATATTCATAATTATTGAATATCTGTAATATTAGATACAATATGATAAAAATTTTATAATTATATTTTATTTATGAATAATTAATAAATGTCTATATCATGCTTAAATATTTGAATTATCCATTTATTTACATAATATAACCTATTTTGTTCTTAGTTATAAATTTTTATATGATCAATGGTGTATGATTTAGTTTAATTACCAAATTTCATTTATGATAGAGCCTTACATTCCATTCTAGGATAAACTCTTTAATGTAAATAGTTTTTCATTTACGTTCACCTATGTTTTTGATTGGATTTATTATTATAAACATTGTATTTTTTCATAGTTTTTCCATATTAGGTGTTAGAGTTATGATGAATTTAATTCTCTCTAGAGTAAAGTAACACTTGGTAGAGGTACTTATGGATGGGTTACCTACCTACCTGGAGGTTTATACCTTTTCTATTCTGTTGAATGGGGTTGGATATCCATAACTCCAAGCTTACTCATTAGTATAATTCTATTCATTTACATAAAGTGTTCATGTACCTTATTTATATAATGAATTCTGGTCTGTATGAATATATTTGACTTCTATTTTTAGGTTAGTAAAAAAAAGTTGTCGAATGTGTTAAGGGGTACACATCAATATTATTTGAACATATTAATTTGGTGGAGGGAATATGATTACAGACTAAATCACTAAAATTATTCATGTATAGAATAGAATAACATGAGATAATATGGTGAGGTTAAATTATCATTCCAATAATATGTGTGAGACTCCTTCCAACGTGGAACTATTTATGTCACCAATCATATAACCTGGTAGTTTAATTCAAAATAGAGGTTACCTTGGATTATCCTATATAAGGAAATAAATAAATGAGTGATCCTTGATTATCCATCGGTAGTTTCATGATAAATGAGTTTGAACCCATATTTTGTTTTTTTATTAGATCATTTTTTACATTTTCTTCAGGTTATAAAAGCTATAAAACCACAAGGTTTGGGATACCAGGGGAATAGAGATTATTTTATCCATATGATGGTTTTGACAATGATTTGTCCACTCTACCATCCAAGAGTCGTATATGATTTGATTAGGATGATTCTATACCTAAATTACTTTGTGGCTTGTTCACGACCAAGAATGAACATTTTCATAGTGAAATATAGATATTGGCCTACTAATGGTTATGATGTTTTTAATGGGGTCATCATTTTAGTGGGATCCCATCTAATTAAATACTTTTTTGAATGGTCACAAAAAATCTAATCATATGAAAAAAGATTACGTGGAAGATAATATCATCATTTTCACAAAGATAATTTTTTTGATCAAATACTCAGTAAGGATATATTTAATATAAGCCACTTCTTTCATTGGTAACTTAATAGTGGATCTTATGAAGGATTAGGGATTTTAGAAAAGTTCATATAGAAAATTATATGTGTCATAATAGTTCATTCCTAATTAACTAATTGAAAAATTTACTTAATAAGTGAATCTATACACTTATGGAAGTATATATTGATTCATTTATGGACACAATGTTACTAGATCCAAAATGAAAAATGTATTTGTAATCTCATACACTCAATATGATTGGTTATGTCAAATTATATTTAGTATGATTGAATATTTTTATGACTCGATGAGACTAAAGGATTCTTTAAAGTATTTTTCTTGTATAATTGAATTATATTATTATAATTGATATATGATATCAACTGTATGTTTTAAAAAATTTATAAAAATATAGAAATTTCAGAAGATGAGAAATAATTGAAGGCTAGAGATTTATGGGTGAATTAAAGTAATAGGGAAAACAATATTCTAAATTAATAACCTGAATTCTTTAAGAGTGTATTTCGTTATATAACATTCTTCAATGGAGATTAAAATGTATTCTTATTATTATAGAGTTCATACTATTGTAATTTATGGAAACTCTCTGATAATGTGAACAAATTCAATAAATGTTTACCAAATATTATCAAAGTTTTGAAAATGGATGAACTTGGTATATAATGTCTAATTTCTAAAGAAGAGTTATATTTGGTCCAATAGAATTTATAAGATCGATCAAAACTATATTTAATGACGGTTCGCTGTCAAAAGGTGATAAGTGGACCTTTCGTGAAAATTAGAGTGTATAAGCCTAAAATTGAATTCTTTTCGTATTTTAAGCCTTTATCCTTTATTAGATAAATGTAAAAACATTTAACAAACATATATAATCATATTTTAGTTATTTCTATCCATTCCCGCTAGTACAACGGATACATGTTAACTAAAAATTTAAATAATATTATTTTATTACTAGTGTGCAACATAAGTTTTCAAAAGAACTCATCATTGCGTATCGGGTACGCTATCGATCATAGAAACCCCTTTAAATTAAAATTAATATTTAATTCATAAATATTAATAAATATAAAAATTATTTATTCTTTATTTACCGGGGATGTTACATCTACCCTCATATGCTACGAAATGTCTTTAAAATTCTATTTTATTTAATCATATGTATTTGTTCCAAATATATTTATTTCCCTAACTTTATCCCAACATGTTAGAGACATGAGATTATTTCTATGAGGGGATTCATAAAAATAAATCTAAATGCTCGAGTGAATGTTGTTTTCAGAAGAATATTTTAAAAGTGGAAGGTATTGATCCAATCATCCTTTGAAATCCATATATCAAGAACTCAATATATATTCTATGGTTTGAATTATCCACTTAGACTAGCCATCATTTAAATAAGTCATTTATTTATAAATCACAACCAAATATTAAAATACTGATAAAGAGTTATTCATTTCATCATGGTATACCTTAGATATTTATTCGATATGGTTGAGTGGTACTCCATTCAACCTTACGACATCTATAAGGAATAACCAGATGATCTGATCAAGAGACAAATATACTATGGCAGAAATTAAAATATCTCATTTCATTAGTTGATCAACTACAACCAAAATAGAGTCATTCCTATTAAATATATCAGGGAGTCCCTTAATATAATTAATTTAAATGTTTTCCAATTTCCACACAATTAATATTATGGTTTATAAAATCTGATTTGAATTCTATATCTCTGCCTTAAATATCTAAAATAAAAAGCCCCACAATATACACTCGTCGATATCTCTATTCATGTTATCTCCCAAAAAATTCTATTTAGGTTTTATATACAACATCATACTTCCAGGATAAGTAGAGAATTATAAATAAGACCTTAATCTAATAATTCCATCTTCAATTTTTGGGTTTACTGAAAACATACTCTACTATTCAACTCTATCATTCCATAATTATTGTGAAAAAATTTAAGAACATTCCTTGCATTCTTTTGTAGCTCTAAATATTTTTTTCTATTCCAGTTTAATCCTCACATGAGTAAATGGTTCAACATTCGTATGATAAAGATAGGATAATTCTCCCATTTTTAATTTTCGAATCCTCATACTATAAAAATATATGTGTATTGGATCTCTTTCAATTATCATCATAGAAAAACTAGTATGTTCTTTATGAATCAGAGCATCAACCACCTTTTTTAGTATTCCAGGGTGGTAATGTATTGAGCAGTCTTAATCCTTAATTAGTTTGAACCATCTTCTATGATTAATTTTTAACTATTTCTATTTGAATATATAGTTAATTACTTTATGATAATTATATTTGTCACATATTTAACCATAAAGTAAATTCCCCTATATCTTTAATTAAAAATTTAATATTTTTAGTACCAATTCATGAGTCGGTTTACATTTTTCATGAACCTACAAGTAGAATGAGTCATAAGCTTCAACAATGTAATTATTCAAGACAACACATCCTAGACTCTTTTTTTATGCATCACTATAGATTATAAAATATTCTATACTATTGGCTAGTGTGACATCATGTGCACTGAATAACAATCTATTCAATTCCTTGAAATTTTAATCTTATTCATCGATCCTGTGGAACTTGCCTCCCTTATTCTTCAACACAGTCAGTGGATTTTATATCAATGGAATTTTATCATAAAGCATTAACAGAATCTATCCAACCAATGAAATCAAACAATTTCAATTACTGTGATTAGTTAGGTCAATATTTGAATAACTTAAATCATTGAGCAATCTACAAGTACACCCTCACATGTAATTAATTTACCTAATAATGATACGCTTTTTATCCATAATTCACATTTACAAAATTTCGAACATATATTCCCTTTCTTTAAGGTCTTTAACAAAATTGTCAATTTATATTCATGATCTTTGTTAATCTAAGAATATATTAGATGATTATTTATAAAGACTACAAAATATTGATAAAGGTATTATCTAAGTAATCTATTACTTAAATCCATTGAGATAGTTGCAGAATTCTTAATTAAAAATGGAATTAATATAAATTAAAAGCGGCTATAACACATTTGAAATGGTGTATTATAAATTTCACACATTTTTACCCTCAATTGATGATATCTATACTAGAGTTTAATCATAGGAAAGTATTTATCTCTTCAAAATTCATCTAAAAATCATCAATACGAGGTATATGATAATGTTTGTGAAATTTATCTTGTTATATTCTCAAAAATTAATCCATAGATTCATTAAACTATATTTCTTACTAAAAAAATAACAATTACACCCCATGGTTAAACACATGGATGACTGAATCCCTTATTAAGATTCTCCTTTAGTTTTTTACAAATCCCTATAAATAAATTTTGTCCATTTGATATAGAGTCTTTTAAAAAGGTGTATCACTAGGTATAATCTCTAATGAAAATCATCATGAAAATTTAAGGGATAACTTAGAAACTCTTCTGGAAATAAATCGGCATATTTCTGCACAATACGAATTTTATCAACATTGTGTTTCTCCCCAAATATTTGAGATTGATATTCCTCATTAGTAGGTAATAAAACTAAAAAATGTAAGTAATTTCCAATGGATGTTATTATTTATACTTGCACAAATAAACAATCATGGCTTGATTTGAAATATTAAATGTGACTTCCCTTACTTAGAAGTTAATATGGGATCTAGAAAGATTGATCCAATCTGTTAGAAAAATCACATAAAATTAAACTAGAGGGACAATAATGATATTTTCAGAAATTAAATTCCCTTAAAATTATATCTAAGAAAAGTTATAGTCTTGAGACACTATCATTGTATTATTACAAGATTTTATTGATAATTCAACATCTAATTCATGAGGTGGTGGTATGATACCCTTATACAAATTTTCAGATAAAAAATTGTGGTTAGAATTAGAATCAAATAAGACATTTTTATGTATAGAGTGGATGTTGAGTGTAACTTACATAACTATTTTCCCATGCCCCACTTCAATGGTAGTGATCACATGATATTTCCATTTATCTCTTATCTTAAGAGTCATTAACATTGATTGTCTAATTTGAGCCATGGATTCCATAATTGGTTGGAATAATTTCTATACTGCTTATAGTTTTAACATTAAGTGTGGGAAGTAATTTAACTAATATTTATCTTAATTATTTTCATTGAATAACCTCTTTAAATTATTTCATTATTCAATTTCTTGATATCATTATTTTATAATCTGGAATATTTTCTAGTCCCTTAAAGAAAATTTTCAGAATTCTTATTTGCAAACATATATTACAATGGCAGATTCATTTAATTTCCTCCAGGGGTTTTATTTTTATAATTTCCTCAAAACTCTATATTAATCTTCTTATCCTACCCATGAGAATTATGGAAATATCCATTTTCCTTTACTACCCTGAGAGAATATACAATGATTACTTCATAAATACTATTGTACCATATGGATAATACCTTTAATATACTTGGTATTAATCTAAAAAATAATTGGTCAATGTTTAATTTAGGTTAATTTATAAAACCAATATCATACCATGGAAGTCTTGTAAAATTTTATTCATAGGATCCATTGGATTAATCTTCCATTTATATAAGTTCCAGTAATTTACATTCCATTTTCATGTGAAGAGTTTAGGGAAAGTACATACTGAAAAATACTTTGTTATACTCATCCCATTTCATGGTGTAATTTTCTTCCTCCTTCCTCATATTCTTAATAAGATTAAACCATTGGTATAATTCACATTATTAATGATACAATACATAAAAAATTTAATGATTCGAGTACTATATAATTGAAAATATAATTTCAGTGGCACTCATACTTTTTTCTATAACTAATAGATGAGAGGAACCAATAAAGAATGGAAAATTTTTCCTCATAAAAGACTCAACAGATCATTGGTTGCCCATTTTATAATTTTTTTTTTATCATGATTCATGGATTGAGAGAGTTTCATGAGAATATCAACAATATTTTTCATTCGATGTCCCTATTGTTCAATTTTCAAGAGAAAATTCATTGCATTTACTTTCACATTCTTAATTTTCATGATTCCTCCTAGTTACAACCATTTACTATAACAAAAATAATTTTTTATGAATCATGATATAATAATCAAAGTGATAAATAATATAATTATGATATTTAGTCTTGAGATGTCCTAAATTATGACATCATTTTATCATCATAAGACCAATTTTGGTTTAAATTATATCAATTTCTATTGATCATTGGATGTTTTATGTTGTATTCTATTATTTTTCATAATCCTATATCCAAAAAAATTTAAACCCTCCTTGTACACCAACTGAGGAGATATGAGTATAACTTACATAAATATTAAACTATTTTAGATTAATATCCAATACATTTCACAATAATATACATGCTTGACGACAATGTTGGTTTATTATATTTAAAGAATATATAAATAATAAACTTGTTTAATGAAATATATTTAAAAATTACCAAAACAATTATTCTCTTATTGTACCCTTCTATGAAATATCCAACTTAAAACCATTCTTCAAAACCATGGCAAATTAGAAACATAAAAACGGATGAGCTCGGATTCTCAGTATGTTTAAACTTTGTCGATGTTGATTTATGATTAGATATAAGCATAAAATAAGGTTATGGGTTTGAGATAATGATTAGAAATTATATGGTTTATAAAAAATTAGTCATAGATCATAAATCATGAGTCATGTCATAAATATTTATCATTTTAAAAGATAGTGGTCAAAAGTGTGATAAATCATCATTGACCAATCACGATCAATGAGATCATATCATAAGAAAAAGAACATATAATAGGAATTTTGGAACAATCATAAACATAGAAAATAATTCCATTAGTAAAGGATAAATTATAAGTCTATCATAGTGGAAAAGTCCTATAATTTATTGGGTTTACTCCCCATTTCATCACTTCCTCAGTCAAAGTTCACACCAAAGAGTATCATAGTGGAAATTGTCTCTTATTGAACTAGGTTCACTCCCCATTCCAATCTTTATTATATCTTGAGATATAAATTTTTTAAAAATGTAACAAATGGATATAAAATTTTAGTCCCTCCTTTTATGTGATGAAAACCATAAAAACTTGTTCTACAAGAACATAGGAACAATAATCTTTCCATCATATCATAACCAATGGAAAAGAAACATATATCATAAAAATGTCATTATTACATAATGATAATCTATCTAGAGAAATAACATAGATGGAATCATTAAATTTTATTCCTATTAAATCATAAGAAACATCAAAATATGTTTATATAGATAAAAATAACCTTTTAAAAGAACATCCATTCCTTTCTTTGAAAACATGTGAAAAATATCATTTTATTTTGATATTATTTTAAAAAAAAATTCCCAGAATAATTGAAAAAATATTTTATTTCAAAATAACCATGTATAATAATAAATAATTATTTAATGTAAATAATGGTAATGATATAAAGAAATTACATTTGTTCTGTATATGTTAAAACAAATATTCCTTTCACAAGTTTTATAAAAATTTATAAATAAATTGTTCATAAAAAATGATAAAAATTTCATTTTATTAATTTGAATGAAATTAAAATATTATGTATAATTAAATTAAATAAAAATTTAATTATATAAAATAATATTCTTGGAAATATTTTAAATAACACAGACATACCAGAAAAATTTCAAGAACCATAGGGGAAATAAGGTCAAATTTTATTTTAAAAACATTTTCTTGACCATTTTAATAAAATAAAGGCGGATAATGAATGGAATAAATGATAAAAACATAAATAACCAATTTAAAATAAAATGGTTATATTTGAGAAAATAAATTCCATATAATTCCTCTAAAGGAGATTCAAGAATAAAAAATCTTATTTAAGAATGATATTGCAACCTAAATCCTTACCTTATGTCTTGATTTGTTTTAATACACTCTTAAGTTGTTGTTTAATAAATTATGATTTATTATAATACAATAAATAAAATATATTCATACCTATATTAAAACATATCATTCCATTATAATTTCTAATTACCCCTTTATTAACAGTTTTTCATTACAATTAACATTGAGGTGAAAACAGGTTTGCTTCCCATGAATATTTTGGTTTCAAGGTTTCAGTCTACTCAACTTTTTCATGATTTTATCAACTAATGAATATTAATAAGGTAATTATTATTATATTAATTCATTATATATATTTTTATAAAATTTATAAATGATTGTGATGAAAAATGAATTACAACACTTCATGGTGATGGTAGTCCACAAGTACACATGAGTAATGATTTCATTTTCTACAATGTCGAAATAAAAAAAATATAAAAAAGATATATTTAAATAATCAAACTAATAATATAAATATAATATATATATATATTCATAAATTATATCCTTATTTCCAGCCATGTATGGAAGATATGAAAAATAAATCACATCGCTTCATAGAGGTGATAGTCAACATGTATGCACAAAAGAAGTTATTTTTTTATACTTGGATGGAAATGAGGTATAAAATGAGTGTAAAGTTAACATAGATTAATTTTAGTGAATAAATTATATTGAATAAATCATATTAATATTTTATAGATTTTTGGTGGATGTTATGTAATAAGGAAACTTGAAGAGGATCGGTAAAGACAAGTACTAGTTTTTAATGAAACCTCATTCGTAACACACCTTATGCGTTCAATGGATAGTATTTTTGGAAGAGCAGAAGATATGTTATTTGGGAAAGTAATTTAATATATTATATAGGTTTTTATTGGAAATGATATATGGCTCAAACCCAGTAATGTAGTAAGGGGAAGTGAACTTCCATTTATATGTTATCTGGGTGGAAAACTGGTAAATACTTAAAACTTTAAAACATAATAATGTCACATTAATGTGAAAGTGGAAAAAATAGGCAAAGGTTGAAAGATAAGATACCTTAATGTATAAATATATTCATCAAAGAAAATTAGAAAACATTAATTTAAATTTTAAACAATATCATTTATTTGAACCCCCTCATTAGGCCTTTTTAACTTTAACCCAGGTAATAAATTCTTCCATGGTTTCTATTCATTATGACAAAAAATAAATGTATAATCATTAATAAATTTAAATATTTTATTTAAAAATATTTTATCCATTTTATAAAATTCAATTTCTATAATATTAACATATTCATTTTAAAATAAGTGACCAAAACATAATTAAAATCATTTAGAAAATACATTTTAAGCATAATATTGAATTATTTTTCATTTCATTCTGAGTAAAAACCATTAAATTATTGTTATATTATTTTCTTGAATTTAAAATCATAATATTAACTAAAATAATTAAAAAACAGTGAATAATTTCTTTTATTAAGATAAAAAACATTACATCCATAAAAGCAACTTTTTAGAAAAACACCTCTTTTTTACATTCAAATGATTTTATTTCCATTTTTAACCAATTGGAAAATAAGGAATTGATTTTAATCATGTGGAAAATATAACTATTTATAATTTTATTATTTATATTTAATTATTGAATTAATTTTATATGAAAAAATAAATCACCATAAATGAAATACATCCAAACTGTTTGATTAGGATCTATAATATTTACTAAATAAATTAGAAATTATTTTCACCAATTTTATTTCATCTAAATACAATATAATATACTTAATTTTATAATATATACTCATTATTCATATAATTTCAAGGTTTATTTCTTCCTAATCCATCGAAAAAATTATAATTTAAAAACATAAATATATTATAAAATCTCATTGTGTTATACTTTACATTTTTAGTCAAAAAAATATGTTAATGAGGTTAACATTTTTGTTACCATGGAAATGGTAAATTCATTTAAGGAAGAGTTTGAACAAGAGAAAAAGAGATACAAAATTTCATAGACATGTATCCAAATGAGTGCTTGAGGTTTATCTTTACCAAAACATATCTCATATCCATTTTTTCCTATTTTCAATCAATATTCCTTCTGAAATATGTGATAGTTTTATATTAGAAGGTTATATTTAGAAATATTTCATTCCCCCCACTTATACAAGGAATAATATGACACCCCTTAAAATCCACAATATAAAATAGAAGTTACCATGATGTGTTTCTTTTTTTAGTTCCCTTATAAAATAATTCTATGTCTCTAAGCCTCTGGTTATAAGAAATTGGCCTGTGTCTTCCATTTCTAAGAAGTTATTAAAGTGAAAGTTGAAATTATCAACATAAGTATAAAACAATCTAATATTTTTCCTTATGTATCATTATTTTATAAACACATCATACCCATTATTTTATTATTACATCAGTATTGATTATATAATAATATATTCTTATGTTTATGGAATAAAAATTAATCATCTTTCCAATTTTAACATAGAAAAATGAAAACGGTGTTCATGTGCATGTGCAGAGTTCCACATCCACAATGTGATGTGTTTATTTTTTCCTTTACCACATTATGTGTCTAGTTATGATGGGGTATTTAATGAATAAATATTTTATTTATAACATTACGAACATTCTTAAAATTCTAACCAATTCCTACCTTCCTCAAATTTTGTTAAAAATGAAAGCATCAACAATGTGTACATGGATACTACCACATCCATGAAGAATTAGACATAATTTTTATCACCATTATTCATGGATGGATATAAAATATGGTTTAGTAAATAGATATTGTATTTATTAAATGATATATATTCATAAATTATTAACTAGAAAATCTATAAAAAAATATTTACTATAAGAGATTATTAGAAATTCAATAATATTAATTCATGTGTTTGTGATGGGGAAATTATGAAGGGAAATAACCCCATCAATAATTCTATATGAAAAAACTATTTTTTACAAATAATGTATTCCTTCACAAATAATTAATATTTTTAATGGAATAAATCATCCTTTGTAAATAGTGTTGGGGCGACTTCCCACCGCCCAACGTGAAACGCATCATTAATGAGCTTTTGCGATAGACTTCAATGTCTATTGAAAATAATTTTTAGATTTAAATTATTTGTGATGTGAATTTATAACCCTCACAAATACTAATTATGGGAAAAAATTTGATGGAATTAATTCCATCATAAATCATCCATCGTAATAAATATTTAATTATAACCTGCAAGCTCCCCCTTTTCCCTCCCCGCTCATTCTTATTGAAATGACCCATGTATTTATAGAATAATACCTTTTATTTTCTATTAGTATTTGTGAATAATATATTAATTTTATGTTAAAGGGAACTATTTTTATAATAGATTACTCGATACACAATAACATGTTTCTCTGAATCTCACTTTGCACACAACTTCGAGTTATACTGAAAAATAATACATTAATGTTATTTTTTTAAATAGTGGGTAATGCCAAGAAATTGGATTGACAATAATGAGAAATATCAAATTAATTTTGAAATATGGTTTACACATGTTTAAATAACGACTCATGGGTTAGTAAATTTTTTATAAATGGAAATAATAACCAATTGAATATAAAGGATGTGTTTTTATAAAAACATGTTTAAAAAGAATAATTGTGTTTATAAAATATTATCCCCCTTTATGGATTTTTATTTAGTGAAAAATATATTTTATATATTCAATTAAATGTTTTAAATTCATCTTATATGTTTTTTAGAATTGATATAAGAACAAATTCAATGTTTCAGATAAAAGAATTATTTTTCTAAAAATACAGTTTTACTACCTTTTGAAGGAGAACCCTTTTTAAATTTATTTTTAGAAACCATTATATGTTATATTTGAAAAAATAATATTCTTATGTGTAATTGGGACATCAAAATTTACTTTATATTAATTTTAGATATTTTTCTGATAACTATCATGTTCTGATGAATAGTAAAAATATGCTAAATCTTAATTGAAAACATATTTTTTCCATTGAGATTACTTTTATGGTTAAATCATATTATTTAATGGATTTAAAGTATAACATTTATATATTTTTATCATTTAATCCAATTTTTTGCAATTTATGTAATTTAACTTTGAAATTAGACATATACACATGTCAATCTTTTGATAGTTATAACTTCTTAAAAAAAACCCATTTTTTTTGTTTTAACAACTGAAATTAATTTTATATTAATTTTAGAAAAATATGTGTTTTGAATTTGGAAAAATGGATTCCATATTTGGAATTTTAAGGTGCAAATTGAGTTAATATTTACCTTTTTCTGGACATTATGAATAATAACTTCAGTAATTATTTTATTTACCATGGTTAAAGGGTACATCAGGTAAATAATAGTAAAATTATAATATTATAATAATATTAAAAAACCCTAGAACATGTCATAATCCTATTGGATAAGATATTTACGACCATGGGAGTCCTTGGGTTGATTGTGGTACCCCATGGATCAACTTGGATGTGAAAATGACATTTTATAAAATTAATTTAAAGTAGAGAGATATATAACATAAACATGTTTCTTTTACTAATAAACTTTTTATACTAGGTTATATAATTTATCTCTTAAACTATAAATAATCATTAGAAATATAAAATTATTTCCTACACAATGGTATTTTATTTATATTTTTAGACATTAAATAAATAAATTTAATTATAGCATAATGACGATGCAGTGATTGCATCATTAAAAAGGGATTCAATTAAATGATATTATAATTAATAAAATAAATGTAATTTGATTATTTTTGTGAAATAAAAAAAATTCTAGATTATATTGACATATTATATTTGAGTTAATTCCTTTGGTTCAAATTAATATAGTATTTACGACTTTAACAAAAATCAATCACTTTATAGTGTTGAAATAGACAAAAATGAATATTTAAAAAAAATACTATTTTATTGAATGGAATAATAGTCCTAAAAATATAATATTTGGAAAACCAATTTATATAATGATACATATGTCATTACTGATCCACTTATGGTTTTTTTATTTAATAGTAACTATAAAAACTATATATTATAAAAATGGAAGAATTGATGGTAAGAGTTAATGTTTTTAACAAAAGGTTGAAGCTGAAAGATAAGGTTAATTTTGTGAAATAAGATTTTATAAAACATTTTGGTTGAACGGATTTTGACCCAAATGAATATTATCTTTCAAATTTTTTTTGGGTCCATTTGAAACCTAAAATCATTTTATAACAAAATAACATTTCAAAACACTCTTAAAGTGAACATCCTCCCTTTTATAAAAGGGTAACGCCTCTAACCACATAACTCACACATATCAAGCCCCATTTATCTTCCAAAATCTACCCAAATAATATCCCAATATCCCTACCTTCCTCCTAGAATCCTTACCTTGGGTAGAAGGCAATTTAATAAATCAATTTGGCTCAAATCAAATGAAGCTACCTAATTTAGAGGTAACACCTTCTGTCAAGTTCCTTTCCTTTTTTTTCCTTATCCACCCCTATGCACTTATTATACTTATATTCAATAATAAAACCTGTATAATAAATATACTAGGCTACTTTATGACATGTATTCAATCTAAAATTTCACACACCTCCATCTAATGGATACAAACATACTGTTTTCATGTACGATGAACTACTGCCTCAAGAAATGATGATTGCTCAATTTCCCCTTCCACCTCTCATGGTGGCCATTATGATGTAAATTTATTTATATATGATAGATATTATATTTATATTGTCTCTATGAATTTTTATTTTTCTATTTACATCATTCTTTTATGCTTTTCATAATGTTTAAATATGATACTTTTATCTGAGTAAGTGCAGACTACCGCCCCTCAATGTTATATGACTCGTTCATTACATACATGGAACATATACGGAATTGGGTTAATGAAATTATGTAACATGTATAAAATATTATATTATAATGGAATTATAATATACCTATGTATGAATTAGTGTTAATTTCTTTAATATGGCATATAAACCGAAGTAGCGTTCAAGCGTACGTACAACCTACCATCTCCATGAATGGTGCATTTCATTTCTTATATCCAAATGTTATGTAATAATATAAATATATATATATACAGAATATATATGATATTTAAATCATTAATATTATTCTTGATATAATGTACTTCTGACGAGATGGAAAATTTGTAATTAAAACAAGTTCATTTTCGACTAAAGTACCAGATATCAAAAAAAACAACCAATATGAACTTGAATAATTATAAGATTGTCATAACAAGGTAATAAGTGATATAAAAGGAATAATAAACAGGAAAAGGGTTTTGAAGATAGTATAAATTAACTTATGTTTATTATTTAGGGAGACAATGAACAAATAAGACAAGTTAGACTCAAGGTAAAAGAACTTCATAACCCAATTTCCATTTTTGGCTAATCTAACACATCTTGATTATGTCATGATACGATTATGTGAGAAATAAATTTTGATATCCTATATTTTATTTATAATTTCTTTATGTGTAATTGTTGTGAGTATGCATAATCAGTCTATTTTATTTACAAAATGATCTTTGTAAGGGAATTTCTAAACTCAATTTCCACTCTTTAGGTTTTACGCATACTTCGTTGATTATACTATGCCAAGATGATGTGTGGAATAATTTTTTGTTTATTTATATTGTAAATTACACTTCCTTTTTTGTGGATATAATTTTTCTATACATAATCACACCATTTATAAATTCTTACATCATTTATATAAACTTTTTATGGGAAATCACAACTTAATATCCATTCATTGAGTTAAATATCCATGTCTTTGGTTTTGTTTTTTCAAGAATATGTGTGAATAACCTATTATTTCATTAAAATTTATATCCACTTATATTGAGTGTATTTTTAATTTTTACACCTAATCAAGTCATTGATTTGTTGTTAATCTAATGATAAAATATTTGTAAGGGACTACGTCTCAATCGCCTTTTGTTAAGGAATATCTTGATATTGTGAACATTTATTATCATATTAGATGTATATAATATCATTTGACATAATATATCATGAATCTTCTTGTGATAGTGATATTATAGGTTTTGTTTAATGTTATTATTTAATTATTTTTATTCATGTATTTTCTCAAGTGGTAAGGGACTCTTTAACTAAAAAATTGTTTCAAAGGTTTGAATGATTTAAGCTTATAAATATTTCTCAATAATGTCCATGTTATCAAAATAATTTAAGGATTTATTTACATGGTAATTAATGTTTTAAGATTTTAATGTATTTAAAAGATTCATAGTGGTATGGTATACTTTGATTCAATAATCCATTTTTTAAAATTTTTAATGGGTTTTGGAAATGGATTGAATATTTCAATATATCAAATTTATTTCTTCTGATAAATGAGTTAAATGTTGATAATTTAATTTTTTTATGTGTTTTGATTATGTAATGGTACTTTTATATTTGATGGGTGGTTATGTGATAAACCAAATATGGGTGGTTCCATGATAAACATTGGGAGTGTGGGCCTTAGATAGCTCTCCAATGCATTGGGTAATTTGAAAGAGGTAAATGTTAATGTTTCTCCTAATAAATATAGGGAATATACTATGATCGGTATTCTAAACTTAACTCCCTATTTAGCTATTAAAGCTAAAATTTATATATGTTATGTATGCCACAAGTTTCCTTTATGAATTATGATTTCTCTATGTTATTAATAAATCTTATTATTTCATGAGCTATGTTAAAGAGATTCTGTTTTATGATTGAAAAGTATGATTTAATTGAGTTTTATGTATTCATGTATTAATCCTTTATTTCCTTATTTTTTATCCCTTACAAAGATATTTATGCTTATCCCATGTTTTTGATTTTTTTTTCACACGGTGTAAGGAAGGCTAAGATAAAGGAAGAATTCAAGAAGATTTATATCAAGAAAAGAATTTTTGTTTTATTTAATGAGTATTATTATTGTGAAAAACATTTAATAGAGTATAAGTGTCAAGTTTGTGATAAATGAGATGTAATAGTTATTGCCTAATTCTCCAAAACTCTAAACCTGAAAAGAACACTAATTTTAATTCATGATATAAATCATGATTATGTAAGATTAAAGAATGGTTCCTTACAGTTGGTATCATAGGAAAGGTTTAACAAATTTAATGATTATGATTTTTTCTTAATGGTTAATAATATGATCATGGGTTTATAATTTTAAGGTATATTATATGTTTAATGACATAGAAACCCCTTTAGAGGATAATATTATTTCAACGTAATTAATGGTATTTTTTGAGACATTCACCTTTGAGGAAATTATGGGTTATTAGTATTTGGGATTGAAAATGTGAGGTATGAAATAAATTTTGAGGTTAAAACATGTTATGGTTATTTTTGATGATTTTATCTATTTTGGTTTATGTTATTAGAATTATAACATTTTTTAAATAGGTCAATAAGCAGATCATGTGACAACTTATCACGTCGGACAAAGCAGTGGGAATCGAACCCACAACCAACATGGGATTGTGATTTATCTACTACTGCTAGAATACACTAAGTCCATAGTTAGTATTATTATTCTTTTTAGTTAAATTATTTTATCGATCAAAAATAAGTTGATTTTGGGATCTTATGTTTTATCAAATGAATATCCTTAGTATTGGAAAATGATTTGGTCATTAAGTGATAAATGTTTTTTTGGAAGAGATTCTCTATTTTGGGAACACTATATGCCTAAGGAAAATAGAATAATATGGGATTTAGTATAACGAGTAATGTTTGAATTTTATTTTGGAAGTTTTTATTTTATTTGTTATGGATATATAGAGATTTGGGTTATTTATGGAAATGATTAACTTGTCATGGAGAATATGTTATTAGGTTAATTAATTTTATGTATGAGACTTTAAGAGTAGTTTATGTTATTTGGAGATAAATGTTATGATTTACCGTGGAAGACTAAGTGATCAAATCCTTCTAAATTTTGGTGTTTTAACTAAGTTCAGAATATTTTGACAAATATTAAGGAAAATTGTTTATTGAATGGCCTTTGTTAAATATTCGGTATTTTTTGTTTATCTTAGGAGATTAAGTGTAGTATTTAGTTTTATAAATTATTTTTCACTTTGGAGATTAACAAATCTTGTACTATCCATTTTGGTTTTGGTTAATACTTCAAGACAGGATGAATAGATAGTTAATTTTTTGATAATTATATTATTGTTTAGAAGTTCATTATAGTGATTCTAGTGTCGAAAAGTCATCTTTAATACTCATCAATTAAAGAAAATATGATTTTGTGGTAGAAATTAATTAAAGGATAAAACTATACATTAAAAATAAATATATTTGCTTATTTTCTTAGTCAATATCAAAAAAAATCCTCAACATTATGAAAAGGAATAAAAAACATTTAACCCATCACAAGAAAAATGTTTACCATTTACTTTTATACCATAAAATCAATGACCATTTCACCCATAACATGTTTATGGTTTTATGGTAGTTTGCTATATCCTGGTCATGACTTCTATCACTCTCCCTTAAAACTTGATTTTTAGTTTTTCTTCCATATCCATGTTTTCGTACATGGAATCCTAGTATGTGTTATCTCGAGTGACCATTGTACCTATCCTTGTTTCTTTTAAAGTGATAGTTTTATCCACCCTCTTTCCGATGTGGGATTTTCAATGAATTTTCTGAGCCCAATTTTAGAATTGCAAAGATGCAATTTCCAAAAGTGGGGAATAATATACGGATCTAGGTGTTTATAGAATAATACTTTATCCTTTATATTAATATTTATGAATAAGATATTAATTTTGTGTTAACGAGGACTCTTTTTCTGATAGAGTACTCGACACACAACAAAAAGTTTCTATGAAACTTGATGTTGCACACAACATTGAGTTAACTGAAAAATAATATAATAATATTATTATGATTTTAAATTATATTTAATGCATAGACGTTGGAATGGTGGGAATGAATAGTATCAACTAAAATTTTAAAAATGGTTTACACATGTTGAAATAATTATTCATTGGTTACAATTTTTTTTATAAATGGAAATAAAAACCAATTGAATATAAAGGAAATGTTTTTATAAAAACCTATTTAAAAAGAATAATTGTGTTTAAAAAATCATATCACACTTTATGAATTTTTATTTAATAAAAAATATATGTTATAAATAAAATAAAATATATTTAATTCTTCTTATATGTTTTCATGATATGATATATGAATAAATCCAATTTTTGGATAATGGAATTACTTTTTAAAAAATGTAGTTTTATCACCTTTTGATGGAGAACCCTTTGTAAAATTATTTTTTGACACCACTATATGTTATATTTTAAAAAATAAACTTATTATTTAGAAGCGGTACATCAAAATTTACTTTGGAGAAATTTTTTATATTTTCTTGATAACTATCATGTTTTGATGAATACTAAAAATACACAAAATTTTAATTGAAAACATCTTTTTTACCTAGAGTTAATTTTTATAGTTAAATAATATTATTTAATGGTTTTAAAGTATAAATAGACTATATCTTTATTAATTAAACCAATTTTTGTCATTGGAAGTAATTTATATTTGAAATTCGACATAAATACATGTCAATATTTTGATAGTTATTATTTCTTAAAAACCAGTTCTCTGGTTTTGACAATGAGAATTAATTTTAAATTAATTACAAAAACTTTTGTGTTTTTAATTTGGAAAAATGGATTCCATATTTGGAATTATAAGGCCCAAATTTTGGGAATATGTAACTTTTATTTTTGGACAATATGAATAGTAACTTCTGAAATTATTTTATTTACCATGGTTAAAGGTTAAATATGGAAAATAAGAGTAAAAACTTTTATTATAATAATATTAAAATACCATAACACATATCCTAATCCTAATGGATGAGAAATTTCCAACCATTGGCATCCTTGGGTAGATTTTGGGACCCCATGGAGCCACTTGGATGTGAAAATGGCATTTTATAATAATTAATTTATAGTAAAGATAAATATAACATAAACATGTATCTTTTAAACAAATAATTTTTATATGGGGTTATATAATTTATCATTTCGACTATAAATATTTATTATAATTATAAAATTATTTCCTAAATCATGATATTTTATTTATAATTTTTATACATTAAATAAATAAATTTTATTATGACAGAACGATGATGTAGTGATTGCTTCATTAATAAAGGATTCAAATAAATTATATTACAAATACTAAATTAACATAATTTAATTATTTTTATGAAATAAAAATTTTTTTAGATGAAATTGATATATTATATCTTATTTAATTCCTTTGGTTTGAAGGAATCGTGTTTTTATTAATTTAATAAAAATCAATTACTTTATAGTGTCAAATATGACATAAATCTGTTTTGAAATGAGTAACATTTTATTAAATGATATAATAGCCCTACAAATATATTATTCGCCCAACTAACATATATAATGATACATGTGTCATTTATGATCCACTTATGGTTCTATTGTAATTTTATAGTAACTATAATAACTATATATTAAGAAAATGAAAGAATACATGCTAAGAGTTAATGTTTTTAACTAAGGGTTAAAGCTAAAAGATAAGGTTAATTTTGTGCCCTAAAGTTGTCTAAAACCTATTTATTAAGATTTTTTAGACCCAGAATCATATTATATTTTAAATAAATTATTTTTGGACCTTTTGAAAATGAAAATAATTTTATAATAAAATAATATTTCAAAACATTTATAAAGCGCCCCTCCCCCTTCTTATAAAAGGGAATCACGTATACCCACATAACTCACACCTATAAATCCTATTGTATCATCCCAAATTTTTGAAAATAATATCCCAACATCCCTAACTTCCTTATTCAAGCCTTAACTATGGATAAAGGAATTCGAGAAATCCTTTTGGCTCAAATCAAAAGAAGTTACCTGATTTAGAGGTAACATCTTCTCTCAAGTTCCTTTCATTTATTTTCATTATCCACTCCCTATACTCTTCTTATACATTGATTACATAAAAAAACCAGTATCCTAAATATACTTGTATTATGTTATGATATGTATTCTAACTACACTTACACAAACCTCCCTCTAATGGATACAAACAAATTTTTTATGTGTATAATGAACTACTGCCTCATGAAACGATGATTGTTTAATTTCCCCTACCACCTATCATGGTTGAAATTATGATGGAAATTTATTTAAATATTATATATATTATATTCATATTTTCTATATTATTATGTATTTTATTATTTACAACAAACCATTTTTCTTTCGATAATTTTTAAATACTATAATTTTATTTGAGGAATTGCAGACTACCATCCCCTTAAAGTGATATGACTCATTCATGCCATACATGGAACACATAATGGATGGTGTTAATAAAATTATGAAACATTTATATCAAATTATATTATACTGGAATTATAATATACATATGTGTCATTTAGTTTTCATTTCTTTAATAAAACTCATAAATGAAAGTAGCGTTCATGCGTACATATGACCTATCGTCTCCAGGAATGGTGACTTTCATTTATTATATCCAAATTTTATGTACAACTATAAATTAATATTTATAATGGATATATATCATATATAAATCATGAATAATATTATAGAGATAATGGAATTTTGACCACATGGACAATTTGTAATTATAACAAGTTCATTTTCGACTCAAGTACCGAATATCAACAAAATGACTGATATGAACATGAATAATTATATGACTATTATAACAAAGTAATAATTGATATAAAATGAATAATTAACAAGAAAACGGTTTTTAATCAAGTAAAAATTTACTTAAGTTTATTATTCATGGAGATAAATAATGAACAAGACAAGTCAGACTCAAGGTAAGGGAACTTCATAACACAAATTCCATTCTTTGGGCTAATATTCTACTTCTTGATTATGTCGTGCTATGATTATTTGAGAAATAAATTTTGATATCCTATATTGTATTTATAAATTCTTTATGTGTACTTATTTTGAATACACATAATCGATCTATTTTATTTACCAAAAAATATTTGTAAGGGAATTTCTAAACTCAATTTCCACTCTTTGGGTTTTACACATACTTCGTTGATTATATCATGAAATATTTATGTGTGGAATAACTATTTTTTTACTTATTTTTTAATTTAAACTTCCTTTTATGTGGATATACTATTTCTAGACATAATCACCCCATTGAAAATTGTTTACGTCATTTATACAATCATTATAAGGTAAATCTTCACTCAATTTCCATTCATTGAGTTAAGTATACATGTATTTGGTTTTTTCTTTTAAAAGAATATGTGTTAATGGAATCTAATTTTTATACATTTAATAAACACTTATATTGGGTTTATTTATATTTCTCACACATAATTATGTCATTGATTTATCGTTAATCTAATTATATAATATTTGTAAGGGACTGCGTCTCATATTACTTTCATTGAGTCATATCTTGATGTTGTACGCCTTTATTATCAAATAAGGTGTATATACTACCCTTTGACATATTATATCATTAATATACTTATTCTCATGATATTATGGTTTTTTTAATATTATTATTTATTTATTTTTATTCATTTATTTTCTCAAGTGGTAATGGACTCTTCACCTAAAACAATGTTTTAAATGATTTAAAGATTTAACCTTTGAAACATTTCTCATTAATTTAACTATTTTGAAAATGGTTTCTAGGATTTATTTTTATGGAAATTAATGTTATAAAATGTTAATTACTTTAAAAGTTTCGAAGTGATACGTGTCACTTTGATTAAGAAATCTATTTTTTAATATTTTAAATGTTTTTGGAATGTATTGAATATTTCAATATATCGAATTGATTTCTTCGGATTGATGAGTTACGTTTGGTTAATTTCAATCTTTTATGTGCTATGATTATGTAATGGTACTTGGAAATTTGACAAGTGTTTATGTGATAAACCAACTATGGGTGGTTCTGTGATAAACCTAGGGAGGGTGAGCCTAAGATAACTATACAATGCATTGGGTAATGTGAAGGAGGAAAATGTTACTATTTCTTATAAGAGATTTAGGGAATATACTGTAATGGGTATTCCCAATATAACTCCCTATGGAGCTATGAAATCTATAATTTAAGTGTGTTATAGATAACACAAGTTACCTTTAATATTTTTGATTTTTACGTGTTATTAATAAATCTAATTATTTCATGAGGTACATTAAAGAGCTTATGTTTTATGAGTGAAAAGTATAATTTCATTGGATTCTATGTATACATGGACTAATGTTTTCTCTCCTTATTTTATATCCCTTATTGATCTTTTTATGCTCATCGCATGTTTTTAAAATGTTCTTTTTAAGGTATAAAGAAGGGAAAGAGAAATGACTTATTTATGAAGATTTATATCTAGAAAAGAATTTTTGGTTTATTTAATGAGTTTTATTATTGTGAAAAAATGGAATAGAGTAGAAGTGTCTACGTTGTAATATTTTAGATGTAGTAGTTATGTCATAATTCCCTAAAACTCTAAACCTGAAAATATCCTCAGTGTTAAATATTGATATAACTCTAGAGTATGTAAGTTTTAAGACTGGGGCTTGACACCTATCCTTCTCGTGAAATGTCATGACACGAGATGCATGGGTCACCCTATTTGATGTACTCTATTGCAATTGATTTTTTACAGATACAACTTTGAAACACCTAAGTACAGATTCCTATTGTCTTATTTTTGATTATTTATGGATTTTATTTAATTTATTACATGATTTTGTTTTGGAAAACCCTAAGTATATAAATTTATCATATTTTCATGCCTCATTTTCGATTTAAGATTACTGAAAATTTATTATTACCTACTTTCATGTTAATCGTGTCTGTACAATTTATTTCAATTTATTTTGTTGGTATTGTTCTAATTTTTTAATTATGATATACTTATATGTGTGCATATATATTAACATGTTAATATATTATATATATATACATATGTTTTAAATAAACCATATATGATTCCTGATATATATATATTTGTATCTTTGTACGTATGTTTGTATCTATGTATATATACATTTTATATGTATATTTGTTTAAAAAAATATTATAATATATTTGGTATATTTATATTAACTAGGAAGTATTTTAATATAAATAAATATAAATAATTACTTCTGTATGTACTTATATAAATATTTTTCAAAAACTCATAATGATTTTAATATATATAATTTTATATAAAGGAAGTTGAATGGATATATATATATATATACAAGTATTTATATATACATGTGAATAAATATATATATATGTGTGTGTTTTAAAAAAAAATTTAATGTTATTGAAATATATATACACCCACGCATACATATTTAAACATTTTAAAGAACATATATTGTGTTTGATATATATATATATATATGTATGTATGTATTGATCTGATATGTATATTTATTTAAAAAAACATGTAAAAAAACATTTTATTATGAAATCATGTAATATAAATATATATTAACATCTGAAAATGTATATATTAATGTTTTCAAAAAACTAATGCTTAATATATACAGGTTTATATATATTTGAAGTGTATATTTGTTTAAAAAATCCTTAATATATATTTTATATATTTATAATAATTACGAAATCGTGATATATATATTTGTCGTAATTATTAAAAAATTAATAATAATTAAATAATTTATAAGAACTAATAATTATTTATTTAACATTACTAATATGTTATAAATATTATTTTTAATTATAAAATATTTTTAATAATTTGAATTTTTTTTGAAATTATGAAAATTTTAAAAATATGAAAAAGGAAAAAAATGAAATACTAGTAATTGTAAAAAATTTGTAATATTTACTATGAATTCAATTGTAAAAAATAAATAATTAACATTACTTAACAAATAATTTGATCAAAGAGTAAAAAACGAAAAAACTATTTGTAATAAATAATAATATATTTGTCAAAATTTGCACAAAATAAAATAAAAAATAATTACTATTAAAAATTGAATATAATTCATATAAATGATGTATTAAAGAAAATAATATTTATTATTATATTGTATAAAATTTTTCATATATATATATACATACAGTATTAATAAAAGATTAAAAATGATACCGTCATGTGTGATATTACCAAACACCCGATGCACACAAATGTTATGTTGTGCCAATGGTAAACCCAACATCCCCATTCTAACAGTGGTTTAAAATTTTGGATACGATATTCCATTAAATAGATACTCCATTTTTTTTAAAAAATTATAATAAAATTATTAAAAGGAGTTACCATTGTTTATGATTTTTTCAAACACTCGATGCCCAAAAATGTTATGTCGCATCTAGGGTAAACCCCACATCCCAAAACTAATGATTGTTGCCAATTTTTCATATGATATAATGTTTGAGAGACACTTTAATTTTTTATAAGAAATTATAATAAAAATATTAAAATAATTACCCTCAGATGCAATGTAACTAAACACCCAACACACACAATTATTATATCGCACCTAAGGTAACCCCAACATCCTGTACCTAACAGTGACCTTAGGTTTCCCTTGAGATTCACTATTCGAGATATACTTAATTTCTTTATAAATAATATATAACAAAAAATTAAATGAATTACCATCATTCATGATGTTACCAATATATTGATGTGAAAAAATGTTATTTCATGTCTATGGTAAACCCCACACCCACACCAAATTGTGGTCTCCAATTTTTCATATGATACATATTTTGACAGAATATTTTTTTTAGGAAATTATAATAAAAATATTAACTGAATTACCCATGCAAGAAATGTAATGAAACACTTAATGCACACAAATGGTATATTGTGCCTAAGGTAACCCCATCATCTTAAATCTAACTTTTGCCTAATATTTCCCAAGAAATACTTTGTTTTAGAGAATCATCATTTTTTTATAAAAAATTGTAATTTTTTTTAAATAAATTACCATCACATGCGATGTTACCAAACTATCAACATACGTAAATGTTTTTTCGTGTTTATTGTTGTCCGCACCCCCAGACCTAATGATGGTCTCTAATTTTTTTATAAAATGCAGAGTTTTGGAAATTCATAATTTTTTTAAAAAAATTTATAATAAAATTATAAAATAATTTACCCACACATTCCATGTAATCTAACACATGATGTACATAAACGTTATGTCATGCCTCGGCTAACCCCGACATCCCCGATCTAATGAAAGTCGAAGATATGTGATGTAATACATTGTTACGAAGATAATTCAATTTTTTTCAAAAAATTATAACAAATATATTAAATGGAATTACAATCTTGCATGATGTTACTAAACACTCAACATTTACAAATGATATGTTTAATTAAGGGTAAAACCCATAGCCCAAAACTAATAGTGGTCTCAAATTTCTCATATGAGACACCATTCGAGGGATATTATATTATTTTATTAAATTAGTGTGTGTTTGGTATAATATATTTAATATTTTTATTCTATCTACATAGAGCCTCTACAGGACCCAAAATCGAGTGCCAACCCAGTTCCTCACTCTAATCATATTCTACAAAATATTTCACTGTGTTAAAATGTTATAATAAATTTCAATTAGTAAAAATGATTAGTAATAGTTATTTTTATGTATTTTTTTAAATAACTATGGGATCAAGAATTATACATTGGTTTCCCTTAAGAGATCATGATTGGATTAACTATTGCAAAAATACCAGCAGATCTAGAATAAATCGTTTCAATATTGAGGGTGTTGTAAAATTTATATCATTTGAAAAATTAATTTTTTTTCTGAAGTAACAATTAAATTTCCTTGTTAGAAATGCGATCTTAGGAGATTTAAAATGTTGGAAAATATTTGAATTCATATAATGAGTTTTGGATTTCAGAAATATTTTAAATTTTTTTCATCAACATGGTGAACATAATTCTGTAGAAAATATTTCTTTGGTTTTAGATATATTATTTTAGAATTTAGTGCATTAGGATAATGGTTCATCTATTCTAGAAAAAAATATTTAGAATGATATTATAAATCTTGAATCAAAACCCTCTCAGTTTTATAATTTGTTGAAATCTGCTAAAGATTCTTTATATCTGCGAAGAGAGATGAGAAAAATTGTAGCTTCTATAAAATGTAGGGCATAAAAATTTAATTTTGGAATGTTGAATAGTTGTTTTGACCAAGTATTAATATTGGATAAATCATTTTTTCCTGAGGGAATGGAATTATCTATAAGAATATATTAATGTAAGAGGTTGGTCCATAATTGGGGTCTTATTTATCAGAAGATTAATGCATGTTCAAATTACTAAATATTATATTATGGTGATTATGAATCCATAGTTAATATTAAATATGCGAAGAATCTCAATATAAAAAGGAACGACATGAAAATTATTGATTTCTTCTGAAATAGTTGAGTTATTTTCCAATTATTCCTCGTTTACAAAATTTATTTATGTCACGCTACATAGCTGCATTGATAACATGAAATAAATCAAATATTCATGTCAGTAAAAGCACAAATCATCCATATGATGGTGATTTAGGGAAATATATGGATCTGATTCCACCTTATTTTTCATCAAAACCTCACAACATATAATTGGTTAATTCTACTAAAGTTTTTTTTTCATTTGGTGGTTACGATAGTAAATATTATTGTTCACTGATTTCCATTAATCTATACAACGTACCTCCCTAGATGATGGGGAGGTAACCATATATATTTGGCATTATTAATTCATGTACATAAAAATTTGAATATTGATTCTTATTTTAATCCACTAATTGATGAGACAATTTCATTATGGAACAATGTTGTGACTACATTTGATATAGTTTCAAATTACAATTTTACACTGAAGGTTTCATTAATTTGGAAGATTAGGGAATTTTTATTGTATGGCATGTTATCTGGATGGAGCATAGATGGCATAAAATAAATTTTCTATTGTATGGATGAGAACAAATCATTTATGCATGGTAATGGGAGAAATACAATTTATTTTGAAAACCATCAGATATTTCTTCATGCGAATCACCCTTTTAGAAGGAACCATTTTTTTCTACAAAAGGTCAAATTGAAAGAGGAAAATATCTATCAGTTCACTCAAGGATTCATGTAAAATATATCTAATATTAATTTACTCCTATTACCTTTTGACTAACTATATATGAAAAAAATGGTTTTGAGAAAGATCATAATTGGATAAAGTTGAAATTTTTTGAGACCTTCCATATTTTTCTGATTTTTTGGATCATTACATGTAAAATATTATGTATTTTGAGAAGAATATTTTTGATAACATATTTTATACCTTGTTGGAAACACCCATAATGACCAAAGATAATGTATATGAATAGTTATATCTTTCTTAGATTTGCAGACATCCTGAACTTGAATTATTTTAAGATGAAATATTAGACAATTTAATGAATTCTAAAGATACATTTGAGATTTATAAAAAAAATTCATTTATTAGTTTTTCAATGGATTCAATATTTGAGGTTAAAAAATGGTTATTCTTCGAATATGTCTCACTGCACCATAAATTGGAATATTACTGGTTTAAAAAGTCATGAATTTCATGTTATAATTGAAGGATTACTTCCTGTTTGTCTTAGAGAGCTATTAAATTATTAAATATGGGATGTGTGGAATGAAATATCATATTTCTTCTAAGATATTTGTATGGAAACATAAAATTAATATTCATTGATTATTTTTCAAAATTATTTTAACATAATTATTTATAAATTGGAGAAAATATTCTCTCTATGATTCTTGGGCTCAATGGAAATTTAATATTGCATTTTTTGTATGATGTTAAAAGATGTGTAATAGTAAAATTCCATTGTATATACCCATTTGAGAGATGTATGAAAAATTTAAAGAAGAAATTATGTAAAAAATAATTGGTTTAAGGGTCAATTTTACAAGCATACTTCCAGGAAGGAAATTTAAAATTTCAACTCTGATTATTTTCAATTAGAATATCATTCAAAACATAACCATATGTGTGGAAATGAGATAAATACTAATGATTTCACATACCATCAATTGTAATTTTTTAATAATTATAACCTTGATTTTGGTGTTCATCATGAATGATGGATTTCAGATAAATAACTTTATCAATATCATATATATGTTCTCCTAAATTATGGAGAAATGAAAATATTTGTGTAGTAAGCACTAATTGATTATTAATATTTTTTAAAATTTTAATAAAATATACCTTTATTTAAAATAGTTTTTTAGACTATATGATGACCATATCAATTTTTTTTAAAAAATAATTAAATATTCTACTCTTAAAGAATGTCCTCAATAAGATTTTTTATATTTGATTCAATGAACTGTAAGTTAATTTCATTTTGATGGAACAATAAATCAATTTTTCAATGATATGTAATATTAATAATTTTTATTTTTGGTAGGCAACACAATATGATATTAAAACTGATAGTAAATTATATGTGCTCAAAAAACCTCCATCAAAATCGTAAAATAATCTAATGGGTTTGGGGTTAATGGAATACAATTCCAGAACCACATATATGTCGACTCAATGAAATCAATGAATATTGGTGTTTGTTAAAAGGATATCATGATAAATAAATTGAATTTTACTTTTATAGTATTCTAGATTAAAAAATTGTGTTCTATTATCTGGGAACAAATTATGTAATGATGTTTAAATGTCATTGGGTTTTCTATTGTTAAAGGGTTTTAAGTTCATCAATGAAATGGAGTCTTTGAAATTAAATATAACAGTATTTTAACAGCAGATGAACATTTTATTTAGCACATCTAGTACATATATTATATATTTAAAATTATTGTGTTGTTTTGAGAGAATTGAATGATCAATGTAGTGTGATAAAAATAAAATCATGTGGAAATATATTTATTAAAAGTCGAAATGGTTCTGTTGTAGTGAAACATATTTAATTTATTTAAGAAACATCCAAAAATATATCTCTTACCCAAAGAGAAGTAATTATAGTAATGAAACCCCCCCAATTACTGGCCGATGATATAGATAATGTTGATGAAGTAACAAGGGATGATGAAATTAAATGTTGTATGGAAGTTGATGATGCTGGAGATAAGGATGAAGATATTTTTGTTAAGGAAAATGATGACAAAGAATATGAATGACGTATTATATTCATGTATTTATTAGGTTTTTATATTTTATATTGTTATTATCAATTATTTATAGGTAATATTTTTTGTTTTAGATTGTTTGACCTAATTATCTATTCAGTTTATTTGTTGATTCTAGTAATTTTTATTTTTTCTATATTTGATATTCGTATTAACAAATATTTACAGGTAAAAATATTATATTCTTCCTGATATTTATTAGTTTTTTATATTTGATAAATATATTAATAAATATTTATAATATAAATTTTTATGTTCTAGAATTTATTTATAGGTAATTATTAAATTATGATATTAATTTGTTTCTTATGTTTTATATTTGTATTAACAATTTCTTACTTGTAAAATTTTTATTTTATGGTATTTATTAGTTTTTCATATTTGATATTTGTATCAACAATTTCCATCAGTTAAGATTATTTTTTTCAATTGTTTATATATTCTCATAAAAATCAATTTCATTCTCTCACTAATTTTTTCCCTCCTACTCATAAGCCCAATTCATCTGATCTATATGATGATGTGTTATTATGTGGTGGTGCGGTCATACTTGATTGCTGACTCTGGACCATTTTCTAGAGAGATAACCATCTATTGATTTTCATCCTTATTTATGTACGTAAGTTTAATTATTTATGATATTTATTTTATATTAACTTTTAGTATTAATTCTAGTAATAATATTCTAGATAATTTTTAATAAATATTTTTTCTCATTTCGTTATTGGGTAGGCTTGGGTGATTCTACAAAATTATTTTTCTAAACCATGGGTGTTATGGTACCAGGTTCCTACTTCCATGCATCACTAAATGTTCGACCATTGGATTGTATGTTATAAAATAATATATACTTTTTAAAATTTATTTAATTACTAACATATTGTTTTTAATTATCATGCACAATTTATTTTCTCTGATGGCTAATAGCCTTAGAGATCTTATCCAAGAGGCATGAGGTAACTGTATATGTGAATGATTTCAACAATTTTTACACATCCTTATAAAGAGATCCATAAATAAAGCTTCTCATACTTTTTTCGACCAGTCTCCCATCTCCCATCAACTTGAATATATCTCCGCATAGCTCTAGGATGGATTGTGCTCCTACTGTCGAGGAGAGACATTTAGGGGAAGGTTATCATCCAAACATCTGAACTGGGGTAATTATAGTTCACACATAAGGCCAAAATTCATACATTTGGCATACATCAATGACAAATAGTAAGTGATATTAATAATTAATTCATACGTAACAGAATTATAAAATATTTTTTATATTATATAATCCACTACTTACCTATCTATTATGGAGTTTTAACTTTATAGGATGATATATAAAAATCCCCAAAGAGGAGAAGTTGTTGGTGATAGATAGTTCCATATCATGTTTAGTAAATTGTTTTAAAATTTCTTGAATATTATGCCAGTAATTATTCTAATTTGTAATTATATTTGAAGGAAATTAATTAGGATACTAATTCCCATTCATTGGAGGTTCAAACTAAGAGTGAAAAATATAACACTTGTGATTTAGGTTTTGATGAAGGGACCTTGATACGTATGACTTTTCATGGTGTCTAGAAAGGTAGGTGATTGGTATTGGTTCCTAAATGACACCAATGAGTTATTATGGTACTTTTTGTGATTTCATCGGTGAGAAAGAAGGGAGGCCATGGAAGATCATCGTTAACATTGTCGTTCATTAAACAGTATGATGAGAGTTTGAGAGCACAAGATGAGATGATACGGTAGATTAAGAGAGTGTGGTGGGAGGATCATGAGCATGAGCATTAGAGTGATGAGTATATGTTTGAGTAAATGTAAAAACATTCACTTGGAGATTGTATGGAGTTTCCTCCCCATATCCTTTGAGTGATCCTCCTCCACCTAACACTAGTTGATGATTTTTAAATATTATGATTTTTTTTTATTTTGGGATAAAAAAACAATGATTAATATGATGTATTAATTTTTTGTTAATTTAATTATTTTAATTAATTTTAATTTTTTCTAATTTATTTTTTATTTATAATTTTTGTAAACATTTTTATTTTTTTAATTATTTGTAATTATTTTGATTATTTTTAATTTTTTTAATTTTTTTAATTATATTTAAATAATATTAATTATACTTAAATGTTTTTAATTATATAATATTTTTTTTCTTAAATATTTGAAAATATTTAATAATATTTTATTTTTTAGCATTTTTTTAATATAAATAGTTATAATGGATGAAATGTTCATCACAAATAATATCAATTGTGATGGACCATTGTAATTGATCTTTTTAAAAAGTGAATGTCTTTTTCAAAATGTGTTTTTTCTATCCTAATTAATTATTATTTAGGACGGTCGGTCACATATAACATATTTTATGATTTTATTTTTCTCAATGGTTTATTAGCGAAATACTCTTATTGAAATGGAAATTTTGTGATGGTTGTCAATCATAAAAGAGTCGCTGCAAATAAGAAAAAAATCTTGTACTGATTTGACTTCCTACAATGAGCATACTTAGTGGAAAAAGTGATTTGTTCCTTATAATTAATATCATCTTTTACATTTATTTTTTCTACACTAAATCTTCCCAATTATTATTCATCAACATAGTAAAATCTAAATAAATCCATTATAATTATTGAATAATGATATTTTAACTAAATCACTTAATAACAAACCATTAATTATAATGTGTTCTTACTGTCATCGTTTTAACCACCTACAAGAACAATGCTATTAATTTATATAATGGATTTATATTTAAACTTAATTTACTATAATATTATAAATTACTAAGTAAATTATTTTTTTATGGCTCTATAAAGGTAATATTATTATTTTAAATCATTATTAATATGCCAAATTTCTTCATTAAAATTTATCAAAATTATATCATCACCAATTTCATCTTCAAGAATCATTACAATGTATTATAGAATCAAATTAGAAAATTATAAATAATTAGGTAACATCTATTCTAGTACCTTGGATAATCTAGAAATGATAAAATATTTATTAGTGAATGATAATCAATATCGAAACCTCAAATAATGCATGAAACAATCAAAATCATCAACATCTGAGGATGGAAATAAACTATAAACAACTTATTAAATTTATAAAAATTGATTACAATTAATGATTGGATATAGTGAAATATACGAATAAGTTTCTAAAACATATTATTAAGATGATTTTGTTTATGATATTATAGATTAAAGTTCATTCGTGCAAGAGAAGAGAAAAGGTGAGGTTTTTTATTGAATTACTTCATTTAATGATTCATAAATATTCCTATTAAACTACAATTTTACAAGATGGTTTTCTTATTTTATATGATGATTCTATAATTCCATTCCTCCATCACTTATGTGAATTTCATTGATGTATATATTTATTTATATAAGTTTATGATGTTAGGAATTTTACTTATCCTTTCCAAATGAGCTCTTTTCATATCATATCCACATTATTTATTATCACTAATATTCATTTTTCATGTATTCAAAACTAAATATATTTTATTTATTTGGAATATAAAAATTTTATTTACCTATTTTTAGAAGGATGGTTTATCACCCTTTTTATGATGTGGGTTTTCAATAAATGTATTTTAAAATGTTGAAATTTTTTCATTCCTTTAATAATGTAAATTTTATCTCCCACTCCACATTTATTAATATTAGATTTATTTGATTTCAAGTATTTATTATTGTGACTTCTTTCTAATTTTTTTTAAAAACTATTGCTAATAACCTTTTAGAATGTTAATTTAAAATTAGATTTTAACTATGGTTTTTTATAAAAATATTCTAAAATCACTTTTTAACATTGGTTTCCATTTTTGGATTTAGCTTATAGAGATCGGGATCATAGGTAGTAATATGTAATGAATCACCCTCTAAATAACATTATGAAATGTTAATTTTTTGAGATTTAATTTTAGAATTAATCAATCAATCTATTTATGTTATTCAATGTGATACTAGTTAGAAATGTTATAAATCCCATTTTCATTCCTTGATTTCTTTATGACATGAAGAGTGATTATTTTCAAGTGGGAAAAATAGATATGGATGACAATGGGTGGGTCTTGTATATCCCCTTAATACATTGGATAATCATATATATCTGTTAAGATAAATATTCCTGGATAAGATTATGTTTTGTAACAGTTTTTGCATTCCCTATTTATTACATTGTTGGTTTTGGGTGTTGGAGGTTCTTTGAAGAGGCCTAGAGAAAGAACAGAGGTTTTAGATATTAAAAGTATGGAAACAGGAAGAATACACATCTATTAAAATTTACATGAAAAGATATTAAGGTTCAGGGATTCTGAGAAATGGTTCCTAAGGTGTTACATGATGTGTAACAATTTGGGTGATTAATCCATCGAGGTGACATGTTTTTCATGGAAAGATAGATATTTTGAAAACCCAAGGATTACTCATTATATAATGGTCACATGATGAAACACCTATAGGATTATAGGTTTTAATTTATTTTCTTTAGTTGAATTCAAATTTATGAAGCTAATCCCTTTTTATCACATTTTTTTGGAACCCTTGTTTCCATGAGGATATCCTCTAGCCCTCTTTCTCCATGACTTGATCTGTTGGTTTTTCTATATCCCCATAGATAATCCAAGGTGATTTATTCTCTGTCCCCCATGGTTTTAATTCATTTTTCTCTTGGGTATTTTCTATGGTAAGTCTTCTTTGTTATTTGGTGTTTTGTGGTCTCTGTTTTTAGAACCCTTTAGTGCAGTGTAGGTTAATATGTTGGTTTTGTGAGTAGTTTTGGTAGTATGCATTTATTGATGGCCCATAGATGGAAAATATGATTGGGATGCTTCTTTTTGGTATGGGATCCTCATTGACACTATTTTACAAGGTATGTGTGGGATCCTCATTAGGTTTCTTACCATTTTGTTCATAGTAAGGGTTGACGTAATCATATATTTAATTGAAACATATAAAATTTATGGGTATGGGGAGTTATCTCATTCTTTACTACTTCGATATATTTTTTCGAGATTATTATGCATTACAGTTTCCAATTATAAAAATAGCAGTAGTTTTGAGCCTTTCATGCTCTATAGTTGTTATTCTTTGATGACAATTGATGTGTTATTTTGTGACCGCACCTAAATAAAATGTTAATAAACATATAATTTGAAAATAATTAGTTTCCCATGGACATTTTGGTTTGTGTGATAGTAACCATGCTAATATAAAGAAGTAATGTGATAAATTCCTTAATTAAATAGAGGCCTGAATGTGTTTTGTGATGTGTGATTGTGCTTTTGGTATTTCCTTGTATGGTTTCGGATGTTGTAAAATGATATATATGACGGACTAGGCTATGTGGTGTGTGGGAGAGTGATTATATGGTTGGTTGGCGTGAATGTGTTATAGGAAGCTATCTGATGGGATCAAGTGGTGGTATCAAAATGGTTGTGATGAAGTGGTTTTGGTGTGGTGGTTGTCACATAGTAGTTTTGGTGTGTGGAAGTTGCGGTTGTGTGATGGATGAGATATGTGGTTGTTATGGTGAGATGGATTGGGAGATGGGATATGATGATGATGGTAGATGTTTGGTTCTTTGGTAGTAGTTTTGTTTTATGATCTAATAGTGTGGCATGGATGAGATAGCTTTCTGATTATCCATGGGATGAAATTTGGTGTTAAATGAAAAAATAGGATGGTAAATAAATAATTTTAGATAGAAAAAAATATGTGATAAATTGATTAAATTGAAAGGGTTAAATGGATGGGTTGGTAATTGAATGTAATCAGATGGATGTTGATGTGTGGTAAATAAATTAATGATTAAATGTGGTGAAACTAGTAATCTAAAAGTGGAAAATGTTTTGTGGAGGTTGTGTAGTGTGTTTCATATAGCGGTGGAATCATTTTTGATGGTTTATGTGTGGTACATAGTGGTGATGTGGTGTGCGGTAGTGTTCTTGATGTGAACCCTTAGGTTGGATATTTTGATCTATATTTATATTAGGTTTGTTTATATAATTTTAAATGCACCCCACCCAAGTTTTATAACCTTACCAATGCTCAAGGGTGATGAGTTTGAGGTGGTTTCCCCAACATACAATATGGTAGTGATACAGATGGAAAACTACCCCCACTCCCATAATCTTCTATCGTCTATGATGTGTGGTGTATGTGTCTATGGTAAATATGTGATATGTTATCACATGTGTCTATGGGAAAGAAGTGACATTTTGGACTAGTTGTCTATGACCAAGACATGATTTTGTGTGTTGTGATATGTGGTGGGGGTCATGCAATGGTGGAGGATGGGATGTGGTTGATGATTTTCATGATTATGATAGCAGACACCTCTAGTTTTGGTTGTGATGAGTGGAACTAGTGTCTGTGGGAAATATGTGTTTTGTGGCCCATATGTGTTCAGGTAGGATGTGATGTGATATGTGTGGAAGGGATGGGAGAATAGGATTTTGTACATTGGTGGCAGGGGAGTGAAAAATCAGTGGGGGAAATACAACATGAAACCTTTTTTTATTATGATCTCAATATGATATTATTATATTGGATGTTCAATTTTATGAGTGATCCACGGTGAGGCTCAGTTTGGATAGATAACCTATATAGGTTCTTGTTGGTTATGCTATTTGTTCATTGGTGCATTAGCATGATCTTTTCACATGTATACTTGAGGCTTTGGTTATGTCCTTACTAATTACACAAATTATGCTAAACCTATTTATATAAAACCATTTTTAGGTTTCTTGGAGGACATTGGGGAGTGATCTATACATTACTAAATGTGTTGGAGTTGATTCCATGCTACTTCTCTATACTTTTATTTTTGGTATTTAATTTGGATAACTTAATATATATCAATTATATTTACTCAAGAACTATGGGATGTTTTTTTGTTTACCATTACATAATCTAAATGTGTTTTTTGGGGATTTTATATCATATCTCTTGATCTTATTTCATTTACAGAGGGAAAGTCATCATAAATAGTGAAATTTTGTATACCCTTTGTGCTAGTAAAAAACATGGGGCCTACCGTAGGTGGGAATCCGGGGAACATTATCTCTCTCCCTTCATGGAGACATATTATGTGGGAAGGGGTCATGAAATAGTGGTATCAAGGGTTTTGTTTGAGATATAGGATGATGTTTGGAGTTAGGTATAATGAGGATTTCATGGATTGGTATGGAAGCAGTGCTAGATGACCATGGTGTGTGACATATTCCTAGAAGACTGTCTAGTACATAAGATTTTAGGGTCTCATGTGATCCTGTGAACGAACTCTGAGCTTATTGAATGACCAAGTGAAGTGGACCTTTTTCTTGGATAGAGATATATTAGATGTACATGCATCATGATTACATCGCTTCATTCTTAAATTGGGTGTTTTGGGAAAATAAAATGAATAAATTAAATAATATTTGATAAAATTTCATGCTACTAGGCTTAGGATGCCCTCTTTTTTTCATCAATGGATCCTTTTTTTCATTCATGAGTGTCTTAGGTATTCGAGGCTCACTAGGCTGATCAGATTTATTTTTGGAGGGTTGACCCTATAGAAGAGAATAATTCATGGCAGCGGGCTTTTCATGTATTTCAATAGAAGAGTTTTTTGTGTGTTAGGGGAGTGTCTCAAATCTTGAAGAGGTGCGCTGGATAGAGGATATCGAGATTAATTTCACTCAAATCCATGTACAAGCAGAGTTTTGGGTATTGTTAGCAGTTAGTCAGATGAAGGGAGCTACGCGTTAGTTGTGGACACTATTTCTTGGTGACTGTAAGGAGGAAGATGTCTTGTGGACCAACTTTCAAAAGGAGTTTTGGGAAGATTTTCGGTCATCAGAGATGATGGAATAAAAAATGTAGGAGCTACTCTCCCTTTTGTAGGGAATTCTGAGCATGTGGGAGCTTGGGATTAGGTTCAAGTCTACATTTTCACCTAATGTTTCCCAGATAAAGAGTCTATAACATAGTGTCTAAAGGAGGATTTGTGTCCAGTGATCAGGTATGCAGTCACATGGATTAAAATATCAATATATTTAAAGGTGGGAAAATGATGGGGTTGTCAGGAGGATTATTTATGTAAGATTTTATCCCCATAAAAGTGGCCATTAGGGTCTTTTAAAGTTCAAGCTTTCCGTAAGTTGGTCTTAGTTGTTCCATAAGTCATGGTTTCATTCAGTGGGGAACCAATCATTGTAGTTTCTTTCCTAACAATTAGGGAAAGTTTAATTTTGAGTGCCATTTAGGGGAATGTTTTGTATTTTATATCTATGGGAGATATGGTAACCACTTGGATCAATGTGTGATTGCTTAGGGAGGATAGTTTTGGATCGAAATTCATGCCCATTTTTCAGTTTAAGTATTTGCCTCTATGACAGTTCTAGTGGAAGGGACAGTAGGATTTTATTCAACAGCTGAGATAATGCAGAGTTGGAAGAGGTTGCCCTCATGATTGTCCCCATCCAATGGGGCCTAGGATAGAGCATGATAATGGAGAATATAAGCATAGAGGTAGAGGATATGGTATTGTACTGATGCTCACACTATAGGAAATAACATCAGTGGATTTGGGATGCGTTTGAGGTACACTCGGTTTATCATCTACCCTTATGCATTATTTTTCTGATTCCGGATACTAACACTCATTTTTATCTTTTTATTTGGTCCATATATTGAAACATGACATGGAGAGGATTCTAGTTCCCTTGTTGTTTTCTACTCTAGATAGAGGCTAGGATTCATTGTTTGATGTGTTCTAAGAATGTAGACTTGTGATGGGAAAACACTGGTTAGTGGGGGACTTCATCTTGTTTCAGATACAACCATATGATATTACTATTGGTATGGATTGGTTAAATTATGTGCATGAAGTCATCGATATCTTTTGGGGAAGAGTATTGTTTTCCAATTTGGTGTGCTATCAAGTGGTGTTCATTGGTGAGCGAGGTTATTGGATAGGTGGAAGGTGAGCGGAGACTCATTTTTCGTTGTTGGTGGAGATATTAGTAGAACCTTAGGCTGGGGATATTTGAAGGGTTGTGGAGTAGTTCCTATATATTTTCCAAAATAAGGTTATGATACTACCTCCATGATTTGATGTCTCGTTCAAGATAGAGTTTCATCTGGATGTAACTATGATTCTGATTTATCCATATTATATGACGTGCACAATGATTCATGATTTGAGGCTCTAGGTGGATGAATAGGTGTATAGGGGTTTATTCTAACCCAATGATTCTCCATAGGGTTCTCTAGTGTTGTTTAGCAATAACAGAGATAGTAGTATGTGGTTTCGTATATACTACCAATGGTTGAACCATGAAACAGTCAAGATTTGTTACACTCTTTTGAGGATCAAATACCTGTTTGGTCGGTTGAGAGGGTCTAGTTTGTTCTTGAAGATTAATCTGCATTATGGATATCACAAGTTAAGTGTGATGGTTGATTATATCGCAAATATTTCCTTCAGATGTAGGTATGGGCTCCTTGAGTTTGGGGTTATGCCATTTGGTGTTACAAATGCACCAATTGTGTTCATGGGACTTATTAACTCCATGTTCTGTTAGTTTTTAGGCGATTTTATCATTGTATTCAATGATGATATCTTGGTCTACTAGAATCTATCAGAGGATCATGAATAACACCTCAAACTTGTTTTTCATGTCATTCAACACCACCAAAATTATGGGATATTATCCAACTGTTATTTCTATATATGATGGATGCATTTCCTTGGGGTGTGTTAGAGGACCTATCATAGGTTGGACCGGTTTTATCTTGGGAAGAGCCTAAGAATATTTAATAGGGTCACCATTTCCTTGGTCTCATGGGCTATTATCAGAGGTTTTTACATGATTTATTTCACATTTTATCCATGTCGATAGTTTTGACTAGAAATTACTTGGATTTTGTGTGGAAATATTAGTGCTAGGTAGAATTTAGTTACTGAAGGGAGAAGTTGGTTTGTTCTCCAGTGATTTAGTTTCCCAAGGATGGTGTATTTTTTTGATGTTTTATATGATGAATCTTATCTGGGATTGTGATGGGTGATAATGAAATAGAGGATTGTGATCTCTTATGGGTTTAAGCAGTTATTTCATAAAGAATGTAACTATTCCACTTTTGATCTGTAGTTTATGGTAGTTTTGTTCATGCTAAAGTGGCGGGGAAATTACCTCATCGACGAGATATTTGGGGATTTCTTGGACTACAATATCCTATGATATGTTTTCTATCAATGTTATATGAATATATTCAAACTAAGGTTGATATAGTTTCTTCAAAATTATAATTTTTAGATATATTACACCCCATGGAAGGGTAATGTGGTTGCTGAATCATTGATTTGGAAGTCCCAATAGGATGTGGATCGGGAGTCTATAGTTATTTGGAATGGAGTGGGGGAGCATGAAGCGATGTAACATTATGGTAAGGAGATCATTGGAATAGGTTATCTCTATTAGATGATCAGTGAGGCATCATTGATGTAGTGGGTGGAGGTGACTCAGTGGGGTGACTTAGAGACAGAGGAGATGTGTTATCATGTTAGCCATTGTGATTCTACCCAGGTACGTTAGCGGATGGTCTAAACTAGGTTTTATTCATAGAGATGAGGTATGTCCTATATGCGATGCATGAAGGAGTTCTTTTTGAGTTTCATAGATCACCCTTTATGGACCATCTAGCTGCTAGAGGATATACTACCATAATGCATCTTGGACTTTGGTGGATCCTGTGTATAACACTTGCCTTTGGATGAGTTTTTTTAAAACATTAGCTATAACTCCTCTATTGGTATATCTATTTTTGAAGAACTGTATGAAAATAATTTTTATTCTCCATTGTGCTGGTTAGAGGTTGGAGATTCTATAGTTCATTGTTTTGATGTGGTTTAAAGAACAATAAATAAGAACTAGTAGATTTGATAGGGGATAATAGTATAAATGGACTGTGAGAAGGCATGTACTATTCATAGGTGGAGGCCCAGGGAGTTCTTGGTTGAAGACCATGTGTTCTTGAGAGTTTCCCATTAGTATGGGAAGAATAGGTTTCTTAGGGGAGTAAGCATTTTTGATGTTTTTTAGGCCCCATGAGGTTTTTGGGAAAGTTAGAGAGGTAGCATATCAGTTGTCACTGTCATCGCAATGTAAGAGGATTCAAAATGTTTTCCACATGTCCTTGTTTTGTTTATATCTTCACGATAAGTCCCATGTTATTGACTATTGAGATTTGAATATTTAGGATAATGTGATATTTTTAGAGAATACATTAGATATCTAGGATCATTGAAAGGAAGCGATGTGTGGCCAAATCATCCCCTTTGTTCATGTGATATAGAGGCAAGGTGCCCTGGAGGAGAGTACTCGGGAGTGAGAGATGCAGATGAGTTCCTAGTACTCAATGCTATCTTTTGTTTTGATTTTCTCAATTTCATTAATGTTGTGATGTTTGTTTCTCTTTGTGATTCAATAATTGACATTTCCCTTGATTTATGAAGCCAGATTATGTTTCAAAAAATGGAAAGGGGAGGGAATAACTACTAATCAAGATTAATTAAAAATGATGTGATTAATCATCTATGGGTGAGTAAATTTCACAAATAGTGGATAATATATTAACATGGATAATGAAATTCTCTATTTCAAATGTTCAAGGGAGTGTGGTTCTTTCATTTTTATGGATTTATAGATCGCCGTGTGGTATGTACTGTCTTGTGGATAAAATATTGTGTAGGGGTGATATGGTTGTTAGGTTGTGTGAGATGTTTTGTGTACATTTGGTTTGGTGTATTTGTATGATGGTAGATTTGATGAGTAATTATAGCCTTGAGAGGTATCACATGAGTTGATTGTTCGGACCCATTTCCTACTCGGCATGGTTTTGGATACTTGAGGGTGGGAATCATTTGAGATGTATCAAATGTAATGGTCCACACCTTCCTGGTCTGTTACTTTGTTGGTATTGGGGTTTAGAGGTTCTTTTAGGCGGTCTTGAGTGAGGCCATAGGTATTATATTTTAATAGGATGGATGTAGGAGGAATAAACATCATGTAAAATTTACACGTCATGAAAAGAATGTTCAAAACTTGTGAAATATAGTTCATGTTGTGTTACATGAGATTTAATATTTCTGTTTATTAGCCCTATGAGTTGATGCATTTTTCAGTGAATGATATATATTTTGGAAACCCAATTATTACATTCCATATAATGGTCACATGACCTGAAACCTGTGGGATTCCATGTTTTAAGTTCCTTTGTTAGGACGATTTCTCATTCATTTAGCCGAACAATTTTCTATCTTGTTTTGGAGGATCCCAAGAGCCCTAAATAAATCTTGTATCCCCTTTATCCAGGATTTGATCAATTGGTTTTGGTGGACCCCCATTAGTAATCAATGGTGAATTCTTCTCCCTTACCCATGGTTTTATATTTTTTTCTCTTGGGGATTCACTGCAAAATATGTTTCTTTTGTTTAGGATGAGTTTTGGGCTATGTTTTGGCTACCCTTTAGTGCAATGTAGGTTCACCCATGGGTTTTACAAGATGTTTTGATATCATGGATTTCTTCTCCACCCAATGGTGTGAAGAAAGATCCGAAACCCACTTTAAGGTAATGAATCCTCCTTCTTGCTCTTTTACATTATATGTGTGGGATTTCCATGATTTTACTTGAATTTGGGTGGATAATAAGGTTCATCATAATCATATAATTATTTTTAATTTCTAAAATTGATGGATATGGGTAGTTATCACATTATTTACTACTTTGATATAAGTTATTGATAATACCATACATGTCTATTACTGTTTTTTAAAATTAATGCTATTGTTAGACTTGCTTTCATTGTAGTTATTATGTTGTGATGACCCTGACTATTTTTTTTTGTGATTTCACCTTAATAAAAGGTAATATAACATATATTTGGATAATAATTTATTTCCCCTTAACATTATAGTTTGTTTGGTAATGAAAAATTTGAATATAAAGAAGTAATGTGATAAGGCCTATGAATAAATGGAACCCATAATTTGTGTTGTGATGTGTCCTTGTGATTTTTGTGTTTCCATGAGTGGTTTCGGCTATTGTTCATTAATAGATGTGATTTTATGGGTTGTGCGGTGTGTGGGGAAGTGATACAGTGGTTGTAAGGAATTTATTTGATACGTCTAGTTGTGTGATGTGGCACAATTATTGTGGCATAGTGGATTTGGCACAATGGTTGGGGAATAGTGGTTATGGCACTATGTTTTTGGTGCATAGAAGTTGTGGTTGTGTGATGGATGAGATGTGTGGTTTTTATGATGATATGGATTCAGTGATGTTAATAGATGAAAATAGTAGATGTGTGGTGCCATGTAAGTAGTTATTTCTGTTGGGCCTATTGTGTGGAAAAACTAAGATAGTTTCCCCGTTTGAAATTTGATGGACTGTGATGATAATCAAAACAAAACGGGCTTGTAAATAAATATGGTTGGTCGGAAAGAGATATGTGATAAATGGATTATAATGAAATGACTATATTAATTGGTTAGTAATTGAATGTAATGGGATGGAATTTGATGTGTGGTAAATGTATTAATGAATAAATTTTATGAAACTAGTAAGTTAATAGTGGAAATTTTTTTATGGAGATTGTGTAGTGTGTTGCATATAGTGGTGGAAACAGTTGTGATAGTTCATGAGTTGTATGTGGTGGTGATGTGGTGTGTGATAGTATTTTTGATTTGAACCATTTGGTTGGTTTTTGTGTCTTATATTTTTATCATGTATGTTTATGTTATTTCTGTACACACCCCACCCGAGTTGGATACCCTTACAAATGATCAAAGGTACTGAAATATGGTTTTTTTAACAAAATCCAGGATATTAGTTATACATATGGCTGTATACCACCTATCCCTATCTCTTACTTAAGTAGTGATGTGTGGATGAGGTTTCCACGAGCGATATGTGATGTTTTCATAGGTGTATATTGGTGAGATGTGATGTGTCGAACCGTGTTTCTATAGGAGAGACATGAATTTGTGTGATGTGGTATGTGGTGGGGTGAATTCTTGGTTGGAGGAAGTAATGAGGTTGATGTTATTCACATTCATGATACCCTAATACTCTCGTTCTGATTGTGATGTGTGGCCTAGGTGTCTACGGGCTGAATGGAATGTGTAGTTCATGTGTGTTTGGGTGGGATGTAATGTGATTTCAGGGAAAGGTATGAAAGCATAGGATTTATGATGTTGGGGTATAAGAGTGAAAAATTAGTGGGGAAGAGGAAATAGGGTTCTATGATTTTTTATGAACTCAATTATATATTATTATATTTGATTCATGATTTGGTGAGTGATCCACAGTGAGCCTAGGTTTGGTTAGATGACATGTACGGGTTTCTGTTGGTTTTTCAGTTCTTTCACTAGCATGTTGGCATGCTCTTTTTTGCATGTTCATTTGAGGCCTTTATTATGTACCTACTGCGTATAATTTTTATTCTCACCCAATGTATATAAAACTATTTTCAAGTTTCTATTAGTAATTTGGGCACTGAGTTGAGAATTACTATTAGAGTTGGAGTTACTGTTGGGTTTTTTCAAATGATTTGTGTTTTGGGTAGTTAATTTAGAAAATATTGTATGTATCTATTTTATTTACTCATGTATTGTGGGTAGGTTTTTTTACCTTTATATAGATTTATAGGGTTTTTTGGTGATTATTTATCTTATCTCCCAATCCAATTTCACCTATATAGGATAATTCTTTCAATACTATGAGATCTTTTATACCCTTGGCATGGGTTGCCAACTCGGGGCCTATAGGTGGTGGGACACAGGGGGGGTCATTATCTCTCTCCTTTAATTATAGTATCTTTGGTGGGAGGGGGTTAAAAAATGTATGTTCCCTACCATTGGTGGAGTGACTCACAAAAGTGATGATTCCATTTAGTCATGTTTGTTCAAAAGTAATTTATTATGCTCTATTTCAAGGTAATTATATGTTTCTATGCCATATGAAAATGATTACACTACATGTATCATTTTTATTATATCATTAATCCATGTCTTTTATTTTTGTTACATTTTATAACTTTTAAGATTACATGTGCTCCTATCATGGATTATGGAAAACTATTATTGTTCTATGTTATTTTAAATAATATATTTTTTCTACTCTCATTTTTTCTCGCATGACGATGATCTTACTCATGATGAAATATTGATAAGTTTTTTCCCTTTAAAGAGATTTTGATCTCACCCATTTCTAATATTTCCATTCCCTATGTTATGAATAATTGTATAACTTATGAGAAGTATAGAAGGTGTTCTATAGGGTTTTGATTATGTAGAAATGTTCACATGTATTGTAAAATAAGTTTCTTATGTAAATAGTCCTCAAAGATACAAAATCATTGGTTCATGGGATTATGTGTTTATTATGAGATGTAATTTTTATCTTATGTAAATGTTGTAAAATAAATAAATTTTTATCATGGTTTATCTGACTTCTTATAAAATCCCATGTGAAAAATATGTGTTTTTAGAACCATACATCAGAGTGTGGATATATGGTGAAAAACTTTATATTATAGTAAGGTATAATTATTTTTGGAGTATTTGTTAATATATATTTTTGGAATAATAGGAGATAAATTTAATTAAAACCCTAGGTATATTTCTATGAGTAGAATAACATTATGAAATACTATTAAATAATAGACTGTTCAGTTTTATAGAAATTAAATCCTTGTTTGGATATAAAAAAGTTTATGTTGGCTCATGTAAAGATGTTCCTAGAGGTAATAACCTTTTAAAGGATGGTACAATGTTAATTCAATCTTCTCCTGGAACATGAAAAAGAGGAATAAATATAAACCTAATTTGAAACTTTTGTTGATATGATTTGGTGATTCACATGATCTTTACAAACCATTTTAGGGATTCATAAATATTTACATTGGAAAACCCAACATGAATATTACTTTGGAAAACATAGAATAAACTAAATAAGTTATAGTTTGATCAAATTATATCATTTTAGAACTAAGGGTATCATAGGTTTAAAAGAATTATTTATTGGATAATAAATATAAGAATTCGATTTTCATATTAATATTATCATTTTCATTTATTTTTTTAGATATTATCAAAACCAATTTTGGTTTTAGTATTTGGTTGGAAATATGATCACAAAAATGAAGCGATGAATGATTTGTCCCTATAGACTCCTATAACCAACCAAGGAAACATATATGGTTGATATTATTTATATCAATTAAACTATAAACACATTACTATTATGAAGGATATGATGAGTCACCTAGTATATAGGATTTTGAGGTTGATATCTGGATACAAAATATATCTTGAGTTTCTTATGGACACATTTGCTTCTTTCATTAGTGAATGATAATTAAAATTTTGTTCACTTAATTTACTAAATAGAAGATAATGTAATGAAAGAACTAAAATAAAACAAATATTGGCACATTTTATTGAGTTAAAATTTTATAATGTATCTTAAATAACAATACATCATGTTGATATGGAGATAACATTTAATTAAAATATTATATATATATATATATATATTTTTTATTCATCAATTTTTTTTAAAAGGATATATTTATAAAACCCAAATTAATATTATATTATCTATGTATTAGAAAAATCAATATTTTAGAATATATATATATAATTAATTTTATTGTATTTAGTGATAATTAATTGATATAGAAGTGATATTTTTCAAGGGAATTTTTTAAAGTATTGTATACTTTAAATTAATTTCGACAACAAAATGATTTATAATAAAATATATTGAAAATATTGAAATGAAAATAAATTAATATCCATCGAACAGTTATTACATTGCATGTAATAAGAATAATATCATTTTATGATTATAATTTTTTTTTTTCTGAAATGGGATTTTTTATGTGCTATAAATTTTTATTTTAAGAAAATAAATATATTACAGTCAAATAATGATAAATTTTTTTGTTAATTTTAATAATTATATTAATACTATTGTAATTTATAAGATATAAAAACATGAATAGTTTATATCTTAAGAGTCATTTTCCTATAAATATAGTTATTCATTACATTTTATGTATCTTTTTAAAAGTAAAATTACAAAATTTTAGAGTCTTGACTTTTAAAAAATGAAAATAATTTTTGAATTCGAAATAAAAATAACATCTTAGGATGATTTTCTTTTATTTTTTTGAAAGTGATTATTTTAAGGTGAATGGTGAAAAATAAAGTTTAAACATATATCATAGCTTTTAGGATATTACTATAGAAATTATATCACATCAAGACTTATAAAACATTTTTCAAGAAAGAAATTTATTTAAGGTTTATAATTATTCATTTAGAAAAAAACTATATAAAATTTTGAAAAAACCTTGTTGAATATTTTGAAACATAAATAATATATATTTTAATGAAAACTATTTTTGAACCGTTTATTTTAATAATGCATCCAGAAGTTGGATTTGTGGTTTGTAAAGTCTTAAAATAAAAAATATTAATTGGTCAATAAAAATATAATTAATTTCATAGAGATTTAAAAAATGATAATTTTATCCTAAAGATAATTTTTATACTTAATAATACATATTTTTTCTTCTAAAAATGGGTTTTGAGCATTATGGTCAATAATAAGAAAATTTATTTTCCTTACCTGTAGAAATATTATTTGATAAAATTTATTCTATATTGAAAATATTTATTTTCAAAACCATTTAATAGTGTTGTCTTCATTTTATTCATAAAAATGTGTTACCAAGGTAAAAAAAGTTGGTTACCATAATATAGTTTAATTTAGGTAAAATGTTTTTAACCAAGTGAAATAGAGACACTGCATGATAAAACCATTTCTCCCAATTAGTGCTTGAGCTTTTTATTGAATAAATATATAACCACCATTAGTTTCATATTTTGAATCCATTTTCCATGTAAAATATGTGTTCAACATATATTAGTAGGTTATATTTACAACAAATCCATTCCCTCCACATATAAAATAGACCATCTACCATCCTTCAAAGACACTATAAAAAATCATAGTTCTCTTGAAAATATATTCATTTTAATAACTATTTATTTATCTTATTTTTTTCATTATACTCTATGAAAAATAAGTCATCCTAAACCCTATATTCCTAAGAAGTACTCCATGTGAAATTTAAAATTATCAACATAAGTACTAATCACTCTCTAAAATTTTTTACTTATCGTTCTTTATCCACTAAAAATATATCAGCCATTAAAAAATTTGAAATTATTATTATTTATAAACTGATTTGTTGTTTGTTTAATATAATAAACATTATACAACATCCAAATTGACATGACACCCTCCCCTCAAAGGTACTCCTTTGGGGATGGCAATGAGAGAAGGGAGATAATGACGCCTGAAGCTCACCTCCATTACTCATATGTTGGTGACATGAACCGATGGTATATAATACATACAAATAGAATTCATTACCCACTAAAACAAAAAGAATAAGAGAGATAATAAAAGTATATAAATTAACTCTTCCTTAATATAGGTGTGAAACAAAAACCAAAGTACATGAATGTAATGTCATAAGAAACTAGTACAATAGAAAAATGAAAATATAAATCTCCAAAATATAAACTTGGGAATGATCATAAACCCCAAATAGTTCCTCAGAATCAACAACATAGTAATATCAAGCCCAAAATATAACTTGTTCCTATTAACATAAAAATATATTTTTATATACCTAGTGTGAGCATAAAATGTATACTCATTAAAATCCTACTTGATACCTCTATTGTAAAATATAAAGAAATAATGTAGAATGCCAAAGAAAAAGTGAGGCTAACATATCACCGAGGAAGGTATACTTCATTCCCAACCTCACCATTGATATAAATTACCAAGTAACACATATAAGATATCCTATAATATGTTAAACAAGGAGGTAACCTACTAGAACTTCCCCACTACATTTCTACTATGCGCCAATATTACATATCCAAACACATCTATCTCTAAATGAATCCAGTTTGAAGACACTTGGTCTATGTATAATAACATGCATCTCATGCATCACATCATCTGATCACCCAATAAACACATCCAAATAGTGAAGGATTAGTTTGTAGGAGCCACCATAGCTCACATTTCATGTATTATATATAAAATATTTCACCTTAGTTCATCATATCTCATCTATCAAGTAATGTACCTTAGGACATCACAACCCATACACAATATACCTATAATAATTATTAGGATACTATATCTAAATATAAAGTGTGTGAAATATCCATAAGATATTACAACCCTCTACATGAATATATGGTAAAGATAACCATCATGGATATGATCACATATACACTACCAGGATAAGAGATCGAAGCTAGAGGGGGTATTCATCCATCGATTCCTTGCTATCCTGGATATTGGGGAAATAGCTAATCAGAGCACACAGGGTGTCAGTCACCCTACCGTTATTAGTGTGGTAGTGGTTAAAATCATAATACATACACTAAATAATATATCTCATAACTAAACATTGAGAATTTACATAGTCTTTGGCTCAATTGCATCTATCTTCTATTAGTCACCCAGCTACCACAACCAAGAACTAGATATCCTATAAGAAAAAAAGAATTTAATACATCATTCATCAATTTATGTATTTCTATTTAAATTTCACATTATGATAACTAATTTATAATCCATTAATTAGAATTAATTAATTTACATTTCATTAACAAGTATGTGAATTCCATGCCCTCTATTCATAATCTAACTGAATCCCCAGTTACCCAATATTAACTTATTTTCATCATTCTGAAAAACACATTCCTCAATGGTGAAATAATTAATTTAAAATTATCATTGTTCATTAATTATAGTTAATCTAGAAAAACTTGCTATTGTTCCATAAAATTGATTCGAAAACCATGTAGGTCTATCTACCTCAAGTAGTGGGGAGATGAATGCAGGAAAACTAGTAAACCAACCCTGAAATCCTTAAGAAGAACATTAATAATAAAGAATCATAGATATCATAAGAATATTGATAATTCATATCCTTAACCCCATCTATAAATCATAGGGCCATCCCTAACACTATCATTCATATCACAATGTATCTCACTATAGCAGGAGTCAACTATTTCTATGAAATCTATGCCTCACACCCATATCATGTTAACCAAAAATCATTATAGGATAAAATCACATCATATAGTAAGGATCGTTTCCATAATAATAACAAATGTAAGAGAACAACAAACAAAGTCAATAGGATATTTAGGCCCTAAAAACAAGGCATATTGCCTTTACAAATAGACTAACTCACTCAACTCCAAACATTTATATTTATTAAACAACCAATTTTATTCTGTATTTAATTAATTGATTTGTTTTTTATAGGTTACACCTACGGGTAACATATTTCCTCATCCAATTCAAGATATAAATTAATAAACACGTTATTTATAAAAAATTCATGTTTTAATAAAATATTAAGGTATACAAGTCTCCATTTTAAATTTCTTTTTTATTTACATCAACATAAGAATTAATGCTTGAAATTATTTATCCATTTAAATTATAAAATTAATTAACATGTTAATTAAAAAATAAATAATAATTAATTAAACAATAATTAATCATTAATTTAATTTCTATCAAGTTAGATGAATAAATAGATTACATTAAACCTTCTTCTTCAAATTTATTATCCATCCTCAAAATACCAGATTTATGTTATTCTTGAATTACATACAATCAGAATGATAATCTCAATCATAAATAACATGCCCAACAAGAATAACATAGTTAACACACTATCTAGAATATTAGGTAGAAATAAATTATTAGGGTAGAAAACGCTTGATTGCTACAACCGTAAACCATATCTTCCAATTAATCTGGTTTATTCTTAATTATGGTTAGTTCCACCACCAACTAAAGGGATAAATCATGGTTAATTTATAATTTCAAATAAAATAAAAGGAAATACAATGAATCCACTACTATTATGCTTCAATGTTCGTTGAATGAGAACAGAACAACAACACAGATCTACGATCACCCCTCTCACAGGAAAAATACATCCCTCCAAGGAAGATGCATCACAACTAAGAAATTAAACAAAAAAGAAAACACTATAATAATAATGGTGATCCATTTATATTTCATGGAATGAAATAATGGGAGGAAGCAAGACCAACAGATGAAGAAACCACATGGAATGGAGAATCAAATCACCTTAGATCACCCTTTACTAAACTTTGGAAGCCAAGATTAATCCCTTTAAAAAGGATTCCAAATTTACATGAGAGGTCTCCATTGTATTATTTGTGATAAAATACATATGGATAAAAAATAAATGGTGTTGTAGGTATTATAGGCACACCACTAGGTAGATATTCACCGCGTGAATGGGTCATTCATGTTGTGAATGTTTTCTATTTTATGATATTCTGAAAAAACACAACACCTCAAAAAAGAAGATCTACATCTAATCCAGGTTTTGAATTTCAGATTTTTTCCAATCATTTCATAGTTGAATTCATTGGGTTTGGATCACCACTCTATTAATTTTATGTATTCCATAAACAGTGTGAATGGACCCTATGAACCACCCTCACACATGCAATGAATTATCTTCAAGCCATGAAACAAACTCCCTCAAAAGCCACAAATGACACATACACAACATGAATTACCTTTAATGTCGTGAATCCCTTATGATTAAATATTCCAACTCCTATACACCATCAAACCTACCATTTCCTTCCTTTAAGTACCATGATATTAAAAATAAAAACGAAAAGGGATATGTTAAATTTTTATTGAATTTTACATTAGAAACCTCAAAACCACTTCTTATCTTTTATAATTTAAAACTAAACTTAGAGAGAATGAAATAAAATGGGTTTATCAAAACACCCCCTTCATGAGGTTACTATCATGAATTTCACCACTAAAATCTCAGCCATCTCACTAGATGAACATAGTGAAAAACCACGAAACACCAAATACAATCTGAACAACAATATTTGGGGAAAGATACCTCTCAAAAAAGTTTATGGACACAGTAAGGAATCAAGGAAGATGAAACCGTATTTAAAAAAAATGAAAACTAGGTAAAGGTTAATATCCATGAATGATAAAATCTACAAGGTAATAATTAAAAATAAGACAACATGGAATACTTAGAAAGAATTTTTGACTGAAGTTCCTAGGTACTCTCATCCACACCTTTATGTCATTACATGACATGAACCATGAGTAAATAATTCCATGTAACACATTTTCCTATATTTCATGGATCTATACGATCTAATTCTCAAAGGTCCCATCATTTTCAATATAAATATCTCCCTAATAAATGATGTTGTGTTCCTTATATGGATAATGGTGGATATATGACACATGAATGCGATCATATATTTTGAAGAAATGTAGGGGAAGATCTATCTGATACACGATGAATAAAACATGATCTAAAAACTCAAAAGGCCTAAAAACCTAGGGGTAAATATTACTCTCAAGATACAACATTTTATCATCATGATAATGATCCACCTTCTAGAATAAATTATATTTATTTTTATAATACACAGGTCTTCTTCTATGATCAATGTTGGACTTATAATGATCATGTGATTCCTTTATCCTCACATGAATTAGAAAAACCATCTATGTTGGGGTCTAAACTAGATATATCCATAGAATTACTAATTCTATAACCCCAATACCGCACAACATACGATGGAATTTCCAGAACTACAAAGATTAAAATCATACCATACCAATGGAGGGGTAAAAAGTACTATTTTAAGAAAACTAAACCAAGGTAGGTTCCTCATAAAAAAACCTAAAAATATATATGATATAAGAATTAAACATTATCACATGATTCTAGATAGTCTTCTATATCTATCTATCCTTTTATGAATGTAAATAAGTGATAAGGAATTAATAATATCCAAAATCATGATAGTGACATCTCCAAACCCTCGAGGAAAAAAGATATTGACTATAGATGATCATCCTCAGGACCCCATAGATGCTCAACACCTTCTTTGGGTATTTCATCTACAAATCCTACTTTAAGATTATCTATTTAATCATTATAAAGAGGTATGATTTCATAAAATGATCCACTATCACCCTTATAGAAATAAAGACTATCAAAGCATGAGGTAAACTGAAAATTAAGTAAATTAATATTTCCTCCCACTTCCACTATGGAACATCCAATAGTTGTAGAAAACTATTGGGTACATGATGTGTAGGATTCACCTTCTTGATGAACTAAAATCTAGAAAAAATTTATACCACATATTTCTTTAACCTAGGCTACCAAAACCACCCTCTCCGAGATTGGTAGATTATTGTTAATCTATGATTCACCTCTAAGGGAATGATATAGAACTCATATAGTAATATTTCACATATCGCCAGAGGGATGGAATGCCTCCACCAGAACAACACTTGATATTGTTCATCCTTAGAATAACCATCACGTGTATAAAAAAAGGCAACTTGTTATCTATAGAACTCCACCTGAGAATCCATAATCAAGAACTCCTTCACCTTTTGTACAAAATAGAACTACACTATCAGTGTCATTATGTGGCTTTATGATTCATACATCAGCAATGAAATTACCCTTACCCTGGGTATATGAAATTTAGATGTTATAATCCTATAATAATTCTATAAAACTTCATTATCTCATGTTTAATTTATGTTGGGAGAATACATAAGTCAGGCTATTATGATCGGCAAAGAAAAAAAATTATTACCGTTGAGGTAATGTCAACACAAATTCAAGAAAAACACAACTATTTCCCACTCAATATCATTATTGTTATAGTTACAATCATGTGTAAGTAACTATAAGGACCCATAAGAGAAAACTGATCACTTCTATATCCTAAATAAATATAGAAAAAATGAAAAGATTTATAGAAAACCTCGAACTGAACCCCCACTTCTAAAAAAAGAGTTGGAGAACTACACAATATCTTTTTTATGTACTCAAAATCTATCTGACACCAATCATTCTAAAAAAATGGATGATACTTTATGGTCAAGGATTTCATAGGATTCAAACCTAATGAAATTTTTTCTATGAATCTCTTATAATATCATAAAATATTAAGGAAATTCCTCTCTTCTCAAATGGTCTTGGGGGATACCCAAGAAACAATTTCCTCAATCTTTGAAGGATCTAATACTACTACATAGTAGGATAATTCATTCACTAAGAAATTAACCTCAAAAAACTATGACCCACACTTTTAAGGATTCCCAAATAACTACAATTTAAAAAGATCTCACAATGTGATAGGAAGATGCTATGTGTGATCCTCCATTGTTTTTGAGTACATATTTATGTTGTTGATGTAAAACACAATGAACCAATGTATTAAATCAAAAAAAAATTCATTCATAAAACCCAGGAAAACATTAAAAGAATTTTTTACACAAAAAAACAACATAGAAACTCATAATTCCAATGAAGAAATCATGAAAAGGTCTTTTGTATATCATCATCCTTCACCCATGAATCTAACCAGACCACATATCAATATTCAGGCACCAACTAGATCCTTTCAACTGATCAAATAAATCACCAATCTATAAATGTGGATAACTATTATTTATTGTTATCTAATAAAAGTTATAATAATTGATATAGAGATGTAAAAATTCATCACCCTTCATTATGAACAGAACATGTGCACCCAAATGTTGCAAACTAAGATGAATAAAGCCTTGCTGCAACAAATCATTGAGTTTTATTTACATAACTTGTAACATATATAGAACCATATAATATGGGGTCATCAAGATTATAAAGACTCCTAGCTGTAGATCTATCCCTCCCTCAATAAATCTTAGACGGGTCAATGTCATTTCCTCCTAAAGAAAAATATTGGGGGTAATCTTCCACAACCATTGGAAACACTATTGGATAAACCTCAAATTAATACATCATCAGCTCATCCATCAAAAAATAAAACTATGAAACATGAATCCTACCCATCTAAGGGTCAATATCACTAAAACAAACTACAAGATCTCCATTAGTATCATTAAACACAACCGATAAACTAAATAAATCCACAATATATTTTACCAAATATAGTCACTCTATACTAAGAATGATTTTTTATGTCTATATCTATCAATCTAAGAAGTCTCCCTAAGAGTTATACTTCACCATCAATATTCATATTCTCTAAAAAGATCATATGGATAAAATCAACCTCCAACTGGCATATCCATATACAAGGGCACTAGAATCCTCTCCACCTCAAGTCCCAAAGCATAGGCCAGGGTAGGTAATATAAAGTGTTTGTAGATCCTGAATCAAACAAAGCATATGCACAAATAGAAAAAAAAGGAAAATGTACCTCAAAATGATGTCTAGATCACCCATCACTTGTAATGAGAGATCATGTAGTTAGAAACAACCTTCCCAATAACCTCTCTAACCCTAGTGATGAACACATCTTTGACCATTGTCTTCTCTCGGAAGATGAGGAGAATCTGAGGACTATATTCTATCTTCCACATAACCAATTTGATGATCCCATGTTAGATCATCTTGCTACCACTACCTCAGATGAAATTTCCTTAATAAAAGAAAAGGCCTGAGAACTACCATCCTGAAAAAAATGACATGATAAGGGATGGGACCAATACACTACTATATAAAATCTCTTATATACTAGACACTAGGACTCCGAGTCTATATATCATATTTTTGGAGAGTCATGAAAACCCCCTCTCATGACAACTCAGTTCTTGATAGTGTCCTCTCAACAAACTATGCTCCCACAAACACCCTAACATACATCTGTGGCAAAAAATATGTGACCAAGAATTGGATATGTAATACCCTAGAATGATAATGGGTTAAAAGAATTAATCATAAGATTCAAGTTAATAAGGATCACCTTTATTTTGGAGATCCTTCCTAATTAAAAATTTATAGTTTTGTATGCTTTTCCTGGATTAGTGATCAGGATGGGAGACAATATTAGATGTTTCCCAGGGTGTGTTTAAGTGAGGAAAAAGCACCCTGACCAGAAAATGCGTTGTCTTGAGGGGAATTAATTAGTAAGATAAACCATTTAGGCATGTGGGTGGGACCCTGGGAGGTGACCTCCTGTTTTTGGGGAAACTATGGGTACCTCAAGGGCTGGGACCCAATGTCATGGTTAAGATTGGGTGTTTGTTCTATCAGCAAGGCCATGTTTTTACATTGGTATCAAAGGATGAACCCAAACTTATATGTGGTGGCACTACCTATGTTGAGATGTAGGGACCATAATGAGTACATTGTACTCTAATGGTGGGTGGGGGTGTAGCAGCCTAGAATGATAAAGGGTTAATAGACTAAATGAAATGAATCATGTCAACACGGTGCACCTTTCTTTTCAGAGGCCTACCGAATTATAACTCCACAATTAATAATTCATAGCCTAGAGTAGTGATCAGGATAGGGGGCCTTCTGGGAACTCCACTAAATTCCACACCTTAGGCTCCTTATGTAGAAATATGTTTGATTTATAATGAATAAGTTTTTGAAAATGTATCCCAAACTTATTCAAATTGAAACTCCCTTATCAATGGGTAAACAACTCTTGAAAATTTTCCACCATCATGATCGACAAACTAAAATATACTCAAAATATTTCTCATAATTTCCCCCAATAGATTTCTGAATCCTCTTGATCCATAAAAAAAATTATCCACCACTACCTAGATATTCCATGGAACACCATCACTACTAATGAAACCTTGTTCCCCTTCCAAGAACATATCAAACTAAAATCTATCCCCCCACCATCATCCAGTCTTTTATCAATGATTCTAAAATAAATCCCTCATAAATTTACTGAATTTTATGTTAAAACCCTTGGAGAGTCATCCTCAAAGTCCCATTTCCATATACCCTAATCCTTTAATAATCTGTTAGCACATCCTACTAAATATAATTATTTCTTACCTGATGGGGACATCAACTTATAGTAATAAATATAAAAGACTATAAAATAAGAAGGTCTTAAATATGGAATATGTAATTCTAAAACATAATTGATAAATTATTTTATTTCATTAAATGATAAACTAACACCTTGATCTACCCATTTCAAACATAGGTGAAATCAAGAATGAGGCATGATCCTTTCCACAGTCTCCACCCACTAACCAGTATCACTTTTCATCAAATACTCAGTAAACAAAATTATCCATACATAATATCACAAGTTTCCCAAAATAACCACTTCTCAACTATAAACTCCCTACATTACATTGATTAATATGTTTAGATGACACCATTCCAAACCAACAAAAGAAATACTATCATTTTCCCAACTCTATCCACTATAAATTCTTCCATCCTAAAAATTTGATACCAAAATGTCATTACATTCTCCCCCAAAACATAATGATCCCAGGATTAAAATTTTAGAAGGGATACAATGAATCCTGAAGCCCACATCAAATAGGCCTTATGTTAGGGACAAGAACTAAGGGTATATAATATGTCAAAATGGGAGGCATTACTCTCTAAAATAATGTTAGAAAAAAGAGAAAAGACAAGTATACTAATAAACTAGTTGTCAAGATAATAGTTAAATAAAACCAAAGTATATACATGAAATTTCATATGGAAATACTAAACCGAAAAAGTAAAACTATAAGTACTAAAATATAAATTAAGCAATGACCATGAATCATCAACATATCCTCAAAAAATGAAAGCTTCTAATATCCATCCCGAACTCAAAACTTCTCTTACAGACCTAAAGAATTGTTTACATATACATATGGAAAGAATAATAGGAATACTAAATAGTATCCTCCCAAGAGCCTCTTGTGAAAAGATAAAGAAATAATGCTAAATCCCAATGAACAAAAAGTGAGGCTAACACATCACCTAGATAAGTGTACTATGTTCCCAACCTCACCAGTCCTATCTATCACCAAGTAACACATACAAGAGATCAAATAATATAGTAAACCTTGAGGCACCTTGCTGTCACTTCCCCATTACTTTTCTATTCTTATCTAGTGTCACATACCCTTTTCCACCACTCTCGGAAAGAAGGTTACCTAAAGACACCTACGGATATTTCTCATTACATGAATCTCATACATCACATCATCTCATCATCCCATGACACATCTCTAAATAATACATTAAAACCATAGAAATAACCACATGAGAATAAAATATATTTTTAGGATATAAATTTCATATAATTCCTCTAATAGAAACTTAAACATAAACAATCCCAATAAAGATGATATTTTGAAATAAACCCTTACCATAGGTCCGAATTTCTTCATAAGGGATTTTATCCTCCTATATAATAAGTTTTAATTTATTATTATTTTATAACAAAAAAATATAGAAATTTATAACATAATATATGATCAAATTTTAAAATGTAAACACCCATTCATTAATAAATCCTTATTAAAATCATCATTTCTAAATGTTAATTCTTTCTTTTTTCCTGTAATTCTCAATTTCGTAGTTTTATTCCTTAGGACTTTTTAATGGTTCCATCATATATATAATCATAGAAATTATAAAAATACTTTATATATCAATTATATACATATTTATAACCATTTGGGAAATTTGGACATGAACTATGAATCACATCACCTCATGGAGGTGGTTGTCCACATATACGCATGAATTAAATTATCATTTTTTAACTGGTGGAATGGTAAATAATTAAATGATAACTTATATTTAAAAATAATAAATATTTCATAAATATTAGATATATAATATTATTTCATTTTATCCATAATTTTAAACACTATAAGAGGCAATGAAGAAAAAGCAAATGCATCATCTTTGCAAGGTGGTTGTCCACATATAGATATGAAAGATGTTTTCATTTTACATTAGATGGATAAGTAGATAAAAAATTGTTATACCTATAAAATAATAAGTTTTTAATATATGGTAGAGACTTATTGTATTATATCACAACATTTATATGAGTTTTGAAGGAGGTAAAATAAAAAGTAATAATAAAAAACTTGTTTAAGAACTATTTATCTTCTTCGAGAAAACTACCTAGTTTTATACCTAAATACTACTTACGATGTAATTATAATAAAAAAAATAACTCTATGAAATGGTAAGGTATGTTAGAAAAGGATTCTGGTAAGGATATTTTGATATGGTATTTTCATTAAGTGTGGAGACGAGAGGTTATGTCATGTCATTTTATAATAATGTAAGAGAACACACTTGCACTGTTTCAAAATATTAAAATATATTAATGTCCTTTTCAATCCAAATAGCTCAAAAAACACTCTTACTTTAAGAGGAGATGTTATATAGTCTAAAAATTAACATAAAACATGATTATTTTTTTATTTCATTTTAACCATTATCAATTTATTTCTAACCATTTAAATCCATTTTAGCTTTTTCAATGGCGACTGATTATTTTAATAAAGTTACTATTATTATTGAAAAAAATGAAATTGATCTCAATATTTTTTTAAATTATTTTTACTTGTATTTATTCAATTTTATCTAATTTAATTTCTTCATATATCAGTAATTTATACTAAAAAACTATAATAGATGGTGAAAATGGGTTTCTAGAAATATTACTTTTAAGAATAAAATTGATTTTATTGAAAAATATAGTTTATTATTGATCAAAATGGAATTTTTTGGATTATATTAAATAAATTGTGTCTTAATTTTGTTCTAAATAAAACCAAAAAACAAAATTACCTTATATGTTAGCGTCTAAAATAGTAGGATGAAAAATAGTTTTTATTTGAACAAAAACATTTTTGAAATTTCAGAAAATGTTAATCATATATTTATAAGATTAAAATTGTATTTATATATACATTATATTAATTATTAAATATATAATTTTTCTTGAAAATTTGTTTCATAAAACTTAATGTGATTATTATATAATTATAATTTCATAAAAGTGACCATTTTATAAAAATGTTATTTTTCATCATTCCCCTAAAAATCAACTATTTCTAAAGAATATAAAAACTATTCCTAAGATAATTTAAACATGATGAATTCAAAAATTAAAATAAATTCATTAATTTAAAATTATATTATTTAATAATTTATTTTATATTCTCATTATTGAATAATAATATGTGAAATATACAAATGTTTCTTTAGGAAGAAAAGATAACTTAATATAATTGAATCTTATGTGTTACATTCTTCCCTCATCTTTCATCCTCAAAATTTCTATAACTTTACCCGATGAATGGGTTTTGGTAGTTATTCATCATATTTTATTTTATTTCCTACATTTCCTATTCTATTTTATGATTTTCTAGTTTATATTTTCTATCTGAGTGATCCGATTTATCAACACTTATTCTCTAGTGTTAATACTATAGAAAATATTTTTAGTATAAGATAATTATTGTTACAATTATATTTCATCATATGTGAGCACATGTGATGGTTCTAGAATATAGTTCTTTAAAAAATATATTTCAAACAGATCATGAACTTTAGAAAGGCTATGTGGTCTTTCAAAATAGTAAGCCACAAATCCTATTCTATCCATAATTTTAAAAGGACCTATGTATCTTGAACTTATTTTTTCACTATTTCCAAACCATATACCCATTTACCATCAATACAACAAGATCTATCATGTGATATTCTAAATTATTCCATCATTTACCAGTATTACTTTTTTCTCTACTTTTGGATTCAAGAATATCATTCTGAATAGTCCTTACTTTTAGTATTATACCCTCAATAAGATCTCAACCTAAATGCTTCCCTTCACCAACATCATCCCAACAGGTAAGAGTATAACACCTAATTTTTCACAATTTAATACATGGTTCCATTTGAATTCTTGAATAGAATCCATTTTTATTGGAAAATTCCACTTATGATAAAAAATGATCCCTTCTATGTTTAAAGTAAACCAAGTACCACATCAACAAAACTTCTAAGGTCAGATTTGTTTTTAGACATCCCATCAGTTTGGGGATGACATGCGGTTCTCAAATATAGATTAGTACCAAGATCATTCTAAATATTCTTCGATAATTTTGATATAAAACATGGATCATGATTAGATACAATCAAAAGTGGTTCACCATGAAGGCACACAAATTTATTAATATAGAATTGCACAAGGTGCTCAAGCGGTAGATATTCTATTATATTATAGAAATTTATGGACTTGGTAATTCAATCTACAATAGCCCATATAGAAGCCTTATTTCATGGAGTATTTCGAAAACCAGTGACAAAAAATATAGTAATATAATCCCATTTATACAAAGGAATATTTAATGTTTTCATGAGTGCATTAATATGTCGTCTCCCAAAAAGTTCCTATTGAATGAATATGCGTATGAATACATAGTCTTCAATTTATTATTTAATATCATCCCACCAAAAAATTTCATTTAAATCCTAATCCTTTTTTGTGCTACCAGTTTATCTATATAAATTTGAGCTATGTGATTCATATAATAATTCTCCATTCTACTTAGATATAGATAAAACATATAAACTATTACCAAATTTTAATATAACATCCTCATTGATGAAGTCGAGAAACATCCCATATTTCCTGACATTTATTTTCTTTTCAGTATTCTCATCATCAGATTAATACTTTTTATTTTCTCTAATAATAATGGGTTGGTAATCATTTTTGATATATGTGATATTTTCTATTAGTTATTAACATGTACAAATTTTCTAAATCCATGAATATAAGATCCTTTTCAATTATAAAGGCCCAAACTTCTATTCCACTTTTTTATGTAATTTAATTTAATATGGATATAGAAAATACATGAATGCGTTTTGTTTTATTATATCCAATTGGATTTAAATGACTATTAAGTATCTTTATCGTCAATAATATAGTTTCTGAATAGTAATCAACTAACTTGTATAAATATAGGGGTTTAACAAATACCTTTGGCATAGAAAAATGAAGTGATGGCCTCAACATATTGGATCATATGCTATGAATCCCATTTATTAGAGCTTCCAAGGGAGATATCATTTTGGTATTTCCATGGACAAATCCCAAGATGAGATCCAACAACTTAAGCTTGAGAGATACTATTTACAGGAGAAGTTCATGCTCATCGAGATCACAACCCCAACCATGTTCACTGAAAAACCCCATGAAAGCCCCACCATGACACAAAATACTCTTAGGGTGCATGTTGGAGAAACAAATGGATATGTATTGAGGCCCTGAGAATATTAATATGTACATTATTTTTTAGTAATTAATGGATATATTTTTTATCCTATTATTATTACATTGTAAATGAATTTTAAGGAAGAAATTTTTATTTTTAGTTAATATTAAAATTTAATTAATGAATTTATGAAATAATGGAGTTTTAAAAGAAATTATATTTTAATGGAATATTATTATCAAATAATATTTACCAAATATAAATGATTACATAATTTTTATGATGTCAAATAAAATTTTTATAAGTGTTTAAAACCTCTTATATGTAAAAAGACATGTCATTTTCAAAAAAAATCAGTTATCATTTTAAAAATGAAAATTCACATATTTAGGAATTTTTTTAGATAAAATGAATATTATTTTTTGAATCCGAATTTCAAAATTATCTAATAGTGATTTTTTATAATTTTCCAATATAGTCAATTTTTTTGGTAAAAAATAAAAAGCATATGAACTTATAGTGTATTTTATGACATCATAATAGTCTAATTATGATGTAATAAATACTATAAAATGTATCTTTGACCAAATATATATTTTACTTTTAAAATAATGCTATTTGAGCTTTATTTTATTTATTTTATAATGAAATAGTAAATCATCCAAGACTTATAATATATTTTTATATTTAAAATCATTTCTTTGAATCTGTAACTCACCTATACATAATAAGGGGAAATATTTTATTAACATAGTCCATTAGCCTTATAAAATAATTTAATTAACTCCCATTTTCTAGAAAGCATTTACAGGAACCATGGGATGGTTGGTGGTTTTAAATATTTTATTATGTAGTGTTCAAAACCAAAATAATAAAAAATCCCCCTCCCTTCCTATATAAACCCACCATAGCTCCCATTTATATTCACTAAAACTCCTTGAAGTTCTTCTAAAATTTGGTATATACTCCCTAGTGTCCTCTAAAAGTCCCCCCCAAGCTCCCAATAATCCTCTCCAAAGTATTTGGAGTCACACATCAAAGTGAGGAGTTTTTTCTCCTCTACTATGAATTCAAGAACATTATTTGAGATTATTTTTTATAATTATAATTAATTATATTTTAATTAATTTATAATCATTACTTTATATTCCATTTTATGTTAGTTGAATGCAGTATCATTTATCCTCTCTCTTAGACCCTTATCTAAGCCGTTACAATGCTGAATTTTCGTAATGGATTCTATCTATCATATTTTTATCAAGCAGTTTATTTATGATATCCCCGTTTGATTTCTTTTTTATTAATTTGGGATACATTCTTAACTATCCCACTAACTATAAATTTTATGAATAAATTTTGGAATCCTCTTTCACTCCCATTTATCCCTCTTATGAACCCTTATGTATCCTCGTTACTATACCTAAATTGTGAAAAGAATATTCCTCCCCTTCTTTTATCAAAAACTCCTTTTATGTTGTGTTTTCAAAATTCATTATGCTAATTTTGGGATATGTTAGTAATATCCCTCTTACTATCCATTTCATGTAAATTGATGATATTCCCATTTCTCTCTCATCAATCCATTTTATGAATTTCTATATGGCATTTTTATCCAGTAGAAATTGAAGCATAATTTTCACTTCCAAAATCATCACGTAGTGGATACCATATGCATTTATCTATTAAGGGTTTTGAACTTTATGAACATATACTTGTTGAATGGGAAATTATGTGAATGTTTTCTACATTTCTTGATGGTATAATTAGTTTGGATATTGAATGAATCCTTATTATATGATCTATGTGACACACTTAAGCATGAGAATGAAATTATTATGAAGGGTGGACCCTGATAACACTCCAATGCATTGGGTAACGGTTAGTATCATTATACATCATGTGGGGATTGGGGTTTACTTGATTCCATTATGAGACATTTTCCACCATTATTTCTTCGTGTATTTATCCTTCACCTAGGTTTATGATGTAGTGTTTTGGGTTGTTGCCGCATTTTCCATGTTATGAATTTCATGATATGTCATTTCATATTGTTCATGTTCATTTTATGTTCCACTGATATTCATATTGTATGTCATTTATTTTATTTCTCATTTTATGGTACGTTTATTCCCTTACATGGCTATATAGCTCACCCCTTTCTTATGTATTTCCTCAGGTTATCCCATGTAATGTTAAGAACAAACGAACACTTTTTTCATGTTAAAGTATATTTCAATAATGATGTTTCTTTTACTTTTGAAGCTATTATATAGTGTAACTAATTTAAAAAATCAACTATACCTCTCAATATTCAGAGTTTAATTGTGTAAAATTTTATATAATAAGTTAGGATTAAAAATGAAATAATGAACAAAATTGTTATAGTTGGTATCAGAGGATAAGTTTATTTATTTTTGGTATTTTTATTAGAAATCTTTAGAAAAATCCTTAGGATTAGATAACTATAGGAAATTCCTTTGGGATAATACTATGTATATGAAAACATCCATAATATTTTGTTATTATAGAGTAAGTGTCTTATTAGGAAAATACATCCCTATCTGGATACTACAAGTGGACCCGATTCTGGCATAAATTCACCCAGTAGTAACACCTCCAACAAGGTGTTATGATCCTAACTTAGGGAAACCTAGTACATGACAATGGCCCTTACTAAGCACCAGGTTTTACACTCTTGGGTTATATGCTTTGATAAATTTATAAACTAATTACAAAACATTTTTAAGGAAACAAAAAATGCTCATAAGAATATATGTTAGGAGATAAATGATGGATAACATATATTGAGACATAGAAATTCATAAGTTCTGAAATAAATGTAATTTATAAGTTCTCAAATTTATAAAATTGGATTCTAATTTATGTGTTCAATGATTTAAAATAACTCATCACAATGTCTATATTGGACAAAGTAGAAACAGAATCAAAAAGTGAAACGTAGGGTTATATGCTATGGTTCTATGAATTTCTTTATATCATGAAAGTTTTGTAGTACTATTCAAACACCACCATGAATCATGGAAGTAAATATGTACATGAAAATTAAATATGTAGAAATTATTTCATCCCATGTATATAACTCCACCCCTATCACAATTTATGGATTTAAATTCTCAGAGAACCTTTTCATACTTCCCTTGGTCGAATTTGATGCAATTTTAGGCATGGATTGGATTTACCTATATTGATCCAACATAAATTGTCATGAGAGGGAAATCAATCTCCAATGGAGAATCAACCTCTGATTCTATAAAAGTTAAACGAGGGGGATGGATCTTATTCCACCATCATCTCAACCATGGATATTATTTCCCTACGAGAAAATGTATCTAGCTCAAATAATTGAGTCTAAGGAATGAATCACCTTTGAAAACATTCATATTATAATGAAATTCACTAATGTTTTTCCTAAGGATTTTCTTTTTATTCTTCTAACCTAGGGGGTTTAATTATATATCAAATATATACCTAAGGTGTTTCCAATTTCCAAGAATTCATAGGAAAAAAAGGTTATGGAAATTGAGGAGCTAAGGAAATATCTACTGGAGAATCTAGATAAAGGGTTTATATTCCCAAGTGCTTCACCATGGTGTGAATACGTCCTCTTCATCAGGAATAATTTTGTGTAAATTTTCCTTTTCATTGATTATCCCGAGCTCAAAAAATCACGATAAAGAACAAGTATCATTTTCTAGAAATTGATGACTTGTTCAATTATCTATTTGGAGAAAAATACATATCCATGGAGGATCTTCTATCATGATATTACCATGTAAGGGTAAAGATAGAGGATATCCCAATGATTGCTTTTTTGTACAAGGTATGTGTTCTATGAGATCATAGTGATTCCTTTTGGACATAGTAATGCTCTAGCAATCTTCATGAAGTTTATGAATAGAGTCTTTGGAGATTAACTAGAAAAATTTATATTATTCATTATAAATGATATTCTAATATACTCCAAAACAAAGGAGGAGAATGAGTAGCATCTAAATACATTTCTAAAAACATTATGAAATGAGAATCTCAATGAAAAGTACAACACATGTGAGTTTTGGATGATGGAAGCCCCATTTTTGGGGCATATCACCACAAGAAAAGGGATATCTGTGGATAGTTTAAAGAAAAAATAAATTAAAGGATGATCGAGGATGACATATCTGATAGATATCTATAGCTTCCATAGATTATCTGGATATTATCACCAATTTTTGTGAAATTTATCATGATTTTGAAACCCTCTTACCAAGATAACTCATAAAGGAGTCAAATTCACCTTGAAGGATGAATATGAAGAAATCATCATACAGTTAAAAAATAGTCTTATCACTACCCCAGTGCTCACACTACCAACATGTGGGGAGTTTTTTTGTAATTTTTAGCGATTCATCAAATAAGGGATTGGGATGTGTGGATATGAAAATTAGAAAATTTATTTTTAATGCCTCAATGTAGTTAAAAATTAATTAGAAAAACTATCCCCCACATGATCTGGAGTTGGTAGCTATGATATTTGCATTGAATACCTGGAGGAATTATCTATTTGGGGAGATGTTTCAAATATATATAGTTCAAAAAAGTCTAAAAGATACATTCAGATATCCAGAGATAAATATTAATCAATGAAGATGAATAGAACTCATTAAGGATTATGACTTCTCAATCCACTACCATCCTAATTATGAGGAAAATATATAAGATTATCTTATTATAAAGGCCCCATTAATTATATAATCGATGAGAATGTGGAAGAATATGATCTTATTAAATTTAAAGAAGATTGACATGAGATTAATAACTAAAGGAATATCATCAATCCTTTAAAAATGATTGATCGAACATATCTTTTAAAATGGTTAAAAGATGACCAAAAAGATGATATTGTATTACAAAAGAAAGGGGAAATTATCAAAATATGGAAATCCTCGAAGCTCAATGTTAATTAAGAATGAATTGTGTTATTTGGGTCAAGACTATGTGTTCCCTCAAATCTGGAGTTAACTAATGAAGTTTTGGATGATGCACATAGACTGATTTTCTCTACTCACCTAGAAAACACAAAGATGTATCGAGAACGTTGAGAGCACTATTGGTCTGATAAAATGTATAAGGAGATCTTATAATATATTTCATATTTCCTAGTATGTCATTAAGTTAAGGTAGAAAGGCATAAGTCTAAAGGGAAGATGAAACCATTATCTATACCAACATGGAAATATGAAAACATCAACATGGACTTTGTCACCAGACATCCAAAGACACCAAGGGGAAACCGTGTTATCTAGGTTGTTATAGATCATCTTAAAAATAATAAAACATTATTATGATTCAATAGGATTTCTCAGTAGACGAACTTGCGTAGATATACATCAAAAAAATGGTAAGGATGTATATAGTACTAATGTCGATTGTGTCCGATCAAGATCCATGTTTCCCATCATTATTTGGAAAAGTATTCATCATGATCTTAACATTGAGTTTAAATTCAGTACGGATTATCACCCTTAAACTGATGTCCAATATAAAAATACTATCCAAACACATAATGACATTTTGAGAGATTACTGAATGGACTTCAATGGAGTATGGGACTAAAATATTCCTTTGGTTGAGTTCTCTAACAAAAATAATTCTTACTATAGCAATAAAATGGAACCCTATATGGATTTTTATGGGATGTGGTGTAGAATAGTGGCATCATAGGATGAAGTAGGGGAATGAAAAAATCTAGGTCCTAAAATGGTAGAATAAATGGTGGTGATGGCTAAGACCTTTGAGCTGCACATCAAAGACGCTCAGAGTCGATAAATGAGCTATGATGACAGTAATAAACTAGAACTATATTTTGGTGTTAGATACATGGTATTCCTCCACATATGTCAATGGAATAAGGTGTTATGATTTGGGAAGAATGGAGAGATTAGTCCAAGGTACATCGGCCCATTTGAGATCCTTGATCACATAAGAGAAGTGGCCGATCAACAATCACTCGTACCAAACCTATCTCATGTACATGATGTAATCTATATATAACTCTTAAGAAATTACATACCAGACCCATAAATATACTCAAACATAGGTGTTACTATTGGAGAATGACTATTCATATGAGGAGAAGCTGGTGAAGATCTTAGATCATAGAGATAAAGTTTTTTAAAACAAGACAATTCCCCTAGTCTATGTATTATGAAGAAACCACAGATTTCAAAAAACAACATGGGAACCAGAGAGGGTGATAAAGAAGATTCACCCTCATCTATTTTAGTGTGGGAATAGAAAATTTCAAGGGTGAAATTTCAAAAGGGGGATTATTGTAATGGCCCAAACTTTTATTATCATTTTTTATTTAATTAAATGACATTTGGATATAGAAAAAAAATAAATTATTTAGTTTTATTATATAAAATTGGATTTAAATGACTGTTATGTATCTTACCAATGATAATATAGTTGTTGAATAGTGATCACATGACTATTATAAATATTAGGTTTTAACAAATCCTTTTAGCATAAACAAAGGAAGTGATGTCCTCAACCAGTAGGATCCAAAATTATGAGGCCCATTTATTAGATATTATGAGGGAGATACCAATTTGTATCTTTACCCTATACCAAGACCAATATGAGATCCAACAACATAAGCCTGAGAGAACTATTTATAGGGGAAGTTCATGCTCCTTGATATCACGACCTAAAGCAAGTTCGTTGAACATCCCCTTTAAATCCCCACCATGACACACATTACTCATAGGGAGTATGTTGGTATAATAAATGGATATGTATAAATTCCCTATAAATATAAATATGCACATTATTATTTATAATGTAATGAATATGTTTTTATCCTTTTATTGTTACTTTGTAAATTATTTTTAAATAAAAAATAGTATTTTTAGTTAATATTCAAACTCAATTAATGAATTAATGAATTAATTTATTTTGGAAATAAATATTATTTTAATGTAATAATATTATTAAATAATATTTATCAAATATAAATGATCATATAATTTTTATGATGTCAAATGTAATTTTTATATGGGTTCAATAACACTAAATTGTCAAAAAACCTATCATTATCAATAAATATCAGTTATTAGATTAAAAGTAAAAATTATAGTAGTTAGAAATTTTTTTAGATAACATAAATAATATTTTTGGAATTAGTATATCAAAATTATCTAATGGTGAATTTTTCATAATTTTTAGAGACAGTCGAATTTTTGGGTAAAAATTAAATACCATATAAATGTATGGTGTATTTTATGACATCATAATGGCCCGACAGTGATTTAATAAATACTATGAAATGTAAAAAAATTATTTTTTACCTTTAAAATAATGTGATTTTAAGTTTATTTGATTTATTATTCTAAAGCCTTAGAGAATCCTCTATGTGAAAGTGTGACACACCTCCATATATATTTGATTTTATTTTAGTGGGGGAGAATTTATCCCCACTAATTTTTACCTTTATCTAAGTCGTAACTATGATAAATTTTACTAAGGGATTCCCTCTCTCCTAATTTTATCAACCATTTCATGTATGATATGCTCTTTTGATTTTCATTTTCATAGGTTGGGATAAAATATTACATATTAAAAATACATTAAATTTTATGATTATATTATGGTAGCCCCTTTAACTCTCATTTATATCTCTTATGATCCCTCAAGTACACTTGTTACAAGGTCAAAATTTTGAAAGGAATCTTCCACCCTCCTCTTTAATAAACCATTACTTCTAGGTTATGTCTGCTGAATTCATTTTTCATATGTTAGGATATCTTTTTTAATATCCCTACTACTATCAATTTCATGTCTAAATGATGAGAGACACCTTTCTCTCTCATCAACCTAATTTATTAATTTCTATATGATGTCGTTATGATGCCAAAATTTCACCATGATTTTCCAAGTCAAAATCATCATGTAATGGATACTGTACCCATTTCTCTATCAAGGGTATTAAAATTTAGGCACATATAATTTTTGAATTGGGTTTAAATGTATTTATTACACATTCCATTATTTTTTTAATAAATTATGATGTTGAATTAATCTATGTTATATGATCTACGTGGAACACTAAAGCATGAGAATGACAGGAATGTGAAGGTCATGCCTTGATAGAACTCCAATGCATTGGGAAATGTTTAGTATCATGATACCTCATGTTTGTATAGAGGATTTACCTGATTCCCTCCTTGGAAATTTCCACCATGACATCTTGGTTTATTTAGCCTTAGCCTATTTTTATGATGAATTGTTTTAATTTGTTTCCACATTTTCCAAGAAATGATTATCATGTTTTATCGCGCCTTATTATTCATGTTCCTTTTATGATCCACTGACATTCCAATTGTCTGAAATTTATTGAATTCCTAATGTCATGAATTTTTTATTCCCATACTAAGCATTATAGGTATCCCATTACTTATGTATGTCCTCATGTTATCCTATGCAATATTAAGTTCCAAAGAATGTTTTGATAATGTTAAAGATGTTTTCAAAAAATATGTTTCTTTTCTTGTTTTATGTTTTTATGTAATGTACCCAATTTAACAAAGACACTAGACCTATCTATTTTTTGAGTTTTATTAAGTGGAATGTTATGTAATAAATCATGTTTGAAAATAAAATAAAGAGTAGGGTTGTTATATCAATCATCAATTTTTTTTAACACTCCCTCTTCTTTTTCACTCAACACATCATCCAACTTATTTTCCTTCAGAAGGTGGTAGTGTATTAAAAAATCATAATATTTGTGTAGTTATAACAATATACTTTTCCTTATGTTGTTATTGTAATATGAGAAGAAGTATTTTAAACTTTTGAAATCTGTTTATATATTATATTTCCCTCCATAAAGTTAATTTTGTAATATCTTTAATGAAAAATTAAGGGCATCCAACAGAATATCTAGAGTTCGATAATTCTGTTCATGAATCTATAACAGCCTTGATGTATAAAAAACAACTCAATCATACTGAATAAGGAAATTTCTATGTAATTTCTTTAATGCATCAATATATATCAAAAATACAACCCTTCCAGTTAGTAAAGTCAGTAGCAGTGTATTGATCTATCTCCTCATTAAATAATCATAACTTCCCTTATACTCTTCTAAATGTTGGAAGTTATCTCTTTTGGGTGTCAACTTGGTTAAAAAGTTATACAATTGATAGAAATTTTGATAAAACAATATTTATTAACAAATAAATCAAAGGGAACTCATACCATTATTATAATAATTGGCATTGGATACTCTATCTATAACATGGTGTGATTTTATTATATATTTGTTTTAAAATAAATATAATTTCTCCGATAAATTTTGATACATGAAACTCTGAGTCGAAATGAACTATAATATAGCATAAAATTGTAAACATCCCATGAAATTAGTATAGTTAATATGAATAACCACCTTTTTTAAAAAAATATAATGTTTTGAGATAATTTTAATATATTGATAAATAATTACCAAATTTTAAGCAAAGTCAATATTTTCATTAAAAAATTGTTTTCAATTATTTTTATGAGAAAATAATATAATTAAAGTTTTTTTAATTTTAGGAAATGTATTTATAAAAATTAACTTCATATTTTATATCAAAATTTAAATATTATCTTATAGTTAATTTTTTAGAATTTTCTAAAATGATTGATTTTTTGGGGAATACTGAAACTAATATTTTTTATTCGAATATGTCTTTTTTCTTAAGCTACTAGAAAATTTATATTTTATTTCAATTTTATTAAAAGTAAAATTAGTCCATTAATATTAATAAAAATATAATTAATTTCATCATTGTTAATTTTATATTGTAATTTGGTATAAAATGTCTTTATACTTAAGAAAACAGATTTTATGGGAAATTATGTTTTTCATGTTTTGTGGGTTTAATTTTTAATTAGATTCTACCAAATATCTGAATTTAAAATAATAATATGGATTAAATATTTTTAATCATAGTTTTTAACTTTTTTAATGATTCCCCATTCAAGTTTTTTCATAGTTAATAGTAAAAACAATAAAAAAATTTAACCACAGTTAACATTAAAAAAGGCATTCTGAGGGTTAAACCTATAGTTAAGGGTGTCTTTTCCAGTTAAAATTTTCCAAATCATCTTATATAACTAAGTTTAAACCTAATTCATTGAAAAATTAGAATATTTTTCCAGTTGGAAGGATTTTTATGAAAAAATAAAATTATATTTTTGTATTTTAAGAAATTCAAAGTGTGTCCTCTCTTCCACTTAAAAAAGGACACCCCTCCTTTGACTTCCTTATACAACTTTGAGAAATATATATCAGCCAAAACCTACCCAATTATGTAATAAAATTATGTAGATATGATGTAATTGTGTTTGTTTTCTACAAATACCATTCCAAGGATCCTTAAAAATGGATCTAAAGGAGGCCTACCAATGAAGAGGAAATCATCCCACATGACCTCCTTCCATTTATTTATTATTATAACTATTTTAATTATATATTATTAAACATAAAATAATAACTATATTATCTAAAATATACTTAAAGTTTATTATTATTTTTATTTAACCACCAATATTCACCCACTTTTCCATCAAAAGGGGAGCTAAAGTGTCACTCAGGATACGTGTGGACTCCCTCCACTAAAAAGCGATGTGATTAATTTTTCATTTCCACATTACATGGATCATAATAAGGATAGATTTAATAAATATATATATAAATATATGATATGATAATTATTATATAAATTTGAATTATTATTTTCCTTTTTATTCCATCCATCGAAAAGTGGAAACATCCTTCATATATATAAAGACCCGCCCTCATCATGAATGTTGTAATTCATTTTTCTATAACTACATTTTACAGATGAATATATATATATATATATATAGAATTAATATATAATATATCTATATCATTATTAAAATTTTGTACATAATGGAACCAAGATCTAATTTGAAGGACTATAACTATTGAACCTAAATTCTCATGTAAAATGAAATAGTTAACAACCAGAAATATAGATTATAGTAAGGATTTATTTGGTATTTGATATTGAAATGGTTTAATTCAATAATATATTATTCTTTAAGTGTGAATATTATTATTCAATATATGTATAAAAAATTTTAATTTATTATTCCAAAGGTCCAATAACATTAAAAAAATCAAACTTGAGGCAAGAGATTTAATTTACTACTTCATTGTTTATCAGAATTTTTTATCATTATGTTTATGATGTTGAAATTTTATAATATAACACTCAATAATCACAAGAATTTTATTCTGCTATTCTTTTTTGGGAGATTACATGTTTTAATTTCATTTTCCTCTCTTCAAGAACTAAATATATTGATTTTTTTTAAGGAAAACCAAATTTATTTCTCTCTTCAGCCGAACATCCTCTTTTCATCCACATTCATATTTTTTCAAAATGTTTTCAACAATTTATTAATATTCCATAATGATTTTGAGTAATTTTTACACATTATTTAAAGCTTAAAAAATGGTTTAATGTGAATATTCTTGTTTTTTATGAATGATGTAATGTAAACTTTTTATTGAAAATGTGAACAGATTATTTGTTTTAATGTACATGATATGAAATAAATCTCCCACCATCATGACCATTCCTTCATTTTAAGCTTTATTTAAATCTATTCATGTATCTATTAAAATAAAATGTTTTCTTTAATATTTGGGAAATTTTAAGATTTTATATAATTTATTTCAAAGTGAAAAGTGTATTTTCCTCAAGGAATGTACCAATGATTATTTAAAAAACATTTTCATATATGATGACATCCTCTGATGTTAATTTTTATTTTCTAGGGATATGATCCAATGAAATCATAATATTGTTTTTTAGATGGCTTCTGATGAATTATGATTTATTATATGAAACCCATTTCTTTTTTTTGAAATTAATTAAGTTGTGATGATACCATTATGAAACCCATTTCTTTTCTACTGGTTATATTATGCTGAAATGATAAAATATTTATTAAACACATTTCATTTACTTGGGCTATACTATGATTAATGTTTTATCATCTTGTGGCACACATATGTATTATTATTATTAAATTATTAGTTTTATGGTATTATATGTCCTCTAATGCATTGGGTAATGATGGATATATCATGAGAAGAAAAGGATTAGAATGGGGAGTAAACCTGTTTTAATAAGGGAATTATCCACTGTGGTAATATTTTGATTTAAACTTTAATGAGGATATGAAGGAATGGGGAGTGAATCAAATCCACTTTGATATTTTCTATAGGAATACATTAATAAGAAATAAATTAATATTCTTAAGTGTATTATACAAACTTATGTCTTATAACAATGTTATTATCTCATGGTTTATATTGTTTGATTCCATTATGTTTCATGTCTTATAAACTTTCTATCATTCTGAATTGAATAAAGACTATGATCTATGATATACTAGGTATAATATTTAAATTTAAATCTCCTGTTATTACACACATATAATATTTTTATTCTTAATTGATCATTGATATGTCCCATGTTTACACTTATTAAGAATATGAGATCACCCTATCATATACTTCCTTTCCCTATATTATGAAGAAAGGATTTAGGTATTCTATATCTATGACGGTTTCTAGTTATGAGGATATTTTTGGGAGATATTTTAGATCATTTATATAAAATTTGTTTATGTATACATGTTTCCAAATATAATAAACCTATAAAATTATGGCATGGATGATTATGTTATTTAATTATAATTAATATATCAAGATGTAATAAATATATTTAAAAAATATGGGTTTCTATATTTGGTATTAGAATATTTTTTAATTACATTTGGAAACTAGGATGCGAATTTTTTTGTAAGAGCCCTTAGGATAATCTGATATAGTGGAGGATTTTCTACATTATAGAAAAAATGAGTTTGGGTTTCCTTGAAAAAACATCCTTTTATGGATACGACAAGTAGATTTGGTTTTTGGAATATAATCATCTAGGGAAAATAACCCCAAAAGATTTGGTTGAATATATTTTGACCATTATTCAGGATCCCAATGAGTGTTATCTTAGCATGCACATGGTATGACACTCCTAAGGTTTATTTAGGGGTTAATTAACATTTTTATTCTAAAAAATTATGATGTATTTGAATAGATATTCATGATAGATGAAATTTATTAAACCTATGGTGGGTTAGATTAAATATTATATGTCATTATTTAAAAATCATATAATTGAATAAGTAATTTCCCACTATGATTATTGTCACTCACACATTGATTTTTTGTTTTATTCAATTGAACGAACCTAAAAAAGTCATGTTAATGCATAGTGTGATTGAAAATGAAATTTGTTTCTATTGAGAAACCAAATTTTATGGGAGTTATAATGAAAAATTTGTTACTATGATGAAAAAACATTCTCAATCCCTGAATCACACTAATCTTCCAAATTAGAAAAGGAATGAAAAAAATTCTATTAGGTAATTAAGGAAGAAAAACATACATTTTTAGTGGATATATTGAACGAATTGTTTTTCAAAAATTGATTAGTAACACTGAAAATATATTTTCCATTCCCTAATTTTCATAAAATGAAAATGTAAATTTTTCTATTTTTCATTTTGAAGGTGTAGAAGATCAATGGTGGACACTTATCAAGAACATAAGACAATGGGAGGAAATTGAATCCATTTATTAGGAGGAGTATATAAGATTATTTTTTATTAAGTAAAATCTTCTTATTCTTCGTATGATAATTGAGAAGTCATTCCTCAAGATAAATTGGAATGATGATAAATCTATTAGTAACTATAAAGAAAATTTTTAAAGAACTATGATGTATGTTTCTGGTATTATTATCGTACTAGAAATCAAGGTTAATTGATTCTTCAATTGATTAAAACCATGTATGTAAAGGTATTTATCCATAAGGGACTCTAGAAGGTATGAAGAAATTTTTTAATGTAATATCAAGGTGGAAATTGATATTTATGTTAAACATAAATCTAATGGCCATGATTATAAACAAAAAATTCAATTAAATGGAAATTATATTAATAAAAATCATGGGAAGAAGAAGACATTGTTTTCATCATGCTCAATGTGTGGAAGGAAACATGGGGGAAATTTTCATAAGGGTACTGATAAATGTTTTAAGCATGTAATGTATTTTCATTGAGTATTAAAATGATGAACTGATGGGAATAAAATGTTATTTAATTATTAAAATAGAGAGAAATACATTTAAAATGAATCACCCACACTCCACTATTTCTTATACAATAAGTATATCCATTATAATAAATAGTTCCTTAATATAATAGTTAGTGATGATGATCATCTCCAGAGACCTCTAATGCCCATAGAAAAGGAAAATCTCCTGAATTAACTATTTTTGATGTGGATATGATAACAAATTTGTGATAGGTACACTTACCAACCTATTTACAACTAAAAATACCTTATTTTATTCTAAATATTACTTTTAATTTATATATGAATAATTTCCAAAAAGAATCACACTAACACATCAACTATTAGATGTTGTCTTAGAACTTGAAACCTCTAATGGTATGATGATAACATCTCAAGTATATGATTCTTCTCTTATTAATGTTTTGGGAAATTTTCTTCTTTCAAATAAAGTTATTCTCTAATTAGTTGAATTTTATTTTTTCTTATTACATTATTACATTTCTTTACATAAATCCCATATCAAATTTCAAGTAAGGAAATAAAATTTTTTATTATATAAAAATCCATGATCATCTATCGATGAAAAGATAAATATGAACTTCCCATTGAAATTACTTGAATTATATGTGTTTTTATTCCTATTAATAAGGGTTTTTTTTATCTCAAATGGTTGAATATAATCTCAACATTGAAGACATTACTATTGTACAAGATATCGTTGAACTCTATTTAGAATAAATCCCTAGTCTTCTAATGAAATGTGAAGTTGATTTTTTAATATTACTCAAACTTGGTGCAATACCTTTTTTGAAGATTCTATATTGAATGGAACCAATTGAGTTGAAATAATTAAAGAATTAAATCTTATGAAATACTGATAAGAGATTCATTTGTCCATGTGTGTCAGGTTGGGGTGCACATGTTTTTTTTATAATGGATAAATATATATCAATGTGACATTTTATTGATTATCGGGAGTATGACAATATCACAATCTATAATATGTATCCTATACTTGATATTGATGGATTATCTATAAATTATAAGGAGCTTGATATTTTTATAATATTGATGTTCAACATGGATAGTATCAGTTGAATTTTAAAAGTGAATTAATATAAAATAAAACCTTTTATATAAGGTATAGAGACTACAAATTTATACAGATTTCATTTTCCCTTACTAATGACCCCACTGTCTTTATGGATTTAGATAATATAGTCTTTATAGATTACCTTGATCATTTTCTGGTAGTCCATATATATGATATTATTATATATTCAAATAGAAAGATGAATATGAAGATCATTTTATAATTTTATTAAAGACCCTAATAAAGGACAAGTAGTATGAAAAATTTCCATGTAAGAATTTTTGGTAAATAAAGTCTCCATCATATGTAATATAATATCAATAAAGTGTATATTGTTGGATCCATAAAAGGATGATGTTACAAAATGTTGGACAAGACTGATCACTGTGACTGAGACACATGGTCTTTTTTTGTTTTGTTAGGACATTATCAACCATTTTTAGATAATTTCTCATGCATATCCAAACCATTAACCAAGTTAAATCATAAAGGTTCCCATTTATTTTAGATAGATGAATATAATGAAAATTTCCAGTAACTAAAGAGAATGTTAGTCGTCGCGTATATTCTTACACAACCCTATATTAGAGAAGGGATTGTGATCTATAGTGGTGGATTTATGAAGGGAACATGATGCATCATCATGAGGAATGATATTATTATAACTAATGCCTTTGACAATTGAAGGTTCATGAGGGAAATTACAAAAATCTTGATTTTGGGTTAGTTGTGTAAATTTTACATTATATATATAGAGGAAAGATATTTATAAAGAAAATTTTTATTTAAAATAATAAAATATGTATTCACTCAAAATGATTTGAATATGAAAAAGACAATATTTTTGGAGTTAAATAACAGTTATGATTATCAATACATTACCTCCATGGGAAGGTGAACAAGGAGGAATATACTCTGAGAGGAATAGATTGATCATGTTATCTTATCTCTATTGATGATTACAAAAGATCAAATATTTAAATATTTTAAAAATATGGATAAAGAAATATTGATGGAAGAGGAGAGATATTATCTTTATCAAATGAGTAATCAACTAACTAACTATGTAATTATGAAAAAGAAAGATCTATAATTAAATAAAAATGTGAGAAATATTTTATAGTTAAACAATTATTATTATAGAATGATAAGGTTGAGGAACAATGTATATCTCCCCTCCATAATATACTTGAGGAATGATATTTTTAATGATGTTCATATATAATAATTTTCAATTCATTTTGGATGTATGAAAATGTATAGAGATCTGAAAGAGTAATTCTAGAATGATAATATAAAGAGAGGTATTACAGAATATGAATCTTAGTGCATAGTATTTCAACAAGTTAATGTTGATAGATATAATTATAAGGTTCTGTCATAAACATTACCCATTCTATAATAAAAATGGGAAAACACCACCATGAATTTTTTCATAAGACTCTCCAAAATGTCTAATGGCCATAGATATATTTAAGTTTTAGTCATTCACCTTATGATGTAAAAAAACTTAATTGGTATCAAATAATATTTCTGGAATATTTATTAATGATTTCTTATGGTTTCATGGAGTAACATATTCTATTATATCTTACCAATATATGAGGTTTTCCATGATGTTCTGGTGAATCCCTTAGAAATATCTAGATTCATAGATATGTCTTACTACTAATTATCTTCCTTAGTAAGTCAATCAATATAAGACAACCATTCAAACCCTATGTGATATAAAAAGGACATATTTAATGGATTTTAAAGGTGTTTGGGATGAAATAATTCCAATAGTCAATTTTTCTATGATAATATATTTTTCTTATGAATTTAGATGGATCCTTATGAATCACTCTATAGAAATAAGTGTATAACTCCAATGTGATGTGATGAAGTGGGATAAAGAAATTTATCCAGAAATAAACTTATAAAAGAAATGGTAGGAATGTTTATCGACATTCAAAAACACATCATGGAATATCATACTCAATAGAAATGTTATGATGACAACCATTGAATAGATATGGAATTTGAAGTTGCTGAGAAAAATTTACAATGGATTTTTATGTGGAATAATGTTATGAGTTTCATAAATAAGGTAAAGCTAATCCCTTGGTATATTTTCCCCTTTGAGATTCTAGATCGTGTAAGAATGGTATCATATCGCTTGGAGAATCGACTGAACCTCTATCATGTTCCAGAGGTGTTCAATGTATCTCTTAGAGGAATGTAAATACCTAATACATCAAATTTACTAAATGATATAATACTGAATAATGATATTTCATATGAAGATCAACTGGTGGAAATCATTGATCCTAGAGACAAAGTGCTATATAACAGGACTACCCACCTGGTTAAAGTTCTATAGAGTTATCAGGAATGTGAAAAAGCTACATGGGAACTTCATTATGTGATGCAACATAGATATAATAATTTTTTGTAAATGATAAATGTAATTCCTTGGGATAAATCAATTTTAACTATGGTAGAATGTAACACCCCTAGATTTTATCATATATGAAATTTAAAATAAAATTAATTTCTTTGATAGCTTGTGATACATAGAATAATGAGTACAAATGAACCATAATACAATATACTCTCATAAACTAACAATTAAAATTTTGGAATGAATATTAATTAATTTTTTTTAAAATAAAATGAATAATAATTTTAGATAACGAAAATATATTGATAAATTGTTAGCCAATTATAAATAAAGTCATTATAGAATTTAAAACAAATTTTTATTGATATCTATGAGATAATAATATAATTTTTTCCAATATAATCAAATTTATTTGAAAAATGAATGTTATCACCGAATTAAAAATATCAAAATTATTTTATAGTTTATTTTTTAGAATTTTATGAAAATGATGATTTTTTTTATAAATAACGAATTACAAATTTTAATTGAAACCAATATTCTCAATTAATGAATTGAAAATGATTTATTTTGTTTCAAAATTACTTTAAAAGTAACAGTAGTTCATTTATATTAGTTTTTAATCCAAATAATATCATAATAATTAATTTAATTTGGAATTTTGGTATAAATACATTTTTATACTTAAGAAAATATTATTTTGGAAAACCAAATTTCATCACATTTTCTTAGTTTAATTCTAAAAAAGATTCATCCCCTTATATGAATTTAAATTAATAAAATGGATTCCATATTTTTAATCCACGTTTAAAATTTTTTTAATTAGGAAACATTCATTTTATGTTATAATATATATTAAAAAAAATATTCCACCATGGTCAAGGTTAAAAAAATGTTTACAGAGGTGTTAAACAAAGATATATGGGTATCTTTTCAATTTAAATTGACATATATCCTATTTGTTTATATTTTTTGACCTTATCATATCTCAACTTCTAATATCTAAAAATTTGGTAGACTTTTCTCTGAGAAGGAATGTTTTATATTTTAATAAATTTCAGGTGTGTACTCTGCCCCAGTTATAAAAGGAAACCCCTAATTTATCATTATTACACACAATTTAGCCATATAAATGGTGAAAAAGATACCCAATACAATTATAAAATTCCTTATATATAATATATAGGTTCTGGTATTCTTAAAATATCATTCCAATGATCCTTAACAAGGGCTGTAAATGTGGCCTACTAAGGAATAAGTAATCATCATACCTGATAAATTTCAATTTATTTATTTTTATACCTCAAATAATTATCTATTAATCATCATAAAATAATAAATTAACTATTATTGTTTAATTGAAATTTTATTATTATAATAGAACCACCATTATTAACCATATTTTCCCTTAAATGTGATGAAAAAGTATCACTCAAGGGTATATGTGGACTACCACCTCTACAAAGAGATGTGATTTGTGTTTCATTTCAGCATTAAAAGGATGGTAATAATGATATATTTAATATATATATATATATATATTATGATATAATAAATATTTTTGAAAGGTGATTTATTTTTTAACTATCTTTTATTTCATCCATCGAAAAGTGAAAACAATATTCATGCATAGGTACAAACTACTATCTTCATTTACAATGAAATTCATTTTCGACATATAAATTTTACTGGTAGATGAATATATATAATGAATGTATAAGATATTTTTTTAATTATTAAAATTTTAGATATTAAGGAAGCATGATTAATGTTCACGGACCCGAACAACTAAAAAAATCACATGAAAAATGAAACAGTTAACAATCTAACGAGACAATTTTAATAAAAAATTATTAGTAAATTGGTATTGAAATATTATAAGTGCATAATGTATGATAATATGATTATTTAAATGATTTTGGTATATAATTATAATAAAAAATAATTTATTATGCATAATGATAGAGTTCTTTTGAATAAAGTTGAACTTGAAGTAAGGTATTTATGTTACAATAACATTGTTATTGGTTTTTTTATGATTTTGTTTTCCATGATAAAATTTTATAATATAACTCTCAATATTAATATTAAATTTATTCTCATATAGTTATTTATAGAGATTACTTATTTTCCTTTATTTTTCCTCACATTAAGAACTCACGATACTGAAAGAATTTTTTTCAAATAAAATTTTATTTATTTCTCCCTTCCACCAAAAATTTATTTTATTAAATATCTATGTTTTCTAAAAATGGTTTAAAGAATGTATTTATATTAACCTATTAATGTTTAATGTTTTTTACCAGTTATACAGTTTAAATAAGTGGTATAAAAATAATCTTCTTATCATTTTATAAATGAGGTACATTGAATTTTTACCTATAATGTGAAAGAATATTTGTTCTAACATACAAGACATGAATGGAATTTCTAGATATCAACCCTATTCAATGAGTTTATATATTCTTTAAATGTTTCCATGGTAATTTAATATTTTTTCCTTAATATTTTGGAATGTTTTAGATTTTAAAGAATTAATTTCAATGAGGAAATGCTATTTTACTTATGAAATTATCTAGTGATCTTTTAAAGATATTTTTCATTTATGACAACATACTTTGACATTAAATACAATTTACTAGGGATATGATATACTTATACTATAGAAAATAATTAAAAAATAGATTATTATTATTTTAGGTTTATTATATAAAGCTAGTTTCTTTCCCATTTGTTAATTATGTAATTATAAAACCTTTATGAAACCTGCTTTTTACATGGGTTATTCTATAATAAAATGATAAAATGTTTGTGAAACTCATTTAGTTTTCATGGGTTATGATATAATGAATTATTTATGATACTTTGACATACATATATTTGTTATTATTTATATAATGGGTGGGACCTAGATTATATAACCTTCTAATTCATGTAATAAATATGGATATCTCATGAGTTACTAATTACTAAAATGGGGAGTGAATCTAGTTCAGTAAGGGACTCTATCAACTATGATAGTAAGGAGAGTGAACATGACTCTGGATATGATTGATTTGGGAGTGAAACCAACCCACTATGATAGTATTTTAATTAATACCTGACTAAGGATGTGATTATCTAAGCATATGTCTATTCTAATAAAGTTTGTCTTAGGACAATGATATGATCTCATGGACCTTGTACTTTTATTACTTTATGATTCATGCCATATGAAATACAAATATTTATTCACTGACTCAATCTTATGATCTATGACATAATGGGTATGGTTTTCAAACTTCAATATCCTATTTTGAAACCCTTATGATCCTGTTATTCCTATGTAATCATTGAAATATCGCATGTTTACCCTAACTGAGAACTTTTTCTCACCCATTATTATATTTCCATTACCCATGTTTGGAATAAATGTTTTAGGTATGATATTCCTAAGAAGGGTTCCAACTATGATGAACATAGTAGGTGATTATGTATATCTCGTATGAATATGTTTTTTTATGTATCCAAGACTCCAAATATTATAAACATATATGATTTTGGTGTGGTTAATAATGTTATGTACTAAATATTCATATTATAAGATATAATATTAAGGTTTAAAAATAATGGGTTATTGTACTATTACTACCTTTTTCTTTGAAGGATCAGTTGATATTAAATCATTATAGACAATGTGGCTATGAAAAGAAACTTCTTGTTGGAAGAAATCACATTTTCAAATTTTTTATATAAATTATTTTCAATAATATTGGTATGAATTCTTATAAAATGATTCTTATACTAATTATACCATTTATAGTATATAAATATATAATCAATAAACATTAAAATTCATTTATTGAGATAATCTATGAGAATTCTCTTAATCATATCCACAAAATTAATGGATGAATTATTCAATCCAAAGGGAGTTAATGTAAATTCATAATTTCTATACCACATAAAAAATGTTTTATTCAGTGTATACTCCTTCATTATATGTAGTTAATGATTCCCAGGATGAAGATTAATCTTTGAAAAATATTTATCTCCATTAAATTGAAGAAAAAAGTAATCAATGGAGGGTAGAGGATTCATTTTCCTGATATCAATGAGTTTAATTTCCCTATAATTGATGAAAAACCTCATAGAACCATATTTCTTATTAACAAAAAAATAAGATATCCCCATGGTAAAATAAGAGGGATTATAAATCCCTTATCATGCCACACCTATTGTTGTTTCTTTAGTTTTAATAATTCATTAGTGGATATACTATATGGAGTCTTAGATATTGGTATGACATCATGGATGTGATCAATATAAGACTAAAATTCAAAATAAGGTAGGTTTCAAGGTAGTTATTTGAAAAACACATCGTTGTATTCATAAACAATAGGTAAATATACTATTCTAAGTATTCCTTTTCTAAACTAAGGGTTGGTCTACTCTTCTTATCGAATATTTTCTTTTAGGAGAGATACCAAAGGTGGATTAATGTCAAATCCATATCATTTTTTTCATATAATTTTTTCTATTCAATTCATGGCCTAACTTCAACCTAGGTTTACTCTATATCCCTTTAATTTGGAAGAATTTGGATGTGTTTTGAGGGGATAGAATTGGGTGTATGGTTTGTGTGCATCTTATACTAAACCATGAAGGAAAACTAGGAACAACTATCCATATCATTAAAAATATTTTTTAATTCCTATTTTTCACATCCATAATTAAACCTATCTTGCTCATTTATTATCCAATTCAACCCTATAATCCATTTATGGATCCCCAGCTCCCTTAATATCTCTTCGAACTCATTTTTGAATTAGATTTTTATTACTAAACTTATGGATTTCTGAAGTAAGTGATTCTTACATTGTTTTTCTTTCATTTCCTTCGGTTTTCTTCCCTCCTTCTTGACATTCCAGATATCCAGAAACAAGGGATTCATACCTAGGGTTTGATTTTGGTTTTCTTGTTATAATATTGTGGATTTTGGTTCATTTTTACTACCTTGTGTTGCGGTTGAAGTTTCCCACAAGGATTGGGGGGTTTTAACATATAAGGTAGGTGATTTCATGTTTATACATTCCTAGATGAATTTATCTTGCTTGTTTAACCTATTTAGCTTGTTTTAAATCCATTTTGTGTGGGGATAAAGTCATTTTATGGTATCGTTGATTGTGCTTTTAATTTTAAAGCTGCATTTTGAGATGAAAATTAGTGTTTTTTCATGTGTATTCAATGTTCTATCATTTGGGGTTATTTGATGTTCTCTAAAATTATTTTATTAAATGTTATTTGGGATGTAAAATCTGTATGGGTATGGTATTTGTGTACCTTTGGCCATTAAAGAGGGGTTTATTTGGATTTGGTGTGAAAAACCATGTTTTACTACCTGAAGTTGTTTTATGAAATTATTGATTGGTTCATTGAGTTACAAAAATGGTGAAAATGAATTTTGGGTACTGTTTTGTGTGTTTATGTTATAGAAATAGTGATTTTATGTGAAAATGGTATTCTTTAACACATGGAACTTGTTTGAACACAAAGAGGGAAACTCGAGTATCAGTGTGCATTAACTAGGAAAAGAATGCTAGTGACCTAGAGTGGTATCGTCCCTATTTCTCATAACAAGTTTGGTTATGAAAATAATAACTAAACTTTGATGATGTTAGTGAAAACTAGGACATTGGGGTTTCCCCTCTTAGTGTCTAATGGATGAAATGTGTATGATTATGATTTCTTTTACACTGAGATACGATGTACCTAGGACCCAAAACTAGCTAGTGCCTAGGGGTGTTCCTTTGATTAGTGCTCATAGAATATATTGTACTTACCACCAAAATATGGTGTGATTGGATGGAAAATTAAGTAGCATGGATATTTTCCTTAAAATTGTTCATTTCTGAAAGTTTCTTACTTAAAAACATTATTTATTTGAAGTTGAATCCTTCAAAAATTATTACTAGCATTTCATGTTTATAAGAAATGTCAGATTTATTTGTCTTAAAATGATTATCACATGAAATATTTTTTGGTTGAATCCTATTGGGATTATCACCACACCCTACTTACACCTTTGGGTGTATGTATACATGGTTATGTATGACACAGGTATGGGAAATTTCCTTGGAGATAATAGTTTGGGTTTTTAGCTTCCATCCTTGATGTGGTGTTGTGGAGAAGGCTTGGTGGTGATCACCCATTTCCATGTGGTGTTCATTGAGTTTTAGTTTTTACTAATATTGATTTTTTCCCTATTGTAATTTTTCTAAATCCATGTATTTCAGTTCGAAAATTTAATACAAGCTTGTTTGGAATAAATTTTCAAATTCAGTTTTTTTATTATTTTTGGTTCTATAATGCTTCTAAACACAGGTAAATCATTTCAAAACTATTATTCATGTTACCTATTCCCTTGTACCAATCCGTTGGGTTAGGGAACACTGTTTGAGCCTTTCCCTGGGCCGAGTTAGGAGTTGGTTTAGATGAAGACAAGATTTGGTTCGTGAAAAAATGGTTTTAGAGGAGGTTAAGATCCTTGGGTTATGTTATTATTTTGTATGAGCCTAGTTAGACAGGTTCTAGGACTATCAGGGCTTAGTGTTATAGATTCAAGTAGTGTGCCTATCCCGAACCTCTCGTGATATACCTCGAGTCGCCATGGGATTTTGAGATTGTTTGTTTGACTTCTCTTCCTAGTGTGACGTGCGGGCTGCAGACTACAATTGGACATTGGCTGGGAGTGAAGTAGGTTTTTATTTCATTATTATGATGAATTTTATTTATTTATATTTGATTTTTTTTCCATTAATTTTTCAGAACTGTTTTACTAATTTTTTTGTGACTATTGCTTTTTATAGAAACATGTCTCCCTAAAGACATCCCTTTCACCCATGAAAGGAAGCCAAAGAGAGTTCTCCCTCACCGATCAATCAAAGGATGATATGAACTATAATCCAGGATCTCTGGGATCAAGGGATGGGAGTGGATCCTGCGCCTACTCCATCCAGAGAAGTTGAGTTTGGTCCCAAGAAGGATAAATCCCTTGAGTTTCTAAATAATAACCCCCCTTCATTCCAAGGATGATCAGAACCTCAAGAGGAAGAGGAATGTATCGAGAAGATAGAGTGTACATTCAAGTTCTGAGTCACACATGAGGAGTTCAAGGTGAAATTTTCCAGATTTTTTCTAGAGGGTCCCAATTGTAGGTGGTTGGAGTTAGTGCCTCAAAAAAGGAAGAATGAGAAGATGAGTTGGAAGGATTTCCAGACCATCTCCAACAAGCAGTATTTCCCCAAAGTCTTGGACTATTCTAGATATTATGAATTCATGGGAAATTCCTAGGGAGATTGGTTATTGATGGAATAATATCACCCTTTTGACGAGCTAGTTTTGTATGTGGATGAGTTTGTTTCCAATGAGTCCCTTAAAGATCAAATGTTTGAGAATGGGATGAGACCAGAACATTACACTCATGTATTCTATTTTCCAGCTAGGAACAAATTATGAGATAGTCAATCATGCTTGTATCATCGATATTGATCAGATATTAATGTCTGGGTATTCTAGCATGGTGTTTTCTATGGAATGTGGTAACTAATTTGAGAAGAAAAGGAAGGGAGAGGAGTAGGGGACGAAGTGGTGTGGTAGTTTAGGTTATCCTCCTTGACAGTTCACTTTTTTGGATTCTAATGCAGGGAAAGTTGTGTGATACTAGTGTAGGATTCTAGGGCACACATGACCTTCATGTACATCTCCTCCTAAATCATTATTATTAATATGGAGCTATGGGATGCTTTCCACACTTTTTCAAGGTGGCACGTCCATTCCCATGTGGGGCCAGATCTGTGGATTCCAGGGGAGTGCTAGTTTAGTCAATGCCACCAAGGATGGGGGATATTGGTTTAGTAACCATGGGGGAGGGCTATATCTTCTTCTGGGCAGAGCTAGTTCAGGGTAGAGCCATAGGGGAGTGGTTTTTCTCAGGTAAAGTATTGAATTTTAATGTGGCGGATCAGGCACTAGTGGGGTTGAATATATGGCCTTAGATAGTTCAAGGTCCCATTTTGATTGAAAATTCCATATTTAAAATTATTTTTGAAAAATTTCCTTTAATTTATTTTATCTATACCCATATTTTGATCCTACTAAATTTTCCAACTTAGTTACTAACTTTTACGATGGAGTTAGTGACACCATTGGGAAAGAAGTAGGAGAATGGTCTCAGGTTCATGTCATGTGCGCTTACCTAGTCAGGGGTTGAGATAGAGTGGGACCTATTGGTTATGGATATGGAAAATTCTGATATATTATTTATTATGGATTGTTTAGTGTACTTTTAAGCATACATAGATTGTTATAGTTTTCGGGTGAGTTTCATGGAACCTGATGGGATTCACTAGGTTTTTATTGGGTAATGAGATCCTTGGTCGAGTCTTATAGAAACCCCACTCCTAGAGTTGGGGAATATTATCTTCCAATTATCATAACTCATGATAGTGGACGATGATTGTTCTATTGATAATGGATTACCTCATGTATTGGATGATTTCCCGAAGGTATTCCCTGATGAATTTTCAGGATTTCCCCCGTTGCAGGATGTGGATTTCTTGATTAATTTGACCTTGGGAACAAAACTGATATCTCTTACATAGTATCATTTTACCCCTATAGAGTTAATGGAATTAAAGATATATCTAGATGATTTGGAATACAATGGATTCATTCACCCAATCATCTATCCTTGGGCCCCTCTAGTTCTTTCTGCGAAGAAGGTTAATGGGTACCTCTGGTTGTGCATCAATCTCCTAAAGCTAAATCAGGTAACCATCAAGAACACATATACTTGGCAAAGAATATATGAACTGTTTGACGAGATGATTGGGTAAAAGTGGTTTTATAGATTCAACTTTCATTTGGGTTACAACTATGTTAGGATGAGAGAGGAGGATATCCCAAAGATAGTTTCCCAAGTAGGTAAAACCACTTGAGTACCTGTTCATTCCATTCAGTTTGACCATCTATCCATAGTATTTATGGAACTCGTGAATAGGGTGATCCACCAATATCTCTACTCCATCATTTTGGTATTCATGGAAGACATCATTGTTTACTCGGGATCTGAGAAAGACCATGAACATCATTTTTGGATCATGATGGGAACATTGCGAGATAATCGTCTTTATGAAAAGATGTCCAAGTGCACTTTTTGGATCAGGGATGTGATGTTTCTAGGCTATGTGATATTGCAGCATGGGGTTTCAGTGGATCCTGAGAGGATCAATGTAGTTATTTAATGGTAGAATCTGAGGAGTGTGTTCGATATTAGGAGTTTCCTTAGACTGAAGCTTATTATTGGCGGTTTCTGTGGGATTTTTCTCAGCTTGCTTCGCCCATGACTGTGCTTACCCAGAAAGGGGTGAAGTTTGACTAGGGACTATAATTCCAGAAAAACATCGACGATATGAAGTGATGGTTTTCTACTTCTCCCGTGATGATATTGGTTGAATCTTGAAAGGGCTATGTGTTGTATTGAGATACTTCAGGTGCAGGTCTTAGGTGTGTTGTTATGTAGGGTGATCACGTGGTGGAGTATGGATGTCACAAAATATGACCACATGAAAATAATTAATAGATCCATGACCTAGAGTTAGCAGTGGTGATGCATTCTTGAATGTCATGGCCTCAATACCTCTTTAGGGAGATGTTTTTGGTCTACTCTGGTCATAAGATCCTAGCCTACATTTTCTCATGGAAGGATCGTAACCTGAGGCATCATATTTGGATCATGTACATATAGGGGATAGATTTTGACATTGTCTATAACCTAGGAATGGGTAATGTGATGGATGACACCTTGAGTAGAAGTGTACCATTGATGGATTTGAGGTAGTGTAGTTATGAGTGGAATTTTATGGGACCACTTACTCAGATGCATGTGGAGACCAAGGAGCACAGTGGAGGTGAATTCTTGGAAGGAGTTTAGCTGAATCATACTATTTTAAAGTTAATTCATTGGGGGAAGTCTAGTAATGAGCTATGTCAATAGTATATGCAGTTTCATCATGGTGGGGAGATGTTTTTTTATTGGTCTTCATCTCTAGAGGTCATCTTGTTCTTCAATGGCTGTTAAGTAGTACCACTGTCTCTGAGGAAGGCGGTGAGGTATGACAGCCACTAGTAATAGTGGGATGTTAATTATAAAGATAAAAAATTTATTATGATGTTCGTCTATAGTTTCTGTGGATATGTATGAGGTGGGATGTAGCTGATATCCTGTCGAGATGCTATACATGTCAACAGGGGAAATGCGAGCATCAGAGGCCCTCTGATTGGATTCAACCATTAACCATTCTTACCTGGAAGTGGTAATAGGTTTTCGTAGACATTATTGTTGTCTTAAAACATACACCTGAGGGTAAGAATTATATTTGGGCGGTGATTGAATATCTGACCAAATCATCCCACTTGTTTCTAATCATAGATACAACTAAAGTGGATGAGTTGGGGTGTTTGTATATTCAAGAGGTGGTAAGGATTTATGGGGTTTCATCAAAAGGTGTGTTAGATAGAGACACATGATTCACCTCTCATTTTTTGGATGGCCTCCAAAAGGATTTAGGGTCATAGATTAAGATGACAATGACATACCATCGTTAGACGGATGGTCAAACAGAGGAGGAAAATCAGATTTAGGAATTCATACACTATGGATGTGTCATGGACATCAGTGGTTCATGGGATAACCATTTGGTATTAGTGAAATTTTATTATAATAACAATTAACAACACTTAATTTGAATTATTCTGTTTGAGGTGCTCTATGGTCAGCCTTATCGGACCCCCAATGTTGGGCTAAGGTAGGTGAGATCTCATTGTTGAGGCCGAACCTTGTAAAATATACATCTAAGATGGCCAAGTTGATCAAGAAACTGTTATTTATAGCTCAATGTCACCACAAATCTTATACAGACAAGAGGGGTTGAGATCTATAGTTTTCTATGGGTGGTTGATTATTCTTGAAAGTGACCCCTTTTTTGAAGCACAATCATTCGAGAATGCAGGGAAAGATAACACTTAGGTGTGTCAGAACTTTTGAGATCACCGAGCACATTTGAAAGGTGGAAAATAGGATAGATTTTCTCTCTCAGTTGACATTTATTCATGATGTATTCTATGTCTCCCAATTGAAGAAGTACAATCCAGATCCATCCCACTTGTTGAATTGGGAAGAGTTTGAGATAGAGACTGATTTATTAGTGTTTGAAAGGCCGATGCGAATAGTAGATTCCCATGAGAAAGTTATTTGGAGGAAGTATATTAAATTGGTTAGGGTAATTTGGAATCATGGTAATGATGTGAATGAGACATGGGAGTGGAAGTTGTGGGTTGAGTAGGAGTACACATTATTTTTTTCTGATCATGTTTTAGGTTAACTTTCTGGGGCGGAAGGTTTTCATAGTGCAGATAATTTTCACATTAATATTATTATATTAAGGTAATATTTTCTCATCTATTTTTATCCTAACTTACCCCAAGGTTTCCCATATCCCCCAATGAATTTGGATGAATTTTTACATGTTTTGAGTCAACAGAACCTGGCATATGGTTTTTGTTCATGGTTTACTAAACTAGGCTGGAAAACCATAAAGAGCTATCCATCTAATTAAAAATGATTTTAAATTCCTCACTTTAGTAATAAAAACTATCTCACCCATTTCTCCCCCAATTCGAACCTATAATCCCAGAAAGGCTACCGAGATACCTCAATCTCTCTTGGAACTCATTTTTATGGGGATTTTGGTAGGTAAACATTAATATTACTCTAGTAAGTGATTCCGCTTGGGTTTTTCTTCCATTTCATTAGGGTTTCTTCCAACCTTTTAGAATTTAAAATTTTCTAGAAACTATGGATTAATATATAGGGTTTGATTTTGGTTTTTTTCCCAATATTGTATATTTAGGTTCATTTTCACTCCCTTGTGGTGCATTTTATGTTTCACACAAGGATTTGGGGGTTTTGACATATATGGTTGGTGATTCCATGTGTAGAAATTCTAGGATGAGTACATATTTCATTTTTACCAAATTTATCTTGTTTTTTATCCTTTTTTTGTGTGTGAAATTCAGTTTTGGTAGCATTGATTGACTATTTGATTTTAAAGAGTCATTTTAACATGAAAATGGAAGTTTTTCTTGTGTATTCATTGTTGTAACATTTGTGGTTATTTCTTTATCCTTGAATTTTTTTATTAAATGTTTTTTGAGATTCAAAATATGGTTGATTATAGTTTTTCTATACATTTTTCCTTGAAATATGGGTTTTAAATGGATTTGTTGTGAAAAACATTGTTTCACTACATGAAGTTGTTTTATGATTATTTTGAATGATTTATTGAGTTACACAAAGGGTGAAAAAAAAATTATGTATTGTTTCATGTGTCTATGTTATAGAAATGGAATTTTTATGTGAAAATGGTATTCCTTAACATATTAAACTTGTCTGAACACAAAGAGGGAAACCCAGGTTTCTAGGTGGGAATACTAAGACTTGTTTTCTAGTGATCCGGAGTGGTATAGTCCTTGTTTCACTTAGCTTATTTGATTATGACAACACTAACTGAAATTTGATGATGTTGGGGACCAATATACAATTATTTTTTCCCCTCCTAGTGTATTGTTCATGAGAATGATATTGATTACGGTTGTTTCTAAAATGAGATATGACATACCTAGGACCCACATCTTCAAAGTTCCTAAGGGTGTTCTTGTGATTAGTGCTCATCGAATATATTGTATTTACCATCGACATATGGTGTGATTGGATGGAAAATTTAGTAACATGAATATTTTTTTTAAAATTTTTCATTTTTAATGGTTTCTTCCTTAAAAACATCATTCATTTTATGTTCCATCATTTTAAAATTATTACTATCATATTTTATATATAAGACATGTAAAATTTATTTGTCTTTAAATGATTATCACATGGAACATTTTTTTGGTTGAATAATATTGGGATTGGTATCACACCTTTATTACTCCTTTTAGTGCAAGTAATCTGGGTTATGTTTGATATAGGTAAGGGTGATGTCCTTGGAGATGGTAGTTCGAGTTGTTTGCTTCCATCCTTGGTGCAGTGTTGTGGAGATGGCTTGGGGATGATGGAACCTTGTCATGTTGTGGTTCTAGAGTTTTAGTTACTTATAATTTTGTGTTATATCCCTCTTGGTATTTCTCTAAAACCATGTATTTTAGTTCTGAATTTTATTACAGGCCTGTTTGGACTAAATTTTCAGATTAAATTTATTTATAGTTTTTGGTTATTTAATACTTATAAACTCAGGTAAATAATTACCAAACTATTATTCATGACACCTGTGCACTTGTTCCAGACCATAGGGATAGGGAACGACCTTTGATACAATCTATGCATTGGGTTGGGTGCCGATTTTGATGGAAACCAGAGCTGGTTTCTGAAAATTAAACTTGATTGAAATGATGTAGTCTCCACTATGATGATCAGATATTCAAATCCCCATAACAAATTTTAATTTACATATATTGATAAAATATTGTTACATTATAATATGAAATTCAATCTATACCATGTATTACAGAAAATATTACCATAGTTATAATGATTATGTTTATAAATAGGGTAAATCTATGTGTTTTAATGGGAACTCACTACTATATGATATTTGTGGTAAGATTTTATCTAGGTTTCTCGATTAATAATATCCTTCATAAGATTCTGGAGAAATACATATTTATTTTTTCAAAACATTGATGTTATAAAAAAGTGTGAAGATCCAAAATCAAACAAAACATTAGTCAAATTTATGTCTATGATCAACATACCTAATTATATATCTTTAGAAACATCAACCTCAACTATAGTAATCACATTATATTTTCCTTTTCACCCATTTAATTTTCTATGGAAAATTCCTTTGAAGCATATGGAATTCATTCACATATCTATCCATCACTTTAGTTTTGATGGAATAAAAAATTGAAGATTCTTTCTTAATCTTATAATAACAACCAATATGACCTTTATCTTAACACATGGTAAAAAAAGAAATTCCCTACAATCATGTTCTACAAAATTTCATTCCATAAATTATCATAGGTTAAGAATTCCAACCATAACATATTAATATTTCATTTTTTTTCAATTTCATAATGCTTAATATTTTTCTTCTTTTATTATTTTTTCTGGAAAACACAAACTTATAGAATTATTTCTATGTCTTGAAGGAACATAATACTATATCCTTATATAAATAAAATTCCTGAGAGACTAATAGCCTTATAAAACTATGATTTATCTTATTAAATAAATTTTAAATATTATAAAAAGGATTATGTACATAATCATTACCATGAGTTTTTAACCTCGTAATGTTTTCTTCATTTTCTTTAACATTTTCTCTTTAATTTTTCCTTGGATTGAGAAATTTATTCTCTAAATCAGATAGAATATTGCGAGGAAAGAATTTTTAAAATAGTATTATCTTCAATTCATTCCAAACTATATTTTCTTTCATCTATCTCTTTATTATTCTAGATCAATGATCACTATTGATCAATGTCTCCTTTATGATGATAAAATTCAATGATTACTTTATTTATTTTTGTTCATCCAAAAGAAATAAATACTTTTACATCCTAAAATTTTATCAAATATTTTTTATAAAATTAATTTAATTTTTAAAAATAATTAATTTAGTGAAACAAATAGTTTATCTTGTGTTACACACAAAAATGAGTTTCTTCAATAGCGGGTATAACACTCAACATCATGATTTAGCAAACCAAGAACAAATATTATTTTAAATATAACCTTTATAATATATCCATTATATAAGTGGGTATGAATAATATTAAAAAAATTATTATATATATATAAATTTTATTCTCAATATAAATATAATGATATATTCTTATTAAATAATCAAACAACTTTATGTAATGTAGTTATATTCATCAATAATATATTCTTATAAAATATGATTTTATTTATTTTTTGACAAAATCATATACTTTTTTTGTGAGAATGATGAATTTAACAATATGAAAATTCATTTTTTTTACATAAGCCTAAAAAATATTTTTTAGAAAAATATCTTCAGAAACAAGTGTGAAGCTCTGTATAAACATCATTAAGATAAAAAATATCTGAAGTATTAATTCCATTGTTGAAAATAATATCGTCAAAGTAATTTGATTCTCAATATTAATGTGTGAAAAAAATTTCATGGAAGAAACAAAATCAATAATTTTCATCTATTTAGCAGTCATCTTCCAAGAAAGATGAATATTTCCATATCTGATAGCTTCCACAATAGTGGTAGAGTCACATTCAATCCAAATGTTAAGACACCCTCATTAATTTATAGAAATTTTAAAAATGTTATTTTATAAAATACAAGTAAGTTTTTAAACCATAAAATATAATTTATTTTTTGGTGATATTTTCTGATTTTTCAACAAATAAGGATTTTTCATAGAATAATGAAAAATACTATATTTTTGTAAAAAATTAATTTCTTTTAAATACATAAGGAATTTTATATGGAAGATTATGTTGAAAATTAAAATGAGTATTAATTAGTTCAATTTATTCTACTTAATTAATTTTCAAACATCTTTATATTTTATATTAGCATAATTTTATTTTGGGGTTTAATAATGGGTTTTTTTCTTCTAAAAATTATTTTAAAGTGTATACTATTTCTCCATTTTAATAAATTTAACCAATATATATTGAAAATATTTTAAAATTAAATTTATTTGTTATATATAAAATAATTCTAATTTATATTTATAATAATATTATTGCTAGACATAGACTTAATAAAAAATTATCCTGTGCTTGAAAAATACATTTCTTGAAAACCCTATATTAGGTCGCCTCTATAGGTTTTGTTTTTAATTTAATATTAAAAATTTTATGAATTGAATGTTTTAAAATAGTTTGAATATTTTTAATCAAAATAAATTATATCATACAATATGTTCAGATAATTTTACAATTATGAATTGTAAAAAAATTAAAAATTATTTACCATGGTTAATGTAAAAATGGGTTTTTTGGGGGGTTGTACTCAAATGAGAAGGGGTAAAATTGCCTAGAAACTTTTAAAAAACCCATTTACGGAAATATATATACCTAATATATTTTATCTTTGATATTTACCAATATTGTATCCTTTTGAAATGTGAAAAATGTCGGTACACCTTTTTCTTTTAAAAAATTAGTAGTGTGACACTCACCTCACTTATAAAAGGCCACCCCTATGCTCTCCACTTCACACTTCCATAACTAATTAGATAGGAAAATACATATACAAATAAAATTCTTTAACCCCTAAACTTATCATATGCGAATTATTCTATTCATAAATCCATTCTATTATGACTTTTGATGCACACCAAAAAAAGTTTTCTGAAGGCGAGATAATGTCCCTAACTGAGTGTTTTTATTTATTTATTCCTCCACATCCTTCAATTAACATTAAAAAATGATGATATGATAAATAAATTATATTAAATATACTGAAATGTTTTTATATTGATTAAATGGACAAAATATATCTCATATATCATCAAGTAAGAAATGAAACCACTGATTGTGTGTACGGTAGACTACTGCCTCGCGAACCGACATAGTTCATTTTCCATCACTGTTTCTCATGGATTGTTATTATGATAGATTGAAATTATTTATATTATATTTATAATATAATTATAATTATATAATTATTATGACACATATATATTTTTTATTTTCCATTCAATGATGGATATGATAACATCGCTCATGCGAAAGACAGACTGCTGCCTCATGAAGCAATGTGATTTGTTCTTCACTTACACTTTACAAAGAAGATAATAAAGAAAAATATAATGAATACAAGATATATTTATTAAATAAAAATACATATTGAAATTTAATAGAAAATTTAACTTCTTATAATCCATTATTTATAAAAACAATAACACTGCTCATGTGTACGGAGGACTTCCACCTCACGAACTGATGTGATGTGTTTTTCATTTCCATTTTACATAGATTGTAATAATGATAGATTAAATGAATATATTTGATAAATATATGACATATGTGTGAAATATATAAAATAATAATTATTCTTTAATGGTGATTTATTATTTCCTTTTGTTACATTCATGTTCATTGAGAAAATTGAAATCTTATTCATGCGTACATATAGCTTACTGTATCCATGAACACTATAAACCATTTTCTCTATTTAACTCTAATGGATTAATCTAAATAAATATATAAAGAATATATACGTTATTTATTTCATGTTTAATAATCTTTAATTCATAGAACCATGATCAAAGTAAATGGACCAAGAACATAAAACCAAAACATATGTGAAAATTGATGCAGTTATTACCCAAAACATAATTTTAACATGGAATTGTAAATACGTGTTAAATAAAAGGGTACTAGTATATAATATTGAGTAATATATATATATATAGATATATATATGAATATGGTTATGTAATATATGTATAATAATGTTAAATATATTATATAGTAGGTTTAACTGCCTATCATGGAATTCAATAATTATGGGAAAAGATTTCCACCTCACTTTTCTTACTTCTATGAGACACACACCATATTCACCACATATTTATTTTCTATGGTGTATATAATATATGTTAACTCAATTAAGGATTATTATCCTAAATATTATAGAGATTTAAATATTCATTTTATGACCTCCCATTCATGGGGTATATAATTTAAAATCTATAAAAGTAGTTAGAAATTTTTGTCTCAATTTTCCTTCATTACGACATATGATATGTTATGAAATATCTTCTATAATGAGGTGTATATAAAGCACAATTAATATTACATATCATGAATTTGTTTATTATAATGATATTTTATGTTTTATTTAATGATACTCATTCACGTATCCTATTATTCAAAGTTACCAAAGTAGTAATGATTTCATATTACAATCTCATCATTTCTTGGGATTGTTTGTGATTATTTTTCTGGTGAAAAATTTTTAAGATAAATATCTCAAGAAATGATTTAATTTTATTATAATTTTTTATTCATGATATTTTCAATTAATATTTAAACTATTAAATTAATTAGTAATTAAAATAATTTTTAATTTTTTGTAATAAAACTCGATTATATTTCTCTTTTCCGATCAGAAATCTATTTTCTTCCAAAACCATGTTTTAAAGAAAAAGTTTTTCTATTATTATATGATTTTAAAAAGAAAATTTTCTAACCACTTTTTACTTTTTAATAAGTGTGTTAAAATTAATATTCATATCTCTTTACAAATAATTCTCATTTTTATTTTGTTGGAAATGATAAAATAATGCTTGTATTTTACATACACAACATGAAAAATATTTCTCAGTGTCGTAAATGTTCTTTGATTTAAATATTACCTAAAATTTTATTCAAATATATTTTAACATGAAAAGTTTCCTTTAATTTGGAATTGTTTTTAGATTTTAATGAAATTATTCAAAATCTAAAATTATTTTGAAAATGCTTTATGTTTTAAAAAATTTATTTTCACAGTGGAAATAATATTTTCATCAAGAAATGTTCCATGTAATCTTTCAAAATCATTATCCATCAATGATAAAATCTTTTCATGATTCATAAGATTTGTTAGGGATAATATTAAATATACCATTCTGATTGTTTCTCAATTTTTATGTTGATGATGTGTTTTTTAATCCCATTTATTTTTCATGGGATACACTATAGTGAAATGATTTAATATTTATGAAACCCATTTTCATTACAAAGGTTATAATATTATGATATGATGAATGTTTTTTGATATTGTGGCAAAAATAAGCATGGTTTTAATTATGCGAAAGGTGGGGACTGTATCTCTATCCAATTTCATGGGTAAATATTTATATCTCATTAGATAATGTTATGAAACATGTTAATGGGTTTTATCCACTATAGAAAATAGGTAAATCCTAATCTGCTTTGGGAAATAGGTGTGTCCTAATCCACTATGGGAAACAGGTGTGTCTTAATCAACTATGTGAGTTAGGTTATGATTCCAGATCCACTATGTTGATGTTATCGATAGTTATCAATGGAATATTAATTGGTTTTCTATATTTTTTAATGCACCACACTTTTATGACATGATATTATAGTTTAGTATTTATTTATAATTATTTCGCAAACTTATGAACCATGTATTTTGAAATGATATTGATTTTTTCTAGGAACCATTTTTATGATCCATGATAGATTGGGTATGAAATTTTTTAGTTATGTTTTTCATTACATACACTTATGTTTATCCAATTACTTCATATGATCATGGGTTGTTATATCTATTGTATACCCTTACTGAGCATCTATGCTCACCTTTTTGTATGGTTCTTTTCCCAAGGTTATGAATAAATATTTTTCGTAGGGTTTGTTTATGAAGTTTAGTAAAGGGGAATATATCAATGATGTATGTTTAGGACCTGAACCAAAAAATAAGATTGTTTTCTCTAGTATCCAAACTATAGTAAACTATATTTTCTCAGATGTGTTTTGGGTAGTGAAAATAATTTTCATCTAAAAAATGTAATATCAATGTATGAAAATCCTTGGTCTCCAAAAGTATATTCTCTAGATACTTCATCCATTATTCATATACTAATGAATTATTAGTTACATTTAATTATGAAGGTTAAAATTACATAAAGTGGTCGAATATTGTTTCACAATGTCAAGGTTCACTAGTATGATCCACAAATGATCGTTTATTAATCATAACATAATTCATATCACCCAATACACTATTATATTGTTTAGCTACCAAACCAGATCTATTACCTCTCTCAAAAGGTAATTCTCTATATAGATTACATACATTGATAAATTTTACATTTTTTCTAATAGGTTCCATTTTTAATAAAGAAAAGTACTAAAAATTATCTTAAAATTATGTATTTTAAACGATTGTATATGATTCTAAATCTAATTCAACAGTAAATTTAAAAATGATAATTAATTAATAACTAATCTTGATGTTTGAAGACTTATGTATTTTAAAATATTATTAAATATTAATTTTGTTTCAAATCAATCACTATGGTTTTAATAGAGAATGTGAATCAACCAAATCAATTCACTTCGGAGTGTTGATCCAGGTGTGCGATCTTAGGGGAGCTTATCATGAACTATTTAAGATCAATTTACTACAGAAATCCCCCCTTATAGAGTTGTCATTCCAAGGTTATTCTTTAAATATTCACAATAACATTCTAGTATCTTGAAAGGCATGTATTTGGTAAGAAAACAAAAATATATATACTTTACCAAAACTTTATGATATTATCCAATACATATAATTATCCACAAAAGTCTATCTTAGGGTTATGTTATCGAATATATTTTTTCCTAAATTTAGTTTCAATGGTTTATATAGATCTTTTTTTGTTACCAAATGTAACACGCTGACACCAGCAACCAGATATCGGTTGTTAGTAAAAAATATTGATAGAAAATAAACTGGATCTTATTATTGTATCAAACAATGTTACTGTCTTGAGATACTAGACACATATACAGTCATCGTATTACATCTAAAATCATTAAAAGCATAAAAAATTCTTATTATATCATTATTATTTCTTATAGTGATTCCCAAAAAGTAATTCATAGATCCCTTCTTGGTATCTTGAAGAAAGTAAAACATAAAAAGGGTGAGATCACATACTCATTAAGGGAAACAATAAAATAGAAGAAATCATAGAATAAATAAATAAAGAATAATATCTTAGAGATAAATAATAATACAATATTCCATATAACACAAATTATAAAAGAGGAATATATCCATAGATGACACATAAAAACAAAAATAATCACATGAATAATAATAACTAGTTTCATAGAGATAGAATGTAAAATCTCAAACATCATAATCCCATCATTAAGGAATTTTGGAAATAAATCATACAAAAATAGGTAAGGTTTATGAAAAAACCCATTCATTTCTTATGATACCTACCAATGCATTGATGGGCTATAATAGACCCTCCATATAATTTACTAAGTCCAATTCTTTTATCATATGAAATAAATGAATAATAATTAAATATATAATCAACATAAACATTCATATTGTAAAATTATCATATTAAATTTTAATATTTTTCCTCCAATATAAAAAATAAAAATAATTTGATCACAATCCATCCATAGTAATATGGATGCTGATATGGATATATTATACCCCTAAAAATTATTATGATTAATTAAAGGATATTTCATATAAATAAATATACATTAAAGAAATATCTTAATGATTTATTGAGGAAAATACATTATAAATTTTTAATTATGTTAATTGAAATATTAAAATTTCTAAAATATTAGAAAAAAATTATTTGAAAGATACCCCAAAAATTTATAAAGTGATAGTAAATTAAAACGATTGTAATAATAGAGAAAATAAATTTTTATAACAAATTTCAAAACAATGATTCAATTAACACATTTGAAAAATAGTACCTTATTTAGAATATTAATAGAATATCCCTTTTAATCATTTTTATATAAATTTAAACTTGGGTAAAAATAAATTTTAGAAATCATTGGAAAAGAAAAATAAAAATGAAAACAAATGGTTAAAAACTGTTCCTCTTCTTTGGAAAACCTCCTTAGGTTTATAAATAAATACTTATTATGATAGTATTTTGATCAAAATGAGGAATTTTTGGATATGTGTAAATATTATAGGAAATTAGTTTTGAAGGGATTTTCTGAGCTAAGAGGCTCTTGATGTGTTGATAAGATAAGAGAGAAAATTTCCTTTTTTAAAATAGACATAGGGAAAAATTGGATTTTTTTCAAAATATTAAAATATATTAATATCTTACTTTGTCCAAATAGCTCCAAAATTAAGAATATTTGAATATGATAATATTTAGATTTGAAATATGACCATACAATGTTATTTAGATAGGTTTTAAGTCATTTAACATCTTATCATTTTAGTTTAAACCTTTTAACCTTTTTAACTTTTACTATAGTAATTGACTTTTTACCATATTTACTATTTATAATGATAGAAAATGAATGTGGTCACATTAAAAAAATTAACATTATGATTTTATGTATGGTTTCAATTTTATCAAATTTAATTTTAATAATTGGTATAAATTAATTTAAAAAACTAGTAAAACACGTCAAAAAAGGGTTCCATGAAAATGTCTTTTAATGTTTAAAAATGACATTACAAAAAAATAATGTTCAATTTTCATTAAAATTGAAATAATTGGATAATTTTAAATAAAATTAGAATAGTTTATCTTTAGAAGAAATAAAAAATCTAAAGTAAACTCACTAATTCATTTTTAAAAGTGAAGAACTGAAAGAAATTTTTATTTGAAGAAGAAAAGTACGTAGATTTCTAAAATTTTAGGAATAAAGTTGTCAGATCAACAGAATATATTTATATGGACTATATTACATATTTAAAATATATTTGATAAATATAAAATGTTCCAAATAACTAAATTGTATTATTATATAATTATAATTTCATTAAAATTCCATTTTTTTAAAAATGGTATTTTTTACTTGTCACCTAAAAAACAAATATTTTTAAAAAATATAAAAAATTCATCTTAAGTTAATTTTGAATTATTAACTAAAAAATAATATTAAATTATTAAAATTAAATATATAAAATTTTATATTTTATGTCATAATCAAATTCTTGAATAAGGTTATGTGCATTAAATTATCTTATAATTAGAAAACTTACTTACTATAATTGATTCTCGGGTGTTACAAAACCTTCATAGGATAGTATTAACGAAAAAAGAAGAGATTAATAATGAAGGGATTGAAGATAGGATGATTTTAGGTTAGGGATTAGTTGAGATATCTGGATCAAGGATTTTAAATATTGTGTGAGAAAAGGTTCTCTTTTATATGTTAGGGGATTGTCCCTTATATAATTTCTATGAAACATTATAATTATATAAATTATTTTTCTTAGGAAAGTAAGCCCTAAATATTAATATATTGGAAGATTACAAGTTTAAGGTCAAAATCCATCCAACTAATGATTTTTAAGAAAGGTTTTTTATTTATCTTGAATGATTGTCCATTTATTCTCAACCTTTTATCTCATTTTACTATTAACCTAGAGCTAGATAATTGCCCTGATTTCTATTTATAAATACCAAAAATTAATTTAAAATTATGTAATAATATTAATAATTCTAATGTTAAATAGGGATTCCATTTTATATTATTCAAATCAATGAAGTGGTAGAAATTAATTTTAATATATGTTTATAAAATGTAATGAATATTGTTTGAAAAAAATGTGTTTTAAGTGTAAAAAACATTAAACAAAATAAAGTATAATTTTTATTCCAATGTAATTAATTTGATTATTTTAAATCCAATATGGATTAGTTTTATTAAAAAATAAATTGAGTGTTACATCGTTAATGATTTATCAAAGTAAAATAACTAATAATTGTTTTTATTTGATAAAAATGTTATATAGATTTAATAATGTTAAGCTCGTATTTCTATGTTCATAATTATTTTTTATATCAATTTTATTTCTTATTTAATATTTATTTTTTCTCTAAAAAAGGTTTAATAAAAATGTATATTATTATTAAATCATTATAATGTGATAAAATTGATAGTTATAGAAAATTGAAACATTTCACTATTCACCTAAAAGTCAACTATTTTAAAAAAATAGAACCAATTTACCATAAGATTATTCGGCCATGACGAATTTTAAAATGATAATAATTTATTTAAATTAAATTTATAATTTTTTTGAATTTAATTTTCAGTAACATTCCTTAATAAATCCATTTTAATTATGGTATTGGTTCTTTAGAAATAAATTTTTATTAAATATAATTATGTCTTAGAAGTTAAATTCTTCCTTTAAAAATTTCAAACTAATAATATCTCAAATATCACCTCATGAATAGATTTGGGTATTTATTCATCCTAACTTCTTTATGTTTCAACTTTTCTACTTCGGTTGTATGATTTTTTCAGTGTACCTTCACCAATCGAGTCATTTAATTCTTCAAAACATGTACTCTAGTCTCTAGAATTTGGATAGTATCCTCATAGTAAGATAAATCGGGTTTCAATTCCATTTCCTCAAAGTTAATGACATGTGTTGAGTCTAGCATGTAATTTCATAATAAATTGATATGAAACACATCATAAAATTTTGAAAGGATAGGTAACATTTTCAAATAGTATGATATAACTATAATTCTTTGAAAAGTTTCAAAAGGCCCGATGTACCAAGGAAAAAGTATCCATTAAATTTCAAACTGTGTAAAACCGTTCATGTAGATACATCCAAGGAAACATGATCATCCACTGGAAATTATAAATCATCCTCAAATTTTGAACACAATTATTTTTTCTACTTAGTATACCTTGATATGTCCATGAATATTCATTGATTTTTTCCTTTTCTCCTAAATTATTTCTAATCCTAAATTATTCCATTCACTAAATTTATCCCAATAAATTATTAAATAATACATTTTACATACAATGATTTATATGGTTCTATTTTAATGGTCAAATTGAAGCTATTATTATATGAAAATTCTACAAAAGGTAAATACTGATCCCATGTTACTTAAAGGTCATGTAGTCATAACCTCAAAATATCTTATAATGTTTTAATATTCCTTTTAGAATATCCATATATATAACTAAGAAAAGTAGTTGACAAATATAACTTGGTTTCAAAATAATTTTTAAAACTCTTCCTGAATTTTTATATTAACTGAGTATCATGATCAGATACAATCAACAATGCTTCACCATGAGGTCTCAAAACATGATTAATAATGATCCAAAAAAGGTTCTCAAGATGTTTATCTCCCCTAATAGAGTGAAAATGTAATACATGGTAAGGTGATCAGAAGTAACCCATATGGAATCATTATTTATTAGAGTCTTCATAAATCCAATGACAATGTCTATAGTAATATCATATCATTTCAACTATGTAATATATAGAGTTTACATGATCTTTTAATATGTTTTTTCTCATCTGTTAACTATTTAAAAAGCATGAGTAATGTTAAATATTATGAAATTTACCGTTATATATTTTCCCGTATAAATATACCCTCAAATCCCAATACATTTTAATTCAACATGGGTATATAGAAAAATTTGAGCAATTTTATTTATTAAATATTTATCTTGTTAGACCAGGAACAAATTCAACACATATCCACATTTATTGGTGTAATATACCATCTTCATAGTCGATGTATACTATAATCACATCATCCATTTTTTTTATTTTCATTTGAAAAATATTATCATCACGTTGGGATTTTTTCACCATTATGGATGGGTTGTAAATCATTTGGAATAATTTTTTTGTTTCAAATTCCTTAATGATTATCAAATATAACATTAATAAATCAATTAAAATGTATATTTCTACATCATCAACTTATATAACCCATGATTTCTATTTAGTAACCCCTTATATATAAATTTTAATTATACAAAGTATATGAGGGAGGTTTGGGAGAGTTTAGAGAACCTTTGGAGTGTATTGGTGATTTTCTATAGGTGAATAATTAGTGCATGGTTTGAAAAACCATGAAACACCTATAAGAAACCATGAATAGTGAAGGGAAAAATAGAAGGTGTATATGAAATACATGGTATTTACAAATCAAGTGACTACATAGTAGAAATATTATGCTTTTATTTAGGGATTTGTTCTTTTTAATGTAGTGGATTCCATAGTATTAGCACACATTTTGGGGATCATGTGAGAAACTATGTGAGTTAATTCATTAATAAAGTGGCTTCCACATGGTTATAACAGAGTTTGACTAACCATTTAACTAAACCGTGCGTGTTTAAATAACTAGATCATAAAATTTGGATCTAGGTCGACCTTTAGTTTTAATACCTTGTTTTCCACCAAAATGGCCCAAAAATGGGATTTTGATCTCTAAAAGGTACAGGAATGTTATCCCATCGTTCTAGAGGAAATACAGAGGCTTCCCTTAGTGATTAGAAGATAAATTATCATGATAAGTCATCGTTCTCGATCATTCAGGATGTTTTTCTTAGATATACTTCATCCTCTATCCCAGTTTCAAAGATCTACACCTATAAGGGGTATATATTAGGTTTTTCATTCTAAATATGATTATATTTTCCGTGGTTTATTTTAGGTGAAGATATGTAAGGTGGGATTGTGGATATTCAACCTGGTTTAGTGATGTTTTTCATTCCATTTAACATTTTCCCAAAAAATCTCGACGAAGGTGGAATCACTCTCGAATCCTCTATATTGAAATGATTTGATTAGTTTCACATTGGTTCAATTAAATGGGTTTTATTATTAAATTGGGGTGAAAATCTTGAATTAAATTATCTTTAGTGATTATTTATGGTTTTTGGTGAAATTATGAAATTGTTATATTGTGTTGTGAAAAGTGCTTGGGTTTCTAATTTTTGAAATTTTATTTTAAAATATGGATTTTATGGATTTTTGAAATGGCTTGTTATAAAAAGTGTATTTAATAAAAATGTGTCTTTTATTGAAATGGTTTTGGCATGTTTGTGTAGGAATGTTTCTTTGGGAACACATGGTGTCTGTGCTCATATTACATTTATAAGTCTTGGTTGAAATAAGACCTTGTGCTTGATTCAAAAGGTGTAATGGCACATGGGGTATAATTACCTTCTAAATACATTGGAGATTGATTGTTAATTGATCATGAGTATGAAACTATCATAATTTTTCATGCATGGTTAGTGGTGTGGATATATACATTGTAATTGTTATACCATATGAAATTTATGAAATTGTTTTAAAGAATTTTTTGGATTTTTTCTTGGATATATTGATTTTTGGAAGACATTTTGATATGGAAATAGTTTATATTTAGTTATAAAATGTTTAATAAACTGTTTTTTATAAACTATTTTACATAAATTTTTCTAAATTTCTATCCTACTGACATGAGTAGTGACGTCATTGGGGAAAAAATATAGAGTTTTAGTACTCACATCTACTTTGGAACATGGGATTTTTTTTTGCTGATGTCATCTACTAGGACATGGGAAAATGTAAAGTGCTAAACATCATTATCACTGCGTCATGATACTTGGTCTATTTGGTGATGCTAGAGCACAGAGCATGTGGATTTTTGGAGTCTTTTGGTTGTCTTATAGTTTCATTAGTTGTTTTTCCAATGATTACTTTGATATTATTGTCTTCTTCTCTGGTACATGGATTTATTTTTATTTTGATACATGAAATTTTAATTTTTCATTTATTGATATTAGGAATCATGTAGTTGTTTGTTTGGTTATGAATTTTTTATTTAGTTGTTTTATTCTAAAAGGGAAATTCATCCCCGGCATGTATTTAAGACCTTCGATGTTCATTTATATCATTTGAAATCTGGGGGATTTCGCTTAAGGCCTAGTAATGACTCACCATATTCTTAAGCTAATGATAAGGGGAGGGAAATTACAAATGTTATCCATTTTTTTAAATAAAAAATATATTTACAAAAAATGGTATCAGTCTTGGTCTATCTAATTACCTCATCGATAAAATGGTATCTGTTTTTGTCAGTTAAAATGTTAGTTTGAGACGAATGGTATCAACTTGTTAATTTCCTTGTGAATCAAGTAGTCGATAGTTTTTTCTGTCTTGGAGGTAAATTTCATTCTTGTATATTACTTGAGTTGGGATCGGAGAATTGATTAGGAATTTCAGAGCTTGAAATGTAGAGCATAAAAATATTTAGCTAACCTTTTTATGTCGAACATTATGTTACTAGGGAATTGGGTATAAAAGTTGTCTAAAGACACTAATTTTTTTGGAATCTCATTGTTATGTGTTTAAAAAACGAGATGATGATGAAATTAATTCAAGGAATGACTTCCCACAAGGATATCAAAATCAATTTATGTAATGATTTATGATGGGCTGAAAAATTGATAATTTTTGAAAATTTTGAAACTATTTTCAAATGAATCATTTTGAAAAGAACTTTGTTTTAGTATTTTAAAAATAGACTGATTTTCAAAACCATGTTTAAAGATTTAAAAAATGGATGAACATGGAGGTGGTTGATCTTCAAAAGCAATTTTGTGGGAGTTCATGTGATTGAATTTGGAATTCTAAGCCTTCAGTTTTTAAAGAGTGAGAATTATGGCATTTTCAATATTTATAGAAAATGGAAATATGTGGGAGTTGTAGAAACCTAAAAAATAAGCAACGTAGAATATACTTGCACTTGAGCCACAAGTGAACTAACACCTATTTTAGATTAGCATCCGAGCATTCTAGGTTGTGGACATAGGGAACAAGAGGGATGAAACCAAAGAAGTTGATCATTCAGTCCTATTTTAGTAGCATAAAATAGCTATCTTCCGAGGTGATTTTGAACCACAAATATTAGGGGCATGGGTGAATAAGATGAATCATATATTCAATTTCATCATCACACTAGCAGAGATGGATGCCAAACCGAAATTGTATGTGCTCAGGGATCTTTCATGCAATTTTTGGGATCTAGAAGTTCAGGCTAAAGTAGACCAAGGCATTAATTGGGTTAATTTTAAAGAATTGTTCACCAAATAATTCTATTATCATATGTTCCAGATTCAAAGAATGACAGAATTATTTTTTTTAAGTAGGAAAATATGTTTTCCATAGATTATATAGCTAAATTCATGATTTTTGTGTTATTTTCATTTGAGGTTTCTACTAGTTCATTCTTGAATGCACACATAATTGAATAATGTTTGATATAAGATATTTTCTAGAATATTTCAATGATTTTTATTACTTATTATAAGAAGATAGTCAATAGAGAAATAGTGGCTGAAAGGGATATCTCAAGAGGTACATGAGGATGAAGTTTTGTAGATACCCATGGGAATTTGTGGGAATTCTATTGTTGGAGGAAAGAGAAAGGGGGAAGATACATACAAGGTAAAAGCATGAATCAGAATAAAATGGTTGAACCATGGAATCTTCCTATAAGACCGATAAAAAATGTTGGATGTTGAAAATTTGGTTCCCTTGACCATATGAAGGAAGAGTGTATAACACCACCATTATCATTCCATTACTGAAAAAATATGGGGGAACCTTCAATGATTTTGACACCATGCTTTGAGTTCAGGTGCTCTAAACAGTTCTTAAGTATCAATGGCACCGTTTACATCGATGGGGAGAGGATTAAAGAATAAATCTGGTCAGCAGAATAGAGCTACCCATGGTGATTCTAGGAATACTTTGATTTCCCAAAAAAGGAAATCTCACTTAGACACCAAAAACAAAGTGCAGCAACAATGAAATTATATAAAGCTGAGTACATTATTTTGGATAATTAGTATAAACAATTCATAGTGATAAGTATGGTTATTTTTAATTATACCCTTATTTATGTTCTATTTTAAACTTGTGAACTTTATTCCTTTTTTTCTTCCCATACTACTTATTTTATAAGAATAAAATCTGTGATGATTTTCTCTATGATAAAAATTAAAACTCCTCTTAGTCAAAGATAATTTTAAGCCTTTATGTGAAGTGAATGTTCTATAATCGTTGATGGGGATGAGCTAAAGTGGTACTTATCTATTCTTTTCAAGGATGTCTATGATGTAATACTTGGTATGGATTAGTAAAAAAATTTCAAGTCTCACATTATGTTTTATATAATAATAGTTAGTTTCACAAATGAGGGTGGCATTGACCTTCACTTTTGAGGAGAAAAGAATGTGAAGATAGGTGCAATGGGCATGATGGAACCCATAGTGGGAATGATCAATTACCATTTTGTGTCATTGACATTTTCATTGAGGGAAGAGATCAAAAATTTCTATTTTCGAGTTATCATGGATCAATTTACTAATGTGTTCCCCAAATATTTCCCTAGGGCTTCACTAGTAAAGGAAGTAGATTTTAGGGCCGATCAACTCCTAGGGACAAGTCCTATTTATCTTCAATCATTTTGAATAGAATAAATATAATTAATGGAGTTAAAAGTCTATTTGGAAGATCTATAAAGAAATGTTTTCATTCAGCCTAGAACATCTCCATGGGTAGAACCTATCTTTTTCACGATGAAATAATATTAATCTCAAATGATATGTGTGTATTATCCTAATAATAACCACGTTATGATAAAAAAATGTATCCACTTCCCTGAATTGGTGATTTATTCAATCAATTGAGGTGTTCTCAAGGATTCTCTAAAATCTATATTCGATCAGGATATAACCAAGTGATAGTTTTGAAGGTTGATATTCCTATGTTAGCTTTTAAAAGAAGATATGGCCATTATGAATATAGGGTAATTCCTTTTAGTCTTATGAATGCATTAAAAGTCCTTAGATAATTGATGAATATAGTATTTCAATGATATCTGAATTCTTTTGTAGTGGTGTTTGTAGACAATGTATTTGTGTATTGAAGGATAATGGCTGAGCATGTGAAACACTTGAATTTATTTCTGGAAATTCTAAGAGACTATTGTTTGTATTACAAATTATGAATGTATAATTTTTTGCATATAATAGGTATGATTTCATGGCCATGTAATTTCTGAAAGAAGTGTTTTAGTGGATCGAGAGAAGATTTAAGCTATTATCTCCAGAAAATTACCAAATAATTTATTATAGATACAATTTATTCTTGGTCTAGAAGGTTATTACTAAAAGTTTTATCATGATGTTTCATTACTATCTTCACCAATTATATATTTTACACTGATTAATCTTCCATTCCCACAGACTGCAGAATGTCAGATTTCTTTTCAAGAGTTGAAGGATCACCTTACATTGACATATATCATGATATTTATTGAATCATGAAAAAGGATATGTGGTGTATTATGATGCTTTAACAATTGGTTTAGGGTTTCATCTCATACAAGGAGACACTATTGTTCCTTATGACTAAAGTAATTTAATGATTGATGATAAGAACTACCCATCACAAGATTTGGAGTGACATGAATTTGTATATACTTTGAAGACATGGAATAATTACCACTTTGGGGAGATTCTTTGTTGTGTTTATGGATTATAAGAACTTGATTTCTTTTTATAACAGGATTTGAGAATGAAAAAGAGAATATGGATGGATTATCACAAAATGTACGACATTTAATTAATGTATACACTGATTAAATAAAATTTTGTGGCCGATTCATTATGAAGAATATCATATTATTATTTGGAAAAATTCCTTTAGAAGAGTGTTAGATGATGTCAGTCCTAGCCGACAAGCAACCATAATGTGAAGATAGAGGTGATGTTTTGGTTTTCATTCAAGTATCTTTTGTTCCGAGTTTGGTAGGGATGGATAAAGAGGCACAGAGGTCTGATGAAAAATATTTTGTAATGAGTTCAAAAATCAATGGTGAGGAGAACATTGAGGGATGAAAGATGGATGGTTGTTTAGTTTTATGGTTTTTGGATCAAATGGTCATACATATTTATTTTCAAGAATAAATTCTTCATGATTTTCACTATTTGAGATTGGATATCTATACTAAATTACACAAGATGTATAAGGCATTGAAATCATAATTTCGGTTGGTTGGCATGAAAATGAAGGTGGATGACATTGTTTGAAGATTATTAACTTAACATCATGTTAGTATAGAACATCAATGACTAGCTAGTATATTCTAGTCCTTACCTATTCCAATGTGGAAGTGGGAATATACTATTATGTATTTTGTTACAGGTCTCTAATGAATGGTTCTGAAACATGATTCCATAAAAGTTATTATGGATTGGCTCACAAACTCGGCCCACTTAATCCCTAATAATTAAACTCAAATGGTGGAGTATCATTGCAAAATCTATTTCTACGAAGTGAGAAAGAGACATGGAATTCCACTTTTGATAGTATCATATAGAGATATGAGGTTCATGTCTTGTTTATGGAAATCATTACAAAAACACAATGGGACTCAATTTAATATGTGTATGGTATATCATCCTGAGACATATGACCAATCTGAATGGATCACACAAACATTGGAAAACATGTTTTGGTATTTTGTAATGAATTTTTGTGGCTCATGGAAAGATCACGTTCCATTAGTGCACTTCTGGTATAATAACAACTATCGGGCCTCGATACATATGGATTCTTTTTAAGCATTGTATGGGAATCCTTATAATTCTCCAATTTTTTGGTGGAAATAGGCGAGACATAATTGGTTGGTATTATCATTGTTCAAGATACAACAATGAAGATTCTGTTGTTTAGGAAATGGTTAGAGATATCTCAAATTTTTCAAAAATCGTATGAAAATTATCATCGATGACCTATTTCCTTCGCAGTGAGTGATCATGATTTTTTTTGATTTCTCAAAGGCATGTAAATATATATCTTTGGAAGTAGGTAATGTCATATCCTAGATATATATTCCTTTTGAGATACTAGAATAGGTTGGTGAGGTGGTATATCATTTGCAATTTCCACCATAGTTTAATAATATACATAAGGTGTTTTATATCTCTCAGTTGAAAAATCATCATCCCGATTCAGACCATGTGATATAATGGGATCATGTTGGCCTAGGGCTCGATTCTACAATGATACATATCCCAGTGTAAATTGTGGATAGCCAAGAAATAGTATTTCATGTGCAAAGAATCATTATAGTGTGGGGTTTGTGAAAACATGGTCAGATTCTGGAAGAAAGTTGGGAACATCAGAAGGAAATGAAAGAGCAATGGAAAGAAATGTTTTTGGGTGTTGATGTTTTTCTTCTTCCAAGTGATTGTAAGACCAATGGTGGGGAGAATATATTTCCCCCTATTTCTGGAAAGTAACACCTTATTTATGATTTTTATGTATACAATGTATATGAGATATTTTTTGGAGGGCTTGGAGAATGTTGGGAATTTTCAGAGATTTTTTTATAGGGGAACATTTAGTATGTGAATAGGGAAAACCATGTGACACCTATTAAAGTATAACATAGTTAGACAAGGGTAAAAGAGAAGGAAGATGTGCGACACACAATTTTTCAAAACTTTGGGGCTACTAAGTAGAATTGTGGCTTTGGTCATTTAGAGATAGTGGATTCGACATGGTTGGCACATGGTTTGGGGACCATGCGAGGAAACCATGTGTGGTCCATCCTAAAGGTAGTGGATATCACAAGGTTAGCACATAGATTCCATAAAAGAGAGACTAAACAATGATTTGTTAAAAAACTAGATCCTAAAAAGTCGACCAAGGTCAGCCATGCGTTTTAATGCCTTTTTAACCCAAAATAGCCCTAACTCATGATTATTTCTCTAAAAGGTCATGTAAGGTTCTCCCATCAATATACATCTTATATGAAGGCTTCCCTCAGTGATTTTATGTGAGATTTACATGGTTAGTCATCATTATTGATTGTAATTTATGTTTTTCTTAGATCTACTTCTCCCTCTCTCTCAGTTCCATAGATTTATGCCTATTGTGGGTAGATCTATGGTTTTGGAAGCGAAATATGATTATGTTTTTCTTGTTTTTTATGGTAAGTTTCTAAGGCATTTTAGTGCAGATTCAACCTGATTTTATAATAATTTTCTTGATGTTTATAATTTTCTCCAATACTCATGAGGTATGTGGCTTCACTCTCAACTAATCTGGATAGAAATGATTAGATTAGTTTCAAATTGGTTTAATGTTTTTATTTTTATTGTGAAATTGATGTGAAAATAATGATATAAATCTTATTCAATAAAAATTTATGGTTTTTGGTGAAATTATGAAATCATGGGAATTTGTGGTGTAAAATTATTTGGTCTCTAAAATTTAAAATTTTTATTTTAAAATATCAATTTATTTAACATTAGAAATGGATTGATGGAAATGGATATTAAATAAAAAAGCCTATTTTATTGAAATGGTTTTGTATTGCTTGTATTTCCATGTTTTTTGGGCACTCATTGTGTGTGGGTTCATATTGCATTTACGAGGTGTGGGTGAAATATGAACTTGTGATCGGTGAAAAAGAAGTAATGGAACATGAGATATAATTTACTTTTAGAGACTGGGAAGAATGTTGAAAAACTATTCCTATGTATGGAACTATCATAATGATGCATGCATGGTTGGTAGTGTTGAAATGTGGAATGGAAGTTTTATTACAAATTGGATTTTTGAAATGGTTTTAATGATTTTTTTGGTTTATTTATTTGAAAATTGATTTTTTGAAAGACTGGATGATATAGAACTAGTTTATATTTAGTTATAAACAATTTTAAATTTTTTTATATAAATTATTTTCTATAAATGTTTCTAAATTTTCTAACCTAGTGGTGTGAGTATGGAATCATTAAGAAAAACCTACTGTGTTTTAGTAATCAGCATTGATTTGGAACATTGGTTCTTTTTCAGATTTCATCTACTGGGACATAAGAAAAGGCAAACAATAACAGATTTTTAGCACTACCTCATGATAGTTGGGATATTTGGTGAAGCTGGAACATGGAGGTTATGGATATTTAGAGTCTTGTGGTTGTTTTGAGTTTTATTATTTTATCTTTCACTATTTACATTGATATTGTATTCTTCCACTATGGTAATTTGTTTTAGTTTGATTTTGATAAATGAAATATTGAGTTGTATTTTATTGTTATCATGTATCATTTAGTGGGTTTTTTAGTTATGAATTGTTTTGTTATTTGGTTTATTTTTTAAGAGAAAATTATCCCCAAAATTATTTAATCTCGTCAGGATTTATATCCTTCCTTTGGAATCTTAGGGAGGTCACTTAAGGCCTAGTGACATGTCACTGCCATCTCAATCCACGTAGAAGGGGAGGTACAAGAAAATTTTAGTATAAACTACAAGATATTTTATACTCAACAAATCCCCAAACATATTTTCCTCCCCAAGGCTATAGTTCATTGAGTAATCACAATCCTTGAGTCATTCTAGTGATCATATTTTACTCATTTAGATTTTTTTTGATAAGATGTATTTTAATATTTTATGATTTGTATATATTTCAAATTTTCACCATAAAGGTTAATCTTACAAATCTTCAATGAAAGGATTACAACTACTGACTATATTCCCTTAGTAATATAATTATGTTCATGAATATTTACCTAGATTAATTAATTGGAAATAACTCTATCGTTCTACATAATGGAAAATTAAGGTCCCTTTTTTGGTGCAACACTATATATCACAAATCCATCCCTACCCGATGATAAATTTAATTCCTGTGCCCTAAAAAATATCCTCCGTAAATCTTAAAATAATTCCTTACATTATAAAAACCACATGAACACAACCCATTTACATTTCAATATGTTTAATTGGTTATCAAGTCTAAAATTAGAATTAAAAATCATCAATTGTAACTGGAGAAACCATGGAAACTACAAACCTTGGTAACATTCATTGGTTTTGGACATTCCATCATTAATTTTATCTTTAAATAATTAACATATATTAAATTTTTTTAGATAATATTTCTATGAAAAGAAAATTTCTAATTCTAGAAATTTCATTAGATAAATTTTCAATATGAATCCTTTTATATAAGATTATTAATAATGTTTCATAAATGAGTCTTATACTCATCAGATATTTTACATTATCGGAGGATATATTCAATAAAAACCACAATGAATTTATCAAGATGATCCTTGAAAAATATATTCAACAAATCCTAGAAATAGAGGGTTCATCAGCGAATCTAATGTGAATTACTATAAATTTAAAATTTCTATACCTTATAAGAAATTTTTTCCTTATAATATCTTCCTTGTTTACTTGAAGTTAATGATACCTAGAATGAGGATCAATCTTTGGAAATTGTTGAGCCCCTTGATGTTGATTAAATAAGTCATTAAATTTTGGTAGATTTTACATTTCAATTATTTTAATGGCATTGATTTTCTGTTAATTGATTCACAACCTCATAGACCCATCATTATTCTTAAAATAAAATGACATTGTAACAAAAAATCTCCAACCTTGTTTCTCTATTTACACTTAAATGGATGGTCCTCTTGTATAATGAATTCAAATTTATTAAATACTTGAATTAAAACCATTTTAATCTATATTCCATTTTTCAATTTCCTTTTATATTAATTTTAAATCTATTCATTTATGAAATAATTCTTTCACAGAAAACTTTATGGTTTCTCAGTTAGATTCTAAAAAATTAATTTGTTATATTTTTTATGGTTAAAGTAGTAATGAAATGTTTAATGAATCTATGTTATTTTATTAGTATAATGAATATAATTTTAATCATTATATATATATTTAGAGTCATCTATGTATAATAGTTATTAAGAAACAAATCACATTGATTCATGGAGGTGATATTCCACACGTACACACAAGCAGCATTATCATTATCTAATGGATTGAAGGATAAAATGATAAGTTATATATTATATTTATAAAATCGTAATAATTTCAAAAATATCATAATAATTTCATTAATTAATCCTCTATAAACATTCATGTAAAAATATTATGAAAAATTAATTACACCGCTATGTGGAGATAGTATGCCGTATATACGCACGAGCAATGTTTTCATTTTCCATGAGATGAAAAATAGATGGAAAATAGTTGTCCCCTAATTATAATAAAATATAAAAATATATATTTTATAATAGATTCATTATTTTAGGATGGATATTCTATATTTCTATGAAGTGGAAAAACAAATAAACATTGAAGGAGTTGGGTAAGGTGATTATATCTTCATTGAGATATCTCCCTTGGATTACACCTTAATCCTTCATAAGATGATGTTAGGGTAATAAAAGTAATTCAAGAATGAATGAAATTAATATAGGATCATTTTCAGTAAGGATTTTTATAATCAACAAAGATCAAATATTTTGAATAATGGAGGATAAGAGGTCTCCTTTTATAAGCGAGGGGAGGGACATAGATGAAATTACATAAAATATTTTTATAATATAATGTAATTTTCTCAAAAAAGTTTCTCCAAATTACAATAGATTTTATGATGAAAATGGCACGTTCTTAATAAATACACATAATAGGGTTTAATCAAGTTTTTTTGAGTTATCTTGAATCCTTATACCTCCAATTTTAACCCTTTTAACCCATTTTACCCATAAATGAGATGATGAAGATTTACCATGTTTATTAATAATTTAAAAAAAATTAGTTGAAGTTATTAAATAATATAAATTAATATGATTCCAAATATAAAATCCATTTTACGTAATTAAAATTATATAATTTTCATAAATTTCAATTTTTATATGCTCATATAAAACACACAAATTTTGTTTTTTATAAAAATATTTTTTTGAAGAATAAAAATGGTTTTCTTGAAAAGTAATGTATAATATTGATTCTAATGAAAAAATTGTATTCTTATAAATAAACTGATACGTATTTTTCATTAAAACAAAACTATAACTAAAATATTTTTTTACCGGACTATATGAAAAGAACTAAAAACAGATTTTATTCGAGAAAAAACATTAATTAGATTTATAAGATGTTTAGAATATATTTCCATGTTCAACATTATATTTTTATAAGTATTACATTACATAATTAATATGTATTTATTCATTTTTGATGTTTTGAAAAACATTCATGTTATTATTATATTATGATAATGTAAAAAAATTGATAGTTTTGTAAAATTAATATTTTTCCTGATTCTGCAAAATTGAACTATTTTTAAAAGTTATAAAAATTCATCTTATATGAATTCAAACATGGTGAATTCAAAATTGAAATTAATTTATTCAAATTAAATTTATAATTTTTTGCTTTTTCTGGTTTAAATCACAATATAGAATTATTCTATGTACATTGTGTTATTGTTTCTTTCGAAAGAAAAATAGACATACTATAATTGAATATCAGGTGTTACATTTTAACCATGTTTTTATGTATTTTAATTTTTGAATTTCACTTTTACTATATTCTATTTTTACTGTGATAAATAATTTAAACATTAGTAATTTAATTTTAATTTCAAAAAATAAAATATGTGTTATTATATAATTAAGAAACATTGATTAAAAATATTAAATCCATTTAAAAAAATAAATTTTCCATGGGTATGAATAATTAATTTTAACATTAGTTCTTTTAACTCATCAAAATACATTTATAGAAAATGTTTATATTTATTCTTAAAAGCTATTTGTGGGATAAAATTATCAATGATTTTAATTTTCATGATATAAATTGGTTTATTATAAAAAATAAAAGTTAAATTTCGTTAAAATAATTCTAAAACTAAATTTAACCAAAATAATATTTAATTAATAGACATTACTAAAAAACAGTTTCTTTTATTAGAAAATATGACTTATGTTAATAAAATGTTAAACATATGTTTTAAAAGTTTATATTTTTTTGGAGATGTATAGTACTACTCAATAAATACACATGATCATTATAAATGATTAATAATGTATAATCATATTCATACTTATCAATATAGTCATAAATTCCACGGTTTTAGATGATGTTTTTTTATCAATATTCACAAAAAATAAACTATTTTTGAAAAATCCAAAATATTTACTCAAAATTAATGTTGACATGAACAATTATGAAAAAGTTGATTTCATCAAAATTAAATTCAAAAATTTATAATCTCTTATTTTAAATGAACAAAAAAAATATTAAGAACTACTATATTATTGAAAAATTATGTTTTTAAACATTATCAATTATTAATATTATACCATATCAATTCCAAATTTAATTAATGTTAATATTTTAGTCTATATATAATAATATTTTAAAAATGATCAAATTAATTTCTTTATAGTAACATATATAAAAAATAAAAAAATAGTTATTTAAGAGAAAAAATTAACTTAGATTAAATAATTTAAATAAATTATTCTATATATATAAGAAATTTAATTTGAGAATAAATATTTATTTAGTAGATTTTCTATTATTCTTTGTATTATCTTCATAATATGTATTGATTATCTCTGAAATATTTTGATTTTTCATTACGTATGGAGCCTACTATAAAACCCATTATATTTATTTAAAAGTTGGGTGTATCATAAAATATTAGGGTTTTACATTATAACACCCTAAATAATTTCATCCTCGTAATTTTTATTATCACTTAATGGTGAAAATATTAAATGGAATAAAAAATATAGAGCGAAATCAATTTATAATTTATAGAGAGATATCAAGAATGTAGGACCCCAGGACACCCTGAGAGGGGAGGGTTGAATCAGGGTGTCATGTTTTTCTTTTAAAACAAGGATCTTGTTCCCACAATGGAAGGAAGTAGTTAAACCTATATGATGAATATGATCAGTAATGAAACATTTCTATGCAAAGAGATAACACAACAATTTTTACTTGGTTCATCGCTAATGGCTACGTTCAGGGAGAATACACCGACAAGTTGTCGGTCGTACCAAATTCCACTAATCTTCACTAGTTGTGGATTACAATGTTTTGAGAACAGTCACTCTGCCCTAGGATCACTGCCTTTACAAAGGTTCAGGGATAGCTCACTGCTTCCCTTGGGTCACTCCCATTGAATCCCCCTGGCTCACTGCCTTTGGTGAAGTCACACTCAGTTTAGAGATGTCAAGGTTTCTTCAATAGATTTGCATTGAAGTCTTTGTGTTTTATTAGCACAAGACTCTGCTTGCATCCAAGTCCGAATTTGATGCACTACAACGCACAGAACCACTAAAGCCGATAACCAGAACATGCATACAAGCTTCACTGAAAATTGTGCACAACACCAACCCTTTGCATGCAAAACCTTCCTATTGCGCACAAAATTTACTTTTTCGCGTGGAAAAACATTTCGCACCACAACACCTATTTTTGATCATCTGAATCTTTTACGTGCAACCCCAATATTTACGCGCAGCTCTTCCTTTTTAGCGCATCTTGTAATTTTCCAGGCAATCCAGAATATTTCTCTCAAGACCTTTTACGTGATCCTTTTTCCCGCATCAGACTTCAAATCTTCTCTAAGTCATCAACCGTATGGAATGAGCGTGGTCGCCTCTTATTTATAGGTGTCTGAGATCCCCGCGTGGAAAACCACCTCTGGCGCGAAAACTTTTCATGTGGTGTGTAATCTTTCTCGCAGGAATTGTTTTTCTCACACACTATCAGATTTTTCACGCAGCCCATGCCTCTCCCGTTTTTCGACGTTATGATTCTGAAACATTGTTTGCATGAAAAACCGCGATCCTCTATTTCACGCATCCCGCTATTTTTCACGCCAAACACACATAATTCACTCACAGGATTTATTTTTCGTGCACCACTTCTTATTTTCACCTTCCTTCTTGTACCAACAATCCATGTCTTCATTTTCCGATTTTGAGGCCCAAAAATTTGGCAAACACTGGGAAACTGCGCCACCTTCAATACTGTTGCCTGCTTGAACTGTATGATCACTTTGCTGGCACACATTCTGAACATCCACTGAGGATTGACAAAAAACATAAAACAAACTCCAATTCTTTCATATAATAGCCATGGTTCCAATAAAAAATCCAAAAAAAGTAAATATAACTGTTTTTTCTCACAACATTTCAATGATAATATTGAGTTTAGTTTAGCTATTTGAGAAAATAGTTTATAAATATTTAGTATAAAGTCTTAAATTATATAAGATACCTCTAATGGGTGTTCAAAATCATCCTCACATTTATAAACCTTGATATGTTGATATCAAATGAGATTTGTTTATTCAAATAAATAATTTTTCTCTATGTAGAGTGAAAATCCATTTCTAACAACTCTATTATATTCATTTAAAGGATAAATGATGATATTTTCAAATTTAACATCACCATAAAAATCCGCATGGGATATAATAATAATAAAAATATATTTTTTGTCTTATATTCCGATGTCTCATCATCTTGGGGGGTTAATTGATGCTCTTAGAAAACATCCACGATATACAAGAGTTGTTAGAACAGAATACAATAAGGATTTTTGAAATTTGAATAAAGAATTAGTGTACCATGAACCAACTAATTCTCACTATCCACTTAAATAATAGTATTTTAATAGACATTGTATTATTCTCTTGTTCTAGGTGGTTGTTAAGGGTTGTAATCCTTTTTTGACCTTATAGTAGGTCCTTGAATTTCATAATTCCCAACCACCTTAGATTTTATCCATTGTAAAATCCTTCCATTCATTTTATGGATCCATTTATTCACCCAATATAAATTGTATTGAGCAATATGGATGATATTTACACAATTAAAACACATTATTTTTCCTTTAAAAATTTCTTTTAGTTTCATCTTCCTTTATTTTTGATAGTTAGGAAGTTGAATCATATTTACTTCACCATCTTTATCACCTAATCATCAATGAATCTCGTCCTTCTATTATATTATTGGTTAATATTATTGGACAGACTAATGTTTTTAATTATAACTTGAGGTATTTGGGTGACCATAACATCAATATATTCAACAATAGATCTAAACCTTTATGGGTTATCATTTGTAAAATTACTGAATTATCCATCACATGCATTATTTACATGGTTCCATCATGATTCATCCATTACAAAATAAAAAATGGGATAATGTTAGTGATGAATAATTATCATTAGATAAGAATTATCATAAATGATATTTTGAAAAACTTAACCATAAAATTCATTGCAGTTTAAAACCATCCCATTATTATTTAGTTAAAACTAAATCACTCTTAGTTCAATATATGTTTGATTAGGTTGGGTTCTCTCATACTCCTCTTTGTATTGAAAATTCATTTCCACACACATTTATGCATGTCCCAAGATATTATCCTCTTAGAAAATACATGTAGTGTTTGAGTATAAATATGTATTCATACCCATAGAAGAAGAAAATTGGATTTACATTTGAAGAAACACTTTTCAAACACCAAGGGATGAATATGTTTTCTATACATATCCCAATCCAGTGGTGTGGTGGTGAGAACCTCCTCCCAGAAGTATACTGTAGATTTTGAAAATTGATGATAAAAAAGTTTTGGATGCCTTATAACACATATTTGAGGTTCATCCATACATTTTTATTTATTATAAAATAACTATCTAGGGTGTATACACCATATGAAGGGGTGTAGTTTACATTTCATGCTTTGATTTTACTTTTGGTGGTGGTCAAACAAACTTCATATCAAATGTTATAACCATTAGTTATCAGGTTTCATTTTAACCCTAAATAAAACTATCAATGTGCAAAATAACACACACCATTTTTCTAGGTTCTCATAAAACTACAAACATTTTTATTACTATATATCATTTTTAAATTAGTGGTGGTGGATTTATGACCACCACATTAAAATTCTCTATGAAAATGTAGCTCTTCATGGAGTTCGTGAAATGGTCACCCCACATAAAAATTCTCTCTGACATAATTTTTATTTGCACACTACCAAAAAATATATCATATTGTATTGTAATTCTCTAAAACCATTAAATACACCACAATGTTATAGAAAATAAATCATCACATTGAAAAGCTATTTTCTATTCCGAGGAATATTTTTTTGACCTTCGTATAGTGATGAAATATCACCGTAAATCCCTATGTGTCCAACCAAGTATGAGATTTATATAAAAAACATATACAAAGCCTCTTGACTCAAAAAGTTCTATGTGGATGCCTATTTATATTTGAACAACTATTTCAATGAATAATTTATTCACTGATAGGTATAAATTCTAACACACACTTAAATAATGGGAACATGAAGGATACACTAGATCTCAGACTGGATTCACTCTCTCAGATCAACTAAATTAAAATTCCCTATATTCAAACAAAGGAGTCCCTTCATGTTATAAAACCATAAATAGATCCCTCAAAAAATACTCATTTCCATGACATAACCATTAAATTTAAAAGTAAACACACAATCCTATGAAAGGAGGGTTTAGTGTCCTTATGGAATTTCTATATACCTAACTTATTTTATAATACTTTTGAAAATTTATCCATATTTGAGAAACACAAGACACCCTTAAAAACTTCTCATAAGCTACACTAATTTTCATTACCTGGGGTATGAGAAAAAATAAAGTGGTTTGATAAAAAACTCAATAAGGAAAGAACATATCATCATGGAATTAGGGGTAAGATTATATGAATGTGAGAAAACATAATCAGGGGGGAAATATCTTATTAAAAATAATATATATCAATAAGAGTCGTCCAAAAGTCAGTATAAGAGGAAATTTAATCTTAGATGATAAAATATGTAACAGGAAATAAGAGTGTGATAAAATGAATATGATGAATCTATAATAATAAAAATATGAACATAGAATAGAAATGTTCCACAAGAAAAATCATATGATTCCTAACATAGTGGATCAGGAATCACTTCTTGTTTCCCATAGTGGACCGGTCATCACATCATCTTTCTCAAAGTGAATTAGTCATTACTTTATATTTTAGTGATTATATCAGATTTAATTTCTATTTCCATGATGGGATTAGAAATTACATCATGTTTTCCAAACTGGACCAGGAATTACTTCCCATTTCCTATAGTGGATCAGGCACCACATCTTTTATTCTATTGTGGACCTATAATTACATCATGTTTCCCTTAATGGACCAGACATCATTAATCATTTTCCAATATCATTCCATGATATTTAACGAATTATCCAATGAACTAATGAATTATATAGGACAATACCATCACATAATCATAATCTATAGATATATGTACGATTAGAATATGAAAAAAATTTTACTTTAAAAAACACATAATTAACGCTCATAGAATTGATTGGTTTCAAGAAAAATAATCCATAAAAAATATAGAGAAAGAATATGGATAGTGGATTAAAAATATCCACAGTGAAACATATTTACAATTAATGATGTTGATATAGATGAAAATTATCATTTTTAAGATCATTGTAAAATTCATTTAGAAAAAAATATGAAATATCCCCCTTTTGAAATACATAGAGAAAACCATAAAAATATATTCCTTAAAAAGAAATAAATTGCTCCTCAAAAAAAAATTTAATGAATACCCTTTAAAATGTAAAATAATTTTTATAAAATATTTTTCTTTAAAAGAAAATTTTTGAATTATTTTTTAAAATATATACAATATAGAAGAACATTTTCCTTAAAAAACCATTTGAAAGACCATTTTTGAAATAATGATTTCATTTTTAAAAATAGAAATTTTCTTTTGGTAATTTTTTAACAATTTTATATTTTATAAATAATAATCATAATTTAAAATAATTGAGAAATAGATTTTAAAACATGTAAATTACTCTTTTTGAAGAATAATTCTCATATTGTGAGAGAACCCTTAAAATAGTTTCTTGAAAATGTTTTTACTATAACCATAGTAGTTGATGTTTTATGTCACATTAAAATGTAATTTTCTAAAAGGTATATTGAAAATATTTGATAACATTTAACTTCATGAATTATATTTATTTATTAAGACATGAAAAGAATATAATAGATTTTATATGAAATGTGGAGTTAAAGATAAAACACATGATCGTGAAATAAAAACCTGTGGAATATTTGATAATAACATTTTTGAAGAAATAAATTTTAAAATGGGATAATAAAAATTCAATTTGAAAATATATAAATGGAAATATTTAATTTACATAATATAAGACCTAATTATGTTTTCTAATATAAGGAAAAACATTGGAAGGAATTAAATATAGGAATATGGAAGAAAAAATGTCATTAAAGAGAATGAGTATTTTTCTTAACAAATTCGTACATTTATAGTTAAAAAATTCATTGAGGTGGTACTTTTGAATCAAAATTTTCATTATAACTCGTTATAAAGTCAATGTTCAATATTAAATATTACACTAGAAGAAAAAAAATCATATAATAATTAAGTTAAATATTAAAATTTTAACTCATATCAGGTTTGGTTGAGATAATAAAAGAAACTTACTTTTTCATTATCTTTAAAATTAAAATCCCTTGAATTGTAGAACATTAATGGATTTGGAAATACTATAGATTTACATATAAATTATATTAAAATAAACATATGTAAAATATATACACCTAAAAATGAAACAAGTGGTGAATATACATAATATCTAAATGAAGAAAATTTTAGATGCACAAACTATACCATTGTTCATGAATTCCCTGAAAGGGATTTATCCTTCTTTTTAAAAAATAACTTTCTCAATAACCTATTTTATAACCTTATTCATGCCTATAACCTCTTATTAACTTCATTTATCTTCATTTATCACATATATATATATATATATATGTGTGTGTGTGTGTGTTACTTAATTTTATTCTCATCATCAGATGTTATTAGCATCGATTGATTGTTTAGTAACAGTTTCCTTATGGATGTGTCAATTATGGTATATAGAATAAGAATTAATGTTTTTGAGATCTTATTGCCTATTGAATCATTTTTTATTATTATTTCTAAAACTCCAATTTTATTTCATAACTATTTTATTATTATTTGTGATGACAATGTAGTGATGAGCTTGTTTATATAATTTTCATGAATGAGGGGTGGTATCTTTATAAAGGGTAAGAAATTCCAACTAACAGTACAAAAAAAATTATTATTTATATATTTTTTAATTTTTCACAAGGAATAATATATCCTTAGTTACCCAAGATATAAATTTATATCATTTTTCCTACTGCTGGTAAAATCATCCCAAACAAGAATAAGCTATAATATATGGGTGAATAAAATTAAGAATGTGACTATTTTGTTATAATTTCAATATTATAGAAGAATGATTATTTTATTTATATGTTATTATAATTTTGGAAAATATTATTATATATTTAAAAAAATAATATAATACTAGAGTGAAAAAAATACATCACATTCATGGAGGTGAAAATCTGTATGTATAAACAAGCATTACATTTGTTTTATATTGTTCATAAGGAATATAGTTAATGGTTTTTAATTTAATAATATTAATAATGTAAAAAATATCATATTAATCCATTAAATATAGTCTTATAACCATCCTTTAATGGTGGTTTTGATGAATCAAGCATGTTTTTCATGGTGGTAGTAGTCTGGGTGTATGCAAGACATTGCCTTCATTTTTCGAATGGTTATTGTGGAAGGAAGAAATTAGATATTCCATTTTTAAAATTACATTTCAGAAAATTATAAATAATTATTTTGTCATAATTTTATCAATTTAATATGTTTTAAGGTGTATAAGAAGAAAATAGTTAAGATAGCTCAATCGAGAACATTACCGCTCCCTGGGGATTCTCTATATTGGGTAACACCTTTTAGATCCTTTGTGTGATATTTTGGAATGAAAATGGATTCTAGGATGTGGGGAGAGAGTTTAATAGAGACTAGGTGAGTGTTTTTGTCTAAAAATTATTTTATAAAGAGTGGATATATGTGGTGGATATGATATTATTATATAGGTGAAGGGAATGACATTTTTTGTAAATATATCTTCTTAATATAAAGATATCACATGTTTCACATGTAAGGTGGAGAAAAATTGAAAATAATGGAATTTTGGATGAGTTAAGGTCTATAATATATCAATAATTTATTTTTACATATGTTTTAAACATGTTTATTAATTCTTTTACTCTTATGTTTTTAATTTTCTCAATTTTTGTGGTGGTAATTAATATTGACCAAAGTAGTTTACATTTAATTCCAAAAAATGGTCATTATTGTATAATTTGTAACCAATAATTCCATATAAGAAACAAATTATCATATAAATTTTATTTTTATAAGGATAATTAGTTTTATCATTACCACATGTAAGACATGTAAACTAATTTATTTTGAAAAATGTATTTTTGAGATCCAAATCAATTTGTTGTATACAATTAGCAATGTTTTTTATTTTCATAAAATAAAATTTTTATTAAAAGAAATATAATTTGTGTGGCTTGAAAATAAATTCTAAAATGAATTTTCTCAAAATAATATCTTTAATTAAATGGAAATAGAAAAAAATATTTCTTTTATTAGAAAATTTCATCTATGTTATAGAATGGTAACCATCGATCTTTGGAATTCATAAAAGTTTTTCGAAATTTATAGTTATAATCCTTTAATATATATTTTATAATGATTTTTTTATATTTTATTAGTTATAAATTTTTCTTGATATAATCATAAACACTAAAGTTTTAGAAGAAACAATAATTTTCACTATTCACAAAAAAAATCAACTATTTCAGAAAAATCTCAAAAATTTATCATAAGTAAGTTTTTATATGATGAACTGAAAAAATAATTTTTTTTCATAGAATAAATTTTTTTTTAATATTATATTCCAAATTAAAATATAAAATATGAAGATTTAACATTTTAATTGAATACGTCATTACTAAACATTATGTGTTTTTAAAATTAATTCATATCAATTTAAAATTAATTTTTTTTTAATATATTTGTTCATATATAATAATATTTTAAATAATATCAATTTAAATTTTTATAATAAAATACACTACACGAAATAAATAACTATTTGAGCAAGAATAATTATTTTAATATCAAATTAGATGAATTTTTTATCCTATAATAATATGAAATTTTAGTTGAGTAACAACTTTTTATTTACTAGAGGTCTTATTATTATTATTATTATTATTTTCTTAGTAATATTCATCAAATATTCTGTAGCTTTTTCTATTTTCTTGTTTCATGTCGGGAATTTTATTGAACAAATTACAATTATTTCAAAAAAAGATATATAATAAATTTTAGGGGTTTTACAGCCTTCATAAGGATCATTCTAGGACTTTATAATGATTTAAAGTGATCATTGTAATGTTTACACCAAATAGAAAGATGATAATTTAGAAACGGAGGAACTTCCCATGGTTTCACTTTAGACATTGTGTGGTTGAATATGAACTTCATAAGGTCCATTCCAACGACAAAATAGTCTTCACAATTTTGTTCCCCAAACTTCATGAGGTTATTACCTTTGTTAGAAATGAGTTGAAAAACCTCATAAGATTTATATTATAACAACACATGTTTAATTAATTTAACGTTCATATGGTTCTTCATATGGTTCTATTCCTATGTGAAAATTCATGTGGACTAACATCTTATGTTCCAACAGATTTAAAAATATATGAAGATAAATATTTTAAAATTTATAAATATTTTATTGAAGAAATGAATGTTTTTCCAGTAACACCCACATATAGTTCATAAAATTAAACCTTTTTTTATTTCAGGTACAACACACAAAACCATGCTTGAAATCCCCGTGATATGGTATAGAAATGTTATTGTTTAGATATGATTGTTGTAACATAGTCATTTGATTGGAGAGTATGAATAGGAGTTACCGAACTATGAAATATATATAGAATATTTTTCCAAAAAATAAAGTAAGTGTTAATATTATTTAAATAAGTAATATCTTTTGATTAATAAGTACTAAATTATATAAGGTTAAGAATAGTTAATGTTTAGAAATGGTATTTTTGTATAAATGCAGGATTTCATTATACATTATATGATTCATTTTAAAAAATATATCTATTTAGTGTATTAAATTTCATGAAATATAATTTTCTCAAAATTTAAACTAATGAATATTCATTCATATATGAATTTATCAATGTATTATAAATGAAGATAAAATCATTTAATGGTAAAAAGAGATATTTTCTAAAAAACAGTTTTTATGTGGAAAACATATTTCTATATCCAAATAATTAATCTCTAATGATTAATGGTTTTTTATCAAATTTAGTGATATTATATTCAACAAAATATGAATGAAATATCCTACAGTTTTTACTAGTAAAATAATGAGAATATATCAATTTTTTCCTCAAAAACAATTTTTTACAAACTTTTTAAACAAATTTTGTGCATGGATAGTAGAATAATTTTCCACAATTTTTTAAATTTAATTAATTAAATTAACAAAAAAATTTATATTAAAATATAAAAATTATAATAGTGTGATTGCTCTATATTTTAATGTAATAGTTTATTTTTTATTGAATAGTAGAAAATACTGATTTTACAAACACTGTATCTTTTCTAACATCTTTATGAAATAAAAATTAATAAAAAATGTATAATTGTTTTCCCAACCAAATATGTATTTAAGGAGTAAAATAAATAATTAAAATTATTATTTTGAATTTTAAAATTCATTCTTGACTTTTCGGAAGCTAAGTCATTTTTTAATTTAATAAAAAATTATTTTTAGTTTTCTTCATTTAATAGTGTTGTTGGAAGGATATAATATTTTTATGGTGTAGTTATAATAAAAGTGATTTTTTTTAATAATATGATAATAAATTCATGGTAATATCTGCAAATCTTCTTTTTTGGACTAAATATGTATGCCATGATTTTTATAGATAAAACAACATTTTTTTTCAAAAAAGGATATTTTTTTCATTTTATTCACTTATATAACTGTTATTTCCAATCACTTAAAGAAATTATATATTATAAAATGGAATTATTGTTTTTAATTTTCATGTCTATTTATCATTATTTATTTTTTGATGTATCATATGTTTTTCATTGAAAAATTATTCATTCCACTGTTGGTTCATATCTGATATAGGTGCATAGAGGTTACGTTTTTTTGTATAAAGGGTCCCAGAATTGGTTGTTATGTAATTAGAAGTGGATTGGAATTACTATGTCGATAAATTAACCACTAATTAACTGTTTGAATCCATCAGACTGCTAATGAATTTGTTTTAGGTCCATTGAAAATTGCAGACCCCATCGACCAGCTGGGGGCGAGTCACCATCCAATTGGTGGTGCCTCCAACTAGTCGGTGGGCCTCACTAGCTCATCAGTACAATTATACTAGGAGTGAATTAAATTCACAAAATTAATTTAAATTTAAAATTATTAGAAACCTTGTTAATTTCCTAATTTGGAACCAAATCCCTATATTAACTTTGAGGCCGTACCTTATGAATTTTGAGTTCTTCCATTCATCTCCCATAGTTTCTTTGTCATTGGATTGATCTGTATATTATATAATGGTGAGTTTCATCCAGATCTAAACCCATTTCATCTTCCTATTTGAGATTAATTCATGGATATATGAGGTATCTATAGTTTCTATACTTATTCGATGATGAATTCATATTTTTTTATAGACTGGTGATGGGTTTCGTGAGTTGATGATGTAATTTTTTTTCTGATTGAGACCTATGATTTAATATGTGTTTTTTATAGGTATGAAGTTGTGGATAATCCTTGTAAACCTCTTCTTGAAGGAATAATAAAGGATGATCAAAAATATTTTGATGATACTTTTATTATTTTTTGGAGGTTTTAACATGTTAAGGATATTACCTTAAACAAATCTAGGTTTCTAGTGAACGATACATGTTTTTGGGTAAGATTTCAAAGACCAATCACCTAAAGAATATTTTATTATTCAATTTATTATGGATATATATTTAATGATTTTTTGAACGTGTATCAATGTTAGTTATCTAAATATAAGGTTCTATTTATTATTCTATGAGGCATTCATTATCTGTTCTTGAATTGAAAATGGGTCTAGTTATTTAGCGTCCACTTATCAGACATATCTCAAAACTAGTTCAGTTGATAGAATTTGTGAGGTATTGGAATATATAACTCTATTTTTGACATTGAATTGTCTCATTAATCATATTTAAATCTCCGTCTTTTTGAATGGAAACACGAGTTTGGAATATTTAATGTGTCAGCTAGTTCATTATGTGCACACAACATGATTCATGATTTAAACCTTGATGAATACTGGGGTAATTCATCAAAAAAAATTAGGTAGGAATTTACTTACCTTTTTAGGCCCTTTTATACTATTATTTTAATTATTTCATATTATGATGGAATACATTGTTGAAAATTCTTGGTGGTGATTTATTGTGGATGTGTGTGTTGCTGATGAGACTTGTATATGATTCCCAATACCATGAGCCTTTCTACTGTATCTTGGTACCATTATTTAGGTTGATCACAATTTATTTTATGTTTCTAATATAATTTCATTAAGACATGGTATAATGTAACTTATTATGATCTTCCATACTGTATGAGTTGACCATTACTTGGAGGCATTGTCTTGGTTTTAATAACAGATGAACCTATGTGGTATAAATACCCTTTAGAGGGAGAGTACACAAGATATGATGTGGTGATGGTGGGGGATTCATACATATGGTAGGAGTATGATATTCCTATGGTCCATATTGAAACATGAGGCTTTATTTATATTAAGTAACATGTCAAAACTCAATGCCTTGATGTTATATAGTATATGTTCACCAGTCATCCCTATGGATTGATCTGAGAATCAATGCATTGAGAAGGATGAGTAATATGTTTAATATCCTATTGGATAGTTTTTTATCACTTCCAAAATCTTTTGATCAATCTTTTTATATAGATACAAATCTGGTATATCCAAGGATTAGGGTGGATTGTTTAGCACACATAATCTTAATATACGATGGATTCATATTTCTTATGAAAGTTTTATTATCATGGAATACATATATTATACTTGTGAACACATGTTAAGGTCACATTGGTGGTGTCTTATGAGGTTTATTTCTCAAAACCTATATAGAAAAATAGATGCATGAATATAAATCATGTATAGGTATCTAGGGAATATAAATGGGACAATGGAATATAGTTGAGTAGTGGAGAATGAAACTTGTAATAGTACAAGGATGGAATCCTAATGATTGAACATCATTATTAAATATTTCCCAATTTCAAAATTATATAATATAGTTTATATTTCCAAACTATGTTCTTATTTATTTATTCATATGGCATGTATTCCATATATAATTAATTTTTTATACTTTACCATTTTTCTTATTTACTCTGTATTGTTATTATTTTATTTATATATTTAGTGTATGATTGTGATACTGATTTTATATTCTCCCAATTGATGATGTTCATACCCTTGCTAATAATCTATATCCTCTGGCATAAGTGGATAAAAACATGAGATCTTTGACCCTCTAACATGGCCCTAGTGGGTTGGGACGTGGTGTTATAGATACAATATTTTAATGTGGTCTATTTTATTTTAAGTCATAATGATTTGTTACCACAGTATAATTTTATCAATATAGTAAATGTAAAAAGGGTTAAAGCGGGGTAAAACTATTTGATAAGAAAAAAAACTATCTCTATAACTAATATAAATATGATTAGATATTACACTATCTAATCTTATATATTGGGTTTCCTTGGTTACAATTTCTAATGAAAATGAATTTATGATATTTTAGAGTTCATTATATTTACAAGAGTATCACTCTTTTATATTATAAAAGTGAACCTCTTATATTCACTTTTTCACACTCATTGAGAAATATATCATGACCAATCTCTACTATAATAAATTCACAACCCTATCACCCAATTCTATAGGTCTTGGTTTCATCAAAACACTAATCCCAGCAAGCTTATGATGTGATCCAAAAAAAGATATCCAAGGAGGAGCTATAATTATTAACCGAATTCTTTCTAGATTATTTTGAATTATACCACATTAAAATCTATTTTAAAAATCATAGCATGAAGGAATAATTATATTATTTATACTAAAATGTTATTATGAATGTATTAACTATGTTTCTACCACCTTTCCATCTAATGTGTTAATAAAATATCACTCGTGGGTATGTATGGACTACAACCTCCATAAAGTGACAAGTTTCATTTTTCATCACCACATAAAATTAATTATAAAAAAATGGAAGTAATAAATATAGTTTATAATTAGGAAATTGTTATCATTCTATAATGACAATATATTATATAATTTCCTACCCTCCCATAAATTGGAAAATGATAACGTTTCTCATGCGTAGATGTGGACTACCACCTCCAAAAAGCGATGTGATTCATATTTCACTTATTACATACAGTGATGGTAAAATCGATAGAATTAATGAATAATTAGGGAATTTATACAATTATTATGATTCTATAAATGTTAAACATTATCTAATTTATTTCTATTTCATCCATTATAAAAATGAAAACATTTTTCATGTGTTTGTATTGAGTACTATCTCAACGATGTGATGGACTTTATTTTTCTTGATAGCCTGACATTAATGTTTATAAATGTGAATTTTATTAATAAAAATAATAATTATAATCTTTTTTATATTTTTTAGTTATTGGAATCATGACCCTCTCGACCATGGTCAACAAACCAAAGTTAAATTATAATAATATAAATCGAAAGAACTAAAAATATCTATTGTAAACCTTACAAACATAGTAGCTGAATAAAGCAAAATACTGTAAAGATTAATAAGAATTATTAAAATATAATAAACATGAAATATCATCCTAAGAATGTAAATAATTAAATTATTTTTATTATCCATGAAATTATAATTTAGAAAAATAAAGTCGGGACACATGGTATACGTTTTTCTCATCTCAATTTCATTTCATTTAAACTTATATAATTTTCAACAAATGTTTTATTCTTTTCAGTGAATAAAAATACATATGGATGGATTTTATCATTTATTTAGAGAAATTTAAGTGTTTTTAAAATATATTTCACGTTTTATCCTTTAATGTAGTTTTTATTTAAATGTTACCAAGAAGTAAGCCAGGACTCTTTAAAACGTTGTTTTAAAAATTTTAAACTATTTTTCATGCACATCTATGATATTTTAAATATTACAAGCTTGATTATGTATATAAATAATTCTTTTCAACTAAAAGTGTCTTTTTATATAATTTTTTTAAAAATAATCCATACTATATTTTAACTACTAGTCGTTTCTATCTTAAATTAGAAAAACTATGGTAAAAATGTTTTTTCATGTATACCGACTAAACAGTTTTTCTATCCCTCATATAATTTTTTCATTATCATGAATGACTCAAAATTTCTATGGGTTTTTATTGAAAATAATTTTCTCATTATTTTAGTAATTCTTAAGGGTTTTCCAAAAAAATGATATTTATTCTCATATTATGATATAATTGTTTTCACTTTTCTTATAGTCTAATATGCATATTTTAGAGAGTTTAATTATGGAAATGAATTATCTTATTTGGTTTTTTATGATATAATTTTTTCAAATTTTATATGTTGATAGTTGATCACGATATATATCTAATGTTGGGTGTGCACAACATAGATATCCAATGCATTGGGTAATGTAATAGAGTTAACATGATATAAGTAACTCCTAAGTTATTTGTTTGAATTAACAACGATGGTTATTCATTTATATAGGTTATTATATGAAACATTTACCATGATAACTTTATGGGTTTTCAATTATTTTTAGGGGTTTTAAAACAAATACATGTATTTATCAAGGTATGAAAATGAGAACATGATTAATGGAAATTTTATGATCTTATAGTGGTGTAAGGATTATTTTTCAAGGAATATTCTTAATGAGTTACATTGTTTTCCCAATTAGAATTCATGATTGTGAATTTAGTTTATCTTTTCTTATTAAATATTTGATAAACCATTTTGGATCTGGAATTTATTTTATGGCTTAGTAAATCATTTCCTGAGATCAAAGTTTATTTTATGAAAAGGAAAACATCCTCATGAATTTTATAGTTTTAAAATGGAAATATATAATCCTTTTTTATATACTTTACTGATCATTTTATTCTCAATAAAAAATTTCAAATAAATTTTTTATGACAAAATGTTGTGTATTGATTATAATAATGTTAAGTGAGAGATTAATTAAATAAACCAAAAGTGTCATGAATAAAACTATTGTGTAAACATAAGAACATATTTTTTTGGAATTAATTAAGATTGTATGGAAATTTATATTTTATTATGTTATGATTTTACTTATTCTATATGACTATAAAACTAAATGATATTTTATTTGTAATACTGTTAGACCATTTTTATAAATCATGTAATTATGGATGTAATATATTATAGGGATCTGTAGTTTGTTTCAGAGAAAGGGATTAGATAATTCCAGAGATTATTATATTATTAGATTCTCATAGTCTAAAAATATTTAGAAATTAATAGGGGTAAATATGATAGTTTAATTATATATAATAAAAGTAATCCCCAACTTCAAAGGTGTATACGTTATGGGGAATTATGGTTTTTTTGGGTGTATTGAAAGTGTTTTATTTAAGGTGATATAGTTAAGGGAATATAAGTATTTATAATATTTTTTTACTTTTACTATATTTTAAACACTAAAACTAACATTTTTTTATTAAATGTATAGAAGCTACATGATCCAATTTTACAATTACTGAAAAGGATAACCCAGTGGGGTTCTAATTGAGAAAATGAATGTGATTGGAGAAGATGTGAAAAAAATCATGGTTAATCCTAACAATATATCATATGTTTTGATTATCACCGTGACAGTTTTTATGTTTTCTAATGAAGAAACAAGAAAAAACATATTGATGTATGTTTATGGGATAAATATCATGAGGGGGAAAGGATTAAACTTTTGTACATGTCATTAATTTGGGAAGAAGCAGTTACAAAATATATAAGTGGATCTAGAATTTTTTTTCAAATGTGGGAAGTATACGAATTATTAAAATTTATATCCTAAGAGAAATGATCTTAAAGGGGATAATAAATATTGTATTAATAAAGGTTTATCTAATTTATAAGCTATGAATATGAGGATGAAGAAATAAATAATAACATACAAAGGGTATGAATTATTTTAATAGTTTTTAAAAGATGTCATCATTTATTTATTGTTTAATAAAGAGTGTTTGACCCTCAAACTTTTCTGAAAGAAAAATATTAAATTGATTTTGACAAATATTAGGAAATGATTCACATTTTTGACAGTAGAAAGGAATTATAGAAAAAAATTACAATTTATGGTTAATTATTATTGATATATGATTTATTTTTCAACCGATAGGGTTATTATTTAGTGGATTTTTAAGGATTGTTTATCTTTAAGAATAATAATATATTCACAAGTCTAGACACCCTTTCGAGGTCTAAATGAATTAATTCATAGGTAACCAATAATATTTCGTGATACATTTATGGGGTTTTAATATTTGATTTTGGTATATAAAACCCTTAGGTTTATGAGGTAATTTACTATAAAGGTTATTTATGAATAATGTTATTATGTTACAGATAAAATTTTTATGATAAATATATCCTTTATTGATAATTATAACTTCGATATTGAGGTATTTATTGTTAATTTAAATGTTGGGTTATTATATTTATTTTTCAAAACATTTGTATTATTATATAGGTAAGCATGGTATTTTACAGTTACTTGGAAACTAATCGATTAATGTGGTTTTTGAAGAAGATCACTGTATTTTAGGGGAAAAAATATAGGAATTAAGGTAAATGGATAATTTTTGGTTAATGTGAGATTTTATGTCAAAGTGGTTTACATAATTTATGGAAAATTATTGTTTATACTAGTGATGCGTATATTATTTTATGACAGAAAAAATATCAATTTTTCATGATTATATTATTATTTATTATACATTTTTTCTACGTTACCTTATTGATGATTTTTTTGGAGGTACATGTTATGTGATCTTGAAATAATGTGTGATATTTTTTTAATATTTGGGTTTCATGATTAATATAGAATATTTTTATGGGATTTAATATTATTTATTTATGGTTTGATTTATGTTTGAAGTTGGGTGTTATTGTTGAGGCATAAGAGATTGATGTAATATTTTTTCATATGAAATTCATATCATATCATATATTATCTTAATTTGTGATAATAATTTTTTGGTTTTGTTAAATGGATAAAAAAATGAAAAATATATTTTAATACTTTTATGGATAATAAAATCCTTTTAGATTTAATTTTAGTGATTAAATCAAGAATATTTTATCAGGTCTAATTAATATTTTAAATATGAAATGAAGCAATAATGGAAAAATGCACAAAACACAACCAAAGGATGAAATTAGACTTATGAGTGGAATGAAGTCAAGTAATTATATTTTGGATTATTTTATATCTTGATAGTAAAATAACATCTCAACACAAATATGTGAAGGAAAGTTTATTTTTATATAGTGATATTTTTTAATAAATTCTATATTCTATATAATATTTGACACAAAACACATTGTCTAAATGAACCATAAAATATTATTATTTAAATATGACTATTATAACCTAGTAAAAAAATTAGTGGATATGAATAGAATTAATATATTTTAATATACATGTATATATAATTTTTGTAATTAGTACAAATTTATGTATTATTTCTTCATAAAAAAGAACCCAATTTTTATAAAAATTAATTTATACCTAACAAACATATTTTCTTCAAAAATGGTTTTATTTATTTTTGTGAAAAATTTATTATGAAAAAAATTATTGGAATTTTAGAAATTTTAATTTATAAAAAGTATCTCATTTTTTGAGTCTTCAATTAAATTCCATATTAGAATGATTTTCTTTGTATTTTCCTAAAAATATTTATTTTTTAGTGAATAGAGAAATATATCAATTTTTATTGAAACGGTATTATCTTTTAATGTTGTGAAAGTTTATTGTAAATTATATTAAATGTATAACTACTTTCTTTTTATTTAAAATTATAAAATTATTGGTTTTTGAATTAATTTCAAACATTAATTTTCATGTAAAAGTATTTTATATTTAAAAGGGAATTTTTGATGAAATTTTTTTTAATCGTGATTTAAAAAACTATTTTTATATTAAATCCTACCACTTCAATGTTTTGAATTTTTTAAAAATGATTACATATTTGGAATTTTAAGGTTCAAATATTCTACATTGTCCCCTTTTATTTTTTTATTAATATAAATGGAAACCTTAGTATTTGTTTTACCAAGGTAATAGGTAAATTAGGTAATCAATATTTAAAATAATGTGATACGAGATAGAAATAGGCCCTAAAACCTACCGTAATTGTATATTTTGATAATATATAACCAATTTTCATTTAAATGGGGAATATATTCCCATTTTGGTATCTATCTATGGTTATGAACTTTATGATATTTTTTTTTATGAAAAGTAAAAGATTTCACAATCTTGTTTTTAATAAATATAATATTTCTTAGAAGGGGATAAACTAAAGAACTTTTTATTTGTAGACATCCATGGGAACAATAATTGATTTATATTCATCATGGTACTTTATTTTTATTTTTCTTAAGAAATATTTAGATTTGAAGATTATACCACACTGATAGAGTAATTATTCAATTAATAGAAAAACAAAAAAATGTTAATAAAAATATTATAGTATTATTGTTTGAGATAATTTATATAATACATAAATTTTATTGAATAAATTATCATGTTATAGATTTATTAAAATAATTTTTTTATAATTTTTTTGTTTTCTTGATGTTATTAAATTCAATGAAATGGATAATTCAAAAAAAATGATATAAATAATATTGTATAATAAATAATATTTTTTTAGTGATATAAAATTTCTTAAAAAGTTATATTCTTCCTTGTGATTAGGTTATAATTATAATATCAACCATTATCACTTTATGGTCCATTTTCCTATTTTTTTGTAACTATATTGACCATCAAAATGTGAAAATCATTATTATCACATTATGTTTTAAAAGGGTTATTGAGGAGTTAAAACCAACACACATGGGTAAAAAAATAGTCAATACATGTCTAATATCTATTTTATGATAATATTTATACAAGAAATCATCAAATATTCTAAATAATTTAGTTTTATGAAATTTGAAATTAAAAATTAATTTATAATAATTTTATTTTTCATGAAATTTCAAGAGTTCCACCTCACTTTTAATAGAGAACATCTTCTTCTCATATAATCACATATAAATGTTTGTTTAGATTATAAAATTTCATAAAAAGTAATTAATAAAATCAACAATGTAATTATAAATTCATTATTTTGTGCATAATACCAATCTTGGTGGCTATTGGGTGTAATATAATGGGGGTTTTCCAAGGAAGATGTATAAATTTTAGCCAAGTATTTAATTTTTATTTATTATTTGACCTCTTTAAAATATTCTCTAATTATTGTGACATAATAATAAATTTATCATAAATATTCAAGTATTTTATTATATTAGTGGTATAATCTATTTACATTTCCATCCTTAGTAAAATGGGAATGAAATCAATCATTCACATGTACACTAGACTGCTACCTCACCAATCCATGTAATTCATTTTCTATCTCCAACTATCACAATCTTTTATAATGATGGATTTAATACACACACACACATATATATATATATTCAATATTCATAAGATATTTATCATTTCCAAAAGTCAATATATTTTTTACGTTCTCATCATCACATTCAATGAAAAATGATTATTTCATTCATGTGTTTGTGTATACAAGTGCCTCCTTGAAGCAATGTGATTATTTTTTCATCACCACATGACATGAAAGATATATGTAAGATTTTTGATGAAATAATATGTGGATTATTATATAATTATACTTATTATAATATAAAATGATATATTTATTATTTCGATGATGATCATTGAATGAAATGGAAACATTACTCATACGTACGTTTGTCCTACCGTCTCCATGATTATAACAAAGTTCATTTTTCATAACCATTATTAATTTTTGGTATTTAAATTGTAATTTATTTATGAATATGATAATGATTTCATGAATATTCTTATTTTGACTATGAAATAATGACTATTTTTATCACATTGAATATACAGAAGTTAATTTGAATTTGTGAATCGAACATCCTCAAAACACCTTACATGGATATAATTTATTTATTAATTCAATATGTTATTTATGTAAATGAAATTTATGTCTAAATTATAAATGTTTAATCCATTAAAATTTCCTTAAAAAATAATATAACATATATAATATAATTATATAGGATTCCAAGAACATACATGAATATTTAGACTTGAGGTAAGAGATTTCATCTCAATTTAATTTCATTAAGGGTTATTTTTTTGTTATGTAGGAAATTTCATATTTGAGGTGAATATACTAAAAAAATAATGTTATATATGGAATAATTTTTAATTCATGGATTTTTATGTTTCAATTGAAATTATATCATGAAAGGGGATTCTAATTAAATATCATCATGTGGTAAAGATGTTCTTAACTCAATTTCCATTCATTGGGTTATAGCTATTTTTCATTGACATTTTTATTCCAAGAATATGTTTGAATTGATCTCTAAATTTTTTTATTCAATATTTCCAATTTTTTATTTACATTCGTTAAAAATAATCTATCTATGTAATTATTATCAATTTTATATTATGATCTTTGTAAGGGTTATTCATCTTAGAATCTCTTTTGTTGGAACATATGTTTACGATATACACCAATGTTATTTGATTAAGAGTATATACAATCCGTTTTACATGTTATATAATGAATCTAATTGTTTTCATTATATTTAAATTTTCATTTTATGTTACTCTTCCACTATTTATATGAATGAAATGCTACTAAAGTCAAAAAGGATTTATGTTACAATATCATATCTTTTCTGGATTATTTCTATTTGAGTCTATTTTTGAGTAAATTATATGATTGTATTTTCTTTACAATATATAATTTCATAGAATTTGGTTATTAATGTGGTTGACGTGATTAATTTCCATTTCCTCCCCCATTGTATGAATAAACATGGAGATTTTTTTTGTAAGTCATAATGATCTTGTATCTTTCTTTAGATCAGGAATATCTCTCTTCTAAATCGATGTTTTTTAAAATATTTTCAATAAAATTAAATTAAAAAAATTAATTTCTAAAGGTGTTTTAAATTACCTTTGACATTATTTTAAATTTTTAAATGTTAATTTCATTGATTTTTTAATGGGTCACTTTTGACCCCCTTTTACAAAATGGTAGAAAAAATGATTATTTTTAACATTTTCAATATTAATAGTTTTTCCATCCATCATGATACCTCTTTGATTTTAATATTTATTTAATATTTTTCATGGTTATCATTAAAAAAATCATTTCATTAGTATGTGTAATTTTTATAGTTTTAAATGTTTTTTCAATGTGAAAAGGTTATTTTCATTAAAAAACATTTTATAAATCTATTAATGGTATTTAAATTCATCAATGTAAAAAACAATTATTGTTAGTTATACTCCATTATAGTTATTATATATTGATACCATCCAAATCATTTCTCTATATGGATTATGATCATTTAACATAAATTTTGAAGAAACCCATTTCATTTCCATGAGTTAATCATCTTTTAAAATAAATAAATATTTTAGGAGTTTTATGATGAAATGAAATAACTATATACGTTATCCGTGTTATGGTTATTCGACATTTTTTATTGTGGTGCATGGTTATCTAATAACATAAGGATGGTTGGGTAGGTTATATCCCTCCAATGATTTTGGTATGGAAGTTGAACATATGTTTATTACAAATATGGGACACCGATTAGGTTTATCCATAGAAATTAATGGAATATACTATGATGGGTTTTTAATGGGAAAATGTGATGGTTTTTATATTTTTTTCCATTATGGTTACACAAAATTTTAGTGTAATATAAAAATGATACATGATACCAAAATGTATTCACAAAGAATAATATGGGTTATAAAAGTTTCATTTGATCAATATTACAATCACATGGCTAATTATTATTGATTTTATAATAGATTTCTTTTTTAATGTTTTATGAATTTTTTCATGATAGATGATCTAGGTATTAATGGGTATGAATTAATTATTTTTATGTACTTTTATTATTTCATCATAACCATATGATAATCTTATTCTCACTGATGAATTTCCATTTTTAATTCTTAAGTTACCAATAATGATCATTTAAGCTCACTATTATTTTGTTTCATTTTTCCTCAGTTATGGGGAATCTTTTTAAATGAATTTTTTATGGAATAGATTCCCATAGATGATTTTGATGATCGAATGTGAAATAAAAAAACATAGGTATATTGGGAGATGATGTTGATATTTATAATACTATTGTTTATGAAGAAAAGTTTTTATTATTTTATTAATTCTATATTAATATAAACCGAAAATGTCATAGGGTATGTACGTGATCTAATATTTCAATTTTTTGCTATATATTATTGATGAAAAAATTGAGTCACATTTATGTATATAAAATAGAAAAAACTAATGTTTATATTTTTAGCACTAGATTCAAGATTGCGAGTTCGAGGTTGTTAGTGTTGGTATTAGAGAAGAGTTTAGATAAATATGGAGATTATGATATTTTCATGATAGGTTATCTTATGAGTTATGAATACCATCACGGATTATAAGATTAAGGTTAAGAGGATATGTTAAATGTCTTATAAACACCTTTTGATGTTTTAAGTGATGGAATTTTATAATGACTATTAGGATTTTGGGTGTTGTTTTATTTGGTTAACGTATTTTTAATCCTTTGGTTTAACATTATTATTTAGAGTATGGTTGAATTATATTTTGGAAGAATACATTATCATAATGTGTATTTATGGTGATTAATATTCATTATAAAAATGATGAGTATATTTTTGAGACTATGATATTTGGGAATATTCATATTTGGTGTATAATGTTGACTAGATATAAATGTAAAATTATGCGATGGAGAATATTTGAGAAAAGAATTAGGATTTTCAGTCTTATACAAGGTTAAGAATATTTTTGAATAATTTTAAAGATAGTTATTGATGGAATAATCTAGTTTGAATATAGAGTAAAACTATGGAATTTTGGAGGATAATCAATTTTTATGAATGTTTATTCATTATAGGAATTTTCTTAACAAATTAAAACCATCTATTTAATATCTATGAACATGAGGAATTATTTTTTACCCTATTGTGGACTATTTAATCTTTTAGAATTTTATTTTAGTTTGTTATGTGTGAAAGATTATCCTTTAATAGTTATCTTCTAGAAAAAATATGGAGTTGTGGTTGAAATTGATTAAAGTATAAAATTATAGTTATCAGGTAATTATATTTTATTACGTTATTATAGTTACTCAACTCTTGAAAAAATATTCTTAAAAAATGTTATCCCTTTAATTTTATTACCATGAAATTAATGTTATTTAAAATAATTATAGATTTACTGTTTTTGATGATAAAATTTCAAATGACCATATTTTTTTATCACAATTTATTAATCAATGGGTGTAATTTTTCCCGTAAACCTATTTTCACATTGCACTAATTTTATACTATTTTGAAACCAAGTTTGTGTTATCCTAGATGATCATCATATATCCATTTCTATATTTTCAAGTTGGATATTTATTAACCATTTTTATGATGTGACTTTTCTACCAAGGAACATTATAGTTTAACCATTTAATTATTGAGATCGAGTTGAAAATTTCAAGGACTAAATTTATTAAATGGTTCTATGATGTAATATCTTGATATTTTAAAAGGAAGACTATATTTGATAGATTATATCACATGAAACACTAACTCTAAACGAACCCTGAAATATTATTATTTAAATATAACCAATATAACGTATCCATTAAATTGGTAGATATGGATAAAAATAAAAAGTTTTTTAAATATATATTCTAATAAATTCAAATGTATTGATTATTTGTCTGGAAATAAGCACTTGATTGTTAGAAAAGTCAATTTTTCATTATGAACAAATATTCTTCAAAAATAGTACTAATTTCATTCTATGAAAAAATAATTATAATAAATTTCTTAAATATTTAGAAATTATTATTTTATAAACATGATATATAATTTTAAATAATAATATCAAATTTATCATTTGGTGGAATTTTTGTATTTTTATCATAAAATATTGATCTTTCAATGAATATTGAAATTATTTTATTATTGAAAACAATATACAATTTTAAGAGATTTAAAAAGTAAATTTTTATCATGAATTAGTTTTAAATTTTAATTACTTTATGATGATTTAAAATAATCCAATTATGGTTTTTAAATAAATTTTATACTAGAATGTTGTATAAATACATTTTATATTTAAAAACTGCATTGTTTCTCTAAAACTATTTTTGATCATGTTTTGAAGGTTTTATTTTATATTAAATTCATTAACATATATATTTTTTATTTTGAAAATTGGATTCCAAATTTATAATGATGGGGTAAAATTTTTGAAATCATTTCAGTTTTATTTTTTTGGTCAACAAGAATAGTAACTTTAGAAATTTTTGTTACTTTGGTAAATGGTAAATCATTGAATTGAAGTTAAAGATAATATGATTGTGGATTTAAATGGAACCAAAAACTTATATTAATTATATTGGATGAGTATATATCATTTTTTCATCCAGATTTATAATATATGACATTTTTTCAAATTGGATGTTATTATGACCATTATAATATTGTATTTAAAGAAAAATTAAAAAATATTAAAGTCTTATTTTTAATAACTATAATAATTTTTTACATGGGGATAAATAAGTGATATGTTTATTTACTGGTGTAAATTTGAAATATAAAAATTTTATATCCATAAAGGATATTTATTTTTTATTTTTATTATATAAATAATTACATTTAATGTTACAAAATATTGATGTAGTAATTACTCAATTAATGGAAAATTCAAAAAAATGATATGAAAAATATTAAAATTATATAGGTTCATATAATTAATTTTATCCCAAAATATTATATATGATCTTGAAATTTTAGGTATATATTTACATTTCTATTTCACATTTTACTTTTTTTCTTGATGTTATTAAATATCAATGAAATGAATAATTCTAAAAAGTGACATTAATAATATTTTTCAATAAATAATTTTTTATTAAATGATATTAAATTCCTAAAAAATAATATATTTGGAAACTATAATTATATATGGTAGATAATATCAACCCTGGTCATTTTATGAGATGTCTTTTGATTTACTTTAAATATATTGCCTCTTAAAGAGTAAAAAAAATTATTGTCTTGGTATGTTTAAAAAGGTTTTAGGAGGGGTTAATAGAAAAAGATAAAGGAAAAAACATAGTCAAACCATGTATATTTTTTTATTTTATATGATTATTTAAGACCTCATTCACTATATTTTTGAAATAAACCAGTTTGGAGTAATTTTTAAATTAATATAAATTCACATTAAATTAATATTTTTGGAATTTGTAATAGCGATCATCCCCTATCTTATAATAGGGAGGCTCTTCTTATCATTTAATCAAACCTAAATTACAATTTTTTTAAAAATTTTTTCTATAAAAATACGTTTATATAATCCCTAAAATCATTATATAGACCTTAGTTTTTCAAAATTACAAATATTGGAGGTCCTAAGGTGTTAAGAAAAGGGTGTTTTCCAATGATGTTGTATAACGGTTTACTGAATATTTTTGTTTTATTTATTCTTATACCTTCTCAAAATATAATCAAAACATTATGAGGTAAAAAAATTATTATCTTAAATATTATAAGATTTTATTATGTTAGTACCATAACTTATTTCCATCTCCAACATCCATCAAATTGGAAGGGGGTCAATCACCCATTTGTACGACATACTACCACTTTGTAAATCAGTGTAATTCATTTTCCATCCCCACCTCTCATGTATGGTTAAAATTGTGGATTAAATATATATATATATATATGATATTATTACATATGTGTCATTTAAAAAGATAACATACCATTTAATTTATAACCATTACATTCATTGATAAATGATAACTTTATTCGGGCGTACATGTGATCTTCCACTTCCACAAAGCAACATGATTCATTTTTCGTCACAACATCACATGAATGATATATGAAGGTATATGTACTAAAATAATATTTTTTATATAAATATTTTTATACAATGATAAAATGATTCATATCTTATTTCTATAATGGTCGCCGATAAAAATGAAAAGATTTTTAATGCGTATATACAACCTACCTTCTCCATGATTATAGCATAAATAATATTTAATAAATTTAATTCATGATTGGTTTTAAATTTTTATTTCATAAATAAATACAATAATTATTTGATGTATATTATTTTATATATGATAGTAAAATAACTATTATTACCATGTTCAACATACCACTTCCTATTTGAAGTTATGAACTAAACATCCTCATAACACTTTACATGGAAATACTTGATTATATATTTAAATATATAATTAAAGTAAATTAAATAAATTTTTTATGTATAAGGTATTAATAATGTAAAATTTTATTAAAATTTCAAATAAATTATATAATTTTGTTTTACATTAGTTAAAGAATGTAAGTGCCGAGGTGAGCTCAAAGTAATGGATTTTTCCACAATTTACATTTATTAAGTACTAATTTATTTTCATGGAAATAATTTATTTAATTTGGTGTATAAACTACCAAAATTATTGATATATCTTTAATCTTTTAAAAATATTTTTATTTTAGGGTTTAATTGAAATTATATCATCCAAGGGGGTTTTAATTAAATGTTATTAAGTGGTAAAGGGTTTCATAACTCAATTTCTATTCGTTGGGTTATAACTCTTTTTAATTGAAAATTTTATGTCATAATTATGTGAGAATTGATACATATTTTCTTATTAAAAATATCCAATTTTTTGGATTTTCATTTATTATACATGATATTTCCATTGATTAATTCTCAAATAAATGGTATGATATTTATAAAGGGTTACTAATCCCAAAAATCAATTTCATTGGGGAATAATTTTATAATATTCACCTATATCATCATATGAGGTTTATATAATACTAATTTTACTTTTTATATCCTGAATATTTATATATTCATGATATTTAAAGTTTCATTTGATGTCATAATTTAATGGGGCTTATGGTTGAAAATGTACCAAATTGGAAAGGTCATTATGTTACAATCTCCTTTATTTTTTAGGATTGTTTATATTATAGTTTATTTTGGATAAAGGAATATGATCATATTTTCTTGAAGCACATATAAGTTATTTAACAATGGCTGTGAATGTGTTTCACATTTTTAAATACTATTTACTCCTTTATTTTTTGAATAAACATAATCAAATTTGTTTGTAATTGATACTGATCTCGTATCTTCCATTAGAATGATAATTTATATCTTCTATATCATTTCATTATATATTGTTTTAAAAACTGATTACCAAAATCAATTTTTCATGATATTTGAACTTATTTAATATGTTTTTAAATATAAATTTCAATGTTTTCCAAATGGGTCGCTTTTGACACCCTTTAACTAAATGTTTGAAAATAGTGCCTATTTTTAATGTTTATGACATAAATACATTTTCCTAACATCGGGATTCCTCAAATAATTGAAAATTACTTTACAAGTTTACTATGTTATTTTCAAATAAAATTATTTTTTTAATATTTGTGATGTTTTTAGTTTTACAAGATATTTCAAAAGTGAATATAATATTTTCCATAAAAATGTTTTCATGATATTTTAACAATATTATCATTCATAAATATAAAAAAAACTTGATGTTACTTATAATATATTATGAATATATATTATTAAAACCATCAGAAAACATTCTATATATTCAATATGATTGTTTCAAAGAGATTTTCATGGGGGCAGATTCATTTACACAGGTAAATAATATTATGAATGAAAAAATGGTGGTTTTAATATGTTTTGTAATGAAAATAAATATATATATAATTTATTAATGTTATGGTTATTAGAAGTTGTATATAATTATGGGTGGTTCTGTGATAAACATAGAATGGGTGGGTCTTTGATTGAACACCAATACATTTGGTATGGAAGTCGAGCATATGGTTATTCTAAATATGGGATGAAGTTAACCGATTAGGTTTCTCCTAAAATATTATGGGAATATACTAATATGGTTTTTCAAGGGTAAAAACGATGGTTAATATATTTCTAGTCATTATGGTTAACCCATAGGTAAGTATGACATGAAATGATCAAGGTTACGATGATGTTCCCATTACAATTTCTATGGGTTATAAATGATTCTATTGATCCAGATTAACATCACATGTCACATGATTATTGATTAAACTGACTCTTTATTTTATTAAATATTTATAAAATGTTTCAAGACGAATGAAAAATGTATTAATGGGTATGAATTCCCAAATGTTACGAACTATGACTATTTCATCACACCCTTATATCCATCTTATTCCAACTTATTAATTTCAATTTTCTGGGCTTATATTTTCACTTTCTGGGAATTTGATATCACCCATATTATTCTTTCATTATCTTAGGTAATTATTAATGATGTTAACTGAATTTCTTGTAGAAGGGTTTCAAATGGATTATGTTGTTGACCTAATGTGGAATAAAAAATTATGGGTATAGTGAGAGGTAATGTTAATCTCTATGGTCCAATTGTTTATGAATCAAATTTTTTATGTGTTTTTCAAAATTATCTAAAACATTAATCCTAAAACATATTAATGTATGTAAGTTATCTAATATATCATTTTTATTTTATAGGGTTTTGATTGAAAAAAATTCGTCACATATAACGATATCAAATCTAGAAAATATAATGTTATGTTTTCTCACTATATTCGAGAGTGAAATTTTACGAATGTTACATATATAGAGTCTTATTTGGTAAACTTTTCCCCTCTATGAAGGTAATCATTGTGATACTTATTTAGATGTATGAGTCTCACAAGGGTAATTGAATGATCTATGAAATTTTTGGGAAATGAATGTTTCCCTAGACTTAATATTGAATTTTTTTCTCAAGTGGATATGATATCAATGGGAATAAAAATGAGTTTCTTTCCACTTATGTATATGTATCTTCCACCCATTGTAGTTGATTAGAAAAAGGATTTAATCCTTTTTTTAATATACATGAAGTAAAATTTGAGGATATAATTTTTTTAAGGGGAGAATGTAAGAATGTGAAATTTTTGTTTTCATTCCTTTAAAATAATACAACGTTTGATATCACTTAACACACACAACACCGATCTTAAATGAACCTCGATATACTATTGAAATATTTTTATTTAAATATGACCCTTATAACATAGCCATTGGTTTAACAAGTATCAATTAAAGTCACCATATTATAAAATATATCCAGAAAATGTTTCCTAATGAAATTTATATGTTAATCCCCCATATATAAGTACCAAATAATGAATTATATTTATTAAATTGGGTAATTTTAAGAATAGTTAATGTTTTAAGGGGTTATTTTTCTGTAAAAGTAGGTTCTTATTATATTTTATACATTTTATTTAAATGATAAACCAAAATTTTTAGAGTAACAAATTTATGGAAGTTTTTTTAGTTTTAAACTAATGAATTATAATTCATGTAATTATTATCAATTTATAATAAATATTTATAAAAATATTTAATGGGAAAAAATAATAATTTAGAAAAATATTTTTAATTTCTCAAGATATTTTTATATTTATAAAATTAATCACTATTTATTAATGGTTTTAAAGAAATGTATTGATGCTATATAAAATGAAATAAATTAATAATCATCTAATGGTTTTTACAAGGCATGAAATGTGAATTAATTTATTTTATCCGTCGAGAATGCATTTTTATTCCATATTAAATTGTGTTTTACTCATTTTGTAAATGAATCATTCAAACATTTTATTAAATTTTCTTAAATTTTCTTTGATAAAATTAAATTAATTTTTTATATCTTCTATTGAAAATTATTTTCTGCTATTTTTTGGATTTTTTTTGAAAATGTTTTTTTGGGGGAATTCTAAAAAATATCAATTTACCAATATCATAAATTTCATGGCATAATTATGTTATTTTCAGGAAATAAAAACAAATAAATCTTTTTTATTTTCCAAATATGTATTTAATTTTTAAAATAAAATATTTTAAAACATTATTCTAAATTTTAATACCCATACTACTCTTCTGGGAACCAAAGTTAAATTTTAATCTATTAATTTTGTTTTTTTAATAGTTGGAATATTCCATATTGTTTTTACATGGTTATATTTTAATTTTTTTTCAAATTAAATGATATTAAATTAACGGGAATCACCACTAATCATGATTCATTTCCATTAATAAGTATAACATTATTTTTACACCTAAAAATACCATTATTTTTTTCTTCTAAAAATGGATTATAAGAATTTCATGGGCATATATTAAAATTAATAATGGAAAAAAAATTAATCATAAATAATAGATTTAATATTTGGAAGCAACATGTTCAAAATTGTTAATGTTTTCGATTTTATTTTTAGGCATAAAGATTACTTACCAAAATAAAGGGTTTTCAGAAGATTAAGTGTAAAAGGATTAATGAGGAGGGTTAAAATATGGGTTAAATATAAAAATATATCTAAAAAATGTATAAATTTTATTTATTTATTGGATTTATATAGTACAATATATAATATTCGAAATTACATTTCCTTGGTGTGAATCACCCTTGAAAAGGGATTTATATTATTTTAAGGATCGTGATATTTACAACAATTCTACTAACCTCACTTACAAAAGTGCACCACCTCTCTTCACTTGTCCACACATTTCGAGGACTCTTGATCAATTAAGATCTATAATAATCACTTTAAAACTATCCTACCCATGTCCTAGTGGTATTGGAATTACCAAAAGGCTAATTTTAGAATGCTTAAGGTGTAATACTAAAGTGGTCATCTTATGACATAGCTATAAGTTTTAGTAGAAATATTTCAAGTTTATTTCTTTTAAAACCTCTTTGTAATTTATTATAACAATACTAGAATAATTATTTTAGTATATTTATAAAAATTAAATTTATTTAGGGTGATTTTATAACTATTTTTAAGAACTATCCATTATATTGGAAATGGAAACATCGCTCATACGTACATGCCGACAACCACCTCTACGAAGAGATGTGTTTCGGTTTTCATTACATCCTTGCATGGATTGTTATAATGATTTAATTAATGAGTAAATATTATTTTATGACATTATTGCAATTTTTTATTTAAATGATTACCATTTTATTCATGTTAAAATGTTAATCTCACTCACGTGTGTGTGAAGGCTACCACCACCACGAAGCCATGTGATTCGTTTTTCAATTTTTCTTTACAAGGATGTTTATATGGATGGATTTAATGAATATATTTTATATTTATAATATTATTATGATTTTAAGGTTAAAAATTTAACTAATTTTTTTTAAATATAAAAATGTAAAATCCATTATTGTTTAAATTTGAAATACCATCTCCATGAAATGATGCGATTTATTTTTCATGACCATATTACATTGAAGGTTCTATATGAATAAAAGATTTATAAATGTGATTTATAGTCTTAGGTTACTCTCAAAGTTTCACCAAAATTGTTTTCCCACATGGAATCAAGCGTGCCTTCCCCTATGCTAGAGGGTTCTGACTAATAACAAGGGTATATGGCGTGTCTATGGGGAGAATATTCCATAATGTTAGAGAAAATCATGATAGATATGTAGTAATAGATAAATTTAATGATTAATATGAAAATGAAAAACTTTTTGATATAATACACATATAACCAATAACTTAATAATAATCAAAAGGTTGAAAATAATTCATGTGAAAAATATAATGTTGTCATTGGATGCCTCTATAAAACTAGAAAACATGTATATATGGAAGTAGGAAATACATGATACATAAAAGAAGAAAAATGAAGTAAAAACTATCCAACCAACATAGGAACCATGCTAGTCACCTTCAACTAATATACATCCTAATTCATAAAATCAATATTAGGTGTCCAATGTAGGACACATCCCCATGTCAACACTTACATATATAGAATCTATCCAGGTATAATTAGTGGCATGAATAGCATGTGAGATAATTCTTAGTAGGCCACCACCAACGACATCTACAAAATCACGTATGTGAAGAGAGAATGAAATAGTGTTTAGGTATATATAAATGTAACTAAATTCCATAATAATAACTTATAACCACTTTATTCTTAGATGGTAATGTTTAGAATCAGGAGATATGTAAGATCTTGGTTCTCATGGAATTGTGTTCCTATTTAAATTTTTGTTTGATTCATTTTATGTTGTCTATGTAAATGTTTACCAGGTGTATGAAGATGCTCATGGGTGTTACGGGGGTTTGGGGAATGTAGGAAAGGGTAAATTTTCCCTTATTTTCATATTTCACATTTGACTCATAGTTAGTGCGAACTAAGTTCTCGAATCATGCTAACCCAGGGAGGGATACATGGTTAGGTAAACTACTCGAGGGGGAGATCCAAACCATTTAGTATTGGATAAGGGAAATACACACAGTTGGAATATTTTTTAAAACGTGTAGACCTCCCCCTGAAACAATATCACCTCACCCCTATTTGAGAGTGGATGAAACATGGTTTTCACACGATTGGAAAACTCTGTGGCCGAACCATACACCCCATTTAAAAGTGAGAAATTACCAAACTACGTGGTGATAAATTAAATGTTTCTCTCTCAATTTATTCCACATTTCTTCTCATCTAAACCCTAGTGACAATCCAAAATATCCCAAGACCACCAATGATCAATTTATATTGATTATTTTCCATTTTTAGTGTCGTAGGATGTAAATAAAAGATCAAGGTGATTCTAATCTTCTTCATGTTTCTCTAATTTGAACTAAGTTTTTAGATTTGTTCTTCTTCATATGAAGCCTTAAAAATATATTTTTCAGAGAATATTATGATGCGAAATCAGTGGGTGCATTAATATTGATCTAAGGCTATGATTAAGGGTGTGTTCATCATCAAATTTGTGGTAGGTGGTCTAGAAGTTATATACCATATTTTTTGTTATTGATTTGTGCATCTTCAGTTCTGATATTGCTTCCCTATTGATGTTTTAGTGATTCATTTAGTAATATTATATATAATTATTTGATAAATGATGGAATAAAACCCTTATGTTCTTAATCAGAAGCATTGGGGATGATTTGACCAATCTAGGGCCACCCATGCGGTGTTTCAATATTCTAGAACATGGAAAATGGATATTTTATGCATTCAAATTTCTTTATGATAAAGTATAACCCATGAAGAAAATAATTATGTGTTAGTTGAGGTTAAATGAGAATATTGATATTTGATTATCTTCTGTGATAATTTTATATGGTATTTTTTTGTATTAATATGAAATGGGTTAGATTTGATAAAGTGTTGTTCTATGTGAATTATGAATTTCACTTGAAATGCTTGATGTGAGTTAAAGTATGTGAATTGAAATTTTTTTTAAATGGGAAAATTCTTGTGAGTTGATAAATGTGTTAAATGGGATAACATATATAACTGATGAAAATGTTAATTTGGGTTAATGTAAGATAATTGTTGAATATATATAAATTTATAAGTCATAAGAAAGGGAAATGAGTTAAATGTGATATGAAATGTAAATGGTAAATGTTAAATGGGTTATGGATTAATATTATATCATATACAGGTGAATATGCTTTGTGATTAATACATGTATTGAATATGTATGGTTTGTGATTTGGTATATATGGTAAATAGAGAAATAATAATGTTCACATGGATTGGTTTTTGTGGGGTATTGGACTTGAAGATTAATGCCTATGTGTCAGGTTATACAAAGTCTCTAAACCCCACCGCATTATTCAAGGGTTAGGGAAGGGGACTGAGGCTTTATACCCCTAATGGATTCATTTTATGATACTACCAATATCTAGTCTTCTAGGTATCTGTGATGTATTTATTATGATATTTTAATCCCTAGTGAGAGAGTGACCTTGAATTAGTTATTAATTCGTGATAATTGACCGTCATAGGTCATTATGTAAATGATTTGAATGCCTAACCCATGTATCATGTGATGTAAATTAAAATAGTAATGAAGATGGTATAAGTGATGAAAATAGAAATAACTATGGAAATGTTTTAAGTGAAGATTACTACCTAATGGAATTTGAGTTATATTTTTCTTTACTTTTTCAATTATTTTATACATGAAAGCACTATCTATTTAGACATGATATGTTTTTCGACACCATTGGAGATGGCCTATTGATTTATAATCACACCCTACTCAGGATACTATTGGGTACCCGAGTAGAGCTCATCGAGGAAGGTCTCGATAAGGGATGTGGCCCTTTTCTAGGGAGTTGAGTTGGGATTGGGATGAGCCTGGATTAAGATCCAAATATGGAGTCAAGAACCCTCTTTTTGGAGTTAGTTGTTTTTATTTATTTTGGTCTTACATCACTTATGGAATTATTAGCATGACATGGCATATTTATTAACAGTTTTCATAAGTAGCCTATTCGGGAAATGGTATTAATGCATGTTCTAGATTATTTACTATTTTACCTGTATTTTAATATGATATATGATGCATAATACTCTGTTAAAGAGGTTATAGTCTCCAAACATGATTTATTAGGCCATCAATTCTAGTGAAAAACCTATAGAATATGGGAAGGTGTGCTTGAGGTAATATAGTGACGTGGATCGGGGAATCGTTTAGTGTATCCTCGGTCAAGGGTGTTACAAAAATTTCTAAGAGTAGTTATTTTACAAGGTATTATTATTTGGGATTGTAGATGATATAATAGGATATGTTAGGACGTTTCATTAAGATCATGGTTGGGATTAGCTGACCCATGTATGGGAGAAAACCAAAGTACCTAGGGTGGGAATCGTAGTTCCGGGTGTGTTTGTGTGTTAGAGGTGAATGATATTTCACCGTTGGGTGGTGAATTTTTTGTGTGATGTGATTTTTTATGATATTTTCCAAATGGATAATATGGAATGATGATATGAATTCATTCATCATTTTAGGAACCTAGGGGGATAAGTGGAAATCATCATGATAGGCACACACAATATTGGTGTGTGGGGAATGATGAGTAAAATGTATTTTATTTTCATGATAAATTTAATGAACATAGTGTCTATTAAAATTATGAAAATGTGTAATATGGATTGAATTTTATAAATCAATTCAATAATTGTGTTTAATAAAAGGTTGTAAATGTGTCAAAATCTCAGTAGTAACAATTTCTGAAATGAGATAGGTGTCTAAGAGAGAATATTATTCATTATATAATTAGAAATGGTTCTAAAAAAGTGTTTAAAGAAATACCTGTAACTATGTATGTAGGTTTACCAAATGTTATCCAAGAGCCATAGTAGGAGTGGTGGAGGTAATTTTTTTTATGTGTGATGATATCCATTGTGATAGTTAATGAGAAATGATTTGTTAATGTTTAGTGGAGAGCTTTCTTGCATGGTGATTGTATAAGCTTTATGTTATGTGTTCTAGGACTCATGTTTATAATTATAGTTAAATTACACTAGGAGAACGTTTTTTGGTCGGGAGACAAGAGGACATCATTAAGAGTGATCCACCAGTAGTGGAAAAAGTCAATTTTTAAAAGACAATATAGGAGAGGATTAGTTTCATAAGAAAATATATCGATTTATACAGACGATGGAACAAATACTAGAGTTGTTAGTACTGAGTATGTTTAATCTGACTAGAGAAATTTAGTTGCAGCACCCTCAAACATTTTTTAGAGAGGGTAGAACTAAGGTGGTGTTGTTTTTGATAGAGCCAATCCAGAATAGTTTGGATCATTTAAGGACTCCATCAAATAATAGGGTCATCTTGGTAGCCTACATATTGTGGGGAATAACAATGTTCTAGTTGGATATCCTAGTTTAGACTAAGTAGGCTGAGGGAATGTTTGTAAGGACATTCAAGAAAAAAATTTAGATCATTTTTTAAGAAGAACTTGGGATTGGAGAAGGCTGCAAAGATTATGAGGTTTAAATAGGGAACCTTGTTAGGGAAGGATTTTGCGGACCATTTAACAAATATGGAATAATTTGTTAAAGCACTGGTAGGGGACATGGATTCTATAGAGATATGTTTTTATGGTATAATTATTTATGATACTATGTACTAGGTGAAAATATGATGTAAGAAGAGGTTTGTAGAAGTGGTGGATCAGGCCCTTTTCTTAGAAGGGAACATAAATTATGATTCAGGCAGTGTGTTTTTGGTTCCATTAAATAAACTAGTTGTTTGACTTCTAAGGGAAGGAAGAATTGTATCAAAAATATTTATCTTATTGGAAGTTAATAGTGTATTTAGAAGAGAGGTTCATCCTCTCAGGGTGGTGACTAGGTGTTTTACTATCAGTGTGGTCAGCAAGGGAACATGCATGGTCAGTGTCCTATACAACTAGTTAAATTAAGAGAATGTAGAAGAATGGGGAATGTGTATAGGTTCTATAGTAACCCTTAACCATAGGGAATATATGTAGGATCGAGGCTAATTCTGAGTGTAAAAAGGGGATTGATAACCCCATATCAGAAAGGTATTTGGAGATTTATTGTTCAAACCTGTCAGGGTGGTGGATGTGGTACTCTAGAAAATAAGTGTCCTACTAGTAGAGTAGTGGAGCACTAGTGATTCATACTAGGGGTTAGAGAATAGAGGAATGTCATATTCAAGGGGTTCATTCTACACTTGGGTTTGTGAGGTCAGTCAATCAACTATTCAAGGTGTGATCCCTATTTCTTATACACGTTCTAATTCTTTGTTGGATACATGTGTCTCCCGTTCTTTTATTTCTACTTAGTTTCTGGTTGTGTTAGTTCTACTTGTGGATCATATTTGTGGGCTTAATCTAGTGGATAACCCATTAGGGAAGTAAGCATAAAATATTAGGCAACTTAAGGGTTGTTCTCTTGAGGTTATTGGGTCGCATTTCTCGTGGGACTTCTTTGTGCCTATGATGTTAGGTTCTTATCTAATTTTTTGGAATGCATTAAATAGTGTTATAGAAATAACATGGTGACTATTAATATCATAGGATAACATTCAAATCTCTTAATGGAGAATGTTATGTCCATTGTGGAGAATGGGATTTCTGGGCGGGCCGTGCATGGCCAGTTTTGTAGAAGATGGGTGAACTTGTGGCTCAAGTGGCTTGTCTCATTCTTGATTAAGAGGGAGTGGGGAAGTCTATATTTCCCCCTTTGGTAGATCAGTTTTAGGATATGTTTCATAAGGAGTTCATGGGGCGACCACCCAAGATAGATGCTGAGTTCATGATATAGTTTCTTCTAGGAGAATTTTTTTTTGTTCCACCATATCAAATGGAAACAAAAGAACTCCACAAGCATAAAAATTATTTGATGGAATTGGAGAATAAATGGTATATTGTTCTTAGTATGCCACAATGGGGATCTATATTGTTTTTTTCCAAGAAGGATGATAGATAAATAGTGTTATATGTCGATTAAAGTATGTTAAATCATATGCTGGTTAAGAAACAACACCCACTTCATATAATCGATGATGTCTTTAACAAGCTCGGATGTGATTTAGTGTTTTAAAAAATTGACCTTATATCTGAGTATCACTAGTTTAGGGTGAGGCCTTATGATGTAACACATACTACCTTCAGAATTAGTTACTCTTTGTATAATTTTGTTGTAATGCCTCCTGGGTTGACCAAAGCACCAACAATGTTTATGGCCTAATGACCTAAATATTCCACCTTTACAAGGATTAGTTTGTAGTTTTCTTCTTTTATGACATCTTCGTGTACTCTAAAAATCATGAATATCATCCCAAAAATCTTGAAATCTTTATGAGTACACTAAAAGAGAACATTCTATACACCAAACTATCTAAATTCCATTTTAGATCGATAGGGTTCATTTTTTGGGTCACATCAATTTATAGGAAGGAATTTTAGTGGACCTAGAGAATGTTAAGGAAGTTGTGTCTTGGGATCATTTAAAGAATTTTTCTATTGTCTGACGTTTTCTAGGTTTGGAGAGATTTTAGAAAAGGTTCATGAAATATGTTTCTCATTTTCAATCTCCACATTTGAGCTTAAGAAAGAATGGAATAAATTTGTAACAGTTTTTTAAAAGTGATAATTAATTCCATGAGTTAATGAAGAGATTAATGAGTACACCAAATATAATCTTACATGGGATGTATAAAAAAATTACAAAATTTTGTGATGTGCATTGGGTTGGGATTGAGGCAGATTTAATGAAGGATGATAGGTTTGTTGTGTATGGTTCACATCATTTGAGGCCTCATGAAATGAATTACCCTACTCGTGATCTTGAATTTGATGTGGTGGTTCATGCTTTAAAATGTTGGTGATATTACTTGTTGAGAGGGTGGTTTACTTTTTATAATATTCATAAGTTCTTGAAGTACATCATCTCTTAGTGTGATTTGAAACATCAGCTGAGAAGATATGATGAATAAATAATGTCCTTTAATTTTTTGATGGTTTATACACTAAGAATGGGAAATAGTGTCGTTGATACATTGAGTCTATAGACACCAAGATAGGTAGTTTAGGAACCTATTTACAAGTGGAGAATTATGGTTTTATTTGCTGAGATGCATCTATTGGTGCATGATTCCCACGATCTGGTGAACCATGCGTCCTTAATAGGTGATTCCATACTTATTTTATAGATCAAGGAGATAAAATGTGATGATCTAGAATATTTGGAAATATGGGAATATCTAAAAGGGGGAGTCACCTTCCGGTTGGACCACATATGATGAAGGGAAATTTTATGGTCATGGACATGTTATTTTTCTAACATGTATGTCAGTGGAGTTGATGAGAGAGTTTCATGCCCTGATGTGGGTCGTGTATCCTGACTAGACCAAGATGTATTGTGACCTTCATAGGTTGTATTGGTGGCCAAGAATAATGAAAGTGGTTTCAGGTTTCATTGTGTGATTCCTTACATGTCATTAGGTGAAGGTGGTTCATTAACGTCTAGGTAGTTTGTTGCAACCATTTACCATTCTGAAATGGAAGTGGTATGATGTAATGGTAGATTTTTTGGTATGTATCCAGTGTCCTCCTTAGAAGAATGATACAATATGGGTAATTTTTTATTGGTTGATTAAGGTGGATCATTCCATTCCACTTCGAGAGGCAGTCACCATGGATAAGATGGGTAAGTTGTATCTTCATGGGATAGTGTAGTTTTAGGGTGTACAATGGAAAATAGTTTTAGATCACGGTCTATGTTTAAACCATACATTAGGAATGGATTATTGAAGGATCATGGATCCCAATTTTTTTTAAGAACAACATTCTATTTGTAGATGGATGTGCTGTTAGAGAGTACCATTCAGGTACTAGAGGACATTTTGGGGGCATGTGTTCTATATTGTAGTGGATTGTGGGAAAATAATTTACACCAGGTTGTGTTTTCATACAATAGTAGTTTCCAGGATATGATTTGTATGGATCCATATTAATATATCTATAGTAGATCATGTAGATCTATGTTCTGTTGGATGAAAGCTTTGGAATAGGAGTTGTTGGGACCAAGTGTCATGTAGGAGACATCATAACAGATTCTATTGATTTAAAAATGTATGCAAACTTTTCAAAGGAGTAAGATGTCATAAGTGGATATATGTATTAGACCTATTGAGTTTTTGGTAGGTGAACATGTATTTCCTGATGTGTCACCATGATTGGGTCATCATCATATTTAGAAATAGAGTAAGTTAGTGCCCAGGTACGTGGGGCCATTTGAGATTGTAAAAATGATCAAACTGGTTTCATACTGATTGGATATTCCACAGTGGTGTAGTGGTATACATGATTTTTTTCATGTTTCACATCTTCGATAGTATCTCCTTTACCCATATCACATGATCAATGTTGAGGATGTTGATCTTGAGGCAGATGAATCCTTTGAGGAGCATCCAATTTGTATTGAACATTATAGTGAGAATGTCTTGTAATAAAATATTATGCTCTCGAATAGAGTTTTACAGAATCATGGTATTGTTTAGGTAAAAACATTGGGGAAGGATTCAGATATTTAGGACCAATGGCCCAATATTTTTAAAATGGAAGCTCATTGATGATTGGAAGTGTGGATCAAGGACGAGCTGTTATATGGTAGGAAGGCAGAAATATACCATTTTCATGGACTTATGTTCATATTTAAATATTTTTTTGAATCCCTTATAGCTATATGATTAAACATTTATTGGGGTTTTTAGGAATCCCAGGGGTTTTTTGGATTTTGGGGCAAGAAATAAATCGGAAAATGGCTATTCTTTGCAGGTTTCAAAACTGGAGAATTTTTTTTTCTAATCATATTCCCAAATCATTCTAAACAGGGGTACAAATGCATGGTTAGTTAAACAGTTCATGGGGTGGAGACAAAAAATGTGGCATTGGGTAGAGTCATTCTATATGGTTGGCACATGGTTTTTCAAACCATGTAGAGTTCCCGAGGTAACCGTATGACCTCACCGATCATAGATAGTGGATGGTGCACAATCTTCACATAGTAAGGCAAACTATAAATCCAAACCATTCACCCCATTAAAAATGCATTATTTACCAAACTCCCCCTTAGGTTTTTAAAATTGCTCACCAAATTTATTCCCCATATGTAACGACCCGGACACGAATAGCCACCTGAATAGTGCTTAATGGGTCAGGTGTAACTACCTTAGATGCACCTAACTGAACGCTAAAGGCTACCAACTAGTAGAGAGGGTCTTATAGGTATAGTGGGTAGGCTATAACCTCTCGGAGGATAATAATAATGGTACTGGTCTGAGTATAATAATAAAGATGAATCAGGAAAACAACTCAGTAGTCTCTAAACAGGACCGCAGAGCAGAATCACATTCAATATCGATAAACAGCAGAAGCAATAAATATAACAACAATAGCAGAAATAAACACAATGCCATGATGATAAATTGTACTTCTACTAAAAAACAAAACATGAATCCAAAGCAGGTCGTATATATATCTATAAATATAAAGGGCTCCAATGGATAACCAATAGTAGTTACAAAACAAGCATACTAATACAAGAATGTAAGAAAAACGAAATAACTCCAGCTAGGCCAGACCTCAAGGTCCATACCATCTACATGCAATAGCTAATGCAGCCCAGCTCCTGAAGATGGCCTCTTTCCTGCACATAAATCCATAAATTCTGCATGCGTCTCGAAGGGCCCGTGCAGGGTGTGAGATGAATCTTAGTTGGAAACCACCCAACAGTGCGTACCTTATATAAATGTTAAAGAAGTCGTGCATTTATAAGGAAAACAGTTACCAGAACGATGCACAAATAAACACAAACTCCACTGGGGCTCAGTAGTCACCATGGAGTGTCACCTGCTTCGGCCAATGATGGAATCTCTGTCATATAACCCGGCACCATGTGCCCCCTGACACTGCATGTCTCAAGTACCGACGTCCTGAAGGCACGCCTGAGAAATAGTAACCCGAAGGAACAATAATGCCTATCCTCAATACGTTACTAGAGTGACAACGATGTCTGCCTTCAAATAATATAGCATGAGGGACAACAATGTCTACCCTCAAAACAATGTATCCAGAATGAAATCGATATATGCCCTCAAACAAATTATCCAGAGGGACAATGATATCTACCATAAAATAATGGTGAGACTCTACTCCCAACCCAATAACCTCAATGTTATCCCAAGAAGGCTCCTCACCTTCCACGCGGCTTCCTACAGCAAGCACCCCCATACCGACAGTACCTAAACCACAATTAACGGGAGCCTCTAGCCACAAGAGTGGTTAGAACCACCTCATCACAGAGTCTCTCTGTGTGCACACTACTCCAAGTTTCTAGGTGAGTGGTAATCACCAAAATAGTACCCAATCCACAAAACCTCTGACACCTCTTTTCCTTGCGACTGTGCCGCTCAAGTTTGATGGCTGTGACATCCCAGTAACCCGGGCCATGCCCAACCTGACAGTCCTCCTACCTCAAACTGTTGCCCATGACACCCAATCCCATGGTCATAACCACCCAACGTAACCTAGGAAAAGCCCAAAATGTTATCAAAATCACTAAACAATACTGAGTCCATGACTAGCACAACACGATGGTTCTATCATATGCAATATCACAAATCACATATATAATCACAATGGAAAACTCTAAATAGGAAAGACAACGAAACAGTTGAATTACACTAGCAAGGTGTTGTCCCATACTAGCACTGAGGTCTCGAGGGACTCTAACAATTTATATCAAGGTTCAGTAAACTAAAATCAACAGTTTATAACAATAAAATTCAATTAAACTCATTTTGGTGCGCCTGCTAAAATGCCCCAATGAGAATCTACCACTCACCTGACCCCACTCATGCAAAACAGGTAATAGGGCATACCCCAATTCATACCGTAGGTAAATTATCAATTAATATTCATAATCATTAATGTTGCATACCCAGAGGCATCAATGTTCAGTAAACTAAACTCTAACAATTCATATCACTGGGAATTTATTCATCACTTGTGGTAAATACTCATTTGGGGATTGGCGCACGAAAAGTTACCAATAGTGAAATATTTATAGATTTATAGTATCTCCCTATGTTCTTCATGTGATCTCTACTATAGACACATAGATGACATCGAACAATTATTTTTGAGATAAGCTACATCATCATCAATGTTGCATTATATTTATGATATGTTTGTGATCCCTCTACACCGCATATGCTCATCTCGTGGTTTCATTGATAGTTGGTCTTAACTCCTACTATCCCCCAACTAAAGAATATTTTTTGTGTTGTTGGTATGGAGTTAATTTATCTTATCTAGTGCACTTATTATAAATAGTTACATAGTTAGGATAAGTTTTTTCTTAATATTTTCTATGTCAATTATTGGTTGTTATCAGGAAAGCTATGTAACATCCCCGGTAAATGAAGAATAAGAGATTTTAATATTTATTAATATTTGTGAATTAAATATTAATTTTACTTTAAAAGGGTTTATTTGTTCGATAGCGTACCCGATACGCAACAACAGGTTTCTTTGAAATCTTTCGTTGCACACTAATTATATAATAATATTATTTTAAATGGTAGTTAAATCATAGCCATTATATTGGATAGAATGAAAAAAACTAAATACAATATGATTATACATGTTTGTTAAATTTATTTACATTTATCCAATAAAATTTAAGGTCTTAAAAATGTGACTGAATCTAATTTTAAGCATAATTTACATTAAATGTTCGATTTAACACCTTTTAATGGAGAAACCTCTTTAAATTTAGTTTTATCCAAATTAATACATTCTATTTCACCAAATAAAATCCTTCTTTATAATGGGGACATCAAAATTTACTTTGTGTAAATTTTTTGAAATTTTCTGACAAAGTTCATTTTTTAATGAATAGTGAAAAATATTGTATTTTATTTCAGAACTACATTTTAATCTTATTTATTTATATGGATAGATTATATTTTTAATTGGTTTTAAAGTGTAATTAGAATATATTTTTATCATTTAATCCAATTTTGGTCATTGGAATTAATTTCACTTTGAAAGTGGACATAAACAAGTGTCAATCTTTTTATAGTTATTGTTTCTTAAAAACAATCTATTTGTTTTGACAACGGGAATTAATTTTAAATTAATTAATTAAAATTCTATGTTTTGAATTGGGAAAACAGTCATCATTTTTTAACTCGTAATATCAAATAAATATTAGGCTTAATTTTTGGTATTTTTCTGAAAAATTTCAATTTTTTATGAATAGTGAAACCACTAAGTAGTAGTTAAAAAAATTGACTTTTTCATTTAAATGAATTTTTACCACTTCTGTGAATTTAATTTTGAAAATAAACATACATGGTTGTTATTAGTAAGTAAAATATGGTTCAATAAGATGAAAATAATTTTTGGTGAATAGTAACTTCTGACTTTTATTTAGCGCGGTTAAAGGTATATAGGGTAATTCAAGGTAAAACAAATATTTTAACACTTCAAAATTACCTTAAAACTTGTCCTAAACTTATTTAATAATTAATGGCAGACCATGGGTATCCTTGGGTAGATTTTTGGACCCCATGGAGCCACTGATGAATGGTAATGACACTTTATATTAATTAATTTAAAGTAAAGGAAAAAATAACAAAAAAAAATCTTTTAGTAAATTAATTTTTATATGGTGTTATATAAGTTATATTTATGACTATAAATATTCATTGTAAAGATAAAAATATTTCCTACATAATTGTATTTTTTTCTATAATTTTTAGACATCGAATAAATTAAATTATTTATGACACAATAATGATGCAATATTTACCTCATTAATAAATGATTTAAATAATTAAGATTATAATGATTAAAATATTATCCAAAACCTGTCCAATTCCTATTGGATTATTTTATTTCGACCATGAGTCATGTTATATTCGACTATAATGATTCTTTGACCTTTATAAACCGAATAGCATTACATAATAAAATCCTAGTTTCACGCTTTCCTAAAGAGCCCCTCCTCTCCCATATAAATGGAGACCACTTCTATCCAACTAATCACACCTCTCAAGCTTTTAGGCTTGTCCAAACTCTTCCAAATTATGCTACATACATCCCTCATCCTCCTATAAGCCTTAACATAGGAAGAAGGCACTTCAAAAATCCCATTTGGTTCAATCCAATGGAAGTTACCCGAATTAATGGTAATGGTTTCTCTTAACTTCTTTTCATTTATTTTACTTATCCAACCCATAAAATCGTTTTATTTCATTATTTTATAGCAATACCAGTATCCTCAATATAGTAGGATGTTTTTATAAGAAGGATTCAAACTACACTTACACACACCTCCATTTAATGGGTGAAGAACATATTGTTTCTGGGGATGGAAAACTAACGCCTCACAAGATTATGATTGTTAGATTATCTCCTACCGCCTATCATGGTGGCCATTATGATGACACTGTATTTATATATGATATATATTATGTTTATGTTTTCTTTATTCTTCTGTATTTTCCATTTATATCATACCTTTATGGTTTCCATTATGGGTAAATGTGATAATTTCATTTGAGGAAGTGTGGACTACCGCCTCCACAATGTGATATGACTTGTTAATGAAATATGTGGGACGTATAAAGGATGGAGTTAATGATTTTATATATGATATTATACTGGAATTATAATATAAATGTGTATCGTTATGTTTTAATTCCATTAAAATAATAAATATAAATGAAAGTAGCGTGCATGCGTACGTACAGCTTTCCGTCTCCATGAACGGTGCATTTCATATCTTACCTTCAAATGTTATGTACTATTATAAATACTTGAATATACTAGATATATATGATATATATGATATCTAAATCATGAATATCATTCTTGATATAGTGGACTATTGACCACATGTAAAACTTGTAAATATAAGGTGTTCATTTTTGACTCATGTACCAAATTTCTACAAAAAAACCATTGTTAACATGAATGATTAAATAATGTTTATAACATGATATTAAGTGATATAAAAGGAATAATAAACTTGAAAAAGGTTCTTAATAAAGTAGAAGTTAACTTTAGTTTATTATTCAGGAGATTAAAGAATGATCGAGTCACGTCAGACACGAGGTAAGAGAACTTCTTAACCCAATTCCCATTATTTAGGTTGAACTTATCTTTCTTATTTATATCATTCTTTGATTATGTGAGAAATGAATTTTTATATCTTATCATGAATTTATACTTTATTTATGTGAGCTTATATTGAATACACATAATCGATCTATATTATTTACAAAATGATCTTTGTAAGAGACTTCATCTCAATCTCCTTTCATTTAGGCATATTATGTGTTAATACACGACTTTCTTTTATACGTGTACAAAAAACCCTGAATTTTCAAAGATAATATTTTTCTACAAAGTGTTTTACTAAATTACAAAAAGGAATGTTTCTTTTAAGGTAAGTAGTGACAATGAACTTTTGACCACTGTGAGTATTATTTATTCTTTGGTTTCCCTAACAAGCCATAATTTTTTAAGGAAAATAAATACCATATATTCTTATATTTATTTTGGTATTGAAAATGGATTTGTTAATGGATTTGTTATGTCAATATATTTAAGTGATATATTGTGACTGAAATGTGGAAATGTTTTCCTTCCTTTATATTTGATTTATGTTTTATGATTTTATAATGGTACATGGACATTTGATGGGTGGTTACATGATAAACCAAATAACGGGTGGTGCCATGATAATGAAGGATGGGTGGTTATGTTATAACCTCCAATTCATTGGGTATGGAAGTCGGTCGTATTCATATTCCAATTAGTGTTATGTGTGGAAGTAGACCGTATGGTTATTCCATTTAAGTATGTTTATGTCCGAAGATACCTTTATATGTTATGTGTTCTTTATATGGATTTTGTGGTAATATTTTGGTTACAAAAGGGTATGTAGTGATCTTTTATTCAGTGAAGAGTATTTACTACTTCATAAAGGTGAAAAGAATTATATATGTTAATGAATTCAAGGTTTACTTGTTTTTTTTTTGAAGAAAATAACAGTTTTCCTTATTTGTGTATCCCTTACTGAGCGGTTTATGCTCATCCCATGTTTCTGAAATATGTTTTCACAAGACATAAAGTGGAATAGGGTCATGTATGGGATCAATGAAAAGTCACACTGTCATAAACATAGAACTAGACATGAATCTTTTTTTCAAGAGTTATTGTTTTGCGATGAAAATGGAAACTGAGTGGAAGTGTCTACTTTGTATTTGAAATGAAATGTAATTGTTATGTCATAATTCTCTAAAACTCTAAACCTGAAAATATCTTCAATAAAAATTAGTTATTTAATTCAATATTATGTAATGTTTTAAGGCCGGGTCCTTATAGTTGGTATCAAATGTCAGTTTAGATAAGTTTAGGAGATTAGGGTATTGTTAATTTCATGTCCCTAAATTAATTTATCATAATATCGAAATGATATAAAATTTACAGATTACCATGTTGCTTCGCCTAATATATTTCTGTGATCAGAATGGTTTTTTGTAGTGGAAAAAGGGAAACTGTGTTGGGATGACATTAGGACGAAGTCAACCTTCCAAATCAGCAACCTGAGATGGTCGAAATCGGAACTGAATAGTTTGTTGTTGTGATGGGACAATTGACTCAAGCTATAAATTGTGGTGGTATCCATGCATGAGATTAGCTAGATCAACCATAGAGGAACATGTTAGTAGTGGAGCATTTCATGAGGAAACACCCCCATCATTCAAAGGATCGTCTAACTTGGTTCTAGCAGAAGGGTTGATTAAATCACTAGAAATGATTTTCGATGTCATGGGTTGTTCAGAACATTGAAAGGTTAGTCACTCTATTTACCATTTTGAAGGTGAAGCTGATCAGTGTTGGTCGATGGTGAAAAATATCAGGGATAGTGATGAGATTGATGCTCTTGATAGGGGTTAATTAAAAGGTATATTTCTTGAAAAATATTTTCCTAATGTGGTTCGTTTGAGAATGGAAAAACAATTCCTAGAATTGAGGCAAGAGGATGACTCAGTGGCTGCTTATGAAGTATAGTTCACTCAACTGGCAAGGTATGCATCAAATTTCATCTGAGATCATGATTGTTAGATAAATCGATTTTACTCAGGACTGAAGCCACGATATCGGAGAGAATTAGCCTCTCATGAGTTCAAAAGTAATGAAAAACCTATTCGATGTGCCGAGAATGTGGAAATGGAGTTTATCGATGATCATGTGTTTGTTTACAAACAACCAAATAAGAGGTCCAGTTGGCAGGAAAAAGGAAGGAATTCATCAGAGAAGCCTGAAGGTAAGAAAATTAAATATCAAATTTGTGAGAAGTGTGGTAAAAAGAATCCTTGAGAATGTTTATCAAAGTCCAAAAAGTGCTTCCGATGTGGTAAGTTTGGTCATATTGATCATAAATGTAATGAAGATGATCAAGCAGGCAATGAAAAGCCATCGGTAAGATGTTTTATGTGTAATAAAATGGGTCATTATGAAAATGAGTGTCCACCAAAGAACTCAACTGAGGAAAAGTAGCCAGACTACAAGAAGAAAGGGGTGGTGAAATCCTTTGCAACTACTTCAGCAAATGTTGGGCCATCAAACGAAGTAGTATCTGGTACAATATTTGTTTTTTCAGATTATTCCAATGTGTTGTTTGATTCAAGGTCTACACACTATTTCATTTCTAATAAGTTTTCTAATAAATTGGGAATTCCATCTCAAGATATGAATACGAAACTTATGGTAAAAACACATGGATGAAATGTATAGAAAAAAAAGAAAACATAAGAACCTTCATGTCCTTGTGTGTAGGAAGAATCTACCTCCAAACTTTATTGTTTTGCTTCTAGTAGAGTTTGATGTTATTTTGGGCATGGATTGGCTATCTGTTTATCATGCTAAGATTGAATGCAGATCTAAAGAGTTTTAATTTCAGAAAGATTTATAGTTTGTGTACATGAATTAACACTTCCATTTGATAACATATCATGAAGCTAAGAAACTAGTAAAAGATGTAAATGAATTTTACATTTCTCATATTATTGAAAATAAAGAAAGTGTTGTGATTAATGAGGTGACAGTGGTAAATGAGTATCTTGATGTTTTTCCTGATGAGGTTTCTAGTATTATTCCTGGTCGAGAAGTTGAATTTACTGTTGATTTCGTTCCTGATGCTATGCCAATTTCAATACCCCCTTATCAAATGGATCAAATTGAACTTTTAGAGATAAATAATCCATTTTAGGAGTTATTAGATAAAGGTTTCATTTGACCTAGCACATCACCATGGGGTGCTCCTATCTTATTTGTTAAAAAGAAATATGGTTCAATGAGGCTTTACATTGATTATAAAGAATTTAATAACATCACTATAAAAAACAAGTATCCTTTGCCTCATATCAATGACTTGATTGATCAGATCTAGGGAGCTCCATATTTTTCGATGATTGATTTGAGGTCAGGGTACCATCAGTTGAAAGTAATGGAAGATGACATTCTAAGGACCGCATTTCATACTATATATAGCCATTATGAATTTGTATTTATACCTTTTGGTTTAACCAATGCCCCTTCTATATTCATGGATCTTAAGAATAGAATTTTCCGTGAGTTCTTGGATAAGTTTGTGGTTGTGTTCATTGATGATATTTTGGTTTATTCCAAAAGTAACTAGGAACATGAAATTTATTTAAGTTTTGTCTTGAAAACCTTAAAATAAAAGAAACTACGTGGGAAATTTAGAAACTGTGGGTTTTAGTTGCAATAAATTTCCTTCCTTGGTCACATTGTTTCAAAAAATGGCATAACGGTTGATCCTGGTAAAACAAAAGTTGTTGAAGAATGGTTAGGACCCACAAAGATAACCGAGATCCATAGTTTTATTTGTTTGGAATGCTATTACCGGAGGTTTGATGAGAATTTTTCACAGCTATCTTGTCCAATGACTAAGTTTACTCGAAAAGGTGTTAAGTTCATTTGGATAAAAGAATTTGATGATTGTTTTCAGGAATTAAAAAAAAGATTGCTGAATGCTCCTGTTTTGGAACTGCCTTACAGAAATGGAGAGTTTGTTATTTATAGTGATGCTTCATTGAATGTACATGGATGTGTCCCTATGCAGAAAGATCAGGTAATTGCTTATGCTCACATCAGTAGAAACCTCATGAGTTAAATTACACAACACATGATTTGGAATTAGCTACTGTTGGTTTTTCATTAAAAATTTGGAGGCATAATTTGTATGGAGTAAAATGTGAAATCACTTCTATCAGACAGAATAAAGAAAGCATAGAAAGAAGATAGTGAGTTGTAAAAAAAGGTAGAGTTGGTTAAGAAGGTTTTGTTTCCTGATTTTAACGTTGATAATGATTGTGTTTTGAGGTTTGGGAATATATTATTAGTTCCCTATGATTCACAGTTGAAGAATGAGTTGTTATGTGATGCTCATAGTTCTCCGTTTTCATTTCATCATGGTAGTACAATGATTTACATAGATCGTTGGGAGTATTACTGGTGGGATGGAATAAAAAGAGATATTGCTGATTTTACTGTGAATTGTTTGACTTGTCAGCAGGTTGAAGCAGAGCGGCAGTTACCAAAAGGGATTATTCAGTCATTACCGGTGCCAGAGTGGAAATGGGAAAATATATCTATGGACTTTGTTGTACGATTATTGAAGACAGATCAAGGTAATAATGAAATTTGAGTTATAGTTGATCTATTGCCCAAATCTGCTCATTTTCTTCCTATTTGAGAAACTATTTCCCTAGATCCATTTGCTCGGTTGTATGTTAAATATATAGTTCAGTTGCATGGTGGTACCCTATCCATTGTATCTGATCATGATCCCAGTTTTACTTCTATCTTTTTTAAAGGCCTTCAGAAGTCCTTGGGTACTAAATTAAATTTGTGTACAACTTTTCATCCACAATCAGATGGATAGTCAGAATGAACAATTCAGACCATGAAGGATATGCTACGTGCTTGTTCATTAGATTACCAGGGAAGTTGGGACCAATATATTTATTTGGTTGGATTTTCATATAATAATAGTTTTCATTCTAGTATACAGATGTCTCCATTTGAGGCATTATTTGGAAATCATTGTCGAAATCTAGCTTTATGGGATGAATTAGATGAAAGGAAGCTGATGGGACTAGAATTGGTAGAAGAGATGGCAGAGAAAGTTCAATTGATTTAGAAACACATGAGAAAATCTCAGAGAAGACAGAATATTTATGCGGATAACCAAAGGAAGGATATTTCTTTTAAGGTTGGAGAACATGTCTTTCTCAAAGATTCTCCACGAAAAAGTGTGATGCGTTTTGGTATGAAGGGAAAGTTGAATCCAAGGTTCATTGGACCTTAGGAAATCATAGAGAAAGTTGGGTTAGTTGCGTACAGAGTAGATTTACCTCCATGTTTCTCCCAGGTACACAATATTTATCATGAGTCAATGTTGAAAACTTATATGCCAGATCCGTCTCATGTTTTGAGTCGAGAGGTAGTTCAGTTGGAAGAACATCTCTCTTATGAAGAACAACCAGTCTAGATTCTTGACCGTAGAAAGCATGTTTTGTAGAATATGGTAATTCACCAGGTAATGGTTTTGTGAAAAAACTATATGGGTGAAGAGGTAATGTTGGAATCTGAAAATGCTATGAGGGATGAATACCCCCAATTATTTTGATAAGTAAATAAAAATTGCGAAGAAACAATTTCCAAAATGAGGGAAGGATGTAACATCCCAGGTAAATGAAGAATTATAGATTTTCATATTTATTAATATTTCTGAATTAAATATTAATTTTACTTTAAAGGGTTTCAGTGTTTGATAGCGTACCCAATACGCAACAACGGGTTTCTTTGAAATCTATAATTGCAAACTAATAGTATAATATTATTATTTTAAATGGTAGATAAATCATAGCCTTTTTATTTGAGAGAATGAAGAAAACTAACTAAAATATAATTATACATGTTTGTTAAATGTATTTACATTTGTCCAATAAAAGTTAGAGGCTTAAATATGTGACTGAATCTAATTTTAAGCATAATTTACTTTAAAAGGTCGATTTACCACCTTTTAATGGCGAACCCTATTTAAATATAGTTTTGGTTACATTAATACATTCTATTTGACCAAATAAAATTATTTTTTTATAATGGGGACATCGAAATTTATTTGTGTAAATTTTTGGAAATTTTCTGATAGAGTTCATTTTTAATGAATAGTGAAAAATATTGTTTTTTAATTCAGAAATGTGTTTTAATATAATAAATTTATATAGAAGGATTACATTTTTAATTGGTTTTAAAGTGTAATTAGAATATATTTTTACCATTTAATATACTGTTGTTTGTTGGAATTAATTTCCCTTTGAAAGTGGACCTAAACAAGTGTCATCCTTTTAATAGTTATTGTTTCTTAAAAACACGCTATTTGCTTTGACAACAGAAATTAATTTTAAACTAATTAATGAAACTTATATGTTTGGAATTTTTATAAATAGAAATAATTTTTGAATTCAGAATATCATATAAATATTAGGCTGAATTTTTGGTATTTTTCTGAAAAACATCAATTTTTGATGAATACTGAAACCACTAAGTAGTAGTTAAAAAAATTGACTTTTTCATTTAAATGAAATTCTACCACTTCTGTGAATTGAATTTGGAAAATCCGACATACATGGTTGTTATTAGTAATTGTAATGTGGTTCAATAATATGAGAATAATTTTTGGTAAATAGTAACTTTTAACTTTTTTTTACCGCGGTTAAAGGTATATAGGGTAATTCAAGTTAAAAAGAATGTTATAATAATTCAAAATTATCTTAACACTTGTTCTAACCTTATTTTATGAGTAATTACCGACCATGGGAATCCTTGGGTCTATTTTGGGACCCCATGAAGCAAATTATGAATGATAATGACACTTGATTAATTAATTTAAAGGCAAAAATGACAAAAACAAAAATCTTTTAGTAAATTAATTTTTATATGGTGTTATATAAATAAATATTTTGGCTATAAATATTCATTGGAAAGCTAAAAAGATTCCCTACATCAAGGTATTTTTAACTTATAATTTTTAGACTTCTAATAAATTAAATTATTTATGACACAATAATGATGCAGTATTTACCTCATTAATAAATGATTTAAATAAATAAGATTATAATGATTAAAATATTATCCAAAACCTATAAAATTACTATTGGATGATTTTATTTCGACCATGAGTCATATTATATCCGACTATAATGATTTTTGGACCTTTATAAACCGAATATCATTATATAATAAAATAATAGTTTCACAATTTCCCAAAGATCCCATCCTCTCCCTTATAAAAGGAGACAATTTATAACCAATTCCTCACACCTCTAAAGCCTTTAGGATCGTCCAAACACTTCCCAATTAAGCTACCTACATCCCTATATTCCTCATATAAGAATTACCTTAGGCATAACGCACTTCAAAACGTCCTTTTGGTTTAAACCAATGGAAGTTACCCAAATTAAAGGTAATGGTTTCTCTTAACTTATTTTATTTTATTTTACTTCTCCAACCCCTAAAATCATTTTATTCATTTTCTTTTATAGCTAGAACTATATCCTAAATATACTAGGAAGTTTTTATGAGAATTATTTGAACTAAAACTACACACACCTTCATCTAATGGGTGAAGAACATACTATTTCTATGGATGGCAAACTAACGCCTCACGAGATGATGATTGGTCGATTATCTCCTACCGCATATCATGGTGGCCATTATGATGAATCTATATTTATATATGATATATATTATGTTTATGTTTCAGTTATGCTTCTGTATTTTCTATTTATATCATACCTTTATGGTTTCCATTATAGTTAAACGTGATAAATTAATTTGAGGAAGTGCGAACTACCGCCCCCTCAAACTCATATGAATCGTTAATGCCATATGTGGGATTTATAAAGGATGAATTTAATGATATTAAATATAATATTATATTGTAATTATAATATTATTGTGTGTAGTTATGTTTTAATTCCATTAAAATAATAAATAGGAATGAAAGTAGCGTTCATGCGTACGTACGACTTACCGTCTCCATGAATGGTGCATTTCATTTCTTACCTTAAAATGTTATGTATTATGATAAATACATAAATATAATGGATATATATGATATATATGATATCTTAATCATGAATATCATTCTGGATATAATGTAATTTTGAAAACATAGAAAACTTGTAAATATAAGGTGTTTATTTTTGACTAATGTACCAAATATCTACAAAATGACCATTATTAACTTGAATGATTACATAATGTTTATAACATGATATTAAGTGATATAAAAGGAATAATAAACTTGGAAAAGGTTATTATGAAAGTAGAAATTAACTTTAGTTTATTATTCAGGAGATTAAAGAACGATCGAGTCAAGTCAGACACGAGGTAAGGGAACTTCTTAACCCAATTCCCATTCTTTGGGTTGAACATATATTTCTTATTTATGTCGTTCTTTGATTATGTGAGAAATGAATTTTTATATCTCATCATGTATTTATAATTTCTTTGTGTGAGATTATAGTGAATAAACATAAGCGATCTATATTATTTACAAAATTATCATTGTAAGGGACTTCATCTCAAAATCCTATCGTTGAGGCATATTATGTTTTAATACAGGGCATTCTTTTATATGCTGTATAAACACCCATGACTTTTCAAATGGAATATTTTTCTACAAAGAGTTTTACTAAATGAAATAAAGGAATGATCCTTTTAATTTAATCTGTGACAATGACCTTTTCGCCACCACGAGTATTATTTGTTCTTTGGCTTCCTTAACAAGTCGTCATGTTTTTTAAGGAAGATAAATACCCTATATTCTTTTTTGTATTTTGGTAGTGAAAATGGTTTTGATAATGGATTTTTTATGTCAATATATTTATGTTATATATTGTTATTGAATTTTGGAAATTTTTTCTTTCCTTTATATTTGTTTTATGTGTTATGGTTTTATAATGGTACTTGGACATTTGACGGGTGGTCATGTGATAAACCAAATGAAGGGTGGTGTCGTGATAAACCAGGACGGGTGGTTATGTTATAACCTCCAATTCATTTGGTATGGAAGTTTTCCGTATGGCTATTCTAATTATTGATATGTGTGGAAGTCAACTGTATGGTTATTCCATTTAAGTATGTTTATGTCCCAAGATACCTTTATATGTTATGTATTGTTTATATGAATTTTATGGTAATATTTTGGTTACAAAAGGGTAAGTAGGGTTATTTTATTCAGTGAAGAGTATTTACTACTTCATAAAGGTAAAAATTACTACTTATGTTAAAGTATTCATGGTTTACTTGTTTTTTTGAAAAACCTAATAGTTTTCCTTCTTTGTGTATCCCTTAATGAGATTTTTATGCTCATCCCAAGTTTTTGAAATGTTTTTTCACCGGACATATTGTGGAATAGGGTCAAGTATGGGATCAAGGAAAAGTCATGCTGTCTTAAACATGGAACTAGACATGAATCTTTTTTTCAAGAGTTCTTGTTTTGTGAAGAAAATGGAAACTGAGTCGAAGTGTCTACATGGTATTTCAAATGAAATCTAATATTCATGGCCTAATTCTCTAAAACTCTAAACCTAAAAAGATCATCATTGTGAACTATTTGTTTAATAAAATATTATGTAATGTTTTAAGGCCGAGTCCTTATATTCTAACTCATTCCAAAGGTGTTTTTTATTTAAATATTTACGTGATATCTTAGTATAAAGTAGACTTGATATTAATTCTACCTTATATCCCCCTTATGTAATTTTTGATGAATTTTGGAAGTCACCTTTCTAAGGGTTGAATAAAATCAATGTGGATGGTTCTTCAAGAGGGAATTTGGGTCCTTCAGTTTACAGGGCTATTTTTAGAAACCATCATGGGGATGATTTTATCTTACTTTATAGTTCATATTGTTTATCTTCCACACTTGAGGAGGAACTTTTGGGTTCCATTTATTCTATTGAATGATCATAATTTCTTGAATTGGGTATGCATTGGTTCTAATTTAATTATTATATTATTTTTCATGCTATCAGAGTAGGATATGAGCTTATTATATGGATGTTAACCTATCTATGGAATATTTTCTTGGAAAACCTCCCATACATTGGGTATATTGTCACTACAATATATTGGTAGGATAACTCTCTTACATATAGTCTTAATAACATGAATTATAACGATAAAAAATTGGAATTGGTCTAATTAGGTTCCTGATGATCATTCACATATTATTCTGATTGATAGGATTAAATTTCTTGTTTCTAGTATTTTTTTAATATGGGAATTATTTTAATTATTGTAGAGTGCTTCAATTTCAAAAATGGTCTCATCTTACATTAAGAAATGATAAAGAATCAATAAATGTGTATTATTCCAAAAAATAACTTCTAAAATATAATTATAATTTTTTTTGATCATTATTGGGGTAAACTTGAATGTTTTAAATATAAAAATAGGTTTTGTATTGATGATATATGTATGATAATATCTTAAAACATATAATTATAAGATAAATTTATGATTCAACATCATAATCTTATTTTCAATCTGAAGAATATTATTATTTCATATTCACTCTAGCCATGATTCAATGATCTACACTCAATCTGTTTTACTACTACATAATTTCAATACAGTTGTTGATAATGATTTTTTATTGATTTATAGGGAAACATATTTGAGAATAATATTCTATTTTTTTCTATCTAAATTTATGGAGATAATATTTATATGGATTAAATGAGAAACAAATTCTAAATGGCATTCATTGAATATTAGTGAAGATAATACAGCGTGGAAAATGGAATATCAAGGATCATGGGGACACACCCATGTGAAAACATTAAATAAAGAAATATCGATTGTGGTTCCATGACTGGAATAGTTTTTGAAAATTAAATTCATCTAGAAAACATAACTATTATTTCTGATTATAAAAATATAATGAAAAATATAAATAAAAATATCAAAATAGGACCTCTCAATAGAAATAAATACTATATTGGAGAGAAGAAGAGAAAAAATGATACTTATTTGTGTAAACAAATTACTAAATCATAGAAGAAGCAGAACCTGAAGAGAACTCTATATAACTAATTTAGATTATTAGAGGAGATGAATACGAAATGTTTTGAAACACTATATTGTTGATTACAAGAATAATAAGAAATAATGACGATGAAGAAGAGTTTTAGAAGGATGAAATTCATATTGTCATGGAACCCTCCCTACATGGTGTAACCCTCCTTGACCAGATATGAGAGGAGAGAGATAGTGACACCTAAGTCCCACCTCCGTTAGGCCCTATGTTGGAGACTAGCATCATGGTTATAGAAAACACACAAATGAGAGGCATTACCCACAAAGAAAACACATGTGAAAGTGAGTGATAGGAAAGAAACCAACCAACACCATCTCAAACTGTAATATAATTGAAAAAGAAATTACACATATGTGTTTTCCTAAAAAAAGACTAACAATAAAATGAAAAAATAAAAGTACCAAAGGAATGTAAAATTGCAGCGACCACGAAGCCCAAACAGCTCCTAAAACCCAAGCTATTAGTAACCTGCCTGATCTCCATCCTAATACAAGTGAATGTCAAAATAGTTTATACATACATAGGGTGAGTATAACAATATACGCAGTAGGATCCTCCTTGGAGATTCTCATGAAAAAGTAATGAAATCATGCTAAATCATAGTGAACAAAAAGTGAAACTAATTCACCATATAAACTAGTATAAAATTTTCCCATCCTCATTGTGGGTACTATAACTAAGTATCACATAAAATACTATATTATATTAAAAAATATCAAGGGTACCATTCAACCACTTCCCCACCGGTTTTCCACTATTACCCAATGTTGCATGTCCTAAGAATATCTCTCTGAAAGTCCTTTCTCGCAAACACCTGGGTGAATCACCAAAACATGAACCTCATGCAACAAAACCACTAAATTCAGGTAAAAAATGTAACTAGGTAGTTTACATGATCCACCATAACTCATAGAACATGTATCATACGTCAAGTATTATACCAGAATTTATTACAAACCCAAAACTGAGTAAGGATCCTGAAGCTATCACATCTTATACACATTACACCTATAGTATTCCATATGAAACTATATATATAATACATGTTTTTGAATAAACCCAAGACATTAAAACACTCTACAAACATATATGATGAAAACAAACCATTGGGATTACTGGCACAAGTAACTACCAAGAGAAGAGAGAGGGGCTAAAGGCATAGTTAACCATCCATCCTCCCACCAAATGTTAGGTAAAACACCCCCAATGGCTTAGAATCCCCTAGGTGTCAGTTAACCTAATCGACACAGTGGAGTCGGTGATCTGCCCATCGAGTCATTGAAACCTATATCAAGAAGGTAGACCTATCCATTATCAAGAATCTAACAACATAAATCACCTACCGTATCCTACACATCATCACCTCTTTTTGAAGGAGGGTAAGAAAGACTAGCTACCCTGAAAAATGGGGAAAGTAAAGAAGATAAAAAACCAATAAGATTCAACAACAACCCAATATTTACATCCATCCCATTTCATCATCATCGATGTACTCCCCGACACCCACATGCATAAAACGATGCACCTCACCACTCTGGGCATCTGCTGCGGTCACAACCATTGGGCCTACCTTCCCCCACATCCCAGAAAATCCATCCAAGATCATAACGAATTACATGTATCATGAAATAAAAAATAAATTAGGATATGGGCACTAAATATTGCATTCTTCCTTCACACACAATGAGCTCTCACAGCTCCATTGTATAAGGCACTTAGCCTTACAAGAAAAAGGGAAACTCAGAACCCTACGTGGAATTATCTTTTATTAAATAAGTATTTCATTAATCCATTTTCAATTAACAAATTCATTATTCATATGTTCCAACTATGGGAAACCAAAACAACAATCCATCAAAGCTATCAAAATTTTATTATACAATCTTACTCCAACAATTAGATTATCATCAATTTACAACAGAAAAAATCAGATTTATTTACATGCCTCATTACCTTTGGCCCAATAAATTATAATCAATCCCTATTTACATTCATTACAAATTTACATAAAGAATAAAATTCTAAATAATGGAAGCATATATATCACACCATCTATCAAAAAAAGTGGCAATATCATACGGTCGATACCAATTTATTTATCTGGTTCAAATATTTATTATGTAAATTCCATTCTAATCTAGTGGGATAAAACATGCTAACTCTATAGTTACACGTAAAAGGACAGAGAAGACATGAAACCCCTACTCAAAAGGATTTTGATTCTATTTGCATGAGAACGATCCACACAACGGATCACGATTGCCTCCCCCCACGACAACTACATCCACCCGAGGATTCTGCGGCACGACCGCACCAACCGACACCCATGAAATCTCCGATTGAAATGTGGAGATCAAGTTCCATCACATGACATGGAGAAATGACAGAATAATGATCAGGGTTAAAAAATAATGGTTTAAGATCATAACTTCTATCGATGAAGAGTCAGCACTTGCTACTTTCACCAAAATAAAAGGTGCACATGTAGTAGGATGGAACATCAAGGGGAAACAATCAAATGATTACTATTTGATCCCACTACTCCTATGGGAAGAATGTATCTGGGAACCATACACTGAGAGGAATGAGAAGGAATTAATGAAGGGATGATTCTAGACATTGAAGGATTAGATCAAAGACTAAAAGGATATAAATCAACATAAAGTTGTCATTAATGTAGATCACATTGAACCACTTAGTTTGACCATGTAAAGGAATCCCGTACCTTAGGAAAATTATGATAGGCGTTATGAGCTTTGAATTTTCCTAAAATCTTATAAAAAAGTCTTTAAATGCATTTTATGTCAAAGAAAACGTCAAAGGGGAGAAACTATAGGAAGCTGGAAACACCGTTCACCAGGGATATTTAAATACTATATTACCTAATAAAAATAAATGTACAAATGAATCACCGAAAATATTGTTCAAAAATGACTAACCAATAGTACAAACAACTCATCAATAATACTTTTCACAATTGACTCACCGATAGTACAAATGACTGACCGATAGTACTATTCAAAAATGACTCACTACTAGTAAAAATGACTTGGTGACAATACTAATCCCAAATGACTCACTGATAGTACAAATGTTTCACTAAAAATGCTATTCACAAATGAATTACTGACAATAAAAATGACTCACCAACAATTCTATTCTTAAATGACTCACCAAAATTACAAATGACTCACCGAAATTATTGTTCATAAATGACTCACCGACAGTACAAATGAATCACTGACTGTATAGTTCACATAACGGGAAATGCTGTTCATAGAACTAGAAATTTTGAGAAGTGTTAGGGATAAGTAACATGGACCTCCCAGAAAACCTCAGACAACAGATTTTAGAAAGGGAATTGACTATAGAGTTCTGAGACATTGCATCAGATACCTCTCAAAACATTCTCATATTTTAGAATTCAGAACCAACCCAAATAGGAAACAAAAAAAGGTGTTCGAACAACCACACTTAGAGATACCTCTAAAGGGTCTCTCCACTAATGGTGTTCAAATTCTTAAGAAGGGAACATGCGAAACATCATGAAAACTATAACCATCCGCAAAACACTCTCCCAGGGGAGGTACCTCTTGAAAGAGAGAATACCCCCAAAATCAACAAAATAAATCCACATGATAAACAAAAAAGGTCTAAAACCACAAATGCGTGTCATTACATGAAAAGAGTTAAACATCAAAAAACTTGGGGTACTGAGTGTGTATCTATGACTAACGTTCCCATGTATTCTCCTCCATGCCATTGTGCCACCACAACACATGAACCAAGGAGATTGAATGCCAACAAAGCACCTTCTCATGGAATTCTGAGATCCCTACAGGCCAATCCATGAAGATTTCATCATTGTCTACATTGATCTCACACCAATAGATGATGTAAGATACATCCAGAAGATAATAATGGAGTTGCGATACATGAAAAACATCGTGTATCTCGATCATTTGTGGGGGAAGTGCTACCTGATATGCCAAGGGTCCAAAATGAGACAACACCTTGAAAGGACCAAAAAACTAGGGAGAAAGCATACTACCATGAAAAAACCTTCACTTCCCATGTTGGGGTGTCACATCTTGAAACACATGATCCCCAATGTAAAATTTCAATGGTATCCACTTATGATCGACATAGGATTTCAGAAAATCCTGCACTGCCTTTATCCTCTCACGAATCTCCTAAACATTCTCTGTCATGTTCTGTACCTATTCCAGACCAAAAATTGTTGGCTCTCCTATCCCAATCTAGTGCAACATAAAAGGGATTGGATGACCATACATGGATTCAAATAGTTCCATACCTATGGTGGAGTGGAATCCATTGTTGTAGGAAAACTTCACCAAGGGTAAGTGCCTCATCACTGAACCTCCAAATCTAGGACACAAGAGCACAACAGATCTTTAAGAGTCTGGATGGTATGCTCTATCTGAATATCCATTTGTGGATGAAAAAATGGTAAGGAATAACTAAGTACCAAAATCATGTTTCAACCTCTCTATACCCTAGAGGGAAAACAAGGATCTCGATTAGTAAATGATTGTCCTTGGGAATCCATGAAGTCTCAACACCTATTCCAGATACTTCCTTGACAAAGATTCTATTGAGATATATTACATGATTAATATGAAGTGGGATAATTTCATAAAATGATAAACTACCACCCATATAGTTTCATAGCATCCTGGAGCTCTAGGTAAATTGGTAACAAAATACATTAAGATGTCCTCTCACTTCCAATGAGGATCATATTATTCTATAGAAAACCAACGGGAACATGGTACTTGACCTTCAACATCTGAAAGACCAAACATCGATACATAAACTTTGAAACTATACGCTTCAACCCAGGACCCCAAAACATACTCCTCAACGCTTGGTACATCTTCAACACACCAGGATGTAGCGTTAAAAGTGATCTATAATACTCCTTGAGAACCATATCCCGCATCTACAGGGGAATTAAAATCCTTCCATGATACAACACACATTGCTCTTAATCCTTGGACCAACCATCAAGGGACTCACCAAAAAAACATTGTCCCTCAATACATCCACCTCATGATCCCCCAACTGGGATACTTCCACCCGCTACAACAATGTTGTATTATCAATCATATAAAAAATGAAGCATCTTCACCTAACATGTCCCATATACAAATGTGATGATGATTGTTCTTCAATTACACTCTAGGAAACACTAGATCCATGTACTACATCACTAAATGACTTCCATATTAGCACATCAGCTACATCATTCCCCTTTTCAGGTGTACATGAGATTTTGAATTGATACTCCTGTAAGAAATCCATCTGCCATCACTGCTGCAATTTCATGTAATTCTATGAGATGTCAATCCCTAGAAACTTATGATCGGTGAAAACAAAAAATTGATATCCAATGATGTAATGTATCTAAAAATTCAAAGAAAACACCATCACATCCAACTCATGATCATTAGTAAAATAGTTACATTTTTGGTCATGCAACTGCAGAGAACTATAAGAAACAACATATCACTATTATAATAGAACACAACCTAACCCCATACATGAAGCCTCACATAAAACATCAAAATGAAATCCTTGTACGGGTAGAAAAAGAACTAGATAACTGACCAATATCTCCATCAAATTCTCGAAAGTTTCCTCACATTTATTAATCCATACAAACGCTTGATCCTTCCTAGCCAATACTATAAGAAGAGTCACAACCTGAGTGAAATCAACTATGAATCTCTTGTAATAACCTACAAGACAAAGTAAATGTCACACCTATGACACTATTTTAGGGGATTACCAAGAAAAAACTACTTCTATCATCTATGAATCCATAACTAATCCCTATTGGGATACAATATAAACCAAGAAATGGACTTCTCGATCCCAAAACTCACTCTTGGACAACTTCCAAATTAGATGGTGTCGATGAAAAACTCCCAAAATAGTATGTAGATTCTCTACAAGATCCTCCTAAGACATAGAGTACAAAAGGATCCCATCAAGGAGAATAAATATGAATTTATCTTGGAACTCATAGAACACAACATTCATCATCCCCATGAACACAACAGGAGAATTCATCACAAAAAATTACATTACAACAAACTTGTTATTCCCATGACATCAATAGAAAGGAATATTCAGGATATCCTCATCCTTCACATGCATTAGATGATATCCTAACCACAATTCGATATCCAAGAACATACTTTCACCCTTCATTTGATGGAAACAAATCATCAATCCATAGAGGATGACAATGATTCCTCACTGTCGCTTTGTTCAAGTGATGACAATCGATACAAAACTGAAAACTTCCATAATCCTTCTTCATGAACATAAGTGAAGAACTCAGCATTAGCTCAGCCATAATGGATTACAAGGACAGAACATGCCTTTGAACAATTCATGGGTCTCGCTCACCAATAATCACCACTGGCTATCCATCAACATCGAATAACACCACTTTTCTTCTGAAGAAATCCAAGATATATTGAACTGTATACAACCAATCTATTCTATGGATGATATCATATGGTTTTATTTGTAAAAATAAGAATTATCATCAAGATAAATTCTACCAAAACACATGCTTGTATTGTCTACCTACATAAAAAATTTCAGCTTGACCTCAAAATGGAAGAGTAAATGACAAGAGCACTGGAAGCCTATATAACTCAAGTCCCAAGTCATGGAATAGGGAAGGTGATATGAAGGAGTGTGTCACTCCTAAATCAGAGAATACATACACCAAAGTAGAAAACATGAAAATGGTTCCTTGAATGATGTATGGCTTTCCAAGCACCGAAAATAATAATGCATGAAGCTAACCACCACCTGATCTACTACCTCTCTGACCCTGATGATGACCACCACCATGGACACACTCTACTCTCAGAGGATGGGGAGTGTCTTGGGGCTATCCTTTACCTACCCCATATGCTCTCTACTAAACCAATGCTTGCTCAACCTACTATTATTGCCTCCACTAGAATAGTCTCAATTGTGGAACCTGAAGCAAAACACCAAACACACATTGACTACTCTGAATTTTAGAGCACTCTCATTTGTGAGGATCTCATCCTACATAAAAAAACAAGAACTTGATACCTTTTCATAGTATTGTGAGCCACCACCCTGGGAGAAACGAGATACTAAGGGCTAGGTCATACCACTAGTAAAACAGAAACTCTTCTTCAATAAAAAAATTGGGAACCCCAAACCCCAACTCTGCTCCATGATGAATCCTGCCGATGTGGTTTTGGATAATGTTCTCTCAATGACATATTCCCTCTTTATCAACTTGAGATATGTATTTAGAATAAATGGGGTGACCTGGAACTCTATCTATAAATTCATAGCCTCTTCTAAATAACTCACCTTAGCCTCATTGTCTAGAAACAAGTTCAAAGCATATAGCAGAAGGTTCTTGAAATGGATCCCAAACTCTCGCTCACTAGAGATTCCCTGCTAGATGGTAAACTACTAAAATAAACTACCCACCTTCATAGTCAAAGAAAGAAACTTGACTCTAAATTCTTCTTGGAACTCCTCCTATGAGTCCGCTTATTCCTCATGGTCCCCAAGTAATAGGAACTGCCACTGCCACACATCCCGACACAACATCATCTCAACCATTGACACCCAATGGTCCTTCTGAGAAGAGATCGGAGTGAAATCTATCTCAAACTCTTATAAATATTCCTTTGTGACTATATCCAAAACTGATCTCTAATAATTCCATTGACTCTAGGACTAAAACTCTCAGAGTTTCCTCCTCCATGTGTTTTCTTCATCGAAATCCACTTTGTGGTGATCTACTGGCACATCCCACTGAACAACTTCCACATGAATCTAACGAGGACGTAGACTTGGATCCATAACTACAAAATAGAAAACAATTAGAGATCCTAATCCTGGAATATATATGACTCAATAATAATTAATTAAATGTTATCTTTTATTCATTTTAGGCTAACTTAACCCATGTTATACTCAATAAAACACAAGAACAAAGAAGAATGATGTATGATCCCTTCCTAGGTATCTACCCTATATGAAGTATCACCTAATTTAGTAGACACTATAAACTTTAAGGCATATACATCATACTACATGGGGGCCAAAATAGCTATTTCTCAGCCACTCTACAGTGTTTACATTACTTTCTAGACTTGACTGACACCATTTACCTACCAACCTATAGAACCTCACCTATTTTTAACTCCAATATCCATCCTATCCCACAACCAGACCTCTTATACCACTCTGTCATGACCCCATCTCCACTAGGTGTACCCCTATAGGGAAAAATTATGAGGAGAGAGATTGTGACACCCATGTCCCGCCTTCAGTAGGCTCTGGGTTGGAGACATGCCCTGAGGGTATAGAAATCACACAAACAGGAGGAATTACCCTTTAGGAAAACACATGCGAAAGAGAGATATATAACTGACACAAAACAACTCCAACATAGAATAAAACAAAATAAAACCCTGGTATAGATATATAATTTCATAAAAAACTACTAAAACTGAAAGGTAAAACTACAATTACCAATGGAAAGTAAAATGGGAGTGAGAATGAAGCTAGATTAGCTCCAACAACCCCAAGATAGTAGTAACCAGCCTGATCGTAAACCTTCTCCAAGTGACGTGAAAAATGGTTTTTCTATACGCTAGATGAGAATAATAGTATACATAGTAGGATCCTCCCTGGAGCCTCTCATGAAAAATTAATGAAATCAGGCAAAAGCATAGTGAAAAACAAGTGAAACTAACTCTTCACCTAAATATGTATACTATCTTCCCTTCCACATCATGGATACTCTCACCAAGTATCACATAAATTAGAAAATAATATAATAAACAATATCAACGGTACCCCACTACCACCTCCCCACTCTTTTACTTCTTTTCCCCAATATCGTACATCATAAGCATCTCTCCCCAAAAAGGATTTCCTGAAGACACCTTGGAGAAGAACCACAACATGAACCTCATGCAACACAACCACTACATCCTTGTAACCAAAGTAACCAGGTTGTTTTTAGAAGCCACCACGTCTCACATAATGTGTATCATATGTCAGGTATTATAACTAAGGCCATTACAATCCATAAGATGAGTAAGGATACTCAATCCATCAATGCCTATACATGTTACATCTATAGTTTTCCATAGGAAACTATATCTAGAATATATGTGTGTATATAATCCTAATCCATTACAGACCTCTACATACATATATGGGTAAAACTAACCACTATGCCAACAAGCACAATTAACTACTAAGAGAAGAGAGTTGGGCCAAAGGCGGTAGTCATCCATCCATCCTCCTGTCAAAATAACGGGGACCCCCACCCCCCACCAGGAATCAAAATCCCCAGGGTGTTGGTTTCCATAAACAATAGTGTGGTGTATCATTTAGAAACAAAAAAAAATTAGAATATAATACAGATAAAAACCACAATATGGAAAAAACCCCTCCTTTGACTCTACTGCAGCTATCATCTCTCAGACTCTTGATTTCCACTACTAAGACTAGATATCCTATAAGAATATAACCATTTAAATTGATATATTAATTTACATAACCATTTTCATCACATTCACATTATGTTAATTAATTATTTAACCCTTAATTAACCATTATTAGTTCCACAATAAATTTCATTAGCATCACACCAAAGTTCCATGCCCTCTAGGCATAACCAAACCAAGTCCATAGCTTCTCAAAAATATTTCCTCAATATTGAATTCCATCAAGTTCCATCCCCATGGGTTAACATAATTTTTTCAATAATTTATTAATAGAATTATTACTTTTCAATATTCCAAGAAATTATAGAAAAATATTTTATGTTACCATACACAAGGGGCTCAAAACGGTGAGTAGGTGAACTACATGTTGAGTCTTTTACACCTATAACAAGAGCGTAGACCCATATATCCATGATAAGCTAAACACAAAAAGCACATGTCATACCCCGTGTTTCATTGCCGCTTTTGGATGGGGAGTAATAAGAATATCTCCCATAAGGTATAGGGAAATTAAATAAGATAAACAACTAACAAGATTCAACAAACACCCAACATTCACATCCAACCCATTTCATCATCTATAATGTCTCCCCTGACACCCCCATTCATAAACCGATGCACCTCACCTCTCTTGGACTCAACTACTAGCACTACCACTAAGCCTCCATTCCCCCACATATTACAAAATTCATCCATGATCATAACATATTACAAGTAGTAGGAAATAACAAATCAAATGTGATCTTGTTCCTAAATAAGGCATTATTCTTCCACACAAAACGAGATATCATGGATACAAAGAAGAAGACAATCAACCTTACAAGAATGGGTGAAACTTAGAACCCTACAAGGAATTATCATTTATAAAAAAATGGACCTTTAATCCTTATTGAATTTACCAATTCCTTATATATAGGTTCTAAATATGGGAAACCTAAACAACAAGCTATCATAGCTATCACAAATTAATTGAACATGCTTATAGAATCAATTTTATTATCATAAATTTACAATAGAAACAATCACATTTATTTAAATGCCTAATTATTTTCAAAAAAAAATTAAAGGCAATCCAAGTTTACATTCATTACCAATTTCCATCATGAATGATATGCTAAAAAACAAGAATAGATATCACATTATCCAGAAAAATAAGTGGCAATAACAAACAATCGATACCAATATATTTATCCAGTTCAAATATATATTATATCAATAATGAAATGATCCAATTGTCTAAAAAATTATAACTCTATAGTTTCATGTAAAAGAATATATAATCCATGAATCTTATACTGAAAAGGTTCTTGATTCTCTTTGAATGAGAATGCTCTACGCAACAGATCACAATCCCCCCCTGATAACTGCATCCACCTGAGGATGACACGGCACGAAAAATCCTACCAAAACCCAAGAAATGTCTACTAGAAACATGGAGATCAAGTTAAATAACAAGGATAGGAGAAAAGAGTGAAGAATTATTGAGGAAAAGAAAAGAGCCGAGGTAGATCATACCTTCTATCGATGATGAATCATCACTTTCTACTTGCACCAAAATAGGTGGTGGGAATGATGTATGAAGAAACATCAAGGGGAAATTATCCTATGATTACAGTTTGATCTCACCACTAATATGAGAAGAAATTATCTAGGTTCCTCACAAAGAGAAAAATGAGAAGTAATGAATGAATTGAAGGTGCCCGACATTGAAGGATTAGATTTGAGACTAATGAGATTTGAAACAGATTAAAATTTATATTAATGTGGATCACAAGAAAAAATGTGGTTTGACAATGTAAAAGAACATCAGGCCTTAGGAAATTTAGGATATGAGGTATGGGATTTGAATCGGCCTTAAATCCCTTAAATGAATGCTTTAAATGTATTTTACATCAAAGAAAATGTTCAAGGGGAAAAACTGTAGGAAGCTAGAAATAGTATTCACTAGGTGATTTGGAAGCACTGTAGAACCTACCGACACTAATAGTACAAATGAATCAACTATGTACAAATGACTCACCGATAGTACTAATGACTCACCGACAGTACTATTCACAATATACTCAATGAGAATACTATTCAAAAATGACTCACTAACAATCAAAATGACTCACTAATAGTACTATTGATAAATGAATCACCGACAGTACAAATCAATCATAGAGAGTAATATTCATAAATGACTAATCGAGAGTAGAAATGACTCACTGACAATACTATTCAGAAAATTGAAAACAGTATTCACAGACCTTGAAATCTAGTAAAGTGTTGGGGATAAGTCATCGAGACCAACAAGAACACCTCAAACACCATATTTTAGTAATGGAATCGACTAGAGAGGTCTGAGAAGATACACAAATAGTTTTATAGATCATAAATTGATAATTTATATCATTTAACATTCATTGATAAAAACAAAAAAATTCATTTTGGAAAAGATATGTGAAGCAAGTACATTTAACTTGATAGAATTGTGTGCCTCTATTTTTTAATATTTAAAGGAATTATATGACTGTATGTTATGTAAAAAAAGAAATTCCTATTTATGTAGAGATATATAGAGATTCTTAGGGATCTCATTCAGTATTTAAAGAATTATTCTGAACATACAAGAGATAATATAAGGAAACCATAAATGGAAACATCAATCAACCATTTCATAAGATGGACATGGTTTTAGAATCAAAAATGACCTACCAACTTATAAATGATAGTAATATTTTTAGTGTAAAATTTATGTCTCATTCAGAGAAGAACATAACAACATGCAGTTTTCCCACATTGGATATTAACCTTGAAGAAATAATATGTGATACTTCTAACATTATATTTTACATTTCATGTGGTTGTGGAATGTTGGGTAATATAGAAACAAATTAATTTATATAAAAAATTTCAATAGAGGTTCAAATACCAAAGGGGTTCAAAATAATGTAAAATTATAAAGAATTTGGGAAAATATGGAAATACCTAATTGAACCCATCTTGGGTGTCTTCACCCAATCCTAAGGGTATATCAAATATTAATTGTCTAAATATATTAAATTTTTTAGAGAGAAATATTCTTAATGAGATTACAAAGAGATTCCAATACTCATGTGGTATAGTATTGGTTAGAGTTTGAAATTTATCCTAACAATTTGATTTTTACATCTACTGAATTGATATGATTTTGGAATTTAATTCAACCACCACGATTCAGGGAATTTTTTTCCCATGTTAATCAGGACTCAGAACAATATTATACTACCATGATCTGAGTTCGAGTTTTTAATCTCATGGGCCTATTAATTTATTACATTGACCTTATGATTTGTGAGGATGTTTTACATATTGATTTAATTTTTATGACTATGACCATGAATAAGTTTATTGATAGTGCACTTCCTATGTCTATCATGAGACTGAGTCATTTGAACATGAGAATTGAATTATGGAAACTATCCTGAGTTTTTATTTTAGGGTTGTTCCCCACAGACACCCAAATATATATTAAATATTTTGATTTTGTTTTGGAATTTTATATTATTTTGGATGTGATTAAACCTATATTTTAAAATATTATAATGCTTCAATGTGGATAGAAAGAGTGATATTGTGGATGGAAATTCAAGTAGAAGAAAATATTATGAAGATAAAATTATATGTTTTAGTCTCTATTTAATCCATAAAGGATGTTCTAATAAGAAACATGATGGTCTAATAATAGTTTGATATAAATTATTCTTTTTACCATCTTCTGTACCACCTTTTGATGATAATCATTATTTGAAAAGTTTTGATGGTCGAACTATGGATTCCTATGAATGATATATGAATATGAAGTGGTTACAATAAACATGTATTGATTTAAAATTTATCTTCATCTCTAATAGTCATTCTCATTAATGATGATTTGGGACATTTAACCTTCCAATTTTGTTCCCTAGGGATTTTTTATTCTAGTTGTGCTCCAAGCCAGACCATAATGGCTCTACACTCTTATTTATGAGGACCATTCTTTTACCAAACCTAATAAACGTTTCAAATTATCCTATAATAATAAATTATTTAAAATATTTCATTATTTTAGTATTATAATCTTTTTTACCATCCCCAATGTGGATTGAATGGTCTTTCATCTTTGATAGGAATGTTCTAACGAGTAGAGTTATGTTTTTAATGATTTCAGAATTTCATCAATAAATTCATGAGTATATCCTAGAATGATTTTCAACTATCGTGGATTTGTTATCAATAGTTTTTTACAAATTTTTAATGATACCATAGATTATATCTTAGGGTTTCCTCTACTCACTAAGTTTTTTTGGATTTTATTTCAGATTTTTCTAGAGGAAACACAGATTTTCCTAAAATATTGTTGAAAGACAAGAAAATCATAGAGAGTTAGTGTATAATTGGTATGACTAATAAATGAAGGTTTTCCTTTGAAATAGTGTTACCTATTTGACCAATATCTCATAGAGGTATAAATTGGTCCTACTAGGTATCATTTTATGTTCTGTGAGAATTATGACTTGTGGAAGCATTCAAGAATCATTAGGTATATCTAGAAAGTAAAAAGGTTTTTTGGTATTAATGAATACCATGTTATGATTAAGTGTTGTTTTTAGTAGAATTTTTTGATTCAATCCAAATTTAGAGTAAACTAGAAGATTATCCTCTCAAAATTTTGTAGGATTTTTAATCTACGTCAAAAACAAAAATAATGGGGAAAACACTCAAGGTATGAGTTTTAGGTTTGAGAAATATATATTTTAAAAGAATTATATTTCAGAATGAGGTCTATTGGATCGACTATGTCATTCTAAATTCTATAATAGGTTATAATATTTAGTGTAAACGTGGTTGGGTGTTTGATGAATCCCTTATTTATCATTTCTATGATCAATAGACATGGAAGATATCTAAGAGGCTAGCTTGTATATGGATGGTTTTTATGGAAGATATTGTTTTTATCTATCCATTTTCAATGACTATGACATATGTATGCAAGTGATAGTTCTAGTCTGGTGTCATAGATTTTGGGATTTGATATTAATGGATAGTTAAACTGATGAAATACCGTAAATTTATAGAGTATTTATTCTTGATTTTGATGTAAAAGAGGTGTTTTTAAAAAAATACATTAGGATTTGATAAAAGTAGTTTTATACTAGGGATACACATTTGGTATAAAAATATATTAGTTTAATTATATATAATAATTGGATCTTATTGGGTGGTGATTTTAGATTGGTAGTTAAATATTTTTTTCCATGGATTGTGGTTTTATTCTCTTGATATTGTAATGTGTTTTCAAATATTTGGATTTGACAGAGCAGGGTTATTAAAATGGTCAAGATTTATCACTTTGGATTCAAATGAAATGGATCACCAAAAAAGAATGTATTGTTTATAATTTTTTAAGGGGGTTGATGTCATGTGTTGGTGTTCCTGTCAATAATTTTTCCATTGAGTAACTATCACCCATCATGGTGATTTTCAACATTGTATATGAGCTTGTAGGGAATCATAGGTGTGGTTAGGGGGTTTCACATGTGGTAAATTTAGAATTTCCTCCTAAGGGATTTTATTTTAACACTCTCATAAATGGTATCCAAGATAAAAATTCTTTTACAATTGATGATTTTTTGGGGGTTTCGCCTCATGATATGTGAATTGGTTATTGGAATATTATTTAACATTGAATTTTTTTGGGAGTATCATAAAGAAACTAACTGATATTTTTGAATGTGATTTAATTTTAATAATGTATTATTAAAATAAATTTTAAATAAAAATTCATTATGAATATACAAGGTTAAATTAAATTAAGTTAGAATAATTGGTAAATGATAATAAACAAGGTTAATAATTTTTAAGTATTAAAAGGGATATTAGTCTATAATATAAATTTTCATTTATATTTTTTATTTTCAATTAAATGTAAGTTAATGAATTTTATAATTTTAATTTTTTGAAATGAAATTTATTTTTGAATTCATAATTTTAATCTTTCAACATGGATATACGTTGTATATTTTTTTAAAAAGGTTTGATATTTATGTGAATGGAGAAAATTAATGATTAGAATATATAATGTCACTTTCATAAATTTTTTAGGAAATAAAAATGACTTGAATGTTTATGAAGATTTCTTATATAAAATATATATAGTTATTAATGATTATAAATTGTTTAGTAATGTAATTTTTAAATTTGAAATCCATGTTTGACATTATGGAAATATATGTTATAATTTTGTTGAAATAAAAACTATTATGGTTTCTTCACTTTTAGTCAAGTGTTGAGAAAGTTCCTTTTTATTTTTGGTTAGTTTTGGAATTCCAATAAGAGTTATATAATTCACTGTAATCCTATTAATTCCATTTTATTAAACATTATACATGATTGTCCTATAAAATAATTTTGAGGTTTAAAATGGGTATTTTACTAAAAAATCATTCTCATCACATTGCACTAAATTATTTAAAAAATTATTTTTACAAAATATGAGTATTAAATATTTTAAAATGAATTAATATTTGGTATCAATTAATTGTCATTATTTAAAAATATTAATTTCATTTTCCCCCAAAATAAATAGTTACCGTATTAAAATTATTTCGACATAGTAAATGTTAAATGGTTTAACGAGGGGTTTAAAATAAAAGAGAAGTCATAAAAATCCTACAAAACATTTCTAAATTTGTTTTTATGACGGTTTTATAAACCCAAATTTCCATATATTAAAAACATAATCCTTTTAGTTTCACTTTATTTTATTATGAAATTTCTTTAATTTTATAAAAATTATAAAAACAAATATACCACTCTCACTCAATAAAAAATATATCAAGATGATTATAGTGATTAAATTTCATTATAATTTTTTAATGACAATAATATTTATGATTATTAAATTTAATTTAATTTGGCAATTTATTATAAATTTTAAAATATTTTATAATTATCTAAAATTTACACACATACAGACACAACACTTTTAAAAGTATTAGAATTTTTTTGTAATTTTCTTTTAAAATAATTAGAACTAATATGCTTTAGATTAATCATAGTTTTAAAATATTTGTATAGATAAAAATAAAGTATATGTGAAGATTAATTTTTTTTTATTTTAAATCCATGGTTACATGTTTTTTCAAATACCAAATTATGCAAATCATCGTGAAAATGAATTTAAGGATATTTAATGTTAAAAAATATTTTATTAATTATTTTAAAACTAATAAAAAAATATTATTATTATTTTGATTTTTAATGGTAATATATCCTATTTTCAGTCCATTTATGTGTAAAATGGATTTTTCATATTACATTCATGACACATAAATATTTAATTTTTGTTAAAACACATTTTATTTTTTCCTATAATGGGGGGTTAATATAACATTTTAAAAGGAACAAATGAGTTAATTTGTATCTAAATTAATTGTATAAATAAATAAACCCACACATTATGATGTTCCCAATCCTCTGTTTTGACCACTATATTCTCTTTTAAAGTCTGACTATTCAATCCAAAGGAATATTTTTTTTGGAAGAGGTAACACTCTTAACTGAATTATTTCAAGATTCATTCATCTTACATATCCTTTAAATGCATACCAATAATAATACTATAAAGGCATACATATATTTAAAATATTGAAATTTTATTATGTTCTTTGTACAAACCTTTTTCTTTTCATTTCCATCCAATAGAAAATGAAAATGCAGATCATATGTTCTTGCATACTACCTCTATTGCAATGAGATGTATTTCATTTTTCTTCACCACCTCAAAAGGGTGGTTATAAACATATCATAAAATAATATATATGATAATAATCGTATAATTAGGATTATATGAATATAATATATAATCTAATATCGTAACAGTGTCTTTCTATTCAGTTATTTTTACTTTTTATTTTAGGTCTATATTTTTCCCATAGGACCCCGTCTGATTATTTTGAGAAAAAATGGTGGTTTTGGGTGGAAAGTCCTAAGAACATGGTTGGGGCATGGATAGAGTAAACTATCCACCCAGCCTTGCTAACCATGTGGTATGAGATAGTACCTACCATATGGCCTCTGCCCAACCATGTGCCTCTACCCAGGTAACCGAAAACATTAATTCATTAAGAAAGAACGCTCCCTACGATTGCCACATGACTTACCAAACCATGCAGAATAACCATGCATGAAGTCTAGAGGATTACAATTTCTCTCTCATCTCAATTGTAACACCCCTAACCCTCATTTTCTCCTCCACTTCAGTATTTCCTACCCTAGGAGTGCCTCACCCTCCTTCATCCTCTCCTGGATCCTCTATTTCCTACCAGATTTGGTACGGTTCTTCCTCAAATATTCAAGTAAGATTCCATTCTTCTCCCAATATCCCTTTAGTCTTGTAGTTCAACTATTTTTTTTTATAATTGCCTCCTATCCCTCCATATGGTTCCTATTTTAGGTTTTTATTTTGGATTTTTTTGGTCCGTCTCTTGATTTACGGTTCGTTTTTTGTTTATGTATGGTGTGATAATGGTGCGGTTTAAGTTTCACACAGTATTTTGGAAGTTTCTCCACCCGAGGTAGGTGATTCCATGCTTAAATGTTGCTTGATTAATTTATTATGATTTTTTGTGTTCTATATCATATTTTATGAGTTATTATTGTTGTGAGAATGTATTTTTTAATATATTTTATTTACCAATATTTTTAAAATGGAATTTAAATTTCAAATTGGGGTGTTCATTTTGTAATCCATTAAAGAACTCTATTAAAATGTTGATTAATTGAGTGAATGATTTATTAAGTTGTTTCTATAGTGTGAATTATGGTTTGAAAGTATTTGGTGTGATTTTGATTTTTGAAAGAGGTTTTGGGTGGGAAAATGTTGGCTTCTGGTGTGTGTGGTGCCTTTTTGGGATTATGTCTATGATTTCGGTGCATCTAGTGGTAAATAAAACATGAATGACCAAACTAAAAGAAACATGTGAATCTAGGAGGGTTGAATAGGAATAGTGTGCTTGGGATATGAAAGTTTCTTTGTCCTAGTTTCTTTAGCAGTATTGATGATGAAAATAGTAATTAAATATTGATGATGGTTGGAGACCACTATAATTTTGGACGATTCTTCCCTCTAGTGGATTTTGTGCGGGAACATACACAACTATTATTCCAATACCACTTTTCACCGACACATGAGGTTATAGGGTCTCATCACTAGCTAGTACCCATAGGGACACTCCCATATATGGAGCACTTTGACTATATTGCAGTCACTGTTGGCACATGATGTGGAATTTGGGTTTCTATTAAATAAAAAATGTGTTTATTTTAAAATTGAATTCCTTTATTGTTTTTTTCACTATAGATTCTTACCTTTAAATTGTTTAATCATTTTCTTTGATGTATTAAACATAAAAGTTTATTTTTCATTCAATGTTTAAAGAATGGATTTTTTTGGTGGCATCCTTTTGGGGAATATCTCACACCCTCCTTACACACTTGTGTGTAAGAACACTTGGTCATGTTTGATATAGGCAGGGTTAATGATTTTTGTGATTGTAGTTTGATATGCTAGTAACCCTCTTGGGCAGTGTTGCGGCGATGTCTAGAGGGAGATTCTCCCCTTTCTTTGTGGTTGTTTTTGGGGGTAGATTTTGGTTCCCTTTTTATAGAATATTCAAGACATGAAGACCTAAATATGAATACTTGTAAAGGCATGCTTGGTCATGATTTCCATATTTTTTTTATTTTAAATTTTTTGGTGTTTTATTATTTTAAATTTTGGTAAAATAACTCCCAAGCATTGGTATTGATACCCATGAACTTGTTCCATCCCATGGGGATTGGGAACGCCCTTCGGTCCTTGCCGTAGACTGGATCGGGTGCCAATTCAGAAGAAGACTAAGCTTGGTTTATGAAAAAATGGTATTGGATGAGGTTTATCTATGTGGGTTATGTTATATGGGATGATTATGGATAGAAAAGTGGTAGGACTATTGGGGCTCAGTGTTCTTGTTATGGGTAGGGTTCCAGGCCCACACACCTTATGAAATACCTCGAGTCACCATGGGATGTTGGGATGATTATTTGACTTCTCCTACTGGTGGGAAGTGTATGTTGTAGGATGCACATGGTCATTGGGTGGGGGTGAATTATTTTGCTCATTGTCTTAACTTTTCATGTATGATTTATTAGTTCTATGTTTATTTCTAAAAATTTTCAGATATATTGTGTTAATGATTTCCTCATGTGAATATTTCTTCTTGTAGAAACATGAATCCCTAAATAGTTCCCCTAAAACAAAAAGATGTAGTTTGAGAGACTTATCCATCATAGCTTTATCAGAGGTTTGATGATTCGGTAGTTCGAGCCATTTAGGCTCAAGGATAGGGAGTATGTCCTCCTCCTACTCCAATTAGGGAAGACATGCCTGGATCTTGAAAGGATAATGTCCATGAGTTCCTAAAGAATAAAACTCTTTCTTTATGAGGTTTCTAGGAATCTCACAAAGCATTGGAATGTCTCAAGAATACTGAGAATGTGTTCAAGTTTTTAGACACTGCTAAAAAGGTCAAGGTGATGTGTGTTTTGTTTATGCTAGAGAGTACAAGCTGATGGTGGTGGTACATAGTGATTCAAGCTGGGAATCATCAGAAGATGAGACGAATGGACTTCAAGGTTGTATTCAATGACCATTACTTCCATGAGGCCATGCCATGTTCTAGATCCCATGATTTCAGGGACCATGTCTAGGGGGACCAGTTGGTGATGGAGTATGCTAACTGTTATATTGATCTTGTTCGATATGCCTCCAAAATAGTCTCTATTGACTAAAAGAAGCAATAATGGTTTGAAAAATGTTTGAAGTTGGAGATATATTATTATGTCTTATTTTTCAAGATGAAGACTTTTTCTGATTTGGTTGGTCAACCTTGTGTGGTGGAGATTGACCATAAGGACATGACATGTTCCTCTTGGGCTATGTTAGTCATGGGTAGTGGCAGTTCTTCAGAGAATAAGAGGAAGTGTGAGGATCAAGGGGATAAGGGAGCTAGAAGTTTATGCCATACTTCTAGGAATACTTCTTTTATGGCTTCCAATATAGGGTCCATTGTGTGCCACCGGTGTTGAAAGGTGGGACACACTCGATTATCTTGTATGTATCCTCCCAAATCCTATCAATAGTGTAGATGATTGGGGAACTTATATTGATTCTGTAGAGTTGGATATTATTATTAGTGAGGTTCAAGATCGGTGGATTCTAGGGGAATTGAAGAAGAGTCAAAGCCATCCATGATAGTGGGATCTTCGTTATGTGGTTGAGGTAGTAGGACTCGATCTTCAGATGGTCAAATTCACCTCAGAGTAGAGCCTTAGTCCAGTGGTTGTGGTTAGGCTCATGCAGTGGCCGAGCATATTCATGTTGTGGACCAGGCGCCAGTGGGATCAGATACAGGGTCCTCGACTATTCTAGGAACCATTTTGATTACATATTCATTGCTACTATTCTATTTTATACTTGTTCATCTGTATATTTTATATCTCCCTACCTTGTGAACATGTTGAATTTTTCAACTGAGATCTTATTTTTTGTAATGGAGTTGGTGATGCTGTTGGGAAAGAAGAAGTAATAGGCCCTTCAGTGCCCATTGTGTGTGCTTTCCATGTTAGGGGTTGAGATGGAATGGGATTTCCCGGTCCGGGAGATTGACCTATTTTATGTGATCCATAGTATGAACAAGATGGTGAGTTTCCAAGAACAAAATAATTTTTATCATAGGAGAGTTAGTTTCATGGAAGATAATGGAAGTGATCAGGTTTTCCTTGGATAATTAGACACTTGGTCGAGTAATTTTGGACTTCCACTCCAAGATTAGGGTAATTTTGTCTTTCAATTATCGTCAGTCACACTGGGGAAGGATGTTGGATCTCTTAATAGTGTATTACCCGATGTAGTTGATGAGTTCCCAAAGGTATTTCGAAATGGATTTTCAAGGTTACCCACCGATTGGGATGTGGAGTTCTCAATAATTTTGGAGGTGGGAACACAAACAATATATATTCCCCCATATCATATAGCCCCCACTATATTGATTTAATTAAAGATATAGATGGATGATTTGGAATCCAATGGGTTCATTCTCTTTAGAATCTCTCCATGGTCCACTCTTATTTTTTCTCAAAACATGCAAACGAATATGTTCGGTAGTGTATCGATTACTAGAATTTAAATAAGTTAACCATTAAGAATAAATACACTTTTCCATGAATCAATAGTTTTTTGGATAAAATGTAGGGGGGAAAGTGGGTTTCCAAGATAGTATTGAATTGGGGTTACAAACATGTCATGCGGAGAAAGACAGATATCCTGATGACATCTTTTTGAGGAAGGTACAACCACTTTGAGTTTTTAATCATACATTTCGGATTGACAAATTCTCAAGTGGTCTTCATGTTTCTCATGAATAGGGTGTTCCAATAGTTCCTCTAGTCCGTCAATGTGGTATTTGTTGATGAAATCATTGTCTACACTATATTTGAAGAATATCATGGGAATCATTTATCGATTGTTCTAGGCACTTTGCGAGATCATCATCCTTATGATACATTGTCAAAAGGAACTTTCTGGATTAAGGAATATATGTTTTTGGGCCCTATCATTTTTGAGAATGGGGTTTCAGTAGACCCCAATAAGATCAGTGTAGTAATGTCCTAGTAATTGCTGAATAATGTGTTCAAGATCAGTAATTTCCTTAGAATAAATGGTTATTACATGCAATTTGTTTGGGGATTTTTGTGTCATTCTTCTCCTATGACCACACTCTCCTGAAAGGGGGTTATTTTTGAATGGAACTTGGAATTAAAAGAAGATTTTGAGGAGATGAATTGAAATTAAACTACAACACCAATGTTGAGCTTTCTTGAATTATAAAAGGGTTAAGTGGTTTATTGAGATACTTCTAGTTTGGGTGTCATGTATGTTCTTATATTCAATTATCATGTGGTGGCATATGGTTCTCTCCAACTTTGGTCAGATGAGATAAATTATCAAACCAAAGATTTCAAATTATTAGTGTTGATGCATGATTTGAAGAAATATAATCACTACCTCATTGGGGATATGTTTTTGGTCTACTATGATCATAACTATTTAGCCTCCATCTTCTCGCAGAAGGATCTCAAACTGAGGCTGCGCCATAGGATTGAATATCTACTATGGTTTGACTTTGATATCATCTATCACAAGGTCAAGGTTAATGTCATGGATGAAACCTTGAGAAGGAAAGTTCTATTCAATTAATTGAGGATGTCCAATTGTCAGTAGAAATTGATGGGGTTATTTTCCCAGATGAACTTAGAGTATAATGAGAACAGTGGAGGGGAATTCCTGGAGAGTGTGCAGTTGGCCCCATCTCTTCTAGAGCTGGTTCAGTGGGATCATCCTAGTGATGAACTATGATAGGAGTATGTTCACTTTTATTATGGTGGGGAGATATGATCTGACTGGTCATTTTCTCATGAGGGAATTCTATGTATTAAGATCTGTTTTGTGGGGTTGTTGTCTTTGAGGAAGGTTTTATATAGGATATACTCTAGACAAAGTGGGTCATTCTTCCTAGTGGTACTAAGATTTATTTTTATGTGCAACAATAGTTCTGGTGGCCATGCATAATATGGGACATAACTGAATTCATATCAAGATTTTATGCCTGTTATTAGGAGAAATCCGTGCATAAAAGGTGCTCTAGTTTTCTCCATCCATTACCCATTCCTACCCAGTTGTGGGATGAGGTCTCCATGGATTCCATTATCAACATTACTCGTACACCAAAAAAAACGAATTCTATTTGGGTAGTGATTGGTCATTTGACCAAATCAGCCCACATCATTCTGATTATATATTCAGTAATGGTAGATGAGGTGGAACAACTATATGTTTTGGAAGTATTCAGACTTCATAGTGTGTCGTAAGTAATATTTTCTAATAGAGACACCTGTTTTACCTCTTGGTTATAGGAAGTCCTTCAAAGGGTGTTGGGTTTCAAATTAAGATGAGTACAGTATACCATCCCAAAAACAAATGGTTAGAAAGAATGGTTGAATCATATTCTAGAGTAAATTCTTCATGCATGTGTTTAAGATTTTGTAGGATTTTGGGAAAGATATTTGGGATTGGTAGAATTTTATAACAACAGTTACTAATCCTCTATTAGAATGGATCCCTTTGAGGTTCTTTACGTTCATTATTGTCGGTCCCCATTGTACTTGGATGAGGTAGGTGATACCTATCTCTTAGGACTGATCCTTATGAAAGAGATGTCTAATAAATTCAAGTTTATTAGGAAGCTATTATTAACAGTAAACAGTGACCATATATCTTATTCTGGTCAGAGGCTTCGAGATATTGAATTCACTATGGGTGACCGGGTTTTCTTAAAGATGGAACCTCATTTGGGTCATCATCATTGGAAGAAATAGATAAAGCTAGCAATGAGATATTCTAGACCCTTTGAAATCAATGAGCAGATTGGAAAGGTGGAATACCTATTGGGTTTTCCTTTTCAGTTGACTTAGATTCACGATGTGTTTCAGGTCTCCAAACTAAATAAGTATAATCTAAACACCTCTCATGTGTTTAATTGGGAATAGTTACAGTATGTGACTCATTTATCACTGTTTGAATGGAGAATAAAAATAGTGGATTCCCAAGAGAAGGTGCTTCGTGGGAAGTCTATACCATTGGTTCGTTTTTGTTGGCCGCATGGGAATGTTGCACATGAGACTTGTGAGTGAAAGTTTTGGGTTGAAAAAGAGTACCTATTTTTTTCTGATCATGTTTTGCGTTGAAATTATAGGTACGAAAGTTTTTATATTGGAGAAAATTTTCACAACAATGTCTTCCTTTTTAGTTATTTATCCTTTTCATTTTTAGTATATCTATTTCCCTTAGGCTCGCTTCTGATTTTTTGCAAAAAAGTGGTTTTGGGGTGGAAATACCTAGACGCACGGTTGGTACATGATTAGAGTAAATTGTGGGGGCAGCCCAACTAAACATGTTGTGGGAGATAATTCCTATCTCATGAAATCCACATAGTCGTGCACCTCATCCTAGGTAACCATGCAATGGAATTCCTTTGGATAGAACACTCCATATTGTTGCCGCATAGGTTACCAAAACCTCTAGACTAATCATACACGGCATCCAAACCATTAAAAGTTTTCTATCCTGTTGAATTTAACATGAGTAACTCTTATTTTCTCCCCCTTTGTGATATAATACCTTTGGCATTCCTAACCCTCTCTCCTCCTCTCCCAGATCCTTGATTTCATGATGAATTTGGTGGGGTTCTTCCTGAAATCATCATGTAAGCCTTCTTTTTTCTCCAAATCACCCTATATTCTAGGGATTTCCATCATTGTTTTGGGGATTCCTATTCTCCATTCACAGGTATCTGATTTTGGGGTTTTATTTTGAAATTTTTGGGTCAATATCTAGATTTAGGTTTCATTTTGGTTTCTTTGTGGTGCGATTAATTGGTAGATGGAGTTTAATACCGTTTTCTAGATCTTTCTCCCCCATAGGATGGTGATTCCTTGATTAAACATTTCTTGATGAATTTATTATCATTTCTTGTGTCTATTATCATTTTTTATTGTTAATTAATGTTGTTTGAATTTTTCTTAAATAGATTTTATTTTTCATTAATTTTAAAATTGATTTTAAATGTGAAATTGGTGTATTATAGATGTAATCCCTTACTGTATTGTTTTGAAATGTTTTATTAATTGAGTAAATTATATATTATGTTGTGTTTGTAGTGTGAATGATGGTTTGAAGGGGTTTTTGAGAGTTTAATTTTTAAAAGTGTTTTTGGGTGTAAAAAGGGAGGCTTTTGGTGAGTATAGTGCCTTGTTTGGATTGTGTGTGTGAATGTGGTGTTTCTAGTGGTAAGTGAATCTTCATTGAGAACACCATGGGAAGACTGAGTTGCTAGGAGGTCCTAATAGAACTTAAGTTATAGTTATACAGAAGTGGATTCGGCCAGGTTTCAGTTAATGGGATTGGCAATGACTAGAAAAACTAAATGTTGATGATGGATGGAGACTAGTAGAATTTTGGATTCTTATCCTCTCTAGTGGATTGTCCATGGGAACATAGACAGTTGTGGTTCATATAAAAATTTTAACTGATATATGAGGTTCTAGGGACCCATCACTAGCTAGTACCTATACGACCTATCCTTTATGCGGCCCCCTTTAACTAATTTGCACCCACCATCAGCAAATGTTGTGGTATTTGGGTTACTATAAAATAAAAATCATGTTTATATTAAAATTTAATACCTTTAAAGTTGTTTTCACTAAATTGGTTTCCCTTTAAATTTTTCATGAATCTCCATCCATTTATTTAGCTTGAAATTTTATTTCCCATTCAATGTTTAGAACATGGAATTCTTTTTGGTGGAATCCTACTAGGAAGTACCTCACACCCTGATTACAACTTTGGGTGTAAGTAGGAATTTTCAGGTTTGGTACATGTATGGGTAAGGATTTTTTTGATGGTGTTTCAGGATTATTATGATCCACTTTGGTGGTGTTATAGTGATGGCTTAAGGGAGATGATCCCCTTTCCTTATGGTAGTTTTTGGAGATGTTTTTTGTTCCCTTTTTGTAGTATCTATTTTTTTTGATAAACTTGTAGACTTGAATATGAAAACATGTAAAGTCTTGTTTGGTTATGATTTAATCCTTATATTTATTATTTATTTTTGGTTGTTTTGTAAATTTAAATATGGGTAAAATCATTCCCAAGTGTTTTTATTGATACCCCGGTACTAGTGGAAGCCTATGGGGATCAACAATGCGCATAGGGCATTGCTGCAGACTAGGTCAGGTGCCAATTCGGAAGATTACCCAGCTTGTTTCATTAAATATACCATATTACATTACCATAATTTTTAATATATAAATGTTTTTTATGCATACGTGAATATTACCACCTATATAAATTAATGCATTTCATTTTTTCCTTAGTATATCACAAGGATGGACATAAGGATGGATTTAATGATTAAATATGAAATTTCTGATATTATTATCTATTTTTAATGTTTAAATTGTATAAACTATAATTCATTTTTATCCTTTAGAAAAATTTAAAAATTTCTATTGATTACACGTAATCTACCACATCTATGAAATGAAATAGTTCACTTTTCATGTCTGTGTAACATGGATGGTTATAAAAGTATATTGAATTTAAAAAATTATAATTATAATAGGATTATGGTTTTTAAGATGGTATAACCATGAAACATTTGATTTTATCCAACCTACCTAAGTTTTTTTAATGGTTATGGACTAAACAACCTCAAAATGTCCATCATGAACATAACTAATTTTTAAAATAAATAGAAAATGGTAGTAAATTAAATAAAAGGATTATTAATAAGATAATGAACAATAATTTATTTTTTGACTCCATGAATGTAATTAATAAAATTTTACTATTTAGGAAATTAAATGATGTATTCAGTGAGTAGGGATATGACGTAAGTGGTTTTTCTTTAAAAAATTATTTTATATGTTTTAAACACTTTCTCATATATTTTCATAAAATTTTAAAAAAATTCCAATTTTTTATTTATTTATATAACAAATGGTTTATTAAGTTAATTTTAATACATCTTTATATTTTTTAAAATGGTTTAAAATTGAATATTTATAATGTTATCTACATATAATATATTGAAATTGGTTTCAAAGGTACAAAATGAATGTTTATTTTATCATTTAAAAATATACATCATATTCCAAGCATCATATTCGTTATTTCTTATCAACATTAATCTCAAAGTTTATCATGATTGTTAATGAATTCATAGTTATCATAGTACTTGGAATTTTATGTATTAAATGTTTTCGAAAGAAAAATATATTTCATTTAATTTTTATCAGATTAATGATTGCGATTTTTATTATCCATTCAAATGATTTTTTCAATGATATTATTATGAAAATGGAAATAAAAAAATTGTTTTTATTTAAATTCATGATACTTGGAAATTGTTAAGGGATGTATTGTATGGGGAGTTCACCAAAACACTTAAGAGTCTTTTCCTATTATGTGAAATGAAGGTATTCTAAATGCCTATAATGTATTTGTTATTATTGATAGAATTAACAATTAAGGTACTCCTATAAAGTGTAAGGAGTTAACTTTTATGTTTCCTCTATGAAGTGGATCTTGTTATCTTATGATAAGTTTCTCCAATGTTTTATATGAGGTTAACATGTGATAAGTTATCCCTATGATATGTTAATCCTAATAGAAGGATATAATTTTCCATTTGATGATTCCATGATGAATGTATTTTTAATCATGATATAATTATGATTTTATATGATTACTATAGTAATTAACAATGTTGTTGTAGAATATTTTTTATTATACTTATGATTATGTTTTAATTTATATGATCAATTTTTATTTTTAAAAAGTTAATTATTATTATTATTATTATTATTATTATTTTTAATGTTTTTCACCAAAGAAATATGTTTACATTATTTTTATACCCCTTAATAATATTTTTTCACACAACCCACATTTTTAATGAGTTTCATATGATATAGGGTAGTGTTAGAGATATAAATAATTATATGACAATCCATACAAGATATCCCTCAAATATGGTCCACTAACTAGTCTTGACATGGCCCAAAACGCGTTCATGATTTCCCCATGTTGGAAACTAGAAATGAGAATCCATAAAAGACAATGTAGGAATGAGTTCAACTTAAGAATCGATAAAAATGAAAAATAATTGAATGGGATTTATAAATATTAGGTACAAAACACACACATTAAGAGAAAATTAAATCAAATATATGAATACAAGTCCAAAAATGTTTTATCAACCCAATTATTCACATTAACCATCAATGTCACAACCACAACATATCTATACAATAAGTGGATAAAATGGGACACTGGTAACAAAAAAACATAATCCCCTTATATTAGAACCCCCATTGACACAATGTTTCACTATCCATTTTCCAAGAACTAGAATAGTTATGTCAACAATCACCCAAAGGAAAAATTAGGATGCAAGAAACACTAGCCTAGTAGGAGACAACTAGGAATTCCATAAACCATCCATATGAAGTAAAATAAACATAATAAATTTTAAATAAAATATTGAATAAAAATATCTAGATACTTCAACATAAATCATACTTTTCAAATAATGTCAATGGATAATATAAAAAATAAAAAAATTGAATTTCCACAAAAATAGACATGAATAAGAATTTATATCAAATTCGATATAAGTGACTCATTTCATCAAAATTGGAATTTATAAGTCCTTCTGAAGAGTTTATTTTCAATCACAGGACCATGGTAAAAAGTCCCATAGTTTGGTTAGTACAAGTATTCTCACACGTTTCAGTGAAATATAGCTCTATGTGTTCAAAAATCCCTAGATCTCTACCCTGGGGGGGGGGGGTGGGAGAACACCATAAAGAATGAACTTATTTATATCATCATATTTTAGTTATATATTTCCTTACTAATCCTTATCTAGGTAGATATAATAAATTCCTAGCATGTGTTTTAACCAATTAACTACCAAGTCTTACATGTGCTTTTAGGAAATAAAATACTCATGAGGGATATCATTAATTTCAATCAATCTCATTTAGATCAGTAAATTATAATTTCCTCAAAGGTAATGATTAAAAACATGCCATTTCATTTGAAAAAACAACCTTATACAGTTTAGTTAAAAATTTAGGACTTTAAAAAAATATCATTTAATTTAAAATACATAAAATATTAAACGCCCTAATTTCTCAATAATATTATTCTTATTATTTTATCAAATAATTCATTAATTTCACATCTATTTTCATGAAATAAAATCATTATTTAAAAATCTATAACCAAAGAGGATCAACATAGCCATTCTATTTTTGGAATCATTTAATGGATTTTGATTTTTGATTCTGAAACCAATTATAAATTAATATTTATCAAACACAGAATAGTGGTTTCAATTAATACGAGTATGATAATAGATTCAACAACCTTAATCAAGTTATCATCAAACACCCAACACAAGATCTATAATAGAGACACGTAATGCTATAATCTACCTAGAGGGATTCCTAGAACAAAAAATCATAAATAAATGTATGTATCTATCAAAAAAACAATAATAACCCATTATATAGGATAGAGAGAGATATATAGATATGGAAAGGGTAAATAAAGATCATAAGGAGATTAAACATATTGGAAGTGGTCAGCATATCAACTAACACTTTGATATATGATGTTCTAAGATTGGGTGGTATATAAACACCCAAAGGGAGTCTCCAAGAAAAAAAATATCGAATTGGGTTTTAATGAGGGGGATTTATAATTAAAATTAATTTTTAGTGGAATTAATTATGATACTTACTATGTTTTCCCAACCTAGAACGACATCATGAGGATGAAATTGGATCCCATAATCGAGGTAGTGGAGTGAAGAAGAATTCTTATATGCTAGGTAACCCCATTGGATAGAATGTATTTCAAGGAATAATTCCTATACCATATTCCAATGCACATAATTGCTAAGGAATAACACTAGTTGGCCGATCCGACTCCTATAAGGATCCCCTATTTCCAGCCATCTGCTACATGGATTGTGTCCCTACCAAATGAGATTATTGACCATATGCCATATTTTTTACTATAGGGCTATGTGTATTCCTCTACTAAAACATCTGAATGACTCTTTACACCGAAAAATAAAAACAAAACACACATCAGACCCTATAAATGGATAAAACTAATAGGAGTAACCCAAGAATCAATGAGAACAACTGGTGATCATTAATGGAAAATATTAAGAAAAAATAGACCATAGATCATGATTAAAATTATATGTTATGATTTTATAATTATCCTCAACATAAATGATTTCTTAAACTATAAATCTTGTAAAAAATATTGGTCCAAAAGATATTATTCCACTACCCTTTCATCAATGCCTCATGTTGCCACATATTATGATAATTAGAGCCTTGTTTCCAATGAACCTAAATTATAGGCAAAAAATTTCCACAAATAACTCTGATCCAGGAATAAGGAATCTGAAATGTCTACTAGGTCACAAAAATATCACGTTCTACATCGTGATTATCCAAATAATATCCATAAGACATGTCTAAATGATAATTTATAAGAAACAACACATAAAAAATGTCATGTTTAGACGTAATTTTAGGTAGAAATTATAATGTGTAACTCACCTTCTCAATTGACTCAACAATCTGAAATGGTCCCATGTATCTCAATGCCAAAATCTTCTATTTCCCAAGGCATTTGTGACCCAACCTATGAGAGACTCCAAAAATCCCCCTGGTTTCCAACCAAGAACTACAACGGATTAATAAAATGAGCACAATTAGACTTATATTATCTTTATTCCATCAATAATATTTGTTAAATCATTTAGACCCTCACCATTACACTCTTGATAAAACTAAGTGTCACATGGGGAGCCTCACTCATTTGTGACCAATAAAGTCAATATTTACAACACCATCTATACAAGGTCTCAATGTGAAAAAATTTATATGAATATTTAGATATATTATTATTGAAAAAATAAGACCACCCCAAAAAGAAATACCAACAGCATCCAATGTGAAGGATAGAAGCACAAATCATGCCCTCCAGAATCTCTATAGCATGTTCTATATGAATACATGTTTGAGGATGTTATGTAATTCTCAACATGATAAGAGCTACATTCCCCTCATATTGGCCACTAAAATAGTAAGTATCCTACTATCCCACACATACATATTTAGTAATTTCTTTTCTTTGGTCATCTCATAAGTCTAAATAATGTGAGATGATTTATTGAATAATTTAATCACCAAAAAAATCAAATTATTTACACTAAAATTATACGTAAAACTAAAAAATGTCCATTAATATCTAATTTCACTCTCATGTTGGCATAAGAAGTGGTTGAAGATAAACCAAAGGATTATGTTGTTCAAAACCGACCTACTGATAGGTATAATAATGAGAAATAAATTCAATAATGTGACATTTCATACCTTACCAACATAATAAATTACTCATATCATAACAAAAATCATCAGAACAGAGTGTCCCACCCACTACGAATTATTTCAATCCCATTAAATCTCCTTCCTCATAGGTGATAGAATGACATTATAGTTATAGAATAAATGTATATCCTCTTAATATAGAGATCCTTCACCAATGGTACCAAACAATATAATTAATCAATAATTACCTAGATATCATCCTCGAACTATTTTTCCTAGGTAATAAAGTTGATAAGGTAAGATGTTAACTGATAATTAGCCAAATCAAACTCGTTCTAATCCCCCAAGACTCCTAAATTCATGTGTGTAAATGGAGGCACGAGATTACATTCCTAAAATGATTATTTCATACTCTATAAGGATGTTTTCATCTCAAATAATCTATTAATATTTTTCCCTTACCATGAGTGTATGAAATTTTAATGTTAAAAGAACAAAACAACTCCACCCATGTCCTTTAATATAGATTCAAATCATTTCGTGAGAAGATATAACTCATGTTTTGGTATTTATAGTAAATGGTAAACCATTCTCTAAAAACTTATTACCACTAAGACTATTAATTTTTCACCAAATTTACGAGTTTGAAATCATGATTGGGATTCTTCTTATAAGGATTCTGTTGATGGGGACTAAAAGACACTATCTAACCACCCCAAATGAGAACCAAAACCAAACCTGAACTATATACATAAAAAAATATTCATATACTTTCCTATCCCTTGGATGATTTAAAAAGGTTCTATGTTTAAAAAACACTTCATCTCAACAAATTTTTTTTGAAATATCAAATCCCAAATAAAAATAAGTCCATTTTAACTGAGAATTTTTAACATCCTAGGTAAATAAAGAATATTACCTTTTCATATTTATTAATATTTGTGAATAAAATATTAATATTACTTTTAAGGGAACACTATGATCGATGGCGTACCCAATACGCAACAACAAGTTTCTTTGAAATCTTACGTTGCACTCTAATAATAAAATAATATTATTTTAAATGGTAGTTAACGCCGAGACGTTTTAGTGGCGGGAATGAATGGAACTAGCTAAAAAATTATTATATATGTTTGGCAAATATTTTTACTTTTATTCAATAAATTGTTGGAGGCTTAAAATATAAATGAATCCAATTTTAAGCATAAATCTTCTAATATTCTTTAAAAGGTTGATTAACCACCTTTTGAAGGAGAACCCCTTTTAAATATACTTTTGAAAATTTTATATGTTGTATTTGACAAAATAAAATCCTTTTTTAGAATCTGGACATCAAAATTTACTTTGTGTAATTTTTTTTTATTTTTCCGATAAGGATCATTTTTAGTGAAAATGTTGCATTTTAATTCAAAACCAATTTTTAATCTGAATTATTTATATGGATAGATTATCTTTTTAATTTAGATTAAATTGTATTTAGAATATATTTTTACTATTTAATCCAATGGTGGTCATTTTAATTAATTTCACTTTGAAATTGGACTTAAACTAGTGTCAATCTTTTAATAGATATTGTTTCTTAAAAACACGCTATTTGTTTTGACAACGGGAATTAATTATTAAATTAATTAATGCAACTTATATGTTTTGAATTTTTTAAAATAGACATCATTTTTGAATTCGGAATATCAAATATAGCATAGGGTGATTTTTTGGTATTTTTCTGAAACTTTCAATTTTTTGATAAATAGTGAAACCACTAAGTGGTAGTTAAAAAACTGATTTTTCGATTAAATGAAACTTTACCACTTCTGTGATTTTAATTTCAAAAATCCAAAATAAATGGTTGTCACTAGGATGAAAAATTTGGTTCAATGGGATTAAAATAATTTTTTTATGAATAGTAACTTTTAAGTTTTATTAATCGCAATTAAAGGTAATTAGTGTAATTTAAGGTTAAGATAATGTTATAAAAATATGAAATGACCTAGACACATATCCTACCCTTATTGGATGAGTCATGGACAACCTATAATATCCATGGGACAACCTGGGGACCCCAGGTTGCCACTTTTGTAGGAAAATGACATTAATAACTTTTTATTTAAAGTTAAAATAAAAATGCCACAAACATGTATTATTTTACTAAAAATATTTTTACACTGAGTTATAAAATTCATAATTTTGACTATAAATATTAATTATAAAGATAAATATATTTTCTACACCATTATATTTTTTTTATAATTTTTAGACATTAGATAAATTAATTCATTTATGACACAGTGATGATGTAGTGATTACCTCATAAATGAACGATTTAAATAAAATGAGAGGATAGGGTAAAATCTAAGTATTAAACTTTTAAAAAACTTATTTGATGGATGGATTTATGAAACTTATCACCTTAGCCTATAAATATATCCTTTTGGGAGCTTTAAAATCCAAAAATCATTTTATAATAAAGTAATATTTTATAACTTTCCAAGAGTGCCCCTCCTCTTCTCTTATAAAAGGACCCCACCTCTACCACCATACCCACACCTCTCAAGTCGTTGGATCAGACAAACACTAGAAATTTTGCCTCTACACATCCCTCTATTAATCCTAGATTCATCACTTTGGGCAGAAGTCTTTCCAATGAAGCCTTTGTGCTCAAATCAAAAAGAGTTACCCGATTTGAAGGTAAAGTCTTCCTTAGTGTTCTTTTGTTTTATTTTGCTTCTCCATCCCCATAAACTCTTTTTATTCCTTTCCCTTGTGACAAAAACAGTATATTAAATATACTAGGATGTTTTTATGAGATATATTCGAGCTAAAATTACACACACCTTCTCTTAATGTTTAATGAACATACTGTTTCTGTTGATGGCAAATTACTGCCTCACGAAACGATGATTGTTCAATATTCTCTTAACACATTTCATGGTGGCCATTATGATGTCACTGTATTTTATATATGATATATATGGTGTTTATGTTTTCTATATGATTCTTTATTTTATATTTAAAACATACCTTTATGCTTTTCATGTTGTGCAAATGCGATAATTTCATACGAGGAAGTGTGGACTACCGCCCCCTCAAGTGATGTGACTCGTTCATGCAATACATGGAATGTATAAAGAATGAAATTAATGGATATATGTGACCTATAAAACATATATATTATACTTTAATTATAATATATATATATCTCATTTATTTTTAATTCCATTAATATGACAATGAAATGAAAGTAGAATTCATGCGTATGTATGGCCTACCCACTCCATGAACGGTGCATTTCATTTTTTTTATCTCCAAATGTTATGGAATAGTATAAAATGAATATGTAATGGATATATATTATATTTAAATAACTAATACCATTCTGGAGATGATTTACTTATAACTACATGGACAATCAATTTCAAACAAGTTCATTTTTAACTCATGTACCGAACATCAACAAAAACGTCTGATATGAACACACATTATAAACCAATTATTATAAAATTATAATATGCAAATTGAATTGAATAAAAAAATTAAAGGAGGAAGTTAAGAAATTATAAATTTTAAAGACTATATTATTCAAGAATATAAAAAACGAACAAGACAAGTCGGAGTTGAGGTAAGTGATCCCACCTCTCTCGTTCTTTTTATGTACTCTCTTTTATGTCATTTCTTTTAAGCACATATTTCTTATGTTTGGGGATGTTATTTTATATTCCTCATACATTAATTTTTATGTTCATATTATTAGAGACCATATTTTTTCTCATAAATCCATTTTTGGATGTTTTATGTGGCATCGTTAGGCTGCCGAGTTTTCATAAGGGATTTTTCATCTCACTTTTATTCCTGTGAGATTTATGCTACATTTTCCACCGTTTCCTTTGAGTGGTGTTTGTACTGCCCATTATTATACTATTTTTGTAATTTAATTTCATTTATGGGTATTTAAATCTTCATTTTATGACCCTTATTCCATGGGGTGTACATTTCGAAAGTTACCCAAATCGGTATGGGGACCTTTCACCCTCCTCTTCTTTAAAAAGACTTCTTTGGTTATGTCTTTTAATTTACATATTATTATTTTGGGATATGTTCTCATATATACTTATTGATGTAAATTTAATGTACATGTAATGAGATACCATTTTTATCTCTCATCAACTAATTTTCTTAATTTTTAAGTGACGTCGTTAGGCTATTGAATTTTTGCAAGGGAACATCTTAACCCAATTTCGATTCATTTGGGTAAACATTTACTCCTTGAATATTTAGTTCTATGAATATTAGGGAATCAATGATGATTGTTTTTGACATAATATCCACTTATTTTTGGTGTATTATTTTGTCACACATAATTATGTAATTTAATTATCCTTAATCAAAGGATATCATCTTTATAAGGAATTTAGTCTCAAATTACATTCCATTGAGACTTCATTGTTGTTATGTTCCAATTCACTTTGATATGGTGTATATACTATCCTTAGGCATATTATATCATGAATACCTTTATTCTCATGATATTATAAGGTTTTTATTAAATGTTATTCCTTTGAAATCTTCAAAGTGGTATGGGACAGTTTGATTAAAAAATCTCTTTATTAAATGGTTTTAAAAATAGTTTGATAAATCATTCATTTTGTCGATATATTGAAATGATATATTGTGATTTCAAAAGAAATTTTATTAGGGAAAAGTTTATATATGTGCTATGAATTTTATAAGGGTACATGGACATTTTATGGGTTGTTACGTGATAAACCATATGACGGGTGGTGCTGTGAATACCAGGACGGGTGGTTACGTTATAACCTCCAATGCATTGGGTATGGAAGTCGGCCGTATTGCTATTACATTAATTGATATGTGTGGAAGTTGACCTTATGGTTATTCCATTTAAGTATGTCTATGTCCCATGTTACCTTTATATGTTACGTGTTTTTTATATGTGTTTTATGGTAATATTTTGGTTACAAAAGGAGAAGTAATGATCATTTATTCAGTGAAGAGTATTTACTACTTCATAAAGGTGAAAAGTATTACATTGATAAAGTATTCGTGGTTTATATTTTGTTTTAAAAAAATAACTATTTTACTTCTTTTTTTATCCCTTACTGAGCTTTTTATGCTCATCCCTTGTTTTTTTGAAATATTTTTCACAGGACATAAAGTGGAATAGGGTCAAGGATGGGATCAAGGAAATGTCATGCTGTCTAAAACAAGAACTAGACATGAATCTTTTGTTAAAGAGTTTTTATTTTGTGAAAAAAATGGAAACTGAGTAGATGTGTCTACTTTGTAATCTTTGAGATGTAATAGTTATGTCCTAATTCTCTAAAACACTAAACCTGAAAAGACCCTCAATGTGAATTATTCAATTTAATTCAAGATTAAGTAATTTTTTAAGGGTGGGGCCTTATAGTTGGTATCAATGGTCAGTTTAGATAACTTTAGAGGTTAGAGTGTTGTTTAAGCATAAGTGACAAGTTGTGTATAACCATAATGGGTAGTATATTAGATGGAGTCATTGTTTTTTTGAATGTTGGAATGAGTTTGAGATAACTTGGATAAGTATATCTTAGTGTTTATCTTCTTCTTTAGTATATGATGATTTTTTTGATATACTCACACTGACCTTTTTGGTTTTAGTAAATGGATGGATCTAGTAGGAACCAAAGTGACAATGGGTTTAAAGGAAACTGTGGTGGTTCTCTGATTATGTGACTGGATGAAATGGGGGATTCAATGAGAAATCTCATGGTTATTCTAAACTAACTATCATGAGTCATGATCAACCACTTGAACCTTGATGAGGTCTCTAATGCATCTTGTATGAGAGAACCAACTCAATTTGGAAGTTCAGGTGATAATTATAAAGGTAAACATTAGGGTTTATATGATCCTTACTTTTGAGGTAATTATGGGTTACTATATGTTATAGTGGAAAAATAATGGCATGAGATAAAATTGAGGTTAAAATATGTTATGGTTATTTTTGAAGATTTTATCTCGTTTTGGGGAATGTTTTAAGAATTATATAGTTTTGGAAAAAGTACAACACGCAGACCGTGTGACAACCCGTTGCGTCGGACAAAGCTATGGGAATCGAACCGACAAACAAGGTGCGACTGGTATTTATCGCCTACCACTGGAATATGTAAAGTCCATGGTTAGTTTGACAAATCCTTTTTAGTTATATAATTTTTTGAATCAAGAATAAGGTAATTTTGGGTTATCTAGGAAAATATTGACATATCATGGAGGATATATGATTAGGATAATTACTTTTAAATATGATACTTTAAGAGCAACTGATGTTATTTGGAGATAAATGTTGATTTTTTTTAATTTGGAAGACTTTTTGATTAAATCAGTCAACGAATTGGGTTTCAATATTACTTTGGTTCACTTTGAAGAATTTTATGAAAAATTGTTTATTGAATGGTCTTTGTAGAACTTTGTGTTTTGTTGGACAAATTTTTGAGATTAAGAATAGATTTTCTTTTTATAAAGGATTATCCTTTTTTGGTATTATTTGATCTTGTACAAACAACTTTGGATTTTGTTTTTTTCTAAATAAATGGGAAATATATAATTCCCTTGTGAGGATTAGGTGATTCTCTAGATGTTGATTATAGTGCTCTTAATGTGAACAAGTCATCCTAAATACTAATCATTTGGATAAAGTATGAGTTTGTGTTCGAAATCTGGTAAAAGATGAAAGTCTACATGATAAGTAATTGTGTTCCCCAATGATTTATTTAATCTCATGAATAAATTCCTCAATGAAAAGTAACATAAAACAAACATGTTTTCCGTTAACTTTTCCTACTAGGGAATTAAATACCGTTTAACCCATCACAAGTTTATGATTGTATTATAGTTATCTTTCTCCTAATCATGTTTTCTATCACTCTCCATCAGAACATGAACTTTTTTTTTCTTCCATATCCATGTTTTACTACATGGAATCATAGTATGGGTTAACTCAGGTGACCTTTGTACATCCCTCTCTTTCTTTTAAAGTGACAGTTTAATTTACTCTTTTTCCGATGTAGGGCTTTCAATGAAGTTTCCAAGCCCAATTTTAAAATTGCGAGGACGCAATTCCCAAAAGGGGGGAAGGATGTAACATCCAAGGAAAATAAAGAATATTATTTTTCATATTTATTAATATTTGTGAATAAAATATTAATATTACTTTTCATGTAACGATATGCTCGATGGCGTACCCAATACGCAACAACGAGTTTCTTCTAAATCTTACGTTACACTGTAATAATAAAATAATATTTTTTAAAATGGTAGTTAACGCCTAGTCATTGTAATGAAGGGAATGAACAGAACTAGCTACAAAATGATTATATATGTTTGTAAAATATTTTTACTTTTATCCAACAAATGTTGGAGGGTTAAAATGAAAAGGAATCCAATTTTAAGCATAAATCTTCTAATATTCTTTAAAAGCTCGATTAACTGCCTTTTGATGGAGAACCATTTTTAAATATACTTTTGGAAATTTTTATATTTTTTATTTGACAAAATAAAATCCTTCTTTAGAATCTGGACATCAAAATTTACTTTGTGTAAATTTTTGTTATTTTTCCGATAAAGATCATTTTTAGTGATAATGTTGCATTTTAATTCAAAACATCGTTTTAATATGATTTATTTATATGGATAGATTATCTTTTTAATTGAGATTAAATTTTATTTAGAATATATTTTTACCATTTAATCCAAGTCTGGTCATTGGAATTAATTTCACCTTGAAATTGGACTTAAAGTAGTGTCAATCTTTTAATAAATATTGTTTCTTAAAAAAACACTATTTGTTTTGACAGCGGGAATTAATTATTAAATTAATTAATTCAACTTATATGTTTTGAATTTTGTAAAATAGACAACATTTTTGAATTCGGAATATCAAAAATAGCTTACGGTAAATTTTTGGTATTTGTCTGAAAAACTTCAATTTTTTGATGAATAGTGAAACCACTATGTGGTAGTTAAAAAACAGATTTTTTGATTAAATGAAAATTTACCACTTCTGTGATTTGAATTTAAAAAATATGACATACATGGTGGTCATTAGGATGTAAAATTTAGTTCAATGGAATGAAAATAATTTTTTGGTGAATAGTAACTTTTATGTTTTATTAATCGCGATTAAAGGTAATTAGTGTAATTTAAGGTAAAGATAATGTAATAATAATATGAAATGACCTTGAAACATGTACTACCCTTATTGTGTGAGTTATGGCCGACCAATACAATCCATTGGTCAACTTGGGGACCCCATGGAGCCACTTTGGTAGGAAAATGTAATTAATAACTTTTTATTTAAAGTTAAAATAAAAATGTCACAAACATGAATTGTTTTACTAAAAAAAAATTTACATGGGGTTATACAAGTCATATTTTTGACTATAAATATTAATTATAAATATAAAATGATTTACTACATCATGATATTTGTTTTATAATTTTTAGACATTAAATAAATTAATTTATTTATGACACCGTGATTATGCAGTGATTACCTCATAAATGAACTATTTAAATAAAATGGGAAGATAAGGAAAAATATAAGTCTTAAACATGTCACAAACCTATTGGATGGGTGGAATTCGAAACCTTATCACCTTAGCCTCGAAATATATCCTTTTGGAACCTTTAAAATCATAAAATAATTTTATAATAAAGTAATATTTTATAACTTTCCAAGAGTGCCCCACCTCTTCTCTTATAAAAGGCCCCCACCTCTACCACCTTACCCACACCTCTAAAGCCATTGGATTGTCCAAAACATGCTCATTTTTTCTCTACAAATATCTCTATTACTCATAGAATACTCCCTTTTGGCAGAATTCTTTCCAAGGAAGCCTTTGAGCTCAAATCAAAAAGAGTTACCCGATTGAAATGCAAAGTTTTCCCTAGTGTTCTTTTGTTTTATTTTGCATCTCCAACCCCCTAAACTCTTTTTATTACTTTATTTTGTAACAAAACCAGTATCTTAAATATAATATGTTCCAGTTATGAGAAATATTCTATCTAATCTTACACACACATTCATCTAATGGTTAAAGAACATACTATTTCTGTGGATGACGAATTACTGCCTCACGAAATGATGATTGTTCAATATTCTATTAACACCTTTCATGGTGGCCATTATGATGTCACTGTCTTTTATATATTATATATATGGTATTTATGTTTTCTATATTCTTATGTATATTATATTTAAAACATACCTTTATGCTTTTCATGTTGTGAAAATGCGATAATTTCATATGAGGAAGTGTGGACTACCGCCCCCTCAAGTAATGTAACTCATTCATGCAATACATGGAATGTATAAAGAATGAAATTAATGAACATATGTGACCTATAAAACATATATATTATACTATAATTATAATATATATATCAATCATTTATTTTTAATTCCATTAATATGACAATGAAATTAATGTAGCGTTCATGCGTACGTACGGCCTACCGTCTCCATGAACGGTGAATTTCATTTCTTTTTATCTCCAAATGTTATGTAATAGTATAAAATGAATATGTACTAGATATATATGATATTAAAATCATTAATACTACTTTAGATATGATTTAATTATAACTACATGGACAATCATTTTCAAACAAGTTCATTTTTGAATCATGTACCGAACATCGACAAAAACGTCTTATATGAACTCACATTATTAACCAATTATTATAAAATTATAATATGTGACATGAATTGAATAATAAAAATTAAAGGAGGACCTTAATCAATTATAAATTGACCAATGTTTATTATTCATGAATATAATGAAACGAACAAGACAATTCGGACTTGAGGTAAGGGATCTAACCTCTCTCGTTCTTTTTAAGTACTCTCTTTTATGTCATTTCTTTTAAGATGATATTTCTTATGTTTGGGGATGTTCTTTTATATTCCTCATAATTTCATTTTTATCTTCGTATTATGAGAGACCCTATTTGATCTCAAAAATCCATTTTTGGATGTTTTAAGTGGCGCTGTTAGGGTGCTGAGTTTTCATAGGAGATTTTTCATCTCACATTTATTCCCGTGATATTTATGCTACATTTTCCACCATTTCCTTTGAGTGGTGTATGTACTGACCATTATTATAATATTTGTGTAATATAATTTCATTTATGGGTATTTACATCTTCATTTTATGACCCTTCATCCATGGGGTGTACGCTTTGAAAGTTACCCAAATCGGTAAGGGGACCTTTCACCCTCCTCTTCTTTAAAAATACTTCTTTTGTTATGTATTTTAATTTACATCTTCATATACTGGGTTATGTACTAATTTATCCTTATTGCTATAAATTTAATCTACAAGTGATGAGATAACATTTTTATCTCTCATCAACTCATTTTCTGAATTTTGAAGTGACGTCGTTAGGCTGTCGAATTTTTGCAAGGGAACTTCTTAACCCAATTTGGATTCTTTGGGTTAAACTTGTACTCCTTGAATATTTCATTCTATGAATATGTGGGAATGAACTCTGATTTTTTTACACTTAATATCCACTTGTGTTTGGTGTTTTTTTTTCACACATAATTATGTAATTGATTTATCCTTAATCAAATGATACCATCTTTTTAAGGAATTTAGTCTCAAATTACATTCCATTGAGACTTTATTGTTGCTATGTGCCAATTCACTTTGATATGGTGTATATACTGTCCTTCAAAATATTATATCAGGAATACCTTTATTCTCATGATATTATAATGTTTTGATTAAATATTATTCCTTTAAAAGCATCAATGTGGTATGGGACACTTTGATTCAAAAATATATTGATTAAATGGTTTTTAAAATAGTTTGATAAATCATTGATTTTGTCGATATCGTGAAATGATATATTGTGATTTCAAATGAATTGTTAATAGTGAAAATTTTATATATGTGCTATGATTTTTATAATGGTACTTGGGCATTTGACGGATGGTTAGGTGATAAACCATATGACGGGTGGTGCCGGGAATACCAGGACTGGTGGTTACGTTATAACCTCCAATGCATTGGGTATGGAAGTCGGCTGTATGGCTATTCTATTAAGTGATATGTGTGGAAGTCAACCGTATGGTTATTCCATTTAAGTATGTTTATGTCCCAAGTTCCCTTTATATGTTATGTGTTTTTTATATGGGTTTTATGGTAATCTTTTGGTTACAAAAGGGTAAGTAATGATCTTTTATTCAGTGAAGAGTATTTACTACTTCATAAAGGATAAAAGTATTACTTTGATAAAGTATTCATGGTTTACTTGTTGTTTTGAAAAACTAACAGTTTTCCTTCTTTGTGTATACCTTAATAATATTCTTATGCTCATCCCATGTTTTTTTGAAATTTTTTCACAGGACATAAAGTGGAATAGGGTCAAAGATGGGATAAAGGAAATTTCATGCTTTCTAAAACAAGAACTAGACATGACACTTTTGTTTCAATAGTTTTTATTTTGTAAAAAAATGGAAACTAAGTAGATGTGTCTATTTTGTAATCTTTGAGATGTAATAGTTATGTCCTTATTCTCTAAAACTCTAAACCTGAAAAGATCCTCAATGTGAATTTTTCAATTTAATTCAAGATTAAGTAATGTTTTAAGGCCGGGGCCTTATAGAGTGATTAACAGAGAAGCCAACATCGATAAATATTTAGTGAATAAATGATAATACCCTTCCAAACCTAAGAAGATATGAATATCAATTACAATACATAGTTTCTCCAATGATATAAAAGTTTTCACCTTCTTAGTATCTACATGGCCCTACATATTAATTTTTTGAATATTGAATTGGAAATATGATGTTTTCCAAAATGTGGGTGCTTCGTCAAAGTATTCCAATTTTTTATAAAGGGATTTTCATGATTCAACTAGGTTTTAGAGTAAAATAATTTTTCATCCATGAATAACATATTCAAATAAATGAGGTGATTGTGGAAAATCATATTCATCAATTCCATAAACACAGCAGGAGAACTTTCAGACCAAATAAAATAAAAATATACTCTTAATGGGTATAACTACTCTAGAAAGTGGTCTTCAAAATATCAAACACCATGATTCAAATATGGTGATAACAGGACTGATGATCAATCAATGAGAACCACAACAACCCTTTCATCTAATAATTTTTTTTATCAAAGTAAATATATACATTTTATTGATCATAACCAGATGGATCTCTAGATAATCAACACACAAGTGTAGATTTATATTATCAAACTAAACGAAAATCACTGGTGCAACGCAAGGTGACAAGAAGGGTTGAATAATGAGTTTTTAAATCAAGTCATCAAACATGTCATTTAACTCCATCAGTTTCACTGGACCCATATAGTATGAGGGTATGAATATGGTCTGAGTACCTATCACCAAATCGATAGATATCTCTACCAAACTCTTCAATGGAATTTTAAAGAGTCCAATAGAAAAATATCCCAAAACTCCCAAACTACTAAATAATTATGGACACATGAATATTCTAACATCTGTTTAATGACATACATAGATATCATCCTAAAAAACTCTAATGAATGTTTTCTATATAGGATATAACTCAGGTACCATTCTACTAAAAAACTCAACACTCCCAATCTTTTGGAGAAAGGGAGACCCCCTAAAGATAACATTTAATCTGGTATTTATGTGACATCTTCTATTCTATTGATAGAATGATGAAGAGAGGTTTCATAATAAGTAATAGAAATTCCTAGATGAGATTGATGTTTGATTAATATAACGTAAAATAGTGGAATCATAGAGAATAATCAATATTTATCTTGAGAATCATAAATATTTAACTCACACAAGGCTTGATCTCCGTAGGAAAATTCAACAAATCAAAAATAAGTATTTTTGTAATAGAATAAAATTCTAATGTATTAAATAATGTAGTCATAAAAGACGAGTAAACAGTAATGGTACTTCTCACTATTATTTGATATGTATTATATCACACTAGAGGCTTATCCTATGGATGATGTTTCTTCATTCCTAATGACTGTAGCTGGGAAGCAATTATTATTATATTATATTACTTTGCCAAACAATCTCTCAGAACTAGTAATACGATATAAATAATTAGAACATTAAAACATAGCAAAACCGATGAATGTTATTTGAATCTACACCAGAGCTACAGATATTTATTTCCTATATAAAAATAGTCTTCATGTGGTAAAAATTTGGACACTGGATATAATTTCATGGTCTTATTTGAGATAATAATAAATATTTAGAGAATGTATACTATTGAGGACCACTACTAATATTACCCATAGATATTAATTCCAATTCATCTTTCATTTAATGGAAAAAAAATTCCCCTTGGAGTAGAAGAAACCCCAATAAACCCTAACATATGCTCCAAATCAATTTCATCTATCAAATCCCTCTCTGCAACATCATCAAAAGAGGTGAGATTCAGAATGCATAAATAAGACAAAATAAATTAGTGGATACTCATCTGAAATCTTCGATCCTTCAACTTCACAACTTAAACAACCATAATTGAGAACTGACAATGTTCATCATAATAGTTGACATACTAAGTCATTGTCCTATCACTATAATAATTTTTTAGGAACTCCATGTACTATGAATACCAATGAAATAAGATATTATCGATCCTTAAAAAGATCCTTATTGTATTTACACTCCAATACATCTTTATTATTTTATAAAACTATCACATCTACCCACCTTATTTTAGACCCCATGATTGAAGATGATAGAATTCACCTGATTGAAATCTACCATCTTGATGAAATCAAAGTGTTTCTAAATAGTTTTAAGCTAATACTATAACTCTTAAAGATCATTAATACCCATAATAGTTCATGATTTTCTCCAAATAGACTCATTGGAATGATCAATGCTATCATTCCTCCAAGGTAAAACCTTAGTAGCCTGAATGGAGGTAGGTGGTCCCACTTAGCATAGAGCATGGACTAAATTCCCTCCCACCACCATAAGGTGCATGTTATCAAGAGGGATTCATTTCATTGGTTAATCAAAAAATACCTCATGAAGTGTATTAAATAATTTTCTATGAGTCAAGATACTACCCAACATTTATAGATCACTATGAAATAATATTCAAGAGACAAACAAATATAAATCCTATATTTCAATATTAAATTTGTGAACAAAAATCTAGTATCCTTGTTTTGGAAAATTATACAATAATTTCAAATAACTTCTTATAGAATATTTTTCAATACATCCCATGGTAACTTGAGGATCATTATGATGATAGAAGAAAAACAACTCACTCACAGTAGACCCCTTATTCCCTGAAAGTCCTATCTCATATTTACAAGGTCACCTAAAATTACATACTGATATTAAAGAAGATACATGAATTCCATTAATAAGAATTTACCCCAATAAAATCCAATTTTCACACTAAAAATATACAAATCATTCCTTACACAGCTTGAAAGACATTCCAAATACCCAAGGCATGGATACTAGTGCCTAGGCATCTAGAAACAGTAAAGAGGAAATGAATGCACTATAATAACATCTCCAAAATATAGAATAAAGGAAATTAAAAAAAGTAGTTAGTATTCCAAAAACTCATCAATGCCAAAATAATAATAATAGATTTGTACAAATCACAAATATAGTATATAAACCAAATACATAACCTAACCAATTAAAGTATAAGGCCCCAGCCTTAAACCTTACTTAATATTGACTTTAATGAGTAATTCACATTAAGGATCTTTTCAGGTTTAGAGTTTTAGAGAATTAGGACATAACTATTACATCTCAAAAGATTACAAAGTAGTCGCTTCTACTAAATTTCCATAAAATAATAACTCTTTAAAAGAAACATGTATAGTTCCATGTTTTTGGTAGCATGACTTTCCCTTGATCCCATCCTTGACCCTATTCCACTCTAAGTCCTGTGAAAAATATTTCAAAAACTTGGGATGAGCATAAGAAGCTTAGTAAGGGATACACAAATAATGAAAACTGTTAGTTTTTCAAAACAACAAGTAAACCATGAATACTTTATCAATGTAATACTTTTCACCTACATGAAGTAGTAAAAACTCTTCACTGAATAAAGTATCATTACTTACCTTGTTGTAACGAAAGGATTACCATAAAAATCCATAAAAAGAACACATAACATATATAAAGGTAACTTGGGACATAAACATACTTATGTGGAATAACCATACGGTCGACTCCCACACATATCACTTAATGGAATAGCCATACGGCCAATTTCCATACATACTTAATGGAATAACCATACGGCCAACTTCCATACCCAATGCATTGGAGGTTATAATGTAACCACCCGTCCTGGTATTCACGACACCACCCGTCATATGGTTTATAATGTAACCACCCGTTAAAATGTCCAAGTACCAGTATAAAATCATAAAACATAAAACCAATATAAAGAAATGATAACATTTCCACATTTCAATCAAAATATATCATAAATATATTGACATAATAGAATCCTTTTTCAAAACCATTTTCAATACCAAAATACATAAAAGATTATATGGTATTTATTTTATTCTAAAAACATTACGGCTTGTTGAGAAAGCCAAAGACCAAATAATACTCACGGTGGCGGAAAAGGTGGTTGTCACCGCGTACGTTAAAAAAACATTATTTTTTTTCGTTTAGTAAAACGCTTCGTAGAAAAAGATTCCTTTTGTATAAAAGTAAAAGTCAAAGGTGTTTATACACCGTATAAAAGAATGTTGTGTATAAAATGAAATATGCCTCAATGAAATGAGATTGAGACGAAGTCCCTTACCTCCGGTCCGACTTGACTCGATCGTTCTTTAACGTCCTGAATAATAAACTTGAGTTAATTTCTACTTGATTAAGAACCTTTTAAGAGTTAATTATTCCTTTTCTATCACTTATTTACATGTTATAAACATTATGTAACTATTTAATTTAATAATGTTTGTTTTGTCGATATTTGGTTCTTAAGTCGAAAGTGGAATTGTTACAATTACATGTTGTTTGTGTGGTAAAAGGTTCTTTATATCTAGAATGACATTCCTGATTTGGATATCATATATATCATATATATCCACCATATACATGTATTTATAATATTACATAATCATTTAGAGGTAAGAAATGAAATGCACCGTTCATGGAGACGGTAAGCCGTACGTACGCATAAACGCTACTTTCATTTCTTTGTCATATTAATGGAATTAAAACTAAATGAGAGGTATGTATATTTTAATTCCATAATTATATTCTTCATTTAGATATATCATTAATTATATATATCCATTATATACATGTACTTTTAATAGTACATTACATTTGGGGATAAGAAATGAAATGCACCGTTCATGGAGACGGTAAGCCGTACGTACGCATGAACGCTACTTTCATTTCTATCTCATACTTTAATGGAATGAAATAATAATTATATAGAGGAATATTATAATTCCAGTATGACATAATATATAATAACTTTAAATCCATCCTTTACACGTCCCACATATGGAATTAACGAATCACATCACTTTGAGGGGGCGGTAGTCCGCACTTCCTAAAATGAAGATATCGCGTATACCCATAATGGAAGCCATAAAGGTAAGACACAAATGAAAAATACAGATGCATAACTAAAACATAAACATATTATATATCATATATAAAAATAGTGACATCATAATGGCCACCTTTTAAGGTGTTAAATGAGTATTGAACAATCATCGTTTCGGGAGGCACAATTTCTCCATCCACAGAAACCGTAAGTTCTTTAACCATTTGATGTAGTTGTGTGAGAGTTTAGCTCGAATAAATAATATAAAAACATCCTAGTATATTGAATATACTGGTGTTGTTACAAAAGAAATAAATAAAAAGAGTTTAGGGGGTTGGAGAAGCAAAATAAAACAAATGAACATGAGAGAATGAATTACCTTTAAAAGTGTAACTCCTGTTGATTTGAGCCTAAAGGATTCCTTTGAAAGGATTATGCCCAAAGGGAATCCTCTAGGATGAGGAGAGGGATGTGGAGAGATTAAATGGTCAGGGGTTGGCCGAGCCAAAGGCTTGAGGAGTGTGTGAAATGAGGTAGAGGTGGGGGCCTTTTATAAGAGGAGAGGAGGGGCACTTTTGGAAAGTAAAGAAATATTACTTTATTTGAAAATGTGTTTTGGTTTTAAAAGGTCCCACATTGATATAATTCGTGGCTAAGGTGATAAGGGTTCTAAATCCGCCCATCCAATAAGTATTGGACATGCGTAGTTCATATATTTTACATTATCCTTCCATTTTATTTAAATAGTCAAATAATGATGTCATCGCTGCATCATTATTATGTCATAAGTAATTTAATTTATTTAATGTCTAAAAATTACAAAAAAAAATTCTATGATGTAGGAAATATTTTTAGATTTCCAATTACTATTTATAATAAAAAATATGATCTTTATAACCCCATGTAAAAATTGTTTTCGTAAAATATATTATGTTTGTGTCATTTTTACATTTACATTAAATAAAAAGTTATTTATGTCATTTCCCAACCAAAGAGTCTCCATGGGGTCCCCAAGTTGACTAATGGCTTGTCTTGGTCGGCCATGACACAAAAAATGAGGGTAGGACATGTGTCAAGTTCATTTCATATTATTAAAACATTATTTTTACCTTAAACTACACTAATTACCACTAATCGCGATTAAGAACTTAATAAGTTACTATTCACCAAAAAATTATTATAACCTCATTGAACCACATTTTACTTCTTAATGACAACCATGTATGTAGGATTTTTTAAATTAAAAACACAATGATGGCAAAATTTCATTTAAACGGAAAATCAGTCTTTATAAGTACCACTTAGTGGTTTCACTATTCATTAAAAATTGAAGTTTTTCAGAAAATTACCAAAAATTCACCCTAAGCTATATTTGATATTACGAATTAAAAAATGAAGTCTATTTTACAAAATTCAATACATATAAGTCAGATTAATTAATTTAATAATTAATTCCTGCTGTCAAAAAAATAGCGTGTTTTTATGAAACAATAAGTATCAAAAGATTGACACTAGTTTAAGTCTGATTTCAGAGTGAAATTAATTACAAAGACCACTATTGGATTTAATGGTAAAAATATATTCTAATTTAACTTTAAAACCAATTAAAAAGATAATCCAATCATATAAATAAATTAGATTAAAAAGGGGTTTGAATTAAAATACAACATTTTACACTATTCATTGAAAAAAATGAACTTTATCGGAAAGATACAAAAAATTTACACAAAGTAAATTTTGATGTTCCAATTCTAAAGAAGAGTTTTATTTGGTCCAAAATAATGTATAAGAGTGATCAAAACTATATTTAATGACAATTCTCCATCAAAAGGTGATAAGTGAACCTTTAGTGAAAATTAGGGTATAAAAGCCGAAAATTGAATTCTTTCCGTATTTTAAGCCATTATCTTTTATTGGATAAATGTAAAAACATTTAAAAACATATATAATCATATTTTATTTATTTCTATCCATTCCCGCCAATACAATGGCTACATGTTAACTACCATTTAAAATAATATTATTTTATTATTAGAGTGCAACGTAAGATTCCCAAGAAACTCGTTGTTGCGTATTGGGTACGCCATCGAGCATAGTGTCCCCTTTAAAGTCATTTCAATATTTTATTCACAAATATGGATAAATATGAAATGTCATATTATTTATTTACCTGGGGTGTTACATCCTTCCCCCCTTTTGGGAATTGCGTCCTCGCAATTTTTAAAATTGAGCTTGGAAACATCCTTGAACGTCCCACATCGGAACAAGAGTCGTTAAAACAATCACTTTAAAATAAAGGAAGATAAGTACAGAGGTCACCCGAGTTAACCCATACTAGGATTCCATGTAGGAAAACATGGACATGGAGGAGAAAACATAGGGTCATGTTCTGATGGAGAGTGATAGAAAACATGTTTAGGAGAAAGTTAACAATAAGAAAATCACAAACTTGTGATGGGTTAAACGGTGTTGGGTTCCCCAGTAGCAAAAGTTAATAGACAACATTTTTGTTTTAAGTTACTTTTTATTGAGGAATTTATTCATAAGGAATCATAATCACTTATCATGTTGACTTTCAACTTTTACTAGATTCCTTAATCAAACTCATATTTTTTCCAAAAGATGAGTATTTAGGGAGACTTGTTCGCATTAAGAGTACTATAATAAACTTCTAGAGAATCACCTAACCCAAAAAAAAAGAACTACATACTTCCCATGTCTTTAGACTTTAACCAAAACCAAAACCCAAAAGATTAGTACAAGATTAGATAACCCAGAAAAGGATAACCCATTAGAAAGAAAATCTATTCATAATCTCCAAAATTTGTCCAACAAAACCCAAAGTTCAACGAGGACCATTAGATCAACAATTTGTTCATAAAATTCCTCAAAGTGAACCAATCTAATATTGAAACCCAAACATTTGAAGGATTTAGTCACATAGTCTTCCAAGTTAAATCGTAACATTTATCTCTAAACAACATCTGTTGCTTCTAAAGTCTCATATTGAAAAGTAATTAACCTAATCACATATCCTCCCTGATAGGTTAATCATTTTCATAAATAACCCAAAATAAACTTACTCTTAATTGATAAAATCATATAACTAGAAAGAATCAGTCAAACTAACCAGGGACTTCACGTAGTCCAGTGGTAGGCGATAAATGCCAGTCGCACTTTGGTTGTGGGTTCGATTCCCACAACTTTTTCCGACACGACGGGTTGTCACACGGTCTGTGTGTTGTCCTTTTTCCAAAACTATATAATTCTTAAATAATTCCCCAAAAAGAGATAAAATCATCAAAAATGATCATAACATATTTTAACCTCAAGTTTATCTCATGCCTTTCATTTTCCAGCATATCATATAATAACCCATAATTACCTCAAAAGTAAGGATTACATAAACCCAAATGGTTCTTTATAACTATGTCCACAAAAGAAAAGATAACTATTCCATGAATAAAATTTTCCTATATTAAACATCAGGGTTACACATAATATAAAAAGTCTTCTAATGTAACCCCATCATCAAAAGAGACTTAATACTCTTAAGAATTTCACCATAACTCTTGAAGCCCTTATATGTTGACATCTTACTCATTCAACATTCTTCATGATCCGTTAACCATTCTTTTCCAACTTATTCCAAAATACCTCTTTCCTACAAACAAAATCATGAATCATATCCTAAGATTCCAAAATAGGAAAACAATAGTCATGGAATAATACATACATTTGATTGGTCATTGTCAGTTTCTTCATCCTCAATCGGAATGGCATTAGGTATTGGTAAACGAGTATTTGTATGATCTTGGTGATCCCATTCACGAAACTTCTTAATGGGACATGTGTTTGCATAATGACCATGCACACCACATTTAAAACATTCAGTTGATCCCTCGGAAAGAACTTCTTTCCCTTTCCTCGAGTCAAATGGATGCTTCCTTTTTCCATGGAAGGTTCTTGCTTTATGACCTTCATTTTCACATCTATAGCATATTTCTGTCCCTTTGAAACATTTTCCTAGGTGTTTCTTTCCACATCTTTGACACATAGGTTTTTGAACACACTTACCTTTATGATTATTACCTGTACTTCCGTAGGGATTTTTTTCTTGCAAATATGATGCATTAGAGAAATATCCAAGGTTTAGGTGGTTAATCATGACTCCAGATAGTTGGTTGAGGATAAACACAAGAGTTCTCATTACAGCCCCCATATCATTCAGTTGCTCGCTCAGAAAACTGTCACAGTTTCCTTCACATCCACCGTTACCTTGGTGCCTGCTAGATCCAGCCATTTACTAAAACCAAAAAGGGTCAGTGTGAGTATAACAACAAAACCATCACTTACTATTGAGGAAGATAAACAATAAGATATTCTTACTCATTCACTTTATCCAAAACTAGGACTCTGTCTGAAATCCTAACCATTATGGTAATGTCACTTATGCTTAAAGAATACCCTAACCTCTAAAGTTATCAAAACCGACCATTGATACCAACTATAAGGCCCCAGCCTTAAACCTTACTTAATATTGTATTAAATGAGTAATTCACATTGAGGATCTTTTCAAGTTTAGAGTTTTAGAGAATTAGGACATAACTATTACATCTCAAAAGATTACAAAGTAGTCGCTTCTACTAAATTTCCATAAAATAAAAACTCTTTAAAAGAAACATGTATAGTTCCATGTTTTAGGTAGCATGACTTTCCCTTGATCCAATCCTTGACACTATTCCACGCTATGTCCTGTGAAAAATATTTCAAAAACATGGGATGAGCATAAGAAGCTCAGTAAGGGATACACAAATAATGAAAACTTTTAGTTTTTCAAAACAACATGTAAACCATGAATACTTTATCAATGTAATACTTTTCACCTACATGAAGTAGTAAAAACTATTCACTGAATAAAGTATCATTACGTACCTTTTTGTAACCAAAGGATTACCATAAAAATCCATAAAAAGAACACATAACATATATAAAGGTAACTTGGGACATAAACAAACTTATGTGGAATAACCATACGGTCGACTCCCACACATATCACTTAATGGAATAGCCATACGGCCAATTTCCATACATACTTAATGGAATAGCCATACGGCCGACTTCCATACCCAATGCATTGGAGGTTATAATGTAACCACCCGTCCTGGTATTCACGGCACCACCCTTCATATGGTTTATAACGTAACCACCCGTTAAAATTTCCATGTACCAGTATAAAATCATAAAACATAAAAACAATATAAAGGAATGATAACATTTCGACATTTCAATCACAATATATCATAAATATATTGACATAAAAGAATCCTTTTTCAAAACCATTTTCAATACCAAAATACATGAAAGAGAATATGGTATTTATTTTATTCTAAAAACATTACGGCTTGTTGAGAAAGCCAAAGACCAAATAATACTCGCGGTGGCGGAAAAAGTCGTTGTCACCGCGTACGTTAAAAAAAACATTCTTTTTTGTCGTTTAGTAAAACGCTTCATTGAAAAAGATTCCTTTTTGTATAAAAGTAAAATTCAAAGGTGTTTATACACCGAATAAAATAAAGTTGTGTATAAAATAAAATATGCCTCAATGAAAGGAGATTGAGACGAAGTCCCTTACCTCGGGTCCGACTTGACTCGATCGTTCTTTAACGTCCAGAATAATAAACTTGAGTTAATTTCTACTTGATTAAGAACCATTATAGAGTTAATTATGCCTTTTATATCACTTATTTCCATGTTATAAACATTATGTAACTATTTAAGTTAATAATGTTTGTTTTGTCGATATTTGGTTCTTAAGTCAAAAGTGGACTTGTTACAATTACATGTTGTTCGTGTGGTCAAAGGTTCTTTATATCTAGAATGACATTCCTGATTTGGATATCATATATATCATATATATCCAGCATATACATGTATTTATAATATTACATAATCATTTAGAGGTAAGAAATGAAATGCACCGTTCATGGAGACGGTAAGTCGTACGTACGCAGAAACGCTACTTTCATTTCTTTGTCATATTAATGGAATTAAAACTAAATGAGAGGTATATATATTTTAATTCCAGAATTATATTCATCAATTAGATATATCATTAATTATATATATCCATTATATACATGTACTTTTAATAGTACATTACATTTGGGGATAAGAAATGAAATGCACTGTTTATGGAGACGGTAAGCCGTACGTACGCATGAACGCTACTTTCATTTCTATATCATACTTTAATGGAATGAAATAATAATTATATAGAGGTATATTATAATTCCAGTATAAAATCATATATAATAACTTTAAATCCATCCTTTACACATCCCACATATGGCATTAACGAATCACATCACTTTGAGGGGGTGGTGGTCTGCACTTCTTAAAATGAAGATATCGCGTATACCCATAATGGAAGCCATAAAGGTAAGAAACAAATGAAAAATACAGAAGCATAAGTAAAAAATAAACATATTATATATCATATATAAAAATAGTGACATCATAATGGCAACCTTTGAAGGTGTTAAATGAGTATTGAACAATCGTCGTTTCGGGAGGCACAATTTCACCATCCACGGAAACCGTATGTTCATTAACCATTTGATGTAGTTGTGTGAGAGTGTATCTTGAATACATCATATAACAACATCCTGGTATATTGAATATACTGGTGTTGTTACAAAAGAAATAAATAAAAAGAGTTTAGGGGGTTGGAGAAGCAAAATAAAACAAATGAACATGAGAGAATGAATTACCTTTAAAAGTGTAACTCCTTTTGATTTGAGCCTAAAGGCTTCCTCTGAAAGGATTATGCAAAAAGGGAATCCTCTAGGATGAGGAGAGGGATTTGGAGAGAGTAAAAGGTCAGGGGTTGGCCGAGACAAAGGCTTGAGGAGTGTGTGAAATGAAGTAGAGGTGGGGGCCTTTTATAAGAGGAGAGGAGGGGCACTTTTGGAAAGTAAATAAATATTACTTTATTTGAAAATGTTTTTCGGTTTTAAAAGGTCCCACATTGAAATAATTCGTGTATAAGGTGATAAGGGTTCGAAATCCACCAATCCAATAAGTTTTTGACATGTGTAGTTCATAGATTTTACATTATCTTTCCATTTTATTTAAATCATCAAATAATGATGTCATCGCTGCATCATTATTATGTCATAAATAATTTAATTTATTTAATGTCTAAAAATTAATAAAAAATACTATGATGTAGGAAATCTTTTTATATTTCCAATGACTATTTATAATCAAAAATCTGATCTTCATAACCCCACGTAAAAATTGTTTTCGTAAAACATATTATGTTTGTGTCATTTTTACTTTTACATTAAATAAAATGTTATTTATGTCATTTCCCAACCAAAGTGTCTCCATGGGGTCCTAAAGTTCACCCATGGCTTGTCTTGGTCGGCCATGACACAACCAATGAGGGTAGGACATGTGTCAAGTTCATTTCATATTATTAAAACATTATTTTTACCTTAAACTACACGAATTACAACTAATCGCGATTAAGAACTTAATAGTTACTATTCACCAAAAAATTATTATAACCTCATTGAACCACATTTTACTTCTTAATGACAACCATGTATGTCGGATTTTTGAAATTCAAAACACAATGATGGCAAAATTTCATTTAAACGGAAAATCAGTCTTTATAAGTACCACTTAGTGGTTTCACTATTCATTAAAAATTGAAGTTTTTCAGAAAATTACCAAAAATTCACCCTAAGCAATATTTGATATTACAAATTCAAAAATGAAGTATATTTTACAAAATAAAATACATTTAAGTCAGATTAATTAATTTAATAATTACTTCTTGCTGTCAAAGCAAATAGCGTGTTTTTATGAAACAATAAGTATCAAAAGATTGCCACTAGTTTAAGTCTGATTTCAAATTGAAATTAATTCCAAAGACCACTATTGGATTTAATGGTAAAAATATATTCTAATTTATATTTAAAACCAATTAAAAAGAAAATCTAATCATATAAATTAATTAGATTAAAAAGGGGTTTTGAATTAAAATACAACATTTTACACTTTTCATTGAAAAAAATGAACTTTATCAAAAAGATACCAAAAATTTACACAAAGTAAATTTTGATGTTCCAATTCTAAAGAAGAGTTTTATTTGGTCCAAAATAATGTATAAGAGTGATCAAAACTATATTTAATGACAATTCGCCATCAAAATGTGATAAGTGAACCTTTAGTGAAAATTAGGGTATAAAAGCTGAAAGTTGAATTCTTTCCATATTTTAAGCCATTAACTTTTATTGGATAAATTTAAAAACATTTAAAAACATATATAATAATATTTTATTTATTTCTATCCATTCCCGCCAATACAACGGCTACATGTTAACTACCATTTAAAATAATACTATTTTATTATTAGAGTGCAACGTATGATTCCCAAGAAACTCGTTGTTGCGTATTGGGTACGCCATCGAGCATAGCGTCCCCTTTAAAGTCATTTCAATATTTTATTCACAAATATGGATAAATATGAAATGTCATATTCTTTATTTACCTGGGGTGTTACATAAAGACTTCCCCATAAGATCTCCATGTAATAAGTTGATTTCATACTCCCCTGATCACCACTAACATCCAAATTATTGCTATCAAGAACACCCACCACCTCTAAACAATTCCTTCCCTTTTCATGTAACTAGAATGGTAATTTTTAGAAAATTATAATGGGAAAATTACATTTTTGAAACACTATCCCAATATTTTCCCACCATGCATTCCATAAGCAATCTATATCAGTCAACCAAATATGAAAAATTTTAAATAAAAAATTTGTTTTTATTTATTTAGAATTCAACATAAATCATTCTTTTTAAAATTATCTGAAAGGAGAGTATAAGATAGATACAAAAGTGAATGACCATTTAAATAGACATGAATAATAATTCATATCAAATAAAGAACAATTAAATCATTTCATCTTCAATGGAATGGATAAATCATTTTTCAGAGTTCATTTTTAATCATACAACCATGGTTAATAGTTTTGAGTTTAGGATAGTATAAGTATTCATAGAAATCATGATGATATACTGCTCTATTATATTAAAAAATACCTCGGCCTCAAGCCTAGGGGGATTGAGATTATAACTTAAATAATGAACTCAATTCCCACATCATAGTTTAATTAGAATTTTCATTGTTAATCTTTTACTAGGTTGAGAAAATACAGAGTTAACGTGAGTTCCTCCCTCTTTAATACCCTAGATTTAATGTTCTTTAATGAAATAAAGGATTCATAGGGGATATATTTAATTTCAATAAATCATAGTTCATTTCAATAAATCAGTTAAAGTTATCATCGTTATAAATTTTCTAAAAATACTATTTCATTTAAAAAAACAACATATTTTTTTCATCAAAAAATTATGCCTTAAAAAAATCAATTCTTTTAAAAACATAAAACATTTTATCCCCTCATTTCCAATGAATCATCATAAAATTATATCATCAAATCATTTATTTATTTTATAATTTTTTAGAAACCTTAACATTATTTGAAAATCCATAATGAAAGAGTTTCAATACACCCATATGATTTTTAAAGGCACCATCCAAGGATCTAAATTTTTTATTCAAAAACCAATTATAAATCCATTTAACATTGACAAGCGATAATTTTTTGAATTTATTGGGATAATATTATGTAACGAACAACCTAAGTAAAGGCATCACCAAAAACCAGACTCAAGATCCATAATAGAGTTAAAAATATAGAACAATACAAATGATAATTCTATAACCAAAATTCAAAATTTCAGATCTAGATCCATCAAAAACCGAAAAATCTATTGGTCTTGAATAATTAGAGGGAGTGAGGTAGGGATAGAGGGAAACAAATGTGAAGTGATAAACAAAAAGAGAATACATAATCTAGAAGACATTAAAACCATAAAGTGCAACTTTTATCCAGGAATATTCATGGTTGGATGCTCAAAAACCAAAATAAGGGAGTCTGTAATTCAAAAAAGATAAATTTGGTTTAGGGGAGGAGGATTTAGAATTAAAAAAAATGTTTCTATAAAAAGAATTATGATATTTTTTAGGTTTCCCCTCATAGAACGACATCATCAGTTAGTCTCTAGCTTCCACTGACTATCAGATAGAAAAATAATGAGTGCCTACTAGCTTGAGTACCCAAACCTCAAGGTGGAAGGAATAATCTAGTAATAACCTACTTCCATCACTCCATGGTCTAGTAGGAATCCCTCAATAGATAGCCAGTGGACTTCCTATAACCTTTTTTGTCTATATAACAATGTGCACTCCTCATATAAATGTTATAGACACCTCATGAAACCTAAAAGTGAAGAAACACACTCATAACCCCTATTGAGGCTTAAAAAAGATGGAATCCATCAAGGATCAAAGAGTATATTAGTTTTTATTGAATGAATAATTCATGATTGTTATTTATAATTAAGAGTATAAGATTAAGTGTAGCTAGAAAACCGATCAAAATCAAAATAAAAGAATAAATTTTAGTAATTTAATAGAATAAAATAAGGAATGTTTTCTTATTATCTATCTAGGTGATAAAATATTATCATAACATAATCAATAGGATAATAAATTAATTGATTCTTATTGCTCATCTATCAAGGTATGATTTTTGAAACCAATTCAAAAAGTTTGATTACATTAAAGGTTCATACATGGTATTTGAAATATTTAATATAAATTAGTTTTCCTAGAAGATACCGATAAATCACATACCATTATTAAATATACATATAATTTCATTACTATATTATGATACACAAAAATTATTGTAACGAAATAATTAAAATTAAAAGGAAAATAATTCTTTATAGTGGGTAATATGACACCTAGATATTTTAGAATTTATTTATATAAAAATTATTAATTACAATAACATCTAAACATAAATACACTATGAATATATAATTCAAAAACAAATAAATTAACACTAATTGTTAAATAATTTGAAATATTATTATGAACACTTAAAGTCTAATAGAGGCATTTATTTACAAAAGTAGCGTTTTTATATTTTTTATTTTAATTGTAAAGATAAGTGAATGAATTTTATTTTTAAATTTTACGAAATGCATATAAATTTTTAATTAAATATTTTACAATTTTTGTAAGGTGTTTTATTATTTTTATGAAAAGTTTGTTTTTTCATTAATGAGTAAAAAATAATTTTTTTATAAATACTATCACTTTTATTTAAATATAAATATATAATAATGCATTAAATATTTATAAATTTTTTTAATTAAAATATATTTATTTAAAAATTATTATTATTTTAATAAAGATATATAATCAAACACTGAAATCTATGTTTAACATTTTGAAAAATTATGCTTTATTTTTATGCAAAAGGAAACATTTTTCTTCATCTTTTTTAATCCAAATTTAAAATGGTTATTTTTAGTTATTGGGTTTTTAAACTAAAATAAGGATATATGAATTTAAATTAATCTAATTTATTTAATTTTAATCAATTTTATTCCTGATTTTAGTGAGAAGGTATTTTTATGATTAAAAGGTGAATTTTCTATAAACATTTCTTAGTTGCATTATGCACACTTATTTTATTATAATGTTTTACAATTTATATAATTTGAATCCTGTAAAATCCATTTCATATTTATTTAACCATATTAAATTTATTTAACAAGAACTATTTCAATATTATTAATATTGAATAATTACCATAGTAATTTTTTTTCAACATGGAAAATGTTATAAGTTTTAACGAGGGGTTTAATCATTGAGTTACGTAAAAAATAACCATAAAACATGTTTAAAATTAATTAGATGATTTTTATACCATCCATTATCCAATATTCTATATTTTTTCCATTTGGAGTCACATTCTATGATTATTACATTTTGTTTAGGTTATAAAATTAAGATAAATAAAAATGTCACAGTCATCCACATAATAATTTATAATTATAATGGTATGGATAAAAATAATTTATGAATGGATTAATATCATAATATTTATGATTAATAAAAAAATTTGTTTTTTAATATTTTTATTTTAAATTATCACATAATTATCTATATATCTTTGGAAATATTCGTACAACACATATGTAAGTAGTAGAAAAATATAGTAAGTGGTTTTAAAAACATTAAAAATGATAATTTGGGGATAAGTTGTGGTGTTACAATAATTTTATATATAATTATGAATATTAAGTGATTATTAAAGATTTTATTTTATAAATCCATTTTTATATTGTTGTTTTAAAAGTTAAATTATGTGAATAGTTATGAAAATGACCTTAAGTGTATTAAATGTTAAAAATCATGTTAAAAATTTTATAAATTTTATAATTGTAAACGTGGTATGAATAATAGTAAAAATGTCATCCATTTCCCATTTTTGACCCACTTATCATTTCTAAAATTACTTTCAAGGCCTCCAATAAAATATTATTTTCTATAATTCCATTACATTTATACTATAAAAGGTTACTTAATATAACATTTATAAAAGAAAATATGATATTTTTTATATTAAATTTATGAAAAAATTTCTCTCTAACATTCTCATACCATGTTCCCAATCCCCTGATGTCACTATAAACCTCTCTTATAAAGGCATTATTTTCAATCCAATAGAGGATTTACACAGATGATATAAAAGTCATAACTGAATTCTTTCATGTATATTTCTTCATATACCTCCATAAAAGTTATTAATATAATTTTTATTTTATCATTAGTTTAATTAATATTTCATATCATTATGGTAAAATGTTTTTCCAAAATATTTTTACTATGGAAAATTAAAACATCCCTTATGCATAATTACAGAAAACCACTTACATGAAGTGATATATTTTGTTTGCCATCACAACATAACATGGATTGTTATATAGTTGGATTTAATGAATATATATTATAATTAATAAATTTTTATGATTTTGAAAGGTTAATTTATTTTATACCTTCTTACCCACCCATTAAATGGAAAATATAGTTGTTTCCCATGTTCACGTGTGAACTACCACCTCAAATAAAAAAATTTTGTTTTTCATTATCATCTCACATGGATAATCATAAGGATGGTTTTATTAAATATATATGATTTTTAGAATATGATTATAATTCTATAAATTAAAAAATGTATCTATATTATTTCATTTTCATCCACTAGAAAAATTAAATCAGTTGTTATGCGTACATATAGACTACCACTTCTTTAGAAACTGACATATTTAACTAGTTATGAACCACATACATGGATGGTTATAAAATAATATTTACTATTTAAAATGATTTTTATCATTTTTCAGCTTCTGGATATGGTGAAACCATGAATACTTTTACTTTAGTCATCCAAGAAATCTGTTTTAATGGTTAATGATGAAACAACCTAAAAATGAATGACATGAAGAAAAATTATTTTGTTACAAAATAGTATATGATAATAAATGATATAAAAGGAATAATAATTAGGGAATTAACATTAAAAAATTTAAATCATGTGTAAATTAATATTATTTTTTTAGTTAATCTAAACTTCATATTTGGTGGATAGCAACATGAGGTAAGAGTTTTTTAATAGAATCATTATTTTAAATGATCTAAACTCATTTTAATAAATGTACACGATCCTTGAAATATTATAATAATGATCATATATGTAATTTAAAGGAATTATTAAGTTCATTTTCAACTATTGAGTTTTTAATAGTTCCTAAAATGAATATTTTCAAAATTTTCCAATATATTTTATTATACCATTCATTAAAAAAGGGAAAAATAATGATCGTTTTATTATTTACTGGATGACTACATTTTCAAACCATGATAGAAATTATTAATTATCAGGAATTATATAATGGTGCTTATGGGTTTTCAAATAAGTTATTATTCTCATTGTTTTATAAATTTTTAGTTTATCAACAAATATCAAAGAAAAGAATATTTCTTCAATTTCATTATGAGATAACTAAATATTCATTTTCTTACATGATCAAATGAGTTTCTTCAATGGTATTGTGATGGAAACCACAATATAATAAATGTATTTATTTTAATACAAGATACATGAGTATTATTTGTTATGTTAATGATTAAGGGGGAACCCAAACCATTAATAGACATTGTTTATTATATGATGGGTGGGTCCAACATATCCCTCCAATGAAACGAGTAATATGTATTAAGTTAACTAGTAATATAATACATTGTATTTAATTGAGTTAACTAGTATGTTAATCCTATGAAGTGTATAGATTTACGTTGGGATATATTACTCTAATGAAGTGGTTGAGGTTAACATGTTATATGTTAATCTTATAATGTAGGATTATTAACTAAGATAAGTTACCCCTAATAGAATGTTAATATTACCCTATTAGGTGATTCCATGATGGAATTGAAATATGTCATGATTATTTCATGGTTTCTATATGTTATATAAGGATTTTAAATGTTTTTTTTAAAAAATGATTATTTTTCTTGTTGATATGATTAATTTTATATGCTCAATGTGTATTGTGAATGTAGAAAATAATTAATATATTTTATAATTTTTATGGAGACTAATGGGTTTCCATTTTTTTACACTACTTATTATGATTTTTGTTTTTATACCATGTTTTTTTACTTCTCATTGTATATAATTATTTTTAGGAAATGTATAACAGTATGTATTTCGAATATGGTGACTCTCCAAAAATGAATAAAATTGTATTGAACGAAATTTTTGTTTAAATTTATGAATTATAATTTGTGTTAAAATGGACACTTTACATAAATTTCATCATTATTATGTAATATATTTCCTAATTCCCAAAAATCGCAATCCTAAATGTTTATGGGAATATTGGAATGTAAAATCATTGATATTAAAATCATAAATATATATTGAAACCTTTTCAAGGTTTTATAAGTTATGTAAGCTTACCCCTTTACTATTTGTTTTCTGAGATAGGATTAAACTGGAAATTTATTTTATGGTAGTGAATGTTTATTCTTATGTTTATGTGTCTCCGTTATCCATAGGGGATGGACCTCTAGAGTTTAAATGACTTGGTAAGAGGCTGGGATTTAATCCATATGAGGTTGTTTAATGAGAATTTATATATTATAGCCGATGGTGTTTCCTTTATCAGGAGGTATATGTTTAATGTATTGGATGATAAAATAATTTAGTTTTAGTGTAAATGGGAATTCGTTTTTTTAGTTTTTATGGAATAGTCAATTATTATAAGTAAAATAGTAAATTCACTCTATCAATTTTACATGAAAAATTATTCTGATTGTTTCATTGTATGGGGAAAGTAGTGTTTTCCCTTGGGTAGAATTGTGGTTTAGTACTAATATAGTTTAATTTTGTTGGATATTTAATAATTATTAAAAAAGTATTTATTTATTCTTGAAGTTTAAATGATAAAAACCACTAAAAATGATTAAATGGATATTTGGAAATGACATTTGTGTTTCAGATTGTGTATTTTATCATGGAACTCCAAACATGATTTTCTCAGGTATCATTTTATAGGGAAATTTTTTTTGTCTTTATTTGAATCATTAATCAATAACCCACATAATTTCTAGAAAATATTATTTTTTATTAATGATGTGGTGTTTGAATGGATACATAGTGATGATATAGAATATTCTACGATTTTGGTTCACTATGTTAAGATTGTTGATGAATGATTTATTAGTTGTTTGACATGGAAATTCAAAGAGAGTTATGAGACAATACACCAGAATTTTATGGGGGAGAAATATAAGTATTAGGTGATTTTATGATAATATTATCATTTTAGAATTAGAGGGATTATTATTATAGTCCGTTTTCATTTCTATTAAATGGTGGATCTACCTCTTCCTTTAGTATGATTTTGGGTGGAATATTCTATGAAAGATTGAACATGTTGTTGATAATGGAGGACCATTTGACAAATAATGATGATATGGGGAAAAAATTAAAATAATAATCGAATGTTGAAGAGTTAGGGTTTATTCCATGAGTTATCACACTTTTTAATTCTTCACATCATTTATGTTTTTGGATTTGGTTCTCTTCCCATTAGGTTGTAATTTTTTTGGGTATAATAGAAAAAGTATCACACAAATCCAAGAAGAACATACATTTAAACTACTCAATTGGGGAATTGACCCCACGACCATACCCCAAACAGTTCACCATCCTTACCACCACAACTATGCATGGGGGCTATTCCACTCCAGTTTTAATCACATAATTATCTATGATGAGAAATAGAAAATTTACATTTTAGTAACCTTAAAAAATTCCTAAATTAATGCTGATGGAATTATTCATTTGGAAAATTTATTATGTTAAAAATTACTGGTTTTTATTTTCTGAGGAAAATATATTTTTTCTATAAAATTACTAAACTATACTAATTGATTTTGTATATTCCCTTGAGAATTGGTTTTTTCCTGGTTAATAATATTATTAATCTTTTAAAATTCTCATAAAATAATTTTGCAATCATCGAATATGATAAATCTTTTATAGAAAAAATAAACTAGATATTTAATATAATATATTTGATTATAAAATTTAATATTTTGTAGGTATTATTTTGATTCCAAATGAAGTATTCAATTTTTATCTATGAGTGGATTTTGAGAATGTTCATAGATTTTCAAAATTTGAGTATCAAATAAAAATAATTATTATACATAAATAATAATTCAGATAATATTGTTATTACATGAATACATGAATTTAAAATTAAATTATATTTCTTCCATCCTAAAATCTTATGTAAATGATTATTTTTGTAATAAAAAAAGACGTAATTTTAGTATGGGCCCCCATATTTTTCAATGTGATTTTTATTTAAGAATTTTTCTCTGATTATTTATCTGATATAATTCTTCATATTGGTGTAAGTGTTTAATTTAATTGTAAATTAATATATGGTTTAAGGAATTATTATATTCAATCATATGAAAACATAATTTTTGTCAATCTTGAATAAAATTTCATCCCCTCATTGAATTTTTTATCCTTTGTTGGATATGTCCATTATTACATTTGCATTGATTAGATATTCCAATGAAAATAGTTACCTATTTTCTTTGACTTCATCCTCTCACAATGACCTAATACTTATTTTGGGGTACCATAAAAATTAACGAATGGAATAACATGTTTACATAAGGAAGTGAGAGAATTTAGTTTAGCTATCTATAGAGGCTTGACATGACATAGAGTCAAAGATGACTTTTTTTGGTGATGAATATATATGTCTGGTATTTTGAATATTTTCCCACTACATTAAATGTAATCCCTATTCACACACCATATATTTTACTATTTAAAATTTTGGTATTTTCGTTATTTTCACATATCATATATCCTCTATATACGAAAAATATATTTAAATAAACACATTGAATAAGGATTCCTGTAGAATTTTATATTACATTTCATGTTACTTTTTTTAGGAAATATATATCATAATACAACCTTTCTTAATATTTATACATGAATATTCTAGGTTATCCAAACAGACCCACACATCTTGTGACACATCGCACAGAAAATGTAAATCTAGTGTAGTGGCTTGAAGGTTACTAGATGAACATGTTATGAAACTATATAGTCTCTATATGTCATATATTCCATGGAGACATAATTTAAAAGAAGTGGGGTGACTCATCCTATAGCTAAATTACAGTCCCATAATCCTTAGAATATTTACACATCTAGAACCTTGATATGTTTGTAATTTACATTCATAAATTACATTTATAATGTAGATCATACACAACCAACCATTATTGAGTGATACACATACCATTTTCCATATTAGTACATTCCATGTACTGGATAGTTACCATTATTATTCATATCCTATCATCCTAGATCTATTTTGGGATAGATGACATGTTCATTATACGTTTCATTTCATATAGAATGTCAAAATGCATATATATTTTTCATATAGGGTTTTTATTCAGGATGTTCACGTAGTTAGTGTTTTCTAGGTGAATAGAGAATATAATAATTCATGGAAGATGATTATATGGCAGTTTTGGGGTTGTTACCCTCTTGGTAACATATCAAATATATCAAAAAGGTTATGCATTTATTTAGTAGAGTATTATACATACTTGTTGTGATGGTGAATAAGACCATCACTCATGATTTATTAATCTTTTTGAAAAATTCTAATTGTATATGATAAGTGGTGAGTCTTCCATAGGGATTAGAAACCCACTTTATTAATTTATTCAGTGTGGTGTGGGTCCCCAAAATTTTTGTTTTGATTGAGGGATGATTTTGAGGTAATCAATGTGATATTGATCATGTATTGTGGGTCAAATGAAATATTGACATATATGTATACTTTTAGGGTTTTTATATCATATCAATCCTTTTAGTCTAACATCATTGATGTGGCTTAAAACTAGGTGCTTTCTATGAGATTTTTGAGACTAATTTCTGTAATACATTTTGTTGTTTTGAGATATAGTCCTTCATGGAGCTGAGCTATGAAGCATGGTACTCATTTTTATGTGGTTTTCTTAAACATATTGCGTATCATTTTTATTATTGTAATAATCCATAATATTTACCTAGTAGTTATGAGTTTGAGTTAACCTAATTATATATCATTAGAATTGTGTTTTTAAGGTGTCTTACTAATTTATTTATACTCATATGTACATAGGGACTATTATGTTAGGTCATGTGTCGGTGTAAACATTGAGGAATTAAAACATTACCATGTAAGATGGTTGGTTTTTATTGATGATGGACATGAATCTCTAATGTTAATATTAATGCATAGTGGGAGTTGATTGGTTATGATTTTTATTTGTGGAGATCATATAATGAGTAGGTTCATTCCTTTTTACGGAGTGAGACAGTCCTGACAATATCTGTCTACTATGTTTATATTTCCATTATAGGTTTTCCCCTATAGTGTTATACTAATCATTTCTGGTTACATGAAATCATTATAAATAGGTCAATTGGGTTTATATATTTATATACATAAACAAATTTATAAATATATAATGATAATATTGTTGGATTTTGTTGTGAAATGGAGATTTTTTTATATAATGGGTTATTATTAGATAAGGCCTCCCATGCATGTATATGAAATCATGGTGCTAATCACCGACAACTATCCTATTATAGGTAGGCATGATGTGGTAGACTCAACCTACTAGAATCTTTAGTGGAGTCTTGTACTGTTAGGTCATGCCATTTTTTATTTGGTTATAAATAATTCTATTCATAATCATATTGGATCCAGACTGATAAACTTTCTCAAGTTTTTATGTCATATAGCTTGTGTGGATGTTATTACACAAATATTTCCTAGGTTTGATTCTATTTTTTTCACTAATATTTCTGTTTTTTCATTTAATTTTTGATAAATCCTTTCTAATTATTTGATATATATTTTATTTATTCTTGTAGCTACAATGATTAAAAAATTATTCAAATGAAAAATAATATTTATTGTTAGCTATAAGTGTAATTTATTTTGAAAAAATAAATTTTTATAGACCCCTTATTTTTACATTATTTGATACAATAATAAATATACATTATACATGTGGCATTTGAGAATAGGATTAATTTGCTTATACATGATGAAATTTTATTGGATAATTTATGTTGATATGAGAGTTAAATATTTCATTAAATTCCTGAAATTATTTAATAAATCATTATTTTTTTAATTCCTATAATTTACAATGTATAAATTTTTTGGATTCTTTTCTAGTTATCTAATATCTTCTAACATCATAAAATAATATTTAGTGACTGATCATAATGTTTTACAATTAAAAAAAATTAAATGGTTAATATAAAATGGTCACTATAAAAATTATATGATGTAAATGTACATAATTTTTCATTTTGAACGGGAGTAATTATTCTTTGCATGATTGTTTTTCAATACCTTATTTTATTTTCATATTTAGTGGAAGAATATTTTTTATTGTAATGTCTTATTGATTTTTTAAAAAAATAATGATACTATATAGTGTTTTTAAATCAAATAATGGGTGAATTTTTTGGAAACTTTAAATTAAGATTATATATTTGGATTACTAAAAAAGTTTTGTTTCATTATTTAATTGTTTATGTTGTTTTTTTTCGTCGAATACACAAAAATATTGGTAATTTTGAACATGTTATAGAAGTAGGGATTGTGATTTTAGAATGTAACATGTATAAAAAAGTGTTAATTTTCTATATAGATTTATCGTAATACAAATATGATTAAAATTAAAAACATTAGAATAATGTGTAGTATATTAAAAACAATAAATTAAGGTAAAAATTTATATGATGAATGATATATTTGAATATGAAATTATTTGTGGATAAACCAATTCATGGGATAGAATTATGACATTAAATAAGGATGAACGTCAAGGAATGATTTAGATATGGAAAATTACATTACTAAACTATACCTCCTAAATGAAAATTGTTATATATAATTATTGATAATTTATATTGAAACTAGAATTGTTATATTTTTTACATACAGAAAAATATATAGATACAAAATATAGAAAAATATAAGAAAACTTCGTGAGTGTTAATGGACATAAAAATTGGTTTAATGATTTAACATTTCTTGAACTCATTCAATGACTTATGAAAATATTATAATGGCACTTGTGAAGTAGTTGATAATGATTACAGGATAATAATTTCACAAGAATTATATATTTTAAGGGAAATATATATTTATTGTTTTAATGTTTCTTACAAAAATTGATTTCATATTTTATAAAGATGCATCATGTTTTGGATTGAATGGGAAAGCATGAATCCATAGTCAATGTAAAATAATAATTCTCGATATATGAAACACAAAAATAAGAAATTTTAATTAAATACGAGATCATTTAATATTTTAGTGGGGTGAATTTTATCTATATTTCCAGGCCATGTTCAATATGTCAAGGGCATGAGGACACTATAAGCATTTTTAAATAGTAGATTATATGATATAATGGTCAATCATATAATCAGTAGTAGATAAAGGGTTATGCCAAATAAATTGAATTATGAAATCAAATTATGTAACTCCCAATGATTTTACAATATATATGTTCTTTTAAATAAATATAACATGTTTGATATCATGTTTTAAAGGAATGATATAACTAAAATGAGCCGTTATATATTAGAAGAAATTACTTTAAAAATTTTTGAATAAAAAAATCAATAGTAAATAAAAATATTTTAAAATATTATAAATTTATATAAAATAGGATTAAAAAATAATAAACTTTTAAAATGAAATTTTTCTATAAAATTAGTTTTATTTTTATATTTTATTTTTATCAATCAATAATTTTATTAATTTTAGAATTTTAATTTTCTAAAATTAATGTCATTTTTGTATTTAGTATTTCAAATTTATATAAAGGTGATTTTTTATATTTTTGTAAAATAATTTACTTTTTAGTGAATAGTAAAAAATATGAATTTTACTAATACCATCATTTTTATGAAAATATAATAATAGAAGGGTTATTTTTTTCAAAACTATTTACAATAAAAATAAATGTTTATAAATCTTTTAAAAATACTATTGTGAATTTAATAATTCTTATTTTTATCATTTTGGAATCAAAAGTGATATTCTACCCTAAAAACTATTTGTTTCACTAATATTAATAATTTAATAACATCACATGTAGAAATTAATTCAAAAATATTAGTTTCATATTTTAGATCTATAATTTTAAATTATTTGAAATTTTTTATTTCATTTTGTGGTATAAAAGTATGATTTCTATTATTAATGTTAGTGACCAAGATAGTGGTTAAAGAATAGTTTTTAATGATTTGTTTTATTAATTTTGTTTAATTTTTATCTAATGATTTAAATTAGAGTAATTTATATAATTATTTTCATATTAATCATAAAAAAATAAAAAAATATATTATAAATAAACTAGATTTATCTTATTGTAATTTAATATTACGTACACTTACAAGTTATTTTTTTCAATAAAATTGTTTTTCAATAAATAAAATGTTTAAATTCAAAAGTTAATTTTATATTATTGTAAAGTCAACAAGACTATTAGGAGATAAAATTTATTTTCATAAAATATAAATTTTATTATAGGTTTTACATTTTAATTTTAATATGATATAAATTATATAGGTAAATAATAGTTTCCTTGGTAAAAACCAATATTGAAAAGGTTAAATAACTAATGGAAAATGACTAAAAAAGTCTTGAAATATTGAACCAAATGAATTTTGGATAATATCCACTATCCTAAATTTTACAAAACTTTGAATCCACCCAATATGTTCCCATTTTCAATGTTTTTACCTCGTAATAGGGTGATGCATTCATTTTGAAGTAATGGGTAATTACGAATAATTCACTTTTTTACTTATACATAGATATCACTCCTACACATTTATCGACCAATTATAATTATTTATATAAAATAAACACTTAAAATTAATCTGTTAAACTCACTCCCCATCTCATATAATCTATTTTATTATAGAAATACCATGTTATGGAGCCTTATAGTGTTACCCAAGGGAGAACATCCAAACATTGAGGTAATGTTCTGAACAAATCTCTCTTAATTATTTCATTTTCCCCATAAAATATGCTCTATATACAAATTTTTTATTAAATCATAATTATTATTTTTATTAAATGTCATTATACAAAGGGAAAATATATTCTCTACCTTACTCTAAAGCCCTATAAAAAACAATGATGTAGTCATGTGTATGTGTGGGCTACGACCACTTGGAATGAATTGTTATATTTTTAATAAAATCCATATTTGGAAGGGTCAATTGATTTATTAAATGAACATATATATTATTTATGACATGAATAATATTCTAAAATGAAGAATTATTTTATTTTCAACCTCCCTCCCATTCTAGGAAATATAATAGTGTAATATGTGTGTACGTGTTGGCTACCTCCACTACACAATGATTTATTTCAGTTCCCATTACATCCGAACATAGATTACTATAATAATTAATATACTATATAAAAATAATATTTATGAAGCTATAAATAATTTATAGTTATATTATTTAACATTCTATAGGTGATCTAAATAATAAAATATCATACTAAATTTAACCTCTTAAATGAACATATGGAGGCATCATAATTAATTTGAATCATTTTTTAAAAAAAACTGGGAATAGTGTAAATATTTTTGATATTGGAATAATAAAATTTATAAAACTATTAAATAATAATTACTATGAAGCTATTTTACCACAAATTTTACAATAGTAAATAGAATTAGTATGTTTTAGAGAAATTGAAGGAACTACGTCAAGTAACTTTTATATGTGGAAAATATTTAACAAATAAATAAAAAATTTTAATAAATAGAAAATATAAAATGAAATATATATGGAAAGGGTTCTTTAAAATGTATTTTATAAACATAATTTAATTTTTTACGTCACTAGGTTCACATGCAAAACAAAACATGACTTGTGTTATGGGTAATTTGTATATATTTTAAAAATCATGAGATATGTTAGATATGACCCACCCTAATTTATTTTATATGGTTTATTATGATACCCAAAAAGATTTTATGAATTTTATTTTTTAATAAATTAAATTTATTTGATATCTTTTATAACATGGAACACTGAGTGTAGATTGTGTTATATGGGACACTATGTTTTCAAAAAGCATGAAATATTATTAATATTAATATTTAAAATCGACCGTTATAAAATGGATGTTAAAATTTGAAACATGAAAAGAAATAAAAAATGAAAAAAATATTAATGGTAATGGTTATATAAAAATAAAACATATTAACCAAATAGTTTTAATTTTTGGTATAGTATTATTATGTTTTACGAATTCTATTTACTAAATTAATATTTTTTATTTGTTTTTATTAAAAATATAAATTTAAATTTTAAAACATTTTAAAAATTTATTTTAAAAAATGGACATCATTCTTGAAATAATAATTTCATTATTAAAATATGGTTAATTTTTTGGGATTTTTCTGAGAAGTCAAATTTTTAATAAATAATGAAAAATAATAGTTTTTATCAAAAACTACCATTTTCATTTTAAGAATTAATATGTTTAATTTTTTTAATAAAATAGATTTAAAAGTATTTATTTCCACACACACACACACATATATATATATATATCTAATTGTGGTTACTTGAATCAATTTTTTAATTAGTTTTGATATAAATACTTTTAAATCTTTTGATCATATTCTCTTTGTAAAATCCCTTTGAAATCTCATCTATGAGAATAAATTTAAATTAAATTTTGTCACCATTATGAATGGAAAATATAAAAATGGATTCCATATTTAGAATCAGAATGATTTATGTTATCATTAATTTTTGGCTATAATAATAGTAAAAATAGTAAAAAAATAATTACCATGATTATGGTTAAAATTGGTTTATCGGGGGTTGAACTAAAAATATATAGGTATAAAATTTCCCAAAACTTTTTAAAACTCATTTTATGCTCATATTTTAATGTAATGTATTCTAGGCCTAATAATGTACCATTTTGGGGCCATATTTCTTATGATAAAAATGGGCAAAAAAAGTTCTTTTCAAAAATTGCTAGTATGCCACTCACCTCACTTATAAAAGGACACCCCCTATCATATCCTCTTCCAACATACAAAACAATTTTGTATAAAAGATACCTAAAAAAATTTCTTTAGTATATCTCTTATATGTTCTTTTAAGTCTTAGTTTGGTTATAAATATGTATTATGAAGCCTTTTAGTGGAAAGAAAAGTGGTTATTCAAAGACTGGGTAACATTTCCAACAGATATTTTTATTTTATTTCTTCATTAACTTCCTTAAATTATTATTGAAACATTATAATATAATAACTTGTTTACCCTTCATATAATGAGATACTATTATGTTAAGGGTGTGATGTAACACCCAAAGATTTTATAAAAGGAATATAACATTCAATAGCCCATATGACACACTACAAAAATCGTAGGAGATAGTTTAACATCCTAATACATTATTATATATGTTGTTTTTAAATAAATTACTTTTCTTCGATAGTTTTCATTTCATAAAACACCGGGTTTGACTTAAATTTGATACTCTATTAAGATATTATAATTAAAACATTACCATTATATACTAGCAATTATATCAACTGGTAATAATAATAATAAGTAAATTATGAAAATTATACGGGTTACACTTGAATATAATAAATTAAATTGTTATATATTGATAATAATTAAAATAAGAATCAATTTAATGAAAAATTGTTTTCTTAAAAACTATATTTTTCTAATATTTTTCTAGAATCGCATTTCATAAATAGTATAAAAATAATTTTTTTTTCAAATTTTTGAAAATTTATTTAAAAAAACCTTATTATTGAAATCAAAATTTCCAAATTACCCTTTGTATAATTTTTTATAATTATCTGATAATATTATTATTTTTTTATTATTGAAAAATAATGAATTTTAATTGAAAACTACTTTTTCATTTAAAGTATTTATAATGTAAAATTATATTTTAAATTGGGTTTAAAGAAATATTAGTTCAAATATATAACTTATAATACATTTTAGGTTATTGTAATCATTATCTTATTGAATTTCAAAATAGATATTTTGTAAACTTTTGAAAATGTCTCTTTGAAAACTTAATTCCACATTACGTGTGTGATTAAGAATAAATTACATTTTTACACTTATATGAAGGGAATTTGGAAAAAATTATTAAATATTTTGAATAATCATAATTTATATTATCTAATAATCTAAAAATAAATGTTTACCATAACTGATAGTAAAATTATTAAATTATATTTACAACAGTTAAGTTAAAAAATTTGTTTACCATGAGTCATAATAAATTGATAAGGGTTAAAAATGAACCAAAAAAATTAAAACAAAAATTTTTTAGATATATTTAGAACTTATTTCTTATAGTCTCAATAATGGACCATTTATAATCCTTGTGTCATGTGAAAAATATATATACAACTTTCTGATTTGAAAAACTACATGTGTGCCACTCACCACATTTAAAAAGGCCACCAACTATCCTCTGATCTCCACAATTAAAAAACCATTTTCATAGATAATAACATCCTAAATAACATACATACTTAACTAATCTCATTCTAGGAGGCTTTTCTTGTCCATAAATCCCTCCTAATATTCGTTTTTTTTCAAACCAAAATAAAATTTTCAATGAAAAGGTATTATCCCTAACTGATCATTTTATATTATTTATTACTCCACCTCCTCAATTATTTTTAAACCATTCTGATATAATAACCTCAATATCATAAATAAAAATATATTTTATTATATTAATTCAATAAATAAAATACCTCTACACTTCAAAAAAATGGGTTATAAAATCTTTATCTATCTATGTGACAAACTACCCCCACACGAACTGTTATTATTTTGACAATCTCCAACTAGAAAATCTAGATATAATGATGGATTTATAGTTTTTAAATAAAATTTATGATATTATAATTCTTATAGAAGATATCACATATGACTACTCACTTTCTATGCCATGTTGGATTTGATAACATCACTATTGTGCACGTCATAGTACCACCTTGAGATGTGGTGTGATTAATTTTTTAATACACATTACACAGAAGGTAGTAATGATAATAATTAATGAATATATGTGACATTTATCATCTAAAAATACTTATATAATTTTAATATCATATCTAAATTCTTATATTACAATCCATTCGAAAATATCATTGTTGCCTGTATATAGGTTTGGACTACCGCCTCCAAGTAGCGATATGAAATGTTTCTCTATTAATGTTTACACGTACAATAATAAAGATTAACTTAATTTATATAAATGACATATATAAAATTATAATTATTATATAAAAGATAATTAATATTTATTTTCCTTTTGTCACATTCATTGAGAAAAATGGAAACAATGTTCATGTATCCGTACTACCTACTATCTCCCTGAACGATGTAATATATTTTTCATCTATAAATTTTATTGATTAATCTAAACAAATATATAATTATTATATAGGTTGTTTAAATATATTTTAAAAATATGGAGTTGATTTATCCTGGTTCAAATTAAAAGGAACAAAATTAGCAAAAACAAAACATTAATGAAATATGAAGAAATTATCCCCCAAAACCGTAATTTTAACAAATAATTACCAATAAATGGGTTATAAAACTAATTAATTAAATATTATATGGTATGATATATATGTGTGTGGTTATTTAATTTTTTTAATGAAAAATATTAATTATAAATGAGTTTTGGAGAAATATTATAAAAGTTTACGTCCATGAGACTTATTTTATATTGAGAACATATTTAAACTGTGTAGTTTATATAATAGAAATTTTTTATGTCATAGTATGAATTTAATTTTATTAAAAAAATTTAATATTTCATTTTTTGTCATTTTTATGGGGCATATGATTCCTAAGTTACTAATGTGGGAAAGTTTTATTTCACAATCTCATTATTATTCAGTATTGTTTATGTTTATATCTCCCATAGGGTAATTATTTGTGTTTAGTCTTAAATTTTTTTTCATATCCTGCTATTTGTGAACCCTTTTAAGTAATAGTAGCATTTTTCTACACTTTGTTATATAAAATTATTGAGAAATTGTTTTATGAAATTTTTAATTTCATTCCATCTTCTATCAGAAATCAATTTTCATCAAAATGAGTGTTTAATAAAAATATTTTATAAATTTTTTTAATATTTGTAAAAATAATTATATGAAATAAATTTTTACCACTTTTTTACTATTTAAAAAATATTTTGAAAATCATATTCATGTCATTTTCGAAACAAATCCCCTTTATCATTCCTTGAATATGTGAAATGAATATTTGTTTTAGAATCTTTGAATGTAATTATTTTCTTCTATCCTGACCAGTAAATGTTTCCAAGATTATTTGATAATTTTTAAATGGTTATTTTAAATGATAATTATTGTAAAAATTGGTTTTTAATTTTTTTTAAATATGATTTTCAAAATGAAAATTCCAATTATCTCGAAAATATTTTAAAGATATTTTAAGGCTATTTATATTAATCAACCACATAAGACCTCTATTTCACATACGATACACTAAGGATATGTTGTATAAATTTCATAAATATGATTTATTTATATAGTTTATGATCTATTTTACTTGGAATGTATTAGTTTTTTACCATTACCCATTTTTCTATGTATGGTTTATGATTATTTCTATTTATTTGGGTATGTATAAACTTTTTATAGTTCATATTTAAAATATAGATTTTTTATATTAAATTTCATTCTTTTCATAAAATAAATTAATAAGACTAAGTGAGTGACATATGGGTCCCTCTATAAACCATTGATGAATTAGTATGTCTCATGAGACAAACTAGATTGGTTTTTGCTCAATGACTTAACCATTTATTTATATGTATTGAAACAAGGCCTCGATGATTTACTTCAGATTTCTGGAATTATAAATTCTATATTTATGAATTTAGTTATTGATATAACATGGTATTATAAAATTATTTATAATATCACCGGTTATGTTTCAAGCTCATGTGATGATGTATTTTTATAGTTTCTGAGCATATGATCACAACCATTTCTTATTTTTTTATTTTTTTCACGATAAAAGAATTTTTTATTGATATGTATGGACAAACTAAGAGGAATAATGGAATTATCAAAGAAAATTCTTTTTGAATTTTATATCTTAAAATTAAATGTGAATTTCAGGTATATGTTACTATTTCTATGACCAATAAAAAATTTGGTCCTTCAGGATGTGATTTCTTATTTATTATTCCAATTTAATTATGTACACAGAAGATCTAGTTTACAAAGTTCGTGTTCACTACAATTGGTTTCCGAAGAGTTTAGTATAAAACAAGGGAACTATATTTAATAAAGTATTGATTAGGGAATATTACCCTATAATGGAAATTGGGGATAATTATAAAAGAATATCACAATGTATTGATAAGATAGATATTATGTGTGTTTCCTATAAAAAAAAATTAATTATTAAATAATACTAATGGAGGTGGTTCCGGAATAGATGTACCATGTGGTATTAAAACTAAAAAGGGTGCATTGGTCTTGAACTAGTCATCACATGGTGCATGAAAATAGGCCTTACTACAAACCTAGTTTGGCAATCCTAGGGTTATTCATAGAAAATTCACATTTTATTTACAAACCATTATGAAGGATTTTAAATAAAATATATCCCAAAATAAATCGTGTTTCGGATTATTAGATTAGCTATGTAATTTTTTTTAAATAATGTATATTTTTTCAATATATTTTTTATACTACCTTATGTTTCAAAATGTTATGATTTAATATAGTGTATGAAATTGTATAAAAATGGTGTATAATAAATGTAATGGGAATTATAAAAATGTTGGGATTTACCTCATGGGTAATTTAATGAAGATGGTGCTATATCTATAGTTACTGTAGTTCAAATTAAAACTATATTGTGGAAGATAATTTAGGATACGAATAATAAAATTTTCTATATATAGATTCCTGCTGATCCACTACGTGGTATTAAAATATTAGACCATTTTAAGTGTCTGTAACCCCATTATTATATAGAACAAAAAATAAATTTCTATCTAAGAAATGGATAAGTCACATAGAAAAGATATTAATCATTCCAAAAACTAATGAAAGGGATACGACTGTCATCAAAATTTATCATCTATCAAAGAATGCAGATGAAAGGTATTTAATAATTCAAAACTCTAGGGATGAATATGAAATAATAAACATGAAATGGAAGGATTTAAAGGTACTATTATTGGAAAAATAATTTCCTCATATGAAATGAGTAGATATGGAGAGATAATTCCCAAGTCGATGACAAAAAGACAGTAAATATGTTTCTACATATGAGGATAACTTTAAAAGCTTACCATGATATGCTACAAACTATGTACGTAATCGATAAAGATAGATTAAACATTTAATTAATGGGATTAATCTATTAATCCAATTAAAACTAGTATCCTAGACATTACAATCATACAAGGATATAATATGATGTGATATCAAAATAGGGATGGAATTCTACATTTGTTATGGCTTTGAAGGATGATAAAAAAATAACAGGTAAACATAATATATATATATATATATAAGTAACAAAGGAAAGAATGATTTACAATTATGTGATTCTCGGGGAAGAAAACACCATGGTGCATGCTTAAAAATAAATTGCTTTTTCTTCATGTGTGGAGGAAAAGGCTATAATAATTGTGATTGGTGAGAAAAGATGGAATCTGGAAATGTGTAATGATTCCACTGTAAGGAAAGTAGGCACTATGAAAATGAATTCCCTAAGCATCAAGGGATTATAACTAAATAGTAGTTAAGGGTATATGGTCAAGATTTTGTTATTAATGCAAATGAATCTTAATGATTAATTTTATTTTATTTGAATTCATGAATTATGTCATTGGATTATTTTAATAACCAATATTCTAGTTATATGCATTATTAAATTTATAATTATTATACTATAAGAATATTTCATTAAGAATTTCATATCATATATTGAGCGCTATCGATGACGAGGATAAGTGATTCAGTGGAGAGATTAATTTATTATAAAAAACATGATTGATGGATGATTAACCATAATATGTTACCGATTTTGAGATAATAATGATAAAGTTATTTTTATAAAGGAATTGAGAGCCTTTAATATCTACTAAATAATTAATGTTGAGGCAATTAAGGGTTATTACAATTTAGGAACATTATTAGAATTATAATAATAATTTTTTAAAGGGATACCCACATTATAGGTGACAACCCATCACCTCCGGAAATCCCATGGGGCATGAACCCACAACTAATGGGAGACAAGGCTGAAGTTCCTACCATGGGCCAAAGTGATGTTTCAGTTAATGAGATGTTGTTTTAGATAATCAGTTTGATGGATAAATACTTATATAATGGATTAAGATAGACATTGGGTGTTACAATTTATGGTTAAGAGATTAATGTATATGGATGTTTTCACTCTTTTACGAATCCTATTATTTTTTAAAATTTAATTTTAGTGCTCTGGGATAAAAAATTCTTCTTGGATATTCAATTCAATTTGTCAGAAATGAGTTGTAAAATGATTAAATAATATAAAAAACATGAAATTATTCCTATAACATAGAAATATATTTGGTATGAATATTTTTATATGATATCATTCTAGATATTACATAAATTTCCCAACTCTCAGAAAATGATGTGAAATAAAAAATGTTATTTTAATAAATTTATTCCCTTTGAATTGATGGTATTTTAATCCAACATAGATTTATGTTTTTTTGGTTGTCAAATTTAAATTTATCATTCACTTTATTGATAAATATTATCACTTCCACTATCTATTAATCTTTTTAAATTAGTATTTTTTTAATGTCCATACTTCACATCAAACATATGTTCTCATACTTGGAAACCTAGTGATGTGATTAATACAGATAAAATTTGTACATTCATTCCTCTATTATTAAGTGGATTTTTTTATTAAACCTTATAATGACGTGGGATTTAAATATTGGTGTATTAAAATTTCAAACCCCTGATTACTGAGATCAAGTTTAAATTATGGGGACACAATTTATAAAAAGGGGGTATAATAGAACACCCTGAGATTTTAAAAGAGGAACATCACATTCTAAAATGTAAATGACATTTAATACCAATATTAGAAGATAATATAACACCCCATGTCTTTAAGATAAATTTATTTTTAAATTAATTCAATATCTTTAAAGGCATGCATTGAACGCAATTCCAGGTTTGAATGAAACATGGTACTCTTAAAATAAATACTATTACAAAAACATTAAAATTATAATATACCAATTAACATGATGGGTAGGAAAATTATTAACTAAATTATGAGAATCATATTTTTTAAATATGTATAAAATTATTTCAATGGTTTTCTATTTATTAGAAATATAATAAGAATAATCTAATATAAAAGGAAATATTTTCAAAAGAATGTATTTTTCTAAAAGGCAGTTTAGTCTCTCTTTGAAATAATAAGTAAAAATTAAATTTTAACAATTTTAGAAAATTTATAAGAAAAAATTAATTTTGGGAATATAAATTTTAAAATATTAATTGGCTTCATTGAGTGAGAATTTTATAAATAGATTAATTTTTTATGAATAACAAAAAAGCTTAATTTTAAATTTAAACTGGCTCTTCATTTATATTAGTTATAAAAAAATTATTTTAAATTAGTTTTAATGTAAAATTAATTAAATAATATATCTATTAATAAAATTTACATCATTTTAATCATTTTCACATTGAATTTTGACATAAGGACTTTCTAAACATTTGAATATTTTCTCTTCGAAAACCTACTTTCTCAATCTTTCTATAGGATTAATTTTAAATTAAAATTTACACTTATTTTAATGGAATTTGAAAAAATGGATTAATTATTTGGATTGATTCTAAATTATATTAACTAATAATTTCAATGAATGATTTTCCCAAAATTCATAGTAAAGATATTAAATATATTTATCGCATTTAAAGTCAAAAATGGGTTTACTAGGGGGTTAAAGTAAAATGATAATAGTTATAAATGATGCCAGACTTATCCAACACCCATTGGCGGGTAATATATTGACCTCATGTTTTATAGGATAAAAATTTCTCATTTCTAAAATTATTTTTTGTGAAATTCCATGGTAAACCATTTTCTATTAATAAATTACATGTGTGCCACTGAAATCACCTATAAAGGCCACCACCAATCCTCTTCTATTTACACACCCAAAATGTAATGATTCAAAAAATACCAAGAATACATAAATTCTTTAATTCCCTAATCAAATCTTAAAATTGGTACTTTTTTCAAAAATCAATCCTATGATTCATTTTGTGAAAATCAAAACAAGTTGTCTGAAGAAGAGGTAACATCCCTAACCTTAAAGTTTATTTTAATTTTTCCTCCTCCTTGTTAAATTATTCTTAAACCATGTAGATATAATATAATCAACGTATAAAATATAATTTTAATTTTTATATTAATTTAATAACTGAAATCATTATTCTCTTCCAAAATATGGTTTATAGAATCATCATTCGTATGTACGGAGGACTACCCCCTTGCAAGTTGATGTTATTCATTTTCCGTAAACACCTCTCATAGATGAATGTAATAATGGATTTATTGTATATATAAATTATTTGTGATACTATTATTCTAATTTAATAATTATATAATATTTTACTTCTTATTTTCCATTCCATGAAGAATATAATAACATAGCTCAAGTGTACGATGAATTATAACCTCCCAAAGTGATGTGATTAATTTTTCTATTTTTCATTACATATAAGGTATTATGCCTAAACTTTACTAATTATATCTTATATTTATGATCTAAATTTACTTATATAAATATAATATTAAATATTACATGTTACCTTTCAACCCATTGGGAAATAAGTACATATCTTGTGCGTTGTTTTCAACTACAGCTACCACATAATGACGTGAAATGTTTTCCAGTTTATTTTTACATGTATTGTAACAAGGATGTATAATATTTATATAAATGATATATAATACATAATAATAATTAGTTAAAGAGAAATTAGTTTTTATTTTCCTTTTATTCTATCTGTAGATGAAAATGGAGACAATTTTTTTGTGTACGTATAACGTATAGTCTCAATGAATAAAGTAATCCATTTTCTATGATTAACATTTATATATTACTATATAATAATTTATAATGAATATATATGAGAATAATATCTTGTTAAATATTTGGGATATTATGAAACATTGATCAAATTAAAATTACAAAAATTACCAAACCAAAACAAACATGAAAAATAATGAAATTATCACTAACAATATTGATTTTAACAATGAAATGATTATATATTAGTGATCAAAGGCTATATGAAAATTATATATGGAAATATATATATCTTTTTATGGTTATTTTATGAATTTATAACAACCCTATATACATTATAGAGGGGTTTCAAACACATAAAAAGGAAGTCTAACAAGGGGAAAGGGTTTCTTATCTCACTTTTACGTCTTGGAGACATAAACCATATTCACCACTTATTTTATTTGTGTGGTGTGTGTAATGACATTATGATAAGTTATATCATTGATAAATTAATATTAATTTTATTTATTTTTTCATTTTATTCAATTTAATTTTTTTTGGATTTCAATTTTAATGTTACCAAAGGGGAAATTATTTATTTGACAATGTTAACATTATTTAAGATTATTTATGTTTACAATTTCCTTTTGGGATTTATTTCTAATTTCCAATTTAAAATGAATATATTTATTAAAATATATTTATTAAGGATATTTTTCATGTAGTAATACCATTTTTCACTATTTCTAACATAAAATGATTGAAAAAACGTTTTTAAGAACATCTGACATTATTTCTCTCTTTGGATGGAAGTCCTTTTCCATCAAAAGTCATATTTTCGAAAAATAGTTTAAAAAATATTTTTAACCTTCTCAATTTGATTTATTAAATAAAATTTTACCCCTTTACTTTTTACAAATTTTTATTTTGGAAATAAACATATTATTTTTTCAAACAATATGTGTTTGTCTTTTAAAGAAAATTTGATTGGAATCATGGTTTTAAAAAGAACAACATGAATCATATTTTACACTGTCAGGAACAATCAATATTTTATTTCTTATTTTAAACGTTTTAAAAGGTTATTTTAAATGATAATTATTTTAAAAATGATTTTTAGTTTTTTTAAATGGTTATTATTAATATATAAAGGCTATTTTGTAAAAAATATTCTAAGGCTATTTTCATGGTATTTATTTTCAAAAATGACATTAACCCTTTATTTTACTTTTGATTCATAAGTGATATGTTATATTTATGTCATCATTATCATTTCTTATATTAGTTTATGATAATTTTGACTGGGGATGAACAATGTTTTTACCATGCAATATTTTACTCCGGATGATTTATTATTATGTTTATTGATTAATGTAATTATTTACATATTTTATGTTATATATTAAATAAAAATAGTTATGTTGATTAAGTTTATCCCCTTTCATATGAGTAATAAATTGGACATAGTAAGTGACATGAAAGGACCAATTTAGCCCCATGATCCACTAGTAGGTCTCAGGAGACAAAGTTGACAGGGATTTTGATGAGACCTTACCTATTTATTTAAATGTAGTGGCACAATGCCTAGGAAGTATGATTTAGATATTCTAAATTATTCATTCCATCAATATGAACTCCTTTATTAATATTCCATGGTGTTATTCAATTAGTTAGAATATACATTTTAATGTTTCAATCTCATGTTATTATTTTTATGTATCTATTTGATCATAATTTAATCCTAAAATATTATACTCAATTTATTAATTAAATGCCACTTTATTGGTTATTTACCTTTCCATGTTGATTATAACTTATTTTTATAGGATATATTACACTTTACGCATACACTTTATAATCATGTTAACTCACTCCTTTCTTTTGTTTTATATTCCATTAGACACAATGATGTTTGTTGGAGTGATATGTGGGGATAAACTAAGGAGAATAATTTCATTATAAAATAAAATTCTTTGTGTATTTTATGCTTTAAAACGTAATGGTAATTTAATAAATATATATATTTCAACCAGACTACTAAGTTATTTAGGCCATTGGGATTAAATTTCATGTATCCTAGTATATTTTAAAAATTTATAAATGGACTTTTGGTTACTAGTGTTTGGGTCCCTACATATGATATACAACCATCATTACTTCCATAAAATGGGATACAAAATGATCATTCATGTGTACAATGGACTACCATCTCATGAACCAATGTAAATTTTCATATATAAATACCTCTAAATTATGGATTAAATTTTTATATATGATATATATGATATAATTAAAAATATTTAATTTATATTTTATAGAAACATTCTTTCATTTTATTCTTTGGGAATATGATAACATCAATCATCTGTTAGACTAACTACCCCTCATGAAGTGATGTGATTTGTTAATTATTTACATGGAAGGTAACAAGGATGGGTTTGATGAATATATTTAATATATATTAAATAAATTTTATTCTTTAATGGTTACAAATTTTGTACCTATAATTCATTCAATCCTTTTAGAAAATGGAAACAATGTTCTTGCGTACGTATGACCTACTATCTCCATGAATGGTGTATTTAAATTTCTATATATAAACATTATAGATAACTACGAATACATATATAATTAAAATATATGATATTTATATTATTTTTATCATTATGTACATGATTTAATCTTTGTTAATGAAATAGTACAAAAAATAACAAATCAAAACATACATGAAAAGAAATGTAGTTATAACAAGAAACATGACTCTAACATGGAATTGATAATAACTATGTAATAAAAGGTAATGTGTAAATCATATATGGAATGATATATATAAGTATTATTCTATAATTTATTTACAATAAACATATATTTATTATAAAACATTTTTTAATGTGTATGAAGGAAGATGAGACATAAGGTGAGGGATTTTTGTCTTACTTTTTACTTATATGAGAAACATTCCATACTCACTGCCTATTTATTTTATGTGGTGTATATTCTTCACAAGAATGTATTTTATGACTATTTAAGTAAACAAATATTGTGATTTACATATAATTTTTAGGATCTATATTTATTGGGGTTTATGGTACAGAATTTACCAAAGCACTAAATGGTTTTTGCCTCAAATTTCCTTATTTAGGAAATAAGTTTTGTTATGAAACTATATTTTTATATTTGGTGAATATACTACCCCAAATGAAATTTTATATCATTAATCAACATATTTTAATGATATTTAAATTTTCAATGAATGTTATTAATTAATGGGATCTACAATTTAGAAGATATTAATGTGGTAAAGGTTTTATGTTATAATCTTAGTATTCATCAAGATTATTTCTGATTATGATTTAAATAATGAAATATTATGATTCATATATAAAGAAAATATTATTTTTCTTACATAGTTTTTATTTAATGAGATTACATTTTCCCCTTCATTTTCATCTCTTTATGTGCTCACATGTTCAAAATTAGGTTTCTATGAAAAATCAACATTATTACTCTCTTCGGTTGAAAACCCATTTTTAATTAAAAACCATTTTTTAAAATGTTTTGAACTATGTTTTATTATAGATAAAAGGAATTATTAAATTAATTTTAACATTGTTTTATTTATTTTATAATTTTTTGAGAGTAATATTCATTTCTTGTTCCAAACAATGATCTTTTGGCCTTTACTGAAAATGTAAAAGGAATAGTTTCTTTAATGTGTACGACATGGAAAAAATTTACAACATTCATCACCAATATTTTGTTTGATGCTAAATTTAAATTCTTTTTTGATTTAATATTCAATTAAAATGATTTTGATAATATTTTATGTTTTCAAAAATGTGTCTTTAAATTGGAAAATCTATTTTACTAAAGAATATTTTTAAGGTGATTTTCCATTCAATGTAATTTTCTATCTAAAATTAAATCAATAATTCTTACTTAATATTTACTAACATATTATCCAAAGATACTATATTTATTATTTCTTCGATTGTTTTATGTTTATAATTAATATATGTTTATGAAACACTCTTCTCATCCAATGTTATTCTGTGATATAATTCTTATGAAATCCACCACTTTTTTCATAGGTTACACTATGATGAAATTATGAACTAATTATGAGACATATTTCTTTTATTTTGTTGTAATATTTTCAATGTTTTATGATCTTGTGACTTTTATAATTATTATTGTCATCATGTGGTGGATGTGACCTATTTTTTACTCTAATTAATTGTAAAATGATTTATCATATATAAAAATTTATGGTAGAATGGAGGTAATTCCAAGCATAATAGATATTAAAAAAGAGGTTATCCCAACCAAAAATGGGGGTAAATAAGAGGTTATCTTAAGCCTGACGTAGGTTCATAGGTTTTTATCCCAAGCCTAACATGTTATGAATATCTTGGTGTGTCACGAACCGAATCTGGTCACCGCCAAAACCAGCACCAAACCCAGCCCGTGACAAGACCCGAAGGGAGTTCCCTATCCCCACGGTCTGGCACAAGTTCCCGGGTATTATTAATTTAGGTTTGGGAACGATTTACCCGAGTATGAAAGCATCGAACATTAAAAATAATCCATAATATAAATCTGAAATTTTTGAGCCAAACAAGACTTATGTAAAAACCAGAATTGAGTACATTGGTTTAAAGATAATACAAGCGGTCCAAATAAAAATAATTATAGCATCAAGACAGCACCAAGGACTCTACATGACTAGGGGTCATCGCCCCCAAGCTATCTCCACAACTCCGCACCAAGGATGGGAACTAACACCATGAACTACCACCACCCTTAGCCTTTCCTTTACCTGAATCAAACATAACCAAGTCTACTTACACCCTAGGGATGTATGTATGGTGTGATCCTAAGCCCAGTAGGATACCATCCAATGATTCCAAAGAGTAAGACATACAATGTGAAAAACCAAGCAGTTTTCAAACGCAAGGAAAATAGTGTTAAAATTTCAAGAAATAAAGCCTCAAATTGAAAATAGTTTTCAATACAAAATTTTCATAATTTTAACAAATTAAAATAGAAATGTTATATACTGTAATTTACTTCCAATCACACCCTAAGACATGGGAATATACTACAAATCCAACGAGCAACAACATTGGGAACACCCCTAGGCACTAGGTTGTCTTGGGCCCTATGTACCTCGTACCTCGGTGTAATGTAACCATAGAAAAATCCTTTCTCGTGCACGAGCCACTAGTATTGAACATACGCATAACCTAGTGGTCCCCAATAATCATCCACATAGTTTAGTTAGAGTTGTCGTTATCCAAATGCTAAGTGAAACAGGGACAAAACCCATCCGGTCCACTAGTCGTACTAGTACAAATCCGCCCCACCTAGGTAGACGGGATTCCCCTTATGAGCTCAATAAATTTCAGCATGCAACATAAATAAATTTTCATATAAAACACCAATACTGGTCAAGCACAACTAATACAGTATCTATCAAATTTTATACCACTTAAAACATGCAACAAAACACTTATATTTTTCATAAAACAATTCCTCAAAATCTCGTAGTGTTTCAGACACAAAACTCCTAATAAACCTCACTTGCATACTATGTGCACATTTTTATGTTTCCAAAACATAAAGTTAATCCTACTACATTTAAGTGAAAACAAAAAATCATTTTTAGGGCAGCCCCATATGGTTCATGAAATGACATCCTTGCAAAGTCTCCATTTTTACACAACACAACTCTTAGAATTTCACGTGGTTCACAAACACCATTAAAACCAGGTTTTTCAGAAATAAACACAAGGGACAATCATTAAAAACAGTATTTTTATCCCTATTATAGTTCAATAAAATCAAATATTTACTTATAGGGTAACCCTAATTAAACTAAAAAAATACTTCTATGAAAAACCCCCCATTTCACATGAAATTGGCATTTAGGATTCATTTTAAATACAAACACCACTAAAACTACATTTTTCAGAAATAATAAAATTTAATAATCATGAAAATACCATAAACACATTATCCAATTCACAAATATTTCATACAAAACGGAATCACCTACCAAATCCAAGGAAACCCTTGAATCCTTTGTGCGAAAACTCAAACGCACCACCGCCGCACCTCGAGGAAGGTAAACCAGACCTAAAACCAAAATTTCAGACCATGAAACACAAGATAAAACCCTAATTTTTATACCCTACTTCCTGGACATTATGAACCTCAAAGATAATGGAAGAAACCCTAAGTACATTGGATGTAACCCTAAACAAATTGAAAGAAGAAAGGAGGATAACAACTTACTTAAAATATCTTGTAGAAATCACCCCCACAAATACCAGTATCTGATTTTAAAAATATTCAAAACTTCAAGGGAGGTTCGAACAAGGATAGTTATATCATTTAGGAATTTTAATGGGGGAAAAAGATTAAGAATCTAAGGAGTTATGAAGGAAACAAATTACATTTATAAATCTGCCTGAAATTTGAGTTCTTCAGATATTTCAACCTAAAGCACGATGAAATTGAGCTGAAAAGAGGTTGGGAGGATATTGGACGCGCGTCTGGGTTCAAGGGGCGTGTTTGGGGATTTGAATCACCGAGAAACACTTAACAATGAATAAGTTATTAATTAATCAAATTTTATTTTTAAAACTGGAATTGGGATTCCGGGCAGGCACAATCCCTTAAATAAAAACCCATATAAACCTTGGTTATGGATTTCCAAAGTCTCCAAATTTTACTTTTGGTGTTAATATATCAGGGGAATAAATTTAGGATTTTAAATGAGTGAAAAATATTAAAAAATGAATAAGTTATAAAAGAATAAAAATTTATTTTTAAATCAGGAATTGGGCTCACGGTTTGGCCCAATTCATGAAAACTCACCTACTCTCCATAAAAACTTTGGAAACCCCCCAAAACAATACATTAATGGAAATTAAAATCAAAATACATTTAAAATAAGATATATATGTGACAATTCTCCCCACCATGAAAACTTTCCGCCCTAGAAAGTCACATTAAGGACAAAGCAACAACCAAACCCAACTGAGAAACCAAGAGGTACTCTCTTGCCAGGTTTCTCCCCCAATGGCCATAACACCTCCAGTGATCAATGAAGGAATTAATACACTCAAAAACCTAACTTAAACCACTTTACTAAAATAATAAAGCACATTCAGGATTTATCCCAAATGAAAACTCCTCAAACACAATCTGAACAATACTCAATCAATTTACCCAAATAAACAACAACATCGAACAAGGTTACACTTGCCCTACTATAACTAAACCATTTGTCACTCTCCAATATCAATGTTTACCAAAGTAAGATGTAGGGAGTTATATATCTCCAAATTATAATACCTACTTCCCATACAAAACTAAGGAAAAATATGAGTTACTCTTATGAAGAGACACAAATGGGCTCCCCGCTGTAAGAGACAACTTAATTTTTTTTGAGACAGCATCAAGACACTAATAGGGGGAGGCCCAAACAGACTCCCTAGTACAAGGGGTATACATAAATTAGAAATTTACAAAATAATATACATGATACCCAAATTGGGCCTTCCCACCACAAGAACCAACCATCTTAACTGACCAGCATGGGCCGACACAGAAAGACCCATTTTTTTTAAGATTTGGGAAGGGTGCAGGGTCAGTCCGCATGGTTTTGGAAACCGTGTAATAACTATGCTGATCATTCTTTCCACGTGGATTCCTAGAACACTATCACTACTAATAGTGCACAAAATGTGTGCTCAAACATTCTATCCAAATTTCCAACCATTCTCCAATGACTCAATAGAAACCAACGTGGGAGGGAAAGACATTAGGCGATGGCATGGGTACAAGGCCCTATACTTATTTCCACCGAACGAGAACAATAGAAGGAAGATGATGAAACCATAGGTTTAAACACTTTATATCTTTCACACTGAGGATATAAAATTGTACAAGGGTTTAAACAACACTGGTGTTTCCCCGGACTACGCGCCAGCTTCTCTCCGGGACCTATGGCTGGAGCTCAAAATATTGAATCATCTTCAGCCACGCAGATAGGCTGTTGAAACCCCTATGTGGAACTACTTCTTTAGGTGCCACAAACAACTACACCTCATACCCCGATGGGTTCATCAAGACATAAAACACTTCATAACCCACTTTACCAAAAACAGACATTTCACTGAAACAAGGGATCAGAAGATGCACACACATCGCACCTTGTTTATTTGGGTGAGAAACAACAGAAGGGAAAGACACGTATAAACACCTTCCACTAAGATAGAGGATTTGATGTTTTTACCAAGGGAGACATAATCCCAACATAACATAGAACCTTATAGGATTGTGTGACCTTCACCTTTAGGGTCAAAAGAGCACACAATGTCAAAATGCGTCACCGAACATGAACCTTGCTATTGATAGAAACAATACATGGAACGAGACCATATTCAAAGTCCCCAAACAACAGATAAGTCCAAAAAGTGGACACAATATCCTATCATGACCGAAATCTCAAAATTGGTGGTTTAATAATAACTCTTTCTTCAAAAAAACTATAAAGAACCCAGAGGCTCTCTTAGACACCATTAATACACTCATCCATACTAACAACAAAAGAACACTCCCACCTTTGATGAATCAGGAAACTTAAGAAACTAAGGTCTCTTTTAACCTTCCACAAGCACTATCCCACTACAAGAGGATCCACAAATCAGCGAAATGAATGGGTGTAGACTCAATAAAAAAATTTCAATAAAATATTCATTATATTGATCAAATGGAGGATTTTCCAATGGTGAAAGAAAACGGGTTGCACTTCAGTTGTGCATTAACCCTTAATGGGGGCGTACCTTATCCAATGAGAGAACCCAAGGACCCAACCAAGCTGGTCCATTGGTCAAAACATGCCACAAACCAGATCCAAACACATGAAGGGAACCACCGTAATGGCATCCCACAAAAAATTTCAAAAGACACCACTAACCGTCCCTACAACACAGCTTACCGACCAAACACAAACCCAAAAAACAGTTCAAACAGATGGGGTTCTTGAACTGAAAACATCCCACAACATCAACAATTTCGAAAACCAATAATACAAACCATACCAAACTATTCATCAAGACATCATGTTTTTCTTTAAAACCAATTCTTTGAAAACAAATGGTTTAGCAGTAAGCGTATCCACCAATGGTACCCCATGGGCCTCACACATGCATGTTTTTGTGCCACACCGGGCACCCTCCTCATATCCATCCCAGCACTCATCCAGTCATGCAATCTACCATCCATCATCCCATATAACCCCATGCATGTGGTCACTCATGGAAATACCAAAGGGTAAAACAAAACTTCCTTCCACTTTTCAAAAACAAAATCGTCCACCAACCCATCCTTTTTCTCAAAACTGCTAACAATGAGATCAAAATCCCAATTCACATCTTACAAAACATTTCATAAGGACACAACCATTAATAAAAGAATCCATAATTCAATAAAATCACATATTCATGCCTTTCACAATCATTTCAAATCATTTCAACCCATTTCAAAACACTTCTAATTTTATGAAAAACACCATTTCATAAATCTCTATTTAATTAAGAACTCAACTCTTCTCATTTAAAGACATGGTTCTAAAAGTTCATATTTTTTTTGGTTCAGTAGTCACCAAACCCAAAATACACCTTCAACCCCAACACAAATATTCTAGAACACTTAATTCAATCCAAAACACTTTTCCATGGTTTAAAAAAAATTCCACTAGATGCATATTTTCAAAACCCCAATTAACAAAGTTCATACTTTCAAAAGAGGTGTAAACACATAATTTACCCTTTTGAAATAATTTTGAAATTTTATTTATAGGCATCAAAAAAATAAAACCATTTTCACTTTACTAAAAAATAACTTCACAAAAATTCTCTCTCCTTAAAGTGAAGTCTTTTTTTTGCTTAAAAAAACCAAGTTTCCAAGATTCCCAAACAAAGAGACACAGGAAAATGTGAGAGGAAACTAGTTTTAGTGGGTGACTTGGACATATGGTTGGTAGCCATATTCCAATCACATCGCTGTCATAGAGAGTATTCCAGGGAAATATCCATGGCTCCACATGGCTTTCCAGGCCCTGCAAGCTCACTGAGCTTATTCGCCCAACTCTCTTTTCATTTCCCATAGTCATCACTAAACCAAGAAAACCAAAGGACTCAGATAAATCTATAATTCCCATGGTGACTTGAATCCCGTCATGAGTTCTTCGGGCCAGGAACACTACCCATGAATGAAATTTCAAGTCCCAAAAATCCTAGCTCCAGACTATGTTGACTCTTCCCCAAATAACATGACCCAAGGAGCGAACCTTCTCTGATACCATTTTGTCATGAACCGAATCTGGTCACCGCCAAAACCGGCACCAAACCCAGCCCGTGAAATGACCTGAAGGGCGTTCCCTATCCCCACGGGATGGCACAAGTTCCCGGATATAATTATTTTAGGTTTGGGAATGATTTACCCGAGTATGAATGCATGAAACATTAAAAACAATCCATAATATAAATCTGAAATTTTTGAGCCAAACAAGACTTAAGTAAAAACCAGAACCGAGTACATTGGTTTAAAGATAATACAAGTGGTCCAAATAAAAATAATTATAGCATCAAGATAACCCCAAGGACTCCACACGACTAGGGGTCATCGCCCCGAAGCTATCTCCACAACTCCACACCAAGGATAGGAACTAACACCATGAACCGCCATCACCCTTAGCCTTTCCTTTGCCTGAATCAAACATAACCAAGTCTACATACACCCAAGGGGTGTAAGTAGGGTGTGAGCCTAAGCCCAGTAGGAACCACCAAATGATTCCAAAGAGTAATAAATATAATGTGAAAAAGCAAGCAGTTTTCAAACGCAAGGAAAAGTAGTTTTAAATTTCAAGAAATGAAACCTCAAACTGAAAATAGTTTTCTATAAAAAAATTTCAGAATATTAACACATTAAAATAGAAATATTAGATACTATAATTTACTTCTTAACACACCCTAAGACATGGGTAAATACTACAAATCCAATGAGTAAAAACATTGGGAACACCCCTAGGCACTAGGTTGTCTTGGGCCCTATGTACCTCATACCTCGGTGTAAAGTAACCATAGAAAAATCCTTTCTCGTGAATGAGCCACTAGTAGGGAACATACCCATAACCAAGTGATCCCCAATATTCATCCACATTGTTTAGTTAGAGTTTTTGTTATCCAAATTCTATGTGAAACAGGGACAAAACCCATCTGGTCCACTAGCCGTACTAGTACAAATCCGCCCCACCTAGGTACCCGGGCTTCCCCTTTTGTGCTCAATCAATTTCCGCATGCAAAATAAATAAATTTTCATATAAAACACCATTACTGGTCAAGAACAACCAATAAAATATCTATCACATTTTATACCACTTAAAACACGCAACAAAACACTTATATTTTTCATAAAACAATTCCTCAAAATCTCGTAGTGTTTCGGACACAAAACTCCTTATAAACCTCACTTGCATACTATGTGCACATTTTTAAGTTTCCAAAAAATAAAGGGAATCCTACTACATTTCAGTGAAAACACAATATCATTTTTAGGGCAGACCAATATGGTTCAAGAAACGACATCCTTGCAAAGTCTCAATTTTTACACAACCCAACTCTTAGAATTTCATGTGGTTCACAAACACCATTAAAACCAGGTTTTTCAGAAATAAACACAAGATAAAACCATAAAAAACAGTATTTTTATCCATATTATAGTTCAATAAAATCAACTAGTTACTTATAGGGTAGCCCCAATTAAACTAATAAAACATTTCTATGAAAACCCCCAAATATCACATGAAATTGGCATTTAGGATTCATTTTAAATACAAACACCACCAAAACTATATTTTTCAGAAATAATAAAATTTAATAAGCATGAAAATACCATAAAAAATGTATCCAATTCAAAAAGATTTCATACACAATGGAATCACCTACCAAAACCAAGGAAACCCTTGAATCCTTTGTGCGAAAACTCAAACGCACCACCGCCGCACCTCAAGGAAGGTAAAACAGACCTAAAACCATAATTTCAGACCATTAAACACAAGATAAAACCCTAATTTTTATACCCCACTTCCTGGACATTAGGAACCTCAACAATAATGGAATAAACCCTAAGTACATTGGATGTAACCCTAAACAAATGGAAAGAAGAAAGGTGGAGAACAACTTACTTAAAATATCTTGTAGAAATATCCCCCACAAATACTAGTATATTATTTTAAAAATACTCAAACCTTCAAGGGAGGTTTGAAAAAGGATTTTTAGATCATTTAGGAATTTGAATGGGGGAAAAATAGTAATAATCTAAGGAGTTATGAAGGAAACAAATTACCTTTATAAATCATCCCGAAATTTGAGTTCTTCAGATGTTTCGAGCTAACCCGTAATGCAAATGAGCTGCAAAGAGGGTGGAAGGATATTGTACGCGTGTCTGGGTTCAAGGGGCCTGTTTGAGGCTTTGAATCTCCGAAAAACCCTTAAAAATGAATAAGTTATTAATTAATCAAATTTTATTTTTAAAACTGGAATTGGGCTTTCGGGCAGGCCCATCCATTAAATAAAAACCCATATACACCTTGATTATGGATTTCCAAAGGCTCCAAATTTTAATTTTGGTGTTAATATATCAGGGGAGGACATTTAGGAGTTGGAATGAGTGAAAAATATTAAAAAATGAATAGGTTATAAAAGAGACAAAATTTATTTTTAAATCAGGAATTGGGCTCACGGTTTGGCCCAATTCATGAAAACTCACCTACTCTCCATAAAAACTTTGGAAACCCCCCAAAACAAAACGTTAATGGAAATTAAAATAAAAATACATTTAAAATAAGCTATTTATGTGACATGGTGGGTATTTTTGACATAATATTTTGTGTGATTATTAGTATGACACAATTAAATTTATTTTTCCAAATTTATGCTCCCATGGACTGTGTTCTTCGATACCCTTGTTGTTCATTGCTTATGAAATTCCAATATTTACTCTGTGACTAAATATTACTATCTATTATATATATGGTATGTTTTAAAAAATAGTTTCACATGTTCTCATTCCCTTTCCCTCATGATATATTTATGTTTCTTTATTATTTATCATTATAGAGAATATGAGCTCACCCTTTCTTATGCTTCCATTTTAGGTAATAAACAATGATTTTATGTAGGGTATGTTTATAAATAGTGAAAAATGGGTAGATCGTTATGATAGATATTTAATATCTTTCACCATATAAGAATATTTTGTTTTCGGTCTCCAAAGACCCTAAACTATTATGGTCCTCAGGTATGTAATTATGTTACGTATTGAGTATTCATATAAAATATGCAATATTTATATATGAAAAGCTCATATTTTAATTGTTGGTATAAGAGGATAGGTTTAGATAAAATTTTGAAAGAGATATGAGTGAACATTAATTAGGACCCTTAGGATAATATTATCGATAGGGGATATATAAAATCATGATAAAGAAATGAGTGTGAATATACAAGAAAAACATCTCTTACATGATCTTACAAGTCGAGATGGTTTTGGAAAAACGATTCCTAGGGGTAATATATATTAAAGATTATTTTTAAGATTGACTCGAGTATTACCTAGTAAATGAAAACAGGATATACTACACACTTGGATTGACACTCCTGAGGCATATGCTTTCGTTAATCACATTCTCAATACAAAAAATCCGGATTGATATGAATAGATAATAATCCTGTATGGATTAGGTTAAACTTACGGTGTTATACATTTAAAATAAATTTCCTTTATTTAGATATCCAAATATAGTATCTAGAATTATATGGTTTTACACTATGATTAGTTTCACTCACACTATTCTTTCTATGATTTAATTAATGGATGGAACTTGGATAAATCATGTTAACACAGAATGTGATGGAAAATTCAGTGATTATGAGTAGTAAAATTCGATGATAATAGGTGAGAAGGATATTGTTATTATTAATAATAATATATCATTTAATATAATTAACAATGTGATCATCTGTAAGATTCCTACAGTTCCAAATAATGGGATGATAAAATTTTATTAATGGTTATGTGGTAATGAACTGGAGGAAAGATGATTCAGATTCCTATATGTTAAGAAGGTGAGATTAATAACCTAGAAAATCATATTAAGTGGAGGTGATGATGTGTTCTATGTGTAATGGATGTTCATGAATCTTATAACCACAAAAATTATGGGAATAAGTATGATAATGACATAATTAATGAGAAATATCCACAGAATCCACCTCCCACACTTCAATATTCTAATTATAAGGTATTTAGGTATTATAATAACAAGATCCCAAATGAGACGGTTGAGTAAAATGGTAAAATTTAGAAAACTTTTAGCTAAGGGAAAAAGATAATTATCATTAGATTACTATTTTGTATGTGCGGTTAAATAATAATGTGAAAAAGGTAAACTTTCATTCCAATCTAAAAATTCTAATGTCTTGTTTTTCTTTGGTTATACCCAGTATTTTATATATGAATAATTTTCTAAGGGTATAAATATTCCACTGAAATGGTTAGAATTATAGTTTTAAATATCTACCCATAATGGTATATTGATCACATCTCATATATATGATTCCTATCTAGTTAAATTTTAGGGGAAGTTGGATCATGAAAATCATGTCTTTCTTCCTCGAGTAGAATTTTATGTTATCTTAGGCATGGATTGGATTTTAGTACACATTTCTCAAATCTATTTAAATGTTCGCGAAGACATGTTTAACATTCAAAAATCCTTTACTCATCTTCCATAGCGAGGATAAATGTAAAATTATGATGAAAATCACATCTATTGAATGGTTCTTGATTCTTATGAAAAAGGGTGTGTATATTAGATAGTTGTGCGAGGAATACAAATTGATGACATTCCAATCACGTGAGAGTTTTTTATGTGATTATAGAGTAATTTTCTAGTCTTTTACTTAATAATGATGTTTAGTGATCAATAAAACTCATACATGGTCCCCACCTATTTTTATGACTACCTATAGAATGGGCCGTAACAAGTATCAAGAATGAACAAATAAAATGTAGGAGAATATTTAAAAGGTATTCATTCAGACAATTGTCTCTATTAGGGATTCACTTATCCTTTTTTTATGATGAAATATGGATTTATGTGACTCTTCATGGATTTTCATGAACTGATCTAGATCAAAATAATGAATAAGTATCCTTTATCCCATATTAATGATTTTTTGACTAACAATATAGAGATCTATTCTTTTTAAATATTGAACATCATTATTAATATCATTTATTGAGGTTTAGGAATGAAGATATACCCAAATCTGATTCTAATTAAGGTAATGGAACTATGTGTATATATTGATTCCATTTTATCTAACCAGTGTCACTTATATCTTCATATATTTAATTAATATAGTCTTTTATGATTAGTTTAATTATTTTGGGTTAGTTTTTATAGATCATATTCATATATATACATGAAAAAATGAAGAGTATTGTAACACCCCGAGATTTTATGAAAAATATTTTTTTTTTCATTAATGTCTTGTGTTGTACGCTACACCAAAAGAAACTTACACAACACACATCATTGACTTGTCTTGCATTACACTCAATCACGACCTTCCTCGATAGCGTGTGTAGTACGCAATACCGAGTTTCACTAAACAACGATATGCTATTAAAATATTATTAAAACTAGCCGTTATGAATAGTAATAACCACTTTTTAAAATTTTGTAAATTTTATTTTTCAAAATGGACTTCATTTTTGGATTTGAAATATTGAAATTAGCTTAGGGTGAAATTTTGGTAATTTTCGGATAACTTTCATATTTTGATGAATAGTGAAAATTACTAAATTTTAATTAAAAAAAAACTTTTTCAATCGAAATAATTAATAGTGATAAATTATTAATTTGAGTGGTTTTAAAGTATATTTAGAATATATTTTTATAATTTAATACAATGTTGTTCATTGGATGTAATTTCATATTTAATCCAGACATAAACAAGTGTCAATCTTTTGATAGTTATTATCTCTTAAGAGCACGCTATTTGTTTTGACGATGGGAATTAATTTTTAAATTAATTAATGCAACTGATATGTTTTGAATTTGGTAAAATAGAAATCATTTTTGAGTTCATAATATAAAATATAGCTTAGGCCTAATTTTTGGTATTTTTCTTGAAACTTTCATTTTTTGATGAATAGTGAAACAACTAAGTGGTAGTTAAAAAAATGAATTTTTAATAAAATATAATTTTACTACTTCCGTGAATGGAATTTCAAAAATCCGAGAGACACGGTTGATGTCAGTAAGTAAAATTTGGTTCAATGAGATGAAAATAATTTTTGGTGAATAGTAACTTTTTACTTTTTTTTACCACGGTTAAAGGTAAATAGGGTAATTAAGGGTAAAAATGTTATTATTATTACCCTAACACATGTACTAATTCTATTGGATAAGTTTAATTCAACCAAAATCAACCGTAGGAATAAAATTTGATCATTTAGGACCACTTGGATTAGATTAGGACATTTATTATTAATTTATTTAAAGAAGGGTTAAATTTTTTAAAATCAAAGTTTAATAAGTAAATAATTTTAAATATAGGGTTATACATAAGATAAATTCCACTATAAATACTAATTAGAAAGCTAAAAATATTTCCTACATAATGGTATTTTATTTGTAATTTTGAGACATTATATAATTTAATTTATTTATGACACAAAGATGATGAAGTAATTATCTTATTAATGAAATATTGACATAATTGATGTTATAAATACCAAAGTAAATGTAATTGGAGACTTTTTATGAATTCCTATAATTTTCTAGGTTAATATAACATGTTAGTATTTATTTAATTAACTTTTTTCAAACTAATCATTCTGTTATGAGTTTTACAAAAATCAATTACTAAATAGTGTCAAAATTGACATAAACTAGTTTTTAAAACAAATATTATATTATTAATTGTTATTTTTTTCATCAAAATCTAAGGTTCTACAAAATGACTTAGATAAGGTTATATATATTAATAATAAACAACATGGGGTTCTTTTGGCTTCTTATAGTATGTTTATTAACCTTATAGTGTAAGAACACAAAAAGACAAGGTAAAAGTAGAATTATCTAACTTAAGGTTAAATATTAATGATAAGGTTAAAATAGGAACCTAAACTTCTCTAAATTATATTGGATGAGAGGATTTCGACCCATCCCCACCTTAGCTCGAAATAAATCAATTTGGAGCTATTTAAAATCGAATTTGGCTTAATAATAAAATAATATTGTTTGTTATTCCAAAGGTGCCCCTCTCCTCCCTTATAAAAGGGAACCTCCTCCCTCTCTTCCTCACACCACTTTGAGACTTCAAGATCGTCACACCCCTGCCAAATTCTCTTCTCCACTTTCCTGAAAACATCCTAGAGGTCCTGGTCTTCTTTAAAGACAAATTTTAGTACTCTAAGAGGAGGACTCAAAGAGGCGTTTCAAAGAAGAGGTAATGTCTGTTACCGATTCTTTTAACTTTATTTCTTCTTCCACTTATTCTTCTTTAGTTGTTTCATTATGAAGTAATAACATCAGTATAAATCATATACTGATATGTTATTATAAGTATTAAACAACCCTATTTCACCATCTATCCATCCTACGGAAAACGAAATCACCGCGCGTGCGTACGTACGGAATACCGTCTCCACGCCGTGGTGTAATCTATTTTCCACCACCACATTATTTGGATGGGTATAATGGTGTAAATAATAACTATATATGATTATTGTAAAGTGATATTGATTCTTAAATATAATACATACACTCCAATACAATTCCACGATCATGGGAACGATATCATCGCTCGTGCGTACGTATGGAATACCGTCTCCACGATGTGATGCGATTCGTTCTACATGATCTTCATTGCATAATGATTATATAAATGAATTGAATGAATTAATATGATATATATTACCCTAATACCATTCTGGAAATGAGGTATCTATACCCTAAAAAAAATAAGAATTTATTCGACAAAACACGCATAAGAACAAAAAGTAATAAGCACCCGAATAACAAGTATTAATGAAATATTACCAATAAGAAGCTAAGAATATGGCTATATATGATATCATAAAAATAATTATGATTCTGGAATAAGTAAATATAATTATTTAAATCATTATATAGGAGGTTCGGACACTTACGAAGCAAATTGGACTTAAGGTAAGGGATAATTTTGCAATTCTCATATTTATCCGAGATTTTTTATACTTTGGTATTTACTGGGGTGTATTTTATCATCCACATCCATGTTTCCTCAATATTTAATATTATTTACATCCAACTAAAATTGTTTAAATCCAATTTTACCCTTCGTTGAGTTTTTAGTAATGGATATGAAAGAAATCTTTTGTCGTTTTTCGTACGAGGTACTTTTTGACTTTTCTGACAAAAGTACGAAGAATGTTTTTTTAACTTATATGGCATGAATGTATTTTTAAAACATTATTTCCAAGAAGCTTCCTTTACAAGTTTTCAAGTTTATTTTTAATCAACCACTTTTAGTTTAAAATTGTAAGACATGTTAATAAAGGAAAATATTTTTGAAGTAGAAATGATACTTTCCTCAAGAATGGAGTTGAAGTGTTTTATCAAAATTATTTTACATCTAAGATAATATAGGGTTCTGTTTCTAACCCTATTATTACATTTATTTGATTATATTGTGATGTAATTATTTTTATGAATTCCTTTATCTTATATGAATTGTTTTATGATGTCATGTTGTTTAAGAATCCCATTTTTATTACATGGGTTATGCAATGATGTATGATTTATGATTTTTTGGCACACATAAGAATGGTATCATTATGAGATGGGTAGCACCTATATCTCCCTCCAATGCATTGGGTAATGATTTTATATATCATGAGATAGACATGGCTGGAACGGTAGGTTATACCGGTTCAGTGAAATAGGACTGAAACAAGGAGTGAACTCGGTTCAGAAAGGGACTTTGTCCACTAAGATAGTATTGGAAATGAGTCTTGACTAATAAGAAATGATTCTCTATGATTATGTGTGTATGCCACAAAGTTTCATGTTTTAGGTTACGATTATTGGGATTACATTTCACTACTATGATTTATCCCATGTTATGAAATTATGATCTCTTTTGCAGGTTAAGATTTCCAAAAGATATGTTCTTATGAATATGATGTGATTGATATTTCTTTTGTTTTCCCTTACTAAGCATTTGAGCTCACCATTTTATTTTTTCTTTTCCCTAGGATATAAAGAAATGATTTAGTTTTAAAAAAATAGAAGATCTTTATGGGAGATATTGAAGATCTTTCACCACGATTAGAAGATTATATTCCGAGTTTCCAAAGACACTAAACTATTACAGTCCTTGTGTGTGTTTTTGTTATGTACTAAGTATTCCGCAAAAGTAATGTAATGTCCATGTATGTCAAGATTTGGGTCTCTACAGTTGGTATCAGAGGAAAAGTTTAGTCAACCTTTGGAAACTAGGATGCGAAAACGTTAGTGAGATCCCTAGAGATATTTCTAAGGTATGTCTAGGGATATCCCTAAGGATAAGTATACATATAGGATATAGTCCTAGAACTATGGTAATGATATTATATTAAACCAATGATGTTAGATATTGATGTTACTCCCCCTTTATTATGATTTTTGCCTCTCATACTATTCTTTTTGGGTTTTAGAAAATGGCTGGAAACAAGATGATTCACGATAATGTAGGATATTATGGACAAAGGAATGATATTATTCATGAGCAACCAAATTAAATGGGATTTGGAAGTCCAATCTTCATTATTATGCCGAATCAGCAATCTCATAATATGATCAATAAAGTAAAATTTGGTATGTTTCATGACTCAGATAATAAGAGAAAGATGGATTTTCATGATGATCATAGAGGAAAGAAAGTTCAATTTCCCCTATGTAAATAATGTGGGAAGAGGCATCAAGGAGAATGTTTCAGAGGAACTGGAAGATTCTTTGGGTGTGGAAAAGAAGGACACAAAGCTAGTAAGTGCAAAGGAAAAGGCTCAGTTAACACCAGGGATGAGAATACTGGTATTTCTAGGACATCAACAATGGTTAAATGTTTTAAATGTGGAATGTACGAGCATTATGCAAACCAATTCCCTAAGGGAAAGTCTCATGAAGTGAATCAGTATGGTCGTATGGGTAGTATTTATGTTGATAATGATGAAGAGACTACAAATGATATGTGAGATGAAATAATTGTTGAAGCTTGGTCAATGGTTTAAGAATGTAGTGGAATGATTACATGTTTATCATGTGTAATGTTATATAAGTAATCTCATGGTACTATGGAATAAATAGACATCTAAGGATTGTTACACTGTTGTCTTTCCTTGATTTTTGAAAGTGTATGATTAATGGTACCAGTATCCATGAAAGGTTATTCAGATACTTTTGGAATGTAGATGATATTCACATAATGAAGGGATAAGGAGAAAATTAAATGTTTGATTTTATTCATGAGCTCATGATTGATATAAGGACTAAGTGATATCATGGTTTGAGTATATAGAATTTTGAGGATTTTGGTATATGGAAAGTGTTAACTTTTAACTGCATGCATGTTTTCACTACAGTTTAATGGGTATTCATTTTTCAAGAGAATACATGATTAAGGTATTCACATAACAGTAATGTGACCAACAAGATATATGGGGGATAAAAGATGGCATTCACGTGATTCTTATGTGACATTTCAAGTAATCATTTTATTTATACTATGAGCTTGGACCGAAGTATTTTAGATAAGCCTAAATATTGGAATGGATTATGTTGGACATAAGTTAGTATAGACATTTTTTCGATATCATTGATGGGATGTTATAGTAATATAGCTTTAGGAAAAGTACAACCTACAGGATGGGCGACAACCCATCACGTCGGACAAGGCTGTGGGAATCGAACCCACAACCGAAGTGTGACTGGCCTTTAGTGCCTACCACTGGCCTACAGGAAGTCCCTATTTAGTAGAAACTAGTTTTATTATATTAAAAAGTATGATATATGAAGTATAAGTCCATTTTAGGAACCATATATGATTAATCTCACTATAGATCGACTTATGTATATTTAATAACTTTTGCTAACCTTTTGTTTGAGACAGATGGAATGACCCGTCATTCTATCACATGATCAATTAACACTTCATGAATAACAAATTCAACTTCATTTCTTTAAGAGATGAAGTGGAAATTGTTCAAAGCACTAACAACAGTGAGATTGTACCAAAATAAAGTAAGTATTTATTCTTATTCAAAATCTTCAACTTTAGGGAAATGTTCTTGAAAACCAAAAAAAAATGTTGTCCTAGTGCCCTAATATCCGATGAATCAGATGGTACCCTAGATCATCACAAATTTATGGCTTTGTGATTGTTGGATTTTCCATATCCATGTTCTCTACCACTCTCCATCAGATCATGATGGTTAGATTTCTCTTCCATATCCATATTTTCACCTATGTGGAAACCCAGTGATTAGTTTATTTGGGTAAGCATTACGTTTCATACATTTGTTTTTAAATATTGGTTTTGGTATTCCTTTTTATGATGTGGGTTTCTATTAAAGAAACTTTCAAGTAGTAATCCATTTATAACCCCGACAAATTTCGAGGGCGAAATTCATTTTAAGGGGGGTAGAATGTAACACCCCAAGATTTTATGAGAAATATTCTTTTTTCATTAATGTCTTGTGTTGTATGCTACACCAAAAGAAGCTTGCACAACACGCATCCTTGAAATGCCTTGCATTACATGCAATCGCGACCTTCCTCGATAGCGTGTGTAGTACGCAATACCGAGTTTCACTAAACAACGATATGCTATTAAAATATTATAAAAACTTGCCGTTATGAATAGTAATAACCACTTTTTCAAATTTTGTAAATTTTATTTTTCAAAATGGACTTCATTTTTGGATTTGGAATATCTAAATTATCTTAGGGTGAAATTTTGGTAATTTTCGGATAACTTTCATATTTTGATGAATAGTGAAAATTACTAAATTTTAATTAAAAAACAAATTTTTCAATCAAAATAATCAATAGTGATAAATTATTAATTTTAGTGGTTTTAAAGTATATTTAGAATATATTTTTACAATTTAATACAATGTTGGTCATTGGATGTAATTTCACATTTAAACCAGACATAAACAAGTGTCAATCTTTTGATAGTTATTATCTCTTAAGAACACGCTATTTGTTTTGACGACGGAAATTAATTTTTATATTAATTAATGCAACTTATATGTTTTGAATTTGGTAAAATAGAATTCATTTTTGAGTTCATAATATCAAATTTAGCTTAGGCCTAATTTTTTGTATTTTTCTGGAAACTTTAATTTTTTGATGAATAGTGAAGCCACTAAGTGGTAGTTAAAAAAAATGAATTTTTTATAAAACATAATTTTACCACTTCTGTGAATGGAATTTCAAAAATCCGAGAGACACGGTTGATTTCAGTAAGTAAAATGTGGTTCAATGAGATGAAAATAATTTTTGGTGAATAGTAACTTTTTACTTTTTTTTAACACGGTTAAAGGTAAATAGGGTAATTAAGGGTAAAAATGTTATTATTATTACCCTATCACATGTCCTAATTCTATTGGATAAGTGTAATTAGACCAAAAACAACCTTATAAATAAAATATGATCATTTAGGCCCACGTGGATTAGATTAGGACATTTATTATTAATTTATTTAAAGAAGGGTTAAAATAGTTAAAATCATAGTTGGATATGTAAATCATTTTTAATATAGGGTTATACATAAGATAAATTCGACTATAAATACTAATTAGAAATCTAAAAAGATTTCCTACATAATGGTATTTTATTTGTAATTTTTAGACATTAAATAATTTAATTTATTTATGACACAAAGATTATGAAGTAATTATCTTATTAATGAAATATTGACATAATTGATGTTATAAATAAAAAAATAAATTAAATTTCAGACTTTTTATGAATTACAATAATTTTCTATGTTAATATGACATGTTAGTATTTATTTAATTAACCTTTTTATAAAAAATCATTCTGTTATGATTTTTACAAAAATCAATTACTAAATAGCGTCAAAATTGACATAAACTAGTTTTTAAAACAAATATTATATTATTAATTGTTATTTTATTCATAAAAATATAAGTTTCATAAAAATGACTTAGATAAGGTTATATATATTAATAATAAACAACATGGGGTACTTTTGGCTTCTTATAGTAAGTTTATTAACCTTATAGTGTAAGAACACAAAAAGACACGGTAAAAGTAAAATTATCTAACTTAAGGTTAAATATAAATGATAAGGTTAAAATAGGAACCTAAAATTGTCTAAATTCTATTGGATGAGAGTATTTCGACCCATCCCCACCTTAACTTAGAAATAAATCAATTTTGAGCTATTTAAATCCGAATTTGGCTTTATAATAAAATAATATGTTTTGTTATTCCAAAGGTGCCCCTCTCCTCCCTTATAAATGGGCACCTCCTCCCTCTCTTCCTCACACCACTTTGAGCCTTCAAGATCGTCCAAACCCTACCAAATTCTCTTCTCCACTTTCCTAAAAACATTCTAGAGTTCCATTTCTACTTCAAATACCAATTTTAGTGCCCTAAGAGGAGGACTCAAAGAGGCGTTTCAAAGAAGAGGTAATGTCTGTTACCGATTCTTTTAACTTTATTTCTTCTTCCACTTCTTCTTATTTAGTTATTTCATTATGAAGTAATAACATCAGTATAACTCATATACTGATATGTTATTATAAGTATGAAACAACCCTATTTCACCATCTATCCATCCTACGGAAAACGAAATCACCGCCCGTGCGTACGTACAGAATACCGTCTCCATGCCGTGGTGTAATCTATTTTCCATCCCCACCTTACTTGGATGGGTATAATGGTGTACATAATAACTATATATGATTATTGTAAAGTGATATTGATTCTGAAATATAATACATACACTCCAATAAAATTCCACGATCATGGGAAAGATATCATCGCTCGTGCGTACGTACGGAATACCGTCTCCACGATGTGATGTGATTCGTTCTACATGATCTTCATTGCATAATGATTATATAAATGAATTGAATGAATTAATATGATATATATTACCCTAATACCATTATGGAAATGAGGTATCTATAACCTATAATGAAATATAAGAATTTATTCGACAGAACACGCATAAGAACAAAAAGTAATAAACGCCCGAATAACAAGTAATAATGAAATATTACCAATAAGAAGCTAAGAATATGACCATATATGATATCATAAAAATAAGTATGATTCTGGAATAAGTCAATAACATTAATTTTATCATTATAAAGGAGGTTCGGACACTTACGAAGCAAATTGGACCTAAGGTAAGGGATAATTTTGCAATTCTCATTTTTATCCGAGATTGTTTATACTTTGGTATTTACTGGGGTGTATTTTGTCATCCACATCCATGTTTCCTCAATATGTAATATTATTTACATCCACCTACAATTGTTTAAATCCAATTTTACCCTTCGGTGAGTTTTTAGTAAAGGATATGAAAGGAATCTTTTGTCGTTTTTCGTACGAGGTACTTTTTGATTTTTCCAAAAAAAGTACGAAGAATGTTTTTATTAACTTATACGGCATGAATGGATTTTAAAACATTATTTCCAAGAAGCATCCTTTACAAGTTTTAATGTTTATTTTTAATCAACTTCTTTTAGTTTAAAATTGTAAGACATGTTATGAAATGAAATTTTTTTTGAAGTAGAAAGGATACATTCCTCAAGAATGGAGTTCAAGTGTTTTATCATAATTATTTTCCATATAAGATAATATAGGGTTCTGTTTCTATCCCTATTATTACATTGATTTTATTATGTTGTGATGGAATTATTTTTATGAATTCCTTTATCTTATATGAATTATTTTATGATGTCATGTTATTTAAGAATCCCATTTCTATTACATGGGTTATGCAATGATGTATGATTTATGATTTTGTGGCACACATAAGAATGGTATAATTATGAGATGGGTGGGTCATATATCTCCCTCCAATGCATTGGGTAATGATTTTATATATCATGAGATAGACATGGCTGGAACGGTAGGTTATACCGGTTCAGTGAAACAGGACTGAAACAAAGAGTGAACTCGGTTCAGAAAGGGACTTTGTCCACTAAGATAGTCATGGAAATGAGTCTTCACTAATAAGAAATGATTCTCTATGATTACGTGTGTCTGCCAAAAAGTTTCATGTTTTAGGTTACGATTATTGGGATTACATTTCACTACTATGATTTATCCCATGTTATGTAATTATGATCTCTTTTGCAGGTTAAGATTTCCAAAAGATATGTTCTTATGAATATGATGTGATTGATATTTCTTTTGTTTACCCTTACTGAGCATTTGAGCTCACCATTATATGTTTTCTTTTCCCCAGGATATAAAGAAAGGATTTAGGTTTAACAAAAAGAGAAGATCTTTATGGGAGATGTTGAAGATCTTTCACCACGATTAGAAGATTATATTCCGAGTTTCCAAAGACACTAAACTATTACGGTCCTTGTGTGTGTGTTTTTGTTATGTACTAAGTATTCCGAAAAAGTAATCTAATGTCCATGTACGTCAAGCTTTGGGTATCTACAGTTGGTATCAGAGGAAATGTTTTGTCAACCTTTGGAAACTAGGATGTGAAAACGTTAGTGAGATCCCTAGAGATATTTCTAAGGTGTGTCTAGGGATATCCCTAAGGATAAGTATACATATAGGATATAGTCTTAGAACTATGTTAATGATATTATATTAAACCAAAGATGTTAGATATTGATGTTACTCCACCTTTATTATGAATTTTTCCTCTCACACTATTCTTTTTGGGTTTTAGAAAATGACTGGAAACAAGATGATTCACGATAATGGAGGATATGATAGACATTGTAATGATATTATTCATGAGAAACCAAATGAAATGGGATTGGGAAGTCCAAACATCATTATTATGCCGAATTAGAAATCTCATAATATGATCAATAAAGTAAAATTTGGTAAGTTTCATGACTCGGATAATAAGAGAAAGATGGAGTTTCCTGATGATCATAGAGGAAAGAAAGTTCAATTTCCCCTATGTAAATAATGTTGGAAGAGGCATCAAGGAGAATGTTTCAAAGGAACTGGAATATGCCTTTGGTGTGGAAAAGAAGGACACAAAGCCAGTAAGTGCAAGGGAAAAGGTTCAGTTAACACCAGGGATGAGGATAATGGTATTTCTACGACATAAACAATGGTTAAATGTTTTAAATGTGGAATGTACGAGCATTATGCAAACCAATGCCCTAAGGGAAAGTCTCATGAAGAGAATAAATATGGTCATATGGGTAGTATTTATGTTGATGATGATGAAGACACTACAAATGATATGTGAGATGAAACAATTGTTGAAGCTCGATCAATGGTTTAAGAATGTAGTGGAATTATTACATGTTTATCATGTGTAATGTTGTATAAGTAATCTCATGGTACTATGGAATAAAGAGACATCTAAGGACTGTTACACTGTTGTCTTTCCTTGATTTTTGAAAGTGTATGATTAATGGTACCAGTATCCATGAATGGTTATTCAGATATTTTTGGAATGTAGATGATATGCGAATAATGAAGGGATAAAGAGAAAATTAAATGTTTGATTGTATTCATGAGCTCATGATTGATATAAGGACTAAGTGATATCATGGTTTGAGTATATAGAATTTTGAGGATTTTGGTATATAGAAAGTGTTAACTTTAAACTGCATTCATGTTTTCACTAAGGTTTAATGGGTATTCATTTTTCAAGAGAATACATGATTAAGGTATTCACATAACTGGAATGTGACCAACAAGATATATGGGGGATAAAATATGGAATTCACATGATTGTTATGTGACATTTCAAGTAATAATTTTCTTTATACTATGAGCTTGGACCGAAGTATTTTAGATAAGTCTAAATATTGGAATGGATTATGTTGGACATATGTTAGTATAGAATTTTTTTTGATATCATTGATGGAATGTTATAGTAATATAGCTTTAGGAAAAGGAAAACCTGCAGGACGGGCGACATCCCATCACGTCGGACAAGGCTGTGGGAATCGAACCCACAACTGAAGTGCGACTGGCCTTTAGTGCCTACCACTGGCCTACAAGAAGTCCTCTTTTAGTAGAAAATAGTTTTATTATATTAAGCAGTACGATATATGAAGTATAAGTACATTTTAGGAACCATATATGATTAATCTCACTATAGATCGACTTATGTATATTTAATAACTTTTGCTAACCTTTTGTTTGAGACAGATGGAATGACCCGTCATTCTATCACATGATCTATTAAAACTTCATGAATAACAAATTTAACTTCATTTCTTTAAGAGATGAAGTGGAAATTGTTCAAAGCACGAACAACAGTGAGATTGTACCAAAATAATGTAAGTATTTATTCTAATTCAAAATCTTCAACTTTAGGGAAATGATCTTGAAAACCAAAAAAAATGTTGTCCTAGTGCCCTAATATCCAATGAATCAGATGGTACCCTAGACCATCACAAATTTATGGATTTGTGATTGCTGGATTTTCCATAGCCATGTTCTCTACCACTCTCCATCAGATCATGATGTTTATATTTCTCTTCCATATCCATATTTTCACTTATGTGGAAACCCAGTGATTAGTTTATTTGGGTAATCGTTACGTTTCATACTTTTGTTTTTAAAGATTGGTTTTGGTATTCCTTTTTACGATGTGGGTTTCTATTAATGAAACTTTCGAGTAGTAAACCATTTATAACCCCGAAGAATTTCGAGGGCGAAATTCAATTTATGGGGGGTAGAATGTAACACCCCGAAATTTTATGAAAAATATTATTTTTTTCATTAATGTCTTGTGTTGTATGCTACACCAAAAGAAGCTTGCACAACACACATCCTGGACTTGCCTTTCATTACACGCAATCACGACCTTCCACAATAGCGTGTGTAATACGCAGTACCGAGTTTCACTAAACAATGATATGCTATTAAAATATTATTAAAACTAGCCGTTATGAATAGTAATAACCACTTTTTGAAATTTTGTAATTTTTATTTTTCAAAATGGACTTCATTTTTGGATTTGGAATATCGAAATTAGCTTAGGGTGAAATTTTGGTAATTTTCGGATAACTTTCATATTTTGATGAATAGTGAAAATTACTTAATTTTAATTAAAAAACAACGTTTTCAATCAAAATAATTAATAGTAATAAATTATTAATTTGAGGGGTTTTAAAGTATATTTAGAATATATTTTTACAATTTAATACAATGTTGGTCATTGGATGTAATTTCACATTTAAATCAGACATAAAAAAGTGTCAATATTTTGATAGTTATTATCTCCTAAGAACACGCTATTTGTTTTGACGACAAGAATTATTTTTTAAATTAATTAATGCAACTGATATGTTTTGAATTTGGTAAAATAGAAATCAATTTTGAGTTCATAATATTAAATATAGCTTAGGCCTAGTTTTTTGTATTTTTTTGGAAACTTTCATTTTTTGATGAATAGTGAAACCACTAAGTGGTAGTTAAAAAAAAGAATTTGTCATAAAACTTAATTTTACGACTTCTGTGAGTGGAATTTCAAAAATCTGAGAGACACGGTTGATTTCAGTAAGTAAAATGTGGTTCAATGAGATGCAAATAATTTTTGATGAATAGTAACTTTTTACTTTTTTTACCACGGTTAAAGGTAAATAGGGTAATTAAGGGTAAAAATGTTATTATTATTACCCAAACACATGTCCTAATTCTATTGGATATGTGTAATTGGAGAAAACACAACCTTAGAAATAAAATATGATCATATAGGCCCACTTGGATTAGATTAGGACATTTATTATTCATTTATTTAAAGAAGGGTTAAAATAGTTAAAATCAATGTTTAATAGGTAAATAATTTTTAATATAGGGTTATACATAAGATAAATTCGACTATAAATACTAATTAGAAATCTAAAATGATTTCATACATAATGGATTTTTATTTGTAATTTTTAGACATTAAATAATTTAATTTATTTATGACACAAAGATGATGAAGTAATTATCTTATTAATGAAATATTGACATAATTAATGTTATAAATACCAAAATAAATTTAATTTGAACCTTTTTATGAATTACAATAATTTTATAGGTTAATATGACATGCTATTATTTATTTAATTAACGTTTTTCGAACTAATCATTCTGTTATTATTTTTACAAAAATCAATTACTAAATTGTGTCAAAATTGACATAAACAAGTTTTTAAAAGAAATATTATATTATTAATTCTTATTTTATTCATAAAAATCTAAGGCTTGGCCAAATGACTTAGATAAGGTTATATATATTAATAATAAACAACATGCGGTTCGTTTGGCTTCTTATAGTATGTTTATTAACCTTATATTGTAAGAACACAAAAAGACACGGTAAAAGTAAAATTATCTAACTTAAGGTTAAATATAAATGATAAGGTTTAAATAGGAACCTAAACATGTCTAAATTATATTTTATGAGAGGATTTCGACCCATCCCCAACTTAGCTTCGAAATGAATCATTTTTGAGCTATTTAAAACCAAATTTGGCTTTATAATAAAATAATATTTTTAGTTATTCCAAAGGTGCCCCTCTCCTCCCTTATAAAAGGGCACCTTCCCCCTCTCTTCCTCACACCACTTTGAGCCTCAAAGATCGTCCAAACCCTGCCAAATTCTCTTATCCACTTTCCTAAAAAAATCTTAGAGGTCCTGGTCTTCTTCAAAGACCAATTTTAGTGCCCTAAGAGGAGGACTCAAAGAGGCGTTTCAAAGAAGAGGTAATGTCTGTTACCGATTATTTTAAATTTATTTATTCTTACACTTATTATTCTTTAGTTGTTTCATTATGAAGTAATAACATCAGTATAAATCATATACTGATATTTTATTAAAATTATGAAACAACCCTATTTCACCATCTATCCATCCTACGGAAAATGAAATCACCGCGCGTGCGTACGTACGGAATACCGTCTCCACGCCGTGGTGTAATCTATTTTCCACCACCACCATAATTGGATGTGTATAATGGTGTAAAGAATAACTATATATGATTATTTTAAAGTGATATTAATTCTGAAATATAATACATACACTCCAATACAATTCCACGATCATGGGAAAGATATCATCACTCGTGCGTACGTACGGAATACCGTGTCCACGATGTTGTGCGATTCGTTCTACATGATCTTCATTTCATAATGATTATATAAATGAATTGAATGAATTAATATGATATATATTACCCTAATACCATTCTGCAAATGATGTATCTATAACCTAAGAAGGAAAATAAGAATTTATTCGACAAAACACGCATAAGAACAAAAAGTAATAAACACCCGAATAACAAGTAATAATGAAATATTACCAAAAAGAAGCTAAGAATATGACCATATATGATATCATAAAAATAATTATGATTCTGGAATAAGTCAATAACATTATTTAAATCATTATACAGGAGTTTTGGACACTTACGAAGAAAATTGGACCTAAGGTAAGGGATAATTTTGCAATTCTCATTTTTATCCAAGATTGTTTATACTTTGGTATTTACTGGGGTGTATTTTATCATCCACATCCATGTTTCCTCAATATGTAATATTATTTACATCCACCTACAATTTTTTAAATCCAATTTTTCCCTTCGGTGAGTTTTTAGTAAAGGATATGAAAGGAATCTTTTGTTGTTTTTCATACGATGTACTTTTTGACTTTTTCGACAAAAGTACGAAGAATATTTTTTTAACTTATACGGAATGAATGGATTTTTAAATCATTATTTCCAAGAAGCTTCCTTTACAAGTTTTCAAGTTTATTTTTAATCAACTTCTTTTAGTTTAAAATTCTAAGACATGTTAATAACGAAAAATGTTTTTGAAGTAGAAAGGATTCTTTCCTCAAGAATGGAGTTCAAGTGTTTTATCAAAATTATTTTCCATCTAAGAAAATATAGGTTTCTGTTTCTATCCCTATTATTACATTGATTTGATTATGTTGTGATGAAATTATTTTTATGAATTCCTTTATCATATATGAATTGTTTTATGATGTCATGTTGTTTAGGAATCCCATTTTTATTACATGGGTTATGCAATGATGTATGATTTATGATTTTGTGGCACACATAAGAATGGTATCATTATGAGATGGGTGGGAACTATATCTCCCTCCAATTCATTGGGTAAAGATTTTATTTCTTATGATATAGACATGGCTGGAACGGTAGGTTATACCGGTTCAGTGAAACAGGACTGAAACAAGGAGTGAACTCGGTTCAGAAAGGGACTTTGTCCACTAAGATAGTCTTGGCAATGAGTCTTAACTAATAAGAAATGATTCTATATGATTATGTGTGTATTACACAAAGTATCATGTTTTAGGTTACGATTATTGGGATTGCATTTCACTACTATTATTTATCCCATGTTATGAAATTATGATCTCTTTTGCAGGTTATGATTTCCAAAATATATGTTCTTATGAATATGATGTGATTGATATTTCTTTTTTTTTACCCTTACTGAGCATTTGAGCTCACAATTTTATGTTTTCTTTTCCCCAGGATATAAAGAAAGGATTTGGGTTTAAAAAAAGAGAATATCTTTATGGGAGATGTTGAAGATCTTTCACCACGATTAGAAGATTATATTCCGAGTTTCCAAAGACACTAAACTATTACGGTCCTTGTGTGTGTGTTTTTGTTATTTACTAAGTATTCCGCAAAAGTAATGTAATGTCCATGTACGTCAAGATTTGGGTCTCTACAGTTGGTATCAGAGGAAAAGTTTAGTCAACCTTTGGAAACTAGGATGCTAAATCATTAGTGAGATACCTAGAGATATTTCTAAGGTATGTCAATGGATATCCCTAAGGATAAGTATACATATAGGAAATAGTCCTAGAAATATGGTAATGATATTATATTAAATCAAAGATGTTAGATATTGATGTTACTCCCCCTTTATTATGATTTTTGCCTCTCACACTATTCTTTTTGGGTTTTAGAAAATGGCTGGAATCAAGATGATTCAAGATAATGGAGGATAAGATAGACAATGGAATGATATTATTCATGAGCAACCAAATGAAATGGGATTTTGAAGTCCAAACATCATTATTATGCCGAATCAGAAAACTCATAATATGATCAATAAAGTAAAATTTTGTAAGTTTCATTACTCGGATAATAAGAGAAAGATGGAGTTTCATGATGATCATAGATGAAAGAAAGTTCAATTTCCCCTATGTAAATAATGTGGGAAGAGGAATCAAGGAGAATGTTTCAAAGGAACTGGAAGATGCTTTGGGTGTGGAAAAGAAGGACACAAAGCCAGTAAGTGAAAAAGAAAAGGTTCAGTTAACACCAGGGATGAGGATAATGGTATTGCTACGACATCAACAATGGTTAAATGTTTTAAATGTGGAATGTTCTGGCATTATGAAAACCAATTCCCTAACGGAAAGTCTCATGAAGAGAATCAGTATGGTTGTATGGGTAGTATTTATGTTGATGATGATGAAGAGACTACAAATGATATGTGAGATGAAAGAATTGTTGAAGCTCGGTCAATGGTTTAAGAATGTAGTGGAATGATTACATGTTTATCACGTGTAATATTGTATAATTAATCTCATGGTACTATTGAATAAAGAGACATCTAAGGATTGTTACACTATTGCATTTCCTTGAATTTTGAAAGTGTATGATTAATAGTACCAGTATCCATGAAAGGATGCTCATATATTTTTGGAATGTAGATGATATGCGCATAATTAAGGGATAAGGAGAAAATTAAATTTTTGATTGTATTCATGAGCTCATGATTGATATAAGGACTAAGTGATATCATTGTTTGAGTGTATAGAATTTTGAGGATTTTGGTATGTGGAAAGTGTTAACTTTTAACTGAATTCATGTTTTCACTAAGGTTTAATGGATATTCAATTTTCAAGAGAATACATGATTAAGGTATTCACATAACTGGAATGTGACCAACAAGATATATGGGGGATAAAAGATGGCATTCACGTGATTGTTATGTGACATTTCAAGTAATCAATTTCATTATACAATGAGATTGGACCGATGTATTTTAGATAAGCCTAAAGATTGGAATGGATTATGTTGAACATAAGTTAGTATAGAATTTCTTTTGATATCATTGATGGGATGTTATAGTAATATAGCTTTAGTTAAAGGACAACCTGCAGGACAGGCGACAGCCCATCACATCGGACAAGGCTGTGGGAATCGAACCGACAACCGAAGTGAGACTGACCTTTAGTGCCTACCAGTGGCCTACAGGAAGTCCCTCTTTAGTAGAAACTAGTTTTATTATATTAAGCAGTATGATATATGAAGTATAAGTCCATTTTAGGAACCATATATGATTAATCTCACTATAGATCGACTTATGTATATTTAATAACTTTTGCTAACCTTTTGTTTGAGACACATGGAATGACCCATCATTCTATAACATGATCTATTAACACTTCATGAATAAAAAATTCAACTTCATTTCTTTAAGATATGAAGTGGAAATTGTTCAAAGCACGAACAACAGTGAGATTGTACCGAAATAAAGTAAATATTTATTCTAAATCAAAATCATCAACTTTAGGGAAATGATCTTGAAAACCAAAAAAATGTTGTCCTAGTGCCCTAATATCCGATGAATCAGATGGTACCCTAGATCATCACAAATTTATGGCTTTTTGACTGATGGATTTTCCTTAGCCATGTTCTCTACCACTCTCCATCAGAACATGATGGTTAGATTTTTCTTCCATATCCATATTTTCACCAATGTGGAATCCTAGTGATTAGTTTATTTGAGTAACCATTACGTTTCATACTTTTGTTTTTAAAGATTTTTTTTGGTATTCCTTTTTACGATGTGGGTTTCTATTAAAGAAACTTTCGAGTAGTAAACCATTTATAACCCCGACGAATTTCGAGGGCGAAATTCATTTTAAGGGGGGTAGAATATAACACCCCGAGATTTTATGAAAAATATTCTTTTTTCCTATAATGTCTTGTGTTGTACGCTACACCAAAATAATCTTGCACAACATGCATCCTTGACTTGCCTTGCATTACACGCAATCGCGACCTTCCTCGATAGCGTGTGTAGTACGAAATACCGAGTTTCACTAAACAACCATATGCTATTAAAATATTATTAAAACTAGTCGTTCTGAATAGTAATAACCACTTTTTGAAATTTTTTAAATTTTATTTTTCAAAATGGACTTCATTTTTGGATTTGGAATATCGAAATTATCTTAGGGTGAAATTTTGTAATTTTCAGATAACTTTCATATTTTGATGAATAGTGAAAATTACTAAATTTTAATTAAAAAACAACATTTTCAATCGAAAAAATTAATAGTGATAAATTATTAATTTGAGTGGTTTTAAAGTATATTTAGAATATATTTTTACAATTTAATACAATGTTGGTAATTGGATGTAATTTCACATTTAAACCAGACATAAACAAGTGTCAATCTTTTGATAGTTATTATCTCTTAAGAACACGCTATTTGTTTTGACGACGGGAATTAATTTTTAAATTAATTAATGCAAATGATATGTTTTTAATTTGGTAAAATATAAATCATTTTTGAGTTCATAATATCAAATATATCTTAGGCCTAAGTTTTGGTATTTTTCTGGAAACATTCATTTTTTGATGAATAGTGAAACCACTAAGTGGTAGTTAAAAAAAATGAATTTTTCATAAAACTTAATTTTACCACTTCTGTGAATGGAATTTAAAAAATCCGAGAGACACAGGTGATGTCAGTAAGTAAAATGTGGTTCAATGAGATGAGAATAATTTTTGTTGAATAATAACTTTTTACTTTTTTTACCACGGTTAAAGGTAAATAGGGTAATTAAGGGTAAAAATGTTATTATTATTACCATAAAAAATGTCCTAATTCAATTGGATAAGTGTAATTCGACCAGAAACAACCTTAGGAATAAAATATGATCATTTAGGCCCACTTGGATTAGATTAGGACATTTATTATTAATTTATTTAAAGAAGGGCTAAAATAGTTAAAATCAATGTTTAATAAGTAAATAATTTTTAATATAGGGTTATACATAAGATAAATTCGACTATAAATACTCATTAGAAATCTAAAACGATTTCCTACATAATGGTATTTTATTTGTAATTTTTAGACATTAAATAAGTTAATTTATTTATGACACAATGATGATGCAGTAATTATCTTATTAATGAAATATTGACATAATTGATGTTATAAATACCAAAATAAATATAATTTGAGACTTTTTATGAATTCCACTAATTTTATAGGTTAATATGACATGTTAGTATTTATTTAATTAACTTTTTTCGAACTAATCGTTCTGTTATGATTTTTAAAAAAATAAATTACTTAATAGTGTCAAAATTGACAAAAAATAGTTTTTTAAACAAATATTATATTATTAATTGTTATTTTATTCCAAAAAATCTAAGGTTCTGCCTAATGAATTATATAATGTTATATATATTAATAATAAACAACATGGGGTTCGTTTGGCTTCTTATAGTATGTTTATTAACCTTATAGTGTAAGAACACAAAAAGACAAGGTAAAAGTAAAATTATCTAACTTAAGGTTAAATATAAATGATAAGGTTAAAATAGGAACCTAAACTTGTCTAAATTCTATTGGATGAGATGATTTCTACCCATATCCACCTTAGATTCTAAATAAATAAATTTGGATCTATTTAAAACCGAATTTGGCTTTATAATGAAATAATATTTGTAGTTATTCCAAAGGTGCCCCTCTCATCCCTTATAAAAGGGAACCTCCTCCCTCTCTTCCTCACACCACTTTGAGCCTTCAAGATCGGCCAAAACCTGCCAAATTCACTTCTCCACTTCCTTAAAAAAATCCTAGATGTCCTGGTCTTCTTCAAAGACCAGTTTTAGTGCCCTAAGAGGAGGACTCAAAGAGGCGTTTCAAAGAAGAGGTAATGTCCATTACCAATTCTTTTAACTTTATTTCTTCTTCCACATTTTCTTATTTAGTTGTTTCATTATAAATTAATAACATCATTATAAATCATATACTGATATGTTATTATAAGTATGAAACAACCCTATTTCACCATATATCCATCCTATAGAAAAGGAAATCACCGCGCGTGCGTACGTACGGAATACCGTCTCCACGCCGTGGTGTAATCTATTTTCCACCACCACCTTACTTGGATGGGTATAATGGTGTACATAATAAATATATATGATTATTGTAAAGTGATATTGATTATGAAATATAATACATACACACCAATACAATTCCACGATCATGGTAATGATATCATCACTCGTACGTACGTACGGAATACCGTCTCCAAGACGTGATGCGATTCGTTCTACACGATCTTCATTTAATAATTATTATAAAATGAATTGAATGAATTAATATGATATATATTACCCTAATAACATTATTTAAATGATTTATCTATAACCTAAAAAGAAAAATAATAATTTATTCGACAAAACACGCATAAGAACAAAAAGTAATAAACACCCGAATAACAATTAATAATGAAATATTACTAATAAGAAGCTATGAATATGACTATATATGATATCATAAAAATAAGTATGATTCTGGAATAAGTCAATACCATTATTTAAATCATTATATAGGAGGTTAGGACACTTATGAAGCAAATTGGACCAAAGGTAAGGGATAATTTTGCAATTCTCATTTTTATCCTAGATTGTTTATACATTGGTATTTACTGGGGTGTATTTTATCATCCACATCCATGTTTCCTCAATATGTAATATTATTTACATCCACCTAAAATTGTTTGAATATAATTTTACCCTTCTGTGAGTTTTTAGTAAAGGATATGAAAGGAATCTTTTGTCATTTTTCGTACGAGGTACTTTTTAACTTTTCCGACAAAAGTACGAAGAATGTTTTTTTAACTTATACGACATGAATGGATTATATTATTTATCACAATGGAATGAAGGTAAGTAAAGTTATTGATTATATTATTTATCACGATGGAATGATAAGTTTTAGGAACTGTGTGTGTGTTTCTTCCATACCCAATTTGAGGGAGTTTTTTGGAATGAATTCATTTTTATTCATTCCCTTTTTATCTTGGAAGTAATAATATGTATAGAATTCTAAACAAGTATTTCTAGTGGGATTGAAAAAAATAGATATTACTATGTTTGTATGTCAATGATTTATATGTTAGAATGTTAATGTTGGGTGAAAATTTATAATTTGTTATTAAATCAATTTCCCATACTAGAATTGAAATCAGAAAACATCGCCATGGATGTTGTCTTCAGACTCACCAAAATATCAAAATGGTATAATGTTATATCTGTTATAGTCTATCAAATTTCAAATTCTACACACTTAATCACTATAAGAGAAGATTTATCTCTGGACACAAATTATAGGATATACGTTATGTAAGTGGTATGGTTTCATGGAGTGCCTTATTCAATTATATCCGATTTCGATCCAAGGATGACCTCAATGTTCTTGTGAAGTATTCCACAAAGATCTTGATATAGAGATGAGTTTCATCACTACATATCAAACTCATATTGATGATAAATGTGAGATACATATTCAAACCATTAAGGATATATTGAGATATTTTTATATGATTTTAGAGGTTTTTTGGGATAAACACCTTCCCATAGCTCAATTTTCATTCATCAATAGTTTTCACTCGATCACTCAGATGGATCCAAATGAATATTTATATGGAAAAAACTATAAAACTCAAATTTAATTAGATTAAGATAGGGAATAAAAGCTCTTGGGATATACGATATGTAATGAAATGGAAGATAAGGTTATATCAATTAACAAGATACCATGGTATCCCAGATTGAGTAGAAAAGTTAAATGGACAATCACCTAGAGGATCCATAATTTGAAGTTAGTGATGAGGAGTTTATAAAAATTAATCCATTGAATAAGGTAATTTTATTTTATAAATGGAAAAATAAATCCCTATGAATATCATCACATTTTAAATTTTTTATCATATAGGTATCGTAGGTTATTTGTTGGAACTTCCCCCGAAGATTTCTTATGATCATGATGTGTTCTATATATCTCTCCCGAGAAACAAAATTCCTTATCATTCAAATTCACATAACCGAGAGGTTGTATTATTTGAGCAAGATCAATCATATTATGAAGAGTTGGGGGAGATTTTGAATCGTATAGATAATTTTCTATGAAACAAGACCACTCACTTGGGAATTTTTTGTGGTGAAACTACTAGTTTAGAAAATCTACATGGTAACCTAAGGATGTGATGAGGCATAAGTATCCTCGATTATTTATACCAAATAGATGAATTTAGAGGTAAAAATTATTTTTCAGAGGGGTAGAATGTGTCACATTGAGTTATTATTAATTATTATTATTCTAAAAAATTAAATTTTATTTATATCCTGTATTACAAGAAACACTCAGTATTGCTTGTGTTACACATAACACTGAGATTTACCAAACATAATATATTGTTAACATTAATATTTAAAGGTGACCCCAAAACCATTAAAAATAGAATTATTAATATTAATATCCACATATTAAATATTATTATTTTTTCAATATAAATAAAACATATTGATAAAAAAGTACTTAATTTTCGGTAAAGTATTTATATGAACCAAAAATATTATTTCCCCACAAATGATTTTATTTAATTTTTTGAAAAAAAATTAAATTTTGGAACATGTAGAAAATTAATATGAAAAAATAAAATTCATTTTTTAAATAATAATTTAAAATTAGATTTGTGAATTTTTTTTATATTTTTTATAAAATTATAAATTTTTTTATGAATATAGAAATGGAATGTTTTTTATTAAAAATTATCTTTTAATTCAATGAATTCATAGAATTTTTTTCCCTTAAATTTTATATAATAGTAATATTAGATTATTTATATATCTATTAATAAAATTTAGTTTATTATAATCAATTTAATATTAAATTTTGAAATAAAAAAGATTTAAACTGTTGAACATTTTCTCTTTGTAAAAGTGATTTCTCATCTCCTCTGTGAGATTAATTTAAAATTTAAAATTTAAAATTATGTAAATGTATGTGAAAAAATGGATTAAATAATTTTCATCATCAAAGTTTTTGTTATCAAATAATATCAATATAAATTTTGGCCATATTGTATATTAAAAATAGTAAAAATGAAATACCACAGTTATAGTAAAATTGAGATTTCTAGGGAGTGAAAATAAAATGTTAAGGGTTACAAATGATGAAAAAAATTTCAAAACCAATTATATGGATATATTTAAAACTTATATATTATATTATCTATAGTGGCACATTTTTTAACATTGTTTCATGTGAAAAATATGGGTATACCATTTTATTTTCAAAATTTTCATGTGTGAAATCACCCCAGTTGTATAAGGCCACCCCTGTCCTCTCCACTTCAACCTTAAAAAACACATATATTCATAAAATTCCTTCCCAAATATGATCCTTAATTCAAACCTCTAATCCTATAGGCCTTATGATTGTAATAAAATAAATCATAAGAATTCTTTTGGTGCAAGCAAAAATATTCTTTATGAAGATGAAGTAATATTCCTAACAATGCATTTTGATTTATTTCTTCATACACCTCCTAAAATACTTATTAATTGATACTGATATAGTAAACTATATAAATTAAAAATAATATGAATTTTTTATGTAATGTTAATAACCTAAAACAGACTTCACTTCGATCAAATGGGATATAAAATCATCATTTGTGTGTATGAAGGAGTACCACGTAACAAACAGATGTTATTATTTCCCTCACCACCTTTCAAAAATAAATATTATGATGGATTAAATATTTATATAAAATATTTATGATAATATTATACTTTTTAAAAATTATTTTACATATTTTTTCTTACTTTCCAATCTATGTGAATACAATATCATCCATCATGTGTACGACGTACTACCACATCACGAACTGATGTGATTTTTTAATTATTTTCATGGAAGGTAATATAGATAGTTTGAATAAAAATATGTGATATATAATAAATAATTATTACTATATAATATTAATATATTATTTAATTTCATTTCATTCAATACTTTGAGAAAACTGAAATAGCGTCAATGCGTACATACAACCCACTATCTCTATGAACGGTGTATTTCATTTTCTATCTCTAACATTTTTTTTGATCTAAACTAAATAATTAGAAACTGGAAATATATGATATTTATATAATGTTTAAAATAATTTCTATTATATAATCATGATCAATTAAAGAGGGCCAAAAATTAAAAATCGAAATATACATGAAAGAAAATTAGTTATGGCTCGAAACATGACGTTAACATGGAATTATTAGTAAAAGGGTAATTAAACTTCATGAGTAAATAATATATGGTATTATATGAATATTTATTTTTATTTAATATTTTTATAATAACCTTATATTTATATACATGAGGTTTTAACAAGAAAAAAGGAATTCAAGACTTACGGTAACAGATTTTTGTTTCACTTTTTACATATGTTAGACACAGTCCACATTCACCACGTAATTATTTTTTGGTATATATACATCCCATGAATTTATATTATAACAATTATAATAAATATTATTATTTTTTACATACCCATTTGATGATATTTATTTCTGGGGGAATATAGTTCAAAATTTACCAAATTAGTAATGGATTTTGGCTCAAATTTCCTTCCTTGGTACATAAGTTATGTTACGCCCTATTTTTATTCTAGGAGGAATATATAATACAACATTGAAATTTTATATCTTGAATGTCCTTAGTTTAATGATATTAAAAGTTTAATTTAATTTTGTTCTTTAGTGGGTGCTATGTTTCAAAGGATCCCATCGTGGTAAAAGTTTAATGATACAATCTCATTGATTATCAAGATCATTTATTATTATTCATTTGATGATGATATCTTATGGTCCATATTTCAAGATACTATTGAATTTTATTTTAACTTGGTTATTTAATTAAAATACAAATTTCCCTCCATTAACATATCTTGATGTGATCATGATTTCATAATAATGTTTTTAAGAAAAAAATATCTATTTCTCTCTCGAGTCAGAAATCACATTATCTTCCAAAACAATGTTTTCAAAAAATATTTTAAAATATGTTAAAAATTATACAAAGTATTTATTAAAGTTATTTTTAACCACAATTTAAATCTTTTACAAAACATTTTTAAAATAATCTTCATGTATTTTTCCAAAGAGCTCCCATTAGTCTTTTACTGAAAATTTTGATGGAATAATTATTTTAACAAATAATACATGAATGGAATTTACTTCCTTCATTGAACATTATTTCTGGAAAATATTACTTTTTATGTTTTCAATGTATTTTTCAAATAAAACTATTTATAATTTTTTGACATTTGAAAAAAAAAATTTAATGTGTAAAGGATATTTTCCTCAATAAATTCTCCAAGAGATTTTTCATTAAAAGTTATTTCCATATATTATAAAATTCATTGAAATTTCAAAATACTTATGGGGGATATTAGATAATGATACAATATGTATTATTTTTGGGTATGGTTTATTTTTAATATTAAATGATTTTTTTGAAACTTGTTTCTCTTCCACAAGTGATTCCATGATAGAATTCTTCTGTAACCTACATATTTTTAAACATATTATGTTGTAATGAAGTAAGTAAAATGATTATAAAACACATTTATTTTAATGGGTTATTATATTATTAATTTTTTATGATCATGTGTCATATGTATATTTTATCTTAATCATGTGACTAATTTGACCTGTAACTCCCATCAGTTCATTGGGTAATGATTAATTTTATATGAGTTGAATGGGTATAAGAGTGGTTATCCCAAGCCAGAAAGAGGGTACACGAGAGGTTATCCCATTCCCAAAAGAGGTTACATGGGATTATATTCTATGTATGATATTGGTTCATGTGTGGTTATCCCAAGAATAATATTATATGAATATATTGATGTGTATCATTGACATAACATTTACAATGATTATGTTTAAGATAAAATATCAGGAATTAAGCCAATGTTATGATCTCATGGATCATGTTGTTCGATTCCTTTATGATAAATTCCTTAGGAAAATGAAATATTTATTCAATTAATGAATATTATTATATTATATATATAGTTTATAGTTTTCATAAATTATCCTCACAGTATAATGCCCTAATTCTCATTTTATATTAATGTATCCCCCATGTCTACCCTTACTGAGAAAATGAGCTCACCCTTTCCTATATTTTCATTACCAGGTTATGAAGAAATATTTTATATGGGGTATGTTTATAAATAATAATAATGGGGATTCTATTTATGGTATATGTTTAATATATTTCACCAAATATTAATATTGACTTTTCGTTCTCTAGAGACACTAACCTATTATGTTCCTCTATCATGTAAGCATGTAATGTATTCAATATTCATCTAATAATTTTTAATATTTAGGTATAAAAATATTAGATTTTCCCACATATATAACCTTCAAGTATAATTAATATCCTTCATTTCATTTCATTTTTATGTTAATTTCATGATATCTATCTTATGTTCGATTGATTCTTCTATCATAGTTACCATAAGGTTTTTTTATATCTCAATTTTTTTTCATTGAAATAATATGAACATTCCAACTTCTTTCATTTTTAGAGTGCAAATTTTGGCCATGTATTTCTTATAACATGAATTTTCATTAATCAAAATGGATAAAAAATGCTACCTCAGGTTCAACGGACATGGGTTTTCATTTTCAAAGATAAAGTCTATGTGTGGTTTTATGTTAACTGAACATTCATTCATTGAGTTATGATTATTCTTCATGAACATAACTCAAAAAATATAGTTACATTATACTATTTATTTTTATTATATGGTATTTTTTCTATGTAAAGAAATTTCTACCAAATAATACCACTATATAATTGTATATTTCATTATGAATTTATATATCCATGTAAGAGTTAGTTTATAAAAATTAGGTTTCATTAATAAAAATATTATTTAATTTGAATCTTTCTTCAAAGTATGATAAAGTATTAAATTTCCTATTAATTAAAATATTTAGTTATTTCTATATGGTTACATTTTTTCTAGTCAAAGATTCTATCTATATAATTTTTATTTTCATAAAAGGACATTATTTTTAGGAAAAAAAATCATGTCTCATTTAATGATTATTTTACTATATTATTGTGTTCGTTATTATTAAAAATAACTCCATTATTATTTTAAAATAAAAATATGTTTTTAATCATGTAAACTTCTTATTTTTCATTAGAAATATTAATTGGGAGGTTTCACTAAAAAATTTTATTATTTAGGTTTTTAATAAAGTTATTTCAAAATATTAAAAATGTTTTACAACCTTTCAAAATAAAATGTTTTTTTATCCACTAGAAATTAATTTTTAATAAAAACTATTTCTTTTCAAGGATATATTATTTAAGTTTATATATAAAATTAAATTATTTCAAAGGTTTTTACTTTCCCTTTTGGAAAATAATTTTGAATATGATTTTTTACAGATTTTGGATAAAAATGTTAAAAACATATTCTAAAAACAATATTTTGGATTCAATTCAATATAGTAGTTTATATCTAAAGGATTTATATCCATAGATATTTTTGAATATCTATTTAAATGTTATTAAGAAGTAATATTTTGGGATGATTGAATTTTCAGTTTCAACTATTTAGGTTTTTAGGTCAATTGTTTTGATACCACCTAGAAATTTTGTAAAACCAAATTATCTTTCCACGGAATTTTATTATAAATGATAAGATTTATTTAAATATTCAAAAACATATATATGTATGATTTATTATTTGGGTATAATATCACAATATAATTAATTGGTAAAAGTTTTTTATTTCATGAGATAATGATTGTGCAATAGTGTGCTTACAATAATCTATACTCATAATAATAATAATGGTGTATAATTATGGTAGGATATGATAAAAAATATTACATGTGAGTGTAATTAAGAAAAATTTATGATCACAAGGTTGTTTATGTTAGTAATTTTGGTTATAATATGATCTCATGTCTATTCATTGAAATAATTGAGGATAATCTATATTCAAATTGATTTGTTCCTATGAGTATATATGTGAAATAATTTAATGTCCCTAATCTGGTTCAATCATATTTAAATAAATTGGGTCATTTCATGGCTTCATGTACACCTATGACTATTCCAAAGTTCACCAACTAGTGGAGAGTGTCTAAACTAATTTAATGGGTAGACTATACCCCCTGGTTGGAGGATAAATAAAAGTTGAAATTTGTACAACCTCATCTATCACATACTAAGTCAGGGAAATACCATGGTCAAGTGACAAATAATCCAAAATTTGTAACTATACTGAGGTAAAATGTAGATAATATATTAAATCGGATATATTATAAAATAATAACAAATAAAAATATAAATCCAAACTAATTCATATGTCATGCCTTAGTTCACCATTTATGCTCCAAAACTAATATACCTGATCAAACCTAAAATATTTTTGCCTTTTTCTTATCCTGAACAACAACTATTAATTCTTCCCTTATACCCAAGGTAGCCAAGACAGTGTGTATGTAATATTTAGTAGGACACCAACAATGGTGTCTATGGAATATCTTGTTTTGGTAATTCATATACTGATGTGAAATTCAGGTAAATAAAGTGCAACATAACATGTCATAAATAATAAATATTGCTAACACTTGGATCAAAGATGGAAACTAGGGTAAACCATACCTTCTTATTCAATGTGATATGTCATTATCCATAATAACATAGTCATTTGTATAAGTTTACAGGAACAAAAAATCATTGAAATAAAAAACATAGTACACTAACAAAAATAATCATAACAATAGGCATAATGGATCCTTGGGATCCTAATAAGGACCCCTAATATTAATAACCAATAATAAGGTAATATTAGATCCCATGAATAACATAAAGGTCCCCACAATAGTAAATATCATAATAATAAGAATACATGTTCCTTACAATTAGGTAATGGAACCTTGAGATAAATAATCTATAGTAAATTCATTCTATATCCTTCAAATCACATTAAGGTACCCAAATAGTAAAAATAATAATAATGGTCATACTAAATCATTGGAATAATGTCAATGTGTTGCATTGGTAAAAATCAATAACAAATAGAAAATCATTTTAATATTCCTAATTTAATCATTTCATTAGTCGAGTATGAGAAAAACTACAATGAGGATGATTTGATCAATTTATAAATTTAATCTAAGGTCATAAATAAATGATTTTAATTTAACCCTAATTAATCTATGATATATCATAACAAAAACATGAATCCCATTAATCATTATTCCATGCCAGGTGACTCTTAGAGATTCAAATTTAATTATATTTTAATTATCAAATATTAGTGCACCTTACATGATGGAATAATTCCTCAGATTTACACACTAACAGACCAATAAGAGCCTATGGATGAGTCCAATAATTTAATTTTGAACAATAATTAAATTATTATTTATATAAGACCAAGAAAAAAACATGTTGGGAAGGAAAAAAATCACATATACAAGAAATGAGCAAGACATAAATGGACGGATTGGGACCACCTACATTAATCTTTTATAATTTGAAACAACTAAACTGGATCCACAAGTTGAAGGAAATATGAATCCTCTAACAAGAATACATAAAAACATCATTTAATCATGTCAATAATAGAGAGATATGACATAAGGTAGCTGATATCTGTATTTCATTCATGAATTTCAGGGTGTTTTAATTTATTTATTTCTATATTTAAATGATTATTCGTTAAAATTAGTGAATAGATTGACTTGTTTTTAGATATATGGAAGGAAGAAAAAGATTATTTAGAATGGAATATAAAATTTGTGAATATTGGTGGTAAAATATACTTCACATCGTGTGTAAATAAAATTGGAAAAACACCTTATTTTTTAAAGGAGAAGAAATCTAGAAAATTGGAAAAAGGACCTTGACACTTTGTGTATTTCATTACCTGATGTTAGATTATAGAGAAGCGGCCACTGCTCAGGGGAATTCATTAAATAATTCATGTTTTGAAAATCCATTTCCCATACTCTACTCGATAAAAGACATAAATGTTTGTGAATGATAAGGATATGAATAATTCCATATTTACATATATTACACATCATGTAAAACATAAACATTGTGATAATATCATGAGAGATAAAAAAAGGCACAAAATTTTGAGGTTTTAGATGAAGCCCTTTTAAAAAGACTTCCACATACACTCCTTTAGGATATCAGAACCAGAGGGGATGGTATGATATGACTTGGACAAATGCATATCTGTGGAGCCCTGCCACTGCTACTATTTTTCTATGGGATTTTCTTCATTCATTTTTCCACCATCATATGGATAGCATGCAGGGGTATTTCTTTGTTTTCTCGAATTCATGATGAAAATTTAATTATTATCTAATGTAATTTATTTTTTATTTTTAATCATGTTGTGGTTTTATATTGGTTCTTCAATTCCATCCATTCCCTAATTACTTGTTCCTTTTCAATTGTGATTAGGGTTAAGAAAAAAGTTTTATTTCATTATTTCTTTGATCATGACCATTTCTTGTGTGGATTTAATTCATTTTATTATGTGATATATAGGTTTTAGAATTTCTCCATGGCCATTGAATTATTTATACCCAAGGTTTATATGAGTTTTGTAGTTCCCCATAAATATAATCTAAAGTACCAAACCATGAGAAAATGAGAGAATTTGATGGAGAGTGTTTACCATGACCATTCATCTCTCTAGTAAATGATTCTAATAACTGGATTATTTTATATTAATTATTTCAAACATTTTATCCCATGAAACTATATTCATTTCATCCTGATACCGTTTTTGTTTTTTATTCTCCTACATTCTTCACCAATAAAATGATTAATATCATAGATTCAATTTTTAAAAATTAAAATTAGCTTAATTCTTGGTTATTTAATTAGTTTTTTACCAAATCATTTCCCTCTTTTTTACCCTAGGACATTGATATCATATACTACACCTCAATTTAGTGGTTTGTTTGATTCATATTATAAATTTCAATATTTGGTAAACCTATGGGAAATAACTACGCCCATGAGGATATCAGAATATATTTGAATAAAGATAAGTCAACATTAACTTACCCAAGAATCATCATTATCAATAAAAACTACAAAAGAAATCATTGAGGGTTTTTAGAAGAAAATTATTTATGGATTTATTAATAACCAAAATTTAAAGTTAACACATGATCTCCTCAAATAAGTTACCTCTACTTGAAGACCAATTAGATGATTTTAAATTAAAAAAATAGAATAAAATTTAGTATCATGTGGTTAATCACACCGCAGTAATGGTGGATTCGATAACATCACATTAAGGATATTCACCATGGAGAAACTCCCAGATATTGTGAAAAATAAAAAGCTGTTTTGAACCACCATTCCATAGAATGTGCAATTATGAGGCTATTTTGGTTATGGTATGTAGGGATACTCATAATTTCTCACTCATGACACCATACACAACCATTGGTAATTTTTATCGGAACCATAGGATGGACTAAGCTAGGGTAGAATTTGTGATGTGCTTGTATTCTTCTGGTGATCCCATTAGTAGAAACTACTATAGTTTTCTATAGATCTGGGTCCCAGACCACTGGAGTCAAAAAAAACCACTCTTATTTCAAAAAACATATAAATCCAAGTGTAGAACAATAAGTCTAGTCAAAGAAAAATAATTATGTATATCAATATGGATATAATACATTATATATTCCCAATTATATAATTTCTCATCCATGAGATTTTATCACAAGAATCACTGAGAATCATCAGTAGATAACTATGGAAACTAGTCCTATATATCATTATCACACTCCCATGGCTCCTCCTACATCTTCATGTGATTCCATGTCACTTATACCGGAGGACATTCATTCCCATGTATGGTATCTTAAATATAATGCTTTATACAGTATTGGTTGTTCTAAAAAGACGGATATGTCTCAAGATCGATTTCATTATTTTTATTCACATTAAATAGATTATGGTGATACCCTTATTTTTATAAAACCTTGAAAATTATATTAATGGAAGTGATGTTTTGAGGAAGGGATAATATGTATTCCACCACACTGATCCACTCCATAATCTTCAAAATCCCAATATACATGGGAACCTACATTCCCTTACTTAAAATATGATGATGTCCTAACATTAGTGAAAACTATAGAAAAACTCATATCCTGCCATAAACTACAATGGTCCCTAATAATGGTTATTATTTGACTTGTGTCTAATTAATGTGGTTTTAACCCCATTATAATCAACGAAACATGCTCTAATGTAAAATACATGAGACTTGTACTGGTATTTTTTAATTCACTATATTGAAACCAATATAATATTGAATGGAATGTCCTAAAATAAAAGGACTCTAAAATATCCATTAGAATTGAATCAAAAAATAAATTATTGTTAGAGAACTCATTTAGGGAAAACTGTTTATCCTACGAGCCACCAAAATCCAAGACACATTCCATTACCATATCTTACTGAGTCTAAATGGTATAATATGGATAATATTTAATATTTACATGATAATCCATATTCATGTGTACATGGGTACTAACTTATTTCTATAATCCCTACCAAAATCCTTAGACAAAGAATCGTCCAAATCTGAAACTATAATACGAGGAACTCCATTCAAACACACTGTTTATTGAATGCATAATGAAAGTCTCCTGAATCAGTAAGGAATGAAATTTTGTATTGAAGAAATAAATTATTACCCATAAAAAATCATTCAATAGTGGTTTCTTGAAAATCTAATCATGAATTACAGAGTTACATCAAACCATTTCCACTTAGGTATCGTCCAATGTAATAGAGGATCAATAGAGTTCCAATGCCAAACCATAACCAGATGATGGGTGGTTCGTCATTTTATAAAACCTATTTACTAATTATTCATCCATGTACATCATTAATAACTATAAATATCAAGAAAAATTATATTTCAACATGGAAACACCATAGATGAAAATAAACTCATCCTAATCTATTGTCTAGTCTAGTGGTGGATACCCACTATATATGAAATCTCTCGGGTCTAATCACTATGGATCGTAGAAATTCCTCCACTTTATCCTATTTATATTTTAATAAGTTATGGATCAATATATAAGGGTCACTCAAACCTAATTATTTTTTATATCCAAATGCATCTTTGTAAAAGATCTATTTTCTAGCACTGACTAGAAGACTCCTATAAGACCTGAGTTTGATTTTTTCATCCTAAACCATATGAAATGAAACTATATTTCCCTAGGTTATAAGTTGTCTTCAAATAAATCTACTAATATTCCTCAAATCATCTCCACTAGAAGAGACTCAAATCTCAACGTAATTAAAAATAATTCAGCCTTTTATAGTTTTTATATACCATGAAACGGTCACCCAATAGTTAATTCCACCATTATTTCAAAGCACTTACCATAACTTCAAATTAATTTTCATGTGTTATATATTTTTTATAATTAAAATAAAATTTCAATGATCTATTTGAAACCATGTTACCCTATTAACTGAAGACTAATCCCCACCTAACTACGTGAGCATCAAAATTCAATGTGTACATATGACCCAGTTTAGGTAAGATTAGAATTAGTGATATGGTCAACCTTTATATATAATCTCATAAAATTAATTATCACAAGCATCAAACCACAAAAACATCACCCCTTTACTAGTTAACATTTTCATTAGTGACTCCAATAATGAGAAGAACCATTTTATATATGATATATAATCCGGTAAAATTCAAAAATGTTGAATCCTAAAAATGTTTTTAAGAAACTCTCAAAAATTACAATATTCACCTTGTAAGATTCAATAGACACTATAGTATTAGATATCAGAATCCCCAATATGTTTTTTGGGTAAACCCAAAAGTGACACTTATATATCATGGAATAAAACTAATGTTCCTTCAATGTTTCTAAAATAATTTCTAGATGTCATGAGAGCTCATCCTCTATCTTTTTGTACAGAAGGATATCATTGGAAGAAGAAAATTGAAATTTATTCCATGATACATGTTTATAATTTTACATTTTATGTTTTCATTTTATAACATATAGACAAATCATATTATTCTAGATTATTTGTAACATGATATCTCTCCACAACTTATCTTTTTCTCATATTCTATTGTTCTAAAAATTTATGTCATTTTGATAAGACTTCCCTAATTATGTTTTCAACTCACAAAATTCGTATGTTTATATTCCCTAGGTTTTTTAAATGATTATAACTTATGATTTTTCTAGAAGGGAGTATGTACGGCTCAATTATAGATGTTTTTTTCAAAAGTGATACAAAATAAGTTACTTATATAATTTGTTTTTAATGAAAATATACATTTTTTTCCTACGATTTTCTTATTATTATGATATATAGTTCTTAAATTACTAAAATATGTGTATGTTTTGATTGGAAAATATCACATATAATTAAAAATAGTGGTTAAGTGATGTTTTTTTGCACAAGAATCGGGAGTGTGGGTCTGGGGTACCTTATTTTATGAGATATGATATATGAGTAAATCATTATTAAGGCATTGGGGATTTATTCTACCTATTAAATAATCCTTTTACTCTTTCATTAGTCTTACTTTTCATTTTTATTATGGAATTATACAAGTATTTCATTTATAATTATGCAATCCAACATTTTTATAGATCACTTTTAAGGAGAAATCACACTTCTCACGTGTCATGTAAAATCTAAGAAAGTCATTTGAAGATGTTGGCCATCAATGAATCTATCATTATAAATATTGGGATTTTAGTGTTAAAAAAGTATCAAATAAACATAGAAAATAATGTTATAAAAATAATATATTGGGAAATATAAATTTTTTTTTTCTAAAATTATATGCAAGACAATCATTCCGTCAACTAGTTTGTGTTGAATCATTTAGGTGTTGAAATATTGGATCATGAGTCCAAACCATTTCCTCATAAAAATTAAATCATCTATTACACATTTCAATATGATTAACTGTTGTAAATTTCATATATTATTCCTCTATATTCATTAGAATTAAAATATATCATATAGTATTTTACCCCATATATAAAAGAAAGTTCCAATTATGTCTATCTATAAAGTTATGTTCAAATTTTATTAAAATGGTTATGATTTTCCATTTTTAATAACATATGGTTATGATCACTATTTTAAAAATAAATATTCTATTTCTATATTTGTTTAAAAGTTATAAAATATTTTTAATGAGTTTAGACTATGAAATTGGTGTCTTAATGTAATTAATATCCCTTAATAAGTTATATGTTGCTCTTAGTGGGGATAAATCATTTTTAAATGAAACCACTATAAATCATGATTCATATAATTATTTAACTTTAATCTGTGTTCTATATTATTAATTTTTCTATCATTTTCACAGTATTTGTGAAAAAATATTGTTTCACTATGATTTTTCTTTCCAACAATTCCATCATTATACAGTAGTTTTGTAATGTCTCATATTTTTCCCTATATTATTTCAGTATTATATGGGAATTATTTCGAGACCAGGCTTTGAGACGGTGTGTAGTTCCGAGGCCCGGTGAGTCCGGAACAAATATTTGAATTTAAGTAAATAATTAAATGACATGCGCATGTGGTCTTCCTGAAAATGTGGAGTAACTCTTGAATGGTTTCTTGTATCAGAAATATGAGGTTACCGTTGCGTTCAGAGTAGCAATTTTACCTTAGGTGAGACCTAACATCGGATGGTGTAGGTCGGTGGTGAAATCTTGTTTTTAGACGTAACCGTAATAAAATATTTTATAAAAATATTTTATAAAAATATTTCTGCAGTGAAATATTTTTAATCCTTTAAATAAATATTTTGTAGGGGATCAGGGATACAGATCTCATAACCTTGAATTTCCCCTGGAGGTGATGGGAAGCTCTGGAGAAGACCACCCAACGCGGCGATGACATTCTTGACGAGTTTCACTAGCAACGACGATGCAGCGACTAGATCTTTGCCAATGAACGTCGCGGATCAAGGTAGGACGTTTTGATTTTAGTTTCCTTTCCCCATTCTTGATTCCTACGATAAAGACAAAATAATCCACAAATTGATTAGCCCACGGATCGAACATATTTGCGGGATGAGATTTTTGTGGGGATTTTGGGGAAGATCATAATCTTTGTAATTTAGATCTGAAAATTTCCATGAGGATCTATCTTATGGGAATGGATCAAGGCCAGAACGAACAACATCCTAGGTTCATTCCTCGGGTTTTTTGTTTGTGAATACTTTTCCCCATTATTTTTCCTATGCGTTCTTCGTTCTTCACAGGATAAGAACAACGATCGATTGCGCCTTCGATCTGTGTCATAACGATCCGAGATTATAGATCTGATACTAGGTTAAATCAACAGAGCTGCGATGACGATGATGACTGATAGATCTATGTGATTCAGGAGAAATCTATCTTCGAGCATAATTTCATTGGAAGATTATATGTTGTTTTTTGAGCCGATTGAAGGCCCGAAAGTCTAGGATTCGATGCTAGGGTTCTAGGATGACCCTCTATCTTCAGTTTCGCGGTGAACGGATCATGGAAACAAAAAACCAAATGATTGGATGAGGCGAGCAGTTGAAGAACAACGTTCTGGAGAAATCCCGACTACATGTTGTGTAGTATGGGATACATGGTATGTGTTCATCGCTGGACCAGCTGGCATGTACTCTGGGAGTACACAGACATGGGTTGGGTACACGACCAAGGACACAACGTGTATACCCTTCCCCAACCAGACCCGGCTAGATACACAGGATACCCCGTGTACTGGTACATGTGCAAGGCGACACTGGTTGAGGCCTTGTATAGGCACATGGCCAGCATACACAGAGCAAAACCCGGAGACTCGGACACGTCATTTTATCCTTCTACACGCCGTGTAGTTAATTTTTATAAGACAACACTTAAGACACGGTCCGTTTTACACGGTCAGTATCCGGAGTCAAGGAACACGGCGTGTGACCCTACTACACGTCGTGTAACCTATTTTATATGGCTTGAGCCATTTGTATTCCGTCACTTAGTCTGTCATTTTTTGGGTTTGTACCCTTGGCCATTCCCCTGAAGTTTTCTGGTGTCATTTCATATGTACAGGAGTATGATACCTTCAGCAAGACATCCTGAATAGAGTTGTTGGAATCCCCTCTGTGAGACTTAGAGCTGGATCCTCTATTCCTTCTGGTACCCTAGGTAGTGTTCTTGGTATCGACGTGACCAACGTTACCTGGGCGTCGATCCTCTACTTAGCGGATTAGCTCAGACCTAGTTTTTGGAATTACCCCATTAGGTATTGGTTGTGATCCTTATCTGAGTATCGTATTCTTAAGTACCTCTAGAGTGAGTTCTCCCGAAACGAGTACTTCATTTCTCTCCCTTCATACCTAGGAATCTGTTCTCCCTATTATGTGCTTAGTGTAATCTTCGAGCTGGATCATAGTGGTGGTTTAGTGATAATAGATTGTGTATGAGTATATCTGGATATTCTTGTTATATGTTCTGTAAACATATACTGTGTAGAGCTGACTGTATCATTCATTTGTGGTATCTCTTTTATTGTATTCCTTTTGTGGTTTTCGGGGTGTCCTACTTGGTATTGTTTTACTCACTTATGCACAAGCTTTTCCCACACGTGTCGTGTCTTGTGCAGACGAGCGAGCATTTGACATGATTCTAGGTGGCCCAGGATCGGATGGTGCTCAGTGAGATCAGGCAGGACGAGGTGTGTTCCTATGGCTACAGATTGTAGTCCTAGTACCATTCATTACAGGTTGGACTTTGATGCAGAATTTCTTTTGGTGGGTTTGTACTTTTGGCCCATGGTTTTACAATACAATACTTTACTTTCCTGTCATACTCTATTGGTTGGGATTTTAGTGTATGCATGCATTTCCATTTTTAGTAGTTTTTATTGTTCATGCTTATGTGCTTGGAGATGTGTGTGTGTGTGTAAAGGTTTATAAGAAATGCCTACCATGTTAGTGACATGCCTACTCAGTGCTAGTCACCAGCCCCTGACCTATTGGGGGCTGACATGGGGAGTTGCGGCATGGGCCCCACTGGGACGGGTCGTGACTAAGTGGTATCAGAGGTGGTCGGTTCTACCTTAGGACCGAGAGTCTATGAGATGGTTTGGGGAAACAATGTTAAGTGTTTCGAGTTCAGCTTTCAGGCTAGGGACCCAAGTGTTGGTACGGGTGGCCAACGTATCCATACACCAGGACGTTGATAACTTTCTTTTTGACTCAGGACTTTGATAACGTTATTTTTGCTTCCATTTACTACTTGAGTCAGCTCTCTAGATATACCCACTGACTGTCATACATCTTGTTTCTTTACTAGATGCCTCCGCAACACGCACCCTCTAGGATCCAGCAGCTCGATCACGAGGATGAACCCCTCATTGATGATGATCCGATACAGGGACCAGATCCCCCAGTTATACCTTTGGGTGCTGTGCCAGCTATTCCACCACCTGTAGAGAAGTGTTCAGTGATTGTTGTACCAGTAGAGGAGGAGTGGAGGATGAGCGCACTCAAAGTGTTTCAAAGACAGAGACCCCTCAGGTTTCAAGGTGAGCTTGACCCTCAGGCAGATGAGGACTACCTTGATGCAGTGGCTAGAGTCTTCTATTTGGTCAGGACACCAGCATACCAGATGGTGATCCAGGCAGTGAGCCTTCTGCAATGCTTGGTAGGGCGATGGTGAAGTTTGGTTATCCAGACACACAACGAGGAGACTCTTGCATGGTCAGAGTTTGATCATCTCTTCAAAGAGTATTTTCACCAGTTACCCTGAGAGAAGTACATATATAGGATCTTATTCAGCTTAAGTAGGGAACCATGATGATGGATGACTACCCATCGAGGTTTACTGACCTCTCATGGCACTCGATGGATATGGTTAGGTATCAGTACTTCAGAGCTTGGACTTTTTAACATGGATTGCACAGAGACTTCCATGCTAGCATCATCCGAATGAGAATTACAACTTATGATGGGGTGCTTTAGCGGACATTAGTGGTCGAGAGCTTCTTGGAAGAGCAGAGACTCCCAGCAGTTTTCAGTAGTGAGCGAGCTAGAGAAGAGACCTCAGCAGCAGGGAGCCGACGTCATAGACCCAGGTGTGGGTGACGTTTTCATAGTATATCCCAGGACAAATGATCTTCTGTACAGGGTTCTCAGGGTGCATCCAGCCAGCCCCGAGAGAGGTGATGCTACCAATGTGATGGAAGGGGACATCCGCTTGAGATTGTCTGACCCGCCGTACTATGACATGAGAGATGTGGATGGACCGCTGAGGTAGAGTCAACGCGTGGAGTAGATAGATCCGCAGGGGCGGCAGAAGTGGTAGAGGAGCTAGAGGAGGAGCTGAAGGGGGTCGGTGTTTTTACCCTATACCACCACCAGCCCCAGGAGGTCCACCCCCGGTTCAGGGTTCTGGTGGACCGAGGCAGGGAAAACTGCAGCCCGCAGAGGCTTATGACCCAAGTACTTCTAGAATGATTAGAGTTAAAATCTGTGTCTTTTCTACTTTGTCTTCTGTAATGATAGACATAGGTTCTAGTCATTATTTTAGGGCTGCTTATCTTGTTTAAGACCTTGATATTCTAGTTGAGCTGTTGACTCGGCCCTTATGCTTAGAAACACTGACTGGAGAAGATTCAGAGATGACACACCTTTGTAGATAGTGTGACCTGACCCTTGGAGGCGAGAGTTTCGGTTGGAACCTCTAAGTGGTAGCGTCGAGGCCTTATGAAGTCATTCTGGGTGTGGATTGGCTATCCAATGTTCATGCCTAGATTGACTGTTTTAGGTGAATGGTGCGGTGTGTTTCCAGTGATGAAACGAGGTTCTCCTTTTTCAGTGAAAAGGAGACCCATGCAGCGCAGGATGGACTCGTGCGTTGGAAGGTACAACCAATTTCACATCAGTTGGCTAGCCTTTCCCTTAGCACAACAGATGTTACGATTTTCCAGTTTCTAGCAGTAGTGGCTGAGTATGAGGATGTCTTTCCAGAGGATGTTCCCAAACATCCTCCCCATTGGGAGATTGATTTCTACATTGAGTTGCATCCCGAGACGACACCGATATCAACATCATCATATCGGATTGCTCCTACAGAGCTTTGTGAGCTGAGAGAGTAGCTAGAATACTTGTAGAGGAAATGATTCATAAGACCCAGTGATTCAACCTGGGCAGCCCCAGTGTTGTTTTCCAAGAAGGCAGATGTGAGCTTGAGGCTCTGTGTGGATTACTGGCGCTTGAATCAGGTGAATGTGAAGAATCATTATCCACTACCGAGGATCTATGACCTCATTGTTCAGTTAAGAGTGGAATGATGGTTCTCAAAGTTTGATCTACAATCAGGCTATCACCAGTTGCGGGTAAGAGTTGAGGATAGACTGAAGATGGAATTCAGATGTCTCTATGGTCGCTATGAGTACATGGTGATGCCATTTGGCATGATGAACTCCATTGTAGTGTTTATGGGGCTCATAAACCGGATCTTTCAGCCCTATCTAGATCGATTCATGGTGGAATTCATCGATGATATCCTTGTTTACTCTGTGTCTGAGGAGGAGCTAGCATGGCACCTAAGGATGGTTATGGACACACTCTGAGAGCACCAGTTGTACGGGAAACTCTCGAAGTTTCAATTTTGGATATAAGAGGTCCACTTTTCAGGACACATTATCTCAGCAGATGGTGTAGCGGTGGACCCAGCCATGGTAAAGGTAGTGTTTGGGAGCCAAACCGGAGTGTGACAGAGGTGTGGAGATTCATTGGGTTGATAGGCTACTATCAGAGATTCATTCCTGATTTCTCCATGATTTCAGCACCCATGACATATTTGACCTGAAAGGGGCAACCTTTCATGTGGATCGAGAAGTGCCATTAGGATTTTCAGTAGTTGAGACAGTGTCTGAAGAGTGCCCAGATCATGAGACTACCAGAAGAGGGTATTGAGTACATAGTGTTCTGCGACACCTCAGGAATCGGGATTGGTTGTGTCCTGATGCAGATGCAAGTGTTGATTGCCTACGACTCACGTCAATTGAGGCCACATGAGAAGAACTACACGACCCATGATCTTGAGTTGGAAATGGTAGTATTCGAATTGAAGATGTGGTGTCACTACCTGATGGGCGAGCGTTTTATCATATAATCTGATCACAGGAGTCTTATATATATCTTTTCTTAGAAGGATCTGAATTTGAAATAGAGGTGGTGGCTTGAGTTCCTCCAGGATTATGACTTTGAGATTGTTTTTCCTGAGAAGGGGAATGTTGTGGTAGATGTTCTCAGCAGGAAATCCAGTTTTCAGTTGCTGGATTAGGCGACGAGGCAGTTGACCGCTTTACAGTTATTCTTCATGGATAGATATGAGGTATCTTACCTTCAGTCGATGGTTGTTACCTCTTCACTCTTACAGCAAGTCATGGAATCACATCTTGAGGATGTAGGCTGTGAGACTCTACGTGCTCAGAAATCTGCTAGTGAATCTGCTGATGGATATTCAAATGGTGGGGAGCATGTTGTTCTTTTTAGAGGGCGTAGAGTAGTACCAGTGACGTTGCGGGAGGACGTTCTAAGGGAGTTCCATAAATCACCTTTAGCGGTGCATCCAGGTGTGGCAAAGATGTACCGGGACCTCCGACGTCAGTTCTGGTGGCTAGGAATAAAGAAGAGTGTGGTAGGGTTTGTTTCTCTGTGCCTTACTTGTCAGCAAGTAAATGTTGAGCACCAGGTTCCAGCAGGTTTGAATCATCCCCTTGAGGTGCCAGAATGGAAGTGGTATGGGATATCCATGGACTTCATGATGGGTTTAACATGTACGTCTCGAGGACACGATGCCATCTGGGTGATTGTTCACCAAATCACCAAGTTGGCCCACTTTCTAGCCATATGGGAGCAGAGATCAGTAGAGAGCTTGGGAAACCTCTACGTGCAAATGATAGTTAGACTTCATGAATTTCCATCAATGATCTTCCCATATCTTGATGCTTGTTTCACATCCCATTTTTGGAAGGTATTGCATGTTGCTTTTGGGACTCAGTTACACTTGAGGAAAGCGTTTCATCCTCAAACTGATTATCAGACAGAGCAGACCATCCAAGTTTAGGAGGATATGCTATGAGCCTACATACATGACTTTAGTCATATCTGGGAGGATCACCTACCACTTGTGTAATTTTCTTATAACAGTAGATATCATTCCATATTGGTATGACACCATTCGATGCATTGTACGGGTGACCTTGCAGGTCACCACATTGTTGGACTGACTTAGAAGTGTTAGTGCTCATGGGCCCAGAGATGGTGTGGGCTACTACAGAGAAGGTGCAGGTAATCCATGAGCTGATGAAGACTGCACAGAGTCGGAAATATTCTTATGCCGACAGTAAACAGTGGCCCTTGGAATTCAAGGAGGGAGACCATGTGTTCCTTCGTGTCTCACCTAGATAGGATTTCAGATGATTTGGATGAGGCGACAAGTTGTCTACAAGGATCATCGACCCTTTTCAGATTTTGAGTAGTGTTGGTGAGGTGGAGTACCTCTTGTCTCTACCTCCTCAGATAGACCAGGTACACAACATCTTCCATGTGTCGCAACTATGAAGGTAAGTGCATGATCCATCGCACGTTATCGACTGGGGAGAGCTGGACATCAATGATGGAGTGACTGTTGCTGAGTACCCAGTGGAGATCGATGATCAGTAGGAAAAGATCCTTTATGGGTGAGCTATTCCCTCGGTGCGTGTTCGGTGAGAGCATGAGAATCTCTAGGAGAGAACATGGCAGCGGGAGGATCAGATATGTGCGCAGTACCCACATTTCTTTGAGTAGCATTTTTTTGTCTTTTTGGGGACATAAATCCCTAAGGTGAGGAGTATGTAATGTCTCAGAGTTTTCCGTACATTATATTAGTATTATATGGGAATTATTTCGAGACCAGGCTTTCAGACGACATGCTGTTTCGAGGCCCGGTGAGCCAGGAAAAAATGTTTGAATTTAATTAAATAATTAAATTACATGTGCATGTGGTTTTCCTGAAAAATATGAATAACTCAGGAACTAGTGATTAGATCAGAAATATGAGGGCACCGTTGCGTTCATAGTAGTGATTTTACCTTTGGAAATACCTAACATCGGCTAGCGTAGGTCGGTGGTGAAATCTAGTTTTTGGACAAAACTGTAATATAATATTTAATAAAAATATTTCATCAAAATCATTCTACATCGAAGTATTTTTAATCATTTAAATAAATATTTCCCAAGGGATCAGGGTTATAGATCTCATAACCCTGAATTTTCTCTAGAGGTGCTGGGAAGCTTGGAAGAAAACCTCCTAATGTGGAAATGACGTTCTTGACAATTTTCACCAGAGACGACAAGACGGTGACCGGATCTATGCCATCAAATGCCACAGATCTAGGCAGGACGTTTTGATTTTGGTTTCCTTTACCTGTTCTTGATTACAACAATGAATGTGGACTAATCCACGAACAGATTAGCCCGCAGATCGATCATATTTACCGGATGGGATTTTTTGCAGGGATTTTGGGGTAGAACTTAATCCTTGTAATTTAGATCTGATAATTGTTTTGAGGATCCTTCTTATGGGAATGGATCAAGGATGGAACAGAAAATGGCTGAGGTTCGTTCCTCGGGTGATTTCTTTTTGAATTATTTCCCCCATTAATTTTCCTACATGTTCTTCGTTCTTTATAGGATAAGAACAATGATTGATTGCACCTTCGATCAACAGCGTAATTATATGAGATTATAGATCTGTCACCTGGATGAATCAATGGAGTTGTGATGAAGATGACGATAGATGGATCTAAGCAATTCGGGAGAAATCACTCTTCGAGTGTAATTTCATTGGAAGATCATATGTTGTTCGTCAAGCTGATTGAAGGCCCAAAAGGCTAGGGTTCAGTGCTAGGGTGTTGGGAAGACCACCGATCTTGAGTTTCGCGGCAAACAGATCATGGAAATAGAAACCGGAAGATCATCCGAGGCGAGAGGATGATGAACAACATTATGGAGAAATCCCGACTACACGGCGTGTAGTATGGGCTACACAGAGTGTGTTCATCAGTGGACCACCTGGTGTGTACTTCGGGAGTACACAGACACAGGTTGGATAAATGGACAAGGACACAACATGTATACCCTTCCCTGGCCAGACCCTGCTAGATACATGGGATACCCCATGTACTGGTACATGGGCAAGGCGACACGGGTTGAGGCTGTGTATAGGAACATGGCCAGCGTACATGGAGCAAACCCCGGACAGTCGGACATTGCGTGTAATCCTTCTACATGCTGTGTAATTACTTTTTATATGATAAGACTTATGACATGGTCCATTTTACACAGGAAGTACCCAGAGTCATGGAACACGAAGTGTGACCCTACTACATTATGTGTAACCTATTTTACATGGCTTGAGGCATTTGTATTCCATGACATATGATAGATTTCTTAGGGTTTGTACCCTTGGTCTTTCCCATGAAGGTTTCCAGTATCATTTCATACGTACAGGAGTATGATCCCTTCAGCAGGGAATCCTAAATAGAGTTTTTGGAATCCCCTCGGTGAGACTTAAAGATAGATCCTCTATTCCTCCCTGGTACCCTAGGTGGAGTTCTAGGTATTGGCGTGACATACCTTACCCTGACACCGATCCTCTGCTTAGCAGATTAGGTCTGACTGAGTTTTTGGAATCACCCCATTAGATATTGGTTGTGATCCTTATCTGAGTATCGTATTCTCAAGTACTTGTGTAGTGAGTTCTCCCGAAATGAGTACTTCATATCTCTCTCTTCATTCCTAGGAGGGTGTTCTCCCTGTTACATGCATAGTGGAATATTCGAGGTGGATCTTAGTGGTGGTTTCGTGATAGTCGGTTGTGTATGAGTATATCTGGATATTCTTGTTATATATTCTCTACACATATACTGTGTAGAGTTGACTGGATCATTCCTTTGTGGTATCTCCTTTGTTGTATTCATTTGTGGTTTTCGGGGTGTCTTACTGGGTATAGTTATAATCACCCCAGTAGGGGCTTCTACCTCACATGTTGTGTCTTGTTCAGATGAGCGAGCCTTTGACGAGATTCTAGGTGGACCAGGACCGGACGATGCTTAGTGAGTTCAGGTAGACTGAGGTGTGTTCCTATGGCTATGGATTGCAGTCCCAGTACCTTTCTTTAATGGTTGGATTTTTTACAGACTTTCATTTATTGGGATTGTAATTTTGGCCCAGGGTTTTACATTACTGTACTTTACTTTCCTGTCGTACTCTGTTGGTTGAGATTTTAGTGTATGCATGCATTTCCATTTTTAGTAGTTTTAACATTTTAGCCTTATTGGCTTGGAGATGTGTGTGTGTCTGTATAGGTTTATAGGAAATGGCTCCCATGTTAGTGACATGCCTACTTGGTGCAACTCACTAGCCCCTGTCCTATTGGGGGCGGGCTTGGGGTGTTGCAGCACGGGCCCCACTGGGACAGGTCGTGACAATTTTAATAAATTTTAAACATAAAATATACCCCTAAAAAATTATGAAAATCAACTTTGTGGGCCTAAATGATATAATTTCAGTAGATATTTATAGATTTGGGTAATTAAATTATCTTATGTTTACATGATATTATTTATTTAGAGAGTATAGTAATATATTTTAATTGACATTAAAATGAGTTTTTTTACTATATGAATGTATTATTTTACTATTGATGGCCACAAAATGGAATATGAATTCTTGATTATTTCACATACCCCATCATGATTACTTTAGTGATAGCCAACCCTTTAGGACTGAAATATACTCTTCTATATAGGTTAAGGTGTTAGGTGATATATTGGAGTTGGTAATTATAATTACCCACACATAATAATTTAATAATTAGTTATTTTTCTATAATTATAAAAATAATCAAATATCAAATATATGTGATTAGAGTTTCAAAAAATAAAAAAACATAACCATTATATCAGGTCATTCCATAATAATGTTTCTACAATTTACACCAACTAAATATAAATATATTAACGAAAAGGATCATAAAACCCATCCCATAAACCTATAAAAATAATTATAGTATAAGATAACCCTTGAGGGAATATATAATTAATTAAATGGGTGAGATAAAATCCCAATAAAGGGATTAAAAATAAATTTTTTTCCAAAGGAGTTGTTTGAGAGATTATGTGAAACATTATATATGAATTAACATATGAGAAAATATAATTACTAAAGAATAAACATGAAAGTATTCAATTTAATGTACATTATACATACAAATATGGGATCATAATCATAATTTATAACACTCATCCAATAAATCATTACATTGTAGTCTAGGCTCATTGCCCATTTCCCATTAATTTAATCCAATGTGTTATTTGTATTTAATGATTCATTATGAGATATCGAATTTTTTTTATCACCTATCATATCAAAAAAATGTATATAAATATTAGGCTTACATAGAAATAAAATAGTGAATGTGAATATTCAAAAACTAGAACGAATAGTAGGATTAGTCCATGAGTTGAACAACATATAATTTTTTTATGGTTGAACACCCTCATTAATTAAAAGGAAAGGATGATGTAAAATAAGTAAATAAATAAATAAATAAATAATAAAATATAAGTTGTGTATGAAGTAATATACAAATACATATACACCAAAAATAATGTTGAAAGAGAAAAATATTCTTAAAGGGTTAGAGTGGAAATTTTGATAATATTAAGATGTTTTTTTAGAAATCACTTATAATATTAGAATTAAATATAAAAATTGAGATAATAGAATAAGGAAATTTAAATAAATAAAAAATAAAAAAATATTTAATATTTAATAAATTCAATGTATGTGTAATATAAAACTATTTGAGGAAGCAAAAAAAATGGAAAACGGGTCAAGGAAGAGAAAACGTGGAAAGAAGGAAAATAATTATAAAAATTGTAAAATGTATGAACCTAATATCATCCAAGAGAAAAAATTATATTGAAATGGTATTATACATGATACTCAAAATAGATAAAAATGAGACATTCAAGGTATATTATTTCAAAAAACAACTAATAGAATTTTCAGAAATAATAAAACTTCAAAGTTAGCCGGTGAGAAAAACAAACTTTTTTTTATAAAATATTGATATGAAATTGACAAAATAAAAGTCTTAATTTAAAGGTTGAAATCAATTTAATAATAATGGATTACGAAAAATTATTCATATGAATCATTCAAGGTATAATAAATATATAAATTCTTGGGAAATAATGGAAATAAAAAATGAACCTAAATAAAAAGAATATAAATTACATTTTTGAGGGAAATTGTAATGACTTAAATTGTTACATATTAGTGGAATATATAAAATTAGTTTATTGATATATTTAGTGTATGTAGAAATTAATATTTAAATTTAGATCCAAGAGTGTATTTTTGTAATGTGATTCAATTACTAAAATGATGATTTGAGGTATTAAAAGATAGTAATTAATGATATGGGAGTATTTTAATTTTATATTGGGATATCAGGGCCCTATAATTGCAGAATTATTAAACTAGAGACACAATGATTTAATACGTGGAGTTTGATAGTGGGTTGTGGAGATAGTCCTATAAAATTTTCCCTATAGAACCTAATTCCAAATAGTAACAACCATGCTCCAATTACCTAGAGCTGGTGGTTAATTTAATACAACTAAATAGACAGCTAGAGACTACACTATAAAAAATATAATAATTTAGTAGTATTATAAGACATGATACATTCAAAAACATACATTGTATCTATAAACATAAAATTAAATATAAAAATTCACTTGTATTAATATAAAAAACATATACATATATCTTCATATCCATTCATCTTTAGTAGCTACCTTCATCCGGGACTTATTTCACACTGTCACTAGTTCCCACATCTCATGTCAATGAGTTACCTTTAAAAATTTTATATGTGGCCACTGATGATATAGTACGTCATGATTTTTTCATTTATATGGTGCCACATCATTCTAGAAAAATATATAGGAGGCACCTTAAATAGATCCGATTCAAGTTTACCCACTCTAGGGGGAATTATTGTCAAGTGTTTATCCCAAGAATTATTTTTTAGGACTACTTCTTCTAATGTAATTTATTGAAGATAAAAATATTCTTATTTTTCGATCATTAATTCATCAACTCTAGGAAATGATAAATATTTGGGTGATGAATGTTATTAATATTCACCTTTATTCTAGTGACATCCTTCATTTGTATTTGATTCAAAACGGGTGTCCCTATGTATTTATCCTAGTGAACCTTCAATAGCGGTCTCATTGATGATTCTACCATGGTTCCTCCACTTTATATCAGTGATTAGTGAGTCAATTTTTTAGATTCATTTTTATCTTGTTGATAATAACCCTCAAAAAATCCATAATGATGTCCTTGTTCAAGGTAAGTAAATAACAATACTATTTTTAGCAAGATCTAGGATTCTGTTGGTATATTATTAAATCAAGCTATTGATTTTGGGTTGTAATGTTTTATTGTTATATTGTGGTTTGATGATATCATTCCATGATATTGGTGTTTGTGCATCAACCTGGACCTATCCCTCATCATCTAATTTAGTCTTATCTATGGTGTCTCATTTTCATCAATATTTGGGGTTCTATTGTCCCTATTTATTGGTTAATAAACTCTCATGAAAATCATCTATCTGGTGATGGAACCCTCTAGGATCATCCATTTTCATTTTTTGTTCATTTGGAACTATATCACCCTTGGAGGTGGGTATATGCGACCATTCAACAACTGGCTATGATGTGGAGGGTCATGGGTGAAGAGTTGGGCATGCATGAGCAATTCCATCTTCCATCCAGGTTCCCACATCCTTGGGATAAATCATTTGTATAATTATGGGATTAGAGATGATTTTTTAAATATCAGACATGGTCTATCCACTTGATGTAGGGCCCCATTTTAGGGAAACTGACATGAATTTATTAGCCCGTGTGGGCATGTGAGGGTTTCACACTCAACCTTATTTTACAGGGGTATCTTAAAAAACAGTTTTTTTCAATGAATTTATAATGATAGAATTTATTCTTACCAATATCATAATCATACCATCATGGTATAAAATAAGATATGGGAAATATATTTCCTCTTCCTTTTTTCTCAGAGAAAATACATAATAAGGAAGCTATATATATAAATACCAAAAACTAGTTTGTTTCATGGGACCTACTAATGCAATAAGGAGGTACATAATTCTAGGGCCCACTCATCAAATAATAATTACAATTAATATATCACATTAATTAATTTGTAAAACATTTATTATCATAAAATTCCAAGATGAACCACTTGCATACTCATGTCTTATTAACAAATACATTTTTGTATAAAACTAACGGGTATATTGATTGTCAAAGAATCGTCAATAGATTAAATTTTACATCCATAATGGAGAATATATTCTAATATAAAATGAATTACATGATATTTATAATATAATGGAATGTATCCTTGTTAATGGTGACTTTGGGTGTTTACTTTCATCATATATGGGTATTAATATGAATCAGGTAAGGTAATGGTTTGAGACCAATGAAATTATAGAGATATCTATACCAAGTAAAATAATTCATAAGGAAATATAATTTTTAATGAGGGTGAAATAATAAAAGTAAATATTAGATTATTATTCAAAATAAATTCATTGATTGTTAATAATAGAATCTAACATCATTAAATTTTTAAATGTAAAATTATTCAATGAACTATCGAAGTATAAAATGAAAATAAAGGTATGAAAACCCATAAAATGATATGCCTCTTTAAAAATCATGAGGAAAATATCCCTTTTTCCTTAAGAGTATGGGGCTCTATAATTTGATTTATATATAAGGTTTTGGGAACAGTTACCTCACTAATTTTTATAAGGAAAACATGTAGGATCATTATTTCTAACACTTTCTTTGGGGTGAACATCTATCTATTATGGAGCATGCACAACTTTCGACCTGCATTCCTACTTTATAAATGTGGGTGACATCCATTGCTTCTTCAGGGATGTTATATCCTTGATTGAAATGGGATGAGGGGATATCGTTTCCACCTTCTGTGGATTCCTCCCGAGAACACATTTCCAAATTCGGGTCGCCCTCATAGACTTAAGACATTTTTTGTGAAACACTTGCCAATGCCATGTCTTTAGGGATGACTGTTAGTTACACGGATTCTCTCAGGACATTCCATGGTGTCCAATCTGGGCAACAACCTTCAGTACTGGAATTCCCGTTTTCTACAACGGGTTATTTGTGATGGGATCTTGTCGCAAATTTCTTTTTTGCGATGGCCCCCCTTCGCAAATAGCCAGTTGTAGAAAATAGCGTCACAACAGATATTTTTTGTGATGCGACTGTCGCAAAAAATATCGCAATTATTTACATTATATACACAAAAAAATTATTGCGATGGGCTCGTCACAATTTTTTTTTGCGACGTGGGAGTTCCCCATCGCAAAGAGCCTTCCGATTATATACATTATATACCGAAAACCCTTTTGTGATGGGCCCATCACAAATACTTATTACGATGGTCCCTTTATCCCATCACAAATACTAATATTAAAAAAAATATTTCACTTATTTGCGACAGGGCCCCGTCGCAAAAGACCCCATCACAAATACTAAAAGAAATTAAAAAAATAATAAAATCATGATTAATGAAAAAATTATATTATTATTATAAAAAAATAAAAAAAATATATTTATTACTATTAAAATAAACAAACATTAAAAAATATAATACTAAAAAAATATATTTAATAAATTTATGATTAGTAAAAAAATTAATATTAATATTATTAAAATATTAAATAATAAAAAATTATTAAAAGTTTCATTATTTTCAAAAAAATATAAAAAAATCATAAAATATTTTTATTATTAGTAAAATATACAGATATTAAAAAAATATATTACAAAATATATGTAATAAAATATTTAAAAAAAATTAAATTATGCAATATTTCAACCAAGATAAAAGATAGAAACTGTAAATAGTACATATTATTACAAAACATGAATTCAAATGTTTTTAACATAAAACAAATCACTAGGGGGTTGTCTGGAGGAGGTGGAGGATACTCTATCCCTAAACTACTAGTTAGACGGCGCATGTACTCCATCTGCTTGTGATACTTCTACTGCCGCCACTGCTCCAATCGACACAGCTCCTCCTCGTGATGCTGCTCCTGCTGCTTCTGTCATCGACTCATCTCTTCATGCTACTTCTGCATAGTCTCTATAAGCTAAACCTGAGTTCGCAACTACTCCTAATAATTTGAGACATAATATGATGTCTCTCCACGAGCTCCCATCGAGCTAGATGTTGACATCGCAGCAGTACCATAATAAGTACCATGAGTCAAATGAGAGCCGATACGAACTACTCGGCATTTCTCAAAGCCATCCTGAGTCACCTGCATCCATTCCGCCTCATCAAAATGGTGAGCACTTGTCTGCCCTATCATCTCGTCCTCACCCACAACCTGTGTCTGAGAGGTCGCACCCTCATATCACTCCTTCAATTCCAATTTAAAATTAAAATTGTGAATTTATTATATGTAGTTAATTGTCAAATTTAAAAAATAATACTAAATAAAATTCGACCTTGGAGATCACCTCTAATATCTCCAGTGGCTGGATAACTATACATTCTCTAATAATCGTCAAACTCTATAATATCGTGATGCTCGACTGCCTATAGAAATATAAAATAAACTATTTATATTTAAAGATATTTAAAATATTTAAAAAATATACTTACCAGATGCTCTCTATGCGAACTGAATGTATGACTACCAGCTCGATGTGTCACCTCCTGTCTCCCCCGGTTCTGCTGTCCCACTATATATCTCTTCTAAAATCCACCACCCAACCAGTGTAAACATATTACATCCCAAACGTGAGATGAAATGTACTCTAGTTGGTGAGCTCTACACGACTCATCAAATTCTGTCACTCCTACTCTCTTAATGATTGTTCTTCTTAAAATGTGCAAAAACTAATGGAAACGGTCGCCCATAGAAACCTTCCATGCCACGGGGATAGCGTCACACATGTTATCATCGATAGGATACCATAAACCCGAAAAATAATTTATAATATCAAGTTATTAAAAAAATAAATTTCAAAATAAATATTATTTATTTACGTACCAGCTAATGATGGAACATGTCATGTCGTACATCAACAACAATCTGTTCCCATGGGATCCATGGATGTGAAAAATAATTGTGCAAGATAGCACTCCCCTGTCAAATAGATACATGTAAAAAACTATGAAAAATGAATAAATAATAAAATAAATAGCATATATATAAATAAATTAATGAAAGATAACTAAAATATACAGGTTACCATACCTCGGTTTTTGTGGATCAAAACCAAGATGTGGACGTTGCTCAGGGAAAGGGTCAAGAATCATCAGTCATGCAACACCACACCCCCTCTATGTTCCCCCTGAACTGCCTGTAGGTTGAGGGTCAGATTATCCAAAATCTCCTTCATCGAATGGTAGGTCAGCCTCCTACAACTCACAGAATATATCAGTGTCCATCTGAAACAAAAAATGATTATTGTTAGTAGATAGTGGAAAATAACAATTTAATATAGATATATATTAGTTATGATTATAACCAGCATTTAATTGTGTCATTGTTCATCTTCATCCTCTTCTCCATAGCTTTCAATGTCAATGTCTTCATCTTCCTCCTCAGCATCATCAATATCCATATGATTTTCTGTTTCAGCATCTCCTGCCATTTCAGAATTATTTGTAACAACAATAACATCTTCACCACCATCGATCCTTAATTCTGGGGTGTCATCATCAATATTCATGTCTGTTTGTGAATCAGATGGATTTTGAGCAGTCTATTGAAAAATTTCAATTCCTTCCACTTCAGCAGAACCACATTCAGTGTGAGTAAACTGATTTTCCTAAGATTTCATTTTTTATGCTCCTCCAATCGCTGAAGTCTCTTAAAGTAGAAAAATACATTGCATAATAAATTTGATGTGCCTGTTGAGCTAGTAAAAATGGTTCATTTACTAGAAGAAGAATTTTATATTTAATATCGACAATTACATGTGTCGGTTGAACATGAAAGCCTCTCTCAGTATCCAATCACCGACATTTAAACATTGTTATGTAATTCTGTCCTAGATAACACAGCTCAATAATTTCATCCAAAATGTCAGTTTCTCTTTGATGTGATCCTCTCAAGCAAACTACACTGTTCATTATTTGTTTGAATCCCCGTATGCATGTGGATGCAATCGAAAACCATTCACCACATATGCATTATAATATTTAACAATTTGGATGGTGGGTTACTCAATATACAGAGTCTCTTATCAATTTTATCAGCATATTGAGACACCTGAAATTTTTTAAAACAATTATCAATATAATAAATAATAAACGAAATTGATATTAAACCATCAATAATTTATGTTACCCGTTTTTGAAACGATTGAGAATATTTTTTGTCTATGTTCTTCAAGAGAAGCTGCTATAATTTGTCGAAGTTATTTCTAGATATGATTATCATATAAACTGGAAATAAAATAAGTTTAAATAGTATAACAAAAATTATATAATAAGTGATAGATGCTCTCACAGGACAAATGATGTAATTTCTTCACAGTTGAGAAGAACATATGTATGAGCTCTATGATGTTAATCATCGGAAAGCCATCGTTTATGAACTCCACCAAAACCAAGATTTGGGTGATTAAAAATTGTTAATTGATTATACATTTCTTCATTAACATTCCACTGATTTCTTCGCATGCAATTATATTTTGATGTATATTGAGAGTCAAAATAATGAGAGCAGAAAAAATAAATTTCCTCTTGCAAATATGGTTCAGTAATTGAGCCTTCAATTGAATCTTTGTTATGTACCTTTTTCATCAATTTCTACATGCATCACTCGAATGGTTACATCCATCGAAAATATACTGGACCTACACATTTAGATTAATGTGGAAAATTTAATATAAGATGTTCCATTGAGTTAAATAAAGCCAACATAAAGATTTTTTCTAGTTTACATATAATGACAACAACAACTTCTTCTAGTTTTCTTAGTGCATAATAGTCTGTTGTTTCTGTAGAAATGTCTTGAAAAAAAATATGATATGTCTGTTATCGAATCCCAAATCAAAGAATTCAACAAACCGCTGAATCCAATCGGCATTATTCTTTCCATTATAACATGACAATAAGGAATTTTTAATCTAGTAATATAACCATTCTTAGCACATCTTCCCAAATTGGAAGCATAGCCATCTGGAAGTCTCAAATCTACAATCCGCTAAAAAAAATAATAAGTGACTCTATTTAGAGATTGTATAAGCTACTTTTGGCTACATTAACCTCTATGATCTTACATTTTCAAATAGTTCATGTTCTGGTCACCTGAAATTTGGGCATGATCTAATCGTGCCTTTACAATATCTTTGGTCTTACCTGGTGTATCCAAAACTACATGAAATAAATTATCAAAACAGATCTTCTCAATATGCATAACATCCAACATGTGGTGGACCAAAAAATCAAACCAATACGGAAGACCCAAAAAAATGCTCCATTTTATCCAATTATGTTCATTCCCAAATCCATGAATTTTTTTTATTGGATTACTATTTGTCTAAATGTGATGGGAGGTAGTAAATATACAACTGATTTTAACTCTGTACCTGAGATCATCTTTAGAGGTTCATCCCTTTCAATTCTACCTTTTCTGAAATGAGATTTGTTCCTCCGAAAATGATGATCGGTTGGAAGAAATCTATGGTGATAATCAAAATAGAAAGGTTTTTTCCCATTGATGATTATAAAGGTTTTGTTGCGTTTCATACAATAAGTATATGATTTCATACCATTTGTACTCCAACCAGATATCATGACATATGCTGGAAAGTCACTAATTGTCTACATCAATGCAACTTTTAATAATAAATTTTGTTTCGAAACAACATCATATGTATTAACACCATCACTCCACAATGAATTTAACTCATCAATCAATGGTTCCAAATAAAAATAAATATTCCTTTTCGGGTGTCCTGGGATTAATAGAGTCAGAAATATATAAGGCCCCTTCATCAACATCCATGGAGGAAAATTTTACAAAGTTATAATGACTGGACAACTTGAATACTGACTACTATAAGAACCAAATGGACAGAAACTGTCAGTAGAAAGACCCAATCGCATGTTTTAGGATTCTATAGAAAAAGACAGATGAAGACAGTTAAAATGTTTCCATGAATCACCATCAGATAGATGATTCACGCTTTTATCAGTTGAAATCTTGGACTTGTTTCATGACATCAGTGATGTTGTGTTTAGAGAAATAAATAAACGCTACAACTTTAGTGTAAGGGGGAAATATCTCAACTGTTTTACTAGAATCAATCTAGACTTCCCTGGTTGAGCTTCATTATAATTCAATTGTACACATGTGGGACAACTATCCAATGACTCATTTTCACCAGAATATAAGATTAAATCATTTTTACTTGCATGAATCTTTCGATAACTAAGGCCCATATTATGAACCAGCCTCTTGCTCTCATATTAATTTGCAGGCAACACATTTCCTTCAGGTAACAGTGTTTTAACCCAAAAAAATATCTGATCAAAACAGTTGTTTAACATTGAATTATCAGATTTTATATCCATAAATTTTGCAACTATTTATAATTTTCTTATCTTGAAACCAGGTTATAATGTACCCTCAGCAGACCTCAAGAACTCATAAAATTTAGATGGTTCCAACTCAGGAGTTAAATCAATATCATCGTGAGTTTCAGTTTGTTGCACAGATGGACCTCCAACATCATGTACTACATTTTGAAACTGTGATGGATCCAGAATCATGTTATTAGGATATTTTCTGGAACTGCGTTCACCGTGTTGATACCAGAAAACATAATCTGGTTGAAAACAAAACCGCAAGAGACGTCCCCCAACTTTGTCAACTGTGTCAAACGTTCTCAGAGCACATTTTCTACAAGGACACTTAATTGTGCCTACTGAAACATATTCTGGTTCTGATGATGAAAATGCTAAGAAAGCTTCAACACCCTCAATATATACATGATTTAAACCAGAACCATTTGGATTTCTGCACTGATTTATCCAAGCAAGATCATCTAATAAATACTAATGTCGACTTCCTTGTTCCATATTTTTCTACATAAAATATAAAATCATTATTGTATTTGAATAATTTGAAATTATAAAAACACTATCTGAGAAAAGAAGATAAATAATTACAACTACTTTTTAATAATTACCATTAATTAAAGGTGACACAATTTCCACTGGATTGATGACAACTATTTTGTCCGACGACTCATTTACTTGCATCTTTCTCACACTAAAATCACAATGAAGAATCTGGTCTGAGGTACATGTAATAATTCTTGTATTCATGAGAATGAATATGTGTTCCTCCGATGAGATTCTTCATTGTGATTTAAGTGTGATAAAGATGCAAGTAAATGAGACGTCGGACAAAAGAGCCCCCTTTTCGTCAATGAATCATATTTTTCCAACTGTCTCCACTAGAAAACATTATAAAAAATATGATCCTAGGAATGAATATCCAATCTTGTGAATAGATGATTTAATTTGTCTATGTAGAAGCACATTTTTCATAATGTTTTGAGTCGGTGAGAGTATAAAGGATAAAAGTCATCGAGCAAAAGGAGTCCTTTCAATCCACTGGAAATTGTGCCATGTTCTTAAAATTTATTAAATTTTTTTAAAATTGCTTCCTAACTGTTCCTAACTAATTATTACTAATTATTTTATTTATTCACATTTATTTCTAATTATTCCTATATATTGCTAATTATTACAATTTATTTCTAATTATTACATTTTTTGGTAATGATTTGTAATTATTTCTAATTATTTCTAATTATTGCTAATTATTACTAATTATTACAAATTATTAGTAATTATTAATAATTATGACCAATTATTACAATTTATTACTAATTATTACAATCTATTACTAATTATTAAAATTTATTACTTATTATTACAAATTAGTACAATTTATTACTAATTTAGCAATACTTAGCAATACTTAGAAAAATGAAAATTCCTTGAATAATGAAAGGAAATTTGGTAATCATCATTGTGGAGATGATTTTAAAATTTCCCTTCATTATCCAAGAAGTTTTCATTTACAAATTATTACTAATAAAAAATTATATTATCAATATTTATGGAAAAAAAATATTTTTAAAATAATAAAAAATATATATAAAAAGTTTGTGTCAGCCATGTCCAATGTAAACTCAATAATTGTCTTGCATGATTGATCACTTCTCAAGTAGTGTTGCAATAGGGCGACCAAAGTAATGTCGTTGTCGTCTATAAGAATCATCTTGCTCACATTACATAGATCATACTTCCTTAAAAAATTGAGGAGACATCAATATCTTTCCCTAAAATATTCACGGAAGAATGTACTATGCAAAGGGTCATGTGAGATAATTCTAATAGACGAGAAGGGCATGAATTGGGTTGTCCTATTACAACACTACTTGCAAGATGATCAACTAATTATTACTAATTATTACTAATTATTATAAATTATTAGAAATTAATGCTAATTATTACTAATAATTAAAATTATTACTAATTATTACTAATTATTACTAATGATTACTAATTATTACTAATTATTACAAATTATTACTGATTGTTACTGATTATTACTAATTATTACAAATAATACTTAATTATTCCTAATTATTCCTATTTATCCTTAATTATACATAATTATTCACAATTATTACTAATTATTGCTAATTATTCCAAATTATTTCTAATTATTCCTATTTATTCCTATTTATTCATATTTATTCCAAATTATTACTAATTTTTCCTAATTATTCCCAATTTATTTCTAATTTAGCAATACTTAGCAATAATTTTCAATACATAGCACAATGATAACTGCTTGAATAATGATAGGAAATTTGGTAATCATCATTGTGGAGATGATTACAAACTTTCCCTTCATAATCCAAGTAGCTTTTGTTTACTAATTATAAATAATAATAAAATTTCTATTAACAATATTCATGAAAAAACAATGTTAATATCATTAAATTAATAAAATATTTATAAAATATTAAAATTATCAATATTCGCAACAGGTTTTGCTCTATTCTTAACATGTTCAAATCTCAAAGGGTCACCATTTGGAAGGTCATGCGAAATAAAAAGTTTGAGTCAGCCATGTGCTATGTAAACTCAATAATTGTCCTTGCATGTTTGATCACCACGCATGTCTTGTTGCAATAGGATGACCAAAGTAATTTCATTCTTGTCTCTAAGAATCAACTTGCTCCCTTTACATAGATCATTCTTCCTTAAAAATTTGATGGGACATCAGTATATTTCCCTTAAATTTTCACGGAAGAATGGTCTATGTAAATGGTCATGTGAGATAATTCTTATAGATGAGAAGGGAATTACTTGGGTTGTCCTAGTTCAACGCTACTTACAAGGTGATCAACCAACCATATCTAATTATTGCTAATTATTACTAATTATTACTAATTATTACTAATTATTACTAATTATTACAAATTATTACAAATTATTAATATTTATAACTAATTATTACTAACTATTACTAATTATTACTAATTATTACTAAATAATACTAATTATTACTAATTACTACTAATAATTAATAATTATTACTAATTATTACTAATTATTACTTGTTATTACTAATTATTACTAATTATTACTAATTATTACGAATTATTACTAATTATTATGAATTATTACTAATTATTACTAATTATTACTAATTACTACTAATTATATCTAATTATATCTAATAATTACTAATTATTACTAATTGTTACTAATTATTACTAACTATTACTAATTGTAACTAATTATTACTAATTATTACTAATTATTACAAATTATATCTAATTATATCTAATTATTACTAATTATTACTAATTATTACTAATTATTACTAATTATTACTAATTATAACTAATTATTACTAATTATTACTAATTATATCTAATTATATCTAATTATATGTATTTTTATCTAATTATATCTAATTATATCTAATTATTTCTAATTATATCTAATTATATCTATTTATTACTAATTATATCTAAGTATTACTAATTATATCTAAATATTTCTAATTATATCTAATTATTACTACTTTTATCTAGTTATTATTAATTATTACTAATTATTACTAATTAGATCTAATTATTACTAATTATATCTAAGTATTACTAATTACATCTAACTATTACTAATTACATGTAACTATTACTAATTACATCTAACTATTACTAGTTACATCTAATAATTACTAATTATCCCTAATTATGAATAAATTCCGCTAATTATCTATAATAATCTCTAATTATTGCAAATTAACTATAATTTTTTATAATTATCACTAACAATATAAATTTCTTACTAAAAATAAATATAAATAAAAATGAATAAAAATATAATTTAATTAGAACTAATAGAAAACAATTAAAATAAATATAAAAAATAAAATAAAAATAAAAAAAATATATAAATACCTTAAACTTTGATATTCTGAAGGTATTGACGTCTTCCAATTTCTCACGTATAAAAAACTTTAACTAAAAAAAATTCATCCCTTAAAACAAGAGAATGAAGAGAGAGAGGGAGGAAGTTCTGAGTGATTTGGATAAAAAACGGGTGGCCGTATATATAGGTTATATTAGTTGCGACGTGGTTATTTGCGACAGGCCCCGTCGCAAATACCCTCACCCACAATTCATACAGTCAGCGATTAAAAGTGTATTTACGATGGGTCCCGTCGCAAATACCTCCTACCGACATACTATTTGCTACAGGCGGCTTTTCCCTTCGTAAATGTTATTAACCTCCACCGGGCTTTTGTGATATGCAGGTCACAAATACCGTCGCCAGCATTAACTATAGTCGGCGGTTAAAAGGGTATTTGCAACGGGTCCCATTGCAAATACACACCTGCTGAGATACCAATTGCGATGGGCAGCTTTGCACGTCGCAAATGGTATTTACCATGCTCCGGGCTTTTGCGATGGGGATGCATTCCCATCGCAAATACCCTTCCCATGTTTTGGCATGCAAACCTCACGAAAAATATTGAAATGGGTAGGCAATTCCAGTCGCAATTAACCTACTATTTGCGAAGGGAAAAGACCCACGTCGCAAATGCATATTTCTTGGGACCTTTTGAGGGGGTATGTATTCCCGTCGCAATTGACCTGTTGTAAATACCCACTTTTCACGTAGTTCTTCAATCGGGGGAGTAGTCATGTTGGACATCGCTAGAGTGCCTAGACGCTGGAACACTGATACGTATGGGGTTTTCCCCTTATGATAGGGCATCTCATGGGCATGGAAGCCCGAGGCATCTCAAGTCAAAAGCGGGGAATTTTATTGCATAGGCATGTCTTTGGGGTTTCCCTCAGTTTCCCATGATTAAAATAGGGTATGCCATGAGTTTAATGTCAACCGGAGATGGATCAGGCAGATCATAACACTGTGGGAGTGGATCAGATTGGTGCGACCCTAGGAAGGATCACTGATGATTTGGATAACGCGTAGTTGATTACCTGATTATTTCAAGGAGAATTGAGAATGTGGGTGACATGATCTTACCGGGATGTGGCAGGCCATGTAAGAATCAGGATGGTTATGGATTATTGAGAATGGATGGAGAGTGAGATGGGACTGACATGAGGATGATGGTGATATTGGGATTGAGCATTGAAGACACTTCCTATGTATCCCCATGGAGGAGAATCAAAGTCCACATAGTTTAGTGTAGTGGATCGGGGTTTACGCTCTAGAGTCTCCCATGAAGATGGACACATGGATGAGATATGAAGGAAGTAGAACCTTTAGGTTGGGGCATGACCTTCCCAAAACACATAGGCTTGAGGGAGATACCATAATTGGACTTGAGTGATAGGCATGAACCTCATAGAGGAATCCTATATATCACGGTGGCATAGAATCAAAGTCCATGTAGTTCAGGATGAGAGAATAAAATCTGGGTGTAAAAATAGGACAACAACCCTACGATACACTAGGGATTACTCGTGTTTTGAATCATAGGATGGTGTGACGCCCGAGGGGCAGACCAGAGATGTGGTTCCTAGTGAAGGGGAGTACAAAAGCTTATCGATGGATGGGACCACAATCGATTACCACTGGTTGGGGTTGACAATGGCTTATTGCTGACTGGGGTTCCAACGGATTACCGCCGGTTGGGGATACAAGAGCTTACCACTGGTTAGGTTTGATAATGGCTTACCACTGGTTGGGGAACACAATGGCATACCATCGATTGGGGAACAAAATGGATTACTGTCTAATGGGGTACACAATGGGTTTCTGACGATTAGGGAACACAATGACTTACCATAGACTCGGGTACACAACGGCTTACCCTCGATTGGGGTAAACAATGGCTTACTGTCAATTGGGGTTGGACCTTGAGGTGGCTTCCTTTACACCGTTCCTAGGAGGCAAGGATCAAAGACCACTTAATTGAAATGGGTACAGTTTAATGTCTTGCATGACAGAAATGAGGCATATAGTTTAACGTCATGCAGGATGAGGGCGGACCGACGTGAAGAGGTGGGACTGATGGGTGTAAGTCTTGATCCTCCAGGTGGCTTCCTGCGTACCATTCCTAGGAGACAAGGATCAATGTCCACATAGTTCATGATGGTAGATACAGTTTGACGTCATACTAGACAAAGGTGAACTGGCATGAAGGGGTTAGGACAAGTAGGTGTTGGGTTTGAACCTCCGAGAGGATTCCTATGTACATTGCCTTGGAAAGGATCAAATTCCACTTAGTTTGGAATTGTGGATACAATTTGACATCATGCAGGACAAAGGTGAACCAACGTGAAGGGTTCGGGACAAGTAGGTATTAGGCTTGAACATCAGGGATGCTTCTTACGTACCTTGCCTTGGCACGGATCAATGTCTATGTAGTTCGAAAAGGTTCTTCAGGCTTACACTCTAAGGTGGCCCATGAAGGATGCCATGGTCAATGTTTACTCTAATCCCATGTGAGTCATGCCCGATGTAAAAAACAAGAGGTAGTAAAGACTTGAAGATCATGTCACCAAAGGTGCATCCGAAGGAAGTGGAATGGGGCTTACCCTTGGTTAGTGGACCAAAGAGGAAATAGGGGCTTATGTGTGGTTAGTGGCCCAAAGAGGAAACACGGGCTTATGCATGGTTAGTGGCACAAATAGGAAAAAGGGGTTTATGTGTGGTTAGCATCCCACTGAGGAAACATGGGCCTACATGTGGTTAGTATCCTTAGTAGATAGAGATTGGGACTTACTCCAAGATGGAGGCCCGTGGCAACAAATCTCATAGGGAGACAGATAGGATAAAAAGGTACATGTGCCCATCTCCACTTTGGTATTTCGAGCCTAAGAAGAGAGGAGGAGTAGGGATACAAACTCACGCTAGAAAGGTTGTGGATTTCACCAAGATGGTTGCCCTTCCCCATGGACAGACGCTACTCTGACAAAGTGGATATCACTCCATTTGAGTAAGATCTCACTCTTGTAGAGATGATCAGGCATAGAGAATGTCCAAGACGGGGAACCCTGCATGTTTTCCATAGGGAGAGGACAAAATTTAACAACATGTGCTGAGGAAGATGCATCTTGGAATCTTAACATTCTGTAACTCAGACAAGGCAGGTTCACTTCGCACCCCTAGGAATTACATAATTGATATCCACCCTCCCTTGGGTAAAGGAAGGCATCAGTAATGTCATGGAATTGGGGTGTTGTGGAGTTATCCACCTAGGTCCCACATTATTGTGGATATGAGAATAAGTAATACCCATTAGCATGCATATGCGTAGAATCATAAGTCTATGAAACATATTGTAAAGAACTGCCCAAGGGACCTTGAAATTACTTTTTACAAACCTTGAGGGTCGTACAAGAGGATGGTTTGTACGACAGAGGTGTATCGAATTAGAGGCACTCAAAAATGGTGCCTTAGGGTAAGGAAAAGACATGAATCCCACAAGAAGTGAGTATTTCATGATAAATAACGGGTTTTAATATAATAGGTGTGAAAAAGGGACTAGGGTTCACAAATAAGTATGGTTGCATGGATAAAGGAGGTGTGCATATAACTGGAGGTGGTTTACGTTCAATAGAGGAGATTTTTGTAGAATAGAACATGGTTTTCATTCAAGTAAAGGGTATTTTGTGCAACTATCCAACCAATTAATGAACTAGGAAATGGTCAAACCCTAGGTGTTTCATGCGAAGGTGGACCCTTGGGAGACCTGTCACAGAAAATCCTATTCTTGAAATCCATCTATTGCGTGCAAAAGAGCTGTATTGTGCACAATGGAAATGGTTTAAATAATTCATCCAACATGTGAGGGGATTCCCCTTCAATTTATTGGTTCTCAAGGGATTCAAGTTCATGAAAAATTTGCGTTGCATGGAAAACTAGAACCCACATTCGGCAGCTTAGAAGGTTCTGCACGGTGAGAAAAAAAAGTCTCGGGTGCATAAATTTGTGCACTGTGGGGAAGCATTATGTGCACTCCTCTGATTTCCCATGCACCATTTCTTCCCACCCACACCAGTTCACACAATCTAAATATGCAATCGGTTTTCCCAAAATGTCAACCTGAGGCCTTCAGCTGATTTATGGGATATAGAAATACCCCCCTTGGGATCGGATCTGCGAGGGAGTGTAGGGGTTTGATTCTGGATTTAACACCGATAATCCTGACCCCTTTGAGGTGGTTCATGGAATATCTGATTCACGTCTATTAGAACCCTCATGTATCCCATGGTCTATACTGGACTTCTTATCTGATAAGCTCTGAAGCTCTCATGCATGTAAATCATTCCTACCTTGTGTTGAATTTGATATGTGTTTCACGGAGTTCCCTGACATTGGTCACAATTTTTCACGAAACGTCCGTTTTCCATGTCGGTTTCTTGGTTTTTTGCAGCACCATTTGATTTTACACGCAACCCACTGGTCTTTTCACATGGGCTCCTGGTTTTTATATACTTTACCAAGAAAAATGTTACCGATCAGTGTAACACCGGGAGTGAAGTTGTGTATGTATCATGGAGGGATAAGATGGTTGTGAATCATGAGTCCTATGGCACCAAGAAGAAAGAGGGAGGCTTGATTGGAGAATGAAGTTATTATAATAGTCGTTCTTCTCTTTTACCAATGGGCTTAAGTGCACGAGCGGAGTAATTCCATGGGTGTTAGAATCAATCTGAACATAGGGGAATAGAATGTATGAATAAAGATACCCAAAATTCAGAACACGAAGGGGGAGGCATGAGAATTAGGATAAATACTGAATGGTTTGTACACATAGTATCCCTATTGAGTTAAACTGAAAGGGGGATGAAAAATGAGGGCTGTCCACTGACCATGTACGAAAAACAGGGCATGGGTCAAAATTTCATCATTCAGTATTCTAGAACGTCCGACCAGGACCGTAGGCGAGCCATAGGCCAAGAATCTGTACTATCAGGGGGTTCCTTAAGACATGAAATAGAAAGAGGCTCTGAAAAAAACACACAAAGTGTGGAGGGTGGAGTGATGGGTTGTTCTAATAGAGTCCAACACTCTTAAAATTACACCACCATAGAGGAAACACATTCGGTGGGTGCATCAGTATGATCAAGGATCAAACTTAATTCTGAACATGACCACATTGGTAATTACTTGGGATGTTCTATAGGTTTTATGTCACACCAATAAGGATGACAAAAACATAGTATAAACGTTGTATGGTGAAGATGGTGCACATAGTTTTAAGGTCATACTGCCTGAACCAAGATCTGGGCCGAGGGGAAGAAGGTTTATTGACCCTCGGGCTGAACCCAATGCGAAAGGCCCGGATGTTGCTGCGTATCCCATACAAATGAGAATCAAGAGAAATGTGGTTCTTATATTTATGTTTAACGTCATGTTGGATGAGAGGCATGCAATGTTCAGCTGCACCAGTACACATGCTACCAAAACCACTAAGTCCACTTGAGGCTTGCTCGATGTGGGAATCAAGGAGTAGTGGTGTGATTTTATGGGTACAGGGAGGCACAAATTAGGGTAAGTGTAATTATATATTAATGACATCACAAAATTATTGAACCGTATAATTAACACGCATAGATATTTATAGGTGTAAAACTGTGTGCTGGAATTCCACTTGAACATAAGGGAGTAGAAAGATACGAATCATGGTTCCTAAGATCTGGATCACAATAATGATGGTGTGACGATAGAGGATTACAACTGTCTATGTTTGAAACACAGTATCCATTTCTCATTATCCCGTAATGGGGATAGACAAATGAGGGTAGACCACTGACCGTGTTCGAAACACGGGACCTGTCGCAAATGTTGTTGAGTTCTTCAGGGGTGTTGGCCCATGATGGTAGGTGAGCTAATGTGGTGTGATACTGGGCCATAAAGGGGTACCCTTCAAACATGGAAGTGGATGGGGATCCAAATAATTTACTCATGAATCCTAGGTATGAAATGTAAGAATGTCCATATAAAAATTCCCCACTTTGGTCTTTTTGTTAGGATGCCTTTGATTACAAAAATTAGACATATCAGATGGAGTGAATCAATTCCATTTCCATGGACAGAGGTCATAGAGTCATACACTCCTAACATAAGGTCATAGATTAGACCATTAATAGGGGCCCTGATTTAATGAAGTGCTCACAGGGTGGCAAAGTAGTCGAACCTGATGCCTGGTTCCCATAGGGATATCATAGTTTAGGGTCACAAAACTCAGACCAGGCTAGGAAGAGACAAAGAAGGAACATGGTATCATTGTCACAAAACCTAACATGAATATTAACACAAGATGTTCTCACCACACCACATGCATCCAAAGGTGTTTGGGCCAAGGGGCCCAAAAAGTGCCGGATTTATGAATCCTATGGCTGGACATGAAGAAGGAATGTTTGGACATTCTTATGTATCCCATGATGATGGGTATCAAGCCATAAATATTTCTTGAAAATTTCACACATTTTAGTGTCCTAAGATAATGATGGTCGGATCTTAGTTTAATGGTCTTAGATCTCATACCATAGATTTAAATGAGGTAGGTATACATGTGGTGAAACATTTCAAAATCCGATGTGAATAAGGATGGTTGGTGTCCATATCATACCATGTGCTCCCTAAGGAGGTTTTAGGTTGACAGACCGAAAATTAATGTTGGGCTGGTCCCAAGGAAACGTTCTAGGGAATTTCTATGTACCCCATTAGGATGTGGATAATGACATGCATAGATTTAGATGTGGCATGGTAGGGTACCAATGATAGGGACAATATTGTCGTGTTGGTCAGGCCCATGAACCAAAATAAGCAGGATTTGATAGATCTAGTTTGTTCTTTAGGATGGCTATGTTTTGTTATTATTGTAAGGTGATAAGCCTGGGAAGGAGAATACAAGAATCACTATAGTAATCAAGCCATGTGAAGACATTGAAATATGGTATGGTGGATAACTACTACCAAACATGATGTCCCCTCAAGTGAGGACATCGCAATGAAATTCCGTTTTTTATCATGTGGCATGGATGATAATGTCATAGTTCATGGTCGTATGATAGGACCAACCCCTTCATCTTAACATATTGATGTAAACGTGTAATAGTTTAATGTCATGGCAGACTAGACCTCATATTTTAACATCATATGGTTGGGACACATACAAGAGAAACTAGGTTTTTAGGCGGAATGAACATGGCATGGTAAAGCACACCTGACATGAATGAGGAAGAGGCCCACACCAAACCACGCACAATTCTAGGGATGAATCCTTGGGCCTATGGGATAAAAAATTCCAGAGAATATGGGTATGGAACCAAATATGAAATGTCAAGGTGTTAAAATGTATCATATGAGGATGTGAATCAAGGTGTATGTAGTTCTGAGAGTGCATTTTAACATCATGAAGGATGGGAGGTAGTAGATTCTAGATCCTAGATGTGGAGTATGTGGTACAACAATTGAATACCAAACATGAGTGAAGACATAATACCATACATGCCACACCATGAAATCCTTTGAATGTTAGGTCAAAAAGGACAAACATAAGAAGTAATTAGTTTAAACAAAGGTGGGCCCAAAGACAAGATGCACAAGTGTTCCTGTATATCCTATAAGGATGGGAATCAAACTATAAATAGTTCTGAGGGTATACAGTTCTGATGCCTTTAGGAAAATACATAGAATGTTCATAGTTTAAGTTCATAGAGCTCAGACCATATAGAAGAGAGACTCTTCCTAACAGGCACAATACATGACCAAATTTCTAAGTCCACATGAGCTATGCTTGATGTGGGGAAAAGGGTAGAAATGGTCTTTACCACACATTGAATACATGAGAAGGGGAAATCAGTGTGGAGCCCTGAATGATTCCTCACCATGGATTTTCCCTTATAATGTGCCAACGCGCACTAAGGGACAGTACCAAAAGTGTCGAAATTCCACATGGACATGATGGTGTGGAAAAGGATGTGAATCACACAACTAATTTGTAAGGATTTTTGGGGGTGCAGTGATGATGGAGGATAAGTGTTGATTGTGTTCAAAACACAGTATCCATATTGTGTGAGCTGAAATGGGAACAACAAATGAGTGTCAACCGATGAACATATTCTCACTGTGGGATTGTATAAATTTGTCGTTCGAGGTCCTTGAGGATGTTGGCCCAAAATAATAAGAGACTCCTTACACTGATTATCCGAACTATTTAGGGGCCCATTTGGATGAAAAAATGATGAAAGACGAAATAAAGGGGAGAATGCACCCTAAGGATGGGCGATAACATGTCAATATGGGATTCAACACTTTAGGTGTTGAACCGGAGTCCTCCTAGGCACATTGGTGGTCAACAAAAAGGGTCGAGGGGCCCATTTTGAGAGAATTTGACTCGAAATGATGAGTGTAGAATAGGGGGATGGAGATATCTTAGAATAATTTGGTATGTGGCGTAGTTGTTACAAACCACAAATGAATCAGGACACAAATTCATACTACACCACGTGCCCCTATCCTGGATGAACTCAGGCCAGGGTGCCCTAGAGATAAGGAGGTTTCTATGAAATGGGGCTGGTCCAGAAGGACAAATATTTTGGTGGTCCTAAGTATCCCATAAGGATTGGAATAAAGCCACACATAGATCTGGAGGATGCTATGTAGTTTTATGTCATGCGATAATGACGCAGATAGGGGAAAATTATTTCAATGTTGGATGAGTACGACACAACGAGTAACCTAAGGTGAATGAAAACGTTAGCCCATACCACACCTTACCACCCAAATGAAAACATGGGAAAGGGGGCCCATGATGTTGAGAGACCTATGATGGGATGTCCCAAAAATTTTGCAGTATATCATCTTGTAGTTAGTATGATGGTGCTCTTATTTTAAAGCCATTGGGCTCGGACCACCTGTGTAGTTTAACATCCACGGGATGAAGAAAGAGGTGGAGATCTCCAGGGAGGGGGATAAATGGTCCAATAATGATAATATTGACATGAATGAGGGAAAAAGAATTCACCACACCATGTGTTTCGACACAAGGGTAGAATCTAATGTTTGGGGTTGGGCCTACGGAAAAAAATTGCATGTATTCCTACATATCCTATAAGGATGGGAATCAAGCCATACATCATTCTGGAAAGTGATGTTTGAAATCTTTTATTATCATGGATACGAGGGGATTTTAGTTTAAGGTAGTGGATCTCAGAACATAATGGTATATCGTCTACACATAGTTTAATGTCATGTAGGATGAGTGCTGAGTAGTTTTACAAATTTCATCTTAGGGGAATCACACATTATATCATCATGTGTTGAGGACGGAACAATTTAAGGTCACATGGGACCACATGGATCTTAGTTTATGGTTGTAATGCTCCTAAAATTTTGCGGTTTTTCATCATGTGGGATGGTAAAGCAGTTTAAATTCATGCAGGATGTAACAATTTAATGTCATGTAGGACAAGCAACTCATGAAATGTATTTCTTGGGAAATTTGGAATTGGTGGGAGGATTTATACACTCTCCATCCTTGTTAACTAGGGATTACACACCATTTGGGGTAAACCTTGTGAATGACTTAAGGTCCTTCCCATTTGGGATTTAGATTGGGTGGTTTCCTACTAGGTATAATTGGTATTCTCAGGGTAAACACCGTGAAACCATGAAATAATGTGCGGAGAAAAAGTTTCTTGTTAAAATCTCTAGCTACCTTGTTCAGATACCTTTCATGATTGTGGAGAGCACAATGCCAATTCTCATTAAACGCTTCCAAATATCCCATAAGTATTTATGCTGCCATATTTGGTTCTTGCTGATGATAGACAGATGCATGTAATGAAGATAATTTAATCACGATGGATAGGATGACCCTTGTTCTATACACCAGGGAATATGGGGTCACCTGGGTGGAATTGCGAGTTGTTGTATGAGAGTCACAAAAGGTATTGGGTAGTTTGTCTGGCCAACTCTTCTTGTTCAAAACAACCATTTTCTACTGAATTTTAGAGAGGGTTTTTTGTAATTCCACAATCATCCAATTTTCATGATTTTGATAGAGGGAGGTATGGTTAGAACAGATGTTGTACTTGGCATACAACTTCTTCAACTCAGCTACATGGAAATTGGTGTCGTTATTGGTGAGGCTACCTTGAGGGGCTCCAAATTGGTAGATTATGCTGGAGCTAAAAAATTAAATTATAGAATGTGCAATGACCTCTTAGTGTAGAATGGCCTCTTCCCACATGGAAAGGGAATATATAGATGTTAGAATGAACATGAACTGGTGAGCTGTCACCAGTGGATATGATCCCATAATATCGAGTCCCCAGACTGCAGAGGGACAATAGTACTTGGTTGTGTGGAGTGGAACTAGATAAAAATTCACAATGTTATCATGAATTTTTCTTGGATGTCACCTCTATGAAGACTTGATGAAGTCATAGATCATGGAGGGCCAAAAATACCACAACCTTCAGATCTTGGGAGATAGTTTCAGCCCGGTCTGATGATCCCCACCAGAGTTGGCATGAACCTCTTGCATGTCCTAAGAAATATCACCTCCTTGAATTCAATAGATAAGAACACCATCAAACATGTACTTTTAAGAAGCTATTTTCAATACTAAGACCACTATGGAGAGTAAAAAATAATGCGTAGCACCGGATTCACTCACACTCAGCTCGATCTATCGAGAGATTACCGTGTTGGGGGAACTGGATAGTGGGGGTCATCTAGTAAGGATTCACTTCTAGAACTACATCAGGGGGACCTGGGGTCTTTGACATGGAGGTGTTAGTGGTACACTGTCTTAGGTGAGGGCTATCATCGTCGACCAGAGTGATGGGGGTGATGAATCTCTAGTGTGCCATATGGATAATCAAATAACTATAATGAGGCTCTAAAAGAGATGCAACTAGGATAACCAAGGCAGAATCTGGACCGTTCTAGGATCGAGGGAAATGAGTAACCTCTAGCCTAGATGGGAACTCAGCCATCAAATGGCGGGTAAGATCCAATAGAAGTAAAATATATCGATTTCTGATGACATAGTCATTGTTTAACTTCTTGTTGACTAGTTCAGAGTCCTATTCCACATGAATGTGGGGGACATCGATCTCGAGGGTCGGCTCAATGCCAATGATGAGAGCCTGATACTCTTCCTCACTGTTGGTACACCACTCTGATAATTGGACTGAATATGGCAGAATATCTTGTGCTGGAGTGATGAAGAAAATTATGAGTCCCACTCTATTGAGTCTGTGGTCATTTTTTATTCTGAAGGAAGGGCTTTGGGAAGTGCCATCAAATTGAATTTTCCAACATAGAATGGATTGGTATACTGAGTGGATTGCCTCATCCGGAAAATCAAGGTCTAGGGACTAGTTTATGGGAGATGGATGGGTGGAAAGTATGTCTTTATTGCTCATCACTTAAGATCCTTTTGAGGTAGAAATCTAATTTCAAACTGTTTGAGGATCAATTCCCACCTCGCAAGAAGGCCTCTCAACATGGGGTTGTTTATGATGTACATCAGCGGATCCACTCCGGACAGTAGTTTTACCTCATTGCACTGCAAGTAATGTCACAATTTATGTATTGTTAATACCAGTGAAAGGCATCTCTTCTCAATGGGGGAATATTTTTTCACTATATCTAGGAGCATGAAACTACGATAGTAGAGGGTTTTCTCTATTCCCTCATTTTTCTTATGTGAGAGAAGGGCGCTGAGAGATCATTCCACGGTCGTCACATAAAGAACCAGTGGCTTTCCTAAAATGGGTGGCATCAGGACTAGAGAATACAATAGTTATATATTGATTTACTCATAATTAGTATGACATTATTCATCCCACTAATAGACAGTGCCATTCTTCATGAGTTGAGAAAAGGGCTTACAATTTCCATCCAAATTTTCAATGAATCAGCATATATAGGATAAGTGGCCTTGAAAGCCTCGATGCTATCGGAATGAGGGGCTTAATCTTATCTGGATCAATCTCGATGCATCTATTTCTGAAAAAGAAGCCGAGAAATTTTTTTGGGGTATCCCTGAAGGAACAATTCAATGGGTTCGTCTTCATATGGTGAGAATGTAGAAATATGAACAATTTCTGAAGGTCTTTGATATATTATTGACGTTGGTGAGATTTGACCTCAAGATCGCCCAAATAGAATTCCTCCAATGTCACGAGGATCGGCGTAAATGTGTGGTGCATGTAACGCTATTAGGTGGAACCTACATTTTATATACAGAAGGGTGTTTCCTGGTAAGAGAAATTACCTTATGATACCATGAAGGCTATGGAATGTTCATCCTCAGTGTCCCTTTGGATTTGGTTATACCCGGAATACACATCCATGAAAGAGAGGGCAGGAAACCCAGCGGTGGTGTCAATCAAAAATTCAATCATGGGAATGGGAAAATCGTCTTTTGGATAGTGACGGTTGAGATCGCGGAAGTTGATGCAGACATTGATCTCTCTATTCTTCTTCCTAACAAGAATTATATTGGCTAACCATCTAAGGTAATATACCTCCTTGAAAATATTTCCTTAGATGATCTTATAAACCTCATCCTCTACCATGACACTGTGGGAAGGGTGCATCTTTCTGGGAGGCTGTTTGAACCCACAGTGATTAGTTTGAAGAACAAGGCGGTGGACAGTGACCTATGTATATAGTCCTAGAATATCATTATAATTCCAGGAAAACACATCCTGATGCTGCTTCTGGAATTTCATGTACATCCTTTTCTCTTTGATAGAAATAGTTGTTCAGATCAATGTGGGTTTCAGATATGTCTCGCTACTGAGGTTCACCTGTAGTAGTTCATCGACCATGGTGGAGATGTCCTCTCCAAAAGCAGGGGTGAATTATCTAAATCCTCTTCTCCACTTATGGAAGAGGAATCCCTGGTAGGATTAGATTATTCTGATTTAACATATCATGATGGGAAATATTGAGTGGTGTTAGACACTTCCTCACGGTACTCCTGTGCTGTCAAAACCATAGCGATAAATGACGTCGATATGATCCCATATGGTATTAGTCCCAAAGGGACCATTCATGATAATACTGAATCATTAGTGGTGCATCATCTTGAGATGATTTATCTCAGCAGAGAGAAACAAGCATGTGTGATGTATTTCCATTTCTATGGGGAGGACATCCCAATTCCTTATGGGAGTTGGGGCTCTGGGATCACCCGGGACTGATTTTTATAGGAATATGAGGTGATATTATAGAGTTAAAAAGACTTGGGAATGTGCTTCCAACTTGTTCCTAAAATAACTAAGCATTGAACCATAACTAGGGTCATAGCCTCCAATCGGTGGATCATGAAAATGTAGGCATCACCTAGTTCTATCCATGGGTTGGTCACATCCATAGTATGATCAACCTAGTTATCCTAAATATGCATGTCCTTGCTCCTGTAATTAACATCATCCAGGTAACGGGTTTCACAGGAGGAAAAGGGAGACTCTTCACCTAGAATAATGTCCACCCGACCATTAAGGGTGTACTAAAGGAACTGGTGATATGATGAAAGGACCGCCACATCTAGGTGAATATATGGCCCACCCCTCAATGTGTTATAGGTGGTGTCCTAGAAGACAACCACAATCATAGTGCTGGCTACCATTCTAACTAACTTGGTCTTCAGGATGATCTTGGCATCCATATTCTTTTCTGTTCTATCATAACTTTAGATTTTTAGGTGAGAGGGACTCAAATCATCCTCAGATAGCCCCATTTTTCAACGTTTATAGGATGAGATTAGGTTGATCCCATAGCATGTGTCGACAAGGAAGTGACAAACCTACATGCCATTGAAATGGCTGGTGATGTACAATGGTACGATTTTCCCATGTATGGGAGATCCTTCACCTTCTCTAGAGAACGAGATAATGGACTAGAAATCAACATGCTCGACTGCCTTAGCATGGAGGCCTTATGAGGATGCAACCTCTATCTCGAACTGGAGGGGGTTTCTAAATGCTTAAGCGAGTGATTCAAACATATCTATTGACAAGAAAATGGAAACACTGATAAAGATCCTAATAGGAATGATGGAGAGCTACTTAAGGATATCATACTTCCATTCCAAGAATGAACATCTTCCTACTGTAGGTTTTTCCGCAACATGGTGTATGATGGACCCTTTCGACTGAACCGGCACCTGACTCGTGCTCGGAAGGTCCTGCTGCTCGCTAGTAGAGGCTCATGGAGTGACTTACAAATGTGGCTCAGATGACTGAGGTTGGTCCGTAACAGAGCGTGGCTGATCACGGCGCGGTCAGGACAACTCTTCCTGATCAAGTAACACAAACGGTGGCGAAGGCGGACCAGATGACACTTGATTAGAAGGATGTGTGTGCTGAACTCTATGCTGGGCCTACTATCTAGTTTTGGTGGCACACATATCTTGGATATAAGTACTGACTAAGGCACTCTGGGGACCCATATAGCTGTGGCCTCGTTGACGCTGGCAATAATTATGAGCATTGTGAGGATCCTTCTGGAGGTCCTCACCATTAGAAATCATGTAGGGGTTTACCAGCTCCCTGGTATTAACCGAGGCATACCCTTGTTTACTACTCAAAAAATACAGCACCACTAGATGGATTCTAGGGGAAATTTCAATCTCTAGGGGTATGAATTCACTGAGAGTACGGGATGATGATGACATTGGCGAGGGACTTGGTTTTTCCTTGCATTGTTGATGCCTACTCTTCTGGGAAGAGGAAAGTTGAGCCGTTGATGTAGAATTACTGGCTGTAGGTAATGCAGAAACCCCTGAAGGCTCAAGTCGATTTAGACATGCAATGATAATACCATGGGCACAAGAGACTCCCTTAAGAGCCATCCAGTCATCATACATTTGGGACCTACTATTAAGAACCTCATTCCAATCACCTTTGCTATCACTGCCACTATCAAAGTTCATGAATAGACTTGCCACTTATGTTGGAGATGGGGAAAAATAGACTATGTTGTTATCAACCTAGTCCTGAAGCCATAATTTAATCACAGAGAACTCTCTATGGGTGTGACCCAAGATCTGGCGATAGGGGTATTAATTGGGGAGATTAGTGAGATCCGCCTATTTTGGCCTCCCATATTTGGGAAAAAATATAATTCCCTGTTCCAAGGCACATCAGAAATATGAGGGGACATGAGAATCATTTAATGAGTAGGTCTAGTTTCTAATGTCAGGGAAGGGGGGTCTGGGAGCCTAAACCTGAAGAGGGGCTAGAGTAGCCTGTCGAGGAGGTGGACCCTGGTTATCTCGCCTAGGTGGTGGTGGCGCATTACATGAGGGAGCATGCCAATTTTGAGGTTGGTGCTACTCGGCCAAAGACTGCACCTAAGGTGGAGGGCCTCTATGAAGCTGTAGAGGTGGATACACTAGTAATTGAACTAGTATCCTAGGGCCCTGTACTTGGACAACCACAACGGGCTCAGCCTTTGCATATCTTCTTGTGGGGATTGTAAGAGGAAACATACATTCTTGTGTAGCATACCATAAGGCTTTTTCTAGACGCCGTGCCTTATTAGGGAAGTATAGAAATCCCCCAGGGTAATTACGAGTAATTATAGAGGGGGCTAGTTCAATCTTGACATTCCCCACACACATTTTTAGCAGCTGTTCTTGAATCGGGGACATATCCATGAAGTAATTGAGGCATTTCCACCATGAAATAAAGACTATGAAAAACTTGAATAACCTATTATTACACCTGAAAAGGTAAAAATACTAATCTTCTAGGTGGTTGAGTTAAATTAGTAAAGAAGCTGTCTACGAAGATATTTCGATCCGACAACTGACCCGATGGGTAGCTTTCTTTAAGAGACAAACACAATCCCCTCCCATATCTATACAAACCATCCGATTTTGGCGGCCTCTTTCTAAGCTAGAGTTCCCAACATGAGACCACACCATGAGATGAAAGGGGACATATGCTGTAGTGCGTTTCCCATCCCATCAAAGGGGGATAATGTTGGATTTCTGAAACCCAGGGTGCTGGCATATCATCCAGCCATGCCGGATATGACATTCCATCAGGTAGGATTGCCATCTATTGAGTTTCCAATTCCTCAAGGTGGGCAATGAGCTCTGGCATTTGATCATCTAGGATGGGGTTCTTGTTTTGAGAAGGATCCCTAACCACCAATGTGTTTTCATATTCTTCAACATGATAAGTTGGCCCAGCGGCTCATGGACCGGCTGGTGGGATGACCTATAGAGCGGTTGGGGGAACCTAAGCTGGGTCCTATGGATTATCATGCCGCTCAAGTGGATTTGACAACACATAGATCAACCTATAACAATATGTTTCTACCTATAACTTTTCTACATGGGTAGGAGGGTTAGGGTCACCGGGGGGAAACTCACCTAGGGGATGTTTTACCTTACCTTACTGCCCCGACCGAGGGTCACCATAGTCTGGTCATTGCATTATGACACATTCAGTGAGGAGGTAATCAAACATATTCTTATTTTTTGTAAGCTATTGACACAAAACAGATTTTTCAGGATCATCCTCTATCTACTGCACTGAGCTAGAGGGGTCAAAGTGTTTGATGCCCCAAGGTTCTTCATACCCTTATGGGGATTTCGGGCGATGAACAATGACTCGGTGGATACTGGAAGACTCAGTAGATTTATCTTTAGGAACGTAACCCTTCATAGTGGATCCAAAAGGTGTGGAAATCCCTTGGGGGGTATGTTTATCACTAGGAGATCTATCTCTGTCTCTTCCTCTAATAGATCAGACATGTTAACAGTGACTCCAACGAATGACATATCCTTGATATCAATTGGGAAATTAGGCACACACCAGATAGAACTAAAATGAAGGGAAAAATACCGCCCCAACCATGGACCTCAACGTGTGGGGAATCCACCTTGATTATTCTGTAGAGCACATTAATGATCTGAATGCATCATTTATTGATGGTCTGGTGGGGACTAGGTGACTCAGGGCATTAGGCCATAGGGAGTGCAGCCATATCAACAATATGACAATGCTGGTCAATATCTTCAAAGAGTTCTTTACTCTTGGGGTAAGCCACTCACTGATAATGGAGATGGAAGTGAATTGTCTATAGTGTTTGGAAAAAGCACATGAATTATTCTTGGGTAAGTGATTCTAGCGCACTGAAGTTGGGAGTTTCAATTGGCTAGAACAATTCTGGGAAATGATCTGTTGTGTGAATATCTTAAAATCACCTTGTCTCAGACTCAGGATCTAGCACTTGGTTTTCCCAATCATCAACTCGGGGAGGTTTGGGGATTGGTAGCCACACAGAAGAAGGCTGATGAGACAGTAGTCTGGCCACTGTAGAATATAACAAACGAGTTGACAAGCCACCACATCTCGTGCTATCATGTGATGAATGTGATGACTAAGACACTATAACTCAAAAAAACAAGAAGGAGAACATGGCTTATGGCCCAAGGGCTGCAGTCACATATAGTGTGCCATGCTATTTAATATCCATTATTTGTCCCCAGAATAACTCTTCATGATCTATGATTATAGAAGAGAATGACCATGTTGATGATATAGAGGATTTCATTACCAAACCATCGGAATGGGCAAAATCATCCTCTTCTAGGATGTCTCAACAGAGGGAGGTGGGAATCTGGTGGACCTGACTTTTTGGAAGGATGAGGATGATATGTCGTGTTCCTGCCCTGACCCTTGATATGGAGGATCAAGGTGAGTGTTTAATTATCAAATCACATTCCACCTCAGAATTTGTGAATAAGACATGCTTAATTTCTATCTGAATCTTTTCAGCACTCTTCTTTTTATTGTCGGCCACCCACACTCCTACCGTGGGATGGATCTTCAGGATATGGTAAATTTTTTAATCAAGCTGTACCTTCATACAAATTGATTATGGGGTGGATAGGACTTCCGCCTAGGTGAGTTGGGTGTGTGGATAACCTGGATGGATGTTAGAGGGAACATGGGGAAGACATCTGTGTCCACAGGTTGAAAAATGGAGGGATTCTCTATAGGAAGTGCTGGAGTAGGTAGGACCACTGCTAGAACAAGTTGGATCATGGGTAGGGCCTCCATTCTTATTTATTTTTCCATCATCTGTGCAAGGAGTGTCTTCATACTAGTCAAGAGGCACACAGGAGGGACATCCAAATTGGGATCCCATGAAGCGAGGAAAATATCAGCTTCTATGATTATTGGGATGAGGAGGACCTTATTCGGTTTTTTTAAGGTCACGGGTAAGACTCCCATAGTGACGGTTGACTGGATGGGTGACATCGTCACATAAGTGACCTGTGAGAAGAGGAACATCTCCATACCTGAGGTCATGGGTGCAGAAGAGGCATCTGTACTGGGTGTCAATGCAGTGGGGAGGACATTCATTCAGATTAAATGTTGAATGGGGAGGAACTCCACGTTGATCATGGGAAGGGTAGGACCCACAATATCCTTGGTGATGGTACAGGGTGGATCTCCATACTAGATTTCATCACCACAAGTCATCCCGCAATAGAAGCCACTTTTGTCAGCGACCAGGAGAGTTGGAAAATTCTGCCCATGGGGTGGTTGGGACCTTAATCTGGGTTGGGTGAATAAGTGCACCTACTTAACATAAACATGGGATGATGGTATGCATCAGCAATGGCATGGGCCAAATTATCCATTGACATTGACACCCCTCATCGGGCATCCTCATTGAACTACACCCAATGATGGTGTCAGGTAAATCAGACAAGGGACGGTGGTGAAGGTCCATAGCTCACCTAATCCTCAGCTCGTGGGGCCAGGTGGTGGTGCTAATGTGGCATAGTGAAAGCCTTCTGTGGGAGCTCTTGGTAAACGATTATAGCTAGGCTAGCCCAGGAATCCCTCACCATATTGGCACATGGGAGGGAGTTATCAAAGCATTATGAGGAGAGGCTCAAAAAATGATTATACATCGGAGAAGGGATAAGTGGCTCCCTGCATGGAACATAGGGGTACTGGTGGTGGTGAGGCACATAATACTTTTAGTCTTGTCGTTCCATATCTCTGGTTGGGATAATCCCCTCATCCTCTTATCGTTGAACAAGGTTGTTTATTTACCTTCTCTGAATGACTTCAGAAGGGGAGATGGTGCACAGGAACCCATCATCCATGGACATGGAGGCCGCCATTGGGGAGATGCGGCAACATGGGATTTACACATTGATGTTTCCCCTACCCCTTTTTCGATGGGTGGGATGTGATTGGTTTCATATCTCGATAGATTGGATCCTACCAAGAATGGATATTTAACCATTAGTGATGAATGAAAGAAAGTGACGTCTTGTTCCCTACCTCTATTTAATCTTATATATTTGGTAAGAAGGATCCATGCTGACAATGTCATATATCTGGATGTCCAATGTTCAATAGCCCCAATTTCTACTGAGTTTCTAGCCATGCCCTCTATTTTATTAGTGGGACCTAGAGCCAGATAACCGGTTCTGATGACACGCTAATCCACTAATGTATCGAGCTCTAAAAATATCCAAATTAGAGAGAATAATTTCATGTTAGGTTCATCATTTCTGTTTCTATTTCTTTTGTAGGGGCGCACATCTATCTATTTTGGAGGATGTGAAACTGTTTCCCCACATTATCCCTATCCAAAGGTGGGTGATATACACCGCTTATTCATGGAAATTTTCTCCTCAATCAAAACGTGATGATTAGATGTCAATTTCCCCTTCCATGGATTCCTCCTCAGAGATCATTGTCAAGTATAGGTCTCCCTTATAGATGTAATATGTTGTTCGTGAAACCCTTAACAATGTCATGTCATCATGGATGCCGGTTAATTATGATACTTCTGTCCAAAAATTCCAAGGGTCTAGTGAGCGCAACAACCTTCAGTCGGGGGATTAGTGACATTGGATATCGCTGGAATTCCTGGATGCTAGAATAGTGATGCATCTAGGTTTCTTCCCCTTATTATAGGGATTCTCACGGGTGGGGAAGCACAAGGCATCCCACGTCTAATGTAATAAATCTTATGCCACAGACATGTCTTTATGGTTTTCCTCACCTTCCCTTATTTAACATAGGGTATGCCATGAAATTAACATCTAGTAGAGTTGGATCAGAATGATTTGAACACTGACGGAAGTGGATCAGATAGGTGTGATTATAGGAACGATCACCGATGTTGGGGAAAACATGTAGTTAATTAACCTATTACTTCTATGAGTACCGAGAAAGTGGTTGAAATGACCTCACTGGGATGTGGAAGACCTGGTAAAAATCAGGATGAATATGGATTTTTGAGAATTGATGGAGTGTGAGATGGGACCATCGTGAGGAAGATGGTGATATTGGGAATGAGCCATATAGAGAATTACTACATATCCCCGTGGTGTGGATTCAATGTCCACGTAGTTTGGAGTGGAGGATTGTGGATTATGATCTAGGGAGGCCTATGAAAATGGACACATAGAAGAGATTTGGAGGAAGTAGAACTTCCAGGTTGGGGCATGACCTTCCTGAAACACATAGACTTGAGAGAGAGACCATAATGGGAAATGAGTGACAAGATTTATCATTAGGGAGGCTTCCTACCTATCATAGTGGTGGGGAATCAATGTCCACATAGTTCAGGTTGGGGGTATAGAATCGGGTTGTACCCATTGGACAATGACCCAACGATATACTAGGGAATACGTGTGGTTATCAGCCCATGTTGGTCTAACACACAAGGGGCGGACAAGATATGTGGGCCCCAGTGAAGGGGACTACAAAGGGTTACTGCTATATGGGGCTACAATGACATACCACTGGTTGGGGTTGTCAATGGATTACTACTAACTGGGGTTCCAATGGCTTTACCGCTAGTTGGGGTTACAATGGATAACTGCTAGATGGGGTTGAAAATAGCTTACCATGGATAGGGGAACACAATGGATTACCATCAATTGGGTGGACGAACATGAAGTGGTCGGGACCGATGGGTGTTGATGTTGAACCTCATGGAGGATTCCTATAAACCTTCCCTAGGTGACAAGGATCAATGTTCGTGTAGTTTGGGATGGTGGATACAGTTTTAACATCATGTGGAATGATGGGGAACTGATGTTAAGGGGTTTGGACAAGTAGGTGTTGGTCATGAATAAAAAAGTGGCTTCCTAGGTACCTTTCCATGGAAATTATCAATGTCCATGTAGTTCAGAATGGTGGATACAGTATTAGGCCATACGAGATAAAGGTGAACCAATGTGAAGGCGCTGGGACAAGTAGGTGTTGGGCTTCAACCTCAGGGAGGCAACCTACGTACCTTGTCATGGTAATGATCAAAGTCCACGTAGTTCAGAATGGTTCTTGGGGATTAATCGAAATGGTGGTCGAGGAAGGATTCTATGGTCAATGCTTATTCTAAGCCCACGTGAGTCATGCTCGGTGTGAGAAACAAGAGGTAGCAAAGAGCTAATAATCACATCGCAAAAGATGAATGAGTGGGAAGTGGAATGGGAATGAGACATGGTTGGTGGCCTAAAGAGGAAACAAGAGATTACGCATGGTTAGTAGAACAAGGAGGAAACATGGGTTTAGGTGCGGTTAGTGGCCCAAAGGGGAGACAAGGGTTTGAGCATGGTTAGCAGCCCATGGAGATGGAGATTGAGACTTTCTATAGGATGGAGGCCCTATCGTGACAAATCTCAGAGGAAGAGAGACGACATAGTGAAGGTCCCTATGGTCATTTCTCCTTTTTTTTCTTTGTCACTGAATAAGAGAGGATGATTAAGGATGATAACTCCCATAAGAAGCACTAGAGGATTCCACCATGATGGATTCCCTTCCCGGCACATAGACACCACTCCAATAAGGAGGATCTCCTCCCGGGTGAGGAAGATTTCACTCCCATGGAGAAGATAGGGTGTATATAATGTCTTAGATGGGGCACCCCACATGTGTTTCATGGTGTTGGGATATAGATTAATGACATGTGATTAGGATGACAACTCTTGACATTTTAACATCCTGCAGCTCCGACGAGGTGAGTTCACTCCACACCCTTAGGGATTACATAACAGATACCCGACCACCCTTGTGTAAGGGAAGGCATCAACAATGCCATGGTGTTTTGGTGATATAGAGTGACCCACTGAGGGTACCACATTAGCATGGCTATGAGAAGAATCAAAATCCAATAACATTTTTAAGGGAAGAAGCATAAGGCTAAGCAATGCAACGTAATTCACAACCCAAGGTACCTTGAAATTAATTCGTTCAAACCTGGAGGGTCATATGGGAGAAGGGTGTATATGAAAAAGGTGTCAAATTTAAAAGGGGATGAACATGGTGCCTTAGGGTAAGGAAGAGACATGAAGCACACAAGGAGTGAGGATTATGGAAAAAATAAGGCGTTTTCATGCTATAGGCATGAAAAATGGGACCAGGGCGCACAAAGAATACGGGATTCATAGATAAAGGATGTGTTCACGTAATTAGAGAAGGTTTACATGCAATAGGGGAGATTTAAGCCTAAGTGTCCATGGTTTGTATCCACGTAAATAAACATGCGTCTAATTGGCCAATCAATGATGGAACTAGGCGAGGGTCAAACCCTAGGGGTTTTGCGAGAAGGAGGACCCCTAGCTGACCTATCACAGAATATCTTATACCCGAATTCCATCTTTTTTTATGAGGAAGAGGTGTATTTCATGTAGGGGAGATGGTTTTAATTCTTTATCCCACATTTGAGGAGGGTTCCCCATCTATCTATAGGCGCTCGGGGGCAGTGGCTGCACACGTAATTCGGGATATATAGAAAACCTGAGCCCACAGTCGATCAGGTGGATATTTCCTTATGGCACGTAAAAATTCTCTTAGGCACATGAATTTTAACTATGTGGGGGTGGCTTTACATGGACTCCTCTGATTTTCCACGCACTTTTTCATCTTGTCTCAGAAAAGTTCGCTCAGTCAAAATATGCCACCAGTTTTCCCAAATTGTCGACTTGAGGCCTTGGGAAGATTATCATCTTCTACAATCATCTTTGATAAGGGAATAAAAATAGAGTTTGAATCACTTTTGTACTTATGTATCTCATGAAATATTCTTGAGAGGGAGATAATTTTAAATTTATGATCAATGGGCTTTGGGTGGATATTAATTTGGGGATGGGTGATTATTATTATGAAATGATGTGAATGTGTATTAATTTATAAATTTTATACTTCATCATTATGTTGTGGAAAATTTTAAAATCCTTAACCACCTCATGGATTTCATCCATGGTGATAGGGATTTTGGTCCTAGATTTTATCATTAAAAATATTGAGAAAAAACTCCCTTTAACTATTTTAATGTGTAGATGATTTTTTTGTTTATAATGAAACTCCTTTGGAATAACAAACGACATTTTTGGATTTCAAATCATCTTTATAAGTCTGGAAATATTATTATTATTATTATTAAATACCTTATTTTAATGAAAAAAATTTCTTATCAAAATTCTTTCATGTTATTTATTACATCATTTTTTCATAATAATTATGTCATAATTCATATTGCATACACAAATGTATTATTACTGTTTTCCTAAATGTTTGGATATATTTGAAAATTCTCAAAAATATATCATTAGTTAATTATGATTTGTAGATTCAATTTATGAATAAATTTTTTTAAAAAATAAAACTTTTTATATATGATAAATTAAATTATTAAAAATTTCACTTATTGTATTTCCATGTTATGGGTTTTGTTCTAGATATTTAAATAATTTTTTTAATAAAACATAACACTATTATACAAAATATACGAGGAATCTTATTATTTTTCACTAACTAATATTAAATGTTAATAATTATATTTATTATTATTACCAAATGATTTGTTATTGTAAAATTTTATGTATATTTTTTAAATTAATAAAAAAAAATGGGTTGATTCCCGATGGTCACAATCAAATTGTCACCATACGCTTCCAATGATCACATTACCCATTATATTAACACTTCCTTATAACATTTGGAATCATTCATAACCTTACCTATGTTCTTAAAGAATTTATATTACATTTCTTATTTAATTATTCACAATATAAATGTATCTTATATTTTTATTTATTAATTTTTTAATGTGAAAGTTCGATGTTCTTGATTATAATGTTTCCTTGTATTATTACGAGGTCCATTGTATTGTTTACTACTACTTTTATGACTATTAGTTTAATAGTGAATATTATAATATGATCATTAAATTAAATGTCCCATTATTTCTATAAGAGTTTTTTATTATATCCATCTATCAGGTCTCACCTTCTTCCCCATAGATAATTTCACCCTCAATGTTATTGTATAGACCAGTCCATAATCAAATGTGGGAAATTTATTAGAATTTAAATCTATACTTTATTAATCCTCCAAAGTACTTTCACCAATCGAGTATTCCAATTAATGAAAATTTTCTCTCTAATTACATTAATCTAGACATCCTATTCATTTTATAACATGTTAGAATCTAGGGTTATTTCATCAGTAATGAGTACAAGAATTGGGTAAGGAAAATACATTCTCAATTGTAAAACATGAATGAAATCATATATATCAGAGAGGTTGGGTTCCAGATCTAATTATTAACACACTATTAATATTCTCTCTTAAATTCCAAAGGACTTATATACCATGAATATATATTTCTCTTTATAAAAAATATTAAACTCTCATCCATGGAGACACTTATAAAATATGATATATTTCATGAAGTTATATTTTCTGTCTTCGAAGATACATGGGATCTTCATTTAAAAGTCCCATAACATCTCAATATCTGATTTCGAGTATGATTCAACCGTTGCGATTAATTATTTAAAGTGGAAGTTAGAATGTCCTTCGAACATCATTTATTACATCAGCCTAAAAAAGCATTCTTCATCTGGAGGAAAATATTTTTTACTACGGGTTAGACGAAAACATGGAAGTGTATCTTATGGAATCTGAAGTTAACCAGGTTGATAAGATGGGAGGGTGTACTTGATTATATTTTATCTTTTATTTAACTTTGTGGATTTTGTTTTACAGGATTACCTAGACCATTATTACATTATCCTCTTGAACTCTTTTTAACTTAATATTTTTATTCTTTTGGTTTAATAAATATTTTCAATTGTAATTATATTTATTTATTCAAATTATCTAAATAAATTATTTACCAACATTGATACAACTTAAATTGAATCTATATGGATCTATCATCTTTAAAGGTCTCTTCACTGAGTTTTGGAAGAACATATTTCCATTCTTAATCATTTTCCTATAAGGTTAGAGTAATATATATTATCCTAAAAAATGCATTATATAGTGATATTTGAATTCATAAATTTGATCTACTATTGTATAAATATCCATCTAAAGGCATATAATGGTCTCATTTTCCTTTAATGTAAATTTAAAATCACTACATTATGACATCTAATTTTAGGATAGTCCTTTTAGATTTTCAATTATTTTGAGGATGATTGGTTGTTCTAAAATGTATATAATCATTTAAACCCATTTGAAGTATCCTCTAAAATTTGTATGTGAAACATGTGTCCTCATTTTATAAAATAGATAGTGGTATATCGAGATGCCTCATAAGATCAATAATATAGATTCACTCATGTTTCCCTAGTGGTAGATACTCCCTTATTTCTAGGAAATGTTCCAAATATATTCGGGGATTCACAATAACCAACATTACATAATTCTAGTTATATTGCATAGGAATTTGAGTAATAGTGTCCACAATAACATTATCCAACTTTAAAATGGGTGTAAAGAGATATCTCTTGACATCCAATGATATTTCATCATAGAATATACATATTAGAATACTAAAATTCATAACAAATAGTCAAATATTTACCTGTTGATGATGTAACAATAAATATGTTATGTTAAATCCTTATAAATCTTAGTGGTACATCGATGTATAAGGAAATTTGAGCTATGAGCCTCATCTATTAATTCTATCATTATCATGAGAAATTAAAAAATAGATAATCTCATTCCAAACCATAACGAACATATATTTATATATGAATTACATATGTCTATTACCATTCATGGATAATAATATCTTTCCCAGTTCCATATAATCTTATTAGGTATTTATTATCCCCTCTACTAAGGATTGATGGACAATCACTTGAAAATGGAATTCTATTTTCCATTTCCTATAAATTTTAAAAACCTTATTTATGAAATATAAGAATATTTATTCCTTTTCTATTTTCATTATGTTTAGAAGAATATGATCCTTAGTGCTCACTTCATCCACCACCTACTTTCCTCCCAACGGTCATAGTGTATTGGGAAATCATATTATTTGAGAAGTCCTAGCAATCTCCTTTATCTCAGGTTGATATTTTTTTATGTGAATGTATACTTTAATCTTTATATATATATATATCACATATTTTACCATCAAGGTATTATCTCTTTACATTCAAGAAATTATTACATCTTCCATCTCAATATCCTAAGTTGGATAGATTAATTGATGGGTATTTAATTTCCAATATGAATAAGAAACAACTATATACATTTTCCAAAGAAGGAACATTTTCATTTCTTTAATGAATCACTATATATCATTATTACTTAAAACCAAAATGGTATGTTTAGTTTTACGGTATTAACCAATATATATTTTAGTCCCATAAAATATTATTCTCAATCTAATGAACATGTAAATTTGATAACATTACCTATAAACTTTGATAACATGATGGAAATTCATAAATTTCATATAAAAAATAACATTCAATGAACTACTAATCCATGAAAATTACATATCTCAGTTATATTGATTTTTATTGTAAGAACTTTGACCGCTATGGCCTTTAATGACACTACATATAGAATATCCTTAGAGATAATATAGGTAAAAAATGAATCTTTTTGGACCCAAAATTTATACTTATTCGGTTTACCTTACAATTTTTTTTATTTACAAGTCACATCATGAAATCAAAAATAGTTACTAGTATCTTCATATATTTTATAGTATATCAATTCATCATTAAAAAATAAGACTAATAATTTATCAAAACATTCTTAGAATACTATATTCATCAAATCATTAAATACTAATGGTGTGTTAGCTAATACAAATGGAATTAATAAAACTTATAATTTATATAATTCATATTAAATTTCACCATTTTTATGTGATTAATATTTAATAATAATTGATGATAAATAGAATGAAGATAAATATTTGAGAAGTATTGATCCAATTGAAGTTGGTTAATGAAGTAATTATTATATGGAATGGGATAATTATTATCTATATTAATGGAATTGATTTTTCTATAACAATTTCACAACCTCAAGGACTCACAATTATTTTTTACATGTAGGACAAGGGGTTTCCAAGGTGATACACTAGGACATACGAATAAATTATCATATAACTCTTGTAGTTATTTATTTAACACAAAATATTCCAATATGTTAATTCTATATATAGTTCTAGATATTGGATCTTCATAAAGGATGAGTTCAATGGAAGAATACGCTTCACGTTATGTTGTATGTAAAGGTAATAACTAAGAAAATATATCAATTTAATCTAAAAACTATTTCATATTTCTTTCATAGAATATCATTCTCATCTATAAATTATTATTTATCTAATCATTCTACAATAATTCCACAAATAAGATCCAGTGGATTGAGTTTTAAGCATTAAATTTTAATGTGTTATATCCTTTAATAATAATTAATTTTATAACTTCCCCACTAATTGTAATATCCATCACTAAACTATAAATTTATGAATTAGACTTTGAGATATATTACATGCCAAGAATTATATTTAGTTTAACCATAAGTATTTAAATCATTTTTATAAATAAATTATATTTCTATATATTATTATAAACTACCTAATATATCTTTTTTTGCAATAAAATAACTACTAGGTGCTTCAATTAAAACCTATTAATTAATGTATCTTATGTTTTATCGAAGTTAATAACAATAGTGAAATGATATTTTGGTTAATTTTAATTTTATGATTAACATAGCAACTACTATGTCATTTGAGACATCAACATTCACTAATTTTATAATTTGAGAATTGCTTTATTAGAATCCTTTAAGGTTGATTCCCATGATACATGGGTCAATTATTGGAATATTGTCCCATATACATGTAGTTGTAGAATTATTCATTGAATTTTTTTAGATTAACTGATCATAAAATTCATATATTTTATTTAATTTATATAATTTAAACATTTCATCTCAAAAATAAAACAAAAATTTCCATAATCTAAAGGTTTTGTGTCTTTAGAGATTATCAAAATAAATCTATTTTTGAACATTATTTCATGAACATCACCCATAAAATTATTCACACGTTCATTCATTCTATGATTTTTAATGTATATTATTCCCTTGAATGTAATAATTATAAGGAGTGTGGGAAAATTCATAGTAATTGAAATTATTATTAACAACTTATAAAGGATTTATTCATAATAAAATGAGAATACATGAATACTAAAAAAATGCATAATAAAAAAGATCAATGGATAGTAATAGTTAATTGTAAAAAATTATAAAAAATCATTTATCATGTAATGGGAACATAAAACCCAAAAATAATCATTTGGGAATAATGAAACATCTACCATTTCTTGGAAACAATTGAAAATAATCATAAACTATAGATAAATAACATATGAATTTGACACAAATAAGCAGAATTAAAATCCTAACATATGTCAAGGTTAACCACCATAAACATCATAGAATAGTGGATTATAAATTACTTTATATGTCCCATAACAATGTGGTTATGAAATCCCTACAAGTTTTACTTAGAAAATCAATCCTCAATACTCATGTTACATAGTAATCTCATGAGTGAAAACATTTTACACAATCAATAGGAGGGATACATATAACAAACCAATCATATAATAAGAAAACACAAATATATTTTCCACATGAAATATATATTCCATATTATCATGATGAAACCCATGTAAATAACATGGGTTCCTTAATATTTTCAAACAGTAAATCATAAAATGGAAACAAAAAATTAATTTCCTGATATAAAACATTCAATGTACAAAAGGAAGAATATCATAAGATCATTTATTGGGTGATCCTAATAATAACTACATAGGATATATAACTTTTGAGATAGATATTCAAATTAATTTTAAATTATAAAGAGTTTTTTTTATAAAAATAGTTTAAAATTTTGATTAAAAAATAAATTTAAATATCACCTTCAAAAATAATTTTTCAACATGCGATGGGTGGAGATTTGATAACATTTTTATAATTGAATAAAAAATAATACCCAGAAGAAATTAAATTTTATTTAATTATTTTCTTTGGAAAATATATAAAATATATTAATTTGAAAAGGAATGCATTTTTTTGGTATTAGGTAGTTTAATGGAAAACTCTCATCATTGAAAGTGTTATAAGATTTTATTTTCATAAGATACAAAGATATATATAAATAGTATATATGATTACATATTTTCACTAATAATAATAATAATATAATATTTTTTAATGAATGGAAATATACATAGAGAAAAAATTTCTAATAGAGAGGATGTTAACTATTCTTATGAATTCCATATTTATATGAATAATGAAATCAATCCAAAAAGAATTTTTACATGAAAATTTATTTTCTCTATATTGAAATATATTATAAAATGTGTATGTTTAATATGGTAGAATATATAAATATCATAAAAACATACTAATATTTGAAAAATTATGAATCGAGGAATAGAGATTGTGTAAAGACATACCCCTACTCTAGATTCCCATGTGGTAGGAGGTGATCTATTATCCTCTATAGTAAATTCATGTTTATTTTCCTTTTATAAATAATGATATTTAAATTTAATTTCTTTGAAAAAAATGAATTTATAATTTATTATTACCAACTTATTAATCATTACTAGTTAAAAATAATAATTGACCATTAATTGATCATGTTTTTCTGTGGTAACAACATTATGGAGTTTTTATTCCTTGATCTCTAAACATTTTTTCATCAAAATGAAATAGAATTGGATTTTAAAAATATTCCTATTTTATAGTTCTGAATTTAATACTCATTTTATGGAATTTATGGTGACCATCCATAAAGATGTGTTGATGTTATATTTTTAGTAAATTTCAATTCATTAATGATAATTTTTTCTATTAAAGATTATAATTTATATATTAACATTCCAGAGACATGAATGAATTTTAAATATATAGTTATTACATTATATTACATGTATTAGGGTTATCCAAATAAATCTAGCTATAAAATTATAACATCAATTATGTAGGTCATATAACTGACCAAACAAAGAAGGTTTTATAAGGAATGAATGAATAAGAACATATTATTGTATAACTATAATATCAAATTTTATAAATTATATCAGTTTCAAATAATTTTATTAAATTGATTCATCATATTCAAGAAGAGGTGGATGAAATTTAAAAAAAATATTATTAAAAAGCGGTTGAAACATAGGCTGAAGAATTGAATCGACACATAAAAAGCTAAAAAATCAAGGATTTTTGAATCCACCTTATAATAAAAAGTTGTTGAGAATGATATATGATTTTCAGGTAGATAATTTGGGTAGGTATTGAACATTAAACTAAAGGAAATGTTTTCTTTGATTTGGAGAGAGGATATATTCTTTTATAGGAGATCTTAAGCGGTATTTCTACAAACACTATATAAATAGTGAATATGGATGGAAATCTTTAATGAAATGGGGATCCGATGTGGGAAAATAATGAACATCAGATAATGGGAGGTCATGAATTTCCTAATATTCAAATTTAAGGATGTTGTTTTGTGATATTATATGTCTTTATTCCCCAACCTATCCATTTTATTTCGAATTACCCTAACCATGATGACTCAATTTTTAACTTATTAACTTATTTTGAATCCTGAAGTTGAAATTGGACTTATTACCTAATTTTTTCAAGATTATTGAAAATAAATATTCCATTTTATTGGGATAAATTTATAAAAATGGTATAAGAAATTTAATTTAATAATGAAAAATTCATCAAAAATTGTTCATAAGAAAATGTATTGTTTTTAAAAAAAGGAGCTTTTTCTTATTCCCCATGAAGAAATAATAAATAAGAAAATATTATTTTATTATATAAATTTATAAATTTATATATTATTATTAAAATATTTCATTAAAATAATTCATTTTTACATTAATAAGTAAAATATACATAAAAGAATATTGAAAAAAATTACACCTAATTCATTAATAATTGTTAATTTATTTAATAATAATTCATTGGATTTTATCAACACATTCCATTCATAACAATTACCATTTTTTTAAATTCAATATATAAAATTATAATTTGTAAAAAAATCTCCAACCATATAAAAGTAAACATAAAAATGAATATATATATATATATATATTTATATAACCGTTATTACTTTAATAATTAGTTAGTAGTTAAAAAAATACATTTCTCAATAAATATTATTTTAAAAATTTATTTTGTAACAAAATATACGAAATAGAATTTTAATTTAGAAAAAACTATTTTAATTTTATCAATTCTTTCATATAAAAACATTTCTCATTTAATTAAATTCTTTCTTTAAAACAAAATTTTGTAAAAAACCCCTTTTTATAAGAATGAATGAAATAATGGAGAAAAAAAATAAGTAATAAAATTAAGAAATACATTTCTTCATCCCTTTAAATTATACTTATATGACCCCTCAATACTTTTTTAGTCCTTTGAGTTATATAGGCAATGGTGGAAATCACATTTTGTGATTAAGGTAGCATGGATCTCATAGTGATTTCGTTATATTTGGATTTATGTAGTGGTCAATGTTTCTCAATCTATACATATTGATGCTCATTTTGGAATAGGTATAGAGAAAAACATAGTAATTTTAACTCTTTTACATGATTGAATAAATGAACCTCGTAAAAAGGAAAACTATTAATTTGGTCCATTTATTCTATTTTTATAGAGGTTTCATAATGCTGTTACTTCAATTTATAAACACCAATTCAATGGACATGTTTTAAAAATTAAATTTTTATTAATATATTACATATAAGAAACAAATTAATAATCTCAAGAATTATTCTTTTGTTCAATGATTGTATAAAAATACATATAACCCTAAAATAAATACAAGATCAGTGACCATATAATCCTAAAGACCAAATATATATAATGGTCAAATTAAATTCCAATATATAACCTCACACACATCATCCAAATCACCCATATAATTCTTTCATTTTTTTCATATATGTTTCTTATTTTTTACTATTTTTACTCTATCAATAGTTATCATTGGTTTTATGAACCTCATAGTTAATAGAGATGGTGAATATTATAATATTATTTTATTTTCCTTTACACATGAATTTATTTATGTTTTATTATTGATAATTATATTTCATTTAGATATCTTCTAATGTATTTAATTTTATGTCGAAAATTTCTACGTTAATGAAATACAGAAATGAAAATTTTTGTTTGATATTCTCTATAAGATATGTTATAATGGATAAAAAAAAGAAATATATGTTTTTGGTGTAATATCCCCCCCATAAAATTATGTCAACCTCAAAATTATTTCCTTCAGATGAAAATAAATGATGGTATTTGGTTTCAGTATATCAATAGGATTTCTTGTTTCCTCTTCAAACATATAATTTTTGAATGGAACTGAAACTTGGTGGTTGGTAAAATTTCATAGTTCTATATATGAATGTTCTAATATCTCCCTTGATTGTTTGTCATAAGAGGTATCATGATCCAATTTAATAGATTCTTAAAATTTTACATCTATTATAACCTATTTTTACTAAATATAAATACATGGAACACATAATACAACTAGGATTGGTTTGGTGGATGTCTGAAAATATTGGCTACAATCCCTACATGATTAGGAATATTGAACAGACTATTGTATCTAGGGATCAAATTCACTTTATTCTCAAATATCAAAACCCTATTCCATAGTGAAATTCAAAGAATAAGTTTTCACCAAAAATTATCATTATAAATCTTATATGAACATTTTTAGAATTGATATGTTGTAGAATGGTTCTACCATTATCCATAATTACACGAACCTGATTAGATCTCAATAGCTAGCCTATCATGTCAGTGTTCTACATTTCATCCAACATAAACCCTCATATATGGTTAATTTAAACACAATAATTAGAACTAATTTTATATGATAACTTTACTAGAAGAATATATTGATCCCTTCATGATTTGAAAACTATTGATAGAGATCCTAGTATATCATTCAATTTATAAATGATCCTTCATGATTGAAAATTAATTTATGAATGATAATAAATTTAATTTCCCTATATATATACAATATATGTTATAATCTTCTATAAAAAACTGAGGTGAACCTTAAATAATAAGTACATATACCTGAATATCATACTCCATGCATCCTTCCCACTTCTGTTATGTAAAATTGGTCTGTTGATCGAGTGATAAATCCTCAGAAAAAGAAATTAAGTTTGATTACTTCATAGGAAAATTATACAAAATACAAATTCCATTATATTCATAATAGGACTTTTCAAGACCCAAAAATATGATGTTATTTTATTTCCACATAGGCGTGGGTAGTGGATATATTATCCCCTTTGATTTCTAATGTTTAACATGCACTTTTTGGCGTACCCTGGGCTTACATCCAGACCTCCCCTATATATTTCCCCACTAGAAGTGATTCTTAGGATATATATATATATATATATATATATGTTCAATTTAAATAGGAAATGATGTGATATGTGCATCATCTAGAAGACCATTTTTTATCTCTAGAAAGGATGGGACACATATATGAGTTTGAAATCATATAAATCCATCTCTATCATGGATAAATTTTGTAATATTTACAACCATCATATACAACCCAATATCATGTTACAATACACTTGTTCATGATCTAGTTCATGTAAATTTCATTATAATAAATTCTAAGACATAATGCTATATTCTCCTTTTTCAGAAAGTGTATTATAGATCCCCATTGTGAAAAACTTGGATGCATAAACAACTTTTCTAAATTATCTTAGGGAATCTTATTTAATTTTTTAAATTTAATGGAGGAAATTATATAAGGATTGTTAGATATTGTAAAAAAACAACGTACAAGTTCAATTAAACACTGAACTTCATTTTTTTATGGATGACCATGTATTGTTTTTGGTAAATTCAACCATATATTCCCACATAATAGTAAACATGATTTCACTATTATGTTATTCCCAAAACATTTTATCTAGGTCTCCTTTTTTATTGGGTATCATGATTCATTTATAGAATTATTTAACAAAAATTTGTTTATAAAAATCCGTACATAGATATTAGATCTTGGGATGATATGGGATTTTAATTAAGATCCCATTATACTAATAATTTATATGAGCCATGTTTCGGGAGATCCAATGCATGGGTAATATTGCATCAAATTCCACCAGGATAATAATAACTAGTTTTATAGGATGTCACTTCCTATAAAGAACATTTAGAGAATATTGTTATTATTTTGATAGGATCATGATACCAGCATATATTTTCAGTGATAATTGAGTACAATGTTTGAGGATGTGAATAATTCTTTATGTAAACTATTCAGGATATGAAGGAACACACATAAAAAAATAAAATGGAATGACTTTATTATTTAGTTTACATTATAGTGGATCAATTTTATTAGTTTGATTCAAATTATTTACAATTTTTTTTATCATGAGCAATAAATAATAATATCTTATGAACATGAAATTAAATAATCATATAAATAATAAAAGACTATCCCAATATGTCTTACTCATTGAAACCATCATGTCAACATACATTCTATTTTATATTATTTTTATTTTTTTAGATGTAATATTATTATTAATATCATCCCTAAAAATACTAAAATTTACTCTGATACCAACTCAGATGACCTCACCCTCCTGTGATACAAAATAAGACAACCTCATCATAACATGAATTTAATTTTTTATCATTTACAAAATTTAATCATTAAATATTACAAATACAAAATGGAATCAAGAAATACAAATATTACATGTCTCTGGTGTCTAGATACATAAATTTATTATTTAATATTTTTTAAACAATATCTACATCACAATTTTTTTATACCTGGATTCCTCTTAGACATATTTGAGAAAGTTTTTACATGGGAAAAAAGGAAATATAAGTCAATGTAAGATCAATTATAAGTAAGGAAAAATAATATAAATGGTTCACAAAGGGTTTTATCATAAAAATGTGAGAAAACCAAAAATTGGGATTAATGAATAATTTAAAAGAGTATGAAATCACAAAATTTGATCATATGTCATTATAGAAAGACATAGATCATGGAATTGGAATATATTACTTAAAACATTCATAAAAAATTATAACACAAATGTCACAACATGGAAACAAGAGACATTAATCATAAATCATCAAAACCTAACAAATAATTATGAAATAGACAAAAGATTTAAAATCATGTCATATATTAAGGTTAACCACCAATACCATCATAACATAGTAGATATATACTACTTTCTATTCCCCATAAAACAATAGATCAAGAGTCACTAACTATGTGCCATTGTTGATCTAGCACCACCACTCCCACCCTAAACTAATCTCGTGTTATAAAAAACATTATGAAATAATTTAGAGGGATATATAGAACCAACCAATAAAATAATAATAATCCTTATATATGTGTTCCACATTACAACAATCTATTTTATCATGAATAACCCAAATAAGAAATATTGGTAACATATCATTTTGAAATAGTATAGTATAAAATAACAACAAAAATTAGATTTGTTAATTCTAAAAATTCAATATTCAAAACAAGAACATAAGAATTAAATTTCTAATGTTACCATGAACATAACTTGATAAGAGATATAAATTTTGGATACATGTAGATAATGGAATTAAAATCATAGAAATAGTTTTTATAATGAATTTTTAATGTTTTTGTAAAAAATTTTCTTAGAAGTCACTTTCCCAAATCATTTTGTAGAAGTTGACTTGAATAATTATTAATTTTTTTTCCAAATTAATCCCTAGTAATTATTCATTGAAATTATATAAATCTAAATTAGAAAAAGGTTTATTATTAGATTCAAAATATAAGAAAGTGAAATAAAAAGATTTTTTTTGTATTTTACGGTGGTTTTCGATAAAACCCACATCAACAAATGAGTCGTAAAATTTTATTTTGAATGTAGATAAATATAATTATGATGTCTATAAAATAAAATATATATTTTTATTTTTAACCTAGAAAAAAAATTAATTTTTTTTCAAAAAAATATGTTCATTTAGGAAAAATTGAAAATACCAAGGAAGAATATTATTCTTAACAATGTCATATTATTTTGAAGAAAGAATCCTTTAAAAATGGATATTTTCAAATGAATATGTAATTTTACAAAATTTAAACAGGAAATAAAATATCTAATATTGAAATTGAATAATATCTAATATTTACCAGAATATAGTCAATGAAGCGAGATTACGACCCGACCAACAATGATCGAGTTAACAAAAACCTTTTTCTTCAATGTTATCTTGGATAATTGTCCACCAAAATAAAATATAATAATTTTATGATTAATATTAATATATTTAATAAAAATATATATATATTTAATTTATTTTAAACTCTTTATATATAATTGCTTGTTAAACCATTTTTTAATCAATATTTCTTAAAATTAATATTCTGGTATTAATATTTCTATATATTTATTGCTACATTCGGTATACATACATCAATACTTAATCAATTATAATGTTTTATGGACCTCTATAATTTACTCTAATGAAAAATTGGATTCATATATAATGTAATTAATTTAAATGGTAATTTTAGGGTTGTTATTTTGATGGTTTATAAAGAATAGTAAAAATATTTTTTTATAAATTTCAATTCAATAATAAGAATTTATTTTTTAATGAAGATAACATTATATATTTTCATTGTAGAATATTGGAATGTAATAAATTAATAATTATTATAAAATATTAGCATTATTTATTTTTTCATAATTATTGATGATATAACCATTACAACATCATTAATGTTTGTGGTAGAACAGACCCAAATAAAGAACATGTTACAATGAATAAATGTATAAGATAATGTATTTATTTAGAAATAATATCAAATTTCTAAAATAATAATGGTTTAAAAATAATTTTATTAATGTGTTAAATAATAATTATTTAGTTTTTGAGGAATGATATAAAAAAAGATTAGATTGAGTAAAATAGTAACATTGAAGACATGACACCCCTCTTAGAATGCATCTTGGAAATGAAAGATTTGGGACTCTCTCATAGTACCAGAGGTTACAAAATTTTAGAGAGGATTATTAATGAGTCCAATTTTATAGTAATTAACAAGTAAACTAAATAAAATTTGTTATTAGAGGAGGGTGTTTGAGGGTTCATTTTATAGTTGGGATTGAGTGACCGTTTTACAAATACCCATTCTATAATGGATATGGAATTTAATTTCTTATGGAAAGTGGATAAAAAGCCAAGAAATAAATAATATTTCGAAAATATAATATATGAATTATCCCACACACACATTTAGTGATAATTATTTTTCAATATTTTTGAACACTAACGTATAATTTAAAAATTTTACACCATTTTCCCAGTAAATATTTAACTAAAATTTTACCAAAGTAAATTATTTTTATATAGTAAAATAAAAATTAAAAAATTAAATTTTTTGGAAATGATGATTTTAAGAATGAAATAAATTATTTATAGGTGATTTAAATAAATTTTATTTAATTAATCCATTACCAATAAAAAATTAAAATTTTATTTTAAGTACAGAAATTAATTTATATTATTTCATTCCATGTATAACTCATTATATTAATGTTAATATATATATATATATATTATTAAAAATTTTCAATAAAATAATTCAATAATAGGTGAAAAATACATTACGCATAAAAAATTCAGTGAAAATTTCATTTTTTTCTTACTTATTTTAAAATTTATTACTTATTCACTAAAAATAATTTATTTTTTAATATATCTATATGCAAAAGGCCTACCTTGATTTGTTAAATTAATTATTTAAAATTAATTTTTTTTCATAGAAATATATAATAATAAACATAAGAAAACATATATATATATATATATATCATTTATTACATTAATAATCTCATTTTAATGTCATCCTAAATTTAAATAAAAAAACCCTCATAAAATTGGAATAATACATTAGGGTGAGAGAAGTACTAGTGGAAGATGTCAGTGGTGATTTTCCTAACATAAATAGTGTATTAATTTTTATTACCTTGAAATTAACCTCTAAATGATTTCACTTAAGTAGTACTCATATATGTTTATTGAGGGATTGGTTTAGGGACAACTCTAGTGATGGTGGCTTCTTTCAACGAGAAAAAATATCCTCATAATGAGGAATTATGTAAGATGATTCATTGTATTCTTAATTATATATATATTTTTTATAATTCTATTAATTCTATTTATACATACAAATTTAAGGGTGATATTATAATTTTCACATTTATAAAAAAATACTACGTATAATAAACATATAATTTATATCATTAATTACACTTATGTTCAACAATGGTATAAACAAATATATAATCCCAATGGAAAATTTATGACAATGACTATAAAAGACCAATGAATATATATATATATAATATTTTTAACTATAAGATTTAATATTTTAGTTCCAAACCAAAGAGCTATAAGATCTCATGTGCGCCTCCTTGTATGCAGGATGAAAATGACTAATAGAGAGGGTCCGAACATAGAGAAGGGTGAGATAATAACCTTATTATCATATGCATAGAAAAATATAAATGAATAAAAAATTAGCCAAGAGTAAATAATTCATAAGATAATGAATCATATTTAAATATGAAATGGTATACATGTCGTATAAATAAATAAACTGAGGTCATAGTGTGGTATTCCAATATAGTGTAATAAGTGAATGTTGATAAATAAGAAACACTATATAATCATTTGGTGTATGTCTTAGTATAGCTACAATATCCAGGATATTAAAATTAATCATATTCTATGAGATCTTTTACCTTACCTAGATCTCTTTAAAATAAGTTTTCATGTACATTGAGATGCTGGTAGGAGGTGTGATTATTAAAACCTAGTAAGACACCAACAATGCATCATTAAAATGTGTTATCTAGTATAATATTTAATGAAACGTTAATATTAAATGATAAATTAATTATATATAATAATAAACCAAGAATGTGTGTTCTAACCAAGCCACCATAAGTCCCAACCGTACCTACTTCGATTCCATCCAAAATGAATACTTTTAAAAATATATTGTGGATATCATGAAATCACCACATGGAAGATGTTATGACAATTGAAATTAAGGAGGAGTCAAGTAAACATGTATCTCTACATCTATGTAAAATCAAGACAACATATCATTTATCATCCTCAATTCATGGAGGAAACATTTAAAACAATATTTATAGGGTATTGAGTTATCATGTCACTCGACATGCACTAGCCTAACGTCATATTTGATGAATATCGTGTGACCTCCCCTCTATGGGATAATCAAGTCCAATTGGTCCACCTATTACAAATAAAAAAACAATACCTATAACATCATGGAAATATATAAAATAGAAATTAATATAAAGGGAATACAATGTATGGCCAAATTTGAGTTTAGTAGAAACATTTATGAACATGTGTTCAACATATAAATTGATATAGAGTCATATAAACATAAAAATGAAATCAAGATCCATAAAAAAGTCGCGTAGGCTATGAACTCCCATAAATAATCACTATCAAGCAGAGTCAAACAAAAAATTACATCCGAATAATCATATTAAGGAAACAAGTGTATACAAGGGCCCGAAATTGTATGGATCATCATATCATAAAATTATTTATGAAGTACCCCAATATTCAAGAAATCATCAAATCCAAAAAAATCTGCATACTTGTCTGTTTAAACTGTTCACCAAGTATTTATAGAAATGATTCCAATTATTTTATTCTTAATGAAATAGAAACACCACTTGTGATAGTAATTTCTATCTCTTAGATAATTTTTAGATTATTTATTTGATGAATAAAATGTGGTAATTAGTTCTTATTTATTAGTAATTATAATTCAATATTCCAAATTAATTTTCTCTCACTAAAAAACAATAGTTATACTTCAGATAATTATTCTTTACCATTCTTCTATAATTAAAATTTATTACCATTCTGGAATTATTTATCAATTATAACATAAATATTGAAATGGTTTAATAAAAAACAACCAATAAATTAGGATAATTTTATTTAAATATTCTAACGTGGAATTGATCCCATAAAAAACCAAAGACTCGTGAAAAAATAGAGGGGTTTTAATAAGTCCTTAAAAACAGAGAAAGAACTTTGTATTACTGAAATATGATAATTTAGATCTTGGATAAAGGGTTTTTGGACATCATAAAATTAATAGGATATCCAAAAATATGGATGAAATGATTTTGTATTTATATAAAATGAATATTATTTTATGGTTAACAAATTATAAATCCTAAAACTATAACCATCATTTCATTTTCTTTCAAAGTGATCTTTTAATTTCATGAAATTAAGATCATTTAATATAAGAATTATAATATTAAATGAGTCAATAGAATAAATTACCATGATTATTGTGTTTTTAAGTTGTAAAAATGAATTTCATGATCAATCTAGATTGAATAAAATTGGAAATAGGGTTTTAATTTTTTTACACAAAATGTAATTCTATGAAATGATAACTTTCTTTGACTCAAACACATCTTATATTTATCACATGTGGCTAATGTGTTACTCTTATATATACTTGAAAAAATGAAGTTACCCTTATATAGAGTTTAATTAACCATATATTTTGTTTATAAATTTTGGATTAACTTTAAAAAGATCAAAATAAATATTACATAATGGCTAGGATAATCTTACAAAAGTAGAGGGTTTCTAGATGGACCCATAATATAGAAGATAAAAGTTCACCCAACCCTTACAAAGTGGATATGTTACCTTGTTTAAACCATTATAATTCCATATTTAACAATTCAGAACTCATAAAATCATGAATATGTAAGTGTTGAGTGTACATACCATTATGTAGGCCTTTTTCAATATGTAAATGTAAAAATAAAATTATTAACTATTATTTTTTCTAAAAAATAAATTATAATATTATTCGAAATGGGTTTTAACATATTTAAAAAAAATGATAGTGTTTAAATTATCCCTCTATAGAAATATCTTATACATGAGAATTATTTCTTGTAGTTTTTCTCAAACAACAAAATCCACTATGCTCAAAAATGATACCCCCACTCCAACATTTCCTCTTGGATCTATTAATACTACCAGAAGATCCATAAAAGTGGTATTATATTCCATCATAGGATATTATCACATGGATCTATAACCTACACTAGGTATTCAACATATAATTCATCATGATATTTCTTAACATCATCATAGTTGATAATGTGCATTAGATAATGTATGTATCTCTATAGATTAGACACATGATAAAAGTCATGGAAATGTCAGTAGTGAGAAAAAATGAGCCAGAGGGTACACCTCTACTATAATAATCCCTATTATATTGATGTGTGCAACAAACCACGATGTTAGTTTCCATTTATTCTTCAATAATTAGTGGCCTAAATGATAATTCATTGTCAAAAATTTCCATTCACCTATTGAAAAAATAGGTATCCTCCAAAGGTTAGAATAATACTTATTCCATATTTTATTCATGATGAACCTATTTTAAATTAGTTACACTCTCTACAAGGTTTACAGTACAATAATAGGCTTCAAAACTAATTACTCTCTAACCTCATTCCAAAAAACAAGTGAACAACATAGGGTACAATAAAGAGACTCATAATATGAAATTTGAATTTAATCATGGTATCTATTGTTGGATGAAAACTACACCAAGGTAGGGTGATCATCCAATGATACTCCAAAATACCAAATAAAATCTCAAAATATATAATGAAATATCAAAATAATTTACACTGACTGTTTGTCTATATTAGTATCATACACTGTCCTCAATCTCCACTTACTTTGTATGGAATTCTGTAAGGCCTACTAGAACCATTATGTAGATCTGCATCATTTTTAGATACAATACTCAAGTGATCTCTATGAAATAATAAAATTTATTAGATATACTTCTTTCCTAGATCATCTACCAACTGAGTCTCATGGGACATTAATATATGAGAAACTTTCATTAGCTAATCAAAAATAAATGCAACAACATTACAAATCCGTAAAGTCTTGGGTAACTGCATCACAAAGTCAATCATGAAATCTATCCACTTCCCCATATCCAAATGATGTGGTTCGAGAAATCCACAATAATTATGGTCATTATAATTTTTCCTGTATAAGGTAAGGCATTGGAAACTATATGAAAAAAATCTATCTTCATCCCTAGCCAACATAAATGATACCTTAAGGAAACATATATCTTTATCACTATAAGATGCACTTACAATTTATAGGTATGTAGGTCTCTCAACAGATCATATTTGATTAAAGTAGTTAATATTACTCTCTTATGTACTTGGATGATATAATTTCTATATAACTCCCCTCTCAGTATCAGTTCACCACCTACAAGATATTCAAGCATCAAAATACCCTAAGTTTTATTCTCTTAACTAACTTTCACCTAGTCAAGTAAAATAATATAGGACCACTAATGGGGATAGGGTCCTAAATCCATAGTCTAAATAAGAATCTTGCATCCAATAAAATAATTATCTCAACATGTGCTACTATTACTCTAATGGTCATTTACTAAGATCCTAATGTACCTACATCTTATGAAAAAGAGAATCTTTAATTATATTTCCATTACATAGAACATATTCCAACATAATGTAAAATATATGTAGGCACTATACTAAAAATATTTTTCTCAAATAGAGGCTCTATTTTGAGAAGATATAGTGGAGGCGCTTGTGGTCCTTGATATAGAGGAAGCTCTTGCAGTCTGTGTGGATAATAAATCTATTAATAAAGAAGTAGTTTCTCGAACACTTCAAGTAATAGACCATGGATTCTATCTCCAGGTAAAGGATAAGATATTTCCTCTCAATAGGATGCATAAACAATTACCCATAATCTACTAACCAATCCAATTGCATCAATACTACCCAAACTAACTTCTTTTTTATCACAATAATATATATATATATATATGATCTTATATTCAGTTAGAACCAACAATAGATAAATATTAAACATAATATTCATCTCATGAAAATCCACCTCACATTGACCTTACCACTAAAAAATTATACATTATTCATCAGTGAAGTTATGGGTGCTGATAAACAGAACAAGTCATGGATAAAGTGATGATGATAACCCACTAAACCACGAAATATCCTAATCTAAAACATGTTTTGATGAAATGTCCAAGACATCACTATTTCTAATTTATATGTGACAACTAATTTTCCAAAATTAAAAACCAAATTTCCCAAAAAAATTAATCTCTTGAATTATAAATATACAATTTGAATGCTTAGATTAAATATTATGTGATTTAAGGATAATCATAACTATCTAAAGATGTATGGAATGAAACTCTATGTTTAGTGACTAAATGAGGTTATCATCAATGAAGACCATGAAAAATGATTCATGGTATTGGTGGAATAATTTTTCTTAAGATTCAAGAAAATTTTTAGAAAATTCATCCACCCAATGGACAACAATAATAAATCTTATACCCCATACTGTCTCATAAAAATTGTATTTATGATGTCCTCCTCTCTAACCCACAATGATTGAAATCCTAATTAAAGATCAATCTTGGTGAACCATCGGTCTCCCTAAAACTGATCAATGTGTTCATTTATTCTTAGAAAAGGTTATATATTCCTAGGTATCAAAATTTATCTTCCAATAATCAACACAAATTCGAAGACTAGTATATTCATTATTTGAGGGTAGAACTAGTTCTCCACATAGTAATCTATATGGCTTGGTAAATCCATTTTATTCAATGTTATTGAGTTTTATATTTATTCCATTAAAGTGGCTAGTGCCATATGATATGGGGTTATTGAAATGGGTTTGAAAAATTGGAATGAGTCATATCTCAAAGTGAACTACTATATTAGGGGAATACCAATGAATTCATCTAGAATGATTTCTTAATGAAAATCTATAATTACAGGAAAAGATGACGGGAATACATATCATCCTATAGAAAGTGCCAATACAAAAATCCATTTCAAAATTATCCAAAGTTTACCTATTTTTGGATACACTATATCTATTTCCAACTCCCACTAACCGGTCATCAGTAATATCTCTCCATTTGGTGATCTAAATGATAATCTTCTCTGATAGTAATCTATATGGGATTAGAATATGGCCAACCATTACATGTCATGAATCTCAAGAAATATCTTCATATCAAGAGTCATGAAATTCTATAGATATTCATAACAAGAATCTACTATTGGATACTCTATAAATCACAAAAGACAGTCCTATTTCATTCCAAACAGTGTATCAAGGGATAGAAACATAGAAGATAACTTGACCAGAATGACGACTCATATAATAAATTATATATATATAACATAGTAGGGAGAACCATTTCAAATAATTTATTAGATAAAATAGAATAGATTAATACTATACCTCAATCTATATATTTTCTCTCACAAAAATCTGATAGATTTTTATCCTCTTTACATACTCCACCTGACTAAGCATCACGACCCTTTCCCTATTATATATGAATGATATTTTTCACCATCATCTAAAAATATAGCAAGGACCCTAGAAATATCCTCAGGTCATAGATCATTCAGGTCATTTACCTCTATAGAACCTCATCCTCAATGTTCTGAAGCAGAATTGTTGGAGATTCTCCATTACTTTATATTGTCGATATGTGTTTAGTGGTGTATTACAAAACATATTATAATGTATAAACATACTTTAGTTGAAGAACTATGTATGTACTCTTGAGGATGATGAAAAACCAATACATTACTAAACCGACTTACCACTGCCCTTGTGTACATAATATTTCTTCCACATCTTGCAACATTATGTTTTACTAATCACAACATTAGGAGGTCCACCATCCGATGTACTAATGGTTGGAAGAATATCAAAAACATGGTCCTCATCTTGTAACTTCTTAATATAATGTGGATTGAATTTAACCTAAAGGAATATTTATATGTCAATGATCCTAACCTATAATCTAATATCAGGATGTAGACCAATCCTGAGCATCCTATCCTTCTATTCATCATTTTCATCTAAAAGGGGAGATAAAAATAGATCCATAGAAAATCAAGAAGAGTATGTATATATGAACAATGATATATTATTATGCTCCATGAATTCTTGAACAAGATCTAGCTTAAAAATATTAGTGCAGTATTCCCAAATCAACAGGTTATTAGAGTCATCATATGTGAGACCCTCATGTATGATATCCTTTCCAATGATACTCCAAAGTTAGAAAGTGGTTCCTTGATGCATAAATTCTACCATCTTGATACATAAATAATCTTTTATCTTTATCATTTTGAATATTTTCATGATGATTTATAACCAGTGTATAGATACCATTGTCCCCTAGCCCCAAAAAATGACTGCGGACACTCACATTGGAATTCATAGGTTTAGTAAACTATGGTCCTCTGTACTCCTCCAAAATGTGAAGGTATAATCCCAAAGAATACAAGATAGATTTGATTCAATTTCTAAAAAACTTGGCAAAGGTATGGAGTGTGATCCAGGTTATCCTACTGCACCACCTAGGGTGGAATGAGAACATCATCTCTGGTGGGATTATTTAAGCACCACCAAGGAAATATTTTTCAGAAATCTGAAACTAAACTTTAAACTAATTAAGATATAATAAAGGATCATAAGAATTCCAAGGGATCACACAAAATTTCTTATAGGAGGCCATTCATATCATACAATATAACCATTCTTACACTAACCATGGTTTTCTATACCTTCACATTAGTTACAATCATATATATATGTACACACAACATAATATAAATATAAGGTTTAATTAAATAATTACGAAAACATATATCATATCGTTATATAATAAAGATATTTCACTCAATTATAGAATATGGGTCCATCCCAAATATATTGAACAAATTAATGAATTAAATTAGGGAACTAATTTTTATCACATAAGAAGTATATATATTTAATTCTATTATAAATTTCTAATTGTGATGCCTAAACACACCCAAATATAATCAAACCTTAATAGATATCCCATTATTTTTTTAAAGGATCATTACACATGAGATAACCTAGAACATGGAAACTCCCATACCTAAGTCCCATGAAACTATTTTCCATTCTATAATATCCCAGGTTATTGAAATTAAAAGATGAAAACGATTCCCTAATAAAAATTATTAATTCCCCAATCTAAACCTATGGGTATTAGATAAAAAACCCATCATTCATGTATACCCATACTTAAGAGGTTGGGGACTAATAATGAGGATCGGAACACCATCAATGTGGAGTCTATACCTTCAATATCCGGTCCTTTAACCAAATAAAAATAAAATGAAAGAAAATCATTGTATTGATGGTGGAATATAATGCATCATAATATAATATCAAATTACACACATGTGAAAAAAAATAATAAAGTAGAATCTCAGGGTGGAAATTCAAACCAAAGTAATAAGTGAATATTGATATGTAAAAAACGCTATGGAATAAATTAGAGTACATATTCACATCAATAAAAGCTTCATCATTATAATGTCAAATATATACCAAAATCCTATTGACCATGTATGTATCCCTATACATGATTTCTAAACATGAATTGAGATCATCTAGTGGTTTGTGAGTAATAAAACCCAAAAAAACACCTCCAATTAAACCAGAACAAGTTTTTACATGTATAACACAGGTGTTTCAAGATAAAAATTAAATTTACAAGAAATCATAAACAGTCATAACTAGAGAATCATGGTGCTAAACTAGATAACAGAAGCCATGGTTCATCCTGATATTGTATCGTTCTAAAAGGAAATTCATTGAAGATGAGGGCATAATTCTGTATCTCACCAAAAAGATGACATTATTTTCCAAAATATTATGATTTTATAAATTCAAGGATTTAATAGGATCTATTTCATGTTGAGAAACCATGTTATTTGGAATCCTATAGGCATAGAGAAAACATGTCCTTTGATATCCCCAAGGAATTGTTTGAGTGTGTTTCTCGATGTCCAATAGTTCAATATCATATTTGTTTCATGTTGTGTGAAGTCAATCTAACAAACCATAATTGATATACATGGAATTTACATTTATTTTTTTGCAATATTTAATGCATTACATAATTAGATGCCCAATGTTCGTATTAGTTTAGTGTCTTTAGATACTTGGAACGCATTCATCTAGTTTTGTGAAATAATCTTCAACAACATTCATATAGATCTTCCCATTTATTTTTCCTACCTAAAACAACTATTTAAATCCTAGGGTAAAGAAACATAAAACATGTGTTCTGAAATTATTAGTAAGTTTAAACATGTATAACATTAAACAAAACAAAAACATAAGAATGTAAAATCATGAACATATATTTTTAATATCAAAATTGTAAGTCCTAAATTAAATCTTGGAAGTATGAAATGTTTAATTCATAAAAGAAAATTAACTATGATAACATAACATTATTGTAAAACATGAAATTGTGGATATACCATAACTATATAAAACAATTTCAATATTATCTAAGGCTCATTGGGAAGACCATCATAACATAAAAAGTTTATTACTGAAACGAGTTTTCTCCTCATTCCAGCCCTATTTCACTAAACCATATTTACTTTCCCTTTTATCCCTATATATCTCAAGAGATATAAATCCATAACCAATGAATTTTAGGGAGATATATGTTCCACACATATCATAATGAAATCACTCTTACATGTTCCATAAAAACAAAAATAATTTTTAATATCATAACCCAAAATATTTAATGTGTTTCTTAAATAACATTCCATCATACCATAATCGATATAAAATATAATTCCATAATTATCACAATAAAATCATATTAATAATAGTGATATAAACATTACCCTATTTAACAACCCTCACCACATATGGAAAATAATTTTATTAAAGCACTTGAAATTCATTCTTGGGGAAAAATATACTTTCTTCTGCAAAAAAATTATTTTCTCAAAATAACTCACAATTTTAAAATAATATAATTTATTTCGGAATAAACATGAAATTATATAATGTAATTTTCCTGGAATCAAGTTTCAATGATGATTTAAAAATCCAATCTTGTTTTATATGTTAAAAAACTTTCTCCTCATACTTTTACTCGAAAAGACAAAGAGTGCCTTGTATCAAATAATGACAAAATATTTCATTCATATTATTTAATTAATATTTAAAAAAGGGTAACATTTTACTTCAAAAAATTTGTATAACAATTGAAATAATAATATATACTATGGAATCATGGATGTGGATGAGAAATATAACTATGTAAATACTTATGTATAAACAATCTCAGATATTAATGAGATAACAAAATTAACCCTTACCTTAGGTATGATATCCATTGTATATATGAACCTCATGTATAATAATTTAAATTATGAAATTTACTTATTGTAAAATTATATTTATATTTATTATATCATATATGATCATATTATAATCTTTTTCTTAATAGTATTTCATTATTACTCGTTATTCGTGTATAAAACGCTTCATTTTCTTATGCATGTTTTTCTGAATAAGTTTCTGTTATAATTATTAAGACATATATGTATAACAAAAAAATCGTATTAACATAATATATAACATATTTATTCCTTTTTTACATTTATATAATCATTATTTAATTAAGATGATATTAAATGAATCACATTACCTTGTAGAGATAGTAGATCGTACGTACTCACGAGCGATGACATCGTTCCTGATTTTTTTAAATAGTATTAAATTGTAAGGTGTATAATATTGCAGATTTAATATTATGTTTTGATAATAATATATAGTTATTAATTCCATAATTATACCCATCTATGTTTGGTGGTGGTGAAAAACATATTACACCAAATTGTGAAGACAGTAAGCCATACATACACATGCATAGTGATTCCATTTTGTATAGGATGAATAGAAGGTGGAATATGGTTGTTTCATTACTGTGACAAAAACTAATAATATAATTAATAATTTAATTAATAATTTATTACTAAAAACCATTTTAGTAATATTTATAAGGAGAAATAATTTGAAATAATCAGTAGAGAATATTACATTTTCTTCAATGAGATCCGTATAGATCTCCTTTTTAAGGAACTAAAGATCATCTTTTTAGAAGACTAGAACCTATAGAATGTGACTAAGGAAGTTTATAATGAAAATTATCAGGGTATGGACGAGAATTAACAATAAATTTGAATTGAAATTGTGAGGGAGGATGTTCCCTTTTATAATTGACGTGATGTGCACTTTTGGATTTTTGGAATCTATTAATTTATAATAATTTAAAAATCAATCCAAATACCTATATAATGAGGTATATTAGAATACATTATATGATAATATTTTAATATCATAAACCATTAATATTTGTAAATGTTTTTATTTCAATTTAAACCTTATCTTTTTAATTAACACTTAGTTATTATATTTAATTTTATTTATGATAAAAAATATTTCATTATTAAAAAGATGAATTAATAATAAATTTTAAGTCAATTAAACCATAAATAAATACCTAAAATAATTTTGGAGCATATAAAAATTGTTATATATTTTTTTATTTTTTTATTTTTAAATAATTTATAAAACATTGTTTTCACTAAACAACAATAATGTCGATTTTGATACTATTCAATTCATGGAATTTTAAAAATATCACGATAAGATGATTGTATCAATAAAATTATTTTATAATATACCTATGGGGTATTTATCATCTAAAAAAATAATTGGTAAATATAATTATCTAAAATTATAACTATTTCTGTATTTTTGATAACATTAATTTGATATTTCCAATAATAAAATAATTACTACATCAGTTTTGTGTAATTATTTAATATACTTATTTTTTGGGTAAAAATTAAAAAAAATATTATGAAAAATTTAAATATAATATACTTCATAAGAACACATGTAGTAGAATTTTTCTATTGTAAAAATTTAATATTAAAAATGTAATAGTTATTAAATTATGAATATGACAAAATTAACATCACATTAAATAAATTAATATAAGTGTCTCAATCCCTTCCATATGGATCTAAATGGTCAATAAATCAGACCTTGTATGATTATAGTCTATATATACTCCAAAAATAAGAAATGGGAATGTTTTTGGGTCTTTCAATGGTAATTATAATTTTAATAATAATTTTTTTATTGCTTTGTCATCAAATAATTAATTTGTACACCGTCAAAGTAAAAGTCCTTAAGGTAATTATATATTTCCTAAAAAATAAAAAATATGTTACCATGATAAATTAAAGAATATTATATTTTAAATTAGTAATTATAATTGAATTTACTTATGTATAACCTTATATAAAAATGGGTTAGTTATTAAAATTCGAGTGAGACATATTTGTCTTTCTATAAATAAAAGAAATTAAATGTCCTAATCTCATCAAAGTGGCCTCCAATGGACACCATTTCACCCCATGGATGATTTAGGTCACAAAAAATCATTTAATTATATTAGTACAAGTGTCATGGTAATTTTATAATAGTATTATAACCCTTAATTACTTGTTTAACCCTTTTACCGTATTAATAAAAATTATCGATGTTACTATTCATAATTCCCAAAAATAAAGTATAGATATTTAAATGATTTTGGCCTACTGATTAAAAATATGGGATCCATTATTTGAAATTTAAAACACAAAAGTTGTAGTATTTAAAATAAAATTATTCCAATTTTTGGAATGAGTGAATGAGTTATTTGAAAGTAAAAACATTGCAAAAGATTAAAATGTTTTTAGCTGAATTCAATGTAAAATTATTGATAATTACAAAAATTATATTGAATTATAAAAATATATTATATTTATAATTTAAAATAATTCAATAATATAATATAATTTCATAAAATATTTCAATGAAAAAAAATTTCAATTAAAATTTGTAATTATTTTACTATACATAAAAATTGAAAAATAGTCATACAAATATAAAAAATTTATCCAATGAAAATTTTTATACCATGCTTTGGAAGAAGATGTATGTTTTGGTTAAATTGAATATATAAAAGTTTCAAAATCTATATTTTAAATCGGTGCACCATCAAAAGGATGGAATATACACTTTTTTGAAAAAAAAACATTTTTTATCTAAAAGATTGAATTAGTTATTATATCATGTCTAGAATACATATTAGATGAAAATTAAACCTTATATTGAATCCATAAAGAGTGATTTTATTATTTCATATACTCACTTAATTTCATTTAAATAGTCACTATAAAGGATGTTAAAACTATTCATTCCGTCCATTATAATGACTAGGTTATAAAATTTAGTTGTTTACTAATATTGAATATTGGGTAAAATTATTTCAATTAAAATAACTCAAAATTGTGTGTAACAAAAGCCAAGAATAGTGTTTCGTATACCACAAGTTAATATGGTTTTGTGTATATCACAAGTTAATCATGGTTTAGCGTATAATAGAAGACATCAAAGAAATTAAAAAGAAACTATCTCATAAAATCTAGAGGTGTGTCCGTCACCCCCTGAAAATGAATTCCCCCATTGAAAATCATTGGGGTTGTAAAAGGTTTACTACTCGAAATTTTTTTCATACAGACCCACTTAATAAAAAGAAATACTAAAAATTCATTTTAAAAAGGAATGTTAGAAACATAACGGTTACAAAATGTGAGTCATCATTTTGTTTCTATATAGGATAACATAGGTGGGATGTGAAAACATGCACACAGAAGAAAAATATAGCCAAAATGTTCTGATGGAGAGTGATAGAGAATAAGGATTGGAGAATGTTGACAACCAGAAATCCGTAAATCTATGATGATTTAAGGGACCATATGATCCATCAGATTAGAATGTACTAGGATAACATTTTTATTTCATTATCATTTTCCTAATGTGGATGAATTTTTTTGATATGAAATACTTACTTGATTTCAGTACAATCTCACTTTTGTTTGTGCCTTGAAAAATTTCTAATTCTTCTCTTATTCAAATAAATGAGGTAGAATTTTTCATTCTTGATGTGTTATAAGATCAAGAAATCTATAAAGAGAATGTTAGGTCATTCCATCTATCTCCTCAAAATTGATAACACAAGTTATCTAATATTCATAAGTCCACATACAGAGAGAGAATACATTAATCTAAAAAACTTCTACCAGAATATATCTTATATTCTCCATAAGTGGATAACCATACAATCCATCAAAAAACTGAAAATATAAGTCTTTATAAAGAGGTGAACTAAATTGGATTTTCATTTATCTACCATATCTCATAGGGGAATTCTTGTTTGTCACATTCCAAACCTGTGATTAAATTATTCATGTATTCACATGAAAAATGTTAATAACTTTAATTACCATATAAACTTAGTGAAAAATTGCATGCTATCAAAAAATAAATTTTACCAAATGTCCCAATGTTTCAATATTCTCAAAACATGATATTACATTTACATTATATCATAAATTATGTCATTAAAAGTATCAAACATATCATTGTCTCCATAAACCATCATTATTACCATGTTAAGTACTTTATAAAAATATAAGAATAAAATTTTCTGGTTACCAGTACCATTCAACATAAATATTCAAATACTATAGAAAAAACATTAGTGTAGAAATCCATAGATGTTTATTTATTAAATTTTACAAAAAATTAATTATACAACATTATTCTTGATAAAAATGAAATCCTTCAACTATTTTCTTAAACTATTGACCGAGCATCATCATTTTATTTCTTAACACATCTTTCATATCATATATATTTTATATTCTCTTCAACATTAGTAACATAAAATACTACCCATATGACCATTTTTATTCTCTTCATGAGATTTTCCCATAGATAAATTATTTTTACAATGATCATACATTCAACATTTAAAACATTTATCCATCATTGATGTGTTGGAAATACCATTATCATTGTTCATTATGTTAACCAATAATTTTCGTTTTCAATTAATGGCTTCATGTCTTTCTTTTCCACACCCAAAGAATATTAAATTTTAATTAAAACATTCCCTCGATGCCTCTTCCCACATGCTATAAATAAGGAAAATCGAATATTCGTACCTCTATGATCACCATGAAACTGTATGTTTCTCTTATTAGGTGGACCAGGAAACTCAAAAAAGTTACGATTATTGATCATATTATGATGTTGCTGATTAGGAATAATAGTGATGTTTTTCAATATAGATCCCATATAATTTTGTTTCTCATGAGGAATATAATTCAATTGTCTACCATATTCTTCATTAACATGAATCCTTTTATTTAATTTTTTTATAAAACCCAAAATGATTATTGTTTGAGGAAAAAATCATACTAGGAAAACAACATAACCATGGGGGGTAATTTCAATCCCTAACATCTAAGTTTTATTCCTAGTTTATCAGTGCCCCTTACCATAATTCTAGGATAGTAACATATAGTTAGGATTATCCTTAGGGACATCCCTAAACACATCATTAGAAATATTTATAGGGATCTAAACAATGATTTCACATACTAGATTATAAAATTTTACTAAAACTTATCTTCTATACCAAATACAATGACCCATGTATGATGTACATGGGAATTAAATTTCTTTTGTTTAATAATTAATACATTACACAAATAGATTCCCATAGACCGTATTACTTTAGTGTCTTTTAAAACTCAGAACACATTTTTCTAGCTTGGCAAAATAGTCTTCACTATCTCCCATAAAGTTATTCTCCTTTAGCAATCCTACCGAATTTTTTTTTACCATGGGGAAATGATAAATAAAAATGGAGAGCTCAAATTCTCAGTAAGGATAAATATGGAGAATATAAAAAACATAAACAGAAGAATGTAAAAAAATGAACATATATTTTGAATATCAAAATATTGAGTCCTAAAACAATCATGGTAGTATGTATAGAATAAATCATAATGTAAAATTAACCATGATAACATAGAATTGGAAGAATAAACGAATTATTTGAAAACATATAAGTATATAAAAGCAATTCCATATTATCAATGGCTCATTTCCAAGACCATCATAATGGATAATGTCCATTACTGAACAGAGTTCACTCCTCGTTCCAGACTTATATTAGTAAACTTGTTTTACTTTCCATTTCATCCCTATATAGCTCGAGAGATATAAATATTCACTAAATTAATAGGAGTCATATCAAGGACCCACCCATCTCATAATGAAATAATTCTTACATGTTCCATAAATATATAAATCATTCATCATAGAATAACCCAAGAAATAAAATGGTTTTCTTAAACAACCTTCCTTCATAAAAAATAAATATAAAATATTATTTTAGAATTATCAAAATAAAATCATAGTAAAAATAGGTATAAAAACATATCCCTATTTAAAAAAAATCATATTAGATGGAAACTAATATTGATAAAACACTTGAAATTAATTCTTGAGGAAAAATATCCTTTCTTCTTTAAAAATGATCTCTTTTGTGAAAATAAATATAAAAAATTAAAATAATGAATTTATTTGAAAATAAATATAAAAATGTATAAATATTCATAGAAACAAGGAATGATTAAGATTTAAAAATCTTGTATTTCCATATATGTTAAAAAACATTCTCATAATTGTTTTTTGGAAAATTGAAAGAGTACCTCATATCGAATAACGAAAAAATATTACTTTCATACTGTTTAATAAAAATTCACCAAAGTGTAAAATTAACATTAAAAAATTATTAAATAATATAAATAATATTACATAGTTAGAAAACATTGATGTTGATGATAAATATAACCCGGAAAATATTTACACATAAACAATCTCGGATAATAATGAGATTGCAAAACAATCACATACTTTAGGTCTGATTTCCATTGTATGTATGTGAAACTCCTATATAATTATTTAAATGATTTCATTTTACTATTATTGAATCATAAATATTTTTATTATATCATATATGATCATATTATAATCCTTTTTGTTATAATATATCATTACTACTTATTATTCGGGTATAAATTGCTTTATCTTCTTATACCTGTTTTCTAGAATATGTTTTGGATTGCCTTTTTAGGATAAATTTATATCCCAAAAAATTAAATTAACCTAATATATAGAATATTAATTTATTATTTACATTAATAAAATCATGAATCCATGGAGATCATCTAGAATGAATCACATCACATCGTAGAGGTGGTAGGTCGTATGTTCGGACAAGAAACAATATCATTCCTCAATTTATTGAATGGTATTGCATTGGATGGTGTATAATATTTAATAAATAATATAATTTTTTTAATAATAATATATATTTATTACATCCATCATTATACTGTACCATGTAAGGAGGTGGTGAAAAATATATTACACCACAATGTGGAGATAGCAAGCCATACGTACACACGCGTGATGATTTTTCTTTCGTAGAATGGATAGAAGGTGGAATACGGGTTTTTCATATTTATAATAAAATATCAGTATCTATTTGATTCACGAGTTATTAATTTATAAATAATAAACTTATGAATAGGGATTATATGAAGAAAATATTTGAAATAATCGATAGAGAAGATTACCTCTTCTTCGACTAGCCCCCTCTAGATCTCTTCATTAAGGCACTAATGTTTGTATTTTGAGAAGAAATGAACCACATAATGTGACTAGAGAAATTGAGAAGTGAAATTTTCGGAGTATGGTTGAGATTTAAGGCTCAAACTGAATTTAAATTGTGATGGAGGATGTTCCCTTTTATAATTGAGGTTAGGGGAACTTTTGAAATTTATGAAACTATTTATTTATAACAATTTAAAAATCAATAAAAATTATTACAAAATGAGATATATTATAGGATTAGATTTTATATGATTCTAATATCTCCACCGATAAAATTTAGACACGTTTTGATGTAAATTTAAACCATATCTTTATATTTAAAACATTTTTATTCTATGTAAGTTTAATTAAGATAAAAAGTATTTCTATATTAAATGTGTGTAATATTTATTTATTTAAAACAATTTAAATAATAAAATAAGTACCTCAGATAATTTTAGACCATATCATAATTATTTTATAATTTTTCTAAAAACATATATGATTTTTAAATAATTTAATATAACATTTTTTTAATTTAACAACAATAGTGTCTATTTTGAAACTATTAAATTTAGGGATTTTTAAAACATTCATTATGAGATGTTATCATAAAACCAATTATTTTATTATATCCCTACAGGGTATAGGTCATCATGAAAAATACTTGTACATACTAATTAGATCATATTATCTTTATATGTGTATTTTTCGTAACATTAATTTGATATTTCCATTAATAAAATAATTACAACATAAGTTTTGTGTAATTATTAAATATAAATATTTTTGGGTAGATATTAAAAATAAAACATTATGAAGAATATAAATATAGAATAATTTATATGAATAATTTTAGTCGAATTTACCTTTAAGAAAATTGAATATTAAAAATGAAATACTTCTTATATTATGAATGTGACATCTTTAACATCACATTAAATAAAATAATATAAGTGTCAAAATTTATTACATATGTTTCAAAATGGTCAATAATAGAAACTTGGATTATTATGGTTAATATATACTAGAATAATAATAATTTGGAATGTTTTGGGTCTTTTGATTGTTATTATCATTTTAATAATAATTTTTTGTTGTTCTCTCATCAATTAATTGTGTTTTACACCATAAATGTATTAGTATTTAACGTAATTATATAGTTAGTAAAAAAGTCAAAATAAAATACTATGATAAATGAAAATATTTTATATTTAAACTATGAATTTATAATTGAATTTATCTTCTATATAAATATATATAAAAAATGGTTTAGTTATTAATTTTTGAGAGACACAGATTAAATTTTATTTAACTAAAGTAACTTAAACGTCCTTATATGAATAAAGTGACTCCCAAAGGACACCATTTCGACCAAAGTATGATTTTGGTCGAACAAAACTCATTAAATGATGTTAATACAAGTGTTAGGGTAATTTTACAAAAGTATTCTTACCCTTAATTACATATTTTACCCTTTTACCGTATTAATAAAAATTAACAAAGTTATCATTCATAATGCCCAAAAAATAAAATAATGCTATTTAAATATTTTGGGCTTGATGATTCAAAATAAAGAATAATTTTTTCAAAAATAAAAAAACTAAGGTTTCAGTAATTAATTTAAAATTATTCCCATTGTTCGAACGAGATAACGAGTTTTTGAAATGAAAAAAAATTACAAAATATTGTAGTGTTTTTATATATGAATTAAATGTCAAATTAATTCTAATTAAATGTATTATAATAATTTATAAAAATATAATATATTTATAATATTAAACCATTAAATAATAAAATATAGTTACATAAATTATTTCATTGAAAGAAGTTGTTTTCCAATAATGTTTAATACAATTTTACTCTTCAACAAAATATTAAACTGGTATAAAAAATATTATAAATTCAACCAAAGAAATTTTTTATATACTTATTCCAACGAATAAGTTTTATATATTTAATATATTATATAAAATTGTGAAAAAATATTTATAATTTATGTGCCATCAAAATGTGGAAATACTACATTTTTATAAAATGATTTGTTTTATCCAAAAATTGAATTTGTTCATAAATCGTGCCAAGAAAACATGTTAAATTAATTTTTAAAAATATATTGAATCTATTAAGAGGGGTTTTATTTTTTTATATACTCAAATATTTTAATTTTAATTTTTTCTAAAGGAACTTAATACTATTAATAACATCCATTATAATAACTGGGTTATAATATTTAGTTGTTTACTTATACTCGGTCTTGCGTAAAATTAAATCTTTAAAAATAACATGAAATTTTGTGTAACAAAAGCCAATAATAGTTTTATGTATACAGTATGCTAATACTGTTTTGGTTATAATGCAATCTAATCCTGGTGAAGTGTACAACACAGTGCATCAACAAAATTAAAAGGAATATATCTCATAAAATCTTGAGGTGTTATACTCACCCCTAAGAAATAATCCTATCTTGTTGGACCAAAAATTATGAATAAATAAATAAGACCACCAAATAAATTGTAATATATATATAAGGGAAATGTTATAAATGCCATATATGTAATTTCATAATGAGATATCAGTAGAAACAAACATGTACCCGCGATCAATGTCTAACATGATATCAATCTATATTAATATACTAATGGAATCCATCGTCATAAATTTCAATCATTGGATACAAATACTCCCAAATGAAATCACTATCAAGAATTATAGAAAAAGAAATGACATATCAAGAATCAATCCTAGGAAAACCCTGTATACAATTTGTAACATCCCATTATACATGCTATAGGATATGGTGCTAAAAACAAAGACTTTTCCTGTTTTTCTTTAATACCAACAAACGAGACCCAATTTCAACTTTCTAAACCATATATAAAATAAAATAAAATATTTTATAACATCAATAGTAAAAGAATTTTTTTACTAGTTTTATAGAATTAGTAAAAACTCTTACATATCATGGAAAATTGAGAAATTGGTTCATAAATATCTATATCATCATCCCAAATGTCATCACATCTATCACCCTTCATAAACATATATTAATTAGAACTATTCTTCATATCCTACGTAAAAGGAAACATAAGAGAGGATGACCTCAGATGCCCAATAAGGGTAAATAAGTGTGATATAATTTAATACATAAGCATTACATGACAATATGGGAATGAGAATATACACATAACATTTGAATATTATACACTTCATATCAAAGATTAAAATATTATTATAGGAAAAAATAATTGTAGTTTATAAGACATGACTAATATTGGAATATGGGGAATTATAGAATAACATTGGCCTAAAACATGGAATCATTGAATACACATAAAGACGAAGTATTATTTTCTTATTAATAAATAATGTTTTAAAACTATTATTGATGAATGTGATCACTCCATAATCTATCATAGTAGTCATGGTTCAATCCTAAGTCTATCAGAGGGAACAATTTTCCTTAATAAACTAGGTTCAGTTCCAATATGAGTAATATTTATCTCATGTGGTATAATTATTTAACCATTTCAATGAAGGGGGGAAATAGGACCCACCTATCATATAATGAAAAGCATGCCAATGTGTTCCAGGGGATCATAAATAATTCCTCATATTAAAACTCATGAAAATAAATGTGTTTAAAAACATTTCTTCATTGCATAACCAATGGAAAAGAAACATGTTTCATAAACATTTCATCTTTACACAACAAACATAAACAATTCAGAGTTAGAATAATGGTGGTATCCTTAGTTAAAATACCCAATAATGATTAATTAACAACAAATTATTTCATCTTATATGTAAAAAAAATTTATAGATCATTTAGAATTATTATTGAGTAAAATAAACATTCTATTTTAATATATTTTATAAAATCCATGCACATATAAAGAAAAAAATTTTATTTGAAATTAAAATTTTAAACATATAAAATAATCATCAAATAATTTAGTATTCCTTATGGTGGTAAAATCTATACATTTTTTATATGTTAAAAAAATTCCCCTCATATTTTTGAAAAAAAACCATAAAGTACATCATTTGGAAAATAAAAAAGTAATGCATTTAGAATCATTTTGTAAAATGTAAAATATAGGTGAACCTAAATTTAAATTTTTTGGAGAATATTAAAAATATTTTTCAATTTATTTGTAAAATTGTACATAGAAGATAAATATTCCCCTATGGGGACATACAAAGTCACAAATATTGATGAGATTATGAAATAAACCCTTAAGAGTGTGGAAACGTTCGAATCATGAGTCCCATGATATAAATTACAGGAGATGAATATATATAAATCACATAATTTTCATGATAATTACCATTAAATACATTCATAGGTGTTATATATAATCCACACAAAAAAAAAGTTCTATATAGGACATATGTCCAAGAAATATTAAAGTGAGAAGAAAATCCCTTATTTTAAATCTCATTCATCATGTTTGCTATTTATATTCCCGACCAAAAATTTTATGTTAATTATTTAATGTATTAAGAATAGTATTAATTTTTATAATTAATTTAATCACCATTATTAATATGTTATAATAATTACTTAATCACTATTGATTATGTCGGATTATTTATTTATTTTTGTTACATAAATCTAAAATTATTTTTGTAGGTTGAATATTGTCAAAGAGTTAATTGTTCCATCATATATAAAATAATAATCATGAAATAATAATAATTTTTATAAATTTATTTTTCCTTTAAATTAAATTGTTAAATACGTCAATGGAAATGTTCTATCTTACAATCATTGAGATAGTAAGTCGTACGTACGAATTAGAGAAATTTTAATTTTTCAATGATCATTATGGAAAGAAGGTAAATATTATTTTATCAATCCGAAATTACCATTATATAAAATATATCATATTAATTATTTAATTATTTATATGTATATATATATATCATCCATGATATTTAGAGATGAAAAAAATAATCAGATCTCTTTGTGATGGTGGTCATCCACCTGTACCCATGAACAGTATTATCACATTTTCATGAATAGAAAATTAAAAAGATAAATGATATTTTAAATTTATATCATGATAAATATGTCATTATTATCATATATAAATATTAATTATATCCATATAACTAGTAATGAGATAAGATGATGGAAAATGAATTACATCAGTTCGTAAGGCGGTAGTCCACTATAAACAAGAACGATAGTTTTGTTTTCCATTTTATGGTTGATGGGAAAGATATATATATCATAAAAAAACAAAACAAAATCAAATTATATATTGTTTAATGGATTTATTATTTAATCATGTTTGAATATGTTTTGAGATTTTTTGATGAAGAAGAAAAATTAAAACCTGAAAATAAAAACATTACCTCTTCATTGGAATACCTCTATTTATTAACACATTAAGAGCTCTAAAATTATTATTAAGCCTAAAAATAAATATATAATGAAAATATGTACTATAAGATTTTATTTTGGTACGTATTTCTCAAAAAATAGGTTTTAAAGTGTTATTTAAGGGGAAGAAGAGGTTCCCATTAATAAAAGGGGGCTAGGTTAGTCTTGGAAGTTCTCTAAAAATTAACTTAATAAAAATTAATTGTAAATTAAAAATTCATCCAAAAATATTGATTTAAAACATAATATTATAATGAATATATAAACCCTTATACAATAAAAATTAGGTGAGTTCTTATTATACTGGCACTCTTATCTTTTTGTTTTAACCCTGTTTAACCCCTTTAACGCTTAGCATAACAACATGGATTTTTACTATTTGAGGGTCAATAAAGAGACTATAAAATATAAAACTACCAATAAATGTATGTGTTTTTTGATATTTTAATTCTAATAATTTTGAAATCTCTTAATTTATGTTTTTTTGGAATTTTATATCTTTTAATAAAATATTATTTACTATAACATAATAAAATGTTAAATTTATTAAATTTTTTCTTACATTGACAATAATAATATAATGAAAAAAAAATAAAATTTTAAAAAACATGTTATTATATCCCTAAAATTTTAAGGTAATATATAATTTTTTCACATTATTTATCTCAAATTATATAAATTTTATCATTTTTAATATCATTTAATTGATTTTTTTTAGTAATTTAAGAGTTACTGCATCTCCATTGTGCATATAAGGTCATTATTTATTCACTAATAAATTTAAATTACCATTATTAAGATAAATATTTTATATTTCAAAATACTATATATATTATATCATATCCTCTCGATAACACCATATTAAAAATATTATAGTGATTAAAAATAAGAGCATGACATGTTTGATGTTTGATTAAATAAAATAATATAATGGTGATAAACATATCCATGTAGCCCTGAAATTTCATAAATTCTATACTATGATGATTATGGTAAATATATAATCATATATTATATTTAGTAACTTTTTTATGCCACTTAATGGTTCTTAGTATATTATTTTTAATCATTAATTACCTGGTTTTCCCTTTAACGTTGTAAAAAAATTACTCTGTTTTGTATTTATGATGTTAAAAAATAAAAGTCCCATATTTACTAAATTTTTAAGGTTTAATTAAATATAATAAATAAAATTTTGAAAAATAAAAATATAAAATTTTTAGATTTTAATTTAAAATGAAACTATAATAACATACAAAAATATTTTTTTGAAAAAATACCTCTTTAAATATAAAAAGTTATTATTATCAATTCAAGGATAAAATTCCAATGAAATATCATCACTACATTATTATAAATTAAAATTAACCAATAAATATTAACAAATAACACAAAAATTTTATATGCTTTAAGCAATTTAAAATAAAACATTGTTTTCAATAAAAATCATAATTTCTCACTATTCACAGGAAAAGCAATATTTGTAGAAACTCGTAAAAAATACATCATAATATAATTTTTACATGATTAATTAGAAAATTTAATTCATTTTATCAAAGAATGTTTCTTGAAATTCTAAAAATAAATCCTAATATTCACTCATAATAAAAATTGAAACCCATTTTTGATGAAAACATATTTTTGAAGAATAATATGAAATTAAAAATAATCTAAGTGCATATTTACAATGAATTAATTAATAAATTAATAATGAGTATTAATATCACATATTTATTAATTATGATAGTTGTATTCATTCCCGCCTATTTAATGCCTTTGTTATAATGGACTCATTTAAAAATTAATATTTCATTGTTCATTTAATCTTGGTGTTGTGTATCTTGTACACTATAGAAATTATTTTCAAAATATTAGGTTATTGCATTATCCCCTATTTAATAAATTTAAACGTTTCAATTTTAACTTATTCATGGTTCCCAGGGGTCTGAATTTTAAGAATACATTTATTGATATCCCACATCATAAAAGGGGTTAAGAAAAAATATATTTAAAAGAGGGAAAGGGAAGTATGATGGTCATCTCGAATAACAAATTACTAGGTTTTTGAATAAGTGAAATTAGGAAGATTGTGTAAAAATTGATATCAAAAAAAATATTAACTTTTATGCATTGATATAGATTGATATAAAAAATGGTTTAGAGAATGTTAACCACCACAATACTCTAAATATATGATGGGTTAAAAGGCCATTGATTTCTCGGAAATAAAATTATACTGATAACAAATTTACTCGGAAATCAATTTACTAATATCGGTGAATTCCATTGACATCTATAATAATAACATATGGGAATATTCTTACTTGATTTGAATAATTTAAACCATTAGTCAATTTCTTCCACAATTTCATATTTTTAATTTAAATGATGAGTATTCAAGATGATTTTTTCTTTCCCCAAGTAGTAGAATCATCTTTGAATGGATCACATAATTCCAAAAAAATACTACAATCCACTATTAATATCGTTATAATTTAACAAAAACACATTTTTTGGAAAATAAAATATAATTCCTAAAATGAATAAAACCAAAAATTAGTTTAAACTACATTTAATATCCGATATGCTGTAGTAATACCCAAACATGAAGATATATTATTAGATAAATAAATGTACTTAATTCCGTAAAATATTGCTGGTTGATATTGAAACAAAAAAAAACGATTTGAAAAAATATTCTTCCATGAAAGTTTATTATTCATCTCCATAAATGTACATTCCCTATACATATAATCTTTATGAAACACTAAATATTTCAACAATTACGCTAAATCTCGATAAGTCCATAATAAAATCATATATGCCTCTGAAGGACAATTCAACCATTTTTTCTAAGATAAAATTTCTTTTATATTTTGTAAACATTAATCAAATAGTTTCCTAAAGTAGTGAATGTTATCCAAAATAAAATTAATCACTTAATATGAATTAAATTTCCAATTATATGGTCATATATACAATAAAACACATGTTCCAAAAATAAGCATTAATTTTATCTGTCAGATAGATTAAATAAAAAATAAAAATTTTGTATTGACCAGGACATCATGTAGTCCAGTGGTTTGCAATACACCCTTATCTCCCTTCGGTTGTGGGTAGATACCCAATGGTATTTTTTGATGCGATCAGTTTCCACCCAACCAGATGATTGTATTTTATCTAATTCTATGTTATTATAGGCCTTATAATATTCGAGTAAATGTTATAACCATCATAAAAAATAACTTTAATATATTAATCATTATATAATATTTTTAATTGTTGTCAAATACCATTCATTTTTCATCCCAAAAAATATAAAAACATACGATTAACTCAAAATTAGAGATCATATAAACCCTAAAGGCTACCAAAATCATTAATCTTAAGTCTAAAATAAGATTTAAATTTCTGTATTCATCTTAAAATTCCATAACCTAAAATATTTAAATTGGCGTATAAGATGTTAAACTTATGGTTGGCATTAAATTTATAAACCCATGGTGGTATCCATAACTCTTAAAAAAATTCTCCCTAATGATCTGAATCCCCAAAGATATCTAAACCAAACTTTGATATTAACTATAACATCCTAGAATCCATGCTATTGGAGCTAGTTCTAAAAACATAATCTTTCCAATTATGTATTTTATACGAATACTTGTGAAAATTTTTAACCATCGATGACATACAAAATCAACATAAATATCGGATAACCTATATACTAAATAAACTTTTCTGTTTACAGATTTAGATAATTGGGGAAAATTTTATATATCTTAGAAAATTAAACAAATTGTTTGTTAAAATTAATATCTTCTCGCAAAACATCATCATATCTAGGACCCTTTTTAGACATATCCTTGTTAAAACATTTCTTCTACACTAGGGGAAAATTAAACATAAGAAATATTGTGTTCAGATGCTCAGAAAGAGTAATTATAGGAGATATTAATGATTTCATATGGCTAACAAGATCATTTATTGATAATAACATGAACCTAAAATTTTGAAAATATTCCCTACATGCTAATTATCATAACATTGAGTAATTTAATATATGATGGTAGTTAATAAGATATAAATCCTAAAAAAGATGATCCAGGAAAGAATAACATTGGTATAAGACATGAGTTATGGCATAAACATATGTATAAATAATCATTTACATAGTATTCAAGATTCTTTTCTGATATTATCATAGTGGAATTGGTTCACTCCCAAAATCATCATATTATTCAACAATCACTCTAAAGACTCTCATAATGTATAATGTCCCTTATTGAATTGGGTTCACTCCCCATTGTAATCTTTATTTTCTTAGACATCACCATTTACCCAATGCAATGGTGGGAATATATAGGTCCCATGCATCACATAATTAATATCATAAATATGTGTTCCACAATTTCATAAAAAATTTATCATAAAGAAACAACTAAATGAAATGGGTTTCATAAGCATTTTTTAAAAACATGACACATTAAAAAGATATGAGTTTCATAAAAATTTCAACCTTTCACTATAAACATAATCCTTACAGAGAATTAATATATATGGTATCCTTATTTATTATCCTCAATATAGCATAAATAACAAAAAAAATATTTTATTTGATGGAAAATAACTTTTAAAGATCACTGGGATTATTTCATAAGGGAAATAACAATTTCATTTTGAAATAATTTTTTTAAAAAACCACACTCTTAGAAAAGAAACTGTTTTCATTGAAAATAAACACTTAAAATTATAAATAATTTATAAAATCATTTGTACATCATGATTAGTGTATAATCTACATAAATATTATATGTTAATAAAGCATCCCCTCTATAGTTGTTTCCAAAAAAGTCTTAAAGTACCCCATTTGTAAAAAAATTATTCCATTAAATCCATTTTTATAAATTCAAACATTGGTATAATTACATTAAACAAATGTTTTATAATAATAAAAAAAATTATGATTTTTTTAGAAAAGATGTACAAAGAAGAGAAATATTCCCCAATGGAAACATAAACAATCTCGAATAATGATAAGATTATGAAATATTCCCTTACAACATTGTTAAATTTTGATTCCTAAGCCCCATGAGTAAAATAATTTCCTATGAATATTTAAATCACATGATTTTCAATATAATATTTATAAAATATAATAACGGGATGTATATATACCACAGAAAAATTAAATAAGTGGTATATAGTTCATACTTCCCATAGAATTAAAAGTGATATAAAAATTAATTTCCACGAGTTAGTCTCTCCACACACATTATTTCTCTTACATAAGAATAAAATTAGGTTATTTAATATCGCTATTAAGATTATTTTTCATATTCATTAATTATTTTTTATCTTTTAATACCATTTTATAATAATTAATTAATCATTTATATTCACTTCAAATGTTTTAGTGATATTTGGTAGAGAATTACATAGTGAATTTAATAGGTTGAATATAGTAAAAGAGGTAATTATTCCATAACATATAGAATAATTATCATATTTATAAATCTTTTAATTTTTCAAAACCAATAATTAAATATGTTTATGAAAAATGAACTATGTTAATATCAGGGAGACAGTCAGTCATACAAACGCATGACTAATGTTTTGTTTTTTCAACTATCTTTAGGGAAAGATGGTATGTATTATTTTATCACTAAATAATTATAATTATAAAATATATAATAATAATTTTTTTAATATATATGTATGTATCATTAATGTGATACAATTATCAAAGAAGAATCACATCACTTCTTGAAAGTGGAAGTCCACAAGTACGCACAACAAACATTATCATTATTCAGTGCATGGAAAAGTAAAAAGTTAAATATTTTGATAAAATATAGAATGATTAATATTTCATTAATATAGTATAAAAAAATAATTCCCTGATTATAAAATCTTATGGTAGATGGTGATGGAAAATAAATTACATCAGTTTGTGATGCGGTAGTTCACCATATGTATGAAGGACATATTCATTTAACATTTGATGGTAGAGGATATGGATAGGGGAATGGAACCAAAAATAATAACACATAAATATATTTTAGATACATCACTTTTTATTTTATTATTGTTTAATATGTTTTTAAGAATTATGATGTGGAATATAATATAAAACATGCACATAAAAACTACTTTTATCTTCCTTTAAATACACCTTTTTTTGAACATTTTAAAACCTATAAAATTGATATTCTACATTAAAAAAGATGTATATAATTATATGAGAAATTATAGGAAGGTATTTTTAGAATAAAATGGGTTTTTAAGTGTGAATGATGGAGAATAAGTCGTTCCCTTTTATAAGAGAAGGATGTGGAACTCTGGGAATTTATCAAACAAATAAATTAATGTTGATTAATTAATATTTCAAAATGTATAAAAAGTGATTTATATAGTATAAAATATGAGTATAGGTTTTAAGTACCCAATAAAGTATATAGTAGACATGATATTACTATTTTTACCCTTATGTGTGGGTTTTAACTTCTATTTGACCTCCTTAACTATTACCATGACAACATGAGTTTTTACTCTTTGAGGGCTAATATAGTTATTACAAAATAAATAAAACCCATAAATGTACAATGGATGATATTAAAAAATAACATCCAAATATATTTTCCAAATATAAATTTTTTGGTATTTTCATATCATTTAATTAAATATTATTTAATGTAAATGATCAATAATGACATTTTTCGAAAATATTCATTACTTTGATACTAATAATATGAAAAAAATTTAAAATTTGAATGAAATATTTTATTATGTTCATAAAATGTCATTATAATATATAATATTAATTTACCACTTTATTGGTTAAAAATTATATTTATTTTTAATATTTTTTATTTCGTTATTTTATTTTTTTCATTAATTGAATAATTACTACTTCAAAGTTCTGTAAGAATATAAGGAAATTATTTATTCAGTTGGGAAAAAATCATTAAAATGATGAAGATAAATCATTTTTACTTATAAATAGTAATTATAGATGAAAATATACTCTCTGTAACACCATATTAAAAATATTAAACTTGATAAATACAATAGGGTTTTATGTTTGACTTTTCAATAAATAAAACACTATAAATGAAATAATATCATCTATGTGACCCTAAATGGTCATAAATTTAACCCTAGGACGATTATGGATGTTATATACTCATGAAACAAGATTATAGTGTGTGTTTGCGCTATTTGATACTTCATATCACTCTATTAGTATCCTTTAATTACCCAATTTACACTTTAGTGTGGAAACAAAAATTATAATGTTTAATATTCAAATTTACCAAAAATAAATGGGAAATATTTAAAAAAATTATAATAACAAATTAAAAATATGAATTAATTTTTTCAAAATTTATAAAATATATTTACATAATTGGATGATAATTTACACTAAAAAATGAAATAAAAAATATTTTTTTTTCATAAAATTACCATTTTAAATATAAAATTGAATTATAATAAATTATACTATGAAATTAATTATAAAATTTAACTATTTTGAATCAAAATTTACAAATTAAAATTAAAAAATAACAGAAAACATAAATTTACCTTTTAAATACTTTAAAATAAAACACTATTTTCAATAAAAATATTTATTTCTCCATACTCACTAATAATCAATATTTATATACAATTATCAAAAAACCAATATAAATTTTTTTTAAAATATGGAATTAAAAAAAATTGATTTCCTCAAATAAAATTTCTAAAACTTATAAAAATTAAATATTATATTCACTCATAAAAAGAAAAAAACCATTTGGAGGGAAACATATTTTTGAAAAATAAATTGAATTTAATAAAAATTCAACTTATTATTTAAAAATAATTAAATAATACATTATTAATGATTATGAGCATTATATATTTCATAACTTCTTTATTATTATTCATTCCCACTTATTCAGTGTGCATGCTATAACTGTCACATTTAAATAATAATATTTTTTTGTTCGTTTAATCTCATTGTTGCACATATTGTATGATATATGAATTATTTCTAAACTTATAGGATATAATATAATTCCCCCAAATGGTAAATAAATTCCTACCCAAATTTTTTTGTTAAGGAATCTCATATTCATCAAATGCTAAAAGTCTAAAACATATCTCTATACTAGTCAGTTCATGATTCTCATGAATGATTCTTAAAACTGAATCCAATTTAGTATTCCAAAATAAATAGAAACAAAAAATGAGATTAAAATTTTGAACCCTTGCATAATTTTCTAATTAAAAATATAATTTATATCACGATCAATCCTGTTCTTCTTTAGAGGAAATTATAATCCCCCATGGGATAATAATTTTCCCTCCCATGAAACATTATAGATAAACTTGAGATATTTATTCATTATCATTATTTGATCATTCCTTCTTTTTATCATTTTTGAATTCAATATCAATTTTTCTAGAAATATTAGGAAGTAAGATTACATAATTTCTCATGAAATGAGGTGAAGATAGTTGAATCATTCCAAGATAGATTTTATCTATTAATAAAAACTACACTAAAATATATAGGGGGGAGAGAGGAATCTACCATGCCAAGATACTAGAAGAAAAAATTCCTATTTTTTGAAGAAGACAGAAAAGATCATGATAAAAGGGTTTCTGCAGTTCGCAAACTCAATTGGATATAATAAATGGAATGAAACAGTGTTCGGGAATTTCTTTAAAAAGAAATGAAAAACAGTTTTACACTCACACCACACCCAAAAAATTAGCATACCCTTACACAATGTCTTGGTTAACTTTATGTAACCTTTATAATTCCTATTTTACACTCACACCACACCCAAAACTATCCTGTGTAAGGGTAGAGTTTCATTACCATTACATTGTCTCTATTCCTTATGTAAGGGTAAAAGTAAAATTGAAAATTATGATTTTTTCACAAATAGAATTGATAAATTATATCCAAAAGGGGTTTTAGAAAACTTTTAAACTGAACAGGATGAAACGTTCATATTAATTTTATATATATAACCTGACAAATTTTTTAAAATTCACTCATTTCATTACATCATTTCATTTCTAACTATTTTTATCATATTTATAATTTTTTACATTTTTTCTATAGTTTTAATTGTTGATATGATACCCAATAAATAATTCAGTAATGAGTATTTCAATCATTTTATATTTTTATTTCCTTGTTTTTTATGTTAATTATATAAACATTCTAAATAATTTTCCATTATATATCTTATAGGGAATTTTATTTTATTTTTTAGTTTTCCACCATAAATAAATAATGAAATTTATCTAAAAAAATATTAATGAAATTTATCTAAAAAATATTATAAAAAAATCATTCCATTAAGAAAAGTCCCATGGCATTTCTTCCCACAATTATATCATGTTTTTAATTCCACCTTTCCTCTCATACCCTTCAGTAAAGTTTACCATACATGATTGTCAAATATCTTCTTCTAATCTTGTTTCGATTTAAAATTAAAAGACATTGATAAATACATCATAGTTTTGATGGAACATAAAAACATATACAATATTTTAGAAAATTTTAATACACTAATTCACTTTGAATGATTATCTTTATCCAATCAAATAAGCGATCAATATTTCATTTTTTATCATGTAAATAGTTTAGAGTATTTATTAATAACCACGAAATGATTTCCCCAAAATTAGGAAATAACCCTTCCTTCAATCTGAAATCTTGGAATTTCATTTCCACATCAGCTCATTTATCATAAGTAATGTACTTTTTTAATAATATCGCATTAATGGAATTATATTCCACAATCTATATCTCATCTCGCTTCATAGTGTTTTGAATCAATGGGAAACATTTATCTTTATCTCTACTTTAACAGTATAAGACCATGATAAAATTCTCACATTCACTATATCCCAATACATGAAATATATTATCTATGGAATTGATTCATTATTTAGACACTAATAGATCAGTGGATACATTTAAGGATAAATGTTTTTATCGCATGATGCGATCAATAATCATTAAATCACAGTGCGGGGAAATATTCTACTCTACGGTGATAAAGTTATTTCCCATTAAATGAGTTTTTGATGGAAATATAGAAATGAATTTCTCATCTCCAAGACATGATTCGTTTTCTTTCCCAATAAATTAATACCTATAATAATTACAAGATTTTTCAGGGATTATATTCCTTATATTGTATGACATTTATAAAAATTGGAAGAAAATTTGATAGTTCAGGAGAAAAACTACTATAAATCATAGTATATGAATCTTATAAACATAAATAAATCTAGATGGAAGTTAATTAAGATATTGTTATAATTTCATACTCTCTAAATTATTTCATCTAAATCTAATTCACAATATTTAAACTAGACTAGTTTTGATACTAACCATTGATGGATATTTTTCATAGAGACTTGACACATATGACGTGTTTATAAAAATATCATAGAGTACAATATGAACATGTCATGTGTTATGTAATTTAGAATGCATGGGTTTTTAGTATATTTTTTATTGATTATATTGTATTTGACATTATGGTATATCATTACGTAGTTAGATGAGATTTAATGAAACTATAGAACTCAACAATATTGCAAATTTTTTTTATATCATATTAGACTACCCAAACTAGTCAATTTTTTTGAATTATTGTATTGTATTTCATGTAATGTGATTGAATGAAAATTTATTGAAGAAGTGTATGGATATTAAGAAATAAAATTTGGATGAAATATTCTAAGATATATATCATAAATGAGTTGTTTCATAAAATTTAACACATGGGATGTTTATAATTTATAAAGATTTGTATGAGTTGTTATTTAGTTATCTAATTCATTTTTTTCTATGAGTAAATCTGTGAGAAACATAAGAGATTAGATTGGTGTTTTAAATAAAGTGACTGAAACCATTCAAGGGATTTGTGAGTGAATCTTGTAAATGGTTAGAAAAAAATCTATAAAACCTAAATCCATTTTAGACCTTCCATGCTTCTCCAAGAGAAGTACTAGAATACTATAGGTGAAATGGTGATCTTACTCTTGTGATGAGTTATTCATATTCATCTTGTGGAAACACATTAAAGGTTATAATATTTTTATTTTCCATAGTGATCATCATGAAGCATATAATAAAGAAAAATAGTATAAAGTAAAACTTATATTATTTTGTACATGGATAATTCATTTCTTGTACATGATATTTAATTTATTAATGAATCTTTGATCTTGTATTGGGTTTATAGAGATTTTAAAAACATTAAAAAGTGTTATTAGATACCTATATAACTGAATAGTCATATTAGATCCCACTATGTGTTCATATTTATTAAATCTTATCCAAATTGAATAGTATCAATATTGAAATGGATATCACGAACCAATACAAAAAATATGATTCAATTTTTTTTTGTAGTCGATTCATAGATTATCAAATAGGATATCATAAGTATCCACATTGTAAAAACCCCATAGATATATATTAGTCATAATATATGAATCCCAGTAGACATATCTTACAAAATATGTGTCATGTTTTCAAAAATACTGTATCATATATTTTTTATCATATCAAGGTTCTATAACCATTGTAAAATAGTTTTTTTCATAATTACAAAACATGCCAAATTATAAAAGTTATTCATTTCTATATTATGTTATAACTCAATTTAATCTTGTTAATGAATATTTATAACTGAATAAACTACGTAACATATTTTAATACATTTCAATATGTCAATAAATTATTAATAATTATGAATATTTATGTTTCAATATGTTTATAAGTGTATACATATATATATATTTATGTTTATTTATGATTTTCACTTATTATGGTAGGGTTTTGTGTAAGAAAAACACTGTATACGTTTTTTAGTTTCCCTCACACAAATAGTTCAAATGGAGTCACCAATTTTCGACTCACCAATGAGGGCTCACTAATCGAAGGACCCATAGTTTGAAGAAGACACAAATACTGGACTCACTGAGGAATGAGTCACTGATGATCGGTCATAGAGATAGATTATGTGAAACACTGATGGACAAGTCAATAATAGAAGAAACACTAATGGATGATCCAATGATGGATGACACATCGATGGACGTGTTTCTGATGGATGAAACACCGATGAACGATTCAATGATGGGAAACACACCGATTGTTCTACATGAGTTACTGATGAAGAATCACTATTCCCAGACAGGCTGATAGCACAAAGGACTCACTGATACACCAAGTCACCGTACCTATGGAAAGGACTCACCAATACATGGAGTCACCGATGTTGAGAGACTCATGGTGACAGGCTGATCCCAAAAAGTCACCAATACTTATGACTCACCTATAGTCATAATAACAGTTCTTATTTACTCATGCTTATATCTAACGGTGATATTTCAAAAAATTATTGCCTCTGACATTATTTTATGTTGTCTTTAAGACTTTTAGTAGATAGGACAAGGTACATGCACGTGGGAATTTCATTATGTCGGCTGGAAATCAAACAATAAAATAATTACAAGCTGGATCATTCATAGTGTGATAAAAAGTAGAAAGAACAGAAGAACTGCAAACGACTGCAACTCTCGAGTTTACATCAAAATCCCAATAACTCAAAGGAAGAAAAAATTGGGAGATCAAAAGGAAAAGCTAGAACTTCTAAGATACACTAAACATCTTTGGAATAAATGAGCAGTTATTTTCACACATCTAGAAGCTAGAGAATAGTGGCTATGAAACTCTGTTTTGAAGCCATCTTCTAGAAGAGGACTCAAACATCATTTTCACTACATTATAATAGTCCAGATATTCACTACATAACATAGTGAAATCTAAAACTTTTATTAAATCATAGCTCTATTGTGTTTATTTACTTAAATTTTTGAGCAGTGTATGTTTCTATCTCTAACACACACACTGACTCCTATGCATAACTGGAGAATACATGATATTCTCAAACACTCTCTCATTTCAACCATTGAATCACATGTATAATAGTTGAAGGGGTCAAGTGTGACCTGTTTGTGGTTTTTCCAACGAATAACTGTGGAAGAGGTAAACTATGGTCTGGAAAGCCCTTTGTGCTTTTGTGAACCTCTATCCAGGGTGTGTATCAAACTGTTTATTAATTTAAACTACATTATGGAAGGTGATCACCTAGTGGGAAAGACTTAGTCTTAGCTTGAGATAGAACCTCTTTTTTTATATTTCATGCTTTTAACTTTTAGTTTTTACATAATAATTATTAAATATTTCATAAAACCAAATTGATCCTTGATAGTTACTTTAGCATATTTTTAATTTTTTTTTGAAATAGTATGTTTGTTTCAAATGTTATATTAATCTTTAGATTATTATAGCTAAGAAATAATCGATCTTCTGAGAAATTAATTGAATATTCAAGACTTTTATAAATTCATTACAAACTAAAAATTTTAATATTTTTAATTTGGGGAAACTTTTCAAAGAACAAATTTTAACATAAATTTTTATAGATACTAAATTCACCCCCTCTTTAGTAATCTAATTCGACCAACATTTGGTATCAGAGGGTTTAAAAAAATCAGTTTTCAATACTTCTTCAAACATTTTCAACTGTGATTGTAGTTCAGTTTCAAAGACTCTAAAATTTCTATTATTTATAAATGTTTATCTCTTTAAAGTATTATTCTAAATTTTTTATTATGGATAAAAAAATAGAAGGTGAAGCTACAAATAAACCTTCATTCTTTAATAAAACTAATTATTCCTAATGGATAATTGAGATGAAAATTAATTTAGATAGAATGGGTATCAAAAAATTTATTCATTTGAAGATGAGTATAAGATTCATGAAACTACTAGAATGACATGGTATGACCCAACCAAGGCTGTATATAACATTAACTGTAATGAAATTAATTCCCTATACAATTCCTTAGGATATGAATAATTTAATAGAATTTCTGCATGTAAAACTACGTATGAAATCTTGGATACTCTCTCTGTTTCACAAGAGGGAAACTCTAATGTGAAAGAAATGAAACTTAAAACATATAATATTAAATATGATACATTCAAAATGAAGAATGATAAATCTATTTCTGATATGTATCTTAAGATCAATGAAATTTTAAACACAATGAATTCTCTTCTGAGAGAAGATATATCCAAAAAACAGATCATGAGGATTATTAGATAATTACATGACAGATGGAGAGGAACCTTTGTCCCAATTAGACAATCTTGTAACATCGGTAAATTAGCTATTAAAGAACTAATTATAAATCCAATGATGTTTGATGAAGAGAAAATAGTCATCAAAAGAGATGAGGATGAACATATGAGAATGTTTGTAGCTTTCAAAGCTATCGACTCCAATATTAAGGAAATATAGAAGGTGATATCCTCAGTTAAAAGATCCATTGGTGGTGAATCAACATCAGACAATGGTGAAGAGATGGTCTAACTGGACATAAGATTCATGAACTTTTATATAAAGAAAATGCCTTTCCTAAATCCCAATTATATTGAATAGTATGATAACAAGGGAAGATAGAAAAATTAATGGAAGAAAAAATAAAAATAAAAATAAATAGTCTGTTATGAATGTCAGCGAATGGAACATATAAAGGCTGACTGTAGTAAGACTAAGTTTAAAAAGAATTTTGAAAACAAAGACAATAGGTATAAAGAGTCAATGAAGGCCACCTAGAGTGCCTCTGAGGACAACTATAGATAATCTACTTCTTCTCATGATGAGAATGTTGATATGTCAAACATATGTTTTCTGAGAAACACATCTAATGTAACCTTAGATTCACCTGCACACATTTCATATTATTCTAATAATGAATATGAATATGAGAATATGAAAAATGATGGATTGATTAAATATTGAAATATGATGGAAGAGACACGTAATGAGATAAAAGATAAATATAAATCGTTAATGAAACAACATGTAGTCATTGTAACTATTAAATAAATACATAAAAGTGAAAATGAAAAAATGCTCATTTTCTCAAAGAAAACAATGAGTTGAGAATGTTTAATGAGAAACTAAAGAAGGATTTTGAAAAGTTTACCAATGAAAAATATAATCTTACTCAAATTCTGGGTAAAAAAATACCTCTTATTTAATGTTCTAGAATATGATATCAGCCCGGACAAAGGAGCTGTATCCAAACTGATTTTATGACCAAATCTGGAAAATAAGCTTCTTTATTAAAAAATCCAATTTTTTGCAAGTTCAAATTCTAGAACTTCTTTTACTACATCATGTTTTTCTGGACCTAATTGAGTTTATTTTTTAAATAATTTACATTCCACATATAGTAATCCCATATATAAATATTGGGTTCTTAAAGCACTTATTTCTAATGTTTGTGGTCCCATAAAAATATGGGTACCAAAATAGTGTATTGGATAAATTATTTTGAAGGTAATGTTTCTAAAGTGTTTTAGTAGAAATATTTGGTACTTGGACAATTTTTTTTCATGATACATGATTGGTTACAACTCAAGATTCAAGAGTTTCATCAAGATTTACGAAGCTTATGTCACATTTTTGTGACAACAGTAATGAAAAAATCATCATCCTTGGCCAGATTGGTAACCCTAACTCCATTTCAATTTCAAAATAACTTTATGTTGATGGATTAAAGTAAAATATTATTAGCATATCTAAATTGTGTGATGATGAATTCAATGTCAAAATTAAAAATGATTAATGACATGTTTTTGATTCCATTAATAACATAGTATTTACTGCTCTTAGAAATGAATATGTATATGCTGTAAACATAGACACACTAGCATCAAAAAAATTTCTTCTCTATGTGCCTTTAAAATATAGTCAGGGATCTGGCACAGAAGACTAGGAAACAATAATATACACTCCCTTTATAATTTTAATAGAAAAGGTTTAGTTAATGACTTTCCCAAATTAGAGTTTCTAAATAATAAATTGAGAAATCTGTGTTTAAAAGAAAGAAACATAAAATCTCTTCCAAACCAATGAAAGAAGTTACAAGATCTCAACCTCTCAAGTTGGTTCACATGGACATATTTATACCATATAGAGTTTCATGTCTTAATGGGAAGAAAAATGGTTATGTTATTATGGATGAATTTTCTAGATATACATGGACTTTTTCTTAGCTCACAAAAGTGAAGCTTCATCACATTTTACCAAGATTTCTAGAACTTTAGTAAATCTTTGTGGACATAAAATTTAATCCTTATGAATTGACTATGGTCTTGAGTTTGAAAATAATGATTTTGAATCATTTTTATCACAAAATATCTATAGTGATAACATCTCTACCCCTAGAACACCCCAATAGATTGGTGTTGTAGACATAAGAAATAGAACCCTATATGAATGTTCACAAACTATGCTTAATGAATATTATTTCTGGTTTATTTTTGGTTTAAATCATTTAAAACGTCTTCTTATATAATAAAAATAGTCTTAATAAAACCAATCCTCAGGAAAAATACTTATGAGTTGTGGAAAAATAGGAAACATAAGGTAAATTATTTTAAAGAGTTTGGATGTAATATTTAAATTCATAACACTAAAAACAATGTAGATAAAATTTCCTCTAAAAGTTATTATATAAAATTCCTTTTACATTCCACATCAAGAAAAGGTTATAGGATAATTACTATGAAACAAAGTGTGTGTAAGAATCTATACATGTTATGTTTGATGAAACATATCTATAGGTACCAAATACCTCACTAAGAAATCTTGAAGAGGATATGAAAAATATGGACATTAATAAATAATCCTTAGATCATATTATAACAAATCTATAAAAACATCTAGTCCTAGGAATTAACTAGAATCATACCATAACAAACCAGAACCAAATGATGAACCTAAATTAACTAGTCCTACTTTTACTAAACCAACTAGAACAATTAAAAAAATCCCTTAGTTGTTATTTAGGTAGATTTAGACAGGGGAACACAAATTAAAACTTCTATGTGAAATCAGATTGAACATCAAGAATTATTTTCACAACATGAACCAAAAAATATAAATGATTCAATAAATGATTATTTTTTTGGTGATTTCTATGAATGAAGAGAATATCCAGTTTGAGGGAAATAAATTCTATAAGATTGTGGATAGCCCTAAATATATGTTGACCATATGAACTAAATGGCTGTTTAGAAATAATGTAGATTAAGAAGGGAATATAATTAGAAATAAAGATAGATTTGTTGGAAAAGGCTATAATCACGAAGAAGAAATTGATTTTGAAGATACCTTTTGAAAAGTATAAGGGATTGAAGCCATTAGAATATTAAATTCTTTTGCAGAACACTTGGATTTCAATGTTTTTCAAATTTATTTCAAAACTGCATTCCTAAATGGTAATATAAATGATGATTTTTTTTGTTGAACAACCCCCAGGTCCTGCATTTTTCAAATCACATTTTCAAATTATCTAAAGCTTTATATAGTTTGAAACAAATCCAAGAGCTTGTTATGAAAGGATAAGTAACATTATTATTTCTAATTGTTTTCTAATAGGAGTTATATATCCAACAATTTTTATAAAAATAATATGTAATGATGTTTTAATATCTCAAATATATGTAGATGATATTGTGTTTGGATCTTCTAAATTTTTTTATGCAATGATTTTAAAAAAATGATGCAAAAGTGAATTTGAAATGAGTTTAATGGGTGAAATTAAATATTTTCTTGGAATTCATATATTTGTATAAAATGGTATTATTATAAATCAAAGTAAATATAATAATGAATTTAAAAATATATGTCTTTGATAGAAATAATTTTAGTGAAACCCCTATAAGTTCAACATGTATGTTAGATCTCGATGAAAATGGGAAATATGTTGATCAATCTAATTACATAGAAATGATTTAGAGTTTGTTGTACTTAACTACTAGTAGGAAAAACATCATGTTATGTGTGCATATGTGTGAAAGATTCCCAGAGAACCCAAAAGAGTTACCTCTTAATGCTGTCAAAAGAGTTTTCAAATACCTCCAATATTAAACTAATTTTGGACTCTTCTACCCTAGATTACATCCTTTTGATTTGGTTAGTTATTTAGATGTTGACTTTGGAAGATTTATTTTATATAGAAAGAGTATCATTGGAACCTATCACTTTTTGGGAATGTCTATAATATCATGGTGTAGCAAAAAAGAAAAATTCAGTGTCATTATCAACTGCTGAAGTAGAGTATATTGCTGATGGTAGTTGTTGTGAACAAATTTTGCTGATGAAACACCCTTTATTAGACTATTTATTTCAATTCAAACATATCCCCACAAACTGTGACAATACAAGTGAAATTAACATCTCTATAAATTCATATTCCCAGTCTAGAACAAAACATATTGATGTAAGAAATCACGTTTTGAGAGATCACTATTAAAAAAATCTATATTAATATTGAGTATATTAGGAATGAGAATCAACTTGCTGACATATTCACCAAACCCCTAATCTCTGAGAGAATATACTACATCAAACATGAAATAGGAATGATAAATCTCTAAATTCATTCCAACCTTATTTTCTTTGAAAAATATAATTGTTAGTGAAACCGATCTGTCAAACTGATCAGGTGAAACCGATCATTCAAACTACCCAGTGGAACTGATCCATGAAACTAATTAGTGAATCCAATCATTTGAAACAAGTCAGGTAAAACTGATCGGGTGATACCGATCATGTGAAATCGATTAGATGAATTTGATCAAATGAAGCCAATAGAGCAATACCGATCGAGTAAAACAGATTCATATAAGGACCATTTTGTAAATCTATATGTTCTAAGTGAAAGAAAATAGTTTTTTTGTATTTTTACCAGTATTAAATTTTATGTTTTTATGTATTACAGTCCCTAAATGATAAAATAAATTCAACACGCACTTTGGACAGTCACCTACCTCACTACATTTGAACCTGACTCTACCCTTGAGCATTCAACCTTTCGACTCCCATTGAACCTCGATCTTTAGAATAGAAAGGAAGAAATTCTTGGTGGAAGGACCAAGTGAATCCTCAATTTCTAAGCATCATAAATGTGAATCCACTGAAACTAAAAGCTCTGGAAATCCAAAATTGGGTAGTCAGGTTGCGACTGTTGAGAAAGAAGTGTGTGATGAATGGATTTTGTCAAACAAGTCACTCTTATTGAGAGTGTTGGAATCTCAAATGTGGATCCGTTGGTTTTCAAATAATGAGAGTCCATTTTATACTTATATTTTATATGAGTATTATCTGAACTTGAAGGTGTCTCTAAATGGAGTTGAGGCAGGAAAAAATTATTTCTATGATGAATGGAAAAGATATTAGATTTTCTTAGAAATAATGGTCTAAATGTTTGGAAATGCCTCATGAGGGAATCTATACTAATTACCAGGGTAAAATTCATGCAACATTAGACTTATTTTCATATTTTACGGCTTTGAAAGCGTTTACTGGGAATGAATATTTGAGGAGAGCTATAGCTACTAAGTTGGATGGAGAGGCCAGACTACTCTTTATGTTCATTCAATATCAAATATGCCCAAGGAAGGGAGATTTTTTAGTTATAAAATATCATGAAATATTTTTAATTTATTTTTTGAAGAATGGGGTGAATGCGAACTTATTTTGGTATCTTATGGTACATATTTCCGAGATGATCAAACCCTCCATGAAGGAAACATGTTTATAGTATCATAGGAAGATCTCTACAATGTTAAATAAGCTTGGTTGTGTGAAATATGGAGATTAGGTGATCACTGGTTGTAGTGTCTTATGTCACATACATGACTTATTTTAAAGTTAAATTATATTTAATTACCATTAATCCTTTGTTTTGAGGGTTTCCCAAGCATTTATGGAAGAATGGGTGAGTTTTTATGAATTGGGCCAAACCGTGAGCCCAATTCCAGATTTAAAAATAAATTTTTATTCCTTTATAACATCTTCATTTTTCAAAATTTGTCATCCATTCCAATTCCAAATTGTCATCCCCTGACATATTAACACCACCATATTTATTTGGACCATTTATAAATCCATAATCATTGTGGATATGGGTTTTTATTTAAGGAATTGGGCCTGCCCGAAATCCCATTTTCTACATTGAAAATAAATTTTAATTCTTTAATATATCTTTCCATATTTGCGTTTCTTCGGTGATTCCAACTCTCACCCGAGCCCACTTACCTACGGAGCGCCCCCATTCCATCCTCCCACAATTTGGAGCTCGATAGAATCGTAAAAATGGTCAAATAGTCTCTCGATTTCAGAAATCGTCCAGATTTGGAGAGGTAAATTGATCCTTTCATAACACCTTCTATTCTTACCCTTTTTCCCCCATTCCAAATCCTACAATACCTTCTAATTCTTGTTAGAATATCAATTAAATTTTTATCTATTTTAAAATTCAGATTCTAGTCGATTTTGGGTCGATTTCTTCAGGATTGTTTTGGGTAAGTGATTTTTTCTAGGTTTCATCATTTTCCCTTAGGGTTTCCTCTCTCTTTCATTATGTTATAAAATTTCCAGAAGTTAGGGTTTGATCCAAGGGCTTCATTTGGTTTATTTGTGGTCAAATATTGTGATCTAGGTCTGAATTTCTCTTCCTTGTGGTGCGGCGGTTATGCGGTTGACGTTTCGAACCAAGTTTTGAGGGATTTGACACTTCCGGTAAGTGATTCCGAGTGTAATCATTTCTAGATGAGTTAGTTTGATTGAATTAATTATTATGAATTTTCATAAAATTCTGTGTGTGGTGAAAAAATTGTTTATGTTAGATTTGGTTAAGCATTTGTTTTTATAGTTTCATTTTAGCGTAAAATTTGGTGTTTTTCATGTGTAACCCTTTGGATATTGTTTGGGATTGTTTAATAACATATGAATTTGGTTTAATAAATATTTTTTGGGATGAAAATTATTATTTGGTGGGTTATTGGTGTGACACTAGGTCTTTAAGAGTTTTTAAGGGTATAAGGTGTAAAACTGTATTGTACTTCTTGAAAGTGATTTTGAAAACATGTGCATTTCATGCGGATCTTTTATGCTATTTTTTGAGGTGTTTGTATAACACATGGGGGGTTGTTTAATAAATTTTTTTGGGCCTTACAATTCTATTTTTAATATTTATTGGTGTGATTTTTTCCTTGAAATATGGTTTTGAAATGGGTTTTATTTGAAAAGCTTTGGTACACTATTTAGAAATGTTTTATGAAAGTTTTGAGTGGTTTAATGATTTATGTAAGAGGTGAAACCATATTGGAAAACTGTTTTGGATTGTTTATACTTTCAAATGAGCCATTTTAAATGTGAATAGTTCTATTATTTGATGTTTATCATATTTTATGGGACTTCAAAAAATTGATAAAGATGTGTTGGATTGTGAAAGTTATGAAAAAAGTGTTGTGGGCTATTTTGGTGTGAGTTTGCTTTCAAAATTCATTTGAATGAAAAGTGGAATTTGTGACTTATGTGATGTACATGGGGCTTTTTGGTTAATGTGTGATGTGGAAGTGATATCTACATGTGAAAACTATATATCTTGGCTTGTTGATCATGTTTGAGCACAAAGGGAAAACCCGAGAATCTAGGTGGGTTGACGTGTACTAGTATGCTAGTGAATCTGTGGGGTTTGGCCTCATTTTCACTTAGCATGATTGATGCTTACAACTCTAACTAAGCTATTATGATGATTATTGGGGACCACTAGGTTATGGGTATGTTCCCTAATAGTGGCTCATGCACGAGAACAGATATTGTGATGGTTACTCTCACCGAGATACAAGGTACCTGGGACCCAGAACGAGCTAGTGCCTAGGGGTTATTTCCTATTTATTGTGCTCATTATTTACTTTGTACTTACCATTGGCATATGGTATAGTTGGCTGGAAAATTCAGTAGTGTTGACATTATATTTAAAAGTGTTTATTCTTAATGATAGCCCACATGATAACTATTTTTATTCAAAGTTGCATCTTTTAGAAATTGTAAGTAGCCTTTCCTGTTTTTGAAAACTTGCATGCTTTTCATCTTTAAATGTTTATCACATGGAAACTCTTAGTGGTGGTATCCTACTGGGCATTGTCTCACACCATACTTACACCCTTGGGTGTAAGTAGACTTGGTTATTTTTTTTTCGCAGGTTGGGTACAATTTTTTTGTTCCATTGGTTCGGGTTTCTAGCAGGTCCTTGGTGGTGAAGTCTTGTGGAGGTGTCTCGAGGGCGGTGCCCCTTGCCACGAGGGTTCTTGGGATGTATTTTTTTTTGTACCTTTGGTATATTCTTTTTGAGTGTTTTTATGCTATGTAATTTGGTTTTGAATTTTTGTAAAAGATTGTTTGGTTTGAAAAATCCAGATTTGTTTCATTGGATTCTATTGTTGTTTTATGTATATAAACTCGGGTAAATCGTTCCCAATTCTCATTTTATGATACCCGGGCACTTGTGCCATCCCCTGGGGATTGGAAACTCCCTTCGGGCCTTGTCACGGGCTGGGTTTGGTGCCGGTTTGATGGTGACCAGATCTAGTTCGTGACAAAATGGTATCAGAGCAGGTTCGATCTCTTTGGGTCATATTATTTGGGGAACAGTCAAGATAATCTGGAGTTAGGATTTTTGGGACTTGGAATTTGTTTATGAGTAGTGTGGCTAATCACCACACCTCATGACAGGATTCAAGTCTCCAGGGGAAGTCAAGACCTTTCAGATTCCTTTGGTTTTCTTGGTTTGGTGATGATTAGGGGAAATGAAAAGAGAGTGGGGTTAACAGTCTTAGTGAGCTCGCAGGGCCTGGCAATCCATGTGAAGCCAAGGATATTCCCTAGAACACTCTCTCTGACAGTGAAGTGATTGGAATATGGCCGCCAACCATATTTCCAAGTCACCCACTGAAACTAGTTTCCTCTCACATTGTTTTGTTCTTTAGTTTTGAAATATTAGAACTTTGGTTTTAAGGTGACTTGGTTTTAAGAAGCATAAAATTTTTATGGAATGATTTTCTAATAAATAGGGAATGGTTTTGTTTATGAAATTACGGAACTGAATTTTCAGAATTGTTTTGAAATGTAAAATGGTGTGCTTACACCTCTTTGAAAGCGGGAACTATATTGAAGTTGGTTTTGAAAAATGATTCCAATAGAGTTTTCTAAATAAACAGTGTGTGTTTTAATGGGATGAGATGTTTGAAATTGATGTGAATATCATCAAAGTGAGTTATTTTCTAAATGGTTGTGACTTTCTGAAATTTTTTGTAAGATGTGTGTTGGGATTTTGATCTCGTGGTTAGTGGTTATGAGAAAAAAAGGATGTGTTGGTTGACCGTTTTGGTTTTGAAAAGTGGAAAGAATTTTTGTTTTAACCTTTGGTATTTCCATTAGCAACCAAATGCATGGGGTTATATGGGATGATGGATTGTTGATGGCATGACTGGATGTGTACCGGGATGGATATGAGGAGGGTGTCTACTGCGGTACGAAAACATGCATGTGTGAGGGCCATGGGGTACCATTGGTCGATACTCTTTCCGCTGAATCATTTGTTTTCAAAGAAATGGTTTTAATGAAAAACATGATATCTTGATTAATAGTCTGGGATGGTTTGTATTATGGGTTTTTGAAATTTTTGTTTTTCTGGGATGTTTTTTTAGTCCAACAAACCCTCGTATTTTAACTGTGTTTTGGGTTTATGTTTGGTTGGTAAGCTGGGTAGAAGGACCTGTTAGTAGTCTCCTATGTGATATGTTTCGGGACACATTTATGGTGTTTACCTTCATGTTTTTGGATCTGGTTTATGGTTTTTTTACCAATGGACCATCTTGGTTGGGTCCTTGGGTTCTCCCGTTGGATAAGGTACGCCCCCATTTAGGGTTAGTGCACAACTGAAGTGAAATTCGGATTGTTTCATTGTTGGAAAATCCTCCAGTTGATCAATGTAAAGAATCTTTTCTTGAGCTTTGTAGACTGAGTCTACACCATTTACATCCTTGTTTTTTATCCTATTGTTGTGGAAGAGTGCTCATGGATGGTTAAAAGAGACCTTATTTTCTTAAGATACCTGATTCGTTGAAGGTGGAAGTTTTCTAGGGTTGTCCGTGTGGATATTGTCTAATAGGGCCTCTGAGTCCTTCGTAGTCTCTTCAACGAAAGAGTTCACAATAAACTACCAGTGTGGGAAATATGGTCCCAAGAAGATATTGTGGCCACTTTCTAGAATTATGTGTTGTTTGGGGATGTTATATAAGGTCCCTCTCCATGCATTGTTTATATCAGTCGCAATGGTCATGTTCGGTGATGCCTTATGATTTCAGGTGCTCGATTGACCGTATATGTGAAAGTAGTGAAATCCTCTGAGATACCCTGTTAAGTTGGGCGAATGTCTCCCTTGTAAAAACTTCAAAATCATCCATTTTAGAGGAATGTGAGTGTAGGTGTTATTTACTTCTATTGTTTCTCACTTGAAGAAACAAGGTGTGATGTGTGGGCATCTTCTTAGCCTTGTTTCAGTGAAATATCGGGATATGGTAATGTGAGTTTGGAATGTGTTATGTCTGGAAAAATTATCTGGGATTGCAGTGTAGTTTTTGGTGGCACCGAAAGAAGAAATCTTATTAAGTGGGTTTCCAAAGACTAACTGTGAGGCCAAAGATGCTTCAATCATTTGAGATCCAGCCATAGGTCTCGGAGAGAAGCTGGCTCGTAGTCAAGGGAAATCATAGGGTCATTTAAACCCTTGTACAAAGCACTATCCTAAATATGAAAGATATGAAGTCTTTAAACCTATGGTTTCATTATCTTTCTTCTGTTTTTCACGTTTGGTGGAAATAGGTGGAGGGCCTTATACCCATGACATCACCCAATGTCATTACCTCCCCCTTTGGTTTCCATTGAGTATTTGGAGAATGGATGGAAATTTGGCTAGACAGGATGAGCACATGGTTTGTGAACGATTTAGAGAGACTATGTTCCTAGAAGTCATGCAAGAATATTGATCTGCATAGTCAGTTCACGGTATCACAAACTGTGCAGACCAACCGTGCGACCTTCCCAAATCATGAAATTTTTGGGGTTTTTTGTGCTGGCACATGCTAGTCGGGTAAGATGGTTGGTTCTTATGGTGGGGAGAACCCCTATGATTCTCCTATATGTTCCTTAGGAAATTTTGAATGGAAGTCTATCCTATGTACCAGGGAGTCCGTTCAGGCCTCCCCCTATTAGTGTCCTGTTTTTGTCTCAGAAAAAAATTATTGGTTGTCTCTTATGGTGGGGAGCGTATTTGTGTCCCCCCGTACCAGTAACATACATTAATCCATGGTCATGGCTTGGTGTATATAGTCTTTTTCGGAGCTATCTAGATACCAACATATTTCTTGGGTAAACATTAGGACTAGAGAGCACCCAATGGATTAGTTAAAGTAAGGTAAGTGTAGCCTTGTTCAATGTTATTGTTCGTTTGGGTGAATTGGTTGAGTCTTATTCGGATAGTGGTTGAGGAATTTTCTTTTGGGATAAAGTATGAACGTGATTGATCATTTCAGGAAATTTGTATATGTTTTGGTTGTGAGAGTAATACGTAATTGATCACTAGATGTGTTTTGGCCTTTGGGGGTGAAACCTGGAAAAGGAGTACCTCTTGGTTTCTTAGATGGGTTTGGTTGTTGCTCTGTCCTTGATGTGACTTTCCGGGGTAGAAAGTTTTCATGGTGGGTAGAATTGTCACATACATGAATTATTTTAAAGTTAAATTCCATTTAATTACCATTCATGCTTTGTTTTGAGGGTTTCCCAAGCATTTATGGAAGAATGGGTGAGTTTTTATGAATTGGGCCAAACCGTGACCCCAATTCCAGATTTAAAAAAAAAATTTGGTTCCTTTATAACATCTTCATTTTTCAACATTTTTCGCCCATTCCAATTCCTAATTTTCATCCCATGATATACTAACACCACCATATTAATTTGGACCATTTATAAATCCACAATCATGGTGGATATGGGTTTTTATTTAAAGAATTGGGGCTGCCCGAAAGCCCATTTTCTGCATTAAAAATAAATTTTAACTCTTTAATATCTCCTTCATTATTTGCGTTTTTTTGGATATTCAAACTCTCACCCGAGCCCACTTACATAAGGCGTTCCCCCATTCCCTCCCACAATTTGGAGCTCGATAGAATCGCAAAAATGGTCAAATAGTCTCTGGATTTCAGAAATCGTCCAGATTTGGAGAGGTAAATTGATCCTTTCATAACACCTTCTATTCTTACTCTTTTCCCCCATTACAATTCCTACATTACCTTCACATTCTTGTTAGAAGATCCATTAACTTTTTATCTTTTTTAAAATTCAGAATCTGGTCGATTTTGGGTCGATTTCTTCAGGATTGTTTTGGGTAAGTGATTCTTTCTTAGTTTCTTCCATTTCCCTTAGGGTTTCCTCTCTCTTTCATTATGATCTAAAATTTCCAGAATTTAGGGTTTAATCCAAGGGTTTAATTTGGTGTATTTGTGGTCAAATATTGTGATCTAGGTCTGAATTTATCTTCCTTGTGGTGCGACGGTTGTGCGGTTGATGTTTCGAACCATGTTTTGAGGGATTTGACACTTCAGGTATGTGATTTCATGTGTAATCATTTCAAGATGAGTTAGTTTGTTTGAATTAGTTATTATGTATTTTCATAATATTCTGTGTGTGGTGCAAAAATTGTTTATGTTACATTTGGTTAAGCATTTATTTTTATAGTTTCATTTTAGATTAAAATTTGGTGTTTTTCATGTGTAACCCTTTGGTATTGTTTGGGATTGTTTAATAACATATGAATTTGGTTTAATAAATCTTTTTTGGGATGAAAATTATTATTCGGTGGGGTATTGGTGTGCCACTAGGTCTTAAAGAGTTTTTTTAAGGGTTTAAGGTGTAAAAAATTATTTTACTTCTTGAAAGTGATTTTGAAAACGTGTGCGTTTCATGTGGATATTTTATGATATTTTTTGAGGTGTTTGTATAACACATGTGGGTTGTTTAATAAATGTTTCTGGGCCTTCCAATTTTGTTTTAAATTTGTATTTGTGTGATTTTGTCCTTGAAATATGGTTTTCAAATGGGTTTTATTTGAAAATATTTCGTACACTATTTAGAATTGTTTTATGAAAGTTTTGAGTGGTTTAATGATTTATGTAAGAGGTGAAACCATATTGGAAAACTGTTCTGGATTGTTTAAACTTTCAAATGAGACATTTTAAATGTGAATAGTTCTATTATGTGATGTTTATCATATTTTTAGGGACTTCATAAAATTGATAAAGGATGTGTTGGAATGTGAAAGTTATGAAAAAAGTGTTGTGGGCTATTTTGGTGTGAGTTTGATTTCAAAATGAATTTGAATGAAAAGTGGAATTTGTGACTTATGTGATTTACATGGGGCTTTTTGGTTAATGTGTGATGTGTAAGTGATATCTATATGTGAAAACTCTATTTCTTGGCCTGTTGAACATGTTTGAGCACAAAGGGAAAACCCGGGTATCTAGGTGGGTGGACGTGTACTAGTATGCTAGTGAATCCGTGGGGTTTTTCCTCAGTTTCACTTAGCAATATTAATGCTTAAAACTCTAACTAAACTTTGATGATGATGATTGGGGACCACTAGGTTTTGGGTATGTTCCCTAATAGTGGCTCGTGCATGAGAACAGATATTGTGATGGTTATTCTAACCGAGATACGAGGTACCTGGGACCCAGAACGAGCTAGTGCCTAGGGTTTATTTCCTATTTATTGTGCTCATTATTTACTTTGTACTTACGATCAGCATACCTTATATTTGGCTGGAAAATACAGTAGTGTTGACATTATTTTTAAAAGTGTTGATTCGTAATGATAGCCCACTTGAAAACTATTTTTACTCAAAGTTGCATGTTTTAGAAATTGTAACTAGCTTTTCATGTTTTTGAAAACTTGCATGCTTTTCGTCTTTAAATGTTTATCACATGTAATCTCTTAGTGGAGGTATCCTACTGGGCATTGGCTCACACCCTACTTACACCCTTGGGTGTAAGTAGACTTGGTTATTTTTGTTTTTGCAGGTTGGGTACAGTTTTTTGTTCCACTGGTTCGGGATTCTAGTAGGTCCTTGGTGGTGAAGTCTTGTGGAGGTGGCTTGAGGGCGGTTCCCCTTGCCACGAGGGTTCTTGGGCTGTCCTTATTTGGTTTTGTACCTTTGGTATAGTCTTTTTGAGTTGTTTTATGCTATGTAATTCGGTTCTGAATTTTTTTAAAAGATTGTTTGGTTTGAAAAATCCAGATTTGTTTCATTGGATTCTTTTGTTGTTTTATGTTTATAAACTCGGGTAAATCATTCCCAATTTTCATTTTATGATACCCGGGCACTTGTTCCAGCCCGTGGGGATCAGGAACGCTCTTCGGGCCTTGTCACGGGCTGGGTTTGGTGCCGGTTTGATGGTGACCAGATCTGGTTCATGACTACTTCTGCATACACAAGGATATTTTCAATAGGATAAAGATATTCTAGAACATATGGGAGAGTTTTTTGGTAGGAGATGAGGAAATATTATATGAATATTACGATCCTAGTGACCGTACTACCAGACCAAAGGATCAAGATGACCCAGGCCATAAACCAGGTGAAGAGGTTGTTTATTCAGATGAAGAATAAATTGAGTTTGAGCATCCAAGGGAAGAAGGGTATTCTATAGATGACAGAAGTGACCATGATATTGCTGAGATCCCAAAGGATATGTCTTATGGACCTGCCAGTCCTCCTTTGGTGTTACCCTATTGAGATCCTTTCTTAGGTGATGAGGATGAAGAAGAGACCAAGGTCTCTTGAGTTGAGGGATATGTAAATAAATATGATGATGATGATGATGATGAGGAGGAGGAGAACACTGGTGAGCATGTTAGTGACTCACTAAAATCTAGAAATGAAGGAGCCAACTCTGGTGAGGAATCAGTTCCCAAAGATGTGGTTGAAGCAAATGGACAAGATGCTACTGATCCTATTGGACATGAGGTTGATGATCATTCTAATGAAGATGTTGGTATAGAGGACATATATAAACACCCTATTGTTGAAGATCTAGGAATCATTCAAGAGAATAATGAAATTAGGGATGTAGGACATGAAGAATAGGATGAGGATCATATTTCACCTATTCCTTAGGTTTGGGAAGTGCACGGAGTAGCTAAAATGGATTTAGTGCAAGCAGAACCTCAAGTTCAATTGGTACCCGTGCTAAGAAATTCGGTTTTCGATTGAGGACATGTAGAATAAGAATTTGAAGATGAGATTTTACCACAGCCACATGTAAGAAGAGTCAGAATTGACACTATGGATCCTAGATACTAAACCTGTTTAGGTGAATGGAATATAAATCCTTGACTTATTTTATTTGTCTTGTATTGTGATTTTGATGAGGATATGGTGCCTCCTCTTCCACTTTCTCCACAAACACCAGATGATGTAGAACTGGATGAACCTACTTAACCAATAGTACCTTTTACTGGTGGGATTTCTATACAACCGGTGCCTAGTGACAACGTCACTAAGGATGATTTTGAACATTTCCAGAATGATATATGTGAGTTAGTGAGATCTGCTATTGGAGTCAAAAGTGAAGTCTCTAATTCCATTATTATTTCTGAAGCTGATGCAGTCAGAATGGAAAGGATAGTGATTCAGGATATTTAGAATAACCTCATTACTATGATTGAGACCATAATTAGACACAATACTATATTGAGAGAAGAAGTGAAGAAGATGGGTAATGATATAGAATCATTGACTACTGATTTCCAGAAAAATCATAGTGGTGTCATGGAGGTTCTTAGAAAATTAGTTAACCTTCTACTGATTATATATTTTATGAAATTAAAGGAGTAACATGGAATGATGATCCCTAGAGAATCTTGTTCTAATGGTACTTGGGTTGGTGCTGCTGATATAGAGTCTCTCAGAGTTGTGATGAGGTAATTACTCAAGTGTCTTCAAAGTGATTCTGATAAACAAAACTCTTGACAAGGTACATAGAAACACAGATCTCGTTTACAATATGGTGAGGCAGTGCACCAATGAAGCCTCTACTGGTCAGAAGGATATTAGAGATAACATGGATAATAATTTTTCCATGATTTATAGCAAGCATGATTTCACCAATGACTTCAAATATTTGGATGAAAATATTAGGATACCTCTAGTGAAATAATCCCTCTAAAGGAAAGTTGGAATATTGAAGTATTTTACTCCTCTCTTGGATAAATTCAAGGAGAACAAGGATGATTTCGAGAAGGAAATGCAATATGGGGTGAAATAATAAATTATTTCACCAGGATTTTGAATCCCAACTTTCATGTCCAAGCTGAAGCTATAGTGGTCCCAACAGCTCCTTCCATTCCTTCTTCTTCTCTACCTTCTACTCAGATTAAAGTCTCTCAATACTTATACCAGATATGTACATTTATCAAAGAGAATCCTTAGAGCCATGTGTTTCCATAGCAGAGACCCGTCCTTGCAACCAATATTTCTAAGGGTCTTACCTTTCCTGGTGTTGTCATTTGACAATATTTCCCTACAACCACACCCAAACCTTCTGAAACTACACATTATCCTTATGAAAAAGGGAATTCACATAAAAAAACCAAAGCCTTATCTTTGTATTGTTTATTTAATAGGGATTTGAACTTTTATTTTGATGATGGTACTTTTTGACCCTTAATGAATATCTTTTTGACTTCCATGTGTTTCTTAATTTTTTTTGTTTTATTTCTTTTTATTCTTTCTCCTTATTTAATCATTTTCTCTAATCCTGAAATAGGGAATATATATATATATATATATAGCATGAACTCTTAATCTAAGGGGGAGTATCTAGCATATGAAAAATGGCATGTAATCAATACAATATATATATATCTATATATCACCTCTAATACAAATAAATCAGACTATTCTAATTCAATGGGAGAGCATAAAAGGGCTCTGATATACAATAACATTCAATATATATATATTTCTTCTATTACAAAATGGAAGGTTAGCATACAAGGAAACCCTTGGTTAACATGAAAATTAATATTCACTCCAGATATGCTAAGTCAATTAATTATTATTCATTAACATCATGTTTATGCCATGATTTGTAATTATCAAAAATGGGGAGATTGTTTGAACCTTTGTGAAATAGTTGTTTTCATAACCATAAATCATGCCAATTTATAAAAGTTATTAATTTATATATTATTTTATAACTCAAGTTAATCTTGTAAATGAATATTTATAAATGAATAAATTTTGTCACATAATTTAATACATATCAATAAGTCAATAAATTATGAAAAATTATGAAAAATTATGTTTCAATATGTCTAAAAGTGTTTATTTACATATATTTATGATTTTCACTTAATCTAGTTGTGTTCTGTGTAAGACAGACACTTTATAAGTTTTTCAAGTCCCCAACACCGATAGTTCAAAAAGTGTCACCATTGGTTGACTCACCCATGATGAATCACCGATCGAAGGACTCATTGATCGATGAAGGCACTGATGCTGGACTAAACAATGAATGAGTCACTGATGATCAGTTGCACTGATAGTTTAAGAGACATGCTGATAGAAGAGTCACCAATGGATGACACATTGATGGACGAGACACTAAAGGATGAAACATATTTGGACAAGTCACCGATGGATGACACACCGATGAACGTGTCACTAATGGGTGACACATTGATCGTTCTACATGATTCACCGATGATGACTCACCGATTACTGGATAGACCAATTTCACAAAGGACTCACCGATACAGCGAGTCACTGATACCAATGGAAATGAATCACTGATACATGGAGTCACTGATGCTGACATACTGATGATGAAGGACCAATACTAATGAGTCACATATATTTATGACTCACCGATAGTCCAAAAAACTATTTTTTTATTTATTCAAATTTAAATCTAATGGTCATATATAGACAAATTAATGTTTCTAACATTATTTAATGTTGTCAGTAGGAAATTCAATTGATGATACGAGGTTCATAAATGAGGGGAGATCTTCATTTATTCTAGAACTCAATGTATATAATAATTAGAAGCTAGATCATTCATTGGGTTCTGAAAATTAGAGAGAATAGAAGAATCAAAATATCCTGCAACTCTCGATCTTACTTCAAAATCCCAATAAGTCAATGGAATAACATATTGGGAGATCAAAAGACAAGATAAACGTACTGAACTACACAAAACATCTATAGATAAAAGGAGTTAAACATTTCAAACATCTGGAAACTAGGACACAAAGGAAAAAATACTATGTTTTAAAGACAACTTCCAAAATAGGACTCAAACATCATTTCCACTAAATTAAAATAGTCCAAGAATTCACTACATAACACACAAATACTTATAAAACTTTTTCTACATATTATCTCCTTTGTGTTTATTTAATTACATTTCCATGTATTGTGTGTTTCTAATTCTAACACAGACTGACTCCTGTGAATAACTATAGGATACTGTATATTCTTAAACTCTCTCCCATTTCATCTTTTATATCCCGTGTATAATAGTGGGAGAGGTCAATTTTGACCTGTTTGTTATTTTTCCCATAAATAACTATGGATGAGGTCATGTGTGACCTAGACAACCATGTGTTCTATTGTGAACCCCAATCCAGGGTGTGGATCAAAATTTTTATTAATTTAAACTACTTAGTGGCAGGTGATCACCATGTGGAGAGAAATAGGTCTTAGATTGAGACTGGACCTCTTGATTTTATCCTCTGTGCTTTTACCTTTTTGTTTTTACTTAATCAATATTACATAATTCATAAAACTAAATTGAACATTGATAGTTAGTTTAGCAACTATTTAAAACTATTTTGAACAAGTATGTTAGTTTCAAATGTTATATTAATCTTTATAGTAGTATTTCTAAGAACTAATCAATCTTATGATAAATTAATTGATCATTCAGGTCATTTATAAATTCACTTCAAACTAACTTTGACTGTATTTTTAAGTTGGGGAAACTTTTCAAATAAAAAATTTTAACATAAATTTTTATTGATACTCAATTCACCCCCTCTTGGATAATCTACTTTGACTAACACTGGGTATACCATAAAGTATAAAATGATACATAAGAGTACACTTTTTTTGCTACATTATTATTACTCTAATTATATGAATCCCATTATATTATAATATATGAATGACGAAGAAAAATTATTTTTCATTAAAATTGAAATACAAATTGAGTGTTATTACTTATAAATTAGCTTCAAATAATGATGGAAGTTTTTTTGGTGATATTATTTAATTTAAATGTTTTATATATTAATTAATAATATAGTGTTTATTATTAATAAATTAAATGTTTAGGAAAAAATTATTAATAAATATACCATAATATTAAATGTTAGTAAGGAATTTCCTTTTTCAAATTTTAATGGAATTCCCAATGATTGAAAAATAAAGATCATATTTTAAAATCTACTTGTAATTCACAACGATTCTATAAATTAAAGAAATATGTCTAATGAATAAAATGATTGTATTTTTTTCTCAATACATAGTCTAAGTTATTCAAATTACAGGCGTTATTTGGGTTGTTATTGAAAACTCCTAAAAATAATTTAGATGATTAATTTGATAATGGTTTAAATAATTTTATAAACACGATATCTTCATTATATAATTTATTGACATAATAGAACCAGAATTACAATATTTTTGTAATTTGAAAAATATCATATATTTAAACAAAATTATATATCATTAAAAATATTAAGGCATTAATATTATCAATAAAATATTAAGTGTTTATATTCAATAATTTTAATTGTCTATAACAATTTTATAAATTAAAAAGGATTTATAATTATATTTTATTGATGAATTGTTTGTAAATAGTTATCCCATGATTAATTGTGTGATATTTTTTAATTTTTTAAATGTTATTCGGTTATTTATTATTAAAGAACATAAGTTAATTATATTGTGAATATGAGTATACTATAGTTAAAATAATAAAATTCTTCTAAATATTATTATAATTTCATCAGTGGAGTTACATAGTACATATTGTGATGGATTTATTTTTCCATCAACTTTTACTTCAATTTTTTATTAAAATTATTATATTGAATTTTGGTATAGAAAATATATTATATATATTAGGAATTACCGTGAAAAATAATAGGAATATATTTTGAGTAATGTATCCTTTGGTAGAGGGACTCTAGTTTGGACTCCCTACTAGCCGAGAGAGTAATGAATTGTTCTAGAAAGGTGGGGGTTTACTATTTATTTCATGATGATTAATCAAAATAAGGTGTATAATATCTTATAATTCTAATCTATTGTATGAAAAACATGTTCCTTATATATTAGAATCATTTTGATATGTGAAAATATATTTGAAATCTATACATAGGTGATAAATGAAAACAATTTGTTGGTTAATGAATTTCATATCAATGTGAATTGAACATATTTATTTGGTGGAGGAATTATGATTCTAAACTAAATCATCAAAATTGAACTATTTTTCCCATTGAATGGTTTAATAGTGGGTGAATTGATGATTCAAATGTTTCTCTTTGAAATTAATAAACAATTACATATTAAATTCCATAATTTTGAATCAATCAGTTCAAAAATTCATTAGGAATAAAACATTTCATGTTTAGAAATATATTTTCAAGGGTACGAGAAAAACATAGTTATAAAAAAATAAATTATTTTAACTTTTTAAAATATATTTATCTCTCAAATAATAATAATTTTAGTTGTAATATATTTCAATTAGTTTTACTACAGAAAGATATATAATTTAAAATACATGGTTAAAAACACAGAATACAATTAATAATGTTTTTAGAACATTTACTTTAAAATAGAACAATGTAAGTAACAGAAAAATTAAATTAATGGGTATCTAAAAGTTGGATCTTAGTACTCTATAATTGAATTCATGCCACTTGAAGACATTTTTTTTAAAATCTAATAAAAATATACAACCTATATCATGTTTCACAAAAAAGATGCTCAAAATGATTTCTGGGCTATACCCACCCTCTTACAAATTTCCATATTAGATAATAGGGGAAATGAAGCAGTTGAACTCTTATTAGATTAATTTTAATTAAAATATAAAAGACGTGTTCAATAGAAATATAGGAAATTTAATTCATGCATAAAAATGCGAAATAAATAGGGTGAGTAAATAATTATAGAAATGTATGATGCAGCTGAAATAATGATTGAATTTTTCTTGATTAGTATGTCAATGTTCTCTTGAGAGATTTTTGTTAAATATTCACTTGAGAGAGGTGAAAATTATATTTTTATTGACTATTTTAAATCTATAAAATCAAAATAGAAACATAGATTTTTTGAAATGTAAGTTCACAGTAAGAGTATGATCTTTGTGTTTAGTATATCCACTACATATGTTTCCACGAAGGAATCCACAGATATAAAGAAAGGCCCTTCTTCAATTTTCTGTTGGACAGTAATAATAAAAATATCCTTATATTAAAATAGAAATCCATAAATCTAAAACTACTCTAGATATTTATTATGCTCCAAAATATATCCATTGGAGTTCTAAAATGAATTTTATTTGATATTATACACAATATGTTTCACCTTCAATGTTACATAGGAATGATTTCTTGAGTTAGTTCTTTGTGAAGGTTGAGACATATTTAATAAATTCATTTGAAATCATTCATTTATTTTTCTAATGTGATCATATATTATCATGGTTTCAACATACAATGTCTCTAAAATTGTAAAAAATCACCTTTCTAACACGTGGTTACATGATCTCTACATGTTTTAGAATAGCTATAACATGTCTCCAAATGACATGCAAATTCAGTTGTAACATTTTCCCAGACCAACATCAATACGTTGACATATTTCGACAAGTTGTTTTAGTCAGTTGAGTTGATCATAAATTTTATCTGATTTTTCGTTCATTATCTTGAGGATTTGTTTTAAATTTCACCATGGCCGGTTTAATTCTCATCCAATGAAACCATTTTTTAGAGGTCACTTCATCACTAAAATTTGTGTGTCTCACATGGTCACTTATCACCATAGTTAGGATGTATTCGTGTGGTAGTGTCTTGACCCCCTCTTAAGATGCCCCTCCTAAGATAGTAAGTGAGAAAGAGAGATAATGACCACCTATTACTACCTCCAGTAGTCCCTAGGGTGGAGACCGACACCAATGGTATACAAATCTCACAAAATTGTATAAATTTCACTTTTTATAGTAACAACAATTGGGAGATAAGATGTATGAACCTTAGAAAACACGAAGACATATATAAATATATGGTAGAAAACAAATGCAAGTTTCAAAATATAATTGGTACAAAGGATGTGTCTCCAATGTAAATACCAAAAGAAAATCTAAGCAGTGATACATAAACAATTTCCATGTCTAAGCATGTAATGCCCAACATGGTCCCTGTATTTCACCAAGAAACCTGAAAACATTTTAGTATGCGTAGTGTGAGCATAAAAATATAATTAGTAGGAAAAAACTAATGTCTATTGTGCACAAGTATAGAAGAACACTAATTCCCCTGCTAGTAAATATCAGAAACCAAAATCACTAACACGTTATACTGACCACCCCAACCTCACTAAAGGCATGTTTACCAAATAACACAATTCAGGTAAAGTAATATAGATCTCATTGATGATTGGTTACCTCGCACCACATTCCCCATTATTAGCCACTCTCAAACTATAATATTAGAGGTCATGTCGCTACCAACTCCTCCAAACATACCACACTACATGACACCCAATAACATATGGACAATATAAGACATCACTTACCACCTATAAACTATAACGACCCATACTTTACATAAATTTTTATTACTTCAAAATTGAAGAATACTTATTAAAACATATAAAAAAACCATGAAAGGATTTTATAGGTATAGTGTCTTTAGAAACTGGGAAATATAAACAACTGGTTCATAAAGCGTCTACACTGTCTCCCATTTATTTCATCATATCTATAGTACCTTTTGGAATATCTTACTTAATCAGATTCATACTAACCTAGGGAAAGAAAACATTCAGAAAGGTAAGCTCAAATGCTCAGAAGGGTAAACAAAAGAAATATCAATCACATCATATTCATAAGAACATAACATTTTGGAAAACTTAACCTGCAAAAGAGAGCATAATTTCATAACATTGGATAAATCATAGTAGTGAAATGAAATCCAAATAATCATAATATAAAACATGAAACTTTGTGGCATACAAACATAATCATATAGAATCATTTCTTATTAGTCAAGACTCATTGCCAAGACTATCTTAGTGGACAAAGTCCATTTCTGAACCGAGTTCACTCCTCGTTTCAGTCCTGTTTCACTGAACCGGTATAACTTGACGTTCCATCCATGTCTATCTCATGAGATATAAAATCTTTACCCAATGCATTGGAGGGAGATATAGGTCCCACCCATCTCATAATGACACCATTCTTATGTGTGACACAAAATCATAAATCATACATCATTGCATAACCTATGTAATAAAAATGGAAATCTTAAACATCATGACATCATAAAACAATTCATATAAGATAAAGGAATTCATAAAAATATTTCTATCACAACATAATCAAATCAATGTAATAATAGGGATAGAAACAGAACCCTATATTAACTTAGATGGAAAATAATTTTGATAGAACACTTGAACTCCATTCTTGAGGAAAATATCCTCTCTACTTCAAATTTTTTTTCCTTTCATTAACATGTCATACAATTTTAAACTAAAAGAAGTTTATTAAAAATAAACTTGAAAACTTGTAAAAGAAGCTTCTTGGAAATAATGTTTTAAAAATATATTCATGCCGTATAAGTTAAAAAAACATTCTTCTCGTACTTTTTCCAGAGTAGTCAAAAAGTACCTCGTACGAAAAATGACAAAAGATTCCTTTCATATCTTTTACTAAAAACTCACCGAAGGGTAAAATATGATTTAAACAATTGTAGGTGGATGGAAAAATATTACATATTTAGGAATCATGGATGTGGATGACAAAATACACCCCAGTAAATACCAAAGTATAAACAATCTCGGATAAAATGAGATTGTGATATTTTCCCTTACCTTAGGTCCGTTTTGCTTCGTAAGTCTCCGAACCTCCTGTATAATGATTTAAATAATGTTATTGACTTATTACAGGATCATAATTATTGTTATGATATCATATATGGTCATATTCTTAGCTTCTTATTAGTAATATTTCATTACTACTTGTTATTCGGGTGTTTATTACTTTTTGTTCTTATGCGTGTTTTGTCGAATAAATTTTTATTCTTATCTTTAGGTTTTAGATACCTCATTTACAGAATGGTATTAGTGTAATATATATCATCTTAATTCATTAAATTCATTTATATAATCATTATGCAATGAAGTTCATGTAGAACGAGTCGCATCACATCGTGGAGACGGTATTCCGTACGTACGCATGAGTGAAGATATCGTTCCCATGATCATGGAATTATATTGGAGTGTATGTATACTATTTAAGAATCAATTTAACTTTACAATAATCATATATATTTATTATTTACACCATTATACCCATCCATGTAAGGTGGTGGTGGAAAATAGATTACACCACGGCGTGGAGATGGTATTCTGTACGTATGCACGCGCGGTGATTTCGTTTTCCGTAGGATGGATAGACGGTGAAATAGGGTTGTTTCATAGTTATAAAAAAATATCAGTATATGAGTGATACTGATGTTATTAATTCATAATGAAACAACTAAAGATGAAGAATTTGAAGAAGAAAGAATTTGGAAAGGATCGGTAATGGATATTACCTCTTTTTTAACGCGCCTCTTCTTAACCCCCTCTTAGGGAACTAGGGTTGGTCTTTGAAGAAGACCAGAACCTCTAGGATGATTCTAGGGAAGTGGAGAGGAGAATGTGGTAGGGGTTGGCCAAGCTTTAAGGCTCAAATTGGTGTGAGGAGGAGAGGGAAGAGGTGCCCTTTTATAAAGGAGGAGAGGGGCACCTTTGGAAAGTGTGGAAATATTATTTTATTATAAACTTATCTTCAGTTTCAAAAGGTCCAAAAATTATTAATGATGAAGATAATATGACTCATGGTAGAAATAAAATCATAAAATCATAATTGGACATGTTTTGGAAAATATTTTAATCATAATAATCTTATTTATTTAAATCATTTATTAATGAGGTAAATATTTCATCATTATTGTTTCATAATTAATATAATTTATCTGGTGTCTAAAAATTATAAAAAAACTATCACTATGTAGAAAATCCTTTTATATTTCTAAGGAATATTTATAGTCGAAAATATAATTTATATAACCCCTAATAAAAATAAATTACTAAAAGATATTTGTTAATATCAATTTTGTCTTTACATTAAATTAATTAATCCAAATTGTCATTGTCACTACCAAGTGGCTCAATAGGGTCCCAAAATCGACCCAAGGATGCCCATGGTCGGAAAAGACTCATCCAATATGGTTAGGACATGTTTCAAGGTAATTTTGAATTATTATAATATTCTTTTAACCTTGAATTACCTGATTTACCTTTAACCGTAGTAAATAAAAAAATTACAGTAGTTACTATTCATAATATCAAAAAAATAAAAGTAACCTATTAACATAATTTGGACCCACTGATTCTAAATATGGAATTAATTTTTCAAAATTCAAAACACAGAAGTTGTAGTAATTAATTTAAAATTAATCCCATTGTTAAGTAAACAGGTTTTAAAAGTTAAAACATTGCCAAAGATTGAAATGTTTTTACCTATGAATTCAATGTCAAATTAATGCTAATGACATACATTATATTAAATGGTAAAAATATATTCTATTTATACATTAAAAAAAATCAATATTACAACTTAACCATATAAACTATTGCAATGAAAAAAGTTGTTTTTAATTAAAATATTGCGTGTTTTTAGGAGATAATAACTATCAAAAGATTGACACTTGTTTATGTCTAGTTTAAATGTGAAATTACATCCATTGAACAAAATTGTATTAAATTGTAAAAATATATTCGAAATATACTTTAAAACCACTCAAATTAATAATTTATCACTATTAATTATTTTGATTAAAAAAGTTGTTTTTAATTAAAATTTAGTAATTTTCACTATTAATCAGAATATGAAAGTTATCAAAAAAGTACCAAAATTTAATCCTAAGCTAATTTCGATATTCCGAATCCAAAAATGAAGTCCATTTTGAAAAATAAAATTTACAAAATTTGAAAAAGTGGTTATTACTAATCATAATGGCTAGTTTTAATAATATTTTAATTACATATCGTTGTTTAGTGAAACTCGGTATTGCGTACGACTCAAGCTATCGAGGAAGGCCGCGGTTGCATGTAAAGCAAACCAAGCAAGTGTTGTGTGTAGTGAAATATTCCTTTGGTGATTTATATAACATAAAAACAAAATATTTCTCATAGAAGTCTCAGGTGTTACATTCTACCCCCCTTAAAATGAATTTCGCCCTCAAAATTCGTCACTTTGTAACAAATAGATGAGGATACCTATCCCTCATCATATCCTCAAGATCACATGTAGATTCCTCTAATTTTTGGTTCCTCCATATAACTTTCACGAAGAGAGTGGTCTTGTTTCGTAGGACTTTTTCGCTATGATCCAGAATCTTTATTGGTTGTTCTTCATAAGAAAGATCTTACTCCAGTGGTATAACTTCTGAGCTGAGTACATGTGAAGGATCAGGTATGTACTTTCTCAGGAGAGATACAAGGAACACATCGTGAACTTGAGAGAGATTCGGTGGAAGCGCCAATCAGTAAGCTACCTTCCCAACACGATCCAGTATTTCGAAAGGACCGATATACCTAAGGCTCATCTTTCCCTTCTTTCCAAATCTCATGACACTCTTCCAGGGAGATATTCGTAAGAACACTTTATCACCCACTTAAAACTCTAGGTCTTTTCTTCGATTGTCGGCATAACTTTTCTGACGACTCTAAGCTGCTATTATGTGTTGTTGAATAGATCAGACCTTTTCTGCCATCTCATCAATAATATCAGGTCCTAATAGCTTTCTTTCCCCAACTTCATCCCAGTAAGTTGGAGTCCTGCATTTCTTTCCATAGAGATCATCATAAGGAGCCATCTAAATACTGGAGTGAAAGCTATTATTATAAGAAAATTCCTCCAAAGGTAGGTATTGACCCCAACCACCTTTGAAATCTATAGAGCAAGCTCTCAACATATCTTCTAGAGTTTGAATTGTCCTATCAGACTGACCATCTGTCTGAGGATGATAAGTAGTGCTGAAACTCAACACTGTATCCAGAGTATGCTGAAGACTTTGCCAGAATTTTGAGGTAAACCTTGGATCCCGATCAGATATAATAGAAAGTGGTAATCCATGCAATCTTACCACTTCCTATACATATATCCCAGAAAGCTGATCCAGAGAGAAATCCTCTCTAATAGCGATGAAGTGTGCCGACTTTGTAAGACAATCAATGATGACCCAGATAGAATTATTGCCTTTGGATGTTTTAGGAAGTCCTATGAAAAATTCCATAGTGATGTTTTCCCATTTCCATTCTGGTATGGGTAATGGTTGTAAAATCCCCTTAGACTTCTGTCTCTCAACATTAACTTGTTGACAAACCAAGAATCGAGAGACATATTTAGAAACATCTCTTTTCATGCCATCCCACCAGATATACTCTTTCAGGTCCCTATACATATTCGTGCTTCCAGGATGAATAGAGAATGAAGAACTATGAGCCTCATCCAGCAGCTCCTTCTTTAATTCTGGGATGGGAGGAACACAAAACTGATTCCTGAACATTATTATCCCATCAAAATCAAGGTTGAATCCAGGAACATTTCTCACATTCTTTTGTAACTCTACATATTCTTTCTGTGCCTCTTTAATCTTCACATGTATAGATGGTTGAACATTCATTTGAGAAAGATACAATTTTCCCCCTTCCATTATAATTCGAAGATTCATCCTTTGTAAATCCATAAATATTGGATCTTTTGTGATCCTCATCATGGATAAACTGGCATGGTCGTGTCGACTTAGTGCATCTACCACCTTGTTTGCTTTCCCAAGGTGGTAATGGATTGAGCAGTCATAATCCTTAATCAGCTCTAACCATCTTCTTTGGCGCATCTTAATATCCTTTTTTGTGAAAATATACTTTAAACTTTTAAGATCAGTATAAATGTCACACCTTTCTCCATAAAGATAATGCCTTCAAATCTTTAATGCAAAGATTACCGCAGCGAACTCCAAATCATGTGTTGGGTTATTTTTCTCATGGATTTTCAACTGTCGTGAGGCATAAGCTATCACCATATCATTTGCATGAGAACACACCCCAATACCTTCTTGGATGCATTACTGTAGATCACAAACCTTTCTCCACTACAAGGCAGTGTGAGCATAGGTGCACTGGACAACCTTCTTTTCAACTCCATGAAATTCTCATCACATTCCTCCATCAAAACAAACTTAACTCCTTTCCAAGCCAACCTAGTGAGTGGATTAGATAATCGTGAAAAATCTTTCACGAAACGTAGATAATATCCAGCCAAACCAAGAAAACTTCGGATCTCAGTTACTATTGTTGGTCTCGACTATCTTTCGATAACCTCCAATTTTGCTGGATCCATAGATATCCCCTCTTTTGAGATTATGTGACCCAAAAATGCAACCTTTTGAAGCCAAAATTCACACATGGTAAATTTGGCATAAATCTCCTCCTTTCTTAGGGTCTTAAATATAATTCTCAAGTGATATTCATGTTCTTCCTTGCTCTTTTAATAGAAAAGAATATCGTCTATAAAGACTACCACAAACTGATCAAGATATTCTCTAAAGACTCTATTCATCAGATCCATGAAGATAGCAGGGGCATTAGTAAGACCAAATGGCATCACTATAAATTTATAGTGTCCATACCTTGTACGAAATGCCATGTTTGGTATATCCTCCCTTTTGACCCTTAATTGGTGATACCCTGAACGAAGATCAATCTTGGAAAAGTATTGAGCTCCTCGTAGTTGGTCAAGTAAGTCATTAATGCGTGGGAGAGGATATTTGTTCTTGATAGTGATCTTGTTATGTTCTCGATAATCAATGCAGAGTCTCATTGATCCATATTACTTCTTAAAAAATAGAACAGGTGCTCCCCAAGGTGACACACTAGGGCGTATGAATCCCTTATCAAGATTCTCTGGGAGTTGCTTCTTCAATTCCTACAACTCAATTGGGGCCATTCTATAAGGTGTCTTTGAAATAGGTAAAGAACCTGGTATGAGTTCTATTGATAACTAAACTTCACGATTTGGTGGAAGACCCGAAAATTCCTCTGGAAAGAAATCATCAAACTCTCGTACAATGGGTATATTATTAATCGTGAGTTTCTCACCAACCATTTGAGATAAATAACCTTCATTTAGTGGAATCAAGACCCATAAGATGGATGAAATTTCCACTGGAAAGTTATGTTCATCCTTGCATCGATAGACGATCATAGATTGATCTGGAATATGAAATGTGACATCCCTTATTTGTAAATTTATATGAGCTCCATATAAAGAAAGCCAATCCATGCCAAGAATCACATCAAATTCCACTATAGGAAGGATCACAAGATTTGCAGGAATCACTTTCACACAAACTTCAATCGTAGAAGAATTATAAACTTTTTATGAGACTGTTGTGCCATTAGGGGTTGTCACAGCTAACTGAACATCTAATTATTGAGGTAATAAGGTGATACCCTTAGAAAATTCTTCAGAAATAAAAGAGTGGATGGATCCCGAATCAAATAAAACATTTGATACTTTAGAGTGGATGGTAAGTGTACCTTTCACCACATCATTATCATACTCCACATCGCTGATAGAAATTGAATGTGACATTCCTTTGTCTTTATCCTTATGAGTTTTTTGAAGTTGACCATCATCATCAACCCTTGGATTTGGGCATTGATCGGCATAATTCCCCATCTCCTTGCACTTGAAACATTGAAGTGTAGTAGGTTCATTCTGTGCATCCCTTCCTTTGTTTGCATCATTAGACATCTTCTTCCCATCATTACGGCATTCAAATGCCCGATGACCTTCCTTTCTACATTTGAATCATTTACTTGTCCCTTTAAGAAAACTCCCTCCATGTTTCTTTCCACACTTTGAGCATAAGGGAAAGATCATCTTCTTTTTAGTGTGCTATTTAGATTTTCCTCTGAATTCCATTTTCCTCTTCTTATAAAACCCATATGACTGATGGGTTACTGCAATCTCCATCTCAACTTTGAGAGCACATCGAACGATTTCCTCATAGCTATTGACGTCCCTTATGGCTAAGGCCCTTCTAAGACTTGGTTTTAAGCCACTAAAGAATTGATCGATCTTACTCTCAGGTTGGATAATAATACCAAAAGCGTACCTTACAAGTCGTGTAAAATTTGCTTCATAGGTACCAACAGATTCATCATCCTTTTGCTTTAGTTCACGAAAATCCTTCTCCGTATTTTATCGAAGAATATGAGGGAAATACTTATTGAAAAATATGTTCTTGAACTTGTCCCATTCCATGGAGTCAATTTCATCTCTTCGCCTCATATTCTTGATAAGATTCCACCATTGATCAGCATCACCTTCCAAACGATACACGTCTAAGATGACTTTATCATTTTCAGAACATTGAAGAACTGAAAATATCTTTTCAGTAGTACTAATCCATTGTTCAGCAACTAATGGATCAGTAGACCCTGAATGAAGGTGGACGCTACCTCATGAAGGATTCAACAGAATGTTGCTTCTTCCTTTTCTCATTTGGAAGTCATGCATGATTCATAGCTTGAGATAGTTGTGTGAGAATGGATACAAATTTTGCATTCCAGCTCCCATAACATTTGGTTACTCAGGGGGACAATCATTGCATTTCCCATCGCATTCCGTATTAACACTGTTCCTTCGGGTTCCAGCCATTGACAAAAACCAAGAAGAATAGTGTGAGCAACAGTAATTATAATAGGAAAACCACATAACCAGGAATAAAATTTCACAATTAAGGTCTTATCCTAGGTTATTCATGGTCATTTCTAAAACACTAAGATTGTGTTCTATGCTTAGACATATCCTTAGGATTCTTACTAAGGCTTTCACGTCCTAGTTTCCAAAGGTTGAATATACCTTTCCTCTGATACCAACTATAACGACCCATACTTTACATACATTGTTATTACTTCAAAATTGAAGCATAATTATTACGACATATAACAAAACCATGAAAGGACCCTATAGGTATTTTGTCTTTAGAAACTGGGTAACATAAAAAACTGGTTCATAAAGTGTCTACACTGTCCCCCATTTGTTTCATCATATCTATAGTCCCTTTTGGCATATCATACTTAATAAGGTTCTTCCTGACCTGGGGAAAGAAAACATACAAAAGGGTGAGCTCAAATGCTTAGTAAGGGTAAACAAAAGAAATATCAATCACATCATATTCATAAGAACATAACATTTGGGAAAACTTAACCTGCAAAAGAGAGCATAATTTCATAACATGGGATAAATAATAGTAGTGAAATGAAATCCCAATAATCATAACATAAAACATCAAACTTTGTGGCATACACACATAATCATAGAGAATCATTTCTTATTAGTCAAGACTCATTTCCAATACTATCTTAGTGAACAAAGTCCATTTCTGAACCGAGTTCACTCCTCGTTTCAATCCTGTTTCACTGAATCGGTACAACCTGCCGTTCCATCCATGTCTATCTCATGAGATATAAAATCTTTACCCAATTAATTGGAGGGAGATGTATGTCCCACCCATCTCATAATGATACCATTCTTATGTATGACACAAAATCATAAATCATACATCATTTCATAACCTATGTAATAAAAATGGGAATATTAAACATCATGACAATATAAAACAATTCATATAAGATAAAGGAATTCATAAAAATATTTCCAGCACAACATAATCAAATCAATTTAATAATAGCGATATAAACAGAACCATATATTATATAAGATGGAAAATAATTTTGATAAAACACTGGAACTCCATTTTTGATGAAAATATCCTTTCTACTTCAAAAACATTTTTTTTCTTTAACATGTCATACAATTTTAAACTAAAAGAAGTTGATTAAAAATAAACTTGAAAACATGTAAAGGAATATCTTGGAAATAATGTTTTAAAAATCCATTCATGCCGTATAAGTTAAAAAACCAATCTTCTCGTACTTTTGTCAGAAAAGTCAAAAAGTACCTCATACGAAAAACGACAACAGATTCCTTTCATATCTTTTACTAAAAACTCACCAAAGGGTAAAATTGGATTTAAAAAATTGTTGGTGGATGGAAAAATATTACATATTGAGGAATCATGGATGTGGATGATAAAATACACCCCAGTAAATACCAAAGTATAAACAATCTAGGATAAAATGAGATTGTGATATTTTCCCTTACCTTAGGTCTGTTTTTCTTCGTAAGTGTCTGAACCACCGGTATAATGATTTAAATAATGTTATTGACTTATTCCAGAATCATACATATTGTTATGATATCATATATGGTAATATTCTTAGCTTCTTATTAGTAATATTTCATTACTACTTGTTATTCGGGTGTTTATTACATTTTGTTCTTATGTGTGTTTTGTCGAATAAATTCTTATTCTTCTCTTTAGGTTATAGATACCTCATTTATAGAATGGTATTAGTGTAATATATATCATATTCATTAATTCAATTCATTTATATAATCATTATGCAATGAAGATCATGTAGAACGAGTTGCATCACATCGTGGAGACGGTATTCCGTACGTACGCACGAGCGAAGAAATTGTTCCCATGATCGTGGAAATGTATTGGAGTGTATGTATACTATTTCAGAATTAATATCACTTTACAATAATCATATATAGTTATTATTTACACCATTATACCCATCCAAGTAAGGTGGTGGTGGAAAATAGATTACACCACGGTGTGGAGACGGTATTCCGTACGTATGCACACGCGGTGATTTCGTTTTCTGTAGGATGGATAGATGGTGAAATAGGGTATTTTCATTCTTATAATAACATATCAGTATATGATTGATACTGATGTTATTACATAATAATTAAAAAACTAAATAAGAAGAAGTTTATGAAGAAAGAATTTGGAAAGTATCGGTAATAGATATTACCTCTTTTTTTTGACGCGCCTCTTCTTAACCCCTTCTTTGGGCACTAGGGTTGGTCTTTGAAGAATACCAGAACCTCTAGGATGATTCTAGGGAAGTGGAGAGGAGAAAGTGGCAGGGGTTGGCCGATATTGAAGGCTCAAATTGGTGTGAGGAGGAGAGGGAGGAGGTGCCCTTTAATAAGGGAGGAGAGGGGCACCTTTGGAATGTGTGGAAATATTATTTTATTATAAACTTATCTTCGGTTTCAAAAGGTCCAAAAATCATTAAAGATGAAGATAAAATGACTCATGGTCGAAATAAAATCATAAACCCAGAATTGGACATGTTTTGGAAAATATTTTAATCATTATAATCTTATTTATTTAAATCATTTATTAATGAGGTAAATATTTCATCATTATTGTGTCATAAATAATTTAATTTATTTTGTGTCAAAAAATTATAAAAAAATATCATTATGTTGGAAATATTTTTATCTTTCTAATTAATATTTATAGTCTAAAATATAATTTATATAACCCCTTATAAAAATTAATTAATAAAAGATTTTTGTTAATGTCAATTTTGACTTTACATTAAATTATTTAATCCAAATTGTCATTGTCACTACCAAGTGGCTCAATGGGGTCCCAAAATCGACCCAAGGATGCCCATGGTCGGCCAATACTCATCCAATAAGTTTAGGACAAGTATCAAGGTAATTTTAAATTATTATAATATTCTTTTAACCTGGAATTACCCTATATACCTTTAACCGTTGTAAATAAAAAAATTACCGTAGTTACTAATCATAATATAAAAAAAATAAAAGTAACCTATTAACATAATTTGGACCCACGGATTCCAAATATGGAATACCTTTTTAAAAATTCAAAACACAGAAGTTGCAGTAATTAATTTAAAATTAATCTGGTTGTTAAGCAAACAGGTTTTAAAAGTTAAAACATTGCCAAAGATTGAAATGTTTTTACCTATGAATTCAATGTAAAATTAATGCTAATGAAATAAATTATATTAAATGGTAAAAATATATTCTATTTATACTTTAAAAACATTCAATATTATAATTTACCCATATAAAGGATTGTGATGAAAAAAGTTGTTTTTAATTAAAATATAGCGTGTTTTTCAGAGATAAAAACAATCAAAAGATTGACACTTGTTTATGTATGGTTTAAACGTGAAATTAAATCCAATGAAAAAAATTGTATTAAATTGTAAAATATATTCTAAATATAATTTAAAACCACTCAAATTATTAATTTATCACTATTAATTATTTCGATTAAAAAATTGGTTTTTAATTAAAATTTAGTAATTTTCACTATTCATCTGAATATAAAAGTTATCCAAAAAGTACCAAAATTTCGTCCTAAGCTAATTTCGATATTCCGAATCCAAAAATGAAGTCCATTTTGAAAAATAAAATTTAAAAAATTTCAAAAAGTGGTTATTACTATTCATAACGGCTAGTTTTAATAATATTTTAATAGGATATCATTGTTTAGTGAAACTCGGTATTGCGTACGACGAAAGCTATAGAGGAAGGCTGCGGTTGCGTGTAAATAAAACCAAGATAGTGTTGTGTGTAGTGAAAGATTCCTTTGATGATTTATATAACATAAAAACAAAATATTTCTCATAAAAGTCTCAGGTGTTACATAAACACCTTAGCCGCAAACCACAAAACATACTAAAGACACCTAAGAACCACACCACATCTCATCCTAATGATAATTTGGAATCACAACTCACCCATATACGTAGGGGACTCAAAAACCACAACTTTCTCAAAACATCTTGGGCTATCACCTCCTAGAAGAGGGATCATAGAAGAGAGAGTGGCAAAAAATCCATCCTCCCACTAGGATGTTTTGGAAATACGCCCTCCCCCATGAAAATGAGGGTGTTCGGCACATAGAACTCAACTAGGATAGGGAGAATATTGAAATAATAGGTAACTACATTAAAATATATATAGGTAGAAAACACTCAACCCAAACTATGTTGTTTCATACAACAAACCACCCACAAAATGACCTTTTCTGGTACCACTAAATGCATGTATAGGAACAAATGATGGTAAAATACAAATTTTATGACATAATGCCACATAACACCCAATAATTTTGATGTTATTAAGCATTTAGCAGTAATTCCATTCCTACCAAGATAACTAACAATCACAGAACATAACCAGGCTCACAAAAAATCCAAATAAAGGAATAAAATTGTGAAAAAACACCCCACTTCACACTCCCTCCTCTTTTAGCACCCCATCCAAACAGTACCATTATCATTATTCAATGTAATTTTGCATAATTCTTTCTATAATGAAAACCCCATGTTACTACCAAACTCCACAACCCACCTTATCACAAACAACAAGATATCCCTGCTATATAATAACACCACACCCATCACTCCTTGAATAAAGCATTGAACCCGAACCTATAGGCTCACTGCTCAGACATTGCACATCCATTATACAATCAACTAATCTCTCAACCTAATATTTGATTACACCACCCATAGAACCCCATACATAGTCGTACCCTAAATAGTAGAACCACAAAACCTTATAAGGCAGAAAATATAATGAAACTACACACATAACATAGCCAAACCAATCAAGGAAATTTGTATTTAAATTTAACCATTATCTATTCTTTAATTACTCTTTTATAATTCATGGGTGATCATAGAATAAGTTCAATCCATGGGAATTCATTTATATAACCGGGTATATGTTATCAATCAATTTATAAAATTTTAGCAGTTCAATAGGGAAACAAAAATAAATATTCAAAATCCATAACATGTGAGAAAATAGAGACCACCAATAGACATGACTTCCAAATGGAATACAACCAGAAAAAACAAAACACGAATCAAGGATAAAATATAAAACAATACAATTATCATTATAAACTTCCTAGACCCTCATTTATTACTTCCATTATATTGGATTGAGCTATATTCATAAAAAGACATTAGTATACCCACATTTCATGATGAGGAGTTATAAAAGAGAAGAAATAATCCCTACAATATAGAACAGATGACCAACAAATCCACTTTGCTCCAAAACAGGGTGTCCACAAGAAGTGTGAAGACACAAAGGTAAAACTAGATCATAAGTCCACATCAAAACCATGGAGAAGAAATGATCTCCACATACCATGAATAAACCGAGGGGTTAATAGTAGAAAGAATCTTGGCAATATAAAATCCAGATCTTAAATCTATAGGGAAACTATTTCAAAGGCCATTAATTGTTAATCATGATCAAGATTATGCGGTTTGACTATTTCAATGTCCTGTGGTCCTTATGAATTGATGATAGGATTCAAAGCCTTTGAAATGACATTAAAACTTCATAAATATGATAGTTAACAATTTTAATGTCAAATAAAAATTAATAGGATAAGAATTGAGAAAATCTTGATTTTTAATCAATTTGATGGAAATGAATCACTGGGGGTAGATTCACTGATGCAAATCACTAACACGAGGTACCGACGTGACCCTCCGACATGAGACACCGGTGTTGAGCCACTAATGCTGAGTGACTGATTATGAGATACTAAAATGAGATATTGACACCAGCTATCGAGAGTGACTCATAGTTATGACCCACTGACATGAGCTACAAACACCATATACCAATAGTGAGTCACCAATATGACCCACCAACATGAACCATCGATGAAAAACCACTAATACTGAAATACCATTGTGAAGCTACTGATGTTGAGATACCGACACTAAGCCATTGATATTGAGCCACCGATGTGACTCACCGACACCAAATACCATTGGAAAAACTATATTTTTAGAAAACATCTGAAATGACTCACTGTTGCCTCCCATAACACCTCAAACACTTTATTTTCACAAAGGGATGGACTGGATAGGTGAGAACCATTACATCAGATACCTCTCAAACTATTCTTTTCCTCTAGAATTCAAAACCAACATGAAGAATGAAGGTTTTGAAAAAACACCCCCCTGAGATACCTCTCAAGGATAAACCACCCATTTATCCTTATAATCTACAGTGAATCCTTAACATCCATGAAAACCTCCTCCAAAATCTACTTCCCCGACTGACCATAAGACACACTATAGAAGCACAAAAAACCCACAATTCCTGAATGCATGATTCCAGGTATTCCTTTATCCATGTTAAGATACTATCATCTTTCAGAGAAACTAACTCTCCCACACATGTTTAATCATATAATTATTAATGCATCTTGATTAGGGATTAGGTCCCCCTCTTCATATGTCATGGAATTGTCACACATCACATAACATGGAAACAAACATCTAATAGAAAACAAGGTTGAATAATTATAAACAAAAATAAGAAAGGGAAAAACTCAAAACAACTCCAGGTTCTTGGTATGCATATGTGCTTCTCACTCCCATGTACACTAACCGGGCTACCATGCCTCCAATATACACAATAAAAAGGAATGGTTTGACCACACAGTATCTTATAACGATGTACATAGATCACCATTGGCCTCTCCACAAATGTTCCATCATCCTCAAAATCAAACTATCCATAGTTAATAAAATGAAATTCATCATAAATATACCAACAAATCTAGGTGACATGAAATATTTCATGGATCCTCTCTATTAATTTTAACAACATCAACTAGTATTCCACCTTGAAAACACACCCCAACACCTCAAAAGGTCAGTGAAACCTTTGGGAAATATTTCCTCCTCTATAATAACACTACTTCCTATGTTGAGGGGAGAACATAAATAACATGTGGTACCCAACCATGAACTCACAGTACCTACTCAAATGATCTACATATGATTTATAATTGTCTTGTGCTACCTTTATCCTCTCACAGACAATTCGACCCTTCTCTGTCATGGTTTTCACTACCTTGGACCCAGAAGAACTATCTTCCTATACTCTTTCCAGCATGTGGGTGAATGACAAGACCTTCTATTCAAGGTTTCAAATAGAGCCATGCTAATGGAATATTGATGTCTATTATATTAAGGGAACTCAAACAAAGAAATTTTTTACACCCAAGACCCACAAAAATTCAACATGCATGCTCGCAGTATGTCTTACAATGTTTGGATGGTTCACTCAGTCTTCTTATCTATCTAAGGGTGGAAGGAAGTTCTAAGGCATGCCTTAGTGAAAAAATCATATTACAATACCCTCCAGACTCATGAGGTAATTCATGTTTCCAAATCTGAGAAAATAGACCACGAAACATAATGTATTTGCATTACCTCATCCACATACCTCATGTCCATGGAATCCACTATTCCAGATTACTTGATTTCCATGAAATGTGCTAATTTCTTTAGCTGATCCACTTCTACCATGATTACATTGCAGCCAACAAGATACCTAGGTAACCCCATGATGAAATCCATTGATATTTAATCCCAATCCCACTAGGGGACATCTAATGGTTGAAACATACCACTGGGAACAAGGTGCTCAGCCTTCAAATACTAGAACACTAAACACTTCACTATATACTCCACCATTAACTGCTTCATCCAAGGCCACCGAAACTATTCTATCAACACATAGTACATCATAGAAATTATTGGGTGTTTTGTAAAGGGTGAGTTGTGAAACTCATTAATAACTTCCTTCCACATCGCCACTGGAAAAAATAACTTCCCAAGAAACAAAATCTATTTTAAACCCTCCTCTGATCATCCCTCTAGAACGTCACCATGGATAATTTGATCACACATCACCTTTACCTATGAGTCTCCCAATGTGGACTCCTCCACCTACTGAATTAGATATGGAAGCACCATCATCTATAAGAGAAAATCTATGCCACAATCTATTCCTGTATCTATGTTCACGGAAACCAACTCCCAAATAACTTTCTATGAATTAGGAGATTCCCAAACTACCACCATCTGAAACTTCCTACGCAATGCCTCATCTAGGGAGTTCCATTTTTACGAGGATTATGAGATCTCGATGTTATAATCCTAAAGAATATCTATCCACCTTCAATGTAAGAAGTTTATATCTCATTAGAAAAAGATATACCTCAAGCTATTGTGGTCCATGATGACCACAATGTGCCCCCAATTGATGTAATTCCACAATAACATTAGCGCAAACAAGTATACTTCAAGATCAAGATAATCGGTGGCATAGTTAACTTAATGGGGTTATAATTACCAAAACCTATAAGAGATCACTCCCCATTGATGAATCAATACATACCTCAAGCCTATGAGGGAAGCATCAAAAAACATGTCGAGCATAAAACCATCCATTGGAGAATAGAGCTCTAGAGCACTGAACAAATTCCTATCAAAGTATCTGAAATATAGTTGAAACTATTCACACCCCTTAAAAGCCTAGTCTTTTCAAGATAGAGCCATCAACGGAGCAGAAACATGAGTGAAATATGGAAAACATATCAAGTAGTAGCCTGCTAGACCAAGGAAACTGCGAACCTCTTCCATGTTCATGGGTGTTTCCCATGAAACAACTGCCTCGACCTTCGATTATTCCTTTACTATACCCAACATAGATTCCATGAGTCTAAGGGAGTTGACCTCATGTTTCCAAAAATTGTAGTTGTAAAACCTTATGTAGAGTTGTTTTCATCAAATAACCTCCAAGAAAATCTTGGGATGCTCGGTATGATCCTCCAATGATTTCAAGTACATTATAATATCATCGACGAATATGATGATGAACCAATCTAAGAACTCAATAACATGGATTTGATAAGTCACATGAATAGGGCACGTGCATTTGTAACACCGAACAACATAACTACAAACTTTAAGTTCCCATACAACCAATTGAAATAATTCTTTGGGATGTCGCCCTACTTTACCCTCAACTGATGATTTCCAGACTGCATATCGATATTAGAAAACCATATTTCTCCCATCATATAGTCAAAAAGATCATCTATACTCAGGAGAGGGTAATGTTTCTTGAACATTAGATGATTCATCCACTGGTAGTCTATGCATAAGATCATATCACTATTCAACTTCTTTGATAAAGAGACTGAAGCACCCCCATGGTGACACATTAGGTTAGATAAAGCCCTTATTCATCATTTTGTCGACAAGAATCTGAAGCTACCGCAACTCAAAAGGTCCATACAATTGGGAGCCTTCTAAATCAGACTGTCACCAGGTTGTAAGTCTATCCTGAACTCATCATCACATTGAGAGGGTTGAGTCACAACCTCCTAAGGGAAACATACATGAAATCCCTAATAAATTTTAGATCCTCCACCATCAAGATATATATCAGTCCCACTAAAAAAAATCATATAAATAATGAAGAGGCTCTAAACATCTACTTCCCACATGGAAACTCTGCTCGCCAATGAATGACACATGCTGACCATCAACATCTAAAACATGACCCTTATCTGGAATTATTCAACAATATCATGCATGGAAATAAACCATTCTATGCCATGGATAACAATGTAAGGCTGCATCTATAGCTAAGAAAGGTCCCCACGTGACTGATGCGACTCCATCATCAGTCTACATCGCTGAAAACATCAAACAAACTGGGTTTTCCCCTCACTAGGGTACATAACACTAGGGGTATAAAAATAATCTATATATCTATTCCTAGGGCACGGTCAAGGCCGAGTGTAAAAAATGAGTGTGAAGATCCTAAATCAAAAAAATCGTAAGCAAGAGTAATGATCAAGATAATTGTATCATGAATGATCTCTAGCCCTGCAAAAACTACTACCAGTATGGAATTCAACATTCCATGCCTAGTTTCTCTTCCTCTATACTAATAACCACCTCCTCGACAACACCCAGGTCAAGGTACCTAAGGAACAACATGAGGTTAGCCTCCATCTTCTTCATCTCCCCTTGGTGGAGCAGGAGACTTCTTACCCTACTACTGAAATGGTCTGGCGATCAACTATTGTTAAGGTAGGTGCTGAACCTGCCCACCTCTACTATACAGAGCTCAACCATTCATTGTGCACTAACATTGAGGGTTCCCATGAAATATAAAAATAAATCACACAATCCAAGGTATAGAAGATAGGCATGAGGACCATAAGGATGATACAGAAACTGTTGACGTCGACTCACAGATAGTCGAAACATCAAAGGCCCGGACCCTTGAGACCAACTGCTGTTATCTTTTACATTCGAAGAACCATGCTGGAATCCCTCTCATGGTATACCTCTTCGCTATTTCATCCCTTATACTACCTATTCTTACTTATTGACCACTATGTAGGTTGGCAAGGTGAAGGTTGTAACTGGGTACTAGATAGTAGGACGAAGTTCCTTCTTTAAGTGTATCACTTAGGACTCCACATCTGAAAAGTTATCTGGAGAAAAATGAAGTAGATCCTTGAACATGATCCCAAAAAACCATACCAAAATACTCCCCTAATGGAGGGAGAGTCGCACATGTCACTTCTTATCCTTAATGGTTGATGAAATGAATTCTATCAGGAACACCTTGAAATCGACCCAGAGAACATCAGAATCTCTCCAAACTCCTAGATACAATATCCACCAAGGATTTGAAAATACATTTATCTGACTAATATAGAATGGATACTAGTACATTATTCGATCTTGGATCAAGCGGAAGGTGATCAAAAGTTTCTCGAGCCAGATTTCTATCTCCTTGTCTAAAATGATACCCTCGTATTTTCCAATGGTATTTTAATGGAAATCATGTAACATTTACCCCCACTAGTTTTACTCCTTGATGGATCAACCCTCCATCGATGAGTTGGATCGGCCTACTGAGTCTCCACTACCTAAGCCGGATGTAGATGATGATTAGGTTCCATAACTGTAAAGTAAACAAGAAAATCCTAATCCTGAGTAGTACTGAATTTTATTTATATATTTATTTAACAATTTATTATTTAAATTTCCTGAAACACCCAATTCAAATAAGAACACCAATCATCAAGATTCATGTTCCTTTCGTAGGGTCTTTACCCTGAAAATAATGTAGCCTCAAATGGTCATTTTGTAAGAGTATAGTAATTTCATCGAATCATGGGGCAACCTAAAATCATGTGTCATAACTAGTCTTTCCTATCCTTTGTTGCACACCAAGATCACATAACTCATTTTTCTTACCAACCCATATAATCCTCATGGTGCATAACTCCAAACCACATCCTATCTCTCAACAATCAGCTTTGATAACATTCTATCAGGACTCCCTCCCTCCAAAGACTCCCCTCTGGAGCTAGAAATGGAGAAAGAGATATAATGACCCCTCGAGCCCCACCTCTAGTGGGCTTCGGTGTTGTGACCTGACAAAAGGGTATAAAAATATCAGAAAATGCATGGATTTTTTTGAAAGTAACCAGGACTAGGCTATAAGATGTATCAAACTCATACAACTCCATGAATTATATATATATATATGAAGGATGAAAAATACCTTCCCAAATGAAGGTTTAATAACATAACTGATACAAAGAAAGAGTCTACAAATTAAATAAACAATTTAAAGCAATGAAGTGACACAACAACTATCCGAAATGTATTATTTAAAAATTTCACGCACGGTCTATGTATTCATCCTAGAAACATATAGGTATATTCATATACATAGTGTGAGCATACAAGTATACTTAGTAGGGAGAAACAAAGTCTTTGATGCACAAGTGGACAAGAATACTAATTCCCCTGTAAGAAAATAGATGATTCCAAAAGCACCTAACAAGGTATACTAACCACCAGAAAATCACCAAAGGCATGTTCACCAAATAATATATGTCAAGTAAAGTAATATAGAGAAAATATATAATAGTATACCTATGACCACTTTCACACTGATTAGCTTCTCCCATTCCATAATGACAGATGTCCTGATGCTCCGACCTCTTATGAACATACCACACCACATATCACCTAAAAAAACTGGGCCAGATACTATATCACATCCCACCGGAAATCACCTGGGCCATATTACACATAACATCCCACCTAAAAACACTTGGGAAACATACCACATCAAATCCCTCCCACAAACACCTAGGAAAAATACCACATCACATCCATATGACACCCAGAAACCACTATACATCTCATCCTGAAGACACTTTGGAAGCACAACTTTCCTGCACACACTTGGGCCTCAAACACCACAACCTCTCTGAAGTGTCTTCCGCTATCACTTCCTAGAAGAGGAATCATGTTAGATCTGGTGTCCAACCATCCATCCTCCCACTAAGATGTTGGTGAAATTCCCCATCCCCCGTGAAAAGGGGTTTTCGGTGCATAATGCTCAACTAGGGTGTGGTGCATATAGAAATCATAGGGAACTAATTTTATATATAAATAGGAAACAGTAATCCCAAAATATGGGGTTCCAAAAAACCACCCCAAAAAATACCTTTATTTCTAGATATAAATGCATGTATCAGAATTAATGATGGTCACTTCCGAATTTGTCAAAAGAGAGCTGATTAAGACCCTATAATTTTGACATTATTATGATTTTAACTATTATTCAATCCCTACCTGGGAAAATAATAAAGAAAAAACACAACAACCCTCCCAAAAAAGACAAACAGTGGAAGATAAATATGAAAAAAACCCAATTCATAATTACTCCCCATTTAGAATCCAATCTATCTATATAAATTATCAATCTTCAATGCAATGCCTCGCTGTCCTTATGAACAAGAAAACCCCCAACTTACTTCCAAACATCAAAACACAACTCATCACAACCAGAACGATATTCCTATTGTATAACAACACAATACCCATCACACCTCGTAACAAATTATAAAAAAACCTGAACCTGTAACCCCACTACCCAAAATCTACCCATCCATTACAAAATAAACTAATCTCTCAACCTGGGATTTAATTATACCACCCGTACCACCCCATATATAGTCATACCCTTAACAGAAGCTCTATACAGCCTTATAAGGTATCAAAAAAGAATGAAACCACACCCCACACAAAGCCACACCAAACAAGGAAAAGTATAATTAAATTTAACCAAGAGTCGTTCATTAATTCCACTTTGAAAATTCATGGGTGATCACAAAATAACTTCAATCCTTGGGAATCCATTTATTTAATTGGGTGTTTTTGATTATCCATTTTTCAAAATAATAGTAATTAAACAATTAGACAATACCTAATATTCAAAATCCATCAAAATTGCAAAAACAGAGACCACCAATGACCACGATTTTAAGATTACATACTGCCAGATAAAAACCCAACATGGATCAAGGATAACATGTAAAAAACTAATGTTATAATTATCATCTTTTCGACCCCTCATTTATTTCATTGTTTAAATTTTTTCTAGACATATTCACATGAAGAAAACAGTAGAACCAATACACATGATGCACAATTAAAATAGATATGAAGGAATACCAAACTCAGAGAATAGATGATTAACTACTCCTCTTGGCGCCAAAATAGGGGTGTGCAAACAGTAAGAAAAATCCAAGGGAAAACTGTATCAGAAGACCACAACTCAACACTCGACTCCATGGGGAAGAAAGATTCTAAACGCACCAAGAGAAAACCAAATAAATTAAGGAAGAAATGATCTCATATTTAGAAAGGCTAGATAATAAATCTATGGGGAAACTACATCAATGTCCATTAAATCCAAATCACGATCAGTATTATTAAGTTTGACTATTTAAAAGTCCCGTGAACTATCATAATTTTAGATATTTTTTATAGAATTACAAATGTATTTAAAACTGATTTAATATGATAGGTTACTCATTTGAAATTAATTAAGATGTAATATGAGCGGAATTTCCAAAAACTAGATTTTTTATAAGTAATTGGAAATGACTCACCAATGGGTTAGTCTTTAACACAACTCCTAGACACAAGATACTAACACAGATCTACCGAGAGTGAGTAACTGAGATATTCCTCTGACACAAGCCACCGACAACAATCCACTATGGCTGATATACTATTGTGATCTACCAATTGAGATTCACCAACACGGCCCACCAACATGAGAAACCAACGTGAGTTACCAATAGTGAGTCAATGGCGTGGTCCACCGATAGAAGACACCGACACTCAGCAACTAATGCTAAGATGTTGACGCTGAGCTTTCGACGCTGAGCAACCGATGGGAGCTACCGATGTTGAGCCACCAATGAAAGCTACCAATTTTGAGCTACCAATGGGACTCATCGAGACCTCCTACAATTGAAAAAACTAGATTTTGGGAAAACTATGGAAATGACTCACCATTGCCTACTAGAACACCTCAAACACTAAATTTTCACAAAGTAATGGACTAGAAAATACTATTCCATTTCATGGTGCATTATTTAACATGATAAAACGTCCAAAAATAGCCAATTTTGATATATTACACTAAAAATTATTTTAATTACTAACTACATAGAATTAATTAATAATATTAGAAGCATAATTAGGGATAACTATAATTATTCATTACAAGAAAACCCAGCAATTTACCCCCTTTGGATGACCAAAGATATTATAAAATTTAAAAATATATAGAAATAAATAAATTTACAAATTAATAAAATAATGAGAGAAAAAAATACTAATGATTAAATAAAAAAACATAATCATGTAAATTACAAAAAAAATCTTCATATTTTGGGATAATTAAAATATTATTAAAATTAATAGATAAGTATAGAAATAAATAAATTAAATCACTCTATAAAGAATAAATTTATGACATATAGTTGAATAATATAAGACTAAATAAAATATCTATCACAAAATGGAATGAGTATTAATAATAGAACTTTATTTCAATAGAGTTGGATGAGAGATATGAATAGGTTTAGTCTATAGATAAGAAGCGAAAGCTCCCCATATGATAATTACTATAGCAATAGGTATAAAATTCAAAACTACATACATTTGAGTAAATGACAAATGTGGTATAGGAATATATGATAATGTAAGAATTGTATTCGTAGGGGGATTTCTTTAGTAATAATAGATTCAATGATAAAGGTGTTATTGTAGCATTTTGAGATGAATAGGTATAGGGATCCAAATTAGAAATGTATTCTATCTTCTCTAGTGATCCTTTCTCTATAATTAGAAATCATTTATCCTTATCCATCATATATATTTCCAAAATTGTTACAAAAATAATAAAATTGTCATCTTTAGATTTGAAATATGGAGTCTAGTGAGGCATCCAAGTGCCACTGGTCAAGTATTTTAATATGGTATTCAAATTTCATTTGGTGAATATTATACTCAGATAATTATCAATGGAACTTTTTTCACAAATATATCATGTATAACATGTTTTCATCACTTTTATCTAACTAAATATTCTAGGATGTATTATTATGAAAATAAGAATGAACCATATAAGTAGTTCATTCAAAATCATTGAAGACAAAATATATTTCTTCATGAGTAATTTTCATTAATATAGTATGACCAATATTTGAATGAGAAGTTTCAATAATAGGAGATGTTTCCCTTGAAGATAAGATTTCCACTATGGATAAAATCATTTAATTCAATTAAATTTTATTTAATATTATAATAAGTATTAAGAGCATGAGGGGAGGGGGATTTGGTTCCAGATTTGAATTCCATTTAGCCATTTCATCTTATAGAGGATCTATTCCTAAAATGGGAGAAATTTTAAAAGTTTTATCAACTTTTTAGAACTCATAATTAGTACCCCTTTCAATATTATCTGCCATACCATTATTAATGAAAACTATCTCATAATATTTTACCAATTCAGATTCAACACTAGTAAAAAAAATATGTTTCCATTCCTTGAGTGTAGACAATCGTATTTTCTAATAACCCATGAATAGACAAATTATTTCAACCTTCATGTTAAGGTATTGGAGGATTGATCCCAAAACATCTTTTTTGAACAATTTGATAAATAAATGATTCCTAGGGTCTTGGGATTGTTTTGAGATTGAAGGTTTACCGTGTTTAGGTGGATTACCCCATAATGAACATTTCCACTATCTAAACATGATTCATCCCCCAAATGAAATTCTCCCCATTACTTAAACCATGATTTACTCCCAATATATAGACTCATGTATGGTGAAGAATTATAAAATTTATAAAGACATTCAAGAAATTGTAACTGATTCTCTATATCATCAAAATCCTCTTCTTAAAAATGTAATTATATAGGAGGTTTATAAGAGGAAAAGGTATCTCCATTACGAGTAGGGAATTAAATATATACCTTCTTATAATATTCTCTCTCTTATACATAAGATATTTAAGATTTTTTATATACATTAGTTTCGAAATTAATGGTTTAACCTCCAAAAGTTATTGTGTATATTCGATGATTGTTGTTATTTATTCTTAATTTATATTTTTGAAAATTACCAATACTATATTTATTTTCTGGGAAATTTTATTTTTACTACCTCTATAAAATTTTAATATATCATGAATTATAGTGATCTTATTACTATAAAAAAATATTTTATTAAATATGAAAAGTTTATTTTACTTTTATTCAACTATGAAGAATTATAAATTGATTTCTAGCATGACCTCATTGTAGTTTTAACATATTTCATGATTTGGATTCCAAAAAAAATATTCTATTTTTAGATGAGTATGGTATTATTCCATTATTATATTATAACTTGTTTAATATAGATTGGATCCTCAGAAGACGTTTTTCTATTGGATAGATAACTCATGTCTTTAAATTAAATTATACTGAATTAATGTATAGACTTTTTATATAGTTTAAAAATTTCATAAATTTTATTAAATAGTTTTAGAATTTTGAAACATCCAGAATAACAAAAAAATTCAATTTCAATTATATATCTTTTGATATACCTCGGTATTACATACTATTTTTTCATTTAAAATCAAATAAATTTTCCTAAATTTCTCTAATCTAAATAAATATCTAAAAATACAATACAAAATCTTTAAAAATGGCCAAATATCAAAAGTAAGTGATGATTTTTTTTTTTAAATTTAATATTATGATTTCACTATTTTTCTATGATGTAAAATAGTATATATGCAATATAAAAGAGGACATTAATCTATTAGAAGGTTATATATATTATATTCATTTAATACTGATGATTTTTTACAAAAAATTATTATTTAGATGGTTTAAAAATTGAAATATTTTGAGATATCTTGTTGTATAATTTTCTAGTTTAACTCCCAATATAGTTTTACCAAAATTGGTTTCCAAATGTAGTGTTCCAAAATGTAGACTTCACAAAACATAATTTATCCCAAAATTAGGGTTCATCAACAACACATTTTTCCAAAAGTTGGGTTTATCAACCATAATTTTTACCAAATTTATTGTTTATCAGCCATACAATTAATAAAAATTAGTATTAATCAAACATACTTTTAAATTCAATAATATCATTCCTCCATTATAGGTTTCCTAATATTGGGATGATATTTATATTTATTTTTTATTTGTTTTCGGAAAATATTCTTTGTTTCATGAAATCCATTGTATATTAATTTGATGCATGTTTGTGGTTGATATTTAATTTCTTCTACGATTTTATACTTTAATGTTAATTATATAGAACATATTTGATGTGATTTTTATTATTGTAAACATGCCTTCAATATGATCGCAGTGTGTTTTATTATAACACATGATACATACAACATAAAACTTAAAAAATGGTTTCTCTTATTTTTAGTTGATTTCACAGATTTTACAGTGTCCAGTTTAATATTAGTTCATGTTAAACTCATTAATACTTATTTTAATATCATTAATGTGGTTTTATTATTTTTTGATATTATTAGCATGTTTAAAACTCATTTCAAAAATGAATGTTATTAACTTTTGAATTTAAAATTCAATTTTCATATTTTCTTGGAATATTTTATTAATCCATTACATGGATATTATTTTAAACTATCAATTTATGTTATTTAAAATTAATTTTAATTAGTCTTTATAGTTTTAAATACTAGTTGTGATTTGAGATATTAACCTGAAAAAAATTCCCCTTTCTCTTTTTTATCTATCGCTCTAATATTCTATTATTAATGTATATGAAATTTAATTTATCAAATGACTTCTCAAATGTGTTGGGATATATTTTTTTAAAAAGGTAATTTAGATCTTATACTATGAATAGTAAAAACGTGAAAATAATTTACATTTTATAATTATCTATGATAGATTTCATATTTTAAATTGAAATAGTGTAAAGAGTGATTTTATGTGTATTATTACTATGCTGAATATTTCTCCCTAATTTTGTAAATTCTATAATGACATGACTTACATATTTTTTAACATCTATTGTTGTGAAGAGATGAGAATATCATTAACAAAAGAACTAAAACATTTGATTTCTTCTTCTTTCAATTTCATATAGTTTTTTATTTATGAAAAAAATTATTCCCATCTTTCTTTTATACACTACTTTCTGCTAAAAATTAATTCTTCCTCCATTTCTTGGGTTTTGAATCAAATATTCTAATGTTAGGACCCATCAGGTTCTCACTCTTGGATTATAACATGCAGAATATTTAGGTTGTGACTCATATAGTCTAATATTAGGTTGTATTTGGGATGTGACTCACCCTAAAAAATCTAGTATGTTTTATTTATCCATCCTATTTGTAGAAAATGATTCTATAATTGTGTTATGATTCACCCTTAAAAATCTTATAAGTGAATAATGCCTCTATCACCATGTAGGGTGGTTTTAGAGTAGAGAAATCCCACATTGGACTAAACTGCTAGAAAAAATATCCTTCTATTCATTCCTTTTTTCTATGGAGAATTAACTTGAAAAATAAAAAATCTAAAATAATTAATTGATTCCATTGAAATTATTAATCTAGTCTACTCACCCAATCTAGACCATATTCTATTACCAATTCTGAAATGTGATTTTATATCATAGGTTAACCTTCTTATGGATAGTTTAAATATGTAATTATTTTTCCCAATTCCAATCAATTGGTATAAAATATTTTACCTTTTATAATTCACCCAATAATTTTATAGAGTATATTCATATATCTCATAATATGTGGAAAATATAATCAAGGTGATAGGGGTGAATCTAAATGATTTCTGGATTCCTCAAAATCCCCTTCACTTTGTTGTAAATGATTATGGATATTAGTGATATTAGATGGAGGCAAACATAAAACAATAAAGAATGGAACACTAGTCCATCATGGAAAAAACAAATACACTACGATAAGATGTTTGAAACACTCATATATGAAATGAGGCTACAAGATATATTTTAAATTAGAATGTTATAAATATCTTATTCTATGCTATTAATAGATTCATTTTTAGTCATGCATTTTCTTGTGAGGAAGATCATGAGTTTTGAAGGATTATATAAGTCACTGACATGGGTTTGGATGAAGTTAATTGAAATAAGATTGGAATGATTCATGATGGGTACTAGGAAATCAATATGGGGAAGATGAAAGTGTAAATCATATTTTCCTCCAATTTAAATGAATTTTCAATTGAATGAATTATGTTATAGAAGAATTGGAAAACCATATATTTATTGCATGATTGTTATGATTACTAACTATGAAATGGAAATCGATGAATTTCACCATTAAATAAAGTATGAATATAAATGAATCAACTAGAAATAAATTTATTGTATCACTACTATAGTATGAATTGTAACAATAGAACATAGATGAAGATGATAAAACAAAAAAGAAATGTTTTAGAATTAAAATATTATTTTAATACTGAATCTATGGATTATGTTCGAAAGGATAGAGAAAAAAAATTATATGATAAATATTGTGTTTAGAGTATACAAATGAATGAAAAATAAAAGATTTATGAAATTATTTAGAATAAACCCACAGATGTAAAATTGAATTAGAGTTAAGAAAAGATGAAATAATTATAATAATACTAATGTTACTTGTTTATAATGTTGAAGGAAAGGTAATATGAAGAAAAAAATTAAAAAAAGGATAAATTAAAATAATAAAAGAAAGAAAAATTATTTTACATTAATTTGGATTTATACAGAAGAATTTAAGTCTAATGAACAATCATGAAATAACGAATTATTTGATAACTTGGTCATCAAGGATTCTAGGAATGATGTTATTGGTGTTTTGTATTATTTTCAATTTTCCAATTATAATTTTGATTATGAAAATCTCAATGTTTGATAGTTAAATAAAAAAATTGAATGATTGATAAAATATGATTCACAAGATATTTATTTATATTATATGACTAAATAAAATAATGGAAAATATGTTTATGGAAATAAAAAAAATTACAAGAGATTTATAGTTTAAGGAATAATACTTATGCTACTCATTAAAAAATTTATGATTATTTCAAATCCAATGAATAGTTGGATAAAAAATTGAAAAATAATGTTGACTATATAAATCATGTTTTTATTATTTTATTCATGGTCATGTAAAATTAAACAAAAATTTTTCATCGAATAAATTATTAAAAAATAATGATTGTGTGGGATATGACAAGATACTACATGAAATATATGAAAAAAATTTGAGGAAAGAAAAAATGGTTTTATATATACTGATATAACTTTTCAATATGGAATGAAAGGTTACTATAAAAATATTTTTCTCTTAGATATAAACAGAGTTTAGTATTTAAGAAGTCACATATCTATAAATTATTTTTATATATATGACCATAAATAATTTTTTAAAATATATACGGTTATCTAAAAATTATGTTACTAATATGACTGGATCTAGTGAAGATTGTGTACCACATTTGTCTTGTAATTTATTTTTGATGGAAAAATACTTTAGATTTTTGAAAAATGAAATATTATAAATGGGTACTCGATGATTGAGGCATATTACTAGATACCAATCAAATTTTCAATATATAAGATATGTGATGCAAGCACTATTTTATTCAGGGATAATTCTAATATAAAAGTAATAGTTTTAGAAAATTTGGTATTTCTAAATATAGAATTATTTTTAATGTTGAAAATATTAAAGTTAGAAAACATAATTTAATGATTAGATCTCAAATATGTGAAAATATAATGGAATATGAACTTCAAATTGATAATTATTTAGTTTTTAATGATAATTATTTGTTATTTTATGCTAATTAAAAGGGGAATATTTTTCTTATTGATTTTGGTGAACTAATAATTCAACATTTTAAGTGTTTAAATGTTGTTTAGAGTGATATATTTCTATCTAATTCATGATTTGGTTATGTTATTTTTATAATGTTATATATATTTTCTAAAGAGGAAAATTTTCTATAATTACCTTCCCTGAACAAATAATAGCTTCTTTTTTATGATGATTTCATGAATGGAAAAAAAATAATGTTTCATTCAGACCTATCAATTAGATAAGTAATAATATACCATTACATTTATTACAACATTTTTAATTTGGTCCAACTCAAATATCTATTTTTGGAGGAAAGAAATGTACTTCAGTTATTATTGATGATTATAATATATTTATATGAGATTAATTTATCACAAATAAAAATGATACATTATATTGATTTATTATGATTTATAATTTACTTCAAAATGAAATAGTTTGTATGATTTTTCCAATTAATAGGGATAAATAAAGAGAATTCCATAATTTTTAATTTGAAATGTTTTGTGAAAATTATGGTTATTTTTTCAATTTTTCTACAATTAGAACACCACAACATAATTGTGTGGTAGAGATCAATAATAAAAATATTATTGAAATGATCCAAAATATGATAAGTTATTATAATTTTCCTATATATTTCTTGGATGAAGTCATTTTCACTACTAGTTATTTTTCAATCATAATTGTTCTTAAATCATTGTCGAAGATAACTCATTATTAAGTATTTAAATTTAAAATGATTAAATTTAGTTATTTATGAGTTTTTGGTTTTAATGTTTTTATTTTAAATTTGGAGGATCATTTTGATAAATTTATTGAAAAAGTGATGATGATATTTCTATTTGTTATTATAACAATATTAGTGCTTATAGAGGTTATAAATAAATATTTATGCTTATTGAGTTATTTTTTTCATGTTATGCTTCATTAAAATGATGTAAAAATTAAAATGAATTATAAATTTTTTGATGTGTTTAGATATTTTAATATCGATGTAAAAAACCTAAGGATATTGATAAATCAGTTTAAGGGTAGATTAATTCTTCCCACATTGATCCTAAATTATGGAATACATAAAGAGATCATCCATTTTATAATGATATTGGTAATATTTATTTTGGTATTACAAATAAAAATTAATTTTTAAAAATACCAATAAAATATTATTTTATTTATGATACTGATCCTAATAATATATATGGTGCTTTAAAAAATTGTAATTTTTTACAATACATGATTAACATAAATATGTTTTCTAGAAATAATATTTTCACTTATTGGAACCACCTAAAGGAAAGTATTTTATAAGAACTAAATGAATTTATTGACAAAATTATGAATATGGGATATTTAATCAAAATAAAGACAGAATTGTTTCTCAATGTTATATTCATGATTATGGAATATATTTTCTATGAATCTTTTCACGTATTGATATAATTTAATCATCATTAATTTTATTAGTTTTTTACACTTTTCATGTTTCTAAATTTTTTCAAATTTATGCGAAAAGTATGTTTTTAAATCATTTTATTTCAATTTATGTTTATGTTTCTCAACCCCCATGGTTTTAAAAGTGATGAATTTAGGAATCATGGTTTTAAATTATCAGAATATTTAACTTTTTCAAGGAAAGAACCACATTATTTGAATTATAGACATATAATATTTTTATTGACAAATAAATTTTGAAAAGGTAAATAAGATCGTAGTTTTTTCAAAATAATTTGAAATGATATCTTAATTATATAAATTTACATTTGTAATATTGTTTTTGGATCTTAAATTGATTTTCATTTCATAGATTTTCAAATTTTATGGAATGATATTTTGAAATGAGACATATTAGAGAATTCAAATTCTTTCTAGGACATCAAATTTTATAATGAAATGATGGAATATTTTCAAATCAATCTAAAAAATGAAAATGATTTTCCAAACATTTTTGTCTGGAATCTTATAAATTAAATGAAACTCGCATAAGTAATTGTATTTAATTAGTTTATGTTGTTTTTAGAGAATATGTTGAATCAAAATTATTTTGAGGAAATATTTTTAGTTCATTGTATTTAACAGCTTTTAGACCAAATATTATATTTAGTGATTTCCATGTTCTTGAATCCAATCCAATCAAAGGAATATCAGTTAAAATACGTTAAATAAATTTTTATATATGTAATATGAACTACTAATTGTGTAATAATTTATTATGAAAAAATAGTTTTGATTCAAATAGTTATTGTGGCTATGATTATGTATGATGCCATCTTAAGAGAAAAATAACATCATTTATGTGACACTTTATTGGTAAACATTTTGTTTTTTAATATAAAAATTAATTTGTGTCTTTATAAAATGTTGAAAGCTATTATCTCTATACTTTATGTTGTTTCTCTCAATATTTTTAGTCCAAAAAACCTTTTATAACAATTGTTTTACTTATGAAGATATTCTTATTTATCATGATATTTATTTTTCTATTTCTATTTCAATGAACCCTTTAATCCATTTTGTTACAACGAATATACAAATTCTCTTTCATTTTATATGATATTTTGTTAATAATTTTTATATTATAATTTAATATCATCTAATTTAAAATACAGTAAGTGATATTTTAATCGAACAGTTGAATTCTATAATTTTTGTGAAAATGGAATTGGAATTTGGTATGTTATAAATTGTGTTTTAAAAAATTTATATTACATGTTTTTAATCTAAAAGAATATGTATTTATTAAGGGGGTTCTTTTTTTCCTACTCATTTGCTTTATATTTACAAATATTTCCGTTTTTTATTATTTAATAGATGGGGAGAATTTTGTAAAATCATGATTCTATTTTTTAATTTTTAAAAATGGGATCTTTTTTGAAGTTTGTAATGTTTATTATTAATTTATATTTTTTAAAATTAAAAATATTATCATTATTTCTTTTATAAATTAGAATTTATTACCTCTATATATAATTATAATATCAGGACCTATATTTGTAAGATTTATGTAAATAAAACTAAATATAAAATATAACTTGTTTATCTAACTTTTGTACATCTATGAAAAAGTCAAAATAAATATCTTATATGTTCTCATTGTGGTCTGAACATTTTTCAAACATTATAATTAAATAAAATTATTCCATTTATTTTGTTTTAATTATTTCATCATTTATCATAATATAACATGGTTTATATATCTCGGATCATTGGTAGAATTATTTCATTGGATAGATTACTCATTTTATATATTTAACTAGTGTTAATGGAGGTCTGAATTTTTTTTATATATTTTAAAACATTTCATAATTTTATAATTTAGTAATGGAATTCTGGAATATCCAATGTATAAAATATTTTTTATATCCACGGTATCTCTTTTGATATGAATCATAATCTCATTATGTTTTTTGTTAAATAAATATAAGTTGTTTTAAAAAAAATTAATTTTCATTATAGAAAATATAAAAATGATTTTTAAATTCCTTACAAATTATCCAAATATCTAAGAAACTTCACTATTTCTTAGAAACCTTAATTTTATGTTTTCACTATTTTTTATGATATATCATACTATACATTTAGAATCAAAGACTTATTTGGTCCATTAGAAGTGAATAATAATTATCTTTATTTAATACTTTTAGACCATTCTAAAATTCTATTTTTTTGAATGAGATAAAAATTTTAATATTTTATGATATCCTATTGTACAGTTATTATAACTTAACTCTCAATATAGGGTTCCCAATGTAGGGTTTCCAAAGAAAGTTTCTATCAAACATGCATTTTACTAAAAATACGGTTCAACAACCATACATTTAATCCATAGTAGGGTTGATCAGACATACTTTTAACAGTAATGACAGGGTTCCCCCAAATTAGAGTTCCCAAAGTTGTGATGATTTTTATTATTAATATTATTATTATGAAAATCATGAAAATATGTTCTATTTCAAGAAAACAATCATATTTTTATTTGAATCATGTTTTTGGTTGCAATTTAATTTTTTTAATGAATTTATAAATTTGTATTAATTATTCATAGCCTATTTGAATTTATTTTAGTTATTTTAATCAAATTTTTAATATGATCAATGTGTGTTTTGTTCCCAGTCAGGAAATATATATATTGAAAAAAAATTCGCTTCTCTTAATTTGTGATAATCTCATCAATTTTATTGTCATTAAATTAATATTAGCTGATATTAAACTTATTATATATTGTTTTAAAATCATTAAAGTGGTATTATAAATTTTTTATATTATACGCATGTTTATAACTCATTTTAAATAGAACATTTAAAAATTTTGAATATCAAAATCAAATGTTCCATTTTCGTGGGATAATTTATTTACCCGTTTTAATAGATATTTGTTAAACAATAATTTATAATAATTCAAAATCTATTTGTTTTAGAATTTATTATTTTTAAATACTATTCATGAGTTGAGAAATTAATATGAAATGATAATCTCTCTTTCACTTTCCACCTATTTCCGACTTTCAAGTATTATCATTTTTTAATTTTAAATATTCTAATGAATGTTGTGATCTCTTATGATCTATTTGTTTTAGAAGGGCATAGAGCATTGCTTCTATGTGTAATAAAAAATTTAAGTGAATTTAAATATGATACATTAAAATGAGATATTTTATATTTTGAAGTCATATAATGTGAAGAGTGAACTTATTCATATTATTTCTAAGTTGAATATTTATTAATACCACTAGATGATCTTCCAAGTGAAAAATTACATCTTCTTCCACATATAATGCCTTAATTAGAGGGCCCAATCCCCAGGTCATGAACCATTAAACAGAATTTATCTTTCTATAAACATAATTTGGGTTGTTTTGTCCATTAAAATTCTTCATATATTTCATACACACTCTATTTTTTTATTCTATTACAAATAAAAAACTTCTTCCTCTCTTCCTTAGATTGTGACTCTAGGATTATAAATTTATGAATATTTGTGTAGTGACTCTTATATTATAAATTCAATACTATATTTGTTGTGAATCCCACTATTTAATGTCAGTTTTTAAATTGTTTGTGAGTCCCCATAAAAAATTTAGTGAATTGTGGTTATCCAATCACATTTTAGAAATGGATTTTATAATCTGGTTATGATTCTACAAAAATTATTATTAGTGAACACCATCTCTCTTATCATGAACCTACTCTAGTACCCTAGTAACCCAATAACTGATCCTTCCCTGACATAGCCCAAAGGTTGTTCCATATCCCCATGGGTCAATGATTAGCACCTGCAATCATACAACATATATGATGGAAAAAAAATTTCTCTAGAATGTGGAAGAAAAATATTACAAGATAGTATGCATATCAAAGGAAAGCTCCACTAGGGAGTAATGTATTAGAAAAAATAATACATAAAAACCCAAATTAATACAATCTAATGTACTAAATTGGGTAAAAAACCCCAAGTACATATGGAAACAACTCTCCTAGAATAAAGTTCAGTAGCTGAATCCACCTCCAAGTGACCATTTCCCATTATTTGAACCTTGAAGAATAAATTATACAAACACTTGATGTAAAAAGTAGGGAGTGAGCCTACACCCAATAGGAAACCACATTATATTCTATAATAGATGAAAAATTAAGATTATCCAAAGAAAAAATTTCAATTTTTAAACTGAGCAGGTTTATAAAATCAAAAGCATATTTAAACAAAACATGCTATAAATTTTCAAACTGATGGAATGATACTTTTAAGGAACATGATTTTCATAAAAAAGGAACATTTCGAAAACAATGGCTGATAAAAAAATATTTATAAAAAATATCTATTATAAATTCATTAGAAATGTAAATATGTTCAAACAGATATGACAACAATTTATGTCTTAATTATAAATAAGCAAGTATGAAACATGATAATATCCAAAAAATTATCATAGTATCAACAAGCTGTTGGACTACATTCTCACTAAGTGGACATGAAAAAATGAATATACTCATTTCCCCATAACATTGTCTAGAGGTGGCTCATTACCCTCACATTGGGGATTTAACCCAACAAAGGTTTGTTTTAGGATTTTTCTCATAGCGTAGAGTGTATTAATATAAGTCACCAACTACCTGATGCTTGAGTGTTCTCTTTCATGATGAGTTATTTTTTTATGACATCTTTAAATACAATAAATCCTATTCTTCAATTACAAAAATTCTAATTTTTTACGATTAAAACAAAAATAAGTTTTATAAAAAAAACATGCCTTTTACACAAGTTAAAACCCCTAGGTATCTATCAAATTATTTTAAGCAATTATCATTAAATTATAATACACTCAAAACCAATTCCATTTTTTAAAAAAAATTCACTTTCAGAATTAAATTCAAAAATTTAATTGAATACATTCCCATCAAATCCTCAATTTAAAATAAACAATTTAAATTTGCCAATTTCAAAAAACCCACCCTCATTCTATGGAATTGGGGGTGTTCCATATTTTCTTGAAAATACCATTTCAAATATCTAAATTCACTAGAATTGGGTTTTATGAAATCAATTTAATGAAATATTATGAAATTAAATTTAACTTAGCTATTGAACTAAATCAATAAATACAATTGTAATCAAATTGGGCAAAAAATTTATGGAACCACCTACCTGTTTCTTGATTAATGAAACTCACAAATGATCATGTCAATAAGAATCAAGGTGATTGAGATATTGAAACCAATCCTAGAAAAATGCTCTGACACCACGGGTAATGGATCTATCATTCCCAGGAAAATCTATCAAAATCATAAGAGAAGAAAGAGATAAACTCAACGAACGAGGGGTAGAGCCTACTAAGAATCACACTGTAAGAGAAATGATGATAAGATACTGATTAGATCGGTCCAGAAGGATGGGAGCCACTGAAAAATGCATGGGGGGGTTTGGTTTGAGAGAAAAGAGGTCTAGAAAGAATAGACTGAGTGAAACTACCAAACATGTGACTTAAAGCTAGGTGTGGGTTGGGATATGAAATGTACCAAATGGTCATGATCTGTTGTCCACAATGGAAAAGATACATTAAAAAACTCGTCACCTTAGATTTAAAAACCAACATTTTCACCCTACAAGATGTCTACCCACCATTCATGACATGTGCACACTCACAACGTGACCTCCCCTTCATGAATTACATATAAGAATCAGTACGCGACATATACCTTGGTTACAAGACATGTACCTATTTTGAAGCTTATAGTAAACCCTGATAAAACTCCTCTAATAACATTGAACCAAAGAGGAAGATTATATAAAGGATAAAATATACCTGATCAAGGTAATGTGATGTTACATCCTCCCCACCAAAAAAACATTCCTCCCCAAGAAATACTATGAAGATGATTCCATGTTAAAGAGATGAGGCCACTACTCTCTCATCAACGCCTCACATTACCACATCTCGTGACTACCAGAGCGATGATGCCATAGTACACAAACCAAAGGAATAATTTTCCCATTAAGTACCTTGGCCTCAGAATCATCTATCTCGACTGGTTTCACAAGCAAATATAAATTAGGCATGATCTCATGATCACTCCATCTCAGAAAGTGAGATGAATCAAGTACATAATTTCTCAACTGCGATACATGGAACATGTTATGTATCGATGTCAGCTATGATGGAAGTGTCAATTAGTATGAACACTTTCCCACCTACTCAACAACCCCAAATGGTCCTACAATGTTAGGAGCAAGATTCCCATATTTCCCAAGCCATCATTGACCTAACAAGGGTGAAATATTTAGGAACACCTGACCACTAATGGAAAACACCAAAGGTATATGAAATCAAATATGTTATGAAATATATTGGTTATTTTCTATAAAATACTATGATGAATAAGTTGAATCATAACTATCATCTCTTGAACCGAGATTAGTCTAACCAAGGAACTTTCACCACCCTCCCACAAACACAACTGAGATTTAAAAGGTCGACCATACACGGCCTCTAAAGGTGTCATTCTGATTGTGTGATTGTATCTGTTGTTTTAAGAAAACAAAACCAGACCAAAGTGATAATCACATACCCCATAGAAGTCAATAATAGATTTTAGAAGAATATCATAAAAAAACAGTATAGATATTTCTCTCTGGCCATCCATCTACAGATGGTAGGTCATGGTCAAACAGACCAAATATCCCAGTGCCTCTTAAAGGCCTCTCCAAAATCAGCTAGTGAAATGCGGGTCCCTATTAAATAATATAGAATATAAACCCTATGAAAGCGAAAAATATATTTCACATATAGATTGTACAAGTCCCCAACTTTTACAAAATATTGAATTGTTATAATGAGAGCCAACATGAGCAGCCTCTCAATCACTACCCATATTTCAATCTTCTTTCTCATGGTACATGGAAACCCAATCAAAAAATACAATGAGATCTCATCCCACTTACATCTAGGGACTGTAAGTGGTTAATGTTAACCCAATGGTTTATAATGTACTCCCTCGACATTCTAGCATGAATTGAAATGAGAGAAAAACTTAGTAATGTCCCATCTCCTACCTGGCCACCAGAACCTTTTCCTCATGTCCTAGAACAATATAGTGGTTCATAAGTGTACAACCCACTAGGAGTTATGGAAATCTCATATCACTACAATCCTTTCTGTTAAAAACACCACAATGTGATTCCCATAGCATTGAACACCCTCTTTGGAGAAGGACCACTGAGAAACTGTCTTCCCACCTTAAAGAGTGTCTCTAAGGGTACAAAATCCATCTTCAAGATCTTGATCCTATAGAATAGTCTTGAAAAGATTATATGTCAACTGAACATTTTCCAAGGAAACCTCATCCCATTCCTCTTGAACTCCAATATAAAACTATACAAAGAGAGCCATCAAATTCCACTTTTATGGGTATTCTTTCACTACCTAGGTTGGAATATTCCTGCTCAATGCTTCTGCAATGACATTATCATTCCTTGGGGTTTAGGCAATGTTAATGTTAACTTATTGAAGGTACTCAACCCAACACCTTTGAAGAAGATTGAAATATTTTTGTGAGAAGATATGACTCATGATTTTGTGTTATGAAAAAACAAATTAACCTTTCACTAAAAAGGTTGGTATTCCAACTCTTAAGCACATGAATCACTACTGTATGTTACAGGTCATGGGTAGGATAATTATACTCATGTGGACTAAGATAAAAAGATCCATAAGCTACTAAATGATCACCCTAGAAAATAATCAATACAAATCCTTAAACTATTTCATTTAAAAGACCACATTTACCTACCTAAATCTTGGAAGAGTCAACACTGGCATTGTAGTGAACAAACATTTTTTCTCTATAGAAGAACCCTGGAATTTATCATTACATATAAATATCATTGCCTTCTGATTTAGATAATTCATCAGAGAAGACAAAAATGAGATGTCTTTCAAAAACATTAATTAATATTCGGCTAATCCTATAATTCTCCATATCTCAAATACATTTCATGGTGGCTTCAATGTCGTAATAGCCATCACCATCGCAGGATCAACTGATAAACATTGTTCAGACACCATGTGTCCCAATAATCCATCTTTATGAATCTAGATATCACACAATTTATGCATTGAATAAAGGAGGTGATTTCTCAACAATCTCAAATCAATTATCATATGTTACACATGGTCCTCATCTGACATGGAGTAGACAAGAATTTTATCCACAGAGGCTACCATAATGGTATCCAGATACTCATGTGAGATCTTGTTCATTAATTCCATGAAAAATTTAGGACCATTTTTTAAACCATAGGGTATACCAAGATACTCATTGTGTAAATACCTAACTTAAATAGTGGTTTTCTTAATGTATGATTATTTTAACATCAACTGATGGTATCTAGAATGATGCTTGATATTTAAAAACCACTTTTCCCCTTTTAGCTGATTAAATAGATCATCAATCCATGGAAATGGATATTTTTTCTTTATCGTAACTCGATTGGGATTTCAATAATAGAAACATAGGTGAAGAGACCAATGATCCTTCTTACTGAAGAGATCTGGCACTGCCGATGGTACTACTGTCGCGCAGAAAAAGCCTTTCTCAAGAAGATCGTCCAGCTAGGACTTCATATTTTTTAGTTCAGTTAAATCCATTCATTAAGAGGGAATAGAGACTGGTTGATTTCTAGACAATAATTAAATAGAAAAAAGCCTCTCTCACTGATGGTAGACTAGATAAATCTACCCAAAAATGTCATAATACTCAATGAAAATTTAAGGAAGATCACCAACCATTGAATATCTCTCACAATCAAAATAATAAATTTATATCACTTTTTTAACCATGGATAAGAAGGTCAATCTATGATCATCCTTGGGACCCATTCTCCTTTAAGGAGAAGAGGCACACCATAAGGTTTAGTAAAGTATACCCATTGAATATAAAAATTAATTCAACCATTATTGGCAATGATTTATTCCACCTGGAATATTTCATAATGAGATTTCATATCATGAACTAGAAAATTCCATGCCAGATTAGCATCTGATAGAGAGAAGACACAAGAAGGATTATAGAGATTATGCTCTCTCTTTGTAACTAGGGGTGTAGTAATATCAGTTGTACTAGACAGTTCTTCAATAGTTTGATTAAGGAAATTTAAAATATGGGTTGAAAGGAAAGAGTGAGAGGAAACAATATCCAATAGATAGGTCACTAATGATGATGAAATGGTAATGGTACCACTCATAGTTATGGGACTCGAGTTTTCTTCCTCTAGAGACTCTTCCACACCATGAAGAAGCCTCATTCGGGATGCATGTGGTTGGAACCCTTTTGAATGTGAACATTTGATTTCACTGGTGGAGCTAGTGATCCTCTCTGACTACGCAGAGTAATTATATGATGGAAGAAGCTCTGTAGGTTTCATGAGCATCTATAGGAACTGCAGTCCTTTTGTGCCTAGTGAAAACCCTACCAAAATGTCATAACATTCCACACTAATAGTAGACCAAAGACCTTCCTCCTAGAGATGTATGAGGTATGGATTGACTCAACCATCAAGAACTATCATGAGAATCATCACCCTTAGATTTTTATTTGAAGGAACAAACACTGCCACTATGAGAAAAAGGAATTCCATTCAATAATGACTTCCTAGATGGGTCCATCTCAACCATCATCAACCTATCTAACACTTCAGCATATGTGGGTCGCTTCAACAAGAAGACCCAAGTACATATTTCTAATCAAAGTATCAACATGAACCATTGAGACTTCATCCTCTCATTAGATACAATTTCAAGTGAAAACTGCACCATCCCAACAAAGTGGTTTGAATACCCATTCACAGTTTTCATATCTTTCTGAATCAATGTGAATTCTATTGCCTTAACCAAGACCATTAACTCTATATAGAACTGGTTTGTAAAAAGAAAACTTAAGTCATTCCAATATAATCCCTCATGTTTCCCAACCATCAAAAAAATGTCCCACCATCACCTTCTTGGTCCTTCCTTCGGGATGGTGGCACACATAACCCTGATCATGTATGGTATCTCAAAGTAATCAAAAATAGTTCTATATTTCCAAACCATTCCTTAGTATGCTTAGGGTAAGTGGAGCCTAAAAATAATGGTGGCATCAAGAAATTGAACCCATGAGAATGATTCTGAAGAACATCCACTAAGGATCCGTAACCAAATCTTGAGTGGGAACTGGGGGGGTCCTATTCCAAGTTCTTGGACAATGTACACAATCACCTCAAACAGAATCAAATCGTCTATAGGATTTTCAAGATGGGGTACAATAGTGGCCTCTTCATGAACCTAATTACAAAATCTTCTCAGATCCATGATGCTAAAAAACATCAAAAGATAACAGGAAGACATTAGATTAAAACTAAAACTAGGTAAAATGAGATATTATTCCCTACTTAAGGAACATAAATATTTGTATTTATCTCAATCCAAACCTTAACAGGGAAAATACTTGAACTAATCGACATGATGTATTTTCATAACCACCACTGGTGGCTTAAGGTTTTTTGTAGTAAGGGTTCAACATGAACTCAATCAAAACTACCTACTATGTCCAATCAAGACACTCAATTTCATACTAGAATTAAGTAGTTATTCTTAACAACACCGACCTCTATTTGAAAACAACATGTCACGAACCAACCCGGGTACCCTGGAAACCAGATAAACAAGCCTTCCTTGACATTGCCCGAAGGGAATTCCCTATCCCCTCAGGTCAGAGAATAAAACCTGGAATTAGGAAACATACAAGTGGGAATGATTTTTTACCAAAGAATGCAGAGAAAAAGATAACACGACAATATTCGTACCAAAGGAAACCCCCACTTGGGGTAAAGTTGTAGAAAAAAGTATGGAATAAAAGCCCAAAGTACTATAACCCATAGTACTAAATAAGGGAATCACAACCCCAGTACCTACGAAAATTTCTTAACAACACCATGGTTCTATAACTAGATCCACCTCCAAGTGAACCATTCCCTTTACTCAAACATAGAAGAAGAATGTTTATGAACACTCGAAGGAATAATGTAGGGTTTGAGTCTACGCCCAGTAGGATGCCACCAATGATTCAACAATTGGTTACAAAAAATATTATCCAAAGAAATGATTTTTTTTCAAACTAAATAGGTTTGGAATATCAAAATATTATTTAAACAAAACATGCTATAAATTTTCAAAATGATGGAAATATAATTTTAAAGCTTACTCTTTTCATTACAAACAGAGGAAAATATCTAAAATAGTGGATTAAGTAAAATATTTATATAAAATATAGTATATAAATAGTTTATATAAATATAGTATACATGTAATGATGTTAAAATGACATTGGAATATTTATCTATATAAATATGAATAAAAAAGTGAGCAACATGGTCATCTTCCAAAAGGAACAATAGTATTAACTAGCTATAGGATTGCACACTCATTTAGTGGACAGAAAAAACGAGTATACTCGCATCCCCCGGACACATGCCACATGCAACTCATCACCCTCCAATCGGGGATGTGACCTACCAAAGTTTTTTTAGAACATTGTCAAAGATTAGAGTGTATCCAAATACCTCACCATCTACCTAAGACACGAATGTGCTCCTACATGATGAGATATTTATTTTAGGACTTCTTAAAATAAAATAAATCCCATTCTTATATTTAAAAAATTCCAATTTCATTCCATTTTAAACAAAAAATTCTTTTATTAAAAAAAATCCTCTTTCACAAGATAATACCACATCATTTATATCAAATCAATTGAACCCATTTTCATGAATTTGTAATCCATTAAAAATTGATTCAGTATTTTTTTACAATTCACTTTCACAAATTAAATAAAACAATATAATTGAATAACATTCCATCAAATCCAAATTTTAGATAAACTATTTTAATTATACAATATCCACAAACCCACCCCAATTCAATGAAATTTGTGGTTTTCCAAATTTATATTCCAAAAACATTTCAAAACTATTAATTCACTAAAATTTACTTTTATCGTAGATATTCAAAGAAGGTTTATGAAATTTAGTTTAAATCAGTAGTTTAAGTAAATAAAAAAAATATAATGGTAATAAAATTGACCAAATTTGGATGGAACCACCTTTATCATTCCTCAAGAATAACACTCCCAAAGACACCCTTGAATTAGAAAAAAGTGGAAGGAGATATTTGAACCTCACCTAGAAGAAAGTTCTGACACCTTATGGAATGGATCTATCAATACCATGATGATCCATAAAAAACCCAATAGGATAAATAGAAAAACTCAAATAACGAGGGAGAGCACTTACTCAAAAATAAAACTGCTAGAGAAAAGACAATCCAAAGCCGAACAGATAAATATAGAAGAAGGGGCACCTTTGAAAAATGCCTATGGAGAGTTCTGGTTTGAAATCCAAGAGGTATGTAATGAATAGTTGGAGTTAATGTACCAAACGTGTGACTTAAATGTGGGCGCATGCCAAGTCACGATCTGTACCTGAGGGTCATGACGTGTCGTCCACGTTGGATAAATTATGCCAAAATAACTGACACCTCAGATTTATAAACCTATATTTCCTCCCAACACAATGTGTACCCACCATTTCTGATGTTTATAATATCACAACATGAACTCCACCTTGACAAACTACATCCAGCAACTAGTATACGGAGAGCACCTATTCGGAAGCCTATAGTAAACCCAGAAAAGCTCTTGTAAAAACATCAAACCAAAGGGGAAACATAATGATAAGGAAACACATACCTAGTCCATGTAACATGATGTTATATCTGTAATCGAGTAGAGATTTATAAGAGTATAATATTACCAATTTGGACCAATCTATCCTAAAAATATATTTTTGTTATTTAATTATTTATTATTCTAAATAAAATCATTAATTAAATTTCATTTTAATATTAATTGATTTCATTAAAAATATTACGTTGGTTTATTCATCCCCTCTAGACCATCACCAATTATCCATTCTGACCTAACAAAGGACTTTCATCATGGTCATCCTATTTATTATTATAAGAATAATCTACAACCTCATTGGGTTCTTATCTTGGATATACCATATCATTTAACCTAATAGTGTTTATCACAATATAAAATATATTATATACCTTGTCATCATAATAAACCCCTAATTAATTTAATTGATTTTAGTTCACATTAATTCTATTAAAAATATTTTTATTAAAAAACATCACCAAATGTAATAGAAATATACTCCCCATCAGGGAATGAAAAAATGAATTCCAATAGAACATAAATGAAAATGGGATATAAAACATGGTTACACAAGGAATATAGATTAGACAAATCCTCAATATGCCTCATTAGATATCTTGGAGGAAATATTTACATAGCATCCTTTATCTGATAGTTAAAAAAAATATGTTTGTTCCCCATAACATTAAAAACTCATTTTATAAAAAAAATGTTGATTAAATTTTATAAAAAATAATTCCACCCCATTTACCATAATAATCATAATTATAGGGTTTATATGTATATTTTTCTTATCTGGGGATATTTAAATATTAAAATGACGATTTTTGATTAGATAGTAACTATGAAATACTCAAAATATCATTTATTGTGGAATATTTAATGTCACATAAAATAAAATTGAAAAAAGTTCTGAATGATACCTATTTATAGTTGATCTGACCATATCTATTTTCTCACCATCATCAAATTCCATATTTTCATAAAAATTATTCAGTAACCTACAATAAAATGGATTAATGGTCTTACTGAACTTGTAAATCCATCATTAATGTAATAAAACATTCCAAACTAGATATTTAGTTGATCAAAACCATATTATACCCACTTCTGTTTTTGCTAATAACCATTAATTTCAAAAGATGAATCTTTTGAGGTCTGATGGGTGTAATAGAGCTATATATTCTTCTCAATGAGAGAGGATTAACTATATGAAACAAAAATGGAAGTGTACCCTTCATCATAACCATATCTAACAATGACTCAAAGATAAAAAGGCTAGGTCCTTTTTTAAGGGTTATCATTTTGGGAGAGAGGGAGTGATTTTAAATAAAAGCTTTTTGTGTTTCATAGGAGAGAGAGAGAGCGGAGGGAATTCAAATTCCTTTTTAAATTTTTTTAATTTATTTAGGGATTGAACAGTAGAAATTAAAATAAAAGGAAATTAAAAAACTATTTATAAATAATTATAAATAAATTCGATATGGTACCTTGAATAACTATAAAATTTTCAGCGACATGGCTTGTCATAGTTTCTTGACTGAGCATCTGAACACGTTCAACTATATCTTACAATCCTACAGTATCCAGCCCTACCAAGTGGAAAAATCCCCATGGAATCTTGGGGTGTTATATTATCCTAAACTTTTTTTGTTACTTCTGAACTTTAAAATTAATCTATCATTGTTTTATTATTAATGAATAAATATTATACGTAATTTGATAATATTATATATTTGAATATAATTAATATAAATTCCACCATAAACACATTGATGAATTAATTTTCAAATATATACAAAATTATATTCCATCAATAGAGTATTAAGAGCAATTAATAATTCCTAGTTAATGTATGATAAAATTAAATAAATCTATATTATAAGACTTTGAAAATATGTCAATAAGATTATTTTCAATGAAAATGTACTAAAGACTGATATATCCTTTTTGGTAACGATCTCTCAAAATGTGTGGTCTCAAATCATTATATTTATTTCTGGAATATGATACAACATGATTGAAAATATAAATTTAATATTTTTATCATAGTTTATATGTACATGTATAAATTAATGACCATATTCTAGTAATGTGTGATTTATCCATAAAATTTGTGCAGAGAAACTACCTATAGTTATTCACTCATCTTATGAATTGGATTGAGATTTTTTATCTTGACTACAATAAGACCCTAGAGACTTATAGAAAAATTGAAATGCACATGATTTTATTTTTATATCTAATATAAATCTACCAAAAGTAGTGTCATAATAAATATCTAATAAAAATGAGAATCCTATAGGGTAAAATATTAATAAATAGTTTTTATGGAATTTAAAAATAATTTTGAAAAAATTCAACTCTGAGTATTTAGGATTTCCTTGATAATATACACATATTCTAAAAATATTCTTGATATTAATCTGGATAATAGATATGAATAGTAAACTTCCCATCGTACCACTATGAACTCATTTATTAGCATCTTTATAATCTTCTTCCAAATTTTGTTTACAACTCGAATACATTAATTTCTGAATTCCTTTAGTTAATTCTTTGATACAATGTTTTTAAAGATATTTTTTATATTTATACTCATTTAATATAAATAAATCTCATTTTTGTAAAATTTTAAATCCAAGGGAGATTTTTTTTCTTACCCAACGAACTCATTTGGAATTCATTTAGAATCAGTTAATAAAATTAAATACAAATTGATTTCCTGTTAAACTAAAAATGATATCATCAACATGGATTTTAGAGACCAAAAAAATGAATATTAATTTAATAAATAGAATCTTTTGATCCATTGATTTAAAAAATAGATTTGAAAATATGAAAGAGTCAAGACCACATACAAAGCATTAGGAGATTGTTTTAGACTATAAAGATATTTTTAATATTTTATGTAAATGTAGGTTTGGAAATCTTTGTGAATTTTCATTAAAAAAATACTCAATAATACAACCATTTATGAATTAACACTTGATATCCATTTGGTAATGTTTAATACGATGATGTGAAACATATAATAGTTGTATTTAAAGGTATTCATGGCCTAAAACTGGTGTAAATGCGTTTTCTAAATCAATACAATCCTCTTGCCTGAATCCTTGCACAACCAATCTATAATTATTTCGATCTATAAAGATAGATTCATCAACCTTGTTTATATATTACCATTTATTTCCAATAGTAATGTAGTCATTTGGTCATTCAACTTGTTCTCACACTTTATTTCATCCAAACAGATTGAATTATTCTTCCATAACCATTACACAAGGCTCTTTATTAATTACATTAGTGATGATCTTAGGTTCCAAATGAGACAAAAAGCTTGTTTCTTAAACTTGTTTCATAGTGAATCTCATATTTGAGTTCCTCTTCCAATATCACTCACTAAAACATCTATAGGGGTATACATATGGGTTATAATTGTTTTAGGAATTAAATAATGTAGTTCTTCATGTTATGTTTCAATGAGAGGTTGAGCTTCTTTGTATCCACTATTTTATTTTTCATATAAATCATAAGCATGATCACATGTTTTGGAGTTATTATTGAGATTCATATTTGACATATTATCCTTACATTCATAAATAGGATGTTCAGGTTCATAGAAATATTTCATAACAACTTTTCCATGCACAAATTATTCCACAACTATATATTGTTTATTAAAGGCATGGTTTTCATTATTGGTGGTTGGTAATGTATAAGAATTCAATAATATGTGTTTTATTTTAATTTATATTGAATCAATTTTTTATTTAATATTAGTACATAATAGTCAGAGACTCTAAAGTAATTCAAAGTTGGTTTTCATTCATTCTATAAATCATAGGTAGTAATATTTAATAAATTTATTATCAAAACACTATAAATTAAATAAAATTATGTTCTCATAGATTTAACCAAAAAATTAGATAGGAAATCCATATTCAACATGTATTATCTGTGTAATTTTGTGAAGTGATCTATATCTCCTTTCAAAAACTCCATTTTTTATGTGTATTTAGTGTAGAGAAATTAGGATAATATAGGATAATAGATACATTTAAAAAACAATGATTCACAGTATTGGTTAAAAAATTGAAGTCCATAATCACGTATTAATGTTTTTATGGTATGACAACCAATGATTTCTATATAATATTAATATTTTTGAAAATTAGAAGGAGATTAATTTTGTGTGGTATAAAAAATACTTATTTATATCATGAATAATATTCAATAATAAAATAATTAGAATTCATCCAACAATGATATGATATTATATGTCTTACAAATAAGTCCATGTTATCCAACTTTATTGGTTGAGAGGTTATGATTACATTCCTTAGTCTGGATGTTTTTATTGCTTTCCCTTTTAATAGGGATTGAAATGATTTTCTTTTGGTAATTTATTCTTGTGAATTTCATTAACCAATACGTTCTTAGTTTGGTTATTTTCTAAGTGTATATTGTTGTATCCTTGTCTCTTAGGCCACTTCCATGATTATCTATGAAATTCACTTAATCTGTAACAAATTTTAGAAAGTATATAATATAAATTAAAAACATGAACAATATCCCTTAATAAAGTTCCAAACAATAATGCCTTATTTTAATCAAAATTATTACCGTAATTTATTTCATGTATAGAATTATTTCAATAATCAAACAATTGATATTTAATAATTAGGTTATATTTTAATACTAAAATTAGAATCTCCTTTAAAATTAAAACAATTTCAGTGTTACAATTTTTCCAATTCAAATTATTCACCATTTATAAATTGTCAAAAAATGTTATATGCCCGTAATCCCCTTTAAATTGGTTCTTGAAACATGAGTATAATCTATTAATATTCTCATAACATTAACAATTCAGATTCCATTTAATTTTTCTATATCCCTTCAAACATGTTACAAATAAAAATAAATGAGAAAATAATTTTGTACCTATAATTTCATAGGACTAAAAAAGTTATAAAAAATATACTTTTGAGAAAAAATATATTTTATATATTTTTTGAATATGTAATTAATAATTTTATGGATTAAATTATACTTATGTTCAATCAATTGAATATTGAATTCAAATATAGATTTTTTTATTCTAAAAGATTAAGGTTTTAATCACTGATCATAGAATTCAATAATTATAATAAATCATCCATTTATCTACATAATCTTATCTAACTATAGTATTATACATTAGTGGATTTTTATATCTAAAAATAAAAATCAATTTAGTAGTTCTATTTGTAAATGCTTCTCGACCATTCTATTGTTGTTAATTTTCAAATACCAGATCAATATTTTCCATTAATATGTTTTTGATTTTCTATTTGTAAAAGTAAGATCACTTTTTTCATGGGATAAATATCATGAAACATATTAAAATTTTATATTTTTCATTAATCTCATAAAAAATTTCATCAATAATTGATCAATACATAAATAATTCCCCATCAATAAAATCTATTTCATATTCAACATATTTATCATAAAAACAAAAGTAGTTGTTAGTACATCAGATACATTGGATATAAATATGAAATTAGTTTTTTCACAACCATCCACTCAACTAGATTTAGAGTTAGTAGAGATTACCTTAGATCAACTTCATCTTTCCCTCATTTCAACATTTGTTTTTTTTCAAAATCATCATACATATTTTTAAATTTCAGATTTGGAAAATCATCATTGACTAGCCTTTTCTTCTTATATACATAGCATATAATGTTACAAGAGAATACATCCCTTTCTTAGTCTTTATTCTAGTTTCCTCTTCTATCATATTTTCAATTATAATTTAAATTTCATATAAAATTATAATTTTGAAGAATTTTTTCATTTTTTATGATATATGTTCTATCTCTTCAGTACTCCCAATATTGGATACATTCCAACTAGTATCATATTTCTACACTTCTATTCAGTTAAAATTATTTTTCTTAAAGGATGATTTTTTTTGTTCAATATCATCATTTTGTTCTTTCAATTCCTCTTCATAAATTTTCATTTTATCCATAAGATCCTTTAATTTTATGTTCCTGATGTCATGAGATTCTCAAATTGAAATATTAGTACTTCTCTATCTATTTGGAAAAAATATCCGAAATATCAGAACATTCTTTTTTTTCTCCCATCAGTTATCTGAGTGGATTCAAAGTTTTAATGATTTCACTAAATATAAAATACATTTTATAAATGGATTAATCAATTTTAATTATAAAAGTGTCATATTTCCTAGTATATGTTTTCTATCACATTTCTTAATCATTAGTGGTTCCTTTGTATAAAACAACTATAATATCATAGTTTTCCTATCTATTTGCACGTGATAATATTTTGTTATGTTCAAATAACCCTAAATCATAAAATAATGCATTCATATCATTGAAATTATAGTATCATGAATATTTAGTTAGATCATCTCATTCATTTCTAGAAACATTTGGGTTTTCATATTCAACATCTATAGTTTCTGAATGGTCAAATAACATTATTTATAAAAAGATTTATTTTTTAATTTCCATTGATCATAATTTTGTCCATTAAATAAAGGGGTGTTTTTTTATAAAAACCATCAGGTATAGCATTCATATTTACAATATATTAACAGATAATAAATATCTTTTTCTCAAAGCATGATTAGGATTAAGGGGTAAAAGGATAAATTCTAGCACTCATTAAAAACGATAGTCTTAATAGACTGAGAAATTTGGGGTGAATAAATAACCCCAAATTTTCTGTTGAAAATTAATAAATTTGGTATTATGAAATACACTAATTTTTAAATAGTATAGAAAACAATTATAGTAGTTATATGATAGTTTTTGTTTTGAAATATTTTCTCAATTGTATGGTGAACCATGATTAAATAAATGATGATTCATTAAACATTAAAAATATATTAATAATAAAAAACAATAAATACATATATCAGAATAGTTAACTATGAGAATTGATTCTGTATATATTTTTGAGAAAATATATGGTTAAAAATTAGAGAAAAAAAATAGTATTGAATATATTAGGTTTGAACTAAAATAATTTAAATTAAATGAAACAATGGAATTGAACAAGAAGTTATATCGAAGTTAGAGGTTAGCCCTCTATCAATTACAGTATATCACTACCAATTAAATTTATGAAATCATAATAAAAATCCACAGACATGAATGGGGTTTACACTAAAAATTTCAAAAAGGTAGTATAGGTTATACTGATATACGTCCATAATTATATTTTTAATAATTGGGGTAAAGAAGTATAATAAGGGGTTTAGATAAATCCTCATTATAATATATAATAGTTTTTCAAAAGATATATAGTAAAGAAAATTTAAGGCACATAATCTAAATAAAATAAAGGTTGTGAATAAATATAGAGAAAATTGATGAAACTGAAAATTTGATACAATTATAAATGATCATCAATGTTATATTTTCATTAATTACTTCTTTAAATATTTCATTGATATTAGATAAAAATAATATTTTGAAGACTACTCTTATATCTATAATATCATATGAAAAATATAGAATCATTTAATGAATGTAAAAGGGACATAACATGATCTACGTGTTTTGTATATGCACCACATGTGTTCATGAGAAAGAAACCACTAATATAAAGTAAATCCTTTGTTCAATTATCTTTTGGAAGCTAATCAAAACCAAATCCAAAGATAATTATTGAAATCCAAAAAAAATACATAGATTATTTACATTAAATATTCAAAATTATATATATATATATTTGATTATTTAAATTAATTTTATTTGAAAGTAGAAAATACATGTATGATATTATATTTTACTTTGTAATGTTCTCATAAGTTAGTCACTATGGTAGGTTGTCACTTTTTCTAAAGGGTATTCTTAAATCATTCTTGCGGTGTCTGGATATGATTGTGTAGTCTCTTGGTCTCACTGTATGGTAACTATATACTTGTAAAATATGTTTTTCCCAAATTTAACACGTGTTATATTGTTCTATTCGTGTGGTTTATTTTCTATATCATGTTGTTGGTGGAAGGACTCGTGTAGTTGAAATATCTTCATGTTGTATAATTAGAACATAAAAATGTTTCAGCTATATAGGATGGTCATTTATATTGACCATTATATTTATATTATTTATCTTATGCTAGTGAAATAAAATTTGGGAAATTTTCTCCATATGGTAATTAAATAGTCTTGTAGATACATCATTTTGTTGAGATATTTCTTTAATGATTATAAAAAATCGTATGTAATTCATGGTATCTTCTCATGATAAATAGTATGTCTTCATGCTGTAGATTTATATAATATAAATTTATTTTCATTTATCGAATTTTGATATATTACCTGGAAAAATAATTAACTAATATAAAACGTAAAATTAATTAATAGAATAACAAACATAATTTTGGATCATGAAAATAAATAATTGTTGGACTATCCCAACACATACATATATCATGGGAAAAACATGAGATAATATGGTTAGATTAAATCTCCTTTATTTACTATCTGAGGGATTCCTTATAATGATTTACTTTTCAATCCCTCAATATTTTATTATGGGTGACTGTAATGGATAAGTTCCCATGGGGTTTCTTCGGTAACGAATACATATAATAAGGAGACCCTAAATGTTAGGTTCCTTTCTTTCTTCTTGTTTTTTGGGTTACAATTTTTCGGGATATAGTAACTACCCAAACATTGTTAGAGATATATAATACAGAAAAAATTTGTCTTATATTTTATTTAATTATACATAAAAACATTGAAAAAAATAAAACAATAATTTATTTTATTGTTGAAGAACATTACATCACTCAGTTAATAAACCCATGCAATACCTTACATTATTGTGGAAAAAACGATAAAAAATAAAAGTAGAATGTGGAAATTTTGATATTTATAATCTGTTAAAATAATTTTACAAAAAAAAACACTATAGAAAAAAATATAAAATACTTTAACAAAGAAATATTTAATAAATTAAAAACACATTGACCCTTGAGTTGAATTATAGTGAATAATGTGTGGAGAAATGAATAGGTATTCATTGTAGGTAACCTTGAAATTGGAAATATAGTCTTGTCCTTGGACAATATTATAATTGGTAAAATGAACATTGGTTAGTAAGACCATTTTTATTTATGACCATTGGTGATAATGTTACTATTATATTTAGTCTTTATAAAAAGTAATGAAAAGTGAACGTTGATTTAGAAATAAAAAATATTGGACTCAACCAAGAGATTCATCCGTTTTGAAGACAAATTATCTGTAAATTTGAGGAAGTTGGTGTCAGTGGGGTTCTCTATTGACCAAGCTGAAGATGAAATTTAATGACTCAGGTTTGAACCAAATCAACTATAGGGGAAGCTCAAGTTAATGGAGATCACTGCTAGGTCAATGTTAGGATTGAAAACCCATGAATCTACCACCATCTAAAATCATACTGTAAGGGTGTATAATGGTGTAATATGGGGATACATTTCTAGAATGTAGTATCCAAAAATTTTAATTTCCTTTTAATGAATGAAATAATTATTTCACATATACCATTTTCTGTATTATTTTATTTAATAATTACACAAGAATAAATTATGAATATGACAAATAAATTTTTAGAGAGAAATAAAAAATAATTTTATCCTTAGAAATTATAGGCACATTTATAAAAAAACACATGTATTATATAAAAACATTATTTTTATGAAATATCCTTTTACAAAAATTATCATTCAAAAAAATAGAATTATAAATTTATAATGCCCTAAGAAATTTTCATATGTGTCATAATTACACATATATCATAAAAACTGTTAATAAATAAATGATAATGAGTTTTAACAAAAAAAATGTTAAATTTTAATATTTAAATAATTATTTCGATATAATTAAAATTTTATTTAAATAAGTTCATTGAAATTAAGGTATGGTGAATTATTGATAATTTTCTAAATCGATTTATTTTTTAGTGAATAGGGAAAATTTATTTTTATGTTTTCAAAAAGATTTATGATGTCATATATACATCGTAATGATTTAACAATTATAAAATTATAATCCATGACTTATTGTATGTTATTTTTTTATTTTTATATATTTTAATGTATTTGATCAATTTCTAAACATATAAATGGATTTACAAAATTTGAAATAGCCATTATGAATATTTTATTTGGAAAAATCACTTTTCCAAATCAAGAGTATTATTAATTTATGGATTTAATTTCTAATAGATTAAAATTTATAAAATATTACAGAATTTCATAAAACCATGAAGAAAAACCATTGGCAATAAAATGGTTTTTCAATTGACAAAACACATAATTCGAGGATTTATATCAATGAATTATTAAGAAATGCCTCAACATTAACTATAAATACCCACTCATATGCCTTTCCCTCACCTCAAAATCCATTATCCATGAATTTATGGTCATTTTAATTCCCAAAGAGTCTATATAAGGTTTCAATTAGTCCTCAAGGGTCCATACTAATGTATTAGGATGAAACTCTTCATGGTAAGGGAGTTCATCTCCTTTTCATTTCAATTAATTTTCATCCTTTTTTTATATCATAAAAATATTAATTTACATTCTATTCATACCCTTTATATCATTTAATAATTTTAAATTTAATAATTTTTCAATGGGTAACATTTATCCCCTCTCATTTTACCCCTTCTATAACCCATGTTTTATACTCTACATGTTGTGAAATTCATTTCAATAATTTCTATCATTTTCCTGAGAAAGTATCATGTTGTGAATAAATTAACCTCTTCATTTTCAATTTATATTCAGGAATATATAATCATAAATTATTTTTTTAGATATTTACATATATGAAACCCACATTCAATTATTGTGGGTAAAATGGTGCAGTGGTTAAATCATTAAGTTCCTTTGTACGTCCTGATTTTATATGAAACCCATTCATTAATCTCAATGGTATAATTATGAAATTATATATTATGCAAAATTTGGATCACATTAATTATTATATAAGAAGGCTTAACCATGATATCACTTTACATCATTGGGTAAAGAATTAATCTCAAGAGATTATAGTTTTTACGATATTTTGGGGAATAATAATAGAAATCATGATTTATGATTCTTTACTGAAGAACCATTGTGATAATCTAATTAATGTCTCATTTTAATATTTAAGATATATTTCCTTGTTTGATTCATGATATATATTTTATGATATGGCATATGTTCTTGTGATCATGCACTATATTTATGCCTCGCGGTCCCATTATAAATATCTCATTTCATTATTCCCTTAAATGGTTTTATGCTTTAACATTTATATTGATATATTTCCCAAGGATATGATATAGTGTTAAAGTAGCATAATTTGAACCTATAGGGAATCATTTAATGTGTATTTGAATATTTTTTATATTATCCATTCATCATGTTCATAATTTCATAGAAAAAACCTCAAATGGTGTCTTGTATTATTATGTGTTGTACAGTATAACGAATCATTTATGTATAAAAATATAGAGATTACATAGTTGGTATCATATGAAGGGTTATTTATTTTCTCAAATTAGTATTATAAAACCTTAGTAAGAACCCAATGGATCAGTTCAAATAAAGGAAAACATTTGAGAATTTTGGTTATATATTAAGCAAATGGTTTTCATGAAATGAAATCCCATTCAGTATATCACTAGTAGAAGTGAATCTAGAACTGTTATACATAGGGGTAATAAACCAGAAAAGGGATCATTTTTTATTATAATATATCATCACTTACTACATGATAATGAACCTTTATTGTGTAGATGGGTTTATTTGATCATGTATTATGTTTTCTTAATCACAAGATTTATAAAAACCATTGTGAATGATATATAATCATTGTAATTATTATTATATGATATTAAAATGTATTTAAAAATATTTTTTATGAAATAAACTCCCTTTATAATTACATAATTTATAAGACTAATACATTTATCAAAAATAATTTCCTATTTTATATACATAGTTTGAAATTGGAGGAACCATGTAAATTATCAGTGAAATAGATGATTCATTAATGACCTCCCTAACAAGATGGAAGATGGATTTTAATAATTCATGATGATGGTGAATAAAATATATTAGGTTATAAATAATAACGTAAATTGTGTATTGTTTGTAGTTTTACCATGAAGGAAACAATATAAAGTTTTTTTCTTCATGTGTTAATGACATTGTTTTTTAGTGGATCTATTGATCCACTAATTTCTGAACAATAGATTACCTATACATAAAAGATATTATGAATAATCCATTTTTATGATCTAGAGAAAGATACCTTAGATGTATACCTCCTAGATGGAGATTATGATCATGGATGTACCCTAATTATGAACGTGATGCCTATAGAGGGGATTGATTCTATGGAATGGGAAGTATTCAAGGGAATACTATTCAATAAATATTTTCCCCATTAAATGAGAAAAAATGGGGATGTAATTTTTAGAGAAAATAATAAAGAAAATGAATTAGTGGAATGATACCAAATAAACATTACAATTTTCTATATATACACCTATGGCTTTGTTATATATCTAAATGAAACAATGAATATGATCATTGGAATGTTGAGACAACATATATAGAGTAATATACCCAATTGATATTGAAAAGTCACAAAGAGATAGTTCATAGTGTATTGAAGGGTGAAATAGATTTTATGGAGAATAATTTGTCAAATAATCCAAAAAAAGAAAAATTTCAATGGATCGAAACATTATAATGAATTATTATCATGGAAGTGAATTACGGAGACTAAAACAACAAATGTGAAAAAAATTTAGGATAAAAAATTTGGGTACATAGTTTCTTGGGAGAAGAAAGTGCTATAAGTATGGGATAGATGGGAATATATCTATAAAATTTCATAGTGAAGTGAAGCCTCAAAATATTAATTCAAATGGAATATAGAATATGTTCCATACACAACATGATGTTAAACGATTCATGAGTTGGAATCATGAAGAATTGTCAAATCAATATCCAAAATCAAAATGATAATGAATATTATCCACCATCAACCATAATATAGGATGGGGGAGAAAGTTTTTTCATTTTAAAATATGATGGATGAATTATTGGATCCAAAAATGTGGTAGAACATAAAATTTTTATAATATCAAGGATAGACTATACATTGTTTGATTATTCTTCCACACATTTCTTTATTTCATAAATGATTCTAAAGAATGTTATTTCCAATACAGAACTACTAGAGTTAAATATTTAAGCTAAGAATATTTAAGGTAATATCCAAGAATAAATGGTGCATAGAAATTTTAATATCATCTTTGGTGTGTAAAATATCATTGAAAATATAGTTTTTTTCTATGGTGGAATTTGACACTATATCGGGGATGTACTTTCCCTCAATGTGTAATGCTAGGATCAATTACAGGATTATGAAAATTCCCATAGTCTTGAATTGAAAACCAAGAACTATTTTCAATGTAGAGATATTATTTCCTGAACATTGTCTAGAATAACCACCCATATCCTTCTTTATATAGATAATCAATGATTAATGAGAATAAAATTAAAGTATAAGGATTGAAAATTTCATAATTGTTTAGGAATTCATTCATGCATTAAAATAATTGTCATTGAGACCTACCCTTGATAGAGATATAATGTACTGAATTTCAATTATACATAGAACCATGAAATCCTTGATGAGCCCTTATAAAATTAAAATTATGGTCCATATGAATTAAGGATGTAAATTCCAGTTCATTTGGTGAAGGGTTTTACTCAAAAATGTGTGTCTCCTTGGGGATCACCTGTTTTATTTTTAAATAATATGGATGAATCATTGTGACCATGAATTGACTATATATGGATTAAATGTAACATAGTAAATAAAAAATATCATCTTTCAAGGATTAAAGATTTTTTTGACCATCTTCATATAGTAATGTTTTCTCTAATACTGATCTTTAATCTAGGTATCATAAGTTATGGGTAATGAATGAGGATATCCTAATGTTTTCCTTCCAAACAAGACATGGGAATTATGATTTTTTGTTACTCATTTTTATAAACTTATTCTACTTATATATTTATAGATTTCATGAATAGAATCTTCAAATATTTCCTTAATAAATTTGTGTTGGTATTTATTGATAACATTATAATATATTCTAGATGAAATAAGGGGAATGATGATTTTATAGGGGTTATATTAAAGACTAAGAGGATGAGGAATATGTTTTTTAAATTTATTAAATTTGAGTTCCCATAACAGTTTTCATTTATAGTGAAAATTATGACTAATGAGGAATATGAGTTGACCCTTGCAAGATAAAGGACGTGGAGGAGTAGCCTCATCCTACTATTGTAACTATTATTCATAGTTTCCTTGGTCTAGTAGGATAATAAAGAAGTATTGCGAATAAAATTTCATGGATTAATAATCAACTAAAATATTTTACTCAAAGTTCTGTTATTTTTATCTAGATAACAGAGTGGGATAAAAGTTTCCCTAAATTGATGATGGGGTGGATTAGTGCACTGGTGCTAAAATTTCCCACCAATGGGGAAGGATTATTTGTTTATATTGTTTTATATTTAAAATTTATTGGATTTATTCTTGTGTTAAATGAAACAGTTTTAATTATGAGTCAATATATTTAAATAATCATAAATAAATCTATCCAAATCATGAACTAGATTTAGCTATATTCATTTTTTATTAAGATATGGAGACACTATCTTAATGTGAAATTTTTTGATATAAACCAATAAAACCCCAGAATAAATTATATATTCACACACATGAAGATCAAAAATCATATGTGAATATGGTTAGATCTAATAAAGGATTATAACAGAGCTATTCTCTACCATCATGGAAGGATAATAAGATATATGATGATATTAGCAGAATAGAACCTGCTACTCTCTCGATGATGCAGATTTAGAATAACCCCATCTTCTTTGATATAAATATATATATATATATATATGGAAATAATAATGATAGGTAATATATATTTCTTTTCCCAAATGATATCCAGACCTTCTATATAAGAGTGGATCAAGGAGAAACATAAGGATGATTTGGAGCATTAAAAGAAGTAGAATGTAGTAATAGTAGTAAAGCTTCATGAATTCAACATCAGTGAAGATACTATAATTAAGATATGAACTTTAATATTATGTTAATTCATCATATGAGATTATGGATAATCTATTGGATAATTCAAGTAGCTCATATTTCTCCATCCATCATCGAATTACCAAGATGTATAGTGATATTCAATAGCAATTTGAGCTTGACAAAATAAAGAAGGATATTGCTAAGTATTCCTAAAAGTTCCTATTATATCATCATGTTAATGAATAGTGATATAGGTTTAAGGGGATGAAGAAACCATTACTCATACCCGCATGAAATTGGGAGAACATCACCAGGTAATTTTTCATTTCATTCCCAATGGAATCTAAAGGAAATACAATGATATGGTTTATGGTGGATTGAATCACCAATACTTCCAACTTCAAATCTATTATGGAATATTTATTTCAAGAATAACATTTGAAGATATATGTAAAAAATGTGGTGAGGATAAATAGAGAATTACTTTCAATTATATCTCATCGTGATCTACAAATGTCTTCTATATTATATAGAAGTATTCACCATGATTAAAATCATGAATTGATTTTCAGTACAAACTATAACCCCCAGGAAAATAGACAATATTAATGGACAAATTATACACTCCAATAAATGATATGTGATTTATCAATTTAATTTAATGGTGGATGGGATCAATATATCTGATTATTTTATTTCTCATAGAACAACATATTTAATTCCATTATTCAAAAGTATTTAAATAATTAAGTACATGGGAAGTGATATATGACATATACATGTAAATATGAAGTCAGGGAATGAAGGATACCTAGATGTGATCTTGTTTAAGTGATGATAATATGGTTTAATCCATCAGATATCATATAATATCTCCTCATAACTAGAAAATTATTTGTGTTGAAAATCATCGACGAGACTTGGAGTATGATGTTATCGGAAATGTTACCCTTAAAATATCACCATATAAGAGGGTTGGGATATTTGGAATGAAAAGAAAGAATATTCCTAGGTGAATTGGATCATTTGGTATCCATGATCATATAGCAGTTGTGGACTATCATATATCAATTAGACAAAACATAGACAATGTTCATGATGGGTTTTAATTGTCTATCATGAGGAAGCACAAACATGACACCGCAAAAATACAGAATCTATAGGTGGTTGAAATGAAAAATTTATACTATTATTAGGATAATTAGGTAGATATATTAGACCATAGTGAAAAGGATCTACAAAAAATGACAACTGACATTGTAAATGTGCTGTGGAGTAACTATAAATATGAAGAGGTGATTTGATAAATATAGGAAATAATGAGACAGATGTACCCTCATATATTCTAATAAATGAATACGAGTTGAAATTTTAGGCATTAAATCTCATAAAGGGGATTAATTTAATGAAACTGAAATTATTTCTGAAATTTTTTTGGTGAGTAGATGTGTATAATATTATATAAAATTATACGCAAAAAAAATAGAAAAAACTGAACAACACATTATTTCATTAATGAAGAAGGTTACATTAGTCAATAACTAAACCCATGTAAATTAAAAAAAATGGAAAAAATGTATAATAAGAAATGTAGAATGGGAAAAATCAAATCATAAAAATATGAAGGCGTTTTTTAACCTATAAAGAATGATACATTAATGAAACAATATATTACTAATCCAATAAAAACATTATAAAACGAGAAAGTATAGAACCTTGAGAGAAATTTTAGTGAATTAGGTATTGAGAAACGAAGTGGTGCATATAATATATAACCTGACCATTGGAATATTAGTCTAACTATTTCTAAGTATGACCATTTTACACTATATAAATTTTTATTAATGTTACTATTATTTTAAGTTTTTCAAAAAGGTATGAAAAATGATAAGTGATACATAATGGAGAAATGGTGGTCTCAACCAGTAGAGTCATGCCTTTGGTATCCCATTTTTTTGAATAGAGGTTGGAGGTAGTGTCACTAGGGTTCTCCCATGAACAAGACCATGAAAATATTCAACAAGTGGGAATTCACTAAAATTAACTATATAAGATGTTTATGTATGTTGATATAACCAATATATCAATATTAATTGATCTACCCCATCAAAATTCCACCCCATACACATTACCCTTTAGTAATATATCAAGTTCATAAGTGGTTATGTGTCTAGGAAATTGTATCATGAAAGTATAATTTCCATAATATAAAGTAAATAGTTATTTTTCCTATCCCATTTCCAGTATTATTTTAGATAATAAATACACATGAATATATTATGAATTTGATAAATAATTTTTTTGATGCAGATAAAATATAATTTTATCCGCAAAAAATATGTACATTTTATAATTAATGCATTTATTCTATATAAATGTTATTTTAATGGAAATACTTTCAAAAAAATTTATTAAATAATAAGTGATTATATAATTTTAAAATGGTCTACAAAATTTTCTTATGTGTCATAAATTTTGATATATCATAAAAAAATTATTTTTTAATAAATAAAGAGAGACTGAAGCATAAAATATTGATGTTTAGATAAATATATGATTAAATAATCATTATATTTTAAATAATCACATCAATATTATGTGAGGGTGGGTTTTTGAGATTTTTAGAAAATAAATTATTTTGTGGTGAATCGTAAAAAACTTCTTATGTCAGGTCAATACGTTTTATGACATTATATATAAATAATAATTATTAAATAGTTATTTAAATAGATTCCATGACATGAAATATTTATTTTTATTAATATTATATATATTAATGGATTAAATAAATTTTTAAATACATAAATTACTTTCTAAATTCAAAATGGAAATTATGATTTTTTTAAAAAATTATTTTGTGGAAAATAACATTTACACAACCACTGTAATATAAAAGTATGGATTTTTCTTTAAAATATTAAAAAACTATAAAAAATGGATTAATTGTTTAAAATCATGAACAAATCAGGGGAATTTCAATGGTTTTTAATTTTCCACAACCTTGAATTATATGCACTATATTTTGAAATTATTAATCAATTCCTGATATTTTACTATATGCAAATTTCAATACCTATTCCTCAGAAATATGAATCCATTATCCATGAATATAGCCTAATTTTATTTCCTAAAGAGTCCCTCTATGTCTTTCATAAGTCCCAAATCATCCATACTCATGTTTCAGGAAGCAACTCCTTATTGTAAGGGAATTCCCTTCATTATATTTTCGATTGATGTTTATATTTTGGTGTATATATTATAAATTGTATTTATTATCATTACTTTACAAATTTTATATATCCACTATAAAAAAATTATTATTTATCCATTGGATAACATCATTCCCCCTTGGTAAACCCGTTCCGTAATCAACATTGTATACCCTTTATGCCATCAAGTACATATCTTCGTTATCTCTAATTTCCAAAGTAAATTTTCATCTTCTGAATAAAATAATCTCTCTAATTACCATGGATATTCACCTAGATGAAAAAATAACATAATTATTTATGGATTTACATGTATGTAACCCACATTAATTTTTAATATGTTAAAAATTATTTAATTCTCATGTCTTTATGCACTTATGTAAGAAATTATTTTAAAAAACCCTATTCTTATTCTCCATGGTTTTTGATAAAATAATTTATTATGATCAATATGAACAATATGAATTAATAAATATTAAGGGTTCACCCTAATAGGTATCTAATTATTTGGGATATGATTTATTATGTAGAGATGAAACGTTTTACGATACCCTGATGAAGAGCCATGGAAATTATGATTTATGACACATTAGGGTTAAATATTACTAATATTATTATGAATATCCTATTTTATATAGTGTCCAAATTTCCATTTTGTTATTCATGATCTTTCTATATTTATATTCCTCATGTTCATAGGATCGTGCCTTATTTTTTCACTCATGGTCACATGCAAAATAATTACATTTATTATTCCCTTACAAGGATTTATTCTCACTCCCTTTTTTGATGTATGTCTTGATGATATGAGATGAAGTAAATGTAACTTAATATTAACCTATGAATAATTTTTTCACCTGGATTAGAATAATTTCTATGTTATACATTTAGAATGTTCTTTATTTCAGAGATATATAAACATAAAATTATTCTCTTTATTATTATGTGTTATACAATGATATGAATGATTTATGTATTAAGAAAGGAAATATTACACAGAATCCCAAAAATTAGGATATATTAGGAATATAGTTTGGGTTTTCACGTAATGCATAGGAAAAAGAGTTATATTCTCATTATCCAAGATTAATTTATGTTATTATTTATAGTTATTGTCTTCTATATATATTAATGCCTTATTTATTTGAATAACCAGTGTAATTTATGATAAAATATGGATTATAGAACACTAAGGGGTATGATGAATTTTAAATGGGTTATTATTTTTTTGCAAACCCAAATGATAAAACTCCATAATAAATGGTAATAATGAATTGTACTATGTGAAAAAAAATTATATAATGGATAAATAAATCCATCTTAAAAAATAACACTGAAATCATCCCATGAAAGGAGAATATTTATGTATGAAATTCCTAAAAGAAATAACATAACCACTGTTTATATGCTTGGAAAAAATTTATGTTTGTAAAAATCCCATTCCTAAGATACAAAGTGTTTAAATTAGTGAATTTTTTTTCCTTGATCCTTATGTGAATTATATAATGATTCATATAATATTAAAAATACATTTGATAAAAAATAACATAAGGAACATTAGTCTCCCCATTGATACTCATTAATATTGGTTAAGATTATGAATTGGTAAAACAAGAGGGTCTTATAAATCATATACAAGTTAAGGAATTAATTTTATTCTTATTGATAGAATTATTCCAATAATATGAATGATTTCACAATACCGTATCTTGATATTAATAAATTTTCAAGGGTAGATATTGTAGTAAAATTATATCAAGCTTATGGTGCTATTTGGATAGTATAAGTGGGAAAACGGGCATATCAGAAGATGAAAAGTCATTTGGAAAGTCTAAAAATGTGTTGTTGAATAAACCATTATGGTAATTAAAAACTAATTTTGTTATTAAGGAGTTATTACTGAATATAATGTAAATGTTTTTGATTCATGAAGCGGTTTGTAAAACTCATTTGAAATTACATTCCTGGTATACGTGTTATTAATATTTATTATCTAGTTTTTAAGGGTGTATCTGTCTAAAGGTATAATTTAAATTTTTTATAAATATAAAAATAGTTTCAAATCATCGTAAAAATTGATGATTCTTTTATTTTTCATTCAACTGATGAATAGTGGATGTTATTAATAAAGAATTTTAATATAAAAGAGTTTATAATGCACAAATAGATTAAAATAAATTATTTTTAATGTCATATTATTTATCTAATAAAATAGGAAGACAAATATTTAAAAAAAATTATGAACAATATTAGATAATGAATTTAATGCACATTATTTATGATACATCAAATAGTATAACATTATTTTTAAATTTGATTGGGTGAGATATTGTTTTCTGGGATATATTTTTCTCTCCAAATATTTGTTAAATTTGGAGGGAAATTATTCCCTCCACCGATCAGTGGAATATTTTACTAAGTAGTTTCATTTTTAATTGAAACCACCCAACCCAAATAGAATATTGTTTACCATATCTAAGAACTAGTTTATTTTTAAAAAATTTATACTAAAATAAAATAACTATAATTTCTAAATTAGACGGAGTTTTTGTATCCAATATAGATATTTGGAAGAGAATATAATATCAAGATGTATAGAGGGTGTGTCTTTTAACTCAATTAAGTTCATAATTAACAAATAAATGTCTATAAAATTATAAAATGAAATTTATTAACACATTATATACAAATGTTTTTTGGATATATAATTTTATATAAAAATATATTCAATTTAAATTTAGAAATCACATGAAACAAAATAACATTATTTCATAAATGATTATACTAGTAAAAATAAAATGCAAATTTAAATCTAACATTCACTAAAGATTTTAATCAAAAATGAGGTGAATTTGTGGGTTTTATTATTTTTTAACATAGATATGGGTAAATAATTTAATATAGTGGTAAGGATTTAAAAAAATCCTAAAATGATTAGAAAAAAATACTGATCAGGTGGTCTATCGTTTGTGATTTGATAGATAGTTTATTATATATGGGTTTTCTACATATTAATACTAGTACCATATTCATATAAAATATATCATATAAAATGAAATCCCCACTCTATCATTCTTTCATGATTAGTACATTAATGTATATATTGATATGAATTTTATAATTTTTACTTTCAGTTGACCTCTCATTGTATGATATTGAATGATCCCTAAATATTTTTTATCTTAGAATATTTTAGATAGTAAAATTTTTAATGGTTTTCATTAGTATAATCCTTATATGAAGATACAAAATATGCTCATGAGGAATAAAAAGTGTTTTTTCTTTATAGAATGACCCACAATGTATACCACAAGGTGTTTTAAAAACTATGTATTTATTATATTAGGGGTGTATGTATATTATTTTGAGTCCCTATTACTTGATGGTACTGATATAAAAAATTTTATTAACTTTATACAATGATACCGTTGTTAAAAAATCCTTGAGGAATAACTAATTTAACGGTGATTATTTATGTTGTTGTTTATGTGATTCGTCAGAGCATAACCATGATGGAACTTTTTTCTCTAATGTGATGAGTATATAATTGGGTCCCTTGATTGATATATAAATAAGAGTGTGTAATGACACCTTAATAGTACATATAATGTGATTATCTATTTTATGAGTGGAATTTGATATGATCATCCATAATAGAGTATCAATTATGATATATTAACCAACTTTTGTAGTCAATACTTAGAGATTATAGAATAAATGAGTTGGGTATGTAGGATTGATATAAACCATATCCGATTTTCCATAGATGTGTTGGAAAAAGGGAATTAACAATTGTTCATGTTAGAATCTTATGCCACTTTTGACATAATTATCAAGATATATGTGTTCGATAAAGGTTGTTCTAGATACCTTTGTAAATGTAGTAACATTTATTTCTTTTACTTTCCTATATTATCTTATATTATGAATTCATACATTCATAGTTATTGTGAATATGAAAATGTTAGATGGAGATAAAATTTTAGGGTGACTGAATGTGGATTGATTTTGACATAGGGAGCCTCTTTTAAATGTTTTAGAGTTAAGAAAAATGTTTTTGGATATTATTAAAAAGTTATTATATTTTATTAGATATATGATTAATATATGTGATAAATATGTAAAATTTTCTGGGATGATATAAAAAATTCCTTTGGATATAGTTCTACATGTCTGTTTTTTTATACAACATATAGTGAAATAGCATAAAACTATTATGAATTTGTGGAAGAGGATGATTAAAGGAGATATTCCATACTGTATTTTTATATATGATATGTTTCGACCTATAATGTAGGTTTTGATATATCCATGTCAAATAATATGATATTCATCGTCCAATGGTATGTGATAGATTTTTGTTTGAGTATATATTATTTAATGATATGGTATATATTAATTGATTTAAATTTTGTTTCATGAAACTGAAAAACCATATCATATTATAATATTTTTTATATCATATTCAATTTTCCATGATAGTCATAATATATAACTTTTTTATATAATTCATGCTATGTTATTACATGACGTATAATATGAGTTATCATTGGGATAAAGATGGTGATGATGTGTTCATGTATCTCAATATGATTAGGATATGTTGGTTTTATGAATTGTTAGTTAAGGTGTTCAAATTCATTGATATATATTTTTTACATACCTTTTTTATGTCTATAAATTAATTTACATTAGTATGAATTTTGAAAAAGTAATTTTGATATAAAAATTCATCTTATGGAAAAAATAATTAAGTTTTACTAAACTCATTCCATCAGATTAGAAATGGTAATATGAAGAATATATGACTTCAGATATAAAAAGTTTCATATGATGGAATGTTATATTAATAAAATCTGGTGATGCATTTCTATTTGAATTTTCTCTGCATCATGACTGCTTAAATGCCTAATGGTCATATCTTGAGTAAAAAGGATGAGGAGACATCATTATTTTAAAGGGGGAGGAATTTATTCATATGTAAAATGATAAAAATACGAATTTATAAGGATGCAATTAAATGATGTTTATGTTTTTATTTTATGATGTTTTTCTATCAACGGAATGTTGATAATGTTTAAAGGGTTTCTACTAAGGAATCCAATTGGATGACTCCCCGTCTAATAAATTTGTCACACGTACAACGTATTTGTTGAATATATTATGATATCAGTCCATCAAATGTATAATGTTATTGGTGAATGTTTTCTAATGAAATTCATTTGATGATTAAAGTGTTTATGTTCCCATGAATATTTATTATATATAATTGGATGAGATTATCATCATCTGGAATATTTTTTATAAATTATATTAGAATAACTTTTGTAGTATGTTAATATTCAAATTCAATATTTTGTATGAATTTTTCATAATGATACAAAAAGTGATGATGCAATGATGATCTTTAAATGCTCTAAATATCATTGATGATGATCTATGATACTCTATGCGTTTGAAATATTTTCACATAATGATTTAGATCCTAGAGTGTTCTTAAAGCATTAAGAATTCTATAGATTCCTTCAAAATATTTTGGGGAAATTGTTTGGAGCATGAGTTTTGACATTCTAATTTGCATTGAATGGGTAAATAAATTTTAGTCACCACATTTTATATTTCAATCGCACCAATATGATTGGGTGTATTATCAACCAGTAGTGGACGATGTATTTTTTATTCCCTAAATAGGTGATGTGATATTGACTTGGTGTTCGATAGATAATTCGATAGAATGTATGAAATTATGAATTTGAGAATGGAAGATTCCAACAAGGGAATCTCTACATTGAATAAGAATAATTTCTCATCGAATAAAGATGTTATGATCTAGAGCATAGAAACTAAATCATAAAGAAATGTTTTATATGAATTATATCAAAGAGTTTGAATTGTGTTTTGAGATAAATATATTATTATATCTGAAAATGTTAATATAGTGGAATGATTATGAAGTTAGTGGGTAATATGGTTTCAGTTTATACATAGAATTCAGATGATCTTTTTGAAAAAAAATATCATTTAAAAATCTAGATGAAAACATTGAATGATATTTTTATAGTTAATTCCATAAATATGTTCTTACCTACTTTTGGGTAATAAATTGATGAAGATCATTTTATAGGAACTAAAAAAGTGATTAAAATAAAGAAACATTGTGACAAAAGTTTGATCTTATTGGTGATGGGTTTTAAAGTTATTAAAAGATCATTGATACATATTTTATTTGTATAGACGTAAAATTTAATACAGTTTTTATAATAGTTTAATTTATGTTTATGAACATTCCATGTTTTTTGAAACCACAAAAAAGGATCATTTTATAGTGTAATGTGTTGTATTGGATTATTTCAAAACCATTCCTAGGATTATTTTCACTTAGTGAGTAGTAAGCCATGTAAATATTTATGTAACTTTTTTATTTCCTTGTGTAATTATTATTTGTAAGGATATAAATCATTCAAACGTGGTGAATTTTGTTTCACTAGAATGAAAATATAAAAATTAACATCATTAATTCACCCCTCCCAATGATAACATTATTCCATTCAAGTGGTATAAGAGGAAGGGTTCCCATTATTGTATCATTATGGATGTTTGATGAAAATAAAAATTTCCATTGAAGTTTACAATTTTGGTGAATAGTTATGTGTTTTTAATTTTTGAGCGAAATAACTATTATATTTTGAATAATATGATTCTTCATTATCTTATATCCCTTGGCTATGAAGATATAAACATTTGTACAGGTTGTTTCCCCTAAAGTGCTGAGGGAATTCTCCAAATAGAAGAAAAAAAAATTAGAATTTAGTGAATTATGGGTGATCAACAAATTCTATAAATTTCTTAATTTATGAAATATATATTCATGAATTGAATTGAGTTGCTATAGATAAAGGAATCTTGTAATTTTTTAAGAACATCTATGAATAAAATTTGAAATATAAGGCAGTGAATTTGGAAATATGGAGACCATATTATGAAGACATTATGGTGGGTAATTATTATTATTTTAAGGATTTTTTAAAAGGTAGGTTTAAATTGTAATCACCATAAGATTAATAGGTGAGATGATGGAAGATTTAACCATTTTGGAAACTATCTTATAAATTATTGTTAATAATTTTTTAAAAATTAATTCATCATTTGACGATAAAGATCACAAAAATATATTTAGGGATTATAAACATATCACTCTCATCATGTATGAAATGTGGGAGAAAAATTATGATTAATAAAGAAATGTATGATCAATAGGGTTTCATTAAAGCTTCTATTCATGGAAACAGTTAAATGGTTATTGGAGAATAATTTTGTCACTCCAACAACATAAATGAGGTTAGTGAAAATCATGATGAATTTATGTATTTTTTTCTTAGAGTGTAAAAAGAGTCAATGGAAAGTACAATGGGATGTTACCTATGAAATGTTTTGGTTTTTGGATCTATTAGTCATTTTTATAGATATTTTACGAATTTAATGAATGAAAAAGAAATTAATGATGTTTATAACAATTCAAGAATAATTCCTTAGAATAATATGAATTAATCCATTTATTATTCCAATTAAAAAGACACAAATTGCTCTAAATTCAAAAATAAGAACAACATATAACAATGTAATGAAGATAATATTGGTGTAGAAGAAGATAATAAAATCAGTGATGAAGATACTGAAAAACTAATTATTAAAAAATTGAATAATGAAATATTCACGAGTTAGGAAAAAATTATCTTTGAAGAATACAATATTTTAAAAGAATTTTTTTGAAAATAGTGTTGGAATAATTTCATTGAAATATTTTACAAATTGAATGAGAAATCATGAAATTAAAAAAAATACTTCATCAAACATTCAATAATTTTTCGTGAATAAAAATCCACATTACAAATAGAGATTGATAATATTAAAATTTTTATTTATTTAATTAAATTTATTTCTATATTGAAAATATTTTATTGTATAGGGGGTGGGATAGAAAATATTCAACAAAATATCATTAAAGATCAATAATGAAATGAAATTTTTAGAAACATTGTTTTCAAATTTGATGATCATTTTCAGAAGTGAAAACCCATGAATGATAAAAAAATTAATTTACATAGATTTATAGGAGTGAATATTATCAAATGAAAAAAGATTTCATTAATTTTATATATGTTGAAAAAAAATTAAATTTAAAAATTAATGATGTTTATGAGATTAGAAATTATAAACCAAAATATAATGTACTAGTTTATATCTAGTGGTTGATATGAATTCAAAGATAATGATTGAAATTTCAAGTGATTATAAACAAATGGGGCACAATAATATTAAAAATCAATGGAAAAAAGATGATAAAAGAATGTTTACAACGCTCGAGAGTATGTCAGTTATAGTGTAAGATATTATTTTCATGGTAACTTCTAATGTTTTGGAGTATTTTGGCCTTTTGTAAACATGTAGTGATTTAATCATAAATTTTATCGTGATCCTGAGAGAAAAATAATGAAAATATTCATGTGGAGTTATCCCAAACAAAAGATATATCCAAATAAAGTTTTTATCAAGATTGAAAATATATTCCAACCCTTAAAATTTATTTTTGAAACATTTTAAATGCTTCTACATATTGTAAATATATGTCATTGTATGATACCAAGAAAAAAATTAAAAAACCAATGAATCCATGTGAATGAAATATTATGTCATCAAAATCATTGGTTTTTTAAGCTTCTCTCAAAGTTATAACATGAGAAAAACCATAATATTTATGGATATAGGTATTTCATCACATATGATATGATATTTGACGTTTTAAAACAATTTGGAATATTTTATAGAAGATACAATGATTTTTTTCAGTGATGAGTAACTCAGAATGAAACAAATCGTATTTGATTTCATTGGGGAAGTAAATTTAAAATCATAAAGTTCCTTTATTTTTTGGAGTGATGAATCAAATTTTTTTAAGTTTTTATAAACATTTGGATGAGGTTAATAATTATTATTTTATTAAATTTTGAGTTTTGAGGGAGTATATAAGATGGTATTAATTTTATGAATGGATAATGAACAAATGGAAACTTATTTCTTATTGTATATTCAAAATATTGATTTTGTTTGAGTGTGGAGGAATGAAATTAGATGTGTAATAAATTTGTGGGTTAAATATGTTAGAGTAATATAATAAATATAACAAATAGAAAATTTATTCCCGATAATCGTGATATTAAAAAAATAAGATATTGGTATTTCTCAAATTTCTAGAAATGGTAAATTAGACACTCAAAACATAATATAGTTAATATGAATCCAACTTCTTCCATAGAGTTGATACATTCTAATATTCTTGTTCTCATGAGTAATCAATGAAAACATGCATATAAGTAAATCATTTATTTTATTTTTCAACATAATCAAATTTCATGTCTTACATTTTTGAATCCTAAATCTGTAACTCTAAAAAATTGTGTGATTTTTAAAATAAGTCTATAAAAGAAATATAAATATTCATTGAAGAAGATTCAAACTGATAATCATGGGAAGTAAACAAGTTAATATTTCGTGTATTATACTAAAAAATATAAAATTTATCATATTTTTAGTTAACCATACACACTATTTTCAAAAAAATATTTCTAAACGAAGAAGTATATGTTTTGTAGAAATTTTAAGGAAAATAATAATTAAACATGATTTTATCAATATTTTTTAGGATTTATATAGGCAATTTTTTAGAATCAATTATTATAATAGATAGATACTAAAATGACTCTATATGAGATTTATTATAAATAAACCCCATATTTTAAGAACCTAAGGGTATTATTTATTGATTATATAATTAAATTCCTGGGTAAAAATATCGTGATGTTTGATAAGAGAGGCATTGGAAAAATATTTCTTGTATGCATTCCCAATGGTGTGGGATTTAGATGATATAATAAAGAAAAAAGAATGTTAGTTGATTCAGTAGATTTGAACACTCATGAAATATATAATAAGAATGTTTCTCAAATAGTTGAAGATATGGAAGAATGGGGTGATGTGGGGGATGAAGTTAAACAACCTAAAATGTTCTTAATTATAGTAATAATGATGATGTTTCTCAAATAAAATATTATGAATTAGCTATCTCAAGTGATGCAGAAAAATCCCATTCTTCTCATCCTCGACTGATTAATCAAGTGGATATTCATAACACAATAAAGTATCAAAATAAATATGTTTAAATAAGAATTGAAACAATGATAGTTTCACATACTTATTTATATTCACGTGTTGATCTAAATTTTTTTGAGGAAGCTATGTCACACCAATAGGGGAAAGATTCCATGAATGAAGGACTTGGTCAAATTAAGAAGAATGAAACATGGGTTTTATACCCAAACCAAACTAAAATAATGTTATTAGTATAATTTTTCTATTCTTAAATAAGTTATATGAAGTTGGTTATGTGATTATAAATAAGGCATGACTATTTCACAATTGTTACTCACTTATTGAATGAATTTATTTGAGAAGACTTTTTCCCTAATCGAGAGAATATAAAATATAAAATTATTCCTTATTACAACATAAAAATTGATATAAAAAAATATAAATTGATGTAAATTAATCTTATAACAATATCAAATTCAATTAAGAAGCTTATATTAAACAACTATGTGGGTTTTTCATTGTAAAAGATGTATGTTTTTGGTAAATGTTCAAAACATATTTGTATAATATTATGAAAGGTTCAAGAACTTAGAATTAAAAATTGGAAACATACTTAATGAAATTTATCTTAAAGAAATAGAGAGTATATAGAAACCATTACTTAAATTAAAACAATGATTTTTCAATTATATTTACTATTAATGTCAAAAATATCATATTTGTTGGTAAATATGAAGAAATAGATGGAATGATTTTTTTTGAGGATATGAAGAAGTCATTTCAATTGTCCTTGTAGAGATAAATGAAATTTTTTTATCGACTACTAATATCACAAAATAAGATATATATTTTCCTATCTTAAGATAAAAATGATAATGAAATTCTATGAAGTTTTAGCATAGATGAATCAAAGGTAGTTTTCACACTAATTTTTGTGGGAATCTAGTTGTTGAATGATAGTGAAAGAATGGATGTAGATCCCAAATATTTTATAATATTAGTTATAGGTTTATTATATCTAAATTCATAAAGGACATATATAGTGTATCTAATTACACATTTATCAATATAAAATACTACCTATAACTAATTTCAACTCATTGAAAGAAAAATATTTTCCTATTATTTAAAAGGGAAAAAATGTGGGACGAAATTTGAAATTGCAGGAATGATTGAATTGTATATCTATATAGATGCAGATTGGGTAAGAAGTTTTGATGATAAAAATCCACATTGAATGGTGTGTTTTTATTTAGGAAAATATGTGTTATATGGTATACAATGATTTAGATTTTAATAACTCTCCATATAAAGGAAATATAGTTTGTTTCTACAGCTCAAGATGAAACACAAAAATATGTTCATCAAGATATAATTGGAAGGAATTTTTGATGATATAAATATTCCTATCCTTCGGGGTTGTGATAATAAAAGTTCTTAAAATCCAATGTGACATTCCCATTGAATCACATAATCATAAAATATAACATCATCGAAAATCATTTGGTGGATAATGAACTAAATATATAGTTTTTTCATACAATAGGAAAAGATGCTGATATATTTACTAAACCAATTATAAAAAGAATATTTCATAAAATGAGGTTGAAAATGGGTGGTCTACCTCACACTCTTCAAGTATAGGTCATGTGATATCCATCCAATATAAATATGGTCTTGAGATAATACATTCATGGGGGATGAAATTGGTTGTAAGATATATATATATATATATATCCACTTGTATCTACTTATCCTCTTAAAAAGGGATTGTACTATAAGAGTTATTAAAATTGGTAAGGTGTAATTTTAAAATATTTGGACTATATGTAAATTCATGATGATGTAGATGTAGGAATGTTTATATTGAAGGAAATTTTTTATATTATGATAAAAAATATCAAGGGTAAGAAGAACTCAGAGGTGAATGGTTCATAATTCACTTCATCGAGAAAAAGTTGTATTGTGGTTTAATTATTATAGTTTCCTATAATGAGTAAACTCATTTAGGCATAGAATTTATGGATAAATAATGAATTTCCTTATTAGTAATTTAAAAGTGATTTATATTCTTCTTTTGAAAATAAAATCATAATATGGTGATTATAGGGACCATAGTGGTGATGATGTGATGATGTTGATGATGATTTTTAGGGGATGATGGATGTATGAATGTTTGGTTGAGGGGATGTTTTTTTATCATCATTTAAATAAATAAATTTATTTTGTCTATAAATAACATTATATTGGTATGTTTTTCAACAGTTGTGATGTGATGAAAAAATTTCACCAGTTGATGAAACATTACTACATTTTTTTAAAATGAGTCTATCAGATGAACAATGGAAATCATATGGAGATAAGTCATTAAGTATGAAAAGGTCAATCAAAAGGATTCTTTGATGAATAAATACTCATTACAATTTCGGGTAAAAAATGTACCAAACATCATGTCTAAAAAAATAACCGAGGATACTATGTTGAGTTGGAGGGAGGATAATTTTTCATTTTTTGAAAGGGAGAGAAATTATTTGGTATATACAAAATTCACTATAGGAATTAATGAGGAAGAAATTGGATGAAGTACGTTTTCAAATTATAGGTAGTTTTTCAATTAATGTGATTATTTAATGATCAAATTGATTTTATTGATAAATCCTACTGGAACAAGTATTCAAATCCCATGATTTTGTACTGGTTTTAATTCTAAGGGAATTTGAAATGTACCATTTAATGGATGCTTTATTTTGTAAAAAATGATTTTTATTTGAATCCAGAGTGTTGGAACACATCAAACTAATATTTTTAGGCAAGGGTAAAAACATGATGAATATCTCTAGAGTCTCATTGAGTCTTGAGAGAACCTACCCTAAAAAATAACATATTTGAAGGGTCTACACATGGCACAAAGTAATTTTGAAATAGGTCTTCCATTAGCAGAAAACCATGCGCCTTATGGAGGGGTAAAATTGTGAAGTGCAAGGGCAACATAATTTTTTCAGAAACCTTGTGTCGATCCTGCATAGTTTGTCTCACCAAGATAGTAAGTAAGCACTATTTATTGAACATTTCATATAGGTCTAGTCTAACCATGAAGTACAACTTTGCGAGTTGGGTTTCTAAGGCAGGGAGTACCACACAGGTGGCACTGGCAAGGAAAAAGTATGAGTAGAAACTATGCAACCCAGTTATGAGGGTGAATTTACCCTTTTCTATTAATGAATGATTAAACCAAATAATCTCTTCCTCCGATATCATTTACTATATGATTTCTCTCCTCCCCACTCATGGAGCTCCTCCATTCCTCTATCTAGGGATCTATGTATCTTCTCCATCTAGTGTCTAATTCTATCACTATAAGAAAAATTATAAATCCCTTGACATGATCCTCCTTATACACACATCTCTTTCTAGTTTTCACTTATATACTTTGTTCTATTATGGTGTGACATATTTTATCCTCTTTTCATGACCTGTATGATTTATTCAATTTCATCCAAACCGAACTGAATCAAATAATCATTTTGGGTGTGCGAGTCATCCTCGGTATATGGTTGGGGGTCTATAACATTCTCGGTTGTTTGGTGGATTTTCAAGTAATGCACTATTTTTTGGTTCACTAGGGCCTTCCAGTGACATCTACAATGTGTTTAGTATTCCAATTAAAATGGGATTCCATGCCCTATGTGACATATCATTAGAAAAATCCAATTTTGGATAGTTCTACTGGTCATTGTCCACCCATTGGGTGTTTCGACCATTGATGGATGATGGAAAATTATATAAAAAGTTTTTAATTAATGGTGAATTGTTCCATAGCATGGTTTTTTAATTAATTAAAATTAGTTGGAGTAAATGGTTGGCCTTGATCCATATTCCCTCAATTTACATGTCAGATTTATTATTCATGAATCATTTCTTGGTTATGCTTAGTTTATTATGCCTTGTTTTGATTCATATGGTTACTTCTTTATATTTTGAATTCTTTTTCATGATTTTGAGTTCTTACAATTCATTCAATAATCCCATGTAATCATGTATGCCAAAAAAGATAGATTAAAGTAATAGTTATTATAAGTCCCCAACCTTAAACCTTAAATATTGAATTAAATGAATAATTCACATTGAGGATCTTTTCAGGTTTAGAGTTTTAGATAACTAGGTAAAAACTATTACATCTCAAAAGATTACATAGTAGACACTTCTACTAAGTTTCCATAACATAAAAAAAACTTAAAAATAAACATGTCTAGTTCCATGTTTTAGATATCATGTCATTCCTTGATCCCATCCTTGACCCTATTCATCTTTAAGTCTTGTAGAAAACATATCAAAATCATGGGATGAGCATAAAAAGCCCAGCAATGGATACACAAAGAAGGAAAACTGTTGTTTTTTTGAAAACAACAGGTAAACCATGAGTACATTACCAAAGTAATACTTTTCACCTTTATGAAGTAGTAAAAACTATTCACTGAATAAAAGATCATTACTTACCCTTTTTGTAACCAAAAGATTACCATAAAACCAATATAAATAACACATAACGTAAAAAGGTAACTTGGGACATAAACATACTTAAATGGAATAACCATACCGTCGACTTCCACGCATACTTAATGGCATAGACATATGGAAGACATCCACACATACTTAATGGAATAGCCATACAGCCGACTTCCATACCCAATGCATTGGAGGTTATAACGTAACCACCCGTCCTGGTATTCACGGCACCACCCGTCATATGGTTTATCACGTAACCACCTGTCAAATGTCCATGTACCATTAAAAAAATCAAAGGTCATAAACAAATATAATGGAAAGAAAACATTTCCACACATTGATCAGAATATATCACTTAAATATATTGACATAAAAAATACATTATAAAAACCATTTTCAATACCAAAATACATAAAAGAGTATATGGTATTTATTTCTTTATAAAAAAACATTTCATTCTGTTCAGGAAGCCAAAGACCAAATAATACTCGCGGCAGTGAAAAAGGTCGTTATCACCGCGTTCGTTAAAAGAAACATTCCTTTTTGTAGTTTTGTAAAATGCTTCATAGAAAAATATTCCTTTTGTATAAAAGTAAATTTCAAAGGGGTTTATACACCGTATAAAAGAAAGTTGTGTTTAAAAAGAAATATTCCTCAATGAAAGGAGATTGAGACGAAGTTCCTTAAAAAGTCGGTATCCTTAGATTAAGGATAAATCAATTATATGATTATGTGTGACAAATAAAAATACACAAAATATAAGTGGATATTAAGTTTAAAACAATAAGAGGTCATTCACACATAATCATGGAAGAACAAAACCAATGACATAGATATTTAACTCAGTGAAATGAGATTGAGTTATGATTTCTGATACTAGTCCGTCTAAATGACATAAGAATTTATCAATGAGATGATTATGTGTAGAAATAGTTTATCCACACAAAAGATTGTGGAAACTACAACATAGATATTCCACACATAATCTTCGCATAATAAAATCACGAAATAGAGGTTTAACCCAAAAAATTGAAATTGGGTTAAAAAGTTCCCTTACAGAAATTCGACAGCCTAACGGCGTCACTTCAAAACATATAAAATGAGGTGATGGGAGATAAAAAGGGTATCTAATCACTTGGACATAAAATTTACATTAATAAGGATATATAAGAACATATCCCAACATAATAGTATGTGAATTAAAAGAAATAACAAAATATGTCCTTTAAAAAGAGGAGGGTGAAATGTTCCCTTACCGACTTGGGTATCTTTCGAAACGTACACCCCATTGAAGAAGGGTCATACAATGAATATGTAAGTACCCATAAATGAAATTATATTACACAATGAGTATAATAATTGGCAGTATATACACCACTCAAAGGAAATTTTGGCAAATGTAGCATAAATATCACGGGAATAAAAGTGAGATGAAAAATCCCTTACGAAAACTCGGCAGCCTAACGGCGCCACTTAAAACATCCAAAAATGGATGGATGAGATCAAATAAGGTATCTCATCACATTAAAATAAAATGTACATAAAGATTAATATAAATGAGCATCCCCCATAATAACAAAGGGGAGCTTAAAATAAGTTACATAAAGGAGAGTACTTAAAAAGAAAGAGAGAGGTTAGATCTCTTACGAAAATTTGGCAGCCTAACGGCGCCACTCAAAACTTCCAAAATGGATTGATGAGAGAGAATAGGGTCTCTCATCATATGAACATAAAAATTACAGTAATATTAATATAATATAACATCCCAATCACAAGAAATATGAGCATAGAAGGAATGACATAAAAGAGTGTACTTAGAAAGAAAGAGAGGAGTAGTATCCCTTACCTTGGGTCTGACTTGACTCGATCGTTCTTTAACATCCTGAATAATAAACATGAGTTAATTTCTATTTGCATAAGAACCTTTTTCAAGTTAATTATTCCTTTTATATCACTTATTTACATTTTATAAACATTATGTAATCATTTAAGTTAATAATGTTTGTTTTGTCGATATTTGGTTCTTAAGTCGAAAGTGAACTTCTTACAATTACATGTTGTTCATGTGGTCAATGGTTCATTATATCCAGAATGATATTCATGATTTGGATATCATATATATCATATATATCCTTCATATACAAGTATTTATAATAATATATAATCATTTAGAGGTAAGAAATTAAAAGCACCGTTCATGGAGACGGTAAGCCGTACGTACGCATGAACGCTACTTTCATTTCTTTGTCATATTAATGGAATTAAAACTAAATGAGAGGTATGTATATTTTAATTCCAGAATTATATTCATCATTTAGATGTATCATTCATCATATATATCCATTATATACAAGTACTTATAATAGTACATTACATTTGGGGATAAGAAATGAAATGCACCGTTCAAGGAGACGGTAAGTCGTACGTACGCATGAACGCTACTATCATTTCTATCTCATAATTTAATGGAAAGAAATTATAATGATATATAGGTATATTATAATTCCATTATAACATCATATATAATAACATTAAATCCATCCTTTATACATCTCACATATGGCATTAACGAATCAAATCACTTCGAGGGGGCGGTAGTCCGCACTTTCTAAAATGAAATTATCGTGTTTACCCATAATGGAAGCCATAAAGGTATGCTCAAAATGAATAATACAGAAGCTTAAGGAAAACAAAAATATATTATATATCATATATAAATATAGTGACATCTTAATGGCCACCTTTGAAGTTTTTATATGAGTGTTGAACAATCATCGTTTCGTGAGGCAGAAATTCGCCATCCACGGAAACAGTATGTTCTTTAACCATTAGATGTAGGTGTGTGTAAGTGTCGCTCGAATAATTATTATAAAAACATCCTAGTATATTTAAGATACTGGAGTTGTTACAAAAGAAATGAATAAAAAGAGTTTAGGGGGTTGGAGAGGCAAAATAAAACAAAAGGACTCAAGTGAAGACATTACCTTAAAATCGGGTAACTCCCTTTGGTTTGAGATAAAAGGCTTGCTTTTATAGACTTATGCACAAAGTGATGGCTCAAGGAGTTATATATGGATGTGGAGAGACGAAATGGGCAGAGGTTTGCCAAGCCAAAGGCTTTGGGTGTGTGGGTAATGAGGTAGAGGTGGGGGCCTTTTATAAGAGGAGAGGAGGGGCACTCTTGTAAAGTTAAAAAATGTTACTTTATTTTCAAAAGGGGTTCGGATTTTAAAGGTCCCACATTGATGTATTTCAAGGATAAGGTGATAAGGGTTCTAAATCCACTCATCCAATAGGTTTTGGACATGTGTAGGTCTTAGATATTAAATTATCCTTCCATTTTATTTAAATCGTTAAATAATGAGGTCATCGCTGCATCATCATGATGTCATAACTAATTTAATTAATTTAATGTCTAAAAATTATAAAAAAATACTATGGTGTAGGAAATATTTTTAGCTTTCCAATGAATATTTATAGTAAAAAATCGTACTTTTATAACACCATGTAAAAATTGTTTTAGTAAAACATCTCATGTGTGTGTCATTTTTTACTTTAACATTAAATAAAAAGGTATTTATGTCATTTTCCAACCAAAGTGGATCCATGGGGTCCCCAAGTTGACCCATGGATTTTCATGGTTGGAAATGACACATCCAATGAGGGTAGGACATGTGTCTAGGTGATTTAATTTTATTAAAACATTATTCTTACCTTAAACTACACTAATTACCTCTAATCGCGATTAAAAACTTAATAAGTTACTATTCAACGAAAAATTATTTTAATCCCATTGAACCAAATTTTACTTCTTAATGAAAACCATGTATGTCAGATTTATGAAATTTAACACACAATGATGGAAACATTTTAATTTAAATGGAAAATCAGTTTTTATAAGTACCACATAGTGGTTTCACTATTCATCAAAAATTGATGTTTTTCAGAAAAATATCAAAACTTCACCCTAAGCTATATTTGATATTCCGAATTCAAAAATTATGTATATTTTAAAAAATTCAAAACATATAAGTTGTATTAATTAATTTAATAATTATTTCCCGCTGTCAAAACAAATAGCATGATTTTATGAAACAAAATGTATCAAAAGATTGACGCTAGTTTAAGTCTGATTTCAAAGTGAAATTAATTCCAACGAACACTATTGGATTAAATGGTAAAAATATATTATAATTTCACTTTAATACCAATTAAAAAGAAAATATAATCATATAAATAAATTATATTAAAAAGAGGTTTTGAATTAAAGTACAACATTTTTCACTATTCATTAAAAATTGAACTTCTTCGGAAAAATACCAAAAATCTACACAATGTAAATTTTGATGTCCCGATTCTAAAGAAAATTTTTATTTTGTCAAATATAACACATAAAATTGTCAAAAAGTGGATTTAAAAGAGGTTCTCCATCAAAAGGCGGTTAATCGACCTTTTAAAGAATATTAGAATGTTTACGCTTAAAATTGGATTCATTCGCATTTTTAATCCTCTAACATTTATTGTAAAAAGTAAAAATATTTGACAAACATATATAATAATTTTTTAGTTAGTTTTGTTCATTATCACCATTACAATGGCTAGCCGTTAACTACCATTTAAAATAATATTATTTTATTATTAGAGTGCAACGTAAGATTTCAAAGGAACTCGTTGTTGTGTATTGGGTACGCCATCGAGCATATGGTTCCCTTTAAAGTAATATTAATATTTTTTTTCACAAATATGGATAAATATAAAAATATCATATTCTTTATTTACCTGTGGTGTTACATCCTTCCCCCCTTTTGGGAATTGCGTCGTCGCTATTTTAAAATTGGGCTCGGAAACATCCTTGAAAGTCCCACATCGGAACAACAGTCGGTAAAACAATCACTTTAAATGAATGGGAGAGAAGTACAAATGTCACCCGAGTTAACCCATACTAGGATTACATGTATGAAAATATGGATATGGAGGAGAAAACAAAGGGTCATGTTCTGATGGAGAGTGATAGTAAACATGTCTAAGAGAAAGTTAACCACATGAAAATCACAAACTTGTGATGGGTTAAACGGTATTCGATTCCCCAGTAGGAAAAGTTAATAGACAAAATTTTTGTTTTAAGTTAATCTTAATTGAGGAATTTATTTTGTGAGCTTTACTAAATCATAATGAAACAAACTTACTTTTCAAGTAGACTTTCAACTTTTACTAGATTCCTTAATCAAACTCATATTTTCTCCAAAAGACGAGTTTTTAGGAAGACTTGTTTGCATTAAGATTACTATAATCAACTTCCTGAGAATCACCTAATCCACAAAAGAGAACTATATACTTTCCATGTATTTAGACCTTAACCAAAACCAAAACCAAAACAAAAAATGATAGTACAAGATCAGATAATCCAGAAAAGGATAACCCTTTATAAAAAGAAAATCTATTCTTAATCTCTAAAATTTGTCCAACAAAACCCAAAGTTCAACGAGGACCATTCGATAAACAATTGGCCCATAAAATTCTTCAAAGTAAACCAAAATAAGATTGAAACCCAAATATTTGAAGGATTTAGTCACATAGTCTTCCATGTTAAATCGTAACATTTATCTTGAAACAACATCAGTTGCTCTTAAAGTCTCGTATTTAAAAGCAATTAACCTAATCAAATATCCTCCATGATAGGTTAATAAATTTCCATAGATAACCCAAAATAAACATACTCTTGATTCCTAAAATCATCTAACTAAAAATAATCAGTCAAACTAACCAGGGACTTCACGTAGTCCAATGGTAGGCGATAAATACCAGTCGCACTTTGGTTGTGGGTTTGATTCCCACAGCTTGTCACACAGTCTGCGTGTTTTCCTTTTTCCAAAACTAGATAATTCTTAAAAAATACTCCAAAACGAGATAAAATCTTCAAAAATAATCATAACATATTTTAACCTCAAGTTTTTATCATGCCTTTCATTTTCCATCATAACATATAATAACCCATAATTACCTCAAAAGTAAGGATCATATAAACTCTAATGGTTACCTTTATAATTATTACCTGAACTTTCACATCGATTGGCCTTCTTGTACATGATGCATTACAGATCATACCAAGGTTCAAGTGGTTGATCGTGACTCCCTGATAGTTGGTTTAGAACAACCACGAGTTTCCTCATTGAATCCCCCATTTTATCTAGTATATTAATCAGATAACCACCATAGTTTCCTTCAAACCTGTTGTCTTTTTGGTGCCTTCTATATCCATCCATTCACTAAAAACAGAAAAGTCAGTGTGAGTATATCAACAAAACCATCATGTACTAATGAGGAAGGTAAACACTAAGATATACTTACTCATTAACTTTATCTAAAACTAGGACTCTTTCTGAAATCCTAACCATTATGTTAATGTCACTTATGCTTAGAGGATACCCTAACCTTTAAAGTTATCTAAACCGACCTCTGATACCAACTATAAGGCCCCAACTTTAACCTTACTTAATTATTGAATTAAATGAATAATTCACATTGAGGATATTTTTAGGATTATAGTTTTAGATAATTAGGTAAAAACTATTACATCTCAAAAGATTACATAGTAGACACTTCTACTAAGTTTCCATAACATATAAAAAACATAAAAATAAACATGTCTAGTTCCATGTTTTAGATAGCATGTCTTTCCATGATCCCATCCTTGAACCTATTCATCTTTAAGTCCTGTAGAAAACATTTCAAAAACATGGGATGAGCATAAAAAGCCCAGTAAAGGATACACAAAGAAGGAAAACTGTTATTTTTTCGAAAACAACAGGTAAACCATGAGTACTTTACCAAAGTTATACTTTTCACCTTTATGAAGTAGTAAAAAATCTTCACTGAATAAAATATCATTACTTACCCTTTTTGTAACCATAAGATTACCATAAAACCCATATAAAGAACACGTAACGTAAAAAGGTAACTTGGGACATAAACATACTTAAATGGAATAACCATACGGTCAACTTCCACTCATACTTAATGGCATAGACATATGATAGACTTCCACACATACTTAATGGAATAGCCATACGACCGACTTCCATACCCAATGCATTGGAGGTTATAACACAACCACCCGTCCTGGTATTCACGACACCACCCGTCATATGGTTTATCACACAACCACCTGTCAAATGTCCATGTACCTTTAAAAAAATCATAAGTCATAAAACAAATATAATGGAAAGAAAACATTTCCACACTTTGATGAGAATATATCACTTAAATATATTGACATAAAAAATCCATTATAAAAACCATTTTCAATACCAAAATACATGAAAGAGTATATGGTATTTATTTCATTTTAAAAAAATATTACGTCTTGTTCAGGAAGCCAAAGACCAAATAATACTCGCGGTAGTGGAAAAGGTCATTATCACCGCGTTCGTTAAAAGAAACATTCCTTTTTTTCATTTTGTAAAATGCTTCATAGAAAAAGTTTCCCTTTGTATAAAAATAAATGTCAAAGGGGTTTATACACAGTATAAAAGAAAGTTGTGTATAAAAAGAAATATTCCTCAAATGAAAGGAGATTGAGACGAAGTCCCTTACAAAGTCAGTATCCTTAGATTAAGGATAAATCAATTATATGATTATGAGTGACAAATACGAATACACAAAATATAAGTGGATATTAAGTTTAAAACAATAAGAGGTCATTCACACATAATCATGGAAAAACAAAACCAATGACATAGATATTTAACTCAATGAAATGAGATTGAGTTATGATTTCGGATAATAGTCCGTCTAAAGGACATAAGAATTTATCAATGAGATGATTATGTGTAGAAATAGTATATCCACACATACGATTGTGGAAACTACAACATAGAGATTCCACACATAATCTTCGCATAATAAAATCAAGAAATAGAGGTTTAACCCAAAGAATTGAAAGTGGGTTAAGAAGTTCCCTTACAGAAATTCGACAGCCTAACGGCGTCACTTCAAAACTTATAAAATGAGGTGATGGGAGATAAAAAGGGTATCTCAACACTTGGAAATAAACTTTACATTAATAAGGATATAGAATAACATATCCCAACATAATAGTATGTGAATTAAAATAAATAACAAAATATGTCCTTTAAAAAGAGGAGGGTGAACGATTCCCTTACCGACTTGGGTAACTTTTGAAACGTACACCCCATTGAAGAAGGGCCATACAATGAATATGTAAGTACCCATAAATGAAATTATATTACACAAAGAGTATAATAATTGGCATTACATACACCACTCAAATTAAATTGTGGAAAATGTAGCATACATCTCACAGGAATAAAAGTGAGATGAAAAATCCCTTACGAAAACTCGGCAGCCTAACGGCGCCACTTAAAACATCCAAAAATGGATTGATGAGATAAAATAAGGTATCTCATCACATTACAATAAAATGTACATAAAGAGGAATATAAATTAACATCCCCCATAATAACAAAGAGGAGCTTAAAATAAGTGACATAAAGGAGAGTACATAAAAAGAAAGAGAGAGGTTAGACCTCTTACGAAAATTCGGAAGCCTAACGGCGCCACTCAAAACTTCCAAAATGGATTGATGAGAGAGAATAGGGTCTCTCATCATATGAAAATAAAAATTAAAGTATGATTAATATAAAATAACATCCCAATCACAAGAAATATGAGCCTAGAAGGAATGACACAAAAGAGTGTACTTAAAAAGAAAGAGAGGAGTAGGATCCCTTACCTTGGGTCCGACTTGACTCGATCATTCTTTAACATCCTGAATAATAAACATGAATTAATTTCTATTTGATTAAGAACATTTTTCATGTTCATTATTCCTTTTATATCACTTATTTTCATTTTATAAACATTATTTAATCATTTAAGTTGATAATGTTTGTTTTGTCGATATTTGGTTTTTAAGTCGAAAGTGAACTTCTTACAATTACATGTTGTTCGTGTGGTCAATGGTTCATTATATACAGAATGATATTCATGATTTGGATATCATATATATCATATATATCCTGAATATACAAGTATTTATAATAATACATAATCATTTAGAGGTAAGAAATTAAATGCACCGTTCATGGAGACAGTAAGCCGTACGTACGCATGAACGCTACTTTCATTTCTTTGTCATATTAATGGAATTAAAACTTAATTAGAGGTATGTATATTTTAATTTCAAAATTATATACATCATTTAGATGTATCATTAATCATATATATCCATTATATACATGTACTTATAATAGTACATTACATTTGGGGATAAGAAATGAAATGCACCGTTCATGGAGACGGTAAGTCGTACGTACGCATGAACGCTACTATCATTTCTATCTCATACTTTAATGGAAATAAATAATAATGATATATAGGTATATTATAATTCCAGTATAACATCATATATAATAACTTTAAATATATCCTTTATACGTCCCACATATGGCATTAACGAATCAAATCACTTTGAGGGGGCGGTAGTCCGCACTTCCTAAAATGAAATTATCGTGTTTACCCATAATGGAAGCCATAAATGTATGCTCAAAATGAATAATACAGAAACTTAAGGAAAAAATAAATATATTATATATCATATATAAATATAGTGACATCTTAATGTCCACCTTTGAAGATGTTATATGAGTGTTGAACAAACATCGTTTCGTGAGGCAGAAATTCGCCATCCATGGAAACAGTATGTTCTTTAACCATTATATATAGGTGTGTGTAAGTGTTGCTCGAATACTTCTTATAACAACATACTAGTATATTGAATATACTGTAGTTGTTACAAAAGAATTGAATAAAATGAGTTTAGTGGGTTGGAGAGGCAAAATAAAACAAAAGGACTCAAGTGAAGACATTACCTTAAAATCGGGTAACTCCCTTTGGTTTGAGATAAAAGGCTTCCTTGGGAAGACTTCTGCCCAAAGTGAGGCCTCAAGGAGTTATAGATGGATGTGGAGAGACGAAATGGGCAGAGTTTTGCCGAGCCAAAGGCTTTGGGAGTGTGGGTAAGGAGGTAGAGTTGGGGGCCTTTTATAAGAGGAGAGGAGGGGCACTCTTGTAAAGTTACAAAATGTTAGTTTATTTTCAAAAGCGTTTCAGATTATAAAGGTCCCAAATTGTTGTATTTAGAGGATAAGGTGATAAGGGTTCTACATCCACTAATCCAATAGGTTTTGGACATGTATAGGTCTTAGTATTAAATTATACTTCCATTTTATTTAAATCGTTAAATAATGAGGTCATCGCTGCATCATCATGATATCATAACTAATTTAATTTATATAATGTCTAAAAATTATAAAAAAAATACTATGGTGTAGGAAATCTTTTTATATTTCCACTGATTATTTATAGTAAAAAATCTCACTTTTATAACCCCATGTAAAAATTGTTTTAGTAAAACATCTCATGTGTGTGTCATTTTTACTTTAACATTAAATAAAAAGGTATTTATGTCATTTTCCAACCAAAGTGGCTTCATGGGGTCCCCAAGTTGACCCATGGATTTTCTTGGTTGGAAATGACACATCCAATGAGGGTAGGACATGTGTCTAGGTGATTTCATTTTATTAAAATATTATTCTTACCTTAAACTACACTAATTACCTCTAATCGCGAATAAAAACTTAATAAGTTACTATTCACCAAAAAATTATTTTAATCCCATTGAACCACATTTTAAATCTTAATGACAACCATGTATGTAAGATTTTTGAAATTCAACACACAATGATGGAAAAATTTCATTTAAACAAAAAATCAGTTTTTATAAGTACCACTTAGTGGTTTCACTATTCATCAAAAATTGAAGTTTTCATAAAAATATCAAAACATCACCCTAAGATATATTTGATATTCCAAATTAAAAAATGATGTATATTTTACAAAATTCAAAACATTTAAGTTTTATTAATTAATTTAATAATTAACTCCCGCTGTCAAAACAAATAGCGTGTTTTTATGAAACAAAATGTATCAAAAGATTGACGCTAGTTTAAGTCTGATTTCAATGTGAAATTAATTCCAACGAACACTATTGGATTAAATGGTAAAAATATATTATAATTTCACTTTTATAAAAATTAAAATGATAATCTAATCATATAAATAAATTATATTAAAAAGAGGTTTTGAATTAAAATACAACATTTTTCAATATTCATTAAAAATTGAACTTATTCGGAAAAATACCAAAAATTTACACAAAGTAAATTTTGATGTCCCGATTCTAAAGAAGAATTTTATTTTGTCAAATATAACACATAAAATAGTCAAAAAGTGGATTTAAAAGAGGTTCTCCATCAAAAGGCGGTTAATCGACCTTTTAAAGAATATTAGAATGTTTACGCTTAAAATTGGATTCATTCGCATTTTTAATCCTCTAACATTTATTGTAAAAAGTAAAAATATTTGACAAACATATATAATAATTTTTTAGTTAGTTTTGTTCATTCTCTCCATTACAATGGCTAGGCGTTAACTACCATTTAAAATAATATTATTTTATTATTAGAGTGCAACGTAAGATTTCAAAGGAACTCGTTGTTGTGTATTGGGTACGCCATCGAGCATAGCGTTCCCTTTAAAGTAATATTAATATTTTTTTCACAAATATGGATAAATATAAAAATATCATATTCTTTATTTACCTGGGGTGTTACATCTATCCACCATTTTGGGAATTGCGTCGTCGCTATTTTAAAATTGGGCTCGAAAACATCCTTGAACGTCCCACATCGGAACAACAGTCGGGAAAAAAATCACTTTAAAATAATGGGAGAGAAGTAAAAATGTCACCCGAGTTATCCCATACAAGGATTAAAAGTATGAAAATATGGATATGGAGGAGAAAACAAAGGGTCATGTTCTGATGGAGAGTGATAGTAAACATGTCTAAGAGAAAGTTAACCACAAGAAAATCACAAACTTTTGATGGGTTAAACGGTATTCCATTCCCTAGTAGGAAAAGTTAAGAGACAACATTTTAGTTTTATGTTACTCTTCATTGAGGAATTTATTTTTTGATCTTAACAAAATCATAATGAAACATACTTACTTTTCAAGTAGACTTTCAAGTTTTACTAGATTTCTTAATCAAACTCATATTTTCTCCAAAAGACGAGTTTTTAGGAAGACTTGTTTGCAATAAGAGTACTATAATCAACTTCCTGAGAATCACCTAAGCCACAATAGAGATCTATATACTTTCCATGTCTTTAGACCTTAACCAAAACCAAAACAAAAAAAAATGATAGTACAAGATCAGATAATCCAGAAAAGGATAACCCTTTATAAAAGGAAAATCTATTCTTAATCTCCAAAATTTGTCCAAAAAAACCCAAAGTTCAACGAGGACCATTCGATAAACAATTGGCCCATAAAATTCATCAAGGTAAACAAAACTAAGATTGAAATCCAAATATTTGAAGGATTTAGTAACATAGTCTTCCAAGTTAAATCGTAACATTTATCTTGAAACAACATCAGTTGCCCTTAAAGTCTCCTATTTGAAAGTAATTAACCTAATCAAATATCCTCCATGATAGGTTAATAAATTTCCATAGATAACCCAAAATAAACATACTATTGATTCATAAAATCATCTAACTAAAAAGAATCAGTCAAACTAACCAGGGACTTCACGTAGTCCAGTGGTAGGCGATAAATACCAGTCGCACTTTGGTTGTGGGTTCGATTCCCACAGCTTGTCACACGGTCTGCGTGTTGTCCTTTTTCCAAAACTAGATAATTCTTAAAACATTCCCTAAAACGAGATAAAATCATAAAAATTAATCATAACATATTTTAACCCCACGTTTATATCATGCCTTCCATTTTCCATCATAACATATAATAACCCATAATTACCTCAAAAGTAAGGATCATATAAACTCTAATGGTTACCTTTATAATTATTACCTGAACTTCCACATCTATTGGTCTTCTTGTACATGATGCATTACAGATCATACCAAGGTTCAAGTGGTTGATCATGACTCCCTGATAGTTGGTTTAGAACAACCACGAGTTTCCTCGTTGAATCCCCCATTTTATCTAGTATGTTAATCAGAGAACCACCACAGTTTCCTTCAAACCTGTTGTCTCTTTGGTGCCTGCTATATCCATCCATTCACTAAAAACAAAAATGTCAGTGTGAGTATATCAACAAAACCATCATGTACTAATGAGGAAGGTAAACACTACGATATACTTACTCATTCACTTTATCTAAAACTAGGGCTCTTTCTGAAATCCTAACCATTATGGTAATGTCACTTATGCTTAGAGGATACCCTAACCTCTAAAGTTATCTAAACCGACCTCTGATACCAACTATAAGGCCCCGACTTTAACCTTACTTAATTATTGAATTAAATGAATAATTCACATTGAGTATCTTTTCAGGTTTATAGTTTTAGAGAATTAGGTCAAAACTACTACATCTCAAAAGATTACATAGTAGACACTTCTACTAAGTTTCCATAACATAAAAAAAACCTAAAAAGAAACATGTCTAGTTCCATGTTTTAGATACCATGTCTTTCCTTGATCCCATCCATGACACTATTCATCTTTAAGTCCTGTAGAAAACATTTCAAAAACATGGGATGAGCATAAAAAGACCAGTAAAGGATACACAAAGAATGAAAACTGTTGGTTTTTTCAAAACAACAAGTAAACCATGAGTACTTTACCAAAGTAATACTTTTCACCTTTATGAAGTAGTAAAAAACTCTTCACTGAATAAAAGATCATTACATACCCTTTTTGTAACCAAAAGATTGCCATAAAACCCATATAAAGAACACATAACGTAAAAAAGGTAACTTGGGACATAAACATACTTAAATGGAATAACTATACGGTCGACTACCAGTCATACTTAATGGAATAGCCATACGGCAGACTTCCACACATACATAATGGAATAGCCATACGGCCGACTTCCATACCCAATGCTTTGGAGGTTATAACATGACCACCCATCCTGGTATTCACGGCACCACCCTTCATATGGTTTATCAAGTAACCACCCATCAAATGTCCAAGTACCATTAAAACAAATCATAAGTCATAAAACAAATATAATGGAAAGAAAACATTTCCAAACATTGATCAGAATATATCACCTAAATATATTGACATAGCAAATCCATTATAAAAACCATTTTCAGTACCAAAATACATAAAAGAGTATATGGTATTTATTTCATTTTAAAAAAACATTACGACTTGTTCAGGAAGCCAAAGACCAAATAATACTCGCGGCGGTGAAAAAGGTCATTGTCCCCGCGTACGTTAAAAGAAACATTCCTTTTTGTCATTTTTTAAAATGATTCGTAGAAAAAGATTCCTTTTGTATAAAAGTAAAAGTCAAAGGGGTTTATACACCGTATAAAAGAATGTTGTGTATAAAAAGAAATATTCCTCAATGAATGGAGATTGAGACGAATTCCCTTACAAAGTCAATATCCTTAGATTAAGGATAAATCAATTATATGATTATGTGTGAAAAATAAGAATACACAAAATATAAGTGGATATTAAGTGTAAAACAATCAAAGGTCATTCACACATTATCATGGTAAAACAAAACCAATGACATAGATATTTAACTCAATGAAATGAGATTGAGTTATGATTTCCGATACAAGTCCGTCTAAATGACATAAGAATTTATCAATGAGATGATTATGTATAGAAAAAGTATATCCACACAAAAGTTGTGGAAACTACAACAGAGAGATTACACACATAATCTTTGCATAATAAAATCAAGAATTAGAGGTTTAACCCAAATAATTGTAAGTGGGTTAAGAAGTTCCTTTACAGAAATTCGACAGCCTAACGACGTCACTTCAAAACTTATAAAATGAGTTGATGAGAGATAAAAAGGGTATCTCATCACTTGGACATAAAATTTACATTAATAAGGATATAGAAGAACATATCCCAACATAATAGTATGTGAATTAAAATACATAACAAAATAAGTCCTTTAAAAATAGGAGGGTGAAAGGTTCCCTTACTGACTTGGGTAACTTTCGAAACATACACCCCATTGAAAAAGGGTCATACAATGAATATGTAAGTACCCATAAATGAAATTATATTACACAAAGAATATAATAATTGGAAGTACATACACCACTAAAAGGAAATTGTGGCAAATGTAGCATAAATCTCATGGGAATAAAAGTGAGATGAAAAATCCCTTACGAAAACTCGGCAGCCTAACAGCGCCACTTAAAACATCCAAAAATGGATTGATGAGATCAAATAGGGTATCTAATAACATTACAATAAAATGTACATAAAGATGAATATAAACGGATATCCCCAATCATAACAAAGAGAAGCTTAAAAGAAGTGACATAAAGGAGAGTACTTAAAGAGAAAGAGAGAGGTTAGATCTCTTACGAAAATTCGGCAGCCTAACGGCGCCACTCAAGACATCCAAAATGGATTGATGAGAAGGAATAGGGTCTCTCATCATATGAACATAAAAATTACAGTAAGAGTAATATAAAAGAACATCCCAATAACAATAAAGATGAGCTTAGAAGGAATGACATAAAAGAGTGTACTTAAAAAGAAAGAGAGGAGTAGGATCCCTTACCTCGGGTCCGACTTGACTCGATCGTTCTTTAACGTCCTGAATAATAAACTTGAGTTAATTTATATTTTCTTAAGAACCTTTTTCAAGTTCATTATTACATTTATATCACTTATTTACATTTTATAATCATTATGTAATCATTTAAGTTAATAATGTTTGTTTTGTCGAAATTTGGTTCTTAAGTCGAAAGTGAACTTCTTACAATTACATGTTGTTCATGTGGTCAATGGTTCATTATATCCAGAATCATATTCATGATCTGGATATCATATATATCATATATATCCAACGTATACATGTATTTATAATATTACATAATCATTTAGAGGTAAGAAATGAAATGCACCGTTCATGGAGACGGTAAGCCGTACGTACACATGAACGCTACTTTCATTTCTTTTTCATATTAATGGAATTAAAACTTAATTAGAGGTATGTATATTTTAATTCCAGAATTATATTAATCATTTAGATGTTTCATTAATCATATATATTAATTATATACATGTACTTATAATAGTACATTACATTTGAGTATAAGAAATGAGATGCACCGTTCATGGAGACGGTAAGCCGTACGTACGCATGAACGCTATTTTCATTTCTATCTCATACTTTAATGGAAAGAAATAATAATGATATATAGGTATATTATAATTCCAGTATAACATAATATATAATAACTTTAAATCCATCTTTTATACGTCCCACATATGGCATTAACGAATCAAATCACTTTGAGGGGGCGGTAGTCCGCACTTCCTAAAATGAAATTATCTTGTTTACCCATAATGGAATCCATAAAGGTATGCTCAAAATGAATAATATGGAAGCTTAAAGAAAACATAAAAATATTATATATCATATATAAATATAGTGACATCTTAATGGCTTCCTTTTAAGGTGTTATATGAGTGTTGAAAAATCATCGTTTTGTGAGGCAGAAATTCTCCCTCCACCGAAACAGTATGTTCTTTAACCATTAGATGTAGGTTTGTGTATGTGTATCTCTAATACTTCTTATAACAAAATCCTAGTATATTTAAGATACTGTAGTTGTTACAAAATAAATTAATAAAAAGAGTTTAGGGGGTTGGAGAGGCAAAATTAAACAAAAGGACTCAAGTGAAGACATTACCTTAAGATCGGGTAACTCCATTTGGTTTGAGCTAAAAGGATTCCTTGGGAAGAATTCTGCCATAAGTGAGGCTTCAAGGAGTTATAGAGGGATGTGGAGAGACAAAATGGGTGTTGGTTGGCCGATCCAAAGGCTTTGGGAGTGTGGGTTAGGATGTATAGGTGGGGGCCTTTTATAAGAGGATAAGAGGGGCACTCTTGTAAAGATACAAAATGTTACTTTATTTTCGAAAGAGTTTCAGATTTTAAAAGTTACAAATTGTTTTATTTCGAGGATAAGGTGATAAGGGTTCGAAATAAACTCATCCAATAGGTTTTTTACATGTGTAGGTCTTATATATTACATTATCTTTCCATTTTATTTAAATTGTTAAATAATGAGGTCATCACTGCATCATCATGATGTCATAAATAATTTAATTTATTTAATGTCTAAAAATTATTAAACAAATACTCTGGTGTAGGAAATATTTTTATCTTTCTAATTACTATTTATAGTAAAAAATATGACTTTTATTACTACATGTAAAAAATGTTTTAGTAAAACATCTCATTTGTGTGTCATTTTTACTTTAACATTAAATAAAAAGGTATTTATGTCATTTTCCAACCAAAGTTGCTCCATGGGGTCCCCAAGTTGACCCATGGATTGTCTTGGTTGTCCATGACACATATAATGAGGTTAGGACATGTGTATATGTGATTTAATTTTATTAAAACATTATTCTTACCTTCAACTACACTAATTACCTCTAATCGCGATTAAAAACTTAATAAGTTACTATTCAACAAAAAATTATTTTAATCCCATTGAACCACATTTTACTTCTTAATGACAACCATGTATGTCTGATTTTTGAAATTGAACACAAAATGATGGAAAAATTTCATTTAAACAGAAAATCTGTTTTTATAAGTACCACTTAGTGGTTTCACTATTCATAAAAAATTGATGTTTTTCAGAAAAATACCAAAACATCACCCTAAGCTATATTTGATATTCTGATTTCAAATATGTAGTCTATTTTACAAAATTCAAAATGTATAAGTTGCATTAATTAATTTAATAATTAATTCACGCTGTCAAGACAAATAGCATGTTTTTATGAAACAAAATGTATCAAAAGATTGACGCTGGTTTAAGTCCGATTTCAATGTGAAATTAATTCCAACGAACACTATTGGATTAAATGGTAAAAATATATTCTAATTTCACTTTAAAACAAATTAAAAAGATAATATAATCATATAAATAAATTATATTAAAATGAGGTTTTGAATTAAAATACAACATTTTTCACTATTCATTAAAAATTGAACTTCATCGGAAAAATACCAAAAATTTACACAAAGTAAATTTTGATGTCTCGATTCTAAAGAAGAATTGTTTTTGATAAATATAACACATAAAATTTCCAAAAAGTGGATTTAAAAGAGGTTCTCCATCAAAAGGCGGTTAATCGACCTTTTAAAGAATATTAGAATGTTTACGCTTAAAATTGGATTCATTCGCATTTTTAATCCTCTAACATTTATTGTAAAAAGTAAAAATATTTGACAAACATATATAATCAATTTTTAGTTAGTTTTTTTCATTATCTCCATTACAACGGCTAGGCGTTAACTACCATTTAAAATAATATTATTTTATTATTAGAGTGCAACGTAAGATTTCAAAGGAACTCGTTGTTATGTATTGGGTACGCCATCGAGCATAGCATTCCCTTTAAAGTAATATTAATATTTTTTTCACAAATATTGATAAATATAAAAATGTCATATTCTTTATTTACCTGGGGTGTAACAGTTATTATTGGGTAAGCTAATTTGGTTGTGATGTTGAGATGGCATTGATGGATTGTGAATAAGAAAATGTTATTCCTTCTTTCCTATGAATCATTCAAATTCCTTGATCTTATATAATCCATTGTGATTTCCAAATATTTATTCTATAGTTTGTTATCATGGAAAAAGTTTATTTTGAGATAGATACTATATGGAATTTCAATATATATATATATATATATATATATATTCCTATTTGTTTTTGTATTTTGAATTAAACAGTGTGGATAGATTTTTTTCTATGGATTGAGATGATTGTGTAAGGGAATATAATTATATAAATACCTTGCCTTGTGACAATTTCCATGATTTATATGGAAAACATGCTATGGGATGGGAGAGAACATGGTTCCCGACTTAAGGATTCTATGGATGGAATTTTGTTTCTCCGTTGGATCTATATGATTTGTTTTATTTTATCCATGCTTACCCTTACTGAGCATTTGAGGTCAGCCTTTATATGTTTTCTTTTCCCCAGGATATAAATAATGGATTTAGGTAATAAAACAAAAGGGGAAGATCTTTATTGGAGATGATGAAGATCTTTCTCCATGATTAGAAGATTATGTTCCGAGTTTCCAAATACACTAAACTATTATGGTCCTTGTGTGTATGTTTTTCTTATGGATTAAGAATTCCGAAAAATTAATGTAATGTACATGTACATCAAGATTTCAGGTCTCTACAATGAGATACATAGTACCAAATCAGAGTCATCATTCCTTGAGTGATACAAGTGATGTCGTATTGGTTTCCTTGGACAGATTTAGAGGTATTGGTCATATTAGATGTTTCTGTAGTGACCCGTGAGATTCTTCTAGATATCCTTGTATGGGAATATGACTCCAGAAATGGATTTGATAGATTATTTATTTCTTTTATACATGTGATGTCTTTAAATTATAGTATGAGACTTCTTATGTGATCTATTTCATTTATAGTGTGATCCCACTTATATGATGACATGGAAATGTGACCTCTAAGCTGGAGCACAATCTTGATTTCTTATTTTGAAATGAATTATTCATTTCATGGGAATATATATATATATATATTGTGACTAGTACATATACCTCATTTATGATATTAATATTACAACATATCTTGTGATATGGGATGTCAGACCATTTAGGATCCCAAACAAATTTGCAATTAATTAATTAGTTATTACTCTACTTTTTCATTATGAAACACTGTTGTTGTTTATTTCCTAAAATTGGGTCAGCCTTGACATAATGGGAGATGACCTACTGATATTATTTCTCACACCCTACTCAGGATTCTATTTCACTATGGTACTTACAATATCATAATATTTGTTGGTCCTTTTATTTTATTACTTGTGTTGCAATTTGTATGTGATATCTAGGAAACAGATGAATGAGGTAGTACATATGATACACATGGATTTAACAATTTATCTCTTTTTTTATTCTACATTTATTTTAGTACTGATTATAGAATCACAACGACCTGAATACTCTATTTTATGTTTAGGTTTTGGAAATTTTATTTTATTAAATTATTAGTTCATTCATCCATTTTTTATCTTTTATCTATAATTCCATTATTGACAATTGATTTTCCTCTAATAAACCACTATGTTACTTTGATCATGAGGTTATAGTCTCCCTCCCAAACCACCATTTGACCCTTTCTACTAGTCGAAAAGCCCTATCGTATGGGGAGGAGGAATTGAGGTAATGTGAGACCAGTCTGGCTATTATTCCATAGTCTATTGTAATGGGACGTTATAAAGTGGTATCAATGATTTATTTTTATCTTCATCTTTGGGTTTCAGACTGGTAGATATGAGACTATGAATGGAAATGGTTATAGTTAGAAGGGGGATTCTAGAAACATGTAATGTGTAGGGGTTCTTTATAATTTCAAGGGTGGCACCAATAAAACTGAACCTCATATCAGGAGAATATAATGTAAATATTTATATTGATATTGATGTTTATTATTTTTGAACTTAAATGATTTGGGTGGCGTTTTTAAGGCTTTTACCATTTTTAATGGGCTGAATGAACCGTATAATAATGTTTCAAAAATGAAGAAAGTACCAAAGTAATTCGGTTGGGGTATATTGTTAATAATATAAAACCACTAGGGGTTTATTTAAAAATCACAATGTTGAAAATGATTGGTTTGTTTTTTGATAAACCAAAAAGGGGTAAATGAGAACATTTTTTGTCTTCTTTTTATTTATATATGAATTAGTGTTTTTCATCCTGGGGTTGTGATCATACTTTGTGTGAAGGAACATAAAAAAACTTCCCATGGCCATCTATATGGATTCACATGTAAATAAAATGTTACATTCATTTTTTACTAGTACCCCATTAATTAATAGAAGGCCTTTCAATCATCAATGAGAAATTTTTGCGTGAGGACTTATTATTAAATATATGGTGTTTAAAATGGTTTATTAGATAAAATGTTATAATTATAGTGAAATATCATTGAACAATAATATATAAAAGTTTAGTTTAAATTTTTTCCCTATTTTACATTATGGTTAGAGTAGGTTTTCCTTAAAACTAACCTTAAAATGTTTAAGAAATAATTGATTTTTGGTTTATTTACCTATAATGAATATTAAGTGTTGTTTTAGCCTAAACCTTGTGAAAGGGGTAATTAAATCCATCATTCCTTCTACCATCAGATGAGTGTGTGAGAATTTATAGTAGGCCCCATTTCTATAGATTGGTATTAAGAATTGTGTCCCCTTATGATTACTGATATTATCCGGCAAGACCCCTAGGTAAGATTGACACCTCCAATCATGGTAATAAGAAATATATTTCAGGTTGAACCCTCATATCATTAGAAACCTTTCTTGTCACTTGAAATTAGTTTCTCTTAAGTGGTATTATTTTGGTTCTATAGTTATATGAAAAAGTATTTTTTTTTTAAAATAACACCCATATTTTTCTTGATGGTTGTGAGTTTTTTGACCCTTTATCTAAGTGCGTACTTTCTAAAATTATTATTTCAATTAGGATAGACATGAAAAGGGAATATAAAGTCACATATTGGGCCATGTGATGTTTATTTATTTTAATTTTAGTGTTAGATGACTCAGGATGTCATCCAACTATTTTATAGTGTTATAATGTAATCTGGCATAGAGATTGTTCTTCTCATGAGACATCAGAATCCGGAATTCATTTGGTTGAAAAACCTCTACATAGTATGAAGAATGTTTCAGTGGCTTGTGTAATCCCATGGTAGAATGTGTTGATATATGTTTTACCTATATTCTTTATAATTGTGAAGTGCACCATCTAAATTAAGTGGTACTTGATCAAACCTTATGTTAGTACACTTTTAACACCGATCAGATTTGGAGTAGAGTGACCTAGTATTTCATTAATTTAATGGATATTCCTAATATTTGGGATGATGTTTTATGGGTATTGAGGATATTTATTCACTGGTTAGCTATTTTCTATTTTACACTAAATGCCTTGATTTATGGGAACATGACTCAAAGAAGCATTACAAGTCAATATTGTTGTGAATCTAATCTAGAAAATTTTTTTGGGTAGTTATCTCTATATCTTTGGTTTAACACTTATTGAATGTGTGTAAGACACATAAAAGTATAAAAAATGGTAGTAATTAGTGAATGTTCCATGGAATGATTCCTCTTTTCAGTGGTTATGACTACTAAGGAATATCTAATGGTGGGATGTTTCATGTATGTTCCAGTAAAATTTGTCCTCTAAGGAGGAGACACACAACCAATATGGACCATATTGAATGGTTATTTTTTCTATTGATCTCCAATGAGGATGGCCAGCTGGGGCCGTGTTAGTTCTTCAGAGGCATCATGATGTTGAATGGTTGGATGTGGATACAAACTTTCTAGATTCCACTGGCCAGGCATGGACTTCGGCAGTTGTGATTAAGTAAACCAGAATGTCTTGTTTGGTAATGGCATAATGGTTAGGGGATAGATATGTGTCAGAAGAAGTATCCTATCTTTTCCATGAAATTTTATCTAGGGTGGGTTGACTAACCTTCTTTTTACATTTTTGGACATAAAAGAAATGGATATTTAGGAAGTATTTCATATTTAATGTAGAAAAGGTGTCTTTGATACTTTTTATAGATTGTTAAAAAGTTCATAGTGCACTCTCGGCTTTAAGGAGAACATTTACTATTTCTTGGATCATTTATGTAAATGGAGATAGTGTTGGTCATGTGCCACACTATGATTTTAAAACACAATTTAGGTTGTATAGGTGGATTCTATCAAAGTTTTCTCATAATGAATTGTTGTTTTATGTGGTTTGATTTGTCTTGAGTGGTACCTGGGTTCCCATGTAGTGTTGACCTATATAAACAAAGGAAAAACAACTTCTTATCTCTTGAATTGAGTTACAGTTGGTTGCAACCATGGATTCAGTCATTGTTCATAATGTATGGCATTCAAAATTATACTATTTTCCTTTCGTAAACACCAAATGTCATTTTCCATGATTAATCTCCTTAGATACATTTTTTTACTCTAATTTTCCCTCATATAATTTTTGGGGTAGGAAGAGGTATTTTAACAAAGATGATCCAATGGCATTGGTTTGAGTGTTGTTCTATGTTCATTAAACGGTACAATAGTTTAAATTGGAATTTTGGCTAGTGGGATCACCAAGAATAGGTTTTAGACCTCTGACATAGTTACTGAAGAAGCACCATGGTCAATTCATCTAGATTCATCAGTTTTGTAATTTGAAATGAACTATCGATATAATGTGGGTACCTTTAATGTAGTCAACCGAGGATGGTTAGAGTTGATAGCCCTCTCATTCAATATTTAGTTATTGAGGAACCACTTCATGACCCTGTCAGGTAATATGAGTGAATGGTTAATATTGACAACTATATTTCATTTAAAATCTATAATTATTAGTTTAAATGGTGTTGGTTTGGAGGCAAAAATCTGAACAGATCATGTCTCATGTCGTGAGCGTTGTTGAAATGCTACAGGAATCTCTTGGATGGAATTTATTATGGTAGAGATACTATGATTTGGATTTGTCCCTTAAATGATTGAACATATGGTTGTAGCACAATAGTCTAGTTGGTTGAAGAGACAACTATGTGATCGTATCTCAGGTTCGATAGGCTTGGGTAAGCTCCATCTTGAGGTATTTTCTTATAAACAATCATCGTGTTGAGTTTATATGTTTTATGTTCCATGTGTTAAGGTGATGTTGGAAGGTACGTTTTGCATTTAGAAACACAACATGACCATTTAAATGATACTTCTTGGCCCGAGTTGGTTGATTGATGTTCTCTTCAATTTCACATGGATTCTTAGGGATGAGAAGTTTTATGGGGGAGATATTGTCGCATCTAATGTTTTACCACTAGATAATATTCTATGTGAATTTGAATTTTATCATTCGGTGGATTGTCTATTTTGTAAAATATGTTTCAAATTTTAATTCATAGAGATGGAACACTTAATGTTGTTTTTTATTCCATGGTAAAGGATAGAGGGGTCCCTCAGGAGTGTCATTGTGTTTCGAGAACATTGGGCCTTGAAAATAACAGGGGGGGTTATATGGAACATGGTTTTTCTGAAACCACGTTTCCCTTAGCATCAAACCATCTTCCCTTTGGAGGAGTGAAAATGTAATGTGTTGGAGCTATGAATAGTTTACCCAAAACATGTGCCCATCCCACAACGGTAGTTCCACTAAGGCAGTACCTAAGAGCTATTCATCTCACAAATAGTACAGGGTTAGGTTAAATGTGTAGGGAAATTGGGTGAGTACGGTTTCTATGCCCGGGGTGCCATATAGTGGGCACATGGTTTCCACAACCCATTTGAAAAAATTGTGTGGCTCAGTATTCATGCTTAATTTACCCGCTTTCCCATAATGAATGTTTTATCCAATTCCTCTCTTCCACAACTCTCATTTCTAGTGGGATTTCTCTCATACCCATGAATGTATCTCCTCCCTTACACTATTTTGGGATCCATGTATCTCCTCCTTGTAGTTTCTGATTCCTTCTCAATCAGAAGAAATATAAATAACATGATAAAATCCTCCTTTCATAGTAATTTATATCGATTTTCCTCTTGCATCTGTTACACTATTTTGGTGTATTGACTTTTTCCTAATTATTTGGGTGTTGGATGGTTTCTTCTATTTCATTTAAACCAGACCAAATCAAAGCTTTAAATAAATTGATTCATCCTCATAGTAATGTAGCTGTTTTAAGCCTTTCATGCTCATTTCATGGATTTTTACGTACTATTATCTTCTTCTATGTGCTATAACCTTTTTTAGATTCAAGAAATGTGATTAATAATCTAATTAAATTTTTTTCCATGCCATAAATGAAATCTCCATTCAAAGAATCCCATTAGTGGGCCATTTTCTTTGTCATTGGCTACCACTTAGGGTGTTCTATCCATGTATGGCTAATGGAAAATACCTTAAATGGGTTTTAACCAAAGTTAAATTATTCTTAAAAAAGTGTTTTAATTATATAAATTGAATTTGAGTAAATGGTTTTCCTTTAGACCTATTCAAAAACATGACATTTAAATTACTTATTCTTGATGTTTTTATAGAAATGCATAGTTGATTATGAATTGGTTGGATGCCTACAATTATTTACTTATCTTTTAATTTTTTTTTGCAAGCTATGGAGTGCATATGCTTCATCCCATATTCCATATGTTTCCTTTATTCCATAAACATTATGTTATATTAAATATTATTCTGGGTAAATATTTTGGCTTCTGACATTGAGACATGATTAATGGCCCGAGATTAGGAATATTCTATGTATTGTTGCCTATGCCTCATGAACATGATTTGATCTAATTTAACTTCTTTTACATTTCACAGACATGGTCTATAGTTGGTTAGCTTTTTAAGTAAGTGATTATGAGATAGATACTTTATGTAATGTGACTATACATATAGATACATTTTTCATTTATAGTTTTGATATTTCTATATGTATAGCTTATTTATGCTATGAAATGAGATTCTTATGTAAGAGAATAGAATTATATAAATACCCTACCATGCGTTAAAATCCTTGATTTATATTTCTCACCTACAATTGGATAAGAGGGAACTCGTGTCCTGACATAAGGATTCCATGGATTGACTCACCCTGCTCAATTGGTTATACTTGACACACTAGGAGAGATACATTGGATTTCTATGTATGGGCTCTCTGGTTGGTTTACATATACTTTTTAGTGACAATGGTTCCATAGGGGAGATACTGAGGATCAAATCATTGTAAATATGGTTATTCCACCCCCCATGTGATACATAGTCCCCCATGAGAGATACTTAGTACGTACATGGAGTGATAATACCATTAGTGATACAAAGGGTGTCATATGGGTAGCATTTGAAGAACTAAATGGAATTTGTTATATCATATGTTAAAGAAATGACAAATATGATTCATTTAGATTTCCATGGATGGGCTTGAGACACCACCAATGGAATTCATGGGTTGATTTATTTATGGAGTACATGTGGTGTATTTGAATTATATTATGAGGATATTTATGTGATTACTTTCATTGGTATTAAGATACTCTTTATGTGATGACATGGAAATATGAGATCCATGTTAGAGAACAAGCTTGGGGTCCTTTCTTTAATTGGTTTATTCTTTTCAGGGGTTGATTTATATATTTATATATATATACAGTTACATTCACAAGAACACCCCTTTAGATATTTGGCTTATGTCGAAGAAGGTGGTATGGTATGGGAGATCATTTAGAAACCCAAACCAAGTTGTTATTAATTTATTAATTAATTTTCATTATTATTATAGTGCATTGTTGTTGTTTATTTCATTAAATGGACTAGACGTGACACTATGCGTGTTGTCCTACTGAGATTATTTCTCACACTTTCCTCAGGCAACTATTACATTGTGGTACGAAAGAAGATATTTATGTTTTTAGGTCCTTGGAATATATTTCTTTTATTGTGCTATATAGGTGGGATCTTGGGAGGAAAGAGCAGATCATGTACTCCAGATGCTCATGGAGTTATCATATGGGATCTTTTCTTGTATTTGTATTGTAATACTGATTATATCATCATAGGGACATGTGTATATAATTTTATGAAATTGAATTTTCCATTTTATTTTATTAAGTTATTATATTACCCTTCAATTTTTTGTTCCTCTTTTAGTAATTATTCCTCTATTTTATATTTATTTTAACATTATATACCACTATGTAACTTTGTTTTTGAGGGTGTATTCCCCACACCGTACCACCATTTGAACCTCACTACTAGTTGGTAGCCTCTGGTGTATGTTAAGCCATGCATGAGGTTATGTAGAGATTGGTCCAACTATTATTATACACTATGTTGGATTGGGAGGTTACAAAATCTATTTTGGAAATTTCTATCAGTTGAATGAGATCATTATTCATTGTATTCTAATTAATACATATTAAAAAAATGTAGTCACCAATCAATGTTATTTGATGAATGTGATCAGATGAATTAATTACCTATGTTTATAATAACATTAAACATGTATAATCAAATGGATATTCTAATCAGATGAATGTTGTGTTAAATTGGGATTCTAAGAAACCTTTTATAGTATAATTATTTTCTTATTCAAAAAACATTACAAGGTTTACCAAAAAATAGAAAAAGTGTTGATGAAAAAATAATCATTTAATGTAGTAAATAACCTAAATGAAATATTTTTTACATTCACTATGGTTCAAGAATATTATAGGAATTAAGCAGTTCTGGGAGTGTTCTCAATGTTTTTTGAAAAATATAAAAGTATTGATAATATTATAGGGTAATTATTTTTAACAGAAGTTTTGAAATTATAATTTTTATAATTCATGGAAATAAATTGGAGTTCTCATATATGGTGTTTCAAACACACCAATATAAAGAGTTGTATGATCAACCAAAAGATGTGGTTTTCTGCTCGTATTTGAAAAAGGTAATTTTCTATAAAATTGCTGTTAGAATGAGAAACCAAGACAAGTTCTACAATGTAAAATTTTAGTAGGGAAGTTTCCAAACAAGGAATATATTTTCTTGAAGAAGAATATGTTAGTAAAATATTGGAATTTAATTATATAGAGTAACAAATATATGGTGGTAGAATTTTTTTTATATTAGATAGATCAGAAAGTCTAATCTAGTGGTGAGATGAAGGTTTTAGCGGATTGGAAATTTATAATACAGTGGCGACTAAAAAATGATAGAGGGTCAGAAGGATTCCGTATAGATAAGGTCATCATAGGAAGCTTTAAGAATAAATTTTCGGATGAACCCATTAGATGGATGTTTTATACAGATGATGAAGAAATTTTTTTATAAGATTCTAGGTAAGAATGTTAAGAAGAAGATTTCTTAAGAATATCAAATGTGAAGAAAACTACACGACATAATCAAAACATAACAAAAATGTTGGTGATGGTTTAAAATGAAGCTGCAAAAATCATTGTTTCATATATTATTTTTGTTGAGAGAAACTGAACTATAGATTTGATAATAGTGATTAATAATTGTATGTTTATTATTTTCCTATTGTAACCACAAAAATTTAATATTTTCAAGTGTATTGTGTGGTATAGCGTTTTTTCTAAACCATTCCAACGATAGGATACTCTTAATATTAGTGATGCTTATATATTATTATGTTCTTGTTGTATTCTCTTAGGTGATTTCATTCATTAAAATATTAACTATTTAATTGGTGGTGATGTTTGTTTCATAAAAAATAAAATATAAAAAAAAAATATCAATAGTTCACCATCCCCCTCCTTGTTATCACATAGTTCATTTCAGTGGGAATTGGTAATTAAGAGTTAAGGGTCTTGTAAAATATTCAATGACTGATATCATGAAAGATCCCTTAAAAATGATACAATTAATTTGAATTTTATTATTCACGAAGGATTTTTACGATTTATTAAGAATTTACCCATGTGTTATAACCCATTTTCAATGTTTTGAGAAACTAACATGAATCATCATGGGATCAAAATAAGGATAACAACCCCATTAGATGTGTTTATGTGTGATTATTATATATTATTATTCGAGACTCCATTAAACCGGATATCCCTTTCTTCCTTTCATATTTTTCGTAGTGTGTTATTAGAGAAACATATTTTAAATTTTTCATTAAATCATGTATTGAATAATTGGATTCTATTTGTGGACACAAGATAAAGGTAAAAATATTTATATTTTTCCACTATCATCATCATGTAGTACAGAAGAAGGAAACATTAAAATAATGTTTCTTTTATGGTGTAAGGTATATGTATGACTCATTTCAAGTATATGTGATTTCACTTAGTTATTCTTGTTTGATCTTTAATATGGATTATATATCATGTAATGGCCTAAAAAGTGTTGTTAGATCCTTATCAAACACAACAACATGAAATCCCTTACACTATTATGCCAATTCTGGTGGTTATTTAATTACATTGGTAGAAACTATGTGTGATAAAAATACATATGATGTTATAGATTTGTAGTTTTAATGGAATATATATATACTTTATCATTAATTTAAATTTGGTTTCCTAATAATAAATTTTTTAAATTCAATAAAATAATTTTATTCCTTCAAGAATATCCTCCAATCATTCATAAAACACATATTAGTTTCATTGGGAAAAGGGAAAAATCAAATGGGGTAATCTCAGAAGCCCTGTACGAGGTAGAATCAAATTGGAGATAACATTGAAAAATCATTAATAAATAATATTGTGGAAATACATAAAAAATGGATAAAAAATGGAAAAAATATACATGGAATACCTAGTGAATAAGATAAATAATTTCATGTATAATAATAAGTGGTTTCATTGTAAATAATTTTATAATATAAGATAACAAAATCATATTGTCAATTAATTTTCGAATACATTATAACTATATTTTTATGGATGTATGCTAAGAAACCATATATAATAGATTAAGTATCCATTGAACAACCTAGACCAGTTTATCACATTATACCAACAAATATATAAAGTGGGTATATAAATATAATCCCCATCCATAACATTATAATTACATTGCATTCATCAAAAAAAAAATTAAGAAAACAATTTTTATCATAATGTTCTATAAGAAACCACTTACAAAAACAAGTCTATGTAATAAACACCATCATGTATATAAATTTCAGCTTTTTGGATTGTTAATGTCTTCTTAATTATTTGAATTACATGGAAATATTTGTGGATATACATCAATTTATTAGTAATTTTAGAATATTTATAATATAATTTAATTTTTCCATGGTAATAGTGTATTATGGTGTGATACATTCTTCCTATAGTTTTATTAATAGTAATTAATGAATGTAATGGTTGGAAACCAAATAAAAGATAGAAAAATATCCTATGGGAAAAATGATATTACTGAAAATATAATTCATGATGATGGAGGTATAATAAGAATCCATGAAGGATTCTTATTTGAAAATAAAAACATGAATTTTAAATAATAAAACATAAAAACATTACATATTCAAATGTAATGGAATTTTAATAACTTTTGCAAGAGAAATGTACATAAATTTAGGAAATCACTTACCTTCATACGTCGATTAAATAAGATTGAAAATGGTCTACATTGATCCTTATGATTTTGGTACTCTCAAATAAAAAATGTTGACAATGTTATGGTAGCTCATATATTACTATGTATCATGTGGAAAAGTATTTTTTTATATGATAGTGACATAAATACCAATTTTGAAACTTTTAAATACCTAAGTATATTCTCAATGTTTATTTAAAGGGAAAAGGGTGTAAAACCATTATCAATGGATCTATGGTGGATAAGAATGGGTTTATTTGTGGGTATTTATTAAATCTCAGTGTTAATTGACTATTAATTTATAATCATAGGCTTTGGGATTTATATTTTGGATTATATTAATCCAGTCAACTTTCCTTGGTTTTAAACCATTGTATTTGATATTTAATACTTGGTTTCTATTTATTCAGGGTTTTTGAGATAAAATCTTTTCAAATATTTTAATTGAGACATGTATAATATGGTTTCTACAAGTCAGTAATTTTCTTATGGATTCACCTATTAATAGGGTAAAAATAATGAAAAAGACATGGATTAAAAGGTGTATTAGAAGCCTTAAAGGTAGAAATAATGAAAAAAAATACTTTTTAAAATATGTTGAAGAAGATCTTAAGGTAACTCCAATAAATCATACACAATAATCGTCATATAAAATATGTCAATTAATATTTTGTTTAAAAATTATAATTTCTTAAGCTTTATCTATTTAGCTATTCATATTTTGTTTGGTTTATGTCTTTTTGTTTTTGTTAAAATAGATTATATTAATGTTATTTTGTAAAATAATGCCTTAAAAATAATTTTTACTTGATATTCATTTAATAATTAATTAAAAATTGTTATCATGTACACATAATTTATTATTTATATTCTACCAAAAAAAATACTATCTTTCAAAGTTAAAAAAATAGTCGTTAGCTAATTTTGATGCACTAGTTCTATTTTTGAAGTCTTTTATTTTCTAAATATTTTTTTTCAATATTTTAAAATATTAATTACTTATAAAAAATCATTGGGTTTTTCAAAATTAAATATTTGGTATAATGAATAGAATACTCATTTTAAATAATTATATGACATTTGTGGTTTATTATTTTACTATTCATCTATTAAAATTAATTATTAATAATTATTAATTATATTAAACCCAAAAAATTATGTATTTTTTTGTATAATTGTATGTATAATAGTTATATTACAACTAATATGATCTATTTCCAAATGGTCAAATTATATTGGTCACCATACCCTTATAATGGTCTTATTGCCCCTTATATTTGAACATCTTTATATCCTCTCAGACAACGCATATCATTATTTTATTTATTTTATAATATCTATCATATTTCATATCCTTTTATTGATAATTGAAATATATCTTATATATCAGTAATTATTTTTATGAAATAACCATTAAAATTTCACGATAATGTTGTTATTCTGTATTTTACATGATCAGTTCTACAATTTGAAGCTAAAAATCATTGGGAATTTAATTTTATGCCTAACAGTAATGCACATTTTTCCATAGAATATTATGAGTTGTGGATTAATCCTAGGTTGTTCAGTTCCTGTGTTTTTAGGTTATAACTAAATATGTTAATTATCAAAAATTAATTTTAATTGTTATTTATTAATTTATATAGTCACCTATTTTGACATATTGGAATATATTAATGATGAAGGTCAATGTGAACATAGATGGATTTAAATATTAGTGAATGAGTGTCCTTCAAGGGTAAATCCTCTAGAATGGGATAGTAGGTTCGAAATTTTTTATGCCAATATCCTTTCTGTTTAGTGTAAATTATAATATTCTAGAATGGGTTTTAGGTGTGGAATACCATATTAGGAACTAAGAGAGAATTAGTGTGCTTGTTAAAAGGATAATGTTATTATTTGAGGAATAGATATTTCTCTTGTGTAACGGTAACCATGGAAATTATTAGTAATCATGTCGCATTGATATCGAAGAGATACTTCAATGTGATGGACCCAAAATGGGTTTTTAGTTTTGAGGTGAATATGAGGGACAATGGAGGGTCTTGTAGACTCTAAAATGGATTCATGATTTGAGTAGATAGATTAATTGTTAGTTCAATGATGGTTTCACAATGTTTATTATGAATATGGAAGGGTATGATTCAATGTTATGGGCCTTGTAAATCACCTTATATTTGTTTATTTAATAGATATGGGGTTGGATTTTGAGGGACCATATACGATATTTTTTACTACATAGGAAATAAATAGTTGGTTTGTTATGTGGGATACAAATTTGGAGTTATCTACTCATAGTGGACCATGTATTTGATTCTAAATGGTATGTTCCTTATTGGTAATCGTGTGTTGATAGAAATGAAAATATCAATAAGGTCATCAGATTCATCAAGTTTGAAATTATCTTAATATAATAAGAGATCCATGAATTGTCCTCAGTAACTAGATTGACATGACCAATCCTAGGTAGAATGGGTTGTTTCCCTTCTTAACAATGTCTATACTTATAATTGAGGTTACATATTCAAGGGTTGAAACTTGTTTTGGGCGATCATTTCATAAGTAATTTTTGAGTACAAAAAGTAGTTTTTTAAGAGGCCAATATTAGAAATAGTGAACTAGGTATTGTAACACAAGGGATATGTTGGTGATTATAATGGTTTGTAGAGATGTATATATATATTTTTAGATATTAGGACCACATATATGAATATTGGAGCTCAAAATGAGGGTGATGTGATACAATTTTTTGTTCTTAACAATAGTATTTGTATTCTAGGGATAAATTGTGACTTCATTAATCCATCTAGTCATTCCATTCTTAGGTTGAATTTGATTTTTGTGTATCATGGTGAGTGTTTAGGTTCCAATGGTTGGAATTATTCCAATTATATTCATTTTCTAGTGGATTATAGGTTCTTTCTCATGGTACATCAGGGGTTCTTTAGTTATGATTGTATGTATTAGGTAGAATGATTCAAGTAATGGAGAGTAATTTTTGCGATTTTGAATGGTTGGAATAATTTATGTAATGTTCGTAATTTTTATGGTTTGGATTTTGTGGACATTATTGGAGATCAAGGATCTATTTCCAACCTATGGATGGTTGGGTAGAACTTTAGACTATGAAAACTTATTATCATCTTAAAATGTTATTCTATTGATGGTTAAATAATTAAAACTAATGTGGGCCATCATGGTTTGAGTAAATAAAGTTAATTCTAGGTTATACATGTGAAAAAGTATTATTACAAATGTGGTTTTATTTTTTTAGAATTACAACGCTTATTTAGAAATATCCAAGGCAAGAAGTGTTGAGAATAATGTTGTCTATATTTTCACCTGGTGGAATTAATTTCATGTGTGGGACATGTGTTATCAATCTTATTATCATTGTATATTCAGAAACATAAAGTAATAATGGTATATTTTGGGGGCTTGTTGGTGGGGACCTAGAGACTTTCATTTTCACACCCTGCATGTGAACAGATATCGATGTATGAACCTTAAATATAATGATGTTGGTTAGGGAAAGAGTGGGGTTATGTATAGGGATTCATATTGTCTATGTGTTCATGCTTCGATATAGGGGCTATCAACCCGTGTAAAAAAATTTCCTTTTTTTATTTTCAAACATATTATGCACGATTAAGACAATAATGAAAAATAACATCTATTTATTTTGATGAATTTTAACAATGGGTTCAAAATGATACCACATATGAAATAATAGATTTCGGTCGAATTTATATAGAAATTTTGTATTTTATGTTTTAATATTTTATTAAGTTACTATCATTTTGTGGTCATTATATCATTGGAATATTATCTCCATTGTATGGGTCAAATATTCATTGCTTAGAAGAAACATATGGAATATGGGGAGGTACACATAAGTTTTATTATTACTCAATATTAGATGCAAAAATTATAAATGGTTTATGTCCACCTTATTTGAGTAGATTCAATAATTTGGGATTGGTAGATAAACGTTTTTTGGTTGAAACATGATATCCAAACTATGTGTTTGTATAAAAAACACATCCATTGTGAATATGAGTTGTTAATGTGGTAAAATATTAATTTTTCTATTATATTTGAGATCATTAGAATAATTTTCGATGTTTTCAGGTTGAATTTTTTATCTAGGGACTACATAGAATGAATGAATGTGTTTTTGAATCAGACACGATACACATGTTTATAAGACTATCCTAAGAAAATGTATTATTAGAAAAAAATGGATTTTAAACATGGATTTTTTTTAAAAATATATTGAAAAAAATTTAATAATAATAAAAAATCAGGGCATATTAAATTATAATTAAGTAATATATTATTCAATATTTCCTAGTAAAACTTAATAAGAGAAAACTAATTAACAAAATCATAAAGGGGTGTTTTTTTTGAAATTACTACTTAATGAAGATAATGTGTATGCTTGTGTTGTGTGATGAATTCAACTAAATTTTTTAGAACGTAATTTCATACATTGGTAATGACTAAGTAGATAAATTGAATATCTCAATAATATATTATCATTGAAAATATATTCCGCGACTACAAATTAATACAAACCTTATGTTCTAGTTAAATGAAGATGTATATTAATGGGACTCTTGGTGGAACAAATCCTGTAATAAATATTGTAAAGGATAAAGGTATCATTCACTGCTTATGAGAATGAAATCATGGAGAGTAATTGATGGGATTTGAGTGAGGTATATATCTTGTAGTGGTGGTTGGATCCTAACCTAGTTGATAATTTGAGATTTTCTTGTTATATTAGTATATGAAATTATGTAAAAATGGTTCAAACATGATAGAGTTGAAGTAAAGGATCATGTGATCACATTAATGTAAGAGTTAATGATTTTATGTCAATATTGGATATGTGTATCTCATTTTATATAGGGGTAAGTGAAATTATATTCTTTTGAAATATAAAATTTTAATTATTATTTTAGAGTTTCATGTAACCCATTAGTGTTCTCTACATTTTATTTAAAAATTTAAAGGATAGGGTCATTATGAGATTTAATAAAATGTTGGAATAAAATTAAAAGGGAAATACAATGTAACAATTTACTCAGTGGTTTCTATTTTGATAGGAATAGTGTAGAAAGTTGGTAATGTATATAGATTAAAAAAATGATTATGGATTGGAATTTTGAGTAGGGATTTAATATGATATATAGAATATATTGACATGGATCAAGGTTATAAATCTATATTAGGTATGGTTGGAAGAAAGAATTTATTTATATAATTCATAAAATTTAAAGGATAAATGAAAATAAGTATCACTTTTAAAGGTGGAACACAGTAGTTTAAATGTCAATAATGTGTAAGGATAGTGGAATAGAACATTATAAATCTTTACCCTTTACCTATAATATATTTGAAATCATTGGATCACAATTTCACTCATAAAATATGTCTTTAATAATAAAATTTGGTAAATTCCATAGTGGACCTCAAAAGTATTCCAATGATTTCCCCTAGACCCATCATTCATGATCCATGATAACTAGTTATCATTGACTCTTTAGTGAGAATGTTTCCATACTATAGAGTAATGATAAATGTTTCATTTCGTGATTACACTTAAATCATTTAGTGTTGTCCCATTTCATAATATCATATAAATATACATGAAAAACAATATAAGAATTAACATCCCTCTCTAAAGAAATCAATTCAATTAAGACTGATTGAGGTGGAATATTATCAAAAGAATTATTATGTTCATCATCGAGGGAGATTTCAACATTTAATTTGTCGTAAAATTTTCTGTGAAACTAATAACCAAAAATTAGGTAGTAATAGTGCATTGTAACTTAATTATATTTTACAGGATTCAAAAATATTCATATTCTACATTATATGTTGTTCAGTTTCAACTATTAGATTAGCCCCTTTTTGGTTACTGACTTGATAGAATATATCAACTCTATCAATACATGATGAAAAAAAGATAGTAAATTTTACAAAAGGATGAATCATCCAATTACAAGATTCTTCTATATCTATATTAAAATGTTTATACAACGAATTATCTTCCATGGCTCATTCATATTTAATTCCTATATCATTCCCCTCAATATATTATTCCAAATAAATTTTCCTTCATCACGGTGATCGGACCTACACAAGGGCATCCCAATTATCCTTATTAGAAATTATTTCTAATTGAACTACATCTTATAAATGATATCCATAAGAAAAAAACATATAAATAGTTTGGTAATTAATATAAACATTTATATTCAATCCTGTTTTCTAAATTTATCCAAACGTTTCACTCAAAACAATTATGAATTTATTTCCCATATATATTTTACTCGATTTTAAGACACTTTTAATACCCAAATGGAATTCCATAACTACGTGTATAATACATTGAGATTTAAATACTAGTTTTTTTTTAAAAAAATATTATGTTGAATAGATTATTTCATAAGAAAAACTGATTTTAAACAAACCTCATTACATTTTTTGGGATACTATATTCCTCTTTTTGTTAAACAACAATACAATATCAGAATAATCTAATGAAATAAAGATAGTATTTTATTTTGATGGGTAATTTTTATAAATCACATATTATTATATGATTTATATAAAAAATTAAAATATGTATTTTGATATCAATGAGTTAGTAAAATTAAACATTTAGAATATGAATTTTCAAATTTAATGGTATTTTGCTAAGATTATTTTATATTAATGGGTTATTTTTTGAAGTATTTCTTATAAAGGACCATTATATTTTATAACCACTAATAACATGTAGATAAATTGTATATGAAAATATGTTAACATTAATCAAAATTTTATTAATTAAAAAGTAGTAAAAAAATTAATTTTTGTCTTAAAAGTAGAAATTTTTTCTAAAAAAATGTTTTTCGTGAAATTATATTAAAATTAAATAATATCACCTTTTTAAACTAAATTCCACTAAATTGTTTTCATTTTAATAATAATAATATCTATAATAGATAATATTGTAAATTTCTTGTTTAGTCTTAAAATCATGTTACATAGGATAAATATAGTTTCCACAGAAAAGGTATAATGGTAATTTTGAAATAATTGATTTTATTTTGGTAATGTATTACTAATCTATGAAATATAATTGATTTCAATTAAATGATGAATTTAATATGAGTTTTAAATATATATATATATATATATATATATTAAAAATAAATAATTAAGTAGGTAACATAAAATAATAATATAGTAGTTCATATATATATATATATATTCTTTTTTCTTTAAATAATGATTTTTTTATATGATACATTTTAAATTAAATTATAATCTTATTATACATAAAAATAAAATTAGATTAAATTTTTTTTAAATTCCTATTCATCACATTGAAATTATGAATGAGGGGTCCTTTTATATTATAAGTAAAATAATAATAATTACCCTGATTATGTTTTATTCAAGGTTTATAAATAAAAAAATGGGTAGCATGAAGTGTCAAATTTTAGTAAATAAAATAGAGACAAAACCCTTTAAAAAAATTTTTAGTTCCAAATTTCTTACCAATAAAATTCCTTAACATTTCATCACCTAACTCACCTAATTATCCGGAATGTTCATTCTTACCCCTCACCTACCATCAATTCCAAGGGAAAATATCATTTTCACTTTTAAAATGCTCTCATATCCACCCTCTTGAAACAATTATCTCCTTCAAAATTTCATCAAATGAATTCCCATTATAATTATTATACAGTTTTCCTCCACATTTGGAAGACCCTAATTCATTTAATAAGCCTTTGTTTCTCCATTTCCAACAGGTCATTCAAGTGATGACTAGAAATACCAATGAGGGTAGAATAAATCATACCATGTGAGATTCTAATGTAAGGGGAATTAAATTTTTAATTTTCATTTTTTGAGACATATAACATATTCACCACATTATTTTTTTTGTGTTATATAAAAAACCCTATATAATCCTTTTGTAATTCAATATATGATATTAAATGTCTTTAGAATTCGATATCATGTTATTTATTTCAATGGATTTTGATTCTATGGTTACCAATACAATAATGTTTTTTACAAACTCAATTTTATTTAATTGATTTTTGTTCATTATTATTGAAATTCATTTATATATATTTGGTAAAATATATCATATTGTTGAATTATATTGTATTTTATCTCTTGTTTCATTGGATTTTCACTTTAATATTATGAACATCCATTTTAAAGGGTTTTATATTAATTCATCGTCATTGAAAAACTTCTTTCATAAAAAAAATGATTTTCTTTAATGAATAATCCTGATTACCTTTTATGGTATTTTCTTCTCTAGGTCATTAATCATTACATAAAATAATTTTTTCCTTTTATATTTTGAAACTGAAATATTTATATCTCATGTGACAATCTAATTTATCTATAAAAATTTCAACCAATTGTTTAATTATCATTTTTTGGATTTCATCTTTAATAAAAATATTTTAAAATATTAAAAACCATTTTAATTTATAGTTCATATATTTTACCATCCAATATATGTATCATATTCTTTGAAATTGCATAATTTAAATATTTCCTTATGGTGGTTTACCTTTTCAGTTACGATATCATAAAATCCCCATATCATATTCATAAAAATGATATTTAAATGTGACTAGTGACTTTATTTTTTATTAAAATTATTTATATGAAACAAATTTAGAGATGAATATATTTTCATCATTTTCTATAGCACCATAAGATTTTATATAATGTTATTTTCATTAAAATATTTCAATAGCTTGCACTACACGCAACAATGGCTTCAAGCGCACCATTACTTATCAAACTAGCCATTCAAAAAGTAGTTATAAATTGTAATAACTGAATTTTGAATTTTATATACTCCATATAATATGAACATGCATATTATGGGTCTCTTAAAAATAATATTAGAACAAATTTAGTTTTTTAAATAAAAGAATTATTTTCCCAAAAATGAAATTTTACCACCTATTAATGGAAAACCCTTTTTAAATCCAATATTTGACCCTTTTTTATATTAAATTTGACAAAATAAACTTCTTATTTTTATGTGGGACATAAATATAAATTTTTGATAAATTTTTGGTGCTTTTCGGATAACTTTCACATTTTGATGAATAGTGAAAATACTAAAATTTTAATTGAAAACAACTTTTTTAATAAAAATAATTTATAATGTTAAATTATACATTTGAATCGGTTTTGACATATAATTAGATTATATTTTTATCATGTAATCCAATTTTTTCCATTGAATGTTATTTTACATTTAAATTGGACATAAACACTTATGAATCTTTTGATAGTTTTTACTTCTCCAAAACCAGCTTTTTGGTTTTGACAGTGGGAATATTTTATTAAAATTTTTAATACAAATTCTATGTTTAGAATTTGGTAAAATAGAAATCACTTTTGAATTTGGAATATCAAAATTAGCTTTGGGTGAATTTTTGGAACTTTTTTAAAAACATTTACTTTTTGATGAATAGTGAAAAACACCGCATTATTGTTTAATGCTGAATTTTATTTAAATAATTAATTTATATTTATATTTATTTTAATGGAAAAATAGTTATATAATAAATATATTAGTACAATTTAATTCATTTAATTTATTTTTTTACAATATTAGATATATAAAACTTTATTGAACTTTTTACCGTCTTTTAACCATCTTCTAGGAAAATTTGAAAATTTGTATAAAACATAATTTTACCGCTTCTTTGAATTGAATTTTAAAATTCATAGAGACATGGTTGAAATATGTAATAAATATATAGTTCAATAGGATGAAAATAATTTATGGTGAGTAGTTACATTAGAATTTTATTAACCACAGTTAAAAGTAAATAGGGTAATTATGGGTAAAAATGATATTATAATTACCCTAACAAATGTCCTAATCCTATTAGATAAGTTTATTTAGACCAAAATAAACCCCATGATAGAAATATGATCATTTTTATCATCTTGAATTAGATTAGGACATTTATTATATTTTATTTAAAGAAGAGTTTAATGTGTTAAATTCTATGTTTAATAAATAAAATTTTTTTAATATAGGGTTACACATAAGAAAAATTAGACTATAAATATTACTTATAAATATAAATATATTTACTACATAATGTATTTTATTTATATTTTTAGATAATAAATAATTAAATAATTTTATGACATAATAATGATGCAGTAATTAACTTATTAATGAATGATTAAAATAATTGATATTATAAATATCAAAATAAAAGTACAATTAAACTTTTTATGAATTAAACTAATTTTATAGGTTACTATGCAAATTTAGGGTTGATTTAATGTATTTTTTTTCCTTTTAATCATGTTTTTTCGACTTTCATAAAAACCAAGTACTAAATAGTGTCCAAATTGACATAAACGAGTTTTTAAAAACATATTATATTATTATATGATATAATATTCTTAAAAAATATAAGTTATAGAAAAAGGACTTATATAATGATATATATTTCATTAATTAACCAATTTATGTTATCTTGGAATTTAATAGTTTGTTTTCTAACCATGTAATATAAATGTACCAGAAGACATGGTAAAAGTCAAACTATTTAACTATGAATTAAATCTAATAGATAAGGTCAATATGGTGACCTAATCTTGTCTAAAACCTATATTTTGAGAATATTTCAATCCATACACACCTTATCCACAAAATATTACATTTAGAGCCAATATATTTTGAAAATTATTTTATAATAATATAACATTTTAGGATTTTCCTAAAGTGGCCCCCACCTCTCTTATAAAAGGGTATTTTTCCTTCTCTCGGCTTCACACAACCAAATCCTTTTGGATCTTCCAAAACCTACTCAAATATAATACCAGATACCCTAAATTTTACCTAGAGGCCTTACATTGATCAGAAATCCTACCTATGGAGCCCTTTTGATCAAATCAAAAGGAATAACCCAAAAAAGAGGTAATAATTTCACCACCTCATTCAAAGTTCTTCCTTTTTCCACTTCCACATTCATTGTTGTTTCCATAAAAAAAATTCCAGTATCTTCTACACACATTGATGTTATTATAAACATGGTACAACCATATTAATTATTATATCCATCCTATGAATGAAAAAGTCACCATACATGCGTACGTATGACTTACCGTCTACACGTCATGGTGTATGTTTTTATTCAACAATTAATTATATGGATGGGTATCATATTTAGTTTAATTGATGTAAATAATAAATATAACATTCTAATTATTCTGTATATATGATATACCATCCAATTACATACAATTTCACCATCAATAGAATGATATTTTCACTTGTATGTACGTACAGTTTACCGTCTCCATGAACATGATGAGATTCATTTCCCATCGTAACAATTGAAGAATAATTTTAATTTTATGATTTAAATTAATGTTTAATAACATAATATCATTCTGAATATGAATAAAATACATCCTATACATATCAAACATGACTTACATAACAAAACGGATAATGGAAAATGAATCAGTTAATACCTAAAACCATGATACTAGTGAAATATTATTATCAAAGCAACATTATAAGATCATATATGATATAATATTTATGTATGTGGTTTTTAATAATTTAATAACAATTATTTAACTATTATACTTGAGGTTAATATACCCTCTACTAAGAAGAATTACTAGGTAAAGGGTTTTTATCTCACTACATATTCCCATGAGATTCATGCTATATTGAAACTATTTCCTTTTGTGTGGTGTATATACTACCCAGTATTGTATTATTTTTGTAATATTATTTTGATTATGGTTATTAAAATAAATATTGTATTACCCTTATTTCATGGGGTGTATGTTTCTTATGTTACTAAATTGGTAATGGAATTTTTAATATCGATTTCCACTCATTGAGTTTTACGCAAACTTCATTCATTATTTTACTCGAAGATTATGTGTGTAATCACACTATATTTATTTGTGTAGAAATTTAAACTCCCCCTTGTGTGAATTTAAATTTGATACACATAATAGATCCATTGATAAATTCTCAATTCATCTATATGAACATGATAAGAGTAATCTTAACTCAATTTCCAATCATTGAGTTAAACATCCTAGTAATTGGTGTAGTTTTTACAAGAATATGTGCGACGGTCCTCTCATTTAATTAAAATGAATATCCAATCATATTGAGTGTATTTATATTTTCCACAAATAATTATTTCATTGATGTGTCCTTAACCAAAGGATACGGTCTTTATAAGGGATTTCATATCAATTTACATTCCCTCGAGACTTCTTTGTTGTTATGCGCCAATTCACTTTTATATGTTGTATATACTGTAATTTTCCATTTTATATCATGTATCCGTTTATTCTCATGATATTATAATATTTTTATTACCTTAATTATTTTTATTCAAAATTAACTCATTTTGGATAGGAACTCTAATTAAAATATCATTTAAAATGTTTTAATGATTTAGTCTTCTAAATCATTCCCATTAAACTCCATGTTTTAAAAATGTTGTTAAGGATTTATTTATATGGACATGAATGTTTTAATATTAAAAATCCCTTTATAAGTTTCAATGTGGTATTAGACACTTTGAATCAAAAATCTATTTTTGACAGCTTCTTGATAAATATTGATACTTTTAAATGTCTTCAAGAATGGGGTATATTTATCTAAAATAGTTTTACTAGTTATTTTCATCTATTTCAATATCATTCATTATTCCTGAATGAGGTTGATTTATTATAATTAAATACTCTATATTGTATTTAATGAGTTATTTTTTACTCTGGATCGACTATTTATTATACCATCAACGGTTTGTAGTTAAATTATTGACATTTCGTATGCATGTATTAATATGAATTTTTATATTATGATTCACCCTTTTCATTAGAGGAATACATTGGACTGAGTATGTGATGGGTGGGTCCTACTATATCCACTTGATTCCTTGGTAGATCTAATGAGACAAAATAGTTTCTTGCCACAAGGCCATGAAAAAATCTTATTTGTAGTCTTGGAACGATGCCTTGACTATATGGTTGTGATATTTGGCATTATGGATTCCATCATTATGAAATCAACTATTGATGTTACATGTGGTTATTCTACAAGTATAATATCCATGTGAATTTGTAAATGGAATTATTTGATTTATATTTTCCACATCATACTGAATTTTATGTTTAAAAGGCCTGTGTGTTATTCTTATAAATTTCCGTAACTATTTATGCTTATTTATGAAAGTTTACACTATATTGTTATCTTTACTGATCATCTAAACTCACCCCTTTATTATGATTTATTTTTTCAGTTAAGTGAAGTACATTATAATTGACCTACAATGATAGGATAAGGGACACGAGTGTGTTCAAAATGGAAAAATGTGATTGTATTATTATTTCCTGATGTAATGTAAAACATATGTATGTATCTAGTAATTCATAGGATAATATACTAATCATTCGTTCGAGACTTGATCTCTTGTGACCTTGCAAATGTTATGTAATAATTCACCCACTCTCGGTAACTAAGGATAGGGCGTTAAAGTTGGTTTCATAGAAATTTTAGTACAATCCATGGAAACTAGATTTAGAAAAGATCTAATTAGAGAACATTACCTTAAGATAGACATTGAGGATTATTATAGATGAACATCCTAGAATTTTGGTATTGTTGAGATTTTGTGATTTTTCCAAGAAATACCTCCATGTATGGACACAGGCAGGTAGAGGAGGCTCTGGCACAGATGTATCTAGGGGTCAAACCTGAAAACACCGCTTTGAGCTAGAATCGAACTAGAACTGGTGCATGAAAACGAGCCTTACTTCACTCTTGGTTATGACATTCACGGGGGATATTCTTAGGATAATTCAAATTTCCATTATAAAACAATATGAAGTATTTTAATATAAGATGAGAATAAACAACCTAGGATAATACTAATGTTTTTTATATTTAAAATATGTTGTCATGATATTCTATAAATGATTTTATCACTATTATTACTCACAATCTTATCTCTAGTTTTAGTCAATGGTTGGATTCCAGGGAAGTCATACTAAAATTGAACCTAATGTACAAGGTTTGCATAATGGTGGAAATGAGAAACTAAATGGAATTTTTATAGGCATAAAAGATATTGTGTTCTTGCTGAATAATTTTTCAAAAAATATGATTAACAACATATACATTGACCCACTCCCAAACTCAACAAATAAGAGAAAGGTGAAGAATAATAAGAGCTCCAGTAGTGGATACCGTGGAGAAAAGAAGGCTCAATTTCCACCATGCAGGAAATGAGGAAGGAAAAACCCAGGAATGTGTCTCAAGGAAACATAGATATTTTTTATGTGTAGGAATGAATGACATAATGTAAATAATTTCTAAGAAAACATGAAGAGTACTATGGAAAAAAATAAAAAAATTCCTAAGAATATATTTACAATCATTTACTGTAACTGTAGGGGACTTGGGAATTACCATAGTCAATACACTATTCTATAGGATAACTACTAGGTCATGGAAAAACCTATGTGGAAATAAATGAATAGAAAAATGTTTAAAAGTACTAATTCTCTTTATTGTTGGGTGTCATGACCCGCCTTCACCGAGATGAGTTATGTAAGAGAAAACTTCCAAACCCTTCCTTCTGTACGTTGAAGGATACATAATGACCCTAGAGTCATACCTTTAATAGGACCTGGAGTGGTGACCGGAACAAAGGGTATAGAATCACACGTAATATGGAAGGTATTACCCTTTTTATTTATAAGGATCAGGATATACGATGGTAAAAACTCAAGTAACTACAAAAATTATGTTATATGTAATGTATGACAAAAAATGCATTCCCATATTCCCGTTCAAGATAAACTTCTATAAGGTACACAAAACTCCAAAGGGAAGTACCGAGTTAAAATAAAATAAACAACATCAATGGTCACATCGTCTGAGCTAATAGGGTCCGACATAGTCCTCGATGCCCTTCTAGAAACCGAAAAGCAGTTTTTATATACATAGGTTGAGTATATAGGTATACATGGTAGTGAAAACCCAAAGCTCTCATGCACAAGTGGGGAATAATTCTAATTCCCCATGAGAAAAGAAGATAAACAAAGAACCTAACAAGGAAAATATAAATCCAAACATCCACAAGGAACACTCCCCAAATAACCTCAGTCATGTAAAGTTGTATTAATAATACATCAATTTTTTAGTACCCCATTCCAAGTTACAAATGGTTATTGAAGTCATCGTACACATTAAACCTCCCCCACCATTCTCACTATAGTCCCACTTCTACCCCAAAAACAACCTTTTGGGCCACCTCAACCACCGCTACGCCCGAAAACACCTGGACCACCGTAACCACATGTAACTATGCCCACAGACACCTAAGCCAGGACAACTACCACCACGCCCGAAGACATGTGGGCCAGAACAACAACTTCCATACTCGAAGACACCTAGGCCTCATCCTGAAGACTCCAGGGAAACAACCTTCACGAAAACACCTTGTAAAACCTCCACAACATACCATACCTGATGAATCATAGGCTATAATGGTCCTCATGCCATCAAAACCTGCCCGAAGAGTCGTGGGCTACTCAGGATAGAGAGCTGAAAATGTGCTAATAACCAGCAACTAATAGGAGTGGTGGGAAAAAACCCTCCCCTATAAAATGTGGGTGTTCAGCATGAAGTTCTCAACTAGGGCGGAATAATAAAACTATGAGATAATGTATAAATATTGGTGAACAATCACTCATACCATCCTAGGGGTTCAAAAACCATCCCATACAAAAACACCATCATTTCAATTCATTCATAAATAAGGATACAATTTCCACAACCAAGCCACAACTCATTCCCTAAAAACAATATCACATTGATACCATTTTTTTATTACATTAAAGTTGTTCTATTGAAATAATTCTTCACTATCGGGAAACTAACAGGAATAGCCACAAGCCTTGGATGGAAAAAATAGTCTAGCAGTAATTTAGGAATTCATAGCCAGTTATCTTGTAAATTCACAACAACAAAAGGGATCTTTGAGATCCATAAATGTACAAGAACCATACCAAACCCCAATATAAGACCCCACACGACCTTAGAATCCCAAACCAACAACTTCACAACAGGAGATCCCATCATCATCAAGGTCTCCCCACAAACATCAAGAAGAACTACCACCCAAAATACCATAACATAGCATGGGATTTTTCAGATTTAAACACACCATTCCTTTAGTTCCATGTTTTCATTATGTTAAATGAGGTGACCACACAAGGATTATTATTCACATGGAATCCATTTAATCAACCTAGATTAAGTGATTAACCAGTTTTCATGTTACAGATATCCAATCACAGAAAACCAGAAAACAGAGGTCCATTAGTGTGTAAGATAGGACCACCAACAACCACAATTTTTAGTGGGAATAAGACCATACAATTTACAATAAATAAGAAAAGGTCAAAGAGTACAGTAGGATCATCAAACACCTCTTTCATTCTTTTGGACCCATTTTTTATCTTCGTTAAGATTGTGTTTCACCTGTGCTCCGAGGAAAAATTATCATACTCACCCCACATGGTACAATATAAAGTGAGACGGAGGGAAAACCCTACCTGGATGATCAACGATCAATGTTGCTATCCACATGCCAGAACTGGGGATGCACGACTTGTAGGGGAGGAACTCCGAGGACTCCATGAGTGAGTAGGAATGTCTCCAGCACAGGCGTTCCACTAGCCTTAGGAAGGGGGACTCCAAATGCACCATGGAAAGGAATGAGACCAACCAAGAAGAAAAAATTATACATGTGCGATAAAAGGGGAGATACTTGAGTTATTGGATCTCAATTATTGACCTTATATAAAGGTGTATCGTGGTTTCTTAGCATGATTGGGTGGTTACACATGATAGAATTAATTGTTATTTAATAATTCTCATCGGAGAGGTGTCCATAATAGCAGTGAGTTAAAATATTTCTTTTAAACAATGGAAAACGTGTAACAGTGACAAAATTTTTGGGTGAGTTGAGGGTCGCCCCACTCTTGGAGATCAGGAACTTCATTTATGGTCTTTAAAAATTTCCTAATACCACTTTAAAGAGGCATTTAACCCTTAACCGAAGTGTTATCTGAAACTAGGGAATGAAAACCCAGACAACCCCATGGCACCAATCTATGAGACAAATCGATGAAACACTGATCGGTGACACCCCAATTACGGCACACCGATCAGTGACACATCAATCGGGACACACCTAATGGTGACACCCCTATCAGTGACACTGACTGAGATGCACCAATCAGGAAACACCAATCGTTTTCACCGATAGGTGACACCACAATGACACCCTTCCATTGACACAGATGCCCTCTTCACTCACCCATGGCATTCAAGACACCCCATGTACCAGATTTTGACAAAGTAATGGAACATGAGGGTCTATACCATTACAAAAAATACCTCTCAAACTATATTTATCATTGATAACCGAAACTAGAACCGAAGTAATGAAAGGGGTCCAAAAAACCACCTAGAAGACACCTCTCTGGAGTATACCTCCTCAATATCTAGGAAAACATATCCCTCATGTACACAAACATACAATGTTCACACCTTCCAGTCATATGTATTAGGGAGTCCCTTCATCCTTGTCAAGATACTGTCCACTTTGGACGGATCGGACTCACCTGCACAGGTTTAATCGCATCCACCTTAATGCGTTTTGATTAGGGATCAGGTCCTCACCTCCCCACAGTCAAGACTTCTCATACATACCCAATGAACAAGGAAAACAACACATTTCATAGTTAACAATGTCAACCACTACATCCCAATCATGTAGGAAAAAAAGAACAAGACTCAAAACAACTATGGGTACTAGGTGTGCATCTGTGCCTCTCACTCCCAAGAACTCTCCTAGAGGCCACCATTCCTACACAACACATGAACCAAAGGGAAGTTTCGTCCACAAATCATTTTACCCTTTCGATCCTTGATCCTTACTGGTCGCTCCACGAATGTAGCATCACCACCTTTACCAAACCCTCCCCATTCAATGACATGGAATATTTCGTGTAGGTATCGACGAATTTGGGAGATGGCAAAGACTTCGTGGATCCTTTCCAACTGAGGTGTAAATGCTAGCTGATATGACACCTCACCAACTCGCCCCAACACTTCGAAAGGCCTGATGAACCATGGATAGAGCTTGCTCCCCTTGTCGAACATTCACTTCCCATATTGAGGGGAAACATTCAACAACACATGGCCTCCAACCTCAAACTCCAAGGGTCTCCCCCTATGATTGACATATGACTTCTACCGGTCCTAAGCCACCTTAAACCTATCTCGTACGATATGAACATTCTCTATGCTGCTATGTACCACCTCCAGGCTAAGAACACCTACTTCTCGAACATTTGTCCAGCACACGGGTGAGCAACACGGTCTCTCATACGAGGATTCAAATAGAGCTATGCCAAAGGTAGAGTAATAGAAAATGTGGTAGGAAAATTATACCAGAGCCAAGTGTCATACCCATTATCCCCCAATGTCCAAAACACATTCTCGTAGCATATACTTCTATTTTTGGATGGTCTTCTCTCTCTACCCATCTGTCTGGGAATATAAATCAGTGGTAAGGCATAGCTGGGTGCCAAAATCATGTTGCAATCCCCTCCATACTCGTGAGGTAAACCATGATATCCTATCTAATACTATGGAAATTTTAACTCCATGAATCGGTAACACCTCATCCATGTATCTATGTGCTAATTCAAACACCATACTTGTCTCCTTGATCTCTAGGAAGTGATCAAATTTCGTCAACCGGTCTACCAATACCCAAATAATATCAGAACCTCCTTGACCCATGGGTATTACTTTGATGAAATCCGTTGATACGTCATCCCACTTCCACTTGGGGAAATCTAAAGGCTTCAAAAAACCACTTGTGACATAGTGTTAAGGCTTCACCTGCTAACACACCAGGCACCTCGCCACAAAATCCACCATTGCTTGTTTCACCTCAGTCCACCAAAATTGTTCCTTCAAGCCCTGGTACATCTTGGAAACTCCTGGGTGTACCACCAGGGGTGAGTTTTTGTACTCAACAAGAACTATCTTATGCATTTCTATTGGGATGAACAACATTCCATGAAAGAGTATTTTATTCTTACCATCTTCCGACCATCCTCCCAAAGCATCACTCTAGCTAACACGATTGCACATCACTTTTGCCTCTAAGTCCGCCCCATTAATACTCCTCCACCAGTTGCAATAGAGAGGAATATAATATCATCTGAACATAAAACCTCTAACATATACCACCCTTGCATCTAGGAGTAGGGAAACCAACTTCTCTATTGCTTTCCAAGCATCTGTCAATTCTCTAACAATATCCTTATGCGACATTCTACAAAAAGAATCGTCCAACATGTTACCCTATATTGAGGTGTAGGAAATATCAAAGTCATAGTCTTGAAGGAACTACATACACTTCTACTATGTAAATTTAAAGTATCACTAAGAGAATATATACTTCAAGCACATGTGATCTGTGAAGGCCAAAAAGCACTCCTCGATGAGGTAGTGCCGCCACAACATTAGTACGAACACAATCACTACATGATCTTGGTCATGGGTGGCATATTTACTCTCATGAGGAAGTAACCTGAGAGACCCATAAGAGATCACTACCCATGGATAAATCATCCCAAACCACAATCCAAGTCCCGAAGAATCACAAAAACCCTCAAACAACACCCCTTCCTCTGGAAATGCGAGCACTGGAGCACTGGCCAACTTTTCCTTAAGAAAGCTAAAATCTTCCTGACACAACTCGCTCCACATGAAGGCCTATCCCTTTCTAGTCAAAGATGAAAAACGAGCTAAAACATAAGATAATTCTAGTACGAACCTCCGATAATAGCATGCCAGGCACAGGAAAATACAAACCTCCATCACATTATTGGGTGCTTCCCACGAAACTATTGCATCAAAAATTGATGGATCGACTACAACCCCTTGTAGACACACAACATGTCTATGAAAATTCACTTCTTGTGTTAAGAAATTGCACTTGGAAAATTTTCCATAGAGCTGGTGATGTCAAAGGATCTCCAAGACCATACTGAGGTGCTTAGGTTGTTACTCCTCAGATCTTGAGTAGATAAATATTCCATCAATGATCACAATAAAGAACAGGACCAGAAACTTATGGAAAAAAGTGTTCATGAGCCCCATGGACACAACTTGTGCGTTTACAACACCGAATGACATGACTAAGAACTCAAAGTGCCCATACCTACAGCTGAAAGAAAACATCAGGATATCACTGTGTTTCACCCTTAATAGGTGATATCGAGACCATAGATCGATCTTAGATAACCAACATGCCCTGCTCAGCTTGTAAAAGTGGTCTTCTATCCTCGTGAGAGGGTAACAATTCTTGATCATTACCTGATTTAGTCACTAGTATTCTATTCAAAGCCTGAGACCCCCATATGCCTTCTTAACAAACAAGACTAGACCACCCCATGGAAACATGATGGGTCAGACAAAACCCATCTTCATCAGATCTTCAATCTAAATTCCAAACTCATGAAACTCAAAAGGAACCATCCGATAAGGATCCATCAAAATCGGATGGTCATCGGGTTGTAAGTCTATCCCAAACTCAACATCAAATAGAGGGGGTAGAGTCACAACCACCTCGGAAAAAACATCCCTGAACACTCTGAAAACTACCGAAACATCCATCATCTCTTCATCCACTAATTCTGATGAAGGTGAAGCCAAAAAAGAACAAAGATTCTCCAAACGCCAAATCCCCATCAGAAAACTCCATTCCCTAACAATATTCACATGATGGCCACCCTCATAAGAGAACATGGATATTCTATGGATGCAGCTGAAACTATTGTGCATATAAAATAGCCATTTATTGCCTATGATGACATCGTAAGGCTACATTTGTAGTAGAAAGAGATCCCCACAATAATGACGTGGCCCCAACATCCGTCTGCATCCTTGAAAAACATCAAACATGTTAGTATGAACCCCAACTAGCGTACTTGGCACAATGCACATGGAGAGTCTCTCTATGTCTAGGCATGTGTAATGGGATGTAATGGGTGTAACAAAGGAGTGTAAAGCTCTTGAATCAAACAAGGTGCATAAAAGAGTGCTAAACAAGTTAATCGTACCTCAAACAACTTCTAGTCCTGCTACTTCCTCTGCGGTGTGCAACTGCCCACACCCAGCTCCTCTTCCCCTAGGATGTTGATCACCTCGCCGGCCATGCCCTGGTCGAGGTCCCTGAGGGGCTACTCATGGTTGGCCTCCTACTTCAATTTATTCTCTTAGAGGAGCGGGAGATCGTTGTCCCTATTGCTTCTACTGAAAGGGTCCAGCTGGAAACTGTTGCTGATGAGGTGGGCATTGAACATTCCCACCCCCACTGTACTGCACTCCGTCCGTGCACTAATTCTGAATATTCCTATGACTGCCACCTATGAAACATCTCGATATTGGTCTATTAAATATGGGGTGAGGAACAAGATATCTAAACCGGAACTACTGGGGCCTGCTCCCTATTGGCTGAAACCTAGAAGGCACTGATGCTGGAGGCCTACTGTTGAGGGTCTTTCCCAATGAAGAGCCCAACTGGCTCCCCTCTCATTGCACACCTCCCAGTGTGTGCATACTCTCCACAAAATCGGCCTATTTTTGGACCAAAAAGTATGTCGTTATAGTGAAGAGAGTAGCAACATTATAAAGATATGGTCGGAGTGCCTCTTCTAAATGTCTCACCTGGGACTCCTCATCTAAAAAATGGTCTGGAGAAAAATGAAGGAGATCCTTGAACATGATCCACAACTACATAACATAAATTCTCCCTTATAGAAGGGATGATATCTCTTTCTTCATCTAAGCCATCATCGTAGAAGAAAGGAATTCCTCTCGGAACTCCTTCACCAAATCATCCCACAAATCCCCCAGCTGCCCTCTTCCCCCCAAGATAGTGCTTCCACCACTAACACGCCACTCCCCACATCTAGCTTACAGCCAGAGGAACCTGTTACATTGTCAGTGCCGAGATCAAGCTGAAATCTATCACCATCTCCCCAATCCATCTCTCTATCTCCATTTATGAGACTCTACCCTCGTAATTCTAGGGGTTCTACTACTGAAAGGCATGAAGAGTCCTCTACCACTGGTCGTCCTCCTCCTCTCGATCATCACATTGCTGATAATCCAAATCCACCTCTTGGGCTTTGATTTCCTAGACAATCCATGGTCACCATCTGGGTGCCATGGCTGCAAATTAAACAAGGAATTCTTAAGCCCAAGTAGTGTAGGTGACTGATATTAAATTTTTCATAGACTTTTAATTTAAGTTAAAATCACCATAATATCCAAGAAACATTGGAACACAAGTCAATCTGATGCATGTACCTTTCCTGCAGTCTCTACCCTGCAACTAGTGTAGGCTCACTTTCTTGTTCAATAGGTCAAGATTCCATAAAATAGATCATGGCGGCCTAAAATCTCATGTCCTAGCCGGTCTTCCCTGTCCTATTTCACATGCCATGATTTCCTAAATTTTTTTCCATAGAACCCCATGCAATACATAATGTGCCTCACCCCAGATTCTATCCTACCTCCCAACCATCATCCTCTGATACAATTATTTCATGACCCACCTTCACAGAGACAAGGGAAGAGGTAACAAACTGCCAGACCCTTCCTTCCTCAATATGAAGGAGAGATAATGACCCCCTGAGTCATGACATCAATAGGCCTCAGAGTGGTAACTAGATCCAGGGGTATAGAATCACACAGAATATTTAAGGAATTACAATTTTTATTTTGTAGGATTGGGAGATATGATGGTAAAAACCCAAACAATTCCAGAAATAAATATATAAGTAAAGTAAAACCAAAAATCTATTCTGATATGCATGTTTAAAATAATGTGACACAAGGTACAAGAAACACTAAATGGATGTACCAAAAGAAAATAAAAGTATCAACGACAATGGTCCTAGTGTCTGAGCTAACAGGGTCTGGCACGGTCCTTGAAGTCCTCCTAGAAACTAGAAAATAATTTTTATATATGTAGGGTGTGTATTAAAAAATACTCAGTAGGGATAACTAGAAGATCTTATACTGAAGTGGGGAGGAATTCTAATTCCCCATGTGAAAATGAGATAACCAAATGACCAATTAAGGAATCTATACACCCATAACTCACTAATGCACACTCTCAAAATAACACATGTTTAGTAAATTAATTATAATAATACATCAATGTTTGGGTACCCCGCGCCACCTTCCCACTGGTTATTGAAGATATCCTATGCGTTAAACCTCCCCAAACATTCTCACTACAGTCCCACTGCCACCACAACCACAACCTTTTGGGCCACCAAAACCAAATCTAAGCCCGCAAACTCTTAGACCACCACTACCACATGAAACCATGCCCGTATACACTTGGGACTGAATAACTACTACCACACTTGATGAAACTTGGGCCCGAACAAAAACTACCACACCCAAAGACACCAGGGCCACATCCTGAAGTCCCTTGTGAAACAACCTACCCACACACACTTGGGCTATCCACTAGAACATGCCCTTCCAGAAAAATCATGGGCCATAATGGAACTCCGGCTATCATAGCCTACTGAAGAGTCTTGGGATACTCAGGAAAGGGATAAAGAAAGGAACTAATAACCAGCCACTTAGAAGAGTGTTGGAAAAAACACCCTCCCCCTTGAAATGGGGGTGTTTAGCATGAAGTGCTATACTTTCGTGGGGAAAAAATAAGAACCATAAGAAATAAATTATACATATTGGTAATGAAGAACTCATTCCAACCTAGGGTTTCCAAAACCATCCCCCCCACACACACCATCTTTACTATTCATTCATAAAAAAGACACAATGACCACGACAAAGTCACAACTCATTCACAGAAAACAATTTTCCATTGAACCCATTCTGGTTATCACATTTTAATAAATCTTCAATACTAGGCAGCTAATATTCATAGACACATGCCAAGGAAAAAAATAGTCAAGTATTAATTTAATCATTCATAACCGGTTCTCTTGTAAAGTCACAACAACAAAAGAAATCTATGAGATCCCATGAAGTACTGGAACCAAACCAAGCCCTATCATATGGCCCCACACAGCCTTCGATCCACAAACTAACTACTGCACAATGAGAGATCCAATCCCCATTAACATCACCCCATAAACATCAAGAAAAACAACCCCAAAAAACACCAGAACAGAGCATGGGAGTTTTATTAATTAAACACCCCATTTCATTAGTTCCATATTTTAATTTGGTTAACCGAGGTGACCACACAAGGATTCTTATTCAGTGGTAATCCATTTAATTAACCAATTTTACGTGATTAACTTGTTTTCATGTTACATCCATCCAATCACAGATAACCATAAGACACATGTTCATTTGTGGGCATGAAAGTACCCCCATCGAGCATGATTTTCAGTGGGCATAAGCCCATACAATTCACAACATATAAGAAATGTTAAAATATTATAGCTGCATAATCAAAAAACCCCTTCATTATTTATAAATAGTTTATTTTCTTCGTTATGGTTGGGTGTCACCCAGGCCCAGAGGAAACATTTTCATACCCAACCCACATGATACACAATAAAAAGAGATGAATGAAGAACCCTAGATGGATGATCAATGATTGAAGTTTTCTCCATGCGCCAAGATAGGGGGATTCACGACATGCAGTAGAGGAACTATGAGGACTCCAAGAGTGAGAAAGAAAGGCTTCAGCATAGGCGTACAACTATCATTAGGATAGGGGACTCCAAACTCACCATGGAAAGGAAGGAGACCATCCAATAAAAGGAAATAATACTCGTGCGATAAAATGTGAGATTATGGAGTTATGAGATATGAATTATTAAATTAATTTAAAGGTGGATTCTTGTTTCTCCACACGGTTGGGCGGTTACACATGATTTAATTAATTTGTATTTAATAATTCTAATCAGAGAGGTGGACATAACATCTGTGAGTTAAAATATTTGAATTAAATAGAGCAAAACATGTAACCGCGACACAATGTTTGCATGAGTTGAGGGTATCCCCACTCCTAGAGATCTAGAACATTATTTATGGTTTTTAAAAATAGACACCAAACACTTTAAAGAGGCATTTAAACCTTAAAGGAAGCGTTATGAGAAACTGGGGAACAAAACCCATGACAACCCCATGGACCAGATCGGGTGTGGCACCAATCAGAGAGGCTAATCGGTGACACACCGATAGGGACACACAGATCTGGGGGACACCGATCGATGACACACCTATCTGAACACATTGATCAGTGACACAGTGATGGGGACACATGAATCAGTGACACAACGATCGGGACACACTAATCAGTGACAATGATCAAGATGCTCCAATCAGTGTCACTAACAGGTGACACCACATTGACGCCCTTTGACCAATATAGATGCCCTCCTCACTCACCCTTGGTGTCCAGGAAACCCCAAGCACCTGATTTTTACAATGTAATGGACCAGGAGAGTCCGAGCCATTACAATGGGATTACATTGGATGATTTTTTGAATGTTTTACAATGTAGTTTTTATGTGAAAATGCTATTTGAGGAATACTTATCTTTTATTTTGGGGATATTGTTATAAAAACTGTTTGAGGTTATATGATCCTTGAATTTCAAGAAATTACATGTTATTAATTTTTGGGATGAAAATGTGAGGTATAAGATAACATTTGTGGTTAAATTAAGTTATTGTTATTTTGAGGAATTTTTATAATTTTCATAACGTTATAAAATATAACTTTAGAAAACGGACAACACGCAGACTGTGGGATAACCCGTCGCATCAGGCAAGGTAGCGATAATCAAACCCACAACCAAAGTTTGGATGACATTTATCACCTACCACTAGACTACGTGAAGTCCCTTTTTAGTGTGGTTAATAAATTTTAGTTAAATTATTTTATTGACCAATAATAAGATGATTTGGGATCTTATGTTTTATCATATGGATATATTTTGTATGGGAAAATTATTTGGTGATTATGTGATATATGTTATTTTGGAAAATGTTCATTGTGTTTGGAACACTATATGCTTAAGGAAAATATAATACTATGGAATTTCATTTGAGGAGTAATGGTGGATTTTTATTTTGGAAGAATCTCTATATTTTCATAGAGATTCAGGTTATTAATGCAAATGATTAACCTATCATAGATAAAATGTGATTTGCTTAATTACACTACAGTATGAGACTTTAAGAGTACTTGATTTTATTTTGAGATAAATGTTAAGATTTACTATGATAGACTATGTGATTAAATTATTTTGAGTTTTTTGTTTCAATCATAGTTTGGATTATATTGAAGGATTTTATGATCAATTTTTTATTCAATGGTGTTTATTGAACTTTTTGTATTGTTTGTTTAATTTTGGAAATTAAGATTAGTATTTCTTTCTATAAATGATTATCCATTTTGGGGATCATCTGATATTTACTAACCATTTTTTTGTTAAAATCTAAAGACTATATAAATATATAGTTTATCCCTTTTGAATTACGTGCTTCTTTAGAAGTTGATTCTAGAGCTTCCGGTGTGACTAAGTCATCTTAACTACTCTTCATTTGGAGAAAAGAGGAGTAAGTGGTAGGAAATTATTAAGGGGTGAAACTCTACTTGAAAAGTAAGTATATATCATTAAGTTCAAAACAATTTCATAAATAAATTCTTCAACATTAAGAAATTAAACATAACACAAAATACATTGTTCGTTTACTTTTCTTACTGGGAAACTAATGATCGTTTAACCCATTACAAGTTTGTGGTTTTCTTGTTGTTAACCTTTTCCTGATCAGGTTTTCAACCACTCTCAATCAGAACATGATACATAGTTTATCTTCCATATCTATGTTCTCCTACAGGGAATCCTAGTATGGGTTATCTCGAGTGACCTTTGTACTTCCCTTTTTTTCTTTTAAAATGATAGTTTTTTACTCTTTTTCCCTTGCGGGACTTTCAATGAAGTTACTGAGCCCAATTTTAAAATAGTGAGGAGACAATTTCCAAAAGTGGGAAATAATGTTACACCCTAAAATTTCATAGTATGTAATTTTATTTAAAGTAATTCAATATCTAGTGCTACACGGAACACCATGTTCAAGCTCACAACGACATACCAAACTAGTCGTTCAAAAACCGGTTATGAATAGTATTAAATGCATTTTGAATTTTATGAAATACATATAATCTTAACATCCATATTATGTGTTTCATATAAATAACATAAAAAATTCAATTTTTCAGATGAATGGAGTATTTTTTTAAAAATGAAATTTTAAAACCATTAAATGGAGACCCATTTTTAAATCCAATATTTGACACTTTTATGTATTAAATTTTAAACAATGAACTTATTCATTAGAATTGGGAGATAAAAATTTAGTTTGGATTAATTTTTGGATCTTTTCTGATAACATTCCTATTTTGATGAAGAGTGAAAAATAGTAAATTTTAATTGAAAAAGTCTTTTTTTAAAAATAATTTATAGTAGTAAATTATATAGTTAAATGGTTTTAAATTAAAATTAGATTATTTTTTATAGTTTAATAAAAAAAATATTTAATGTAATTTTACATTTAAATTCGACAAAAACACGTATCAATCTTTTCATAGTTTCTACTTTTCAAAAACCCGCTTTCTGATTTTGAAAACATAATTATATTTTTTAAATTAATTAATAAAACATGTGTGGTTTAAATTTGTTAAAATATATATCATTTTTTAATTTTTAATATTAAAATTTGATTTGGGTGAATTTTTGGTATTTTTCTAAAAGCATTCAATTTTTTATGAATAGTGAAAAACACTCTGTTATTGTTTAAAGCCGAATTTTTATTTAAATAATTATATTTAATTTAAATTTATTTTAATGTAAAAATAGATACATAATACCTATATTAGTATAATTTAATTAATTCAAGTCTTTTTATAATAATATTAGATATATAAAATTTTATTGAACTTTTTGTAGTCTTTTACCCACCTTTTAGGCACATTGGAAAATTATCATAAAACATAATTTTACGTCTTCTATGAATTGAATTTCAAAAATCTAAGAGAAATGGTTGAAATCCCTAAGTTAAATGATGTTCAATAGGATGAAAATAATTTTTGGTGAATAATAACTATTGCATTTTATTTTCCACATATTAAAGTAAATAGGGTAATTAAATGTAAAAATGATATTATAATTACCTTAACACATGTCCTAATATTATTGGATAAGTTTATTTAGACCAAAACCAACTATAGGAAAACAATACGATCATTTTTGATCCACTTGGATTAGATTATGACATTTATTGTATTTTATTTAAAGAAGAGTCAAAAATATTAAATTCAGTGGTTAATAAATAAAAAAATTAATATAGGTTTACACAAAAGATAAATACAACTATAAATATTCACTAGAAATATAAAGAGATTTACTACATAATGGTATTTTATTTATGAATTTTATACATTAAATAATTAAATTTATTTCTGACACAATGATGATGCAGTAATTACCTTATTAATGAGAGATTAAAATAATTGAAATTATAAATTTCAGAATAAATGTAAATAGAAACTTTTTATGAATTACACTAATTTTATATTCAAATATGAAATTTTAGGGTTTTTTAAATGTATTTGTTTCTAATTAATATAGTTTTTTTACTTTCACAAAAACCAAAAACTAAATAGTATTAAAATTGAAATAAATGAGTTTTAAAAACAATTACTATATTATTAAATGATATAATATTTTTAAAAATACATGGTTTGGCCAATGGACTTATATAATAATATATATGTCATTAAAGAACCACTTGTGGTTCATTTTGAATTTTATAGTGACCTTATCTACCATGTAATATAAAAATACAAGAATACATGATAAAAGTTAAACTATTTTACTAAGAATTAAATCTAAAGGATAAGGTTAATACAGCGACCTAAACTGGTATAAAACCTATTGGTTGATAATACTTCTACCCCTTACAACCTTATATTGGAAATAAATCCATTTGGATACATTAGAAACCAAATATAATTTTATAATAAAATAATATTTCATGGTTTTCCTAATGTGACCCTCACCTCCCTTATAAAAGGGTACTTTTCCATCTCTCAAATTAACACAACCAAAACATTGATGGATCTGAATCTACAGATTATACAAAAGAGGGGGGGGGGTGAAATGTGTCTTTTGAAATTTTTTCAATAACTCTTCTCTTGAACGAGTTCTGTCCTTTATACTTTATCAGATTTGATTGTGCAGCAGAAACAGTAAAATTAAGAACACAAAGATGTATAGTGGTTCGGGGAACAGAAAGCCTCGAGTCCACTCCACCAACACTCTACTCCATAAGCTTGGTGATTTTCACTATCTAGTCCTCTTTTCCACAGACCGATTCACAACTAAGTACAGGAAGTTTACACCTTTACAATCCAAGGCAAAACAAAGACTTCTGGTTCAAACATGAACCTACACAGCTTAGAATGAGAAGCTGGTTACTCAAGAATAAAAAATAATTTCAGAAATAAATTTCAAGTTGATCTTCACAATTGCAACAGAATGGAATTGACATCAGATGGATCGAAGCCTCTATAAATATTGATCTTCAAGACGAAGTAGTTTTGAGTTGATCCAGTTGTAGTAGATATTGAGATATAGTTCATAACCTCAAAAGTAGTAGATCCACAGTAGATATACAATGTCGAACAGGTGAAACTTCTATTGAGTTCCTTCTTCATGAACAAACAGAGCTTTTACGCTCCTGTTGAATCAGCAGATCAATCGTGAATTGTTGCAATCTCTGTTTTCCACCTGTTTTAATAATAGATCGATCACATCCCCTTATACCGGGTGTTTCAGAGAGAGCATATATAATAAATCATATCTCCTGCACATTTTTTTATTCATAAAAGTCATCTTCTGATTCACGATATTCAAAAATTTGAATTTACAGAGAAGTCGTAACTTCCCATAAGACTCGGCATAAAAAGCTCCTTTTAATTCGATCTTTAATCCATTAATAAAACGTATTTGAATCATTCAAATTCGTAATTTAAAAACAACTTTAAATCCGTCTTGAAATTCACCCAGAAATCAGCTTACTAATCATTGTACATAAATACCGTCTGCCAAAATTTCTGATGCCAAACGTAAGGTAGATGACGTGGCCTCCAAACGTAGGGTTATTAACACAGTCTTCAGACGTAGGGTTGATAACGTAAGGTTGATAACAAATGTAGGGTTGATCATCCATACTTTTTATTCAACATTCAAACGTATGGTAAAAGATCCATACTTTTACTTGATCCATAATTTTCCATGAACGTATGGTTTTTTACAAAATTAATGTTGATGAACCATACTTTTGAGAAATACACGTAAACTTTAGAATTTACGTATGGTTCTTCTTCCATACATTGCTAAAAAACAAAACATAAGGTTCCTTCTTAATGTAAGGTTATTCTTCCATACATTACTGAAAACATATGGTCGTTTAACCATACTTTTCTTTTATCTCAAAAAGTATACATTATTTCCATCCATACTCTACGTTTATCCACGAAGGGTGTGAACAGTGATTTCAGAACACGCTAAAACAGATTATGCGCTATATTCATCTACGTAAGACGTGAACAGAGTTTCCTGAACGCGCTAAAACAGATTCCGCGCTATGTAATAAATTCTTATTATATCAAGAGTAAAATAAATTAATAATCTCGTGCAAAATACTAAATAAAATCAATAGAAAATAACTAAGGCTATTTGTGAGAATCAAAATTATCATAAAGAGACAGAGTATTATTTTCAATAATCTCCCCCTTTAAATAAAATTAATACGCATTTTTGAAAAAAATACTTTGCTCAACAATCTCCCCCTTTTTGATGATCACAAAACCCATAAAATAATTAAAATTATTTAAACAAAACAAAATTAACTTTCAAAATTCGTTATAAAGTTTTAAGTAAAAACTTCTCCACTAAAAAGATAATTATAAATCCAAATGTCTCATCTAATATTCTCCCTCAATAAAATGAATTCTCCCCCAAAATATTGATGGTGTGTTTATCCAAATTCTCACCATTTTTGTGATATAAAAAATAATGTAAAATCATGGATTTTAACACGTTTAATATTGTACTGAACTGTTAGTAATTTCTATTACGAACAATTTATCAATAACTAAATCTAGAGTACTGGAATATTAAAAAATAAAGTTAGTAAAAAAGATAAGGAAATATACAAATAAACAAAGAAGAAAAATTTTCAATCAAGAATAGTAGTATATATATGGGAATGATATACACAGTAATCAAAGTTTGAGTAAGATAGGCAACATGGTCTATCTCCTCTGAATTGCAGACATGATTTCTGTAAATTATTCCCGAAGTCTCTTCATCATCACATATCCAATCTTGATAGTGAGCTCTCTATTCTCTTGAGTCATATGGATATCCTAAATTAAATTGGCTCTGAAAAAATCATGTATCCTTTCCTCTTTTTCAGAAAATACTGACAGCTTCTCTGATAACTGATCTAACAGAATTCTGATTGATGGCTCACTAGATGTCAATTGATCCACTATGAATTTCTGATTGTCCAGCAACACTGAAAAAGGAGCACTGTTACATTAATGATCTTGTATCCTATCATTCATATTGCCCAACGTAGCTGTTATAGCCTGAAACCTTCTAATTAAATTAGGTGAAGTACCTGATCCACTAACAACATTATTTGCAACTGATGCAAATTGGTTCTCCATAAACAACTTCAAATTTGATAAATCTAACTTCATAACCATTTCAGATTTTAATTTTGTAATAGTAGTTAGCATATCCTCTTTAAACATTTCATCTTCTTGCCTTGAAAATGTACACTCTTTCAGATTTTGAAACATCAAATGTTCTATGTCTAAAGAATTTATCATAGAAGCATTCTCAGATTCCAACTAAGATACTTTTCTGTACAGTTCATAAAATTCTTCTTTCCTTGAATCAGATGCACCTTGTGCTTGATTCACATTCTCAGGTTGATGCAGCAATACCAAAGGCAATGATTCAACATCATATTTCTCTTTTTCTTTGTCATAAGAAGGTTGGTCCATAGATTTTTCCTTAGAGTTTACAAACTCCTCCACAAAAAAATCCTCTTGAAGTACCTCTTTTTGAGGTTCAGAAGCATTTTCATCACATTCATCTGGATCTTTTTCTTCCACTGGATTTTCAAGAACAATTTTTTCAAAAGTTTCCTGAGATCTGGCCACTTCTTCACCAGGCACTGCCTCCGTCTCTTATTCCTGTTGAAGTGAAACTTCAACATCAAAAACAATATGTACCTAATTTTCCCTTTGAGCTTCTTCTTGAGCTCCTTATTTCTCTACTAGAGTCGTTCTCTCAGTAACATCTTCCATTGTTTTATCAGTAACAAATTCTCTCAAAAAAGAATAAGAAAATAAAGGTTCTGTTGGAGTTTCCAAAGCAGTAGAAGTGACTTCTTCATTTACTAGTCTTTTTATTCTTGATTTAAGTCCCTACTGGCTTCTGTCTTCCTCAAAATCTTCCACTTCAAAGAGAATCCTTCTTGCTACAATGCTGAATCTAGATTCAGCTTGTCCCTCCTGGGACTTAGAAGGTTGAGCCTGAGCACTTTCTAAGTCTTCCTCACCTCCTAATGGAAAAAGTTATCCTTTAATCATGCTCCAGAAATATCCAACTTTCCTCAAGGTTCCAGAATTAAACGTATTACTGTGATGACATTTAACTCTTACATCCACTAATCTCACAATATCTTTCTTAAACATAAGCTTAGAAATAAATCTACCAAAGGTATAGAAATTCATTCTGTCCTCGCTTTGACAGCAGTAACTAAGATACCTTATCATGTATCATGGAGATATTAACTTAATATCACTTAATATAAGAAACATTATATACATATCATGGTACAAAATCATCCCCATTTCTACCATCTGTGGAGCTATTCTAGTCTGAATAAATTTTACCAAAATCTTCTGATCAGGCTCCAAATCCTTAACAAACATTTTCTTTATTTTCATGGTACCGAAAAGAAAAGTCATAATGTCATTGGATTTATGCACAGAATCTCATATATTCTTCAAGTCAAAATGAAAAAATCCCTCGTGAGGGCAGTTGAGAATCTGACTAATCTCTACTGAAGAAATTGAGAAATCCCTATCCTCTATTTTAGCCATCATACTATCTTCGGTATCTCCCAGACTAATCTATACAGATTTGTATAAGTATCTATGTTCTACTTCATACAGAAACTCCATATTTTCACTATTGAACATATGTTCAAGATTATAAAATGACAACGCTTGATTCAATAACAGATTCATCTAAAATAACCAGTCAAGAACGATTACCTTACCAGGTAAGATTTTTCTTCCCTAAGTGCGTTGTCTCTTGGCATTGCTCGGCTCGGCCTCACTGGCTCTTTTAGTCCTACCATTTCTGTGAGAGTCTCTAAAGGTTTGAAGGTTAGGGTTTCAGAAGTTCGAAGGTTAGGGTTTTAGAAGAGGAAGTGAAGGGGTTTAGAAGTCAAAAAGGCTCCGACATCCTTGATTCCCATGTAATCAGTCATCATTACATATATTTAAAAACAAATAAATTTTTCATATGATGAATGGTAAGAAAACTTAAACAGTATTCAATAAACAAAATAAAATAAAAAATTATTTAAAATTAAGTAAACCTAGCTCCCCCTTAATAAAATCAAACCTTGCAGTGGGACGATGTTTAGTAAAAATATCTGCTAATTAAATTTCAGTATTTGTAAATTTTAAAAATATATCTTTTTTAATAACATAATCTCTTAAAAAGTGATTCCTTATATCAAAGTGCTTAGTTCTAGAATGACTAATAGGATTTTTTTAAAATATTAATTGCACTCGTATTATCACATAATAAAGGTGTATTATTAAAATTTAATCCAAAGTCCATATGAGTGTTTTTCATCCATAACACTTGTGCACAGAAACTGCCAGTAGAAACATATTCTGCCTCAGCTATTGACAGGGAAACTGAATGTTGTTTCATACTAGACCATGATACTAAGGACTTTCCTAAAAAGTGACATGTACTTGATGTACTTTTTCTATCTAATCTACAACTTCCAAATTCAGAATATGAATATTAAATCAAATTAAAATAAGAAGATTTAGGATAAAGAAGAGATTGAAAAACTGTTCCTTTTAAATAACTAAAAATTATTTTAACAGCAGTTAGATGGGATTCTTTAGGATTTGATTGAAATCTAGCACAAAGACATATTGAATACATTATATCTGGCCTTCTAGCAGTAAGTTATAACAAGCTACCAATCATACCTCTATATAACATGTTGTCATCTGATTTCCAAGTTTCATCCAAATAATGTTTTATATTAGTACACATAGGAGTTGTAAATGTCTTGATGTTCTCAAGTCCAAATTTCTTAAGTAAATCAGTAATGTATTTGATTTGATTTAAAACATTTCCAAAATCTTTTTAAAATATTTGAAGACCCCAAAATAAATTTAATTCTCCTATCATAGTCATTTCAAATTCTTCTTGCATTAATTTTGAAAATTCCTGACCAAGAGTTTTATTAGTTGATCCAAAGATTACATAATCAACATATATTTGAATCAATAAAACATATTTTTCACAGTTTTCTTATAGAGTGTTGGGTCTTCCATTCCAACAGTGAAATCATTTTTTAAAAGAAAAGAACTTAATCTTTCATACCAAGCTCTAGGTGCTTGTTTAAGCCCATAAAGAGCTTTAGTATGTTAAAAAACATAATCATGTTTTTGAGAGATTTCAAAACCAGGAGGTTGCTCAACATAAAATTCTTCCATTAAATAACCATTTAAAAAGGCAGATTTAACATCCATCTGATATAATTTAAAATTCATATAAGATGCATAGGCTAAAAGAATTCTAATGGCTTCTAACCTAGATACATGTGAAAAAGTCTCATCATAATCTCTTCCCTATTCAGGATTATATCATTTAGCTACAAATCTTTCATTATTTATAGTTATTGTACCTTGGTCATCCTGTTTATTTAAAAAAACCCATTTGGTTCCTATTACCGGATAATTCTTAGGTCTTTCCACTAAATCCCAAACATCATTTCTTTTAAACTGGTTTAATTCATCTTGCATTTCTATTACCCAACATTCATCATCTAAAGATTCTTCTATAGTCTTGGGTTCTTATTGAAATAGGAAGGCATAGAATTCAACTAGGTTTCCTATGTTTCCTCTAGTTTGAACACCAGTTTCTAAGTTACCTATTACAGTTTCTAAAGGATGATTCTTTAGGGTTTTAGACTGTCTAGGTAATACATTTAAAGGTTCTTCATTATCATGTTCCTATGAACTGGACTGAATTTCTTTTATATCATTTTCAAAATCATTCATTAAATTCTCAAGTCTCATGTTATCACTAGAGTCATGTTCATCCATTTGTTCTATCCTTTTATCAAAAGGATCAGATTCATCAAATTTCACATGAACTGATTCTTCAACAATCCTTGACTTCTTATTATAAACAATATAAGCTTTGGAGGTAGAAGAATATCCTAAGAAAATACCTTCATCAGATTTTGGATCAAACTTACCAAGATTATCCATGGTGTTTAAGATATAAACCTTGCATCCAAAAACTTTAAAGTAATTTACTTTAGGTTTTCTGTTATTCCATAGTTCATAGGGTGTCTTTTTCAAAATAGGTCTAATTTAAACTCTATTAATTATATAACAAGTTGTATTCACAGTTTCTACCCAGAAATATATAGGTAGGATATATTCATTTAACATAGTTCTAGAGATTTATTGAATTGGTCTGTTTCTTCTTTCTACAATCCCATTCTGTTGAGGTGTTCTGGGTGCAGAAAAGGTGTGTTTAATACCCATATTTGAGAAAAAGGAATTAAATTCCATATTCTCAAATTATCCACCAAGATCACTTCTTAATGAGATTATATTGAAACCTTTTTCATTTTGAACAGATTTGCAGAAATGTTCAAATAAAGTAAAAGCTTCATTTTTAAATTTCAAAAATAAAATCCATGTAAATCTTGAATAGTCATCAACTAAAACATATATATAAAATTTACCAGCTAAGATTTCTACTCTTGAAGGTCCAAATAAATCCATATGAATATGTTCCATAGGTTTAGATGTAGCAACGTTATTAACAGATTTGAAGGATGATTTTTGTTGCTTGCCAAGTTGACATGCATCACAAAATCTGTCACTTTCAAATTTGAGACAAGGTAAATCAGAAACTAAATTTTTCTTGGATAACTTATGTAAAACATATACACTGCAATGAAAAATACTTCTATGCTAGATCCATGATTCACTTACTTTAGCAGTCAAGCAGTTTACTTGTTTTTTACACAAGGAATTTAAATCCAAAGTATAGACATTTTCAGTTCTCAGTGCTTTAAATTTAAATAGTTTATCTTTAGAAACAGTACATCAAATGTTAGTAAAATCAACAGTATATACATTATCACAAATTTGAGAGATACTTATCAGATTGTGTTTTAGTCCTTGTATATAAAGTACTTTGTTGATTGAGACTGTTTTTGGATCACCAACAGTTCCAATGCCAATGGTTTTCCTTTGGAATTATCACCAAATGTGAAAAGTCCTCCTTCCTTTTGATTGAGTGAATAAAAATTCAATGAGTTTCCACTCATTTGTCTTGAGCAGCCATTGTCCATGTACCATATATCTTTTCATCTATGGTGACCTGCTACCTGCAAAGACATTCAAACAAATATCTTTGGTACCCATATTTTGTTGGGTCCGGTAGTGTTAGCTAGCAATGATCTAGGTATCCAGATATGCTTTGTTCTTTTAAAATTTGGTGAATCATATAAGTCTTTTGAAATATAGGCTTTCTTAATACAACAAAGTTGAGGTTGTCTTAAGAAATAATTTTTAGCTACATGTCACTTTTCCCTACAAAAATTACAATTAAACTTTTTAGAGCTAAGAACAAAATAATTTTTATATATCCTTGGTTTTGATCTTTTAATAACAATTCCAAATCTCTCATTTTTAATGATAGTTTTTCCCTGAATTTCATTTAATGAATTCTCCCCTTTTGTAAAAACCAATGCAGTCTGTTTTTAAGATTCTAATTCATCCTGCAGTGATTTTATTCTTGATTCAAAATTAATATAGTTAGTGTTAATCAAATTGTATTTATCAGTTAATTATTTATGTTGTTTCAGAATTGTGTCTCTTTCATCAAAAACGGCTTTATGTTTATTTTTCAATGACTTATGTTTCTTAAAGAGTGAGTTATATCTTTATTCAAGCATATTGCAGTAGGCTGCAAGTTTTTCATTTGCGTAGCTTGATTCAGAATGTGATTTAGACGAGTAATATGAGTGTACCTCATTAGTTTCTTCCATGAAACACATGTTTTCCTATTGATTGACTTATTATTTCTCTAAGCTTGATTTAGAAGAGCTACTAGAGTCCTTAGATACACTCCAAGTGGCTTTCATAGCTTTCTTGTCTTTTTCTCAAATTCATTTCTTTTGAAGAATTTATTCTTCTTTGCATCCTTCAATTGTGGGCAATATGGTCTGATATGTCCCATTTTTTGCATTCATAACATCTCACTTCCTTATTATCTCCCTTAATGGATTTTTTGAAGCCTATTTTCTTGCTATAGAATTTTCTAAATTTTCTGGCTAGTTGAGCCAGTTCATCATATGAGTTGGATGAGTCAGAGATTTCTGATTTAGCTTTGACTTCTTTTCTCTTCATCTTTCTATTCTTTTGTAGTGAAGTTACGTTCAAGGCAGTATCTTCTCTTTTGATAAACAATTTATGTTCATTAGCTTCATCATTCACTTCAACTTCATACATCATCAGTGTACCAATCACCTCTCACATAGTTAGATCTTTGACAGGTGTTGATTGTATGATTGCAGCAGAGATATCATTCCATCTAGTAGGAAGTACTCTCAGTACTTTTAATGCTTGATCAGATTTCATGATAGGTTCTCCTAGAGCAGTTATGTTATTGACAATTTCTGTCAATCTCCCATTCATTTGGATAATGCTCTCACCTTCAATCATTATGGAAGTATCAAATTTCAATTTTTCAGTTGCATATCTCATTTTCCTTACATTATCCGTTCCTTAATATGCCATACCTATTGTTTGCCACATCTCATATGCTATCGGGCATTGAGATACTCTGTTAAATTAATTTGGTCCTAGACCACAGATAATTGCATTCATAGCCTTCGAGTTAATATCTTACTCTGGCTCTATAGCAGCACTACATGCCTTAGGATTTTCAGGAATTTCATAAGGAGTCAGAATCATTCAATAAACTCTATATCCGAGGTTTTTCAGATATATTATCATGCACAATTTCCAGCAACCATAGTTGTATCCATTAAAATATGGTTCTATAACCATCGAAATCCCTTCTCTTGTATCAGTCATGATGCTCTGTTGTATAATCCTTAAATTCTTTTAGCTTTCTAAGGCTCTATCAGAAGCTCCCCCTCTGATACCAATTTTTGGATCTGAATCTACATATTATACAAAAGAAGGGGGGTGAATTGTGTCTTTTGAAATTTTTTCAATAACTCTTCTCTTGAATGAGTTCTGTCATTTATACTTTATCAGATTTGATCATGCAACTGAAAAATTAAAATTAAGAAGACAAATATGTATAGTGGTTCAGGTAACAGAGAACCCCTAGTCCACTCCACCAACGCTCTACTCCATGAGCTTGGTGATTTTCACTATCTGGTCCGCTTTTCCATAGACCAATTCACAACTGAGTACATGCAGTTGACACCTTTACAATCCAAGGAAAAACAAATCCTTCTGGTTCAAACATTAACCTACACATCTTAGAACGAGAATCTAGTTACTCAAGAATAATAAATAATTTCAGAAAGAAATTTCCAGTTGATCTTCACAATTGCAACAGAACACAGTTGACAGCAGATGGACCAAAGTCTCTAGAAATATTGATCTTCAAGACGAAGCAGTTCTGAGTTGATCCAGTTGTAGTAGATCTTGAGATATAGTTCACAACCCCAGCAGTAGTAGATCCACAATAGATATACGATGTAGAACAGGTGAATATTCTATCGAGTTTCTTCTTCTTGAACAAACAGAGCTTTTACGCTCCTGTTGAATCAGCAGATCAATCATGAATTGTTGCAATTTCTGTTTTCCACCTATTTTAATAATAGATCGATCACATCCCCTTGTTCCTTGTGTTTCAAAGAGTGAATATATAATAAAGCATATCTCCTGCACATTTTCTTATCCATAAAAGTCTCCTTCTGATTCATGATATTCAAAAATTTGAATTTACAGAGAATTCGTAACTTCCCTTAAGACTCGGAATAAGATGCTCCTTTTAATTCGATCTTAAATCCATTAATAAAATGGATTTGAATCAGTCAAAGTCGTAATTTAGAAATGACTTTAAATCTGGCTTGAAATCCGCCCAGAAATCAGCTTACTGATCATTGTACATAAATACCTTCTACCAAAATTTCTGATGCCAAACATAAGGTTGATGACGTGGCCTCTAAACATAGGGTTAATAGAACAGTCTTCAAACGTAGTGTTGACAACGTAAGTTTGATAAAAAATGTAGTGTTGATCATCCATTCTTTTTCATCAACATTCAAATGTACGGTAAAAGATCCATACTTTTAATTGATCCATACATTTCCAAGAACGTATGGTTGGTTACAAAATTAAGGTTGATGAACCATACTTTTGAGAAATACACGTAACCTTTATAATTTACATACGGTTCTCCTTCTATACTTTACTAGTAACCAAAATGTAAGGTTCCTTCCTAACGTAAGGTTCTTCTTCCATACTTTGCTGAAAACGTATGGTTATTTAACCATACTTTTCTCTTATCTCAAAAAGTATAAATTCTTTTCATCCTTACGCTATGTTTATCAACGTTGGGTATGAACAGTGATTCCAGAACGTGCTAAAATAGATTCCGCGCAATATTCATCTACGTAAGATGTGAACAGTGTTTCCCAAACACGTTAAAACAAATTCCGTGCTAAGTAATAAATTCTTGTTATTACAAGAGTAAAATAAATTATAAAACTCCTGCAAATTACTAAGTAAAATCATTATAAAATATCTAAGTGTATTTGTGAGATTCAAAATTATCATAAAAAGACAGAGTATTATTTTCAATAATCTCCCCCTTTAAATAACATTAATACGCATTGTTGAAAACAATACATTGGTAAAAAAACATTTCACTCAGCCAATACCTTCTCAAATATCCTCCAAAATACCATAACTAAATCTTGTAGGCCTTATATTGATTAGAAATCTAACTTAAGGATCCCTTTTGATCAAATCAAAAGGAAGATCCCGAAGAAGAGGTAATAATTTCAACACCTCTTTCAAAGATCTTTTTCTTCTTCCACTTCATCTTTCTTTGTTATTTCTATACCAAAATAATAACTACAGTTTCTTCTACATACTATGATTATATTATAAATATGGAACAACCAAATTCATTATTCAATCCATCCTATGAATGACAAAGTCCCAATACGTGCATATGTACGGTTTACCATCTCCAAGTCATGGTGTAGTCTGTTATTCATCACTTCATTATTTGGATGGGTAAAATATAAAGTATAATTTATTTAATTAATAAATATAAAATTTTAATGATTGTTAATATATTATATACCATCCAATTACATACAATATCACTATCAATAGAATGATATTTTCACTTTTGTGTACGTACAGATTACCCAGTCCACGAACGCGGTGAGTTTCATTTCCCATCATAACCATTCACAAATAATTTTCATTTTATGATTTAAAATAATTTTTAAGAACTCAATATAATTTTGCACATAAATAAAATAAATCCTATCCATGTCAAACATGACTTGTGTAAGAAAACATAAAAATGAAAATGAATCAGTTATCACCCATAACAATGATATTACTGAAATTTTATTGACAAAGCATTATTAGAAGATCATATGTGATATCATATTTTTATATGTGGATATTTTATAATTTAAAAACAATTATCTAACTATTACATAGTTGGTTAATGTACCCTCCACTATGGTAAAGTACAAGGTATTGGGTTTTCATCTCACTTATTATTCCCATGAGATTCATGATATATTACCACTATTTACTTTTGTGTAGTGTACATACTACCCATGATTGTATTATTTATGTAATATAAATTTATTTATTGGTATTTAAATATTAATTGTATGATCCTTCTTTCATGGGGTGTATGTTTTGTATGTTTCCAAATTGGTAAGGGAATTTTTAATTTCGATTTCCACTTACTCGGTTTTACACACACTTCATTGTTTATTTTACTCCAAGATTATGTGTTAAATAACAATTTATTTATTTATTTAGTAATTTACACTCCCATTTATGCGTATATACTTTTGATACACCTAATCACTCCACTGCTATTTTTTCATTTCATCGATATGAACTTGATAAGAGTAATCTTAACTCAACTCCCATTCATTGAGTTAAACATCCAAGTCATTGGTGTTGTTTTTACAAGAATATGTGTGAATGTCCACTGATTTATTTACACTGAATATCCAATAAATTTTTTCATATTTATAATTTTCAAACACAATTATTTCATTAATTTATCCTTCACCCAGTGATATGGTATTTATGAGGAATTTCATCTCAATTTACATTCCTTTGAGACTTCATGGTTGTTATGTGCCAATTCACATTTATGTGGTGTATAAACTATACTCTGACATAGTATATCATGAATCCCTTTATTTTCATTATTTTTTAATGTTTTAACTACCTCAATTAATTTTATACATGCATCTCTAATTTGGTTAGGAGCTCTAAATAAAATATCATTTTAAATGTTTTATAGATTTATTCTTACAAATCTTTCTCAATAATGATGATGTTCTAAAATCGTGTTATGAATTTATTTATATGGAAAAGAATGTTTTAAATTAATATTAATTTTATAATTGTCAATGTGTTATTGGAAACATTAAATCAAAAATCAAATTTTAATAGCTTCTTGACAAATATTGATAATTTTATGTGTTTTTATGAAAAAGGTTGATATTTCTCTCAAATAGTTTTACTGATTATTTTCATATATGTCAATATCCTTAATTATTATTGACTGAGGTTGATTTATTAAAATTAAATCTTCTATATTATTATAAATTAGTTATTTTTTATTGTGGATGTGCTATATTTTTATACCATTCTTTTTTTGTGGTTAATGTATTGACATTTCGTTTGATAGTTTTAATAAAAATGTTTAGATTATGTTTCACCCTTTTCATATGAGGAATGCATTGGACATAGTAAGTGATTGGTGGGGCCTACTATATCCCCTAAATGCATAAGTAGGTCTCATGGGACAAACTAGTGTCTTGGAATATGGCCTTCAAAAAATCTTATTTTTAGTATTAGCATGAGGCCTTGACTATGTGGTTATGATATCTGAAATTATGCATTCCATCATTATGAAATTAGCAATTGAAATTATATGTGGTTATTATACTAATAGAAAATATATGTGAATAAGAAAATGGAATTATTTGATTTATATTTTCCATATTATACTAAAGTTTATGTTTAAAAGGATTGTGTTATAATCTTATACATTGTCTTAAATTTTTATGCTTATTTATAAATTTTTTCTCTATAGTATTATCCTAACTAAGCATCTGAGCTCACCCCTTTTATTATGTTTTCTTTATCCCAAGATGTGAAGAAGTATATTATGATTTACCTATAGGTATAGGATAAGGGTTATGAGTGTTTTTAAAGGGGACACGTTGTTGTTTTTTATTTTATTATGTAATGTAAAACTTATGTATGTATCTAGAACTTACAAGGATACTAAACTAATTGGCCTTTTGTGATATGATCTCTTGTGATCTTGAAAATGTTATGTAACAATGCACTGAAGATGGGTATCTAGGGCCAGGGAATTACATTTTCTTTACCAATTCATTAATCTTGATACCATTTTTGGTTTTATTTATTAATATTTTCTTCAATGTTTTCATTTTTATCTAAATAAATTTCTATTCCCTTTATTTTATAAATTTTTTTGAAATGATATCAATTACATAATGAGTATTTATTCATTTTCCAAAATAATGGTAATATATATATTATAAATGTTTTTATATATGTTAACATTGATTAATGTTTCACATTGGAATAAACTCAAATATTACCCTAAACACTTTTTAATTTGATGAATTTCAGAATTTATATTGAAATTTTCATGTAAAAAATGTCATTTCCACTGATTAATTTGTTTCTGTTTCACATATAAAATTTCCCATGTCCTCTTGGATCACATATGTATGATTTATCCTTATATTATTGGTGGACCCTATATATAAATATAATGTATTGGGAAATATTTGATATCTCATTAGATAATAATGTATCATAGGAATCTGAATTCCTTAAAAAGTATGTTAAAAGATACATGGACGTGAATTCCGAACCCAGTAGGATATATGAGATAGGGATGTGACTTCTTCACCCACGACTCTATTAGTGACATTTAATTGAATTTTTAGACAACTATTTTATGGGAGATAATAATTTTGATGTCTACCCACTATGTTATGGGGCCAAGGATGCGAATTCATGACATATTCTGTTATGGAACACATGAATTTGAATTCATGACCTAGTATTTTATTATAGGAATCGATGTAAATTCCAGAAACACTATGATAATGTATTCATGGAAGTGGATTTTTACCCACTATGTTATGCGATGTAAGGACATGAATCCTTACCCAATATGTTATGGGATTCATGGAGGATAATTTTCAAACAAATATTTATTAGTATATATGGATTTAAATTTCTATACAACATTGTTATGGGATATTGGGATTTGAATTCGCAAACCACTAAATTATGGGAGATGGGGATGTTATATGGGAATCATCTATGGACCCACTATATTTTGGGATACATGGATAATAATTCCTAACCCATAATTTTATCTGATATAGATACGTTAAATTCCAAATCACTTTGTTATTAGAGATATGAATATGAATTCCATTCCCACTATGTTATGGGATATTTATATGTGAATTCTTCAAATATTGTGATAGTAGAGATTGGGATGTGAATATATTAACCACATTGTAATGTGATGTGATGGTGTGAATTCCAAAAACACTATGTTATGATTTACTATTCCTAAGTTTATTACCTATTATTAAATATCTATGTTTTTCTTGATGGATAATATTTATGTTATCTTGTTTTTAAACTCTTAGTCAATATTATATGATTTATAATTTGAAATTACATGTCCGTATTTAATTCACTTTGGAAAAATATTATAATTAAATGTTATTTCTTATTAGATAATTCTATTATTCTGGATTATTCATATGGTTATTATTCATACCACAATAAATCATTTTCACCTTTTCTCTATTACAAAGAATTTCATACCACCCCATTATATTGTTTCCCATTCCCTTGGAAATGAATGTGATTGTAACATAGGATAATTATTGAAGGAGATATTTTATAGATAAATTATAGAGATATATTGACAATAATATTTTTATGTTTATTACCACCAAATAAATGAATATTTTGGTTTCTAGGATAGTGTGATGATTTTTTTCTGTAATGTCCATATTCTAGAAATATATGTTTGTATGTCTTGAGTTATCTCACATAGTATCAAATCCTATTTGTAATGTTTTTTTTTTCACCGGACATATAAGTTTGGGTCTAGGGTGTAACACCTAAATTGGAATCATCATGTCTGAGTTGAACTGACACATGACTTCATGAATGAATCTCAATACCTAAGAGGGTACCAACTAGAGTTGGTGGTTTATATGTGTTGGGGAGAAACTATACTCTCAATAATCATATCCATACAGTAATAATAAAAAATACATACACATAAATGAACTAAACATCAGAATAGAACAAAACATAAATTATATTAAATAATATATGTCTAGTCAAGTCAAATAAAATTAGACAAACTGGAACCCCAATGTTGTAGTTCAATAAGAATAATCATAAAAATGGTATATAATAAATAAAAGATACTACAAAAGTTATTTATTTTCCTTCATGATAATAAATACATCATTGAACTATATTATCCTAAAAAACCTACCATTTGGTTCTTGACCTTATCTAAATCTTAGATCATGATGTCTTACATGATCATTTATATAATCATATGTGGTGTGAGTATAATCGATGTATGAAACATATAATGGATCAATAACATTAGTGTACTTGAATACAGAGTTGAATATCAGGAGGCGATGGTAAATTCAATTAATATCATACATTCAATCATATACTAAATGGTCACGCAAAAACAAAGTTTCCATGTACCCTGATCAAAACATCTTTGGTTCCATTCTAGAATAATGTCATATATAGTTTCTATATGACTAATATCATGATATATGGCTCCATACATCCTTTATGGGAGAATTTCCCACCCATCTTAATGGGTGAGTTACTCATGACCAGTGGCTACATGTACTCCCCCGATGGTATCTACCCATGGCATGACAAAAAAATGGAAATCTGTACATATACATGGATGTTGCCCATATGCACATCATACCGGCATAAGGAACCACATCTAATTGAATATAACAGTATCCCTCCTGGGTTAATTACATTTCATGTTATTTCACTATCCATCCAATATAAAAATCCAAAATTAGAGAGTAATATCCCCCAATATCCACCGCTATAGGGACAACTATTTTTGTCATGGAAATAGACCAATATAATCAATGGGGAATAGATTCCATAGGCTATATTAAAATCTTCATGTAATTCAAAACATAGAATGTGGAAATATTTCTAATTAAATATTTTTCATTATATGACACAATAAAAAGGCACAACATTGAAAGGGAAAAAACATTTCATACCAAACACTGTTCTCATGGGCCAAACACACGATGAATTCGAAACAAACAAGGGTCTATACATTAGGTATATAATCTAAATACAACCATGAAAAAACCACATACAAGTTCAAATTATGGTAAGTAATTCCTACCTTTAAGGAATTAATTTTTAATTCAAATATCCACTAATGGATGATACCCAAATGACGTCTGTACACCAATTATCATTAGAAAAATTCCTAATCCATCATAATTGAGTCCCTAGAATTGGTATTCAAGGATTATATCATAATAAAAGAACAAATCCACATAAACTCCCCAAAATAGATTCATTATAAATTTAATATCTATGATCGACCAAGGAGTGGTCATTGATTCTCAGAATAAAAAAATCATCAATCAATCAAGAATTAATCCTCCTTTAGTTCTTAGTGATGATTCATAGAGCTATCCCACATGTAAAGTGTATATTATCTATTATAAAAGATAAAGAAAAATAGGATTCAAATAGATATATATTACCTTTATATAACTCACTAGGCAAATCTAGATATCATATACCCAATATTAGCACAAGAGGAAACCTATAGCACCAAAGGAGAGATATCTGAGAGGTTTTGGACATATTATGGTGGAATTAGGGTAAGTGTTTGAAAAATAACTATATCAAAGTAAAATAAAAAAATCCATTTGTGAAATATTTTTTTGGATTACAATATATGGATGGTATCTTGATGATATATTCCCATCGATTGGTCGGTGTGATTAATATGACTATTGGTCCCACTAACAACACCACTGTCTAGACGATAAATCCCACAACCCTAGTGAAGTCCATGATTTATCCACAAAATAGTTCAAACATTCTTCTAACCAATATTATTAATCATAGATACTACATTTCCTATAATGAACACATTCAAGGGAATATAAAGTATAAAATGTGAGCCCCAACATAATAAAATGTACCTCTAATGTTGAGGATACTAAAATTATGATTCTCTAAAAGATTTTTTCACTAGAAAAATACAAATAGGAATAATAAATGAAAAAATAATTCCATTTTAGTAGAACATCTGACTCAGGAACCAAATTCTCCTCTCAAACTTGACTATGCTCCCATAGGAGTATGAGAGTGGCATCATCTTCCTAAAAACACTTTCTCTCTTTAGCCTTGGATTCACACCTATAACACCACAAATATTTATTAGGCTCCATCTCAGTGTCCTCAAATTAAATCATATGAAAATTAATTAGAATGTACCTAAAGATCTTATATAAATTTATTTCATCTAGGGAACTATATTACCATGGATGAAGATCTAAATGTTATTCCAAAATAATTATATACTCGGTAATTGTGAATGCTCTAAAAAATATTAGTTATGTCTTCACTTTCTTCCACAAATGTCTATTCCCTAAAAAAGGTGTCACCCATGTGAATACTTGGTCTTCCACCACAAAATCCAATTGTCTCCTCCTACTATAATATTAAAATATGTTTCTACATAGAGTATATATCTTCCATTTTTTCTACCACTCTATCTCTATGGTGTCTTATATCATACACTTCCCCACAACTACTTCCTTACTAGACACATGCCAATATAGTACTGAGTGACAAGATTAAAATTAAAGAGCCTCAAAAGGTTATATCTAAACTGATCTATGGATGTTTTTGTTCTATGAAAACTCATCCATGGCCAAATCATGATCCCATGTTCAACTAAGGTCTAAAACAACTTCACAAAATAGTACCACTCCTTTTAGAATATAGATCATATATTCATCACCTAAGGACCATCCTGGAACTAGGTTTTCCCCTTCTAATCATTCCTGGATCACCTCATGTTCAATATCTACCTCTTTACTATTCTTCACCTGGTATATTAATTAATACCTGGTAACAAAAGTTTAAGATGTCATTATATGGGGATCCTCATATGAATATATCAACCACTCATCCATCAATCTCATCAGATGTAATTATTCATATTAAGGAATCGCACCAAGATCCATTGTCTCTGTCATTTTCCTCTTAATATCATCTACAATTAATATATATTTACCTGGAGTATATGATACATGAAAGTAAAATTTATTCAGATACTCCACTCATTACATCTAACATAGATTCAAATAAAGTCGTGATAATATTTATCACATGATCTTGTGGTCTTTGTAGAAAAAATATATCACCCAAGAGATAGTATGAAAATCACTTTAAAGAAAATACCATAGTTTTTGACACTAACACATGCAATGGGTAGTTCAACATGCATGGATGCAGATGATGTGACATATAAGTCACTAATTGATCCCCATTCATCAACACAACTTCCAATGTAGAACCAGAGGAAAAAAACCATATATCCAATCCTAGGATATCAATGAATAAAAGCTGGATCATCATGAATCACCACTTTAGCTCTAAAAAATCTGAAATTGATCATATAACTCAAACATCACCCACTTTTTGGTCATATATAACATCAATGATGCTAAATAAGGGAATCCCTGAATGAACCATTTATAGTAAACTTTATGACCATTGAGGCTCATTATATCAAACTCATTCCAATACCTAACCCAAGTCATCCCAACCTCTACCAACTCCGCTTCTACAAAAATCCATGTATAATAAATTATATACATAAGGAACTCCACCAACTATGTCCAAAAGTGACCCTTAAATAGTTTGGTATAAATAAGATGCACTCAATGTTTGTACAATATATTCTCAACTTCCATAGAATTCATATCTAATATCCATCAGAATATCTAGATATAATATCTGAATAGAAAATGGATTAATTAATGACATGGAAAGAAAATACCATTTTTTAGATCTATGAACATCCCTATCACATTTTCCACCCTAAAAGGCATGAAATATTACTAATTCAATCCATATATACACATAAATGTTTTCTGGGTGAAATCCACCACTCTGATCAGCACCTAATGGAATCCTAAATGAAGATAATTCCTGGAAAACCAATGGGATCAACATAAATTATTAAAAAGATTTCAAATCCCAGGTAAATTGTATATATTACTCACTATTACCTAATTGAGATTCATTTAGTCCACATAGAGCAGTACACTACCATCCTAATTCATGGAAAACAATATTGGAGAAATGAATTGAGCTACTATTGGCCTATCAAATCCTATGACATGAAAATCCTATTACTATATCTTTAATTCCCATAAAACATCTAGTTCCATATGATATGTTTAAATTGATATTAGCTGCTCCATAGGTATAATATCAATCCAAATCACAATGAAATTTTCTGTATATGTACGTGAGATGTTTTATTTGTAAAATCTAGGCAATTTTCTACTATTGGAGGTAAAATATGGTTGGACGACACTGATTCTACTTTGAGATCCAAGACCACTACTTTCACAATGAAATCTCCAACCTTGCTCAGTTCGGGTACCATCATTCCTATTTTGAGATCCCAATCAATAGTCAACATGGATATTTCACCTATGGGATTTATGGAAGATACACATCTCTTTTAAGAGTCTATATAAGATATATTACTTTTTAACCAGTCCATTTCAAATATATTATTGAAAGTAGTCATATATTAGATGATGGAGTCCCATAGATTCCTATATCCAACCAAAACTATGATAAATTATGTAATTCTTTGAATATAGTGTACATTAATTCCCAACATAATGTCAAGGGGGAGAAACTCCTAAAATAACGTTACTAGTAAATCTTTTCCAATAATGACTATTGCATTTATGAAAAAATCGGAAGGTTTTGTGTCAAACAAGGAAGTAGATACCACAGAGGGAATTGAGATCACACATCTAAATATAGAAGGTCCCACTCTACCAATTTATGTATCCTAATACATCACAAAAATCCTTCCTATATTTCTATAATATATTTTCCTCTATGGTGAATAACTATTCTGAGTCACCAGTGTATATAGTTCTTTAGTCTGTTATCAGCAACTTCTTCTTTTACTAAGACAAAGCCTCCTTAAATGTAGACATGACCCGTTAGAAGAAAGTCACTGTAGGAGATCCATCTTTCTACATTAGTGGAATTCCCTATGATTATTCATGTATAATGTACTAAAATTCCTCTTATATACATAGTTGTAGAACATGGTAGAACCTCATAACATTAATATATTATAATAATACTTACTCTTATCCACCAATTTCCACCCATATCTACCTCCAAATACTTCCTCCTCCAACAATCAAAAGTGGCACTTGTTTTATAACTATGACGTCCATCCATTAGGGCACTATATGTTGGAAGAAACCTTTATGAATATCATCCTCTGTCCCCACCTCAAAATTATAGGTCTTGTGATGAATCTATTCATATTTCATTAATTCAAATCCTATAACGTGAAATATAAGATACATATAAAGGAAAATTTTAAAAATCGCAGCCTTTTATACCTCATTCCCAACTATTTTTTTTGAATATCATAAAATGTCTAGAAAATGATTAACGAATGTAGAAACCAACATCATCATCAATTTAATCTCTATAAAAATTGATTCTTAGCGAATATTATGAGTTTTAGGGAAGAACTCCTCAAATAATTGATCCTTGAAGGACTCATATGAAAGACCCTAACAGATTCATTTCTACACTATAATTCTCCAGTACCTTTTAGATAATCCATAATGCATAAAGGAATTATGCATCACCATATTTTCATCAAGAGTCTCTACTAGATAAAAGGTGCCCTCGAAAATGTCAATCTAGTCCTCAAAATCTAGAGGACCACTACTACCTTGGAATTTTGGCAGATATTTGAGCCATAAATTTCAGGCGTAGTTGAACATCATCATATATAGTCCTCTACCCTAATTAAGCACTACCTGGAGGACTCAGAGAATGGGTGGGTTTATCAACTAAACCAAAGGAGAAGGCTTGGGAACATTATCAGGTGAATCCTTCTACATAACATGTGGCAGAATTGGAATGTCCTCCCTAGTAAGGGAATTCTAATATTTTGTGGGCATCGTTATTATGGAAATCCCATGTGATATCTTAGAATAGTGATTTAAATTTTATTATGAGAAAAACTTAAGTAGTTATAACAAACTCATATTGGACTTCTATCGAATGACGTTTCCTGGGAGATACATATACTAAGGGAAAACCTCATAGTTATACACATGGATCAAGTCTTGTCCTTTTTTACTTACATGCAAGTGAAAATAATAAAAATGTCATAAAGTCATGAAAAAGTTTAACTAATTAATGGGAGCCTAAATATATCATCAAAAATAAAAAATATAGATATATCTTGAATAGAATTCCTAAATCAAGGAATATATTTAATATAATACAGTAAATCACAAAAAAGATATATATATATATATATATGACATGTTATCCCACACCACTATCCATGATTCATGAACACAACAAAATCACATAAACAATAACAGAAACCCTGTCACCAATAATGTAATGTATATTACACATCTGATGACTAGGCACATGGAAAATCCCCAAAACAAGTTTCATATATCCTGTGTAATTTTTATTAACTAAAAAAATAAATAAATAATGGGAAATGAAGTGTTATACTCTAATACCATTCTATGACACCGTTATATGAATCATTATCTCTGAGAAGAAATTTCAAATGAACTCATGGTTTACTACTATTACATAAGAGGTCACCAACTAAGATCAAGGTATTTAAGGTGTCACTAAGAGACTATACGGATGGTGAACCAAAACATGGAACCATACCTAACTAGGAACCCTAAGACAGCATGATGACATTTGATGATGTGATAGGAGGACAAGTAGGAGGTTGCGTCTTCAGAGCGAGAGGTTGCGGAAGACCCTATGATACCCACCTCGGCTCAGAACCCTAATGTGGAACGCCTCAGGACGGGATGGGGGACCAACAGAAGGTGGAGAAGAACCCTACAGTGGGATCCTTTGGAAGACAACGCTCGAGAAAATCTCTAAATCCCATAGACGGAGATGGAGGCACCACTACGTGTGGGTAGGTCAGCCCAATGATTCCCCTTATTTCATTTGGTTTGGATCTTCCACAGAATCTTCCCCATGCCATCTCTTCCCTGGTTCTGTCAACGATTCCCCCGATTCAATTTTTCTGAAGGAACGATTTTCATTTAAGGGATCTTTGGTAATTTGTATTTCTGCTTATGAGTTATATAATGTTGTAGCTTTTCATTCCCAGACACTTGTGGAATGATTTTGGGATGATCAACCTTCGTCGGAGGTGTTTGAGGGTTTAATGAACTCGAAATGGGGTCTTCATTTTTGATCAGCCGGTGGTACCTTGGATCACCGAAACCTGAGAATTCATATGTTTTCTGATGAGGAGTTCACTAGTTCCAAGTTGTCAAAATCGCATATGGGTGATAAAAGTCAATTCCTTCTCTTCTGTTGGATATTTGATTTCAATCGCGGCCATGCATGCGTGTGGTGTTGTGGATTTGACTACCACGCCTTCCACTCCCCTTTCCAAACCCATATGTTATAAAAGGTATTGGTGATGACATCAATTGTTTTCTTCAGATTGATGATCAGAGTCTTTTCATGAAACAACTTTTCATTGCTCGCCTATGTATCGAGATGGACCTATCAGAGCATCTCCTGAAATATCTTCATCTCAAGGTGGATGGTATGTCTAGTTGTTGGGGTCACATTCATTATGAGGAAACTATTGAATTTTTTCGCTTTACTATTGACAATGCCACTGAACAAATTTTTTCTCTCGACATGGGGGGAGGGGTCGCAGGGGATCAGTGGTTCAGAAAACTGACCCCCTTGCCCCCATGGTCCCAACTGTTGATGGAATTCTTCCAGCCAGTGACAAGATGAGTCCACATTGAGGGTTTCATCACTCCCCCTAGGTATCCAATGGGATACAACCATGTAGAGACCTGAAAACCCCCTATCTACTTCTATCCTACCAGGTTTGGTTGTTAATTCTCTCCCATTTGTTCCAAAGGCGCTGAGTGGTGACAGTAATGGTAAGGGCATCACTATTATTTCAGGGGGTTCTGGACCTTCATATTCTAATGTTGTGCCTGGTGTGGCGGTTAAGCCCACCATCAAAGAGAATGTCGCTGTTGTTGCTGGTTCGACTGGGGCTTACACTTTGACCAATGACATATGGGCTCATGCTGAATTGGATGCACCTATGGTTTCTCATAATCTGCTTGACACCCAAAGCAACATCACTCAAGTGATTCTAAAGAAAAAAATTGCGAGGAAAAGAAAGCATGTTGTACAACATTGGTGTTTCCTTGAAGGCCTTCGGTAAGACGGAGGTGGAACGCAGGATTTCCACTCACTCCTTTTTCATCGAATCTATTCTCTTGCCTAAAGATATAGATATTGACTCGGAGAGGGAGCTGGATGTTTTTGAAGGTATGTATATGGATGATTTTTTTGTGTAACTTTTATTGGTTTTTAAATTTTTCCTTAAAATCATTTCTTTATAAAAAAAGTTAATTTTCAGTTTAGTTCACTGGGAGACTATTACCTTGATAATCATATCCACACACAAGGAAATAACCTCATATATACATAAATCAACTTAAAAACACAATAATATACAACTTAAACTAGATTTAATAACAAATATCTTATCATTCCATAAAAAAACCAACCCACAAGCAATGTGGTATAGAAACATGTATATTCCATATAACCAAAAAAATTATTTTATAATAACTGTCTATATTCCTTCATAATACTAGATCTAAGATTCTACTATAAGACCATTGAAACATACCACTATGCCCTTTACATCTATTGATCATTGATCATAATGTTGTAACACGAATATATATTCTTATGCATGGTGAGATAATAAACATATTAAGACACCAAGAATGCATTCATAGAATAAGTGAAAAGTTATATAGAGAGATATTCCATGATTAGGGGGAATTGATTAGACCAGCATACAATCAATCATATATTAAAAAATAATATTCTAATGAAACTTACATAAACCCCCAGCGAAATTAATTTAGTTGAATATTGAAATAATTTAATAAGTAGTGACTCTATGTCGTTGAATACACAATGTGGGTTTTACCTGCCAATAAGGGATAAAATCTGTGCCTGCCATTAATGGTGAGTCACATATGACCCATGGATGCATGCTCTCCTCTGTTGGTATGCACACTTGGTATTCCCAAGCCAATGGAACTCAACACATATGCATGGATGTTCCCTATAGGCACATTATACTTGTATATGGACCCTCTTACTATTGTTGACAACATTATCTTGAATGTTTTAATCACATTCCATGTCATGGATCGATATATCCTTTTTCCAAAACATTAATCATTGATTTATGTCTTTCAAGATCCTCAATCATGGGGCCACCTAGCTCTGTCAAGGACATGTTTCAGCAAGATCTCTAAGATTGAGATTCCATATTCTAGTTAAAAATCTACATAAAATAATTAACATCTAATGATTCCATGGTCCACCCACACATGCCAAACATACAAAAAAAAGAAAGTGTTTCTACAATAAGGATATAAAATGATGAATAACATGTTTGAAAATTTCATAAAAGAACCCAAGATGGTAAGGAAATATTACCATTAACATGTGCATTCAACATTCAAAGATCCGATGTGGGATGATACCTAAATAACATATACACACCAAATTTCAATAGAACAAGTACCAGTCCATCATAATATAGTATCTGAAATTAGTGTTCGCAGATGGGATAATGATGAGATGTGAAATATACAACAACATACCATATAAGATTCATCACCAAAGAAATATGTTTGATCATTCTGGAATATGTTACCAATTATCATAATCAAAAAATGATATATCTATCTTGAATTAATACTCAATTAAATTATTTTAGGGATTCAAATATCATGAAAACAAGGCTTGGATATATGATTATTTCATGAAGATTAAGTGAAATTGGCTTAAAAAAATTTAATCATACCTCTTTAGATTCTAATGGATTGATCTAGACTTCCAGATCCCATGAAGAGAGGAAGTGGGTGCCTAAAACACCAAGGGAGATCTCTCAAGGATGATATAGTCATATCAATGATGGATTGGGATGAGTGTTATTTTAAAAATAAATTTATAATAAAATAAAAAAATTCCATTACTGATGGATTCTTCTTGTAAGCACTGACTATATAGTGGCATCACCTGTTGGACAATGTATTTCCCCTGGTGGATCGAAGTGCCTAATAGGAATATAGGCAGTCAACCTTGGTCACCAGCATTACCATTTATTCTTAGAGGATAGAAGGTTTCCTTATTTTATCCACTAAACTACACTGAAATTATACTAACGACAATGACTAATCACAGACACCCATTTACCCATAAGTCACACATTAAAAGGACTAAAATAAATAAATGATATGTTCTAACATAAAAAAACATACCTTGAATTTCATGGATGTTACATGGGAAATCAAAGTTGGTAACAAGGGATTGATTAATTTTTATTGTGGATTAGTTTATTTATTTTTATGTATTATGATCAGAGAACATTAATGAAAAAACCTAAGGATAAAAATAAATATTGGAGATCATCCTAAAACATTTTTAATTTATAGAGTGTGTGGTTTCAGAGTAATAAACTCTCAGTCTAGATACAAACAAATGGATGTATGATCTCGAAAAAATTCAATTAGGTGTTAAAACCCTAAAAGGATAGTTGATTATTAACTAAATTTACACTTAGTTCTTAATAAGTGGTCCAAATGAAACACTTAGTGTAAGAGTTTAAGATTTTGTGAAATATCTGTTTTCAAGAAACTTTTTTTTCTTAATAGCTTACATTACATGCAATAATGATTTTTGATGAATAAAAATTAAAATATTATTTTTTAAACATGATAATTAAAACCAAAATATATATATTTGATTGTATGAAGAAAAAAAACAAATTCATAAATACTTTTAAATTTAAAGGGAAAAATTATTTTTTAGTAAGGATTGTATATATTACAAAATTATTATTTTTCATTAAAATAAGTTTTTTTTCCATTTTAAAGAAATTAATATAATAATTTTTTTAAAACATATATAATATTTATATAAAAAAATTAAATTAATTTTTTTATATAAAATGAAAAAATTATCTTATTATGAATTTTTAGTACATTTTAAAAATATTAACATTTCAAACAAAAGTAAAAAATACAATTTTTTATTAAAAAATGTTTTTTTAATTTTGAATTTACAATGTTCCTTTTTTAAAAACATATAATAAGAAAAACTAGTTGAATTATATTTTGATTAATCCAATTTAGTTCATTTTAATATATTTCATTTTTAATTCGGATATATATTATTTTTATACTTATGAAATATTTTTCCATCGAAAAATCCTTTATCCCCATGATTGCAAGTTCTTTATAAAATTAATTTCTATGAAATGTGTTCAAAATTTGTATAAATAAATTTAATAATTGGAATAATAAATATTAATATTACTTATTATGTTTAATGTAATTTTTGGTCATATTGAATAGTAAATGAAATAAAAATAATATTATTATTAATGTAAAAAATGGGTTTTTGTGTTAGATGTGACTGTGAAAATTAATTTTTTGGAACACATAATATTTTTATTTGATAAATTGAATTTTTAATTTCAAGTTGTTGTTTCCAAATAACATAATCAGGATCATTTTAGATTTATCCTTAAACTATATATTACCAATGTATATAATAGAAAATTGTTTACTTTGGTAAAAACGAAAATGGTAAAAGTGGGTGGACTTAGAAGTTAAGAAAAAATTGTAAATTTTTCATTAAGGTGGATGTTTTTATTAAATTTATCTTTCATCCAATAAATTTTTTATCAATTTTTTTCGTACTTTGGTTGATAGAGGATTCCAATTAATGATTTTTTTTCGTTATTTACAAAAATGGAACTCCTCCTAATTTATAAAAGGTACACACATACTCCCACTTAATTATATTCATTTAGAGATATTTATAAACCAAAACCTTAGAAAAAAATTTCTATAAAATCATTAACAATGATCTGGAGCTGTAATTATTCCCAAATGACCATCCATAGTGTTATTAATTAGATATCAAAAGGAGTATTTCCTATATGAATGTAATTGTCTTCACTGTGCTATTTCTTTTTAACTTATTCTCTTACAACAATAAATAAAGTATTAACAATAAAATATAATATCACCGTTATATACTAATAAATTTATATTTTACTATGTTAATGGAATAACATATTTCCATATCTTCTTTCATTAAATTGGAAACGAAATAGTCAAACTTGTGTACGATTGAATACCTCCTCTCGAACTGATGTAAATCATTTTCCATCACCGCCTATATTGACAAGTTATATTGATTGATTTATGTTATATATATATATTTATGATATTTATGAAATTAATAATAATATTTATTTATAATAACTCATCTAACTTATTACCATGAAAATCATATGAAAATGATAACATTAGTCATGTGTACGTGTGGACTACCACCTCCACAAAGTGACGTGATAAAAAATTCATTCTATTTTGAAATATATTGTAATAAATATGTATTAAATCAATAAATATAATATAAAAATAAGTATATATGTTTTAATTTTAATTCTATTTTCATTTTAAAAATCTTTTAAAAAAATTGATACAATGTTCATGTGAACGTAAGACATACCGTATCCATGAACGGTGTAAGCCATTTTAAATATCAACATTAATGGATGAATATAAATATTTATTTATTGATTATTTAGGATGTATATATAATTATTAATATTATTTATATAATTTAACCATGAAAACCACAATTACCATAACTATCAAACAAAATCAACCTTGTAAAACAAAGAAGTTCACAACCGAAACTATGATTTTAATAATGGATTGATAAATTTTTTTTTATAATATTATATAAGTAGATAATATATTGTTTTATATATATGATTATGGATTTTTAATATATTTATAACAATATTGGATTCATTTTAATGGAGTTTTGGACACATTTAAGAGTAGTTAAACATATGATAGTGGATCTTCATCTCAATTTTATTTCACTATGACACAAGCCATATTAACCACTAGTTATATTTTTCTAATGTATACTATAAAAAATTTAAATATTAAAAAATTGATATAATTATATGCATAATGTGAAATGTTTCATTTTGTTTCAATCTTTAATGGGTCTTTCGATTCAATATTCTCCAAATTGGTAAGAGTTTATGTCAAAAATTCATTGTTAATCATGACTTGTTATGATTATGTTTCTGAAAAAATATCATGATCTATCACTAATTAAACACATTAATTATATTTAAATATATTTATTCCATGATAATACATGTTTTAATTTAATTTTTATTTATTATTAATTTAATATACCAAAAATATGGTTTTAAGGAAAACTGATTTTGTTTCCCTATTTGGCTGATGATGCCTTTTCCACAACATCAGTTATTTCTAATTTTTTTAAAATTAGATTAGATTTTATAATAATATTTTTAATTTTTTTTTAAAAATGTTTTATTTTTTAATAATTAATAAATGAAATACTCTTGTAATTTTATAATTGAGTAACATTTGGATATTTATAAAAAATGTGAACAAAATATCTATTTTAACATATACATCCCAAATAGAATTTGACACTATATTGACAACTTGATGTTTTGATGATTCTGTGATAAGATTTCTAGTTTTATTTAGTAAATTTTATTCCTTAATACTCTGGAAATATTTATAATTTAAATAATTTATTTTAAAGTTTAAATGCAATTTTACACAATGATATAATTCAATGGTCTTTTAATAAAATATTTCATCCATGATAACAACAATGATGTTACATTTACTTTACATGGGATCTTATACAATTATTCCATCATTATTCTTTTTTTCGTGGAATTAGATTATTATGATGAGCATTCTTTGTAAAAAAAAATCTTGTGTTATTATATAATAACTAGATGAAATGATTATGAAACTCATTTTAATTTCATGGTTTATGATGCTATGACATGATGAATGTTTTATGATCATGTATAAATAATTTAATTATATTACTTAAGGGATTGGTGGTTCTGTTATATTCCATGTATGGGTGGTTTCATTATAAACAAAGGATGAGTGGTTCCATTATAAACCGTACATGGGTGCTTCCATTATAATCCATTGATGTGTGAACACATTATAGAAAACTAATAAATTTGGTAGAGATAGATAAATATTGAGGTAAATATTTTATTGAGGAACCTATTTTCTTTTTCACAGTTTTATTCCTGAACCTGGATTCTATGTCCAAAATATTATAACTGGTCATAGTTTTTAAGTCAATATGTTTTTGTGAGGGCCTAATTTCATACCAATAACACAATGACTAAACCAATTTCTATTTATACATGTCAATAATTAAAAATATTATGTTTTTTTCTTATTATTATGTTTTTCTTATTCCCTTATGTATTATTCTCATTTATTTCATTTATTATTCATATCTTATGAACATGAAAACATTATACCATGACTCATGTTCATTATCTTATAAAGTATGAAAATGAACGTTTTAATCTATGATCACGAAACCACACCATTATGCTTATATTATGCTTACATATGATCATCGACTAAAATCTCCCTTATCGATCCTTATTGAGAACCTATTATCAACATATTTTTTGTTTCATTTCCCAAGGTTATGAAGAATTATTTTAAGGGGGGTATGTCTATAAAGTGTAAATAATAATAAGACATTAGTGGTAGATGTTGGGCATATATCATGAAATAAGATAATTGGGTATCTGGTCTCAAATGATAGTAAACTAGTTTTAGCCATAGGTGTGTATTGATTAGATGTATTGAATAATAATCTACAAATATGTAATTTTTATATATTGGTAGCCTAAGTAAATATAGTTTCTATAAGTGGATATATTTAGTCAATCTTTCAATATTAGGATTTGAGACCTTTGGTGAAAATCCATGGGATATGTATATATATAATAAAACATCCTAATGTATTGTTAATACATATATCTTGTGGATTTCTTATCAATGAATCCCTATCAAGATACTAAAAGTTGATTTTTTTCCACAATTTCATATAGTGTTTATAAACCCACAACTATTTGGTTCTATATATCGCATCCATCCTTCAGGTGGACGGTTAATGTTCCCTTACTACACACCTGATTTGAATCTCTAATGGGATATTCTTAGGATAATTTACATTTTCTTTGGGAACCATCATGAGGGATTTTAGAATATAATTATTTTTAATGAACTTGTTAAAACATCAAGAGACTTATATTGAAAATAAAGTTTCACGGTTTAGACAACCTATTAATAATGTTTCTGAATAAGTTATTTTAGACTATGAAACTTTTTTTCCCACAATTTTTTTTGGTTTTTGTCTATAGAAATAACCAGAAGGAATTGCGTTAACATTGAATCTGATAAAAATTATTTTGAAGAGAAATAAAATGGGATGATTATTGGGGTGAAGGTTATTTTTATTATTTATAATCAATATTCAGTATTTATTATTAACAACTCGTACCTTAACCAACCATCATACTCATAAAAGAAGGTAAGGATAGAATTCAATATATGATTTTGTGGTGGAGACCATGGAAGAAATAAATTGTATTTCCCATGTGTCAATAATATGGCAAGAATCACACTAGGAAATATGTACAATGATTGAGAAGATGTGTGATTTGTGGAGAATACATGCATAGAGTAATTAATTTCCAAGGAAAAAATGAAATCATTAGTTAACATAATGGATTAGGATAATGGTTTCCATAAGTCATCAAAAATGGTCAATTGTTTTGAATGTGGAATGTATGGGAATTAAAACAATATGAGACCATAGGGAAAGCCCAAGAAGATGATATATATGGATGTATGAATAAGGGTTTTATGATTATGACTGATAGACTAAAAATGAATTATAAAAGGAATAAGGTACTAAAAAATATGATTATGAATACTACATAATGATATAATAATGAAGTGTTGTGAATCAGGTGTTGATTTATTATAATTAATGAATTATGTTTTATGAATCCTAAAACTTGTAAGGATTTTTTTTTATATTTTTTTCATTAATGACAGTCAAGAATATTTTTATTTTATTGATGAAATATGAAAGTGATTTAATGGAATGGGGATATTTTAGGGGGAAATCATTATGTGAAATATATCACTTAATATGTTACTAATGTAGAGATTGATTTTTCAGTTGGGAAAACGTGATAATTGATATTAATGACTTAAATTGGATTGTATTTATGACCATGTTTATATTTAGTGAATTTATTAGAAACTGGTTTATGTTATATTTTATGGATTTAATTTTTTTATATAATTTTTATATATTTTAAAATTTGGTAATTTATTTATGGAATGAGGAAAGAATTAATTTTCAGGTGCCCGAATGGTTTCATTAAGGGTTTATGCTAATTTAGGTAATTAATATGTTTAAACTGAATATATGAGCATGATATTCAAATATTTGGAATGTTAAAATTGGTAGCCACATTTTTTCTTTTTGGTGGTTAATGTTATGTTTTTTTGGATATTTAGTGACTTTATTTATAATTTTTTTATTTTGAAGGTTATTAAAGTTAACTATATTTGGAATGTCTTTAATATAACTTTTTATGAGGTTTTAGAGATTAATTTATACTTTCATCAAATGATTATTTATCAAAATTATTTAATTTGTTCTAATATTTATTTTGATGATAAATAGGGAATAAATAATTTCCCTATAATTACTTTATAGATCTAATGATCTATTTTTGTTTTCGGAATGAAAAATTCTTCATCATTTTATTATGTAATAGTTTAGGTGAAAATTTATCCAAGAACAAAAAATGTTGTGATTATTCTTATAATACAAAATTAAATCATCAAATTATATTTTCTCAGGTGATATATATTGATAGTAAAAATTCCACCATCAATAAAAAATGAATTATGGAAAAAGAATTTCCTATTACTTTTATTATTTATTAATCGATGACTTTTTTACTCATTTGGAATATAACGATTTTTGGTGGCTTCAATTCTGATTAATTTATTCTATGTCACTATATATAAATCCCATGAATTTAATATTATATCTTGTTTCTATATATTAACTTCCAAATAATATTAGACAAATTCGAAGCCTAATTATTTTTATTTTAGATGACCTTCGTATTTACCTTACCCTCATTTCAAGAATATATTTTACTAACCAATTTCACGACGTATGTTTTCTATAATGTGGATTTAATATTCTGAACTATTGATTCCTAAGAAAAAGATCCAATTACAAAGATTAAGTTTATTAAATTGGGAAGAATGTATCAGCCTTTTTTTGTAGAATATTTCTTTCAAATAAATTTAATTTCATCTATAGATTGTGTTACACACACCACTATTACTAAAAAAATATAATTAAAATATAATTATATAAACATGAATGTTAGAACCCAACCAATAAATTTTGAGTTATTAAAAGTAATAAACACATTTTAAAATATTTATAATTGTGATGAATATATATATATATATATATATTAGAAAAGTCATTATATGAATCAAAAATTCATATTCTATAAATTTTCTTTTATTTAATTCAATTTTAAAAAATACAAATAATTTTTCCACTATTAGAAAATTAATTTCAAAAAGAATTCATAATTTGTTTAAAAAAATGTACAAATTATCATAGTGGAAATTTTTAATATTTTTCGAAAAAGATTAATTTTTCAATGAATAGTTAAATATTGAGTGTAATTTAAAATGGACTCTTCGATAAATCATTTATAAAGAAACATTTATTTAAATGGTTTTAATTTTAAAATTAGACCATTATTATTATTATTATTATTATTATTAATACAATTTAGGTAATTGGAATATGATTGATGTTGAATTTATAGATATATAAACTTATTATATCGAAGAATAAGAAAATTCATTGAATAACCATTTATTTTTCGATTGCTAGTTTTTTATATATTTATATTTATTTTTTATTTTTTAATTTAATATGTTAAAATATATTACATAATTGGATTAATAATAATTACTATAATTTATTATTTTAATAGTAATTTTTTGTTTAAATTAATAGTTTATATGGTAAAAAATTAATTACCACAGTTATGGTTAAAATTAGGTTTTTTGCATTACATACCACTTTGTTGAAAAAAACCTCCCACAAAATTTTTTTTCTATTTTATCAGTTGGATTTCATATATATAATAATTGGTTCCCAATTATCTAATTAATAATATTTTATTTTTATTCTTAATGGATAAATTATATAGGTAAATAAAAGATTATTAGTTCCCGTAGTGAAAACCGACATAGTGAAAGTGACTAAGCATAATAGTTATGGAATAAAATGTTTCAAATGTGAATATATTATTAAATTTGTGGTTTTTCATAAACATATATTCCCTAAAATACATTATTTATCTATTTTTGAGGCACATGGGTTGATATTCACAACCCATTATGAAATTGTTTTGGATATTTACTGTAATGTCACCCCACAATTTTAAAAGGGATCCTCCCTAACTTCTTTACACATAATAAGCCCATAGCATTGACTGTACCATGAAAATATCAACCAAAATTACATATCCATGTTATAGATCTATTTTTATTCTCACAATACCAACCATTTTTTCTTTAATAATATATCCAAATGTGGTTTTTGTACCCAATGTTTATTGTCTTTATAATGATCTTAATTTTTTACCACTTCCATTAACACATTATATAATTTATTAATAAATTAAATATAATAAAACATGTATATAACATATAATTATATTTTATTATGTTTATTTAATAACCTATATCAATTTTCTCTTCCAACAAAAGGGAAATGAAATAATCAATTGTGTGTAAGGGAGACTACCGTTTTGTGAACAATTATAATTTTTTCTATAACTTCTTCTCTTGTCTATATTTAATTATGTATTAAATGTATATATATTAAATTTAGAAAATTATTATACTATTTGAAAACAATATCACATTAACCTTCTAAGCATCCAATTATTTATAAAATGATAACACCACGTGTGCTATGTGTTGACTCTCGCCTCCATGAATTGTTGTAATATGTATATAATTTTAATTTGTGATGGATCATATTAAAGAAAATTTAAATGAATACATATTATATAAAATATTTAAAAATTATTATCTATTTTCGGATTAACATTTATGATTATTAATTTCAATATGTATATAAATGGAAACAACTTTCATGCATACGTATGACCCACCATCTTCATGAATGATATAATCCATTATTATGTATATAATATTATAGATGACCCTAAATATTTATATAATAAATTTATAGTATTTTTCTATCTTGATTATAATTCTGAATATGATAGAAACATAATGTAATTACTTGTACAAAAACTATCCAACCAAAACATTCATGAAAAAGGAAGAAGTTATCACCCAGAACAATGACTCAAATAATGAAGTGTTAATAAACTAGTGGAACAAAGATATGAGTATATAATATAAGGTAATATATATATGATTATGATTCTATAAAATAGTTATAATAATCCAATATTTTATATAGATTAGGATCGAACCTGTATAAAGGAATTTGGACCTATGGTATGGGATTTTTAGGTCACTTTTATTACTATGAGACAAGTTCCATATCCACTACTCATTTATTTTTTATGGTGTATATGATGCACCTTTGAAATTTTATATCATGAAAAAATTTGTCTTAATTATATTTATGGTTTAATTTTATTTTTTTTATTATGTGGATATTATTATTCAATAGTTTCCAAAGTGGTAAGGATTTATGATACAATATCATTGTTTATTGTGATTATTTCAATTAAGTTTTGAATTGTGAAATATTATTTTATACCTATAAAAAAACTCATTATATGTACTCAATTTTATATATTTATTTATAATGCATTTTTCCATTTCATTTTATATTATTTATTACCTAAATATACCAAAAGAATGATTTTATAGAAAAAAAACTATTTCCCTCTTTGATTGAAAATTATTTCTCGTATGAAACCATGTTTTCCTAAAAAAATAAAAATTTATTTAATATTTTCCCAATAATTTTAAAATAATATTTTCCCTTTTTATTTATAAAAAATGGTTAAAAATTAATGTTATTATCATTTTATAAATTAATTACTTCTGGATTTATGTTTTGTAAATGTGAAAGGAATCATTATTTTTGTAAACATGGAATGAAGTGAATATTAAGACTTCATTATCGATCAATGATATGATGTTTCAATTATGCATTTTCAAGGTTTATTTCAAATAATTTTTTCCCTTCATATTTTTGAAATTTTTAGATTTTAAATATTTCATTTTAATATGGAATGGAATTTTAGTACATGAAATGTTTCAATGTCATATAATGGAATTTTTCATATAAGATAACATCAATGATGTTTCTTATGCTTTACTATGGATATGATACAATCTAACCCTCCCTTTTCTTTTAATTTTATGGTTTATGATTATGATGATGATATGTTTATAAAACCCACTTATTTTCAAGGTTTATTCTACAATATATTTATGAAATGTTCATGAACCCTATATTATTTACATGAGTTATGATGTGATGATAAGAAGAATTGTTTAGGTTATTGTGGAACTCATATTTATGGGATTATTTAAACGAAGTTTCATTCCATTATAAACATAATACTGGTGGTTACATGATAAACCATGGATGGGTAGTTGCATTATAATCCATGGATCAGTGGTTCCATTATAATCCAAGTATTGGAGAGAAAACAATAGCTTTTTAATTCATATGATAAAGATACATTACTCACAAGGTAAATAGTTTATGTGTGACCCTAATTTCATCTCCAAAATTTCATGTACATCCCTCCATTCCATGTCGATATGTTCATTCAAGTGTCATATTTCATGTGATTATCAAAATGGGCGAACCTATTTCAATTTATACATGTTCCGGATGATAAAAGATTATGTTTTTTCACATTCTTACTTCTCTATTTTTTCATCATGGATCATGCTTATTGATTTCCTTTATGGTTCATGTCTTATAAAAAATCGAGCATCATTTTTTGAATCATGCAATTGATATTTTATAGATTGGGTATAAACATTTGATATTATAGTCACGATATTATACCATTATAATTAACTAACTATTTCATATAATTATATATTGTCATTCCCCTTTTTTACCCTCACTAAGAATCTAAGATCTCAATATATTATTTTTTTTCCACGATTTTGATGGATGGGTTATATTAGGGTTTGTCAATGATGATTACTAATTTGAATGTTCTTAGTGGGTGAAATTTAATATGATTCAATAAATAAATAATATTTTTCACCTAGTCTTGAATTTCACTAAATATTAACAGTCCATAGGCATGTATCTATGATATGCATTGGATATTCTTCTAAAATGATGTAATATTTACGTATGAAAATCCTGGTTCACTATAAATGATTTAACACACTATAGGATATTATTTAGTGATTCACATATTCTTTATTAACTACAAAAAATTATTTAAATCCACTGGTTTAATATATAATTATTTAGGTTTGAGTTAGTAATAGGAAATGAACATGGTCAACCAATGTTATACTCAAGGTGTTGTAAGTTAATCCAATTATATCATAGTTGACACAAATATATATGGGGATAATTTTAATACATAAATATAGAATACGTCTTGGGAATAGATTTTATTATTAATATGATCATTTACTCTATCCTCTCTGATGATTATCAAAATCATTTTTGTTTTAATATTTTATTGAGAATTGGAGGGTGAACATGATATTAAGAAAGGGTTATATCTAGAAAATCATAATACATATAGATAATTAATAAGGAATAATTTTAAAATAATGTTTTATATTATAAATATGTTCATTTTATAATGGAATATTTTAGTTTTATAAACATACCCATGATAATGAGTTTTAAATTATATCTTGAGTCAAACACTTAAAAATTTTCATTAGTCAATTATGTTTAAAATTATGAGGTAGGGGAATGTAAAACCATAAGTTTATAGGATCCATTTCTCATAAAATAAATACTATGATGAATATATTATTCGCAAGAAAATTATATAAAAAATATAAATTAATTTTATTATGATAAAACATTAAAATTAATGAAATACAATAATATATTATAATAATTACTTAATTAATCAAAATGAAAATATTTATTTGAGAAGTTTATCTATTACAAGACCCATATTATTAAATAATATATTTATAAACATATAATATTCTTTTTAACATCATTATTTTAGTAAAATTTAATTTTAAGAATATAAAATATTAATTTTATTAGTAGATGGTCAGGATTATCTATTATAAAATGGATATTATTCAAAAAACAAATTATGGTATTTTTTGATTTTTAATCTCTACTAATGTGTGATTTTAGTGAAACATATTTACAATATATTCAATGAAATAAATTATCATTCATCTATTAGTAATTAAAGGGGGTGTAATAAGAATAAATTTATTTTGGGGCTGAAAATACATTTTTTATAAAATTTTTTTGTGAATGTTCAAATTAATTTTGTTTACCTTTAGAAAGATAATTTAGTGAATATTTACTATTATTTTTATAATTATATTTAATCTAGATAGTAAGGGTATTTTATATTTTTAGAATTAAAATAATTCTACTCAGGTTTATAAAAATTACTATAGAAAAAGTAAAAATGTAATTTTTAAAGAACTACTTTTATAATGGTTGGGTACTATTTGTTAAAATAAATTAAATTGATAACATTTAATTTAATAACATAAAATAATTTTTAGACTAATAATACTATATTTTATGAATAATTTAGTTTTTACTTGGTAGGATATAATAATAAAAACACTAATCTATGGGAAGACATTTTTCAATAATTATGTTTTTATATATATACTGTTTTAATTTAAAATAATATCTAACTATATTTAAAAAGCAATGTTGATTAAATGAAGTACAAATTCAGGTTATAATTTCAAAATTTGGTAGGATGGTTCAACAGATAGTTTCAATAAAAAATAATAATTACAATGGTTAATTATTAATAACCATTAATAGGGGTTAAAATGAGTAACATTATATGGCTTGAATATTACAATGTTATCTTGAATAACTTAATCAAGAATACATTTATTATTTCTTAAATTCATATTAATATATCTCGCTGACATTTCCTCACAAAAATCTTATGAAATTCCACTCTAACATAGCACCAAGAATTTAAGTCATAGAAAAATTCCATCTTTATCACATTTAAAATGATATCACTTGCACCCTTTTCTAACAACTCACTCATTCAAAATTTTCATAATTCCCAACACATTTTATGTAACTTGGAATCCTTCTTCATTTTTTGGTATCAGACTATCCAAATATGAGACCAAATATATACCATTTAAAATAGTTCATTTAGGAGAATACTCAAACTCTTAATGAAGGAAGATCTTGTCAATCCACGTTTAAATCTATTGTAAGGGTTTTATCATCACATTTTTTCTTCATTAAGTCATATTACATATTTACCAATATATTTTTTTGAGTATGGTATATACTTCTATATAGATTCCATTTATCAAAAAATTCATTAATGTAATATGGATTATAAATCCCTTTAATGTTATTTCATTCATGGTAGTTTGATTCAATGGTTACAACATTTTATGGGATTTTGTTAACTCAATTTACAATCATTCAGTTGTGACCATTTTCATTGAAATTTATTCTTATAGTTTTGGTAAAATCTACCATTGGATTCAATTATATTGTACATTATCTCATTTTTATGGGATTTATATTTCTTAATGAGGATATCTATTATAAAGGGTTGTTTACCTCAATATTTTTTTATCTACATGCATATTTGTTTATAAAAAAAATATTATTAAGTATAATAATTATCCCCATAGATATTTATTTCCAATACATGTCTATATTATTTTATTAATTTTTTTAATATTGGAACCCATATATATATTATACAATGTGACCTTATTATATTTTTGACATATTGAAATGGAATGTTTTATGTCTTTTTTTAATGTGGGTTTTAATAAAACTATTTTATAACATTTAAAAATATTTTCCATTCACATTCCTATATTTTATCTTAAAATCCATGTTTTATCATCATCAATATTATTTCATTTAATTATTTTGACAATGGAATTTTTTGATATAAATTATCCAAAAATCACTTTTTAAATTTCATTACTTTTTTTAAAAAAACATAATAAAAAATTAATTTTCAATTAAATTTGATGTTCTTGGAAAAGATGTGAAATTATATATTTTTAACACGTTCAAAATAGAATCATTTTCTCACAGCCTTTGTCAATTTAATTAATTAATCTTAAGATCTATCTTTCACGGGTTTATATATGAATTTCAATTTCCATAATTTTTTTTAAAATATAAAATTATATAAGAAATTAAATGTTTATTATTTTTTATTAACATTTATTTTAATGATATTTTAAAATTCATTTTCTTTTCTCATAGAGTCCTTTATTTTTTCTCATGGAATTAACTCTGAGGATATGATCAACCCTCAATTTTGGATGGCTTTTGAAACATTCTATGAAAATAATCAATAAAATCATTTATTTTCTATGCGTTAATAATGTGGTGCTATATATATAATTTGTTTTATGATATCTTGTCACTCATATGTATGATTGATCATTTTTTATTGGTTTTTCATTTATTTTCCCACAATGAATAGGATATTGTTTTATATCTCATAATATATTTATTTGTAATAGGGATGTTAATTTTATACCTATTGTGTTATAGGAAATATGAATTTGAATTATCGAACCACCATGTTATGGGAGTTAGATATGTGAATTACTAACACACAATGTTATGGGAGAAAATGAAATGGATTTTTGAAGCACTATGTTATGGGATATAGGTACATGATTTTCTGATCCACTATATTATAGGTATTAAATGATAATTCATGTCCCAATATTTTATGTGAGAAGGGGGTGTGAATTCCTATACAACACTGTTATATGAAAGAGTGATGAAAATTCCATGTTGACTATGTTATGAGAGATAATGATCTATATTCTTGACCCAATATGTTATGGGATACATGGATGTAAATTCAACCCCAATATGTTATGGGATATAAGGAAATCACTTTTTGATCAAGTATTTTATTGGATATAGGGATGTGTGTTCTAGAATAATTTTTTATGAGAGACATGGAGGAGAATTTTAGACCCACACAGTTATAGGAGACATTGGAATATATTCATGATCCACTATATTATGGGAGACCAATATATAAATTCCACAACCACTATTTTATGGGGGATAGAGGAATATTACACTAATCCACTATATTATGGTAGATAGGGATAAGAATTATGGAAAACCTTTATCATGGAGTATATTAATGTAAATTCTTAAACCACTATATTATGGGATACATTGATGTGAAATCATGACCTGAGATGTTATGGGAGGCATGGATGTGGATTATTGACCCACTATAATTTGATAAATAGGGACATAAATATATAAACCACATTGTTTTGGGATATTTGAGATGTTATTTACAACATTAAAATGCTATAAGATACAGATATATTAATTAAAGATCCACTATATTTTTGGATATAGGGTCCTTTTTTCACATCCCACAATGTAATTTGAGATACAGAAAAGAATTCATAACCCACTATGTCTTGATTTTCTAGGGTTTCTATTTTTCAAATTTCCCTATGTTGATATAATGTAACACAGAACAAGTTTATTAGACCATGTTTCTTCACTATTTTAAAAAAGAATATTTTTGATCATTTGATATTACATTCTCATCTATTATTCCTTGTATACAACAAGTACTATTCAATATTAATTTTTTTCTGATTTTTCTCCATTGTTCCTGATTACACAAATTCATATTTTCTAAAACTTTATGATTTGTTGATATTTTTTTACTACCAAGCGTTTAAGCCCCTTAATTATTATGTATTAAAATCTTTATATTATAAATAATAGAATAACATAGGAATTGTCTTTATGGGGATCATTCATAGTGTGACTTTGGGGAATTTTTTTTAATATTTTTTTAGTATTTGATCTCCAAGGATACTAAACAATTGGGTTATAGGACACTATGATACATTATGATATGTAATGTTTATAATTATAACGATATATAATATTTGCATGAGTGGCTTCACATGGTATCAAAACCATTTTGTAGAGAATGTTTTTTATCATATAACATTAGAGTGTAAGTATGGGGTGTCTCAATGAAAATATCTCCACCCATGTCCTTATCCAATATAGATGCAATATTACCAAATTTCAAATTCTATATCGTAAAAAGGCCATATGAAATTGGTTATTCCTTCCATGGATCAATATTTTCCAATTAATCATTCTTACCATCAACCTCCAATGTAATGTGAACATTCAAGGAGTTTGATGTTTTCTAATATTTAAAATTCATGTGATATTTAATCAATAGTCTCTTAGTTAAACCTCTATTTAAAAATATTATGGATTATCCATTTTTAGGGTCAATAACAACTAAAATTTGTGATAAAAATAATCATAATGACTATTTTTATTGAATAACACATAATAATATGGTATATCATTATAGTGAACATTTTTCAATTATATATTTTATCCAATAATGAAAAATTATATAAATTGATGTTTCAAGTACATATCAATCCCAATACACACCTTATAAACTCTAGAATATTAAAGGTTGTGATAAGAAGAGTATAGTGTGATTTGATTTCCCATAAGATTAAATATTTTAGAGATTTTTTCATTCAAAAAAATAAAAAAGGATGTAAATAAATACAACCTAGATAAGAAAAATGGGGGATTTACACCCCTTAATAAAAATTAATAGTTATTTAAAGATAAAAGTGTTTGTAAAATAATTATTCCATTATTCTCTATTTTAGAATTTATAAAATTCATATTTCTCATAAAAAAGAATAAAAATAAAATAACCATTTAAATAATATATTTTCACCATAGAAATGTTAATTGATTCAGTTATATATGAAAATATAAAAATATTTGGATGAAATTCATGAAAAAATAGATGTGAGTATACAAAAAATTTATAGAGATTGGTTTTATTTATTTACCTAGGAATCAAATTTCTTAATATACATTAAATCAAAAGGGATGAGATGAAGGAATTGAGGAAAATGCGACATTCCAAGAGATCTCCCCATCAAATCATCGCAAGATATATATTATAGAATCTATTGAATTTTCTAAATGTGAATACAAATAATGATCACAATTAATTTTAATTCAAATATAAACATGATTAGGTAGTACATGATCATGTTGGATTTCATCAGTAGGAACTATATTGGACTAGACCCATAAACATAGATATTGGGTTAAAAAAATGTTTACATGTTGTCATGACACAAACTCTAAAACCTGATAACTTAAAAAACCAATAATTAAATTGTTTATTACAATATTTTTAATTTATTATATTTTTTGGATATTTTAGTATCAGAGATAGATAATTAAGAAAAATATTCTGTAATAAAGTGTTCACTTCATTATAGTGTACATCCTTTCAAAAAAATTGGTCCTTTTGTTAACACACATGTTTTATTGATGCTGTTTTTTTCATTATTGAATATTTTTCACCATTGAACATTATATTTTTCTTATACGTCCTTAGGTCCTATGAAAAATATTTAAAAACCTGCGATTTGAATAAAAAAATCATAGTAATTGAAGTTTAAAATAAAAGATAGTCATCCATCCATTTTTGACAAACATAGAAAAGAATAAGGAAACATTATTAAAAGGACAATGAGCTAAATAATCATTTACATCCCGAGGAAACCAAATTTATTTCTAAAAAATTATATTAATATTTAATTTAGAAAATCATAAAGAAAAAATCATGATTAAGATAGTTTATTGAGAAACATTTATCCATTTTAAAAAAAACTTCTCCTTTAGAACGTCATAAAATATATTTTAAATCATATCCTCATTTTCATACCTTACCCAATAAATATATTTCCATAAAAACATATTTGAAGTATCATAAAACATTTAGGTACCTTGGGAAATCACATTCATATCACTCTTATAATCACTCTTCCAATCAATCATATAATGAAATAATCTACATGGTTAATTCCATTGTATTTCATATTATAGAACACATCATTACACAATGCATTAGAGGGATATATCTGAAGCTCAACCATCATCATAAAAAATTTACCTGAACTAAAAAATTAATTAAAAACTTAAAATAGTTCATTTTCATATAAAAAATAATAAAATTTTCATTTATCAAATTGGGTGTGTTGTATTTGGTTAATGGGATAGTGGTTCCACCAACTCCATAATTTTTAAAAATTAATAATTAGAAATACTATACATTGAATATAATTTTATAATTATTTTTGAAACATGTTAATGGAAAATTAAATACATCTCTTCATAGTGATGGTTGCCTGCATGTATACATAAACAAAATATTAATTTTTTAATTGATGAAATGAAAATTAAGAAGATAAAGGTTTTCCTTTTCCAGAAAAATAATAATATAATAAATATCATATTTATTCAATAAATTATTTCTTATGACCTGTCATGTTAGTTTGAAATCAAAAACGAATTACATCCCTTCATAGATGTGGTAATCCTCACATATGCATGAGTGATGTTACCATTTTAAAATAGATGGTAGGGTAAGAATGGAGATAATATTTTATCTTTATAAATTCATAATTATTCATTAAACATCATATATATAAATTAAATATATTTTTATAATCAACTATATGAGGTTGTTATAAAAAATGAATTGTATCGTTTCCTAGAGGAGGTATTTATGACACACACATGAGCAATGTTTTCATTTTCCATTAGATTGAAAAGATATAGAATATAGTTTTTAAGTCGACATAGAAGCAATTAGTATATTAAAAATACTTAGTTTTGAATATTATTATGGTTCGAATATATTTTAAGAAGGTAGAATAATAAATAAACATAAAATATTTCAGTTAATACTTATACCCCATCCATGGAAATCTGCCTTTTTAAACTCACAAAGCATTTTAGGACTAGTATTTTGGTTTTAATTGAACCACAAGATTATGTAAGAGGACATAGAAAACCATTAATAAAATAGGAACCCGAATAATTGATTATTAATACTGATTAAAATCTAAAGATATTAGAGTTAACGATAAATATAAATAAGTGTAAGGAAATCCATTGGAATCCAATAAATAATAACTTTCAAAACCATATAATCAAAAAATTCAATCTCTAATCCTCATTTTTAAGAAATTATCCTGGATTTTTCATTTTATTCTATAATACATCCTTTCTTCAAATAAAAATATGAATCATGTAGTAAGGCTCTCAATCTCGGCCAAAAATCTTCTATACTATAAACACAACAAAAATTGTTAAAATAAATCATACTAATTATATTTTATTCAATTATTCCTTATCTCCATCATATTTACTAGGAAAAAAATTATTCATATGATTCGATAGATCCCCTTTATTTGTATTCCACAACGAAAATCAATTTTCAAAAACCCAAAAATCACAAAATCACCAAATATTCAATTTAGTCCATTAGAATAACATTATTTTCTGTCATTATATTAACTCAAAGTTTAATTTTTCCTATAATTTTATTACATTATTCCCATAATTTCCAAATACAAAACATATTTTGGTTAAATTAATAAATTTACCTATGTTATTCTTCTAATACTCATAATAGTGTGATGTTGAATCATTTTTACTTTTTGATTAATATCACATAAATGTCCATGAGAAATTTGTTGATTTTTTTATTTAGTAAACTCTCTAGGTTCCTGTAATTAATTATAACTCGAGATAACTAGTCGGAAATAAGTTTTTTATTGAACCCCATTTTATATCATCTTTGTTTTCCCATTCAATCAACCATTACAATGTCTTTCATATAAATTATTATCATTGTTTATACTGGATAAAAATATATAATAAAACCTAAAATGGTTTTTTAAGTATATCAATTCATTATAATCCATATTATGAAGAACATTAATTATATAATATCTCAAAACATAAAATATTATATGAAACACATTCATCTATCAAAAAAATAATAATTATTTTCTATTAAATACTATAGGTTATAGGATACTTCTAACTTATGATCCAAAAATATCATATTAACATCAAAAGGTTTTCACCATATAATATCATAACATATAATGTTCTCTAAACACTTACATAGATATCAAATATTACTCCCCAGACTTATACACCTAGATATATTCCAAAAAACACACGATTTAGATGATATCTTCCTACCATATAAGATAATGAATAATATAAATATTATAACAACCCATTTTTTTGATACATAGATATTAAATCTTATTAGATTAATATCCCTTAAATAACATTATAATCTATTTCAAAACAATACAAATGTAGTGTGATTGTAAATATAGAGACATAAAAATTGGTACATAAATGATCTTTATCTCCGCCGACTTAGTAATTCACAACTTGATCCTTTTATAGAAATATCAAATTTAATAAATTTATTTATATCCATGGGGAACACTAGTTCAGAAAAAAAAAACTATGTTCATTTCTAAGGTTTTTCACATTGTTTTTATCAAGAAGTTATTGTAAGAGACATAACAAATCATATTTTTTAACATTGGTTAATATAGCTGTCGTAAAAAACTATTTCGGAAGGTTTTCACATAGGTTATTTAACAGCCGATGTAAATGATCAATTATGATGATGTTTTTTCATGTCCGTTATTAAATAAAAAACATAAATAAATACTCTACCACATTATTTTTTATATAACCAACTTGAAAAACCCTAATCTTGATGAATTTTTTAAATCGTTTATTTAATAACAGAATTACGAAATTGTCTACCATGTATGTTTTGATATTGAAAACAAGGAAATCCCCAATCCTGCTATGTTTTTTACATTAGCTATTTAATAACCATTGTGAAAAATTCATTGGGATGAATTTTTTTACTAAATTATAAAAAAAACTTACTTATAAAACCATGATTCTAAGAATTTATTACATCTGCTATAAAATAACCGAAGTAAAAACCTATCAATATGTATTTTTATGGTCGGTTATAATATAACAGACATAAAAACAAATTTTTTATAAATAATATATGGTTCCCTTCCTCTACTGTAGAACCAGACCTAAAATAACCCAAACTAGACTAGAAACTAGACTATACATTAGACCATAAACCATGATAGAAACAAGAAGAAATATGCCATAAATGAGAAAAAATTGTATCAAAATTACACATTCACATTTACACCATATAAAATTACAATATTAAGAAAACAAAATTAATAAAACATAGAAAACTAGAAAATACATATTTACAATGACAAAATTTTAAATTACAATAATCACTAGAAAAAGCTAAAAACCAATCAGAATTGTAAAATAATTTTACCATTCAAATTGTACATGTTTGACCTCTTGTGCACTATATAGTTGAGGGTTATCTAATAGCTAAAAATTACAAGTAAATTAGTAAATATGTATAATGAATAGAACAATTAAATATTAAGGAATAATTTATAAGGAAATCTAACATGGTTAAACATCATAACCATTCCAATTGTAATTATTTCATACATAAATCTTAACAAATAATATCCTCAATAAATTACACCTTATTTTTTTAGGAAAATTAAATTTAATTGATTTTTAATGTTCAAAATATAAATTTTATTTAATACACTAAAAATTTAGTAATTATTAATGGATATTCAACATTAATTTTACATATTCGATCTTAGAACTCTTTTTCTTTGTGGGTTTTCAAAATAATTCATATACCTTATTTGAAAATAATATTTATGAAATAAATTTAAAACTAATTTTAAAATAAAAAACTAATATTAAATTAAAACATACTTCTCAAACTTGTTATTAAAATTTCCTGCCTCATCCCCATAGACATAGCATATTCAATAATGTGTTTTCTCCCTTAGACAAAAAATGCCAAACATCCAATTTTCACTGATATAAATGAAAATTTAATACCAGTGGTTATTATGATAAATTATAAATAATGATTTGTGAGATATATGTTTCATACATCTCAACATAATGAAACATCAAACATTGAATAATTATATTATATTGAAATATTTCAGTTATATAATCTACATTTTGTTCTTCATCCAATTGATTCACTTCAGGTGAAAAAAAATGTGGGTCCATCAACCCATATATGTTTGTCTTCTCATTCGTTTCACACATTTTATAATGATACCTAATAAAAAATAGTCATATGTATAAATTTTAAATAAATTAATGTTGGAAAATATTTGGGTTAAAGATTACTGGAAGAAAACATTAAACATTTTGATTCCCAATCAATCTCTAGTAAAAAGTTCCATGAAATCTTGTTTCAGAATCCCCACATCTATTTCACTTCAAAAAAGATAAGCTTCTATTGGAAATGTTTAATAACCCCCCAAAATATTTAAATTTTTTTGAAACTCTTATAAGACTATTAGAATATGAATCTGATGTGGTATCCATTTTTCATTGATGTTGGCTATACAATATTTCATTACTAATAATTTATTCCTATAAATAAATAGATAAATATATTAAAATTCAAACATAAATAAAATTTTAATTGAAAAATAAAATAAAATATATAACATAAACATAACGCTATGGTAATGGGTCAGAGAAGTCTAGATGGACAAACTAAAATATAATAGATACTTTCTCGAACTATCATCTCCTCATTTGTAGGTAATAGTACTCCATCTAATATCTCAATAATACCATGTACAGTGACCATAAATTGTTGTACCTCTAATTGTTGATGATGAGTTGTATCTACATTATAATATATATGCCTATATGAAACTATATTATAGTGAGGATCTTCAACATAAAACTCACAATAAAAAAGATGTTTTGGTTGAGGGGGGGGGGTAGGATTAAGATAAAAAATTGGGCTTGTAGGTGGTGATGGAGGATAAATAATGGTGTCTGCAGGTGGAGGAGGGAGTTGGAGATACTGGTGAAGGTGGAGTGGGAGTTGGAGTCTGAAATAGTATTTTCATGTTGGTAAATACAGTCTTTACTAATACTATGATCTTTTCCTCCATCACCACTTTAATATTGTGAGCCTCAGTCTCTAAATATTCTATTTTTATATAAATCATCCATGGAATAAGATGAAGGAGATGGTAATAATTTTCCTTTCAATCAACCCAATGGGTATCCTTATACATGACCTGGGTGTTCGAATATTCCCAATGTAGTAGATAAAATATTGTTCCTACCATCAACACATAATACCCCATGCATGTTCTTCTTCTAAAGAGAATGATGTGTTAATTATTTGGAAAATTATATAATTAGTCAAAGTATATAAAGAATAGAATTTAATTAGTCAAATTAAATAAACAACTTACAATCCCCCCAGCTTCGACCCTTGATTATTCAATATGATATTTCCCCAATTTTTTTATTTGAGCACTCTTCTTTTTTGTCATGTTTAGATTGGGGTGGATGGGAAACCTCTCAAGATCTCAAAGACTCCGGTCTATGCTTCCATAAATGATCAACAATCATTTTTTATTCCAATAATTTATACCCTCCCTGAGATTAACTATGAGGGTATACATTTTAAGATTTGATCTCTCGATGTGCACTCCTAGATTATTGTAAATTAAGAATAATAAATCCTTAAGAATTCATCAATAAGATCACTAATATAATAATACTCTTGAATGATTACATTAAACTTACCAAAAATGATTTTGGTATTCTACTATTGACAAATATTTCCATGTTTCATCATCTATAAAAGGATATATAAGACATGTACTGTCATGTTTCGTATATAATAAATAAGTGGGAAAATATATTATACTACAAAAATTTCAAGATTAGTCCAAAAATAGGAAGATATCTTAACATAATGGTCTCCCAAAACTTATCTAGTGTTTTTTTGTCGACACTTCTCCAATTATTAAAAAAATAATGACTTTTCATTTACCCCGAGTTGATACAAAACTCCTGTACTATTTTGGACATCTTGGAATATCATTCTCATCCAAGTCTATAATTGTCCACTGGTCTTGGCTATGAGTAAGTGATAATTTTAGTACATGTGTGTTTCAATGATTACCAACACTCAAACACTTCTTTTTCATTGTGGGAGCACATGAAGAATATGGGGGAACATCATGAGGAGCATTTGAATGTTCCTCCCCAGAGGCATGATCATGATGCCCATCTCCAAGTGATTGTGTTTGATTAACTGATTGATCTGCCATTATCTTTCAAATTAAGGAAAAACACATTTTGGATACATAATATAAAAATTTACATATTATAATTCTAATATAAAAAAAGAAAAATTATGAAACAAAAAAGTAAACTAAAATATAGCTCAATATTATTAATTTTTTTTATTGTTAACTAAAATTATAACTACATTAATGATATTTGAAATTTCATGTATATGAGTGAAAATAAATCCAAACATTTTGTAGGAATATAAAATATGGACCATCCTAATAAATAAATTTTTTATAAAAAATAATACTTTTGGACATATAGATTCAAAATAAATGCCATTCAACAAAATAAATATACATATTTGTTATGTAATTGTAATTATGGTAAACTAAAAAACCTAATGTAAAATTAACAAACATTTCTACTTATTCATTTAAATATGTTTTTTCAAAAGAAGAAAATAAAATATATATCATTTTATGTAGTTAATAAAAGTAAACATGAAATAAACATGTGTTACTTGAAATATTATGAATACACTCAGGGGGTTTTTCGCAAAAATTCCTTCATCTGGATCATTATTTATCGCACAAAACATGTCTAAAGCATTTTCATCATTTTTATTTTTTAATATTTCCATGGAAGTAGGGATCTCACACAAATCTGCTTCTTCATAATGTTGATCATCACAAAAATATTGTTATCCTTGTAAATTAATAGACCACTATTTATCAGATTGATCATGAACATATAAAATTTGGATTGAATTTGATGCCATTATAAAATAATCAACTCTACCTTTTAACTTATTTGTGTGAAGAATTTTCATTCCAAATTCATCCTGTGTGACACTGTTTTAGCCAATAAACCATCTATAGTTAAAAAAAGAACAATATTTTTTATGTAATCAACCTCCTATATTTCATTAATGACTACATAAAATGAAAATGATGCAGAAATTGTATTTTTTCATTAGAACTCAAAAAATTCTTTGCTTCTACAAAATAAATACACAACTATTCAGAAATGTAATAATTTTTTCATGAGAATATATAAGAAATGTATAACCATTAATTTCATACATGGACCATGTTATCACATTTAAACATGGAAAACCCACTAACCAAATTAATACCACTGATGCATCAAATCTACCATGAATGAACTTTTTAAACATTAGAAAAAAGGTTTTGTTATGATCATTCAAAATCCACATATCTTTCTTGTATGGATGAAATTGTTTCAACTCATTAATATGAAATGTTATATATGGTTGAGCATTATCCATGTTATTCATGATGTATAAATGTACCTTCTTCATCTATTCAACTTACAACGATTTGAATTTCAATCCATTAATCATATTTCCCTCATTATTAACCCGTTCTTGGAGAGATTGAGGAAAACCGATTTGTTGAACCATAGAACAGTAGTTTGTACAAAACTATATAACCTCTTCATAAATATAATTTTCTGTAATAAGGGATTCATGTTGATATGGATCATTAAGATAACCCTTCCATATCATCATATACCTTTGGAAATGATACATCCAATGTATATTTACAGGACCACAAAGCTTTATTTCGTGAACCAGATGGACTATTAAATGCACCATTATGTAAAAAAATATAGTGGAAAATAAATTACCAATTGAAAATGTATTGAAATTGTTTTGTTTTCAAAAATGTTCAAAGAATCTAGATCAATAACATTATTACAGATTAAATTGAAAAAATAACACTCCATTATGATTTTCTTTTTGAAACAGATGGGAAATATTCCACACAATGCATCTGGTAGAAGTTTTATACATCATGACGTGATAGTGATAGAATATCATACCTACTAAATTCAAATCCTTCCCAAAGACAATTTTTTTTTGAAATTTTAAGAATAAAACTGTGGAACATTGATGTCATGAAGACACTAAAAAAGCTAATTTTATCCCTCTTCGATAATTTATGACAAGTCGGGGGAAGATATTTTAATCTTCAATCAGGTGTGGGATGTATCTCAAAATGTATCCACTTTGATAGTAATTGTAATCAAGAATTCAACCCAACTTTTTATTTCCATTAATATCTATCAATGTTCCAATCAAACTTTCATAGATATTCTTCTCCACCTGATTAACATCAATATTAGGTTTCACATTATGATATCTCTAATATGGTACCTCAAAAAATATTGACTATTTCTTCCAAAAATGCCTATCATTGCAATATTTATGTGCCTTTCCCAATGTCACATAAAATATTTGCACTCTATCAAAATACTCATCAGTGGATAAAGGATTTGGAGAAAAATAAAATTTTTATGAGTCAAAGGATGACATTTTTAATCAACTATAAGAGTTCTCTATAGCTTAAAAATTTCAATGACCCATGTATATTGTTTAAATCCCATTATGAAATTTATAATATGAAGTCTGTTGTTTGAAAATTAGACATTCTTTATGACCCTTAACACTGTATCAATAAAAATTACATATATTGGGAGCTCCTTTGTAGTGAACAAATTCACTGAATACAGTTCAATATATTCCATTTTATAAGAATCCTTAACCTTATTACCATCATCCCATTATATTTTCAAATCATATAATAATTGGGACAAGAAAACAACAATATAATTTCTGGTTTTCTTTGATCAATAGAACATTAAACATAACATGACATATTTATGGTCTATACAAAATTTGGAGGATAGGTTATAAATTAAAAATAAATCAGTCCATTATCTATGTGTGATATTAAGGCTTCAATATGGATTTATTACATCCATGTACAATCCATTTCTTAGATTTGTAACTTCATTTCTGAATATATGATATTGATCATCAATTTTCTTCCACTATAGACAATCTACTGGATGAAATATTTTTCCATCACATGTCTGCTCATCAGCATGCCATATTAGCCTTTTTTCATAGTGGGAATTATAGAATAAACGTTTCAAAGAAGGAATTATAGGATGATACCAAAATAACCTGGAATATATCTCTGTAATCTCTACACCATCCTTTGATTTTTTAATTCGACTTATACCGTGATGTCCCACATTTAGGACACTCTGTTAGAAATTCATGTTCCATCCAAAATATCACATAGTTATTCATACATGCATATATATCATTTTATAACAATCCCATCAAGTATAATATTTTCTAAGCCTTATAATTTAAATCTAGAAGATCATTTTCATTAGGAAAAATGTCTTCTAGAAATTGAATAATCTCTATAATACTCTTGTCACTCTATACATGCTTAACTATTAGGGAAATTAATCGAAACACCGATGATAAAATTGTAAAATTTGTACAACAACAATACAATGGCTTTTTAGCATCACCATATAGATGCCCAATTTCCAGTTCTTTATCAATTATTTTCTACTCCAATATCATGAATCATTTCTTCAGTTTCGTCATAGTTTCCACCTTGCAATGCATCATTTTTTGATCAGAAATTTAATGCAATTTCACCATGGAAAATCCAAGGGATTTAAGTCAAATTAAAACCATGAAAAATTAAATGATCATTGATCTCTGTACTTTTCAAATTCTTCATATTTATCCATTTTAGGAATACATATAAAAACAAGTCATTTTTTGGAACATTTTGTTTAAAAAATTCCAAAAAAGCATCAATACCTTCCTCATATTCATCACTCGTTGGATGTTCTATAATAAAACATCAACTCATTATTACCCATAAAAAATATCAAAAGTATACATCTTATTAAGATAATCCAATTTTATAAAACATCAGTATACATCAAAAATTATGTTGGGTGAATTTGTATGAATATCTATATTAAAATCCATATTTAATTTTATCTCCATAAAATAAACATTAGAAATAAGCTATGTAACTAAAGGGAGAACTTCATTTAATAAAAATTCTAGGACACCAATTATTAAATAATAATAGAATACTAAACCATGTTCAATAATTAATAGTGAAGGACACGATGAAAAAAATCTCAAAACACAGATTTAGGGCATCGTTGAACAACCAATGATTTATAACATGATGCACATGTTCAATCATGGACATTGGACTAACACGAGGATAAAAACTATGTCATTTGGATTCATTATTTAATTATTCTTGTCCTTTAACTCTATTAATTTCAATACATCATTCAGTAATGTTCATATTTTCATACCATTATAGTATTTCTATTTGGATTTATTCCCCTTTTCTTATCTCATAATTGGATTCTTATTAAATTATTAATATTATTTTTCGCATTCACTAAACACTTCTATTATATTTACACTCCAATTGAATAACTTTACAAAACAGTATTGCCTCCACACTATATTCCTTTCAACCACAAAATTATTCAACAACATTTTTCATATTTGGAGGCATACCTGAGGTCACATAGTCAACTAATCAGGTCACATAAAGTAGCACTGGGTTGGGGAAAATACTTGAATTACATTTATTTTTTAAAAAATTAAAATATACTCAACTACTCCATCGTCTATAATTAGATATAAATTGTAATGAAAGCAACCATAAATCCCTACATTTAAATCTTCTAAGAATCCCTAATAACATATATTATTAAATGAACTAAAATTTACAATTTTCATCCAAATGGGGAAACATTAGACTATCCATTCACCTCAAACATCCCCATGACCACCCAAACAAAGAGACATCGCCTTAATGATTGGAAATACTATAAATAATTAATCTATTCTCTATTGGATTAAAATTTGAAAAAATTAATAAACTAAAATTCATTTTTATCTATATGTTAATCAAATCAATAATAAATAGTGATAATGAAATCATAAAATGAGATTTTGGGCATCTGTAAATTTATGGAATCCGTGATTGATCGATGATAAAACTATATCAGGAAACAAAACCATGTTCAATAAGAAATAGATAAATACATGATGGAATCACAAATCTTTATTTTGGGTATCCATGAATGACTAAAATCCAAGTGTGTGATGCATGCATGAGGATTGGAATCCAATAAGATAGATTCACTAATGAAAAAGATGATGAACGAAGATATCAAAATGAGTTTGGAGGCCACGAGATCAAATAAATGTCTTTTGGGTTTCTGTGTGGGAGAGACCGAGTCACTAATGCATGAAATAAAAATAGCATAATAACACAAAATGAGACTATAAATTTTTTAAAATATTTTTGTGTTAGTAATTTAATAACACATTTGATAATGATTTTTTATTACACTTATCTCATCAGTTATATAATAACTGACATGTTAATTCAATGGTGTTTTCTTTATCATAGAAATTATTTTATAACGAGTGTCATAAATTGTATTTATCACATTAGTTTTTTTATAACCATCATGATAAATACAGATTATTGATTTTTCAGGTTGTTTATAAAATAACCGTCGTGATATATCAATATAACTCATTTTTTACATTAGTTATAATATAACCAACCTGATAAATCAATTTTTTATAGCATTGGATGTCTGTTGTTTATAACTGATGTAAAATATGTCTACATGGTAAATAATTTTTGTACTAGTTGAAAGAAAACATAATAAGTAGTTATCTATGATTGTCAGTATGGATAAACAATGGATATATCATTTTTAATTAAAAATAATATATCCATAAAGGGATTGAGAAAAAAGGATTAATCTTTGAATATCATACCCATCAACTCATAGATCATAAACATGAGTCATAGAATAATTATTGTTAGTTTATAATAATTGAATCCTAATTGAAAAATGTATGATGATCCATGAGAACATAAAAGTTTTACATGATCCTAGAATAATGCGTGATGTAATAACAATAATAGAAATCATATGTCAAGTTGTTTCAAAAAGACATTCTTAATATATTAGTATTGGGGGAAAACCATATATCTACTTTGATCATGGGATAACCTCCCATATAACATCATTCATGCATGGGATAACCTCTCATGCACTCCTTTATCATTAATAGAACAACCTCCCATATAACCATTGTTATCATAAAAAATTAATAATTTCCAAATTTTATTAGATGACCCTATAATTTCAGGACCACCATTCACATAATGATAACCATACATATGTATTCAATCAAATCCGAAAAAATTTCATTTTATTTTCATAACATAACCATTAAAAATATATTTATTTCATAAAAATCCTGTGATAATAATAAGAAACCATTTAAAAATGATAATGTATAGATAATTAGATCATATCTCCATTAAATAATTTGTAACATTAAATGATTATAAAATAATTAAAAATATTTTTTAAATGATCAGATGAATATTTTTGTGTGGAAAATCTACTTTTATATAGAAATCACATTTTAAAAATCAATCATTTGTTCAAATGTTGTTGAATAAATATTATTTGAAATGAAACATTGAAATACCTAATTTACAATAAAATCATTGAGCGGTCATAATTATTTGATATTTTATTCATGTCATATAAATTAAAATATTGATTCCTTTATCATTTTCCGTAAAAATTAGAAAGTACCTCATTTGAAAAAAACAATTAAAGTTAAATTATTTTTAATAAATAAAAAATATTTAAAATGGAATTAAATATAATATTTAAATAAAAGACATTCATGATAACATTTTTAGAATGTAACAATATGAATGAAAATGTATATTATACTGAAGTCGAAAATAAAGTGAGGATTCCATAAAATAATTATTTTAGCCTCTTATGTCCTTAAAGTGAGAAAACTGGATGGAAAATATGTAATAAATAAAAATATATATAGGAGATAAAATTCAAATAATTTTTATAGATATATCATAAAATTTGATTTTTGGAAACAAAATCATAAAAAATCCCGATAAACAATTACATTTTATCATAAATCTCACACATCATGTTTGATTTTATTCAAAATATTTTTATTACTCAGTATAAAAATTTAAATTTGTTAAAATTATATAAAGTTTTAATTTACATATAAAATAATATTTTATAATGTTATGACATTTTAATGCCCATGTAATAATAATTACTGTTTAATATCATCACTTTTTTGGTGTTTACTTTTTGGTTTTTCAGGACAATTTTTGATTGCTTGTTCTAATCATTTTACATTAATAATGGTTCCAGGATATAGAAATTTTATTCAAGATATAAATATAATATATATTAATTATATATATAGTCATCATTAAATTAAATATATAGAAAAATGAATTACAACATTCATATATATTGTAGGTCATACATACACAAGAACAACATTTTCACTTTCCAAAAAATGGAGTGTATGCATGTTAAATAATATTTCGCCTTTAAAAAATTAATATTATATAAAATATTTCATTTATATTTACTACATATATTATTTCCACTAATTATGTAATATAAAAGTGAAAAAACACCACATCATTGTGTAGACGTGGTGGTCCACACGTTCTCACAAGTGAGGTTATAAATTTCTAACTAATTGAATGGTAATAAGGTAGATAAGAAATTATAATTAAATAAGATTAATAATCTCACAAATAAAATTTTTAAACATATAATCCATCATAACATCCATCCATTAAAAATGGCAATGAAAAATGAATTGTATTGCTAACTGGACGTGATAATACAAAAATATGCATAAGTGACATTTTCACATTCCATTCCATTGAAAAGTGGGAGAATAATGATGGTTATAGAATAAAAATAAAAATAGATTATATTTTTGGATTTTTAATATATTAATTTTTTAATAATTAAATATATTCAAAATTTTTGGAATTAGAAAAAAATTGAAAGAGGTCAAGTTAGACGATAAGCTATTTTATGGCAGGTCTCCTTAGATCCCTAGTTTAGAGCCATTAGATTGGTCTTTTAGGAAAAATAATGCCTCAAAATTCATGAATATAAATTATTAGAATAGAAGAATATCAGGAATTGTTTATCTATATGGCTCAATTAGGTGTTATTAAGAGAAAATATGGATGTCATTTTGTATGTGGGGGAGAGGACAGACATGGAATTTCATAATTGATTAAAATATTAGAATGTCATACTAATGAAAAATTATTAAAATATGAAAAACTATAAAATTTGTGATAAGATAATGTTTATATATTTCCATTATGTAGGATCTAAACGTGATTAAAAGGAAAAAAACTGCTTCCCTTAGTTTAACCCCCTCATGAACCATTTTGTACCATTACCGTGATATTTTTTTTAAGGTTTTTACTATTCATTATGAAAAAAATTCAATGTGTATCCATTACCAAATTTAAAAATTAGGATTAATTTTTTTTCATTTTATAAAATTGCATTTACATATTCAGAAAATTTTAATTTAAAATGAGACCCACATTACATGATAAAAAATTCTTTTCAAGATATCTAATTTATAATGTATAAAAATTTATTATTTCAAAAGGTAACATAAAATCATTTATAATTAATTTAAATGGATTACTAGAAATTCAAATGAAATAATTTTTTTTTTAAAAGTAAAAAAATATATCTTTGAAAATTCATTATATAAAAAAAAAAAATTTTAAAAAGTAAATATCTTTTACTATTAATCAAAAATTATTCTTATCAAAAAATTCAAAAACAAATACCTCATAGATAACTTTAATATTTTGATTATATATGTATTAGTTATTTTCTAAAATTCAATAGTTTAAATATTCAAAAATTAAATAAATTATATTCACACAAAATCAAAAAAAATCATTTTTCAATGAAAATTTATTTTCTAAGCAGATAAGGAATTTACAAAAAATTAAGAACTTTTTATCAATATAATTGATTTAAATGCAATATATATAATTTTTTAAAATTATTTATTCACATTTAGTGCACTAGTATAATGGATATATTACCATAGTGTACTATATTATAGATTATTTGGACTTGGGTTTGCGTCAAAAGCTATTGAAGATATTTAATTTATTTGAAGAGAAATATGGAATAAAACCATCGAGAGTTATAATATAAAACACTTAAAATGAATTTATCAATTGAAATTTAATATATACAATAGAAATAATTGGTATATCTCTACTCCATGACATCATTGGGTTTCCAAGTAGCTTTTTTGAATTTTAGAATCCTCCAGGGAACTTTAACGAGCTAAATAGTCCAATTCTGTAAAATTATATCTCTATAAATGTATATTTCACCACATTGTTCATCATAAGATGTTTTATTTTATATTAATACAAATTATTAATTTATAAAATTTTAATGATCAATTATGTACTTTATCATGATGGAGGCGTGAAACACATCATGATCTTTTGATTGGTTTGGTGGGAGGTCCAATTGATAAGAAACCATTCACTATCAATCAAGAATATTGATGATGATAATATTCCTAGGGATCATATTTATCTTTTATGTAAATATCATAACCTTATTGAATGTAAAAATTCATAGAAATAACATCTCACCAATAATAAATTCCATATTTCAACTATGAATATCTGTAAAACATTTATGTTAACTCTTAGTTTCTGGTATGTGCTAAAAAATAGTTTTAACCTTCTTATAAATTTCTTTATCTATCTCATATTCCAATATATTTAATTCTAAATATTTACCCTATAATATTGGGTTTCTACAATTACTTCCATTTCGATCGTCATAACGATCCATCTGAATTCTCCGGTAAAATACCTTTTAGAAAAAAAACATGACCAAAGGAAGGTATTGATCCTAGCCACCATTAAAATAAAAAAATAAGAGAACTCAATATATTCACTAGTGTTTTAATGGTTATACATACAACCCATCCATTATAGGATGAAAATTAGTAACAAAATACATCTCTAAATCCATTTCTTATTGTGTAATTCACATAAACCTCACACAAATCTCTGATTCTGATAAGATATAATAAATGTGGTACTACATGCAACCTTACTAGTTCATTAATATATATTCTGGAAATCCGGTCAAGGGAGATATATTCACAATTAGAAATAAACTATGAAAACTTCATAAGGTGATCTATTTTATCCAAAGATGATTTATATCATTTAGATGTTTTTTGTTAATCCAATGACAAAATCCATGGTAATTTTTTCCCATATCCATTATTTTATTGGTAATGATTATGACATCCCCTTATAATTCATTCCCCAAACCTTATCGTGTTTACACACTAAGAACCAAGATACATACTTTTGAATATCTAACTTTTTTCCCTGTAATTTCCCAAATTTTTCCATGTATGTCTTGTGAATATTTATAAGAATATTTCTAGAGCTAGGTGTTGAGATAATGCGAGATTCGGAGGCCCAAGGATCTCAAATTTTTTTTTCGAATATATAAAATAACTTAATAGAAAACACACACATGGTATTTGAAAAAGTGAAATAAATCCCAAATAGATTCAAAATCATAATTCTCAGTCCGTTTTTTAGTTTGGATCATGGGGTTAACCCTATGCAAGACATAACCATTAAAAACATTGGGTGTTTGGTTTGAATGTAATAATAGGAAGATTATTAATGAAATAATGAAATTTAATTATTTTATTTTATTTTTTCACCATGACCTAAAAAATCATTCAAATGCAATAAAATTAAAAAATAATAGGGTTAGATGCATAACCTCAAATATTTGAGGGGAGGGCCTTGGAAGATAATTCTCGAAAGAACGATGAGAAAATTATGGATCAGTGATCAGTGTATAGAATAACTTTTGGATATCATATATGATAGCAATGTGTGATCATTCTTCATCGATGATAGTTCTAAATCTAGTTAGGTTGTTTGTTTTGTAGATTTATCCCAATTTTCTATACCATGATAAACGTGAATCAATTGACTAATTAATTGATTCAAATATCATTTTTTTTCTAGTATGGGTTTCATTGCATGGTTTAGGGGAAATTATTATTATTTTTATTCATTGATTCTTGTTCAACTTCATTAAACATAACCATGACAATAGATTGAGGTCAATAATGAAAAAATTATGAGGTTTATTAATCACATTTTTTGTATATGGTTTTATCTCCTCGTTATACATTTTTTCATCGGTGGAAATTATTTATCCTACGATTTGATGACTGTATATTGATTGATAAATTCAGAAGATATATTTCGTGAAATGAATCACTACCATTGGTTTCAGATGGAGATTCAATGACAGAGTCTTGGTATACATAAATGTAAGTAGATCCATTGTTGGGTTTTCTGTGGATCATAGATCCTCATGCATGGGTATTCATTTTTCAATGAGGAGATGATATGATGCTTTTGATTTTAGAGATTTTGTGGTCATAATACTGCTATCAAACAATGATCGGACTTAGATAGGACAAATACATGTTATCTGAGTAGAATCGGTAACAACGACAAGGAAATCATATGATTCATGTTCTTTCTACAGGATCTATGAAAACTATACTACATGAATTGTAGTTATATGAACACATGACAATTAGTTCATTATGTGTGGTTATAGGTTTTTCATGTAGAGAAACATAACACATGTCATGTGACTCAATTTTCATGTCGTGTGACCCTTAGCCAACCTACTCCCTGTGTATAAGGGGTATACACCATGAAGGCTATGTATTGTTACACCCAATGTGTGTACGAGCACACACTATATAACACATGGAATACAGATTTGAATGTGCATGGAGTATGTCCCCATAAGTCCATGTTCCTCACACACCATTAAAATTGTAATTACACGTGCAGAAAGACGTTTATGGGTGGAGCCGTGAACTCAGACATGGCCAAGTAATCCAACCCATCCAAGTACATGAACATGGCCTAGTGTACACATGCATATGTAGAATGTAACATCGAGTTCCAGGGCTATATCTACAATCATGTTACCATTGGGACATTCCATGTATTGGAGAAATGTATATTCTGTGTGAAAATGAGACACATGATATTATAGGCCTAGGGAGACACGTCGGGTTCCCATAAGGACATGTCAGTTACTCAATTAAGGAAGGGTTGGAATCCTGTTTCTTCGCTTTAAAACTTTATTTTGTTCTTCTGTGAGATTACAAGGACCTGTATTAGGTGATTATGGTCCCTTTGTGCCTTCATATGAGGGTTTTTTGTGGAAACACAATCCCATTATTGTGTGTGACCCTCCTATATCTTCCCAATTTACAGTGTAATGTGGGTGATATCCTTATTCTAGAGTGTGTTTTTCTAGTCCTACTTTACCTATATCTTAATGCATTGGATATTGTTTCCCATTGAGAGTTTAGGGTGATCCTCATGTCCTTCACATTTTATGAATGTGGTTTATTTAAATTTTCATGGCCAATATTTACATGATTATTTATCCCTTATGGTGGAAGATATTTTCATTAGGGTTTGTGCCCATCCAGCAAGCCTAGGCTATTAAAACCTATCCATGTTTGAACATATCATCTTTCCAAGGGGGTATTTGTCTAAATAATTTATTAGTTCTTATGAAACCTCATAGTATACAGTGTGCTTCTTCTTGGATAGTCCAAATGGTCGTGTAATATCATATTTAGCCATTTGGTATGGAGAGGAATTTTCACAATAATTATGATTCCATATATAGTTATATCTATTGGATTAGTGCCATCAGGTGAGGAAGAAATCATGGAGTGACATCTCCTATATAAGTGTTTCCTCAAAACTATGTAGTGGAACTTTGGATAGTTGTGGTCAAGGTTATTAATACTCAGATACATATATGAGTATATCTGGCTTGATTATTGTATCTATCATATTATGATTTAAATTTATAATGATGATATTAATACTCTTGATAATTTATTAATAGATATTTTGGGGTGTCCTACTGGGTTTTGTTATAGTCACCGCTACATGGCCTTTTCCCACACATTCCATATCCTATATAGATGATTGAACTTTTACAGAGTCCTTGGAAAACTTGGTGTAGGTAATGATTAGTTAGGGTAGATATAATCTGATTTATTATTTTGTATTATTTTTTATAAGTCACTTCCATATGTGAAGGTCAGAATATATTTTCTCTAATTGTCGGTGAGCATGTATATGTCCCCTTTTTATTCAGTCTTATACATTATTTCATACTTTTATTTTGGAATTGTAGATGTATGCATGCATTATAATCAATTATTTTGCATTTCAGAATTCTATGAGAATGGATATGTGTGTGTTCACGGACATACAATATGAATATTTCCACTCATGTGTGTGTTATGCCTCCATGGTTCTAGCCTCCAACCCTTTCCCTATTGGAAGTTGGATTGTAGTAGTTGCATCTCTGACCCTGATTGGAAAGGTATTGAAAAACATAAATCATATCGATACCCATCCTAATGTGTTATGAAAATTCTTAGGTTTTGTAATCATGTTTGGAGTATTTTGTCTATATGGGAGATTTGGTCTTGGTACTAGGGTAACAGTGTTAAAATGGTTCATGTTATTCTCTATGTCCTGAGTGTTTGGTGTTGGTGTGGTGGTTGACATATCAGTTCACAAGGACCCTAGTAACCTTTTTATTGATTATAGACATGTTGGAAATGGTTATAGAGAAAACATTGGTACATGCATCTTATAGAAATGGGTTTTCTATTCCATCCCCTTCAAGATTTACCTATCCATGTATATTCATTGAACACGGTACATCTTATCTTCATTCAGAATGTTCTCATGAATAAATAAATGTATGTTCCCACAATTGGCTCATGAGTTCAACTCAAGGAGTGATGTCGTCTCCACATATACTCCTCGTCATGAGAAATTTTTTCTTCCTATTGGAAAATATGTTAGAGCTTCCACCAATTCTACAGTGTGTGGACCCACCTCCTAGGGTTTATGTGGATGCAGTTTGTCAGACCAAGAAATGGATGGATCAGTTATTTCTGTACGAACATGAATAAGGTCCAATTTTCTATCATGAGATTTGAGATTGTTACCTCCTAAAATTCTAGGTATGAATGACCTGCCTATTTAAGGCATGTGATGAAAGTCATAAAAAATGAGTTTTCATTGATGATCTCATGGAAAAATTGGTTCTCTAATGGTGAGAAATTGTTATGCTTGTGGTGTCAGATAACATATGAACTAGGAATTTTCATCCCACCATTATCTAGATAGGTATATATTCAATAATAATTCATGGAATAGGTAGTGGCTGGAGAATGGATGTCAGCATGGTGGAAGATGTGATAAACGAGCTAGGGGAGCATGAGGTGGTGGTTGGTTCTTGAGTGAGATAATAGAACTGACACCCCAATGTGGAAAACTCTAGGCTTGGGAATATGGTGGTCAAAAGCTTTTAATACTTCATGAAATATATGATATTTTCCCAAAGACTACAGGAATATATTTAGATACCTTCTATGTCCCTTATTCTCTTACTATAGTACTATTATAAAAATGTATGAGCCCCACTTTCACCTACTTTAATTGAATACGTTTATATGTAGATGTGTGAAATCAATGGATCCCTGTTCGATGATGTTCCATATGAAATTTGAAATATAGGTAATATGGACCATTCCCACCCTGAGACATGTTCTTAAGACTCAATCCAAAAAAATTGTTTGAGTTAGTTACACCCAATGAAGATAGTTTCACGGATTGGTGGATGAGTTTATCTAATTTGTGAGGTTGATGCTATTTAATTTACTAAGGTTTCATAGATAGCCATATAATTGGTAAATATGAGGTAAATTTAAATTATCCATTCCAAGAAGAAGAGTATCATAGTTGATTTTATTGTGGTTGACAGAATTTCTTGTTTCTTCACTACCCCAGTTGCAGTTTTCACATAGATTTATGAGTCAGGTTTCCTTAGGTGTGTCCCTTTTTTGAGACATTGTGATACCTGAGGATCCCATACACTCGACCCTTGAATTTATTTCTATTTTATATAGATATTTCCTTAGAATAATTTATATATATTGATATAGGGACTTTTTATGTTTTCCACAATAAAGGCTAGTTTTGTACCATCCATGTTTAGTTTTTTTTCCACCAGTGAGTGAGGCAGTGTTTCTAGTGTATTGGGAAACATTTTCCATCATTGAAAAGGAATGATCACAAGAATATCAAGATGATATATTTTGAATGTGGTTATGAACTGCTTCTAATTAGTTTGATAATATTAACTTTGGATTAGTATATGTATTAAACTTTTAGTTTCCAATGATGGTGGAGGAGTATGAGGACATCCTTCATGGAAATGTTTTAGGTTTACCATTCCATGAAGTGTTTTTTCACATGAATTTGAAATAAGAATATCCTAATATATGAGTTAGAATATTTGATACACCATATATTTATGTGTTATGGAGGTGTATTTGGAGTAGCCTACAGAGGAGGGGATTTTTATGTCCTAGTGGGTTTTCCTGGAAACCCCCGTGTTTATTCACCTAGGAGTTGTATGAGTTCCTGAGTTTCGGTGAAGAATAATTTCACTTGGACTAGTTGAAATGAGGTAATATATACACACTATAAAATTTATGGATTCTTCGACCAATAGTTTGGGGTGATGTGATTCACAATGTTTAACCTCAAGACAGGTTATCATCAACACTAGTTTTGTTGAACGATATTATAGAAGTGGATGTTCGATTACTTTTTTTCAGTTAGTGGTGAAACTGTTTGGAATATTGTACACCCCAATAGAATCATGAGAGTAATGGGATGAATCCTTAACCATTATATGATCAGTTAATTGGATTATTCATTAATGGAATCCAGGCATACACAACACTCGAGTAGGAACATGAGATATACTTGAGGATGGGGTGGTTTACCACTAATTAATTTTTATAACCCCTACGCTTCATCATATATCGCTGGAGGTGAAACTAATGGATATATATTATGAGTTTCTATTTGAATATATAACCCATGTATAAATTCCGGATCAATTATTTGAAGGAGGTAATGTTTCCATATCTATTCAAGGATGGATGGTGAGAATAGTCACATTTGGTGATGAAGGATATGAGGATGTACTCTCCCCTTAATAGTACATTTTTTAATGTTGGGGAGGTACCACGATCTCTTGGAATCTGTTACATATCCAAGGGAGTGGTTTTATTTTTTTTAAAAACTATTATTATGTTTTATATCAATGGGTAATGATCCACATATATTTAAGCGGAGTTTGAGACACGTGCACATGCATGAGGAAGTCCATCATGGTGGAATTTCCTTTATGATCATTTAATACTATGATTCTTACTTTACTACATGATTTGGGTTATGATAGGTGATGAATTTGGATAATTGGTTGTAGTAGATCCTACTGTTTTACCCCAGTCAACTAGCCAAGTAAAGTGGACAATTCAAGCACTCGTGAATATGCTTCGAGTTTTCATGCTAGTTTTGATCCATAGATTGAAAGATCATCTACTAGTAGTGGATATTAAATTTCATGATTATTATCATTACACAAAAAAATGTACCACGATTTCAAGGAAATGTACAGACACTTCATAGGGAGTTGTTATAATGGTAAGATCACATGGGTATCAATTCTTTGGTTCTAACTATGGTTCTAGTAATATGTGTAATGGTTATAATTCATCTAGGCCAAGATGAGGACTCTGATTAATCATTAGGTGTTCATTAGGGATCAACGATTTAGGAATTTGGGGTTCAATAGTCATGTAGTTTTAGATAAGGTGAAAGAAAATCTGCATGGTCAATAGGCCATTCCTTTTATACCTTCTATGACAGGTTAGTGATGTTTTGTATCACATAACCACATGATCCCAAAATATTGGACTACTTTGTGTTCTTCATATGTCATAACTGAGGATGTATGTGCATGAAAGGTTATATGATCCCAGTTGGGAATGTTTGTCCTTGAGTGTCGAGCTATCATTTTCTTGAATCCCAAGGTGATGGGAACCAGAATAGAAATGCCCTTTGTGGGAATGTGGATTCCTAGAGTGTCTGTTTGTTGACATCATGAGAAAACATCATGGGGGTTTTTTTGAGTAGGAGACCTCATTGAGAACTCAATATCTTAATAATTGTTATTCGTTTGAGATTTTCAGGGATGATGATTCATGAAGGATGGAACAATCTATTGACATAGTTTTTCATCATGTAATAATCTTGAATATTTCATGGAATATTTATGGAGCTAAGAAGTAATATGGATTGATATTCTAAGGGCTGGTGATCTCAAAATTGATGTCTAAAATATAGTGAATTTTTTACTCACACGCAAAAATAGTTTTCCTGAAAAATTGTAATATATCCCATACGGAGTCTTAGATTATAAATCTATGTCCTCCATCGATTTCAGAGTGTGGATTTAACCCAAGGTGCAATATAACCATAGAACAAATCTATAACATTCCAAACCAATAACCACTAAAATGGTTCCCTAATATGATGGGTCACATGGCGTCATGTGTCCCTCCCCATATTATATAGTTTTCCAACAAGCATTGTGGGTCCAATGTGGTATAGTGGTGAGTCCATTCCCTCATATCCAAGTGGCACATTTTATATAACTAATAAATTGAAATTGAATAATCATTGTATAATAGGTGGTATAATGGAAATGAGTAAAATAACCAATTACATAAGTATAACAAGCGATGAAACTATAATAATAATCAAAATCCAATGGGTGAGTCATATACCAAAATATTCCTTCGAATGATGGAGTAAAAAATGTTAATAGGGAATAAAAGGCACAAGTGTATACAACATTATATTCAAAAATAAAAAAAACCAAAATTCATGTCCATAAGAATCAAAAGCATACACTCGGTCTATTTATCACATGCTCTAATTTATAAGAAAAATAAATCAAGAATATATGATAATTTCCTTCCCATATCCACAAATTCTTGAATGATGTCTACTTTAGTTCAAATGGTTTCTCAAGTAGCGTGTGAGATACACATTGTGAGCCACTACCAATGGTACCTAGAATAATTTTCCTCTGTATATAGCATATAAACAAGAAGGTATAATGAAAAATAAAAAATAATGACAAAGATATACTAGTTGGATTTGGTTCTATATAGACACATGATAGACATTACCTTCTTCATCATATGCCATAATAACATTGATTGGGTTGCAATAAATATATATATATAATTTATAAATGTATATCCAAAATGTATGTAAGGAATCATATAGTCATATACAAGGATACAAGGTGCTATCTGTTCTTGGGTCATAACTCAAGAGTCACTAACTAATCTAAAGAGATAAGAGATCTAGGAATGGTACAAGCCATGAATCACATAAGACTGTGAGGCATCGGGACTGTAACTCGTGATGGTGGTGGGAGTCATCAAGCCCAACACGTGAGATAGTGGGGTGAGTCACCAGACCCAACACTTGATTTAAGGGAATGAGGAACTTCATTCCTCTCACCCACATTAATGTAAATAATGTGATGATCCTTGCTTGACACACAACATAAGGGAGCATGAAACTCCATGCTCAACAAATCCCATAATATTTGTTCATTGACCAACCTCTATAGTCTAAACATAAATATAATAATAATAAATCATTTACCATCATGATTTTATATAATTTCATTCAATATATACATTGGTATTTCCATTTAAATAATACATACATAGAATAATATTTCTAGACATGACTCAAACTTACTTTAAAAAAAAAAGCATTTTAATTTATATTATAGGGAAATTCAATTTCAAGATATAGAAAAACCACCTTTACTATGGTTTGGTTAATTGAACACTAAATTTAATGGGGGAAAATCATTCAACACACTGAAAGGGGTGGTATAAAAGTGATAGGAAATCTATACAAAATCAATATAGGCCTATGGGAGTTCTATAACATGATGTAACTAATTTAAAAGGTAAAAATAATAAAGCAATTCACAAAAATTTATGGTGTGTATAATAACATATAATATTCTATAAAGCATCTATTAATTTATAGAAAATTACTATGCCACCTATATTATTCCTTTAACACTCTCTATAACCATTTTTCACCTTTAAATCAAGCGATAATGGGAGATTTATGAATATATTAAAAAAATCCTTGAGAATAGGGAATATGAGAATGCACCCATATAACACAGGATATGGGAATATGAATGAGGAACATGAGGTAGTGGAAATAAAATAATATTGTTCCAAATCAAATACTTGTGACAGTGATGGAAAGGATGATTAGATGAGGGAGTTATAAAAATCCAAAACTAAGGATGATGGAGAGCTCATGGAAGAGTTAAAAAAGTGTTTTATGTAAATTAGAATTAAATTGAGGCTGAAAAATATAATTAAATAAGGGAAAATAGTAAATCCATATTAAACTAAGGGGTTTTCTGATTTGGAAATATAGTTGGCCAAACTATGAACCATCCATGCACCCAACACTATCCAAGAACCTAACTCACATAGTATGGGTGAACGGTCTGTCTAACCATGTGAAAGACATTCCAAATGAATTTATTAAAAAATATGCACCATTTTAATAGGTGTTATTCCTGACTCTTATTGGTAGGTAAAAAATTGTGATTTCCTATTATACATAGTTTCGCTGCAATGTTCAGTCTCACTGTTATCCCTAACAGTGTTCTAACCAAGAGGCTCAATATGTCTCTACAATTTCCAAATAATTGGGCTCTGTACAATCCCTATATGCTACTATAATCATTCTATGACCGAAGGGTACACTCAACAAGGTAAAAATGATTTTAAATCGAAAAAACATATATCAGATCCATTATAAAAAAATGGTTGATACAATCTACCCTCTTTGAAGAAACGCATCACTGATTTTTCCTTCTAATGTAAGTAAGGGATCATCTGAGAAAAGCTTCGACCACTAGGATCATAGGTTAACCCCCTTCTCTTTAGTATGGACATGCACTCATCCATGCTTCTATACCATGTTTGGTAATGTAACATATATAATTTATAGTGTCTTCAATATTCAACCAATAATATGCAATGGATAATCCACAATGGAAGCATCAAAATTTAACTCGACTTCATGTGGATGGAAAAAATGTAACAGGTATAGATAATATCGGTGGAGCAGAGAGAATTGAAAAATGATGTTCATAGACCAATATCTCGTAGGAAGTGTTATCTCATAAGTCACTGGTATGATTCCCTACAAGATTTTAATGGTTCAAATTATTTGAGGAGATATATTACCATATCTATAAATCAGTTTATGATCTAATATGGGTTAAAAATGCAAGAAAACATAGTCTTCAACCACAAACTCAAGAGGTCATTGATGAAAATTGTCACATGAATGACGTTTGGTCTGAGCTCGCATGTTGATCTTATTGATCAAATGGCCCAACTCTATTATTTTCCACACATGATGTGGTCCGTGAAAATTTTACTCTCCTACCTCCATGTAGTGTATAAGAGACCAACAATATCTCTTTTATAGGGCCTCATATTCATCCATCTAGATGGTAACTTGAAAGATATTATTATAAGACAACACATCAAGGGGTATCTATTTCTAAAAGATTGATCAAATTAAGTGAACATGCACTGATCATGTACTGTTACACTTGAATCATATGATTTTCTCATAAGTCAGTTTTATGGGATAGCTCATTCTGAGAAGATATTATGTACACAAGGCCTTCCACAACCCCTTCCGAAATCAAGATGTGTTACAAGCATCCCTATTACATGAAATAGTAGTTGGATCTCCAATGTCATGTATGACCTATAAAATTTATAGTATCCCAAGATAAACAACATAAAATGAAACTAAAATATATATGATGTGTGAAACCTTCATCAACCATTCAGGAACTACTTAAGTAGTGTCCTTACCATAAGGTGATCTAGGAAAATCTATCACGATGACAATGATAACACTGTTCCATTTCAAATAGAGAATGTAAAATGGTAGTATAAGTAATTTCAGTGACTGATGATCTATGTTCACCTATTTATTGGTATAATATTGATTGATAAATTATAATATCTCATATTTCATTCTATACCACTAAAAAAATCATTGTACTTCTCGATACATGTTAGTGACAGCGGGAAGTACTGCTGAAGATGGAAAATGAGATTCCCACATCATTCCCTATTGGATGTCAATTGGGACCCATAAATTCCCAATAATGAACAAATCCTCCTCAAAATTAATTTTTTAAACTAAATATGAATCCCCACCTGAGATACATTCACACAGTACCGTGAGCTTGGGATTGGAATGTTTCTCTATTCTCACCTGCTTTAAAATGATATAGGTGTCTAAAAATGATGAGAGGAAAAAATTTCCATGATTCTCCAAAAACTAAACATTAATCCTAGAGAACAATTAAATTTTCTTCCACTCATCACTATTATCCTAAACCAATTGAGTTTGATTCTTCTAGGTAAATCCATCGGTCACTTCACTATCTTCATCAAGAGAATAAGAAATATGTAACTTGATGGACTAAAGGTATTCAACTAATTTTCACTTCCTGTGATTCTTATCACACTATGTGAAGATATATTAGAGTTCATTGATCAGTTATTAAAAAAAATTATCAACATGTAAACAATTCCTCCAACAACATTAATAATGAACAACATTTTCTAGGTCCAGATTGTTCATCAGGAAAGTCCACCCACAAGGATTCAATTGATGAGATATGTATTCCATGAATCACATGTACATTATTAGAATATTTACAATAAGACACTATATGTATTATAATACTATTTATATCCCCATATAGGTTTTAGTAGATTCATGATCAACATTAATGTCAATATACCTTTCAATTCCTAAAATTATCTTTTAGAATCCTATAACCAAATTGGTTTAACACGATTTATAGTGAATCATGTAAAAGGTAAAATTTGATGTGAAAAATTGTAGATGGAGAACTTTTAATACAATGATATCCCAAAAAACTCTTCATGTCAGAAATATTCTTGGGATACTCCCATGAAAAAATATCTCTAAATTTATTTGGTCTACCGATACTCCTGACTCGGAGATGATGTGAACCTTGATGTTGATGTTGTCATTAAAAAATTGGAATTTGGTATTATTTTCAAAAATATTGTTCTCTCTTAGAGTAATCAACATGATTCCATGATGTTGTTAATGGTAGTATAGATATCCATAATACACTAATAGGTCAATCACAAAGACTACCAGAAATGAATCCAATTACAGATTGAAAAGATTAATAATCATATCCATGAAAACAACCAAAATGTTCATGAAACTGAATGACATTAACTGATACTCATAAATACCATATCTTATTTAAAACATTATATGATTTATGTTTGATGTCATGATATATAATTGATGATACATCAACGATAAATTAATCTTTGAAAACATCTTCACTCCTTAGAGCTGATCAAAGAGGATTTATAATCATAGAAATGGAGACTGATTCCAAATTGTGAGCTGGTTTAATTTTTAATAATATTGAAAAATACTAAGGGTGGCATCCACCTTCTTGGAAACCTGAACATGTGAAACCTTGGGATATATACTAGGTTAGATTAATTGTTTATCCTTATGGTCTTATAACTATTTATTGATCATCAACTGTTCTGTAGGTTCTATTGACAAGGATAAATATAAATTTATTCCACTCCTATCACTATCTCAATGTTAAATTCTACCTCTATGAATGGAGGTAGATTAAAAAAATCATGGAAAACATCCTTGATGCAATCCACTGTAGGTTGGAAAATAGTATGTCATAACCCCTAAACATCCAAGAAGAGACTACCAATATGGGTTATCACACTTCACAATAGCTACTTCTTAGTTCCTACTCAAGGGGCATGAACATACCTCCCCCCCTTTATGAGCATTTCTACTTCCCTCTGGTGATGTAAAAATAACCCTCTGGTGATAACAGTCCTAATTGGATCGATATGAAGGTAAAATATCCACCACAAAAATCACATAACGAAATGTCATGTTATGGAAAAAGAGATTCCACTCTAACAGGTATATAAACATCTGAAGGAGAAAATCCTTACATCAAATAATACTCTCTATGCGGATACCCAAAGGGGTATCAACTGTCATTTTCCCAGAAAAGTATTCTCTCTTGAGGCCTAAAATCTCAAAAAACCACAGCTATATCATATTACGGTGAAACTATTTCAAAAAATGGAAACACTAAAGAATAGGTAAATTGAACAGTTCAGTGGATAGTATAAGTTCTCGTTCTTTACTCCCATATCATTAGTTTCGATGCATCTAACTAGGCTCTACCATGACCTAATATCACAACATGAATTCCTTGAGTAGTGCCGCTATGTTAGTGATTCTTCTCCAAAGTCTAATTCCATTTTCATTGACAACCTACTTAGCCTATGAAGTTAGTTGTATTATTGTTTCCTTCATGAAGAGATACTTCTGGTCCCACTAAAGAGTGTGGGTCCAATGCAGATCCCCTCGTACTAGGAACTGGTGGATATTTCATAAAAAAGAGCTGAATATAACCCATCTAGCCACAAAATCAATAATAAACTATAACATCCATTCATTGGGGCGTTTTGTGTCCAAACATCCCACAATAATGACATATAATAGATATATCAGTTGGATCATTCATACTTCTACTACCCTCACATGAAACCACAAATAGGAACTTCATGTGGTTAGAAGAATCCCATCCCGGTCATGATTCTAAACTTCCTAGGCTAGCAATATCATCTTCCCTTAAACACACCACAATAATGAGGGCATGCTGTATTATCTAAATAATGGTCTTCAATCAGGACACATTAACCTATGATCAGGTTCCATAGACCAGCCCATCCTTGAATTTATTCATAGTAATAATATCATCCCCATATAGAATCAGTGTTAAATGTTTCATCTTAGTTAATAGAACAGAGTAGTCCATTACATACACCCCATTATACTATATGTTCATGAAATATCTATCTCAGTCATATCACATTGTCTTTGGAAATAATTCTTCATATAATACCATTTAAAAAACCCGCCAAATCAAGTCTTAATGACAATATTCAAGGGTAACAACATCCCAACATCGCTAGGAAGAATTGCAGAACATATAAAGAGAGAGCATGAACCTCCACTCTAGAGGCATTTTCAGATAATCAAATATAAAATTCATCACCTACCACCATGAAATGGTATCACATGGTCATCAATCCCCTGAAAAAGTGGGAGGATGTAGCTAGTAAAATTACAAATTCACATATTCCATATTTAGTATTGGATGAGAAACTCATTTCATAAACAACATAATATAATGGAAAACCTCTCAAAACTGGGAAATAGTTCCAAAATTTGGAATAAAAGGTGGAGACATTGGGGGAATTACATAAGGTATCACTAGCGGCTCAAGGCCCACCACCTCTATAGTATGGTAATCACCACCCTCTTATAATTTGCATCAAGACTCACATGGGGTATTGATTCTACAAACACAAACGTTAGAATTGAATTTAATAGAAATTGGATCTCATATAGAAAATATTACATGCACAAATAATTCTTATTTAAATTGTCCCACCTCAATTTCCAATCCTAAATCTGGGTTTTGGTGAAAAATAAAATCAATAATAGTTTATGGGAAAAAATCATTCAAGGTAGCATTGTCGAGTTTTTAGATCAATTTTTTTGGTTGAAAAAACATGCTTCCATGGCTAGTGGGTGATTTATAAATAGATATTTGACAAAATATATTGAAAAATATCTAAGAAAATCGGATGGATACCCGAGAAGTAGATAAAAATTTTAGTATAAAAGGTGGTTTTGTTTCCCATTTTTTTCTAATTTTTTGGGGTCCAAAAAATAGAGAATGGATCAATCATTGTGAAAGTTGTATTTTCATTAATACCACATAAAAAACATGTTAAAGGAATTATTTTAATGAATATTGGGTTTCATGAAGTGTGTTTGGAAATGTTTTGTATCATATCGAATGAGAATCATGAATGCATTAATGGTTGACTATACATATTTGTGACTACGAGAAGCTTTGTGGATGATATATTTACAAGTGCTTCATGAAAATATGGATATTAAAAATGAGTTTGGATAGAATAAAAAAGGTGATGATTAAGATTAAATTTTATGGAATGGGAGGTAGTGCCTATAAATAGTCCTCTACAACCTCAAAATATAAGATAATGACTTAATGGAGATACCAAGGATCAGAATTTTTTAAGGTGTTTCATGAAGGTTTGTCTTGTGAAAATTTTCACAATGAAAGTGGTTTGGGAAGGATATTAAATATTACTGAATATTTTATAAATCGTGACATTGTTGATTTTTGTGAATTCTATAAAAATACAAATGAATGTTGTGATCTTCATAAAGGCTAAGTGATCTTTGAAAATGCATTTGAGCTTCCGGAGATGAGGTTTATTTTTGAATTTGGTATGATCATTGTGAAGGAGATAGGATTCATGAAATTTGTGGGGTTCTTGAATAGAGTATATACCTATAATAATTTGGGTGGTTCCATGAAGGCTGTATGATATTCGTAAAGGACATGATCATAACCAAAGTGTTGAAATGATATTTCTTGGTAAATCTATAGTAAACTGAAATTATTCATATTGATGAAAATAGAACATCAACATGAAATCTACCTACAACTAATAATTTATTCATTATTATTAATGAAGGGACCTATATGTCCATAAATGGTCTTTGAATCCTTTCTTGAGAAATGAGGAAGGTAATAGAAATAAAGTGATCATTTCCACCCACATTGAGTCATAGATAAACAAAAATTGGGATTGACCCTTGTTTGGTACTTATATGTCCTTAAAAATTGTATAGTAATTCCTCCTTGGTGTATGATTATCTAGTATGAATAATATAAGGTAATTGAGCCTTATTTGATTTGGTACATCAACACATTTTTCTTTTATTATTCTTTGATATAGCTTAGTGTGGGTGAACCAAGTAAAATCCTTGTGTATTGTGCATGATTTTATATCACTTAATACATTACTATGGCATAGGGAGAAAAGTGTTTTTTGGTTAACAATGAAACAAGAACTGAAGGAGAAGTTTTTTTATTCTGTCACACCCTGATTCATCAACTTATCACGGTATTTATCCTCGTAGGGATAATTATTGGTATTATTGAAAATAGTTAATATCATTGTTTCTCTCTAAAGGGTTTCAATGGAGTTTGTAAATTAGAAATGTATTATGGTCTCATATGTAAATAATTTCAATTATTGATGAATCTGATGTGGAACTACTCTGGATTGTTTTTGAATGGATTTATTTATAGGAGTGATGCATGAAATTTCATCAAGTATCGATAGTGGGGTTTTAACAGATGTTTACCATTGGTAATTGGATAATTATTCCAAATGAATAAATGATTTAGAGAGATCCCTATCTCACTCAATATATATGCACATGATTTATTTTAACTCATCGCATGATACATGGTAAAAGTTTCTAATTATTTATGAGGGAGACTAAAAAGTCAGAGATGAATAGATTCATGTTCTATTGAATATGTATGATGTTCTCAGAATGCACCCTAATGATTATGATGGTGCATTCATTGATTGGTTGAATGTTTTTGTGGATAAAATTATTTATCTAAATGAAATTATTGAGGATATAAAGATTGTAAAAAACAAATAGATATGTATTCCTCCTTGGTTCAATTAAATTTTTCAAATATCGGAAGAGAATGATCCAAAGGAGCTGACATTGGATAGCCCGTATAGAACTCTTATTGCATACATAAAGAGAAATTGAGATACTATGTATGTGGAGAAATTAATTTCTAATGAAGTTTCATTCATGGAAATATGGAATCTCACTATTGAATTAAGATATTATCAATAAGAGATAGCTGATTTCATGTCATTCCTTTTATCATAATTACAAATATGAAAAGGATTATTCAAAGGGATACTCATAATATCATTTTTTGATGTCGAATGGATAAACATATTGAAATGTTGTTACTCAAGATGTTTCAACAAAATGATGAGGATAAGTTCAAAATTCCCATGGTGAAGTCTTCAGCCTATGTTAATGGTAAGAAAATGATTTATATAAATTTCATTAAAATGAAAAATATCATTCATAGGAATATGAATGTTTAATATAATATGAGGATTAAAAGTTGGAAAACTACATAGATCACGTATAAAAATCTATGGTGGAAGTTTTAGGTTTCTCCCATAATAAATACGAACATGAAAATGATGAATAAGGATTGAAAGGAAGAGTAGACCATTAGGATTAATTGGAAGCCATACTTAACAAGATAGATGTCTGGAGACAAAAAAATAAAAGCAAAAAAAGTGGGTTGTAATGCCCAACTCTTTATGACGCAACATGAAAAATTTAATTCTATATTGGTGGATAAAATTGAATATATTAATTCTTCAATTCAATAGAACTCAAAGATGAATGATGTTTATAATATCAATTTTTAGCAACATAAATATGTGATCAGTGGTCTGAATAGTACATAGAAATATGAAGAAAACTTCATTGAAAAGATTTAGGGGTGGCATCATCCAGTGAAATATTGTGAATGATTAAGGGAAACTCTTGAATCAAGTAATGAAATCCACATAGGGGGTAGGGAATGTAAAATTACAGTTAAATGTTACAATGAAAAATGGAAAGGAATATCTGGAGAAGAAAACTATAGATCAAAATAATACACCTTGAAAGATACTTGATCAAATAATAGAAATTAGTAATGGTTAAAGTCAGAACACAAGCACCTACTATGACAATTAAGACGGATTTGGGTAAAAATTAGAACTATAAGTTTCAATGAACCCATGGGAAATCCAAAACTACAGTAGGGACACACAGGAATGCACCCCGCATTAGATGTTATTATTATAGAAATATGGGAAAATATAAAAATGTATACTACATAGAGAAGAGGAAATTAAAGGAAAAATATCAACATAGTATCCATACAAAGATAAACTTTCTAGGATATCATTTTATGTACACTATTTTTGTTGTGGAGGATTCAGGCATATGAAAAGCTATTTCTCATCAACAATTCATATGAATGTGCCGATGTTTACAGAATGCGATCAAAAGAAATAGCTCAACTATCATCAAATGATAGGAAAATGAAAAATCTATTTATATATATATAATATGGAGATGGTTCATAATACATTGAGGAAGATCATGATTATCAATCCATACCAGTAATGTCATAAAAAACATGGATAAAAATATAATAGAGTCGATCATGTAGTGGTTATGATGATTTCCCTTAAATTATCCAATCATTTTGGTGTATGGATCCATTATAGTGGATGAATATATCATATTAAATGTAATATGTAAGTTGTTTTAGGATCAAAAGATAATAATAAAAGTGTTTTCAAATATGTATGTGATAAAGGAATGAATATTATTATATTTCGAAAAGGAAAATTGGGGGAAATGAGATGTCTTGATGCCTTAGTTATTGACGTCCTCATTCAAATCATTCATAGTGTCAGTAAACTCATTACTAGGTAGATTCTATATGATTTAAGAAGAATATGTTAATCGAAAAAGGGGGAGATAGTGTAGTTTTCTTTCAGGAAAAAGAATGATAGGTAATATTTACCTTGTAAGTGGAGCATAATATTTGTTTTTATATCCAGAGAGGAAGAAAAAATGGTTTTGGTGTAAATAACATGGCCATATATACCTTCCATCCTAGTAGGATCTGGTCAAATCTGATGCGGATTGATGTCTCCCTAATCTATCACATCATCAAACTCATACTTTTGATTCTTGTAAACATTGGAAGATCATCAAGGATATATACATGTACGGAAAGTAAAATTCAACCAGTGTGCTTATATTGGTGTATGAATATGTATCTGGACCAATCCCACCGATATCCATTGATGAGAATAGGTATTATGTTTTTTAGTTGATGATTTTAGTAACATTTCATGGGTATTTTTTCATTCCCACAAATATGATGCTTTAGTTTCAGAAAATAGTATCTTATGGAATCTGAAAGGATTCATAGAAATATGATTATGATGTTTTGTACAAATAATTTTAAAAAACTAAAAAAACTTCAAGTGAAATATTTTAATGATAAACATAGGAGAAGGAATCATGTTTTATCAGTGATAAATCCTTAAAAAATTAAGCAAATGAGAGGGTAAATTGGATCATAAATATCATGATCGAACATTGAAAATTGGAGAGGCTCTATAAGAGAAATTATATAAGGAAGAGGTTCTAACATCAGACTACATATCCAATAGGGCCCTATTGTGTCCAAAGGAATAAAATACTCCATATGAGTTGTGGTATGGGATGAAACCAACACTGAAACACATGAAAATATTTGGAATTATATGTTTTATTTTTAATAAGAATAAAAACAAGAAATTTTATACACATGGAGATGAGGGCATATTTCGTAGATAGTATAAACAAATAAACACTTCTAAATGTTTCAATAAGAGGCTTGGAAAGGTGGTTAGAACAAATGATGCCACTTTAGAAGAGAATGAATATAATATTCGTCAACACAGTGAATATTTCCCCTGATTAATGTGATTATTAGGTCATCACCTCAATTGGAGTTCAAGTGGTAAATATTGATTCATAAAAAGATACAAATGATGAGAAGGAGGAAGAAAAATCACTATCTACACAAAATATGGATGATCCGTGTTGAAATTGATAGAAATTTATTATTTGTGATCAGGAAGTGACAATTCAAATACACAAAATAATCCAATTACCGAAGGCTTATGTTCTAAATCAAGTAGATCCTCAATGATTTTATGAAAAGATGGATATGAGAACTAGGTTCGGTTTATGAATGATGAGTGTGAAAAAAATGGGAAGATTCAGTCATGGTAGATAGTTTCAAAACCAACAAAATAAAATTTCCTTTGGAATTTTTCATTTAGAACACGATGAATGAATATGGAACAATTATTCGAAACAAATAATTATTAGTGTGAAATGGGTAATCCCATTTAGAGGTTATTGATTTTGATAAATGAAATTCACCTACTTTAAGGAAAGAGAACATTAGATTATTCTTGTACATTTTTTTGAAAATTAGGTCCAATGATTTCCAGATGGACATCATGTAAGTGTTTCTAAATATAGTTCTAAAAGAAGAGGTTAATATAGTATAACAAAATGTTTTTATCCTTCATGAACATGAGAAAAGATTTCTCTGGATGAAGAAGGCACTATATGGGTTGAAGTAGGCACCATGTGTATGATATTCAATACTAGACCAATTATTGAAGATGCTTAGTTATTAGAGTGGTGGAGATGATTACAATATCTTTTTCAATAATGTCAGTAATCAATGTAAGATGGTTTTGTTATGTTTTGATGACAAAATATTGTGTGGATTAGATGAATCTCAATACAAACAGTTCACAAAATTCACTAAAATTTATTTAAAATGTAAAGTATTTGTAAATAAATTTTTTTCCTTGGTTTACAGGTGACCGAAGTAAATAACGGCACATTTATTTCTCAATATAAATATTCCAAAGAGGTTTTGAGATGATTTTAATGGATAACTCCAAGGAAATTACAACTCTAGTGGCTACTTGGATGAATATATCATAAGAGGATGAAGGTATGGTAGATAATGTAATGTAATTCATTAATGTAATTGGTTGTGTATTGTACTTGATAAATACAATACCTGAAATTTCATTTTTCACATGAGAAGCAGGAATATACCAATGAAATCATAATTAAATATACTAACATGAAGTAGAAAATAATACTTCAATATATCATGGGATTAGTGGATTTTGGTTTTTGGTTTTCTCTATAATGAAAAATATTAGGATTATTTATAGGGATATTCAGATCTTGATTAGTACAATTTTGAAAATTATAGAAAGTAAACATTAGGTTGTGCATTCTACATGGGTGGGATTTTTAATTCATTTATAAGAAATAATCATGATTTCATTTCACTGAGAGATGCATAAGAACGATATATTTTATACAATAAAGCATGAGCAAATTTATTATTGTGGAAGCATCATCATAATTATATGGGTGTTCTAGTGATGTCTTTGGTCAAAATCCATTGTGAAAATTCAATTTCATTAGATCTTAGATAAAATATAGTCAATTACTCAAGGAATAAGTACTTTGAAATCAAGAATCATTTTATAAAGGATAATTTTGAACGATGTGTTGTGATGTTGAATTATGTTCCTATATAACTATAGGTTACAGACATTCATTGAATAGCCTTATCAAAATAGGGATTTGAACATCATTGACTCTGTCTTGGATTTTAGTAGACTCCACTCACAAGAAAAAGTGTAGATGTGGGACCACTTACCCATGATGTGGTGTGTTCACCCTAAATGTGATTATATGTGTTATTTACCCTGTTGTAAAAAAAATCTAGAAACCTTCAAGTTTATTAAAAATGGGGGAGATATGGTGATTCTAAAATCGAACAAAATTTGTTAATCAAGATAGGTTATAATACGATAGTGGGATCACTTTAATAGGGGGAGTTCAAAATATGAAGATTCTAAATTTGATTAATCAATGCGTATATATCATGACATATTCGGATCTTGATGAAATCAGTTGAGTAATTTTTGTGTGAAGTGTTTCATTGATTAACTAGTCATAATACTCTTCTTTCACATGCCGATAATGGCTCATGTGGAATTAAAATGTGTGTTGTGTAAAATATATGATCACTATTTCAATAAAAAGAGTAAAATGTTTGCACAAGATGTCTGAATCTTTAATGTGGTATCAAAATGTGAAGTGTTTTCAACAAACCCAAATGGGGTATTGTTTTGAAAAAATCCCCCAAGGTAACATTGTAGTATTTTTTGATCAAATTTTTTTGATCAGAATAATGGATTCGACGATCAGAAATGGAGCTACAATGAGATTATGGAAAAGGTATGTTGTTTATAATCCAAGATAAGGTAATGGATTCCCAAGAATCAGTAAAACATTCTTATAGAAGGCGGTGTGGTTTCCTTGTGTTTTCCAAAATTATAGGGATGAAAAATTTGAAGGATGGTTCAATCATCAGAATAGTTATATTTCCATGAATTCCCAATAAAAATATATTAAGGGAATGATTTTTTCAATTATTGTATTTCATCAAAGTTTGGATCATCATGAATGATCCGTGTGAATGTGAGAAGGGATGATGGTAAATGTTTGTGACTACGAGAAGATTTTCAAATGGGAAACTTCCTTACTTCTACACAAAAATAAAGATCATCACAAAAAGTATGCATTACTTCATGAAAAGGTGATGAAAAATATGGGATCTTCTAGAATGGGAGGATTTAGATATAAATAGGCATCTACCCCCTCATAATGTAAGATAAATACTAAACAATGATTCAATATCTCTAAAATTTTAAAAGTGATTCATGAAGATTGAGCTTGTGAAAGCATTTAGAAATAAAGGTTGTTATCTAAGGCTACAAAATTTTATTGAAATTTGTATACACCACGAAATTTTTTATTCATGTGAAATATTTAAAAATTGAACTAAAATTTGTAATATTCATGAATGTTTTTGAGAATCATGAATGGATGATACTTTCTAATGTATGGATGAGTACACTAAATTGGGGAGATTTTTTAATAGTGTGGGTTTCACAAATGAAGTATATACTTTTGAATAATTGGGATGTTTTGGAAATGTTTTGTTTTATTTGTGAAGGAGGAGGGAATTACAAAAGTATTGAAAATGAATTTTCCACTAAATTTGTTGTAAGTTTATATTTATCATTTGGATAAAATTTGACCCTCAATATACAATACACATAAAACTCATGTTGTATATATTATTTCTAATGAATGGTCCAACATGTACATTTGTTCTGTATGAATTATTTCTATAGAAGTTAGAAATGGGAGAGGAAGAAGGTGATCCTTTCCATTAGAAGTTAGTTATAAAAGGACAATTAGTGGAGTGACCCTTGGAAATTAGTGATATGTCCCTAAACAATATAAAGTTAGTGAGCTTGGGCATAGTATTGATCCGTCAAGAATGTTATTATTTGTAGTCAACATTATAATATTTGTTATACTAACACATTTAGGTTGTATAATAATTGAGTGCATCCATGTGAGGGAGAACCAAGTAAAATAACTATGTCTCAAGCATGATTTAATTTTTGTTCAAATATCATTATGGGGAAGGGAGAGAAGATTGTTTTCTTATCAACTAAACATGATCATAAGGGGTTTTTGTTTTAATCTATCATACTCAAATTCACACTGACCCCTCTATGGGTATTAATAATAGTTAGGATAACAATAGGAAATATGATATATTAAATTTTCCCCCCATTTTCTCAATCATAAGGTTGGGTCTGGGTATAGGTCTCATATACGATGATAGAGGTTCAGGTATATAAAGTGTCAATTTCATGTAAAAGTGGAAAATATGCTTTTGTTGCAATTGGAAACCCCACATAATAGTATCTATATTATTTCAAGGATTATTTATTTTTATGTTCACACTCTTAAATATATATTTATATCAATTCATTGTATGATATGTCACAAATAATAATTTATAAAATCCATACTCTTGTAAATTTGAATTGTCAGCCTATGTGACTGCCTCCTGACCTATATATATCTAATACTAAGATATAACAATTCATTTATAATAATTTTATTACATGAATCACCATTCAACATTTATATCATCATTTAATTCATAAATTAACATTTGATTTCATGTAATCCAATTAGATAACAACTTTTCAGTCCATTAATTAGTAGCTCCAGAACGCACAACATGGTGTAATTTACCAACTCAGGTGTCATCATCAATGTATGTTTGAAGTGACTATTTATATTGTTGTAGTAACTTTAATTAATGAAATTATTTCATCCTGAAAATGTGTTAGAAAATGTTAAATGGATAGAAAGGGACCATAATATACACATGGATGGCATTGTATATAGTAAGTAAACGTATAATATAAAATTTCATGCAATATAGGTGACAAGGATCCTATAATGATTAATGAGATGATAAAACCTTTCCATAATAAGAAAAACAAAATTTAAATCCATAATAAAAAAACAATGTCAAAAAAATAACATCAAAATACATGTGTCACCATAATTATAAATAAAAACATCTATAACATGCACAAATTAGAATAAAAATAATCCTTCCAAGGTAATTCGGGATTCCCCTATAAACTGAAGAGCTAATCTGAGGAACATTCTCATTACCAAATTTCATTACATCATAGTCTCTTGTCTATTACCCAGAAAATATGACAAAAAGAAAATTTTTATTTGTTACCACATTGTAAGGTCCTAACTCTAGTGAAACTAAATCGGTACCCCTAGCCAGTGGGTCATATGTCTTCAATCATTCATCCACATACACCGAAGTCTATCTACCATTAGTGAAAGTTTGTAGTGGTATTGTGGGGAGACTATTCCCTCATATCGTTGTGGAAAAATGATAGTAATGAATAAATATAAATACAGGAAGAACAATATAATAGATGGTACAATGGAAACAAGTATAATAATGAACTCTTGATGAAAAATAACTAATAAAATGTAATAATAATAAAAAATTATTTTTTTCACACATATTATAATGATGTAATGACGTGATGATGTATAAAAATGGGAAACTGAGGATATAAGGAACCTATATATACAAAATTCTATTAAAAATTGAAAAATAAATAAAACATTATCCATTAACATAATGATTACACACTCATTTCTATGATCCCTTGATCTATGAAATATGAAAATAAATCATGTATTCATGACAAGTAACATAACCTTGTATATACCAATAGTCATGATGTCTAATAGGGTACCAAAGGAGGTTCGTGTTGTGTGTGAGAGACACATATTATTCCACTAAAAATGGTGTCTATAATAATACATCTAGTCTATATAATATATTAATGAAAATGTGTACTAAATAATAAATAATGTTGGGAGAGTGATACTATTCTACCATGTTCTCTATAGGACACCTGGAATACATTATCTTCATCGGAGTAGGCCTGAGTAACTCTTATTAGGTTACCATATTATATTTATATAATATTTTTACATGTATATCCACCATATACATAAGGATATATATAGGTATATAAATGGATACATGGTTCTAGCTGGAACCAGGGAGTTACTCTAGCGTTTTCACCTAGTCTAATGAGCTAAAAACATCATAATGGGTACATGCTTTAAATATTATATCGGTGCAAGATTTCATGCTCATTATCTATTATTATGGGTTTCTTTTTCGTGCCTAACACATGATATAGTGTGTTACGTATCCATTCTTAACACCCAATGAAAGGGAGAATGGAACGTCATTCACATTGGTCACATCAATGTAAATGGCACGACACATCAATCTTAACATCCAACATAAGGGAGCATCAAATTCCAGGCTCAACAATCCCTTAATAAGTTTCACCATCCATCCTCCTTGGATTAAACATACTAATAATAATATGAAGACATTTCCCATTAAGGATTTAAATAATTTTACCCAATATAACATTGGGTTTAACAATTAATATAATACCAAATAATTTATATATAGCACATTTCATGGACATTTAACCACATTCTATTAAAAAAAAGAAATAATTCAATTTATATATCAAGTAAAATCCATTTTAGGGATAAATAAACAACTTAGATAGTGTTTGGGTTAATTAAACATTTAACGTGGAGAGGGAAAATCTTCCAACTCACCTAAAGGGATGATATCCAAGGGGTTATCAACCTCTAGTAATTCAATAATTGTCTATCATAGTTCTATAACATTGTGAAATTCATTTTAAAATTTAAACTCAAAGGAAATGAACCAAAAATTATAGTGTTCAACACAATTTGAAAATACTATAAAATAACTACTCCTTAAAGGAAAATTGATATACCATATAACATAGGCTCGTAACACTCTCCTCATCTAGTATAAAATTTTGGATCGATCTATAATAGGAGAACATTGAATAACAGAACAACAATCTATGATTAGGTAATATGATCTCACACCAAAATAGAGAGTGATATGGAATTAAAAATTAAGAACAGAAGCTAGTGCATTAGAGAGATTATAGTTCGAGATCCAATGCTTGAAATGATGCCAAAAAATAGATCAGATGAGCGATTTTTCCAAATACCTAAATAATGAGGTGGGAGAACTCATGGGATGGGATAATAAGTTATACATGAAAAATGAGAATAATGTGTTGGTGAGTGATTTAATAAAATAATAGAAAAATAGTAAATTCCCCTTCAAATAAGGGGTCTCATGGTTTGGCCAAATCATTGGCCAAACTGTGCACCCAACACCATCCATGAACCCCACATGCATGTTATAGGAGGATAACTTGTCTATCTTTGTGAAAACCTAGTAAAATTCCTATTTTATATAGTCTATACCATTTACAGAAGTACACATCTTGACTCGCATTGGTTTGGGGAAACTGTGTGGACTCCTTCAATGCCTTAAGTACCCTATACGGTTGGGCGTTTTCACGATATGTTTTATTATTAAAGAAATAAAATAATTCTATTATTTTATTTAAAATTTTTCCCATGATCCAAATATACATTTAAATACGCTACTATGGAAAAATCTCATGGTCAACATCATAAAAATAGATATTTGAATAGAGATCAGTACATGATATTTATAGAATGAATGATGATCGGATCGTGGATCAACGAATTACGTATTCCGTAACTTTTAGAGCTCATCTATGATAATTTCATATGATCATTCTTCATCAGAAATTGATCCAAAACTATGTGGGATGTTTTTTTTATATTTATCACTATTTTGTATCCTATAAGTACGTAATGAATAATAGATATTTTTATCTATGTCTATTAATGATTAAGAAAGTGTTTTAGCGGCTTAAAATGAAAATAAATACAATCTTTTGCATGGAATACACTAATATTCTTAAAAGATTGTTTTACTGCCTTTTGATTGAAAAACCTTTTTAAATAAAACTTTTAACAATTTAATATTCTATATTTATCAAAATAAATATATTCATTATGATTGGTACATTGAAATTTACATTGGATAAATTTTTGGTATTTTTCTGACAATGTTCATTTTTTATGAATACTGAAAAATACTGCATTTTACATCAAAACTTCTTTTTAATTTAATTTAATTATATGGTTAGATTATCCTTTTAATTGGTATTAAAGTGTAATCTTAATATTGTTTTACCATTTAATACAATGGTGGTCATTAGGATTAATTTCACTTTGTAATAGGTCATAAACTAATGCCAAACTTTTCATAGATATTGTTTCAAAAAAAACCCGCTATTTGTATTGACAACGAGAATTATTTTTAAATCAATTATTGCAATATATGTGTTTGGAATTTGGTAAAATGGATTACATATTTGGAATCAAAAGGTATAAATTATTTAATAAAGACTCTTTTGTTTTTGGACATTATGAATAGTAACGATGGTAATTATCTTTAATTATCTTGATTAATGAGTAATCGGGTAGTTAAGGATAATAAAATAATATCATAATAATAAACAAATTGACACCAACATGTGTCCTAATTCTACTGGTTGTCTCATTCCCGACCATGGGATGTCTTGTGCCAAACTTGGGGACCCCATGGAATCACTTTTGTGGAAAGTGACTTGTTATCTTTTTATTTTTTTTAAAGAAAGTAAATATAACAAGAATGTATCACCTGATTAAAACATTGTTAATTTTGTCTACATAGATGATATTTTAGACTATAAATATTAATTGGAAAGCTAAAAAGATTTCTTACATCATAGTATTTGTTTCATAATTTTTAGAATTTAAATAAATTAAATTATTTATGACTTCATGATGATGCAACGATTACCTCATTAATAATGGATCTAAATAAAATGAAATGATAATGTAAAATCTATGACCTACACATATCCAAAACCTATTTTATGGGTGGATTTATAACCCTTATAACCTTAACCTAGAATTATATCAATGTGGGACCTTTTGAATCCGAAAATCATTTTCAAATAAAGTAACATTTCTTTACTTTCCAAGAGTGCCCCTCCTCCCCTCTTATAAATGGTCCCCACCTCTACCTCCTTACCCACACTCCCAAAGCCATTAGCTGGGACAAACCCTGACCATTTTGTCTCTCCACATCCCTATCTTACTCCTTGAAGTCTCACTTTGGGCAGAAGTCTTCCCAAGGAAACCTTTGAGCTCAAACCAAAGGGAGTTACCCGATTTTAAGGTAATGTCTTCACTTGAGTCCGTTTGTTTTATTTTGCGTCTCCAACCCCCTAAACTCTTTTTATTCATTTCTTTTGAAACAACTCCAGTATCAACAATATACTTGGATTTTGATATAATAACTATTCGAACTACACCTACACACACTTACATCTAATGGTTAATGAACATACTGTTTCCGTGGATGGCGAATTTATGCCTCCTGAAATGATGATTGTTCAACATTCTTTTAACACCATCAAAGGTTTCCATTAAGATGTCACTATATTTATATATGATATGTAATATGTTTATGTTTTCCTTAATCTTCTGTATTTTTCATTTTGGGCATACCTTTATGGTTTCCATTATGGGTAAACACGATATCTTCATTTAAGGAAGTGCAGATTACCGGCCCCTCAAAGTGATTTGATTCGTTAAATACCATATGTGGGATTTATAAAGGATTGAACTATGATATTATATATGATATTATACTGGAATTATAATATTCCTTTATATAATTATGATTCCATTCTATAAAATATGAAATAGAAATGAAAGTAGCGTTCATGCGTACGTACAGATTACCGTCTCCATGAACGGTGCATTTCATTTCTTACTTATAAATGATTATGTAACATTATAAATGCATGTATATACTGGATATATATTATATATACATCATGATTATAATTATAGATATAATGGATACATGAACAACTTGTAATTATAAAGGGTTTATTTTTGACTCAAGTACCAATGATAATTAAAAGGACCGTTATTAACTTAAAATAATTACATAGTGTTCATGACATGGAAATAAGTGATATAAAAGGAATAATGAACTTGAAAAAGGTTCTTAAGCAAGTAGAAATTAACTCAAGTTTATTATTCATGACATTAAATAACAATCGATTCAAGTCGTACCCGAGGTATGGGACTTCGTCTCAATCTCCATTCATTGAGACATATTTTGTTTTATACACAACCTTATTTTATATGGTGTATAAAACCTGTTGAGTTTTACGTTTATTCAATGGAATATTTTTATACGAAGCGTTTACTAAAAGACAAAAGGGAATGTTTTTGTCATACGTATGTGGCGACAACGACTTCTCCGCCGCCGTGAACATTATTTGAGTTTAGGCTTCCTCTACAATCCATACCTTTTTTTAAAGAAAAATAAATACCATGTTTTATTTTTATTTTATTTTGGTATTGAAAATGGTTTTCATAATGTTTTTATATCAATGTGTTGTATTGATATCTTGTGATTGAAAGGTGGAAATGTTTTGTTTCCTTTATGCATGTTTTATGTGATACGATTATGTTGAGGTTCTTGGGCATTATTATGAAGATGGGTGGTTCCATGATAAACTAAGGGCGGGTGAGCCCGATATACCTCTCTAATGCATTGGGTAATGTGAAGGAGTGAAACGTTAAGGTTTCTCTGAAGATATTTAGGGAATATATTGTGATGGGTATTCCAAACGTAACCAAGAGTGTTACTCCCTACGTAAGAATGTTATGAATGCCTCAAGTTACCTTTATGTCTTATGATTTCTATGATTTATTCATGATTTGATGAGGTATGTTAAAGTGCTTATGTTTTATGGGTAAAGTATCATTATAATCTTATGTATATATGTACCCATGTTTCCTTTCCATATTTTTATATCCCTTACTGAGCTTTTTATGCTCATACCAAGTTTTTTGAAATGTTTTTCATAGGTCAAGGGAAAGGTACATGATATGATGACAGTGTCAAGGAAGTGTCATGAAATAATCCATGTTTTATTTTAAATATGTTTCCATTGATGGGAAAGAAGAATACTATCTTTATGTAACCACTTTGTTTATATGTGGAATGCAATGCAAGTTTTATGATCTAATTCTCTAGAACTCTAAACCCGAAAAGATCCTCAATGTGTAATCTTGTAATAACTCATGATTAAGTAAGGTTTAAGGGTGGGGCCTTATAGTTGGTAGCAGATGTCGGTTTAGATAACTTTCGGTGTTATAATTCTATTAAATGATTATCCAAAAATATTTTTTATGGACAAATTGAAGTTATATAGTATTTGAAGATTACCATGTTGCTTCATCTAATACATATTTGTTCATAATGGTTTTCCGCAGCGGAAACAGGGAATCAGTTCTAGGAAGGCATGCAGAAAGAAATAACCTTCCGAATCAGCATCCTGAGATGGTCGGAATTGGAACTGAATAGTTTGTTGCAGTAATGGCGTAGTTGACTCAAGCTATAAATGGTGGTGGTATCCACGCACGAGATCAGCCAGATCAATCGCAGAGGAACATGTCAGTGGTGGAACATTTCATGAGGCAACGTCCCCCATCATACAGAAGATCATCTGACCCTGTGCTAGCTGAAGGGTGGATTAAAGCACTGGAGAAGATTTTTGATGTCATGGGGTGTTCAGACAATCAAAAGGTTAGTCTTTCTATTTACCATTTTGAGGGTGAACCAGATGAGTGGTGGTCGATGGGTAAAAATATCAGGGACGCTGATGAGATTGATGCTCTCGACTGGGATGAAATCAAAAGAATGTTTCTTGAAAAGTATTTTCCTAAGGCTATTCGACTTAGGATGGAAGAACAATTCTTGTAATTGAGTCAATAAGAAGACTCAGTGGCTACCTATGAAGAAAGGTTCACATGATTGCCAAGGTATGCTCCAAATTTTATCTGAGACCTTGATAGTAAAATCAATCATTTTTACTCAGGATTAAAGCCAAAATATCGATGGGCATTAGCTTCTCGTGAGTTTAAAAGTTATGAAAAGCTTGTTCGATGTGATGAGAAGGTGGAAATGGAGTTTTCCGATGATCAAGTGTTCTATAACAACCAGAAGAAGAAGAGAACAAGGTGGAAGGAGAAAGGGAATAATTCATCAAAAAAGACTGATGGTAGGAAATCTAAGTTTCCAGTTTGTGATAAATGTGGAAAAAGGGATGCTGGGGAATGTCTTCTGAATTCTAGAAAGTGCTACTGATGTGGTAAGATGGGACATAAGGCTCGTGATTGCACTGAAAAGGATCAAGGTGAAGGTAAGACCAAATTTGATTTACAATTAGTGAAATGGTTTAAGTGCAATTAGATGGGTCACTATGAAAACGAGTTTCCGACAAAGAGCTTTAGTGATGGGAAGCAGTTAGACTACAAGCAGAAAGGGGTGGTGAAATCCTTTGCAACTACTTCAGTAGATGTCGAGCCATCAAATGAAGTTATATCATGTACTTTGTTTGTTTTTTCAGATTATTCCAGTGTGTTTTTTGATTCGGGGTCCACACAATCTTTCATCTCTGAAACCTTTTCTAGTAAAATGGGAATAACATCTCATGAAATGACTCCTGAACTTTTGGTAAAAACACCTGGGGGAAATGTTGAGGCAAAATGAATTTTTAAGAATCTTTATATCCTTATCTGTGGAAAGAACCTACTTGCAATACTTATTGTTCTACCTCTAGTGGAGTTTGATGTTATCCTGGGTATGTATTGGCTCTCTATTTACCATTATATGATTGACTATAGATCTAAAGAAGTTTTTTTCAGAAAGACATTTAGTTTTTATACAAGAATGAACCCTTACTGTTGATAACTTATCAAGAGGACAAGAAACTTGTAAAAGATGGAAATGAATGTTACCTTGAACACATCATTGAAAATAAAGGAATTGTTCAGATTAATGATGTTTCAGTGGTAAATGAGTATCCTGTTGTTTTTCCAGATGAGTTGCCTGGAATAATACCATATCGGGAAGTTGAGCTTACTGTTGACTTAGTTCCTGATGCTAAGCCAATTTTAAAACCCCCTTATCGAATGGCTCAAATTGAACTTTTATAGTTGAAGGAGCAATTGAAAGATTTATTAGAGAAAGGTTTCATTCGACCTAGCACATCACCATGGGGTGCTCCTATTTTATTTGTTAAAAAGAATGATGGTTCAATGAGACTTTGCATTGATTATAGAGCCTTGAATAACATCACTGTTAAGAACAAATATCCTTTGCCTCATATCAATGATTTGATTGATCAACTCCAGGGAGCTTAGTATTTTTCAAAGATTGAATTGAGATCAGGGTACCATCAGCTGAAGGTAAAGGAATCAGATGTTCCGTAGACCGCGTTCCATAGAAGATATGGCCATTATGAATTTGTATTAATTCCTTTTGGTCTAACCAATGAACCTGCTATATTCATGGACTGAATGAATATAATTTTCCATGATTTCATGGATATGTTTGTGGTGGTTTTCATTGATGATATTTTGGTGTTTTCTAAAAGTAAAGAGGAGCATGAAAGACATTTAAGGGTTATCTTTCAAACCTTAAAATAAAAGAAACTTTATCGAAAATTCAGTAAGTGTGAGTTTTGGTTGCAACAAATATCTTTCCTTGGTCACATTGTTTCTAAAGAAGGGATAACTGTTGATCATGCAAATACAAAAGTTGTGGAATACTGGCCAAGACCCACAAATGTAACTGATATTCATAGTTCCTTGGTTTGGCAGGCTATTACCGATGGTTTGTTAGAAATTTTTCATGGTTATCTAGTCCAATGACTAAGCTAACTCAGAAGGGTGTTAAGTTTATCTGGACAAAAGAATGTGATGATTGTTTTTTGGAATTCAAAAGAAGATTGGTGAATGCTCCAGTTTTGGCACTACCTTCCAGGAATGGTGAGTTTGTTATATAGAGTGATGCTTCATTAAAAGGACTTGGTTGCGTCCTAATGCAGAATGATCAGGTAATTTCTTATGCTTCATGACAGTTGAAAACTCATGAGGTAAATTACCCTACACATGATTTGGAATTAGATGTTGTTGTTTTCACTTTAAAAATTTGGAGGCATCATTTGTATGGAGTAAAGTGTGAAATATATACTGATCACAAATGTTTAAAGTATATATTCACTTAGAAAGAGTTAAACATGAGAGAGAGGATATGGCTAGAATTAATCGAGGATTATGATTGTACAATTATTTACCATCCGGGAAAAGAAAATAAAGTGGCTGATTCTTTGAGTTGAAAAATTAATGATTTATTAGAAATGTTGCATTTGGAACGTGATCCTTTGGTTAAGTATTTGATGAACTTTTGCATAGAAGTTGTTGGTTCATGAAGTTCTTCTGTTTTGTTTCAGGTATCAGTGAGATCATCTCTATCAGATAGAATCAAGCAAGCACAGAAGCAAGACAGTGAGTTGCAGAAAAAGGTAGAGCTGGTTCAAAAAGGTAAGTTGCCTAAATTCAACATTGATAATGATTGCGTTTTTGAGATTTGGGAAGAGATTGTGTGTGCCTTGTGATTCACAGTTGAAGACAGAGTTGTTATGTGAAGCTCATAGTTCTCCGTTTTCAGTTCATCCTGGCAGTACTAAGATGTACAGAGATCTGCGGGAGTATTACTAGTGGGATGGAATGAAAAGAGATAATGATAATTTTACTGTGAAGTGTTTGACATGTCAACAGGTTAAAGCAGAGAGGAATTTATCTAAAGGGATTCTTCAGCCTTTACCAGTGCCAGAGTGGAAATGGGAGAATATATCCATGGAATTTGTTGTGGGATTACCGAAGACATCTCGAGGTAATAATGCAATCTGGGATATTGTTGATCGCTTGACTAAATCTTCTCATTTCCTTGCTATACGAGATACTTTTTCCTTAGACCAACTTTCCCATTTGCATCTTAAAGAGATAGTCAGGTTACATGGAGTTCCCCTCTCCATTGTATCTGATCGTGATCCTAGGTTCACTTCTAACTTTTGGAACGGCCTTCAGAAGTCGTTGGGTACTGGATTAAATTTTAGTACAACATTTCATCCTCAATCAGATGGGCAGTCAGAACGAACAATTCAGACCTTGGAGGATATGCTACGAGTTTGTTCGATGGATTATCAGGGAAGTTAGGACCAACATCTTTTTTTGGTTTAATTTACATATAATAACAGTTTTCATTCTAGTATACAGATGGCACCATTTGAGGCGTTATATGGGAAGCGGTGTCGAACTCCAGCTTTTTGGGATGAAGTGGGAGAAAGGAAGTTGATGGGACCAGAATTGGTAGAAGAGATGGCAGAAAAAGTTCAGCTGATTCAGAAACACATGAGAACAGCTCAGAGTAGGCAGAAGAGTTATGCAGACAACAGGAGGAAGGATCTAACTTTTGAGGCAGGTGATCAAGTTTTTCTCAAAGTCTCACCATGGAAAAGTGTGATAAGATTTGGTAAGAAAAGAAAGCTGAGTCTATGGTTCATTTGACCATATTAAATTCTAGAGAGAGTAGGATCAGTTGCATACCTGGTGGCTTTACCTCCGAGTTTATCTCAGGTACACAATGTTTTTCACGTTTCGATGTTGAGAATGTATATGCTAGATCCATCTCATGTTTTGAGTCCAGAGATAGTTCAGCTGGAAGAGAACCTATATTATGAGGAACAACCGGTCCAGATTCTTGACCACATGGAGCAAGTGTTACGGAATAAGGTGATTAATCAGGTAAAGGTTTTGTGGAAAAACCACATGATGGAAGAGGCAACATGGGAATCTGAAAATTCAATGAGGGATAAGTATCCCCATTTATTCGATAAGTAAATAAATTGCGGGGAAGCAATTTTCTAAAGGGGTGAAGGATGTAACATCCCAAGTAAGTAATGAATAATCTTTATTTTTATCTATATCTATTAATGATTTGGATAGTGTTTTAAAGGCTTAGAATGAAAATAAATACAATCTTATGCATGAAATACACTAATATTCTTAAAAGATTGTTTTACAGCCTTTTAATGGAAAACCTTTTTTAAATCAAACATTTGAAAATTTTATAATCTATATTTATCAAAATAAACATATTTATTATGATTGGAACATTTAAATTTACATTGGATAAATTTTTGGTATTTTTCTGAGAATGTTCATGTTTTTATAAATAGTGAAAAATACTGCATTTTAAATCAAAAATGCTTTTTCATTTAATTTAATTATATGGTTATATTATCCTTTTAATTGGTATTAAAGTTTAATCTGAATATATTGTTACCATTTAATCCAATGGTGGTCATTAGGATTAATTTCACTTTGGAATTGGTCATAAACTAATGCCAAACTTTTCATAGATATTGTTTCAAAAAAAACCCGCTATTTGTTTTGACAACGAGAATTATTTTTAAATCAATTATTGCAGTTTATGTGTTTTGAATTTGGTATAATGGATTACATATTTGGAATCATAAGGTAAAAATTATGTAATAAAGACTCTTTTTTTTGGACATTATGAATAGTAACGACAGTAATTATCTTTAATTATCTTGATTAATGAGTAATCAGGTAGTTAAGGATAATAAAATAATATCATAATAATAAACAAATGACACAAAAATGTGTCCTAATTCTACTGGTTGTCTCATTGCCGACCATGGGATGTCTTGTGCCAATCTTGGGGACCCCATGGAATCACTTTTGTGGAAAGTGACTTGTTATCATTTTATTTTTTAAAGAAAGTAAATATAAGAAGAATGTATCACGTGATTAAAACATTTTTAATTTTGTCTACATAGATGATATTTTGGACTATAAATATTCATTGGAAATATAAAAATACTTCCTACATCATTGTATTTTTTTCATAATTTTTAAACTTTAAATAAATTAAATTATTTATGACATCAGGATGATGCATCGATTACCTCATTAATAAAGGATTTAAATAAAATGAAATGATAATGTAAAATCTATGACCTAAACATGTCCAAAACATATTGTATGGGTTGATTTAGAACCCTTATCACCTTAACCTCGAATTAAATCAATGTGGGACCTTTTTAATCCGAAAATCATTTTCAAATAAAGTAACATTTCTTTACATTCCAAAAGTGACCCTCCTCTTCTCTTATAAAAGGCCCCCACCTCTACCTCCTTACCCACACTCCCAATGCCTTTTTCTCTACCAAACCCTGCCCATTTTGTCTCTCCAAATCCCTCTATTACTCCTTGAAGCCTCACTTTGGGCAAAAGTCTTCCCAAGGAAGCCTTTGAGCTCAAACCAAAGGGAGTTACCCGATTTTAAGGTAATGTCTTCACTTGATTCCGTTTGTTTTATTTTGCTTCTCCAACCCCCTAAAATCTTTTTATTCATTTATTTTGTAACAAATCCAGTATCTTAAATATACTAGGATGTTGTTATTAGAAGGACTCGAACTACACCTACACACACCTACAACTAATGGTTAATGAACATATTGTTTCCGTGGATGGCGAATTTATGCCTCCCGAAACGATGATTGTTCAACATTATTTTAACACCTTCAAAGGTGGCCATTAAGATGTCACTATATTTATATATGATATATAATATGTTTATGTTTTCCTTAAGCTTCTGTATTTTTCATTTTGGGCTTACCTTTATGGTTTCCATTATGGGTAAACGCAATATCTTTATTTAAGGAAGTGCAGACTACCGCCCCCTCAAAGTGATTTGATTCGTTAAATACCATATGTGGGACGTATAAAGGATGGAACTATGATATTATATATGATATTATACTGGAATTATAATATAACTTTATATCATTATGATTCCATTCTATAAAATACGAAATAGAAATGAAAGTAGTGTTCATGCGTACGTACGACTTACCGTCTCCATGAACGGTGCATTTCATTTCATACCTCTAAATGATTATGTAATATTATAAATGCATGTATATACTGGATATATATTATATATACATCATGATTATAATTCTGGATATAATGGATACATGAACAACTTGTAATTATAAAGGGTTTATTTTTGACTCAAGTACCAATGATCGTTAAAACAACAGTTATTAACTTAAAATAATTACACAGTGTTCATGAAATGGAAATAAGTTATATAAAAGGAATAATGAACTTGAAAAAGGTTCTTAAGTAAGTGGAAATTAACTCAAGTTTATTATTCAGGACATTAACGAACGATCAAGTCACGTCGGACCCGAGGTATGGGACTTCGTCTCAATCTCCTTTCATTGAGGGATATTTTGTTTTATACACAACCTTCTTTTATATGGTGTATAAACCCCTTTGTCTTTTACGTTTATTAAAAGGAATCTTTTTATACGAAGCATTTAATAAATGAAAAAAGGGAATGTTTTTGTTTTACATATGTGGCGACAACGACTTCTCCGCCGTCGTGACCATTATTTGAGTTTCGGCTTCCTCTACAAGCCATACCTTTATTTAAAAGAAAAATAAATACCATGTTTTAATTTTATTTTATTTTGGTATTGAAAATGGTTTTCATAATGTTTTTATATCAATGTGTTGTATTGATATCTTGTGATTGAAAGGTGGAAATGTTATGTTTCCTTTATGCATGTTTTATGTGATACGATTATGTTGAGGTTCTTGGGAATTAATATGAAGACGGGTGGTTCCGTGATAAAATAAGGGCGGGTGAGCCCGATATAGCTCTCCAATGCATTGGGTAACGTGGAGGAGTGAAACGTTAAGGTTTCTCCGATGAGATTTAGGGAATATACTGTGATGGGTATTCCAAATGTAACCAAGAGGGTTACTCCCTACGTTAGAATGTTATGAATGCCTCAAGTTACCTTTATGTCTTATTATTTCTATGATTTATTCATGATTTGATGAGGTATGTTAAAGTGCTTATGTTTTATGGGTAAAGTATGATTAAATTCTTTTGTATATATATACCCATGTTTCCTTTCCATATTTTTATATCCCTTACTGAGCTTTTTATGCTCATCCCATGTTTTTTGAAATGTTTTTCACAGGTCAAGGGAAAGGTACATGATATGATGATAGTGTCAAGGAAGTGTCAAAAAGAATCCATGTTTTGTTTTAAATATGTTTCCATTTATGGGAAAGAAGAATACTATCTTTATGCAACCACTTTGTTTATATGTGGAATGTAATGAATGTTTTATGATCTAATTCTCTAAAACTCTAAACCCGAAAAGATCCTCAATGTGTAATCTTGTAATAACTCAAGATTATGTAAGGTTTAAGGCTGGGGCCTTATAGAATTAGTCAACTAATGGGTTGATTCTCAAATCATTATTTTTCAGTTATTGGTTTTATTTTGGGATCTACGGATAATAATTATTTGTTTTTTCATTGATGTTTAAAACTATTATTTTTTTCCCATTATATGAAAATGAATCAAGGCCAAAAGTGAGAAATGTCTACGGTTCATTCGTGACATTTTTTATTTTTTGTTTCTCTCAATATTATACATATATTCATCATTGGATTATTACTATAGCCTACAATTCAATGACTTACTCATGATCGATTGTTGAACATGTGATATCTAGAATAATGGATTAGTATTGCATGTTTGGGAAAGAAAATCCAATGACACCATCATAGTTTATGAAAATAGAATTATATCAATTAATGTATCATGCATGTATCATTGATCTTTGTGCATGGGTTTCCACATTTCAATGGGGATATGGAATAAAAGTTATGAATTTGAGGATTTGATGGTAGGAATTTGGAAAGCAGGTGATGGTAGGACTCAGTTGGACCAAATCAATGTTCATTAGGTGGAATTAGTTACAATGATGATGAAATAATAATACATGACATTTACTACACTATATAAATGAAAATTGTGAATATTCATTTGGTATTAAAATGAAGAAAAACTATGTATTTCATTCTATACAGTTAATGGGATTTTATAAAAAGATATGTATCACCAGAAAAGTGGCTCCAGTCACACTCAATTTAACCCGTAGCTCAACACACCATTTTATACATGGGTACATGTCGAGGAGTCCATGTTGCTTTATACACCATGTGTGCCCAGTCACACAGAATGTAACATGTGGAAGATGGCTCAACATTTATTAGGATTACACTCATAGGTTCTATAAGGCCACAAATGTAGTTTACTTTGGATGTAAATGGGAGGAATAAGTACACGAGTGGATCCTTGTATGCAAACATACCCATGTACTCATACACAACCATGTACATGGATATAGATGGGTGTACATGGGCATGGGTATAATGGAACACAGTCACACCCTAACCTGACATCTTGCAGTCAAATTTATTTTATTTATATTTTTTATAAAGATTGAAATTTATTAAATTAAAATCAAAATTAATTAAAATAAAATAAAATCAAAATGATTTAATTATAATATTATTATAATTATTATGAATACTAATAATATTATTATTATGTTTATTATTAATTTATATTTATTATTATGATTGTTATTAATGGTTTAAGTTTAATTATTATTATTTTTATTCTTATTATTTTCTTTTTTTACCCTACCTGCATCTCCTCCCCTCTCCCCATCTTCTCCCTCGTGCTACACAGCCCCTTCACCTCTAGTTAGATTCCTAATGGCATCCTCTTCCTCTTCCCTAGAAAATACACCAGCAGTGCCCCATACTCTCCCTCTCACTTCACGCACAACAACCTAGCCGAAGCCCCTCCCTCTTATGTGACCCCCGACCACCGAGGCCCTTCGGCATGCTGCTCACCCCTTCTGGAAATTGAATCTCCTCCCATTTTTTTGTGAATATCTTTGGTGAGCCTCTTTTCCATTCCCCTTACCCTATTTTATAGTTTTATTTTATTTAATAGGTTGTACATACCTTGTAAAAACCCTAATGGGTTTTTGGGTTATTCTTTTGATTGATTCTTGTTATTCAGGGTTCTTTGGGCTCTGTTGAGGCCAGTTCATGCTACCAGCGTCATGAGAATTGGTTCTCAATGGTATTCGTGTTTGTATTCTTTGATTTCATTATTGTGGATTATATTTAGTTATGCGTTTTTTATTTTTTATTTTTTGTAAATTTATTTTTTGTGCATGGGTCATTGCTTCTATGTTTGGGATGATTGAACATTTTTATAGTGTTTGTGGGACCTCACTGTAATGGTTTTGGGCTGTGGGTGATGAGAATTACTAAATGTACATGAATTGGGTAAGGCATATATATATTCCCTCACTGTACATATTCCCCCATGGAACAGGGAATATATTCAATGCAACTAGGGATATATATATATATATTCATGTTCATGGATGTGTGATGTTTTAGTCCGAGTGGTTGTCGAAAAATAATGGAATCTTTGAGGTAGGTCCCCTATTCATATGCCTTTAATTTGAATCCCATGATTTCTTTCATGTTTTAAATACATGTTTTATATTTATAAAATACGGACTTGCTATGAAATCTGGTTGTGGTTTCTATAAATGATTATTCCTTTTTTGGGAACTGAAATGTATATATAACACCTTTTAGGTATTCAGTAACTTTTCATGAAATGTGTTTTCCTATGTGGATTTGAATTGTTACTGTATATTTCCAAAGGTGTTTGTCCTTTCAGGTGGTTTAATTATAAAAGTGTGTTAACTTGTTTTGGTTCTTCCATAATGATCCAATGCGATTTAAAAAAATGGTTTTGGTGAGAACTTGAGGTTCAATGATTATTTGACTTTATAAAAATAATTTCATCATTTTAAGCCTAGGTTAAAGCATGATTTTAAATTTTTAGTACATTGGTCATTCAATTGAGATTTTAAATGATTTTGGAACATAAATATTTTGTGTGATTTTGTGTTCTAAAATGAAAATTATTCCATGTAGATAATGAATCTCATTTGTATTTTTGAGAATGAATTTTTTAAAATGAAATCCCCTCTTGATGAATACCACATGTTTTATAAATTGTGATGCTGAATGTATGAATTATGATGTGTGCCTAGTAAAGAAAGATACACATTTTATTTGTTTGAAACAGGGGGATGTACTCGTGGTTAGTGATTGGTGGTGACATGGTGAATGTGGGTTTGAGTAATGAAAATGTTATATTCATGCATGTTAGTTAGGATAAAATAAACACCACATTAAATAGAGAAAATAGGAAGCCAGAGGTATCTAGGTGGGAATACATAGACTAGTACACTAGATGATTCACAAGTGGATCATCCAGGTGTCGTCTAGAAGGATTTACACTACAACTCTAACTAAAAATGGATGATTATTGGAGACCAATAGGAATGGTATCTGATTTACCCCTAGTGGACAATGCATGAGACGGCAGTTGGACATGGTTTCTATACCACATCATTTTGTCGTGGTTTATATACCACGTTTTCACTATGGTATGAGGTTCATAGGGTCCCATTTATGCTATTTCCATATAGGAATTGACAATGGTGATAACTTTTACATGGTGTTTGGAAAATTATTTCCATTCTGGTTACATAATTCATGTTTCTTCATTTTAAAATCAATGTTTCTAATTTAGAAAAATTTACTTTCATTATAGAAGAATAATGCATGATTAGATTTTTTTTAAAATGTATTGTAATAGAAATGATTTCAATAAAAATTTAAACTTGTGACATGAATTTCAATAGAATATAAAACATTATTTTTTACATCTTATTGTCAAAAATTCATGAATGGGTTTCTTTTTAAAGGAAAGTGCATTGGGCATTGTTATTTTAATGGAGTTCCTACAAAGCATCTCGGTGCTCATGCTTGGATTGTTTTTTTACTTTCTGGTTCCATTAGTTTTGTATTAATTTTGGAGCGAGTGTAGTTTCATTTCCCTGGTGACCCACGAGGTCACATGAGGTATGTCTCGTTATTTAGTATATTCATTTTGTAGCTACCAGTTTGTTCATTTGATTTTCATTTATCTAACTATTTTGTTCAGTTTATGTTTATTTAACTGTATTTTTTATGGGACATATCATTCCTATGTAATCAATTTTGATTCATGACACATGATTCTAGCCTGTGGGAATTGAGAATTCCTTTTGGGCCTTATCTCAAGTAGACATAGGCGACTGGTTGAAGGTTGAACATGGTTAGTTCGCGACACACACCAAGTGACGGGAATATATCTACAAGTGATTTAACCATATGTGATTCCATGTGTTTTGGAAAATTACATGTTTTTTAGAGTAATATAGGGAAAGAGAAAGGATTAGTGAGACATTTTGTGTTTCCCTTGGGAAACACCATGTAATCTATTAAAGATAGGTTTGATTCCACTCTCTTCTCATCCTAGATTCATTGGAATATTCTTGGAGCTTCCCCAAACCATTCTCAGTTGTTTGTGTTCCCATGATCGTTTTCTAAGAGGTTATTATGCAGGATTATGATCTGATCATAGTAGGTAACCCTGTTATATATTCCTAATGATCAGTGCAGTTTTAGAGAGATAAATATTTTGGAGTGAGTTGCCTCAGTCAAATTTGATAGATATATCAGCTTCTTGGATTATGTATCCCATCGAGAATATCAGAGAAAAACTCATGTCTTTAATCATTATTAACGTGTTTTTTAATTACTGTGACCAATATCTACATGGGATTTGATCCCCTATCTTAGAGGATGTCTCTATTAGGTGTTGGTGTCCCCCATTGATCCATTGGAATTGAACACCTATTTGTATATCAGGATATGATCATTATAATTATGTTATTAGTTCTATGAAGTGTGCATCTCATATGAATCCTATTAGTTTTCTATGTTCATCTTCTTATACTGACCCAACAAGAATGTTCACTCATATTTATTTAATCTAGGGTGGTGAGTAATCTATATCATCTTAGTGATTACATATATAGTGATATATCTCATATGAGTTGGACCTGAGATGGCTAGGTTCATGGAGTGAGATGTCATGTATGAGTGTTACCTATGAATCTCACAATAAAACTGTTTCCATAAGTGGGTTAGACCATTGGAACTCAGATTATTTTATGCATGAAACTGGAGGTTTTTTTATGCATCATATTATGATCGACATGTCTAATGATGATATGACTTCTCTTAATGTTTTATGCTTAGTAATTTTGGGCTCTCTTTCTAGGTATTGTTATACTCACCCATACATGGGCCATACACACAAATGTAATCTATTATGAGGATTAATGAAATTTTTATAGAGTCATTTTTGGAATATGAGTAGATGGTTATTCTTTGTGATAGACAGAATGATATGTAAGTCATTATTGCATTGGAAACCAATCCCCTCCTTCTGAGTAATTTGAGCATTATTTTTTATATTTTTTAGTGGTATTTTATATTGAACATTTTATTCATTCAAAGTATTTATGCCAAATATGGATTTTCGTATTATAAATTTATGTATGCATTCTAATTAGTCATTTTATTTTTTATCATTTTATGGGATTGTAGATGTGTGGGTGCATACAGGGAACTTAGGGTGATGCCTCCCAGGTTTGAGATATTCCTTCTTGGTGATATTCTCTAGTTTCTATCCTATTAGAGGTTGACCTAGGGTAGTCAAGGATTAAAACCAAGTGGGTCTATTCATGGAATTACCCTAGAAATTATATCCCAGTCATGGTTATGCTTTATAAAGATTCTCACCATATTTTTCATCTTCCTTTTGGATCAAATTAATATTCATATGGATTGATCAATTAATACTCATTTGATAAGGATAAGATATTAGTCCTTCTATTATGATTTCTGGTTCCAACCTTTTCAAAACTATAAATATTGAATCTTTTATGATCATTATCATAGATAACCAATCATAATCCATTCATCTCAAAGCATTATATATAAATTTCACATTATTAGGAAGGTAAATTTTTGATAATTCATAATCCTTAAGAAAATCCAACAATAATATATTTTTTATATTCATCAAATTCTAAATGAATTTATAATTTAAATTTTATTGATCAGTATACATATCATACGTTTTTTCAAAATGATAATTCTTCCATATATATAATGCTTACAATATCGTTTCTAACTCTAAATCATTATTTTTGTAATTACTCTCATTAAACTTTTATTTTCATGATTTATTAGTTGTAACCATAAAATTCTACATGAGGATACATCCTAATACCATTTTCTATGCATCACTATAGATCAAATTACCATCCTTACTGTAGGCTAGTTTAAGAATAAGTGTTAGGAAGGACCTTTAATTTAGTTTAATTATATTTTATCCTTATTTACTTGATCAAATGTATAGGGTTCCCTTATGAGATTACATGAAGAGTTCATTAGACAATCGTTAGAATTTATCTGAAAATCATAAATAATATCTATCTAAACCACAAAAACTATGTATAACAATCATAGTGGTTGGTATATGATAAAATTTAATAACTATTTTGTTTGATGGATCATTCAAAATACTATCTCCTGAAATTATATGATCGACAATGAATCATTTTGTAGAAAAAATGAACAATTGTTAATTTTTCATACATATTCCTATTTCATAGCGAAATAAGAACATTTTTCATGTGATCTTAATAATCATACTTTCACACATATGATCATATAATATTATTTGTAAATACTAACTGAAACATAATAGTTTAATCTGTATGTTCTATATTTATTAAATTCATGAAAATAGTGGGAAAATTAGTAAGACCACATGCCATCACTATAATTTCATAGTGTCTTTAGCATTTATGGAAGGATAAATTTTGTCTGTATATACTTTCGAATATCAACAGATAGTTTCTAGGTAAAATATCAAGCTTATTAAAATATTTTAATCCTCATAATTGATCAAAAAAATATTCAATGTGGGTAATTTGATACTTATTATTGATTGCAATATTGTAATGTTCATAATAATTAGTATATATTCTCATTGATCCCTCTCTCTTCATAAAAAAGTAACTTATGAAAATCATTACAACACACATGTCCAAATAAATTCCTTTTTATGAATCTGTTATATTTTATTCTTCAATTACTGTAACTCAATAATAAAAATAATACATGGAGTAATTTAAATAAGTTTAGCATCATGTAAGAGTTTTATTGGAAAACTCAACATCATGACATGGAGGAAAAATATGTAGTTATTTTGGTAATATATTAATAAACTATCATAAAATAGGTATATATTTGATGTTGTGGTTCTCCCCCACTATCTGAGATAAAAAACCCCTTTATAATAGGAAATTATTCCATATAGGTGATGAAATATCAATTGAAAGTCAATATTTATCATCTTACTAATATATGATCATAGGATGGTTCAAAATATCAAAAATTACATCCCTTTCTCTTGAAAACTTGAATTTATGTAAGGAAATCTAGTTTAGGTCCTTGATAACATCAAATTAAACTAGATAAAGAATAATATGATTTTTATGAAGCACATTCCCAGAAAATTAAATCATATATGAATTACACACTTGAATTTATTCATTGTGACATTAATATTTTTCACTAATAACTAAACATATAATCATTGAGGATATGAATATACATTCGATGAAATGTTTCATGATATTATATAATTCAAAAATCTAATCTCAAATAGGATCCTTTCATACTTCCAAATTACTATAAAATCATCATCCTTGTCATTCTATATATAATCCCTTTCTAAATCCAAAATTGGTTTTATGGAACTAAGAAATCACTCATCAGAGTAATCAATCATATAATCAAGAAAATAATTCATTGAATTGTAAATTTTAACACCTTATATTTCAATCTATGACACCATAGTTTTAACCTAGGTTATCTATGTTCTTCATCTATTCAAATATGTTATAATGGTTCATTAAGAAAATTTGATTTAATGGAATCAAACACATTCAGAGTCTTAAATGAGGTGGACATTAAGGGCACACATAATATGCACTAGAATGATTGTTGAGATATAATCAAACTACACTTTTTGAGGTAACTAACAATACATTCATCTATTCTAAGACCACATCTTCTTAGAGTACGAAAAAAAGGATGTTTTTATCATAAAACCATACTTATTTCATTACCATATCCTTGGAAATTATTTTAAACATAATATTATCCTCTGAGCTCTCAAAAAATATTTCCCATCCTCATTTCCAATGTTAACAAAATTATTCTCTTATAAATTCTATTTTTAACGGTAGTATTCAAACATAAATATTACATTTTATTAAATGAATATTCATTACATAACATTACAATCCACAATATAAATGAAATGTTTTGGTGTCTTAGAAAATTTGGATACATAAATATGTAGAACATAAATGTTCTACATTATCTCCCATATAGTACTTCACAACTAGAACCATTCTTTGACACCACATATTCAAAATATTATTTTTCATATCCCAGGGAAAAGAAACCATAGGAAAGGGTGATCTCATATGCTTGGTAATGGTAGAAAAGGGAGATATCAATGACCATTTTAATCATTTCAAGTGAATAAACTGTATGAGAACATGACTTTAACCTTTCAAAAATCATTCCCAATAATTCAAATATCCTAAACATATGCCATTGAATTAATATTTTATTTTTATAAGATATGGATCATAAATGAATCATACAACATTATCCTTGACAACATAACATTGGAAACTATAACATAATAAATCATGTTATAATTATAATCATGGAAACCATAAGAAACATCATGATCAAGGTTCCATATGTTGGTGTCGTAGGAAGGTTAAATACAAGACCTTAAGTAGATATCACTATACATAATTTGTTGATGACTAGTAGAAAGGGTCTAATATATAATGGGGAGAAACTATAACCTTTTAATCAAAGTATCACAATAGCATAAATAAATAGAAAATAACCAAATTAAAATAAAAAATAACTATTATAATACCATAATAAATATGACCAAAATCAATATATAATATTAAAACATGTATAAATAACCATAAACCAAAGTAGTAGATATGTTATCCCATATATGTGTTAACTTTCAAATGATAACATAGAATAAGGACACAATGATAATTTTTAAGCAGGACCTGACATAGTGTATGGTTCCCTCATCCATGCTCCACCATGATTCCTAACTCAACCATATAACTTAAGCCTGTTTAACATTCCTCGTCCTACAAACATGAAGTAAATATAGGTAGAAATAATTCATCCCAAGTAGGGTGTATGTAAAAATATGTAGTAATCCATAAATAGTTTCTAATGTAATATGCTATCTATAACTGTGTATGTATTTTTACAAATATTAAAATTACAAATGATAAATTAAACGTTGTTCACATTAAAATTATTCATTAATTTTCTACACTGACCCAGAGTTCAAAGTGACACATGAACCAAAGGTACATGCTTTGGCCTATATCAGAGTCTGAACCATACACTGTGGGATATCTCATTTCATTCAACCATGGAATTCCATTAATCATTTTATTTCAAATTCCACAACCCTATAATGGGGGCCCAAAGTATAAGTATTTAAACCCATAGGTATTTGGAGTTGGAACCCAATACCACAACATACTATTCAAATGAAATATATATATAATTTGGGATCTTTGATTGGATGTATGGAATCTAATAGTTAATTGGAGAAGTTGTCCTTATACCACAACTAATTCAGAAAATTCACATATCATGGTTATAAATTATCTATCCATTTGTCAATTATTTTCAAATATCATTAATAAACTGATTACATAAATTCATTTATTAACCATTTATATAATTTCCTATTTTATCAACCTTTCATAATTCAAAAATCATCATTTAAATCATATTGAAAAACCCCATGGATCTCTCTCAATTTCATAAACCAATTATTCCCTCAATTTCATTATACCATTGATAACAACATAATTAATTTAATTAAAAATCATATTTCCCAATGTGGAAATATCAATTTCAAAATTATATACATGAAATTATATTCATGAACATGGTATTTAAACATTATACAACCTACCTTAAAATCATTTATTGAAATTCACAAATCCGAAACTCCCAATTTGATATGCACTAGTCAAATTCATAATGATGGAATTGATCAGGGTTAAAAACATAGGACAAAGTTCTTCAAAAAAACCATAAAAACCTAGATCTAAACCATCACCAATGGAGTAAAATAATCCCTCTTTATTAGGAAATATATAAGGGATAGAGGGGAAATAAAATAGGGAAGGGATTAGAAACTGTAGAGGAGTCAAACGTTTAATCATATGTTTGATTCAATATGAAAATTGTTTGTAGAGACTTGGAATCCTCCTAGGAGAATAAAAAATTTATGAAATAGGATTAGATCATGAAAAAGTGAGTGGGGATATGAAATGGTGGCTTCATAGTTTTTTTTAAAAAAAATGGCTTTTGAAAGACCATGTACATAGTTTCAGAGGATAAGATGCATAGTTTTCAAAACTGTGCACCATAATAATTCAACTCAACTTATGGGAGTATGCATTATCTTAAGAAGTAGATGATTTGAGAACGCATGAACCAACCATAAAATATCCCTTCCTTTGAGGGTGAAAATATTGGATAGGATGGCCACATTTTTTGGCCAAACAGTTCACCACACATGCATCACCTCTTAGGTCTCAAAAATGGGACATATGTTTTCCTCGATTAAACGACATAATTTTCTCTAACATTGTGCCAAACGTACAATACCCCATGGGATTTCAATTGTTTCTAACATCACAAAAAACAACCCAATTGTAAAAACCAAAAAAGATACAATATAAAAATGTAAAAATAGTACCAATAAATGAGAATAAATATTACCTAGAAAGGTATCATCCATAAAATTTTACCTCCATGAAACAGATCGTCCTCAAGTTGTCCCACAATGTAGCACTAGGATTTGAAGGTATATATTTTGGGCCACTAATCCCTCATATCAGTTTACCATTCAAAACTTTCCCCCTAATCATGAAAATATTTCCACAACACTCAGAGTACTCACACAGTGATTCCCCACAACACTTTATCACTGTGATCCATAACACAAATCAAATTCTCCTTAAAGGCATCATCATCCTCAAGCTCAACATCATTATCATCAGTCATATTATAAAGGTTGGGGTGATAGTACTGAAGCTATAACACCAAAAAATAATCACTCCTAGAACTATACGTATGTGGAAGATCCAATTGTTATATCATCTGCCCAATACATTCCAAAATCATAAAAGTTATAACAAACATTACCAGCTGATTCCACTTCCTCGAAATCCTATGGTGACATAATCTAAGTGAATCACAATGGAACACATATTCTCTCAATTTAAATTATTGGGGTATATGAGATCATTCAAAATAATACTACTTCCTACTCTGACCCATATCCATATGTTCTTGAATTAACTAAACCTTATCTGATGTCTCCCACACAAGATTTAGTCCCAACAACTCAAAATCACCATCCTCTATCTTGTATAGATGTGATCCTCATAACCTACCATGACGTTCTCCAGTTGGTTCCATCTGAAAATTTTAATAATAAATGTTGTTATAGGTGAACTAAATGAGACCTAATTGTGTCTCATATTAACCCCGAAAATTAATAAAACATTCCCATAGCATATCTTGAAATATTTTTATAGCATGTTCTGAAATCCCATATGTCTTCAGGTAGAAATTTTGACTCATAAATACTTCGATACCCAACACCTAATATAACCCACACTATAAATGTGATGTAATGTATGGATCGTGATTTGAAATAATAATTAGTGGTACCCCAGGAAAATAGAGTATCCCCTGAATGTATATATCCCCCAACTGATCAATAGTGAATGTCTCCCATGGATGCAATAAATGGGATACTTTCAACACTTGATCCACAATCACCCATATAGAGTCATTATTTTGATTTTTCCCAAAATTCCTACCACAATGTCTAAGGTAACATCATATCACTTAAATTATGAAATGGAAATGATCGTACTAAATAGTCATGTCATTTATGATCATCCTTCACCAACTATTAGGTATAGCATCATGTCATGACACTACAATATCTTTTTTCAAGCCCAACCAACAATATTATCACTATTGAACCAATTATATTTTAGTAAAACCAGGATAGAACACCCACTTCAAGTCATGAACCCAACACTTTAACTCCTCTATCATATTCATAAACACAATAACATGTCCCCTCACATAGATGATCTCTCCCTTATCTATTAGCCAGTCGGATGGATAATCCCCACCTATATGGCTTTCCATTAAGGCCAAAAACTATAAATCCTCATACTACCATATCGGGATCCATAATAGAAGTGTGGAATAAAATGATAAGGATACGTGGGTCATATACTTATGTCCCTCATAAACCTAAAAATTCATCTAATCCAGTATGGTCATTATCTTCCACTAAGAAATGGACTCCTGAGCTACCGGAGCCCGTGACTTCCAACTAAATGAATTAAAAACAATTTTTCTATTCTTGAGTGTATTAGATAAATTAAAGTCACAATATTTCATCTAATCAACTTATCTCCACTTCTAATGATTCAAATATCATTGGAAAAATATTTTCTTTATGAAATTTTGATTTCTATATAGAGTAATGTTTTCTCCCAATAGTTAATGTCACCAAAACTTTGTGGAATTAACAACTATAACTAACTCATTTTTAGGAATTGTGTAATTCAATTCATGTGTCCTCCAATTCAACAACCCATATGCCACAAATCGCTCTCCATTCATAAAAAAACTCCATGCACAACACTATATTGATTAAAAACACAATATAATACTCATCCATTATGGGAAGGATCAATATTAGTGTTTTATTAAACTGATTATTTATCATAGAGAAATAATTCTCTTAGGATCCTATACATTCAGACTTATTTAACTTATTGGTAAAACATTAAAGTGGTACTGACAAGTTATAAAAGTCCAAAATAAACAACTAATAATAATCAAAAAATCCTCGAAAACTACATATATAAAAGACATTCTTGGTTTTCTTATATTAATCCAATGTCTGATCATTCTCTAATTTCACATCAACACCTTCCTCAGAGATTATTTGTTCCATGTAATGTACCGTTTCAATCCTGAATTGAAACATAAATAACATGGTTTATAGTCGACGCTATTATAGAGTACTTGGGATGGTGTAATGAAGTTGGGGATGATCTTCATCAGTCATTGAGTTCACAATGATTTCATCAACAAACACAAATAGAAACTGATATACGTACAAGTGAAATATTCAATTCACTGAGGCCATAAACATAACATAATAATTCATTAGCCCAAATGACAAAAAAATGAATTCATATATGATATAACTGCTTCTAACTATGTTATGTGGTATATCAATGATCTAACTTTCAACTGATGATACCCCCATATCATTTTAATATTAGAGAACACATAATATCCTCTCAACTAGCCAAGGAGATCTTCGATACATGGAATATGATAACAGTTAATCACGATAATTCGGTTCAACTTCTGTTAATCAATAGATATTAATATTGTCCCATGAAAATTCATAGAAAAAATAGAGAACCCAAAGTGAAATACTAGGAAAAATAATATCCTTATACATAAAATCTTCTAACTGGGTATTATGTTCCTGATGATATGTTGGTTCCTTTCTATAATATGGAATTATACTGGTTCATCTATAAGAATGAGATAAGTACTGAACTACACACACTCTCAGATAGAAGAAATGAGAATCCCTCAGAAAAACACATCCTTGAAATTTTCCACCAGGTGTGGAAATATATAATTCATTACACACGCATAATAAAGAAAAATAGTTGCAATGAGGGTGGTGAGCTCCCATAGTTTCTGAATTACTTTCTCTTCACATCCTTCCGATATATCCCTCTCTCCATGATGCACATAATTTTTACCCAAAGGAGACGTAAAGACCACTCTCCTATGGTAACAATTGATGTGCAATCAGTATGATAATATCTAGTCCATACCAAAAATCAATTCCAATCCTTATATTTCAAGGATGTAATGATCCCAATAAAATGATACTCTCCAACCTCAAGATGACATCCCTTTGAAAAATAGGCTTCCCCCAAACACACTCCCCAATACGTGTCGATTTTTATAATGGCACTCAAAAACTCCACCATTAGACAAAAAAATACATAATTTGTGAAAATATAAGGCAATTAGAGGATCTTATAATTATTAGGCAACTAAAAAGTGTATAAGGTACCAGAATTATACCTTTCACTTTCTATATATCAACCTCGCTACCCACATGTGGAAGGTGAACTGAACACAACTTTCCTTCCCATCTTCCTTATTTTGTAGTCTGAGTCTTTTTATCCACACCAATTCACTGATATGGGAGCTCATTCAAGTATGTACCATGTCTACATCCTAGAACATTATGGTAATAAGAACACCAATTTTTTGACTGATATGGGGTAAAATATCATATTCTAGCACTCTAACTCTTCCCCTTCCTCTATCACTACCCATAGGTTGGGGATTTATACAATAACAATAAAGTGACTCATCCTTCCACAAGATCGATACTCCACTTGTGATAATGGACATGGGCTACATATACATCCTAACCAACTGTTCTGGTGTAAGTATACTCAGTTAATTCTTAGAGTGACTAATCCTTCTCTATAGCCACTATATTTTTCATTACCATAGATGAAATTATCATTGTGAAATTTCCATCTATCATAAGGTATAAAATATAGTTTTCCAATTGTTACCTTATTCATTTCAATGGAAGCCTCCTTCATGTTCCCCTAAAAATGATATCCTGATTCAATAATTCATAAAACATATTCAATAGAAATATATTAACCTAGTAATTAATCTTATATTGATGTCCATCTTTAAAATGCTTCGTTTATGTTTCCATATATCCCAAAAACCCTAGAATGAAGCATAACAAATCAATGAATTGACTCGCAGAGTCCATCATGGACATACTACCCAATGTAAACCACATAAACTATGTTTCCCTATCCTACATTAGAGTCTCATGGTAATAATGCTCCAAGAACCATGAATTTCCTTCTATACCATGTTCTCCAGCTACCTAGCCCGAGTTTGAATAACCCAAAATTGATTTTATTGACCACATAACATATAAACTGCCATCATGATCCTCTTCTATATGTGTGTCTCTCAATAGTCTAGGATCATCTTGATAGACTCAATCCAGAACTCATCATTCATAGGTACAACTACTATAGTGAATGTTGAAGGGTACTGTAACTTGAACTCCCATGTCAAGCTAGACATATTCATCACATCCTGCCATGGGTCTGTCTCAAAAAACAACATAATGTGAGGAAAATTTCTTATGTAACATTTCTCTAGTACCTTTAATAATTACAATTAGAACCTCTAGCTCTACCATGGGAAGTAAATTTCACACCATGTGATCTTGTAGCACTATCAAAAATCATCATAGGGTAGGTATATATCTTCAAATCCAAACACACATTTTGATCAAAAGTGATTCACATAAGGATATTAAATGTCATCTACCATACACTTCCATATAGTAAAAACATAAGCACTATCATTACCCCAAATCATCCCTCACCTTTGTCATGGATAACATAAGGTAAAACAATTTTATATTTCAATGTTACCAATTTCACACCCATTTATCCATTTTAATTACCTCACAAAGAATCATTTAAAATTTAAAATTTCGTTATTCAGAACAATTTCATTTGAATTATTTTATCAATCAATGAAAATAATTTTACTTCCAACCACCAGACAGAGACCTTCTTTCTGTGTTTTCCTGAAATTATGCATGTAATATGAAATACTGAGTGCCTAGAAGGATAAATGTATAATTAAATATTTTTCCATACTAGTACAGAAAATCAATTCATAAAAATAATAATCTCACACAACAAGTGCATCCCCCAAGGTCCAATAACATCAAACTATAATAAAAACATAAATAAAAACATCCCTACTATTGGTAGTTGGTTTTTCCCACATACATGGGATAGCTAATCCCATGCATGAGTGCATTACCCAAGGAAGAATCATCCTAGTCTCCTATAATCCCTTCCCAAAAAGTATGAGAAATAATGAAATGAAGAAGACCATTGATCCGACATTTAAATATCCAAACATGGGGGCCCCATTCTGGTTTCCTGATCTCGTTAGTTATAAGACCTCATGCATGAATTCCTATATGACAGTTGTTGTCAACATGTAGTGATTGTCTAATATGTACATTGAGGAGACTATTTCATTTTTATAGAAAGTAAAAAATTTAGTATAAATAAACTCTGTCCAAATGATTAAAAAAAATAATTGAGGTACTTCCTTTATCAATAAGACCAATATCAAATATAAATCCAAAATTATGGATAAATTACCATAAACCAAATAAGTGGATATGTCATTCCAAATTTGTGTCATGTCAAAAATGAAAAGAAAAAATATTGACACACTAATACCACCCATGCGGGTCCTGACATCATGTTTGGTTCAGTCATCCATGATCCATCCTAAATCCCAACTAAATAATCTGTCATTGGGATCTTTCCCTTATCCTATTTTACAAACATGAATTCTATTGATGTACCTACATGGAAAAATGATTTGGGAGTGAGTAAAACTCTATTTTCCATAACCAAAAGTAACTAAAACATTAACCAATCTATAATTGTGTATGATAATTATTAAATAATAAAATTACATATTATAAAGTAAATAGTTTTCATATTTTAATTATTCATCAATTTTCCTATTACACATTGGGTTTATAGTGACAAACAAACCAAATATACCTATATTGTACTATGTTGTATTATGAAAAATCCAGAAGGGGTATAAAATTTCATTCAATCATGGGATTCCATTAATAATTAAATTTTCAATATTTCAATTATATAATGGGGGCCTAGAGAAATATTCTGGAACCCGGTGGGTATTTGGAGCAGCAGTACATATCCCATATCTCAATGATCACATGAAATACATATATACAGTCAAATATATATATATATATATATATTGGGGACCTATAGTAGTATTTTGGAACCACATGGGCATTTGGAGTAGCATTCTATGTCTGACAACTCATTCATAAAAAATAACATATCATGGTTCCAAATTCTGAACCCATTTATTAACCACTTCAATATATTTTTAAGAAACCAATTTTTGAAATTAATTTACAAAGAATATTTAAAATTTACACATTTATCAACCATGAATCCTTCATAAGTCATCATTTCAATCATATCGACACACCCCATAGGTTTCTATCAATTTTATAAACCAATTATTCATTCAATTTCATAATACCAATAATCAAAAAATTAATGAATTCAATTCAAAATGAAATTTCCCAACATGGAAATAGAAATTTCACAATTAAATAAATGAAATTATAATTTGACTATGGGAGATCAAAATTAAACTAAAAATCCCGTGATATTTTAAATAAATTCACTAAAAACCCTATTTGATGCTGAATTGTTATATTCAAAATGACAGAAGTGATCTTGGATAAAAAACATGGACCCAAATTTAGTGAATTTCAAACATAAAATCATAGATCTAAACCATCTCCAATAGAGGGAAAAACATACCTCTTAATTAAGAAAGAGAGATAAGAGAGAGTTGAAATCAAATGTCGAATAAATTACATATCATAGACGTGTCGATCAATCAATCATATTGTTTATTAGACATGGAGAATATTTCTAAATCCTGAGAATCCTTGACAGTTCCATGAACAAAAGTAAATAGGTTTATGTCGATCAGAGGTGAATTGGGATAAATAAAGGGTGGTATGGGAATTTTAAATAAATTTTTGGGTGACTAAAAACACACATGCAATGTTGGCTAGGTCGAGGCCCTTATCTTTTCAAATTTTGTGCCTTATCCATGCACTTATACATAGGGTGCACATAGTTTATCCTACATTGGCCATGTTTTTAAAATACTATACACCAAACATGAAAACCCCTTATTATTTATTGATAATGGGTTGGGTAGTGTGTGTGCATTATTTTACCAAACTATGTTCCAATTTTGTGCTACCTCCACTGTGTACCAAATGGGTACATGTTTTCCTATGAATGTGGTTCTCCCTAAATGTATACCAACAATTCTTAGACCAATGAGATTAAAATTTCAACAACAAAACATGAAATAACACCAATGTAAAACCCAAATATGGTATGACTAAAAAATAGAAAAATTGTCCGTAAAAATGACGATTATGAGTCTCTGGAAGGTTTTTAATCAAAGATAATCTATAAATTATACCCACTAATACATCGATAACATTCTAGGAATGGTCTGACCACCTAGGTATCGACTCTGGGCTTGGGATAACCACTCATCTACCCTAAGCATGAGAAAACCTCTTATGTAACCATATTCAGGCTTGGTATAAATGAACATGAACTATATGAGACAATATAACATTAATAATTCCATAATTAATTTTATGAATATATAATTCTGGGTTCACCCATCACAAAACTAAAATCATACACATTTATTCTACAAAATCACACAACATTAATTAAATCGTTATATGAAAACCTATGGAAAATATTTAGTATTAATAAACATAAAATCATCATAATAATAGTAAAACTAGAGAAATAATAAAAATGGTGACATTGGATCATATTCTCCTAATGAATAATTATCCGAAAATAATATATTCATTGAAGAAAATTTTATTTTGAAGATCACTGAAATATTTATTGAGAAAAATACCCATTTCAATTAAAATACCATGTTGTTTAAAATATAAATTTTTTCAAAACTATATTGATATAATTTTACTTTAAATAATCATTTGTTACATCTATTATATGCTTTAAATAATTGATCATTCGGGATGGATGGTAATTTTCTTCATGTTGTAAACGTTAAATCATGCATTCATTTCATATTTTTGCTTAATTGTCAAATGTACATCATTTATAAAATGATAAGAATATTAATTTTAAACCATTTTAAAAACAATTAATAAGGTATAAAAATTACCTTAAATAATCATTTTAAAATAAAAAATCATTCTTTAAAACATTTTTAGAAAATGTTGATATTGAAGAAAAAATATTTTTGACCAGAGAGAAATAGAGTCGGGATTCCTTAAAACATACATTTGGTCTCTTGAGTTCTATAATAGAGTAAAATGAAATAAAATCATTTAATATAAATAAATAATAAAAGGATATAAAATTCATTGTTTTATTGAGAGATAAATCATAAAATTTCCTAATCATAATCATTATCTTAAACAATCTTGATAAACAATGAGATTGTAACATAAATTCCTTACATTTAGGACGACTTCTTAAATATTTCCACAAACCAATATAATGATTATAAAATTACTATAAATATATAAAAATTATATTTAAATACTTATAATATCATATACTATCCACTTATAACTTTTCTATACAACTTTATTAATAATTCCTTATTAAAATCATCAATTTGAGGTGTTAACTATTTAATGTTTCATGAGAATTTTTGTTCAGTGGTATTCAAGCTTGTACTTTTATCATGTTTAATTTTTTTTAATAATTCTAATTTATATTATATATTCATTAAATATTTATTTATATTAAAACATAATTTGTAAATATTGAAAAATGAATCAAACTATTCATGGAGAGAATAAGGCATGTGTACAATTGAATGCTTTTTCAAATTTAGAATAATGAAGAAACCTGAAGGTGAATAGTAATTATACATTAGTGATTCAATTTATATCATATATAGTTAATAAATATATAATTATGTTCATTTCATTTAATTTTAAATGAAAAACGAATCACAACATTTTGTGGCGGTGGTAGTCCACTCATTTAGTGAAGTGACATTATATTTTTTCAACAGATTGGAAGGTTTGAAGATATAAATGACATTATAATAACAAAATAATTATTATTTCAAACATATTATTCATAAATATTAGATTCATCATGATAAAATTCCTCCCATTAATCATGGGGATGGAAAATGAATGGTATCATTAGGGATTGGTGGTAGTTCACACATACATACAAGCGACACATTAACATTTTTTTTGAAAAAAATGATGTTGAATAATGGTTGTTACATTTATATAATTAGGTTTTTATAAATTTAGGAAACAAAATATTGTTCTTAATAATGATTAACACACATATATATATATTGGCGTTAACAAATTAAATAAATTGAAAATTGTTGGCTTGGATGATTACATCTTCTTTAGTAGGACTCATTGAGATCCACTATTAAGGACCCGTACAATAGTATTTTAAATGAATAATAACCCGTAATTAATTGATAAATAATATTATAACATAATTTTTAGTTTTTTTGGTGGATCTAGATAGATTAATTTGGTGTCATTAATAAAAATATAGTGTGTCCTATTATATGTAGTATAGAGGATACACTAGAAATTTTCATAGTGATTAAAATATAATAATGACATAATGAATAAAAATGATTATAAATGTCCAGATAATAGATGGTGTTATAGAATGATATTTATTTATTGACATATAATAGGTTTTATACTAGTTTATTTTAAAAAAATTACCCATATCTCTTTACATAATCACCCTGGTTAATAAGGGTTAATCATACCTTTGTTAACAAATTTTTACACTTTTTTCAATATGAGAAAAGTGAACTGGTTTGAATAAAAAAATTAAATTATAATTTAATATATGGAATCCATATGATAAAATTAAATTCCTTAATTTTTTTCCATTTTATATAAAATTAAACCCACAATATGGGATAAAAACAATTTTACATAAAAACATTTCTTATGTATAAAAAGTTTTTATACAAAAAATAAAAATAAAAATAATTATAATAAACTTAATTGGATTATTAATAATATAAATTAATTAATTTTACTTTCAATACAATTTAAAATAAAACTTGTCTCTTTAAATTTAATAAATGTAATGATAGATTTTAATAAAAAAAACTATATTTTCTTACTATTCATCCAAAAATAAATCCTTTAAAAATTTATTAGAAATTCACTCTAAGTTCATATTGAAATAATTATTTCCAAAAATATTTTTATTTTTTTCCATTAAATTCGATAAAATATTCAGAAATTAATTATAAAATATTCCTAAAAAAAGTATTAAAACCCCTTTTTGAGATAATAAGTATTTTCAAATCATATAATTACTTTACTAAAAATTGATGTATTATTTGTCAATATATATTATTTTTTTAAAAAAAATATAATTTTTCTTTAAAAAAATTTATATTATTATTCATTGAACCTTCCTAATGGATATGTTATAATAGCATACTATATAAGAGTTCATTTAGACTAGGTGTGGGGTGTACAATAAGAAATCAAAAAATTTAAATTTATTTGAAGTGAAATATATCATAATTTCCTTGGGGGTTACAAACAAACCATGATTGCATGTTTTATAAAAATTTATTTACATTCATTCATTTTTCATAATCTAGCTTTAAATATTTAGATAATTATGATATCCAATACATAACAAAGTTAAAAATTCCACACAGTGTAAATTTATTCAATAAAAATAGGCTTCTATGTATAAATTCATGTTAAATTCTATAAAATATTTCGTCAATATATAATTTTTACCATTAAACATTCTATACCTCTTATATAACCCATGGACATGTTAAAAAAAATTAAAAATATGATATGTGAAAAATAAATCTCAATTTTGGATATAAAAAAGAATGGAAAACTGTTAATAATTTTTAGAAAAACATGTATTAATGTATTGAAATATCTGATCATATCAAATAAACATTGAGCTAAAAAAACAATTTAATCACCCATAAAACCCAAATTATTATCCTATTTTTTCATAAAATATTTTTTTTAATTTTTGAATCAAAATCAACAATTATGAGGGCTTACTATAAAAATCTTAATCATTTCCATGAAATCAATCCTTTAACCTTCAAAATATCAAACATATTCCTTTGATTTTTAATCTCATTTTATTATCCTATTAAATAAAAATATTTCCATTAAAACCAATTTTCAATCATAGTAAAACATTTGTGTAGATTACGGAATCATTTTAATGTCACTCATACAGTCAACTTAATATTGGAATAACCTATTTGTGTAAATTCATTTTGATTCCTATTGAATAACATATTGTTACCTAATACCATGAAGAGATACAGCTCAAGATCACTCCTCACAAAAATTATTTTGATAACCATAACATGAATATTACATATGAAATCATTCATTTCCATAATTAACCTATAAAAATTTCATTTCAACCCATAATTAAAACAAATATTAGTTCTCTCCAAATATAAAAATAAATAACATTTTATTTTGAAAAAAAATTAAAAATTTACATAAAAATTGGTATTTTAATATCTTGAAAACCAATTGTAAATTATATAGGAATCTTACTATTGAATAATAATAATGGTAACATGAAAATTCAAAAATGCGGTATGTAATGTCTCTTATTTTTCGGGTATTATTTTTAAATATTATATTAAATTATTTAGATCCCAGACCTTTCGACAATGTGTGATTCTGTGGCATGGAGTTCTCGGAATAAAGATATAAAAAAAATTACAATTTTTAACAGTGTGCATGGGTGGTTTTCCTTTAAATGTGGAATAACATTTAAACGAGTGCCCGAATCAGAAATATGAGGGAACAGTTTCATTTCGAGCAACGAATTTACCTTAGGGGAGGCCTAACATCGATCAGCACGAGTCAACTGCGAGAGTTTGTTTTTGGATATTTAATGGAAATAAAATAATAATAATTTATTTTATTTAGAATATTCCCATTTTTGTAGTGACTTCTTCCCATTTAAATACCAATGTATGGAACGTTCACTAGGTTAGCCTCATAACCATATTAATTGAGAGAGAGCCTCATGGATCATCATAGGATAAATCGTTGGTGGGTGATGATGACGCATCTAGGATCTGAAGAACCTCACAAACGAACGTGGAACATCGATCTTTTTTCAACCAGATCGAGGTAGGGGTTATTATTTCAATTTTTCTGCCCCATTCATGGATTAAATGTTGAATGTGGGTCAACCAACAAACAGGTTGATCTGTGCATTAGTATGTTCTTGTGGGCGGGTTTTATTGGGTTGATGTTGAGGAATTAATCCACGTTAGATTATTGTTTTTAATTCTACTCCATCGATCCTACTAATGGAAGATGATCCATGGTCGGACAAACGATGGTGGAGATGTGTTCCTCGACTTTCGTTTTGGATTTCTTTCCCCCTTATTTTTCACTTGGGTTCTCTGCGTTCTTCATGGGGCGACGAACAATGGATCATTACACATTCATTTTGAAATGAAATGATCCCAAATTGGAGATATGACACTGTGGTGACCTAGAGGAGGTGCGACGGCGATGGCGAAAGACAAGTTGGCCCAGTTTGGGAATAATTTTTCTTCAACCGTTCTTTGAACAGATTATAAAAACATGTTTTCAGGGCCGATCGGACCCCTTAACCCACTAAAAATGTTGACGGTATGGTAGGGAGACCATAGATTCAGAGTTTCGTTGCGATTGGACGGCCAGATCGAAGACCAACAGAGAGGATGGGGTGCAGTGAAGATGGGTGTTGTTTTTGGAAATTTACAAAGAACACGGTGTGTATCCCGAAGAACACGCTGTGTGGGACCAGTTTAGTGGAAGCTAGGGTTCCGTGATGCATGAATCCATGAAACAAAATATTCCCTAATGAACAGGTCATGTGGCTCCTTATGCGGGACTCGACTTGTATCTTGGGAGATACATAGACATGGGATGGAGTACACGGCTGTGTACTCCACCACATAGCCAGACCAGGCAGGCTACAAGAGATAGCTTGTGTACCAGTTACCCAGGATGGCCCACATGGGATAAAGCTGTCTATTGGGCACACGACCGCATACATGGAGCCGAACCCAATTACTCAGACATGGAATGTGATCTGTACTACATTCCGTGTATTGGCATTTCTACATGACAAGCCTTGCACCCCAAGCCATTGTACATGGGCTGTACCCAGGGTCAGAGTACATGGCATGTGACCTTTCAACACGCCATGTACTTTTCAATACATGTCTTGATTATATTGTCCAATGTATCTTGGACATGTTTCATTTGGGTCAATGACCCTTTATCTCATTCCTCTGAACTTAGGTATTGTTTCCTTCTATAGGAGTATAACATATTTAAGAGTACTTTCTGAGATAGAGTCTCATATCCCTTCGAGAGTCCCAAAGCGAGATCCTCTATCCATTCTTGAATCTAGGTAGAGTCAGGTATCGAAATGACTACATCCACAGGGAACCAATTTTCTACTAAGAAGGTGAATCTGAATGAGTCGCAGTATCCTCTAAGGCCTTAGCAGTGATCCTCATCTGTGCATCAAGATCCTTCCCCACTCAAGAGTGTGATCTTCAGGAATGGGTGTATCTATCTCTTGTGACATTTCTCGACAGACAATACTTCTCAGACATACATCATCAAATCTATCAAACATGAGTAGTGAGTTCTCTCGGATGAGTGCTTTGTGGAATCTTCGAACTGAATCCCAAGTGGGGTTATGCGGTTGCGTGACTGGTCCCTAGAATACGGGTCTGGGTTTTGAGTTTATATGGATTTTTTTCTACTATTATATGTTTAGTAGACATATAATGTGTAGAGATGAATGTGCCATTCCTTTGTGTATTGATTTTTGGGATTCAAGGTCCTCTACTGAGTATTGTTATACTCACCCCTTCATGGGATTTTTCTCACACATGTCGTGTCTTGTGTAGACGACCAGCCTATTGAAAAAGTCTAGGGTGGACCGGGACATGATAGAGCCTTCTGAGTTCCATACAGGAAGAGGTGTTCCTATGGCTATGAGAAGTATTCCAAGTACCTCTTTGTGTTTAAAAGTTGGAATTTCATGTTTTTAGGCTCTTTTTCTGGGTGGGATTTTATTATGGCCCAGTTTAATTTATGTACTTTACTTTCCATTTTATTATGTTGGTTGGGTTTAGTTCTATGCATGCATTCAATTCCTTTATAGTTCTTTTACATTTCATCATTTGTGGGATTTGACATGTGTGCATGTGTACAAGTACTTAGGCAATGCCTCCCATGTTAGTAATATGCCTACTCGGTGCTAGTAACCTGCTCCTGGCCTAGTGGAAGCAGGAAAGGGGAGTCGTGGCGCGGGCCCCATTGGGTCGAGTCATGACAGAGTGGTATCAAAGGTGGTCAATTCTACCTTAAAACCTAGAGTCTATGAGTTTGGTTTGTGGCCACAATGATATGTGTTTGGAGCTCATCTTTCAGTCTAGAGACTCCAGTGTTGGTGTAGGCAACTGACGTATCCATACACCAGGACACTAATAACCAACTTTTCGACTCGTTACATGAATAAACTAGCTGTTGGGGGAAATAAGAGATTGGTATATGCATCATATATGAATGGGTTGTGTTTTCCATGTCCTTTGTGTCATCTATTCAGATATACTATTAGACCATGGTACATATTGATCCTTATAGGACGCCTCCATGACGAGTACCCGCTAGGATTCAATAGCGCGATCTGGAGGATGAACCCCATAATGACATGTCTTCAATACAGGGACAAGTTCCCCAAGAGTTTCCTCTACATGGTGCACCAGCTATACTACCACTAGTGGAGTAGCATGTGGTACATGTAGTACCGACTGACGAGGGACGTAGGCTGAGTGTGCTTCATGAGTTCTAGAGACAAAGAACCATCAATATCTAATGTGATCCCAACCCTCAGGTGGCTGAGGAATCTCTAGAGGTGGTAACCAGAAATTTCTAACTAGGGAGGACACCAGCGGACTTGATGGTGATCCTAGGAGAGAGCCCTCTATATGGTTCGACCGGTCGCTGGTGGAGTCTGACCACACAAACTCACGATGAGGAGACTCTTTCGTGGATGGTGTTTCAGAATCTCTTTAGAGAGGAGTTCTCTCCAGTAATGCAGAGAACAATGCGCATCCAGGAAAATCTTCATCTCCAATCGTGCAGTTTGATAGTAGCCGACTATTCATCAGGGTTCCCCATCCTAGCCAGGTACATGATGGATATGGTTAGAGATCAGTACTTCAGAGCTCAAACCTTCGAGAAAGGTCTACGATGGGGAATCAAATCTATTATCATGCCTCAATGTATTCCAAATTTTTCTGGAGTGCTTGAGAGGGCCATGGTGATCAAGAGATTCTTGGTGGAGTAGAGACAGTCAATGGTAGTCAGCAGCAGGGAGGCAGGTGCGGAGGCCTCAGTAGTAGGGATTCGACGTTAGGCATAGGGATAAGGATGTGGGAGATCACATGAGAACCCAGTACAGGGGTTTCGTAGTCCAGGACTCTCAGGATGGATCCAGTCTGCCAAGGGGGAGGTGATTCTACTCGTGTGACGGTAGGGGACATCTCTCTAGAGATTGTCCGACCCGTCAAGAGGGTGACAAGTAGATGGTGGATGAACCATCGATCCATAGGAAGATAGTGGATCAGATAGAACCTCCAAGTAGCAGATGTGGTAGAGGAACAAGGAGAGATGCATGTTGTGGTAGACCCTCTGATATACATCCACCACCACCCCCTGGATGACCACACTAGGCTCAGCGAGCTTGGGGATAGGGGCATGGATAGCTACATGCAGTTGAGGCATATGACCCATCGACTGTAGGAATGATTTGTGGTATTATCTGTGTCTTATCTACCTTAGCCGCCATACTTATGGACATAGGTGGAAGTCATTCCTTCATCGCGACACGTATTGTGTGAAACCTTGAGATTCTGGTAGAGCATTTGACTCGATCCTTATGCTTGGAGACACCTACGAAAGGAGACTCGATGATCACCCACCACTGTAGAGAATTGGATCATTCATAAGAGGGTGAATCCAATCACTCATGAGTTTCCTATCCTTACCCTTGGGGTGCTAGATGTTGTGAGATTCTAGTTCCCTACATCAGTGGCGGAGAATGAGGACGTCCTTCCTGAAGATGTTCTAGGACAACCTCCCCACCGGGAAATCATCTTTTGAATCGACTTACTCCCCAGGATGACATGAATTTCATCATTAGTATATCATATGGATCCTACATAGCTTCACGATATGAGGGTGTAGATGGAGTATTTTCAAAACAAGGGTTTCGTGAGACCTAGTTTTTCAACCTAGGCGACCACAGTTTTGTTTGCCAAGAAGGAAGATGGGAGTTTGAGGTTGTGAGTGGATTACCAGTGCTTGAACCTGGTAAAGGTGAAGAATAAGTATCCAAATACATGGATCGATGACCTCTTTGATCAACTAAGAGGGGCACAGTGGTTCTCGAATTTTGAACTTCGATCAGGTTACCAGTAGTTGCGAGTACGGGGTGAGGATATAACATATACGACATTCAGATGCCACTACGGTCACATTGAGTACATGGTGATTCCATTCAGCCTGAAAAATGCCCCAACAATGTTCATGGGACTGATGAACAAGATCTTCCATTCGTACAAATACTGCTTCATTGTGGTCTTCATCGACGACATACATGTATACTCGGAGTCAGAGGAGCAACACGAGAGACACCAGCGGATGGTTCTAGACGTACTCAGAGAGCACCAAATTCATGTGAAGCTTTTGAAGTTCCAGTACTTGATTCAGGAGGTCCACTTTCTAGGACAAGTCATTATAGCAGATAGAGTAGTTTTGGACCCAACCAAGGTAGATCCAGTGTTAGAATGGGAGCCACCGTAGAGCGTGACAGAGGTGAAGAGATTCCTTGGGTTTGAGAGATATTACCAAAGATTCATTCCTAATTTCTCCAGAATATCAGAACCGATGAAAACCTTGTCCAAGAAGGGGTAACCCTTCATGTGGATAGGGATGTGCCAACTGGCTTTTGAGTAGTTGAGGCAGAGTTTGACGAGCATCTCAATCTCTAGATTACTGTAGGAGGGTGTTGAGTTCGTTGTTTTTTGCGACGCATTAGGCATCGGGCATGGCTACATCTTGATGTAGAGACGGAGATTGATTACTTATGGTTCTTTCTAGATTAGGCCACATGAGAAGAACTATGTACCCATGATCTCGAGTTGGAAGCAGTAGTCTTCATGTTGAAGATATTGCAAAACTACCTTATGGGTGAGGGGTTAATCATCTGCTATAACCACAAAAGAATCAAGTACATATTCTCGCATGAATATTTGAATCTAATATAGAGTATTTGGATAGAGTTCCTCCAAGACTATGATTTTGAGATCTTCTATACTCTTGGGAATGGAAACACGGTGGCATATTCTCTTAGCTGAAGGTCGAGCTCGTGTCTGTTGTGTGAGGTGATAGAGTAGTTAGCCATGTTGTAGTTATCCTTTGTGGATAGAGAGGATGCATCTTAACTTCTATCAATGGTTGTAATCCCTCCACTCTTACAGCGAGTTAGGGAGGCACATCTTGGGGATCTTGACTATGAGGCTTTACGTGCTTATTTTTCCACATGAAATTTTCCAAATGGATATTCGTGAGGTGGGGAGCACATACTCCTTTACAGGGGATGCACTGTTGTACTCATGGTGTTGCAGGAGGAGGTCATGAGGGAGTATTATACATATCCCTTAGTAGTACATCCTGGAGTGGTTAAGATGCACCTGAATCTCTAATGACAGTTCTGGTGGTCAGGCATGAAGAAGCCAGTAGCAGAGTTCATTTCTCGATGCCTTACGTGCTAGTAGGTGAAGGCTGATCACCAAGTTCTAGTGGGATTAGATCACCCCCAGGATGTTCCAGAGTGTAAGTGGGATGGAATATCGATGCAATTCATGATAGACTTACCCTAGACGTCTAAGTGGCATGATTCCATCAGGCTGATCAATGAACGACACACCAAGTCGGCCCACTTCCTAGCAATCAGGGAGCAGAGTTCTTTAGAGTGCATGAGACGCCTCTACGTGCAGGAGATTGTTTTTCTTCATGGGGTCCCTTCAACAATAGTTTCGTATTGAGATGCCTGTTTGAAATCTTGAATGTGGAGGGGATTGCCAGAGGATTTTGGGACTCATCTATACTTGTGCACGACATTATAACCTTGGACCGATCGTCAGATAGAGATGACCATTTAGGTTCTAGAGGAAAGGTTTCAGGCCAGTATCGTGGACATTGGTAGCATTTGGTAGGACCCCCTATCACTGGTGGAGTTTTTGTATAATAACATCTACCAATCCTCCATTGGTATGGCACCTTTTGAAGCATTATATGTGTGACCCTGCTAGTCATCGCTGTGCTGGCCAACCCCGGAGAGAAAACACTCATGGGTCCAGAGTTGGTGTGAACTACCACTGAGAAGATGCAGATCATCCGAGGGAGGATGTAGACTACACAGAGCCAACATATGTCTTATGTTTTTAGGTGGAAATGATCTCAAGAGTTTGAGGAAGGGGACCATGTCTTCCTTAGGGTCTCACCTCGGTGAGGGTTACAGAGATTTGGGTGAAGGGAAAAGATATCCCCAATGTTCATCAGACATTTTCAGATACTGTATAGAGTTGGCGAGGTGGTGTACCATTTAGCTCAGTAGCCACAGTTGCACCGGGTACATTATGTCTTCTACGTGTCACTACTGAAGAGGTACGTGCATGAAACATCGAATGTCATCAACTGGGGCGAGTTGGAAATCGAGGATGGAGGGACCATTTCTATGTACCTAGTAGATATTAAGGATCATAAAGAGAAGATCCTTCATGGGTGATCAATTCCCTTGGTGAACATTTGGTGGTAACACAAGAATCTTCAGGAGAGCACATGGGAGCAGGTGACTCAGATCCGTGCCCAGTACCCACATCATTTTGAGTAGCTCTTGTTTTAGCTTTCAAGGGACGCAAAGTCCCATGGTGGGGAGAATGTAATGTCTTGTATTTTCTGTGATTTTTTTTCAATATTATGTGGAGTTATTTCGTGACCAGAACATTCGACGATGTGCAATTCTGAGGCTCGGAGTACCCGGAATAAATGTTTTAAATAAATTAAAAAATTTAACTGTGTTTTTGGGTGTATTTCCAATAAAAGTGGAATAACATTTAAATGAATTCCCAGATCATGAATCTAAGGTCACCAATGTGTTCGGAGTAGTGAATTTACATTAGGCGAATCCTAACATCGATCGACACGTGTCCACTACGAGATTTATTTTGGACTTCTATTGGAAATAAAATAAAATAATAATGTATTATATTGGAATGATTCCATTTCGCACGGTGACCTAATTTCTACCTTTTATATACCTATGTATGGATAGTTTGTAGGGTTAGCCTCATAACCCTATGAATTGAGAGATATCATCTTGGAGAATCAAAGGGGAAACCATTTGCAGAAAATGACGACACATCTCAGATCTGACAAACCTCACCAACGAACATCATGTGGTGATCGTTATTCAACCAGATCAAGGTAGGGGTTTTTATTTAAATTATTCTTCCCCGTTCATGGATTAAATGATGAAAACGAGTCAACCCACGAATAGATTGATCTATGGATTCGTACATTCTTGCGGGATAGTTTTATTTGGTTGATCCCGGGGAATTAATCCATGTTAGATTATTGTTTTGAATTCTGGTATATTGATCCTACTAACAGGAGTGGATCAACTCCATGACAAACAATGGAGGATGTGCATTCCTAGAATTAATTTTTCAATTTATTTCCCCTTTCTTTTTATCTTACTCTCTTTGAATTCTTTGTGTTCTTCATGGGGAAACAAACAATGGATCTTTAAAAATATTTTTTGCGATGCAATGATCCCAAATTAGAGATCCTATATTGTGGAAACCTATAGGAGGTGTGACGATGATGGAAGCAGATGAATAAACACAGTTTGGGAATAATCTTTCTTTGATTATTCTTCATAAGTATGATTGAAAGATATTTTTGGGGTTGATCAAACCCCTGAAACCTCCCTAAATATTGATGTTATGGAAGCGAGAAATTGTATATGAAGTTTCATTGAAATCAGATGGACGGATCGGATAACGGAGGAGAGACCGAGGCGTGACAGTGATGGGCATTGTATCTGGAAATTTCTGAAGAACACGATGTCTATCCTGAAGAACACGTTGTATGGGACCGGTTCAACGGTAGCTAGGTTTCGGCGATGCACGAAGTGATGAAACAACATGTTCCAAAAAGAATCTAGCGTGTGGGTCCTTACATTGGACATAGCGTGTATATTAGGCGATACACAAAAAAGGCATGGAGTACACGGCTGTGTACTCCACTACACGACCAGACCAGGACAACTACATAGGTTACCCCGTGTACCGGCGACATGGGTTGGAGCACACGTGATAAAGCCATGTATGGGCACATGACCACATACATGGAGCTGACCCCAGTTACTCAGAAATGGCGTGTGATCTGTAATCCATGTGGTGTACTTGCTTTTCAATATGACAAGCCTTGTAACTCAGGCCATTTTCCATGGGCAATACCCAGTGTCAGAGGACATGGTGTGTGACCTTTCTAAACACAGTGTAATTTTTAGTATATGGATTGACCTTATTGTACACCATATATTAGACATGTTTCATTTGGGTTAGTTCCCATTTTTTCATTCCCATGAATGTTAGTAATTGTTTCCTTCTATAAGAGTATGACCCCTTCAGTAGGACATTTTAAGATAGAGTCGGGTATCCCTCCGAGAGGCCCGAAGCAGAACCTTTATCCATTTGTGACCCTAGGTAGAGTCAGGTATCAATGTGAGTACTTATAAAGGGTGTAGATCCTCTACAATGCAGGTGAATCTGGATGAGTCGCAGTATATTCCAAGGACCTGACAGTGATCCTCATCTGTGCATCGATATCATTCCCCAATATAGAGTGTGTTCACCCGGAATGATTTTATCTATCTCTTGTAATGTTTCCTGATAAAAAGTACATCTCTAATAGAAATCATAAGAGCTATCAGACTTGAGGATTGAGTTCTCCCAGATGAGTGCTTCGTGGAATATTTAAACCAAATCCCTAGCGGGGGCTATGCAGTTGTGTGACTTGTCTCTAGAGTGTGGGACTGGGTTTTGAGTATATATGGATTGTGTTCTCTTATTATCTTTTTAGTAGACATATAATGTGTAAAGATGACTGTTACTTTCTTTTGTGTATTTATTTTTGGTTTTTGAGGTCCTCTACTGAGTATTTTTATACTCACCCCGTCATGGGCTTTGACAACACATGTCATGTCTTGTGTCGATAAGCATCCTTTTATCAGTGTTCAGGGTGGACTAGGACAGGACCAAGCCATTTGAGGTCCCTACATGCCGAGGTGTTCCTACGACTATGAGCAGCTGTCCCAGTACCTCTTTGTGTTTACATGTTGGACATTATAGTTTTCAGACTATTTTTTTGGGTGGGCTTGTATTCTAGCTTAGTTTACGTTCAGTACTTTACTTTCCATCATACATGGTTGGTTGGTTTTAGTTGTATGCATGAATTCTGTACCATAGTGGTTCTTTTATATTTCAGAATTTGTGGGCTTGGAGATGTGTGCGCATGTACAGGTACATAAGAAATGCCTCCCATGTTAGTAATATGCCCACTTGTGCTACTCACCAGCCCATGGGCTATTGGAGGCGGGCTTGGAGATTCACGGTGTGGACCCCACTGGGTCAGGTTGTCACATGTTAAATGTTTAAAAAGTTAATTTTCTCTTTGGTAAATAGTGAATGAAGTGACACATATGAAATTCATTAAAATCATTTGATTTATTAAATATATCATTAATAGAAAAAAAATTAAAATTAATTTTCACAAAAATTAGAATATATATAAAGGAATTACTATAATTTTTTTAATAAATATGATATATAGAAAAGTTGATTAAATAAAAAATAAAGACATTTAAAATAAGGATTTGAAGAAAAATCAATTACGTTGTGTCCTGACTCATTTGGTACATTACATAAATCCTTAATGAAAAAGTGATGTTAATTATTTACATTCATAATAACTGTTTTCATGTTAATTAATTATCACATTTACTTTTATTTCCTTTATTATGATGTTTTATTCTTTTTACTAAATTAGTTTATTTGGAAATTTTGAGGTGTTTCAGTACAAATAAGTTTGGGGAGTTGAACATGGTAAAAGGAGTCATGGTTACACAATTTCCAAATTCTTAAAAACGATATATTTAATATTGTTATACATTTAATATCTTTTTCTAACCATCTGTTTATATTTTAATGAAACATGAGATAAAAAATATCATGGATACTGTAGTCCACATGTAAACATGAGTGACATATTAATTTTTCTAGTGAATGAAAAGGAGGAAAATAAAATATTGATTAAAATTAAAAATTCATAATAATATAATTAATAACATATTGTTTCATGAAATCCATCCTTTTGATCATTTATTTTTGGGTAATGAAAATTTATTCACGTTTCATTCTAGACATGGCTGTCTACACATACACACATGTGATGATTTGATTCTCCAACAGCTGGGAGGAAACAAATATAGATAATATTTCATATTTATAAAATTATAATTATTTTATAAAAATATTATATATCCATAAAATCAATCTTTACAACCATTCATGTGAGGGGTGATGAATAATGAAACATATTTCTTCATAGAGGTAATATTCTACATGTATGCATGGGTGATGCAACCATTACCGAAAGCATTGAAAACAAATCGAAAATAGTAACTCCATTTATAAAATAACATTTTATTATTGTAAATACACTATTGTAAAAGTTGGGGTATGGTAAGAATACATTTTATGGAGTTATAGGAGGAAATAAATTTTCAATATATCAGTTAAGGATAAAATCTCATAAATGGATATGTGCATTTTGATTACACATTACATTCTCTACGAATGGTCATTTGGCATTACCAGGACCTCTATAATTATAGTAGGATAAATTTTTAGTTATTTGGGTAAGTCATGTTTTATATATACTAATAACATTAGGTGGTATAGTGAAGATCTTTTTTTCCTTTCATATGTGATAGTAGTAGAATCCTTGTAAATATTAATAACATTGATATATAATAAATGTATATATAAAATAATGTAGATCCATGGAAGAGAAAATTAAAATATAGTATAGGTATGTTCTAAATTCAATCAACCAATAAAATTTAGGGATTTTTTAATTATAATTATATCCATGTCTCTTAGTTTAACAATATCTGTAACACCCTGACCCCTATTACCTAGAGTCGGTCCATTATTACATAACATTGGAATGATACAAGGAAATCATGTCCTGAATGACTGGTCAGTTTAGTAGCCTTGGAAATACTATATACATTCATAAGTTTTACATTACATTATAAAATGAAAAAATACAACAACATTGTTTCCATAGACCACACTCATATCCCCTCAGACTATCCTCATAGGCCAGTCATAAAATACTTCTTTGCTTCCTGGGAAAAATAAAAAAATAAAAAAGGGTGAGCTCTGATGCTCAGTAAGGATAACAAAAGGCAGAAAATTTTATAAATAAGCATAAAAATTAAAGACAATGTATAAGAATAAAAAAAAGACTTCTATACATGAAATTCTGCATAATATGGAGAAGATAAAATCAAATAATGCCATTTACTTATTCACATGTATATTATACTAGTCGAATAATCACATGTAATATCAATAACCACTTTCATAATGATGGAATGCATAATGCCAGACTTCATAACCACATAGTAAAGGCCTTGTACCAAGACTAAAAACAAAATTTTTTCAAGGACTTGTGCCAAGACAATAGTTTGTCTTATAAGACCTACTGATGCATCGAGGAGCTATTTCAGGCTCCACACATCACATTCTAAGTCCAATGCATTCCTCATATGAAAATGTTTAAAAATAACATAATCATTAATATTTAAACTATCATACAAAATTTCAATAAATTTTCCATAAACCATGAATGGTGTAAAAATAACACATCCATAGTCAAACATATCATGAAACATTCAATACAATATAGATGTTTTGTATCATAATAAATCAACTTCAATTAAGATTAAAATCCATAAAAGGATGTTGACATAGATGAAATTAGAACCTTTTTAGAGAATTATGTATTTCTTTTTTTGAAATCATTTTAAATTCATATAATTATTGAAGAAAACCAGTATTTTGGAAATATTCTTATAATCATGTAGGTAAAGCTTTGATGATGTTATAACGGCGGAAAATAGTCGCACCCGTCGTATATGTTAAAAAAACATTCTTACCATAATTTTTTCGAAAAGGTTATAAAGTACTTTGTTTGGAAAATGACGGAAAGATTCGATTCAAAATATATAAGGTCAAATAAGGGTAAAAATGAATTTAAACCATTTTATAGTAAATAGTAAAATTGTTTTTAAATACATTTTATGAATCATGGATGTGGATGATAATGAGATCACAGTAGATAATTACGTTTAACAAACCTCGGATAATGAAGAGATTGTAAAATTAACCCTTAACATGTACATTTCCTTGGTTGAGGGTATGTTAAAATCATGTATAATAGTTAAATCATTATTATTAAATTATAATAGAACCATATACAGAAATATTATATCATATATGATCTTCTAATATTTCTTTGTTAATAATATTTTAGTATTATCCTTGTTTCAGGTGTTAACTGAATTGTTATCCTTTATATTCGTTATTATGTGAGTCATATTTGTTATGGATGGGATGTATCTTATTTATATCTATAATGATATCAATTACTTAAAAATTATTTTTAATCATCAAATGAAAATCATTCTTGAATGTATATGTTGTGGAATAAATCTCATCGCGTTCGTGGAGACGGTAAGTCGTGCGTACACACGAGTGAGAATATCATTCTTTTGATATTAAAATAATATATAATTGGATGGTATATCATATATAAAAAATAATTATCATGTTATATTTATTATTTATATTAATTATACATCATTATTATTCCAATCCAAATAATAATGTATTGAATAAAAACTACACCACGACGTGAAGACAGTGAGCCGTACGTACGCAGGTATAGTGACATGTCATTCAAAAGATGGATAGATTAATGAATATGGTTGTATAATATTTATAATAACATAATATTATATATAAGATAAATGAGTTATTATTTTAGAATGTAAATAACAAAGAGGGTGGAAGTGGAAGAAGAAACGAACTTCAAAGAGGTGATGAAATATTTATATCTTTTTCGGGTTCTTCCATTTGATTTGAAAAAATGGGCTCTTTAAGATGGATTTATGACTATTGGATTACCTCTAGGATTAATGGAGGAATGTTTAGAGGATATTTGGGCAGGTTTTGGCCGAGAAAAATGTATTTTATGGTGAGAATTTGAGAGAAGAGGAAGTGCCCTTTTATAAGAGGGGTGAGAGGCACCATAGGAAAAGAATGAAATATTATTTTATAATAAAATCATTTTCGGTTTCTAATGGCTCCAAAATTGTTTATTTTGAGGATATTATGGATATGGGTCTACAAATACTCATCCAATTGGTTTTATACATGATTGGTCCACTATATTAACCTTATCTTCTAGATTTAACTCTTAGTTAATTAGTTTGATATTTGCAATGTCTAATTGTCTTTTTATATTATATGGTTAACAAAATTACTAAAAACATCCAAAAGAAACTCAAGTGGATTATTAATGATATATATAATATTAATTAATACATTTGGATGAACCATAAAATTTTATGTAGAGAATATCAATTAATAATATAATATTTGTTTTAGAAACTCTTTTACGTCAATTTTGACACTATTTGCTATTTGGATTTTGTTAAATTCTTAACAGAATTATTACTAATAAAAAAATATATTTATTCAATCCTAACATGTCATAATAACCTATAAAATTAGTTTATGGCATAAAAACTTTCAAATTATATTTATTTTAACAACTATAATACCATTTATTTGACACATTCATTAATAAAGAAAATACTGCATCATCACTGTGTCATAAATAAATTTTAATTATTAAAAGTCTAAAAATTATAAAAAAATACCATTTTGTAGGAAGTATTTTTATATTTATAATTAATATTTATAGGAGAAGATATATCATATATAAGCCTATGTAAAGTTTTTTTTACTAAAACATATATGCTTATGTCGTTTTTGTATTTACTTTAACTTAATTAATTTAAAGTGTCATTATCACTTAAAAGTGGCTCCATGGGGTCCCAAAATAGACACAATGATGCCTATAGTCGGACATGTATTAGCCAATAGGGTTAGAACATGTGTTAGGGTAATTTAATACTATTATGATAATATTTTTTTACCCTTATATACCAAATTTATCATTTAACCAGGGTAAATAAAATATTTAACGAAGTAATTATTCAAAATGTCTACAAATATAAGTTACCTATTTACAAAATTTGGAACTCATGATTCTACATATGGAATCTGGTTTTCTAAATTCAAAACATAGATGTGGCAGAAATTAATTTATAAGTAATTTCCATTGTCAAAACAAAAAGCGTGTTTTTAAGAAATAATAACTATCAAAAGATTGACACTTGCATATATCCAGTTTAAATGTGAAATTATGTACAATGATCAAAATGAGATTAAATGGTTAAAATATAATATAATTATACTTAAAAAAATCAATAGTATTATTTAGCACTATAAATTGTTTTGATTAAAAAAGTTGTTTTTAGTTAAAATTTAGTATTTTTCACTATTCATTAAAACTGAAAGTTTTCAAAAAAATTCCAAAAAATCACCCTAAGATAATTTCAATATTCAGAACCCAAAAATGAATCCCTTTTGAAAGCTAAAATTGATCTAATTTCAAAATTTCTCCATTACTATTCATAACGGGTAGTTTGAATGGTCACGATGTGTTTGAATCTCGAAGTTGCGTACATTGCAAGCTATTGCATGATTCAAAGGAAAACATACCATGGAATATTGGGGTGTTAAATTCTCCCCTCCTTCAAATGATTTCATCCTTGAAATTTCAAGAATATTACTAAATAAAAATATTCAGGTGGTACTTCATCATAACTTCCTCAGGATCCCACGTTGCCTCTTCCATCTTATGGGTTTTCCATAGATCTTTTACCAAACAAGTCAGCCGGTTTCTCAACACCTGTTCTCATTTATCAAGAACCATGACATGATCTTCATAATAAGACAGATCGGGTTCTATTTCTAATTCTTCATATGTAATTACATGTGTTAGTTCATGCACGTATTTTCTCAATAGTAATACATGGAACACATCATGAACTTTGGAGAGACCTGGTGGCATTGCCAAATGGTAACCTACAGCCCCAATTCATTCTAGAATTTCAAAAGGTCTGAACTCCATGGGACTTAGTTTACCCTTCATAACAAATCGTATAATTCCCATCCCTAGAGATACCTTCAGGAAAACATGATCTCCTACTAGAAATTCCAAATCCATACTTTAGTTATCAGCATAACTCTTCTGCCTACTTTGAGCTATTTTGATGTGGGTTTGGCTTAACTTCACCTTTTCCATCGTTTCCTCATAATGTTCTAGGCCTACAAGTTTTCTTTCACCAACATCATCCCAACAAGTTGGTGTACGGAATCTCTTTTCATATAACTCTTTATATAGTGCCATCTAAATACTTGAATTGAAGTTATTATTATAAGAATATTATACTAGAGGTAAATATTGATCCCACATACCTTAAATGTCAAGTGAACAAGATCTCAACATGTATTCTACAGTTTGAACAGTCCATTCTGATTGTCCATCAGTTTGAGGGTGGTAGGCAGTGCTCAAATGAAGTTTAGTATCCATGGAATTTTGAAGACTTTTCCAGAATCTAGATGTAAAAAATGCGGATCATGATCAGAAATAAACGATAAGGGTATGCCATGAAGTCTTAAAAATTCATTAATATATAGTATGTAAAAACGTTCATGTGGTAAATCTTTTCTTATAGAAATATAACATGCTGACTTGGTAAGACGATAATAAATGACCCTTATTGCATCATTTCTTTTATATTTATTTGGTAGCCCCATGAAAAAGTCCATCGTAATATTATCCCATTTCTACTTAGGTATGGGAAGAGGTTGCATGACTCCTCCAGGTATTTGACTTCCATCTTTCACTTGTTGACAAACCATACATCTTTACACAAAATCAGAAATCTCCCTCTTCATGTTGTCCCATCAAATATGTTCATTCAAATCTCTATACATTTCGGTTCTCCTAGAGTGTATAGATAAATTGCAGCTATGAGCATCATCTAAAATTATTTTTTTAGATAAAGTGTATCAGGAACACAAATTATTTTTCCAAATTTCATAATTCCATCTTCATATACAAAGTCACTCAATATACCATTATTCACAATATTAAACTTCTTTTAAATCTACTCATCATCAGCCTGAGAACTATTTATCATTTCTAGTAATGATGGTTTGGAAACCATTTGAAAACACATTTATGTTTCAACATCCATGGTTATTCCCATATCCATCTTTACTAGATCCATGTATATAGGATCCTTTTCAACTCCCATCTTGTTCAAAACTCCATGATCATTTCTACTGAAATAATCTGCCACATTATTTTCCTTCCCTGGGTGGTATTTTATAGTGCAATAAAAATCCTTGAGTACTTCAAGTCATCGCCTTTGCCTCATGTTGAGTTATTTTTCTGAGAAAATATTCTTCAAACTCTTGTGATCAGTTTAAATATCACATTATTCACCATAGATATAATATCTCCATATCTTCAAAGAAAATATTAATGTTTATAACTCAAGATCATGAGTAGGATAGTTTTTCTTATTAATTTTTAGCTATTGTAATGCATAGGCAATAACCCGATCATTATTCATAAGGAAACAACCTAGTACTTTCTTTGAAGCATCACTATAAATAACAAACCCATCATTCCCTGATGGTAGAGTCAACAAAGGAGCATTGACTACTCTTCTCTCAGTTCTTCAAAACATTATTCACACTATTTTTTCCAAATAAATTAAACCCCTTTATGTGTGTGCTTGGTTAATGGGTTAGCCAATCGTGAAAAATTCTATAGAAAACGCCGATAATAACCTACTAAACCAATAAAACTACATTTCTTAGTTATAATCATCAGTGATGGACATTCATGGATTTTCTTGGTCTTTGAAGGATCAATAGAGATTTCATCCATAGAGACAATATGGCCAAGAATAGAAATATCATGATACCAGAATTCACACATGCTAAACATCCCATATATTTCATTTCTTCTAAGAGTATTCAAGATAATGGGAATGTGATTTTCATGATCTTTGTAGCTTTTAGAGTATACCGAGATATAATCAATAAATACCACTACAAAGTCATCAAGATATTACTTGAAAACCCTATTCATTAGATCCATGAAAACAGAGGGTGAATTTGTCCGCCCAAAAGGCATTATTGTAAACTCATAATGCCAGTACCCGGTTCAAAATAATATCTTTAGAATTTCTTCCTTCTTCATGCACAATTGATGGTATCCAGATTGAAGTTCAATCTTTGAAAAATATTGACCTCCTTGGAGATGGTCAAATAAATCATCAATGCGAGGTAGGGGTACTTTTTCTTTATTTTTATAGCATTGATCTCCCTGTAGTCAATGCACAACCTCATAGATCCATCTTTCTTCTCAACAAAAAGGATAGGGGATCACCATTGAGAAACACTAGGGGAAATAAATCCCTTATTACTCAATTACTCTAGTTGTTTCTTCAGTTCCCCTAATTGCACAGTGGCCCTGCTATAAGGGGTCTTCGATATGGTCCTTGAACCAAGAATTAAATCAACAAAAACAAAATTTCTTATTCTGGAAGATGTCCAGGTAAATCATTTATAAATACATCAACATACTCTTGCACAATAGGTACATACTCTATTTGAAAAATATATTCCTCACCTACAGTTATTTCATTCACTTCCTCCCCAATAATTGAATTTAGTTGAGCTACTGGGGGTGGATCTAGATAATAATCTGGTGGTGATTTTTCTGCTCTAAAGATATTGTGTTATTTAACATCATCATCAAAAGTCATAACCTCCTTATTCTTACAATAAATTTTTTCATGATGGTCTGATAGCCAATCCATACTGATAATTATATCAAATTCAATCATGGGTATGATGATGAGATCAATAGATAAATAACATTTATGTACCTTAATGGGAACTGATTCATAAAACATTGGTGCAATGATACTTCCGTTAGGAGTTCTGACTGAAAAATCCATTGTTAAATCAAATTGGAAATATCTAATTATCTTAGAAAACTGGGAAGATATGAAACAATGCGATAATCTAGAATCAAATAATGATTTGGATAAAATTGAGGAAACCATTAAATTACCTTCCACTATGTCTTTCAGCGCTTCAAACATAGAATTAATGAATGCATAATCTTGGCCTTGATCCCTTGTCCTTTTCTAATGTATGTTTCCTTGGAAATTAGGACATTACTTTTAATAATGCCCCTTTTCTCTATCATTATTGAATTCAACATTGGAAGTCTCTTTCTTCCCCTTACAATCACTAGCTTGGTGGAATTTTTCACCACACTTGTAAATAACTCCAATTCTCTTTAGACAAGTACTGAGGTGTTTATTACAACATTTAATGTAGGATAAATATTCATCTTTTCCCTTATTACTGTTATTTCCATTTCTATAGTGTTCAGAATCGCTCTTCTTATCCTGCTTTGCTATAAGGTCATATGACTTAGATAATTCCTTTTCTTTCTGTATACCACATAAGACCATATCTTCGTATGACGTGATGAATTGTGAGACTAATGATCGACAGAAAAATAGTTTTAACCCATCAATGAAACGATCAATATAACTTCTTGGGTTACGTATATAATCTACTGAATGCCTTTCTATCCTTGTAAAGTTAGCTTCATACTTTGTGAAATTCTCATCCAATTTTTTCCTAAGACTTAGAAATTGTATTTCTATATCTTCTCGATGGTCACAAGGAATGTATTTTAACTACGAAAAGCTATTAAACTCCATCTATTCTATAGCTGATACATCATCATCTTCCTTTGTGTTTTTAATCAACGACCAACATTGATTAGCTTCTCCAGTGAGGCAGTAAAATGCCATGAAACTTTTTCCATTTCCCTACTCCCCAAGGTGTGGAATATTTTTTTCTAAAGAATTTATCCTTTGCTTAGCTACTAATGGATTTTTAATCCCTTTGACTGTTGGTGGTTGTTTCCTCATGAAGTGATCTAACATTGATCCTTCATGATGTGGATCAGGGTGCTCCATACAGGTAAGGTTATTATTTATAACCATAGTGAGTTTTTCCTAGTATGTTGGTAAGCTGATCAGCACTAGTTGAATCAATGGCCTTATCCAATATTCAACAAATAAATATTTTAGATGAATTATATTTCAAAATAAAAATATTTTTTATCTTACATTTTTATAAACCTCCTATTCAATATTTTATCTTGGACATTTCATAATTTTGATACTATTTGTAGAATTGGTAATTTTCATTATTCATCATAAATAGACTATTTTATATATATATTAATAGATTTTTCTTTTAATTAACAATATAAAATAAAAAAAATAATGTTTTATAAGAAATTTCCCTTTTATTCATTATATGTTCCTATCCGTGTGGAATATCAATTACCAATGAGTTTAATCTATTTGATTGTACAATGTATGTTCAAAATTATTTTAGATTTATCTTTAATTTTTATAATTTATTATTCACAATTTTTTGATAATTCATATATCAAATACAATTCAAAATGATATTTAAATAAAGTAATACCTTTTAAAATCAATGATGTTAAAATAAATCTATCCAAAGATATACAGATAAATGAAAATCATATTTAGATATTTTATAAAATATGATAAATAAATTAAACCATTTTGGTATTTGTGTTTTAATAATATAATAACGGTGAGAATTGATATATAAATTACATGTAAGCAATGTTTGTATCAAATTATTCCTTGACAATGAAAGGATTAAAGGACATCAATTTGGAGGATAAGTAAATAAATTGGGTATAATAGATAGGTTATTGGTAATAAGCCCCTCATTTTGGAGGATTTTTTAATGATGAAATTGATCATGATATTTTGAGTAGGGACAAAAAACACCTATGATGGCTGGTTACCTAGAAGAAGTAAACTGAAAATTAATATGTTCCTATAATTAGGACTCTGAATTTTTATTTTCAAAATGGAATATTTCTAGTGGATGTGGGATGAGGTAAATAAGAATAGAAAACATATGTAATCTTATTTGGATAAAATTTCTACGATAATTGTTTTGGTATACTATTCGAATTTTTTTGGAAACTAAATAGTTAAAATATGTACATTATATGATTAAATAAAAATTTCATAAATTTTAATTGATAGAAATGAATTATATTATAATACATTATTTGGAAACATATTAGATTTGTATATAATTCATTAATTTTATGGAAAATAACGATTAGTTTTGTCAGTTGTCAATAACTCACTCGATTCCATTAATGACCCTTTAATAATGTTCTTCCATTTTAGCAAAGAATTTTATAAAACTAAAAACTAGAAAGAAAATGGGATAAAACATTATAGTTATTGTGAATAAATATTAATCATTCAAATTTTATTCCTATAAATACTAATAGGCTATCCCAAATTACTGTACACCCTTTGGACTTCGGAATATGGTAGACCATATGTTTATTCCTTGGTGTGGGAAAAAATTGTTAGTCATCATCCTATTATCATGGACAGTTTTTATTATCCGTAAAATGTTTAATTTTTACTCAATTGATCAAAATTATCATTTTTAATCAACTAATCATAAAAAATATATATTTATATTCATGGTTTATTACATGTGTTTATAAAATGACCCCTTTCATAAAAAAATTTCTCTTGTGAACCTTGTTTCTTCCCTAAAATTTAAATCATTATTATGGATACCCCACATATACAAAATATTTAGTACTCATCATTATAATATATTTATATAGACTATAGATTCATCCAAATAGTTTATATCAAGACAAATACCATATTTATTTGTGGAATGATAGGGGTGGACACATATTGTTATTTTAATTCCTTTAAAAATAATATTAATAATAAATATATAATATTATTCTTTATTATCAACTGTATAGTATATAATATTCAAATATTTTAATAGAATGCAACATTAAGTAGATCATATTCATGGAATATTTATCAAAATCATAAGGGCCTTTTCTTTCTTATATTAACTATTTAAATAAACATAACTAAAAATTACTTTTAAATTTATACTACATCTATATCATGTTTTCATTTTTATATATTTTCCATTACATTAAAATATGTTTAACACATTTTTACCATATATATGTAAACACTACACAATATCAACTCCCCATAGACTCCTTAATTGGGATCTCTATTAGATGGAACCTAAGTTATTATGATATGAATAATTAAATAAATTATTTAAATAAATTCTCATAAGTTGATATTAATAGATATATGATAAATAAAAAAAATATCTTTATTAATCATCATAGTATTTCTATAGTCAACTGTATATTAAAATGGTTTTCCACCTCATCATAGTGTAGGGTGATATTTTTAAGGGATTTTAATTCATTAATTAAAAGTATTCATTTGGATAATTTAATTTCATACATCATTTTATTCATAAAATTCATACTTAAAAATATATTCACTATGTTATTCAATCATGATAATTTACATACTAATGGAATGTAAAAAATTTTCACCAATACTCGCCTTCTTCACATGATTCACTTTTTTTTTGACATGTTAATAAGAAATATAAATAAATGGCATCTTAAACATTCATTGTTATATCTATTATTAATTTTTAATCACTTAAAATTCCATTTATATGTTATTATAACAATAAATACTAGAAATTAATTATTAACACAACCAATTTACTATCCCTTTTCAAAATATTTCTTTATTGAAACAATAGAAAAAATACACATAATCAAATAAATATATATTTTGAAACAATTTAATTTTTATCTATTCTCATTAAAAATATAATCCAAAACTAAATTAGAGGGAATGGAATTGGGAATAAAAATAGAAAATTAAAATTAAATATGTGATATATATGAATTGGGAAATTGGATACTCATTTTAGAAGTAAATTAAACAATAAATTTATAGTGAGAATAATTTAATACCATTTGTAAATTTAGTTTATATTTCAAATAAAAACTATTTATTATGATTTAATAATTTAAAAATTTATAAATATGATTTAGGTACCTATGTTAAAATTTACATAAGCACTATATGTATTGTTTGTTACCTGATATAGATTATTCATTTTTTATACACCTCATTACCTCAATTAAATTTTTATACCAATGTATAAGGAGAATATATTATCATTATTTAATTAGTAATAAAAATATTTTATAATTATCACTAAATATTTCAGAAAATTGAATCTAATTGGAATGTGTCATTCCTTAATGAATATATATTCTATCAAGGTTTTTATATTAAAGATTTGTTTCATTTTTAGGCCTACAATAAACTCTAATTCTAGGTATACATTTATGGATTATATTGTACATATCATTTTACACTCAACAAATGTTTTATGAATTCTAGCAAATAATATATATCGTATATATTTTTCTACCATTTTAATATTTACTAAAACGTTATTATGATAAATTATAATTATAATTTGATGTTATCATTAATAGAACACTAATTTCCACTATCATAGAAGCATAAAATTTATTATTATATGAGTTATGTTTAAGAATACATTTCACATGTTCAATTAACTCCTAGAAATTTATAACTTGCCTATGTGTGAAAAGTAATTGTTTACTTTATTATTCTTCATTAACCATTTCATTTTTTTCATTAATTTATAGTTTCCTTCAATATTGAATTTAATTAGTTCAATAATATTATTTTTCATCAAAGAATAAATTTAAAATAATAACTTATAAAAAGTAAATTATTAAAGGATATTATTTTATCATATCATACTACTAATTTTTTATTTCACTTAGTTTTTTTTTGTATATTTTAACTCAATTTTCAATCATTTTATTAATTATTCTTTTGTTTCTATCATTTGATAAATACCTTCATTTATAAAAATCTCTAGAAACATAATTAATATTCATTATCCTTTTTTATTCCCATTTATTATTTTATAAATTCTTATTATCCATTATTTTTCGAATAATTTATTGTGACATTAGAGGCATCTGATTTATCCTTTATATCATATTTCGATAAATATATCTGATATTTAAATATAATGATTTTATTTATCCAAATATTATTATTATTCTCATATTATTTTTTACAAATTCATTTTAATGTTATATCATTAAATTAAAAATTAAAATATATGATAAATAGATTAATAAATTCTTTATTTATTCTATAAGCATATCATCTTTTTTGGTAAATGTTTAATCAAAATAATTAATATTATTATAAAAATGTCATCATAAATTCTTATTATATCTTGGGAATTATTCAAAGGGAATGGAAAAAATCTAATATTATATCATCATAAAAAATTATGAAAAAATTAATGTGTTATTCCATTAATCACAACAATCGAAGTAACAACAACACATATTTCCATCCTTACATAACCAATATATGATATCACTTTATCAACTTACAAAATAATTTCTCTATTCCATTTTCATTTTTTAATTATACATTTCTTTTATTTAGTTATGTATACATCATGTATTTATGAAAAAATTTTATATGTAACTCATTGAATCATAATAATATTTACCCTTCATATTTAATTTTTTTAGGGGGGGGGGGTTTATTCTTATTAAATCAAAAAAATGAGGAATTTAATTATGTATTTATGGATAAAACCGCAAAATCATTAAAATTAACTTTAATAAGTGAATGTTATATCATTAAATTCTTAAATTACATATTTTACTAACAAGGGAAAGTGGATCTATGATATTATAAAACTAATAAATGGAATTTAAAAATTAATAAACTTACCTCATCAATAGAAATCCCCATTTAGATACAAATTGAAATATATGATCATAATTGAAGGTCCGAAATCCAGATTGAATTTATTATAAAAAAATATTTAAAATATTTTTAAATTAACTCATCATGAAACAATGCTTCTTTTATAATTCTATTTTCAGGTAATTCAATTGTGTTATGAACTATGGATTAAATCCAATCAATATAGAACAGAAGATAATTTTTTAAAAAGGTTAACCACTAGATATGAGTGTATTTGTCTTAGAGTTTTTTTAGTGATATCTCATCGTACACTTTCCATGAAATATTTATATTATGGAACCAATATTATATATATGGGAATTATGTGAACTATGATACAAATACATTAAACAAAAAAAGTTATAACTATAAATTTGTATGTTCAATTGAAATATTTGAAAATAAAGATGAATAAAATGTATAAATTGTTTGTCAAAAAAATAAAAGGAACTCATCATATTAATTATTAGTTAACTAATAAATAATATGTAATATCAAAAAACTAGGTAAAATTAAGATCATTTATGATCTTTAAAAATGGTAATTTGTTATTTCTCAGACCCGTACACCAAGATCCAGTGCTAAAAAGAAATTCTTTATTCATTATATTGTATACTAAATGAAATAACCAAAATTTTACTATCCATATATAAATAATAAATGTAAAATGTAGATTCACTTACACAACCAATAATGTTTAGGTTTAGTGTTTTGTAAAATTAATAAAACCCCTTTCCTAGAAAAACACATATGTTTTTCATTAAAAGGATAATTTTCCTTATATGTGAAGAACATATTATTTCATAATAAGACTTTTATTCTAACAACCCAAGATTGATGTGCATATAAAGTACATTTATTTTTCAAAATAATTAATTCACTAAACAAATAGACACACAAAGATAATATTGGTTTAGTGTCCTTGGAAACATAGAACACATTCTTCTAACATGGTGAATGATCTTTAATATCTCCCATAAAGATCGTACTCTTTAGTTTTCTTACCTAAAACCCTTATTTATATACTGGGGAATAGAAAACCTAAAAGGTTGAGATTAGATTCTCGGTAATGATTAACATGGTGAACTATAAATAGAACATAAACATATGAATTTAGAAACCTACAAATAAATATTGAATATCAAAATCGTGATTCATGAAATAAATCATTGAATTATATAAGGCATAAATCAAAAAGGAACATAAACCAAGATAAAATAGCATCTATATAAATCATGGAATTTTGGAAAACACATAATTATAGAAAAAAATTACATATTATCCAAGTCTTATCTCCAACACCAACATAAAGGACAATGCCCCTTACTGTAACAATTTCACTCAATGTTCCAACCCTGTATTACGGACCTAGATATACTTGTAGTTCAAGCACTAAATTTCTGTACCATATTTACTTTCCATTCCAGTCATGTGTATCTCATGAGATATAAATCTTTACCCAATTAATTGGATGGAGATATAGGTCCCACCCATGTCATAATGTAATCATTCTTATGTGTTCCATAGAAAAAATATCATTCATCATATCATAACCCAAATAATAAAAAGGTTTCTTTAAACATCATTCCATCAGAACATTGTCCATAAAAAATGGAATAAATAAATTTCATTCTCTTTTAAAAAAATAAAACTATATAGATAATAGGGATAAAATACATAAAACATAAACCTGTTAAATAATTTCATCTTAGATGGAAAATAATTTTGATAAAATACCTAAAATTAATTATGGAAAAAATTATCCTTTATTCATAAAAATGTTTTCTTTTCTGAAATCATAACATAGTTTTAAAAGAAAATAATTTAAATTAAAATTACATGGAAAACATGTATGATAATATTCATGTATATAATGTGTAAGGAAATTGTAAAAATTATTTAATTCAATATATGTTAAAAAAATACTTCGCGTACTTCAATATGAAAAGTCAAAAAGTTCCTTATATAAAAAATAAAAAAATGATTACTTTCATAAGATTTAATATAAAAAATCCAATGGTTAAATTTGAAATTAAACCATTTTATAGGGAGAGAAATAATATTGTGGAAGACATATTTTGGAAACATGTACGTTGATGACAAATATACAATACTGAATACTTCTAAATAAAGAGTCGCAGATAATAACGAGATTGCATGATTATCCCTTACATTAGGTATATTATCCTTTGTATGTATCCAAACACATTTATAATGATTAAAATTATTTTATTAACTTATTCTATAGTCAAATTCATATTTATGATATTATATATGATCATATTATTATCTGTTTATTATGAATTTTTCATTATTACTTATTCTTCATAAACTAACTACATCATTATGTTATTAATTTTTTGAGGAATAGGATCTGCTTATCCTTCTTTGGTCATATTTATATAATTACAAAATGATATTAACATAATATTTATAATATTTGTGAAAACCCAAACTATTATTAATGAAAATTACCCATGATCTGATTAAATATTTTATTATGTAAAATTGTTTTATAAGACATATAAACTTCCTTGGATTATGTTTTTGAATTTATAAAATACAATTAAGAGTTGTTACAGTTATTAATATAGTCGTTAAATAGTGATTACATGACTAGTATAGATATAGGGCTATAACCAATCCAATTTACTCAAAAAAGAATGTGATGGCCTCAACTTATAGAATTTTTGGATACGAATCCGATTTGTCAGAGGTAGGAATGGAGGTGGTGTCACTGTGCTTGTCTCTTGACCAATCCCAATCCGATCATCAACACGTTAATCTTGAATGAAACCACTTACGAGAGAAGTGGAAGTTGATAGAGATTACCAAATTAGTGATGTTATCTGAGCCACCCCAAGATCTTTTCTCCATCGCACACATTACCCTTTGGTCTTATGTGGGTTTTATAAATGGTTTTGTGACAAGACTTTATCAGTAAAGTTATGTTCATACATTAATTTTATAGTTTTTACTTCGTAAATGTTTTTTAAAACACACATAATATTTTTAGTTAATGTTCAATTAAGAAATATATTTTAATGAATTAATGGATTTATGAATTAAATAATATTTTAATACAATATTATTACTAAATTATTTTTTATTAAATATAAATGATCATATAATTTGTATGAATACAATTTTAAATTTTATTATGGTTTCAAATTAGTTATTTTCAAAACAACTGAATTTACAATACATTATGGTTTTTTCTTAAAATCAAAAAATAACATATTTAGAAAAGCATTTAGTTAAAATTGATATTAATTTGTGGATTCATTATGTCGAAATTATCTAATGGTGATGTTACAAAATTTTCGGAGATAGTCAAATTTTTTGGTAAAAATTAAATATCCTTTAAATATATAATGTGGTTTATGACATAATAATGACCCAATAATGATGAAATAAAATATTATAAATGGGGTTTTCATAAAATATATGTTTTACCCTTAAATGATTTATTTTAGATTGGATTTATTAATTTTATAGTGCCTTAGTGGACCCACTATGACTTATAAAACATTGTATCATTTTAAAATGATTTCCTTGTGAGTGTGACTCCCCTCCACATAAGAAAGCCTAATATTTTATTATGTTCTGACATTGGACTTATAAAATTATTTTTCCATCCCCCTTTAGTGAAATCATGGGGAAAACCATGGCCTGGTATGTTGTTTTGATTAGTTTAATGTGTAGTGTCCAAAACCGAAATAAACAAATCTCCCCCCTTTCCAATATAAACCGATTCAATCTCCCATTACTCATCACTAAAACCATTTGGAGTTTGAAGAACCCATTCCATTATCTCTTTATAGTCCCACTATGGTTCCCTAGGCTCCCAAAAATCCTCTCTCAAGCCTCTCCCAAGCCTTTGGGATCACACTTCCAAGTATGGGATTTATTTTTTTCACAATTTTTCCTATATTTAATTATGTTGTTATGAAATTTTATTTTCAATTACAAATTTTGGGGAATGATTTATCACCTCCCCTATACTTACCTCTTTATGTTTGAATGATTAGATACCTCATTATCTATCATTAATTCCTTCCTTCTACACATGTTCCCATGCCTAAATTTCGTAAGGGATTTCTCTCTCCTAATTTACATTCAAGAAATTAATTTATATTATAAATATAAATTCCATAACATATGTTGGTATATGTATCTATAGGACCCCATTAATTTAATTTTCATATACATATGATGAGATTCCCATTTCACTCTCATCACCCATTTTTATGAATTCGTATGTCATGTCGTTATGCTGCAGAAATTACACTGTGATTTTCTATGCCAAAGACATTGTGTTTGTGAATACGAAGCCCATTTCTCTATAAAGGGTACTAAAATTTACCCCAATATACTTATTGATTATATAGTTTCATATATTTATTCTACATTCATTTATAATGGAATAAATTATTATGTTGAATGATTATATGTTTTATGATCCATGTGGCACACTTATGCCTGAAATGAAATGATTATGAAGGGTGCACCCTGACAGCACTCCAATGATTTGGGTAAAGAGTAGTATCATGATACGTCAAGTGAAATGATGGTTTAGTAATTCTAATTCAAGTGTAATTAGGTTTAACTCATGATCAATGTGCAATGAGACTTGTCTCATGCTAACATCATGTTAAATGTTGTTTCCACATTTCTATGCAATGATAATCATGATTTGTCATGAATTTATGTTCATGTTTATCTTGTGCTTCATTGATATGACTATTGTCTAATATGTACTATATTAATTATTTTATTAATTTTTTACTCCATTTCTGTTATTTATATCTCCCCTTATACTTATTCATTTCAGTAGGTTATCATTTACAGTGATATGTACGAAGGGAAGTTATGGTCATGTAAAATAAAATTTCAATAAAGTTGTTGTGTTTTATGTTCTATGTTGTTATGTAATGTTCTAATTTTCCAGGACACTATACCTCTAAATCCTCATAGTTTTATTAAGTGAAATATTTTTTTAGTAAATCAAGTTTTAGTGAATGCCTTAAGCATAAGACTAATTATAATAAAAACAACCCAAAATTATTCTGAGTATAGATTAAGTGGTTTATCAAGAAGGTAATTCCCTCTATGGATTAGAGCAGGTAGAGGTAGCTCCGTAACAGATGTATCTAGGGGTGACAAAAAAAACACCCCGTTGAGTTAGACTCAAACGAGAACTGTTGCATGACAATGGGACATACTGAACTCTTGGTTACGACACCCCTGTGGTAAAATCTTTGGTAAATTCATGAGTTTAGTGTGATCCAATATTAAGGGAATAAAAAATATCCCTATGAATATGTATTGGGATGTAGCACATGGATAAAATATATTGAACCCTACAAATTCATAATTTCAGGAAAGAAATGTAATATATAAGTTATCCCTTTTTTGAATTTTGATTCCTCCTTATGTGTTACCCCTACCATTCCTTTTATACTATCCAATGGTTGATAATAGGAGGTCACTGGATAACAACATATTTGAAAATCAGTGTGATGACTTTTATAATGAGATGCCCAATCCGTTTGGAACGGGAATCAGAAAAATTGTCATGATACTATCTTAGTTAACACAAGTTTTAAATAGAAACACAGGTCAAGAGGAATTCTCACCCCATGAAATTATAAGCTATAATCAAGTTCTTTATGAGACAATTCCCTCCTACTTTTAAGGGATCATCTGATCCTTCAATCACCAAACAAGGGATCAACTCCATTGAAAATATCATCTCCATATTAAAATGTTATGAACAAGAGAAGTTTCTTCTGAATTATTATCATATGGTAAATGAAGCTGATCAATGATGTAAATTGATCAAAAATACAAATCTCCAGGAAGATATCAAGGCGTTGGAATAGAATAATATTTGGAAAATGGATTCCGATTAATATTTTCCGCTCACCCACAAACATTCAATGTAAGGGGACATCCACACCCTCAAGTAAAAAGATGACGAATCCATCAGAGCGTATGAGGAAATCTTAAAAAGGCTAGAAGGATATTCATTTCACTTTGCTGTTACTATGAAAGTTATACCACCAAATTAATGGTTGACCACTTCTTGAATGGGATAAAACCTAGCCTACAAATATCCCTATCAATCGGTGAATTTGATAGCTATAAAGAAATTTTCGGATGTTCCCTCAAAGATGAAACGGAGAACCATGAATCGCAGAGGAATCATGAGGATAAGAAGTATAAGGTGGACTTTAATTACAATGGTCTGATGGATAAATCAAATGGTGCTATAAAATTCCAGCACCCCACTAGCAAAAGGTGTAGAAAGAAGCACCCCATAAATTGCCTGAAGGGGACAAAGAAATTCATTAGGTGTGGAAGATAAGGGAACCTCAATATTATCATCCAAAAAGAAATACCCATTAATGAGATAGAGGATAATAATTCTCCAATCAATCCCCAATGCATGGTTAATTTCTTCATCTACAAAGAAGCAGAGCATTTTGCATACCATTTCCCTAAGCCAATGGTTTTCAAATGTATCCAACAACCTCTATGGTTTAAAGGGTGAGAATTTAACATCACTACCACCGAAGTGAACCCCAAAAAATAAGTGGTATCATTTTAAATAGTTATTCATTCAATAATAGTTCACATACTTTTTTATTCTGGTTCTATGCAATATTTTATATATTGAAAGTTTAGTAGAACTATCCCAACACCACCACAAATCATGGAAGTAAAGATTTCAGTGAGAATGAAAATAGGGAAATCACAGTACCCCATGAATATAACTCCTCCGCTATCACAATTTGTTGTTTGAACATATTGATGAACCTCGTCATAGTCTCTATGGTGGAATTTAGTGTAATTATTTGAAAGGATTGGTATTCTATATATAGAGCCAACATAAATTTCCGTGAGAGGGAAATCACTCTCCAAATGGATAATTTACCCTTTATTATATAAAATTCCATGGTGGAAGATTAATATTATTTAGAATCAGAATCCCAAGTGTTGATATTACTATTTTTTGAGCATGTGTATCTTTCTCAGATGATTGAGTCTAAGGAAGAAACCATCCTTGAAGACCTGCCTATTAGGATGGAATTCTCTGAAGTGATTCCTGAGAAAGTTCCTCGTCTTCCTCACAGAAGAGATGTTGAAATATAAATTTAAATTATTCATGGGGATCTTCTAAAATCCAAGATTTCGTATAGAATACATTTTTTGGATCTTGAGGTGATAAAGAAACACCTATAGGAGAATCTTGATAAAGGGTTTATAAGCCCAAGTGCTTCACCATGGGGTGCACCAGCCCACTTTGTTTAAAAGAAGAATGGTTCAATGGGCATTTACATTTGTTATTGTGAGCTCAACAAAATCATGATAAAGAAAAAGTATATTCTACCTTGAATTGATGACTTGTTTGATCAACTACGTGGATTACAATACTTCTCCAATGTGGATTTTCAGTCAGTATATTATCATGTAATAGTGAAGAAGGAGGATATCCCCTAGGATGGTTTGTGAATTAATTTAATGCCTTTTGAACTCATTAATTCTCTGGAAATCCTCACGAAATTGATGAATAAAGTCTTTAGATATTACCGTGAAATTTTTTTTAAAGTCTCTTTAGAATATATTCAAATATAATATAAAACCAAGGATGGGCATGAGGATCATCTATTCACTGAACTAGAGACCTTACAAAAGAAGAATATCTTTGAAAAGTATGGAAAGTGTGATTTCTAGTTGATGGGGGTATTATTATTGGGTTACATCATCACAATAAATAGGATATACATGGATCTATCCAAGACAGCTAAAATTGAGTGATGGTTGGGGACAATATCTGTTTCTGATATTCGTAGATTCCTTTGGTAAGCTGGATATTATTGCTGATTTGTGAAAAATTTCTCATGACTTACAAATGTTTTTACTAAGAAAACTTGAAAGGTATTCATGTTTTCATGGAGTGATGAATGAAAGATAGCTTCCAGGAGTTGAATAGGATTCTTGTCATTTCACCCATGCTCACACTACCTACAAGTGGAGAACATTTTGTGGTATTTAGGGATGTTTTGAAGATTTTCATGGTTGTGTCCATATGAAAAATGACAAATTAATTTCTTATGCATCATGGAAAATGAAATTTCATGGGAGAAACTGTCCAACACATGATCTGGAATTGGCTACTGCAATATTCTCATTGAAAATATGGTGGTATTACCACATTGAGGGAATGTTTGAAATATATATAAAGATCACAAAAGCCTCATGTATATATTCACAAAGAATTATTTGAACATGTGCCAATGAATATGGTTAAATCTGATAAAAAAATGATTTCTCAATCCATTACCACCATAGGAAAGAAAACATTATGGTGGAATCTCTAAGTGGAAAAGACCCAATGATTCTATCATTGATGAGAATTAAAAAGGATCCAATCATCTTAGATTTGATGAAGATGTAAATGGGAATCATAAATAAGGGAATATCTTAAATCCTTTCACAAATGATTTCCCAACCATCTTTTTTTGAAAGGTAATAGTATTCTAAAAAGGATGATGTGGGAATTCAGAAAGATGTGGAAACTGTAAATAATGTGAAATCCTAAGCGTTCAATGTTAATGAAGAAGGAATTGTGATATTTGGGACAAGACTATGTGTTCATTAAAATCTGGAGTTAATGAATGAAATTTGTGATGATACACATAGTTCAAATTTATCCATCCACCCATGGAACAAAGTGATATATTGAGATCATTGATAACATTATTGGTGGGATACCATAAAGAAGGTGATCGCTGAGTATCCATCAATGTGCTTGGTATGTCAGCAAGTGAAATCTGAGATAAATATGTCAAAGGCGATTATGTAATGATTACCGATACTAATGTAGAAATGATAGAAAATAACCATGGACTTTGTAACCGGACATGAAAAAACATCCAAAGGAAACAATGATATATGGGTTGTTGTGGTTCATCTTACAAATATTCCACCCTTCATTGCAGTTCTGGATGATTTCTCAATTGATGGGCTGGACCATATGTACATTAGAATCGTGGTAAGGCTTCATGGAGTACCACTACTAATTGTATCTGATCGAGTACTAATCGTATCTGATCGAGATCGAAGATTCACCTCTATGTTCTGGAAGATTCTCCAACATGACCTGAATACTGAGATGAACTTCTTCATGACTTATCATCCACCAACTAATTTCCAATCTAAGTGGACTACCCAAACACATTAAGACATGTTGAGAGCATGCTAAATGTACTTAAAAGGAAGATGGGATAAATATCTTACTCTTGTTGAGATCTCTTACAATAAAAGTTTCCACTCAAGCATCCAAATGGATCCTCATGAAGCCCTTAATGGGAATAGATGAAGAACACCAACATGTTTGGATGATATTGTGGAGAGAAAAATTATATGTCAAGAAACAGTTGAAGAGATGGTGGATATGGTTAAGACCATCAAGTAACACATTAAAGCTACTTAGAGTCGAAAAATGAGATATTTTAATAATCATCGACGAGACCTAGAATTTGATGATAGAGATATCTTATTCTTTTTCATATCACAATGGAAGAGAGTTAAGATATTTGGGAGGAAGGGAAACATTTTCCCTAGGTACATTGGACCTTTTGAGATCTTTTATTACATTGGAGAAATTGTCTATCGACTAGCACTCCCACCGATCCAAACTCATGTACATTATGTATTCCAGGCATAAATCTTGGGGAATTACATACCTGACCCATCACATGTACTCAATCCAGAGGTGGTACCATTGGATAATTACGTATCAAATGAAGAGTAGCTGGTTAGGAACATATATCATAGGGAAAAAGTTCTAAAAAATAAGACAATGTCCTTCATCATGGTGTTGTGGCTAAAACACAAGTTTGAAGAAGAAACTTAAGAACAAGATGAACTGATGATGTAGAGTCTCCCATATCGGGTTAATTATAGGAAAATGAAATTTTGAGTGGTAAAAATTCTTGAGGGGGGAATATTTTAATGACCAAAACAATTATTAATAAAAATTCCTCTTGATTTGATTAAATGTGTTATTATGTAAAATGGTTACAAATTACATATGAACATCTTTTTTTTATGAAAATCTAAAATATCATTAATAATGGAAACCATTTCTAATATAACCATTGAATAATGATCACATGATTAGTATAAATAGAGGTCATTAAAAATTCCAATTTACTCAGAAAAAGGAATCAATTGCCTTATCCATTCTAACATAGCACTATGGTTATGTGCATACATTAATTTAATTATTGTTACTTTGTAAGTGAATTCTAAATCACAAATAGTATTTTTAGTTAATATTCAACAAAGAAATATATTTGGATGAATTAATGGATTATTTAATTAAATATTATTTAATAAAATATTAATAATAAATTACTTTTTTATTAAATATAAATTATCATATAATGTTTATGAATAAAAATGATATTTTTATTAAGGTTTGAAAGATGTTTTTGTCAAAAACTATGAATTTTAGATAAATATTTATTTGTATCATAAATTTAAAAAATCACATATTTAGAAAATTATTTAGTTTAATGGAATAATATTTTCAGATTCAGAATGTCAAAATTATCTAACTGTGAATTTTTCATAGTTTTCGGTGACAATCAAGATTATTTGTAACAATTAAATACTGTTTAAATATATAACGTGGTTTATGACATCATAATGAAGCAATAGGGATGTAATAAAGTACTATAAAATAGGTTTTGTCCAATATATGTTTTACCATTAAAATAATGTGATTTTATATTGGTTTGATTAATTTTATGGTTCCTTAGTAGACCCTCCAATACTTATAAAACATTTTAAAAGTTTAAAATGATTTCCTTGGGAGTGTAAATCACCTACACATAAGAAATCATAATATTTTATTATTTTAGGACATTGTGCTTATAAAATATTGTTCTCTACTCCCCTTTGGAAAAAAATGGGAAAAAACCATTGGTTTGTTTTTGGATTTGATTAGTTTAATTTTTCATGTGCAAAACCTAAATAATAATGAATTCCCTCTCCTTCCATATATAAAACCACTCAATATCCCATTATTTTTCATTAAAACCTTTTGGAGCTCAACCAACCCTTCCCTACTATAACTATAATTCCCCGCAAGGTCCCCTATGCTCCTGATAATCATCTCTCAAGCCTCTCCCAAGCATTTGGGATCACACCTCTATGTAATGGTTTCTTTCATTTCTCATTTTTGACCAAATTTAATTATGTTGTTATTTCGTTTTATTTTCAATTAAAAATATTATGGTATGATTTATCAGCTACCCTATACTGACCTCCTTGTGTTTTAATGTTGAGAGATGCCTTTATCTCTAATTAATTCCTCCCATGTACACTCATTACCATGTCGAAACTCTATAAGGTATTTCCATATCCTCGTTTACACTCATGAAATTATTTTAAATTATACATCTAAATTCGATTAAATATGTTTGGATATTTAACTATATGACCCCCTTACTATCCATTTCATGTAAATATTATGATATACACCTTTATCTCCCATTATCCATTTTTATGAATTCTTATGTTATGGTGTTATGCTGTAGAAATTCCACCGCTATTTTCCAAGGAAAATTCATTGTATAGTGAATACCATGGCCATTTATCTATCAAGGGTATTCAAATTTACACACTTTTACTTAATTATTATATAATTTCATGTATATATTCCATATTACCATATCATGGAATAAATAATGATGTTGAATTATTCTATGTTGTATGATCCATGTGACACACTTATGCATGAAATGAAATGATTAAGAAGGGTTCAACCTGATAGCACTCTAATTAATTAGATAAATAGTAGTGTCATGATATTTCAAGGGTAATGAGGGTTTACACATGATAATTCACGTGCAATGAGGGTTCAATCATGCTCCATGTGCAATGAGCCTTGGCTCATGATAACATCCTGTTAAATGTTGTTGACACATTTTAGAGCTATGATAATAATTATATATCATGCCTTTTATGTGCATGTTTTTCTTGTGCCCCATTAATATGATTATTTTCTATCATTTTCTATATTCTTCATGGTATTCCTCGTTTTATCCCTTACTAGGATTTATAGATCACCCTTTTCTTATGTATGTCATCACTTTATCCCATGAAAAAATAAGATCAAAGGAATTTTTTGGTCATGTAAAACATGTTTTTAATAAAGATGTTGGGTTTTTTGTTCTATGTTGTTATTTTATGTTCCAATTTTCCCAAGACACGAGACCTCTCGATCCTCACAGTTATCTTAAGAGAAAGTTTATGTAATAAATCATGTTTATGTTTGTAATAAAGAGCAGGGTTGTTATAATATTTATTTATAATGTACAATTATATAATCATTCATTAATTTATATCATGTAGAATGTATCTCATCGCATCATGGATATGGTATACCATACGTACGCACGAGAGATGGTATAATTACATTAATTTTGAAATGGTATCGTAGTGTATGTTATATATATTGTGAAATAGTAATTACACTATTATAATAATCATATAAAGATAGTATTTCCATCATTTTACCCATCCATGTAAAGTTGTGGTGCAAAATAGATTACACCAGGGTGTGGAGACAATAAGTTATATGTATACATGTATAGTGATTTCATTTTTTGTAGGATGAATAGAAGGTGGAATATGGTTATTTAATAATTATAATAATATCACAGTATATAAGTAATATTATAGTTATTAATTTATAATGAAATACCTCATGGAGAGGAATTAGATGAAAAAATAATTTTGAATGAATCAGAAGAGGAGATAACACACTCTTTGACGTGCTCCCTCTAAATCCCCACTTAAAGAACTAGAGTTTTTTTATTAAAGAATATAGAACATCTAAAATATTACTATGGATGTTTATATGGTAAATTAGAAGGTTATGTCCAAGAATTAAGGCACAATGAGATGTATTAAAATGAGGGAGGAGGTTTCCATTTATAATTTATGTTGGGGCACCTTTGGAATTTTCAAAAATATTAATTTATAATAAATTTGTACCATAGAAAAACATCCAAAATGTACTAATTTAAAATATAAGATGAGATAATGTTTTAATATCATCATAAAATAAATTTTATACTAGTTTTATTATCCATCAAAAGCTTATAATTTCCATTTAATACTCTGTTATTTTATTTGATTTTAACTAGGGTAACAAATATTTCAATATTAAAAGGGTAAAAGACTAATTTATTTGATATAAATTTTATCATAGAAAAATAATTGAGAAAATTTTATAGCATATATTAATTATTGTATATTTTTTATAAAAAATAATTTATTTTTAAATTATTTAATAATCCATTATTTTGATAAAATATTAATTACTTTATTTTTGAAAATATTAATTTCATGGTTTTTTAAAATATTAAGATAAGATGTTAACCGTGAAAAAAATATTTTATTAGATACCTAAGGGGTCAAGGCCATCAATAAAATTCATCATATATATTAATTGTCCAATATTATATTTATTTTAATATTATCAATCACAGTAATTTGATATTTAAATTAATAAAATAATTCTAACATTAGTTTTGTGTTATTATTTAATATATTTATCTTTTGATGAAAAATTTAAAATAACATAATATTATGAAGAATAATCTTATATATTTCTTATAATTACTTTTATTCGAATATGTATCATGTCGAATCATACATTAAAAGTATTATTATTATTATTAAAACAATTTTAGAAGATTAAAATCACTTTAAATAAAATATTATAAGTGTCATAATCATTTCCATATGGATAAAAATGGTCAATAACTCAACCATTGTATTATTATGGTGTATAAATAATCTAAATATAATATTTGTTCTATTTTTTGTGTCTTTTAATAGTTATTATAATTTTAATAAAATTTATTCTATTTTTTATCATTAATTAAATAATTTTTGCCTTATTAATGTATAATCATTTAATGAAATTATATATTTCCAAAAAATTAAAAATAAATTACCATGATAAAGAAAATCATTTTAGTTTTCAAATGAATACTTATAGTCTAATTCAACTTCTGTATAATCTTATTTTAAAAATTATTAATTTGTTTAAAGTATAGTAAGACATATTTAATGTTTCTTTAAATAAATTATATTTAATGTCCTAATCTTATCCCATTGGATTCCAAAGGGTATAATTATTACCAAATGACGGTTTAGGTCAAAAATATCTCACACAATCATGTTAGGGCAACAGTAAAGGTAATTTTATAACATTATATTTACCCTTAATTACCCGATTCACTTTTTTCTGTATTAATAAAAATTACTGAAGTTACTATTCATAATGCCAAAAAAAGAATGTTATTTATATAATATATAACTAATTCTAAATATGGAATCCATTTTATGAAATTAAAAACCTATATGATTTAGTAAAAAATTTAAAATTAATATTATTGTTGGAATGAAAAGCGAGTTTTCAAAAGTTAAATCATTGCATAAGATTAAAATATTTCTACATCAAAATTCATCCTAAAATTAATGACAATGAGATAAATTATATTTAATGATAAAAATATATTATATTTATAATTTAAAACCTTTAAATAATATATTTTATCAAGATAAATTATTTTGATGAAAAAGGTTGGTTTCAATTAAAATTTAGTGCATTTTTTACTATTCATCAAAACATGAATGCGATCAAACAAATAAAATAATGTCATCGAAACATAATTTTTAAATCCCAATTATAATTAATATACTAATTTTGTGAAATAGAACATTTAACATTTATAAAAACTAGATTTTAAATGGGTGTTCCATCAAAAGGCGACAATACTGCATTTAAAAAAACATCTTTCATCCAAAGATTAAATTTTTCTTTTATCATATATAGAAAGCATATAAGATTAATTTTAAACATAATATTTCATATATAACATATATATTACATTAATTAAATACATAAGTAGTGATTTTATTATTTTTATCCTCACTTATATTCTTTTAAATAGTGTTTAAGAAGAATGTTAATATTGTTCATATCTACCACTGTAATGACTAGGTTATATGGAAACATAATAATATTTAGTTTTTAAAATATACTCAGTCTTGAGTAAAATGTAATATTTCAAAAAAAACATGAAATTTCATGTAACACAAGCCAAGAATAGTTTTGTGTATACTTTTAGCTAAGTCGATGTTGCATATAGCACAAACATATCTTGGTGTAGCTTACTATAGAAGAAATTAATGAAAATAATGTATATATATATATATCATCAAATTCATAGGGTGTTCTATTTTATCCCCCTTAAAATGAATTTAAACCTCTAAATTCATCTAGTTTATTAATGTATTTAATATTTAAAAGCCTATTTCAAAAAAAACCACATCATAATATCACGGACAAAAAATTATATTCAAAATGGAATAGTTAGAAAATTATAGTAACTCAAAGTATATCATAACTATTTATATATGTTAGAGAACATAGTTGATGATTGGGAATTAAGGAAAATCATAAATAATAATATAGATTACTAAAGATCACTGATCACAAGAAATATGACGATGTAGCGAAGGTTAACAATCAAACAATCCACAAACTGAAGAATCCTCAATATTATCATTGATATCATAAAAAAGATGATAATAAGAAACCCTTCTACCTCAAAAATCCCATTATCCAAAAGATGATGAATTTTCACGAGATTATATACATACATGTTTTTGAAACAATCTCACTATATGTTTTTCCTTAAACAATTTCCCCAAAAGTTGAATTTTTTATTTCTGAAGAGTAAACAGATCTTATAATCAATTAATAAAATGATATCTCATTCCATCTGTCTATATAAAAAGAAAAACGTTTTTCATATGTTATTAAATATGAACTAGTCCACCTATAGTGTGATACTAATTTAATCTGAAAAACATCTTCCATATTCTAACATATTCTATCCATAAATTTATAACTATATTATCCCACTGAAATCTTAACATCCAAAACTTTTAGAAAGCGGTACACTAACTCGGCTTAATATTTTCCCCCATATATCATAAGGTATCTATTGTTGGTAATATCCAAAAAATGCTATCACCACCATCATGTATTCTCTTGAGTCATGGTAATAACATGAATTTCCAGATATCCTTAGTCAAAACATGCACGTTTCATTATTCAGAAGTCCAAAAAGTATTAAACTTCACCCATAATATCATAAAAACATTTCAACAAATCATTAATCAGTTTTAAGGAAATCATTAACATATAAATAACTTATTCATATACATTATATATTTACCCAAATTTCATTATCTTGCCTTCAATATAATATTAAGGGTCATCCTTCTCTTACTGTGTTTTCCAAAAATATCTAAATAACATTTCATGGTTACTGGTACTCTTCAACATATACTTTCAAATATTTAATGGAAATTAATATTGTAAAATTTTTCATATGTTTCTTTATGCTATAATAAAGTAAAATTAAATATTCAATATTATTGATGATAAATGTTCCATATTTAAATCATTTTACCATCATTGATGACCATACCTTCAGAAATTACCATTATTATTCCCTTTCTAAGAGTCTCCCCTAAAGAATAAATTTTCATAATGACCATACCTTCCACATGTAAAACATTTTACCATCATTAATTCCATAGGAATACCTTTATCCTTGTCCATTGTGTTAACTAAAACTATTCATTTGCAATTATTATATTCATGTCATTCTATTACACACCCAAATCATCATACAGTTTGTTTTATGTATTACACTTGATTACTCTTCCTACATGATTTACATGAAGAAAATTGAACTTTATTTCCACTATGGTCACCATGAAACTCTATCTTTATCTTATTATGGGGTTATGAAACTCACCAAAGATGAGATTATTGATCATATTATGAGATTGATGATTATGCATACTAATGATGTGTTGCATTCCAACACCCATCACAATTCATTCCTCATGAGGAATATCATTCCATTGACCATAATATTCTCCATTAACATGAATCCTTCTATTTTCTTCCATTTTATATGACCCAAAAATGATAGAGTGAGAGTCAAAAATCAAAATAAGAAAAAAAAACATAATCAAGGGGGAGTACATTCAATATGTTACATCATAGGACAATTCCTTATTTATTGATGATTCTCACAAAAACACTAGCATTTTAACCTATAAATAGACTTATATATAGGAAATCCGAAGAAATATACTTTTAAATATTTCAAGGGATATCACTAAATTTTTCGAATACTAGATTCTAAAGGTGGACTAAACCCTCGCACTAATACCAAGTCTAATGACCCATGCAAGATGTACATGGAAATTACATTTATTTTTGGGAATACTTAATACATTAATAAATAGATGCCCAAAGTCTATATTATTTTAATGTATTTGGAATGATGGAACACATTCTACTATCTTGGTGAAAGTTCTTTAACATCTCCCAATAAGATCTTCCCCTTTAGCTTTCATACATAATACCTTTCTTTTTACCCTGGGGAAAAGAACAAAAAGGAGATCTCAAATGCAGAGTAACTGTAATCACAGAGAACATAAAATAAAAAAAACCTAAAAATTTAAAAACAAGATGAATTTTTTTAATATCCAAATCCTTAGTCATGAAACTGATATTGGAAGTAACAAGGCATATATCATAATATTACATGAACCATGATAAAATCGAATTGGCATCAAATATAGAATTGTGGAAATCACATATGTATAAAAAATCATTTCCTTTTTCTCCAAGTCTCAATTCTAATACCATCATAGTGGAAAATGTCCATTACTGATTTGAGTTCACTCCATGTTCCAGCCTTGTATTAATAAACTATATTTTCTTCCTGTTCCAGCACTGTATTACTGAACCAAATTTACTTGTCATTCCATTAATGTGTATCTCATGAGATAACAATAATTACCCAATAAAATGGAGGGAGATATAGGTCCCACCCTTTGTAATATGAAATCATTCTTACACATTCCAAAAAACATAAATAATTCATCAAATCATAACCCAATCCATTAAATGGGGTTTTGAAACATAATTCCATCATAACATAATACATGTAAAACAAAGGGATTTAATAAATATAATTACATCATCAACACAATAAAACTATAGAAATATTAGGGATTATAGACTTTAAAAATAACCCTATTAAATAATTTTATCTTATATGGAAAATAATTTTGATAAAACACTTGAAATTAAATCTTTAGAAGAATATCCTTATTCTTTAAACCCATTTTCATTTATGAACACACGAAAATATTTTAAAAGAAAAATATTTCGTCGAATAAAACCATGACTACTTATAAGAGTAAATTCATGTAAATAAGGATTTATGATAGTATAAAAATACATTCAATCCATATAAGATAAAAATGTTTTCCTCATACTATTGATGAAAAAAATCAAAATGTAACTCATACAAAAAAAGGAAAAAGATTCCATTTATACCATTTAGTAAAATTTTTACTAATTTATAAAAATTATATTAAAAAAATTTATAATTATTGGAATAATGTTTTGAAATACATATTTATGAAACGTGGATGTGGTTGATAAATATTCCTAAATAAATACTTATGAATAACAAATCTCATATAATAATGAGACTGCAAAATTATCACTTACCAAAGGTCCATTGTAATTTGTTTGTATCTGAACCTACTATGTAATGATTTGAATAGTTTCTTTAACTTATTCATGAATTTTATTCGTTTTTATGACATTTTATATGAACATTTTATCATATCTTAGGTTAAATATTTCATTATTACATGTTGTTTCGGTATTAACTACTTTATTTTCTAATGCATATTTTGTCTAATAAGATCCGGTTATCCTATTAATGTCTTAGTTATATCTTTAAAAAAATGATATTAACATAATATATATCATACTTATTTATTTTTTAAATTAATATAATAATTATTTAATGGATATTATGTGCATTGAACTGCATCACATCATTGAGATGGTAGGTCGTATGTACATATGATTGATGATATCATTCATTTAATTATGACATGGTATCGAATCACATAGTATATATACTGTTTCACAATAAGTACCTTATTATAATAATCATATAAAGTTATTATTTAGATAATTATATTAATTCAACTCATGTGGTGGTGAAAAAATAGATTACACCACGGTGTGGAGATGGTAAGCCATGTGTACGCACATGTGGTGATTTTATTTATAGTTGGATGGATATAAAGTAAAATATGGTACATTCATAATTATAATAGAATTCCATTATATATATATCCTATAGTTATTATTTTCTAATTAAATAAATCATGAAGTGGATTTAGAAGAAGAAATAAGTTTAAAATAAACGGTAGAGAAGATCACCACTTTTTCGATGTGCTCCCTCAAAATAACATCTTATATCACTTGACATTTTATTTGAAAAAGACCAAAACCTTTAGAATATAACTAGGGATTTATATATGGTTAATTTTCAAGGGATTTTATAGCTTTGTGTCTCAATAAGTTGTAACAAAATAAAGGAGGAGGTTTCCTTTTATAATTGAGGTTGGGGAACCTTTGGAATTTGCAAAAAAAATTATTTTATAATAAATTCAAACCACATTCAAAAAGATAAAAAATCTCCAAATATAAGATATTAGATTACATGATGTTGTAATATCATAATAAAATAATATATATAAAATTTTTTCTATCCATTCTTACCATATCATTTAAATTAAACACCTAGATAGTGTATTTAATTTTGACTAGTGTCATTAATATTTCAATATTAAAATTGTAAAATATTTACTTATTTGATATAAAATTGATAATAAATAAATATTTTATAAAATTATAGACCATATCATAAATAATATATATATTATATATTTTTTTAAAATATTTTAATCAACCATTTTTTGATAAAATATCAATTGTGTCAATTTTGACACAATTCATTTCTTGGAATTTTTAAAATAAAAATATAATATATTTTCCTAAAAAATATTTTATTTGATACATATGGGGTCAAAGTCATTTTTAAAATTCAATGGATATAATAATAATCCAAACATATATTTATTTAAATATTGTTAATTACATTAAATTGATATTGTCATTAATAAAACAATTACTATATTAGCTTTATGTAATGATATAATATCTTTATTTGAGGAATAAAAACTAAAAATAACATACTATGACGAAGAAAAATATTATATATTTCATAGAAATGCTTATAGTCAAATATATATGTCATGATCTGCCTTCATAAAGATGTGGGAAAGGACCACAAAGTGTCACACCCTTCCTTCTTTAAGATGAAGGAGAGATAAAGAATCCATGATTCCTGCCTCCAATAGGCCCCAATGGGTTGACTAGATCCAAGGGTATTAAATATCACAAAAAATGGAATGAATTTCTCATTTTAATGAAAAATTTATGTGGAGATAATATGGAGATAATCCAAAAAAACAAGAAAAATTTATATAAAGGAAACCAAAATAAAAAATGCATGATTTTAACGTAAACCATGAAAAAAGTACAACCAAAGAACCAAATAAAGTACTAAATTAAATGGACTATGTAGTATCACATCTACTACCCCAATTCCTGAGCATGTAATGTACAACACTGTCTTCAATGTCGGCATGGAAACATAAAAACACCTCGTTATCATAGGGTGATCATAAGTGTATACTCAGTAGGGAAACCAAAGACACTCATGCACCAGTGGGAGAAGTATAATAATTCCCTAGAGAAAATAGTAGAAACAAACAACACCTAAAAAGGATTTATAACCTACCTATCCTCACCAAAGAATACTTCCTAAATAACTCAAGTCATGTAAAGTAGTAGTATAAGCCCAATGTATTTTGGGTACCATGGACCACTTTCCTACTTGTTAACTTCTCATTCCTAATAGTTATCATGTTGACTCTACCACTCTCCTAAAATTCAATCCCACTACCAAAAGAATCCCACACACACCTGTGCCTCAAACCACAAAAAAATCACACCCACAGACCCTTGGGAAACAACCACACCACACATCCCACCTGCAGTCACATGGGCCACAACAACCACGCCCCTCACCCCAGGACGCCTGTGACTCATCCTAAATACAATTTGGAAAATAATCTTGTCCCACAAACTCTCGGGGCACTCATATATAACAAAAACTTTCTGAAGGATCAAGGACTATGGTAAACCCCAAACCATTATAGCATTCCAAGACACACTTGATTGGTAATATCCCAGATGAGGGTGCAAGGAAGAAAGTCAGTAACTGACCATCCATCACCCCACTAGGATGTTGATAAAGACACACTCCCCCAGGAAATGGTGGTTTTAGGAACATGATTCTCAACAGGGGTGGGGTTCATATATAAATCATATGTAACTAATATTTATACATATAGTTAAGCAAACACTCATCCAAACCCACAAGATTAAAACAAACAGCCAGCCCAAATAGAATCACATTTTCTACTACCCCTATATGCACAACCACACAAACAACCCTAAGAAAAAACAAGCCTAACCCCATTTCATTTAAACATGTTCCATTTATTTATTAAGGGGACCATTTTAACTTAATCTTGAAATACCTGGGGAAACTGCTAAACACAGCATCTGCAACCATTTTAGAAGGCTAAAGGCCACTAAACACCACCAAGGACATGAAAGAAGTAGGGACCAAGACAACGATATCCATTTTAACACTCATTCATAAAAAAACTCTAAAAACATCCTATAGTTCTACTGCACATCCCCTTTTTCCTAAACACCCATTAAACCACTACCAACTATCATTCTCTATGGTTATCCTACTCAATCATCCTATCCCATCTAGAACCGGAAGCCCTGCTACACTAAACCACCACACCCAGCACACCCATAAACATTTAGTCATGACACAACCCATTTTTGTAGCCCTACTGCAAAACCACTTCCCAGAAGTAGTCCCTCTATATAACAATTCCATTCCTTCCACAATCAATATATATCTCAACTTGATATTCTGTGACACCTCCTGTACAACCTTGTATATAAATCCCACAGAAAAACACTAAAAAACATAACCTCAACTACTGAAACAATCCATCCCCAAACACATGGTCATTCCCTATATCCACCTGCAGTACCCGTAAAAGGTTACTAACAACACCTTCACATAGCTCCCCCATAAAGTACAAAACCCAACCAAAAATAGCACACATCCAAGCCAGTATAATCGAATAATATTCAGATTTAGATAGAGGGGTTATTTAATTACACATTAAACAACATATATGATCATAGAACAAGTTTTATCCAAGGGAATCCATTAATTTATCCTATTTTATGTGACTAAGAATAATTAATGTGACAACCATTTATCAAAAAATCACAACAAAATAATGAACACCACTAGGGAACAATAAAATTACACCATTGGACATGATTTTTAGAAGGCATGGTAGCCCATAAAACTCAATACAATGTTTAGGGATAAAAATTAAAATATTATATCTACCATCATCACCTCCCTATCATTATTTCATTAATCCCTATTAATTTTTTGTTATTACATTACCTAACATGATTTTATTACATGTTATAGAAATGGATTCAGTAATTCTTCATGAAAAGACATTACTGCACCCACCGAGTATGATACAAAAATAATGAGATGCATAAGAATACCTAACATAAGAAACAGGTGACCAAAACTCATCTTTGTGCTAAAACAGGGGGTCATTCGAGTAGGAGAAAAATCCAAGAAAGTTGGACATGAAAGGGCTCTAGCATAGTATCATGACCCATATATAGAGGAGAAAACTAGGAACACCAAGAGAAAAAAGAAGAGAGTTCCTCCTATTTAGAAAAATCCATATCCTATATCTAAGGAATAAAAAGTTTTTTAAAATTCATTAATGTGGGATTGTATTCATAATCACGTGGATTGAAAATATGAAATTCCCCCGAGCATTAGGATATTAAGAATATAATTAATATAATTTGAAATTCCCATAAAAATTTCCAAAAAAAGCTTTAAAATCATATTCCTTCAAATAAAACTTAAAAGGGGAGAATTTGGAAAAACAAATAAAAACTACAAAAAATGGAAGTTTGGAAAATGGTGAGCCAGAATTTGGTGTTCCATAATTTCAATGATCCACCATCATGGTTGCACAGTTATAGTGCAATCATTTTTTCCCATAATTTTGGTGACCAAATTATAATTGGAGAGTTATGTTTCCACTTTTATAGTGCAACAGTTATGGTGCCACCGTTTCAGCGCCATCATTTTGGTGTGCCACCGTTTTGGCGTGGACATTGTTTAGGTGTGACACCATTTAGGTGTGACACCATTATGGTGCCACCACTCCAGTGTTCCCCCATGAGGGTTCCACAGTCTCGGTGTGCCACTATCATCGTGCCCCCTATTGGTGAACCCGAATTTTTGGAAGACTCCCTAAACAAACCATTGTGACCCGAAAGAACACTACAAGAACATGATTTTTATAATGTAATGGATGGGGAAAATCAAATTCATTGCATCAAAAACCACTCAAAATATTCTATTCCCCATGAATTTTGAACCAAACCAAAAAAAGTGGGATCCGAACAATCACCATGTAAGATACCTCTCTATGAAAAACCACCATGCGTTGTTCGAAAACTGCTAAGAAAACCTCGACAACTAATAACACCACACTGATAAATATTTCCCCAAACAACCACAGAAACACCAAATTTCACATTATCTAGAAACATTTTTTATGGATATATTTCCTCCATGTCAAGATTCAATCAGCTTTGGGAGGAACTGATTCACCTACATGGGTACAATCACATCTATATTAATGAGTCTCAATTAAGGATCATGACCTCCCCTCCCCACAGTCATGAAATTTCAACCAAATTCAGAAAAAATAAGATAACTCATCTCACAACAAATGAGGTCATGCATTAAATTATAAGAAAAGTACAAATAAAAACACATGTTCAAAACTCAGAACAGCTCTAGAAACTAGGCACACATCTATGCTTCTTGCTCCCAAGTACTCTCCTCGGGGCCACCATGCCTCTATAACACAAGAACCAAAGGTATATTCTATCCAAAAAGCAACATATCTTCATGATCCTTGATTGTTACTAGTCGGTACATGAACATCACATCAACTTTGATATCCATATCTCCCAAGTCAATGACGAGGGAGTCATCATGTAGATACCAAAAAAGTTGAGATACATTATAGACGTCATGGATCCTATCCAACTTCAGTGGAAATGCCAACTGATTTTCCACATCACCAACTCATCCCAACACCTCAAAATGTTTAATGAACCTGGGTTAAAGATAACTACATTTTCCAAACCTCCAATTCCCACGTCGACGGAAAACCTTCAAGAAAACATGACCCCCAAGATTAAATTCCAATGGCATTTTCCTTTGATCGACATATGACTTATTTCGATCTTGTGCTTCCTTCATCTTATCAATAACAAACTACACCTTCTCTATCATACACTACACCATGTTTGAACCAAGGATAAATGCATCCCCATCCTCCATCCAGTCCAAAGGGTGAACGACACGACCTCCCATATAGAGCTTCAAATAGAGCCATACAAATGTCGGATTTATATCTATTATTTTAAGAAAACTATACCAATGGAATATATTGAAACGAAGCCCAACTATTGTCACGAAAAGATGCATGTAATATATCCTCTAACGTCAATATGGTCTTTTCTGTCCTTCAATCTGTCTGAGGATGCAAAGTAGTGCTTAGGCGTAATGGAGTTCCAAAGGCATGATACAGTATCATCCAGACTTGCTATGTAATATTTGTATTCCAAACCAAGAAAATAGATCATGGAACTCCTTGCAGAGTAAAAAAATCTTTCACAGTCCTTTGTTCTAAGGAATCCATCACGCTCGACTACATGATCGCTATGAAGTGAGCGGAATTTTTCAACCGATCCAGTACTACCCAAAAAATTAAAACATCCTCCCGGAGTCCTGGGTAATACTGTGATAAATTCCATCAATATTTCATCCCAATTACACTCAAGAGAATCTATGGGATGTAATAGAGTTCCAGGAACAAGGTTCTCAACCTTCACCTATTGACACACTAGGCACCTAGCCACAAACTCTGCCACTACCGGCTTCACCCTGGCCCACTAAAACTATTCCCTCAAGCCTCGATACTTTTTAGAAACTTCTGGATTCACCGCTAGTGGTAAGAAATGGAACTCACCGAGAACTCTTCTATGCATTACCACTATGAAAAATAGCTTCCCATTGAACAATATCTAATTCTAACTATCCTCTGACCATTTATTTGGAGCATCACTCTATACCGTGAAATCCTACATCACATTAGTCTCGAAGTCTCCCAACATAGACTCCTACACCAACCGCACAAAGGAATACAACATTATCATTTGAAATATACATCTAGTGCCTTCATCCACTCTCAAATCGAGAAAAAATGTAGTCAAATCTTGTATTTCCTTCGAAGCATCCATGGATTCCCGAACTATCTCCTTCTATGACTTCTTTCTTAAAGAATCAGACAACACATACAATTTTCATTGGTGTAAGAGATCTCAATGTCATAGTCCATTATAAACTCCATGAACCTTCACTACCGCAAGTCCAGGTCTCACTAGGAGAAGAAATTCCTCAAAATCTTATGATCCATAAATACCCAAAAGAGATCCAGATAAGGTAATGTCGCCACCACATCAACACGAGTATGACCACTGCATGTTCCTGATCATGGTTGGCATAGTTATGTTCATGAGGATGTAACTTCCAAGACATGTAAGGGATCACACCACATTACTACGTCAACACACATCCCAAGCCTAGACTATAAGCATCACATAACACCACAAACCTCAACCCTTCCTATAGAGTTCTAATCACCAGAGCACTGACCAGCTTCCCCTTAAGGTAGCTTAATGATGAATTACACTACTAACTCTACGTGAAGGCCTAGTATTTTCTGGTCAAATCTTTCCACATAGCCAAAAATCAAGATAAGATGGGCATGATCCTCCAGTAATATCCCAATATACCCCAGAAGTTGTGTAGGCCTGCCAAATTCATGGGTGTTTCCCATGAAACAACAACCTCGGACTTCGGTTGGTCCACTGCAATCCCTTGATGAGACACCACATGTCCATGGAAGTACTCCCCTCACTTATATAACATCCACATGGGAAACAACAAATTGAACTAGTGGTTCTAGAGGACATCAATGATTTTCTTGAAGTGATAAACATGTTCCTCCTATGACATTGAATATATCAGAATACTATTGATGAAAATGACAACTAACAGGTCCAATAACACGTGGAAGACAGAGTTCTTGATCCCCATGAACACGATTGGTTCACTGGTAACACTGAAGGGAATGGCCACGAACTCGAAGTTCCCATACCTGCATAGGTAAATAGTCATCAGGATTTCACCATCCTTCACCTTTAACAGGTGATATCCATATCACATATCAATCTTGGATAACCAACCTTCTCCCCTTAACTGGTTTAAAAGATCATCTATTATTAGGAGAGGGTAACGATTCAAAATTGTTATTTGATTTAGTCTCTAGTAGTCTATGGAAATCTAGAGACCACCATCTTCCTTCTTTGAAAACAAGACTCGAGCACCCCATAATGAAAAATGGGAAAAATATATCCCCTATTCATTAGGTCGCCAATCTGAATATGCAACTCATGTATCTAAAAAGGCTCCATCTGATAGCGAGTCCTCAAAATTAGATGGGCACCAGGTTCCAAGCCTATTCAAAACTCAATGCCACGTCAAGGTGCTAGAGATAAAACCTCAATTGAGAAGACATTCATGAACTCTTTGAAAACCCCTTGAAACATCCACCATCTATGTGTCTTCTGATCCCACTGACTTCTCAACAATCAAAGAGAGAAGAGGCTCCATACACCGACCACCCACCCAACATCCCCATTCACCATTGAAAACTACATGTCGTATATCCACACCTGAAAACACAACTCTTCTCCAGAATCATTCCATTATAGCGTGAAAATAAAACAACCAATCAATTACTAGGATCACATCGTACGATTTCATATATAGTTTAAGAATATCCCCACTAGACTGATGCATCCCCAACAGCAGTCCACATCCCCGATAAACATCAATCATACTGGTTTGACCTCTAACTGGAGTACTGAAAACTAGGTGCATGAGAATACCCTCTATGTCTAGTCATAGAGAATGGGCTAGACCATGTGTACAAAAAGAGTTATATGCTCCTAAGTCAAACAAAGCCTAAGAGAGGGTGCTAAATTTCCTGATCGTACCTCGATCAACCCTCGACCCCACTGGAACTACTTCCTCGGTGGAGGGAAACTACCCTCACCAATCTCCTCTACCCATATGCTATCAACTGCCTCCCCAACCATTTAATAGTCAAGGAACCTGAGGAGAAACCTAAGTTCAACCTCCTCCAGCACCGTCTACCCTTGGTGGATCGGGAGCCTAATACCTTTACTACTAGAATGGTCTGACCAACAACAGCTACTACTAAGCTGGGTCCTGATCCAACCCTTCCCCACCATATTGAGCTCAAAATGGGCAGTAGTTCTAACGATTTCCCTGACCTCTATAGGAAAATAACCTTGGTCCGGAGAACATGGTGAAAGGGTGAGGATTAGGAGATTGGAAATGGAATAGAATATGCGTACTTCCAACTTTTCAAAACATAGAAGGCCCTGATGCTAGAGACCTACTGCAGAATGACTTCCCCTTTTACGAACTCAGCTAACCCTTATATAATAGTACACACCCTTATGGATTCATAATCTCCACTACTTCGACAATATTCTAAACATATAAGTACATTGGTAGGGAAAAGGGAGTGATGACATAATTAAGGGATGGTCATAGTACCTTCTCCAATCGTCTCACCCGTGACTCCTCTTTCTTAAAGAGATTTGGTGTAGAGAAGAGAAGATCCTTGAACTTGATCCCCATTCCCCTCACCGACATACTCCCTTACTAGAAGGGGAGAAGCTCTTGCCTCTTCTCAGCTGTCATTTTCTAGGAAAGAAACAATGTCCAAAACTCCTTCTCAATGTTAACCTCTAATACATTGGTCCCCTTCATCTCCCAAATGTAAATCATCCACCTCTGATGCACCACTCCATGCATCTGAATCACCACCAAAGGAACCTGGTACTCCTTCACATCACTAAGAAATGTAAATGTGATATTATTCTCCTTAAGCCAACCCTCCGTATAAATTTCTGAAAAACTACCTTCGTACATCCCCAGGGTCTGCCACTAGAAAGTGCGAAGGGAATTTTTCCACAATTCATCTTATTCATATTGATCAACACTCAGCTTCCAAACCGTGTTGTCCTGCAAGGCCTCAACTACTCATACCACTTGTGGGTGATGTAAGAGTGTAATAACTGAGAAGGGAATTAAGGAAATCCTATGCTTGGGTAGTATGAAAATTTCATCTATGATTTATTTCACTTGTTATTTTTATTAAATATCCAAAACCCACAATATCTGAAGTCATTGTGATGCATGTACCTTTCCTAGGGTCTCTACTAGGAAATCAACATAAACTAACATGGTAGTTTGATAGGCCCAAATTCCTTGCATTGGATCACATGAGGGAAATAAATACAATGTCCCAGATGGTATTCCAAAGCCTATTTCATGCACTAAGATTTCCGAACAATATTTCCCTTTCATCCCATGAAATCCTCAATATTCCTAACTCCAAATTCAATCATATCCCCCAACAGTCACCTATGTTACCATTATTTCAAGACCCACCTTATTCATGATGAGGGAAGGGATAAAAAAGCTCCAAACCATACATTCTTCATGATGATGGAGAGATATTGACTCCTGAGTCCAGTATATAATAGGCCCTGAAGTGGTGACATGAAAAACGTTTATATAATCTAAAAAAAATTGGAAAGTATTAATTTTTTTAATCAAAAAGTATTGAGAGATAAAACTATAAATATCACAAAAAACACCAATCATTTATATGAAGGAATGAAAAATTTATCCCCCATGTGATTTAAATGTAAATAGTGACAAAATTGAAAACAAAGCACAAAAAATGTACCAAATGAAATGGACCGTGCAGTAGCACAACTAATACCCTGATGCTCGATCTTGTAAAGTTCGTAATGGTCCACAACGTCATCCAGGAAACCCAAAAAAAATTTATACTGTAGGGTGCGTATACTAGTATAAATTATAGGGAAAGCAATTTCACTCATGAATAAGTGTGAAAAGAATACAAATTCCCCCTTGAAAATATTAAAAACAAACAACACTTAATAATGAGTACTAACCATCCCATCCTCACCAAGGCACCCTCACGAAATAACGAAAGTGAACTAAAGTAGTAACATAAGAACATCGACATTTGGGGTACCCCATACACCTTTTATACTGGTTAAATGATCATTCCTAATCGATAATGTATTGACACTACCACACTTCCAAAATTCAGTCCCACTAGCACAACCTATCTGCAAACACCTCAGACTCAAACCACGCACACATCCCACTCACAGACACCAGGGCCACAACCACACCACAGATCCCTCCTGCAGACACCTGGGCTACAACAACCAATCCTCTCACCCAAAGACACATGCGCATAATCCTAATGAAACATGAGAAAACAATACTAATCCAAAAACACATGGTCCCCTCCTCTAAAAAAACATGGCCTAACTATCTTAGACTATGGTAAACCTCTAGCCATTACAACCTACCCGGATGTGCTTGAGCGGTAAGAGCATTGAAGAGGGAGCGAAGATGAATGTAAGTAACCAACCATCCATCCTCTCATAAGGATGTTGATATGGACACCATCCCCCATGAAATTAGGGTTTTTGGTACTAGGTTCTAGATAAAGGTAAGGTGCATATATAAATCACAAAGAACTATGATTTAAAAATATAGGTACGAAAACCCCAAGCCCAACCTATGGGTTTCAAACAATCAACCATCCCACACAAAACTATATTTGATACTACCCCTATATGAACAACCAAACAAACAACCACAATAAAACAAAATCCTATCCCCTTTTCATTTAACGACACGCATTCACTACTTAATGGGGTCACTTTAATTTATTCCAGCACTACCAAGGGAAACTACCAGGAACAAAGTTTTCAACTATTGTTAGAATGATAAGGGCCACTAAAAACTACCAAGGAAAACAAGGATGTGGGAACCAAGGTATGGAATCCCCTTTTAACATCAAATAATAAAAAAAATAGTAAAAAACCAACATGCAGTCCCACTACACACCCCCTTTTTCCAAGACACCCATTCAACAACTTCCAACTGTCATTCATCATGGTTATCCCACCTTATCATACTCTGAATACTAGATTCAAAAAACCATCTGCACAAAAACACCACACTAAACACACCCATAAACATGTATTCATGGAAAACCACAGTCATATAGCATTTCTTCCCAACCATGACTAGAAAAATACCCTTTGTAAAAAAATTTCATTCCATTCCACATTTAATAAATCTATCAAACTATGATTTTGTCACACCTCCTATACAACCGAGTACATAATGCCCTTTGAAAACACCACCAAATAGCAGCTCCTCTGAACAAATATGATATCCCCCAAATTTAAGGTCATTACCTCTATCCACCCCCAATGCCTATAACAGGGTTACCGATAGAAACATCACAAGCCCACTATATGAAGTGAAAAACCAAACCAAACACAACACACACCAAGACCATTAAGCCACGAATATTTAGATTTATCAATATGTGTTATTTAATCATGCTGTAAATAGTTGGGGTGATCACAAAATATGTTTGATCCAAAAGCATTCATTTATAAAACCATGTATAAATTATTAAGAATATTTCATGTTATAGACATTTATCAAAGAATTACAAAATAGATATATATATATATATATATATATAACACCACTAATGCACAAGAAAAGTCCACCAATGACCATGATATTTAGAAGGTGTTAAGTCCCATAAAATTCAAAACAAGGTTCCTAGATAAAAATTAATACAGCATACACAATATCATCAATTACTTTCCATTATTTCATTGACCCCTATTAACTTTTGATTGTTACATTTTCTTTGTTGTAATTTATTACTTGTTATGGAAAATGATTTAGTCATTCTTCATGAAGAGACACTACTACACCCACCCCTTATGATAAAAAAAAGTAAGAGATGACGATAAATCCCTACATGAAACAACAGGAAACAAAAATCATCTTTTTACCAAAACATGGTGTCACAAGAGTAATAGAGAACTCCAAGAAATCTGGACATGAAAAGGATCAAGAACAGGTGCATGACCTGTACCAAGAGGAGGGATCAATGTGCACCAATAGAAAAGTGAAGAGATGGCCCCCACTTTATAAAAATCTATATCCTATATCAACAAAATGGAAATGATTTAAGAATTCATTAATGTGGGATCACAGTAAATATCACGTGGTTTGAGTATATCTAAGTCCCTTTAGCATTAGAATATTAATGATATACATAATATCCAATAAAACACCCTTAAAATGACCAAAATATATTTAATCTTACTTTACATCAAATAAAACCTAAGAAGGAAGAATCTGAAAAAACTGTGAAAAACACAGAAAACAGAGTTTTGGAAAAGGTTGAGCCACCGTATGGGGTGCCACCAATTCTGTGTTCCACAGTTATGAGGCCATCGTTATGGTGCCATTATTTCGATGTGCCATGATTTTGGTGCCACTATTGTAATGACGGATTTACGGTTCCACCGTTATTGTTCCACCATTTCATTTTTCCATTATCATGTTTCCATCTTTCGGTGGGCCATAGTAATGGTGCCACTGTGTCGTTGTTCCACCGTCACGGTGCCCTCATTTTGGTAAAACTAGATTTTTAAAGAACTCCAAACACAAACCATTTTGACCCCCAAGAACACCACATGCACAATATTCTCACAATGAAATGGCTTGGGGAAATCTATGTCATTACAATATATTTAGTAGAATCATACATTACCAAATGTTGTATTTATTAAAACATGAATGTGACAATTTTAGAATCACCTCAAATAAAATATTATAAGTGTAATAATATTTTTCATAATTAAACAAATGAAAAAAACTAGATTCTTGGATGATTATGGTTGATATATACTTGAATAATACAATTTTTTCAAGTTTTTTGGCATTTTAAAAGTTATTGTAAATTAAAAAATATGTATTCTATTGTTTTTTATCAATTAAATAATTTATGCATCATCAATTTATAATCTGTTAATATAATAATTTATTTAAAAAAATTAAAAATATATATAATTATTAATAAAATCATTTTAGCATTAAAATGTCTATTTTTAGTCAAATTTATCTTTTGTATTGCCTTATTTAAAAAATCATTATGTTGTTGAATTTTGAGTAAGACATATTTACGTTTTCATTAAATAAAATAAATAAAATTCCATAATCTCATCAATATGGCTTCCAATGGAAATCATATCAATGAAATAATGTTTTATGTCAAAAATCACTCATCTAATCATATTAGGACATGTGTTAAAGTAATTTTATAATATTATATTTACCCTTAATTACCAGATTTACCTTTTATAGTATTAATAAAAATTACCAAAGTTACTACTCATAATTCCCAAAAAAGTAATTTTACATAAATAATTTGGACCTAATGATTCCATATATGGAATCAATTTATAGAAATAAAAAAAATTAATCTTTGTAATTAATTTAAAATTAATCATATTTTTAGAATGAAAACATGGTTTCAAATTATAAAACATTCCAAATAATGAAAATTTTCTAAATTAAAATTCATCTATAAATTATTTCCAATGATATACATTATATTTAAATATAAAAATATATTATATTTATATATAAAAACTTTTAATAATATAATTTAACCTTATAAAATATTTAAATGAAAAAGTTGTTTTCAATTAAACATTTAATATATTTTTACTATTAATAATTACATGAATGTTATCAGAAAAATATCATAAATATATCCAATGTAAATTTTTATATCCCAATTAAAATGAAATTCATTAGTTGTTAAATAGAATATATAAAAGTGTCAGCAACTATATTTAAAATGGGTGTGCTGCCAAAAGGTGGTAATACTGTAATTTTTTTCAAAAATATTCTATTACGTGAAAATATTAAAAACTTTCTTATATAATTTTTAGAAAATATTTAAGATGAATTGTAAAAATTGTATTGAATATATTACCTATATATATCATTAATAAAATCCATAATGTTTGATTTTATTATTTTATAACCTCAGTTATTTTCATTGAAATATTTTTTCAGAAGAATGTTAATACTATTCATTCCCACCTTTGTAATGTCTCGGTTATAGGGTAACATAACAAAATTTATTTTTTCAATTAAATTCCGGCATCAATTAAATGAATTATTTAAAAATAACATGAAATTGGGTTTAAGATAATACAAATATAGTGTTCCGTATACCGTAAGCTAAGTCGAAGTTCCATATAGCACAATCTTATCAAGTTTTAGAGTAAAAAACAGGACATCAATGAAAATCATATATATATATATATAATCAAAATCTAAGGGTGTTATATTTATAACTCCCAACAAATTATCCACAAGTGATACCACATATATAAAAATAATAATCATATTCATAAATTAGTGAAATGGAATGATACGAAGGGTGAGATAAAATGATGATTATGTATAAACATAAAAGATATCCATCGAATGTCAGAAGTTACAAGAAGATAAACATGTTTTCATGAGATAATAATAATTGGACACATACATATCATAATTAAATCATACCCAAAAAAACAATAATGAATCATGAGTCATAACATGATTCTTTTCCAATGAGATGAGTGAAAGGAGGGTGAAATCATTAGAAAATATTCATGACCCATGAAAACATACATAGATATATTTCTGATTCTTCATTATAGAATTATATGAAATTATTTATTATTAATGAATATAAAAAATTATCATGAGTATCAATTGGAAAACCAAATTCATATCATTCATATAATTTCATTTATAATTATAGTTATAATTTCATAACGTCGCCAATTAATTTTGATATAATTTGACCATAGAATAATCATTACCAAATTAAATGAGGATTATAAAATATGAACGTATCATCATAAATAATTTACAAGACCCATAACATGGATAAACACATTGGGGCTCCGAGATTAATTATTTTTCAAAAAAAATCTTTTGAACCAATATTATAAGAAATATTAGTTATCATGTAAAAGAAGAAGAGATGTCATTTTTATGTCTGTTTAGAAAATAAATTCCTAAAAAACATGAAAAGAAATTACCTTTAAAAACAGTGAGAAAATATGAATGAATCATAAAATAATATATGGACACAGTTTTTGGAAAATGAAGTCATGTTGAAATCATTATAAACATTTCTGTCAATCATTTGTATGGAAATTATAAAATGATCATTTCAGAATAAATTTAAAATGAATCCTTTAATAATAAAATAAAAAGTTTTTATAATATGAAATAAAATTATTGAATCATTTATGTATATATAAAAACATTGTAAAATGACTTTAATAAACATAGACGTATAAGAAAATTATTTGATATAAACATTCAAATTAAATTTTTTTAAGGAAACCCCCATACAAATCCTAAAAACCCCATTGAAAGAAGGAACATGAAAAGGAATATTAAATACCAAGATAAAAAGTTATTAAAGGTATATTATTTCAATTATTAAGTATATAACCTATCTAAATGATAATAGATTCACAATATGAAACATTTCAATGAGATGGAAAATTGAGATGAAAAACACTACAATATTGGTAACCTACAAATCATAACCCAACGAAGAAAATAACATTTAAGGGAATATTAAATACTAAAAAAATGATATAATCATGATATAATATTTAAAATATGTATTTTTCATACCCTAAAAATGAAAATAGGCTTAAAACAAAAATAAATTCAATGAAGGATGATTGAGATAAAGAACTCTTATGACTTTTATAATACTTGAATCAAAATCCACTAAAAAGAAAAACACTACTTTCCTTTTTTAAATCCCAATAAAATGAAAGAAATGCATATTATTAAAAATTCATGGTGTAATAAATCAATATAACACCATATAAAAGAAAACATGTTTCCAGAAATGAATCATGTCTCATGGAATTGAAATCGGTTTTAATAAACCCCAAAATCACACATCTTCTTAGTCTAACAATATTTAACATCAATTCATAATAATTTTATGTATATTATTCATAATAATGTGAACCTTATTCATTTTAATTTTAATTTATAAAATCCATATATAATTATTTATTTCTCATATAAAAATTATAAATTTCTAAAATTAACATTTTAGTGTCAACTGTTATATTTCCCTTACATTATTTGGTTTGGCATGACTAGTCCTTGAGTATTTTTCTTTAATTTATTAATAAATGAATTTAATAGATAATTTTTTTCATATTTTTCATATAATTATAGAGTCTCCTATTAATATTAGTGAACATGTTTTGATCGCTGTTGTGAAACATATTGAAACATGATTTTCAATTATTATAAATTTCTCAATTGAATTAAAATTATTAGGAATAATAATTTTGAATAATTAATTTATATATATATATATATATTAATAAAAATTAAATTCATAATTTTTGTATATTAATTCCATTATTACTTTTTCTTAATAAATAATAAGATAAAAATTATTTAATGTTTTCTGTATTCAGTAAACTCGAACAAAATAAGAACATATTATAATGGTTGTATGAGTAAGTACTTATAAATTTAAAATGATAATTTCACATTTATAGAAGCATAATGGTTTAGAAAAATATTTTACAATTGATATAAAAATTGAATACGTCTTATATGAATATAATAAATGAATGAAAATGGTATAATGTTATTATACATGATGTGTCTTGATATTCTTGTTTTAGGTGGTTATATTTTATGAGGAACATTTATTTTTATAATTATTCATTCATAGACTAACCATGTATGGAGGTAGTGAGAAATTTTATACAACATTCCTGGAGAAGGTAGTATGCACATAACGTGGGTGATGTTTTCACTTTATAATAGATATGAGGGAGGTAGATAACGGTTGTCCCATCAACATAATAATATTTTAATATAAAAATGATAAATTTTTAATTAAATTATATTGGTTATAAAGTATTTTGGTGGTGGGAGGAGAAATAAACCCACAATAACTCGATTAAAACCATTATATATTCCACGGTTACCCTCCGTTCGGTCACAACATATATCACATTATATTTTTTTGGAGAACAAAACTATTAAGACTTCTGAATGATTGTTGAAAAGTTGTGATTTCAGGGATTGGTTGAGATGAGATTTTTAAAATATATGGATATGTGATGTGGTGATGTTATCATATTTTTATGTGAGACAAGTTGAACTCTTGTAAACATTAATTTTTTTAATATATAATAATTTCCATTTTAATGTAAATTGGAACAAAATTAGTTCTATTTTGATGATAGGATAAAGGTTTTCAAAATACACTTATCTTAAAAACATTAGACAAGATAATATTATATTTTTACCCATATCCTTTAGTTTAACCCTTTTTTATCCCAATTAACTTTTATTAAGGTGAAATTTTTTTTCTATGTTGACTTATTTTATTAAAAATAATGAAATGGAACTTATTAAAAAATTTGGAGCTTATGATTAAAAATTAGAACACCTTTTGAAAATATTGCAATTATAAATTTGGGAAAAAATTATTTTTATCATATCACACATAATGTGGAAAAACAAACTTTTATTCTTAATTATTTCTTAACAAAAAACAATAGGTTATATTTAAATTAATTAGTTGAATGTATTATTCCCATTTTTTTTAAATTCATTAATCAATTGTGATTAATATAAATTATGATGAAAAATTAAATTGTGCATCTTAAAATAGTGTTTATTTTGAAAAAATACCTATTTTTACATTCAAATTATTTTATTATCATTTCAAACAAATACATAATAAATTTGGAAGAATTAAAAATATTATATGTAAAAAAATTGACTTCATAAAATTTTATACTTCAAATGAGGGAAATTTATCTGTTATATAAAAACTTATAATATATAATAAAAATAATACTTTCATCAAAATATTTCCATTTTCAATGATTTATTAGATTAATAATACTTCTCATTACATAATAGTTACTCACATGTTAATAAATAATATTAATAATTATTTCATAAATTTAAATCATTTCATTTTATTTATATAATTTCTTAAAAATGAACACATAAATAGTTAAGAATATATTCCCTATAATTAATAGTACATTCTTAATTAAATTAGAACCATTCATAATAGAAAATATAATTTTCTAATACTTTTTAATTTATCTATATTGTAATGTCTTTCACTTTTTTAAGACATCATTCTCAATAGTTCAGTTTAGCTTTTATCATAGACAAACAAATTCATTGAATTTATTAAATAAAAAATACATACATAAATCCAAGGGTGTTATATTCTACCTACCTAATGGAATTGCAACTTCAAAATTTTAATTCGTTATCAAAAAATGGTTTACATATTAATGGAGGAACTGTATCAATTTTATATTTTATTAGGAATGCTGATTTATTTTTTAATATAAGGAAATATATCATTTATTTAATAATTATTATTAAACAAGGTATACAGTTTTATAAGAATCATGCTACTGAATGATTTTCAAAGGCGTAACATGATATTATGGGGATCATAACTATATAATATTTAATTTATTTATCATCAATTTTTTCCATTTTTGAGGATTTATTTTAAAATTATCATAAATAATATGAAACAATATAATTACTTTATTTTATTCCACTTTCATAGAGACAATATCATCCTTTAATAATGTGCCTTATCAGTTTTTACCCATATTTTGATTCATATTCAAAACATTGAACATCCAATATGATTTATTTTTTCCATAATCATGTTATTGAACTCATTTTTGAATATTAAATCCACCAGAATATAATATTCATCATTTCATGATGGGTTTTTATAATATGATATTCCAAAATATTATAACCAATTATAACTAACAAAATTGGTTATCAATAGTAATGATAATGCAAAAGTAAATATGAATAATTCATCAAATTATGATGAAAGAATTTTGATACCAAAAAACAAATAACAATAACAATAACCACCAAAGTTTGAGTTAAATCAACCCATAAATAAATAAACCCTATAGCATTTCATCATATTCATAACTAATTTGAAAATAAAAATCAGAAATAGTAGTTCACATATTCTTCAAAAATCAACTCCACATTAATCCCCAAATATTATAAATTAACTCTTAATGTCACATAACAAATACATTTTAACCTAATCATATTATCTCCAAAATCTATAAATACTATCCAAATTTTAATTAACCAACTGTCCTAATTAACAATTTTTACCATGATATATAATCTTATAAACACAATTAATCTAATCCTCAATAATATATTCTTTTAATAAACCATTATAAATATTCAAGAATATCATCAATGTAATCAATATAATACCTTAAAATAGATGTTTATTATTTTATATATATGTTAAAATGTAAAATTATGTACATTAAAAGGAATCAGAGACTATTAAATAATCCTTATATAAAAACATAATAACATTTATAGTTATTTAAACTCTCCTATGATACCATCAAATACACCCAAGAACAATTAATCCTAATGTAATGCTAAAAGATATACTTTGGGAACTGGCTAGGAAACCACCATAAATGAAAAAATGACCATCCATAATTAATTATTCAATTATCAATAGTGGGTCATTTATATATGGGGGATCTTTTATATTTAATTTTTTTTATAATAATAAATGATTTTTTACTAATAAAACCAATAACTTTTCAAACCAATGTATATATTATCCATAATAACAAAATAATCTTATTTTATATAAGGCCTTCAAAATATACCAAAAAAATCTATACACATGATACCTTTCTTGAAAAAATCATACATAATACTCATCTTTAGAACCATGTCAAATAAAAACATAATAATAGGGATCTCAAACACATTATAAAGGTAAAAATATCTAATATATGTCAAACATCATAAGTATGAATAAGATAAACAAATAGGTATGATATAATAATCATGTTACATGATCAATTCCTTTGTAAATAAAACACAATAAAAAAGGAACATAAACCATCCATTATTTCATTCATATTGTCATATGAAATTAGAAAAAGGATTTTGAAAGCATGATTGAATAATCATGAACCATGACATTAAAACATAAATACATTTCAACTTATTATCTTAAAAATACACTTATTTTTGTTTTATGAAATAAAAATATATATAGAAAATTCATGAATGTTATTTTGTAAATCATATTCATATCATAGTTACAATCACACTAATAATCACCATTTTAATAGAATAAGATCACAAGATAATTATTGAATAAATTTCCTACAAATTAAATCATTACCCATTATGTTGAGGGCTATAATGGTCACATCCTTCATCATATATAATTTCTAGTACATATAAATTTAATAAAACAAATAATATAATTCAATTTTATAATAAAAACCATAAAAATTTATTTTTAACCAATTAGTATAATAAATTACTGTTATCACATAAAAAATAATAAGAAATATACTTTTATTTGAAAAATATATAAAAATAACTCTTATAACAATGGAAAAATAATACATTTGAAAAACATGAAATCAATGAATGGAAGATTAAATATTCTGAATGGACATATTTGTAGAAAAATGTGTTCAATTTAAAAATGTAGAAAACATTAATATAAAACATTTTAATGAATGTCTAAAAAGACTTGTGTGGAAACACTTTTAAAAGAATACTTAAAAATTTTACATGAATTTCAAGGATAAAAATAAATAAATTACTATATAATTTATTTATAAATAAAAAAAATTGTCAAAATATATAAAAAAAAGAAAATTTAATTGGAAAATTTGAAAGGAATAATAAAATTAATGTGTTAAAAGGAAAACCTTGTCACAAAATTTAATAAAAAAATCACTCGAAATAAGGAAGATAAGTAGGAAATTTAAAAACAATGAATCAAATATAATAATGAAATATTATTTAAAATGTAATGTATATATACATTATAAATAATAATATATTTATAATAAAAAACATGTATACATAAGGAAAACTAAGATGTAAACCCCTGATAGCTTTAGTAACCATTGAATCATAAACCCCTGAATATTTTATACTACTTTAGTAACCATTGAAATATTTCTCAAGGAAATAATACTAAGGCATTGAATATTTACAATATTCAATGAACATGAATAAAAATCCCTTGAAAGAAAGAACTAGATTTGGATTTTCACATCACCTTAATTACTTGAAAACATTAGTATAAAATATTCATGGTCTTTGGAATTAAAAGAACACCATATAAAATATACTATGGTGTAAAAAATGATATATTTCTCCTTGAACTAAAAGTGATACCCGGAAACCCTTACCTCATACTTCTTCTCAATCAAGTGTGATTTAACATGTATAATAAATTTATATTAATTAATTATAATAATAAAAACATTATTACCATCAATTTATTATTACATATTACCCGTAAAGTATTTTTTAAAATTAATATTTGTGTTTCAGCCATTCTTCTTCCCTTACATGCATCAATTTGGGGGTTCCTACATTTGATTATTATTCATTGATTCATCACTTACATAATTTTTATAATAATGTAGTTCATGTGTTTGATATAGTATTAGAGTCTTATTTTTATTTCATATAACCTATTGTGACTATTCATGTGAAATATGTTATATATTTCTTTTTTTACTGATTATTTAAAAATAAAAGAATTAAATTTATATGTAAATATAAATTTGAATATTAAAAATGAGTAATGATAAAAATAAATTAAGTTAATAATTATTAAATATTATTTCAATTAGTTATGTTTTCTTAGTCATTTATGTTTAAACATAGTAATGATGTTCATAATGAATGTAAATACGACAAAAATAAGATGTTATAATGATTAATGAGTAAGAAACTTTTATTTAATAATGATTATATAATTTTTTAATATGACTAATGGTTTAATAAATATAAAAATGTGATAAAAAAATAATTAACATGTAGGTAAATAATATAATTGAACATTTAATGTTGAGATATTAATACTGATGAAGTGTCTCAGTATCCCCATTTAATGTGGTAAAATATTATGTTGATCATTTATTGTAAATAATTTAATTATAAGGGAAAAATTATCATTCAAAATATTAATCATGTATATAATATGAAATTTTATCATTAAATCATTATACAGAACCATTCATGTAAATTGGTGATGAAAAATAATAAACATTGTTCATGAAAGAGATATTCTGAAAGTAACATGGGAAAATTTTAATTTTCCAATAGATTTGTGGGATGTAGATAAATATTGATCAATAAAAATAACATAAAAATATTATACTAATGAAAATTATTTAACTACATTATTTGGTAATGAAATATATAGATAAGGAATACGAGTAAATAAACTGAAGGAACATGGTTAATATAATTAGTTATTCCTCTGATATTATTCTTTGGGTCTCACCTTATTCCCACTTATATATTTATTCGTAGGAGAAAAAACCACTAGGACATGGGTAGTAGTGTAGGGAAATTTTTTTAAGGGAATGGTGAGGAGAATGTATAGAAAGTATTTTTATAAGTTTGGAGGTGATGGTATCATTTTATAAGAGATATGAGTGGCACTCATTTAAATAATTTTTTAAATATATATTAAATTTTATACTCAAGCCGTGTGGTTCAAAAATATTCAAATTTTAAATATTTGATAAGATATGACTAAAATTAAATCATCCAACAAAATTGATAGTCGTTTTTATGATAATTTATTCATTATCCTTTGGTTTAACCCTTATTCTAACCCTTTTAATATTTATCGAGGTGAGATATTTTTACCATGTTAAATTGTTTTTACTACCAATCCATTAATGAAACACATTAAAAAATTAAATCATTTTATTAGTAATAATCAAAGTATTTTAAATTAACAAATTAATAAATTTGGTAAAAATTAATTTTAATCTTATCATGCATAACATGTAATATCTATTTCATGCTTTGAACACAACACCATACTTTCAAGTACTACTATATAATCTAACGGATGTTTCTAAATAAGATAACATTAGAGAACATAAAAATAATGTTAAGGTGGATGTATAATTTTTATGTTACAAAATAATTTTAATCTGTAATGTATGTACATATATTTTTAGTAATGAAAATATATGATCTATATCAAATAAATATATTTTATTTTCTTCTACCATTGTCATTTCTATAGAAAATGTATTTTCCTCGCATTATTTACACAAGAGAAAAAAGAATATTTTTATGCAAACCCAACATTATTTCTCTCTATGGTTGGAAATCCTTTTTTATCCCTATCTCTATTTTTTAAAATTATTTCAAAGATATTTTTAATAATATAAAATTATTATTTAATTTCATTTATAGTGACATTGAAATTTAAAAAAAATGGTATATTTTTTTTAATTTATAAACAAGGTACTTTTTAATGATTGTGTAATAAAATAATTGTTTTATAGATTAATACATGAACATAATTTCACATGGTCATGGCCACAAAATGATTTAGATATTTCATTTTAGTTTTCCATTGTTATTTTAAATGAAAAAATTTCATTCATATTTTCACGATTTTTATATTATATAGAACTTATTTTTATGTGGAAAGGATATTTTCAACATCAAAATGTTCCAGTGATCTTTTATTGGTATGTTTATATATGAAAACATCAATTGATATTATATATGATTCACTATGGATAAAATTAAATGATACCATGTTTTTTCTTCTTATAAATTGTTTATAATTAGGTTTATGATATAATTTTGAAACCCATTTTATATTTTATAGGTTATGTTTTGAGAAAATGATAAATGTCTTAATGATCATGTGGAATATATATGAATGGATTTTTATTATGTGATGGGTGGGACTATTATTAAACTCTAATAAATCAGAAAATGATTAATGTTTTATCAGCTCAAAGGGTATATGAGAGGGTATCCAAATCTGAAAATAGTTACACCAGAGGTTTTCCTAATCCTAGACAATGGTATAAGGGAGGTAATCACAAGACTATATAAAGTAAAAAACATCTTATCTCAATCCAAATATTTGATAAATTTTGTTGTGGAAATCCATGACATATTATTTCTATGACTATTATTATTCCACAATTTATGGAACTCCATTATGACATGATATTATTCCAACATTATGATCTCAGGGATTATATTTTTTAATTAAATTAAGAGTCATGCCTTATGAACTACCTGGAATTATTCCATCGCTCATGAATATGATCTATTAATTAATGGATTTGGAATTCAAATTTTAAGCTCATGTTATCATACAATTATACACATTTTATAATTAACACATCATATATATCTCTTTATTACCCTTAATTAGAATATGAGATTACCATTTATTGGATTTTTTTTCCAAAGATATGATGAAAATTTTTAAGGTTGAGATTTCTATAAATAGTATATTTTTTAAGAACATTATAGGAGGTCATGTAGTTCTTTTACTCACCCAATTTTAATGTATCCATGTTTCCAAATATACTAAAACCACATTGTTTTGGAATGGATAATACTGCCATTTAATAAATATTAAACTAAATATATTTAATATTTATGTATGATATTTTTGGGTTTCATATATTTCTATCCAAGTATGGTTTAGTTATTTTTGGAATCTATGATTATTAAATGTTAGGGAAAACCCTTTTGATATTCCTTTTTATAAGAGAATATCATAAGGTTCGGTAAATAAATATGTTTCATTTTCCAAAAAAAAATATCCCTTTCTTCATAAGGAAAATTAGATGTGGTTATGACACAAATTCACCTAGGTTTAAAAACTATATATAGGGATTATTTGGTATTAACTCAATCATTATCGGTTCATTATGAGTGGGTTTAGTAAATCACAACTGAATAAAACTCTCATTGTATATTCTTGGGTTAATTCTATCATAAATCCAACCTATAAAGTTTCTCCTTCAGGTATTATAATGAATGAAGGGAAATAATAACCCCCCAAAGTATCTCATTCATTAGACCCCTAGATGGAAACAAGTTTCGAGGGAATAAACCTATCAATTTATTGGATGTAATTATCATATATGATATTTGATTGGGGGATATGATAATTTAACCAAAAGAAACTGTATGAAATAATATAAATGTATATGATTATTATACCACAAAAAATGTATAAAGTAAAAATATACTAGTATAATCCAAAAAAAGTACCAAAAGAAAATACTATTGTACCGAAACCTTAACAGCTCGAATGTCTAAGATAGAAATGTAAATAATATTCCATGAATTCCCCATGAAATATTAAGAAATGGTTTTAATGACATGGGAAGATAACAAAATTTGACTCTATAGGATCACACAAAAATTCTCTCATGCACTTGTAAAAAGACAATACTAATGGACTCGTGAGAAAATAATAGAACTAATAGCACCCAAACAAGTCAATTAACCAATCCCATCCTCACTAGTAAATGATCACCAAATATCACATCCTATTTTATTAGCATAATATGAATAATATTAATATAATCATACTCCATTCTTAATTCCCATGTATTTTCTACTCTCACACCCCAATATCGTATGTCCCATAACTCCAATCTCTTTGGTAAAGAATATTTCATAATGACACCAATGTTGTCACATCAAATCACATTACATATCAACCATATAAACGAATCCAATAAATAACATCTAAAAAAAATAATGATAGTATACCATATCACAACACATTATATCCCCAAAAATTCCCCAGGACCCTTACAAGACAACCACAAAAACTTAACCAGATTAGTAGGGTATCATGAACATGATGTAAATCAGCCTCATTCCCCCCTAATATCATGAATGAACCCAACTATGATCATCATAATCATCTCAAAATACATCGCCAATAGGTAACTTTTAACATATAGACATCAAAACGTGTTCATATCATCATTTATTGGAAGTGATAGTAGTGAATAACGGGTAGCCATCAAACCATCCTCACTATTGGAATGATTGAAAAATCAAACTCAAAACATTTCATTATCATTATAATGTTCTCAAGGTCAGTTTTGTGAATATTGAAATATCATGGAAAACATAATGTATATATATAAATATATATAATTTCCTCTTCAATGAATCCTAGCCTATGGTGTAACAATAAGAGTACCATCCCAAATCAAATCATCACAAAAATCCTAATAAAATCCACCATGTTTTTCTTCTACCTCTAATACATAACACCACACAAGAAATCCACAAGACACATTTCTTATTATTCTTCAAATTAGTCCAAATTAAATCTTTTCAATAAAATTTCTATTTCATTATTTTTACCTATTTATTTTTTATATAAGGACTAAACACTTCAATCGACACGACCCATTTTAATTGATGGTTTTATTATCTAATCCATGAAATTATATTTTAGTTTTTTTTCAAAAAGATATTTCACCACTAAAAAAAATTAGAAAATACACACACAAACCCATTGTCCTTATTCATTCATTCCTTACATTACTACCATTTCACATAATCACCACTTCACATCCCCACCGCAACATATCACAACAACTTTTATACCAAACCTACCACATATCAAAGCCACATCTTATCACATCCACACCACACACCAGAACAACACATTAAAAATAAATAAAATCTACTTTTATCACATTCAAATAACTTATTATAGATTTATGCATTGTGAATATCATCACATTCACTTTAATTACATTATGTCAATCTCATGCAAACAAAAATTCCATTGGTACCCAATTCAGTATCTTGATATAAATTTTTATATAATTTCTTTATAGGTGATATGAACCAATCACTCAACAAGAGTTATATAAATTTCAAAAACATATTAAAAAAATCTTCAACAACCATACGTTATACAAAACATCTAGAATATATAACATCAATATCAATAACATAAAAAGTGGTAAAACATGAAAATCCTTTCCCTTCCACTTAAATCTCAATTAATAAAATATATTTTATTTATTAGGATGGTTAAAAATATCTTACCATATGATTAAAAAACATTAAAACCATCTTGTATGTTATAACTAGATGAATTAAAAAGAATACCCTACCTGAAATAAATCTTTCTGAACCATTTCCTATGGTCGAAAGTAGAGGAAGAAAACAACTGAGCACCACAACAAAGGGTAACACCTTGATCAACCTAGAACCCAAAAACTATATATTTAACTAACCAAAACATCACCAAAACCAATGTTGTATGGGTATAATGGCTTATTATAGGAATAATAATGAGAAAAAAGAGGTAAAAGAAGATAAAAACACACGTAAAACCAACAGTGAAATATCTGAAGGTCAGGGTTGAAATCCAACAAGGTGGATGTAAAAATCCTCCCTATAATACCTAGGATACAACCAAAAATTAGAAAAAACATATAATAAAGTTGGTCTTATAAGGGAATTTTGTTCTTATAGTAATTATAGAAAATATAAGTCAATGGTGAATATTTCCTCACTATGTTTTAGAAGTTCTAAAAATGAACTACCATGGCACAAAGAAAGAGAATATTCCATAGCGGGTCAAGTCAAATATGTGTCTATGGAACATGATGAGGTCCACTCTATGGATGCCATAATCCAAGAAGGGAAATCAATGAAACCTAATCTAAAATTTCATATTACATGTTGTCATGGATATAGGCCCACACTACATCCCTGATATATGATATAGCAATGCGCAAAAAGGTATAATGTACAAAACTCCACCCCAAGACTCCACACCAAAACCAACACTGAAAGGAAACAACTTCTTAGGTAATAAACTAATATACACTCTTCAAAGTCTCTTCAATTCACAATTTTGACAAAAAACATTGAACCCAAAAAACTCTTACTCTAAGAACAAACACTATAAGAAATACATTCATTCCACTTCCATACCACATATGGAACAACCCATACCTTCATTCCATAGAATCCTTGTCTGATAACAACTCACCCACTTACTCAACTACTCCCTTGGGGCCTTCCCAAAGTCCTCCACCACAAAAATTAAAATAAATTTACCAATAAAATAGGCCATAAAATATGATATATACCTCTAAAACCGTTATTATCAAATATAATCAAAGCCAAATTTTAGAAAAAAAATAAATAAGTAAAGAGGTCCAAACAACCTCCCTACTTGATACCTCTCAAAGTTCAAGTCACAATCCAAATTTAACCACCCCATCTCAAACTAACATCTTGAAAATTTCATCATATAACCCTTCATATATCCATTCCAACTTACACATACCCCAAGAAAATTATTACCATGGCCAACATATAACATGGTCCCATACATATAAATCTAGTAGAACCACATTCTATATCCAGATATTGTAATTATTGTGAAACATTGACTCACCCAAAATGTTTTAAAATGTGTCAAAGTATAAAAAATTATAAATAGGAAGGGTTTATAACCTCTTGATATGCTTTCAATTTGAACACCGATTACCATCAAATAAAATAACATATCCTAAAATCACACGGTTCAAACATCACATCAAAAAACCATGACAGAACAAAAAAACATAAAAGAACTCTAGATACTAGAAACATGTTTGTGTCTCGCATACCAATATACTCTCCGCTAAGACACTATTACTCACCACCACAAGAACCAAAGTAAGGATCAATCTATTCATAACCTTCTCCCATAAATTTTGGATCTCCACTATCTCCCCCATGAAAGTTGTGTATTCCTCAATATCCAAATCTCCGCCTTAATTAAATTTTGATTCATTAAAAAAATACCAAAATAGTTGAGAGGTGTAGAATTATTTTTGAATCCTATCAAGCAAGGCAGAATGTTCAAAATAATAATCCTCCTCACTATTTTACCCCAACACCTTGAATGTTCCCATGAACATGGGAGATAGCATACTCCCACTACCGAAATTCCATTTCCTTAGACATGGAAAATAATTTAGGATGATGTGGTCTCCTACTAAAGACAGAAATAGACACCTCCTTTGGATGGAAGAGGCCTTATGTCTTTATTATTTTACTTTAATCCTCTCTTGAAATCCTAAAACTTATTTTTTGTTTTTTGAACCACATCTAGACTGACAAACAACAACTCCTTGATTTCTAGTATGTGTTCCTCCATTTCAAAATGATCCATGATCACCCATATAACATCACCTCATCCTTAAACTCATTTTACTAGACTGATAAATTTAATATATATTTCATACCATTAACATTCAGAAACATATATGGTTTATAAAAACCCACCATGAATACGATGTTTGTCCATTACCTTTAGGAAAAATAGCCATCAAGCCCCCAATTCTATAACCACCACTTTCCTCCCACGAGACTAAAACTAAATCCTAAATCCATGGTACATCATTGAAACTCCCATGTATACTAATTAATGGGGTATGTAAAATTCATTTAGTAATACCTAATGAATCACCACTGAAACACAATACCTCACTTGAAAAGACATCCCTTCACAACTTCCTACAGTATGTGATATCCAAGACATTCCCCTTTTTTGTATTATAGGAGATAATAAATTAATAAACACGAATAAACACAAACCATATGAATTACTAAAAATTTAGCTTACCCTATAATATGATATATCCAAAGATCTTGGGATTGGTGGGGACCACAAAATATTATTCAATGAGGAAATTTACCCACCAGATTAGAGAAAACAAAATATATATTTGATCCATATCATGGGTTTACTAGTTTAAATGATGGATAAATAATTGAATATATTAATAAGTGATCAATTATTTATAATGTATCAATACAAATCCCAATATAATACATTAATCTTTATAGAACACCTCAATCAAAAAACCCATCCATTAGTAACTGAAGCACCCAAGAATAGACTAATGTCTCCTTTAGGAAATTAAATACTACATAAACCTACTTAGTACAGGCAAAAACATTGACCTTAATGTTATAGGATATAGAATTTGTCTAAAATCCATAATAATTTTGACATGAACCTCTAGTAATATCCTTTGATTCAACAGAAACTATGAGATTCCGTCTAATTATTTGGTGTTACCCAATAAACAACTAAATCTCTCTTTAACCAGTACATGACTACAACATGATAATAAAGCACCTTCCCAATGAAATTCACCTTTGTAGCCCAAAATAACATTTTTAAAAATTTCCATAGATCTAAATATTTTAAAGGACCAATAAGACATCTCTAATATATTCATCATTCTCTTCCTATGAATTCATGTTTGATAATTATATCATTGATTAACATTAACAAACTGATCTAAGAACTCACAAAACATAGAATTTATCAGCTCTATTAACATGTTTAGTCAATTCATTATCGATAAAGACATATACATGAACTCAAAGTCCACATTCCTGCATTACAAGGAAATCTTTGGGATATTTTCTTCCTATATCCTCAACTAGGGATACCTAGTCTGCATAAAGATCATATAGAACCAATGATATACTTTCAACTGTTTGACAATGTCATAAATCATCATAAGTGGGTATAAATTCATGATCATCACCTAGTTTATCCTATTGATGTTTATAAATTGCCTCATACGACCATCCATCTTCTTTGAAAATAACACTAGACAAACCCATGATGACACATTGGAAAAAATGAAAACACTATACATTAGATGATCTATTTAAATATGCGACTCCCACAACGTCAATGGTTCCTTCAGATATAGTTATAATGAAATTGGAGTAGAATTCTGTTGTATTTCTATCTAATAATTGATATCACAATGAGGTGATATCATAATAAACTTCTCAAAAAAATCATTTGAAAAATATTTAATAACCCTAAGAACAACCTCCATCCGAGGATCCACTAATTCCACAGAGAAAAAACCCACATGAGAAAAAAGGGACACATAAATCTTCCCCCAAACTGAATACTCTTCTCTCAAATGTGAACAGTATATTGGACATCAACATTCATGAAAATGACACTCTTCTAGAATTAATTGATAAAATAACCTAGATAATACAATTTGTTCATGATAAGGATTAAATTGTATGGTATTATCTTTGATATGAAAATATAGTTACCTGACTCATCTGGCCCCATCATCAGTCTATAACAACAAACAAATAAAAAATGTATTGAATCTGACTAATGTGGTGAATGCCTAGTTAACATGAATCCTCTCTTCCTATAATCATAGTGTGTTTTATACAGAGGTAGAAATGAATGAGAGTAAAGATCCCAAATCAAACATGTAAAAATCTAGGGTATATGATAATATGATATTATATCTAATTATCTCTATCCCCTCTAGTTTTTTAACCTCCAAAAAATACTATTTTTCATTCCCAACTCCCTTACATCTCTACTAATGACCGCCTCAATGAAAAAATAGAATAATATCCCTTAGTATGAGGAACATCCTATGGTTGACCACTTCCAACCCCATTCTTTATTGATAATGCATAAACTAGATATGACTACTATTGATACAGTCATATTGGAAACATATACTAATGATGATGATGAAACAGACCACCTACACGATATTGTGCTCTAATAACCACAAGGAATAAATTATTATGATTTCCATGTCCCCCAAAATGAATTAAACTCGTACAAATCAAGCAAGAAAATTTTTAAACCAGTATCCCTAGAAGGTAGAAAAAAGTGTTGTTGAGGTTGACTCCCCACTGGTCGGAACCTCATATGTCTTGGCCCCAGAGGCGTGATACTAAAAACACATATCTTTGAAAATACATGATGGTTACCCTCTGATGTAAAACCTTCCGGTGAGAAAATAACCATGATCAAATCATGATCCTTCTATAATTTCATGGAGATCAAAAATATAAAAGGATTAACTATATACTAGATAGAAAAATTGCGTGCTTCTTCAAGATATTAATCATGGATTCCTCGTTAGGAGAATGGTTTGGGGTAAAATTGGAAAGATTAAATTGAATTGTCCCATGGTCTTGAACAAACAAACCTTCATACTAATGAGAATGGTTATCTTTAATATTCCCAAACCTCATGGTTGATTATAGGAACTAAACTCAAAACTTCATTGGAAATTAAGTCAACAACACATATTCTTTGTTATGGTCACCAAGATACATGATCCACCACTGGAAAACAACTCCATCAATCTGAATAGCTACTAATTACACTATTTACACTCCCTATTACAATATCAAAATTAATATGACATTGAGTTCCTCTAACCGATTTATGATCTCCTGATTATATATACATCCTTGTATAATTCTATGACTACTATTGGATGAAACAAAATTTCCTCTAACAATGACCTTCCACCTAAACAAAATAATCCCTTTAAGACTCAATTGACTAAGCCTGTTAGACCACACCTACCAAAACCACATGTGGATGAAATATAGGATCCATAATTGTAAAGAGAGACAAGGATATCCTAATCCTGATAGTATGATATTTTAGAAATATTCATTAAATTTTTTCATTATCACATTATAGAACAATCTATTTTAGATAAGAAAATAAGTAATAATGATGTACTCACATTTCCAAGGTGCATACCATACAGATTAAATCACCCCACTTGGTCTCTTTATTATATTATATTCCAAGAATCGAATCATCATGGGCCCTTAAAACCCATGTCTAAGCTAGTCTCCCATGTCCAATGTCATGAAGTATGAAAAAGTGACAATATTTCCATACCAACAAACACAATACCCATAGTTAAAAATCCAAAATCCACCCTATATCTTATCCAAAAGCTCTTATACGACTATACACATCCCCCTCCTACAAAAGATACCCCACTTGGTCTAATAATGAAGGAAAATAGACAGAAAACACCCAATGCCACCTTCAGTAGGACTAGAGTCGGAATCAAGCTCTTAGGGTATAAAAATCACTATTAAATAGTGACCATTTAACTATATAAAATTTCATAGAAGATATGATAAATCATTTACAAGAAATGATATGAAATAATGTAATATTAAACAAACACAATTCCACAATGGATGTTTAATATAATTATATACAATGTGTCTACAAAAAAGTACCACAAGAAAATTATAACAAAGAGACACTCCAATAACTCAAAAGTATAAGATAGAATGTCTATAATGGTCCATGATTACCTCATAAAATCCTAGAAAATATTTTATTTTTATGTGGAATAAGAATACAAGTTTTCATAGTTAGATTAAACATAGCATATTGTGTTCCCTGATAGATAGAGAATAATAACGCATCAGTGAAAAATATCAGAAAAAACCTAAAATGTTATGCTAATAAACATGTTCCACACCACGAAACACTTAAGGAATAAAACATCCAATTATAGTAATACAATAATAATATAGATTAATGGGTATGCTACACTGGTTTCCATGGGATTTTTTTTCTCTCAAGCCTCGTGGTCATTATCATGGCGCTGAAAACACTTTCACATAGAATCATTCATAGTGAAATATAAGACATCACATCACATCTCAACTATAGGATCATCGAATATAATATCACATCCACATCCATATAAGAAAATTTTTTTGGTGTTGTGAACCAAGAGGACATCATTATAGTTTCATGCACCTATTGCATCCCTTGTCCACCTTAAACATTATCCCTTAATTTGTTACATAAAATAACAATTAGTGAAACCCATAATATCATAAAATAAATTATCATTGAAAAATTATTTATAAAAAATAATTACTTTCAAGGTAAATACAACAATATTACTAAAAAACTCAATAATATGTGCTTACATTCTATCAATCCTCATACACAATATGGGATAGCATGGGGAATTACATAAAAAGGGGTGAGGAATAAAACTCAGTATGAGAATAAAAATACATAGAATAATGTGAAGTGTAAAAATTTGATTGATGATGTAAATCATGGATAAATAAGATGGTGAGAATAATAATGTTGAACAATGAGGAATGGTATAACAATATATCATAAAGGAAACAAGGGAATGTCCCAACAATGTAAAACATGATAACATAAACATAAGTAATGCGTAACAATGAGGATATCACAACATATCATTCTTATGAAAGAATACATTACACCATTAATTGTATCACATGAGATAAAAATATTACCAAATGAAATGGAGTGTTATCTATCCATACCCATCACATTCATTTCATTTCATTTCATACATTGGTTTTGTAAAATTTTATTTCAAGATCATGGAGTGTGGATTCTATATATATATATATATAAACATATATATAAGTACCCAATAAATGTAGGATAAGTACCTCTAGTTGAATAAACTTATGTGGAAATGGGGATGTGTATTCACTAGAAAAATATTTTGAATGGATAAATTCAGGGATATTTTTCAATAGCATAATGATGGTACATAATGATTAATGAGGGGGATTAATGAGAGTTAAAGTGGTATCCCAAGCCATGGACATCATAAGAATACAAACTAAGATATTTAAAATTATATCACAGTATGAGATATTGGAAATCAAATTGCATAGTATAATTATGGGTCTTGGATAAATTTGAGAATGAGAGAATCCATTACCATGAAAGGGTTGTATTAAAATCATGGGATGCGATTTTTAATAGCTTGGGGATACCTTGGGATTTCTATAGAGAGGGTTTGGAAGATAATCTTCATGATTTAATGGTTTAGGTAATGTAAAATGATAGATTGGGTTCGTATTTATGTAAAAATAGAGTTGACTTCTTTATAAAATTTAAAATTTAGGTTTTGGAGTTAAGGATAATAATGTAATCAAATATGAAAACATTATCATATATTTTAAACACAATTTCCACTAATGTGGATGAGTTTTCAAAATTTTATAAGGTCATGAACTTATCTAATTCAAAAAATACCCATGCTCCCATAGAATTGAGTCATGTTCATAAAGAATCTATTTTTTTATAATAAAATATTATAAACATTGTGAATGTTTTATTAAGGATTTATAAAAATAATCAAAAACTCAAAAAAATATTTTAAATGGTAAATATTTATTTGGTCTTGGATACCTATTATATAATATATTACATCTTATTTGGGTAATTATTATGTAATAATAAACACCTAATATTTACACCATATTTAATTTTTTAAAATAATTCGGTTGTCTTAGAAAACTATGTGAAAATCACTATTTGATAATTTTGAAAAAATAATTTTAAAAAATAATATTTATTTTATCAACTAATTATCAAAATTTGAGGATATGACCATTTAAATGAAAAACCCTCATTTAATAAAAATCCATGTTTTTGAAAATAATAGTTTCATAACCCTTATAAAAATTACATTTCACACTCTAAAAGTATATTATAATTTATATTTTTTAAAAAAAATTAAAAAGTAATTTTTATTAAAATATATATTTTTTTAAATTTTTTCTAAATTCGTCAAAAATTGTGTATTTATTAATATATATATTTTCTAAGAATAAAATTTGATATTTATCATATTATAATTTATTTTTTATGAGAAAAATTATTTAATCATTTGAAAATTATTAAAAAAATATATAACTATAACGATTATTTAATTAAAAAGAAAATATAAAAATTTATACTATTAGGGTTTAGATACATAACACTTTGTTACACTAGTAGATTAACTATGTGTATGGTGTGTGGTGGTAATAATTTCGTATATTGGTTATGTTAACATGGTTTGTGTCGCGATCTCAATGATCATTAAATTATATCATGAATGATTTCAAAAATATTTTATTTTTTGGATATCAACTTGGATTACATCAAGTGAAAATAGTAGTGATGTAATCTGAATCATACTTTCTAATAATTGATCATTATAGGGTATAATCCTACCAGTTTAGGATATTTATTCTTTGTATTTGTCAATTGGATTCATAATAACCATATATTTCTAGTAAGAATACGATCACTATATAACAACTATAATTTCAATGGTTATGATTCCTAATGGTTTTAAAATCTATAGTTATAAAACATAAAAATGATCCAAAATAATTTCAGTCCATGTCTTTTCAATAATTTCATTTCTTAATATACAAAAAACTCATTTAAGAATGGAATTTCATTTTTTAATGATTTGGTTGTTACATTCATCCTGGATTCGTAAATTTTAACGTTGAAATTTTATTTTATATAGTAAAATAGAGTAGGGTAATTATATTTCATTACCTCATCCTGTTCCAATGGAGATTATTCATACATGTGGTACAACCAAAATTCTTTTTTCTTGGAGATTTTTCTAATTTTGTAGAACATTATCTCTATGGTGTATGATTTAAATCATCTGATTCTCAAATGAAATATCATTTTCTGTTGGAACCACATCTATATTCAGTACATGTGAGGGATCTATATGTTGAAACTTAATAAGGATACATAAAACACATCATTTAATTAATATTTGTTATATGGGATTACTAGTCGATAATCCACAACTTCGATGTGATCGAGGATATTGAAGGGGATAATGTATCTTGGAATAAAATTTCCCTTCTACAAAAACCTAATAAATTAAATTTATAATGATATAGAAAGGAATAATTTATATCCATCCCCAAAATATAGATCATGTAGATGACTATCTACATAAATATTAAGTTTATTTTTTGGTATTTCATATGTAAATAAATGATTTAAAACATTTCTATCATATCGTTGCTATGATCTAGTCCCATTAGCTTCCAATCACCATCATCATCCTAGCATGACATAGTACCACACTTCATCCTATATAGTTCCACATAAGTATCCATTTGAAATATTGAATGGATAGTTTTCATATATGATAACTCTATTAGGTTATGGTATTGATCCCAATATCCATAGAAATCCATTTAACATGATCTCAACATATCCTCTAAAGATGAAATGGTTTTTCCAACATAACATCCTTATGAGGATGGTAAGAAGTACTAAAATATAGATCAATATCGAATTATTGCTGAAATATTTTTCAAAACCTCATGGTAAACCTCATATCTTGATCACATATAATACAGAGTGGAATTCCATGTAGTATTACCACTTCTCTTATGTAAGTTATATATAGTAGGCCAAGAGAGAAATAAATCTTCATTGTGAGGAAATTCACTAAATTTATTAGGCGATAAACTACCACCTAAATGGTTTAATTATCATTAAAGACTCTAGGGAGTCATATTATTAAATATAGGGAAATGTTTTTTCATTTACATACTAGCATGGGAAATAGTTTCATCATTTATTTATAAACCTATTGTTCAGTCTTGACTTGATGGCTTACCATGATTCGAGATAAAAATCCAACAATATCCCAATTCATGTTATCCCACCAGATGTTTTTACTTGATATATATATATATATCATAGTGATTCTTGGATGAATAGAATATGATGAGAAATGCACATCAACTATAAGATCCCTCTTCAATTATAGTTTTAATGGGGTATAGATCAGGATTCCTAAATATATAACTCTATCTTCAGCAGTGTTGGACTATGGAATATTTTCTACCTTTAACTCTAGAAACTAATAATTTTTTGAAAACATTTTTAATTTCAATAAATATATGGTGTCGATATTGTTTTATCATGGAAGGGTGAATGCTATTTGATAATTCACATTTCTAATCCTTTCAGGTCCAACATGACTGGAACCCTTGTAACCATCATCATATATTAAGTTCTGGGATCCAATTTACTCAAGAATATTTATCATTATTTTCAATACATGAACAGAACTAGATTCAAAATGGAAATATTTTATCAGTTCTAACAAACTCTATTGGATAATATTCAACTACTTTTGTATGAATATATACATAATAGTTTTTAGGATCAATATATAAGTCACACTTCCACCAATAGTTATAATGTTACCAAATATTTAATGTGAAGATAACCACATCCAAATACATAACATCTATTAGGTAATTCTACTAATGGAATAAAAAAATATTCAATGAAAGGCTACAATATTTTATCTTGCATGAGTACACAATAGAATCACTATTTAAATCTTTCATTACTAATCACAAAAACATCCCATCTAGTGGGTAATGTGTGTACAGGTGTAGTGATTATCACCTTATTGTTCTATATGAATATCTATTACAATTCATCCTTCTAGAAAAATACGAATTCCTTTATAGTGATATTGGATAGTGGTCTTGATAATCCTGATAAGTTTATCAAAAATCATTGATAATTCCAGGCTAATCCAACAAAATATGGGCGCCCATCAATTATGTTGGTCGGGGCCATCCTAAAATTGCATTTATTTTTTTGAGGTCGTGCATTTATTCATTTATTAGTGATAACATGCCACACAAATGTTAATTTCTCTAATGAAAAATCATATTTACTATAATTTTCATATATATTTTACTTCGAAGAATTTTTCATTGTAGTATTAAAATACTCATCATATTCCCCCATTATTTTGTAGTAGATAAGATTATCATCTATAATGACTATCAAAAATTTGTTAAGGTAATCCCTAAAGACTATATTCATCATTTACCTGAATATATCTAGATCATTAGTGAGTCCAAATGTTATCACAATGAACTCTTAATTCTTGTACCTTGTATGAAAATATGACATAAGGATATACTCCTCTTTCACTATTATATGGTAATATCCAAATTTAATATCCACCATGAAGAAGTATTAGGATCCATATAGCTGAAATTACTAGAAATCCATCCATGTTAAAAGATTCCTATTCATTATTATTATCTTTTTTAGGTCATAATAATCAATTTTGTGGTGCATTTATCCATTATTGTTTAAAATTAGAAGTACCAGTGAACCCCAAAATGAAGCACATATTAATATAAACCATTTATCAATTTATTATGTTCTTTCTTATTCATATCATCCAATTTAATCATAGATATTATATATGGAGTTTTATATATTTTAAATTCTCCTGGTAAATGATCTATTAATAAATCAAACTCATGGAATGGAGTATGACTAATAAATTCTTTTAGAAACACAACAAGAATTCCCATAAAATGGGAATGTCATCAAGGAAGATATTATATTTTTTCTCAATCATTTAGACTATATACACATGCATATAATTTTATGACATCCATGCATGTGATGATGATACCAAAGGAGATTCAGCTACCTTTTTTACCTTGTATATAATCAACGAGAGATTTGAGATATAGAGGGTGATTTCATTGTCATGAAAATTTAGGTTATTTTTATATATGTAAATCCAATATATGCCCATAATTTCATCATATTCTAGTAATGATAGTATCGCAACGTTCCCATAGAAGTTGAACCAACAAATAGACACCATGGAGAAGTTATATACACTAGATACAATAATTTCCACATTTTCGGTCTTCACTGATAAATAAACATACATATTTCTAGGAAGTGATTGAATGTTTATACTAATAATATGTGATACAAAATAATTCATTGATTTAGATAAAATAAAACATTGATTATACACAAATGAGAAACTACTAATCCTTCGACCAATTCATTGTCAACATCCAAAAAAGTAATTGTCATTTAACAAGACCACCCTCACTCTCTAGTACTTATAGGTTGTTATTTTCTATTATCATTGAGAACCCTTAGATTAGGCCATATATTAAAATATTGTCCTTGACCCCTGAAGTTGAAACATTCCACAGAAGGATGAGGGTTGACTAAATAAATTATTTATTCAATCACATTAATCAGTTTCTCCTATCAGAATTTATTATCACAGTTACCTTCATTCCTAAATTTAATACATTTAAACACCACCTTCATTAAATTTTGTGGATGATTCTACCCATAATACTGACATGTGGGTTATTTTAATTTATTTCCCCATAGTATTTCTCAACCAAACTTCTAGAATTTAAATACATTCACTAGTTATTGTCATCATAACCATGACACACTTTGGTTTTTCTAATCTCATTTTCATCATTGAGGGAACATCAAAAAATTTATTCATAGATGTTAAAGTCTCTAATAGCCATTATTTTTTATAGATTAATCTTTATCCCACCAACTAAGTGGTCATATTCACATATATGTTCCACGGTGGAGATGTATGTGTATCTTGATAGTATAGTGAGGTTTTCTTTATATACACTAATATATGAAATGTTCATTTAATTTATGATGAAGAATTCCCTTTAAATGTTTTTGGATACAGAATGGAAAATATTTGTCGAAAAATATTTTCCAGAAATCCTTCCAACTCATAAAATGAATATCCCACTGAACGATCATATTTTTGAAAGAAATTCACCATTAATCAGCTAGTCCCTCCATATTATTTATAGACCCTATTAGCTTCACATTCATAGAGTATTTTAGAAAAATAATATTTTCCATATTATGATTATCTATTTCTCCATAATGAAGAAATTTTGAGGTCTATTTAAATTATTATTCCTTCATCACATAAAGGTCCCAATTTCAACTTGTTCTTTCTTATTGGGGTTTTTTGAATTTCTCCAGATCAATTTGTTTCAAAATATTGGTCAATTTAAATATTACAATCCCAATGTTTCTTATTACTGCTCCCTTTGGGTTTAGGAATTTCATTTGGGTTGTTGTCACATTGCCCTCTCATTATTTACATACATGGTTTCTCATATATATTTCAATTGACTTAAAATAAATTCAAAATTAGGGATGCATTTTTTTAAACTAAGAAATAAATAAATGGTAAACCATTAACATTAAAGGGATAAATAAAAAATATAAATATTCTATAACCAATGAATTTATATGTTTTAGTATTATTTTACCATAATCTATTTCCTATCATAAAATATTTGGGGAATTTTAGTTTTCTTAATAAGTGATTGTAAGGAGATTATGATTTTACCAAATCATATCCCCAAGGTGTTTCAGACTATGTGTGCCGTAAGGTTCATTGTCATTCACCAGGATAAAAAATTGTCTACGAAAATGCATACATTTTTTGGTTATCACTTATATACACATCTTTTAAAGAACCATATCCACTTATGGTGTCCATGAAAGGATGGATTTTTTGGAAACCACATACAATATAAATCAACAAAATTTAGGGATATATTTATTACGTTTAGTCGTATCCATAAACAATCCATTGAGGTTTTCTAATATTAATAAAAATTAAACAAAATTTCCTTTGATTCCAACTACAACAACGCTTGTATTCATTAACTTTTATTTTATTATTTGTTATACAAAATCACACTTATAAAATCTTGAAGATCATGAGGCCCACTGTTATTATAAAATATGTTACATAACATTATAAAATGATATATAAATACCAAAACAATATTTAATATCTATTTGAAATGTGATTAAGTTCCACTGAACCTGTAATAATGCATGAGATAACTAGTTGATGTACATAATAAATTAATGAGATATAAATCCATGTATAGGAATAAATATCAATAGAGTAATGTAAATAAGTAAATGTGATACGTGGGGAATATCAAGTTAACATAATAGGTGAGAGAATAATAATAATGGAAAATGAGGCATGATATAACATGTGAATAGAATATATCATGGTAATGTGTAAACAATATAAAGCATGAAAATATGACATAATTCAATGATAAATTCAAATCAATAAATTGAAGGGGTTTTTAGGATGAATTCCCATCAACTATACATGGTATCTAATCAGATTAGAATACATCCTAGTGAATTGGAGAAATATATGGATTCACCAATCACATTCATAACACTTATATTCATATGTGTGCAACATAAATGTACAAAATAACAATTAGAATCATCAATTTAAATCACATGATTGAGGATTTTAGGATAAACACATGGAAATATATATTAAATTAATTGTAGGTATATCTTGTTTAATAAATATAAGTGTAAATTTTTAGGCGTATCCCTTCAAGACTGTATAACATGGAATAATTGAAGGATAATTTTTAGAATCATAAAGGGGGTACACAAAGGGTCATGGGAGGGTTTAATGAGATTGAAAGGCAAATATCATTACATGGAAATCATTTGGATAGTATCAGGGTTATTTAAAGTAATATAATTCCATGATATATTATAAATAAAAAGTAAAAATATAATGAAGGTTCTTGAAAAAAGTATAGATGGATAATATCACTATCTTTGGGAGGGCGATTCTAAACGTTTGGGCGTAGCTTACATGGTATTGTGAGAACCTTGAGAGATCTATATAGATGGAATAGAATATTAAATTATTTCTCCAATCATTTTGGGTGAAGATGAATGGTAGATAAGGATAGTATTTATATATAAAGACAGGGGAATTATTTTTTAATTTCAAATTTTAGGTTTCAAAATACAAAAATGGAAATGTTATAAAAAACCCACATCTACCAATTTTTTATCCAAAGAGGACTTGTTTTCATTATTTATAATTCCTATAACTAATGTCATTAAATCTATACCCATATGGACATAGAGGTGAGTCATGTTCCTAATGAACTGATTTCAAAACATCTAAATAGAGTAATGGTTTTAGAGAATTTATTATGGATTTATATAGTTAATAAAATAACATCCAAAATATATTCAAAATAAAAAATATCTATTTTTTAGTTCATAACATTTATGTAATATATTTCATCACTTTTTGGTACTTATGATGTCATAATATATACGTATATATATAATGTTTTTATTTTTTTCACCAAAATTAGAATCACTCATAAAATTATGAAAATATATTTATTGGATATTTTTTACATGATTATTTATGGAATATTTTTTATTTTATCAAATTAATATACTATATATTATAATTTAAACTTATACATGTAATGTCCCCATTTAGAAAAAAATAATGTTTTTATAAAATAACCACTTCCAAACACTTATAAAAATTAAATTTGATTAAATAATATTAATTTATATATTATATTTTTTAAAAATATATTTAATAAGAATATGTTATTTTAATAATAGGTATTTAATAAATTCATGAATTTATGAAAAAGTTTGACATGATTAAAAATATACATTAAAAAATTTATTTCTTTTTCATTGTAACAAAATAGAAATTTAATGAAAGTAAATATTTTATAATTTATAAAGTATCAATAGGAAGGGATAAATATAACAATTAATTTTTACAAAAACAAATATTGAAAATCATATTTTTGGGGTCTAGATACATATCCCTTTCTTATAAAAAAAATTCCCAAAGGGGAAGGTGGTTATTAATGAGTCTTTCTTAGGGTGGTTTCACAATCATGGTTTAGGATGTGGTATCGATGAGAATGAAATTTTCACAAAAATAGAATCCCTTATGATTAAGATGTTTTATATCATTTAGGATTGATAAAGGGAAAATCTCAGTAATGATATCATCCATAGATGCTCAAAAAAATTTGGTTCATAGGTCATGCTCCTACCGGGTGAGACCATAACAATCTATCTTTCAATTTGATCCATTATAACCCCATACGTATACTAAGAATATGATCAGTAAACAACAGATATAGTATCAATGGTAATGATTCATTGTAGTGTTCTAAATATGATAGTACATAACTTATAATAGTCTAAAAACTAAATCATTTCATGCGTTTTTTATAATATATTTTCTTAATAAAGAATTTATTTATATAAAAAGGTAATTTGTTTTATATACATTTTCTTTTGTACATATCAATCTATGGATTAATCCCATTGTGTACAACCTCATCATCACATCAATATTGACCACTAGAGAACTTTTTACTTGGATTCATCACAAACCATGTGTATCAACATTACATGTAAGAGTGAGTGAGGAATATTTGGTAGTCATCCATATATCCTCACTATCAGTATGTTGGAAAAATAACCCAAAAACCATTTGGTTATTTGAAAAAATTGGTTGACATGGGTTGGGAGAGCATAGAAATCATAATTTAATTCAAAAGTATACATAATTGCCTAAAAAATCCCAACCAAAGGGTTCAGAGCCAAATTATTATCCCGAATCATAATATCACCATGAATCCTCAAAATCACAACCAATTTTTTAAGTACCTATAATTTATGACACCACACAAGTAAGAAAAAATACAAAAGACTCTTTCCATGTTATTTCAAAAGTTGAGAAAAAGTAGAAAGATTTTATTACCTACAAATTTAACTATTCCATCCCATTTATTTTATATTTAAGAGTGAAAAACGTCTATCCACACATACAATTTTAATTAAAAAATTAATTAGTCATTTTAACTCATGAAATTTTAGTTTCATTTTTCACAAGGTACTCCACCTCTATAGGAAAACAATAACAAAAAAATAACATTTAAAACAACCCATCATCCTCATGCCAACAATCCCTACATATATATAATTTCACATCACCACCAAATCCCACTACAAAATCCACATATCATAACCACTTACTCATTTTAATTTCCACATATCACACCAATATCTCATCACATCCACCCCTCACACCACAACCACACTTCAAAACAACATAACGAAAACATTCCACACATTTACATTAATAATTTTAGATTTAATCGTGGCTCTTATCATTGAATTTACATTACATTATTGATTGTATTCTAACATAAAAAATTGATTCAGAGGGAAATGAAATATTTTCTGAAATATGAATTTTTTGAAAAACATAATTCATGTTGATATCAACAAATCACATTAAAATATTTCAAAAAATATGTAATCCACTACACAATTAAATACCTAGTGTCCATGATTTTTAGCAAGAATCAATAAAGTATAATCCCAATAAAAAGTAAATAGAAATTGGTAAAACACACAGATCCATTCCCTTCCCCTTCAATTTTAATTAAACAAATTCTTTATCTTCATTAGTATACTTGAATCTATATTCTGAATTGATAAAAAAATCATAAACCAACCCATATGTTATAATTATAAGAAACAATAAGGATCCCTTGCCTAAAATGAAACATTCTAGACTAGTCCCAATGGATGGAATAAGAGGAACAAAATTTACAAGAATCCCAAACAAGGATAAAACCTCAATCAACTAATAAATTAACAACCCATATCATTACCATACGAAAAATTTACCCAAACCAATTTTTTAATGATAAAATACATTCATATATTATGAACAAGAAGAATGTGTGGATAAGATTATAGTGTAACTCAACTAAAATAACAAAGTATCCATATCCTAAGGGTGGAGATTAAATCCAGTAGGGAATAAGATAATATCCTCAGGAAATAATCTGGAGTATTTCCTAAACCATGGAAAAATAATAAAGAATTTTAGGTTTATAAGGGTTTGAGTATTTTTAGGAAGTCTAAAAAACATAATTGAATTGTGAATCCTTCCTCAAAACACAAAAAAAAAATTCTGAAAAAGGGGAGGATAATAACGAATGTAAATAAAATAATTTGTACTCAGGCTGGTTAAATCCACATATGAAATAATAGTGATCAGAAGGATTTAATATAAAAATGATAAGAAGGGAATTCATCACAAACCAAACCACCAAACCAAATAACCCATTTTCTTAGAAAAGGGCGTATTACATATCTCTATTCCATTAAATATCCATGCAAAAATAGATGAACAACAAAAACCAAACCCTGAGACTCCACAACATTTCCAACCCCTCTATTCCATAACAACTTATATATGGAACTAGCCTCTATGTCATAACCTATATATAAGTGCATTCTATATAAAAAGGGAAAGAACCACTAAAACTCATTATAGAGAAGAAGTTTTTCTTTTAAGAAATTATAATATTTCTGAATATATTTTAAGAGTTGTACATTGAGATGACGTGTAATTATAAGGCTCGGTGTGCTAAGAAATAATTTTATCAAAATATTTATTATATTTTATATTTCACACCCCCAATTAATTATACAAAACATGATATATCTTAAATGGTTGATTATATGTGAAATAAAAGACGACGGTTGGGTATGGAATACAATGTTTACCCTTGGAACAATATAAAATGAGTTGACATGAAACATTCAGAACTGCCGCTTATTGGTGGTGTGATTATGGGAATGAATGAATTAAATAATTAATTTAATAATATTTCCATTAGCTAATTAAAATCATATGAATTAGTATTCAGGGAATTTTAATGAGGTTGGCCTCATAAATATCCCATCTTCCAGTGAGATATCCTCCCCTCTTCCATTGGAGATGAACAAAAACCCATTAAAATTTGCCAGATCAAAGCACAATGTACACAATGACATTCCCCGAATTTGATGGAGAGAATTTTGTTCAATAGAAAATGATCAAAAAATGGATATGTTATATATATGGTGATTTATAATCCTTTCATTAAATTATAGAGTAGTTAAATTATTAATCACCAATCATCACCCTCCATCCACCCAGCGTTTATCTAAAACAGTTAAAACTAGATTAATCTCATTTTATTATCACATTTTCTTATCCAGATTTCACATTCTGGATCGTCATCCAAGAATAATTGGCCAATTTTTTTTGGAAAATTATTATTGTTAAATCATCCCTATATTCATCATGTTTTTCACAATTAGAACATTATTGTTACAAGATTGATAGTTGTCAAGTGACCTGAGCCTGATCTGATGCGTCGTTTTTTAGTAGATCGGTTAAACCATAATGAAATCATGAGTAGAGAATTGATATGGAATATCTATGATGAAAGGATGTGAAATCCCATGATTTGAAGCTGTATTAATATGTGATAAATGAATGGAAGTGTGATTAATGAAGAATGAAACCCTTGTTCATTACAATGATAGATTTCTATAGAATGATAGACGAAGAGCATGATTCATGATTAGATCCAAATATTTTTAAGGAATCATGGAGGGATATAATTTGGTTTGACCATATTCAATACATGGTTAATTATTGGTAGAAACTCATTAATTATTTAAAAAACATGACAACATGATGTGTAGAATGAAGAACACATGATGTGCAGCCCCCTCAGAAGTGATGTTAGGGATTCAATGAAATTAAAGGTAACACTGTATGTACCACTTCCTAACATGAAATGTACCCCTCCCCTAATTAGATAACCCACGTGATGGTCATAAACTTGGAGACTATGTGTAAAGGGAAACAAACATGGGTTTACCACATGGGAAGATCTTACGTGGACCAACACACAATGTACCAAATTTTATCGAAATGGGGTCCGAATATATTGGAATGGCCAGAGGACATGGGAAGATCCCCAGATAGGTTAGACTTGTCATGTATTCTATCTATTAACCATATACCCCTACACAAATGGGACACATGTACTTACCTGAGAAATAGACATGTGGTGAAGCGGGACCATAGGCCCTATTGGTACCCTCACATGATGTGTACAACAAAAGCTATTCTGAACGATATAAAAAATTCCATATCTTGTTTGTTTGAACAAATATTTGTATTCTACCTTCCAGATGCTTATCCAAATTATATTTTCACATAGAAATCATTGGTACCCTCAAATGTGGGTTTTGATATACGATGTGAAATACTTTGTGTTTGGAACGTGCTGAAGCAACATCTGATGATAGTAGAGATCATACAGAATCACCAGAGAAGTACTGATCATACCCTCGAGTTGGGATGGGCAGTGAAATTTCTACATGGTTGTTAAATAGTTACCCTCTAGTAAGGTAGGGATGTTTTAATCCCTGATTATCTTTCCATGTTACCTTCTAGTAGGATCGGGCAGTGGAGTTCCTTATCATTCCTATATTACCCTACAATAGGGATGGGCATTGACATTTTCTGATGACATATTTCATCCATAACCCTCCGATTGGACTATTTAGTTGAAATATCTCATGAAACATCAGGAATACCCTTCAATTGGATTGGGAAGTGGTATTCCTTGATGAACTTCTTTAGTGGTACCTTTTAGCTAGGCTGGGTAGTGGCATTACTTAGTGACTACCAGAGTTGGATCGTCCCATCGTACCAAGGTAGGAGATCGTTTCAAAAAAAATGGGTGACCCCTCAACTATGTGGCACAATGATGAGGTGTAGATTGATAGAAAATTGGAATCGCGAGAATGAAATAGTCTTTTACCATTGAGACACATTCTTTGGATGCGAACTAATACCATACAGGCGGGTTATTTACACCCAAATCGGATAGTATCAAGGTGTGGTGATTGAGTCCCTTTTACTTATTTGTCTTGGATGGACACATGAGGTGTTAGAAATCATGGATTCACATACCATGTAATTTTTGGAGACTCTTCTTCTTGTTATGTGATGTGATATGGAGATACCATTACTCACTCATTTGAGCTTATTTGAATGGGCATATTTATATATACATAAATCCTTCTTCAGAACAATCTTCTTGGTATTTTGTTACTCTCCATCATGGAAAGGAAAAGATGTGTTGTGTATTCCATGTGCATTCTCTATATAATTTCTCATGGTTGGTCATGCCTAATCTCTAGCTATTGGTAGGAAATACTTAATTACAAGATAATATTCTCTTCAATTTATTCTCCATGTATTTTGTCGACCTCACTTTCACCCTCCTATTGGTTTGTTCTATATTCTTTGACTATACTGGGTTCTATATACAACATCCATCTTTAGTTATATTCTCTTTCCACTCCCCAATTATCATTTTAGGGTTTTCTAATGGGTGTATATATACTCACCCCATCATGGGATTTGACCAACACATGAAATGTCTTTTGTAGACGGTAGACATGTTGATCGTGACTTCAGGGGAGATTTGGGATACAGACTACATGGACTGCATATAGTGGTCATTTCTTGGGATAAATGAGATGGGATCTTAGTTGTATAAATTTTATATTTATGTCACCTTTATACATATTTCTTCCTGGGAATATATTTTCCCCTTTTTTATTTCATTATACACTACCGTACATAGTTCATTTTAGTGGTATGTTTATTTTTTCTATATTTATTGATTTTTATTTTATTTTATTTATTTTCCACTAGACTTTTTAAGTTAGTTGGATATGTGTGTAGGAATTTTGGATGATAACTCTCAATGATTAGTGTTCCTTCAGCACTTTTATCTATCCCCAGGCCTATGGATGCAGGCTTGGAGTAGTTGTGGATCGATCACCGGCCTGGGTCGGATCAGGAAATATTGGAATCATATGTGGTTCTACCATTATGAAATTGTACAAAAATTTCTATAAAAACGTTTTTTTGTTTATGGAAGTGGTTTCATAGTGTCACAAGTGGGGATCTTAAGACGTGGTGTTCAGGGATGGTGCAGTGGTCGACGTAGCCATTCCCCAAGAACTTGACCACCTGCTTGTCGACTTTGTATGTTGGGAATTTTTTTTCAAGTATAAATGGTACATGTTTTGTATAGTATTTAGTCTATGATTTTCCTTCATGATTGTTCTACCCATTTTTGTTTATATATATATATTTATATGCTCATCTGATTTTGATACTCTTTGAAAACTTTTTGGATGCCTGCACAATGCCAACCATCTAGGAACCAGCTCTGGTTCATGATGACAACCCTATAAGCGATGAGGCCTCTGTTAAGGGTCCATAATGTGATCCCCAAACTCTAGGTGGGAAAATAGAGGAAACCCACCTATTGAGAATTATGATGTACTTTTAGAGTAGGATAAAGACGTGTGCAGGCTGAGAACACTCCGTGAATTCTAGTATTTGAGACCACTGAGGTTCCTTTGTGAGCTAGATCCTTTGATAGTAGAGGATTATATAGAGTTAGTGGTATACATCTTTATGATTTTTCATAATCCAATAGAATATATGGAGGATCCAAAAACAAGGGTTTTTCATAATGTAGAGGGTAATTATTGGAACATTTTTATCCAAATTCTAGATCATTTGACACTCTCAGGAGAGGACATCACACAAAAATTTAGTGAGGAGTACTATAGCTACTACATACGCTCTGTTTAGATTTAGGAGGATCCATTGATTTATCATAGATGGGTATCAGTTTCATATTATATGGATAAGTTAAAAAAACCTTACATTCTACTCTCTCGACATGATCAATGATGGATACATACGAAGAAAGATATTTTATAAGGTCATTCATTGAGTTATCTGATCCAGCGTTGTTCCCTAGAACACCCCCACCTAAGCGAGGATGTTTGAGAGAGAAATAGTGATAAATATATATTTGATTGAGGAAATTAAGATAGATGGAGCTGGTAGTGGGGGAGACATGGCTGAGTCGTCTACTACAGTAGGAAGGTTCTAAATATATTAGAACAGGAGGCACTTCCAAGTGCAGGCTCAGGGATGTGGTCGTACAATACATGGGTAGCATAGAGCTCAAGGGTATCTAGGGGAGGACTAATTCATTTCTTGTAGAGGGTGAGGTCACATGGAATGAGATTTCCCGACCATAGATTTTTATAATTCAAGGTGGATAGCTAATGGACCACCACGAAAGAGAAATTTCCATTTTCAAGGTTCCCCCCAGGTGTGGACAAAGTGGTCCCCATTGAGGCAAAGCAGGAAGAGGAGCAGTAGGAGTAGTAGGTGGGGGATGACACAATGAAGTCCTCCCACAACCACAAATAGGTGAACCACATCAGTCTCTGTGAGAGAGAATTTAGCACTGCATATAGCTACCAGATTAGGATATTTATGATCCTACATCATATGAGATGATTTGAGGTATGACTTGTTTTAATTCAACTATTTCCTCAGTATTATTAGACACACTATCAAACCATCTTTTTATCTATCAACTCATGGTGTAGGAGTAGGAGCTCCTACTATATATTCTAGATGAACAAATTTTCTTAAGGTTCCTAGAGGGAATGCATCTTATGGTTCTTTCATCTACCTGTAGTTGAAGTCATCACTCAGTGGAGAGAGGTTCATGTGGGAATTAATTTCATGATTTTCACATCAAATAAGTATTCCTATCATATTTTTGGTCATAATTAAAATACACCTTATTTAGAAAATGATTAGAATTTTCCTTTTCATCCAATCTGGAAAAATAAAAACATGGGTAGTGATGAATTTAAGAATACTGAGATAATGATTGAAACATTTTTGAGAAAATTTTTAGATTCATGGATATATAATTGAAAATTACTTTCAACCGAAGAGAGTAAGGAAGGTTGTTTTCATCAAAAACATAATTTGGATTATTGAATACATAAATGAATAAAAATTAACAAAAATCAATTATTATCTATAAATAAAAAAGGATAATTTTTATAAATTCATGAGAGGTATGTTATAATTTTTCATGATTTTAAATTTAACTATAAAATATCCTGATAAATGATGAGATTTTAATATATATGTCTTAAAATTGTTTGTATCATTTGAATCATAAGACAAAAGAGATAAATAGTATAATTAAATTTAAATTATAAATAACATGAAAATATGTGGATTCATGATATAATATGTCAAATGGGAATTATGTACACCTCATAAAAAATAGGTGCATAACATATCCTTTGTCTAAAAAGAAAATCTGAGATATAAAAATACATTACATTAATTCTCAAATTCCTTATTACACATACTAAAATATTATATAATTAATATATATTTTTTATATATAAATTAATGAACTATATACATGTATAGCATTATATATGTGATTTACTTTTACACTTTTATAACCTATTGAATGACAATTTTTTGTTAAAATCACTATTCTTCGCAATAAGTTCATCATATGTCATGTTTGTCATCATTCGATGATGTTGGTCATTTTATACATATCGTGGTTCCATTATATATTGAATCCTAATGAAGAATTAAATGTCATATAATTTTATTATATACATATTTTTATTCTTCTATAAATATTGAGATAGAAAAATGGATTACTCAGTTAATGGAGATGATATGATGTAAAAACGCATGAACATTGATTTAATTTTTTTGAATGATTGATAAAAGGAAAGAAAAATGATAATACACATTTATAGAGTCTGTAGGAATTCATATATATCACATATATTCATTAAAATTATCCATATTAACATTTATATAAATCTTTAGTTGACAAATGAATCACATTGTATCACATGGTGGCAGTCCTCCATACACATGAACAAAATTACAGTATCTATGAAAGAATGTAAATTAAAAAAAGGTGTATCTGATATTATATTTCTATATTTATAATTACATTTAAAATATTTTGTATATACATTATATGAATTATCATACCCAAATGTGAGAGGTATTTATGGGAAGAGAATATTGATATTGGATATATCCATAATATAAAAAAATCTCAGTGTATGGAAGATACTGATGTTATTATGTCGTCATTTTATAATAATATTTTAATGAGGTGGTGGAAGAAATAAAATAAAGAAGTTTTCTTGAGAGAATTACCTCTTCCTCTGGTAACCTCATCAGGTTCAAACCAACATCATTTTAAGGATTAATTTTAGATCAAACAATGCATTCAAAGATATTGGGTGGGATGTATGATATTGAATTGGGAGGGTCATGGCAGAACCAATGGGTTTTGGAAGTGTAAATATTAGAGGGGATGGGGTATCCATTTTTATGTGGGGGAGAGGAAACAATTGGAATTTTTTAAAATAAAAAAATACCAACAATGTTTTTATAATTCCACAAGGATTAAAAATAGTTTATTTTAGATCATAATAAGATATAAGGTTGAAATATGACCATAAAATTGGAAGTACACAATTTTTCAGTCATTTCCCCTTATCCTTTTTTAACCACTAGTAAACATGATTTTCTAATAATCGTGGTAATCAATTTCTACTATTTTTCAATATTCATTTTGGTATAATGTTAATTTAAAATTATTAGAGAATAAAAATTACTATTATTGAAATTAAAGAATCTATTTTTCAAAAATTCCTCGTCTAGAAGTTGTAGAATACAATTTATAATTAAACCCACTGTCATATAAAAAAATATTTTTCCAAAAGAAACATATTTAAAATTATAAAAAAATATATAATTTAAAAATTAAATTTGAAATATAAACTACTGGAAAATGGATTTTTCTAAACACTTTTATGCCCAATTTTAAAAAAAACCGTTGGGAAAGGGAGGCTATACCAACGGTTTAACAAAACCATTGCTATAGGCTTGTTAGGATGTACCTTTCCCAACAGCTCTCTAGAACCATTGGGAAAGGCTTCCTTGTAGGAGTATTTACAAATGGTTATATAGAACACTTGTCTAAAACCTATTTTTAAAGGATTTTACCAATGGTTCTATATGAACCGTTGGTATAGGAACTCTTTCCCAATTGTTTTTAAAACCTGTTGGGAAAAGATTTCCCCAATTATGCAGCCCCTGCTCATTCATGAATAGAAGTGAATGTGCAGCACCAGACGCCCTCCTCACTCGACTTTTCCCATCCGAATCGCTAAATCTCCATCAGATTCATTTCAAATCAGATATTTTCTTCTTTCTACACTTAAAATCATTAAGTTTTATTTTATTATGATTGTTATTCATCTAGTATTTTTTTGTGTTTTGATTTTGATGTGTATTTTTTTCTGTCTTGATTTAACCTATATTTTCTCCATCCCTTCGGATCGATTTAATTAATTAAATCTTTAACCCTCCAATGGAGTTGAAACATCTTAGATTCATTGTGGTTGGGTTCCATATTTTCTAAGTATGTGTTTCTATGATTTTTCTTCATCATGAAATTAATTGTTACTTGTGAATTAATTTATATGTGTTTATTAATTTTTAACAAAGTTTTTATGAATTTTTTCCTTCAAATTACTTGTGAAATATTATTTAATCCTATTCTCATTGAATTAATCTTGTCATGAATTTGATGACTATAATTTTTAAATCTTTCATCTTTTTATGAATTATTCAATTCCATGACTATTTGTATTTATTTTCAAATGATATATAAAGATTAAATTGGAGAAATTGAGACATTGTCTTGTTTTCTTATTCAAATAATGAAATAAATTGATTCAAATGAAATTAGTTGAACTATTTAATGTTTTCTGTGTAGTTTCAAATGATTGAATTTGTGAAATGACAATTAACCCTCTTGGAATGAGGGGGTGAGGGGGGATGTCCAGGACGTGAGGGGGGGGGGGCTGTTAGGGGGTGGGGGCTGTTAGGGGGGGGGGTTGTCCGGGGGTGGGGGGTTATCCGGCGTGAGGGGGGGTTGTTTGGGGTGAGGGGTGTCTGGGGGTTGGGGGCTGTCCGAGGGGTTGGGGGTGCTGTCTGGGTGGTTGGAAGGGATGTCCGGGGGGTGGGGGATGTCTGGGGTGTAGGGGGGTCGTCCGGGGTGGGGGGGGGGTTGTCCTTGGTGGGGGGGGGGGGGGGGGGGGTTGTTCGGGGGGTTGAGGGGGCTATTCGTGGGGGTGGGGATATCTGGGTTGATGAGGGGGGGGGCGTTCGGGGGTGGTTGGGCTATCCTGGTGGTGCGGGGGGTTGTCTGGGTGGTGCTGGCGGTTATCCGGGGGTAGTTGGCCTGTTTGGGTGGTGAAAGGGGTTGTTTGGGTGGTGTGGGGGGTTGTCCGGGGGTGGGGGATATCTGAGGTGGGGGGTGTCTGGGGTGAGGGGTCATCCGGGTGGTGGGGGTTGTCTGGGCGTTGGGGGGGATTTTTGGGGTGAGGGGGTGCTATCCAGGGTGAGTGGGGGATGTCTGAGGGTGGGGGGGGGGGGATGTTCGAAGTTTGTGGGTGATTTCTGGGTTGAGGGGGGTTGTCCGGGGGGTGGGGGACTTTTTGTGGGTGGGGGTTGTATGAGGTGGGGAGCATTCCAAGGTAAAGGCCTTCCATATTATTTTTATACAAATTATTTTTAAAAATGTTGGGAAAAAAATATCCTAAATACAGATCGTTCATACTGTGGTTGTATCACCTGATAATTTTATGAGAAATATTTTTATATTATATAAATCATCAAAGGAATATTTCACTACACACAACACTAGCCTGGCTTTCTTTACACGCAACCGTGGCCTTCCTCTATAGCTTGCGTCATACGCAATACCGAGTTTCACTAAACAACGATACGCTATTAAAATATAATTAAAACTATCCGTTATGAATTGTATTAACTGAATTTTTAATTTTATAACATTTTAATTCAACTTATACATTTTCTAGAATAAGGTATGAAAGTAAAATCAGTTTTTTTATAAAAGAAGTATTTTTCAAAAAATGCAGTTTTTCCACCTTTTGATGGTGCACCCACATTAAATCTAGTTTTTGACATGTTTATAATATTATTTTGACAAAATAAAATTCTTCTTTTGAATAAGGGTTTAAAAATTTACTTTGGATAAATTTTTGATATTTTTCTGATAACTTTTATATTTTGATGAATAGTAAAAATACGCTAATTTTTAATTAAAAACAACTTTTTTCATCAAGATAATTTATATGGATAAATGATAATATTGAATGGTTTTGATGCATAAATAGAATATATTTTTACCATTTAATATAATGTATGTCATTCGCATTAATTTCACATTGAATTCATAGGTAAAAACATTTCAATCTTTGGCAATGTTTTAACTTCTAAAAACCATTTTCTTAACAATGGGATTTATTTTAAATTAATTACTGCAACTTATATGTTTTGAATTTGGAAAAATGGATTCCATATTTGGAATCAGTGGGTACAAATTATGTTAATAGGCTACTTTTTATTTTTGGGCATTATGAATAGTAACTACGGTAAATTTTATTTACCTTAGTTAAAGATAAATCGGGTAATTAAGGGTAAATATAAGATTATAAAATTATCCTAACACCTGAAAAAATCCTATTGGATGACTAAAAGTCGACCCATATCACCTAAGGGTCAGATTAGATTCATTTAATGAAAAATCTTCCATGAAAGTAATTTAATTATTATTAAAACCAAAGAATGTGACAACATGTCACTTTCTTAAATCTTATAAGTATAATAATTTTAATTTGGTGATAAAATTAATGAAACTTAGAACATGAATAGTTTCCAGAAAGGTAATATAATTATCTACATCATAAGAATTTATTTAGAATTTTTAGGGATTAAATAATTATCATTAATTATGACACAATAGTGATGTTGAAATTATTTTATTAATTAAAATATCAAATAAATGGTTTTAAAAATATTTAAATAAATAATATATGAACTATTTAATGTGCTCCACTAATTTCCTAGATATATATGACATTTTATGAATCTATTAAAGCTTTTTGTTTGAACATATATTCTGTATATATTTTATTTAAATTCAAATAAATGAATAGTGTCCAAATTGACACTATTGTTATTTTATAAAAATAACATATTATAAAATTGTTTAAAAATCACAAAAATATTTAAAAATTATAAATTAAAATTTATATAGTCTAAAATGACATAAAGTGTCAAATTATGAAAAAAAACATATGTAATTATTCATAATAATTTAAAATTTTGAATATTATTTCCACAAATAAAATTAAATTGATAAATAAGGATAAATCAAGTTGATAATGTTTAAAATAAATTTCTAACATGTCTAAATTTTATTGGTCGATGGCATTACAACCCTATCACATCGAATCATCGTATATGAGTCATTTTGGATGTTTTTACGTGGTTTTGGGATTTAATATAAACTAATATTTCTTATATTTGCAAAGGTGCCCCTCTCCTTCCTTATAAAAGGGAACCTCCTACCTCTCCTCCTCACACCACTTTGAGCCTTCAATCTCGGCCAATCTCTGCCCATTTCACTTCCCCACATCCCTAGAAACATCCTAGAGGTCCTGGGATTCTTAAAAGACCAATTTTAGTGCCCTAAGAGGAGATCTCAAAGAAGCGCTTCAAAGAAGAGGTAATGCCTGTTACCGATTCTTTCATTTTTATTTCTTCTTCCACTTATTCTTCTTTAGTAGTTTCATTATTAAGTTATAACATAAGTATCAATAATATACTGATATGTTATTATAAGTATGAAGCAACACTATTTCACCATCTATCCATCCTACGGAAAATGAAATCAACGCGCGTGCGTACGTACGGAATACCGTCTCCACGCCGTGGTGTAATCTATTTTCCCCAACCACCATACTTGGATGGGTATAATGGTGTAAATAATAACTATATATGATTATTTTAAAGTGATATTAATTCTGAAATAGTATACATACACTCCAATACAATTCCACGATCATGGGAATGATATCATCGCTCGTGCGTACGTACGGAATACCGTCTCCACGATGTGATTCGACTCGTTCTACATGATCTTCATTTCATAATGATTATATAAATGAATTGAATGAATAAATATTACATATAGTACACTAATAACATTCTATAAATGAAGTATCTATAACCTATAGAGAAGAATAAGAATTTAATTTACAAAACACGCATAAGAACAAAAAGTAATAAACACCCGAATAACAAGTAATAATGAAATATTACTAATAAGAAGCTAAGAATATGACCATATATGATATCATAATAATAATTATGATTTTGTAATAAGTCAATAACATTATTTAAATCATTATATAGGAGGATCAGACACTTACGAAGCAAATCGAACCTAAGGTAAGGGAAAATATCACAATCTCATTTTTATCCGAGATTGTTTATACTTTGGTATTTGCTGGGGTGTATTTTATCATCCAAATCCATGTTTCCTCAATATGTAATATTATTTCCATCCACCTATAATTTTTTAAATCCAATTTTACCATTCGATGAGTTTTAGTAAAAGATATGAAAAGAATCTTTTGTCGTTTTTCATACGAGGTACTTTTTGAATTTTCCGAAAAAGTACGAGAAAATTGTTTTTTTAACTTATACGACATGAATGGATTTTTAAAACAATATTTCCAATAATATTCCTTTAAATGTATTCAAGTTTATTTTTAATCAATTTTTTTTTTAGTTTAAAATTGCATGACATGTTAAGAAAGGGAAAAATGTTTTTGAAGTAGAAAGGATATTTTCCTCAAGAATGGAGTTCAAGTATTTTATCAAAATTATTTTCCATCTAACATAATATAGGATTATGTTTCTATTATTACATTGATTTGATTATTTTGTGATGGAAATATTTTTATGAATTCCTTTATCTAATATGAATTGTTTTATGATGTCATGATGTTTAAGATTCACATTTTTATTACGTGGGTTATGCTATGATGTATTGTTTATGATTTTGTGGCACACATAAGAATGGTATCATTATGATATGGTGGGGACATATATCTACCTCAAATTCATTGGGTAAAGATTTTATATCTCATGAGATAGACATGGCTGGAATGGAAGATAAAAACCAGTTCAGTGAAACAGGACTGAAACGAGGAGTGAACTCGGTTCAGAAATAGACTTTGTCCACTAAGATAGTCTTGGAAATGAGTCTTTAATAATAAGAAATGATTCTCTATGATTATGTGTGTATGCCACAAAGTTTCATGTTTTAAGTTATGATTATTGGGATTACACTTCACTACCATGATTTATCCCATGTTATGAAATTATGATCTCCTTTGCAGGATAAGATTTTAAAAATGTTATGTTCTTATGAATTTGATGTAATTGATATTTCTTTTGTTTACCCTTATTGAGCATTTGATGTCACCCTTTTTTATGTTTTCTTTCCCTAGTTTAGGAAGAAGGGTATTAAGTAAGATATGCCAAAAGGGACTATAGATATGATGAAATAAATGGGAGACATTGTAGATACCTTATGAACCAGTTGTTTATGTTTCCCAGTTTCTAAAGACACTATACCAATACGGTCCTTTCATGGTTTTGTTATATGTTGTAATAATTATGCTTCAAATTTGAATTATTAAACATGTATGTAAAGTAAGGGCTATTATAGTTGGTATCAGAGGAATCGAATAGTCAACCTTTGGAAATTAGGATGTGAAATCCATAATAAGAACCCTAAGGATAAGTCTAACCATAGAACAAAATCTTAGTGTTTTAGAAATGGCCATGAACAACCTATGATAAGACCTTAAGTGTGAAATTTTATTCTTGATTATGTGGTTTTCCTATTATAATTAGTGTTGCTCACACTATTCTTCCTGGTTTTAGTCAATGGATGGAACTCGAAGAAACCGTGTTAATACGAAATGTGACGGGAAATGCAATGATTGTCCCCATGCGCAACCAAATGTTATGGGAACTGGAATGAAAAATTTTGTATCCAAGCTCACACAACTTTCTTAAGATATGAATCATGCAGGACTTCCACATGAGCAAAGGAAGGTGCAACATTCTGTCGAATCCTTCATGAGGCAGCGTCCACCTTCATTCAGCGGGTCTTCTGATACATTAATGTCTGAACAATGGATCAATAACACTGAAAAGAAATGTCCAATTCTTCAATGTTCTGAACATTATACAGTCATCTTAGTAGTGTATCATTTGGAAGGTGATGCTGATCAATGGTGGAATCATATTAATAATACGAGGAAAAGGGATTAAATTGAGTCCATGGAATGTGACGAGTTCATGAACTTATTTTTCAATAAGTGTTTCCCTCGTATTCTTCGAACAAAGATGGAGAAGGAGTTTCTTGAACTGAAGCAAATGGATGATGAATCCGTTGGTACCTAGGAAGAAAATTTTACAAGACTTGCAAGGTATGCTTCTGAAATTATTATCCAACCTGAGAGTAAGATCGATCGATTCTTTAGTGGATTAAAACCAAGTCTTCGAATGGCGTTAGCCATAAGGGACTTCAATATCTATGAGGAAATTGTTCGATGTGCTCTCAAGGTTGAGATGGATATTGGTGTAACCCATCAGTCACATGGGCTTGATAAGAAGAGGAAAATGGAATTCAAAGGAAAATCTAAAGACCACACTAAAAAGAAGATGAGTTTTCCCTTATGCTCAAAGTGTGTAAAGAAACATGGAGGAAACTGTCTTAAGGGAACAAGCAAATGATATAAGTGTGTAAAAGAAGGTCATTGGGAAATTGAATGTCGAAATAATGGGAAGAAGATGTATAATGATGCAAACAAGTGAGGGGATACACAGAATGAACCTACTACACTTCAATGTTTCAAGTGCAAGGAGATGGGGCATTATTCCAATCGATGCCCAAATCCATGGGTTGATGATGATGATCGACGTCAAAAAAATTTTAAGGCTAATTACAAAGGAATGTCACATACAATTACTATCGACGATGTGGAGTACGACAACGAAGTATTGAGAGGTGCACTTACCATCCACTCTAAAGTAGAAAATGTTTTATTTGACTTTAGATCCATCCACTCTTTTATTTCTGAAGAATTTTCTAAGGGTATCACCGTATTACGTCAACAATTAGATGTTGAGTTGGCTGTGACAACTCATAATGGCACAACAGTAGCATCAAAAGTTTACAATTCTTCTCCGATTAAAGTTTGTGGGAAAGTGCTTCCTGCAAATCTTGTGATCCTTCCTATAGTGGAATTTTATGTGATTCTTGGCATGGATTGGCTTTCTTTATATGGATCTCATATCAATTTCCAAATTAGGGAAGTCAAATTTCATATTCCAGATCAATCTATGATCATCTATCGATGCAAGGATGAACATAACCATCCAGTTGAAATTTCATCCATCTTATGGGTATTGATTCCACTAAATGATGGTTATTTATCTCAAATGGTTGGAGATAAACTCACAATTAATAATATTCCCATTGTTCGAGAATTTGATGATGTCTTTCTGGAGAAATTTCCAGGTCTTCCACAAAATCGTGATGTTGAGTTTTCAATAGAACTCTTACCGGGTGCTTTGCCGATTTCAAAGACACCTTATAGAATGGCCCCAATTGAGTTGCAGGAATTGAAGAAGCAACTCCAAGTGAATCTTGATAAAGGATTCAAATGCCCTAGTGTGTCACCTTGGGGAGCACCTGTTCTGTTTGATAAGAAGAAAGATGGATCAATGAGACTCTACATTGATTTTTGAGAACATAACAAGATCACTATCAAGAACAAATATCCTCTCCCACGCATTGATGACATATTTGACCAACTACGCGGAGCTCATTACTTTTCCAAGATTGATCTTCGTTTAGGGTATCATCAATTAAGGGTCAAAAGGGAGGATATACCAAAGACTACTTTCCATACAAGGTATGGACCCTATGAATTTATAGTAATGCCATTTGGTCTTACTAATTCCCCTACTATCTTCATGGATATGATGAATAGAGTCTTTAGAGACTATCTTGATCAGTTTGTGGTAGTCTTTATAGATGATAATCTTTTCTATTCAAAGAGCAAGGAAGAACATGAATATCACGTGAGAATTGTATTAAAGACCCTAAGAAAGGCGAAGATTTATGCCAAATTTACCAAGTGTGAATTTTGGCTTCAAAAAGTTGCATTTTTGGGTCAAATAATCTCAAAAGAGGGGATATCTGTGGATCCAACAAAACAGAGGTTATCGAAAGATGGTCGAGACCAACAACAGTAACCGAGATCCAAATTTTTCTTGGTTTGGCAGGATATTATTGATGTTTTTTGAAATATTTTTCACGATTATCTAATCCACTCACCAGGTTTACTTGGAAAGGAGTTAAGTTTGTTTGGATGGAGGAATGTGAAGAGAATTTCAAGGAGTTGAAAAGAAGGTTATCCATTGCACATATGCTCACACTGCCTTGTAGTGAAGAATGTTTTGTGATCTACAGTGATGCATCCATGAAGGGATTGGGATGTGTTCTCATGAAAAATGATATGGTGATAGCGTATTCCTCACGACAATTGAAAATCCATGAGAAAAATTACCCAAATCATGATTTGGAGTTAGTTTCAGTAATCTTTGCATTAAATATTTGGATGCATTACCTTTATGGAGAAAGGTGTGACATTTATACTGATCATAAAATTTTAAAGTATATTTTCACAAAAAGGAGCGGAATATGCGCCAAAGAAGATGGTTAGAGCTGATTAAGAATTATGACTGCTCAATTCATTACCACCCTGGGAAAGAAAACAAAGTGGAAGATGCATTAAGTCGGCAAAACCATGCTAGCTTATCCATGATGTGGATCAAAAAAGATCCAATATTTATGGATTTACAAAGGATGGATCTTGGAATTATAATGGAAGGGGAAAATCATATCTTTCTCAAATGAATTTTCAAACATCTATACATGTGAATATTAAAGAGGCACAGAAAGAAGATGTAGAATTACAAAAGAAGTTGAGAAATATACCTGAATTCAACCTTGATTGTGATGGGATAATAAAGTTCACGAATCAGGTTTGTGTTCCTCCCATCCCAGAATTAAAGAAGGAGCTGATGGATGAGGCTCATAGTTCTTCATTCTCAATTCATCCAGGAAGGACGAAGATGTATAGGGATCTGAAAGAGTACATCTGGTGGGATGGCATGAAAAGAGATGTTTCTGAATATGTCTCTTGATGCTTGGTTTGTCATCATGTTAAACCTGAGAGACAGAAGTCTAAGGGGATGTTACAACCATTACCCATACCTGAATGGAAATGGGAAAACATCACTGTGGACTTTGTCACCGGACTTCCTAAAACATCCAAAGGCAATAATGCTATATGGGTCACAGTTGATCTTCTTACAATGTCTGCACACTTCATTGCTATTAGAGAGGATTTCTCTCTGGATCATCCTCCCAGGATATATGTAAAGGATGTGGTAAGATTGCATGGAGTACCACTTTAAAATATATCTGATCGGGATCAGAGGTTTACCTCAAAGTTCTGGAGATGTCTTCAGCATACTCTGGATACAAAGTTGAGTTTCAGCACTGCTTATCATCCTCAGACAGACGGTTAGTCTGAGAGGACAATTAAAAATCTAGAAGATATATTGAGAGATTGATCTATAGATTTAAAAGGTGGTTGGGATCATAACCTACATTTGGTGGAATTTTCATATAATAATAGCTTTCACTCTAGTATTCAGATGGCTCCTTATGAAGATCTATATGGAATGAAATGCAGGACTCCAACTTGCTGGGATGAAGTTGGGGAAAGAAAGATATTAGGACCTGATCTCGTTGATGGAATGGCAGAAAAGGTCAGATCAATTCAACAACACATAAGAGCAGCTCAGAGTCGATAGAAAAGTTATGATGACAATTGAAGAAAATACCTAGAGTTAGAAGTGGGTGATAAAGTGTTCTTACGAATATCTCCCTGGAAGAGGGTCAAGAGATTTGGAAAGAAGTGAAAGTTGAGCCCTAGATATATTGGTCCTTTTGAAATTATGGATCGTGTTGGGAAGGTAGCTTACCATTGGCACTTCCACCAAATCTCTCTCAAGTTAACAATGTGTTCCATGTATCTCTCCTAAGAAAGTACATACCTGATCCTTCACATGTACTCAGCTCAGAAGTTGTACCTCTAGAACAAGATCTTTTTTATGAAGAACAACTGATAGAGATTCTGGATCGTAGAGAAACATTCCTACGGAACAAGACCACTCGCTTGGTGAAAGTTTTATGGAGGAACCACCAATTAGAAGAAGCTACATGGGAGCTTGAGGATATGATGAGGGAGAGGTATCCTCATCTGTTTGTTAGAAAGTGACGAATTTTGAGGGTGAAATTCATTTTAAGGGGGGTAGAATGTAACACCCGAGACTTTTATGAGAAATATTTTGTTTTTATATAAATCATCAAAGAAATCTTTCACTACACACAACACTATCTTGGCCTGCTTTACACACAACCGCGACCTTCCTCGATAGCTTGCGTCATAGGCAATACCGAGTTTCACTAAACAATGATATGCTATTAAAATATTATTAAAACTAGCCGTTATGAATTGTATTAACTGAATTTTTAATTTTATAACATTTTAATTCAACTTATAAAATTTCTAAAATGTTGTATGAAAGAAAAATCAGTTTTTTGGATAAAAGAAGTATTTTAAAAAAAAATGCAGTTTTGCCGCCTTTTGATGGCGCACCCACATTAAATCTAGTTTTTTAAATGTTTATAAGTTCAATTTGAAAAAATAAAATTCATCTTTTGAATCAAGGTATAACAATTTACTTTGGATAAATTTTTGATATTTTTCTGATATCTTTTATATTTTGATGAATAGTAAAAATACGCTAATTTTTAATTAAAAACAACTTTTTTCATCAAGATAATTTATATGGATAAATTATAATATTTAATGGTTTTAAAGTATAAATATAATATATTATTACCATTTAATATAATGTATGACATTAGCATTAATTTCACATTGAATTCATAGGAAAAAACATTTAAATCTTTGGCAATGTTTTAACTTCTAAAACTCGTTTTCTTAACAATGGGATTAATTTTAAATTAATTACTGAAACTTATATGTTTTGAATTTGGAAAAATGTATTGCATATTCAGAATCAGTGGGTCTGAATTATGTTAATAGGATACTTTTTAATTTTGGGCATTATGAATAGTATCTACGGTAAATTTTATTTACCATAGTTAAAGGTAAATCCGGTAATTAAGGGAAAATATAAGATTATAAAATTACCATAAAACCAGGAAAAATCCTATTGGATACTAAAAGTCGACCCATATAACCTAAGGGTTGTATTATATTTATTTAAGGGACTTTTTTCAATGAAAATAATTTAATTATTATTAAAACCAAATAATGTGACAACCTGTCACTTTCTTAAATCTTATATGTACAATAATTTTAATTTGGTGATAAACATAATGAAACATCGAAAATGAATGGTCTCCATCAATCTAATAAAATTATCTACATCATAGGAATTTATTTTTAATTTTTATGGATTAAATAATTATCATTAATTATGACACAATAGTGATGTTGAAATTATTTTATTAATTAAAATATCAAATAAATATTTTTAAAAATATTAAAATAAATATTATATGAACTATTTAATGTTCTCCACAAATTTTCAAGATACATATGACATTTTATTAATCTATTAAAGCTTTTAGTTTGAACATATCTTCTGTATATATTTTATTTAAATTCAAATAAATGAATAGTGTCAAAATTGTCACTATTGTTATTTTAAAAAATTAACATATTATAAAATTGTTTAAAAATCACAAAAATATTTAAAAATTATAAATTAAAATTTATATAGTCTAAAATTTCATTATGTGTAAAATTATGGAAAATTGACAACACATATGTAATTATTCATAATAATTTAAAATTTAGAAAATTATTACCACAAATAAAACTGGATTGATAAATAACGATAAATCAAGATGATAATGATTAAAATAAATTCCTAACATGTCTAAATTTTATTGGTTGATGATATTACAACCCTATATCGTCTAAGCCTCGGATATGAGTCATTTTGGATGTTTTTATGTGGGGTTGGGATTTAATATAAACTAATATTTTTTATATTTTTCAAAGGTGCCCCTCTCCTCCCTTATAAAAGGGAACCTCCTACCTCTCCTCATCACACCTATTTTGGCCCTCAATCTCGGCCAATTCCTGTTTATTTCACTTCCCAACTTCCCTAGAAACATCCTAGAGGTCCTGGTCTTCATCAAAGACAAATTTTAGTGCCCTAAGAGGAGATCTCAAAGAGGCGCTTCAAAGAAGAGGTAATGCCTGTTACCGATTATTTTATCTGTATTTATTCATCCACTTATTCTTCTTTGGTTGTTTAATTATGAAGTAATAACATCAGTATCAATCATATACTGATATGTTATTATAAGTATCAGTCAACCATATTTCACCATCTATCCATCCTACGGAAAATGAAATCACCGCGCGTGCGTACGTACGGAATACCGTCTCCACGCCGTGGTGTAATCTATTTTCCCCCACCACCTTTCTTGGATGGGTATAGTGGTGTAAATAATAACTATATATGATTATTCTAAAGTTATATTGATTCTGAAATAGTATACATACACTCCAATACAATTCCACGATCATGGAAACGATATCATCACTTGTGCGTACATACGGAGTGCCGTCTCCACGATGTGATGCGACTCGTTCTACATGATCTTCATTTCATAATGATTATATAAATGAATTGAATGAATAAATATGACATATTGTACACTAATACCATTCTAGAAATTAGGTATCTATAACCTAATGATAAGAATAAGAATTTATTCGACAAAACATGCATAAGAACAAAAAGTAATAAACACCCGAATAACAAGTAATAACGAAATATTACTAAGAAGAAGCTAATAAAATGACCATATATGATATCATAAAAATAAGTATGATTCTGGAATAAGTTAATAAAATTATTTAAATCATTATACAGGAGGGTCGGGCACTTACGAAGAAAATCAGACCTAAAGTAAGGGAAAATATCACAATCTCATTTTTATCTGAGATTGTTTATACTTTAATATTTACTGGGGTTTATTTTATCATCCAAATCCATTTTTACTCAATATGTAATATTATTTCCAACAACCTACAATTTTTTATATCCAATTTTACCCTTCAGTGAGTTTTTAGTAAAAGATACGAAATGAATCTTTTGTCATTTTTCGTACGAGATACTTTTTGACTTTTCTGACAAAAGTACGAGAAAAATGTTTTTTTAACTTATACGGCATGAATGGATTTTTAAAACAATATTTCCAAGAATCATCCTTTACAAGTTTTCAAGTTTATTTTTAATCAACTTCTTTTAGTTTAAAATTGTATGACATGTTACAAAAGGGAAAAATATTTTTGAAGTAGAATGGATATTTTCCTCAAGAATGGAGTTCACGTGTTTTATCAAAATTATTTTCCATCTAAGATAATATAGGGTTATGTTTCTATTATTAAATTGATTTGATTATGTTGTGATGGAAATATTTTTATGAATTTCTTTATCTTATATGAATTGTTTTATTATGTCATGATGTTTATGATTCCCATTTTTATTACATGGGTTATGCTATGATGTATGTTTATAATTTTGTGGCACACATATGAATGGTATCATTATGAGATGGGTGGGACCTATATCTCCCTCCAATGCATTGGGTAAAGATTTTATATCTCATGAGATAGACATGGCTAGAACGGCAGGATAAACCGGTTCAGTGAAAGAGGACAGAAACGAGGAGTGAACTCGGTTTAGAAATGGACTTTGTCTACTAAGATAGTCTTGGAAATCTGTCTTGACTAATAAGAAATGATTCCCTATGGTTATGTGTGTATTCCAGAAAGTTTCATGTTTTATGTTATGATTATTGGGATTACACTTCACTACCATGATTTATCCCATGTTATGAAATTATGATCTCTTTTGCAGGATAAGATTTTCAAAATGTTATGTTCTTATGAATTTTTTGTAATTGATATTTCTTTTGTTTACCCTCATTGATAATTTGAGCTCACCCTTTTGTATGTTTTCTTTCCCCAGGTCAGGAAGAAGGGTATTAAGTAAGATATTCCAAAAAGGAACAATAGATATGATGAAATAAATGGGAGACAATGTAGATGCATTGTGAACCAGTTGTTTATGTTTACCAGTTTCTAAAAACACTATACCAATACGGTCCTTTCATGGTTTTGTTATATGTTGTAATAAGAATGCTTCAATTTTGAAGTATTAACCATGTATGTAAAGTAAGGGCTGTTATAGCGGTCACGTCATGGTCATGCCGCGGTCACACCGCGTTCACGCCATGGTCATGCCAAGGTTACGCCATGGTCACCCCGCGGTCATGATCCTGTCCTATGTGACGTGTACAAGTCAACCCCACCTCAATCTGAGGGCCGGTGTGGCCGACACCACTCAAACTGTCTCACTTTTATTTGAAATAGACATTATTTTATGTGAAAACAACAACTGGCATACTTAAAACTGACCACCCACATTTTCATTCTATTGAAACTTTAGGAACACAATCCATGGCTATTTGTTTACTTGTACGAGTCAACCTGGCCTCAATCCGAGTCGTGGTGTGGTCGTCACCACTCAAAGTCTCTCACTTTTCATTGAAATGTACTACATTTTATGCGAATAAAACTGACATATGGAAAATAGACCAATGGAATTCGGATTCAATTGAAACATTAGGAAAAAGATCCATGGGGAATATGTGACGTGTAAAAGTCAACCCCGCCGCAATCCGAGGGCCGGTGTGGCTGACACCACTCAAACTGTCTCACTTTTATTTCAAATTGACATTATTTTAAGTGAAAACAACATATTACATAGTTAAAACCGAACAAACCCATTCATATTTATTTGAAACTTTAGAAAAACGATCCATTGGTCATATGTTATTGTAAAAGTCAACCCCGACTCAATCCGAGGGTTGTTGTGGCCGGCACCACTAAAACTCTCTCCCTTTTATTTGAAATGGACAATATTTTAAGTGAAAACAAAAACTGACATACTTAAAACAGACCAACTGCATTCAGATTCTATTGTAAATTTTGGATAGTGACCCAAGGGTCACTTATTTTGTGTATGAGTCAACCCCGCCTCAATCAATGGTGTGGTGTTTCCGGCACCACTCAAAGTCTCTCTTCTATTTCAAAACGACATCATTTTAAGTGAATACATCAACTGTCATTAGGAAAACCATCCAAAGGCTTTCAGATTCTGTTGAAACATTTATAAAACGATCCATGGGTCTCTTTTTATGTGTACGAGTCTACCCCTCCTCATTCTAAGGCACGGTGTGACCAGAACCACTCAAAGTCTCTGTTTTGTTTCAAAAAGACATCATTTTAAGTGAATACAACAACTGACAATAGGAAAACTGGCCAAAGGCATTCAGATTCTGTTGAAACTTTAGGAAAACGATCCATGGGTCATATGTGATGTTAAGAAGTCTACCCCGCATCAATCCATGGGATGCTGTGGCCGACACCACTCAAATTGTCTCACTTCTATTTGAAATGGACAAGATTTTAAGTGAAAACAACAACTAGCATACTTAAAACTAACCAACCAAAATCAAATTCTGTTGAAACATTAGGACAATAATACATGGGTCATTTTTGACATGTACGAGTCAACCCCACCTTAATCTGAGGCATGATGTTGTCGGTACCACTAAATGTCTCTCACTTTTCTTTGAAATGGACAACATTTTATGTAAATACAACTAACATATGGAAAACCGACCAAAGGTATTCGTATTATGTAGAAACATTAGGAAAACGATCCATGGGTCATATGTGACATGTACATGTCATCCCTGCCTCAATCTGAGGGCCGGTGTGGCTAGCACCACTCAAAATGTCTCCCTTTTATTTGAAATGGACATTATTTTATGTGAAAACAACAACTGACATAATTAAAACCAACCAGACGCATTCAGATTCTGTTGAAACATTAGGAGAATGATCCATGGATAATTTTTGATGTGTATGTGTCAAAACCATCTCAATATGTGGCGTAGTGTGGTCGGCACCACTCAAAGTCTCTCACTTTTCGTTAAACAGGAAAACATTTTAAGTGAATACAACTAACATACAGAAAAATGACCAAAGGAATTCAGATTCTGTTGAATCATTAGGAAAACAATCCATGGGTCATATGTGACGTGTAGAAGTCAACCCCGCCTCAGTCCGAGGGTCATTGTGGCCAGCGCCACTACATATGTATAACTTTTATTTGAATTGGACAAAATTTTAAATGAAAACAACAACTGACATATATAAAACTGACCAAACGAATTCAGATTCTGTTGAAACGTTAGGAAAACGATAAATTGGTCATTTTTGACATGTATGAGTCAACCCTGCCTCAATCCGAGGCACTGTGTGGCTGACACCACTCAAAATATCTCTTTTGTTTTGAAAAGACATCATTTTATGTTAATACAACAACTGACAAACAGAAAACTAGAAAAAGGCTTTTGGATTATGTTGAAACTTTAGGATAATGATCCATGGGTCATATGTGACGTTTAAAAGTAAACCCTAACTGAATCTGAGGGCTAGTGTAGCCAGAACCACTCAATCTGTCTCACTTTTATTTGAAATGGACAAGATTTTAAGTGAAAACAACAACTGGACTACTTAAAACTGAACAAACACATTCATAATCTGTTGAAACCATAGTAATACGATTCGTGAGTCACTTTCGATGTGTACGCGTAAACCCCGCCACATCTGATGCATGGTGTGGTCAGTACCACTCAATGTGTCTCAATATTCATTGAAATGCACAACATTTTAAGTGAATAAAACTGACATACAGAAAACTGACCAAAGGCATTTGGATTCTATTGATACATTAGGACAACGATCCATGGGGAATATGTGACATGTACAAGTCATCCCCGCCTCAATCCGAAGGACGGTGTGGCCGACACCACTCAAATTGTCTCACTTTTATTTTAAATGGACAAGATTTTATGTGAAAAAAACAACGAGCATACTTAAAACCGACCAAACGCATTCGGATTCTGTTCAAACTTTAGGAAAACGATCCATGTGTCATTTTGGACATATACGAGTCAACCCCGCCTCATTCCGAGGAGCAGTGTGGTCGACACCACTAAACGTCTCTCACTTTTCTTCAAAATGGACAACATTTTAAGTGAATACAACTCACATATGGAAAACAAACCAATGTCATTTTTATTCCGTTGAAACTTTAAGAAAACGATCCATGGGTTATATGTGACATCTAAAAGTTAACCCTACCTCAATCTGAGGGCTGTTGTGGACGGAACCACTTAAACTGTCTCACTTTAATTTGAAATGTACAAGATTTTAAGTGAAAACAACAACTGGTATACTAAAAACCGAGCAAACACATTCAAATTCTATTGAAACTTTTGGAAAATTATCCATGGGTCATTTTTGACATGTATGAGTCAACCCCTCCTCAATCCGAGGCACGGTGTGGTCGAAACCACTCAAAGTATCTCTTTTGTTTCAAAAGGACATCATTTTAAGTGAATACAACAACTTCCAAACAGAAAACTAACCAAAGGCATTCAGATTCTATTGAAACATTAGGAAAATGAGCCATGGGATATATGTGACGTGTAAAAGTCAACCCTGCTTCAGTCTGAGGTCTGTTTTGGTTGGCACCTCTCAATGTCTATCACTTTTCTTAGAAATGGACAAGAATTTAAGTGGAAACAACAGTTGGCATACTTAAAACCAACAAAATGAATTTAGATTCTGTTGAAACTTTAGGAAAACGATCCATGGGTCATTTTTTATTTGTACGAGACAAACCCACCTCAATCTAATGAGCAGTGTGGCCGGAACCACTCAACGTCTCTCTCCTGTTTCAAAAGGAAATCATTTTAAGTGAATACAACAACTGACATACGGAAAACTGTCCAAAGGAATTTGAATTCTGTTGAAACTTTATAAAATGATCCATGGGTCATTTTTTACGTGTACGAGTCAACCTTACCTAAATCTGAGGTGCGTTGTGGCCGACACCACTCAAAATATCTCTTTTGTTTCAAAAGGACATCATTTTAAGTGAATACAACAACTGACATACAGAAACCCGGACAATGGCATCCAGATTCTGTTGAATCATTGATAAAATGATCCATGGGTCATATGTGATGTGTAAAAGTCATCCCCGCACCAATCCGAGAGCTAGTGTGGCTGGTCCCACTCAAGCTGTCTCACTTTTATTTTAAATGGAAAAAATTTTAAGTGAAAAAAAAAATTGGCATAGTTAAAACCCACCAAATGACTTCATATTCTGTTGAAACATTAGTAAAATGATCCATGGGACATCTATGACGTGTACGAGTTAACCCTACCTCAATCTGAGGTTCTGTGTGGTCGGAACCACTCAAAGTCTCTCACTTGTCTTTTAAATGGACAACATTCTAAGTGAATACAAAAGACATACAGAAAACTAACAAAACGCATTGAGATTATGTTGAAACATTATAAAAATGATCCATCAGTCATATGTGACATGTACAAGTCAACCCCACCTCAATCCGAGGGCTTTTGTGGCTAGAACCACTAAAACTGTCTCACTTTTATTTGAAATGGACATGATTTTAAGAGAAAACAAAAATTGGCATACTTAAAACCGACCAAATGCATTCTGATTCTATTGAAACATTAGGAAAACGATCCATGGGTAATGTTTTACATGTACGGTCCAACCCGGCCTCAATCCGAGGCACAGAGTGGCATGAACCACTCAAAGTTTCTCTTTTCTTTTAAAAGGACATCATTATATGTGAATACAACAACCGACATACATAAAACCGGACAAAGGAATTAGTATTCTTTTGAAACTTTAGGACAACAATCCATGGGTCTTATGTGATGTTTACAAGTCATCCCTACCACAATACGATGGCTGTTGTGCTGAGAACCACTAAAATTGTCTCACTTTTATTTGAAATGGACAATATTTTAAATGAAAACAAAAACTGGCATACTTAAAACCAACCAAACGCATTCTGATTATGTTGAAACATTAGGAAAAAGATCCATGGATCATTTTAGATGTGTACGAGTCAACCCCGCCTCAATCTGAGGCATGGTGTGGCTGGAACTGCTCAGAGTGTCTCACTTTTCATTGAAATGGACAACATTTTAAGTGAATACAACTACCGACATACGGAAAATGGATCAAACACATTCAGATTCCCTAGATGCTTTAGGAAAGCGATCCATACGTCATATGTGATGTGTAAAAGTCGACCCCACCTCAATCTGAGGGCCAGTGTGGCTAGGCCCCCAAACCCCAGACGACCCCCACCCCCAGGACAGCCCCCCGCACCACTTGCACCACCCGGACACCACTCCCACCCCCCAGATAGCCCCACACACCACCCGGACAGCCCCCCACTCAATTATTTAGTTCTAATCTGTATGTCCTAATGTTATTCATCTATTATTTTATTTTCTATTTTGATTTGGTCTAAACTAGATCCCTCACCCTTTACCCAGGTTGGGAACTCCTCCTCCCTATAGATCAATCTGATATCAATCAATTTATTAGTTCTACACTCCCAATTAGTAAGGCTTAACTTAGTTTTAATATTATTCATATATTATGAATGAGTATCGTCATCCCATCATGAACATGCACCAACACTCTTGTTATAATTCTCAATCACGGACTGTTCATTCTATACAATAACATAAAATAAATAAATATCATATAGTGATTCCATATGAAACCTATGAACACTCAAGAATACCATATAAAAAATTGGTCAACAAGGCTACACATATATTCTTGAAAAATAAGTTTCAAAGTCTCTTAAAAATACCCCAATGATGAGGAATACATATGGTGACACCATAGCCCCATGGATCACCTCAATCTCATCCTCAAACAGTGGGTTCTAGGACCAAACCAAAGTCCCATTGGGAACCCAATACCAAAGATTTTATTGAATATTCATAGCCACTACCCAAGATGGGTATTCATCTCACATCACACCCAGGAGAGAAAATTACAATTAGCCACATACCCCCTTATTCTAATTGAAAATTCAATGAAAACATGTAGGCTATTCAAGTAACCCATCTCAAATGTTGAAATTGGCAAATGTTTCCCACTAACACATTGGGAACAATTTATACATGGACACATAATCATTAGAAGAATATAAACATCTCATGTGCTTCCTATAACTCATCCTATGTCTAAGAACATGAACACTGGCATTTTATATCTTATGGGTAGCATGGTACATACAATTCTACCCATGTTTTTCAGTTGGTTTTAAGATACTCAACCTAAGACCATGACTAAAAAACCCATGATCTTCTGATAACATGTAGGTTTTTCCTCTTTTGTGTATTATTATTGTGGTTTGAGTGAGGAATGAATTCTAAATTTTGAATAATCTTATGTGTGTTGGTTTTGTGGTTTGAGTGAGGAATGAATTATATATTTGGAAGACTCTTATGGGTGTTATTGCATTTCCTATAACATGTTGGATTTTCTCTTATAGGTGTTATTTCATTTGAATTTATAAATTTCTAAATTATTAAATTCTGGAATGAATTATAAATTTTTAATACTTTTGTTGGATGGGGAATTTTTATTGGTGTTGGTGCAGGTCTGGTGAGCGGGAGGCGTGTTGTTGTGGAGCTATGTTGTTGCAGGTCTGGAGAGGGGAGAGGGGGCCTGCTGCTGCTGTGGAATCGAGAAACTGTATACGAATGGATTTAAACTGTTGGTATAGATGCAATAATATAAATATACCAACTATTTTGTTATAACTGTTGGTATAGGTTTATACCAATGGTTAGAACAAAACCATTGGTGTAACCTTATGGATTTCCATATTCTTTCTATAACAACAGTTATAACTGTTGGTATAAGTGTAACACACAAATACCAACTGTTTGTAAAACTATTCGTATATGTTATATTTGACACACATATACCAACGGTTTGTAGAACACCATTGGTATACCTTCTATTTTTAAACTTATACTAATTGTTTTCATAGAACTGTTGGTATTGGCATATTGTCACGCCTTACTTGGCCATAGTTGAGGGAACCATTGGTATATTATATACCAATGGTTTAGAACCGTTGGTAAAGTGTACAATTCCAGTAGTGGTATTTTAATTGATTTTAAATATATGTTTATATATAATTGAACAAATAATAATTTTTTAAAATAACATTAAAATATATTGGGGTTTTTAAATTCCTTAAACCAAACAATTATTTTAATATGAATTAGTATTTTTTTTTCTATTCACTAAAAAAGAAACATTTCATAAAAAGACAAAAAAATTTAATCTAATATAATTTTTATATTAGTATTTCAAAAAAAGATGTTAGTTTTGTAAAATAACTTTTCTGAAATTTGAAAAAACAAAATTTTATTTTCAATTTACATATTGCAACAAAACTACATTATAAGAAAATATTATTTTGGAAATATATAAAGACTTCCTAGAATGTTATTAAATTTTATTAATATTAATAGTTTTATAAAATCATTATCATTATTATTACAAGAGTAAATTTTTTTATTAATAATGATATGTTTAACAACTTGGATATAAGAGTCACATTTGAGTAATAATGTGAAGAATATATTGTTTTTGTGAAAACTTGCTGTCACATGTAAATCAAGATAAACTAGAAGTTGTGTGTAACAAAATAAATTGACCAAACTATATATAACACATAACATAATCTATATTTGAAATTTAATTTATCCAAAAATAACAATCCTTAAAAACTCAGGGTGTTAACTTTTTTTATAAATATAGGTGCATTCAGGGGGAAGGAATCTGTTGCTTTTGTAACTCAACATTTCAAATGTTTTATCTATTTTAACATCATTTTACTTTAAATTTTCAAATATTTAGAGAGTATTAGTTATTTGTAATCATATTGAGGAATATAAATTCATAAAAAGAATTTTTTTTGTAATGGTAGAGTCTTATTTGGTATGATTTTGGTCTTCTTGGGATAATACAAACAATATTAGACTAGTCTTCCTGTCCAAGGTATTCTATTGATATGAAGATAGAGTTTTCACAATATTTTGGATAAAGGACATTCATGTTGATGAAATATTGAATAAAATAGTTAGTTTAAACTATAGATACCATATATTAAGGTGATTGACTTCCATTACATTAATAGTTAATGTCTTGATATTTCTTTATAATGTTTTTATAATATTTACTTTATCTTTTTATATTATTTTACATTTAGTTTTTAACATGTTTTGTTTATGATATTATTGTATATAACTAATTTGCTACTTTGTAATAAAATTTTATTGTAACACAGATTATGTAAAAAATATCTGAAGTTGGTTCATCCGATTATTTCAATGTGATTATTAGACATCATTATAATCTGATAAACAAGATGATAGCTAAATGTTTTATGATATTTTTAATGCTAAATACTAAAATTCCTTCAATATTTTAGACATTTCATTACTTATTGATCCTCAATTTTTTATTAGAGATTTTTATTGTTCTTAACATTCTAGTTTTTAAAATTTTATATCAAACAAGTTTCTAATTTTTCAAATATTATTATACACTGATATCTGTAATCTTTATAGAAACTATTTTCACCCTAAAAATGATTTTTCAAATGTGTGTATTTCAGATTTACAAAATATGTTGGTATTTAATTTAAAAAAACATTGGAATATTAATCGAAGAAGAAAACCAATTATTGATGTTGTGGACTTTGAATATTGGAGAGATAGAATGAGGACCTTTGTTATTAATATAGGCATAGATAATTTTTTATGTTGACTGGATGTTATTAGAATCTAGGTATATAAGTTTATATTTTTATAGCTATGAAAGGATAGAGTATAAATTTAATTATAAAGTTAGAAATACATTTCATTTTTAGTTGACCATAAATATATACAATCAGATATCCTTGTGTGAATATTGAAATAGTATATGGAGAAAGTTGGAAATTACTATTTTTGTACTTCTATTGTTTTTGAAACAATAAGATGGAAGCTGAGATATGACTATAAAGCATTTGATTTATTACCTAGTGAATATTTTTCTCATATGCATCAGAGATTCATAATTAATTTTTATATGATATAATATCATAGTGATTAAGTTATTATTGATGAAATTATCATTGAGATAGTTATTGACATTATTCTTCGAGAATGGGTATTTCGTACAATATCTCAAGATGATTCAATGAAAAATAAATTGTTGAGCTTATGTTATTTAATAAGAACTATCTTTCACTATGAGGATAGATTTAAGATAGATGTTGATGATTCATAATAGAAAAATGTTTTATTATAATTTTCATTTACATTGAATGTTTATTAGAATGTTATATATGTGTAAAAATTTTCAAAACCCTCAATAAAATAAAATGTTAGTGATGAAACTAATTTTTTTTCAGAAGGATGTCATAATAAAATTTACTATAATTCTTAGAGAATAAACATGTTAATTTGAAATAACTATTTTAGAAATAATTTTACGAATAATTTCATAAAAATAAACGCCAAAATGATTGTTTTAAAATGATTTTCAAGGAGTGAAGGAAACCTGGTCACATAAGGCTAGATTTTATGTGATTGAGAAGAAATTATAACAATAATATAAATTTAGGTTGAAAGAAAAAAATTATTTTAAGACATATCTATAAAAATAAATAATGTTATAGAAACATGGATTGAACATGGAGGAGATAGTTTGACATATATTTAATCATATAGAGAATTTCATACTTAGATGTATATTATATTCATCGTGTAAATTATAAATAAATTAAGTCACATATTTTCTAAAAAATATTGTGAAAACCTTACCAATAATACACTGAATAAAATTATACATATTTATGTATTTAGAGGAATTTGAAATATTTAAATAAAGAATATTCTTCATCTGATAAATATGAATCTTTAACTTGTTTTGATGAAGATTCTTAATTTTTTTTTAAAAAAATACAGGAAGGTTTCTAAAGCACATGAACATATTAAGTAAACATTATCTAATAGAAATTGGATAATTTTTAAACACTATTATAAACATTATAATATTTAAAAATAGATATAGAAAAATAATCTCGAGAAAACTATGCTTTCAAAATAAATATTAATTTTTTTTAATACATCACTTTAAGATAAAAATATATTTTTGAAATAAATTTTAAAATCTTATGGTAGAAAAAGTAAATAACAAAATTTAATAAATCAAAAGATATTTTGATAAAATGTAAAAAATAATAAAACTCTAAATAATGTTTCTAGAATACATTTTTGTAATTATAATCTAATGTTTCGAAAAAAAAAATTTTTATTCCTAAAGCTCAGATTTTTGTAATAATATCCAATTTAGTGGAAATTGGTAAAACAAGTGTCTCTAAATATAGTACAATATTTATATTTTCCTAATTACTATTTATAAAAAATAAAAAATGGAAATTTTGGATAGATTTCAGTTACAAAATTTCATTTTTCAAAAGTTTCTAGACCCAAGAATTTCTTCGTAAAAAATGCTAATTTTATTATTTATTGGAAAATAAGTCAATTTACGTAATAAATATCCTTTTGTAAAATCAAAATGGTTGTTTTTAACACATGAATGGAAATAATTAGTTGTTCAATAAAATCACAAATAATAAAGGTAAAAAATTTACCTTTAGTGACACTGGTCAATTATAAGTTTATGGAATTTTTAGTAATGTTATTCAAGGAAAAACTAAAATTTCAAATGTTTTCTATTTTGTAATATTGATGAAAAATATTTTCTGTATAATTCATTACTTTGAAGAGGTTTACCTAGTATACATCATGAATTATAAATAAATTATTCAATTTTAAGAAGATTAATTTAATCATTCTACTAACATGAATGAGAATGTATACACTCGAAACATATACTGTGGTAGAAAAGATCTAGATATTCGTAGTGAAATGGAAGATCAATCATACTGGTGGAAGAAAAACTTCGGAAGTTGTAACATTATAAATTTAGCTAAAAATTATATAAAAAAACTTTTTATAGAATCAATAATTTTTAGGTTTATTTATTAAGAAGGATTTGATCCATCCCAATAATGAAAGAAATCATAGTCAAGATTTATGTCTATTTTTGATGTGTCAACTTATGATGATGTATATACAGTGCACATGGAAATAATACATAATACAAAAAATATATATATTCTTGGATATTACATTTTATATATTTTATATAATAAAATAACTATATATAGAATGGTCAATTTCATAAAAAAATCAGATTCTTCATTCTATTTCGAAACAACTATTTAATGTGTTAAAAATGAGAAAAATATAACATTAGTAATTATTCATAGTTATCATGGTGAAGAATCTATAAAATCTATTTTTATTTATTATGTACATATACCTTATAATATATAACCCTTCAAAACATAGATCTCCATTAATAATGGTTTCGTTGAATGTATAAATATTGTCTAAAAGAGATTACTAGAATCATGTTGAGTTAATACTATGTTTCAAAATAGTATTTGCATAAAGGTGTTTGGTATTCCCACTATACTAGAAATCGTGATTTAATAATACCTTTTATTAATAAAAATCCTTATGATTTGTGGATTATTATTAATGAAAAGTTTCTTACTTTAAATTTTTATATGAAATGTATTTATTTTCAATAACAATGATAAATTACATAAACTCTCTCCAAAATATGAAGAATGATTATTTTTAGGTTATTATAAAACTAGTATGTTTTATTGGTTTTATTAAAAAAATACAAGTACTATTGAATAAATAGTAAAAGTTAAATTTTATGAATTACATTGATTTATTATCCAATAGCCTCAATCCAGATCTTAAAATGTTATTTTAAAAAACATCATTTAGCCCCCATTGGAAAATTATTCTTATTAGAGAAAGTATGAGGAAAATATATCTATATTTCTCCCTTAATAATAAATTCAACCTATTGTTGAAGAATAGAGTTTAAAAAAACCATAAAATCAAACCATCCTTATGAACTAGCCTAGTGATAATATCATTGGAGATGTAGATTAACGAGTTAGAACTAGATGTTCCTTATGAAGTTAAATTGAACAATGTACATTTTAATCTCAATTTTAATGAAATAATCCTAATGAAGTTTTTGTTTCTCAATATTTGATAAAATATAAATTATATGAACTCAATGGATATGAGAGAATTTTTTTTTTTGCTTTTATTGAATTTAATAATGATTATATACTTATATTGGTATATAGTCGGTTTATCATAATAAATTTGATGAAAATAGAGTCCTTTAAAAATAATTCTATAATTTTTTGAAATTTATATAATCAATAAGATGTAATAGATTATAATTTAATTTTTTATCTTAGATTTTTAATTGAATCAATTATTTTTGTTCAAGTATTTGTAGTATTATTTAATTTCTTTTTTTTAAATGGAATCTATGATTTATTTTATTATGGGATATTTTTAGATGTATTTTTATGTAGTACAAACCCTTGGATATGAAATTACCAAATCATAGGTTCATGTATTTAGAATAAGTAAAAATTTATTTGATCTTAATCAATCACATATAGTCTAGTATGATTTATTAATCGAATTATTATTACAAAACATTTTTTTAATGATGCTGGATATCCAAAAAAATTTATTAATTTATTTTATGAATACTATCATAGTTCATATTTATTTTGAAGACATTATTCTCAGTTCAAATTAAAAATACTAAACATATTCTTTTTTGAAACATATGAAATCTATGTTTTAAATAAGCATGATGGGTAAAATTATTCATTTTATTTGTTTTCATGTTTTATAAAAAACAAAATGAAATTTTACGTCTTAATTGCAAAACATAAAATATATTCTTATAAAATTACAATAAGATAATACTAAAAGTACATGGTCACCTATGATAATATAAGAATCTAAATATCTTAATGAATCTAGATATCAAGTTGATCAATGTACTTTTATTGGAATAATTATTAGTATAGTATAATTAAAAACAATTCATCTTGATTTAATGTTTTATATACACTTATATGAAATATATGATGAAAATCCTAATAAATCCCATCATAAATAAATGAAATAAATTACGTTTTATTTTATAGAATAATGGATTTATACTTATCTTATTATTGTTTAAAAGATTTTTAATATAATTTTTTTTTTGGATGCTGACTTTGGTGGATGTAAAATAAAGAGAAAAGGAATATTTGGAATTTTCATATCATAGGATTTTACTTAGTATCTTGGCCATGTCAGAAATAAAAAATTATAGAATTATCCCCTAATAATGTAAAATATGTGGCATCTAGATGTATTTTTTCTCAATTATATAGGATTCAACAAAAACTCTTTTATGTTGGAATGAGTTTTAATAAAAACCTAATTTCGTATGATAAAAAAAATGTCATATGACTAAGTAAAATCCCATAACATCACCCAAGTGAAAATAAAACATAAATGAGATACCATTCCCTTTAGGATGACAAATAATATGGGGGAATAATTTTATAATCTATTGAAAATCAATATTAACTTATTTATATTTTTACAAAATATTTAAATTCAAATAAGTTTTAATACATTAAACAGAAATTAGGAATTTTGAATTTAAAATAAATTTTCAAAAATAATTTCTGTTTAAACTATATCATTAAATTATAGATCCCCTTATATTGTGGGATTATATATTTTTTGTATTAAAATGGATTTTTTTATAAAAATATCTATTATCAAAAACATATTAACTTTTATAGAATCATTAATTTTCTAGAAAAAATTAATATTTTAAAAACCATTTACTTTTAAAAATATCATCGGTAATAATTTTTCAAATATATTTAATTATATAATTTTTAGGATATTTTATCTAATTATTTGTTTGGAAATTTCAAGGGATGAAATTAATTTCATAATAATAATAAGTCTATATTACTAAAAATTAAATGATAATAATTTACTCAGAGTTAATATCAAATATTATGTTCTTATTGTATTTTTTAATTTTGATGTTTAGAACATCATTAATTTCAAAAAATATAAAATATTATACGTTTTTAAAAAAAATTAATATAATAAATATTAAAGAAGAAATAAATTAGTGTTATTATTATGTTTATAATATTTTTAGGGAAAATCCTAGTAATGATATCTAATAAAAGGGTATTAAATTAGCCTTTGGATCAATAGAAATAAAATGTTCAACCATTTGAGACCTATATATTAGAGTGTGGGTCACGACATCTCCTCTATCATGTCTCATATTATCTTATACCCTTCTCCTTGTTTATCATGGTTTTCCATATCTTTCAACAACATATGATGAATATTTTCATTCCAAAAATTAATTATGTCTTCCATAGATGATATTTATAATATATTTGTTTTAATATAAGTGTTGATAGAAAATTCCGTTTTTTAAAAGAATGATTCCTTCATAATAATTGTGATTGTATTTCACGAATGGGAAGATATATCTGTTTAAAAGTAATATTTAGATCAACATTTTCCATCCATTATGTCTTAATATTATTCATTATTAGTTCTGAGTAAATAATATGGGATTAAATTCATTAATTCCAATAATTTTTAACATCATTATAAGATTAATTATATTAAAGTTGATGATTTAGTGTGAGTAACTTTTCAAGGTGAAAAATATATTATTACATTGAACCTAATAGATAAGAAATAATATTTTCAATTATCTATTTGAATTATTTTCATCAATATTAGGAGAAAATATGAAATGATTATCATATTTCTCCAGATTCATTGTTTTTTTTGATATGGATGCAAAATTATCTGGTACAATGGATGGGTGACAATGTAACACCCTGAGATTTTATGAAGAATATTCTTTTTAATTTCATTAATGTCTTGTGTTGTACGCTACACCAAAAGGATATTGCACAATACACATCCTTGACATGCCTTTCATTACACGCAATCACGACCTACCTCGATAGCGTGTGTAGTACGCAATACCGAGTTTCACTAAACAATGATATGCTATTAAAATATTATTAAAACTAGCTTTTATGAATAGTAATAAACAGTTTTTGAAATTTGGTAAATTTTATTTTTCAAAATGGACTTCATTTTTGGATTCGGAATATCGAAATTAGCTTAGGGTGATATTTTGGTACTTTTCAGATAACTTTCATATTCTGATGAATAGTGAAAATTACTAAGTTTTAATTAAAAACAACTATTTTAATCGAAATAATTAATAGTGATAAATTATTAATTTGATTGGTTTTAAAGTATATTTAGAATATATTTTTACAATTTAATACAATGTTGTTCATTGGATGTAATTTCACATTTAAACCAGACATAAACAAGTGTCAATCTTTTGATAGTTATTATCTTTTAAAAACAAGCTATTTGTTTGACGACGGGAATTAATTTTTAAATTAGTTAATGTAACTGATATGTTTTGAAATTGGTAAAATAGACATCATTTTTGGGTTCATAATATCAAATATAGCTTAGGACTAATTTTTGGTATTTTTCTAGAAACATTCATTTTTTGATGAATAGTGAAACCACTAAGTGGTAGTTAAAAAAACTGAATTTTTCATAAAACTTAATTTTACCGCTTCTGTGAGTGGAATTTTGAAAATTCGAGAGACACGGTTAATATCAAGGACTAAAATTTGGTTCAATGAGATGAAAATAATTTTTGGTGAATAGTAATTTTTTACTTTTTTTACCACAGTTAAAAGTAAATAGGTCAATGAAGGGTCAAAATGATATTATTATTACCCTAAAACTTGTCCTAATTCTATTGGATAAGTGTAATTCGACCAAAAACAACCTTAGGAATAAAATATGACCATTTAGGCCCACTTGGAATAGATTAGGACATTTATTATCAATTTATTTAAAAAAGGGTTAAAATAGTTAAAATCAAAGTTTAATAACTAATGCATTTTTAATATAGGGTTATACATAAGATAAATTCGACTATAAATATTTATTAGAAATCTAAAAAGATTTCATACATGATGGTATTTTATTTGTAATTTTTAGACTTAATATAATTTAGTTTATTTATGATACAATGATGATGCAGTAATTATCTTATTAATGAAATATTGACATAATTGATTTTATAAATACCCAAATAAATTTAATTTGAGACTTTTTATGGATTCCAATAATTTTATATGTTAATATGACATGTTATTATTGATTTAATTAAATTTTTTCGAACTAATAATTCTGTTATGATTTTCAAAAAATTCAGTTACAAAATAGTGTCAAAATTGACATAAAAGTTTTTTTAAAAAAATATTATATTATTAATTGTTATTTTATTCCTAAAAATCTACAGTTCGGACAAATTACATAGATAAGGTTATATATATTAATAATAAACAACTTTGGGTTCTTTTGGCTTGACATCGTAAGTTTATTAACCTTATAGTGTAAGAAAACAAGAAGACACAGTAATAGTTAAATTATCTAACTTAAAGTTAAATCTAAATGATAAGGTTAAAATTGATACCTAAACTTGTATAATTATATTTGATGAGAGGATTTCGACCCATACCCACCTTATCTTATAAATATATCAATTTGGAGCTATTAAAAACCGAATTTGACTTTATAATAAAATAATATTTTTAGTTATTCCAAAGGTGCCCCTCTCCTCCCTTATAAAAGGGCACCTCCTCCTTCTCTTCCACACACCACATTGAGCCTTCATGCTCGGCCAACCCATGCCCAATTCTCTTCTCCAATTCCCTATAAACATCCTAGAGGTCCTGGTATTCTTCAAAGACCAATTTTAGTGCCCTAAGAGGAGGTCTCAAAGAGGGGCTTCAAAGAAGAGGTAATTTCCATTACCGATTGTTTCACCTTTATTTCTTCTTCCACTTATTATTCTTAGGTTGTTTCATTATGAATTAAAAACATAAGTATCACTCATATACTGATATGTTATTATAAGTATGAAAAAACCCTATTTCACCATCTATACATCCTACAGAAAACGAAATCACCGTGCGTGAGTACGTACGGAATACCGTCTCCACGCCGTGGTGTAATCTATTTTCCACCACCACCTTACCTGGATGGGTATAATGGTGTAAATAATAACTATATATGATTATTTTAAAGTGATATGGATTCTGAAATTGTATACATACACTCTAATAAAGTCCCACGATCATGAGAACGATATCATCGCTTGTGCGTACGTACGGACTACCGTCTCCACGACGCGATGAGAATCATTCTCCACGTTAACCATTCATGAATGATTATAAAGAATATATAATAAGTAATCATGAAATATATGACATAATAATGATACTGGATTTATGTGTATATATATTTATGTCATCTATATAATTCCATTCAACTCAATAAGGAATCTAAAACAACATTCATGCGTACGTACGACCTACCGTCTCCATGAATGGTGTATTTCATTCCATTTACTGATTTATTATATATATGTATATTCTGAATATATATTATATATAAATCATGCTTTATATTCTGGAATTAAGTAATCATGATCTAAGTGATCATATGAATAATTACAAGTCAAAACACAGACGACAAATAAAACAATTTTACCCAAAACGCTCTTTAACATGGAATTTACAAAAGAACGGGTAATATATAGTAATAATTGAACCATATATGATATCATAACAATGAGTATGATTCTGGAATAATTCAATGACATTATTTAAATCATTATACAGGAGTTTCATACACTTATGAAGCAAATCAGACCTAAGGTAAGGGAAAATATCACAATCTCATTTTATCCGAGATTGTTTATACTTTGGTGTTTACTGGGGTGTATTTTATCATCCACATCCATGTTTCCTCGATATGTAATATTGTTTCCATACACCTACAATTTTTTAAATCCAATTTTACCCTTTGGTGAGTTTTTAGTAAAATATTTGAAAGGAATCTTTTGTTGTTTTTCGTACGAGGTACTTTTTTACTTTTCCGACAAAAGTACGAGAAGAATGTTATTTTTAAAATTATACGGCATGAATGGATTTTTAAAACATTATTTCCAAGAAGCATCCTTTACAAGTTTTCAAGTTTATTTTTAATCAACTTATTTTAGTTTAGAATATTATCACATTTTAAGAAAGGAAAAGTGTTTTTGAAGTAGAAAGGATATTTTCCTCAAGAATTCATTTCATGTGTTTTATCAAAATTATTTTCCATATAAGATAATATAGGGTTCTATTTATATCCCTATTGTTACATTGATTTAATTATGTTGTGATGGAATTATTTTTATGAATTCCTTTATCTTATATGAATTGTTTTATGATGTCATGTTGTTTAAGAATCCCATTTTTATTACATGGGTTATGAAATGATGTATGATTTATGATTTTGTGGCCCACATAAGAATGTCATCATTATGAGATGGGTGGGACCTATATCTCCCCCCAATGCATTGGGTAAAGATTTTATATCTCATGAGATAGACATGGCTGGAACGGTAGGTTATACCGGTTGAGTGAAACGGGACTAAAACGAGGAGTGAACTCGGTTCAGAAATGGACTTTGTCCACTAAGATAGTCATGGCAATGAGTCTTAAATAATAAGAAATGATTCTCTGTGATTATGTGTGTATTCCAAAAAGATTCATGTTTTATGTGATGATTATTGGGATTACATTCACTACTATGATTTATCCCAATTTATGAAATTATGATCTCTTTTTCCGGTTAATATTTCCAAAAGATATGTTCTTATGAATATGATGTGATTGATATTTCTTTTGTTTACCCTTACTGAAAATTTGAGCTCACCCTTTTATGTTTTCTTTTCCCCAAGATATAAAGAAAGGATTTAGGTTTAAAAAAAGATGATCTTTATGGGAGATGTTGAAGATCTTTCACCACGATTAGAAGATTATATTCTGAGTTTCCAAATACACTAAACTATTACGGTCCTTGTGTGTGTGTTTTTGTTATGTACTAAGTATTCCACAAATTTAATGTAATGTCTATGTATGTGAAGCTTCGGGTCACTACAATTGGTATCATAGGGAGGTTTAGTCAACCTTTGGAAACAAGGATACGAGAACTTTAGTGAGATCCCAAGAGATATTTCTAAGGTATGTCTAGGGATGTCCCTAAGTTTAAGTATAAGTATAGGTTGTTTTCCCTATCATGATTTTTGCCTCTCATACTATTCTTTTTGGGTTTTAGACGATGGCTAGAACCCGAAGGAACCGTGTTGACCAATGAAATGGATAATGTAATGATTCTCCTCCTGAACAAACAAATGTTATGGGAGATGGAGTGAAATAACTTATTTCTATACTTACACAAGCTATGAATCATTCTGGACTTCCAAATGAGCAGAGAATGGAACAATATTCTATTGAGTCCTTCATGAGGCAACGTCCACCTTCTTTCAGTGGGTCTTCTGATCCACTTGTTGTTGAACAATGGATCTGTACCACTGAAAAGATATTTTTAGTTAATCAATGTTCTGAACATGATAAAGTCATCTTAGCAGTGTATCGTTTGGAAGGTGACGCTGATCAATGGTGGAATCATATGAAGAATACGAGGCCAAGAGATGAAATTGAGTCCATGGAATGGGAAGAGTTCAAGAACTTATTTTTCAATAAGTACTTCCCTCGTATTCTCCAAACAAAGATGGAGAAAGAGTTTCTTGAACTAAAGAAAAAGGATGATGAATCTGTTGGTACCTATGAAGCAAATTTTACAAGGCTTACAAGGTATGCATCTGGATTTATCATCCAACCTGAAAGTAAAGTTGATCAATTCTTCAGTGGCTTAAAACCAAATATTCGAAGGGCATTAGCTATAAGAGACTTCAACAGCTATGAAGAAATTGTGCGTTGTGCTATCATGGTAGAAATGGAAGTTGGTGTTACTTATCCATCTCATAATTTTGACAAGGAATGAAAGATGGAGCTCAAGGAGAAATATCAGAATAATGGTGAAAAGAAGATGAATATTTCCTTATGCTCAAAGTGTGTAAAGAAGCATGGTGGAGATTGTCTTAAAGGGACAATTAAATGTTTCAAATGTGGAAAGGAAGTTCATCGGTCATTTGAATGCCGCAATGATGGGAAAAAGATGTCTAATGATGCAAAAAATGAAGGGATACACAGAATGAACCTACTACACTTCAATGCTTCAATTTGAAGGAAATGGGGCATTATGCTAATAAATGCCCTAATCCAAGGGTTAGTGATGATGGACATGAGTAACCACTTAAGGAAAACGACAAAGGGAAGTCACATGCGATCACCATTGGAAATGTTGAATATGACAATGATGTGGTGGAATGATTAAGTGTTTATGTAATGGGATTCCAAAATAATGTTGTATATAGTATCTTGGAATATTGGAATATTTCTGTATTGGTCTATAGTGGTTTTCAATAATTTTATGGTACTAGTAACCATGGAAAGTGATTGAGATATTTTTGGAAAAAAGATGATATGCGCATAATGAAGGGATAAGGAAAAAAAATGAAATGTTGGACAGTATTCAAGATCTCATGATTGATATAAGGACTAAGTGATATCATGGTTTGAGTATATAGAATTTTGAGGATTTTGGTATGTGGAAAGATATAACTTTTAACAGCATTCATGTTTTCAATAAGGTTCAATGGTTATTCATTTTTTTCAAGAGAATACATGATTAAGGCCTTTGAATGTTTGGAATGTGACCAACAAGACATATCTCAAGATATATAGGGATCAACAATGGTATTGACATACTAGTTGTATGAAATATTTGGTAATCGTTTTCACTATAATATGAGATTAGACAGCTTTATATTGGATAAGCCCAAAGATTGGAATGGATTATGTTGGACATAAGTTAGTATTGTTTAAGGATAGAAGTTTTTTTTCGATATAATTTATGGGATGTTATAGTAATGTAGTTTTAGAAAAAGGACAACCAACAGGATGGGAGACAACCCATCGCGTCGGACAAGGCTGTGGGAATCGAACCCACAACCGAAGTGCGACTGGCCTTTATCACCTACCACTGGCCTACCGAATGTCCCAGTTTAATAGAAACTAGTTTTATTATATTAAGCAGTATGATATATGAAGTATAAGTCCATTTTAGGAACCATATATGAATAATCTCACCATAGATGGACTTATGTATATTTGATAACTTTTGCTAACCTTTTGTTTGAAACAGATGGAATGACCCATCATTCTATCACATGCTCTATTAACACTTCACGAATAACAAATTAAACTTCATTTCATTAAGAGATGAAGTGGAAATTGTTCAAAGCACGAACAACAGTGAGATTGTACCAAAATCAAACAAGTATTTCTTCTAATTCAAATTTTTCAATTTTAGGGAAATGATATTGAAAACCAAAAATGTTTTCCTAGTGCTCTTATGTCCAATGAATCAAATGGTACCTTAGATCATCACAAATTTATGGCTTTGTGATTGATGGCTTTTTCATAGCCATGTTCTCTACAATCCTCTATCAGAACTTGATGGTTAGATTTTTATTCCAAATCCATATTTTCACATATGTTCTCCTACGTGGAATCCTAGTTGTGAGTTAATTTGGGTAACCGTTAAATTTCATACATTAGTTTTTAAAGCCATGTTTTGGTATTCCATTTTATGATGTGGGTTTCTATTAAAGAAACTTTCGAGTAGTAAACCATTTATAACCCCGATGAATTTCGAGGGCGAAATTCATTTTAAGGGGGGTAGAATATAACACCATGAGATTTTATGAAAAATATTCTTTTTAATTTCATTAATGTCTTGTGTTGTACGCTACACCAAAAGTAGCTTGCACAACACACATCCTTGACATGCCTTTCATTACACGCAATCACGACCTACCTCAATAGCGTGTGTAGTACGCAATACCGAGTTTCACTAAACAATGACATGCTATTAAAATATTATTAAAACTAGCCGTTATGAATAGTAATAACCACTTTTTGAAATTTTGTAAATTTTATTTTTCAAAATGGACTTCATTTTTGGATTCATAATATCGAAATTAGCTTAGGGTGAAATTGTGGTACTTTTCGGATAACTTTGATATTCTGATGAATAGTGAAAATTACTAAATTTTAATTAAAAACAATTTTTTTAATCGAAATAATTTATAGTGATAAATTATTAATTTGAGTGGTTTTAAAGTATATTTAGAATATATTTTTACAATTTAATACAATGTTGTTCACTGGATTTAATTTCACATTTAAACCAGACATAAACAAGTGTCAATCTTTTGATAGTTATTATCTTTTAAAAACACGCTATTTGTTTGACGACGGGAATTAATTTTTAAATTAGTTAATGTAACTGATATGTCTTGAATATGGTAAAATAGACATCATTTTTGAGTTCATAATATAAAATATAACTGAGGCCTAATTTTTGGTATTTTTCTGGAAACTTTCATTTTTTGATGAATAGTGAAACCACTAAGTGGTAGTTAAAAAACTGAATTTTTCATAAAACATAATTTTACCGCTTCTGTGAGTGGAATTTCGAAAATTCAAGAGACACGGTTAATATCAAGGACTACAATGTGGTTCAATGAGATGAAAATAATTTTTGGTGAATAGTAACTTTTTACTTTTTTTTACCACGGTTAAAAGTAAATAGGGTAATTAAGGGTCAAAATGATATTATTATTATTACCCTAACACATGTCCTAATTCTTTTGGATAAGTTTAATTAGACCAAAAACAACCTTTGGAATAAAATATGACCATTTAGGCCCACTTGGATTAGATTAGAACATTTATTATCAATTTATTTAAAGAAGGGTTAAAATAGTTCAAATCAATGTTTAATAACTAATGCATTTTTAATATAGAGTAATACATAAGATAAATTAGACTATAAATATTAATTAGAAAGATAAAAATATTTACTACATAATGGTATTTTATTTGTAATTTTTAGACTTAAAATAATTTAATTTATTTATGATACAATGATGATGTAGTAATTATCTTATTAATGAAATATTGACATAATTGATGTTATAAATACCCAAATAAATGTAATTTGAGACATTTTATGAATTAAAATAATTTTATATGTTAATATGACATGTTAGTATTGATTTAATTAAATTTTTTCGAACTAATCATTCTGTTATGATTTTCACAAAAATCAATTACTAAATAGTGTCAAAATTGACATAAAATATTTTTCTAAAACAAATATTATATTATTAATTGTTATTTTATTCCTAAAAATCTAAGGATCGGCAAAATGACTTAGATAAAATTATATATATTAATACTAAACAACTTTGTGTTCGTTTGGCCTGATATAGTATGTTTATTAACATTATAGTGTAAGAAAATAAGGAGACACGGTAAAAGTTATATTATCTAGCAAAAAGTTAAATCTAAATGATAAGGTTACAATTGATACCTAAACTTGTCTAAATTCTATTTGATGAGAGTATTTCTACCCATACCCACATTAGATTCTAAATATATCAATTTGGAGCTATTAAAAACCTAATTTTACTTTATAATAAGATAATATTTGTAGTTATTCCAAAGGTGCCCCTCTCCTCCCTTATAAAAGGGCACCTCCTCCCTCTCTTCCACACACCACATTGAGCCTTCAAGCTCGGCCAAACCCTGCCCAATTCTCTTCTACAATTCCCTAGAACATCCTAGAGGTCTTGGTATTATTCAAAGACCAATTTTAGTGCCCTAAGAGGAGGTGTCAAAGAGGCGCTTCAAAGAAGAGGTAATTTCCGTTACCAATTCTTTCAGCTTTATTTCTTCTTCCACTTCTTTTATTAGGTTGTTTCATTATGAAGTAATAACATAAGTATCAATAATATACTGATATGTTATTATAAGTATGAAACAACCCTATTTGACCATCTATCCATCCTACGGAAAACGAAATCACTGCGTTTGCGTACGTACAGAATACCGTCTCCACGCCGTGGTGTAATCTATTTTCCACCACCACCTTACTTGGATGGGTATAATGGTGTAAATAATAACTATATATGATTATTTTAAAGTGATATTTATTTATAAATAGTATACATACACTCCAATATAGTCCCACGATCATGAGAACGATATCATCGCTCGTGCGTACGTACGGACTACCGTCTCCACGAAGCGATGAGATTCATTATCCACGTTAACCATTCATGAATAATTGTAAAGTATATATAATAAGTAATCATGAAATATATGATGTAATAATGATATTGTATTTATGTGTATATATTTGTATGTCATCTAATTAATTCCATTCAACTCAATAAGGAAACGAAAACAATGTTCATGCGTACGTACGACCTACCGTCTCCTTGAACGGTGTATTTCTTAGCATTTACTGATTTATTATATATATCTATATTATGAATATATATTATATATAAATCATGTTTTATATTATGGAATTAATTAATAATTTTCTAAGTAATCATATGAATATTTACAATTCAAAACACGGATGACAAATGAAACAATTTTACCCAAAACGCTCTTTAACATGGAATTTTGCAAAAGAACGGGTAATATAAAGTCATAAGTGAACCATATATGATATCATAACACTGAGTATGATTATGGAATAAGTGAATGACATTATTTAAATCATTATACAGGAGGTTCGGACACTTACGAAGCAAATCAGACCTAAGGTAAGGGAAAATATCACAATCTCATTTTATCTGAGACTGTTTATACTTTGGTGTTTATTGGGGTGTATTTTATCATCCATATCAATGTTTACTCGATATGTAATATTGATTCCATCCACCTACAATTGTTTAAATCCAATTTTACCCTTCGGTGAGTTTTTAGTAAAAGATATGAAAGGAATCTTTTGTCGTTATTCGTACGAGGTACTTTTTGACTTTTCCGACAAAAGTACGAGAAGAATGTTTTTTTAACTTATACGGCATGAATGGATTTTTAAAACATTATTTACAAGAAGAATCCATTACAAGATTTCATGTTTATTTTTAATCAACTTCTTTTAGTTTAGAATTGTATGACATTTTACGAAAGGAATAGTGTTTTTAATGTAGAAAGGATATTTTCAGCAAGAATTCATTTCAAGTGTTTTATAAAAATTATTTACCATATAAGATAATATAGGGTTCTGTTTATATCCCTATTATTACATTGATTTGATTATGTTGTGATGGAATTATTTTTATGAATTCATTTATCTTATATGAATTGTTTTATGATGTCATGTTGTTTAAGAATCCCATTTTTATTACATGGGTTATGCAATGATGTATGATTTATGATTTTGTGGCACACATAAGAATGGAATCATTATGAGATGGGTGGTACCTATATCTCCCTCCAATGAATTGGGTAAATATTTGATATCTCATGAGATAGACATGGCTGGAACGGTAGGTTATACCGGTTTAGTGAAACAGGACTAAAACAAGGAGTGAACTTGGTTCAGAAATGGACTTTGTCCACTAAGATAGTCTTGGCAATGAGTCTTGACAAATAAGAAATTATTCTATATGATTATGTATGTATGCCACAAAGTTTCATGTTTTATGTTATGATTAATGGGATTACATTTCACTACTATGATTTATCCTATGTTATGAAATTATGATCTCTTTTGCAGGTTAAGATTTCCAAAAGTTATGTTCTTATGAATATGATGTGATTGATATTTCTTTTGTTTACCCTTACTAAGAATTTGAGCTCACCCTTTTATGTTTTCTTTTCCCCATGATATAAAGAAAGGATTTAGGTTTAAAAAAAATAAGATCTTTATGGGAGATGTTTTAGATCTTTCACCATGATTAGAAGATTATATTCCGAGTTTCCAAAGACACTAAACTATTACGGTCCTTGTGTGTGTGTTTTTGTTATGTACTAAGTATTCTGCAAAAGTAATGTAATGTCTATGTACATTAAGCTTCGGGTCTCTACAAACAAGAAAACTTTTACTGTTCATGAATTATATGATATATATAATCTATGAAAAATGTGAAAATTAAATTTAGTAATGATGGTTTTTCAAACTATTGAATGTATGAATAAAGGAACACAAATTTTTAGCTTTCTAATGTTTGATTGATTAATAAATATAATTATGATCAATTTCATGATTGTACAAAATTTATTTCAATATATTAATATACGGCCTCTCTCAGTAGAATATTAATATGTTGAAATAACTTTGTTTGGATAACGTTGGGTCTAATAAAGATTATTATGTAGTAGAATATTAATATATTAAAAAATTTGATTGGAATAATGAAAAATAAAAATACTTTAATGTTCAGGTTCTGAATGTTTCATCAAATTAAACATATTCATCCACATATAACCCTAATTAATTGATGATGATGATATTTAATTATTAATCATTTATCATGAATATTTCAGGAATTTCTTCATCATATTCACAAAAAAATAAATCCAAGTGTAAATTCATTTAAGAAAGGATAGATGTTTTTTAAATCTCATAGGTATCAATTTACATATTTATAATAGTGGTTACAAATGAAATAGACTACTAATCCACCATAAATAGTTTAATTACCGAGTTACGAAGGAAAAATCAAGAGATCATTTGTATAAAAAAATATATGGATATCTCAAAATTCTAAATTAACAGATTAATGGTTTAAAGTATCATACATTTTTATGTAACGAATCATTAAAAGAATTTAATATAGAATATTCAAATATATATATATATAGCTGTGTTTGTGTCTGTAATATAAATAGTAATGTATAGATACCAAAACATGATATTTCAAATTATAGGACGAAAATTAAATTTTTAGAGAAGATGTGAAATATTTAAATGAATAGAATATGAAAGGTAAATTTAATTAAAATGAAATTTTTTTATAAATAAAGTGAATATAAATTTAATGTTCTTTGGGAAGTGGATAGTATGTTTGAATCATCAACATCAGAGTGAGAGAAATTAAAAGATAATTCACGTAGCTAAAATTCATATTGAAGAAGAGGAAAAAGAATGAATTAATTCTTTATTTATATGATCTTTTTAGATTTCATTAATACTCAAATATTTTCAGATAAAGAAAATTATTCTATATATTTTTCAATGAATTATTTTATTTATAAATTTTTAGCTATAATTTCTCCCTCCCATTTTTTATAAAATCACATAGCTTGTGAAAATGAAAAAATATATCATCTGAATAATGTATTGAAACACCATACGTTCTATCAATTATTTCAATAAAATATAGTTAAAAAATATGCAAGAAATAATGATATGCTGAGTTTTGAAAGAATTAATAAAATTATTAAATTTTTAATTAGAAATTTAAAGTATGTTTTTCAATTTATCAATTTTAAAATTTTCTATATCATGTTTTTTCAATTTGGGGGAGATTGTTCAGTAATATTTTATAATTTAAAGACTTTCACATCATTGTTTTCTAAATCACATTACACTATCTAAAATCACATATTTTACTAACATTAAACTTATAAATTATTTAAATGTTTTTTAGGAAACATATATTTATAGGATGTTGAGGAAATCCTAATAGGATAATAAAAACATTCTAATTTGGTGATAATTTTTTAATTGGGTGATAAAAAAATTAATCGGGGGAGAAAAAATTACTATGTTGATAAAAAAATTCTAATATGTCTATGGAAGGTTTATAAATGGATGATATAATTTGTTATCAAATGAAAATAATTATATAATTATATGATTAATGCATTATAATCATACGATGGAAACATTCTAATTGGAAAATGGACACCTTATAATATAAAAAATAATGAGTAATCTATCAGAAGGATAAAAAAATTTAATTATGATTATGCTACCAAAATGATCATTATAGGAGGTATAAAATAATAATCTATGTGAAGGAGGAGTTTTTCCCATTCCATTGAAACCAAATATGGGAAAAACGAAATATGGTTATCAGAGCTTTTCATAAAAACAGTTGTACATTAGTAGAGAAGGAATCTATGGCCTTTTCAACTCAACATATCTTAAGATTACTCAATTGAGACATATTATTACTTGATATTAGTAAATAATTATATATTATAAATTCTACGAGTTCTTCTCATTCCATTGAAACAAAATCTGAGAAAATTGAAATATGGTTTTCAGAGTTTTTCATATAAATAGTTGTGTATTAGTAGAGAAGGAATCAAAGGACTTTTCAACTCAATATATCTAATGATTACTCAATCATGACATCATGCTAATGAGATTTATAAATCCTTATAGATTTTAAATTCTATAGAATCCATATGAGGAATATAAATTCCTTATAATATTTTTCTTTTGTAATCTCTGTGACAGATTTGGTTTGGGTGAGGGTTTATGGGTTTAAGAAGAAAAATCTTAATATAATATTCTTGATTGAGGGATTTTGAGACAATGAAGATAGAGTTATTCAGATCATTTTTATCATTGGATTTTTTTATAATGATAGAAATTTATAGTTGAGTTAAAACATTGAAACCTTATGTCAAGATTATTGACATCCATTACACATATGTTTAAAATATTGATATTTTTTAAAAATTTTTTTTTTACTTTAGATGTTTATAAGGTTTTACATTAATTTTTTATACGTTACCTTTAGACTATCCACTTATATATAGAAATTTTTACTTTTTAGAAAAAAAATCATATTAATAAGACTATATAAAAATTATTTGTTGTAGGTTCATCTGATTTCACATTTTTGATAATCGGACATATTTTTATATAACAAACTAGAAGTGAGTTAAAATGTGTTTGTAGATTTAATTTTAGAAACTATGATTTACCCCCTTTTGGAACAATTATTTATTATTAAATAAAAAAATTTATTATTATTCCAAATAAAATATAAATTTTCATTGTTTCAATTTCTACAAGTGGTGGCATTTAATTTTAAATAAGTGCACAATATGAAACAAAACCTCATTTTTGAGAAAATGTTTTAGTCATAAATCTGAATATACATTCATTAAATGGGTTGTAAAAATCCTAGAATTAATATTAATGTATGTAATTAAATATATAATATATAAATTATATTCAATCAATTAATCAAATGAGATAAATTTATTTTATTTTGAAAAAAACACATTGTTTGAACAATTTGTTTTGGAAACATGTGTTTTAAACTAAAAATGAACTTATACCATATTTATATTTAATTAATTAGAATATATATTTTTTTATTTTACATTATGATAAAATTAAAAATATATTAGGACTTTTACATTAAATTAAAAGTCATGTTTAAAAAAATTGGAATTTTCCACTATTCACTACAAAATAACTATTTCCTAAAAATACAAAAAAAATTAAGATAATATTGAAATGATGATTTAAAAAATATTATTAATTTCCAAAAATAAAATCTCAATGTTTTTATTAATTAATGTAAATTTTTGTACAAAAAATGTAATAAAAATAATTTTTGAAGATAGAATATTTTTTAAGAATAAAATGACTTTACTAAAAATTGAATATTTATTAATAATCTGTTAATCAATATATTTTCAGTAATTAATGCCTTTATACATATGTTTTCATAATATTTTTATTAGTTTTCATAATTACCAATTTAAGGGTTATATTATATTGTATTACTTTATTACACATCATTTACGCTCAGGTATATGTTTTAGGTATTCAATTCAATAATTAATATTTATTTAAATTAAATACATATTAAATCTTGGGGTGTTATATATTTGTTCTCTTAACATACATAAAATATATATTTTAAAAAATTGGGAATATTATTATCATTTCAATCCAACATATGATATTTTATCAATACAATAATAAATATGAACTTCTAATGGAAATTACATCCAATGAATTTGTTTTAAATCCATTACAAGTGGGTATTTATAAAATTTTTTTAAAATAAACATAAAATCAAATAATTGACTATTTTAAAGGATTTTTTTTGTTTTTATGGTATATTTTATATACCATTCTATAAAACATGAAGTTGATTTTTAAAAATAAATCATACCTGGTTCTACACAAATTTCATAGAATCCATAAAGAATAGCCCTGATTGGATTTTAGGAATTAAATAATAAAAATAATGAAAATCAAGATAAAGGATTCAATGTTTAATTTTCATTACCATGAGGGGATATTATAATTTTTTATAGAATAAATATGAATCAATACAACTCTTCATTGATAATTGAGAAAATAAAAAGATTAAAATCTATAATTAGTTCTATATTCACTTTATTTTTTATTAAATAAATTAATTTTAAGGAGATAATTATTTATTCAAGTCTAATCATAGATCTGGATACAATAAAATGATGTTCAAAAGATAAAATATTCAATGAAAAACCATCAATATGATCTATAGAAACTTTGAATTTTTAGTGAATCCATTTAGCCTTATTAATTCCCCAATAATTATCATTTATTAAATAAATATATTAACTATAGATTACCTTGATAAATTTGTGTTATTACTTATATATATCAATCATATATATTCCATGTTAAAGGTTTCATATTAAATATCACAAGAGTATTATACTAGAGACCCTATAGAAGGAGAATCATTATAAAAAATGTACCATGTGTGAATTTTAGTCTTGTATGGTTTCATTTTTCTGTAATATAATCTCAATTGAGGGTAAATTGGTGGCTCTATCAAGGATGGAATATATTGAACATTGACCAGGAATAAACACTGTTTCTATGATCTATTGTTTTCTTAGTTTTTCTCGACATTATCAACACTCTGTGAATAAATTAAAATGTATATATAATCCACTTGAAATGTTAACTTGGTTTGGTGTTAATTTATTTTGGACAAATGAATTTGATTAAATTTTACAGGAGTTGAAAATATGGTTGGTAGTGAATATTTTATCACACAACCATATAGTTGGGAACGACTTTTTATCTAGAGTTTTTCATTAATAATGATATTTAGATGTGATATAATATAGAATATTATTGTGATAGTTCATAAATCTAATTAAATGGTGTTTCATGTGAAAAATTACCAACCCATGAAATGGGATTAAAATAGTAATTTTTTCATTATGGATATTAAAGGATTGAATTTTTTGAGAATTTTATAAAATATTTACAGATCATGTATTTTTAAAGAATATATTCACCATGAATTTGTTGAATATGTATAAGAAAAGATAGTTTAGTTGATTATTGATTACAGAAACTTAATACATCACCACCCTATAAAAATTACAAGAGTAGATACACATTATCATGGAGATCATATTATATTATATAGACTACAGATAAAAAGATCTAATATTTCTGTATTTCAAAATGATGTATCTAGAATTTTATAAGGTGATAAATATTATATTTCTCAAATAAATGTTGAACCATATATATATGTGATGATTTAAGAGGAGAAAAATGAATATAAATAGAAGAAAATAATGAGAGGTTTTCCGATGATTAGCATTTATTATTCTGGAACCATAATTTTTAGTAACATAGAACGTGCCTCATAAATACCAAACATGATGAAGGAGATATTGGGATAATCTCATATCTTAGCATTATATATTCATACAAAAATAAGAATAAGTATAGTGATCTAATAGAGTATTTATAGTTGTAAAACCTTTTGAGTGGTACTACATAGAATTTATCTTATTTCATGATATATAATCATTTTATGGTTGGTAAAGGGATGATTAATGTGATGTTACAACCATTACATACAATTGAATTGAAAGGGAAAACCCTCACAATATAATTATACCTTTTAATCCCGAAAACATCAAAATTAAAGAATTTTATTTTGGTTTTAGTCTACCAACATATGATTTTAGAACATTTCATTTATATTAAAGAATATTTCCCTATGGGAAATATTTATATGATATTAATTAATGAAGTGGTATGAATGTTTGGGGTACCACATTATATTTCATATGATATATATGTGAGGTCTACCATGATGTTTTAGTGAATTATTTCATAAACTCCAAATATAGAATATTATTTTAGTACTTTATTTTATCCTTAGACATATAGTCATTTTGAGAGAAACCTTCACACCCATTTTGATATGATATGAACTTATTCCATATATTTCAAAGGTTATATAGATCAACACCTTCCTCCAATAAAATTCTCTTATAATAGATCTTCCACTCAATTATTCTGATGCATAAACATTAATCCCAATATGGAAATAAGTGTAGATATTTGACATGATTTTTTGAGGTTTGATAAATAATGTTATCATGATCTGATCAAGCCAAAGATATGGAATACATGGTTTGAGTCATTCAAACGAACATAATTGAAGTTCAAGGTACACCAAATATTTATCCTCATAATCATTGGTGGAATTTATAATTTTACATTTTTGATAATGTGTTCTTTAAAAAATTCAATGTAATAAGTTTATGAGGATTCAAAAAATGGAAATCTAATTAATAGTACCTACATGATTTGTTATTTAGTAGGGTCTTTTTATTATTTCTTGCGACTTCCATCAATCATCTCTCACGTTTATAATGTTCTCCATATGTATATTATAAGCAAGATCATAAGAAATCATCTACATGTATGAAACATATATAATTTACCATAATATCATGATCTCTAATATCTTGATAAAATACTAGATCATAGATAAAATTTATATATAACAAGACTACTCACTAGATTAATGTTCTTTGGTTGAATGACAAATTAGAATACACTACATGGGAACCTCAGGAATTGCTAAAGAATAAATATCAATATTTATATGAATTATTTATTGGGGAATTATTATATTTAATTGGTTTTTAATGTAACACCCATTGATATTATATTTTATCATTAATAATCATAACATATATGATATATTTCCTTATAAACAACTACAAGTGTAAATAGACCCTTAATATACTATAATGTTATAACCTAACCATTAGATTTTTGGATATGACTATAATTATCCACATTATGAAATATATATATATATATGTGTGTGTGTGTGTTTGTGTTTTCCAAAATTCAAATTTATTGATTAATACCTATGAAATAAGAATCATTTTTTAATAAAATTTTTTAACTTTTAAAAGACCTACTTTTTAATTAAATGTAATTTTATAACTGATATGTATTATATTCATAATAAAGAATAAATTTAAATATTAAAAATTCATTTTGCTGAAATTTATTAATAAAAATAAATACACAAGATATCTGATGTTTACAAATGTAGATAAAATCATATAAATGGAAAAGGGTTATTTATTTATAAATAATATTTTAGGTGTGCAAATATTTTTTCATACAATGAATTAAATAAATCACTATTCAATAACCATTTTAAAGATATTCAATTATTAAATACTAAATCAAATATTTTAACAATTATTTTTAGTTTTTATAGGAATTTAATGAAAAAAATTCAAATTTATTGTTGGGAAAAAATCCCGCAAGGTATCATTGAAGCATTTTTGAGGTGATTGTGTTTGTTGACAAAGTGGATATCTGAGTGGTGATTGTTGACAAAGAAAACCATGACATACAATTTTTTTTAAAAAGAGGATTTCTTGGTGGCTTTTCGAGTTCAAGAGTTGTGGTTAACGATCAATGTTTGATTCAAGAACATCAACAAATTAATGGATGATCTAGAGGCGGCATAAAAAAGAACAGATACAAGGTGGCACCGTTTTCCAGTGTTTCCCAAATTTTTGGGCCTAAAAATCGACAAATGAAGAAAAGTGGTTTTTGGAAAAGTGGCTTGCGAGCCATGTACTTGAAGGCTTCGAAACTTAGGTCTCATATGTTTTTCAAGATCAGATCATCAAAATATGGCAAAGGGATAAGGTTCACGCAAGTTTTGGTGAGGTCGCGAAGGTGACTTGCGCAACGTGAAAGATACTTGCACGCTGATGCCATTAAAGTTTGAGAACTTGCGCGCCTATGGTTTTCCAAGATATAAAGATCAAAATATGGAAAAGGAAAGAGGTTCGCGCACATTTGTATGTGGGTCGCGCAAGTGACTTGCAGGGGAAGAGACCGGTGCACCGATACTTGCGCGCTGAGGGTTGACTTGTGCGCCGTCACGCAGGGTGGTCAATTAGCCTATAAAAACTGGACCACCCCTCTTCATTCATCACAGGAGTTCAACAATTTGATGATTCAGAGCTCCCATCGTGCATGTGTCGTGGTCGCGCAAGTGGTGGTGTGTCGCACAAGTGGGACTTGGATGCCAGAGAAGGAATTTTAATTCCATGTTTTTGTTGCGCGCCTGAGGTGGTTTGGGCAGTAAAGGAAGTACATTGGGAATGTTTGGAGAAGCTTATTCTTGAGTCTCAAAAGTGTTAATAAATAGTTGCGCGCTGAGACTTTCGCACCTTCATAGAGAAGGGCGCCAAGTAAGGTTGATTTCCGGCAGTGATTCAAGGCTACGTGGAAGCTGGGGGATTGTCAGATACCTTCAGTGTAAATAAAAATTCATCTACAGGTGAATGTTGAGCTTTAATAGAGCATCTACATACAGAAGAAGATGCATTCCTTCATGCAAATGATGAGACCTACATGTCTATAAACTGTGAGGGATCCTTTCTGGAGTAGTGAGCAAAGGAAGTGGAAGAAGGTGATCCTCTCCACCAACAGTGAGCCAGAGAGAGAGAAACATGGAGTGACCCTTGGGAAAGTAGTGAGCTGACCCTAAACATTTTAAAGGCAGTGAGCCTAGGCATAGAAGTGATCTAGCCCGAACCATTGTATCCACATCTAGTGAAGAATAATGGAATTAGGTACGACCGGAAACTTTTCGGCATATGCTCCTTAGACGTAGCCCAGTGAGGGTGAACCAAGAAAAAATCTATGTGTCTGCCTGCATACTTTCCTGTGTTACATTTAAAGCATCATCATCAAATAAAGAAGAAAATAAGTGATCATAATGAACACACAAGTGCAAATGATGTGGCCCTTGTAATAAAGAGGTCATGATCTAGTGGGTCATGAAGAACATTGAATTAGAATATCCATACCCTGATTCACACCCCTCTCAGGGTATATAGGCCCCTATTGGTCCTAACAATTGGTATCATAGGGACGATTGATTTTATCAGATTTGTTTGCTCAGACTTGGTGTAGTCGATCTGTGTGTTCAAAGAATCAGTCTGCTCTTATCTAGGTGTGCCATGGCAAAGGGAAAAACACCAAAGAAGAATCAGAAGTCATGTGGTATTCCTTAGTGTGGAAGTGTGTATGTAAAAAGTGTGATTCAATTAAAAGAATCAAATAGCTTACTGAAAAAGGCCTAGATGAATCTGATAGGGAAAATGTCACGAGCCGAATCTGGTCGCCTTCAAAATCGGCACCCGACCCGGTCCATGGAAAGACCCAAAGGGCGTTCCCGATCCCCACGGGGTGGCACAAGTGCCCAGGTATCATAAAATAATGTTTGGGAACAATTTACATGAATTTGTAAACATAAAACAACAAACGAAACCAAGAAACCAAAACATGATTTTTCAAACAAAAACATCTTTTACTAAAATTCAAAACTGAATTTCATAAATTTTAACAATGTATGAAGACCATTACAAAGGTACAAAACCAATAAAAGATAGCCCAAGAACCTCTATAAGGTATGTGGCACCTCCCTCAAGCCATCCCCACAAGACTTCACCGCCAAAGACCTGCTAGAAACCCGAACCAATAGTACTAAAAACTGTACCCAACATGTGACAACAAAAATAACCAAGTCTACTTACACCCAAGGGTGTAATTAGGGTGTGAGACAATGCCTAGTAGGGTACCACCACTAAAATATTCCATGTGATAAACATTTAAAGAGTAAAAGAATGAAAGTTTTCAAAAACATGAAAATCTAGTTACAATTTCTAGAAGATGCGAATTTGAAAAAAAAAACATTTTTCAAGTGGTCTATTTTAACGGGTTAACACTTTTAAAATAAACACCAAAGCTACTGAATTTTCCAGAAAAATGTACCGTATTCTGATGGTAAGTATAAAGTAACTAATGAGCATAAGCAATAGGAAATAACCCCTAGGAACTAGCTAGCTGTGGGTCCCTGGTACCTCGTATCTCGGTGAGAGAAACCATCACAAATATCCATTCCCGTGCACGATCCACTAATAGGGAACATACCCATAACCTAGTGGTACCCAATCATCATCATCATAGTTTAGTTAGAGTTGTAAGCGTCTATCTTGCAAAGTGAAACTGAGGCCAAACCCCACGGATTCACCAGCATACTATTAGACATCCACCCACCTTGAAACCCAGGTTTTCCCCTTGTGCTCAAACAAGTTCAACAAGTCAATAAATATACAATGAACTTGAAAATATCATTTACACCTAAAAAATTCACCAAATAGTCCATATGTATACCACACAAGTCACAAAAATCCATTTTTCATTTAAAATGATTTTGAAATCCGACTCACACCAAAATAGCCCACAACACATTTCACATTTCTTCAACACTTACACAAAACCATTAAACAATTTTATAAAACAATTATAATATATTTCAACTAATATATCAGCCCACACATATGGAAAATAACACTTCTTTCATAATAAAAAATTCAATTTTTCACATCACACTCACACAAAACACTCCACATCACTTTTACATCACTTTCACACCTCAATATCTCCTTCAAACAATTTAATAAAATATTTCCAAGATGATAAATATCAAATAACAGCCTTTTCACAAATGAAATGGACCTTTTAAATATATACTCCTACCAAAACAGTTTGCTGATATAGTTTCACCTATTACACAACTCAATAAACCATTCAAAACATTCATAAAACAATTATAAGGAGTATACCCAAACATTGCATATAAAACCCATTTCAAAAACCTCTTTTTTAGCCAAAAGCACACCAAGACCCTTCCAAAACAGAATTTTCAGCACAATAAACATGTAATAATCCAATTTCAAATGTTATATAATCACCATTAACAATATCACAAATGATACCAATGAGAACACACAAATCCATAAAACACTTTCAAGGAGTATAACAAGGTTATACACATAAAACCATTAAAATACCCCCCCCCCCCTTTTAGCCCTACATGGAAATATATCATCAACCAACCACAATTGGCAGCCCCTTTCAACAACTAATAAATCACTTCCACAATTTACAAAGCTACCACAAGAGATAACACATGTAATACATTTGAAAAATACACACTTCAAGAAAAAATGTAACTTTAATACCAAATTCATTACTATTGCTACCAAAAATGGTTTTCTCATAATGCATAGCACATAAGGAACATTTAAAATTATTTAATCAAGCAAACTAAATCATAATTAAATGGTTACCCATGAAATCACCTACCGAAATTGTTGAATCTCTCAAAACATGGTGCGAAACATCAACCACACCACCTCGGCACCACAAGGATAATAAATCCACCCTAGACTACAAATTTTCACCAAAAAGACCAATGGTTTAACCCTAGGAACGAACCCTTGGTTCTGGATACTTTGGAACATCAAGAAAGAGGGATGAAACCCTAAGGAAACTGAAGAAGTGGAAGGGAGGAACACTCACCTTGAAAAATAATGAAGCAATTACCCCGATTTAACCAAATTTTGAAACTCAAAGAAATAAAACCTGATAGTTAGGCACTACTATTGACGAGGAGGTCATGTGGGGACTAAAATGGGGGAAAAAGTGTAAATATTGAAGGAGATGTGAAGGAATGAATTTATCTCTTCAAATCTTCCCGATTTTAGAGACCCTAATAAGTTCAGACCTCAATCGCGATGAAGATGAGCTCCAAATAAGGGAGAGAGAGCATGGGAGCGCGACTGGGTTCAAGGGGCACGTTTAAGGATTTGAATCGCTGAAAAATCCTTATAAATGAATATGTTATTAATTAATAAAATTTTATTTTTAAAAATAGAATAGGGCTTTCGGGCAGGACCAGTCCCTTAAATAAAAACTCATATACACCTTGGTTATGGATTTATAAAGGCACCAAACTATAATGGTGGTGTTAATATTTCAGGATAGACCATTTAGGAATTGGAATTGGTGAAAAATATTAAAAAATGAAAACATTTTAAAAGAAACAAAATTTATTTTTAAATCTGGAATTGGGATCACAGTTTGGCCCAATTCACGAAAACTCACCCATTCCACCATAAAAATTTGAGAACCCCAAAAAACAATGGATAAATGGAAGTTAAATTAAATTTAACTTTAAAATAAGTCATATATGTGACAATTCCCCGAACCATGAAAACTTTCCACCCCGGAAAGTCACATTAAGGCCAAAGCAACAACCAAACCCAACTGAGAAACCAAGAGGTACTCCCTTGTCAGGTTTCACCCCCAACGACCAAAACACCTCCAGTGATCAATTACTGAAGGATTACTATCACAAACAAAACTTAAACCACTTTCCTGAAATGGTCAATCACATTCATAATTTATCCCAAAATAAAACTCATTAAACACTATCCGAACAAGAATCAAGCAATTCACCCAAATGAATAACAACATTGAATAAGGTTACACATACCTAAATTTAACTAGACCATTAAGTACACCCCAATACCAATGTTTACAAAAGGAATATGTAGGTAGCTTGATAGACTTGAATAAGACTACCTACCACCATGCCAAGACCATGGATAAGTCTGAGTTACTGGTATGGGGGAACAAAAATAACCTCCCCACCATAAGAGACAAACTATATTTTTTTTCCAGAGAAAGAATCAGGACACTAACAGGGGGAGGCCTGAACGAAATTCCCAGTACAAAGGGTTTACTTCCATCATAAATTTACAAAAGAACTTATATAAGACTCCTAGTATGTATCCCCACTATAAGAACCAACCATCATAACTGACCAGCATGGGCCAGTATAGAAAGCCCCCATAATTGAAAGTGTTGGGACGACCACATGGTTTGTCTGCACGGTTTGGGAAACCATGCACTAACAGTGGGGATCCTTCTGTTGACAAAGTTTTCTTGGGCATGGTCACTGCTAACCAAGTGAAAATCATGTGCCCAACCTGTCTATCCAAACTTCAAACCTTTCTCCAAAGACTCAATGGAAACCAAAGGGGGGGGAATAACATTGGACGATGACATGGGTACAAGGCCCTTTACCAATTTCCACTGAACATGCACAACAGAAGAAAGATAATGAGATCATAGGTTTAAACTCTTCCTTTCTTTAATACTAAGGATAAGACTTTGTACAAGGTTTTAAATGACCCTGATATTTCCCATGACTACGAGCCATCTTCTCTCCGAGACCTATGGCTGGAGCTCAAATGATTGAAGCATCTCCGGCCTCACAGTTAGGCTTTGGAAACCCCCTAAACGAGAATTCTTCTTTAGGTGCAACCAAAAACTACACTGCAATTTCTGATAGGTTTTCCAAGATATAACACATTCCAAACTCACTTTACCCTAACCTGATATTTCACTTAAACAAGGGATTATAAGTTGCACACACATCACACCTTGTTTTTTTTCGGGTGAGAAACAGTAGAAGTAATGAACACCTACACTCAACTTCCTCTAAAAAGGAATATTTTTTTCCAAGGTAGACATTCTCCCAACATAACATAGACTATCATATGATTTCCCAACTTTCACCTTTACGGTCAATTGATAACATGACATCATAAGGCATCACCGAACATGACCATTACGACTGATATAAATTATTCATGGATAGGGGCCTTATAAAACGTCCCAAAACAACACACAATTCTAGATAGTGGCCACAATATCGTATCGTGTCGATATTTCCCACACTGGTGGTTTAACATAAAATCATGCTTCAAAGAAACTGTGAAGAACCCAAAGGCCATCTTAGACAACATCGAGACACTCATCCCCACTAAAAACCCTAGAGCACTTCCAGCTTCAATGAATTTGGAAACTTAAGAAACTAAGGTCTCTTTCAAACATCCACGAGAACTCTTCCGCTACAAGAGGATCTAAGAATCAAAGAAAGAAATGGGTGTAGACTCAATCCACAAAGATCGATAAAAGATTCATTATATTGATCAACTGGAGGATTCTCCAATAGAGAAACAATCGGGATTGTAGTTCAGTTATGCATTAACCCTTAATGGGGGCGTACCTTATCCAATGAGAGAACCCATGGACCCAAACAATCTGGTCCATTTGTCAAAACAAGCCATTAACCAGATCCAAACACTTGAAGGGAACCACCATAAAGGAGTCCTGAAACATATCTCAGAGGAGACTACTAACCGGTCCTTCTACCCAGCTTATCGACCAAACATAAACGCAAAACACAGTTCATACAGGAGGGGTTCTTGGACTCAAAACCTCCCAAAACATCAACATTTTCCAAAAACACATAATATAATCCATCGCAAACAATTAATAAAGACATCATGTTTTTCTTTAAAAACATTTCTTGAAAACAAACGGTTCAGCGGTTAGCGTATCCACCAATGGTACCCCATGGGCCTTACACATGCATGTTTTTGTGCCACACTGGGCACCGTCTTCATATCCATCCTGACACTCATCCAGTCATGAAATCAATCAGCCATCATCCCATATAACCCAATTCATGTGGTTTCCCATGGAAATGCCAAAGGTTAAAACAAAACATTATTTCCACATTTCAAAACCAAAAAGTCAACCAACACATCCTTTTTCGCAAAACTGCTAACCACAAGATCAAAATCCCAACTCAAATCTTATAAAACATTTTAGAAAGACACAAACATTTCGAAAATAACACTCTTTCAAGATATTCACATCAATTTCAAAACATCTCATCCCATTAAAACACCTTTTGATTGTTTAGAAAACTCTATTGGAAACACTTTTCAAAACCAACTTCAATATAGTTCCTTCTTTCAAAAGAGGTGTAAGCACACCATTTTGCATTTCAAAACAATTCTAAAAATTCACTTCCAAAATTTCATAAATCAAACCATTACCTCTTTATTTGAAAATCATTTCAGATAAACTTTACACTTCTTAAAACCAAAGTACCAAGATTTCAAAACCTATACAAAAAACAATGCGAGAGGAAACTAGTTTCAGTGGGTGAGTTAGAAATATGGTGGGTGGATATATTCCATTCACTTCACTATCACAGAGAGTGTTATAGGGAATATCCTTGGCTCCACATAGCTTTCCAGGCCATGTGAGCTCACTAGAACCATTAACCCAACTCTCTTTTCATTTCCCCTAATCATCATCGAACCAAGAAAACCAAAGGACATAGATCAATCCCGAATTCTCTTGGAAACTTGAATCCCATTCTAAGGTGTGGTGATGAGGCACACTACCCATAACTGGAATTCCATGTCCCAAAAATCCTAAATCCAGAATATCCTGACTCTTCCCCAAATAACAAGTCCCAAAGAGTTAACCTGAACCTCCTCTGATACCATTTTGTCACGAACCAAATCTGGTCGCCTTCAAAATCAGCACCCGACCCGGTCTAGGGAATGAAACGAAGGGTGTTCCTGATCCCCACAGTCTGGCACAAGTTCCCAGGTATCATAAAATGAAGTTTGGGAACGATTTACCTGAATTTTTAAACATAAAACAACAAACGAAACCAAGAAACCAAAACTGGATTTTTCAGACAAAAACATCTTTTATTAAAATTCAGAACTGAAATTCACAAATTTAAACAATGTATTAAGACCATTAAAAACATAAAAAACCAATAAAAAATTTCCCAAGAACCTCCACAAGGCAAGAGGCACCTCCCTCAAGCCATCCCCAGAAGACTTTACCACCAAGGACCTGCTAGAAACCCGATCCAATGGTACTAAAAACTGTACCCAACCCGTGACAACAAAAATAACCAAGTCTACTTACACCCAAGTGTGTAAGTATGGTGTGATCCAATGCCCAATAGGATACCACCACAAAGATATTCCACGTGATAAACATTTAATGACAAAAGCATGCATGTTTTCAAAAACATGAAAATCTAGTTATAATTTCTAGAATATGCGACATTGAATAAAAACAGTTTTCAAGTGGGCTATTTTAACATGTTAACACTTTTAAAATAAATACCAAAGCTACTGAATTTTCCAGCCAAATGTACCATATGCCGAAGGTAAGTATAACGTAACTAATGATCACAAACAATAGGAAATAAACCCTAGGCACTAGCTAGCCGTGGGTCTTAGGTACCTCGTATCTCAGTGAGAGTAACAATCACAAATATCCATTCTCGTGCATGAGCCACTAGTAGGGAACAAACCCATAACCTATTTGTACCCAATAATCATCATCATAGTTTAGATAGAGTTGGAAGCGTCAATCTTTCTAAGTGACACTAAGGCCAAACACCACAGATTTACTAGCATACTAGTACACCTCCACCCACCTAGATACCCAGGTTTTCCCCTTGTGCTCAAAAAAGTTCAAAAAGTCAAGAAATATACATTGAATATGAAAATATCATTTCCACATCACAAATTCACCAAACAGCCCATATGTATACAACACATGTCACAAAAATCCATTTTTCATTCAAAATGATTTTGAAATCCGACTCACACCAAAATAGCCCACAACACATTTCACATTTCTTCAACACTTACACAAAAACATTAAACAATTTTATAAAACAAATAAAATATATTTCAACTAATATAACAACCAACACACATGGAAAATAACACTTCTTTCATAATAAAAATTCAATTTTTCACATCACACTCACACAAAACACTCCACATCACTTTCACACCTCAATATCACCTTCAAACAATTTAATAAAATATTTCCAACATGATACATATCACATAATAGCCTTTTCACAAATGAAATGTACCTTTTAAAAATATACTCCTACCAAAACAGTTTGCTGATATAGTTTCACCTACTACACAACTCAATAAACCATTCAAAACATTCATAAAACAATTATAAGGAGTATACCCAAACCTTTCACATAAAACCCATTTCAAAAACCTCTTTTTAAGCCAAAAGCACACCAAGACCCTACCAAAACAGAATTTTCATCCCAATAAACATGTAATAATCCACTTTCGAATGATATATAATCACCATGAATAATATCACAAAAGATACCAATGAGAACACACAAATCCATAAAACACTTTCAAGGAGTATAACAATGTTATACACATAAAACCATTCAAATACTCCCCCTTTTTAGGACCACATGGAACTATATCATTAAACAAAAATAATTGGAATCCCCTTTCAACAAATATTAAATCACTTCCACAACATTCAAAACTACCACAAGAGATAACACATGAAATACATTTGAAAAATACACACTTCAAGAAAAAATGTAACTTTAATACCAAATGCTTTACTATTGCTACCAAAAATGGTTTTCTCATAATTAATAGCACATAAAGAACATTTAAAATTATTTAATCAAGCAAACTAACTCATTATTAAATGGTTACCCAAGAAATCACCTACCAAAATTGTCGAATCCCTCAAAACATGGTGCGAAACATAAACCGCACCACCCCGCCACCACAAAGATGATAAATCTAGCCCTAGACCACAAATTTTCACCAAAAAGACCCATGGTTAAACCCTAGGTACGAACCCTAGGTTCTGGATACTTTGGAACATCAAGAAAGAGGGATGAAGCTCTAAGGAAATGAAAGAAGTGGAAGGGAGGAATACTCACCTTGAAAAATCTTGAAGCAATTACCCCGAATTAACCAAATTTTGAAACTCAAAGTAGAAAAACCTGATATTTAGGCTCGAATGAGGAGGAGGAGGTCATGTGGGGACTAAAATGGGGGAAAAGAGTAAATATTGAAGGAGATATGAAGGAATGAATTTACCTCTTCAAATCTGCCCGATTTTAGAAACCCTAATAAGTTCAGACCTCAATCGCGATGAATAAGAGCTCCAAAGAGGGGATAGAGAGCTTGGGTGCGCGACTGGGTTTAAGGGGCGCTTTTAAGGTTTTGAATCACCGAAAAATCCTTGAAAATGAATATGTTATTAATTAGTAAACTTTTATTTTTAGAACTGGAATTGGGCATTCGGGCAAACCCAATCCCTTAAATAAAAACCCTTGTACACCCTAGTTATTGATTTATAAAGGCTCCAAACTATAATGGTGGTGTTAATATGTCAGGGTAGACCATTTAGGAATTAGAATGGGTGAAAAATATTAAAAAATGAAGAAGTTATAAAAGAAACAAAATTTATTTTTAAATCTGGAATTGGGCTCACGGTTTGGCCCAATTCACAAAAACTCACCCATTCCACCATAAAAGCTTGAGAATCCCAAAAAACAAAGGATAAATGGAAATTAAATTAAATTTAACTTTAAAATAAGTCATGTATGTGATAGAAAAGATTGATTCAATCAATCAAGATGTTGGAATGAGTGAAGTACATGAACATAAAAGTGATACTGAAACAACTGATGATTAAAAAGTTTTGAGAAGGAATCCACAAGTAGATGTTGTCAAAATGACAAAGAAATTGTACCAGAAATTGGATGAAGAAGTCAAATATAAATATATCCGGATAAAAGTATTGGTTATTGAGGTCAAAAATCTAAGAGGATTAAATCTATGTCTAATTGATGTGGATACTGACCTAAAGGAGAAGAATGATTCTCAAACTGAAGAGCTACAAAAGGTGGCTAAAATGAAAGTTAAAAGGCTGTTGATTATGAAGAGAATCGAAAGTCAGATGAAGTTCATAATCTGAATGCTAGAAATGATGATCAAGAAACACAGCTGTCTGAAGACGTTCAGAAGAATCAAAGGCTACAACAAAAGAATGAATCTATCACTAAATCTATTTCTGAGGAAAAATTGAATTAATGAATCAAGGTGACATGGTAGAAAAGATCACACTGGAACTAGACGATGAGTTGAGTAGAGGGAAGAATCTCAAAAAAGAACTCAATGCTCAAATTGAATCAAGAAATATGAAGATTCAAAAATTGGAGGAAGTAATAGAGAAATCCAAGAAAGAAATGGAGATATCAAGGGACAAAGGAAAACCTAAGTTGAAGGATGCACTGCACTTACTATTAGATTATCCTTCGGAAGGTGATGATAAAGTGAGAAGGAAGTATGAGATTTCTGAGGAGAAACAAAAAAATATTTTCTCAGCTCAAAAACCATATAGCTTGGGAAAATATGGCATTGGATTTGATGAATCCCCTCCCGTTCATGATAGAATGTGAGTCATGAATAGGTCCAGGAGTGGAGAAAAAATATAGGTGCTGAAGATATTCCTAAGAGGACAGTGACAAAAAGAAGTGATGACATGTGCATTTTCTATGGGATTCATGTCCACATGTCAATATTCTGTTCAGAGGCTCTAGAATACATCTCAGGCTATGAAAACAGAAACATTACTAAATCTGAGAATAAGAAGAAGGATCATGGGAAATCATAGAGAATAGTCTCTCAGTGGAAAGAATCCATTAGATTCTATTACTGTAGAAGAATGGGACACACCATGAGTATGTGTCATGAAGCTCAAGAGCCCCATGTCAGAAGAAGAACTCACGGTGTATCAACATCTCGACATAGAAGTGACAAAATGAGGTATTCCTTTGATGGAAAATGTTTTATATGTTCAGATTATGGGAATTTGGCATGAAATTGCAGTGAGAAGAATAATAGAAGGAAAGGGAACTCGAAAGGAGATTCTTGACTCCAATGATGCATAATGAGAAATTATACACCGAGAGACAAACTGGAAAGGAGAATAATAGGCTTAGAGCCTCTAGGGAATCACATGGATTTGAACGAATGGTTTATCATTCACCTCATATGTTATACTCAAAACAGCTCTCAAGGAGAGAATGTGAACAAACCTGGAAGATTAAGGGGAGATCTACTCCAACTATGATAAAGAACAATAAATGTTCAATGGAGGACTCACCACTAGTGAAAAAGAGTGTGGTGGCTCAGAAATCTGATAAATGAAAGATGAACACATAATGTAATGAAAACATCGCAAGTCATGTTCCACAGCGAAAACATGAAGAAGATGAAGGATCCTTGCAATGGTGGAAGAAGCAAGGGAATATGGAAAGAAAAGATATTCCTGATCAGAGTAGGAATCATGGGAAATAGAATTTTAGTCGAAAATCAATGACATAAATGTGTACTAGTGGGTTTAAACCCCAAATGGTGAGAAAATCCAGGCCTACAGAACATTCATATCAGAAAAAGACTCAGCATGCAGGTAATGAATGCTTAGTCATATGGCCAGAGCAGTTGAAGTTGGCCAGGTAGCTGGAGGAAGCAAGAATGTATTGTGATGCCCTCCAATAAAGAATCAACGGGTTGATCCATTATGATCAACCACTATCCTCATCTTGAGGATTCAAGAAACATCCCCTCTCCCTATGTATATAAATTCTATTAACTGATGATTCAAGTGTTTCAGGTTTTAGGGAGATTCGATTCAAGGGGAAGTGGCATCTAAAGTTGCAAAGTGGAGATGTGATATGATTCAGTGTTTTGATTGACTCAAATCAGGTATCAAAGTTGATGATGAAAGGGAGCAATAGAGGACAATAGGAAGTGATTGTGTTGTTGAATTTGTCTCTTGTTTCCTAAACCGAGTGCCAACTCAGTAGGCTTAGAGATTTTGTTAATGGCTCAATTCTTATTGGAATATGAGAATAAATGATTCATGAGGAAAAGAATGGTTATGGGTCTATATAGTTGGACCTAACAGATGGAATAGTTGCATAACACAGGGGGAGTATTCTATATCCAAATCATATGTAAGATAACAATTCTATATGAATGACGAATGTTTATTTTCATTATGAATGATTGGGGGCCATGTAGTAACACACATGATTTCATAATTATATATTATTTTAGAACAATTTTGTATCAGATGACTACTTTCAGGATACCAAGATGTTGTGAGAGAAAAGTAGAGGCGTGTCAATAGAAATCTGAGATAATATGTTCAAAGAAAAGACATCATTGAACAATGACCCAGTGAGAAGTTTTCTGCTAAGAGTGATGAAGTGGTAAGAGACTCATGGAGAGAAGAAGTGGCTGAAGTTGACTCAGAAGAACATACTGATGGTGAGTACGAGGAAGTAAAATCCTTATCGGCACAAAAGCCAAAGAGTTGAGCTGAAATTGATAGGCAGAATATCATCCGTGATTAGTCAGCTCCAGTTCAAACAAGGAAAATGAAATCACTAAAACATGCATTTGTTCTACCTTAGGTTGAGCCGAAAGGCTTTTCTGATGTAGCTAATGATGAAAACTAGGTTCAGGATATGAATGAAGTGATAGATCAGATTGAGAAGAATCAGACATGGGAGACTTTTCCGAGGCAAGCATAAAAGAATGTCATCGGGAATAAATGGGTCTATCACAACAATGTGAATGAAGATGACACATTGATTCTGAAAAATGCATGGATATTTTGCAAGAGATACTCCCAGATAGAGGGAATAGATGTTGATGATACATTTTCACCGGTTGCAAGACTGGAGACAATCAGATTATTTTTTGCCATAACAGTGCAAAGAAAGTCAAAAGAGTTCCAGATGGATGGCAAATCCACATTCTTGAATGGTTTTCTGGAAGAGGAGGTTTACATTGAGCAGCTAGATGGATTTCTCATTCATAAAGATGAGAACAAAGTTTGCAAGCTGAAGAAGGCGTTGTATGGACTGAAACAAGCACCAAGGGCATGGTACTCAAGGCTTGATCAGTACTTGAAAATGCTTGGTTTCTAGTGTGGAGGAGTTGATTACAGTCTCTATTTCAGCAATGACAGTAATCAAAGGATGATGGTGCTGGTGTATGTCGTTGACATAATTTTTTGCGAATCAGATGAAGTTCAGTGCAGACAGTTTTCTGAATTCATGAAAAATGAGTTTGAAATGTCAATTATTGGAGAGATAAAGTTTTTACTTGGTCTACAGGTGACAGAATGAAGGAATGAATCATTCATTTCTCAATATAAACATTCCAATGAGGTTATGAGAAGGTTTGGAATGGAGAATTCTATGGAGATAAAGACTCCAGTTGCTACCCGGATGAAATTATCAAAAGATGAGGATGGCAAGACAGTTAACATCATAGAATACATGCAAATTATTGGATGCCCATTGTACTTAACCACAATAAGGAATGATATTGTTTTCGCCACATGCCAAGTAGCGAGATATTAGAGTAATCCCAAGGAAATCCACATTCTTGTAGTGAAAATAATACATCAGTATATCTAGGGAACAGTGGATTTCAGCATGACATATACTGATAAATCTCAGATAGAGTTATTGGGATATACTGATGCAGACTGGGACACATCAGTGGATGATAGAAAATCGATGTCAAGTGGTGCATTCTATCTTGGTGGATTTTGTATTTCGTGGATTATCAAGAAGCAATATTTCATTTCATTGAGCACCGTAGAGGCTGAATATATTGCAACCAATCAAGCATGCACAAAGTTATTGTGGATGAAGCCACAGCTTGAAGATATGGGAGTTGAAGTGAAGTCTCCGATCAGAATCCAATGTGATAACTCAAGTGACATAAATCTTAGAAAAAATCACTTCCATCACTCAAGTACAAAGCACATTGAGATAAAGTATCATTTTATCAAGGAGAAAGTTGAGCAGGGAATCATGAAGTTGGATTATGTTCCTACAGAGCTATAGGTTGCAGACATTCTGAACAAGGCCTTACCCAAGGAAGAATTTGAAATGCATCGATTGGATCTAGGAGTTCAGTCGACTCCCTGCACTTGAAATAGTGTGGATGTGGAACCCTCCCCCTCTCCCTGAGCAATGATGTGTTTTCCCTCATGTGCTGATATGTGTTCTCTACTCTGTTACGGACTCCAAAGGAGTAACCTTTGGGTTCGTTGACAAAGGGGGAGAAAATAATGATTCTTCAAGGGGGGACAATGTTGATATTTGATAAATCATGAATGATATGGGGAGAAGCTGATAGGTGGAGCATCTAGATAGGGATATTTGAATCTAGTTGAACATGCTTAGCAAGAGCTTTGCTTGGACAACACAGGAAATGGGGCTAAAGAGGTTTTGAAGCTGACAATAGTTGAAGCTGTGAGAAGAAATGGGGAGAGTATTAAATCTTACAATGCTAGAAGTGATCGATCAAAGCATAGATATCATGACAGCAGAGGATCGTGATAAAAGCAGAAGAGAAGAGTGTCTTTGGAATGTGGTATGAATATTTCCAAAAACTTATATCAGTGAAGTATCAATAATTTGTATGAATTTGAAAATTGGTATCAGTTTGGTGTCAACAGTTGATGTCAAAGTTGAAGTGATGCATTGATGATCTTTTCATTTAATCTTTTTTCTCACGCTGAGAATTGCTCATGTGGGCTTAGAGTATGCATTGAGTAAATCCTTGATCGCTATCAGAATCACAATGAGGCGAATGGTGGCTGAAGAATCAACGACGTATCTTTTTATGGAAGAGTTTTCAACAAACCCAATGGGGGAGACTATAGGGAAAAAATCCCTCAATGTATCATTGAAGCATTTTTGAGGTGATTGTGTTTTTTGTCTAAGTGGACATCTAAGTGGTGAGTGTTGACAAGGAAAACTAGGACATACAATTTTTTTGACAAAGGGAATTTCTTAGTGGCTTGTCAAGTTCCAGTGTTGTGGTTAACGATCAATGTTTGATTCAAGAACATCGACAAATGAATGGATGATATAGAGTCGGCATAAAAAGATCAGATACAAGGTGGCACCATTTTCCATTGTTTGCCATATTTTTTGGCCTAAAAATCGACAAATGAAGAAAAGTGGTTTTTGGAAAAGGGACATGTGCACCGTTTACTTGAAGGCTTGGAAACATGCGTGCCAAATTATTTTCAAGATCAGATCATCAAAATATGGAAAATGGATAAGGTTCATGAAAGTTTTGTTGAGGTCGCACAGGTGAATTGTGCGCCGTGAAAGATACTTGCGCGCCGATGCCATGGAAGTTTGAGAACTTGTGCGCCTATGGTTTTCCAAGATCATAAGATCAAAATATGGAAAAGGAAATAGGTTCGTGCACGTTTAGAAGTGGGTCGCGCAAGCAACTTGCAGGGGAAGAGACCTGTTTTCTGATACTTGTACGCCGAGGGTTGACTTGCGCATCGTCGCACAGGGTGATCAATTTGCCTATAAATACTGGACCACCCCTTTTCATTCTTCACTAGATTTCATCACTTTGAAGATTCAGAGCTCCTATCATGTAGGTGTGGTGGTCGCGCAAGTGGTGGTGTGTCGTGCAAGTGGGACGTGGGCGCCAGAGAAGGAAGTTGCACGCCAAGTGTCTGTTGCGCGCCTTAGGTGGTTTGGGCAGCAAAGGAAGTGCATCACGCATGTTTGGAGAAGCTTAAGCTTGAGTCACACAAGTGTTAATAAATACTTGTGCGCCAGTTTTGACTTGTGCGTCACCTTAGAGAAGGGCGCCAAGTAAGTTTGATTTCCGACAGTGATTCAGGGCTGCATGGAAGCTGGGGGATTGTCAGATACCTTCGGTGCAAATAGAAATTCATCTACGGGTGAATGTTGATCTTCAATAGAGCATCTACATACTGAAGAAGATGCATTCCTTCATGAAAATGAAGAGACCTACAGGTCTATAAAATTTGAGTGGATTCTTTTCGGAGCAGTGAGCAAAGGAAGAGGAAGAAGGTGATCCTCTCCACCAGCAGTGAGCCAGAGAGAGAGAAACAAGGTGTGACCCTTGGGAATGTAGTGAGCTAACCCTAAACATTGTAAAGGCAGTGATCCTGGGCATAGATGTGATATAGCCCGAACCATTGTATCCACATGTAGTGAAGAATAGTGGAATTAGGTACGACCGGAAACTTGTCGGTGTATGCTCCTTGGACGTAGCCCAGTGAGGGTGAACCAAGTAAAAGTCTCTATGTCTGCCTGCTTACTTCCCTACGTTGCATTTAAAGCATCATCATCAGATAAAGAAGAAAATAATTGATCATAATGAACAAACAAGTGCAAAAGAAGTGTCCCTTGTAATAAAGTGGTCAAGATCCAGTGGGGTAGGAAGAACTTTGAAAAAGAATATCCATACCCTGATTCACCCCCCATCTTAGGGTATATAGGCCCCTATTGGACCTAACAATCATGGTAGTAAAATCATCATTTTTTAAAAAAAATATATTTCAGTTAGGTCTCATGTAGTAATTTTTAAAAAAAATTATATAACTTATAGAAATTTAATTTTAAAAAAATTGATTAAATATTTTAAATCACCCTGATTTTTTTTAATTATTCAAGATTCATATTTTTCTTAGCGAATATTTATAATTATACAAATTAGTTACCATAGTTAAAGATTCAAAGGGTTTATCAGGGGTTAAATTAAGAGATAATGGTAATATTTAATCATGAACATGTATAAATACAATTTTTTTGGTAATATTATGATCTTATATCATCTACTCCTAAAATATGATTTGATTTTGTTCCATTTACATGAATAAGACATTAATATATTTTAATCCTATAATATATTCCATGTGTGTCATCTCAATAAATTTTTAATGAATCCCAATATCCTCACTTATCAAAACATCAATATCCTATTATTTATACAAATCCCTTTAAAAATACATTCTTAACAATCCTATAGTAGTACTAAGGATCTTGGTTTGATCATTATACTGTCCTTTTAAGGCTAAAGATGCAATCCAAATGTGGTTTCTCAGGGAAGTTCAGGTTTTAGTTCCTACGAAGCTTTTTGGACTTGATGTAAGTTTTTTATGATTCAACCACATTTTTGATAGGAATAATTATGATTAAATTTATAATTTTGTAATTATATGATCTATCATTCATAAATCTGTTGTATTTTCTTTTCCTCTTGAAATTATTTATAATATATGTTTTCCATTAATTTTACAATTTTTATATACTCAAGAGACTAAGGGAATGTCTTTAAACAAAACTGATATTATTCATATATTTAGTCAAAAATATATTTTATTCTACATCCATGATTCCTAAAATGGTTTCAAAAATATTTTCACCAATATCCAATAATACATCGATGTAGTTTTTACCCATTTTATAATTTTTACAAAAAGGTTCAAAAAGAATATTCCTCTAATTTTTGGGAAAACATACTTTTTAATGAAGGTGTGAACAAAATATTTTGTTATGATTAAAAAAAGAGTGGATTTTACCACTATAATAAATGATAAATGATTTAATTCTTCTATTAAATGTTTCCTTGTTTATTTTCATAAGAAAATTTTCCCATAATATTTTGTGATTATTTAAAATTTAAATATGTGATTACAAAATGAAAAGAGTACTTTCTACTAGAAAATGCTCCAAAACTATTTGAAATTTATTTTCATATATGATGATATCCATTGATGTTATATATGATTCTATTGGAACATGATCGAATGATATCGTATTTATTTTTTATATTAGATGATTTATCATTAATTTGATGAAATACCGATATACCCTATTTTTGGTTCAAGAGGTTATGTTGTGATGAAATTATAAATGTTTTCACGATCTTATGGAATATATATAAATTTTATATGATTACGTGATGGGTGGAATGATTATATCCTTTAATTGAATTGGGCATATATTAATGTTTTAGTATCTCAATGGTTACACAAGAAGTAATTCCAAGCCCAAAATATAGAATATGGGGGGTTATCCTAAGCCTAAAAGAGGGAACCTAAGAGGATATCCCAAGAATTAAGTAGGTACATAGGTGGGTAGATCCTGAAAAACATGTCAATAATTCCTCTTGTTATAGCCTTTACATATGATTGCTATGAATACAATTATTTAAAAATTTATTACACCTTTTTATAACATGATAATATGTCAATGTTATTCTCTCATGGATCATTTTAATTTAGTCCTTTATGATTCATGTCATATAAGCATCGAAGCTTTATCCATGGACTCAAGTCAATGATAAATGAATTGATGGGTATTTTCATCAATTCTTAATATCATGTTATTTTACCATTATGCTCATGTAATAATTTTATGATCATTTATATCTTCCTTATTAACCCATGTTATGCATATTATCTCACCATTTATTATGATTCCATTTAACATGGATGTAAAAAATGATTATATGTTTGATTTGTCTATTAGGAATCTCAGTTTTAGAGAACATAGTGGGAGATGATATAGATCATTTAAGTACCAGTTTTTTAGGCACCCATGTTTTCAAATGTATTAAAATTTTACAGTTCTAGATGGTATCATAATAATACGTAATTAATATTCATATAATAAGATTTAATATCTATTTATGAAATACATGGAATTCCTAAAAAAGATAAATAAAACAAAGTATTGATTTAAATAAAAATACATAAAAATTCATTGGGTGTAACACAATGACTAATCTACACTGATAAGTAAATATAGATATTCATGAAGTTGAAGATTATAAAAGATACACCTGTAAAATCACATCATTAAAAGGAATTATTTTTATATATAATTAGAAAACTAATCATTCTTTGTGAGACAAATAAAATCGGAAAATTTATATTCCCCATTGATTGACTCATAAGTTATTTGATTCAAAACAAATTAAAAATACACCTATTATCACTATTATAAAAAAAATTATTAATTGATACATAATATTTATCCAATACTACAATAGTTTTCTCAAAATATAATAATGTTTCATTAATATAACTTCATGAATCAATTAATTTCTAGATTTTTAATTATATAACAATATAAAATAATTAAATAAAACTCCATGAAATTTGTTATAAAATATGTATTTATTAATAATTAGTCGATATAATTTTTAGAATAATCCCATAGGTAATATATTATTTTAATTATTCTTGATAAATTAGAGATTTATTTTCCCTAAATATTTTCCAATGATGATTTACATGAATTCAAGATGATTTTTATATATTCATAAAAATATTAAATTTTTTAGTTAAATATAAATAACCAAATTATTTTTTACATAATTAATTCAAGATATTATAAAATGTGACGTTAAAAAATTTTATATAATTTTAGCTCACATATACTTGTATTTTAGTGAAAAAGGTTAATCAATGAAGCAAATATAGATACTGAGAGTTCTATTATTCATGAACATTGTTTTTTATGAGATATTTTTATCATTATGCCATAAAATAGATTTAATGTTTAAAACGATTTTATCCAACAACCTACATGAGCCATAACCTACAATAGAATTCAAAATCTCAATCATGGCCAAAGAATCAAAGCATACTGAGGTGTTTCAATGTGTCCAAGTGAATATTTATAGTATAGAAATTGAAATAAAAATTATTTTATACCCATAATAATTATATGGATGTCCATATTTTTTTACAAATATCATATTCAAAATACCTAAAAAATCCATCCACTAATATAGAATCAAATAAATATTGTATTGATATACCACCAAAATTCCATTGGACAAGAATGACATAAATTTAAACCCAAAAATATTAATAGAAATTTATATAATTCCTTCCTTATATACGATATTAAAATATATTAAAATTTTATTTAAATATAAAATTAATTTAATAGGAAATAAATATTAAATTTTATGGTGATAAAACACATACTAAATTATTTGGGATTTCTATTTTTATTCTAATTTTGAAATACAGACTTATCCTAAATATTTAATTATTATCTAAATATCACAAAACACAAAATAAACATTGAAAACACATGAAATTTTTTTTACTCATTTTAATTCAATTATATTCTTCTTAAATGAATTTTTCCATATAGGGACTTTATTAGGTTATAAAATATATGTTTATCATTGGGGAAGAAAAAAACATGTTAGAATCCATATTATTTGTAAATATATCCTCAAAAAATTTATAGGTAATCCAATGATCCTTGATAATCCTATTTATATCTATAAAATCTAAAAAATGGACACATTTTTTTCACTTTTATATTTGTTGATTTAATATTCCTTCTGAATAACTTTCATCTTAAGGTGATGATTACCCTTTACTTTGAACATATATACTAGACTCATCATTACATAACTCCACAATCCATGAATATTATTTCATAATACATCTAATTTATTCAGATAAATTCTGGGTTCATCCTTAAAAATAAAATCCTGATAAATTACATTTTCTTCATTTGAGATATATGGGTTATTCTAGCCTTCTTTATATAATTTATATAATAGTCATATGAATAGATGAACTTAATTAAAAATTTAATCCTAATATCATATAATTTTAAATATATGAAGACTATGAATTCATTTTTCATATTCAAAAGCATTTTTTAATTATTTTTTTAACTAAATGATGGTGATTATTCATATAGACTAATTTATATGATAAATATATGGCATATATTCTTTATGATTGAGGATTTCATATAGTAAGACATGCAAAATCCCTAAGGAATATCACAAGAATTTTTTATATATCACAATTCATTGCACTAGGAATGTTGTTGGATATGATATAGTGATATTGTAGCCAACAACTAGGATATATTATAATGTTTAAATCAATATTTTATTGTAATAATATCATTCTATGATTATTATATTATTTGACTGTTAGGGATTTTTATTAAAATTTTTCATATAATAGATATACTTATTATCAATGTTTTATATCATGAAATGTTCTGGAGAATTAGATTGGTTTATTGTTAACAAATGTTTATAACCATAAAACTACTATAATATTTCATAACATACAGGTAGTTGTTTTATTTATTTATGGATGGACCATATTATATATATTATGATTTGGATTTCATTGATATGGTGGTCTCCTGGATTAGTAATTCATTGATATTATTCTAATAGCTATCTTCCAACCATTATAACACTAGTGAGATATTATCATATATTTCAAATGAAAACGATTTCACCCAATAATTGGATTATTTATATAATATTTGGATACACCACTGAAGGGTGAATCAATTTTATATCTCTTAGGGATATTCCTCAATAATAATAAATTAGACAATAATAGATTATCATTATTGTTAGGTATAATATTTTCTAATTTAATAAACACATGGATTTTTTTGTAATTCATGATGATCTTTTTATTTAGTGTTTTAATTATATTCCACTATATTGAATATGTGTTATTTGATACATATAAAACTTTAAATGGGGTTAGATATTTTTTATTCATCTCAATTCAAAAAATAATAATTTAAAACTGGGAAATGTATATTATTTTAAAAATAATATTTTCTATCATAAGAAATTATGGTTATTTTATTCTTTAACTAGATATATTTTATGGATTTCAAAAATAAATAAAACTTTTAATTTCCACTAGTTTTCAAGTATAAATTATGGGTATGGGATATCATAAGTTATGATGGTGTGGATCTGTATTTTTTTATAAAAAACAATGTTTTATAACAAAATTGTTGTATAAGTGATACAATTTGGTAAAAAACTCATACATTGTAGGGTTACTATTGCATGGAGATATTTTTAATTATATACATTCCACATTTCATATGATTTTAATTCCTATAACCTCTTGCAGACTAATATATGGGATACTATAACTTATCCTCAGTGAGATTATGAATCAAACATCATTATTTGTTTTCCCAAAATGGGTTTTCATCACCACAGATTATTAGTTTCTCATTACGATATATACTATAACAATATATTCGATATATAAATAGATTTTTTATGTATAAATTTCAATTTTAATTTATATACTATAATTTAGAAAAATATTATTAATAATAAAGAATTATTATTTTGGGATTTTATTCATTTATAAAGTGTTTGTTAATTAGTTATGTTAATGCCTTTATAATAAAATAATTAAATGTTTTAAAATGTTTTTTAAATAAATATTCAGTAATATTAATTATAAATATAAAATATTTGTTATGTTTAAATGATATTTAATTATTTTTATATAAAATGATTACATATAAATTAGAAGGTTAATTTATAAATTTTTTATAAATTCAACAATAGGGAAAAATATTAAATGTGATAACAATTATAATAATAAAATTTTCATAATTATTTTATTTCACAAGTTCATATTAAAATTACCAATTTTTTTAAAAAATTAATCAACCTTAAAATGATTTTTAATATTTGAAATGATCAATGTTTAAATAATATTAAATATGAGATTTTTATAATTTTGAAAATTCTTTAGAAAATATATTTTGAATTTATAATGTTTATAATTCATTAAATAAAAATTATATAATAAAATTATATATAAAATGATAAAAGGAATGTTTTCTATAGGGAAATAAATATAATGTTATTACGTTAATTGGATTTTTCAATGCCCATATTTCATTGATAAATTAATAAATATTAATAATTTATTTTTCCATGATTTTTTTATAAATGGATTACCTCATAAATAATTATATAAATTATTCATTTCTCTAGTTCATTGCAAGATTTATTTTTGAATATACTTATTATATTATAAATGAATGATTGATTTTGGTTGAAGAGTTAATATACTTCTATTATGGTTCATGCCTAAATCTAAGAAGTAAAATTCCTTGTATGTCAAATCACTCAGTTTTATTATACCAAGAATGTGGGTTGTATTAAGTTGTGAGCATGGATATAATGATTGAATATATTTTCTACCTATTTGGTGTTAGAATAATAATGGTATTGAGATCTATTTTATGTCATGTATCCCAAGTAAGAGGGATATTATGTCATGTATCTTATGGGAATGGAGTCTCATGCCTTGTATAGAGAAGCATGGGTTTTATATCTATCACCACATTATTACACATGTATGTATTTTTAAATTCATATGGTTTTCATCGATTATAAGAATAAGATTAATTCATTTGAACCATGTGATTTATTTTGATATGTATTAATATAGTTGGGATTTAATTTGTGTTAGTAATGTATGTTATTGGTTTTATAAAGATTTCCACATAAATATAGTTTGATCATATTTATTGAGGTGGAGGATTATTAATTAAATGCACTAATCATTATAAGCATGAATACAAGTGAAGGAAATGGCATGAGATCGGATTTTGAGATTAAATATTCTCTATAAATATTATGTGTTTTATTCTTTTCAAATAGAATACATTTCAAAACAGAAGACATTAATCTTATTTATTTCATGTTAAACCTAGACTCCCTTAGATTATTAACAATATTAAAGTATGTAATGAGGTGAACATATGATTTAGATGACTCATTTTTTTACACATAACTAATAGACCATTAAGGATCATACCAAATGAATATTTCTTATTTTATATATGTGATATATTTGGTAAAGAGTTTCCCACTCAAACATCCAAGATTGATGTGTTATATGACTTGCATAATGAATTACAAATATATATATTAAGATAATCTTGAAATTTGATAAATTTCATAGTGAAATATGCATGTAGTCCCATAAATGGATCTGATTAAATATAAAATGGTTCATCATTTAAGAGGGAGAATATTTAACAAATTTCATTATAAAATTATTCTCAAAAATAATACTCATCTAATACAAACGTCATATGAATATATAAAATCATAGAATAAGCTAACATGACTTTGAGATCTTTTCAATATAAATGATATATAGTCAAATAATTCTCTAAATTTATATATATTGTATAATCATTTGTATTGGGGACTTAAATATTCTATATGTTATATAAAAATATATAATAGATAAGAAAATATAAATAGATTTCAACACATGATTATACCGAAATTGTTAGTGAATTATCGTTTTTATTAAAAAAGGAAACAAATTATATGTTGTGGGATGGGTTTATACAAGAAGACATTTCCTCATTCCAAAGAGAAATAATGAAAAGAGGATATAAATATCAAATTTATATGGATATGAAAAATTTTAGTCACCATATGAGTCAGAATCATAATAGGGATGTCTTTGAGATCTGTTGACTATGGTTGGCTACAGATATGAGTAGTCCAACCTCAGACATGTTTTAATAAGAAGAATATGTTTAAATCCTTCAGTATCCACAAAAAAAATTTCCTTTTGGACTAGACCAGTCTATAAGATGAATTTTTTATAGAATCATCATCTAAAACATCCCACCTTCCCTAGATTCCATGGCCTTCCCATAAACTTATAAATTTCTCTTGGGTCTTTTAAATAATCTCATAGTCACTCGGATTTTGTTTCCAATCAAGAATATGGTCTAAGTCCTCCTACTACTTTCCAAAATCACTCCTGACATCAGGTTACCTTCACCTGGAGAAACATGCTCAAGAGCCAAAGTCAGTACCAAACCTAACCCATGGAATTCCTCTACCTTATGTATCATCAATCTATGTTTTGTGTCCTTATTCAGTTGAGTCTCATGTACAATATCCAGAAATTCATCCACCACATCAGTACTTTGCATCGATAGACTTCTCATATTCACCATACATGAAGTCTCATTATTCCCTTTTAATGACAAAAAATAACATACCATATTTTATAAATCACTTTTTCATTTGCATGATTCATAACATGACATACTGGAAAAAAGTTATGCAGTCTGTCACACTCCACCTTTAGAGATATTTCATCAACTAAAGAAAACAGAACAATATAGTGATTAGGATATAACTTAGATAAAATTCCAACAGAATCAAGACATAGTGTTTTTGCTTCATTACTTCAGTAGTACTATCCATATAAATTTTAATCCCCACTAAATAGGTAATATCAATAAGGTTTTTGGATTCAAAATGATCCAATGAAGGATAAAATTTAATCCAGAAAAAAGACATGATATTTTTTATGGAGAAATATTTGATGCGGAAATCCAAATATTCAATGAAAATAACACATGGATTATGGGAAAATGATCTGAATCCCCAAGATTAATTTTTTAGATAATCTGATGGAAAATTAATTTCTAATAATCCACTATAAATATGTATTCATCTCAAATCACTAAACCCCCATACTGAGGTTAGTTTTTATCAAAATCTTTAATCCCCTAAATTTTTACCTCACTAGTAAGAACTAGTATCAAAATAATTGAATATTTTTACATCATAAAATTTTTTGAGTATAGAATCCAGATTAGAAACAACATGGCCATCGTCATCCTTTTTAACAATTAGTCCAAAAACTTCAACATGCCCATATGGGAAATTAATTTTATCAGATTCTCTACAAACTCCTGAATGACCTTACTGATGTTCCCTATATCTATCAATTTTCATGATATTAGTATATCTTCACAATGTTAGAAGGGTGATTTTATATTAACCTATGCACTAGATGTGGAATAAAACAATCCTCCTTGACCATAGAAGTAGACACCTTCTAATCCACCCCAGTATCCATCATCTTCAACACGTCAAGAATTTGAACATAAGACCCCATCCAAGTGCAATTCATATCATCTTTTCCCAAATCTTCACCGACTCCCACAATTTTCCAAGATTGAGCAGTCACCAATCACCGATTACTCATCTCAGCACCTAGTGTAGGCACTGGGTTTAGATGTGTTATTGATCTATAGAACTCCTTAGTGGAAGAATAAAAAACATTAGAACCAGATCACATTGAATTATCAACACCCAACGAGGAAATTTGGATGACATATCGAAAATATACTACCACTGATCTCATTTCAAATTCATAGCTACAAGTCTCCATCATATTGGACCTATAACCTACGTACATTTGGGTAACAACATGAGTCACTCATGATTCATTTGCAGAGGTATCTACACCAGTAAGATGGGTGAAGCTGGGAAAATGTGGAACAGACATTGCTGAGGAACCCTTAATATGAAAATCACCAGAATCTCCACGAGAGGAGATCCTAACCCACTCCATCACAGGAATATATATTTTGATGATAATTATAGAATAAATCTAATCAGGTTCCATTAGAATTTAATTAATGTTAATTAATAGAGAAATAATCACCACTAACATACTCAATGTGATTGATTATGATAATAACATTGTGATACTAGGCAGTTTATTTGATTATTAATCTATATATAGAATTACTTCATGAATAATGTTTTTATATTTTCTAATAATAAGAAATGTTCAATAATATTTCACCCAATTTTTCATCAAATTATTGATGATTGATGAACTCCAATTAGAATATTTAACTTCTTGTGTTATGTTGATTGTAAAAGATTAATTGTTTAATCTAGAAATAAAATTTAAGACATGTATAATTTTTATCCTCAGTTATTGAATCTTAACTATGGTGTTAGGAATCAATTGAAATGGTTCCATAGGATTGAAATTTTTTAGGTAGGTTGAAGGGTTTTTTGAATCTCTATGGGTAGTCCTCATTATGTATCAATGTTACAAAAATTAATTCTTCTATAATGAAGGATATATAATAAAAAATATATACTCTATGAATGTTATAAATATAAATGAGATAAATGTGATGAACCAACCCACCAACACCTGCCTAGTCGATGATAAGCCTAATGTGACGTCCCTATGCCCTACCCCTATATGCTAGTGGTAGAATTGTAGCACTAAATATGAATAAAAATACAATGGGAGGATTTATCTTAATGTTATTATTCAAACACAAACATATCCAATAGCATAAAATTCAAAAATGTAAAATACTATTGATAGAAAATTAATTCACAAGTCTAAATCCCCCATACATACTATAAAAAATACTGGAATGAAAAAAGTGACAAATAAAACTCTACCTAAAATAGTAATGAAGTCCAACATGAAAATTGGGAGGGGACTATAGTAAACATTGACACCTGGAATGAACCATGATCATTCAATAGAAAATATATGCTCTGTATGCTACTAGTCCCCTGAGAACCTTGTCGAATTTTCATTCATATTTATAAGACCTGACACATTCAGGTAAATTCCTTTTAGGGTGGATTATAACAATAACCATTAAGACACCCCAAAATAAATAACCATTAAGAATAATGAGTAATAAAATAATCAGAGGATATCTCAGTAATAATATGAGATTTATAATAATACATATGGATATTCTTATAGTCGGAAATAACTATCATGGTATGCTTAAAACCACATTTCTATCCTAATATTTTTGTCAAGATTCTATAAAAACATTCTCCTGGGAGAACTCACTCAATGAGTCAAATAATACTAATGGAGCCCATACGATATTTCATTTTCATTGAGTATCATTAAAAGAAATTTCTTGATGGAAGTATAAATATATTGATACAGATATGAGGTTCACAACCTAGGTGATTGGTTAATATCGACTAACCCAATCTGGATGAAACAACTAAGTAGGGGATTGACACCCATTTACAATTGGTCATGTAGATTCGGAAAACCCACCAAGGTAAAATGATGATAGATGGAATCATAATTGAATCTGAGAGATATTACAACAAAAATATCAAAAAATAATACCTTATATGGGATCAAAATATTTTTTGTCAAGGTATATCCCAGCTATACCCTCACATGGATGGATCGATGCAACGCACTCTTAAGGAAACTAGTCCATGATGAGGGGATCAAGGTCTCAATGTCATCTCTATAGAATTACATGGCATGTACTAGATGTAAAAGGAATTACAATCTGGTATTGGGTGTACCCATGTATCATATGATATGTCCATGTCTATTTCCATGTACACCTGGATGTGTCCATGTACCCAGTCATGTCCATGTATGTAACACCCCGAAATTTTATGAGAAAGATTATTTTTAATTTTTTTGATGTCTTGTGTTGTATGATACAACAAGATTGTCTTTCACTATACGCAACACTGTACTATATTGTATTATATGAAAACACTATTATTGGCTTGTGTTGCACGCAAGAGTGACCTTCCTCAATAGCCTGTGTTGTACGTAATACGGAGTTTCACTAAACAACGATATATTGTTATAATATTATTATGAACTAGACATTATGAATATTAGTAACTACAATTTTAATTTTATGACATTATAAATCATCTAACGCATATTATAGAAAAGGTATGAGAATAAAATAAATTTTTCAGGTAAAATATGTTTTTTTCAAAAAAATACAGTTTTACAGCCTTTTGATGGCGCACCCAATTTAAATCTATTTTTTCACATGTTTATAAGTTAAATTTGACAAATCAGACTTCTTCCATGGAATTCGGATATAAAATTTTTCTTTAGATAAAAATTTCAGATTAATCTAATAACCTTTATGTTTTGATGAATAGTTAAAATAGGATAAATTTTAATTAAAAACAACTTTTTTGTCAAGATAATTTATATGGTCAAATTATAATATTGAATGGTTTTAAATTACAAATAGAATATATTTTTAACATTTAATATAATGAAAGTAATTATCATTAATTTTACATTGAATTCATAGGTAAAAACATTTCAATCTTTTGCAACGGTTTATCTTTTAAAATCTGTTCTCTTAACAGCGGAGTTAATTTTAAATTAATTATTTCAATTTCATTGTATTGAATTTTTAAAAATGGATTCCATATTTTGATTCTGTGGGTCCATATTATATTAATAGGTTAGTATTATTTTTTGATATTATGAATAGTAACTACGATAATTTTTTTTATTAGAGTTAAAGGTAAATCAGGTAATTATGGGTAAAAATAAGAATATAAAATTACCCTAAAACCTGCCAAAATTATATTGGATGAATAAAAGTAGACACATATCACCTAAGGGTCAGAATATATTCATTTCATGGACTCTTGAATATGAAAATTATATAATTATTATTCAAGAAAATGAATGTGACAACATGTCACTATCTTATATCTTATCAATATAATAATTTTAATTTAGTGATAAACTTTATAAAACATCGAACATGAATAGTATACAGAAATCTAATAAAAGTATCCACATAATTACAATTTATTTTGAATTTCTAAGGATTAAATAATTATCATTAATGATGACACAATAGTGATATAGAAATTATTTTATTGATTGAAATATCATATAAATAGTTTTAAAAATATTAAAATAAATATCATATGATCTAATTAATGATCTCCACAAATTTCTTAGATGAATATGACATTTTAGTATTCTATTAAAAATTTTGGTTTGAATATATCCTCTGTGTGAAATTTTTTTAAATTCAAATAAATGAATAGTGTCAAAATTGATGCTATTGTTGTTTTATAAAAATAACATATTTTCAAATTATTTAAAAATTACAAATATATTTAAAAATTATAAATTGAAATTTATACGATTGAAAATGAAATAATGTATACAATTATAGACAATTCACAACAAAAACCTAATAATTTATAAAAATTTAAAATTTAGAATATTATTACCACAAAAAAATAAATAGATAAAATAAGGTTAAATCAAGTTGATAAGGTTTAAAATAAATTTTCAACTTTTGTAAATTTTATTGGCTGAGGAGATTACTACCCTATCTCATCTAAGATTCGGATTTGACTCATTTTGGATGTTTTTATGTAGGGTTTGAATTTATATTAAATTAATATTTTTGAGGTTTCCAAAGGTGCCCCTCTCCTCCCTTATAAAAGGGAACCTACCCCTCTTCTCTTCACAAAAATTTGAGCCTTCAAGCTCGGCCAACCACTACCCATTTCACTTACACACTTCCATAGAAACCTACTAGAGGTCCTGGTCTTCTTCGAAGCTCAACTTTAGTGCCCTAATAGGTGGTTAAGAGAAGGCTCATCGAAGAAGAGGTAATCTCTTCTACTAATTCATTCAAGTTTATTTATTCTTATACTTCCCATTCTTTATTTGTATCATTATAAAGTAATAAAATCAGTATAACTAATATACTGACTTGTTATTATAAATATAAAACAACCTCATTTCACCTTCTTCCCATCCTAAGGAAAATGAAATCACCACACGTGCATACGTACGGAATACCATCTCCACGCCGTGGTTTAATCTATTTTTCCACCACCACCTTACTTGGATGGGTATAATGGTGTAAATAATAACTATATATGGTTATTATAACATCATATATATTATGAGATATTATATCATCCACACCATTCCAATTCAATAATTATGGAAATGATATCATCGCTCGTGCGTACGTACGGATTACCGCCTCCACGACGCGATGAGATTTATTCTCCATGTTAACCATTAAAGAATAATTATAAATTATATATAATGAATAATAATTATATATATGACATAATAATGCTACTGGATATATATTTCATCTACTTAATTCCATTCAAGTCAATAAGGAAAGGAAAATAATGTTCATGCGTACGTACGGCCTACCGTCTCCATGAACAGTGTGTTTCATTTCATTTATCTATCTATTATATATATATATATTGAATATATATAATATTTAAATAATGTTTTACATTTTGGAAGTATTTAAATCATTATATATGTAACAATAATATCAAGAACACCAAATCCAAACATGTAAGATAAATGAAACAATTTTACCCAAAACACTGCTTGAACATGGAATTTTCAAACGGGTAATATAAAGTCATTAGTGAATCATATATGACATAATAAATATTATTATGGTTCTGTTACAATTTAATAATATTTTTAAATCCACTATATAGGAGTTTCAGACACGTAAGGAAAAAATTGGACCTCAGGTAAGGGATAATTTTGCAATATCATTTTTATCCAAGATTGCTTATACGTATGTATTTACTGGGGTTATATTTTTCATCAATGCTCATAAAAATGTTTTTCATAATGTGTTTAATATTATTCCATGTATTTTTATAGTCATGTCTACCCCTATTTGACTTTTACATTGTGTTATGGAATAATATTTCTTTTGTTTACCATACGAGGAACATTTTGACTTTTTCGGAAAAAGTATGAGGAGAATGTTTTTTTAACATATACAACATGAACATATTTTTACAATTTCATAACGCCTAATTTTCATGAAGATTCCTCTACATGTTTTCATGGTTATTTTCAATAAAATGATTTTCTTTTAAAATTGTATGGGAATATGTGAAAAGAAAATGATTTTAAAGAAGGAAGGATATTTTCCTCAAGAATTCTTATCAAGTGTTTTGTGAAAACTATTTTCCATATAAGATGAAATTATTTAATATGATTATGTTTCAAGTATAATCTCTCTATTATTTCCATGTTTTGATTCTTCTTATGATGATATGATATCTATTTGTTTTTTATGTATTATGTTATGATGGGATGATGTTTGTGAAACTCATTTTATTATTTGGGTTATGATGAATGATTTATGTTTATTTTTTGGCCCAAGTAAGAATGATTTCATTATGAGATGGCTGGGACCTATATCTCTCTCAAATGTATTGGGTAATGATTTATATCTCATGAGATATACATGGCTGGAAAGGAAGGTAAACTCGGTTATGTAAGGGACTTTTTCCACTATGATTGTCTAGGAAGCAATGTCTTGGCTACTATGGATATCATAACATTTTCTTATTGGTTCCCACAATTACATGAGTCCTTTATGATCTATTCCTTATGAACTTCCTTGATTTATGTCTTTATCCATGATTTTGATGTTTTATGTTCATGTTCTTACATTCAAATGTTCAGGGATTGTTTTATGTTCTCTATGTTTACCCTTACTAAGCTTTTGAGCTCACCCTTTTTATGTTTTCTTTTCCACAGGATATAAAGAAAGGTTATAGGTATGAAAAACAAAGTTTAAGATCTTTATGGGATATGTTGATGATCTTTCACCCTTATTATAAGATTATGTTATGAGTTTCCAAAGACACTAAACTAATATGGTCTTTGGGATTCTATTTTTGTCATGTATTATGTATTCCGAAAAAGTAATGAAATGTCTATGTACATCATGATTTTTGTCTCTATAGTTGGAATCAGAGAAAAGGTTTAGTTAACCATTAGAAACTAGGAGGCGAATTATTTAGTGAAATCCCTAGAGATATTTCTATGGTTTATCTAGGGATGTCCCAAAGGTTAAGTATAATTATAGGTTATAGTTCTAGAATTGCGATAACGATCTTAGAATTAAACCTAACATGTTATATATTGAAGGTAACCCCTGAATATTTTATTTTCCTAACATGATTTTTTCCTCTCACATTGTTATTTTTTGGTTTTAGACGATGGCTAGAACTCGATGGAACCGTGTTGATCAATGTAATGGACAATGCAATGATTGTCCTTCTGAACAACCAAATGTGATGGGAGATGGAGTGAAAAAACTTATTTCTATACGTACACAAGAAATGAATCATTCAAGACTTCCAAATGAGCAAAAAAGGAAACAATATTCTATTGATTCCATCATGAGGCAACGTCCACCTTCATTCAGTGGGTCTTCTGATCCACTTGATTCTGAACAATGAATCCATAAAATTGATAAGATATTTTCCATACTTCGCTGTATAGAGCATGAAAAAGCCATTTTGGCTATTTACTGGTTAGAAGGTGAAGCAAACCAGTGGTGCACTCTAATTAAGAATACAAGGACCCATGAAGAAATTGAATCCATGGAATGGGATGAGTTCAAGAGCATGTTTTTCAATAAGTATTTCCCTCATATTCTTCGAACAATGTTGGAAAAGGAGTTCCTTGAGCTTATGCAAAAGGATGATGAATCTGTTGGTATATACAAAGTGAATTTTACAAGGCATGCAAGGTATGCATCTAGCTTTATCATCCATCCTAAAAGTAAAGATTATAGATTCTTTAGTGGATTAAAACCAAGTCTTAGAAGGGAATTATCTATAAGAAACTTCAGTAGCTATGAAGAAATTATGCATTGTGCTATCAAGGTAGAACTGGATGTTGGTGTTACATATCTATCTCATGATTTTGACAAGAAAAGAAAGATGGAGTTCAAGGGAAAACCTCAAAACAATGGTGAAAATAAGGTGAATGTTTCTTTATTCTCAAATTGTGGATTGAAGCATGGTGGAGATTGTCTAAAATGTACTAGAAAATGTTTCATGTGTGGAGAAGAATGACATCGAGGAGTTGAGTGCCGAAGTAATGGGAAAATGGTTTCTAATGACGTGAATAGAGAAAAGACAACAGAGAATGCTCCACAATCACCTCAATGTTACAAGTGCATGTAAATGGGGAATTATGATAACCAATTCAATAATCAAAGGGTTAATAATTATTGACATCAACAAACTATTAAGGAAAAGGATAAAGGGATTTCACATGAGATCACTATTGGCAATGTTGAGTATGGAAACGATGTGGTGGAATGATTATGTGTTTATGTAACGGGATTCCTAAATAATGATGTGGAATATCATTTATAGTATTGTTGAATATAGTAATATCTATGTATGAGTTTATTGTGGTTTTCAATAATTATATGGTACCAGTAACCAATAAAAGTTATTGAAATATTTTTGGAAAGCTTCTGATATGCGCATAATAAAGGGATAATGAGAAAATAATATGTTTGATAGTATTAATGAGCTCATGAATAACATAAGGAAAAAGTTATATCATGGTTTGAGTATGTAGAAATTTTGGGATTTTGGTATGTAGAAAGAGTTAACTTTTGACAGCATTAATATTTCCACTAAGGTTCAATGGGTATTAATTTTTCAAGAGAATACATGATTAAGGTATTCACATGTTTGTAATGTGACCAAAAAGATATATCATATGATAGATGATGGTATTCATATGCTCGGTAGATGAAATTTCTAGTAATCGTTATCTTTACACTATGATATTGGATAGAAGTATTTTGGATAAGCCTAAATATTGGACATTAGATAGTATTGTTTAAGGCTAGATCCTTTTTTTGATATTATTTCTGGAATGTTATAATGGTGATGTTTTAGAAAAAAGGCAACCTGCAAGGCGGAGACAACCCGTCGCGTCGGACAAGGTTGTGGGAATCAAACAACCGAAGTGAGACATGTCATTATTGCCTACCACTGGCCTACATGAAGTCCCTGGTTAGTATAAACTTGTTTTATTTTGTTAATCGGTATGATAGATGAAGTACAAGTCCATTTTTTGAACCATATATGATTAGTCCCACCAAAATATGGACTTATGTACATAACTTTTGATAACCTTATGTTTGAGTCAGATGGAATGACCTATCATTCTATCTCATGATCTTCTAACACTTCACGAAAGACAAATTCAACTTAATTTATTTAATAGATTAAGTGGAAATTGTTCATGGCACAAACAATATTGAGATTGTACCAAAATAATGTAATTATTTATTTTAATTCAAAAATTATTGAACTTTAGGGAAATGATCATGAAAACCAAAAATGTTGTTCTAGTACCCTCATTTTCAATTAATTAGATGGTACCATAAATCATCACAAATTTACGGCTTTTTTATTATTGGGTTTTTCATACCTATGTACTCTTCCACTATCCATCAGAACTTGATGGTTATATTTCTCTTCCATATCTATATTTTAACCTATGTTCACCTATGTGGAAACCCAGTGATGAGTTAATTTGGGTAACCGTTACATTTCATACTATAGTTTTTAAAATTAAATTTTAGTATTCCTTTTTACTGTGAGGGTTTCTATGAAATAATCTTTGATGTAGTAAACCATTTATAACCCCAACTAATTTCAAGGGCGAAATTCAATTTAAGGGGGGTAGAATGTAACACCGCGAAATTTTATGAGAATGATTCTTTTTAATTTATATGATGTCTTTTGTTGTCCGCTACATCAAGATTATCTTGCGCTATATGAAACATCGTACTAGCTTTTAGTATACACAAACACTATTCTTGGCCTGTGTTACACACAAGAGCGACCTTCCTCGATAGCGTGTGTTGTACGCAATACTGAGTTTCACTAAACAACGATATATTATTATAATATTATTATAAACTAGCTGTTATGAATATTAGCAACTAAAATTTGAATTTTATGACTATATAATTCATCTTACACATATTATAGAACATGCTATGAGAACAAAATAAATATTTCCGGTAAAATAAGTATTTTTCAAAAAATACAGCTTTACAACCATTTGATGGCGCACCCACATTAATTCTAGTTTTTGACATGTTAATATATTTAATTTGAAAAATATAACTTCATCCTTGGAATCCAGATATAAAAATTTACATTAGATAAAATTTTGATATTATTCTGAAAACCTTCATATTTTGACGAATAGTTAAAATACGCTAAATTTTAAGTAAAAACAACTTTTTTCATCGAAATAATTTATATTGTCAAATTAAAATATTGAATGGTTTTAAATTATAAATATAATATATTTTTACCATTTAATAAAATGTATGTCATTATCATGAATTTTACATTGATTCATAGGTAAAAACATTGCAATATTTTGCAACGTTTTAACTTTTAAAACCCATTTTCTCAACAGTGGGATTAATTTTAAATTAATTACTACAACTTCAATTTTTTGAATTTTGAAAAATGGATTCCATATTTGGATTCATTGGGTCCAAATTATGTTAATAGGTTACTTTTATTTTTTTGATATTATGAATAGTAACTACAGTAATTTGTATTTACTATAGTTAAAGGTAAATCGAGTAATTAAGGGTAAAAATAAGATTATAAAATTACCCTAACTCCTGCCAAAATTCTATTGGATGAATAAAAGTAGACACATATCACCTAAGGGACAGAATATATTCATTTTTTGGACTCTTTACCATGAAAATTATATAATTATTATTAAAACTAATGAAAGTGACAACATGTCACTCTCTTATATCTTATAAGTATAATAATTTTAATTTAGTGATAAAATCCATAATACTTCTAACATGAATAGTCTCTAAAAATCGAATAAAATTATCTAAAACAGTATAATTTATTTATAATTTTTAAGGATTAAATAATTATCATTAATGATGACACAATAGTGATATAAAAATTATTTAATTGAAAGAAATAGCAAATAAATAGATTTAAAAATATTAAAATAAATATTATATGAACTAATTAATTATATCCACAAATTTTCTAGATGAATATTACATGTTAGGATTATATAAAAAAAAATCAAATAAATCCTCTTTGGGGAATTTATTTAAATTCAAATAAACGAATACTGTCAAAATTGACACTATAGTTGTTTTATAAAAATAACATATTATAAAATTGTTTAAAAATTCCAAAAATTTTTAAAAATTATAAATTGAAATTTATATGGTCCAAAATATCATAATAGATACAATAATGGACAATTCACAACACAAAAGTAATTAATTTTAACAATTTAAAATTTAGAATATTATTACCACAAAAAAAGTAAATATATTAAATAAGGATAAATCAAGTTGATAAGGTTTAAAATAAATTTCCAACATATCTAAATTATATTTTCTGATGATATTACAACAATATCTCATCAAATATTCATATAGGACTCATTTGGAATGTTTTTATGTGGGGTTTTAATTTATATTAATTAATATTTTTGAGGTTTCCAAAGGTGTCCCTCTCCTCCCTTATAAAAGGGAACCTCCCCACTATCCTCTTCACAAATACTTGAGCCTTAAATCTCGGCCATCCCCTGCCCATTTCACTTGTCAACTTCCATAGAAACCTACTATAGGTCCTGGTTTTCTTCAATGACCATCTTTAGTTCCCTAAGATGAGGTTAAGATAAGTCGCGTCGAAGAAGAGGAAATCTCTTATACCAATTCTTTCAGGTTTATTTATTTTTATACATCCTCTTCTTTAGTTTTTTCATTATAAAGTAATAAAATCAATATAAATAATATAATGATATGTTATTATAAATAGTAAGCAACCCAATTTCACCTTTTATCCATCCTACAGAAAATGAAATCACTGCGTGTGCATACGTACGAAATACTGTCTCCATACCGTGGTGTAATATGTTTTTCCACCACCACCTTACTTGGATGGGTATAATGGTGTAAATAATAACTATATATGGTTATTATAACATCATATAGATTCTGAGATATTATATCATCCACTCTAATTCTATTCAATAATTATGGGAACGATATCATCGCTCGTGGGTACGTACGGATTATCATCTCCACGACCTGATGAGATTCATTCTCCATGTTAACCATTCAAGAATAATTATAATGTATATAGAATGAATATTATTGATATATATGACATAATAAAGCTACTAGATATATATTTCATCTAATTACTTCCATTCAAGTCAATAAGAAATGGAAAATAGCATTCATGCGTACGTATGGCCTACCGTCTCCATGAAAGGTGTGTTTTATTTCATTTATCAATATGATATGTATATATAAAATGAATATATATGATATATAAATCATGTTTTAAATTTTTTAAGTATTTAAATCATGATATAAGTAATAATAATATCATGAAAAAAATACAAACATGTATGATAAATGAAACAATTTTACCCAAAACGCTGCTTTAATATTGAATTGACAAAATAACGGGTAATATAATGTCATAAGTGGATCAAATATGATATCATAAATATTATTATGGTTCTGTTACAGGTTAATAATATGTTTGAACCCACTATACTATAATTTTGGACACGTACAGTAGAAATAGGACCTAAGGTAAGGGATAATTTTTCAATCTCAATTTTATCTGAGATTTCTTATACGTAAGTATTTAATGGGGTTATATTTTTTATCTATTTCCATTAAAATGTTTTTCATAAATTGTTTAATAATATTCCATTTATTTTTAACGTCATGTTTACTCCATTATGTATTTTACATTGTGTTATGGAAAGAATTTTTCTTTTGTTTACTGTACGAGGAACTTTTTGACTTTTCCGGAAAAAGTATGAAGAGAATGTTTTTTTACATATACGGCATGAACAGATTTTTACGATTTCATAACGCCTAATTTTAATGAAGATTACTCTAAATGTTTTCAGGTTTATTTTCTATAAAATCCTTTTCTTTTAAAATTGTGTGGCATTTAGTGAAAAGATAATTATTTTAAAGAAAGAAAAGGATATTTTCCTCAAGAATTCATTTCAAGTGTTTTGTCAAAACTATTTTCCATATAAGATGACATTATTTAGTATGAATATGTTTCAAGTATAATGTCTCTATTATTTCCATGTTTTGATTATTCTTATGATGAAATTATATCCATTTTATTTATATGGATTATGTTATGATGGGATGATATTTATGAAACTCATTTTATTATTTGGGTTATAATGAATGATTTATGTTCATTTTGTTGGACAAGTAAGAATGATTTCATTCTTGGATGGGTGGGACCTATATCTCCCTCCAATTAATTGGGTAATGATTTATATCTCATGAGATATACATGTATGGAATGGCATGTAAACCCAGTTCAGTATTGGACTTTTATCTACTATGATGGTCTTGACAGCAATGCCTTGGATACTATGGAAATCATAGAATGTGATTAATGGTTGCCACAATTACATGATTAATTTTTTATCTATGCCTTATTCACTACCAAGATTTATGTCATTACTCGTGATTTTGATGTTTTAGGTTCATGTTCTTACGTTCAAATGTTTAGAGATTGTTTTATGATCTCCATGTTTACCCTTACTAAGCATTTGAGCTCCACATTTTTATGTTTTCTTTTTCTCGAGGATATAAAGAAAGGTTATAGGTAAGAATCCCAAAGTTGAAAATCATTATGGGAGATGTTGAAGATATTTCACCATGATTAGAAGATTATTTTCTAAGTTTCCAAAGACACTAAAATAATATGGTCTTGGGGCGTTTATTTTTTTTATGTATTAATTTTTATGCAAAAGTAATGAAATGTCAATGTACATCAAGATTTGGATCTCTAAAATGTACTAGGATGTGTCTGAATATAGGGATTTGACCATGTACTCTAACCCTATAATGTACCTAGCCATGTATGTGTCTATGTTTCCTCAGAGATATATTTTGAGAATCCAGATAAAGGTCACACGGAATGTGATATTTTTCTTCTCCATGAAAACCATTGCACCATATCAATTGCCCCGCAAAGAATGTATTGGTGGAATTCAAATTGTGTATGTCAGTATTTTTTAGATAATATTAATCTTCTTCACATGTCTTTGTACACTCCTACAACCTCTTATCTATCTTTGAACAATAATGTTAAACAAGTTCTTTGTCTAGATAATCCCGACAATCACTACTCAGCAGAACCCAAGCATTACATTCATATGAGAAACCATTAGTTGAATATCCCATCAGTTAAAAGGAAAACCTACACAAGGATCACTTATCTAATACTGATCCATCATCATAGTTCAATCCCCTTACCAATACAAAACTCTATTAGATATATCAAAATATTTCACCAGGAAACAAGTTCACAACAATTGATCATCTGGTATTTATCGAACCCCCTTAAAAAACAAACACTATAGATGAATGTGTGGAGAACTGGGGATAAAATGAAAAATATATACATGAAGAGTAAAACTCGACCAAATTTCTTATTTTCCATTATATTTTCTTTACAATGATGAAAAAATAAAATAAAAATAAAAAATTAAATGAAATCACCAAATTCCCTGCATAATAATACAATATCCACATTACAAATGACATGTGAATAAATACATTAGTTGAGTTATTCACATTCATCATATGAGAAAAATATAGTTATAAATACATTACAAACAAACATCATACCACTATATTGATTGACTAATATTGGATTAAAAAATGCATCATTATCATTAGTGTGATCTTCAATTTCAATTGGCACACAGGCTGCCAAAGGTTGATCTGTCGATGTTCATCCATGGAATCTCTTCAACCTATTTCTTTCAAAAATTCCATGGATATATTGCCAAATAATATTTTTTATATATCTAGGTTTATATAAAAGATTATTTGGTCTATGTGTCATCTAAAATAATATTTATTTTTTATATATTTATTTATTTATTATTTAGCTCCACAATAACCCTTAAAAAATACTCAATTCCAACTTATATTATGTCATGCATAGGGTAAATCCCATTATTTGGACACAATTATGGTATCAAATATCTATTATGAGATTCCATTTAAGAGTTAGTCGAGGTTTTTTGGAATATTACATTCATGTGACCTTAATATATTTAATATTTTTCAAAAAGTTATATTGAGATCACTATGCTCAGAATCTTAGGCCTTCTCAACATCTTACTCTGAAAATTTTACAAGATATATTTCAACAAATTATGTTGTAAAATAAAAGAAATTATAATATTCCCTACTTAGGGTTTTTTAAAAATAAAATGTGGAAAAATCGAAATGATGTGTTTACCGAGATCACAACCGGGTGTCATACTCCCATGTTCTCACCTGAAGAGTGTCATGTTTAAATTAGACACACACTAAATGAATCACTTACCCTTGTAGGATCTTCACATATCGATCATTAATCTCTACAGGGTGATTTTTAAATATTGATATATCATTGATGAAGATATATCCCTAGTAAATAATATTAAATGGGTCACAAAACTATCCATTTATCTACTACATGTGAATGATGTGGTGTATCTCAAAATACTGTCATGGTGAAGTTAATTGGTATAAAACCTCAACCACTCCATGATGTATATGTAAAAGGCCAATGAATCTTTATGATATCCTCCCACCATGGCTAAATCTCTATAATCCATTTTGCGGTGATACCATCAGAATGAAACGGTATTTATCATAGAAATCAGAATTCCTTATTCATCTCTCCATGTAGGACTTCTAATGGCTCCATTTAGTCATCAGCCTCTCCTAGATGATTTTGGAATTTTCGATCATAGCATACACCAACTCTGGGCCCATGACTGCGAACTCGCCTAGATCAGTCCAAAAAATTAGTTACCTATAGGTTCAACGATACAAGTCCAATAATTGTTCCATTCCAATGGTGTAAAGATGGCTATTACTGTATGAAAACTCAAACAGGGGTCAGTGATACTCCAAGATGTGGTTGAAGTCCAACATGAAAGCTTGTAGCATGTACTCCAGAACATGTATGGTCCTATAGTTCTATCATTTAGTATGGGGGAGAAACACTATTATAAAAAAACTAATTCAAAAGGGCCTCATGAAATTGACTTCATAATTGGGACGTGAAATGAGAATTACATTCTAAAATTTTCATCAAGGGAACTCAATGGATCTAGAGATTCTCCGACACATAATGAAGTCCCAATATCATTATTGAAATATCCAACCAAATAGTAAGGAAGTTTTTCGACTTGGTGAGATGATATATAATCACCTAGATGCATCATTTCCTCAGGATATAAATGGTATCTCCATAATGATATCCATTTATATTCCATCCCACTTCCATTATGGATCATTAAGGGGTTGAGATGAACCTTTTGAATCATGATGTACATCCTTCAATTATTAAAGAGTGAGGTATTGAGAGATAAACTCTATTGCACTAAAATTTATACCTATCCACCCAATCATAACACTGAAGTCTTATTACATACTACCAACACCGTGATGTACTACCAATGTGGGTGTAAAAAACACCCCCACCATATCCTCCCTCAACATCTTTACTACCATATTCTATCTTCTGGAAAGAATAGTATACTCCCTACCTTTAGATAATCCTTCAAGAACAAATATAGTAGACATTTTATTATTTAAGGTCTCACTATTAGTATCTCCATGTTGATCACCCCTAACATGCTTAAATATTTGGGAATAACCACTATCAACTTATGATATGATGCACTATCATTTCCAAATATGAAAAACTACAATGAGGATAACTACTCTGACACCTCGGCCAACATATGAGAATATGTTCTTCTGTAGAGATCATATTCCTCCATCATCCCCTTCCCATGAGTATAAAGATTATATAGTCCATATTACTAATGTACTTGTATCCATCACAACTGTATCATGTAATGAATCCTCTATAAGAGGATGTACTTTTGACTCTTGTGGTCAAAATAGATGATAAACTGATCACTCTTTAGGTAGTTCCTTCACATCTTTAGGGAAAATAATATAATTATCAAATACAGATCATGTGTTTCATAGTTATACTCTTTACCTAAAAACTACTGAGACCCATGGGAAATCATATACTACCTCTATATCATACCACAACCATGTACGATCCCTAAAGGACTTCATTAATAAATTTACATAACACCCTCATCTGGAAATCTCTTGATGTGGGTGGGGGCTAGTAATATTTTTCCTCAACTCCTAAAATGCCTGATGAGACCATTCCATACATAATAAGAGTTGTCCATTCTTCTTCCAAAAAGTAAAAGGTGATGAAAATCATTATAAATAATGAAAAAATTTATTATTCTAGTCTTCCATCCTAATGAATCTCTTTACTTCTATCACACTCTTTGGTGGCTCCCAGTACAAAAATTCATCTTCATTTACCAATTCCATAGCTACACCATTTTCTAAACATCGAGAGGATTCAATAAATATTGTTGTGTCATAGTATGTCAAGAACCAACTTCAAGTGGATCTTGTGATCCTCATTGGACAACTTGTATACTAGGATAACATCTATGATAACCACAAAAAATAGTCTATAAAATGCTATAATATCTTGTTCATGAGTCCCATGTACACTTTTTGGTTATTATTTATACTGCAGGGATTCAAAAATTCATAATAGTGACTGTAGAAACCTCATAATTCCATCTTAGGTATATCTTCAACACATACTCATAGCTGGATATAACTTGATTAGAGGTTAATAATATATAACTATCACACCCCTCTCAACTAATTGAATAGGTGTCCAATCCACAGAAATGAATATTTATTCTTTTAAGGTAACCTTATTCTGGAATCCATTATCAATGAATTACCTCAGGCTCCCTTACTCCTTCTTGGAGAACAACATTGGAAATACTCAGGGGGAAACACCAGGTCTCCCAAATCCCTTCCTATGAAAATCATCTGAATTCACCCTAAACTAACGAAGCACTTTGGTACCAATATGATATTCTTTTGTAGATATTGGAGTGGCACCCAACTGTATGTGATTCAAAATTACATTTTTTGGTGGGGAGGCAATCTATAACTTCCTCATGAAATACATTCATGTAGTCATCCACCATATTAGAAAACTAATATCACATGGAATCCACTTCACATAGATTCATTCAAGACAATTGGTGAGTAATCGATTATACCCTCCTAGACATCGGTTCATTTTACTTTTTGGGGTTATCCCCATATCCCAAGAAGGAAGACCTCAGCCCTTTAATGTGAACACAACACATCCTCCTCATAAAAAATTCAATCTATGAATGAGTAGTTTAAATATAATGCATAGCTAATTTGACATAATAAGTCCCCAATACTACCACACAGATTTACCTTGATAATATCTATCCTATAATCCTAAGGGTCAATCTAAGGGATCAAATGGATCCTCTAGGTATCAAACTAGGAATGTTGAAAGTGATGAGTATCTTACAAATGTTCCTATAAAATCTGATAATAATGTATGAGCATGCCTCTACTAATACCTGGAGGCTTAGGATCATAATACAAGATGTTTAATAGCTATAATATCCCCCAACTACTAACTCCCAAAGCTTGGTGGGGTCTCCATTGTGGTGGTGGTGGGATCATGTTAAATTATATTTCACCTCTGACTACTCTCCCTTCTCTTATTCTAGGTATGATCTCTTAACGATCTCCTTACTCGTACCATTGAATTTTTCGTGGTTCCCCATCGACTCTCTCTATCAATAGTATGACTAGTCAGGAAACTATGTGAAAAGTTTTCCTGTTATTTTAAAAGGGTATCATGGGCTCTTCCTAGACTGACTAGACCCATCATGACATCCTAGAAACATAGAACCTCAGTCTTGAGATCACCTACTTAAATTTCTTACATATTAAGTTCCCTATATTTTTTTGACATCTGGGGGCTGAGGTATCATCCCATGTGTTCCAACTGCATGCACCAACTTCTAGTTTCTGCTTATCCAGAAATCCCTCTTTTAGGAAGGTATTCTCTTTCACCTATGTATACGTAAGAATTCATCAATGTATCAAAATAAAAAATATATCACTAAATTTACCTCTCTCAATGTCTTGAACATGAAATAAAGGATCTCAATTCATAGCCATTGATTAACGTGAATGATTGGTAATCCACAGTAAATAGTCAAACACCAACATTTCGCCTTGATGTAGTTGTAAAATCATCAAGATGGGAACCACTCACATTTTAGGTGGAGAGTACTCCTCCATGATGATATTCTCTAAAAAACGATAATAAAATCACCTCATTGAATTAATAAACCTCCAAGATCCACCAATATATTATGAACCCATGATTAAGTATCACCACTAGGACCACCATCACATCTATTGGTGTCCTAAAAATATATACAAGTCATTTAACATCCATGATCTTATCCTCATAATCTTATGGGTTTGGATCTCCCATGGTCATGAGGGGTCATTGATGTTGAAACTCATGAAGGTCTCCCGGCCTATAGTCCACATTAGTTGGTACTGTGGGTACCATATACTTCTCAATGGGTATATGAATTATTCGATGAACACATGCAGTATGGACCTCCTAAGAAGGACCTTGTATCGATGCCTTTTGATATTGGAGATAATCCTCACGATCCTGGTGCTGAATCATAGATGTAAATTTTCATTGATGAATCATGAAATAGAAAATATATGCTCTGAAAAATTTGTATATCTAGGGATCCATTTCAAAAAGGACCTAGAAATAAAAACCATTCCTATATAATGTATATAAAAAATATCCATAAAACCAATGAATACAAGTACTATGTTTAAAGGAAGGGGTCCAATATCATGGTGTATAGACACATCATCCATCAAACCCAAACTAGTGTCCCATGCTTGAAATCCGAACATGAAACACATAACATTATTTCCATAAAACCCAACCCAATATAAAATCATGAAAAAAATCCATACTCTGGTCATATGATGTAACCTACTCTGATTCTACTATATCATGGCCAAACCCACTAGGGCCTACCTAGATGATGATAATTTGTGTGTGACTATCCCAAGACTACCACTAATTGGGAATGGGATATATACTAATAAATACTAGGAATGAAAATCATATGGGAGACCATAGCCTAATACACCAATACACACACCCACATCTGCAAGACCATAAAACGATGAAATGTTAAATACAACTGATACCAGATGCATTCATATATCAAAATCCTCGAAAAATATTAATAAATAATAGAAATCAATAAGGTAAAAATACATGGAAACATAAATATGTAATGATATCCAACATAATAGGTTGGAAGAAAATACAATAAAATTTCACTCTTAAAATAAACCACAACCTACCTAGATAAAATCCAAATAATTTCAACTCCAATTCCACGTAGAACCCCATATAATGTTTGGTCATTTCATTAGATATGAAATATGTGTGAAGAGCCTATTTAGGGGTGAGTACAAAAAATTTCAATAGGAAAACCCGACATGACTAAGAATAAATCATCAATAGTAATCATATCATCACAACATATGACAATAATAATGTGATACAAACAATGAAACATACAGATATACTCATAGTTGCGACTATGTTTAAAGGAATGATCATAACAACAATGTTATCTAAATATTCTTCAGGAGAATATGCAACCATACTCACCTAGGAGAACTCACTCTGTAAGTGTGATAGTGCTAATGATGTCCATCCAAGATGTTTTGTTCAATGATTCTATCCATAAAGATGTTCACAACAAATGTATGATGAGATGGATACATGGATGGGATCACTCACTTGTCCATGGGTTAATAAAAAACCCCAATCTTGATTAACCCTCTATGTAGGGACTGACACCCATGTACATTTAGTCAAAAAAACTGGAAACATAAACAAGGAAAAAATATGATATATGATTTAATAATGGCCTTCTGGAGGGAATCATACATCTCCATATAATACTACTCCATTATGGATGATCAAATCCCCTTTCTTAGGTTGTAATTTCATACTATACCCCCCGGGATATATCGAGGGCACTCAACCTTATAGAAACTAGCCCACAATGAGATAGTGAAGGAATTAAATACATATATGAAAAATTACATAGAATTTACGGGCATTACATGTAATGTACCTTCAACGTTGATCCTAACCGTGTATCATGAACCATTCTTGGGTACACCTAACAGTGTCTATGTACCATTCCAAGACATGTACACATCCTCACTTATGTACACTAGACGTTTCATATACCTTTATATTTCTATGTTTGTGTATCCTCTTAGATAAATACTATTGGGTCTATTAAGGGTCACCTATGATGTGAAACATTATAGATTGTGTGAGATACTTTTCTTCTATTTGAACACACATTCTCCATATAGGGGTCCCAACATAGCATGTATTCACAGATAATGTTTCGAGTATCTGGGGGTTGTCATAAAACCACTTGTCTTATTCATTTTTTTTATTCTACCACAAATTCAATGTAGCTTCATACATTGGTGACAAACATGGATATTGTTAGGATGAGTCTCACCATCACCAATTTCCATAATCTAGTAGTTAGATACACATGGGAAACCATATGTGGTGTCTCACATCACTTCATGTCAAAACCCACACAAAGTACTATAATACCATCTAGATGAATAATTATAGATAAATCACATTGATAATATGAACTCAATCTATATTATCAATCCAATATGTCATGAAATGGGTGTTCAATGATTGTTCACCAGTTATTTTTCAAACCACCGGCCAAAACAAATGTTGGAGGTGAATAAAAAAAGAATGAGGGATGGAATCCAAAATTCAATAGAATAATGAAAAATAATCATATAGTATTGGTGTTGTAAATTATTTTTCATCATTAGAATGATGAATGAATTGAATGAAAATAAAATAATAAAATACAACCCCGTATTCCCCCACATAATAATCCCTTATCTACAATAATATTGATCTACAAATTAATTTGTTGGTTGATTGATTTCCATTATTCATTGGGTAAGAAGATGGAGATAAATAAAAATAAAACAAAAATACAAAAATGATATGGATTTACCACTGATGAAGAACTAATTTTAATTATTATCATTAGCAAGAGTCGTGATTTTTATTTCTACACTAATCAATAATTATTGATCCATCGATGTTTACACATGAAAGATCCTCCATCAACTCCACTTTAAAATTCCAATTTTAGGAGGTAAGACCTGAATTTTTGTTATTAGTATGTTTTATTGATTTTTAATAGGTCTCTAAGTCAAATAAACAATATTAAGAAATAGATTTTTTAATTATGTTTTTGAAATAAATTTCACAAATGCCTAATGTCGAGAGTGATTATGTGTGCCTATGGGAAAGCTCGCACTCCGGAATCAACAGTTGTAATATATTTCAAATAAAAAATTCTACATATGATTTATTACATTTTTATGGAAAAATAAATGCATGTTATATTAATATATTTTATATTTTCCATATATCAATATTAAGCTGACATGGCATTAGACTCTCAAACTGACTCAATACATAGATTGGAAAATATTACTAGATATTTTTAAAAGGAATTCATTGAAAAAATGGAGACATTAAAACTAGAGTAAAAGAATGAATTATATGATCCAATAATTCAAATATGTTATTAAATGTTATTATTAGTAATATTTAGAAGTAAAAAAAATATTTCATGATCAGATGAATCTAAATAATGAATGATGTTTATTATCTCATTTTGATTATGTGATAATTTATATTCATTATAAATAATATGTTTCCATGATTAATATTTGATAAATGATTTATTACACATGTTTAATTATTCATCAGATTTTTTAATATCCTAGGAAGGTAGGAATGGTTAAAAGCATTTTTATATAGGATAATGGATTTTTTGTATATTTTTTTATATATGATGGGTATATCCTCAAAAACCAACAATTTTTTATTTTAATGAATAAAATATTATATTAATGAATAAAATATTATATTAAGAATAATTCACCAAAAATATATAATACCATATCTGATATGGACATAATAGTTTATTTGTTGAAAATTCAAATGAATGGAATGAAGTGTTATTTCAAAACCCAAAATAGTTTCCAAGCCTTGGAATGATATTATGATGATAATATAGTATATAATATGTTATTTGGTGTATATTAGGAATTAATATTTTTCCATGGTAAATAAATAAAATATTAAACTATTCAAAATTCAAAATGAATGTCATCTAATGTCGAATAAGAGTTCATTAAATAATGTTATTAAAAATGCAATATGTTATATTGAGATACAATAATGAAGTGAAAACTATTTCATATAATTAAAGTGGTATGAGATGTGTTATTAATGAAAATTGAAAAGAGATAAGTTTTTTTTATAGAAGTGATCTCATATAAATAATTTAAATGTGTGAGTTCCATAAATGATGATATAAATGAATGGAAAAAGTGTTATAAGTAATGAATTGGATTTATTAACACTATAACTTTTGATGATATTAAATAATGAATTATATATTATTTTATCATAAATAATAATAATCAATGTTCTCACAACTAGTCAAACTAGATTTACTCATATATGTTACTCATTAAAGGTGTTTTGTGGTATGGTTTTATCAAATGGACACATGACGATGTTGTAGAAATTACATATAGATGTAATGATATAATAATCCTAAAAATGTCATAAACATAAAGCCTATTTTTTTCTTATAAAATAGGATATGATTAGACAGACACTGGTACACGTTTTTATTACTATTGATATTGTATTATATGTTTAAGAAATATACCACGTAATATAAATGATATAATCATATTTTACATTCATTCACATTGTATACATATATTATGAGACTTTAAATAATAATTGACGTCTCAATTTACGAATCTCTCATTCCCCATCCGATGTTATTCATTGAATATTATAGGTTATGAAGAAATAATATGGTTTTAATTTGTGGGATTTTATATAGTGACACAAAATATTCTCATAAGGAAAAATTGATTTTATTTGAGCTGGATTCCACCCATGTATACCATATAAGTATTATACAACCTTCTCTAGTATAATATGAGTGCATGATTCATATTTATGACATATGATGTTATTTTTAATTGGTTTTGGACTATGTGATGTGATCATCGATAAGGGAGAATCATATCTGATGAATTCATTGAACTTTTTAGTTTATTCTCATAGTATAAAATATATTTAATTTATCTAAATGGGATTTACATAATCTATGTATCCAATTTGAACTATTTTTTAAATAAAGGGATCTTATGGAAATACCTAATTATATATGATATAGTATGTGGACACTAGTATATAGATAGGTTTCTTTTAAAGAGATCATGATATATTTAATTATAATTTGTGTAGAAATAATGATTTTTAAGAGACCTATCTTTCCTTACAATTTCCGGTCAATATTTAATATTTCATTAAACGCTATAGTGGACCATTGGGTAAAAAATTTGTTTTAGGGAACATTTATTGTGTTTTAATAAGCTCAACGAGGTAATATAAATGTGTTTTGGAGTTTATATAATATGAGTTTTGATGAGTATCAATAATGTATTATATATGATTCAATACCAGATGTGAGTGATCAAAACATTTAAATAGTGATATTGAATATATAAAAATGAGTTTTGGATAAGTTTTCTTTAGTGACCAATGATTCTCATTCATTGATATTACATTATAATAGAAAAATATTCATTTTATCATTAAAAACATTTTTGAGGACTGTATAGGATTACTTTCTTTGGGAACATTGATTCATAAGAAATTGGTTCATAAGTAAACTAAACCAACTACATTAATAAAATTCATATGTAGCACCATTATAAGGCATATCGAAACTAACAACATTCTTTATAAAAGGGGGGAAAGAAACATAAGAAAGGGTGATATCAGATTCTTAGTAAGGGTAAACAAGAGATATATCAATGATCACATAAACATAGCATGATAATAAGTGTATATAAACATGAACAATTTATAAATATACACCATATATCATAAATCATAACCCTAAGTGTTGAAATAATTCATTGTAGTTAAATATTCCAAGATATTAAAGGAATAAAAGAGTACAATCAAGGAGAGAAATTTCCACAACAGATTGATTTGTGGCATACAGATAAGCATAAAAGGTCACATCCCTAGATGTAATGGATCATTTCCATGATTATGATAGTTAATTGGGTTCACCACCTAGACTATTTTAGTAGAAATAGATCACTACCAATATTATCATTGTAGAAGGAGACCCTTACAGAATGAGTTCACTCCTCATTCCAGTCCTGTTAATCTAATGAGATGTCCATATTTACCAAATAAATTAGAGTATTATATAATTACAAGGACACTAATAAAAAACTAAAAATCATAAAATGTGTTGTAAAATGTCATAAAACATTCTTCATATCATAATCTATGAAATTAAACGGGGTTTCATAATCATTTCACTATTTCATAACTTCTGGAAAAGAAATTATTTCATAATCATTATATAAATTCATCATTGTATAAAAAATTGAAAAAGAATTTGTTTCATTAAAATATTTTTTATAACCATATGGTATCCAAATTTTTTTTAAGGATAATATCATTGAATCATATCCACATTTAAAAAAAACTACCTTCAATTGTTATTGTAATATATGAAAAGTACATTTAAAAGATCATTTAGAACATATCCCTAGGAATATAACCTTTTATCTTAAGAAAAAGTAATTTAAAACATAAAAATATTATAAATATTAAAAAAATATTATATTTAAATAGAACCACTAGTCTATGTATTGGATTGTTTAACTCATTGAGTGGTTATGATGAAAAAAATTGTAACATTTTGGGAAATTTACAACAATGACTCCTTTAACATTATTTGTAAATAGTAAAAAATTAATCATTTTGAAAATAAATACAATATTCCATTAAAAAAATTATAGAAATTAATAAATAGGTAAAAATTACTCCTAAAATCATTGGGAAATATTAAAAACATTCATTAAAATAGTTGTTTTATAAATAATTCATATGGATGAAATATTATTTTAGACTAAAGAGGGAATAATGATAGTTTTAATTAAAAAAATTATTTTGGTCTCTTGACTGCATAATGCGGGGGTAATGAAATAAAACATATCTCTGACACTTCAAAAAAAACCTCATCACAAGTAGATTCTTATAGTAAGCACCCCCAACCAAAAGTACCTATACTGCAACTAACAGGGGGCCTCTACCCACATGAATTGTCAAAAAAACCTCATCACAAGGTCTCTATATGTGCACACTACTCAAAGTTTTGGGTGAGCGATAATCACAAAGTAAGTTCCCAATCCACAATATCTCTGACACTTCATTCCCCTACGAACATGATGCTAATGTCTGGTGGCCTTTCCGTCCATGTAACATAGGCCATGCCCAACCGGACAGTCACACTGCCTCAAACCGATGTCCATGACACCCAATCTTGTGGTCAGAACCTTCCAATGTGACCTAGGACAAGCCCATCCTGTGATCAACATCACTCATGAAATATTTGGGCCATTACCAACATAACCCAAAGGGTTCCACATATACAATTTAGCAATTACATATATAACACTTCTAAACAAGTCTCATAAAAAGGAAAAACAATCATAATAATTGAATTTCACTAACCCAATGGTTGAAACAGAGTAGCACCGAGGTCTTTAATGCCTCTAAACAATATAATCATGCATTACCAGATTAAACATACTACATTTAAACAAATCAGATCAATTATAACCATTTTGGAACCCTCGGAAAAATGTCCCATTGATCTTTGGCCTCTCACCTATCCTTTCTCAAGATATATAGGCAATAGTGCATTCCCAAAGGAATCCCATGTGTCTAAAAATTAATTCTATATGTAATAGTAGATAAAACAGGTCCCACTCTAAAGTACCTGAGAACACACCAAAGGTCACACAACACAAATGTCCAAGAAAACAAAAAAACAAGGTATGCACCACCTACCTAAGACTCGTATAATGATACTCCTCCAATAATAGCCTCCAATTAGGTCTAAAACGCAGTAGATCAACAAGAAAATCAAAAGCTATCAAACCCATATAACTCATCATAGGACAAAAATCACGAAGAATGGAACAAGGGGAATCCAAGCCTTACCAAGGGGTTCCAATGGATCAAATGGTGTTTGCATCTAACTTTAGATGAATAAACAGGAAGGAATTGAAGTCCCGGCTAGCTATTCTCATCTCCCGGACAAAACACACTGCCCCCTACTTCAAAACAAGGCTACATCTCGTTTTAACTAAAAAAAGAAAATACACGGTGTGTACTTAGGACTATATGTCACGTATAATTCTAATGTTCATAAGATGACTGATATTCCACTGAGGACTTGTCGACTAACTACATGGAGTGTACTTAACAATACATTTTATGTACCTCACTACCCGGCTGACATCACAAACATTCCACAGAAATCCCCATACACAGCCACTCTACACAACGTGTACAAATAGTATACGGTGTGTATTTGCTAAAAACATTCTACCCCGCCAATAGGCCTACACACCATGTATGGCATTATCACACAGGCAAGGGTACACGAATTGTACTAAAGGTACATTGTGTGTACTTAATGTACATGGCGTGTAATCTATAATTTTTCAAAAACTGCCCAGTTCCACCAGTTTTCTTAGAAACAAGTCAAAAATTCAAACAGGGTTAGGAATTTGACCCGCTCCAAAAATTCATGGTCATACATATCATATCCCATAAATTATTGGTTATGAATATTATTAGATAAAATATGAAAATATATGGTTTACACAAATATAAAATTTATTCTTTTGTTAAAAATTAATTAGAAATGGATATAAGTACCAATTGAATATAAAGGGAATGTTTTCATGAAAAACTATTTGTATGCTCACAAAGACATTTTATATTAATATATTAAATTAATTAAAATTAGTGGGTTATATTAATTTAATATATATTATATATTCATTAATATATTTTTATATTAATCTAATTGATTTTAGAGTCATAATATAAGAACAATCCCAACAATATACACACAAACCTTTATTTTTATTGCACTTTTACTTCCTTTTAATGGGAACCCTATTTTAAATATTTTTTTGAATTTTTATAAATATTATATTTCAAAATAAACATAAACATTTAAATATAAACATAAAATTATCTTAGGGTGATTTTTCTTAATTTTCTCTGAACATTCATTTTTATTGAATAGTGAAAAATACTGAATTTTAATACAAACTTATTTTTCAACTATTTTATTTATAGTCTTAAATGGTATATTAATTTAGTTTTTAAAGAAAATTTATAACAATTATTTTTAAATAAATACAATTTAGTTCATTGTAATCAATTTCACTTTGAAATTTCATATAAAAACCTATCAATCCATTGGATGTTTTTACTTTAAAAACCCGTATTGTCATCTCAACTGCGAGTTTAATTTTAAATTAATTTACTGTTACATATATGATTTGAATTATGAAAAATGGATTAGATATTTTTATTCATAATAATTTATAATTTCTAATATTGTAAAATTAATTTTTAACAAAAAATAATAGTGGAAGTAATTAAAATTAATAAAAACGATTAAGGTGAAATTTTGTATAACAATGGACTAAAGCTTCAAAATAAGTGCCAAAAATGAAATATAAACTTTTTAAAAAGAAATTTTATGGACATATTTAGACCATATACTAACTTTTATATAAGTTTTTTCGTTATTGGAGCCACACTAAATGGGAAAAATTTGGGGGGGCCACCCATTTCCGAAATTTACAAGAGTGCCCCTCCCCCACAATAAAAAGGCCTCCTCTCTAAACCCTTACTCACACCACTAAATATGATTTGTCTCAAAAAACAAATAAAAAAAATTCGTACAAATTCCTAATAAAATACTATAATACTCCCCTTATTTATTAATTCATCCAATGAATCTCTTTGGTGCAAACCAAAAGGAGCAAACCAAAGAAGGGGTAACATCTTTCCTCAAGCTCTTTTGTTTTCTTTCTTTCTCCACTGCATAATATCTTATTATTACATGAATATATAGGAAAAAAATACACTAAATATATATATATATTTTATTATAATTTTTCAATCCACACATACACATGATTCCATATAATGGGTAATGAACATAGTTTTTTTGTGTATGGAAAACTAACACCTCATGAAATGATGATTGTTCGTTTTTCCATTACCACCATTCATGGTTTGAAATTATGATGTAAAATATATTTATATATTTAATAAATTATATTTATTATTTATTTATTATTCTTTAATTATTTTTTTACACATACCATTATTCTTTACATTTTTTGTAAATAGGATGACATCATTTGTCGAAGTGTGGACCACCACCTCCACTAAGCGATGTGATTCATTCATGCTATATATGGAATATATAAAGGATGGATTTAATTAAATATATATGAAATAAAAATATCTATTTAATATTAATGATATAATTATCATTTTCCGTATTACCCATTCAAACACTTAAAAAATAATAACGTCGTTCGTGGACGAGTGGACTACCGCATCCTCAACACAATGTGAATATATTTACATGAAAATAATTTTATATATAAGTATATATTGTTAAAAAACATTTAATTTGTGGTATAATTATAATTCATTGAAGATATAATGTTACTTACCATCTTTCCATAACGATCATTGAAAAATGGGAATGTTACTCATGCGTACGAATGACCTACCATCTCTATAATTGTAAAGATGGTTCATTTTTCATAACCATATTTAATAATTGAATTTATATATAAAATTCATATTAAAATATGATACTTATGTAATGATTGTTACTCTTTATATGTTATTTAATTACCTATTTTACCATACTTGACCAAACACTGTTTTTTTTCACATAAACCACATTTGATCAAAACACCTGACATAAACATAATTGTTTATGTAGTTGTATTATAGATGGTAATAAGTGAAATAAAAGTAATTGAATACCTGAAATAGGATCCAGATAAATTAAATAATTAATATAATTTTATTATTCATGAATATAATGAAAGACGCGACAAGTCGAACTAAAGGTAATGGATTTTCATCTCACACATTACTTCTCTGAGATAAATCTAATATTCATCCCTAACTTGTATTATATAGATTATATACTTCCCATTTTGATATAATATATCAGTATTCTTTTTTTCATTGTGGTGTTTTAAAATTTAATTTAATTTTATTCCTTCATGATGATTATGAATTAAAATGTTTCAAATTGTTATCAGACACTTTGGAATATTTAATGATTATTTTCCTCCGGAATAATTTTAATGATATTTAAATGGTATTTCCATTCAAGGAAATTATATTAAAATTGTCTAAAAAACCCTTTCATTTTATTATAATATGATTATTCATTTCGTTTTTAATGAAATATAACCATTTTCTACCATATGGGTCATAAAACATTTTAAAAAATGTTTTTAAGATGGCCTAAATTTATTTCACTCTTTAGCCGGATAACATGTTTTCTTCTAGAAAACCATGTTTTATAAAAAAAATTCAATTTTTTTTGAAATTTTCAATATGATTTTGTAAAGAATTTTTTTCCCTTTTTTCTTTGACTAATTTTTTCAAATTAATCTTCTTTTCCCTATCTGAACAATACATTTTTCTAACCCTTTACCATGTAAAATGAATGTTTTTACCACGTAAGACATGTAAATATTTAACATTTGTCCATTATTGTATCTTCCTCTGCATTTTTTAAATTTTAATTTCTAATAAAATTTTTATAAAAAGTTATTTTCAAATATATTTTTTTCAATAGGTTTTTCAAAATAAAAGGATATTTTACGCGTAATTTTTTTTAAAATCTCTTTTAGTAGTAATTTTATTCATTAACGAAAAATAACCTCTATTTTTAGTCTAATTGGGATATGGGGTATTGATATTTTACTAATTCTTTCTCTAGATGGTTCATGATTAATTTTTCCAAGGACTATATTTAAATTCAATTCCATGATATTTTTAGTCTCCATAAAAAATTCAATTCCCTATAATAATTGAACATTGAATTTCCCCAAATTATTCATATCATTTATCGTGGATATATTCCTTACAAAAAAAAGTATATCATTTTTTATATGGTGATTACTTTGAATGTTATTTGATAATTTGGAGAAATATTGATAAATCTATATCAATTATTCAATATAGATATTTTATAGGGCACTTTATTTAAGAATTTAAATCACTTATTTGATGATGCATTGGACATGAAAAACATGGGTCAAGGTCCATTTATGGAAAGCCCTATGGGTTGGGGATTGATTAATGAAATCCCAAAGATGCATCAGTATTCTCATGGGATGATATTAGTGGGTGATAAAACATTCACATTTTGTTCCGTATAGAATAGATAATATAATATAGTTTGGATACTAGTTAATTAAAACCACTCAATGCATCGGTAGTCCCATGAGACAAATTATTTGGAAAAATTATAGTAGTTTAAATTGTCTTGGGAAAATATCATGATGGTAATGGTTCCATGTACATATGAAACATGGTGTCCAAAAATTAAGAATTTCCCTCATTAAGCTTTAGTTATTATTCATCCATGGTATTTTTCATCAACATATCCATGGATGTATTTCATTATAATTTCATAGATTAAATGGAACATGTTTTAGTTTCTTAGTTTTCTATATTGATTTTTATGTATCTAGTTATTTTAATGGTAGGTGTTATCTTTTATTTACCATTCTGTATAGCTTTATTTCAATTTATTCATTATTATTTCTATTATAATTTACCCATACTAAACATTTTAGAACACCATTATTTTGTTTCCTCTCACTGAGAATCTGAAAAGCGTACTATGAATATATGTTGGGATATACATGATGGAATAATGTTATCCTAGATATAAAATAATTAAATTTTAATTAGTGTTGTCACGACCCGACCTCGGGGCCCGTGCCGTGACTACCCCAAGCCCGCCTTCCATAGGCCAGGGGCTGGCGACTAGCACCAAGGCGTAAAATCCCGGTAAACAGGGAAGGCATTGCCTTTATAAGTAACAACCACCACAGAGTCAGCAAGCGGAAAGTAACAACCAAGTGCAGAAAAGTAATGGGGGCCGGAATACAAGCCCAACTGAAAGTACAACTGAAAAGAAAAAGAACAGAAACTGAAGAAAAGACGGCGGCCTCATGTCGTCCACTGGCAATCCCACCTGAAGGGTGGGTACAGATAGCCTCCAGGCTCCTCGGGTCCCACGTTCGCTCCGAGCACGTCCCGCCCAGTGGTCCACCTCCAGGTACCGTCCTGCTCCACGCCCCAACCGTGATCAGCGCTGTCCGTCGTCTGCATCCAACACAACAAGGTGCGGGCATAGCCCGTGCAGGGGTGAGTATAAGCTACTCAGTAAGGACCCCGAGACCCCCGAAGGTCTCCCGAAATCCACAAAGGATATAGCACAAAAAGGAAGGTGCAATCACGAAGTAACATCTGACTCGACTTAGGTATATGCCCATACATATACCTAAGTCCCCACTTCTAGCTCTGCTCACGAGCTCAAGAACAACTCAATCCGCAAAGGAAAGCAAGACTCAAATCCACAAAGGAGAGTAAACAGTAAATCCACATAGGATAGTTCAACACATTCCACAAAGGAGAGTAACATAAGATTCAGCTCAACCAGGTATACTTTTTCAGATGACGTCAAAGATGATCACTGATCCATCTAAGTCGTCGGACCCACGAAGGATCGATAGGTACTAACCCCCGCAAAAGACCCACACAGGATCGGGCTCACACAGAACCTGTAGGCAGTGGCTCACACAGAACCGGTAGTAAGGACCCACACAGGATCGGGCCCACACAGGACCTGTAGCACTGATCCACGTAGGATCGCTGAGTGCAGTAGTCGACGCAGTCCACTGAGGATCTCCGCACAGTCGTCGCCGCAGTCCACGAAGGATCTCTGCTCTGTCGTCGTCGCAGTCCACGGAGGATCTCTGCTCTGTCGTCGAAGTCACAGCCAGCACTAGGGTTCCCGCACACAGCGAGCTCGTTTAGGAGGGTCCGCTCCACGAGCCGAGAGGCTGATACATCAACTGACACGTAGTCCGAAGTTGATGTATCCAAAAGTTCCGTATCGACAACAGGATCTCAACGCAACAGACGGCGCGTCAATCGGACGCCCGGTCTGAGAGTTATTGGCATTTTCGTCCCAGGGGCCCGGTTGGTTTTTAGGGCAAAACCAACCCGACCGTACTCCGCCTGTTTCCGATCCTCGGGCGGAGTATGCCAAAAGTTCCGTCTCACTTAGAGGAAACTACCACAGCTGACGGTACGTCGATCGGACGTCCGTAGCTCAAGTTATGAGCGTTTCCGCTCCGAGGGCCCGGTTGGTTTCGTGTACGAACCAACCCAGCCGAACCCAAAGTCTTCCGAAACCTTGAGTGTAATATACCTAAACGACCGTATCGATCCAAGGATCGCGTAGCCGCTGACGGTTCGTCAATCGGAGGTCCTAGGCCCAAGATATGGGCAAAAGACCGAAGAGGGCCCGAAAACGGGGGTTCTGGGCCCGGGGCGACCCGGCCCGAACCACCCCTGGGTCGGCCGAACCGGGTCGACCCGACCCGGCCGACCGGACCGGCCGGCTCGGCTTCGGCCAAGCGGCCGAAGCGAGCTGCCGCGGGGCGCCGCCCCCGCGGCTCGGTGGAAAACGCGGCCCCGCGGGGGGCCGCCTGTCACGCGGACGCGGCCGGGCCGCCGCGTCCCTCCCCGGTTCCGCGCGGCCGCGGAACCGGCCGCCACCGCCGCGGCTTCAGCCGCGGAGGGCGCGCCGCCGCCTCCGGCCGCCGGCGACCCGCGCCGCCGCCGCCTTCCGCGGGCCGCCGGAGATGCTCTGGTGGCCCGTTTTGCCTCCCGTCTGCGCCATAGCTCCTCCCGGGGGCCGATCATCACTGCGGGATCAACGGATCGCCCCTGCCGCACGGTTCATCGTCGTCCGCCAAATCCGCACAACAAAAAGATCGGCGGAGGGTTGCCGGGTCTTGTTCGTTAGATCCGCACAACAAAAAGATCGGCGGAGGGTTGTCGGGTCTTGTACGTTAGATCCGCACCCTCCGCGTTAGTCATAAAATCATCGGGAGGGATTAAGGCAGCCACAATTTTATCCAAAAATAAAATTGTTCAAGTTTGGTTCTTTAATTAAAAAGAATTAGATCACGGGAACGAATCACCAAGAAAAATAAAATCCCTACCTCGATGTCGCTGTCGGACGTGAGGTCGTCGCGGAAGAGACGTTCGTCGCACCGCGGGAAAAACGTCGCGCCGACGATCTCCGGATCTAGAACAAACAGATTTAATTAATTAAATCTGTTGTCATTGAAATTAAAAAGGGAGAATTAAACGATCCGTTTCTCACCTCAGTTTCCGAACGATGATCGGCCGCGGAAGAAGAGGCGTCGCCGAAGAACGTCGCGGGTAGAGCTCGTCGACATCGCAGATCACGGTGTGCGTCGTCGAATTCCGGTCGTCGGCGTTCTTCGCGTTCTTCACGTTCTTCGCGAGGAGAGTGGAGGCTCAGAGTATTCGCACAACGATAGCAATCCTCAAAAATAGACAAGTTTGTCTATTTTATTAATTTTCCAACGAATGCAAACACGTAAGTAACGACCCATTAAATTCGTTGAATTAATTCAACGAATGAAACAGCCCATTTAATTCACGAAATAAACGGCCCAATTAAATGGTCTATTAAGAAATAAGGAAAACTCGTCGGTTGACTTTTCAGTTACTTTGACGGGTTTTCGCGGGTGCGTTACTTAGCGAAAGAAACGGCGGGGCTCGTGCGGGCCCCACCTCACAAATATCCTACCAAGAGGGTAAGATATTTCCGGATAGCACCCTATCCGCTTTAACTCAGCTCAAGTGGCTTTCAAGTGACTTCCAAGCGGCTTAAGTGAAATAAAATAAAGTCGTCGCACAACCTTTATTTTATTTCCGACTTAAAGCCCAAAATTTTATAAACCACGGTTGAGCAAACGCAACTCCGGAAGAGGCGTTTCTAAGCAAATACCGGCGCTGCGATTTCATCGGTGCCCTCAGAATTCGATTCCGGGCACCGGTTCAAAAGATATAAAAACCCGCTCGTCCGTTCACTGAACGTACCCGAGCCAAACATCGGAAATTGATTCCGGGCACACCGGGCCTCGGAATCAGGTGCCGTCTGAAGCTGTGCTCTTGCAAAATTCGAAAGAAAATTAAGAAAAAAATTTCCTTGAAATTTGCGGGTCTTTACATTACTCCCACCTCAGGGCTTTACGTCCCCGTAAAGATACATCAAAAACTAGGGGAACAAATGGGGGTACTGAGAACGCATCTGAGCCTCCCGCTCCCAAGTGCTCTCCTGGAGGTTCCCGTGCTGCCATCTGACGCGCACAAGAGGAATCGACCGCCCACGTAGGACCCGCTCCTGTCGATCCTCGATCTCCACTGGGACCTCCGCAAAAGACGCCCCATCGTCCACGTCCAGCTCCCCAAAGTCGATGATGTGTGTCGGGTCGTGCACGTATCTCCTCAGCTGAGACACGTGGAAGACGTCGTGCACCCGGTGCAACTGAGGTGGTAGATCCAGGCGATAAGCCACCTCTCCTGTCCTGCTGAGGACCTGGAAAGGCCCGATGAAGCGTGGAGACAACTTGCCGTCTCGGCCAAATCTCCGTAAACCACGTCGAGGTGAGACACGCAAAAAGACGTGGTCGCCATCCTCGAACTCTAGTGGCCTCCGCCTCCTGTCAGCATATGACTTCTGTCGGCTCTGAGCTGTCCTCATCCTCTCCTGGATGATATGGACCTTCTCTGTCGTGGCTCGGACCATCTCTGGTCCCACGAGTGCTGTCTCCCCAGGGTCTGTCCAGCACAACGGTGACCTGCAGGGTCTGCCGTACAACGCCTCGTATGGTGCCATCCCGATGGTGGAGTGGTAGTTGTTGTTGTACGCGAACTCCACCAAGGGTAGGTGGTCCTCCCAGCTGCGACCAAAGTCGAGAACACATGCACAGAGCATGTCCTCGAGTGTCTGTATGGTCCTCTCAGTCTGACCATCCGTCTGAGGGTGGAAGGCTGTGCTCAGATGGAGCCGCGTCCCGAACGCCTCCTACAACCCCTTCCAAAGCCGGGAAGTGAAACGAGCATCTCGATCGGAGACGATAGACGATGGCACACCGTGAAGCCGTACGATCTCCTGGACGTAAAGACGTCCCAAGCTCTCCACTGAGCCCTGCTCTCTGATGGGTAAGAAGTGTGCCGACTTGGTGAGTCGGTCGACAATCACCCAAATGGAGTCGTGACATCTGGAAGTGCGTAGAAGTCCAGTCACGAAGTCCATAGATATGCTGTCCCACTTCCACTCCGGGACCTCCAAGGGCTGTACCAAGCCTGCTGGTACCTGATGCTCTGCCTTCACCTGCTGGCAGGTGAGGCATCGTGAAACGAACTCTGCCACAGCTTTCTTCATGCCCGACCACCAGTGCTGTCGTCTGAGATCCTGGTACATCTTCGCCACTCCGGGATGCACCGCCAAGGGAGAAGTGTGAAACTCTCTCAGCACCTCCTCTCATAAATCGACTGGTACGAAGGTACGTCCCCTGAAAAGGATGTCGTGCTCTGCTCCAAGGGAGAATCCATCAGGTGCCTGACCTGAGCATATCAGTGCACGCCGGGTCTCACAGTCAGCGTCCCCACGCTGAGCCTCTCTGACCCGCTGTAGAAGTGGAGGAGAGACTGTGAGAGACTGAAGAAAGGCTGCTCCGTCTCTATCCACGAAGGATATCTGTAAGGAGGCTAGCTGCTCTGTCGCCTCCTCAATTAGTTGAATGCCCGTCCTCCTAATGAGGGCATCGGCTACCACGTTCCCCTTCCCAGGAGTATAGACTATCTCAAAGTCATAGTCCTGGAGGAACTCAAGCCATCTCCACTGTCTCAGGTTCAGGTCCTTCTGAGAGAAGATATACCTGAGACTCTGGTGGTCAGAAAAGACTGTGAAGCGCTCGCCCATCAGATAGTGTCGCAAAGTCTTCAGAGCGAAGACCACTGCTGCTAACTCCAGGTCATGAGTGGCGTAGTTCTGCTCATGCGGCCTCAACTGACGTGATCCGTAGGCGATCACGGCCCGCTCCTGCATCAGGACGCACCCGAGTCCAGTCCCTAATGCATCGCAGTAAACTACGCATCCAACTCCCTCCTCAGGCAACCTCAAGATAGGTGCGCTGGTCATTCTCTGTCTCAGCTCCTGGAAGCTCTACTAACATCTGTCTGACCACACAAAGGGTTTCCCATTCTTCGTCAAGGCTGAGAGTGGTGCCGCAACTCTGGAGAAGTCTGGCACAAATCTCCGATAGTATCCGGCTAGGCCTAAGAAGCTCCGCACCTCCGTCACGCTCCTGGGTGGCTCCCAAGCTAGCACTGCCTCGATCTTAGCGGGATCCACTGCAACTCCCGCCTCAGAGATGACGTGCCCCAAGAAGTGGACCTCACGTAACCAGAACTGGAACTTTGAGAGCTTTCCATAAAGCTAGTGCTCTCGGAGTGTGTCTAGCACAACTCGTAGGTGGTAAGCATGCTCCTCCTCAGTCGTCGAGTATACCAAAATGTCATCAATGAAGACCACGACAAATCGGTCGAGGTATAGCTGGAAGATCCTGTTCATGAGGCTCATGAATACTGCTGGAGCATTGGTTATGCCGAACGGCATAACCAAGAACTCATAATGGCCATACCGACATCTGAAGGCCGTCTTCTGCACGTCCTCATCTCGAACTCTGAGCTGATGATAGCCTGACCGGAGGTCTATCTTCGTGAACCACCACGCTCCCTTGAGCTGATCGAAGAGGTCATCAATCCGTGGCAGCGGATACTTGTTCCTCACTGTCACCTGGTTCAGGCGACGATAGTCGACACACAGTTGCAAGCTCCCGTCCGCCTTTTTGGCGAACAATATCGGGGAAGCCCAGGGTGAAACACTGGGTCGGATAAACCCCTTGCTCTGCAAGTCCTCCAACTGTACCTGCAGCTCTCGAAGCTCGGCGGGGGCCATACGATATGCTGGAGTAGATATCGGGGCTGTCCCGGGGTACAAGTCAATGTAAAAGTCTACCTCTCTACGAGGAGGTAGCCCTGGAACGTCGTCGGGAAAGACGTCCACGTACTGGTCCACCACTGCAGGAAAAACTGGACTCCGCACGTCCATTGCTCCTAGGATGAGTCTAGCCAACTGATGAGAGATGGGTTGCACTCTCCTCCGCGGAAGTCCATCCTGTGCTGCAAAGGTTCCCTTCTCGCCGGTGAAGGTAAACCTGCTCCCGTCGGTGAGAACACATCGCACCTTGTGCCTAAAACAGTCGATCTGGGCATGAACCGTGGATAGCCAATCCATGCCCAAGATGACGTCGTAAGGCCTCGACGCCGCTACAAGGAGATCCCAGCCGAAGCTCTCGCCTCCTAGAGTAAGCTCACACTGTCGGCACCAGTGCGTAATCATCGAGTCTGCTCCCGTAGGAGTCTCTAGCCGTAAGGATCGAGCCAATGGCTCAGTCGGAATCTCCGAGCTCCGAACAAGGGCAGAGGCTATGAAAGAGTGACTCGCTCCTGTGTCTATAAGTACTGCAGCAAGGGTGGAATAGACACAGATCGTACCTCGAATCATCTCTGGCATGTCGGGGTCGTAGGCCTCCACTGCCTGGAGCTGGGCCTGTCCCTGCCCACCAGCACCCTGTGGTCGAGGTGTCCCTCCTGGTGGTAGTGGGGGTAGAGCCTGGAAGCGTCGCCCACCACCCGCTGCTCGGCCAGCTCCTCTGCCTCGTCCGCCTCCTCCCTGCGAACCGCCACGGTCGACCCTCTACCTCTGCCTGGGTGGCCCCTCCACCGTCTGCTGCTCCTCTGATCGGCGAGTCGGGCAGTCACGAGCCATGTGACCCTGCCCGCCGCAGGAGTAGCACTGCATACCTCTCGGAAGGCTGGCACTCCGCTGTGTGCCCCGAACTGCTGAGCCGGTGTCCTAAGGCCGTCTGCGTGGGGGTCTGGTCTGCCTGGACCCGAGAGTCATCTGTCGGCTACCTGCTGCCGAAGACTCAGCTACCTGCCGCCCTGCGCTAGGTCTCGCCGCTGAAGAAGGCTCTTCTAGGAAGCTCTCGATCAGGAGGGCTCGCTCCAGCACTCCCGCCTGGGTCGGAATGCTGAGGGAGATCAGCGACGCCCAAATCTCCTGTCGCAAGCCCTGCTCGAAGGTCCGGGCCCGGAAGAAGGGGTCCCGTACCATGTCGGTCGAGTAGCGAGATAGGTCAGTGAACCTCGCCGCATACTGAGCGACCGTCATGCTGCCCTGGCGCAGCTTGAGAAGCTCCTGGATGCGCACCGCTCGGAGGGTGGCCGGGACGAACTCAGAGCGGAAGAGGCTCTCGAAGTCCGTCCAGAGCAAGAATGCCTCATCGTGAACCTGGAGCATCATGCTCCACCATCGTCCTGCCGCCGCCTGCAGGAGGCTCGCCGCGAGAATCACCATGAGATCCGCTGGTGTCCTCACTAGCCTAAAGATCCGTACCACCGCCTCTAGCAAGTCCTCGGCGGCCTAGGGGTCCGCCTCACAGCGAAACCTGGGCGGTCGCTGGCTCTGAAACTCATGCAGTGCCCTGAGGCGACGTGCATCGTCAGCGTCTGGTACTGGTAGCATCGGTGGCTCGGCGGGTAAAGCTACCGCCGGTGCCACTGCTGGCAAAGGGCCCTGCACCGAGGCCTCGTCGCTCGGTGGGCTGCCGTCGCGCCCTACACTCGGAACCCTAGCTGGCTGTCGTCACGGGGCCATCCTGAAAAGGAGAACAAGAGCACCACAGTCAGAACAATATACCTGGTGAGCTGGCACAAGTAATGACAAGGAAAACTTGAGACTTTCATGAAGCAGATCAGTATACCCGGTGAGCTGACACAAGTAATCACAAAGAAAACTTGAAACACACACGCAATCAATGTTTTCATGCATTAAGTCGGAAATCAGGAGTTAGGGTCCTGGTGTACGGATACGTCGGCCGCCGCACCAACACTGGGCTCCCTGAACTGATAACCACACTCAATACACTAAACACTATTGCTTCATATAGGAAGAAAAGACGATCAGAGTCTGCGGTAGAACCGACCCCTCTGATACCAATTTGTCACGACCTGACCTCGGGGCCCGTGCCGTGACTACCCCAAGCCCTCCTTCCATAGGCGAGGGGCTGGCGACTAGCACCAAGGCGTAAAATCCCGGTAAACAGGGAAGGCATTGCCTTTATAAGTAACAACCACCACAGAGTCAGCAAGCGGAAAGTAACAACCAAGTGCAGAAAAGTAAAGGGGGCCGGAATACAAGCCCAACTGAAAGTACAACTGAAAAGAAAAAGAACAGCAACTGAAGAAAAGACGGCGGCCTTGTGTCGTCCACTGGAAATCCCACCTGAAGGGTGGGTACAGATAGCCTCCAGGCTCCTCGGGTCCCACGTCCGCTCCGAGCACGTCCCGCCCAGTGGTCCACCTCCAGGTACCGTCCTGCTCCATGCCCCAACCGTGATCAGCGCTGTCCGTCGTCTGCATCCAACACAACAAGGTGCGGGCATAGCCCGTGCAGGGGTGAGTATAAGCTACTCAGTAAGGGCCCCGAGACCCCCGAAGGTCTCCCGAAATCCACAAAGGATACAACACAAAAAGGAAGGTGCAATCACGAAGTAACATCTGACTCGACTTAGGTATATGCCCATACATATACCTAAGTCCCCACTTCTAGCTCTGCTCACGAGCTCAAGAACAACTCAATCCACACAGGAAAGCAAGACTCAAATCCACAAAGGAGAGTAAACAGTAAATCCACATAGGATAGTTCAACACAGTCCACAAAGGAGAGTAACATAAGATTCAGCTCAACCAGGTATACTTTTTCAGAAGATGTCAAAGATGATCACTGATCCATCTAAGTCGTCGGACCCACGAAGGATCGATAGGTACTAACCCCCGCAAAAGACCCACACAGGATCGGGCTCACACAGAACCTGTAGGCAGTGGCTCACACAGAACCGGTAGTAAGGACCCACACAGGATCGGGCCCACACAGGACCTGTAGCACTGATCCACGTAGGATCGCTGAGTGCAGTAGTCGACGCAGTCCACTGAGGATCTCCGCACAGTCGTCACCGCAGTCCACGAAGGATCTCTGCTCTGTCGTCGTCGCAGTCCACGGAGGATCTCTGCTCTGTCGTCGAAGTCACAGCCAGCACTAGGGTTCCCGCACACAACGAGCTCGTTTAGGAGGGTCCGCTCCACGAGACGAGAGGCTGATACATCAACTGACACGTAGTCCGAAGTTGATGTATCCAAAAGTTCCGTATCGACAACAGGATCTCAACGCAACAGACGGCGCGTCAACCGGACGCCCGGTCTGAGAGTTATTGGCATTTTCGTCCCAGGGGGCCGGTTGGTTTTTAGGGCAAAACCAACCCGACCGTACTCCGCCTGTGTCCGATCCTCGGACGGAGTATGCCAAAAGTTCCGTCTCACTTAGAGGAAACTACCACAGCTGACGGTACGTCGATCGGATGTCCGTAGCTCAAGTTATGAGCGTTTCCGCTCCGAGGGCCCGGTTGGTTTCGTGTACGAACCAACCCGGCCGAACCCAAAGTCTTCCGAAACCTTGAGTGTAATATACCGAAACGACCATATCGATCCAAGGATCGCGTAGCTGCTGACGGTTCGTCAATCGGAGGTCCTAGGCCCACGATATGGGCAAAAGACCGAAGAGGGCCCGAAAACGGGGGTTCTGGGCCCGGGGCGACCCGGCCCGAACCACCCCTGGGTCGGCCGAACCGGGCCGACCCGAACCGGGTCGACCCGACTCGGCTAGGCTGGGTCCGGTCCGGCCTGGGCGCGGCCCGGCCGACCGGACCGGCCGAAGCGGGCTGCCGCGGGGCGCCGCCCCCGCGGCTCGGTGGAAAACGCGGCCCCACGGGGGGCCGCCTGTCACGCGGATGCGGCCGGGCCGCCGCGTCCCTCCCCGGTTCTGCGCGGCCGCGGAACCGGCCGCCGCCGCCGCGGCTTCAGCCGCGGCGGATTCCTCCACGACGGCGCGCCGGGCGCCGCCGCGCCGGCGACCCGCGCCGCCGCCCCCTTCCGCGGGCCACCGGAGTTGCTACGGTGGCCCGTTTTGCCTCCCGTCTACGCCATAGCTCCTCCCGGGGGCCGATCTTTACTGCGGGATCAACGGATCTCCCCTGCCGCACGGTTCGTCGTCGTCCGCCAAATCCGCACAACAAAAAGATCGGCGGAGGGTTGCCGGGTCTTGTTCGTTAGATCCGCACAACAAAAAGATCGGCGGAGGGTTGCCGGGTCTTGTTCGTTAGATCCGCACCCTCCACGTTAGTCATAAAATCATCGGGAGGGATTAAGGCAGCCACAATTTTATCCAGAAATAAAATTGTTCAAGTTTGGTTCTTTAATTAAAAAGAATTAGATCACGGGAACGAATCTCCATGAAAAATAAAATCCCTACCTCGATGTCGCCGTCGGACGTGAGGTCGTCGCGGAAGAGACGTTCGTCGCACCGCGGGAAAAACGTCGCTCCGACGATCTCCGGATCTATAACAAACGGATTTAATTAATTAAATCCGTTGTCATTGAAATTAAAAAGGGAGAATTAAACGATCCGTTTCTCACCTCAGTTGCCGAACGAGGATCGGCCGCGGAAGAAGAGGGGTCGCCGAAGAACGTCGCGGGTAGAGCTCGTCGACGTCGCAGATCACGGTGTGCGTCGTCGAATTCCGGTCGTCGGCGTTCTTCGCGTTCTTCGCGTTCTTCGCGAGGAGAGTGGAGGCTCAGAGAATTCGCACAACGATAGCAATCCTCCAAAATAGACAAGTTTGTCTATTTTATTAATTTGCCAACGAACGCAAACGCGTAAGTAACGACCCATTAAATTCGTTGAATTAATTCAACGAATGAAACATCCCATTTAATTCACGAAATAAACTGCCCAATTAAATGGCCTGTTAAGAAATATGGAAAACGCGTCGGTTGACTTTTCAGTTACTTTGACGGGTTTTCGCGGGTGCGTTACTTAGCGAAAGAAACGGCGGGGCTCGTGCGGGCCCCACCTCACAAATATCCTACCAAGAGGGTAGGATATTTCCGGATAGCACCCTATCCTCTTTAACTCAGCTCAAGTGGCTTTCAAGTGACTTCCAAGCGGCTTAAGTGAAATAAAATAAAGTTGTCGCACAACCTTTATTTTATTTCCGACTTAAAGCCCAAAATTTTAAAAACCACGGTTGAGCAAACGCAACTCCGGAAGAGGCGTTTCTAAGAAAATATCGGCGCTGTGATTTCATCGGTGCCCTCAGAATTCGATTCCGGGCACCAGTTCAAAAGATAGAAAAACCCGCTCGTCCGTTCCCTGAACGTACCCGAGCCAAACTTCGGAAATTGATTCCGGGCACACCGGGCCTTGGAATCAGGTCCCGTCTGAAGCTGCGCTCTTGCAAAATTCCAAAGAAAATTAAAAAAAAATTTCCTTGAAATTTGCAGGTCTTTATAAGTGTGTTAATTTTTAATAATGGACTCATGTATTTATCTGTTTTACCAAGACTACTAAACGCCTTGGTCCATTGGGATTTTCTACCTTATAATCAATCCAATCTAAACATAGTAGACACAAGATATGGTATTATTGGGGATTTGTCACTACAAATAATATGATCTTTTAGGTGAAATCATTATCATATTTAATCATTCTAAAAGGATACATGGATTATCGAGAAACCAATATAGAAGGACTGGATGCACCGACTATCATACATTATCATATTACTTTGATGACAAGTTCAATATTATTTTTATTGAATTGTTATTATGTTTCCATTATTACCAATACATTATATCATTGTCATGATTAGATATGGATAGATTGTTTTTAATATATTTTGATGAGATATGATCATTTTAAAATGATAACCTATTTTTTGGTTTGGTAAATTTTAAAAATGATCTTTATATACTGGAATAAAAAACATAGTGTAGGAATTATTGACAAATTAATTTGTCATGAAACATATGACACACAGTTTTGGAATCATAATCTTGGTCCTGTAAATGAGAAATCATTGATATAGTTACAACAAGATAGGTATTAAAATTCATTTCAGTAAAAACCTCTAGATATATGTAATTCATGTTTATAATGAAAAATGGTTTAATATATATATTCTAGAAATGGTGAAAAGGAAACATATCTTCTCAAGATGGTTCATATAGAGTGTACAAACCTTTTTTAGTTGAAGTTGGGGGTGTATAATCTTAGTTAGTAATATTTTCTGAAGAATTTAAAAGACATGGATTTGTCTACATAATTAGTTATATGTTTGAATCCTTTCATAAATTCTAAGAGTTCAACAATTATTTGGGTAATCATCGTAGTATGAAGATAAATAATATCCGCTCTGACCATGTCAAAGAATATATTAACCAATATTTGATCAATTATTAATAAGAGTTTGAGATAATACCATAACTCACTCTTGTATATAAACCATAGGGGAATGTTGTGAGAGGAGGAACCATGCATTTTGGACATAGTCATGTTGATGATTAGTGGTGTGGGTCTTCTATGACCATTTTGGGTAAATGTATTACATACAATATTGTACAAAATAAAATGAGTTCCAAATAATGTAGTAAATGGGCTTCCATTCTGAATTTAAATTGGGAAGAAATTAGTTTTATCTCATATAGGTATATAGAGGTGAAGAGTGTTTTTTAAGTAAATCTATTGAAAAATACATTAACCCTAAGGCACATAGTGTATCATTATGTCTTTATATAAAGAAACAAAGGGATATCACATATACAATCCCACTGATAAAAAGGTAATAGTGTATATGCATGTTATATTTTTGAGAGGAGAAAATACTCAAATATAATGTAATATAAAGACTCACTTTATAGATCCCAGAGAGTCATATTGGGACAATGAGGGGGAGGGGTGAAAAAATGTACCATACTTTGCAATGTTTTTCATTATTTCTTATCCCTTGTTAAACATAAATCTCTTCACCGGTTAAGGGGAATTGATCAATCAATGTCTTCTTTAATCTCGCGTTAATATGTAATGTTGTATAAGATAAAGAAAATAAATATATAATTGTGATATACTACTCCAAAACTTGTTTTAATTTGTTAAGAATAATAATTTCATTATCTTTATCTACTACGCTGATTACTAGTGTATTCCATGGACTTATAAAATGGTTGTGCTAGTATTATCCAAATCCATCAGGTAGGTATCATCACTTCTTATTATTTGGAATGATGTTGTTTACACACATACAACTAGTTAATCAGAATAACATATGTTCCATCTTAAAAAAAGATATATATTTTTTATTTTTATATCACTATATAAACAATAATGGGATCTTATTCTTCACACAATAGATCTTCACCTTTCCAGTTGGTGTAGACGGGATTGAATAGTGGTTTGTACTGTTCTATCTTCTCAAACATGAAATTTATATTTATTATAGTAGATTCATATCTGCTAGGGTCTTGAAAGATTATCTTAAAATATAGTTTAGCACCACATCTCTAGTAAACTAGAGTCATTAGTAAAATTTTTACTTCAATAAAAATATACAAGGATCATATAAAAATGAGAGAAACAACATAGCTGTATTAAGGGAATAGATGCATACATGATTTCTATATATCATTGGATAATAAAAATAAAATATAAAAAATTATTCATAATATCTTACCCATTTTAGTGTATACTTCAATTTATTCACATATCACAATTTGGAACCGTATAGAAATGAAAATTTATTAATGCTATTCTCAAACACTGTAACACCCTAAAATTTTATGAGATGTATTTTTTTAATTAATTTTATGTTATGTGTTGTATGCTATATTGTAATAATAATTTTTACATGAAACACCATATAAACATGTGGTATACACAGCATTGTGATTGGATTATATTACACACAATTTCATGTACTTTTGATAGAATTCATTTTATGCAAAACCGAGTTTACGGGAAAAACAGAAAAAACTATATTACCTTGTAACAGAAAAATTATAATATAGGTTATGAAAAACATTAACTAAATTGTGAAAATATTCTTAATTCTTGTGTGATAAATTAATTATAATTGAAAATAAAAACCTTTTTAAATAAAAGGAAATGTTTTTCTAGAAAACTATTAAAATAAAAATAATTGAGTTTATAAAATAATAAATACACCCTTGATGTATTTTATTAATAAAATATGTTTTTTATATATTTAATATAATATTTAAAATCCATATTATATTTTTTCTATACCTGATATAAGAACAAATTTAATTTTTTTAGATTAAATAAATATTTTTCAAAAAATATAGAATTGTCCCCTTTTGATAACATAGCCATTTTAAATATAATTTTTAGAAGATTTATATATTATATTTAAAGAAACTAAACTTATTAATTTGAAGATAAATATAAAAAGTTATTTCATATGAATTTTGTATATTTTTCTGTTAAGTTTTAAATTTTGATGAATAGTAAAATTTTACTAATTTTTAATTGAGTTTTTTAATTTAAATAATTTAGTGGTTAAATTATATTATTTAATGGTTTTAAAATATAAATAGAATATTTTTTTATCATTAAATATAATTTATGTCATTATTATTAATTTTATATTGAATTCAGATGTAAAAACATTTCAATATTTTGCAATGTTTTAACTTTGATAAACATGTTCACTCTTTTCGAAAATGGGAATAATTTTAAATTAATTACTTAAACATCAATGTATTGAGTTTTGAAAAATGGATTTCGTTTTTTAATCATTAGAAATAAATTATTTAAATATATTTATTTTATTTTTGCGTATTATGAATAGTAACTTCAATAATTTTTATTAATAATGTAAATGGGTAAATCAGGTATATAAGGTTAAGAATACTATTATAAAATTACCTTAACACTTGCCTTAATATCATTTGATTAGTTTGGTTTGACATAAATAGTTTTTGGGTGAAAATTGAATCCATTGGAAGCCACATTTATAAGATTAGGACATGTAATTTATTTTATTTATTGAAAAGTTAAATATGTCTCAATCAATTTTTAATAACTAACAACTTTTTATATAAGGTTATATAGAAGATAAATTATATTTTAAATACATATTTTAAACCTAATATGTTTTTTTTATCCTGGTAATTTATTTTTAATTTAAAAAAACAAATAAATACCTTAAATAATTATACATTAACGATGTAAAAATTAATTATTTGATGAGAAATCAATAAAAAAAATTATTAAAATTATAATACCCATCAAAGGACCAGGAAAGATTTATAAATATTATTAAGTATTAAATTTTTAATGATGTATTTTTTAATATATAAATTTCACTACATATATTATTCTAAGATATAGTATATTTATCTTCATCATAGTATTTAATTTTTAATTTTTACCCAACAAATAAGTATGGTAAATAATTACACAATACTAATGTAGTAATTATTTTGTTATTACTAATATCAAATTAATGTAATTAAAAAGATGAAAAGAATATATAATTTGAGCAAATTAATATGTAAAACATATTTTATAGATTACCTAGACCCCATATAGATATAAAAAAATATTTAGTTCTAGAATAACATCTTATATTGATATTTTTAAAAATCCATGAATTTAATGGTGTAAAAATTGACACTATTTTTGTTTTGTCAAATAATGTTTTATTAGTTTTTTAATGTAACATAAAACCTTTTTTAAAATATACAATAATTATTATATATTCTAAAATTATCTATATTGTTTATTTATTTTTTAATTTAATTTAAATAAGTAAATATTTCACCCTTTTAATATTTAAATATTTATTATCTAAGTTAAAATTAAATAGAATAACTATGTGATAATTAAAATGATAATATTTATATTAACATAAAAAAATTTATAAAATTTAATTTTTTATAAAATTACAACCATATATCATATCATATTGAACATTTGTACATTTTGGAGGTTTTTTAGTAGGTTTTGATTTTATTATAAATTAATATTTTTGGAGATCCCAAAAGTGCCCATCACCTCAATTATAAAAGAGAACATCCTCCTCCATCTCTTCACATCACTTTGAGCCTTCACGCTCAGTCATAACCAACCATTTTCCATTATAAAATTCACTAGTAACATTATACAGGTTCTGGTCTTCTTAAAAGATCAAATCTTGTTCTCTATGAAGAGACTTAGAGGAAACACATCGAATAAGAGATAATCTCTTCTTCAAATTCTTCCTAGCATCTTTCTTCTTATACTTCCTCTTCAAGAGTTTGTCATTATAAATTAATAAATTTGGTATCCTTTATATATATATATATATATATTATTATTATTATAATGAAACAACCAGATTCCACAATCTATCCATCCTATGAAAAAAGAAATCACCACATGGGTGTACGTACGACTTACTGTCTCCATGTCATAGTGTAATATGTTTTTCACCACCACCTTAAATGGATGGGTATAATGATGGAAATAATATCTATATATTATTATTATAACATAATATTAATTATTAATTTTAATTCACTATCCAATTAAATACCATTTAACAAATATGGGAATGATAATGATGATTGTGTGTACGTACGACATACCGTCTCCATGATGCGATGTGATTCGTTCTACATGAAAATCATTATATAATTCTAATATAAATGTACAGAATTAATAAATATGGTATATATTATGTTAATATAATTATTTAATGATATAACTATGAAGTAAGAAGGATAACTGGATATTATTCGTCAAAACACGTATAAGAACATAAAGTAGTTAATAGAGGAATAATGAGTAACAATGAAATGTTACTAACAACCGAATGATAATATGATCATATATGATATCATAAAATTGTATATTTTCTTGTAATAATTCAATATAATTATTTAAATCATTATAAATGAGTTTTGGATTCATATAATGTAAATCAGACCTATGGTAAGAGATAATTTCACAATCTCATTATTATCCGAGATTGTTAATATGTAAGTATTTACAGTGGTATATTTATAATCCACATTAATTTTTCCTAAATATATAATATTATTTCTATTCATATTTTATTTTTAAATTAAATTTTACCCGTTCGTGAACATTTATTAAATTTTATGGATGGAATGATTCTATTTTTTCCATATGAGATACTTTTTGACTTTTCTAGTAAGAGTATGAGAAGAAAGTTTTATTTAACTTATATGGCATGAATCAATTTTTACATAATTCCTTATTTCCATGAATATTACTTTACAATTTTTCAATTTTATTTTAAAATAAATTATTTTCTTTTAAAATTGTGTAGTGTTTTAGAAAAAAAAATGTTTTTAATGAAGAAATGATTATTCCTCAAAAGTTTTTTTCAAATGTTTTATCAAAAAAAAAGTCCATCTAAGATGAAATTATTTAAATAGGGTTATGTTTCTACCATTATTATTAATATTATTTTTTTATTTTATGATATATATTTATTTATTGAATCAATTTATTTACAAAGATTATTTTATTATGGAATGAAATTTGTGAAACCCATTTTATTCCATGGGTTATGTTATGATAAATGGTTTATGTTTTTGTGGCACACATATGTTTGTTTTTTCATTATGTGGTTGGAGGGACCTATACCTCCCTCCAATTAATTAGGTAAAGATTTATATCTCATGATATAGAAAAGAATTGAATGATAAGTAAATCTAGTTCAGCAATACAATATTGAAACAATAAGTAAATCGTGTCCAGTAATATAAGGCTAGAACGAGAAGTGTACTTAGTCCAATAATTGACTTATTCCGCTATGATGGTCTTGGAAATGAGATTTGGATAATATAGAAATGATTTTTTATTTTTATGTATTTTCCAAAATTCCATGTTTCATTCCAATGATATTTTATCATGATTTTTGTTCCATTATGATTTTTTCTTACGAATGACAAACATTTATTTAATGACTCAATATTATGATATTCAAAATTTACGTTTATATTTTTATATTCTTATGTTTATGTTTTGTTTGATGTTATCCATGTTTACCATTAATTAATATTTGACCTCACCATTTTCTTGTTTTCTTTTCTCAAGGATATAAAGAAAGGTGTTAGGTAGGAAAAATAAAGGGGAAGATATTTATGGGAGTTGTTGAATATATTTCACCATGTTAGAAGAATGTGGTCTATGTTTCTAAATACAATAAATTAATATGGTATTTGGGAATATATTTTTGTAATTTATTATGTTTTTTAAAAAGGTGATATAATGTATAACTACGTCAAACCTGGGTCATCCGAAACACTTTCTAAGGGAACAAGTTCAGTAGAATCTATCATCAAAGGAATACACATGATGAGAGAGTTAATGATTAGTTAATAAGACACATAATCAATATCTTGATAAGGAAAACTATACATTGATATAACCTCAATAATAATAATCACAAGGTTAATAATAACTGAAATCATGTTAATTAAATGAAAAATTTTATACATTGCAATCTTTACCATCAATGACTCATCTAATATATTAATCATGCAATCAATGTTGAAATTACGAAACCATTCTTTCCATAAAGGCCACATCCTAGTCATCATAAATGTACAGGGTTAGTAAACCAAATAGCTAAACCATTGTCTCGTGATACAAACCAATACATTGAGAGGCTATTTAATATTGAGGCCAACTAATCACTTCATTAATTATAATTCATTCACCATATGAAATATGACAATACCAATATAATATATAATAAATGTGATTTTTTAATTAATAAAAAACTATATTGATATATAAACATGCATAAAAATAATAATTTCCAAGATAATTAATGATGTAATATGGACATAGGACAACCGGAAATATTTGGTGGACAGTTAAAGAAAACATAATCAACATAAAAAACATGGGGTATCAATATGTAAAAGAAAGTTACCTTGTCAATGAAATAATGATAATGTAGTAGGAATTTTATATTCAATGTGATGGGTATTAAATTGGTGATGGTAGCTTATTTCAATCATTTTCCCTAGTAGGTGACCATTTTAATGTTTGGAAAGTACTTCATTATTGTATGAAAAGATAATGTATATTACCAAATGTGTATCCATCAGGAGTGTCTATCCTATTGTATAGTCTTATTCCCAATCATCATGAACCAAAGTAAATATTTAGTTGAAACTAAACCACCCCTTTTCAATTTTATTATCCCTAGGTGAATCTATCACATTTGCACATCATCTTTTAACTATCCAGATAGGGATGCATTGGTCAGGATACTACACACTCGTTATTTTCCTAAAATATAGGATTTTTGTGCATTATAGAAGTTTTGAAAAATTAATTAATGAATAACTCTCATTTTAATTATATAAAATGGGTTAGAATTCCATAAAATTATAATTATTATGAATTTACAATGAATCATTTTAATTTAAAATTGATTGGTGGAATAATAAATATTATATTGGCGTAATAACGACATAGGGAAAATCCAAAAATGATTGGGGATGACTAAAATTTAATTAAGATCATATCAAATGGGAAATAATACCTTTAAATTAAAATCAGCTAATTATATGGAGATTGTATATTAAAAAATGAATTTTAATTAAAAATGGAAGGTAAGGATTGGAAACCCTTACTTTAATAAGTATATTCTAAAATATTGGGAGGAATCCTTCAAACCTTAAGGACTGCATAATAGGGATTTACATAAGGGGGAAGGAAAATTCATGATAAATTCATTTTGGGTGGATGGATATGAATGAATGGCCAGGAGTGAGTTACTTTTATAAGTGAAAAAGATGGTATTTTTATGGAAACTGGAGTCAGATAAGCGATAATAATGGAATCATAAGGGCTTAGGTTGCTTTGTTGAGTTTGGTCAGTTGTGTGGAATTATTTTGGTGAGATATGTATGTAGGAATTTTCAAACATACAAAGGTATTCTAGAATGTCAATGTTTCAAATTAATATAGTAAAATTCAAGCCACACCAGATTGCATATTTTAACACTTATGATTCAGGATTAAATATCATTCATGGTAATTATTTTATTAATAAAAAAATATGATGACCCTTCATACTAAATATCAATTTCATGAATCCATATTTCTCATCTATTTATCCTAATTCGATTTCTAAATATTATAAAATTACATTTTAAATTAAAATTTTTAATTAGTATAAATCAATTCATATAGAAAGATGGTGTTTTAGATGTTAGGTTTTCTTAATCTTATTGGCCATTCATTTTAAACAATGAGGGTTTTAACCAAATTTTATATATTTATAAACATAAAATTAATGAAATATTTTTAAAATATATTCATTTAATAAAAAAAACATTATAAAATTATTATTTATTAAAAAAATTAATTATTTTACTGTGGTAACTAACATTTACCTTCCTAACTAAATTTTATGAAAAAAAATTAAATCCTCATTCATATCGGAATTTAACATTATTATTATGAATATGAAATTTGTTTTATTTTTAAAAATTTATAAATGTCAGAAAATTATTTTTAATTATAGAATATGTAACTTTTTTTTAAATGTCCACATTATTAGAAAAATATATATATTTGGGAAAAAATACCAATCTTATTTTTTTTTCAGGGAATAAATTATTTATTATAAATTAAAAATGCTTCATTCATATAATTTTAACAACATAATTTACCAAAATGTTATCAAATTTAAATAAATGACAAAAAATATATTTGTATTAAAATTTATTTTGTATGCCCTTAAAATGACAATCAATGGTCTTCTAAATCAAGCATAGTATTTTTTTAATATATAATTTTAATTCTTATAAATTTTATCAATTTAATGTTATTATAAAATTTTTAAGTATTACATATATAAATTTATAGTTTTTTTAGAACTATATTTTTCACTATTCAACTAAAAAACATCCTAGGATAATTTTTTCATCGGGAGAAAAAAATGACTTAAAATATAAATTATAAGAGTTATAAATTAAATTTACAATAAATAATAAATTCCCTTATAATGTGATAGTGTATGTATTTTGGGATAAATATGAGGACATACTATTTAACTTCTCCAGTTAAGTCTCATATATTTCCATCACTCCCTCTAAAAAAATTCATACTCATAATTTGATATACATTAGCTCCTAAACAATTTTCGGTATTTATTTATAATTTTTTATTTTGGTTCCCAAGTTTCCAACTCAAACTTTTGATTTCTCTAATTGATTTTGGCAATTCCACAACACTTTTCCTCTAGTTTCATGTTTTAGGAAAAATTATTCAATATAAGAAAAGTCAACATCCAATTTTGGTCCATTAATGTTGATTTCATGTGTTGCATCTATCGTGGAGTTCCTCAAAAATAAAACATGGAATTCATTTTAAACTATAGACTAGTTGGTTGGAAAAGCGATATGGTATGCCACGAATCCAATTATTTCTAAAATTTCAAAACAAACAATGTATCTTGGATTTAGTATCCACTTCTTTTCAAAACATATAACTCACTTCCAAGGAGATACTTTTAAAATACAAGATCTAACTCTTGAAATTCTAGATCATTTATTTAATTATATATATAGCTCTTTTTCTTATTTGAGATGCCTAAATGTGATTCTGAATAGTTAGTATTTTCAATATTATTTTTTCTATATGTTTTAGACCAACTATATTCCGTTCTAAAATATAATCAAACAAATTTAGAGAAAAAATCTCTTATTGTAAAATTCATCATATGGTACCATATTAATTCAGGAATAGAAGCTAATATAATATTAATATTTTACAAATGGTATATTTTCATTTAATATGCCATTAAAGTCAAGTAAACATGATCATTGTATGTCTTAAAATGTTTGAATAGTTATTTTATACTTCCAATAGGTCTAGGGATTATAGGAGGTTCTTAAATGTCTCTCATTGCTGAGAGCCTCTTGAAGGATACTCTAAATATTTGATCTAAAATAATGGACATGATCAAATACAATTGATTGGGTCACACGAGGAAGTATCACTATTTTATTGATTTATAATAGGGTAAGAAATTTCGAGGCAATACCTCTCTTTTTATTTTGTAATTAGCAGACATTGTATGGAGATTTATAATGAACCATATAAAATTGTTACATTTGTGCGTCTTTTGAATTCTAGTGAAAATTTCCAACTTCAACATTGGGATAGGTAGAGGTTTAATGACTCTATTATAATTTTTTCTTTCATCAGTTAACTTCTGGAAAACAATGAATCATGTCATATAGTCTTTAATTTCCAACTTAATTCCATACCATCAAAGATTTCATCTTAAATATATTTTTATATTTTTTTTACCATAGTATATAGTTATTTTTGAGATATGTTTTTTATCTAGAATTTCCATTATCATCTCCGGAATGGATAAAACACATAGACTATTTTCAAACATTAGCACACCATATTTATAAGAAAATTATGTTAATATCCAATGATTCATGGAATTAATTATATTTAGAAAACTATCATCTTCATGTTGGAATTTCATTATCTTTTTATGTAAAGAGATTTTGGAAATCATTTGAAAAAGGAGTGATGTTTCCCCTTTTTTAATGATTCTGTTATCCAACTTTACTAACTCCATGAATATAGTATCCTTGTATATCATCATATTTTTTATAATTCTATGATCATTCCAGCTTATGACATCGTCCATATTATCACCATTACCATGTTGGTAGTGTATTGAAATATCATAGTCTTTGAGTAGTTCTATCTATATTCATTGTCTCATGCTGTCCTACTTTTGGGAAAAAATGTACATCAGTTTTTTTATTAGTGAATATGTCACATCATTCACCATAAAGATAGTTCCTCCATATCTTCAATGAAAATATTATTGTTTTCAAGTCATGTACATGATTTGAAGAGTTATTTTCACACATAATCAGTTCCCATGATTCGTGAGAAACTACACGATCATTTTGAATAATGACACAACCCAATCATATCTTCTATATATAACTATCTTTATCATTTCTTCCTTTCATGAAGTTAATGTTAAAATATTTTCAGTGATCAATATCCTCTTTTTCTCCTAAATAAGTCCCACATAATTATTTAACCATGATAAATTTAACATTTTCCATTTTAAATTATTTAAATGATTTTCAAATCATGCAAAATTTTGAACAAATCATTTATAGTAACCTAATATTGTAATGAAACTATGTATATTTGTTACATTATTCAGTGTTTTCCATTACTTGAATACCATCCTCATTGATATATCAACACATATTTCATCCTTATAGATAAATAAACAATAAAATATGATTCCTTGATCAAAAATGCACACATACCGATTTTCTTATACAATATCTTATCTCAGAGTGTCTTAAGAAAGATTTTCATATTATTCTCTTTCTACCCGTAGTTGTTATAATAATTCATGATATCACCAACGGTTAGAACTATTAAATAATCAAGGTAATAATTTATAACATTTTTAATCATATCTATAAATATATAGGGTGAATTAGTTAATCAAAATATCTACAATATCAACATAAAATGAATGTACCTCGTAGGATATTAATCCTTTGGTATGTCATCATTTGTAACCCTTAATTGGTTACAGCTAGAGGGAAGATAGATCTTTGAAAAATATTAATCTCCTGTAATTTGATCAAATTAGAAATTACTGAGTTGGAGAGGATATTTATTCTTTATATTATTTTTATTTATATCCCTATAATCAATTCATAATATCATATAACCATCCTCCTTATTAGTAAAAATAGTACGGACTCCCCTAAGTGAAACACTATAGAGAAAGAATAAATTATCACACCCCTACTACTGATGTTTATCCAACTAAAATAATTCCACTAGGTCTATTTTTTAATGTTTATAAGATATTGTTTTCCTTTTAGAAATGTTAAATAGTAAACTCAAGCTCAGGCCCATGTGGAAGTTTGGTTATCTATTTAGTAAACATATCAACGAATACATGCACAATAGGTAAATTATCCATTCCATTGTTTCCATTTACAAACATAGGTTGATTCTTCTTTTCCACACTAAGATATTCATTAATGTCAGTTACAAGAGGAGGGCATGGGCATGATTCATGTAACGAGGTTTCACCCTTAAATATAATTAACTTTATTACCCTTCATGAATCATAATATCTTTCTCTTGGAAATAAATTTTTTTCATTGTACTTCAAAATCCAATCTATTCCTAGCATTATTTAGAATTAAATCATAATTAAGATAATATAGATTGTAAGAGTGGTGTTATTTTTCCTCATAATGGGGACTGACTGACATACCCTAATTTTAATAATATTTCCAATGGGTTACATGATTGAAAACTCATTTCATAGCATAATATGAAATGTTTTAATATTTTCAGTAAATAAATAGGTTATAAAAAGAGTTTGAAGATCTGAAATAAAATAAATCATTATATTTATTTCAGTTTATGATCATTGTACCTACTATCACATCATTAGGAACATTAACATTAGGTGTGGTAATCTAGTAATATTGTTCCTGCCACCAGAGCTCATCTGATGTAGATTTAATTAATTCTTAGGGTATTAGTTCAAGTAATTCACAATCTATTTAAAATTTATGTACTATATATTAGAGTATTCCTTATTTACATTGCATTCAATAGATATATAGACGTTATACCCACACCTGTAACAAAATCATTTTCCCATTAAGCAGGTACTAAGATGTTTCCTTCCATAATTATAACATGTTGAATGTTTCATCTCTCCCTTATTCTTCATTTACACATTTCCTTGCATATGGTTCTCAAATATCCTCCTCTTATCATGAATTCATTTGAAAATTTAAGACTTGGAGAATTCTATTTATTTATTAATGGAAAATAATATAATATAATAATATGATTAAAAAAATTAGGATACTAGTTCCCTTTAAGGTCTTGTATTAATCTCATTAATGAAATTCTCCATCTTGCTATACATTTTTTATATGTAGTTCATAACTTGCCTATAAAATCTTGTAAAATTATCCTCAAACATATCAATACTCTCCTATTATATATGCTCCAGATTAAAGATTTTTTTTTTAAATACTAGATAAATTTCATAGGGTGAAGTATTTATTAGTGAATATCACCTTGAAATCAATTTATTCACAATTTTTTATCTCTTCACCCCCTGTAGTATTTTGAATTAATGACCACAATTTATTGGAATCTCATTTTAGATGATAACCCTCCTTTACAACTTTCACCCTTTCATTACTTCCCATGGCTAGAATTATCTTCTCTTGGGAATTGATAAATTGTTAATATATTAATGTATTGGTGACCGAGATGAATGATATAGGTTGTTATCGCATGAAAAGTTCCCACATTATTTCAACATGTTATGGATTATTATGTTACAACATACGGTCATGGTTTTAAATTATATCATGAGTCAAATGCCTCAATGTATCTATAATTTATTATGTTCTAACACTAGTCATGTTGACTTTCTCTAAAAGGAACTACCGATACAAATTATGATTACTGAAATGACTTACCATCCTCATTTTAGGTTAAATATATAAATAATGTAATATTCATAAGTATCACCTAATATTAAAAATATTATTCCAAAAAATCAATTAATGTAAATTTTATTGCGAATCCCAGGGGTTTATCAAAATTTTTGTGATAGTTATTTTATTATAAAACCTAATTCCAATATTTCTTACTAAAAATCCATTTATACAATCTGTAATTATCGTGCTCTAATAAATAGATGTTGGAGGTAATATTATTGAATTAGTCCAAATTACAAGGATTGAGTTGTAAAGAAAAAAATTGTTTAAATATCTTGGGAGACTAAATAATTATATAAATTTCATATTTCATTAAAAAATGAAGGTAACACATAAAAACATATTGATACTTCATTATTCCTTTTATTATATACTTTAATTTATTCATATATCACTTCTTAGTACCCTAGGAAGATTAAATCATAAGAATAGTGATAAACAATTATCACTAAGGACACAAGTATTGTATAAAATATCATAACAAGAATACTCGTGATGGACATGTGAATAATCAATAAACAATCTATATAATAAATTTCATGATCTTGAAAAATATCCATAAGGAGATTAAAAAAGAAAATAGTCTCATGGATAAAAATAACTGAATTCATGGTTTTGGAATGCATAATGTTGGACATCGTGATTTATACCATCAAGGAATCATCAAAATATTATGCATTCCATAAAATATACAATCAATACATAATTCTTTACATAATTTCATTATCCAAGATATCATTCTTACATTGGGTTGGAATACACAAAACAGTCAAACCTCTTTGACTCTTGTGACCAACTTATGCATTGAGGGGTTATATAATATCGACCCCCACCTATCAATTCATTATGTCCAATCCATTTGCTAATAGAAATATATGAATATCAATAAAATTTATATTAATTGTTCCATAGGAATTTAAAAAGTATTATTGAGATACAAACATATAAATAATTAATACCATCCCTATGGGGGATATCACACCAGTATTAATCCACCGGATCCAATTAGAACTCTATAGTTATGAATGCCGATAATTGGGGGTGGGATGAGGTGAGAAGCATGGAGTGGAACCTTAATTGACTGAGGTTCATGGGCCTGCGATGATCTCAGGTGGGAATTGGGTGAATAAGGCCATCAACGATCAGGTGAATTCCTGAGGTGTCGGTGTTTTCCTCACACAGGAAAACTCAAGCTAGATGTAGAGAAATATGTGGAGAAATTTTCAAACCCAAGATAGATGGGATAAATATATCTAGGTGATGGATTCAGAGCCATCTACACCTATATAAAGAAATTTGGGTCAACAATCCCCATCATGTCATTCACATTGAATCTTCACAACCTCTTACCACTACAATTTCTACTCCAGGTCCTTTTCCATAGATTTCCCCAATCCCAATATCTCACAAGGACCCTTATTAATTCAAGGGATCCACTTTAATTTTTATTTCTAAATCAATGTTTGAGTATGTTACGGCCTTCCACTATAGGAAAATTTTGGCTAAATTCGGTGGTGATCAACCTTCACCGGTGTTGTTTGAGGGTTTCGTCAACTCAATGTGGGTTCTTCATTCCCAGGTGGAAGTGAGAGATCATGATCAATGGAATCAGAGCATCCACCATTTTTTTGACATTGATTTTGATTGTTCATGGTTATCATATTCAATCATTTTTTATAATCGACACTTCATTCTCTTCCGATGGACAGTCAACTTCAATCATGGTCATGATTTCAGGCATGCTCTTGTGTGGATTTGATTTCCTTATCATCCACTCTGCTTTTGGAACTCATACATACTCAAAGCTATTAGTGACAGGATCAGTTGTTTTCATAGGATTGATGATAGTATTATTTTAATGAAGCAACTCTACTTTTCTCACCTCTGCGTTGAGATGGACTTCTCAGTGCCTCTCCCAAATTGTATTTGTCACCTAGTGGATGGTGTGTTTGGTTCTTGAAAACACATTCATTTTGAGGTAACATTTTGTTTTTTTCTATTTATAATTGATAAGGTTGTCGGCCTTATTTTTTCTCTCAACAAGGGAGGCGAGGTTGCAAGGGTCTGGAGAATCATCCTAATGGCACCCTTTTCCCATAGTTCCTCAGGTTTTTATTGGAATTCCTCAGTTGGGTGCCAGGATGAGTCAAAGATATTCTTCAGGTGATCATCACTACCCTTCAACTATTCAATAGGATTTAGACCCTTCGAGCACTGGAAAAATGTCTTCAATTGCTTATGGTCTACCATGTTCTACCACTCATGCACCACCCTTTGAGTCAAAGGTGCTTGAACTAGGGGAGACAATAAAGGTAAGGGCATCGCTACTGTGGTTTCTAGAAGTGGAGACCCTTCCAACAAAAATGTTATTAATGTTGTGGGGATGACTCTAATGGGAGAAGGGATGACCCAACACTGTAGAGGATCCCAATTGTTTATGGAGTCAAATGGAGTTTCATTATTTCTATCGGTTTATCTGGGAAAAAAGTGGCGGCTTTGACACACTTGTCTAAGGATTTTCTAATTGGTGGCATGTTGATCCATGTTGTATTGGATGCCCCATTGGCCACCCATAATTAGTTTGATATCCGTAGGTATGTCAATCATCCAAAAATAAATCCAAAATCATAGGGGAAAGTAAGAGATCTATTCAATCTGGGTGTTTCCTCATAGGTCATTGGCAGGTATGAGGTGATAGGCTGGCTGGGTAGGATGTGTACCCTCTCCATCATTCCAAAATATGGACTCATGTTTGATGATTCAACACTATTTTTAGGGGGAACATAATGAATATGATGGTTTGTTTGTGGATTATTTTTTGTTTTAACTTGTGGTTCTCAGTCAACCATAACAGTTATTTATGGTGTTTTTCTGACTTGTTTCTCCAATAGTGGATCCCCATGGGAGTGTTTTCTCTTAGGTGGTTCTTGTTAAGTTTTTTACTTTTCAATTAAAAGTTATTTTGAAATAAAAATTTAATTTCCAGTTAGACATCCCTGTATATAAATTCAATAACACAGACATAATCCATCTAGATAAATAATGTCGATGGATAAACAATACATAATCAAAATAAACTCACGGGGTATTATTAATGTTAAAAGAAGTACCATTTTCAATGAAATAAATATAATGTAGTTGAAAAGGGTAATTTCATAGTGTTGGATTACAAATAGAAGATAATAAAAAAGTTTAATAGATTTCATTAGTATTAGAACATAGAAATGGTAGAAAAATTCATTATTATTATTATTTATAAAGAGAAGGTAAATTATCCAAATCATATTCCATAAAAGTCTCTATCTAGGTTTTTATCCTGAGTCTCCCTAATCATACAACATAGTGAATATTTTATTGAATCTAAACTATCCTTTTTTAGGCTGACTACGCTTGGACTCATCAATTCCATAGTTGCATCCTCTTTCTAGTATCTAGATAAGAATAAAATTACAAGAAAAACCTCACACTCTTTACTTTCCTAAAATTTGGGATTTTTGGGTATTATAGCGGCATAGGAAAAGGATTTAATGAGAGGAAGTATCATTTTTAAAATATCAACTGAGTTATAATTCTATATAATTTCATGAATTATGACATTACAATAATGGTTTCTAATTAAAAATTAAGGGGTAGAATGTGAACTGGTATATCAACGTTACCATGACATAAGAAAAAGTATATAATGAGAGGGTAAAAGTAGTCTATCAATACCAAAATATCAAATGGTATATAATTATATGATAAAAAATCCATGAAATATGTGTAAATTGTTTTATAGATAAATTTTTTCAATTAATAAAGGGAAGGGAGAGATTGCAAATCCTTACTAACTAAATAACATCTTAATGATCTGAAGGACTCCATATAACCATAAGATATCAGTGGAAGGAATTTTTAAATTGATGGGGAAGGGAAAATCATGATCCATTCCTTTAGGGTATATATGTATGAGATAATGGATGGTAGTGAGCACCTTTTATAAGTGAAAAGGACTGTCTTTTTATGAAAACAACGGCTAGGTAAGGGTTAATAATGAAATCGCATGGGCAATAGGTTGGATTTGTGAGTTAGGTGACTTAGGTGGGAAAAAAATTTGTGAGGCATGAAATTATTAATTCACAACCTAAAAAACTATTACAGAAGGTCTAAGATTCGAAAGGGTTTAGTAAATTTATAACCATCATATATTTCATATTTTAATACTTAATAGTCTTGATTAAATATTATTGATTGTGACTATTTTATCACTAAAAATATAATATGAACAATCGTACCAAATATCAACGTCATGAATCCATATTTGGGTTGTATTTAACTTAAATTAATTCATAATTATGAGAATGTAATATTCTGAATTAAAACATATAATGTGTAGAAAACTAGTTTTTTCAAAAAATTCATGTTTGAATGGGTTGGTGTTCTTAATAATGATAAATAGTAGTTATCAATTAAAAGAGTGTAAATATATTATTATATAAGTATAAAAATCATATTTGAGTATTTATTTTAAAATATATCCATTTAAAAATACATTAAATTTTGAAAATTGTTATTCATTGAAAAATAATCATTTCACTTGGTAACTATTATTTACATTGGTAAATTAATATTATTCCAACAAATGAAATTTCACATGTTATATAATTTAAAAATGATGATTAATAAAACAAAATTTATTTTATTCCATTCAATTTATAAAATATATAAGGAAATCAAATTTAATTTTATCACATGTAATACATAAAACCCATATTTAAAAAAACTATATTTTTAGGCATAAAATGAATTTGTGGGAATAAATTATCAATGATTTTGATTTTAATGAATAATTTGTTCTGTTTGAAAAAACAAAATTTATGTGGCAATAAAATCAAGCCAAAATCATATTTTTCAATTAAAATATTTAATTAAAATAAAATAAAATAAATAGTTATTATTGGATATTGTGACTTATATATTTAAAATGTATGTCATGTTTTAATTAATCAACCATATCATTTTCAAAATAGATAGTTTTACTTATTAATACATTTATTAATTAAAATTTATGATAAAATTATTATTCTTTTGTAAATAAATTTACTATTTTTGAAAAAAAATTATTTTTGATTATTCACCAAAAAATGAACCATTTAAAAAAAGAAAAAATCACTCAAACATATTTTTTAGGTTGAATTCACATATTAATTCAAATATAAGTTTTATTATTGAAAAAATTACATTGAAATAAGAATAAAATGTCTTTCTATTGTGATGGAGTGTGAATTGTGTGATAAGGTTTAGGATATAGTGTTAACCTTCATTAGTTGGGTATCATGTCATATAAATAGTAACAAGGTCATCCATGAAATATTTCCACTCTAAATCAATATAATATTTAATAATAGTGGTTCTTCAAGAGTATCAATGAAAATTGTAGACAAAAACCACAACTACACTCTTCTTCTTAAACACTTTCATATTCTGTGATACTAATAAGGATACAATTGTATCGAGATTTTCACATATTTATATTCTATTTTAGATGTTTATTAATATTGATTCACTAGTCAAAGGATTCCTTTTTTAACATATAGTGTGTATAGAAAAATAAAAATTATATGAATAATAAAATCCCATCATCTTTAATATCTAATATATATTCAAAATACATTTTATTATTAAAATTTGAGTCGCCTCAAATCATGGAAATGAATATCTCCTTTAAATATTGATATTTAATTCTTGGGATCTTTAAAATTATAAAAATATATTTTTAAATAACCAATATCACTAGATTATATCTTGTTCTCTAATTGTTTTTAAATTTTTTCCATAAAAAATATAGATATCACTTGTTACTTGTTCGAGTATATAGATTCATTTGGATGCATGAGTGTATTTTTTATGGGTCATAATGTTTAATGTTATCGTACCAAAGACAAGAAACAATTATATCATTAAGATTCTACTTATTGAATATGAAATGATATTTAATAAATTAATCATTATGAAAATCATATTTATGATAATGATGGTTAGGAAAATAAAACTAATACAAATAATGTTTTTGTAGATTGTCGATTCAACCTTACCCAATTAATTTTTACAGTCATTAACTTCGTCCAATATTAGAGAAGTGTATTTTAATAGTACAAGAATAATACATTATAAGGGATAAACATCCATCATGATCTATGATACTTTAAGAGGGGAAAATTTTATAAGTTCTCGAAAAACATTGTTAAAAGGGGACATTTACCATTGCTAAAAAAAGTTTTGATAAAGGTGATTTTTTATCAATGCGATGTTACTGCAGATGAAGGGACCCCATTTTCATCTGTTCTTTTAATTCTAATAAATATCTCCCTTTATTATTAATTTTTTTTATCTCTATTAAAGGGTAACTTTATTAGCACTATAAATAGCATTGATAAAGGTCTTACTTATTTTTTGGGCTATTAAAATTATAAAACACTATTGTTGAAAATACATGTATATGAAAAAATCATTATTTAATTGAAATAAATATTACATCACAAGTACTATAAAAAACACTATATTTTAAATATTTTACAAATATTTCAATAAAATTAAATTACCAAGTTATAATTTTAAAAAAACATTCAAAACATCTATGTTTTCAATTTCTTTGGCACCCAACCCCACTCGAAAAATATTGATCATGCTATCTATTTTCAAACAAACCACACAAACTCAAGAAAAATAATTCACCTGTATAAGAAAAAAATCCTTATTTTGGTAATACTAGGAAGAAATAAATTAAACATCAATGCAAAAATAATACATTAATAACATGTAATTTTTAAATAAATTTACACACATGGAGTAATACCAAACATATCATCCATCAGATTGAGGTGTGAATGATTCCTACACATCAAAAATGACTTATGGATTGTTGTCTTAAAATATCAAAACAAACGAAACTTTTTTCTTTAGTTTTGGATATTTTATGTCTATTTTTTACTATAATGTCCATTAAAACATAAAATGGACACTTTGAGTCATATTGGTCACATAATTTGTCATTTTGATGTGATATTGATTCTTACACAACAAAAATGACTTTTGAATCATTCCCATAAATTATCATGACAATGAGAGCATGTTTTTCTATTTTAATTATGTGACCCAATTTTTTAACTAAATGTTAAATTATAATTAATAACATAAACTTTGAGTTATAGAAAGAACACCATGTATTGGATTGAGGCATATAAAATTCCTACATGTTACAAATAACATAAGGATATTTTCCTAATGTATTGAAACAATATGAAGGTATTTTCTTTATTTTTACTATATGTCATGTGTTTTGAAAAAAAATTTAAATTTTAAATAAAAAACACACTAAGAGTCATATCATTAGAAAAATGCATTAGATTTATATGTGTACGATTATAACACATAAAAATGACTTATGGATCATTTTCCAAATGTATCAACATAGTATGAAATTTTTTCTCTATTTTGAAAATGTCACTTGACATTTTCCAAAAAAAATGATTTTAAAATGAAAACATACACTTTGTGTAATACAAGTCACACCATCTATTGCATTTATGTAATATTGGTTCCAACATGTCAAAAATGTCTTACGAATAATTTTCCTAAGGTATCAAGATAATCCAATCATGTTTTCACAGTTTAAAATGAGTGACACTTGTTTTAAACTAAAATTTCAATTTAAAACTAATAATAGAAAAATTGAGTCATATCGGGACTGTGTATCTTATTAATGTGTGGTTATTTCCCATACATAAAAAATGACATATAAGTTATTTTCATAAATAATAAAAACAATCTGAATTTTTTTCCTAAATTTTGAGTATATAAGGATTGTTTTGAACTAAAAGGGAAATTTTAAATAAACACACCCGGTTGGAGTCATACCAACCACACAATACCTTGAAATGATGTGTGGTTTATTCCAATAATTACAAATTAAATAAGGATAATTTTCTTCAAGTATCAAAATAATTAAAAATATTCTCAATTTTGATTTTTTCACGTGTATTTTTTACTATAATGTCAATTTAAACTGAAAATAGTTACTTTCAGTCATATTGGTCACATCATGTGTTGGTTTGATGTGATACAAAATTCTACACATAAAAATGAATTGTGTATAATTTTCCTAAATTATAATTCTAACATAATGAATGTTTTTTAAATAAATACTATATTCGATAACATACATGATACACCACATCGAGCATAAACAAACATCTAAATGTTATTATTTAAATGTTATCATTATAAATTAGCTGCTACAGTAGTAGTTAATAATAGGATTAATTTTTTTATGAAAATATTATTTGCACATGTATATATAATAAATTCTTCGGTGACCAAATATTTATAAATGAAAAAACCCATTTTAAAATAATGTTAATGTTTTTCTAAAAATATATATATTTATGTGCAAGTTTTTTTAAACCAATAAATTAATAAATCACCCTTTTGGATTTTAAAAAAAACATTTATATATATAATATATTCAATAAAATATTTAACATTCATTTTATGTGTTTTTCATACATGATATAAGAACATATCAAATTATCTATATGAAAGAAGTATTATTCTAGAAAGGTGGTTTGCCGCATTTTGAGGATGCACATATTTTAAATAAATTTTTTGAAGCATTTATAAATTATATTTATCAAAATAAACATATATTATGAAATATAAATATCCATATTTTCTTTGGGCAGATATTTGGTAATTTCTTATAAGCTTCATTTTTTAATGAATAGTGAAAAATACTACATGTTAAGTTAAAACAGCTATTTCATCTAAATAATTTATAGTTTTACATTATATTATTAATTGGTTTTGAAGTATAATTAGATCAATTTTATACAATTTAAAATATTTTACTTCATTAGAATCAATTTAAAATTGATATTGGGTATAAAAACATTGTGAACTTTTGAACATTTTTACTTTAAAAACTCGTTGTTTAATCCTCTCTACGGTATTAATTTTTAACTTATTTTGGAATGTTCATTGAATTGAATTATGAAAAATAGATTCCCAATTTTTAAAAAGAGTTAAAAATTATATAAATATGTCCCATTTATGTTTATAAATTTTTAATGGTAACAATACTAATTTTTATGAACATGGTTAAATGTAAATTGGGTAATTAAGGGTAAATATTATAATATAAATATTATAAAATTACCCTAAATGTTTTCATAATTTTATTGTATGATTATTTATAATCCATAAAAATTAAAGGATAATTTATGTGGTCATTTATGTCCATTTGGATGATAAAATAACCTTTATAAAATTTTATTCAATGAAAAGTCAATCTTATCATACTTTTGTTTTTAAAAAGTTAATATTTTTAATATGTTATTATATATGGGTAGTTTTTTATTATAAATATTCATTTTAAATGTAAAATATTTTTACACATTATGGAAATTTATTTATAATTTTTAGTTATAATATAATTACCTTAATCAATGACACTATGAGGTTGTGATAATTGTTTAATTATTTGAAGAATCAAATAAATGATATTAAAATTGATAAAATAGATATAATATGATATAATTAATGTCATAAAAAATATAATAAAATAATTTGATATGTTTTTGATTATTTAAAATATATTTTTCAATATATCATGTTTCTATACTATTTTTTAAAATTCAATATTTTAATAGTGTCAAAATTGACATAAATGATACCGTAAAATATATAATATTTTATTGAATTATTTAAAATTAATATAAACAAAAATCATAAAAATTATTAGTATAAGGTCTAAAATTTCATTAATGATCAATTTTTTTGTTCATAATTTTATAGTAACAATATTAATCCATGAGTAGTAAAAACACATGTTGTCACTGTAAGAATAAAAAAGTGCAAAAAACATAAGGATTAAAAAATAGTCAAAACATATATTTTTTCATTGGATAAGTTTATTTAGACCCAAAAATATACTATATTATAAATAAATATGTTTTGATATATTTTAAAAAGAATATTAAAATAATTTATTTTAATATTTTGAGAAATTCCAAGAGTGTCCCTCCCCTCTCTTATAAAAGGGAACCACTTATTCACTTTTCGTAACACTTAAAAAACTATTTGGATTGGACAATATATTTCAAAATATATTTCTAGAATCCCACCACACATTTTAGAGCTCATATTTTATTCATAACACCACCCTTAGTGGTCTCAAGGTGTTAAGAAGAGGAGATTATCCGAAGAAATGGTATTCTTTATAATTAAGTGTTTATGTTTTGTTTCTTATTCCAACTCCTTAACATATTATTCAAACATTATGAAATAATAAATCCATTATAATCAATATAATTATATTTAATTATGTAAATATAATCACTTAAATCCATATCCACTTCCATGAAATGGGAAATATTATCATTCGTGTGTATGGTGGACTAATGCCTCACGAATCGATATAATTATTTTTCCCTTATAGCCTCTCAACACTAGATATAAGAATGAAATAAATGTTTATATATTATATTCCAGATATATTTATCATTATGAAAATATATTACATAATTCCTTCTCTTACCATCCATTAACAGAAAAATGATAACGCCGTTCATTCGAACGTGCGAACTATCACCTCAACAAATCAATGTGATTCATTTTTCATCACCAAATCAAATGGATGATATATATAAGTATATTTAAATGATTTATATAATATTAATGATATTTTTATTGTTATATAGGGATAAATTGATACTTGTCTTCTTTCAATAGTGATCATTCAAAAATGGAATTGTAACTCTTGCGTATGTACGACCAACAGTCTCCTTGATTATAATGTTGTTAATTTTTCATAACCATAATTAATGATATGATTTAAAATTATAATTTATGCATAAAAATGATAATAATTTAAATATTATTATTCTGGAGATTATGAAGTTATGACCATTCTAACTATTTACATCGTTCCAAATTCATTTTGGACTAAAGTATTGAATATATTCAAAATGTTGGGCATGAACATTAATAATTAAGTAATTTTTCTAAAATGATAATAAGTAATTAAAATGAATAATAAACATTAATAAGTTTATAAATATAGTAAATAATTAAACTATGTTAAAATTTCATGAATATAAAGATCATATGTGAGGATCCAAACTCATTGTAAGGGGATTTATTTTTTAAAAACCCAATTTAAAAGTTCATTTTTCTACAATTCTTAAAAAAGTAAAAACGAATTTTTTTTATACTTATATGAAATGAGGGTTTTCTCTTTCGTTATTTATTAGTTGTTAGTTTAATGTTTCATTTATAATTTTATTAATTCATTTTAAAATAATATTTATTCATTATTATGTGGACAGTTTCTATATTTCATAAAGAGTATTTACATGTATAGGGTGGTATATGAAAGTGTTTTTGAAATTGGTTTAAAAGTGTTTTAAAGGATTTTATTAATGATTTATTACTATGGAATTATATATTAAGGGTTTTTACACATTATAGCTCATGATTGACCTGATATAGCTTATATAATGGGTTGGTCCCCATTATAGCTCACGAAAAATGGGTGAGTGCCATTATAGATTCCAATGAATTGGGTACTCAAAAGATGTAAGTTGATCGTAAGGTTATTCTATTTATAAGGGTGAATGTAAGAGTGATATGGTAATGATGTATCGAGGTACCTACATAAAGTTTCTAGGCATTATGAATAGTTTTTGTGGGAATGAATTATTTTAAAATGTTAAAATATTAATATTTATAATGTAATGATATTTAAATTTATGGGTAAAATGTTATGTGTCTTATGAATGTTTTTTTCAAGAGTTTTTATGTTATTAATAAACTAATGTTTTCCTTTATTTTTATGTACTTTTCTTAGCTTTTATTGTCATCTGAGGTTTTTGAAAAGTTTTTCCCAGGGTTTAAGGCAGAGTTGGGACAACGATGAGATCAAGAAGAAAATTGGGAAGATATTTTATGAAAAAAAAAATTTATTTTAAAGGGTTTTCCCTTTCTAGAAAATTGGAGAGTGAGTATAAGTTTACACTTATAATGTTTGTGTTTATTATGTAATGTATTGTCTTAATTCTTTAAAACCCTACACCTAAATTTTCTTTTGGGAACGAATGTGATTTATATTTTATAAATAACTATAATACGTAATGTTTAAGGATGGGTCCTTACAATGAAAATAATAAAATCAAGTTTTCATGGTTTTTAGAGTGTGACACATGTTTGAAATAAAATTTCAATTTTAAATTTATTATAAACACATTGATTCATACCAGTCACACTATGTATCAATTTTAGGTATGACTGATTCCTACATGTCACAAATGAAATATGGATTTTTTTTCTGAATTATCTATTCAATATGAATTTTTTTATCAGTTTTTAGTAACTGAAATTTGTGTTGAACTAAAATTTCAACATTAAATAAAAATAAACACTTGGATTCATGCCGAATACACAGTGATTCATATTAAGGATTGGCTTATTCCTAAATGTGAGAAATGAGTTATGGATCATTTTTCTAAGGTCTCAAAACAATTTGAACGAATTTTCATAGTTTTGAGTATTTCACATGTATTTTTTGCTAAAATTTCTATTTAAATTGAAATCATTTTTTTTGTGTCACACCAGTCACCTCGAGTGTCAGTATGATGTGAGACAGATTCCTACACATCAAAAATGGCGTGTACATTTTGTTTCCTGAATAATTAAGTTATTTTTTGTGTGTTCTCCTTGTTTTCATTGAATAACAGAAGTTTTAAACTAAAATGACAATTTTAAATGGATAATAGACACTTTGATTTGTACGAGGAACACTGTGTATCAAATTAATGTGAGGCTAATTCATATATTTTGTACTTGGATAACAGATAATGTATTTATGAATCAAAACAATCTAAATGTTTTTTCATCATTTTAAGTTTGTGAAGTCTGTTTTGAATTAAATTTTCAATTTAATAAAACAAAGATCCGGATTCATAATGGATATATTGTGGATCAAATTGATGTGTGTCTTATTCCTTAATGTAAAAAATATATTTAAGGATATTTTTCCTAAATTAACAAAATAATAAGAATATTTTTTCATGGTTTTGAGTATGTAAAGTGTAATTTTAAGTAAAATTTCAATTTAAACAAAAAATATGAATGTTCAGTCATATCAGTAACTTTGTGAGTCAGTATAATGTGACTCTAATTCCTACACATCAAAAAGGACTTATGAATCATTTTCCAAAAGTATCAAGAGAATTAGATAATTTTTTCTAGGTTTGTAGTGAGTGACACATGTTTCAAAAAAAATATTCAATTTAAACTCATAAAAGATACTTTGAGTTATATCGATTAAATTTTATTTTAGATTTAGTTGTGGATGATTCCTATGCATCAAAATTTTCTTATGGATTGGTTTATGAAAGTATCAAAATAGTTAAATTTTTTTCTTATTTTTAAATATCTGATTTGTGTTTTGAACTAAAGTTTTAATTTAAAATAATTCCCACATAGTGTCATACTAGTTGTAAAATACATCTAATTCCATTGTGTATGGTTCTTATATTACAAAAGAAGACATTCAGATTTTTTCCTAAAAGAATCTAAACAAAATAAATGTGGTTTATTAGTTTTGAGTATTACATGTGTATTCTTATACAAAAAAATCAATTCAAATTGATAATATTAATGTTGACTCATACGAGTCACATTTTGTGTTATTTTAACCTAAGACTGATTCCTACACATAAGAAATGACTAATGAATTTTTCTCTTAATGTATCAAAAAAATATGAGCCTGTTTTCTTAGTTTTTATTGAGTGAGACATGTTTTGATATAAAATTTCAATTTTGAATTCATAATTAATATATTGATACATATATGGTATGTCGTGTATTGGATTGTGGTTTATTTTAATCCAAAAAGTAAAAAATGACATGAGAATAATTTTAAAAAAGTATCAACACAATAAAAATGTGTTTTTATCAATTTTGAGTATGTGATGTGTGTTTTTGACTAAAATCTATATTTTAAATAATAAGTCATGCTATGAGTCATACCAGCCACACCGTACGTTGGAGTTATGTGAAGTTGATTCGTACACATAAAAATGAATTCAAGATAATTTTACTAATGTATAAAAATAGTTAAAATGTGTTTTCTTAGTTTAGAGTATGTCATGTGTATTTTTTAATAAAATGTTAATTTAAACTAAAAATACACAATTTTAGTCATATTAGTCACATCAAGTGTTGGTTTGATGTGAGACTCACTTATACTCATTAAAAATTACTTATGAATATTATTCATAGTTTATCATAACAATATAAGTGTGTTTTATCAGTTTTCATAGAGTGACCCAAATTTTAAACTAAAATGTACTTTTTTAACTATGAGAGAAACTTTGAGTTATACCATACACACCGTGTATTATATTCAGGTAAATTTGATTATTATATATCCAAAATTTCTTAGGGATATTTTTCCTCGTGCATAATAAAGAAATTGAACTTGTTTTCTATTTTTTGAGTATGTAATGTGTGTTTTGAACTAAAATTTCAATTTTAAATAAAAATACACAGTTGGAGTCATACTGGTCACACTGGGAATCATATTGAGGTGTGGATAAATTAGAAACATCAAAACATAATTTAACAATCATTTCCCTAAAGTATGAAAACAATAAAAATGTGTTTTCTATGTTGTGATTATATCATATATATTTTTTACAAAAATGTCAATTTAAAATGAAAACATGCACTTTGAGTCCTATTGGTCACATCATGTGTCGGTTTAATGTTTGACTAAACCCTTCATGTCAAAAAATGACTTACGAATTGACTTCCTATGTTATCAAGACAATCTGAGCATTTTTTCGTTGTTTTCCTTGAGTGATGCATATTTTGAACTAAAATGTAAATTTTAAACAGATAACATACACATTGAATCATACTATGTACACCATATATCAGATTATGGTGTGGATTATACCTATATGTTATAAATGATTTAATGGATGTTTTTATAAAGTATCAAAATAATATGAATGTATTTTTATAGTTTCAAGTATGTGACTTGTATTTTGAAATAAAATATAAATTTTAAACTAAAAACATGATCATTGAGTCAAACTGAACACAATGTATATCCGATTGAGTTATGGTTGGTTCCAACACATAACAAATGTCATATGGATATTTTTACCATTTTATCAAAATAATAGGAAATTTTTCATGATTTTGATTATTTGATGCGTGTTTTAAACTAAAATATAAATTATAAACTAAAAATGTCCACTTTGAGCCATACTGACCACATTGTTTATCATATTGAGGCTTGGTTAAATCCTAGACCATTCAAGAAAATTTTAATGATATATATTTAGGAATTTAAACTTTTAAATTCAACTACATCAAAATCCCTTTGTTGATGCATCATTATGACTTAATTCATGTTTCAGGAATCATAAGGTTTCCTCTTCTATCTAAAAATAACTTGTTATCTCTTTTATGGATTATTATAGATAACTGAATGAAAATTATGACTTCATAAAATATTTTTTTTTAAAAAATAGGTATTATATAAATATAGTAAACAAAAGATATTAAAATAGGAGACAAAAAGATGTAAAAACTAAATAATAAGTAGTATGATTCACATTTTCAACATGTTTGTATACATTCTTTACCCATTTCTGTAACACCCGATATTTTTATGAGTAATATTTTGTTTTTATATATCATCAAAGGAATCTTTCACTACACACTTGCTTGGCTTACTTTACACGCAATCGCGACCTTCCTCGATAGCTTGCGTCGTATGCAATACCGAGTTTCACTAAACAACAATATGCTATTAAAACTAGCCGTTATGAATAGTAATAACCACTTTCTGAAATTTTATAAATTTTATTTTTCAAAATGGACTTCATTTTTGGACTCAGAATATCGAAATTAGCCTAGGGTGAAATTTTGGTATTTTTCTGAAAACTTTCAATTTTTGATGAATAGTGAAACCACTAAGTGGTAGGTTAATAACTGAATTTTTCATAAAACATAATTTTACCGCTTCTGTGAATGTAATTTCAAAAATCCTACAGACACGGTTGATATCAGTAAGTAAAATGTGGTTCAATGAGATAAAAATAATTTTTTGGTGAATAGTAACTTTTTACTTTTTTTACCGCGGTTAATAGTAAATAGGGTAACTAAGGGTAAATATGATATTATAATTACCCTAACACATGTCCTAATTCTATTGGACAAGTGTAATTCAACCAAAAACAAACTTAGGAATAAAAATATGACCATTTAGGCCCACATGGATTAGATTAGGACATTTATTATTAATTTATTTAAAGAAGGGTTAAAATAGTTAAAATCAAAGTTTAATAAGTAAATCATTTTTAATATGGGGTTATACATAAGATAAACTCGACTATAAATATTCACTAGAAATATAAAAAGCTTTCCTACATAATGGTATTTTATTTGTAATTTTTAGACATTAAATAATTTAATTTATTTATGACACAATGATGATGCAGTAATTATCTTATTAATGAAGTATTGACATAATTGATGTTATAAACACCAAAATAAATTTAATTTGAGACTTTTTATGAATTCCACTAATTTTCTAGGTTACTATGATATATTAATGTTGATTTAAACAACTTTTTTTGAACATATAATTCTGTTATGACTTTCACAAAAATCATATATCAAATAGTGTCAAAATTGACACAAAATAGTTTTTAAATCAAATATTATATTATTAATTGTTATTTTACTCCTAAAAATCTAAGGTTCGGCCAAATGACTTAGATAATGATATATATATTAATAATAAACAATTTGGGGTTCGTTTGGCATGTTATAGTATGTGTATTAACCATATAGTGAAAGAAAACAAAAAGACACGGTAAAAGTTAAATTATTTAACTTAGAGTAAAATCTAATTGATAAGGTTAAAATAATACCCTAAACTTGTCTAAATCTTATTGGTTGATAGGATTTCGACCCATCCCCACTTTAGCTTCGAAATAAGACCCTTTGGAACCATTATTACCTGATTTTGACTTTAATATAAAATAATATTTTGAGATATTCCTAAGGTGCCCCTCTCCTCCCTTATAAAAGGGCACCTCCTCCCCCTCCTCCTCACACCAATTTGAGCACTCAAGCTCGGCCAACCCCTGAAATTTTCTACTCTCCACTTCCCTAGAATAATACTAGAGGTCCTGGTATTCTTCAAAGACCAATCTTAGTTCCCTAAGTGGAGGATTCAAAGAGGCGTTCCAAAGAAGAGGTAATATCCATTACCGATCTTTTCAATTTCTTTCTTCTTCAACTTCTTCTTCTTTAGTTGTTTCATGATAAAGTAATAACATCAGTATTACTTACATACTGATATGTTATTATAAATATGAAACAACCCTAATTGACCTTCTATCTATCCCACGGAAAAATGAAATCACCGCGCGTGCGTACGTACGGAATACCGTCTCCACGCCGTGGTGTAATCTATTTTTCCACCATCACTTTACAAGGATGGGTATAATGGTGTAATGAGTAAGTATTTATGATTATTATAAAGTAATATTAATACTTAAATAATATATATATACTCCAATACAGTTCCACGATCATAGGAACGATATCATCACTCGTGCGTACATACGGAATACCATCTCCACGATGTGATGCGACTCGTTCTACATGATCATCATTACATAGTAATTATATAAATTAATTGAATGAATAAATATGATATATGTTACAATAAAACCATTCTGGATATAAGGTATCTATAACCTTAAAAGAAGAATAATAATGTATTCGGAAAAACACGCATAAGAACAAAAGGAAATAAAGACCCGAGTAACAAGTAACAATGAAATATTACTAACAAGAAGCTAAGAATATGACCATATATGATATCATATCAATATGTATGATTCTGGAATAATTCAATAACATTATTTAAACCATTATACAGGAGCTTCAGACACGTACAAAGCAAATCAGACCTAAGGTAAGTGAAATATCACAATCTCATTTTTATCCGAGATTGTTTATTCGTAAGTATTTACTGGGGTGTATTTTATCATCCACATCCAATTTTCATAAATATGTAATATTATTTCCATCCACCTACAATTGTTTAAATCCATTTTTACCCTTCGGTGAGTTTTTAGTAAAAGAAATGAAAGGAATCTTTTGTCGTTTTTCGTACGAGGTACTTTTTGACTTTTCCGACAAAAGTACGAAGAATGATTTTTTTAACTTATACGACATGAATGGATTTTTAAAACATTATTTCCAAGAAGCTTCCATTAAAAGTTTTCAAGTTTATTTTTAACTAACTTCTTTTATTTTAATGTCATATGACATGTTATGAAGGGAAAAATGTTTTTGAAGTAGAAAGGATATTTTCCTCAAGAATGGAGTTCAAGTATTTTATCAAAATTATTTTCCATCTAAGACAATAAAAGGGTTCTATTTTTATCCCTATTATTACATGGATTTTATTATGTTGTGATGGAAACATTTTTATGAATTCCTTTATCTTATATGAATTGTTTTATGATGTCATGTTGTTTAAGAATCCCATTTTTATTACGTGGATTACGCTATGATGTATGGTTTATGATTATGTGGCACACATAATAAAGGATTCATTATAAGATGGGTGGGACCTATATCTCCCTCCAATTCATTGGGTAAAGGTTTTATATCTCATGAGATAGACATGGCTGGAATGGTAGGTTTTACCAGTTCAGTGAAACAGGACTGCAACGAGGGTGACTCGGTTCAGAAAGGGACTTTGTCCACTAAGATATTCTTCGCAATGAGTCTTGACTAACAAGAAATGAGTTTCCATGATTATGTGTGCATGCCACAAAGTTTCAAGTTTCATGTTATGATTTTGGGGATCTCATTTTCACTTCTATGATTTATTCCTTGTTAACATTTTATGATCTCTTTTGCAGGTTATGATTTTCAAAAAGATATAATATGATTTTTATTTCCATTATTTACCCTTGCCGAGCATTTGAGCTCACCCTTTTATGTTTTCATTTCCCCAGGTCAGGAATATGGATATTAAGTAGAATATGATAAAAGGGACCCTAGATATGATGAAATAAATGGGAGACACTGTAGAAGATTTATGAACCAGTTGTTTATGTTTCCTAGTTTCTAAAGACACTATACCTATACAGTCCTTTGTGGTTTTGTCATATGTTGTAATAAGTGTGCTTCAATTTTGATGTATTAACAATGTATGTAATGTATGGGTCGTTATAGTTGGTATCAGAGGCAAAGGAGGTAGGAATGTATCTGATCCTTGGGAACTCTCACATGTGAGCGTTAGACAAAGCATGGCTCTCCGCCCAAGGGCTTCATGCAGAAATGGCTGCCATTGGGGATGGTAGTGTGTCCTGCCCAGGGGGTGTAGCCACCCATGGAGTGCCCTGATAGGTATCAACTATAGTCCACTGGAAGTAATTCCAGACCGTTATAGTTGATATCAAAGGAAAGGTATAGTCAACCTTTGGAAACTAGGATGTGAAAGCCTTAGTAAGAACCCTAAGGATAAGTCTATGCATAGAGAACAATATTAGTGTTTTAGAAATGGACTTGAATAACCTAGGATAAGACCTTAAGCATGAAAATTTTATTCTTGAATTATGTGGTTTTCCTATTATAATTATTGTTGCTCACACTATTCTTCTTGGTTTTAGTCAATGGATGGAACCCGAAGGAACCGTGTTAATGCGGAATGCGATGGGCAATGCAATGATTGTCCCCCTGAGCAACCAAACGATATAGGAGCTGGAATGCAAAATCTTGTAGCCATGCTAACACAACTTTCTCAAGCTATGAATCATGCAGGACTTCCAAACGAGCAAAGGAAGGAGCAACATTCTGTTAAATCCTTCATGAGGCAGCGTCCACCTTCTTTCAGTGCGTCTACTGATCCATTAGTTGCTGAACAATGGATTAGTAGTACTGAAAAGATATTTTCAGTTCTTCAATGTTTTGAGCATGATAAAGTCATCCTCGTAGTGTATCGTTTGGAAGGAGATGCTGATCAATGGTGGAATCTTATTAAGAATACAAGGCAAAGGGATGAAATTGAGTCTATGGAATGGGATGAGTTCAAGAACTTATTTTTCAATAAGTACTTCCCTCGTATTCTCCGAACAAATATGGAGAAAGAGTCCTTGAACTGAAGCAAAGGGATGATGAATCTGTTGGTACCTATGAAGCAAATTTTACAAGACTTGCAAGGTACGCTTCTGGTATTATTATCCAACCTGAGAGTAAGATCGATCGATTCTTTAGTGGCTTAAAACCAAGTTTTCGAAGGGCGTTAGCCATAAGGGACTTCAATAGCTACGAGGAAATCGTTCGATGTGCTCTCAAAGTCGAGATGGAGATTGGAGTAACCCATCAGTCACATGGGTTTGATAAGAAGAGGAAGATGGAATTCGAAGGAAAATCTAAAGAGCACACTGAAAAGAAGATGAACTTTCCCTTATGCTCAATGTGTGGAAAGAAACATGGAGGTAGTTGTCTTAAAGGTACAATTAAATGTTTTAAATGTGGAAAAGAAGGTCATCAAGCATTTGAATGCCGCAATAATGGGAAGAAGATGTCTAATGATGCAAACAAAGGAAGGGATACACAGAATGAATCTACTACACTTCAATGTTTCAAGTGCAAGGAGATGGGGCATTATGCCAATCAATGCCCAAATCCAAGGGTTGATGATGATGGTCGAGGTCAACAAAATATTAAGGCTAAAGACAAAGGAAAGTCACATGCAATTTCTATCAGCGATGTGGAGTACGACAACGAAGTGGTGAAAGGTACACTTACCATCTACTCTAAAGTAGCAAATGTTTTATTTGATTCTGGATCCACCCACTCTTTTATTTCTAAAGAATTTTCTAAGGGTATCATTGTATTACCTCAACAATTAGATGTTGAGTTAGCTGTGACAACACCTAATGGCACAACAGTCGCATCAAAAGTTTATAATTCTTCTCCGATCGAAGTTTGTGGGAAAGTGCTTCCTGCAAATCTTGTGATCCTTCCTTTAGTGGAATTTGATGTGATTCTTGGCATGGATTGGCTTTCTCTACATGGAGCTCATATCAATTGCCAAAGAAGGGAAGTCACATTTCATATTCCAGATCAATCTACGATCGTCTATCAATGCAAGGATGAACATAACCTTCCAGTGGAAATTCCTTCCATCTTATGGGTCTTGATTCCACAAAATGAAGGTTATTTATCTCAAATGGTTGGTGAGAAACTCACGATTAGGAATATGCCCATTGTACGGGAGTTTGATGATGTATTTCCGGAGGAATTACCGGGTCTTCCACCAAATCGTGATGTTGAGTTTTCAATAGAACTCATATCGGGTGCATTGCCTATTTCAAAGACACCTTATAGAATGGCCCCAATTGAGTTGCAGGAATTGAAGAAGCAACTCCAAGATAATCTTGATAAGGGATTCATATGCCCTAGTGCGTCACCTTGGGGAGCACCTGTTCTATTTGTTAAGAAGAAAGATGGATCAATGAGACTCTGCATTGATTATCGAGAACTTAACAAGATCACTATCAAGAACAAATATCCTTTCCCACGCATTGATGACTTATTTGACCAACTACGCGGAGCTCAATACTTTTCCAAGATTGATCTTCGTTCAGGGTATCATCAATTAAGGGTCAAAAGGGAGGATATACCAAAGACGGCTTTCCGTACAAGGTATGGACACTATGAATTTATAGTGATTCCATTTGGTCTTACTAATGCCCCTGCTATCTTCATGGATCTAATGAATAGAGTCTTTAGAGACTATCTTGATCAATTTCTGGTAGTCTTTATAGACGATATTATTGTCTATTCAAAGAGAAAGGAAGAGCATGAAGATCACTTGAGAATTATATTGAAGACCCTGAGAAAGGAGAAGCTTTATGCCAAATTTACCAAGTGTGAATTTTGGCTTCAAAAAGTTGCATTTTTGGGTCACATAATCTCAAAAGAGGGGATATCTGTGGATCCAGCAAAAACAGACGTTATCGAAAGATGGTCAAGACGAACAATAGTAACTGAGATTCAAAGTTTTCTTGGTTTGGCTGGACATTATCGACGTTTTGTAAAAGATTTTTCACGATTATCTAATCCACTCACCAAGTTGACTCGGAAAGGAGTTAAGTTTGTCTGGACAGAGGAATGTGAAGAGAATTTCAAGGAGTTGAAAAGAAGGTTATCCAATGCACCTGTGCTCACACTTCCTTGTAGTGGAGAAAGGTTTGTGATCTACAGTGATGCATCAAAGAATGGATTGGGGTGTGTTCTTATTCAAAATGATATGGTGATAGCTTATGCCTCACGACAGTTGAAAATCCGTGAGCAAAATTACCCAACACATGATTTGGAGTTGGCTGCGGTAATCTTTGCATTAAAGATATGGAGGCATTACCTTTATGGTGAAAGGTGTGATATTTATACTGATCATAAAAGTTTAAAGTATATTTTCACACAAAAGGAGCTGAATATGCGCCAAAGAAGATGGTTGGAGCTGATTAAGGATTATGAATGCTCAATCCATTACCACCCTGGGAAAGCAAACAAGGTGGCAGATGCATTAAGTCGACAAGACCATGCTAGTTTATCCATGATGAGGATCACAAAAGATCCAATATTTATGGATTTACAAAGGTTGGATCTTGGAATTATAATGGAAGGGGAAAAATATTATCTTTCTCAAATGAATGCTCAACCATCTATACATGTGAAGATTAAAGAGGCATAGAAAGAAGATGACGAGTTACAAAAGAAGGTGAGAAATGTTCCTGAATTCAACCTTGATTGTGATGGGATAATAAAGTTCAGGAATCGAGTTTGTGTTCCTCCCATCCCCGAATTAAAGGAGCTGCTGGATGAGGCTCATAGTTCATCATTCTCTATTCATCCTGGAAGTACGAAGATGTATAGAGACCTGAAAGAGTACTTCTGGTGGGATGGCATGAAAAGAGATGTTGCTGAATATGTCTCTCGATGCTTGGTTTTTCAACAAGTTAAAGCTGAGAGACAAAAGTCTAAGGGGATGTTACAACCATTACCCATACCCGAATGGAAATGGGAAAACATCACTATGGACTTTGTCACAGGACTTCCTAAAACATCCAAAGGCAATAATGCTATCTGGGTCATAGTTGATCGTCTTACAAAGTCTGCACACTTCATTGCTATTAGAGAGGATTTCTCTCTAGATAAGCTTTCCAGGATATATGTAAAGGAAGTGGTAAGATTACATGGAGTACCACTTTCTATTATATCTGATCGGGATCTGAGATTTACCTCGATGTTCTGGCGAAGTCTTCAGCATACTCTGGATACAGAGTTGCGTTTCATCACTACTTATCATCCCCAGACAGATGGTCAGTCTGAAAGAACAATTCAAACCCTAGAAGATATGTTGAGAGCTTGCTCTATGGATTCCAAAGGAGGTTGGGATCAACACCTACCTTTGGTGGAATTTTCTTATAATAATTTCTTTCACTCCAGTATTCATATGGCTCCTTATGAAGCTCTCAATGGAATGAAATGTAGGACTCCAACTTGCTGGGATAAATTTGGGGAAAGAAAGCTATTAGGACCTGATCTCATTGATGAAATGGCAGAAAAGGTCAGATCTATTCAACAACACATAAGAGCAGCTCAGAGTCGACAGAAAAGTTATGCCGATAACCGAAGAAAAGACCTAGAGTTTGAAGTGGGCGATAAAGTGTTCTTACGAATATCTCCCTGGAAGAGGGTTATGAGATTTGGAAAGAAGGGGAAGTTGAGCCCTAGATATATCGATCCTTTCGAAATACTGGATCGTGTTGGAAAGGTAGCTTACCGATTGGCGCTTCCACCGAATCTATCTCGATTTCACGATGTGTTCCATGTATCTCTCCTGAGAAAGTACATACCAGATCCTTCACATGTACTCAGCTCAGAAGTTGTACCGCTGGAGCAAGATCTTTCTTATGAAGAACAACCGATAGAGATTCTGGATCGTAGCGAAAAAGTCCTACGAAACAAGACCACTCGCATGGTGAAAGTTTTATGGAGGAACCACCAATTAGAAGAAGCTACATGGGAGCTTGAGGATATGATGAGGGAGAAGTATCCGCATCTGTTTGTTACAAAGTGACGAATTTCGAGGGAGAAATTCTTTTTAAGGGGGGTAGAATGTAACACCCGATATTTTTATGAGTAATATTTTGTTTTTATATATCATCAAAGGAATCTTTCACTACACACTTGCTTGGCTTACTTTACACGCAATCACGACTTTCCTCGATAGCTTGCGTCGTACGCAATACCGAGTTTCACTAAACAACAATATGCTATTAAAACTAGCCATTATGAATATTAATAACCACTTTTTGAAATTTTATAAATTTTATTTTTCAAAATGGACTTCATTTTTGGACTCAGAATATCGAAATTAGCCTAGGGTGAAATTTTGGTATTTTTCTGAAATCTTTCAATTTTTGATGAATAGTGAAACCACTAAGTGGTAGGTTAAAAACTGAATATTGCATAAAACATAATTTTACCGCTTCTGTGAATGGAATTTCAAAAATCCGACAGACACGGTTGATATCAATAAGTAAAATGTGGTTCAATGAGATAAAAATAATATTTTGGTGAATAGTAACTTTTTACTTTTTTTACCGCGGTTAATAGTAAATTGGGTAACTAAGGGTAAATATGATATTAATATTACCCTAACACATGTCCTAATTCTATTGGAAAAGTGTAATTCGACCAAAAACAAACTTAGGAATAAAAATATGACCATTTAGGCCCACTTGGATTAGATTAGGACATTTATTATTAATTTATTTAAAGAAGGGTTAAAATAGTTAAAATCAAAGTTTAATAAGTAAATCATTTTTAATATGGGGTTATACATAAGATAAATTCGACTATAAATATTCATTATAAATCTAAAAAGATTTCCTACATAATGGTATTTTATTTGTAATTTTTAGACATTATATAATTTAATTTATTTATGACACAATGATGATGCAGTAATTATCTTATTAATGAAATATTGACATAATTGATGTTATAAACACAAAAATAAATGTAATTTGATACTTTTTATGAATTACACTAATTTTATAGGTTACTATGATATATTAATGTTCATTTAATCAACTTGGTTCGAACATATAATTCTTTTATGACTTTCAAAAAAATCATATATCAAATAGTGTCAAAATTGACACAAAATAGTTTTTAAATAAAATATTATATTATTAATTGTTATTTTATTCGTAAAAATCTAAGGTTCGGAACAATGACTTAGATAAGGATATATATATTAATAATAAACAATTTGGGGTTCTTTTTTCATGTTATAGTAAGTGTATTAACCATATAGTGAAATAAAACAAAAAGACACGGTAAAAGTTAAATTATTTAACTTAGAGTAAAATCTAATTGATAAGGTTAAAATAATACCCTAAACTTGTCTAAATCCTATTTTTTGATAGGATTTCGACCCATACCCACATTAGCTTCAAAATAAGACCCTTTGGAACCATTATAAACCGATTTTGACTTTAATATAAATTAATATTTTGAGATATTCCTAAGGTGCCCCTCTCCTCCCTTATAAAAGGACACCTCCTCCCCCTCCTCCTCACACCAATTTTGAGCACTCAAGCTCGGCCAACCCCTGACATTTTCTCCTCTCCACTTCCCTAGAATAATCCTAGAGGTCCTGGTCTTCTTCAAAGACCAATCTTAGTTCCCAAAGTGGAGGATTCAAAGAGGCGTTCCAAAGAAGAGGTAATATCCATTACCGATCTTTTCAATTTCTTTCTTCTTCAACCTCTTATTCTTTAATTATTTCATGATAAAGTAATAAAATCAGTATTACATACATACTGATATGTTATTATAAATATTAAACAACCCTAATTCACCTTCTATCCATCCCACGGAAAAATGAAATCACCGCGCGTGCATACGTACGGAATACCGTCTCCACGCCGTGGTGTAATCTATTTTTCCACCATCACATTACAAGGATGGGTATAATGGTGTAATGAGTAACTATTTATTATTATTATAAAGTAATATTGATACTGAAATAATATATATATATACTCCAATACAGTTCCACGATCATAGGAACGATATCATCACTCGTGCGTACGTACGGAATACCGTCTCCATGATGTGATGCGACTCGTTCTACATGATCATCATTACATAGTAATTATATAAATGAATTGAATGAATAAATATGATATATTTTACACTAATACCATTCTGGATATAAGGTATCTATAAACTTAAAAGAAGAATAAGAATGTATTCGGTAAAACACACATAATAACTAAAGGCAATAAAGACCCGAGTAACAAGTAACAATGAAATATTACTAACAAGAAGCTAAGAATATGACCATATATGATATCATATCACTATGTATGATTCTGGAATAAGTCAATAACATTATTTAAACCATTATACAGGAGCTTCGGACACGTACAAAGCAAATCGGACCTAAGGTAAGGGAAATATCACAATCTCATTTTTATCCGAGATTGTTTATTTGTAAGTATTTACTGGGGTGTATTTTATCATCCAAATCCATGTTTCATAAATATGTAATATTATTTCCATCCACCTACAATTGTTTAAATCCATTTTTACCCTTCGGTGAGTTTTTAGTAAAATAAATGAAAGGAATCTTATGTCATTTTTCATACGAGGTACTTTTTGACTTTTCCGACAAAAGTACGAAGAATGTTTTTTTTAACTTATACGGCATGAATGGATTTTTAAAACATTATTTCCAAGAATCTTCCTTTACAAGTTTTCAAGTTTATTTTTAATCAACTTCTTTTATTTTAAAGTCGTATGACATGTTATGAAATGAAAAATGATTTTGAAGTATAAAGGATATTTTCCTCAAGAATGGAGTTCAAGTATTTTATCAAAATTATTTTCCATCTAAGACAATAAAAGGGTTCTGTTTTTATCCCTATTATTACATGGATTTTATTATGTTGTGATGGAAACATTTTTATGAATTCCTTTATCTTATATGAATTGTTTTATGATGTCATGTTGTTTAAGAATCCCATTTTTATTACGTGGATTACGCTATGATGTATGGTTTATGATTATATGGCACACATAAGAAAGGATTCATTATAAGATGGGTGGGACCTATATCTCCCTCCAATGCATTGGGTAAAGGTTTTATATCTCATGAGATAGACATGGCCGGAACGGTAGGTTATACCGGTTCAGTGAAACAGGACTGGAACGAGGGTGACTCGGTTCAGAAAGGGACGTTGTCCACTAAGATAGTCTTGGCAATGAGTCATGACTAACAAGAAATAATATTCCATGATTATGTGTGCATTCCACAAAGTTTGAAGTTTCATGTTATGATTATGGGGATCTCATTTTCACTTATAAAATTTATTCCATGTTAAGATTTTATGATCTCTTTTGCAGGTTATGATTTTCAAAAAGATATGATATGATTTTTATTTCCATTATTTGCCCTTGCTGAGCATTTGAGCTCACCCTTTTATGTTTTATTTTCCCCAGGTCAGGAAGATGGATATTAAGTAGAATATGCTAAAAGGGACCCTAAATATGATGAAATAAATGGGAGACACTGTAGAAGATTTATGAACCAGTTGTTTATGTTTCCCAGTTTCTAAAGACACTATACCTATACGGTCCTTTGTGGTTTTGTCATATGTTGTAATAAGTGTGCTTCAATTTTGAAGTATTAACAATGTATGTAAAGTATGGGTCATTATAATTTCCCTATCAACATTATCTCATATGTTTCCATGAAGTCCAATTCCTCACAAGCACGAGTAATTTTGAACTTGTTAATGTCTCTATCATACCGGGAATACCCTATATTTTTGTGAGGTGTGACTGATTCCTACACATCACAAATGACTTATGAATCATTCTCCAAATGTATCAAAACAATCTAAAAGTGTTTGAATGTTTTTGAATATATAGCATTTTTTTCAACTAAAATGTCAAATTTTAACAAAAAAACATAATCTTTGAGTCTTATTGGGCATAAATTTTTTAGGATTATGGTTTTTCTGATTCCTACTCATCACAACATGACTTTTTATTCTAAAATTAATTCACAATTTAGGTTTATCTAAAAAAATTATATCCAATAATGTTGAATTCATTACAAAATAAAAAAATAAAAGTGCACCATCCTTGCTTAGTGAATGATCACAGTACATGGGTGCATCAACCATTTTAATGAAGTCATTTCGTCATGAATTTTGTGAAAATTAACTACATAAATATAAAATAATAATGAAAAATAAATTATCTTAAAATTTACATAAAATAATGAGAAGATAAAATAAATATGCAGTACTAGGTCACCGATTCATGATGTATATATATATACTCAACACCAGGTATGCTACACATTTGTTTCTAAAAAAATTATTTAATCTTTTAAATATGAGGACTGTCAAAGGTCTTCTTAGTACTATAAAAATATATAATCAAATTATTAATACATATTTAGATGAAATTTTATTTATCATCATAAATAACTCTTCAATGATGCTTGTTTGTTTGTGGTATATGATATCTTTCAAAAATTTTCAAATATAATAACTATAATATTTTCGACTAGGTTTTTTTAGAAACTATATAAACATTGTTGAAGATAATTAAATTATGATTATATAAATTTTTATTGTGAAATAATATTAAATATACCATAATCCTTTTCTACATCTAGAATTCAATAAGCTACTTGTTCTCATGGACTATTCTCATTCCATGATTTTGATAATGTTTAAAAACTGCCCTATCATAACATTAGTTTTATTAAACCATAACATAAAAGGAATAACATGATTTTTATTTGTAAAAAATTGCATGTCTTGTATTAAAAATGGATAAAATATTCTTGTGTGATTGGTTTTTGGGGTATGCATGCATTGAACCCAAAAAATAAATATTTAGAGTATCCAAATTGATTATAATGAGAAACAAATTCTACATAAAAACAAAAATGAACATGTAATGAAAGGAATTAAAATATATTTTATATGATTTAATAGAATAATTTTACCACTATATCATGTGTATTACGAAATTTTTTTCCTCAGTATGTTTTTTTAAATATTAAGGCTAGTTTTTCACTATTATATCGTATTTCTTGAGTCCCATTGAGAATTCATATATAGAAGTTATGTGAGGAATGATGAGTCCACATTTATATTCAGAGGTCATTCCCTTAAAATAGTGTGGAAATATATTTCTAAAAAATTATGAATAGTATTTAATCCTAATTAATATATTATATAAACTATTAGATAGACAATTCTTGAAAACACACCACATGTATACATTTACAACTAAGACACCCAAAAATAAATTATGACCATATCACTACTTTTCAGCATTGTATCCTCATGAAACATTATTTGTAGTTAATTTTGAATTTGAATGGGTAGGGTAATGGTACTTTTTAAAGATCTTCTCAATTTTTTTGTTGATAATTTTTTTCATTTTGATATGACCTTCCATGTCACCTCTTCCCATTCTCTCTTTATTGTAACATTCATTGATTCAAGACTTCTTTATTAATTGTATAATGCTTTTCATGGAAAATAATTCAGAACGGAATACCTATTTGTGGTCATGTATTTTTACCAGATCAAATAGGCATTCCAGGAATGTTCTAATATAAAGATCAACTGTATGAATATCGAGATCATCATGTGGAATAGGAAGCATGGTACATGGATCGTAATCTATTTAAATTCCTACTCTCTCATGAACTATTGTAATATTTTTTTTGCGTAGAATATATCCTGGGAAATTTTAAATGGAACCCCTTACAACAAGGTGAGGGGTGGGTGTTGATAGATACTAATCCCAAAAAATTTCTTCCTATAGAATTTCATTACACGAAATGTATCAGTTTCTATGTGATTCACATTTCACATGATTAATTATGAAAAAAAATTTATTACCTCTCCTAACACACCCATTTTAGTAAAATGTCTCATGTAAAAGTTGGTGGGGTGACGGGGGTATTCACTTAGTGTTTTTTATTGTGCTATTTCTTCCCTTTTATTCCCCACCAGAATGTTTTCAGACAACACCGAATGCCAATTAAGTTTTTCATCTAGATTATCTAATCATTCCTACATATCTTCCATTTTATTATCCACATCCCCCTATTAATTAATTTTCTAAATATATGTTTTTGGTGGAACCTGAAAACCAACACCACTAATGTGGCCATAACACTCTAGCTACATTAGGGCTATTAATAGTAGCTATTAATCAGGTACATCTAATGATAATTTAAGATTTCAATCAGACAAAAATATAGAAAAATAATTAATCATTATTATATAATATAAATTTAATGAAAAAAATTATTTTTCCATACATACAAATTCATCCAACACTTTTTTTATTCTTCATCTATTATTATCTAATCTTTATTAACACATTACTATTTCAATAGCGCATGACATACTATGGAAGTGGATTTGGATTTTTGTTCATCAATATTCATATAAAAAATAGAATTCATTTACGTTTTTGTTTCTTGTAATATAATAGTATTATTATTTATTTAAAATACATACTATTTTTTAAAATGAAGCGCCCATAATCCTTTCTTTAATGTAGGGGTGCATTGGTGTTTCTAAAGGTTTCTTATTTTCATCACTCTCTTTCTATATTATAAATTATTAATTATTAATCCAAGTGATTAATACATGTTTTTTTAATTAATATATTACCAATCAAAATATACTTGAAAATATGTCTCGCCATGATGACCAATAAATATATCCCACTTTTTTGATTTATTAGGTGTTCATAGATTTATGGTCGGTGCAGGTGTATTTCCCCTTCATCATCTCTAAGATGATACATTAAAAGAACTATTTAAAATACATTCTTATAATTTCTATTGAGAATTCATAAAAATTTAATTCAACATTCGTTTACTACAAATGAAATCTCTATGGGATAATCAAGTGTGAATTAATGTTTCCTTATTTTGTTTTTTTGGTAAAATAATGAAACTGTATATTAATGTTACCCTAATATTTTCCCAATTTAGTGCTTTAAAAACGGTCACAAAATTTTTTTATGAATATAAATTAACCAGAATGTGAATTCAGTTATTGAGCCCAATATAACTACTAAACATGGCCTTATTTATCTTAATATCTTGTTCTTGTTCATTCCATCCAACATTTAATTTGATTCCATTTTTTCTCAATTGAATATGTTTTTAAAACACCCTCATACTATGATGATAATGTTTACTCTATGAAATAGGTTTTTCACCATATACATTTTCTTTTTCTTTAAATTTATCAATATTTTTTCCTATATATTGGTATCACCTTCATGTACAAAATCTTTTTTTTTTCTCTATATTGGGAGTATTATTATGTTGAGAAATGTGTTATTCCCTAGGATTGGGAGAATCGGCATGTGTATAAGTCATTATCTAGAAAATTGGTTTAACATTTAATTTAGATTATGTAAATGAAGTACTAAACATAAAATTTTCATGACTCATCCCAATGAGGCCCATGTCGTGACTACTCTAAGAAGGCCTCTAATAGGCCAAGGTATAGAAACTTGTGCCGAGTAGGCATGTCACTCACATGTGTGGTCTTTTCCTAATGTACTATATTCATGTACCCATCTCCAAACCCATTCAATGATGAGATGTAAAAAAATTGATAAACCATGTATTTATACATATAGATCACACTATGAGTGTACAAAAACAACAATTGGAAATTAAAAGGGGGGAAATAAAATCCCGTGACAAAGAGATTAAAAATAATTCCAACATGAAAGTATAAAAGGGGTCTCAGGTCAAGATAAGCATCAGAACACCCCACTATCTGTCTTTATCACTAAGCTCCTGCTATTCCTGGTCACTCTAAGATTCTATCAAAAGGTCAATATATATTCAAAAGAAATGACATGTACAGGTAAATCCCATACAGGGGTGGGTATAACAATAACCAGTAGGACACCCCAAAATCACTAATATTATAAAAAATAATAATATAAATAACAACATATGTATATTTCTACAACACATTTAATAATAATATACAGATATACTCAATAAAGACAAATTATCCCAAGGTAAATTACCAACTATAATTCTTTCATAGGGATCATGTTCAAGGGTTTTTCAACGATCTCTTCCATGAGAACACGCTCCATTAGTCAGATAGATTTGATGGTGACTATCCAATATATACTGCTCATCGGGTCTCACCATAAGATTTATACTCTATAATTATAAATATAATGATACATAAATGAGGATCACACCCAAGTCCACGGGTTACACTAATAAATATATCTTGAATAACCCACTACGTAGACCATTGGTTCCTTCCTAGTGTTGATCTGGATGATACCAATTACTCCACCTAAGGAAATATGATGATAGAGGATCTCACTTCATGCCATATAGAAGGATTAATAAAAATCTATCAAATAATTACCATTAATGATATTACCATCCCATGCGTAGGAAAAAAATTCTATATTAACCCCTAGGGAATGGATATAGGGACTGCTCTCTAATAAAACATGTATAAGTTGAAGAATACAAGATCTCTAGGCCTCCTTTAAAGGATTATTTGTCATGTACTAATAGTACAAGGTGTGTACATTGGGAACCCTTTCCTATTTGTGTATCATAGACTAGTCCAATGTTTGTGTCATAGTATACGGCATTTATAAGCCTGTGTACTCCACACAATGTCAAAGTGTATGGCTATGCACATGTATTTCTGTATAGGTCGTGTCTATGTTAGAGTACATAGCATGTCTGATCCCATGTACTCCTAGCCATTTCTGTGTACCCTATGAGTTATATACCAAGATCCTATGTTGATTCACACTTCATGTGATATGGGTCATTGACAATGTAGTATTTTACTTATTTGTGGATACCCTAGCACAACACCATTTGTCTCACACACCATGTAATCCTGGAATACACACTATGTTATATGGGACCATCTAGAACCCACAGAGTCATTTCATGATTCTCCACTCACTCTTTTAGTCTTCAATCATGTCATGATTCATTATGGAAACCATGTATTTGAATCAAATGGACCTATTCATAACCATAGATCTAGTTTCTATGCATCTCTGTCACTCGGGAATTTCCTCAGAGGTCCAACATCATCACACATCTAATAGCCACACCGGGATATGGTAGATCTAGTCATGATCCATCATCACCGTCATTACAGCTTGATCTCTCCATCGATCCAAACATATATCTATGATTTCAATCAATTTCCCCGAGGAATGGGTGCACAATGATTAATTTAAAAGTATTTATTGAACCAAAATCCGTAGTTATTACCTGTGATGAATAAAGAACGGGGTAAGAAATGCATAAAACAAACACCAGGATAAAACCTTGAACAATGTTTATTTTTGATTTTATTTTTTACTGTTATAATAAAAAATGAATAGATTATTAAATAATTATAAATAAATCAGCAGTTCCCAAAATAATCTGACCCTTACTCTCAATACACATTATCCCCAAATCAGTTATTTAGTTTATTGATCCATGTTTTTAAATGAATAATAAAACAAGGATATATAAAAAATATTATATAATGATTTGGATCAATCACTGATGAAAAATTTATATACATCATTACATTGGATGGATCCTTGAATTCTTTTCCACACTGATCGACGGTCAATGATCCATACATTCCATTCCAACAGAATCTCTTGCAACGCTCTCCAAAGGTTCCTCATGATTTGTGGGGTAATGTCGATAACCATCAAAATATACCATAATAGTGGATATATAGATATATTATTAGGTTGGGTAATTAATTAATTAAATTTATTTATTCAAATAATTTATTTAAATTTCCTAACGCGATCGTGCATCAACCGAAACATCCAATGGCCACCAATGTTATATTACACCTAGGGTAAAACAAATACATTTAACTCAATGAAAACATTAAATTTATGATCCAGGTCTCTGTTTATTGTTTATTAATCTTTTTTTAAGAAAAATCCATGTTCATGAATTTTAATATATTTAAAACAATAATTTTGGGCACACTGGGCCTTGGAATCTCATGTTGTTTACACACCTAGCTATGAAAATAATCCATAAAATATTTTAAAAACATTTATTGAAAAAAAATTAGTCATTAAATAATCCCCAACTTGGGAATATACATCATAGAATGCCAAAACTAAATTCTACAGAAATATATTATGGTACTAAGATTGCATCTGAGTCTCCCTCTCTTAAGTACTCTCCTAAAGAATCTCATGATTTTACTAGAGACAGACTAGGGGAATTACCTCTCATATTCATACTAAATATCTACTAGGTACTCATCAAAGGTATCCCCATCCTCAATTTCCATCTCACCCAAGTTGATAATGTGCAATATATTGTGCACATACCACCTTAACTGAGAAATATGGAAGATGTTGTGTACCTATTATAACAATAATGGAAGATTTCTGTGCTATGCCACCTCAGTAACTCTATATAGTATCTAAAAAGGGAAAATGGATCTTGGATATATGTTTTCATCCTAGCCAAATCTCCCTAATCGACATTGATTTGAGATCTATATGAACATATTGTCTCCATCCATGAACATTGAAGGCATAAGTCCTTAGCCATCATAGAACATTTAGTCTATCTATATAGTCCTCATCTACTCCCGGATGATATATAACTTCTTTGTAGTGGTTCACACCAACTATGGTCCCATAAGTACTGACTTTCCTGGGTTACTCTGGAATAGTGGTGTCCAATAGGGTCACCAATACAAATCCTTGAATAGTGGTATACTGATGGTGGAATGGTAGTAGTTTTTTATGAGGCCTCCACTAAAGGTAAGTGATCCTACCAAATACGGACTAAGTCTAACATTAAATCATGTATCCTTTCCTCTATTATTTGAATGGTCCAAACAGTACGGAAATCATTCTAGGGGTGAAAATCTTGGTCAAATGTAGTTGAGTCCCAAAATACTATGGAAACTCATTTCATATTCATGATGTGAAGAGATCATCACAGTCAGAAATGATTTTTGATGGAACTCCAGTGATTCAAGATATATCCTTCACTTAGAGGAATCCCAATATCTCTACTGAACTAGACTCATAGATGGCTAGTAAGTGGTTTGACATAGTGATTCGATCTATAATCATCTATAAGGAATTTTGTCCTCTAGAATAATGTGGTAACCCCATCAGGAAGTATAGGGATATCCCATCCCACATCCACTGTAGAACCTCATGGGGATGAGCTAAACCTACTAGAACCTAGTGCTCAGCCATCACTTGGTATAAAATATGGAATCAAGGGACTAACTCTGCAAATCACTTCTTCATTGATGGCCAACAAAACTAACATTGGAGGCCCATGTAAATCCTTTCCATAGTTTTATGTACATATAAAAGAGAGGTATGGAAGTATGTTAGAACATCCTCCCACAACATCACTGGTACCATCATGTGTCCTCATAGAATAATGACACACTCCCTGCCATGGTAAAATCAAATAAGATTATATCTAGTGGATATCTGAGTGTGTAGTGGATCAAAGTAGTTATACTCAAGTTGTACCTCCCTAAATCACTATAAAATTGAAGGGTTAACATCTATCAACTAGAGGTAAGATTCTTTATCCTCATCCATAACATATATCTATAATGATTACAACTTCTCTGATGCCTCACTCAGTTACTATGAACAGGATCTCTAACTAATAGCTTGTGCTACCAGTTTCCCCTTACCAAGAGTATAGAAAATATCAAATTCATAATCTTTGAGGAACTCTAAACATCACCTCAATCTAACATTATAACTCATTAAATAAAATTTAAAATTGAGAATTTTATGGTTAAAATAAACTATCATCCATTTACCCATTGTATAGTGTCACAACATCTTCAATGCAAAAAATGTTATTGCTAGCTCAAGATCATGGGTCCCATAGTTCTGCTCATGCAGTCTCACCAATTGTGGACCATATGCCATCACCACCTAAATCTACATCAGAACACAACTTATCCTAGTAATTATTTCATCTCAAAACATTACATACTCAACACCCTCCTCTGCCAATATCAAGATGGGATCACTCATCAGTCACTATCTCAACTCCAAGAAATCCAACTGAAACCTCTCTATCCACAAGAATTGATACAATTTTAGGTTAAAATATATAACTCCAAGAAATCCAACTGAATCCTCTCTATCCACAAGAATTGATACCATTTTAGGTTAAAATATATAAAGGAAGATAATATCCTAGATAAATTATGTATGGGTTTCCAATATTATCCTTCCAACCCATGTAATCTCTATACCTCCATTATTATCTTGTGTGGCAAACAAGATAACACCGCCTCGACCTTCATCATGTCCACTACTACACCACCTACTTAGATAACATGTCCCAGAACATGGACCTATTGAATCTTGAAATATAAATTAGATGTATTATTGAAAATATGGTGCTCTCATATTATCTATAAAACAATATTCATGTGTCTCACATGCTTCTTATTATATTCTGATTACACTGGAACATCATTAATGAAGACTACAACAAAAAATTGTAAGAAGGGCATAATGATTCCATTGAAGAGTAACATGAAAAATTTTGGGTAATTTCTCACACCAAAGAGCCCAACCAAGAACTCATAGTGACCATAGAAACATATTAATGTCATATTTGGTATATCCAAATCCTGTACTCACAACTGTTGATAGCATAATTTAAGGTCAATATTCAAGAACCATTGTTCCCCAAATAATTAATCAAAGAGGTCATAAATCCTCTGTAGTGGATATGTTTTCTCTGCAATCACCTAGTTTATGAGATGGTAGTCCACACATAACATCAATCTCCCATCTGACTTATTTGTGAACAATATGGGGCTTCCAAGAGTGAAATACAGGGTCTATGAAATCCCTACCTCTACATGTCCTCCAAGGGCATCCTATTCTTGAAAATATATGTGGGAGCTATCTGATATTCTAGTATATATATCTGGGTCATCCATAGGTGTAGATAAATTATTAATTCTATCTCTTGGTAGAGAGGTAAGCTTGGAACATCCTCTCTAAAGGAATACGCTTGCTCTGCTACCACTGTAGGTAACTAAAAACTCATAGCATCCACTACACTAAGGGTCATTCTGACCAACTGGTGAGTTATACTATGCAACCATAAATTCATGAGTCTATCTTGAACTTCCTAGGTTTCCTTTTCAGACATGAAAGGAAAGAACACTCCCATTAATATAGACACACCACATCCTCCTCCTAAAACAGTCTATCTAGGAATGAATTGTATATAAGCATTTCATTATAAAGACGACATTTTAACACATAATTGTTCATTCAAAGAGATCACAACATAAAATCTCACCTCCAAGTGTCAGGACACACTATTGGATGAATTGTGCAATCACTGAATCATTTCCTGTAAGAGTCTCCAAGTGTATGGGTCGGGTTAGAGGATCAAATGGAATCTTATATTCTCGAACTTTATTAGTGTTAATAAATAAATGAGTCATACCTATGTATGTAATTATGAAATATATGGTAGAAAATACATAGATCTTACCTCTTCTCATCCCTACATCCTCTTGGTCATAAGCCTTGACAACCAGCAGTTGTCCCCTCCACTTTCCTTCAGCTCCCTACGTTTGGCATGGACCACATGTGCATGGTGAGGGTAAAAGTAAAAATGAAAACCACCTAAAACTTTTATTCAAGATATTCTCCCATCCCCTACACATTTCTGACCTATCTAATCATGTCACTAACTTTTCCTAGGTTTTCTATCCATTGTATCCATATTAATCGTATAGCAGGTTAGACAATCCTAATGGAGATGTCCCCTTCCCTCGCAAGAGTAGCACTGCCACTCCTTGGGATTAAAAGACCTGTACTATGAGTCCGGAACCCATAACCTGTATCCAAATATCTCCTTATAAAATTAATCATGCATCCAGGTCCCTGATACTGATATCATCTCCCTATTGTTGAAGTCTCTACTCCTGTATGCCCACTATCAATAGAAATTTTCTTTGTCTGCTCATCCAGGAATCTGTCAACAACTAAGTCTTCATATAGAACCCAAAAATAATTAAGAATACATAGAGGTAAAAATTTGTATCATATGTCTCTATGCATTCCTTTCTCAATGGTTAGAGATTGAAGTAACTTATCACGATCCATATCCATCAATACCTATATTGTAGTTACTCGACCCCAGATATCCTGGAGCCGGTGTCATCAATCAATTACATTGAAATTATTACAAAGAGTCAACCCCCTGAGGACCAAGATTTTAGTAGTCTTGATAAACTAGATACATACATGATTATTTTCTTACAAAATAATACACTAATTACAACATAATTTTTATTCTTCTTTCGAAAGAACATTGAGGATAACTCTAATCTCTCTGGTAAATCCATAAATATATTTTATAGTAATCTTCTTGGATTCATAAGGAAAGAAACATAATAAGGGTGATATCAAATTCCCAGTAAGGAAAAAATATAGTTGATGAAATAAGGAATCAATGATAGTAATAATTATGGCTTGGTAAATACCAGAACTCGAATGGAATATAACCAAAAATATTGTGAAGGAATTGCATAAACAATATGAAAAGTTAGTAACTGGAAACACATGCCATTCAAAAAACTAGATAATGATAAATAAATATGGAATGGTAAGCAACTGAAACAAAATACACTTATTCAATGAGATTAAAATTACATGTATCCATATATATGTCAACACAAAATCTCCTAGATGACTAATAACTGAAACAAAATGAGGCCAAGGTTTTGTTAATGTAAGTGATGTGTGAGTAACATTAAAACCTATACCGTTAATACCTTTTCACAATATGATTTAAACTACTATTATTTTCAAAAATAATTTTTCTCAGGCGATCATGTCGATGCATTGGGAAACTATATAATGTCTAGGCTCCACCCGTCATTACAAATTCAAAGAATTCCTCATATCGAAAAACTGAAATAATTGATATGAATTATAAAATAACTATATTAAATATAGAATATGGAATTATAAATATTTCACCAAATAATTAAATAACTGTCAAATTAGACATCTTATGTAAAATGGAATATTGATTATGAAATAAAAATATATGTGATAAATAAAATGGATAATTAGGGTAAAATTCAATGCTCAATGATCTTAAGAGATTGAATATTTCATGTGGACTAAAAAACGAATCAAGGAAGCGAATGTGAATAATCTCATTGAAAAAATCAAGAATAAACCATCTAGAGGAATAATAAGAATGTTATCAATACAAAATATCTCAATCAGAGTAATATAAAGGGTTTTTCTTGTAGTTGAGTGGAACTATAATAAAAATATCATTTTAAAAACATTCTTGAGGAAAATATCCTTTTGTTTTGAAATACTTTTTGATAAAACGGTTTCTTTGAAAATCACTTTTGAAAAAAAATCCTTTAAAAATTTACCTTTTAAACATGCAAAGGAATCTTCAAATAAATTTTGGAAAGTAAATATGAACAATCCATATAATGTTAAAAGAACATTCCTTTTTCAAGTTAAAAGGTTGAAAAAATGACTTGTTCATTGAATTATAAGAATGTTCCTTTGAAAACATTGATAAAAGACAAAAAGGGTAAAAATGAAATTAAAAATAGTTTTAAAAAAAATTTAAATAGTTTAATAAAATAGATTTTGTAGAATAAAACATGTTCTTTGACTAATGAGAAAAATGAATTCACGTTTCCTAATTGAAAAAAATCTAAAACATTTTAAATACCAATGAATGAGAGAATGTTACTAATAATTTAAAGTGGTCATGAATAACCAAAATATTGGAATATTACAAGTTTTATTAAATAGTTTTTATATAATTTCCTTGAATGGAAATACCATTGAAAGATCATTAAATCTATTGTTGAGGAAAATAATCTTTCTACATTCCAAAGTTCCCTATACCACTATGAAACATTTTAAATCATAAACATAATGAAGGATTAATATTAATTGAAATTATTAAATACCATGATCATATATTAATTCATGATATAATATATTAAAATGGGTATTATATAAACCACACAAAATAAGTATGTGGTTAAGATGACATTTATCTCACAGAAGTAATAAGTTAGAAGAAAATCACTTACCTTGAGTATGACTAGTCTTGTGTGTATTTATATTCTAGAATAATGAACATATTTTAATTATTTAATTTATTTAGAAACTTTTTAATATTTATCAATACTTTTATTTCACATATTACCATGTTGTATTCAAATATCAAATAAATTAAGTTTACATCAGTTATTTTGACCAAATTTGGTTTATATATCAAAAAAATCATGTGTTGGTCATCAATGGTCAAAGGGGCCATTACATAGAACCTACAGAATAATAATGATGAAATAATTATCATATTTATATTTAAACTAAAATTTTAAAGTAAAAAATTAAATACGGTTATGAAAAAAGAACCAATGCTACAATCATACAGAAAGTAGGTCGTACGTATGCATGAGTAACATTCCCATTTTTCAATAATCATTATGGTAAGAAGGTGAGTAGATTAAATATTAATAGAATGATCATTATATAATAAATACCATATTATTTAATCATATATACTTATATATATAGTACATGTGATGTAAAATTAATCAAATTGTGTAGAGGAGGTTTTATTCCACATGTCCATGAACAATGCTATCACTTTTGAAGTGTGTAAATGGGTCATAAATAAAATGATATATATTATATTTCCAGAATGTTAATTATTTAATTAATATAATATATTTTATTTTATGTTACATTTTTTTAATTAAAACCATCCTTTATAGATACTTTGTATTGTGTGAATGAATCACATCGCTTTGAGGGTACAATAGTCACCACTTACTCCAACAAAGTTGTCGTATTTACACAAAAATGGAATGTATAAGGGTATGTGTTGTAAAATAATTACATAAGATTACATACATAAAAAATATCAAAATTATCATATATAAATATAGTGTCCATCATAGTGGCCACCATGAGAGGTGTTAAAGGAAAAATTAACAATCATCATTTCATGTGGTAGTAGTTCACCATACACATAAACAATAAGTTTGTTACCCATTAGATGGAGGTGTGAGTATGTGTAGGTCAAAATATTAGAATAAAAAACATGTTATTATATATTTGATATTTAATTTTTCATATAATCATAGAACAAGAATATTTTATGGGGTGGATAATGGAAATAAACTATACAGATTTAGGTGAGATGTTACCATTTAATGAGTAACACTTTTTGGTTTTCACCGAAGGGATTCCTTGGAATTCTATCCACCTAAGGGTATCCTTAAATTATTATGGGATGGATTTTTATGAGGTAATTTTTTAGATCTTGGTGTATAAAAATTTTCTTTATAGGTTTGAGGAAGTGGGAGGGGAGAAAGCCTTTTATAAGGGAGGAAAATGAGTCACTTGGCATTTTTGAAAACAAGTTTGGTGTACCCACGTTTTTACCAGAACAAGGTAATAAAAAATCAACCAAAACAATATTGGAAGGTTAATGGAATAATTATTTCCATAAAATGGGTTTTAAGAAATTTTATTTTTCATTTGGGCCCATAACATTAAGGATTAGTCCCTTGTTAATCTTAATTTCAACTTAATCATTGTAATTAATTTTAATTACTTTCACTAATATTTTTGGTAAAAAAGTTTTCTGAACATATTATACATTATAAATTAACATTATCTCAAATATGGAATCCGTTTTTTGAAATTACAATCATAGATGTTTCATAAATTAATTTAAATTTAGTCCCATGGACATGATGACAAGGAGGGTTTTTAAGGTAAAAACGTCCAAAAGTTATCTATGTTTTTATACTCAATTTCAATGTGAAATTTATTAAAATGAAATAAATTGGATATATAGATAAAAATAATATCTATTTACACTTTTTTATCCAATTTAACATGTAATTTAACCTTATAAATGAATTTTGTAAAAAATAAGTTTTGAACTAAATTTCAGTATTTTCACTATTCATTAAAAAATTAAAAAGTACAGAGTAATACAAAAAATTCAACCCATGATAAATTTAATGTTCCTATATAAAAAATTTAATTTATTTTGACATATATTATTTATAAAATTTCCAAAAATGGTATTTAAAATAGGTTTACCATAACAAGGTTGTAATAGTGCCATAATAAAAATATATGTTTTTATGTGTAATATTGGGTTTGTTATTATCATATACTTACCAAATATATTGGATAAATGTAAAAAATATTTTACTAGATATATGAAATATATAATTCATTAATATCATTCACTAATTGTAATTAATTTAATTTATTAATATAATACTCTTTTGTGAGCATAATAAAATTTCCATTATATTAAATTGGTCTATATTTTAATTTCTAATTAATTGGTAACCTATTTATTAATTTTATATTAGTTTAAACCATATATTTTCATAATTTATTTTATACTATTCATAAAAACTATTTTTATAGCTAGTTTATATCACATTATATTTTAATAATATATTATTGTTCGATAAAACTCGGTCTGGCGTGTAACACAAGCCATCGAAGAAGGTTTCTCTTATGTGTAATGCATGCTAACTCAGTATCATGTGAATTTTGAACTAAATTATAGATATATATTATTTAAAATATTAAATATATTTTAATTTCTTGGGATATTATATTCCCTCACATTCTTGGTGTCACGTCTTATACACATTATCAAATAGAATGTTCATACTTTAGATTTTCTAGGCATTAAATTCTCACCTCCTTAATTTAATTTCATCTTAGTAATTTAAAATAAATCTTTGTTGTAGATTTTTTTATATTTCCAATTTTTAAATCCCATGTCTTGTGAAGTTTTTATAATAAATCCTCTATAAAAGAGAGAATGTAAAGTACAAAGTTCACATGGAAAATCATATATCTAGGTCTCTACGACGGAGATCATTAGTGGGATGTAGATATACATACATAGAGGAAAAGTGTAAATTTTATAGTGAGTTATTGAGGACATAAATCACAAAAAAGTGAATGAACAATTAAAATATTAGGGCCTCAAATCCATAAATCTGTGATGATTTAGTTGACGATCGGTCCAACAAAAATTAAGGTATTTGGATAACACTTATTTTATCATTTTCATAATATTGATTAATTATTTTACAATATAGTAATATAAAGAAGTATTTTTTCTTGATACATTAAAATCATATAAGAACAATTTTATATTTTTTTTGTGCTTCAATAAAATTTTAATTCATCCCTTACCTCATGAAATGGGTATCCAAAAATTAACTTTGATCCCTAAAGCACTAAAATAAACATTTAGCTAATCGTAAGGCTCATAAAGGAGTGACTAGTTTAAATATGTATCTCTAACTACTCTCCAAAGTCAATATGGTTAATATATTAATCTTTAAACCAAAAAAGTTACACTATTGGTTCATCACTAATATTTATTCACCAAATTGTTTAAATAATTACACATTAACTAGGACATTGTGTAGGCCAGTGGTTGATGTAAAACCCTTATCATATTTCAGTCACGGTTTCAAGACCCACATCCTTTATAGATATTATGGTTTGTCACTCATCATATAGTTTGGCCTTTTCTAAAACTAAATTTAATTAATTTACAAAATAAATATGATATACATCCTAGAAATAATGTAAATCACTGAATAACCTTTTATATATGTTTTTCAATACAACCCCAATAAAATACTTCAACCATTTTTTTCTACTTCATTCCTTCCATGGTCAAGGGATTATCCATAATACCATTATATTGATTTATAAATCATGACACCTTATCTTAAATCTAAAACAACTTATGTTTTACTTGGGATATTCATTGTCAAAATCATTCATAGTGGTTTGAAAAAAATATCAATTATGATAAGAATATCCCATGAGTGTGTTTTACCATGTGTGCAATAAGGCTCACTGTCGTGTACTAGTTTACAGTGAGTTAGGTATATCACACCTTTTTAGTGTTATTTCTTATTACACCCATGACATTTTATTACACAATTAAACATAATTTATTACATAAACATCACTTGATACAATATAGAAGATCAAGAGCTCTAGTGTCACTGGGTCATATGATTATTAAATAACAACTTATAACATGAAATATAACATCTTTATTGAAATATTCTTATACAAGACCACTACATTCCTTCGTACTTAACATTACATGGGATAACCTAAGGACATGCATAAGAAAAGGGTCAGCTATAAAGCCCAGTAGGGGAATAATAATGGAATAACATGAGGAATACAATACATTTTAGAAAATGGGCATATCAATAGATTATAAGAGAATCATAAACACAAAGTCATGATAAAGTTTTATATTCATAACATGGAAATGTGGTAACAACACTTAACATGGAATTAGCATGAGCCAAGGCTCATTGCACAAGGAGCATGAGCCAATACTCATTGCACATGAAGCATGAGTAAAACCTCTTTGAACTTTAATTAGTATGATTAAATACAAATTTCACATGATTTATCATGATACTACACTTTATCCAATGCATTGGAGCTCTATAAGGTCTCACCCTTCTTAAATATTTCATTTCATGCAAAAGTATACTACATGGATCATATAATAGGGATTTATAAAACATAATCATTTATTCCAAGATAAAGGAATGTGGAATTAAAAAATGAAACATTATAATCAATATGTAATTTTGTATAAAGGTGAATACCCTTGATAGATAAATGGGAATGGTATTCACTACCCAATGACATTGTCTTGGAAAATCGTTGCAATTTTGGCTGCGTAATAGCGTGACGTAAGAATTCAAAAAAATTGATGATGAGAGAGAAAGGGGTGTCTCATCATATTAACAATAAATTAAATGTAAAGGGGTCATATATATACATGTACCAAAAATTTTAATGTAATTTTGAGTCATGAAACAAAATAATTGCTTAAATGTAAAATAGGAGAGTGAAATTCCTTTCAGAATTTCAACATAGTAACGAGTGTACATGGGAGGCATTTAATGAGAGAGAAAGGGGTCTCTCATAATTAAAACATAAATAGGACAGTATGGGGGAGGTGTGAAACCATAAACCAATATTTATAATTGAAATTAAAATGTCATAACAACCTTAAGAAAATTGGACAAAAATGAGAAAGGAAGAAAAACACTTACTTGGAATTGGCTTCCAAAGGCATTAATGAGGCTTGAGAGAGGATTCTTGGGAGGTTGGGGCACCTTGGGAGGATTCTAGAGAGAGGAGTGAATAGGTTGGATGAACTCCAAGTGCTTTTAGCGAGGAGGAAGTGAGATCTAGGGTGGGTTTATATAGGAAAGGTGATGTAATTCTTTATTATTTAGGTTTGGGACACCTCACATTAAACTAATCCAAACCCCAAACTAGCACATGGTTTCTGCCCATGGTTTTGGAAAAGGGAAGTGGAAAAAAATATTTTATAAGGACAAAGTCCAAACTTCTTAAAATAGTTGGGTTTCTTGTGTGGAGGTGACTGACACTCCCAAAGAAAACAATTTAAAAAGAAAAGATGTTTAATATGTCTTGAAGGGTCCATTGTTTTGTTGTAAAATACTTCAAAAAAACTAAAAACCACATTATTTTAATGATAAAACATATATTGGCCAAAAAATTAATTTATTTATTTTCTTACATAACTATTGGGTCATTATGATGTCATAAAACACATTATATATTTAAATGGTATTTAATTTTTACCCAAAAATTTGATTGTCTCATAAAATTAAGAAAAAATCTCCATATGATAATTGCGACATCCTTATTCCAGAAATAATATTTATTTTATAAAAATAATTTTTTTAAATATGTTAATTTTCACTTTTAAAATAAAAACTTGCATTTATCGAAAATTCACGGGTTTTGACAAAATAAGCTTTCAAACCTTAATAAAAATTACGATTGAATTCATAAAATTATACTATAATTTATATTTAATAAAAATTAATTTAATAAAAATAGTATTTTTTATTAAAATATTATTTAATTCAAATATCCATTAATTCATTATAATATATTTCTTAATTGAACATTAACTAAAAATACTATTTGTGCTTTAAAAAAACTATTTACAATGTAACAGTAATAAAATGAATGTATATTAATTATTATATACAAAAAATAATGTACCTAACCATAGTGCTAAGATCATTTTAAATAACCCCTTAAAACACCCGCATAAGACCAAAGAGTAAAGTGTGCAATGGTGACAGACTCTTTGGGTGGCTCAGATAACATTGCTCAGGTGGTAATCTCTATCAACTTCCATTTCTCTCGTAAGAGGTCCCGCTCGAGCTTAACATATTGTAGCTTAGCATGGGATTGGTCAAGAGTGATTCCCAATGACTCCACCTCCTTTCCGAGCTCTAACAAATGGGCTTCATATGGGGCATATCTACTGGATGAGTCCATCACTACCTTTGTCTGAGTAAATTTCATTTGATAAGTACATATATTTATACTAATCATGTGATAACTGTTCAATGACTATATTAGCAGCGGTCACAATTCATAAAATAAAACCAATAAAGTTGAAATTTTATATAAAATTTTTACATAAAGATGAATTCAAATATATCAAGTGGGATTTCCATTAATTAATTTTTGGTTCATTACAATCTTCCCCCCTTAAAAAAAGTTCCTCCCTCGACATTTTTTTCCCACACTAAAACATATGTGGGTAACTCTGCTTCATCATTTCCTCTAATTCACACATTCCTTCTTCAAACTTGTGGTTTCATTACAACACCTTGATGGGGGGAATTTCCTTATTTCATAGAAATTTTTCTCTACGATCTAAGATCATCACTGGTTTCTCCTCAACAGAAAGATCATCCTCTAACTGTACCATCTCTAATAAGAGTACATGTGAAGGGTCTGGTATGTACTTCTTTAATAGGGATACATGAAAGACATCATGTACTTTGGACATAATATGTGGGAGTGCTAGTTGGTAGGCCACAGCCCGGACATGATCACGAATCTCGAAGGGGCCGATGTACCTTGGACATAACTTCCCTTTCATTCCAAACCTCTTGACCTTCTTCCACAGAGAAATGCATAGAAATACCACGTCTCTAACTATAAACTCTAAGTGTCATTAAAAGTTATCTACATAACTCATTTATCGACTCTAGGATTCCTTGATATACTACTGAATGGTTTTCACCTTTTCCACCATTTCTTCGACCATTTTTGGTCCAACCAGCTTACTCTCACCAACCTCATCTCAACATGCAGGTGTTATGCACCTTTTCCCATAAATTTCTTCATATGGTGCCATTTGGATGCTCGAGTGGAAACTGATATTATAAGAGAACTCAACCATAGGAATATGTTGATCCCATCCTCCTTTAAATTCCACTGAGGACACTCTCAACATGTCTACAAGTGTTTGGATAGTCCGTTGGGATTGGCAATCAGTTTTAGGATGATAGGTCGTACTGAAGTTAAATTCAGTATTCAAAGCATTTTGATGACTCTTCCAAAACATAAGGGTGAATCTTGGATCTCAATTGGACATAATAGATAGTTGTACTTCATATAGCCTTAACACTTCCCTGATATATATCTATTCCAATTAATCCAATGAGAAACCCTCTTGAATAGCAAGGAAGTGTGCAACCTTTGTATGACAGTCCACAACTACACAGATTTCATTATTGACCTTGGACGTCTTTGGGTGTCCAGTGACAAATTCCATGGTGATGTTCTCCCATTTTTATTCTTGTATGGGCAATGGTTACATTATCCACTTATACTTCTGCCTCTGTACCTTCACTTACTGACACACTAGGCACTTGGATGTATATTCAACGATATCCTTCTTCATATTATCCCACCAATAATGATCTCAAATATCTCGATATGTCTTTATGTTTCATGGTTGAATAGAGATATTTGAACTATGTGAATCATCCAAATGTTCATTCTTCAGCTCTGGACATGATGGAAGACATAGAGTTTTCCCATATCTCGCAATTGCTTCTTCATTAACAATAACCTCTATGTATTTACCTTTTCTGATAGCTTCAACTTTCTCCAGAATTCCCACATCAACTTTTTTAGCATCTTTTCACCTATCCAAAAGTGATGGTTTAGAAATAATTTGTGAAAGGATTGATGATATTCCCTTTTTTATGATTCCCATGTCCATCTTCATTAAACAAAAAAATGATTGGATCCCTTTCAATACTCAACAATGATGGAATCGCTGGGTCATTTCTACTTAGGAAATCTTCCACCTTATTCAGTTTCCCAGGGTGGTAATGGATTGAGCTGTCATAGTCATTAACCAGCTCTAAAAATATTCATTGGTACATGTTCTACTCTTTCTGTGTGAATAAATACTTGAGGTTTTTTTGGTCTATATAAATTTCACACATCTCCCCAATGATATAATTCCACCAAATTTTCAAATGGAAGATCACTACAGGAAACTCGAGGTCATGTGTTGGATATTTCTATTCATGAACATTCAATTTCCTTGAAGCATAATCATTAAATTTGTAATTATTTGCATCAACACACACCGCATGCCCTTCTTCGAACCATCACTGAATACGAAAAAAAGTTCTCCACTTGTGGGTAATGTGAGGACAGGTGTAGTGATTATCCTATTTTACAACTCCTTGAATGTTTCTTCAAATTCATAAATCCTAGAAAACTTTACATCCTTCCTAGTTATCTTGGTACGAAGGTCAAAAAATCATGAGAAATTTCTCACAAATCCTCGATAATATCCTGCTAACACCAAGATGGTATGGATATCTTTTACCGATGTTGGCCTCATATATCCCTCAATTTCATCTAATTTTGAGGGATCATAGATATCCCATTTCTTATGATGATATAGCCCACGAATGATACCTCCTTTAACCAGAACTAACACTAGTTGTACTTTGCATAGAGCTTCTCCTTATGTAATGTATCTAGTATAGTTCTCATATACTACTTATGATCCTCCTTTGTTTTTGGAGTATATTAGAATATAATCTACAAACTCTACTAAAAAATTGTTGATGTAATCTCTAAAGAATCTATTCATCATGTCCATGAATATTGATGGATAAATAGTTAGTCCAAAAGGCATTACTATGAATTTGAGGTGCCTGTATCTTAAACAAAATGTATTCTTGGGGATATCTTCCTCCTTCACCCTTACATGATAATATCCCATCCAATAATCCACCTTGTAGAAGTATTGTGCTCTACGCATCTAATCGAACAATTTATCTATTCACGGGAGATCATACATGTTCTTTATCATGATTTTTTTTTATGCTCACGATAATTGAGGCAAAGGCGCATTGACCCATCTTTCTTCGTGACGAAAAGGACTGGTGCACCCCATGGTGAAGCACTTGGGGGTATAAACCCTTTATCCATAATCTCTTGTATCTGTTAATTTAGATCCTCAAAATCTACAACAACCATTCTATACAGTGTCTTGTATATTGGAAACTCCCTAGGTATAATATCAATAGAGTATTTAACATCTCTTCGAGGAAGAAGACCAGGAATTCCTCTAGAAACACTTATACGAATTCCCTCAAAATAGGTATGCCCTATAGGATGGTTGTCTCCTAATACTCAATAATCTGAGCCAGATACGCATGCTCATATGGCAGTAATATCCACGCTTGAGATGATGGAGCTAAAGAAGATCCATCTTCCTCCATGGACTTGTAATGAATCGAGGGTTGATTCTCCACAAAGAGAGTGATTTCCCACTAATGGAAATTTACGATGGCTCTATATAAGGAAAGTCATTCAATGCCAAGAATTGCATCAAATTCCACTGGAGGGAGTATTACAAGGTTCAGCAGGAAATTTAATACACATATTATGATAGGGGAGGAGTTATATTCATGGGATGCAACGATTTCCCCATTTTTCATACTCACCGACATCTTCACTTCAATGATATGTGGTGGTGATGAGATTGTTCTACTAAACATTCGAGATATAAAAGAATGAATAAAATATGAATCAAATTGTTTGTTAACTATTCATGAATGAATAACTAGAGTACCTGTCGCCACTTCGCTTTTGGGGTTCACATAGGTGGTAGTTATAGAAAAAGCTCTCCCATGCTACCTATGATGTTGTTGGTTGCCTCCAAAATCCCATGGCATAGAGAACTGATATGAATGATGCCCTGGTTCTTTTATAGTTGTAGAAATGAAAAATGCATTGAGGTTCGAATGAAGTGTTCCTCTCATATGTTTCATCCACAAATTTATCTTGTCAGCAGTTAATAGCTAGGTTCCCTTATCTTTCACACCTAAAGCATTTCATCATCCCCTTCAGGAAATTTCCAGGGTGCTTCATTCCACATCTTTGGCAAGTGGGGTTCTGGATCTTCTGAGCACAATTGGATTTATCCATCGGATTGCCTGCATTGAAGTCCACCTTAAGCTTCTTATCCCTGTGATACCCCTGAGATTCTTGGATCTCAATTTCAACCTTGAGGGAACATCATACAATTTCCTCAAAGCTGTCGATGTTGTGGATCACCAGAGCTTTCCACAGGCTAGGTTTCAGCCCACCAAAGAAGTGATCAACATTGTATTCAGGGGTAACCACAAAGCTGGAAGCGTATCGTGTAATCCGTGTGAAGTTTTCCTCCTCCGCTCCCACAGATTCTTCATCATTTTTCTTAAGGGAAATGAAGTCTCTTTCCATCTTAAGTTAGATGGTGTGTATAAAATATTAATTGAAATACATCTTCTAGAAATACATCCATTCCAACACCTCGATCTCCTCCTTAGGCTTCATATTTTTGATCAACATCCACCATTTATTAGCTTCACCCTCCATACAATAAGAAGTAGGGAGAACCTTCTCTTTTTCAGAACATTGAAGGATGGAGAATATCTTTTCAATGGATTTGATCCATTGTTCAGTGATTGAGGGTTCAGATGATCAATTAAATGTAAAAGGCCTTTTTCTCATGAAGATCTCGATAGCGACTTGTTCATTCTTTGGGGGGGGGGGTTGAACGTTCCTCTTGACCCATGTTTCTATTCAAAGAATGTGTTATCTAAAAGGGAAGAGTGATAATTTTCATGATTTCTCCTCTCATTGGATTGGACATCTCATTAGTACAGTCATCACATTGATCTTCACATCAGTTGTTTGCCTCAGTCCTCCTATTACCAGCCATTAGCTGGAATAAAATGAAAGTTAGTGGTAACACATAAATGGTAATCCAAGGAAAAAACTAACAACTTATAAAAAAATTATTTCCTTAACATATGAATATATTTTCTTTAGTCTATGTTATCCACTATCTACTTTCTAACATATATTATTAGGGAATTTGTTTGTCCCTTAATAATGGTTCTTACTAATCAGGTGAATTTATCAAATCATTTCCCCCGAGAGTGTCATAACCCAGAGTGCTACAAGGCATATTATCATGCACCAGTTCCCCTTTGAGTCTAAATCAAAGTGATGTTTTCAGGTTTTACCCCAACGATACATTTGTTCCAAAAATGCCTCTACCTGCTCATAACCAAAAAGGGGTGCATTTGCTTGATAAACCACTTACTCAATACTGACCAGAACATATGGATGTTTATATTATACATAGTCTTGTCTCTAAGGCTTCATTAGGTTTTTCAAATCCTAATCCCAAATATAACAAAACCTATCCTATGATACCTACTATGACAACCCTGTTCTTTTATTACAAAACTAAACAGAATTTATTACATAAACATCACTTAATACTTTATAGAAGGTCAAGAGATCTAGTGTCTTTGGTGATTAGGATCATTACATAACAACTTAAAACATGAAATAAAACATCTTTATTGAAAATTTACTTTACATAACCACTACATTCCCTTGTAATTAGCATTGCATGAGATAAGCTGAGGACATGCATTATAGAAGGGTGAGCTATAAAGCACAGTAAGGGAATAATCATGGAAGAACATAAGGAATACAATTCATGTTAGACAATATGAATATCAATAGGTCACAAGAGAAGCATAAACCTAAATTCATGATAAATCATGATAATCATAACATGGAAATGTGGCAACAACACTTAACATGGAATTATCATGATCCAAGGCTCATTGCAAATGGTGAATGAGTAAATCCTAATTGAAAATGAAGAATGAGTAAAAACACATTGTACTTGATTTAGAATGAGTAAACACTCATTTCACAAGACGTATCATGATACTGCACTTTACCCAATGCATTAGAGCATTGTAAGGGTGCAACCATCTTAAACATTTCATTTCATACATAAGTGTGTCACATGGATCATATAACAGGGATTCAAAAAACCTAACCATTTATTCCACGATAAAGGCATGTGGATTTCAGACATGAAACCTTATAATAAAAAGGTAAATGTGAATAAATTTGAATACCCTTGATATGGAAATGGTCATGGTATTCACTACATAATTACATTGGCTTGGAAAATCAGTGCAATTTTGGCAGTGTAACTGCATGATGTAAGAATTCATAAAAATGGTTGATGAGAGAGAAAGGGATGTCTCGTCAAATGTACATTAAATGGAAAGTAATTAGGTCATATAGATACATGTACCAACAATTTTAATGTTATTTAGAGACATGATACAAAAGAATTGCTTGAATGTAAAAGAGGAGAGAGAAATACCTTTCAGAATAGCGGCATAGTAAGTGGTGTACATGGGATGCATTTAATGAGAGAGAAAGGCATCTCTCATAATTCAAACATAAAGAGGACCGTATGGGGGAGTTTTTAAACCATACCCAAATAATTATAATTTAAATTAAAAGGGAATAACGACATTAAAAAATTGGACAAAAAAGAGAACTGAAGAAAAACCCTTACTTGGAAGTGGCTTCCAAAGGCTTAAGAGAGGCTTGAGAGAGGATTCATGGGAGCTTGCAGAACCATGGGATGATTATATAGAGAGGTGGGTAGAGGTTGGAAAAACGTAATGGCATTGAGTGAGGAGGAAGTTGGAGCTTGGGTGGGATTATATAGGAAAGGTGAGGGAATTATTTATTATTTAGGATTGGGACACCTCACATTAAACTAATCCAAACCACAAACCAGCACATGGTTGTTTCCCATGGTTTTTGGAAAAGGGAAGTGGAAAACAATATTTTATATGTAAAAATACAAAAATTCTTAAAATAATGGGGTTTCTTATGTGGAGGTGTGTCACACTCCCAAGGAAAACAAATTTAAAAGACAACATGTTTAATAAGTCTTGAAGGGTCCATTAATGCTTTGTAAAATAAGTCAAATAAACCTAAAACCACATTATTTTAATGGTAAAACATATATTTGCCGGACATAGAGAATATAGTATTTTATTACATCACTCTTGGATCATTATGATGTCATAAAACACATTATATATTTAAATGGTATTTAATTTTTACCCAAACATTATACTGTCTCAAAAAATTATGAAAAATTTAACATTGGATAATTTCGATGTCCTTATTCCAGAAATAATATTTATTTTATTTAAATAATTTTTTAAATAAGGTAACTTTCACGTTAAAATAAAATCCAACATTTATAAAAAATTCATGGGTTTTGACAAAAATGGATTTCAAACCTTAATAAAAATTACAATTGGATTCATAAAATTATACGATAAATTATATTTAATAAAAATTAATTTAATGACAATAATAATATTTTATTAAAATATTTTTTAATTAAAAAATACATTAATTGATCAAAATATATTTCGTAGTTGAACATTAACCAAAAATACTATTTCTGCTTTATAAAAAACTATTTACAGGGTAACAATAATAAAATGAAAGTATATTCATTATTATATAAAAAAAGTACATAACCTTAGTGAAATGGTCTCGTTATGTAACCCCTTATAACACCCACATAAGGCCAAAGAGTAAGGTGTGTGATGGTGACAGACTCTTGGGGTGGATCGGATAACATTGCTCGGGTGGTAATCGCTACCAGTGTCCATTTCTATTGTAGGTAGTCTTGCTCGAGCATAACATATTCAAGCTCATCTTGGGATTGGTCAAGAGAGAATCCCAATGATGTGACCTCCTTTACAAGCTCTGAAAAAATGGGCTTCATATGGGGCATGTCTACTGGATGATGTCGTCACTTCCTTTGTCTGAGTAAATTGGATTTGTTAAAGCCCTATATTTAAACTAATCATGACATCATTGTTCAACGACTATATTAGCAATGATCGCAATTCTTAACATAAAACCAATAAAGTTGACATTTTATATAATAATTTTACATAAAGAGGCATTTAATTAGATCAAGAGGTATTTCCATTAATGAATGTTGGGGTCAATACATTTCTCCAATGTAAATCTATTATAGAAACATATCCATTTATAGAATCTAGACTTGGTTGTATTGTATGAAAATACACATAATTTATACCTTACAAAAATTCTAGCACTACATCAAATTGAGAATTTAGTGGTATTTTTTTAGCAGCGATTTAGTTATGTGTCACTAATTCTTTTTAAACTAATTTATTGGTATTTTTTAAAAACTGCCACAAAAAAGTTAAATAATTTTATAAACATGGCACTTTCCCCATCCCCCTCCCCCGACACCCCTAACACCCCAACCCCACCCTGTTGAATCCATGAATCTCTAGCCTCGTTTCCACCCTTTACTTCCCATCATGACCAATCTCCAGCCCTTGTCGGTGGATTGATCACTTGTGGACCACACCACACAACACCTCATCGTGCCTACCGCTTGAGTTCATTGTAATAATAGGGTCTAGTGTGTTTTATATCATTTATAACTACTTTTAAAGTAAATATATAATTATATTTATTTGTATGTAGTTATTAAGGTTATGTGATGTGAAGAAAAATTTAAGAGTTGATACATACTTGTATGTATCATGGATTAGATTAGATGAGGTCTGTTGGAGTAGAGATTAGTTTTTAATTTAAATATGGAGGTTGGTGGTCTCTATAATTCACAAAAATATTTATTCTTTAAATGAATTACCACTACAAGAATAATTTATAGACATTGGTATAATTTATAGGGGAATAGTTTTGTTGAGTAATGGATATTTTATGGTGTTATATCTCTTATACTTGAGATAGGTTCACTTGATCACCATGCTAAATTGGGATCACCATATAACTATTTCACCAAAATGTGGCAGTGTCGACATAGTTTGTGGGAGGGAATTGATTTTTTTTGTTGTGTATAATGTTATAAATGGATTTATTATGATTTTTTAAAGGGATACTAAAGTAGGTTTGAGTGTCTTAGGTCTATTGATGACTGTTTAGATGATCAGACACTACAACCTTGGTGAGTGACACCATGTTGAGGGTGGTGTGGGACAAACTAAGCATTCTATGTGGGATGGATCCATTGGGACAGAAAAATTCATGATGGAGTGGGTTTTTTTACGTAATTTATTAATGGATATCCATTGGAATATTATATATGGGGCCAATGAGTTTGTTGTGGGTTTTGATTAGGACTTGGCATTTGGATTCAATGGTGTTTAGAGTAACATGGATTGGGATGGTCCATGGGTAGCAGGACAGGAGTGTGGTGTTGATTAAATTATATTGGAATAGAAAATGATATCATATTTAGTATAATACATTATGATGTATAATCACTATGTTTATATGTGTGTGATCTTGTATCAAATATCATAAACCATCATGGTTCTAAAATTCCAAATGGATTATCTAAAGGGTGATGCAGAACTAGTTTTTATGAGGGAATATCTCTCGACAACATAGTTCCCTAGGATCAGATAGTGAACTATGTGACTGGAATGGTCCTTTATTATGATTCATGTTATTTATGTGACCTCAATAAAGTATTTTGTAATATGTTAGTGTGTGTGATGTGACCTCTCATAATTGACCTGGGATGTGACATTATTTATAGAACTAAGACTATTCCATTTTTCCTCATGTAAAGGGTTATATTGTAATAAGGTATGGTTGTTCCTCATGATTTCATGTTGTTGATCTTGTACCTACCTAATATCTAGGTAGTGTGATAAGGTGACCTTTATGTAGAATTATTTAGTAATGGACCTCTAATTATAGGGTTGTGTCATGGTTCATTGTGAGAAGAGATCGATGGACCCTACATTTATAGATAATACAGTGGGATGAGATGTGAATATATAACCATACCTAGTTCCATTAGGAAACTATATAATGTTTGTATGACACCATACCCAATGTTCTTGGTTATGGGGTATGAATTGGTATGGTGGAATCAAAAAGGAAATTATATTGATTATGGAATGTATTTAAAGCATGTTTGATAAGGTTTGGAAGTTCTTTGTAAACATAAGATGACCCAATGTACCAAGAGTCATGATGTCCTATTTTTAACATTAAATACAATGATCTTGTGTGTAATGTTTATTTTATTCCTCATGTATACATGAATATGATGGAATATACTAGGGGATACTAGTAAGGCCCTGTGAAGATGTATTTCTCACACCATTTACAGGCACCCATATGTGCATGCATACCATATATTTAGATTTTAGCTAAGCACATCACATGTAGTGAATAGGTCATGTAAATATTGATGCATATATTTAGATATGGTGTGTTGAGGCCTATGGATGGATGTAGGTGTAGATTTCTAATGTTTTATTTTTTTGGTTTATTTGATATTTTCCATCATCACTTGAGTGATTAGTGTTTGTATGAAAATATGAATTAGTCATGGAATTTATTATATAATGTTGTTCATTTTATTGTTTAAATTGATGTGTGGTAGATGTCTAGGATATTTTTAAATTATAGTATACCCCAATTTGATAAATTTTTTCTCTATAGAATATTTATTAGTACCTTGCAACATGTTTGAATCAACTTTCATATATGTTCGAATGCATGAGGTATGTCAAACCACATCTCATATGATGATTCTAGAATGGAAAATTACAATGTGAAATCATATAAATTAGTTCATTTTATATATTGGTTAGATAGAAGAGTGGAATATGAGGACTTTTTTGAATTATATGATAGAACATATATAGATTAGTCATGAAAACATTTTTGGTGGTAAGCCCTCATTACCATGGGTGTGGTATGGTTATTATTTCATGTTTCAACTATGATTGAGTTTTTTTGGAATATAATGTTATTACGAAAGTTTTTATCTTTAATATTCATCATCTATGTCACTAAACTGAGGCCCATGTTCATGAAACATATTTAGTATATATTATATTCATGATATATACATGAATGAATTTAATTGGAATTATAAAATGGGATTCAGTTGTTTAAAGTGACAAAAAAACATATATAGAGGTCAAACGTATTTAACCTCATGAATGTTCATGTAACATGATTAATCCCTTCATAAATATAATTATTTATAATTTTGGGGGTTTAACTCACGGATCGAAGATAATTGATTCTTGATCCTTTCTAGTATGTGCATCCATTCATTTATCTACCACAGATGTCATTTGAGCAGTTATTCATTATCATTGTTATGTATATTTTGTTTGATAGTACTATATATCTGTTATCAATTCTATTTTTTATTTATTAGTTTTTCTAAATATACATTCTAAACATAATTTTATTTGATTAAATTACACGAATTCCGAAGAGGATGCATTATAGTCACACTCCAGGTTCAAAAAATTTTTCTATAAGTCAATCGATTGTGGTAATCTTTTAATTAGTTTAAATGTTTATTAGAAAATGTTATCTATTTAATATATTAAATTTTTGATGTATCCTTGTTTAATGTAGTCATAGAGTTTATGCCACCAAGCATCCTGAACAGAATTCTGGTCGAAAGTTTATAAAAAATTTGATGGGAGTTTTGTTAATGATTATACCAAAGAAGTTAGGGTATGAAATCATTTTTCTTTATAATAACATATTATAAGTTGTCACTATGTTAATATATATTTCTTATAATATGAGTGATATTTAATTTATAGTTAAAAAATAATTAACTATGGGTTTTTAGTCCCACAAAATTCTACTCAGTTTCCCAGGATGACCCAATTAGTAAAGTCCTTGGGAAAAAGCATACTGGTTGAGTGTACAAGATGGGTTTGAGACCATTACCATCTGAGGTATTTGGTAGGTAAATGGGGATTTCAAATGATTACTGGTGGTGAGAAGATAAATCACACAACTTTAAAATCATTTAGTATACAAAAGTTTTTTTATTTTAATTTAAAATATAAATATACAACATTGTTTAGTTTTCAATATAATTAACATACAAGTTCCAGTCAAAGGAAGTTGAGAAGGAGATGGAGAGTGTGAAGAGTGTAGTTCATCATTGGGAAATTATTCTTAGAGAGGGTGTTTTCACATACCAGTATGTCTAATGTGGATATTTTTTTATCTTTTTCTTATATTTTAGATGGTATACGGACACCAGGTTCCTTATGTATGTGTTGTATAACCATGTGTATATATGTTAGGTTTCAACATGCTGTGAAGATTAAAGTTTCTTTATAATATTATACGTTGTTTTGTTTCTAGTATCTCTTTTAAATATAGGTTCATATGACTATAATACCCTAATATTTACTACTTTTTTTCACGGTTTCTTACAAATAATGTTTATAATAACACCTTCATGGGGTTTTCATGCATGATTTTTTTCTTATTCAGATAACATGTTGATAGTTTCCTTAGTGGACAAATTATATTTGGAACATAAAAGTAAATGGAGCCATTGACCATGTTTGGTGGTCAAATATAGGGATATTGAGATGGGAACTCTTATGTTCACTTTCATTGTTTCTAGATTAATGCCTACTTTCCTTCCTCTTGGATAGGAAAGTATTTTACCTTTTTCATTTCCTTGATATTTATCTATCTCATTCTGATATATTTCCTAGAGGTTACTACCTGAATTTTATACATTGATAGGTTTTATTTTGTTATACATATGATTTATTTCAAGGATTCGTGTGTGTTTGTGTGTGTGTGTGGTCACATACAATAAGATAATGCCTCCCACTTTGGTGATATTCATACATTGTGCTTTTTTTTATCCCTTCAACTACTGGGGGACAATATGCGGTGTAACACTTAGCTTACTAGTGTCCCAAGTAGGGTCCCTATAGGTCAATTCATGGCACATAACCCCATGGTTTTCTCAAAGACCATAATCACTATCAAACCTCATCCATTATAGGAAATTTTATACCCTTTTCCAAATCTCACATTTCAACCTAGTCCTATTGAGAGAAGATCGTTCTATGTTATCTCTCTCCAAACTAAGGTAATATATCACTTATTCATACAACTATATCTCAATCCTATAATATATAGGTGAAACCCTATCTATCATACCATCTTTTCGATTTGTATCCTATTGTCTTCACCTTCGTGTTTAGAGCCCAATCTTTATGTGTTGGTTAATCTCCCTTTGTGGGATTTTTGTGTTTAATTTGTTCATGGACCCCATTTTTTGAGATCTTCCTTACTAATATTTGAGAGGACATGGGGATGTAATCAAGTAACATAGATTATTTGGATTCTTGTCGGACTTGGAACATAAAGGCATCTATGTTGTTTTTCTTGATCACATAATGGGGTGGGATCAGTGTTGTAAGTATTAGTATTTCATGAAGTATTTACTCGTTGTATAAATCCAAGTCAGTTTTAATCCATTATTGTGGAATTTTAGATCATTTATGGATATTAAGGGTGATTTTACTTTTTTTAGTCATTTCTTATTGGTTTTGAAACACTAATGACCCTTTTTATGAAAATGGTATTCATGTTGGATGGTTTCATATTGAGAATTATTTCTTTATTTTTAAATTAATTTATCTTCTTTGTAATTTTTGTGGATTTAGTTTTAACACGTGAGGCCTTATTTTAATTTATGTATATTTATTATTTATAGAATTTTTAAATTTATTAAATTTATTTTTTCCTTGGAAATGTGTTATGTAATATTCTAAAGAATCTATGTACTTTCAATGAGAAATTTATTGAGAAATGTATTTATACTTTCAATATATTGAAAAATTTATTATTAATTCATTCAACGTGTTGATTAATTCAATGTATTTATGTATTATTGATTATTTTTATGTGTTGTGTCTTGTTTGATTCCTTTAATGTAATGAGAAATATATTATTTATTCCAATGTGTTGTTTTCCCTAGGAAATGTGTTGATTATTTATGTTTTGCTGAGAATCAATGTACGTTGATTGTTTAGTTTTAACAAGAATGGTTTTCCTTTTATGGTGATGATATATTTGATGATCTAGTCAAATTTTTAGTGTTACTATTATGTTATTTTTTCTGCAGGTTCTAGGGTTTCAGAACCTATAAATTTATTTTGTAATTCATGATATAGCAGTGGTTTAAACCACTGGTAGTTATAGTATTTTTTGTGGTGTTTTAAACTGCCACTATATTATGGTATTTTTTAGGGTCTTAGTTAAAACCACCACTAAATATTAAAAAAAATTACATATCAGTGCTTTTAACCATATTAGTGGTGGTTTTGTTTGGTAAAAAGTTAAATTTTTAGTGGTAGTTAAAAACCGCTGCTAGATCATATTTATTTTATTAAAAAAATACCACCACTAAAACAAAAAAAACCACAGAAAAATATGCATTCTACAATACATTACAAAAACCGCCGCTAAATGGAAGGAACCACTACATGTTGAATGTTAACACTAGTTTTAGCAATGGGTTTTTGAAAACATATCAGAATAATCTAGTCATAGTTTAAACCGCCTCTAGATTAAAAAACTACCACAAAATATGCATTTTTTCATAGTGTAGGGGTTTCCTCTACACTTATACTCAAATTATACCTTAGGGTTATATTCTATAATGTATATTTTCATAAATCTAGTTCCCAAGGTTGCTACTAAACTTTCTTTGATCCCAATTGTATATCCCAAACCCTAGTTAGTCCAAAGATAGTGTATGTTATCAATTACATTAGAATGATTAAAAAGAATCAAATCTGGAAGGGCTTAGAGTTTATTTTTCCTTGTAAACCATATATATACACGAGTCTTGTCTTATAAAATAAAACTCTAATTAAAACATTGTTTTTTTCTTTTTTCTAAATATCATTGAGGATAACTCTAATTCCTCTAGTAAATCCATATATATATATTTTATAATACACTTCTTGAATTACTAGGGAAATAAATATTATAAGGGTGATCTGAAATGATCATTAAGGGAAAATTATAACTAAAGAAATAATGAATCAATAAGACTAATAATTATGGCATAGTAAATAACTGATATCATATGCCTTATAATCAATAAACTGAGACTTAAATTCATAAAAAATATAGCATGGTAATAACTATAAATGAATTCCATTCAAATAACCGGATAAGGAAAAATAAATATTTCATGTTAATAAATTTAAACAATTTACACATAATCAATGAGATGAAAATGAAAGGCTTCCATAGATATGTCGATGAAAAATATCATGGATTAATAATAACTGAAACTCAATAGGGGAAATGATTTCTTAATGAATTTTATGAATGAGGCACATGAAAACCCATACAGTCAAGACCTTTCATAATATAGTTTAATCTATTTATATTTTCACGAATAAATGTCTCATGAGAACCTCTCAATACATCGAGGAGATGTATAAAGACTGGGATCCACCCATCATTACTAGTCCAAATAATTACTCATATTGAATAACCAAAATAAATAATATTCTTTTTAAAATAACCATATTTAATGAAGAATATGGAATTATCAATATTTCTAAAAATAATTAATTAACTACCAAAGTATTTTCTATATGTAAAACAACATGCGATTTAGGAAATAATAATATCCATGATAAATAAAATGGATTATTAAAGGAAAATTAAATGTTCAATGACCATAGAATATTATATATTTAAACTAGACTAACAAATTAATCATGTAAGTGAATGTGAATACTATTCGTGGACAAATAAATAATAAACCATCTAGATGAAGAATAAGGATTATAACAATACATCAAATTATAAGTAGAATAAAATAAATGGTTATTGTCATTGATAAATGGAAATATTATAGAAATATATTTTAAAAACATTTTAAAAGAAAATATACTTTTGTTTTGAAAAAACATTAGGAAAAAGTTTTCATTGAAAACAACTTTTAAAAAAATATTTTAAAATTGATGTTTTAAACAAACAGGAGAGGATTCAATGAAATTAAAGCAGGTAAATCCATACACGTTGTATGAGGTAAAAAGAATATTCTTTTTTCATAGTAACATGTTAAAAAAATTCTATGTTTGGAAAGTGACAAGAAGATTACTTTGAAAGCATTGTTAAAAATAATAAATGGGTAAAAATGAATTTACCAAATAATTTTAAAAATAGTTTTTATAAAATATTAAAAAAACATGTTTTTTAGAAGAAAACAGGTTCTCTGACTAGTGACATAAATAATGTAAGGTTTTGGAAAAAAAATTATAAATCTCTGTTTTTACGTCAATTGTTTTGACAAAATTTTGTTTATATGTCAAAAAAACTTGTGTTGGTTAAATATATTCAAGGGGCCAATATATAACATCACCAAAAAAAAATTAAGGAAATAGTTATCATATTTATACATAAATTATAATTTTAAAATTAATCATTAAATATGTTTATGAAAAATGAACCAATGTTATAATCATATAGATGGTAGGTCATACAGACACATGAGTAACGTTCTCATTTTTCAATGATCATTATGAAATAAAGGCAAGTAACTTCAATATTTATAGATTTATCATTATATAAAAAATACCATATTATTTACCCATATATAATTATAGATATAAATCCTTTTATGTAAAAGGAATTACATCGTGTTGAGGAGTTGGTAGTCAACACATCCACGAACGATGTTATCACTTTTTAAGGGTGTGAAAGGGTAATAAATAAAATGATATATATAATATTTATAGAGGGGTAATTATTCCATGAATATAATATATTTTTTTGTTACATATTTTTAATAAAAAACATCCTTTATACAATCTACGTATTGTGTGAACGAATCACATCACATTGAAGAGGTTGTAGTCCACACTTCCACAAACGATGTTATTATATTTACACAAAATGGAAAGTATAATGTTGTGTGTTATAGAAGAATTAAATAAGATTAAATACATAATAAATATCATATATATCATAAATAAATATAGTTTCCATTATAATTTTCACCATGAGATGCGTTGAAGTAAAAATGATCAAACACCATTTCGTGTGGCGGTAGTGTGTCGTGCACTTAAACAATATGTTAGTTACCCATTAGATGGTGGTGTGTGTAATTTTTGGTCAAAAACATAGAATAAAAATATCATTTAATATTTATGATACTGTATTTTTTATATAAAACTAGAATAAGAATAGTTTAGAGTTGGAGAATAGAAATAAAACTAGAGAGGATGAAGAAATATGTTACCTCTTAATCGGGTAACTATTTTTTTGTATCCACCAATGGGATTTACTCGATTGATTTATTCGTGAGTAGAGTCTTATAGGATTAGGGTAGGGATTTTCTGGAGTTGTTTTGTTAGATATCTTTTGAATCAATGTTACTTTAGAGGTTCGAGGAATTGGGAGAGTTGGTGGCCTTTTATAAAGGGGGAAAAGGGCTCACATGAAATTTTTGAAAATAGGTGTGGTGTACCAATGTTTTTACATATAAAGGTAATAAAAATAAAACAAAACAAAATAATGGAAGGTTAATTGATTAATTAAGGAAATAAAATGGGTTTTTTACTAGTATATAGGTCATTTGGTTCTTTAGAATTAAGGTTTAGTCCCTTGTTGAGCTTAATTTCACCTTAAACATTGCAATTAATTATAATTACTTTCAATAATATTTTTGGACAAAAACTATGTTTATAATATTAAAAATTATAAATTAATCTTATTCCAAATATGGAATACATTTTTCTAAATTTCAATCACATATATAGAAGAAATTAATTTAAATTTAATCCCACAGACTAAACAATAATGCGGGTTTTTAAAGTAAAATCATCTAATATTTTTTTATGCTTTTATAGTAAATTTGAAAGTAAAATTGATTCCAATTACCTAAATTAGGTTATTTAAAAAAATTATATAATAAAACTTCAAAACCAATTTAAAATTTAATTTTATCTTATAAATAAATTAGATGAAGACACAATTTTTAAATATAATTCTATATTATTCGTTATTCATTAAAAAATGAAACATCACAAAATAATAATAACAATTTATACTAAGAGAAATTTTGTGTTTAAATTTAAAATATTTTGTTTATTTTGAAATATAATATTTATAAATGTTCCATAATTATATTTAAAATAGGTTCATCATTTAAATGTGGTAATAGTGCCTTCATAATAATATATGTTTTTATATATAATATTGGGTTTTTTATAATCTTATACTTATCAAATATATTGGATGAATATCAAAAAATTATGATTGAATATATAACATATATATTTAATTTATATCATTCACTAATTTTAATTAAAGTCATTTATTAAGACAAAATTCCTTTTTGAGCATAATAATACTTCTTTTATATTCAATTGTTTTATATTTTTATTTATAATTAATTGGTACCCAATTAATTTATATTATATTTTTATAAACCACATATTTTCATAAGTTAGTTAATACTATTCATAACCAATAATTTAATATATAGTTTATATCTCATTATATTTTAATAACATATTATATGTTCTATAAATCTCGGTCTTGCTTGTAACACAAGCCACTGAAGAAGGCAGTCTTGCGTGTAACACATGCTAACTCAATATCACGATAATTGAAAGCTACATTATGTATTGATTTTATATAAAATATTAAATATATTATAAAGTCTCGGGATATTATATTCCCTTACGATCTTGGTGTCCCGTTTCACATACATTACTGAATATAAGGTTCATACTTTATATTTTTGAGGCATTACATAGATAGGTTTGTGAACCTCAATGAATACTCAACCAGTATCATACTTCCATGTTGTATCTATAAAAGATATTGGATGTGTATATCCCTAAATGTAGCTATATATAACCCCTACTTGGAAATTACTTCAAACTCTTACCATGCTATATTCACCTCATAATAAGAATGGGTCGCTAAACCCCACCATCATTCTGAATATTCAATAAGAAGGGTCACTACCAGGACCACCATTTGATCTACTGGTATCCAAAAAATATGGAAAACTAATGACACCACCTCAATCTAATCATCATCCACCTAAGGGTCGTGATCACTTCGTAACCTAAGGGGTCATTATCATTCAAACTCATAAAGTGAGCTCAACATGCCCACCTCATCTATAGGTACTACGAGTAATATCTTCTTTTCAACATGCGGTGGTATAACTAGTGCACCACCTAGAGGTAATACCTCCTGAAAGGTGCTCTGTATCAATGTATCATCACTGAGGGGATTATCCTCAGGATCTTGATGTTGAATCTATGATGGAATATGTCATAGTGGCATCCTGAAATAGATATGTTTTACCACGATCAATGATTATATCTATAGTGTTGTCCCAATAATAACATAAAAACCACAACCCATTCCTATATAATGAATTATAAAATTTATCCCCTTCAACAAGTTTCCTCATGTAACTACGCAAAATCTATATTTTCAGAGTCCATGTGTATGGATATTTCATTCGCTGCCCCAACACTGGAGTCCATGGCCTGAAAGACGAGCTCGAAATACATTTTACTATTTCCCCACACCAATATCATAGAATCCTATTCCAAGTTAAAACTAACTAATCTGTTACATCTCTATCAAATCATGCCCCAATGAGGCATGTGTCACAACAACCAAAATCTCGCCTCTAATTGGACAATGGATAGCGACTATCACTGAGTATGCATATCACTCACATGCGATGGATTGGCATAATGTATATGTGTTCTTGCACACATATCTAATATCATATAACGATAAAATTTAAAAAAATGATAATCCAGGAATTCATACATTGAAATCCCACTATCATAGTACACTAATAAGGGCTGGAATGTAAAAAGGGCCCAATACTAGCTTTCCACAAAAAGACTAAAATCAAGTCCTACCTGAAAGTATAAAAGGGGAATGCAATCAATCTAATCATTGAAATACACCTCGGTCAGTGTGTCTCACTAATATCCACATAGTTTTGGACATTCTAGGATACTTTCAAAAGGTCAATCATTTACATAAGACATGACACATGTTGGAAAAGATCATGCAAGGGCGAGTATAACAATACCTAGTAGGACACCCTAAAATCACTAGGCGTATAAAAAAGAATAAAAGTTAGTTCAACACAGTTATATTTATATCGAACATATAAAAAAATATCTAGATACACTGAACATAGAAACAGTCTCTGAAGATATAGACACAACTGTAATGCAATCCTAGAAAGAATGCTTGAAGGTTTCACATATCGCTGGTCTTGGAGAACATGCTCTAGGAGTCGGATAGCACTGCTGGAGTTTTTCCTAGATGTACATACCATCAGGTCTCACTATAAGATGTATATTCTAAAAGTCTAAATATAATGATATAAAGAGGAGGATCACACCTAAGTCCATGGGGTATATCAACAACTCAATCTAGAATAACCTTCTAAGGAGAGGATTGGGGAAAGCGTAGAGTTGGTCACAATGATACAAAGAACACCACCTAGGGAAAGATAATGATAAAGGATATCACTCTGGGACTCACTGAAGGCTTTCAACAACTCTATCCAACAATCTCCAGTGAAGGTATCACTATACTTTGAGTACGATTTGATTCCGTACTAACCACTACGGAAAGGATCAAAGGAATTCTCCCTATGAAACGTGTCCAATAGGATGCGTATGAGAGATATAATACTTATTTGTAGGAGTAAAGGATGTGAAATATTTGTACGTGGTGTTTCCCTTCATCATTGGTTCCTTCACATGAATCATGGGAAGTACTTGTGTCGGTGTCATAGTACACGGTGTGTTTGAGCCCGTGTACTACTAATTGTGCCCAATTCTTGTGTTCTAGCTATTTATGCCATGCATGGAAGTGTCTGTGTCAGATTACACGGTGTGTCAGATCTCATTTAATCCACGAAGTTTCAATATACCCTCTAAGGTAATCCTTAATCTTTTAGGTCGAGTCACAAACCTTGTTATTGGGGTCACATGCACATTCCATGAAATCCATAATTACACTCATTCTTCTATGGGATTTTCCAAAACCAAGGGATCCATTTAACTCATCACCAACCACTCATTATGTCTTCAATCAAACCAAAATTCTATCAAAAAAATCATTAATCTATGTCAAATAATCTTTTTCATCATTTTAGATATGGTTTTCAACCAACTCAGTCACGTTAGAATCCCAATAGAGGTTTGTGGTCACCATACATCCAAGAACTACACCCACGTATGCTTGATTTTATCCTAATCCATCGTCACCATCATTGTATCATAGTCTTCTTGTCGATTGAAATATAGATATGTTGTAATAATCAGTTTGGCCTAAGAGCAGGTGTGTAGTAATTGATTTACATGTACATTTCCATCCATGGGGCAAAATAATTTCACATGTTGAATGAATAATAGAGGAAGAAATTCACAAAAAAACCTAAGGAATGAACCTAGACCAATGTTTTTTTGGCCAGAATTCATTTCCAATAGAATGATGAATGGAGAGATAATAAATTAATCATAAAGAATTCCCTAAATTACAGATGAATCTAATGTGTAAACATAATATTAATGATCTGTGAATCAATTCATTATTTTATTGATTTTTGTTCATCATAGTAATAATTAAAGAAGGATAAATCCCAAAATAAATATTACCTTGATTTGGATAGATCACTAAAAAAGAATGAATCTTCCTCGTTGTCATTGGTGAGATCCTTGAATTCCATTGAACACCGATCGATGATCCCTAATCCAATCATTGATCACCAATGAAACCTCCTCCAATGCTCTCCAATTGATCTGTGTGATTTGTAGGGTTATGTGGATAACACTAAAAATCTTCCATAATAGCATTTATATAGGGATGTTATTCATTCAGTTAATTAATTAATTAAATTTATTTATTCAATTAATTTATTTAAATGTATACCCTTGACTGTTCCTCAAAGAAAATGTCTGACACACACCAATATTATGTCGCACCTAGTGTAAAACCCATGATATGAACTCAATGTGGGCCTAAATTTTATAATATGAGCCTCCCTTAAGAGTTTATTCCACTTTATTAGGAAAAATGTGTGTCTAACATTTAAAATATTTTAATATATTTAAAAAACATAATTTTGGACAAACGGGACCTTGGAATCTCATACCGTCTTAACGCATAGTTCCAAATATAATACATATAATATTTCAAAACAATAAATTGAAAAAATATAGTCATTACAGTAATAATATGAGGTAATGAAATGTACACTAAACAATATAAACTAATTATTGAAAAAAAATTATAAAAGGTTGAATGGATTTGAACCTTGTATCGAGTAACCAAATCCCCTCATTATAGTCTCCTCTAACATAAAAGTCCCCATCTACATTGGGACCTATGACGACCTATGTTTTGAATTGGATGAATATCCAACAGAATTTGAATTTTTTAAAATAATTGGATGTGTTGTTTTTTCAAGGGATCTTCAAAGATGAATTTTGAGAGTTTTAGCACTTCAATGTGTATTTTTTTATGTGGTTCAAGGATCAGGGGACTCTCCAGGTGTTCAATCAATTTTTGGGAGTGTCCAGATCCAAAAACATAAATAAAGAAGATCTAGAAGGGTTGTACGGTTGGTCTCAAATTATGTGGCCCTCAGCAGCAAACTGTGCGATGTGATTATTTATAAGAAATTAAATAAATTAAATTAAAAGGAAAAAAATATAAATGAATTGAAATGGAGAAATAAAAAATATAGAATTTTTTTATTAATAATAATAATAATAATAATATTATTATTATTATTACTATTTTTAGGTTAGTCTTTTTTTAGAGGCCCAAAGTTGTCTCCCCCATGAACCCCCCTTGGCCGAACCCCCAAGATCATGACCCATTCTCCTCAAAATCCATTCCTACTCGATGATTTATCCCCAATATTTAATTAAATCCCTTCCAATACATGATGTATGGTTATATGCTCTTATATCCTCCATCTCTTTGGTAGTTTTCCTCTATTTTAGTGCTTGGTGTGGTGCATCTGGTCCTAGGGTTTGAGGATAACCTGATTTTCAGTTTTTCATTCAATTTTACTATTTGTGAAAGGTCTCTTGGAACCCATTCATTCATATTATGGCTTCCACCACTAAATTAGATGTTGACTGGTTTTATTTAGTTATCCTATTATGATTTAAGGTAGGGTTTTCATCCATTCTTTATTGTTTATACATTAATAATTGGGTTTTCATAAATTCTATTATACTTGTACTTTTCTTCAAGTACAGAGGAAATTCGAGTTAAAAATCTTCAAGTGCCAAGTGTTTTCAGGGTTCTTCTTTGAGGTAGGATCCCATTCACTTACCATTAAAATTAATAATTTTTTAATTTCTCTCCTTTCTCATTTCCTTACATTTGATTATAACTGATTTATTTTTAAATAAATTATTAGTTATGATATATGTGTTGTTTTCTAAGAAAATTCTTGGTTTTTATAGTAACACCCCTCTAATAGATATAAGTTGCCTTTAAAAACTCATAGTGATTATTTATAATTTTTAGCATGCTTGATTTATAGCTTGGATTTTTTCTTATGCCTTCATGTCAAAGCTTACTATGTAGAATGCAAGTTTATGGCCTCTTTTGTTATTCTTAATAAAATACCTTTAATAATTGTTTCATTTAACCAATGAAAATTTTATTCACATGACTTGTTTTGTAGACTGAATAGCTTGATTTATGAATTAGAATTAACAATGTAGGGAATATATCCTTTTTCTCGTCGTTTAATTGCATTTTTTTTGTCTTTCCATTGTGATGATATAATTATCTATTTGGAGAAGACTTGTTTTTTAATATTAAATTAATTTTTATGAATTTTATTGTCCGTTGTGAAAATCACTCAGGGTGAATCCCCTTTGGGGTGTTTTCCTTCACCTTGGCCTTGGACATCCCTATTGTGTTCCTTTCCAAATTTCACCCTTTTCCCTTTGTCTTAAATGTATAATTTACCTTGGTTGTGTGTGGAACCTTGCCTAAATGTTATAATATGATAGATAGAGTTAAGAAGGGTGTTGAACCATGTTTTGTTAAATTTAATTAGTTATTTTGAAAGAAATTGATAATTATTAATAGGTTAACCTTTATTAAAATGAATTAGATGGTATTAAATGGATTGACCCCAAGGGATGGTAAAGCCAGGTCCTTTTTCTTACGTATATGTAAATTCTTATAAATAAATGTAATGCATTAATGTATTTTCACATGGATAATGATATTCATGAGAGGAATTTTCCTCATGTATTAAATTATGATTATGATTATGTGTCTTATACACTAGGTCGTACATTATTATTATGGCTTGGTTCCATAATTTGGTTGCATAAACTAAATCCATTTAATCAAATATAATTATTTATTGTAATAGGTATATGTTTGATCACACCAGCTTGTATCGATATCAACCAAATAATTTATATAATCCCTATTAAACTATAATATTTTATTTCTAAACTGCCATTCATTTTCTTTGGGTCCACAAGTAAGGAGACTGAGACCTAAATCCACCTGATATGTGTTCCACCCTTGGACATTATTATGACTTGTTAAATTTTACTCTAAAGCTCAATAAAAAATTGGATAAATTGTTTGATTTATGGCTTACACTTTTGAATTGGTATAATAATAAATTGTTTGATTTATTATGGTAGAATCACCTTGGTTAAACTAGTTAATTTATATATTAATGACATTATGGTTGAATGATAAATTAAAGAGTTTTGATATAATTATAATGATAATTAGGAATAAGGATTAATGAAATTAATTGGATTGATATATGGTAATTTTTATAAATTGATTGTATTGTCTTATGATGATAAATATATTATGTTTGATACTAGAATTGTGATTTTTTTTATTAACTTTTGAGATTATGTGATATTGAAGTGATTGATACCTGACAGTTTGATACTGATTAGCATGTTGAGTTTATCTTGATTTGACTCATGTTTAATGTGGACTCTTGATTGATTGTTGCATGTTATTCTATACTGCCTGTGGTCAAGGAACATAAGAACTTGATGCCTAAGGGTAGAGTATATTATTATATGTGAGGTTTGAGGACTCATGACTATTGTAGATTCCTAAGGGAATAGTGAAAATTGGGGTACTGCATGAGGGCTAGGAAAATTGGTTCTAAATTTTTGAGTGTATAGTATATGATCATAATGGATGCCTAAGGGCTAGATGCACAGTCACCCAATTCTTGAGGGTGAGATTATACTTCTTCCTAAGGGTGGATTTAGGCTATCTTGAAGGGAATAGGATATATGTTTTTGATATATTCTAAGAGATTCATCCTTGATAGTTGAATATTACTCCGTTTTGGGTGATCCGTCTTGATATTGATGGATCTACCCATATATATAAATACTTGGTAGGGTGCTGATGTAGGTATAGCTACTAGGTGTCCCTTAAGAACCCTTAGTAGGTTGCTGTTTAATTATTCATCACTGCTTGTTTATTTTTATGCTTATACCTTCTCAATGATTTACATTAAATATTAGTAATGGATTGGGATAGACACTATGGGTACCAGCCTACTAAGATTATAATATCACACCCTAATCAGGATTCCATTACACTGGCGTACTCATGTGGACCTTATATTTGTATTGCCTTGGTTGATTTCTTGTGCTATTTATCCTGTACTAGTGAGTTGGATTATAGGATCATGCCAGATCTCAGTTTTCTCATAGATCTTTTCATTGGGACGTTATATTTTATTAAGTTGTATTGATATTGTAATACATATTTCTTTCACATTCAACATCATCTATCATACATGAATTCATGCCAATTTGCATTAGACATTTTTTTCAAATATTATATTATTATTCTGCTAATTTTCTTTTTTAATTACTATTTTTTTTATTTTTATGTTATGTATTATCTAATAAATCATTGTTCTGCTCTAATCTAGAAGGTATTGTCTCCCCACTATACCATCAATAAACCCATAATAATTGTCAGTAGTCTCCGGTGTATAGGTAGGCACGCTTGAGACCACGTGACCCACTGATCCGACTACCACCTTAGTGGTGATTTGAGATGAGATATTACAATGTGGGATCATTTCTAGGCTTATTTTTCCATTGTACTAATATTTATGGTTGGTAGACAAGAGACTAGGAATGTGATGGTTCTTGGTAAATAGTTGCGCCAAGGACTGATCACCTCACATATGGGAAATGACCAAGTGTTCAGGGCTGGGATTATTGTTCATGTTATTTGTTATTATAGATGAAATGACTTTACCTTGAGTGAATGGTGTATTTTCCCTCATTGTTGATTTATGGAATTTTATGAAATTTTACCATTGGTATGGTATGGAAAAAATAATTACATGCATCATATTAGGCACATATATAATTCACATGCCATGCATTTTACAGGGCATTTAGTTGAAAATATAGGTTTCTTAGTGATTTTATTTGTGTTCCTTGATTGTCAAGCCATGCTAGATTGTATAACATGATTAATTGTTTATATTCTATGTTTACAAACTACTTAAAATTCCTAACCTTTTTAGTATATCATGATTCTATGATTTCAGCATGTTTCTCTATGTTGGATTCTTATAGTGACATGATTCACATTGTTTTAAATATGTAGTTTGTGGAATGTGATAAATTTTATTGGTTTAGATTAAATGGGAGTAAAATTCGAAACTATAAAGTGTATGGGTGCACTATGGATTGGTAGGTGGTTGATCATATGACTGGATTATTGAACATGAACATGTTGTATTATGAAATGGTTTTAAATGTAAAGTTTTTCAAACATTAAAATGAAATGAGATATTTATCCATATAAGTTCTCAACTGGACCCAAATAGGTTAGTCTGGTTATGGTTATAATAACATAACCATTAATGGGTGTTCATAATTTCAATGGATATGAAATTTATACTGGGTTGCATGATAATGAACCCAGTTGGATTTTTTGGACCCTCTAAGGGTTCCTTATATATTAAAATGACTTTATTTTTATAAATTTACTAGTAATAACTGAATTTATAGAATATTAAAATGTTTTAAAAATTAACTATGAGATAACATTTATGTTTTTTCACTTAGGGAATTAGTAGAATCGGGTAGAAGAGATTTTTTATATAATTGGTCCTTGGTGTTTTATTTGAATATATTAAGTGTTTAAATATTTCATGTTATTAAAGGTGATGGCCTTAAAATGGAATCCTAGATGGTTTCCATTGTTCAAACCCTCATATAATGACATATTAGACCTTCCATTGAGTTTCCTTGGAATGGAACCATTGGCATTTTTCGTCGGCTTCCTCCTTTTTTGCAATGGAGTTTTTGTAGGATATTTAGCCTAGTGACTTTTCATTTTTGTGTGAACCCGGTATGGGTTAATGGATAATGATATTATAAGTGGCTATCCTATGGCAGGTAGCACCCATAGAGTCAAATTCCTTATAAATACAGTGATATATCTGAATCTTTTTTTCGTTCGGGTTTCATTGTCCCTTGTTGAATATTTACATTCTAAATGAAACCCTTTTTTAGACAGGTGGTCATGTTTACCTTGGCATTTCTTATGGGTGTGAACATAGATTAATACTTGATTATAGTAGGTTAGACATGCCTTGTGCATGTTCTTCCATATCATAGGTCACTTGTCCCTTTCCCCTTTTCCTTGGATGACTCAGGAGGTCTCTAGATGTTTCACAATGATTTGGGCAGTACTAATTTCAGTTAAATCATTGCATGGACCATCATATACATGAATTCATAGGGCTGACATCCTATTGATAATATTCAGGATGTTTTGTTTTCTTTTAAAACCTTGGGGTAGTATACGTTCACGTACATGGAACAATCATGTTTCTAAATGTTGTAATGAACCAGTCACGTTTAGTGGAATAATTGAGCCTTTTGTTGTTGAGTACAGTCTTGGGTTATCTCTAGATTAGAGTGACCTGGGCCTAAATAAATCAAGTTATCCTTAATTATTAGGATGAGTTTCATAGACATGAGTGTTTTAACATTCAAGTCGGTTTGGTTTTGGTTTTCATGCCAAATTCATTGATTTTTTAGCATTCCTCAGGTATGTATCAGACATTCATTTAAGATTATTATGATCTAGAATACTTATGAGAGGCTGGTATGCCTCTTTTATTGATGACATGGTCACTCTTAAGGTGGGGATCAACATGTCGATTCTGGTAAATAGGTCTTTTAATGTATAAGGAATAGATCCAAATAAGAATGTTGGAAAATGGTTAAGCTTGCTTAAATGCTTTTGAGGCTTGTGAACATTAAATCATGTTGGTTCTTGCTCAGTTTCACTACATTGGTGTGGTAGTAGTTGTATGCAGCCTTTGAGAAATGCTATGGTTTATGGGTGGACTTTCGTAGTTAATATCGAATGATCAAGAGATTCCTTATCTAGTAAAGGATCTGTGATTGGTTAATGATGGTGAATTAGCAGGTGAAGCTGAGTTTCTTCTAAGGTATCTACAAGTGGTGTTTTGGTTATTTTCATTATGATAATATTTAAAATTCTATTAGTGTTCTCTTCCTTGAATGTTGATCATGTCCCATGTCTTGATGTCATCCTTGATTCACAAAGAGAGCATAGTTCTTATACCACATTATATTTTAACTTTTTTTGATCTATTTATGTTGACTCTTGGTGTTTCATGTTGATCGTGTGGTGATTATTGAGGCTTGGTTAGTCTTTCATGACCCTTGGATTCTCTTATATGGATGTCTTTGATAGAATCTTATACACCAGTAATTTCTTCTGACATGACCTTCAAGAGGATGCCACTATGGGATCATTTAATATTATTATGTGGACGTCTTGTCTTTGAACCAATGTCTCATTCGTAAACGTAGGGTGTGGACTACCATAGGTCAGTTCCCTACTCTCTAGTATTTTCAATTTGAGGTTATCCCAGACATTCCTTTGGGCTCGTAGGTGATGATTTTGATCAAAGAATATAAATGAAAGTCAAGTATAGGATTCATTGAGCATGTTAGTTCAAAATGAAATATTCCTTGGATGAAAGCACTATAGTTTAATTTGAAATGTCTTGGATGTCTATGCTAGGAACCTTCAAGATGAATTGATTGGTGAGCTCGACTTGTTTTCTCTCATTTATTGATGTAAATGATCATAAGAAATCATTTTGAATCCTGACTTTGGGCTAGGGAGGGTGGGTTTTAAAGGTTCACAGTGTCTTCTTTGAAAGATTGTGTGACCAATTTTGTTTGGTCAATCTGAAATTAGACTAGTTTTTATGTTTCCGAATCTAATATGACATCATAAGTAATTGGGTTCATTCTCTTTAATGAAAATCATTCATAGATCATTACATGAATTCATATAGTCATTCTTCGTAAGGAATTTCCAATGGTGGAGGATACATAGCTCAAAATTGGCCCCTTTCAAGGGTTAATTCCTATAGTAGGGAGCACCCCCAGTTAGTTTTTTCATGATATGATGACATGGTAATGTATCTAGCTAAATGGGATTAGGTTATCATTTTTTCAATACTTTGGAGGGAAAATGAGTGGCGGATTAAATCGTAATGGATTATTTTCTTCTCTAATAATAAATTATAAAGGGTTCATTTGGTGTTGGGCATTTGGAAATGGAACACAACCATTTGAGAAAAACATCATGACCCATGTAGGTGAGGTGATGTTTTTGTTTTTTCCGAAGGTATCCTGGGGAGGAGAATTTCTCTGATATGGAGGTTGTGACAACCAATATTTTGAACCATAAGATAATCCAAAAGAATTTTAATTTTTTTCATTTACTAAAAGGGTCATTTTACAAAGAGATCATTGGAATGTAATTCTAATAGTTTTATCACCTAAATGTATTTTATTTTTCTGTGGTTCAAGGTCTGGGGGTTCTTCTAGTGTTTTTTCATCTTTTGGGTGCATGAAGCTCCAAAACCTCATGTCAGGATGAGCTATAAGGGGTGCACAGTTGGTCTAAAAAATGTGGCTCACAGAAAAAAATTGTGTAGTGAGTTTATTTTTAAAAAATTAATTAATTTAGTTAAAATTAAAAGGTAAAAAATTAAATGAATATAAATGGGGAAATAAAAAATAATGAATTTTTTTAATAATAATAATATTTTTATGAGTAATATTATTATTATTATTATTATTATTATTAGGTTATTAATCTTTTAGAGACCCAAAGGAGTCTCCCCCTTCCTCTAGTGTGAACCCCATGGTCAAACCCCCTAGCATTTTACCCCTCCTCCTTTAACTTCGTCTAGGCTCGATTTTTTCACCTAGATCATTCATGATTTCCCTTCAGATGAATTGGTTAAGGTCCTCTACTATCATATTCTCGATTGCTTTGGAGGTTTTCCTCTATTTTATCAAATAATGAGGTGCGGCCAAACATAGGTTTTGATTCTAACCTAATTTTTTGTTTTTCGTTTTATGTAAGGGTATGCAATGGGTTTTTTGGGACCCCATTGTGTGTATTCTGATATCTTCCCTATATGAATAGAAAAATGTGTTAGATTTGGATTTCTACCAAGGGTTTAAGGTAGGTTTCAATCTGTTAATTTTTTTTTTCTCAATTAATATTTTGGGTTTTCATAGTTTCTAATTTCCTTGTATTTTTCTTCTAGTGTGAAGTAGTTTCAAGTTACAAATCATCAAGTGCTGAGTGTCTCGCTTGGTTCCACATTTAGGTAGGATCCCATTCCCTTGACTTTAAAATTAATAATGCCTTAATTTACCTCTATTCATACTTCATTTTATTTAATTACTACTAGACAATTTTTAAATAAATTCTTAGTTATGATACATGAGTTGTTTAATAATAAAATTCATGGTTTTTATAATAATACACCTCCAACATAGGTGAGTTTTCTTCATAAACTCACAATGAATATTTATGCTTTTGACATTTATAGGTTTATATATTAGATTTTTTTATATGACTTCATGTCAGATCTTACTAAGTGGAATTCCTGTCTATGGTCTATTTTATTATTCTTAAAAACATGTTTCCCCTTTATAACTGTTTTATTGAACCAAAGACCTTCTAATAACATGGAATGTTTTACAAACTGGCTATCTTGATTTATTAATGTGGATTATCCATTTATGGAATCTATCCTTTTTACCATCATTTAGTTTCATTTTTGGGTTCTTGTCATTGTTCCACATCCTAGGTCCATCCATCAAAGCATTGTTTTTGCATATTAATGTAATTTTTATACCTTTTCATGTCCACTATGACATTCGCTTAGGGAAAACACCATTCTGGGTTTTTTCTTTTCCTTGGACTTGTCTATCCCTATTGGTTGTGACATTCCAAATTGGCCCTTTTCCTTTATCTTAAATATGGAATTTACCTTTGTTTTGTGTGGCACCTTTAATTAATTATTTAAATTGATATAACGAGTTAAGAATGGTGTTGAACCATGTTTTGGTAAATTTAATTAGTTCTTTTAAAAGAAATGGATAATGCATAATAAAGTTTCCTTTCTTAAAATTAACCAAATTTTATTGAGGGGATTGACCCCAATAGATGGTACATCCATTCCCTTTTTCATATGCGTAAGTAAATACATATAATGAAATTTAAATCCTAAATAGATTTGATCTTGGATAATGATATAAATGAGAAGAATTGTCCTCATTTATTAAATAATAAATTTGAATATGTGTCTCACACCCTATGTCGCACTTTATTCTTACTTATTGGTTCTATAATCGGGGTGTATAAACTAAATCACCTTTAATCGATTATAATTATTTATAGTAATTATGATATGTTCAATCATGACGGCATGTCAAGGGATACACAAAATAAATTGGATAATACCTATTAAATTATAATCATTTATCTTTAAACTGCCATTAATTTACTTTTGGCCCATAGGAAAGGAGACGAATACCTACAACCACCCGGTAGTTGTGTCAGTCTTGGACATTATTAAGACTTGGTTTTTTTCACTCTAAATCCCTAAAATAAATTGGATATATTGTTTTATTTTTTGCTTGGAATTTTTAATTGGAATAATAATAAATTGTGTGATTTATTATGCATGAATATCCTTGGCTAAACTAGTTAGTTAATATATTAATGAATTTAGGGTTGAATGATTAATTAAACAGGTTTGATATTATTATGATAATAATTAAGAACTTGCATTAATGAAATTAATTTGTTTTATATATGGTAATTCAATAAATTTATTAGTGTGTATTATGATGATAAATATTGTATCTTTAACACTAAACAAGTGATTTTTCTTTCATATATTTTGAACTTATTTTATATCAATGTTATTGATACCTAAGGGTTTGATAATAATTTTCATGTTGAGTTATTTTATATGACTCATGTTTAATGTAGACCCCTGAAGGATTGGTGCGTGTTTTTCATTGCCACCTGAGGTCAAGGTGCACAGGTTCTTGATGCCCTAGGGAAGAGTATATGATTATATGGGAGGTATGAGGACTCATGATTGATGTTGATTCCTGAGGCTTGTTAGACATTTTTTTAACATCTATCGACTAGGTTTATTGGTAATGAATGTCTGAGGGTAGAGTGTATGGTTATGTCAGATGCTAGAGGGCTATATGCATAGTCACACCATTCTTGAGGGTGAATTTGTAGTTATTCCTGAGGGAAAGATTTATGTTAGCTGGAGGGAATATGCCATATTCTTATGGTATATTCTAATTGATTCATCATTTATAAGAGAACCTAACACTATTTTGGATGATCCATCTAGATGTAAGAGGGTATAATCATATACATAGATACCTAGAAGGACATCAACCAGTTATAGCCTCCAGGTGTCCCTTAGAATCCTGGGTGGGTTGTTTTTTATTTATTCAGCACTTCTTGTTCCTCTGAATGGCCTGAAGGCCTTTATTTTTTATTGATTTTTGATAACCCCTCTTTCAAGGGATGAGATGGAACCCTTAAAAGGCACGTAGGATCATATATTACATGGCCTGTAGGATTAGGAGATCACATGACCTGATGGTCTTAGGGAATTCAAATAGACTGTCAATAAGGAACTGCCCCTCCCCATCAACTGCATCATGATAGTAGCTCTCCACCATCGCATGGTCATCTGGCTAGGCTTCTTGGGCAAGCACAGTCTAGTCCCGATGGCATAGCCAGACCCTTTGATTCTGAAAAATCCATTAGGCTCTGCTCTGGTGAGTGCACCTACTCTGAATCCTCTTCTGGGGCTGCTCCTTTTTTGTAGTGTGTCTGGGGAAACATCATGTGTCCTGAAGGCTTTGAAGTGACCCAAAGGCCTTAAATGTGACCTGAAATCCTTAAGTACTCCAAACCCAAACCATGGGTGAAGGACTACTAAGATTATTATCTCACACACATCTTAGACCTCCATTGAATTGAGGCACCTGAGAGGACTATATATTTATAGGACCTTGGTTGATTGATTATTATTTTTAGTTTGTACCTTGAAGGTAAGAGCATAGGACTGAGTTGATTCTTGAGATGCTTCTGGAGCTAGTCATTAGGGAATATTTCTTTTATTACATTTTATTTCTATTTTAATTCATACTACTTGCACTCATAATATCATCTATCATACATGAAATATTGTAAATTATTGTTGAACACTTATATTCAGATATTATATTATTCTTCAGCAAATTTTATTTCTTTTATTACTACTTTTGCATTTGTTTATTATTTAATATCTTATAAAACGATGTGATACTATAATTTACAGGGTATATTTTTCTCATTATACCATCAATAGACCATTGATACTAGTCAGTATCCTCTATCATACAAGGAGACATTCGTAAGGCCATGTGACCCATCAGTCCGAGCACTGACTTAGTGGGGAGTCGGGACAAGATGTAACAAATTGGTATCAGAACCAGGTTTCATTTTTCCCTATGACTAAATAATTGGGGTAGGTAGATAGGAGAATATGAATGTGTTATTTAATGGTAAATATTCAAGTTTGGTACTAATCTCTTCATGTATTGGAAATGACCAAGTGGCTAAGGTTAGGATTATTGTTCACGGTATTTTTATTACAATTTATAGGATTTCACCTTGAATGAATGGTAAATTTTCTACGGCTGATGATTTATGTAATTTTATGGAATTTTACCATTGCCTTGGTATGGAAAGGATGGATCGTTACATTCACCCTATTAGTCACATTGATAATTCACATGTCATTTATATTCCATTACATGTAGATGCATATTTAAGCATCTTCTTTATTTGATTTGTGTTTCTTGAGTGTTATGCCATGATTGATTGTACAACATGACTAGTTGTATATATTCCATGTTGCATGACTACTTAACATGCCTTCCCTATTTAGTATACCATGCTTCTAGGATATCAGTATGTTTCAATTTTTTAGATAATTGTAGTGAAATGGTTCATATTGTTTTAAATATATAATTGATGGAATAAGAAAAAATTAATTGGTTTAGATTAAATGGGAGAAAATTTTCAAACTATAAAGTGTATTGGAGCCTTATGGATTGGTAGATGGCCACCCATATGACTGGACAGTTGAACATGAGTATGTTGTTTTATGAAATGGTTTTAAATGTAAAGGTTGTTCAAATTTAAATTAAAATGAACTATTTAACCATCTATGTTCCAAACTAGACCCAAGTAGGTTAGATGGGGCATGGTTCTTATGAAACAACCCTTCATGGGTGTTTGTAATTTCAATGGTTAAGAAACATCTATAGGGTTGCATGATAATGAACCACGTTATCTTTTTGAGACCCTTGTAGGATTCCTTATCTATTAAAATGACTTTATTTAGATAAATTTCCTAATTTTGACTGCATTCAAGAAGTGTAAACAATTTTAAAAAGAAATTTTCATTTAAATTTATTGTTTTTTCCAAGTATCATTGGTCGATTCAGGTATAAGAGATTTTTTATAATTGGTGTTTGGTGTTTTTTTAATCTTTTATGTGTCTAGCGATTTAATTTGATTAAAGGTGGTGGCCCTAAATTGGAACCATTGGTGTTTTACTTCTTTTAAACCCTCATGTAAGGAGAAATTAGAAAATCCTTTTATTTTTTTGGAATGTGACCATAGTTGTTTTTTATAGGATTCATCATATTTAGAAATGTCCTTTTATATGATTTTTAGCCTAGTGGCTATATATTTTGGCATTACCCTATTATGGGTCGACACTTTATGCATTTGTAAGGGGATATCTCATGGTTATATTCCCCCTAAGAGTTAAATGAATTGATAAATACCATTATATTTATGGTTATTGGTGTCATTTAGGTGCATGTGTCCCATGGTGGATGATTATATTATAAATGAAATGATTATTCGGTTGGTTTTCCATGTGTCTGTTGGCCTTTTTTATGGGATTGAGCATCCAGTAATGCTTGGTTTCAGCTATCAAGACATTCCTTGGGCATAGTCAGTCATTTTGTAGGTTTCTTGACCCTTCCACTTTTTCCTTGGCTAGCTCTGGAGGTCTCCAATTGTTTCACAGTTGTTTGGGTGTATGAATTTGATTTAAATATATTATATGGTCCATCAAATACTTGAATTAATAGGGTTGAAAACCTATGGATAGTATTCAAGATACCTCATTTTCTTCTAAAACCTTAGTGTAGTATAAGTGCATGAACATGGAACCATAATGTTTCTAAATTTTGTAACGAACCGATAGAGTTCAGTGAAAATTATGAGCCTTATGTTATTGAGTATGGTCTTGGGTCATCTATGGATGAGTTCGACATGGGCATAAAGAAATAAATTCCATCCCAATTCTTAGGATGATGTTCATAAACTTCTGTGTTTTAAAATGATGGTTGTTTTGGTTTTTATTTTCATGCTAAATGCTTTGATGTTTGTGAGTGTGAGTCAGGTATGTATCTTTCTAGTGTTTAAGATAAATATGATCTAGCACGCTTATGATCAGTTGTTCTATCTCTTTCTTCTACGATTAGGATGATTCTATGGTGGGGAGTATCGTGTCAGTTCTGGTAAATATGTCCTTCCAAGTAGAAGGAACACAACCAAAGAGGACCATTTGAGAATGATTGATATTTCGTAAATTCCCATGAGACATGTGAACATTAAATCATGTCAGTACTTTCTTAGTAGCTCTATTTCGGTGTGGTATGAGGTGTATGAAAACATTGAGAAATTTTGTTAGTCATGGGTGTATATCAGTTGTTAATCATGAATGATCACATGATACCTCAGGTGGTAAAGGCATGTTGATCGGTTATTGATGGTGTACCAGAAGGTGAATTTGATTTTCTTATAGGTATTGACCAATGGTGGTTTTTCTATTTTCCTTCTACTAATCTTTAAAATCCTTTCAGTTTACTCTTCCTTGAGAAATGAGCATGTCCCCTATCTTAACATCATTCTTGATACACTAAGAGAGCATTGTTCTTACACCATACTATAGTTTAAAAGTTGTTAGAAAGTTTAAGTGGTCTCCTCGAGATACATGTGTAATGTGTGGTTCTTATCTAGGAATGGTTAGTCTTGATTGACCCTTGGATTCCCATATAGAGATGCCTTAGATGGACTCTTGTACTCCATCCATTTTTTCTAACTAGACCATCAGGCCGATGCCACTCTGGGATAAGTCAATGTTATGATGTGGACGTCTTAGATTTGTACCAATGTCTCACTCATAAACATATTGTATAGAATGTCATGGGATTGTTCCTTACACTCTAGTAATTTCAATTCGAGGATTTCCCAAACTTGTCATTGGGAGCGAAGGTGATTTTTTTGATTGGTGATGTAATGTCCCAGACTTCTCCGGCTCATTCCTTTTTCAAAAAGAATGCTATGAAGTGTTCTGGAGGGTAGAATGGACTTTTCCCACACTTTTCAGAATTTTGTAACTACACGCCGTGTAGTGTGAGTACACGATGTGTACCTCCTTGCAGGGTATACCCCCTGTTGAAGTTATGTCCTTGTCGTGTAAAATAAATGAGTAAATTTCATGTAGCCCGTACTACATGTCGTGCACTTCCTCCCCGCGTACGCGTTACCCTCAAACTATGTGTTGACCAATCAACAGTCATGTGCCGTGTTGAAGCCGTGCCCTTGCCGTGTGAAATAAATGAGTACAGGTCGTGTAGCCCATACTACACACTGTGTAGTTCCTCCCAGCGTACGCGTTACCCTCAAACTGTGTGTTGACCAGTCAACGGTTGTGTTCCGTGTTGAAGTCATGTCCTTGCCTTATAAAATAAATGAGTACACACCGTGTATCCCATACTAAACGCCGTGTAGTTCCTCCCCTAGTATGTGTTACCCTCAAACCGTGTGTTGACCAGTCAATGACTGTGTGCCGCATTGAAGGTCATGTTGGAATCCGCATGGCGACCATGTGAAATGGCCAAGTACATGCTGTGTACTATAAAATACATGTCGTGTACGTTAGTTTTTCTTTCCTATAAAAGGATGGGGCCTCTACTCCTTTTCAAAGAAACCCTCTCCTCCCCTCTCCTTCGAGCAGAGCTCTCCTAAAAGAATCTGAAGCTCTTTTCTTCCATAACTTCTTCGTCTGAGATCCTATTTACGATCCGCCAGTGGCCACGAGATCGTAACGACGAGGTGGAACATCTGATCTTAGAACTATTGCTTCCCCTCGGCCTTTCATTCCCATCTTCAACTCGAGGAGGTTTTCCGTGTTTTTCCAAAAGCGTCGGACACCAATGGACATAGTCTAATGTTTATCTGGGGGAGCGTTGTGATCATAACCTATTGATGTGGGGATCTTACCTTTTCCTCTCTAAATTGTGCATCATGCAGTGTGGGTGTCCTCTTGTTTACGTGAAACACATTTGAACCAGTTTAATAAAGATAATAACTAGCTTATATAACGGGTATGGGAAGTTTGTGAATGCGGTAACATTATTTATATCATGTGATATTATGTTGTGAATTTAATAGGCTTATTCATACTGAAAATCACAGTCATTGGGGGCCTTTTCTTATGCAATTAAATGCTTCCCTATCTTTCTAGACCATTTATGGATGGAAATTTTGTGGAATGTGGAAATTGTTTAATCACGTATAGTTGGATGATTAAATGAAAATCTGAAACCCTTTTGTGATCACCCTGATTGAAGAAAATTGAAATAATAAACATTTACGTGTTGGTTATGGTTTATTTTTATGTGAAGGGGGAGTTATGTGGGTTTTTGTGGATCGGGTCAGCAGCGGAGCTACAGTTGTCTTGGTTGTGGGTTGGTGTGAATGCTATGTTGGTGATGGGCAGTGGGGATGTGATAAATGGTAATGGAACATGAATAATAATCAATGGGGTTGGTTGTTTAATAAGTAGGGACTTGTTTGTGTTGCTTGTGTTTTCCTAATTTGATTTTTGGATGACAGGGATATGTTTTACGAACAATGGATGTAGTTGGTTATGGATAATTTCCCAGTAGTTAAGGAACTAATAAACTAATTCTGTTGAAACATGAAAACGTAAATGGGGTTGGTGTTGTTTGTTTTATTCTTTCTTCATAGTAGCAGTGCCAAGGCACATGCTATGTCTCTCGGTTTAGAATCCATATGTTGGGTTGTGTGTTTTGTATACATATATATATCTATATCTTTGTGATTTGTCGCACCCCACCCATGTTGATCAATTAGTGTCGAACACTCCCATTTCAAGGAGAGGGGTTTTTCCCTTAGTTTCTAACTCTTTCCTGCTCCTTCTTCCATAGGTTGTGATGAATTGAGGTGACCTTACACCCATGAATCTAGGGTAGGTTTCGATTGTGTTGGTTTTAGACCAAGACTCTTCGAGTTGGATTACTATTTTCCCCAGAATCATCAGGATGAGGCCCAGGTGTGTGCGGGTGGGCTATGAAGATGTGAGGACAAGGTGTGTGCTGGCGGGATATGCGGTTGTCAGGCCTAGGTGTGTGCTGACGAGATATACGGTTGTGAGGCCCAGGTGTGTGCGAGAGAGATATGTGGTTGTGAGGCCCAAGTGTGTACGGGCTGGAAGAGTGTGGTAGCACCAGGACATTCGCCGATAGGAAGAGCAGCTAACTAGTGAGAAATGGTGCGGGGTACCTAATAGTCTTGTTCTTATATATTACTACTACCTATTGTTTGTGATTTTGGTGAGCGTGGCTGGTGAGATTGGGTGGATAGAATTCCTTTCTAGGTTTTGGTTTCTTCTTTGTTCTCACAGGACATTAGGATGTCTCCCCACTTGTGCACGAGTGATTTAGGTTTCCCTACTGAGTATACATGTATGCTCACCCTATGTTTACTTTCAAGTTTCTAGGATGACTACCAGGGCCATGCGTGACCCTACTAGCCAGGACAGTTGGAGTTGTTGTAGTTTGTTGTACTGTGGTTTCTTTTGGTATTGTACTTTTGAGCTTTCTTGTACTTGTACATTGATTCATTATTGTTTAAACATGCATGTGGGATTGGTTTGGGTTTATTTCTATTTACTTGTTCTTTTTTTCTGTTGGTGTATGACTCATCCTATTTTATGATCTTAAATAATAAAAGGGTAATGCCTCCCATATTTGTAAAAACTCGTACCCTCGATTCTAGTAGCCATCCCAGGACCTACTGGAGGCGGGACTCGGTGGTCATTATCTCCCTTTCACCATTTCCTGCTCAGGAGGGGAATCTTTGGTGGGAGGGGGTCATGACAGAATGGTATCAGAGCTGATGGTGGAGAGATAGGATGGAGTTTAGAGTTAGGAATAGTGAGGATTGCATGGGATGGTAGGGCATCAATGTTGTCTGATCAGGGTGCGTGACATAGGCCAAGGAAGACCAGCTAGGACACGGGATTTTAGGGCCCCCAGTGATCTGATGCAAGGAATCTGAGCCTACCGAATGACCAAGTGGGACTACATTGATTATAGGTTAGAGACCCTATGAAGGTACATGCATCATCAAGATTTTGTTTTACTTGATTTGGTTGTTCTAGGGAAGAAATTGAAATAAAATGATAAAATAAAACCTTGAGAAAATTTCCTTACTACTTGGGCTTATGAGATATTTGTTTACCATATAGTTATGGAACCTAAATGTCATCCTCGGGTGACCCAGACAGCCGAGGCCCAGTAGATTCAGGTGGTCGATCATTTAAGGATTGACCAAGAGGAGGAAGATGGTCAGTGGTATAAGACTCTCCATTAATTACACCAGAAAACCCTCAAGAAGTTCAAGGGTAGTACTTCGGATATGGAGACAGAGGGGGTGGCATGAGGAGCTATGGATCGCTTTTACTTTGACCCGTGCCCTGTGGGAGTACTGGGTCCCCCTAGCAGTCAGTCAGCTGAGAGGTGCGGCGCGACAGAGGTGGACGCTCTACCTCGAGGAGTGGTCAGAGGCAGAGGGTCCATGGGCTGACTTTGATAAGGAGTTCCGAGAGGAATTACTTTCTTCCAAGATCAAGGCAGAGAAGCGGTAAGAGTTACTCTCCATCCTGTAGGGGAGTATGTCAGTACGAGAGTTTGGAATCATTTTCAAGGATATCCTACGCTTTTCTCCAGATCTCTTTCTGGATGAGGAGTCTCAGGCGAGACGTTTGGAGGAGGCACTTTGTCCTTCGCTCCAGTTTGATGTCACCCCCTTCACCCTTCCGACATAATTGGCAATATAGAAGAAGGAAAAGGTTGTAGAGAGGATGCAATCGTAGGGAGGTGCACCACGTGTGGGGATCTAGCCGGGTTCGTCAAAGGGGAAGGCAGTCAGCAGGAGTTCTCCTATGACGAGACCTTCCAGATTCAGGCTATTAGGGAGCAGTCCCTAGTAGTTCCAGTTCAGATCTTCAGGTCCTCATCCTTATTTCATGATCCCAGAGCCAAAGTGTTTCTCTTTTGGAATTTTTGGGAACATTCAGAGCTAGTGCCCGACCCGAGCTCAGTATGGTGGAGGTGGGCAGGTTCAGCGCCCGCCTTAGCCGCACTAGTTGCCAACGAGGCCCTTCCAGCAGCAGCAGGACCCTGCTCCTCCGAGGGAAAACTTTGCAGGAGGAGGCCGACCTTAGGCTGCTCCATAGGGACCTCGACCAGTGCTTGGTCGGGGAGGTGGTCGACATCAGAGGCAGTGGAGCTGGGCGTGGACAGTTGCACGCAGTAGAGTTGGCAGCTCTGGTAGGACCGGAGCTGGTGCGAGGTAAGATTTGTTTGTTCATCACTCTCTCTTCTGCCTTGTTCGATAAGGGAGCTTCGTACTCCTTTGTTGCACCTCATCTATCCCATGCTTTGGGAGTAGACATAGAGAGACTTTCTGTACCACTAGTGCTGAGTACACCAGTTGGAGGCCAGACCAGCGTATCTTGTGTTTTCTGAGGATGTGGGCTGACGTTGGGACCGCATCGATCTAGTGGAGACCTTCTTTTTCTATATATGCAGCCATACAATGTCATCCTAGGCATCGATTGGTTGTTTTCTCTTAGTTCCATTATCGACTGCTTCCGAAGAAGAGTAGTGTTCTCTGACGTGGATGGGAAGCATGTATCTTTTGTTGGTGTGAGGAGCTATTAGGTAGGAAGCCACCATGCAAAGCCTCTCCTTTCCATTTTAGGCGGGTTATCAGTGATTTTAGCTAATATAGATATGATGGATGTCCAAGAGGTTGTTGGGGAGTTCCATTATGTTTTTTCTGAGGTGGTTGTGACTCTACCCCCCTGACGTGACGTTGAGTTCGGGATAAAATTATATACTGGTGCCCGTCCGATTTCAATGGAACCTTATTGGATGGAACCTTCGGAGTTGCGGCAGTTGCGAATTTAGATTGACGATCTGATGGAGAAGGGTTTTTTTTTACCCAGCGTGTTGCCATGGGGTGCTCTAGTTTTGTTCGTGAAGAAGGTAGATGGTGGTCTCAGGCAATACATATACTACCGAAGGTTGAATCAGGTAACGTTCAAGAACCGTTACCCCCTTCCAAGGATAGATGATCTCTTCAACCAGCTGAGGAGAGAAATTTGGTTTTCTAAGATTGATCTATGATCTAGATATCATCAACTGAGGTTAAAGGACAATGACATCTCGAAAACAGATTTTAGGTGTAGGTATGGGCACTTCGAGTTTGTATTGATGTCGTTGGGAGTTTCGAATGCACCAGATGTGTTTATGGGACTTTGAAATTTGTCTTCCGAGAGTTTCTAGACCGGTTTGTTGTTGTGTTTATTGATGACATCCTGATCTACTCAAGATCAGAGAAGGATCACATTGAGTATCTCAGGGATGTCTTGGAAGTCCTTCAACACCACCATCATTATGGGAAATTGTCAAAGTGTAAGTTCATGACACCAGAAGTACACTTCCTTGGGCACGTAGTGTCTCAGCATGGAGTGTCATTGAACCTATTGAAGTTAGAGGCAATTGTTTCTTGGGCGGCACCCAAGTGCATGGCATAAGTTCATAGTTTCCTGGGGTTGTCAAGTTATTATCGGAGGTTCTTTTCATACTTCTCTCATGTTTCTTCTCAATTGAATGCTTTGACTAGGAAGAATCAGGTCTTCCTATGGGGCGAGCAGTGCCAGAAAGCTTTCGACTACCTGAAGGAGAATTTGGTCAATTCTCTCGTACTCATGTTTCTAGATGAAATGTTATTGTATGAGGTGTTTTGTGATGCTTCGGGCCTTGGGATGGGGTGCGTACTGATGCAGAAGAAGGGTGTGATTTATTATGGGTCTAGTCAGTTACGCCCTCACGAGCATAACTGTGCCACCCATGACCTAGAGCATGCAGCAGTAGTGTTCGCACTAAAATTGTGGTGACAGTACCTCTTTGGGGAGTGCTTTGTGGTCTTCTCAGATCACAAGAGCTTACGTTATATCTTCTACCAGCCTGACCTGAACTTGCGGAAGTGGAGATGGGCTGAGTTTCTCAAAGACTATGATTTCGAGATCTCTTACACTAAAGGTATGGGAAATCATGTGGCTGATTCCCTGAGTAGGAAGTCACATAATGAAGTGGTTCAGGAGTCCACTGATGCTTGGAAAGCTATGGGAGAGTTGTCTTCCTTGCACATGGATTCAATGGTAGAGGGTGTTAGAGGCTGTTTGTTTCAAATGACTATGCAGTCCTTATTGTTGCGGTAGGTGGAAGAGTCTTAGTGGGGGGACTCTAAGGCGGAAGTAATGCGGGATCGTATCGATCGGGGAAACGCTCCAGAAGGATGGTCAGAGGACAACTGAAATTAGATGCTTTTTCATGGAAGGTTGTTTGTTCCAGAGGAGATGCAGGAGGGAGTTCTCTGTGAGTTCCATAGCTTAACCTTGGCGGTATATACAGGAGTCTCAAAATTGTACCAATGCTTGAGGGAACAGTATTGGTGGCCTGGGGTGAAACGAGAAGTGGTGGAGTTTGTGGCTATGTGCCTAGTGTGTTAGCAAGTAACGGTCGAACACCGTGTTCCCAGTGGTTTTTTGCATCCTTTAGATGTCCCCGAGTGGAAGTGGGATGACATCTCAATGGACTTCATCACAAGACTACCTAGAGCTCATGGTGGTTATGATGCAATCTGGGCAGTGGTGGATGGACTGATGAAATTAGATCACTTCATAGCAGTTAAGGAGTCAGGCCCGGTGAGTACCTTAGCACAGAGGTATATAGACGAGGTGGTGTGTTTGCATGGAGTTCGGAAGACTATCCTCTCAGATCAGGATACTTGGTTTACCTCATGATTCTGTAGGGGGTTGAAACATGCTTTTGGCACCCAACTACGCCTTAACACTGCTTTCCACCCCCAAACCGATTGGAAGACGGAGTGGACTATCCAGATGTTATAGGACATGCTTCCAGCATGCGTTCTATATTTCAGACCATCATGGGTATGACACATTCTTTTAGTGGAGTTTGCCTACAACAACATCTTCCAATCTACTATTGGGATGGCACCATCTGGGGATTTGTATGGAAGACCATGTCGTTCACTCATTTTCTGGGTAGAGGTTGGTGAGACAGGTGCTCTTGGGCTAGAGGTAGTTTAGAGCACCACAGAGAAATTCCATCTTGTGTGTAAGAGGATGAATGCGGATCAGGACCGACATAAGTCTTATGTTGATCGTCGGAGGATGCCCTTGGAGTTCGAGGTGGGATATCATGTGTTCTTGAAGGTTTCCCCTCAACTGGGGAAAGGCAGGTTTGAGAAAGGGTGTAAGCTCTCCCCTAGGTTCATCAGACCTTTTGAGGTGCTGAGGTGAGTCGGTGAGGTGGCATATCAGCTAGCCCTACCACCTCAGTTTTAGAAGGTTCATGACTTTTTCCACGTCTCCCCACTTCTTCAGTACTTACATGACGAGTCTCACGTTATCTACTAGGGTAGTTAGATATGGGAGACGACGCGACCTTCGAGGAATGACCTGTCAGAATTGTGAATCGTAATGAGAAGGTGCTCCGTGGATGAGCCATCACCTTTGTTCGTGTGTTGTGGAGGCATGGCGGCCTCGAGGAGATCACTTGGGAGTGGGAGGCCCGAATGCACGCTCAGTACCCGAAGTTGTTTTAACTTGTGTTTTTCCTTGTTCTTCTGAGCTTTGTTTTGATGTTATACTCTGTACCTTTGATATACAGAATTCTTTGCTTGTCGGTTGTGAGAATTTTGTTTCCTTGTTCTCTAGAATTGTGTAACATGTCTAGATGTGTGGGGAAAGGGAAAAACCTAATCCTTAATCGAGCCACATTAATGCGGATGCGATTGAACCCGTGCAGGTGAGTCAATGCCGCCTAAATCGGATAATATATCAACAAAGGATAAGGAATTACCCATGCCATGTGTTTGGGAAGTGTGTTGGTTGTACGGTGTGGGGGGTAGTGGAAGTTGGAAAATCCTATTATATGGAAGTGGAAAGACCCAATCCATAATAGTGATGCATTAATGCGGATGCGATTAAACCCGTGTAGGCAAGTCAGTGCCGCTTAAAGAGGATAATATCTCGACATAGGAGAAGGAATTACAAACACCTATGATTAGGGTTGTTGGTTGGATTCCTGTTATAACGAGATCCCTAAGAGGTATCTTGTTGGGTTCCTCTGGGTTAGTTTGAATTATCAGGGATGAGAATGTTTTAAGAGGTATCTGATGTAATGGCCTGGACTTCTCCGGCCCATTCCTTTGTCAAAAAGAAGGTCATGAAGTGTTCTGGAGGGTAGAAGGGACTTTTACCACACTTTTCAGAATTTTATAACTACACGCCGTGTAGTGTGAGTACACGCCATGTACCACCTTGCCAGGTATACCTTATGTTGAAGTTGTGTCCTTGCCGTGTGAAATAAATGAGTACACTCCATGTACCCCATACTACACGCCGTGTACTTCCTCCCTGCATATGCGTTACCATCAAACCGTGTGTTGACCAGTCAATGGCCATGTGTCGTGTTGATGTTGTGTCCTTGCCGTGTGAAATAAATGAGTACACGCCATGTAGCCTATACTACATACCATGTAGTTCCTCCTCGCGTACGTGTTACCCTCAAAACATGTGTTGACCAGTCAACGGCCATGTGCCATGTTGATGTCGTGTCCTTGCTCTGTAAAATAAATCAGTACACGCCATGTAGCCCATACTACATGCTGTATAGTTCCTCCCCACATACGCATTACCGTCAAACCATGTGTTGACCAGTCAAGGACTCTGTGATGCATTGAAGGCCGTGTTGGAATCCTCATGGAGACCGTGTGAAATGGTCGAGTACACGCTGTGTACTATAACGTACACACCGTGTACTTTATTTTCTATCGCATATAAAAGGAGGGGGACTCTCCTCCTTTTCAAATCATCCCTCTCATCCCCTCTCATTCGAGCAGAGCTCTCCCAAGAGACTCTGATGTTCTTTTCTTCCATAAATACTTCGTCTGAGCTCCGATTTATGATCCATCTACGGCCACGAGATCGTAACAACGAGCCAGGACTTCTGAGCATGGAACTATTGCTTCCCCTCAGCCTTTCCTTCCCAGCTTCCACCCAAGGAGGTTTTTCTGTTTTTTTCCAGAAGCGACGGACACTGACAGATGTCTTCTAATGTTGATCTGGGGGAGCGTTGTGATCCAAACCTGTTGAGGAAGGGAACATTCTTTCACCTCTCTAAATTGGGCATCATGCGGGGTGGGTGTCCTCTTGTTTACATGAAACACATTTGAACCAGTTTAATAAAGATAATAACTGGCTTATATAATGGGGATGGGATGTTTGGGAAAGCAGTTACATTATTTATATCATGTGATATTATTTTGTGAATTAAATAAGCTTATGCCTACTGAAAATCACGGTTGTTGGGGGCCTTTGCTTGCACAATTAAATGCTGACCTATCTTTCTAGACCATTTATGGATGGAAACTTTGTGGGATGTGGAAATTGTTTAATCACATAAAGTTGGCTGATTAAATGAAAATCTGGAACCCTTGTGTGATCACCATGATTGAACAAAATCTGAAATAATAAACATGTAGGTCCTGGTTAGGTTTTATTTTTATGTGAAGGGGGTGTTTTGTGGGTTGTTGTGGATCGGGAGAGCAGCGGGGCTGCGGTTGGCTTGGTTTTGGGTTGGTGTGAATGCTATGTTTGTGATGGGCAGCGGGACTATGATAAATGGTAATGGAATGTGAATAATGATCAATGGGGTTGGTTGGTTAATAAGAAGGGACTTTTTTGTGTTGCTTGTCTTTTCCTAAGAAGATTTTTGGATGGCAAGGATATGTTTTATGAATGATCAATGTGGTTGGTTATGGATAATTACCTAGTAGTTAAGGAACTAATAAATTAATTCTGTTGAAACATGAAAACCTAAATGGGGTAGGGGTTGTTTGTTGTTTGCATGCATCGTAGTAGCAGTGCCAAGCCACATGCTCAGTTTCTCTGTTTAGAATCCATAGGTTGGGCTGTGTTTTTGGTGTACACATATATATATATATATATATATATATATATATATATATATATTTGTGTTTTGTCGCACCCCACCCATGTTGACCACTTAGTGCTGAACACTCCCATTTAAATGGATAGGGTGTTTTCCCATTAGTTACTGGCTCCTTCCTGGTCTTTCTTCCATAGGATTTGATGGCTTGGGGTGACCTTACACCCATGAATCTCTGGTAGGTTTCGATTGGGGTGGTTTTAGCCCAAGACACTTCAGGCAGGTTTACTATTTTCCCCAGAATCTTCGGGATGAGGCTCAGGTATGTGCGGGGAGGCTATGCGGTTGTGAGGCCCAGGTCTGTGCGGGCGGGATATGCGGTTGTGAGCCTGGGTGTGTACAGGCAGGATATGCGGTTGTGAGAGCCAGCTGTTTGTGGGCGGGATATGTGGTTGTGAGTCCTAGGTGTGTACGGGCGGGAAGAGTGTGGTACCGTCAGGATGTTTTCTGTTAGGAATATCAGCTAACTAGAGGGAAATGGTGCGGGGTACCCAATAATCTTGTTCTTATATATTACTACTACATGTTGTTTGTGTTTTTGGTGAGGATGGATGGTGAGGTTGGGTGGATAGAATTCCGTGCTAGGTTTTGGTTTCTTCTATTGTTCTCACGGGACATTAGGATGTATCCCCACTTGTGCATGAGAGCTTTAGGTTTACCTAATGGGAATACTTGTATGCTCACCCTATGTTTACTTTTATGTTTCCATGAAGACTACTAAGGCCGTACGGGACTCTACTAGTCAGGACAGTTGGATTTGTTGTTGTTTGTTGTACTCTTGTTTCTTTTGGTATTGCACTTTTGATCATTCTTGTACATTTACTTTTATTCCGAATTGTTTAAACATTCATGTGGGATTGGTTTGGGTTTATTTCCATTTAAGTGTTCTTTTTTTGTTTTGGTGTTTGACACGTCCTATTTCCCGATCGTAAATTATAAAAATGGTAATGCCTCGCATATTTGTAAAAACTCATACCCTTGGTGTTAGTCACCACCACGGGACCTACTGGAGGCGGGACTCGGGGGGTCATTATCTACCATTCTCCATTGCCATATCAGGAGGGGCATCTTTGGTGGAAGGGGTCGTGACAGAATGGTATCAGCAGAAGTCAGGTACAGGCTTTGATGAGCATATTAGTTGTAAATTCAAGATGCCTTAGAGGAAAGAATTTCAATTCAATTTGAAATGGCCTAGTTGTCTAATACAGGAACCTTCGAGATGAGTTGACCATAGGGGATCAAATTGTATTCTAACTTTCTTATGTAAATGGTCAAAATGATCCATTTTGATGCACATTGTCAGGTTAGGGAAGGTTTGGATTAAATATCAAAAGTGTATTCTTGGAATGATTGCATGACCAATTATATTTGTTCAATCTAGAATTTGACTATTTCATTACGATGGGGTCCCTGATATGACCACATAGGTAATAATATTTGTTCTTTTAAATAAAATGATAACTATAGAATCATTATAATGCTTAGAGGCATTCTTTTTATGAATTTCTGATGGTCGATGTGTCGTGGATAAGAATTGGTCCCTTTTTAAGTGTTGAGACCTATGGTGGGGAGCACCATCATTTTTTTATTTCAAGACATGATGACCTGGTTGTGCCTCTAGCTAAATGGTCTTGTGTAAGAATTTTTCCAAGGTATTGGTTGGAAAATTAGTTTTCACTCAGATCATAATGGCTTAAATTTCACTTGCATAAATGATTTTAAAAGGTGCATTGGGAATTGGGATTCTAGAAACGTAATGTGACTATTTGAGTAAAACCTCATGATAATTATTGTTAGAGTGATGTTTTCATTATAGGAAAATGAATCTTAGGGATGATAAGTTATAACACAGGGAGGTTGTGAAGACCTATTTTTTGAACAAAAATAAAATCCAATGGAATTTAAATTTCTACATTTACTGTATGGGTTGTTTTACCAAGTGATACTCGGAGTGGAGTTATGGGATTTTCATCACAAAAATGTATTATTTTTGAATTTGGTTCATGTCCTATGGGTGTTCATAAGGTATTCAGCCAATTTTTGGTATTGTCGAGCTCTGAAACCTCATTTCAAGAAGAGCTGGTTGGGGCGCATAATTGGTTTGACACCATGTGGCCCTCAGAATGAAATCTTGCGGTGTGTTTATTTTTTATAAATTAATTAATAAAATTAAATATAAAGGAAAATAAATTTTGTGAATATAAATGGGGAATAAAAAAATTTAGAAATTTTTTAATAAAAATAATAATAACAATATTTTTTTTTGTTAGTCATTTTTAGTGACCTAAAGAGGTCTCCCCCTACCACTAGCACCCCCCCTATTTGTCTGAACCCCTAGTGCCTGACCCATTCTCCTCTGTCTCCTTATACACTCGATTATTTCACCTCAATGATTCATGATTTCCCTTATAATCCTTAATGTATGGTCATCTGCTCTCATATTCTCCCTCGCTTTTGCATTTTTTACTCTTATTCGGCACCCGGTGAGGTGCAGTAGATCCTAAGGTTAGAGACTAACCCATTTTTCTGTTTTTCATTCAATGTTAAGTTATATGAATGGTCTCTTTGGATCCCTTCAGGTATATTACGGCATCCGCTGCTGTAGGTGACGAAGATGTATTTGATTTGGTTTTCCAATGGTATATGGTAGGGTTTTCATCTGTTCCTTTTTGTTGTTCCATTAAATATTCGGGTTTTCAAATATTGTGAGTTCCTTGTATTTTTAATCAAGTGTGGAGAAACATTGTGTTAAAAAATTCCTAGTGATTAGTGTTCTTCTTGTTTCCTCTTTGAGGTAGGATCCCTTTCCCTTACCGATAAAATTAATAATGCCTTAATTTCTCTCATTTCTCACTTCCATGAAGTTAATTAGTGCTAGACGATTTTCAAATAAAGGATTATTTATGAAACCTGAGCTATTTGATAAGAAAATATATTGTTTTTTAAATAAAACCCCTCTAATGGTGGTGCGCTGTCTTTGAAAACCACAGTGATGATTTATGATTTTTAGCATGCTTGGTTTATAGCTTGGATTTTTTCTTATGCCTTCATGTTAGAGCTAATAAAGTGTAATGCTAGTATGTGGCCCAGTTGTTATTACTATAAAATAGGGTTCCCCTTTATAAATGTTTCATTGAACCAAATAACATTTTACGAACATGGATATTTTATAAATTGAATATCTTACATTATGAATAAGAATTATTAGTGTGGATAATTTATCCTTTATCCCATCATTTTGAAATTTTTTTGGAATTGTGTTGTTATAACTATACTCAGATCCATCCAGTGAAGCCTTGTTTTAGCATATTAAATTAATTATTATTCCTTGTCATTTCCATTGTGATCTTCTTTTAGGGTGAATCCCGTTCGAGGTGTTCCCCTTCGCCTTAGCCTTGGCCATCCCTATTGGGTGCACCATTCCAAATTATAATTTTTTTCATTGTCTTAAATGTTAAATATACCTTGGTTATCTGTGTAACCATGGTGGAATGCTTTAAATTGTTATAATGAGTTAAGAAGGATGTTTAACCATTTTTTGGTAAATTCAATGAGTTGTTTTAAGAGAAATGGATAATGCATGTTAGTGTTGACATTATTAAATGAATATAATGGTATCAAATGGATTTACCACAAGGGATGGTAAGGACATTAACTATTTCATACTCATAGTTAAATGTTTATAATGAAATTTAATTCCATAATGGACTTTTCCATGGAAAATGATATTCATGAGAGGCATTTTCCTAATTTATTAAATTATAAATATGAATATGTGTCTTATACCCTATTTCACACATTTTGCTTACTGAATTGTTCCAAAAGTGGGTGGTACAAACTAAATCTATTTTTATATTATACAATTATTTATAGTAATTATGATAAGTGTGATCACCCCATCACCTCAAGTGCTTGACCAAATAAATTGGATAATCCCTATTAAACTAAAATATTTTTTTACACCACCATTAATTTCATTTGGGTCCATATACAAAGTGATTGAGATGTGTAGCCACCCGATATGAGTGTTATCCTTGGAAATTATTAAGACATGGTCTGTTTGACTCTAAATCACTATAATAAATTGGATAATTTTTTTATTATTGTATTAAATTTTTTAATTAGAATAATAATAATTTTGTGATTTATTATGATAGAATAACTTTGGTTAAATTAGTAAATGAATATATTAATGAATTTAGGGTTGAATGATTATTTAAATAGGTTTGGTATAATTATAATGAGAATTAGGATCCTGGATTAATGAAATTAATTGGTTTGACATATGGTAATTTTTATAAATTGATCATTCTATCTTCTGATGATAAATATGGTATGATTGATACTAGACCTATGATTTTTTTATTTATATTTTGAAATTATGTGATATTGATGTTATTGATACCTAAGGGTTTGATACTAATTGGCATGTTGAGTTTGTTTTGATACGACTCAGGTTTAATGTGGATTTATGAGGGATTGTGGCATGTTCTTCCATACCGCCTGAGGGCAAGGTGCATAGGTACATGATGCATGAGGGAAGAGTATATAATTATATGGGATGTCCGAGGACTCATGATTGGTGTAAATTCCTAAGGGATGTGTGCACATTTTCATACTACATGAGGGATGGGTGCATTGGTACTAAATTCCCGAGGTCAAAGTATATGATTTTGTAGGATGCCTAAGGAATGGATTCAAAATCCCATGATGCCTAAGGGAAAGATTCTAGTTATACCTGGGGGAGATATTTTGGTTAGTCTAAGGGAAGAGGCCATATGTTTATGGTATATTATAAGTGATTCATCATCATTATGTGAATCTGCCACTATTTTGGGTGACCCATCTTGTTGTAGGAGAATCTACCCACATACATAGATATCTTGCAGGGCACCAGAGCAGGTATAGCCGCCAGGTGTACTATAGGAACCTCGTCGGGTTGTTGTTTATTTATTCAGAACTACTTATTTATTTTTATCCTCATACATGCTCACTAATTTACATTAAATATCATTAATGGATTGGGATACCAAATATCAATTTCGGCCTACTAAGATTGTTATCTAAAATCCTACTGGGGTTTCATTTCACTACAGTACCTGAGTGGACCTTATATTTGTAGGACCTTGGTTGATTTTTAGTGTTGTTTAGCTTCTACCTAGGAGTTAGGGGAACATGATCGAGCCAGATCTCGGGATTATCATGGAGATAGTCATTGAGAATTTATCTTTTATTACATTGTATTGTTCTGGTAACTCATAATTAATTCACTTAAAGTATCATCTGTTATACATACTTTATTGTAAATTGGTGTTGGAAACTTTCATTCCGATATTATATTATTATACCACTGCTTGTATTTATTTTATTACTACTTATAAATTTTTTCTATTATTTATTATCTAATAAACCATTGTATTACTTCGGTTGAAAGGGTATAGTCTCAACAAAATACCATCAATGGATCCTCACTACTATCCTGCAGCCTCTAGTGTATTGGGAGGGGTTCTTGAGGCCATGTGACCCATCCGTCTGACCATTGATTTAGTAGTGAGATGGTTTGGGATGATGTAGGACCACTAATAAATGATTGTGATGTCCCGATGAAATCTTCAACCTAATTTGAATTGACATATGAATCATTGTTGGTTTTTGTAAATAATATTATAATTGAACACATTTTTTTTGAACTATTAGGAACATAAAATAAATGTACTTCCTATAATTCCATTATAAATGGTTCATCTTTTTACCCTTCCATACTGAAATAAACATTCATGAATCCCTTTTCATCTATTTTAACTACAATCATGTTATCATCCTACTTTTATAGAAAAATTAGAACATGGAACATTGTAAAATTCCACTTCAATATTTATGTGATGATGCCAATGTACGACATATTCTCATAAATTGGATTTTTTTTATTTGTACTAGATACATGAATCACTTCATCCATAATTATAACTCCAATATTTTCCATGGTACTACGTTCATCATACTAATTTATATAGATTATATAACCATTAATCACACAACCATTATATGATAATACATGCATACTTGGTCCTATAGCTATCTATTGAAGTCATATTGAAATTGAATCTATATTTCTATATGACTCTTTAAAAATATAGTCTTGAAACCATCATATAAGTTTTTGATTATGTGTATTTGATATCCCTAATCCTTCCCTTAAATCATTCAAATTCCTAATAATTACTTTGTGGCTTTCAAAATAAGGTGAAACCTATAAATAATTATTTAAAATGAAAATGTGACCCTCTCCCACATTGAAATTTCAATTTTGACAATATTAATTCTATAAATATATTAACCCAGAATTCTCCAATTATGATGAGATTTTGGTAGAACAATGCTTCTAACATCTTATAGTTAGTTGATATATAATTAAATGGCTTCCTCAACAACATATCATTTTTCAATACAACCTCCTTGTTGATTTCAATTTATTAATACCCTTTCAAAATTATTTATATATTGTTCAATGGGATATATCCATCTATAATTTATAGGATAACATAGTCAAACATTCCTTACTAAGTGAACCATCAAATGACCCAACATATCAGATAATTCCACTAAGAAGTACATATCCAAATCACATAATAATATAAAAATTTCCTTTTCCATATTTATAAATTCATTCTTCTCTTTATTGATATGAAAAATAAAACCATATTTTTTAATATATGAAGTAAATTATTAGGAGAAATTCATTTTAATAATACATGAATTGTAACATGATATTGATGTGATTTCCTAACCATTGACATAAAATTGAAAATTGAAATGATATTATTGATAATTAATGAATACAACTCTTGAAAATTTATATCATTCAGGATGTTTTGAAACGGGTATTCCTATTACATTGAATGATTGTAAGTAGCTAGAAGATGAAATGTCCATTTTTTACTCTTCACTTGTGCTAACTCTTCCCATGTCCCAATGTCAGTAATGTATCACCTAGAATTAATCACACCCATTGTTTTTTCAGGTGCATTTAATAAACTTCCAAAGACTCCATCATGTAGATTTTTTTCCACATTAATAACATCAATAAAATTCCTAACATTGAAACAATTCAATTATAGTAATTCGAACAAATTGATCTCTTTTTCCAATCGATTTTTTAATCCTTTTCAAAAAAAAATATCAAAATGAGTTTCCATATCTTATACTTTTTCAAATAGATGATCACCTATTAGTGGATACAATGATGTACCATCCTCTGATATCCCATTGAATGATTTCCTCAAATATCATTATTTATATCATCTTGGTAGAAAGAGTTGTTATCCTAGAAACATAGTCTTGGAGGAATTCTCCAACCTAATTGACTATCTACATTCTTCAAAAATGGGACACCCTTATGTTACATTAATTCTATATCCTGAAAATTTTACATATGTTGGAATTTCATTTATCATCCAATGAAATATGGATCACAATTTGAAATCTTCACTTTTGTAAGCATCATACAATTTAACAATAGAATCCAATAATAATTTCAAATCTTTTATCAATGGACACAAATTAGCATCAATATCATTACCCGTTTGTTTTGTTCCTAATATATGAATATATAACATAATATATTTGGATTTCATGTATAACTACAGTGAAAATATATAATTTACCAACATAACTAGGCCTATACTGTGGGTACTCCTTTGAAAACTAAAATTATCCACTACATCTATATATAGTGCAATACGAAGTTTTTTTAGATTATTTAAATATTCAAGAAAATCATAATCTATTTTCTTCCACAGAGCAGAGTGAATCAGGTGATGAAGTTTCCCATATTTAATTTCTAGTATCTACATGCCATGTTATTTACCTTATAGTCTTCTCACTTCCATTTAAGATCTTAAACCTTGAAATGATTACAAAGTACTATACAACATTTCTTGGACAAGATTCATCATTCTTATATCGACATGCACCACATGTTTTAAATTTTTTATGTAATTCAAGGTCTGTGTGAAATAGTGTACATTCATATGGATAGGAATGTATTCCTTCATAGATTATACCCATTGAACATATAATTCATTTATCTTCATATGATCAGCAAGGAAACCCACTGTCTTCTTGGAACATATCATTAAAGATATAAAGTAGTTCAGTATAACTGGTATCCCTCTTTAAGATTTAAACTTTTATATTATATAGCTTATGTATGGATAATAATGCTATATATTTAATATAACCAGTATAAAATTGAATCCATTCACACATCTATAACTTCTAAAAAAATAGGACAATCATAATGGTCATATTAAATTTTCATTATCATTTACTCAATATAATATTTCTCATCATTCACACATGTAATGATATACTTGATACGATCATCATCATTATGTTCATTTTTAATCATATCACATGATCCATATAAGGAAGTGTTATCCCAGTCACTATATGCATTCAATTTTTCACCCTGTTTAGTCCAAAATTTATAACTTTTATCTATTCTGTGAGAGATCATTTATTCTTCGAACAATTATAAACTAATTATTCAAGAATAAAAATATCCTATACATGGTAAAAGGATTTGAGAAAGTTAATGGGTATTATATTTTGGAAAGGTGATGAGCTCTTTAATTTAAACCTCATAAACTTTTGTCATACAATTTTAATCCATCCATTTTTATTCATATCCATCCTATTTTATTCGGTAATGTTAATATTTAAAAAAATATATAAATACACACAAGAATATGATCTTAGAACCCATAAAATTTCACTGTTAAAGAACCATTTATGCTACATGAAAAAATTGTTCTATTATAATAAGAGTTTAATGATTTATATTGAGATTGTTTTATAGTGTTTGAAATCATTGAAAGAAAGAAAAATGTGTTATATATAAATTTAAAAATAATCTAGATAAATTTTCATCTATTAAAAAAAATAGAGATCAAGGATATTTTATGTAAATTTTCAAGGTGGGATTACATCATGAGGTAAGAGTTTATGATTATTACATTCTCTACTATGTTTTTGGTAGTTGGGTTTAGTTTCATTAATAGGATTATTAGGAGCTCATATTTATCTTTTATCAGATGATGAAAACATTGATTGGTTATAATCACATGGTTTTCAGAACGCAAAATTTAAAGAAAATATTTAATTTAAATATAATGAATCAAAATTAGTAGGAGGAGGTTCTCAAGATACTGGAAAAACTAATTAAACACATAATTGGGGTTTTTTGAATGCTTCAAATTTAAACAACTCACATGGATAGGATGAATCGTTAATGAAGAGAAGTATAAATTAATAATGGGTCTCAAAGGAAAAAAATCAACTTCAATGCATGTTTAATAAGATTTCTAGTGGGATTAGATAATAGAATCATCTCACACAAATGATTGGAGTATAATCCCAACTACCTGGGATAACCAAGAAAAAAACTAAACCATGTTGGAACCAATAAACGGAATCAACTATGGAAAATAAAAAAGTGAAAACTATGGAAAAGGTCAAGAAAACACTAAAAAGAAAGATCCACTTTCTAATTGTTAGTGAGATTGAAATGAAAGTATAAGGAATCCATGATGGAGTCATCAAGGGGAAGAAGCTATTATAAGTGAAAAATTGCAGACTTGAGGAACTGCGAATGAAAACTATGTTGATTTAACCTATATATTATTTGAAATCATCACTTTACATGATGACTTGGTAGATTTATATCAATGAATATGTGGACCTTTCATCCCCATCCTCATTCCGTAGGGAGCTCCATGAAATTATAGAGAAAAATTTAAAAAATAATATCTTGTGTAAGATTAATTTAATGATATCTCATATGATTCAGTAGATAGAAAATATCCATAAAATTAGGAGAGTGATTGAGATCAACAAGAGGAGTAATTGATGTTTATTCATTTATTCACTTTGTAGATGGTGTGTTAGGTGTTTTTTGAGAGACAATATCATTAGAAGAAATATTTTACCTTTTTCAGATGATGAAAAAGTTGATAGGAAACAATAACATTGTCTTGATAACCAATCATTTGAATAGAGTCTTGAAATTAAATGAAATGAACCAGAATTATTAGGATTGGGTTCCCATGTTTCATTCCCATTTTAGATGGTTCATATTTTATCAAAGGGGCCTTTCCAAAACTCGTGAAAAGAAGTTTAATTAATTAAAAATTTCATAACACATTAAAACATTAAATTTATTAAATCAAAGGAATTTTTTTTAAACAACCCAAGAGGCATAAAACCAAAAACAATCACCCTAATAAGTATTCAAAAAAATTAAAACTCATTTTCTAAAAACATTGTATGGAATTAAAATAAGACAATTATGGCATTGTAATTTGAAAGGGCTTACAACTTTTGAAAATTCCATTGGAGAGTCCCATTTTTAATGACAACATTTAAAAACCATATTCAAGATATAAAAATTGAGTTATTAAACAACACTTTGTCCTTACACAATTATTTATTTATAAATATAGATATTTCTCATCCTATTTTACAAATGCACACATAATTATGTGTGGATATACAATAATGTATCTATATTTATATCTACTTATATGTGTATAAGTATCAAAAGTTTTGTGAAATAAATTTTTATCAAGATATTTATATATATATAATCAGAAGAAGTCACGTAAAATAAATTAATACAATTTTATAATTCCAATGAAAATTATAAAAATTCAGGAAATATTAAAATAATTGGTGTTCTACTACCTTGTATTTGATGTAAATGGGAAGAATTGTTTGATTTTAATATATTGGAGTTGGAAGGATACATGGATCTTGGAACATATTACCATTCAAGAACTACAAAAAACATTCATAGTTTGCATTTGTAGTCTCCACCTTATATGATATGTGGGAACAGTTTTTGCAGTGCAAAGCTAGAAGCTCCATTCAATTGATGTGAGTGATTATGATGAATGAGTGAAAGTAATGTGAGGGCGAGGGGGAGAAGCAAAAATAGATTGAGGAGAGGGAGTTTGGGTGGAGAATTAGTGAAGTAGATTGAGGAAAAACAAGATCACTCGTGTGTGCTATTCAAACCCTTTGGAAAATTTAAAAACACACAAAGATGATCAAGTGTAAGTGAAGGATTACAAGGCACATACATAGAGTTTTGAAAGTGACAATTCATCTAAGATGTTCAAGGGAGGGAGATGGAAATGCTCCAGTTCGGCTAGAGATTGAATTTGCCAAGGATAGAGAACTCAGTTTGGGTTCTATTTAAAAGACTGGTAAGGGTTTAATAGTCACTTTAAAAATCCACTAATAATGATTGGTTTTATCAGCCCCAAAATAATAAGCATTGATAAAACCCCTCTTTATCAGCACTAATAAAGAATTATATTTATCGATGCTAAAAAAGCGTTGACGAAATATATATTTATCAATGATAGAATTTTAACACTAATAAAAATATATTTTATCTGTGCTTTATAATTAGTGTTGATAAAGGCCTATATAATTAATTTTAATAATTTAATTAATTTAATTTAAAATTAAATCTAAATAATTATATATAAATTTCTAACAAAATTATAAATATATTTAAGGAATTCTAAATTTTTATTTATAAGTTAAATTATAAATAATTATTAATTAATATATAATTATAAACAAATAATTATTTATGAAATTAAAACAATTAAAAGGAATAGTAAATATGATTTTAAATAAATAATTATTATTACATATTTATAATTATAAATAAATATATTTTTAAATATTTTAATATAATTATATATATAGTTATAAAACTATATATATTTTAATAATATATACATATATAATGAAATATAAATATATGAATTTATTATTTATATATATTTATTATTATTTCAAAATTACCTTTGTATATTTTTTTTATTTATAATTATATAAAAACATTTTAAAAATTATAAATAATTATTTTTAATTATAAATATAATTATATATATATTAGAAAATATTAATATACTTGATTTTAAATATAATAAATATATTTAATGACTAAATATATTTCGTATAATTTTACAATTATTCAAATATATAATTAATTGTTTATAATTATTTAAATTATTTAAATATATATATATAATTATTTATTTATAATTATAAAAATAAAATTTTATCAAAATAGTAAGTATGCAATTAAAAATCAATTTATATATAAATATTAAAATATTTATTTATAAATATATTTATTTATAAATATATGTAATTATGAATATATTTACTTATAAATATATTTATTTATAAATAATTATTTAAAAATATAAATATATTTCTTTGTAAATATTTCTTTATATATATAAATTTTAAAATATATTTTTAAAACAATATTTATAACATTATTAATGAATATATAAGGTTAAATGCATGAATGTTAAAAATGACTGAAATCGAATAATTAAAAATGAAGACTTCAAAAATATTTGTAAAATGGATAATTTGTATTATTTATAAAAATTATTAAAAGAACAGATGAATATTTATTAAAATGAAGATTAATATACATTGAATTTTTTTAAAAAAAAATTAAATAAATATGATTAAATTTGAAAATTATTTAAATTCCAATAGTATAAAAAATTAATAAATAATTAAAATAATAAAAAAGTCTATAAATTAAAATAATTTCAAAAATGATAAAATAAAATTAAATAAAATAATAAAATATTAACTATTTAAATAAAAATATAATTAAAAAATCATTTAAATAGATTAATTCTATAAATTTCCAAAATATTTTAAATTTTAAATCTTAATCAACAAAAACCAAAAAATATTACTCATATAAATTAAAAACATATTTAAAATATTTCATTGTTTTGTGAATTAATATATTTATAAATAATTATTAAAAATAAATAAATTCCAATATATATAAAAATCAATAAAAATTAAAAATTAAATAGTTATAATAATTGATAACTTTATTAAAATGAATAAATAGAATTTTATAGACAAAAATATTCTAAAAATTGATATCATTTAATATTGACTACGTGAATTTAAAACACGTACGGAAATCAAGGAAGTATTAAAAATTACATTTAAATAAATTAATTATATAAATTTTAATCATTTTAAAAATATTACTACTTAATAAATAAAATTGAACAAATACTAACATTATGAATTTAAAAAATAATAATAATAAAACTTAATAAAATATAAATATGTATGAAAACAAATAAATTCCAAAAATATTTTTTCAAAAAATAAAAAAATATACATCAAATTTGAAGTAAGTACGCACCAAAAATACATATGCGCGCATGTTCTATACACCAATATTCACATCCCATGTACATGTATAAGATCTATATACACATATAAACAATAGACACACACAACATAATGCATACACATATATACACATAGGCGCTGATAAAAATATATAAATTCAAATATGACATATTAAAAATACCTCAATTTTTTATATAATTGATTATATTATTACTAATATATATATTAATATATCAAATTACATTAATTATATACATGAATTGTGTAATTTATGTACATAAATAAACATAATTTTTTTGATATAAATATGAATATTTAATATAAATTAATAATATTTTTTTATAAAAGGTTTTTTTTCTGAATTAAGAAATTTACTGATAAATCTTCACCATTATCAGTGATAAAAAATGCGTGGAAAATGTGTACTCTTTTATCTGTACTTTCTTTATTGTTGATTAAAGTAAGCTTTATCAATACTTTTCACAAGAACATATAAAAGTTTCCTTTTTATTAGTGATTTCAATTTAGCATTAATAAAATTTTGTACTGGATAAAGCGTGTTTTGTGGTAGTGTTTGTGATATCTCTATTTCACATGCAACTCATATTCATAGCTCAAATACTCATCATGATTTTCTTCTGAAACATCTAAGCTTCAATATCATCTTGGATAATAATCATCAGTTACAATGACGATTTTTTCCTGAAGAGATCATTGTGTCATCGTCATTTTTATATTCCCTTCAATCATCCAACAATTATTTCATGATAAACAAAATCATTGGTTGATCAATATTTCAATGAAACCATAATATATTAGGGTGTAATGAAATTATCATGGGTATTTTCTGGTTTAAATAATGGTTATGGAAGTTGATCTCATGAATATAGACATGGCATCGAGTCTTGTGATCATAATATTAAACTCAAATATGAGACTTATATTATTCACTCTCATTGTATAATAATATGATGTTGAGGAAAATAACATCATCATAGATCTTGAATTTCATGTTTTTTCTGTATGAAATCTAGTGTAATAGCCTAGAAAAAAAGATGAAGATTTCAACGTCATCATATCACACAACATTATACACAATATGTACAATATTTTTATAGTATGAATAGGAATCCTACATTAGATTTACATTTTTTTGAACTATATAATAAAATCAAGAATGTTGTAATTCACTCGATAAAATATCTTAGGCCTCATAAAGATCAATGGGTAATAGGTATCCACACACATGTTTATCATTTTTTCTTCTTTCCAACACTAACCCATTCAGGCATAATGCACTCCTCCTACTACTGTTGGCTTGTCATATTTTCCATTAAGATTTGAAGACCCTATGGTGGAGCCATTTTTTATTAACATATTTTTAAAACCATTTCCAAATGAAATTCTATAATCCCATACCTCACAAGAAAACTTCTTGAAATGTAGTTTAGAATTATTTGAAAACATTAAATTTCTTACTAAACTATCAACATGATTTATAATTTTCCTTAACTTCATCCATGAATAACTGATATTTATAATATTTTTAAACACATGGATGGAATTTTCCAAACCTATTTTTTAATAAATGTCATTTTATATCTATAAAACTAATTGAAAGGTCTTTTTCTATTTATTGGATGATAAAAATTATTAATACTACATATTTCCAAGATTTTATCTTTTCAACCTTACATATTCATGTCATCATATACATAAAGATAAACACCCTTATTGACAAAAAATAAAATTATTAGGGATGGTCTCTTCAGTCTCTACATTTTTTTTTGTTTTCAATACCCATATCATGTAGAGACCTGAAGCTCGACGTACATTGACATTACATTACATTTGTGAAATACTTAGTACATAACAAAAACACACACACAAGGATCTTAATAGTTTAGTGTCTTTGGAATCTCGGAGTATAATCTTCTAATCCTGGTGAAAGATCTTCAACATCTACCATAAATATCTTCCCTTTTTTTATATCTAAAACATTTCTTTATATCCTAGGGAAAAGTAAACATAAAAGGGTGAGATCAAATTCTCAGTAAGGTTAAACAAAATAAATATCAATCACATCATATTCATAAGAACATAACATTTTGGAAATCTTAACCTGCAAAAAAGAGCATAATTTCATAACATGGGGTAAATCATAGTAGTGAAATGAAATCACAATAATCATAACATAAAACATGGAACTTTGTGGAATACACACATAATCATAGAGAATCATTTCTTGTTAGTCATGACTCATTTCCAAGACTATCTTAGTGGACAAAGTCCCTTTCTAAATCGAGTCACCCTCGTTTCAGTCCTGTTTCACTAAACCGGTATAACCTACCATTCCAGCCATGTATATCTCATGAGATATGAAATCTTTACCCAATACATTGGAGGGAGATATAGGTCCCACCCATCTTATAATGAATCCTTTCTTATGTGTGCCACATAATCATAAACAATACATCATAGCGTAACCCATGTAATAAAAATGGGATTCTTAAACAACATGACATCATAAAACAATTCATATAAGACAAAGGAATTCATAAAAATATTTCCATCACAACATAATCAAATCCATGTAATAATAGGGATAAAAACATAACCCTTTTATTATCTTATATGGAAAATAATTTTGATAAAATACTTGAACTTCATTCTTGAAGAAAATATCCTTTCTACTTCAAAAACACTTTTCCGTTCTTAACATGTCATAAAATTTTAAACTAAAAGAAGTTGATTAAAAATAAACTTGAATAATTGTAAAGGAATCTTCTTGGAAATAATGTTTTATAAATCCATTCATGCCGTATAAGTTAAAAAAACATTCTTCGTACTTTTGTCAGAAAAGTCAAAAAGTACCTCGTACGAAAAATAAAAAAAGATTCCTTTCATTTCTTTTACTAAATACTCACCGAAGGGTAAAAATGGATTTAAAAAATTGTAGAAGGATGGAAATAATATTACATATTTATGAAACATGGATGTGGATGATAAAATACACCCCAGTAAATACTTACGAATAAACAATCTCGGATAAAAATGAGATTGTGATATTTCCCTTACCTTAGGTCCGACTTGCTTTGTAAGTGTCCAAACCTCATGTATAATGATTTAAATCATGTTACTGACTTATTCCAGAATCGTATTCATTGTTATTATATAATATATGGTCCACTTATGACTTTATATTACCCGTTCTTTTGTAAAGTCATGTTAAAGTAGCGTTTTGGGTAAAATCGTCTCATTTGTCGTTCGTGTTTTTAACTTGTAATTATTAATATGATTACTTAGATCATGATTACGTAATTACAGAATATAAAACATGATTTATATATATATATATTCCGAATATACATATATAATAAATCAGTAAATGGAAAGAAATACACCGTTCATGGAGACGGTAATCCGTACGTACGCATGAATGCTGTTTTCGTTTCCTTATTGAATTGAATGGAATTAAGTAGATGACATAAATATAAATATAAATAATTACAGTATCATTATTAGGTCATATATTTCATTAGTACTTATTATATATACTTTATAATCATTCATTAATGGTTAATCATTGAGAATGAATCTCATCGCGTCGTGGAGACGGTAGTCCGTACGTACGCACGAGCGATGATATCGTTTCCATGGTCGTGGAATTGTGTTGAAGTGTATGTAGACTATTTCAGTATCAATATCACTTTATAATAATTATATATAGTTACTCATTACACCATTATACCCATCCTATTAAGGTGGTGGTGGAAAATCGATTACACCACGACGTGGAGATGGTATTCCGTACGTACGCACGCGCGGTGATTTCATTTTTCCGTAGGATGGATAGAAGGTGAATTAGAGTTGTTTCATATTTATAATAACATATCAGTATGTATGTAATACTGATGTTATTACTTTGTCATGAAACAACTAAAGAAGAAGAAGTTGAAGAAGAAAGAAATTGAAAAGATCGGTAATGGATGTTACCTCTTCTTTGAAACGCCTCTTTGAATCCTCCACTTAGGGAACTATGATTGGTCTTTGAAGAATACCAGGACCTCTATGATTATTCTAGGGAAGTGTAGAAGGGATTTTGGCCGGGGTTGGCCGAGATTGAGTGCTCAAATTGGTGTGAGGTGGAGGGGGAGGAGGTGTCCTTTTATAAGGGAGGAGAGGGGCACCTTAGGAATATCTCAAAATATTATTTTATATTAAAGTCAAAATCGGTTTATAATGGTTCCAAAGGGACTTATTTCGAAGCTAAAGTGGGTATGGGTTGCAATCCTATCATCCAATAGTATTTAGACAAGTTTAGGGTATTATTTTAACCTTATCAATTAGATTTAACTCTAAGTTAAATAATTTAACTTTTACCGTGTCTTTTTGTTTTCTTACACTATATGGTTAATATACTTACTATAACATGCCAAAAGAACCCCAAATTATTTATTATTAATATATATATCCTTATATAAGTCATTTGGCCGAACCTTAGATTTTTAGGAATAAAATAACAATTAATAATATAATATTTTACTTAAAAACTATTTTGTGTCAATTTTGACACTATTTGATTTATGATTTTTGTGAAAGTCATAACAGAATTATATGTTCGAACCAAGTTGATTAAATCAACCCTAATATATCATATTAACCAATAAAATTAGTGGAATTCATAAAAAATCTCAAACTACATTTATTTTGGTGTGTATAACATTAATTATGTCAATATTTCATTAATAAGATAATTACTGCATCATCATTGTGTCATAAATAAATTAAATTATTTAATGTCTAAAAATTACAAATAAAATACCATTATATATGAAATCCTTTTATCTTTATAATGAATATTTATAGTCGAATTTATCTTATGTATAACCCCATATTAAAAATGTTTTAGTAAATAAACTTTGATTTTAACTCTTTTAACCCTTCTTTAAATAAATTTATAATAAATGTCCAAATCTAATCCAAGTGTGCCTAAATGGTCATATTTTATTCCTAAGTTTGTTTTTGGTCTAATTACACTTTTCCAATAGAATTAGGACATGTGTTAGGGTAATAATAATATCATTTCTACCCTTAATTACCCTATATACTTTTAACTGTGGTAAAAAAAGTAAAAAGTTACTATTCACCAAAAATTATTTTCATCTCATTGAACCACATTTTACTTACTGACATCAACCGTGTCTCTCAGATTTTTGAAATTCCATTCACATAAGCGGTAAAATTAAGATTTATGAAGAAATTAATTTTTTTAACTACCACTTAGTAGTTTCACTATTAATAAAAAATTGATGTTTTTCAGAACAATGCCAAAATTTAATCCTAATCTATATTTCATATTCCGAATTCAAAAATGAATTCTATTTTACCAAATTCATAACATAGAAGTTGCATTAATTAATTTTATAATTAAATCCCACAGTTAAAACAAATAGCGTGTTTTTTAAGAAACAATATCTATCAAAAGATTGACACTTGTTTATGTCTGGTTTAAATGTGAAATTACATCCAATGACCAACATTGTATTAAATTGTAAAAATATATTCTAAATACACTTTCAAACCACTAAAATTAATAATTTATCACTATTAATTATTCCGATTGAAAAAGTTGTTTTTAATTAAAATTTAGTAATTTTCACTATTCATCAAAATATGAAAGTTATCCAAAAATCACCAAAATTTCACCTTAGGCTAAATTCGATACTCCGAATCCAAAAATGAAGTCCATTTTGAGAGCTAAAATTTCTAAAATTTTAAAAGGTGGTTATTACTATTCATAACGGCTTGTTATAATAATATTTTAATAGCATATCGTTGTTTAGTGAAACTTGGTATTGCGTACTACACACGCTATCGAGGAAGGTCGCGATTGCGTGTAATGAAAGGCAAGTTAAGGATGTGTGTTGTGCAAGCTCCTTTTGCTGTAGCGTACAACACAAGACATTAATGAAATTAAAAAGAATATTTTTCATAAAATCTCTGGGTGTTACATTCTACCCCCCTTAAAATGAATTTATCCCTCGAAATTCGTTGGGGTTATAAATGGTTTACTACTCGAAAGTTTCTTTAATAGAAACCCACATCGTAAAAAGGAATACCAAAACCAATCTTTAAAAACAAAATTATGAAATGTAACGGTTACCCAAATAAACTAATCACTGGGTTTCCACATAGGTGAAAATATGGATATGGAAGAAAAATCTGACCATCATGTTCTGATGGAGAGTGGTAGAGAACATGGCTATAGAAAAGCCAACAATCACAAATCCATAAATTTGTGACGATCTAAGGTACCATCTGATTAATCAGATATGAGAGCACTAGGACAACATTTTTGGTTTTCAAGATCGTTTCCCTAAAGTTGAAGAATTTGAATTAGAATAAATACTTACTTTATTTTGGTACAATCTCACTGTTGTTCGTTCCTTGTACAATTTCCACTTCATCTCTTAAATAAATGAAGTTGAATTTGTTATTCGTGAAGTGTTATCAGATCATGTGATAGAATGACGGGTCATTCCATCTGTCTCAAACAAAAGGTTAGAAAAAGTTATTAAATATTCATAAGTAATTCTATAGTGAGATTAATCATATATGGTTCCTAAAATGGACTTATACTTAATATATCATACTGCTTAATAAAATAAAACTAGTTTCTACTAAACAGGGACATCCTGTAGGCCAGTGGTAGGCAATAAAGGCCAGTCGCACTTCGGTTGTGGGTTCGATTCCCACAGCCTTGTCCGACGCGATGGGAGGTCGCCCGTCCTGTAGGTTGTCCTTTTTCTAAAACTATATTACTATAACATCCCATCAATAATATCGAAAAAACTTCTATCCTTAAACAATACTAACTTATGTCCAACATAATCCATTCCAATCTTTAGGCTTATCCATAATACTTCAGTCCACTCTCATAATATAGTGAAAACGATTACCAGAGATTTAATACCATCGTTGATCCCCATATATCATAAAATATGTCTTATTGGTCACATTCCAAACATTCAAAGGCCTTAATCATGTACTCTCTTTAATACCCATTGAACCTTAGTGAAAACATGAATGCAGTTAAAAGTTAACACTTTCCATAAACCAAAATCCTCAAAATTATTTATACTCAAACCATTATATCACTTAGTACTTATATCAATCATGAGCTCATTAATACAATCAAACATCTCATTATCGTCTTATCCCTTCATTATGCGCATATCATCTACATTCCAAAAATATCTGAATGACCTTTCATGGATAGTGGTACCATTAATCATACACTTTCAAAACTCAAGGAAAGACAACAGTGTAACAATCCTTAGATGTCTCATTATTCCATAGTACCATGAGATTTCTTATACAACATTACACATGATAAACATGTAATCATTCCACTACATTCTTAAACCATTGACCGAGCTTCAACAATTCTTTCATCTCACATATCATTTGTAATCTCTTCATCATCATCAACATAAATACTACACATACGACCATACTGATTCTCTTCATGAGACTTTCCCTTAGGGCATTGGTTTGCATAATGCCCATACATTCCACATTTAAAACATTTAACCATTGTTGATGTCATAGGAATACCATTATCCTCATCCCTAGTGTTAACTAAACCTTTTCCTTTGCACTTACTGGCTTTGTGTCCTTCTTTTCCACACCCAAAGCATCTTCCAGTTCCTTTGAAACATTCTCCTTGATGCCTCTTCCCACATGATTTACATAGGAGAAATTGAACTTTCTTTCCTATATGATCATCATGTAACTCCATCTTTCTCTTATTAGCCGAGTCAGGAAATTTACCAAATTTTACATTATTGATCATATTATGAGACTGCTGATTCGGCATAATAATGAAGTTTGGACTTCCAAATCCCATTTAATTTGATTGCTTATGAAGAATATCATTCCATTATCCATCATATCCTCCATTATCGTGAATCATCTTGTTTCCCGCCATTTTCTAAAACCCAAAAAGAATAGTGTGAGATGCAAAAATCATAATAAAGGGGGAGTAACTTCAATATCTAACATCTTAGGTTAAATTCTAAGATTGTTACCATAGTGCTAGGAATATATCCTATATGTATACCTATCCTTAGGGACATCCCTAAACATACCTCAGAAATATCTCTAGGGATCTCACTAACGCTTTCGCATCCAAGTTTCCAAAGGTTGACTAAACCTTTCCTCTGATACCAGCTGTAGCGGTTTGGAATTACTTCTAGTGGACTATAATTGATACCTATCAGGGCACTCCATGGGCGGCTACACCCCCTGGGCGGGATACACCACCATCCCCAGTGGCAGCCATTTCCTCATGAAGCCCTTGGGCGGAGAGCCAGGCTTCGTCCAACGCTCACATGTGAGAGTTCCCAAGGATCGGATACATTCCTACCTCCTTTTCCTTTGATACCAACTGTAGGGACCCGAAGCATGACGTACATTGAAATTACATTACATTTGTGGAATACTTAGTACATAACAAAAAAACACACACAAGGATCGTAATAGTTTAGTTTCTTTGGAAACTCGGAGTATAATCTTCTAATCCTGGTGAAATATCTTCAACATCTCCCATAAAGATCTTCCCTTTTTTTATACCTAAAACCTTTCTTTATATCCTGGGGAAAAGTAAACATAAATGGGTGAGATCAAATTCTCAGTAAGGGTAAACAAAAGAAATATCAATCTCATCATATTCATAAGAACCTAACATTTTGGAAATCTTAACCTGCAAAAGAGAGCATAATTTCATAACATGGGATAAATCATAGTAGTGAAATGAAATCACAATAATCATAACTTAAAACAGGGAACTTTGTGGCATACACACATAATCATAGAGAATAATTTCTTGTTAGTCATGACTCATTGCCAAGACTATCTTAGTGGACAAAGTCCCTTTCTGAATCGAGTCACCCTCGTTTCAGTCCTGTTTCACTGAACCGGTATAACCTACCATTCCATCCATGTCTATATCATCTGATATGAAATCTTTACCCAATGCATTGGAGGTAGATATAGGTCCCACCCATCTTATAATGAATCCTTTCTTACGTGTGCCACATAATCATAAACCATACATCATAGCGTAACCCATGTAATAAAAATGGGATTCATAAACAACATGACATCATAAAACAATTCATATAAGATAAAGGAATTCATAAAAATATTTCCATCACAACATAATCAAATCCATGTAATAATAGGGATAAAAACAGAACCCTTTTATTATTTTAGATGGAAAATAATTTTGATAAAATACTTGAACTTCATTCTCGAGGAAAATATCCTTTCTACTTCGAAAACACTTTTCTTTTCTTAACAAGTCATACAATTTTCAACTAAAAGAAGTTGATTAAAAATAAACTTGAATAATTGTAAAGGATGCTTCTTGGAAATAATGTTTTAGAAATCCATTCATGCTGTATAAGTTAAAAAAACATTCTTCGTACTTTTGTCGGAAATGTCAAAAAGTACCTCGTACGAAAAACGACAAAAGATTCCTTTCATTTCTTTTACTAAAAACTCACCGAAGGGTAAAAATGGATTTAAACAATTGTAGATGGATGTAAATAATATTACATATTTATGAAACATGGATGTGGATGATAAAATACACCCCAGTAAATACTTACGAATAAACAATCTCGGATAAAAATGAGATTGTGATATTTCCCTTACCTTAGGTCTGACTTGCGTTGTAAGTGTCTGAACCTCCTTTATAATGATTTAAATCATGTTATTGACTTATTCCAGAATCATATTCATTGTTATTATATCATATATGGTCCACTTCTGACTTTATATATACCTGTTCTTTTGTAAATTCATGTTAAAGTAGCGTTTTGGGTAAAATCGTCTCATTTGTCGTTCGTGTTTTTAACATGTAATTATTAGTATGATTACTTAGATCATGATTACTTAATTCCATAATATAAAACATGATTTATATATATATATATATTCAGAATATACATATATAATAAATCAGTAAATGGAAAGAAATACACCGTTCATGGAGACGGTAGTCCGTACGTACGCATGAACGTTGTTTTCGTTTCCTTATTGAATTGAATGGAATTAAGTAGATGACATACATATAAATATAAATAATTACAGTATCATTATTAGGTCATATATTTCATTAGTAATTATTATATATACTTTATAATCATTCATGAATGGTTAATCATTGAGAATGAATCTCATCGCGTCGTGGAGACGGTAGTCCGTACATACGCACGAGCAATGATATCATTTCCATGGTCGTGGAATTGTGTTGAAGTGTATGTAGACTATTTCAGTATCAATACCACTTTATAATAATCACATATAGTTACTTATTACACCATTATACCCATCCTATTAAGGTGGTGGTGGAAAATAGATTACACCACGGCGTGTAGATGGTAGTCCGTACGTACGCACGAGCGATGATATCGTTTCCATGGTCGTGGAATTGTGTTGAAGTGTATGTAGACTATTTCAGTATCAATAACACTTTATAATAATCATATATAGTTACTTATTACACCATTATACCCATCCTATTAAGGTGGTGGTGGAAAATAGATTACACCACGGCGTGGAATGGTATTCCGTACGTACGCACGCGCGGTGATTTCATTTTTTCCGTAGGATGGATAGAAGGTGAATTAGAGTTGTTTCATATTTATAATAACATATCAGTATTTAAGTAATACTGATGTTATTACTTTGTCATGAAACAAATAAAGAAGAAGAATTTGAAGAAGAATGAAATTGAAAAGATCGGTAATGGATATTACCTCTTCATTGAAACGCCTCTTTGAATCCTCCACTTAGGAAACTAAGATTGGTCTTTGAAGAAGACCAGGACCTCTATGATTATTCTAGGGAAGTTGAGAAGGAATTTTTGCAGGGTTTGGCCGGGCTTGAGTGCTCAAATTGGTGTGACGAGGAGGGGGAGGAGGTGTCCTTTTATAAGGGAGGAGAGAGGCACCTTAGGAATATCTCAAAATATTATTTTATATTAAAGTCAAAATCGGTTTATAATGGTTCCAATGGGTCTTATTTCGAAGCTAAAGTGGGTATGGGTAGAAATCCTATCAACCAATAGGATTTAGACAAGTTTAGGTTATTATTTTAACCTTATCAATTAGATTTAACTTTAAGATAAATAATTTAACTTTTACCGTGTCTTTTTGTTTTCTTACACTATATGGTTAATAAACTTACTATAACATGCCCAAAAAACCCCAAATTGTTTATTATTAATATATATATCCTTATCTATTTCATTTGGCTGAACCTTAGATTTTTAGGAATAAAATAACAATTAATAATATAATATTTGATTTAAAAACTATTTTGTGTCAATTTTGACACTATTTGATATATGATTTTTGTGAAAGTCATAACAGAATTATATGTTCAAAACAAGTTGATTAAATCAACAATAATATATCATAGTAACTTAGAAAATTAGTGTAATTCATAAAAAGTCTTAAATTACATTTATTTTGGTATTTATAATATCAATTATGTCAATATTTCATTAATAAGATAATTACTGCATCATCTTTGTGTCATATATAAATTAACTTATTTGATTTATAAAAATTACAAATAAAATACTATTATGTAGGAAATCTTTTTATATTTCTAATGAATATTTACAATCGAATTTATCTTATGTATAACCCTATATTAAAAATGTTTTACTAAATATACTTTGATTTTAACTCTTTTAACTCTTCTTTGAATTAAATAATAATAAATGTCCTAATCTAATCCAAGTGGGCCTAAATGATTATATTTTACACTTAAGATTGTTTTTGGTCGACATAAACTTGTCCAATAGGATTAGGACATGTGTTAGGGTAATATTAATATCATTTTTACCCTTAATTACCCTATTTATTTTTAATCATGGTAAATAAAAGTAAAAAGTTAATATTCACCAAAAATTATTTTCATCTCATTGAACCACATTTTACTTACTGACATCAACCGTGTCTCTCTGATTTTTGAAATTCCATTCACAGAAATGGTAAAATTAAGTTTTATGAAAAATTTAGTTTTTTAACTACCACTTAGTAGTTTAACTATTCATAAAAAATTGATGTTTTTCAGAACAATGCCAAAATTTCATCCTAAGATATATTTCATATTCCGAATTCAAAAATGAAGTCTATTTTATCAAATTCATAACATAGAAGTTGCATTAATTAATTTTATAATTAAATCCCGCTGTTAAAACAAATAGCGTGTTTTTTAAGAAACAATATCTATCAAAAGATTGACACTTGTTTATGTCTGGTTTAAATGTGAAATTACATCCAATGACCAACATTGTATTAAATTGTAAAAATATATTCTAAATATAATTTAAAACCACTCAAATTAATAATTTATCACTATTAATTATTTCGATTGAAAAAGTTGTTTTTAATTAAAATTTAGTAATTTTCACTATTCATCAAAATATGAAAGTTATCCGAAAATCACCAAAATTTCACCTTAGGCTAAATTCGATACTCCAAATCCAAAAATGAATTCCATTTTGAGAGCTAAAATTTCTAAAATTTTAAAAGGAGGTTATTACTATTCATAACGGCTAGTTATAATAATATTTTAATAGCATATCGTTGTTTAGTGAAACTCGGTATTGCGTACTACACACGCTATCGAGGAAGGTCGGGATTGCGTGTAATGCAAGGCAAGTCAAGGATGTGTGTTGTGCAAGCTCCTTTTGGTGTAGCGTACAACACAAGACATTAATTAAATTAAAAAGAATATTTTTCATAAAATCTCTGGGTGTTACATATCATATTTCAATTAAATATATGTCCATTACATGTTTACTCGTTTTTATCTCCACCATATTTATTATAAATACAAATGTTGTTTACTATTTTTATCTTCCGACAACTTGTCCTTCCATTTCTGACATTCAATCAAACTTGAATCAATTGAATCGACTATTATCAATACATGTCTACTAATTTATGCCCCTTTAGATAGAAAAATATAATTCTATATAGGCCAACCTAATATAGAAAACAATAGAGAGAAACAAATGTTTTCAAACATTCACATAAAAAGCATACATGTTATGCTAGTTTTGAAGTCCATATGTTAGAAGATGGAAAATAATATTTGTAAACAATATATATACATGCACTCATGTCATCATACCTATAAAAACTATTCAAGTGAATAATGATTTATTCTCCCATTTACTATTCATTTCCATCAACCAATACTCCCCATATTTATCATAATAACCTATGAAACTAATGAAAATTATAAAAGTGTGATCATAATAGATTATCCCCAAATTCTATAAGGTTTTTACATATTTCACGAAAACTACAGATTGAGGATTATATAACTCCTCCTCTTGATTTCTTCACCCGTAAGTGATTCACATATGTTCTATTCATCATGTTTGATATCCTTCTAGTATTTTAGGAATTCTTCAACATGTAATAATTCAATTATGGATTATTATTTCATTTAATTTAATGGTTTTACAACAAAGAACATGATAAATATGACTAATTCACATTGTTAAATATTACTTATTATAATTCTGAGCTAAATTTATATAGTTCATCTACACACACATCTAAAAATAATTCATGAACATGTATCAGGTTCTGATATTTATAAATATGATTTGAATTCACCTCAAATTATTCTATTCATTTCATTAATTAAGAATCAATTTATTCCACACAATTATTTGGCTTTTATTTTTGTAACCAAGGTTGAGTGAATACAACTTAATTCCTTTTCAATTACATTACCTCAAGAACCATCTAGAAATCCAAAAAAAATAGTGGAATGTTTTAATATCATCTTAACATTATCTTAACTTTTAAACCCATAAAATGGATACTCTAGGACATCTTCATCATGTTGGATCTCTGTATTAGATTTGATTCCTGATTTCCAATGTTGATAGTGAACCACAATAGATCATTCTAAGATTTCATTAATTCTGGAATTGTGATCCTAGCTTGCTATGTATCCTTTTTAGTCCCATTTTGAAAAGTTATAAACTTAATATATTAGTCTCAAATTCAATATATTTAAAATTCATAAATAAAACAAAAATAATATATTATTAAGGTGTAATAAATATTTTTTGACATGAATAGTATGTTTTAGAATGTTTTCTCGTCCAATTTTTCTCCATCTTTTTTGCTCATATAATTGGTCCTCAATTACATTACTATTTTTGGGTATCATAGAACACATTATAGTTATAATTTATTTATTTTATGTGTTTTCACAAGGATAAAAATGTTAAATAATTATTTTATTACGGGATTTTACTTGTAATAACAATATTATAATTAAATTTATGGAACTATGTCCACTAATTTGAAACTTCCCACATAGATATTGTAAAACCCTTTGGTTCACATTAGTGGACAACCTCTCATGAAATTTGTATTATTCATGTATAATAAATTCCATGACATTATCCATTTACATAGATAGTTATTTTTCAGTTCTTTATTAAAATATCAAATCATTAGGAAAAAGAATCAAAATATCTTTTGAAAGTGACTCACCTTGTTTTTAACTCCACATGGTTTATTGATAATCTTGTCATTATTTTTTTATCTCCATTATTTAGAATGTTTTTACAAGGATTATTTGACTTCATATATAATTTTTTTTCTTCAGTTACTACCATCATCTATCTATATAAAAACAAAAATAATTCCATATTCCATAGTAATCCTTTATAATTTCAAAACTATATGTAGTGATATGTTTTTTAATCTATTGATATGTTATCATCCTAGGATTTTTCCCCTTATTAATGGAATTATTTTGGTTCTACGTTTTATACTTTTACTCCATGAATTAATTTCATTGTGAATATTTTTGTAACAATAATAGCAGTGACCAACAAACCAATGTTTTCTTCTTTGGATTGTGTGTGGTCTGAAATTTTATACACAATGATATTATTGTATTTGAGATGTTTTATCAACTATTTATGATTTCATTTGGGAATCACCCCTTCCATAAATTAGCATATCCACCCTGGACATTGTTTAATACTTATTATCATTTTTCATAAACAATTTTTATATTGATTTTTTCGTAAAACCTATGACATCTAGAAAAATGGATTTATCATGATATATATATTTTGATTTGGCTGGAATAATTTTCAAATAGATTTATGTGGTTTGATCAGGGGATGATTTCAAGCTATTATATCCATTAAAATGATTCTTATTGGATTCATAACACATTATAGATAATTATTTAGAAGAATCACTCCTACACACAGTCTGTGAAGTTCCATTATGTTTTGTTTTGTGATCTATAATTTATACCACAAAGTTCAAGATAGTTTATGTTGAGGGAATAATTTTCATTCTCAAATGACATAAAAATGAATTCCCAATAATTATTTATCTATTATATATAATCTCAAGGCAACAATATTTATTTTTTATAGATTTTAAAGATCATTTATTTTTCATGATTTATCATATAATTGAGAATTATTGAAATTTTTTGGAGGTTTTGTGTAATTTTTTCAAAGAGTTATTCATTTATTCAAAAATATTTTTTTCACAACCATGTCACAAATAAAGCTTTAAAAATTTTCTTCAATCAATAAAATATTTTCATTTCTATGTGTCATGGATTCATCATTTTATTTATCAATATCTACGAGATAATTATAATTTTAGATTTTCATACTCAATCCCTTCGCTATTTAATAAAATTATTTTCCTAGTTGTTCTTTTTTATCAACAATATCATTAGTTGTACCATGTTTCTAAGTGATTACATAAGTATAAACATTATTAATATACCATTCAAATTTCAAGTATAATTATTTACCTCTTTTAATATCATTATCCCCCACACACTCTCTACATCATAAACTAGTTTCTTTAAGAAGGTCACTTTAACCATATGTAATAGATGAAATGTTATCTACCTGATCTACTTAAAGAGAATATAAATCATTTTTTAATGTTTTTCAATTTTATTTCATCATTTTTCTTCCAATTTTTGAATGTTGTACATGAAAATTATAATTAATTTTGAATAGGTATTGGGTTTTATTTATATATCAATGGCTGTTCAAAATTTTCATGAAACTTATACATCATTTATTTTGATAAAAAACATAATCTAGAATATTATATTCAATTAGAGTAAAACATGTATTATTAGTGATACAATTCTTAGATCCATGTGGATGGTGTAGCGACAATGAAAGATGGAGTGAATCAATGTACCCTTTTTCAGTTTTAATTTTTTTATTAACCCATCTTAAATTTGAACCTTTAACCTAGATTATAGGAAAGAATTAATCAATGCAAAATCCATGCTCACCATAAAATCTAATAAAGTTGTAGATAATAAATATCAACATGTCATTTTAATATGTATTTTCCTTGATATAAAATTATACTCTTTATAGTGATTGAATTTTTAAATACATCAATATTATTATCCCAATAATTTATAGTTATTACAAGGGTAGTCATGAGTTTCACACAATGGTTGGGTTGGTATTATCCAAAACAATTAAGTAGGTATCATCCACATCATGATATGTTTAAAATTATTATTTTTACTAGTACAACCCATTTTTAAAATCATCATATTTATACTACTAAAAAGGATCTCTAATTTAGATTTGGATTTCACAACATCAACAATAATGGGATCTTATTCTCACACAATGGATCATCAACTCTCCTAATGATGTTGGACTGATTGTAAGCATTCCATTTTTTGATATTACAAAACACACTATATGTGTTTGTAATATTATTTTTATTCTTAAAAAGGTTCTAAAAAAAATTTAGAAACAAAAATAATGTCTTACCTTTTTTATCTCAACTCAAACTCACTATGATATTTAATCTGTGTGGTTCCTCGAGTGTCAAAATGAAAATTATAGATAGTATCCAAAAAAATAATATATTATTTTCAAAACCATTATTCAACATTGATACCAACAAATAAGAAATAGTATCAGACATCCTTTTTCTCATATTTCATAGATTTATTTTCCACTTAATACAACTTTTGAAGGATTCCCATTTTAATGACATGTATTGTGTAAAATAAAAGAAAAATGGGATAAATAATAATATTCTCTAATATTCAACATCATTCATATATTCATTATATATGTGAATATTATTCTTCGGTCCTTTAAATTTTTGGAAATTCTTAATTCCCTAAAATCATGATATTTAAATCATGGGATCTTTGGAATTTCAAAAACTCTATATTTTGAATATTTCGTCTCATTGAAATCTCACTTATAGACTCATATATTCTATATTCTTGTGATCTAAAATTATCATGACCTTATCACCCTTATTATCATTTATATATTCATAGTAATGTAGCAATTTATATCCTCTCGGTATCCATATTTCCATTTATCCTCCTTAATACAAGAAATTATCAAACCTTTATAGCTTCACCATCATGCATACATAGTTATTTCAACACAAACGATGCTTAAAAAATGATGAACAAAAAGATCATGTTAATATAAATGATGTTTAAGAAAATCATGTTTATAAATATCATGTTTATTAAATCTATTGATTCATCCATACACAACTAATTTTTAAACAAACATTTATTTCTTAAAAAAGCCTATGTTTTACATGAAACTCTTGCTCTTAGCACATATATCCATACCAATTATATTACAATGAATATGGGCTTCAATATATTATTAGATAACCATATTTAGATATTTTGGGTATTAATACATGATGATATCATACTAGAATCTCGATTTTTGTTTTCCATATATTCTTATGACCATTCTTACATGATCATAAATTCAATCCTTTCTGTTAACCAAACACTACCAAGGGAATAGTGAAATTTTAAGGGGGAACGATCCCATTTTATTGGAAGAACTATAATTCTTATTGATATATGCTGACATGGTGTCGGGTCTTGCTTGACAAAGCTTCTTCTCAAACGTAATGCTCATCTTCTTCACTCTCATGGTATGATCTTACGACGTTAAGGGGATAAAAAAATCATAAATATTATCTCAGCTAGATCCTTTTCATGAAATATTTTGGTTCACCATTTTAATAAATAAACGATATTAAAAATTATTATACCAATGGCAATTTACATTGTACACAGTCTGCTTATAATCTATGAACAGTTCCATGTCTAATCAAATCCCACATTTGTTTCTTCATTTGGTGTGGCCCTACTAATTAAACGTGATAAAATTATAATTCACAAGATAAAATCACATATGTATCAAAAATTTTAACACCCCAAGCTTCTACGATGTGATTCTCTTCGAATAATACAATAGCGTGCGATGTACGCAACACCGAGTTCCAGCGCACCACGACCTATCAAACTAGCCATTTACAAAGCGGTTATGAAAATTAATAACAATATTTTAATTTTTTTTATATTTAATATAATTTTAAAATTCATCTTTTGTGTTTCTTAAACATAATATATGGAAAAATTCAATTTTTTCAGATAAAAAATGTATTTTTCAAAAAATGTAGTTTTTCCACCTTTTAATGGATATCCCTTTATAAATAAAATATTTGAAACTTTTATATATTCAATTTTATGATATTAAATTTTTCTTTATAATTGGGACATAAAAATTTAGTTTTGAAAAAAATTTGGTGTATTTTTATAACTTCCATATTTTGATGAATAGTGAAATATATTAAATTTTAATTTCAAATAATTTTTAAATCAAAATAATTTATAGTGTTAAATTAATAATTTTTTTGTGATTTATAAGTATAATTAGATTAAATTTTTATCATTTAATCAAATTTCAGTCATAGAAAGTAATTTCACTTTTAAACTAGACATAAACACATCAATCTTTTGATAGTTTTTACTTCCCAAAAAAACATGATTTCTGGTTTTGACAATGGAAATTAATTTTAAATTAAATAATGAAACTTCTATTTTTTTAATCTGATAAAATATATATCATTTTTGGATTCATAATATCAAAATTATCTTTGGAAGAATTTTTAGTATTTTTCAAAAAACATTCAATTTTTGATGACTATTTTAAAACACTAAGTTATTTTTTAAAAATGGGCTTTTTATTTAAATAATTATTTATTTTATTTAAATTTATTTTATGTCAAAATAGATACATAATACCTATATTATTTAAATATAATAAATTTGGGACATTTTATAATAAAATTGTATGTATAAAAGTTTATTGAAATTTTTATCGTATTTTACCCACCTTCTATGATTGTTAGCAAATTTTCATAAAATGTAATGTTACCACTTCTGTGAATTGAATTATAAAAATCCAAGAGACACAGTTGAAATCAGAAGGTAATATTTAGTTTAATAAGAGGAAAATAATTTTTGGTGAATAGTAAATTTTGAATATTATTTACCACGGTTAAAAATAAGTAGGGTAATTAAAAGAAAAAATAATATTATAATTACCGTAAAATTTGTCATAATTTTATAGGATACGTGTGTTTTGACCAAAATAAACCTTAGGAATAATGTATGATCATTTTGGTCAACTTGGTTTCGATTGAGACATTTATTATTATTTTATTTAGAAAAGAGTCAAAAGTGTTAAATTCAGATTTAAATAACTAAAACATTTGTAATATAGGTTTATACATAAGATACATTTGACTATAAATACTAATTAGAAAGATAATATGATTTCATACAAAAATGTATTTTATTTAAAATTTTTAGACATTATATAATTAAATTTAGTTACGACACAATGATGATGCAGTAACCACCTTATTAATGAAATATTAAAATAATTGATATTATAAATATTACAATAAATGTAAATTGAGAAGTTTGATGTATTCCACAAATTTTCTATGTTAATATAACATATTCGTGTTGATTAAATTTATTTTTCTCTAATAAATCTGGTTGTTTTGACTTTCACAAAAACCAAATACTAAATAATTTCAAAATTAACATAAATGAGTATTTAAAAAATAATATATTATTAAATGATATAATAGTCTAAAAAATATATGGTTCAAAATATGGACTTATATAATAATATATATGTCATTAATGAACCCCTATGGGTTCTCTTGAATTTTATAGAATGTTTATTAACAATATAATATAAAAATACAAGGAGACACAGTAAATGTTAAACTATTTAATCAAGAATTAAATCTAAAAGATAAGGATTATATGGTGAACTAAACATATCCAAAACCAATTGGTTGAGATTTTTTTTACCCTTATCCACATTATACTCAAAATAAATCCTTTTTTATCCATTATAAACTGAATATGATGGTATAATAAAATAATATTTCAAGGGTTTTCCTAATGTGACCCTCATCTCTCTTATAAAAGGGTGCTTCCCCTTCTCTAAAAATCACACCTCCAAATCCATTTTTCTAGGACAAAACCTACAGAAATATCCTTCCAAATACCCTAGCATCAACCTAGAGTCATTACATTGATCAGAATGCCAACCTAAAGAGCCCTTTTGATCAAATCAAAAGGAAGCACCCGAAGAAGAGGTGATTATTTCATCCCCTCTTTCAATGTTCTTTTCTTCTTCCACTTCCTCTTTTATTTTTTGTTTCCATACCAAAATAATAAATCCAGAACCTTCTACAAAATATGATGTTATTATAAATATGGTACTGTAATATTTATTATTATGCCCATCCTATGAATGACAAAGTCACCATACATGTGTATGTACGACTTACCATCTCCAAGTCGTGGTGTAGTTTGTTATTCGACACTCAATTATTTGGATTGGTATAATAATTATTATAATTGAAGTAAATAATTAATATGACATGTTTATAATTCGTTATATATTATATACCATCCAATTACATACGATTTCACCATCAATAGAATGGTATTGTCGCTCGTGCGTATATATGGATTACCGTCTCCACGAACGCGATGAGACTAATTCCCTATCTTAACAATTCAAAAATAAAAATCATTTTATGATTAAAAATAATTTTTAAGACCATAATATAATTCTGGATACAAATCAAATAAATCCTATCCATAATATACATGTCTTATGTAAAAAAACATATAATGAAAAACGAATCAGTTTACACTTGAAATAATGATCCTATTGAAATATTATTAACTAGGCAATATAAAAAGATTATGCATGATATCATATTTAGGTATAATGTTCTTGTATAACATAATAACAATTATTTCATAATTATACAGGAGGTTAATGTACCCCCAACTAGGAAAAAGTACAAGGTAAGGGGTTTTCCTCTCACTTCTTATTCCCGTGAGATTCATGTTGTATTTACACTATTACCTTTTGTGTGGTGTATGTACTACCCATGATTGCATTCTTTGTGTAATATTTTTTAATTTATGGTTATTTAAATCTTCATTGTATGATCCATCTTTCAAGGGGTGTATGTTTCGTATGTTACCAAATCGGTAAGGGAATTTCTATTTTCAATTTCCACTCATTGGGTTCTACCCAAACTTCATTGATTATTTTACATCATGATTATGTGTGAAATAACTATTTATTTACTTATTCAGTAATTTTCACTCCCCTTTAGGTGGATATACTTTTGATTCACATAATCACTCCATTTATAAATTATCAATTCATCGATATGAACTTGTAATGAGAAATCTTATCACAATTTCCATTCATTGAGTTAAACATCCACATCATTGGTGTTGTTTTTACAAGAATATCTGTGAATGTCCTCGGATCGATTAAAATTGAATATCCAATAATATTGAGTGTATTTATATTTTTCATAGATAATTATGTCATCTATTTATCCTTAACCTAAGGATACAGTATTTATAAGGGATTTCTTCTCAATTTACATTCCATTGAGACTTTGTTGTTATTATGCACCAATTCAATTTTATATGGTGTATACACTGTACTTTGACATAGTATGTCATGAATATCATCATTACTATGATATTATAATGTATTTATTACCTCAATTATTTGTATTCAAGCATCTATCATTTGGTTAGGAACTCTAACTAAAATATCCTATTAAATGTTTTAATGATTTATTCTTAAAAATCATTCTCATTAATTTTTGTGTTTTACAAATGGTTTTAACGATTTATTTATATAAAAATTAATTTTATATAATTAAAATTCCTTTTAAAAGATTCATAGTGGTATGGGACACGTTTATTCAAAAATCATAATTTTAACAACTTCATGATAAATAGTGAGACTTATAAATATTTTCAAGAAACAAGGGTTATTTCTCTCAAATAGTTTTATTGATTATTTTCATCTATGTAAATATCCTTAATTATTTCTGATTAAGGATGATTTATACAATCATCCATATTTTATATAATGAGTTATGTTTGAATATGGATGTGCTATTTTTAAACCATTCATGGTTTCTGGTTAAAATATTTACATTTCGTATGCAAATTTTAATACAAATTTTTACATTATGTGTCAACCATTTCATATGAGGAATGTATTGGACATAGTAAGTGATGGGTTTAGCCCGATATAAATCCTCAATGCATTGGTAGGTCTCATGGGTAAAACTAGTGTCTTGGAACAAGGCCTTGAACAAATCTTATTTTTAGTCTTGGCATGAGGCCTTGACTATGTGGTTATGATGTAGAACATTATGAATTCCATCAGTATGAAATTATCTATTTATATAACATGCGATTATTCGACAAGTAAAATATCCATGTGAATATGTAAATGGAATTATTTGATTTATATTTTCCATATTATGTTGAAATTTATTTTGTTTTAGTCCAATACATTTCCTTAAATGTTTATTATTATTTATGAAAGTTTACTCTATATTGTTATACTTACTGAGCATCTGATCTCACCCCTTTATATGTTTTATTTTTCCTAGGATGTAAAGAATTATATCATGATTAACCTACATGAATAGGCTAAGGGATATGAGTGTGTTGAAAGGGGATACAATGTTGTTTTTCATTATTTCATGATGTAATGTAAAACATATATATGTATCTAGTACATTCGAGGCTACTAAAAAATATATCTTTATGGATTTGATCTCTTATAATCATTCCAATGGTATGCAATAATTCACTAACAATAGGTAACTATGGTCAAGGAATTACATTTGGTAACATATGATTTTTGGTACAAACATTTGAACCTAGATTTAGAATAACTCTGATTAGAGAACATTACCCTAAGATAGAATTTGTGGATTAATATAGAAGAACATCCAAAAAATTTGGTAATGTAAATTTTATGTGGGTTTTACAAGCAATACATCCTTGTCTAGATATGAGCAGTTAGAGGTGGCTCTGGCACAGATATACATAGGGGTAAAACATGAAAACAATGCTTTGAGCAAGACTCGAATGGGTAGTGGTTCACGACAATGGCTCTTACTACACTCTTGGTTACGAAACTCTCATGGGATATGATTATGGTAATTCATATTTTCATTACAAAATGATTTGAATGGTTTCAATATAAATTGATAATAAATAAACATGGTTAATCGTAAGTTGTTTTAGATTGAAAATAAGGTGTCATGATATTCTCTAAATGATTTTATGGCTATTTTTTCTCACACAATGCTTTGTAGTTTTAGTCAATGGTTGTAATACAAGGAAGTCATAGTAACATTGAACACGATGTACAAGGTGGGAATGGTGGTGAAAATGGGTAATGAAATGGAATTTTCATAGGCATAAAAGATATCATGTTCATGCAGAATCATTTTTCTAAAAATATGATCAACAACATAAATATTAACCAACTTTTGGAGTCAAAAAAGAAGAGAAAGGAAGTGAATGATAAGAGCTATAGAAGTGGATACCATGGTGAAAAGAAAGATTGATTTCCATCATGTAAGAAATTTGGAAGGAAAAACCCCGGAATTTTTCTCAGTGGATCAAATAAATGCATGATGTGTGGGAAATAAAGACAGAAAGTAAAGAATCGTCGATAAAAATGAAGAGTACTATAGAATAAAATAAAAATGATATCAATAATCCATTTATAGTTGTCTTTTGTTAATGTATGGGACCTGGGCATTACCTGATTCACTGCTTTATTTTATAGGATAACATATTTGTTTAGGGAGAACCTTTGTGGAAATAAATGGATGGAGAAATATTTAAAAGTATTAGTGCTCTTTGTTGATGGGATTACTTTGGAAGACTTTTCTCTTGTATGTGTAACCGTATAGTTTTTTATGTGAAGATTCTACTCGAGGAATGATTATATTTTTTTTGTGAATATAGTTATAAATAAACATTTGGGTTTATATGATCCTTGAATTTGAGGAAATTACACGTTATTAATTTTTGGATGAAAATACGAGGTATGAGATAACATTTGTGGTTAAATTATGTTATGGTTATTTTGATGAATTTATCTCATTTTGGGAATGTTATAAAATATAGTTTTTGAAAAAGGAAAACACGCAGACTATGTGATAACCCATAGCATCGGACAAATATTTCGGAATTGAACCCACAACCAATGTGCGACTGGGATTTATCACCTACCACTGGACTATGTGAAGTCCTTGGTTAGTGGGAGTAATTATTTTTAGTTAAATTTTTTTATTGATCAATAATAAGTCTTGTTGAGAATATTATTTTTTATCAAATGGACATCTTTAGTGTAGAAAAATGATTTGGTGATTAATTGATAAATGCTATTTTGGAAGATGTTTTCTCATTTGGGAACACTATATGCCTAAGGAATATCGAATAATATGGGATTTAATTTTAGGATTAATGGTGGATTTTTATCTATGTTTTTATAGTGTATTTATGGATATTTGGGTCATTTATGGAAATGATTAACATATTATTGAGAATATGTGTTTAGGTTAATTATATTTAATTATTTTACTTTAAGAGTAGTCGATGTTATTTGGAGATACAATTTAATGTGGAAGACTATGTAATCAAATTATTTTGTGTATTGGGTTTCAATCTTAGTTTGGATTATATTATTGGATTTTAAGTACAATTGTTTATTTAATCATATTTATTGAACTTTTGTTATTGTTGGTTCAATTTTAGAAATTAAGATTAGTATTTCGTTCTCTAAAGAATTACCCTTTTTTGGGATCTTCTGATATGGTACTTACCATTTTGGTTTTGGTTAATCAATAAATACAAGGAAAGTAAATTGTTCATCGTTCAGAGATTATGTGATTATTTATAAGTTGATTCTAGCGCTATCGGTGGGACCAAGTCATCTTGAATACTCATCATTTGGAGTGAAAGATGAGTTTGTGGTAAAAATAGTTAAAGGATACAAATCTACATATGAAGTATTTTCTTCTTATTCATTGAAAAAATTAATTCTTAAACCTTAGGGAAAGGATCTTAAACCCAAAAATGTATTTCCTTAATAACTTACATTATTCGTCATAGATTTATGGCTCCGAGGTCCTCAATTTTCCATTCACATTTATTTATTGACGACCTCAATCACTCAATATAAATATTTAAATTTTCCCTAAAATTATAATTTCCTCCAATTTTCTATTTTTCGAAATCCTAATTTGATGGTGACTCTTTCATTTCCCTTTCCCTCTTATGAAGACTAAATTTTATTAAACCTATTTCTGATGTGGGTTTTCCATAAATGTATTTTCTATATTTTTGACCTATTATTTCCAAAGAACAATTACAAATATCTTGTATTCAATTTATTGAAGGAAGGAAGAATGTAATACCCTAAGCTTCCATGGTATGCTTCTCTTCGAATAATAAAATAGAGTGCGATGTACGCAACACCGAGATTAAGCACACCACAACCTATCAAACTTTCCATTTAGAAAGTGTTTATGAACAGTAATAACCACATTTTTAATTTTTTCATATATCCCATATTATTTTAACATTCATCTATTTTGTTTCTCAGACATAATATTTGGACAAATTCAATTTTTCAGATAAAAAATGTATTTTTTAAAAAATGCAGTTTTTCCACCTTTTAATCTGGAACCATTTATAAATCCAATAATTGACATTTTTTACATATTAAATTTGATGAAACTAAATTCTTATTTATAAGAGGGACATAAAAAATTATTTTGGATATTTTTTTGGTGTTTTTCTGATAACTTTCATATTTTGATGAATAGTGAAATATACTTACTATTAATTTAAAACAACTTTTTTCATAAAAATAATTTATAGGGTTATATTATAAATTTTAATGGATTTGAATTAAAATTATATTATATTTTTATAGTTTAATCCTATTTTGATCATTGTATGTAATTTTACTTTTAAACTCGATATAAACACATATCAATCTTTTGATAGTTTTTACTTCTCAAAAACTCGCTTTCTTATTCTGACAACGTGAATTAATTTTATATTAATTACTGAAATAAATATTTTTATAATTTTGTAAGTAGAAATCATATTTGGATTCGGAATATCAAAATTATCTTAGGTGAATTTTTGGTATTTTTTAGAAAACATTCAATTTTTGATGAATAGTTAAAAACACTACATTATTCATTAAAAAGTGAAATTTTATTTAAATAATTATATATTTTATATAAATTTATTTTATGTCAAAATAGATAAATGATACATATATTAGTTAAATATAATTAATTGGAGTCATTTTATAATAAAATTAGATGTATAAAATTTTATTGAAATTTTTAATGACTTTTACCCACCTTAGAGGCACGTTAGAAAATTTTCATAAAACATAATTTTACTGCTTCTGTGAATTGAATTTCAAAAATCCAAGACACAAAATTGACATCAGTACGTAGAATGTGGTTCAATAAGATGAAAATAATTTTTTTGTGAATAGTAACTTTTGAATTTTATTTACCATGGTTAAAAGTAAGTAGGGTAATTAAAGGTAAAAATGATAATATAATTATCCTAACACATGTCATAATTCTAATTGATAAGTTTATATCAAAAAACATAAACCATAAGAATAAAATATGACCATTTAGGTTCAGTTGGTTTAGATTAGGGAATTTATTATTATTTTATTTAAAGATGAGTTGAAAGTGTTAAATTCAAATTTTAATAACTAAAAAAATTTTAATATGGGGTTTTACATAAGATAATTTCGACTATAAATATTTATTATAAATATAAGAAAATTTCTTACATAATGGTATTTTATTTATTATTTTTATACATTATATAATTATATTTAATTATGACACAATGATGATGCAGTAACGACCTTTTTAATGAATATTAAAAAAATTGATATTATAAATTTTACAATAAATTTAAATTGAGACTTTTGATGCATTACACATATTTTCTAGTTTATTAGTACTTGTTAGGGTGGATTAAATTTATTTTGTTAGAAGAAATCAGGTTATTATGACTTTCACAAAAACGAAAAACTAAATAATGTCAAAATTAAAATAAATGAGTTTTTAAAATAAATACTATATTATTAAATGATATAATAGTCCTAAAAATCTATGGTTTGGCCAATATACTTATATAATAATATATATTTCATTAATGAAACACTTTGGTCTCTCTTGGAATTTTATAAAAAGATTATTAACCATATAATATAAAAATAAAAGAAGACATGGTAAATGATAAACTATTTAACCAATAGATAAATATAAAAGATAAGCTTAATATGGTGACCTAAACCTATTTAAAACCCATTGATTGAGATTTATTTATCCCATCCCCACCTTAGGCTCATAATAAATGATTTTGGAGCCATTATAAACCGAATACGACTGTATAATAAAATAATATTTCATGGTTTTCCTAAAGCGACCCTCACCTCTCTAATAAAAGGGTATCTACCCTTCTCTCAAAATCACACCACCAAAGCCATTTGTCTCAGACAAAACATGCTCAAATATAATCAAAACTACCCTAAATTAAAACTAGAGTCCATACTTTGATTAGAAATACATCATATGGACCCTTTTTATCATATCAAAAGGAAGCACCCGAAGAAGAGATAATTATTTCATCATCTCTTTCAATGCTCTTTTCTTCTTCCACTTCCTCTTTATTTTTTTTCATACCAAAATAATAAATCCAATAGTTTCTATATACTGTGATGTTATTATAAATATGTTACAACCATATTCATTATTCTACCCATCATATGAAGGACCAAGTCACCATACCTGTGTACATCTGGCTTACTGTCTCAATGTTGTATATAGTTTGTTATTCAACACTTAATTATTTGGATGAGTATAATAATGAGAATTATTTATGTAAATAATAAATATAAAATGTTAATGATTATGTATATATGATATAAAATCCAATAACATACGATTTCACCATCAATATAATGATATTGTCACTCGTGCGTACGTACGGATTACCGTCTCCACGAGCATGATGAGATTCATTCCCCATCATAACCATTCAATAGTAAATATAATTTTATGATTAAAAAATAATTTTTATGAAAATAATATAACTTTTGATACAAATCAAATACTTCATATCCATAACAAACATGACATATGTAACAAAACATATAAATAAAAACAAATCAGTTAACACCCGAAACAATGATACTACTGAAATATTATTAACAATGCAATATTAAAAGATCATATATGATATCATATTTATGTATAAGGTCAACTTATAATTTAATAACAATTATTTCACTATTATACAGGAGATTAACGTACCCTTAACTATGGAAAAGTACATGTTAATGGGTTTTCATCTAACTTCTTAATCCAGTTAGGTTCATGCTATATTACCATTATTTCCTTTTGTCTGGTGTATGTAATTCCCATGATTGTATTCTTTTTGTAATATAATTTAATTTATGTGTATTTAAATCTTCATTTTGTGATCCTACTTTCAAGGGGTGTATGTTACTTATGTTACCATATCGGTTAGGGAATTTCTAATTTCAATTTCCACTCATTGGGTTCTATGCAATCTTCAATGATTATTTTACTCCAATATTAAGTGTCAAATCAATATTTATTTACTTATGTAGTAATTTCCACTCTCATTTGTGTGGATATACTTTTTATATACATAATCACTCCATTGGTAAATTCTCAAGTAATCTATATAAACTTGGTAAGAGCAATCTTAACTCAATTTCCATTCATTAAGTTAAACATCCAAGTCAGTAGTGTTGTTTTTACAAGAATATGTGTGAATGTACACTGATTTATTTACACTATATATTCAATAATATTAAGTGTATTTATATTTTTCACACATAATTATGTCATTGATTTATTTTTAACATAAGGATGCCGTCTTTATAAGGGATTTCATCTCAATTTAAATTCCATTGAGACTTCTTTCTTGTTATATGTCAATTAACATTTATATGGTGTATATACTGTGATTTGACATAGTATATCACGAATACCTATATTATCATGATACGGTAATGTTTTTATTACTTCAATTATTAGTATTCAAGCACCTCTCATTTGGTTAAGAACTCTAACTAAAATATCATTTTAAATGTTTTAGAGATTTATTCTTCTAAATTATTCTCATTAGTGTCCATGTTTTAAAAATGTTTTTGAGGATTTATATATATGGACATGAATGTTTTAAAATTAAAATTCCTTTTAAATGTTTTAAATTTGAATGGGACACTTTTTTTCAAAAATCTAATTTTTAATAGCTTCTTGATAAATAGTGAGACTTTAAAATATTTTCATGAAAAAGGGAATATTTCTCTCAAATAGTTTTACTAATTATTTTCATCTATGTCAATATCCTTCATTATTCTTGATTGAGGTTGATTTATAAAATCTTCCATATTGTATTGAATGGGTTATCTTTGACTGTGTATGTGATATTTCTATACCATTCATGGTTTGGTTAAAATATTAAAATTTCGTATGCATGTTTTAATATGAATGTTTAGATTATGTTTCAACCATTTATTATGAGGAATGCAGTGGACTTTGTATGTGATGGGTGGAGCCTACTATAGCTCCTCGATGCATCGGTAGGTCTCATTAGTCAATCTAGTGTCTTGGGACAAGGCCTTGATATAATCTTATTTTTAGTCCTGGCAAGAGGCCTTGACTTTGTGGTTATGATGTGCGATATTAAGAATTACATAATTATGAAAATAGCAATTGATATTATATGTGATTATTCGACTAGTATAATATCCATGTGAATAATTAAATGGAAATATTTGATTTATATTTTCTATATTATACTGAACTTTATTTTTAAATTTCTGGTGTTTTAGTCTTATATATTTCCTTAAATTTTTATTCTTATTTATGAAAGTTTTCACTATATTGTTATCCTTACTGAGCATCTGAGCTCACCCCTTTCTATGTTTTATTTTTTCAAGGGTGTGAAGAAGTTTATTAGGATTAACCTGAATGAATAGGATAAGGGATTTGAGTGTGTTCAAAGGGGATACAATGTTGTTTTTCTTCATTTCATGATGTAAAGTAAAACTTATGTATGTATCTTGTACATTCAGGACTATAAAACTAATCTGTATTTTTGGGACTTGATATATTGTGATCAAGCCAATGATATGAAATAATGCACTGAATTAGGGTAAATATGGTCGGGGTGTTACAAAATTCCTTGAGGGGCACATGCCACACCAATCATATTTATATTTTTCTTCTAATCACTTACTCTGACCCACATTGTCACAATTCCCTTCTTCTACCACTCTTTGTTTGGTATGTCTCATTTAAACCTTATTAACCCTATGGTCTCTTTTTTGGGTGAATAAATGCAATGAGTTGGACACATTTTTTTGTAAACATCTCATTAAATCAGTTTCCAAATAACTATCTATAATCCAAAACATCACAGAAAGAATCTTTAAATTTAGTTTCAAAGAAACAAAAAACATCAAATAGATCACTAAACTCCAAGAATACATTCAAATATTCCTTAATCGTATACATATATAATTTATAATTGTCATATTTTTAGTGAAAAAGATTGAATTTTTTAGTCCCCTTTTTCTTTCAATGTGTATGAATCTATATAACACCAATGTATAAACATCAAACTTATATAAAATGTCAATGTGAGAAAAACTGAATGTTTTTTTACTCCAAATACTAATGATAAGTAATATTAGTTGTAATGATACATTTATGGGTTGAAGAAAGATTCTAGTACTTGGAATATTAAATTTTATAATGCTATAAATGAATTTTAATTCATAATGATTTAATGTGACCATTATGTCTATAATATGTTTAGTGGGAGTGAAATATTTTTCATAGAAATAACTTTTGATGAAATACTTATAACAAGAAAATAGTTATAAATATTATAGTCTGTTTGAAAATGGTTGATTAAATTCTTCTCAATTGACATGGGTGAAGAAGCTTGCGTTTTTGGGATTGAGATAGTACATGATAGATCTAATAGGATTATTGGAATAATACAGGGTATATATATTGACTAGATATATAAGATATTAATTATAAAATATTCCAATAGTAAATTTTTCCATTCTCACATGGATTATATCTCTCTATGAAAATTTTTACTCTAATACAAGAGGACAGATAGTGGTTGAGTAGAGTCCCATACACATGATTGATTTTCTCTATCGTGTGTAACATTCAATGTTCCATGATTTATGTTTCCTATTACTTGAGTTTATTAGATAAATATAAAGTAGATCTAGGCAACTATCATTTGATATATTTCTTGTCTATAATTAAGTATCTATGTAATACTAAGGATATCTTCATGGTTTATGGAGGAGATAAGGAACTATTCATAATAGGATATACAGTTACTAGTTTTTGATAGATTATTATGATTTCATGATAGAGTATGGAAATAAATTCACCCTTATTAGAGGATCTTTGAGTTGGAAGATCTCAAAGATGTCATTGACCGTATATTCTAAAGTATATTTAATGTATATTTTGAATTTTGATACAACTATGGAACAAATGTGGATAAGAGAATTCACCTAAAAGCTTTATGTGGTTTCTAATAGCAATGAACCTATCACATTACATTGTGATAACACTTTAGTGTTGATTCATTCTAAGGAACTAAGGTCACATCAATAGATGAATAGTGTTCTTCATAAGTTTCTCCCCATGATGTATTTTTCTCACAAGAGTCTGGTCAGCGTAAACAATGTTTCCTTGATGGATAATGATGAGGAACCATTTACTAAATACTTTTATCATTAGAAAAATGAATATCATGTGAGAGTTAGTGGTTTATAATTCATTAGCAGTTAGATATAGTTTATGTGGGAGTCATTTATTGTTGGTTCCCTGAAACCAAATACACATTAAATTAGAATACCTATATACCTATATATTAATATACCTGAATATTAATTAACATTTTATCTTGTTACTACTACTATTTTGTGTAAAATTTTATGTGACAATATCCTTTTAGTATTTGTCTCACTAAAAGTATAAACCAGTTCCTTACTATGGTGATATTATTAATGGGTTATTAATTTTTTATTAAAAATATGTTTTACAGTAGGACGATATATATCTGATAAGATATAGAAAACATATTGAAGTGATATTCTATGGGATCTTAAGATAGTGATACTTCTTCTCATAAAGTTCATACATGCTAATCTCTAAGATATGAGGTTACAGGAATGGACTTATCCATAGGAACTGCACACATTAAAAGTGTCATAGGATATTCCTATCTATGAAATTTTGTAATGATCTATAAACATCATATTTTTATTAATTCATATTGTGAGTCACATCGTTTTATGTTTAATAAAAAAATGTGATTACCTTTAATCATATTGAATTAAGATACACTGGGTGTGTCATGAGTGATACAATACTAATTAATAAGTCAATAAATAATTTAATACATATTTTTTATGGAATTTGATATCTCATCCCATTCATTCAAATGTAACTTTTTAATTATGTCCATGGGAATGTTAGTATTTTCAAAGAGTTCAGTTCTGGAACTCAAATATTTATATATCTAGAATATAAGTTTGTGACATATGAAATGAAACCTTCTTGATGATATATCAAGAGATATAGATTATATTACTCTACTAGGAATTTATATAAGGTCTTTTTATTACATAATTATCTTCTTTCCCCATGGGTTCCATGACTAATTGATAGGTTTTCATAATGGACATTAGGCCTAATTTTCAAATTCCACTAAAAAGAAATACTAGAGGGTCACCCACAATACTGTATCAAAAATTATCATTTAAATTCAATTTAAATTTAATTTTGGAATAAATATTATTCCCAATACTGAAGGATAATATTCATTAAAGATAAATTTATCACATGTATTCACAAACCAATTATATTCTAGCTAGAATATCTATGTCTTTAGTATTAAATATCTATTTATCCATTAGTTTTTGAGTTTACTATTTTTTTATTTACTACGATGATAATATAATGTTTCTTATTTATTTGAAAAAATATTTACATTTGAATATTCATAAAATATTGAGGTGGATGGATGGTATGATTTAATAGAACAAATGAAAGTTATTTAATTTCATGTAAATATGTATCAATTTATTTATTTTAAAAATGATAAACTATCATATGAAAGTCATCACATATTACAATTAAAATTATAATATTGTTAATTTTATTATTTTTTTGGTATGTAGAGTTTACATGGAATAAAGTAATTATAGAATGGATTATTTTTAATATCTAATCCCTAACCCTAAGTAAATATCCAATGTTTTAACATTTCATTGTTTTTAATCATCGTTCATAATATTTTTTCTCTAGAGTATTCTCTTTGAACCATAATGAATCTTCTCTATAATTCTCTCAATAATGAATAGTGAATACTCTGAGTCCCTCTAAATATAAAGAGAATATAAATATAATCATTCAATGATAAATGAGTTCATATTATAATTAATAATATATAATTTTAGTTGGTCAAATCATCTACATTAGCACTAAGAGTTTCATCAAGGTTGTTCAAAGATTCACGAAGAACTTGTGGGTACCACTATAAGGATTATTATATAGATCCTTTAATGTAATTATGATGTGAAAATAAGTTAAACCAATTCGTAAATGAAGATATAATTTCTAGAAATAGGTAATTCTTAATTTATAAATTTTTTATATATAATACGTGAAAAAGGTTATCCCTGTGGTTATTCTGGGTTGAGTTCATCAAGTTCTGAGAATTTATTTGATGAAAACTATGAAAATATCATTTTTGGAAAGTATTTAATTTTCTTCTATTACTATACATAGAACCTTCAAAAATAATATTAGTTGATCTATTCAATGTTGTGAATGAATTAGAGTTATAATTGACCCAGAATTAAGAGTATGTTGAGAATTGTCTATAGCAACATTCATGTTTATAATTATTTCTGTATAATATGAGAGAGAGAATCCAAAATATTATGGTTAAACATATTTTTTTAATCAATAAATACTATCATTAATTATAAATAATTTTTTTTGCTCCTTAATACAATTTTTCCTTTATCATATGTAATGAAAATCTATAAATCCTCATGAAGAATTACATCAAGATAATCGAATCTATATGGACATTGAAACGGACTAGGTAAAGTGAATATTAATTTTTAAACACTTGAATCTAAAATAATAATAGTGAGGAAATTCATTATGTTCTAAACATTTTCCCCCATAAGTATATAGAAAAGTATGATATAGAGACACATATGTATATCATCTTTATAAGTTGTGGAAACTCCAGGAAATAAAGGGATAACAAATTCAATTTCCTATTGAACCTATACTCTTACATAGAAAATGAGGGATATATATTGAGGGATATATGAAATATCTATAAAATATAGTGGGATTATATTAACATGAAGGTATTATTTCTATATGAACCTATACTCATAGAGATAATCGATGGGTGGAATATTGTTGGATATAAATCCTCATCATAAACCGTGGTGGGTAAACTCGTAAATGATTTTTCTATATGACTTGGTGTATTGAAAATCATGATAGGGGATTTTTTAGAAAAAATTTTCAATTCTTGGAAGGGGTATATACCACTGAACCACATATACATGTATTTCACATGGATCATCTGAACTGCTGTATGAGAGGGAAAGAAATATGCTCAAAAAAATTTAGGATCGTTTATATATCATGTTTTCATAATCTTTTACATAATTACCATGATGTTCCCCATATATTAAAGATTTTATCAAGAATTTTATTATTATTCTTGGATAAATGCTACCATATGAAGTCATAACTCATCATTTTGTTTTAACACCATTTATATGTTTTAAACATAACAACATTTATTCATTATTACTTTTATTAAAACAAATATAACTACCACTAGTATAATTGGGGGAATCCCTATAATGTGAAGTTTTATCTATTTCCCAGGGTGTCTATTGTGTATTTTCAACCTTATGAGTCTATGTCTCATTTTTTTAATTGTTTAAGGTCATTCTAGTTGGACAAATGAAGGATAATGTTTAAAGACTAAATATCTTTAACCAAGTGCTATAGGATATTATTTTCATACAACATGGAATAAATAAAGATATTGTATATATAGTTAGGGAAAAGAAAATTTGATGTCAATTTATAGAAAAACAGTTGTACAAACCTCCACATGGGTAGATGTACATAGTTTAAGCTCATTATTCTTAGACCAAAAATTTATTGGGGTTTAAATTAATATATCTTAAACTAAAATATGTTTTAGTCTATATAATTATGGAAAAATAAACCCAGTGTTAATGGATCTCCTAATACTAATATCGAAAATATCCTGGATGGATGAACACAGTTTAAGGTCATTGTTCTCAAAAAAATTGTTTCTAAGGTTTGATGTTTTATATCATAGGCTAAAATAAGGGGCGGTATACCTAGAAACCTAGGGGGTATAAACATGAAGTGATTGAAGAGAAAAAATAGTGTAGACTCTCTCTGGTAAAGGTACATATAATTTAGGATCATTGTGTTTAGGAAAAAAAATTGAATGTCATGATAGCTGAAATGGATCTTCAAAATCAATAATATATTAAAAAATTTGAATAATGAATAAAAATGATTTAAATCCAAGCCAACGACATTTGAATAGGGATTAGAAGAATTGATCTGTGTATTCTAAGGATGGCTTCTAACCACATTAGAATCATGCATTCTAATATAATTTTTTAGTACATATAGGGTTCAATGAGGTGATTATAAATATTGAAATATCATTATATTTAGTATAACATATTGGGGGAGAAAATATCATAGCTTTATAGGGGTTTGTATACCATTAAAAATAATAGGATTCATTTTAAAATAAAATAAACTTATTAAAAGTATCCTAGAATGGTTCATGACAAACTAAAAATAAATATATAAAAAATCAAATATAATGAGACGTTTTTTAAGATGTTAATGGAATCCATTAGTCTAAAACTATATAAGGTTGGTGAATCAAAGGATTTAAGAAGGGTAGTTTAATGGATGATGATTTTTGTCTTAGTTTAAGATATATGGCTTAGGAATCACTACATATATTGAAATGGAATAAAGAAAGAATCATATAGTTATGTAATTACTTTCTTTCTATATTTCACCCATATATATAATACAATATCCCAAATCCGGTGCAAGGACATTAGAGTGGGACTTTCATGAACTGGGAGACACCCACACTAAGAAAGGGGGACATTTTATTTATTTTTTACATATCCTAGACCATTGGAACTCAATAATGTTTTTAAACTAAAATTAGACACAACCATTAAATATCTTATAATGTATTTCAAACTCATAAATAAGTGGGAAATTTTACAATTTATAGGACATTCAGTGTAGTTTAATGTCATGTGGAAAGGACTTCATGTTGTGTGAAAAAATATTTTTATATGCAGTTTAACATCATTCCATGGGGATAAGATGATAATTTTTTTATATTCATGAGTTCAGGACATAATCATTGATGGTGTAAACTAATCATGAGATGGAAAAAAATTATGATACCATAATCCTTATTTGACAACAATCATGACACACAATTGTGTAACTGACTACATTATCATGACACGTCAAATTGATTATGTTTTTAAGGTATATTTATAGTATCAGAAATACCCCAGGTTGTATCTCAAATAGTGTGGGTGGTTTATAGTGTGAATTGTTAATAAAAATTAACAAAATAAGGGGTGGTTTTGGAAACAGTTTTAATAAAATGACATGATTTAAATAGTTTAATAGTTGATAAATAAAGGCGGTATTTTAGAATTATGATAGAATGATATCATTTTTACCCATAATTTTTACAAAACTAGTATAATAACATGTTTTAGAATTCCCTCCCAAGTATGTGTAGCTCCCTCGAAATGATCTTCCACTATTTAGCTCACCATTTAGAGGAGGATGCATGGGTAGAACTTCACCTTTATCGTTGATCCACCTATGATGATAGGGGCCACCAGAACTAATTGGATTAGGAGAGAACTACTTTGGGTCTCAAAAATAATATATCTTTTACTCCTCTCTAAACATTCAAATGTAGAACCCAAGGTATCCTTTTATAGGAAAATTGGAAGGAGGTTTTGAGCCCCCTGGATTTAGAGAAACCACTTGGATCATGATTTTATACCTCCAAAATGTATTATCTCTCTATAAATGAAATAAAAAAGTTTTAACCCAAATTCTAACTATATTCTCTAAAAATGTGGCATGATTTGGAGAAATAAATTTCAAGATATGGACATATCATAGCACATCACTTTTGACATCGTGCAGATTCGGTGTTCTAGAAAGATCTAGTCACTAATGAAACTTAATGGCATCATTGGGCTTGTATGTCTTAATAAGAGTAGTAGTCCATTGAAATTTGTACCAGCTTAGAAATCTTAATCCCATTTCTAAGAAGTTATTTTTCATATCATTCACAATAGTGGACACGTTTTCATGGATCACATGTAATTTTGGCCCATTTTTCTTCCACGTCATCTGAGACATTCTTAATCACATACAACTACAATTAAATACTAAAAAAATTGAAATTTTCCTTTTTAATAGTGATTAACACAAAATAATTGATTCAAAAATGGAGTGAAATTTTTTACAATAATTGTAATTTATAATAAAAAATAAGCTTAATTCTGTGGTGTAAAGGGTGAGAATGAATAGTGAATCGTGGTGCAATCACACCCCCACACCTAAAAATTTTGTCTCCTGAGAAAAGTCATATTTATAAAAATTATAAATTTAGATGTTTAAAAAATTATAAATTTTTAACATTCAATTGAAATTTAATTCCTGTTACAAATGTGATCAATGAAAAAATAACACCGAGGGGTTATTCTTTTTTATCATGGAAAAAGATGTCTGAAAAATTGTAAGAGAATGAAATTCCAAGAGATGCATGATAACAATTGAAGAAAACAATTCCAAAGTAAATCATTTCATTAATTTCTCATATGTGTGTGTGTGAAAACCATTTCATGCTATTTTTTTCCACTTTATATCGAGTAAATTTAAGTTATATTAAAAATTATCAACTTACATGATCCTTCCCAATGAACCTTCCCTATATGCATTGTAATAAAATTAAAAGACTCGCTCACATAAGTATTCCCATAAGTCAACCCATAAACTCCCGACCAATATATCCCAATATTTTTTACATTTCATCAATCCCATCATTTATTGTTATTATTATTTTTCATAAGTTCCACATGGAAGAATCTCACACTCCTCTCTCAACCCTTGTCTGATATCCTCCTGACACTAACTGTAATAGTTATAACAAGATCCACATTCAAAGAAGGGTCATTTTTGACCTTCCTAATATAAAACACTTTTTTAGGGCATACTACAGTAAAATAATATGTATACACACATAGTTCAATCTAGTATAGTAATGAAATAGATCGGATAAAGAATGAAAAAATTGAAAATCATTTTGGAATGTAGAGAAAAATTAACCTAACTTATATTTACCTTCTATTAAGTAATATATTTTCACACTTCATGGATGGGTCAAAAGCTGTGTAGAGAAATTAAGTGACAAAATTTTCCTTTAAAATACTCACACAAAGGGTATCATTCTTCTAAAAGGTTTCAAAATGATACAAGCATTTATATCATCGATAAAAAACTGATTTTCAAAAGAAAGTAACATCACATTATTGAATTCATGCTGAAATACACATTTCATAAAAAATTGAATGATAAAAAAATATAAAATAAGATAAATATTCATGAGTTTTCAATAACGTCCATGATTAAGAGGGAATCATTTTTCATGGTAATTTGGGAATACAAATTTAACATTTTGGCACAAAATTGAGGGGGGAAACGATGGGGGGGAAGTGATAATACTATATAGCAATAAAAAAAGAAAAAAAAGTAACAATTCAGCATAAAACTGAGGGGGGAAGGGGGATGTGACAACACTATAAAGAAAGAAAAAAAGAGAAAAATAAATAAAGATGACTTAAATTCCTAACTAACACTAGAATATACTCATTCCACATACCTAAAGTGTGATGTTTCCCCACTATAATAAAATAGAATAGGGGAATGAAGGATCCAACCTTGTGGGTGTCATTTATAGACTATTTCTTGAACATGGATTTTATTTATCAGCGAATCTAGAATGGATTTGTGGAAGTGTTTCATCCATTTCTAATTGATAGTGATGTTTTTCGGGGTTTTTTCATTTTGAACCTGAACAACACCAAATGGAGAGATATTAGTAAAATTGTATGGACCAAAACAGTGGGAACGAAGCATACCTAGACGCAACTTCAGCCTTTAATTTTATGGTATTACCTTCTTCCTAATGTGTAATTGGCATTTGAGGATGATACAGTCAAGGTAATCCTTCGTTATCTCCATATAAATTCTTGATTTATCAAGTGAATCTCTTATCATTTTCACCAGCTCTTGAATCTGCATCTTCTATTGAGCACCTAGACCAAAAATATTTGAATTACATTGTTTGATGACCTAGTAGGTCCAATTCTCAATCTCAATAGGTAGGTGAAAACTCTTTCCAAAAACTAGCTGATATGATGACATTCTAATAGTTACTTTCAAAGTAGTACAATAAGATGATAATTAATCATTGAATTTAAGATTCCAATCTTTTCTGTTGGGATGCAACTTTTTTGAAAGAATATTTTTTTACCTCTCTATTTGACACCTCGAATTCACCATGGGTCTATAGGTGATAATACATAGACACTCGATGCCCAACCTCATACTGAGCAAAAGTGATTGAATTGTTTTGTTTCAGAAATTAGAACCCTAGTCACTAATGATAAAGCTAAGTAATCTAAACCTAATAAAATGTGGGTTCATAAAAGTAAAACAACCATCTTGGAACCATCTATCCTTGTGGAACATTATTTTAACCATTTTTAAACATAATCCTTATCTAGAATAATTTAATGATTCACAAATGAATTGGTGAATTGTTCCATAAATTCAATACCCCAAAAATAGTAAATTTCATTTATGAGAAAGGGTTGTTATGGAATTTCATTTATTTTATAGACATTCCCAATTATTGGACAGTGAGGGAAATATTTATATAAATTATGGGCTTCCGAAAACATTGTTGGCCAAAAGAGACCAGAATCAAGAACCTTACAATCCATCCATTGGGGACCAAAGTGGCCCCCACATGGAAGAGTGTAATAAAACCTAATGATAGACTTAAACTCTCTATAGAGAACACTACACCAATGTAATTGATCATTACATGTGCTCTAAAGGTAGGTGTAATCCCAAATGTACCAATGGGACTCATGTTTTAGATGGTCTGTCTGGTATTTATTAAAATTGGTATGAATTCAAGATTATACAAAATAATTTACAATTTTCTCTTACCATGGAATAATATTTTTCACTCAATAAAGATTCTCATTTTGAAAATATTCATTTATGGGAATACAGGGGGATGATTCATTTTCTGAGGATGGGAGGATCCTAGTAATGTAGTCAGCCACCATATTTTTTCTTCATTTTTTATCTCTAATTTCAATATTGAATTCTTGATGGAGGAGAATCCAGTGAATGAGATGTTTTTTAGCTTCGGGTTTCTTAAGGAGTTACCAGAGAGCTAAATATTCTTAGAACACAATGAATTTATACCCAAAAAGGTATGACCTAAAATTAGCTGAGGAACACAGAATTTAAAGGGATTCATTTTCAGTTGTGTTGTATTTTTCTTGGGATGGGTCCAAAATATTTTAGGTGTAGGCAATGACATGTGGAGCTAGATCAACCCTTTGTAATAAGACTACTCCAACTACATAGTTAGAGGTGTCACACATGAGATCAATTGGTAAACCCCTCAGAGTTTGTTGTATTACTGGGGGTGATGTGAGACTTAATTTTAAATTATTTAAATATTCCTCAAATTATTTATAAAAAAATTCCATTTTTTGGAGAAATCAAGAGGTGGAGTGCATTTTTACTAAATCCACGAATGAAAAGATGATAAAATCCAGCATGACCTAGGAAATACCTCACATCCTTTACATTTTTGTGGATTTTTTTGGGAGGAAATAATATCTAATTTTTATTTATCTAATTGGATACAATCCCCAGAAATGACATGTCCCAATAATATATCTTGTTGCACCATGAAATGGCATTTATCATAATGTAATACAATATTCATTTCAATACAGTGATGTAGGACTAAACTAAGACTATTCAAACATTCATCAAAATAGGATACATAAATAGTGAAATCATTTATGAATACTTCAATGAAATTATTTAGGTAATATGAGAAAATAATAAACATGAATTTATGGATAGTAAATAGTGCATTGCACAGAACAAATTGAATCCTTCTATCTGAAAATGTCCTAAAGGGGAAAGTGAAGATTTTATTTTCTGGATCCTTAGGGGAAATCTGGATCTAAAAATATTTGAAATACCCATCAAGAAAATACTAATGGGATTTCCATGATATCCTCTATATAATTTTTTCAATGAATGGAAATAAGAAATGGTTCTTCCAAATGTTTTGGTTCATTTGGTGGTAGTCTAAACAGACACACAAACTATTCTACAAATGACTTGGAACGAATTCATTTTTTTAATTATTTATTACTATAAGAACAGTTTTTTAGGAACCACTGGAACTGGACTGACCCATTCGCTATCAAAGATGGGGTAAATGATTCCAGAAACCATTATTTTTTACCTCCTTTTTAGCAACATCTAGGAGGTTTCGGTTTAGTTGAAGTTGTGACTACCTCACTAGTTTAGCATCATCACTTAACAGTATATGATGTGTAAAAATTGATGGGATAATTATAGTAATTTCAATAAGTTTCCATCCTAATTTTTGCTTATACTAACTCAAAATATCATGAAGTTGCAATTCACGCTCTGGGGGGAGTGAACTAGCAAAGATGTTTGGAAACTTGTTTCCATTCTCATGATAGTAATATTTTAAATCTTGGGGATGTTATTTTAATTAATATTCAGGGGGATTTTGGATTGATGGGAGTGTGTGTGAAAGTTAGAGGTCACTAATCTCATCTAACTACTTGATTATATCATCCTCAGTTTTGTAATTATATTTTACATGCATAGAAATATCATTCATAGTCATGTGATCCTCATTGTTTAAGAAATCGTCACTTAACAAACATGCATTAATTTCTTATAGACCACTACACCTATCTATGAATGAGTCATTTCCTAGAATTTCAATAAATGGTGAAAAATTAAAAGGGGAATCAGTGGAGTGAAAGGAAATTTTTTAGGGTAAGGGAGAACATCTATAGATTTAACATACAGAGAGGAATTTTATTCAGAGGGGTTCTTCATGGAATCAACGATGTTGAAGTGGACAATGTTTTAACCAAACACCATAGATAATGATCCATTGTGTACATTAATTATGGTTTTTTCAGTTTTAATGAATGTTCTCCCCAATATAATTAGGGACACACTATTCATCATATCTTCTTCTTTTTTAGTCACATTAAAATCAGCATGAAAAATTAATATTTTAACCCTCATAAGAACATACTCTAACACACTAGTGGGGTGTGTTATACATTAATTTTCATGTTGAACAACAATTCATATTGTATTTAATTTTTTTAAATGTAATGTAGTGTAAATGGAGTGAGTCATCACATTTATATAGGCACTAAAATCAAGAATAGTGTTGGAAAAGGAATACATCCCTATGGTTCATGGAATAGAGAATGTTCTTGGATCGTCGCATTTGGTGGGAAGTGATGGCTCTATCACTACTAAGAAATTATTCTCCAAGCTCACATTCTCATCACCTTGAAGCCACCTTCTGTGTGTACACATATCCTTCATACACTTGTCATATCTTTTAATTTGCTTCACAACATCAGTCAAGGGGATATTAACCTACAATTTTTTTATAAGTCTGAAATACTTCCTTATGAATTTTAGTTTACTTTTTTTTCATTGTTGGGTGGACCTTTGGGGAAATGGACGATGAATGGTTGTGATTGATGACTCATCAACAGACACACTCTTTCCTTTAGAAGTTCTTCTCTCATGGTAAAGTTCTACCTCTTCTGGACCATTTACAATGGTTGGGATGGTGATTTCCTCATGAGGGGATGACTCTATTGGAGGGTTCACTTGGCTTTAAAGAAGAGTTAAACTCCTAAGGGAGATGGAACAAACATTTCCCATATCCCTAGGGTTATTATTGGTTGAGATGGTAGTTTACCTGACCCATAACTTTAAATTTCCACCACAGAGTTAGTGATTTGGCCTAATTGGGTTTTTAGGTCATATATGGAATCTTGGGTGGTTTTTTTGAATTTTTTATTGTTGGCATCCATTTGGTTCATCATATCTTATAATCTACGATCAGGTTTTGGAGGGGGTTAATGGAAAGTCCTTTATTGTGGTTGAGGATTTCTAGGTGGTTGTGGTTAAATGCAATTCCCTGGTGGGTTCCATGGTTTTTTAGGTTGGTTTGAATACCCACATTCCTATAATATTAGTTTTCCTTCAACCCAAGGTTGGATGGATAATATGGTTCATTCCTAAAGTGTTGGTTATTGTGGCGGCCTGGAAAGATTATCTCACAACTCTCAGAAGTTTCTCTTAGATGGGGGAATTGGTTGGAATAATGGATGTTAGAAGAACATATTCCACAGTGGATAGGAGGAGGAGACTAGAATTTCCATTGGGAAAGAGAATCTTTTCAAAGAACGGTACATACCTCTTCGAACATCATGTCCACTTTCTTCTCGAATTTAGTACGTTTTACCTCATGGACACATCGAATGGGTACATTGGATATTGAACCAAACTATTGAGTGTTCTGCACAATATTCTCAATTAGGGTTCTTGCACTAATTTTGGTCTTATCAACTAGCGAACCGCCTACAGCAGCATCAATAATATTTTGATCAACAGGAATTAAACCATCATAAAAATGCTGAATTAAAAGTTGATCACTAGTTTGGTGGTGTGGGAAACTTGAAAAAATCCTTTTAAATCATTCCCATTATTCATGATGTGTTTCCCCTGGATATTTCCTTACCTCACATATTTATTTCCTTATTATTTTGGTTCTAGAGGGTGGGAAGTGTTTTTCAAGAAAAGGAATTTCATGTCTACCCAAACAATAATTGGTGAATTCACATAGTAAATCCAATCTTTAGCAATATCATATAATGAAAAAGGTAAATCCCTATGATTTACTAGTTATTCATCTACATCAGTGTGTTTTAATGTAGAATACCTAGTATGAAATTATTTTAAGTGATTATGTGGATCTTCTCCCATGAGTCCATGGAATATTTGTAATAAGCGAATTAAAATGAGATTTATGTTCAAAATTGGGTTCCTCACCTTGTAATTAAATGTATTTGGGTTGGATATAAATATTAGGAGATGTTAGTTCGTTGATTTTTATGTTGTTTCAACCATGTTATACAAATTATGTTCATTTTTAATGTGGCACTATGGGAAAAGTGGTTTTTTTGACGTGTAAATTGCGATGGGAATATATATCGTCGCAAAAGATCTAGTGAAATACGTATTTGCGACGGGAGTCTTTTCCCATCGCAAATAGTAGGTTAATTTTGATCGGAATAGGCTACCCGTCGCAATAGGTTTGGTGCCGTTTTCGCGCCAAAACGTGGGAAGGGTATTTGTGATGGGGACGCATCCCCGTCACAAAAGCCCGATGGCTGTAAATACCATTTGCGACGGGTAATGCCGCCTGTCACAAATATTATTTCGGCAGGAGGGTATTTGCGACGGGACCCATGGCAAATACCCTTTAAACCACAGACTGTAATTAATGTGGGCGAGGGTATTTTTGATGGGCCCGTCGCAAAATCTCAGCGGTGTAAATACCATTTGCGATGGGCAAAGTCGCCCGTCACAAATGGTATGTCGGCAGCAGTGTATTTGCGACGTGTCCCGTAGCAAATACCCTTTTAACCGTCAACTGTAATTAATGTGGGTGTGGGTATTTGCGATGGGGCCCGTCGCAAATACCACCATTTGTGACGGGAAACCCATCGCAACTAATCTAACCTACATATACCCCCACCCGTTTTTTCCCAAATCACTCAGATCATCCACTCCCACTCTCGTCATTCTCCAGTTTTAAGGAAAAAATTTCTTTTAATTAAAATTTTTATACGAGAGTAATTAGAAGGCGCCCATACCTTCAAAATATCAATGTTTGAGGTATTTATATTTTATTTTGTTATATTTGTTTTTTATTTTTTATATTAATTTTAATTGTTGTTATTTTTTTGAAATTAAATTAGATTTAAGTTGATTTTATTATATTTATTTTTAGTAATAAATTGATATATTTAGTGATAATTATAAATAATAAGTGTTAATTTGAAATAATTAGAGATTATTATAGATAATTAGCAGAATTAAGTTATAATTAGGGATAATTAGGGGTAATTATATGTAATTAGTAATAATTAGATATAATTAGTAATAATTAGATATAATTAGTATTAATTAGATATAATTAGTAATAATTTGATATAATTAGAAAAAATTAGATATCATTAGATATAATTAGTAATAATTAGATATGATTAGTAATAATTAGATATAATTATATATAATTAGTAATAATTAGATATAATTAGATATAATTTGTAATAATTAGATATAATTAGATATAATTAGATATAATTAGAAATAATTAGATATAATTAGCAATAATTAGTACTAATGAGCAATAGTTAGCAATAATTAGCAATAATTAGCAATAATTATCAATAATAAACAATAATTAGCAACAATTAGGAATAATTAGGAATAATTAGAAATTCTTAGGAATAATTGCCAATAATTAGGAATAACTAGGAATAATTAGGAATAATTAGGAATAATTAGAAATTCTTAGGAATAATTGCCAATAATTAGGAATAACTAGGAATAATTAGGAATAATTAGGAATAATTAGGAATAATTAGGAATAATTAGGAATAATTAGTAATTATTTGGAATAATTAGTAATAATAATGAATAATTAGAATTTTTTTTGAATAATTAGTAATAATTAGGAATAATTTGTAATAAGTAGTAATAGTTAATAATAATTAGTAATAATTAGTAAACATTAGTAATAATTATTAATAATTAGTAATAAATAGTAATAAATAGTAATAATTAGTAATAATTAGTAATAATTAGTAATAATTAGTAATAATTAGTAATAATTAGTAATAATTAGTAATAATTAATAATAATTAGTAATAATTAGTAATATTTAGTAATAATTAGTAATAATTAGTAATAATTAGTAAAAATTTGTAATATTTAGTAATAATTAGCCATAATTAGTAATAATTAGTAATAATTAGTAATAATTATTACTAATTAGTACTAATTAGATATGCTTAGTTGATCACCTAGCAAGTAGCGTTGCAATTTGATAATTCGAGTCATGCTCTTCACATCTACAAGAATTATTTAACATGACACTTTGCATAGACTATTCTTCCTTGAAAATTTAAGGGAAGGATAATGATGTCTCCTCAAATTTTTAAGGAAGAATGAACAATTAAAGGGAGCAAGATGATTCTTAATGATGAGAATGCCATTACATTGGTCGTCTTATTACAACACTACTTTCGAGGTGATTAACCCTACATGGAAAATTATAAACATTACATTGGACATGGCTGACACAAACTTTTTATTGTGTATGACCTGACCATTGGCGACCGTTTTAGATTTGAACATGTTACAAATAGAGCAAAGCCTGTTTCGAATATTGATAATTTTAATATTTTATAAATTTCTTATTATTTTAATAATATTAATATTTTTTTCATAAATATTGATAATATAATTTTTTATTAGTAATAATTAATAAACGAAAACTGCTTGGATAATGAAGGGAAGATTCGTATTCATCTCCACAATGATGATTACCAAATTTCCTTTCATTATTCAAGTAGTTTTCATATTTCTATGTATTTCTAAGTATCACTACATTAGTAATAAATTGTAATAATTAGTAATAATTAGTAATAAAATGTAATAATTAGTAATAAATTGTAATAATTTGTAATAAATTGTAATAATTAGTAATAAAATGTAATAATTAGTAATAATTTGTAATAATTTGTAATAAATTGTAATAGTTTGTAATAGTTTGTAATAATTTGCAATAATTTACAATAATTAGGAATAATTAGCAATAATTAGAAATAATTAGCAATAATTACAAATAATTAAGAATAATTTGCAATAATTAGGAATAATTAGTAATAATTAGTAATAATTAGCAATAATTAGTAATAATTAGCAATAATTTGTAATAATTAGAAATAATTAGTAATAATTAGTAATAATTTGTAATAATTTGTGATAATTAGTGATAATTAGTAATAATTAGTAATAATTAGTAATAATTAGATATGCTTGGTTGATCACTTTGCAAGTAGCATTGCAATAGGACCATCCAAGTCATGCCCTTCTCATCTATAAGAATTATCTCACATGACCCTTTACAGAGGCCATTCTTCCTTGAAATTTTAAGGGAAAGATAGTGATGTCCCTTAAAATTTTTAAGGAAGAATGATCTATGTAAATGGAGCAAGATGATTCTTAGAGACGAGAACAACATTACATTGCTGGTCCAATTACAACACTACTTGCGAGGTGATCAACCATGCAAGGACAATTATATAGGTTACATTGGGCATCGCTGACACAATCTTTTTATTACATTGGACTTGACTGACACAAACTTTTTATAAATTTCTTATTATTTTAATAATATTAATATATTTTTTTCATAAATATTGATAATATAATTTTTTTATTAGTAATAAATATAAAAAGAAAACTGCTTGGATAATGAAGGGAAAATTTGTAATCATCCCCACAATGATGATTACCAAATTTCCTTTCATTATTCAAGTAGTTTTCATTTTTCTAAGTATTTTTTATTATTGTTAAATTAGAAATAAATTGTAATAAATTGTAATAATTAGTAATAAATTTTAATAATTAGTAATAAATTGTAATAATTAGTAATAAATTGTAATAATTAGTAATAATTAGTAATAATTAGTAATAATTAGCAATAGTTAGAAGTAATTATCAATAATTAGAAATAATTAGCAATAATTAGCAATAATTTGCAATAATTAGCAATAATTTGCAATAATTAGATATAATTAGCAATAATTATGAACAATTAGAAATGAATTGTAATAAATTGTAATAAATTGTATTTATTAGTAATAATTAGTAATAATTAGTAATAAATTTTAAAAATTAGTAATAATTTGTAATAATTAAGAATAATTAGGAATAATTAGGAATAATTAGCAATAACTAGAAATAATTAGCAATTACTAGGAATAGTCATCAATAATTAGGAATAGTTAGAATTAATAAGGAAATGTTAGAAATAATTAGGAATAGTTAGAAATAATTAGGAATAATTAGTAATAATTAATAATAATTAGGAATAATTAGGAATAATTAGAAATAATTAGTAATAATTAGAAATAATTAGGAATAGTTAACAATAAATTTTAATAAATAGAAATAAATTGTAATAATTAGCAATAAAGTGTTAAAATTAGCAATAAATTTTAATAATAAGAAAAATATAGGAATAAATTGGAATAATTAGTAACAATTAGTAATAATTAGTTAGGAATAGATAGGAAGAAATTTTAATAAATTTTAATAAATTTTAAGAACTTGGCACATTTTCCAGTGGATTGAGGACACTCCTTTTGCTCGATGACTTTTATCCTTTCAAATCTCACCGACTCAAATCATTATGAAAAATGTGATGCTACATAGACATATTCAATCTTGTATGCACGTGATTGGATATGCATTCGTAGGATCATATATTTTATAATGTTTTCAGTCGGTGACAGTTGGAAGAAGACGATTCATCAACGAAAAGGGGCCTCTTTTGTATGAAGGCTCATTTACTTGCATCTTTCAAACACTAAAATTACAATGAAGAATCTGGTCTGATGTACGCATATTCATTATCGTGTATACGAGAATGAATATGCATACCTCTGACTAGATTCTCTGTTGTGATTTCAGTGTCAGAAAGATGTATGTAAATGATCCATCGCACAAAAGAGCAGCTGTCAATCAACTGGAAATTGTGTCGCCTTTAATTAATGGTATTTATTAAGAAGTAGATGTAATTATTTATCTTCTTTTCTGAGATAGTGTTTTTATAATTTCAAATTATTCAAAAACAGTGATGATTTTATAATTTATGTAGAAAAATATGGAATAAGGAATTCGACATCAGTCATTATTCGATGATCTCACTTGGATAAATCGAAGCAAAAATCCAAATGTTTCAGGTTTAAATATTGTATATATTTAGGGTGTTGAAGCTTTCATATAATTTGCATCATAAAAACTATAATATGTCTCAGAAGTCACAATTAAGTGTCCTTGTAAAAAATGTGCTCTAAGAACGTTTGACATAGTTGAGATGGTTGGGGGACATTTCTTGCATTTTGGTTTTCAACTAGATTATGTATTTTGGTATCAATGTGGTGAACACAGTTCCATAGAAGATCCTAATAACATGATTCTGGATCCATCACGGTTTCTAAATTTAGTACATGATGTTGCAGGTCCATCTGTGCAACAAACTAAAACTCATGATGATATTGATTTTACTCTTGAGTTGGCACCATCTGAATTTTATGAGTTGTTGAGGTCTACTGAGGATTCATTATATCCTACTTGTATGATAAGAAAATTAGAAGCTGTTAAAAAAAATTTGGCTATTAAATCAGATAATTTAATGTCAAACTACTATTTTGATCAGATAATTTCTTTGGTTTAAACACTATTACCTGAAGGAAATTTATTGCATGCAAATTACTATAAGAGAAAGAGGCCAGTTCGAAATCTGGGCCTTAGTTATCGAAAGATTCATGCATGTCCAAATGAATGCATCTTATATTCTGGCAAAAATGAGTCATTGGATAGTTTTCCCACATGTGGACAATCAACGTATAAAGAAACTCAACCAGGGAAGTCTCGATCGATTCTCGTAAAACAGTTGAGACATTTCCCCCTACACCGAGGTTGCAACATTTATTTATGTCTCAGAACACAGCTTAAATGATGTCATGGCACAAAACCATGATTTCAACTAATAAAATCATTAATCATCCATTTAATGGTGATTCATGGAATCATTTTGACCGTCTGCATCCGTCTTTTTCTATAGAAGCCTGAATCGTGTGATTGGGTCTTTCTACTGACAGTTTTTGTCCGTTTGGTACTTATGGTAGTCAGTCTTCATGTGTCTTGTCTTTATTAATCCGTACAATTTGCCTCCATGGATATTGATGAAGGATCCTTAAATCTTCTTGAGTCTATTAATCCTGGGAAATCCTAAAAAGAATATTGATGTATATTTGAAACCATTGATTGATGAGTTAAATGAATTGTGGAGTGATGGTGTTAATATATATGATGTTGCTGTGAAATAGAACTTCATATTAAAAGATGCATTGAGGTGGATGATTAATTACTTTCCAGCATTTGGAATGCTATCTGGTAGGAGTACACTTGGTCTGAAATCATGTCCTTACTTTGTGAAAGACAACAAAGCCTTTATACTCTTCAATGGAAAAAAACATTTCTATTTTGATTTTCACCGCATATTTCATCTAACTGATCATCCTTTTTAGAGGAACAAATCTCATTTTAGAAATGGTACAATTGAATGGGATGAACCTCTAAAGATAATCTCAAGTACATAGTAAAAATCAGTTGTATTTTCATTACTCCCATCACATTTAGACAAACAGTAAACCAATAGAAAATTCATGGCTTTGGGAATGAACATAATTGGATAAAACATAGCATTTTTGGGGATCTTCTGTATTGGTCTGATTTGGTAGTCCACCACATGTTGGATGTTATGCATATTGAGAAGAACTATTTTGATAATTTATTTCATATAGTTTTGGATACACCAGGTAAGACCAATGATACTGTAAAGGCACGATTAGATCTTGCCCAAATTTTTAGGAGACCAGAACTTGAACTATTTGAAAATGTCAGATCACAGAGGTTAATGAAGCCAAAAGAAGCTTATACACTATCTAAAGAGAATCACTTATTGTTTTTCAGTGGATTGAAGATTTGAGACATCCAAATTGATATGCTTCCAATTTGGGAAGATGTATTAATAATGGTTATATTAATATATTTGAAAGTCATGTTTGTCATGTTGTAATTGAGAGAATAATGACAATTTAATTCAGAGGTTTGCTGAATTCTATGATTTGGGATTCGATAGAAGACATATCATATTTTTTTCGAGACATTTTTGGAGTGACAAAAGACTATGAGGAGCTAAGAAAACTAGAAGAAGACGTTGCTGTAATTATATGAAAATAGGAAAAAATCTTTCTGCCAGCTTTCTTTGACTCAATAAGACATATGATATTACATTTTCCACATGAAGCTAAATGTTGAGGTCCAGTATAGTTTCAATGGATGTACTCATTCGAGAGATGCATGTAGAAATTGATGAAAAAATTATGTTTCAAAGAATCAGTTGATGGCTCAATTGATGAAGTTTATTTTTAAGAGGAAATTTCTTCATTATTCCCTCATTATTTTGAATCTCAATATCACTTAAAAAATCACATGGGATGAAACGTGGTAAATGTTAATTAATAAATGGATAATTAATTAATAGTTTTTAATAAGCCAAATCGTGGTTTCAGTGGAGTTCATGAATGATGGATTTCAGATGATGAACATCATAGAGCTCACACATATGTTCTGATCAACTGTGAAGAAATGACATCATTTGTCCTGTGAGTGTTTCTATCACTTATTATATAATTTATGTTACAGTATTTAAACATATTTTATTTGTTAGTTATATGATAATCATATCAAGAAACAACTTCCACAAATTACAGTAGCTGCTCTTGAAGAACGCAGATAATAAAATTTTTCTCAATGGTTTCAAAAACTGGTAACATAAATTATTGATGGTTTAATATCAATTCTGTTTATTTTTTATTATATTGATAATTGTTTTACAAAATTTCAGGTGTCTCGATTTGATAATAAAATTGTTAAGAGACTGTGTATATTGAGTAACCCACCATAAAAAATGGTTAAATATTATAATACATATGTGGTGAATGGTTTTCTATTTAATACACATGCATACATGGAATACAAAAAACAATGAACAGTTTAGTTTTCTGGAGAGGATCACATCATAGAGAAACTGAAGTTGACTTTTATGGCATTTTGGATGAAATTATTGAGTAGTGTTATCTAGGAATGAATTAAATAACAATGATTAAATGTCAGTGGTTGGATACTGAGAGAGGCGTGCATGTTCATCCGACTCATGGAATCATAGATATTAAATATTAAATTCCTGTTATAGTAAATTAACCATTTTACTTGCTCAACATGAATATCAAATTTATTATGAAAATTACTATTCTACTTCAAGAGACTTGAGCGATTGGTGTAGCATAATAAAAATGAAATATCGGGAAAATCAGTTTACTCAAACTAGATGTGGTTCCAATGAAGTGGAAGGAATTGAATTTTTTCAAGAGATTTCTCAAAATCCATCTGATTTAGAAAGAGATGTGAATATCGATGATGACACCCCAAAATTAAGTATTGATGGTGATGAAGATGTTAATGATGTAACAAATGAATTTGAAACAACAAGGGATGTAGAAACTAGAAAATTATATCGATATTAATTATGTTGAGGAGAAAGATGAAGACATTGACATTGAGAGCTATGGAGAAGAGGATGAAGATGGACATTGACATAGTTAAATGCTGGTTATAATCATAACTAATATATATCTATCTATAATAGTTATTTTCAACTATCTACTAACAACAATAATTTTGTGTTTCAGATGGACCCTGATATATATCGCGAGTTGTAGGAGGTGACCTACCATTCGACGAGGGAGATTATGGATCATCTGACCCTCATCCTACTAGTGGTTCAGGGGGTACGCAGAGGGGGCGTGGTCTTTCACGATTGATGATTCCTGACCCTAACCCCGAGCGACGTCCACATCATGGTTTTGATCCATGCACACTGAGGTATGGTAACCTGTATATTTTAGTTATCATTCAATAATTTATTTAAATATATACTAATTTTTTGATTATTTATTCTTTTTCCGAGTTTTGTGCATGTACTACTGGACTGGGGAGCGCTATCTTGCGCAATTATTTTTCTCAGCCATAGATCACATGGGAATAGTTTCCCATTGATGTACGACGCGACATGTTCCATAATTGGCTGGTACATAAATAAATAATATTTATTTCAAAATTTATTTTATTAATAACATGATATTATAAATTATTTGTAGGGTTTATGGTATCCTATCGATGATAGCATGCACAATGATATCCACGAGGCATGTCATGTTTCTATGTGTTAATGTTTCCATTAGTTTTTTTACAATTTGAGAAGGATAGCAATTATGAAAGTAGGAGTGACAAAATTTTATGAGTCATGTAGAGCACACCGACTAGAGTACATTTCACCTCACATTTGGGATGGATTATGTTTACACTGATTGGGTGGTGGATTTAAGAAGAGATCTTTAGCAGGTTGGTAGAACACAGGGAGATAGGAGGTGACACAACGAGATGGTAGTTGTAAATTCAGTTCACATAGAGAGAATCTAAAAAGTATATTTTTTAAATATTTTATATAACACTAAATATAAACAGTTTATTTTATATTTTTGTAGGCACTCGAGCATCTCGATATTACAGAGTTCAACGTTTATCGGAGGATGTACAGTGATCCAGTCACTAGAGATATTGGAGGTGATTTGCAACGTCAGATTTTGGTTAGTATTATTTTTTTTATTTTGAAAACTAACTGTATATAATATTTTCACAATTTTAATTTTAAATTTGAAATAAAGGAGTGATATGAGCCAACGACCTCTCAGACGCAGGATGAGGGTCAGGACAAGACGACTGAGCATACCAGTTCTCACCATCTTGATGAGGCGGCATGGATTCAGGAAACTCAGTATGGCTTTGAGAAGAGAAGAGTAGTTGGTATCAGCTCTCATTTGACTCCTGGTACTTATTATGGTACTTCTACGATGTTGACGTCCAGCTCGAGAGGAGCTCATAGAGAGGCATCATCTTCTGGCTCACAATATCAGGAGTAGTTGCAAACTCAGGCAGAGATTATAGAGGCATTTTAGAAGCAGTATGAAGAGATGTGTCGGCGGCAACAGCAGCAGGAGTAGCATCATGAGGAGGAGCCGCGTCGATTGGAGTAGCGGTGGCAGTAGGAGTATAATGAGCAGATGGAGTACATGCACCGTCTGACTCATAGTTTAGGGATGGAGTTTCCTCTATCTCCTCCAGACGACCCCCCTGTGATTTTTTTTATGTTAAAAACATTTGAATTCACGTTTTGTAGTAATATGAACTATTTATAGTTTCTATCTTTTATATTGGTGTAAATATTGCATAATTTAATTTTTTTTATATTTTAATATTTATATTTAGTATTATATTTTTTAATATTTTTTTATTTTACAAATAATAATAATCTTAAAAGATTTTATATATTTTTTTAAAATATTGAAACTTTTAATAATTTTTAATTATTTTATTATTTTAATAATATTAATATTATGTTTTTATTAATCCAAATTTTATTAAATATTTTTTTTAGTATTATATTTTTTATTGCTTGTTTATTTTACTAATAACAAAAATATTTTTTATTTTTTTATTATTGTTATAAGAATAATATAATTTTTTCATTAATCATAATATTATTTTTATTTTTAATTATTTTTAGTATTTGCGACGGGGACTTTTTTTACGGGGTCCCGTCGCAAATAAGTGAAATATTTTTTTTAAGATTACGACTTCTGACGGGACAATGGGCCCGTCACAATTAGTATTTATGGGGGCCAGTCGCAAATGGTTTGTGGGTATATAATGTATATAATCAGAAGGGTATTTGCGATGGGGAACATAACCATCACAAAAACTATTTTCAACGGGCCCGTCACAAAAATGTTATTGGGTATATAATGTGTATAATCGGGATGTTTTTTGCGGCGGGAAAAGTACACGTCGCAACAGATATTTTTGGCGACGAGCTCCTCACAAAAATATAAGTTACGAGGCCATTTTATACAATGGGCTATTTGCGAAGGGGGACCATCGCAAAAGGATATTTGTGATGAGATCCCGTTGAAAATAACCAATTTTAAAAAATGGTAATTCCAATAGTGTGGGTTCCTGAAGAATAATACAGATTGAGAAGAGTTCAATCTGTAATGTGTCCTCCTTTAAATGGTTGTCTTGTGTGTCACAGTGTCGTCGACCTAGGATAATATCTCGTTCAGGATTAAAAGGTAGTAAATCTACTCAAGTAGAATCCATCATAAAAATAACCTACACAAGAGAAATATTTTAGAAAAAAACTAAAAATGATTGAAATAAGAAAATAAATAGTTACAAAATTAACAACATTTTAAAAAAATGCACACTAAAAAAACTATCCTCAGAAACGGTGCCAAAATTTGACAGTGTTATCCTAAAAAATCAAATTGAATATGTTCTTATGGTTTAATTTTAGTATAGGGATGACCCTAGTTCAACTCTCAAGGAGCTTATGTGGTTTATAGTGTGATTTTTTAATATAAAATACTGAAATAGGGGGTGGTTTTGAAAATAGTTTTAAGAAAATGACTAGATTTAATGTGTTTAATGGTGGATAAATAAAGTGGCTGTTTTATAATTATGAGAAAAGAATATAATTTCACATTCAATACACATCTTGTATAGTTAATGTTTTTAACATTTTTATATTGTTTAATATAATACTTTAGTTGAGAGTTTTCAAATTCTCAACATCCCTCTTGCCTCTTAAAACGATGCTCAACAATTCACCCCTTGACACAAAAATCTTGTTGTCAAGGTTTGGTTATAAAAAATAGAAAAATGGATACCAAATCATACTAAAGTATTATATATTTGTGAGGGAAAGAGGATTCTTATCTTGTCCACTTGGAAAAATCCAAGATTCCCACTTGAAATCTCAACCCAATCGGTGTTGAAATAAAAAGAGTTTCACTTAATTATAACAAAATATATATATTCCGAGAAGAATAAAATAAAAATAAACATAATTGTAACATTTAACAAAAAAAATTAAAAAAACCAGTATAATGACAAGTTTCGGAACTTCCTCCGATGTATGTGAAACTCACGCGAAATGATCATTCACCGTTGAGAGGAGGAGGGGGCTCGAATGGAACTTCACCATCATCCTTGATACCCCTATGAAGATAAGGGCCACCATAACATATTGTATTATTAGAGGAATCCTTTGGGACTAAAAAATATAAGATTGTTTCCTCAAATCCTATCTTTAAAATGGGGATCCCAATGTATCATTATATAGGGAAATTGGAAGGTGGTTTTGAGCCCCTAGATTTAGAGAAACCACATGGACCATGGTTTTCTACCACCATATAGTCTTGCTAAAAAGAAAATGAAAAATTTTAATTTAAACATCTTTAATATCTCCACAAAAAACTTGGCACCATTTTGACAACTACATCTCATGATATGCACAGATCACAACACTACACTTTTGACTTCGTGTAGATTCAGTGTGCTAGACAGATCACAATGGTTGGGAAACATAATTTCCATGTTAGGCTCATAAGTATTAATTGAAGTTGTATCCCATTGAAATTTGGACCATAACACAAAATATGATCCCATTTTAATGAAATTATGTTTCATAACATTCACAATAGTGGACAAGTGTTCATGGATCCCATTCAATTTTGACCCATTTTTCTTCCACTTCGTCCTGGGCTCTCCAAATCACCTCCACCTACAAGGAAATTATACAAACAAGTGAAATTAAGCTTTCTAATAGTGATTAACACAAAATAATTGATTCAATCATGGAGTTAATTTTTTATCATAATCTGAATTTACAATACAAAATCAGTTTAATTCAGTGGTGTAAAGGGTGACAATGAATAGTGAATCATTGTGCAATTAATAATGCCAAGTGTATTTGAATCACATGGGTAATTGAGTAGTTAAAGGTATAAATTATATTATATGAATGAATTAATCTCTAATAAATAGTGATAATTGGTATTAATTCAACCATTGGAAATAGAGAATCGATCACCACGTCGTTATAAAATAATATATGGACATTACATGATATTTTCCCACATCATGAAAGTATACCTCCTATTAATGGACCACATTGGGGTAAAAATTATCACTGTATTATATGACTAATTTATAATATTAACAAGAATATTTATCCTTTTGGAATAAAATATAATTATTACAAATTTATATGAAATGGGAAACCAAGAGAACATGATCTAGGTCATGGGGTTCTAGGAGGAAAATCTCTTCTCAAGGAACATCAATTTGTGATAATTTAGTTATCAAAGATAAAAAGTATGTTTGTATAAAAAAGGATCCTTGAGAAGTTTTTATGCATCTATAATGGAATATCACTTTTCATCAACCTTATTTCTAGGGATGAGTGGAATAATATATACTTATCCAAAATACATGATCATCTGGTTGGCATGATTTCTCAAAACTTTTCTTGAACATATGGGTAAAACATGAATATCCTAACATTTAATGTGTATAAATTATTGTCCCAAATGAATTATATATATATTTAAATTCAAATTTATGTAATTTCAATTTTGAAAATGTGTGGTTGTTTCTTATGGGAATATGTATTTAACCAATAGTGGATGATTATTATTCTGATATTAGCTTTTCCAAAAATGATCAAAATTTGAGTTCTAACTTATATAAAACCTAATGTAAATTTAGGGGTTATACATTATTATCAAATTAATGGTGATAATGACCTTGTTTGGGCCCATGGTTAGAGAATTATTCATCACAATATATCCTTCAATGATAGGATTCATGCCACACATTGTTCTGGAAGATATCTATAAAGATCTTCTCAATTATAAAGAATGGATAATATGATCATATTCTAGTGTTGGGATTCTAGAGAAAAGCTAATGTAAATTAGAGGTACTAAAACAAGAATATATTTAAGTGTAGTCATTTACAATATTGAACAATATAGATCACATATGAACTATATGAATGATTTTATATCCTATATAAATGGGAATCAAACCACGTGTATTATTTGGACTTAGATACCTTAGAAAATTAGGCACATTCAAAGGTGAAATATTTAATGAATGTTCCAAAAAAAATGTTCTATGATAGTACCCTTATATGTGTTGATAAGGTTAAAAAATGGTGTAGGTATTACTTTCACGACCTACATTCCCCAAGATGAGGAAAGGGACAACATACTGCCAAAACCTTCCTTCTTCAAGTTGAAGGAGAGATAATGACCCCTGAGTCCCACCTTTAATAGGCCCTACAGTGGAGACTAGAACCAAGAGTATATAATCGCATGTAATATCGAAGGGATTACCCATTAAATAAAACAAGATCAGGAGATAAAATGGTAAATCCCAAAAAACTCCAAAAACTGAAAGTAAATGTAAATTTAAAAATCAATTCCCATATTCATGTTCAAAATAAACTAATACAAAGTACATGATACACTCTAATGGGAAGTCCCAAAGAAAAGAAAAGAAGAAACGAAAACTATCCCGCCATCTGAGCTAGAAGGGTCTGGCACAGTCCTCAAAGTCAACCTAGAAACTGAAAAGTAGTTTTATATACATAGGGTGAGTATATAGGTATACTCAATAGTGAAAAAAATATCATGTGAACAAGTGGGAAGGCATTCTAATGCCTTGTGAGAGAGTAGTGGTAACCAAAACACCTAGCAAGGAAAATTATACACCAAACATTTCCAAAGAAAACTCCCCAAATAACGCATGTCAGGTAAAATATTAGTAATAGCACATAGATATTTAGGTACCCCACATCACTTTCCCACTAGTTATTTAGAATATCTTATGCATCAGACCTCCCACACAAGTTTCACTACAGTCACACTACCTCCCCAACAACAACCCCATGGCCATCACAACCGTTCATCCTTCCCATAGATACATCGGCCACCACAACAACACATAACCATGTCCACAGACCCCTGGTCCACAACAACACCCACTACGCTCGAAGACAGTTGGGCCAGAACAACCACTACCACACCCAAAGACACCTCTGACTCTTCCTGAATATTTTTCAGAAACAAACCTGCCCCCACACACCTAGACCAACTACTGCAACACACCCTACTTGAAGAGTCTTGGGCCCTAATGAACCTCATTCCTTCACAAGCTTCCCAAAGAGTCATGAGATACCAGGGAGAGGGATCAGAAAAGAGCCAATAGCTAGCCATTCATATGAATGTTAAGAAAAATACCCCCCATGAAATGGGGGTGTTCGACATGATGTGATCAACATGGGTGGGGTGTGTAGACTATACAAAAGATCTAAATTTTATATATATAGGTAATCAAGCACTCATCCCAACCTAAGGGTCATGAAACCAACAAATAACTTGTACACAACCACTCTTGATGTTATCTCTATATGCACAAGTATACAATAAACACAACCAGAGCACAACCCTTTTCAGAAAAAAATGAACAATTCCCTACCATACCAGTTATTGTTATCATGTACAAGTGATTCCATTTAAATATTCCATCACTACCGGGCAACTAACAGTTATAACCACAAGCCAAAACAACAACAGAAATAAATACATCCATGAAATCATTTAAAAATTCACAACCGGTTCTCTAGTATGGTAACAATATCAAAAGGGATATGCAAGATCCCTAAAATTACTATAACTAAACCAAGACCCAACTTATAGGGTCTAAAACAATTATTTCTATCTCCACACGGCCTCAGATTCACAATCCAACAACCTCCCAACTATAGATTCCATTGCCCTATACATCACCCCACTAACAATAAAAAAGCCATTCATATCCCCAATGCAGAGAAAGGGAGTTTTTGGATTTATCCAACCCCATTCATCCAGTTCCTTCTTTTATTTTTGGTTAACTGGGGGGATCACACAAGGGTTTTTATTCATCAGGAATCTGTTTAGTCAACCAAGTTTATGTGATTAAGCATTTTCCATGTTATAATCATTTGATCATAGGATTATCTAGAAAACAGAGGTTCATTAGTGTGAAAAAAGGACCACCAACAGGCCTGATTGTATAAGCCCATACAATTTAGAAACATAAAGGAAAAGGTAAAATGAAACAACAACATCATCATTCCCAACCTTTCTTTCTTTAATGATATTTTATTTTATCCATTATAGTTATTTCTGTCTACTTCCCTTGGGAAAATTATCACACCCACACCGCATGATTCACAATAAAGAGGGAAAAAGGATAAACCCCTACGTGGATGATCAAGGATTGATGTTCCTTCTCTTCTCAAGAATAAGGGATGTGTGGATTGCAAGAAAAACTCCATGGATGAGTGGGAAGGGCTCCATCACGGGCTCATGATTCGTCTCAGAAGGAAGTGTCGAGGAACACTTGGAGAAATGAAAAGGAAGGAGTAATTGAGGATCTCGTCTTAATAAGAGTCTATATTCTAAAATCAGGGAGTCCATTTTGAAGTACATAAAAGAAGGATCATTTATTGACCACACGGTTGGGTAGTTTCACACATTGGGACTAATTTAGATTTAATTATTCCCCTCAAAAACGATGGAGATAGACCAACAGACGGCTGTGAGTTGATATATTTCCTTTAAACGGAGAAAAACACATAACACAGGCCTAACTGGAAAACAAAGGAGAATGGAAAATTTGGAAAAGCATGTCACACCGATGAAAAGGCCACAATTTTTTGTAAATCAAGGGTCTCCCAACTCTTAGGGGATTTAAAATATCTTTAGGGGATTTAAATCACTTTGAAATGGTTATTAAAACACTTTTATGTCAAAAGATACACTGCTGGAGTGAAACTAGAATGTCCAAGAGAGGTTGGGAATGACTTATCGATGGGTGAGTAACATCACCCTAGTACCATCGCCCTAACACCATCACCCTGGAACCATCACTCAGGCACAGTTTCCCTAGCATCGTCGCCCTGGCACCATCCCCCTCGCACCATCGCTTGGAACTATCACCCTGGAACCATTGCTCTAGCACCATATCCCTAACACTATCACCCTGGCACCATCTCCCTAGCACGGATGTCGATCAGTGCCACTGACAGCCCATCGGTGCCACCGTTCATTCAATCAGAAATTTCGAAAACTCCTTAGTGAGTTACCGATGGTCCTCAGGACACCTCAAACACCCGGATTTGGAAACGTAATGAACCTTGATGGTCTATTCCATTACATTATATACCTCTCAAACTATTGCCTCCCTTGATAATTCCATGGTAAACCCAATGAAAATAGAGAGGTACAAAAAACCCCTCGTAAAATTCCTTTCAAGGACAAACCACCCTAGAATTTTTCGAAATCCATAATAAATCCTCAACATCCAGGAACACGTCTCTCACATATATCTTCTGAACAAGATAAGAAACAGTACCACTCTTGTCCCTCATGTAACCACAAAAACACAAAAATGTCACATCGTTCAGATACATAGATTAGGTAGCTCCTTCTTCTTTATAATGATACTATCCTTTTTGGGTAACACTGACTATTCCACATGGGTCTAATCGCATCCACATTAATGAATCTTCATTAGGGATCAGGTTCTCCCATCCACATATTAAGTACATTTCACACAAAATATAGAATATGGTAAACAACTTATCATAAATTAATTTGGATTAACATTACATCTCATGAATGGCGCAAATGAAAAATAGAAGATCAAAACTCCAAACAACTTTCGGTACTAGGTACGCATATGTGCCTCCCATTCCTAGGTACTCTCCTTGAGGCCACCATGCCTCCACAACAGATGATCTAGGGTAATGATCTATCCATGAATCACCTTCTCCTTAGGATCCTTTAACCTCACCGGTCATTCCATGAATGTCACATCAACCTCGATATCCAACTCTCCTCAGTAAAGGACGTGAGAGTCGTCATGTAGATACTGGTGGTGTTGAGATACATGGAATATGTTGTGGATCTTCTATAGTGTAAGTGGTAACGCCGGATGATATGACACCTTGCTGACTCATCCCAACACCTCAATGGGTCTGATAAACCTTGGGGAAAGCATACTCTCCCTTCCAAACCTCCAATTTCCACACCAAGGGGAGAACTTTAAAAACATGTGGTCCCAAATCTTGAACTCCATGGATCTATTACTATGATCAACATATGAATTCATCTGGTCTTGATCCATCTTCATCCTCTCATGAACAAGTAGAACCTTCTCCATCGTGTTCTTCACCACTTCTGGGCCAAGAACACCTGCCTCCCCAACATCTGTCCATCACACGAGTGAACAACACAACCTTTCATACAAGTCTTAGAATGAAGCCATCCAAATCGTAGAGTGATATCTATTATTGGAGGAAAAATCTACCAAAGGAAAGTGTTGGATGGAGTAGAGTAATCAAGAAGGGGGTGAATTGAGTATCTATAAAAAATTATTGTTTGAAAAGTTTTCTTAAAAGGGTCCCCAATAAAAATAAATACATACTAGTTAATCAAGATAATATGGTAATGAAATTTTGGCTATTTAAATAACTTCTTAGAATATTCAATAATTCTCAGAAATATCATTATCAGGTATTGATATTACTTTTGAATTTGTTATAATAAGGAAAAACAATTATAAATTCCTTTCAATATAAACTATGAAATTAAATATAGTTATTTATGAATTATACATTAAATTAGAGTCAACTAAAACAAACAACACGACAGATATAGAACAAGTGGTTCAGTATCAAGAGGAGACCTAATCCACTCCACTTGGTGATCACCTGCCACCAAGCAGTTTAAATTAATAGTCTTGATCCGCACCCTGGATCGGGGTAAACAATAGTACAAAGTATTTTCCAGGTCACACGACCTCCTCCACTATTCTTTAGGGAAATATACTACTAAGTAACACATGGACCTATTCTACACTTATCCATGCGAGTAAACAAGTGTAAAAAGATATGAAAGTAAGAATATATTGTATCTTTCAGTTTAGTGTAAGAGATAATGTTTTTTTAATAGAGACAAACACACACTACCCAAAACCTAAAAACAATACCCAATAGAGAAAATATTATGAGATAAGGTTGCATGTTCTCATAGTGTTATTCTATAAATCTCTGGACTTATAGGATGAAGCATATACAAGTACCAAGTCATCTTTCATGAAACAGATAATCGCAAGTCTAGTGCTTTAGTTCCCAATTAGATCAGGCAAGTGTTCTTTGTAGAGTTTTTGTTGTGAAGATGTTCATAACATTGATCTACAGTATCCCAGATTTTGGATTATTAAATGATTTGTGTGTTCTTCAGATGTATCTTGTTTCATTTGTCAGTTATTTTCTCAAGAATGCGCGTGATTATGCTGCTCTACAACTACACACATTTTTTGAGGGACACACTTTTATTTTTTTATTCTTGGAGTGCACGTGTTGGAGCTGACATGATTCATGTATTTTGGACCACATTCCTTATACTGTCAGGTGATATGTCTTCAAAAAAATATTAATTATGCTGGTAAATTTAAAAAATCAAATATGACCGTTGAAATTAAAATGAAAACAACAAACAGATTAAATAATGGCATCATAGTCTATCTGGAAATGGTGTCACTTGGAATCGGTGTCACCACAAAACAATGTCTTCTTCTTTGACTTTGAGAGGTGATACAACTATAATGGCATAGTTGTATAGATATCAGGACCCAGTAGCACAGATGTGGTGTTAGGATCACGATGTCTGGTCATTTACCAAACATTGAATGGTGCCTTAGCAAGGAACTAGTGTCATAGACTTCAACATATCTGAAACTGATTACTGTGTATGGTCATGGTGTCTTGTCACAGTGTCTTGGTCATGGTGCTTGGGTCACAGTTTCTGGTCACAGTGTTTGGTTCATGGTGTCTGGGTCCTTTTCCAATGAACCATAAATGGTGGCAGACTCACAGTTTCCCAAACATAGCCAAATATTTGAATATAGACTTACGCAGAAATATTCACATAATTAATTAGAGATAATCATTCATAAAAGAAATTTATTATAAACAACATAAAAATTCAGTTTACAAAAATCAGCCAATATTTATTTTAATCAACATCATGAGAAAATTTAATAAATGAAAAAAGAAACCAACAATCTTTACACATGATAGGAAACAGATTAAACAAGATTAATGAGATTTTTAGGATATATAGTATTTTTTATCATTAAAACTTGATTAAAATAGGAGGAGTCCAACAACCTCCCCCTTTTTGATGATCAAAAATCATATGAGTGAGAAATCTATTCCTGGTGTATCTATCTCTCTACCTTTTGGAATTATAAAAAAGAGTACAAAGGGAAATAATGGAATAGAAAATAATAGGTCACAATACATTAGATGGATAATGATGTGTCATTTAAAATAATAGGCAAAAAAATACAAAAAATATCCCTATAAAAGGAACATGTTTATTTTTCTTCAGCACTAGCTATCTTCTCTTTTCCCTTGGCAACAACATCAAGAGAAGCCATGGGAGTGGAGATATAATTTGAAGAAGGTACTAAACCAACTGTCAGTTAAGGAAGAGGGAGTACATCAAAAACATAAGGGGATAATGTAGGTTTGGTGGAAGACTGAGGAAATTTTTGGTCAAGGATAATGGGTCTGATCTGAGTCAGATCCAAAGATATATACATAGAGGTAATGGCAAAGGCAGTAAATGAGGAAGGAGGCAAACCAGGGAAAAATGGTGCAGCTGCAGGAGCCACAATAGTAGTGCTCTGCACATGAAGATAATGCCTTAATAAATTGATGAAGTCTCCAATAATCTCACCACCATACTGCATCACTTTCATAATGTGATATTTATTCTCCATGATCTTTTCCAACAAAAGAGTGAAATCGTTCAACTTTTGAACTTGTGTTTTGAAAGCTTCAGTTATAGGATTTATTTTCATATTCTCTACATCGCACATGAAATGGGTTTTCCTATCATGCTTTGATAAAATCCTATTGAAGTAGAAATCCACATTATTATTAATTTCTTCCTGAGCATCATTTGAAATATTGGAATGAATTCTTTCCAAGTCAAGAAATCTGTAACTATTCATGACAACCACAGATAGAGTCTCTTTTTCAAAGACCCTTAACATTGATTGAAGTTCTTCTTTAACAACAGCTTTGAGCTGATCACTTTCAAATGAGGGTTGAGATGACTATATAGAGGTACTAGAAGTTGTAATAGCTGATGTAAGGGAATATAGTTGATTTATTACTTTTTGTAGACATCTCGTATACTCATTTGTCAATTTTTTGAGACCAATAACAGGCTCACCCATTTATAGAACAATTTTCTTATTTCTTTCATCCACCTTTTCAGCTAAAGAAATTAGGTTGGGTTGAGTTACAAAGACAACATCCTCTCGAATCGGACCACTAACATCCTTAACAGAATGAGAAATAAGATCCGGTCTTGATTTCGAAACTCTGTACATCTTCAACCATAGCTTTGAGAGACTTCACTTCATCAATTATCTTTTTGTTCTCAATTCTAACCTCTTGAATTTTATGAAGCAGTTCTGGCTGAATCTTTCATATAATCTTTTCTAATAGAAGGAAAATATCTCTTTCACTCAATTTTGTCATAAGAGTAGGTTGATTGTTCATGTTATTTTCTACTCCAACTAATAAAATAGCTCCAAAGGCTTTCAAATCATATTTACTCACTATGGTATAAGGTTCTTTCTGATGGTTAAGGAACAAGATCTGATATATGCTCGAGTTCCTTTGTATAGATAACATCATGATCAGAGGCCGATTTCAATTGAGACACAGTAGAATGATATATACCTCTAAATGAGGCTTCTTGGAAATCATTCTCATCAATGTAGATAGGGAATTTATACTATGTATCCATAATGCTTTGATTAACCAGATTAATAATTTTAACACATTCCAGATTAGGCTGATACTCCCCCTAAACAGGTGCATCACTCACAAGACTATGAGATTTTTTTCATTGATCTGTTTCCAAAATTTCATCCCCAATAGCTTCACCCATTTCTTCTCTTGACAACTAAAATTATTTCTCCATTATTTCCTCAGCAGATTGGATAATCTCAGGAATAGTTTGTTCTTCTAAGTGTTCCTCAAAATCATCTTCTTTATCATGAGAAATATCTTAATCTATATGTTCTTCTCGAATAGCCTTTTCCTTTACATTAACAAAGAACTCTTCTCTAAAAATTGGTTCTTCTTCCAAAACAACAGTTCTTTTAGAAAAAAGTACTTCCTTCTCAGCTATGACTTGAGGAATAGGTCCACTGTCTTTCTTATCGTAGACAGTTTCCCATGTAGTTACAATAACCTTTTCCTTCTCCTCAATAGGATAGTAAAAAATTTCATCTAGTTTCAGACCAGGATCAAAAATGTTCTTAGGTCTTGAATAATCTTCAAATGGGTTGAACTTTTCATAAACCATGACATTATCCTCCACCAATGATTTTCTCTATAGGTTTCCAACAGATTTTCATTTTTTGGACTGTAACCTTTGAGGTAAAAATTTAATATTCCTTAATTAATTCTTCATCAGATCCTACCAGTCCTTTATAATTAATCATAGCAGAGATTAAACATGAGTAGAATAAGGAGGTTGACTTTGAGGTTGTCTTTATGAAATCACACATATGAAGTATAACATACTTACATAGGTTAATCTTGTGCCCATTATTCATAATATGTATCAAAAATACATCTTGATACATGAGTGTAGAAAAATCTCTATTTCTTAGACTAATCATATTTTGAACCAAATTAAACATTAATATGGTTTCACTATCTAGATCAATAGCAATATATCTTTTTTATGTTTTATTTCCAGTCAAGTTTCCCAAGGATTATTATATAACAATTATCTACGATGGGGAAGGAGGACCTCTCTGGTAGTCCTCAAAAACACCCTCATGAGGTATCCTTTGGCAATCAGCCCATAACCTCAAAAAAGGTACATCTTTGGCCATTGATCCAGCTTATAACAAAAAAACCATATTTTTATCAAATGAGAATTGAACAAACTGATAAAACTAAGCATCTTGATATGGGTAAATCGACCTTGTCTCCATTCTGAACCAATCCAACCATCCCTACTCTTTCAATAATTTGAATATTAGTGACTTACTTGATTGTAGTCACTTAGGGAAGATTTCTTTTTATGGTACCACTATTCTATCAGTAAGGATCGGATCTAGAGGACCTTTGGGTTCTATCTTTGGTGCTCTTTTAATTTTCTTCTGATATCCATTATTTTCAGGAGTCGAAGAAGATGTGTTCTTCATCCCGAGCATTCAACGATGGTTTGAGATAGAGAGAGAGAACTGAAGGGTTTAAGGAGGGATTAAGGTTTGAGAGAAAATAGATTTGGTGAATAAAAGAGTGAAACTTATTTTGTTTTTATCGTTTAGGGATATTGAGTGTCGCAAATTCAAAATAGCACGAAAAAAACGAATAAAATAATTAATTACAGTGATACAAGTTATAATATGTAAATAAAATGAAAATGTGTCTTTATGGTGAGACCGTAATATGTTTTCTCAGTGAGACTGTAATAGGTTTTCATGGTTTAATATTTAATGTGTGACTTTAAATTGGTTCGACCATATTGTTTAAAACAGTTTTGGAAAAATGGTAATGAGGAGATAGTAACTGTGATACCTTAAACATGAGACAACCAATTTTAATATAGTAAACTATAGAACTGTAATAGTTAATCATTAATCCTATGACACTGACTTTTGAAATCGTAAACTGTGAAACAATATGTTGTGAAACAGTGCACTTACTAATTATGATTTATCATTCCCAATTCATGTATGATGTAATCTATCCATTCAAAATTTAATGGTTTGGTGAATATATCAACGAGCAGATATTTAGTTCCAATGAATTCCAAAGTGAGATGACATTTTTTATAATGTTCTTTCAAAAATTGATGTCTTGCATGAATATGTTTTTCCCTAGAGTGTGAAACGGGACATTTTTTATATTTTAATAGCACTTGTATTGTCACAATTTATAGGTACATTCCTGAATTGATATCCATAATCAAGTAATGTGTGTTTAATCCACAACATTTGTGAACATCAATTACCAACAGCTATGTATTCAGCTTTGATAGTAGATAATGTAATAGATTTTTGTTTCATACCACTCCTTGATACTAGAGACTTGCATGAAAAATTAAATGTTTCAGTGGTGATTTTTCCATCTAACATAAAACCACAAAAATTAGTATCAGAATAGATGACTAACTCAAATGATTTTCCTCTAGGATAGAATAGTCCTATATTGAGTGTATGGTTATGGTATTTGAAAATTAACTTAACAGAATTTAAATGAGATTCCATAGGTTTTTCTTGAAAACGAGCACACATACATACACAAAACATAATGTCAGGTTGGCTACCAGTTAAGTCAATTAAGATTCCAATCATTCCTCTATAATTAGTTTGATCAATAGATTTTCCATAATTATCATGATCCAACTTACATGTAGTACTCATTAATGTTTCACTACTTGTAGTTCTATCCAACCCAAAAAGTTTAAGAATAAATCTAGTATATTTTATTTTATTTAAAATAATACCATCATTATTTTGAAACAATTTAATTTCTGGAAAGAATTTAAGTTCACTAATTAAACTCATTTCAAATTCATTTTTCATAATTTTATAAAATTCAACACATTAATAATTTTTTGAAGATTCAAAGATAATATCATCTATATAAATTTGGAGTAGTTAAACATCAATGAGAATTTGTTTTATAAAAAGGATAGGATTAGCTATACCATTTGTAAAACCATTGGAAATAAGAAAAGTACATAATCTATCATTCCAATCTATTGGAGATTGTTTTAAACCATATAAATCTTTTGATTATTTAAAAACATGATTTGAAAAGTGATGATTTGAACAAACAAAGTGTTTCTAAAAAAAGACATCCTCGGGTATATACCAATTTTGGAATGCACTCTTAACATCCATTTGATATTATTTTAAATTCTGATGTGTAGCATAAGAAAGACTGATTCTGATGGCTTCAAGTCTAGCTACTGGATCAAAGGTAAATTCATATTCAATTTCCTCTTCTGGACTATATTCTTGTGCAACCAATATAGCCTTGTTTCTAACTATGTTATAGCTTCATCAACCTTATTTATAAACACCCACTTAGTTCTTATGGTAAATGTGTCTTTGGTTCGGTCAACAAGTTTCCATAATTTGTTTCTTTAATACTAATTAAGTTCTTCTAGCATATCCATCACCCAAAACCCATCATTGGTAGCATCATTAATGTTTTTAGGTTCATGTGGTGAAATTAAGACTTGATGTTCAACCTGATTTCTAAGAGAAGATCTAGTTTGAGATCCTTTATCTAAATCACCCACAACAGCATCTAATGGATGGTTCTTAAGTGTTCAAACATATCTAGAAAACTAAGGACTAGTTATTTCAGGTTCTTTAATAGGTTCGGGTTCATTATGACTTGAATCTAAAGAACTTATAGAACTGGAAGTTTTCAAAGATTCCATTAAAGTATGGTAAGATTATTTTGAATTGATTTTGAGATTTAACACATCATCCACATGGTTTTGTAGAGTGGTCTTGGGCTCATGTGGATTTGTCTCATCAAACTTGACATGGATAGAATTTTACACACATTTAGTTCTTTTTTTAAACACTCTATAGGCTTTACTAGAGATTTAATATCCTATAATGATTCTTTCATCACTCATGGATGAAATTTTTCCAGATTGTCATTAGTATTTAGGATATAGTCTTTGCATCCAAAAATGATGAAGTAGCTTATTTTGGTTTTTCTATTATACCATAACTCATATGGAATACATATAAGAATAGGTCAAATAAAAACTATAATAATAATATAGAGTTCTATATTTACTTTTCATCCCAAAAATAAATAAGTAATTCATATTCACTAATAATGGTTCTAGAAATATCTTGCAAGGTTCTATTTCTTCTTTCTACATCTCCATTTTGTTGGGGTGTTCTAGGGGTAGAGAAATTAGGACTATATCGATTTTTTGAACAAAAGGATTCCAACTCTTGATTTTCAAACTCATGACCATGATCACTTCTTTAGGATTTAATTCTAAGTCCACTATGATTTGTTACAGTTTTATCATATTTGGTGAAATGAGAGTAGGATTCACTTTTGGGATCCTAAAATAAATCCTATGTATATCTAGAAAAGTCATCTACAAGAACATAAACATAGTTCATCCAATTTATAATAGAAACTATAGATGGTCCAAAAAAATCCATTTTAACCAATTAGATTGGTTGGTATGATGACACTTCTTTCTTTGGGTTGAAGGAAAATTTGTGTTGATTTCCTTTTTGACATGGATTGCACACATTATCATTTGGAAACTCAAGTTTGGGTAGATCTTTTACTATTATTTTTCTAGTAATATTTATATGGGATTGAATATTATAGTGTATTAGTCTCCTATTCCATAGACAAGAATCATTGTGAAATACGCTTAAACATGAAGCATTTTGAGAAACTAAAGAGTCAAAGTTAACAGAGTATACATTTTAACATCACAATGCAGAAAACACTAATTCATTTTTAGAATTAAAAACATTTCGTTCATCATTATCAAATTCAGCATGATATAAATCATCACATTGTTTTTAAACACCAAGTAGATTATATTTCAATCCCTCAAAAAATGTACATTGGAAATTATAACTGATTTAGAGTTAATGATTTGGCCAAGGCCAATGATTTTTCCAATGGGATTGTTACAAAAGGTGACATGTCGATCATCAATTTATATTATGTTCTTGAAGCATAAATAGTCTCCCATCATGTCTCTTGAAGACCCATTGTCCAAGTACTATAAGCTTTCATAGGATTTCGTTACAAAATTTTCCTTCAAAATAGTCAAATAAAAATAGACTTTGGTACCCATATATGTTTGGGTCCAGTAATATTAGTGACTAGTGCATTAGGAACCCAAATATGCCTCATAGGTTTCCTATAAGCATTATGTAGAATTATAGAAAAATAAACTCTATTTGGTATAGAAAATCTTGAAACAATGGAAAATGTATAATAATTTGAATAAGTTGAATGTTTTCCAGAACATGGAGTAAAGTTGTTTGTCCAAGATTTAGAAACAAAATTTTTTTTTTCAAAATTTATTTTACCAGGTTGATAGCCAATACCAGTAGTATATTTTGGAGCAATATATTTACCTATAATTTGTACCAAATTATCTTTACCATTAGTAAACCATTAAAGATCCTTTTCCAATTACTCATTAGATATCATTAGTTCATTGTTTTCATTGAGCAATTGAACATTTTTCTCCCTTTCTATAGTAAGTTTAGATTTAACAGTTTTGGTAAGAGAATATTGTCTCTTTAAAGACTTGTATTTTTCTATTAGTTCATTACATGTCTCTTCAATCATGTTACAATACTCAATCATTTCTTCTATAGGCATACTCTTAGAATCACTTTAATCTCCTAAATAATAGGAATTGTGTATAGGAGATTCCATTGTTACATTAGATTTGTTTTTCATAAAACATATATTGGATTTGTTAGCCTGTTTGTCATGTGAAGATTCTGAGTCACTTGAACTATCTTCATAATCACTCCATGTTTCTTTTATTTCCTTGTTTGAGGGACACACTTTTCCTTTTTTATTCTTGGAATGCATGTGTTGGAGCCGACAAGATGCATGTATTCCACACCTCATACCTCATAATGTTAGGTGAAATTTATATAGAGAAATATTGATTATGAAAATGCATTTAAAATACTCAAATATGACCATTAGAAATTAAATTTAAAATGAAAAAAAATGGATTAAAGAATGGTGTCACATTCTATCTAGAAATGGTGTCACTTAGAAATGGCGTCACCAAGAAACGGTGTATTCTTCTTTTCCATTAAGCAGTGATACAATTATTATGGCATAGTTTTATAGAGATCAGTAATCGGTAGCACAAATGTGGTGTTAGGTTCACTATGTCTGGTCCTTTGGAAAACAGAGAATAGTGTCTTAGCAAGGAACTGGTGTCACAGACCTCAACAGATCTGAAACTGGTTACGATGTCTGGTCACAATGTCTGGTCATGGTGTCTGGGTCATGGTGTTTGGTTCACGGTGTCTGGTCACGGTGTATGTGTCACGGTGTCTGGGTCCTTTTCTAAAAAACCATAACAGGTGGCCGACTCACGAATTCTCAAAACATAGCCAAATATATGTATATATAATTAAGAATTAATCTTCACAGAAATAATTGTACCTAATCATTCACAAAAAAATATTCATTATAAACAAAATTAAATATATTTTACAAAAATTAGTAATGATTTATAGGAATAATGATCATGAGAAAATTTATTTAATGCATAAAGAAACCAACCATCCTTACACATGACTGGAAATTGATTAAAAATGATTAATGAGATTTATAGGATGTATATGATTTTTTATCATTAAAACATGATTAAAATAAGAGGATTCCAACAATATCCTCCTTTTTGATGATCACAAATCATATGAGGGAGATATCTATTCTTGGTGTATGTGTCTCTCCCCCTTTTGATATTATCAAAAAGAGTACAAAGGAAAATAAGAGAATAGACAATAATAGGTCAGAGTACATTTGATGGATAAAGATGTGTCATTAAAAATAGAAGGGAAAAAAATAAAATAAAAATATCCCCATAAAATGATATTGTTCACTATTCTTAAGCACTGTATGTCTTCTCTTTTCCCTTTGTATCAGCATCAGGAGATGCCACGGGAGCAGAGGTATCAGTTCAAGAAGGTAGTGAACCAACTCTCATAGCAGGAAGAGGGAGTCCTTCAAAAGTAGATGGGGTTAAATTAGGTTTGGTGGAAGACTGAGGAATTTTTTTTTCAAGGATAATAGGTCTGATCTAGCTCAGAGCCTGAGAGACAAAGATAGAGGTAGAGGCAAATGCAATGAATGGGGAAGGAGGCAAACAAGACTGTAAATGTGTAGCTATAGGAGCTACAATAGTAGTGCTCTTAACATGAATATAACAACTCAATAACATGATGATGTCAGTAATAATATCACCACCATACTATATCTCTTTCTCATATTCATCTTTTTTCTCCCTGAACTTGTCCAACAAAGGAGGGAAATATTTCATCATTCGAACTTGAGTTTTGAAAGCTTGAGTGATAGGAGGGATTTTCATATTCTCTACAAGGTACATGGAATGGTTTTTCATATCATGCTTAGTGAAAATCCAATTGAAGTAGAAATCCACCTTCTTAGTAATTTATTCTTGAGCATCATTTTCAATCTTGGAATAGATTCTTACTATATCAAGAACTTGGTCACTATTCCTGACAACAAAAAATAAAGTATCTTTGTCAAATCCACTTAGCACTGATTGAAGTTCTTCCTTAACAAATTTTCTAAGCATATAACTATCAAATGAGGGTTTAGATGACTATCTAGAGGTACTAAAAGCTATAATAGTTGACGTAAGGGATTTCTGTTGATTTAGAACGTTCTGTATACATACCTTATAGTCATCAGTCAATTTTTTGAGACCAATAACAATATCCTGCCTTTCTTGAATAATTCTCTTGATTCTTTTAGCCACCTTCTAAGCTATGTAATTTAGGTTAGGTTGAATTATTGAGTCAACTTCGTGTGGAATCTAACCACTAACATCCTTAATAAAATGAGAAACAATATGAAGTCTTGATTTTAACACTCTCCGCATATCTTCAACCATAGCTCTGAGAGACATCCATTAATCACTCAGCAGTTTGTTCTCAATTCTGAACCCTTAAATTTTATGAATCATTTTTGGATAAATATAATGTATGATCTTTTATAATAGCATGGGAGCATCACTTTCACTAAAGTTTTTCACAAGATTAGTTTTAGTGTTCACGAGCCTTTCAAATCTAGCCAATAATGTAGCTCTAATGGTGTTCTAATCATCCTTACTCACTAATGTAAAAGGTTTTTGTGATGTTTTTGGAACATGATATGATATAGGCTGAGGCTACATTACAGAGATAACTTCAAGAGGAGTGATTGGTTTCAATTGAAACATAGTTGATAGATCTATTCCATTAACTGAGGCTTCTTGGGAATCATTCACATCAAAGTAGCTATGGAGTTTATACCATGTATCCACAATGCTTTGATCAATTGCATTAGGAATTTCAACACTTTTTAAATTAGGTGGTTGCTCCCCTTTAAAAAGTGTATCTCTTGCTGGACTAAGAGATTTAGTTTTTTGATCTATTTCCAAAATTTTATCCCCAATAGCATCACCCATGTCTTTTCTAGCCAATAGAATAGCTTGCTCCATTATTTCTTCAACATATGGGATAATATCATGAACAGCTTCTTCCTCTATGGGTTCCTCAAAAGTAGCATTTTCTTAAGAGAACGATCTTCTTCTAGATTCTCTTCTATTATATACTTTTCCTTTACATTAATAACATACTCTTCTCTATATGCAGGTGCTTCATTGAAAACAATAGTACTTTTAGGAAAAAGTTCTTCCTTCTCAGCTATGACATGAGAAATAGGTCCACTTTCTTCCTTATCCTGGATAGTTTCCCCTATAGGTGCAACAACTTATTTTTCATCCTCCTCAACAGGATAGTTAACAATTTCATATAGTTCAAGAATAGGATCAAAAATGTTCCTAGGTATTAAAGAATACTCAAATGGGTTGAACTTTTTGAAAACCATGTCATTATTCTCCACCCATGCTTTTCTCTACAGATTCCAACTGATTTTAATTCTTATGACTGTGACCTTTGAGATACAAATATCATAGTCCTTAATGTCTTCTTCATCTGGTCTAACAAAAAATTTAGCATGAAGCATAGAATAGATTAACCTTTAGTAGAACAAGGAGGTTGACTTTGAGTTTGTCTTTATAAACTCACACATATGAATTATAACATACATAAATCGGTTAATATTATGTCCATACTTCATATGATGTATAAAAAATACATCCTGATACTTGAGTGTTGAAAAATATCATTTTCTTGGAATAATCAGATTCTAAACAATCTTAAACAATAATCTAGTTTCACTATCTAGCTCATAACAAATATCTATTCTCTTTTTTTATTTCCAGTCATGCTTCCAAAGGCTTCGTTTAAAACAAATATCTCACCTAGATGAGGGGGACCTATCTGGTAGTTCTCAAAAATTCCCTCATGGGGTATCCTTAGACAAGAAGCTCATAATCTCAAAGAAAAGGTACATCTTCAGAAATTTATCTATCTTCTCATAGCGAAACCATCTTTTGTATCAAATGATAATTGAATGAACTGATAAACATGAGAAAATAGCTTTGGGTTAATTGGGATTATTTTTTTTGTGAACTAATCCAAAAATCACTACACTTTCAATATATTCAATACTAGAGACTTAGAAAATAGAAAACACATAGGGTAGATTTCCTTTTCTGGTACCACTATTCTGTCAACAAGGTTTATATTAATAGGACCTTAGAGCATTGTATTCAGTTCTATTTTTATTTTCTTCTGAGATATTCTCTTCTCAAGAGTCAAATAAGATGGGTGCTTCATCTTGCTTCTAGAGAGAGATAGAGAATTGAAGGGTTGAATGAGGGATTATGGTTTGAGAGAAGAGAGCTCGATTGAAGAAAATAGTGAAACTTATTTTGTTTATATCATTTAGGGATATCGAGAATGACAAATTCAAAAGCATAGGAAATAAAAAGAATAAATAATTAATTACATCAATACATGTTATAATATGTAAATAAAATAAAAAAGTGCCTTTACGGTGAGACCAAAATAGACTTTCATGGGGAGACCATAACAGATTTTCACGGCGAGACCGCAACATGTTTTCACAATGAAACCATAATAGGTTTTCATAGTGTCATTTTTACTATGTGACTTTTAATTTGTATGACTGTATTGTTTAAAACTATATGTCAAAAACGGTAACTGAGAGATAGTAACTGTGAGACTATAAACATGAGACAACAACTTTTATGATAGTAAACTATAGAACTGTTAGAGTTAGAGAGTAATCTTACTACAGTGAGTCATGAAACAGTAAAATATGAAACAATAGGTTGTGAAATAGTACACTTACTACCACTACTACAAATACGACTTTTATCAGTGCTAAAAAATGCCATTAACAGCGCTAAAAAAGCACTATAAATGATGGAAAATATAAGGGGGTCCCCTTTATCAGCACTTTAGAAAGCACTGATAAAGCCCCATTTATCAGCGCTAAAAAAAAGCACTGATAAAGGAGACTTTTATCAGCACTTTTTTTAGCACTGATAAAAGGCCCCTTTAATCAGTTCATTTTTTAGCCCTGATAAATGTTAAAAAAAAATTAAAAATTAAAAATTAAAAATAAAAAATTCTTTAAATCGGAGGGGGCTTTTAACTGCGCTTCCCCCCTATTTATTAGCGCCCCCGCAAGCCCCATCCACGAGCCCCACATTTTATCAGCGCTTTTTGGACACCGCTTTAACAACTCTATATCCCTCCCCCCAAATTCACCCGTGCGTGCGCCCCTGCCTGCCTCTACCAGGTTTTGAACTCAAGACCTCCCCCCATGCGCGCTAAGCCTTTACCACTACTCTAATTTGATTTGATCTCCAATTATTGATATATATATATAGTTATATTTATTCATGTATTAATATAAAATTATATAGCTGTATTAATATATATATATACACACACACAAATATAGTTATATTTATATATTTATATATTTATTTGTATATTACTATATTAATATTAATTTATATCTATTTATTTATATATATTTAGTTATACTTATTATCCATATATTTATACTTATATTAATATATATTTATAAGATTAGTTTTCAATACAATGATGAAATATGTTTTGTTTTGTGTGTGTATAAATAAATACAAATATACAACAACCCACACACACACACACATATATGTGTGTGTGTGTGTGTTTCTATAAGTATAATTATATATATATATATATGAATAAACATATGTTAGAATATATATATATATAATATATATATATCAGTTTCTGAACATATAGACTCACACAAATAGACACACACACATTATATAGGTACATATATAGTTAGATTAATATATTGGTATATAAATATTGATATATTGGTATTTTAAATAAAATGGATATTAGTTATTTTTTAGATAATGATAATATATTTTATAGTAAATATGTTTAATTATATATTTAAAAAATTAATTTTTATGTTTGAATATATAAAAAATATGTATATATTGTTATATATTTGATTATAAATAGAAGTTCATTATAAAAAACGATAAAATTTCTAAGACATAATATCAATATGAATGTAATACCTATGCATAAATTCATTCCCCGCCAAAAAATCCAATAATACCCCCTTAAACAAGGATGAAAATCCACAAAATGTTAAAAAATCGGGGTACCCCGACTAAATACTCAGTTTTGGAGGACTTCTTAGCCTCTTTTGTCCTCGAAAAACCCTTGATAGGGGTTTCCACAGTCACAACAACGTAGAGATCATCACAGCCTTCAATTTGATATGTTGTAGAGCTCAAACGGTCACCCGGATCAAAAGTTATGGCCGTTTTAAGTTCGAGTTGCGTTTTCAACATATTTTGGATCATTGTATTATATTTTTTTATTTTTTGAGTCATCAAATTGTTATTAAATTACTATTACTCCATAATAATTATAAAATTATTTATTAAAAATATTTTGTTAATTTTTTTATAAGTCATTTTTAATAAATATCATATATATTAAGTGTAACTGTATATTTACACTTATCTAAAATATATTTAAATTTATATTTAAAAAATACATATTAGATTTATATCAATATAACTATATCTATATATTTAAATATTAATATATTTTTTTGATTACTTTTTTCGAAGAAGATCTTTTTCAGCACTTTTAAAAAAAGTGCTGATAAAGACCCCACTTTATCAGCGCTACTAAAAAAGCACTGATAAAGGGGTACCCTTTAACAGCGCTAAAAAAATCGTTGTAAAAGGGGGAACCTTTATCAATGCTAAAAAAAGCTCTGATAAAGGGGAACTTTTATTAGCGCTTTTTTAGTGCTGGTAAAGGTACCCTTTATTAGCGCTTTTTTAGCACTGATAAAGGTACCCCCCTTTATCTGCGATTTTTCTTTAGCACTGATAAAGGGTGGTCCTAGGAAAGGCTAGTTTTGTGGTAGTGTACTAACGATTTATCATTCCCAATTCATGTATGATGTAATCAATTCTTTTATAATTTAATGGTTTGGTGAATATATTAGCGAGATGATATTAAGTTCCAATGAATTCCAAAGTGAAATCACTTTTTTGATAATGGTCTCTCAAAAACTGATGTCTTACATCAATATGGTTTGTCCTAGAGTGTGAAATATGATTTTTTTTTAGATTTTAATAGCACTTATATTGTCACAATTTATAGATACATGCCTGAATTGATATCCATAATCTAGTAATGTGTGTTTCATCCACAAAATTTGTGCACAATAATGAACATCAACTATGTATTCAGCTTAAGTATTAGATAATGCAATAGAGTTTTGATTCATACTACACCATGATACTAGATAAATTCCTAAAAAGTGACATGTTCCAGAGTTCTTTTTCTATCTAAAATACAACCACAAAATAAGCATCACAATAGCTGACTAACTCCTATTATTGTCCTCTAGGATAAAATAGTCCAAGATTGGTTGTATGCTTACTGTATTTGAAAATTCTCTTAACATCATTTAAATTAGATTCTTTAGATTTTACTTGAATACAAGAACACATACATACACTAAACCGAATTCTAGGTCGGATAGTAGTTAAGTAGAGTAAGCTTCTAATCATTCCTTTCTAAGTGGTTTGATCAGAAAAACTTCCATATTCATCAAGATCCAACTTACATGAAGTACTCATTAGAGTGTTACTAATTTCAGTGCAATCCAAGACAAAACAATTTAGAATATCTCCAGTATATTTTCATTGATTTAAAATAATACCATCATTATTTTGAAATATTTGAAATCCAAGAATGGATTTTAGTTCACCCATTAGACTCATTTTAAATATTTTTTTAATAATTTTAGAAAATTCAACACATAAATAATTTTTTGAAGATCCAAATATAATATCATCTACATAAATTTGAACTACTAAAACATAATTTTAATTTCATTTTATAAAAAGGGTAGGATCAGCTATACCTTTTTTAAATCCTTTTGAAATAATAAAAGTACTTAATCTATCATTATAATCTCTTGGAGCTTGTTTTAAACTATATAAAGATTTTGATAAATTAAAAACATGATTTGGAAAGTGAGGATTTTTAAAAATTGGGGATTTCTCAAAAAAAGATCCTCAGCTATATACCCATTTAGGAATTCACTATTAACATCCATTTGATATTGTTTTAAATTCAGTGGTTCATCAAAAGAAAGAAGGATTTTGATGGCATCATGTCTAGATACTGGTGAAAAGGTCTCTTCATAGTCAATTACATCTTCATGACTATATCGTTGTGCAAGAAATCAAGAATTGTTTCTAACTATGTTACCAACTACATCTATCTTTTTTCTAAACACCGAATTAGTACCTATGGTAAATGTGTATTTAGATATGTCAACATGTTTCCAGAATTTATTCCTTTCAAACTAATTAAGTTCTTCTTGCATATCCATCACCCAAAAATCATCATTAATAACATCATTATTTTTTTAGGTTTAATTTGTGACAAGAAGATTTGATGTTGAACCTGATTTCTAAGAGAAGATCTAGTTTGAGTTCCTTTATCTAAATCTCACACAACAACATCTAAAGGATCGTTTTTAGGGTTTTAACAGCTCTAGAAAAATAAGGACTAGTGTTTTTAGGTTCTTCAATAGGTTCAGGTTCATTATTACTTGAATATAATAAATTTCTAGATTTGGATGTTTTCAAAAATTCCTTTAGGGGATGGTTAGAGGATTTTGAATTTATTTCTATATTTGACACATCATCCTCTAGGTTCTCTAGAGTGGTCTTAGTCTCATGTGGATCACTTTCATCAAACATGACATGGACATATTCTTCCACACATTTAAATCATTTGTTAAACACTCTACATGATTTACTAGAGGATGAATATCCTTTAAATTTTCCTTTATCACTCTTGGATTCAAGTTTGTCGCAATTTTCCTTAGTATTATGGTTATATACATTACAACCAAAAATATTGAAGTAGATAACATTGGGATTTATATTCTACCATAACTCATATGTAGTTCATTTAAGAATAGGTCTAATCAGCACTCTACTAATAATATAGAAAGTTGTATTTACTACTTCATCCCAAAAATAAATAGGTAAGTCAAATTCACTAAGCATGATTCTACCAATCTCTTTCAAGGTTCTATTTCTTCTCTCTATAAATATATCATGTTGAGGTGTTCTAGGGGAAGAGAAATTATGACTATATCAATTTTGTGAACAAAAGGATTCAAACTCTTGATTTTCAAGCTCATGACCATGATCACTTCTTATGGATTTCATTCTAAGTCCACTATGATTTTCTATAGTTTTAGAATATTTGGTGAAATGAGAGAAATCTTCACTTTTGTGAGACAAAAGGAAAGTCCAAGTATATCTACAAAAGTAATCTATAAGAACATTAACATAGTGCTTCCCATTTAAACTAAAAACTCGGGTTGCTCCAAAGAAATCCATGTGAACTGACTCAAGAGGTTGAGAAGTTGACACATATTTCTTTTGTTTGAGGGAAATTTTGTGTTTCATTCCTTTTTGAGAAGGATGAAACAATTTATCATTTAGAAACTCATGTTTAGGTAGAACTTTGACCATGCTTTTTCTAGTTAGCTTTCTAAGGGATTTAGTATTATAGTGTCCAAGCCTCTTATTCAAAAGGAATGATTCATTTTGAAATTCAATGAAACCTGAAGCATTTTGAGAAACTAAATACATTATATTAACATAGTATAAATTTTCATTTCTCAATACAGAAAACACTAATTTATTTTTAAAAAATAGAAACATTGAAAGATTCATTTTCAAATTTTACATGAAATACATCATCACATAGTTGTGAAATACTAAGTAAATTATATTTAAATCCATAAAAAAATGTACTTTTGGAATTAAAACTGAGTTAGAGTTACTGATTTGGAAAAGGTCAGTGATTTTTTCCTTTTGCATTGTCACCAAAGGTGACATGTCCACCATAAATAATTATTACGTTCTTAAAGTATTAATAGTCTCCTGCCATGTGTCTTGAACACCCACTGTCCATGTACCATAAGCTTTTATAGGAGATCTTTAAGAAATTTTCATACAAAATAGCCAAATAAAAATAGAATTTGGTACCCATGTTTTTTTGGGTCTAGTAATATTAGTGAATAGTGCTTTATGAACCCACATATTCCTCATAGGCTTCCTAAAAGAATTATTTAAAGTTCCTAAAAAATAAACTCTATTTGTTCCATAAAATCTTGAAATATTAGAGGGTGTATCATAATATGAACAAGATAAATGTTTTCTAGAACTCGAAGTAAATGTGTATGTATTGGAATTAGAAACAAAATTGGTTTTTTCAATATTTATTTTACCAGTTTGATAGAAAATGCCATTAGTATATTTAAGAGAAATTTTTTTACCTATAATTTGTACCAATGTATCTTGAACATTAGTAAACCTTTCAGGATTCTTTTTCAATTTCTCATTATATAGTTTTAGTTCATTGTTTCCTTTGATTAATTGAAAAAAATTCTCCTTTTCTATAGTAATTTCAGATTTAACAGTTGAGGTTAGATCATTCTGTATTTTAAATACTTGTATTTATCATTTAGTTCATTACATTTCTCATCAAACATATTACAGTACTCAAACATTTCTTCTTCAGACATATTCACTTAATCACGTTCATCTCCTGAAAAATAGGATTTGTGTATAAGAGATTCCAATGTTACCTCAGATGTGTTTTTCATAAAACACATATTGGCTTTGATAGCCTGTTCATTATGTGATGATTCTGAGTCACTAGAATTATCCTCACCATCACTCCACATAACTTTCTTTGCCTTTTTATACTTTCTATATTTGTCCTCATATATATTTTTGTACTTGAGATATGGACAGTAAACCATTACATGTCCCTTTCACTTGCATTTATATCATACTATCTCATCAGAGTTGTCACTTGTTTTCCAATTTTTCATCCAGCTTCCCTTTTGATCATACCTTATATTGAATTAATGATTTCATAAAAATTTATTCTTCTTGAATTTTTTTAAACCTCCTTGATAATTGTGCCATCTTCTTATCCCTATCAGGTGATGATTGTTCATTACTATAAAATTCTACAGAGACTTCAAATTTTCCATTTTTGTTGTGTTTATAGGTGGTGGACTTAAATGTGACATATTTTCTTTTGGGTCTATCCTCCTCTTCATTGATGAATTTCAGCTCCTTTTCAAAAATCATTAGTTTCACAATGATTTCTTTTTCAGGTAACTTTCTAATGTCACATGGCTCTCTAATAGAGACAGAGTTTCCTCTCCATCTATCTTGTATGAATCTGACAATCCACATGATTTTTTCATTGAAAGTAACTTCTCTTCCATGAGAAATAATTGTGTTGAAAACTTCATTCAACATGAGATACATGTCACAAATAGGATATTCGGGTTTCATTTTAATGTTAACATATTTAATAGTATATGTATTATGTATTATTTCATTCACACTAGAAGTTCCTTCATGTTAAATAGGCAATGTATCCCAAATTTCATGGGTAGTTTTATAAGCATAAATTCAGTTAAATTATTTATCTCCCAAAGAGAAATTTAAATCATTCATGGATTTGCAATTGTTATTGTTGTAAGTCTTGGTTGGGTCATCACACATAATTATATCAGTCACATGAATCTTATACTCATCAATCATTGATAACAAAATTTTAAAAACCATACTTTCTAAATGAATTTTCATTTTAATTTTCCGTTCGGCATAATTAGAGCCATTAAATAATAGTGGTCTATTTGTTGCCACACCTTCCAGTCTATTATCCAAAATAATGAAATACTTTTAAATGTATATAAATTTAGAATTAACATAAATTTATAGATCTTTAAAGTACATCTAAAATCGTTGTTGTATAGTTTCAAAAATAGAGTCTTAACGGGAATAAAAAACCCCTTTGATACCAAATGTTGGTCTGTGTAGAATAATAAAGAGGGGGTGAAAGGAGTATCTATACAAAAATGTTTATAAAAGTTTTCTTAAAATGTTCTCCAACAAAAATAAATACAGCCCAATTAATCCTAGTAATACGTTTATTAAATTTTTCTATTCAAATAACTTCTCAAATGATTTATTAATTCTCAGTAATCTCAATATCAATTACTGATTTTACTTTTGAAGATATTCAATAAGGAAAAAAAATTATCACTTCTGTCCATGATTTACTGTCAAAGTAAATCTAGAATTTTTTTGAATTATACAGTAAAACAATGTCAACTAAAATAAACAACACAATAGAGATAAGACAAGTGGTTTAGTATCAAGACGAGACTCAATCCACTCCAATTGGTGATCACCTATCACCAAGAAGATTATATTAATAAACATGATCCACACCCTGGATCAGGGTAAAAGAAAGTGCATAGGACTATCTTGGTCACACGACCTCTTCCACAGTTCTTCGTGGGTATATACTACCAGGTCACACATGGACCTCATCCACACTTATCCATGGGATTAAACCAGTGTAGAAAGTTATAAGAGGAAGGATATCTTGTATACTTTAGTTTAGTGTAGGAGATAGTGTGTGTTTTTATACAGAGACACACACAATTCTTAAAAGCTAAAAACAAACCACAATAGTGAAAAGAAAATTGGATAAGGTTGGAAGTGATCTAAGTGTTGTTCTATGCATCTATGGACTTCTTGGATGAAGCAGAGGAATGTATTGAGTCCTCTTGTGAAAAACAGTGTATTGAAAGTCTTGTGCTCTATTTTCTATTTAGATCGAACTCATGTTCATCGTGGAGTTTGTATTGTGAAGATTTTCTTGACTCAGATCTATGGTATCCCATATTTTGAATTCTTAAATTCTTCATTTTTTCTTCAGATTTATCTTGTTTCATGTGTCAGTTCTTTTCTCAAGAATTATCATGCTTCTACTGTACTACCACTACACACCTTGTTTGAGGGCCACACTTTTCTTTTTTTATTCAAAGAGTGCATGTGATGGAGCCAACACGAATCTTTTATTTTACACCTCGTACCTCGTATTGTTAGGTGACAAATCTACAAAGAAATATCAATTATTTCATTACATTTAAAAGGCTCAAATATTATCATTAGAAATAAAATTGAAAATGAAAAAACAGATTAAAGAATGGTGTCACAGTCTATCTGAACATAGAGTCACATGGAAACATTGTCACCAAGAAATGGTGTCTTCTTCTTTGCCTTTGAGTGGTGAGACAGTCATGATGGAATAATTTTATTGAGATCAAGAATGGGTCGCACAGATGCGGTGTTAGGATCGCATTGTCTGGTCCTTTACCAAACATTGAATGGTGTCATAGCAAGGAACTGGTGTCACAGACATCAATAGATATGAAACTGGATACGGAGTATGGTCACGGTGTTTGGGTCATGATGTCTTCACTACAAAAAATGTGATTTATACTAATTGAAATTTACTGATAGAAAATATATCTATTGGTAAAAATATTAAATTCAAACATATATTATGTTTTATTGGTATTAGTTTTAACTAATAACACATAATTTTTCCATTAGTCATATCTATTGATATTAATCATTTAATACCAACATATATTTTACCAATAATTAGATCTATTACATTATCATACAAATACAAATATTTTTTTTACTAACACATGAAAATGTAATTAATTGTAACTATTACTAATAAACCATTAACAATGCAAAAATTTGTTATAAATTAATCGTTATTGACAAATCATTTTACACCAATTTTTTTATCATCATTAATTATAATTTTAATAATAGAAAATATTTTAATATTAATGAAAATAAATGTAATTATCATACTAAATTTTATCTTAATCTTAAAAAATGTGTAAAATGAGCCACCTAGCCAATTCAATGAGTCCGTTAAAGTTATTTCAATATTTATTCTATAGAAAAATGTAACATTATAAAAAACAATCTAACATATATATAATAAAAAGTACATTACAATTAAAAATTATTTATAATTATTTAAATATATTCAATATATAAAAAATAATTATGAAATATAAAAAGGAAAAAACCTAAATCTCCAAGATTTCCCCGCTTCTCGTTTAACCTCTCCCTTCGCCGACATGTGCTCATCTGGCATGACGCTCATGGATCACAACATTTATCAGTGATTTTCCGTTGTGATTATTTTTTGATGATAATATGGTGATCATGGATAAATGTGGTGAGAGACATTCAATGTTGGAGTAGTATTTTGATGTGTGTTCTAGTCGTTGGTTCCTATACCAATTTTCTACCATTCTTCTTCATGGATTGGATGATTAATGCTTTCCATTTTATCATGTTTTATAAAAGTGGATGGTTATTTGTGTGAGCCACTCAATCTATTTGACCAGATTGAATCTAGTGTATGTCATCAATTTCTCAACGTGATAATTTCGGTGGCGTTCTCTGAGATTTCGACATATCTGATATCCTCGTTCTCATCCCCCACACTTGCAATTCATTTTCTAACACTTGATTCTCCACCATCACCAGCACCCCTATCCACTGATGTGAAATCATTTTTTCCCTTTCAACTATAATGATCGGATCCTAGGAGAGCATAGACTTATAAAGTATTCTCATTCTACAATTCCATGTTTAATCCACTTCTTTGGTATGCTATTTTTATCTTCAAAAATTACGAATCTGAAATCATGAGTATTCAATGTTTAAATTGAATCTCTGTTATGGTTTCTATAATATTCATTTGATGTGAGTTTTCTTTATTTTGAATCTATTTTTTGGGTTATTTTTAAGATGTTATTTTTTGACTTCTCTGTATCCATTCAAGTAATTTGTGTTAGGCCTAAATTAAATTCATTCCTTATAAGAGTTGTTTTGCGGCCTTCCACAACTCCTAAAAAGTTGTTTATCATGGAAATAACGATTTTATATTATTGTTAATAAAAATTATTATCATATATTTTTATAGATATTGAATGACTAACAGTTAATAGGGATAAGCAGTTTGACATTTACTTTCCTATTAGATATTGAATTTTTTCAAAACTATGTTATTTTAGAGAATCTCAATTAAATCATGATTTTATATGAATTACTTTATTGATGTTTGTATATATGCCAATATGATATTTTGTGTATCATTATTTTTGGTTTTATATATGGAAGTTTCTACTCATGACCCATTCTTCTTCACTAGGAATATTTTCCTCACATAGTAGAAAAAATGAAATGTTTCATGGTGTTTATAGTAAGTCCATTTTTTTAATTTTTTTGATTCTTTGTGAAGTAGAAGTTATATGTTGATTCTGGATTTTATTTTCCACGGTTTCATTTTTTGATAGTGGGGTTGTTTCCATTGTGATATTTTTTTCAGTGTTTTCTGTTGTTTTATTCTGTAAGTTTTTTTTTCTAATAATCAAAAGTGAGATGTTATTTGTATTTTGTTATTTTTAGTCAGTATATTTTACTCCAGTTTTTTATTGGTAAATTTTTATTCAGTAAACACAACACCAGACTTGCCTCTGTAATATTAGGATTCGACGCTGGACTTTCCTCTTATCGATTATGACATAGCCTTGATCTTTTGTTCATTATTAATGTTAGTCATAAACATTAGAGTTTTCTTTAATGTCATGTTTGTGGATTGGATGGTCATGACAATGCTAATTATTTTATTCATTGGTATACTTACTATCTAATATATATCACCAAACACCCCCATGCTGAGTAAATTATTGATTTCATTTATAGGTGAATATATATTTTGGATATTGTCTACATCAACTAATCCTTTTCTGAATTTTATGGACACATGGAAGTAAGAAACCATGTTGAAGAAGGTGCACCAGTATTCCCCAAACCTATTGGTTGATGTTGGGGGATGATATCTAGGTGGTCACAGGATCAATCTTCAGAAAAATTTCATTTCCTCTTAATTCGCCTACATTAGGTTCTTATCTAGTTATTTGTCTTGCACTAGGTCGGGTGTCATGTCCCAAGAAAATCACATTTCCCCTTATTATTTTTCCACTAACATCATATATTTTCATGCACCTTAAATGATGAAATATCCTTCAAATTCACTATGAAAACCTCAAAACTATTGTTGGTTAATAATATTAAACAAATTCATGGTGGGTTGTCACTGAAAATGAAATGTGTGGCCTTGAGATCTAGTGTTTGGTCATCTATCATGGGCATCTATGCAATTCACTCAATGGAATAGTGTTTAATTTTTTTATACATATTTTTGTTTTATATCCATATATTTGTTTCATTAAATATTTTTTACTCAATGTACTAATGTATGCATCATAAGTTTAATCATTTTTATTTATCTTATGTTTGTTATTTCCACTAGTTAAATAATCCTCTTGTTGTGGTCAATGGGTGGTATTTTTTACCATGCCCTTATTGGCGTCTACCATTATTGGGAAGCTTTTTAACAACTTTTATGGAGCAGTTTGTGAAAAAAAGTATTTTAAGTCACTAGTTTCGTTTTTTCAAATTCAAGTTCAAGTTTAACTGACTCTATTTTTTCTCACTTTGCCCATAAATGATGTTTTTTGGTAAATGGATGTTGATAGGGGTTATCCATTCACAAAATATTCATGGATTTGTGGCTTCATCCCCATTTCCAGTATTTATTCACTCATTAAAGATATGGTTTTTGGTAAGAGAAGGTATTCCCATTCCTATTGCCCATGTATGCCCATAGCTCATTGCCCCTCACCCATCACCCGTAACCCATATCGTCTATATTGACCATATCACCCATCATCCATATCCAATTGTTGATCATCCATCGCCCACCAGGCATCACGCATCTCCCATCGCCCATCACCCATCTCCCATCGCACATCACCCATCACCATCACCCATGCATATTGTTTATTTCATGGATTATTCAAAGTGTTTCTCAATTAGTTTTTTTAAATCAAACACCGCTTTATTTCAACTAATTTGGGGAGGTTGAGTGATTGTTAGTTATTTTTTGTAGATTTAGATTAGTGGACCTGATGTTGGAAATGTATATAATGTTGTGGCGGGAATGGGTTGTGGGAAATGGGCATACCGGGTCTTAACATATTGCTGAGATTTAAATAGAGATAATGAAAAATTATCACTACAAAAATCATTTTTTATATCTCTATTTATTTATATTTTGGTTTCAATTCATGTAGATATTTTTCACTAAGTTGAACTGGAGTTGGATCGCTAGCATGGATGAGTTGCTATTGGTTCGCTAGTCCTGGGTTGTTGGTGCTAGATGGTCCCTAGATTAGCATGGATGGGATGGCATGGATGAGCTACTACTGGACTCTAGGGTAGAATGGATGAGTTGCTTCTAGCTTGCTGGCATGGATAGATTGTTGATTGACCCCATAGTGGTATTGATGAGCTATTTTTGGCACAAGGGCATGGATGGGCTGTTGTGGGATCGCTGGTCTAGGGTTGCTGGTGCTCGATGGTCCCTGTTGTGGCATGGATGGATTGTTGCTAGCATTGGGGGGTGTGGGCTGGTTGGGTGTGTGATGGATCCTATCATGGGATGTATTTCTCATTGATTCAACTTCCTTATTAATATAATTATTATTTTTTCAAAATTTGAACATGAGTGAAATTTGTATTCTGTTAAATAATTAAAACAGATGTATTATATATGAAAAATTAATAAATAAAATATGAAATTCTCTGAGAAATAAAAATTTATAATTTTACAGATATTATATACTAGTAATATTTTTACAAATAGAAAAATTTTCCATTAGAACATGTTGCTAAAAATTTTAAACAACACATATATTATTTATTGGTATTATTATAATTGTAACAGAATTAATTTATTTTTATCCTATTCATTTAATGACAGAGTTTTTACCAACTGTTTAGTGACAAAGACATATATGTTTTTAATACGTTTTACGAATAGAAAAAGTACTTTTACCAATAGATATTCCCCTGTTGGAAAAAGTGAAATATTTTGTGGTGTTGGGTCCTTTTCCACAAAACCAGAACCGGTGGCAGATTCACGGTTTCTCAGACTTAGCCAAATATCTGTATATTAAAATAATAAGTAATATTTAGAGAATGAATTAAACTTAATCAATAATAAAATAAATTTCCTTATAAACAAAATTAAAAATATTTTACAAAAATAAATAATGATTTATCGGAATCATGATGGTGTGAAATTTTTTTTAAATCATAAAGAAACCAACCGACATTACACATGATTGGAAACAGATTAAACATGATTAACAAGATTTTCACGATGTATAGGATTTTTTATCATTAAAAATTGACTAAAATATGAGGATTCCAATAGAAAGTATCGTACACATGGTCCTACAAAGTCCAGAACACATGCTCGTAGCATATCCTCCAACGTATGGATGGTCCTCTCTATTTTTATATCTTTCTGAGGGTGGAAAGCAGTGCTAAGTCATAGCTAGATGCCAAAAGTGAGTTGTAATCGCTTCGAGAATCCTAAAGTAATGTGTGTATCCCAATCCGAAATGATGGTTCTGGGAACTCTGTGTAGCCTCACTGCTTCAGCCACGTACTTCTGTGGTGAAGCATCTACTGCACTCGACTCCCTATCTGCTAAGAAGTGAGCCGATTTCGTCAATCAGTCCACCACTACCCAAATGGCATCATATCCTCCCTCAGCCCTGGGTAGTCCTATGATGAAATCCATAAAGATGTTATCCCACACCTACTTGGAAACATCTAAATTCTACAAAAGACCACTATCAACACGGTGTCTAGCCTTCACCTACTAACACACAAGTCACTTTTTCATAAACTCCACCACTTCTCACTTCACTCTAGGACACCAAAACTAACGTCTCATGCCCCGATAAATCTTGGAAACTCATGGGTGTACCTCCAGGGCTGAGATATAGAACTCATGGAGAAATCCCTTGTACATCGTCTCTAGGACAAACAACTTCCCACTGAAATGAATCTGATTCTGACCATCCTTACAGAGCATCACCTTGGATAACATGATCACACTTCACATGAATCTCTGAGTCCCCCACCGAGACTCCTCTTCCTGCCATACCAATGAATACTATACTATCATTTGAAATAGGCAGCCTCTACCATCCTCTGCTCTCATGCCCAGTTGTAAAGTATCCAACTCCTCCATTACATTCCATGCATGTGTTGACTCCGAAACCACATCCTTTTTTGGCTTCCTTTTCAAGGCATCGAACACCACATTCCCATTTCCTAAGGTATATGTTATCTATATGTTTTAGTCATAAAGAAACTACATCCACCTCTACTGCTGCAAGTTCAGGTCTTGCCAGGAGAAAACATACCTCAAGATCTTGTGATCTATGAAGACCACGAAGCATTCCTCGATGAGTTAATTCTACCAAAACTTCTATGTGAACACCATTACTAGACGATCTAGGTCATGAATTTCATAGATAATTTCGTGAGGACGTAACTATCTAGACTTATAAGGGATCAATCCCTATAGCTGCATCAGAACACACCACAAGCCTATCAGAAGCATCACAAAACACTACAAACGGTACCCCTTCCTCTGGAAACCTCAGTACCGGGGCATTGGCCTGCTTCCCTTTCAGATAACCAAAGGCCAGCTGGCACTACTCACTCCAAACTAAATTCGGGACCTTTTTTGTCAAAGCTGCCAATGGCGCTGCAAATCGAGAGAAGTTGGGCATGAACGTTCGGTAGTAACCATCCTGTCCCAAGAAAATATGAATTATTTCCATGCTCATTGGAGTTTCCCAGGAAATAACCACTTAAACCTTCGATGGGTACACAAATATTCCCTGCTGGGACCCCACATGTCCATGTAAGTGCACCTCTCATGTCCATAACTTATATTTGGAAAACATCTCTTAGAGCTGGTGGTGTCGGAGGACATCCAAAACTATCCTCTGATTCTCTTCATGATCCTCCACTGATCATTAGTAGATCAGAATGACATCGATGAAAATGACTAGGAATCAGTCTAGATAATCACATTAAAATAGATTTCATGAGTCCCATGAACAGATCTGATGTGTTTTTAACGTCGTACAACATGACCACAAACTCAAAGTGCCTATATCTATACCCGAAATCAATCTTTTTGATGTCACCCTCCTTTACCCTAAACTAGTGATATTCAAACTGTAGGTCGATCTTAGAGAACCAACATTCTCCCTTCAACATGTCAAAAAGGCCATCGATCCTCGAGAGGGGATAAAGGTTCATGACCATCAACTGATTCAATGATCGGTAGTCTATGCATAGCCTGAGACCATTGTCTACCTTCTTTGTAAAAAAGACTAAAGCACCCCATGGAAATGTGTTTGGTTGGAAAACCCCCATCTTCATCAAGTCATCAACCTGAATCAACAACTTTTGCAAATTAGAAGGCACCATCTGATAGGGAGCCATCGAAATCAGAAGAGCATCCAGTTTTAGATCAATCCAAAACTCAACATCACGTCGAGGGGGTAGAGTCACAACCACTTTGGGGAAGATGTCTATGAACTCATAGAAAATCCCCGAAACATCCACCATCTATGAGTCTAATGATTACACTAAAATATCGGCTAAGGAAGAAAGAACGGTCTCTACTCACTAGTTTCCCTATTGGAAACCCCTCTAGCCAACGAAAGCTACATGTTGGCTGCCAATATCTGAGAACACTACCATTCTATGAAATCATTCAATAACAACATGCATGAAAAATATACAGTCAATGCCAAGGAAGACATCTTATGGAAACATTTGCAACATAATGTGACCCAAACTAGACTCATGTGGCCCAAACATCAGTCTGCATCCTGGAAAAATAGCAAACCGGATGGTCTGACTTCTAACTGGAGTGCTCAACACTTGGGGAATATAAAGTCTCTCTACATCTAGAACTAATGCTTGGGATAGACTGGGTGAAATAAAGGATGGTGAAGCTTTTGATTCAAATAAGGTATGGGCCAGAATACTAAATAGACCGATCGTACATTGAACAACCTTTGACCCTACTAGAATTGCTACCTCTGCAGTATCCAACTACCAATGCCAAAATCGTATGCCCCTCAATTCTGAACCGCCTCCCCAACCACACCCTGGTCGTGGTCCCTATGGAGCACCATGAAGCTGGCCTCCTCAGCCATTATCCACCCTCGGTAGAGAAGGATCTCGCTATCCCTACAGCTACTACTAAAAAGGTCTGGCCTACAACTACTGCTACTGAGGTGGTCATTGAACCTATCCACCCCCACAGTACTACACTTGGTCATAGGCTTGCCCCCCACAAGACAAAAACATGATGGCCCTGATGTTGTAGGCATGATGATGATAGCCTTCCCCTTAAACGTGCCCACGTAGAGCCCCTCTTACGGAAAACCTCTCAGCATGAGTATCCTCTCCACCACTTCATCCTTTTTCTGAACCTCTATGTCTGTCGGTAGAGTGAGGGGAGTAACATCAAACTGAAGAAAAGGTCAGAGTTACTCTTCTAAGCGCCTTTCCAAAGACTCTTCATCTGAAAAGAGTTCTAGATCAAAATTAAGGCGATCTTTGAACATGATCCACAACTCCTATACTGTCATACTCCCTTGCTGAAAGGAGAGAATCCTATGCCTCTTTTCAGCCTTCATCATGGAAGAAAGGAATTCTTCCCAAAACTCATGGTTGATGTTAGTCCATGAAACCTCAGCTTCCTTCTTATCCCCGAGATAAAGACTACTTCATTGACCAACCACTCCTTGCATATAGCTTATAGATAGAAGAACCTTATACTCTATTGGAGCCCAGATCAAGCTAAAAGAAATCATCGGATCCTTGATCCATCTCTCTTCCACCATGTCTGAGGCACTGCCCTCGTACATCCCTAATGTTTGCTTCTAGAAGCCATGACATGTCTTTTTCCACTAGTTTTCAAACTCCTCTCGATCATCCCTCCGTTGATCAACCCGGTCAAATTGTTGGGCCTCGATTTCCCACAATACTCGTGGACGTCGTTTAAGTGCCATACTTGCATGGTAAACAAGAAATGCATAAGCCTCAGTAGGGTAAAATATTTCTTTTAATTTTTTCTAATTTTATTTATTTATTTTAGGTTCCCAAAACACCCAAGACACACAGTAACACAAGTAATTATTATTAATGTAACTTTCCTAGGGTCTCTACCCTACAATCAATGTAACCTCACATGGTTGTTCAGAAGTTCCAGAGACCTTGCATCAGATCACATGGGGCTAAAATCTCGTGTCATAGTCGGTCTTCCCTGGTATATATCACACACTAAGATTAATTAACACAATTTCCCAATCATCCCATGCAATCCACATTATTACTAACTGAAAAAATCATCATATCCTTATACCACTAACTTTTATACCATTCTCTCATGACCTTCATTCACCATTATGAGGGAAGGGACAACAAACTATTAAACCCTTCCTTCTTCAATTAAAATGAGAGATAATGAACCCCGAGTCCTGCCTTCAATAGGACCCGAAGTGGAAACTAGCCCAAAGGGTATAGAATCACATATAATATGGAAGAAATTAAACTTTTATATAACAAGATCAGGAGATAAGATAGTAAATCCCAAAGAACTCCAGAAACTGAATTTAAAATTAAATCCAAAAATCCATTATAATATGCATGTTCAAAATAAAATGAGACAAAGTAAAAGATAAACACTAAAGGAGTGTACTAAAGAAAAAAAAATAATCAACAACAAGTATCCCAAAGTCTGATCTAGTAGGGTCTGGCACGGTTCTCAAAGTCCACCTGGAAACCTGAAAGCAATTTTATATACGTAGGGAGATTATAAAGGTATACATAGTAGGGAAACCAAAAGCTCTCGTGAACAAGTGGAGAGACATTCTAATTATTCGTGAGAAATTAGAGGTAACCAAAACAACTTGCAAGGAAAACTACCCACCCAACCTCACCAAGGAACACTCCCCAAATAACCCAATATAAGTAAAATAGTAGTAATAGAAAATTGATATTTGGGTAACCTGAACCACATTCTCACTAGTTATTTAGAACATCCTACACATCAGACCTTCCCCAAATATCCCACTACAGTCCTACTGCCACCCAAACAACAACCCTGTGTTCCATCACAACCACACATACTATCTACAGACACCAGGGCCACCACAACCACACATAACCACACCCACAGACACCTAAGCCACAACAACCACCACCACACCCAATGATACCTGGGACAGAACAACCACTTCCATACAATATCCCCATGGATTTATATTTTTTTATTATAAAATAAATCATCTTTTTAAGGGAATAAGAGGGAACCTAATAGATTTTATATGTCTAAAACATTTAATGACACAAAGATCGTAGAAAATAATACCCAAACAGAAAACATGGAGATACCCTTCCCCATCTTATGAATAATGATGAAACTCTCCACCATTGTAAAATAGAAAATCAATCCATTGTCATGTGTCAAAGCACAGGCCTGATCCGATGGTTGTCTCGATATCCTCTCAACATCCAGTTCCCAAAAGCATGCAGAGGTGAAAAACCTACTCTGTTTCTCTATTGGGGCTTGTTCCTAGTGGTTGAGTATAGCTGTATTTTCCATCTAGTGTCATAAAGCGAAAACCAAAAAAATAGACTAATTAATGACAACTAGGCGAACAAGATATGAAATCTGAATATCAATTGAGTATCATATCGAGCCATAATTTGAATCAAATCCAAGAAAAAACAAAACTAGAAATGACTAAACCACCATCACTAATTCACAATCTCTGCAATTCTAGAATCAACGCATCTCAACCAAAAACAACTAAAAAGGATGAAATTAGGAAAAAATCACAAGCACGCTGGAGGGTAGAACCGCCATAGCCTAGATCTCATCGTTGTCGTCCAAGTCGCTCACAGAGACCATATGAATGTTGGGAAAAACCCCATGAAATCAGGGTGTTTGTAACAAAGTTATCAATAATAGTGGGGTTGAAATAAGAAACACAAGAAAAATTTTTTATACATATAGGTAATCAAGCACTCATCCCAACCTAAGGTTCCTCAAACCAACAATAAGTGCATACACAACCACTCTTTTTGTTATCCCTATATGCACAAGTATACAATAGCCACAACCAAAGCACAACCCTTTTCTAAAAAAAATGGTTCGCCACTTTACCAATTCTCATTATCATGTTCAAGAAATTCTATTTAAATATTAATTCACTACTGGGAAAATAACAGGAATAACCACAAGCCAAAACAATAACTGAAAGAAATATATCCAAGTAACTGTTCAAGCATTCATACTATGATATATTGTAAGGTAATAAAACTAAAAGGGATCATTGATATCCATTGAAGTACTGAATCCCAATAATGACCCAACTTACAGGGTGCAGATCACTTTCTACCAGCTCCACACGGCCTCAGATTCACAAACCAACAACCTCTCAACAAGATATTACAATCCCCTCTACTTCACCCCACAAACATTAAACAAAACAACTATGAATATCACCAGAGCAGAGAAAGGGAGTTATTGGATTTATCCAAAACCATTCATTATGTTCCTTATTTACTTTTTGGTTAACTAGGGTTATCACACATGGGTTATAATTCATCAAGAATCCATTTAATCAACCAAGTTTCCATGATTAACCAGTTTCCAGGTTATAGTCATTTGATCTTTGGATTATCTAGAAAAATGGTTCATTGGTGTTCAATAAAGGACCACCAATGGCCATAATTTTTAGTTTAAATAAGCCAATAAAATTTACAACATAAAAACAAAGGTAAAACACAAAAACAAAAACATCATTCCCACCCCTTCATTCTTTAAAAGTCAGTTTATTTTCTCCATTAAAGTTAGTTATGTTTACGTCCTTAGGGAACATTATCACACCCACCCCGCATGATGCATAGTAATTAGATATGAAGGAAAATCCCCTACATGGATGATCAAGGATAGAGGTTCCTTCATTTTTCAGGATTAGGGGATGCACATCTTCCAGGAAGAACTCCAGCCTAAGTAGGAAGGGCTCCAACATGAGCACATGATTTGTTTCTGGAGGAAGTGCCGAGGTGCACTTAGAGAAATGAAAAGTAAGAAGAAAGAGATGATCTCAGCTTAATAAACGTATAGATCCTAAAATCATATAGACCATTTCAAAGTACATATAAATTGCCTCATGGATTAACCATGTGGCTGGGTGGTTTCACACATTGGGATTAATTGAGTTTAATAATTCCCATCGCAAATGGTGGAGGTAGATCAGTGGATGGCTGTGAGCTAATATATTTCCATTAAATGGAGAAAAACACATAACAGGTGCCTAACTAGAAATCACAGGAGACTAGAAAGTGTGTAAAAAGGTGTAAAACTGATGAAAGTTCCACACGTTTTGGTAAATAAAGGGTCTCCCAACTCTTAGGGGATTTAAAATATATTTTACGGGCCTTAAATCACTTTTAAATAGGTATTAAAACACATTTACGAAAAAAGTTACATTACTAGAGAGAAGTTATTATGTCCGGGGGATGTTGTGAATGACTCACTGATGGGTGAGTCGCCGTCGCCCTGGAACCATTGCCCTGGCACTATTTCCCTGGCATTGTCGCCCTAGAACCATCGCTTGGGCACCATTGCCCTGGAACCGATGTCGATCAATGCACTGATGCCCATCGGTTCCACCGTTCGTTCAACCTGAACTTTAGAAAACTCCTCGGTGATTCACTAATGGTCCCTAGGAAACCCCAAACACCAGGATTTGGAAAATTAATAGACTAAGAGGGTCCTAGCCATTACAATTAGAAATGATGATGTTATGTCATTATGGAGGTCCTGGAAAAGGAAAATATTCACCAAGATATAGTTGTTTGGATTTTATGAGGCCTCCAATATGATATAAATATAAAGTCTATTTTGAGATAAATCATATAGGAATAACTACATATCTAGAAAAGAATAAAATAAAATCATACATTGTTTTTCATGATCTATACACTGGTATAACTCATTTGTGGATAAATAAAATAGTTCATTCTATTTGAGTGTCAGGTTATCATGATGAAACCAGATGTGTATGAATATGGTCCCAAGGAATAAATAAATTGAAATTATAGTTGGTTTTGAGCTAAAAGGACCTTGGATAAATTCATATCCTATGATAATGACCATAATGTCACATGTATTTATTTAAAATGTGGTCTCTTTTGTCAATCAGGGTTATGAAAATATGACCACTCTAACCTTAGGCCTATGAATGATCGTATTGGTAGGACCAAATGCGATAAATTTGGTAAGTATTTTCTTTTGAGTTTAATGAAAGAAAACTCCACATCCATACATATCCTACAATAACTAGAATCCGGCCAAATTTAGTTTTAAATATGTTTTTTTATCTGCATTTGTAAATGGGTTGGAGAACCAAAACCTAACAAATTATCATATGGATCTAACCCTCCATTAAGAGAATTATTTATGTATCATAAGGAAGAACACTCTATGATATTAATGGTCAAACATGGAAGACTAGGTTTCATGGAATCTAATGTATTCTAATAGGGACATTGATGTCATGTAGATTATGGTTTTACAATGAGGAACACAAGTTATACAGATTAGAATCATATAGGTAGAAATTTTTGAACCCCATGTGAAATTATATGAAGTATTTATTCGGAAAAAATTCATTTATTATGTGTTTGATATTTTCTAAATTCAAAGTGACTAGGGAAAATATTGAATTGGAGTAGACATTATTTGTGGTGTAAGGTCCCTCATACATTGGTTTTAGATTTGGAGGCTCCTTTATCAATATAATTTGATTCTGATGAACAAACCCCAATTATTATTTGATGACAAAGTAGAGGTTATCCTTCCATTTTCATGATTTTTTGAGTTATTTTTTATGGATTTCAAGGATAATCAGTGTTCACAACCTTTTCTCATCGATTCATTCCAACTAATGAATCCTTATCTTGGTTTTTAAGGAATAAAAAATGGGTTGAAAATAGAATTTCAAATTATGGTTATTTCAACCTTAATTGTTAGGGCCTCCATTTACCCATATACAATCAATAATAGAGTCTTTAATGTGGTAGTATTGTTCATGGTGTGATAATCCCACAACACAATATTGATTTTATCTATAAAATACATATATGATTTTTTCAACAACTTTAAAGATATGAGATAGAGTTTTATTGAAGGCCAATATCTATATATTCTCCACTTAAAGATAGATAAATGAATGTTTGGAATGAAATTTATACTCTTGATATATATATTTAATCTTAGGATAGTGGGAATTTGCTATTTATTTCATCAATATTGTATGTGGGTCACTAAAATTGGAAATTATGTTTTTATTTATAAATTTTATACTATAATTTTCACTATCCTCTTTGAGGATTATAGACTTATACCATTTTGAAAATAATTTAGTTAGAGTGAATATTATCATTAAATACATAACTATTGCAAAATGGTATTGACCCATGACATTTTTCCCCTAAATTGAAAATGGAATGGAGTGTTTTTTAAGTGTGATATAACTCGTTATGATGTTGGATTTTATTTTACAAGATTTAATCTTATTAGTATACTCCAATTTTCTGGAATCATCAATGTACAGAATTATACAGGTCTTATAATTTTTTGGGAAATCCTATTTCCTAACTAATGGTTACCACAAACATCATAATGTTTCTCTTAAAAAATAATGTTGGTGTTTCCTCCTTCATTGAACCTAAGAATAAATCCATCAATTTATTTCGTATAAAGGAAATTTTAGGAATTCATGTTATCATAGATGATAAGATTTGATACTTGACAATGAATCAACTCATTGTTAACTCTATCTGGTGATAGAGTCACATAATAGATATAGTCTATTATTAGATGCATCCATCTAATTATGGAATTATTCAATAGGGATATGGCCACTACTTGGTATTGGTTGTTATTACAACATTGATATCCTCTATATCATTACATATCAATGGATCGGTGAATCTATAATGTATGATGTGAATTGAATATTTTTTCCTATTATATATCCATCAAGTTTATAATTTCATTAGCTAAAGAATTAATATATGTGTGTTTATGATTGTGGGATGTAAATCCATTTCTAATCTATGGGGGAATTAATATGTTAACCCCCAAACATAACTAAGAAATAGAGTCAACTCTACCTTCATAATTTCATACTAAACATTAATCTATTTGATTACCATCTTTGGGTCAACCTTGATGTTAAAGATAGCCAAGGATATTTGAAATTATAACATTATGCCTACTATGAGGAAATTTTTTCTACATTTTTATTGGTGCATACCTTTAAAAGAATAGATCAATAATATATAACTTCCTATGTTTGGTGGATCAGTAAAAACCCAAAAAAACCAGTTATGATTCATGTTTTTTTATTATTCCTATTATAATTTTTGAGGCATAGTTAAAGTATATCTCTTATATTTGGGGAGAGTTATTGGTTAATTGGAACTGTTCTTATTGGAGATCATTTTTCAATCATACTCTCTCTTTTGTGGGTGTGCTATAAGGAAATATACTAGTTTATTACTTTTGAATGGATTCTTAGACATCAATTGGATATCAAATTACAATATAATGTCCACCCATCAATCCATCTAACTATTTAACATTTGTTAAATGAAATGTAATTGAGTGGATTCATGTTAGAAATTAGGTGATCCTCATAATACTATAAATAATGTCTCAAATTATTCATTGCAAAGATGAATTCCGTGTATTTATTTTTAACGAATAAATACCATGTCTCGACATCCAACATCATATTAGTAAGAATATATTGTGCCTTCCCCTTGCCCAAATAATATTTCTAAGAGGGGAGAGTGTTGAGAGATCTATATTGGTTATCTAAGTAAATAATGAGGTTCTTCCCTTTAAATAGTCACATTAGGATCAATGGGTATAGGATATATTAATTTACATCATCAAATTCTGTTTGGAAATCATTATTTCACTAATAGTTGAATCATTTCCTCGTCAATATAATTAAGGGATATCAAAAAATAGTGAGATTGGAAAGGAGACCTATAATTTAAGCGAGACAACCCTAATGTACATTAATTTCCATGACATTTTTAGGATGAGGAATATCAGGAATTCCCTTTTCCTTATAGGGATCAACAATGATACCATGATAGTATACCATCCTTGATATTACTATAAATAAAAATATCATGGGATTCAACTTTACCATTTTTTATCATTGTTTATTAAAAAATAACGAAATATTTTCAAGATGATCATAGTGTTTTTAGAATTATTTACCAGATCATTCATGTAGTTATCTATAGTCATCCTCAAGAAGGAATTTAATATCTTTTGCATGGCTCACTAATATGTGGAATGTACTTCTTCATGAAGAAGGGTAACCTGATTGAAATATACCCATTAAGGTTTCATGAAGGTAGTTTATTCCTCTTCACTCATAACATAGAGATATGTTTATAGCCCAAAAAATAATCTATAATGAAATTTAATTGAATCTATTCATTACATTGATTAAAAATATTATGATTTTTTAAGTAAATCATCTTTGATGTAGTTCTAGTTGAGATCACTAAACATGATGCACTCAAAAATTTTCAAATTCATCTTCTATAGATGAATGATGTTACAAAACCATTTCAATTATTTGAGTTCCCAAACTGAACTAAATTTTATGATCTTATCTACCATATTATCCACCTTATTGACACATGTTAGATAATTCACCTCACTACCTATCTATATTCTTAATGATCATTTATAAATATCAACAAATGAGTTTCCATTGGAGGATCCAATCTAATTATTTTCATGTAGTTCTAGGAAATAAAACATGGTTATGTTCCATAAAAGAGATATATTTCCCTTATATTTCCAGAGTTATAGTAGAAATAATCAATATAGTTTCCTAATATTTTTCCATAAAACAATTTATTTTACTTATCTCATCTATGGTGGTCGAATCACCTTACTCAAATGGTTTATGGGTGTCTCTAAGATAATATTATTTTTATTCCACATTATCAGTATTGAGGGTAAAGGATTGATAAGCACTATATGATTTTAATGATGATAATGGGAAATTATTATTGGGAGAATTATGGATAAGGAAATTATTGTTCTTGTTAGGAATACTTCTCTCAATCTCTTGAATAGGGACTTATAGCGCAACAGATACAATGAGAATACGGGAATGGGTGACCAATAATTTTTCTCATAATAATCTTATAGGTATAACATATATTCATCCAAATAGGAATGGTTTTATGAATTGAAAATAAGTGTAACATTACAGTGAGTATATGTGCATGGGGGTAAATAGATCCTCATGGACTACATGGCCTTCTTAACATTTTATTTTAGTAGAGAAATATTCCTCAAAATAATATAAGAGAAAAATGATTATATTATTAATATTATCATCAATAAATTATCTCATGACTATGTAACATCCATGTTTTTGAGAAGTCACCTCATTCTGGTTGATATAAAATAAGAATTCCCCATTCAATTCACTATCTGGATTGATGGGTGTCTCTTTCAATCCCCTATTATCATCGATCTAGATTGTATTATCTCCCATTATTTGGTATTTAGTAAATTTATAAAATCCTACTCTAATATATTTGGATTCCCTATATTCCAAAGGGGGCCATAATAATATTATAATCTAACATACTTAATGAGGGAATATTTTATACATTGATATTATAATGAGCTAACCACTTCTTTTAAATAGATCCATGGACTTCCTAGTAAAATATTGAATAAAATATCATTTCATACCACCATAAACTCAAATTTATATATGAGATCTCTAAACTAGGTTCTTATCTTGATTCATTAAAGTAGATTATTTTTTCTTTTATCACATATTGTGATATTAAACATGGAGTGGGAAAAACAATCTCACGTTATCTAAAATGATTAAAATTATATATTGAAATAAAATTAATTCTCAATATTTAATCAATGAGATCTTTATGAAAATGTAATTTCTCATGTTTTCCAGATAGATACATGATTCTTGTATATCAATTTATGGAAGCCTCTTTCTATTGTTCTACTCGTAGGATAATCATATGGAATTTAGTGGAACAATTCTCTACGTTGTAATATTATTCTACAGAATCCTATATAATGAACTCGTGAGGGGTTTAAAGGGCCTCAATGAGCTCTTTTCTAAGCTCTTTCAAGATGATAAGTTCACCTATAATTTTTATTTGGGCAGGAATGATAGAAAATTACTATAAGATTTTATACATCATATCCAAGCATCTATGTTTACCAAAATCCGAAATATAATTAGACAAAGAATTTATGGATGAGGATATTTATGATAACGACTCTTTATTTTGATTATTTAATGGGGTAATGTTGGTATTATTTGGGTTTTTTCAAGTTGGACTTCAGATATTTCGACATTTAATTATCCATTGTAAGCCTTTTAACTAAATATATAATATAACAAGATCAGAGTTATTCTTAAAATATTATAAATTGGATTGGTGTTCTTACTCAATACACTATATTTATTTCTTTTTAGATTTATCTTCATGAAATAATTTATAAGAAATGCATCATAATCATTGAGGTTCACCATAATTTCATAATCCATGAAATATATGGCATCTTCTCAAGTTATAGAAAGAAAAATTTCGTTCATACACAATGTAATCATTTTAAAAAAGTCATGTTATGATAATGGAATTAAAATATCTATATTTTTTATCATCATCAAGTTAATGTTAAATTTGTTTAGATAGTTCCCATACTTTATGTGTTGGGGGAATGAAGTTGTGACGAGTCTTAACTAGTTTCAGAGTCTTTTGTGAGCGTTCCTTCCTTTCCATTTTCTTCATGAATTGATTTCATATACCTATATTAAATATTTATGAATATTAAATACATTATATTATATAGTGATTCAGTTTCATAATTGGTTTATTCTGTAACACCCTAATAAAATTATATACTTGGTATAACGATTTCCTTTTCATCTGGTCATCAAATTTTCCCATGATCTTTATTGGAACTTCTCTCCATTCACTTTGATCATTGAGTGGGATGGAAGATATAAATTAACCATTATTAGGTGTTTAAAAAACTTCACTTAATTGGATTCAACAATATTCATGAATATTTTTCTAAAATATGAATCAGTCTTTGAAAGTGTTCCAAAACATATGATGTTGGGTGTAGTAGTATAGGTGCTCATTAGGATAAACATCTTCAGGTTGTATGGAATATTTGAATTTTAGATTTTTTTTTTCAATATATGAAATGAAATTTTCTATGGAATTCTCTTCATATATGGAATAAGACTTGTTCATATAGTCTTTAGATTTTTTTCAACTAAACACTTTTTTATCATACTTTTAAAGGAAATACTACTTTTATTGTAGTTAGACAAGAGGTGCATCCAAACATTGAGTGGTCTTGGGGGTTAGATATGGCACCATTACTAGTTTAAGAAAAATAATCGCCACATTTTCATTACCAGACATAATTTCCTATGCCACAAGTATAGGTAGTGATATTCTACATAAAATTATGAATGGAATATTCCATCCATCAGTCCATTTCTGAGAAAATTTTTAATTCATTGAGATATATCATTTGAATATTTTTTGTCTTCAAATAATCCATGGTATTACACATGAAAATATCTACTAGATTCTCATCTGAGAGATTCATGTTTTTTAGAAGATTTAACGCATTTCTATATTGTGATAAAATCCAAAACTCACTTATTTTCACATTTATAACAATTTGAGAGATCATATTTCATCTTATTTATCAGTATATAATTGAGATGTACTATAAATAATTCATGAATATTATTCCAAATCTTGATAGATCCAATTAGATAAAAAAATTTATAGAAAAAATTTGGTCCATCTAGTTTTTTCATGAAGAAATAGAGATTTTTTATTTATTTTTGTTGTTCCAGATTTCCTAATTTGGGGCCACAATGATACATTAAGTGTTTAATGTATAGATATGGGTATTATATATCATTATAGGTCAAAAATATTCAATTTAAAAAATTATGAAAAATTGTATTTTTACCAACCCATTCTAGATAATATTTCTTTACTTACTATACTAGGGAATATCTCTCCCTAAATTCTTTCATTGTTGCTATCAAGGGCTCCATTGATCCAAGTATTAATAGCATGAATAATATCTAGACTGATGATCAAATAGGTGAATCAAGTAGCATATAATATTTTTAAATCTCTAGTGAGTATTATTGAACTCTAGTTTGGTATATCATGGGATAGATTTCTGGAAAATATTTTAATTTGTTATCGTATTGGGGTAATTTCTAATATTTCTCAACTACAAGATTCTAGTAAATATTCTACCTGAGTTCCATTTCTATTTACTTATTTTCCACCAAATATATTGGTCACAAAAGTTTTTTTGAGGAAATATGTTGATATATGCCCAATTTTTGTGCTCAATGGAAATATTTCCCATGGTTAATTTATAATTAAGTCACCGGAATTCCTCCATCTCATCATGATATAGTGTAACATTTTTCATCGATATAGGGGGATTCAACTCTCTCTGGTGGGGGTGTGATATAGTGATATCTTTCCATTTATCTTGGATCATGTTTCACTATATAGGTGAAAACTAGATATTTTGATCCAGTATGTCCTAGGGAATTCTATAGAGTTAGGTACACAAATTTTTTTATATGTTTCAATGTGAACCATGTCTCTAATATATGTCTCCTCATCACGTCCCTCTTTTGGTGAACCAATGGGTTGCTTTCTATTGGAAAACACCTACAAAAATGGTTTGACCAAATCATTGGTATAACAATTGTTGGCATATGAAATTTAATGTGAAGTACCTATTCCAATGGTTTGTTAAAATAGTTGGTATATGTACCATATTAAAAGAAAATATAGCATCTAATTTTGAACGTAGGGCATTTAGGTTATATTCCAAACAGTTTATTATTCTGCTACAATGTATTTTATGTGTATATATATATATAAGTATATATGTATGTCTATGAATAATATTAAATTCTGATTTATTATATATTAATACTATTATAAGTGTTTTAATATATATAAATATAGTGATATTGATATATATATATATAAATATAGTGATATTGATATATATATATATATATATATAATTTTGGTTTATAAATCATTTATATATTTACATTTTGTTATTTTCACTTCATAAATAACATATTTTGTTAAACATGGATTAATATTTATTTAAAATAATATTAATTAATAATTTTCTAATTATTATTGATTAATATAAAATTAATAATAATTTAGTTTCTAAAATTATTAATTAATTAATTAATGCCTTTTTACCAGCTGAAAACAATGCTTGAACATAAAAAAACCATAATGTTTAATCTGGGTGTTTATACGGAGTACATAAGATATCAAATTATATCATTTGAATATATATATATATATATCATATAGAGTCTAAGGGAATTTTTCCCTACAATTTTTATGTCAAAATATATATTATATCCTTTAAAATTGTGTTTTTAGTTTGGATAACATAATTTTAATACATTCGATAGAATTTCATCTTCATTTAAGAAGTCCATATTATCTTTTTTAAGTGGAGACTGAATTTATTTCTAGGGATTACATTCAAATAGATATTATGGAGCCCAAATTTTATCTTTTTTTAAATGATATGTTATTTATTATTAAATATATATGAATATATGAATATTTTAATATATTTACATATAAAAAAGTTATTATATAATTTAATATTTGAAAATATTAAAATATAAAATATCATTTCAAATATATAAACCATAAGAAAATAAAAAATTATTTAGAATTTTATTTGAAATAAAATATATATATATATATATTAAAATATTTTTATATTTCTATATATATATTTATCTTTTTAATGATATGTGACCTATATTTAGGAAAAAATAATATATAAATATATATCCTTATAAATATGTGTATATGTAAAAATATAAGTAATAATAATAATAAATAATTAAATATTAAAAAATATGTTTATATATACATATATATTTATATTAACCTATATATAAACATAAATGGTGCTGCAGTGGAGTTGTGACATTTTTTTAATATAACCCCAAGATCCTTAGATCAAAACATGGTGCTAGATTTTTTTTTAAATATGATTCTTATATAAATTTTTTGCCAAAAAAATTGAAATAGATTTCATAAAACTATACCAATACAATTATATTGGTCAACCTATTGGTATTGGTGGACCCATACCTACAGTTTACCCAAATGTCCTGGGATCAAAACTCGATACTGATTTTTTTATAAATGGGATATCAATATTTAATATTTGTCCAAAATACTTATATAGGTTGTATAAACTTTAAATACACCAACAATTATTCCATACCTATTGGTATTCGTGGTCCTACACTAATGGTTTTACTATACATTTGGTATTGGTTGTTGAAACCACACCCATGAAAACTTTTTTGAAAACCCTTAGTATATTTTTGTTGGTATACATTAAATTTATAGTGGTGATGGAGGATCATTATCCATCTAGTATACTATAATGGGTACATAGTAATTAATTTTCGAATATTTCTTTACAGATATACATTTTTTCATACGACCCTTCCTAGGAGTGTAATTTTATCCTCAATGTTACCCTAAATGTTATTTTTATTTTTTGATACTGAGGGAACCCCAAAAAAATTATGTAAACGTTTTTCTTATTATGAGGATAAATTTGGATGTGGAACAAATGGTCGAGGAACTTATTTTGGGTCTTCTATTAATCAGTATAATACATACATATTTTGAGTATGAGGGGTAATAATTCCACCATCTTTATAGGATGGGGTTGTATTAGCTCTTCCACTATCCTTGTCTAGCACCATTGGGTATTTAATGAAACTATTCGTGATGACAGTGGTTAAAAACCCCCTAACCATATGAGATAGGGATACTCTATCACTAATATGAATTAAAATACTGTTACATAAATCTATAATTTTAATTCTATGTTATAATAATGAGTTATATTTATTACATGCTTTCAGAATGAGTGTCTCACAAAAGCTGGTTTCTAATTAATTTTTCTTTTCTTTTCTTGAGTGGGAAAACTGTTTATCCTTCCTAAAATCATGATACAAAACTTTATTAATGGATCTATCCAATTGAATATTCTATCTTTTCTCTATTAATGGTGGGATTATATTTCATATAAAAAATATTATATAAGGATTATAGTCATAATACATATCCCAAATAGATAACATTTCAAGACCCCCTTCATGAAAACCATGTTATCCATTTAGTAAAGTTAGGAGTGTACGATATTCTCACATTATTTTCTTATATATGGATTCTATTCCACTAATATGTTAGTAATGTTGACATGGAAATAGATCTCACACATTATATTAATGTGGATTTTTTACTCCCCTTGAGATAGAAGATTGTTTTTAATATTATAAATATTCACATGTAGATTATTTTATAGATAATGCATGAATTTTTTCTCTAATATTGCATGAATTTCATACTAGAAAGTAATATTTTTCAATAACATGAATTTTTGTTACCTTAATACTATTCTTCAAACAATAAAATGATATTTATAATATCTTTTTAGTGTAGGTTTTCTACTTGATATGATCATGGTAGTGTTTTATAGTACCTTATTAAGGGTAGTATGATCATATAGAATCTCCTCAGTTGTATCTAAGAATATGCAATGTATGGGAGGTGTAGATGATTTCCATCACCCTAATTCATATATTTATAGAGAATACTAATACTGATAAATAAAAATGATTTATTTTTGGATGAACCCATCTTCTCAAGTGCCTCTCAATTTGAGGGAATCTTTGGTAAAATCTCAACATAATAAGGTCCATCATGCTGGAAATAAATTTTATTTTTTGGAGGACCATCACAATGAATAAAATGGGGATGACCTATATTATATTCTTCTAATTTTAAACTATTTATAGGACCTCTATTCAATCATTATTTTTTTTTATTGGGAGAACCTCTATAATATATTCCATATAGAGGACCTCTAGGGTGATCAGTCCATCTTCCATGGGGTGGAACTTCATGGTTTCAAATTTCTGAAATAATATAAATGAGATAACATTTTGAAAATTGATATATATTCCATAGAGAAGTTATCCAAAACTAATTTCTATGGTTATGACCTCTCTGATAGGTCTTCATTTCATTACAGGGAGGTCCTCTATAGGTGGTAATCATGGGAGTACTTTTAGTGTTCTCAATCCTGGTATTGTGGGGAGTACATTCATGAATAAATATACCTTCTCCTGTAAATAAATAGTTGATATATTCTTGAGTCACATTTTAATGATGATTGGGGGATTCAACAATATAGGTATTTTTAAGACTAGGTCCCTACTCATGATGTTTATAACACCCTTGACAAGACTATCCCACGGTTCTTAATGCATGGGTGATTTTTGTTAGGTCCTTAATCATTATTATAGTCATGTTGTTCCAAAAAAACCTCATTCATAGAAACCCTCATAGGCAATTCCCAACTAATAGTTGGAATATGTTGATGATTTCATTATAATGTTATCAAAACAGTCCAGTGTGTTTTTAAAAAAAAAATTGGTAAGGTGTTATGATCTCATTACTACTATTTAGTCTCTATTGGAAAATACCAATAAACTACTTGAGTGAGGACATTAATATGGTCAGAATCCATAATGGGGTCACATACTATCTCTCAATTAAATTCATACGTCTAGTTATGCATATAATACTGAACATTTGTTCCCGCCAAAACATTTTTTCGACCTCTACTAATGGGAGAAGTTATATGAGCATGCTCAGATGAGATTACCAAAATATGTTGATTATATCCTGAGGTGATGGGAAGGTTATATTCCTTCCCTGATGTGATTTCTAGGATATTTCATAGAAATCCAATATGAAGTGGGATATGATCCCATACCAATTCTCTATTCCTCATCCAATTATGATGAATATCATCATTAATAGGAATTAGGAAATGATATCACTCATACCTATCCATTGGAATAATCTATTGATCACACATAATATTTCTTGTGGTTTGAATATAAGCCTTCTCATTGGTGGTTTGTAGAATATAACAATGAATGTATTCATCTAATTTTAAGGGATGATTGAAGGTCTTGAAGGTGTAAACTGTGATATAATACTTCAAATTTGTTAAATATAGGATATTATAGTGGGATTCAACAATTTTAATGGGGATATGGATAGGACTCCTATGTTAAGTGGTATTTTTTCCTAGGCGATAGCTTTAGTTATCCATTTTGTAGTTGGTTACTACTTGGGTGGATTACTTAGTGAGTTCTTGAGGTGTTGGGGTTACAAGAAGTTGGAAGTGGTTATGGATGTAACGATACCTCCTATAAAACCCATGGACTTTAATAGGGATGTAGTTTACATCCCCCTCTATCTCCATAAGATAAGGGAGACTAGAACTGTTACACACTGGAAATAGGCTCCCAAATATATTTGACTTGGTTACTTGTTCAATAAGATTTTTCAGAGTCCCCCTTTGATAGGATTCCATGTGGGATTCAAATCGTAGAGGCTCTCAAATGCTTCCTCTAGGTTGTGAACAATACCATTGAGTTGGTACTCCGACACGAGGTCATTTACCACATATAATTTAATATGTTCTGTCAATGACAACATTATTATAATAGGTATGTCTAACACCTATATTCTAGAAAACACACACATCTGGTTCCTTATATATGAGGTATCAGAAAACACTTTATGATAGTAAATGGTATATCCCTGTGAAATTACATGATATGGGTAACATGATGGTTCAATTTTTTGGATTTACGGATTTTCTTAAAAGGGTTCCTAAAGGGTAAATCACAAAAAAAAACACCTATTAATGCGGTAACTCAAAAATAGATGTTTGACTAATTGAACATTTCCATGGGAAATGATTAATTTTTTCTTCAACATTATTTTATTGATTCACATCATGAACGATGGTTTTTTATTCCATTCATAGACCTACTTTTTATTATTTTGGTTCATTGGGAAATACAAATGACAGAATGGTTTTTATAATAGATCTGAAGAATGGGAGGCTGGGATCATGTGAAACCTTTTTAATATGAATTATTATCTACCATAGTACTCTCTTATAGATCTATGATTTGTTCATAAATAATTTCAAATAGAATTTGTGACACTACAAGTTATCCTTATAAAAATTTTCTATTATTGAATTGAATTGGTGGGAAAACATATATATATATCAGATTTTTTATATATATGAATTTTATTATCTCTTGGGTACACTATATATTAATGTCACATAGTTGGGTGCTCTAGTATTTATCATTATAAAAGGATATGGTTGTTATTGTGATGTTACGATGGGCCCCATTAAAGAATATTCCCTTATATCCCTTTGAAGGGAATCAAAATGCATATAGTTTAGTTACCCTTTACTGAATATGATTATCATTTAAGGTCACATTACAAGAAATATATGGTGCCTTATATGCTTTTGTAGAAATGAACAAGTCAAATACCTTTTATGTTCGTGCTTCTAATACTAATTACATGAATTTTATCATTATAAAAAATTGATACGTGATATACAACAAAATGTCATTCAGCTAAGACTATGTAAGAAAAAGGTTCCATGAAATGGTTAGTGTGGGACTTATGCATGAAAATACCTTTATAATTTACCATGTTTTTATATGTAAAAGAAATAAAATGTATTATTATCGGGAAAAAATATAAAAAAAGTGTGGGAAATCAATGATACCATGGGAATATATACCAATGAGGTTTTATATAGTCCTGATGTGGATATGTCCTAGTGAGGATGTTTTTGGGGATTTCACTAGATAATATTCCCACATATGTGTCTACATCTTATTGGCTATTATTTTAATGAGGAAGTATTATGGAACTCATGGAGGATATAGCCTCATGAAAAAGATGTTGGGATTACAATAGACTAGATGGATGGTGTGTGTGCATGTTTAATTGAATGGACATGGTATGATATTATCAATGATAATGTGGTTGGTTCATACACCATGTAGAAGTTTTAGGGGTACTTGGATCATAAAATTGAATAAATGGGTGGGAAAGTTGATTAATATAGAAGTATGATTGGTATGGAGCAGTAAATATGAACATCTTGATCCCAAGGAGATTCTATCAATTTTCGGATGACATGAACCATAGTTGTCAATGGAATAAATGATTGTTACTTCCTTAAGGGTATTTTTAATTAAATAAAAATGTACAATGAGATTTTATTTGATGACATGTGATTACTATTATCAATGAAATATATGACTGATCATTTAACACTGATGTTCATAATATCTTAATCATTTAAATATGGTTGTTTTAGATAGATTCAATATGGGATGTATTTTTTGGGCTTTGACTTTGTAATTATGGAGCTAATGAGGTCATTTGAGTTCATTCAATTGAGATAAATTGTCTGAGTGATGTAGAGTATACAAATATAACCTAGTTAACAATCATAGTACTGGTTCAAGAAATGAAATAGAATATTTTAAATTATTCATGGATAAATATACCTATAAATTTTCTGAGTTTCGCGTAAAAATAATTTATTTCCACATATCATTAGGGTGATATGTGATCCATTTTTTTCAAAGACTATTATCTATGATAGAACCCCCATGAATCGTTCTCCAAAAAATGATTTCATGGGTTCCCTTTGGAATGGGGAAATTTGGGATTATTCAAGAAGTAATTATTTAAGGAAATTATTTTCATGGTCCCCCACTCTTTTTTATTCCCATTATTCTTCCTAAGAGGGCCTAAAACTTTTAACTCAGTATACAAATGAAGTCTCAAAATTCATTAAAAGAAAAAATATTTTTGGAGTCCCTTTGCTGTGTCTCGATGTTTTTTATCATATTTCATATAAGATATGTTAGATGTATGAGTTAACCTATTATCCCAAAATACATATCCTCCTAAGGCCAATATAAAAATAATGTTTTTCTCTCTCAGATATTCAAAATGGAAAGAGACTATGAGAACAGTCTATAGTAACCGAGGATATCCAAAAAACTACCACTAATGGTGATTCTTCACATGCTTTTAAGGCTTCCAAAAAATGTTCAATCCCTATGGCTGTAAAATTTATTATCAACCATGAATTATTTGAGGTTCCATGGTCATGAATTGTTTTTTCTAATAATGATGGATTCAACCCAGATAATAGACGATTCCTAACCTATAGTTTCATTACAATAATTTTCACTTTATTTATATTAAAATCTATCTTCATCAAGTTTCATCCATAATTTTATAGATATTTACAAAATGAAATATAAAAAAAACCATAATTACTAAAATTAAATTAGTTAACAATATGTAAATAACATATTCAATCATACAAAAAGTATATTTGACAAATTCATGCGGTATAAGAAACTAATATTGATTTCAAATATCAACATCTGCTTTTGGGTTTACCATAATTATATTGTTATTAAATTATTAACATGTTAAATTAATAAAAAAACCACGATATCAAATAAAAATGTAAACCAAACATCTATAAAATAAAATATATTCACATTTATGATTAACATGAAGCACATGAGTTACAAATCCCCCATTACATTTTTATATATTTCATTCAATCTCTTCATAAGTAAATTTCATCTAAATACCCAATTAAAGTAAAATCATATTAATTCAATATTCACATGTAATGATATTAGGGAATTTTTTAATCCCACATTTTAACCAGGGCTTTAACAATCAAACAGTATGAACGATGTAATGCCCCAACCCCAGTTACCCAGAGTCGGTGCATTATTACGTTACATTTGCATGATTCAAGGATATCATGCCCTGAAAGACCAATCACTTTAGTAGCCTTGGAAATACTAGATACATTCATATGTTTTACATTACATTATAAAATAAAAAACTAAAACAACCTTGTTTCCATAGACCACACTCATATCCCCTCAGACTATCCCTACAGGTCAGTCATAAAATAATTCTTTGCATCCTAGGAAAAATAAAACATAGAAAGGGGTGATCTCAGATGCTCATTAAGGATAAAAATATAGTGGAAACTTTCATAAATAAGCATAAACATTTAAGGCAATGTATAAGACTAAAACAAAATCCATTTAAACATGAAATTATGCACAATATGGAAAATATATAATCAATTAATTTTAGTAACTTATTGAAATGGATTTTATACTAGTCGAATAATCACATGAAATATAAATATCCACTTTCATAATGTTGGAATGCATAATAATAGACTTCATAACCACATAGTCAAGGATTTGTGCCAAGAATACAAATAAAATTTTGTCACAGCCTTGTGCCAAGACACTAGTTTGTCTCATGAGACCTATTGATGCCTCAACAAGCTGTAGCAGACTCCACTCGTCACATACTAAGTCCAATACATTCCTCATATGAAATAGTTTAAACATAACATAATCATTCGTATTAAAACTAGAATATGAAACATAAATACTTTATCCATAAACCATAAATGATGTAAAAATAACACATCCATAGCTAATCAAATCTATAAAGCTTCAATACAATATAGAAGTTTTGTATCATAAAAAATCAACTTCAAATAAGCTTAAAATCCATCAAAGGATGTTGACATAGATGAAAAATTTAACACCCGAGATTTTTATGAGTAATATTTTGTTTTTATATATCATCAAAGAAATCATTCACTACACACTTTCTTGGCTTACTTTACACGCAATCGCGACCTTCCTCGATAGCTTGCGTCGTACGCAATACCGAGTTTCACTAAACAACAATATGCTATTAAAACTAGCCGTTATGAATAGTAATATCCACTTTTTGAAATTTTATATATTTTATTTTTCAAAATGGACTTCATTTTTGGACTCAGAATATCGAAATTAGCCTAGGGTGAAATTTTGGTATTTTTCTGAAAACTTTCAATTTTTGATGAATAGTGAAACCACTAAGTGGTAGCTTAAAAACTGAACTTTGCATAAAACTTAATTTTACCGCTTCTGTGAATGGAATTTCAAAAATCTGACAGACACGGTTGATATCAGTAAGTAAAATGTGGTTCAATGAGATAAAAATAATTTTTTGGTGAATAGTAACTTTTTAATTTTTTTACCGCGGTTAATAGTAAATAGGGTAGCTAAGGGTAAATATGATATTAATATTACCCTAACACATGTCCTAATTCTATTGGAAAATTGTAATTCAACCAAAAAAAAACTTAGGAATAAAAATATGACCATTTAGGCCCACATGGATTAGATTAGGACATTTATTATTAATTTATTTAATGAAGGGTTAAAATAGTTAAAATCAAAGTTTAATAAGTAAATCATTTTTAATATGGGTTTATACATAAGATAAATTCGACTATAAATATTCATTAGAAATCTAAAACGATTTCCCACATAATGGTATTTTATTTGTAATTTTTAGACATTAAATAATTTAATTTATTTATGACACGATGATGATGCAGTAATTATCTTATTAATGAAATATTGACATAATTGATGTTATAAACACCAAAATAAATTTAATTTGAGACTTTTTATGAATTACACTAATTTTATAGGTTACTATGAAATATTAATGTTGATTTAATCAACTTGGATCGAACATATAATTCTATTATGACTTTCACAAAAATCATACATCAAATAGTGTCAAAATTGACAGAAAATAGTTTTTAAATAAAATATTATATTATTAATTATTATTTTATTCCTAAAAATCTAAGGTTCGGCCAAATGACTTAGATAAGGATATATATATTAATAATAAACAATTTGGGGTTCGTTTGGCATGTTATAGTAAGTGTATTAACCATATAGTGAAAGAAAACAAAAAGACATGGTAAAAGTTAAATTATTTAACTTAGAGTTAAATCTAATTGATAAGGTTAAAATAATACCCTAAACATGTCTAAATCCTATTGGTTGATAGGATTTCGACCCATTCCCACTTTAGATTCTAAATAAGACCCTTTGGAACCATTATAAACCGATTTTGACTTTAATATAAAATAATATTTTGAGATATTCCTAAGGTGCCCCTCTCCTCCCTTATAAAAGGGCACCTCCTCCCCCTCCTCCTCACACCAATTTGAGCACTCAAGCTCGGCCAACCCCTTAACTTTTCTCCTCTACACTTCCCTAGAATAATCATAGAGGTCCTGTTCTTCTTCAAAGACCAATCTTAGTTCCCTAAGTGGAGGATTCAAAGCGGCGTTCCAAAGAAGAGGTAATATCCATTACCGATCTTTTCAATTTCTTTCTTCTTCAACTTCTTCTTCTTTAGTTTTTTCATGATAAAGTAATAATATAAGTATTAATTACATACTGATATGTTATTATAAATATGAAACAACCCTAATTCACCTTCTATCCATCCCACGGAAAAATGAAATCACCGCGCGTGCGTACGTACGGAATACCGTCTCCACGCCGTGGTGTAATCTATTTTTCCACCATCACATTACAAGGATGGGTATAATGGTGTAATGAGTTACTATATATGATTATTATAAAGTAATATTGATACTGAAATAATATATATATACTCCAATACAGTTCCACGATCATAGGAACGATATCATCACTCGTGCGTACGTACGGAATACCGTCTCCACGATGTGATGCGACTCGTTCTACATGATCATCATTACATAGTAATTATATAAATGAATTGAATGAATAAATATGATATATGTTACAATAATACCATTCTGGATATAAGTTATCTATAACCTTAAAAGAATAATAAGAATGTATTCGGCAAAACACGCATAAGAACAAAAGGCAATAAAGACCCGAGTAACAAGTAACAATGAAATATTAGTAACAAGAAGCTAAGAATATGACCATATATGATTTCATATCAATATGTATGATTCTGTAATAAGTCAATAACATTATTTAAACCATTTTACAGGAGCTTCGGACACGTACAAAGCAAATCGGACCTAAGGTAATGGAAATATCACAATCTCATTTTTATCTGAGATTGTTTATTCATACGTATTTACTGCGGTGAATTTTATCATCCACATCCATGTTTCATAAATATGTAATATTATTTCCATCCCCCTACAATTGTTTAAATCCTTTTTTACCCTTCGGTGAGTTTTTAGTAAAATAAATGAAAGGAATCTTTTGTCGTTTTTCGTACGAGGTACTTTTTGACTTTTCCGACAAAAGTACGAAGAATGTTTTTTCTAACTTATACGGCATGAATGGATTTTTAAAACAATATTTCCAAGAAGCTTCCTTTACAAGTTTTCAAGTTTATTTTTAATCAACTTCTTTTATTTTAAAGTCGTATGACATGTTATGAAAGGAAAAATGTTATTGAAGTAGAAAGGATATTTTCCTCAAGAATAGAGTTCAAGTATTTTATCAAAATTATTTTCCATCTAAGACAATAAAAGGGTTCTGTTTTTATCCCTATTATTACTTGGATTTGATTATGTTGTGATGGAAACATTTTTATGAATTCCTTTATCTTATATGAATTGTTTTCTGATGTCATGTTGTTTAAGAATCCCTTTTTTATTACGTGGATTATGCTATGATGTATGGTTTATGATTATGTGGCACACATAAGAAAGGATTCATTATAAGATGGGTGGGACCTATATCTCCCTCCAATGCATTGGGTAAAGGTTTTATATCTCATGAGATAGACATGGCTGGAACGGTAGGTTATACCGGTTCAGTGAAACAGGACTGGAACGAGGGTGACTCGGTTCAGAAAGGGACATTGTCCACTAAGATAGTCTTGGAAATGAGTCATGACTAACAAGAAATGATTTTCCATGATTATGTGTGCGTGACACAAAGGTTCAAGTTTCATGTTATGATTATGGGGATCTCATTTTAACTTCTATGATTTATTCCATGTTATGATTTTATGATCTCTTTTGCAGGTTATGATTTTCAAAAAGATATGATATGATTTTAATTTCTTTTATTTGCCCTTGCTGAGCATTTGAGCTCACCCTTTTATGTTTTCTTTTCCCCAGGTCAGGAAGATGGATATTAAGTAGAATATGCTAAAAGGGACCCTAGATATGATGAAATAAATGGGAGACACTGTAGAAGATTTATGAACCAGTTGTTTATGTTTCCCAGTTTCTAAAGACACTATACCTATACGGTCCTTTGTGGTTTTGTCATATGTTGTAATAAGTGTGCTTCAATTTTGAAGTATTAACAATGTATGTAAAGTATGGGTCGTTATAGTTGGTATCAGAGGAAAGGTATAGTCAACCTTCGGAAACTAGGCTGTGAAATCCTTAGTAAGAACCCTAAGGATAAGTCTAAGAATAGAACACAATCTTAGTGTTTTAGAAATGGCCTTGAATAACCTAGGATAAGACCTTAAGCATGAAAATTTTATTCTTGAATTATTTGGTTTTCCTATTATAATTAGTGTTTCTCACACTATTCTTCTTGGTTTTAGTCAATGGCTGGAACCCGAAGGAACCGTGTTAATGGGGAATGCGATGGGCAATGCAATGATTGTCCCCCAGAGCAACCAAACGATATGGGAGCTGGAATGCAAAACCTGGTAGCCATGCTAACACAACATTCTCAAGCTATGAATCATGCAGGACTTCCAAACGAGCAAAGGAAGGAGCAACATTCTGTTGAACCCTTCATGAGGCAGCGTCCACCTTCTTTCAGCGGGTCTACTGATCCATTAGTTTCTAAAAAATGGATTAGTACTACTGAAAAGATATTTTCAGTTCTTCAATGTTCTGAGCATGATAAAGTCATCCTCGCAGTGTATCGTTTGGAAGGAGATGCAGATCAACGGTGGAATCTTATTAAGAATACGAGGCAAAGGGATGAAATTGAGTCTATGGAATGGGACGAGTTCAAGAACTTATTTTTCAATAAGTACTTCCCTCGTATTCTCCGAAAAAAGATGGAGAAATAGTTCCTTGAACTGAAGCAAAGGGATGATGAATCTGTTGGTACCTATGAAGCAAATTTTACAAGACTTGCAAGGTATGCTTCCGGTATTATTATGAAACTTGAGAGTAAGATCGATCGATTCTTTAGTGGCTTAAAACCAAGTCTTCGAAGGGAGTTATCCATAAGGGACTTCAATAGCTACGAGGAAATCGTTCGATGTGCTCTCAAAGTCGAGATGGAGATTGGAGTAACCCATCAGTCACATGGGTTTGATAAGAAGAGGAAGATGGAATTCAAAGGAAAATCTAAAGAGCACACTAAAAAGAAGATGAACTTTCCCTTATGCTCAAAGTGTGGAAAGAAACATGGAGGGAGTTGTCTTAAAGGGACAAGTAAATGTTTTAAATGTGGAAAGGAAGGTCATCGGGCATTTGAATGCCGCGATAATGGGAAGAAGATGTCTAATGATGCAAAAAAAGGAAGGGATACACAGAATGAACCTACTACACTTCAATGTTTCAAGTGCAAGGAGATGGGGCATTATGCCAATCATGCCCAAATCCAAGGGTTGATGATGATGGTCGACGTCAACAAAATCTTAAGGCTAAAGACAAAAGAAAGTCACATGCAATTTCTATCAGCGATGTGGAGTACGATAACGAAGTGGTGTAAGGTACACTTACCATCCACTCTAAAGTAGAAAATGTTTTATTTGATTCTGGATCCACCCACTCTTTTATTTCTAAAGAATTTTCTAAGGGTATCACCGTATTACCTCAACAATTAGATGTTGAGTTAGCTTTGACAACACCTAATGGCACAACAATCGCATCAAAAGTTTATAATTCTTCTCCGATCGAAGTTTGTGGGAAAGTGCATCCTCCAAATCTTGTGATCCTTTAGTGGAATTTGATGTGATTCTTGGCATGGATTGGATTTCTCTACATGGAGCTCATATCAATTGCCAAAGAAGGGAAGTCACATTTCATATTCCAGATCAATCTACGATCGTCTATCAATGCAAGGATGAACATAACCTTCCAGTGGAAATTCCTTCCATCTTATGGGTCTTGATTATACTAAATGAAGGTTATTTATCTCAAATGGTTGGTGAGAATCTCATGATTAAGAATATTCCCATTGTACAGGAGTTTGATGATGTCTTTCCGGAGGAATTACCGGGTCTTCCACCAAATCGTGAAGTTGAGTTTTCAATAGAACTCATACTGGGTTCATTGCCTATTTCAAAGACACCTTATAGAATGGCCCCAATTGAGTTGCAGGAATTGAAGAAGCAACTCCAAGAGAATCTTGATAAGGGATTCATAGGCCCTAGTGTGTCACCTTGGGGAGCACCTGTTCTATTTGTTAAGAAGAAAGATGGATCAATGAGACTCTGCATTGATTATCGAGAACTTAACAATATCTCTATCAAGAACAAATATCCTCTCCCATGCATTGATGACTTATTTGACCAACTACGCGGAGCTCAATACTTTTCCAAGATTAATCTTCATTCAGGGTATCATCAATTAAGGGTCAAAAGGGAGGATATACCAAATACGGCATTCCGTACAAGGTATGGACACTATGAATTTATAGTGATGCCATTTGGTCTTATTAATGCCCCTGCTATCTTCATGGATCTAATGAATAGAGTCTTTAGAGACTATCTTGATCAATTTGTGGTAGTCTTTATAGACGATATTCTTTTCTATTCAAAGAGCAAGGAAGAGCATGAAGATCACTTGAAAATTATACTGAAGACCCTGAGAAAGGAGAAGCTTTATGCCAAATTTACCAAGTGTGAATTTTGGCTTCAAAAAGTTGCATTTTTGGGTCACATAATCTCAAAATAGGGGATATATATGGATCCAGCAAAAACAGAGGTTATCGAAAGATGGTCGAGACCAACAACAGTAACTGAGATTTGAAGTTTTCTTGGTTTGGCTGGATATTATCGACGTTTTGTAAAAGATTTTTCACGATTATCTAATCCACTCAACAAGTTGACTCGGAAAGGAGTTAAGTTTGTCTAGACAGAGGAATGTGAAGAGAATTTCAAGGAGTTGAAAAGAAGGTTATCCAGTGCACCTGTGCTCACACTGCCTTGTAGTGGAGAAAGGTTTGTGATCTACAGTGATGCATCCAAGAAGGGATTGGGGTGTGTTCTTATGAAAAATGATATGGTGATAGCTTATGCCTCACGAAAGTTGATAATCCATGAGAACAATTACCCAACACATGATTTGGAGTTGGCAGCGGTAATCTTTGCATTAAAGATTTGGAGGCATTACCTTTATGGTGAAAGGTGTGATATTTATACTGATCATAAAAGTTTAAAGTATATTTTCACACAAAAGGAGCTGAATATGCGCCAAAGAAGATGGTTGGAGCTGATTAAGGATTATGACTGCTCAATCCATTACCACCCTGGGAAAGCAAACAAGGTGGCAGATGCATTAAGTCGACAATACCATGATAGTTTATCCCTGATGAGGATCACAAAAGATCCAATATTTATGGATTTACAAAGGATGGATCTTGGAATTATAATGGAAGGGGAAAAATATTATCATTATAAAATGAATGTTCAACCATATATACATGTGAAGATTAAAGAGGCACAGAAAGAAGATGACGAGTTACAAAAGAAGGTGAGAAATGTTCCTGAATTCAACCTTGATTGTGATGGGATAATAAAGTTCAGGAATCGGGTTTGTGTTCCTCCCATCCCCGAATTAAAGAAGGAGCTGCTGGATGAGGCTCATAGTTCGTCATTCTCTATTCATCCTGGAAGCACGAAGATGTATAGAGACCAGAAAGAGTACTTCTGGTGGGATGGCATGAAAAGAGATGTTTCTGAATATGTCTCTCGATGCTTGGTTTTTCAACAAGTTAAAGCTGAGAGACAAAATTCTAAGGGGATGTTACAATCATTACCCATACCCGAATGGAAATGGGAAAACATCACTATGGACTTTGTCACAGGACATCCTAAAACATCCAAAGGCAATAATGCTATCTGGGTCATAGTTGATCGTCTTACAAAGTCTGCACACTTCATTGCTATTAGAGAGGATTTCTATCTAGATCATCTTGCCAGGATATATGTAAAGGAAGTGGTAAGAGTACATGGAGTACCACTTTCTATTATATCTGATCGGGATCTGAGATTTACCTCGAAGTTCTGGCGAAGTCTTCAGCATACTCTGGATACAGAGTTGAGTTTCAGCACTGCTTATCATCCCCAGATAGACGGTCAGTCTGAAAGAACAATTCAAACCCTAGAAGATATGTTGAGAGTTTGCTCTATGGATTCCAAAGGAGGTTGGGATCAACACCTACCTTTGGTGGAATTTTCTTATAATAATAGCTTTCACTCCAGTATTCAGATGGATCCTTATGAAGCTCTCTATGGAAAGAAATGCAGGACTCCAACTTACTGGGATAAAGTTGGGGAAAGAAATCTATTAGGACCTGATCTCATTGATGAAATGGCAGAAAAGGTCAGATCTATTCAACAACACATAAGAGCAGCTCAGAGTCGACAGAAAAGTTATGCCGACAACCGAAGAAAAGACCTAGAGTTTGAAGTGGGTGATAAAGTGTTCTTATGAATATCTCCCTGGAAGAGGGTTATGAGATTTGGAAAGAAGGGGAAGTTGAGCCCTAGATATATCGGTCCTTTCGAAATACTGGATCGTGTTGGAAAGGTAGCTTACCGATTGGCGCTTCCATCGAATCTCTCTCAAGTTCACGATGTGTTCCATGTATCTCTCCTGAGAAAGTACATACCAGATCCTTCACATGTACTCAGCTCAGAAGTTGTACCGCTGGAGCAAGATCTTTCTTATGAAGAACAACCGATAGAGATTCTGGATCGTAACGAAAAAGTCCTACGAAACAAGACCACTCGCTTGGTGAAAGTTTTATGGAGGAACCACCAATTATAAGAAGCTACATGGGAGCTTGAGGATATGATGAGGGAGAAGTATCCTCATCTGTTTGTTACAAAGTGATGAATTTCGAGGGAAAAATTCTTTTTAAGGGGGTAGAATGTAACACCCGAGATTTTTATGAGCAATATTTTGTTTTTATATATCATCAAAGGAATATTTCACTACACACTTGCATGGCTTACTTTACACGCAATCGCGACCTTCCTCGATAGCTTGCGTCGTACGCAATACTGAGTTTCACTAAACAACAATATGCTATTAAAACTAGCTGTTATGAATAGTAATAACCACTTTTTGAAATTTTATAAATTTTATTTTTCAAAATAGACTTCATTTTTGGACTCAGAATATCGAAATTAGCTAGGGTAAAATTTTGGTATTTTTCTGAAAACTTTCAATGTTTGATGAATAGTGAAACCACTAAGTGGTCGGTTAAAAACTGAATTTTGCATAAAAACTAATTTTACCGCTTCTGTGAATGGAATTTCAAAAATCCGATAGACACGGTTGATATCAGTATGTAAAATGTGGTTCAATGAGATAAAAATAATTTTTTGGTGAATAGTAACTTTTTAGTTTTTTTACTGTGGTTAATAGTAAATAGGGTAACTAAGGGTAAATATGATATTAATATTACCCTAACACATGACCTAATTCTATTGGACAAGTGTAATTCGACCAAAAACAAACTTAGGAATATAAATATGACCATTTAGGCCCACTTGGATTAGATTAGGACATTTATTATTAATTTATTTAAAGAAGGGTTAAAATAGTTAAAATCAAAGTTTAATAAGTAAATCATTTTTAATATGGGGTTATACATAAGATAAATTAGACTATAAATATTCATTAGAAAGCTAAAAATCGTTCCTACATAATGGTATTTTATTTGTAATTTTTAGACATTAAATAATTTAATTTATTTATGACACAATGATGATGCAATAATTATCTTATTAATGAAATATTGACATAATTGATGTTATAAACACAAAAATAAATGTAATTTGAGACTTTTTATGAATTACACTAATTTTCTAGGTTACTATGATATATTAATGTTGATTTAATAAACTTGGTTCGAACATATAATTCTGTTATGACTTTCACAAAAATCATATATAAAATAGTGTCAAAATTGACACAAAATAGTTTTTAAATCAAATATTATATTATTAATTGTTATTTTATTCCTAAAAATCTAAGGTTCGGCCAAATGACTTAGATAAGAATATATATATTAATAATAAACAATTTTGGGTTCGTTTGGCAGGTTATAGTAAGTGTATTAACCATATAGTGAATGAAAACAAAAAGACAAGGTAAAAGTTAAATTATTTAACTTATAGTTAAATCTAATTGATAAGGTTAAAATAATACCCTAAACTTGTCTAAATCCTATTGGTTCATAGGATTGAGACCCATCCCCACTTTAGCTTCAAAATAAGACCCTTTGGAACCATTATAAACCGATTTTGACTTTAATATAAAATAATATTTTGAGATATTCCTAAGGTGCCCCTCTCCTCCCTTATAAAAGGGCACCTCCTCCCCCTCCTCCTCACACCAATTTGAGCACTCAAGCTCGGCCAACCCCTGACATTTTCTCCTCTACACTTCCCTAGAATAATCCTAGAGGTCCTGGTCTTCTTCAAAGACCAATCTTTGTTCCCTAAGTGGAGGATTCAAAGAGGTGTTCCAAAGAAGAGGTAATATCCATTACCGATCTTTTCAATTTCGTTTTTCTTCAACTTATTATTCTTTAGTTGTTTCATGATAAAGTAATAACATCAGTATTACTTACATACTGATATGTTATTATAAATATGAAACAACCCTAATTCACCTTCTATCCATCCCACAGAAAAATGAAATCACCGCGCGTGCGTACGTACGGAATACCGTCTCCACGCCGTGGTGTAATCTATTTTTCCACCATCACTTTACAAGGATGGGTATAATGGTGTAATGAGTAACTATTTATGATTATTATAAAGTAATATTCATACTGAAATAATATATATATACTCCAATACAGTTCCACGATCATAGGAACGATATCATCACTCGTGCGTACGTACGGAATACCGTCTCCACGATGTGATGGACTTGTTCTACAAGATCATCATTACATAGTAATTATATAAATGAATTGAATGAATAAATATGATATATGTTACACTAATACCATTCTGGATATAAGGTATCTATAACCTTAAAATAATATTAAGAATGTATTCGGCAAAACACGCATAAGAACAAAAGGCAATAAAGACCCGAGTAACAATTAACAATGAAATATTACTAACAAGAAGCTAAGAATATGACCATATATGATATCATATCAATATTTATGATTCTGTAATAAGTCAATAAAATTATTTAAACCATTATACAGGAGCTTCGGACACGTACAAAGCAAATCGGACCTAAGGTAAGGGAAATATCACAATCTCATTTTTATCCGAGATTGTTTATTCGTAAGTATTTACTGGGGTGTATTTTATCATACACATCCATGTTTCATAAATATGTAATATTATTTCCATCCACCTATAATTGTTTAAATCCATTTTTACCCTTCAGTGAGTTTTTAGTAAAAGAAATGAAAGGAATCTTTTGTCGTTTTTCGTACGAGGTACTTTTTGACTTTTCCGACAAAAGTACGAAGAATGTTTTTTTTAACTTATACGGCATGAATGGATTTTTAAAAAATTATTTCCAAGAAGCTTCCTTTACAAGTTTTCAAGTTTATTTTTAATCAACTTCTTTTATTTTAAAGTCGTATTACATGTTATGAATGGAAAAAAAAATTTGAAGTAGAAAGGATATTTTCCTCATGAATGGAGTTCATGTATTTTATCAAAATTATTTTACATCTAAGACAATAAAAGGGTTCTGTTTTTATCCCTATTATTACATGGATTTGATTATGTTGTGATGGAAACATTTTTACGAATTCCTTTATCTTATATGAATTGTTTTATGATGTCATGTTGTTTAAGAATCCCATTTTTATTACGTGGATTACGCTTTGATGTATGGTTTATGATTATGTGGAACACATAATAAAGGATTCATTATAAGATGGGTGGGACCTATATCTCCCTCCAATGCATTGGGTAATGGTTTTATATCTCATGAGATAGGCATGGCTGGAACGGTAGGTTATACCGGTTCAGTGAAATAGGACTGGAATGAGGGTGACTCGGTTCAGAAAGGGACTTTGTCCACTAAGATAGTCTCGGCAATGAGTCATGACTAACAAGAAATGATTTTCCATGATTATGTGTGCATGCCACAAAGTTTCAAGTTTCATGTTATGATTATGGGGATCTCATTTTCACTTCTATGATTTATTCCATGTTAAGATTTTATGATCTCTTTTGCAGGTTATGATTTTCAAAAAGATATGATATGATTTTTATTTCCTTTATTTGCCCTTGCTGAGCATTTGAGCTCACCCTTTTATGTTTTCTATTCCCCAGGTCAGGAAGATGGATATTAAGTAGAATATGCTAAAAGGGACCCTAGATATGATGAAATAAATGGGAGACACTGTAGAAGATTTATGAACCAGTTGTTTATGTTTCCCAGTTTCTAAAGACACTATACCTATACGGTCCTTTGTGGTTTTGTCATATGTTGTAATAAGTGTGCTTCAATTTTGAAGTATTAACAATGTATGTAATGTATGGATCGTTATAAAATCAATTCATCATTTAGAGAAATATCTCTTTCTATTTTGAAATCATTTAAAATTCATATAATTATAAAGGAGAACATTTATTATGGAAATATTCTTATAAGCTTGTTCGGGAATCTTTGATGATATTATAACAGCGGGAAATAGCCGCTCCTACTGTATAAGTTAAAAAAACATTCTTATCTTATTTTTGTCGAAAAGGTTATAAAGTACATTGTTTGGAAAACAACGAAAAGATTATTTTCAAAATATATAAGGACAAATAAGGGTATAAATTAATTTAACCCATTTTCTAGTAAATAGTAAAAAATTTATGAAATACAATTTATGAAACATGGATTTGGATGATAAAGAGATCCCAATAGGTAATTATGTATAAACAACCTCAGATAATGAAGAGATTGTGAAATTAACCCTACCTTGCACTTTTCCTTGGTCGAGGGTAAGTTATCCTCCTTTATAATAGATAAATAATTGTTATTAAATTATTCAAGAACCATATACATAAATATTATATCATATATGATCTTCTAATTTTTCATTGTTAATAATATTTTAGTATTATCGTTGTTTCGGGTGTTAAATAATTTGTTTTCCTTTATATTCTCTAATATGTGGGTCATATTTTTTATGGATGGGATATATATTATTTATATCTATAATGATATCAAGTCATTAAATATTATTTTTAACCATCAAATGAAAATTATTCTTGAATGGATATGATGGGGAATGAATCTCATCGTGTTCGTGGAGACGGTAAGCCGTATGTACACACGAGCGACAATATCAATATCTTGATATTAAAATAATATATAATTGGATGTTATATCATATATATATAGAATCATTATCATGTTATATATATTATTTAAATCAATTATACATTATTATTATACCCATCCAAATAATAATGTATTGAATAACAACTACACCACGATGTGGAGATGGTAAGACGTACGTATGCACGTATAGTGACATGTCAATCAAAGGATGGATAGAATAAGGAATCTGGTTGTACAATATTTATAATAAAATAATAATATATAGAAGTTACTAGAGTTATTATTTTATAATGAAAACAACAAAGAATTAGGAAGTGGATGAGGAAAAGAACTTGAAAGAGGTGATGAAATATTTACCCCTTCTTTGGGTTCTTCATTTTGATTTGAAGAAAAGGGATCTTCAGGTTGACATTAGGACTAAATTAAGGACTCTAGGATGAAGGGGGGATATTTTACAAGACATTTGAGTAGGTTTTGGCCGATCCAAGTGGATTTGAATGTCTGAATTTGAGAGAAGGGGAAGTTCCCATTTATAAGAGGGGTGAGGGTCACCTTAGGAAAAGATTGAAATATTATTTAATAATAAAATAATTTTCGGTTTCTAATGGCTACAGATGATTTATTTAGAGTATATGGTTGTTAAGGTTCGAAAACCACTCATACATTAAGTTTTAGACTAGTTTGGGTCACTATATTAACCTTATCTTCTAGATGTTACTTTTAGTTAATTAGTTTGACATTTACCATGTCTCTTTGTATATTTTTATTTTATGGTTAATAAACTAACTATAAAAATCCAATAAAACCTCAAGTTGTTCATTAATGACATATATAATATTATTTAAGACCTTTGGCTGAACCATATATTTTTAGGAATAGAATATCAATTAATAATATAATATTTGTTATAAAAAACTCTGTTATGTCAATTTTTACACTATTTTATGTTTTGTTTTTGTTAAAATCCTAAAAGAATTATCACTTCAAAAACATCCATTTAATCAAAACTAACATGTCACATTAAGCTATAAAATACGTTTATGGCATCAAAAATTTTAAATTATATTTATTTTAACATCTATAATACCATTTATTTGATTCTTTCATTAATAAGGAAAACATTGCATCATCATTGTGTCATAAATAAATTTAATAATTCAATGTCTAAATATTATAAATAAAATAAAATTATGTAGTAAATATTTTTAGTTTTATAATTAAAATTTATAGTTCAAGATATAACATATATAAACTTATGTAAAAATTATTTTACTAAAAGATATATGCTAATGTCATTTTTGTATTCACTTTAACTTAATTAATATAAAGTGTCGTTATCACTTACAAGTGGATCCATGGGGTCCCAAAATAAACCCAAGGATGATCATGGTCATAAATGTATCATCCAGTAGGGTTAGAACACGTGTTAGGGTAATTTAAAATTATTATAATATTAATTTTTTACCCTTATTTATAGGATTTACCCTTTAACCATGGTAAATAAAATATTTACCGAAATAATTATTCTAAATGTCTAAAATAAAGTTACCTATTTACACAATTTGAACCTCTTGATTCTAAATATTGAATCCATTTTTCTAAATTCAAAACACGAATGTGTCATAAATTAATTTAAAATTAATTCACGTTGTCAAAACAAAAATCGTGTTTTTATGAAATAATAACTATCAAAAGATTGACACTTGCTTATGTCCATTTTAAATGTGAAATTACAACAAATGACCAAAATTGGATTAAATGGTAAAAATATAATCTAATTATACTTAAAAACCACTCAATAGTATAATTTATCCATATTAATTTTTTTTATTAGAAAATTTATTTTTATTTAAAATTTAGTATTTTTCACTATTCATCAAAAACTGAATGTTTTCAGAAAAATACCAAATATTTTCCCAAAAATAATTTCGATATTCTCAAAAAAAATGAAATCTATTATGAAATCTAAAATTGATAAAATTTCAAAAGGTGGGTATTACTATTCATAACGGCTCGTTTGATTGGTCGTGATGTGTTAGAATGTCGAAGTTGCGTACAATGCAAGCTATTGCATTATTCAAAGGGAAATGTATTGTGGAAGATTGGAGTGATACATTCTCACCTCATTAAAATAATTTCATCCTCAAAATTTAAATAATATTACTGCATAAAAAGATTCAGGTGGTTCTTCATCATAAGTTCCTCGGGTTCCCACGTTTCCTCTTCCATCTTATGGTTTCTCCATATATATTTTACCAGATGAGTCGTATGGTTTCTCAACACTTGTTCTCCTATATCAAGAACCTTGAAAATATATTTGCAATAAGAAAGATTGGGTTCTTGTTCTAAATCCTCATAGTTAAGTACATGCGTTTGGTCAGGCATGTATTTTCTCAGCAGTGATACGTGGAACATATCATGAACTTTGGAGAGACTTGGAGGCATTGCAAAACGGTAAGCTACAGCCCCAATTCGTTCTAGAATTTATAAATGTTCGATGTACCAGGGACTTAATATACCCTTCTTACCAAAACGTATAATTCCCTTCCATGGAGATACCTTCAAGAAAACATGATCTCCTTCCTGAAATTCTGAATCCTTTATTCAGTTATCAACATAGCTCTTCTACCTACTTTGAGCTGCTTTGATATGGGTTTGTATTACCTTCACCTTTTCTATCGTTTCCTCAACAGGATCTGGGCATACAAGTTTTCTTTCACTAACATCATCCCTACATGTTGGTGTACGAAATCTCTTTCCGTATAACGCTTCATATGGTGCCATCTGAATACTTGAATGGAATCTATTATAATAAGAAAATTATACTATAGGTAAATATTGATCCCACATACCTTGAATGTCAAGTGAGCAAGATGTCAACATTTCTTCTAAGGTTCTAATAGTTCCTTATGATTGTCCATCATCTTGAGGGTGGTAGGCAGTGCTCAAACGAAGTTCAATATCCAGGGATTTCTAAGGACTTTTCTTGAATCATGATGTAAAATGAGGATCACGATCAGAAACAACCGATAAGGTTACTCCATGAAGTCTTAAAACTTCATTTATATATAGTATTTCTAAACATTCAAGTTGTAAATATTCTCTTATTGAATGAAAATGTGTTGACTTGGTAAGATGATCAACAATTAGCCATATTACATCATTCCATCTAGGTGTCTTTGGTAGCCCCATGAAAAATTCCATTGTAATATTTTCACATTTCCACTCAGGTATGGGAAGAGGTTGCATTACTCCTCCAAGTTTTTTCCTTCCATATTTCACTTCATAAAACCCATACATCTTGACACAAAATCAGTAATCTCCCTCTTCATGATATCCCACCAAAAATTTTCACTAAAATCTCTATAAATTTTTGTTCTCCCAGGGTGTATAGAGAAATTGGAGCTATGATCATCATCCAACAATTCTCTTTTTATAACAGGTATATTTGTAACTCAAAGTCTCTTCCCAAATTTCAAAATTCCATCTTCAAATACAAAGTCACTCAATCTCCCATTATTCAAAGCTTTAATATTCTTTTGAAACTCCTCATTATCATATAGATAACTTTTTATCTTTTATAATAAAGATGGTTTGAAAACCATTAGAAAAAGCATTGATGTTTCACCTTCCATGGTTATTCACATATCCATATTTACTAGATCTATTTATTTAGGATCCTTTTCAACTCTCATCTTGTCCAAAACTCCATGATCCTTTCTACTCAAAGCATCATCCAACTGATTTTCCTTCCCCGAGTTGTAGTATATAGTGCAATTATAATCTTTGAATAGTTCAAGCCATTGCATTTGCCTCGTGTTGAGTTATTTTTGTGAGAAAATATTCTTCAAACTCTTGTGATTAGTATAAATCTCACATTTTTCAACTTATAGATAATGTCTCCATATCTTCAAAGAAAAGATTACTACTGCTAACTCAAGATAATTTGTAGGATAGTTTTGATCATGAATTTTTATCTATCATGATACATAGGCAATAAACCTATCATTCTGCATAAGGACACTACCAAGTCCTTTCATTGAAGCAACACTATAAATAACAAACCCATCATTCCGCAATGGTAGATTCAATATATGAGCATTGGGTAATATTCTATTAATTTCTTCAAAACATTATTCACACTCTTTTTTCCAAAATAAATTAACCTCTTTAAAAGTGAGCTTGGTTAATGGGTTATCCAATCGGGCAAAATTCTGGACAAAATGTTACTATTAACCTGCCAAACCAATAAAACTGTGTACATCAGTTATTATCATCGGTGTGGGAAATTCATATATTTCCTTGGTATTTTAAGGATCAACATATATTACATCCTTAGAGACAATATATCCACGAAAAGAAATCACTTAAAGCAATAATTAAAACTTGCTAAACATCCCATATAATTCATTTCTTCTAAGAGTCTTCAGGATAATGCGCTAGTGATTTTCATGATCTTTGTCAGTTTTGGAGTATACCTGGATACCATCAATAAATACAACTAAAAATTCATAATGATATTCCTTGAAAACCCTATTCATTAGATCAATTAAAATAGAGGGCGCATTAGTCTGACCAAAAGGCATTTCTATAAACTCGTAATACCTATACCTGGTTCAAAATGCTATCTTCAGAACGTCTTCCTTCTTCACGCACAACTGATGGTATCCAGATTGAAGGTCAATATTTGAAAATTATTGAGCTCCATGGAGTTGGTCAAATAAATCATCAATGTGAGGTAGGGGATTATTGTTCTTTATTGTTATAGAATTGATCTCCCTGTTGTTAATCCAAAACCTCATAGATCAATATTTTTTCATAACATAAAGGAAAATGGCTCCCCATAGAGAAACACTAGGGCGAATAAATCCCTTGTTACTCAATTACTCAAGTTTTTTATTTAGTTTCACTAATTACACAGTGGTCATTTAATAAGGGGTCTTCGATATGGGCCTTGAACAAGAAATTAAATCAATGGAAAACATAGTTTCTCGTTCTGGAGTATGTACAAGTAAATCCACTGTAAATACATCAACATAATCTTGAAGAATAGGTACATCCTCTATTCGAACATTATTTTCCTCACCCACAGTTATTTTAGTCTCTTCCTCCCCAATAATTGAATTTATTTGAGTTACTGGGGGTGTATCTTGATAAGAATCAGGTGGTGATGTTTTGCTCTAAAGATAAGGTGTCCATTATCATCATCATCAAAAATCATAACCTCCTTCTTCAGATAATAAATTTTTGCATCATGGTCTGAAATCCAATCCATACTGATAATTATATCAAATCCAATCATAGGTATGATGATGATATCAGCAGATAAATAACATTTATGTGCCTTAATGGGAACTTATTCACCAAACCTTGTTACAGTGATACATCCCTTATGAGTTTGGACTGACAAATCCCTTGTTAAATAAAATTGGAAATATCTAATTTTCATACCAAATTGGGAAGATATGAAAAAATATGATGATCCAAAATCAAATAAAGCATTAGCTAAACATGAGGAAACCATTAAATTAGCTTCCACTACATCTCTCAGAGCTTCAACCTCAGCAGTATTGATCGCATAAGCTTGGCCTTGATCCCTTGGCCTTTTCTGAGATAAGTTTCCTTGGATCTTAGGATATTAATTTGCATAATTAACCTTTTCTCTATAATTGTAGGATTCAACATTGACAGTTTATTTCTTCCCCTTGCAATCACAAGCTTCTTGGCATTTTTTACCAAAATTATAACATACTCTCATTCCTTTTAGGCATGTACCAGGGTGTTTCATACCACATTTAATATAGGATGGATATTCAATTTTTCCCTTCTTCCGCGTATTTCCAATTTCAGAGTGTTCAACAGATCTTTTCTTCTACTTATTTTCTTAAAAGTCATAAGACTTATAGAATTCCTTTTCTGTCTTTATTTCACATGAGACATGTCTTCGTATGACGAGAAGGATTGGGAGACTAATGCTCGGTGGAGAAATTGATTTAACCCATAAATGAAATGATCAATCTTACTTCTTGGGTTACGTATATAATCTGCAGCGTGCCTTGCTATCCATGTAAAGTTATCTTCATAATCTGTGACATTTTAATCCTCTTTTTTCCTCAGACTCAGAAATTCTCTTTCCATATCTGCTTGTTGGTCATGAAGAATGTGGTTTTATAATAAAATCTATTTAAAATCCCTCCATTCCATATTTTATACTACATAATCTTCCTTTGTGTTATGTATCAATGACCACCATTGATCAACATCTCCAGTGAGGTGGTAAACTACCATGACAACCTTTTCCCATTCACTACTCCCCAAGGCATGGAATATTTTATCTAAGGAATTTATCCATTACTCAGCTACTAATGGATTTGTACTCCAACTTATTTTTTATGGTTGTTACCTCATGAATAGATCTAACATTGATCCTCCATGCTATGGATAAGGGCACTCCATACGTGTAAAGTTATTATTCAGAAGGTGAGTGAGTTGTCCCAGTATGGTGATAAGCTGATCCGTGCCAATTGCTTCACCAGCTCCACTATAATTATCTTGAGTAGGAGGTAAATACTTACATGGATTACGTGCATTGATATGGATTCCATTCCTTCCACTAGGTGCCATTTCTAAACAATGGCATAAAATAGATTAGTTTATGAATCGAAATACATAATTCCAAACTTTTAAAATGCTTAACATAAACTGAACAGTTTATGGATATAATCCATAATAATAAAAATATTTTCTTTGAGGAATTATATATTGAGAAATCGTTCATAGTGTCTTGTAAATAAAATGAGAATTATCCTAAGAATATCTCATAACCAAGAGTGAAATAAGGCCCATTATCGTGCACCCGTTCTCATTCGAGTCTAGCTCAAAGTGGTGTTTTCAGGTTTTACCCCTAGGTACATATGTGCTAGATCCCCCTTTACCTGCTCGTATCCATATTGGGATGTATAGCATGGAAAACTCAAAAAATCTCTATAATACCAAAATTATAGGATGTTCTTCTATAATAATTCTCAAAGTCTATCTTAGGGAAATGTGCTCTAATCAGAGTTTATCTAAAACTAAATTCCAAGGTTTGTACTAAAATTCATCTGATACCAACTGTAATGCCCCAAACCTATGTACCTAGAGTTGGTTCCTTATTACATAACATTGGCATGATACAAAAAAATCATGTTCTGAAAGACCGATCAGTTTAGTAGCCTTGGAAATACTATATATATTCGCAGGTTTTATATTACATTATAAACTAAAAAACTACAAAAACTTTTTTCCATAGACCACACTCATATCCCCTAATACTATCCATACACGTCATTCATAAAATACTTCTTCACATCCTGGAAAAAAATGGAAATTTTGGATTTGGTGGCCTTGAACTAACTACTTTGTACTTTATTCATTAATAAAAGCCTTATCACATCTTGATTTTTCTTCTGTGTGACAATGCATGTGATAATGTCCTAAGGATAGTTGTTTCATTAAAGGGTCATAGCAGATCCCTTCAATGATGAGAACCCAGAAGTACCATAACACTATTATTGAATATATGTTCTATGGCCGGATGATGTTATTTGAGGGACACAAATAATACATGCCATTAGGTGTGAGGACTCATAAAACTTTGAGACACCTTCTCATAGTGTGTTCCCTTCGTAATATCAGAGAGGATATTTTGAGAATGAGACTTTCCAGTAGGAAATCCACATTTCATAGTTTCATTGGATATTTCGTTCTGTGGACGTTTGTATTGTTCCTTCGACTTTAAGATTATTATTAATGGGTATTACAACTTGCACACTTAGATTTATTGATGAAAATTGTGACAAACAACTATTCACAGTGAGGTAGGATATGTTGGGTGTGTCATGAGTAATAGTGCATTAATAGATAATGTGAGAAAGGATTTGTCTCTTATGTTCCATAACAAAAGTAGATATCTCAGGCCCTTTGATGGAATTGAAATAGCCTAAGTAAATCCATGGCCATGGTAAGGAATGGACATGTTCAATTCTAGATAGTCAGAGAAAGAATAATCGAACACATGGGTTGATGAAACTAGCATGCAACCCGCTTGATTAGAGATATGGAGACAATGGGATTATATTACATGGTATGTGTTCGTATGAGTTGACACGTAAATGAGGCGTCATCTCCTTTCTCTTGGGTGCCTTGACCCGTTGCCAGACAGTAATCATGGACTTTAGGCAAACCCGCCTAATGCCAATGATAAAGAGTCCTAGAGGGTCAAACACTAAGTGTATCCATGTATCTCAGTTAAATATTAACTTAACAAGTTAAATAAATTTTATTCCTGACTATGTTTTAATAATTATTTAAGGATTCATGATCGAATTTATTTTGACACTAGTTATTCGAGAGAATATATTGTGGGCGAAATAATATATTTATTAGTGAGTAATGCAGTTGAATTTATTTAAGAAATAAATATCCATTACTCATGGTCTAAGAAATGTGGTGGAGGAAATAAAGAAAAATTGAAAATAAAGGTACACGCCGTGATTATTAAATATACATGCCTTTTAGTTTTATAGAAAATTAGTACACTACATGTATTAATCATTACACGCCATGTAGTTTTTCTAGTTTCGATTTTGAGGATATAATATTGTTTTATTAAATGATATTTATTATAATCAGCATGGGCGCATGTCAAGGAATTAATAATTCGAAATGGGGGTTTTCAATAAGAGTTAATGAAATAAATAAAAACTCTAACATGTTTCTTTATTATCAAAACTCTATAAACCTCAAACATGATTATAAATATCTTCACAACCCCAACACTTTTCCCCAATAATTGTGCACAACAATTCTGGGGAATTTTTTCAAGTCCAAAAGAACTACTTCCTCCAAGAACACTCTCAAGACCGAGGGAGATCCTCCTCGATCTGATCAAGGCGATCGAAGGCGAACATCGCAAGAGAAGTTTCTTCCACACAAGCACCAATATATCCCTTCGACGACATCCAGAGATACGTGGCCCGTGTGTGGATCACTGCTAGAGTAATCCTACACTTGGATTCTATAATGCAAGTGTGGATCACAAGATCGTGACCGAAGACATCAACGAAGAAAGAATTCCCCCAAGGTAATTCTTGTGAATTAATTATATTAATTTTAACCAGAAAATGATGAACCTATCTCTATGGATCTGGGAATCCATCCTTTTTTTTCATTATTCATTCTATTCTGAAGATCCAACATTTTATATCGTGACAGATCTCTATTTGAACGTTGTTTAATGCTAAAATGAAAGTTGGGCAGGCCACCAACGCACTTCTGCTGTGCCTGAAACCTACAAGTGGTATCAGAGCAGCCATATCATTGATTATTATGATTTTGTTTTTCATTGGTGATTTATATATTTAATAATTTAGTTGTTTCAACTCAATTTAATCATTCTTTAAATATAAATCTAGATATTTGTTCCTCGTCTATCATTTCTCATTCACCATACAGAAATCACATTTTCTTTTAATTTCTGCTTAAAATAAAATAGCGGATCTCATCCGGAGGAGCCAAACGTTTCTGGCTGTACAACACTAGAATGCACGATGTGTATTCGGAAGTACACACCGTGTATTCTAGGTTCATGCATCGGACCAGCCTTCCAAATGAGGCCATGTATTGATCCTATCTAAGTCATTTATGACACCATGTGTTGACCAGGAACAGGTGGCACACAGTTTCCAGATTAGAAGCCATGTTTTCCAACAGAACATTTTTTGTAGCCCCTTTGGGTTAGGGTTGGACCATGTACCCCTTACACAGTTTCCCTAGCTGGAATCCGTGAAATGCTGAAACTACACGGCATGTGTCCTACTAAACACACCGTGTACTCTGAAATTTTTTGAAGTATATTAACATTCCTTATCTCTGGCTGTGTACTTCGGATGGATAGTTAAGAAAAGTACATGACATGTATTCGGAACTACACGACGTGTACTCACCAAAATTACGCAGATTTATTAAAATTTATTATTATATTATACAAACCCTTGAGACGTGTACCATAGTGGAGTCGTAAATCTGAGGCACAACACTTGATAGGTGTTTTATATATATGTGTTTAATTTAACATCTTCCTAATAAATGGGAATTCATTGGGTTGACCTTATGGTACAAGTTACGTACAAAGATAATTTTAAATGAATTTATTTGTTTAAAATTATGATGGATGAAAATATCATGGAAATTCATAAATGGGATTTAAGATAAAATGACTGATTAATTAAATATAATTAATTAATTTGAGCGTGATTTATCTTAAGCTAGAACGATTAATGAATTTAATGTTGGATTTATTTATGCATAAATGTTTTTGCATGTATGGATGATCATGATCTAGACCAAGACCTTTGTATGTGAATGGTTTCTTTTAATTAATTTATTTAAATTAAATTAGTTGGCCTGCGAGCCTTATCCTCATTAAAATGTTGGGCCTGCGCGCCCAAGGATTATTATACGTAAAAACCCCTTTTACCCCTCACCTGCATGTGAGATAAATTCATATGTAATGGATGGAGCTCCCAAGATAGTGTAGTTGGCTCAAGTCTAGATCCAAGATGAAACCAATCCAAGTAGATACAAAGGTGGACAGGTGGAAAGCTGTAAACATAAACCTGAAAGGTTCAAGGTGTTTCTCTCCTAGGTCTTGGGTTAGTTTATCAACCACTAAATAAACTATCAACTAGAAAAATCTCATGATCATAGAATTTATTTTATTTTTGTCAGTTGTATGGTTTATTTATTATGGGTGTGTTGTAAAAATCACACAATTAATGAATTAAACAAGCATGCAAGATGGAACTAAAATAAGACCAGCTTATGCGGAAATATTATCTTGACATGGTTATATACTTAAGTATAACCCACCCGATATTAACAGCAATGTAATCAAAGAAATAAAATGGAAATTTACATATAAGGATAAAATCCCTCAAAGAAATATTAAGTCGGTATAGCCTTCTATAATCCTGGTTAGAATCAAACCATAGTTCAATGTGCTTGACCAAACCTAGTTAGGGTGCTTTCAATTATCAGGGAATTATAATTCAAGGTTTTCAGTGGAATTGAATTGGTTCACATCAAGGGTTTACTTCCACAGCAGGACATGGTGTGACCAAGAAGCAAAGGTTGAGGAAATCCAAAATAAATAGATTTTAGGATTGGGGAGTCCACTCAGCGGATCAAGGAGCTACGAGTTAATGCAGTTGGAATTTGGAATGCCTAACTAAAACCCTTCAAGTTGCTTGACCAACCCTACTTCGGGTAATGTGAAGGAAAATATGGATCCTTTCCACTAGAATATTTAGGCAACAGAATATTTCGAGGACAATGGTGAGGGCTATTGTATTTCGATAAAATAGTCAGGGACTAATAAGTGTTAATTTATTTATTTGTCTCATATTATAATAAAGTACTAAACCTTTTCTCATCTTAATTTATAGAAACGACAAGAAAATTACTTCAATCATATCACTAAGAACCATACTCGAGAAGGAAAACCTTCTCAAAGGCACCAATTTCCATGAGTGGAAGAGGCGTTTACGCATCATCCTTCGCCACGAAAGGAAATTTTATGTGCTGGAAGAGCCTATTCCAGTTCTGCCTAGAATGGAGGCCAGTGATGAGGAACTATCTCTCTACATGAAACACATGGATAATGCCACATATTTTCAGTGTTTCATGTTATCCATCATGTCTAATGAGAACTTGAAGCAACATGAAAAAATGGATTCGTATAGCATGATATCTCCCCTTAAGGATCTCTACCAAGAGAAGGCGAGACATAAGAGGTATGAGATCTCCAATGATTTGTTTACAACTAATCCATGAGAGTTTGCACCAGTTGGGCCTTACGTAGTTAATATTATTGGCTATATTGAATTCCAGGACATCTTAGTGATTAAATTACTGAATGAGTTCCATACAGATCGCATCCTATCATCACTGCCCAAGACCTTCTCTAGATTTATTATCAACTACAACATGAGAAACAATGAGAAGAGATTATCAAAACTTCTAACATTGATTTTCCTGGTAGATAAGGACATGGAGCAGGACAAACCCATAGTCCTTATGGTGAATAAGAAAAGGAAGGACAAGGCAATGGGAACAAAGTCTTATAAACGGTCTGAAGCCCCCGAGCACTATCCCTCCCAGAAGGGGAAGATCTAGAGGCAGGGCAAGGAATGAGAGGCGGTGTGTTTTTCATGTGGAATGCAAGGACACTAGAAGAGGAACTGCACCCAAAAGCATGGGAATTCTAATGGTGCATTTTTTATCGAGTGTAACATTTCTATTTCTACACATTGGGTATTAGATACAGCTTGTGGGGCTCACATCTGTATTCAAATTTAGGAACCAAGTAGATTTAGAAATATTTCCAGAGGAGAGGTGGATCTTCGAGCTACAAATGGCGCAAGGCTGGCAGCATTGGATATTGGAGATTAACTCCTCTCACTGCTGACAAGGATGAATTTGGTTTTACATAACTGTTATTATGTGCCTAGTGTTACCAATATCGTAATTTCTATATCTTGTTTGGATATGGATGGATTTATTTTCAAATTTGGAAATAAGGGCACTCTCTTTTATAAGAACAATGTATTTCAAGGTATGGCACATTTAAATAACGGTTTGTATGTATTAAATTATGAAAACAAAGTCTTGGCAATCGATAATGAAACAAACTCACATGACTCATACATCACCCAGTTGTGGCATCACCTTCTCAGTCATGTAAATGAGAAGCGTTTGAAAAAACTCTGCCAAGATGGTTATTTAGACTCTAATGAGCTAAAAAACATCATAGATGTGATGCATGTTTACAAGGAAAAATGACCAAGCCGCCCTTCGGTGGACAAGGAGAAAGGGCCACAGATCTTCTAGGATTGGTGAACACGGACGTGTGTGGACCATTTCCAGTAGAAGCTAGTGGTGGATATTCTTACTTCATTACATTTACTAATGATTTGAGTATATATGGTTATGTATACATAATGAGTTATAATTCATAGGCCTTATAAAAATTTATGGAATTCAAAAATGAAGTAGAGAAACAGCTTAATAAGAAGATAAAGAAACTTCGATCGGATTGTGGTGGAGAATATCGAAACCAAGAGTTCATTGATCTTCTATGGTAGTTTGGGATTCTATCTCAGCTCACTACTCCTTATATACCATAGTGGAATGGTGTTAGTGAAAGGAGGAACCAAACCTTATTGGACATGGTGTGGTCGATGATGAGTCATGCAGCTCTTCCATTATCCTTTTGGGGATATGCATTAGAAACTACAGAATACACATTAAACTGAGTCCCAACTAAGGAAGAAAATGGAATTCCATCCAAGTTATGGAATGGAAGGAAACCCATATTGTTTCACACACGTATATGGGGATGTGAGGAGTTTGTTAAGGCCTTATCAGGAAAAAAAACCTACACCGTGGGGCAAGAGGTGTATCTTTATAGGATATCCCAAGGAAACGAAAGGATATTACCTATACAACCCTTCAGAAAAGAAAGTGAAAGTCGCCAGACAATCCATCTTTCTTGAGAGGGAGAACATCCACAAGAAGGATAGTGGGAGAAAGATTGACTTCGAAGAAGATGATGCTCAAGATACACAAGAGTTAGAACAGGAACAACTTCCACATGTCCCCATGGAATAGGTTCTAGAAACACAAGTACTGCATATGATCCCATGAGAGGTAAGGGAACCAGAGATATTTGGTTTCCTAGTCACTGTGGATGGCGAATCATTATTGTTGGAAAATGCTGAACCTCTCTCCTACAAGGAAGCAGTAGAATGCTCATAAGCTACAAGATGGACAGAAGGTATGAATTCTGACATAGATTTCATGTATCAAAACCAAGTCTGGGTTTTTGTCGATGATCCTGTTGATGTAAAGCATAATGGATGCAAATGGGTATTCAATAGAAAACTGGACATGGAAGGTCAAGTTAGAACCTATAAAGAAAGGCTAGTGGCTAAACTATTTAGACGGTGTCAAGAAATTCACTATGATGAAACCTTATCCCCAGTTTCCACTTTTAAATACATAAGAATCATACTTTCCATAGCAGCTTACCATGACTACGAGATTTGGAATATGGATGTCAAAACGACATTCCTTAACAAAACTTTCATGAAGATGTCTATATGACACAACCAGAAGGGTTTGGGACACCAGGTGAAGCCAAATGGGTTTTTAAGTTGCAGAAATACATTTATGGATTAAAGAAATCATCCAGGTCAAGTAACATTCGATTTGATGAATCCATAATGGAATTTGGGTTCATTGAGAATTAATGTGACCCATGTGTTTATAAGTGGTTTAATGGGAATGTGATCGTTATCCTAGTAGTATATGTTGATGACATATTTCTTATTGGAAATAATGTACGCTCTTACGGTCAGTTAAGGACTGGTTGAACAAGGGTTTCTCCATGAAGGACTTGGGTGAAGCATCCTACATTCTAGGGATCAAGATCATTCGTGATAGATCCCAGAGGTTGCTTTGACAAAGTCAGAGTACATACATTGACCAGATACTAATGAGATTTAGTATGGAACAATCCAAGAGGGGATTGGTTCCAGTGTCACATGGCCTACAACTTTCTAAGAAAATGTTTCCTCAGACACAACAATATAAAGATATAATGAGTAAGATCCCATATGCTTTGTCTATACGATCCATCATGTATACCATGTTATGTACCATGCTTGATGTTTCCTATGAACTGAGAATGGTAGGAAGATATCATGCAGATCCAGGAGAATAGCATTAGAATGCTATTAAGAATATCCTTATGTATCTAAGAAGAACTAAGGATATGTTCTAGGTGTATAGAAGAGACGTGGAGTTTGTCATCAGAGAGTATTTTGATGCTAGTTTTCAGACAGATCAGAATGATCTGAAGTTGCAAACTGGATATGTTTTCTGTCTCAATGGTGGAGCTGTGAGCAGGATGAGTTCAAAGCAGCCAGTTGTCGTTGATTCTACAACGGAGTCTGAATATATAGAGGATTCTGATGTAGCCAAGGATGTTGTTTGGATTTTGAACTTTGTCTATGATTATGATGTGGTTCCTAGAAGTAAAGATCCCATAAAATTGTATTGTGATAATACTACTACAGTGGATCTTGCAAGAGAACCATGGTTGCATCAACAGACAATGAAACTACTCCAAAAGTATCACCTCTTGACGGATTTCTATCAAAGGGGTGATGTTGTAGTGAGCAGAGTGTCCACGGAAGAGAATGTGGCGGACCCCATGACTCAAGGCCTATCTTAGAATAAACATGAATATCATGTGAGAGTTAACAGGTCAAAGGTTGTTAGCAGTTGTCTCTAGTCCAAGTGAGAGTCTATTGGAGTTGATGGCCTAGAAACAACTTCTTTTTACTTTATTCATTAATAAAAGCCCTATCATATCGTGATTGTTCTTATGCGTGACAATGCATGTGATAATGTCCTAAGGATAGTTGTTGCATTAAAGGGTAATAGAGAATCCCTATTATGATGAGAACCCGGAAGTTCCATAACATCGTTCTTGAATATATGTTCTATGGTAGGATGATGTTATTTTAGTGACACAAATAATACATTCCATTAGGGGTGAGGACTCATAAAACATTGAGGCACCTTCTCATGGGGTGCTCCCTTGGTAATATCCAGGTTGATATTATGAGAAAGAGACCCGCTAGAAGGAACTCCACATTTCATAGTTTCATTGGATGTTCTTATCTGCGGACGTGTGTATTTGTCATTAGACATTATGATTATTTTTAATGGGTATTAGAACTCGTGCACGTAGATGTATTGATGAATACTGTGATGACACACTGTTCACATCGAGGTAGGATACGTTGGGTGCATCACGAGCAATACTTCATTAATAGATAATGTGAGAAAGGATTTGTACCTTCTGTTCCATAATGAAAGTAGATTTCTGAGGCCCTTTGATGGAATTGATATAGCCTACGTAAATCTGTGGCCATGATAAGGAATGGGAAAGTTCAATTCTAGAATGTCAAAGAAAGAATAATCGAGAACATGGGTTGATGGAACTAGCATGAAACCACTTGATTAGAGATATCGAGACAAAGGGATTATATTACACAGTAAGAATTTGTATGAGGTGACACGCCAATGTGGCGTCAACTTCTTTCTCTTGGGTTCCTCGACCCGTTGCAAGATAGTAATTTTGGACTTTTGGAAAGGTCGCATAATTTCAATGAGAAAGAGGCCTAGAGGGTCACACACTAAATGTGTACATGTATCTCATTTAAATATTAATTTAACAAGTTAAATAAATATTATTCCCGACTGTGGTTTAAAAACCATTTAAGGATGCCTAATCGCATTTATTTCGACACTAGTTATTTGAGAGAATATATTGTGGGTGAAATAATATATTTATTAGCGAGTAATGCAGTTACATTTATTTAAGAAATAAATATCCATTACTCAAGGTCTAATAAATGTGGCGGAGGAAATAAATAAAAATTGAAAATAAAAGTACACACCATGTATATTAAATATACATGCCGTGTAGTTTTCCCAGTCTGTATTTTAAGGATATAATATTGTTTTATTAAATGTTATTTATTATAATCATCATGGGCGCATGTCATGGAATTAATAATACAACATGGGGGTTTTCAATAAGAGTTAATGAAATAAATAAAACATGTAATGCATTTATTTGTTGTTATAACATTATAATCCTCAAACCCAATTATAAATATCCTCAAAACCACAACACTTTTCCTCAATAGTTGTGGACAATAATTCTGGAGAATTCATTCCAGACCGAAAGAACTACTTACTCCAAGAATGCTCTCAAAACTGAGAGAGATCCTCCTCCATCGGAACAAGGTGATCGAAGGCGGATATCGCAAGCCAATGTTCTTCCATGATAGCACCTGGAGATCCCTTCATCAACATCTAGAGATACATGGCACACATATGGATCACCGCTAGAAGAATCCTACACTTGGATTATATGGTGCAATGAAAGATCACAAGATCATGACTGGAGTAATCCATGAAGAAATAATTCCACCAAGGTAATTCTTATGAATTAATTAAATTAATTGTAACCAACATATGATGATTCTATCTCTATGGTTCTGGGACTCCCCCATTTATGTTTTTCGTTATTGATTCTATTCAGAGAATCTGGAATTTTATATCATGACGGATCTTGGTTTGAAATTTTTTTAATGCTAAAATCAATGTTGGGAGACCCACCAATGCACTTCTGCTGCGCCAGCAACCTATAAGAATGAGATGAGCTCAGATGCTCAGTAAGGATAACAATATAGAAGAAACTTTCATAAATAATCATAAACGATTAAGGAAATGAATAAGATAAAAACAAATGACATTTAAACATGAACTTCAACATAATATGGAAAAGATAAAATCATGTAATTCCATTTACATATTCAAATTGATATTCTAATAGTTCAATAATCACATGAAATTTCAATAGCCACTTTCATAATGATGGAATGCATAATGCCAGACTTAATAACCACATAGTCAAGGCCTTATGCCAAGGATACAAATAAGATTTTTTCAAGGAATTATCTCAAGACACTAGTTTGTCTCTTGAGACATACCGATGCATGGAGGAGTTATAGCGGGCTCCACCCACCATATACTATGTCCAATGAATTCCTCATTTTAAAAGGTTTAAACATAGCATAAAAATTCATATTAAAAATAGCATAAGAAATGTCAATACTTTATCCATAAACCGTGAATGGTGTAAAAATAACACATCCACAGTCAAATATATTACAAAACCTTCAGTACAGTATTGAAGTTTTGTATCATAATAAATCAACATCAAATATGCTTAAAATCCATCATTGGATGTTGACATAGATGAAATCAAAATGTTTTTTAAAGAAATAACTCTTTCTATGTTGAAATCATTTAAAATTAATATAATTATGATTGAAAACATTTATTTTGTAAATTTTATTATAAGATTGTAAGGGAAGCTTTGATGATGTTATAATAGTAGAAAATATCTTCACCCGTCGTATAAGTTAAAAAAACATTCTTACCAAAATTTTGTCGAAAAGGTCATAAAGTACCTTGTTTGGAAAACGAAAGAAATATTCCTTTCAAAATATATAAGGTCAAATAAGGGTATAAATTACTTTAACACATTTTCTAGTAAATAGTAATTTTTTTTGAAATACATTTCAAGAAACATTGATGTGGATGATAATGATATCCCAGTTGATAATTATGTATAAACAACCTCGGATAATGAAGAGATTGTGAAATTAACCCTTTACTTGTACATTTCCTTAATCGAGGGTACTTTAACCTATTGTATAATAGTTAAATTATTGTTAAAAAATTATACACGAACCATATTCATAAATATGATATCATATATGATCTTCTAATATCGCTTTGTTAATAATATTTTAGTATTATCGTTGTTTTGGGTGTTAACTAATTCATTTTCCTTTATATTATTTGTTATGTGAGTCATATTTATTATGGATGGGATATATATTTTTTATATACAGAATGATATCAAGTCTTTAAGCATTATTTTTAATCATCAAATGAAAATTAGTCTTGAATGGATATGATGGGGAAGGAATCTTATCGCGTTCGTGGAGACGGTAAGCCGTACGTGGGAATAGGGGGAAATATCATTCTTTTGATATTAAAATAATATATACATAGATTGTATATCATATATTAATAATCATTATCATGTTATATTTATTATTTAAATCAATCATACATCATTATTATAACCATCCAAATAATAATGTATTGAATAACAACTACACCACGACGTGGAGACGGTAAGCCGTACGTACGCACATATGGTGACATGTCATTCAAAGGGTGGATAGAATAATGAATATGGTGTACCATATTTATAATAACTTCATATTATATATAATCTACTGGATTAATTATTTTATAGTGGAAACAACAATGAAAGAGGAAGTGGAAGAAGAAAGGAACTTGAAAGAGGTGATGAAATATTTACCTATTCTTATGGTTCTTCATTTAGATTTGATCAAAAGGACTCCTTAAGTTGAATTTATGACTAATTAAGGCCTCTAATATGAAGGGAGGACAGATTAGAAGATATTTGGGTATGGTTTGGATGAGTCAAATGGCATTTAAGGTGTGAATTTTTGAGAAGGGGATGTTCCCTTTTATAAGAGGGGTGAGGGGAACCTTAAGAAAAGATTGAAATATTATTTTATAATAAAATATGTTTTGGTTTATAATTTCTAAAAAATGATTTATTTCAATGATAAGGTGGGTATGGGTCGAAAAATACTCATCCAATTGGGTTTTCATGGTTTTTGGTCATTATATTAACCTTATCTTCTAGATTTAACTCTTAGTTAATTAGTTTTACATTACCATGTCTCTTTGTATTTTTATATTTTATGGTTAATAAATAGACAATAAAATTCCAAATGAACCTCAAGTGGATAATTAATTACATATATAATATTATTTAAGACCTTTTTCCAATCCTTATATTTTTAAGAATATAATATCAATTAATAATATAATATTTGTTTTAAAAACTTTTGTTTTGGAAATTTTGACACTATTTGCTATTTTGTTTTTGTTAAATATCTAACAACATTATTACTTATAAAAAAATCCATTTAATAAATCCTAACATGTCACATTAACCTAGAAAATTCTTTTATGGCATCAAAACTTTAAATTATATTTATTTTAACATCTATGATACCATTTATTTGATTCTTTCATTAATAAGGAAAATATTGCATCATCATTGTGTCATAAATAAATTCAATTATAAAATGTATAAAAATTATAAATAAAATACCATTTTTTAGGAAATATTTTTATCTTTCTAATTAATTATTACATTAGAAGAGATAAAATATATAACCCTATGTAAAAATTGTTTTAAAAACAGATAAATGCTTATGTCATTTTTTGATTTACTTTATCTTAATTAATATAAAGTGTCATTATCACTTACAAGTGGCTCCATGTGGTCCTAAAATCGACCCAAAGATTCCCATGGTCATAAATGTATCATACAATAGAGTTAGAACATGTGTTAGGGTAATTTAATATTATTATAATATTATTTTGTTTACCCTTATTTACCATATTTACCCTTTAACCATGTTAAATAAAATATTTACCGAAGTAATTATTCAAAATGTCTCAAAATAAAAGTTATCTACTTACACAATTTTGGAACTCCGGATTCTAAATATAGAATCAATTTTTCTCAATTCAAAACACATAAGTGGCAGAAATTAATTTTAAATTAATTCCCATTGTCAAATCAAAAAGCGTGTTTTTAAGAAATAATAAATATCAAAAGATTGACACTTGCTTATGTCCAGTTTAAATGTTAAATTACCTCCGATGACAAACATTGGATTAAATGGTAAAGATATAATCTAATTATACTTCAAAACCAATCAACAGTATAATTAATCACTATAATTTATTTTTATTAAAAAAGTTGTTTTTAATTAAAATTTAATATTTTTCACTATTCATCAAAAAACTGAATGTTTTCAGAAAAATACCAAAAATTCACCCTAAGGTAATTTTGATATTCCGAACCCAAAAATGAAGTCAATTTTGAAAGATAAAATGCATAAAATTTCAAAATTTGGGTAATACAATTCATAACGGTAAGTTTGATTGGTCGTTATGTGTAAGAATCTCGAAGTTTCGTAAAACACAAGTTACTGAATTATTCAAAGGGAAACATACCGTGGAAGCTTTGGGCTGTTAAAAATGATGCCAAAATAGATGATCGATCATTAAAAAACATAAAAAACGTAAAAAATAACTACACAACATTAATATAAATCCAAAATTCAAAAAAACAAAAAAAAAATTCCATCTACCACATTCTATAAAAATATAAGCTATGATAATAATTAATAGAGGTGGAAGAGAATCTCACCACAGATTTCAAGATCCATATCAAACAAGGTCAAGAATTGGGGAACCCTAAAAGAGAACAAAATATTACCATAGATAAAATGAAAAATACCTATTTTTCTTTGAAGGATGAAGGAATTGATAAAAATTCTAGTAGGTAATTGAATTTACACAAAAATCTATAAGATATAAGATCACATTATGATGGTAATCATTATGATGTAATGGAATCACAATATGAAAATCATGGTGTGATCTCCCAAATGCATTGTGGTTAAATCTATTTAAATTTGATAAAAATAAAATTAGTCTTGAAGCAATGGTGGATAAAATTCCAAAATTCTAGATTCTACATGAAACATGGTGTATAACTTTTCTTTCACCTCAGACATGATCAATCCTAAAAAAAATACCCTGAAATAACTATTATCACTACTCTAATGCCCAACCCAAGTTACCCAGAGTTAGCGCATTATTACATAACATTAGAATGATAATAAGAGACCAAGTCCTGAAATACCGATTAGTTTAGTAGCCTTGGAAGTACTAGATAAAAACATAAGTTTTACATTACATCATGAAATAAGGAAAAACAACACTGTATCCTCTTTGAAAACACTCATATACCTTAGCCTATTCCTACAGGTTAATCATGATATACTTCTTCACATCCCAAGAAATATAAAACATAGAATGGGGTGATCTCAGATGCTCATTAAGGATAACAATATAGTAGAAAATTTCATAAATAAGCATAAACATTTAAGGCAATGTATAAGACTAAAACACAGGCTTTTTAAACATAAATTTCAATACAATATGGAAAATATAAATCAAATAATTCCATTTAATTATTCACACGGATATTATACTTGTTAGATAATCACATTTAATATCAATAGATAATTTTGTAAAGATGGAATGCATAATGCCAGACATTATACCCACAAAGTCAAGTCCTTGTCCAAAGACTAAAAAAAATATTTTTTTCATGGCCTTGTGCCAAGCACTAGTTTGTCTCATGAAACCTAGAAATACATTGAGGAGCTATATCATGCTCCACCCATCAATTACTAAGTCCAATTGATTCATCATATGAATAGGTTGAAACATAATCTAAACATTTGTATTAAAACATTCATACGAAAAGTCAATAATTTAACAACAAAACATGAATGGTATAAAAATAGAACATCCACAGTCAATCATAACTCACTCAATAAAATATGTAAGATTTAATAAATCAACCTCAATAAATAATAATGAAGGATATTGACATAGATGAAAATAATTAGTAAAACTATTTGAGAGAAATAACATCTTTTTCTTGAAACTTTTTAAAATTATCATTATTTATCAAGAAACTGTTAAAATTATATTTTTTAATCAAAGTGTCCTATAACACTTTGAAACTTTTAAATGGAATTTTAATTTCAAAACATGCATGTCCATATAAATTAATCCATAAAACAATTTTTAAAACATGGACATTAATGAGAATGATTTAGAATAATAAAACATTAAATGATTTAAAATGATATTTTAGTTATAGTTCCTAATAAAATGATACATGATTGAATAAAAATAATTGAGGTAATAAAAAACATTATATTATCCTGATAATAAATTTAGTCATGATATACTATGTAAAATTACAGTATATGCACCATATAAAAGTGAATTGGTGGATAACAAAAAAGTAGTCTCAATGGAATGTAAATTGAGATGAAATACCATATAAAGACCGTATCCTTAGGATAAAGATAAATCAATGAAATAATTATGTGTGAAAAATATAAATACACTCAATATGATTGGATATTATGTTTGAATAAATCAAAGGACATTCACACATATTAATATAAAAACAACACCAATGTCTTGGATTCTCAACTCAATGAATGAAAATTGAGTTAAGATTACTCTTGGAAAGTTCACATCGATGACTTGATAATTTATTAATGGAGTGATTATGTGTATAAAAATTATATCCACACTAGGTGAGTGGAAATTACTACATAATTAAATAAATAGTGATTTTACACATAATCATGTATTTAAATAATCCATAAGGTTCTCATGGAACCCAGTGAGCGGAGATTGAAATTAGAAATTCCCTTACTGATTTGGTAACATACAAAACATAAACCCCTCGAAAGAAGGATCATATAATTATGATTTAAATACACATAAATTAAATTATATTACACAAATAATACAGTTATGGGAAATACATACACCACACAAAAGGAAATAGTGGCAATATAGCATGAATCTCATGAGAATAATAAGTGAGATGAAAACCATATACCTTGTACTTTTCTTTAGTTGATGGTATGTTAAACTCATCTATATTGGTGAAATAATTGTTATTAAAATATTCAATAACCATATACATAAATATGATATCATATATGATATTTTATTATTTCTTTTTTAATAATATTTCAGTAGTATCATTGTTTCGGGTGTTACCTGATTCATTCTTATTTATATATTTTGTTACATAAGTCATGATTGATAGGGATAGGATGTACTGTATTTGTATATAGAATTATATTATGTTCTGAAACATTTTTTTTAATCATAAAATTATATGTATTCATGAATGGTTACGATGTGGAATTAATCCCATCGTGTTTGTGGAGACGGTAATACGTACGTACGCACGAGTGACAATACCATTCTATGGTGAAATCATATATAATTTTATATATCATATATAAATAATCATTAATAGGTTATATTTATTATTTAAATCAATTATACTCATTATTATACCCCTCCAAATAATTAACTGTTGAATTACATACTACACCACGATGTGGAGACGGTAAGTCGTACGTACACATGTATGGTGACTTTTTCATTCATAAGATGCGTAGAATAATGAATATGGTTGTACCATATTTATAATAACATCACAGTATGTAAATGGTACTAAATTTATTATTTTGGTATGGAAACTTCAATGAAAGTGGAATTGGAAGAAGAAATGAACATTGAAAGAGGTGACAAAATAATTACCTCTTCTTCGAAGGCTTCCTTTTGATTTGATCAAAAGGGTTCCTCCGGATGGTTTTCTGATCCATTAAAGCCCTCTAGGATTAAGTGAGGGTACTTAAAATGATATTTGATTAGGTTTTGGACTATCAAAATGGAATTGGAGATGTGATTTTGAGATAAGGGTAAGTACCCTTTTAAAAGAGAGGTGAGGATCACTTTAGGAAAATCATGAAATATTATTTTATTATACTATAATATTTGGTTTATAATGGATTAAAATGGATTTATTTTGAGGATAAGGTGAGGCTGGGTCTAAAAATACTCAAAAATTTGGTTTTAGATAGGTTTAGTTCACTATATTAACCTTATATTTTAGATTTAACTCTTGGTTAAATAGTTTAACATTTACTATGTATCCTTGTATTTTTATATTATATAGTTAATAAACATACAATAAAATTCCAAGAGAACGAAAAGTGTTTCATTAATTAAATAACTATTACAATATAAGTCCTTTGGCTGATCCTTAGATTTTTAGGACTTTTATATTATAAAATAATATAGTATATGTTTTAAAAAATCATTTATGTCAATTATGAAATTATTTAGTATTTGTTTTTCTTAGTCTTAAAAACCTGATTTTTTAGCAAAAAATTGAATAAAACATAACATGTAATATTAACATATTTTTTTTGAATTCACCAAAAGCATCAATTTACATTTATTTTAATATTTCTAATTTAAATTATTTTAATCATTCATTAATAAGGTAGTAACTGCATCATCATTGTGTCATAATTAAATTTAATTATTTAATGTGTAAAATTTATAAATAAAACACCACAATTTAGGAGATCTTCTTAGATTTCTAATGAATATTTATAATGGAACTTGTCTTATATAAAACCCTATATTATAAAAATTTGTTATTAAAATTTGAGTTTAACACATTTAACTCTTCTTTAAATAAAATATTAATAAATCTACTAATCTAAACCATGTGGAACAAAAAGGATCATATATTATTCATAAGGTTGATTTTGTTCAAAATAAACTTATTCAATATAATTATGTCATGTTTTAGGGTAATTATAATATCATTTTTACCTTTAAATACTCTATTTACATTTAACAGTGGTAAATTAAATTCAAAAGTTACTATTCAACAAAAATTATTTTCATATTATTGAAAAAAATTTATCTTACTGAAGTCAATTTTGTCTCTTGGATTTTTGAAATTCAATTCACAGAAGCGGTAAAATTTCTTTTTATGCATATTTGTTAACTTGCCTAGAATGTGGGTAAAAGACGTTAAAAAATTAAATAAAATTTTATACATCTAATTTTATTATAAAATGCCTCAAATAAATTATATTGAACTAATATAGGTATTATGTATTTATTTTGACTTGAAGTAAATATAAATAAAATAAATAATTATTTCAATAAAAATTTGGTTTTCAATAATAACACATTGTTTTTCAATATTCGTCAAAAATTGAATGCTTTCAGAAAATTACCTAAAATTAACTCTATGTTATTTTTGATATTACAAATCCAAAAATTATTTCTATTTTACCAAATTCAAAACATTGAAGTTTAATTAATTAATTTAAAATTAATTCCCATTTTCATAACCATAAAGCAGGTTTTTTGAGAAGTAAAAACTATCAAAAGATTGATATGTGTTATGTTCTGTTTAAAAGTGAAATTACATCCAATGACCAACATTGAATTAAATGATTAAAATAAAATCTAATTATACTTCAAAACCATTAAAATTTTTAATTTGACATTATATGTTATTTTGATTAAAAAAGTTGTTTTCTATTAAAATTTAGAATCATTAACTATTCATCAAAATATGAAAGTTATTAGAAAAACCCCAAAATTTTGTCCAAAATTAATTTTTATGTCTTGCTTCTAAATAAGGATTTAATTTAATAAAATACAATATATAAAAGTTTCAAATACTGGATTTAGAATGGGTTCGCCATTAAAAGGTGAAAAAACAACCTTGTTTGAAAAGTACTTTTTTATCTGAAAAAATTGAATTACTCCTTATATTATGTCTAATAAACAAAAAATATGAATATTAAAATTATATGGGATTTATTAAAAAAATTCAAAATGGGGTTATTACTATTCATAACCGCTTTCAAAATGGCTAGTTTGATAGGTCGTGCTGCGCTTGAACTCGGTGTTGTGTACAATGCACGTTGTTGTATTATTCGAAGTGAAGAATACCATGGAAGATTGGGGTGTTACATTTTTCCATCCTTTAATAAATTATGTCCTCTCAATTTGAAAATGTTCCTTAGAAATAAAAGTTAAAAAAATTGAAAATACCTTTTTGGAAAACCCACATCAGAAATAGGGTTAATAAAATTTAGTCTTGATAAGATGGAAAGGGAAATTAAAATGTCACAACCAAATTAATATTTAGAATATGAGAACATTGGTGGGAATTATAATTGGGTAAAACTTAAATATTTATTGGGAGTGATTGAGGTCATCAATCACAAACAAGTGAATGGAAAATTGAGGGCCTCAAAGCCATAAATCTATGATGAATAATGTATGGTATTAGGATAGTATATTTTTGGGTTTAAGATCCTTTCCCTAAGGTTTGAGAATTAATTTCTTCTTAGAATACGGAAAAATATACTTGATAAGTAGAGTTACATCCTTTAACTAATTTCAACCACAAAATCATCTTTCACACCAAAAGATTTGTATTCAAGATGACTTGGTCACAACTGAAGTGATAGAATCAACTTATAGAGAATCACATAATACACAAAGGATGAACTATATATTTCCCTTGTCTTTATAGATTAACTGGAACCAAAATGGATGGTGCAAGATTAGATGATCCCCAAAATGATAGTCCTTTAGAGAAAGAAATACTAATCTTTATTTCTAAAATTCAACCAACAATACCCAATGTTCAATAATTACTATTCCACAAACAATAGTCTATATAGTCATTAAATATAATCCAAACTAAGTTTGAAACCCAAAACTTAGAAAATTTTGATTATGTAGTCTTCCATGTTAAATTGTATCTCAAAATAACATCGACTACTCTTAAAGTCACATACTTAAAAGTAATTAACCTAATAAAATATTATATATGATAGGTTTATCATTTCCATAAATATCCTAAATCACTATAAATCCACAATAAAAACATTGATAATAATCAACCATTACTCATCAAATGAAATCTCAGAGTATTCTATTTTCCTTAGGCATATAGAGTTCCCAACAGAGTGAACATCTTCCAAAAATAACACTTATCACTTAATCACCAAATTATTTTCCTACACTAAGGATATCTATTTGATAAAACATAATATCCCAAATAAAATTATTATCAATCAATAAAATCATATAACTAAAAATAATTTGTCACACTAACCATCGAATTCACATAGTATGGTGGTAGGTGATAAATCTCAGTCACACATTAGTTGTGGGTTTGATTCCTACAGCTTTGTCCGATGTGATGGGTTGTCACATGGTCTATGTGTTGTAATTTTCCAAAAAATATATTTTATAACATTCCCAAAATGAGATAAATTCTTCAAAATAACCATAACAAAATTTAACCACAAATGTTATCTCATGCCCCACATTTTCATCCCAAAAATTAATAACCTATAATTTCTTCAAAATCAAGGACCATATAAACCCAAATGGTTATTTATAACTATATCCACAAAAGGAAATATAATTATTTCATGAATAGAAATTTCACATAATAAATTGTAGGGTTACACATACAAGAGAAATGTATTATGAAATAATCCCATCAACAAAGAGCTTTAAAACTTCTATATATTTTTCCACCCATTTATTTCCACATTGGTTCTTTTTTGACCAAGAGGCTATCCTATAGAATAAGGCATTGACTTGGGTAATTCTCAGGTCCCCTAAATTTCCAAAAAATGACTGTAAATGGATTCTTATGATCATTTTTATTTTCTTCCATAGTACTCATCATTTTTCCATTTCAATTCTTTAATTTATGTCCTTGTTTCCCACAGTTAAAGCATTTTATTTTCCATTTATACACTTTTGTGGGTGTTTCCATCAACATTTCCTACATGATGGAAATCGATTGTTCCTTTCTCCATGGGCTCCACTGCTGGAGCTCCTATCATTACCCACCTTTCTCATTTTTTTGATTTTAGGAGATGGTTAATGAATATGATGTTGATCATTTTTTGGAAAAATGATTCAGAATGGACAAGATATCTTTTCCACATATCAACATTCCATTTTGTTTCTCATTTTCACCATCGTTCCCACCTTTTACATCATGATCAGTGTTACTATGTCTTCCTTGGAATCCAACCATTGACAAAAAACAGAAAGCATTGTGTGAGTAATAATAGTCATAAAATCTTTAAGAGAATATCATGACACCTTATTTTCAATCTAAATAATCTTAGGATTAACCAAGTTTATTTATGCTCATATTATATTAAAATTCATAAAATTTGTTTTTAATGAGAATTTGGATTATCCTAAGCATATCCCCTAGGAGTGTCGTAACCAACAGTGCAGCAAGGCCCGTTGTCGTGCACCAGTTCCCATCCGAGTCAAGCTCAAAGTGGTGTTATTGGGTTTTACCCCTAAGTATATATGTGTCAGAGATTCCTCTACCTACTGGTATCCATACAACGATGTATTGTTTGGAAATCCCTCATAAAATTTACATTACAAATTTTGTTTGATGTTCTTCAATACTAATCCCCAAAGTCTATCTTAGGTTAATGTTTTCTATTCAGAGTTTTTAAAAATCTAGTATCCACGGTTTTTACTAAACCTCCCTATGATACCAATTGTAATGCCCTGACCCTAGTTACCCAATGTTGGTGCAATATTACATATCATTGGCATGATAAAAAAATATCATGTCCCAAAAAACATATTAGTTTAGTATCCTTGTAAGTACTAAATACATACATAAGTTTTACATTACATCATGAAATAAAGAAAAACAACATTGTATCCCCTTTGAATAAACTCATATCACTTTGGTTATTCCTATAGGATAATCATTATATACTTCTTCACATCCTGGGAAAAATAAAACATAGAATGGGGTGAGCTCATATACTCACTTAAGATAAAAATATTGCGGAAACTTTTATAAATAAGCTTAAACATGTTAGACAATTTATAATAATAATACAAAATCATTTTAAACATAAATTTCTACATAATATAGAAAACATAAATCAAATAATTCCATTTACTTATTCACATGGATATTCTACTAGTACAATAATCACATGTAATATCAATAGCTAATTTCATAATAATGGAATGAATAATGTTGGACATCATAACCACATAGTCAAAGCCTCATTCTATGACTACAAATAAGATTTTTTCAAGGACTTGTACCAAGACACAACTTTGTCTCATGAGACATATCGACTCATATAGGAGCTATATCGGGATCCACCAATCACTTACTAATTCCAATGAATTCCTCTTATAAAAAGGGAAAAACATAATCTAAACATTCGTATTAAAACATGCATAAAAAATGTCAATATTTTGACCACAACCCAGGAATGGTATAAAAATAGCACATCCACAGTCAACAATAACTCATTCAATAAAATATAGAAGATTTTATAAATAAATTTCAATCAATAATAATGATGGATATTGGAAAATATTAAGATAATCAGTAAAACTATATGAGAGAAATAACACCTTTTTTCTTGAAAATATTTAAAAGTCTAACTATTTATCATGATGCTGTTAAAAATAGATTTTTGAATCAAAGTGTACCATACCATGTCAAAACTTTTAAAATAAATTTTATTTTTAAAACATTCAAGTCCATATAAATAAATCCTTAAAACCATTTGTAAAACATTGACATTAATGAGAATGACCTTGAAGAATAAATCATTAAAACATTTAAAAAGATATTTTAGTAAGTGTTCTTAAACAAATGGGAGACACTTGAATAAAAATAATATAATTAATAAATACTTTATAATATCATTAGAATAAAGGGATTCAAGATATACTATGTTAAAGTAAAATATATACACTATATAAATGTGAATTGGTGCATAACAACAAAGAAGTCTCAATAAAAGTAAATTGAGATGAAATCCCTTATAAAGACCGTATCCATAGGTTATGGATAAATCAATGACATAATTATGTGTGAAAAATATAAATAAACTCAATATTAGTGGATATTAAGTGTATATCAATAATGGGATATTCACACTTATTCTTGTAAAAACAACACTAATGACTTGTATGTTTAACTCCATGAATGGAAATTGAGTTAAGATTACACTTAGCGATTTCATATCGATGACTTGAGAGTTGATAAATGGAGTGATTATCTGTATCAAGATTATATCCATGCAACGGGGTGTGAAAATTACTACGTAAGTAAATAAATAGTTATTTCACACATAATCATAGAGTACAATAATCAATGATGTTTGGGTAGAACCCAATGAGTGGAAACTGAAATTAGAAATTCCCTTACCAATTTGGTAGCATAAAAAACATACAACCCTTGAAAGAAATATCATACAATGAAGATTTAAATACCCGTAAATTAATTTATATTACACAAAGAATACAATCATGGGCAGTACATACACCACAAAAAAGGAAATAGTGGAAATATAACATGAATCTCAGGGGAATAAGAACTGAGATGAAAACCCCTAACCTTGTACATTTCCATAGTTAAGGGTACATTAATATAATATATAATGGTGAAATAATTGTTATTAAATTATACCGGAACCATATAAATAAATATGATATCATATATGATCTTTTAATATTGCATTGTTAATAATATTTCAGTAGTATCATTGTTTTAGGTGTTTGCTGATTCATTTTTATTTATATGTTTTGTTACGTAAGTCATGTTTGTTATGGAAAGGATGTATTTGATTAGTATCCTGAATGATATAATGTTCTTAAAAAAAATTAATCATGAATTTATATTTATTCTTGAGTAGTTACGCTGAAGAAATAATCTCATCGCGTTCGTGGAGACGGTAAGTCATACGTACGCACGAGGGAAAATACCATTCTATTAATGGGGAAATCGTATATAATTGGATGGTATATCTTATATACCGAATCATTAACATTTTATATTTGTTATTTACATCAATTATACTCATTATTATACCCATAAACATAATTAAGTGTTGAATAACAATATACACCATAACGCGGAGACAGTAAGTCGTACAAACGCACGTGTGGTGACTTTGTCATTCATAGGATGGGTAGAATAATAAATATGATTATACCATATTTATAATAGAATCAAAACATGAATATGGTACGGGATTTATTATTTTGGTTTAGAAAAAACAAATAAAGAGGATGTGGAAGAAGAAAAGTACATTTAAAGAGGTGATGAAATAATTACCTCTTCTTCGGGTGCTTCCTTTTGGATTTATCAAAAGGGCTCCATAGGTTGGATTTAGTATGAATGTAAGGCCTCTAGGTTGATGTTAGGGTATTTGGGAGGATATTTGAGCAGGTTTTGTCCATGATAAATGGATTGGATGTGTGATTTTGGGACAAGGGGATGTACCCTTTTATAAGAGAGGTGATGGTAACTTTAGGAAAACCGTGAAATATTATTTTATTATACAATCATATTCGGTTTATAATGGATCCAAAAGGATATATTTTGACGCTAATGTGGGTTTGGGTCGAAAAATCTTAATCAATTGATTTTATACAGGTTTGGGTCACCATATTAACCTTATCTTTTAGATTTAACTCTTGGTTAAATAGTTTAACATTAACCATGTCTCCATGTATTTTTATATTATATGGTTAATAAACATACTATAAAATTACAAGAGAACCCAAATTGTTTAATTAATGACATATATATTATTATATAAGTCCTTTTTCTGAAACATAGATTTTTAGAACTATTATATCATTTATAAATATTTTATTTATTTTAAAAACTCATTAATGTCAATTTTGACATTATTTAGTATTCGGTTTCTATGAAAGTCATAACAACCTGATTTCTTCGATAAAAATAAATTTAATATACCCTAAAATGTAATATTAACCTATAAATTTTTTTAATGCATCAAAAGTCTCAATTAACATTTATTTTAATATTTATAGTATCAATTATTTTAAACGTTCATTAATAAGGTAGTTACTGTGTCATCATTGTGCCATAATTAAATTTCATTATTTAATGTATAACAATTATAAATAAAATACCATGATGTATGAAGTATTTATATCATTATAATGAATTTTTATAGTCTAAATTATCTTATGTATAACCCTATATTAAATTTTTGTAGTTATTATAATTTTAATTTAACACTTTTAACTCATCATTAAATAAAATAATAATAAATTTCCTAATCTATACCAAGTGGACAAAAAGGATCATATTTTATTCCTGAGGTTGATTTTGGTATAAATACACTTATCCAGTCAAATTATGACATGTGTTATGGTAATTATAATTTCATTTTAACTTTTAATTATTCTATTTATTTTTTACCTTGGTCAATAAAAATCAAAAGTTACCATTCATAAAAAATATTTCCTTATTATTGAACAAAATTTTACTTACGGATGTCAACCATGTCTCTCGGATTTTTTATATTCATTTCATAGAAGCGGTAAAATTAATTTTTATGTAAAATTATTCATGTTCCTAGAAGGTGCGTAAAAGACGTTAATAATCCAATAAAATTTTATACATCAAATTTTATTATAAAATGACTAAAATGAATTATATTGAACTAATATACGTATTATTCATCTATTTTGACTTAAAATAAATATAAATAAAAAAATTAATTATTAAAAATAATTCGGTTTTTAAACAATAACAAAGTGTTTTTCATAAATCATGAAAATTTGAATGGTTTAAAAAAATATCAAAAACTCACCATAATATAATTTTGATATTATGAATCCAAAAATGTTGTCTATTTTACAAAATTAAAAATATCTAAGTTTCATTAATTAATTTATAATTAATTCTCATTGTCAAAACCAAAAGGTGGGGTTTTAAAAATTAAAAACTAGGAAAAGATTGATATGTGTTTACATTCAGTTTGAAAGGGAATTTACTTACAATGACCATCATAGGATTAAATGATAAAAATATAATATAATTATACTTAAAAACCATTAAAATATATTATTTAACCCTATAAATTATTCTGACTAAAAAAGATGTTTTCAATTAATATTTAGTATCTTTCACATTTCATCAAAATATAAAAATTATCTAAAAAACACCAAAAATTTATCCAAACTATATTTTTATTTCCCAATTATAAATTAAAATTCAACATTATCAAATTAAATGTATAAAAGTTTCAAATAATATATTTAGAAATGGTTTTCCATTAAAAGGCATAAAAACTGCATTTTTTTTAATATGCTCTTTTTATATAAATAATTTAATTTGTACTTATATTATGTATAAGAAACACATAAGATGAATGTTAAAATTATATGGGATATATAAAAAAATTTAAAATGTGGTTATTACTATTCACAAATTATTTTTAAATGGATATTTTGATAGTTTATGGTGTGCTTGAACTTGGTGTTGCATACATCGCACGCTATTGTATTATTCAAAGAGAAGCATAATGTGGAAGCATGGGGTGTTACAACCACAGTTACATAACACCAATATAAAATTACACTAGAAGAAACCCAAAACGCTTTAGGTAACAACCTAAAAAATTATGGTGTGATGAATAATACCCTACCACTTATATGTATACCAAAAATCTCGGAGCCTAACTATGACTGTGAAATGATTGAATCCATGCTACAACTCAACACAACACTTTTTAATGATCATTTCATTGTTAACTATAGAAAAAAAATAATAGTCCTGACATAATCCCCACACTTTAACAAAACTCATCACTTTGAATCACAAAGAATCATAGAGAAACACATGATTCCAAACGAAATGTTAGTTAAAACCCATAATTTTTACCACCATTCACCTCTAGATCACTCCATGGAACCCCTAATTCCCGTAAAATATATATTTATGGAATAAAATATATATGTTACATTAAAAACAACCATGAATATGAAAAATAGTAAACACTAATTAAATTAAATATAATTTTATAATTTAGTTCAAATTAATTATTAATTATTATGTTTTTAGGGATCCTGGGATGGTTATTATGATAAATTCAGTTGATCTGGTAGTATATTCTATAGATCTCATGCATGGATATACAAAAAAATTAACACACATGAGATCCTTGTCTCAATTATTAATTCAATGTATTTAATAGTTAATATACAATCATTAAATTATATGTTTAATAATACGTTTTAACAGTCATACTTATTTTTTTAATTCAGTGTTTATGTATCAACATATATATAGAATGGGAACAGTAAGAAGGTACTCAAAACATTTTTATTCCTATAGATGGAGATGTATTTTGGTGTATATGGTAATATTTCATTATTAGAACATATACCATACAAAAATTATTATGTTTCACAATGTTGTTAAAGATTAAAAATAATTAAGTATCTATGACTATGAAAATACAATATTAAATTTATGAATGATGTCATAAACCATTATAAATCTAACAACCAAAAACATTTTGAGATGTATCTATATATTAATAAATATAATTCATTTAAAATATAAATTAACAACTTATATAAATTCATATTTTTTATACAATATGAATACTTTAAACAAAATTTATTTAGATTCTAAATCAAATTCATTCATGGATGATTGGAAAACATAAATGATGTCATAATATTTTTAAACATCTAAAAATAATTTTTTTTATACCATATGTAATTTATTTTATTCTATAATCTAAATTCTTGTAATTGTTCATTTTTTTATTATGTGCTTTATGATTTATCATTAAACAAATATTAGCATGTTATAAGTTTTATAAATATGGGTAGAAAGATGAAAAATATTAAAATGATCACTATTTAACATGAGAATTTAAGGCAATTATTGATAAGATCTATATGTAAAAAGTCTTTTTCATAATTTAATGATGTTATAAATATATAAACATGCATAAAATGATCAAATGATCATATATTTTCATAAAATATTATAATGATGATAGTCAATTTTTTGTTATGTGTAGGTTCAAAGTACACTTCAACCGGACATGAGATTTAACTGATGTGAGTAAAAGTAAATTATTTTTTTAAATGTGTATTGAAGGATCAAAACTAGGAAAAAATATGATATCCTTTAATATTTTATAAAATAAATAATTATTAATTTATAATGTGCAGTACCAAATCATAAGATAATACGGTTTTCAAGGATCCTTATACTATCTAAAGTGTATTTTTTATAATTAGTAGTATTTTTAATTCTATAGACATGAATTATGTAATTAAATTTGAGTAAAATAGTATAGATTGTCAAACCAAATTATGAATACAATCTTTAGTTCATTCATCACATGTAGGAATAAATCGGACAATAATATAACATGTTATGTAAAAATAACACTTAAATGTACATTTTTAAGTTCTATAAAACACTATTGAATTGTCATATCCAAGAAAGAAAAATATGATTATCCAAAAAAATCAAGGAACTAACAATTAATTCCTTTGATTCCTATATATAAAAACACCCATTAATCCAATTGGTAATGTCCTTGAATCGATGCAAAGTGTTTTTTACTTTTCAAAAACATTCGATTTCTACAAAAAAATTGTTGAAAAAAAAATTAACATAATAAATGATGTTGGATTGTCACAAAAAATATATTATGATGATCATTAATTCATTTTTACCAGTTATATAAAAACCACAAATTAATTTCATGTGCAATGCGATAGGAATGATTGAAAGTAATTTTTTCAATGATAAAAAGATTTTATGTTTTTAAAAATCAAGAAAAGTATATAACTGAGAAAATGATATTGGATTATCCCAAATATTAAAGTAAAAGTTAATTTATTAATTTTTAAAAGTAAATATTAAACCATAAAAAATATGGCATGTGATTTTTCAAATATGGATCAATGTATTTTATTACAATTAAATTTATTTTTAATTTTTTCCAACATGCATTTAAAATAAAAAATCCCATAAAAAGAGATCAGGTTGTTAAATAAGATTACATAAAGAATCAATTAATTTTTTATTTTTAGGTATAATCTACAAAAAAAATATTATGTATCATTTATCTAAAAAACATATAGTGTTTTTTACAATAATAATTCATTCACGTTACCAAAAATAACTTCTGAATAATAGCAAAAAAATTAATATTAATACAAAAATGTACCAAAGTCATCATCAATTCATTTATTAGCCAATAAAATAAACTACATAATAAAATAACATACAATTTAAAATGAGTAATTGAAAGTTTATTTTTAAAATTAATAGTATTTTATATTTTATAAACACTCAAATGATCAAAACATGGAATACATGTTTGAATTATAAAAAATAATTATGACATCAATTATAAATTTATATAGAGTATGTATGAAAAATCAATCTATCATTCCAATGTTTGAAATTTCAAATAATAATTAATATTTTTCATCAAAAATTTAAATTCAATTATTTTATTGAAATGTGAATTAAACAATAAGAACCCTATAAACACACATAGATTATCATAAATTTTGTTTAATGATCCCTAAAACAATTATGAGGGGTAGGAAAAACCAATCATTAATTCAATATTAGATTTTCTCATACTGATCTAAAGTTATTTTTTTACAAATATAATTTCTTTTATTATCATTTTATTATTAAAAAATATCATAATGTTCTAATGAGAATTAATTGTTGACAGAATTTAGTACCCTGGTCATTGATTTATTTATGATCCATGAAGATAAATCTCACATCTATAAAACATGTTTGTTTTCTTGAATTGATATTATATCTATTTTTAAAATTATATCCCACTTTAATTTTATAATTAATATGATCTAAAAAAAGAAAAATATATTTGAATTTCTTTAAAAATGTAGAAAAATCCGTGCCATTTAGTCTATGGACTTTAGGAATAAATATCATATCAATCTAATATATTGTCTTATCTGAATGATTAAAAGTGAATTTATATAGTTAAAAATGGTAATTATTTTAATTTTTTATGTTACATTATTATAATTATTTATATTTTATTTTAACCAATTATAACTATGTTATTTTTTTTATTCTTATAAAAACATTAGTTTTTATAAGAGATAATGAAAGTTGTAATGTATGCACTTTCTTGATTATTATTATTATTCAATCAATTTAAAGACATTCTCACTATATATGACTCAAACTACTTTTTAAAAATGAATTGTACCAAAATATATTTCCATGTGATGTGAGATTTTCTATTTTCATTACTAAAATCATTGGAAAAACATTCAAAATAACTTTTCCCATAGAACTAAATTCTAATAAATTTCTATATGAAGTAATATTTTTGGATCAAATGTATATGAGTTTCTTTTTAATTACTAGAGTACCCAAGATCTTCAAGAATAATATGAACATATAAAATTATACATTCATTATCTGGAATATGTATTTCTTTGATACTAATAGTTATATTTCTGCTAATGATATGGGATTTCACTATATTATAAATAGTAAATTTAATGCAAGAAGTTCTCTATTATTTTAATGATTAAAATAATTAAATAATTTAGTGTTTTCTTCTTTATATATTTTATAAATCATGTCCCATAAAGATAAAATTATTTGAATCACTAAATGTTCACCATAATATTATATAAAAAGTATGTTATAATATGTCTTATTTTTAATGTAGTTTTAGGAAAACGGGAATTGTTTCTATTTTAGGCATTTCCTTATTTAAGTGTGGATAATGTCAATATATTATTTGTTCTTGGATAATAATTAAATTATGTATATAATTAAATTTATATTGTTAGTAGTTATTGTTATTATTTAAAATTATTTGTAATTATAGATTCTTCTTTATAATTATTGATATAGTATAACTAATACAATAAAGTTTAATAAAACCATTTCAATGTAATAATATATTAATTTTAAAAAAAATAGATTGATTGTGCCTTGAAAATATATCATTTTATTTTCAAATTTAATTTTCTTTAGTTTTATTTTTTTTACAATTAATTTTTGTAGCAATATATTTCATTTCTCAATTAATAAATTTATTGTTAAAGAAATTTTTATCATTGCCTAAATAAACACTAATAAAATACTCTTTTTATCGATGTATTATCAGCATTGATAAAGAAGATAGATTTTTCAATGACTCCACAATACCAATAATTAAATGGATTTTATGAATGATTTTATATGATAATATAGTTTTAGAAGAAGAATGATAAATAGGGGAAAAGGGATTATTGTTTCAATTCTATTACCACAATTACTCTTAATAATTAATGTGATAAATCATTGGGTTTAGGATATTTTCATTAGAATTCATGGAATATTGGGTGAATATAATATAGAATGTGAATAGTAATTTGGAGAATGAAATTAAGAGAGTAGTGTGAAAATGATAGAATGAAATAAGTTCAAAATGTTTTTAACTAGTAATTCACTATTAATTTAAGGAATCCCTGCTATATCAAATTAGAGTTTTCAATAATCAAAGAGTTAACATAGAATATTTAATAATAAAAATGTTATGAAAATTTGAAGGGATGCCACCCGTTGATTATTAGTGATGGATCATCATCTAGATGTTCCCTTAAGAGTGATTGTGTGAAGAAAATATCATGGCTTTTCACGTAATCATGTTTATCAATAAATATTGTTTGATAACCGATGTGTGTGTTGAAATTTTTATAGAATAATTTTTTATAATTTTATCAAATATTAATTTATATTTGAACCTATATTTGAGAATATTAATTAATGTTGTGAATAAATCCCTTCCAATGAAATATTTATAACATTATATTCCATGAAGAATGTGTCGTATGATTCTATAATAATTAATATATTAACTAATGTTGGGGTTTTTTTAAAATTTAGAAAATCTAACAAGTAATCTGGCACGTCAAGGCCTAATACACTATGGATGTTACCACTAAATTGGACATCCATCATCCCATTCTCATATTATCTAAGTACTAAAATCCTTAATACCATTTTCTTAAGACCTCATAAATTCCATTCCATTTTTATCTCATCTTCCACACAAGTCACTATAGAATTCACCCCCCTCACCAACCAAACTATGGAACCCTATAAACTGAGTGTTATATTAAAGCCAGTAGTTTTCAATTTATTACTATTTTTATTCCCTATGCATCATCCAAGAATATTTCAACAGCTTATCTTGAAATTTTTCTTTTAAAATTCAATGGTCATAGGGATTACATGTGAGATTGAGGGAGAGAGAAAAATTGTATAATAAGATTATGGCACAGAGAGAAGGGGGAAGCATACAATTAATATTAAAAAAATAGAAGAAAGGGAAGAGGAAAAATAAATAGTTGAGAAATGAAGTAGATTAGGTGGGAACCCTGACCTCCCATCTGTAGAACTTTGTTTGTCAAAAAATTCTAGGTTTTAATCAATTACGCTTCTATAAAATCTATATATTTAATAAAAATTATAATTGAAAAAAATTATAATTTATTAAGGTCTAGGAGGTTACAAGAATAGAAAAAAACTCACACACCACTGGGCTATCAAGGATAGGCCCCACCCTCCTCCAAGGGTTGAACTACTCTATTACTAACCCACTAAAATTTATTATAGACTAAAGTCCCTACAAATGATAACTCAAAGGTCCCGTGAATCTGGACCAAAGGCCCCTTTCCCCATATTGTCTGACCACTTGTGTCAATGTGTACCTGGGTTAATACCCTTAAATATGACACTACTTGTATCATAGTCTATAAATGGTCCCGAAATCCAACCCATGGGAGCCTGACATGATTTGAAACTTGGTCATATATAGAGTTGTGAGATGAAAATAAAACCCACAAAATCCCCCAATTGTAATCTTAAAATATTTTTTACATTATGGATATTCGTATATTTTTTCAAAAACATATTCATTTTTTATTGAGTTCCATTACATTAAATATTATATAGTTAATATTATTGGGTAATGAACCAAAATTTCTGAATATAAAATTATTTTAAATCTAAATTTATGAAAACAAAAAATTTATTGTTTGAAGAATTGTTTCCTATTATCAACTATAAACCAATAATTTTAAAATTATATATTAATATTTTAGTGTAATAAAAAAAATATTGTCAACGAATTTATTTCAACTAAGGTTATAAAATTATTTAATTATTCAAATATCAATACCAAAAAAATCATAGAAAATATGTGTCATCTTTTATAAATTTATCTTATAAGAGATTATAAAATGTTTCTTTTTATGCGCTAAAATAAGAACCATTAAATGTCAAATTATATTAGTTATACTTGTATTGCTGAGAAAAGTTTATTTTTATTTGTTCTAATATTTACACTAATAAATGTGGCCTTAATAAATGTTTTATTTATCATTTAAAAATATTTCTATATTTATTTTTAAAATATTTATATATTTTGAATGCAATGAAAGATATGAAACATAGTTTTTAACATGAATTAATAACAAGTTTAAAATTTTTGATATTTTCAAATGTATTATTATATATTAATGATTTTATTTTATATTGATTTTATGTTTATATATATAAATAATAAATAATTTTATACTAATTTAATTAATATTATCATTTATATAAATTAAAATAAAATTAATATTATATGCATATTGTATATAGATTTTTATATTTAAGTGTGCATTGGTTTCACTTACACACATGCCCTTCACACACACAAGCCTATCAATTAATATAGAAAAATGGAAACATATATGAATTTAATATGTAATTGAATCAGTTAGATGAAATAATTAAATACTATATTATGCAACACTCGTAATTAATATATATATATATATATATATTCAATTAAAATATAATTAAAATTTTCTTTATAAAAATCATGACATTAATGATATATATTTATACATTATACAACATGTGTGAAAAATATTAAATATTATTCACAAAAGTGTAAAATTAACTTATAATTAAAAAAATTAAAAGTATATAAAATAATGAAGAGCACATATATATATATATATATTAGTAAATCTTAATATAAACTAAATTAATAAATATATTTAAGTAATTAGGAATATATATTTTAAATGTTTTCATGTAAATATAATTATTTTTAATAGAACTATAAGTCTATTTAATTAATGGTATATATAAAAAAACATTTCTATAAAATATAATATTTTCTAATTAAGTTTAAAAAATTTCAATTAATTTTGTAATTCCTATTTTATATTCCATATAAAACTAATAATATATAAATCAATATAATTAGTGCTCACTGTAAATCATTTTATATTATGCAATTATTTATATTTTTATATTCAATAAAACAAAAACAATAAATTATAAATACGTATCCTAAATAATTATTCATTTTAAATATATATAATATTTTTTAAAAATGTAAAAATTAATAGTAAAATAAAATTAATAATTATTTTTTTTAAAAAGTATTCTTATTATTATATTTATATATAAATAATATACATATTCACACATATTTATATATTTGGAATTTTAAATGTATTTAAATGTAATTATAAAAATGTTTACACTTACTTTTATGTTTGTGATAGCGAATAATATATTCTTAAAAAAATATAAATTTATATCTTTATTTTATTAAGTAAAAATTAATATTATTTAACATGTAGTTTATATTTTTTTAAATATAATTTTCATTTGTAACAAAATTTTGATCGCCAATTTTATATTTTTATTCAATTAATAGTATATTGAAAATAATCCTGTATATATTGAAATATAGTTGGTATAAAATATATCATCATTTTTATAATTAATAAAATATTTTCAATATTTTTAAAATATTTCAATATAGTTATTAATGATTAATATTATATATTTGTGTGCATGTTTAATATTATATAAATTTATAAAAAAAATTAGTTATTTAAAATGTTTTGTATTTAAATATGGTTTTTAATAATTTTATATTTATTTAAATATTTTTATTCTTAATAATATATACTAAAAATTATGTACACACATTTATAATTAATAATATATTTAAAATGAAAAAATTTATATTGTAATATAATTATTACTTTTTAATGTTTTTTTATAAATATATATATATTGATATTTTATTTTTTCCTTTTTGTTTTATCAGCACTAATAATCATTTCCTTAAAAGTTCATGTAAGATTATATGACTCGTTAGGAAGATACATATGATTAAAATGTTCCATGTATAAACACTAAATTTAACCATAATAAAATCATCTTTTATAAATAGTAATAATATTGCAACTAATAGCTCGAAAATGATTAAATGACTCTTTTGGAAGTATCTATAAGATTTAAATTACACATTATGAATCTATATAAAATTGAACTATGCATCTTAGAAGTACTATAATTAAGATGGATAAAAAATAATTTTAGCTGTCCTCAAATCAATATGGAAATAAGTTCATTTTATCAGAATAAATGTAGTGATGAAAAAATATACAATAATCATCACTTTAAATTTCAGTGTTTAAAAAATATTATTTTACCAGTACGTTTTAATAATATTTGATAAAGCCCTTGTTGTCTTTTTATAAATCCCTATGTATATTAACCATGGAGCCAATCATTCTCAAGGGTGTGGAATTATTACTCTGCCATCCCCAACCCCCTTAAAACATTTTTTGGATCTTTATCCAACTAAAATACATGCTATGGAATTCAACAATTATGTTTTTATTATATATAATTCGGTCATAATGATTATATGAATTTTATTGTATATTTTTTCATGTATAAGTTAATCTTCAACCTTGATTTTATCCTTTCCAAACCCTTACAATCTCTCCCTAGTCTATATGTGTTTGTGTGTGTGTTGTGGGTGTTTATATAATTTAATTCCCATATAAATTCCCATATTTATATACATTGAAACACACATATATTTTCCAATGATTAATTTTATATGTTTGTGTTTGTCTTTCTCATATAATGATAGAATTTTTATTATAAATAATGGCATAGAATATTTAAATTTTTCGAAAAGGAATATAGTTTAGTCGGGATGAAAACTACTACCAGGGAGAAATATAATATAAATTTCAATGAATATAATATTTATATAGTTTATTTGAAAATAATTTAAAGGAGGATAGTATTGGATCCCTAGTCAGCATGGATGTTATTTGAAATTTAATTTTTTGTGACCATGGTAATATTGATTGATTCATAGAGGTATTCATGATTTAATGGTTTTATTAACTAATTCAATTCATGGTGATATAGACCTTATAAAATTAATTATGTATATAAACATATATTCATGATTTGTAAAGGCATCATAATGAGATTATCAAAGATCATATTAAGGATAATATGAATAAAAAGAGTGGTTCTTAAGATTTAACACTACATATATTATTTTATTTAAAATTAAAAATTATAGAGAATATGAAAATTTCACATAAATCCTCTAAGTCAAGGAAATATACACCTATGATTTGAGTCCTATCATTTAATGGATTTTAGTTAATACATAATACACATTGAAAGAGACTTTGATTAAGGTACAATGATCATGAAAATCACACCAATTTATTGAAATTAAATGAATAAAAATTTCAATGTACATCATTTCATGGATAATGTTTGTAACATCCCATTAATTGTTTTTATTTTTTTTTGACCCATTGATTTGAGTACCAATATTTGGATCCCTTTATCAATTGTTTCTGGTATTTTACCAAATCCTTTTTGAAATTTTCTAGGCCTTTGCATGGTTTAAGTATGGTTTGTGCATGGTTAAATAATAATTTCAACCTATTTCATGGTTTCTTCATGGTTTTTTTCATAGTTAAATGAAGTGTAAAACCTATTTCATGGTTTACACATGGTTTTGTCTAGGTTTAAACAAAGTGTTGGACCTGTTTTATGGTTTTTTCTTGGTTAAACTAAGTGTGTAGCCTAATTGTACATCATCGCATGGTTATGGTGCATGGTTAGTACTGATCGTGCGACATGGCCCATGAAATTGTGCCAATGGTAATTAGAGTTACAAAAAATTGCAATTAAAGTCCTGAAGCCCTCTAAATAACCCCAAAATCCTCCCACTTGATCATAGTCCGATTGTTATGGTTTTGGGATCCCTACAGGGTCATTTGGGATATCCTAAACTCATTTCATGGTGGATTGAAGTGCCAATTGAAGTAGATGTCTTATCTTTTGGTGAGTTAATTTCTTCTTAATCATTGATCTACCTTATTATCTTGATTCATTATTCATAAAGGTTAGGTTTTCATAGTGTTTTTTTATCTTTTTTTATTAATATGGAATTATAGATGTAGGATATCATTTCTCTTCTTTCAAGATCTATCTTCCTAGATCTAGTGATCACTATCGAAGGCGACACATTCCAGATTCATTACGGCTCGATTCTTACAAATACAAGTAGGTGTTTCTATTATTTAACATTTTGTTGTAATTCATTATTCCTGGATAAATTTATAGATATGTTTTTCATAATTTCTAGAACTTATTCTATGAAATTTTTCATTGAAATTAATAATAAAATCCTCTTTGACCAATTTCCCTTGGAATTGAATATTGAATTAATTGAACAGATTTAATATTGATATAAATAACCTTTTAAAAAATTATTTAATTTCCATGTATGATTGGATGTTTTTAAAAGAAATTTTAATTGACATTTTGGTGACATTTAGGGCCTTAAACAAGGTTTTGATTTATTAAATTAACATTCCATAATTTGAATTAATTGAACTGAACTATTTGACATTTTATAAGTTGCATTAAATTCGTGAATTTATTAAATAACCAAGAACCTCCTATGAATGATTTTACCCTTTTTATGGAATTGGTGTTCTTGGGTTATGTGAAATAAATTATTTATCTACATGGAAAGAGGGTGTAAGCCCGTGTTTTGAAATATATTCAATCATTTTAAAATATTAATACTTTCTTGAAATTATTTATGGATTATTTGAGATAAATGATTATTTCAAAGGCCCAACTGGATTTTTTTGAGGAATTGTAAAAGGAAGTGGGAAATATTACCCCATTGAATAATGAATTGTATAAAGGTTTTGAATTGAAATTGATAATTCCTGACAGTCCAGTTGGAAATTTATGATAATTCTTCCATGTGATAATACCTTAAATCTAACTTGTTTGGTATTTATACTTTACATTGTTTTGGTGGTTGAAAAGGGGGTTATTTACTTTGAGAGAGTTTGGGGTGAGAGTGAGATAGTGTTGATAAAGATCCCCATGTGATCCTTGAAACATGTTTATCTCACCCCTTCTTCTAAAAATTCATGGGAACCTAGATAGTTAGATGGGATGACCTAGATATGTGCTTCACAAGAGGACCCACTCCCTACTAGTAGATACATTGATAATGTGAAAGGTTCAAGCTATGGCCTTCTAGCTAGGAAAGAGGGTGTGTGTGGAACCGGTTTAAATTAGTCCTATGGGACAAGATGTAATCCCAAAAATTAGTCATGATTTGATTAGCTATTATAAGGTGGACTCACTATTGTACCTAGGTTGTACACATGACATCCATATACTTGATCTTGATACATGACATCATTTTTTTCACTATTTTACACTGATGTTTCCTTCCTTTCATTATTTGTTGTTATTATGCACCTTCACTCTATTGTATCTACTCTTGTTCATCTTTCTATATTATGTTCTTATTATCAACTTTTTTTATTTTCTAATTTTTTCTTGCGAACTAGTTTTCAAAGATTTTCAAGAAAATTATTGGTTTTTAAATGTAGAAATGGAATTATTTGCACGTTTAGTTTCATAAATTATTTTTAAATGTTTGAAAATCTATTTTTAAACTAATCCCCATACTCTCCCATTTGTACTCCTCTTTTATCATATTTGAATTTCCTTATAAATTAACACCATTGAATCATTGGAGGAATCCTACAGGGATCTTTAGTTCAAAATATGCTTGCACCTTTTGGTGCTTTTATCCTTTATTATCTTACAGTTGGTACTAATGCTATCACATTCCTTTTTGGTTTTGAATTATTGTGACCAAGGGAAGGTGACTTGGGATGTGGAGGACGGTTGTAAACCACTAGAATACGGGTTTTTGTTGTTACGTTCTGTTTCTAGTTTTCTTTGTGCCTCTTTGAACTATAATATATATGTATTGTTTGATATATATCTAATGATTTTTCCACATTATACTCTATTATTGTATCACTTTTAGGGAGAAATAATTTCCAAAGGTTATTAATTTATGCCTAGGTACTTGTTGCCAGCTCGTAGAGATCTAGAATGCTCTTCGGGTTAGTGTAGAATCATATCGAGTACCAGTTTAGATGGTATTCTGGGTTTATTTGTTAAAAATTGTATCGGTGGAGGTCTTTCCTTAAAGGGAAATAATTTAATTTTAAATCCTTATGTTACTTTGGTGAGTCACGGTATAAAGAATATTTAAAATGTGTTGGGACTCAAGAGGTAGTCTGTGGGTGGGTGCTTGATATATATCAAACAATACATATATATTATAGTTCAAAGAGGCACAAAGAAATTCGTACGGAGAAATTTTACTGGATGAGGCAATCGCTTATTTTTTCTGAGTAAATTGGATTTTTTGAATCCCTATATTTATTATAATCATGTGATCACTGTTCAATGGCTATATTAGCAACGGTAAAAAATCATAATAGTGTCTTAAAAACCAAAAACCTAAATCCAAGGAAGTTCATAGGTCTTATATAACCATTTTACATAAGAAGAAATTTAATTATATCAAGATAAATTTTTATTAAAAAAAGTTTGGATCATTACTATATTACCCACTTAAGAAATTTCACCATAGAAATTTCCTTTCCACACTAAAAGAGTTGAGGGTAACTCTGCTTCATCACTTCCTCTGATTCTCATGTTTCCCCTTCAAACTTGTGGTTTCCCTAAATCACCATGATGATTGGCATTGTCTTATTTCATAGAAATATTTCCCCATTATCGAATATCTTCACAGGAATCCCTTTATAAGAGAGGTCATTCTCCAATGGTACAACCTTCAGATTGATGAAATGAAATGGGTCAGGTATGTACTTCTGTAGGAGAAATACAGGGGATACATCATGTACTTGATATAGGTTCAGTGGGATTCCTTTTTGATAGGTCACTAATCCAATGCGATCAAGAATCTCAAAATGGTCTATGTACATTGAACTAAACATTCCCTTCTTCTTAAATCACATAAATCTCTTACATGGTGATAAGGCGAGCAGTAGAATTTCTCTGGCATAAAACTCTAGGTCTCGTCAATGATTATCAGCATAGCTTCTTTTTTCCACTCCAAAAAGCTTTAATGTGACGTTGTATGGTCTTAACCTTCTCCACCATTTTTTGACCATTTTTAGACCTAGACTTTTTTCTCCCCAACTTCATCCCAACATACTGGTGTTCTACAACTCATCCCATAAAAGGATTTATATGGATCCATTTTGATGCATGAGTGTAAACTATTATTGTAAAAGAACTCAACCAGAGTAAGATTTTGATCCCATCCTTTTTGATGTAAATTGAGAATGCTCTCAACATGTTTTCAAGTGTTTGGATAGTTTGCTTAGATTGTCCATCAGTTTGAGGATGTTAAGTTTTACTAAAGTTCAGCTCTGTATTCATAGATTTTTGGAGACTCTTCTAGAACATAGAGGTGAATCTTGGATCTCGATTGGATAAAATTGATAATAGTACTCCAAGAAGCCTTACCACTTCTCTGGTGTATATCTTTGTCAGTTGATCCAATGAAAAATCCCCATGAATTGAAATGAATTGTGTATTATTTGTAATACAATCCACAATAACCCATATAAAATTATCTCCTTTGGATGTCTTTGTAAGTTTGTTGTCAAAGTCCAGGGTGATGTTCTCACATTTCTGTATTGGTATGGGTAATGGTTGCATCATCCCCTTAGAGTTCTACCTCCCATCCTTCACTTGCTAAATCATCAGGCACTGTGATGTAAACCCAGGGATCTCCTTCTTCATGTTATCCACCCAATAATGCCCTCGAAGATCTCGATACATCTTTGTGATTCCTAGGTGAATGGAGAAATTAGAACTCTGTGCATCATCCAAAAATTCATTCATTAACTTCGGATTTGATGGAACACATAGTATTGACCCAAATCTCACAATTCCTTCTTCATTAACATTGAACTATAAGGACTTCCCTTTTCTAATGGTTTCCTCTTTCTTCTAAATTCCCACAGCATTCTTTTGAGCATCCTTTATCCTTTCTAAAAGATATGGATGAGAAATAATTTGTGAAAGGATTGATGTTTTTTCTTCTTTATGATTCCCATATCCTTCATCATGAAATCTAAAATGATTGGATCTTTTTCAAATTTCATCAATGATATAATCGCTATGTACTTTCTACATAGAGAATCTGTCACATTTTTCACTTTCCCGGGGTGGTAATAAATTGATTAGTCAGTTTTTTTATCATCTCTAACCATCATCATTGGTGAATATTCAACTCATTATATGTGTATATATACTTGAGGCTTTTGTGATCCATATATAGTTCATACTTCTCCCCAAATAGGTAATTTCACCAAACATTTAAAAGTGAAGATTTCAACAGAAAACTCCAGGTCATGTGATGGATATTTTTTCTCATTTTCCTTCAATATCATTGAAGAATAGGCAATGAAATTAACATTTTACATCAACACGTAGCCCATGCCCATCTTTGAAGCATCACTGAATACCACAAAATTTATCTACGTGTGGGTGAGCATGGATATAGTGATTAGCCTCCTTTTCAACTCCTTGACGCTATATTCACATTCATCGCTCCAAGAAAAATTGACTCCCTTCTGAGATAGCTTGGTATGAGGGTTGGAGAATCGTGAGAAATTTCTCACAAATCGGCGATAATATCCCGCTAACCTCGGGAAGATTTAGATATTTATCATTTATGTTAGCCTTGTTCATCCCTCAATTGCAGCTGACATGGAGGGATCCAAAAATATCTCATTACTTATGATGATATGACCCAAGAATGATACTTATTTCAACCAGAACTCACACATTCTATACATTGCATATAGCTTCTCCTTTCATAATGTCTCTAGTACAGTGATTATATGCTCCTCATTCTCATCCTTGGTTTTGGAGTATATTAGAATATCATCATTAAATACTACGAATTTTTTTCCGATATAATCTCGAAAGAAGATATTCCTGAAGTCCATGATGATTTTTGTAGAATTAGTGAGTCTGAAAGGCATTACAATGAATTCATAGTGCTCTTACCCTGTACAAAATGAATTCCTAGGTATATCATACTTCTTCACCATTACTTGGTTATATCCCGACTTCAAATCCACCTTGAATAATTATTTTTCTCGACGTAGTTGATCGAAAAATTAATAAAACCATGGTAGTGTATACCTATTCTTTTTCGTGATTTTTTTGACCACACTATAATCAATTCAAAGGTTCATTGTTCCATCCTTCTTCGAGACGAAGTGTATTGGTGCACCCCATGGAGATGCACTTGGGTGTATAAACCCTTTATCTGGATTCTCCTATAGTTGTTTCATTAGTTCCTCAAGCGCCACAACATCCATTCTATATGGAGTCTTGGATATTGGAAATTCCCTAGGTATAAGATCAATGGATAATTCAACATCTCTTCTAGGAGGAAGACCATGAAATTCCTCAGGAAACACTTCAACTAATTCACTCAAAATAGAAATGTCTTCAAGGATAGTTGCTTCCTTAGACTCAATCATTTGGGCAAGATATGCATGCTCAAAGGGATGAAATATCCATGCTTGAGATGACGGTGCTAAAGAATATGCATCCTCCTCCTAGAACGTTTACAAAATCGGGGTTCGATTCACCATATGAAGATTGATTTCTCTCTCATGTAAATTTATGTTGGCTCTATATAGGGAAAGCCAATCCATACCATGAATTGCATCAAATTCCACTAGATGGAGTACGATGATTTTCTAAAGGAATTTCAAACCAAAAATTGTGACAGGGGAGGAGTTATAATCATTGGATGCAATGATTTCCCAATTTTTCATTCTCACTGACATCTCTACTTCCATGATTTGTGGTGGTGTTGGGATTGTTCTACTAAAATTTCAGGATATAATAGAATGCGTAGAACCAGAATCAAAAAGTGAGTTTGGTATTCTTGAATGAATAACTTGTATTCCTATCAATGCTTCATTATCAGGGTTCACTTAGAAAATAGTGATGAAAAAAGATCTCCCATGCTGCCTTTGAGGTTATTGGTTGCCTCTGAAATCCCTTGAGTGCAAAGTGCTCTTGTTCTTACGATTTGATGAAATGAATAATGCGTTGAGTGTCGAACAGAGTGTTACTCTCCAATGTTGTTTTATTGGGTTTTTCTTGTCTTAAATTAATGTTCGTGTTCCCTTCTCTTCCACACCTAAAGCATTTCCTCGTCCAATTCAAACAATTTCCAAGGTGCGTCTTTCCACACCTTGGGCAAGTGGGGTGATTGAATTTATTAACACCATTGGATTTATCCATCAGACCAATAGAATTAATTTGCACATTATGATTTTTATCCCCATGATACCCTTGAGATTTTATGATCTCTATTTTGACTATGAGGTCACATCAAAAAATTCCTTCATAGCTATCAAATTCATGGATATCTAGGGATTTCTATAGGCTTTGTTTTAGCCCACTAAAGAAGCTGTCTACCTTACATTCATGGGTATCAATAAAGTCAGAGACAAATCGTGCAAGCCTTGTGATGTTTTACTCATAATATTTGATGGAATTGTTACCTTTTTTCTTGAGGTAAAGGAAGTACCTCTCCATCTTAAGTTAGAGGGTTCCAAAAAAAATATTTATCGAAAAACATTTTCTGGAAATCCTTCCATTACAATGCCTCGATCTCTTTTTTAGGATTCATATTTTTTTATCAATTTCTACCATTTATCTGCCTCACCCTCCATACAATATGTTTCAAGAAGAACCTTATTTTGTTTGGAACATTTAAGGATGAGGAATATATTTTCAATAGAGTTTATCCATTGTTTAACGATTGAGGGATCATATGATCCATTAAAATTAGGTGGCATTTGTCTCATGAAGCTCTCGATTACAGCTTGTACTTTACTAGGGGGGTTGAACATACCTCTTGACCAATGTTTCTATTAAAAACATGAGTTAATTTAGAGAGTATTGTGTTGATTTTTTGGATTCCTACTCCCATTGGATTGGATATCTCATTAGAAAAGTCATCACATTGATCTTTACATTGGTTGTTAGCTCAAGTCCTCCTATTACTGGCTATTGGCTAGAATAAAAGGAAAGTTAGGGTTAACACATAAAGGGGACTCCAATGAAAAAAATGTTTAACATATAAGTTACATTTATTTCCTTAACTAATGAATTTATAGGATTCAATCAATTTTATCCATGATCTACTTCCCAACATACCTTCTTAGGGGAATTTTTTTTATTCCCAAAATAATGGTTCATACCAAAATTATGAATTTACCCAAGGATATCCTCTAGGAGTGTCGTAACCAATAGTGAATTAAGGCCAATTTTAGTGCACTAGTTCTCATTTGAGTCTATCTCAATGGGAGGTTTTTGGGTTTTACCCCTAGATACATATGTGCCAGAGCCACCTCTACCTGCTCGTATCTTGACAGGGATGTATTTTCTTAATAAACCACTTACTCAATACATAGAAAAATTTAGGGATGTTTTTATTATACATAGTATTATACCTAAGGATTTAACTAGGTTTTTATAATGCTAATCCCAAAAATATATAAACCTATCCTCTGATACCATCTATAAAAAACATGATCTTTAGTAAACACTTAAACATGATTGATTAGATAAACATTCACATAAGACAACTATAAGGATTGAGAGGTCTAGTGTATTAGGAAATTAGGAAAATTACATAACAAATTAGAACATAAAACACAAAATATTTATTTAAAATTTCTTTTACATGACCATAACATTGATTCATACTTAGCATTGCATGAGATAACCTGAGGACATGCATAAGAAAAAGGGTGAGGTATAAAGCCCAGTAAGGGAGAAAACAAGGTATAACATGAAGAATATTTTACATATTAGGTAATAGGAATATCAATGGATCAAAAGGGAACCATGAACATAAAGGCTTTATAACGACCCATACTTTACATACATTGTTAATACTTCAAAATTGATGCACACTTATTACAACATATGACAAAACCACAATGGACCGTATATGTATAGTGTCTTTAGAAACTGGGAAACATAAACAACTGTTTCATAAATCTTCTACAGTGTCTCCCATTTATTTCATCATATCTAGGGTCCCTTTTAGCATATTATACTTAATATCTATCTTCCTGACCTGGGGAAAAGAAAACATAAAAGGGTGAGCTCAAATGCTCAGCAAGGGAAAATAAAGGAAATAAAAATCATATCATATCATTATGAAAATCATAACCTGCAAAAGAGATCATAAAATCTTAACATGGAATAAATCATAGAAGTGAAAATGAGATCCCCATAATCATAACATAAAACTTGAAACTTTGTGGCATGGACACTTAATCATGGAAAATCATTTCTTGTTAGTCATGACTCATTGCCATGACTATCTTAGTGGACAAAGTCCCTTTCTGAACCGAGTCACCCTCGTTCCAGTCCTGTTTCACTGAACCGGTATAACCTACCGTTCCAGCCATGTCTATCTCATGAGATATAAAACCTTTACCCGATGCATTGGAGGGAGATATAGGTCCCACCCATCTTATAATGAATCCTTTCTTATGTGTGCCACATAATCATAAACCATACATCATAGCGTAATCCACGTAATAAAAATGGGATTCTTAAACAACATGACATCATAAAACAATTCATATAAGATAAAGGAATTCATAAAAATGTTTCCATCACAACATAATCAAATCCATGTAATAATAGGGATAAAAACAGAACCCTTTTATTGTCTTAGATGGAAAATAATTTTGATAAAATACTTGAACTCCATTCTTGAGGAAAATATCCTTTCTACTTCAAAAACATTTTTCCTTTCATAACGTGTCATACGACTTTAAAATAAACTAAGTTTATTAAAAATAAACTTGAAAACTTGTAAAGGTAGCTTCTTGGAAATAATGTTTTAAAAATCCATTCATGCCGTATAAGTTAAAAAAAACATTCTTTGTACATTTTTCGGAAAAGTCAAAAAGTACCTCGTACAAAAAACGACAAAAGATTCCTTTCATTTCTTTTACTAAAAACTCACTGAAGGGTAAAAATGGATTTAAACAATTGTAGGTGGATGGAAATAATATTACATATTTATGAAACATGGATGTGGATGATAAAATACACCCCAGTAAATACTTACGAATAAACAATCTCGGATAAAAATGAGATTGTGATATTTCCCTTACCTTAGGTCCGATTTGCTTTGTACGTGTATGAAGCTCCTGTATAATGGTTTAAATAGTGTTATGACTTATTCCAGAATCATACATATTGATATGATATCATATATGGTCATATTCTTAGCTTCTTGTTAGTAATATTTCATTGTTACTTGTTACTCGGGTCTTTATTGACTTTTGTTCTTATGCGTGTTTTGCCGAATACATTCTTATTATTCTTTTAAGGTTATATATACCTTATATCCAGAATGGTATTAGTGTAACATATATCATATTTATTCATTCAATTCATTTATATAATTACTATGTAATGATGATCATGTAGAACGACTCACATCACATCGTGGAGACGGTATTCCGTACGTACGCACGAGTGATGATATCGTTCCTATGATCGTGGAACTGTATTAGAGTATATATATATTATTTCAGTATCAATATTAATTTATAATAATCATAAATAGTTACTCATTACACCATTATACCCATCCTTGTAAATTGATGGTGGAAAAATAGATTACACCACGGCGTGGAGACAGTATTCCGTACGTACGCACGCGCGGTGATTTCATTTTTCCGTGGGATGTATAGAAAGTGAATTAGGGTTGTTTCATATTTATAATAACATATCAGTATGTAAGTAATACTGATGTCATTACTTTATCATGAAACAACTAATGAAGAAGAAGTTGAAGAAGAAAGAAATTGAAAAGATCGGTAATGGATATTACCTCTTCTTTGGAACGCCTCTTTGAATCCTCCACTTAGGGAACTAGGATTGGTCTTTGAAGAAGACCAGGACCTCTAGTATTATTCTAGGGAAGTGGAGAGGAGAAAATGGAAGGGGTTGTCCGAGCATGAGTGCTCAAATTGGTGTGAGGAGGAGGGGGAGGAGGTGCCCTTTTATAAGGGAGGAGAGGGGCACCTTAGAAATATCTCAAATTATTTTATTTTATATTAAAGTCAAAATCGGTTTATAATGGTTACAAAGGGTCTTATTTCGAAGCTAAAGTGGGGATGGGTCGAAATATTATCAACCAATAGGATTTAGAAAAGTTTAGGGTATTATTTAAACCTTATCAATTAGATTTAACTCTAAGTTAAATAATTTAACCTTTACCGTGTCTTTTTGTTTTCTTTCACTATATGGTTAATACACTTACTATAACATGCCAAACGAACCCCAAATTGTTTATTATTAATATATATATCCTTATCTAAGACATTGGCCGAACCTTAGATTTTTAGGAATAAAATAACAATTAATAATATAATATTTGATTTAAAAACTATTTTGTGTCAATTTTGACACTATTTGATATATGATTTTTTTGAAAGTCATAACAGAATTATATGTTCGAACCAAGTTGATTAAATCAACATTAATATATCATAGTAACCTAGAAAATTAGTGGAATTCATAAAAAGTCTCAAATTACATTTATTGTGGTGTTTATAACATCAATTATGTCAATATTTCATTAATAAGATAATTACTGCATCATCATTGTGTCATAAGTAAATTAAATTATTTAATGTCTAAAAATTACAAATAAAATACCATTATGTAGGAAATCTTTTTATATTTCTAATTAATATTTATAGTCGAATTTATATTTTGTATAACCCCATATTAAAAATGATGTACTTATTAAACTTTGATTTTAACTATTTTAACCCTTCTATAAATAAATTAATAATAAATGTCCTAATCTAATCCAAGTGGGCCTAAATGGTCATATTTTTATTCCTAAGTTTGTTTTTGGTCGAATTACACTTGTCCAATAGAATGAGGACATGTGTTAGGGTAATATTAATATCATATTTACCCTTAGTTACCCTATTTACTATTAACCGCGGTAAAAAAAGTAAAAAGTTACTATTCACAAAAAAAATTATTTTTATCTCATTGAACCACATTTTACTTACTGATATCAACCGTGTCTGTCGGATTTTTGAAATTCCATTCACAGAAGCGATAAAATTAAGTTTTATGCAAAATTCAGTTTTTAACCTACCACTTAGTGGTTTAACTATTCATCAAAAATTGAAAGTTTTCTGAAAAATACCAAAATTTCACCCTAGGCTAATTTCGATATTCTGTGTCCAAAAATGAAGTCCATTTTGAAAAATAAAATTTATAAAATTTCAAAAAGTGGATATTACTATTCATAACGGCTAGTTTTAATAGCATATTGTTCTTTAGTGAAACTCGGTATTGCGTACGACGCAAGCTATCGAGGAAGGTCGCGATTGCGTGTAAAGTAAGCCATGAAAGTGTGTAGTGAAAGATTCCTTTGATGATATATAAAAAAAAATTACTCATAAAAATCTCGGGTGTTACAGGCATGATATAGCATCATTTTCATAACATGGAAATGTGACAACAACATTTTACATGATATTAACATGAGCTGAAGCTCGTTGAAGGTAGAGCATGATTAAACATTAATAACACATGAATTAACATTAGTAAACCCTAATTTCACTTGAATAATCATTAGTAGACTCTCATTTCACTTGAAGTATCATGATACTAATCATTACCCAATGCATTGGAGAACTATCCGGGCACACCCTTTAAAAACATTTCATCTCATGCATAAGTGTGTCACATGGATCATACAACATGAAATCAATCAACATCATCATTTATTCCACTATAATAAAATGTTAAATACATAAATGAAACTATTTAATCAATAATTAAATGTTCATAAAGTTTAAAACCCTTGATCGTGAAATGAGAATGGTATTCACTACATATTTACTTCGGCTTGGAAAATCATAGTGCAATTTTGGATGTATGACAGCGTGACATAAGAATTCATAAATATGGATAAAGAGAGATAAATGGTTATATCATAATATGTACATGAAATAGACAGTAAGGGGATCATATAGAAACATTTCCCAACATATGTAATGGAATTTAGATGCATAATATAAAATAATATCTTGAATGTAAATTAGAAGAGATAAATTCCTTACAAAATTTCCGTATGGTAACGGGTGTACATAGGAGGCATTAATGTGGGATAAAAGGCTCCTAATCATTAAAACATAACAAGGGTGTTATTGGGGAGGTTTAAAATCATACCCCCACATTTTTAATTGAAAATTAAATGGTATAACAACAAAATGAAATTCCGAAAAAAATGATAAAGGAAGAAATCCCTTACATAGAAGTGTGATCCCAATGGACAGGTAGAGGCTTGAGAGATGCTTCTTGAGAAATTGGGGCACCTTAGGAGGATTCTAGAGATGTGAGGTCAGATTTGTTTCTAGCTCCAATGTCTTTTAGTGAAGAGTAATGGTTTATTGTGTGGGTTTATATAAGAAATGGTGGGGAGATTCTTTGTCATTTAGGTTTTTGACACTACACATTAAACTAATCAAAAACACAAACCATCCCCAGGGATTTTCCTATGGTTTTTTCCAAAGTGGAGTGAAAAACATTATTTTATATGTTCAATGGATGAATTAATTAAAATATTAGGATTCCTTAGGTGGTGGTGAGTCACATTCATAGGGAAATAAATTTCAAAAGTTAAAATGTTTTATATGTCTTGGAGGGTCCATTGAGGCTTTGTAAAATAAACCAAATAAATCTAAAATGACATTATATTAAAGATAAAACATATTTTGGACGAAAATAATTTTTTTATTACATCACTATTGGGTCATTATGATATCATAAATCACATTATATATTTAAACGGTATTTAATTTTTACAAGAAAATTCGAATCTCCAAAAATTATGAAAAAAATTCACCGATAGATAATTTTGACGTCCTGAATCCAAAAATGATATTCGTTTTATCTAAATAATTTTCTCAATATGTGAATTTTTAATTTTAAAAATAAAATCCGACATTTATTGAATTTTTAGGGGTTTTAACAAAAACTATTTTCAAACCTTAATAAAAATTTCAGTTGTATTCATAAAAATTATACAATAATTTCTATTTAATAAAAAATTGATTTAGGAATAAAATTTTATTAAAATATTATTTAAATAAAAATCCATTAATTCATCAAAATAGATTTCTTAATTGAATTTTAACAAAAAATAATTTTTTTTATTTAAAAACAATTTACAAGGTAATAATAATAAAATGAATGTATATATTTTATTCTATAAAAAACTAATGTACATAATCATAGTGCTAGGTTTTTGTTATATAACCACTTATAACACTCGCATAAGACCTAAGGGTAAGGTTTGTGATGGTGACAGACTCTTGGGGTGGATCGAATAACATCACTCGGGTGGTAATCTCTATCAACATATACTTCTCTTATAAGTGGTTTTGTTCATACATAAAATTTATAATCTCAGCTTGGGATTGGTCAAGAGCGAAGCCCAATGATGGTACCTCCTTTCCGAGCTCCGAAAAATGGGATTCGTATGGATAAATTCTACTAGATGAGGTCATGATTTCTTTGTCTAAGTAAATTGGATATGTTAAAGTGCTATATTAATATGAATCATGTGGTCACTATTTAATGGCTATATTAGTAACTGTAACAATTAATAATAGTATTTTAAATTCCAAAAGCAGATAACGAAGGAAGTTAATATGCCTTGTATAACAATTTAACATAATAATACATTTAATCAGATCAAGTAGAATTTTAATTAATAAAATTTTGGGTCGTTACATAATTTCACTGAGAAAGAGACCTAGAGGGTCACACACAATGTGTGTCCATGTATCTCAGTTAAATATTCATTTAACTTGTTGAATAAATATTATTCCCAAATTGGTTTAATAATTATTCAAGGATGTATGGTTGCATTTATTTCGACACTATTTATTCGAGAGAATATATTTTTGGTGAAATAAAATATTTATTAGTGAGTAATGTAGTGATATTTATTTAATAAATAAATATTCTTTATTAAAGGTCTAATAAATATGGTGGAAGAAAAAAATAAAAATGAAAAACAGAAGTACACGTCGTGTATATTAATATATACAAACCAGGTAGTTTTTCTGGGGATTTGTGGGAAATAATATTATTTATTTAATGAAATAATATTAGCAGTAATTTTCTAGGTGCATGTAAAGTGATAATAATTGTCAACTATTATTATTAGACATGGGTTCTAATAAATAATTAAATGAAATGAAAAAAATATTTCGGTTAATAAATTCATTTTATTATTCTAAGTAATAAAATCCAAATTACATTATTCTCATTAAAATATAGACATTATTTGTGGTTGTAAAAAACAGATTTGGAAAAATCTTTCAAGCCATGAGTGAATTCCTTTCATCTAAGAACGCTCTCAGGTTACAAGAGAGATCCTCCTCCACCAGATCAAGGAGGGCTCTTTGGAAGCAACTCTCAAGGCGATCGAAGGTGAATATAGCAAGTGAAGTTTCTTCCATGATAGCACCCGAATATTCCTTCGGCGATGTCCAGAGATATGTGGAGCACATGTGGATCACCGCTAGAGGAAGCTTACACATGGATTCTGTGATGTAATGACGGATCACATGGGATCGTGACTGGAAACATCAATGGGGAGAGAATTCTATCTTGGTAATTCTTTCATTTAAATTAAATTGATTATAACCAATATATAATGATCCTTCATAAGGTTTTGGGACTTCCCTATATCCTTTTCATTCTTCGTTCTATTCTGAAGATCTAGAGCATTATTATCATGACAGATCTCAGATTGATAGTTATTAAAAGTAAAATTAATGTTGGGTACATCAATCCACGTGCTTCCGCTGCGCCCGGAACCTACAAGTGGTATCATAGGCGTCATATCATTGACTATGATTATTTAGTTTTTCATTAATTATTTACATATTTAATAACATAGTTGTTTCAATTCAAGTTAATCGTTCTATAAATCTAAATCTAAATATTTTTCCTCCTCTTTCATTTCACATTCACCTTATAGAAACAATATTTTTCATTTAATTTTAATTAAAATAAATTAGAGGATCTCATCCAGAGGATCCAAATATTCCTAATCATACAATACTCGAGCACATGGCTTGTATTCTATAGTACACACCATATAGTCAAGGTTCAATGCATCAGTTCTGGTCTTCCAAACCATGCCTTGTGTTGGAGTTTATCTAAGTCTTTATGACTCTATGTGTTGACCAAGAATAGGTGGCACATGGTTGTTGGATTACACGTTGTGTGGCCCACTAGAGACGACATGTAGTCCCTCCGGGTTATGGTTGGACCGTGTACCCCATACACTTCTTGACCGACTGGAGACCGTGTAATGTGGATACTACACGGTGTGTGGCCCACTGGACACATCGTGTACTCCGAATATTTATGATGTACATATACACATCGTATCCTCGATCATGTACATTGGATGAATAGTGAACAATAGTACACTCCATGTACTCATCCAAATTAGGAAAAAATTTAAAATTTATTATTGTATTATACAAACCCTTAATATGTGTAACATGGTGTGGGTGTAAAGGTAAGGTACAACACATGATATGTGTTTTATATATGTGTTTTTAATTTAACATCTATGTAATGTTCATTTCTACTAATTGTTTAGTTATGAATTGGAATTCACTGGGTTTCCACCAAGGTACAAGTTACGTACAAAGATAATTTAAAATTAATTTAATTATTTAAAAATATTTTGAATGAGGATCTCAAAGAAATTCAAAAAAAAGGTTTAATATAAGTGGATTGATTAATTAAAAAAATTAACTGATTCGAGCATGATTTATCTTAAACAAGAATGATTAAATAATTGAATGATAGTTTTATTTAAGCGTAAATATCATTCCATGTATGGATTATTATGAGCCAGACCAAGACCATTGTGTGTGGATGGTTTATTTTAATTTATTTATTTAAATTAAATTTGTTGGTTTGTGAGTCATCTCCTCATTAATATGTATGGCATGAATTCCCAAGGATTCTTTAATATAATACCACTTTTACCCCTCACATGCGTGTGAGATAAAATAATATGTAATCGATAGAGCTCCCAAGCTAGTGGAGGTGGCTCATGTTAGGAGCCAAGGTGAAACCAATCCAAATAGATACAAAGTTGGATAGGTAGGAAGCTATAAAAACAAACCCAAAAGGTTGAAGGTGTTTCCCCATATGTCTTGAGTTAGTTTATCGACCACTAGATAAACTAACCAATAGAACAATCTCATGATCATATCATTTATTTTATTCCTGTTAGTTGCGTAGTTTATTTATTATGGGTGTGTTGTCTTGATCAGACAATTAATAAATTAAACAATCATGAATGATAGAACTAAAATAAGACCGAATTATATGTAAATATTATCTTATACATTTTTAATCACATAATTATATCCCAATTAATATTAACAATAATTAAATCAAAGATAATAAAATCAAAATTATGTATAAGGATAAATCCATCAAAGAAATATTAAGTTGGTGTAGACTTCCATAATCTTGGTTAGAATCGAACCATAGATCAAATTTCTTGACCAACACTAGTTGGGGTGCTTTCAATTATCAGAGAATTCTAATTCAATGTTATGGGCTGAATTGACTTGGTTCACATCAATGGTTGACAACCACAGTGGTACTTGGTATGACCAATAGGAAAAGGTTGAGGAAATTCAAAATAAAAAGGATTTCATGATTGGGGTGTCCACTCAGTGGATCGTGGAGATGTGAGTTAATGCAGTTGGCATTTGGAATACCTACCTAAAACCTTTCAATTTTCTTGACCATCCCTAGAACGATAGACCGCACCAAAAACTTAGGGTTTCTTCCAAACAACCGTTGACTGTCAAAGGGACCTCATGCTGCAAGATGTCACCGAACACGACCCTTGCTACTAATGTAAACACTACAGACCATTCAAGACATCGATAAGCAGCAATAGCTCTCAATCGCCTTCACCCTTCCCCACTAGAAGTTTTTCACCGCTTCCAGGGGAAACCATCGGACGCAACGATGTCAAATTTCATACCCAACAACTAAGATGGATCAAAGAAACCAAATCACCTATCAATTTCCCTCGCTCATGTCATCCCGTTGTGAGAGGATCTACCTAACCAAAAAGAAAAAGGAAAACAGATAGCACTACCACTCAAAAGGGGGAGTCCTCGCTTTAATCAACTGGAGGGCTGGCCAACAGCGGATTACCTGTGGCCACGCTTCAACCGCATATTAACGCTTTATGGGGGGCATGCACTAGTCAAGAAAGAAAACCATGGACCCGACCAAATTGGTTCAGTGGTCAAGACTTACCAGAAGCGCACACTAAACGTGTGGGGGAACCACTGAAAGGGATTACCGAAGAACTTTCAAAAGAATTCAATAACTACACAAAAACATAACAACTTACAAATAAGAATTCAAACTCAAGACATAAATCAGTCAAAAAGGATTCTTGACTCGAAACGCATCATATCCAACCTTTCAAAAATACAAGGACACACCACACAATCACCGGTTATTTAAAAACACCAAATATTCCTTTAACAAAACTTTTTTGAAATGAAACGAAGCTAGTGGGTTACACAAACACCAATGGTGTCTCATGGATCTTGCACATGCACGTTACTGTGCCACACCGACACCCACCTCATGTTCATCCAGGAACTCATCCGCTCGTTCCATTAACCATTTCATTTTCCCATATACACTCTTTCATGTGGTTTCCCATGAGAACTCCAAGAATTAAAATCAAACCATTCCATTTTTCTGAACCAAAACATCCATCCCACACCTTCCAAACCTCACACACAATTTCATTTTTAATGATCTTCATTTGAAAACATTTTTTAGGACCAAAAAATTTTTACATAAAAACCAAATCTCCACGAATCCAAAACAAAGAGTCGAGAAACAACGCAAGTTAAAACTTGTGTCAGTGGGTGGCTGGAACGTATGGTTGGCAGCCACACGCCAGTCACGCCGCTGGCACAGAGGGTATTCTAGGACTGCGTCCCCGGCTCTACATGGCTTTCCAGACCCTACGAGCTCACTAGGACCACTGACCTTATCCCTTTTCATTTCCCTTAGACAGGATTAACCGCAAGGACCAAAAACTCAGACAAACCCCAACATACCTTGGTAACTTGAGTCCCGCCACGAGGTGTGCTGGCCAAACACCTTACTCGTATCCAGGACGTCGAGTCCTGACAACCTTAATTGAAGTCCACCGTGACTCTATCCCAAAAGAAAGTGACCCAAGAGAGCAAACCTTGCCCATTGATACCATTTTTTCACGAACCAGGCCGGGTCGCCATCCGACCCGGTGCCCGACCCGGTCCCCAACATGGCCCGAAGGGCGTTCCCGATCCCCACAGGCTGGCACAAGTGCCCGGGTATCAAAACTAACACATGGGAACGATTTTACCCAAAATAAAAGAATGAAAAACAACTAACCAGATAAATAAACTGAAACTAGAAATAGACAACCAAACACGCCTTTAAACTATGAACATGTTTAAAGTCTACAACTCCAACCAATAACTAAAAAGGAAAGATGACAACCGAAACTAAAACTTGTACTCAAACCTCAAAGCAACAGGAGAGGTGCGACATCCACATGCCACAAACGTTAACCTGCATGAGAAGACCACCAACGACCAACCACCATCACTGAGCACGATGTCACAACCTGGAATATAGAAGAAGCAAAGTCTACATACACCCGAAGGTGTATGAAGTGTGTGAGAGAAAGTCCCAGTAGGACGTCACCCAATAAAAAGGTTCCATGCCACAACATCAAAAGGACAATTTAATGTGCTTATTCAAGTTATACATTCGAAATGATTTTAAAGGAAACATTTACAAACAAAATGCTAATGGAAAACACTAAAAAGAAGTCATTTGACAAACATGAATTTAAAGAGGAATAGAAAGGTTCATTATGGGCACACACACACACACACACACTCACACACACACACACACATACTCTCACACACACACATACACACACACACACACACACTCACACACAAGTGGTCCTCCATATGCCAATAGAAGGCACCACGCCATCGATGGTAGAGCACTATGGGTAAATCCCCTAAGGTTCATCTAGCTCGAGTGGGACCCTAGAACCTCGTGTCTCGGTGAAACATGGCTTAGAATGCCATGACCCTCATATATCATACGTTTAGTTAGTGTTGAAATTGTCAATCCGGCTAAGTGAAACAGGGACGATACCCATCCGGTTCACTAGCGTACTAGTTCTAGTCCGCCCACCTAGATACCCAGGGTTTTACCTTGTGCTCAATCAAGTTTCACATTCACATAGTATATTTCAAAAAAGATATTGCACACAAAATTCACCATTTTCATACCCAAACAATATTTCAAAAAAACTCACGTACACCAAAATACCTTTCCAAAAATACATCTGTCATTACGTAATCATTTCGCAAATCCCCAATTTGCTACACTCAAAGAACATAAACAATTCCCATAACTTAGAAAGAATTATTTAAAGAACACAACAAGGGTTGACACAAATAAACACACCCAATTACAACGTAGGGAGTCGTTCAAACCAATTTCTTAATAAATTTCCCTTTAAACTAGTTTCACAACAACTATATAATTATCTGAACCATCTGCACCTCTTATAAAACACCAAAAACTACTTTGAATAAGCCACCATTGTTTAAAAGACACCAATTTTTTAAAAAAAACAAAACTAAAACAACACGCTTAAAATGATTTACTACAAATTAAAAAATCCACATTTAGACATACACAACTCAATTACCCTTATAAACTAAGTTCCCACCAACCAAATATCACCTAGAACCCAACATGAAATCATTGCACCAAAACAACACATATTTTCATGTGCAAAGTCCAATTTAAAATCAATTTCACACTCAACTATTCTAAAACCACAGTTGCACCATATAAACAATTGATTAAACAATTTTCATTTCAATTTGGAAAGTACACAACATGGAAAACACACAAAAAGTGATTCCTCTTACTTTGAAAATGTCTATTTAAATACACAAACACCTAATGTGACCTGACAAAAACTTTCGCACAACTTATTAAACACAACCAATCATTTATACAACAACACACAGATAAACAACAAAAGCATACTATTTCGGAAACCCAATTTTCATCAAACGACCATGCTAAAACATTATAAACATAGATCGCACGAGGAAACTAAATCATAGAACATATTAAATTAAACTAACAAAAAAATTAAATTATCTAAATGATGCAAAGGCATGGAACCACCTACATCTGGTGTCGAAGACCCCAACACTCGGCGTGAAAACTCAATCGCTTATCGTTCGCACCACAATGAACCTAATGCGAACCTGCAAACACGAATTCAAACCAAAGAATTCAAGATAAAAACACAAAATCAGAACATATACCCGCTGGGAAAAAAAGACCAAACTCATAAGAAAAGAAAAAAAACAAGTATAGGAAGACATACCCAGGGGGTTGTCATCGGAAAAGGGGAGGAGAGGGAGGCCATTTGGGAGTTGCAGGGTGCACCGGCCGGAGGTATGGGCGGCGCCAGAAAAGGAGGTGTGGTCCAGGTGAGTCCTGGGGTGAGGAGAATTGGCTGGTTCGACAAATGGAATGGAGGAGGAGAGGGATGGGGTGCGGCACGATGGGGGATGCGGAGCAAGAATAAACGAAGTGGGGGGGGGGGACCTTTGACAGGGCGCGACAGACTTCTCCGGGTAGGAGGGAAGGTCCGGCGTGATGGAGGCGGGTTGGCTGGACAGGGAGGGCGCGACGCACATAAGGTTAGGGGGGGAAGACCTCGCTGGACAAGGGGGGGGGGGTGGAGAGAAAGGGAGGGAGGGAAAGGGAGACAAAAGAAAAAAAAGATAAATAATAATAATAATAATAATAATATGTAATAAAATAAATAAAAGAAATAAGTGGAATAATAATTATAATAATTATAATAATATCACATAATATTAGCCATAGTATTTATTAATCCTAAAAAATATATTTTTTTTCATTAAAACAATTCCTTATAGTTTACTGAACTTCTTATTTAAATTTTATTTCTACTGCATTATTTATTACTATTTCATTATCCCGCTATGTTACAACTCATTTAAAAGGCGGGCAGACCATGCGGATCTCAAAACCATGCCTCGCTCATGCGTCCAGTGACACAAAACCAAAAAAATTGCTATAATTATATTAATAATAATAATAATAAGACAATAACATACTTAATAACCTAAATAATAAACTATAAAAAGATCAACCAAATAAAAATCTATTAATAAAAAGAATACTCTAAATTAAATTGTTAACCAATAATATTGTAATATTCTCAAGTGACATTAATATTATCATTATTATTAAAACTCTTCTTATTTAATTTTATTTCATTAGTCAACCATCGGGCATGACATGCGTCGAGTTGGGCGAGGTCGCGCGGAGACCCCGGTGAGGCTGTGCGATGTACACCGCGGTGCGCTAGACGCAACAAAGGGAAACTCAACAAATTTAATTCAGGACTCGACTCGAGACACCCGATTCCCATTAAAAACAATAAAATAAATAATATAAAAAGGATGAGTGTGGAAATGGCCAAGGAAACGTACCTCTTATATCCAAAAATCACACTTTAATTATTTGTAATACAGATGATGATACTTCAATATTCCCAACACTATCGCCAAGTGATTCTCATGATTAGACCTTGTCCTTGAATACACTAATATTTCATCCATAAATAAGAGCACCAATGAATCCAAATATCACTAAAATATCTGATTCATTAATTCCATGAAGTCCGATAGTGAATTCTTAAGACAAAAAGACATTACCACAGTCTCATAATGGCCATATCTACTCCTGAAAGCTTTCTTTGGAATATTCTCCATCCGAACTCACAATTTGTAATACTCTGATCATAATTCAATCAGAGAACCAATGGTCATCCCTCAATTGTTCAAATAGATCATTAATTTGTGTAATTTGGTACCTATTCTTTATCGTAACTTGGTTAGGCTTATGATAGGCTATATATAACCAAATAGTTCCATCTTCCTTCTTTATAAACAAGACCAGTGCTACCCATGGAGACATACTCAGATGAATAAAAACCTTTCTTTCCATCCATTAAAAATTCACTCTCAATTCACTTAATTTTCTTGGTTCCATCCAGTAAGTTGGAAGGGAAATAAGACTGGTCTCCGGAAGGATATCAATCATAAACTCCACTTCTATCAAAGGGGGAAACCCTGAGAAATTCTCAAGAAGGACATCTAGAAACCGATCCACCACTGCTAAAAAACTATTATTCTCAATCTCATTCATTGATTCCAAATCAATACTACCAATTGATAAGAGATTATTCCAACTGCTAATGCCAACAAGCCTATTTCACCCACCATTATATTTCATTCTCCTGTAAAGAGATGATCGATGTCGTTATCAGTTGTAAAACTGACCACTATAGTATAATAGTCGATGTGGGCCTTGTATGTTGTCAACAAATCCATACCCCGGTTTTTATCGAAAACACTCATCTCAAGAACAGATAAATCCCATTTTATCTTGGCTTTATCAACCATTATAAAACATGATCTACAATGAAAGGGTCGACAATCTCTTTGGCCAATAGGAGTTTGAATTTTTATCATAGAACTCATTATCTGAACTTTTAAACTCAAAAAATCAATAGCACGAGAAGAAATAAAGGAATGGGATACACTCATATCAAAAAACACTTGTATAAGGGTGAAATTTAAAAGAATTGTACCTTACATATATGTTCCAGGATGATTACCCACAATAACCTATTCAGATCTATATAATTTCTTTCTTGTTTCACTTTTATCCTTGTTAACATTTTGAGATTGAACTACCTATGGAGTCATAGTATTCCTAGAATCACCATGAATAGCTCTATTCTACTGACAATATTTGTTTTTCTTCCCTCATCTCATTGAAGCATATGACACCTATGACACCTGAGAAGTGTCCTGAACACCTGACCTTAGAGAACTATGAAAATAGCACTAAAGATGACCCATTTTGTTTCAATTATGACATGCTCTCAGCGGTGACATACACTCTTACTTCATGTGGTTGAATGAACCAGATTGGAAACATATAGCTTAGATCTTTGATCTTGGACAATGATTTAAGGATCCAACCATTGGATTCTGATTCATCATCCCTCATGGAAATAGGTTTCCCACTTTCATTTTCTTCCATCATTATATTTCCCACAATTTCTCGTGGGTATCAACATGCTTCCTCCTCCCATATCTCATGAGATGCCTTGTTCAGACACTATTTCTCTATTCACCAGCTCTGTATTTTTCGTATTAGAAAGCACAACAATATTCAAGTAAATATCCTACCTCAGTCTTGATTCAAAGATGTGTGACTTCAAGGATGCACTAGCAGCAACCTTGGAGGAAAACCACACTAAATTCATGAATTTATCTTCATACTCCGTGATAAAAATATTTTCCTGCCTCAAGATAAATAAATCTATAATTCTTTAAATCGTGAACATATGAGGATATAATTATATGTTAAATAGTTCCTTAAAATACTCCCAACCAATGCCTTGATCTACATTATCATGCACAGCTAAATCCCACCACTGGCCTATATGATCTTACAACATATAAGTTTCCTACCCGACATTCAACTCTTCTAGTGTGTTGATGAAATCGATGATACGATTCCTCTTATTTAGCCACACCTCTACCTTTTTGTGTTCAAAATCACCCCAAATGATGGGTAGCATATATTTCTAGAATTGGATGGATGGATCCACTTTACTTGGCTCATCCATCCTATTTCCAATATACATTGCTTGAAATTCTTGGACAATACTTTGAACTAGATATTGGTTCACCTGTGCCTTACGTGAAACCACATTCTCAGCAGTTTCGTCCGATTGGTTTCTATGACTCCTACCGGGTGCCATGTTCAACCATTAAAAAAAATTGCTTTTCAAAATCCAACCATTTTAAAAATATAACAACCATGCTCTTTTCAAAATATTTCATTTCAAAACACATTTAACATTGTTCAAAAATCAACAAATTGCACAAAATCATTGATCAAAATGAAATATGCACTCCTATTGAGAAGTAATTCTTCTAATGCATGTCATGCTCATCCCATTGGCTAAACCCATGATAGTGAAATTCCAATTCCTATAAGTGTCTCCAAAACAATCATGTATCAAAATCCCTAGTAACATGATGTCCAACATAAAAAGTTAGTTATGTCTTTTTTACGTTCTAAATTTCAAGTCACAATGATCCTACTCCTTTATACTAACTCTACACAAGGAATATACTAGAATGAATTTCAACTCCAAGACTGTAATGTCCCAACTCGGGTTCCACGCGATGGTTCCCTAATCCGGTTGGCCGCATGACATGAAGCACACCTCCCAGTACAAGAGAGGCTTCCGACTAGCAGTAAGGGTATGTAAAATCAGTTATGGAGAGACAATACCATCTTTTATCAGAGTAAAACACCAACAAAAATAGATAAAAAATTATGAAAGCATATATAACTAGAACAATATCAATTTCATAAGATAATCAAAATAACAAATAAAATATTCAAATGAAATTGAAAACATTCTATGAAAATATAAATGTCATGTTCCTAGGAAATCAACTAAAAATAAAGAAACTTGTGACTCCCAATAGGGTCTCGAACCATGTTCGGTTCCCTTATCCAAGCTCCAACCCCAATCAAAAATATAACATAGGGACCATTACCTTAACCTATCCTGCAACCGTAAAGTCTATTCGAGTACCGATCAGGAAGCCCAAATAGGGTGTGAGTACAACTTAGTAGGCCACCACTAATGGTGTCTAAAAAAATTCCAATCAAAATATAGAATAAGAATATCTATAAAGAAAGGAATACACTGTATAAATAAACAATTCTCACATTATCATTTATTCTTTATTTAATCATATTAACTCCAGGGATCCCGAGGATACTTGTACCTCTATACTCGCATCAGCTTAGGCCAGAGCCTAAATTGTTCCCTAGGTAATATCATATCTTAATATCTACTTTGACTCATACTGGGGTTCAAAGTATTCAAAGGTGATATGATATATCAACACCTATTTCGAAACATGTTGTAGTTCGAAGTATTATCACATGAGGCCATATCTCAGAGCTCCTTTATTACCAATCATTATATTCACACATAAATTCCAAAGATACCAATAACAAATTCATAAGTAAGATGACCATGTTACCATTCTTATTTCTCAATATAATGGCCATGTTCCCATTCTTTAACACATAAATACAATGACCATGTTACTATTTATACTTCTCATTTTAATGACTATGTTCCCATTTCATTACACACAAGTACAATGACCATGTTAGCATTTATAATAATCACTTTAGAACGATCATGTTCCCATTATTTCAAACATAATTAATTTATAATTAATTATCCACCTTAATTCCATTACTAATTCAATAATTAGTTAAATACATCAATATCCTTAATTAACTCCCCAATTAATTAAGTATGACAGTCCCAATAATTAATTCATCAATTAATTAATCAATAACATAATTTGTATCCCATAATTAATTTTCTAGAATTAATTACATCATTATAAATATAAAATCATCATAACTAATTCCAAAATTAATTATATATATTATAATATCAAAGCACATAATTAATTCATGATTAATTATCTCAATCTAGCTAATTCAATATCCCATAATTAATTATCTAGATTACAACCCCTAACACTCGTCCTCAATTTCTCAAAATTAATTCTCCAATAGGAATCACCCTTAATATCATGATCAATTATTCAATTAATCATTTAATTCAACCATGCTTCAATAAATCAATTGGTCAACCTAATTAAACCAATTTAGGAATTCAATTGCTAAAAAATTCTAGAAATTATAAACTATTTCATACTTGCATGAAATGCATGACTATGTGAATTAGAATTTATACCACATACCTTAATTCTCTGATGGATGTCCATTTAAAAAAAATCCACAAAATTTTAGTAGCACAACGATGTAGGTATGAGTTTAGGATTTAAGTCCCTAAAGCAAGATCAATGATATCAGGATCATATCAATCTAGATCTAGATCTACAATCCTTGATCAAGATCTCAATAATAAGGATTAGATCGAAGATACATATGATAAATTATAGCAAGTGATCAAGGAAATATATAAGAATGATCGGGATATGCATTGGGATGAGATCCACTTATCAGGAGAAGAGAATATCATCGATTCAGGATTTAAATATTGAAGAATAGAGGTCGGATGAATGTAGAACCCCCTTAGAAAGCACTGATTTCATCCAAAAACATATAGGTATAATTATAGGTTGAATAAGAGGTGTTTTAGGGGTTTTTTGGATTCTAAAACTAATTTTCTAGAGAAAAGAAACCGCACAAATTGTTTTCTATGCAGGGGAGCACATTTAGGTAAATCGTTCGCTAACTGTGTGAACCTCACTATCTAGGGTCACCCGGTTACCTGGTTTTGGGGTGCAAGGGTTGATCAAAACATGCATCAAACTTGAAAATACATTTTTCCTAAAAGTTCTCTTAAAACTCCACCTAAATTCACACCATGTCATAACTCCAATAAAAGTTTCTTAATAATAATTAAAAGTACCTAAATTTCACTGGAAATAACACCCGAAAAGGTCGGGATCTTACAATCTCCAAACATTATAATAGATCATCCTTGAGATATAATTCTAAACTTTTCTAAGATTCAGAGCAAAAAAGATCAATCCATGGAGCCCTCAAGTCTGCTTCCCTTTCCCATGTTTCTTCTTTCACATGTCCATGTTTCTATAACTCACAAAATATTGACACAGTATTCCCCAACAAAACTTTCTCACTATGATCCAACACACGTATCAGATGCTCCTAAAAGGATGAATCAATCTCTAGGTCCACCTCATCCACATCGATCACATGAGAAGGTTTATGGTGATACTGTGGAAATTGTGACACATGTAAGACATCATGAATAGTGTTATATTTATATGGAAGAGCCAATTTGTACACCATCAACCTGATTCTCTCCACCAGCTCAAACAGTCCAGCAAACCTGGGTCCCAATATAACCTGCCTCTATATCCTATGGTGACCCAACCTAGGTGAAACACAACGGAACACACAATCACCCTATGTAATCCCTTGGGGTCATCTTTCTATTAATATACAACTTCTTATTAATATGAGCTATAGCCATATATATTCGAATCAACTACACCTACATTGATATATCCTATTTGAGACTCGATCCCAACAACTCCGACTCACCTACTTCCATCCAGCAAAGTGGTGATATGCATGCCCTACCATAAAGAGCCTCATATAGTTCCATCTATATAGTTTCTTGATAACTATTATTATAGGAAAACACCACTTAATCCAAATGATTCTCCCAAGAACCACCAAATTGAAGCATAGAATCCCACAACATATCCTCAAGAACCATTAGAGTATGTTTTGACTGCCCATCATTCTATGTGTGGAACATTTTACTCAATAAATCCTATGTACCAAGTGATATCTGCAAGCCCTAACAGAAGCATAAACTAAAGCGTGAATCATGATCTGAAACTATAATCAATGGCACCCCAAACAGATGAACTATCTCTTGAACATACAGTTCTTCCGACTCCTCTACAATAATGGTTTACCATATAGTTAATAAATGTTCTACATTTTTCATTTGATCCACAATGAACCATATAATATCATTCTTCCTAAGAATATTTAGAAGACCCACATAAAATCCATTATCAAATTGTCCCACTTCCATTACGAAATAGGAAGCAATTGTAGTAAACCTCCAGGTCATTGATGCTCCGCCTTCACCTGTTGACATGTGAAACATCTTGTTAGAAACCCTACAATCTCCTTTTTTATTCTCGGAAACTAAAAATATTTTTGTAGGTCATGGTAAATTTTGGTCACACATGGATGCACCACCCACTTCGAGGCATGTAATTATCACATGAGCTCCTCTCATATGTTCGTAGGTACAGCAACTCGATTCTTCACAAAGATGATCTCATCCTCATTTATCAACTAGTATGAAGGTGAATACCCACCTTCAATTCTTTACTTTGAGTCCAAGTACTCCATATCTTCATATTGTCTTTCCCTAATCCATCTCAAATGTGTTGACTCCACTACAACTAAAATTATAGTCATCTGCTCCTGATTATTCAAAACCACCACATGCATTTCAACCAGCAAAGTCATCATGTTCCACTTTACACTCATCTTCTGAACCATCTGAGTTTGAGTTTTCCTTAACAAGGCATCTTCTACACAATTTTTTTCTCCTGAGTGTATATGCCAGTTAAAAATAAAATGGATGCATATACTCTACCCATCAATTCTGCCAAAGATTCAAATCATACTATTAAAATATATACTTCAAGCTCTTGTGATCTATATAAACTGTAATATTTTCTACCAAAAGGTAGTGTCACAACACTTAAGAGCATAAACTACTACTTCCAACTCGAGTTTGTTTGTTGGTTAGTTCCATTCATGTGGCCTCAAATTTCGAGACACATATGCCACAAATCTATCCCATAACATCAACACAGCTCCGAGTAAGATCCCAGAAGCATCATAATAAATCAATTCCTTCTCACCTAACTCAGGTAAGATCAATACTAGTGTCATCGTCGATTGCATCGTCAACTTCGGAAAAGCATTATCATATGAATCGGTCCACCCAAACTTAATACCCTTTTTGGTCAAGACCAAAACCCACACTGCCAACCAGAAAAAGTTTTTGATGAATCTTTTATAATATACAGATAATCCTAGAAAGCTTCAGATATTGAAAACATTTTTAGGCTACAACCAAGAGACCACTACTTGAACCTTCTCTGGGTCCAACGACACACCTTCCTCTGAGATGATGTTCCCCAAATGTGTATATGATCAATCCAAAATAGAAACTTAGATAGCTTGGTGTATAACTGATTCTCTCTTGGTGTACTTTGGATTATGTTAAGATGTTGGGAATGATCGTCATGAGTATTGGAGTACACCAAGATGTTATCCACAAATTCCACCAAAAACTGATCTAGAAACAGATGAAATATCCATTTCATCAAATCCATAAACACTACTAGTGCATTTTTCAACACCAATAGCATTACGACAAACTCATAAAGGCCAGAAAAATTTCTGAAAGTAGTCCTAGATATATCAAAAGTCTCTACTCTCAACTGGTGATACCCCAATCTTATGTCAATCTTTGAGAACACACAACCTCCATACAAATGGTCAAATATATCATCGATCCAAAAAATAGCATATCAGTTCTTTACCACCATTTTGTTCAACATTCAGTAATCGACACAAAAAATTAAACTCTCATCATCCTTCTTTACAAACAATAAATGTGATCCCCAAGGTGAAAAAAATGGATATATAAATCCCTTATCCTCTAACTCTTCCAACGGAGTGTTGAGCTCTTGAAGCTCAGTCAATTCTATTCTTTATGAAGGAATAGATACTAGATCAGCCCCCAATATGAGTTTAATAATGAATTCCACATCTATCTGAGGTGGTAGCCCTATGAACTCTTTATAAAAGACATCATGAAATAGTTCCACTACTTGTGTTAGGACATCTGGACCAACACCCCCATCATCTAGAAATAGGCTAGCAACCTGTTTTGTGATCTCTCCCTATTGCTGAGTAATTGGCCATGCTCAGCCTGCCTGGTTATCCCACATTCCATAGTGAATATAAAGGTCGCCCTTGGGAGATGTAAATTCTCCAACGGTAACAATCTACGTTGGATCGATATGCGACTAGCTAATCCATACCCATAATCATGTCAAATACTATCAAATCAATAATATAGATATCCCAGAGAAAATGATATTATCTGATCTCTAGTGAACATTCCTATCATAGACAGATGTCTCTAGATCGTGTTCCCAACAATGTATCGATAGTCATTACTCTACTCATGAACTCCACCACCAGGATCAAGACATTAGCAATTTTTGCATATATAAAGGAATGAGAGGTAACAGTATCAAATAAGACACTAGATAAAGTATAAGCTACTGGAATAGTACCTATCACTATCGATGACCCAAACTCACTCTCCACAAGTCTAGGCTGCACTGCATGTAACTGTCGTACGCATCTTCCCCATGACACTATCTGACTCTACTGAGTAACACCACTCTTCTAATATGGGTTCTCTATCACTATATCACCACCTCTTCAACCTCTATCACCTTGGCTAGTAGAACTCCAGCAACACGACTAATATGGTGTAGAAGACCCCCTTCATGCAGTCTGACTCTACCTCAACACTAGTCTGTCGATATGGTCTGCATAACTTCTATAGGTGTCCCATATTTCTATAATACCGACACTCTATTGGTGGTTTGGGATAGTGTCTCTACATACCACATTAATGATAGATAACCCCTGTAAGGTCATTTCCAACCAAACCTCCTATCTGTGTACTCTAGTTCCCACTACCCTAGCTAAAGTTGGCATAACGAGGCTTCCCGCTCTCAAAAGTAACACCTAATTATCATCTAGTAAAAGCTACATTTACAGTACTAGAATAATTCCTCAGTTTCCATTCAACTATGATATCTCTATCCACAACTTCAACAAACTTCTTTAATCGAAAAAGATTGACATAGGACTAAATCTCGCACGTAAGTCCGTCATGAAAAATAATCACCGTAGTTGCCTCATATCCAACTAAAAATGTAGTAAGGCTTTGTAGATCTATCTATTATTCAATATAATACATCATGGACATGATCCCCATGGCCAAATGCATGAACTCTATAGCTTTCTCTTGTCTCAGCGTCTTTGGATAGAATTTTTCGAAGAACCAGTCCAAGAATACATTCCATAACATACCATTAGTTTTTCCATTTTTCACCTGAATGTCCCACCAATGCTTCGCTGATCCCCATATAATATCAGAATCCATATTGACCTTCCTCTCAAACAGAGTATCCAAATGTTCAAGTATTATATCTATGGACTAATCCCAAAATTTATCTCCCTTAGGTCGACCCTCTCTAGTAAATGTTGGAGGGTGATGCAACTAAAACTCCCTTGTCAAGTCATACATGCTTTTCACAACCTTATATAGGTCTCTTTTCATGAATTGAATGAAGATAGATAAGTTTTCCCAATACTTCCCCCCTTTATCTTTAGCTAGCACCATTGGTGCCTCGTGTTCCCTGACCAGAAGACCATTCCTAGCCATTTATTTTTGTTGGACTCTTAATAAGAATTATGGAGGCATGTTCTCTACAATTCCAAACACATGTATTTGGCCTCATAACACAACCTTAAAACATCTATGTAATAGGAATAATCCCTATAGATCCCAACATGTATTTTCCCCACATCTCACCACATGGTCAGAAATATGGCGCCATCACTACCCTTATCCACCATACTCATAGGTTTTGGTTAACAAGGTTAAACACACAATCATAACCAAGCTTATCATTTAATATACCCAATTATTATAATTTATTATTGCCTTTAAAATCTTTTTCAATTCATGTTAGGCATCATTTTTTCATTTTAAACTCACAAACAAGGAAAATTGTTCATGTTCAACAGCTTACCCATAACCTGTTTCCCCATGCGTGCCTAAAATGATGCATGCCATAATAACCCTACGTGCCTAGAATGATGCATACAGACTCAAATATCATTCCATTCTGGGCCACAAATCAATACAAAAAATTTATCATAAACATTAATCAAATCACACCATAAGTGTGTCACCCAAGGTGAAATAATATTCCAGTGTAATAAAAAATAGTAATAACAATAAACCTTCCCTAAATACTCGAGTTTTACCTTATACATGGGTTTGTAACACCCACAAATGAGCTCATTACCTATCCCCGACTCTTCCTATTTTCTTTTATACCTTTCCCCAAATTTTAAGACACAAAAATAAGAAACAAAACTCATCCTATGATACCACTTTGAAATGTCTCCTCCCAGGATCCATGCAATGGTGCCCCGAGCTGGTTGGCCAAATGACCTCAAGCATGCCTCCTCATATGCAAGAGGCTGCCAACTAGCAATAGGGTCTGGTTAGTCAGTAATGGGAAGACTATACCCTCTTTTATTAGTGTAAAACACCAACAAAAATAGATAAACAAATGTGGAATCATATATCACCATAACAATACACATGTCATAAGATAACCAAAACAAAAAATACAATATTCAATTGAAATGGAAAACATACTATGAAAATATAAGTGTCAACTTCCGAAAAACACTACTAAAAATAAAAAAAAATAACAACTTCCAAGAGGGTACCAAACCACGTATGGTTCCCTCATCCACGCTCTAACCCCAATCAATAATCTAATATTGGGCCATTTCCCTTAACCTATCCTATAATAGTAAAGTCTATTCGAGTACCGACCAGACATCCATAATAGGATGTGAGTACAACTTAGTAAGCCACCCCCGATATTTTCTAAAACAATTCCCGTAAAAATATAGTGTATACAGTTCTATATTAAAAATAAGACAATGCATAAATAAACAATTATCACATTTTAATCATATTAACTCTAGGGTTCTCAGGGATACTCAAACCTATATAATAGTTTCAACTCATGCCAGAGCCCAAATTGTTCCTTAGGTAATATCATATCTTAATACCTACTTCGACTCGTACTAGAGCTCAAAGTATTCAACGTTTATATTATATCTTAGTACCTGTTTCGACTCATGATGGAGTTCGATTCATTATCATGTGATTCCATATCTCGAAGTGCCATTCATACCATACATTAAATTCACACATAAATTCCAATGTAACCAATAACTAATTCACAAGTAAGATGACCATGTTTCCATTCTTACTTCTCAATATAATGACTATGTTTCCATTCTTTAACAAATAAGTACAATGTCCATGTTTGAATTTATACTTCTCATTTGAATGACCATGTTCCTATTCCTGTACTCACAAGAACATTGACCATGCTACCATTTATACTCATTAATTTAGAATGAAAATGTTCCCATTATTTCACACATAATTAATTATCCACCCCAATTCAATTAGAAATTCAACAATTATCTAAATACATCAATATCCTTAATTAACTCCACAATTAATTAAGTACGCCAATCCTATTAATTAATTCATCAATCAATTAATCAATAAAATAATTTATATCCCATAATTAATTTTCTAAAATTAATTATCTCATTCTAAATCTCAACTCTTCATAATTAATTCCATAATTATTTATCTAGATCATAATATCAAAAAACATAATTTATTATTGATTAATTATCCCAATCTAACCAATTCAATATCTTATAATAAACACCCTAATTAATTATATAGATTACAACCCCTAACTCTCATCATAAATTTCCCTAAATTAATTCTCAAATAGGAATACCCCTAAATCTCATGATCAATTCTTTAGTTAATCATTTAATTCAACAATTCTTAGATAAATCAATTGGTCAACATAATTAACCCAATTTAGAAATTCAATTTCTAAAAAATTATAGGAATTATACAATCTTTCATTCCTAAACGAATTCCTAGACAATGTGAATTATATTTTAGACCACCAACCATAATTCATTGACAGACGTCTATTTAACAGAAATCCCTAAAATTTGAGCATCACAATGATGTAGATATGAGTTCTTGATCTAAATTCTTAATTCAAGATCAAGGATATGAAGATCTTATCAATATAGATCTTGATTTACAATCCTTGATCTAGATCTCACCAATTAGTTTTAGATCTAAGAAATAGAGGATAAATTCCACCAAGAGATCATGGAAAGAGAGAAGAATGATCAGGATAGGCATCATGATGAGATCCACTTACCATGAGAATATTATATCTTAGATTTGGGATTTGAATCTAGAAGAAGAGAGGTTTGATGGCCTTGGAACACTTTCAAAAATATCTAAAATCTTCCAAAAACATCTATATCTAGGTCTAGGTTGAATAAGAGGCCTTTTTAGGGTTCGAAAGAATTTAAATTTTTTCCTGGGGTGAAAAGAAACTACACGCATGGTTTTCTAGGTAGGGGGACACAATTAGGTAAACTGTGCACCAACCGTGCGACCCTTACTGTCTAGGGTCACACGGTTACCTTGGCTTGGTTGCATGGTTTTATCTAAAATTTTTCCAACCATGAACAACCCATTTCCCTCAAATTTCTCTTAAAACTCCTCCCAAATTCACCCCATGTCATAACTCTAATAAAAAGGTACTTAAAAACAACAAAAAGTGCATGAACATTCACACAAAATAACTCCAAAAAGGCCTACGTCTTAAAAATACTCACAACCAATACCAAGTTTAAATCCAACCAAGACTACTACAACTTGTTCCACAAAAATTGGAAGGACCAAACTAATACCACTTGTCTCAAATAGATTTTGTATTGAACAAAATTAACACCATTTATATCATACCACCAAGTATTCCCAAAACCATTCCGATACCAATTAAATGAAAAATCTATTTCAATAAAACAATATTTTTTATTGAATGGATTTTTCCTTAAATCAAACCAAGTAACTATTTTAAAATCAATATTTTAAAATAATTTGTCAATGAACTTTACACAACAATTTCACAATTCTACACAAATCCATAAACCATCAATAAAAAAGGTTTTTACCATGATTTTCACACCAATTTCACAATAAATTTAAATAAATTAAATAAATTTGAAACTATGACTTCAAGTTCAAAATATAGGAGTTGAGAGTGAATCCATCTACATCAGATTATATGACTAAAATGTAGAACGACACTTAAACCCCAATGAAACCGCATTGAAACTCAAAAAACACATCTTAGATCACTTACCTATCATAAAACAATACAAAAAACATAATATTTGGTATAAAATATCTTATATATATCCACATAAGATTTTTATCTTTGAAATTGAGAGATATAGAGAATTAGATCTAAGAAAACCCACCAAGAACAACCAAGAACGATCACTTACCATGAGATTCTAGCTTCAAATCACCAAGAGAAGCCTTTTAATAACATCATAATAAATGGGTGAAGCTTCCTCATCCTTTTAAAAGATATAATATAGAGTTATGGACACATAAGAGGTAAAATAATAGAGTTATAGGTCAAAATATGTGAGATCCACAATTTTAGGATCTCACTTTTGACCCGTGCACTGTTAGTCACATGGTTTGGAAAACCAGGCATTAAACATGCACCATACACCGCCTTGAGGATAAACCTGACATGTTTATAAAACCATATGCAAACCATGTAAAATCCAACTATCCAACATAGCTCGGTTTCTCTAAGGCTTCTGCACGATTTGGACAAGTTGTGTGCTGCCTGTGAGCCATCCCTTTAGCCCTTGTACCATTGTGCATGGTTTCTTGTAGGTGCTTCATGATTTCAAAAATCCATTCACCAACTATAAACCCTTAGAAAAGTCCCCAAAACAATCCAAATGTTTTTCAATCTCTCCCAAACTTCACCCATATACTTTACATATGTAAAATAGAATAAATAAATGGTTACTAACTTGAAACTAGGGGTGATACAATGATGACCTATGAGATCTCCTAGTTGTGAATATTTTATTAATTCCTTTTTGTTTTCAAATTTTAATTAAATAACTTTTAAAGAACATAATTACCTATGTTGATTAATAATCCATCGCATGTAATACTTATTTTCATGTGTTGTTGTTGTACAATTTTACAATAAAGAAGTAAATTATTTTTAGATAAATTCATAGATTTTATGAATTATTACGTAATATATTTCAATTCCTTTAAAAAAAATAGAAATAAAATGTTTATAATTATAAACAGATTGTTTATGGAATGAATATTATTCAATTTAACCTAGTGTGTTTCACCCCCTTCCAAAAATATTGCATCCTTATAATTTTTTATTATTATTTACTTTACAGATTAAGATAATTATGGGTATATAAAGATAATAATGATTCCGGATATAGATTCTAAAAGACAATTTTTTTATTAAGGATGAATATTAAAAATATATTTCCCTTATAATAGAAAGATATTATGATTCACAACCATTTATTCCAAACACGCATCTATATCTTTTCCGTAAGTGTTTATAGAGACATACCTTCCACAACTTCATTTTAAAGATCCTCTTTCCAACAAAATAGTAAAAAAAATCTTATGATAATCTCTAATTGAATTAGATTAAATGATCAAATAAATATTAATTCTCAATCCAAATATATATTATTTTATGACACCTTCATTTGAACCTATGGTTCATTTTTTTTTTCAAATTGTCACACTTGGTTTATCCTATAAATATATTGGTTAAACCTAGGTTAGTTCAGTGGTATTATATCATACATCATAGAGTTATCCCTTAAATTAATTAGGAATTATATCTTTCATAATGGTTGAATAGATAATTTCATTAAACAATCAATATTCATTATGAGTGTTTAACCATGTGTTTTGTCTTAAGTCCACCCATCATGAACCAGAGTAAGGATTATGTTGATAGTCAAACAATATTTTTTTGGGTTATTACCCCTTGGAGAATCTATTACATGGTTGTATGAAATTATAAAATCCTTATAATGATTTAATTTCTTGGAGAATAATACAATATATATTTTAACAAAAATTAATGATGTTATCCAATACATAGATATATCCTTTAGACTTATCCCTTAGATTTTCATTGAATTTCTCTTATAATAATCCCTATATAGTGAAACATATTCAATATTTCCACCAATAACATATAAGGTTATCTATAACTTATAAATAATTACCAACCTTATCTTTTCTAGCTTCAAATTATCCTCAACAAACATCCTAACTTAAAAAATTATCTAAACCCTTATTTGATACTAACTATGATGCATCAGACCCACACTCCCAGATTTGGTTTTGAAAACACATACATCGCATATGAGTTTGATAGAAAATGACATTACCATAAATAACTATCCCATAATCATTTGAAATAAATCAAATATTTCATCAAAATACCTCCCATGACTTTTTAGGTTTAGAGATTTTGAAAATTAATAAAAAAATTAACTAATAAATATCATGATATTCAAAAATAAATGAAATTTTTTCCACTATATAAAAATACTCAATCTATAATTATTATGTTACATATCCCATAAATTCTCCATAAATTTGAATCTATTCTAAAAATATCATATGTCATATCTTTCTTCATAACCATGGGAAATGGAAAAATAAGAAGGGTGAGCTCAAAAACTCAGTAAGGGAAAACATATATCAGAATCTATGATTGAAAAAGCAATATGGAAGGAAAAAAATAAGAGTACAATATTTTAATATAATTGAACACAAGATCTTGAAACAAATAAATAGATGACATACCAATATAAAGTCACATGAATAATAATAACTAAATCCCTTATTATCGAATTCATAATTTCATACATCTTTTACCATCAATTCCCAAACCATGATATCATTATATCCATCAAAGGCACAACCAAGATATCTTTTATTCCATCAAGGTCACAACCATGACATCATGCTTGCATTGGGTATACGTACACCAAATACCCAAAAAAAAATTATCATGTGGCTGACCAATGTATTGAGGGATATATAATAATAGAATCCACCCATAACTAATTAAATTCCAATACATTCATCATATGAAATATTTAAATAACAATACCATACAAAATAAATAGGCCTTTATAAACATCTGTATTTGATTAAAATCACAAGGAACATCAATTCTTCTACCCTTTTCAATAAAATGTATAACATGATCCTAACATATGTAGATAAAATATGTGGATGGTAAAAAAATATAGTCAAATTAGAAATGTATTCAATGAACATATTTCTCTATATAGAAAATATACAAATTTTCAATATTTCCCCAATCAATAAATTCAATATCTTTCTATTTAAGAATACCAAAAAATATACATCATATTGAATAAGGGTTTTAAAGTTATGTAAGTAATTTACCTAATAAATAGACACATTAAATCTTTGTGAACACCTTTTAATCAATGAAATTAAATATAGATTCTTCATAATTGATAGTTATTAGAAGGAAAATCTTTCCTATAATATAGGATGATTTGGAACGAAAAAGGTAGTGATGAATCATTTCACTAGTAGAAAATAACATTACATAAGACATCAAGATAAATAATGTGTATAGAATCATTTGAATAATTTCTTTGATCAATTATAAGATATTTAATTGGTTAATGGAATAGATGAAAAATGCTTTTTATGAGTTTCAGAAAAATAAATTCTGATAAAACAAATATCCTTGCTATTTCGAATGAATTTTAAAAAAGTATTTTATAAAACTAAGATAGTAAGATTTAATTTTCAAAAAAACTGAAATTTAGAAGGAAAATTTTATTTAAAAGTCAAAAATGGCAGAAATATGTTTTCACATTGAAAATGTTAAAAAGGGATTCCATTTACAGTTTGACTAAAATGACCCATATACAAAACATTAAAAATTACTTTTAAACATTTTAATGAAATTATAAGAAGAATTAAATGAAATTAATCCATTATTGATTCATATATAAAGTAATTTTTAATAGTATCCAATTCATACACACATGGAAAAAGTTATGTTCCCTACTAAGGAGAAAATATTCGATCGGTTTTAATTACCAAAAACACATCATGTAAATTACTAGCCATGTGAAAATAAAATTTTGAAGAGACATGTAAAACCTCGTGAATGTCCAAATAAAAATTATGATGGGTTTTATAAATTATAAAAATTCCCCACATGTATTATCTTTCAGAAACAATCTTGATTTTAATATAACATTTCCAATGAAACTATTATAGTTTGATTAATATTTTAATCAAAATAAATTTAAAAAGAGGGAATGGAACTGAATTAAAAAAACCTTGAATTAAATACAATCAATGATATAAATTATCAAATATTTAGTTTATACACCATAAAAAGAATATGGTGATAAAAATCAAACATTTCACATTGATTTGAAAATGAGATGAAGAAATCCATACCTTAATTCACGACTTCAAGGAAATTGATCAAATATCCTGTATAAAAAAATAAATATATTTATAATCTATTTAATTTTTTTTAATATCTATTAAATTTTATTAACATAATTTATAATTTTTATCTATATTTTTATTACATATTTGTTATCTTTTCTCAATATAATGTGTGGAAAATTTGAAAAATTTAGAAAAGGTTTCATAATATTAGTATTTTTATTCTTTTTTTTCCAATTTTCATCATTATCAGATCATAAAAGGAAATTTTATTGATATTTTGTTATTATTTATAATGTAATAATTTTATTATATGAGTTTTTTTGTTATGGTTCTTATATAAGAAATTAACATCAAGTGTGTTTTGTTGATTTTTTACAAAAAAAGTTGTATTTTAATTAATGAGGGTAATATTATTGTTACCATTACAGAACCAAAATAAAAAAAATATTTGAATTTTTTATATAATATATTATTTCTAATTATGTTCTCATATTCAACCATTATATTGTTTAATACCACTGTTCAAGTAGGTGTTTAGATAGAACCAAACATGAACGTACCATAATCAATGGATAACTATGATTATAACAGTTGTTTATTTTATGAATAACATAATTTTGTCAGATTAATAATGAAATTATTTATATATTTTTAAGGCATTTAATCATATATTAATGGTTTTTCATAAATAGTAAATAAATTAGATGAATAATGAGATGCGCTACTTCATGGAGGTGGTAATTCACACATCACATGCTTAACGAATTCATATCTTGAAAAATGAGATATAAATAAATTTTATTATAATTTTTCTCCACATAATCATAATTAAAATATATATGTCACATTTATTATTAAATTTAACCCATAAAATCTATAAAAAGTGGTGATGGCGAAAAATGAAATTCGTTGATTCGTGGAGGTGGTAGTATGCCCAACGCCTGAATGATTGTTTTTTATTTCCTAATAGAAAAGGTGTAACATGGTTAATAGTTATTATATTAGATTAATAAAATTAATTAATTAAATAATTATAAAATTATATAGTTATTATAAAATTTGATTTGGGAATGTAAGAATGGAAAGAAAAGAAGTCAAGAAAAAATTACTCATGCTAAGGACTTGGGCTTTCTATTGGAAGACACTATGGAAATGGATGTCTTAGAAAAATATATTGTGACCATAGGATCATGTAAAAAAATAGGATTATACGGTATATAAAAATTGTATTGTTTTATGAAGAAACCAAATATTGGAGTGGTCATGAAGTAGTGGTGTGAGAAAACTTTTAAAATTGTGAGAATGACATTTTTTATAAATATTTGAACTTAATATGAAGAAAAAAACATGTTTTACAAGTAAATAAGAAAAACAAAGGATAAAAATGGATTATGGGAAGGTATAAGGTTAATAGTCCATCAACCATTAATTTTGATAAATTTTTTATTTCTTTTTAAATCCTTTACTCATAGAGTTTTCTCTTTTACCCTTTTTTTACTCAGGTAAATAAATTTAACCCAAGTAATTTAATTTTAATAGAAAATATTTAAATGAAAATTATTACATATTTTTGACCAATTTATTCAAAATATTAAAACAATTATCATATAAAATTTATATTTATAAGAAAACTCAATTTTAACATTATTGCATGTAACGAATAAAAACCTGTATTTTGAAAGAGTGTATTTGTAAGATTAAAATTTATGTATAGGGTAAAATAATCAATATATTTTATTTTAAAGATATAAATTGGTTTATTATAAAATATAGAAGATATTTTTTTATAAAATAAATCTAAAAACATATTTTAGAAAATAATTCTTAATTAAAATAAAAGTCTAAAAATAATTTTTATTCGAATATATTACTTAAGTACCTAAAATGTAAGTAATATGTTTTTCTAAATTTGACATTTTATTTTTAAAATTGAAATTTTTTATTCTTAAATACATATTTTCACAAATAAAATGTTTTATAAACTTCTTGGTCTTTCTTATAAAGTAATAATATTTAATGTTTTGGAAAAACATTATTTTAGACAACTTACATGAAAATTAAATTATTTAATAAAATCAAAAAAAAATTCCTATGATAGAATTGGTATTCTAAATCCAAAAAACTTTTTATTTATTTTTTATTTAAATTTTATAATGTATAAATTTATTTTTTAAATGATAATAAAAAATATAATGAAAAAATATTTTTATTGATAAATTGTGTTTTTCATCATTAAGTATTGTTAATATTATTTTATATCAATTATTAATTAAAATAATAATAACATATTAGTTAATATAAAATAATATTTTAATTTTTATCAATTTAATTTATTGTAATAAAAAATAAGACCCTTAATAAAACTTTTCTTTGAAATAATTTAGCTTTTATACTAAATTTACATTAACAAAATACCATTATACTTAACTATTTATATTATAAAATTTAATTTCACTAAAAGTATTATATTAAAATATTTAATTGAATTTTTTTAAATACATCATATAATATTTTAATGATAATAATAATACATAAAACATAAATATATATATTTAATTTTTTAATATTATATTTATATTTCATTATTAGTTATCCTATTCTACATTTATTAATAAAATATAATAATTGTGTATTCCTATTTGAGAAATGTATATCCCACAATCATATTCACAATTACTATATTTATATCAATCACATTTCAACTAATCATGTTTATAACAACCTAATTTTGTTTCAATATATAGACAAGCAAGAATCAGGCATTTCATTCCCGCTTTATAAGCCATACATCTCATTTTCATATAATTCATTTAAATCTCACAACATTATTTCTACATTCTTGATGTTTTTCCTCATTGTAGGTTTTTAATGTCTATTGGTGATCCACAAGGGTGAAGATGACAGAGAAGGCCTCTGAATATTGAATATTTTAGTGTTTCCTTTTTATTGTCCGCTTTTAAAATATATTATTTTTAATGATATAATAATCTATGGTGAGTAATAATATATGTTGTCTAATACATTGTATCATGTGTTTTTTAATGTTGTACTATGAATGAATATTGTTTTGTTAGTTTAATTCATATCTTGTAAGTCTTATCACATAAACCATTTAAATTTCATTGAGAAAATTGAAAAGAAGATTAGAATTTTAAAAAAATAGTATATTGAAAGAATATTCTTCCATGTAACTTGAGATGATATATTATCCCCGCTTAAAATTTCCTTCCCCCACAATTTTAATTATCACATAGTAATAAAAATACTTTAGGTTTCCTAAATACAATCATGATTTAAGATACAAATTTCAAAAGTTACATACCATTTTGTTTTCGAGATCACTTGTTAATAGATATTTTCCCTCATATTAGGCATATATTATGATACTCAACAATTTATTCCAAATATAACTCTATAGCTAAGTCTTTTGAGTATCTAGAGATATACTATCCGCAAATTCATTTTCAAGATCCTGATTCCAACCAAATATTATAACCAAAATGATTATAATAATAACCATTAGAATTATAGTATATGATAATTTAAATATTAATGATCAATCCAAGATGTTTTCATTAATGAACAATAATTTCAACTTTGGATATTTTTTATTTCAATAATTTCACACTTGGTTCATCCTATAACTCTCTTGGTTCAACATAGGTTACTTGATGTTGTGTTCTCTCAATAACTTTTTCCTAATCTCATAAAGTAATAAGTAAATAATTCCATCATAATGTATTATAAAAATAATTTCATATACTAAATTATATCCCTTGGGAGTGTCTAGATTGGTGGGAAATATCTGGACCACTCACCTTGTACTAGAGTGAACGTTGAGTTGGCACCCAACATTCCTTTTCTAAATGATTACCCCTAGGTGCATCTATGGCAAAACCACATATACATTCCAATATCCAGATAGGGATTCAATTTCTAGAAGAACCAATCTATCTCAATTTTTGAGAAAACATCATGATGTTATCCTATACGCAGACATACCCCTTAGACTAATCCCTCATGTTTTTATTGAATTTCTCTTATCAAAATCCCTAAAAAACATAAAATATTAAATATTACCAAAACTAGCCAAGATGGTTATCTATACCTTAGATATTATTATCAACATTAACTTCTAAACCCATAAATTATCTTTGAATAACATGCTAACCATTTAAGTTATATATACCCCACTCTGATAGCAACAATGATTCCTCAGAACTACACTTTCAGATCTGATTCCAAAAATACTTACATTAAATACTATCTTGATAGAAACTATAGATTTCTCGACATAACTAATCCATAATCACATGATTCAAAGAAAATATTACATTAAAATACATTAACATAAAATATTATTATTATAGCTTCAGATAATTTTGAAAAACATTAACTAATAAAGCCCATGACTTTCTCAACTAAAGGACAATTTTCCTGCAATATAAAAAAACTACATAGTCTATAATAAGTATTCAACATCTCCAAAAAAATTACAAATACGAAATATTTTTCTAGAAATAAAATGTGTAATAATTTTATTCATAACTTCAGTAGATGAAAACATTATAAGGGTGATCTAATAAATTCTATAAGGGAAAATATATATATATAACTATCATTGGATAAATAATATTGAAGGAATAAATGAGAGTAAAATATTTCCATATAATTGAACACATGAGATTGAAATAAATCCATGGATGAAATAATAATATAAAAAATCACATAGATAACAATAGAATAATTCTTGGTGATGGAATTAAGAAAACCATACATATTTTACCATCAAGTCCTTGACCAAGACATCATTATTTGCATTATATTTATAACCAAGATATCATTCTTTCATTAAATGTTGTAATAATGCCTTCATAATTTCATTGGGTTGGCATACACTAATTACCCAAACCTTTTGTATCATTAAAAAAACAAAATCATGTGGATATATAGTAATTATACCCACCTATAAATTTTTAATTCCCAATGTAGCCACCATATAAAATATATAAATAAAAATCCCATGCACAATAATCTTACCTTTATAAACATATCTACTGGAATAAAAAAATTCACAACATCAAAACTATTACTCATATCAATAATATGGTTAAAATAAACATAAATCATACAGAAAATGAAGGTGGATGGTTAAACAATACATAATAAACATCCATATTGGGTTAAAAATTTAATGATTTTGAATATTTACCCAATAAATAAATGAAAAATAATTTCATGTTAGAACCCATCGATCTAATAATATAAAATTGTTATGTAAATAATTTACCCAATTAATAAACATATGGAATATATATGATATTACTTCAATTAAAGGAACTAAATATTGAGTTTTCATAAAGGAAAGTAATTGGAAGGGAAATAAAGCCCATAATATAGAATGATTTGGAAAGAGAAGACAATAATATATCATTTCTTTAGTATAAAATTTCACTAGATAAGTGTATAGAGAAAGAATATGGATGGTATAATTTAACTAATTTTTTTAATCTAGAATTCGACAGGCTAAAGGGTTGTGCCTTAGATGAAAAACACTTTTAAGAGTTTTATAATATTCACTTTGGAAAGGAGAAATATCCTTGATATTTTGAAATAATTTTTAAAGAAATATTTTATAAAACATGTAGAGTATGAATTTATAATTTTTAAACATTAAAATTTAGATAATAATTATTATATAAAATTCCTAAATGAGGTAAATATGTGTTCATATAGAAAAATTTAAAAATATATGTTTTACACACTTTGATGAAAAAGAAACATATGGAAACCAAAAATATTCATTTGAAATTTTTTATGGGAAGTAAAGAAATTTTACAATAACCACAATTAATCATTGAGAAATATGTAAGGAAATTTTCAAAAGCATCCAACGAACATATACCTACAAAAATGGAGTTTCCCAACCATGAAGAAGATATAGGGTATATTTCAAGTAAAATAAATACTTTGGGTAAAATATTTGTCAAAGGGAAATGAAATATTGAAGGGGAATGTAATTCCATATAAGTATCCAATGAAAATTATTAGTTGTTTTAGAAATATAAAAAATTCCATAGATGGATTACCTTTAAAAATTTTTATTCATATAAAATTAATATTGGATCTAAAACCATTACAGTTTTAGTAACTTTTCAATCATAACACTTTTAAATATGGGGCTTGAAATTGAACAAAAAAACACCATTAATAAAATAAAATTAATGATATAACATATAAAATTTTAAGTATACAAATCATAAAAAAATGGAATGTAAAATCAAACATCTCTTATAGATTTGAAATTGAGACAAACCCTTACCTTAATTCACAACTTCCACTAATTTACACAAACCCACTATAAAAAAACAATCGTAATAACCATTCTAATGACTGTATTAATATCTATAAAATTTTATAAAATTCATTAATATTTATTATATTCATGTATATTAGATAGTTATTATCTATTTTCAATATCACTTTTGAGAAATCGTGATGGTTTTAACTAGTTTCATAATAGAGGTACTGTTTTTGAATATTGTCCAAAATATCATCATTCATAGATAATAAAAAGAACATTAATTTATCTTTAATAATTATATATAATTTTATAATTTCATTCTATGGGATTTTTTGTTATGGTTCTTATTGATGAAATTGGTGACAAGCATGTTTCAGTGATTTTTATTAAACCAACAATGGTATCATAGTTAATGATTTTAATATTAATGTAATAATTATTGAACAAATATGAAATATTTATATTCTTATATTTATTTTAAATTATTATTAATTAATTTCTTATATAAATTTATGCTAATAATTTATAGAATTTTTTCATTTAGGTGGTTAGATCTAAGTAAACATGAACATACAATAATTAATAGATGATTTAGATTATGAATGTGGTTTATTTTGGGAATAATATAATTATTATAGAAGGATAATAATATTATTTAGAAAAGATTAAGGCAGTGAATAATATTTTAAGAGGATTCAAAAAATAAGAAATAAACTAGATGAAAAACAAGTTACGTTACTTTGTGGAGGCAATAGTTCACACAATACACGATTAATGTTTTTTTTCTAAAATAACAAGATGAATATAAGGTGGATTATAAATTTTCTATTAATAAACATTATTATATTATAAATTTCACATTTATTCTTCAATTTTATATTTTTAATTAGTGAAATTAGGAGGTGGTGAAAATCAAATTTCATCGCATCATGGTGAAGGTAGTCCACATAATGCATGAATGGCTATTTTTTATTAATAGAAATTGAGAAATATGTATAATAGTTAAATCCCTATCATAAAAATATTCATTATACAAAAAATACCAATTTATTTAAATAATAATATGAAATTTTTTTTGGGAAAGTAATAATGAAAATAAAATATATTGGAAAAAACATTATCATGTTAATGACATGGGATTTACTTAGAATACTCCTTTGAAATGGAAGTATTAAGAAATTATATTTTGACCATAGGATACTATCAAATGAATAGGATTCTATGGTATGTAATAAGGGAATATTTCTAAGAGGAAATGGAATTTGGGAGTGGTCTTGAAGGGGTGGTGGGCGGACCCATTTATAAGTTGTGAAAATGTAATTTTTATTAATATTTAAACTTAATATAAAGATCTAACATGTTTGACATGTCAATAATTAAAGTAAAGAATGCTTAACATTCATGGATATTACATCATTTTTGATGAATATTCCACACATTACAAAATTGCATGCCCGAGGTCCATAATAGTTTAGTGTCTTTGGAAACATGGTACAACATATTCTAACATTGTGAAAGATATTAATGGTTTCCCATAAGGATATTCCCATTAGTTACCCATACCCAAAAACATTCTTCATAACTTAGGAAAATGAAACCTAATAAAGGGTGTTTTATATGACTAGTATGGGTAAACAAGGGAGATATTTAAACATAATCATGAGCATAAGGGTATGATAACATGATCATAACATTAGAATATCATACCCTATATATCAAAGATCATAATCAAGATTCATTGTATAAATATTGGAAGTTAATAATACATTAATAATAAGGTAATCATGATCATAATCCATGAAAGTATAAAATAGGAATACGACCTGGAATTTGAAGCAGACACACGATCAAATAAAATAATTCTCTTTAAGTCAAGGATAATTTAAAAAACTTATCAGTACATTTAATGGGGGTTAAAAATATTGGTTGGGACACACCACCATCCCCAGTTGTAACCATTTCCATATAGTGGAATGGGTTCACTCCTCAAAACATCTTTTTTGATAAGGTTTACTTCTAATACCAAATTAGAAGTCAATGTTCACTACCATGACCATCTCAGCGGACAATGACCTTTACCGAACCAAGTTCACTCCCCATTCCATCTTTTTCTATGTCATGAGATATAAATCTTTACCCAAGTCATTAGAGATGGATATAAATCCCATACATCTCATTAAAAAATCAATCATATGTGAGCCATAATATTATAAAAAATTCGTCATATCATGATCCATAAAAAGAGATTTTGTTTTATAAAAATCATATCATAACCCATGAAATGAAACAAGTATCATAAACATTTCATCATATCATAACCTATCTAAAAGATAAAGGTTTCTTAATCTTAGAATACCACATTAAATTAAGTGGGTTTCATAAAAGTTTTATTATGGTATAATCATTGGATAAGTAAATGGTTTCATAAAAAAATTTAATCATAATCATAAAAAATTCAAATAATATATAAGAATGGTGTCATTATATCACGTCCCTCTTAAAGAATAAATTATTTCAAAGGGAATAATTTTATATATAGATGGATTTTGAGAGATCACATAGATATTTTATTACGGGAAATTACATTTCATCAAAAATAAATTTTTAAATCATAAAACAATTTCAAAATCCTTTTCTTTTAAAACAACTTTTAAAACATATAAATTAATCATTAAAAATAATTGAAAACATTTCTTGAGGAAAATACAATTTTATCTATGAAAAAACATTATTTAGAACATAAACCATTTTGAAAACCTTTTTCTTGGAAAATATATTTGAAAATATATAAAAGGAGCTTTTAAATCATTTAAAACACTTTTTGAACATAATTCATTTATGAAAAAAAATTTCGTAGAAAATATCTTTGAATATATATAAAGGAAGCAATGAAAATTATTTGAAGAACTTCATGAATATATAACATTTGTTAAAACATTTTTCTTGGAAAATATACTTCAATAAATGTAAAGTAATCTTGGAAAATAATTTAAAACACATCTTGAAGATAATTTTTTTAAAAACATTATTTGAAAAAAATGTTGTTAAAAAACCCTAATTTCAGACCAAAGAGAGAAATAAAGCCATATTTTCTTAAAAACATTTTCTAAATTTTATTAATTAAAAATTAGTGTAAAAACGACATAATTTCATTAATATATAATTAATTATTATAGTATAAGAGTATTCATCATATTTATTGATATATTTCTCATAATATTTTGTCAATGGATGTATAATCGTAAACAATCTCGATAAACATTGAGATTGTATCAGTAAAATATTAACACTTTAGTAATATTGAATAAAAGTCCCCTTGAAAGAATAAAATTATATTAAGAATAAAATATAATTAAAATAAGGATATTCATTATATAACATGTAAAAGATAATTATATACTTCTTTTAAAATAATATAGGCTTATAACATAACATGTGTGTCAAAGAAGGTAAATTGAGACAAAATTACTTTACCGATTTGGTAAATTTTGAATCATAAATCCCATAAAAGAAAGATAATAAAACGGATATTTAAATTCACATAAATTTAATTTTAATAATCCAATAATACATTCATGTATAGTATATGCACCACATAGAATAAAGGAGTTGTGAATATTGTATAAGTCTCACAGAAATAAAAGTGAGACTAAAAATCTATTATAATAGTAAATTTTGAATAATGTTCCATAGTAAAGAATACCATAAATTAAAAAATTTAATATTATGAAATAAATTAAATTAATGATGTAAAATTTTATACGGTATTATATACACCACACAAAAGAAATGAGTGGTGAATATGGAATATGTCTCACAGAAATAAAAGTGAGATAAGAAAACCCTTACCTTAAGAGATGACATTCAATGTATATGTTAAAACCTCTTATATAATATATATAAGTTATTATAAATCTACCTCAGAACCTTATTATTATTTTAAATACCCTATATGGTTTTATAAAATCTTTAAATTACCCATTTATTAACAATTTCATGATGAAGTTACATTTCATGTAATAAAAACGTTGTTTTTTATATGTTTTGACTTGTTAGTCTTAAACCTATTTCATAGATCATGATTTTATTATATAAATAATCGAATTTTTTTTTAAATATAATATATATTCATTTTATGATTATTTATAATAATCTATATAATATATAAATATGAAATGAAATATATAATTCATGGAGATGGTAGACCGTATGTACGCATGAACATTCTTTCTGTTTTCTTATTATATTGAAAGAATATGAATAAATGACATATATATATTATAATTAAATTATAATTCCTATTTGATATATATCATATAAATTTACTAAACCCATCCTTAATACATTCAATGTAATGTGTGAACAAATCGCATTGCTTAGAGGAGGCGATAATCCACACATCCAAAAACCAAGTTATCATATTCCCAGAAAATAGAAATCATGAAAGTATGCATTATATAATAATTAAAAAAGAATAAATAAAACCTAAATACATCATAAATATCATATATAAATAGTAATTGCATAATTATTTCCAACCGTAAAGGTGTTAATGGAAGAATGAGCGACATCGGTTCACGAGGTGGTAGTCCTCCATACACATGAATGACGATTGTGTATCCCATTTAATGGAAGTGTGTGTGAGTTTAGGTCCAAACTATTAACATGGAAACATATCAATACATTTACGATATTGGGGTTATTTTATAATCACGTAATAATAATAATTTAATGGGTGGAGAAACAAATAAAACAAAAGTGTTTATTGAATGATGTTACCTCTTCTTTGGGTAACACATTTTGGTTTTCACCAAAGGGATTCATTGGTTGAATTTATACCCAAAATAATTATTCTATTGTGAATTTATGGAATATTTAATCTTATTTTTAGATGTTTTTTATGATAAAAATGGATTTATATGTGTCACGACCCGTCCTCGAGGCCCGTGTCGTGACTACCCCAAGCCCGCCTTCCATAGGCCAGGGGCTGGCGACTAGCACCAAGGCATAAATACCGGTAAAGGGAAGGCATTTCCTTTGTAAAGAAAACAACAAACACCACAGAGTAAGCAGGCAGAAGTAAATACTAAGTAAAAACGGGTACAACAGTACGTGTGGAGAGTAAGTGGGCCAGAATACAAACCCAAACTGAAAGTAAAGTACAACTCGAAAGGGAAAACAAAAATTGAAAATTAAAGCCGCAACGTCGAGTCGTCCACTGGAAGTCCCACCTGAAGGGTGGGTACTGTTAGCCTCCACTGCTCCTCGGGTCTATCCGACCACTCCGAATACGTCCCACCCAGTGGTCCACCTCCAGGTACCGTCCTGCTCCGCAAGCCTCCACCACGATCAGCGCTGTCCGTCATCTACAACCAACACAACTTAGTGTGGGAATAGCCCATGCAGGGGTGAGTATAAGCTACTCAGTAGGGACCCTAAGACCCCCAAACGTCTCCCAGAATCCACAAAGGATAATCCACAAGTTAAAGATACAATCATGAAGTAACATCCGACACGGCTTAGGTATATGCCCATACATATACCTAAGTCATCAATTCTCACTCGGCTCCAACATCCGAGCTCAAGTACAACCCAGTCCATATAGGAAAGAAAAACGTAAATCCACATAGGATAGTAGAACACAACCCACAAAGGAAAGCAAAACGTAAATCCACATAGGATAGCACAACACAATCCACAAAGGAAAGAAAAACAGGGTTTCAGCACACACAGGTATACTTCTTCGAATGACGATAGAGATGATCACTGTTCCATCTAAGTCGTCGGACCCACAAAGGATCGATAGGTACTAACCCCCGCAATGACCGACAAAGGATATGACCCACAAAGGATCGATAGGTAACTAACCCCCGCAACGACCCACACAGGATCGGACCCACACAGGATCGATAGGTAACTAACCCCCGTAAAGACCCACACAGGATCAGACCCACACAGGATCTGTAGGCGCTAGCCCACACAGGACCGATGAGCGCTGACCCACATAGGATCAGACCCACACAGGATCGGTAGCACTGATCCAAAAAGGATCACTGAGTGTTGTAGTCATCACCGTCGAATCCACTGAGGATCTCTGCAGACTCGTCGTCATCACTGTAGCAGTCGCAGCCAACTCTAGGATTCCCGCACACAGAAAGCACATTCGGGAGGGTCCTCTCCACGAGCCGAGAGGCTGATACATCTACTGACACATAGTACAGAGTTTATGTATCCAAAAGTTTCGTATCGTCAACAGGAACTCAACGTCGCAGACGACGCATCAATCGGACGCCAGATCTGAGAGTTATTGGCTTTTCAATACCAGGGGCCCGGTTGGTTTTTAAGGAAAAACCAACCCGACCATACTCCACCTATGTCCAAACCTCGGGCAGATTAATCCAAAAGATCCGTCTCACTTAGAGGAAAACAACAAAGTCGACGACACGTCAATCAGACGTCCGAAGCTCAAGATATGAGTGTTTCCGCTCCGAGGGCCCGGTTGGTTTCGTGTACGAACCAACCCATCCGAACCCAAAGTATTCAGAAATCTTGAGTGTGATATACCGAAACGACCGTCTCGATCCAAGGATCGCATCTCCGCTGACGGTGCGTCGTTCAGAGGCACGTAGCTCATGTTATGAGCAAAAGACCGAAAGGGTCCGGAAATGGGGGGTCTGGGCCCGGACCGACCTGGCCCAACCACCCTGGGTCGGACAGAACCGGCTCGACCCGACCCGGGTCTGGGTCTGACCCGGTTTGGTGCGGCCCGGCCTGGCCTGGGTGCGACCTGGCTGGTGGGTCAGCTCGGCTCGGCTCGTCCGAGCGGCCGAGCAAGGGAAGTCGCGGGGCGTGATGTCCCCGCAGGAAGAGGAGTCGCGGCCCCGCGTGGGGCCGCACTTGGTCAGCGGACGCGGAAAAGCCACCTCCCGTGTCTCGTTGAACCTGCGCGGTCGTGAGTCTGGTCGGCCGCCGCCGCCGCGACTTCAGCCACGCCGGTGCCCCGCGCTGCCGGTGGATTCCGCGGGCCACCGGAGTTGCTCCGGTGGTCTGATTCCACTTCCGTCTGCGCCATAGCTCCTCCCGGGTCCCGTTCTTCACTGCGGAATCAAAAAATCATCTCTGCGGCCCATTTTATTGTCGTATTCCATTTCCCACATCAACTAAGAACTGCGGAGGGTTGTCAGGCCGTGTTTATTTGGCACGCACCCTCCGCGTTTGATGATAACAATCGGGAAAAAAGATCAACACATGAAAACATAACAAGATACAATTTTAATAAATTAAAATTTCACTTCGATCCAAGGCTCTTTGTTTTAGAAGGAAACAACTAAGGGAATAAAATATTATTTTCCAATAAAATCCCTACCTCGTCATAGTCGTCGAGCGAGCGTTCTACGCCGAATTGATCGTCACGGTAGGAGATGATCGCCGCGTCGCGGAAGGGCGTCGCGTTGTCGTGGAACGGTGTCATGTCGTCACGGAAGGGTATCACATCGAAGATCTCCAAGGGTTAAAGAAACACCTGAATTTAATTATTACAATTAAATCCATGTTGAGGATAAAAACCACAAAGGAATTTAAAGGAATGCAATCTCTTACCTCAAAGGACGATCGAAGATTTGTCGTGGGGAGTGAACGTCGCGGAAGAAGCGTCGGTGTCGCGTCGATCTCCGGGGGGCGGGCGTTCTTCGTCACCCTTCGTCGGAGGCCGGCGTTCTTCGCGTTCTTCGCGTTCTTCGAGTTATTCGCATTCTTCGCGTTCTTCGCGAAGGGGGAGGAAGATCTTTAGAGATTCTCCAATGGTTTAACACAACATTCAAGAAGAAGGTGTGTTGGCCTTATTTTATTAACATGCCAAAAAATTGAAAATGTGTTAATAAACGAACAAAATTAATTCATAGAATTAATTTCAACGAACTTAACCACCCAATTAATAGGAGCGTTTAATAGATTAAGAAACGCCCACATTGACTTTCATTTAAAAGGTTTTTCACAGGTGCTTTACTAAGCGGAAAAGAAACGGTGGGGCTCGTGCGGGCCCCACCTCACAAATATCCTACCAAGAGGGGAGGATATTTTGGGTTCCACATCAGCTTAGCTTAAGAATCTTTAAGTGGCATTAAGTGGCATTAAGTGAAATAAAATAAAGTTTGTCGTACCACATTATTTTATTTCTTAACTTAAAGCCCAAAAATTTAAAAACCACACCCGAGCAAACACAACTCTAGAAGAGGCATTTATATGAAAATACCGGTGATGTGATTCCATCGGTACCCTCGGAATTCGATTCCGAGCAACGGTTCAAAAGTTAGAAAAACCCGCTCGTTCGGTCACTGAATGTACCCGAGCCCAACTTTGATAAATGATTTCGGGCACACCGGGCCTCAGAATCAAGTGCCGTCAGAAACTGCATTAATGAAAAATTCCAATGAAAATTAAGAAAAAAAATTTCCTTGAAATTTACGAGTCTTTACATCACTCCCACCTCAGGGCTTTACGTCCCTGTAAAGATACGTCATAAGCTAGGGAAACATATGTGGGTAGTGAGCACGCATCTGAACCTCCCGCTCCCAAGTGCTCTCCTGGAGGTTCCTGTGCTTCCATCTGATGCGCACTAGAGGAGTCGACCATCCACGTAGGACCCGCTCCTGTCGATCCTCGATCACCACCGGGACCTCCACAAAAGTCACCCCATCATCAACGTCTAGCTCCCCATGGTCAATGATGTGTGCCGGGTCATTCATGTATCTCCTCAGCTGGGATATGTGGACGATGTCATGCACCCGGTGCAATTGAGGTGGTAGATCCAGGCGATAATCCACCTCGCCAATCCTACTGAGGACCTGGAATGGTCCGATGAATCGTGGAGACAACTTTCCACCTTGGAAAAATCTCCTTAATCCACGTCGAGGTGAGACACGCAAGAAGACGTGGTCACCATCCTCAAACTCTAGTGGCCTCCGCCTACTGTCAGCATAAGACTTCTACCGGCTCTGAGCTGTCCTCATCCACTCCTGGATGACCTGGACCTTCTCTGTCATGGCCTGGACCATCTCCGGTCCCACAAGTACTGAATCCCCAGGGTCTATCCAGCACAAAGGAGATCTTCAAGGTCTTCCGTACAACGCCTCGTAAGGTGCCATCCCGATGGTGGAGTGGTAGCTGTTGTTATACGCGAACTCCACCAAGGGTAGGTGGTCCTCCCAGCTGCGACCAAAGTCGAGGACACATGCGTGAAGCATGTCCTCGAGAGTCTGAATGGTCCTCTCCATCTGACCATCCGTCTGAGGGTGAAAGGTGGTGCTCAGATGTAGCTGCGTCCGGAACACCTCCTGTAGCCCCTTCCAATGCTGGGAAGTAAAGCGAGCATCTCAATCCGAGATGATAGATTATGGCACACCATGAAGCCGTACAATCTCCTGAACGTAGAGACGCCCCAATCTCTTCACTGAGCCCTGCTCGCTGATGGGTAAGAAGTGAGCCGACTTGGTGAGTCGGTCGACAATCACCCAAATGGAGTCGTGACCTCTGGAAGTGTGTGGAAGTCCAGTCACGAAGTCCATAGATATCCCATACCACATCCACTCTGGGACCTCCAAGGGCTGTACCGAGCATGTTGGTACCTGATGCTATACCTTTACCTGCTGGAAGGTGAGGCATCGAGAAACGAACTCTTCCACAGCCTTCTTCAAGCCCGACAACCAGTGTTATCGTCTGAGATCTTGGTACATCTTCGCCACTCCAGGATGTACCGCCAAAGGAGAAGTGTGACACTCTCTCAGCACCTCATCTCGTAATGCGACTGGTACCAAGGTACATCCTCTGAAAAGGATGTCATGCTCTTCTCCAAAGTAGAAGCAATCTGGTGCCTGTCCTGAGGATATCTGTGCACGCCGCGTCTCACAGTCAGCGTCCCCACGGTATGCCTCTCTGTCTCGCTGCAGTTGTGGAGGAGTGACTATGAGAGACTGAAGGAAGGCTTATCCATCCCTATCCACAAAGGATATCTGCAAAGATGCTATATGCTCTATCACCTCCTCAAGTAGCTGGATGCCCGTCCTCCTACTAAGAGCATTAGATACCACATTCCCCTTCCCAGGAGTATAGACTATCTCAAAGTCATAGTCCTGGAGGAACTCGAGCCATCACCACTGTCTCATGTTCAGGTCCTTCTGTGAGAAGATGTACCTGAGACTCTGAGGGTCAGAAAATACTGTAAAGCACTCGGCCATCAGGTAGTGTCGCCATGTCTTCATGGCGAAGACCACTGCTGCTAACACCAGGTCATGGGTAGCATAGTTCTGCTCATGCGGCCTCAACTGATGTGATCCATAGGCGATCACTACCTTCTCATACATCAGGACACATCTGATTCCGGTCCCTGATGTATCGCAGTAGACTACGTACCCTACTCCCTCCCCAGGAAACCTCAAGATAGGTGCGATGGTCAATCTCTGTCTCAGCTCCTGGAAGATCAGCTGACATCTGTCTAACCACACAAAGGGTTTACCCTTCTTCGTCAAAGATGAGAGTGTCGCCGCAACTCTGGAGAAGTCTGGCACGAATCTCCAGTAGTATCCAGCTAGTCCCAAGAAACTCCGCACCTCTGTCACGCTCCACGGTGGCTCCCATGCTAGCACTACCTTGATCTTCGCAGGATCCACTGCAACTCCCGCCTCAGAGATGACATTCCCCAAGAAGTGGACTTCACGTATCCAGAACTGACACTTCAAGAGCCTTCCATAAATCTTGTTCTCTCGGAGTGTGTCTAGTACAACCCGTAAGTGGTTGGCGTGATCCTCCTCAGTCGTCAAGTATGTCAAAATTTCATCGATGAAGACCACGAAAAATCGATCAAGGTATGGCTGAATGATTCTGTTCATCAGGCCCATGAACACAGCTGGAGCATTGGTTATGCCGAATGGAATAACCAAGAACTCATTGTGACCATACCGACATCTGAAGGTCGTCTTCTCCACGTCCTTGTCTTGAACTCTGAGCTGATGATAGCCTGACCTGAGGTCTATCTTCGAGAACCACCGTGCTCCCTTGAGCTGATTGAAGTGGTCATCAATCCTCGATCGTGGATACTTGTTCTTCACTGTCACCTGGTTTAGGCAATGATAGTCGAAAAACAATCGCAAGTTCCCATCCTCCTTCTTGGCGAACAATATCGGGGAAGCCCATGGTGAAACACTGGGTCTGATGAAACTCTTGCCTTGCAAGTCCTCCAACTACACCTGTAGCTCTCGATGCTCAGCCGGGGCCATCCGATATGCTGGAGTGGATATTGGGGTTGTCCTGTGGTATAGCTCAATATAAAAGTCTACCTCTCTGTGAGGAGGTAGCCCTGTAATGTCGTCGGTAAAAAAGTCTGCATACTAATCCACCAATGTAGGAAAACTAGGACTCCGTACGTCAACTGCTCCTAGGATGAGGCTAGCCAAATGATGAGTGATGGGTTGTCCTCTCCTCTGCGGAAGTCCATCCTGTGCTGCAAAGGATCCCTTCTCGCTGGTGAAGGTGAACCTGCTCCCATCGGTGTGTACACATCGCACCTTGTGCCTAATAGAGTCAATCTATGAATGGACTGTAGATAACCAATCCATGCCTATGATGACGTTGTAAGGCCTTGATGCCGCTAGAAGAAGATCCCAGCCGAAGCTCTCGACTCCTAGAGTAAGCTCACACTACCGGCACCAGTGCGTAATCATCAAGTCTGCTCCCATAGGAGTCTCTAGCCGTAAGGATCGAGCCAACGGCTCTGTTGGAATCTCTGAGCTCCGAACAAGGGCAGCAGCTATGAATGAGTGACTCGCTCCTGTGTCTATAATAACTGCAGCAAAGGTGGAATAGAAACAGATCGTACCTCGAATCATCTCGGGCGCTCCGTGGTCGTAGGCCTCCGCTGCCTGGAGTTGTGCCTGTCTCTACCCGCCAGCTCCCTGTGGCCGAGGTGGACCTCCTGGTGGTGGTGGTGGTAGATCCTCAAAGAGTCTCCCACCACCTGCTGCTCGGCCAGCTCCTCTGCCTCGTCCGCCTCCTCCCTGCTGACCGCCACGGTTGACCCTCTACCTCTTCCTGGGTGGCCCCTCAACCGTCTGCTGCTCCTCGGCACGGTGGGTGGGGCAGTCACGAGCCATGTGACCCTGCACGCCGCATGTGTAGCACTGCCTGCCTCTCGAAAGACTGGCTCCATGCTGTGTGCCCCGCACTGCTGAGCCAGTGTCCTGAGGTTGTCTACATGAGGGTCTGCTCTGCCTGGACCCCTGATTCATCCGTCGACTGCCTGCTGAGGAAGACTCTGCTATGTGCCACCCCGTGTTAGGTCTCGCCGCTGGAGAAGTCTCAGCAAGAAAGCTCTCGATCAAAAGGGCTCGCTCCACTACTCCTGCCTGAGTCGGAATGCTGAGGGAGATCAGAGATGCCCTGATCTCGTGTCTCAAACCCTGCTCAAAGGTCTGGGCCTGGAAGAACGGGTCCCATACCGTGTCTGTCGAGTAGCGAGAGAGATCGGTAAATATCACCGAGTACTGGGCGACCGTGAAGCATCCCTACCGCAGCTGAAAAAGCTCCTGGATGTGCACCACACGGAGGGTGTTCGGGACGAACTCTGAGTGGAAGAGGACCTCATTGTCTGTTCAGAGGAGTGATGCCTCATCGTGTAGCTGGAGCATCAAGATCCACCATCGGCCCGCTGCTGTGTGAAGTAGGCTCGCTACGAGGATCACCATGAGGTCTGCTGGTGTCCTCACTAGCCTGAAAACTCGTACAACTGCCTCCAGCCAGTCCTCGGTTGCATGTGGGTCCATCTCCCCGCGGATCCTGGGCGGTCGCTGGCGCTGGAACTCATGCAGTGCACTGAGGCGACGTGCATCGTCAGCGGCTGGTGCTGGAAGCATTGGTGGCTCGCAGGGTAGAGGTATCGCCGGTGCCTCTGCTGTCAAAGGTCCCTATACCGAGGCCTCGTCGCTCGACTGGCTGTCGTCACATATGACTCTCGGAACACTAGATGGTTGCCGTCGTGGGGCCATCCTGAATAGGAAACAGGTGTGCCACGGTCAGAACAGTATACCTGGTGAGCTGATACAAAGTAATCACAAAGAAAACTTGAAACACACATGCAATCAATTTTTTTGTGCATTAAGTCAGAAATCAGAAGTCTGGATCCTGGTGTACGGATACGTCGGCCGCTGAACCGACACTGGGCTCCCTGGACTGATAACCACACATAATACGCTTAACAATATTTCTTCACATAGAAGAAAGATCAGAGTCTACTGTAGAACTGAACTCCTCTGATACCAATTTGTTACGACCCGTCCTCAGGGCCCGTGTCGTGACTAACCCAAGCCCGCCTTCCATAGGTCAGGGGCTGGCGACTAGCACCAAGGCATAAATCTTGGTAAAGGGAAGGCATTGCCTTTGTAAAGAAAACAACAAACACCACAACGTAAGTAGGCAGAAGTAAACAATAAGTAAAAAATTGTACAACAGTAAGTGCAGAAAGTAAGTGGGTCAGAATATAAACCCAAACTGAAAGTAAGGTACAACTCGAAAGGGAAAACAACAACTGAAAAGTAAAGCCGCAATGTCGAGTCGTCCACTGGATGTCCCACCTGAAGGGTGGGTACAGATAGCCTCCACTGCTCCTCGGGTCCAGCCGACCGCTCCGAATACGTCCCACCCAGTGGTCCACCTCCAGGTACCGTCCTGCTCTGCAAGCCTCCACCACGATCAGCGCTATCATTCGTCGACAACCAACACAATGTAGTGCGGGCATAACCCGTGTAGGGGTGAGTATAAGCTACTCAGTAGGGACCCCGAGACCCCCGAAGGTCTCCCAGAATCCACAAAGGATAATCCAAAAAGGAAAGATACAATCACTAAGTAACATCCGACACGGCTTAGGTATATGCACATACATATACCTAAGTCATCAATTCTCGCTTGGCTCCAACATCTGAGCTCAAGTACAACCCAGTCAACACAGGAAAGAAAAACATAAATCCACACAGGATAGAACAACACAATCCACAAAGGAAAGAAAAACGTAAATCCACACAGGATAGCACAACAAAATCCACAAAGGAAAGCAAAACAGGGTTTCAGCTCACACATGTATACTTCTTCGAATGACGATAGAGATGATCACTGATCCATCTAAGTCGTCGGGCCCACAAAGGATAGATAGGTACTAACCCCCGCAATTACCCCCTAAGGATCTGACCCACAAAGGATCGATAGGTAACTAACACCCGCATTCACCCACACAGTATCGGACCCACACAGGATCGATAGGTAACTAACCCCCGCAAAGACCCACAAAGGATCGGACCCACACAGGATCTGTAGGCACTGGCCCACACAGGACCGCTGAGCGCTGACCCACACAAGATCAGACCCACACATGATCGGTAGAACTGACCCACAAAGGATCGCTGAGTTCTGTAGTCATCGTCGTCGAATCCACAGAGGATCTCTGCACAGTCGTCGTCATCACAGTAGCAGTCGCAGCCAGCTCTAGGGTTCCCGCACACAGCAAGCTCATTTAGGAGGGTCTGCTCCATGAGCCGAGAGGCTGATACATCAACTGACACATAGTCCAGAGTTGATGTATCCAAAAGTTCCGTATCGTCAACAGGAACTCAACGTCGTAGATGGAACGTCAATCGGACGCATGGTCTGTGAGTTATTGGATTTTTGGTCCCAGGGGCCCCGTTGGTTTTTAAGAAAAAACCAACCCGAACGTACTCCACCTGCATCCAAACCCTGGGCAGAGTAAGTCAAAAGATCCATCTCACTTAGAGGAAAACAACAAAGTCGAAGTCACGTCAATCGGACATCCGATGCTCAAGATATGAGTGTTTCTGCTCCGAGGGCCCGGTTTGTTTCGTGTACGAACCAACCTGGACGAACCCAAAGTATTCCGAAACCTTGAGTGTGATATACCGAAATGACCATCTCGATCCAAGGATCGTTTCACCGTTGAGGGCGCGTCGTTCGGAGGCACGTAGCTCAAGTTATGAGAAATAGACCAAAAGGGTCCGGAAATGGGGGGTCTGGGCCCGGACCGACCCGGCCAACCCCCCTGGGTCGGCCCGACCCGGGTCTAGGTCCGACCCAGTTTGGCGTGAAACGGCCCGGTTAGGGCCGACCCGGCCGGTGGGTCGGCTCGGCTCGGCTCGGCCGAGCGGCTGAGAAAGGGAAGCCGCGGGGCGTGCTATCCCCGCAGGAAGAGGAGTTGCGGCCCCGCGTGGGGCCGCGCTTGGACAGCGGACGCGGCAAAGCTGCGTCCCGTGTCTCGCCGGACCCGCGCGGTTGCGGGTCTGGTCGGCCACCGCCGCCGCCTGTGGCCACCGGTGGATTCCGCGGGCCACCAGAGTTGCTCCGGTGGTCCGATTCCACTTCCTTCTGTGCCATAGCTCCTCCCGGGTCCCGTTCTTTACTGCGGAATCAAAAAATCGTCTCTGCCGCCCGTTTTGTTGTCTTCCGCCATTTCGCACATCAAAAAAGAACTGCGGAGGGTTTTCGGGCCCTGTTTGTTTGTCCTGCACCCTCCGCGTTAGGTGATAACAATCCGGAAAAAATATAAACACATGAAATCCTAACAAGATACAATTTTAATAAATTAAAATTGCACTTTGATCCTGGGCTCTTTGTTTTAGAAGGAAACAACTACGGGAATAAAATATTATTTTCAAATAAAATCCCTACCTCGCCGTAGTCGTAGAGCGAGCGTTCTATGAGGAATTGATTGTCGTGGTAGGAGGTGATCGTCGCGTCATGGAAGGGGGTCACGTCGTCGCGGAAGGGCATCATGTTGACGCAGAAGGGCGTCACGTCGATGATCTCCGAGGGTTAAAGAAACACACAGATTTAATTATAACAATTAAATCCATGTTGAGGATAAAAACCACAAAGGAAATTAAATGACCGAAATCTCTTACCTCAACGGACGATTGAAGATTTGCCATGGGGAATGAACATCACGGAAGAAGCGTCGTCGTTGCGTCGATCTCCAAGGGTCGGGCGTTCTTCGTCGCCCTTCTTCTGAGTCCAGCGTTCTTCGCGTTCTTCGCGTTCTTCGCGTTCTTCGCGAACGGGGAGGAAGATATTTAGAGATTCTCCAAAGGTTTAACAAAAAATTCAAGAAGAAGGTGTGTTGGCCTTATTTTATTAACATGCCAACTAATTGAAAATGTGTTATGAAATGAACAAAATTAATTCATAGAATTAATTTCAATGAACATAACCTCCCAATTAATAGGAGAGTTTAATAGTTTAAGAAACACCCCAGTTGACTTTCATTTAATAGGGTTTTCGTGGGTGCGTTACTTAGCGAAAAAGAAACGGTGGGGATCATGCGGGCCCCACCTCACAAATATCCTACCAAGAGGGTAGGATATTTTGGGTTCCACTTCATCTTAGCTTAAGCAGATTTATCTGGCTTTAAGCGGCTTTAAGTGAAATAAAATAATGGTTGTCGTACCACATTATTTTATTTCTTAACTTAAAGCCCAAAAATTTAAAAACCACACCCAAGCAAACGCAACTCCAGAAGAGGCATTTCTAAGTAAATATCGGCGCTGCGATTCCATCAGTACCCTCAAAATTCGATTCTGAGCACCAATTCAAAAGATAGAAAAACCCGCTCGTTTGATCACTGAACGTACCCGAGCCCAACTTCGAAAAATTATTCCGGGCACACCGGGCCTCAGAATCAGGTGCTGTCAGAAACTGCGTTCATGTAAAATTTCAATGAAAATTAAAAAAACAAATTCCCTTGAAATTTACGGTTCTTTACAATATGTGTGTAAAAATGAGGGGGGGGGTACCCATTTATATTCGAGGAGGTGTGACATTCTTATAAATACAAAAAGGTAAATACTATTGAAAGGAATCCCTTACATAATGTGCCTCCAATAATGGTAAATATTCTATAAAATGGAGTATAAGGTTTAAATATGGCCATAAAATGGATTTTGGACATGTTTTTAGGTTATTTGGACCCCTAAGATAATGTTTATCAACTAAGTAAACTCATTTTATCCTAATCGTTGTAATTAATTTAAACCACTTTCACTATCTTTTTTGGTCAAAAACATTGTTAGTCACTATGTAAAGTATAAATTATTTTGATTCCAAATATAGAATCCTTTTTTTCAAATCCTAAAAACATATTTAGAATAAATTAATTTAAAATTAATCTCACAAATGTGACGAGACAATGTCCTTTAAAAGTGAAAATGTTCGAATGTTTGAAATGTGTTTTTATTTATTTTCAATGGGAAATTGATTCTAAGAAATGTATTTTAATAATAGATGTATAATTTAACTAAATATACATTATAAACAATTTAAAATATATTTTTACTATAAAAATAAATTAGATGAAAATGTATTTTTAATTAAAATTTGGTGTTTTTCATAACTCATCAAAAAATGAAACTTCTCAAAGAAACACAAAAAAGGATTTTTTTTTAGATCATGCATTAAAAATAGAATTTAATTTTGTAAAATAAAAATTGTAAATGCTTGAACAATTAATTTTAAAACATTTATTCCATTAAAATGTGGTAAATATTCCTCTTTGAAATATATATATTTTCGGACTGAAATTCTATTCATTATTTTGTTATGGCTATCAAACATTTTGGATGAATGTAAAAAAATTTGGATTAATTTTAATATATAAATTTCATTAATTTGTCTAAAAAATAGTGATTAAATTAATTTATAAACATTAAATTCCTTTCTAGGCATAATAATTGTTTTTTATAAAATCACATCCTTTATATTCAATTTTGTTTTTCATTTCTAATTAATTGATAAGCAAAGAATTAATTTTATAAAAGGTTTAAATAATAGATTCATAATTTAGTTAATCATATCCATATTTTCCATTCCAACGGCTAGGTTATAAATATTAATATATTTTAATAATCATATTAATATTATATTATAATTCAATAAAACTCAATCTTTCATGTAATGCAAGATATCAAAGGAACGTATAATTATGTGTAATAAATGCCAACCATAGTGTTGTGTATAGTGAAATCTAATCTATGTGTTTCATGTAGTGACATTATAACTTGGTGTTTTGTATAATGCATTCATAAATTGATGTGTATTTCATTGAAAGATATCAATGAAATTTAATTTATACAAAAAATAAATTCCTAAAAAATTAGGGTGTAATACTATACCCTCATTAAAATTAATTTCTACCATGAAATTTTCTAGGGTTTTGAAGGATTAATACTAGAATGTCTCATTCATAGAATCCCACATTTTAAAAATGAATACTAAAACTTCCTTTAAAAAGGGAAATTTAGAAACCTAAAGGTTACCCAAAGTAACTGATAATTGGGTTTTCTTATAGGAGAACATAGGAGAACATAGGTTAACATTTGGGCATGGAAGAAAAATTTAAATAATTATAGAGAGTGATAAATATCACTGATCACAAGAATGTGGGTTATCCAGAGAACGGTAACGAACAAAAAACTAAAAACAAAATTGGTGTGAAAGAGGACATTTATATCTTAAAAACTGATAATAATAAGGAAAGATTTTATTTTATGATAGTTTTCCTAAAATTGAATAAATTTCATGATATAATACACTTACATCATTTTATTCTATTTCATAAGAATAATCTCACACTTGGGTTGTTCCTTGACCAATTTTCACTTCACCTCTTATTCTATAAAATGAAAGTGGATTTATTATCTCTAAATAACTAACAGATCATAATATTCCGAGGTAGAATGCAAGAAAATATGTTTATCTTTCTTTATCATCAAAACTATGTTTTTAGAACAAGCTATCCAATATGCATAAATACTTATTTAGCGAAAGAATACATTAATATTTGAAAACTTCTCAGATGTTTAACTTAAACCATTATGCAAATGGTTAAACTTATAAAAATTCTGAAAATGAAAGTCCAAATATTTAGAAATAATGTCACTAAAGTTTTCAAAATCATCTTAGCATTGATCCCCCATATCTCATAAAGTATCACTTGGTTGTCACATACCAAACATGTGAATAACTTCATCATATTTTCTCTTGAAACATTGAAATAACATGAATTTTCAAAAAAACCTATTGAAAACACACATGCTTTATTATTTCAAATATTATTGTATATATTAATTAAATCAAAAAAGGTTGTAAACATTATCCATGATAACATAGACAACATTTTCAAGATATCAATAATCAGTTCCTTGGTAATCAGTACTATCCAATTTTCGTTATCCATAATCATTTCTTTATCCAATATAAACACAATTTTCTCAAAATCAGGAACACATTAAGGGTTACCTTCCCTTAATAAAATTATCACATTTCCATTAAATCACCTTTTTAGGTCATCAACACCATTCAATATATTTTTTCAAATCCTTACTATAAATCATATACTAAATGATTCTTATAACATAATAATTTAATTCCCAAACATATATACTTGAATCATCCAACTTTATTATTAAACAACTACTTAGGCTTCATCATCTAATTCCATAATACCTCTTTCCTAGAATATGAAATGAATCATGTATAAAGCTTACTCAACCTCACTTTCATCATTGTTCATACATTTAATATAAAAAAATACTATTAGAACATCCTATAACTTTCACACGTCATTATTGTTAACTTTAACATTAGAAGTATAAACAATACTTGTTCCACCTTCTTGATTCTCTTAATTATATTTCCACTTAGGACACCAATTTTTATAATACACATACTTTCCACATCTGAAACATTCAATCTTATCGCAGTTCCTTTTAATTCCATTTATTTCCTAAGACTAAAAATCATAGTGTGAGCAACACTTATCATGGTATAAAACCACAGAATCATGAAAAATTTCTTATAGGATTTCCAAATCATGACAGCTTCTTTTAAATATGTTACACCTTTGGATTGTCCTTATATATATACCTAGAAATATCCTTATAAATTTCCTTATGGATATCAATAATGTTTTCTTATCCTAGATTTTAAAGGTTGAATAAACCCTTCCATTTATACTAACTATAGTGACCCATGCTAAACATACATGTATATTACAACATTTTAGATAAATATTCAGTACAATACAAAATTACATGCTTGATGACCATAATAGTTTAGTGTCTTTGAAAAAATGGAACACAATATTCTAACTTTGTGAATGATCATCAATTTTTTCCAAAAAGATATTCCCCATTTCTACTCCTACTTAAAAAATTTCTTCACAACATAGGGAAAGGTAACATAAGAAAGGGTGAGATCAGATTCCCAGTAAGGGTAAACAAGGGAGATATGTATGAATACTCATGCGAAGAATTATATGATAACATAATAACAAAATTATAATATCATACCCTTCATATAAAAGATCAAAATCAAGAGTCATGAAATAAATATATGGATTTTATAAGACATTAATCACAAGAGAATCAAGATAATAATCTATGAAATCATAACATAGTAATAAGAAATGGAATTTGTGGAAGACACGTAAACATATAAAATCGTTCCTTATAAGTCAAGGATCATTTCCAAAACATATATAGGGAGTTTTTGGGGGATACATCTACTAGGTGGGACACACCACCATCCCCAGTCATATACCTTTAATTATAGTGGAATTAATTCACTAACCAAACCATATTAATAGTCAAGGATCACCCCCAGACCATCTTAGTAGTCAAGGTTCATTCCCAAGATAATCTTTGAAAAAAAACTCCTGTACAGAATCGAGTTCACTATTTGTTCCAGCCTTGTCTTTCCCATGAGATATAAATCCTAATTCAATGAATTAGAGGGAGATATAGGTCCCAACCATATCATAATTAAATCATACATACATGTTCCACAACATAATAAAACATTCATCATATCATAAATCATAAAAAGAGGTTGGGGTTCATAAACATCATATTATAACCCTTGAAATAAAATGGGCATCATAAACATTTTATCATATCATAACCCATGTAAAAGATAAAGGTTTCATAATCATAGAAATTAACCATGAATGGAATCAGGATTCATAATTATTTTATCATGGTATAACCTATGGAATATAAATGGGTTTAAAAAACAACTTGTAATCTTAATCTTAAACCATTAAAATAAATAATAAGAACGATTTCCTTGGATCATGTCCCATGTTACACATAAATTATTTCGAAGGGAATCATCTTATATGGGGATAGATTTTCAAAAATAACTTGGATAATTTTTGAATGGAAATTAAATTTCTTTCAAAATAAAATTTTAAAATATAAATCATTTTCAAAATACATTTCTTTGAAAACCACTTTGAAAACATATGAATTTATCTTTAAAAATAATTTAAAAAATTCTTGAGGAAAATATCCCTTTCACATTGTCCAATTATTTTTTTAAAACATGAACCATTTTTTTAAATAGATTTTAAAACTTATTAATAAATATTCGAAATTTTTGAAAACACTTTTTAAACTTAAAACAATTTTGAACACCATTTTCTTTGAAAATATATTTGAAAATATATAAAAGAAGATTAGAAAATAATTTAAAAAATTATTGAAAATAAAACTTTTTTGAAACCCATTTACTTTGAAAATAACTCAAAAAATAATTTAAAATAATAATTTAAAATAAAACATTTTTAGAAATTATGTTTTTTAATGAACACCAATTTCTGACCAATGAGAGAAATAGATTCGGGTTTTATTAACCAAATTCTTAATTGTATTAAGTTCAAAATAGTGAAAAAATGGTACCATTAAATGTTGATATCATGAATAACTATAGGAGACAAAAATTAATCATTTTTCTTGATATATGTCTCATAATATTTCATCAATTGAAGCTTAATCATTAATAATCCCGATAGATGATGAGATTGTATCAATAAACTCTTATCTCTTTGATAACGTTGAATCAAAATCCCCCTGAAAGTATAAAATTATATTAAAAATAAAATATTATTAAAATAATTATATTCATGATATAATGTCTCAAAGATAAATTCGTACACCTTGTAAAGTAATATAGGTGCATAACCTAACATGTGTCTCAAAGAAGGAGAATTGTGACAAAATTACCATACCGAATTGGTAACTTTAGAATAATAAACCCTATGAAAGAGATATCATAAAATGGATATGTAAATATCTATAAATATCAGTATAATAATCATATAATATATTCATGTGTAGTATGTACCCTACCCAAAGGAAACGAGAGGTGAATATGACATAAGTCTCACAAAAATAAAAGTGAGACTAAAAATCCCATTACAACATGAGTAACATTTGAATATTGATAAACATGAAATAATAGCATCAATTAAAACATTCAATGTAATTAAATAAAGTAAATTCATGATATAACAGGTCATAGGGTAGTATATAACCCACACAAATTAAGTAAGTGGTGAATATGGCATGTATATCACAAAAATACAAGCGAGACGAGAAAACCCATACCTTAACTCTTAACGTTCATCATACACATTAAACACTTATGTATAACAAATTTATGTTTATTAAATATATATAAAATAACCTTATTATTATATATCATACCGTATATGATTTTATTATGACTTTATATTACCCCTTTATTAACAACTTCATGTTAATGTTACATTTTGGTTAACAACCGCTTTGTTTTTTTGTATATATTTTGACTAATTATTCTTGATCCTCTTACAAGGATCATGACCGACATATATAAATTATGTAAAATGTTATTTAAAAATCACATATATTCAGTATATAACTATTTCTAATAATATATAAAATAAATAAATAACAAATGTAATATGTTTTTCATAATGATGGTATGACGTAGGTACACATGAAATTTGTTTTTGTTTTCTTATTGTGTTAAGAGAAATAATTAAAATGAAATATATGTGTGTGTATATATATATATATTATTACTATAGTATAATTATTATGTCATATATACCATATAATATTACTAAAATCAACCTTAATACATTCTATGTAAAGTGTTAACGAATCACATTGCTTTGAAGGGGCGGTAGTCCACACATCTAAAAACCAAGATATCGTATTACCAAAAAATGGAATGAAGGAAGATATGTGTTATAGAATATTTATATTACCATAAGACATAATTAATATCATATATATAATATAAAAATAGTAAGTATTTAAGATCATAAATCATCTTAATGTATGTTTTTGTTTAATTTTTGGTTTGGCCTCTTATTTTTGGCTAGATAAGTGTTTCTCCATGTTTAGGTGAAGGATTAGGGGTGTTCCAGGGGTTTGTGACATGAAATATAAAGAAAAGGGAGTTCCTGGGCATGTTTCATGGTTTGCGCACGATTAGTGCAACCCGTTTGGATCATCCCATGTGATCGTGCAACCATGGATAGAGGCTTACACATGGTTGGTGCACGGTTAAGAAAACTACACAGAATTCCCAAAAAAATGTGTGTATGGGTGTTCATGGGGATTTGGCTCATGAATGGTTTGTGCTAGGTTTGAAAAACCATGCAGTTAAACCGTGTGGCCTAAAAAAGTTTTAAAATTTACAAAATTTCCACTCTGGGATTTTAAACCCCAACTTGGGATTTTCCTCCATTCTTCCACTTTCAACCCTAATGACAAACATGGATAACCCAAGATTCCAAAGGGTGGTTATCCTTCTATTATTTTCCTTTTAGATCACCTTTGGTTGTGTATCAATTCTCTGGGTATTTCTAATCTCCTCCTTGCTTCCTCTCTTCAATTAGTGTTCCAATCTTTCTCCCATCTCCTTCCTAAGCTCTAAAAGACACTTTTTTTGGGTGAGTTTTAGGTTGAGGTTTCAACGGTTATTTGAATCTGGATCCAAGTCTACGATTAAGAGTGTTTTCATCATCAGATTCAAGGTAGGTGGTTTACATGTTATATCCCATATTTTTGTTATAGATTTTTGCAACTGTGTTGGGATTTTGCGTATATCTTATTTTGTGTTGGTTTCCTTGAGTATGATTGGGTAAATTGGGTGTCTGAATGATTTCCTTGAAACCCTAATGATCCCATAGGGATGCATAAGGAGTGACTTGACCATTTTAAGGCCACCCATGGGGTGATCCAGCAATTCTGAACCTACAGAGTGGTAAGGGTAAAGTGAATGATTGTCAAATAATAATTTGGAACCCATGTAAATCTTGTTTAAATGGTTTATTATGTTGTAAATGGATTGATGATTAATATTACTTGGGTGATAATGGCATAAGATTTTTTTGTAATGACATGAAAATGGCTAGTTGGGTTGAAAGATATTTTGTCGACTATTTCATAAATTAATGTTATGAAATACCAAGGGGATTAGGGCATATTAAATGGTGAACTTGCAATTGAGTAATAGAATGGGAAATGAGGAATATGTTAGTGGGATGTAAAAAGGAGGTGAATGAATTTGTGGAATGGGTTAATACAAGAGAATTGGGTGGTACACCTAAATGATTGAATGTAATAAAGGGATTGTGTTGCGGGATATGAGAAATGTAATTGAAATGCATAAGTGGTTAAATTTTTGATGAATGATAAATGGGATAAATGGGTTAATGAATGTTCCATGATGAATTCATCTCGGGAATAAGGGATTGATCAATACACCTAATGGGTTAAGGCACAAGAATAGGAATTTGGCTAAATTGATAAGAATTTTAAATGGTAAATGTATTAATGGGTTCCGGCATAGTATTGATTCCCATGATGTTTTTATGTGTTAGAATATCCAATGGAATTTAATATTCATGGTTTTTTATGGTATAGTTGTGGTGACATGAAAAATAGGCACGTGCACATGGATTGGTAGTTTGGGGTATTAACATGAGGTTTTATGACCACGGTTTGAGTTATAGACTGGGGATCTAAACTATGCCCCAAAATGAATGGGATAGGGAAGGGGACAAAGGATATATTCCCCTAATGGTTGTATTCCACCTGGACTGAGGCTTCTAGGTGAGGATAATGGCTTGATGTGATATGTGTGTCCCTAGTGAGATACGGACTTGATAGATTTCTCTTATGAATTTTTATTGATTTATTTAGACCCATGTATGGAATTTATATATACGCCTACCCCAAAGAGAATATGTTGAAATGGATTATGTGTGAAAATGGTATAAGAAAATAAATTGGGATGAACTCTTGTCATTAACTAAATGAGCCTTGTTAACTAATTCCAACCGAACAATCCCTTATTTACATACCATTTATTTTATACTTGTATGCAATATCTATTAGACTTGATATTTTGTAGACACTGTTAGTGGTGGGATACTGATTATTTTACTCACACCCTGCCCGAGCCACCGTTGGGTACCCGGGCAGACTTCTTTGTTGTAGGCCAGGATAAGGCAAAAGGCCCTACTCTAGGAGGTTGAGTTGGGATCAGGATGTTCATGGAGAAGTACCTGAACGTAGATTCATGATCCAATTAGAGTTTTGGGAATTTGTTTTATTTTTTGGTTTCTTTAACATGAACTACTTGTATGACATAGCATTTTTGTTGTCGATTTGTGGTCGTACCCCATTAGGAAACATTTGGTTATGCATTTTTATGGTTTTTTTATTTGTTTTCGCAGTTATATTGTCTTCTGCTATAGATTACTCTGGTAATGAGGTTATATTATCCCCACCTGACTTGTTAGACCCTCACTGTTAGTCGGCACCCTTTGGTCTATGGGGAGGCGCACTTGAGGTCATGTGACGACCCAACTCGATGCACTGGTTTAGTGGATTCTGGGTTAGGGACATTAACAAGTGGTATCATAGGAGTTATTTTTTCATCCATACAATTTGGGGTTGGTAGATAGGAGAGTAGGATGTGTCGGGCCTTGGTAATGAGCTCGTGTTTGGTAGTAGTTAACCCATATACGAGGGGAAACCCAAGTCACCATATGTGGGAATTGTTGTTCTTGATGCATGTTGTTATAGTTGGATGATATTTCAATGTTGGGTGATACACATGGTGTGTGATTTAACTGATTTATGTTATTTTTCTCATGGAAAGAATGACATGAGGTTGTGAAATCATGCATCATTTTAGGTACCTAGGGATATAGGTGGAATGCATCATTATAGGCACACACACGGGTTGGGTGTTTGGGGCATAGAGAGTAGAGTGCATTGTACTCCCTTGATAAATCTGAAGAAAATGATGCCTAATAATTTTAATTCAAGGGGTAAATGAAGAGAATAAAAATGAGTAAATTTTATAACCGGGTTAATGTTTTGGGCTATAATAAATTTTATAGGATGATTTGGTGTTTAAAAGAAAAAAAAGGTTCCATAATGACGGTAAGATTTTTAATGAATTTTACCTAATGAAAGGTGTAAATGAGTTAAAATGATGATTTTAACATGTTGTGAAATGGGAATGTTCCTAAGAGGATGAGATCGTGTTGTAAAATAAGAATGAGTTTGAAGAGGTGTTGACGAAAGACTCATGATTAAGTAAACTAGTAACCCCATGTGGACCATGACCTGTGGTAGGTATGGTAGAGGGTCGTGTTCAAAGTGTGATGTTGACCATTGGGATAGAGTGTGAATAATGGTTTGTTAATGGTTGATAGTGTGAGGTCTTTTCCATATGTAGTTAAATCCTATCGGTCATTCTTCGAATTGTCGGGTGAATGATAAGTTTAAAATGAGAATGATTGAGTTTAAAGGTGGGTATCCTCTATGTTATTAGTTTTACCCTTCTAGGTGTTGGTTGGGGTAGTGAGATACCCTAGTTTGAGACATTCCATTTGGATTGTGATTCCTTTATGATGATGATGTGGCCTAGGTGGTGTGTTTAGGGAACCCTTAGAGGTGTTGATGCCTTTGGGCTGCAAGGCGTTATTTGGTAACGTGAGTGAGGAAACTCTCGTGGTTTGTGACAGTACAGAGTACATGCTGGACCATAAGGATAGTGTCTGGGACTTGGTGACCATGTGAGTTGAAACCTCACGGGTTGTGTATTGAATCTCAGAGATGGTGTTTTTCTCGTAGTGCAGAAGAATGTCTACACCTTTGGTGTGGAAACTGAAGTAGATGGTTGGTTTTGCACTAGCCATAGTGTGCAAGAGAATGTGAGTGAGAATTCCCTTCACATGCATTGCTTTGATCATGTCATGATATGTGGAGTTTGGATAGAGGACCAATGGATTTTCTTTATTGTGATTCTAGTATAGGTAGATGGTATCCTCTAACCTTCAATGTCACCTCTGAGAATGGCCAGATAGGGTTTCTAGTGATTTTGGGTGTGTTCCACACATGCAAATGTTTTGAACATTGGTAGTGGGACCCAAAGTGCCTCATGGTCCAGGTGTGGCTTTTAGGGCTATGTGGGAAGGTTGATGGGTGGTTGTGCCACCCGAGTTTTGGTTACACGTTAATAGATTAATAAATCATGTTTTAATTCATGAAAGGATAGACCAAGGATGTAGGTACCTTGGAATATTAAGCATGATAGATTCTGTAGAGGCAGTGTAAATGCATGTTTGGGGATGGTCAGGTATGTCTGGATCTCCCATAGGGGCACCCTGATGCTTGTGATGGGATGTAAGGTTTGTTTTAAAGGGTTGTAATATATGGATGCATGACTCTCCCTTTTTGGGATGATGATTAATGGTGTAACTTGAGGTTATCTCTGAGAAGAAAGGCGAGAGTGGATGGAGTGTGGTTATATTCCCTTACTTGATGGGGACACCCGAGGTTAAGGTGGTAATGTGGTTTAACTTGTTGTCTGAATGGTTTTGTTGTTGGTTGAGATGGAGAGGCTGCCTCAGGGCTAATGAGGTTAACTAACTAAGAGACATGGTTAGGTAAGTAAGCAGGTGATGGGCTATATGCAAGTTAAGGTTGTTTTGGTGAGAGACTGATGGTTTGGATGGTGTGGTAGACCATGTGCTGCAATTTTCGGTTGTCAAGGACACATCATAAGAACTCGAGCAGTGTGGTAGAAATATTGCAACATGAAATGTTGGTTCACGGTTGCTTGGTGGTTTGGTTGCGTTGTGATTGTTGGATCTGGTTGTCAATCATACCTGAGTGGTGGTGGTTATGGGTTGATGAGACATGTTCAACAGGGATGCCTGAAATCACTGGCAGGTCGTTGTGTCCCATAGTTTGACAATAGAAATGAATAAGTTGGTGTTGGTGTTCCTCGAAAACTTATTTGCATACCTCAATAAGTTACAAGTATTCACAACATCTTGACATCATTCGAGTTACGTTGAGAAACTCTAGATCATGCCAAGATACATGGAGGTTTTTGGTTATATGAGGGACATCATGGAGTTTACGCACATGGAAACAGTATATGTGGTTCTTAATGATGGAATGTTCACCCTCTATGGTTTTCGGTGAGGTCCCCAAGATGGACCAAAAGTCAAAAAACATCAGGGGTGCCACTCAAGGAAGCCAAGAATGAGCACTGGGTGATTTTCATTTTCTTATTTTGGGAAAATATGGATGGCCATGTCTAAGTCTAGGGTTCGTTTTGTGATTGAATGTATGAAACTGTCGTTTGAATCCCCCTTGAGAGTAGTGGATACAACACTCTTATGGTGGGGAGTGATAGATCAGTCCTGGATGTGGAAAAGAGAACATCGAGTCAATTTAGTGGCACCAAGTTTCCAATGAGGAACCTATGAGGTGCATGTCAGGTTTCTCGGAGAGGCAATGTGGTAATTGGATGTGGTGGCTAATGGGTAATGTGTGGGCATTGAGCTTAGGGTGGTTCCATGCGAAGATTATGATCTCTGAGTTGAGTTTTATAAGGGTGTGGTTGGATATGAAAATAGGTTTTGGAAAGAGAGGATGGGTTCTATAACTCCAATGAATATTCAGGGTAGACTTAGGAAATTTACCCTATTGTGGTTTTAGAACATCATGAAGTTGGGTGAACCTTGGTCATGTGATGTTGTGTCTTGCCGAGGGTGAAGCCTGATGATGGTCTAGAGGACGGTAATGCCATGATGATGCAATTCTACCGGAATTTATCAAGTGACTTCAATGGGTGAGTGGAATGATAATGATATAATTAAAGTCAGTATGCACCATGGAAAGGTGTGAAAGGGGTAGCGTACCATCAGTGGAAGGTGGGTGTTTTAGGGAAAGCCAGTCGAAGGTGGTCTGACCTGAGATGGTAAACATTAATGGATGGGGTTAGAGTGTCCCACCACCTAGTTAATGTTGTAGTAGAAATCACCTTTCGAAAAAAGGTTTACTTGGGAGAGGTCAGGGTGATCTTAGTCCTTGAATGTATATTCTAGGAATTTATTCCCAATGGTTGTGATGGTACAGCTGGATACCAAGGCAATGTAATGCTCATATGGATGATAGGGTGCAGTTAGTTAGAACATGTCAGGTGATGTGAAATTCGGGTTGAGGTTCGAGTGACCTTCATCGAAATCGGAGGTTCCAAGTAACATAAGATGGTGGAAAGAACTATACCAGATAAATGGTTGGTTGATGATGTGATTAGTGTTTTGGTTTTGAAGGACTCGAGTGGTCACCGTTTGGGTGGGTAACCCTTGGTAGAGAGCCTTGGTGCGAGATTAGTTGGTCAAGTATCCGGAGGTGTTAGGTGTCTTTTGGTTGTATAGATGTAGAATGAAATAATTTATAGGCTCCATTGGAAGAATCATGTGTTCTCCTTCAGGTGATACTTGGGTTTTCACCGTTAGAGTTTGGGAAAGAGAGGAAAATGACGCCATTTGATTTTGGTCACAAGTTGTAAGGAGGATCAGACCGATGGGGTTCTGGTTGGTTCTACTAAAATGAGATGATGTTGTCTGTCATGTTTCCATGTGTTGTGAGTTGGGAGATATTGCATATGTTTTCTCTCTAAAGTTCAAGTGGTTGGTCATGGTTGAAGATGCCACATCCTCGAGGAGTTTGTGGTTTGTGTTGGAGTTGTGGTACAAGTTTGTGCCCTATATCCGTGTTTGTTGAGAATTTTGATGTGAAACTAGAAACATGGAATGTGGTGATGAATTGATTGGACATGGGGTATGATCTCTTATTACATATGGTAGGGATGCTCAGAAGAGAATCTCGATGATGATCTGTTATAAGGTGGGTAGGTTTTAAGATCCCGGATCATCATACGGTATGTTATTGTTTATGTTTTGGTTTGGCCTCTTCTTTTGGGATAAATATGGGTTTACCCATGTTTAGAATAAGGATAGGGGGTGTTCTGGGGGTTTGGGACATGAAAGGGAAAGAAAAGGGAGTTCCTTGGGATGTTTCATGGTTTGCACGCGGTTAGGGAAAACAGTGCGGATCACCCCTCGTGACCGTGCACTAATAGACAGAGGCTAACGCACGGTTGGCGCATAGTTAGGAAAACTGTGTGAAATTCCAAGAAAATCTGGTGAATTAGTGTTCTTTGGGCAGTGGATAATGTACTATTTATGCATTGTTTTTAAAACCATGCGGGTAAACCGTACGTCATGGAAAATTTGTAAAATTTACAAAATTTCCACTTAGGTCTTTTAAACCCCAACTCGGGATTTTCCTCCATTCTTACCCTCTCAACCCAAATGATGAACTTGGATGACCCGAGATTCCCAAGGGTGGTTACCCTTAAATTCTTGGAATTTTAGTGGGCCTTTGGTAGTGGATCAAATTTCCGGGTAAGTCTAATCTCCTCCTTACATCCTCTCTTCAATTAGGGTTCCAATATTTCTTGTATCTCCTTCCAAAGCTATGAAACCCTATTTTTTGGGTGATTTTTATATTGAGGATTCAATGGGTGTTTAAATATATATCCAAGGATTCGATTAAGTGTGCTTTTATCATCGTATTCGAGGTATGTTGTCTACAAGTTATATCCCATAGTTTTGTTATAGATTTGTGCATGTGTGTTGGGATTTTTACTTTCTCTTGTTGTGTATTGGTTTCCTTGAGTATGATTGGGTAAATTGGGGGTCTTAATGATTTCCTTGAAACCATCATGATGGTCGTGGGATGCATAGAGAGTGAATTTACCATTTCATGGCCACCCATGGGGTGCGACATCAATTCCAGACCTAGAGAGTGGTAAGGGTTAAGTGAATGATTGCCAAATAATAATGCTGAACCCATGTGAAACATGTTTAAATGGTTGATTAGGTTGTAGTTGAAAAGATGATAAATATGCCTTGGGTGATAGAGGAATAATATGTTGTTGTAATGACATGAAAATGGGTATTTGGGTTGAAAGATATTATGTTGATTATTTCATGAATTTTGGTTAAAAATACCTAAGGGGATTATGGTATATTAAATAATGAACTTGTAATTGAGTAATAGAATGGTAAATGAGGAATGTGTTAGTGGAATGTAATATGGAAGTGAATTAATTTGTGGAATGGGTTAATACATGAGAATTAGGTGGTACACCGAAATGATTGAATGTAATAAACGGAGTGTGTTATGTGATATGAAAAATGTACATGAAATGAATAAGTGGTAAATTCTTGTGAAATGACAAATGTGATAAATGGGATAATGAATGGTCCATGATGAATTCTTCTAGGGAACAAGGGATTGTTGAATATACCTAATTGTTTAAGGAATAATAATGAGAAATTGGATAAATGGATATGAACTGTAAACGGTAAATGTATTAATGGGTTATCACATAATATTAATTCCCATGTTTTGGTTATGTGTTGTGATATCCAATGGCATTGAATATGCTTGATTGTGTTATGGAATGGTTTCGGTGACTTGAAAAATAATATTGTGCGCATGGATTGGTAGTGTGTGGTATTGAATTGAGGTTCTATGCCCATGGGTTTAGTTATAGACTGAGGTTCTAAACTCCACCCCAAAATGAACGGGTTATGGAAGGGGACGGAGGGTCTATTTCTGTAATGGTTGCATTCCACCTAGACTGAGGCTTAGAGGTGAGGATAATGGTTTGATTTTATATGTCTGTCTCTAGTCAGATAGGGACTTGATTGATTTCCCTTATGCATTGTGATTGATTTCCTTAGAACCATGTCTGTAATGTATATATATGCCTAACCCAAAGATAATATGCTAAAATGGATTATGTGTAAAAATGGTATACGAAATGAAATTGGGATGGACTATAGTCATGAAAATAATGAAACTTGTTAACTAATGGCACCTGAACTATCCCTTGTTTAGATACCATTTATTTTATACTTATATTCACTATCTATTAGACTGGATATTTTGTAGACAACATTGGTGGTGACCTACTGAGTATTGTACTCACACCCTTCTTGGGCCACTGTTGGGTACCTGAGAAGACTTCTTGGTTGTAGGTTAGGAAAAGGTTGAAGGACCTATTCTAGGCAGTTGATTTGGGATCGGGATGATCACTGAGAAGGACTTGGACATAGTCTTGGGACCCGTTTGGTGTTTTGGCTGTTTGTTTTATTTTGGATTTCTTTCACTTTCTCTACAAGTACGACATGGAATTATTGTTGTCAATTTGTGGTTGTACCCCATTGGAACACATTTGGTTTTGCATTTTTATTGGTTTTTCGTATTATTTCCTCTATTTATATTGTGTTCTGTTGTGTCTTACTCTAGTTAAGAGGGTATAGCCTCCCCACACGACTTATTAAACCCAAACTGCTATTTGGAAACCTCTGGTGTGTGGGGAAGCGTTCTTGAGGTCATGTGATGATCTGACTCAGAGCAACGGTTTAGTGGCTTCAAGGTTAGGGAGGTTACAAAGTGCACCATTATTCTAAACCTTTATTGGTTGTAATGGATGAACGAAAGACATCGGTCCACGACGTGGTAATATGTCGTACACATAAATGATGATTGCCTATCCCATTTGATGTATGTGTGTGTGAGTGTAGGTAGTAAACTTACCTTAAAAAAATATAAATATATTTATTATAATAAGTTAATTATATAATAATGGATTAATAATAATTTAATGGGTGTATAAAGAAATAAAACAAATGTTCTTGTTGAAGGATGTTACCTCTTATTTGTGTAACTAATTTTGGTTTTCACCAATGTTCTTCCTTGATTATATTTAGGACCCAAGTAATCATTCTAGGATTAATATAGGGAATTTGGGATCTTATTTGGTCATGGTTTATATGATTAAAATTCCTTTATAGGTGTGAATAAGAGAGGGGTGTGGTGGGAGTTCCCTTTTATAGTAGAGGATGAGTGACATTTTTATAAATACAAAAGGTAAACACTATTGAGAGGTCTCCATTAAATCATGTGCCACAAATAATGTCCAATTTTGGTAACAAGGGATTATATGGTACAAATATTTCCATCAAATGGATTTTGGACATGTTTTTAGGTCATTTATTCCATTAATTTAATGTTTTACCACTAAGTAAACTCATTTTTATCTTAATTGTTATAATGAATTTTAACCACATTTACTAATATTTTTGGTAAAAAAATATGTTTAACTTTATAAAAATTATAAATAAATCTTATTAAAAATATGTAATCCATTTTTACAAATTATAAAACCATAAGTAGGAGAAATTAATTTAAAATTAATCCTGTAGATGGGTCAAGACAACTTGTTTCTAAAGTGAAACTGTTTAAAATAATGAAATGTTTTTATAAAAAATATCAAATTTAAATTGATTATAATGTAATGAATATTATTAATAGAAGTAAAATTGATTAAATATACTTCAAAACGTATTTAAAATATAATTTAACTATATAAATAAATTAGATGAATATGCAATTTTCAATTAAAATTTAGTGTTTTCACTATTCACTAAAAAATGAAACTTCTTAGAAAAACACCAAAAATTCACCCAAAGTAATTTATTATATTTATAATTCAAAATTTAAGTTTATTTTTTAAAATAAAAATTATAAAAGTGTCAAAAATTAGTTTTAAAATATCTCTTATATTAAAAGGCGGTACAACTTCCTCTTAGAAAAATATATATTTTATGTCTAAAATTGGATGTATTCTTTTCTTATGCCTATAAAACATAAAAAATGAATTTAAATTTAATTTTGAATTAATAACATATAAATTTCATTAATTTATCTCCCTAATAGTTATTAATTTAATTTATTAAGATAAAATTATTTTGTGGGAATAAAAATAGTTTTTTCATAAAATCATTTCCTTTATATTCAATTGGTTTTTATTTTCATTTATAATTAATTGATAACCGTAGAATAAATTTTATAAACATGTGTATTTTTTTGATAATCTAAAATATATTATTCATATATATCATTCCAACAACTAGGTGATAACTATTATAATATTTTAATAATAATATTAATAGTATATTGTAGTTTTGTAAAACTTTGCCTTGTGTGCAATACAAGATTTTCAAGGAACATGAAATTGTGTAAAAAAGTATCCAAAAATACTATTTCATTTATTGAAATATAATCAAATTATTTCATTTAGTGCATGAATTAATTGGTGTGGCACATAATGCAAGCATAACTTGGTGTAGCTTGAAATGCAATCCATTAAAGAAATTTAATTTATTCAAAAGAAAATTCAATTCATAAAAACTCCGGATGATTCAAGAAGACTAAAAATTCGATAATAATAGAGTTGGTAAGAGATAAAGTTATGAATATCTCAAATATTTACTTTCAAACTTTTCTTTAGTCCATTACTCCTATATTTTTCAATTTTATCATTTTTTGATTTACTTTGGTGACAATTTTTTTTCTAAGTATATTAAATTTTATGCACAAAAATAAAATGGATCTTCTTAATATTTTTTGACCTACTGATTATAAATATGAAATAAATTTTCTTAGAAAAAATTGATTTCTATAATAAAACTCAATTTTTCCGTTAGCACATGTAACACATAAAATCGTATTTTTAAGGAGAGATTATTTTAAAGCTTAAAATTTATATGCAGGTTAAAATTATAAATTTTATTTATTTTAATGATATAAATAAGTTTACTATAAAATATAAAAATCATGCTTCTTTCAATAAAATACAAAATTTTTAACAAATAATATTTCATAAAAACAAAAGACTAAAACGAGTTTTTATTTAAAAATCATTGTTAACTCTTTATAATGTCAATCATAGGATAATATTTATAATTTTTTTTTATAATTATCTAACACATATTTGAAAAATAAAAATGTTTTATATACTTTTTTGTGTTTCTTATAAAGTCATAAAATTTAATGTTTTGGTAAAAACTATATTTTTTTATTCAACTAAATATTTCATTATATAAGAAGACTCCAAAAATATATCCTAAGAAAATATTGTTATTTTAATTCAAAAAATTATTTTCATTATTTAAAATTTATATTATAATATTTATAAATATATCTTTTAAATGAAATTTAAAAATATAAATAAAACTGTATTTATAGAAAATTGAAATTTTAAACATTAAGTGCTCTTAATATCATTTCATTTATTTTTCCAATTTAAATAATATTGACAAATTAGTTCATATATAATAATATTTTTAAATTGGACAATTTAATTTTTCAGTATATAATATACCTACCTAAATAAAACATATCTTTTATAAAATATTAGTTTTATACAAAATATGATTTAACACAATACCGTTTAAATTAATTATTTATATTATAAAATTTAATTTTACAAATCTTTTGATATTAAAATATTTATTTTAGATTTATAAATAAAACATATTATATTTTAATAATAATAATAATAATTCGCACACACATATATATATAATATTTTAATAATATAAATTTATATCCTTATGAGTTATATTAATTCAATATTTACTACTACTAATTCAAAAATGTAATATACCAATTAGATTCATGTATATCCAATGAAAATATTATCAGTAGGAAAATTTCTAATGACCATGTTTATATAAGCAAGATTACATTCCAACATACGGACATGAAAGTATCTTATATTCCATTATCACTACTTAAGTACCACTTCTCATTTCCATAGATTTCATTTAGGTCTCACAAAATGCATTCTCCCTTCGTGATTTTCTTACCTATTATAGGTTTTCTTTGGCTGTTAGTGAACTTAAAGTGTAAATATGACACAGTATATCTTTTAGTTTCAATGATATAATTCTTTCAAATTCATTTCCCCCTTTAATTTATGTTCTACTAAAGGATTTAATAATTTGTGATAAGTAATAATTCATGGCGAGACATACATTATTTCAAGTGTTTTTAATGAAATATTTTAATATTAATGTATAATATGTTGTAACATTAATTATTATTGTGTATGACTTATTACCTAGTTCATTTCTTTTATTTTCAATAAATAAAAAAAATAGTTTAAATTGTAAATAGGTAGATTATGGAAATAATATTATTACATGTAACATGTGGTTTTTCATATTTTCTTCATATAATGATTTATTACACTCCTATAACTGGAAGCATAATTCCCCACTAATTTATAATAATTACAGAATGTGATAATGAATTCATATTTAAATTTAACCTAATGTTTATCTTCATTCACCATTGGAGTGAAACAATTTAGTGGGTGTCTCTGATGGTCAACATCCCTAATAACCTCATCATAATATCTATATTTCAATTCTAGGGTATTCACATCTAACCTTAGAGGATTTCTATTGTAAGAAGTCATATCCATTAGGATATTTAGGATTAAGAAACCCAACTCAGTCCCTAGAGTCTCACCCAAATTTGAGCATTTGAGTGCATTTTAGTATGTAGGATAAAATTTCTATCCTAGGATAAGAGTTGAAATACACCGGAATTAAAATTATATAATCTTGAACTCTAGCCATGGTTGGGTCCATTTTACGATTGAAAGAAAAGATGAATGTATCATTGACTAATAGGTATGATCATCGAATTAATTTATTCCAAAATTTGAGAGATCATGAGTTTTACATCCTCACAATTTAGATGTTTTCCCCCTTAGATAAAATGATTCACAAAATTTGGGAGCTTTTATGGGACTCATGTACTTCCATGAATAACTCATTTTTAGCAGTAATGGAGAAATTACTATCCTCAAATCATATCACACATGATTCACTTCTCTTTTGAAATGTAGTTCCATTACATAGAGATACCTTATTCCATAAAAACACCATAATGGTTATAGAATTTTTTAAATTCACTTCACATTTCTCTGTTGATACATTTCCAGACACAGGATGAACCCAAAGTTCACACAAACATGAAAAAAATGAGATCACTACAAAGTCTCCATGTCGAAGCACTCCTAAGAACATTATACACTTATATATATATGATATATAATATAATATATATTTATATAATTATATATATATATATACTTATTTTCACATTCAATCACATATATATTTATATAAATATATTTAAACATATAATAATTACTACATTTATATCAAACAGACACACTAAGGATTTTTTTGTATATTTATTTATAGATATTTAATTTCATATACTTATTTATTCATACATGTTTGTATATTATTACCTATATCATGTATTTGTATATTTAATATACTAATTTCTAAAACTAAATATATAATATAATATAATATAATATATGTCACACAATTTTTCTATCTATATATATAATATATTTGAATATTTAATAAATTAGTATACATTAATTTAAATAAAAAATTCATAAATACATCTATGAAATGTTTATGTTATATAATATTAATAATATTAATAAAAAATAGATATATATTAAATGCATTTGTAGAAAATATACTTTAAATTTTTTTATACATCATATTTATATTATACATCATGTATACAAATATATATTATATACAAAAAAGTAAATATATATTTTTATATATTTACATAATATATATATATATATATATATATATTTATATATATTTACACATAACTCACTCTAAATTATGTACTTTAATATATTATAATATATATATATATATTTATGAATACATTTCTATTATATATCTAAATATAACTGTATTTTTATATTTGTAAATATATTTATTTAATGATTTTTATATATAAATAAATATATATATATAAATAAATGTTTAATTATTTAATGTATATTTAAAAAAATTAATATATTTAGGTAATGTATTTATAAAATTATCTTATATGATGAGCATAAATATATTTTAAAATTTGAATTTATAAGAATTAAAAATATTTTAAGGGGTTAATTAGAGTCTCTAATCACTTATATTAGTTGTCATTATTAAATACCTGTAAATATTTTTTAAAAGTAATTTCGTTATAAATTAGTGACAATTCTACAAAAACTGTAACAAAATATTAATTTTTTGGTTCTTTTGACTCAACTACTACTAAAATATAACGGATTTATTAAAAAACATATGGACTGTCTAACCGCCACTAATCTTGACTAGTTGTAGCAATTAAACCCCACTAAATTTTTATTGTTATTTATAAGAATAATGGTAATATTTTTTAATGGTTGTTATGATTGAGATTTTTTTTCGTAATCTATGATTATTTATATAGAAAACTAATTTTGACGGGGTTGTTCACTACAAACTCAAAAATAAACACCACTAATCTATTTTTGTTATCGTTTTATAGTGGGGTAAAATGTCATACTCATCATATAAGAGAATAAAATCACATCTGGGTTAACCTCCAACTGGAAACATGATGAAAAATATATCCAATTAACCCCTGGTTAGTTAATCCTCTAGGACTATATAAGAAATGTATCAACATATAAAGGTTCTTATGCAATGTATCTCCCCAAACTCAAGTATGGTGGACTACATATATAATCCATGCACCCACTATTATTCCAATTACATAGTTTAAGACACTGCATGTTTTATACTTCATTGGTGATCCAATGCACAAAACATGTTTTATGCCTCATGGGAATATTATATATCCTAATACAATAATATAACCCAGATAAACCATAAATATTCTCATAACCTTTAATAATCTATGATGAAAATTAGTTAGCGATAACTCAAAGTCACACTTTTGGAGGTGAAATATAATTTCACATCACTATGTAAATATTTATATACCAACATGAAAGAATGATAAAGTGAATATTTTCATACATATAACATGATAAATCTTATATTCCTAAACCTTATTAAGAATAATTAATAAAACTATACCTAACCCAATTTCTAACATATCTTATATGATAGAATTCCAAGTTAGCCATATGTTTTTTCACATTAAGAAGATTTTTAAAACTTATTACTTGTCTATATATTTCCTACCACATCTCTACATAAATACAAGATAGAACCCACCCAAGAATTTTTTATTGAGTAACATCTATGAATTAATACAGTTTGAATAATGGTGATATTTAGGAATCATATTCCCAATATTTAACACCTTGAACATATTCAAATTAACGTACTCTATAACCACAAATGTTATGATGTTAATAACTATTTTATCTTCTTATAACTATTTTTTATGTACATAATCATCATATTTGGAACCCTTTTTATCAAAAGTTTCCTTGAAATATTTAAGTAAATAATGTAACTATTTTATTTAATACTTTAAAAACCCATCACAAACTCCTTTATGATATTATTTGATATAAATTTTTTATTTTAGATGGAATAATCATTTATTTTTTATCATTGAACTTCATTATGAAAAAACATACATCTACTATCCACATATACATTATATTAATCTAAATATATCATGTTAACAAACATAAAATATTTTCTCTGTAGGAAATAACTCTTATTTTCATTTAATATTAATATACATAAAATAATATACTACATGTTTATCATATATTGTATTTTTTGTTTGGGTAATTTTATTAAAAGAAGGGTATTATTTAAAATTTTACTCTAATGGTGGTGTAATTTCAATTTCTAATATTTTAAAAAACATATGGTGAAATTCCATTATCTTGGATAAATATTTTTATCATTATCTTCCACTCAATTTTTTTATAAAAATCGCTGAATCATAAACCACATGTATATAATCCATCATATAATATTTTTTATGACTCTTTATTAATAAACAACATCTTTAATCACATTTGGTAATGAAGTTAATGATACACATCTTTTATTTAGATCCATATAAACTTGATATGTTCCTTTTTATTAAAACATTTGATATATAAATTATTATTTTATTTAATTTAATGAAAAATAATGGATCTATTTATTCTTACATTGATTGTAATAATCTATATACTAAAAACATCAGTAAATTATACACTATGTATTTTCAACCCTTTAAATACTAAGGAATTAATTTCTATAACATTGATACCAGACATGGAAATCACATGGAGTTTAACAAACTACTTCAAGTATACTATAAAATTACATCCTACATAATTATTACTCCTCATTTCAAATAAAAATTGGTTTTAAATTACCTTGTATATTATTTGAACAAAAATTTTTGGACATTCCATCTAAATTTTCTTCTTCTGGTTTGAAATGTTTTTCACTTATATTATTTCCATGACATGCGAATCTATTCATAATATTACTTGTTCATATAAACTCATAATATTGAGAATATTGAGTAAAATTATATTAAACTCATTCTCATTATTATAATGTATCCATAGATTATAATATTATGAATTCTTTAACAACATTAAGTATTTTAGGAAACCGTTAGTATCACAAAGTCATTAGCACATTCAATAAAATTGATTATATGATTGGATAATTAAGTTACATAGATATACATGTTTCTAAATCCTCTAAAACCATAGGTGAATAATTATATTCTTCATAATCTTCTATACTAATTTGATGAACAACTTTAAAAGTTCATTTGTCTAAGAAGGTGTTTCCCAAACACATTTTTTTCTCTTACATAATAACTTTTCAAAAATTACAAATATTAGAGGATACTTATATTAAGATTATCATATTCAAATATTATTCAAAAAGTTAATTTTGATAATTAGGATTTTATTCATCTGCAATAAATGTTTCTATAAAATATGTTTCATGTTTTACATTCAACTAATAAGAAATTTTATTAAATTAAATAAAATCAGAATGATGACTTATTTTAAACTCATCATATCCATTAGTGGTCAAAGACCCATATTTCAATACAATTTATGATGTGTTATGAATTATTACATCACTTAACTATTAAAGTAGGGAATTATACCCATAATGTCATATATGGATCTTAAATATTTGAGCAGATGTCACTTCATCCAATCAATTTTATTGATAAACTCTTCACAATTCCTCAAATATCACATTCCTATTAGGGCACCCTAGAAATGTTTATCTGAAATCAAATTCCAAGAATCAACACCTAATAATATTATGGACACTCATTATTTTCTTACCATATAGAATATAATCATAGGGAAACTAGAATTGACATGACTTACATGGATGGATGATCGAGGTCTTGAAAAGTGTCATAATCGATGGAATTTGAAACGTATTATTTTAAAGGGTATTTAATCTCAATATATTGTCTCACTTATTCCCATTACATGTATACATCATTCTAATTACTTAGTTTTTGAATCCTATTACCATTACAAAATATCAACCTAATCAAATCATATTGATGTGTAACTCTTTATAGAAATAAAGATTTTTTATGAAAACAAAATTAAATTACTATTATATTAAAACACATACACATGTATCACTAATATAAGGTACATAAAACCCTTTCAAGTTAGCTATAAACCATAATAAACACAATAATTCATTTTTATAACCCAGTACAAGACAAATTAAAGGTAGAAGAAAACTAAATCGTTTATCATACTAATAATTATACTCCTTAGATGTATGGAGGATAATCTATAAAGTAAATTTAAATTCATTTAAAATAAATTATAAAACAAAAAAATTATGAATTTAAAAAATAAATATATCAATAAAAAAGTGAATAAATAAATAAATTAAGAATTCATGTATATAAAGATAAGATGAATAATTATGAAAAATTTATAAATAACGTTAAAAATAAATCCCTTAATTTAGTCATCATTATGAAAAATTCATAATTTCGAATATATACACATTATATAAATTTTATAATATTAATACTTATGTATTATTCAGTGTATTAAATTTATATTAAATAAATTATATTCATGAAATATCAACATTTTATAACACAACTGATATTGAATAAACAATTTATATAGTATAAATATCACCTATTTAGCATTATCTAAACCCTAATTAATTTAATCATAAAAAGACAATTTGATGTGGTTTAAATAATTTCTCATACAAGGTATATAATTTAATCAAATAAAATTATGTAATTATGAACTACCCATAAATTTTAATATAACCCCTTTAACGTTTTCCTTATACTGTAATTTATATAAAAAAATATAAATTACACTAATAATTTCAATATAAAAATTTATATTATAACTATATGAAATTAGATATAATTTTATGGGTTATTTAAAAAATGTTTCAATTTTTTTTAATAATTAATTATAATAATTATATAAATAATTTATTTGTGAAAATAAATATAAATAAATAACAACCCAATTTTACAAATTTTTTAAATTTATATATTTTTTTAAATTATACAATTCAATCCATAACATAATTTTAAGGAAATCATTTTTTCAATTTTCATCATTCTCTTTCATACTTAATGACTTCCCTTATAAGTGTCAGATTAACTAACATAGTGTGAGCTATGTAGGAATAACCAAGTATACTAATTTCTCTTCGAAAAATACTCCCATGAAGTTCACATCTGTGTGAGAATTGCTCCATACCTATGTGAGATTAACTTAGTGCTCATATAGGATTAAGTTTAAATGAGTATTCCTTGAGTTGAAATAAAAATTCACAATAAATTAATAATCTAGTGCAAGTAATCCAATGCATCAATAGAAACATGTGATATTGGAACCATGTAAGAATACGATTTTGTGGGAGGTGGCCTATGATGGAATACCTGGTGTTAATATCACACAAAAATTTGTATAAAAATATTATATAACCATACATCAACAATGACAACAAAAAACTTGCTTTAATTAAAATTAAATTAATTTGACTACATGGATCCATCATCGCCGTTTAGCTCTATCGAAGACCATAATTTTATTGAAATTAATTAGAAATTTTTTATCTTTAATGATTTTATATGTTTTTTAGGTCTACATATAATTATTTATGTAAAATAATTCGTCATTAATTTTACATAATTAATATGTGCATCCCTATAAATTTTTATAACATGTTCAAAACAACCTAATATATTCTCATTATTCTTCTTTTCATTCAAATACACTAAATTTTTCCCTTTAATAAATTCATTTATAAGAATATCCATATTAGTATATCCACATGTTCATGTTAAAATTGTCATTTATTATACTATTTTTTTCAAAAGATACAATAAAAGTCCATCACTCACTAATATATAAAAAAACTGGTCTACTATTAAATAAAAAAACATTTAACTTCAATTTAAATGGTATTTTACAAGCATAATACAATCCAGAATACTTTTCCCATTTTATCCATCCTATTGGAATCCTATGAGAGTAATTTTCATTAATATTTCCATCATATTTTATAAATGATCATAAATATAAAAAATTGAATAATTTGAAAATAACAAGGTCTTCTAATATTATATATAAAACATTAAAATACTATAATTTGATAAAACAACTACGTTTTTTGGCATATACCTATAAGGAAGGATACATTTTAATACGAAATCCTATCTTTATAGAAATACCATCAATTTGATAGTCCTTTGGAATAATCAATATGAACTATATCACCAAAAAAAGAATGAAATTAGGTATCCTATCTTGAACATGATTCCTATGTTAATCTATAAATAAAAAAAGGTATGACCATAAAGTTTAACCTTTATAGTCTTATCAAGACCATGATGTATTTAGTGTCACATGCTGGAGTTCTAACACGAGTAAAACTATATTAATATGTTTCCTTTATGATTAATATCTTCTTCATCAATAGCACCTTTTATTTAATTGAAATCCACAAAACCTCTCTATGAATATTAATATATTATTTCTTCCAAATTAGTATATACCATATGAAAATTAAATTCTTTTAATGATAACAATCCATCAGTCCAATAATCAAATAATTTTCTTAATTGGTTTAATGTAAAGGAATAAAAAAACATTGATTATTTTTCACTTTAGTTCCCCTTCAAATCCTCTATTTAATAACTTTTTATTAATTTTTCATAGTATGAATCATAATATTAATTCCTATATAATTCAAACAACATAAAATGTATCCTTTATTTTTATACATATTTACTAGAGAACTCTTCCACCATTCATTATTTATTTTATTATTATTCAAATTAACTTTAAATAACATAGTGGTCCTATTAATCCTTAAATCACATAAATATTTACACATTAATATAGATGTTATCTATCCAAAAAACATTACCATATTATAAGTGAATGTATAGGATTGAAAAACATCAATCCTATGTTGAAACCAACATTAGACAATGTATTATTTATTAATTTGAGATCAATCTATTATTTTTAGGGATGTGTATGATCGTCCCAAAACTCATGGTATTAATGTTAACTTATTATTTAACTCTTACTGGGAATTACTCAATGCCTCATTTCTAGAATAATTGAGGCAATTTAAAAGTATTTTTAAATTTCAATTGGTTGGTGGGTCAGTTTTTAGAAATGATATTTAAAATAAAATTATAGGGGATGAGTAGGGTGGGTGGGTTGACAATATATAAAAGATAGATTTGGAAATTGTTAGAGACATTAAGGTTGTTATAGGAGTTAAATAAAGAATAAATTATGAGTCCAAGGTGGATGAGATGTATCATAATCCACAAGACATCTAGTGGGATGGGAAGTTTCCCATTAGTATTATTGGTCTCATTAGTTTTTTGGTGAACTCATATCAGATAACTGGTGAGGATTCTAGGATTTTTTATTGGAGGTGTTATAGTCTTTTATCTATAAAACCCCTTTTGATTTTTAATGAAAAGTCGTATGCAGGAGGTCCATTTATCCACCTTCCCATATCCTTCCTCCCTTCTAAATCCCCAATTTATGGTGATTCTGATGGTGATCAAACAATGATATCAGGGTTCGATCACTAATTCTTCACAAGTTCTTTATTCTTATCATTTTCCAATGTTTCCCCTCTGAATTATGCTTGAGATTTAATGAATATTTCACCAAATCATGGTGAAATAATCTAAGAATAACGGGCCTTCATCTCGTCCTAGCTAGAGGGTGTACTAGGAGGATTGTTTCAAGTATTCATATGTCGTTTTGATTATATTATATTTCCCTATGGTTTTTTAGGGATTTTGATGATTTTGGGTAAAATTAACCATTGGAATATTCATTTATTTTGGGCCCATTTCTTGTATTACATAGAGAAAGAACTGAGTTGTTTTCTTCAAGTCGTTTTCTGATATTCAAGTGGAGGTAAGTCACTTCCATAATTCTAACTATGAATTTTTACTTATTCGGATTAAATTTAATTTTTTTTGTGTTATGTAATACAGATTTTTCCCAAAATTGTTTTATGGATGGGTGGAGTTCCCTTTGTGGGGGTTTGAATGAAGTTATGGTGAGTGGATGTTTTCAGTGAGATTTTATGGATTCTATTTACAGTAAAAAATTATTAATTAATTATAAAATTATAAAATTATAAAATCATACCTTTGTAACTTCATATAGCATGATATGTCCTCTCTTGATGAGTGATGGTCAGTTCCTCAGGGAAGAATCATTGTGAGCCTAGGTAGTTCTGTCATGAAAAAAATTAAACAAGGAAATAGATTCTCTTGAGGTTGGTGGTCTATAATAACTTATCTATGGCTAATGTAGTTTATTTATGATTTTGACATTACATGTAATGTATTGTATCACCACTACAGGTGACCGAACCATAAATAAAAAGATTATTTAATTAAGAATGTTTTTTAATTAAATTTAGTAAAAATACATGGATTGCATAAAATTTAAGGGCCATAGTAGACCCTTGAGAACTAGTTGGTCATCTCAACCGCTAATGGCCAAGAGTTTCATTGTAACCATATACCTTGTGATACGTGAACCCAAGATAGGTACTAAATAAATAATTATGTGAATGTAGTAGGATATATAGCAACCTTATTTTTTACATGGGGTAGGAGTGGTGAATAACTAGATAGGGTATGCCTTGGGTGTCCCCTTGGACCAATGACTAGACCAGGTAATATTGGGAGGTCGGAGTGGCCACATTGTGTTTAGATTGAGGTTGAGGGATGTATTACCCCAAATTGAATGTATTTTACGAATAAAAAATATTGATTATGATTAATTAATTAAATAATTATACATAGGATGTCACATAGGATCATAGAAATAAGTAAAATATTGAACTCAAAATTAACGAAATTGATTAATTGTGAGGATTATTATATTATTGGTGACCTTGATTTGATTTTATAAATATAGTGTGATTGTGATTATTATATTGTTAGGGGGACTTGGATGTGATTCATAGGACCTAGAATGCGCATTATTAAGATACAATTAGGGGACCTTGAGGTGATTATAACAATATGGTAGCCCCATTATTGTTTTTCGGGGGATATTGGAAGTTGTTACATAGATTTGGTGTGCCCATACTGATTATATATTAATGGGTTACCATATACATAGTCCATGGATCTAATGAACCCATGTTATTATTATACATGATTATGGTACTATATATAGATATATTAGGCACTAGACGAAATAGATGTGGTCGATCCTAGATGGAATATTCCACTCAAGGAACAATAATGGTTTTTATTTACTATTTCCATGTTTCCATAGTTATATATGTGTTTATACTACAGATTATTTCACCTACACATATCATTACATGTACAACCTACTTACAAAACCGCATTGGCGGCCCCCTATTGAGTTATTTACTCACATCCTGCTCTGGTGGCCATTGTACATCACTATACGAGTAGTATTCACTACTTATAGGTTTAGGATGGATAGATTCCTATAGTAGATTTACCGAGAAAGATATCTCATATTGGAATATAAAATACGATGAAGTGAGGATATGTGTTTTGGGAAATCCTTAGTTTAATTTTTTTCCTTATTTTTTTTAATATTTTTCTGGTCTAGTGGATGGTCAGTTTGTGGTATGACAATATAAGTCACTTCATCATTCATTATTGATAACATCTATTGATTTTTATTATTATGATTTTTACTTATTATTGTAGAGGATTTTTGTTCTATTTTTTATATTATTATTACTTTTATATGAGGCCTTAGTCTGCCCACCATCTCATGTTAGACCCTCGCTAAAAGTCAATAGTCTATGACATACTAGGAGGCACACATGAGGTTATGCAGTAACCTGATTTAGTAACTATTTAGAGTAAATCTGGGAGGGGAAGTTATAAAGTAGCATCAAATAATTCTTTTTATTGAATTACTATTTTGGGAGTTGGTATATATGAGATATAGGAATGTGTCAAAGTTTGTGATAGAAATCAGACTAGTGTATCACAAACACATCTCCCGGTAACAATCCAATATTACCCTGGGCTTGGGAGCATTGTTCTACATTTTCAGTGTTATTTTTAACTAATTTAATCATGTGTGTTGCACATGATATTAAAGTATATGATTTATTATATATTTTTGGATATTTTTCCATTGCAAAGGGTTTAGTTTCTATAACACATTATGATTTTATATAAATTTCATTTAAAATAAACTTTATGTATTTGATATCTTTCTTTACACACAATATTGAGTTCAAACAAACCACATTGTATGATTGAATCATTATAATTATTTAATGTGAAAGTTATCTCCTAGATATTGGATTATATGTTATTAATAAGAATAACTAAATTATAAAAAATTATTGTTTACACTTTTATAAAACAAATTCATTGGTTATTAATTGTAAAATAAATTTGTAAAAAAAATGAGGTTTTTGGAAAAATATTTTTTATATGCAATGTATTTTTTTCATAATTATTTAAATTAATGATTATTTATGGATTATTATAATTAAATTTATTAATTATATATTCAATAAAATGTTTTAACATTCTTTTAATGGTTTTTACAATACATGAGATAATAATAAATCCATTTTTATTCATAAAATACATTTTTATAAATAAAAAGTTTTCATTGGGTTTTGTGCGCTTATTTTAAGATATATTTATACCAATTATAGAAATTTAATCTTGAATAATATATTAACTATTTTTAATAATTTTAAAAAATTATATAGGTAAACTATATATTTTAGTCATTACGAATAGTAACCATGGTAAATATTTGTCACATTAGTAAGGGAAAATCAGGTAATTAATGTAATAAATAATTTGACATGGAATTTAAAATATATATATAAGTCAATCTTTATTTCTATTGGATGGGTTTATTTTATCTATTCTCATACAACATTCCAATATATGGAAAAATGTTTCCATTTTTCTTTGATAATGTTTATACATTTATTTTAAATTAAGAATAAATCTAATATATCACTCTATTTGTTTTAATAAATGTAATATTTTTTCATAGGGATAAAAGGATTTTATATTTTATTAAATTTTTATTTGAATTATTAATTATTATTTTTCATGGTTATTTATTTTTAATTTTTATCTGTGGAATAATTATCTGAATTTCCCACACAACACCGTCACTATACGAGTTTATGTAATAGAAAAATCAAAAAATTAAATTTAATAATATTAAAATTTATATAATTTGATGAATTATTAAATTCCATAATTTTTTTGATAAATATAATTTATTAGTTAATTTATAAAATTTTGGATTCAAATTCAATTTCTATCTTGTTGTCTTCAAAGTCAAACTATTTGAATAGTCCTGAAAACGACATTAATGGTATCTTATATTAAATAATATGTTATTAAATGATTTAAAATTCATATAAATACTATAATTAGGCAAATTAATGGGTTATAGTATAGAATATAAATTAATTTCAACCTATAGATCACTTGGGCATTTATAAAATCATGCATGAACATTAAAGAGTAAAAAATGTTTTTATCACGGCAATCCCCAAGGGGTTATGGTGGGGTTAAAACTAAGGGATAAAGATTAAGAAAACACCAAAACATGTATAAAATTTTATATTATGATTTAACTTATACTAATAATAATCCTATATAAACAATATATCAATTTGGGGAAACATGAAAATGAAAATAAATATATATTATTTTATTACCTTAGGTAATTCCATGGGGTCTACTCCCCTCACTTATAAATGGGAACCTTACCCTCTCATTTATTCAAAAAGGTTTCGAATTATTTATCAAAAAATACATAACATATCCCAATCTTTGAATACTTTCCCATTTCCTATAATTCATTTTTTATCCAAATACCATCTTATCAAGGAATAAGGTGTAAGCAATTTGAGGTTTCTCAATGGAGAGAAATAACTCTAAACTGTGTAATTTCAATTTTATTTCTTCTTTCACCTTCTCTAATCATTTAGTATCGATCATAATATGATAAATAAATAATAAAAAATATATTTATATTTTTCTATTATGCTAGATCAACCATTTTCCACCCACTTTCAGAAAAATGGGAATTGAAATTATCACTCATGTTTATATGTGGACTACCACCTCCACATAGTGATATGATTCATATTCCATCACCTTATTTTATGGTTGATTATAATGATATATTTAAAAAATATATATGATATTTATTATGTAATAATTATTCTACAATTTTAATATTTTATTTATGATTCCCTCATTCTTTTCATTAGAAAATGAAAACAACCTTCAAGCGTACATACAAAGTACCGTCTAATTTTTACGAATGAATAATTTTTTTATATAACTAAAATATATTATATTTATATCAATATTAAAATTATGGTGATGAAGAAACCATGATCAAATTTCATGGGCCATAACTTTCGAACCAAATCATTAATAAAAATAGAAATAGTTAACATAATAAAATGATGTTTTTAAATAATAATTATTAATATATAGGTGTTGAAATATTATAATTAATATAATAAATTTATTTTATGTATTTATATGGTATTGGTTTATATTTATAAAAAAATTATATTTATTATACATGATTTTAGAGCACTTACAATGAAAGACATACTTCAGGTAAGGGTTATACGTTACAATCTCATTTTTACTAGTATTTTTTATACATAATGTTAGGATGATTAAATTATATAACATATATATCAGAAATATTATATATTTTATTATCCTATAGTTATTTACTTATATTATATGTTTTTCTTTCATTTTACTCACTTTAAATACATGTGAGGCTTAATTAATGTTTTTAAGGAAAACCAATAATGTTTTACCATTCAATTAGGGATGTTTTTTTCCATGTCCATATTTTCTTCAAAATGTTTCAAGAATATCTTTATTATTGTACTACGATTTTTTAAAATAATTTCTATACATTTTTAAATTTATATAAAAAAAATTAAAATTAAACTTCTTCTAGTTTTCCAAATGAAGTATTTTTTACTAAAAATGTGAAAGGAATCATAATTTTAATGTACGTAGCATGAATAAAATTTACCACCATCATGAACACTAAATTATTTAAATAATAAATATCAAATTTTATTATTTCATTGGAACAATAACTTTTTCATTAATACTATGGAATTTTTTATATTTTAAATAATTTATTTCAAAATAAAATGGGTATTTTCCTCATGAATTATTATCGTGATATTTAAAATGCATTTTTTATCCATGATAGTATTATTTTTTGTTACTTATCCATCACTTGAGTTATAATTATATGATACCATAATTATTATTTATATATACGGTTTATGGTTATGATGTTGAAATATTGATGAAAATAATTTTACTTTACATAGGAAATGTTATGATGAAATGAAAAATGTTTTCATGATCTTATGGAAAAAATATAAATAGATTATATAATGTGAAGGGTGAATTTATTATATCCCTCCAATTTATTAGGTAAATATTAATATTTTATGAGATGAAAGTGTATATGGGAGGATATCATAATCCCAAAATAGGGTACACGGGTGGTTATACAAAGCTCAAAATGGGGTTCACATAAGGTTATATCAATCCCAAAAGAGGGTATATGGGAGGTTATCCCAAGCCTGAAGTAGAGACAAGGGTTTCTATCTCAACCCTATCATGTGATGAATGTATTTATGGTTATACTTTACCTTCCATTATTATGACTATGATTTTACCCACTATTTTCTATTCTTTTATGACATGATCCTAAGGAAATGTTATGATCTCATGGATCATGTTATTTTATTTTTTATAATTAATGTCTTATAAACTACTAAGATTTATTCAATGACTTCGGATTAGGGTTTATAAAATATTAGGTATCATTTTAAAATTCAAATATCATATTATCATACCCTTGTTCTCATGTTATTTTTAAATGATAATTGATATCACAATTATTTACCCTTAATGAGAATGTGAGATCAACCTTTATTTTGTTTCATTATCCCTAGGATATGATTAAAGGTTTAATCTATGATATTTATGAGAAGGGTTCTATTTGGGAAGAAGTAATTGGGTGATGATGAAGTTATATGATGTACTGGTTTTTTATGTGTCCATGTTTCCAAATAAATTAAACATTTATTGTTTTACTAAGAATCATAATTATTTTAAATGAAAAATAACCTTACAAGTGGAATATTTATGTATGAAATTTTTAGGTCACCTCAGTTGGTATCAAAGTAAGGTTTAGTTATTTTTGGAAACTATGATTTGGTGTTTTTTGAGAACACTTAGGATAATCCTAACCATAAGAGAACATCCTCTACTATGGTAAATAAAGTATTTTGGTTTTCCTAGAACATACATACATGCATGGATATTATGAAGAGGATATAGTTATGGAATAAATACACCTAGTGGTAACAAATCTAAGTGGGGTGATGTGGGTATTAACTCAAGCATCACCAATTTATAAGTAGTATTACTAATACTAAAATCCCGACTAGACACTCTCTGAGGACATGCATAGGTTAATTCATATTTTTCATAATGAATAATTATGAGGTATTTAAATAAATTATGATCATGGATAAGTTAGGATAAACATAGATTATTATATATTGAAAATAAGGTTTCATAATTTAGACATAATATGAAAAATATTTCATAATTATATGGTTTCTCATAATGATTATTGTTTCCCACACTATATTTTTTGTTTTAGTTAATGTTTGGAATCTTGAGGAATCATGTTAATATGGAATACGATGAAAAAGTTAATGATTATCCCCTTGATAAACCAAATATTATAGGAGATTGAATGAGAAATTTTTTTGTTATAATTACAATTCTTTCTAATGACATGAATCAAATTGATATAATAAATGAGAAATAAATGGAATAACATTATATTGATCCTTTATTTGGAAACACAGAACTTCTATTCATGGGTCCACTAAACCACTAGTTGATATGAAATGAAGCAATACCACTGAAAAAAAATATCTATTCAGTGTTTTAATCATGAAAAGGTATTTTTAGTTGTTTATCATTTGGAAGGTGAAGCTGATCAATGGTGGACTCTCATCAAGAACATAAGGCAAAAGGAAAAAAAATTAATCTTTGTAGTGGGATGAATTTAAAAGTTATATTTGAATAACTACATTCCTTTTATTATTCATATTAAAATGGAGATATAATTACTTGATCTAAAGTAAATTGATGACGAATCCATCCGTACCTATGAGAAAAATTTTACAATTAATATGAGGTACACATCTAGTATTATCATCGACCCAAAAAGTAAGATTGATTGATTATTTAGTGTATTAATAAAAATTATTTAATTATTATCTATAAGATATTTTAGTGGATAAAAATAAACCATTCAATGATCTATTAAGGTAGAAATGGATATTGGAGTTGCTTGTAAATCTCATTGTTTTTATAAGAAGATAAAGTTGTAACTAAAATTAAATTTCAATACTAAAAAACATGGTGGGATGAATATAAATCATCCTTTAAACCAAAATTGTGCATTAAAACATGTTGAAATATTATTAAAGGGACTAATAAATGATTTATGTGTGGAAATTATGGTCATCATGTAATCAAATACTTTTTTGATGGTAAAAATTTATCTAGCTATGTCAAAGAGAGAAAAATTCATAGAAGGTGTAACCCACACTTTATTGTTTCAAATGTACTGATTATGAGTTCTATGTTAATAAATGCTTGAATTTGAGGGTTAATGATGACAACCAGTGATAATAACCACTTAATCCAAGAGACAAATAGAAATCTCATGTGATCACTATTGCTGATGTGGGGTACAATAACAAAGTTAAGAAACATTAAATTACCATCCACTATAGTATTACTAATATCTTAGTTAAATTTATATATACCAACCCATTTATATCTAAATAATTTTCTAATGGTATCATAATACCACCCAAATAATTATATTTTGAATTAATATTGAAAACACTTAATGGTATTTTGATCACATTTCAAGCCGATAATTCTTTTCCAATTTAATTTTATAAAAATTTAATTTATTTAAATATAATTATTCTCCACCTAGTCAAATTTGATGTAATTTTTGGAAATGATTGGATTTATTCATATAAATTCCATATCAATAACTATGGAAGGTAAGTAATATTTTATATTCAAAACCATCCTATGATAATTTATCGTTTCAAAGATAATTATAAAAATCCAATGAAAATTTAATCCATTTTATTGTTCTTCCTTAATATTAAAAGCAGGCAATTGTATCACATTGTTGGACAGAAGATAAACATTGATAATATTTATGTTATATGGTAAATTTTTGATGCCTTTTTTGAAGAGTTTCTAGACATCCTGTAAATCATAAAGTTGAGTTTTCAATAGAAATCATACATGGGGGGACAGTAATTTCAAATACTCCATATAGAATTTCCCCAATTGAGTTGCATTAATTAAATAAGAAAATTCATTATAAACATAATTAGGGATTCATTCTACCAATTGAATCACCATGGGTTTTACCTATTCTTTTCATTAAGAAGAAATATTGATAAATGAAACATTGCATTAATTATTGAGAACATAATATGGTCACAAATAAGAATAAGTATCCTCTTCCTCATATGGATTATTTCTTCAATCAATTGAGAGTATATTATTATTTTTACAAGATTTATTATTGATCTGGATACTATAAATTATGGGTAAAAATTGAATACATACCCAAAATAGTGTTCTATATGATGTATTCACTCTATGAATTTAGATTTTTTCTATTTGGTCGTACTAATTATCCCTTTTTATTCATTTATTTAATGAATATATTCTTTAAAGACCACCATGAATAGTTTTAAAAGTTATTATGGAAGATATTATTATATATTATAAGTTTACATAAGGGTATAAAGATCATTTGATAATTATATTAAATTCCCTGAGGTATGATATGATTTATGAAAAATATAACAAGTATGAATTTTGCATACATAAGGTTTTATTTTTGGGCTGTATATCTCAATAGAGGGTATATAGATAGATACATTAAATATGTAACTTATTAAACATTGTCCTAGGATAACAATGGTGACTATGATCCAAGGTTTTATTCGTTTTTATAGATATTTTTGACACATTGTGAATAATTTTTTGTGGATATCTAATCCCCTCACCAATTTATCTTATAACGGAGTCAAGTTCCATTGGACCGATGAATGTGAGGAAAATTTCATGTAACTAAAAAAAATATTATCAACTGAAGTAGTTCCCACCACAACATATATTGGAGAAGGGTTTGTGATCTATAGTGGTGAATTTAATAAGGGTATAGGACACGTACTGAAGAAAAATTATACGATGAAAACTTATGACTCATTACAATTGAAGATTCATGAGAAAAACTTCTCAACTCATAATTACAAGATAACTATAGTACATTTTTCAGTAATGATATAGAAGTATTATATTTATAGGTAATGGTGTGAAATATGTAATTATCATAAAATTTAATGTATATATTCACTCAAAAAGTGTTTAATATTTCTATAGATGTTATTTGGAGCTAATTAAATTTTATGATTTCTCAGCACATTACCACCCATGTAAGGTGAATAAGGCAGCTTGTGCTCTAAGTAGAATGGATCATTATATCTTATCTATAATGAGGACGGAAAAAGATACAATATTGTAGGATTTTCCATGTATGGAGATGAAAATATTAATGTAAGGGGAGAAATATTATCTTTCATAATTGAGTGTTAAACCATATATCCTTGTAAATATTAAAGAGGCACAAAAGTAATATGTAGAATTATCAAAAAAGTTTAGATATGACCATGATTTAAAAATTGATTGGAATAAAATGATATGGTTTAGGAACCAGGTGTATCCCACCATTCCTAGACTTGAAGAAGGAACTATTGGATGGAGCTTATCACTCATCATTCTATATTCATCCAAGAATTATGAAGATGTGTAGATATTTGATAGAGTATTTATTGTAGAGAAACATGAAGGGAGATATTGTAGAGTATGTATCGTAGTTCTTACTATGTTGGTATGTTAATGTTTAGAGATATATGTCTTAGGGGAAGTTATAATCATTACGCATATGAAAATTGAAATGGGATATAATCACCATGTATTTCATCACATCACTCTCCGTAAATTCTAATGTACATAATGTTATTTGTTTTTTCATTGATATCCTTTTAAAATCAATGAAATTAATTTCCATCTAGAAATATTTATCTCTAGATCATATTTCTAGAATATACATTAAGGATGTGGTAAGGTTTCATGGCGTGTCACATTTTTTTAGATTTGACAGAGATATGAGGTTTAACACAATGTTCTAGGGACATTTTCTATAATCTATTGATAGAGAGTTATATTTTACTACAAACTTTCATCCATAGATATATTCCCAGTTTGATATAACCATTAAATACCTATATGATATATTTATTTCTTATTTGTTGGATTTTAATGGGGGTTGGGATCAACACCTTCTGCATGTTGAGTTTCATACAAAAATATATTTTACTCAAGCATTTAGATGACTCCATATTAATCCCTATATGGAATGAAGCACAGAAATCTGAAATGTATGGATGAATTTGCAGAATGAAATCTATTATAACCCAATCTAGTAAAATAAATGGATGATAATTTTCAATCCATTCAGCATCACATAATGGAATCTCCAAGTCGATATAATTTTTATACTAAAAATTATTTGTTAGATTTGTAATTTAAAGTTTTTAAAAAGGTATTACTTTTAATTTCTCTAAAAAAGTGGAATATAAGAATCTAAAAAATAGAAAATGGTTCCTTGGGTATATTGTTACCTTAAAGATTCTTGATAGAGTATGTAAAATTTCTCATCTATTCGCACATCCACTGAACCTCTCTCATGTTCATGATTTGTTCCACATATATCTCTCGATGAAGTACATATATGAACCTTCACATGTAATTGACTTAGAGGTTGTACAACTGGATCATGATCTTTCTTATAGAGAACAACTGGTATAAATATTTTTATCATAAAGAGAATGTACCATAAAACAATACTAGTCACCTAGTTAAGGTTCAATAGTGGAATAATAAATTTAATGATTATATGTGGGATCCTGATGATATAATGAAAAAAAATATCCTCTTTTATTTATATCAGAGTGATGAAGATTTTGGGAGAAATTAATTTTAATGGGGGTAGAATGTAACATTCCATGTGTCTATATGAATGTCCTTTCAAATATACAGGATGTATTTGATAGCTTTCTATACACGCTACACTGAGTTTAAATGAACCACGTTATACTATTGAATTATTATTATTTAATGTGATAGTTATTTACTAGTTTTTGGATTTAAGGGTATAAATAAGACTATCTAAATTACGAAAAAACATATTTTTACCCATGTATAAAGTAAATTCATTATTTATCAATTAATAAAAGCATTTGGAAGGAAAAAAAGTTATTTGTATGAAAAAATGTTTTTATGTGTAATGTTTATTTTATATTAAATTAAATTAATTACCATTGATGAATTATTTTAAGGAAATTTATATATTATATATTCAATCAATTTTTTAACATTACTATAATGGTTTTTACCAAGCACGATATAGGAATATATCCAGTTTTTTGCTAAAAACATATTTTTTCAATAAACAGGCTTCATTTCAATTTGTATTTTTTTTAAATGGATTTATTCCACATATATAAATTTAAACATGAAAAATAGATTCAATATTTAGAAATATTATATCCAATTATTTTTAAATTAGTCAACCTTATTTTTGGCCATTATAAATTGTTACCATGGTAAATATTTATCCCCTTGGTAATGGTAAATGGGAAATTAAGGTAAAAAATTATGTGATGAGGAAAAAAAATATATATAACCATACATATTTATATTAGCTGATTTTATTTCAGCCAAAATCATCCAATATTCAATTATATGAAAAAATGTTTCAATTATTCTATGATAATGGCCATAGGATTATTTTAAATAAAGAATAAATCCAAAATTCCACTCTCTTTGTTTTAATAACTCAAATATTTTTTCATAGGTATACAAAGTTTTTATGTTTATTTTTATATGTTTATATGAAATATTAAGTATTTTTATCATTTTAAATTATTTTTATGTTTTAGTGATGGAATATATACCTAAAATTTTTACGCAACACCGACACAGTACATTTTCAAGTAATAAAAGAATAAAATAAATAATTTTTAAAATATTAAAAGTAACAAAGTTTTGATTTTTAATTGTTTTAAACAAACTATATATATATATAATATTATTTATTTCTTAATATTTTTAATTATAATTACATTTTTATTTCGTTGCCTTAAAATTCAAACTATGTGAATAGTCCAAAATATGATTTTAATGGTATGTTATATTAAATAATATTATATGAAATACATTAAAATTCATAAAAATATTATATTTCGCTAATATAATGTGGTATGGTTGATAATATAATCCAATTTACACTTATTTTTCAGTATTCATTTTATACTAACTTGTGTGACCACTAAAGAGTAAAAATCATTTTTATCATCGTAATCATCCATATGGTTGGGGTTAAAATTGAGAGATAAGGGTAAAGAGAAATCTTAAAATTGTATAAATATTAAAAAATTATTATTTTTACTCTTACAAATCCTATATAAAAAATATATATATTTCGGTCCACTTTAACTTGAAAATTAATTTATATTAATTTAGTAGTTTAGGTAATTCATAGGGTTCCCCACTCCAAACATATAAAAGGGAACCTAATATTCTCCATAATTATAATGTTTGAGCATTATATCATGTAAAATAACTACCCTAATACCATATTACAATCCATTTCCACCTCCTATAGGTATTGGTTTGATTATAATACTATCCCATCATGTCTTAATATGCAATCAAAATGACGTTTCTCAGTAAAGCGGAAATACTCTTAACTGAGAACTTCCAATTTTATTTATTATTCAACACTCTATAAACTTTTTGTATCTATAATAGCATAATTTATATAGTGTAATTAATATTTTTTTATGTTATTATGATGAAAAAAACCATTTTTCATTCTTTATATCAAATAAGAATTGAATGTGTCGTTCGTGCATACATGTTCACTATCACTTCCACATAGAGAAGTGACTCATTTTACATAACTACATTTAATGGTTTTTTATAATGATAGCTACAACTAATATATATGATATTTATTATGTAATAATGACTGTTTAATGAGAAATATTATTTACCTTTATTTCCTTATTTTGGATGGAAAATTTAAATATTCCTCATGCGTACATATGGACTACCATCTCCAAGAATGGTGTTATTCATTTTTCAGTTTATACCTTCAATATATGATTATAAATATATAAATAATGAATATATATGATAATAATTTAATCATGAAAATTATATAGATTATGGAACCATGAACAAAGTAAAATTACCATAATTGTTGAATCAAAACATTCATGAAAAGTGAAATAGTTAACACATGTAAATGATGTATTTAATAGAGAATTATTAATAAATAGGGTTTAAATTTTATAATTGATCCATATATGGAATTATGTGTATTAATTTGGTTTTACTAAATATGTATAATATGAATTTATTATAAAACTGTTTTGAGTTATTTCAAATCATGACAGACTAGAGATAAGGGTGATATATAAAATTATATGATCTTTTTATCCCAAAATATTATATATTTTATACTCTTATGGTTATTTATTAAGATTAAATGTTTTCCTTTAATGTTATACTATTTATGTAATTAAGATAAAAAAATAATGTTTTATGGAAAGATTAATTTTTTTTAATATGAAACTTTAAAACTTGTTCTTCCATGTCCATATTTTCATTAAAATGTTTTCATGAATATTTTAACTATTAGATTCTAATTTTTTATGTTATTTTTACGCATATTTTAATTTATATAAAAAAATTAAAGGGACTATTGTTTTAATTTTCTAAATGGGGTATGTGTTTCTTATTAACATATATGTAAAAGGAATATTTTTATAAGATAATCAACATGAACAAAATTTCTAGATGCCATGACCGTCTAATGATTTGAATATTTCTTTTCATGTCTCCACGGTTATTTTAAAAGAAAATTTTTTCCTTAACACTTTGTAAATTTTTAGATTTTAAATAATTAATTTTAAAACAAAAAGGTTATTTTCCTCATGAAATGTTCCACTAATCATTAAAATGATTTTTTTCCCTTTATTAAACATCTTTTGATGTTACTTATAATACACCAGAGATACGATTATATGATACCATCCTTATATTTTTATCTGGATGGTTTATGTTGAGGATAATTAAATATTTATTAATTCCATTTTCTTTTTGATTGGATAAGTTATGATGAAATTATAAATATTTTTATGCTCTCATGTTATACATAAAAAATTATTACATTATGTTGTGAGTACATTGTATCCCTCTAATAAATTTGGTAAAGATGACTGTTTGATGAAAAAAATGTAATGTGAGATTTATACCAAGACCCTAAGAGGTTATATGAGAGGTTATCCCTAGTCAAAAATTTAACACATAGGAGGTTATACCATTCCCAAAAGTGGGTACATTGGAGGTTATCTCAAACCCAAAGTAGGTAAACCGATGTTTGTCTCAAGCCTATCTTGTGATAATATCTTGGCTAGTCTACTTGACATAACATTTCTATGATTATAATCATGACATGATTTATTTCCCTATTTTATGAATGATATTAAGCTAATGTTATTCTATCATGGATCATGTTCATTGATTTTTTTATGATTCTTGTATTTTTAACTTCCATGATTTATTCAATGAATCATGATTGTGATATATGAATTAATGGGTATGATTTTAAAATGTTAATCTAATGTTATCATAACCTTATACTCATGTTATTCCTAAATGATCATTGTTATATCCCTTTTTTATTCGTACTGATAATCTGATATCACACTTTATTATGTTTACTATTCCTTAGGTTATGAAGAAAGGTTTTAAACATGATATGTCTAATAAGGGTTCTTGTTGTGAAGAAATAAGTGGGATATGATGTTTCTGTTTTAGGTACACAATTTTTATCTATGAATGTTTCTAAAGAAACTAAAACTCTATGGTTATAACATATGTCCTAATGATCGGAAATAAATATTCATATAATGAAATGTAATATTTATGTATAATGTGTTTAAATCACCTCAGTTACATGAATTTGGACTATTGACCTACTGATAAGAGGCATATCATGTATCATATTTGCACATAAGACTCAAAATTCATCATCCCACTTGTGTTTTATTTTCCTAATGTTAATATTACAAGTTTTAAAATTGTTTACAGAATATATATATATATATATATATATATATATCAATTTATGGTATTATTATTCTATGTTATACCGTGAAATATTTCCATATAATTAATCTTCATGTTGATTTGTGATGCGATGCTTGATGAAGCATAATATGTAGTCCTTAGGTGTACTAATTTATAGAGACCCTTGATAAGATAATGTAGGAACCAAGGGACATTGTGATGAAACACTTGTTATTAAATATAAATTTCATACTATAATACTAAATAATAAACCCATTAAACTATATGGTTGTGATTAATTGGCAAAAATCTTCAAGGATGATACAATAATTTATATATTGAACTGAATTTTGAGAGCATGAATCTCAATGAGATAGTCGTATATATGGTTGTTTGGTGTGAATAAATGCCTTGAGTATTCTAATTAATTGGAATATGATTCTTGATATTTATTTGATATAAGATGCCCAAGAATGAGTTGTTTGACCTTGAGTTTCCATGTGATATTTGATATGGGAACCAAGAGTTGTTTACAGTGAGTATGGACTTTGTGAAATGTAACCCATGGTTTAGGAAATAAGAATAGTGACTCAATACTAGATTAGAAGTTTTGTGAGGCAAGATTTATAAGTGATAAGTGTAACTTGTTCCCAAGTTATTATAGATACGTGACATGAAAATCTTACCTGAGAGAGGTTTTCCGATTTTCTATGATGATAAACACTTTTAGTGCTTTCACATTTTGCATCGAAGTGGGAATTTACTGGCATAATAAATGGGATGTATAATTTTTTAGGATGTATATTAGGAGAACATTGAATGAATAGGTTTGTTATTATTATTTTGAGACATTTAATAGATCAATATTTGGTCATGTGATAAGCTCAGATTACATGACATATTCAATTTTGAAAAGTATCACCTAGAGTGCTTCAAACATAATGATATTGAAATTCCATGGGGAATGATAGTGGAAAAAGGTGACAAAATATTGTATTAATGATATATGAATCATGGTATCATGACATGGTTGATGTGATAGTGTGGTATTTGAGAATACACCCAGTGGGATTGGATGATATTGAGATGGAGCATTCTTTTTCCAATCGGTACTAGTTGAACTGTGAATTGATGAGAGACAGTGTACAAACCAAGGAATGGGGGAAATTGATAAATTATATGGGAATTATTCTCAGAGGATACTGGATAAAATATGATAATTTACCTTACATTGAGTAAATCCTTCGTAAATGGATAAGGGATTTTATGTTAAGAGGAGTTCATCCTCTGTAATGATGATGACATCACAATGGAATGACATTATGAGATGATGATGATGAGTGTGGATTTGGATCAATGATAGACATGTATCACTGTAACCTATTTAGTTTTTACTTGGGAGTGGTATATGTAACTTTATATGGTGGGGAGTCCACTATTGGGTTCTAGAAAGTTTGACCCCTATTACATCAATTTTTGTGTTGATATCAATGTTATAGTTTCTAGGAGATGGAAATTTGGAGTAATTGTTATTTTAAATTAGTTCTTGGGTAAGATTGGGTGACCACATTATTACATTATGATTAAAAATATATGGAGCATGGTCTATAAAGATTGTGAATTTGGTTCATTGGTGTGATAATGGATATAATACCATGATAGGGATAATTATATCATTAATTGGATAATGGACCTTATTCTATAAGGGTCATTACTAAGTCAGACTGGATGTTAGATATTTGATGTGGTAATAAGATTTTGTAGAAAAAATGGAGAAAAAATTATCTGGTACTATGTTTAATATAGTATTTTAGATTAGGAAATGATATTGAATTGATTTCATGCATTGGAATTTGACTTGGTATGAAATAGAGGTGATTCAAGGGCGTTTCAGATTAGTGGTGTGTTGTGGATCTCAGTGAAACACAATGATAGATTTTATTTGGATTACTGATTTCGACGATTTTTTACACCATGTATTAGGTTTATAATTTAGTGGGAATGTTTAGATTATTATGAGACACCTCCTAATTTTTAGTTATTGTTATTTGGTGGTTTAATGGAATATCATATAATGAAAATGATTGATTTTAATTATGGATAATGTGGGAAAAATTATAATGATTTCATGTTGTGTGTTGGAAACTACCTTGATCAAGTCTCTAGAACCCGAGAAATTCATTTCTATGTGTTATTTTGGTTTTGAGGAATGTCAATGCTAAGAATTGGATTAATGGGTAAATGATTATAGTGGGGAGCCCCAAATATGTGGAAATGACTTTATGGAAGACACTATGGTGCATCGGGGTGGAAGGTATTATGTTGCACCATATTTTTTCTTCATTAATTATAATGATTAGTTGTTCATGTTTGTATAATTGAGTGCATTAAATCTAGATTAATGCAATATAAGTTCATTTGGAAATCAGATATTGAACATAACTGGTTGGTATTAAATTAATAACCTATATAGGTCATGTTTTATGATGGAATTATTGGAGATACATCTCATGGATGAGAAGTATTATGATTGGGATAATTCAATACCCTCTTTATAGACATGATTTGAAAGTTTAAATGGATTTTGATATTTTCTTTTTGTGGTAGGATCATTTTGAGAATTGATATTTGGAATGAAAATTAGAGGGTTTGAGTTTCCATAAAAGATATATTGGGATTTGATTGGATGCCCCAAGGGTTTCATGTGTATTTTAGAAGGCATCAATGATGAAATCAAGGTGGTTGTACAATTATAATACTCACCATCTAGCTAGTGGCACACCACCGGCTCGTTTGTGGGTTAAGATAAAACCATGTAGGATGTTTGGAATCACCGTTTAGTTGGTAAGTCTAGAACATCCCTCCAATGATCCCAGACAAGATCTTAGATGAGGATTCTCAATGTTTTTTAGTGTGTGTTTATGTCTTTTTTTTTGTCAATCCCCTTGTGATTTTGGATATAGGGGAACATGGGAGAGGGATATTTGTCTATCTTCTCCCTCTCTCCTTCCTCTCATGGTTCTTATTGACTAGGGGTGATTAAGATAGAAATTACATAGTTATTCTAAGGTAAAATCAATCACCAATCAATAATTATTTATTTTTATTGTTGGTAATTATATTATATTAAATTTTCAAGGTATTTGATAAAAAATTCCCCAAAGCAGGGTGAAATCATCCATGAATGAAGGGAATTAAGTAATATTTCAATAGAGTGTGTCCTGAGGTGTTGGTTTCAAGTGGCAATATGCCATTTTTATGGGGGTATGTTATCTAATGATTATTCATAGGTATTTTAATTAATTTATTTTAATTAACCATTATAATAATCAATTAATTTGTTCCTTTTTACTTTTTTCATAGATAAATACTCAATATATTCCCTATATATTGTTCATCCATGTTTCGATAGAGATAACTAAATTCCCAATATTTATTTTGGTATGTTGTAATTATTGGATTACATAGTATATTTTTTAGTGTTTTTTGATAGGGAATTTTTCTAGAATAGGACCAGAGAAGCATGGTAGACCTTTTATAGGTTGTTGGATGCATTTCTTATGAGAATATGTCATCAGTTAGATTTTAGGTATTATACATAAATTAAATAATTTATTTAATTAATTTTTAAATCTAATAATTAATAGTTTGTATTGACTAAGAGAAACATAAGGCCTTAGTTGATGATCATTGATCATTTGGTCATGATAGTGTTCCCTTCACATTAACAAATGGACTATGAAGTTTATTTATTCTTTTGATATGAGATTTTATATTTATTTTTTCCACTATAGGTGATTAAATCTTAAATAAAATGATTATTTTATTAATAATTATTTTTTTAATTAAACATAATGGCTCTACATGGATTTCACAGAGTGTCAAGGGCCATAGTGGACCCTTGTGCAATGACTAGGGATCTTTAATTATAATGGTCAGGAGTATCATTGTAACTATATACCTTTTGACATGTGAACCCCTGAGAGTAACAAAAAACATTATTGGAATATACTGGACCTAAAAGTTGCCTTAGTATTTTCCCTTAGTTGGTAGTGGTGTCAGACTATCTAGTGTCATCCTTGAGTGTCATATTAGACTAAAGACACGATTAGGTGATCTTGAGAGGTCAGAGTGGCCGCATTGTGATTGGGTTGAGATTTAGGAATGTATTATCCCTGAGAAATGATATTTTACAATGGAAAATTGTTAGATAATGATTAATTAACACACTGAAGATGACTAAGTAATCACCTAATATCTAATACATGGGTTAAATATTAAACTCTTAATTAATGAAATTAATTAAATGTAATGATTAAAATATTTGTGGGGTACCTCGATGTGATTCCAAGGATATATATTTCCAATGGTTATTATTTTTTTGGGACAAAAATATCGCTATTCAATGGATTTTGTATAAAAATTATAATAATATGATTTGGGGGCCTTTATGTGACTCCAAGGATATGGTTTCCCATTATTATACTATTGGGGGACCTTGGGAGTTGTTCCATGGATCTAGTGTGCCCATTATGATTATTTATTATTGGGGGACCTTGGAGATAATCTTGGGATCTATTTTTCCCATTTTTCAAGTATATTTTATTATAGATAGATAGAGATATCATTCACTTGGATAATCAGGTATGATCAATCTTAGGTGGCACATTTCACTTGAGGAATGATAATGGTATTTATTAATATTTTTATTTATTACATATGAAATTATATTTATATTTATTTTAATGAGTATATAACTTACACATATCACTACATTTACTAGATATATAAGAGTGTGTATTGGTAGTTCCCTAGTAAGTTATATACTCACACCCCACTTGGGTGGCCATTTCACATGGGTACCGGACTATCCTTCATAATTCAAGGATTCTGGTGAGTTAAAGGCATGGCATAAATATAAAAGATGGATATCTCAAATAAGAATCGATAATCATATGAGGTGAGTCTCATGGACATGGGATAGATTAATTGTAATTTTTTATCACTCTTTAATTTCATATTTTTGACAACTCAGAAAGAGGTTCAGTTTATGGTACAACTATATATTAAATTCCTTCATTTACTATCGATGAATATTGTTTATTTATTTATTTTTTATAATTTCATGTTTAATTATTATCATATATAATAATTGGGTTATTTATACTTTTATTACTACTCAGATATGATGGTATAATATCCCCACTATCACATCATAGACCATCACTACTAATTGAACATCACTAGTATACATGTATGTGAGCTTGATGTTACATAAAAACCTGATCTTATTACTAGTTAGTGTGAACTAGGGTGGGGATGTTACATATTAAAATAGTTATTGTTGGGGGTTTTTAATTTTATTATTTTTTTAAAATTAAAAAAATTCTTGATTAATTTTTTTTCCTTTTACTTTTGTTAAATTACATGTTCTCAAATTATAATGAACAAAAATTTTAATACATAGATATTTTATATTTTTATATGAATATTAATTAAATTTCAAAAACAAATTCTTGAGGATGATATAGGTATATTTCTTTTTAAAACATGGACACAAAAATAACTGATCCACGAGTGAGATATTTCATATCTCACTGTGTTCTTCATAACTAGCACCCTTCATAGACATATCATACATAATACCTTTCATCAAAATACTGGGAATGTAAACATAACAAAGGTATATTTTTCACAGTAAGGGTAAACAAGGGATATATCACCATATCTAGAGCATTGGGGTATGGTAACATGAGAATAAAATTTAAAAACCATACACTGACATCATAGATCATTAGCTTAAGTCATGGAATAAATATGTGTAGTTCATAATAAATTTTCTCATAATGGAATTGAAGATCATGAATCATGAGAGAATAACATTGGCATATGGCATAGATTTTTAGCATGAACATATGCATAGAAAACCATTTCCATACTAGTCAAGGTTCATTGACAAGACTGCCACACAAGAATGGGTTCATTACCCAAACCATCAAAGATTTTAAGGTTTAATCCCAAGAATATCATAGTGGTAAGAGTAAATTACCAAATTTGGTTTACTCCCCATTGTAGTCCTATTTATCTCATGATAAATAAACAATTACCTAATTCATAGGAGGGAGATGTAGGTCCCACAGATCACCTAATGAAAATCATACGTATATGTGATACAAGATCATAAAAAATTTATGATATCATACCCCATGAAATGAAATGGATTTCATAATCATTTAATTATATCAAAACTTTTGTAAAATAGATAGGTTTAATAATAATTTCATCAATTCCTCATAGAATATCCCATTAAAATATGTTGGTTTCACAAAAATTTCCTCAATGTATAACCTGTTGAACAGAAACATGTTTCATAAACATAATTACATCATAAACATAAACCATTAATAGAAATAATAATAATGTTATACTTGGATCATATCCCTATTAAGGCATAGGTAACATCAATAGATATCATCACAGATAGAAAATGGGTTTGAAAGACCGTTTAAAACATTTATTTAGGAAAATATCCTTTCTACTTTGAAAAATAATTTAAAACCTAAAAATATTTAAATATCATTTTCTCTAAAAATAAAATTATCCAATTATAAATTATCATTAAAATTAATTATCGGTCATGATGATGAATAATTACTTTAATTGCGTACACATTAAAATAAACATACCATTCACATTTTCATTAAAAGAAAAATGTGAATTGTTTGGAAAATGGGATAATGATTCCTATGATTTTTTAAATTTAAGTAATTGGTAAAAACATAATTAATTAATAATTTGGATAATGTTTAAAACATTTTTAAAATACCTTTAAAAAATAATCTTTTGGATGAAAAAATGGTTTTCATCAGATGTGGGAAATAAATTCAATTTTTCACAAAGGTATTATTTTGAACTTTTAAGTACATAAAGAGTAGAAAATGAAGGGAAAAAAGTATTTTAATATCCTATCCAAAGGATAATAAAATATATTAGTTTCCTAATAGATGCATCATAATATTTTTTAATTGGAAAAATAATCATAAACAACCCTGATAAATGATGGGATTGTAACAAAAATTCTTTACCACTTTGGTATTTTTGAATCATAATCACCATGACGGAATAACATTACTTGAAACATAAAATATCATAAGAATAAATAAATTCATGATATTAAATGTCAAATGGTATAAATATACAACTTATAAAATAATATTAGTGTATACTATAACATATGCCTCAAAGAAGGCTAATCGAGAGAAAAATCTCTTACCACTTTGGTAACTTTTGCACCACACACCCCATGAAAGAGGAATTATAAAATGAATATTTAAATCACCATAATTATTAGGATAAGAACCATATTATACATTCAATGGAATTATATACATCTCATAACTAATAGAAGTAGTGAATATGGAATGTATCTCAAAGAAGTAAAAAGTCACACAATAATACCTTACTTTAACTCTCGACTTCTTTGTCAAAAGTTCAAATATCCTATATAATAAATACAAGTTTATTATACATCTATTAAAAAATCATAAATAATTTTCATACCATATATTATTTACATATGACCTTTTATTACCCCCTTATTAAAAATTCCATTTTAAAGTAATATTTTAGGAAATAACTACTTTGTTTTGTGTGTATGTTTCGATTTGTTATTTTTTTGGTCCTCCTAATCTGATCACAGTTTATTAATATCGAGAAATTTTTGCATGATATAAATATCATATATTTTTTATATTGGTATTTATATTAATATATCTATTTTATAGATATAAAATGAAATACACCATTCATGGAGACAGTAGGTCGTATGTATGTATAAATATTACATCCATTTTCTTGAAAGATTGAAAGAAATAAAGGTAAATAATATTTTTCCATTAAATGATAATAATTATTTCATATATATCACATATTTCTATTATACCCATCCTTATTACTTTCCATGTAAAATGTGAATGAATCACATCACTTCACGAGGTGGTAGTCTTCCGTACACATGAGAGACATAATCATATTCCAATAGAATGGAATGTAAGAATATATATGTAATATAATAATTATATATTTATAATTATATAATATAAATAATATATAAATATTTAACATATCATTATATACAACTGTTCAAGTTGGTGATAGAAAACAAATAACATCAGGTTGTGAGGCGGTAGTCTATCTTATAGACAAATGATGATTTCATATCCCATTTGATGTAATTGGAGACAATTTTAGGATTTAAATCCAACATAAAAACATATAAATATATGCAAGATACTGAGGTTATTATATCATAATTTTTTAATATGAATTTAAGGATTTGTATGAAGAAATAGAATAAAACACTTAGTTAGGGATATTACCTCACCTTCGGACAAGTTCTTTGTATTTTCACCAAAAGGCATTATAGAATACATTTTTGACTAAAATAAGTCTTACAGAACGATAATATATTTCTAAGGATGATATTTTATAGGTATCGGTAGAATAAAAGGGTTTTGGAAGTGTGAATAGGATAGGATAATAGGTGTCCTTTTTTGAGTGGGGTAAGTGAAACACTTGTATTGTTTTGGAAATAAAAGTTGTACCCACATTTTAAATATGTAAAAAGACTAAAAAATAGAAAATTATGCATAATTATACATTATATGGTCCATATATGGATAATAAGTGACATTTGAATAGTTTTAGGTTAATTTTGACCCATATATTTTTAGTTGAACCCATGTTAAACCCATTGTTACCTCAACTATGGTAAATAATTTTGGTTTGTTTTAATATTCATCATGGTCAAAAATTAAACATTATTAGATAATAAAAAAAATGAAGATTAAAAATATGAAATCCAACTTTTCAAATTCCATTCATATAATTGGAAAATTTAAATTTCAAATTAAACATGCAGACGTGATTTAACAGTGGTTTTCTAAAGAAAAAACTTTCAAAAGTTTTAAATTTTTTATATCAAAAATCAATATGAAAAATATTACAATGAAATAAAATGTATTAATTCATATATATTTGATATAATTTAACTTTAATAAAAATTTTAAAACAAAAATTAACCTTATAAATTCGTTAAACGAAAAGGTAGTTTTCAAGAAAATTATCATTTTTCACAATTTATCTAAAGATTAATCATTACAGAAAAATATAAAAAATTATACCTAATATTATTTTTTTATTATGAATTAAATAATTATTTTAATTTTCTAAAATAAATTTTTAGAAATTTTAATCAATAAATTTTATTATTTTTTCACAATATTCAATGAAAACATTTTTTTGAGAAAATTGTATTTTCAAAACATATGAAGACTTTTCTAAAAATTTAGTAATTTGTATCGATATATTTAATTTATATATTACCATTATAATTAATATTTAATAACAATTTATTTATTTTAATACCTATAAGTTTAATGGCTAGGTTATAATGGTCGCATTTAAATAATAATAATAATTTATCACAGATTGTTAAAATTCGGTGTCATGTGTAATGCAAGCTAAAATCAATATTTCTTTCAACAAATGCTATCGAAGAAGTAAAATTTAATTATAAAAAAATCATAAAAACTCAGGGTGTAATATCTTGTGCCCCTTAAAATAAATTTCCCTCATGAAATTCATCACTCTAATAAAAATAATTGAGGATACTTCTGCCACATCATATCCTTAGGTTCCCATAAGGCTTATTTAAAATGGAGGTTTCACAACAAAAATACAACCAGGTGAGTTGTATTTTTTTATATAAAATTATCTCTATATTATATAATCTCCATCAATTAATTATCAAAAGAAATATCATGCTCCATTAGTTCAACCATTGAGTTTAGTAAATGTGAGGGATCATTTATATACCTCCTCAAGAGAGATACATTGAACACTCCATGAACATGAGAAATGTTTGGTGAAAGCATTGACCCATCGGCTAACATATCGATACAATCAATAAGTTATATGGAATTCATATAACTAGGGACTAGTTTTACCTTCATTAAAAGTCTCATTACATTATTCTATAGAGAAATTATTCTAAAATCCTTTCCAAAAATATAAAATTTTAGATTACATATAATATTATCAGCATATCCTTTTTTAGACTTTGTTCTACCCTTATGATTCATTTAATATATCTAACCATATATTCCATTTATATATATATTTCAGGTACCAATAAATTATTTCTACAACTACATCCTTTTATGTTAGAGATTTATAATTCTTTTTTGTACAAGTCTTTATGAGGAGCCATCTGAATACTTGAGTGAAAGCTATTTTTGTAAGAAAACTTAACTAGACGAAGGTGTTGATACCAACCACTTTTAAAATATAGAGAAAAATATCCCAACAAATCCTCTTGGGTTATAATTATTCTCTTAAACTAACCATCTATTTCAGTAAGATACACCATGTTGAAACTCAACTATGTATGATGAGCTTGCTGAAGACATTTCTAGAACATTAAGGTAAACCTCAGATCGCATTCAGATACAATTTAATGTGGTACTCCATGAAACCATACCACTTTCATAATGTAAATATTTGAATTATTATCTAGAGACAAATATTCTATGATAGCAATGATGTGTGATGACTTTTTATGGCGATCAAATACAAACCATATATAATTATTCCGTTTAGACATTTTTGTGAATCCAACGACAACATCCATGATGATGTTTTCCAATTTCCATTTTGGTATGGATAATGGATGTGATACCCCCTTATATTTTTTTATCTTAGACATGACTTTTTTATATATGAATAATTGAGATACAAAATTTGCGATATCTCTTTTCATTCTATCCTACTATAAATACTCTCCATATCTATATACATATTCATACTAGTAAGATGAAAAGAGAATAAATAACAATGAGATTTTTATAACAAATTATTCTTAAAATTTAGTATGGATAGAGAACATAAGCTTTTCAAAGATATTATAATTCCATCACGATCAGTGTTAAACTCAAAATCATTTATAACCTTCTTTTTAAACTATACATCTTCCATCTAATCCTCTTTAATCATCACATGGATATATGGTAGACCATTCTATTGATCTAGATAAGACTCCACCCCTTCATTCTGTATTTATAGATCCATAATTAGAAAATATATAAATATTTTATCTTTTGTTATTCTTATCATAAATATTCTAGCATGTTCTTTTTGACTCAAATCATTGGCTTTCATGTTCGTTTTCCTAGGGTAAAAATGTATTGGGAAGTCATAATCATTAATAAGATCTGACCATATTCTATGGAAAATATTAAATTACTTCTATGTGAACTTATACTTTATACTTTTTTGATCATCAGATATATAACACTTTTATCCATAAATATAATTCCTCTAAATCATTAATTAAAATATCACTATAGTTAACTCCATATTAGAAGTTGGGTAATAAAGATCATTAACAATCAATTATCATGAGGTGTAATATATAACCATGTCATTCTATATAATAAAACATCCCAATCCCTTCTTTTATGCATAACTATAAATGAAAAACCCTTCTCTACTATGTGGTAATGTATGAATATGTGCACTGACTAATCTTCTCTTCAGTTCCTTGAAATTTTCTTCACATTCATTTATCCAGAGAAATGTGGCTCTCTTCCAAGTTTACATGCTAAGTGGTTTATATAGTAATGAAAAATTATCTATAAACCATCAATAATATCCACCTAAAACCATGAAACTATGGATCTCAGTCACAAGGATGGTTTGGGGAAACATTCAACAACACCCATCATTGATGGATCTACTAATATAACCTCTCTTGAGAATATATTAGCAAAAAATGAAACCTTTTACATTCAAAATTCACATTTTTAAAATATTTCATATATTTTATCCTTTTTTAGGGTATTTATTAAAATTATCAAGTATACTTCATGATATTACATTATCTTTGAATATATATAAATATAATCTATAAAGATTACTACATACTGATTAGAGTAATATATAAAGTCTTTATTTATTAAATCCATGATTATAAGACGGAAATTATTAAAAACAAAAGGAATCACTATATATTAATAGTTTCTATACCTTGTATGTAATTATGTCTTTGGTATATCCTCAATCATGACCCTCTATTTATAATATGGTTAATGAAGTTAAATATGAGAAATTAATTGAGCTTCAATAAATTTATCAAACAGTTCAATAATACGGGGTAGAGGATATTTTTTCTTTGTTGTGATATTTTTTAGCTCATGATAATCAAGGTAGAGTTGGATCAATCTATATTAATTTTTAACAAAAAGAATAGGTGAACACAAACAAGAAACACCTATCCAAATTAATCCCTTCTGATGGTCCTCCATGATTTTCTTCGTTATTTCCATTAACTCAATTGAGACCATTCAATAGTGAGTATTTAAAATTGGTGTGCCACCAGGTATGACTTATATAGAAAACTAAACTTCATAATTTGTTGTAAGACTATGAAGCTCTAACTTAAAGACATCAAAAAATTCACACATAATATAAAAATCATGGATATCATGTTTCTATACAACTATATGATATAAACACCCCTTCCGAAGAGGAATCAAGACCCATACAATAGATATAATTTCCAAAGAAGTTCATACTTATCATCACATTGATAGGTGATCATATGCTTGTTTGAAATATAAAATTCAACATCCATTACTCCACAATGGATGTGGTATTTATCTTGATAAATCCAATCAATGCCTAAGATAACATCAAATTCAACTACAGGTAGAATAAAATGATTTATAGGAAGAACATTCCCACAAACATCAACTTGAGAAGAATCATATACTTGGGATGTGATTATCATACCATCATGGGTTTTTATTTATTATTATATTTCTAATAATTTGGGTGGAATATTTATACCCTTATAAAATTATTAAGAAAGAAAATAATGGATATTTACAGAGTAAAATAAGAAATTATCAGTTATAGAGTGAATGTTATGTGGTATTTTCACCACTTTGTTGTTGCACCCCTCTTCAGAAATATTTATTGCTTGATATTTACCCTTTTCCCTTAGCATAAGAGGTTATTGATGTTTATCATCATCTTTTAACTTCAGATTTGGGGACTGGTTAGCATAGTTCACATACTCATTACAATCGAAACACTAGAGTGTGGGTGGTTCAATCAATGTATTTTTCTCTCTATTAACATCTTTAGATAACTTTTTCCCATACCGTTGATAATAAATTTCCCGATAACCTTCCTTCCCAAACATAAAACATTTAATAGTCCCCTTAATATAATTTCCTCCATGATACCTTCCATACATTGATCATGAAAGAATGATCACATTCTTCTCTCTTTTGTTTTTAGAGATTTATTTGATTTCCATTTTCCTTTTCGTATCGAAACCATGAGACTCATGGGTAACTCTGATCTTCATTTCCACCATGAGATCAAATCAAATAATTTACTCATAGATATTGAAGTACCTTATGGATCAATCCATTTAGAGACTTGGTTTTAGGCCACCAAAGAAATGATCGACGTCACTTTCAGTTTGGATGATAATTCCATATGTATACCTCACAATTATTGTAAAATTTACCTCCATGGGATACAAATATTAATAAATATTATTCTTTAGATCATGGAATTCGTCCCCTATTTGTTAATGATGTATTCAAGTGAAGTAATTATTTAAAAATAAGATCTTGAACTCATCCCACTCTATAGATTCAATTTCATCAGGTTCCCTTGTATTCCTGATAAGAGTTCATCATTGATCCACTTCTCCTTCTAAATGATAGAGAACTAAAATGAATTTCTCATATTCTATACACTATAGAAAGAAAAATATATTTTCAGTGAAACTGATCCATTGTTCCGCAACTAGAGGATCTATAGAACCACAAAAACAAGGTTGGTGTTTCTTTATGAAGGAATCAATTAAATTTTGTTCCTTCCATCCCTAATTTGGAAATTTAACATGATTTATATCTTGAGAATGTTTTGTGGGCACAAAAATAAAAAATTTCATTCCAGATACCATAATGTTTGGATACTCAAGATGACACTCATTGCATTGACCGTTTTACTTGGTCTTAATAAAGTTACTTTGGGTTCCATCCATTGACTAAAAGAAAAAAATTATAGTTTAAGAAAAAATAATCATAGTGGGAAACCACATATTCATGAAAAATTAGTTATAGGGTGTATAAATATCAACACCTTATTTTTAGTCTATGACACCTTTGGTTTATCGTAGGTCATTAATAGTCATCATATATTAAAATCCTTCTTGATGGTTTGTAAAGAGTTTATGAATTTCCAAATCATATCCCCTAGGAGTTTCAAACTATGTTTGTAGTAAGGCACTTTTTTCTGAACCAGGTAATGCTCTTTTCAATCTTGACACACCATTTTTGGAGTTATTACCCCTAGGTACACACACGTTGGAGCCACATCCACTTGTAGTATCCAAATATGGATTTAATTTATTGTAAAACACTCACACTGTCATTTACCAAAATTAATGGACATTTTTATATTCATTGAATCATCCATATAATTATCTTCAGAATAACCCTTAGGCGTATTCTTAGAGATATCACTAAGGTTTTCATTCCCCAGTGTCCAAAGAATAAATAAACATATCCTTTGATACCATCTATAAGAATCTAAACTTATTATAAAATGATATTTCATATTTTTTGATTAATATTGTTTACATTACACTAGGACACGCCTCAAGATTATAAAAGTGTAGTGATATTGGAAAAATGGATACATAAACAATTAGTCTATGAGTGAACTATTTCATATCCCACTATATCCTTCATAACTATAACTATCTATAGACCTATAATTCTTAATACCATTAATCATAACCTGAGGAAATGAAACATTTGAAAGGGTGAGTTTAGATGATATTTAAGGGTAAAAAACAGAGATATCAACATATAATTAGTATATAGGAATGAGAACATGAGAATAATATTTTAAAACAACAACCCGAATATCAAAAATTATAAATGTGAATCATGGGAGAAATATTGGCATTTCATAAGACATGAATAATAATGAAATCGAAGAACATGAATCATAAGAGAATAACATTGGTATACTACATAGCTTTGTAGAATATATTTAATCCTATAAAATCATTTAAAAAACAGCCAAAAACCCCCAGACACCTCCAAAACACATGTGATCAAGCTAACAATTCACATAAATCAATGAAAAGTCATTTAAACCGAAATAAAATAGATATGTGCCTCATACAAAAACCCAGGTTCTTACTATCTTCACCATTACATCAATTCGTCCTCGAATTTCTCTCTAAAGGATGGTCAAGATTCATCTGAGAACAACTTCATACACTAAGAACATATATTGGTGTCCCTCTCCCATGTATTGTACTATAAATGGTTCTACTTCCATAACACCCATACTATAGGAACTAACCATCCTAGAATAACCTTCATGCCCCTGTCAACGATACGAATCAGACGCTCCTCAAAGGAGAAATCAACTGGAAGCTCTACCTCCTCAGGTTGAAAGATGTGAGAAAGGTATGAGTGATAGTGCTGTAACTGAGATGCATGGAAGAAATCGTGCATGGCTTGGTACCTCTATGTTAACTGCAACCAATAGGCAACCGACCTAAATCCCTCCAAAATCTCAAACGACCCAACAGATCACAGTGAAATTTTACCCTATCAACTAATTCTCTTGTATCCCAGCCTTGGTGGAACTTGTAAGAAAACATGATCCCTAACCTCAATCTCTTGGTGTCATCTGTAGCGATCAGTGTGTGATTTCTAATGAGACTATGTAGTATCCATCTACTAATGAATCGTCTGGACCTATTCAAAAGCATCCTGCATGAGACGAGGTCCCAATAAAGCTACCTCTCCTGCCTCCAACCAGCATAGGGGAGAATGAAACGACCTACCATATAAACCTCATAAAGAGATATCTGTATCATCACCTGATAAATTTTATTATAGGAAAACTCAACCAGTGGAATTATCCTCTCCCAAGATCCCCCAAAATCCATGATTCATGCTCGCAACATGTCCCCTAGCACCTATATCGTACGCTCTATTTGGCCATCGGTCTGAGGGTGGTATGTTGTGATCATAAGAACCTATGTACCCAATATAAATAGAACACTATCCATAGTCAAAGACTACAAAAATACCCCAAATGAACTCGGACACCATCCATAACTCCACACCCATCTTCATGCTCCAAGAACCATGACATCAGTAAAGCATGATGCCAAACCGCTAGAAAAATGAGATTATTTACTCTTACATGTTTCCCAAAATGCATCATATTCAAAAGTACCCAAGTTACAAAGCATGGGTGAGTACTTATACTCAGTAGAATTTCCCCAAATGACATCCCTATACACACCACTAAGATAAAACTGTTAGCACATTTATATAAATTAGTATAGATAATATAATCACAAGTGTAACCTTTACCATAATCCAAGCATACCATTATCAAGCCACCTCACCCAAGACAAAAAACCAAGGAAAATCCAAACAATCATTCCATAATACATTTCATAATTTTAAATTATAACAAAATTTTACATCTGGAAAAGAAATGCACAACACAAGGTTCCACAACCAAACCCGATATAATAAACACGACAACACTTTCGTCCGACCCGCTCCATCCTTCCCAAATTTAGTGGCACTTACCATCCATAGGTTCTTCTGATACAACTTGTAACATCCTACCCCATATCATTGTATTGAGAGGGCAGATGAATGATACTTGTCCTTAAATAACATTCCCAAGGCGCCAAAGGCTTACAATAAATGCTGAGGGCTTCAAGAATAAATTTGGGGAAATTTTTTCCCTTGAGACAAAACCAACCAACAAAACGATCCATTATCGAAAACTACATGATGCATTAAAAAAACCACAAAACCCATACATTATAAAAGGATAACCAACTAATACTTAACAATTCCCCATGTCAAAAACAACCAATCAACAATAAGAGTACCAAGCAGTAGACTACAACAAGACCCCAACAGAACTAGGACGTCATAAATATCTCCACACCTAGCTCTATGCTCCACACACCATTACATCACCAATGCATCATGCCGAATTGATAGATAAATAATATTCTTTACTCTTACATGTGTCCCAGAATACAGCATCTGCAAAAGCACCCAAGGGCCAAAGAAGGGGTGAGTACTAATACTCATTAGGATTTCCCCAAATGACTTCCCTACACACTCCACTAGTATAAAACTATTAGCACATTTATATAAAGAAATATAAATAATATAATCACAATTGTAACCATTACCATAATCCAAACATACCCTTATCAAGCCACCTAACCCAAGACAACAGACCAATGAAAATCCAAACAATCATGCCATAATCCATTTTATCATTTCAAATAGCAAAAAAATTCCATCTTATAAAGTAATGCACAACACAAGGTTCCACAACCCAAACTGGTATAACAATCATGGTGGCACTTCCTTCTGACTCGTTCCTTCCTTCACAAATTTAGTGGCACTTCTCGTCCAGTTACCATGGATGGTTGTCCTTCCATCCACTATCCATACTCGTTTATAGTGGTCCTTCTCGCCCACTTTATACACATTTCATACATTCCACAACACTCATCAACCATAAAAAACTAAGCACAAAGGCCACACAAAATCACACCATCATTACTATCACATGCTAATCCACTTTAATAAATAAAACGTTTATTGAAAACACACTTCAACCATTTAACATGCCAATTACCATTTCAATTAATTAAAACCTTTATTGAAAACCCATTTCACAAGCCTTCTTAATTAATTTATCAAAGTAACCCATTTTAAAATTTCCATTTTAAAATCACAACAATATCATTTCCCCACAAAACCCATTTTTCCAAAAAATTACCAAAATATCACCAAAGGGATTTCCAACCAATTTTTCACATCAACAACACAATTAATTTGTATGAAACATAAATTAATTATAACCAAGATTCATGTTATAACAATGTAAAGTTGATAGAGAAGATACCTACATTTAGGGTTCTGGATAAATCGACCCACAACCAAACATACGCCAAATTCGGAAAACACACTGCTGAAACTGCTATAGACCCCCTTCCATAACATCGAAAACCATTAAATCAACACCCAAGGAAAAAAACCTATATCTACAAACAACACGTGTAGATCTAGTAAACCATGAGATATGGATATGTAGATCTCGAGAAAACCACATAGAAACCAAGAAAAGAGTCTTACCTAGGAGAAACCACCTTCAAAACACCAATAAAACCCTTTGAATCACTTCCAAAATGAGTTGGAGAGCACCTACAACCCCTAAGAACCAAAAATTCTGAGTGAGGCTCGAGTGGGAGAGGATTTGAAATGAAATAGGTTTACCTCGATAAAGACCAGATTTAAAAACCCAAACTTTAAGTGGTTGCATCATTAGTCCACAGAGGTTGGAAAATTATGTGATAACCATGCGCACGCCATTGCCTTAGGACATGGGTCCGCATAGTTTCATCTCATGGTTTTGAAAACTGTGCACATGCTGTGGGAAGCCTACTACCTCCCCCTACACGATTTCTTAGAGAACCCGCATGGTTTCCCCTAACCGTGTGCAAATCGTGAGCCCTTAGAAAAGCATCCAAACATAATCAAAATGCTTCCAAAATCTCCCAACATGTTTCCAACTGATCCAAAGAACATTAAAAACATTAAAAATTCATAAAAGGATACATTCCTCAAACTGAGGGTGATACATTATCCCCACCATTGGACATTCCATCCTCACAAAGCAGAGAACCATCGCATTGCCGATAGAGCTTGGGCCATTACTCTGCCATTTATTTCTCCTGCTCCCAAGACTCCTCTTTAACCTTACCATGCTTACACAAAACAGAAAATAAACTGATTATATTACCATGCAAGACTTTCTCTTGCCTATCCACAATCCACAATTCTCAGGGTTTCCACACATAAAAGAAGTTGAGTTTACGATTGATATCCTTATAGGGATAAGTCCTATCTCACATCTGTCTTACCAAATGTCACCATTAGAATTGAGGGAATTAAAATTATAGTTGGAAGAGTTAGAAAAAAAGGGTTCATCTGGCCTAGCATGTCTCTGGGGGTAATGATGATTTTGTTTGTTAAAAAGGCGGATGGAACCTAACAGCTCTGTGTTGATTATCGTAGACTTAATCAGGTTATGATAAAGAACTGATATCCACTTCCACACATTGATGACTTTTTTGACTAGTTGAGGGGAGATCAGTGTTTCTCCAAGATTTAATTGAGGCCATAGTATCACCAATTGTTGGAAAGTAAGGAGGATGTCCAAAAAATAGCTTTCAGAATATGATATGGCCATTATGAGTATGTGGTTATGCCCTTTGGCCTAACGAATTCATCATTGGTGTTCATGGAATGGATGAAATAGATATTTTAGATATATCAAGATTATTTTTGGGTGATATTTGGGGATGATATACTATTGTATTCATCGAAAAATTTAGATCATGAGCAGCACTTGGCGATGGTTTTTGGGATATTGAGAGATCATACGTTGTATGCAAAATTTTCAAAGTGTGACTTTCATATATAGGAGGTTCTTTTCCTTGTCCATGTTATTTCTGAACGGGGTGTTTCTATTGATTTGGATATGATAGAGTCTATTCTCTCATGGAAACCTCCAAAAAATGTTTTCATGATATGAAGCTTCCTTGGTCAAGATGGGTATTATCGAAGTTCTGTTCATGATTTCTCACGATTGAATTCACCAATGAATGATTTGAAAATAAATAATATCCCATTTTAATGGGATATGAATTGCTAGAAATTATTTTAAGAGTTAATGGGTCACCTTAGATCAACACCAATATTGGTTTTTCTAGAACTATGGAAAGGTTACATGTTGTATTATGAGGCATCAGGATCAGGGTTGGGGTGTGTTCTCAAGAATGAGGATCATGTGGTTGCATATGGATCAAAGAAGTTGAGGTTTCATGAGAATATCTACCTAACACATGATTTGGAGTTGGCAGCAGTAGTTCATGCATTAAAAATGTGGCATCATTTTCATTTCGGTGAGAAATTCACAGTGTTCACTAACCATAATATCTTAAAGCATTTCATCTCACAATGATATTTTAACCCGAGGAAAAGGAGATGGATGGAATATCTCCAAATTTTTGATTTTGACTTAATGTATACACCGAGTAAAGTTAATTTGGTGGAGGATAAATTAAGTAGAAAATCATACGGTCAAGTGGTGAAACAAGGGTTGGATCAGTGGAAGTTGATGTCTTTCATAACCGACATGTGGTTGGAATGTGAGGACCAGGGTGGAAGAGTGGTCTTCTTTCCAATTTCGTTTATTTTTAACATAGATGGTTTGGCTAAAGAGGCACAATAAAATAAATTTCAATTTTATGATGATGAGGTCAATACTCAATGGTGGGAAGACCATTGAGAGCTAGGAACTGAATGATAATTCAGTCTTGTGTTTTCAGAGTTTAATAGTGGTACCGGTGGATTGTCGAGAGAAACTCCCCAAGGCTTATCATCATTCGAAGTGGGATATCCATCCTACAATTCAGAAAATGTCAATGGAATTGAAATCACAGTTTTGGTGGGATGGGATGAAGATGTATGTGGCCATGTTTGTTTCAATATGCTTGACTTGTCACCAAGTAAAGGCAGACCATCAGTGGACATTAGGAATGTCGCAGTCTTTATCTATCCCAGTGTGGAAATGGGAGCTGATAACAATGGATTTTGTGAATGGTCTCCAAATAATTGTCAGGAAACACAATTCCATATGGGTGATTGTGGATCAACTCCCAAAGTTATCCCATTTCATCCCGATTCATGAATCTCATATGGTGGAGGATCTATCGAAAATTTATATCCAGGAGGTGGAAAAGAGGCATGGGATCCAGTTTTGATTGTGTCAGATAGAGACCTGAGGTTCACATCTTGTTTTTTGAAATCCTTATAGTAAGCCCTTAGAACACAGTTGATGATGAGTATGATGTATCATCCGCAGACAGATGACCAATATGAGAGGACGATACAAACCATGGAGGATATTTTAAGGGCATGTTGGATGGATTTTGGTGGTTCATGGGAGGATCACTTACCATTGGTGGAGTTATCCTATAATAATAATTATCAGGATTCAATACATATAGATCTGTTTGAGGCTTTATATGGGAATATATTATGTTCTCTATTATGTTGGGTGGAAATAGGAGAGACATCGATGATTAGACCATGTCTTGTCCAAGAGACTATAGAGAAGACCAGGTTGATAAGGAATCAAATAGAGATGATGCAGAGTCATTGGAAGTCGTATGACGACTATCATTAATGGTTGTTGTCATTCAAGGTGAGTGATCATGTTATTTTGAATATCTCTCCTAGGATTGAGCATCATCAGTTTGGAAATTAGGGTAGGTTATCTTCAAGTTATATCAAGACTTTTGATATACATGGGTGGATTGGAGAGGTGGATTATCGTTTGGCTTTTCCACCACAGTTTAGTGTGGTGCAAAATGTGTTTCATGTGTCACAATTGAAAAATTATCATCTATATCCATGTGACCTTCTAGTCAGCTCCAACCACAAGACCACCCTACTCAAAGTGATAAATAAAACTAGAAAAACCTGATCAAAACCTGAACATGAAAAATAGGTTGGGTCTACCGACACTAAGTGGTATAGGTAGGCTGTGAGGTAACAACTCATTAAGCAATCACCACAGATTCCAAGTGTTTCCTTTCCCAAAACACCCCATTAACACTATTTTGAAATTCAATTAAAAAAATATAATTTTCACATTTTATTAAACAACCACAACTTTAACATTTCAAATACTAATACACGCCACCCTCCATTTTTCTAGAAAGAATTCATTTTATAACAAAAACCCAAAGTAAAAAATACTAGTAACAATTTTCAATGGACCAACTTTAAATTGATATAAATTTAAAAGAACTCCACTTTAAATACAATTAACTGACTTTTAAAATTAATCACCCAACCTACCATAGGCCGACAGAATCTGTAACATTATCATTGAGAACTATTCACATGAACACTCCTAAGAACTATCTAGTTATGGGCCCCATGTACCTTGTATCTCGGTGTAAGAGTATCCATAACAATATCTTTTCATGTGTATGATCCACTAGTAGGGAGAATAAAAATAACCTAGTGGTCCCCAACATTATCATTAATGTTTAGATAGTATTGTCATCATCAAACATTCTACATGAAATAGGGGCCAAAACCTACCTGATCACTAGTATACTAGTACAAGTCCTCCCACATAGATAACATGGCTTCCCTTTTTGTGCTCAATAAAATTTCACATATCACATATTACAACATACATCATTTATTAACTAAACCAAGAATAAAATTTCATAATCCACCACTAGCACTTCACAAACCTATTCTTGAGAACTTATACACATCAAAACATTTATAAATTCCTTCAAAAACCATGAGGAAAACCACCTCCTCATGAATTTTCTAAACAGGACATTCCACATTTAAAAAAACCATGCAACTCTAAAAACATGGAAAATGGGACTTTATATTTACAAAACCTAATAAATTTATCAAAACATTAACAAATCATTTATAAAACCATATTATAATGTGCAATTCCAAATTCCCCCTCAAGCCAAACATCCTCAAAAACACACACACCAAAATCAAAATTGTCATAACCCCCATGGATTACATTTTAAACCATAATTAGGAAATAAATATTTCAAGGAACACCCAAAAACCATTTCCACAAAACCTACCATTTGAATTAAAACCACATCCAACCATCCACATTATTTAATGAACATAAAAAATTCACATTTTTACCATAAAACCCTTTTCATAACATTTTATCACATTGAAGAATATAAATCATTACCAAACACTACAAAAAAAATCAAGAACACAAACAATAAAAAACCATCCCACCACAATCAAGTCTATACATTTCATAAAAACCCCCAATTTAACTTTAAATAACAATGACATTTTAAACAACAACCCTAGGTGCAACAAACCTAGGTATTTTACAAAAATCCAATTAAAAACCTATTTTTAGTAAATATGAACACTATATCATCATTCATATCAATCCATTGATATATTAGAGGTATGAAATATATTTAAAAATTAAATAAAAACACACAAGTGCTCATGGAGTGTTCCAGAAAGGAAAAATTTGGAAACTCCTACCTTAACCATGTATAGATGCGATGAAACTTCAAGAGAGGAGAGATCTAAGCCCCATAGACAATTAGCACACCCTATATCCAAAAAAAAATGAACCAAAAATAAACCATAGACATTATGGTTATTACATGGATGAAAACCCCCCAAAGAAAACACTAGAAAAAATAGAGGAAGCAAAAGAGAGGAGATTTAATGAAGGAAACATGAATAATCACAAACCTTTCTTGATAAATCACACAAAAATCGCCCAAAATTGAAAAAAGAAGAATGGAAGGATTCCTCTGGTCGATATCCAACACTTCGAGATTCATTTAAGAGGTGGAATCACCCACAATGGAGCTCCATGTCAAACGTTATAATGCATGCAAGTGGATGCATAGTTTTTCTACACGGTTTGTAAAACTGTGCGCAAACCATGCGAGGGATAATGGAATCTTCTACAATTTCATATGGTTAGGTTTCACAGTTTGGGAAGGTTGTGCTCAAACCATGCAACCCAAATAATTCTCCAAAATCCTCCAAATTACACCTAAATCACTAGGTAAGTCCACCTAATGATTGTTCAATGTTTTAAATACAATATAAAGACACTGAGAGCATCACAAACTCTCTAACATGACACTTTCTTCCCACAACATTAACAAAAACCCATACAACATCATTACCTCTAAAACCTTTGCTAGAAAGAAGATGTAAAGTGGACATCCCTATCTGAAATGATACTGTATGGGACCCCATGAAGTGCTACCACCTCTTAGATGTACAACATTCCACGATCATCAACACTAAATGTCCCCTTGATCGGTATGAAATTTGATACCTTTGTATGTTTTTCAATAACAACCCAGACAACATCATTACCTCTACGAAACCTCAAAAAACCCATCACGAAATCCATCATGACATCATCCCATTTCAACTCTAGAATAGGTAACTTCTGAAAAAGTCCAACTGGTCATTGATGTTCCACCTTCACCTACTAATAGGTGGAACACCTAGCAACAAAACCAACTACCTATGTCTTCATTTCCAGCCACCAGTATTGATATTGCAAGTCATAGTACATCTTGGTAACCCCAAGATTCACTACCCAAGATAAAGCATGAAACTGCCACATCAAATCCTCATGTATATCCAATGTAACCCAAAAACATCCATGGATAAAAAAGATCTCATCATCGCCTACCATCCAACCAGGAGGAGGGTCCTCACCTACCACACCTTCATGTAGTACTAGGACATCTAAATATGATAGATGTCTCATCCTAACTCTATCTAGAAGGGTAGAGGTAATAGCTAATGATGAAAGAAAATTCTTCCCTTGTCTTTCATTCACCTCTAGATAAATCTCATAAAACAACACCATAAGATGCCACTTGCTACCGGCCTACTACGCTGCCTGTATTTGAGTCCACCTACTCAGTGCATTAGTTACGGTATTTCCCTTAACCGGAATATAGGCATGCTCTATGTCAAAGGACTGTAGGTACTCCACCCACCTTTGGTGCCTCAAATTTAGATCATGTTGCGTAAAGATATACATGAGGCTTTTGTGGTCCGTGTACACCACAAAGTGCACCCCCATTAAATAGTGCCTCCAACATCACAACACATGGACAACTAAAACTAACTCGAGATTATGTGAATGGTAGTTCCTCTTGTGAGGCCTCAAATGTGGAGACCCATACGCCATGACTCGATATCCCTACATCAGCTCAACCCCCATCCCAATACCAAAAGCATCGTTGTAAACCATGTAACTATGTAATTTCTCTGGAAGTATCAAGATTGGTGTTGATGTCAACCTTCCCTTCATCTCCTAAAAGGCTATCTCACAGGATTCTAACCACACAAACATCACACCCTTCTTAGTCAAGCCCGTCAGCAGCTCTTCTAAGTGAGATAATTCCTATATAAAATGCGTGTAGTAACTATCTATCCCTAAGAAACATAATAAGTACAATGAATTCTTGGGTTATTCCCAGGAAACTACATCTCTCACCTTCTCTGGGTCCATTTCCACTCTTATCTATGAGATAATGTGAACCATGAAGTGATTCTTATCCTTCCAAAAGTGGCACTTTCTGACTTTAGAATATAACTAATTCTCTCTCATTGTATTCAAAATTATCTCAAGATGGATGGCATGGGTATTTCGATTGTGGGAATACACAATGATATCATCCATGACAACCAGCAAAAAATAATCCAAGTAAGGATGAAACACTATATTTATCAGTGTCATGAAAACTGCTGGCATGTTTGTGAGACCAAAAGACATAACCAGATACTCATACAACCCTTACCTACTACAAAAGTTAGTACGATGTATGTATGCAGGTTGAACCCACACCTGGTGATATCCAGATCTCAATTCTATCTTAGAAAACACTCAAACTCCTCAAATCTGATCAAATAATCAACTATCAGTGGAAAAGGATATCAGTTTTTAACCATCAATTGGTTTAGTTTCTGATAGTCCACACATACTCTAAGATTTCCTTCATCCATTTTCGCAAAAGGGACCAGTGAACACCACATAGATATACTGGGTCTAATAAACCACTTTTCCTTCAAATCCTCTAGCTGCATCTTGATCTTATCCAACTCTGTCGTAGCCATCCCGTAAGGAGGAATGGATACTGACATATCTCCTGGTATTATTTTTATATAGAACTCCACCTATATTTTAGGAGTTAAAATAGGAATTTTTTTTGAGATAGATATCCCTGAAGTGATCAACCGCTGGAGGAAAGTCAGTCTATCCAACTCCCTGATCATCCAAAAAAAACGAGTAATCATGGCTGTCATCCCACCTAGAACACGATGCTTGGGTCTAAATCTGATTACCTAGACATGCCATTCACCCTTGTCAATAAACATTGCACCCAATGGTGATGAGAAAGTCACCCTCTATCTATAGCAGTCAAGGTATGCTTGATAAGAAATGAGCCATTCCATTTGTAAAATGATGTCAAACCCTGTCATCTCGAGGACATAGAGATCCCAGATGAAGTGACACCCTCTAACCTCATGGGGACACTCCATACACTGGAGCATATCACTTGTTCTAACTCCCAATGGTGCTTCCAGCATCAAAAGTAACTCAAAAAGAAAAACACAAACTGATGGATTGTTACCGCTCGTGTAGAGATAAAACTATGAGAGGCACCTGTATCGAAATGAGAAGATGAAGAATTAGAGGCTACTAAGACCGTACCTCTCATCGTAGATGGTCTGGGGGATAACATATTTTTTATTTTGATAATCCTAAAGATGAATTTAAATATTTTAATTTTTGTAAAGATAAACATGAAAATTAAAATGCATCAGTTGGAGGATAGAATATAACTTTATAATAAAATTCTATGAGTTAGAAAACACAAAGAGACCCTTCTTTAGAAAATTTAATTCAAAATGATGAATTTATAATAAGAACTAGAAAATATATTTTTAATTTTATTGATGATTCTACCTTATTTTCTAATTTTGTTCTTATTATGGTTAAAAAATCATTTAATGATTAAAATTTGATAAATTTCATTCATGATGAACTTAATCAGTTTTAATGAAATTGATTTTAGTTTTTATAGTTTACTAATGATAAATATTACATTAGAACCATGTGTTTTTCTCAATATAAAATGGATCATTCTAGTAATATAGTAAGAAATACAGAATGGATAGTTACCCAAAGATATTTATAAGAAGATGGCTTTGACTCTTAAGATTTATTTTCATCAGTTTCTAGAATTGATGTCATTCATATTTTGTTAGATTTTTCTTATTATCAAAATTATATTTTCTTTCAAATGGATGTTAAATCATCATTTTTAATGTTGTAATTTTTGAAGAGGTTTATGTTAATCAACCTTCTGGTTTGGAAAATTAATAATTTTTAAATCAAATTTTCAAACTATATATCTTTTTGTATAGTCTAATGTAAAATCAATGAGTTTGGTATAATAAAATAAATTTATCCTTATTTATAAATTATATAAAAAAAGGAAAAGTTGATCAAACTATATTTTTAAGGAATGTTTCTAATGATATTTTAATTATAAAAATTTATGTTGATGACATTGTATTTTTTTTTCTACAAATTATGTTCCTATTAATAATTTTTATAAATTAATGGAAAATGAATTTTTTATGAGCTTGATGGGTGAATTAAAATTTTTTCCTTACTCTTGAAATTATATAAGGAAAATATGATATATTTCTAAATTAATAAAAATGTGAAAAAATATTTTGTTAAAAAATATAATATTGATTCAGGTAAAAATATAACAAATATAATGATCACCAATTATAAACTAGATGAACATGAATGAGGAAATTCTATGAATGAAAAAATGTCTAGTGGAATGATAGGAAACCTATATTATCTAACTGCATCAATTCCTGAAATTATGTTTTTAGTTTTAATATGTGCAATAATTCAGTCAAATTCAAAATAATTTCAACTAAAGGAAGTGAAAATAATAATTAGTTATGATAATGGAACTATTAAAATTGGTTTGTTTTACTATAATCAGAATTATTTAAAATTATTAATTTATTAAAAATTCAATATTTAAGAATATATACTTTATAGGAAACACACATTAGATATGACTCAATTACTAAGTAAATATTTAATATCATGGAGTTCCATAAAATAATTTTATATTTTATCGTCCACTACTGAGTATAAGTATAATTTTATATATTTTTTTGCTAAAATTATTTGTGGTAAACAAGACCTATATGATTTTAATGTTTATTTATAAAAAATACCTATATATTGTGATGATACATCCTTATTTTCAATGTGAATAAAATATTATAACATTATAGAAGAAAACATATTGATTTTAAATTTTATTTTTTAATATTTCATTTTAATAACGGGGATATCATTCTAAAAATTATTCAAACGAAAAATCAACATGTAGATAGTTTAACCATACCATTATATCTAGTAATGTTTTTGAAATTAATTTTTAAACTAGGGTTGATATATATTTAGCATAAATTATTTATTTTTTAAATTCATAATATTTATATAAAGTAATAACCAATATACAAATATTGATTAATCATGTCTGAAATATTTCAAATCTAAAACTCTATATCACATAAGAATGCAAATTATGTATTTTAGTGTTCTTATATATCTATTATAGAAGAATTAATTTTATGGGAGTTATCCCTTTCATGAAAATTTTATAAAACATGTTTTAATGAAGAAGATTTAAATATGATTATAAAATTATAAGTAGGTTCAATTTCAATTTTGACTATATAAAGTTATATTTTTTTGTCTAACAAGTATGACATCTCAACATTTTTATTGAGGAAATTATAGTTTAATCATTTCAATTTTATTGTTACTGAAAATATGATCATATCAAACTGTTTTAATTTTTTTTTCTATTTAAATTCGAATAATATATAGAATAATTTAATATTTTTTCATATAGTTATTCATGTAATTTGTTTTATGTTTTTAGTTTTAGAAAGTTTATATTTTTAATTTTTGATAAATTTTATAATGTTGTAGATGTTGGTGTATTAATCATTTGGTTTTTTTAATTATAAAAAGGGTAAAATGTTTTTCTTGGGGAGTTTTAATTTTATTATTTTGATTATTTGATTATTTTAAAATCATCTTAATTAATGGTTTTTTATATTAGTTTTTTTTGAATTAAAACTTATCACTTTTAAGGTGTTTATATTTCAGTAAAGAAATTTTTTTTATTCAGGACGTCATCATATAATATTTTGTTCATATAACCTCTTATTTATATTCATGTTGTCACTTATTTTTATTTTTATAGTCACTTAATTTTTTTTCTTGTGATTGATTATTTTTTTCCATGATGTTACTTATTTTTTATTCATATAGAAAATTATTTTTCTTTCATGAGGTTGGTTATATTTTATTTTTTCATATTGAAGATTTTTTGTATACTTAATTGTTCTAGTGGTGACTTAACCTGCCAAATGTATACTCACCTACCTACTATGAGGCCCTTTATAACTAATCCTAAAAGTACTCATACAACCGACCGCATGGATAATCTTGATGAACTATGAATTACTAAACCTATCTTTTGATGATTTTTCATCAATTTGGATATAGCTAACTGACTACACACTTATAGTTAATTTACATGCACATAATCTCTTGTCTTACCATAAGATAAACTAAGTCACGTAATTTTTTTTAAGAAACACCATGATATATGCATCCACCCATAAGGTCACCAATCAACATAATCTTCTTAAATACTTGAGATTATAGGATATGCAAAAGATGAGTTCAATCTACTATATTTGAGTTATGCATATTTAAACAAATATCACTGAAGGAAGAAATTGAAGAATGTATATGATATACTTGAGTCATGCATAAACTATAGGATTTATAGTGGAATTTTTATTTATACATATCTTGAGATCATTAAAATTTGAGTTAAACATATTTATCCAATAACAATATAATGTTTGGTTATATTGATTTTTTGTTCTGACAATCTAATGACTCATGCATGGTGTTTTAATTTATAAATAGTACATAAAATATTGGATATAGACCAATATTTCATGAAACCAAGATTCAAAGATATGTGTTACATAGATCTCGCATGGTATTGTATATGATGAATATGCAGTATATACAGTAGAAGAGCCACTACTCATCTTGAAGAAGATAATGAATAGTGTCTCACAATTTACATTTGTAGTTCAATGTATTTACTCAATTTATTGGATTTAATTTAATAAGAAACAAAATAAACATTATTAAACTATTTAAAATTCATATATAATATTCTCGTCTTCATGAGTACTCTCCTACAGTGTATAGAGTTGTCTTGAACTCAAGTCTGATTCACCATAAGGGGATATCTCATGCACATGGACATCATCATCAAATGGAAAGAGAAACCACACATTGATCTTATAATAATTTCACATAGTATGATGAATCTACTACAAATTTAGTACTTAAGTAACAATATGTAGTGAACTAACCACGTGAAACCTTCTTGCAAAATGTTTATATAAGATGCTAATGGTCAGTTGACATACCACACACATCCTCATTTCTTCATCATTTTTAGGTTTTTTACTAAAAATTTATATCAATTTATTTTGATAATTTATTTAATCTATAAATATTTATAAATCATATACAATAAATGATTATTGTTTTCAATTTTATATATTTATTAGATATCAAAACAACTATATATTTTATGAAATTTTTTTAACAATGTTATATAATTTTTAATTGTTAAAATTTTATTTGGTATGTACATAATGTTTTTATTAATTGTAATATAAATATATGTGTTAATGATAATATTAAGAGTCTTTTGGATCTATATGATTCAATAATTTAAAATTGTGAAATTAATATGAAATTGATCACGATATTTCTATTAAAAGGTAACATGTATATCTAAATGTTTATTATTTTATAAACATGGAATTATATAATTTTTCATAATGAAAATCCAATTTTCTTGAGAATAATTTAGAGAGAGATTAAAAATTATAATTTTATCAAGAGAGTACATTATTTAATAAATTCAATATTTTTTTTCAAATATAAACATAAAACAATATATTTATATGATAATTTAAAAGTGATGAATCCCAATTGTGACTAGTAATTCATTTATTCAAACAGGTGGGAAATTAATTTTTTGATCATCTAATACAAAAATTATCTATGTTTTTGAGTTTTATAGACATTAAAATTTATCTATTGTATTGTTATTCTAAATTTCTCTTGGGTTTTAATTGTATATTTTTCATTATCTTCTTTTAACATTTCACGTTATTTCTGGATTTTTCCTTCCAAAAGTTGATTGTCTAGGTTATTCCTCCTGTTCAAAATGAATATCAAGGTGTGAATACTAAATAGAAGTCATGATGGTTATGGGTTTTTATCTTATAAAAATCTGTTTGGTTATATAAATAGGTGAATTAAATGGTATGTTTCGATCTGGGATATCACTCTTTATCAAAATTGAGTTACCTAGTTAATACCAGTCATCATACTGAGTTGTGAATATTGAAGAGTAGAAGAAGGCTCATGGTGACCTAAACTACTATAAAATATCCTGATATATTTTTTTATTTTCCTCTTTATTGTTTTTTATCGATCGAGTATTGATTTCTATGATATTTTTAATTTTATTAAATCTTTAAAAAGTACTATTAACCCCCACTCTAGTCCATATTTCCATCTCACTTGAACCTAAAAAAATAATTATATATGGATAATATAGTATATTATGAAACTATTTTACCTAGTTTCATCACTCTAAATTCCTGGATGTTGTATATTATGGTACAAAATACATTATAACGATGAAACACAACTATGAATCTTCATTATAATCATTACTCTGTTATTATAAATTCATATAAAGGCTTTTATATAACTAATCTGTTTCATAGAATAATTTATAGTTAATCATCATTATGTACATGAATAATAAACACAAAATTTGGATCACCATAAAAGAAAAATAGAAACTATACATTTTTTAAAATGATGATACTATGTTTGTACCTTGCACAGATGACCTAGTAAAACCATCTTTATAATATACTTGATAATTAAAATGTATTTGGTAGCCCAAATAAATCCCTCCTTTGTGGTGTATCCAGGGCCCATATTTAACTTCATGATTCCTTATTAGAATCTTCATATCACCCATGAAATTAAACTATCTCATAAAAGAAATGTTTGGAAGAAAAGAGAGATTAGAGATCAATGTAGTGTTGTCTAGGAATAAATATATTAAATAACACACTATATTGAAGGATTTACCCTTATTAAAAATATTTTTTGTATAATTTTTTCATTAAATAAAATATTTATAAAATATGAGTTTAATCCTTACTGTAACAATAGTTGGAACCCAGCATCTGTGAAACTTCTTCAATATGATTCATTAAATGAAACACTTTAATAATGTTAGCTTATGTGGATTTTTTTTCAATTTTGACATTTAATGATTCACTTACTATGAAAAGGTACTATTTGAGATATCATAATATCATATCCAATAATATTCAAATGTCATGCCATATGATATATATGAAAATCATTATATGATTTTTCTATCTTTATGGAATATCTCATTCACATTTTCATAATTTTAATCACAAATAATTGAATCTATATTTTAATTATAGATTAATATTCATGGTTTCTACAAGCATATATATCATACCAATATAAATAGATGACCTTGTGATAAAAAATTTGGATTCATTTTTCCTCATTTCTCTTCCAAGAAACTTCAATGAATGTAAATGAAATTTTACTAAAAGAACTCCAAGTTGATAAGACATTTAAAAAAAGAATAATATATTATATGATTTTATATATATTTTAATATAGTGTTAGAATTATAAAGTGTAATCATATGAAATATATTATAATTTTCTCAAGTATTTAATCCTTTTTAAGACACATTGTATGCTTCTTGAAATCAATTTGTATAACCTAAAGATATTTTTATTCAATGTATGGATACCCTAAAAATAAACCTCACATATTTTCTATTATGATTTTTAAGGCATTATATCAAATATTTTAAAAATAATAATATCATTATATGTTTTATATTATTTTTATCAGGAATTTTGTTATGATAAGGAAGTATTTATTCATCATTAAAATCTTTGTATGATGGTAGACAATGTGTACAAAAAGATATGTATATATATGACTGATATTTATAAGGGTATATATACTAATATTTTACTATATATATATATAATTATCCACTTATCAAAATTATTATAGAGTGTTGGAAACAAAATAACATGTCAATTATCTGTATTACGACTAAACATTAATGATAGATATCATATTCCATCCAAAAACTAGCATCCTCAAATAAGTATTTTTGAATTTAATTACAATTTAATTTAGAATATTTATTAATTGTTTGTTTATCAATATATGTCTAGTAATATAAGGACTATTAACAAGACACATGTTTAGAAGATTATATAGATATCTATTCGAATGAGTGAGGGCATACATAGATTCAAAATATTTACTTACTCGTGGAGAGAATGTTTACTATAATTTTTTTGTGATATATATTTTACCTCGATATGATTATAATCCTTTCAAATTATCTATAATATTTATTTTGTTAAATAAATAAATTAATTGTGATGAGTGGGGAACACTAATTATGCGGGTATGAGGGTGTCAATAAATTTTTGGTGGTTTTTACCTATTACAAAAAACACACCTAATGGAACCAATTTTTTTTATATGATCAAATAACATTATAATATTATTTATTAGCATAAATGTAAAGGCTCGTGTTTTTGGACTGGGCAAAAATACAATTTTTTTGAACGTTTTTTTATTGCACTGTTCGGTTTTAAAACCAATAATCAGAAATAAGTTTCGCGTGATGGGTTATTTTAAAGTGTTGATAATGGGATTTGGTAAATGATCTAGGAGTTTCCAGATGATTGGATGGGTTTCGGGAGAACTGGACCAGGCCGTGACATTTTCATGGGCTACGCCCAATTATCCAAAACTGTCTGGGTCAGCTAGGCATAATAAAGCAGGTGTCCAGTAGTAGATGCATGGTGTTCACACAATCTTTTAGATTGTACAACTCAAAAAATAAGGTCAACCCAGTTTTGGGTTTCAGGTTAAATTAATTTAATTAAATTCATGGATGAAAGGAATTTAATTAAATGAGATTTTGGCGGTTTCTTTTAATTAAATTAAAGTTGGGAGAATTTAATTAAATTATTTAGAGATGGAGAAGTTATTTATTTAAATTGAGATGGAAATAATTAAATCTATTTTCAATGATGATGAGTTGGAGTCTTTATTCGATAAAATTGAGAAGAGATGAATTTAATTAAATGACACGTAAATGAGTAGTTAGGGGTTATAAAATAAGTGAAATATTAAATGGTAAATTTCAAATAATGTAAAAATGAGGCGTTGAAGTTTCATTTAATTAAATTTAAGCCAAAATGGAATTTAATTAACTAATGCGAAATGTAGGTTTTATTTAAATAAATTCATGTTTAAGAATAATTTAATTAGTCATTGTGAAATGGGGGATAATTATTTAATTAGATTGTGGTTGAGACGATTTAACTAAATAATGTTGACAAGTTGGAGATTTTAATTTAAATAAATTTTGTTCAGAGAATTTTATTAAATAACATAAATTGGAGATATTATTTAATTAAATTCAGTTGGAATAAAATTAATTAAATAATTATTAATGAGGTGTTGGGGTTTTTTTAATTGAATTATATTGATTGAATGTAATGAAATAATATTGAGTTGGAAATTTTATTTAATTAAATTCAGTTGGAAAAGAATTTAATTAAATTATGTGTTAAATGTAGAGTTGGGGTTTTATATAATTAAATTAACGGTTAAGATGAATTTAATTATTTAATGAAAAATGTGGGTTTAATTTAATTAAATTTTATTGAGAGAATTTAATTAAATAATGATTTTTTGGAAAATTTATTTAATTATATTCATTGGAGAAAAATTTAATTAAATGATATGTTAAATGTGGAGTTCCAGGTTTATCTAATTAAATTCTAGGTTAAGATGAATTTTTTATTTGATGAAAAATGGGGGTTTTATTTAATTAAATTTTATTGGGAGAATTTAATTAAATAATTATGTGTTGGAGAATTTATTTAATTAAATTCATTGGAGAGGAATTTAATTAAATGATGTGTAATTGGGAAATTTTGGGTTTTATCAAAGAAGTGTTTTACTAAATGATAATAATAATAATGATTATCATTAGGAATTTTTTATTTAATTAAATTGAATTTTTGGAATTTAATTACATGAGGAGATATAGAAAGTTTTATTTAATTAGATTGAGTTAAATATAATTTAATTAATTGATATGAAACAAATGTTTTAATTTAATTAAATTGAATGTTGAAAGAATATAGTTATATTGCATGAGTTCAATAATTCATTTAATTAAATCATGTTTGAGAGAATTTAATTAAATAATGTGTAAATGAGAGATCAAAGATTCTCAAAGGGGTATAATATTAATGGGTAATAATAATAATATTATTATGGTTAATTTTTTTATTAATATATTGATTCTTATATTTTATATTAGAATTTTAATTTATTTAAGGGATAAAAGAAGAGGGAGAAACACTTCTCTCTCCACCTATCTGAAGTGTGACCCCCTCCTCTCCCATAGAGGAGGCACACAACCCCCTCTTTCTAGCTCCTATCCTCATGCTGGATCATGATGGTTCCATCACGGAACTTTTCCATCTCGGTGTGGTGAGTCATTATCCATGTGTTTCATTGTTCGCATCGACTATTTTAGCATTCCATCAACTAGTCTCTATTAGGCAGAAACCCTATATTCTGGTTTAATTTTGTTTCCTATTTTAAACAGGTTTTAGGAGGTGCAAAAGATTTGTCGGGACCAGTTGGTCCATATTCCGATGACCGCCGCCGAAGGAGAAGCGATTCATCTTGATTCATTTCACCACCTTCATTTTTGGGTAAGATTTTATACCTGTTATTTTGGTTTTCACCCCTTAAATTAGTGGTTTATGGTTGTTTAGTGTTGCGGTTAATGTTTTGGGTGTGCATTAAGTCCCTACACACTAATTATGGGTTCCAGTTAATGGTTGTTACAGGTGATGATAAATTCTGAGTGCGCGTACTCTATTGTTCAGGTGTGTGTATGTGATTGGGTCATGGATTGAGTTAGCAATCATTGTATATGAAAAATTCATTGAGGTAGGGTTCTAAACATTGCTTAATTAATAAAATGATGTTTTGTTGGTTTATTGCTTTTGATAAAGTTGACTAAAATGGTGCAGTAAATTGTTTATAGTGGGAATGATATGATTAGTTATTAATTAATTTTGTGCTTTTTGGTTGTAAAATAAATAATTAATTGGGTGATTAATTAAGAGTAATTAGTTTGGATAAGTTGAGATAATTATTTTTGAATTATGTAAAGACCCAGAAATTCCATGTAACATCATGTTACGTTTTCAGGTATTTTTTATATTTTGAAGAACCTTTGTTTTGAAGTAATGTCTTGGGGGTATGTTTGGGTGAAATTTTAATTAAAAACTAGGGGACATTGTGTTGTGCACGGTTTGTGCACGGTTTGACAAACGATGCGATCGAACCCTGTCAGCCTTGAAACCTAGACAGAAGCATCTGCACGGGTGGCGCACGGTTTGTCTAACCGTGCATCCAAGCTATGTAAGAAGGGTGCCCAAGGTAGTAGCTCATGCACGATTAGCGCATGGTTTATCAAACCGTGCGGCCAAACCGTGCGGGAAAACCGTGCGATCACGTAAATGAGATCCTTAAATTGTAGATCTCACTCGGTTTTTCCTCTAAGTGCCTCGTTTTCCTTCATAAGCAGCCCTAACTCGAGAATTGTCTTCTCCTAAGGTTATAGAGGGTCCTCCCATAGTTCCGAAGGTGATCCAAAGGCTTCTATTGGTGAATCGAAGCTGGATTCTTGAATTATGTGATCGTTCTTCATCATTCTTGATTAGTTTCTTAGATCTACTTAGATCTACTTATCCTCTTCTCTTGGTTTCTTAGATCTACACCCGTAATGGGTAGATCTATGTTTTTGGATTCCATATATGATGATATATGTTCTTGATCATTTTAGAAGAATTGATTTAATGCGGGTTCTTGAAGGAGAAACCCGGTTTTCTTGAGCGTTCTCGATCGTTGTGGTTTTGGTCAAAACCATTGAGGTAGGTGGTTCAGTACTGACTTGCCAAATTGTTTATCATTGTATTTGCTTGATTTATTTCAATAGTTGATTTAAATTCAATTTCTCAAATTTGTTTTTAATTAACTAATAAAAACATGATTCCATTGAATTGAGATTTTTGAAATGGTTTTGGCATGGAAATGTGGGAACACCGCAATTCCATTGAATTGGGTGTGTTTACAGAAATTGGCCGATTTAAATTGTTTGATTTAAATTGTGGATTTGAAGGAAATTATTTCAATTAAATTGTTGAATTTAATTGTGGAAATAAATTGTGTAATGATGGAATTGGTTTTGAATGGATTTCAAACTGGTGAAAATGGCTTAAAATGATTTGATAGAAACCCATTGGTTTTATCTGGTGAAAAAGGCATTATTTGAATAAAACTTGTTTTGGTTTTAAATGGAATGAAATTGGTACTTTTGGAAAGGAAGAATGGGATTGATTGTATTTTAAGCATTTTGAAAATAGTTTTCCAATCATTTAAGAGCGCATGAAAGCTTTAGGTAGTTAGTGAGTTATTTGGATACACTCTATGATACGAAAACATTCTAAAACATACTTGCAGCGGGTCACATCCCCAATGGGTTAGTGACAAGTCTCATTTGACCAGTGTCATAGGGACGTGTGTATACACATTTTTCCAAGTTCACATAGAGAGTGAAAATTCCTATATCTGGTTAATACTATCGTACCTTTTGGCAGATGAACATATGGCTCACTTTTTTATTTATATTTTAGATATAATTGTATGCCAATGCTTGTGAACTACTTTACATACCTACTGAATTTATATAAACTTTTTTATATAAATTTTTAACATAAGCCGTTGTTTTATAAACATTCCATCATTTGTATAGCCTTTTCTTGAAATATTTATTCCCATAATTTGAAAATGTTTATCATATTTTGTTAGAATATGATTTTGAATTGCCAAACCTGTTTATTTGAAAATTGAAATCATTTCTTTGGATAATCTATTTTTGTAGTCTATTATGGAACCTTTGGTGTTATCCTATTGGGCTTAGGCTCACACCCTACTTTTTACTTCGGGTGGTTGCAGATTTCATTCTTCTAGGCATGAGAAAAGGGAAGTAATCTCTTGGAGTAGGATACAGTGGTTGATCTTATCTTGGATAATTGTGTCCTTAGGGACTTGGGTATGCTTTTTCCTTTTTGGTACATGGGTTGTAGTACTATGGGCTTTTATGCCACTTTGATTTCTGGTACATTACTCCCAGTGGAGTTTCATTTGTAATGCATACTGTTTCGGTTTTCTTTTCCTTCCGCATTCTTGTTGCATAAATTGTTCCCACTTTCTTGTTGTGTGATGCCAGGTTCTAGTCTCTAACCCATGGGGATCAGGAACGACCTTCGAAATATGTCAGGTCTGGTTTGGTTATCGGGTTACCAGGGTACCTGAGCTAGTTCATGACAAAGTGGTATCAATGGGAGGTTAAGCATCTTGCCTTGATGACAGTATGCATTTGAGTTTTCTTGTCATGACTTAGGAGGTAGTTGTGATTGAGTTCCTGACCATCTCTCACCATAATAAACCTTAAGTCACTAGTGTTGGTTAGGGAAATACGACTTGTGGATTAGATCTAATATTTTCATTGTATTGATTTGTATAGAGTGGAACCCCAATCTTGTTAGTCCCTTCTATTAAAAATATTTTTCCTTGTTACTAAGTTTCGGTGTTAATATATCTCTTTTTATTTTGTGTAGCATCATGCCTCCAAGAATATGTGGATCTCAGATCCAAAAACAGGCTACTGCTGAACCTCAGCAAGTGATTCCTATTTTGGATCTGAGTTTGGTTGACGTGATTGTTCTCACTGTCTAAACTATGGGACATGCACCACCTCTATTTCATGTTCAGACTCTAGCTACAGATCCTTATAGTGATATTCTCTGATGTCGTTCTCAAGAATTCCAACGCCAAAAGCCACCAGTTTTCAAAGGCTCCACTGACCCTCAACATGCTAAGGAATGGTTGAGTAAGATTGAATGTCTGTTTGGGTTCTTGAAGACACCTGATGTGATCAAGGTTAAGTGTTCCACTGTCGTGCTAGAGGGACCAAGTAGGATATGGTGGGACACAATGGTGACGGTTGGGAAACATGAGGGTCTAGAGTGGAAAGACATTAGGGTTCTTTTCACTAACCAGTTCTATCCAGAATCAATGGTGTTGGCCAAGGCTGTGGAGTTTTTCAAGATTGAGTAGGCCAACATAACCGTGACTGAGTACTCAAATCATTTTTCTGAGCTAGTACAGTTTTTCTCCTGAGATTTTATCTAATGAGAGGGTGAAGTCTTGATGATTCAAGTTGGTACTTCGATCAGATGTCTGTTCTCTGGTTTTCCTACTGATGCTTCCCACCTACACCGATGTGTTGGATAGGGCGATGATGGTTGAGATGGGCTTAGAAGGATATTATCGCCGGTTTGTTAAATAATTATAAAATTTAGCTTCTCTAATGACTGCTCCGACTCGAAAGGGAGTGAATTTTTCATGGAATGATAAATGTCAGAGTTATTTTGTTGAGATAAAGTGTCTTTTGACTACCACACATGTGTTAACTATTCCTGAGGCTTGGATAGGTTATGTAGTCTTCTATGATGCATCGAGTTCTGGTTTGGGATGTGTACTCATGTAGGGTAATCATGTTGTTTCCTATAGGTCTCGTCATCTTAATCCTCATAAGAAGAAATATCCTACCCATGACCTTGAACTTGCAGCTATAATGCACACACATAAGTGGTGGAGTCATTACCTTTATGGAGAAAGGTTTAATGTTTTTTCAGACCACAAGAGCTTCTGTTATATCTTCTATCAAAAGTATTTGATTCTTCGCCAAAGGAATTGGGTGTAGTAACCATAATATTTCGACTTTGACATTGCCTATAACTTGGGGAAACGGAATTTAGTTGCAGATGAATTAAGTAGGAAACACCCATCACTGGCTGTGAAAGAATCCTCAAAAGAGTGGAGTTTGATGGCACTTTTTTCTCAGTTGCATATTGGAGTTCAGTGGTAGGGGAATGAAGTTTACTTAAACAGTGTTTAGTTTACTTCTTCTCCCCTCGAGTTAATTCCTTAGGAACAAAAACATGATGATGAATTCCATAACATTAGGGACTCTCTTTATGGTGGGGAGATCAACACTCTGTGGTCTTTCTCCAAAGAGGGTGTTCTGTGTTATCGAAACTGTTACATTGTGCCGTTAGCAACAAGGAAGAATGTGATTGCGGTTTCCATAACTCTCAGTGGGCTGTACACCCAGGAACCACGAAGATGTTCTATAATATGCAGTGATAGTTCTGGTTGCTAGGTATGAAATGAGACATTGTTGAGTTTGTATCTCGTTTCGATACATGACAACAGGTGCAAACTGAGCAGTAGAATCCTTCGGGTTTACTTTAACCACTTTCAGTCCCTACATGGAAGTTGGATGAAATCTATTTGTGGTTGGGTTACCTCAAACCTAGAGAAAGAAGAACGTGATATGGGTTGTGATAGACATACTAACCATGTCAGATCATTTTATACCTATTCAAGATACAACCAAAGTTGAGGAGTTGGGAAATATCTATGTGAAAGAGGTTTTTCGTTTGTACAGATTTATGTCTGCTGTAGTCTCTGACAGTGATCCTCGGTTTACATATCTCTTTTTGAGAGGCCTTCAAGAGGCAATGGGATCTCAGGTCCGTTTGAGCATGGCCTACCATCCACAGTCAGATGGCCAGACAGAAAGAGTTATTCAGATCCTTGAGAATATGCTATGCTCTTGTGTTATTGACTTTGGTGGGTCTTGGGATGATCATCTGGGGGTAGTTTAATTTTCCTATAACAACAGTTATCAATCTGCGATCAAAATGGCTCTTTTTGAGGCATTGTATGGCAATCCTTGTAAATCTCCTTTATGTTGGTCAGAGATTGGTGAAAGCTCATTTGTAGGACTGAGTTTGGTCCAAGAGACGACAACTATGATCTAGTTTATTCATCAGATAATGTTGATAGCACAAAGTAGGTAATAGTCTTATGATGATCATCACCGCAAACCTTTAGAGTTATCAGTTGGTGACCTGGTGTTCTTAAAAGTTTCACCCTGATTGGGTCATTGACAGCTTGGGAGGCAAGGGATGATTTCTCCTCGTTTTTTGGGACCTTTTGAGGTTTTTGGTCTTGTGGGGAATGTTTCTTACCATCTATCTCTACCACAACAGAAGATGTCGATACATAACGTGTTCCATGTGTCGCAGCTGCGAAAATATCTATCTGATACATCTCATGTTGTGAGGTGGAGTGATCATGAGATTGAACCAGATTTATCTGTTATTGAATGACCAGTCGGGGTTGTGGATTCAGAGACTAAGTTACGTCATGGGAGAACGATACCTCTGGTCCGTGTGCTAAGGTAACATGGTTTAGATTCTCATGATACGTGGGAAAGGGAGGTACTAATGAGATATCAGTGGCCTAATCTTTTTGACTTGGAGGTTTCTTCATAGGCTTTCTCGGGATAGAAAGATCTATTGTTGGGGAGGTTATAACATCACATTATGTTTTTAGGCACTTTTTATGTTCTTAAGTACATTTGTTTTGAAGTAGAGTCTTGGGGGTGCGTTTGGGTGAACTTTTAATGAAAAACTAGAGGACAGTATGGTGTGCATGGTTTATGCACGGATTGATAAACTGTGCGACCAAACCGTGCCAGCCTTGAAACCTGGACAGAAGCTTCCACACGGGCGGTGCACGATTTGTCTAACCGTGTGGCCAAGCCATGCGATAAGAGTGGTTGAGGTAGTATCTCACACACGGTTAGCTCACAGTTTGTCAAACCATGCGGCCAAACCGTGCGGTCACTTAAATGAGATCCATAAATTGTGGATCTCACTCGGTTTTTCCTCTAAGTGCCTCTTTTTTCCTATTAAGCGTCCCTAACTCAGGAATTGTCTTCTCCAAAGGTCATAGAGGGTTCTCCCATCTTTCTGGAGGTGATCCAAAGGTTTTTCATGGTGAATGGTGGCTGGATTCTTGAGGTATGTGATCGTTCTTCATCATTCTGGATCGGTTTCTTAGATCTACTTAGATCTACTTCTCCTCTTCTCCCAGTTTATTATATCTACACCCGTTATGGGTAGATATAAGTGTTTGGATGCAAAATATGATGATATTTGAACTTGAACTTTCTAGGAGAAGAGATCTAAGATGGGTTCTTGAAGGACCAACCCGGTTTTCTTAAGCGTTCTCGACCGTTGTGGTTTTGGTCAACACCTTTGAGGCAGGTGGTTCCGCCCCGACTTGCCAAATTATTTATCACTGTATTTTCTTGATTTATTTCAATAATTGATTTAAATTCAATTGCTCAAATTTGTTTTCAATTAACTAATAAAAACTCGATTCCATTGAATTGAGATATTTGAAATGGTTTTGGCATAGAAATGTGGGTAAACCTCAATTCCATTGAATTGGGTGTTTTTGGAAATTGGCCGATTTAAATTGTGTATTTGATGGAAATTAATTCAATTAAATTTTTGATTTTAATTTTTTAAATAAAATGTGTAATTAAAGAATTGGTTTTGAATGGATTTCAAATTGGTGAAAATGGCTTAAAATTATTTGATAGAAACCCATTGGTTTTATCTTGTGAAAAAGGCATGTTTTGAATAAAACCTATTTTAGATTTAAATGGAATGAAATTGGAACTTTTGAAATGGAAGAATGGGATTGATCGTATTTTAAGAATTCATAAAATAGTTCTCCCATCATTTAAGATCACATACAAGCCTTAGGTAGTTAATGAGTTATTTGGATACACTCTACGATACAAAAACGTTCTAAAACATTCTTGCGGCAGGTCACATCCTCGACGGGTTGGTGACGAGTCTCCTTTGGCTAGTGTCATAGGGATGTGTGTATACACATTTTTCTATGTTCACATAGAGAGTGCGGAATCCTATAACTGGTTAATGTTATCGAACCTTTTGGCAGATGACCATGATGCTCGCTTGTTTATTTATATTTGAGATATAAATGTATGTCAATGCTTGAGAACTGATCTACATGCCTGCTGAATTTATATAAACAATTTTATATAAATTTTTTACAAAAGACATTGTTTTAGAAACATTCCATCATTTGTAAAGGCTTTTCGTGAAATATTTATTCCCATCATTTGAAAATGTTTAGCATAATTTGTTAGAATATGCTTTTGAATTTCCTAACCTGTTTATTTGAAAATTGAAATCTTTTCTTTGGATAATCTATTTTTGGCATCTGTTATGGAATCTTTGGTGGTATCCTACTAGGCTTAGGCTCAGACCCTACTTTTTCCTTTGTGTGGTTGTAGTTTTCTTTCTTCCAGGCAGCAACAAAGGTAAGGAATCTCTTGGAGTAGGATCCAATGGTTGATCCTCTCTTGGTGAATTGTGTCCTCGGGGACTTTGGGACTGATTTTCCCTTTTTGGTACTTGGGTTGTAGTACTATGGGTTTTTATGCCTCTTGGTTTTATGGTACATTACTCCCATTGGAGTTTCTTTTGTAATGAATACTATTTTGGTTCTCTTTTGCATCCGCATTCTTCTGGAAGAAATCTTTCTCACTTTCTTGTTGTGTGATGCCAGGTGCTAGTCGCCGACCTGTGGGGATCAAGAACGCCCTTCGGGCTCTGTCAAGGCTGGCTCGGTTATCGGGTATCCAGGGTACCCGAGCTGGTTCGTGACATTCCATATAATTTATTTAAATTATTTGTGATTATTACAGGTATAAAAAAATTGGCGGCACGTGATTCTGAGGCCCAGTGAGCCCGAAACCGATTTTTGAACTTTTTAGGTAAGTTCAATAAACATGTTGGCAGTGTTTTTTTATCATTTCAACTAGTGATCCAATTAAAAATCTGAGGGAACTATTCAATATGCAGCACCGAGATTCGTTTATGGAAATGTTAACATTTACTGGAAAGGGTCATATGAAAATGTTATTTTATTTGTCTTTACCAAAAAAATAACCAAGGTTATTTTATTTTCATTTTTACAACCATTTGACAAACGATAGTGGGACCACAGTGAAACCTTAGACCATTTGATGGCTTGAACCTTAGGTTGTGTAACCGCACCACTAGAAGAATTAATTAGTTGAGTAACCACACCATTGGGAGAATTAATAGGTTCATTAATTAAACTAATTAATGAACCCCATTAATTGTGCAATACGTTGTTCCCCACTTTTATTCCATTTAATCAAAGCTTGGGCTTGGGTTTTGGGAGAGCTACGAGTGTAAGATCTAATGAAACACCGTAGACTTCCATTCTGATGAATAATGGTGATCGAGATATGGTTATTAGAGGAATTGACGGATGGTAGAAATCACTAACGAACACCTTCAGATGCAGACCCTACTTCCTCATCTGCAATGCCTTCCAACAAAAACAAGGTAGGTGGTTTCATTATTTACCTAAGAGTTGTTTCCTTATTGGAGTACTTCCCATGTTTTTATGCTAATGCAGAGGGCACATGCCAAATGAACAAGGACCAGACTCTCCATCAAACTCTGTTATGGTTGTGTTCTTCGTGGGCAACTGGAAGATATGGCGGCAAGGTAGAACCAAGGGCCGCGTAGCAAAGGCATCGTCCACGAAGGCATGTGGGCACAGACAAGAATAGAAAAAGTCCACCGGAGCTTCACCAGTGGCCCACAGAAGATACACCGACATGAAGATGCTAATGACTAAGGGAGGCGATGACCGGAACTCGCCGGTCGTGAAGGAACGATGTCACCCGAAGGTGCCGCAACAGACAAAGGAGCGACCAGCCAGTGCCGACCACATTGAACTGGGGAGGCTCACTACGACAATGCAATGGAAAAGAAGGCCGCAACATGGAGATTCGGTGAAGGGAAGACCTGCACCAAATGGTCCATTATGGGCTTGTCTGCACAGACCTTCCAGGTGGTGTGACAACATCAAACGCCACTGCTTAGTTGGGTGGCGTGCTGCGGCGGCGCGCCGTAGAGGATCACCACGGCTTTGGCCCGTGGCGGAGGGTGGACCCACACCCAAGGGTTCATAACGGTCTAGTCCACACTAAATGGAGAAGAGGTTTGGTGCCATGTGGCACAGTATATTTGAAGAACTGGACGACCAAAGTTGTTCGGGAGGGGTGCAGACCCCCTGTGCTCGGCCAGCGGGCCGAGCTGTTTGGCACCCCGGCGGGCCGCGCCATGCCAGGTGGGCTGGACCAGACCCATGACCCAGTGGGCCGAGCCCACAACCCAATGGTCCAGACTAGGCCTAGCTATACATGGTTGATCCCATCCTCCATTAGGTCGGGCCCATCAGGCTGGTCAGGTCGTTCTGACTGGGTCAAAACGTACACGGACCCCTTTTGCCAAGTTACTCTTAAATAGATGTATCTCATAAACCGGACATCCATTTGACGAACCGTCTATGGTGATAGAAACCTTAGGATGAGGTGGTCATTTTGATATTCTCCATAAGAAACTCATATAATGTTGGATTTTGGTCGGGTTGGATCGTACCAGATTCCAACCGGGCCCTTGGTACTAAAATGCCTATAACATACAGACTGGGCATCCTGTTGTTGTGCCTTCTATTACGATGGACCCCTTATAACATGGTGGATCATAGAGTTAAATTTTCAAGGGATTTCATACTAGCTGAAATATGACCGTTGGCTAGTGGAGTAGTTCTCCCAAGCGCGCTACGTGCAAAACACTATGGCTGGCTAAGACCTGAAGAGCGCTAACATTCGACTCTGTATGACTCGACAGCTTAGTGAGAAGTACCTCTATTTGTCATTGTAGGCCCATGGGGGGAAGCGACTCTATGTGACCCTCCAGACCCACGGTACTCGATATGAGGAGTACCTCAGCAGGCCATGGTGTAGAGTGGCTATGTATGACCCGAAAGACCCATGGTACGCGATGGGGAGGAGTACCTAAGCAGTTCAAGGTTAGTGGGAGCACCTTTGTGTGTATTGGAAGGCCAAATTTACTCGATAGAGGAGGAGTTCTCTAGCATCTGAGGTGTTCAATGATAGGAAGAAGGATTTTTCTATTACTACCTTAGAATATACCTGGTGTGTGCTATATTTTGTTTGTACTTTGTTTGAGATCATGCTTTGTGGTTTTTTATTTGTGAAATTCTGAGAGACCTTCATGGGTCTTGGGGTCCCTACTGGGTATTTTTATTCTCACCCCTACATGGGCCTCACCTGCACCTTGATGTGTCTTGTACATATGACGAACAACATTGACAGAGTCTCAAGGAGATAGGTCTTGACGGTGTACGGAGGTGACCAATGGACGTGGAGAGCCGCAGTGACGAACTATACCTACCCATCAGGTAAGATCCTTGGGGGATGACCTTAGGAGCTATTTTCCCTTTTTTCTATATTTCTATTTCAGCTAGGCTTGTATTATGTCCCTTTTACTTAAGTACATATTTTTACACTCTGTAGTGGGTTTTAGTTGGGGTTGTACCATTCTCCTTCCATTATGTTTTACATGTGCATAGTGTTCCCTCTCTATGTGTGTACAGTTTTTGAGGCAATGCCTTCCCTTTTTAAGGAAATTATTTTCCATTGCTAGTTTCCATCCTCGGGCCTATGGAAGGCAGGATTCGGGTAGTCCCAACATGTAACACCCTGAGATATTACAAGAAGTTTTTTTTAATTTATTTGATGTCTTCCGTTGTATGCTACACCAAGATTATCTTGTGCTATATGCAATACTGTATTAGCTTGCGTTATATGAAACTCCATTCTTGGATCGTGTTACAAACAATTTCATGTTCGTTTGACAGAAGTTATTCTATGCAACATTGAGTGTATATATATATATATATTCAATGTATAAATGGAATATTGTTGGATTCTATTATACACAACAACAAAGGAATATTTCCCTACACACAACCTTTACTTGGCATGCATTAAACGCAATCACTACCTTCCTCGATAGTGTGTGTTGTACGCAATAACGAGTTTCACTAAATAATGATATGTTATTAAAATATTATATAAACTAGCCATTATGAATAGTAATACCCACTTTTTGATATTTAATAAAATTTACGTTTCAAAATGGACTTCATTTTTGGATTCAGAATATTGAAATTATCCTAGGGTGAATTTTTTGTATTTTTCTGAAAACATTCGATTTTAATGAATAGTGAAAAGCACTGAGTTTTAGTTTAAAACCAGATTTTTATTTAAATAATTATTTATTTTATATAAGTCTATTTTAGGTCAAAATATATACATAATACCTATATAAGTTCAATTTAATTCATTGGAGTCATTTTTTAATAATTTTAGATATATAAAAATTTTATTGAACTTTTTACCGTCTTTTACCCACCTCCTAGGAGAATTTTCAAATTTACATAAAACATAATTTTACCGCTTATATGAATGGAATTTCAAAAATCTGAGAGACATGGTTGATATAAGTAAGTAAAATGTGGTTCAATATGGTAAAAATAATTTTTTTGAATAGTAAGTTTTTACTTTTTTTACCACAGATAAATGTATATAGGGTAATTAAGGGTAAAATTGATATTACTATTACTCTAAAACATGTCCTAATTCTATTGGATAAGTTTAATTAGACCAAAAAAAACCTTTGGAATACAATTTGACCATTTAGGTCCACCTGGATTAGATTAGTACATTTATTATTATTTTATTTAAAGAAGAGTTAAAATATTTAAAATCAAATTATAATAACTAAATAATTTTTAATATAGGGTTATACATAAGATAAATTCGACTATAAATATTTATTAGAAATATAAAAATATTACCTACATAATGGTATTTCATTTATATTTTTTTAGAAATTAAATAAGTAAATTTATTTGTGACACAATGATGATGCAGTAATTACCTTATTAATGAAATATTAACATAATTGATATTATAAATACCCAAATAAATTTAATTTTAGACTTTTTATGAATTAAACTAATGTTACAGGTTAATATAACATATTAAGGTTGTTTAGATGAATTATTCTGAAGTAATAATGCTGTTATGAATTTAGAAAAAACAAATTACCAAATAGTGTCAAAATTGACATAAAAGAGTTTTTAAAAAAAGAGTAAATTATTAATTGATATTCTATTCCTAAAAATATAACGATCGGCCAAAAGACTTATATAATAATATCTATGAAATTAATGAACCAATTAGGGTTCAATTGGTAGTTTATAGTAAGTTTATTATCCATATAGTTTAAGAATACAAGAAGACATTGTAAAAGTTAAATTATTCAACTTAGAGTTAAATCTAAATGATAAGGTTAAAATGGTAACCTAAGCATGTCTAAAACCTATTGGTTGAAATGATTTAGAACCATCCCCACCCTATATTCTAAATAACTCACTTTGGATCCAATATAAATGGAAAATGAATTTATTATAAAATAATATTTTATGTTTTTCCTAAGGTGCCCCTCACACCTCTTATAAAAGGGCACCTCCTCCCTCTCATATTCACAGAATTTTGTGCCTTCAAGCTCAGCCAGACCTAGCCCATTACTCTTCTCAACTTCCTTATTAACATTCTGGAGGTTCTGGTCTTCTCAAAAGACCAACTCTAGTCCCTTAAGAGGAAGTTTGAAGGAGGTACATCGAAGTAGAGGAAATCTCTTCTACCGATTCTTTCAAGTTTCTTTATTCTTCAAAATAATCTTCTTTAGTTGTTTAACTATAGAGTAATACAATCAGTATCAATAATATACTGATATGTTATTATAAATATTAAACAAACCCGTTTTACATTATATCCATCCTACAGAAAATGAAATCACCGCGCGTGCATACGTACGTAATACCGTCTCCATGCCATGGTGTAATCTGTATTTCCACCACCACCATACTTGGATGGGTATAATGTTGTAAAGAATAAATATATATTGTTATTATAGAATCATACCGATTCTTAGATATTTTATCACCCACTCTAATTCAATTCAATAATTATGGGAATGATATCGTCTCTCGTGCGTACGTACGGATTACCGTCTCCACAACACGATGATATTCATTCTCCATGTAAACAATTAAAAAATGATTATAAGTATATATAATAAATAATAATGAAATATATTACATTATAATTATACTTTATATATGTACATATATGTTTCATTTACTTAATTCCACTCAATTAAATAAGGAAACGAATACAACGTTCATGCGTACGTATGGCCTACCATCTCCATGAATTGTATATTTCATTCCATTTATCGATCTATAATATATATTTATATGATGAATATATTTTATATATATATCATTTTCTACATTTTGGAATTAATAAAATCAGGATATAATTAATAATATTAAGAAAAACAAGTCCAAACACGTATAATGAAACGATTTTACCCAAAACGCTGTTTTAACATGGAATTGTCAAAAGAACGGGTAATATAGAGTCCTATGTGAATAATATATGATGTCATACATATTGTTATGGTTCTGTTAAAAGTTAATAATATGTTTAAACCCACTATACAGGAGTTTTGGACATGTATGGATGAAATTTGACCTATGGTAAGGGATAATTTTTCAATCTCAATGTTATCCTAGATTGGTTATATGTAAGTATTTACTAGGGTTATATTTTTCATCCATGTCCATAAAACTGTTTTTCATAAAGTGTTTAATATTATTAAATGTATGTCTAAAGTCATGTTTATCCCTCTTTGACATTTATATTGTGTTATGGAAAGAATAATTCTCTTGTTTACCATACGAGGAACTTTTTGGCTTTTCCGGCAAAAGTACAAGGAGAATGTTTTTTTTAACTTTCACTGCATGAACAGATTTTTACGGTTTCATAACGCCTGATTTTAATGAAGCTTACTCTACATGTTTTCATGTTTATTTTCAATAAAATCATTTTCTTTTAAAATTGTGTGGCATTTTGTGAAAAAAAAATTATTTTGAAGAAGAAAATATATTTTCCTCAAGAATTCACTTCAAGTGTTTTATCAGAGCTATTTTCCATCTAAGATGACATTATTTAGCATGTTTAGGTTTCATGTATAGTGTATCTATTATTTACATGGAGTTAATTTTCTTATGATGAAATGATATCCATTTTTTTATATGGATTATGTGATGATGGGATTATATTTATGAAATCCATTTTTTTCATTGGGTCATGATGAATGTTTTATGTTTATTTTGTGGCACATGTAATAATGATTCAATTATGAGATGTGTGGGACATATATCTCCCTAAAATTCAGTGGGTAAAGATTTATATCTCATGAGATAGACATGGATGGAACGATAAGTTAATCTGGTTCAGTGATATATGATAGGAATGAGGAGTGAACTCGATTCAGTAAGGGACATTGTTCGCTATGATGGTCTTGGCAGCAATGCATTGGCTACTATAGAAATCATATCATGTGCTTAATGGTTTCTACAATTACATGTTTTATTCCCATGCTATATTATCAGTATTAATGTTCCATTATGATCTATGCCTTATGTACTCCATGATTTATTTCACAACTCATGATTTTGATGTTTAAACATTATGTTCATGTTTGTATGTTCAAATGTATATGGTTTGTTTTATTTTCTCAATGTTTACCCTTAATGTTAAATTTAGATCACCATTTATATGTTTTCATTTCCCCAGGAAATAAAGAAAGGTTTTAGGTAAGGAAAAAAAGGAGATCTTTATGGGAGATGTTGAAGATCTTTCACCATGACTAGAAGATTATGTTCTGAGTTTCCAAAGACACTAAAATATTACGGTCCTTGGGTGTCATTTTATTCATGTATTAAGTATTCCCAAAAGTAATATAATTTCCATATACGTCAAGCTTGGGTCTCTACAGTTGGTATCAAAGGAAAGGGTTAGTTAACCTTTGGAAACTAGGGTGTGAAAACATTAGTGAAATCCCTAGAGATATTTCGAAGTTATATCTAGGGATGTCCCAAAGGGTAAGTATAAGAATATTTTATATTCCTAGAATTACGGTAATGATCATAGAATTAAACCTATGATCATAGATATTTAAGGTACACCCCTTTATTATGTTTTTTTCTTAGAATGATTTTTTCCTCTCACACTAATTTTTGGGTTTTAGATCATGGCTGGAAACAAGAAGATTCACAATAATTGAGGATATGATGGACAATGGAATTATATTATTCGTGAGAAACCAAATGAAATGGGATTTGGAAGTCTAAACATCATTATTATGCCTTATTAGCAATCTCATAATATGGTTAATAATCTCAACATTGGTATGCTTCCTGACTCAGCTAATAATAGAAAGATGGAGTTTCATGATGATCATAGAGGAAAGAAAGTTAAATTTCCATCATGTAAATCATGTGGTATGAGGAATCACGGAGAATTTTTCAAAGGAACTAGATGATGATTAGGGTGGGGAAAAGAAGGGAAAAAATATAGTAATTGCAAATCAAAAGGTTTAGTTAACACAATGGACAAGGATAATGGAATTGATAAGACATCAACATTGGGTAAATGTTTTTAATGTGGAATGTACGAGCATTATGCACACCAATGAAATAAGAGAAAATCTCGTGAAGAGAATCAACATGGTCGTATGGGTAGTATTTATATTGAAGATTTTGAGGAGACTAAAAAGATATTTGATATGAAATAAGTGTTGAGGAATAAAATGATGAAGCTCGGTCGATGGATTAAAAAGGTAGTGGAATGATTTTATGTTTATAAAGAGTAATGTTGTATAGGTACTATGGAACAAAGAAACATCTAAGGATTGTTAAAATATTGATTTTCTTAAAGTATTTCAAAGTATATGTTGAATGGTACCGGTAACAATGAAAAGTGATTGAAATATTTTTGGTAAGAAGATGGTATGCGCATAATGAAGGGATAAGGAGAAAATAATATGTTTGATAGTATTCATTATCTCATGATTAATATAAGGACAATGTGATATTATGGTTTGAAAATATAGAAATTCTGGGATGTTGGTATGTGGAAAGAGTTAACTTTTGACAGCAATCATGTTTTCACTAAGATTCTATGGTAATTCATGTTTCAAAAGAATACAAGATTACGGTATTCAAATATTTGGAATGTGATCAACAAGATATAAATTTTGATATATGGGTGATAAATGATGGTATTCACGTGCTTGTTATGTGACCTTTCATGTAATTGTTTTATTTATACTATGGGCTTGGAATGAAGTATTTTGGATAAGCCTAAAGATTGGAATGAATTACGTTAGACATAATATAGTATAGTTTAAGGCCATAACTTTTTCAATATTATTGAAGTAATGTTATAATAATGTAGTTTTTGAAAAAGAGAAAACCTACAGTATGTTCGACAACTCTTCGTGTCGGACAAGGTTGTGGGAATCGAACCCACAGCTGAAGTGCGATAGGCCTTTATCGCCTACCTCTGGCCTACAGGAAGTCCCTGGTTAGTAGAAACTAGTTACATTTTACTAAGAGGTATGATAGATGATGTATAAGTCCATTTTTGGAATTATATACGATTAACCTATCCATAGATGGACTTATGTATATTTGATAACTTTTACCGACATTTTGTTTGAGACAGAATGAATGGCCCATCATTCTATCACATGATCTTCTAACACTTCATGAATGACCAATTAATCTTTATTTCATTAAGATATGAAGTGTAAATTATTCATGGAACAACCAACAACGATATTGTACAATAATCAAGTAAGTATTTCTTCTAATTCAAAATTTTCAACATTATGGAAATAATATTAAAAACCAAAAATTTTGTCCTAGTACCCTCATATCCAATGAATCAGATGGTACGTTAGATGATTACTAATTTATGGCTTTTTTATTGTTGGAATTTTCATAGTCATTTTCTCTCCCACTCTCTATCAGAAATTGATGGTTATATTTCTCTTCCATATCCATATTTTCACCTATATTCTCCTATGAGGAAACCTAGTGATGAGTTACTTTGGGTATTCATTATGTTTATTATGTTCCATTTTAAAATTATGATTTAGTATTACTTTTTATGATGTTGGTTTCTATGAATGAAAATTTCAAGTAGTAAACAATTTATTACCCCGACGAATTTTGAGGGCGAAATTCATTTTAAGGGAGGTAGAATGTAACACCCTGAGATTTTATGAGAAATATTATTTTTAATTTATTTGATGTATTGTGTTGTATTCTACACCAATATTATCTTTCTTTATACAAAACACTATATTAGCTTGCAGTATATGCAACACTATTCCTGGATCGTGTTACACACAATTTCATGTTCGTTTGATATAAGTTATTCTACACAACAATGAGTGTATATAAATAAATAAATATATATATATATATATATATATTAAATGTATAAATGAAATATGGATGGATTCTATTATATGGAACAAAAAAGGAATCTTTCACTTCCCACAACCTTGACTTAGCTTTTATTACCCGTAATCATGACCTTCCTAAATAGCGTGTGTTGTACGCAACACTGAGTATCACTAAACAATGACATGCTATTAAAATATTATATAAACTAGCCGTTATGAATATTAATACCCACTTTTTGAAATTTTATAAATTTTATCTTTCAAAATGGATTTCATTTTTGGATTTGAAATATCAAAATTATCCTAGGGTGAATTTTTTTTATTTTTCAGAAAACATTCAATTTTTGATGAATAGTGAAAAACACTAAGTTATAGTTTAAAACCGAATTTTTATTTAAATAATTATTTATTTTTTTTAAATTTATTTGTAGGTAATAATAGATACATAATACCTATAAAAGTTCAATGTAATTCATTGGAGTCATTTTATAATAATTTTAGATATATAATGATTTTATTGAACATTTTACCATCTTTTACCCACCTCTTAGCTGAATTTTCAAATTTACCTAAAACGTAATATTACCACATCTATGAGTGGAATTTAAAAAATCTAAGATACGCGGTTGATATCAGTAAGTAAAATGTGGTTCAATAAGGTAAAGATAATTTTTGGTGAATAGTAACTTTTTATTTTTCTTTATCACAGTTAAAAATAAATAGGGTAATTAAGGGTATAAATGATATTACTATTACCATAACACATGTGCTAATTATGTTGGATAACTGTAATTTGTCCAGAAACAACCTTAGGAATAAAATATTACCATTTTGGTCCACTAGGATTAGATTAGGACATTTATTATTATCTTATTTAAAGAAGAGTTAAAATAGTTAAAATCAAAATTTAATTACTAAAACATTTTTAATATGGGAATATACATAAGATAAATTTTACTATAAATATTCATTAGAAAGCTAATAATATTTCATAAATAATTGTATTTTATTTATATTTTTTAGACATTAAATAATTAAATTTATTTGTGACACAATGATGATGCAGTAATTACCTTATTAATGAAATATTAACATAATTGATATTATAAATACCCAATATATGAAATTTGAGATGTTTTATGAATTAAACTAATTTTACAGGTTACTATAACATATTAGGGTTGTTTAGATGAATTTTTTTCAAAGTAATAATGTAGTTATAAATTTAAGAAAAAAATACCAAATAGTGTCAAAATTGACATAAAATTGTTTTTAAAACAAATATTAAATTATTAATTGATATTTGATTCCTAAAAATCTTATGTTTGGCCAAAATACTTATATAATAATATATATGACATTAATGACCCAATTAAGGTTCTATTGGATGTTTATCGTATGTTTATTAACCATATAGTGTAAGAATACAAGAAGACATTGTAAATGATAAATTATTTAACTTGGAGTTAAATCTAAATGATAAGGTTAACATGGTGACCTAAACTTGTATAAAACCTATTACTTGAATGTATTTCAACCCATACCCACACTATATTTTAAATAAGTCACTTTGGATCCATTATAAACTGAATATGAATTTATTATAAAATAATATTTTATATTTTTCCTAACGTGCCCCTCTCCCCTCTTATAAAATGGAACCTCCTCCCTCTCCTCTTCACAATATTTTGAGCCTTCATGCTCGGCCAACCAAGGACCATTAATCTTCTTAACTTATCTATTAACATTTTGGAGGTTCTCGTCTTCTCAAAATACCATCTCTAGTCTCTTAAGAGGATGTTTAAAGAAGGTGCATCGAAGAAGAGGTAGTCTCTACTACCGATCCTTTAAGTTTCTTTCTATTCAACATCCTCTTCATTAGTTTTTTCATTATAAATTAATACAATCAGTATCACTAATATATTAATACAATATTAAAAATACGAAACATTCCCATTTTACCTACTATCCATCCTATGGAAAATGAAATCATCGCACGTGCGTACGTATGGAATACCGTCTCCACGTTGTGGTGTAATATATTTTTCCACCACCTCCTTACTTTGATGGGTATAATGGTGTAAAGAAAAAATATAGGTGGTTATTATAGAATCATACTCATTCTGAGATATTATATCATCTACTCGAATTCAATTCAATAATTATTGGAATGACATCATCGCTTATGCATACGTATGAATTACCGTCTCCACGACACGATGAGATTCATTCTCCATGTTAATCATTCAAAAATTATTATAAATAATATATAATAAATAACAATGAAAGATATTAGATTATAATGACACTGGATTTATGTAAATATATGATTCATTTACTTAATTCCATTTAATTCAATAAGGAAATGAATATAGCGTTCATGTGTACGTACGACCTACTGTCTCCATGAACGGTGTATTTCTTTCCATTTATCAATATATCATATATATTTATATGATGAATATATATATATATATATATATTATAAATCATGTTTTACATTCGGAAATTATGTAAATGAGGAAATAAGTAATAATACCAAGAACAAAAAGTCCAAACACGTACAATGAAACGATTTTACCCAAAACGCTACTTTGACACGTAATTGACAAAAGAACAAGTCATATAAAGTCCTAAGTGAATCATATATGATATCATAAATATTATTATGGTTCTGTTACAAGTAAATAATATGTTTAAACACACTCTAGATGAGTTTTGGACACATATCGAAGAAATTGGACCTACAGTAAGGGATAATTTCGCAATCTCATTTTTATCTGGGATTGTTTATACGTAAACTTTTACTAGGGTTATATTTTTCATCCATGCCCATAAAAATGTTTTTAATAATGTGTTTAATATTCTATCATGTATGTTTAAAGTAATTTTTAACCCTCTTTGAATTTTACATTGTGTTATGGAATGAATCTTTTTTTACCATACGATGAACTTTTTGACTTTTCTGGCAAAAGTACAAGGAGAATGGTTTTTTAACTTATACGGCATGAACAGATTTTTACAGTTTCATAACGCCTAATTTTCAAGAAGCTTACCCTACATGTTTTCATGGTTATTTCAATAAAATAATTTTCATTTAAAATTGTTTGGCATTTTGTGAAAAGAAAATGATTTTGAAAAAGAAAGGATATTTTCCTCAAGAATTCACTTCAACTGTTTTATCAAAACTATTTTCCATATAAGATGACATTATTTTGCATGTTTATGTTTCATGTAAAATGTATCTATTATTTACATGGTGTTATTTTTCTTATTATGAAATGATATCCATTTGTTTTATATGGATTATGTGACGATGGGATGATGTTTATGAAACCCATTCTATTCTATGGGTTATGATGAATGTTTTATATTTATTTTGCGGTATAAGTAAGAATGATTTCATTTTTAGATGGGTGGGAACTATATCTCCATACAATGCATTGGGTAACGATTTATATCTCATGAGATAGACATGGCTAGAATGGAAAGTTAATATGTTTCAATGATATAATACTGGAACGAGGAGTGAACTCGATTCAGTAAGGGACTTTTTCCAGTATGATGGTCTTGGTAGCAATGCCTTCGCTACTTTGGAAATCATATCATGTGATTAATGGTTTCCACAATTTATTGTTTTATTCCCATGCTATTTTATCATTATTAATGTTCCTTTATGATCTATCCCTTACATAATCTAATATTTATTTCGCAACTCATGATTTCTATGTTTGAACTTTATATTCATGTCTGTATGTTCAAATGTATATGGTTTGTTTTATTTTCCCCATTTTTACCATTACTGAACATTTTAGAGCACCCATTATATGTTTCCTTTTCCCCTGGATATAAATAAATGTTTTAGGTAAAAAAAGTGGAAGATCTTTATGGGAGACGTTGAAGCTCTTTCACCATGATTAGAAGATTATGTTTCGAGTTTCCAAAGACACTAAACTATTATAGTTTTTGCATGTCATTTTTATTTATTTATTAAGTATTCCACAAAAGTAATGTAATTTTCATATACGTCAATCTTGGGTCTCTACACAATACGGGCCCCAGGGGGACTGGTTGGGACAAATTAATTATGTGCTTTGAGATGATAATTAATCAAGGGATTAATTATGAGTAATTAATATGGTTAAGTTGAGATAATTAATTATAATTTTTTTTTCTTTGAGATAATAATTAATCATGGGATTAATTATGATTAATTGAATTGGTTAAGTTGAGATAATTATTTATGAAATAATTATGTCCTTTGAGATGATAATTAATCGAGGAATTAATTATGTTATATTAAATTTGATAAGTTGATATAAATAATTATGAATTAATTATGTTCTTTTAGATGATAATTAATTGATCAATTAATTATGATATATTAATTTTGTTAAGTTGAGATAATTAATTATGAATTAATTTTTTTCTTTGAGATAATAATTAATCGAGGGATTAATTATGAGTAATTAATTTTATTTTGTTTCGATAATTAATTATGAATTAATTATGTTCTTTGAGATGATAATTATTAGATGAATTAATTATGAGTTATTAATTTAGTTATGTTGAGATAATTAATTTTGAATTAATTATGTTCATTGAGATGATAATTAATCAAGGTTTTAATTATGATATATTAATTTGATTATGTTAAAATAATTAATTATGAATTAATTATGTACATTGAGATGATAATTAATTGAAGAATTAATTATGAGATATTAAACTGGTTTAGTTGAGATAACTAACTGTGAATTAATTATGTGTTATGAGATTATAATATAGATAATTAATTGGGGGTTAATTATGAGATATTGATTTGGGATTAGTTGATATAATTAATTTTAGAATTAATTATGTGATACTAAAATAGTTTTTTAGAGATAATTAATTTTGAATTAATTATGTGATATTGGGATGGTTTCATTGAGAAAATTATTTTGTGAATTAATTATGTCATATTGATATGATTTCCATGTAATAATTAATTGTAGAATTAATTATGTGATATTGAGATGGTTGACTTTTGATTAGTTAATTGTTAAATTTACTATTGAAATTAATGAGATCAATTAATGGTTGAATTAATTAATGTTATAGTAATTATTTGTTAATTGTTTAGTTAACTAATTGAATTTTTGTGTTTAAATATTTGTTTATTTATTAGTGAATACAATGCTATTAATGAGTTATTGAATTTATTAATAGACTCGATTAATTTATTTATGAATGATTTAATGTACAAGATCTTAGGGTGTTAGACATGAAATTATACACCCATGATATATATATATGTGTGTGTGTATGATTGATTAATATGTTCTGAGATAGGGATTGTTGCTCCAAATACTCACAGGGTGGCAGACAGTGATGTTCTATACCCAGCATGCATGCAAATTTTCATTTATGGGATATGGATGGATGCTCCAAATACCCATGGGTTGTGAGAGAATGGATGATGCTCCAAATACTAACAAGTGTGTTATACATGACATTCTACATCCATTAATTGACATTGTACTATGGGTCTAATTATTCAAACTTGATTTGAATTAAATGGTTAATAAAATACAATGTGATGAAATGATTTTTGAATTGAAAATGAGAAATGGTTCAGACTCCATCACGACTAAGACAGGTATTGAGAGATGAGTTTCTAGGGGAACCTAAGGACTTTTTTCATTTAAATAAAGGATATCAAATAATGTGTTAAATTGTTTATTAATGCATTCTATATATGTATGATTCTTGTGCAGACTCTTATTCCTGCTATGGGTCGAAGCAGGTACCACCGTCAATTGTCCCTTTGAAACATTTATGGGTTTTTGGTTATTTATTTAGTTATATTATTTCCTTGTTATATCTGTATACTATTTGTTATATTGCATTGTTTATATTAATCTAGACAACCAGTGGTCCCATTCTACTAATATTTATTTCTCACACCCTACATAGGCTACCATTGCACTGGGGTACCCAAGTAGACATTCTTGTTTGCAGGACTGCAGACCTTTGCTGGTGGTTGTTCCTTATAATTGGGAGTTAGGAGCAAAAGACTGAGTGGGATCTTGGGATTCTCGTGGAGATCACCCTTGGGGCTTTGAGTATATTATTTATTTCTGTATTGGAATGTATAGCATGCTATTTTTTTACTACTTTCTAATTTTTATAACCATGAAATGCATGAATTCTAGAAATTGGTGTTTTCGATTTTCATTATTTAGTTGGTAATTTTTTTACATATTCTTCTGCTATTGTCTGAGTTTATTAACTATTTTCATTATGCTTTCGGAATATAAGGGTATATATCCCCACTAACAAGGATAAACCCTCTCTAATAGTTGACATCCTATGGTGTTTGGGGAGACATGCTTGAGGTCATTTTCCAACCGGTCCGGCTACTAGTTCAAGGGTAATCTGGGTGAGGATGTTACAATAAATCCTTATTAATATGAATAATAAATTGTTTATATATAAACAAACTCAATTTTCTTATTGTTATGTTTTTAGTGAAGAAAACTAGTAGCAAATTATTGACCTTGTCATTCCATCATGATTGTCATAAAAATAGGCTTCAGTAAATACAAAAGAGAAACTAGTAGATAGAAACAATTAAAAATATCAAAAAATGGGTGATTATAAAATATATATAATATATATATAATTTAATAAATTAAATCATGCCAATGAATGAATTTATTTCATTTTTTGTTTATATACACGATGAATCAAATATCATAGTTGATGAAAAACTACATTTTGAGGCCTTGAAGCATAAGAAAAGTTAAAATATGCTATGGTGATGGGTTTTAGAGTTTCCCCATGAAATTAACATAAGAAAAAATAATAATCCTTGATTCATTATAATAAGAAATTTATAGATAATTTTTCAATTTAATTAATTTAATATTATGGTTTAGACCATTGGGGGAAATATAAATAAAAACATTGAACTATCAGAAATTATTTTTTAAGAGAATAATGAAAACTACAAATACACCAACAACTATATCACATAGATATTCACACACCCAATTTTGATTAAAGTCATTACCATTAAATATCTATCACACACAATATAATAATTTTTTAATAATATTTTAGAATATTTATCAAATAAATTTTTATTATTAATTTTCTTATATTAAAATGTTTCAGTGTTATACTGATTGTGATTTATATCAATCAAATATAATTTACCAATTATTTTTATGATATATAGTAATAAATATTCATGTTAATACCCTATATAATATTTTTTTATTATTAAGTCATGCGATATTTATTATTAGGGTCATTTATGGGAAGATATCTATGTTAATTATTCCACTTGATGATGTTGATAATTAAATGATGGAATACGCTTTTAAAAATTTTATAACATGCATATTTTATGTTATAACCCACATGATAACAATGCGGTCTTACATTTTGAACTTATATTTTATTAAATATCATTAATTATAACATAAATGGTTTAAACTAATGTAAATAATAGTTAAAGGGGAACAAAATAAATTTTCAATGTAATTTAAGATATAATTTTTAGGAATATTAATGTCTACACATGATAGATTTTACCCAGAAACAAAACATTTTCAATTAGTGCCACTAAAATTATATATATATACATATATAATGTAGTAAAAATGTTAACTCATGTGTCATTGAATTCTTGGAAAATATCTATGACATACATACACATGAAAATATTTTTATAATGACCACATCATTCATACATGATTATTATATCATTTTAAAGATAAAAACACATAATAATACAAGCACCAAAATTTTTAGGTTTAGTATATTGGAAAAATTAGTTTTGTACTACATAAATACATATAAATAATTAATAGTTGTTTAAATACTTCTTTATAATACTTATAAATTATTTAATACCTTCCATAATATTTGAAATCACATGGGGGCATACAACAAAGAAATGGTGGGATAAAATCCCTATAAGGAGATTTATAATAGTGAAGCAACATGAGACATGAATTGATACAGTATAGATAGTACACCCCATATCCACCGACCTATATTTAGTGTCAAAATAATACTCTTTACATATAGGTCATGATACAAACTAGGGTGACCCAAGAATAACATAAATATATATATTACATCATTTTAGATAAATATTCAGTATATCACATAATTATACATGATTAGGAAATGAAAATATTTGTGTATTTAGAGACTAGGTACATAATAAACATGTCTCATTAAAGATACATAACATATAAAATGGACTTATTCTCATATAGAACCATTCTTAGACATATCCTACTTAAATAATTTCTTCATATCCAAGGTAAATGACTAATATAAGGTAGGGTAAGCTCATATGATCAGTAATGGTAAACATAGGTGATATAATTTAATGATAATAAGTGAGAATATGATAAGAACAAGTATATGTGAAAATGAACATAAATTCATAAAGTCAATTCCATTTAGTAAATGAACGTAAATCATGATTCATGGAATAAGGACCTGGAATAAGAGTGCAGAAAAATTATTAGATAATCATGAGCCATGGGAGCACAACATAATTATAAGATATATTTTTTTGTGGCATAAAATGGAGGCATAAGCATATGAAAAAATATCATATTTCATGGATGTAATCCAAGAAATTTATCACATAATTGTTTTAGGTTAACCACATATCTATGAAATAAAATTTCCATGATACCCACAAGACATTTATTACACAATATACATGATTTATCTACACATGAACCATATTGGTCTTGGGACGAATTCTCATATACCCTATTGGGATTGGAAAAAATACCCATGTAACCTTGATCTCATGATTTATAAACATTTTCCCATATTATTGTAAGGTTATAATTTACCCACCCATAACATAATCATAAACCATTTATATGTATTACATAAGAAAAATCAACATGTATCATTCCTTCACAACTTATGTAACACATGGGAAAGTAACTGATTTCATATAATCATCCATTAAACATAAAAAACATATGAAAACTAGATAAATTTTGTGGATTAAATCATAATATCATATCCTAAAAGATGTATAATGACCTTCAAAGGATGATGAAATAGATTAATAATATTATTATAAAATCATTTAAACCATGCTTTGAAAAACCAAGATAATAACTTTTTCTTTTGGTGAAAATTAAAAACTATAAATTTATAGAATAAAATAAATATATATTTTCATTGAAAGAATATGGAAACTTGAAAATAAATATTCATTATGATGAAATTTTATGATGGTGGGAAATTCTATTCATGTTATATATATTAAATGAAAAAATTTCATTCTCACATTTGCAAAAGATCTTATGTGAGTTGTATGATTTTCTTAAAAAGATTACATCCATTCATTGGTAATGATTTAAAAAAAAGTATAAAATACCATTAACATAAATTTATTTAGATAAAAAACCTATAAAACAACATGAAAACATGTTCATGGAAGAGAAATATACACAACCCAAATAGAATAAATATGGCCAACTTTTCTTAAAGACATATTCTCGATCATTTTAAGTGAAAATAATCGGAAAATGGAAGGAAAATATAAAGAAACTATATATAACGGGAGGATAAAAATGTATGGGTATTAAAATATAAAGATCATATAATTTCCCTTAATGTTTATTTAAAAAATTCAATCATAAAAGGAAATCATATTGTGATAAAAACCCTGACTTCATGTTTTCAATTTCTGACTGAAAATTATATTTATATTTTATTTTCGAAAACCGCTTTTTTGGTGAGTGGGAACCAGGCCATACAATAGATTACCAGATCACCAAAATCAAAAGACAACAAAGAAAAAATCCACTTCCATACCAAATTCAAAATCTCCTTGGACACCTTTATACACTCATCCTCGGTTAGTGAGCCTCTTCGAGCCACGCCCCCTACAGCGACCCACCTCCTCGACATCATCATCACCTTCGTCATACATCGCCGGCGAGAACCCACCATCCATCACCGCCATAACTTAAATCAACATAAAAACATTCACCTTTGCAATATATAATTTCTATATGGTATCAAATTATGCATTATTAAATATTCTTCATTAAAATCAACATTTATAGTGTTAATTATTTTTTGTCCCATGCATGTTTTAGTTTGATTGTTATGGTCCTTGGACCTTGTTCATAGTTTTATCAACTCAAGAATATTAATAATTACATAAATTTTGTATCTATTTATTCTATATACATTTATAACCACCCATATTATGTGGAGATGAAAATTTCCTTACAATACTTCGTATAGGCGTTTTTCCACATATACAAATTGGTGATGTTTCCACCATTTAATAGGTGTAAGGAAAGAAATAAAAATAATAATTAAACTTATTATAATCATAAATAAATCATAAATTTCACATAAATTCATTAAATATATCTTTTTCATCATACAAGTAAATTAATAATTAAAAAATAATCGCATCGATTTGTGGAGGTGGCAGTCCACACATACGCACAACCAACCATATAATTTTATAACAGATGAGAGGTTAAGAATAAAAATATATTTTCATCATCAAATAATTATAATTATCTCATAAAAATAATATATAAAAATTAAACCCATCTATATCACCATCCACGAGATATGATGAAGAAAAATATAATGCATTACTTCTAGGAGATGTTAATCCATATGTATGCATGAGAAATGTTTTTTATTTTCCATTATATGTAAAAAAAGATATAAAATTTAAGTTACAGTAACATAAAAACACTTATATATAGTAAAAAAATTATGTGACAATGTTATGATGGTTATAGGATGTTTCTATGAGGTTAAGGAAGAAAGAAACTTGAAACAGATCAGTAAATACAATTATATCTTATTTGGGTATGTTTTATTGGCTTACACCTTAAGCCTTATTTAGAAGGTATTCTTATGAGACCATGACACATATAAAGTTTTGAGGAGTGTTGGGAAGTTATTTTTTAGATATTATCCTTGGTAAAGTACTCACATGGCACGGAAAATATTGTAGAGGAGGTGCCATTTTATAAGAGAGGTAGGTGGGAAACTTTTAAATACATGGTAATTTATTTTATAATCAGTGTCTTACTCATGTAAAGTGGATAAAAAACTAAAATTTAAAATAAAATGTGAGGTAGCTAAAAATAGACTCATAAAATACTATTTAAGCATGATTTATTTATCATGAATCCATATCACTTTATTTTAACCTATTTTACTGATTTTAGATATATCCTTGGTAAAAACATTTTACAATGGTAACTATACATTATGGGTAAAAATAAAATAAAATATGGATAAAAATAAAATTATCCTTATAACCAAATTTGAATATAATGATACACAATTTGGAGTACATTTTTCTTGATTCAATTACTTTAAGTGAATGAAATTAATTCTAATATATGCACAAAATATATATAAAATTCATTTTTGGAAACAAATTTATCATTAAAAATGACTTTATACTTATTCAGGACAAATATTCCTGAGTAGTGGTGATTTAAAAATATTTATGGGACTATTGGTAAATAAATAAGGGTTTTTTGAAAATATAACAATCCAAAACTGAATATCACCTACGAACAACCTCATTAAGGGTAATAATTCAAAATTAGTTTTATATTAAAATAAAATATGACTTAGTTTTCTAAAAGTCAAGAATGGATAAACAATGTAAACTTAGAAGTTTTAAATGTTTTATTTTACTCATGAAAAATATATTTGGTTAAGAAATTTTTTTCAAATACTTTTAAGACAATATTATATCATAATGTTTATATAAAATATACGATATTCATAAAATTACATTTTTAACTATTCACTAAGAAATCAATCATCTCGGAAAAATCCTATAGATTCACCCTATGATATTATTTATATTATAAAATATTAAATAACATATTTTTTAATTAAATTGAGCTTCGAAAATTTATAAATATTTTTTAAAACAAAAATAAAACATATATAGTAAAACAAATCTTTTAGAAAAATGGCCCTTTTAAACTTTAAGTGTTCATAACATTATATGATTTAATCATTATTTTTTGAAACTAATTACATGTTTTATAATAAATAATATTAAAATATAGGAAAACTTATCTACATATATTTCATAGTTTTTATTATCTTGTTCATACCCGTCAATTCAGTGGATGGGTTATAATGACTATATTGTAATAATAATATTTTTATTGTATATCATGGATTGGTTAATCTTGGTGTTACGTGTATCATAATATACTGAGAACATAAATATTATTAAATAGAAAATACTATAAAATCACGGGGAGTTACATTATACCCATTAAATAAATTGTATCCCTGTAGTTTTATATCATGTTTTATAGAAAAATGATTAAAATATTTTCAGAATCAATTCTAATGAGTGGATGATAAATACACAAGAGTCATGAAATTAATTTTAATACACATAAATTACATTTATTTTTGAAAATGAAATTAACATCCACATAAAGGATGGGGAAAATATATCTTCTTAAGTATTTTGTAGATCATGTTTGTGTTACAAGAATCATACTTGTGAATAGGTTTCCAAAATCATAACTTGATATCTAAGAGTTGTTTCCCACATAGGACTCAATAGATTTATCTTATTCATTATTGAAATTAAGGAATTATTTTACAATCAAGATAGAAAATTTGAGGGAATAAACTTAGTTTATATATTCTTATAGTTTCATCCGTTAGTTTTTTGACTATTTATCAACCATTATTTAATTTGATCTAATAAATAATATGGATGATTTTTTCATTCTTGAAGCACTAAAATTATACTTTAACGAATCATATGATCCCTCAAAGGATTAAAACTTATTCTTCATATCTTTATAAATTTACCAAAACTAAAATTGTTTTAAATAGTTAAGATAATATAAATATTCCTTCATATGGATAAATAATACATTAATCTCTAAAACATGAATAATTACAACCAAAGTATAACCTAAGTCATTATGTAAATAATTAACCATAAAAATCATAAAAATATAATTAATAAACTTTCAAATAATATCACATATGGTCAAAAAATTGGTATCAATACATTTAAACAAATGCTCCATCTAAAAATTATCAACCATTTAATTTCATATCATCGGATCATAACCCTAGACAATTCAATCATTCAACATCCATTAAAAAACTTTAACCAATAAACATTATTTATTATATTAATACATATTTAATTTTATATATTAGTCATTGTTTCTTTATCTTCACCAGTATTGGAATATGATTTTGTGAAACCATTCTTTATACATTCGTTCTAATCCCCTTTAGGAGATTTCTTCCTTATGAATCATTTCATATAATTCCAATAATCCTTACAATTATTGAATTGAATTATGATAAGTTCATTTGGATGAGCTTTATTTTCACTCATATTTACTTACTATTCATGTTATTAATGATAATATCTTCCACACCTAAAGTATTTATATGTATCTTGAATAAAATTCCTCCTATGCTTCTTCTAAAATTTTGGGCATAAAATAACTTTAATTATCATTCCCCCATAGGTTTTATTATTTTAATATCCTTTGAAATAAATTCTTTATCTTATTTTCATTTATTTTATCTTTTATCTAATTACATTCTGAGACATGGTTTTAAACTACTAATTAGTTGACAACTTTTTCACTGTTGGTGGATGATAAAAACAGAAGAATACATCACAATTTTGGTGAAATTTTCCTCATATATACCAATGGATTCATCATCCCTAATATTTATATCTATTAATTCCCTGTATATTTTATTGTAAAGTGTGTTAATAAAATAATAATTTAACAATACATTCTTAAACTCCTCTCATTACATATAGTCAATTTTATCCTCTCCTCTTGTATTCATAATAAATGTACACCATTAAACAACTTCACCTTCAAAACAATATAAACTAGAATAACCTTTATATGGACTAGGTACTATAAAATAGAAAGTATCTTTTCAAAAGAATTGATCCATTTCTACAAAATAATTAGATCATAGGAATAAATAAAAGAAGGTGGGAATTTTTGAACAAAATGAATAATGGTGAGTTGTTCCTTCCTTTGAACATTTAGATGTTCAACCTGATTTTTGTTAATATTCTTATGTTGAAAATTATGGGGGAGAATTTCTACAAAATATTAAATCCCAATTTCCTTTCCATTTCTTTTCTTCTAAGGACTACAACGACCCTAACTTAATGTACATTGGAATTACATCATTTTTTGGAATAATTAATACATTAAATGAACCTAATCCCAAATGCCATATTAGTTTTGTTCTTTTGGAAACATAGAAATTTAAACACTAGTATATAATTGAGATACATTATCTCCCACTTGGATCTTCATGAATATAACCCTTCTTATAAACATCATATATAATACTTATCTTACTAACCTTGGGAAAGGAAACAAAAAAATGGGTTATCTTAGATGATCGGTAAGGGTAAACAAAGGATATAAATAGGCATAATCTTGAAAATAATCATATGAGAACATCATAATAACATTATAAGATCATACACTACATATCAAATATCATATACATGTGTCATGGATTAAATATTGGTAATTCATAAGACATGAATCATAATGGAGTCTAGAGAATAAGACATGAAAGCATAACATAGGAATAAGATATGGAATTATGACATACACATAATCTTAAAACATTTTGAACATGTATAGTAGAAATAGGTTCAATAATTTAGTTAAGGTCATAAAATTAGACCCCCACATAAACTTATGAGCATGCAACCATGACCACACATAACATTGTGAACTTGTAATCAGGCTCAAAAATAAACTTATGGACATGAAACAAGGTTCACTAATAACATTGTGATCATGTAATCAGGTTCACTCATAAAATTAATAACACATAATAAAGATCACTTATAACACTATGAATATATAATCAGGTTCACTTATAAACATATTGACATGCAACCCGGTCCAAGCATAACATTTGAACATGTAATCACATTCATGCATAACATTATGAAAATGTAATTAGGTTCACACATAACATTGTGAAAATGTATTTAGGTTCATGGATAACATATATACTCAAGAATCATCTATCATTACCCAATGTATTGGAGGGAGATATAGGTTCTACCCATCACAAAATAAAATCATAAATTCATGTTCCACAAAATTATAAATAATCATCATAACATAACCCATGTAATAAAATGGGTATCTAAAAATTTCAATATATCATTACCTATGGAAAATATATAGGTATCATAACCCATGAAAATAATAAGGATTCAAAAGAATATTACCCATGGAATAGAAATGGGTATCATAGAGATCATTCCATCAAAAAATAAACCATTCATGAAAGAATATAAATGGTAATCAAAGATCACATATCTTGTAAATCATAAACTATAAAAAAGTATGTAATCTTAGTTGGGGAAGAATTTTGAAATATCACATAGATAATTTCATAAGGTAAACATAATTTCATTGAAAATATTTTAAATAAAACCTTTTCAAAATCCTTTTCTTATAATTAATTCTTCATAATTTCGTATAAGACATTTCTTGAGAGAAATATATTATTTACATTAAAAATATTCTTTTTAAAAATTTTATCATTTTGGCATAAAATTTGATTGACAAAACATAACTTATTATATAAAAACATGAAAATAATTTCCTTTGAAAATACTTCAAAATTATATAAATAATTCTCAAAGACATTTTGAAAATATTTTTTCATTAAAAATACATTGAAAACATACAAATAATTTTTCCAAACATTCTAATTTTATTACATAAATAAAATTATAAAAGAATATTGAAAAACTTTTAAACACTATTTAAATATAAAAACATTTTTGACATCCTTTTTAGGAAACATGGTTTTTAAAGAACATAGATTTTTGACCGAAGAGAGGGATAATGTTAGATTTTATTAAAGACACTTTATTAATTATCACAAGTACCAATGAGTGAAAAATGGTAACAATACATGAATATATCATAAATAAAAATATGAGAAGAAAATTCATGAGTTTTATTGAGAGATGGATCATAATATTTCGTTAGTGGAAGTATAATAGTAAGCAATCCTAATAAATGATGAGATTGTAGCAATACACTATTACAACATTGGTAAAATTGACCCATAATACACACAAGAACATTACATCACATGAAGCATAAAATATCTTGAAATAATTATATTCATGATATAATATGTTAATGGGTAGTATCTACACCACTTAGAATAATATAGGTGCATACCCTGAAATGTGTCTCAAAGATGGAAAATTTAGACCAAACTACTTTACCAATTTGGTAACTTTTGAAGAATAAACCCCATGAAATAATGATAATAAAATTGATCTATAAATTCCCATAAAATTATGTATATGTATCATAGTATAAATTCATGGGTATTATATACACTACACAAAATAAATGATTGGTGAACATGGCATGTATCTCACAGATATAAAAAGTGAGATAAGAAAACCCTTACCTAATGTCTTCAATTTATTTTCACACATTCAAACCTACTGTATAATAATTATAAGTTTATTATAAAACTTCCATAGAACCATATTATTATATATCATACCATATATTATTCTATTATAACTTTATATTACCTATTTAATAACAATTTCATGTTAATGTTACGTTTTGGGAAATACGTGCTTTGTTTTTTATAAACATTTTGACTTGTTATTCTTGATCCTCTTACTTATATTGTGATTTAATTTTTTAAATAATATAAAAATTAATGTAAATATCATATATATTCAGTATATAAATATTTATAATAATTCATAATGGATAAGAATATTAAATAGAATACACTATTCATGGAGATGGTAGGCCATATTTATGCCTGAACGTTGTTTCCGTTTTATTTTCATGATGAATGAGAGAATGTAAATGAAATATATATATATATATATTATAATTATTACTTCATATATATCATATAAGTTCACTAAACCCAACCTTAATACATTCAATGTAAAGTGTGAATGAATAACATCGCATTGAGAAAGAGTAGTCCACACATCCACAAATGAAGATATCATATTTACAAAAAAAATGGGAATCAAGAAGTTATGTTATAAATAATATTCAAATAATCATTATTATATCATACGTAACATGTATATCTTATTAAAACAGATTTTATATTATAATTATTAACCATGATAGGTGGTAAAGGAAAATCGAACAACTTTGTTTCGTGAGGCGGTAGTTCATCATACAAAAGAATGGTAAGTTCATTACCAAATTAAATGGAACTATATGTAAGTGTAGGTATAACCCTTATAATAAATAAATGTCATTTTATTTTTTATACTGTGAAAGGTTAGGGGGTTTATAATTAAAATAAAACAAAGGAGTTTGAGGAAGGATGTTACCTATTGTTTGGGTAAATTTTCTTGGTTTACAACAATGTGATTACCTGGTTGGCATTATTACCAGCGGTATGATCCTAGTATGAAGTTAGGAATGTTGGGAGTCTATTTGGGAATATTTTGGATGAGGAAAAGTAAATATATTGGTGTGAGTAAGGGAATGAGTGGATGCCTTTTTATAGTGGATGTGGAGTGGAATTATTGTAAATACCAAAAGGTATACACTATTGGGGGTCTACCTTATTTCATGTTACTAAAAAATAAAAAAAGAACGGATTAAATGTGATTTATTGTCAATAAAAACCTCTAAAACAAATAAATAAGTGCATTTTTATAATTTTTTCCTTAACATCTATGTTTCCCCAATTTTATCATTTCGGTTTTTATTAAAGTAAGTATTTTTATAACATAATTAATATAAACACTAAGACTAAATTAAATTTATATTTATTAGAAAATATAAACCCACTAAATTATAAATATCATATCTAATTTAAAAAATATAAATTCTATGTGTGTTTCAGATTACATTTAAAACAAGTGCATGTAACGTGCAAAAACACTACATTAACCCAGACCACACTAATAATTGTTTTACTATCAATGGATAAATATGTTAATTATAAAAGATAAATTGTTACATAAATGGAATATATATGATATTTATTAATAAATAAAATTATCTTGAAATAATTTAAAATTTTTATTATTTTTAAATCATTTAATACAATATGGTTTGTTGTAAAATAACATTAATTTCAATTTTCAAATTATTTATTTTATTTGAAATTAAAAATATCAAAACATTAATGTAATTAAAATATATTTTGTTACAATATTAATAAAATGATATATTTTTCTAAAAAATAATAGAACACAATAATTCATTAAATTTTCTATCCTTTTAATGTATTCAACATAATTTATCTTCTTTAATTATTAACTAAATAATCAATGCATTAGAGTTAGTTAGGAATTTTTTATAACTAATTATACTCTAAAAATTATAGTTAAATTATCATGAAAATAATAATTTAAATTTACAAATAATGTTTTTAACTGAATAAATCTATCTCTCTTTCATTCTCTAAAGCCTTATAAGTGTTAAAGGTAAGGATGATTCTTATTTTTTTGTCATTTTCCCCACTTAACTTATCAGATATGGAACATCCATGAAAATGTGTCCCAATAAATAATAAAATTTCAAAAAATAGAATATATGGTTTAACTATTAGTATACAATGGATTCTGTACACGTTTCTAGGTCATTTTGACCCTTAAGTTTAAGGTTTAGTTTCTTATTAAGGTTAATTTTACCTTAATCATTTTAATTATGTTTCATTACTTATAGTAATATTTTTATGAAAAAAACTATGATTATATTATTAGTGTAACACCCCGAGCTTCCATGGTGCGCTTCTCTTTGAATAATAATTGTAGCGTGTGTTGTACGCAACTTCGAGTTCTAACACACACCACAACCAATCAAACAAGCCGTTATGAATAGTAATACCTACTTTTTGAAATTATATATATATTATATTTAAAAATGGACTTCATTTTTTGATTCGGAATATCGAATTTATCCTAGGGTGAAATTTTGGAACTTTTCGGATAACACTTATATTTTGATGAATAGTGAAAATTACTAAATTTTAATTAAAAACAAATTTTTTAATCGAAATAATTTATACTGAAAAATTATGAATTTGAGAGGTTTTAAAGTATATTTAGAATATATTTTTACCATTTAATATAATTTTGGTCATTTTACATAATTTTACAATTAAACCGGACATAAAAAAGTGTCAATTTTTTGATAGTTATTATCTCTTAAAAACAAGGTTTTTATTTTAACAACAGGAATTAATTTTAAATTAATTTCTGCCACTTCTGTGTTTTGAATTTGAAAAATGTGATTCCATATTTGGAATCATGAAGTTAATATTGTGTAAATAGGTATGTTTTATTTTTATACATTTTGAATAATTACTGTGGTAAATATTTTATTTACCATAGTTAAGGGTAAATCCAGTAAATAAGGGTTAAAAAAATAATATTATAATAATACTAAATTACCCTAAAACGTGTCCTAGACTTATTTTTTTGATACATGTTCGACCATAGTCATCTTTGGGTCGATTTAGGGACCCCATGGAGCCACTTGTAGGTGATAGGGAAACTTTGTTTTAATTAAGTTAAAATGAATACAAAAATGACACAGGCATATATCTTTTAGAAAAAAAATTACATAGGTTTATATATATTTTATTTTCGACAATAAATATTCATTAGAAAGATAAAAATATTTCCTACATAATTATATTTTATTTATAATTTTTAAATATTACATAATTTAATTTATTTACGACACAATGATGATGCAGTAATTACCATAATAATGAAAATTTAAAATAATTGATATTATAAATACCCAAATAAATATAATTTGAACATTTATTTAATTAAACTAATTTTCTAGGTTAATATGACATATTAGTATTGATTTAATTGACTTTTTTATAAGTAATCATTCTGTTAAGTGTTTGAAAAAATCAATTATTGAATAGTGTCAAAATTGACATAAAAGAGTTTTTAAAACAAATATTATATTATTAATTGATATTAAATTCCTAAAAATATAAGGCACAGCCAAGGGACTTATATAATGATTGGTGTATCATTGATGGACCACTTTGGGGTCTCTTGGATGTATATACTAATTTTATTAACCATATAATATAAAAATACAAAAAGACATTGTAAAAGTGAAACTAATTAACTTAGAGTTAATACTTAAATATAAGGTTAATATAGTAACCCAAACCTGTCTAAATTCTATTGGTTGAATTTTTTCGACCCATACCCACCTTAAAATTTAATGAATAAACTTTGGAGCCATTAGAAACCGAATAATAATTTATTTTAACTTAATATTTCTAGCTTTTCCAAAGGTTCCCCTCACCCCTCTTATAAAAGGGCACTCCCCCTTCTAATTACTTCACACCTTCAAAGCCTTTTGGTTAGGCAAAAATCTGCCCAAATACTCTCTAAACTTCCTTCAATACAACTTATATGTCTTATCTTGATCATAAAGCCAACCTATGGAGCCCTTTTGATCAAATCAAAAGGAAGAACCCGAATAAGAGGTAATGATTTCACCACCCTTTTCCAAGTTCCTTTCTTCTTCCACTTCTTCTTCCTTTGTTATTAGCATTCTAAAAAAATAAATCCAGTATCATATATATACTGTGATGTTATTATAAATATGGTACAACCATATTCAGTATTCTATCCATTCTTTAAATAACATGTCACCATACGTGCGTATGTACAGCTTAACGTCTCCACGTTGTGGAGTAATTGTTATTCAATAAATTATTATTTGGATGGGTATAATAATGATGTGTAAATAATTTAAATAATAAATTTAAAATGATAATGATTCTGTATATATGATATAACATCAAATTATATATTATTTTAATATCCAAAGAATGATATTTTCGCTCGTGCGTACGTACGGATTACCGTCTCCACGACGCGATGAGATTCATTTCCAAGTTCACCATTCATCAATGATTATAAAAATATATATTACTAGTAAGTATGTAATATATGACTTAATAATGCTAATGTAGATATATTTATATATAAGGATATATGTACTTACATATATCATATTCACTTACTTCCGTTCAATACTATATGAAAACAGAAACATCGTTTATGCGTATGTACGGACTACCGTCTCCATAAACGGTGTTTTCCATTTCATATATATGTCTATTATACATATTTATATTCTAAATATATATGATATATTTATCATGTTTTATATTCTGTAAGTATTTAAATCATGATCTAAGTGATACAACCAAGAGTGACAAGTTAAAACACGTACGATAAAGAAAGTGATTATTACCCGAAATGTTATCCTAACATGGAAATTATTATTAAATGGGTAATATTAAGTCATAAATGAATCATGTATGATATCAAAAATATTAATATGGTTATGGTATAATTTAATAACATACTAAAATATTTGTACAGGAGGTTAAATGTACCCTCGACTAAAGGAAAGTGCAAGGTAAGGGGTTTTCATCTCACTCCTTATTCCCATGAGATTAATTCCATATTGCCACCATTACCTTTTGTGTGGTGTATGTACTAACCATAATTATATTCTTTGTGTAATAAACTTTAATTTATGTGCATTTACATTTTCATTTTATGATACCTCTTTCATGGGTTGTATGTTTCGTAAGTTACCAAATTGGTAAGGGTTTATTTCGCAATCTCTTCATTATCCGAGGTTGTATATACATAATAATCTACTGGGATCTCTTTATCATCCACATCCATGTTTCTTAAAAATGTATTTTAAAACATTTTTACTATTTACAAGAATATGTGTTAAAGACATTTATACCCTTGTTTGACTTTTTATAAGAGGTTTATAAAGGAATATTTCCGTCTTTTTCCAAACAAGGTCCTTTTTAACCTTTTTGACAAAAATAAGGTAAGAATGTCTTTTTTTAACTTATACGGCGGGAGCGGTTATTCTCCGCCGTTATTACACCTTTGAAGCTTCCTTCACAAGATTATAAAGATATTTTCAAAATAAAGGTTTTCTCTATAATTATGCGACATTTAAATGATTAAAAAAAAAGACATTTCTCTCAAATAGTATTGATTTAATCTATGTCAACATCCTTTGATAAATTTTAAACTTGTTTCAAGTTGATTTATTATGATACAAATCATCCATATTGTATTTAAGGTTTTGTGATATTTTTGACTATGGATGAGTTATATTTATGCTATTAATGGTTTATGAATAAAGTTTTGACATTTTGTATGTTAGTTTTAATACGAATATTTATGTTATATTTCATCCTCTTCTTAAGATGAATGTGTTGGACTATTATGTTCCGGGTTGGGGACCGGTAAAATTTAGCCCTCCGGGTTGGTGTCTGGTTATTAGAGGCACTCCGGGTTGGTGTCCGGATATTAGAGGCACTCTGGGTTGGTGTCGAGTTATTAGAGGCACTCCGGGTTGGTATCCGGTTATTAGAGGCACTCCGGGATGGAGTCCGGTTACAGAGGCTCTCCGGGTTGGGTTCCAGTTACAGTTACCCATTAGGTCTTGGCACGAGGCCTCGACACAGAAATTAAAGTTCGGCATCATGCATTCCATCATTATGAAAGTGGTTAGTGATATTTCTTGTGATTATTCGATTAGTAGAATATCCATGTGAATAAGTAAATGGAATTATTTCATTTTATTTTTTCCATATTATGCGGACGTTCAAGTTTAAAAGGATTTTGTTTTAGTTTTATACATTTCCTTAAATTTTTATTCTTATTTATGAAGGTTACCACTGTATTTCTTACCCTTACTGAGCATTTTAGTTCACCCCTTTCTATGTTTTATTTTTCCCAGGATTCCAAGAAGTGTAATGTGATTGATATACAGGGTTAATCCAAGGGAATAATGGCGTTCATAAAGATTATTTATGTTGTTTTGTACCTCATAAAGTTAAAATGTAACATTCATATTTGCGATCTATTTTTCCAAGACTGCTAAACTGATCATTCCTTCGGGACTTGATTCCTTGTAATCATTCCAATGTATTAAAATAATGCACCAACTCTGGGTAACTGGGGTCGGGGCGTTACAGTTGGTATCAGAGAAAGTTTTGCAATAACCTTGGAAACTAGATTTAGATAAACTCTGATTAGAGCATGTAGACCTAAGATGAACTTTGAGGATTAGTATAGAAGAACTTCCTAGAAGTTTGGTATTGTAGAGATTTTTTGATTTTTCCGGGCAATACATCCCTGTCTGGATACGAGCAGGTAGAGGCGGCTCTGGCATAGATGTACCTAGGGGTAAAACCCGAAAACACCGCTTTGACCTAGACTCGATCGGGAACTGGTGCACGACAACGGGCCTTGCTGCACTCATGGTTACGACACTCCCGGGGGATATTCTTAGGATAATTCTCATTTTCTTTACAAACCATTATTATGGGATTATGAGTATATACTTACTCAAAGAAAAACAATTATGATTATGGATTATATCCATAAACTTTTCAATTTGTGTTAGGTATTTTACATGTTTGGTAATTATTCATTGCAATTCATAAACTGAACTAATTTATGCTATTGTATATAAATGGCACCCAGTAGAAGGAATGTGAACTACCATAATACTTATGATCCAAAGAGTAAGAAGGATCATATCTTTCATGGTCCTATGACAGAATTTAGTAGGGAAATAGTTGCCCACGTATTATCATCATATGATGAAATAATATCATGTGTTTATAATATGAGTAAAGAATTCTTGGAGTCCTATGTCTTTGAAGGGAATAAAGAGAATACAAGGATGGAATAGAAAAATATGGGTAAAGGGAAGAGGGAAAAGATTAATTTTTCCATATGTGATAACTGTGGGAAGAAACACCCTGGAACTTGCCTAAAAGGAATGTGAGTTTGTTATAAGTTTGGAGGAAAAGGGTAGAAATTATGTGACTGCAAGGGTAAGAAAATGGTTTCAAATGTACAATTCTCCATTTGAAAGGAGTTTGGATACTATGAGAACCTATGTCCCAATCATCAGACTATTCCACAAATGATGCTATTGTATAATAATCAAGTTATGATACTACCACAGATGAAGAGGAATGACTAGTGTTCTTATGTTTTCATTTTAGAATTATTTCATTTATGTTTTGTATCAATAATGTTCTGGAAATAAATAAGGATTGTACTGCGGTACTATTTAATTAAGGATTTGAGATTTTATGGTACTAAGAAAAGTTACTCCACAGCGAGTTAATTTTTTTTTGGAAATTACATGGTTGAAGGAAAGATAAACCTTAATATGGTCCTAATATTGAGGTAGTGATTTTGGAATAAGAGATGGTTGATTTTGGTAATTCAGGATGTTGCGGTGTTTTATAAGAATATATGAGGAAGGCGTTCACATGTTATTACCTGAAAAAAAGGGTCCTCATTATGTTTAACTACCTAGTAAATTTCGGATTGTGAGATTGGATAATATTATTTTGGATAAGTCTAATGGTTGAAATGGATTATGTTTGAGAGGTTAGTTTTTTGGATTTTTATAAAAGTAAAACATGCAGACCGTGTGACGACCCGTCGTGTTAGACAAAGCTATGGGAATCGAATCCACAACCATAGTGCAATTGGGATTTATCACCTACAATTGTTCTACATGATGTTCCTGGATGGTATAATGTAGCTTCTCACATAAAGGGTCTGATATGTGAAATATAATTTCAATATATTTGGAAACCTATAAGATTAGGATAAATAGAGTATTTTTGAGTTGAATTATGTTTTGGGGTGAAAGATGAGTTTTTGGTAGAAATTTATTAATGGATGAAACTCTAATTATAAAGTAAGTATTTCTCTTTATGATCTTAGCCATTCTCATAAATAATTCCTCAACATTAATAAAAGTAACTTAGAACAAAAATGTTGTCCTTGATGGTACCTTAGATCATCACTAATTTATGGCTTTGGGATTATTGGCCTTTTCATAGCCATGTTCTCTACCACTCTCCATCAGATAATTGATGGTTAGATTTCTCTTCCATATCCATATTTCCCTACATGGAACCCTAGTATGTGTTATTTTCGGTAATCTTCATACTTAACACTCTTTATTTTAAACAGAGGCCTCATTAATATATTTTTTGATGTGGTATTTCAACTAAGATATTTTGAAAGGTAAAAAATGTGTTATCCTAATACCTTATGTTTTGTTGAACCGATGGTATTTTAAATCATCATAGATTGATGAATTTAAGGACCTCAATTTTAAACTTGTTTGTGATTAATGACCTCAATCACTACCTATAAATATTTACATTTTTCCTCCAATTATATGTCTCTAATTTCCACCAATGTTTTCCTAATTAAGATCACAATTTGGTGGTGACCCTTTCATTTCCCTTTTCCTCATATTAAGACTAAATTTTAGTAACCAAATTTCCGATGTGGGTTTTTTGCACAATGATATTTTATATTTTCAACCATTATTTTCAAAGAACAATATCAAATTGCGAGGATGCAATTTGTTGAAGGAGAGGAGAATGTAACATCCCGAGCTTCCACGGTACGCTTCTCTTTAAATAATATAGTAGCGTGTGTTGTACGCAACTTCGAGTTCTAACACACACCACAACCAATCAAACAAGCCGTTATGAATAGTAATACTTAATTTTTGAAATTATATATATTTTATATTTCAAAATGGACTTCATTTTTGGATTCTGAATATCGAATTTATCCAAGGGTGAAGTTTAGGAACTTTTGGGATAACACTTATATTTTGATGAATAGTGAAAATTACTAAATTTTAATTAAAAACATCTTTTTTAATTAAAATAATTTATATTGAAAAATTATGAATTTGAGTGGTTTTAAAATATATTTAGAATATATTTTTACCATTTAATACAATTTTGGTCATTGTACATAATTTTACAATTAAACCGGACATAAACAAGTGTCAATATTTTGATAGTTATTATCTCTTAAAAACATGCTTTTTGTTTTAACAACGGGAATTAATTTTAAATTAATTTCTGCCACTTCTGTGTTTTGAATTTGGAAAAATGGATTCAATATTTGAAATCAGGATGTTAATATTGTGTAAATAGGTAACTTTTATTTTTAGACATTTTGAATAATTACTGTGGTAAATATTTTATTTACCATGGTTAAGGGTAAATCCGGTAAATAATGGTTAAACAAATAATATTATAATAATACTAAATTACCCTAAAATGTGTCCTAGCCTTATTGGTTGATACACTTTTGACCATAGTAATCTTAGGGTCGATTTTGGGACACCATGGAGCCACTTGTAGGTGATAGGGACACTTTATTTTAATTAAGTTAAAATGAATACAAAAATGACACAAGCATAAATCTTAAAAAAAACAATTTTTATATAGGTTTATATATGTTGTATTTTCAACTGTAAATATTCATTAGAAAGATAAAACGATTTTATACATAATTATATTTTATTTATAATTTTTAGAGATTAAATAATTTAATATATTTTTGACACAATGATGATGTAGCAATTACCATAATAATGAAAATTTAAAATAATTGATATTATAAATACCAAAATAAATATAATTTGAGACTTTTATTGAATTAAACTAATTATATAGGTTAATATGACATATTAGGATTGATTTAATTGAATTTTTTATAAGTAATCATTATTTTATGAGTTTCACAAAAATCAATTATTGAATAGTGTCAAAATTGACATAAAAGAGTTTTTAAAACAAATATTATATTATTAATTGATATTAAATTCATAAAAATCTACGTTTCGGCCAAGAGACTTATATCATGATAGGTGTATAATTTAAGGTACACTTGGTGGTATCTTGGATGTATATAGTAAGGTTATTAACCATATAATATAAAAATAAAAAGAGACATTGTAAAAGTGTAACTAATTAACATAGAGTTAATACTTAAAGATAAGGTTAATATAGTAACCCAAACCAGTCTAAATTCAATTGGTCGAATGGTTTTAGACCCATAACTACCTTAAAATCTAAATAATAAACTTTGGAGCCATTATAAACCGAATATTATTTTATTATAAATTAATATTTCTAGCTTTTCCAAAGATTCCCCTCGCCCATCTTATAAAAGGGCACTCCCCCTTCTCATTACTGAACACCATAAAAGCCTTTTGGATCGGCCAAAATATACCCAAATACTCTCTCAACTTCCCTCAATACAACATAGAGGTCTTAGTTTGATCATAAAGCCAACTTAAGGTGCCCTTTCGATCAAATCAAAAGGAAGAACCCAAAGAAGAGGTAATGATTTCACCACCCTTTTCCAAGTTCCTTTCTTCTTCCACTTCTTCTTCCTTTGTTATTACCATTCTAAAATAATAACACCAGTATCATATATATACTGTGATTTTATTATAAATATGGTACAACCATATTCAGTATTCTATCCATCCTCTGAATAACATGTCACCATACGTGCGTATGTACGGCTTACCGTCTCCACGTCATGGTGTAATTGTTATTCATTAAATTATTATTTGGACGGGTATAATAATGATGTGTAAATCATGTAAATAATAAATATAACATGATAATGATTATTTATATATGATATACCATCCAATTATATATTATTTTAATATCCAAAGAATGATATTTTCGCTCGTGCGTACGTACGGATTACCGTCTCCACAACGCGATGAGATTCATTTCCAAGTTCACCATTCATCGTTGATTAAAAAAATATATATTACTCGTAAGTATGTAATATATGAAATAATAATGATAATGGAGATATATATATATATATTTAAGGATTTATGTACTTACATATATCTTATTCACTTACTTCTGTTCAATACTATATGAAAACAGAAACATCGTTTATGCGTACGTACGGACTACTGTCTCCATAAATGGTGTTTTCCATTTCATATATATGTCTATTATACATATTAATATTCTAAATATATATGATATATTTATCATGATTTATATTCTGTAAGTATTTAAATCATGATCTATGTGATACAACCAAGAGTAACAAGATAAAACACGTACGATAAAGAAAGTAATTATTACCCGAAATGTTAACTTAACATGGAAATTATTATTAAATGGGTAATATAAAGTCATAAATGAATCATGTATGATATCATAAATATTAATATGGTTCTGGTATGATTTAATAACATACTAAGATCTTCGTACAGGAGGTTAAACTTACCCTCGACTAAAGGAAAGTGCAAGGTAAGGGGTTTTCATCTCACTCCTTATTCCCGTGAGATTCATGCCATATTGCCACCATTACCTTTTGTGTGGTGTATATACTACCCATAATTATATTCTTTGTATAATGAAATTTAATTTATGTGTATTTACATATTCATTTTATGATACCTCTTTCATGGGTTGTATGTTTCGTAAGTTACCAAATTGGTAAGGGTTTATTTCGCAATCTCTTAATTATCTGAGGTTGTATATACGTAATAATCTACTGGGATCTCTTTATCATCCACATCCATGTTTCTTAAAAATGTATTTCAATTTTTTTTACTATTTACAAGAATATGGGTTAATGACATTTTATACCCTTGTTTGACGTTTTATAAGAGGATTATAAAGGAATCTTTCCATCGTTTTCCAAACAAGGTCCTTTTTAACATTTTTGACAAAATTTAGGTAAGAATGTTTTTTTTTAACTTATATGGCGGGTGCGGTTATTCTCCGCCGTTATTACACCTTTGATGCTTCCTTCACAAGCTTATAAAGTTATTTTCAAAATAAAGGTTTTCTCTATAATTATGCGACTTTTAAATGATTAAAAAAAGAGATATTTCTCTCAAATAGTATTGATTTCATCTATGTCAACATCCTTTGATAAATTTTAGACTTGTTTCATGATAATTTATTATGATACAAATCATCCATATTGTATTTAAGGTTTTGTGATATTTTTGACGATGTATGAGTTATATTTATGCCATTAATGGTTTATGATTAAATTTTTGACATTTTGTATGTTAGTTTTAATATGAATGTTTTTGATATATTTCATCCTCTTCTTAAGAAGAATGTGTTGGACTAGTATGATCCGGGTTGGGGACCGGTAAAAGTAATCCCTTCGGGTTGGTGTCCGGTTATTAGAGGCACTCCGGGTTGGTGTTCGGTTATTAGAGGCACTCCGGGTTGGTGTCTGGTTATTAGAGGCACTCCGGGTTGGTGTCTAGTTATTAGAGGCACTCCGGGCTGGTGTTTGGTTATTAGAGGCACTCCGGGATGGAGTCCGATTACGGAGGCTCTCTGAGTTGGGTTCCGGTTACAGTTATCCCTTAGGACTTGGCACGAGTCCTCAACACAGAAATTAATGTTCGGCATCATGCATTCAATCATTATGAAAGTTGTTAGTGATATTGTAAGTGATTATTCGATTAGTAGAATATCCATGTGAATAAGTAAATGGAATTATTTTATTTTATTTCTTCCATATTATGCAGAAGTTAAAGTTTAAAATGATTTTGTTTTAGTTTTATACATTTCATTAAATGTTTATTCTTATTTATGAATGTTACCACTATATTGCTTACCCTTACTAAGCAATTTAGCTCACCCCTTTCTATGTTTTATTTTTTCCAGGATTCCAAGAAGCGTAATGTGATTGATATGCAGGGTTAATCCAAGGTAATAATGGCATTTATAAAGATTATTTAGGTTGTTTTGTACGTCATAAATTGAAAATGTAACATTAATGTATGTGATCTATTTTTCCAAGACTGCTAAACTGATTGGTTTTTCGGGACTTGATTCTTTGTAATCATGCCAATGTATTAAAATAATGCATTGACTCTGGGTAACTGGGGTTGGGGCGTTACAATTAGAATATAAATATTATTCTAATTATAACTTTTTTATGTTTTTTTTCTAAATTCAACTCAGAGAAGTGGAAAAATTATGTTTAATGCTCATCCCACAAATGTGGTGAGAAAGCTGATTTTTAAACTAAAAATTCTGAAAGTTCATTGTGTCTTTGTATCTAAATTAAATAGAAAAATGATTCCAATTACCTAAATTTTATTAATAGATATTCATTTTATATATTTTTATTTTAAAATAAATTTAAAATATAATTTAATATTACTAATTATTTAAACTAAAATGCAGTATTTTTCACTATTCATAAAAGAATGAATCTTTTCAGAAAAATACCAAATATTCACTCTAATATAATTTTTTCATTATGAATTTAAAATTGATATTTTATTGACATAATTTTTTTTAAAAGTGTCAAAGTTTAGTTTTAAAATATGTTCACCATAGAAATGCGATAACCATGGTCTTGCGTTTAACGAAAGCTAACTCCATGTTGAGTGTCACGTAAACTTAAAACAGTGTTGTTTATAATGAAATCCAAAATTAGTGTTTACTTATATAAAATCAATATTTAGTGTCATGTGAAATGAAATATATCAAAAATATTTAATTATTTTGAAAAAAAATTATTTAACAACATGTCAAGGTGTTATAAGGAAAATCATTACATTGGTCAATACATTCATTATTTACATTAAATACTTAAAAAATGGGTTTAACAAATTCTAGGGCTCTAATAGTGGTAGATAAAAGTGTTACCAATTACACCCTTTTCTAGGTCTACAAGAAGTGTTGTTACTCCAAATCATTTTTTTATTTTATTAAAAATACACTTTTAAGGCAAAGTGGAAACCATACGGAACATACACCGCAGCAACATAGGCCATAAGAGGACCCTCCAAAAACACAGTAGATTTCAAAATTCAAAAATTCAACATCCTCACTCCTCGCATTCCACCTAGGTACTGATCCCACAACACACACATGATCACAAAATTCAAAATTTATAATACAAAAGGATTCATCATCACCATTCTCAATCTACGAGCCGCCCGCGTCAGCCTTCACCATCAGACGCGCCACCCATCGCCGGAGCCGAACACCGTCTTTCCTGGATGCGTCGATTCAACAACACATCCATCGTCACTATCCCGTCACTAAAAAACAATCCGAACCACGAACACAACATCACCAACAACACCATTGTCTTCACCGAAGAAAACCAGGAGTATTTACGAACAGGGAACACATGAAGTAAGGATTCACGAGAAACAGAACAAAAACCCAATCAAATCAGACATCGAAAAAGACCTCCTCGAACAGCCAGCTGATGAAACCATCGACACCAGCCCCAAGCCACAAACCCATAGGTGAACTCTTGTCGGAATATGCCGTAACCCGCCAACGTCGTGAGATGAACTCCTGAAACAACGAGAAGAACACATTTCAAAAAAATAGAGCCATCGTAGAAGTGGGTATGTTACAATACTAAAAAAGATTTGTTAAAGGGATGAAATTATTAACACATGTAAAAATAATTGATAAATTCCCCCATCAACACTATTAAAAAATTAATAAAGGGGTCACCTTTATCAGCACTAGTAAAAAAAATTTATAATGGCAGTCTTTATCAGTAATTGTAAAAAAGGAAAAATAAATATTATATTTAAAAAACTTATTTTAATTAGAAATGATATATTAATATGTAAATTTATTTATATTTTTATTAATATAATATTTATTTTTTAAATAAGTTTTATATATGGATAAATAGTTATTTACCCATAGTATATTAGATATTTAGAGAAATGGATTATAAAATAATTTTTAAGAAATTATTATCAGGTAATAGACATTTAATAATAATTTTAATGTAAAATAAATCAATAAATCAATAAAATATCTTAAATGACATAAAAATGTAACTCAAACTTCAAAAAAACATAACTTTTGATCTGAGATTCATTTTGGAATCTAACATATATCAAATCAAATCTTGTGATGATATATAGGCCCTAAAAACCTATGGGATTCCCCAATAACATTTTTTGAGGCCAAGAAAAGCCTAGAAGGCTTCTAAAACTATGTTTTAGTTGGGGTACCCCAATTTTTTAACATTCGATATAATTTCAGTTTTGCTTAAAGGGGGCGTTTCCCCAATTTTTAGTGGGGAATACATTTATTCCAAGGGATCGAATTCATATTGATATTATCATTTTTATGTTTTATCATTTTTCACAATGTGGTTTTATTTATAATTAAATATATTCATATTCTTTTTATATTTACTTATAAAAAATGACTTGTATAAATACATATTTAAACATATTTACATCAATATGTAATTTTAAATATAAAAAATAAATATTTATTATTCACATTATTTAAATTAAATAATTATACATGTTTTTACCTTATAATAACACATTAATATGTATTTATATACCCATATAATTAATTTTTTTATAAAAAAATGTGTGTGTAAATAATTAAGAAATATATTTATATATGAATATTCTAATTTAGGTATATAAATAAATATTCTAAAAATCTATTTAAAAAAACATCTGTATTATTTTTACATTATACAAATATATATATAATGGTTATATATACAAATATGTGTGTATTAATAGACATATATATATTTATATTATATTATATTCCATGTAAATGAATATAATATATAATATTTTTATAAATGTATTTAAAAATAATTATATTAAAATATGGATAAAAAATATATGTAAATATATATATAAATAAATTAAAATATCCTTAACCACACAAAAAAATAATACGGTGTAGTGGTAAAAGTTTTCCATCTTCAAAGAAGAGGTGAAGGGTTTGAATCCAAGTGGGTGTAGGAGGCAGGAAATTCAAAAAGTGTTGTTAAAGGGGTGGTGGGGTAAAAACACTGATAGGGGGGTGGAGCCCAATTAAAGTGCTTGTAGAAGCACTAATAAATGTTCTAGATCATAGAGGTTCAAAAAAACATTAATTTAAACCCTTATAACAACAATTTTTTAGCAATTTTAAAGTAAACCGTTAACAAAAAATTATATGAGAACTGATAAAGACCCCCCATTTAATAGTGATTTTGAAGTAAATGATTTATAAGCACTATTAAAGGTTCTTTATTAGTGCTGTTAATACCCATTTTTTTGGTAGTGATGATTCCTCTTCCTTTTTTACATTAAATAAAACAAAAAATATTAGTATGTGTATCTATAATCAACAATATCTATGGTAAATTATATTATAATGAAAAAATTTCTATGATGCCTTTGATTTTGAAACCCCTTCATCCCATGACACTTTAGGATCATCGTATATCACTTAGGTTTATCTTATTCTTTCAAAGGTGTTATCTTCCCATTTTTCATAATGGTACATAAATATAATTTTAATCAACCATATCGTATCACTAGGGAGTGTAAAAATAGATATGTAGTTAGGACAATTTATCATAAACTAGATAATGATTGAGATAATACTCAACCAGATTGTTTAGGGTAATTACCCCTAGGTGAATCTATGAAATAGCATATATCTACTTTTTTGTATCCAGATATAGATACCATTTCTAGTAAACCACACAGTCTCTACCTTAATAAAACATCTAGATTCCATATTATACACAGAATTATCCCCATGGGTTTCAAAAAATCATTCTAATCCTAATCACTAAAAAAATACTTAATCCTACTTTTATACCAACTATACCTCCCCAGGTCCATACACCTAGATTTAGTGAAAAAAATGACTGTCTTTACATGTTGGTTATGATAAAACCTATGTTGTACTAGGCATCAATTATATAAATATTAAATCATTTTACATTAATAATAAGTATATATGATAATAATACCATCACATGAGCTGTTATGGTTTATTGTATTGGGAGACAAGATATATAATCAACATTTTTCCTTAAGGATCATAGAAATCTCCCACAATGATCTTTTTATATTTTACCCATCATGTAGATTTTATAAATAAAATCATTATTTATAACTTGGATAAATGTAAAAAATAAAGGGTGATATTTGATGACCCATAAGGGTAAATATAGGATATATCAATCGATGATCATAAGTGAGCATATAGTAATCATATGGGTATGTTAAAAAGATCATAACTCATGAAATTCATGACCATTAAGTAAAATATCATAAATAATGAGTGATGTTATAAATATTTGGTATAGGAGTGTGAAAACATCATTAATCAGTAATTATTTTTGAGACCCTAACATATTGATAAGAAATTATTTTGTAGATTATAAGTGTGTAATAAACATAAGCACATAAATAATATATAAATGTTACCCACCATGAAATTTATCACATAATAGGATTAAGTTGACCACCCATGTACCAAATTATATGTAAAGGGAACCCACAATGACATTAATCACATAATATGATTTTTTTTAACCACTCACATGCTTTAATGGCCTTGGGATTAACACATATATACCCTCTTGGGCTTGGGATAAATACCTGTATACCATTGAGTTCATGTGTTATCGAACTTTATGGAATTCATTCGATGTTTAAAATGAATCCACCATTAAAAAATCATAAAAATTTCATATTTATTTCATAATAATGTTATAGTATTCATCATTCCTTAATATTTTAATTAACACATATCATTGAAATGGGTTTCATAGAATCGTCCTTAAAACACACTCATCATAATAAATCCCAATAAAAGAATTATATGGTATCTTATGATCATATCCTCATGAAATAATAATAATATTTAAATTATTTATATATAAATGAATTATAATTTTATAAAATAATTTGATGTATGCTTTCAAAATCAAGAGAAAACAACCTTTTATTTTGGAAGCATTTAAAAACTAAAAATGTAAAGAATAATAAAAATTAAATTTTCATTGAAAAATGATTGAAACTTCTTAAAAATCATTACGATTTAGAAAACAACTAATTTTACTAAAATATTTTGATGTCATATATGTTAAAAAAAATAATTTATTTTTCACTTTTGTAAAAGGTCAAAAGTGAGACGTATGGAAAACATATTAAAACAGGACTTTTAATCATTCTTGAAGAATGTAAAAATGGGAATAAAATACCTTTATAGATACATTAATTAATGTTAAAAAATACTATAAAACAATTTGAATAATATGAACATGGAAGAGAATGTTAGACCCATATTATCAAAATAAGTGCGGTTTTTCATAAAAAATATGTTCTCTATTTTTAGCTAAAAAGGAGAGGAAATGAAATAAAAACATGAAAAAAATAAAGGAGAATAAAATTGATAGTGTTAAAAATATTAGGATAACATAATTCCCATAAATTGAACTTTAATATAGCCAATCCTAAAAATAAATGAGATTGTAACATGAAACATTACCTAAAGTACTAAACTTCTTCATACGCTCTCTTAACCTACTGTGTAATAAATATAAATATATTATAAATATATTAAATAATACTATTAATAATTATATCCTAATATACCATTAACATATTATTTCTAATTATCCGTTATTAACAATTCTTCATTAAAATAAATAATTGGGGTGTTAACTATTTTATTTCCCATTCATGTTTATGATTGATATTTTCAGTCCATGATTCTTGGTAATATATTCATTATATATAGAATAGTACCTATAAAGACCCAAACCATGATATACATAGACATTACATTACTATTGAAGAATACTTAATACATCACAAAAATGGATGCCCAAAGGCCATATTAGTTTAGAGTCTTTGGAAACTCGGAACATAATCTTGTAATCATTGTGAATGATCTTCAACATCTCCCATAAAGATCTTACCCTTTTGTTTTCTTACCTAAAACCTTTGTTTTTATCATTGGTAAAAGAAAACATAAAAATGTTGAGGTAAAATTCACAATAAGGGTAAACGTGGATAACATAGAACAATCCATAAACATTTGAACTTAAAAACATGAACATAATGATTAAACATCAAAATCTTGAGTTGTGAAAAAAATATTCGTAGTACGTAAGGCGTGGATCACAAAGGAACATTAATCATGATAAAATAGCTTGTGAATAAAATATGTAATTGTGGAAAACCATTAATCACATGATATGATTTCCATAGTAGCCAAGGCATTTCTACCAAGACCATCATAGTGGACAATGTCCATTACTGAACCAAGTTTAATTGTGATTCTAACCCTGTATTACTAAACTAGATTCACTTACCATTCCAGCCATGTCTATATCATGAGATATAAATCTTTACCCAATTCAATGAAGGGATATATATGTCCGACCCATATCATAATGATATCATTTTTTAGTGTTCCACAAAATAAACACAATTCATTCATCATAACCCAATGAATAAAATGGGTTTCATAAACATCATCCCATTATAACATAATCCATATAAAACAGTGGATATCATTTCATCATAAATAAAATCAAACCATGTAAATAATAAGACCATTATACTTGAAACATTAACATACTATATAATATCATCTTAGATGGAAAATAGTTTTGATAAAACACATGAAATGAGTTCCTGAGGAAATTATCTTTTCTTCATCAAAATCATTTTATTTTCACAAAATGAAATGAAATTTTAAAAGAAACTATTTTTTTTGTTGAAAATAATCATGAATTATTATAGATGAAGCATAATTAAAATAAGGCATTATGAACCCATAAAAAACCATTCATGCTGTATAAGTTAAAAAAACATTCTTCTTGTACTTTTTCTATAAAAGTCAAAAAGTACCTCGTATGGTAAACAAAAGAATGATTCCTTATATACCATGTGGTAAAAGAAAAAAAGGGTAAAAATAACTTTAATAAAACATTTAAGAATAGAAAAAAATTTATGAATTTTTTTTAGAAAACATGGACATGGATGATAAAGATAACCCCAGTAAATACTTACGAATAAAAAATCTTGGATAAGAACGAGATTGGAATAATTATCCCTTACCTTATGTACAATTTTTTCTGAATGTGTCCTAGACTGATGTATATTGGGTTTATACATATTATTAACCTGTAACAGAACCATAATTATATTCATGATATCATATATTATTCACTTATGACTTTATATTACCCGTTCATTTGTCAATTCAATGTTAAAGCTGTGTTTTGGGTAAAATCCTTTCATTTATCATCTGTGTTATGACATGTAATTATTTATATGATTACTTAGATCATTATTACATAATTTCAGAATTTAAAACATGAAATATATATATTATATTTTCATAATATATATATAATAGATCAATAAATGGAATGAAATACACCGTTCATAGAGACGGTAGGCCGTACGTAAGCATGAACATTGTTTTCCTTTCCTTATTGACTTGAATGGAAGTAAGTAGATGAAATATACATATACATATACATAAATATAGTTGAATTATTATGTCATATATTTTATTATTATTAAATATATACTTTATAATCATTCTTTAACAGTTAACATCAAGAATGAATCTCATCACATCGTGGAGACGGTAATCCGTACATACACACGAGCGATGATATCATTCCCATAATTATTTAATGGTATTGGAGTGGATGATAGATTATCTCAGAATTATTATCATGTTATAATAACCATATATAGTTATTTTTTAAACCATTATACCCATCCATGTAAGGTAGTGGTGGAAAACAGATTAAACGATGGCATGGAGACTGTATTACTTACGTATAAACGCGTGGTGATTTCATTTTCTATAGGATGGATAGAAGGTGAAATAAGGATGTTTCATATTTATAATAATATATATTTATATGAGTGATACTTATGTTATTACTTTATAATGAATAAAATAAATAATAGAAGTACAAGATGAAATAAATTTTCAAGAATCGGTAAAGCATATTACCTCTTCTTTCACGTGCCTCTTCTAAACCTCCTCTTAGGGAACTATTGTTGGTCTTTTAAGAAGACCAATACCTCTAGTATGTTTCTAGGGAAGTGGATAATAGAAATTGACAGGTTTTGGAAAATATTGAAGGCTCAAAATGTTGTGAAGAGGAGATGGAGGATGTTCCCTTTTATAAGAGAGGAGAGGGGCTCTTTTGGAAACCTCTAAAATATTAATTTACAATAAACCCAAACCCCACATAAAAGCTTCATAAATGATTCAAATTAGAGGATGAGACAATATATTATTTTAATCTCATCATCCAATAAAATTTAAACATGTGGGGAATTTATTTTAAACTTTATCAACTTGATTTATCCTTATTTAATCAATTTAATTTTATTTGTGGTAATAATATTCTAAATTTTAAATTGTTATAAATAATTACTTATGTGTTGTTAATAGTCCATAATTTGATACTTTTTTAAATTTTAGACTATATTAATTTTAATTTATTATTTTTAAATATTTTTTTTATTTTTAAACAATTAAATTGTATTTTATTTTTGTAAAATAACAATATTGTCAATTTTTACACTATTCATTTATTTGAATTTAAATAAAATCCACACAAAGGATATATTCGAAAAAAGTATTTAATAGATTAATAACATGTCATATGTATCTAGAAAATTAGTGGATCACATTAAATATTTCATATAACATTTATTTTAATATTTTTAAAACTATTTATTTGATATTTAAATAATTAAAATAATTTCTACATCACTATTGCGTCAACATTAATGATAATTATTTAGTCCGTAAAAATTATAAATAAATTCACAAGATGTAGATATTTTAATATATTTATGGTGACTATTTATGTTCGATGTTTTATGAAGTTTATCACTAAATTAAAATTATTACAATTATAAGATATAAGAGAGTGACATGTTGTAACTTTCATTGGTTTTAATAATAATTACATCATTTTCATAGTCAAAAGTCCATGAAATGAATCTATTCTGACACTTAGGTGATATGGTTCATCTTTTATTCATCCAATAAAATTTTGGTAGGTGTTATGGTAATTTTATAATCTTATTTTTACCCTTAATTACCGGATTTTCCTTTAACTGTAGTAAATAAAAATTACCATAGTTACTATTCATAATATCAAAAAAAAATTCAAAGTAACCTATTAACATAATATTGACCCACTAAATATAAATATCAAATACATTTTTCAAAATTCAAAACACAGAAGTTGTAGAAATTAATTTAAAATTAATCCTGTTGTTAAGAAAACGGGTTTTAAAAGTTAAAACATTGCCAAAGATTGAAATGTTTTTACCTATGAATTCAATGTAAAATTAATGATAATTACATAGATATTATTAAATGGTAAAAATATATTCTATTTATACTTTAAACCCATTCAATATTAAAATATAACCATATAAATTATCTTGATCAAAAAAAATATTTGTAATTAAAATTTAGCGTATTTTTACAATTCATCAAACTATGAATGTTAATAGAAATATATTAAAAAATAATACAAAGTTATTTTTTATATACTTATTAAAATGAATAAGTTTATTTTTTTCAAGTTGAACTTATAAATGTGTAAAAAATGAGATTTAAAGTGGGTGCGCCATCAAAAGGCGGCAAAACTGCATTTTTTAAAAAATACTAATTTAACCTGAAAAATATATTTTCTTCTCATACAATTTTCTTGAATATGTGTAAGATGAATGATATTGTTATATAATTCAAAATCTGGTTATTACTATTCATAACGTCTTGTTCAAAAAAATTTATAACAATATATCTTTGTTTAGTAAAACTCGGTATTGCATACAACACACGCTACTGGGGATGGTCGATCTTACATGAAACACAAGCCAAGAATAGTGTTTTCATATTCTACAAGCTAATAGGGTGTTGCGTATAGCGCAATCTAATCATTGTGTAGCGTACAAAACAAGACATCAAAGAAATTAAAAATAATATTTATCATAAAATCTCGGGGTGTAACATTCTACCCCCTTAAAATGAATTTCGCCCTTGAAATTTGTCGGCGTTATAAATCGTTTACTACTTCAAAGTTTCATTCATAGAAGCCCACATCATAAAAAGTGACACTAAAACATAATTTTAAAAAGGAAAGTTAGAAAAATAATGGTAACCCAAAGTAACTCAGCACTGGGTTTCCACTTAGGAGAATATAGGTGAAAATATGGATATGGAAGAGAAATCTAAGCATCATGTTCAGATCAAGAGGGTTTGAGATCATGGCTATGAAAAATCCAACAATCACAAAGCCATAAATTTTTGATGATCTATGTTTCCATATGATTCATCGAATATGAGGGTACTAGGGCATCATTTTTTGTTTTCAAGATCATTTCCATAATGTTGATGAATTTTTGCATAAGGATAAATACTAACATGATTTCAGTGTAAAATCAGCATTGGTCATTCCATGAACAAATTCCACATCATCTCTTATTTAATGAAATGATGATGAATTTTTCATTCTTTAATTATTATCAGATCATGCGATAGAATGATAGGTCATTCCATCTGTCTCTATCACAAAAAAGGTTAGCATAAAATATTAAATATACATAAGTCCATCTGTGGTGAGGTTAACTGCATATGGTTCCAAAAATGGACTTATAAATCATCTATCACATCACTTTATAAAATAAAACTAATTTATACTAACCAATGAATTCCTGTAGGCCAGTGGAAAGAGATAAAGGTTTGTCGCACTTCAGTTGTGGGTTCGATTCCTGTAGCCATGTCCGACACGACGGGTTATCGTCCATCCTATGAGTTGTCCTTTTTCTAAAACTAAACTATTATGACATTTCAGAAATAAAATCAAAATGTTATAGCATTAAACAATACTATCTGATGTCTAAATTATTCCATTCCAATCTTTAGGCTTATCCTAAATACTTCTGTACAATATCATAGTGTAAAGACCTGTAAAATTCAAGGGAAATTTTTTCTTAATTTTCTTTAGAATTTTACAAGAGCGTGGTTTCAGACGGCACCTGATTCTGAGGCCCGGATTGCCCGGAATCAATTTCCGAAGTTTGGCTCGGGTACGTTCAGTGAACGAACGAGCGGGAATTCCTAACTTTTGATCCGGTGCTCGGAATTGAAATCCGAGGGCACCGATGAACTCGCAACGCCGATATTTGCTTAAAGAGACCTTTTCGGATGTTGCGTTTGTTGCGGGACGATAGTTAGTTTTTGGGAGAATTATAAAAAGTTGAATAAAAACATGTGGAATTCTTTTTATTTCACTTTTGTAGGTTAACTCCTCTCAAAGGGAGTTAGGGGTGGGACCCACACCCACTTAACCTCCCTTGAGAGGATTAAGTGTGGTGGGACACACACGGACCTAAACCACTCATCTTCCCCCTTAAACTCCCCTCTCTCCCTCTTAAAAGTTTGTTAACTTAACATCTAATTAATTACACATGACATGTATAATTAATTAAGTGTTATGTTTTTGAATTTTAAGTTTTGAATTCCTTGGCTTGGTAAATAAAATAAGGAGGAACCTTATTTTATTTGGTTAGATTTGTTTAGCCAACTTGTGAGGTTTTTTGAGAGCTCATCCTCCTTCTTCTTCATCTTGACGAAGAACACTCATCTTGACGAAGAACGCTCAACTTGACGAAGAACGCTCAACTTGACGAAGAACGCTCAAGTTCCAACGAAGAACGCCGCTCCTCTCTTCTTCGTCTTCCGTGTCAACGAGAGGGAACACCGCTTCCTCCTCGGACTCCCTTTGTCGGCATACGAAGATTCGCCAACGACGTATCTCATCGGACGCACCTCTTCGTCATCGGATTTGACGAACGACTACCGTGACGCCCGACCTCCGCGACGTTGTCTTCCGCAGGACGTTGACAAATCTTCGAACCTATACCCAAGGTAGGGGTTGTTGTAATTTGTTTATTTATTTATCCTTGTTCGTGGTTCATGCTTAACTAACGTAAGGATTTTATGTTGTGTTATCTTTTAACGTGAGGGGGCCGGACCGCATGAACACGGCCGAACCCCCTCCTTCGTTCTTGATGTTTTATATTGCGGTGAATCAAGGTGGCGTGGTGCCGTCGCACCACACGGATATTCGCCGAAACTTATTACACGACGCCGTCGCGCGTGCGCCATGGAAGAATCATCAAGAACGCGACGCCATCGCGCCGCGTTGAAGGAATTCAAGGCGCGGCGGAGGGGCGCAGTGCCGTCGCACCGCGCCGGACGAAGAACACCGCGGTCGGTTCCGGGCCGCGGCGGAACGAGGAGACCGGCGGCCGGGCCGCCGGCGTCGGAAACCAAAAAGGGGACCGGATTTTTCCGGTCCCGTTGGAGAAAACCGGCCGGCCAGCTGGCCGGACGGATGGTCAAATCCGGGGGAAATTAATCCCCCGACCAGCAATTAAGCCCCCCCCCCCATTTAATTGGGGGAGGCGGTTTCTTGAGGGGGGGCAGGCGGCCCCCCAGTTTCCGCTCAAGCTGGCCCCCCACGTGGGGGGGCGTTTTTAAATCAAAGGGGCGCGGCTGATCGCCGCGCCGCCATCCCAATCAAGCGGGGGGCTTTGCCCCCCCCCCCCCCCCCCCGCGTGCTGCCTCCGTGCGGCGCCAGGCCGCCGCGGCCACCGCGCCGCCGGCCGGCCGGGCCGGGTCGGACCTAGGACGGGTCGACCCGGTTCGGGCCGACCCAGGGGGGGTCTGGCCGGGTCGCCCCGGACCCGGACCCCCCCCCCCCCCGTTTCGAATCAGTTTCGGTCTTTTGGCCATAACTTGAGCCACAGACCTCCGATCGACGAACCGTCTGCGGAAACACGATCCTTGGATCGAGACAGTCGTTTCAGTATATCGCACTCAGGGTTTCGGAATACTTTGAGTTCGGTCGGGTTGGTTCGTTCACGAAACCAACCGGGCCCTCGGAGCAGAAACGCTCATATCTTGAGCTACGGACGTCCGATTGACGTGCAGTCAGCCGTGTTGTGTTCCTCTTAGAGAGACTGATCTTTTGGCATACTCTGCCCGAGGTTTGGGTGCAGGTGGAGTACGGTCGGGTAGGTTTTTCCTTAAAAACAAACCGGGCCCCGGGGACGAAAATGCCAATAACTCTCAGACCGGGCGTCCGATCGACGCGCCGTCTGTTGCGTTGAGTTCCTGTTGACGATACGGATCTTTTGGATACATCAACTCTGGACATTGTGACAGTTGATGTATCAGCCTCTCGGGTTGTGGAGAGGACCCTCCGAACGAGCTTGCTGTGTGCGGGAACCCTAGTGCTGGCTGCGACTGTTACTGTGACTGCTACTGCTACTGCTACTGTGACTGCGACGACAACAGTACAGAGATCCTGTGTGGATTTGACGGCGACGACTACAACACTCAGCGATCCTACATGGATCAGTGCTACAGGTCCTGCGTGGGCCCGATCCTGTGTGGGTCCGATCCTGTGTAGGTCACTGCGGGAGTTAGTACCTATCGATCCTTCGTGGGTCCGACGACATAGATGGTTCAGTGATCATCCTTATCGTCATCCGAAGAAGTATACCTATGTGAGCTGAATCTTCTGTTCTACTCGATTGAGGTGGTGCGCTTGGTTGTCGCGGCAGACCCGCGATACTGGAGACGAGCGTACGGAGTACGGAGACCGTGTAGCCGGCTGAGACCTGAAGACTGCTCGACCGACTCGACTTGGAGTGAGTCGACTAGCCCAGTGGACGGAGCGCCCGATATTTGGCGGCAGACCCACGGCGGACGGAGCGCCTGGTAGTTGGCAGCAGACCCGCGGTACTCGACTGGAGGAGTACCTCTGTAGGCTATTTGGGTGAGCGCCCGGTATTTGGCAGCAGACCCTCAGCGGACGGAGCGCCGGTAGTTGGCGGAAGACCCGCGGTACTCGACAGGAGGAGTACCTCAGCAGTCTTAGGTTTGTGAGCAGTATCTCAGAGTCGTGACAGGACACTGTACACTTCAGAGATGGGGCTCATCAGTAGTTACGTTTTTGATAATGAAAATCCTGTGTGAGCTGAATCCTGTTGCTTTCCTGTGTGGATTACGTTTCGCTTTCCTGTGTGGAATACATTTACTTTCCTGTGTGGACTGAGTTGTACTTGGGCTCGGAGGTTGGAGCGTATTTGAAATTGATGACTTAGGTATATGTATGGGCATATACCTAAACAGTGTCGGTTGTTACTTCGTGATTGTACCTTTCTTCGTGGTTTATACTTTGTGGATTTTTAGAGACCTTCAGGGGTCTCGGGGTCCCTACTGAGTAGCTTATACTCACCCCTGCATGGGCTTTTCCCGCACTACGTTGTGTTGGTTGCAGACGACGGACATCGTTGACCTTAGCTGAGGCTTGCAGAGCAGGACGGTACCCGGAGGTGGACCACTGGGCGGGACGTGCACGGAGCGGACGGCGGGACCCGTGGAGCAGTGGAGCTATCTGTACCCACCCTTCAGGTGGGATTTCCAGTGGACAGCTCGGTGTAGCGGCTTTTACTTTTCAGTTGATGTTTTCCCCTTTCGAGTTGTACTTTACTTTTACTTTGGGTTTGTATACTGGCCTATTTACTTTTCCGCACTTTCAGTTGTACTCTACTTTTGTTTAGTGTTTACTTTCCGCTTGCTTACTCTGTGGTGTTTGTTTACTTTACAAAGGCAATGCCTTCCCTTTTTACCGGGATTTACGCCTTGGTGCTAGTCGCCAGCCCCTGGCCTATGGAAGGTGGGCTTGGGGTAGTCACGGCACAGACCCCGAGGGCAGGTCGTGAGAAATTGGTATCAGAGGAGTTCGGTTCTACCGCGAACTCTGATCTTTTCTATGTGAAGCAATAATGTTTAGCGTATTGAGTGTTGTTATCAGTCCCGGGAGTCCAGTGTTGGTGCGGCGGCCGACGTATCCGTACACCAGGACCCTGATTTCTGATTTCCGACTGAATCCACGAAAACATTGATTGTGTGTGTGTTTCAATGTTTTCTTTGTGATTACTTAAATCATCTCACCAGGTATATTGTTTGACTGTGGCGCACCTGTTTCCTATTCAGGATGACCCCACGACGGCAGCCAGCTAGGGTTCCGAGAGTCGAGTGTGACGACAGCCCACCGAGCGACGAGGCTTCGGTGCAGGGCCCTTTGTCAGCAGTGGCACCGGCGGTAGCACTACCCGTTGAGCCCCCGATGTTTCCAGCGCCAGCCACTGACGATGCACGTCGCCTCAGCGCACTGCATGAGTTTCAGCGCCAGCGACCACCCAGGTTTCACGGGGAGACGGATCCCCAGGCAGCAGAGGACTGGCTGGAGGCAGTGGTACGAGTGTTTAGGCTAGTGAGGACACCAGCAGACCTCATGGTGATCCTCGCTGCGAGCCTACTATACGCAGCAACAGGACGATGGTGGAGCTTGATGCTCCAGGTGCACGATGAGGCATCTCTACTTTGGAGGGACTTTGAGAGTCTCTTCCGCTCGGAGTTCGTCCCAGCCACCCTTCGTGCGGTGCGTATTCAGGAGCTTCTTCAGCTGCGGCAGGGCAGCATGACGGTCGCTCAGTACTCGGCGAGATTTACTGATCTCTTGCGTTACTCGACCGACATGGTACGTGACCCATTCTTACGGTCCCGGACCTTCGAGCAGTGTTTGAGACATGAGATCAGGGCATCGCTGATCTCCCTCAGCATACCGACTCAGACAGGAGTACTGGAGCGGGCCCTTCTGATTGAGATCTTCCTTGCTGAGTCTACACCAGCGCAGCGACCCACCGCAGGGCGGCAGATAGCAGAGTCTTCGGCAACAGGTAGCCGACGGATGACTCAGGGTTCCAGGCAGACCAGACCTACCATTGGCCGACAGCACGGCTCAGGCTCAGATGTACGGGGAAGCCGGGATGGAGTCAGAGCCAGGCGTGCCGAGAGTGGGCAGTGTTACTCCTGTGGCGGGATTGGTCACATGGCTCGTGACTGTCCGACCCGCCATGCTGATGATCAGCAGTTAAGTGAAGAACCTCCTAGGCAGAGGCAGAGGTTCGACCGTGGCGGTCCGCAGGGAGGAGACGGACGAGGCAGAGGAGCTGGACGAGCAGCCGGTGGTGGGCGACGCTTTGAGGCTCTTCCACCACCACCACCAGGAGGTCCACCCGACCACAGGGAGTAGGTGAACATGCGAGAGCTCAGCTTCAGGCAGCCGAGGGCTTCGATCATGGAGCTCTGGGAGCCGATGGACAGGAGCAGAACTAGTGGATACGTCCTTTGTACTTCTGGTTCCTTGTTTCATTTGTGTAGCGTCTTGTATTATGAGCTGCAATAATAAAAGACGCATACCTTTGTGATATTTTCGTTCGTGTCCTCTTTTGTGATGTTACTAAGAGGTTCCAGTTTTGGCTGTTGACTTGACCCTCACTTGTGAGACATCTACTGGAGGAGACCCAGTTACCACACACTGATGCCGACAGTGTGACTCAACCCTTGGAGGCGAGAGTAACGTTTGAAACTCTTAGTAGTAGCATCGAGGCCTTACGACATCATCCTTGGTATGGATAAGTATCATCCATGTTAGGATTGACTGTATTAGGCAAAGAATGTGGTTCATCCAGGGGATGGGACCGGATTTCTCTTATCGGCAAAGAAGAAATCGTGCAGCTCTGATGGGATCGGAGATGGTCCAGGCCACGACAGAGAAGGTCCAGGACATCTAGGAGCGGATGAGGACAGCTCAGAGCTGGCAGAAGTCATATGCTGACTGGAGGCGGAGGCCACTAGAGTTCGAGGATGGCGACCACGTCTACTTGCGGGTCTCACCTCGACGTGGTATTCGGAGATCTGGCCGAGGCGGCAAGTTATCTCCGCGCTTCATCGGACCCTTCCAGGTCCTCAGCAGGGTTGGCGAGGTGGCTTATCGCCTGGCTCTGCCACCTCAGTTGCACCGGGTGCACGACGTCTTCCATGTATCCCAGCTGAGGAGATACGTGCACGACCCGACGTACATCATTGATCATGGGGAGCTTGACGTTGATGATGGGGCGACTTTTACGGAGGTCCCGGTGGAGATAGAGGATAGACAGGAGAAGGTCCTGCGTGGGCGGTGGATTCCTCTTGTGCGCATCAGATGGCAGCACGGGAATCTCCAGGAGAGAACATGGGAGCGGGAGGCTCAGATGCGTGCTCAGTACCCTCATTTGTTTCCCTAGTTTTTGATGTATATTTACGGGGATGTAAAGCCTTGAGGTGGGAGTAATGTAAAGACCCGTAAAATTCAAGGGAAATTTTTTCTTAATTTTCTTTAGACTTTTACAAGAGCACGGTTTCAGACGGCACCTGATTCCGAGGCCCGGAGTGCCCGGAATCAATTTCCGAAGTTTGGCTCGGGTACGTTCAGTGAACGAACGAGCGGGAATTCCTAACTTTTGATCCGGTGCTCGGAATTGAAATCTGAGTGCATCGATGAACTCGCAGCGCCGATATTCGCTTAAAGATACCTTTTCAGATGTTGCGTTTGTTGCGGTACGATAGTTAGTTTTTGAGAGAATTATAAAAAGTTGAATAAAAAAATGTGGAATTCTTTTTATTTCACTTTTGTAGGTTAACTCCTCTCAAAGGGAGTTAGGGGTGGGACCCACACCCACTTAACCTCCCTTGAGAGGATTAAGTGTGGTGGGACACACACGAACCTAAACCACTCATCTTCCCCCTTAAACTCCCCCCTCTCCCTCTTAAAAGTCTGTTAACTTAACATCTAATTAATTACACATGACATGTATAATTAATTAAGTGTTATGTTTTTGAATTTTATGTTTTTAATTCCTTGGCTTGGTAAATAAAATAAAGAGGAACCTTATTTTATTTGGTTAGATTTGTTTAGCCAACTTGTGAGGTTTTTTGAGAGCTCCTCCTCCTTCTTCATCATCTTGACGAAGAACGCTCATCTTGACGAAGAACGCTCAACTTGACGAAGAACGCTCAACTTGAAGAAGAACGCTCAAGTTCCGACGAAGAACGCCGCTCCTCTCTTCTTCGTCTTCCGTGTCAACGAGAGGGAACGCCGCTTCCTCCTCGGACTCCCTTCGTCGGCATACGAAGATTCGCCAACGACGTATCTCATCGGACGCACCTCTTCGTCATCGGATTTGACGAACGACTACCGCGACACCCGACCTCCGCGACGTTGTCTTCCGCAGGACGTTGACAAATATTCGAACCTATACCCAAGGTAGGGGTTGTTGTAATTTGTTTATTTATTTATCCTTGTTCGTGGTTCATGCTTAACTAACGTAAGGATTTTATGTTGTGTTATCTTTTAACGTGAGGGGGCCGGACCGCATGAACATGGCCGAACCCCCTCCTTCGTTCTTGATGTTTTATATTGCGGTGAATCAAGGTGGCGTGGTGCCGTCGAACCACGCGGATATTCGCCGAAACATATTACACGACGCCGTCGCGCGCGCGCCATTGAAGAATCATCAAGAACGCGACGCCGTCGCGCCGCGTTGAAGGAATTCAAGGCGCGGCGGAGGGTCGCGGTGCCGTCGCACCGCGCCGGACGACGAACACCGCGGCTGGTTCCGGGCCGCGGCGGAACGAGGAGACCGGAGGCCGGGCCGCCGGCGTCAGAAACCGAAAAGGGGACCGGATTTTTCCGGTCCCGTTGGAGAAAACCGGCCGGCCAGCTGGCCGACCAGATGGTCAAATCCGGGGGAAATTAATCCCCCGGCCAGCAATTAAGCCCCCCCCCCCATTTAATTGGGGGAGGCGGTTTCTTGAGGGGGGGGGGGGGGGCAGGCGGCCCCCCGGTTTCCGCTCAAGCAGGCCCCCCACGTGGGGGGGGGGGGGGGCGTTTTTAAATCAAAGGGGCGCGGCTGATTGCCGCACCGCCATCCCAATCAAGCGGGGGGCTTTGCCCCCCCCCCCCCCCCCCCGCGTGCTGCCTCCGTGCGGCGCCAGGCCGCCGGCCGGCCGGGCAGGGTCGGACACGGGTCGGGTCGACCCGGTTCGGGCCGACCCAGGGGGGGTCGGGCCGGGTCGCCCCGGACCCGGACCCCCCCGTTTCGAATCAGTTTCGGTCTTTTGGCCATATCTTGAGCCACAGACCTCCGATCGACGAACCGTCTGTGGCAACGCGATCCTTGGATTGAGATGGTCGTTTCGGTATATCGCACTCGGGGTTTCGGAATACTTTGAGTTCGGTCGGGTTGGTTCGTTCACGAAACCAACTAGGCCCTCGGAGCGGAAACACTCATATCTTGAGCTACAGACGTCCGATTGACGTGCCGTCAGCCGTGTTGTGTTCCTCTTAGAGAGACGGATCTTTTGGCATACTCCGCCCTTTGGGTGCAGGTGGAGTACGGTCGGGTTGGTTTTGCCTTAAAAACCAACCGGGACCCGGGGACGAAAATGCCAATAACTCTCAGACCGGGCGTCCGATCGACGCGTCGTCTGTTACGTTGAGTTCCTGTTGACGATACGGAACTTTTGGATACATCAACTCTGGACTTTGTTACAGTTGATGTATCAGCCTCTCGGCTCGTGGAGCGGACCCTCCGAACGAGCTTACTGTGTGCGGGAACCCTAGTGCTGGCTGCGACTGTTACTGTGACTGCTACTGCTACTGCTACTGTGACTGCGACGACAACAGTACAGAGATCCTGTGTGGATTCGACGGCGACGACTACTGCACTCAGCGATCCTACGTGGATCAGTGCTACAGGTCCTGCGTGGGCCCGATCCTGTGTGGGTCTGATCCTGTGTAGGTCACTGCGGGAGTTAGTACCTATCGATCCATCATGGGTCCGACGACTTAGATGGTTCAGTGATCATCCTTATCGTCATCCGAAGAAGTATACCTGTGTGAGCTGAATCTTATGTTCTACTCGATTGAGGTGGGGCGCATGGTTGTAGCGGCAGACCCGCGATACTAGAGACGAGCGTAAGGAGTACGGAGACCGTGTAGCCGGCTGAGACTTGAAGACTGCTCGACCGACTCGACTTGGAGTGAGTCGACTAGCCCAGTGGATGGAGCGCCCGGTATTTGGCGGCAGACCCACGGCGGACGGAGCGCCTGGTAGTTGGAAGCAGACCCGCAGTACTCGACTGGAGGAGTACCTCTGTAGGCTATTTGGGTGAGCGCCCGGTATTTGGCAGCAGACCCTCAGCGGACGGAGCGCCCGGTAGTTGGCGGCAGACCCGCAGTACTCGACAGGAGGAGTACCTCAGTAGTCTTAGGTTAGTGAGCAGTATTTTAGAGTCGTGACAAGACACTGTACACTTCAGAGATGGGGCTCATCAGTAGTTACGTTTTTGATAATGAAAATCATGTATGAGCTGAATCCTGTTGCTTTCCTGTGTGGATTACGTTTCGCTTTCCTGTGTGGAATACATTTACTTTCCTGTGTGGACTGAGTTGTACTTGGGCTCGGAGGTTGGAGCGTATTTGAAATTGATGACTTAGGTATATGTATGGGAATATACCTAAACAGTGTCGGTTGATACTTCGTGATTGTACCTTTCTTCGTGGTATATCCTTTGTGGATTTTTAGAGACCTTCAAGGGTCTCAGGGTCCCTACTGAGTAGCTTATACTCACCCCTGCACGGGCTTTGCCCGCACTACGTTGTGTTGGATGCAGACGACGGACAGCGTTGACCTTAGCTGAGGCTTGCAGAGCGGGACGGTACCCGGAGGTGGACCACTGGGCGGGACGTGCACGGAGCGGACGGCGGGACCCGTGGAGCAGTGGAGTTATCAATACCCACCCTTCAGGTGGGATTTCCAGTGGACAGCTCGGTGTAGCGGCTTTTACTTTTCAGTTGCTGTTTTCCCCTTTCGAGTTGTACTTTACTTTCAGTTTGGGTTTGTATACTGGCCCATTTACTTTTCCGCACTTTCAGTTGTACTCTACTTTTGTTTAGTGTTTACTTTCCGCTTTCTTACTCTGTGGTGTTTGTTTGCTTTACAAAGGCAATGCCATCCCTTTTTACCGGGATTTACGCCTTGGTGCTAGTCGCCAGCCCCTGGCCTATGGAAGGCGGGCATGGGGTAGTCACGGCACGGACCCCGAGGGTGGGTCGTGACACATAGTATAAGAAAAATGATTACTAGGGAGGTCATCTACCAAGCATGTGAATACCATCATTTATCCCCCATATATCATAAGATATATCTTGTTGGCCACATTACAAACATTTGAATACCTTAATCATGTATTCTCTTAAAACATGAATTACTATAGAGCCTTAGTGAGAACATGAATGTTGTCAAAATTTAACTCTTTCCACATACCAAAATCCCCAAATTTCTATATATTCAAACCATGATGTCACTTTGTCCTTATATCAGTCATAAGATCATTAATACTATCAAACATATTATTTTCTCCTTCTCCCTTCATTATGCTCATATCATCTTCTTTCCAAAAATATTTCAATCACTTTTCAAGGTTACCGGTACCATATAATTATTGAAAACCATAATAAACCAATTAATAGACATTAAAATATTCCATGATACTATAAATGAGATTCCACAACATTATTTTGGAATCCTGTTACATAAACACTTAATAATTCCACCACACCATTGCCATAATCAAAATATCTAATAGTGATAACATGTGACATCCCTTTTTTCATTTTCCTTAAGTGTATGTTGATGTCGATCCTCATTAACCCTTGGAATAGAGCATTGGTTAGCATAATGCCCCATTTCCTTGCACTTGTATCATTGAATTGTTGGTGGTGTGTTCTCTATAGTCTTTATATATTCACATCATTAGCTACCTTTTTACCATTACTTCGACACTCAACTACTCGATGAACTTCTTCTCCACACATAAAACATTTTCTAGTCCCATTAAGACAATCTACACCATGCTTCTTTCCACACTTTGAGCATAAAGAAACATTCGTCTGATTTTTACCATTTTTTTGAGATTTTTCCTTGAACTCCATATTTCATTTCTTGTCAAAACCATGATATGGATATGTAACACCAAATTCGTATTCTACCTTGATATCATAACCCACAATTTCATCATAGCTACTGAAGTCTCTTATAGCTAATTCCCTTCGAAGAATTGGTTTTATTCCAATGAAGAATCAATCAACTTTACTTTATGGTTGGATGATAATGCTAGATGCATACCACACAAGCCTTGTAAAATTCGCCTCGTATATACCAACAGATTCATCATTCTTTTGCATAAGATAAATTAATTCCTTTTCCATCTTTTTTTGAAGAATACTAGGTAAGTTCTAATTAAAAAACATGTTCTTGAACTCATCCCATTCTATGGATTCAATTTCATCTTGGGGCCTTGTATTCTTAATTATAGTCCACCACTGGTCTGCTTCACCTTCTAACCGGTAAATAGCCAAAACAATTTTTTCATGCTCTGAACAGCAAAGTATGGAATATATCTTTTTAGTGGTACTGATCCATTGTTAAACAAAAAGTGGATCAGAAGACCCACTGAATGAAGGTGGATGTTGCGTCATGAAGGACTAAATAGAATATTATTCCCTTATCCGCTCATTTGGACGCCCAGAATGATTCATAGATTTTGTAAGTATAGAAATAATATTTTTCACTCCATCTCCCATAACATTAGTTTGTTTAGGAGGAAAATCATTGCATTTTCCATTACATTGATCAACATGGTTCCTTCAGGTACTAGCCATCATCTAAAACCCAAAAAGAATAGTGTAAGAGGCAAAAATCATGCTTGGGAAACAACATAATAAAGGGGTAGTACCATCAATATAGAAAATCTTAGGATTAATTATATAATTGTTACTGTAATTCAAGGACTATAACCTATACGTATACATAACATCAGGGACATCCCTAGACATACCTTAGAAATATCTCTAGGGATCTCACTAAAGTTTTTGAATCCTAGTTTCCAAAGGTTGACTAAACCTTCACTCTGATACCAACTGTAAAGACCCAAATCTTGAAATACATATACATTACATTAATTTTTTGGAATACATAAAACATGAAAAAAACAGATGCCCAATTACCATATCAGTTTAGTGTCTTTGGAAACATAGAAAATAATATTCTAATCATTGTGAAAGATTTTAAACATCTCCCATAAATATATTCCCCTTTTTTCCTTACCTAAAAACATTAATTAAATCCTGGGGAAAAGAAAACATAAGAACGGTGAACTCAAATGCTTAGTAAGGGTAAACATAGAGAACATAAAATAATCCATAAAAATTTGAACTTAAAAACATGAACATAATGTTTAAACATCAAAATCTTGTGTTGTGAAATATGTCTTGGCAGTATGTAAGGTGTAGATCACAAAGGAAAATTAATCATGATAAAATATCATTGGAATAAAACATGAAATTGTGGAAAACCATTAATCACATGATATGATTTCCATATTAGCCAAGGCATTTCTACCAAGACCATCGTAGTGGCCAGTTTCCATTACTAAACCAGGTTTACTTGCCGTTCCAGCACTGAATTACTGAACTGGATTCACATGACATTCCAGCCATGTCTATCTCATGAGATATAAATATTTACCCAATCAATTTGCGGGAGATATAGGTCCCACCCATATCATTATAAAATCATTCTTTCATATGCCATAAAATAAACCTAAATCATTTATTATAACCCTATCAATAAAATGGGTTTCAAAAACATCATCCCACCATAACATAATCCATATAAAATAATGGATATCATTTCATCATAAAAAAATAAAATCATGTAAATAATAAGAACATTATACTTGAAATATTAAATTAATTAATAATTTTATGTTAGATGGAAAATAGTTTTGATAAAACACTTGAAATTAATTCTTGAGGAAATCATCCTTTCCTCTTAAAAATCATTTTCTTTTCACAAAATGCCATAAAATTTGAAAAGAAAAGGATTTATGTTGAAAATAATCATGAAATCTTCTAGAGGAATCATTATGAAAATAAGGCGTTATGAAACTGTAAAATCCATTCATGCTATATAAGTTAAAAAACATTCTTCTCGTACTTTTGCCGGAAAAGTAAAAAAAGTAACATGTATGGTAAACAAAAGAAAGATTCCTTCCATACCATGTGGTAAAAGTAAAAAAGGGTAAAAATGACTTTAATCATACATAGAATAACATAAACCATTTTATGAATTTTTTTTAGAAAAAAGGGACATGGATGATAAACATAACCCCAGTAAATACTTACAAATAAACAATCTTAGATAAGAATGTGATTGGAATAATTATCCCTTACCTAATGTCCAATTTCTTCCGTATTTGTCCAATACTCTGGTATAGTGGGTTTAAACATATTATTAACTCGTAAAAGAAGCATAATAATATTAATTATATCATATATTATTCATTTATGACTTTATATTACTTGTTCATTTGTTAATTTCAAGTTAATGAAGTGTTTTGGGTTAAATCGTTTCTTTTATCATTTGTGTTTTGAATTTTAATTATTCATATGATTACTTAGATCATTATTAAATAATTAAATATTGTAAAACATGATTTATATATAATATATATTCATAATATAAATATAATAGATCGATAAATTGAACGAAATACACCATTCATGCAGACCGTATGTCATACGTACGCATGAATGCTGTTTTACATTCCATATTGACTTAAATAAGAAGTAAGTAGATGACACACATAGACACAAACACACATATATATACATAAATCCAGTAGCATTATTATGTAATATATTTTATTATTATTAAATATATACTTTATAATCATTCTTGAATAGTTAACATGAAGAATAAATCGCATCACGTCATGGAGACGGTAATCTGTACATACACACGAGCGATGATATCATTCCCATAATTATTAAAAGGTATTGGAGTGGATGATATAATATCTCAGAATTATTATCATGTTATAATACAAATATATAGTTAATATTTACACCATTATACCCATCCATGTAAGGTGGTGGTGGAAAATAGATTACACCACGGTGTGGAGACGATATTCCGTACGTACAAACGCGCGGTGATTTATTTTTCTGTAGGATGGATATAAGGTGAAATGAGGTTTTTTCAAATTTATAATAACATATCTATATATGAATGACTCTAATGTTATTACTTTATAATGAAACAAATAATGAAGATAAGTAGAAGAAGAGATAAATTTGAAAGAATCGGTAAATGATATTACCTCTTCTTTGACGTGCCTCTTCTAAAATACCTCTTAGGGCACTAAAGTTGGTATTTGAAGATGACCAGGACCTCTAGTATGTTTCTAGATAATTTGAGTGGAGAAATGGATAGGGTTTGGTAGATATTAAAGGCTAAAAATGTTGTGAAGAGGAGAGGGAGGAGGTGCCCTTTTATAAGAGAAGAGGGGAACTATTGGAAACCTCTAAAATACTAATTTATAATAAACCCAAACCCCACATAAAAACATCCAAAATGATTAAAATTTGAAGATGTGATGAGATAGGTTTGTGATCTCATATGAAAAAAACTTAGACATGTTATAAATTTATTTTAATCCTTTTCAATTTGATTTATCCTTATTTAAACTATTTAATTTTATTTGTGGTAATAATATTCTAAATTTTAAATTGTTATAAATAAATAATTATGTGTTGTTAATTGTACATAATCGGATACTTTATGAAATTTTCGATGATATAAATTTTAATTTATAATTTTTAAATATTTTTGTGATTTTTAAACAATTTAATAATATGTTATTTTTATAAAATAACAATAGTGTCAATTTTTACACTATTTATTTATTTGAATGTAAATTAAATACACATAGAGGATATATTAAAAAAAATATTTAATATATTCATAACATGCCATATTTATCTTGAAATTTTGTGGAGGACATTAAAAAGTTCATATAATATTTATTTTATTATTTTTAAAACCATTAATTTGATATTTCAATTAATATAATAATTTCTACATCACTATTGTGTCACCATTAATGATAATCATTTAGTCCATAAAAATGATAAATAAATTAACATTATGTACATATTTTAATAGCTTTCTGGTGACTATTTATGTTCAAAGTTTTATGAAGATTATCACTAAATTAAAATTATTACACTTATAAGATATAAGAGACTGACATGTTGTCACTTTCTTTAGTTTTAAAAATAATTACATCATTTTCATGGTCAAAATTCCATGAAATGAGTCTATTCCGACCCTTATGTGAAATGGGTATACTTTTATTCATCTAATAGAATTTGGTAAAGTGTTATGGTAATTTTATAATCTTATTTTTACCCTTAATTAACCATTTTACCATTAACTGTAGTAAATAAAAATTACCATAGTTACTATTCATAATATCAAAAAAAAATTAACATATTGACCTAATTTGGACCTACTGAATTCAAATATGAAATAGATTTTTCAAAATTCAAATCATTTTAGTTGAATTAATTTATTTCAAATTAATCATGTTGTTATGAAAATGGGTTTTAAAAGTTAAAACATTGTAAAAGATTGAAATTTTTTTACCTATGAATTCAATGTAAAATTAATGATAATAAAATATAATATTAAACGGTAAAAATATATTATAGTTATACTATAAATCCATTCAATATTATAATTTATCCATATAAAATATCTTGATTAAAAAAAATTAATTAAAATTTAGCGTATTTTTACTATACATGAAAATATGAAAGTTAATAGAAAAATATTAAAAAATTATACAAATATTATTTTTATATCCTTATTGTAATGAATAATTTTATTTTTTTAAATTGTACTTATAATTGTGTCAAAATGAAATTTAATGTGGGTGCGCCATCAAAAGGCGACAAAACTGCAATATTTTAAAAATACTTATTTCACCCAAAATATTTATTTTGTTCTCATAACATGTTCTAGAATATTTTTAAGATGACTGATATTGTAATAAAATTCAAAATTTGGTTATTACTATTCATAAAGTCTAGTTCATAATAATTTTATAACAATATATCGCTGTTTAATGAAACTCAGTATTGCGTACAACACATGCTATTGGGGATGGTCTCTTGCATGCAACACAAGCCAAGAATAGTGTTTGCATTTACTACAAGCTAATACGGTGTTGCGTATAGTGAAAGATAATCTTGGTGTAGCATACAACACAAGACATCAAAGAAATTAAAAGAAATATTTCTCATAAAATCTTAGGGTGTTACATTCTACCCCCCTTAAAATGAATTTCTCCCTCAAAATTCATCAAAATTATAAATAGTTTTCTACTTGTTTGTTTCTTTCACAGAATCCCACATCATAAAAATTGATACTAAAAATTAATTTTAAAATGGACTGTTAAAAACATAACGGTCACCCAATGTAAATCAGCACTAGGTTTCCACATAGGAAAATATAGGTGAAAATATGGATATGGAAGATAAATCTAACCATCATGTTCTGATGAAGAGTGGTAGACAACATGGCTATGAAAATTCCAACAATCACAAAGCCATAAATTTGTAATGATGTAAGGTACCATATGATTCATCAGATATGAAGGTACTAAGAAATTTTTTTTGGTTTTCATGATCATCTCCCTAATGTTGATGAATTTTTGCATAAGGATAAATACTTACATTATTTCAGTGTAAAATCATCGTTGGTCATTCCATGAAAAATTTCCACAAAATCTCTTATTTAAAGAAAGATAGTTGAATTTTTCATTCTTGAAGTATTAGTAGATCATGCGATAGAATGATAGGTAATTCTATCTGTCTTTATCACAAAAACGTTTATCATAAAATAATAAATATACATAAGTCCATCTGAGGTGAGGTTAATCATATATGGTTCCAAAAATGGACTTATACATCATCTATCACACCACGTAATAAAATAAAACATATTTCTACAAACCAGGGACTTTCTGTAGGCCAGTGGAAGGCGATAGAGGCATGTCACACTTCAGTTGTGGGTTCGATTCTCGTAGCCCTGTCCAATGCGACGGGTTATCGCCTGTCCTACGAGTTATCCTTTTTCTAAAGCTATACAATTATATCATTTCACAAATAAAATCAAAAAGTTATAGCCATAAACAGTACTATCTGATGTCTAAATTAATACATTCCAATCATTAGGATTATCCTAAAAACATCTATACAATCTCATAGTATAAAGAAAAAGATTACTAGGGAGGTCATCTACCAAGAATGTTAATACCATCATTTATCCCTCATATATCATATGATATATCTGGTTGGACACATTCCAAACATGTTAATACCTTAATCATGTATTATCTTAATACATAAATTACCATAGAACCTTAGTGAGAACATTAATGCTATCAAAAGTTAACTCTTTCTGCATACCAAAATCCCAAAATTTCTATATATTCAAACCATGATGTCACTTTGTCCTTATATCAGGCATGAGCTCATTAATACTATATAACATATTAGTTCCTCCTTATCCATTCGTTATGTGCATATCATCTTCTTTCCAATAATATTTCAATCACTTTTCATGGCTACTATTACCATATAATTATTGAAAACCACAATAAAGAAATACAAAGATATTCCAATATTCCACGATACTATAAATGAGATTCCACAACATTATTTTGGAATCTCGTTACATAAACACTTTATCATTCCACCACATCATTTTCATACTCAACATCACCAATGAAGATCACATGTGACTTCCCTTTTTCCTTTTCCTTAAGAGGCTGTTGATGCCGATCATCGTTAACCCTTGGATTAGGGTATTGGTTAACATAATGCCCTAGTTCCTTGGAATTTTAGCATTGAATTGTTGGCGGTGCGTTCTATATAGTATTTTCAGTATTCACATCATTAGCTACCTTTTTCCCATTACTTTGACACTCACCTACTCGATGACCTTCTTTTCCACACTTAAAACATTTTCTAGTCCCTTTAAGACAATCTCCACCATGCTTCATTTTTCAATTTGAGCATAATGAAACATGCATCTTCTTTTCACCATTGTTTTGAGATTTTTCCTTGAACTCCATCTTTCATTTTTTTTAAAACCCTGAGATGGATATGTGATACCAACTTCTACTTCTACCTTGATAGCACAACGCACAATTTCTTCATAGCTACTGAAGTCTCTTTTAGCTAATGACCTTCAAAGACTTGGTTTTAAGCCACTGAATAATCGATCAACTTTACTTATAGGTTGGATGATAATTCCAGATGAATACCTCGAAAGCCTTGTAAAATTCACCTCATATATAATAAAAAAATCATCATCCTTTTGTGTAAGCTCAAGGAACTCCTTTTCCATCATTGTTCGAAAAATATTAGGGATTTACTTATTGAAAAACTGGATCTTGAAATCGTCCCATTCCATGGATTAAATTTAATATTGGGGCCTTATAATATTAATTAATGTCCACCACTGGTATTCTTCACCTTCTAACCGGTAAACAACCAAAATTAATTTTTCATGCTCTAAACAAGAAGTATGGAAAATATCATTTCAATGGTACTGAACCATTGTACAACAGCAGGTGGTTTAGAAGACCAACTGAATGAAGGTGGATGATTCCTCTTGAAGGAATCAATAGAATATTGTTCCCTTATCTGCTCATTTGGAGGCCTATAATGATTCATATCTTGTGTAAGTATAACATTAAGATTTTTCACTCCATCTCCCATAATATTGGTTTGTTCTGGAGGAAAATAATTTCATTTTCCATTACTTTGATCAACACGGTTCCTTTGGGTCCAGCCATCGTCTAAAACCGAAAAAGAATAGTGTGATAGGCAAAAATCATGCTAGGAAAACAACATAATAAAGGGGGATTACCTTCAATATATAACATCTTAGGTTTAATTCTAATATCATTACCATAATTCTAGGACTATAACCTATACGTATACTTAACCTTAGGGACATCCCAAAACATACCATAAAAATATCTCTAGGGATCTCACTAAAATTTTTGCATCATAGTTTCCAAAGGTTGACTAAACCTTCACTCTGATACCAACTGTAAAGACCCAAAGCTTGATGTACATAAACATTACATTACTTTTTTGGAATACTTAATACATGACAAAAAAATTCCCAAAGACCATATTAGTTTAGTGTCTTTGGAAACTCTGAACATAATCTTCTAATCATTGTCAAAGATCTTCAATATCTCCCTCAAAGATCATCCCCTTTTTTTCATTCCTAAAACCTATATTTATATCCTGAGGGAAAGAAATCATAAAAATGGTGATATCAAATTCTCAGTAAAGGAAAACATGGAGAACATAAAACAATCAATAAACATTTGAACATAAAAACATGATCATAATGTTTAAACATCAAAATCTTGAGTTGTGAACTAAATCATGGTATTACATAAGGTGTAGATCACAAAGGAAAAATAATCATGATAAAATAGAATGGGAATAAAAAATGAAATTGTGGAAAAACATTAAGCAGGTGATATGATTTCAATAGTTTCCAAGGCATTTCTGCCAAGACCATCATAGTGGACAATGTGCATTACTAAACCAGGTTTACATTCCGTTCCAGCCCTGTATTACTGAACCAGATTCACTTGTCGTTCCAACCATGTCTCTGTCATGCGATATTAATATTTACCCAATATATTGGAGGAATAGATAGGTCACACCCATATCATAATGAAATCAATCTTTCGTGTGCCACAAAATAAACCTAAATCGTTCATCATAACCCAATGAATAAAATGGGTTTTAAAAACATCATCCCATCATAACATAATCCATATAAAACAAAGGATATCATTTCATCATAAAAAAAATAAAACCATGTAAATAATAGCAACATTATACTTCAAACATTATAATACTATATATTTTCATCTTAGATGGAAAATAGTTTTGATAAAACACTTGAAATGAATTCTTGAGGAAAATATCCTTTCTTCTTCAAAATCATTTTCTTTTCAGAAAATGCCATGAAATTTTAAAAGAATTTTTTTTATTGAGAATAATCATTAAATATTTCCGGGGAATAATCATGAAAATAAGGCATTATAAAACCATAAAAATCCATTCATGTTGTATAATTTAAAAAAACATTCTTCTCAAACTTTTTCCAGAAAATTAAAAAAGTACCTCTTATGGTAAACAAAAGAAATATTCCTTCCATACCATGTGGTAAAAGTAAAAAAGAGTAATAATGACTTTAATAATACATGGAATAATAGAAATCATTTTATGAAATCATTTTTAGAAAACATTGACATGGATGATAAACATAACCCTAGTAAATACTTACGAAAAAAAAATCGCGGATAAGAATGAGATTGGAATAATTATCCCTTACCTTATGTCCAATTTCTTCCATATGTGTCTAAGACTCCTTTATAGTGATTTTTTACATATTATTAACTTATAACAGAACGATAATAACAATTATGATTTCATATATGATTCACTTACAACTTTATATTACCCGTTCATTTGTCAATTCAATGTTAAAGCATCATTTTGGGTAAAATTGTTTCATTTTTCATCCGTGTTTTTACTTGTAATTATTAATATGATTAATTAGATCATTATTAAATAATTAAAAGATTTAAAAGATGATTTATATATAATATATATTCAGAATATATATAATATAATGATAAATGGAATTAAATACACCGTTCTTGGAGACAGTAAGCCATACATACGCATGAACGTTGTTTTCCTTTCCTTATTGACTTGAATGGAAGTAAGTAGATGACATATTTATATATACATAAATCCAGTAGAATTATTATGTAATATATTTTATTATTATTCAATATATTCTTTATAATCATTCTTTAATATTTAATATGAAGAATGGATCTCATCGCATCGTGGAGATGGTAATCTGTACGTACACAAATGCGATGATATCATTCCCATAATTATTGAATGGTATTGGAGTGGATGATGGAAAATCTAAAAATTAGTATCATGTTATAATAAAAATATATAGTTATTATTTACACCATTATACCCATCCAAGTAAGGTGGTGGTGGAAAATAGATTACACCATGACGTGGAGATGATATTCTGTACATACACACGCGTTGTGATTTCGTTTTCCATAGGATGGATAGAAGGTGAAATGTGGTTACTTCATATTTATAATAAAATATAATTATAAGAGTGATACTGATTTTATTACTTTATAATGAAACAAATAAATATGATAAGTAGAAGAATAAATAAATTTTAAAGAATCGGTAAAGGATATTACCTCTTCTTTGACACACCTCTTCTAAACCTCCTCTTAGGGCACTAAATTTGGTTTTTGAAGAATACCAGGACCTCTAATATGTTTCTCGGGAATTGGAGATTATAAATAGACAGGTTTTGTCTGAGATTGAAGGCTCAAAATTTTTTTAATAGAAGAGGGAGGAGGTTCCCTTTTATAAGAGAGGACATGTGCACTTTTGGAAACCTCTAAATTATTAATTTATAATAAACCCAAAACAAATTAAAAAATTCAAAAATGATTGAAATTTGATTATGAGATGATACAGGGTTGTAATATCATCATACAATAAAATTTAGACATGTTGGTAATTTATTTTAAACCTTATCAACTTGATTTATCCTTATTTAATATATTTAATTTTCTTTGGTAATAAAATTCTAAATTTGAAATTGTTATAAATAATTTCTTATGTGTTTTTAATTGTCCCTAATTGGATACTATATGAAATTTTAGACCATATAAAATTTAATTTATAATTGTTAAATATTTTTGTGATTTTTAAACAGTTTAATAATATGTTATTTTTATAAAATACCAATAGTGTCAATTTTGACATTATTTATTTATTTGAATTTAAAAAAAATACACACAGAGGATATATTTGAACAAGAATATTTAATATATTAATAACATGTCATATTTATCTATAAAATTTGTGCAGTACATTAAATAGTTCATAAAATATTTATTTTAATATTTTTAAAACCATTTATTTGATATTTCAATCAATAAAATAATTTCTACATCACTATTGTGTCACCATTAATGATAATTATTTAATCCCTAAAAATTGAAAATAAATTCACATGATGTAGATATTTTAATATATTTTTTGTGACCATTATTTTTCGATGATTTATTAATTTTATCACTAATTTAAAATTATTACACTTATAAGATATAAGAGAGTGACATATTGTAACATTCTTTGGTTTTAATAATAATTTCATCATTTTCATTAGAAAAAGCCCATGAAATGAAACTATTCCGACCCTTATGTGATATGGGTCGACTTTTATTCATCCAATAGAATTTTGGAAGGTGTTATGGAAATTTTATAATCTTATTTTTACCCTTAATTACTTGAATTACCTTTAACTGTAGTAAATAACAATTACCATAGTTACTATTCATAATATCAAAAAAAGTAACCTATTAACATAATTTTGCCCACTTAATTAAAATATGAAATCAATTTTTCAAAATTGAAAACATAGAAGTTGTTGTAATTAATTTAAAATTAATCTTGTTTTTAAGAAAACAGGTTCTAAAAGTTAAAACATTACCAAATATTGAATGTTTTTACCTATGAATTGAATGTAAAATTACTGATAATGACATACATAATATTAAATTGTAAAAATATATTCTATTTATACATTAAAACCATTCAATATTATAATTTAACCATATAAATTATGTTGATTAAAAAAATTGTTTTTAATTAAAATATAGCATATTTTACTATTCATCAAAATATTAAAGTTTACAGAAAAATATTAAAAAATATACAAAGTTAATTTTTATATCATTATTGCAATAAATTAGTTTATTTAGTCAAATTGAACTTATAAATGTGTCAAAAATGAGATTTAATGTGGGTGTGCCTCCAAAAGGCAGAAAATCTGCATTTTTTAAAAATACTTATTTTACTGGAAAAATTTATTTTGTTCTCATAACATGTTCTAGAATATGTGTAAGATGAATGATATTTTTATAAAATTAAAAATGTGATTAATACTATTCATAATGTATAGTTCATAAGAATTTTATAACAATATATCGTTGCTTAGTGGAACTTGGTATTGCATACAACACACACTATTGGGGAAGGTCTCTCTTGCATGCAACAGAAGCCAAGAATAGTGCATGCGTATACTTCAAGCTAATACAGTGTTGCGTATAGTGAAATTCAATCATAGTGTAGCGTACAACATAAGATATTAAAGAAATTAAAAATAATATTTCTCATAAAATATCAGGGTGTTACATTAACCATGTATTAAATATAATATTTATTTATTAAATATACTTTTATAACCAGTAGTATAAGGTTGTGATAAAAAATTAATTACATCACTTTGTGGAGGTGGTAGTCTTCACATACACATAAGTAATGTATTCACCTTTCTATAGATATAGGGACGGAAAAGTAAATAATAAATCAAAATTCTATAATCAAAATTACATAATATGTATTCATTAAATATCAACTTTTTACCATCTATTTAGAGAATAAATGAAAAAAGAATCACATAGTTTCATGGAGGTGGCAATCCACACGTTCGAATGAGTGAGGATATCATTTTCCAATGGAAGAGATGGTAAGAAGGAAGACAATATTTTTTCTTTATAGAATAATAATTATTTTATAAAAATAATAAATAAACATTAAATTAATCTATATAACCATCCATGAATGGTTGTGATAAAAAACATTTCTTCACAGAGAAAGTAGTTCGTACATACGAATTAGTGATGTTTTTATTTCAAATTATGTGTAAAAAAGATTGAAAATGGAAGTAAAATTTACATAAAAACATTTTAGTAATTTAAATACAATGGATTCATCATATTAATATGGTTATATTGGTTTTTAAGAGTTTATTGAAGAATGAAAATTTAAATATATTGGTAAGTACAATTACCTCTATATTTTGAATCTTCCTTTTGAATTCACCTTACGCATTTTTATGATAGACTTTTGACAAGAATCAACTCTCTAGGATATGGGGAGGATATTTGGGAATTAAATTTGGAATAATTTGGATTTTAATGTTTCCCAAGATGTATGGAGGATTGGGGCGAGGAAGTTACCTTTTATAAGAGAGAAAGGTGAAAAAATATAAATACTTGACATTTTATTAAAAAAAATATTTGTATTAATCTTACAATGTGGCTCTAAAATCTAAAATTTAGAAAATTAGGTGAAGGTGGTCAAAATAAAAAAATGATATTTAACCATGTTTTTTGTGTTTTCATGTATACTTATCCACTTATTTTAACCCCATTAACCCATTTTTTCCTGCAATTTTGTGACAATTTTTTACCTTGGTAACTATTCATTACAGAGAAAAATATAATTGTACATATTATAAATTTGAATTTTATAATTTAAATAATAAGATCAAAATTTCAAGATACAGTTCTTATAAGTGGTAGAAATTAATTCTAACATAATAACAGAAAACAAAAAATTCCATTTTTAGAAAAATATTTTTTTTATGTGTTAAAATAGACATAAATTTACTTAGGCCAATGATTCTTGATTAATGGCTATTAAATAAATTTATTGGATTATTGTTAAAAAATTAAGGTCATTTGACATTATTTACATTCCAAACCATAATGGTATCATTGAAAACCCTCATTAATGTTAAAGAATCAAAAATATTTTTTATTACAATAATTTATAACTTTTGTTCCAAAAAGTTAGGCATACTTTTTGAATTCATCATAATAGTTTAAAATAATTTATTTTTATACTAAAACATATATTTGGTCAATAAAACGTTTTTTCATATTCTAAATTCATGATTATAAATTAATGATGTCATTAAATTTAGTGTATTATTAAAAATGGAATTTTTTATTATTTGGGAAACATTATTTTAAAAAAAAATTAATATAAGATAATTTTTATATGATGAAATACAACATTAAATTATTTTATAAAATTAAATTTATAAAATTAAATTTATAAAATTTATAGATATATATTGAAATAAAAATATAAAATACAATAAAAAAATATTTATTGATGAATGGACCATTTAAACATTAAGTGTTCTTAAATTTATATGAGTTTATTCATATCATTCAAAATTTAATACTTATTTCCTATGAACTAATCACTAATATTTTTAAGAAACATTTTTTACATATATTTAATAATGAGGTTACTCATATTCATTCCATCAAATCAAACATCTAGGTCATAACATTCATATTCAAAAGATGATATTTGTATAGTTTATAGTGGTTTGTTTAAGATCGATATTGTGTGAATCACATGCTGTCAAACACACCCAAATCATTAAATAGAAAATATCCTATAATATTGTGGTGTTACAAAAAATGTGATCATAATAATAATATTCTTATCATAATCAAAGGGTCATGACCATAAGCATAGGATAATGACCATAATCATGAGGAAATCATTTTAAGGAGATGTATAATGTGGAATCGATATATCAATGAAACATCATAATAGTCTGGGCTAATTAACATCAAAATTGATAGGACTCTTATAAAATTTTAACTTAGTTTCAATTTCATTATTATATTTTTTATCGTTTTAGGATATTTTCATTGATTTTTTATTTTTTGATGTTTTATATTGTTTTATTTAATTATATATCAATATTAGTTATTAAAATTATTTCTTATATACATATTAAATTTTTTACATTATATAATATTATTAATATGATAATTTAATTATTATAATGAATATTATAAATTATAATTGTAAAATTTTCAAAATTTTATTATATTATTTTTTTATAATTATATTAGTTTAATTTCTCTAGTATAGATAAAAATAAAAATAAAAAAATGAATATATTTTTTCTACCTATTTTTCATGTTTTCTGTTACCATAATTATATTGACTATTATTAAAAAAAATTAATTGTATTTTTAGATTTTTAATTTTATTTTGATCTTATATCCATTAAGGAGTCATAGGTTACTAGACAATCTTCCTGATTTATCTGTATTTTCATTCAGGCTAGCCTAGATCTCTATGAGACTATTCATCTTTACCACCCAATTCCTCTCTCAATTAATTATAGTAGCATTATACATCACATGGAACAACATATCCAACTACTCTAAATAATACAGAACAAAAATATTAGATACTTCCCTCCTTCAATTGAATATCTCTTATATCTCTCTATGTATTTTCCTCTCTTTGTCCTCTCTCTCTCTCTCATCTATTCATATAATCCCCACAAACAGACCATTATTATTCTACATCTTTTCAATCATCCACCTACATCATTCCTCTCATGAATTAAACTATAAAATGCATAGCCAATGCACCCTACCTCCATATGAGAACCTTCCAAGTCAAATTAGTGGGTCAAAACACCATTTGGTTCATATTCTTCGTTTATAAAACTATCTATCATTTGAAATAAATAACCTAAAAATCCTTAATCCTTAATCCTAACCCATATTAAAATAGAATAAAAGACACTACACACCCACTTTTAATATCTTTTTATCACAAAACCATCATAAAATCTCTATATATCACCAACATCGCTTCACACAGTTGAATTTTGTGTACTTCCATCCACTGAACACTACCTCCTCAATACATTAAGTTGTTTATTTAACATTAATTGTTGTTTTTTGTTCATTTTTGGATAAAAATTGATTTACCCTTCCATTTTATGGTTATTGGGAGATAAAATAATGTGGAATATTTGGAAATAAATGGGAACAAGATATAACCTGGAAGACCCCCCAAATTAAGGCGGTAAAAATCCCCTAGAAAATAAAAGTATCTCACTATTATAAATGGTGGGAAAAGAAATTATCTCACTATTTCAAGTAAAATACCCTTATATATATTTATTAATATAGAATACACATCCAATAAATAACATGCTCAAAATTGAAATGGGAGATGGGAATCTATTTTCATAATGAGTTGATGATATTCTGGAGAGGGAAGGTCATACTAATAAAGGTTATTGATACCCTTAATACTCAAGCTATGATTTTTGGATTTAGTGAGGTTTTGATACACACCATGTATACATTTTCTTACCCCCTTTAACATTTTATGGTGGATAAATACATATATGGAATAGTAAGAGGTTTGGTAAAAAACCTAGTGAAAAATAATCAACAATAAATATATCTCCCAATTAGAATTTATTGATAACTAATAACATAACTATACATCCTTAATATCTTCCCAACATACTTACCAAATCACTATAAGGACACTCTATGGTTTACACGATGTGATTTTATCATGGATAATTGGATTTATCATAATGATTTCTAGACTTTCTTTAGTATTATTTTTCTATAAGTTCACACTTCCATCCTCTACTACATATCAAACATTATGAAATTTCACCCCAATGTTTTTTAATAGGAATTTAAATATGGATTCATTGTATTTCAAGGAATGATGAATGTAAAAAAACAATTAATTCTTCTCAAATATATACATTATCTCCTCCAACAATGTCCTTGTCCAAATAATCCATTTGAAAACCTATATATCATCCACTAACTGTATCTTTGAAATCCACCTCATTGGTCCTCCAAAAATTCTAAAAATATAACTAGTAGTGTATTTTTTTGGTCAAAATATCTAGAAAGTTTTGAATTAATATAGGCATTGACGGTGATATATGATCCTCCATAATATAATGTAGAATTTGAGGTATCCTTGATGTATCCTAGGATCCCATTTAATATGTTTTAATGATCCCTTCATAAATTCTCTATATACAAAATAACTACTCCCATTTCATGTGAACTATTTTGGTCAAGAAAAGACTATAGAAAACATGGAAGTCCCTACTACTAATGAAAACAACACTCAATACATCTCTATTAACTTTGCCTCTCTTCTATGATTCATCATTAAAGAAAACATTTAATTAATAAGAAGATGGTAGAGATTCGATTACAATCTTTTATATTGAATCTATTCTCTATTTTCCTTATGTAATTATTTTGTGATATCCATTTATTACAATTATTTTGTCCCAATAAATCTATACTCTATGAATATTATTTATTTATCCCAATTCCTTATACAAATATATATCTGACTATGCATTCATCTCTTAGATATGATCATTGTTAGTGAACTTAACAAACATGACATCCACATACTATTGAATAATAATAAAATAAATTCAATAAAAACCATAAAATATACACAAGGATCATAATTAAGTCATCTGTATCCAAGTCTCATGATATAAGAATCAAATCATCTGTACTAACACCTCAGTTCCTACATGAGATTGTAAAAATATTCCTTCAACCAATAAACCATGTTATCTTTTCCTTCACCTCCGAAAACTTCTTCTGGGGGAATATAGATTTCTTCATCAAGATCACTATAGAGGAAATAGTTATTTACATATATATATTTTGGATGTTGATTATATGTATCAATCATTAATAGAACTACCCAAATAGTTATTAGTCTAGTAAAAAGTGAAAATATATCATTGAAAGAAAAACCATAATTCTTATAATATCCTTTGAGAACTTGTGTCTCAATATATCATCCAACATATTCCTTTATAAATTAATTAATCATAAAGACAAATTTTTTATCGATATACTTCCTTCTATTATGTATTAAAAAAAGATCAAAATTCTTGTTATTTTGAAGGGATTTAAGTTCCTCATACAATATAACATTATATGAGGATATGTATGGTATCTGGATTAACTCCCCCAAAAAAATAGTTATCTCCATTCTCAATCAATAAAAAATAAGAAATATTTCACTATAAAATAGTATGATTTCCATATTGGTGCACTTTTCGGCAATGTTGACCATTGTGTTCTAGACTCAATCACTACCTGATCATCATACTCACGTAACGACTCATAAGAAAGATGTTATTCCTTTGATTATTCATCCAAATTAACTATTATATTTTTAGTATTATCTTTACCCATGTCTCCAACAATAATAATTTAGACCTTCTCTTATATAAAAAAACTTATCTCTACTGATGATATATTTATTCGTAGTGGGATCCCAGAACCGATACCTCGTCACACCATTAACATAACATAATAATATACATTTTATAGATCTCAAATATGAAAAAAATATTTCATGGTATTTAAAAAGTCATATTTAGGAATTCTTAAATTATGTATCCAATAACTGTTTGAGGTTAACAATTCCACATCTTCATCCATGGTTTCTGATCAATGGCCACTAAAGTGGATCTTTGAATCACATAACAGGTTGTTCACAATACTTCTCATATCATATTTGAAACTCTTTTAGTACTCAAAATCTTCCTTTATCTATCAAATATGGTTATGTTAATACACATTACAACTACATTCTATTTAATATTGTATTCCCCCATGAACTATCATGTGATTCCTTTATATTGAAAATATTAACATACTCTTAATTTATATATTATCCACTATTTTAATCCATTCGATACTTTATCTTATTTCTAGATGAATGATATTTATGTGTTTTTTAATTTTTTAATACTTCAAAAATTTCTTACATATTGTTGACTCGGAACACCCAATATCAATAGGAGTAATCATCAATGAATAATACAAAAATAAATTTCTCATCCCATGGATATAAATGGTTCTTTAAAAAATTTAAATGAATCAAATATAAGATCCACTTACTCCTCATCATTATTATATAGAACATCAACTGATTTTCTTACTCAAAAAACAATGATAAAAAAATTGAAAATATACATTTATAGTTCTTTGGAGAAACATCAGATAATAATAATTTTCAGTCCTCATTTTGATATATGTCCATGATTACGATTCTAGGATGTCATCAAAGAATCTGTTGAGGTATTTGATAAGATGAATATCTCTTAAAACTTTTATATTTAATATATAAGAAAATATATTTACATAGAGAACTTTTATACCTTCATCAGAACAGAATCACTATACATATTATTCAAAACTCTTATATTAGAGTGATTATTACACATAATGACATGAAATTATCCAAAATACAATAATTCATTCCTTAGTACCTTCACAAGGTGTATTCCATGGATGGTTAAAAATAAACTATCATGAATCTTATGTTTTATCACACTGAACCCAATGATATTCATTGTTTTATGATTCCCCATGTATACAATTCATAGTATTGGTTTATATGGATGAAAAAATTTATGTGTATACATCATATTCTATATTTATCCTGAGTAGATTATTCATAATTCATTACAATTTCATTGACCTAAAGAAGTCACATGTACTTCACTGAATAGGATGTCTCCATTACTATAATTACTCACAACATTTCCATCATAAATTTTTGTACTACTATTCTTTTTCCAACAATCCCTTTGAGGTTCCCTTTATTTCCAAAATTGTACCGTGTGAAATTTTTATTCTTTATCATTGATTTGGTCATGACATGAATTTTAATCTAATTAAAACCACAATCCGAAATCCATATTATTTCCACTAAAAATAATAATCATTCTGTGGATTTGTATATTCTTCCACTGTATTGTAGTGCTAACAATCTTCCTCAAGAATATCTTCTTTAACATCATTGAAGGAATTAAATCCATTATTATATTATTCGTAATTTTGATGATGAGATAATAATATGAACATAGAAAACAATGTAGTAGTATCTTTAAATATTCAATATCCCATATTTTTAGATCAATGTCATAGATGAGTAAATAGGGTACTGAGGGTGTTGATATGTTCAGTCACTGATGAATACTACATCATTATAATATAGTATAATTTTATCTTAGGGGTTTTTTTGTTTAGTGAAGTGGACTTTTACAGCTTCATCATATTATACCAAATTTCCTTGTCAATAATTTTCTCTCTAATAATTCAAATGATCCTTTCTCCTATATCCAAATATGTATAATTAATAGAATTACTATGCATGTTGTTTTTTTCTCATCTTTTAAACCCATTATCATTTTTCCAAAATGATATTACAAAATTATCCTTCAACAACACCACATACATATTCCTACTGAATTTTTCAAACAAGAATTTCACCACCATATATACATTCTTTATTTATAGAATATCTTTTGTTATATAATGACGTATTTAATATTTCCAATAAATATTTTCTTATATTATAAATAAACCACAGTCATAAACACATAGAATATATAAATTTATGATATTTAATAATACCCAAAAAATAAGTGAACAACAATAAGTAAGAACCTCCCTTTAATACCTTATTTCTGGAATGAAAATGATTAAAACATTAATGAAATGTTAATTATGAGCGAATTTAAGGTGGAAAACATAAAAATAAATTGATATTGAATATAACATGAAAAAACACCCATAAAAAGAGTGGTAAAAAACCACAAGTAAAGAGAATGATCCCCCTATGGTAAAATATTGGTATAAACACTCTATTAGTATTACAATGAAAATATATGTACAATTATCATTCATGAATGATAGAGAATACAACTCACAATAATACCATAATGAAAATTGATTTGAGTACTAGAAATCTACATGGATTATGAGTTGATGATTTTCATGAGAGGGGAGAGACTCTTTTAATAGGTTGAAAAAACCACCATATTACATCTCCATTGGGTTGATTTAGAGTGGTTTAGTCACTCAAAAAATATTTATTTTCCAATATCCATTGATATATTATGAAGGTGGTAGTCATCCAAGGAAATTTATGTTGGATTGGAAAATTAACCCTATGAAAAATAATTTGATGCTAACAGTTCAGGCTTACAATGCACATTAGTGACATTATAGTTGTGGGTTTTGAATAGATTTTATTTGTTATTGGTATTGTATTTTTTTTATTGATGACAATGCCATATGATTACATTCCATCTTAGGGATTAAAAGGAATCAATTTTCTTGACATTGTGGGATTTTAGACCAATCATATTACACTTTATGTAATGCATTTTTATTGTTAATTTCATATTATATTTTTTACCTTGTGTAAATTTAAACCATAATGATAGAATAAATGAATAATTTCAAGATATTAAATATGTATATAATATTTCAATAAATGTCATTTTAGTGAATTATTTTTTGATTAATTTGTTTAAATAATTCATTTTATAATTACCCATGTTGTTATGGGTCGTAAATTTATTGAATCATTACAAAATTTTCCTTTAGTGGTAATTTTTTTTGAGAAATGATGTTTTTTTGGAATTATAATGATTTATACAACATAAAAATGTATTTGTTTTTGTGGCTTAAAGCACAGGGAATACCCTAGTTGTTATAAAGAAAGATGGAGGAGGATATGGGTAAAATGGTAGCTACAACAACCACCAACTCATCAGTGAGCTCTAATGGATTCGTGGTGGGATCAACCTATAAACTTATTAAATAAGGTATTTTTTTATTTTTTTCTGCTTCAAGTCCATTAGAAATTACATGGAAAGGAAGATCAAGAATAACAACTCCTTGAAAAAATTTCATATTTAAAGTCTCTCCCTCAATCCCATTTGACCACAAAATAGTTTGGGTCAGATGCAATGATTAATCAAGTTAATAATAATTTATATCTTCCTTTTAAGAAACTGACATCACACCCCTCTCAAATTTCTCAAGTATTGATAGATATATATTTTGATTCTACCAGAGCATGATGGAATTGATGAAGAATTATTGGGTTTTTAATCGTCTTCCATATAGTATCTAATGGTTCTATCTTCATAGTATTTGAATATTGTTAGATTTATATAAATCACTACCCTAATATTGTCATGTGTTATTGGTTATTTTTATTATTATTTTAGACTAATTTTGTGTCACAAAATAGGGATTTCTTGTAGGAAGGTTCCAAATGTGTGGCATGGACCCTCCAGGTGTGGTGGGTTAATATTATGGAATGAAGATGGTGCGTTGTTAGTTTTTCAAAAATTATTCACCACATGACTAAATTAAAAAATTAATTATAATTGTTTTTAGTTAATTATTTATGTTATTTGATGTAAAGTAGGATATATAATTGTGGTTTTTGCTTAAATAAGGCATGGAATAGATTAGAAGAGTATTGGAAGAGCTTGATGATGGTGATAACTCATATTGAGGTAAGTGGGCACCATCTAAGAAAACCAATATATATATATATATATATTAATGGGTGTTCATTTTTAAATTAATTACATATAGGATTAGCTGAGTACATGAGGACTGAGAGACTATATTCTTGGTGAAGGGGGTAATATTTTTTCCCAGATCTACGTTAATTTCCTTGAAGCACTTGGGATATTTAGATATATTTAGAGGATTTTCCACCAAGGGATGGAGGTACATATTGTGATAGTTATATACCATATATGTCCCCAGAATTAAACATTAAATAATATTGAGTTATGCAAATAATTCACATTTAGTATATTTTTAGGATTATAGTTATAACTAATTATGCCATAACTATTACATAAGAACTCAAATATTACAATGTAGACACTTCTACACACTATCTATTTTTTTAAAAGATAAAACTATTTAAAATATGACATATTTTTTTATTTATAGAAATATACTTAAAATTCATGATAACATCATAATTTTTTTTACCCAACCTTATACCTTATGGAAAATGATTCATTCACTTGGTATGAGAAGAAAAATATCATTAAGGGATATAAAAAAGGAATGAAATAATTCGTCCATGAATATTTTAAACTCCTGAAAACATTTTCACAATATCATACTTTTCACCCATAAAAGATATGTTTTTTTAAAATACCTCATTAAATCATAAGGTTACTGAAAAACATTATAGAAATAATAAACCATCATGGTAACTTACGATATATGTATCTTAATCACATTGTAGCTTTCATAGTTTTATAGAGAGTAACCTTCATGGTTACATTTTGAATACCCATCATATTATATTTGCTAAATCTATTATGATAAAAAATATCATTTTACTATGTCTCATTACCCAATAAATTGTAGATCCATAACAGGCTCACCTGCCTTCAGTTTATCATAGAACCACTCGTATACATAAGCAATGCCCAAGAACCATAACCTAACCATAACACATAAATCATGCGTAAAGGAAAAATAACATTTCCACTTTGTAATCACAAAATATAATTTTAACATATTTATATATTTAAATCATTATTAAAATAATTTTCAATAATGAAATACATGAAAAGGGAATATGGTATTTATTTTCTTTTAAAACATTACGTCTTCTAGAGGAATCCAAATATCAAATAATGGTCATAGCGGTGGAAAAGTCATTATCGATATATAGGTTAAAAAACATAGCTTTTGTCATTTAGTAAAACACTTAATAAAAAAATATTCCTTTTTAAAACATTTAAATGAGATGAAATTTAAATTTGGTTGATTATACACTGTCTAAAATAAGGTGGTGTATAACATTACAATATGCCTCCATGAAAGGATATTGAGAGGAAGTCCCTTACCTCATGTCTGAATTGTCTCGTACATTCTTTATTTTACTAGATAATTAACATAGGTTAATTTATAATTTCATTATAAACTTTTAAAATTTTATTATTCCCATTATATCACTTATTTAGAATTTTATTACAATTACTTAATTATTTAAGTTCACATCGAATGTTTTGTCAATATTTTGTACTTGAATTCAAAAATGAACATGGTATGATGTAAATTTTTCCATGTGGTCATAATTACATCATATAAATAATACTATTCATGGAATAATTTTCTTTTAATTAAATTTATTATACATTTGAATCAAACCATTAATTATGTTAATGAAAAATGAACAACTTTATAATCACAGAGACGGTATGTTGTACGTACACATGAGTAACATTTTTATTTTTCATCGATCATAATGGAAATAAGGTAATTATTATTTTTTGATTCAATAACTATCATAACATCATTAATATTATATTAATAATTTAAATATACTTATATATATATATATCATACAATATATTTGTTGAATAAAAATGAATCACATCGCTTCCTGGAGGTGATAGTTCACACATACGCATGAACGATGTTATCATTTTTATGTGTATGGATAGTAAGAAAATAATTGATATATTATTATCTTATAATGATTAATATGACGTTAATATAACATATTAAATATAATCCTATCATTAAAACCAATCATGGGAGATGGTTATGGAAAACAAATTATATCGTTTTGTGGAGGTGATTATTCACACGTACGCACAAATGATAAATTCAATTCCCATTTGATGGAATTGAAGATGGATTTAGGTGATGATATTAACATAATAATATATTATTATATTTAGGATAATTTATTTATTATCTCATCATGTTTGGAGGATATTTAAAATAAGTGGAATAAGAAATAAAATAGAAAAACATAAATAAAAACATCAACTTTTTTCCGATTGATCACCTTTATTAACACGTTAACACCTCTATGGAGGGTGTTCTACCTAACATAAGTCCTCATGAATGTGGGAGGTAATATATTAAGGGTTTTTTTCAGATATTTGATTAACCAAAAGGGTTTTTATGTTTAAGAAATAGATAATAAGAGTTCTTTTTTATTGGAGAGGGGAGGGGCACACTTGGAATTTTTAAAAGTGTTAAATTAATATAAATTAATTTTACATTACAAATTGGTAAAAGTTGATTTAGTTCCAATAAATGATGATTATGGTTATAAATCCATTCATACAATAAAAAGTATTCTTGTTTCAGATATTTATTAATCATTTTTTTATGTTTTAACCCTTTTAACTGTTACCATTTTATTAAGTAATTTAGACTGTGAGAATTAAAATAATTACTCTAACATGTCAAATGACAAATTAATGAGTCATTAATTCCATTTAATGATTTAAAAAAACTACATGGCTTAATTTTTTATCTTTATAAAATATAATTAATATAATTAAATATTTTATTTCTTAAAATATAAATTATGTCAATTGTTACACTATTGATTACTTGAATTTTTTAAAAAATAATAAAAATGTTATTCCATAGAAAAAGACTATTTTAACTCATCCATAAATTTTCTAATTAATATATAAAATTCATTTATGGAAACAAATATTTCAATGTATATTTATTTTAATATTATTAATGTCATTTCATTGATTATTCATTTAATAAATCTATTAGTGTGTCATCATTATGTCATAATTAAATTAAATTATTTAAAATCTAAAAGATAAAAATAAATTATCATAATGAATGTAATATTTTTATCTTTATAATTACTATTTATATTTGAAGATATCACTTATATGACCCTATATTAAAATTTCATTAGTAATATGATACATGTTTATGAAATCATTGTATTTACTTTAAATAAAATATTATTAATCTCATAATCATATGAAAGAGGCTTAAAAAGGAAAAAATTTCGAACAAAGTATAATATTGGTATAAAATAACTTATCCAATAATATTGGAACAAGTTTTAGGGTAGTTTTATATTATTATAATATTATTTTTACCTTTAATTACCCATTTTACCTATAATTATGGTAAATAAAATATTAATGTTATTATTCCCCAAAAATTGTTTTCATCCTGTTAGATAATTTTTTTTATAATAATTACAAACTTTTATGTCCAATTTTTGAAATTATATTAAGAAAAGTGACTACAATTATTTTAAAAATTAATCTCATTGATGGACTGAGGAAACATGCTTGTATTGTAAAAACGTCAAAAGTTCACAATGTTCTCACATACAATTTCAATTGGAAATTGATTATGATGACATAAATTGAATTAAATTATAAAAATATTATCTAATTATAATTTAAAACCAATTAAAATTATAACCTAACAATATAAATAAATCATTTGAAAAAGATGTTTTAATTAAAATGTAGCATTTTCACTGTTCATTAAAAATGAATATTATTAGAAAAATACAAAAAATTCAACCACATAAATTTTTATGTCCTTATCCAAAAGAATAATTTTAATTTGACACATAATATTTATAAAACCCATAAAATTTATAATTAAAAATTTTTCTCCATTAATAGGTGGTAAAACTACCATTTAAAAATACTAGAGCTTTTTATGCTTAAAATTGGATTTATTTTAATTTTAATCCTATAAAATGTATTGTAAAAAAGTAAAATCATTTATAAAACTTGTGTAAATGTAATATATTTAGTTTTGTTCAATACTTAAAATATAACATTTTGAAATCAAGTACCATTTAAAATAATAATATTATTAATGTGTTATTTTTCAGTATAACTCAGTCTTGGGTGAAACATAAGATTTCAGAGAAACCCATTGTTACTTGTTTGGTACTATATCGAACAAAGAATCTCCATTAATTTAAAATTAATATCCAATTTATAAGTATTAAAATATATGAAAAAAGCATATTCTATAATTACCTGGGATGTCATATCCTTCCCCTTTTGAAAATTACACCCTATCAATTTTATTCAAATATCAAATAAGTGGGGTGGGGGTATTCCTCCCTCATAGAATTTTAAGATTCCTATGTTGCCACTTAAAACCAATAATTTTTCACAAAACCTTATCCTGATGAATCACCTTATTCCACAACACATTCTCTTTATGGTCAAGAATCTAGACTGGTTTTTCCTCATAAGAATGATTCTTTTCCAACTGAACTACTTCTGGAATCAAGAACATGAGTTGGATCTGGAATATAATTTATTAACATTGGAACGTGAAAAACAGTGTGTATGTGGTATAAACTCGGAGATAAATTCACTTTATAGGAAAATGATCCACCCTTATATAGGATTTTATACGGTCCAGTGAAACATGGACTCAACTTCCCCTTCTTACCAAAACACATCACCATTTTCCATTGATAAACTTTGAGAAAGACATGATCACCTACCTTGAAAGAAAGATCCTTCCAACAGTTATCCACATATGTTTTCTACCTACTCTAAGATATCTTCATGTGTTTCTGAATCAACTAATATTCTTTCTATCTGTTCCACCAATTCTAGTCTCATCAACATCCTTTTTGTGACATCATCTCAAAAAGCTGTAGTTTGATACCTCTTTCTATATAATGAATCAAATGGTTCCATATGTATACTGGAATGAAAACTATTATTATAATAAATCTCACCCGAAGAAATATGTTGATCCCAAATTCTCTGGAAATCCAGTGAACAAGAACGTAGCATATCCTCCAAGGTCCAAATTTTTTGTTCTAACTACCCATCTGATTGAGAACTAAAAATGTACTAAAATTTAATTCAGTTCTCAATGAGTTTTGAAGGCCATTAAAAAAGATAAATGTGAAACTATGATCATGATCAGATATTATGGAGAGTGGATATCCATATAACCTAATAATCTCATTAACATACAACCAAGAAAGATGATCTAGATATAGAGTATCTTGAATTTGATGAAATTGAGTAGATTTGGCCAATCTATCAACAATTACCCAAATCAAATTGTAACCTTGAGAATTATTTGGTAATCCCACTATAAAACCCATGTATATATTTTACATCTTCAAATTCAGTACTAGAAAAGGCTGAATCATCAAATTTAGATAAATTCATTCTACTTTAACCCGGTGAGAATTCAAACAGTTCTCCGCAATGTTAGCAATATCTATGTTATTTCCATCTCACCTATAATACTTCTGATGGTATATGAACATCTTTGTAGTACCAGGATAAACAGAAAATGGAGAACTATGAACTTTATATATAAACACTCTCTTGAACCATGAATCAGAATTAACAAAAAATCTATTTTAAAATCTCACTACACAATATTTATTATTGTTAAATTGAGGAAAATCACCCTTTTGAACCAATTATACCTTTTATGGAAATTTTCTATATTCCTTCTATGTTTTTTTTTGATATAAAAAATTAAACTAAAACTTGAAACAAAATAGAGTAATTTCCAGCACCAACAACTTCCTTAACAAAGTTTATCAAATCATTAATCAAAGGGGCACATTCCAAATGTAACATAGTTAATGTACCATTACTTTTATGACTTAAGGAATCATCCACTTTTTTTGATTTTCTAGGATGGTAATGAATCATGAAATCAAAATCCTTGATTAGTTACAACCATATTCTCCATCTCATGTTCAATTAATTTTATATTAATATATACTTTAAACTTTTATGGTTAGTATATATATCAAATTTAACTCCATATAGTTGATGCATCCAAAATTATAAAGAAAAAAAACCATAGCTAATTCCAAATCATGTTTCGGGTAAATTAACTAAATAGTTTTCAACGGATGTGAAGCATAAGTAATTACCTGATCATTATGCATTAGGACAAAACCATGTGCTTTCAATGGAGCGTCACTATAGATAAGAAATTAAAAATTTCTGGAAGGTAGTTCCAAAACTAGATCATTCACCAATATTATTTTTAATTCCTAATAACAATCATCATAATCTTTTGTCCAAATTAACATGACACCTTTTTTAGTTAACTTAGTTAGTGGGATAGATAACCAGAAAACAATTTCAATGAACCTCTGAAAATAGTCTGCTAAACCAAGAAAACTATGAATCTCAGTTATTTTTGTGGGTCTCGGTCATTCTTCAATAACTTTTATTTAGAAGGATCAATATTTATTCTATCTTTAGAATTAATGTGCCCATGGAATGATATTTATTTCTACTAAAATTAAAACATGTTGAATTTCCCATATATTTTATTTTATTTTATGGTTTGGAAAATAAAGCTTATAGGAATTTCATGCACCTCCATTAATTTTAGAACATACCAAAATTTCATCAATTAACATAACCAAAAACATTTCTAAGAACTCATGAAATATTATATTCATATGAACCATGAAAAAATCATGTTCATTAGTTAACCCAAATTGCATAACTATAAATTCAAAATAACCATATCTAGTATAAAACAATGTAATCAGAATTTCTTCTCCATTTACTTTCTACTAATGGTACCCCTACCTCAAGGAAACCTTTAATAAATATTTTAATCCATTGAGATAAAAAAAATCATTGATATGAGGAGAATGAAACATGTTCATAATAGTGGTGGTATTGAAGGCACTATAATCTATTAAATCTCTCATTGATCCATCTTTATTTTAAACCGACCAGATAGGACCACCCCATAGTGATGTTCTAGGTTGAATGAAACCTCTATCTAATAACTCGTACAATTAATTCTTCAACTCTGAAAGTTCAATTTGTGATATCCAATAAGACAGTTTTGAAATTTTACTAGCATCATGAACTAAGTAAAAAGTAAATTCCACTTATCGATCAGTAATACAAGAAAAATCATTATAAAAAACATTAAGATACTCATTTACCACTGGCACACCATTATTCTACACAGTTCCTTTTTTAAACAATATGTACAAGGTAACATTCATTCCCATATTTTAATAGTCTCTCATCTTCTTGATATGTTATCAATGGTATGAGTTCATTCTTGTAGACAAACTGAAATTCATTCTGAAATGAATCTTCTTTAGATCTACAGTTAATCTTAGCATGGTAAACAGAAAGCCAATCCATACCCAAAATAACATCAAACTCTACTAGAGGGAAAAAATAAGGTTTTTAGGTATATTATTTCCATATACAGGGATACAAATATTCTTATAATTTTTTTGCCTCAACATTTCCCCTAAGTGTTTTTTATTTATGTTCTTGATTCATTTCTTTAGTAGGAACATCCAATTTACTAGAAAATTTATCAGAAATGAAATAATATATTGACCCTAAATCAAATAACATATTGGAATAATTTGAATAAACAAATAATTTACCTGATACCACTTTATTTGATGGCCCAACATCTATTGAAGTAGTTTCATTGGATTTCTCCACACCTTTATACTAATATTCTAGATACTTACCATCATTCAAATTATTCATCGGATAGAAATTTTCATAATGATCGATATAATTACGATTAAAACATTTAACTTATGTTTTATCATAATTTTTATTACCATTACCTCGATCTTTTTTAGTGTTGTGAAAATCCTTATGTCCCATTTTACAACATTGGAAGCAGTTAAAAAAATTTAGAAGGAATTCTCCAGTGTGTTTTTTACCACAATTATCACAAATGGTAAACTTAATTTTCATACCTTAAATATTTTTGGGGGAATTATTCCCTTTCTCCTTCCACCTCTAAACCTTTTTTTACTATCCATCGAAGAACACATGATCATCTACAAAGTCCATTACCACCATGTATGCACATGAAACAAGTTTTTCATAACATTTGAACTCATGAGAAGCCAATGACCTTCAATACATTGGATTTAATCATGAGTAAAAATGTTGATTTTATTATAAAGACCCCGAATGAAATTTGGATCATACATTTCCAATAGGGTAAAACTTTATTTGAAAGAAGCCCCTGAGTCCTTATCTTGCCTCAATAATAATAATTGTTTTTCTACCTTAAGTGGAACTATGTTGGGGAAATATTTCTTAAGAAACATATTTTTGAATTCATCCAAAAAAATATCATAAGTATCCTCACTATCCCTAATAATCATAAACATAACCATCACTAATAGGCTTCACATTAAGAATACTAAATACCAAGACTTTCCAATTAATTTTCTAAACACCCCATTACATCAAAAATCTTTTATTGTTCTTTAATCCAACCTTTATCTTGCATGGGGTCAGATGGTCCTCTGAATGATGGGGGATTTTTCCTCATGAAAAGATACACTATATACATGTTCCTCTATGGTTTATTTTTTTGATCTCGTTCATAGCTACCACTACCATTTATAGCCTGTGTCAATTGCACCATCACTACAACAAATTGTTCAGTTCCATTTCCGACTATCTCAGGTTGATGATATGGATGGTACATTTCCTATGGATGCCATCCTAGCATAAGTACCCAATTTAATTTAAGGAAAATCATTCGGAAAATATAAATCTTAGACAAACCAACATGGTAATCTTAAAATTATATATCATTTCAATTTGACCATAATTTAAAATAATTTATGGATATTCTATTAAAAATATCCTAACCCCTAAATTTATCTAAACCGACCTTCGATACCAACTATAAAGCCACAAAATAAAAAATTACATAATCTTGAGTTATGTCGAGAATTCACATTGAATATATTTTTAGGTTTATAGTTTTAGAGAATTAGGCTACAAATATTACATAACTACTCAAATATTACAAAGTAGACACTTCTACTAACTATCAATTTTTTTTCCAAAATATAAAACTCTTTATAACATGATAGATTTTTTTCATGACAAAAATATTCATACCAATCGTCTTTACTAATTCAATTATCTTAACCATTGATATACCCTGTGGAAAATATTTCAAAAAATTTAGATGAGCACAAAAAGATAAGTAAGGGATATAAAATAAGGAATGAAACTGTTAGACCATAAATTTTTTAAACCCATGAAACCATTTTCACAAAATCATGTTTTTCACCCATAAAACATAAGTTCATAAATATAACTCATGAAATAATATGAATCTTGAAAAACTTTTTTTCAATCATAAATTATAAAGTTAAATTGTGTCATTCATCCCATACATACATTGTAGCTTTCACAACTACATAAAGAGTATCCTTCATTGTAAAATTTGGAATACACATCAAATTATATTTCGTAAATTTATTAAGAGAACCTTATCATTTAACTCCATATCTTTACCCAATCCATTGGAGATCTATCATGAGCTCACCCGCCCTTAGTGTATAATGGAACCACCTGTATACATTATTAGAATTGGTTACCTATAACCAAATTCTTTGTACATTATGATAAACATATATTCATTGGATGGATATGAATAATCTCCTTTTCACATCATGATTTTTCTTCAATGTAACATTTCATTTCATAATGTACTAAGAATAGCTATCACAACAAAAGGTTATAGTGGATCCCCACTATGATGAGAACCCAAAAGTTCCATGAAACTATTGTTGAGAATGTGTTCAATATCCAAATAATATAGTTTTAAGGGAAACAGATGATACATGATATTAGGTGTGGATACTCATAGGATTTTGAGGCAGCTTATCATGGTGTATGCCCTTAGTAATGTTCAGGATGATATTATGGGAATGAGACCCGCTAGTATAAAATATACATTTATAAGTGTTGTTGATGTTCATGTCTTCAGATTTGTGTAATGGTCCTTATATATTAAGATTATTTTTAGTGGGTATTATTAATCACACACTTAGATGTATTAGAGAAAACCATGATGACATATGTTCGTGTTGAGGTAAGATATATTGGGTGCATCATTAGTAAAACTGCATTATTGAATAATGTGAGAAAGTATTTGTCCCTTCTATTCTATAATGGAAGCTGATATCTCATTTCATTTGATGGAAATGATATTGCCTAAAAAATCCCTGGCCATGGTGTGCTATAGGAAATTTCAAATTCTGGGATGTTAAATAATGAGAAATCGAGAAAATGGGTTGATGGAACTTGCATAAAACTTGGTTTATTGGAGATATCGAGACAAAGGGATTATATTACATGAAATTGTTCGTATAAGGTTTCATGTTGTTGCAGAATTAAATTATTTCTATATGGATTCCTTTGTGTGTTTCTAGATTCTATCCTTGGACTTTAGGAATCTTCACCTAATTCCATTGAGAAAGAGTCCGAGAGGGTCACACACTTTGTGTATTTAGTATCTTAGTTAAATAATATATTATTTATTATTTAACAATTTGAATAATGATTATTCCAGGTTGTGGTTTAATGATTATTTATGGATGCCTAATCAAATTTATTTACATACCAGTTATTTGAGAGAATATAATTTTTGTGGAATAATTATTAAATATTAATTTTCTATTTAGTGAATTTAACATTAAAATATTCATATGATTATAATGTATTGATATTTATTAAAATAAATAAATAGCCATTATTCATGGTTTAATAAATATGGCTGAGGATTGTAGGATCGATTTAAGGGTCTACTGAGAGTGATTAATATTAAATATTATTCTATTAAATAATTTTTAATTATAACTCACATGTTAAGCACGTGTTAAGAAATAATAATTTTTCTATTATTATTTGAAATGAGAGTTTATATAGTATTAATAAAATAATTAAGGAACTTTTGAAAATTATATATTATTACCCCAGTGAATTAAATACACAGTTATATTATTCTTTTATTAGACTGGCACTAGTGGAGGGACACATTTTGGTTGTGCACAAAAAATTGGAGAAATGCTCTCAAGCCTATAGAGTTCATCCCTCTCCAAGAATGCTCTCTGGAATGAAAGAGATCCTCCTCTACCAAATCATGGAGAATGCTTTGGAAGTGGTTCTCAAGGTGATAAAAGTTGGGCATCACCAGTGCAATGATAATTTGTGTATGTACCTGAAGACTCCTTCAGCAACGTCCGAAGATACGCAAAAAATGTGTGGATCACCTCTAGAGGAGATCTTCCCATGATCTCTACAAAGCAATGAAGGAACATTGTAGACTTGTGGTCAGACACATCAATAAAGAAAAAATCACCTTGGGGGAAATTATTTGATTTTATTTATTTAGTTATAAATAAAATATTTTAATCCTCCCTCTTGGATCCTGGTGAATTTCTACTTTCTATTAATCCTTTATTAATTTCTATGGATACTGGAATTCATCATCGTATTGCCCCTATATTTATCATCGATTATAGAAAGAATACATGTTGGGATCTATCCCTCCCGCACTTCCGCTCTTCCCAAAACCTACAAGTGGTATCAGAGTGGGAAAATTATTGTTTATAATTATTTAAATAATTCATTGATGAATTTTGATTTAATAATTTAGTTTTTTAATTCATGTTTAATCATTATTTTAATCCGAATTAGTAAATCTATTTCTTCCTCTATCATTTCCCATATATCTAACAGATACGATTAATTTTATGATTAAAATCGTATTAATGATCTCATCCAGAGGTGACAAGGGTTCTATCCAGGTAACAAAATAGTACAAATCATATAGGCAGATCTACATGTCATGTAGTTGTGTTCAGTGCATCATAAGTAGTTTGAAAATTACTCAAGCCATGTGCATTTATGACATGTGGTGGAGTTAATTATTACCCTGCATGTTTACTAGGACATACTGGTGCATGGTTAGTTAGAATACATTCCATGTGGCCCACTAGACATGGTATGTAGTCCCTTTTAGGTCAGGGCCAGGCTGTGTATCACATACACAACGTAGCCGATTGGTGACCATGTAATGTGGAGTCAACACAGCATGTGGACCACTAGACATGCTATGCACTTAAATATTTCTTAAGTATGCCAGACACACCGAGTCCCTAAAAGTGTACTTTGGATACACAGTGGAGAATTTACAGGCCATGTAGATCAGATCAACATTCCATGTACTGTTACTAGTTATGTATTTTTAAAATTTATTATATTATGTAACACTTGAGAAATGTACTTGTGTGTGGGAATAAATCTTTGACACACCTTATGATGGGATTTAATATATATATATATATATATTATTAATATATGTGTAATATTCAATATATACTCATCATGTATGAGTTGTATTACAGTTTTTATTACATGTGCATGCTAAATGTCACAACGAATAAAATGTATACACATATAATACATGATTGGTAGTTTTGGACGGGTATTGACTAGGTTACCTCCAAGGAACAAGTTATTTACATAGTTAATTTTAAATGAATAAATTAATTATTTTAAAATTACAATGTATGAGAATCTCAAGGAAATTTAGAAAAATTATTATGATAAAAGGATTGATTAATTAAAGATAATAATTAATCTATTTGAGTGCAATTTATCTTAAATAAAAATGAATAAATAATTGAATGCTAGTTTTATTAAATGGATAATTTGTTATATTCACGTGGATGATCATGAGCTATACCAGAACATGGTATGCGATTGGTTTCACTTTTAATTTATTATTAAATTAAATTTCTATCCTACGTGCATTCTCTCCTCATTAATTTATAGGGCTTACATGCCCATGGTTTCGTTTATGTAAAACCCCTTTTATCACTCAATTTCATGTGAGTAAAATCATTTGAAAAGGATGGATCTCACATGCTAGTGGAGGAGGTTCAAGTTTGGAGCTGAGTCAAAACCAATCCAAGGAGATACAAAGGTTGATGGGTGGAAATCTGTAAACATGAACCGAATTGTTTCAAGGTGCTTCCCTCCTAGGTTAGCGGTTAAATTATCAACCGCTAGATAATCTTACCATTAGAATAAGCTCATGATCATACCCTTTATTTTATTTTTGTCAGTTTCATGGATTTTTCATTATGGATGTATTCTCACAATCACATAATTAATGAATTAAGAAAGCATGCAATATGGAACTAAAATAAACTTGATTATGAATAAATATTATCTAATACATGTTTAATCACTTAATCTACTCATAATTAATTTTAACAAGCATGTGAATGGATAATAAATAAATATTTTTTCATAAAGGATAAAATAACCCAATAAAACATTAAGTCAGTATATCCCTCCATTAATTTGGCCAGAATCGAACCATAGTTCAAAGAGCATGACCATCCAAAGATGGGGTGATTTCTATTATCGGAGAATTATAATATATGGTTTTGGGTTCACATGACATAGTATAAATCAAGAGATGACTTCCAAAGTAGGAATTGGTGTAACTGAGAGGAAAAGTTTGAGGAAATCCAAAATAAAGGATTTCAAGATTAGGGAGTCCACTCAGTGGATCAAGGATATGTGAGTTAATACAGTTTGAATTTGGAATGCCTACCTAAAACCTTTCAAATTTCATGAACATACAAAGATGGGGTAATACCAAGGGAAATATGGATCCTTAACAATATAATGTCCATGAAAAAAGATATTTCGAAGCCAACGGTGCGATATATTGAGTTTTTATAAAATTTTGAGATCCAAATGAATATTTATTAATTTATTTGTCTTAATTTTATCAGATAAAGTAATAAAAATCTATTTATCTTATTTATAGAAATGAAATTAAAAATTGCATTAAAAATATCATTGTGATCCATACTAGAGAAGAAATCCTTTTCACTGGCACTAATTTCCCGGAGTGACAAAGGAATCTTTGGGTCATCCTTCTCCATGAAAGGAAAATATGTGCTAGAAGAACCGTTACATATAGAAAATAGAAATGAGGTAAGTGAAAAGTAGTTCTCTCTGTATGATAAACTTCTTAATGATGATATTGATGTTTAGTGCCTAATGTTATCATCCATGACCACTGATATCTTAAATCAACATGAAGAAATGGATACATATATCATGATGTCTCACCTTCAGGATCTATATCAAGAGAAGGTGAGATAAGGTAGTTATAAGATATCCAATGCTTTGTTCACCACTAATATTGGAGTGTTTGTGCAAATTAGGCCTCATGTAGTCAATCTTATCGACTATATAGAGTATCTATAAATCTTAGTGATTAAATTCCCAAATTATTTGCGTACAAATATCATTCTATCATCACTGCCAAAGGCCTTATCTAGATTTATTGTGAATTATAATATGAGAAATAACGAGAAGAGTATATCGTAACTTTTGATCCTGATTCTCTAAGTGGATAAGTACATGGAGCATTGAAAACACACAGTCCTTATGGGGAATAGGAAGAGGAAGGACAAGGAAAAGGGGAACAATATTTATAAGTAGTTTAAATCCCTCGAGCTCCATATGACAAATAAAAAGAATATCCATGGGCAGGGCAAGGAAAATGTGGAAGTATACATTGCATGTGGCAAGTCAAGACACTAGAAGAGAAACTGCACCTATGGTCAAGGGGAATCCAAAGGTTTATTTGTTATCGAGTTAAATAATTACATTTCTACACATTGGGTATTAGATATAGATTTTTTTGCTCACATCTATATTCAAATGTAGGAATTGAGTAGATTTTAGGGAATTACCAGAGCATAGGTAGACATGTGAGCTTGAAATGGTGTGAGGCTGGCTGCTCTGACCATTGGTGACTACCACATCAAATTTCCCACATGAATGATTTTGGTTTTACATATATGTAATTATGTACATAGTGTTACCAAAAAATTAATTTCTATTTCAATTTTGGATATAGATGGGTTTATCTTCAAGTTAGGAAATTAAATTTGTTTCTTTTTTAAGGACAACATATGTTATTTTATGAAACATTTAAATAATGGTCTATATGTATTAAATTATTAAAACCAAGTGTTGGAAATTGATAAGGAATCATGTTTTCATGAATCATATTACACCTAGCTATAGAATCATCATCATGGTCATGTAAATGAAATGTGTTTTACAAAGCTATGTCAAGATAGTTATTTAGACACTTCTAAGCTAAAACCACTTAATACATGTCACAATTGTTTACAAGGGAAAATGACCAAACCGCCATTTTTTGGATAGGGAGAAAGGGCTATAGAGATTCTAGGATTGGTTCACACTAATGTTTGTGGAACATTTCCAGTATACGAAAAAGTTGGATATTCTTACTTTTTAACTTTTACTGATGAATTGGTTAGATATTGATATATTTACTTGATGATGTAAAAATCTAGGTCCTTTGATACGTTCAACTAATTCAAGATTCAAGTAGAGAATTATCTTGTTAAGAATACAAAAAAGATTTAATTGGATCATGGTGTATAATATCTTAACAAAGAGTTCATTGCATTTTTGTAGAAGTTTTGGATTTTATCTAAACTCACTCCACCATATACACCAAAATGGAATGGTGTTAGTGATAGGAGGAATCGTACCTTGTTGGACATTGTAAGGTTGATGATGATTCATGCAGATATTCCATTTTTCTTTTGGGGATATTCATTACAAACAATGGTATAGACATTAATCTGAGTACCAACTAAGGTGAAATATGGAATTCCTTTGAGTTATGGAGTGTAAAGAAACCCATTTTGTTGCATACATGTGAATGGGGATGTAAAGAATTTGTTAAGGCTTTATATGAAAACAAACTTTCACCCCAAGGAATGCGGTGTATCTTTATAGGGTATCCCAAAGAATCCATTGGATACTACCTTTACAACCCCTCATACATGAAAGTAACTGTCTCTAGAAAATACATCATTGTTGAGAGGGAACACAGACTCAAAAAGAATAGTGGGGGTAATATTGACTTTGATTAAGTTGATGCTCAAGATAAATATGAGTCGGTACAGGAACAATTTCCACAGGTTCCCATGGAAGAATTAGTCCTTAAAACAAAAGTACTGTGTATGATCTCAAGAGAGGTATGGGAACCAGAGAGATATGGTTTTCTAGTCACTAAAGATGGTGACTAATTATTATTGGAAAATGATGGACCTATATCTTACAAGGAGGTAGTAATGATCTCAGAAGCTGTAAGATATCAAGAAGCTATGAATTTTGAGATGAATTCCGTGTATCAGAACCATGTTTCAGTTTTGGTCGATGCGCCAATTGATGTAAATCCTATTCGGTGTAAATAGGTATTCAAGAAGAAACTCGACAGGGAAGGTAAAGTATGTAACTATAAAGCCTAGCTAGTGGCTAAAGGGTTTAACCAACATCATGGAATTGACTATGATGAAACATTTTCTCAAGTGTCCATGTTTAAATATATTATAATCATATTTCCACCATGACTATGAGATTTGGAAGAAGGATTTGAAAACTGAATTCTATAATGGGAACCTTCTGGAAGATGTATATATGACACAACCAGAAGGGTTTCTGACACCAGGTGATACCAAAAGGATTTTCATGTTGCAAGGATCCATTTATGGATTGAATAAAGCATTTAGGTTATAAAACATTTGATTTGATAAAATCTATAAAATAATTTGGTTTCATTAAATAATGTGAGGCATGTGTTTACAAAAGGATTAATGGGAGTGTGGTCATTATCCAAGTAGTATATGCTGGAGACATTTTAATTATTATAAACAACATACTTGTCTTAAAATCTCTTAAGTACTAGTTAAACAAGTTCTTCTCCATGAAAGACTTTGGTGAAGAAGCCTATACTATTGTGACCATGATCATTTAGGATAGATCCAAGAGGATGCTTGGACTAAGTCTAAGTACATATATTCACTAGATACTAAAGAGATTTAGTATGGTATAATCCAAGAGGGATTGGTTCTATTGTCTCAGGACATATATATTTCTAAGAAAATGTGTCCCCAAAAACAAGAAGATAATGATAGAATGAGTAAGATCCCATACAAATCAACAATAGGATCTATCATGTATTCCATGTTATTTAATAGAAATGATGTTGCTAATGCACTGATCATGGAAGGTAGATGTGAAGAAGATACAGGAGAATGAAACTGGATAGCTGTTAAGACAATACTTAAGTATATAATAACTACGGATATGTTCTCTTTGTAAGGAGGATACGAGGATCTTATCATCAGAGGGTATGCTGATGTTGGTTCTCAGATAGATTAGAATGATCTGAAGTTGAAATCAGGATATGTTCTCTATCTCAATGAAGGTTCTAGGAGCTGGAAGAGTTCAAAGTGTCCAGTTTTCACCAATTCTACAGCGGAGTCTAAGTATATAGGGGTATCTAATGCAGCCAAGGAAGCCTTTTATATTCAGAACATTTTCTAGGAGATTTATGTGGTACCTAGATGTAAATACCCTATAACAATATATTATGATAATACTGTAGCTAAGGATCATAAAAAAGATTCACGGTCACATCAATAGAAAAAGCACATACTCCAAAAGTATCACCTCTTGAGAGATTTATATCAAAGGGGTGATGTTTTAGTGAGCAGAGTATCCATGTAATAGAACATGGATAACCCCTTGATTAGAGGTCTATCTTGGTAGTAGCATGAATATAATGTGAGAGCTAAAGGACAGAAGAATGTAAGAAATTTTCTCTAGTAAAAGTGGAAGTCTGTTGGAGTTGGTGCCTTATAACCAACATTTTTGTGCTTCATGATTAAAATATATTCATTAGATGGATATAAATAAACTTATTTTCACATCATGATTGTTATTTTTCATAACATTGCATGTGATAATCTCCTAAGAGTAGCTGTCACACTAAATGGTCATAGCGGATCCGTGCTATGATGAGAACGCGGAAGTGCTATGAAACTATTATTGAACAAATGTTCCATATCTAGAATCTATCATTTAAAGGTACACAAATGATATAGGATATCATGGGTGGATACTCATTTTACTTTGAGGCACATTCTCATTGTGTAGGCCCTTAGTAATTTTCATGAGGATATTACGAGAATAAGACCCGCCAATATGAAATCCAAATTCATAAGTGTCACAATTTTTCCTATTTATAGACAAATTTATTTGTCTTTTAAACATTATGATTAGTATTAATGGGTATTATGACTCGTCCACTTAGATTTGTTGGAAAAAAACAAGATGAAATATGTTCACGGTGAGGTAGAATATGTTGGGTGTGACATGACTAATACAACATTAATGACGAATGCGAGAAAGGAATTGTCCCTTTTCTTCCATAAAAGTTGTTTATATCTCATTCCCATTGATGGAAATGGTATATACTTAATAAATCCATGTCCATGGTGTGATATAGGAAAGATTAAATTCAGAGAAGTCAAAGAATGAGAAATCGAGGACATGGGTTGATGGCACTTGCATGCAACCCACTTGATTTGAGATATTGAGACAAATGGATTATATTACACTGTAAGAATTCGTATGAGGTGACATGTCATTATGGCATTAAATTCTTTCTCTATGGATCCGTTGGTGTGTTTCTAGATTCTAACCGTGAAATTTAGGCTGGTTCGTCTAATTCCATTGAGAAAGAGGCCGAGAGGGTCACACACAAAGTGTATTCAGTATCTCTGTTAAATAAAATATTATTTATTCTTTAACAAGATGAATAAACATTTTTCTCGGTTGTGGTTTAATAATTATTCATGGAAGCCTGATCACATTTATTTTGACACTAGTTTTTTCTGAGAATACAATGTGTGTGGAATAATCAATTAATATTTATTTTATATTTAGTGAATGTAATATTTATATATTTATTGGAGAGTAATTCATTTATATTTATTTAATAAATAAATATTCATTATTCAAGGTTTAATAAATATAGAGGTGGATTAGAGGACCGAGTTAATGATCCAGTGAGAAATAATAATATTTAATATTATTTTATAAAATAATATTTGATTAAAACTCACAAGTTAAGCACATGTTAGGAAATAATAAAATTTCCCTTATTATTTGACATGGGATTTCCCAAGGATTAATGAAATAAATAATGCACTTGTGAAAATTATTTTATTACAACTATGTTGAATTAAATACCTTGTTATATTATTCTTTTATTAGTCAAGTGCTAACAGAGGGGTGCATTTTGGTTGTGTACAATGAATTGAAGAAAAGATCTCAAGACAAGAGGGTTAATCCCTCTACAAGAATGCTATTATGAATGAGGGATATCCTCCTCTATTAGATCAAGGAGAACTATTTGGAAGTGGTTCTCAATGTGATTAAAGGCTAACATCACAAGCAAAAGGATCATCCATTCAAGAGCCCAGAGACTCCTTCATCAACATTCGGAGATGCGAGGAACACGTGTGGATCATCGCTAGAGGAGATCTGCTATTGATCTCTACAATGAAACAAAGGCACACTGCAGAACTATGGTCAACCACATCAACAAAGAAAGAATCACCTTGGAGGTAATTCATGGATTTAATTAATTAAATTATAAACAACATATGTTGATCCTCTCTCGTGGTTCTAGAGGTAATTCTTCCTTTTCTAAATCCTTGATTCATTTCCATGGATACTGGAATTCATCATCGTATTGATCCTAAATTAATCATAGATTATGGAAAAAATCCATGTTGGGCACCAGCCCTCCCATGCTTCCTCTATGCTTATAAACTGCATACAGAAGAAATGCCCAAGAACAGTAACATAATAATAATACATAAAACATACATAAAGGAAAAACTACCATTTCCAATTTGCGATCAAAAGATATAATTTCAAGATAATGATATAATTAAACCATTTTAGAACCATTTTCAATAAAAATATACCGAAAAAGTATATATGGTATTTATTTTTCATATAAAAACAATACAACTTGTATATGAAGCCAAATATCAAATAATGGTCACCACAATAGAAAAGTCTTTGTCACTGTATAGGTTAAAACAATTCTTTTTTCATTTAGTAAAAGGCTTCGTAAAAAATATTACTTCTAAAAACAAGTAAATTATATTAAAAGAAAATGTATTTGATTATACACCATATAAAAGTAGGTTGTGTATAACAATAAAATATGCCTCAATGAAAGGAGATTGATACAAAGTCCTATACATCGAGTATGACTTGTCCCATACATTCTTTATATTTCTCAATAATAAATTTTGGTTAATTTATAGTTTATATAATAACTTTTTCATATTTTTATTCCCTTTATGTCACTTATTTATAATTTTATAACAATTACTTAATTATTTATGTTCAAGTCAGACGTTTTTCAATATTCGGCACTCGAGTTCCAAAATAAACTTGGTATGATGTAAATTTGTCCATGTGGTCATAATTACATCATATCCAATATTATATTTATGATATAATGATCACATTATTAAATTAACAATATTATTTAATCAAACCATTAATTATGGTTATGGAAAATTAACAACATTATAATCATGGGGATGGTAGTCCATATATACGCATGAGTAACGTTTTCATTTTTCATTGATCATTATGGAAATAAGGTAATTATCATTTTATCATCCAATAATGATCATAACATAATTAATATCATATTAATACTTTAAATATACTTATATATATATATCATAAAAGTGATTTAGTGAATAAAAACAAATCACATCACTTCGCGGACGTGCTCATTCACATGTACGCATGAATGATGTTATCATTTTTATGGACATGGAAATTAAGAACATAATTGATATATTATTATATTATAATAATTAATATGTCATGAATAACACATATGAACATTAAATCCATCATTATAACTATTCATGAGAGATGATTACAGAAAATGAATTAAATTAGTTTGTGGAGGTGGTAGTTCAGACATACACACAAATGATTAATTAAATTCCCATTTTATGGAATTTGATATGTATTTAGGTTATGATATTAACATAGTAACATCTTATTATATTGAGGATACTAGAGTTATTATCCTATCATTGTTGGAGGATATTTGATGGAAGTGGAAGAAGAAATAAAATAGAAACCCTTAAAAAAAATTACCTTCACTTAGAATGATCACCTTTATAAACACCTTAACACCTTTATTAAGGGTGAATAAAATTGTTGTTCTACTTTATACTTGTTCGATGGGGTTTCATTTTTTGTTTTGAGTTTTGGTTTTTTTATGGTGCTGTCAGAGATCACGACTATGTCATGCCTCTGTTTCATACTTTTCGATGTGATTACATCACTCTATTATGATGATTTGGTTTCTTCTATAATATTAGGGAATGAAAACAACATGTTATGTTGTTCTAAGGTAGTTTTGACAAACTTCATCATTCTCTGATGACTGTTCTGGTGTTTGGAAGGTGGCAACGATGTTTGTTCTTAGTCGACATAGGAGATTGTGATTACTCTTGATGATCGCCGGTGATGTGACCTATGCTAATGACAACTAGAGATGTGTTTTGATGATTTGGTGAATATTCAATTTGATCTACTCAGGTGGTGTGAAACCTTTTTTTTGAACTTTGAATAATCCTCTATTTTTGTTTTTGGTTCTCGCTTGTTGTAGGTTTTCACCTAGCATTAAAAGCAGATTCTGAAAACCAAATAAAAATTAATTTTCAGTGAATAACTATTTATAGTCAAATATATGACTTATATAACCCAATATTAAAATTGTTTTAATAATAAGATACATGTATATGACATCATTGTTTTTACTTTAATTAAAATTTTATTAATGTAATAATCATAACCAAGTGGCTTAAAAAGACAAATATTTTGGCCGAAGTATTTTATTGGTTTAAAATAACTCATCTAATATGACTGGGACAAGGGCTAGGGTAGTTTTATAATATTATAATATTATTTTCACCTTTAATTACATGATTTACCTTTAATCGTGGAAAATAAAATAGTAATGTTACCATTCACTAAAAATTATTTTGATCATATTAGATCACATTTATCATACTAATTACAACCATGTATGTCTATTTTTTAAAATTAAAATCACATAAGTGACTATAATTAATTTAAAAATCAATCCTCTTGATGGATTAGAGAAATATGTATTTAAATATAAAATGTTCAAAAGTTCACAAAGATTTTATATCCAATTTCAAATTGAATTTTATTCCAATGAACTAAATTGTATTAAATTTTAAAGAATTTATTTAATTATACTTTAAAACAAATTAAAAGGATAAACTAACTATATAAACAGATATGAAGAAAAATTAGGTTTGAATAAAAATGCAATATTTTTCAGTATTCCTTAAAAAATGAATCGTATCAGAAAAATAAAAAAAATTCAATAAAAGGAAATTTTGAAGTCCTTCTTACAAAGAAGAAGTTCAATTTTTCAAATAAAATTTATAAAATCATTAAAATATAGACTTAAAATGGTTTGTCCATCAATATGTGGTAAATCAAATTTTTTAAATATTAGAGCTTTTTTTGTTTAAAATTTGATTTAATATTTTTTTAAGAAGATAAAATTTATTGGAAGAGAGTAAAAAAATTTAATACCATGTGTAAAAATTATATAATTAGTTTTTTTCATTCCCACCAATACAACAACTATGCATTAACTACAATTTAATATAATAATATTAAAAATGTATTATTTTTGGGAATAACTCAATCTATTGTGAAATGTAAGATTTCAGATAAATGGATTATTGTGTGTCAGGTATGCTATCATAAAAAAATTTCCTCTTTAAAGTAAAATTAATATATTATTCATAAATATTAATAGATATGAAAAACAATTATTCAATAATTACCTAGGTTGTTACATACCATGCGATGTCTCACGATGTGATTTGGGTAATGTAAATAGAATTTATTTTTTTCTTAAATCCTTTTAGGTATCCATAAGAGGGTTTTCATTTAGTGATATGTGGTATACATAGTGATATGTGAGATGATACCCTGACTTGGGCTATGGAAACCAATGAGTGACTAGGTATTTGTATTTCCATGGGTTTTTTGTTAGGATCTAGACCATGCACATTAAGGCCAGGGTTAAGGAGAGCCTTTAGAGTATGGTATTATTGTAGGAAGTCATTTTAATATTAAGTTATTTATACAAGAGTTTATGCATTGAATTTATAGTGTGTGTGAGTGTAGTCAAAAGGGAAATTGTGTGATATAGTATTCTTGGTGTGCGTGTGTGTCCTGTAAGTCTTGATGTGATTACACGAGGTGTGAATGTGTGGCACATGATACCTTTTAATTTTTTTCTATGACTATAACTTCTCTGCTATGACCTCTTGTTTATGAACTATTTTCCAGTGGAGTTGTTATATCTAGTACTGAGGTGATAGTTAGATCATTATGGATTGGTTATCCTCATCAAGGATATCAAGTGCTTGCGAGACATTCAATGACGATGATGGTAATACCTAGATATAGGGTAAGGGTATGATGGAATTTTGGCCTTACATAAGAACTTTGGATTTCAATATGATACAAGTTGGATATCAAAGACATGTTTAGCTAGTGTGGGAGTAATACATGCATGTTGTCAAACTGGAATGGGAGAAAGTCCATGTAGTGATGATTGAGATCCAATTCATTGGGCATGAAATGTGGATGTACCATCATACAAGGGTATAAAAATAACTTAGTATAGAGTGTGATTTGTCCTATAATGGTATAACATGGGAATATTACAAATGGAAATAGCGTACTGAACCAATGCATGGACCTCATTGAAGGTTTTAAGACATATGTTTATTGATACTAGAATCTTTCTAGAATGAAACTAATGTGAGTTTAGTTTTTTTTCAGGGTGGCCTAGTTAGCACCTGATGACATCAAAGATGTGTCTACATAATGGTCATGTTTATTTATAAATTTCATTTCATCATGTATACACAGATATATTAAATATCATATTACGGTTTCTTGGTGATACCCTAATGAGATATGCTTCTCAAACCCTGTACAGGCACTCTAGTGCATGTGAAGGCATTACGTGTGATTGCTAGTTGAGTTGGGATACTCAATGGATCTGTATGGGGATGATCAATCATATTGGGGACTGGGTTTATGATTCCTATGGATTTAGGAGAGCCTGTTTTTATTTGGTTTACTAGTTATTGTACATGTGATAAGCCCAGTTCATGGGCAATTATATGTTGTATTTTGTTTTTAAATACTTTTAGATATAGTAGAGTGTTTAGTGATTTTCATACTCAATTGTTAATTATTTTGGATGATAATTTTTACCAATTTCGCTACTATTTTAGACATTTATATGATGGAGTAGTATCCCCACTTATATTTACACTTTTACTCTTGGAACTCAAAAATTTTCAACAACCTCTGGCATTTGGGGAGGCCTACATGAGGTCATGTGGCACTCTGGATTAGACCCAATAATTCATCTATAGGTGATAAAATGTTTTATTAAAGGATTTTCATATCTCAATATTTGAGAGGTTGTTAGATAGGTGATCCAGGAATGTGTTGGATCTTATGATGGACCTCAAACTGGCGAGTCACTTTTCTAGTGGGAAGTCCTTGTTAAAATGGCTATGGGATTACTATTCTTTCTTTTTTCAATTATGAATAATATGTTTATTGAATATAAATAGATTATAAAAGATATTATTTATATTTGTTTTTATCTTTCCCCATGTAAAAGATACCCATTTTCAATTATAATTCTAGGCATATAGGACTCACATGACATGTGCCTTCTCATGTGTGATTTAATATAGTTTCTTCTGATGTCCAGTCTTGTAAATCCAGGTACATGAGAATATCTATTGAAGATGATGAAATAACTTATTCTAGGTGTGGTCTAGATCCATTCCTGGATTATTTGGGAATTTAATGCATTTGTAATAGAACCCCAATAGGTTCAGATATTCACTAGATCCCGGAGAAATGATTCTAGGATAGTTGTGGTTTTCCTTGAGGATGTGGAAACACATAGTGGGATGTGAAGAATGACATGAGTGATATTCCTTGGGATCATATTATGGAGCACATATATCTTTTGTCATTGAGGAATGGACTAGTGGATTCATGGACAGCTGGTTTTGATATTTAGTTCTCATTGGGTTGTGGCTGAAGATCTTTGGTGGTCATACATACAAGGGATAGAGAATGCGTGAAATATTGGTGGATTTGAATCATCATTCATATTAAATGTTGTGCATGTTGAATATTTTCAGAAAGGAGATTTATATTTTGAAAAGGAATGATGAATATTGTATTAGCAATCATTTTATTGATCATGAAAATATTATCTTAATTTATGAAGTATTGTGGAGATGGTGAATGATCAGTCATTGAATGGTGGAGGTAGAATTTAGTTTATAATTGAATTATGTTAGATTAAATATAGTCTTCATAAATAACAAAAACCAAATTAAGAAGAATTATTTGGAGTAGTCAGTGGATTGGTATTGGGATTAGGTTTGTTTTGGCATAATCTGAGATTAAGATGGATCTAACGTGTGCAGTGATGTGTGTGAGAGAATTGTGGTCCAAGAACTTAGATGGCGATGAAACCATTAAATTTAATCAATTATTAGGTTCATACATAGATGAGTATGATATACAATAATAGTTATTTTGGGAGTTGAGGCAACAAGATCGAGTATCTTGGTGGCACGTCAACATGAAGAGCCACATTTTTCTCTATAAACTCAATCATAGAAAGGCTAACTAGTGGTTTTTTGTGTAATTGGGCACAATTTAATGAGAAATGTGTTAGTTGAATCATTTTATAAACAATATTTTTTTGTAATGTTTCACATCTGTAAGAAAAATTATCATTTAAGGGCTTTATACATGTATAATTAGGTTTATTGGATCATGTTATGAATCAATAATAAAATTTAATACAATAACTTTTTGTGTGTTCTATATCAGAATATATATGTGTTTTAGTTGAAACCAGATAAAACTCTTTCTTCAGATGTGTTTGATGGGTTATTTGACCATTAGAGATGCATTTTTATACGAGATTCTTATGGCAGGGAGCATCAAGGTTTTGGAATTTATTGTCATGGGTGAATCCTTATAGAAGTGAGAATCATAAGATTTGAAAAAATATATCATAAGAAATATATTTTTGTCATAAGATATGGGTGTTTCATGTTCCATATTAGTGCTCGTTTTTTTGATGATTGGATTGATTTTATTTGAGTGAATAGTGTTCTTTGGTGGCAGGTGTTACACAATTGTAGTGTGTTGTGTTCTCAATTAAAGAATGTAGAGAATTGTTGATGTTATAGAAATTGGTATATGTCATGTGTAATGGTTAGATAATTTATACCAATTATCTAGGATGAGAATAATTATGGAATTTAGGATGTAAATACATATATTTATATATGTTCCCAAAAATGATCTTTTCCATTTATTGGGTATTTCGTTTTCAGAACCAATATTAGAGGTTGAAATTTGATAGTTTAGATATATTAAAATTGTATATTTGATGTGGTTTTAATCTTAAGGAATACATTTGGTGTTTAGATGGAATCCAAAGAAGGAATTATCTAGGTCGGTGGCTGTAGTAGCCACTAGATTTCGCGTGGTGTGGGTAGTGACCGTGGGGAACTTCTAGGATCATCATCTAGGCAATGTGACATAGAAGATCTCAACTGGTCTTGATCAAGGAACAACTTAATTATATTCCTTTTCCTATTTTACACCCTCTAGGACCTTGGGATTTACTTGAATATGGGGCTTAAGAAGAGGCATTTCTTGGAAAAATTTCCTCTATGAAGGCTCTCCTTCAATTGTCTTCAACCATGGGAGAATCCCCCTCCAATGAAATGATGAATCTCAGTACTATTGAAATTTCTATTATGTTTTTGATCCTCTCTTCACATAACTCTCATTTATCTCTATTTTATTAATGGACGTGATGTTAATTCCACCAAATCATGGTGTAATTGATCATGAATGATGGGGCCTTGGATGGTTTTTTCATAGAGGATGTTTCAAGACCCAATTTCCACATTATTGGAATCCAATTCAATTGATTCAAGAAATTACCAAAATTTAATATATATATATATATATATATATATATATATATATTGGTTTAATTTATTATAGTGGAATACTAATTGAGTGTCGTGTGATAAAATATTCATACAGTATTATGATTAGGGTAATCCATGGATCCTCCAAGTTTGGTTGGTCAAGATTCTAGGATGAAAACAGTTCTCAATGAGTTTTCATGAATGTTATTCCACATTATAATAAATTAAATAATTCTTTATAATTATTTATTCATGTTTTTTAGGAAAAACAGGATCTATAATGATGTATTAGTCTTAGATGAGGCATGAACAAGCTAGGAAGAGTCTTGGAGGATCTCAGTGAGGGTGATAACTCCTATTATGGTAGGTTACAATATCATAAAACCCCACTTGTATGTTTATGAATTGGTGTTCATGTGTTCATGAATTTTTCATGTTCCTGGGTATATTTATTGTTAACCATGATACTATAAGCATGATGATTGGGGTTACATTGGTCCCCAAACACATGTTAAGTTCTTGGAAGCACTTGGGATATTTGGATACATTCTATGACTATAACACCATGTTGTGGTGGATCATGTTGTGATAAAGAGAGACCTTGGTAGGTATCATTATTTGAGTTGGGTTTTGGAAATAACATTGGTGTTTTACCCAAATCATTTTAGATATCTATAAGATTGTAATGGTTGAGTGATACACATTCTACCAAGTTCCACATGAGATAAAACCCTATAATGGATTATTGAAATTAACTATACATTTGGTAATGGTATTACATGTGGTTTTTTGTGTAGGTGATGGACCCCAAATATGAAGATAATTTTCAGGGTCATAACTTGTGTAGAGACCTAGTTTTTTTCCTAATAAGACTTTGAAATATTTTTTAATATTATTCCATAACCATGTGCTGAGAAGACATGCGATTCTAAGGCCTGGTGTACCCAAAATTAATTTTATAAAAATATTAAATAAGTTTTATATTACACACACAATGTTAAAAAAAGAAATTTGGATTACTCATAAACGGTTGGTCGGATTGTAATTTTGAGACCACGATTGATTTTATAATGTGGTGTTTACCCTAGTAGTAGCATAAAATAAGTCAGTGTGGGAAGTTCTGATCCCTTGCTCATTGGTGGTATGTTAAATGGATGAACTGAATTATTAATTTATTCATTTAATAGTTCAAAAATTATGACCTCATGGTCAAGTACTCGAATCAGAAATCTAATACTGCAATTGAGTTCCAAATGTAGGTTTTACTCTATGTGGGGTATAACCTTTGTCAGCATTGGGAGTTTGGATTAAGTGCCATTGTGGGTGAATAATTAAATAATTAAATAATTATTTATTATTATCTTATCCTAATTTAAATGTTATAAAGATGAAACTAATAGGTTTTCACTAGCTTTGGCTCACAATTCCTGTAATTTTATATTGAGAGATCCCTTCTCCCTTTGGTGAATTCTGACGAACTAATAACAATAATAATGTTTTGGATCATGGTTGATTGAAGAATGCGGAACACAACAACTTTGTCTAATCATTACACAAGTGAAATATTCATAAAAAATAACTAATAAAATCAATTTATGACTATTCATTTGAAATTTTGATTACCCAGATTAAACTTTGAGTAGATTGATAATTATGTCATCAATCTGTACCCTATTACATGATTCGAACATTGAAATAAACTACTTTTATCAGTTGTTTCCTAACCTAAATAGCACATTCTTGATCAGTTGGCCATGAAAAATTGGAAAAAGATCCAAAACCTTTGGTTGTATTATTTTCTCCCCTATTTACCTATGTAATTCACAATGGATTCCCTATGGATCCTAGTTTGACAATTGCTGGGTGGCTCGAGTTCGATCGGGTGCTTGGATTCAGGATGGTTTTGTGGAACAATGAAGGAATCGTGAGTGGATACTAGATCTATTTAGATCAGGACCCGATCATTGTAGATCTACAATTTTCATTATTTTAAGTCTTAGAAAGAAGGTTCAGTGGCCTACGGATGGGTTGAAGGTCCGTGACACATCGTTAGAGGCGGCGACCGTTTGCGGTGCAGCGGTAGGCAGCCAAGGCGACAGACGGCCAGGGTGTGCCCTTAACGGCATTGGGATCCTAACAACAACAAAATATTTTTATGACCAATTTTAGGTTTTTATACTAAAGTTGAGTTTTGTCCCCAATTATTCATATTCACCCACGTTGCCGTGAAATGTGTTTTTTTTTCACCAGGTAACCATTTTAGATGAATGAGTAGTCAATTTTGTGTGTCCGTCCAAGTGGATGACAATGTAATGATCTGTATAATAAATTTTGAGACTGAGGAATGGTCCCCACAAGATACCTTTCGAGCATAATTCGTCACTGTATAAATTCTTCATCGGATTTTTGTTTGGAGCGAATTAATAGTCTACATTGTGTGTTTTTTCTCAAGGATCACAATAGTGTGATCTGTTTGGATTTGTGGTTCCTTATTCATTATCTCATTAATTGTGTAAACATGAAATGAATATCATTTTTGATGAGTTCTATACATGATTCTTGTCTAGAGGTGATCAGTGACGGTATTGATGGCAGTGATTTTTTCAAAATCATCGGAGTAGTTTCGACTTACCCTACCGTGGGTTTGGGTAGTGGTGTTCACCAATGAATCCTTATGGCTAAACCACCAAAAGGGATAGATAGTGTAATTCTCCTTTTAATCTTTTGGGATTACCCTCTAGTGTGTCACCCTTTAGTGGGGTTGGGAGTGGCATTCACCAATGACTCTTTAGGGATTACCCTATAGAATATCACCCTTTAGCGAGGATGGGCAATGGAGTTCTCAATTTACACTTTCAGGAATTACCCTCTAGCAAGGATTGGAAGTGGCGTTCTCTAATGAATCATGAAGAGACATGTTTTGACATACCATTAGACCCATGAGATAGAGGGACACTTTTCCCACCAAGACGTGTCCTTGTGTAGCAACCTAAAACCATGGGGGTGAGACAGTTCTCCCCAATGCGGATAGTATCAAGAAGCAACAATTGATCCCTTTGACATGGAGTTCAGAGAAGATGCGCGGGATGATAGGAATTGATGGTTACATATGGGACTATTGTCTACACACTTTTTTGGGATGATCTATGAGATAGATATCTCCTTAATCTCTCATTTGGGTTTCTTTGACTTGGAATATATATATATATATATATTCTATTTTTAGTACCCACACTTTCAGTATTTTTTACTCTTCTTCTAGGAGAGGTGAATACATGCGAGGTATTCCACATGATTTCTGTGTCTAGATTCCAATGGTTAAATGAGTCTACTCTCCTACTTTAGGTAGCAAAGTCCCGATGAAATGTTTGTCTTATCACCGTTTCAAGCTCTTTATTCTTGGATGAGCTCACTACACTCATTGGTTGGGTTGAGTTGTACTCCTTTTTAGTACCTTGTCCTATGTAGTACATTAATTTTTTAGAGTATCTCTTATGGACCCTTCACCTTTTTGGGGTGTTCTACTGGGTATGTATAAACTCACCCCTTCATGGGATTCACCCCAAATGTGTCATTTATTTTGAAGATGATGAAAAATTCGATCGTGAATTCAAAGAAGCTTAGGGATACATGCTATATTGACCATGTATGGTGGTTGTATTTCGGGTATATGACCAGAGTTCTCTTGATTGTTACTCTTTTTTAGTTTCCTTCTGGATTAGACATGTTTCTGGTGTGGTTGTATGTTTTCACCTTTACTTTTCAGTATACACTACCATACCATTCTACTATATAGAGGTTTATGGATGTTCATTTTATTTTATATAAGTTGTATCTTTTTTAATATTTTCCCTCTTCTATTTTTCTTTGAGTTGGTTGAGTGTGTGTGTACATGTGTTTCGAAAAAGGCCTCCCTGAATTTTTATACATTCGGTGCTAGTATCCAACCCCTAGCCTATGGAGGAAGGATTGGGCTAGTTGTGGATCGAGCCACAACATGGGTGGGTTCATGGAAAATTTGTATTAGAGGTGGATTGATACTTGGTAAATTGTTCTAATGTTTCCCTAAATAAGTCTTGGTTGGTTTTAGGGTAATAGTGTCGAAGTGTCTCGAGAGAAGCTCTTAGGCCAGGCAGTCCAGTGGTGGTACAGGTGGCTGATGTATCCATTCACCAGGACCCTGATTACCCACTTGTCAACTTGAAATACTAAGACATTTATTGCAGGGTACAATTATACAATAATCATATATGATTGAGTCTTTGAATGTCCTTCTTGAGTATGATCCCCATCATTGTAGATATATATATATATATTCTCATCTGACTGCGATAATCCTTTATAACTTTTAGGATGTCTCTGCGATGAAATACAGCTAGAATACTAGCTCTAGTCTTTTACGATGACCCTATAAACGATGATGCCTTAGTTATAGATCCATCAGGAGACCCCCTTCATCAATGTGGGAAGGTAGTAGTACACCGACTTGATGAGAATTAGATAGCCACAACAGAGTAGGCTAAGGATGTGTGAAGGTATAGAACGCTTCATGAGTTCCTGTGAAAGAGACCGCTATGGTTCTGTGGCGAGCTAGACCCTCATATACAAGAGGTTTGGATGGAGTCAGTGGTCTGCCTCTTCAGGCTTGTGAAAACACTGAAATATCTGATGGTGGATTTGACAACCAGCCTTTTCCATGGAGCAGCTAGGTGATGGTGGAGCCTGGTTACTCAGATACTCGATTGGTCGGTACTCTCATGGGATGAATTCTAGTAGTTGTTTCCTTAGGAGTATTACCCCTCTTGGATTCACTCCATTTGACTTCAGGATCTACTCTAGTTATAGAAAGGCGAGATGACTGTGAATGAGTATGTGACTAGGTTCACCGAACTTGCACACTAGTCTCCGAACATGATGCATGACGGCTAATTATAAGAAAGGAAGTTCGAGCATTGACTCCACAGAGAGATACGTGCTATCATAGTAACCTCATGCATCCCCAACTATGCCAAGGTGCTATAGAAGTCACTTATGATTGAGATAATTCTATCGGAGAGATTCCAGGTGGTTGGACCCGGCAGAATGCACAATAGCACAAAGTTTTCATTAGTGGTAGTCAAGCGCCAGAGATATCAGAATAGGAGATCCTTTCGTGAGAAGGATCAAGGAAATGGTCTTGCAGATAAGGGACAACACAGAGCACCAAGACATTCCAAATATGGTTGGTTATATTCTTGTGATGGGAGAGGTCACATGGCACAAGACTACATGACCATATTTTCTGATAACACCAGGTAGGTAGCTGGTGGACCACCATGGTAGAGGAAATGCTGTGATCATGGTGATCCCCAAGGAGGTAGTGCTGGAAGAAGAGCAAGATGATCTGGTGGTGGGGGATGATGTTATGAGGTATTTCCACCACCACCAAGTGACCCACATTAGGATTAGGAAGTGGACAACTAGATCTATGGATATCCACAGGCTTTGGATATCTATGATCCTACAGAGCATGATAAGATAAGAGGTTCACATTGAATCCCTTCTACTTTTTTATTAGAACATTATTGGTACTATGTGATGTTCTATTTTCTCCTTGATCCTTTGTTGAGGTTTAACCATGGTGACATGGGGCGTCTGCGTAGCCCCATGTCAGTGCTGTTTGACATAACCTTGAATGCATGAAGAAGAGGATTCTTTCCCCCAATGAGATGTGTTTTTTTGATGCAATAAAAACTATGAGGGATATTCAGTGCCACCTAAAGAGGATAATATCTATTTGTGGTGGATGAATCCCTATGACTTGTGCATTCTGGGAGAGGTTGTGCGATGGAGTTTAAGAGAAATTCCTAACATTACCGGTGGTGTTTTTCTTCTTGACATCCTTTTTCATGGATTTCCACTAGTGAGTGTTGTGCAGTTCCTATTTCAGGGATTAATCTCTTTCCAAGGGAAGAGAAGACATGTAGAGTACGCCCTGTTATTTTTGTTTCCAGCTTCTTGAGGTTGGATGAGTTTACTCACCTGCCCTATTCATTAGTACCTTTGCATTGTCAATGTCAACCTTGATACAACAGTTATCAAGTACAAGTTGAGGTGATGGATACCCCATTAATAGAATGACACGGCTCACTATCTAGTGCTGAAAGTGGTAATATTTTCCCTAAGAATGTGGATATTCTATCTTCTAGGAGAGAATCTTGTGGGTTCTACCGACCTCCAGAATTTATGGTATGTCATTACACAGAGATACATGGTTGAAATTTCTACAGGACCATGAAATAGAGGTATCCTATACTATAGAAAGAGGTATCATTTTATTTTATTCCTTTGGTAGGATGTCCTAGGATCACCTAGCGTTGTAAGTTTAAGAGTAGTTAGTTTCCCTACAGCTAACCCTGGTGGAGTAGGAGGTCAGAATTTTTTCTTCAGTCGATGTTGTTGACTCATTCACTTCCTGAGAATGAAACAGAGTCACAGTTGTGAGACATAGACATTGAAATCCTGTGTGACCAGAAATCCTTGGGTGTTTCCCCATATGGATATTATGAAGGATTGAATCACAAGACCCTGTTCTATGGAAAAATAGTGATTCTAGTCATGATAAGGGATGAAAGGGTTACCTACCACCATTACCTACCTCCAATAGATGGAGCGGGTACACGAAAACTCCTACATACTATAGTTGAGTATAAACATGTAGGTTTTCCTGGGAACAAGAGAGACAAATTGCGTCCCAGTATCCTAAGTTGTTTTTTAGGTTTTCTTTTAAAGGATAAAAATATTGAATGAGGGAATGATATAGAGACCCCATTTTTCTCTATTAAGGCTTTTAAATATTTATTAATATTATTATAGATCCATGTGAAGAGACGATGTGCTATTCTGAGGCTCGGTGTTCCCAAGATTAATTTTACAAAATATTACATATGATTTATGTTATGCATACGTAGTTAATCAATGAAAATTAGAGACCTCTTAAACAGTAGGTCAGATCAAAAATCTGAGATGACGGTTGGGTTTGAAATGTGGTGCTTACCCTAAGTATGACATAAAATAAGTCGGTGAGGGGTGTTCTGACCCCTCGGTCATTGGAGGTATGTTAAATGGATTAATAAAATTATTAATTAATTCATCTAATATCTCGAACCTATTTATATTTGGGGTAGGGGCTTAGATGAGAAATATAAGAACACTGTTGAGTTTAGAAAATAGTATTTACCCTAGGCAGGGTATAAACATTGTCGCTGTTGAGAGTTCAGATTATGTGACACCGTGGATGAATAAATAAATAATTATTTATTTAATTATTGGATTATTATCTTAACCTAATTGAAAGGTTATAAAGATGAAAATAAGAGTTTTTGGCTAGGCTGGGTCTCAAAATTCATATAATCCTCTTGTAAGAGATCTGCTTACCCTTTGAAGAATTTTGATGAATGAAGAATGACAATAAAATCTTAGATCCAGGCAGATTCATGTGCGGCAAATGAGACATCTTCTTTCTATCATTATTCAAGTGCGATCTTCGTCAACAATGTCCAATCCAATCCAGATATGACTTGTCTTTGGAAATTTTTATTCCATAGATTAAACTTTGAGTAGTTTGATAATTATCTCATCAATTTTTTCCCGCATTCATGATTCTAGCATTGAAATAAACTGCTACATTCTGTTCCTTCCTAACCTAAATTGCACATTCTTGATCAGTTGGAGATGAATTCTTTGAGAAGGATCAAAACCCTTTGTTTATGTTATTTTATACCCCATTTCCCTAAATTATTTTTTATGGAATCCCTTTGGATCCTAGTTATACAATTTTCAGGCGACCTTAGCTCCTTGGGGTACCCATATTCGGCACGATTTTGCACAATAATGAAAGAATCGTGAGAAGAGACTATATCTATTTAGATCGGGACTTGGTCATCTCACATCTTCAATCACCATAATTTTTCGTCTTAGAATGAAGTTCTGGTGGCTTGCAAATGGTTTGGTGGTCCATGAAACAGTGTCAGAGGCAACGACAGTCTGCATCACATTGATAGAGGTGGAAAGTGGCCAGATGGTGGAGGTTGGGTGATTTCATCAGGCTATGAAGCTGGGCAGTAGTGGAGGATAGATGATTTAATAGGTCGAGTGACTGGGATGGTGGAAAGGGTTCAGGGAAGCTGCATGCATTAAGCACTGTGGGGGAGAGTAAACCCTAAATGTGAAAAATAGAAAAAAGAAAATTCAAAAAGAAAAGGAAAATAATAATATTAATAATATTAATAATATTAATATTTAAACCACCATAACTCCCACTCGGGGAGTCTAATTTATGCATCATTGGAGGAAGCATTGCCCTATTTTCGATATGTGCTCTTTAACCCCATTTTGGATGTTTTTCTCCAACCTAAATCCTGGTCCCTAAAAGAGCTCATGTTTTAATATACCTAATGAAATTATTAAATCATTATCCCACAATAACTCCTACAATGTGTGTCCAATTGACAAGCCATCTGAGGCAGCACAACCCAGTTTTAGAGACAGTAATTTCAGGACCAATGTTGAATTCATTTCTTGTGATTATAGATGAGGTCCATGAAACAACCATGAAATAATAGATTTAATAAAATCATTAAATATTCCACCCACCACAACTCTGATGTCTGATGTCTGATTGACGTGATGTCAATGGATAAATGAACCTATCTTTATGATTAACGATTCAATTCCATCATTGGATATTAAATTTTGGTTTCATGGATTGCGTGCACGAAACACCCAATGATTATATTGTTATTATTTTTAAAGAATCTTGTATCTATAGTAGCTCTTCCATACGACATCAGATTGGTGAGTTGTTAGTGCCATTAAGAACCTGAAATTAAGGCAGACTTTTCAAGATCAATTTTATGTGTTTAAACTGAAGATGAAGTGTGGGCCCTAATTAGCCTAATTCACATGCGTTTCCATGAAATGAAGTTTTTTTTCAGTGGGTATCCATTTTGGAAAAATTGGTAGTCAATTCTGTTTGTTTTTCAGGAGGACCAAAATGGAACAATCCATATAATTAATTTCAAGCTCATGTCATAGGTCCCATAAGATACCTTTTGAGTGTAATTCAGATTTATATACCTTTCTCATTGGATGTTCGTTTGGAGTGAGTGGATAGTTTACCTCACGTATTTTTCCACCAGGATCACTATGGTGTGATCCTTTTGTATGTCATAAGCCTTATACATGATCTCATTAATTGCAGAAACATGAATGGAATATAGGTGGAAGATAATTTACAATGTGATTCAAGCGTGATGATCATCTAACTATGTTTTATGACAACAGTAATGTTTTCAGAGTCACAGGAGTAGTACCAACATACCCTCCAGTGGGGCTGGGCAATGGCATTCCTTGATGACTCTTCAGGGCTTACCCTCTAGTGGGGCGGGTAGTGGCATTCACTATTTAATCTTTAGAGATTACCCTCTATCATATCACCATTCATCGTGGCTAGGTAGTGGAATTCACAGATAACTACTCAGAGCTTACCCACTAATATATCACCTATTAGCAAAGATTCATTGTGGCATTCACCATTTACTCTTTTAGGATCACCCTCCAGTTGGGTTGGGTAGTCGTGTTCACCAATAAATCATGATGTGAAATGTTTTGATGTAACTTTGGACTCATGAGAAAGAGGGAAGCTTTTCCCACCAATACATGTCCTTGTGACATAAACTAAAACCATGAAGGCTAGACCATGCCACCCAGAGCGGATAAAATCAAGGTGTGGTGATTGAGTCCACTGAACATTCAGTTCAGAGAAAATTTTTGGGATTCTAGGCATCAATTGTTACTTTTCGGACTGTTGGATACTCACATTCTTGGGATAAGATATAAGATGGCGATCCCCTTACTCTATTATTTAGGTTTCATTGACTGAGCATATATATATATATATTCTATTTCCCATACCCACTCCATGGGTTTTGGATACTTTCCTTACAAGAGAGGAGAAGATGTGTGGGGTATGCCACATGATTTCTATTTCTAGCTTCTCATGGTTGGTTGAGTCTACTATCCGGCTACAGGTAGAAAATACTTGACAATAATTTCATCATCTAACTATTTATAGCTCCTTATTCTTGGATGATCTTTCCACACTCCTTTGATGGGTTGAGATGCACTATTTTTTTGGTACCTTGTACTATCTTCTTTTTTCTTTTTTAGAGTATCACATACAACTACCCTTTACCATTTCAGGGTGTTCTACTGGGTATGTATATACTAAACCCTTCATGGGATTTTCCTAAATAATGTTGTTTATTTTTCATAACACAGATTTGTCGATCATGATTTCAGTTGAGATTAGGGACACAAGAAGTGTGGACCATGTACGGTGGTCATAGTTGGGATATAAAAGAATGGTTTTCATGGTTGTTACTCCTTTTCATTTTCCTTTTGGGTGGGATAGGTTTCTGGTTTGGGTATATGTTTTCCCCTTTACTTTTTATTATACACTACTATACTTATTTATTGTCTAGGGGTTCATGCATGTTCATTTTATTTTATTGTAGTTGAATCTTTTATTTCATTTCAATCTACACTTTTGTTTTGAGTAGGTTGTGTGTGTGTGTGTGTAAGTGTTTAGGCAAAGGACTCATCGAGTTGTTATGCCTTCAGTGTTAGTCACTGACCCATGATCTATGGAGGTGGGCATGTGTAGTTGTGGCTCGAGCCCTAACACAGGATGGGTTGTGACAAAATAGGGTTTTGGTACCAAAAATTAAATTTCATACCATTTTGGTTCATTTATTCCAGATTTTATGCCTTGACATGCCTGAATATATGTGTGTGTAATCATGAGATCAATTTTTTGATATTTAATATCTGGTATGCGTCTGTGTCCAGTGAGACCTATGATTGATGTGCATTCAGGTGGTGTGCTTCTGTGGACCACGAGACATTTTCATTTTGTGTTATAAGTTTCCCTCCCATGTCATAACCTATTGTGTGAGAATATTTGGCCAATAGAGGGGATATATCTTATATCAAGGTGACTAGTGGATCATAATGTCTTAGTTATCCCATTGGGATGATGCGTATTCTTGTGAGACATACAGTGTAGAAGGAGATTAAACCTAGTGGTTGGCCAGGGGTATGACAAACTTATGGCTTGACCTAATGGCTTGTGCTTTGTTGATGAGACTTATAAATCCCTAAAACTTATTAATTCCAAAATTTCATTTTTAAACAAGAATTCATTTTCCAATATTCCCAAATATCATTTTAAGATTATAATTATAGATAATTAGGCCATAACTATTATATAATAAACCCATACATAATAATTTTGAAACATTATCAATGTTTGATTTTTTTTCTACAATATATGCCTTTTAAAATAAAACAAGTTTCCTTTTTAGGAAAGATATTTCAATTTTCAACATTAATTATAATTTTTTCTGACTCATCCTTAAAACCTATAAAAATGTTTTAAAATCTGGGATAAGGAAAAAGGGATCAGTAATGGGCATAAAAAAGAATAAATAAACACGTTAGTCCACTTTAAAAGCTTTATATCATAAAATCGAATCTTCCTTTACCATAATAAACTATTATACCATGTAATCATTTACTTACAGATGAAACCATATTTACTACCCAATATTTTTCATAAAAGACTTTATAAGAAAAAATAAATTCAAAATCATAATCATGAAGGTTTCTTAGAAAACATGAAAACCCATAAAAAATTTATATAAAAAATATAACTTTTTTATTTGTAAAGGTCATAATACTACATTTAAAACAAAAGATCATTAAATTACCATTATAAATAAAATAATTTCCATAATGAAACATTACCAATAATATAATAGTCACATAGTTTCCTGGGGATATTATCTTTATATAACAGTTAAAACAATCCTTACAAGTGCAGTAAAAAATATAGTCAAAATCTAAAAAAAATCCTACATAACATAATCATTACCTAATTCATTTGACATTTATATCATCCACACACATCCTTATGAGCTATATCAATATCACCATCATCATGAGATATTTCAAGCCCTCCTATCACCATAAAAAATTCCCAAGGATCATATCATGAATAAGTAATTTTATTCTTACACATTTTAATCATATAACCCTTGAAAAAAATCATTTTAACTCATATGTAAAACACTTTTTAATATTGAAATACCCCTTCTTTTTAAAACCCCCTTTTCAACAACAAATTACCCAACAAAATTGATTGAATTTTTTTTATTTCAAGAAAATATGAGAGATTACAAATGTATCAAAATATCCAAAAACTATTTTGGTGGTGGGAAAATTATTTGATGTTGTCTATGTTAAAATATATCATTGATTTTTCCTTTTTAGTTAAAATCAAAACATTCTATATAAAATACATATAATTTTTCCTTTTGAAGACAATTAATATTATATAAAAAACGAAATTAAATTTCATTTATAATTAATTTTATTCCATATAAATACATAATTTAAATAATTTTATGAATATTTACATAGAAAAAATTTATTTATAAAAATAGATCTTAAAAAACATTTAAAATGTTTTTTATGGTAAATTTTCCATTAGTTCAAGTCTGAATCATCACATAAATTTTTTGTATTCCTAAATAAAAAAAAATTGATGATTATTGAATTTTTTAATAAATTTTTTATGATTATTATTCATTTTAGTTTATTTATTATCTAGTTATATTTAATTAATTAATCAATTAAGTTAACATTAGAAATTTTGATGATATTCAGCTCATTTTCCCAAAATGACTTTGGTAGGTTGAATATGGTAAAAGAGTTAATTATTCCATCATAACCAAAATAATAATCAAGATATAATTATAATTTTTATATATTATTTTATATTTTAAAACCATTCATGAATAATGGTTTTGAAAAATGTACTACATTATAATCATAGAGATGGTCTGCCATTCGTATGAATGAGTAACATTTAGGTTTTTCAATGAAGATGATGGTAAGAATGTAAGTATTATTTTATATTTAAATAATAATTCTTATGTATGAAATATCATATTATTTCTTTAAATACTCGTATATATTACATCCATGTGTTGTGGTCATGAAAAATGAATCACATCGCTTTGTGGAGGTGGTAGTCCACACATACGCATGAATGAAATTATCACTCACAAATGGATTGAAATGAAATAATTTTGATGAAATATTATATTAATATGATGTTAAACTATCCATTAATACCACATATAATTTAAATCAATTATTATAAAATCCAAAAGTGCTTATGAGGGAAAACGAATTACATTGGTTCATGAGGTGGTAGTTCGTCATACATAAAAAAGATGAATTAATTTCACATTTGATGGAATAATGGGATGGATATAGGTAATTAGATTTAAATAAAAACATCTATGTATGAGGATGATACTTGTTTTACTATTTAATAACGTTTCATTATGATTTTAAGGAGTTAAAATAAGTCATTTAACTAAAACATCCTGTTAAAAGCTATACATTTTATTTGGACAACCTCATATTCTTTAAACCTTTTTCCGTATAAGGTTATTATTATTCAAAAAATAATACCACTATATTTTATTAGGGATTTTATTAACGTATTGTTTTGGGTATTTTCTGAGGTGTAATGCACAAATGGAATGACGACGATATGAGGGGAGGTTCCCTTTTTTAAGTGAGGGGAGGGGAATTTATGGAATTTATTATAATCTTTAATTAATACAAATTATTTTTCATATTAAAGTGGCCAAAAATATAAATAATTATAATATAAGATGATTATGATTTTAAATTATATCATTTAGTAAAATTTAGAAAAAAAATTATTACATTTTTATCCATACATTTTTTAACCCTCATAAACCCATTTCACAATTACGACGATATCAATGTTTTTTTCTCATTAGGGGTAAAGAAAGATACTATAAAAGGAAAAATGAACCATAAATGAAACGTGGTTTTATTTTAAATCATATCCCATTCACTTAGATTATGATATTATTTTTATGATTTTTAATTATTTAATAAAATATTTTTTATTACAAAAACTAATTTATGTCATTTTAAAAAATATTCATTTAATTTGACATTAAATTAATTAATATTAAAATGGAATTAAAATATAAAACATTAAAACATCTCTAGTATTTTATATTTATCAATAAAATTCATGGGACACTATAACACACGCATAAAATATTACTTCTTGACTTTTTAATATCATTAACATAATGTTTCTGCTTGTTATAAAAGCAATATTTATGTGTTCATAAGAATTTAAGGTAATTATGTCATCATAAAAATTATAGATAATTTAAAATAATTAAAATAGTTTTTGTATTCTCAAAATAAATTTTAACCTTCATTCATATCTTTTTTATCACCATGTGAACATATAAGATGAATTTAAAAGAAAGAGAGCAACATTTTTTTTATTTTATTAAAAAATATAATGGGTAATATCAAATATGAAAGATAAAAGATAAAAACAAGTCATATTTTTAATTTTAGGTTGATTATGGATGAAATAGACTCATTTAATTAAATTAATTCATGTTTTTTAAATTTATAGCCTTATCACATTAGTTTTATCCCTAATTAACTCATTTTACTTTTACTATGGTAACACAAATTTTCTATTGGTTATTATTAATAATTTTAAAAATTGGAAATATTTACCAGAGTAGTAAGTTATGATTATAAATATGGAATCTATTTTTCATGATTTAATTAATTAAATATTTTAAATTTAATTTAAAATTTATCTTTTAAAATTCAATGTAAAAGAGTATTTTTATAAAATTTCCGTTTTATGTATATAAATATATTTATACGAAATTTAATAATGAAATTACTTAAAATAACATTATTGTATTATCATTAATCAAAATTTTCTAATGAATATTTGAAACAAACATAAAATATAATTTTACATTGAAAATATTAGAAAAGAGAACAGCATTTTCAATAAAAACCCCTATAATTCAATATCTATTAAAAAATGAATACCTTCAGAAAATTATCAAATATTAATATGAATATAATTTTGACAAGATGAATTAAAAAATGAGCTTAATTTTTTAAAATTAAAATTCTTAATTTTAAAATTAATCATTTAAATAAAACCATCTACTATATGAAAATGAATTCAATAAAATTAAAACTACTTCAATTTAGATTGAAAAATTAATTAAAATTATTATAATGAATATAACTATATAGTATCAAATTAATAAAAATTAATACGACATGAAAATTTTTTATATTAACATTAAATTGGTCTTTAATTTTTTTCCCTTTTATAAATTACATCTTCAAAATTTTATTCATTACATAATTAGTGGGGATATATTTCATTCATATCATTTTTTGATTCCGACATAGATTCTTCAAGAAAATGGTTTTTCCAAAATACCCAAACATGATGAATTACCTACCAATGAAAAAATTTCTCTCTGTGTTTAAAAATCTATAATTGTTATTCATTATATGAAAGGTATTCTTCAAACTAAACTTCTCTAGGAAAAAAACATGAGATACATTCCACACATATTTGCATAACAATGAAACATGAAATATATCATTCACATAACACAAAATTTGAGGAAAAGACACTCAGTAAGAAACTAATTAAACATTCTCAAAAATTTCTTATGGTCCAATTAACCCCATATATAACTCCTACTTTTACCAAAATGCACAATGATTTTCTATAAGGATTATTTAACAATAAATTGACTACCTACCTTGAAAGAATGATCTTTCCTGTAGTTATCTATATAACTATTCAACATACTTTGATTCTCCCCCTTATACTACTTAACCATATTCACCTTCTCAACAATTTATTCTTCCAATTGTTATCCCTACAACATTGTTTCTCATAATTTATCCAAAAAAGATGGAGTCTAATATTGATTTACACATTATCACTGAAAAGGCTCCATCTTTATTCTAGAATAAAAACTATTATAAAAAATAGACAAATGAATAATACCAATCCCAACATACCTTGTAATTCATTGAAAAATCATTAATCATTCCATTCAAGGTATTAATAATTCTCTTATACTATCCATTAGATTGAGGAGGAATAACTACACTGATATTTAATTAAATACCCAACGACTTGTGAATACATTTCCAAAAATTATAAGTAATCATGGGATCATATAATGAGCCAATAGAGATAGGAATTCCATGTAACCATACAATATCCTCCGTATATAGTCTAAAAATATGATCTTAAGGCATAGTACCTATAATGGAAAGGTAATATGTAGATTTATTTAGTCAATCAACAATAACCCAAATATTTTTTTAATACAAGATGTATTAAGAAATCACCCATAATATCCATTTATATATTCTATCATTTCCATTATTGTTCTATAAAATTTTAAAGTGTACCTTTTGGTAATTATAATTCTTCTTTAACGTGTTAATAAGTAAAATATTTCATTGTAAATTTAATAATATCTATTTCAATTCTAACCCACTAGTAATAATCATAAGGTCTTTGTGTATATTAGTGCTTCTAGGATAAATTGGAAATAGATACCTATGAGCATCAATCAATTATTCTTTCTAAAACTGGGAATCTCAAGGCATACAAATTGTTTTTCAAAATATTATAACATCTTATTTATAAAAATTAAACTCTAGAAACATTCCATTCTTAACAGATTATACCTTTTCCTAAAAAACATGATCATATTTATAGGATTTATTAATTCTTTCTAAAATATATGATTATATTGAAACTTAAAAAAATGGATGAAGTACTTGTATAAAAACTTTATTGGAAACAATCATCAAATCATTAACCAAAGGGTTGTGTTACAAATGTAACAAGGTAAATACTACATTATATTTACGAATCATAGAATCAACTACTCTATTTTATTTTCCTTAGAGGCAATGAATAATGAAGTCTTAATCCTTTATCAATCACATCCATATCCTCTATCTCATGTTTAACTATTTCAGAGTTAATATATAATTCAAGATTTTGTGATCAATATATATCACACTTTACTTTATTTAAATGATTCGTCAAAATTTTTAAGGAAAAATAGAAAATATCTAATTTCAGATCATGCTATGGATAATTTAACTTAAGATGTATTAATTTACATGAATCATAAGTAATTACCCAAAAATTATGCATCATAAAAAATCATCTCCCTTCAATAAATGTTCAATATCGAAAAAAATTCAACATTTTTATAGGGTATGGGAAAAACAGGACTGTTCACCAATATTAATATTATTTCATAAAAACAGAAATCACATTATTTTATTCTGAGGGATTTAAATCACTTTTAAGTTAACATAGTTAGTGGGATATATAACCATTTTTTAACAAACCATCACTAGTAACCCACGATTCCACAAAAATTATAGATCTCTAGGATATTTTTTGGGGTCATCTGTTATTCAATCATTCAAAACAATATTCCAAAGTAAATAAATTTGACACCACATAATTGGATAGTTAAACATCTACCAATGTAGACATATAGGATTTATCCACACCTTTATATATTCGATCTTGATGATTTTCATCCTTTATTCCTATATTTGGACAAGTACTTGCATAATGACACATCTCAATACAATTAATATATCTTAACATAGTATTTTTTTAATTTCATCATCATAATTTTGATCCATGTCATTGGATTGATGATAAAAAATTATAAACATTCCACATCATAATTATTTATCAAAATTTATAATAAATTTTCCAATGTGTTTTTTCCACACCTATCAGAAGCTAAAAACATGTTTTTTTCACAGTTAGATTTCTTCAAGAATTATTCCCATTTTCCTACCATAAAGATTAATTTTACTATTTGTTTTTATTGGACACATTATTATAGGTGAACTAAAATTTCACCTTCTCAAAATTTTGAATTATTTTTTCATAAATTTTTAATTCATAAGATCCAAAAGCTTTTTGGTATCCTAGATTTAATCTGGAGTAAAACTAATTAATTTTACAATAATGATCCTAAATAAAATTAGGTTCATACCTTACAAATGATTAAATTTTAATTTATATGTGACCATTTAATGTTCATTTGTTTTACTCATTTTCAATTAGTTTTCCATCCTAAATCAAACAAAATTAGCAAAATATTTCTCAAGGAATTGATTCTTAAATATACCCCATTGGATGGCATTAGTATCTTACCTATCATAAGTATTATTAAACATTAACAACCATTGATTAACTTCACATTACAAGTATTAAGTGTATATGGTTTGTTTTTTATGCATAGAACATCCCAGGAATTAAAATATATTTTAGAATTCATTGATTCATCATTCATTTACCACTAGATTTGAGGTTCCACCCATAGTCATAGGGATCTATTTCATATAATTCTTAATTATAAACATATGCCACTATATTAAACCGTGTTTCATAAAAACCTGGATTCATTTATCATTTTTATCCCATTACAACTAATCCATCGCTGAATAAAATTTATAATTTATAATTCCAACTATACAAGATATTGATTTGGAAGGGTATTTTCTTATTTATTTTTTCCTACTTCATATTCATTTTTTCCTCTACAAAAAAACCATTATTAATAGACATAGATTTTATAATGCAACATGATAGACTTAAAATTATATATCATTTCAAATATACCAAAAAATATAATTTCATAATGGTATTCTATTGACATTATCCTAACCAATGTTGTTATCAAAATATTTACATTTATACCCACTATAAATACCTGGCCCTTATTCAATCCATAATGTCATTTTTAAACAAGAATTAATTTTATTTCATTAAAAATTATATTTTTTGGTTTACTGTTTTTGAAAATTAAGTCATAAAACATTCATAAAAACCCCATTAATTATATTTTGTACACTTCCTCTTAGTATAAATTTTTCAACAATACAATATTTTTAAAATTAAAATTCTTTTTATTTTCATGAATAATATTTATCATTTTCAACATAACTTCTTCTTTGTTCCTACTCACCCTAAAATCCTATTAAAAATATTTGAAAATTTTAGAGGAGAACAAAAATCTTGGTAATGGAAATAAAAGGAATAATAAAACCTATTAGTCCATTTTAAAACCATGAGATCATAAAATATAGTTTTCCTTTAACTTAATAATATTTGAGCTCAAATAATGATTTACTTACACATGAAATCAACTTTACTACCCATATTTTTTCATGAAACACATAATAAAAAACATAAATTAAAAATTACAATCATTATGTTATCTTTGAAGACAAGGGAAACCATGAAAATAATTTACTCCAAAAAATAGATTTTTACACTAAAGGGTATAATCATTACATTAAAGTTAAATATCCTTATCTTTCTTTCTGAAATAAAATTTTTTCCATTTAAAATCATTTGTATGAATTGAAATTTCATATAGGTTAATTAAGAAATCATATTAATAGAACCTATACAAGAACCCTTACTATGGAAATAACCAATATTTTTAATTTCTAATAATAATTCCACAGAGAATATAATAATTACCCAATTCATTAGAGAGACATATTAGGCTCACCCATTAGTATGAGCTATATCATGCTCATTCATCATTATGGGATATATCAGACTGAAAAATCAATATAAAAAATTTCTATGGACCATATCATGAATAGAATATTTTAACATTGAACCTTTTCATTATAAATCCCTTGAAAAATTATTTTAGACCCATATTCAAAACACTTTTTGATATCAAAATACTATTTCCTTTTAAAAAAACATTCAAAACTAAAATAGCCAGAATAATGGTTGGGAGGTTTTTTCCTAAAAAATAAAAATGTTATGTTATAATGTAATAAAAATATAAAATATTGGTTTTAGTAGTGGGAAAATACCTTGACTCAGTATACATCAAAATACATAATTACTTTATCTGTTTTTAAATAAATTCAAAACATTCTATTTGAAAAAAATATTCTCTTTAGAAACCCTTAAAATAAAGTAAAAAAAGTGGCATAAAATTGAATTTATAATTCATTTAATCCCATATAAATAAATCCATAAAATAATTTTAAGAATATTTAAATGGAATGGAAAAATATATAATATTTTATCATAAAAAACATTTATAATGTGTTTTGAAGGTAAAGTGTTTCTTTCCTCAAGTTTGACTCAACACATACATTCATTATATTACAGGAAAATAAACTTATGTTAATAATTTACTTGGTTTATTACCTTATTCATTTTTAATATTAGTTTTATTTTATTTATCACCATGATAAATTTAATTATGTATTCAATTAATTTCACATCGAATGTTTTGACGATATTCAGATCATATGTCCAAAATGATTTTTGAAGGTTGAATATAGTCAAAGTGGTAATTATTCAATATTTTAAAGAATAATATACATGTAATAATTATTATATTTATCTATTTATTTTTATTTTAAAACCATTCTGGAAATATGGTTATGAAAAATGAACTATGCTACAATCTTAGAGATGGTAGGTCGTACATACGCATGAGTAACATTTCTATTTTTTAATTAATATAATGGAAAGAAGGTATGTAATATTTTTTATTTATATATTTATGAGATTTTTAAAAATAAATATTTTTTCCTTAAATACCCTTATAAATATAATCCATGTGACGTGTTCACAAAAAAAAATCACATTGCTTTATAGAGGTGCTATTCCACATGTACACACGAATAAAGTTATCATTCATCAATGCATTGAAAGGTAACAAATTAGATGATATATTTTACATATATAATGATCTTTATATATCATTAATATGATATATATATAGTAAATACATCATTATAAATATTCTTATAGTTCGTGATGGAAAATGAATTACATCAGTTCACGAGGTGGTACTCCATCATCATAACGAATGATGGATTCAATTAACATTTTATGGAATAAGAGGATGGGTATATGTTATTAAATTAAAATAATAATATATCAATATATGGTAGATATTGGTGTAATTTTTTTAAACCTGTTTAAAGATGATTTGGAGGAGGTAGAGGCTGAAATAAAACAAAATCGTTCATTTAAATGCTATATCGATTCTTTGGAAATTATCCTTTTCATTACACCATAGTCCATATAAGGTTGGTATTATTACCAAAATAAGACCATGATATAGTGGGGGTGGGGAATATTAGTAAGGTATTGATGCATGAATTGGCCAATCTAGAGTTCTCAATTGTGTGAGGAAGCGAGGAGGAGAGATTCCTTTTATAAGTGAGGGTGGATATTTTGGGATTTCCTAATGTATAAAAGTATTATAAATTATTTTTCATGTTAATGTGGATCAAAATTAATATAATAAAAATAGAATATAAGAATGGGTATAAATCCCAAAATATAATAAAATATTGAACATGTTTTGATTATGTTTTTAGTATTATCACTTTGTTTTAATGCCACATTGAACTTTTTGAGAATTGTGATGATATTAATGTTTTTAACTCTTTAGGCATCATGAAATATACTATAAAAGGAAAAATGACCCGTAAATGAACCATTGTTGATATATTCAATCATATAAAAATAAATTTGATGAATATAAAAGTTTTCTATATTTTATTTCATTTAATAAAATATTGTTTAATTTATAATATCATTAATTTCATTTTTTAACTATTCATTACATTGAATTTAATGTAATAAATATAATAAATTAATAAAAATATATACATTAAAAAATATAAAATATTCAATATATATCTAATAAAATTTTGGGATTTTAGCTCACCCATACAAAATTTATTTTATAGTTTTTAAATACATTTACTTGATTTTTCTACCGCTTTCACAAGTATTGAGTAGGTGTTGCATAAGAATTTAATGTAATTATACAATAAATAAAAATTATAAATAAATTACCATCAAATAAATAATTTCTTTATGTTAGAAAAAATATTTAATATTAATTTATATCTATTTTTATCCCTATGTGAATATATAATTGGAATTTAAATGAAATAGAGTGATATTTTTTATTTTTCATTACATTAAATAATATACAGATTAGAATAAATGATTAAAGAAAGAATTCCATATTTTAAAATTTTAGATTATTATGGATGAAAAATAATTATCCAATTAAATACATTTATGTTTTAATGAATTTTAAGCCTTATAACAATAGTTTTAACTTTAATTAATTCTTTTTACCTTTACCATGAAAAACATAAAATTACTATTATTACTATTCATAATGGCCACAATTAAAGGGATATATTTACAAAATTTATTCCCAAATAATATAAATATGGATAAATTTTTATATTCTCAATTCCCATAAGTTGGATAATTTAATTTAAAATTAAAACCTTAAAATGAAATCAAAAAATGTTTTAAAAAAATCCATTTTTAAATAAAAAAAGTGTTTTATAAAAAATTAAAGTATAAAATAATATAAAGGACATTAATTATATAATTTTAATAATAATTATATAATTAAATTTTTATACTAATCTGAAACATAATTTTATAGTGTAAGTACCTAAAAAGGATATATTGTTTTCAATAAAAATTAGTTTTTTTCACTATTCATTGAAAATCAGACCATTCAAAAAATTATAAAAAATTCATTGTAATATAATTTCAACATAATGAATGAAAAATTTATATTTATTTTTTCAAATTACAATTATAAAATTTACAAATTAAAATTTTAAATAAAAACTTTTAATATTTGAAAATGAATTTAATAAGAATAAAACTATTTCTATTTTGATTTAAAAATTACTTATAATTATTTAAATTAATATAAATCTATAAAATATAACTAATAAAAATTAATAAAACCTAAAAATGATTTATCTTAAAATTATTAGGGTTTTAAAAATACTAGTCTAATCTCATGAACATGTTGAGTCAACATAGGAGCAGGTATTGAAGGGATTATGTGTATCCAATGTGTCAGAATGTCGACATTGGAGAAAGATCATGTAGGCATGATTGTGATCTAATCATTAACAATTTCATTCTTATAGACCATAATGGGAGATAATATGAGACCATTTTAGTGGGGTATGAATTATAACTTAATGGGAGAACATGAGTATACGAAAGATAGGTTTATAGTGCTAAACTAAGGCATGAACCTCATGGCATGTTTCGAGACATACGATGACTAAAGATGGAATATCTAGGACATGGTACCGATACACATATATTTGGGTATCAGGGGGCCTAGTTTGAATATATTGAAAATATAAATATGTGTGTACTTTGTGATCAGGTTTATTTATTAATTTCCTTTACCCATGCAAACAATAATATATAACGGCGTATATTATGGGTGTGTGGTTAGACCATGATGAGATATATTTCTCATAGCCTACATGGGAACTCTGATGTGTGTGTATATCTTATTTAAATTTTAGTATGATAATATTATCCTCAATGTAATGGGATGAAAAAGATCATGAATATTAAAGACAAGGTGTATAAGGAGTAGTGTTGTAGAAGAACCTCCATGTATTTGGTTTACTGGAAATTGTATATGTGATCAACATAGTGGGTGACTGGTTATAGGTTATATGTTTCTTTTAAAACATCATTTTTATATAATTATGATTATTTCCAACAGCCTCTCGTATATGGGTTGGAATGATTTAGGTTAATGGGAGCTCTAGATTTAACCAAGTGATTATGGTTGTGGTGTTACAAATAAGTTTCACTTGTTGGTTTTTTTCATGATTTGGGATTTAGAGAGATATATGGTCTAGGAATGTGTCAAAACATGTAATGGACCACAAACTTGTGAGTTAAGAAATTTTTTAGAGGGAATTACTAGTTATCATGGGTATATGATTGCTATTATTTATTTAAATTTATATCTATGTTATGTTTATTGAATATAAAATTATTATTTTTGATATTAATTATGGTGGTTTTGGCCCTTGGCCCTTTGAAAAAAAATGTGGGTTCCTACATCATACTAGGAACATAGGGCTCACATGACATGTTCCATCTCATGTGGTAATTTTTTGAATTTTCTCGGATTGAATGATTTTTGAATATTGGTATAAGAGGAAAATATATGATGATGATATATTCCATTAATCTAGGGATTCTCATAGACCCTTTGTGGTTTATGATATGATATGAATACATCAAAGATGGAACCCTAATGTGTCCATATATGCAATAGATTCTAGTAGAATAATAAGTGGATAGACATGGTTTACCCAAACAATGTGGAAACCCCAATTGGGTTGTGGAAAAAGGCATGAGTGATATGCCTTAGGGTCATATTGTAAACCCCATTGTGCTTTTGGCATTGAGGAATAATCAGTAGATTCCTGGCCAATTTGATTTGATATATGATTTTTACGGGCCACAATTGAAGATACTTAGTTGTTAGACCTTGAAATAATATATTGTGGGAAATTACTCAATAATTTTCAATCAAAACCTTTATTATGGGTTGTGAGTGGTGAATCATATAATAATGGATATGCTGGTTTCAAGAAGAAACACTATGAATGCTCCTAATTGGTTGAAAATGACATTCATGAGTGCATTTTTTTGGGGTCAGCTATGTGATCCTAGTTTTGATGAGAAGTGAATCATTAGAGTTTGTGTCATCATTTTTTATTGGGCTGCACAGAAATGTGTAGTTTGTAGGCTTCAGATAAAACTTGGTAGGTTCTTAAGGTAGGACCTGTGGAAGTGTTCTCAGTTTATTACACTCTCTAAGGGGTATAGTTGGCCTTTGTGAGAATTTATGGGTAAATTATTGATGTCTTAGAATGGTTTTACACTGGGTGCGTTGGGCACTTGGTTGTGCTTCAAATAAGTGATTTTTTATTTTATAGATTGTTGATTATTTCGGGTTATAGCAAACTCAAGTATCAATGTTACAGTAATGTTATGGTGGTCTTGGTAAAGGATCACACTCGAGTGTGGTCATTGATTTGTTTGTGAGACTTTTATGAGTATTATAGTCAATGTTTCTCAGTGTAAATTCATAACATTCCTAAAATAATTGGTGATGTTGGGGGTAGATATGGTATGTTACCACAACTAACCTAAAACGAACCTTGATGGAGTTCCATGGTTGGCCTTTTTTGTGAAATTGTAACATGGGAGGAGTGACTCACGTTTAGTATTGGGACCTATTTAGGGTCTGTTTTCATCATTATTGTAAGGGAATCCATATCGTGGGGAGCACACCACGGGATAATTAAAGGGTGTATTCCTCACTCTAGGAGAATTTTGGTGACATCATGAATTAAATTCATGTTGAGATATGAAGTGGTAGTAATCAATGTTCATAGTTAGAATGGTGGTGCGAGAAGGGAAAATAATTGTAGTTACTATGTGTGGTTATGGGTGTAGTGCAATCCATGGATATTAGTTTTTGGCTTCATTGGATTAAAATGATAATAATTTCATGTTGTATATCATCATATCGATCCTAGAAAAATGAAATTTCAATTTCAATGATAATAGAGATGGTGTAGGACTAGTTAATGAATGTTTTAGGAAACACCATTGTTTCAAAGTATAGTATGTCTATTTGAAAAAGGTTCTAGTAAATTATACAAATGAAATTCAAATGTACTTTCTAAAAGAGTTGGAATGTGGACATCATGCATGTGTTGGTTTTGAAAAAAAATATATTAAGTCAGATCTGAGTTATGTCATGCTTAGGATGAGAGCATATTGTTCAGATAAAGTATTTGGTGATATAACCATGAAATTGAAATGAATTATAGGTTTACACTTTATTGTTTGTGATAGATAACTATAGTTTCCACTATGTTTGTGGCCTGAGGAATAATTAGCATGGTTGTGTGTTTAAATCATCAGATGAGTGTTCCTAGGGAATGTTATTGGGAGTAGTTTTGAATAGTGTTTTTTATATAATTAGCCACATTTTAATGGGAAATATGTTTGGGGCCTCATTTGAGATCCATAAGTGGTGTACTTTATCAAGACCTTAGGGGAGGTTTATATATTGACTCCTTGTATATGTATGGTCAGACTCTTTATATATGTTTTTAAATCAAGAACAATAAGTAATATAGACCTTTAAATGTAATTCATCATGATAATTTGGACATGGTGAAGTGGAAACTAGATCAGAAATATTTTTCATACATAGTGGGCAGGTCAAGGGAGCATTGGAGGCGTGTTTACATTGGTCAATACTATGGTGGGGAGAAGCATGTTATAGAATTAGATTTCATATATTATGACTTATAGTGGAGATAACCATAAACATTGGCATAAGCTGGTAAAAAATTTCTAGGTGTGTCAAAAGATATGTGTATGGTGATTTTCATCTCAGTGATCATTTTTGTGATAGGTAAATGGATTAGTTCCTAGTGAATAATGCATCATGGTGTTAGGAGTTACATAATGGTAGCATGTGGAATGATAAGGGAAGGAATGTAGAGAATTATTGATATTAGGAAAACTGATATAGGTTGGGTGATGTGGTTGAGAATTTCTCCCCCTTCTTAGATACAACATCGGTTATGGTGGGAGGTTATAATGAAACGTGTCATTATTGGTCATAAATTCCATCAAAAATTTGAGATTTTACATTTAATAGGTATACTTTTTTATGAACTAAGTTAAATATTAGAATTAAAAAGTTATAGATGACCTAAAAATGTATTTTTGTATTTAGAATGAAGAACTGGGAGGAAATTGGTTGTTCGGAAGGAATCAAAAAGAGGATCAGGCTAGCTTGGTGGCAGAAGAATCCACTGTCTCACCAGAAATCAAGGTAGTGGTCCTAGGCTAGTTGCTCAGTGGTAAGACCCAGTAGCTTTCTAGTGGGCTTGACCTAGAAAAAAAATAATTAAGTTATTTTTCATATTTTACTACTTCTATTCTCTTTAGATTTACATGGATTGGGGGCTTAGGAACAACCATTTTTAATTTTCATTTCCTATCTAATGTGTTTACTTAAATTCCATTTGATTCTGGAAGAATATGGGTTTGACGAAATAATAAATCAAGGAATGAACATTATTTAACTATAGTTCATAAAAAATTCATCATTTCCTTCTCAATTCCCTCAATTTTATTTAGGGATTTGATATTGATTACATCAGAGCATGATGGAGTCAATTTAGAATGATAGGTATTTTTCTCAACTTGCACAGAAGACATCCTCGAACATAATATACACACTATTGGAAGCCAACATGATTGAGGAAAGTCACCTCCCTAATTTAATATAGGATTCGTATTTTAAATTTTTATAGTTGGAAACTAATTGAGAATAGGTCCTTGGGACCTTCATGTGGGATGGTGTCGAGGGTTTCCTATATACTCTGCATGAGTAGTTAGATAATTTAATGGTTTGATAGCGATTCTTAGTGAATTTTTTCTATAAATTATTCCACATTTGGTTAAATTCAATAATTAATCATAATTGTCTATAATTAATTATTCATGAATTGTGATATAAATCTAAAGCTCAAAGTGGGATAGGGATGAAATGATACATGGCCAAACATGGAAGATACTTGGAAAAGACAAGTGAGGGTGATAACTCTTATTGATGTAGGTGACCTCTACCATACAAAACCATATTTTTTTTATAAATAGGTGTGAATTTTTTCATGAATTTTTCATGGGATTGGTTAGAGAGGATAAGAGCTGAGAGACCATAATGTAGAGGCTGGGGGTATTCTTGTTCCGCAAACCTAGGTTATGTACTTAGAAGCACTATGAATATTCGTAAATTTTTAGAGACTATGCCGCCAAGGGATGTGGTGCTTGATGGGATAGTGAGAGACCATGATAGTTCTTTAGTGGTTTGTTGGGTTATGTAAATAGCATAGGATTTTTACCTATATCATTATAGGCAGCGATTAGAGGGTTGTGTATGAGTGTTATGGATTATCCATAGTGAGATGTGAGATAAGACCCAAAAAATGTTGTGTAATATAACTAACGGCATGTAATTGGTAGGAAAAGGGGTTTTTTGGGTAGGGGATAGAACTTGATAATTGGGGAAAGGGTAAAGGGAAGAAATTGGGCTATGTTTTAATTATAGGATGTCCTTACCATATGAGTTCCTTTATTCAATAGTGTATCTATTGAAATAGTTGAGCATGTTTGTTCATAGTCATGGGAGACATTGTGTGATATGGTATTCCTGGTATTCATGTATGGAAGGTGATACCAATTCCTGATGTGATTCCATGTGGTGTGAATGTGTGGCCCATGAGACCTTTGAATTTGTTTCTGTGATTGTTTCCTCCATATTGTGACCCTTTGTGTGTGAGTTTTGGGCTTAGGGATGTGTTACATTAAGTATCTAAGTGACATGAGAAGTGACCTATCTCAGTTAGGCCCTTGAGGGGAAGCATGTGAATGTGAGACACATGATGATGATGAAGATGAATCCTAGATATCCTGCATGAGAGAAGTGTATCCAATGTTTCAAAACTACAACATGGGATAAAGACCATGAATATGTGATTGTGATTTAATTCATCAAGAATGTTAAATATATGTACCATCTTGATATGGAATACAACCACCTTATAGTGTTTCTGAGGTGTTCCTTAAAGGTGGAAAAAAGAAAAATGAATTATGGGTGTGCAGTGATAAACTGACACGTGAACCTCATGGAATGTTCCAAGACGTGCGATGACTTACACTTGCATATTCCCAACATCGCATCGACCAAGGTATATTTGGGTGCCATGGTGGTCTAGTTAGTACTCTATGGTCATGCATATATATATATATATTTATATTTATACTTTCTGATCATGTTTATTTATCCATTTCTCTTCCTCAAGCATACACGTGTCTATAACGACATATATTATTGGTGTTTAGTGCGACCCTACTGAGGTGTCTTTCTCACGCATTGAATGTTCACTCTAGTTCATGTTCAAACCTTAATGGTTTCATTAAAATTGAGTAGAGGATGCTCATTGGATTAGGCTGGGGTAGCTTGAGTGTATTAGAGATAGGGTGTATGTAGCTCCAGGTTACAGGAGATCCTTCTTGTATTTTCTTTACTAGTTATTATTAATGGGTTAGACCAGTGTGTGACCAATAGTATATTGTATGTTTTTTAAATATCACTTGATATAGAATTGTGTTTAGTACATTCCTATGTATTTTTATGGTTGTTATGGATTCTTATTTATTAATTATTTCCACTGCTATTTTAGTCTATGATATATTGGAATAGTCTCCCATGATTTATTTTTATATTTATCATAGGTCCTCACTACAAGTACACAACCTTTTTCATATATTGTGGAGCACATGAGGTGTCACACCCCGATATGTGGAATCTATTATGTAGACTATTATTTTATCTATTCAAATTTTGGGTTGATCATAGGTAGAGATAGTATTTTTGGATTGTTGTTGGATGTATGAGTCCAATGAATAGCTGGTGAGTTCCACCATTTTACCCGTGTAGGTGGGAAAAATGCTTGTACGTTTGTAGGTACCACGGGCTAGATTATGACACCTAGTAACTGGAAAGTAATGACCCTGGTTATATAAACTAGAAAGTTATAATATTTAATTTAATATAAAATAATTTCTTAAATCATATAATCCTCCTTCTTCAACCGTAATATGATTTATTAATTTTAGATGCCCTTTGGTGATTATTTTCTCTCTCTCCCTCTTTCCATTAGTATATATTCCTACTGGTTGGATGCTTTCATCTCCATTGGGTATAATCATGTATGTGGGATCATATCAAATCCATTTTATTCCATTCATATCCATTAATATGATACATAATGGGACTAGATCACTATTTCTACATGGACAATGATAATTGACATTTAATCCATTATATCTAGGTTCTCTCGAATCTGATATCTTCCTCTCCCATCATCAGTCTAGAAAGAAATGAGGATTTCGTCATGCTTCCTCTAGGGCTCTATATTGTATGGTTTATCAATTAACATGACTTATGTTATTACAATTTTCTTCACCTTTTATTTATAAAATTAATGATTTTAAATAAAATATATGACAATTTGATCTTTTATGGCTATAGAAGTGTTTAAAAAAGGATTTTTTACTGAAAAACAATTTAATACACAATAATTTTTTGGTAAAATACCCCAATGCTTGTTTTAAATTGAAATTATTTTTCAAGAGTGGAAGAATTGTGGTATCATACAATAATTTTTTTTATAAATATATGGGTAGGGAAATTAAATTCTTTTTCCTTGGAAAATATTTATGAAATATCTAATTGGATTCTTGAATGTAATTAAAATGTAATAGACCATTTGGAAGATCTTTGTGTATAAAGGGATGATAGTCATATACGACCCCTAATAGAAATAACTATCACTAGGGGAGTTGATCATGACGACATGGTTTTTTTTGGGTATCATTTCTAGGGAACCAAGGTTCCTAGACGTTAGTGTTCACTTATGCTAGTTAGTGTTTCTTATTGTCTTAGTTGTTTAAAACCTTCTATTGTGATTATCACATTAGTTATTATAGGATACATTATATGTATTATTAACTAATATGAATATTTTACAACTTGATATTGATATTTATTCTTGAAACCTATTTTATATAGTTTCTATGACTCATTGATAAATGTTATTCCTATTTGATTATGTTGTTTGAATATAGAATTTTTTATAAAATATAAAAAAACAACATTTTATATGTGAGAATGATTTCTCTTATAAATGTTTTATAGATATTATTTTGAACAAAAATTAATATATTCCTATGGATATACATTTTAAATATTTTTGTGGCGGTATCCTACAAAATATTTAGTTCTCACAACCTACTTTTTCCTATAGATATTTGTAGCCTTAGTTTTAAAGGAATTATGTAAAGAGAAGAGCGTCATATAGAGGATGAATCTCAAATATCGTGTTTCCTTTATGGTGTGTTGTTATAGTGGTGACATATGGTAACATAGACTTGGAACCATGGGTTGGTTTAGGTTCCATATTTTTGGTTTTTGACTAGTTTATCTAGACATTATTATATAGCTATTGGATGCTTCAATTTTGGTTTAGTTTATTTGGTACATTATACATTTTGAATATCAATTGTGATACTCTATTTTTTTTATATCTAATAATATGGTTTTTTTGAGGGGGATAACATTCCAAAATATCAATGTATGATAACTAGGTGCTTGTCCATAGACCAAGATGATTGGGAACAAATGTTGGGCCATTTGGAAGGCCATGTCAGGTGACATTATTAGTTGGACCGTGTTGTCCTGTTACAAATTAGTATTAGATCTAAGGTTGTCGTTACTAAATGACTCCATACTAGTGTATTATAATCTAGTTTATAATGTTTTTTAAAATAGGTTGGATGTTTGTAACTCAATTGGTAGTGTGGGAGTGTTCTTTGCCAGCTCAGTCTCTTGAATATCCTCAAGTTACCATGGGATGGTCAAGGTTATATTGGATCCTTGTTTTTAGTTTTATCCTTTTGGCCATTAGTTTTAAAAATTAAATTTAACATAAAGGAATTGGATTTGGTTACAAATATTTATCATCCTATTATTTCATATATTATGTCTCCTATAAAAAGACCATCTCTAAAAGATAGGTAGGAAGTTGTAGTGTATTAACAATAAAAAGAATCATCCATTTCAATTAGATTTGGTGGAAATAATAATCTGAATCATCTATAATTCATTCCATGTATCCAGAATTTAACTGGAATGAAAGGTTTACTATTCATAAGAATTCACTAAGAAACAAACTCGAATCATTTAGGGTGATAAGGGACCCTAGGAATTATATGAATGGATCAAGAGTATTAAGAGGATTTTTGACTTCCTAAAAACTCTAGAAGACATCATGGGTGGGTTTTCAAGTTACCATGGTATGTTCATGGTTATATTGCATCCATGTTTTTAGTTTTATCCTTTTGACCATTAGTTTTAAAAATTATATTTAACATTACGGACTTGGATTTGATTACAAATATTTATCATCATATTATTTCATATATTGTGTCTCCACTAAGAACACCATCTCTAAAAGATCGGTAGGAAGTTTTAGAGTATTCCCTATAAAAAGAATCCTCCGTTTTACTTAGATTTGGTGGAAATAATAATCTGAATCATCTAGTCCTCATTCTATGTATCTAGTGTTGAATTGTAATTAAAGGTGTACTATTCATAATAATTCACTAAGAAACATACTCACATCATTCCGGGTGATAAGGGACCCCTCGAATTATATGAATGGATCAAGAGGATTAAAAGGATTTTTGACTTCCTAAAAACTCTAGAAGACATCATGGTCTGGTTTTCAACTTATATGCTTGATGTTTTAGGAAGAGAGTTGTGGGAATCTATTACAAAATTTAAGTTAAATGAAGATGTTATAAAGAAAAGATTCATTAAACCCTTCAATAAATTTTTCTATCCTAAGATACAGATAGTGGTGAAGGACTGAGAGTTTGTCACTTTGGAGCGGGGACATTGTTCAGTCATGGTATATGCTCCTCATTTTTCTATGTTTTTATACCATTTTCCAGAGAATTTTTCAAATAAATAACACATGTTATAATTTTTTTAAATTTGTTTGAATCCTTATATTCAGTAAATGATGATTATTATGTCCCTACCCATCTTCATGGGGGTTGTGGGTATTCCTGTTATAGATGTGGTAGATATAGCTAGGATGAAAAGTCTCTTCGGAGCATTAGTGGTAGTAGGAGGTAAATATAGTTCATTTTCTTTCCAGAAGAGGAAGTGGGTTGAACATCATTGAGGTGATGGTAGGGATGTAAAACATGATCTAGGAAAGATTCAGTTAGTCTATTACAAGTGTGGGAAAAAGGGACATATCAAACAAGTTTATATGGAATCACCCATGTTGTGTAACACATATGAGAAATTTGGTCGTCTTCAATAATTCTATAACAGAGAATCCAATGTAAGTAGAGATAGATCCATTTTCCCCAAGGTCTCACAGTTTATATTTTACATAAAAAGTGGTGGAATCTTAAACACAATCTAAGGGTGATGATGTAGTTGCAATTAAAGGATATGATGAGTGTTAAAATATCTATTCAATGCATTTTTAGTAGATGAGTCATAGGTATGCCTAGATACCATGATAAGTATGATGTTTATTTCATATTATATTGTCATTCCCATATTTTATACTGATGTAACTTATACATTTATCTCATCCAAGCATATTAATCGATTAGGTATTCATTCGAAGCTTATGTATTTTAAGGAGACTCTTTCTACTCCTTTTGGAAAGAAGTTGGAGTAGGGATTCTGTTGTCTCGAATGGAAGGGGTTATTTTCAATCCAAATAACCATATGATAATTTTTAGTTCTTGATCATGAAATATTTCATCTGATCACTATCATAGATTGGATGATTAGTTAAAATACTATATCTATTTCTATCATCATCGAGTATAATTCTGTTCTTATGATGGATTCACTCACGAATTTTGTTGTGAGTGGGATCCTGGATATGGGAGAGGAAGTCACATTTTCCCAAGTTCTAATGTGAATTCATTCTAGTTATCATAGAATTTTCTTAATCATGTTGATCCATGTATTAGTGGCACTATTTTAGTGGTGGTATGTGAGTATGTAAAATATTTTCTATATGATTTCTTAAGGTTTCACCCCTAAATAGAAGTAAATATTTCTATAGTCTTTATTTTAGAAATGAGGACCATTTAGATACCCTCAAACCTTATGGTAGTAGCTAATTGAATTATTTAATGTTTTTATTTTTGGATCATTAGGATAAGGGATTTATTCATCCTATCATTTGACCATGGGCATCAATAATACACATAACAATTAATGTGGATGGGAGTCATTGAAATTGTGTTAATTATTGGAAACTCAATGAGGTTATTCTGAATAAAAAATATCCCTTTACTGGGATTGAATACTTTTTTGATCAACTTAATGGGGATAGATCATTTTAAAAAATTGATATAAGATCTAGGTACCATAAATTAAGGGTATGGGGGGGAGATATTATAAAGATGGAATTTGGTAAATTATATGGGAATTAGGAGTATTTGGTAATGCTCTTTTTCCCTAATAATGCTTATGTGTTGTTTTTGGATTTAATGAATGGAATGTTACTTCAGTTCTTATATTCTTTCCTAGTTATTTTTAGGGAATATATACTTGTTCATTCTAGATCATATCAGAACCATGTTGAGCATCTAAATATCATCCTAGGAATCATGAGAGAGAATAAACTATATGGGGAACTATACAAATGTTAGTTTTTGATTCAATAGATGAAATATATGGGCAATGTTATTTCTATGAAGGGATACTTAGTGGATCTTGAGAATATTTAGGAAAAAATGTATTAGAATAATCCCAAGAATGTGTTAAAGATCTAGATATTCATAGGATTAACTAGTTATTATATGATATTTTTTCTATACTTCTCCAATGTTTCATCTCATATGATAGAATTAACCCATAAGGGTGTGAGGTTTGTTTGGAGAAATAAATGAAATAAATATTTTAAAGAGATTAATGTGATATAGAATTCAACCATAATTTGTATCCTTTCTAATATGAATTTTGGATATGATGTTTACTATGATGCCTCATCTATAGGATTAGTTTATGTTAAAATGAAGGGTATATAGGTAGTTTCCTATAACTATTTTCCATTTTTAACTTATGTGAAGAACTACCCTATTCATGATCTTAAGATGGTGGTAGTGATGTATCCTCATAATTATTGGCGCCACTACCAATTTAGGGAGTGCTTTATAGTGTATTTAAAATTATAGTGTCTAAATTACATCTTCACTCAGAGGTATCACAAATTGAGATATTGATTTTGGGTAGATTAGTTCTAGAAATATGTTTTTGATATTGCATATAACCTCATAAAACAAATGTGACCATGGATGATTTGAGAAGGAAATTATTTACCCAGGCAATGAAGGAATTAGTAGAAGATTGTTTCTTGATAGACTTCCTACTAAGACGTGATTGGATGAAATTAGAACTAATGGATTGTTATTCCAAGGTTTTACTAGTGTTGGATGATCTATGGATGATTAGATCTAAGTTGGTAAGCTGGATGATATCGAGTGTCCATGCCGTAACTTAATTCTCCATGATTGGGAGACCTCGGGTGAGGGGTTATGGTCACCCATTGGGGTTTTATCCCTTTAACATTGGACGATTGTTCTGATAGACCCGAGATATGAATTAATGGTTGATGGTCATATATATAATTGTTCCTAGAAACCTAAACCTGCTAAGATGTATCATGAATTGATATGTCATTATTTATTTTAAGGAATGAGGTGGTTGATTGTGGATTTTGTGTCTTGATGCCTAAATTTTCAGATAAATAAGGTTGAACACCAGAGTTGTAATAGTTTGTTGTATTATTTACCCATTCCTCTTTGTAAATGGGATGACATAGTTATAGTCTCTGTGACTAGGATACCGTAGATTCCTATTGGTATGGATGTGATATGGGTGATTATTTACTGGATCCCTAATTAAGTACACATATTACATATAAATTTGTCGACAAAGGTAGATGATCATAGGAAATTGTAAGTGTGGTAGATGGTTAGAATTCATGGAGTTCCATTAGCTATCATTTTAGATAGGGAACATCACCTCACATATCAGTTTTGGAGTGTATTAGTAGTGGTGATCAATCCTAAAATAAAGTTGAGAATAATGTATCATCCCTAGATGAATGACTAGACTAAGAAAACCATCTAGATTCATGAAGACACACTTCAATCAAGACTGATAAAATTCAATGGTTCCTTAGATAAAAATCTAAAATTAGTTTAATTTTCCTATAATATAGTTATATGGTTTCATTGTGTATTTTTCATTTTGATTCATTGTATGAGAGTCTTTTTAGATTGCCTATTTATTAGGAAGAGGTTGGAGAGTGGTCCATAGTTAGACTGAGAATTATTCAGGAGAGGATATGTATCATATAGTTGATTAGGAAAAGTTTTATGATAGCTATAAGTCTTTAAAAATAATATGTCAACAATAATAATTTTCCATTGGAGTTTGTGTTTGGTGATCTTATATTCCTCATAGTTTCACCTCATTTTTGACATGAACATTTAAAGGGGAGGGTATATAATAACCTCATTATGCTGGCCCATATGGGATTGTGGAGTGATAAGGAAGGTGGATTATTTTTTATAATTATGTACTCATTTGAATTCTATCCTTGATATATTCCAGTATTCTGAAAAAAAATCTATTTCGAGATTTGTTCAACTAGATCTAGTGGGGGAATATGGCTATTAAACCCAACACCCTAGTAAATAATATATTTATTCAGTTAGTGGTCTTTTTGGATAAGGTGATTCAATGAAATATGATCCCATTGGTATGAGTGAGCTAGAAGTTCGATATGGAGATCCATGACACATGGTAGTGTGAGGCCTTAAGGACGTGGTATTTCCATTATCTTTTCATGGGTTTGTTATCCCAATACATTATGGGGACATAAATATTTTATAGTGGGGATAATTTTTACACCTTGATATATAAAATTAGAAATATAACTTTTTTTGAATTATGGGTTATTCATTAGTTGGAATAGTTTTTATGTTGTTGGTGGTAGCAGTAGGCCACCAGCTAGCAGGTGAAAGTGGAACAAATTCCTACAACTCTACTGGTTCTACTATCTCATTGGTGAAATACCTATAGGTGTAGGATCAATAACCACACCCACTGGTCAACTGGTGATACCCAATGGATCACCAGTGATGCTGCTACATGTGTAGATTAGCAAGGATTAATATATAATTTTTCCCATAATAGTTACCAAACTACTATAATACTCTTCCCTCAACCGTAATATGATTTATTTAGGTTTAGAGGCTCCTTAGGGATGATTTTGGATATATCTCTCTTTCTTTTGATGTAAATTTATTTTTGTTGGAAGCTTGGATCACTATTTGGTGTGATCTAGTAAGTGAGACAATTTATAATCCATTTTTTCTCTTCTTCTCCATGTGTGGATTCCTTATAAGACTAGATAATTGGATCTAACATACACTTGGATAATTTATTTTTTCCCATTTGATATTGGTTCTCTATGTTCCGATCTCTTCCTATCCCATCATTAGTCTAGAAGGCAACATAGATTTCATCATTCTTTATGTTTTTTGTATAAATCCAATAGTATATCCCTTAGTTTGAGTTTTTTTCTTATGTTTTCCATTGGATTTGATTTATGAATTTAATGATTTCAAATCAATAGGAGTTGAATTTAATCATTCATGGGTATGGAAATGTTTTCTAAAATGGTTTTTTAATAAAAACCATTTTAATACACATTATGTGTTTTTTAAAATACATCAAAGAAGGTTTTGATGTGGGAATCAGTTTTGAATAATTGAATTATTGTGTTATCACTAAATAAAATGTCTTATGAAAACATGGGCATGAAAATAAAATGACTTTTACTTAGAAAATCATTACAAAATATGGAATTGGATTCCCAAATTTAATGATAATGTAATATCATATTTTGAGGAAAATGGATTATGGGGAAAACTAGTCACTTGATAGCCCTATTAGATTTATATATCATGAGGGGATGTGATAATGGTTATATGGTTTCTAGAGGGAATCATTTATAAGGAACTAAAGTTCCCAAACATGGGTTTTTTATTATCTATTGTTTATTTTTGTCATAGTTTAATACACCCATGTCTTCTAAATGACCATTTGGGTAATTTGATATACATTATTTTCATGATTACAGGATATGATTATTTTCTATTTTTATATGGATATTGATTTTTGAATCCTTTTTTATATATCTTCTAATGACTCGTGGTAAAATGTTATGTAATATTTCTTTGATTATTTGAATAAAGAATGTTTTTTAAGAGAAAACTAAAGGATGATTTTATTTTGGAAATTTATTTCATTTGGAAAAATTTTATAGATATAGTTTTGTACAAGAACTATTGGATTCATGAAGATTGAAATTTTATATATTCTTTGGTGGAATCCTACAGATAATTATTTCCGGCACCATAATTTTTTATTTGGTAATTTGTAGCCATTATTTTTCTAGTTATATGTAAGTGTAATTGCATTATGTGTAGGATGGATGTTCTGGATTCTTTTTCATTATGATGGATTTAAATGGTGGTAAAATATGATCACATTGAGATTTTCACATTGGTTGATTCGAGTACCATTTTTTTCATCAAAATCTTTTCTTTCTTGACCTTGTTATCTAGTTTGTTGGATGTTAATTTTTTGGTTCATTTGATTTTACGTATGATTTCTTAGGATAATATACCATGATACAAGGTTGGTTTATGTCATCATATATTTATTATAGGGTGAAATAATTCAAATTTTCTCTATCTGATACCTAGTTTCATATTTCTAGAATATGGTGATCATGAATATGTTTTTGTCCTGGTGGTATGAAAACTCCGGTGACATTATTGGTTGACTCGGGTTGATCTGTTGCACAAGGTCATGGTGTAATCTATTTAGAACAACATCGATTCATATCAACATGAATTGAGGATATCCAAGGACATAATATACAAACCATTGGGAGTTGATTATGTTGAGGTATCTATAAAACCTATGTTAATCTTGGGTTCATTGATTAAATTTTATTATTATGTGAATAATTGAGTATTTCATGATAGAAATTTCATGCAAGATGATTTAATGGGTGTTTTATAGAACCTCCAAGTGAGGTTGGTCATGATTTTAGAATGCCAGTGGTGAAGATTGAGTTTTTTAAAATTATTTCTCATTTTAATAAATTAAAAAATTAATTATAAGTATTTATAATAAACTATTCATATTTTTTGATGAAAATTAGGGGATAAAATTTCATTTTGGGCTTGGATGAGGAATGGTTGGGCAAGGAAAATGATTATTGGATCTTGGTGAAGGTGATGACTCCTATTGAGGGAGTTGTCCCATTTTATTCTAAACCATTTATATGTTTATGAATTTTTGTTCACATGTTTTTGTATTCTACAAGGTCTTGGATAGAGTGGTTGATTAAAGAGAGTCTATAAACATGTTGTTGTAGGTAAAATTTTGACATAGATATAGGTTAAGTGTTTAGAAGCACATGTGATATTAAGATACAACTGATTACTATGCCTCTAAGGGGTGGTAGTGTTTTTTTCAATATAGAGATATCTTGGGAGGTCTTAGGTGGTGATTTATGTGATGGAAATATCCTAGGTTTTTTCTAAGAGACATATATATTACTATTGGAGGGTTGTGTCTATGTGATATATAGTCACCCTGGTGATATGTGAGATGAGACCCTATCTTGGGTATTGGAAACTAAATAAAGACAAGTCATTAGGAAAACAAGTGGTTTTTGGTTATGAAATGCAACCTGACTACTGAGTTCATGTTCCAAGAGGGCCTTTGGGTTATGGAATCACCATAGGAAGACCTTACCATTTGAAGGAATTTGTGTAAGAGTGTATTCCTTGACACTCTTGAGTGTGTATATTCATATACATGATAGAAATTATGTGACATGATCTGTATGTTGTGAATGTGTGGCCGATGAGATATATTCTTGATATTATTGCATGGGGTGTGTGTGTTTGGCCCATAAGAACTTTACATTTTCTCTATTAATGTTTTTATTATATGCTATATTTTGTGTGAATTCTTTTCTTACAGAGGTTTTGTATCTGGTATCTATGTGAAAAATGGATTTTCAAGGATTAGATATCCCATACAAGGGAACCATGTGATTTGGTGATATTTGACGACAGTGACGATGAAGCCTAGAGGTAATCCATGAGTATTATGGAGTTGTGACCTAACCTGATAACAAAGGTTTTCGTGATGATACTAGTTGGAAATCTTAGACGTGTTCAGCTAATGTGGGAGTAGGATATGTATGGGTGAAGTGTATCCACTATGTTGGAAGGCCAAAATGGGAGAAATACCATGTAGGGGTGATTATGATAGAATATATTAGGCATGTATGGTGCATATACCATAATGTGTGGTTAGATGAACCCCATAGAGTGGGATATGAGGCATTCCTTAAAGGTGGAATAATTAATTATAATGGATGTGAGTAGGGTGATAAATATCTGTCTAACCCTTGTAAAATGTTCCAATACATGTCATAATTGAAATTGGAAACATTTCATTATGACATTGAAGAAAGTATAGTTTGGTGTTGGGGTGTCAAGGTTATCACCTAATGACTTGATATATGTGTGTACATAGTTATCATGATTATTTTTTAATTTACATTCTTCTTCCATATACACACATATGGAATTATATATTAAGGGTTCTTTGTGACACCCTATTGAGATACGTTCTTAGACTCTACAAGTGAACTATATTGTGTGTGTAGATCTTAAATATTCTATCATATTTAGTACATGATTCTCTGTAGATTAGGATAGAGATGATCAATAATATTAGATGTGGGGTGTAAGATGCTCAGTTTTACCACTAATTACAACTAATTATCACTTATTATTACCAGTTAAAGCTAATTACAACTATATTCTACTAAGTACCGCTAATTAGTGATAAGTTTTACTAAGTTCTACTTATTATTTCTATTTTTTTATTTTCACTATTTTTTATTAATTACTGCTAATTTTTACTAATTACCACTATTTGTTACTAATTATTTCTAATAATGACTAAAAACTGCAAATTATTACTAATTACCGCTAACTGTTAATTTATACTATGTACAGTTTTAATAATTAATGATAATTTTTACTAAGTACTACTAATTATCAAACTTTTTTACTACATACTACTAATTAAAACTAATTCTTACTAGTTACTACTAAATATTACTAATTATCACTAATTACTACTAATGTTTTCTAATTTTTACAAATTATTATCAATTACAACTAAATACTGCTAATTTTTACTATGTACCACTAATTTTTACTAATTACCACTAATTTATTCTAATCACTACTAATTTTCACTAAGTACACCTAATTATTGTAAATTTTTACTGAAAATGCTAACTACCACTACATTTTACTAATTACCACCATTTTTTACTAATTACCTCTAATTATTACTAATTACCTTTATTTTTTTGTAATTACCGCTAAATATTACTAATTTCCATTTATTTTTACTAATTATGACTATTTAATGATAATTTTTACCAAATACAATCATTTAATGCTAATTTTTATGTAGTACTGCAAATTACCAATTTTTTTTTGTAATTATCGCTAATTACCTCTAATTTTTATTAATTATTTCTAATTTTTACTAGTTATGATTTTTAGTAATTACCACTAACTTTTAGTAATTAACGCTATTTTTTAGTAATTATAGCAAATTTTTACTAATTATCGCTATCTTTTAGTAATTCCCTCTCATTAATGCTAATTATTACTAATTATTGATCTTTTTAGTAATTATCGCTAATTTTTACTAATTATCAACAATTTTTAGTAACTACCTCTAATTTTCACAAATTATTACCAATTGGGGATATGTTTTACTAATTGTTGCTAATTTTTTATAGATACCTATAATTATTGATAATTTTTAAAATGTACCACTAATTTTTACCATGTACCTCTAATTAATCATAATTTTTACTTAGTACCACTAATTACCAATAATTATTAGTAATTATCACTAATATTTACTACTTATCTCAAATATTTAGTAATTATCTCAAATTATCACTAATTTTTACTAATTATCAAAAGTTTTTAGTAATTATATCTAGTTATCACTAATTTTTACGAATTACCACAAATTATTACTAATTACACTTAATTTTTAGTAAATATATATAATTTTTACACATTATCGCTAATTTTTAATAATTATCTCTATTTCCTAATAATTACGATCTATTACGAATAATTAATTCAAATTTCTAATAATTAAAGTTGATTTCTAATAATTATAGCTGATTTATAATAATTACTACTTATTTATAATAATTATCGATATTTCTTCTTGATTACTGCTAATTTGTACTTATTACCTCTATTCATTACTATTTTTTTGGAAAACAATTAATGTTTTCCGTTAATTAATAACAATATTATCAATTAGTCAATATTACTAATTACTAATAATTAATACAACCTAATTTTAAATACTATTATTTATTTCTAATATTTAGAAATTATTACTATGATCTATTAATTCCCGTTCATTACTAATAATTTTGAAAAATTTATGCTCGTTACCTCAAATTTTTACTAATTTTCAGTTTTTATACAAAATATCATTAATTTCAAATAATTACCGCTAATATAAAATAATTAACATTAATTACTGATTATTAAAACAATATATTAATAATTAAAAATAATTACTTATAATTAAATTAATTTATTATCAATTAAAACTAAATGCTTCTACTTAAAAATAATGACTACTAATTAAAACTAATTACTGCAAAATAAAAATAAGGAACTTTAATTAAAACTATTTTCTACAAATTAATAATAATAATTACTAATATAAAATAATTAATTAAAAATTAAAAACATTAAATAAATACCTTAAAAATGAACTCGTTATTGTATGAAAAGATGAAAATTTTCTTCCTTGTAATATTTAAAACTGTTGAAAATTTAAGGAGAAGAACAAGATAATAATGGAATATAATAGGGTTCAAAATAGGAGGGAATGAAACAAATTTGGGTAGGGGTATATATAGGTTTGGTTTTTAGAAACTGGAATATTTGCAATGGGAAGCTAGTCATAAATAGTCTTAGTTGTGACAGGACCCATCACAATTAAAATCCACAATTAATAACTTTATTGATGGTGAAAAAGCTTTTTACAAGGGATCTCGTCGTAAATAATCTTCTAACAACATGGTTATTTGTGAAGATAATTAATTTCTGTCACAAATAAAAATATTGATATAAGGTATTTTCCATAGGGGGTACATTCCTATCAAAAATACCTCTCCAACAGTTTGGTGTTCTAGCCGCAAAAATTGTATTTGAAACATGCCAGTTTTCCCACCAAATTTTTTTTTATTAAATGCCATTTGCAATTGGATTTGTGTCCTATCACATTTAGTCATTTGGTAAGGACTATTTGCGATGAGCAATGGGCCTATCACAATAGTCCCTTTTTCCCGTAGTGTCATGAAGATCTATACATATTACATGAAAACCTACAAAAAATTAGTTTCTAGTGGATAGAGTATTTGTTATGAATGCATGTAGTAGTGCATCATGTTGATTCCTAGAAAATCATTACTACCCAATATGAATCTTTAATGAAATGTGGAGGACAACATATCATTAAGTATGCATTGTTTGTTCCATATAGTTTGGTTGAACATTTTCATCATTATGGAGGTCTATAAAATAATTTCACGTGTATTTGTATAAAATATCTATGAACAACATGTATAAATCTAATTTTTCCATTACAAAAGAAGAAATTATGAGAAAAATTCTAACACAAACTAGGGAATTAATTTCCAAACATTAAATTTTGTGGAGCTAGTTGAATCTTGGCCACTCAAAAAGAAAATAGGTCCTCCTAGATTCCCTTATTAACCCACCTTTAGACCTAATATAAAATTACCCAGTCATCATCTCAAGGGATATACAAGTCTCACTCACATTAGAAATAAAAATACTAATAGAAAAAGACAGCCACAAACTATACCAAAAATGTCCCACAAATTAAACCATATTTGGAAGTAATCCTAGTAAATTTCTTATAGACCACTTAATCACAATTTGAGATGCAAGAGACAATATGAAAGGACTTGTATTCTTTCATGTATAACTTGGAAAATCAATTTGTTTAGATAGGTATAAAATTCCAAGGTCGAGAACAAATAACACTATCTTATAACCCAAGAGTAATCTACAGAGAAAAGAAAAAAGTTGCCAAATTAAATAGTGGATTCAAATTTACATATAAAAAAATATATAATGATTAATTAGTAAAGGTGTCACATACACCTAATGATGATGATGTAAATTAAATTTAAAAATAGATTAAATTTGATAAAATGATTATTCATATAAAATACATGTGGAATATAGAAACACAAGGAAAAAAGAATGTTTTTCATAGAATATTTAAATATTAGTCAACACCTCTTGTATTCTCACAAAGACTAAAGAAATGGATATTTTATGCACAATTTAAAAAATTCATGGATATGTTTAAGAGGGTTCTCATAAATATTCCATATATGTAATTCCTAATGGAAATTATTTACTAAGATGAAATTTGAAATGATAATCTACTAAAATATGAAAACATGATTATATAGGATCATTTTTAATGCTTGAGGGATTTTTTTAGTAATACCAAGATCTATACCTCCTCAACTGAGTGACCCTTTATGTTTCACTATACACTGTAACGTTAAAGGATGATAGTTTGGGAGAGAACAATGTGTCCTTAGAACTAATTTTAACCCCATTCTAGGTATAATTCAGGGAGAACTGGGGTTAATGAAATTAAATCCAATTAGGGTCACCTAGTAAATGGAATACTAGTATGTGGAGCATATTCATGGAATTTTAGATGACAATATCATCATGGTTGATAAATTTTACTATTTCAGGGACTTCTTGTCTTTAATATTTTAAAACCTAAGATTTTAGTTTATAATCTTTTAAATGATTACTATATTTGATATTGTATACCAGATGAAATAATGAGCATATACAAACCACACCATTTTTATTTAAACATGATTATTATAACCTAGTCATTAGATTGGGATATGTGAATATGAAAAAATTATTTATGTAACATGTGTAGAAAATTATTCCAAATTAAAATTTATTTAAAAAATTCTAGTAAATATTTAGAAAATTTTAAATTATAAGAATTAAATTATAAATGGTTAAGAACAATTAATGTTTAAATGGGTCATTTTTCTATAAATGTGGGTTTTTGTTTATGTTTTTATATTTCATTTAAAAGAAAAAATTTTTTTCTTTAGATTTTTAAATTTATTAAAAATGTATTGTTTTTACATGAAAACTAATGAATAATCATTTATAAAATGATTATCAATTTTACAGAAATGATGGTAATATCATTTGATGTTAAAAATTGGTTTTTTTATAATTTTTTTTAAATGTGAAATGTATTTCTAACATAATAAATTATATTAATCTCAATTTATTAATTATTTTTATGAAATTTTTTAATTATATATTAAATAAAATAAAATAACAATAATCTAATTGTTGTTAATAATAATGAAATGTGAATAAATTATTTTTGGATTTTGAAAATAAATTTTTCTTAAATGTGGGGTTTATCAGTTTGTTGGGTAGATATTATATTTTTTCCAAAATACTTTTCCAATTTTATTTAATAAAATAAAAAATATTTGTTAATTTATTATATTAAAATTTAATTAGATTTAATTATTTTTTATTTTCTTAAATGATTGATTTTGGAGTGAACCCTGGAAATACCATTTTTATATTATGATTTAACATTTACAACATCAACAAGATTTAATCTTGAATAAAAAAATATAAAACCATTGGATTGGCCAAAAATGTTTATAAATATAAAGATAATTCATTTTAAAACATTATTTTAAAAATGGAAACAAATTGTTTATGTTTTGGAACATCAGTTATAATATATTAAAATTATAAACTAATTTTTGATCATTACATTTAATATTGTGGTTGGAAGATTGAATTTAGTTTCATAATGATTATAATTTCATATAAATTCCTGTGATTGATTATAATACAACTAATGTCATTTGAATCAATTGTCTTTATAATTTATGGGGTAAATCATTTTTACCCTTAAAACATGTACTTTACTAAAAATAGTTATGTGAATTTTGCATATATGTAATAAGAGTTATTTCTACCTCCAATAGAAATTAAATATGAAATAATTGAATCTGTATTTCATATTAGTATTTCCAAATTTTCTAAAAAATAGGATTCTTGGTCCTATAAAATAATTTCCTAAGTAAAAAGTTGTCATGTCAATAAAGGATAAAATGTGTTTAGATGGTTAAAATAAGGGGATAATTATTAAAATTAACACAAATATCATTATTAGATCACATTATATGAGTGAATTTATAACTGAAAAACCTTATATTTTAAATTTTTTATTTTTGGTCCCATTTAGATTGAGAAAGACACATATAATGTCTAGAAGTTTAATATATTTATAAGAGTGTCATTCTATTCACTAATAAAAGGATACCTACTCTCATCACTTCTTTATACACATTTAAAACAATATATTTACCAATATAAAATTAAATATCTACTCAACTCTCCACTCCACATAATAGAGGTCCGGGTATTCTCAAAATACTCATCCTGGAAGGCTTAAGGTGTAAGCTAATAGAGTTAATCCAAGGAGGTGGTATAAAAATAACTAAAAACATTGGAGTTTACATCTACTTATACATTTTTATAATAATTTATAAACATTCCAAAAAATGAATCAGTATCATATATTATTTAAATTTTATTATTTTAATGAAAAAACTAGTTTCTACCCCCTTTATATACTATAGGTAATGAAGACATAATTCATGTGTACATGTGGATTGCCACCTAAAAAAAGTGATGCGCTCCATTATTCATCACCAAATCGTACAGATGGTTAAAATAATTGTTAAAATAAATAATTATTATATTTATGACATAATTTTAATTCTATAATTACAATTTATTATCTACCTTTTTACCCTTCCCTAAGTTGGAAAATGATAACATCGCTTGTGCGTACATGTGGACTAGCACATATCCACAAAGCATTGGGATTATTTTTTCATTACCACCTCACATGGATTGTCATAATGATGGAATTAATGATTAATGATGACATATGTAACATCCTTATGATTGTATCAAAATAAAATATTATATATATATTTTAATTTCCACCCAATAGAAAAATGAAAACCTCAATCACGCATACGTTTAGACTACCGTCTCTAAGAGATGAACTGATACATTTATCATGAATACCTTATATGGTTGGGTTTAAAAGGTTATTTAATATATATATATATATATAATTACAAAATTAACAATATTATGACACCATTAACTATTTACAATGTTAATCCTATAATTGTTTTTTAAAAAGTAAAGACAAGGAGACCTAAAAATTTCAAACGTAAAATGTTCTGATTTATTAATGAATTGAAACCTAGATATAAAAGAAATAAAGGAAGATGATATTTTAATTAACATGAAAATGGGTATTAATAATACAAGTAACTAATATAATAATATTATTCATGATTTATAGAAAATGAAAAGTGAGATTGGACATAAGGTAAGGGATTTTTCATTGAAACCATGTTTTAAGTATTCCATACCAATCTCTTTCCCTATATATCCATGTTCTTATAAATGTATCAATATTGTTTTTTATTTAAACAAAAAATATTATTAATACTTAACTTTATTTTTTTTCATTCTTTACAAATGTATAAAAATGAATATTTTCATCATTTTTAAATGTGTTATTTTGGAATTTTTTGAAAATTAAAAAAAATGGTTTTATACATATAAATCTTAACCAAATTTACCACCATCATAATTGTAATTAATTTTAAATATTTATCTACTAGTCTATATGGTTATTCAAATAATATCCAATTCCAACTCTTCTAGTATTTTTTTCATTTTTAACAGTTTTCAAAATAAAGGGATATATCTCCAAATTTTTATGTGAATGTTGAAGGTGATTTGATTATAAATTCAAATGATTTTTTCATGGGGTTTATGATGAAAATGTGAATGATTGGAATTATTTCTTCATTTTTTGATTCTTTAGAATCATAAATGATGTTGGGTGATCTTGATATATAACATAATGATTAGTGATTCCGATATAACTCTCCAAACCATTGGGTGATGATGTAGTCCTCAAAACAGAAAATATGGGAGATGATCGGGTTGGTTACTCTTATGAAAAGAACTAAGATTCAGTTATCTTGACATGGGTTGAACATGAGTGATCATGGGTTATGAATATGATTCCCCAAGATTCCGATTTTATGCTTATGAAGGGTTTTTATGGATTATTATTTTATTTCCTCAGGTAATGGAAGTTTATGAATTTTTAAATATAAATGGTTTGTTTTTAATTGAAATGGTTTCCTAAGTTTCCCTGATACTCATGATGGATTCAGGGTTTCCATTGTTTTCTTATTGGTTTAAATGGATTTCATTGATCAATTTTTTGATATTTATATGTGAAATTGTTTTATTTATGTGAAATATATTTTCATTGAGAAAATTTTCAATATTTTTCACTATAATAACATGTTTCCTATATTCTTGAATCCATTATTGATATTTTTGTGCTGAAACCATGTTTTACAATGTTTTTAATAGTATCTACAGATGAGAAAGAACTATATAATTGCTAAACTATATTATTTTGAATCCTATTAATGGAATTAAATATATCTTTAATGAAACATGATTGTAAACATGAAGAATCATTTTATAAAAAATATATACTGTATGGAAGAAATCACTTTATTATGTAAATTTTTCCTAATTCTTTTAAAATTTATACCATAATGATCATGTGAATGATAAAATTTAATATCATATCTTTTAAACTCGTATTTATGGGTCTTTAATGTTATAAGGACATATTTTTGGTATCAAATAAAAGGTTTAAAAATATTTAGATTTTATTATGTTATTACAAATGCATTATTTTAAACATTTTGAAACCATCATGGGTAAATATCATGGTTTGGTATCACATGTTAAAAGTCTTTCATAACATAAATCATATTATATAAAGAAAAATTATATTGATTTACTCAATTGAATGAGTGGAATAGTTAATTAAATAGTTCAATATATATTATTATTTTAACTAATTATAAGATGGGGTTTTTATAAATTTATTTGTTATACTCACACTAACCATTTTGGTTTCATTAAATTTCTATAACTAGATGGAACCAAGTGTACAGTGGATGAGACTGACAAGACAGTGGTTGTGAGAATTAGTAAACAAATAAGATAAGTGTTAGAGGTAAAATAGTTGAGCTTGTTCCAAAAATGATATATCGTCTTATGATTAACAAACATAACCAAGGTCAGTTCCCTAACACACAAAATAAGAGAAAAATATAGTTTTATGGAAGTTAATGTGATCATGATCATGAAGGTAAAAAGGTTCAACATCCTACTTGTCATGAATATTGGAAGAAGAACCTGTTTAAACATTTCAATGGAGCAGGAAGATGATTCATATATGGTAAAGGATTATATATAAAATTAAACTATTGGGTAAAAATGAATATTTTTTAAACAGAATATAGGGTTACATATTTCTTCATATGTTTTCAATTGAGTGTCTTAAATTGTGTGAGTATGTTCATTATGATAATAAATTCTCTATGATAAAATCACCTGAAGGGGATTAGTTAGAAAATATGAATAACAGTTTTGAATGGTTATATACAAAATATAAAAAAAATTGAATAACATATAAAAGCTACATATGATTTTCAATGTTTATATGCATAACGTGTGAAGCATGATTAGATTGTGATGGATGAATAACAGGACATGATTCATATTTTTGACTGTAGGATGTATTATGAAATAACATAAAAAATCATTGTTAGTGGTTTATAATGTATTTTTAACTATTTATATGTCTATATATATGGTTTAAAGAGATATTAAATAATGTTATTTTATTTAAGGGTTTATTAAAAAAGGTCATATGCTAAAAGGTATAAATACCCCTTTTGTAGTCTTTTGTGATGGTATTGAAAGGTGATTATTCATATTCTAGGAGATTTTTATTGAAATTAGAGATACTATATGTTTTAAATATATCATTTATAATAATATGATCTTTTATATTGAGGTAATTATTCATAAAGGGTTATTATATTTTTGTGATCATTTGTTTTTTCATATAAAAATTATTGGATTGGAAAGGGATTTTTTAAATATGTCATTAAAGTTATTTTATTATGAATTTAATAGTATTGGAAAATTTAAATGACTATGGTATATAGAATTTTACTTCTAATATGGTATTTTTCTAGGAATAATGATTGAGTTTTGTTATGGAAGAATATATGACTTTTTGGGGTTTATTTTTATTTATGTTATTTTGGGAATATTATTTTACTTTAGAAGAATATGTGATCAAATAATTCTAATATTTGGGTTTTAAATCTAGTAATTTAATTTTTCAAGATTTTAATGTTTAGTTATTTAAGGAAGGATTCAATTTGAACTGTGGATGTTATTATTGAGGCTTTAGAGATTTATGTTTGAAGTATTATATTTACTAGTTATTATTTGACCTTGTGATAACCATTTTTGTTGTAGTAAATGCCTAAGATTTTTAGGAATACCTATTAATCAATTTTTTATTATTATGGACCATATAAAGGAAATTTTAGATATTCTATCATGAAAAATTCATCTTGGTTATTTATGATTTAGAATTTGAAGTGAATTAGAGATGAAAAACATATTAAGGCACATCTAAAGGATGAAATTGTGATTATGTAATGGAAAGAAATCAATTATTTACATTATTTCATATTTTTTATCTGAATATTAATATAATTCATCAACTCAATTAACAGAAAGGTAAATATATTGACACTTATGTGAAAAATAATACCCAGCTATTAGGATATTCATTTTAAAACACTTTAACAAATATAATTCTCAATACGATTATTTCACAGGTTAATAAATTTGTAATAAATTATAAATTATGTAGTGTAAACCTATAAATTATATTTTATTTAAAAAGGAAATATAAATAATATTTTTTTCACTTGTTTATATTTATCTTCCACTCTTTAAAATTGATTTTGGAAGTATTTTAAATCATTTTACACACAAAACACAAGATAAAATTAGGAGGTTAAAATTTCATTACGGGGCTAAGAAACTATCACACTTATATTTTAGTTTATATTACATTAAATTAATCGTATGTTTGATAGATTTTTCCACATCCAATACTAACCTTAGATGAATTGAAACATTATTATTCAAATATGACCATTACAACCTTTTGATTGGAGTGGTAGGTATGAATATGTGTAACTGAATTATGAAATATTATTAGAAAAGTTTTCCTAATATAAATTTTTAATTTGATTCTATTGAATATGTAATCCATTTTGATTTATATGAATTATTTAATATGTGGTTATGAACAAATAAATTTTAAATTATTTATTTTTCTATAACATCATGATATCATTATATATTATATGTTTAATTTAAAAGTTAAATTTATTTCAAAATTATTCATCATATATGAAAACTAATGAATAATAATTAATAAATTAATCATAATTATTTATAAATGATGATAAAATCATTTTATGGTAAAAATTGATATTTATTAGAAAAAAAATTTTAATTGAGAAATTTAATTTTTTCTTAATAAATTAAATTAATCACTGTAGATGAATTATTTTGATGAAATGTATTTATTATATTTTTAATAAAATATATTTCCAATGATCTAAAGTGTTTTAATAGTAATGGAATGAAAATGAATCCTTTTATACTTAAAAAATACATTTTTCAAATAGTTTTTATGCATTTAGTGCATAGATAATGGAATTATGTTCTAAAGATTTTATAATATTTATTTGAAAAAATAATATTTATTTTAGAATTTTTTATTTCATAATTAATTTAGATTTATTTTTTTAATTTATTTATGAAATTATTCATTTTTCTATGAACTGGTTAATATACAATCTTTCCCCCCATCATGATGTGATTATTTATATTACTTTTATTGTTCAGGAAGATGTACCATATGATATTGTGTTAGTTTAATATTCTTAGTTGGTGTCAGAGATGGATTAAGAATTAAATATTTTTTTCCACTTTAGTAATCATCTTAATTACAAATATATTATAGGATGAGGATCCAGTTTTGTCTACTAAATGAAATCTTCCAAACATTTCACAACTATATCAGGTTCACAAAATACACTCGATTATTTTTATAGAAATAAGTGATATTTTGAATTCATTATAAATATTATCATTGTAGATTCGTAAATAGACTACTTGAGGGAGTTATATGTTCATGATGTTTGAAAATCCCTCTAGATGATAATAATTTTCGATACACCTATATTTTTGTGTTGTTAGTAGTTTGAGAGTTCAATGAATATATTATTTCTCATCATGTAGATAAATTAAAAGATAATTTTTATGGCTTTATTCCTATATTATAATCAATATGGATGATAGATTACTATAATAATGTTTTGGCCCTTCTAGGGTAAACATCCAGCATCTGAGCTTATATTTTTCTTATTACTTGAGGGCTATCATCACAAGACCACATTTTGATACAATTTTTTTTTAATACTACTTGGGGTCCCTAATGTATTTAAATGTTTGGAAAGTTGGGTTTCTAATGTTGGGTGGAGGAGGAGTCATGTACTCCAATTTGATTTATGATTTTCTTTAGAATTTCAATGATGCTTGGTGCCCCTCCCTAGATTCTATTTTATTTTCAAAAAATCAATTGAATCAATGAGCTCTAAAGGGAGCATGTTTAGAAATTCATTTTAATAGAGGAATCAGGTGCATATTGATAAAGTAATATCACCCTTGTTTGTTTTTGATAAATAATAAACGATTACTTAGGGTAGATAACCTAACATGGTTCTATAAGAAACAAAAATTAATCCCCATCCATCATGTCAAGATATTTTTTTTCATGGATCTTATACAGGTTGGATGGATTAATTCACCCATCTATAACTTTACTAATAATTTAGGTTGTGGGATAACTAATGGAGGAGAAATTTGATTGTCTATATTGGGATTATAATCTCTTTGAATATAACCCATGATTAATTCCATATTGATACTCTTTATCTCCTGTATATTTACTTCATATTTGGTAACTCCCTCTTCAAAGGTAGGAGGATAAACCTCTTTGGGGAATGGATCAGATGCATCTCCACCTTTCCCTTTTTATTTTTTAAAGCCTACCAAATAGGCGGTATTGGATCATTCAAGGGAACATGTATATTTTGGGTCTACCACTCTAATCTAGTATGCAAACCTTTTTTAAAATTTTCAGTGTGGACTGTATCCCAGATAGATACTTCCCCCTCTTGCTCTACAAGGCCAGAAACAAGATCTGAATCATTGATGTGACCAATGTTGATGAAATTCACTGATTCAAAGCTTGTATCCAGACCTGTGTCCTTGTTATAGGGATATGGATATTTCTATCCTTCTTGATATCCATGAAGAATAAATTTTTAATCCTTCATTTTATTTCCTTTTTTGGTAGGCTTATTTAATTTACATCCCTTATGAGGCCTTTCCTTCCCCTTCTAGTTATCACCTAGGTTAGTTTTTTTATAATTATTCATGATAAGGTTTCTAGAAACCAATACCATGTGTGTTCCCAAAGAAAAATATGGGTCATGTGAATGGAGGAACAATGATTATTTCTCTTATACTGAATCTACCAACCTGTAGAAGCTAGATCTTCTTGGAAGAAGATGGTACTACAATAATAATCCCTAATCTTTTTTGGTTAGGGTTGAATTGATCCTTGTACTAGATAATCATGAACCGACTGAGGATTTGATTATCCTAGGGGTGGTGATGGTGGTAAAAATACCACCAGTACTATGGGCTGGGATATCTCTTATTTTTCTTCTATATCATCTTCCACTAACAATTGTAGGATTTTAAATTCTTTTATTTGATCATGGTTCGAATATAGTTGATGTTATGAATGCTATATAACCATTATTGGGGATAATGATTCATCTTAAGAATCGAATTTATTTAATATGATGATATTTTTAGACATTTATATAGGCCATATGTATGGGAATATTAATAGTTTTTTGACACGTAGTTGTCCTTTTTTGAGTTATACACATGATAAGATTTCACTAAACATAACTAGTGGAAAGTTTATAAATGGGGCCTGAGACATGTCCTAAAGTAAAGAAATTTCATAACATCTATGGAGGAAGGTTCTAATAATTTTTTAGAATAATGAAATGTATCACCACATGCTAACCTCATTCTCTTATGTGTATATTTGATATAGAATAATTGATTATTTATTATATTACACCCAAATATTTATTGTAGAAGAAATATATATCTCCCCATTGCCTTCCCAATTTTGGGTGTTTCTATATTGAAAGGGTACACACATCAATATGATGAATTAGTTCTTATGTTTCCTCACCCAATATTTCCATAATTTTATTATGATACATGGTTCTATAATAGTTCATGATTGTTATATTGCCTTTGGAAAATTATTTCCTCCTCATTAAAAAATTATCTTCATCTACTATGAGATATCCCTCCACTTTACTAGATTAGAGAAATAACTTCCCAACCTTCCTATTAATGGGAGTGAGATTGGTTGGAATTTTCTTTGTTCTATTTGAATCTAGTCGATCAAAGGGTGATATGAAAAATGGTAATTTCCTTAATATTTATAGCATCTATGAAATTATATCCTTTATTAGAGATAGGGTTCTTTGTGTAACTATCCTCAATCTATCATTTGGGTAGAACCATTTTACCACAGATAATTTTCACTTTATGGAGTACTATAATAGTGAATTCCATTATGGGGAGGACTACCATCATAGATAAAAATCCATATATAGGTAAAATCTATAACATATATTCTTTAAGGAGGATATTAATATAGTATTGTTATTATGGGATGAACTCATTTCATTTTTATCTTCTAAAAACAAGGAATATGTTCACATATTACATCAAGAGAAAATTAATGATGATAGATCTTGATTATGCCACTGAGAGCACCTCAATGGTGGGTTCTCTAGGGACGACATATATAGAGTTTGGTAGTAATATTGTAGGAAGGATATTAAAAAAATAGCTTATTATAATTATAAATGATGATTCATTAGAATATTGGGTGGCCATTGAAATGTTCTTTAGGTATTAAGGAAAACAACATTAATTAGGGTAGAAATATGGAAATAATCAAAAAAAATTATTTACCCCTGATGAGACTACATCTTTTATGATCTACGATGGGTCACTAAAGTCATATATTGAACATAAATAACATTATATATGGGATTAATCTTTGGTGAATCCCATGTTTTCATCACACAATGATGATGGGATTGCTCATAATGTGTAAGAAAATAGGCTTTACTCTTAATTTTCATTGAGATATGATGATGAAATTATAAAAAATGAAGGCAAGAGGGATGTGTGATAACTCTTGAGTGAATGTTATAATATTTCAAAAAGTCCTCAGATATTTAGTAGAATTATGTGACTTCTATGAATTGGGTATTAAAATGGTTCATTTTAATCCAGTTAGAATGATAATATATTCCCCATAAAATTTTACATTCTTTGCCATGTTATATCTTTGATCATTTTAAATTGGAGCTAAATTTTTTTTCTTCAATTGAGTAACTCTTAATATGTATTGAGGAGATTATTTTTTGGATGGAATGGGAATATTTTTATGTCTATTTTTTCTTCCAGGATATGTTGCTATAAATTTTAAATTTCAATTTCCAGAATATGAATAGATTTTGGTATAATGTGAACATGGACATATACATACCTATCCATTTAAAAAAATGCATTAATAGTATTTTTTAACAGGAAGGGGGATGTGTACCAATTCTATTTTTGGATTGCGAATATTTTTCCACTCTTATTATCTAGTTTCCACTAGTATATACTGATTGCTTAATGAGTAGACATTGGAATTTCTTCATGCTACCAGGTAAATATAAATATATATCAGTATACTTCCAATGATATTTCCATAGTGTCCTAGAAGGATTATTGTTTGTGAGTGGAGATATGTTACTTCACTCTATTTCCTAAAAATATATTTTAGTGGTCTTCTTCAATGGATGATTATATATATTCCCCCTCCTTATGGTTGGAAACTCACTATAAATGGAAATATATTTAGGAAGCTCTAGGATGGGTGTTTAGAGTAGGGATTTCCTAAATGGAATCCTTATGGGGATATTGAGTGGTTGATTCCATTTTTGATGGTTGTGGTTGAAAGGATCCCTCATAAGTGTCTTCTAATATGGTTTAATTTCATTGTATATCTCCTCATTGATCTTCATATGATAAGAGATGTTATGGTTTTTTCTCTTTAGATAATGTCTCTCAAAGATATTTTAGGTGGTGTTAGGTTACAACTACACTAGTATGACCTATAATTGTGAAAATGGATTTTAAGGATTCATGTCAATGTTGTATTCATGCTCAACCTCCATGATCAGGATTCCACAATTGAGGGGTAACTTATTCTTGGAATACTTTTTCAACTAGTATTGAATATGATGGGTTAGTGAAAACCTATTTTGGTTCAACAGGGTCCCAAAATTATAAGGAGTTGCGGAATATAAATATTTTTGATATGGTTCCATGAATATGGATTTAATGGAGTTCAGTTGGTACTAATGTTAATAAAAACCCCAAATAAGAAAATTCTACAATATAGTATCATAGGTAAGAAAAATGGTTAACCAATCTCATTAACAATTAAGGTATTCATTGTGGGGAATATTTAAATTTTTATAATAATGGAATAATATATTATTGTATAAGGTTATTAAATTTGAAAATTTCACATTGGATTTTCCATTTTTTATTTTGGTTGGTTTCCATTGGTATTTTTTGAGTGGAACAAGAAACATCTAACAAATCCTGCATCTTTGACACTTCTACATGAACATACTTTTTGGCATGAATTCTAAAATTAGGTGGTCACTTGGGTGATTTTCCCTATAATACTACATAATTAATGTTGGTTGAGAGGACTGGAGGTTGGGATCCTTGCACATTTTTAGTGTTTCATTTCTAAATTGCGACTCTCTTATAGATTTAACTCATGTTTCATGAATATTTCACATATCATAGTGTGTAATAGGTTACCCCTATGGTAGTAGTTGGTTTTATCATGTTTTAATGTTAACATCTATAAATATCATAGGTTACCCATATTCCAATAGTTGGTTATCCACTCTCGATCAATGTGAATGCTTTTATGTATCAAATGATACCCATATCGTTTCATAATTACATGACAATGATTTATTTTAAGGGACTATGGTTTAGATCCATATATTGTGGATCTATAATGTTTATCTTTATTTATGGGAGTAGTAAATATCAATGGTGTTGGTATTGATCCCAAATTAGGGGATTATAATAATTCATTTCAAAAGGAGTCATAACCCACATAGTTTGGTGCCACTTAACAGAACACGTCATTCCTTTTAATATCAAGTGACAAGGACTGGTCTATGAAGTTTAATATAATGTGATAGGGATGTTTTCATAATGATTCATACAATGGGACTATGTTGTTCTATTATCGTTTCATGTCATGTAACTTGGATGTTCTTATGAAACTTCTCATTATGTGAATAGGAAATTTTTGGGCAACTTCATGTTATGAGACTAGGATATTGTCATTTATTTTTAAATTATTAAAATAGGACATTGTACATGTAGTTTAAGATCATATTTCATGTATTTATAATTCCTAAAAGGTATGAAAACAAAGGTTCATAAAAGGATTATTCATTAAATTTTCCATTTATAATTGATTTTGTGGATTACACCTATGGATGAGTCCTAATGATGCATTTTAATTGTTCTAATGCATTGATAAATTATAGTCTCTAGTATCATATGAGACATGATAAGTGTGAGAAATAATATTTCATAAAATATTTTTTCCATTATGTAAAAAGTAAAAAGTATATTTATTTGGATCTTATACTTGAAGAGGAAACTCATAAGTGATGTTGTGAGGCTTACAACTATGGGGTCCATATAAGATCATTTTAATTATTCTAAAATAATAATAAAATATTATCTCCATAACCACATGTGTCATTCTCATTTTATGAAGTAATAGAACATAAAATATCAATCACATTTTTTATGAGAGTAAAGAATTATATTTGAATGGGGATTACTCAGTATGGATTTCCATCCAACCAAATATATATGTATTGATTGGATGGGTGGGATATAGAGGAATACTTGGAATGTGACCCCCCATGCAAGAATGGGTAGGGACTTAATATAGGAGCGATGTATAGTATGAACCATCTCGATCGATAAATAAGAATTATACCATCAATCTAGGAGAGACCACTCCAGGATCCTCCATATAGGGATCCATATTATCAAAATAATCAATAATAGTGATTCCCCATGGGGTTTACATATATGAGAACATTATTCTTGTTCCTCTTTTTATCAATGGAATCTTTGATAGAATTGTTTCATGTTGTTGTGAATTCTTGAAGGTATAAAGGTCGAAAAAAATCCAGTGGGATAGGGATTTAAAATGTTTTATCACCAGAATGATATAACTTTTCACCTCCAACAATCTAATCCCTTATATGGTCTTTAGTATCTTGCATGAATTAAACTATGCATGTAAAAATAAATTTTCTGTGTACCTTATTCCAAATTGAAGCACATGTGACTAAAAATCATTTCTTCATACCATTTATCTAAATATCCAAATATGTACCCCTCTAGGTCATCCACACATGCTTTAAGAATCTATTCACATTCTGTTCATTGAATTCTGGATTCTAGTGTGAAGCTTTGATGAACCATGTAGTGTCTTCATGATCACCATGATTCATTTCCTTTGATTCATTGAAGGAATTCTTGGATCAGGGCTCAGAGAGAGACATTATCTCTCTACGATGAATGAGGGAGAGATATAGGTTCTCATTCCATTGTAATAAATAGTGAATTGACTAATCACCTTTCTCTTTCCTAAATAACGGGTTGATCAAATACCCAGAACTGGTTCCCCAACAATAAAAAATAAAAAAGCCACTAAATTAGTAATAAATAAATAATTTTGAATAACTTAACCACATCCTAAATATTATTTATATATTATGACATGACTAAAATATATATTTATATATATTACATGATAAAACCAATTCATTTAACTAGACTTGTAATTCTAACTAACATGAAAGGAACCTAAAATATTAAACTAATATTCGTTCTAATAATATTATTTCTCATATTTACATAAACATGTAAATAATTTTAACAAGTAAATTTATCCCAATTATTCTTAAATTTAATATTAATAAATTTATTTACTTATCGACGATCATCAATAATTGGGAAACCCTCAGACCCCATGGTGAGGCCCACTATGTGTAATATACCTATTCACATCAATATGGTATATTCCTGAATACACTATTATTTGTGAACCATTAGAATCTTATCTTGATAGTTGTGAATATTATTCATAGACCAATAATGGAGTATAGAAACCCACCAAGGACACTAAAGAGATAAGGAATTGTCTTAGAAATGACAACCAAACTATAAACACACACAATGAAATATAATCACTTTATAATTTGATATCTCATACTATAGGACACACATTTTAATCATCACACTTTCTATTTTATTGGTTTTTGATTTAACTAGATAGATTTACCCTCAACTTCCATGGCCATGAAATTATGAAGGCACTACCATCCAAATCAATAATGTCCAATTTATAACTTCCTCAACCTGAAAGTGAAAATTCCTATATTGACCCTTCATCCAATGCCATACCACTAATAGAGAACTCAATACAATATTCCTTGGAATGATTTCATTATCATGATTTTTTCCTTATATCAATGTACATGATCAAATGGAACACATTGATAATGATATAAACTCACAAGATCAATACACATGTCCATAGACAGATATATCCAATGACACCCCAATCATGTGGTGTTCCTATTTGAAATCATATCATCAAGATCTCACCTACCAATGACAACAATGTTAAAAATTCATGAGAGAAAGTCTCAATTATTATGATTCCGCAACACTTTATAGTCATACAACAACTATACCCAATTAGTATGATGTATCCAGACCATCTGACATATATTTAATATTAATTCCACAATATCTAAAGGTTCTCATTATATCCTGGGATCTACTATAATATTTTTATATAAAAATTAATCTATTCACATTACCATTAAATAGTGGACCTATAAATGTAAACATTATAATGGAAAGTGTACATCATGCATATTTTACTAAATCCATGATATGATTTAGTTATTCTAGGGATCCCAAAATTAAAAAACTCCCACTTTCACTACATCCAACTTGTTACTCATACTCATTATATCTCACGTGATTAAGATCATGATTTTGATGAGTCATGAATTTAGTTTCTTGGTCCATCATGTCTCAACTGTGTGGATTTTATTTTATTTACGACAACACCTCCTTGAGTAAAACTTATTTAGATATTTAAAACCCATGTTTATGATTTTTTCCACTATAAAAATATTAAATATTGGCTAGAACTAGTAAAAAATTATCATCATTATAAAAATTTACTAACTAGGTGAAATTAAAAGAACTTGAACATATAATTTCATTTAATACACTACTTCTTATCAACCTCAGGATCAATAATGTACTTGGTATTTTTAATAATTGCTACCAATGACTTAAATGATATTTTATTCCTCAATAACTTATCCTGAATATGATAGTGGATCACATTGATTCGTGGAATAGTAGTTTGTGTCCCCTCAAAATTAGTATCCTTACCCTTTTTATAATAAGTACATATCCTTTGTACTTGTTCAAGTGAAATTGGGTAGTTCTAACTGTATCCCTTTTAGTTATCAAAAATATAATTGAAATTTTCTTACTCTAAAGTTTATGTTGGAAATGTAATTTCTTTTGCATATCATGGATAATTTAATTGATATATCATAGAAGCATATGAAATTTCAACTCACCAGTTAAATGTACTCCTATTACTATTCCTATCTTCTTGGACATATTTATGACACGTGAATTTGGTAACAGATCACTCTTAAATTAGTCTATCCTATATTTTTCAACACAATATCAATATTTTTATGATTAACTAGGCCTAATACTCCATTATATCTATCACAGTAGATCATGTTACCTATAATATTTTTATACATTTAGTAAATCTATGGAGAATTTATGTTTTTCTTAAGTAATTATAAGACCAATAGTTTTTTACATACATTACCATACACATATCATGTGAAAATTATGGCACTTCCAGTAACCTCGTGTATACACATGGAGTGAATTAATTCAAAATAAAAATTCTATCGTCTTGTTTCTTCCTTCAATCCTGAAATGTATTTTAGTAACTTGCACCCTATTTTGGAATTCATTGATTCCACCATCCCTTTTTTATTGTTCCAAGTAGACACCTTCCATAATTGGTGGTCTTGACATCCAATGATCATTAATATGATCATAGAAATTAGTTTTGATAGGTAAAATTCTAATGTATTTATGCATAACAACTTGGTATTACCAATCAAGACTTATCAGTACCATGTTTTTACCAACAATATATCATATAAATTGAAAATATATCACATTATTCAAAATAAATTTCCCCTTAAACATTGATACATGGAATCTATTATTGAATTTTATTTGATCTTGTCAATTTTATATAATTTCCATATACATATTACTTTTAGAAATTATTATTCTCAATAAATAATGTATCACTGGTGACAATGAAATAACCCTTCACTATGATTTCAACCTTCCTATATAGTATATATCTCTAGAATAATCTCTTCCACATATCTTATGGAACTAATTCCTATTCCAAATACTTTTGAATCTCTAGAAATGAATAAACACAAGTCAATATAGATCCCACTATCTAAAATTGATATTTTAACCCTTATATATAAATATAATCTATAAGTTAATTATATATTTCAATCATTGGTATTTTTGTACGATCCTAAAAAAATTTATGATAATTACTTCAATACTCAATATTTTTTTCTTGATGCAAGATAGTTTATATACTCACCAAAATCTTTTCATTTAAACACTTCTTCGTATGACATAATAGATTTCCATAATACTGTAACTCATATGATATCAATTTTCCATAATATCTATCATTTTTTATGAATTAAAATTTTTATATTCAATACATATTTCAAATATAATGGATGTGTCTACAATTTATTTTAGTTTTTACATTGGTACTCCTTTACTTATATCATTTATTTGATCTGTACAATGAAATTTTATTTTAAGAAATGATCCATAATACATTTTCTTGATCAATGTTAATATTTAATACTCATCATTGATCCTCTTTATTAACATTACTTATTTGATGTGGATAAGGTAATATGAATTTAATAATTACTCCATGAAATATTATGTTGATTGATGAGTGTTTGGTCAAGATATTCTTCGGTAGACCATCCCAAAGCAACACATATCTTCTAACCATTCATATACAATACTTAACATTCACATTCCATAATAAAAATTAAAATGAATATAATGAAGTATATTTACCTCTAGCTTACCCATGGAATTGTTCACTCTCTCTAGCTGCACTAGTTCCATTGTTTAGTAGATTACTTTTATTTATAAATTTTTCTATGTGTGTACTAAGAAAGTATATATGTCGAGAATACCTATGGTTTTTAGTTCCAATAATTTTATATACCTATAGTTTTATCTCCACTATGTCTAAATACCATACTGGGTATATCCTAGGTATCCACCTTTACATTTACTGAAAAATGATTTATCATTTCACATCTAGGTATATCAGTCTTACATTTTATATTTATCATGTATTTCCTATGATTCATATACCAAAGAACAATTACTTGAGTATTCTACATCAATAAAAATATTATTTCTGAAATTGGAATAAATATCTATTATATCTAGAGAACATGTGAGATAAATATTTTGATAATACTCTATAAAATTTCTTCTATAATCAATCAATTATCATTTAAATGATGTATATTGATCATTAATAACATAAGAACTACCCTTTCATAGCCAATTGCTGAACACACCATAAATATAGTAAAAGTTTTATACTTAAATGGTTTCTATATACAAATACACATATTTTATTTTTATATTATATCCAATTCCCAAGAAGTGTTACAGCAACATTAGTTGCAATTGGTTAATATTAACTGAATAAGGAGTGGGTAGTTGAATATTCAATTCATCACATTTCATTTATCTTAAATATTATTATTTCATGATATGAAAAAGAAATAATATTTTTATTAATACCACTTTATAAAATGGTTTTTGTGATTGATCCTCTAATGTGACTCTTTTCATTGGCCTTTTCTACTTTCCTATAAACGTGTTCACCATAATAACTAATTATTAATCATTCTATAATATTCTTATTTCTGGGAGAACTTTACAAAAAGATAATGAATAAATTTTTCTATTTGCATTTTCATTTTGTAATCTTAAAAAAATCTTGTGTGACTGGGTGAAAAGATACAAGAGAGTTATTTCTTGAAATATTATGATCTTCCTTTTTATTGAAACATAACAAGAATAATCCTCACACATTAATATCTCGTTTCACATTCTCCTTCCAATACTACTTCGTGATGAGACTATATGTTAAATCATTCAATCCCTGATGTTGTATCTACAGCTCACATCAATCATTGAGGATATATTTATGGAATAACCATCATATTCATTTTAAATGAGTCTCCTATAATAATTTTTTCACCCTTCCATCCGAAGGTGGATTAATAGGCATTGGGGAATGTGAACCATGAATTTATAATATCGTAGTATTGAGCACAATCTCCAATACTACACTAGGACTTTCATACAAAGTTTTGAAAATTTCATTTTCTAATATTTATTATAGTGTATTAGTGGTATCAAATTCCATTTTACCAAAAATAAATATATCATAATAATAATTTTATCTTTATTACTCATTTATAAATTATTGATGAATTAAATCATTAAAGGTCTCCCATTATTTTTTGGAATTATATGATCCCTTTGTACTAGAATCATGATACTCCATCACTTGATAATTATATTGGGAATGATCCTTGAATATATACGCATATTATACAATCCTTGGCTATGCCACTACTCAGAGAGTTCAAGGTAGGTATTTAACTATCCAATCACATTAACTCAAGGTTCCTTGATCTGTTGAGTGATGTCCAAGATTCTAAAATCACAAACTTGATTTAATCAATGATTTCCTCTGATGTTGTAGTAAGATATCTTGGGATACTTCTTTTCTGCCAACATAAGTTAAGTCAACCTATCAATCTCATAAGAAATCCCAGATAGTAGGAGGCACCGACAACATTGGATGATCGAGCACCCCATAAACCTGGTTTTGTTAAAATTCAAATGATGGAAGAAATTTTGTGATTTAATTTTTCATTGAGAGTTTTTAATAATTTTCAATGTAAAATTTAATCTATTTATATTAAATAGATCATGATATTTTTTCATTATCACAACATAAAATTAATAGATAAACATTCATGCCTTCTATATGAATTTTAATATTTAATATTTTAAGTGTTTCCCATAGGAAATAATACATAAAATAATAAATAAATTCATAAAGGAAATAATTGACCTACTTGTCTTTAGAACATATTAGTTGTTGATTCATTTATACTCAATGGACAAACTATGGAATATAGAAAACATACCTGAGTCATAGGTTGACTTATGATGAAGCTCAACCACCATGTAGGGTGTCATATTTTCATTTGAATTTTTCCTCATCTTGGCAGGCTCTATTTTGTAAAGATTCATCATCAAAAAGTACAAGTATAGTTACACATATGATAGGGGTACTAAATATCCAATATACAATAGATAAATTTAGATGCACAATCCCTTATACATATTAAATAAGATAAAATGTTGATGTTTATACTGTCTTAATTATTTACAATCATCACACACAATTATAAATAATTAAATAAATACAACATACATACACATGGTTAGTCCAATGAACAAGGAGAGTCATTACAACTAAAGTGAAAGAAAAACTAAATTTAAATGAATTAAGGAATAATGATATTAAATTAAATTAATTAATTAATTAAATTTAAATAGTTTAATCATATTTAGTCACATTATTATATAAATTTTAATTCAAATAAATAAATAAATTTAATTTAATACCAATTTTAAATTAATTTTTCCCATGTATTAAAAAGTCTATTTTAAACAAAAATTAATTTATTTTAATATAATTTAATACTAAAATTACATTAATTAACTTAATTAATTTTGAATAACTATAATACTCTTGAGCCCTGAAACCCACACAGGCCCAACATGGGTCCCGAAGAATTCGTGTTGAACTATTTCTGACCATGAAAATATTATGGAGGGTTTTTCTAGGATAGACATGCCTTCTTAGACTCGTACCGGGATGGTAAAGCTTGCATGGTCCCATTTCAATGTTGTATCAGTCCTACTGAATGGTTTAAGTGTACCTCGTTTGGTTTTCACACACTGTTGGTGTCTTAACACAAGAAATTTTAGCTAGGGGAGGTTATAAATGAGTGGATGTAACTGAAAACCGGTAGTGTAAGGGTGTCACCAATAGCTGCGACCCATGGATATGACTGTTCGTGTGTCATGTCAACATGTTAAAGGGAATATTTTAGTGAGTGGCCTTCCTATAGCGGTTTTGGGTGGATTTTGGTAGGGTTTCCTGCATGTGTCTGATGTGATCGGGAGAGGACAGAGGAGGTTTGATCAGACAAGAGGGAGCTCCACAATGGAGGTGGAAGAGGGAGTCTTAGGCTCATGGGTTTATATCTAGAGGTACAGTGATGTGATCAGACTGATGGGTGGCGGTGACCCCCTCAAGTAATGGTAGAATCCCCGGTCATGGCAGGTTGGGAAACATAGAGAAGGTGGGTCCTTTGTGGTTGAACAAGGTATTGTGGTGAGAGGATTAGGTGCGTCACAATGGTCAGCCCATATCTCATATCAGCGATCCATGGGATCACCGGATCTCTCCGTTGGAGGAGATTTGAAATGGAGCGGTGTTTCTGAATGGGGTGCAGTGCGATATCTACTTCTCAAAAGGGTAGTTTTTGTGGGTTGTTGACTGGTCTAGATCTTGAAAGAGGAGGTTCTTGGGAGAATCACTCTAGTCTATGGACTAGTGGTGGGAGGTGCGACCTTAAGTAGGTGGAGGTCCATGGTGATCTGCAAAGGGGTGACCGGGCTAGTTTACCATCCGACGTGAGGTAGAGGATAAAGAAGGGGTTAGTGGGGGTTGCTTCTTCCTGAGGCTGAACTATTTTTTTTAAAATATCAATTATTCCCATAGAATGTTTGTCTATTTTTTATTCATAAAACCATTTTTTACTTTCAAAATACATCTGATTTTACAAATAAATAAGCCACCAACTCTTTTTTAAAACACTATCTGCTGCTCCCTTTCTCAAATGTCTCATTTTCTTTCCATTCATGTATTTACAATTATTATTTAATTAGGCTTGTTAAAAAAAATAATTAAAATTGTTTAATTATTTAATTTTTTGATGAAAACACAATGACCTAAAAAAAGGTTCTAACAACTGGGTGATGGTTGGAACTAGGCCAAAACATGTACCTCAACAGAAAAAAATTTTCATTATATATATATGAATACATATAATCATTATTCGAAATAATATATATAAAAAACTCAAAATATTCATAAAATTCCTTTCTGCTAGTTGAAAGATGGACTTCCTAAATTAGATTAGTGCATTGTCTATTCTGTTGGGACATAATTTAAACACAAAAATTAATTTAATGCTGATTAAATTTTTATAGGCTCATAAAATTCATGTGATCATTTTCATTCAAATTAAAGGTACTAGGGTACACTGTGGAAGCATGTGGGTTGGGGATTAAAAAAATTTCATCCCCAAGATGATTAAAGTTGTCATCTCTAGTGATTCGAGTCCCAGTATGGTTCGAAGGATCATGTGTTAATTAAATAGATCATGAAACAATAAGTAGATCATGCACCTCATTTTGAATTAAATCACACATGACTATAGCTCGTCACTGGTGAACATTTCTTGAAGGATTTGAAGTTGAACCCCTATAGAACATTCACACGTTCATCAAGAATCTATGCATTTGTCATTCTTTGAATTCCATGTTCAAATGCAAAGCTCTGACTAATCCTTTAGCTTCATGGAAAGCACCCTAATCAGTTTTCTTTGATTTGTTGAAGCCATGATTGGATTAGAACTCAGAGAAATAATTTTTCTCTCTTGATGGTGGGAAGAGAAATAGTATCTCATTCTATTGGAATGAACAGTGCATCAAATGAGATCCTCCCTCCAACTTAAATAGTGGGTTGATGAAAACCCCGGGACGGGTTCCCCATTCCTTGGAAATAAAACACCCACTAAATATGTAATAATTAAATAATTATAACAAAATAAATTGTTTCCAAAATATTATTTATATTTTATAACATGACTATAATATATATTTAAATATATTACATTATAAAAATGAATCATTTAACTCGATTCATAATTCCCAATAACATTAAAAAAACCTGGAATATGAAAATAATATTCATTCAAATAACATTATTTCACATATTTACTTAAACTCATATACACTTTTAATAAATAAAATCAACCCAATATATCTTCTCTTGAATAATAATGAATTTATTTATTTATTGGTGATCTTCAAACATAGACAAACCTAAGGCACCATGGTGGGTCCCATGATATCCAATATACATATTCACCAGAATAGGGAAGATTCTTGAACACACTATTGTATGTGAACCTCTAGGAACTTATCTAGATAGTAGTGAATAATATTCATAGACCAAGAGTAGTGTCATGAAACCCATCAAGGACCATAAACGGATATGTAATAGTCAAAATAATGACAACCAACCTATGAACATGCATCGTTTAATATATTCTCTTTGTCTTCAAATATATCATAGAGAAATATTGTCATTTGTTTCATCAGCCTTTATTATATTATTGTTTTTTGTTATAACATGATGGATTTACCCTCAACGACCTTAGACAAGGTCTTATGAAGGTACTTCCATACTAATCAAATAGTCCCACGATATAAATTCCAGAACTCAAAAGAGAAAAATACTATCTTGACTATTCAACCAATTCTATACCACCAATGATGCTCCAAACACAAGATACCTCACAATGAGTTCATTATCATGGTTTTTGTTTTTCATCGAAGTACACAATCAAATTGAAAACATTGATAATGATCTGATGTTCGGAGACCAATACACATTTCCATAGAAAAGAACATACAATGACACCCAAAACATGTACTATTTTTATTAGCGGGTCTTTCCTCATGATATCACATACCAGATATCACCAAGTGTGAAATTCTTCAGAAGAAGTATCATTGATTATGAGCCCCAAACACCTGACAGTTAAATATCAACTATGTCTAGTCAGTATGATGTATCTATACCATAGTGTATATATTTAATATTAATTCCACAATATCTCAAGGTTCTCATTATATCCTAGGATTTTCTATAAACATTTGATATGGTAATTAATATATGTAAATTACTATTAAATAGTGGACAAAAAATTTCTAGACTATACTTGTTTGTGTAATTCATTCATATATTAATATATCTATGATATAGTAATAAAAAATTACTATTTAGTTGGGTCTAGGGAAACCACTATATTAAAACTTTCTTGACCATGTACATTTGGTGGTCTTAGAGGAGGTCTTGTTAATTATAGGCCCAAGTAGGAGACATGAATGAAGGAATGCTCTACCATTGAATCCATTGTGCTCATGATAACTTTTTATGGGAGTAGGAGAGGGATGTTTTCCACAGTGAAATGATTAATGAGGATTTCACCCATATGATACAGGGGAGAGTATTACATTTTATGCATGTGATACTAGGGTGAGAAAAGTGGTTCACCCAAATGGGGCAACCAAGGTGATTCATGGAAGTGGTGGAGAATAAGAGTCCATTACTATGCGATTCATAGGATATTTTGTTCCCTAGTGATACCAGGTTGTGTTGAGTAGTTCACCCCAGTGAGGTTGAACAAGGTTGTTCTCCCGAGTGAGGGTCAGCAAGGTTTTTCGCCCTAGGGAAGAAAAATAAGAGTCTTCTCCAATGTGATACTTTAGATAAGTGGTTCCATAGTGATAAAAGGATGATATGATATTCTAGGAGATAGAATAAAGGCGATGCTTCTCTTTAGTTATAGGATGTCTCTATAGGTACTTTTGGAAGGTTAGGGCTCAAGTATGTTGTTGTGTAAGACCCATTTTCCATAGTGTTTATGGACTAGAGATGAAGTGGTTCCATATAAGGTTATTGGATTAAAGCCATTGGGAACTCAATTAACCATTATTTTGGTTGATTTCTGCTATTCTAAAATTTAATTAAACTATCTGACGGGATTTTTTGACTTTGGCATAAGACTTGTGTATGGAAATTTTGCATGATATATGGGTGAAACTGACATCAAGTTCTATCTTTTTCTTCCAAAAGGAAATAAATGAGTAGACCAAGGGTATTATTTATTACAAATTTTGGCACCCTGGGTGAATGTAGTTTTTCAATTCTGTGTTAAAAAAATGTGTAACATATGAACATTAATGTACATGTATTTGTGGTGTTCTCTAGTGTGGAATGATTCTGGGAACTCTATGTTGAGTTCATGTGTATAATTAGAAGAGTAATAATTTGGAACAAGCTATTATTGGATTGATAAAATTGGAATGTTGGGAAAAGATGTTAGGTGAATGAATTCAATGCAATGTTAGATGTATTTATAGAAAAATCCCCAACATCAGATAACTATGAAATTTGATCTATAAGTCTATTTTGGATTAAAAATTAATAAAATTAAATAATATGAAGAAAAAACTACACTAGGATATTGGGTATAACCTAGTGAAGGATATTACTAAAGTCAAAAAGGTTCTAAAAAGACCCTCAAAAATCAATTTTAATGATTTGGATCGGTTTTCCTTGGTAATTTATGAAATCTATGTCAAACTCATAGAGTGAATATTTCTCCACCACGTCACAATTTATTTATTGGTTTTTAAGGAATCTATACCACTTGATGTGTGATAAATCATATAGTACATGGAAATCCAATATTTTCCCCCTTTGAGAATGGTGCAAATTTCTTATTAAATATAAAATTGTATCATATAGGTGGGGATAGTGTCCTATATTTCCTAGAAAATTAGATGGAATACATTTTATAGATATAAAATTAAAATTATGATATATTGGATTCAATTTTTGAGTGTGTTCTGTTTGTAAATGAAGTTATGAAGCATGGGAACACGCATAAGGAAAAGTAGGTTTTAACTAAATTACATGAAGATGAGTAATTCATAAAAAGTATAGTTAGTCCATTAGATATAAAAGTGTTCACATATCTAGAAATTTCACTGGAAAACCCTACAATACCTATTATAACACCACTTCTATTGAAAATGAGTTACAAATATTTGTGAAATTTAAACACATAAATATACATCGGTGGGCCTTCAATTGAAAATAAAAGTAAATTTATAAATATTTTATAACAAATGAATCCATTTATAATCTAGATAGTTGTTTTTAAGGTATATGTTCCATAATATGTACTCAAAAAATTTACATGGTAGATTATTAAAACCCATATAGGGAGACACATGATAACTGACACCTCATTTGAGAGAGATCATTATGAAAGAAGTTATTAAAATTCTCAACATTAGATGATAATTTCTTATCTATAGTAGTCATTGGGAAAGTCCATTATATTTTGTACCAAATAAATGTGCGACCACTGTGGTAAGAAGTGAAAAATGTGTATTAAAACCCAAAAAAAATTAATGGATATAAACTATGTACCGACTACCATAAATTAAATGATTCTACTAGAAATGATTATTTTACATTATCATTCATCAGTAACCTATTTAAAGGGTTATAAGGTTAATAATTCTATTGTTATCTTAATGGATACATTGGGTAAAATAAAACCTTGGTCACAATAGAAGATTATTATAAAATCCCACTCACATATCCATGTGGTACGTTTTATTATTGGTAAATTCCTTTTGGAGTGCTCAATTTTCCAACCATGTTTCAATGATTAATGACATAAATATACCCTAAAATGATTTTATACTTCATGTAAATATTAATAGATGAATTCCATGTTTATAAAAATTCCTTTTATAAATGTCTATACCATTTGGATTTTTTTTAACAAAATGGAAGAATGAACACATGGTGCACAATAGAAGAATGACACCTCATGGTATAGATTGGGATAGATTTAGGCCTCTTAATTTTGAATACTAACATTTATGTTTTCTTAACCAACATCAACACAATTTTTAAGGTACCCATCACAATATATATTCATTATATTAGTGGTTTTCATGGTAATGTGGGATCATAAAAATGTTTTATTACTGATTTTTGTACTATTCCACACCTTCTTACAACCTAGTTAATAAAATATCCAACCTTTCATTGTGGGATAAATGAATAATTTTTTTGGAAATGATATGAAACAAGATAAAAATAAAATTATTATAAATGTTTTTATTAATTTATACTATACATATCAAAAAAAATACCCAATCCTAAGAATGGAAAGTTTAGTGACTTTGAGGATCAGGTTCCTACGAAATTTACTTTACAAAAACTTTGATCATTTCTTTAAAATATAACCGTATTGGACCCCTTTATGGACATCTCATAAGTTATTATGACCTTCATTCCCACATTACTAGAAAAATATGAAAATGTTGATCTAAAATTTCATGAATGTTAAAACCCCATTGACATTTGATTAACAGTTAGATCATAAGAATTTTTCAAAACATGACCAGGGGAGAAATATATTATTAATATGAACATGACAAAAATAATATTTGTCCATAGAACATGATATAAATATATGAAAAATAAGAAGATAAAAAATATACCATTGAATAAGCATGTAGAAAAATGTTAAAATAAACATGGGATAAATAAAATACTCATTGAAATAAAACATAGAAATACATAATAAATATAAGCATAGGGAACCATAACATTGGGAACAAAGATAAATACATCGACTTTGAGCTGTATATTTTGAATGTATTTATTCCACATAATATTCACACTCAATCTCGAGATTGTATCTAATACACATTGTGTTCACACTTAATTTTATGAATGTATCTATTTATTATCCTATTAAATATAAATTTTTATATGTAGATAATATAAATAATGTTCACACTCAATATTGTGATTATATATTATCAACATCACGTTCACACAAAATATTGTGAAAATAGATAATATACATCATGGTCACACATAATCTTGTCAACATAGCTAAAATTAATCCTATTCACAATCAATATTATCAATTTATCTAAATTAAATTGTGTTCATGATCAAAATATTTATCAATTGATGTATAAAACAATATTCAATGGATTGTAGGGTGATATTAAATGCATATCTTAAAAAAATATGTGCACCAATTTAAAACAATCATTTATTACATCATAAATATCCTAATTAAATAAATATTGGTTTAATAACATTACATTATGGTATCACAAAAATCACCCTCAAGCATATAAAAATTTGATACCCAAAATTTAATCACTCAAAAATTTTATATTAAAATAACTTTTAGGTTGTGATTCCAGAATAAAAGTATTTAGGTAAATAAATCCTTTATATATAAAGGGAAGATTTAAAAAAATCATAAAATATTTTTAAGAAAATTATTTTATATTTAGTTTAAAAGATGAAGTTACAATAACCTTGGAAATTAAATTTTGGAAATGTAACTTATGATAGATTGAAAAGAATTCATTTTAAAAATAACTATTTAAAAATAAATAACAATTATGAAACCTTTAAAAGAAATAATTATTTCATAAAGACGAGGTGAAAATATATTTGGAGACCATTACATTTAAAAAATAATCACTAATAAAGGATCATTGAAAAATGAATAAATGTTTATAAAATTTGAAGTTAAAAAATTGGAAATTACTTACATTAAAAATTAATCATTAATAATAAATCCTTGAAATGATATAATGGTTATCAAAAGAAATTTTGTGTACATGATAATTTTTTTTGGAAATGATGGAAAAAAATTTAATTCTATGAAATATCTTTATTAAAACCCCACATTGTAAAAAGAGGAAATAAAACTATTCATTTAAAGTGGAAATGAAAAATATTATGTTTTCATGAGTAAACACATATTGGATACTATAATAATAAATGGAATCATTTTTTTTGGAATAATTAACATTTAAATAGAATGAAAAAATCATTTAAAAATTAGAGTTTATTTTCTTAAAACTAAGGAACCTTTTGGGAATGAAATTCATAGGGAAATGATTATTAATTCAAAAAGATTATTTTCCACCATAAATAAATGTGTGAATATCTTATGAAACAGGATATATAATAATATATAAAACATAGAATAATTATTCTCAAGAAATAACTTCCTAAATTAAATAATAGAAAATTGAGTTAACCAAACCCCTCATTAATATCATAATTCATAAACCAAGTGAATTTTAGGATGGGGTTTTTTTGTTTTAAAATTTTAAAAACACATAAAAAGGTAAAAAACATAATAAACCCATATATCATAATGTACCCAATATATAAGAAATTATTTCAATAATAACAATCATAACTCAATGAATGAAACTTGAGTTACCAAAAAACCCTTACTATAATGGTAATGTAAGAATAAAATGAAACTTATAGAGATAAAATTATAAGGAAATTTATATATTTTTAAACAAAAGATATTAATTATAATTTAATATAATGTGACAATTAATACACCATATAAAATAAATTATCATGCACAATATCATAGATGCCTCATGGATTTGAAAATGAGACAAGGAATGACTTACCTTGCATTCCCACATAGTCAAACACACTCTAAATTCATGTATAAAAAAATAAATATTTTAAAAACATATCCAATAACCATATTAATATCTATAAACATTTATAATAATCATATATTATGATTTATTAAACATTTACTACTTAGTTATGGTTTTTTTATCTTTGAAAGTTTCTATTTCTAATTGTTTCGTGTATAATTTATAATGTAAAAATTGATAAAAAATTTATATACTAATTTCATCATTACATAATAATTTACGGTAGTGTAATAAATCATATATAAATATTTATAAATATATTACCATATATGAAATTTTTTTTAATTATGTTTCATGAAAATTGAATCAATGTCAACTAATTTCAGTAATTTTATCAATTTAATGTTATACATTAATAATATGTTAAATACGTTTTATAAAATTTCAATCACAACAATATATTAATTATTTTATAATTAATTTATAATAATACTAGTTCTCAAATTCCTATTGTTATCCATGAAAGAGTTTTTTAGCATCGTTCATGTAGCGGGTTAAAACAACCTTCACTAGAACACCCTATAACTCGTTGGATGAGTATGGTTATGAAAGTGTATAATATCATTATAATAGAATAATAATGATATTATGAATATTTTTTTTCAATAAAAATTTATTTTTCAGGTTTATATAATTAAAATCAATGTGAAAAACGAAAATTGTTACTTTATTATGGAAGTTTTCTATATGTATGCATTATTTACATCATCATTTATCAATGAATGAGGGGAATAAGGGTAGGTAAGAAATTTTAATTTTAAATTAATAAATAAATTATATGTATCATATGTATTCATCAATCTAATAATTTAAACTATTCATAAGGGACAACGATGAAAAATGGAAGATTAAATTTTATGGTAGTGGTAATCTAAACATACACCCAATTGACCTTATTTTACATTTATAAGTTGTTGAAAATATATAAAAATAGTTTTTAAATTTATATAATAAAATATAAGTATATTAATGATAGTAAGACAATTATATTACCATGTTTTTGGAGAGTTTATGTGAAAATTTAAGAAGAAAAAGATAAGGATAACGTTATACCCTCATTCAGAAATTGAAAATTCTCTCAAAATTATCCATTGAATATAAGGGTTTAGGATTACTAATTATGACTAAATTATTATTAACATTATATAGGAAAATAATAAGAAATAAATTGATGTTTTTTGCATTAAATTCATAGGAATTAGGGTGTCCTTAATGAGAGTATGTGTTCCCTTTTTTATAAGTGAATAAAGAGACACTTTTGTGAATACCCATTAATTTTCGATAATGGAAATACACTATTCAGGGGTTAATGGATAAAAATATGGTAAATGAAGTATATTTTGTGATATATGGTTTATAAATCCTTTAAAATTAATTTTAACTTATTTTTTAAACTTGTTTCAAGAATTTACCACTTGGTTTTTACATTTTACCATTTTGTTTTTTCCATTATAAATAGTTTTCCCCAAGTAATTAGTATTTTATTAAAAATATAAGGTACACAGACATAACAAATTTTAGTTTGATAAACCTGTATTTAGTCCCCAAAAAATATAGATAAAACTATATGTATGGAAAACTATCTTTTAAATTAATACATCTAATATATAAAAAAAGTTTTGTAGAAAAAATAATAATTTCAGCATTAAGTGTTATTAATATTATTTATTATTAACTTCCAATTTAATTACTTATTATATATTTATATATATGTTTAAAAAATATATTAAATTATTTTTTTAGAATATATTAATTTATTTTATTATATAAAAATAAAATAATATTAATAAAACAATATATTAGAAATAACATGATTATAATTCTCAAGGACATTAACATTAGTCATAGTAATCATAATTTTATGGTAAAACATAATAAATGAAATTATTATATAATAATATAATGTTTATTTAAAATATTAAATATATTTTTATAGATGTAAATTTTTATGTGATGAAAACTAATTTTAAATATTAGTAGATAAAAACTGTTTTTAGAGTGAAATATTACTTCTGTTTCAAAAACATTGCACCCGGGTTTAACAATTTAAAACTTTTATTTATAAATTAATTTTTCTAATTTATCAATTTATATTTTCTAGGGATACCATTTCCAAAAAAAATTAAGCAATTCCTGAATAATGATAATTTCATAAATGAGACGATATTTAAAAATTGGCATTTTTTTATTTATTCCCCTTAAAATCATTTATATTTGTAAAATATAAAAAATAATTGCATTAAATTTTTTTTAAAATGTATTCATAAATTATGATCCTTTTACAAAATTAGAATTATAAAATTTATAAATTTATCTTTAAAATGAAAATATAAAAATCCACTTTGTTGAGAAATTCCCTTTTAAAATATTTAATGTTCTTGATCATATTTTGTATGCATTTCAAATTGAAAATAATATTTTCATTTTATAAGATTTTTATTATTTTTTAATTTATTTAATAATATTCATCTAATTTTTCATTGGTCATTTTAGTTTGGTGTTTAATGTGAAATAATATTTCAAACATAGTATTATTTTAAGAAAAAATCCATAGTCTCGGGGTATTACATTTTCCCACATTCAATATATTGTGTACTTTTAATTTTAATTACTACTAACTGATGAAATATTTAATGGTGTTCATAAGATATAAATGACTTAGAAATTAATTTCAAATGAGATATTTAACATACAATCGTAGGATATATTAGGAAACTCTTTTAAAAACATGCTTCTTTGGGAGTTTTTGGGGACTTGACTTCCACAACATCAATTTCATGATCCTCTTATTTACCAAATATCAATATAATATGTTCTTTAAACAATTTAATAAAGTCAAACAAATAAATGATATTATAAAAATATAAATTATTATATATATTCTCCAATACCACATTCATTCCATCCTATGACACTTTAATTTATAGTATTACATAATTTTATCAACCAATCACTCCTTAAGATTAGCCTTAGTTATCCAAAGTCATCATTCTATTAGGATCTCTAACCTAACTCAACCTAAAATTACAATATATTTAAATACATTATAATGGTTTTTAAATTTAATTATAATTAACCAATGAATATACTCACCGAGTATATTACTGGGTGTGATGTCTTAGGCCCACTCCTTATGCACTGAGTAACGATAAATTCCATGGTCAAATAGTCTATTTAAGGTGATTAAACCTAGGTGCATCTAAACCACTTCCTCACCTACTTATTACATTCTATATTTTTATGAAAATTATTAGAACCACACAATATCTAATTTACAAAATCATCTTCATTTTATCCTATATATTAAATCACCTAGAGTATTTTCACGAAATCCCTCTTATCCTAATCCTAATAAATAAACAATTAATCTCCCAAAAAACTGAACACTTCTCTAATACTAAATATTCTAACCCAAGGTAATAATATCTTAAATTTACATCATTAAAATAATTTAAGCATTATATATCACAATAAACACATAATCCTTAGAATGGAGGTTTAGGGCCTTCGAGGAACAACTATATAAGAAACGTATTTGATGAAACTTGTGATCATTTCTCCAAAATAAAACTACACTATACTCCCTTCTATAATTCTCATAAATTATACTCATATTCAAAAACATGGGATTTAACATCATTTGAAAGGGGTGAGATCATTCTTTAAAAGAGAAAATTCATTAAAATTTCATAATTGGTTAACTTATAATCAAATTAAGAAACATGTTTAGAGGAATAATATCTTATTAAAAATAAAATTGAATAATATGATTTTTCTATAAGTTTCACATCCCATGTAGAGACCGAGTTTTTTACATGAAAGAATTTGGAATATTTCTATATATGTTTCTAGAGTAGGGCGTTTAGATGACGTGAAATTCCAAGGCCCGGTGTGCCCGGAATTAATTATATAAAAATTTTAAGTGTTATTATATTACCCACACTTGGTTAACTAAAGAAAATGTGATATCTATTAGATGGTTGATCGGATTGGAAATCTGAGACCACGGTTGGGTCCGGAGTGTGTTTTTACCCTAGGCGCGACATAAAATGAGTCGGCACGGGATGTTCATACCCCTCGCTCATTGGAGGTATGTTAAATGGAGAATTAAATTATAAAATTAATCATTTAATATCTCAAACCTGAATAAATCTTAAATGGTAACTCAGATCGGAAATCTTATGGTACGGTTCTGTCTGGAGCATATCGTTTACCCTAGGCGGGGTGTAAAAGTTGCGGGCACGACCCTGATGTGAGAGATGTCTCCTAGGGGAAAAACCGTCTTTTTGAAATTATGACTTAGTTATTTTTATCACTGAAGATATCTTGGAAAAACATTCGAACAAAGCCTCAAAATGGATATCTGAGACTTCTATTGAGTTCAAAATGGGGAATTTTTCATATGCACGATGAAAAATGAGAGGGAGTGGTGATTTTGGATTTCCACACTAAGTAGGTTTTCCATCGGATCGAGGAGCTATATTCACCGAAACCTTAGAGGATCGAAGGTGGAGCACAATGAAGGCATCACCAACGACGAATGGATCCAACGAGGTAGGATTCTTGTTGAATTTCACGCCCATGTATATTTCTTAAATTTCTCCATCAATTTAGTCTTTTAATTTTATAGTCTTAGAAATGGGGGTGTTGGACGAACGAACACGGCCAATGCCTAAGCCCCGTTTAATTACTCGTTCTTATGAATTATACGTACCAAATTTGTAGATGCGCGCGAACCTCGACAGATCAATGAGCAAGGGGTGGAATTGTAATGATCTGGTCCCAGTGATCCTGAAACCGGTGTTAGGTAATTTTTCCGATCAATAGAGTGGTCGGGGGGACCACCCGAAGGTTCGACTCCAGCGAAGGGTGGTGGTCGTAGGACAAACCGGCAGCGGAGCACGGTGGCCGCATCATGGAACATTGAGGAGGCACAGAATCCGTTGGAGGAGGCCCGACGCACGACGACCGGCGGTCAAGCTGGAGGTGTTCTGGTGGCCGGTGTGCGGTTGGCCCAGGTGAGACCTGGGGGAGCTGATCGTCATGGAGGAGCGCAGTGTGGGCGAGCCAGAGGCAGCAGGATGAGGCAAGGTCTCGGCGGCGTAGTGGCCGGTTAGTGAAGCCGGGATGATAGAGGCACGGGCGGAGCTGGCTGCGGCTGCGGTGTGACGAAGAACCGTGGGGGGGGGGGGGGGTCACGACGCGGCAACTGTCACGCTCGGCAGGAGGAACCTGAGGCGGTTAGGGCCACGGGTGTGCGGCAGCAATAAGGACCCGCACCTTGCGGGTCCTTCTGGGTGGCACGGACGGAGACCGGCCAGTTGGCCAGTCTTATAGGCTAAACCGGACCCGAGGCGAGTCCGGTGTGGCTGGAGTGGGCCGCGACTGCGGGCTGACGGTTCGTACCGGGCCGGTCGGGGTGAACCGGCCCGGTTGCCCCCCTACGTTCGAGGGGCCGTATCATTCAAATGGCGCGTACGTTTGATGTGCTGTCTACGGCTACAGGTCTTTGTTAGCGAGGCAGACTGTTTGAAGTGGGTTTTGAGGATTTTGGTTTCTCCTCCCAAATATGGGTGCCCCAAAACATGTTAATTTAATAATACGAAATTATTATTAAAGTTGTGACAGACGTGGATCGCGAGCTGGACATCCATTTGACGTGTCGTCAGAGGCGCGATGGCCCCAGATATGAGAATGTCTTTTCAAGGTTGGTTCGGAGCCCTTGTGGTTTGGATTCATTGCTCAGTGGTAGAAAACGCTTTATACGAGTAATTAATTAATTATTTTAATTAAATAATTATTGCATCGGACCTAACTCTTGTTTTGGATGTCCAATTTTTGCACCTTCAGTGGCTGTGTGACCCCAGTCCTCATGCATAATTTTTGAGGTTCTTTCTGAAGTGTTCGCGTTGGAGACAATGTGTGGTCCCCACAGGGCCTAGTTCGCATGTTTTACGGTGAAACAACACTTTTTCACCTGACATATATTTTTTGTGTTTGAGTATTCATTTCTGAGTGTTTTTTGAGGGGATTGCAATGGTGCAATCGGCCATCCTATGTTAGGGCCCGAGGCATGGGCCCCACGAGGTGCATTTTGGACGCATGCTGCGTTTTTACGACTTATGCTACATAATTCAATTTAGGGAAAATGAATAGCCTATTACATGTGGTTATCAGCAAGGAACGCAATGGTACGATTTGTGTTATGTGCTTCGAGGTCGCGATGTGGGCCCCATAGGGCCCCGTTTGCGTATAACGCGGGGAGTTGCAGATTCTGCATCCGAAGACCATTTTAGGTGTTGTATGTAGCGTTGTGACCCTGGCATCGTTGTGAAATTGACAGCGGTGGTTTCGGGCATTGAAGATAGAGTTGAGGTGTGGGTGCCACATGTCGTCCCATAAGTTGTGCGCAACATACCATGACTTTTTCATCAGGCTTCCATTTGGGGAGTATGAATAGTCGTGTCGGCCTGTTTTCCCGAGAGCATCCTGGTGACACAGTTCGCCCGACCTTTTTCGGGGCGAGGTGCAGGCCCGATGAGACGTCGTACGTGCATAAAGCGGTGTAGAATTACTTTCTCAGTTGGAGTCATTTTCGAGTGATTATGTATTATATCTCGCGTGTTTTTCTATGGGGATTATAGCAGTGTACTCCGAATGGGCGAGCAGTGCCTCTTACGTGATCTTATAAAATGTGGAAACATGAAAGGGTGTTGGTTGGAGGTTCCTTTGACGTACTCCAAACCTATGCACAATAGTGGTGTTTGTGACACCCAGTGATGGCGTGGGTTGTGTGGAGTTATCATACCAGTTCCAGGTTTACCCCCCAGTGAGGCTGTGCAGTGGGATACCCGTTGACCTTACGGTTTACCCTCAAACAGGGCTGGGTAGTGGGTCTCTATTGATTTATTGGGGTTTATCCTTCATTGGGGTTGGGCAGTGGGTCACTTGATGATTTATTACGGTCTACCCTCCAATGGGGTTGGGCAGTGGGTCACAGTTGACTTATTGGGGTTTATCCTCCATAGGCGCTGGGCAGAGGGTTACCTGACAACTTATTTACGACTCAGTCCTTTCAATGTGGCTAGTTAGTGACTTTTATCTATGTTTACCAGAGAGGGACCCATGGTAGTATGGTCTAGGGATGAGGAAGCTTTGGCATGCGAAATTGCTTGCTATCAGTGATGTATACCATTTGAACTATTGACGACTCTTCTTAGGATGAGCATGGAGATAGAGATCCCTTACACACTAATTTGGGTTTCTCATTAAGCATATATATATACACCCTACTATTGTTCCGACTCCTTGGGTTCGGTTAATCTCCTTCTAGGATGGGTGAAGACGCACGAGGTTTGCCACATTCTTTTTTTTTGTCTAGCCCCTCTTGGATGGGAAAGTCTACTCTCCTGCTATAGGTAGCAAAGACTCTATGAGAAGTTCATCTTCTGACCTTTTCTATCTCCTTGTATCTGGATGAGTCTGCTTTCTTTCTCTTGATGGGTTGAGCTGCACTCTCTCTCTCTTTTGTACTCTTACACTATTCTTTGTTTTGTCTACTATTCACCATTCTAGTACCTCCTTTTTTGCTCCCTCGAGATTTTGGGGCATCCTACAGAGTACTTTAATACTCACCCCTGCTTGGGCTTTGCTCGCACTTGGTGTCCCCTTGCAGATGACGAACAGGTCAGTCGAGACTACGGAGGATCATAGAGGACACAAGAGCATGGACTGCATTCAGTTGTTGTAGAAGGTCTTTTCGAGCAGGAGACTCGCTAGCTGATTACTTTCGTTTCCCTATTACCGAGTTGTGGCACCTTTCTGGTTTGGCGTGTCTTTTTAACATTTTTCTCTTCAGGTTACTTGTTAGAAATTTTCAGCACTTTACTTGTACTGGTTGAATGACGATGCTTGTATGTTGGTTTCCATTTTGTAGCAGTGTTGTATATTTCTTTCCCATCTCCGCACTTTTGCATTGAGTTAGATGTGTGTGTGTGTACCGTTTCTTAGTCCAAGGCCTCCCCTAGTTTTCATGCTTCAATGCTGGTTGCCAGCCCATGGCCTATAGAGGCGGGCTTGGGGGAGTTGTTGCTCGAGCCCCAGTATGGGTCGGGTCGTGAAAAATTGGTATCAGAGGGAGGTTCGTTCCATGGGGCGTTGTTGTTCGAACGTCCCTAAAAATAAATTTGTTGAGTTTAGGGAAATAATGAAAATGTGTCTCGAGAGCGGCTCTCTGCCCAGCGAGTCCGGTGGTGCTACGGCGACCGATGTATCGATTCACCAGGACCCAGATAACCCACTTGTTGACTCGGCACACAGAGACACTTGTTTCAGGGAATTTGGTTCATTCATCATATAAGAATTATTCTTTGACTATCATTCTTGAGTTATCTCCCGATCATTGTTGATTTATATATGCTCATTTGACCGCGGTACTCCTTGATTGGATTCAGGATGTCTCCATGATGATAGCTTGCCAAGATACATGAACCAGTTCATGACAACGATTCTGTGAGTGATGAGGCCTCAGTTCAAGATCCATCATTCAATTAACCTTTCTCTTAGGGGACAGGCAGTAGCACCTCCACCTGTGGAGTATAAGATAGTACTTGATGCGAGGGCCGATGACGAGTGCAGGTTGGGAACGCTACGTGGGTTCTAGCGTCAGAGACCCCTAAGGTTCCCCGATAATCTATACCCTCAGACTGTAAAGAGTTGGAAAGAGTCGGCAGTCCGCCTCTTATGGCTTGTTCAGACACTAACAGGTTAGATGGTGGCTTTGACAACCAGTCTTTTTCCACCACACAGTTTGGCGTAGTAGAGCCTGGGTACCTCAGACACACGATGAGTCAGTACTCTCATGGGATGGATTCTAGCAGCTGTTTCACGAGGAGTACTACCCCTCCTACATACTCTTTTTTGCAGTTTCGAGAGATCCTGGAGCTTCAGCGGGGAGTGATTGCAGTGGTTGAGTACGTGACTGGGTTCATAGACCTTACTCGGTACTCTTTGGATGTAGTTCATGATGGGAAATTCTAAGCACAGAAGATACAATGGGATCTCTATAGAGGATATTTGTGCCAACGTAGTACCCTTGTGCATCCTCACCCATCTCGGGGTGCTGGAGCTGGCATTGGTGGTAGAGAAATTTCTATTAGAGGGAAGTCGATTGGCAGGGCCTCAACGTTGGAGGTATCCCTTTGTTGAGACTCAGGCACATGGATGGGAATATTGTAGAGCACTGAGATTGCCTAGGGATGCCTATTGTTATGTTTGTGATGTGAGAGGTAACATGGCATGAGACTACTCAACCAAATGTGCCGAGTTTTTCCAAATAGAAGGTAGATGCACCGCCACGACAGAGGCAGTGTCGTGGTCAGAGAACACCTATGTGAGGACATGGTGGTCCTCAGGGAGGTGGTGTTGGAAAAAAATAGGATGAACTGGGGTTGGTGGATGAGGTTTCGAGGTCATTCCACCACCACTAGGTGGCCCATGTCAGGATCAGGGAGCTGATGGACAGGGCCGCAAGTGGCTATGTACATTTTATGTCTACAATCTTGCAATGTGGGAGATGATAAGAGGTACTCTTTGTGTCTTTTTATACTTTTCTCTGTAGAAATTGTTAGACACTGTGTGAGTTATTTTTTTCATCTAACTCCTTGTCTGAGGGGTTATGGAGGGTGACACAGGGCATTGGTTTAACCCTATGTTGGTTTTGTTCGATTTAGCTTTGAATGCACAGGATAGAAGGGTTCTTCCCCCCACTGATATGCGTTTTTGTGATGTGATCAAAACCGTGAGGGATATTCAGTTCCACCCAAAGCAGATAGTATTGAGGTGCGGTGGATGAGTCAGTCTAACATGTGCATTCATGGCAGGGTTGTGCGACGGAGGGTCAGAGATGGTTTTGGTTTTTCCAGTGGGGCCTTTCTTCTTGACCTCCCTTTGCTTGAGGTGCCACTAGTGAGTTTGGTAGAGAGCCTGTTTTGGGGATTACTCTCCTTCAATGAGGGGAAAAGACATGTGGTGTATGTCGCATGCTTTTCATGTCTATCCTCTGGTGGTTGGATAAGTTTGCTCACCTTCATTGTTCGTTGGTACCTTGCATGCTCAACGTCAATCAGGATACCATTATCAAGTACAATTTAAGGTGATGGAAACCCCATAAACAAAACTATGCATTTCACAATGTGGTGATGGTGGTGGTCCTTGCATTGAGAATGTAGAGACGCTATCTTCTAGGAGAGAGATTTGTTGGTTTCTCAGACCACCAGTTTCTCAGTTGCATGCCCACCCAGAGAGACATAATCCTGAGATGACGGTGCTGGCTAGAGTTTCTACAAGAGGGTATGACTTTTCTGCGGTCGATGATGATGAACCCTTCATTTTTTGAGCATTAAAGAGAGTCCCTGTTATGATGCATCGACTGTGAAAACATGGTTGACCAGATATCCTTGGATGTTTCACCAGATGGGTATTCTGAAGGAGGGAATCACAGGGCCATGTTTCAGGAACAAATCGTGATTTCGGCAACGACATGTGGAATAGAGGTTCAGCCGAGGAAGTTCCCTGAGTGTCTTTTGGATGTTTTAGAATCATGATAGAGATGGTGAGGTTTCCTACCATCTTTCCCTACAAACCCAATAGTATGAGTGGGAGCATGACGTCTTCCATGTATCACGACTAATGATGTGTGTGTGTGTTCCTATGAAGGTCATCGAAAGTAGAATACCTTGTAAATATGAACCATCTATTTGGTTCGTGTGTTGTGCCAGCATAGTATTGTGAATGTTTTCTTATGAGTAGAAGATCTAGGTGTGAGCTCTGTATCCCGAGTTTATTTCTTCCTAGTTTTTCTTTTCGGGGACAAAAATCGTGAAAGTGGGAATGATTTAGAGACCTGATTTTGGCCCTGCAAGACTTTGGAATATTTCTATATACGCTTTTACAGCGGGGCGTTTAGACGATGTGAAATTCTGAGTCCCGGTGTTCCTAGAATTAATTATATAAAAAACTTTAGTGTATTTATATTACACATGCGTGGTTAACTAAAGAAAATGTGATATCACTTAGACGGTTGATCGGGTCGGAAATCTGAGACCACCGTTGGGTCCGGAGCATGGTGTTTACCCTATGCGCGACATAAAATGAGTCGGCATGGGACGTTCAGACCCCTCAGTCATTGGTGGTATGTTAAATGGATAATTAAATTATCAAATTATTCATTTTATAGCTAAAACCTAAATAAATCCTAAATGGTAACTCAGATCGGATATCTGAGGGCATGGTTTCCTCCAGAGCATGCCGTTTACCCTAGGCGGGGTGTAAAAGTTGCGGGCGCGGCCATGCTGTGAGAGACGTCACCTAGGGGAAAAAACCTTCTTTTTGAAATAATGACTTAGTGATTTTTATCACTGATGAAATTTCTGAATAAATTTGAAATGAATCCTCGGAATGGATATCCGAGACTTCTGTTGAGTCTGAAACGGGGCGTTTTTCCAAGGCGCATTGTAAAATGAGAGGGCTCGGTGATTTCAGATTTATGTGCTATGCGGGTTTTCCTATAAATAGGAAAATGGTGTTTGGGGTTTCTCCCTTCTCTGTCCTTTCTCTCTCACTCTCTCTCCACCTCTCTCTCACATTCATTCTTCGGTGTTATTTGCCATTCTTTATCGGATTGAGGAGCAATCTTCTCCGAAACCTCGGTGGATCGAAGGTGGAGCACAACAAAGGAATCACCAACGATGAAAGGATCCACCAAGGTAGGATTCTAGATGAATTTAGTTCCCTTGTCGATTTATTAAATTTTTTCATCTATTTTTTCTTTGAATTATATAGTTTTTTGAATATGGGGCGTTGGTCGAATGAATACGGCCAACACCTGAGCCCTGTTTAATTCCTCGTTCTGGGGCGTTCTTCGTCCCAAATTTTCAGATGTGTGCGAACCTCGACGGATCGATGAGAAAGGGGAAACATTGTGAAGATCTGGTCCCGAGGATCCTGAAACCGGTGTCGGATAATTTTTTTTGATCATGGAGTGGTCGGGGGGACCGACCGAAGGTTCAACTCCGGCGAGGGGCGGTGGCCGGAGGACGAACTGGCGGCATAGCACGGTGGCCGCGTCATGGAACACGGTGGAGGCTCGGGATCCAGCGGACGAGGGTTCGCATGCGATGGATGGTGGCTGAGTAGGAGGTGTTAGGGCAGTCGGTGTGCGACTTTCTTGGGTGTGGGAAAGGGGAGCTGGTTTTCACGGAGGAGCGCGACGAGGCTGAGGCCGAGGTAGCGGGGTACGGTGAGGTGCCGACGGCGGAGCGGCCGGCTGGTGAAGCAAGGATAGTGGAGCAGCGGGCGTTTCCAGCCGCGGAAGCGGCGTGATGGGGAAACAGAGGTGGCTGGGGGGGGGGGGGGGGTTTAGTGGAGCCGACGACGAACAAGGGGCACGGCGCGGTGGCAGTCGCACTCGGCAGGAAGAACCTGAGGCATTCAGCGCCTCGGGTGTGTGGCAGCAACAAAGGACCCGCACCTTCGAGTACTGCTGGGTGACACGAATGGAGATCGGCCAGTGGGACGGTCTTCTGGGGTGAACCAGACCTGAGGCGGGTTCGGTGTGGCTGGAGCGGGCCCCGGCTGCAAGCCGCGGCCCCGGGCCGATGGTTCGGACCATGCCGACCGGGGTGAATAGGCCCGGTCGCCCCCCCCCCCATACGTTCAGGGGGGCCATATCTTTCAAACGGCACATCAGTTTGACACACCGTCTATGGTTACTAGTCTGTGCAGATGAGCTAGACATTTTGAAGTGGGTTATGATGATTTTTTCTCTTGCGCCCAAAGGCGGGCGCCCTAAAACGTGTTAATTTAATAATAATAAATTTTTATTAAAGTTGCGATGGACGTGGCTCGCGAGCTGGATGTCCGTATGATGTGCCGTCAGAGGCACAATGGCCCTGGAGCTAAAAAGGTACTTCCAAGGTTGGTTTCGAGCCCTTGAGGTTTGGTTTTGTTGCCCGGTGGCATGAAACGCTTTATATGATTAATTAATTAATTATTTTAATTAATTAATTGTTGCGTCAGACCTAACTCCTGTTTGTGATGTCCGATTGACGCGCCGTCAGTGGCAGCATTACCCATGTCCTCGGGCAGACGTTTTGAGATGCTTTTCAAAGTGTTCAGGATGGAGACAAGGTGCGGGCCCCACAAGGCCTAGTTCATAGGTTTTACAATTAAACACAACTTTTTAAACTGACATCCATTTGGGGTGTTTGATTACTCATTTTTGAGTGTTTTTACGAGGGCATTGCAACGGTGCAATCCAACCACATAAGTTCTGGCTCGAGGCGTGGGCCCCTCGAGGTGTCTTTCAGACGCATGCTGTGTTTTTACGACTTATGATACATAAGTCTGTTCAGGGAAAATGAATAGCCTATTCTGCATGGTTATCAGCAAGGAACACAATGCTACAATTTTCGTGACGTGTTTCAGGGTCGTGGTGTGGGCTCACAGGGCCCTTTTTTCATATAACACAGGGAGTTACAGCTTCTGCATTCGGAGTCCATTTTAGGCATCGTCAGCGGCATTATGACCCGGGCATCGAGGTGAAATTGACTGGGGTGGTTTCAGGCATTGAGGCTAGAGTTGAGGCATGGGCCCCACATGTAATCTCTTATGTTGTGTGTTGCGTACCATGAATTTTTCATCAGGCTTCCTTTTGGGGATATGAATAGTCGTTTTAGATTTTTTTTGTGAGAGCATCATAGTGGCATAGTTTTCCAGGCCTTTTTCAGGACTGAGGTGTGGGCCCCATGAGACGTCGTACGTTCATAAAGCGGTGTTGAATGTCTTTCCTACTGGGTTTCCGTTTCCAGTGAGTAAGTAGTCTATCTCGCGTGTTTTTCCGCGAGGATTACAATGGTGTACTCTTATCGAGAGAACAAAGCCTATAACATGATTTTATTAAATGTGGAAACATAAAAGGTCATTTTTTGGAGGTTCCTTTGACGTACTCCAAACCTACGCATGGTAGTGGTATTTGTGACACCCAATGATGGCAAGGGTGGTGCGGAGATATCAGACCAGTTTTGGGTTTACCCTCCAGCGAGGCTGGGCAGTGGGATACCCATTGACCTTACAGTTTACCCTCCAGTGGGGCTAGGCAGTGGGTCACCATCGACTTATTTAGGGTTTACCATTTAGCGGGGTTGGGCAGTGGGTCACCCGATGATTTATTACCGTCTCCCCTCCAACGGGGCTGTGCAGGGATGTGGGTCACCTAATGATTAATTATGGTCTACCCTCCAGCAGAGCTAGGAAGTGGGTCACCATGGAATTATTGGGGTTTACTTTCCAACAGGTATGGGCAGTGGGTCACCCGATGATTTATTACAGTCTACCCTCCAGTGGGGCAGAGTAGTGGGTCACTGTTGACTTATTGGGGTTTACCCTTCAGCGGGGCTGGGAAGAGGGTTACCTGATGACCTATTTAAGACTCGGACTTTTCTATGACAATATTCAATTACATTTCTCCGTGTTTACCAGAGCGGGACCCTTGGTTGTACGGTTCAGGGATGAGGTAGCTTTGGTATGTGAAATTGCTGGGCATCATGGATGGCTACCCTTTGAACTGTTTGAGACTCTTCTAGGGATGATATTAGAGATAGAGATCCCCTTACACACTAGTTTGGGTTTATCATTGAGCATATATATATATATACACCCTACTATTGTTCCCACTCCATCAGTTCGGTTACTCTCCTTCTAGGAGGGGCGATGACATGTGGGGTATGCCACATGCTTTCTGTGTCTAGCTCCTCTTGTTTGGACGAGTCTACTCTCCTGCTATAGGCAGCGAAGACTCAACAAGAAGTTCGTCTTCTCACCGTTTCTAGCTCCTTGCACCTAGATGCGTCTACATTCCTTCTCTTGTTGGGTTGAGCTGCACTCTCTATCTCTTTTTTACTCTTACATTGTACTATATTCTGTCTACTACTCACCGTTTTAGTACCTCCTTTGTTTCTTCCTCAATATTTCGGGTCATCCTACTAAGTATTTTTATATTCACCCCTGCTTGGGATTTTCCCGCACATAGTGTGCCCTTGCAGATGACAGACAGGTCAGTCGACACTACAGAGGAGCGTAGAGGACACAAGATCTTGGGTTGCGTTCAATGGACGTAGCAGGAATTTTTGGGCATGAGACTCACTAGATTTTTTACTTTCATTTACCTATTGTTGGGTTGTGGAACCTTTCTGGTTGGTCATGTGTTTTTCCCCTTTTACTGTTCAGGTTACTTGTCAGAACTTTTCAGCACTTTACTTATACTGGTTGGAGGTTGATGCAAGTATGTTGGTTTCACTTTTGTAGCAGTTTTGTAACTTGCATTACGTTCCCAGCACTTTTGCATCGAGTTAGTTGTGTTTTTGTGTATCATTTCATAGGCAAAGGCATCCCCATGTTTTTGTGCCTTCGGCGCTGGTCAGCAGCCCCTAGACTATAGAGTCGGGCTTGGGGTAGTTGTAGCTCGAGCCCCGGTACGAGACGGGTCGTGACATCCCAACATTCCCTCCTTCTTTGGGTATGTTTTAACTTCACAATTGAGTTGCTCAAGGGGTTGGAGTATTACTCAAAAATATGAAGTGTAAGTGGACTTGAACTTATAGTTATAGTATTTAAAGGTGGTCCACCAACTAGTTGGTGACAGACAATGGATAAATGGTGATGGTTGGAAGTGGCTACAAAATTCAACCTGACCCCTTTGGCTCTCCAATTAGTATCCACCAGTCAGCTGGTTGTTTCACCAGAAGTGATTTCTCAATGGTGACCTTAATGGGTTTAGATTAAAACCTCCATTTAATTATATTTATCTTCTATATCAACTTTTCATTTACCAATGTGACCCTAGAGTCTATCCTTGGTTGATTTTGGCTTCCCCAACATTAATTATTACTGGATCTATGTTTCATTTCTCATAGTGGTTCTCAATTAGTGATTATTTCACCGTATTGGTCATAGATACTCATATTATTCATGTTATTATTTTCTATTGGAAATGAAATCATTGGGATTTCACTGGATATATTCAATTTAATTAGGATTTTTTCCTTAAGGGATCAACTTATAATTTCTTTGACTCACTCCTCGCCCTGGCTTCCATTTTCCTTCTAGTGAGTGACATTATGGGTATTTTTAGGTAGGCATCCCAGTCATCTCCGAATAAAACATGTGACCAACATCAGTAATGTTCAAAAAAATATTCCCTCAAAAGAATCACATCAACAAAAAAAGATTATACAAGGGCCCCAAATAGCAGGGTACTTTCTACCATAAATTTTATGATGAAAAACATCGAATCCTATTTAGAGATGATAACCCATATCAAACAGCCTAACTAAGGACCCATAAAAATGATCCCAAATCAAACACATCATGGTTTGAGAATGATAATCAAAAATATTTCAAGTCAATGTATATGGGTTTACAACAAAATACCTCTCTAAATCTTATAATAATGATAGAGTTAAGATTTATCAAATGAGATGTCACCAAAAATCTAGATCTACCACCATTCTAGAAAGGATCCAATAATTAAATGTAACATAATATCGGAATCTATTTATCTTTAAAGGAAAATTCATATAAATTATTTGTCTCTAGGTTAGAGGGTATATTTAGAATAAACCCAAAAATGAAGGTTTTTGGATCACATACATTATTTCTGATCATTAACACACTTGGATCGGTAAATATAGATCTTAGAAGGTTAGGAAATCATTGAGGAAAGTATATAGAGCCTCAATGTTTGAGAGGGATAAATTTAGGATGAACAATGGTTTAAAATGTAAATTAATTCTCATTAAATAGGATTTGAGGATCATTAAACCAAACAAACATGGATTGTTCAAATGTTTTGAAAAACTATGCTCCAACCAAATAAGGATTACTTACTCTCCTAATAAACAAAATGGTTTCATCACATAGGTTATAAAACCTTGTGGAAATTCTTCCTTTTTCCCATAGAATGTGTCACATAGTTTTTTTATGTGAGGAAGCATGGTTCAAAAAACCATTATTAATTATCCAACCAATGTTTTTTTCCCTTTAGGCTCATAGTTTCTTAGAGTATTTGTACTGTTTAAGATAACCATACTCAAACATTTAACCCATAAAAAGGCCACTAAAAATCTCTAATACGAAATAAAAAACCCTATAACTAAATACAAACATTCCATAGGAAACAAAAACAAAAAAATAGTAAAAATTAACCTATAACACACATAAAAAATATGATTTTATCATAATATCCCCCTATAATGACTTCTCAACCCCAAAAACCATATCTAGGAATCTTTCTCAGACAACTGAAGACATTGAGCCTTAATATCAGACTCTCAATCGAATGATTCCAGCTGAATTTATCCATTACACTAAAGGATCTAGATAAGTGTCACTTACTTCCCTTACAACAACTTGTGTCCCCTGTCAAAAGTCCACATAAGGAATTCGTTGCATGATACTTCAAAAACCTGATCAATATCCTAATAGTAAATAGGTTTCATAGAACCAGGAAAATAACTATAGACTTGAGACACATGAAACACATCGTGCATATCTTAGTAGCAAGGAGAACGATCTAGATGGTAATCCACATTCCTTATACTCTTGTAAATCTTGAATGGTCCAATGAATCTTGGAGCTATATTTCCTTTATTAAATAAAAATTAAATTCCCTAGTTGATGAATCACTTATAAGAAAACACTATGTTCAATAGAAAAGTTCAATGGTTTCCTCATTCAGTCACCATATGATCATCTCATTATATATGAGGTGGTTAGTACCTTCTTGACTATAATCACTCTTTTTAGAATTTTCCTATTCCATGATTGGCCCCACCATAGCTGCCTCACTTGGCTTATGAAAACATAGCAGTGGACGACATGATTAACCCTAAAGATCCTTAAAATGACTGATCTGAAAAAAAATCATCGAAGATGTTATTGTAAGAAAACTCATCGAAGGATGGATGATCATACCAAGATCCTTAAAAATCCTAGATACATGTCTGTTAAATATCCGTTAATATTTGGATCATCATCTCTAGTTGACCAATAGCATGTGAAAGAAAAGAAGCACTAAGTTTCAATTGGGTACCAAAACCCTTCATCGAGCCCTAAAAAAACAATATGTGAAAAGTAAGATATAATTCTCAATATAAACTCAATGAAATCCTAAAATCTAATAAAGATAAATTATTCCATGATTATCAATATAATGTGTCTCAAATATTGAAAAGAAATGAGAAAATTTCATTAGCAGATCAAATATCACCCAAAACACATCATGAATCCTTGGAGTATAAGGTAAACCTATCACAAATTTCATCATCACATTATTCGAATTATGCATCGATACTATAATTTTTCGAATAAAACCAATGTGATGATAATTATGCACCCTTACCCTCTTGAAAATTAGGCATCATGATAAAAAATTAGAGATGTCACACTTCATACTAGGCTACCATAACTAACATCGATTTTCATGGTATATATTAATTAATTCATTATGAACTATGAATTATGAGTCATGAGATTTCCTTACTAGCTAAAATATCATGGAGGATATCCTCAAAATAAACCCATTTATTTTGATTATAGAATCATAATATACTGATTATCATGGAATTGGGTTGCTTTCTTCCATTCATTCTCACATCATCACACACTCGGGATCCAACTCTTGGTAGTCTTAACCCAATCCACTAACAAAGACATGATTAACAAAAGAGATCATTTCAAGATACCATGAGACTAATATATATATATATATATATATATATATATATATAATTCATTATACTATCAAAATCATCATTTTCCATTCCTCAAGCAATTTCCTCTCACAATGTTCATGTATCGTCAATATATTCCTACTAGGATAATCTACAATTATATTACCTATTCATAGATAATAGGCCATCTCAAAACTAAATATTTGTACATAATATAACCAATTCCTCTTCCTAAAATTGGTTTCCTACAAATAGATGAGATATTTGAGGATATTTTTGATCATTTGAACAATAATCCTCTCACCGAAGTGATAATGTGTCTAACACATTGGGGCATGGACCAAAGATTCTAGTTCAAATTTGTGAATCAGGTAGATTTAATCATGGAGTCATATATGACATGAACCATAAGAAACAACTTAATCCCACTACATCAGCACAAATCCTTACCCAATACCCAAGGAATCATATTACACTATGTATCTGATCCAATGATTTGAGAGAATCAAAATTATAGTTATCATCAATATCCTATTTTTATCAAGATTTACAATCTCACACTGAGTATTCCCCTCAAGACTCACCCATTCCTCAGTAAAAAATTTCAATGGTTTTGCTAAGCAGGATAAATCATGAATAAAAAATCGTTAGTGTCCATACAATATAAAGACACTCTTGTTCTAAAAACATTCCAATGGTGACCCATGACATCACCACATAAACCTTATTCAAGTCCACTAAAATTCCTAACTCACATGTCAGATGGCTATGTAATTGTATCACTCTAATATTGAAGTTAGAATGTGAATGAATCATATAAATATGTTATGCTTAAAGTGTACTCAATATGGTATCAATATTTAAATCATGTGACTTAGAATTATATGAATGTACAAGGATATTCTCAACAAAGACCATGACGAATGAGTTGATATATGGGTGTAAGATATTTCTATTAAGAACCATGAACACTATTGGGGATTTCATCAACCTGAATGGAATGATGAGGTACTTAAAAATTATAGGTCTACTCATAAATGTTGTCTTAGTAATATCATTATATTTGAACAATAATTGTTCATATCCCAACAAAAGATCAATTTTGGAGAAAAACAAATCTTCCCATAATAAATCAAGTAGATCATAAATCCACGATAAAGTATACTCATAATTTACATAACATGGTTAAAATACTTTTATTACTCACCAATTAATTGACAACCAACCCTCTTCTTATAAAACCTCCTAGGAGCACCCCATTGAGATGTTCATGGACTAATGGAACCCTTTGACTTTGGGTCCTCAAGATGAATATTAATCCATCTCAACATGGCCTACACTGTATGATTAAGAGGAATTGAAATAGGATTTACTCTTAGCCTGAATTATATCAAAAAATTTAAATTCAGTAAGGATGAATCCATGATAATCAATACTGAAAAAATCCTAGAAGAGATCAGCAACTTGAGCTGGAGAATATGACCTATCATGTGGTTATGCTATAAGAGCTAATTCTACAAATTAAGCTATAATGGATCCAATATAGCTCAAATCAGGTCCAATTATACTAGATCCAATATCGCAAATTCTAGTCATCATAAAATATTATCAATTAAGTTAAATAAATGATACAAATATTTGAAAATAGTTGATATGATCAGGAATATTGGTCATCCAGTCCATTCAAAAGATCACATCAAATCTAGTCATTGCAAGGATCATAAAATACCACAAAATTGTATAGATATGAACAACTATTCAACACTCTAAAAATCTATGGATATGTTTATCTTTTTCCAAAAGGGTATATTAAGAGAAATTAACTCATAAGACAACTTTATTGGTATTTTGAGACCAACAGTAACATGAGAAGATATAAAAGAATAATACGTACTAGTATAAAAAAGATAGGTAAAAGGAGAGGAGGTGATCAATACTATACCTCAAATAGTCAATAGTTATTCTCTAAAATAATATAGAACCTGTACTATCACATACACTTGGATATCCATAAATTTACAACCCTAACCATGAGATACCAGACTCACCTATTTGAACATCATTTGAGGAGTTTGAACTAGTTATTGGAAACCTAGTCCAGATCCCTAGATACTATTTCACTTTTTTCCAACATCCCTATGAAATCAAAAACTCAAATTCCAAAAGTTTAAATGCTAGAGATATCTCATATTTATACAATACCAAACCATTCAATGTAGTTTTGGGTAGAACATGTGGCAGTATATGACCTCACCAATGTTGAATCACTATGAAACTCCTTCTATGGGGGTGAGGAAACCACAATACGATCAACCTATTTACCACTACCATGCTATACATCCTCAGTATTCCCCTCCCTACTAATAGAAGAGACACTGACCATAGTAATTTGAGGTCCACTATCCATTGTAGCAATGGATGGAATAATACCAGCTACCTTATCCCCCTCCAATCCCTTCTCAATATATAGGCCCTTACAAAGAACCAGCTGGTGAGTTGTATGGTGAAAACCTATAACATGTCATATGATATCAAGACAAAGACTAGTCTTGAACTTCCTAGCCTTATGTTCTTTTTTCCTTTCCAAGATAAGAGAAAAAATTATTATGGTGAATCATGTAGATTATTAAGATACTGTCAAATATCCCTTCTAAATATTTATGAATTCATCACACTACCCAAAAATAATATATTTGGAATAAACATATTAAATAATGAGTTGTGGAAGGGAACTAATGAATGAACCTTATATATTATGACTTTTTTGATGAAACTACATCATCAACAATAATATATATAAAGTATAAATTCCCCTAGCTTGACCCATCTGTCCTCCAGTGTCTTAACCAAGTCAAAAAATACCTCAATGATGACTATCTAGTCATCCACATCATGTGGTACACTAGTAACCTTAATGTATAGTTAATGTTAGAGCTATAAGTCATGGTCATAGTCAAACATAGTCTTTTTTACCCCTTAATAATGGGAATTTACATTAAAATAGACTCTGGGATGGAGTGGATATAACGCTTCAACCACTGAAGCAAGTATATGAGAATTCTTAGTCACATCCTCATACATAGCTTATAGTGTAACTCATGAATCCTCCATAGATAGGGAATTCAGCCATCTTTGAGGTGATATTTTTATAAAATTACAAATAAAAATTTATAGAACATATAACAAATTTCTTATAGGAAAAACATAAGTAGTTATAAGGTAATCTTAAAGGATTTCTATAGAATTGAATATCCATGGAGATACCCACACACAAGGTAAAATCCACCATGTTTTACTAAGGGATCAAAGCTTGTCTTGTATATATGAATATTAGACATAATAATATATATAAAAAACAAAAACATGCTCAAGTTCAACTAATTAATTCTAAATTAAATATATCAAAACAACATAGAGTATAAATATTCCACTCAACATAGAATACAATTTTATCCCAAACATTTAAAACAATAGATTAATTTAATTAATGAACTATTATGCAGAAAAAACAAGTATATATATAGAATGTGATCCTATGAAAATATTCCTAATGCATGAAAACATATAAATCCCATAAATTTATAATAAAAATAATATAAATAGTAACTTGGATTTCCAATGTACAAGATATGTCCATGTACATGGAAACTCTCCTACCTGAGTTCCATAAATCCTATCTCATTTTTACCATGTCCCTAGGATAACCAAAAATGAAATAAATAAAACTCAGGCTCAAATACCATTTTAACAACCTAAACCAAATTTTCACCAATAGTACCTAAGTGGATATGTCATAAGACCTCATTCATGACTCCCATATGTAAGTGGTTGTTGAACAGTGGTACGGATCTAAGAGTGAAATGGGAATATTATACCCTTGGTATTGATTTCCATATGTCATAAAAATAAATAAATATAACAACCTATACTATGAAATAGAAGATAAAGTGACATAATTTTATAAATAAATCATTCATATCATATATATAATTAATCCAGGATCCCAATGTGTAAATAAAAACCAGAGTCTATAAGGTATAAGATGATAAATTGTAACGTGTCTTAGATATACTTCAGTTTCTATCTTGGTAGCACTACCAAATTTAGGCTCTAGATCCCAACTATATATTTTAGGCCCCATTTCTTTTCATAGATCTATAATCATGACATCAACATGTGCATTGAGATTCCTATATAAGTAATGAGTATTAAGACACTATAGGTTACTACTAATTCATTTTTATAATGATTGAATAGGTGTGCAACACGATAAAAGTAAATGTTCATGTTATCATAAAAATAGTACATTAATTTTTTTTCTAACTATGAAACCATTATCCTAGACCATATCTACATCAACTATATACTAAAATTATAGTCATAAGGATGTCAAAAGATACTAAGATATTTCCATAAGGATGGTGGTCATATTTATTAGGAGTCTCAAGTCATCATGTTGGATAGGGTTATTGGATCATCACATCATGACTCTACCATGGGCCAAACATCAAGACCCTAAAAACCAAACTTGATCATAGGCCAGAAATAAATTCTATCATATATTTTATATGCCCTAGACTAGGCTTCAGAAATATCATGCCCCTACTTCGGCTACCTCTAGTCTAGAATCAAGGTCTTTATACTCCAACCCTATTTTTAGGTCAATTTTCATCATCATTGCATGCTATACACACTTCCCCTCTAAGGGTAAAATCATACCATGGAAATCTACCTATTATTATTACATATTTCATACCTAATATGGAAAATTAATTACAGTTCATATGGGAGAGAATATAAGTAAAAAACATCGAATGTAATAATGAGAATCTGTAGAAACATATAAGTTCATGTGATTAACATCAAACATAGGCTAACAAGCTAAATAATCAGACTCATGGAATCAAACATCATACATGGGTCTCATGGGATATGCACATATGTTATAAATATCAATAATGGTAAAAAAAACATTTCAAACAAAAGTATCACACCATGTCAAAAAAAGTATAAAAGGGCACCAAATGGTGATGAACATCATACCATAATATTGTTGATTAATAACATTAAACCCCATCGAGAGATAATACCCTCGATCAATACCTTTTGCTAAGAAACCCTAGAAATGATCCCAAATATAACACATCATGGTTTTATAATGACATTAAATAAGATTCCAAATCAATGGAGAAGGTTCTACAACCACATACCTCTCAGAATCCTATAAAAGGATAGAATTGAGATTTATCGAAGGAGGTGTTATTGACACTTGATATACACAATTATTCTAGAAGGGATCCATGAAATAACAATTATATAGAATCATATTCAATAGATCTAGAAATGGAATGCCAGATCTACATTTCAACTCATGATTTATGGGTATATCTAAAAGAAATATAAATAATGGTGGTTTATGGATCGCATACCTTAAATCCTTATCATTAATACACTTGGATTCATTAGAATTGATATTTTAATGTGAGTAACTCATTGATGAACAGATATAGATTCTCTAGGTTTGATAGGGACATATTTAAGAAGAATAATGGGTTATAATGGGAAATAAATTCCCACTAATGATGATTTTCATATCGTTAAGCCTTGTGAACATGGTTTTGTAATACTATTCTACAATCCAAGGACTAATTATTTGAGGCTTACTGCATCTCATGGTAACCCACATGGATTGGTCACATGGTTTTTAAAATCATGAACTAACCATGCATTTGGACAAATAACATGTCACACAGTTTCTCATGTGAGGTCACATGATTTGATAAACCATGGACCTTAAACATGATCCACCCCATGTAATTTTTCTACAAGGAACATGTTTCCCTCTAGGATCATCATGGTTTGGAAAATTCGTTCTCCAACTATGAATCCATAAAAAGGCCTCTAAGGCTCTTTAAACCAACGTAAAAATACATATAACTTATCCCATAAATTTCACAGATAGAAAACCTTGTTGAGGGATGAGATTAAATCATAACATGTCTGATATGTCTGTTCCCATTACATTAAGTAATATAATAAATCATATAAATGAAACCAGGTTGTCCAATATCAAGCATGTCTCATGGATTAAAAAATGATACAAATACACCCCTACATTGTATTCCAACTTAGAAGAATGCACAATAACCTCCTTTATAACAAAAATTACTATTTTGATAACATATTTTAGAACTATATTAATATATATAACCTTTTACACACTTAATTTATAATAATTTATAATATATTTAGTACTCATTTATGGTTTCATTTCATAATGTGATGTTAGTAATTCTTATTATTTTACATATTGATTAAAACATTAATATTGATCACCATTAATTGATATTATGTTCATCATTCATAGAAAATTTTTTTAAATTTAAAACATCAATTATTATTTTTAAATTATCTTATCTTATTAAATAAGTGTTTTAGTTATGTTTTGGGAAAATGGAATTAGTGTCGGCTTATTTATGTAATTTTAGTGATCAAATATGACATTTTATTATTATTTAAAATAAATAATATAACCTTTAAATAACCAAAAAATCATAATAATATTCTTATTAACTTATAATAATAATATTTTTAATGTTCACATAGTCATCCATGATATAGTTTTATAACATCCTTCATGTTGGTATTTATATCGACACATACAAGAAGACAATATAACATGATGGGTGAGTATGGTTAAGGAAGTGTATAACAACATTATAATATAATAATAAATAAAATTATTTAGATTTTTTTTAATCATATCTAAATATTTTTGAAAAAATATTGAATTTAATGGTGAAAAACATTAAATGTTAATTTGTGGAGGTTTTTTTTCACACGTCCGTACAGTTATCATCACCATTTCTCAAAAAATGATAGATAGTAATGGTAAATAATAAATTTTATTTTTAAATTAATATATAAATTATGTATATATTATTTAATCCTCAATACTTTCATTAAATAAATTCATGATATATAATGATGAAAAATGGATGATGTTTTTTTGTGGAGGTGGTAATCTGCATGTACCCATGATAACCATCCTTTTATTTTTATATGTGGAAAGAAATGAATAAATAACTATTGATAAATTAATATAATAATACTTTAGTTTCATAATGATACTAATATTATAATATTAAAATAGATTGTATTGGTTTTTATGTGATTAATTGAGAATAAAAAGCTAAGTATTAAGTAATTCTCACGTTAGGACTATGGACTTTATCTTGAAAGTATCTGGGGAAATTAATAGATTGGGGAAACATATTCTTAGTGGTTCAATATTAACGTTAAATTATATTATAATAGTAGAAAAATGATATTTTGTGAGATTAAATTATTTGTAATAAGGGTGGAAAGAAGGGGTTTAGGTGTTCCCCTTGTAAAAGTGATGAAAATCAGACTTTTCTGACTACCCATTATTTTAAATAATTGAAGGGGACTATTTGAGGGCAAAAAACACCAAAATAATAAATAATGGATTTATTGGTGATATAATTTTGATAAATCCTCTACTAATCACATGACAACATGTTTTAAACTTGTTACAATACATTTACCACTTGTTTTTTTATGTTTTACAATTTTAGTTTCTACCTTGTTAAATAGATTTTACCCAAGTAATATACATTTTATTTAAAATATAAGCTAAAAAATATACTGAAAAATGAGTGATATGAAAATAAATTTAATCCCCATATAATACAATTCAATTTTTTAGAGGACAAATTTTACAATTAAATTAAATCAATTAATGTAAAAAACATTTTAATAGAAAAATTTTTATTTTCAACATTATGTGTTCTTAATATTATTTTTTATTGAATACCAATTGAATGAGTGATAATATAATTATCGATAGGTATTAATATTATATTAATTTCATTTTTTTTGATGCAATTACTTAAATTGAAATGATAAAAATTGCATAATATTATTAATATGATTCTTTGAAAATAATAGTTTTACCATTATCATGATTGTTAAATCTAGTCGTTGTAATAGTAATTTTAAGCCCAAAAAATAAATAAATTTATTAAATAAATTTATAATGATATTATAAAATATTAAATATATTTTTATAGATTTAATTTATACAAGTGATGTAAATTAATTTTTAATATAAGAGAATAAGAGATATTTTTAGAGTTAATTGTTACTCATGTTTTGAAAATGGTACACATGAGTTTAATAATTTAAAAATATAGTTTTTTAAATTATTTTTTTAATTTATTAATATATATATATATGTAAATATTTTCAAAAAATTCAATGTTTTTCTTTTATAATGATAATTCCATAAAAGTGATAGTATTAGAATAATCGATATTTTTTAATATTCACCTAAAAATTATTTATTTTTTAAAAATATCAAAAACTCACAAATATATTATTTTGAAATTATTAATTTAAAAAATAACTATATTTTTACGAAATCTGTATTCTAAAATTTATACAGTTATCTTTTTAATGAAAATAAATAATGAAAAATAACTTTTATTGAGAAAATATATTTTCAAATATTACACACGCTTTTTCATATTTTTTATGCATTTTTAATTGATTAAAATCTTTTTATTTACTAGTTATTTTATTAATCATAAATTTTATTAATAATATTCATTTCATATGTCATAGATAATTTTAGTTTTGTGTTTTGTGTGAATGAATCCAACGAATATAGAATTAATTTAGAAAAAATTTCTCAAATCTAACGGTATTATATAAAAACATTGTAGAATATCCAATAATTATTTTTCTAGATTAGAAACCCCTTTTAAATTGACGGGTTTTGAAAGTGACTATGAATTTTTTGTTTATTTTGGAAAATGGATTGAAAAGTACATGACAACTAAGAAATTACATATTGAGGTTGTCTTTTCATTCGATAAATTATAGTATTTCCCATTTTTATCCAAAGACACTAGGTATATGGACCACTCTAATATGTGGTATCAAATTTTGAAAAAAGATAATATTTCTAGACTCATTTATTTGATATTGTAAATTTAGGAATTTAATGTAGAAATCAATGATAAATTTGGGGATGATAATTTCATTGTTAACCATTTATCTTTGAGAGAATATAGAACAAATTATATGAATGTGGAATTAATCATTAAAAAAATCCAAACCAATAAACTTTTACCATTGAGTATAACACTCAATGGTATACCAATTTCATGAATTATTTACTTCTATTTGTAGTGTATCTAGATTTATCAAAGTATTATAGGGGATAATTTTTGAATAAATCATTCCATTAATACTAGGATGCCCTATATATTTTCAAGGAAAATATAAATGGAATGATTAAATGATGTATCCTTGAGGAAGAAGTAAATGATTCTTTGGATTATGTTAATTTTTTTGAAGAATAAGGAAATCATGGATTTCATCCATATAACTAGGAAAGTATTAATTTCTTTTTTACATTGTTCCTCATTACATCTATATATTATAGAGTTTATCGTGAACTATGATAAATGAAAAATAACATGAGACCTTATTTGGAATCATTTAATTCGACAACATTTAATTATGGGTGATTAAATTTTTAGCATATATGGGATTATATTTTTGGGTATTTTTAAAAATAATTTGGAAAATAATATATCATAGTCTATGTTTAATATGTGTTAATGAGGGTTGAATCTGAAGCAAGTGTAGAAAATACTACAAGGTTTACAATTTAATTTATAAAATGAAACATATAATTACATTTTGGAATATCAATACATATCATCAGTGAAAACCATAATCACTTCAATGATACTATATTTTAGAAACTAATGAAACTCAATGGATTTCACCATTAAACTAACACCCCATATCATTTTATGACTAATGGGAAATATGTAATGTCAAACCAAGAGATAAATATTATAATATAAAAAAATTTGAAAACTTCTAAAAAATATTTCTCTACTAAACATGATGAATTAATTTTTTCTTATAGGACGACATAAAAAACACAAATTTAAATATTCACATAACTTATATCATTTAGAAAAACCTATCACCTAACTATTTTTCAAAAAGATAAATCTTATTGGGATATAAAGAATTTGAAGAAGGATATGAAAATAGATATATAAAATAAATTTCTATGTAGGAGTAAATTGGATATGATATGTAGAGAATAATATAAAAAATTTATGAATATTAAAAGGAAAACATATGTCTTGAATGATAATAGAATTAAACAATGAATTTTTTCCCTAGATAAAAAATATTACTTTTTCACTAAAGTACTAGGGTTATGGAAATAAAACAAAAATCAAAATCAAAATAAATGTACACAATAATTATTTAATATATAGATGGAGTTGTTGAAAATTATTATGGAAACATTCATACATTTAAGGTAACTATTAAATTTCTCAAACATTATTAGTGTTCTAATAAGATAGGTATCATTGAACAAATTAATTCAAAATTATTGGTCATTCATCCAGAAGATGATGTAAAAAAATGGTACCAATCTGGAGGTAACATGACTAATTTAAAATTTCATGATCACTATTTGATGACTCTTGAAAATTGGGTGAAGTACAAAAATATTCCAAATTCAAATAAAATCATTGAGAAAATTAAATTATCTACCTCAGATTAGACCAGGATCCCTCGTGAGTAGTGATAATGTTATTGGAGGATGATGTTCAAACATCCTCATATATGGTTCCATGAGAAAAAGTTAAATGTTGGGACATAAAAAATCCCTAGAGTTAAAAGGAACCACTTAAATCATATAAAATATTCTAAAGAATTATGTGATCGGCCAAAATAGTAATTTTTTTCTATCCATCTTGTTAAAATGTAATAATTATCCCTTCATAGGGGAAATCGATCATTACAACATTTTTATTTTTTTTATTCTAGTATTTTTTTGGAATTAAAATATTAATGTGTGAATATTTTGAAATTTTTAATAAAATATTATACAAATAATTATTCTCTTGTATAAATGTTATCATCCACATCATCAATTTTTTTTATCATTATGATATGATGTCGATATGTATTGCCTCGACTTAATCATTACACGTACATCATTTTTTATGAGTCATTGATATATTTATACTTTAAAAAAAATTATAATTACTTTGGGAAGATTTACATTATATATTATATTATATTTATTCTAATATACACCATTTAAAATAAATAAACAAGAACTAATTAAAAAAAATATAGTGGGGAAAACTAACAATCCTATCATTTTTGAACTCATATAAAAATTATTACCTTTTTTAATAACAGAAACATGTAAATTTTTTTCCCTCAACCAGTCTAAACCCTTGATCTCTATAAACAATTATTTGATTGGTGATACCGTGTATTAGAATATTGTAGTAATTATAACTAGGATTGGATTTTGTTTGTAAAATATATTTATTTTTTATAATTTTATTTACACTCATGACCATCTTTGGTTTTTAACATTATATTTACATAACAAAGAAGAAATTTTCCCCTTCACATCTCTTCACATTTCTCTTTTTAAAGGGAATTTTAGCAAATTAACATCGTCTAAAAAATTCAATGTTTTTTCAAAAATGTTATTGAAATTTTGAAAGTATCTCTAATATGGATGATTGTAACACCCCAGGTAAATAAAGAATATGACATTTTTATATTTATCCATATTTGTGAAAAAAAATATGAATATTACTTTAAAGGGAACGCTATGCTCGATGGCGTACCCAATACATAACAACGAGTTCCTTTGAAATCGTATGTTGCAATCTAATAATAAAATAATATTATTCTAAATGGTAGTTAACGCCTAGCCATTGTAATGGAGATAATGAACAGAACTAACTAAAAAATGATTATATATGTTTGTAAAATATTTTTACTTTTTACAATAAATGTTAGGGGATTAAAAATGTGAATGAATCCAATTTTAAGCGTAAACATTCTAATATCCTTTAAAAGGTCGATTAACCGCCTTTTGATGGAGAACCTCTTTTAAATCCACTTTTTGAAAATTTTATGTGTTATATTTGACAAAAAAAATTCTTCTTTAGAATCGGGACATCAAAATTTACATTTTGTAAATTTTTGGTATTTTTCCGATGAGGTTCAATTATTAATGATTAGTGAAAAATGTTGTATTTTAATTCAAATCCTCTTTTTAATATTATTTATTTATATTATTAGATTATATTTTTAATGGGTTTAAAAGTGAAATTAGAAAATATTTTTACCATTTAATCCAATAGTGTTCGTTGGAATTAATTTCACTTTGAAATCGGACTTAAACTAGCGTCAATCTTTTGATACATTTTGTTTCATAAAAACACGCTATTTGTTTTGACAGCGGGAATTAATTATTAAATTATTTAATGAAACTTATATGTTTTGAATTTCATAAAATATATATCATTTTTGAATTCAGAATATCAAATATATCTTAGGGAGACATTTTGGTATTTTTCTGAAAAACTTCAATTTTTGATGAATAGTGAAACCACTGAGTGGTACTTATAAAAACTGATTTTCCTTTTAAATGAAAATTTTCCATAATTGTTTGATGAATTTAAAAAATCCTACATACATGGTTTTCATTAAGAAGTAGAATGTGGTTCAATGTGATTAAAATAATTTTTTGGTGAATAGTAACTTATTAAGTTTTTAATCGCGATTAGAGGTAATTAGTGTAGTTTAAGGTAAGAATAATGTTTTAATAAAATTAAATCACCTAGACACAAGTCCTACCCTCATTGGATGTGTCATGTCCGACCGAGACAATCCAAGGGTCAACTTGGGGACCCCATGGAGCCACTTTGGTCTGAAAATGACATAAATACCTTTTTATTTAATGTTAAAGTAAAAAATGACACACACATGAGATGTTTTACTAAATAAATTTTTAAATGGGGTTATAAAAGTAATATTTTTCACTATAAATATTAATTGGAAATCTAAAAGGATTTACTACACCATATTATTTTTTTATAATTTTTAGACATTAAATAAATTAAATTCTTTATGACTTCATGATGATGCAGCGATGACCTCGTTATTTAACGATTTAAATAAAATGGAAATATAATGTAATATCTAAGACCTACACATGTCCAAAACCTATTGGATGAATTTATTTAGAACCCTTATCACCTTATCCTATAAATAAATCAATTTGGGACCTTAAAAATCCGAAACTCTTTTGAAAATAAAGTAACATTTTGTAACTTTACAAGAGTGCCCCTCCTCTCCTCTTATAAAAGGCCCCCACCTCTACCTTCTCACCCACACTCCCAAAGCCTTTTTCTCGGCCAACCCCTGCCCAGTTTGTCTCTCCACATCACTATATAACTCCTTGAGGCCTCACTTTGGGCATAAGTCTTCCCAAGGAAGCCTTTTAGCTCAAACCAAAGGGAGTTACCTGATTTTAAGGTAATGTCTTCACTTGAGTCCTTTTGTTTTATTTTTCCTCTCCAACCCCCTAAAATCATTTTATTCATTTATTTTGTAATAACTACAGTATATTCAATATAATATGATTTTGTTATAAGAAGGATTAGAGCTACACTTACACACACCTACATCTAATGGTTAAAGAACATACTATTTCCGTGGATGACGAATTTCTGCCTCACGAAACGATGATTGTTCAACACTCATATAACACCTTAAATGGTTGCAATTAAGATGTCACTATATTTATATATGATATATAATATGTTTATGTTTTCCTTAAGCTTTTGTATTATTCATTTTGAGCATACCTTTATGGCTTCCATTATGGATAAACACGATAATTTCATTTTAGAAAGTGCGGACTACCGCCCCCTCAAAATGATTTGATTCGTTAATGCCATATGTGGGATGTATAAAGGATGTATTTAAAGTCATTTTATAAGATGTTATACTGGAATTATAATATACCTATATATCATTATTATTTCTTTCCAATAAATTATGAGATAGAAATGAAAGTAGCGTTCATGCGTACGTACGGCTTGCCGTCTCCATGAACGGTGCATTTCATTTCTTATCCCCAAATGTAATGTACTATTATAAGTACATGTATATAATGGATATATATGATGAATGATACATCTAAATGATGAATATAATTCTGGAATTAAAATATACATACCTCTCATTTAGTTTTAATTCCATTAATATGACAAAGAAATGGAAGTAGCGTTCATGCATACGTACGACTTACCATCTCCATGAACGGTGCATTTCATTTCTTACCCCTAAATGATTATGTAATATTATAAATACATTTATATGATGGATATATATGATATATATGATATCCAAATCATGAATATCATTCTGGATATAATGAACCATTGACCACACAAACAACATGTTATTGTAAGAAGTTCCCTTTCGACTTAAGAACCAAATATCGACAAAACAAACATTATTAACTTAAATGATTACATAATGTTTATAAAATTTAAATAAGTGATATAAAAGGAATAGTGAACTTGAAAAAAGTTTTTAAGCAAATAGAAATTAACTCATGTTTATTATTCAGGATGTTAAAGAATGATCGAGTCAAGTCGGACCCGAGGTAAGGGGTCCTACTTCTCTCTTTCTTTTTAAGTACACTCTTTTATGTCATTACTTCTAAGCTCATATTTCTTGTGATTGGGATGTTATTTTATATTACTCTTATAGTAATTTTTATGTTCATATAATGAGAGACCCTATTCTCTCTCATTAATCCATTTTGGATGTTTTGAGTGGCGTCGTTAGGCTGCCGAATTTTCGTAAGAGATCTAACCTCTCTCTTTCTATTTAAGTACTCTCCTTTATGTCACTTCTTTTAATATTTTCTTTGTTATTATGGGGGATGTTCGTTTATATTCCACTTTCTGTACATTTTATTTTAATGTGATGAGATACCCTATTTTATCTCATCAATCCATTTTTGGAAGTTTTAAGTGGCGCCGTTAGGCTGCCGAGTTTTCGTAAGGAATTTTTCATCTCACTTTTATTCCCGTGATATTTATGCTACATTTTCCACAATTTCCTTTGAGTGGTGTATGTACTGCCCATTATTATACTCTTTGTGTAATATAATTTCATTTATGGGTACTTACATATTCATTGTATGACCCTTCTTCAATGGGGTGTATGTTTCGAATGTTTTTCAAGTCGGTAAGGGAACCTTTCACCCTCCTCTTTTTAAAGGACTTATTTTGTTATGTATTTTAATTCACATACTATTATGTTGGGATATGTTCTTCTATATCCTTATTAATGTAAAGTTTAGTTCCAAGTGTTGAGATACCCTTTTTATCTCTCATCAACTAATTTTATAAGTTTTGAATTGACGCCGTTAGGCAGTCAAATTTCTGTAAGGGAACTTCTTAACCCACTTTTAATTATATGGGTTAAACCTCTTATTCTTGATTTTATTATTCCAAGATTATGTGTGGAATCTCTATGTTGTAGTTTCCACAAACTTTTTTGTGGATATAATATTTCTACACATAATCATCTCATTGATAAATTCTTATGTCATTTAGATGGACTTGTATCGGAAATCATAACTCAATCTCATATCATTGAGTTAAATATCTATGTTATTGGTTTTGTTTTTCCATGATTATGTTTGAATGACCTATGATTGTTTTACACATAATATCAACTTATATTTTGTGTATTCATATTTGTCACACATAATCATATAATTGATTTATCCTTAATCTAAGGATACCAACTTTGTAAGAGACTTCGTCTCAATCTCCATTCATTGAGGAATATTTCTTTTTATACACAACTTTCTTTTATACGGTGTATAAACCCCTTTGAATTTCACTATTATACAAAAGGAATCTTTTTCAACGAAGCATTTTACAAAATGACAAAAAGGAATGTTTCTTTTAACGTACACGGTGACAACGACCTTTTCCACCGCCGTGAGTATTATTTGACCTTTGGCTTCCTCAAAAAGCCGTAATGTTTTTAAAATAAAATAAATACCATATACACTTTTATGTATTTTGGTTTTGAAAATGGTTTTGATAAAGGATTCTATTTTGTCAATATATTTAAATGATATATTGTGATTTAAATGTGGAAATGTTATCATTACTTTATATTGGTTTTATGTGTTATAATTTTATAATGGAACTTGGACATTTTACGGGTGGTTACGTGATAAACCATATAATGGGTGGTGCCGTGAATACCAGGATGGGTGGTTACAATATAACCTCCAATGCATTGGGTATGGGAGTCGGCCGTATGGCTATTCCATTAAGTATGTGTGGAAGTCTTCCGTATGGATATTCCATTAAGTATGAGTGGAAGTCGACAGTATGGTTATTCCATTTCAGTATGTTTATGTCCCAAGTTACCTTTTTACATTATGTGTTCTTTATATCAGTTTTATGGTAATCTTTTGGTTACAAAAAGGGTAAGTAATGATCTTTTATTGAGTGAAGAGTTTTTAGTACTTCATTAAGGTGAAAAGTATTACATTGGTAATGTACCCATGGTTTACATGTTGTTTTGGAAAAACTAATAGTTTTCCTTCTTTGTGTATCCTTTACTGGGCTTTTTATGCTCATCCCATGTTCTTGAAATGTTTTCTACAGGACTTCAAGATGAATAGGGTCAAGGATGGGATCAAGGAAAGACATTCAATCTAAAACATGGAACTAGACATGTTTCTTTTTAAGTTTTTTTATGTTATGGAAACTTAGTAGAAGTGTCTACTATATAATCTTTTGAGATGTAATAGTTTTGACCTAATTCTCTAAAACTCTAAACCTGCAAAGATCCTCATTGTGAATTATTCATTTAATTCAATAATTAAGTAAGGTTTATGTCTGGGGCCTTATAGTTGGTATAAGAGGTCAGTTTAGATAAAATTAGAGGTTAGGGTATCCTCTAAGCAGAAGTGAAATTACCATAATGGTTAGGATTTCAGAAAGAGTCCTGGTTTTAGATAAAGTGAATGAGTAAGTATATCTTAGTGTTTACCTTCCTCATTAGTACATGATGGTTTTGTTGATATACTCACACTGAATTTTTTGTTTTTAGTGAATGGATGGATCTAGAAGGCACCAAAGAGACAACAGGTTTGAAGGAAACTGTGGTGGTTCTCTGATTAAGATACCAGATAAAATGGGGGATTCAATGAGGAAACTCGTGGTTGTTCTAAACCAACTATCAAAGAGTCATGATCAACCACTTGTAACTTGGTATGATCTGTAATGCATCATGTACAAGATGACCAATCGATGTGGAAGTTCAAGTAATAATTATAAAGGTAACCATTAGAGTTTATATGATCCTTAATTTTAAGGTAATTATGGGTTATTATATGTTATGATGGAAAATGAAAGGCATGAGATAAACTTGAGGTTAAAATATATTATGATTATTTTTGAAGATTTTATATCATTTTGGGGAATTTTTAAGAATTATGTAGTTTTGGAAAAAGGACAACACACAGACCGTGTGACAACCCGTCGTTTCGGACAAAGCTGTGGGAATCGAACCCACAACCAAAGTGCGACTCGTATTTATCGCCTACCACTGGGCTACGTGATATCACTGGTTAGTTTGACTGATTCTTTTTAGATAGATGATTTTAGGAATCAAGAGTATGTTTATTTTGGGTTATATATGGATATTTATTAACCTATCATGGAGGATATGTGATTAGGTTAATTACTTTTAAATACGAGACATTAAGAGCAACTGATGTTGTTTCGAGATAAATGATACGATTTAACTTGGAAGACTATGTGACTAAATCCTTCAAATATTTGGGTTTCAATCTTAGTTTGGTTTACTTTGAAGAATTTTATGGAATAATTGTTTATCGAATGGTCCTCGTTGAACTTTGGGTTTTGTTGAAAATTTTTGGAGATTAAGAATTGATTTTCTTTTTATAAAGTGTAATCCTTCTCTGGATTATATGATCTTGTACTAACATTATTGGTTTTGGTTTTGGTTTTGGTTAAGGTCTAATGAAATGTAAAGTATATAGTTCTCTTTTTTGGATTAGGTGATTCTCAAGAAGTTGATTATAGTACTCTTAATGCAAACAAGTCTTCCTAAAAACTCATCTTTTAGAGAAAATATGAGTCTGATTAAGGAATCTAGTAAAAGTTGAAAGTCTACATGACAAGTAAGTATGTTTCATTATTATTTAGTTAAGCTTAAAAAACAAATTCCTCAATTAAGAGTAACTTAAAACAAAAATGTTGTTTGTTAACTTTTCCTACTGGGGAATTGAATACCGTTTAACCCATCACAAGTTTGTGATTTTCTTGTGGTTAACTTTATCCTAGACATGTTTACTATCACTCTCCATCAGAACATGACCCTTTGTTTTCTCCTCCATATCCATATTTTCATACTTGGAATCCTAGTATGAGTTAACTCGGGTGACATTTGTACTTCTCTCCCATTCTTTTAAAGTGATTGTTTTACCGACTCTTGTTCCGATGTGGGACATTCAAGGATGTTTCCATGCCCAATTTTAAAATTGTGTGGACGTAATTTCCAAAAGGGGGGAAGGATGTAACACCCCAGGTAAATAAAGAATATGACATTTTTATATTTATCCATATTTGTGAAAAAATATTAATACTACTTTAAAGGGAATGCTATGCTCGATGGCGTACCCAATACACAACAACGAGTTCCTTTGAAATCATACATTGCACTCTAATAATAAAATAATATTATTTTAAATGGTAGTTAATGGCTAGCCGTTTTAATGGAGAGAATGAACAGAACTAACTAAATAATGATTATATATGTTTGTCAAATATGTTTACTTTTTACAATAAATGTTTGAGGATATAAAATGCGAATGAATCCAATTTTAAGCGTAAACATTCTAATATTCATTAAAAGGTCGATTAACCGCCTTTTGATGGCGAACCTATTTTAAATCCACTTTTTGAAAATTTTATGTGTTATATTTGACAAAATAAAGTTCTTCTTTAGAATTGGGACATAAAAATTTACTTTGTGTAAATTTTTGGTATTTTTCCGATTAAGTTCAATTTTTAATGAATAGTGAAAAATGTTGTATTTTAATTCAAAACCTCTTTTTAATATAATTTATTTATATGATTAGATTATCTTTTTGATTGGTTTTAAAGTGAAATTAGAATATATATTTACCATTTAATCCAATAGTGTTCGTTGGAATTAATTTCACTTTGAAATCGGACTTAAACTAGCGTCAATCTATTGATACATTTTGTTTCATAAAACACGCTATTTGTTTTGACATTGGGAATTAATTATTAAATTAATTAATTTAACTTATATGTTTTGAATTTTGTAAAATAGATATCATTTTTGAATTCAGAATATCAAACATAGCTTAGGGTGATGTTTTGGTATTTTTCTGAAAAACTTCAATTTTTGATGAATAGTGAAACCACTAAGTGATACTTATAAAAACTGATTTTCCATTTAAATGAAATTTTTCCATATTTGTGTGTTGAATTTCAAAAATCTGACATACATGGTTTTCATTAAGAAGTAAAATGTGGTTCAATAATATTAAAATAATTTTTGGGTGAATAGTAACTTATTAAGTTTTTAATCGTGATTAGAGGTAATTAGTGTAGTTTAATGTAAGAATAATGTTTTAATAAAATTAAATCACCTAGAAACATGTCCTACCCTCATTTTATGTGTCATGTCCGACCAAGCCAATCCATGGGTCAACTTGGGGACCCCATGGAGCCACTGTGTTTGGAAAACGACATAAATACCTTTTTATTTAATGTTAAAGTAAAAATGAAACACACATGACATGTTTTACTAAAACAATTTTTACATGGGGTTATAAAAGTCAGATATTTCACTATAAAAATTCATTGGAAAAATAAAAAGATTTCCTAAAACATAGTATTTTTTAATAATTTTTAGACATTAAATAAATTAAATTATTTATGACATCATGATGATGCAGCGATGACCTCATTATTTAACAATTTAAATAAAATGGAAAGATAATGTAGTATCTAAGACCTACACATGTCAAAAACCTATTTTATGAGTGGATTTAGAACCCTTATCACCTTATCCTCTAAATACATCAATGTGGGACCTTTAAAAATCGAAACTCTTTTGAAAATAAAGTAACATTTTGTAACATTACAAGAGTGCCCCTCCTCTCCTCTTATAAAAGTCCCCCACCTCTACCTCCTTACCCACACTCCCAAAGAATTTTTCTCGGCAAACCCCTAACAATTTTGTCTCTCCACATCCCTCTCTAACTCCTTGAGGCCTCACGTTGGGTAGGAGTCTTCCCAAGGAAGCATTTTAGCTCAAACCAAAGGGAGTTACCCGATTTTAAGGTAATGTCTTCACTTGAGTCCTTTTGTTTTATTTTGCCTCTCCAACCCCCTAAACTCATTTTATTCATTTATATTGTAACAACTCCAGTATCTTAAATATACTAGGATGTTGTTATAAGAAGTATTAGAGCTACACTTACACACACCTACATATAATGGTTAACGAACATACTGTTTCCGTGGATGGCGAATTTCTGCCTCACGAAATGATGATTGTTCAACACTCATATAACACCTTAAAATGTGGCCATTAAGATGTAACTATAATTATATATGATATATAATATTTTTATGTTTTCCTTAAGCTTCTGTATTATTCATTTTGATCATACCTTTATGGCTTCCATTATGGTTAAACACGATAATTTCATTTTAGAAAGTGCGGACTACCGCCCCCTCAACGGGATTTGATTCGTTAATGCCATATGTGGGACGTATAAAGGATGGATTAAAAGTTATTATATATGATTTTATACTGGAATTATAATATACCTATATATAATTATTATTTATTTCCATTAATGTATGAGATAGAAATGAAAGCAGCATTCATGCGTACGTACGACTTGTCGTCTCCATGAACGGTGCATTTCATTTCTGATCCCCAAATGTAATGTACTATAATAAGTACATGTATATAAAGGATATATATGATGAATGATACATCTAAATGATGAATATTGTTCTGGAATTAAAATATACATACCTCTCATTTAGTTTTAATTCCATTAATATGACAAAGAAATGAAAGTAGCGTTCATGTGTACGTATGGCTTACCGTCTACATGAACGGTGAATTTCATTTCTTACCTCTAATTGATTATGTAATATTATAAATACATGTATATTCTGGATATATATTATATATATGGTATCCAAATCATGAATTTTTTTGGATATAATGAACCATTGACCACACAAACAACATGTAATTGTAAGAAGTTCACTTTCGACTTAAGAACCAAATATCGACAAAACAATCATTATTAACTTAAATGATTACATAATGTTTATAAAATGTAAATAAGTGATATAAAAGGAATAATAAACATGAAAACGGTTCTTAATAAAATAGATATTAACTCAAGTTTATTATTCAGGACGTTAAAGAACGATCAAGTCAAGTCGGACCCCGGGTAAGGGATCCTACTCCTCTCTTTCTTTTCAAGTACACTCTTTTATGTCATTCCTTCTAAGCTCATCTTTCTTGTGATTGAGATGTTCTTTTATATTAACCTTTCTGTAATTTTTATGTTCATATGATGAGAGACCCTATTCTCTCTCATCAATCCATTTTGGATGTTTTGAGTGGCGCTGTTAGGCTGCCGAATTTTCGTAAGAGATCTAACCTCTCTCGTTCTCTTTAAGTACTCTCCTTTATGTCACTTCTTTTATGATCCGCTTTATTATGATGGGGGATGTTCGTTTATATTCCTATTGCTATATATTTTATTGTAATGTGATGAGATACCCTAATTGATCTCATCAATCCATTTTTGGATGTTTTAAGTGGCGTCGTTGGGCTGCCGAGTTTTCGTAAGGGATTTTTCATTTCACTATTATTACCGTGAGATTTATGCTACATTTGCCACAATTTCATTTGAGTGGTGTATGTAATGCCCATTATTATACTCTTTGTGTAATATAATTTCATTTATGGGTACTTAAATATTCATTGTATGACCCTTCTTCAATGGGGTGTACGTTTCAAAAGTTACCCAAGTCAGTAAGGAAACCTTTCACCCTCCTCTTTTTAAAGGACTTATTTTGTTATGTCTTTTAATTCATGTACTATTATGTTGGGATATGTTCTTCTATATCCTTATTAATGTAAAGTTTATTTCCAAGTGATGATATACCCTTTTTATCTCTCATCAACTCATTTTATAAGTTTTGAAGTGACGTCGTTAGGCTGTCGAATTTCTGTAAGGGAACTTCTTAACCCACTTTCAATTCTTTGGGTTAAACCTATAATTCTTGATTTTATTATGCCAATATTATGTGTGGAATCTCTACGTTGTATTTTCCACAAAATATTTTGTGGATATACTATTTCTACACATAATCATCTTATTGATAAATTCTTATGTCATTTAGACGGACATGTATCGAAAATCATAACTCAATCTCATTTCATTGAGTTAAATATCTATGTCATTGGTTTTGTTTTTCCATGATTATGTGTGAATGACCTCTGATTGTTTTACACTTAATATCCACTTATATTTTTTTATTCTTATTTGTCACACATAACCATATAATTGATTTATCCTTAATCTAAGGATACCGACTTTGTAAGGGACTTCGTCTCAATCTCCTTTCCTTGAGGAATATTTCTTTTTATACACAACTTTCTTTTATACGGTTTATAAACCCCTTTGGCTTTTACTTTTATAAAAAAAGAATCTTTTTCTATGAAGAATTTTACAAAACGTCAAAAAGGAATGTTTCTTTTAACGTACGCGGTGACAACGACCTTTTCTGCCACCGTGAGTATTATATGATCTTTGGCTTCCTCAACAAGCCGTAATGTTTTTAAAATAAAATAAATACCATATAATCTTTTATGTATTTTGGTATTGAAAATGATTTTGATAATGGATTCTATTTTTTCAATATATTTATGTGATATATTGTGATTGAAATGTGGAAATGTTATCATTCTTTTATATTGGTTTTATGTGTTATAATTTTATAATGGTACTTGGACATTTTACGGGTGGTTACGTGATAAACCATATGACGGGTGGTGCCGTGAATACCAGGACTGGTGGTTACGTTATAACCTCCAATGTATTGGGCATGGAAGTCAGCCGTATGGCTATTCCATTAAGTATGTGTGGATGTCTGTCGTATGGCTATTCCATTATGTATGAGTGGAAGTCGACCGTATGGTTATTCCATTTAATTATGTTTATTTCCCAAGTTACCTTTTTACGTTATGTGTTCTTTATATGGGTTTTATGGTAATCTTTTGGTTACAAAAAGTGTAAGTAATGATATTTTATTCATTGAAGAGTTTTTACTACTTCATAAAGGTGAAAAGTATTTCTTTGGTAAAGTACTCATGGTTTACTTGTTGTTTCGGAAAAACTAACAGTTTTCCTTCTTTTTGTATCCTTTACTGGGCTTTTTATGCTCATCCCATGTTTTTAAAATGTTTTCTATAGGACATAAAGATGAATAGGGTCAAGGGTGGGATCAAGGAATGACATGCTATCAAAAACATGGAACTAGACATGATTCTTTTTAAGTTTTTTTATGTTATGGAAACTTAGTAGAAGTGTCTACTATGTAATCTTTTGAGATGTAGTAGTTATGACCTAATTATCTAAAACTATAAACCTGAAAAGATCCTCAATGTGAATTATTAAATTAATTCAATAATTAATTAAGGTTTAAGGTTGTGGCCTTATAATGATGAACTATTTGTTTTATTTATTCTTGTTGAACTACTGATCCACCCTTGAAATTTCACCAATTTATAGCCCTTGGAAGCCTTAAAGAATCATTTTTATTATTAAACCATGATTGATACCATTTCCTTACAATTTTTTGAATATTAATATATTTATCTATTATCTATGCATGGGGGTGTGTTGTATTAATTTGGAGGGGTTTTAAGGGAGGCTGAGTCATTGAATTCATGTGGATGGACATTTTTTCATCATGTAATAACTGTTTTTTCTATGTATCTCCATTAGTTAAATGTATATTTTTATATGAGAGTATAAATTGTTTTTGGTTCTAAGAATGAATAAATTTGTGTTGATTACGAGGTAAAATCCTCCCTTGGGTATACTTTTAAAAGTGATAAAAAAGTAAACCATGAGTTAGAGAATTATTATATGACTTAATTTAACAAGGATTTTATATATTATGAGTTACTTTTGTACGTTTAATTTGGATATTTTCTAATATTTCTTGGGATTTTGGAGTAGATACTCAAATGTTCATCCTCTCATTATTTGAGTGAGTTTTATCGACTTATTTATTTTGAGCATATTGATATTGTCATTTTTTACATAAATGAAAAGTTAGATGTGTGAGGGAGTGAGGTTTTGGTATATTTTATGCCCATTGAAATTATTATTTTTTAAAAAAAATTAACTAAATTTTAATAATTTATATTAACATTTTTAGTGTTTTTAGGTTCTTTTCATAGTAGTTTTATGTTTTTATATGTTTTTTTTTTCTAAATATAGTTTATCATATTTTAATTTTAGTTTTTAATAATATTTATAGTATATATATTATCATTAGAAACTAATTATTATTATAAATACTAGTCATTATTATTATAAGGATTTGTATCAATTATATTGTTTTTTCTTAGTTTTATTATATCATTATTTTTAAAAAGTTGTATATTTTTCGTAGTATTTCTAATTATCCACATATATATGAATATAAATATCATTTTTCTCTAAATATATTTTTATTAATTTCCTCATCATCATCATTAGTATACTAAATATTGTTATAAATTGTTAATTATCATTCTAAATTTCATCTTTGATTTTTTTCTATTTACTTTTTCATGCAGGATTTATAATTTACCCAATATTTCAAATGTGTTTCTCACATTCTACATCAATCTTGCTGAGATCTATGTCGAATTAATCATCTTCATCACACCACACCACTACCATTAAATCAAAGATGTTACAAACTTAAACATGTAAAACTTGGATGAAATCCCTATACATTGTGGAACAAAAAAGAGGGATATCACACTGTTATAGATAGGGAATAAGTAAGTTCAATAAATATCCATTGTAAGTGATAAAAATAACTGACATGCAAAGAACCCTAAAAATAATTCATCCTTTATTATTTCTAAAATAAATTACTAATAAAGGTTTCATTTATCATCACTTTATTTTAGCAATGTAAAAGGTCATCTCTTTTATAGAACTGCAACCCTACAATAGGCCTCATAGAAAACCATAAGTTAGAAAGCATAGAAAACCCAGTTTAAATATTATAGTAAAATAAATTTTGGATTAAAAATATTATATTGCACTATATTTTAAATAAAAATTTTACATTAATGAATTTCTTACAAAATGTTTACATTTACGTAATATTTATAATTCATTAAAAAATTTCAACCCCATATAAAATCAATACTCTTAAAACAATATTTTTCCAATGATCAACCAAAATTTATAAGAAAGCATTTCCCTTCAATAAAACCAATGTTTATTTTAGTAATAGTGTATAAAAAATAAAAGAAAATTAATTCTAATGTTATAGACCCCACAAATGATAAATTCTATTAATTACTAAATGTATTTGTGATACTATCAATTATATGTTTTTAATTATATTATTAATAAATATATTATTTAATTTATTATTAATTATTAATTAAACTAGTAATTAATAATTATATTATGAATTACGAATTTCATTATAAATTAATAATCTATTTAAGTTATATTGTAAATTATTCAATATATGAATGAAATTATCAGTTACTAATTATCAAAATTACTTAAAAAGATATTAAAAATTATTTCATTATTTACTAATAATTTAAAACCATTATTATTTATTTATTATATTAATAATTTTATTATCACTAACTAATTATCTTAATTACTTGAAAGTGAATAGTTTGAGCCATACCAGTAAGATCGTATATCATATAGATGTGGGGTTAATTACTACACATCATAAATGAATTATGGATCATTTTGATAATGTTTCAAGATAATCCAATCTTTTTTTCTTGGTTTTGGACATGTGAATCATGTTTTCGACACATATGATACTTTTCTATTGAAAATAATCACATTGATTCATATCAGTCATGCTATGTGTCAGATTGATTTTTGGTCAATTCCTATAATTCAAAAATGATTTATCTATAATTTTTTTAAATTATCAAGAAATTACATGCTTTATTTGTTGATTTTTCTATCTAAATCTCATTTTAAAATAAAATGAGACTATTATATTGAAAACATTCACTTTGATTCATACCACACACATCTTGTGTATGATATTTGTGTTGTCAATTTCTACACATTAAAAATTAATTATGTATTTATTTATTAATGTTTTATTACCATCTAATCATGTTTTCTTGGGGTTTCTAATGTGTTTATCAAGATAAACTAAAATTAATAGTTTTAAGGAAAACACACACATTGAGTCATACTAGTAGCATCGTATGTTAGATTGATGTGTGGTCAATTCATACACACTAAAAATGAATTATATATAACTTTCCAATATATTCAGGGCTATTATATTTAATTTTCCTTATTTTGGCTATGTGAATTTCATTTAATGCTAAAAAAATTATATTGAAGACAAGCACACTGTGTCACACTATCCATATTGTTTTTTGGATTGATCTGCAATCAACTAATACACATAAAAAATGAATTTTGAATTTCTTTCATATATTATCAATACAATTTGATCTCATTTTAATAGTTTTGGATTTATGAATTGTGTTTTATAACAAAAAAAACATTTATACTAAACACCAGAACATTGAGTCATATCGGCCACGTCGTGTCTCAAATTTATTTAAGTTCGATTCCTACACAAAACAAGAACTATTGATTGTTTTTCGAATGTATCAAAATAATCCAATATTGTTTTCTCAATTTTTTCAATCTGAGTCATGTTTTAGACTACAATGTCATTATTATATTGAAATCACGCACTTTAAGTCGTACTACCACATCGTCTGTCATATTGATGTACAATCGATTCATATATTTAATAAACTAGTCACACATCGTTTTACTAATGTTTTAATGAAAAATGATCATTTTTTCTGGGTTTTGATAAGATGACATGTGTTCTAAACTAAAATGAACCTTTTACATTGAAAACATGATCACTGAGTCATACACGCCACATCTTCTATCGAATTGACATTCACTGAATTCCAACATATCACAAAGGAATTATTGATATTTTTAATGAATTATTTAGACAAATTTAGATTGTATGAGTAGTTTTTGCTATATAATGTGTGGTTTACAGTAAAAAATAAATCTTTAATTTGAAAACATGCACATTGAGTCATAGTAGCCATATTTTGTGTCAAATTTATGTACTAAATATTCATAAATGTCAAAAAGTAAATTATGAATGATTTTACTAATGTATAGAGAAAATCTGAGCATGTTTTTTTTTCAGTTTTGACTATTTGAATTGTTATTTAGACTAAAATGAAACTTTTATACTGAAAATAAGAACTTGATTTCAAACGAGTCATATCATGTATCACATATTATTTCAATCAATTCCTATAAGTCAAAAATGAATTATAGGTAATTTTACAAAATTTTCATGACAATATTAACTTTTTTTCTATGTTTTAAATATCAGAATGATGTTTTTAACAAAAAATTCACACTAATATATTGAGAACATGCACATTATGTCATTCCAGCCACATATTGAATCAAATTGATGTGAAGTCAATTAATACACATAAAAAATTAATTATGGTTAATTTTCCTAATGTTTGAAAAAAACAACCTTGTTTTATTTGTTTTGAAAATTTGAAATGTTTTTTAAACTAAAATGAAACATTTATATTTAAAACATGAAAATTAATCCATATCGTTAACATCACCTGTCATATTAATTTGTAGCCAATCCCTATTAGCCAAAATTAAATTATAGATATTTTTATAAATTATATATTCATTTTGGTCTTTTTTCTTGTTATGGATACGTTTTATTTCTTTTAGAGTGAAATAACACTTTTTTAATATGAAAATTTTACATTAAGTTATAGAAGCCACGTCATCTGTCAAATTGACATGTAATATTTCATACATATCAAAAATAAATTATGAATATTCATCTTAATGTATCAAGAAAATATTTTCTCATTTTCATTGTTTTACATATGTGAATAATGTTTTAGACTAAAATGATATTATTATATTGAAACCATGCACTTTGATACATGTCTTCAACATACTTTATTGGTTTGATATGTTGTCTATTATGACATGTAAAAAATGAATTCTACATCAATATCACAATTTTTGAAAAAAACTGATATTGTTTTTATGGTTTTGATAATATGATGAATATATTAAACTAAATTTACATTTTTACATAAAAACCATGCAATTTGAGTCTTTACAGTCACATTGTGAGTCGGATTAATATGCAATTGAGTCCTAGAAATAAAAAATGGATTATGGATCATTTTATTAAAATATCAACACATTTTAATATTTTTTTCTATGTTTTATCTATAAGAATCATGTTTTAGTCTAAAATGAATATTTCCTATTTAAAATAAGAACTTAAAGTCATATAAACAATGTTGAGTGAAAAATTGATATGTGGTTGATTCCACGATATTTAAAAGTAAACTCAAAATCATTTTAGCAATGTTTAAATGCAATTAAAGATTGTTTTATAATTTTTTGTTACTTAAATATAATTTTAGACTAAAATGAAATTATTATATTGAAAACATACACTTTGAGTTATACTAGCCACATCATTTTTCATATTGACATGCAGTAATTCTAAAAAACTAAAAATAAATTATGGATCATCCTCAAAAATTATAAAGACAATCAGAGTTTGTTTTCTTGGTATTGGATATATGAGTCTCATTTTTTACTAGACTGACATTTTTTATTATGAACACACGTTTGGAGTCTAATGGGCCACATTATGCATCAGATTGACATGAAATAAACTCATCATGTCTTTTTGAAAAAAAGTACAAATATAATAGGTAGTCATATCAACTTGATGTTGAAAAAAAATCTTGACGCCCTGTACACTTCACAATCCTATTTAAAAATGACTATTATTATTTTGAGTACATAGACTCTCAGGAATCCTGGTTGTACTGGGAACATATAGAAAAACAAATGATTAACAAATATTTTAAATGATATTGAATTAACCTTTTGAAATAATTATTCAAGGATTCTAGGTTATTTATGGAATGTGATTTCTTAAATAAATTTACAAAAAAAATATCCACAATCATTTTCAATTTATTTAAATCACTACAGAAACACTGGCCAAAATTTTTAAATTTTTTAAAATATGTTTTGATAATTGAATATTAGAATATATAGATTAATCTGTCAAAATTTATATAAATCTATAGTATTATTTTGTTAAATAATTGTTAAAGAAGATATTATAAATAATTTTACATTCAATATTAATAATTTAATCCAAAAAAGTGTTATTTTATGGGAAATAGTCTAATTTTATGGTTTTAAAAATATTTTTTTATTAATTAATAAAATGGAATATATATATAATTTTAAATATTTTATGTTGGGATTTAAATTTTTGAATAATATTTTCTATATGTAACCATATTATTAAAATTATTTTTGTAGGATTACATGATTTCGGGACTAAATTTTATTCAGTTAGATTGAAGGATCAATTCAAAATTTTGTGGCCCAAATCATGATAACAATTCAGATCATTGAATCTATTCCCATATATGGAAAATTATTAATATGTTACTATATATAATAATGTAACTACCCAATTAGGATTAAATTATTCATGGATATAGATAATGTCCTAATGAAAAAAATTTATAAACATGGATACATGTGATTATATATATATTAAGGTCATAAATTCATAGGAACTCAATGGATGGGAATAAAAATATTCATCAAATCTTGAAATGTTTTATTGAGAAAATAGGTTATAACCCATGATATACATTGAAAATTAAGTTGAAATTTTAATTCATGACACAAAAGACATTGGGAAGAAATTAAAGAAGAATTTTTTTCCAGTTTGATGATTTATTATGTCTACCATGTGAATATTTCTGAGCAGAAATCTGGAGAGAAAATGAGGTACCCATGTCTCTATAAATTTATACTCCCATAAAATTTCTAGGGGTCAATAGCTACATTGAATATTTATATAGAGTATTTCCATTATTTTAATTTATTTTTTAATATATATATATATATATTTTCTTTTTATTTTGTAATAGAGAATTCATATTTTAATTGAATTGTTCTTTTTTCCCTCTTATTTTACCTCTTTTTAATTTTCTCTCCCTATTCTATTCTCAGTGTAACCTCTTATGATAATTATCATGAGTGGATAATCTAAGGAATTTAAAATGGTAGTAATCTACTACTAAACTCAAGTATTTAAAATTTTACTCTTAACATTTTCTTTTTTTAGAGTTAGTCTATGGGGATCATAGTCGATAAGGCTCCTTTTTCTCTTCTTTGCACTCACAGATTAGTTGTTTCTTCAACATTATTTTCCTTAGATTAAGGATTTGTATGTGTGGTGTACTTGGAGACTATTTAATACACAATATATTCATAATTTTATAATAAGAGGATTTTCACACAAACTCTAGAGTTTTTTCATTTTAAAAATTTGAAAATAATAATAAGAGAACGAAGGTTCACTCTGGGTGGCCCTCTTGGTTGTATCTCATTTATTTTTTTACATCATTATGTTTTCATTGGTTTTGTTCACATTGAATTTTCATATTTAATTTTTTATTTTTTATTCCATAATAAAAAAATAGAAACCTACCTTTCAGTCATAAATTCAAAATGAAGAAATAAAAAAATAAATAAAAAAGATAATTATAAATAGTTTGTGTTTTCAATGTAAAAAAACCTCAAGTGAATGAACTATGTTATCCCCATTACTGCACTTAGTTAATATAATAAACATTTTGAGACCATAAATAACAACATTCATAAGATTGGAATAATTTTTTAGGATCCAAGTGGTCTTTCACTATGTTTTTATTTCTATTTGTTGAATTAATATTTTTTAATTCATTTTTTAATAAATATTTTCTCATGATGTATTGAAATTTAAATCATTCTTCATGGACTAACGTTTCATGGGTGAAATAGGTTCATGATGATGTTTATGAAAATTTTAAAATGGTTAGGGACACATTATATTACATGGAGTGAAATACAGAATGGATACCTAAATATGAATGTGCATCTAAGGAGTAAAAACCAAAAAATGGACTCGAACCACTACTATAAATTTAACCAATAACAATGGTTTACAACCCTTGGGATATACCATAAAAAATTGGATAGTGTATACCAATGGATTACTAAACCGTTGGTATATTTGTTGTGGGGATAGCCCTATACCAATAGTTCTGTGTGAACCATTGCATTGGGATGGATTTTATTTCAAATACCAATGGTTCACCTGAACCATTGGCAATGTGGGATTTTATTTCATTTTAGCAACGGTTCAAGGGAACTATTGGGATATATAGATATATATCCTTGGAATATACACCCCTACCTCCATACCTGCACCTAAAATTAAAAACAACAACACCATTTACATCAAACCACCACACTTTAAATTAAAATTGAAAATAGACACTGCAATTGAAAAATGAAAGGCTTGCAAGGAGAAACATAAATGTTGATGTTTACCATTTTACCAATAAAATGTGTCATGTTATCAATTGAAGAAGATTGAACCATTAATATTTTGTTTAAGGAAAGAGTATTAGTTACAAAATTAGTGTTTTCAGCATAGGCTTCTTGTACATATAAAAAACATGTTTAACATTAATCACACATACTTGATGAATCAGACTAAATTAATCTGAACAGAAATAATTATTGAATAAAATAGACATTATAGAAACAAAGTATATACACTTTCTCATTATAAATCTTTCAAAATATGATATTCTAATACATAAAATTAATATAACTATAAAATTAAATAGTACAATAGAGGAAGTACTTGGTGAAAATTGAAGCACAATGGATTACGTAGTTAGTCATCATGGATGAATAACACCCCCACCCATGGAACCTTTAGTAAAGGAAATAGATGAGAATTCTGACTCCAGATATCTATCCCTGAACACATGCTCTGTATTATCCACCTACCAGATACATGAAACAACTCTGGATATAAATAATTTAAATAAAAATACATTGTGTTTGGTTCGATAAAATCATTTCCACAACTCAAAACAACATGAAAATCAAATTGATAAATAACTAACATCTATATTTCATTAAAAACTCTTTCTGTTAACCTCATAGATATCAGGGGAATGTCACCCAATCTCGGAAGAAAAATACACCCACACATTGCACACATTTTTCACTAGATCTACCTTTTTTTTCTTGATCAAAACAATCCCATAAAATTTAGGAGTGCTATCTTGGTCGATTTTCACACCCCCTTGGATGGACATGAAACCATAATTAACATGGAGTTCAACATTGCATTCGGGTGGGATCATCTTTCAAGGTATTATGTATCCAACAGAGATTAAAAAATAAATTTTATAAGTGATTTTACCAAAACAAGACACAAATATAAGTTAGTTTCAGATCCATTACCAAATTCATCTTCACTTTCAGGATTATCATCCAGTTCCTTATTAATGGCTTCCCTTGGGATCTAGAGACTAATTTCTTGAAGCATCACAAGCTAGTTTTCCTATACGGCTCTAAGTAACAACACTATAGATGCACTCATTCACATCACAAAGAATGGAATGATAGGAAATGTTATGGTCATGACCCATAGAGAATGGAATTATAGAAAATGTTATGGTCATAGCCCACAGATAATTTTTTTTGTTCAATATTTTTCATTATAATTAGTTTGAACTTGGATGAATTCACAAATAATACCTTAATCAATTCAATTATCCCTTCCACTAAACTGTATCAGGGAAAGTTAATTTATTGATAAATGTTTCTTATAAATATAAATACAAAAAACATTTACTATTTAAAATGATATACCAATTTAAAATCAATCCCTTTATAAAATCTATTTATTAAACAACCAAAATTGAATGTAACATATTCTATGTATAAGAAAAATACCAAATTAAAACAATCATTCCAAAATTATCGTGGTAAAAAATTTATGTACACATACTTATAGTCCCGATATACAACATATTAAGTGATTTAAACTCTCATGAATAAATAATCATCAACTAATAGTAAACAAATCATATTATAAATCATAGTTTAGAATCAAATAATTGAATAATTATATTAATTAAAATCAAAGAATATATAAATAATTTTAACACTAAAAATTATTGTGTAAAATACTCAATGGTTATCCTCTAGAATGGATAACAAGTGGGATAAAAAATAAATTTGAATAATATTCCAAAATTTATAAAAAACATTTAGTTATAGAAATAAAAGCCCATAGCATGGGACTAGTAACTTTTTCATCATGAAACATTATTGGAAAAAAAAGGAATCTCCTAAAAAATAACATAATTTAAATTGTTTTTTATCATAAATTTTAAATATCATTTATTCTCTATGGGTCCTAACCATTACATAATTTCTGTATCATGGTTGGATCTCTATTTTAAATAGTATCCATTCTCTTTGGGCTATGATCGTAACTCTATAGACACACTCCTTTAGCATATTTATGTTTTATATTTTTTCCAAACTATTGATTCTCTAATATCTATTATTTTTTCTTTGATGATTTTTCCATTTATATCTAAAAACAATTATATGAATCACACCGAATATCATCTTCTAGAACGACTATAATTATCAAACCTGAAAAATAAAACTATTAAATCCATGATACTATAATCATAAATACTTCATTATTATATGTTATAGACAAAGATATGGGGTTCTAGATCTATCTATTAAGGGAGGTAGAATACATTCAAATTTGATTAAACATTTCATTCCTCTTTTATAGTGTTTTTAAGGTAGTCATCTTGGAAAGAGTCACTTTTTGTTGATTTTTATTTATCATTTTTTATTCTATTTATTTTTAATGACTTTCATAGGCCTTTTATGGTTTTATATAGGCCTCTATTTGAGTTTTAATACCTCTGAAAAAGTCTCCTTCTAGAATCACCCACGTTTATTCCCATTTATCAACATTCTATTTTTTAATCAATTACCACATATTTTATTTTATCCCACGCTTAATTTCAGCTAATGTAATTCCCATTTTGATGTTGCTAATAATATTCCATAGCCACTACGAAACTAAAAACAATCCCACCACAAAAAATATATCAATATTGTAATAACCACCATCACATCGCATCACTAATATATCAACATTGAATAACCATCACACAATGACAAGAATTTTTCATTCAACACTAACCATACATCAACATATCCAATGCCAATCCAACCATGATATCTCCACTTAAACATAATCAACATTGGAAACGGTCAAAACCATCACCACAAATTCCCAAAAATAACCAAAAAATCACAATGTAGCAATATCATACACACTAGAATGAATAGAAATAGATTATCATCACCATAATTACCACAATTTTCTATTTAAATGGGGATTTGAAAACATCTCCTCATTTATTTCATGGTTATATTCCCAAAATTTCCATATTCACACAAAACTAGTTTATTAGTATGATTAGCATTATAACCCTTTATTAAGGATGAGTTCAAACATTCAATCATGTAAGGGGTTAGTAATTCGACATTGATAAAACAAAAAATCAAAACATTGGTCATGTTTAATGTAATATTGTTATAGAACAAGATTAAAAAGAAAAAAATAAATGGAGGAAGAATATATATATCGGTTTAAACTTATTGATGTGAAGTGAAAGATGAAAAAACATCATAAAGAAGGTTGGATCTCTAATAGGGAGGTCGTGTAGGGATCTTGGGAAAAAGTGGGGTGCTTTGGTTTTATGACGCTAATTTCCTCCCTCTTTGTGTGTGACATAATTCAACTTGGATGAGATTTTTATTGAGAAACAATAGGTTCATTTATAACCAATAAGAAAATAGAAAAAATAAATCATGACTTAATTTATAACTCAGGAAAAAATTACCAATTTGAAGTGGAAGACCAAAAATGACTTAAATCGGAGTGGGGATGACTATGTAGAACTGGAACTGTAGAAGCTATGAAGAACTGTTGGGAAGAAAATGAACTTATGGGAAGAAATGAATAATAGACATTGGTAATGGGGCACTGGGGAGAACAATCAGGAAGAACATAAACCATTGGGAAGAAGGGGAACCACAGACATGGGAAAAATAAGGCACTGGGAATCTAGTTTAGGGTTTTTGCGCACTGATCGGGTCTAGGTTTATGATGGATATGCATTTTTATATAGAAAATCAATCCTAATGGGTTTTAAAAATCATTGGGAATCCCACACAAGCATCACAATATGTTTTTGGGTAACTTATAGAAACGTCTTGAAATAATAACAGGTATAATTTTTTTATCATAACGGCTTATAAAAACCATTGAAATTAACTCAACATATATCCCAATAGTTTAATTAAACCATTGGGATAGGTATACTATACCAAAACCAATACCAATAGTTTTGAAAACCCAATGTTATATGGCCACCTATCCCAATGGTTTTGTTAAACCATTGGTAAATTACTGTATACATGGTCTATCCCAATGAATTTTATAAACTATAGGGATAACAACATTGGGATAGGGGGATTTCCAATAGTGAACTAGTGGATAAAGAAGTAACACATAAAATTTTTCAAGTTGAAGAGCCTGTGGAGGCCTGGAAATAAGTCAACAAAGATCCATTCAAACTTTATAATTTTTTTCATGAGGAGGTTTAAAATTATAATATTCCAACTATTACATTTTTGAGAGATCAATATGATTTGGATGAGTATTGATTTGAATTTGTATATGGAAAAATGTTAAGTGATTCCCTTATATATGATAATAAAAAATTATAACCATTCTACCTCTCTCTCAGTCTTTAGAAGATGATGATAAATACTCACTTATTGAGATTTATTTCCATGTAACCCTTATATATGATATTATTTTCCCTAACGACTTACTTGAATGTGAATATTTTTTTATTGGTTATTTATGTTTTAATATTATTCTAGATGATTTTTTTTAAAAATTTATAATTTTTTTGTAATTTTTAACATATAAAAAATGGAAAAGGCACTGAACATTCACGTTAATAAAGAATAAACAAAAATAGTTTTAGATGAATAATATTTGTTATGTCATGTGGTGATGTGACTACCACCTCTATATCAACTTCGAAACCATAGAGAGGTGGACACCACATAAGTCAGAAAGATTCACCCATATCTTTCGTTTCCTCCCGCTCCATATAAAAAATTTTATTTTTATTTCTTGTTAGGGGTTGATACTTTTATTTAATTCTTTAGGGGTCTCCATTCATAGTTTCTAATCATGGATATTGGTAGAAGTCACATGTGGTGGTACATCTCAATGAAACCGCACCCACCAACAGATTATAGATAAAATTCTATAACAGCTTGATTAGGGGAAGAAAAAACCTAACACCTACTTGGGGGTGTAAAAAAATATTTATCTTTATTCATTACCCATTCAATTTATTTTAATTATGTTTTTATTGGATTTATTTTAGGTTTAAAGTAAAAAAATCTAGGATCTTAAATCAAGGATGAACTTAAAAATAAATTATGTTGTGTATTTCCTTTTTATTTATTTATTTCTTTCACAATTAAAATTATATACGAAAATAATTCATGATATTATTTGACAAAAATAGGTTCCTTAAGTTTAAATGTGTGTGGGGGGGGGGATTTGAAACTATTTTGTGTTAATTTTTTGTTTGTTTTTCATTTTTTATTATCTTTTTTCATATTTTTATTTAAGTTTGTTTGGGTTTGTTTTTAGGATTCTTTTCCTGAATTGAATACCTTGAGAAATCAAAAGTATCTTGGTATTTATAGAGAATTTAATTATTTGAATATTTAAGGATTTGAATTTTTTATGAATGGTCTCGGTTTTATGATTTCTAATACATTCATTTAAATATGTTTAATTATTTTTGAAACTCATGTGAACTATTTCTATCTAAATTAAAAATCTCGTTCAACCCGAGAGGTTTCTAAAACATTTAAACAACTTATTAACATTTATATTTTTTTTGAGAGACTTGAGACGCATTTTTTGATCCAAAAATTATATTTTTCTCTTTTTAAATGTTTTTATAGTCCATATATGATTACAAGTGTGACTTAGAATCCACTTTTAATGCCCTTTTAATATTTAACTATAATTTTGGACTACCATTAAATATAACATATAATAATCCCTTATTATCCCTAAAATTCTTTTTTAGGAAGTTGCATTACAATCAATTTATAAATTTGTACCCTTATTTAGAAATTAAATGCGTTATTATTGTTTAACTCAAGTGTACGTGTGAGAGATGATGAGTTATGTTTTACTTTTCAGAATAATCTATTTGTATTAAGTTGGAAAATATATTTTTCCCTATTTATTACTTCTCATCAAAATAAATTTAAAAAATTATAGTTGAACAGGTGACCTAAATATTATTAAAAATATATTTTTATAGTTCATAAATACTTCAATATAAAAAATTTCTCTCTTTTTTAAAAACAATATGATTATGAAGTGAAATACTAGATCTGAATTCAAGCTGAAACAGAACTACAAATTAGGGAAAAGGGGGAATAAATTTTCTCTTGTATTTTAAATGATGAACTGTGCACTACAAAATTATATAAATATTTTCACTGAAGTGGTTAAATTTTATGATGATTTTGGACCACAACATTCTTTAGAAAAACTTCGTTCATGCATTTAAATCAAATCAAGTCTTAACACTCCTCATTCTAAATTAGATTTTTTTTTCATTTAAAATCTATAAAGCCTCAAACTCACAACAAACCATTTGAATAACTGATGATGATTACATTTTTGGATCTACAAAGTATATATACAAGAAGAAATAATGCCTATAATATTACACATGTCCTTGAGAATGAGAAAATTTCGATTTTAAGAAAATATTGAGAGAGAGAAAAATATTTTTATTGAGGATGATAGAATGATATGAACATGAGTTTTAACATGATATTGAATTTAGTTTTAAGATTTTTGAGAAGTTATAGATTATTTATCCAAGTTATAGGCTTGATATTTTCCATTTATATGATAATTGATTAGTGTTTTCATTTATGCTTTATTATGTCTATTTTCACTGTGGTGTAAATGATTTTCTGGGGTTGAAATGTGTAATTGAATGGGAATTGACATAGAAAATATTTGTAGTTATTATACATTTAATTTCAACGATTTAATACCCCCAATTTTTATTTTATGGGTAATTGTAACATTTTATGGTTTTATAATTATCTTTATAATAAATATTAAAAATTACAATTTTTATAATTTAAAATACTTTATGACTTTTTTGTAACTTGGAAAAAACATTCTCTGCACTTATCCAAATTATAAAAATCAATTTTTTTAGGATTATAGCTGGTTGGAATAAATTTCATTCAACATGACCCAAATCTCAATTCAATATTTTGAGTCCTAAATGAAGATAACAATTCAAGTCTTGGAATCTATTCCTAGATAGATAAATTTTAATAAGGGCTTATATCTCACAAAATAATGGCCTAATTGACTTAACATTTTACATGGAGATAAACAGAATCCTAGGGAAAATATTTTGAAAACTATGTTGAAACATGACACTACATATTTTATGTTCAAAAATAAATTATAAATTTTTTCTTGGGAATATGAATAATCATCCAGTTTATAAAATTTTCCTAGAGTATCTTATTCATAACTCAGGATATAGGTGGCCAAAGAATATGATTTTATTTGGGCTATTGATAGAGATATTGGGGAAAACCATTATAGAATAAAATATTACAAATACATCAATTAATATTCCTAGAACATGAATACCTATAGAGTAAAAATATAGAGTAAAAATGTGCTACCACTCTCGATATAATTTTGTGATTCCATAAATTTCATGGGATATGCCTCTATACAAAATATTTTTCCATATTTTTGATATATGTTAATTTAGTTTTAATTATAATGATTTATTTGGTTTTATTATCATTATATAATAGTATATTTACTGTTTTAATTTATGTGATATTTTGATATGTTATTCTACCTATCTCACATTTTCTATCCACTTTCTCATCTCACTTTAAACATTTATGGTAATGATCATGAGCATATAACTCAAGGAATCTCTAGGGGTGTAACATAACTTTGAAACCCATTTAATTTAACATTACTGTTTGATGCTTATTATTTTACTAGATTTAGGAAAAGGGGGGTCTTAGTGGGTAAGGTTCCATTCTGTCTCTACATTCCAATTGAGGATTATTGTTTTTATTCGGCATTATTTTCCATTGACCAAGGAGGTGGATGTGTGGTAAACTTAGTGATCATTGAGTACATCATATATTCACAACCTTTTCAAAATATTATTCCCATACATACGATGTGATGTGTTCATTATTTAAATTTTAATCTAATAATAAGGCAATGAAGGTTAACTCTTAGTTACACTCTTTGGAGTATCTCCATTCGTTCTTACATCATTATGTTTTAATTGCATAAGAATATTTATTTTTAGTATTTTTCATTAGATAAAATATAAAAAAATTCTTTTATTTTATAAATAGAAATAAAAAATAGAAATAAAATTATAAAGTAAATTATAATTAGTGAAAGTTTTCATAGGAACTACTTCTTAAGAAAATGAACTAAGTCATCCCATATATTGTATATTGTTAAAATCATAAATTTTTTTTGAGTATTCATGAAAATTTTCATCAGTAATCAAACTCATAAATTGATTTAAAATATATTTACATGTCTCAAAACCATAAATAATGTTGTGTTATAACATAATATAAAATCTAAAATTTGAATATTATCTATAAAATGTTGATTATAGTGTATTAAAAATCCACAATAGATATCATGTGTGAAACATTTTGTGGAAATCCATTTATTATATCTAATAAATTAGGGTATCTAAATTGAGAATGAATATCATCTAGTACATCCTAAAAATGATATAAGTAATAAATAAAATGAAAAATATATTTTATATTATTAGATTTTATATTATTACCCTTATATTATAGGCATTAGTAAGTGTATGTCATCTACTATTTTCTTTTTCAAACACTAAGATTTGTTCATATTTTTTTCAATTTCTTCCATTTTAATTTTATATTATATCATATAAATAATGGTAGGATTAATGAATCAAAAATTTTCTTCATAGGGTTTTCCCTTTAAATAATATTAATATATACACTGGTAGAAAATACAAATATTTATAAAATTTAATGAACATAGTATATAATTTTTTGGGAAAACAGAATATGAAAATGTACGTTATGTATTCATTCACAACTGAGACTCCCATCCATTCAATAATTATAATATCATTTACACTCTTTATACCAATCACCTTTGTAATAGAATCTCTAAATATTTCATCTTCATATTGAATATAAGACACATTTCTATCTTTTAATGTTTTATCTGCCTGAACATGTAATGTTAACATGTACATCAGTGGAACTAGTGTGGTGATGGTACTCATAGAAGGTTCTTCTGATTCCTTTGATTATCCACTTGATTGTTTTGATTTAAAAATCTATTTACCCTTTATTTTTTCCATATTTAATACCATACCTCATTTCAGACCTTTTTCCATCAACATTTAAAGGATTTCCATTGGAAAATAGTTATAAATGACTTATCTCATTATCTCCATGAATATTTATAATAATTACCATACATGGTATGAAATTACCAATAGAATTATCAAACATATTGAAATGAAAATCATCAAGAGGAATAGGAAACTCACAACTCATATCATGAGATCCTTCAATACCCTCCCTCATTTGAACTTGTTGGAGTTTATTATTAAATGGATGTATCCTTAGATATTGTACACCATACCCATGAAAACAAGTAGATGGGTAGGTTTTCATAGATATAAATCAAATATAATTTCTTCCAATATAATTTTAGTAACATTAAGTTATATATATTTTTTAGATTCACATTTTGAATAATGTGTAATAAAACAATTTATTACCTCAGGTAAGGTAGGTTGTTATGGGTAATGGATAGCCTCTAATATAGGGCACTATGTCACACTTATTTTACCTATCATTATTCTACATTTGGTTCCCTTTGACAATTTCGCATATACTATTATATCAAAATATACTAGATAATAATATATTTTAAATCATTTATTTGTTTCAACATGTCTTTCATTATCTCATATTTATCTCCATGTGGTTTTTTATTATCAAAATATTTTTGAGATGACATTACAAACCTACACCATTAATGCATTCATATAGTTATGTTCAATTCAAATCTGATTAAATTAGTTGTTCTTTAGGTATGTATGATAACTATTATTGTATCTAAACTATCTAAAAAACATATGACCATAAATAAAAAAATTTAGTTAATATTGTAATAAATCATAAAAATTACTATTACATAATACTTACACATAATTCCGATATTTTTTTGTTTGTTTTCGTCTTCCATTTTTTCTTAATTATTTACATGAGCCTCCTACCATATCACATGAAATAATATGGATGCGACATTAGATTCCAATTCATCAATATATTATTAAACAATAGAATATATGTTGTTCTATATCACATAAAACTTTTATTATAGATTTTCATAAAATACCATATTCATTTCAAGTTAACCATACCCACATAATTTATTTACAGTATGGGTACATTGTTTTTTATGCCTGATTTTTACTTTTAGTACTTCTCTTCTGTTTCAAATAATAATATTGTTTATTCTAAGTGGTTGAATTTAATACCATTAAATAAAATATTTTCAATTACTATTCACCTGAGATGATTTTTAATCTTAGTGACTAATGAATGATTTCCATGTCTATTTTCTTATAATATGTGCTTAAAAAAGTGGTAGGAGGTTTACTTTCCCGTTATAATCTACGAGGTATATTCTTTTAAGAATTTTCTAAATTTATCTCTTAATATTTGTAGAAAGAATTAGTAAAAAAATTCTTATAGAAATCATTAAAAATAAAAAAACATTTCAAGGGATAATGAAAATTAACTCAATGTATCATTATAGAATTTATTGGTTAAATAGAGAAATTATATAAAAAAATTACCCAAATATCTTACCAAATTATTGTCCTTAATGTATGTATGATATTATGACCTTTATTTATATCAATTGGCACATGACTTCAAGTTGTGAACCAAACATAACTAATGAACATAAAATTACTAGTGTAAATAGGTTATCCACATTGATTCCATCCATCCTAAAATTTTTTATCTTTTCTGCTTACCTTAATAGCATTATTTAAAATGGTGATTTTTTTCATCTCTTACTATTTTTCATGCAAATGTTGTTGATCCACTAATAATTACCCACTTTCATTATCAGTATCATGTTCTTCTTCAAGAACGTTAACAAAAATGTGTGGAGAATTACTTATCTTCATGAATAAAAAAAAATTAATTTCAATTATTTGAATATAGTAGAGAACATATAATATTATGCGGAAAAGAATAATATATTGAACACATTAACCTGTTTGTTGAACTTTGAGTTTTTGTTTAAAGGTTGAATGTATTTGGATCCTCTATTAAGTATCCAAATCCCATTCTTACGGTCCCCTATAATATATAAGACACCATATATATTGGGAACTTTGTGAAATGATTATGATCTCCCAATTAAAGGGTAATCCTCACAATATTTTTCATCTAAATTGTAGTTGTTTTTTCACTAATTGAATAATTACCCAATTTATATTTATAGGATCTAGGATATAAAATACATTCAATAATTGTGATTACTTTATGAATGGTTTACCATTATATACTTCCACAGTAAAATTAACATTTATAATGGCCAGTTCATTCAATATAACTACACATTTGTGGTCAACCCATTTTCAATGGAAAATCATCACATTGAATGTTGTATAATTTAAATAGTATATATGTTTGATGATGTTCTATCTAGCATGTGCATGAGTGGTAGAGGCTCTTACTGGGCATAAAAAATACCCTGGATCAAATATACATGGAGGTGAATTTATCTATTACTGTTGAAGTTATTGTATAAAGTAATATGGTGTATTGTAGTATAAAAAACAATTCATCCAATTGGGGCCTTCAGGCCACCGGTTGGGGCCTATGTGTCTTAGGGACTTTGGGACACTAAAGGTCTTCGGGCCACAGGGAATTCAGGCAACCATGGACCTTCGGGTCATCGGGATTTCAGGCCACAAATGGCCTTCAGGAAATAGGGATTTTGGGCTAGAGAGACTAAGAAGTATCTTGGGAAGGCCATATTGGATTAGGGCCAGAAGAGGTTTCAGAGAAACATAGAAACCACTAGAGTAGAGCTAATTGTAGTCAAAGAATGAGAGGGCATGATAACCACTATAATGACCTGAACTTTTATAAATAAAATTACCATTATTTTAATGTCTTATAGAAAACACATCCAATCTTTGTTATTATTTTTATTATTATTGGGTTTAAATGACTGTTATGTATCATTACCATTGATAATATATCTATTGAACAGTTATCACATGACTGATATAAATATAATGTTTTTAAAAAAAGGATCCTTTCAATATAGACAAAGGAGAGGTTGACCTAATTCAGTAGACTTGGGCCATATGAAGCTCAGTTTTTGGAGCTCATAAAGGAGTCTGCATCATTGGGCTTCACTGTTGACCAAATCCCAAGTTGAACATTAACATGTTAAGCTTGAACGGAATCACCTACAGGGGAAGTTCAAGTTAATAGTGATTTCCACCCGAGCAATGTTATCCGAGCCACCTTCAGAGTTTAAACCATCACACACCTTACCCACAGTTCATAGGTGTGTGTTATAAGGGGTTATGTAATACGGTATTATTTACTTATTATGTAATCCCATTTTATAAATAAAAGTCTTATTCCATCAATTCTTTTAAGAAAATAATCTTTCTTAAAAAGTGACGAATTTGATAAATTATCTTTTCTGGTAAAATTGGTACTTTTGGAAAATATATAAATTATATTAAACTATGGTTTTTATTAGTAATATTATAAAAAAAAATCTTATAAATGATTATTATATCAGTTCTTTATCTATAAATTATTAGGTAATCAGTTTGATTGGGGTTAAATTTTTCATATGATAAAACAGAAAAGGTATTTTTAATGAATTGATTTTAAGGAACGATTGATTTTTTTAAATATTTAATATTTTAATAAAATATTATTATCAAATTATTTTTATGAATAATAAATGAGTACATAATTTTTATGAATTCAAATATAATTTTTATTAATGTTTGAAAATTATTTCTATCAAAACCCATAAATTATCAATAAATGCTGATTTCTATTTTCATAGTGCAATTAATTTATTTTAGAAATTATTTAGGTAAAATGAATATTATTTTTGGTATCAGGATTTCAAAAATATCCAATGGTGAATTTTTCATAATTTTTTGAGACAATCAATCTTTTTGGGTAAAAATTAAATGCCATATAAATTAAATATATGTTTTATGACACCATAATGATCCTAAAATTATGTAATAAATACTATAATAGGTATTATCGACCCAATAAAAGTTTTTACATTAAAATAATGGGATTTTATATTTTTTTACTAATTTTATAAAGCCTTATTGAATCCTCCAAAATGCATAATATATTTTTGATATTAAATTAGTTTCTTTAATAATGTAAATCATATCCACATATGAAAGGCTAATAATTTAATATTTTAGGCCATTTTTCTTATAAAATAATGTTTTACACTCTTATATGGAGAAAACCATGGGAAAAACCATCATATAGTCTGTGTTTATGAATATTTAATTATATAGATTTCATAACCTATGGTTGTAGAATATTAAAGTATTCCACTCTCATTTCCTATATAAAACAACCAAATCTCCCACTTATATTCACTAAAAAACCATAGAGAACATCCCTAGCCTGAACTACTCTCTCTATAATCCTTCTTTATGGTTTCCCAAGCTCTCAAGAATCCCCTCTTCAAGCTCTTGAAGTCACACACTCAAGTAAGAGATTCCTTCCTTTTTATTTTCATCATAGTTTCTTCATGTTGTTATTCCCATTTATTTTCAATTATAAATATTGGGGTATGATTTCAAACCTCTCCCATACATCCCTCCTTATGTTTTAATGATGATATACCAGTTTCTCTCTAATTAATGCCTTATGTGTACACCCATTTCCACGCCGAAATTCTTTAAGGGATATATCTCTTCTTATTTCCTATCAAGTATTTCTCCAATATTATACATCTATATTCTATTTAATAAGTTATGATATTATGTTACATTGTCCCATAAATATCCATTTCATGTATAAATTATGAGTGACCACTTTTTCTCTCAATAACCCAACTTATGAATTTCTATATGACGACGTTATGTTGTAGAAAATTGCACTGTGATTTTCCAAGAAAAAATCAATGTGAAGTGAATACCATACCAATTTATATATCAAGAATATTCAACTTTATGAACATATAATTATTTAATGGAACTTACATTTATGTATTTCACATTCCTTAATAATTTAATAAATTATGATGTTGAATGATTCCATGTTATATGATCCATTTGGAACACTTATGAATGAAATGAAATGTTTATGAAGTGTGCACTTTGATAGTGCTCCAATACATTGGGTAATGTTTAGTATCATGATAATCCTTGTGAAATGAGGGTTTACTCATGATAATACATGTAAAATTAGGTTTTAGTCATTCTAATTAATGTCCAATGAGGGTTTACTCATACTAATCCAGTTACAATGAGCCTTGTCCCATACTAATATCATGTTGTATGTCATTTCCACATTTCTATGTCATGATAATCATGATATATCATGCATTTTTGTTCATTTTTCTCTTATTATACATTTATATTACTATTTCCTAACATGTATTGTATACTTTATATCATTCCTGGTTTAATCCCTTACTAGGAATTATAGGTCACACATTTCTTATGTATGTCCTCAACTTATCCCATGATGTGTTATGTACAGAGGAATGAGTTGTTCATGTCAAAGAATATTGAAATAAAGATGTGGTATTTCATGTTTTATGTTGTTATGGAATGTTCCTAATTTCCCCAGAAACTATACCTCTCAATATTTGGAGTTGTATTAAGTAAAATTTTATTTAATAAATTAGGTTTAAGTGTGCAATAAATTACAGGGTTTTTATAGTTAGTATCAAAAGATATATTTAGTTATTTTTGGGATCTGGGTTTTAAAAATCTAGTGAATGCCTTGGGGATAAGATTTTGTATATGAAAATAATACCTAAATTTTTGTGAGTATAGAATAAGTGGTTTTTTTAGAAAATACATCCCTGTATGGATATGAACAATTATAGGTGGATTTGGCACATATGTATCTAGGTGTAAAACATGAATACACCATTTTTAGAAAGACTCAAACAAGAACTAGTGAAAGGCAACGATACATTCTTCACTATTATTTCAACACACCTAGAGTATATTATTTGGTAAATTTATATGCTTAGTATAAACAATTATTAAGGGAATAAAAAAGTACCCCTATGATTATATTTTGGGAGGTAAATCATGGATAACATAGATCGAAGCCTATAAATTCATAAGCTAAGGAAATCAATGTAATTTATCAGTTATACCTTTTTTAGTTCGATTCCCCTTGATGTTTTTAATAAAATTACCCCTAACATTCCTTTTATTATAGCTAATGGGCTGTAATATGGGGACTTGGGCTAAAAACCAATGTGAAGATCAATGTGTTGACTGTTCTAATAAGATTCAAAATCCAAGGGGAGCTATAATCAGAATATGTTTCGTGATAAAATATCGGTTAACTCATGTTTTGAATATAATCATGGGTCAAGAGGAACTTACAACCCCCCCCTAATAAAGAACAAGTCGCAATTGAGATCTTCATGAGACAAAGGCCTCCAACATTCAATGGATCATCTAATACCTCAATCACTAAACAATAGATCAATTCCATTGAGAAGATCTACTCCATCCTTTAATATTTCAAATAAGATACGGTTATTAAGGATGCCAGTTATATGGAGGGTGAAGCTGATCAATGGTGGGAATTGATATAAAATATAAAGCATGAGGAGGAGATTGATTCATTGTAATTGAAGGATTTTTGGAAAATGTTTTTCAATAAAAAATTTCTTCAAACTGTCCTATTTATGATGGAAAGGGACATCCTTACCCTCAAGAAAAAACACAATGAATCGATTAAGTCATACGAGGAAAACTTCACAAGGAAAGTACAATACACCTCTAGCATTTTCATTACCCTTGAACGCAAGATTGATTGCTTCTTTGGTATGTTAAAACCTTGCCTATATAAAATCCCTAGCGATCCATGAATTTGATAGCTATGAGGAAATTTTTTTATGTGGCCTCAATGTCGAAATGGTGATTGGTGAATCTTAGGGGTATCATGGGAATAAGTAGCGGAAAGTGGACTTTAATTCTAGAGGTGTAATGGATAAATCCAATGGTTCTATGAAATTACAGCACCCCACTTGCCATTGGTGTGGAAATAAGAACCCTGTTAATTGCCTAAAGGGGATGAAAAATGTTTTAGGTGTAGAAGAGAAGGGAACCTAGAAATTAACTATCAACAAGAAAACCCCACTACAGCGTCAGAGGAAAGGAATGCTCTATTTGACCCTTAACACATTGTTCATTGCTACAACTGAAAAGAACTAGGGCACTTTGTGAACCAGTGGCCTAAGCTAAGGGTTTACAGAGGTAACCAACATCCTCCAAGGTATTAAGGGTGAGATTTTATAATCACTTCTACAAAATGGAATTACAAAAATGAAGTGGTGATAGGTACACTAGTTATTATTTCTAGGATAGAAAACATGATTTTTGATTTTGGTTCTACAAATTCGTTCATGTCTCAAATGTTTAGTATAAAAATATAAACAACACCACAAATCATGGAAGTGGAGATATCAGTGAGAATAGAAAATGGGGAAATTATTTCATCCCCTGAAAATAACTCCTCCCCTGTCAATATTTCTGGATTGAACTTCTCGGTGAACCTCATCATACTCCTGATGGAATATTATGTAATTTATAGCATGAATTGAATTTTCCACTATAGAGCCTATAAAAATTTCCATGAGAGGGAAATAACTCTCCATATGAAGAATAGACCCTCGATTCTATACAAGTTCAAGGAGGAGGATGAATCTTATTTAGTACCATCATCTCAAGTGTGGATATTACTACCCTATGAGCATGTGTATCTTTCTTAGATGATTGAGTCTGAGGAAGGAACCATCCATGAATACATTCCTATTGTGAGAGAACTCGCTGAGGTGTTTCCTAAGGAATTTCGTTATCTCCCTCCTAGAAGAGATATTGAATTCATGATTGATCTCATAACTGGGGCATTTCTAATATCCAAAATTCCATATAGAATGGATGTTGTGGATATTGAGGAGATAAAGAAAAAACTACATGAGAATTTGGATAATGGGATTAGATGACCAAGATCTTCACCATGGGGTGCACCATTTCTATTAATAAATAAGAAGTATGGTTCAATGCGCCTTTTCATTGATTATTATGAGCTCAACAAAATTACAATAAAGAAAAAGTATCCTTTTCCACAAATTTATGACTTATTTGATCTATTATGTGGATCACAATACTTCTCTAAGGTGTATCTGCGGCTGGGATATTAAAATTAAGTTATAAGAAGAAGGATATCCCCCAGACTGCTTTTCACACAATGTAAAAGCACAATGAATTCATATTAATGCCTTTCAAACTCACTAATACTCCAAAAATATTTAGGGACTTGATTTATAGAGTCTTTAGAAATTACCTTGACATTTTTGTGGTTGTCTTTATATACTATATTATATTATATTAAAATACCTAGGAGGATCTTGATGAGAATCTAAGCACTAAACTAGAGACCATGAGGAAGGATAAGCTCAATGCAGATGCAAATAATGTGTGTTCTATTTGAAGGACGTATCATTCATGGGGAATATCATCACAATAAATGGGATATCTGTGGATCCCACCATGAAAAATGAAATTGAGGGATGTCAAAGGTGAACATATATGAAAAATATCCATAACATCCTTGGGTTAGGTGGATATTGTCACCAATTTGTGAGAAATGTTTCTAAATTTTCAAACCCTCATACCAATATAACTCAAAAATTATCCATTTTTTCTTGGAATGATGAATGCGTATAGAGATTCAAAGAATTGATAGGAGGATTTTCTCTAAACATGTGCTCACACTACAACCAAGTGGATAATTGTTTATGGTAATCTGTGATGCTTCAAATAATGGACTTGGCTATGTGTTGATGAAAAATGATAATGTCATTTCCTATGCTTCAAGGCAATTGAATTCTCATGAGCAGAACAATCCAAAACCTGATTTCGATTTGGCTGTAGTAATCATCACTTTGCAAATTTGGAGACATTAACTCTTTGAGGGGAAGTGTGAAATATATATGGATCACAAAAGCATCAAGTATAAATTCACTTTGAAAGAGTTTAATATACACCAAGGAAGATGGTTAGAGGTGATCAATGACTATGACGTCTCAATCCATTACCATCCTGAGAAAGTGAACAAGGTGGAGGATGCTCCAAGTAGAAAGGGCATAGTGATTCTATCATTGTTGAGATTTGAAAAGGATCCAATCTTCATTGATTTTATGAGGATGGACATGGGATTCATAAAGAAGGAAATATAATCAATCCTTTCAAAATTTATTTCTCAACCATCTCTTTTTTAAATGTTAAAGGATACAAAAAAGGATGATGTGGGAATTTAGAAGAAAGTGGAAGCTATCAGAAAAGGGAAATCCTTGGAGTTCAATGTAATTGAAGAAGGAATTGTGAGATTTGGGTTACTAGTATATGTTCCATAAAATCCAGAGTTAATTAAAGAAATTTTAGATGATAAACATAGATTAAATTTATCTAATCACCCATGAAACAAAAATATGTATCGAGATCTCCAAGATCATTATTGGTGGGATAATGTGAAGTAGGATATCACTGAGTATACATCAATGTTCCTAGTATGTCAGTAAGGGAAGGCTGAAAGGTAGTAGTCCTAGGGGATGATGTAACCATTACCCATACCAACCAGATAATGAGAGAACACCACCATGGGCTTTGTCACCAATTTATCGAAGAAATCCAAAGGAAACAATACTATCTGGGTTATTGTGGATTGTCTTACAAGGATTTTGACACTTCATTACAATTCAAGATGATTTCTTATTAGATCAATTGGCATGGATATACATCATAGAAGTGGTAAGAATGCATGGAGTACCACTATAAATTATATGTGATTGAGATTTAAGATTCGCTTATATGTTCTGAAAGAGTCTCCAACATGTTCTGAATACTGAGCATAACTTTAGTAAAACTTATCAATTTCAAACTAATGTCTGATCAAAGTGGACTATCGAAACACTCGAGGACTTGTAGAGAGCATGATCAATGAACATAAAATGATGATGAGTTCAACATATTCCTATGGTTGAGTTCTTTGACAAAAATAGTATCCAATCAATAATCCAAATGGATCCATGTGAAGCCCATTATGGGAAGATATTCATAACACCAACATGTTGGGATGAATTTGGGGAGAAAAAAATTCTATGACCAAAAATGGTCTAAGAAATGGTCGATAAGGATAAGACCATGTAACACCCCAAATGATAAAGGTTTATATGACCAAATAATATGACGAATGTCAACAAGGTGCACCTTCCTTTTCCGGAGCCTATCTGATTAGAACACCATAGTTATGTAGGCTTAGCCTGGTTTACTAGGGTGTGCGTGAGTGGGGAAAAAACACTGGAAAAGACATGATTGGCTTATGTGGACATTAATTAGTCAAAACACCCATTCATGCACGTGGGTGGGCAACAGGGTGGGGACCAGGTGTCTATGGGGAAACGGGTGGTACCCGGAGGGCCAGGACCTGACGACCTTGTTAAGGCGGGGTGTTTGTGCTGTCACCAGGACCCAGTTGTTACATTTTTTATCATAGGTGGTACCCATCCATAAGTGTGGTGCACTACCTTGGTTGAGATGTAGGGCCCACAATGAGGACGGTGTGCTCTAAAGAGGCGTGAATGTAACACACTAGAATGATAAAGGTTTAAATGACTAAATGATATGACTCATGTCAACAAGGTGAACCATCCTTTTTGGGAGCCTACGTGAATAGAACTCCACAGTTAAGTATGTTTGGCCGAAAGTAGTGATCATGATGGGTGACCTTCTGGGAAGTTACCCAGGGTGCATGTGAGTGGGGAAAAGGCCATTAGAAAGGACATATATAGGCATGTAGGGACTTGCATTAGTCAGATGACCCGTTCAGGCATGTTGGTGGGCCCCATGGTGGGGACCATGTGTCTGTGGGGAAACTGGTGGTATCTAGGGGGTCGAGACCCGACCCCCAGGACCCAGTTGTTATATAACATCTTGTAGCACATTAAAGTATCTTAGAGTCGATAAAAGACATATGATAACAATCATCGATGAGACCTAGAGTTTGATGTTGGAGAAAATGTATTTCTCTACTTATCACCGTGAAATAGAGTAATGATATTTGGGTAGAAGGGAAATCTTAGTCCTAGGTACGTCAGCCCTTTTGAGATCCCTGATTGCATTGGAGTAGTGGCCTATCGACTAGCACTCCTACTGAACCTGTCTCAAGTAAATGATGTATTCCAGGTATCACTCTTGAGGAAGTAAATACCTAATCCATCACATATACCCAATCTAGAGGTGGTGCAATTGGAGAATAAACTCTCTCTTATGAAGATTACCCGATGAATATCTCAGATCATAGAGAAAATGTTCAATGAAATAAGATTATGTCCCTTATCAATGTGTCATGGAGAATCCCCATGTTGGAAGAGTAAATGTGGGAACAAGAGGAAGTGATGAGGTAGTGTTACTCTCATCTATTTTAGTGCGAGAACATTAAATTTCGATGGTGAAATTTCTTAAGGGGGGAATGATGTATTGACCTGATATTTTTTGAATAAAATTCCATTTCATTTAATGTCTTTTAGAAAAACCATGCACTCTTTTTTATTCTTTTTATTATTATTTGGTTTAAATGACCGTTATGTATCACTACCATTGATAATATAGTCATTGAACGGTGATCACGCAACTAATATAAATATAAGGTTTTTAAAAAAGAATCCTTTTGACAAAGACAAAATAGAGGACGACCTCATATAGTAGACTTGGTCCATACGAAGCTCATTTTTCAGACTTGAGAATGGATTTATCATCCCTAGGATATTCTCTTGACCAGGCCCAAGCCAAGTTTCAACACGTTAATCATGAACGGAATCCCCTAGAGGAGAATTTCATGATAATAGAGATTAGCACCCAAGAGATGTAATTAGAGCCACCCCAAAAGTCTATCACGATCGCACTCCATACCCTTAGGTCCTACACCTGTGTTATAAGGGTTTTTTAATAAGGTATCAGTTACTTATTGTGTAATCTCTTTTATAAATAAAAGTCTTATTCCATAAAATCCTTTATGAAAAAGTCTCTCTTTAAATGTGATGAATTTGATAAATAGTCTTTTTGGGTAAAAATTGTACTTTTGAGAAATATATAAATTATATTAATCTATGTTCATTAATAAAACTATTGTACAAACTGTTCTTATAAATTATGATTATATGATATCCTTATTTGTAATTGATTAGGTAATTAGTTTGACAAGATTTATATTTTTTATATGATGAAATAGAAACTATATTTTAAAAAAATTTATTTTAAGGAATTGTTGAATTTTTAAAATAATTAGTATTTTTATAAAATATTTTTATCAATTTAATTTTATTAATAATAAATGCGTATATAATTTTTATGAAGTCCAATGTAATTTTTATTAATGTTTGAACACTATTTCTGTCAAAACCCGTGAATTTTCAATAAATGTCGATTACCATTTTAAAAATTAAAATTCAAATATTTAGGAAATTATTTAGATAAAATGAATAATAATTTCTGAATCTAGAAATCAAAATTAACCAATGGTGATTTTTTCATAGTCTTCAGAGATATTAGAATTTTTTGTTTAAAAATTAAATACCAGATAATACAAATATACGTCTTATGACATCATAATAACCTCAATATGATGTAATAAATTCTATAATGGGTATTCTAGGACCAATATATGATTTATGATTAAAATAATGTGATTTTAGATATGTTTTACTTATTTTATAAATCCTTAGCGAATCTTCCAAAATGTATAATATATTTTATGATTTTAAATTCATCTCATTAATAATGCGACTCACCTTCAAATAAGAAAGGATAAAATTTTAAAATTTTCTACCATTGGATTTATAAAATAATTTCCCATCCTTTTTGGTAAAAACTATGGGAAAAAATCATGAAAATGTTTTAGGTTTTAAATATTTAATTATATAGATACCCAAACATATGTTTCTGGAATACTAAAGAATTACCCATTAATTTCCTATATAAACCAACCTAATCACCAACTTATCTTGAATAAAAATTATTATAGCATGTTCCTACTCTGCCTTATACTCTCTATAATCCTCCCAAGGTGACCTAATCTCTCCTAAATCCTCTCTTCAAGCTTTTGAAGACACACATTAAAGTAAGGGATTCCTTCCTTTTTTGTTTTTATCCATGTTTTTTAATGTTATTATACCCTTTAATATTCAATTAAAAAAGTTGGGGTATGATTTAAAACTTCCCATTACATCCATCCATATGTTATAATGATGATATATCACCTTATCTCTCATTAATTTCTTCTGTGTACACCTGTTAGCATGCAAAAATTTTGTAAGGGATTTCTCTCTTCGTATTTCCATAGAAGTATTTATCTCATATTATACAACTAAATTCCATTTAATATGTTGGGATATTATGTTTCATGATCACCTTAATGTATATTTAATGTATAAATGATTATATACCCATTTATCTATCATTAAACAAGCTTATGAATTTCTATAGGATGACATTATTCTGCTGAAATTGCACCGTGAGTTTCCAAACCAAAATCATCATGTAGCGAATACCATACCCATTTCTCTATCAGTGGTATTCACCTTTATGAACATATAAATATTTAAAGGTATTTAAATTTATATATTCCACATTCCTTCGTCATGGAATAACTTATCATGTTGAATGATTCCATGTAATATGATCCATGTGGCACACTTACGCATGAAATGAAATGTTTGTGAAGGGTGTTCCCATATAGTGCTCCAATGAATTGGGTAATGTTTAGTATCATGATACCCCATGTGCAATGAGGGTTTACTCATGATAATACCTATGTAATTACGGTTTAATCATGCTAATTCATGTTCAATTAGGGTTTACTCTTGCTAATTGATGTGTAATGATCCTTGGATCGTGCTAATATCATGTCTATGTCATTGCCACATTTCGATGTTATGATAATCATGCTATGTCAGGACCTTATATTTATCTCTCTCTTATACTCCATTGATATTTTTATTTCCTAAAATGAATTTTATTCTTCATGTTATAAATTTTTACTCCCTTATTGGGATTTTTAACTAACCTCTTTCGTATTTATGTCCTCAGGTTGTCCCATGCAGTGTTATGTACGAAGAAATGAGTTGGTCCTGTCAAATATGTTTGAAATAAAGTTGTTTTATTTCATTATTTATGTTTTTATTTAATGTTCCAAATTTCCCAGGTCAATATACCTCTCGATCCATGGAGTATTCATAAGGAAAATTTCATGTAATAAATTGTGTTTAAGTATGTAATAAATAGCAGGGTTGTCAAAACTACCATTGGTACCCAGAACCTTACAGCTCTACATGAGGTAATTCTAGCTGATCATCCATGTGAGGTGGCTATTTAGGCTATTTCAAGATGAAAATTCTGGGGTGGGGATGTTTCAAGTGTTTCATGTCTTGGGCCTTCAAGGTCATGTAATGGGTCATGTGCCTCTAGGATTTCATGTCAAGTATGCGCCTTATTCCTAGGGCATATGGGTCGTGTAAGGGTTCCACGTCAACCCTTAGAAGAGGGATTATCCAAAAATAAACAAAAAAATATAAGGCCTTTGGGATTTATATGTAACATATTTTTAATTATGTGAAATTATGACGTATTCACATAAATAATATTTCAATTCTTGGAAGAGGAAAAGTGCATCACTTCTACCTCAAGTGTAACTCCACTATATTTTATCATACTATGCCAATATTGTTCCTTTTTAAAGAACGTAGAACCATTATTTATATAACCATTTTTCGATAATAAATTTATATTTTCTCCTCTATCTATCCATTAAAATCATTTAATAATTAAATTAATATTTCTATCAAATTTCTCATAAATATGTTCTTGAATCAATCCTATGAACTATTGATTATTTGTATTTGATATCCATATATTAGACTTTGATGGATTCAAATTTATAATATTTTTCTTTTGGAATCAGGGTATGGTGAAAACTATACCCTATAATGTTAAATATAAATGTGAGATTTCTCAGACATTGTAATGGTAATTATAACAACCTATATTATTTAATTACCATACCTTATAAGTAATCTGTTGTGATGTAATTTTTGGAGATGAATGAAATAAAAATCGGAAATGTAATCACTATATAATTAAATAAATGTATTTAAAATATATTATTATATAGTAAAAAATTCATGAAAACATCAATTCTTGATGTATCATTTTAATATAATCATGTAAATTAAAATGGGATAAATCCATCTATATTTTATAAGACCGCATGGTTGAATCTATAAAACCAAATAAACCATTAGGTAGACCATCATTTGAAATAATTATGATGGGAAGAATATATCTAATTCACCTAATATGACTACAAATTCCTTATTCCAGATTATAAAATTCACTGAATCAATAACATTACAGCATATGGCTTTGAAAAAGAAGATATTTCTATTTAATGTATGACTTACATTTTTCAGTGTAATGCAATGTAAATATAATAGGTCTAAATATTATTTCAAAACATGATAGCTATGAAATTTTAAACAATATAACTTCAAATTATTTATTGAAATGATATTATTGATATTTAATTAAAAAACACTATGGAACTTTTTCACCATTATGGATGTTGATAATTTGAAATGTGTCTTGTCTTGATAGAGTATATGATTCTATAGGAATAAATGACCAACATTGACACTTCACTGGTACCACCACTTCCCTTATCACTGTGTTAGTCATGTCCAACCTAGGTTTAATTCCAACTATTGTTTTGTATGGTGAATTTAGTAACATTCCAACAACACTATCAGAATCATTATTTTCTATGAGAATGACATCAATAAATGGTGTGGCATAAAAATAATTATAGTATAGAAATTCAATGAAAGATTTACTCATTTTTAACTAGGTTACATATGCTTTTTAAGAAAAGGGTTACCAATTTTTTTTCAATATCCTTTAAATTCTCAAAATATTGATCACCCATTAGTGGAGACGGTGGCATGCCTTATTCTGCCTTTTAATCAACTGATTTCTTCTAGGATCCGTATTTATCTCATCAGGAAAAAAATTTCAATGTCCTAAATTCACAGTCTTAGTGGAATATTTCAACCAAATAGAGTGTGTAACTTCTTCAATAATAGAACACCCCAATATTCTAGTAAAATTATTGTCTAAATTTTTTTCATTAGTTGGAAATTCATTTATCATCGCATATAACATGACACATTAAATAAACTCTTCACTTCTATGAGAATCATATAATGTAACACTCATATCCCAGATCTATTTCAGATCATCGAGCAATGGTTCTAAATAACCATCAATATCCTTAATAGGTTGGTTTGGACTAGATATAAAAAGAGAGAAAATAATGTATTTCAGTTTCCTTCATAAACATGGTGGTGAGTTATAATTTAATAACATAACTATCCATATACAACGAGTTTTACAAAATACACAAAATGAATTCATTTCATCTATGGATAATTCAAGATGGATGTTTCTGGACATGCTTCAATATTACAAATACTCCTGAATTTTTTTTTACTATGGTGTGTCAACTAAGTGACATAGTTTTCAATATTCAATTATTATATCTATGTATCGTGTCATTTGTCTATTTGGTTTGAAATATATATATAGTCATCTAATAGATGGAATGATTGGAAATTACCATACAACTTTTAATATAATTTTTTCATATTTTTTCTATCGATATGCACCATAATCATGGATTTTTTATGTGATTTATGGTATTTGTGAATCAATACACAACCATTTGTACAGGAATGTATTTTTTTAGAGATCATACACAGTGAACATAGTATTATTTTAGAAGAATATATTTGATATGTAATCTTATTTTCTTCTATCAGCATTTCAATAAAGATACCAAGTAGTTATGTAAAGATGTTGTTGCTCAATACACTTTCATCCTTCAAATTATATAGATTAAATAAAGGTGACAATGTTGTATATCTAGTGTGATCAGTAGAAAATGGTGTATTTTCATAACTATTTATCTTCTCGAAAAACACTGTACAATCATGAAGATCATATTCAATTTCTATTTCCATTTCATCAATATTATCAATACCATCATTTACACTAGTAATCATATCAAATTATACATAAAACATAGTATCATACTAGTCAGTATGTACATTCAGTTTTTACCCATGTTTAGTTCAATATTTCATGATTTGATCTATTATTTGTCATGTAAAATGTTCTTCCAACACTTTTGGATGAATTTTTCAAGGATAAAAATAATGTAAACATGAAAAAAGAATTTGAGAAGGGTCGTATGCATGTTCTATTGAAAACAAGATGAAATCTTTAACTGAATCCTCATACACCATTTTCATATGTTTACCATCCACCAATTTTTGATTTATATAAATCATATTAATTACAAAAAATATTCATTTTATACAAAAAAAAATATGCACACACAAGGTATTAATTTAATGAATAGATACATTGATATGTAAATAAAAATTAGAATTTACGTTTAGATATATAATGATGTATATGTTATTTTCAAAACATATTCATGTGTAAATATATGAAGCCTGTGTATTAAAAAATATAGAATCATCATAATCAATGAAGAAAGTTATTGATACTTCTATGAAATTTTATTAATTTCCAATGAAAGAATTCATACTCACATTGGACAAAATGGTTGAAATGAAAACAAAATTGGTAATGATGAAAAATGATATAATATATATATATTTTAGAAATAGTGTCATATAATTATAACACAAACTTTTCTGATGATGTAGTTAAATTACTCTACCCTAAATAAATTTATTTATATGTAATATGTATATATTGAAATATATATTGATACATTTAAGTTTATTTAATTTTATTATAATTTTTTACAATATATATATTAACAAAATTATATATAGATTTATATATACATTTAAATATATAATACATATATATTAAAATCTATATAGATTAATTTGAAATTAATTTATTTTTTATACATTTTTTAATATATATATATAAATATTTAAATATAAATATTTATATTTATATTTATATAAAAACACACACATATATATATAACATGTATATTTAAATATGGTTAGATTCATTTAAATTTATTTTATTTTATCATACATTTTTTAATATATACGTTTACAAATATAAGATATATATTTATATTTTTTTAGTTTTTATATATTTTTCTTTATATACATATATATATATATATGCACAAAAAACCATCCTAAAAATTGATGTGAATGGGAACCATGTGTTCCCAAATAGCAAGAAAATATAGAACCCTTGAGAATCTCTTTGAAAACCCACGGATCTATGAAGAAAAATACTCAATACACATTGAAAAATATTATTAAAAATGGGGAATTGAATCTAGGATTTCAAAGATGGATTAAGAGGGAAAAGAACTAAAAATCATGAAATAATCCAAGATCAATTAAATTGGAGTACAAAAAATCTCATTCCTTCTGTTTTGTGAGGGTCAATTACTCCAATATATTCAAGGTGAAGCGAAGTGTCATGATCCAATCATGGGGGTCTTGTCCAAAAATAGCAATAACATAAAAGTTGTGGTTCATGTGGTTTCTCCCTATCAAAGAGATGGGATTAGCCTGATAATGTGGAGGATGGTGTGTGTCAATTGCAACACCACATTGGTTGGGAGTGGAGGACACTCTCCTGATTAGTCCATGGAAGGATGAAACCAGGGAACCTCACATCATATGAAGATTTGGATGGCTGAACCCCACCCACTAAGGAGGGGGATGGGGTGCCGCATAGGTGAACCAATGTACTAAGACACTCAGCCTGTGACAAGTGGTGTGAAAGGGAATGTGCCTCGTGATGTCCATTGAATGTTGAGAGTTGGGACTTGGTGGTTGGTGCGGAGTCCCATGGTGTCATTTTAATGTTGAAATGGAAGATATTTTCATGTTTGAGTAGATATGAGAGGCAGAGAATCCACTATAGAGGGTGATTTTAGAGGAGGTGTATTGTGACCCAGAAAGATGGTAGACCACGAATCCAGCAATGAGGAAATAGCATCCCCATCACTATGTTTGGAATCTAGTTAGTTTCTAGCAAACTATTTCATGGACTCACAGAAGACAATGATCCTTCACGCACGGGGGAGTGTATGGAATTGTGGTTGGAAAATGTCCGGATCCAATCAATAGGGTATTCTCCAACACTAGCACGAACACCAAGATTTTGGTTCAAGTGGTTTTTCCCTATTGAAGATATGGGAAACGCCCCGAAAATGTGGAGGATGGAGTGTGTTAATCACAACACCACCATGGTTGGGAGTTGGGGCCACTGACCTGATGATTTGGAAGGATGAAACTGGTGAAGCTCACATCATATGAAGAGCAAGATGGCTGAACCCCACCCACTGAGGAGGGGATGGGGTGTTGCATGGTTGAACTGTTGTTCTGAGATGCTCAGCCCATGAAAAGTTGTATTAAAGGAAATGTGCCTCATGATGATTTCAAAATGCTGGCATTTGGGCATTGGTGGTGGGAGAGAAGTCCCAGGATATCATTTCAGAGGTGACATGATAGAGATAGTCATTAATAAGAGTATGTTAGAGGTGGAGATTCTACTATATGGATGGTTGGTTTCGAGGAGGTGGTTTGTGACTGAGAAAGAGGGCGGACCACGAATACAATGATGAGGAAAGAGCTTCCCCTTGGCCACACATGGCACCCAGTTAGTTGCATTCAAACCATTTCATAGACACACAGAATACCATCATCCTGAATACACAGGGCCTGCATAGAATGCTAGGTGGATAATGTCACGAACCAATCATGGGGGTATTTTCCCACACCTACAACAACATCAAAGTTGTGGTACATACGATTTTTCATTATCGATGAGTTGAGAGTCTTCCCGACAATGTGAAGGGTGGTGTGCGTCAATCATGACACTGCCATGGTCAGGAGTTGGGGCCACTCTCCTGATGAGTCCATGGTAGGAACAAATCAGTGAATCTCACATCATGTGAAGAGTTGGACGAATGAACCCCACCCGCTGAGGAGGGGAATAGGGTACCGCATGGGAGGACAACTGTGTTGAGACACTATTCTTGTGATAAGTGGTATCAATTGTAATGTGCCTTGTGGTGTTTGTAGAATACTGATGTTTGTGCCTTGGTAGTGGGAACCAAAGTCCCAGGGGGTCATTATAGGGGTGACATGATAGAGGTAGTCACGCTCGAGAGGATGTCATAACCAGAGACACCTCCATGGAAGGTGGGTTATAAGGAGCTGGTATGCGACCTAGAAATAGGGTGGAACACGACTCCAAAGATGAGGAAAGAGCATCCCTTTGGCCATGATTTATAGCATAATAGTTTGAAGAAAAACATTTCACAGACATATAGAAGGCCACCATCCTACTTGCACGGGGGCATGCATGGAATGGTGGTGGGAGAATGTCATGACCTAATAATGAGGATCTTGAATCACACAAGATAGAACATCAAGGTTGTTGTTCATGTGGATTGTCAAAATCTATGAGATGGGGGTTTCCCCGACAATGTGGAGCATGATGTGCGTCAATCATGACACCAAATTGGTTTGGAGTTGGGGCCACTCTTCTGATGAGTCTATGGTATGACAAAACCTGTGAACCTCACATAATATGAAGAGATGGAAAATTTAACCCCACCAACAAAGTAGGGGGTAGGGGTGCCATATGAGAGAACTGATGTGCTGAGATGCTCAGCCCATGACAGGCAGCATAGGTCGAGTTTTGCAAGAATTGAATGGTGTGAACGAGTGAGGTTTCTGTAATGGTTAATTTAAAAAAATCGGAAAGGGTTTTATTAGTGATTCAAAAAATGATCTGATAAAGATATGTTTTTTGAATCCTTTTTATTTTAGAACTAAGAAAATTTTAAAATAATTTACAAAAATATTAACTGAATAAATTTTAAAACTTATTAAATTATAAAAATAGTAAAAAAATATTCAACACTTTTAATGAATGAATAATATTAAAATAATGAATGTAAAAAATGAGTGAAATTTAATAATTAACAATGAATTAACATGAATAATATTAAAAAAATGAATATATTTTATTAATTATATAAATTATTAATGGAATTTAAAATAATTACATATTAAAATGAAAATCAATGTATATTATTTTTGTATATTACAATCATATTAAAAAATCTAAATGTTAACGAATAAATAGGAATAAATAAATTTTTAAAAATGAATAAATTTTGAAAATATTAGATTAATTAATCTTCAAAATGAGTAAATTATAAAAAAAAATTTAGAATAATTAACAATATGAATGAATAAATACTATAAAATTAGTAAATTATAAAAAAGTGACAAATTGAATATTTAAAGAATCCATGATTTTTAAAAATATTAAAACAAGATTTAGTGTTATTAATTTTATAGATAATAAAAAATGTAAACAAGAATATATATTAAAATTAAAATGAATACATATAAATTATATAAATTATAGCCATATTAAATAAATTATGGGTTATTGAAAAAATATTTATAAATAAATATTAAATATGAGTAAAATTAAAAAAATACTTACCAAATAATAATTAAAAAAGAATAAATTAATAAAATATTAAGATATAATTAATATTATTAATAAATAAATAATATTATAAATGATAAATTTTTAAAAATATTGATATTTAATAAATAATATATATTAAATAAATATTTTAAAATGAATAAAATTTAATTTCCAATTGAAAACAAAATATATTAAATATAAATTTTTAATAAATACTATGCTAAATTGAATATTTAAAATTAAATAAATTATTAAAATATTATGCATATGTGTCTGTTCCTATATAAAATTATATTAATTACATATATGTGAATGTGAAATAAATATATAAATATATATAAAACCAATTTGTAATATGAAAAATTGAAAAAAAAAACAAATGAAATTTATTTAATATATCCTTAAAAGTCTATTACGTGATATTATTTCATCAATATTTTCAATGAATATTCATTTTTAGTCATGCTATAAAACATTTTTCAACAAATATATGACATACTAAGTGTTATTAAATTTTTTGTATTATATAATTATTATTTTATAGAAATGATATATATATATATATCAATATTAATATATTTCAATCTAAAATGAGTAAATGTTATAATGAATAAATATGAAAAAAATATTAAAAATGAAAAAATTGCAAAAAAATTAAACAAACAAATATTAAAAATGAATAAATTTATTAAAAATTAAAAAATATTTAAAATTATTAATGCATAAATAATATTAAGTGAATGAATGTTAGAAATGAGAAAATTTGATTTAATAAAATGAATTTATTGAAAAAATATTACAAAAATGAATAAGCGTTATTAATTGTTTAATTTAAAAAAATTAAAATGAATATATATTGAAAAGAAAATTAATACATATATAATTTTTGTAAACTAAAATATTATTGAAATTATTAAATTTTAATAAATAAATATTTATAAATAATTATAAAAAATGAATAATGTTATAGAAATATTTAACAAATAAAAACTACAAATCAATAATTTAAAAAATAAAATTGGAAATTTATTAATGAAATAAATAATAATAAAATAGATAAATATATATATATATATATATATATATATATTTGTGTGTTTGTATGTATATAGGTTGGTTTGTATGTTAATATGTAAAAAGTAATAATTTGTGTATATTAAAAAAAATTAAAAAATGAATTATAATTATTAATTTAAAACATAACATATTAAATATTAAATATTACTTAATAAAAATATAAAAATATAATATAAAAGTTCTTTTTTTGTGTATGTGTTCTTATATATAAAATTGAATTAATTTTGTATATGTAAATTTTAAATTAATTATGTTTATATACTTAGTTTTGATATTTATGTCAAATTAAAAACAAATGACATTTTGTATGTGTTTCTCTGTAATTTAAAAAATTTATTGTATATAAACATGTGATATTAATTATGTATATGTACACATGTTTTATATATGTTAAATTAAAAAATCATATTACATTAATATTGATAAATGTTATTAAATATCTATTAATATTAATTAGTTAATATATCTAATTAATGATAATTTCTAGTTAAATTATAAAGAATTTTTGATGAATTATATAACATATTTAGTGTAAATAAATAAATATTATTATATAAATCATATTTAATACAATGTTATATATATAAATATAAATATATCTTTATATTATATATAATTTTTAACAATATATATGTTCTTCTATAAAAATAACATTTTATCATCAGTAAAACACACACATGTAACGGTTATTATTATCAGTTTTACATAAAAGAGATGATAATTAAAAAATTTATCAATTCTAAAAAAACATTGATAAAGGAGGTAATTTTATTAGTGTTGACAATAATAGAAATTATCGGTAGTTTTATCTAACACCGATAAAACCACAATTTTATCATTGCTTTTGGTTATAATTGATAAAGAGTACTACTCATAATTTATAACATTATAGTAGTATCATCCAACTCCAGAAGCATATCCCCACTATGCCTCTCTCCCATATTGGAGTCAACATTCTGCAATACCATTTCCCCATGTACATAGTTGCAACACACACCACCTCATATTGTGTAAAAACATTCTGGGCCTAACAATCATGCCTAATACACCTTATTTCTAATGATCATACTCCTTTAATCTATAATCCATCCCTCTTATTCGCAAAATATCACTCATAGATCCATAATCCTATATTCATGTGTGAAGTGAACCAGACTAGTAGATTCTTCACACACTCTTCCCTCCTCATAATGAAATAATGAGCGCACTAAACCCCCGCTTGGCACCATCACACTAGAATCATTGTGTTTGTATTCCCCTAATGTTAGATCCTCTTTGTATTTATTAGTCTGTGTAACATCTATAGTTGTTTTTGTTTCAGGTTTGTAAGGTACTTCCTGGAAATTCTTATATTTTTTTGTGAACAAAAAATGTTATTATTTGGAGGTGGATCAAGTTTTTTGATGTCACATGCATATGTTCTATTTTTTTCTCACTATTTGGCTTACATATAGTTTCATGACACATGGTAATTTTGGTTTTTTATATGTTTTATGTTATTTTTTTCAATTAATTTTATCATATTTTTTTGAAAAGGAATGTGGAAAGGCCTCAGACACCTCTTCTCCTTTCGATTAAATCTGAAAGGTGGTGAGGAATTCAATGACTTTTCCCCAGATCAATATCATGACAATGTCCTTGTACTAAAAATTCCATTCACTATTTATTAGTTGAATGATGTTAGTGGTAAAAATAAATTTCTCCCAATTAAATGTGAAAGGTATTTTGGGTGGTAATACCTTTCACCCCACCATAATAAACACCACCCACCCCACTCCCCTCACTATAATTTTCCCTCCCTCTCTTTACAATCCATCCCCTATTTCTCAATGTTTTACCAAATTTTCCTCTTGTGTGCGACTCTTTTAGTGGCCTTAAAGGAGTGAAATTTTTTTAATGTTAATTAATTATTTAGTTATTTAGTATATAGTTAGTTTTAATTATACTATTTTCATAGATATTTAGTTGAATAGATATAATTTTTAATTAATATTTAATTTAAAAAAGTATATTAATATTATCTAATTATGAATATTTAGTAATTAATTTATAATTTGTCTTAGTAATGGATTTATTTTTATGAAATGATTATTATTTTTTATAAATTTTTTGTTTATAAAAAACTCAAAAATACCTAATATTCAATTACATAGTAATTAGTAATTAATATTAATTTTATAAGGATTAAATATTAGAGAAACGATGCGTATCTATCAATTAGTTAATAACTTACTATTAAATAACTAATAATTAAGAAATGATTAACTATAAATTAACAATTAATTAACTATAAAATAACTACGTAAAAACTATTAATATGAAGAATGATTAAAGAATGATTGACTTTTGATTAATAAGTGATTAACAAATTATTAATTAGGAATAAGTAATGATTAAATAATTATTAAGTAATGATTTTTTAATGATTAACTAATGATTTTCTAAGGATGAACTAATGAATAATTAATGATTAAGTAATGATTAACCAATAATTAATTAACAACTAATTATTACCTAACTATCAATTAACTATAATTTAATTACATAACAAATATTAATTAATGAATAACTTATTAATGATTGTGTAGTAATTAACGAGTTATTAAAGAATGACTAATTGATGATTAATGAAGGATTAATAAATTACTAAAGAATGATTAACTATGGATTAGATACTAATTAACTTATTATCAACTAATGATTAACTCGTAATTAATTTATTATTAACTATTAATTATCTATTAATTGACTATAAACTAACTACATAAAATCATTTAGTTAATGAGTGATTAAATAATGATTAAAGATTGATTAATGAATTATTATGGAATGATTAACTTATACCTTTAACTAATTATTTACTATTAATTGTGTAGTGATTAATTAATGACTAGATATTTATTAACCATTGATGAAATAATGATTAATTAATGATGAACCAATAGTTAATTAATTATTAATCATTAATTAAATACATACTAACAACTTCACAACAATTCTCTAATGAATGGATAAAAAATAAAAAAAATTATTAATGAGTGATCAATCAATGATTAACAAATTATTAACTAATGTTTAACTAATTATTAACTAATGAGTAAGTATGGATTAATTAATGATTAACTAAGCATTAAATTAGGATAAAATAATTACTGGTTACTAATTAATGTAGTATTAACAAATGAATAATTTAGTATCAATGAGGCCTAAATGCATGGGAAGGAGGTCTAATTATACACATGACTTTACACTCCACATGGATATTCTTTAGATGATTAACATTATTTTTAATTAATATCCTTATATATAAGAATATTAAAATTTTTACTACAAATCATTAGTGGAACAATTTCATATATCAGAAAAGACTATAAATGTTTGATAAATTCATTACTGTTTGGTTATATGAAAAATAAAATCACTCTTTAGATACTACAAGTGGATGTGGTTCTTGAACAGTTGTAGTTAGGGGTAATAACCTTAAAAGGGAACATCGGGAATTGACATATTCATCACCATGCCAATGACAAATATTCCATGATGCACACCATGTTTGATACAATGGGGGATATTCTTTAAATGATTCACATTCTATTTATAATCTATTTAACATACCTGTATAAATATTAAAATTTGGAATATAAAGCATTAGTGACAAAATTGTGGATATAAGAAAAAATTAAAAAAAATTGTAATGTAAATATTAGGTGGTTATCCAATAAATGAAATCTGTGTATGTATGCTACATGTGGATGTGGTTCTAGAATAGTTGTGCATATGAGAAATATAACTGAAAAGGGTGAATTGGGCATTTACATGATCATCACCTGATGCATGATAAAAGGCCTGGCTGAACACCATGTTATACACTCTGGATTGATATTATTTAGATAGTTCATATTATCTTTATAAACTGTTGAACATAACTTTTGTAATATTAACATTTATGTGACCAAAATTTAGTGGAGTTCTTAAGGATATAAGAAAACATTAAGAAATTTTGATACATTAAATATTGTGTGGTTATCCAAGAAATGAAATCTCTATCTAGATACTACATGGGGATATAGACTCAAACATATTGTTAACCAGGATTAATAAACCCAAAAATTGAGGATTGGGTATGAATTGAATTTTCACAGAGTGTACAATAATGAGGCTTAACTGAACACATGGTTTGAAACTCCTAAGGGAACTGCATTAGGTGACTCACGTTCACTTTATAGAAAATTAAACATATAATCATATCATTTTACCATTAAATAATATTAAATAATTATCTCACGATTAACACTACATGATTATTCCTCATTCTAAATATTATTTACGCTACTGGAATCATTATTAGTATCCATTTTTAGATAGAAAATCATGTATCCTTGTGCCTACTACTATAGGGATGTTATTAAAACTGATCAACGAGAAAATTATATTACAAAAACAACAAAAATGGTTATGATAACTGATTGTGTTACCATAATAGAACTTTGTGTAAAAATTAATGGTTGGATATATGTGAGACATAAACAGGGGATATATTCTATTAGCTATATAAATTTTCAATTTTTGGATCTGCTCTGAAATTTAGCTTATCAATTGGATGATGATGAGGAATTATTATAAGCAATAACATTATTTAGCCAATGGTATAACAACACTTTGATGGAGTTATATTTGTAGATTTATAGTGTTTAGTAGTAATGTGATATTTTACAATAAAAGAGGCATACAAGATCCATCGAAGAAGGTACATCCCAATAATATGAAACTCTTACCTATCATGAGGAAAAATAAAACAAAAATGATCTCCTAGATAGGTATTAAAATAATTTTGATGATAAGGAAGTGTATAATGATTGAAAAAATGGATAGTATAGTTATGAAGACGAGGAAGACATATATTTTTGGGGGGAATTTTTTAGAAATGTAGTATTTTTTCACCAGCCTCGATGAATAATAAATCATCCACCACTCTTAATATATTGGTCCAATGTTCTAACACATTTTCCTTAATTCAAATTGAATATTATAACACAAAAAACTATGTTTCCAATAGTTTTAGTGGATATATCTATTAAAATAGAAAAAAAATTGATACACTTGATGATATTTTACATGAAAAGATTCCATGAAAAATAAACTAAAATGATTTCATATTAAGAGACAATATAGATATATAGTTTAGGAGATAAAATGGAGAAAATACATCATATGGTGTGAAAAATATGGTGATGATTGTAGATTTCTCTCGAAGTTGATTCCTACAAATTCTCTTGGAGGGTTAATATATTTTATGATTGTGGATTCTCACACATGTGGGTAGAATAACATAAAAGAAGAACATACACCATCAGAGGATGAATTTATGTTATCCATTATTATCGAGATGATCAAGACATGTCATTGTGTGCCTATATCCCTTTCGAAATAATGGAAAAAAATAATTTTTCCACAATATTTCATATGGATGAAATGGATAATTAATTAGAATAAAATTTTCAAGGTTCACAATTATAGGGATAACTTATGTTGGTTGTTTACATAATAACTCTCTATACCGAGACAAAAAAAATTAACTTGTATTCCATCATTATATGAAAAATCAAGTGTCTCAAGATAACTTACTTAATCCATATCATGTAAAATTACTTCTTTGATCTGATTATTCATTCAATGTATTTATTTTCTTTATTTCTACAAACAGTTTATACATGTTGAAAAAATCTTTATATTTCGAAAGTACATTGGCGTATTTTTAATTTTGAAAACCCAAGACACTAACCATACACCTCTTGTTCTTGAATTTTCTATTTTATAAAAGGAAAAATATGAATCTTGTCTTTGTTTCATGGTATTTAATAGAAACCATTTCTCCCATAATCATTTTTTATGTTTAATATATGACCATCATTGGGAAATCAATGAGGCAATCAATGAATTTAATTTAACATATAGACCCCTGAATTCACATCACTGGTACTATATCAGATACATTATGTAACACCTGAGACTTTTATGAGAAATATTTTTTTTATGTTATATAAATCATCAAAGGAATCTTTCACTACACACAACACTATCTTGGTTTTCTTTACACGCAACCGCGGCCTTCCTCGATATCTTGTGTCGTACGCAATACCGAGTTTCACTAAACAATGATTTCCTATTAAAATATTATTAAAACTAGCAGTTATGAATAGTTATAACCACTTTTTGAAATTTTTTAAATTTTATTTTTCAAAATGGACTTCATTTTTGGATTCGGGATATCGAAATTAGCTTAGGATGAAATTTTGGTACTTTTCGGATAACTTTCATATTCTGATTAATAGTGAAAATAACTAAATTTTAATTAAAAACAACTTTTTTAATCAAAATAATTAATAGTGATACATTATTAAATTGAGTGGTTTTAAAGTATATTTAAAAGATATTTTTACAATTTAATAAAATTTTGTTCATTGGATGTAATTTCACGTTTAAACCAGATATAGACAAGTGTCAATCTTTTGATAGTTATTATCTCTTAAAAACACGCTATATTTTAATTAAAAACAACTTTTTTCATTGCAATACTTTATATGGTTAAATTATAATATTTATTGTTTTTAAATTAAAAATACAATATACTTTTACCATTTAATATTATTTATGTAATTTTCATTAATTATACATTGAATTCATAGGAAAAAACATTTCAATCGTTGGTAATGTTTTAACATTTAAAACCCGTTTTCTTAAAAACAGGATTAATTTTAAATTAATTACTACAACTTCTATGTTTTCAAATTTGAAAAATGGATTCCATATTTGGAATCAGTGGGTCCAAATTATGTTAATTGGTTGATTTTATTTTTTTTGATATTATGAATAGTAACTACGGTAATTGTTTTATTTACTACTGTTAAAGGTAAATAGGGTATTTCAAGGTTAAAAGAATATTATAATAATTCAAAATTACCTTGAAACTTATCCTCACTTTATTGGATGATTATTAGCCGACCATGGGCATCCTTGGGTCAATTTTGGGACCCCATTGAGCCACATGGTAGTGACAATGACAATTTGGATTAATTAATTTAATGTAAAGACAAAATTGACATTAACAAAAATCTTTTAGTAATTAATTTTTATAAGGGGTTATATAAATTATATTTTCGACTATAAATATTCATTAGAAATATAATAATATTTCCTACATAATTTTTTTTTTTAATTTTTAGACACCAATAAATTATATTATTTATGACACAATAATGATGAAATATTTACCTCATTAATAAATGATTTAAAAAATATATGATTATAATGTTTAATATATTTTCCAAAACTTGTACAATTCTGATTGGATGATTTTATTTCGACCATGTGTCATCTTATCTTCATCTTTAATGATTTTTGGACCTTTTGAAAACGAAGATAAGTTTATAATAAAATAATATTTCCACACTTTCCAAAGGTGCCCCTCTCCTCCCTTATAAAAGGGAACCTCCTCCCTCTTCTCCTCACTCCAATTTGAGCCTTCAAGATCGTCCAAACCCTGCCACATTCTCCTCTCCACTTCCCTAGAATCATCCTAGAGGATCTGGTCTTCTTCAAAGACCAACCCTAGTGCCCTAAGAGGGGGTTAAGAAGAGGCGCGTCAAAAAAAAGAGGTAATATCCATTACCGATCCTTTCCAAATTCATTCTTCTTCAACTTCTTCATATTTAGTTGTTTCATTATGAAGTAATAACATCAGTATCACACATATACTGATATGTTATTATAAGTATGAAACAACCCTATTTCACCATCTTTCCATCCTACGGAAAATGAAATCACCACGCGTGCATACGTACGGAATACAGTCTCCACGCCGTGGTGTAATCTATTTTCCACCACCACCTTACTTGGATGGGTATAATGGTGTAAATAATAACTATATATGATTATTGTAATGTTATATTGATTCTGAAATAGTATACATACACTCAAATACAATTCCACGATCATGGGAATGATATCTTCACTCGTGCGTACATACTGAATACCGTCTCCACGATGTGATGTGACTCGTTCTACATGATCTTCATTGCATAATGATTATATAAATGAATTGAATGAATTAATATGATATATATTACACTAATACCATTCTGGAAATGAGGTATCTATAACATAAAGAGAAGAATACAAATTTATTCGACAAAACAGGCATAAGAACAAAAAGTAATAAACACCCGAATAAGAAGTAGTAATGAAATATTACTAATATGAAGCTAAGAATATGACCATATATGATATCATAACAATAATTATGATTCTGGAATAAGTCAATAACATTATTTAAATCATTATACATGAGGTTCGGACACTTACGAAGCAAAACGGACCTAAGGTAATGGAAAATATCACAATCTCATTTTATACGAGATTATTTATACTTTGGTATTTACTGGGGTGTATTTTATCATCCAAATCCATGTTTCCTCAATATGTAATATTTTTCCATCCACATAAAGTTGTTTAAAACCAATTTTTCCGTTCAGTGAGTTTTTATTAAAAGATATGAAATGAATCTTTTGTCGTTTTTCGTACAATGTACTTTTTGACTTTTCCAACAAAAGTACGAGAAGAATGTTTTTTTAACTTATACGGAATGAATGGATTTTTAAAACATTATTTCCAAGAAGAATCTTTTACAAGTTTTCAAGTTTATTTTTAATCAACTTATTTTAGTTTAAAATTGTATGACATGTTAAAGAAAGGAAAATGTTTTTGAAGTACAAAGGATATTTTCCTCAAGAATGGAGTTCAAGTGTTTTATCAAAATTATTTTCCATCTAAGATAATATAGGGTTTTGTTTCTATCCCTATTATTACATTGATTTGATTATGTTGTGATGGAAATATTTTTATGAATTCCTTTATCTTATATGAATTGTTTTATGACGTCATGATGTTTAAGATTCCCATTTTTATTACATAGGTTATGAAATGATGTATGATTTATGATTTCGTGTCACACATAAGAATGGTATCATTATGAGATGGGTGGGACCTATATATCCTGCCCATGCATTGGGTAAAGATTTTATATCTCATGAGATAGACATAGCTGGAACGGCAGGTTATACCGGTTTAGTGAAATAGGATTGAAACGAGGAGTAAACTCAGTTCAGAAATGGACTTTGTCCACTAAGATAGTCTTGGCAATGAGTCTGGACTAAAAAGAAATGATTCTCTATGATTATGTGTGTATGCCAAAAAGTTTCATGTTTTATGTTATGATTAATGGGATTTCATTTCACTAATATGATTTATCCCATGTTATGAAATTATGCTCACTTTTGCAGTTTAAGATTTCCAAAATGTTATGTTCTTATGAATATGATGTGATTGATATTTCTTTTATTTACCCTTACTAAGCATTTGAGCTCACCCTTTTGTATTTTTTCTTTCCCCAGGTCAGGAAGAAGCTTATTAAGTAAGATATGCCAAAAGGGACTATAGATACGATGAAATAAATGGGAGACAGTGTAGACGCTTTATAAACCAGTTGTTTATGTTTCCCAATTTCTAAAGACACTATACCTATACAGTACTTTCATGGTTTTGTTATATGTTGTAATAATTAAGCTTCAATTTTTAAGTAATAACAATGTATATAAAGTATGGGTTGTTATAGTTGGTATCAGAGGAAAGGAATAGTCATCCTTTGGAAACTAGGATGTGAAAGCCTTAGTAAGAATCCTAAGGATATGTCTCAGCATAGAACAAAATCTTAGTGTTTTATAAATGACCATGAATAACCTTGGATAAGACCTTATGTGTGAAATTTTATTCTTGATTATGTGGTTTTCCTATTATAATTAGTGTTTCTCACACTATTCTTCTTGGTTTTAGTCAATGGCTGGAACCCGAAGGAACCGTGTTAATGCGGAATGCGATGGGAAATGCAATGATTTTCCCCCTGAGCAACCAAATGTTATGGGAGCTGGAATGAAAAATCTTGTAGCAATGCTCACACAACTTTCCCAAGCTATGAATCATGCAGGACTTCCAAACGAGAAAAGTAAGGAGCAACATTCTGTTGAATCCTTCATGAGGTAGTGTCCACCTTCATTCAGCGGGTCTACTAATCCATTAGTTACTAAACAATGGATTAGTACTACTGAAAATATATTTTCAGTTCATCAATGTTCTGAACATGATAAAGTCATCTTAGCAGGGTATCATTTGGAAGGTGATGCTGATCAATGGTGGAATCTTATCAAGAATATGAGGAAAAGATATGAAATTGAGTCCATGGAATGGGACGAGTTCAAGAACATATTTTTCAATAAGTATTTCCCTCGTATTCTTCGAACAAAGATGGAGAAAGAGTTTCTTGAACTGAAGCAAAAGGATGACAAATCTGTTGGTACCTATGAAGCAAATTTTACAAGACTTTCAAGGTACGCATCTGGTATTATTATCCAACTTGAGAGTAAGATCGATCGATTCTTTAGTGGCTTAAAACGAATTCTTCGAAGGGCCTTAGCCATATGGGACTTCAATAGCTACAAGGAAATCGTTCGATGTGCTCTCAATGTTGAGATGGAGATTGGAGTAACCTATCAATCATATTGGTTTGATAAGAAGAGGAAAATGGAATTTAGAGGAAAATCTAAAGAGCACACTGAAAAGAAGATGAGATTTCCCTTATTCTCAAAGTGTGGAAAGAAACATGGATGGAGTTGTCTTAAAGGGACAATTAAATGATTCAAATGTGGAAAGGAAGGTCATCAGTCATTTGAATGTCGTAATAATGGGAAGAAGATGTCTAATGATGATAAAAAATGAAGGGATGCACAGAATGAACCTACTACACTTCAATGTTTCAAGTGCAAGGAGTTTGGGCATTATACCAATCAATGCCCAAATCCAAGGGTTGATGATGATGGTCGATGTCAACAAACTCTTAAGGCTAAAGAAAAAGGAAAGTCACATGCAATTTCTATCAGCAATGTGGAGTATGATAACGATGTGGTGAAAGGTACACGTACCGTCCACTCTAAAGTAGAAAATGTTTTATTTGAATCTGGATCCACCCACTCTTTTATTTCTGATGGATTTTCTAAGGGTATCACCGTATTACCACAACAATTAGATGTTGAGTTAGCTATGACAACCCCTAATGGCACAACAGTCACATCAAAAGTTTATAATTCTTCTCCGATTGAAGTTTATGGGAAAGTGCTTCCTGAAAATCTTGTGATCCTTCCTATAGTGGAATTTGATGTGATTCTTGGCATGGATTGTATTTCATTATATAGAACTCATATCAATTGCCAAAGAAGTGATGTCACATTTCATATTCCAGATCAATCTATGATCGTTTATCGATGCAAGGATGAATATAACCTTCCAGTGGAAATTTCTTCCATCTTATGGGTCTTTATTCCACTAAATGAAGGTTATTTATCTCAAATGGTTGGTGAGAGACTCACGATTAAGAATATTCCCATTGTACGGGAGTTTGATGATGTCTTTCCAGAGGAATATTGGGTCTTCCACCAAATCGTGAAGTTGAGTTTTCAATAGAACTCATACCAGGTGCTTTATCTATTTCAAAGACACCATATAGAATGGCCCCAATTGAGTTGCAGGAATTGAAGAAGCAGCTCCAAGAGAATCTTGATAAGGGATTCATCAGCCCTAGTGCATCACCTTGGGAAGCACATGTTCTATTTGTTAAAAAGAAAGATGTAGCAATGAGACTCTGCATTGATTATCGAGAACTTAACAAGATCACAATCAAGAACAAATATCCTCTCCCATGCATTGATGACTTATTTGACCAACTACGAGGAGCTCAATACTTTTCCATGACTGATCTTCATTTAGGGTATCACCAATTAAGGGTCAAAAGGGAGGATATACCAAAGACGGCTTTCCTTACAAGGTATGGACACTATGAATTTATAGTGAGGCCGTTTGGTCTTACTAGTTCCCATGTTATCTTCATGGATCTGATGAATAGAGTATTTAGAGACTATCTTGATCAGTTTGTGGTAGTCTTAATAGAAGATAATCTTGTCTATTCAAAGAGCAAGTAATAACATTAAGATCACTTGAGAATTATATTGAAGACCCTGAGAAAGTAGAAGCTTTATGCCAAATTTACCAAGTGTGAATTTTGGCTTCAGAAGGTTGCATTTTTGGGTCACATAATCTCAAAAGAGGGGATATATGTGGATCCAACAAAAACGAAGGTTATCGAAAGATGGTTGAGACCAAAAACAGTAACTGAGATCCGAAGTTATCTTGGTTTGGCTGGATATTATCGACGTTTCGTGAATTATTTCTCACAATTATCTAATCCACTCACGAGGTTGACTCGGAAAGGAGTTATGTTTGTTTGGACGGAGGAATGTGAAGAGAATTTAAAGGAGTTGAAAAGAAGGATATCCAGTGCAACTGTGCTCACACTGCCTTGTAGTGGATAAAGGTTTGTGATCTACAGTGATGCATCCAAGAAGGTATTGGGGTGTGTTCTCATGCAAAATGATATGGTGATAGCTTATGCCTCATGATAGTTGAAAATCCATGAGCAAAATTACCCAATACATGATTTGGAGTTACCTAAAGTAATCATTGCATTAAAGATTTGGAGGCGTTATCTTTATGGAGAAAGGTGTGAAAATTATACTGATCATAAAAGTTTAAAGTATATTTTCACACAAAAGGAGCAGAATATGCGCCAAAGAAGATGGTTGGAGATGATTAATGATTACGACTGCTCAATCCATTACCAGCTTGGGAATGAAAATAAGGTGGTAGATGCATTATGTCTACAAGACCATGCCAGTTTATCCATGATGAGGATCACAAAAGATCCAATATTTATGGATTTACAAAGGATGGATCTTGGAATTATAATGGAAGGGGGAAAATCGTATCTTTCTCAAATGAATGTTCAACCATCTATACATGTGAAGATTAAAGAGGCATAGAAAGAAGATGTAGAGTTACAAAAGAAGGTGAGAAATGTTCCTGAATTCAACCTTGATTGTAATGGGATAATAAAGTTCAGGAATCAGGTTTGTGTTCCTCCCATCCCAGAATTAAAGAAGGAGCTGCTGGATGAGGCTCATGGTTCTTCATTCTCTATTCATCCTGGAAGCACGAAGATGTATAGGGACCTGAAAGGGTACTTTTAGTGGGATGGCATGAAAAGAGATGTTTCTAAATATGTCTCTTGATTCTTGGTTTGTCAGCAAGTTAAAGCTGAGAGACAGAAGTCTAAGAGGATGTTACAACCATTACTCATACCCGAATGGAAATGGGAAAACATAACTATGGACTTTGTCACAAGACATCCTAAAACATCCAAAGGAAATAATGTTATCTGGGTCATAGTTGATCGTCTTACAATGTCGACACACTTCATTGCTATTAGAGAGGATTTATCTCTGGATCAGCTTGCCAGGATATATGTAATGGAAGTGGTAAGATTGAATGGAGTACCACTTTCTATTATATCTGATCGGGATCCAAGGTTTACCTCAAAGTTCTGGAGAAGTCTTCAGTATACTCTAGATACAAAGTTGAGTTTCAGCACTGCTTATCATCCTCAGACAGACGGTCAGTCTGAGAGGACAATTCAAAATCTAGAAGACATGTTGACAACTTTCTATATAGATTTCAAAGGTGGTTGGTATCAACACCTACCTTTGGATGAATTTTCTTATAATAATATCTTTCACTCTAGTATTCAGATGGCTCCTTATGAAGCTCTATATGGAAAGAAATGCATGACTCCAACTTGCTGGGATGAAGTTGGGGAAAGAAAGCTATTAGGACATGATATTGTTGATGAGATGGCAGAAAAGGTCCGATCTATTCAAAAACACATAAGAGCAGCTCAGAGTCGACAGAAAAGTTATGCCGAAAACCGAAGAAAAGACCTAGAGTTTGAAATGGGTGATAAAGTGTTCTTACGAATATCTCCCTCGAAGAGGGTCATGAGATTTGGAAAGAAGGGAAAGATGAGCCCTAGGTATATCGATCCTTTTGAAATACTGGATCATGTTGGGAAGGTAGCTTACCGATTGGAACTTCCACCGAATCTCTCTCAAGATCACGATGTGTTCCATGTATCTCTCATGAGAAAGTACATTCCTGATCCTTCACATGTACTCAGCTCAGAAGTTAAACCGTTGGAGCAAGATCTTTCTTATGAAGAACAACCAATAAAGATTCTGGATCGTAGCGAAAAAGTCCTACAAAACAAGACCACTCGCTTGGTGAAAGTTTTATGGAGGAACCACCAATTAGAAGAAGCTACGTGGGAGCTTGAGGATATGATAAGGGAGAGGTATCCTCTTCTGATTGTTACAAAGTGACGAATTTCGAGGGCGAAATTCATTTTAAGGGGGGTAGAATGTAACACACGAGAAATTTATGAGAAATATTTTGTTTTTATGTTATATAAATCATCAAAGGAATATTTCACTACACACAACACTAGCTTGGTTTTCTTTACATGCAACCATGGCCTTCCTCGATAGCTTGCGTCGTATGCAATATCGAGTTTCACTAAACAACGATATGCTATTAAAATATTATTAAAACTAGCCGTTATGAATAGTAATAACCACTTTTTGAAATTTTGTAAATTTTATTTTTCAAAATGGACTTCATTTTTGGATTCGGAATATCAAAATTAGCTTATGATGAAATTTTGGTACTTTTCGGATAACTTTCATATTCCGATGAATAGTGAAAATTACTAAATTTTTATTAAAAACAACTTTTTTAATCGAAATAATTAGTAGTGATAAATTATTAATTTGAGTGGTTTTGAAGTATATTTAGAATATATTTTTACAATTTAATAAAATTTTGTTCATTGGATTTAATTTCACATTTAAACCAGACATAAACAAGTGTCAATCTTTTGATAGTTACTATCTCTTAAAAACACGCTATATTTTAATTAAAAAAAACTTTTTTCATTGCAATACATTATATGGTTAAATTATAATATTGATTTTTTTTAAATTATAAATAGAATATATTTTTACCATTTAATATAATGTATGTCATTATCATTAATTTTACATTGAATTCATAGGTAAAAACATTTCAATCTTTGGCAACGTTTTAACTTTTAAAACTCGTTTGCTTAACAACGAGAATAATTTTAAATTAATTACTGAAACTTCTGTGTTTTGAATTTTGAAAAATGGATTCCTTATTTGGAATCAGTGGGTCCAAATTATGTTAATAGGTTACTTTTTTTTTGATATTATTAATAGTAACTACAGTAATTTTTTTATTTACTACGGTGAAAGGTAAATAGGGAAATTCAAGGTTAAAAGAATATTATAATAATTCAAAATTAACTTTAACATTGTCCTAACCTTATGGGATGAGTATGGGCCGACCATGGGCATCCTTGGGTAGATTTTGGGACCCCATTGAGCCACTTGGTAGTGACAATTACAATTTGGATTAATTAATTTAATGTAAAGACAAAATTGACATTAACAAAAATCTTTTAGTAATTAATTTATATATGGGGTTATATAAACTATATTTTAGACTATAAATATTCATTAGAAATATCAAAAGATTTCCTACATAATGATATTTTTTTAATAATTTTTAGACAGCAAATAAATTTAATAATTTATGACACAATAATGATGAAATATTTACCTCATTAATAAATAATTTAAAGAAATATGATTATAATGATTAAAATATTTTCCAAAACATGTCCAATTCTGATTGGATGATTTTATTTCTACCATGATTCATCTTATATCCATGTTTAATGATTTTTGGACCTTTTTAAACTGAAGATAAGTTTATAATAAAATAATATTTTCACACTTTACAAAGGTGCCCCTCTCCTCCCTTATAAAAGGGCACCTCCTCCCTCTCCTCCTCACACCAATTTGAGCATTCAAGCTCGGACAACCCCTAGAACTTTCTCCTCTACACTTCCCTAGAATCATCCTATAGGTTTTGGTCTTCTTCAATGACCAACCCTAGTGCCCTAAGGGGGGTTAAGAAGAGGCGCGTCAAAAAAAGAGGTAATATCCATTACAGATCCTTTCCAAATTAATTCTTCTTCAACTTCTTCTTCATTAGTTGTTTCATTATGAAGTAATAACATCAGTATCACTCATATACTGATATGTTATTATAATTATGAAACAACCCTATTTCACCATCTATCTATCCTATGGAAAACGAAATCACCGTGCGTGCATACGTACAGAATACCGTCTCCACGCCGTGGTGTAATCTATTTTCCACCACCACCATACTTGGATGGGTATAATGGTGTAAATAATAACTATATATGATTAATGTAAAGTTATATTGATTATCAAATAGTATACATACACTCCAATACAATTCCTCAATAATGGGAATGATATCTTCGCTTGTGTGTACGTACGGAATACCGTCTCCACGATGTGATGCGACTCGTTCTACATGATCTTCATTGAATAATGATTATATAAATGAATTGAATTAATTCATATGATATATATTACACTAATAACATTCTGGAAATGAGGTATCTATAACCTAAAGAGAAGAATAAGAATTTATTCGACAAAACACGCATACGATCAAAACGTAATAAACCCCCGAATAACAAGTTGTAATGAAATATTTATAATAAGATTCTAAGAATATGACCATATGCGATATAATAACAATAAGTATGATTCTGTATTAAGTCAATAACATTATTTAAATCATTATACAGGAGGTTTGGACACTTACGAAGCAAAACAGACCTAAGGTAAGGGAAAATATCACAATCTCATTTTATTCGAGATTGTTTATACTTCAGTATTTACTGGGGTGTATTTTATCATCCAAATCTGTGTTTCCTCAATATTTAATATTGTTCCATCCACCTACAATTGTTTAAATCCAATTTTAGCCTTCGGTGAGTTTTTAGTAAAAGATATGAAAGGAATCTTTTGTCGTTTTTCGTACGAGGTACTTTTTGAATTTTCCAACAAAAGTACGAGAAGAATGTTTTTTTAACTTATACGGCATGAATGGAATTTTAAAACATTATTTCCAAGAATCATCCTTTACATGTTTTCATGTTTATTTTTAATCAACTTCTTTTTGTTTAAAAGTGTATGACATGTTAAAGAAAGGAAAATGGTTTTGAAGTAGAAAGGATATTTTCCTCAACAATAGAGTTCAAGTGTTTTATCAAAATTATTTTCCATCTAAGATAGTATAGGTTTCTGTTTCTATCCCTATTATTACATTGATTTGATTATGTTGTGATGGAAATATTTTTATGAATTCCTTTATCTTATATGAATTGTTTTTTGATGTCATGATGTCTAAGATTCCCATTTTTATTACATATGTTATGCAATGATGTATGATTTATGATTTTGTGTCACACATAAGAATGATATCATTATGAGATGGATGAGACCTATATCTACATCCAATGCATTGGGTAAATATTTTTTTATCTCATGAGATAGACATAGCTAGAATGGTGTGTTATACCAGTTCAGTGAAACAGGACTGAAAAGAGGAGTGAACTCGGTTCTGAAATGGACTTTGTACACTATGATAGACTTGGCAATGAGTCTTGACAAATAAGAAATGATTCTCTATTGTTATGTGTGTATGAAAAAAAGTTTCATGTTTTATGTTATGATTATTAGGATTTCATTTCACTACTATGATTTACCCCATGTTATGAAATTATGATCTCTTTTGCAGGTTAAGATTTCCAAAATGTTATGTTCTTATGAATATGATGTGATTGATATTTCTTTTGTTTACCCTTAATGGGCCTTTGAGCTCACACTTTTGTATGTTTTCTTTCCCCAGGTCAGGAAGAAGCTTATTAAGTAAGATATGCCGAAAGGGACTGTAGATATGATGAAATAAATGGGAGACAGTGTGGACGCTTTATGAACATGTTGTTTATGTTTCCCAGTTTCTAAAGACACTATATATATATGGTCCTTTCATGGTTTTGTTATATGTTGTAATAAGTATGCTTCAATTTTTAAGTAATAACAATGTATGTCATGTATGTGTCGTTATACATTACAATCAATTTACTAAATACTTTTCACAATTATGATATGAATAAGGATATCATGAAGATATTTATACAATCAATTTGTTATTTTTCACTATGTGAACATAATGATAAAATTAATTTATGTATAATATGATCACTTTATTCTAGCATATAATATAGATGAATAAAGTTTTGAGTAGTGATTACAAGGAATTCATAGGGATAATCAAGTATTGAATGATTACATGATACATATTACAATACTAAAATATAAAATTGGCATATGATGGGGGTTATATCTATGAACACCATACCATAAACATTGTGGAGTGAATCAATGGCATATTTAAGAGGTTTCATAGGTTACTTATAACTACCATAGTTTGGAGACATTATATATTTGTGCAATTTACTTTGTAAGAAGAGGAAGATAGACTACTAATAGGATTCACTAATGGATATAATAACGGCAACACATTCAGCGAGACATTAAAAAGAAAATTGATGAATCTTCTACTAATTGAGATTAGTTCTTTAACTGAGAATAATGTCAATTTAAAGTGAAGGAGTGTTTGGTTCCATTCATATGTATAAGAAAATGATTTTTGGTAGTATTACAGAACATGAGGAATTATGAATGTGGAAACTTCTATGAATTGTTGTTTTCCATGCCCACATTCCTCTAAGACATGTTTCTCTTCGAAAATATCATTCGAACCATATTTTGATCTAATTTAATGGATTGATACCATTTTTAACTACTATATTACAACATGGAAACCTATTGGGGAGTTTTGACATTTCCCAATGCCCAAATATTATCCCACATTGATAGTTGAGATCTATAGTTTAAAACCATCAGGGAGATTGAATTATATCATGATTCCATATGAGATGGACTAGCCTCAAGAAAAATGCTATCACTTGAGATGAAATATATGTCATAGGGAAGTCCATATAAGGATACAATGCCCTATAATTTCTAAAAAAGTTCTAATGATTAAAAATATTATTGTATTTCCTATAAATAATGTATTTTATTTAGTATTTAAAAATAATATTAGGTTCACCCCTTAGGAGAGTAAGCCTTTTCTGTGGTTTTGTAAGAGTTTCAGTGAGTGAAATCATCATTCTGATAAAATTGATGATATATGAAAACATGTAATCTATATTAAAAGGCTTGTGATGATGATCAATTTAAAATGATAAAACAAATATTTCATGAATAATAAAGATGTAATTATTTGTAATACATAATATGTTGAAAAAATATCAATTCAAGTTATCAATTGTAGAATGGTCAAAGGTTGTTTACATAAGTGTTATATCCAAAATTTTATCAATAATTACAATCTACTTTAATATCATCATATTTAAATTTTACATTTACCTAATATTTATTTCATGTTATATATAGATAATGAGGACACAACTATAATAGTTGAGTATTATAGGAATTTTACACATGAGGTGCTAGCAGAAAGTGTGGTTCGATGGATTAGGGTGCAGAGGAAAAACCCTTATCATTAAATTATTCCACCATCTTCTATTATACCATATATATATGTCAATATGGAATATATGGTTTTAGTGTATTGGATTATAAATTCATTTATCATCACCTCCTGTTATCCTTACTAAGAGATGAAGACTCGAGACTCATACATTACAGTTAAATGAGGGATAGATAACCATCATCCTTGAGGATGCGGAAGTTGTGACTGGTCTTATTATCTTTGATTCTATAGTTATGGGAACCAACCATAGGGAATGGCATGATTCTGTACATTGATTTGTTAGCCTCAACATTTTAGAGGATGATGCTGCTACATTTAGAGGTTATCTGTATACGATTTTTCTAGACATGAACTTCAAAAATTTATCCACTTACACTAATGAGTAGACTATCATGTGTCACTGTCATGAATATACCTATTGTCTCATTAAAGGAATAATGTTAACTAATAACTCTGTTATGTGTGTTCACATGATGTATTTAGTTATACTGTAGGACTTTCATCATGCTGGAAGATACAACTAGTAATCTTCTTTCATTGAACACATGAATAGAGAATTATGCATGGAATGATAATAATAATATAGTGATCTTAGGGGACGTTTCATCGTTTTTTTGATGTGGAAAAGTGTGAACATATTTTACCTATCCCATAATGTTGATGTTCCAAATATTAATATATATTTTCTACGTGATCGTGAAATCTTGGACTGAGTTCACTCATAAGTAAATGAACATGGTTGTCCACATGGCCTCAAGCATGCCACATCATGTACTAGAGTATGATAATTAGAAGCGAGGGCCTAGTGTGTGTATATATGGATATTAGTCCTATTATATAGAGTGGATAATAGTGTTAATAATAATTGAATAAATATTAGAGGAATAATGATATCAATAAATAACAAGAATAGTTGTAAAGATAACATCTAGATAAGATACATAAAATGGGGAATAATAATCAGTACTGTATACAAAGGTATTCCAATTTAAAGATGCTATATAATTGAATAATCATAAATTGATATAAGAACACATAAAGTACTAGTATATCAAAATAAAAAAGGACTGAAACTTTCCCTAATAACATCGTGATCCAAATCTCATTCCTATGCTCTATGATCTAATGCTATAAGAAAATGAAGCATCCATGATCGAGTGATTTCCATTGTCCCTACCTACATCCATGAAGTATATGTGGGTAACAATTGGTGGCTAGAACAAGGTGTGATATTGAGTTAGTAGGAACCAGAAATATTTTCAATAATATGACCATCCTAGGATTTTAAATCTAATAGTGTGTAAGTATATTTATATGTAGTGGAAATTTTAATGTGTAAAATGATTTCCATGTTGGTCTTTGACACCTCATGTGATGCTCAACAGACCATACATGCTTTGTTATAAAATAGTGACTTATGAACTATTGACAATTAAATGGTAATGTTCTAAAGAACATAACTACATAGTCCATGTTGAAGAAAAATATAATGTGTGACCCAAGGTGAACCAAGGAATCGAAGCAGTGATAATCGGATAATAATACACAAGGTGAAACTAAGGTGTCCATTACCGTATAAGGTTAATCCAGCTCATAGAAATAAGACATGCATCCTAGATACAAGGTTATAAGTTTCATCCAAGGTGTAAACCCATGTATTTCCATTGAAATAGTGTTTAACTGATTCCCTAGAGCACTTCTATATAAAATTTCTGTCGAAGCATGATTGGGGCCCATGGGAAGAAACCAAGGTGCCTCCTATTCGAGGATGTCAATATGAATCCAAGTTGCGTTTTCAAGTAATTCTAATTTCTAGATATGAATCATATGAAACATCGGTTCAACACTGAGGAAGACATATACCAATAAAAAAAATGATAAATTCTAAGGTTGGTATCTTCCTCGGAAACCAGATCAATGAATCAGGGTGTCGTACTCTGAGTGCTCAATAAATTCCCTAAGGAATCAAAGGATAACTCAATTTTGACAAATTATAAAATAATAATATTTTCCATAGTAATATTAAGAACCTTTTATTAAATAATACACTTTTTCCTTTTAATAACCCTTAAAACTCATTCACTTTAAATAATTCAACTAATTGTTTTTCATTTTAAAGGAAAATGGTTTATATGAGGTATCATACCATAATAATATCATTCAAAACTAATAATATCCAATAGAAAAAATGATTTACCATTTAAAAAACAATAGTTAATCAATTTAAATTAATTCAACCCATTGTGAAAGTTGAACCAAACACACAAAAGTGTGTTTTGGTTAATATCATACAAATGTGGATATAAACCTATAGATTGATCACTCAAAGGGTGTCCCATGTTGTGACATTGACCTAAAAAAATAACTAGTGGTCTAGTAAGTCTTTATGTATAAAATTAGGGAACTAGATTAAAGTATATTAATTTTATGGAAAAAGTGCATGTAAAACTGGCATGCATCCCATAGATTAAAATTATAATTGATGAGAATTAACGGAATCTTATAGACCTCCTACAGTCTAGTAGTTTCAAAACCTCATCCATTATCAACATTTGATTTGGTATAGAATGAAATAAAATAGAAAAATAGATAAACAATCTGAAAATATGGAATATGAGCCTTTGTTTACATAACTCTGAAGAAATAAAGATAAATTAATAAAGGAAGGTAATATAAATAACATACATTTGGCTTATTAATGTGATAGAAGGTGCACCGATAAGAGTCTAATTGAAGTAGAGTATTTTATTCTTATTTTGAGGGAAGATGACACTCTCATAGTGTGGAGGAGCTATTGAATGTGGAGTAGAAAGAAAAATAGGGTATTTGGTGATAAGGTTTTATGGGGAAAAGTGTAATTTTACCCAAATTTTAAGGGGAACATGTTTTGAACACTTGGTTATCCAAACCATGTGCCAATCATGTGCTAGTTCTATTAGAGGGAACCACCCCTAACATGTCTAGGTGAATAATTGAAAAATCTATGCACTAAATTCGGATTTTAGCACTAAAATTGGTCTACATTATTTCAAATACTTGTAAAGCTATCCTTGCATTAGTTTTCAAACTATGCCCCACCTTTTACAGGGACACATGGTCAAGCTTCAAAATAATTTGAAATCATGTTCCAACCATTCACCTCTACGGATTTTTCAAAAATAGGAGCTCCATGATCCAAAAAATCCCCAGACACTTCCAAACCCTTAAATCATGAATAAATTTTATAAGAATAAAATTTGTTTAAAAAAATTAAAGTGTCTATACCCTGAAATAAAATTCATGATCGCAAAACCTTCCCAAAATAAGACAACTCATCAAAAAATTTCCATTCAATGGGTAGTAAATATGACAACCTTTCTTTTTATTACACAATTAGACATAATTTATTAAATAAAATTCATTTCATATAACATAGAAGATCAAGATTTATAGTGTATTTGGGGATTATGATCATTACTTAACAACTTAAAACAAGAAAAACAACATCTTTATTGAAGACATCCATTACATGACCACTACATTCCCTCATACTTAGCATCACATGGGATAACCTGAGGACACCAATAAGAAAAGGGTGAGATATAAATCCCAGTAAGGGAATAAACATAGAGTAAAATGAGCAATACAATACATGTTAAACAATAGGAATATTATTAGAGCACAATAGAAGCATAAACATAAATGCATTATAATAATGATAATAATAACATATAAATGTGGCAACAACACTTAACATGGAATTAGCATGATCCAAGGATCATTGCACAAGGACAACGAGTAAATCATCATTGAACAAGAAGCACGAGTAAAACCTCATTGTACATGAATTATCATGAGTAATCACCCATTGAACATGATGTATCATGATACTATACTTTACCCAATGCATTGGAGCGCTATAAGGGTGCACCATTCTTAAACATTTCATTTCATGCATAAGTGTGCCACATGGATCATATAACATGGATTCATAAAACATCATCATTTATGCCATGATAAACGAATGGGGATTTAATTCATGAAAATTTATAATCAATATGTAAATTTTAATAATGGTGAATACCCTTTATAGAGAAATTGGCATGGTATTCACTACACAATGACATTTGCTTGGAAAATCGGTGCAACTTCGGCAGCATAACGGTGTGACGTAAAAATTTATAAAAACGGTTGCTGAGAGAGAAAGGGGTGTCTCATCATATGTACATGAAATGAACAGTATGGGGATCATATAGATACTTTTCCCAATAATTTTAATGGAATTTAGGTTCATGATACAAATAATTTCTTGAATGTAAATGAGGATAGGGAAATTCCTTTCGGAATTTCGGCATAGTAACAGGTGTACATGGAAGCCATTTAATGAGATATAAAGGGGTATCCCACAATTAAAACATAAATAGGGAAGTATGGGGTATGTGAGAAACAATACAACAAAATTTATAATTGAAATTAAAAGGGCATAACAACATTAAGAAAATCGGACAAAAATGAGAAAGGAAGAAAAACCCTAACTTGGATGTGTGCTTCTAAAGGCCTAAGAGGGGCTTGAAAGAGGCTTATTGGGAGCATGGGGCACAATGGGAGATTCAATAGATAGTATTTCAGAGGTTGGAAGAACTCCAAAGGCTTTGAGTGAGTTGGAAGTGGGAGATTGGGTGGGTTTATATAGGAAAGGTGAGGGATTTCCTTATTTTTTTTGGTTTGGGACACGTCATATTAAACTAATCCCAACCACAAACCAGCCCATCGTTTTTTCCCATGGTTTTTGGAAAAGGGAAGTGGAAAAAAATATTTTACAAGCCCAAATTCCAAACATCTTAAAATAATGGGTTTGCTTATGTGGAGCTGAGTCACACTCCCAAGGAAATCAATTTAAAAAGGCAAGATGATTAATAAGCGTTGAAGGGTCCATTAATGCTTTGTAAAATGAGTCAAACAAACCCAAAACCACATTATTTTAATAGTAAAATATATTATGGCCAAACATAAATCTTATAATATTTTATTACATCACTATTGGTTCATTATGATGTCATAAAACACATTATATATTTAAACGGTATTTAATTTTTACCCAAAAATTTGATAGTCATAGAAAATTATGAAAAACTCAACATTGGAAAATTTTGAAATCCTGATTCTATAAATACTATTTATTTTATATAATTAATTTTCTAAATATTTTTATTTTAACTTATAAAATAAAAGACAACATTTATTGAAAATTAATGGGTTTTGAAAAAAATGGCTTTCAAACCATAATAAAAATTACAATTGCATTCATAAAATTATACGATCATTTTTATTTTATAAAAATTAATTTAATAACAATAATAATATTTTATTAAAATATTATTTAATTATAAAATCTATCAATTAATAAAAATATATTTCTTAGTTGAACATTAACTAAAAATACTATTTATGCTTGTAATAAGAAAACAATTTACAAGGTAACAATAATAAAATTAAAGTATACTCATTATTATATAAAAAAATAATGTACATAACCCTAGTTATATGTTCTCATTACACAACCTCTTATAACACCCACATATGACCAAAGAGTAAGGTGTGCGATGGTGACAGACTCTTGGGGTGTCTTAGATAACATTGCTAGGATGGTAATCTCTATCAACTTCCATTTCTCTCATAGGCGGTCCTGCTTGAACATAAATTATTCAATCTCGTCTTGGTATTGGTCATGAGAGAAGCCCAATAATGCCACATCCTTTCTGAGATTTTAAAAATGGGATTCGTATGGGGCACGTCTACTAGATGAGGCAATCGCTTCCTTTGTTTTAGTAAATTGGATTTGTTAAAGCCCTATATTTATACTAATCAGGTGATCACTGTTCGATGAATATATTAGCAATGGTCACAATTCATAACATAAAACCAAATAAGTTTACATTTTAAATAAACATTTTACATAAAGAGGCATTTAATTAGATCAAGAGGGATTTCCATTAATGAATGTTTGGTTCGTTACAATCTTCCCCGCTAAAAAATTTCTCCCTTGAATTTTTTTTTCACAAACTAAAATAGATGTGGGTAACATTGTTTAATCATTTCCTCTAATTCCCACATTGCTTCTTCAAGATTGTGGTTTCACCACAACACCTTGATGAGGGGCGTTGTCTTATTTCGTAAAACTTTTTCTCTATGATCTAAGATCATTACTAGTTACTCCTCATATGAAAGTTCATCCCCTAACTGTACCACCTCTGAAGGGAGTACATGTGAAGAGTCTATTATGTAATTCCATAGGAGGGATACATGAAAGAAATCATTTAATTTGTCCATGGTAGGTGTATGTTCTAGTTGATAGGCCACATCCCTGACACGATCAAGAATATCAAAGGGGCCAATGTACCTGGGACTTAACTTCCCTTTCTTTCCAAACATCTCAACCTTCTTCCACAGAGATATGCGTAGAAAAACCATGTCTCCAACATTAAACTCAAGGTCTCATCAACAGTTATCTGCATAAATCATATGTATACTCTGGGATGCCTTGATATGCTGCTCAATGGTTTTCACCTTCTCCACTATTTCTTCGACCATTTTTGGTCCAAACTGCTTATGCTCACCGACCTCATCCCAACACGCTGGTGTTCTGCACCTTTTTCAATAAAGGGCTTCATATGGTTCTATTTGGATGCTTGAGTGGAAACTGTTATTATAAGAGAACTCAACCTGAAGAAGATGTTGATCCCATAAACATTTAAATTCCATTAAACACTCTCTCAACATGTCCTCAAGTATTTGGACAGTTCGCTCGGATTGGACATCAGTTTGAAGATGATAAACCGTAGTGAAAATCAGTTCAATATTCAGGGCATGTTAAAGATTCTTACAAAACATAGAGGTGAATATTGGATATCAATCGGACACAATAGATAGTGGTACTCCATGCAGCCTTACCACTTCCCTGATATATATCTGTGCTAGTTGATCCAATTAGTAATCCTCCCTAATAGAAATGATGTGTTCAGCCTTTGTAAGATGATCCGCAACAACACAAATTCCATTGTTTCCTTTGGATGTCTTCATATGTATGGTGACAAAGTCTATGGTGATGTTCACCCATTTCCATTCTTGTATGGGCAATGGTTTCATCATCCCCTTAGACTTCTACCTCTCTTCCATCACTTGCTGACACACTAGGAACTTTGATGTATATTCAGTGATATCCTTCTTCAAATTATCTCACCAATAATTCTCTCGAAGATCTCGATACATCATTGTGTTTTCTTGATGAATAGAGAAATTTGATCTATGTGCATCATCAAAAAGTTCCTTCTTCAGATACAGACTTGATGGAACAAATAGTCTTTTCCTAAATCTCACAATTCCTTCTTCATTAACAGTAAACTCCAATGATTACCTTTTTCTGATAGCTTCCACTTTTTCCTAAATTCCCCCATCATCTTTTTGAGCATCTTTAACCTTTTCAAAAGCGATGGTTGAGAAATAATTTGTGAAATGATTTATGATGGTCCCTACTTTATGATTCCCATGTCCATACTTGTCAAATCTAAGAAAATTGGATCCTTTTCAATTATCATCAATGATAGAATCATTGGATCCTTTATACTTAGGGAATCCACCACCTTGTTCGCTTTCTCAGGGTGGTAATGGATTGTGTAGTCATATACTTTGATCACCTATAACCATATTCGTTGGTGCATGTTCAAATCTTTTTGTGTGAATATATACTTGAGGCTTTTGTGGTCTATATATATTTCACACTTCTCCCCAAAGAGATAATGTCGCAAAATTTTCAAAGAGAAGATCACTCCAGCCAAATAAAGGTCATGTGTTGGATAGTTTTCTCCATGAACATTCAATTTCCTTGAAGCATGGGAAATGAGTTTTTCATTTTTCATCAACACACATCCCATGCCCTTCTTCGAAGCCTCACTGAATACCACAAAAAGATCTCCACTTGTGGGTAAAGTGCACATGACAGCAGTGATAAGACTCATATTCAACTCCTTGAAGCTTTATTCACATTCATCACTCCAAGAAAACATTACTCCCTTCTGAGTTAGCTTGGTAATAGGGTTGGATATTCATGAGAAATTTCTCACAAATGGTCGATAATATCCTTCTAACCCCAAGAAGCTACGGATATCCATTACCAATGTTGGCCACGACTATCCCTCAATTGCATCTGTTTTGGAGGGATCCACAGATATCCCAATGCTTGTGATGATATGACCCAATAATGAGTCATGCTTCAACCAAAAATCACACTTTCTGAACTTTTCATAGAGCTTATCCTTCCACAAGGTCTGTAGTATAGTTCTTAGATGCTCCACATGATCCTCCATAGTTTTGAAGTATATCAGAATATAATCCATAAAGACTACCACAATCTTGTTGAGGTAATCTCTAAAGACTCTATTCATTAATTTAATGATGATTGATGGAGCATTAATGAGTCTGAAAGGAATTACTATGAATTCGTAGTGCCCGTTTCTTGTAAAAAAAGCAGTATTGGGGATATCTTCTTTATTTACCCTTACTTGATAATATACCAACCGCAAATCCACCTTGGAGAAGTATTGTGCTCCACGTAGCTGATCAAAGAAGTCACCTATTCGTGGGAGAGGATACTCATTATTTATTGTGATTTTTTTATGCTCATGATAATTGATGGAAAGGATCATTGACCCATCTTTCTTCTTGACTGAGAGGACTGGTGCACCTTATGGTGAAGCAATTGGGTATATAAACCCATTATCCATATTCTCCTATAGTTGTTCCCTCACCTCTTCAAGCTCCAAAATAGCCATTATATATGGAGTTTTTGATATTGTCAATGACCTAGGTATAATATCAATAGATAATTCAACATCTCTTATAGGAGGAAGTCCAGACAATTCTTCAAGAAACACTTCAGTGAATTCCCTCACAATATGAAAGTCCTCATGGATGGTTGCCTCCTTAGACTCAATCATCTAAGTCAGATACACATGCTCATTGGGCTATAATATCCATGCTTGATATGATGGAGCTAAAGAAGATTCATCTTCCTTCTTTGACTTTTAAAGAATCAGGGGCATATTCTCCACATGGAGAGTTATTTCCCTCTCATAGAAATTTATGTTTTATCTATATAAGGAAATCTAATCCATGCTGAGAATTGCATCAAATTCCACCATATGGAGTATGATGAGGTTTTATAGTAAGTTTAATCCACATATTATGACAGGGAAGGAGATATATTCATTGGATGCAATGATTGTCCCATTTTCCGTACTCACCAACACCTTCACTTCAACGACTTGTGGTGGTGCTGGGATTATTCTACCAAACATTCGAGATATAATAGAATGTGTAAAACCTGAATCAAAAAGTGTGTTCGCCATTCTTGAATGAATAACTAGCGCACCTATCACTAGTTCTTTTTCGGGGTTCATTTTGGTAGTAGTGATGGAAAAAGCTCTCCCTTGCTACCTTGGAGGATGTTGGTTTCCTCCGAAAACCCATAGTTAGGGAATTGATTTTCATGATTCCCTAGTTATTTCCAGTTGTAGCAATAAACCACGCGTTGAGGTCCAAACGAAGCGTTCCTCTCCTCTAAGGTAGCTGTGGGTATTTCTTGCTGGCAGTTAAAAGCTAGGTACCCCTCTCTTCCACACCTAAACAATTTCCTTGTCCCCTTCAAGAAATTTCAAGGGTGCTTCTTTCTGCACCTTTGGAAAGTGGGGTGATGGATCTTCTTAGCACCGTTAGATTTATCCATCAGACCAACATGGTTGAAGTCCACCTTACGCATCATATCCCCATGATACCTCAGATATTCTCTGATCTCCATTTCAACCTTGAGGGAATGTCAGACAATTTCCTCTTAGCAATCTATGTCATGGATTTCTAGTGCAATCCAGAGGCTAGGTTTCATCCCACCAAAGAAGTGGTCAACCTTGAATTCAGGGGTAACAAAAAAGTTGTAAGTGTATCACGTAAGCCTTTTGAAGTTTTCCTTGTACACTCCAAAAGATTCGTTGTCTTTTTTATTGAGGGAATGGAAGTCCCTTTCCATCATAAGCTGAAGGGTGAACGGAAAATATTTATCGAAAAAAATATTCTGGAAAGCCTTCCATTCCAACGCCCTGATCTCCTCCTCAGGCTTTGCATTTTTGATCAACATCCACCAATGATCAGTTTCACCCTCCATACGATAGGTAACCAGGATAAACTTCTATTGTTCAGAACATTAAAGGATCGGGAATATCTTTTCAATGTATTTAATCAATTGATCAGTGATTGAGGGATCAAATGATCCATTAAAAGTAGGAGGCCTTTGTCTCATGATTCTCTTGATAGCCACCTGTCCTTTATTGGGGGGGGGGGGGGGTTGAACATTCCTCTTAACCCATGTTTCTATTAAAAGATTGAGTTAGCTGAGATATATGTGTGACAAAGTGTGCGATTGCCGTTCCCATAGGATTGGACATCTTATTAGTACAATCATCACATTGGTCTTCACATCAATTGTTAGCCCGAGTCATCCTATTACCGACCATTGGCTGGAATAAAAGGAATGTTAGGGGTAACACATAAAGGTTAATACAAAGATGAAACTAAGGACTTATATATAACTCTAATTTCCTTAACAAATGAATCTATTGGCTTCAGTCTATGTTATCCAAGATCTACTTTCTAACATATATTCTCAGGGCATTTTTTTGTACGTTAAAAATGGTTCCTACTATACTTTTAAATTTACCAAATCATATCCCATGGGAGTGTCGTAACCAAGAGTGAATCAAGTCCCATTTTCGTGCACCCATTCCCGTTAGAGTCTAGATTAAAGACGTGTTTTCGGGTTTTACCCCTAGGATACATCTGTTGCAGAGCTTCCTCTACCTACTCGTTTCCAGATAGGGATGTATTTTCTTTATAAACCACTAACTCAATACTCACCAAAACATTGGGATGTTTTTATTATACTTAGTATTGTCTATAAGGCTTCATTAGGGTTTTCTACACCTAATCCCAAAAATAATTAAACCTATCCCCTGATACCAACAATGAAAACCCTTCTTTTTATTACACAATTAAACACAATTTAGTACATAAACTTCATTTGATAAAATATATAAGATCGATAGGTCTAGTTTCTTTGGGGAATATGATCATTAAATAACAACTTAAAACATGAAAAACAACATCTTTATTGAAAACTTCTATTACATGACAACTACATTCCCTCTTACTTATCATTGCATGGGATAACCTGAGGACGTACATAAGAAAAGGGTGAGCTATGAAGCCCAGTAATAGAATAAACATGGAGTAACATGAGGAATAAAATACATGTTAGACAATATTCATATCATTAGATAACAATATATGCATAAAAATAAAGGCATGATAAATCATGATAATCAAAACATGGAAATGTGGGAACAACACTTAACATGGAATTAGCATGAGCCAAGAATCATTGCACAAGGAGCATGAGTAAATCCTCATTATACATGAAGCATGATTAAAAACTCATTTCACTTGAATTAGCAAGATTAAACACCCATTTCACATGACCTATCATGATACTAAACTTTACCCAATGCATTGGAGTGCTATAAGGGCACACCCTTCCTAAACATTTCATTTCGTGAATAAGTGTGCCACATGGGTCATATAACATTGATTCGTAACACATCATCATTTATTCCATGATAAAGTGATGTAGAATTATTACATGAATATTTATAATCAATATTTAAATTTTCATAATGGTGAATACCCTTGATAGATGAATAGGCAGGGTATTCACTACACGTTGATATTGGCTTGGAAAATCGGTGCAACTTCGGTAGCGTAACGACGTGACATAAAAATTCATAAAAATGGTTGATGGGAGAGAAAGGGGAATCTCATCATATGTACATGAAATGTACCATAAGGGATTCATATATATATATATTTCCCAACAATTGTAATGGAATTTATATTAACGATACAAAATAATTGCTTGAATGTAAACGAGAAGAGTGAAATTCCTTTCGGAATTTCAGCATAGTACTAGGTGTATATGGGAGGAATTTAATGAAAGAGAAAGGGGTATCCCATTATTAAAACATAAAGTGGGCAGTATGGGGGAGGTTTGAAACTATACTCCAACATTTATAATCGAAATTAAAAGGTCATAACAACATTATGAAAATAGGCCAAAATTGAGAAACGAATAAAAACCCATAATTGTAACTGTGCTTCCAAAAGCATGAGAGAGGCTTGAGAGAGGCTTCTTGAGAGATTAGGGAAACATGGGAAGATTATAGATAGATTAGGGAAGAGGTTGGACTAACTCCCAAGGCTTTGAGTGAGGAGGATGTGGTAGTTGGGGTGAGTTTATATACGAAAGGTGAGGTAATTCTTTATTATTTAGGTTGGGGACACCTCACATTAAACAAGTCCAAACCACAAAACAGCCCATGGTTTTTGCCCATGGTTTTTGTCAATGGGATGTGGAAAAAATATTTTATAAGGCCAAAGTCCTAACTTCTTAAAATAATGGGGTTGCTTATGTGTAGGTGAGTCACACTCCCAAGGAAATCAATTTAAAAAGACAAGATGTTTAATAAGCCTTGAAGGGGTTTTTAATGCTTTGTAAAATAATTAAAACAAACCCAAAACCACATTATATTAATGACAAAATATACATTTTCTGAACATAAATCTTATATTATTTTAATAGATCACTATTGGGTCATTATGATGTCATAAAACACATTATATAATTAAACGGTATTTAATTTTTACCCAAAAATTTGACTGTCTCAGAAAATTATGGAAAATTCATCATTGGATAATTTCCCCGTCCTAACTCTAGAATAATATTTATTTATCTAAACAATTTATATTTTCCAAACATAAGGGATGTGGGTGACCAATAATCCAAAAAAAATAAAAAATTACATCTATAGGAAATATTTCTCACATGAAAGTAATGTAAGAACATAAATAAGTTATGAAAAACAAAAAAATTATATAGAGATAAATCATTATTCCATAGAAAACCAAGATTTGATGGTTTTTACTAGTGAGGTTGAATTTTTGGGAACAAATCTTACAAAAATTGGAATATCATGATACTTCCTGTAAGAAGGTATTGACATTGGGGAAGAAATAATGGATGTTGAGTGAGTAACTTTTCAAAATCCATATGAAGTTGGAAGGGAACAATATAATGATGTTATAAAACTTCCAACATAAAATAAGTTTATTTCATAAAGGAATTTTATGGGATATGTGATCGATTGGGTAAATTTTCTAAATAATGTATTAATATAATTTATTTTTCAAGCACCAATGATAGAAAAGAAAATGATTATAGAAAATAAAAACTAAAAGAAGATATTTTTTTTGTTGAGAAAGATCTAGAAGAAATAAAAATGAGCAATCCATGGATTTTTTATAGTGGTTGTACATCACCCATGAAGGGAGATATAAAATTTATGAAAGATGTTGAAAATATTGATGGAGGAGAATTTACCTTTCGAAATGATAATTCCCTTAAAATCAATTGAATAAGAGCCACTAAGACGGAACTCAAAAAATAAAATATAAGGAAGATATATTTGTTTACAAGATCAAGTAAAATACTATTAGTGGGATTTAACATTGTGATGAGGTGAAAAAATTGGTATTCAGATAGTATAATTTCATTATATGTAGTATGGAAGATAGAAAACTTTTTACAGGATATAAAGAACCAATGGAAAACATTTTCAGATTGGTGAATGTGGGGACTCATGTAACTTGAGTATTGAATATGATAAAAAGATGTGGCATCAAAGACTTGGGAAACGCAGGTAAAACATTATAATCAAAATTTTTAAATTTAATGCTATAAAAAATAAAACAACATTTAGACTAAAATATGATGACATTATTATAACTTATTAGAAAGGAATTATGGTTAGTAAGATCCACAAGAAGGTATTAATTTAATCCTCTAGACATCTTGAGCTTATTCACACAAATATTTGTAGACTAATGAGACATTAATATCTTGAAATAGATGTTATCTTTATCAATTTTATTAAAAATATTAATCAGATGAGCAACATCATTTTTAAGAAACATAAATCAGTGGTATTAGAAATGCTTAAATTTTTCCAATAATATGGTGAGAGATAAATAAGGATTTATATAAAATATTTGAGAACTGATAATTCTATAAACTTAAAATGAAATGATTTGGAATCTTATATAATGATGAATCGATTCAAACATAAATATTGTGGTCTATACACTCATTGAATAAATTGAGTTTCCTATAGGAAAAATAGACCCATTTTCTGAATGGTAAGAAACATGATAGACGAATAAAAAATTTAAAAGTTATACTAGATAGAAACTGTTAGCATAGTTGTGCATGGGAGAAATAGATGTTTTTTATGGATGTAAAAATACAATAATTTATATAAAATGTGGTATAACAAAACAAATTAGTAAAAAAATTCAAGGTTTTTGGAATTCCTCATTTACTTAAAAAATAATAATTCATATCTGGGGAAATTTTATGAAAAATATGAAGAATGAACATTCATTGTATATTCATCCAGTCGATGAAGTTAAAAATGATGGAAAAACATTTACAATATTTAGTGGATTACTACAATATGAAGGTTACTAAAAATACAAACTCATTAATAATGAATGATAAATATTTTGTGAAAGGAAAGTATATATTTTTAATGAATGTGAAAGCGAAACAAAATAGTTATATCATGAGACATAGTAATTGTGTGATGGGGAAAGTGAAGCTGTATGAGATACTGTGATATTTCCTACACTACAGAAATAGGATGAAACAAAATATATACATGGAAAGATTAAGGAATTCATTCACACTAGAAGAAGCCTGAGATTATAAAATAAAATATCACACATTTCATATATTGAACCAGATTTAGTTTCAAAAGTAATAAAACACAATGTATAAGTGAATACAATGTATAATGATTTGGATCGATCTAAGAAAAGTGAAATGAGCGGAATTTTTCAGCATCGATAAGAAAAAAATTCCCTTGGACCAAAATGGATATATAAAAAAGTTAAATTAATAATGATAAGTTTCAAGAAACAAATTAAACTTTTTTATTGTTTATTTACATGTGTAAGGTGTATAATTTTATGAAATGACATACGCATTTACAAAATTATAAACCACAAGAATGTTTTTATCATTGACTTCATATCAAGGTTATAAAGTTTATCGTATGGTTATAAAGTGAGATTTCATAAATGTGAAGACTAAGGATGAAGTTTATACTGAAAAAACTTGTCTTTTTATACTTGATAATTATGAGTGAATTGTTTTGAAAATGAAGAAAGTCTATATGGGTTAAAATAAGTTACACATTATAGGTACTCCAAACATGATGGTTTAAAAAAATTTATTTTTCTAATGTAAAATTCGAAAAAAAAATTGTACGTGAATGAAGTGTATTCATGTACCCAAACTATAAATGTTTATGTAGATGATTTAATTTTTTGGGGATAAAAGGAATGTTTATACTGAATTTAATGAAGAAATGATGAATAATTTTGAGATGTTAATTCTATGGGGATTAACAGTTTTCCTATATTTAAATTTTCAAAAATAATAAATATACATTTTAGAATCTGAAGAAAAGTTTTTGATCGAGTCATTACAAATGTTTTTCATGTAATATTATATAAAAATTTCTACTCTAATTTCAGTGAGAAAAAAATTGAGCATAGGTGAAACTGGAAGAGGTGTAAATTATAATGATTTATGTTTCTAATATGAATTTTTCTTTACATTACTACCTTAGGATCTGATATTGTCACTTCAATGACATTATGTTCCAAATATTTGAGTTGTCCCAAATAATCTCATATGTTGGAAGAAAATAAAATTATGAGATATGTTAGAGGAAAAAATTCATATGGGATGGTGTACAAAATAATTTGTGATATGAATTTTCATGGATATCCTGATGTTAATTGGATTTATAATTGAAATGATATAAAATAAAATTCAAGAGGCACATTTTTCATAGGATAATATTGTGTTATTTATCGCTGTACGAAATTGAGTACTATAACATTGTGCACAACAGAATCTGAATATGTGGATGCTACCCAAGCATATTGTTATGAACTAGCCTGGATATCCTAGTACCCTGATAAACAAGATGGTTCTGACATGTCCCTATGTTAGTTTTATATCTACATAATTTCATGACTATAAAATAGCATCATAAAATATCATTATGGAAAGTATTTTTTCCAAAAAGGTTGAAGATAAAATACTTCAAGTTATAATTATTAATACTCCAAGGGGAGAAAGTAATAAAAACCAAACAGTAAAAAAACCCTAAACAGTACATCAGCAATGTACACAACAAATTAAATTTAAAAAATAAAATAGAAAAAGGAAACATCATCTCATGATGTCAATGTATTCATCAGTCATACCCACACTACATAGTCCAAAGGATCAAAAACATCCACGACTTCAAGTGGTGCTTTCCCTTTACTCAGACATAGAATATGAAAATATATAAATGCCCAATGATAAAGTTATGGTGTGATATATAAACCTCATTAGGGTCTCACAATGTTTTTTATAACATATTCCATAATAATAAACAAAGTCATTCTTTAAATTTAAATAAAATTGGGCGTAGAGTAATGTATCATTTTCCTATTTAAAACAAAACAAACAATCATTTAAATAGATCGAAAACATTTCAAACATTTATTAAATAAAAAACTTATGTAAAAGTAAATATATATATATATTAGCATGAGTAAAATATATCTATAATCAATAGAATATATATCCAAACCTACACAACATGCCCCATGGTCATCTTCTCAGAAGTATATTGGTTTCTTGAAATAGGATCCTCAGATATCTTAAATAAGTGATAATGACTAATTATGTGTACAAAAATCCATTAAGATCATGCTGAATAGGACTCATCAACATCCCCTCAATAATAATCATTCAGAACATGTTTTTTGTTATATTTTTCATCATTAATCCAATGATAGGTTAAAAATATCCAAAGTTTGCTATCCCAAATAACCCAAGAACCACCTAGGTTCACATGCACTCAATAAATCAATATAAAAAGGGAAATCATCTCATTTAAATTCAGTCATCATTTAAATTTAGATTTCTAAATTTTCGGTTTCAATATTTGAATTCAATTACAAAATCAACATATGGGTTTTTCATTATTTCATTCCTTTTCAATAAAAAACAATCATAAGTTTTCATCATTGATATTAAATCCAATTTTCTAAAAAAACTCAAATAATTTCATCAATCCAATCATTTTCAAAATTCACACCACAATTTCAATTCAGTTTGAATTGGGGGATTTCTCAAAATCAAAAACACATAAAATTCCATAATCCAATCACCTAAAATAATGGTTTTTCAAATCAATTAAAATCCATTTAAAAATTTTTTTAAGAAATCAATGTTTCAATTACATGTAAAATCTTAAATGAAACCACCTACAATTAGTCATGAAAATCAAATTATCTACACTCGTAATAAGAATTCCAATGTCGATCAATGGTGAATGAGATCTAGAAAACAAGACTACAATCATGATCCATCCATAAGGATTTTTGATACATCCAATATGTGATGATCCCTCAAACTGTAAGGAGGAAGGATGGAGTGACAAAAAAACAATAAAATTGAAGACCCAATTACCCAAAGAAGATCGAACAAGAATAACCATGCTTTGATTGACAAAGGAAATGGTTTGGAAATGACAAAACCACTAATTGGGATCCTTTAAATACCAGGAAATTTTTTTGGGTCAAGTGATGCTTGATCGAGGGTAAAACTAGGGGTTTTAGTAATTTAAAATTATTTTTTGGAATAAAATAATCATGCTATAAGGGTTTCTTGGAGATGGATGAAAAATTAGAAAAATGGTGATCCCTAGTCATTCATCACTACTATATAAGGTGCACATTTTCTCCTTTGGGGGAGCAACGTTTGGTTAACCATGCACCAACTGTGAAAATTCTAAATAAATGAGGCTACATGGTTTGGATGGTTTGGATACATGGTTTAAACAAAAATTGTGTCCACTTCTTAAAGTCCATCAAATGACATATAATTTTTAGGGTCAATCCACAAGATTCTTCTTGAACCATTCAACAACCGTACACAAATGAAAGGGGTTCCAAAATTCTCTAAATTTCACCCAAAATAAGCTGAAACAAGTCCCAACCAATATAAGATCCAAACTACAGTCTAAGAGTACCTAAAAACAAGTAACACGATGTTAAAACCTCCCCAAAATAGAGACATTCTATCCCCATAAAATCCTATCTTTAAAGATCCATTTTAAAGATATATGGCCACCACTATCTCATCAGTTCCTCATACTCCCATGTCTCATGATAATTAGAACCATTCTTCTATAGTATAAATAAAAAATGCATCATCCTTCCAGGAATAATCTTTTTCTCATAATCAGTAATCATAACTAGATTCACAATCCTGGATAAATCAAGCTCATCATCGTGATCATCCCATATCAAGACCCGAGATGGGTCAAAAAGATACTTCCTATGATGTGATACATGGAACACATAATATATCTATGTCAAATATGGTTGATGTTCTAAATGGTAAGCCTCTTTTCCTACCTATTCCAAAACCTCAAATGGTCCCAAAAACTGAGGAGAAATCTTCCCCAACCTCTCAATCCATTAGTAATAATACAATGGTGAAACTCTCTAGAACACCCAAACAGAAAAAAATAAATGAAATGGTATTTGAAGATGATTAGCCTAAGGTTTTTACTGGCTTTGATCCATAATAATTCTCTAATGAGTCAACTAAAACATTTCTGTCATCTCTTGGAAAAAGATTGGTCCAACCAAGGAACATTCACCCATCATGACCAACAGAACATAGATTTATATGGCTTGACCAATAAGTCTTCAAAAGAATCTATTTTTATCATATACTGGTAATTATAGTAATATGAAGACTAAACCATTCCTATGTGGTCATCCCAGGCTCCACCAAAATTGAGGATTCATACAAGAATCATAATCGTAAGAATATGTATATCTCTCTATGTCTATCCATCCATCAGCAGATGGTATGCCATACTCAAAGGAACCTAATATCTCGTCAACTTGTAAAGGCCTTACAAAACAATAGGTAAAGTTAGGATTTATATCAGAGACTATAGCATGGGGAACTCCTTGAAAATAAAAAATCTATTTCACATAGTGACTTCCCAAATCCTTAGCATTGGTTGTATCATGAATGGGTATAAGTGAGCTGACCTAGTTAGTTGATCAATCATAACCCTTTTTTATTCTTCTTTTTAGGGGTACATTGAAACCCACCCATAAAGTCCCTAAAATATCATTCAACATCCATGTCATCACTTGAAAGGGTTTGAGAAAACTAGAAGGTTTCCAGTGCTCGACCTTGTCATATTGTGAATTATAACAATGTGAAATAAAGTTAGTTATGTCCAATGTCATACAAAGACACTAGAATCATTGCCTCATATCATAAATCATCTTTGTGGTTCTTAGGTGATCAAACCACTAGGAATTTTTGAAATTCTCAATTACAACATTTCTCAAGGTGAATGTTATAACGTACCAGTTCCTAAATTAGAGGATACCATTAGATGATAAAAACCACACTCCAATGGTATCCCCACCATAAAAAGAGTCTCTAATGTTATGGAATTTATCATCATATTGTTGTTCTTGACGAATCATCTCAAAAAGGGATACACATTCCAAGACAACCTTGTGCTCTACCTCTCAGAATCGTAAATGAAACTATGAAAAATAGCCTTCACGTTCCACTTTTCTCATGATACATTCATTTCATGGGTTATAAGTTTCTTACTTAAACTATCACCAATGAAATTATCCTTCCCCAGGGTGTAGAAAATGTCGTAGTCAAATGACTATCGGTGCTCCACCTAATGCCTCTACCAAGAGTTAAAATATTTTTGGGAGAATATATTACAGAATTTATTTTTGGGAGAATATAATGTATAAATTCCTCCAAAAGGTAATGATGCCCACTCTTAAGAACACGAATCACATATATGAGTTAAAGTTATGGTTTGCGTAATTCGTATTGAGTTTCCTAATTTAAATAGATCCATAGGCTACTACATGATAATATTTCATAATAACACAACCCAAAACTAAAATTGATTCATCAGAAAAGACCACATACCCTTGCCTGACCAATAGAAGCATGAACTCTGGCCTAGAAGTCCAAAAAATGTTTCAACTCATAGAAAAACTATGACATTAATCGTTCCAAGAGAACATAACCCCCTTCCTAGTGAGAGAAGCCATTGGAGAGTCCAACATTGTGAATTCTTTTAAAGACATGTGATAATGCCCCAGAAGAATAATGATTCTCCAAAAAAAGAAAATATATTATTGTTTCTCCCATGTCATATCATCTTTCACCATTTTGGGATCATCTAACATACCATGTTCCCTGACCACATGTTTCAATAACATTGCTTCACAAATCCAAATTCTACATAACGATTTATTTTTATATAGTTGGTGATTTCTAAACATATCCCTAAATTCTCTAAGACGATTCACAAGATCCTCCATGGAATGAGAGTAAACGAAGATGTAATCCACAAAGAACACCACAAATGTATCAAGATACTCATGGAAGATCATATTCCTTAAATCCATTAAGACTGAAAGATCATTGGTTAGAGAAAATGGCATGACAGGATACTCATAATGTCCATACCTAATCTAGAAGGTTGTTTTTGGAGTGCCATTTATTTTATTCTCAACCAGTGACTACCATATCGAAGATCAATCTTCATGGACCGCTTCTCTCCTTTCAACTGGTCAAATAGATCATCAATATATAGAATGAGATACTTTTCCTTTACCATAAATTATTTGAGTTTTGGGAAATTAATTCATAGTTTAACAGTTCCATTACATTTCATAGAAAAGAAAATAGGCACCACAAAATTTGACACACTCTGGAATATAAATCCTTTCTCTAACTGATCATCCGGTTGTGTCTTCAACTCCTTAAATTAAGATAGTTCGATATGGTAAGAAGGTATACATACTGGTTATGTATAATCCACTAAATCAATTAAAAATCTTCCACTGAATATAGTGGAGAAGAAAATAAATTATAAGGGAAAACATCATGAAACTTGACAAAAACTGGAGGGAGATCATCACAAAAATATTCCTACTACAGATCAAAATTGGACAACATTGTTACTTCCCCAACTATAGATTGGATGGTATGGATCTACTCAACTTGATTTCCCATTCACCCTAAATGATACAACACAACCCATTGGGCATGATAATGTAGAACCATTAAGGAAAGTAGTCAATTTAGTCCTTATCAACAATGATCCAATCGATCATGAAAATAACATCATGAGGTTTCAGGTCAAGAACCAAAAAGTCCTGGGTAATATCAATATATGATAAAGAGAATACACAAGTAAGAAAACAGAAAGCTGTTGTCTCATCATTTATAGGGGCATAATAAAATCTATTAAATAATAAAAATTATATAAAAGAATATTTACAAGTTTAAAAACTTGAGTTTATATAAACGAGTGATATGCACTTGTATAAAATCAACTAGTCACTAAAGTTGAATCTACAATTATAGTTCCACCCATAATCACTAGTCATGTATATTATTCCTCTAGAAACACATTAACTATATGAGGAATATTCCCTATTTATTTTTATATATAAAACCCCTCTGTTAATGTATCATTTGATTTAACCATAGTAATTTTTTTGTACAAATTATCATGTTCCAATACGTGGGGGAAAATTTTATAACATAATTTATAAATATGACCTGAGAATCCATAGGATATTTATATATTGGGAGCCTCAATGAAAAAACATTTTGTATACCTAGTATTTCCACACTCGAAGAATGTAAATGGGACTCTTCCAGGAACTCCATGAGTCCAAGAGGACTCCCGATTTCATGATCCACCACAAGGCTCATCACTCTTCAAATTTCCTTTAAAGTAACTCATAGAACTTCCACAGGGATAAAAAAGAAATCCCATAATCACTAAATTTCCCTATTGTCAAGTTCAACCAAAAAATAACTATCCACCAAATATAAATATTAATTAATATTAAATAAAAACACTGAAAATGGATATTTTGTTGAATACCAATCTCAATCCATCATGTCTTATGCTTCTAATTTGATACAATCTCAGGTGAATACAATACACGCTCTATAAATTGGTCTGCATACTTCATCATAGTCTAATTAGCCTGATGAATATTGGAAAACTCTATAGCACTGAATAACACCATAGATTCTAGACAGAACTAATTATTGAATAAAATGTATTAGTCATTCCAATATAAATCCTCATACTTATTATCCATAACCATCATATCCAACCATATTCATCGAGGTCCTTCTAGCTTAATAGTGGCATATTTTACCTTAATCAAATCAGAAATTTACAAAAAATTAAATATAATATATATATTTTCAAAAAAAATCCTCATACTATTTATGATCATTATATCCTTGGAACACAAGTAGATTATATAGAAGGAGCTCCTAAGAAGTATTCCAAGATTTATTACTCATAGGTTCCATAGCTAGAGCCAAAATGGAGAAGGGTGATTTTTCATGTCCCAAAGCATAGAAAACATTCCCAAATTATCTCAATATGATTTCAGTCCACATATAGATCCACTCATTATGGTTCTCCAGTAGCTTTATCCTTGTGCCCATTCAAATATCTTATTAGAGGCATGGTGCTATGTGACATAAATAGATAACACTGAATAACTTATAAGATTAATCAAATAAACAACTCATACATGTGAAATGGGAACAGAAGTCGCATTAGATAAAATATCAATGTTTCTATCTGAACCTATCCAAATAAAAATTTGGAAAAAGACTACCGTCAAATCAAATTATTCCTCAATATGCCTTTCCCAAACCACCGTTGGGGACATAAGGCTCGTTACTATGAGATCTATCCAGGAACACTGTCTTAACAACCTATTATGTCCTTACAAAACAACTCAATACTCATACTAACATGATGAATATATAAACAACCTACCCATTGGATACCACCTTTTGAAAAACCATCCCAGATACCCAGTTACCCTTAATAACCATGTAGGCTCTGACTTGGACTAAATGGTGTTCTTGATCCACAAGGGATGGTGTCTAGTACCTAGCATCATACAAGATCAAGAGGAAATTAATTTTTCCATAAGAAATTGGATGATAAAATATTAAATGTCAATATTCTCAACACTCCAATTGAAGAAATTACTAGAATCCAAACAGGTATAACAAAAAAGAAAACAATAAATAATTAAAGTACTCAATAAATGTAAAGATAAAACTTAAACATTCCAATGGAAACATCAACCCATGATTTCAATGGTTCCCCAAGTCACTACCCCACTTCATGGTCTAAAGGATCAACAACATCCACCACAACCAAGTAGAATTTTCCCTTTTCTCATACCGAGCATAATAAAATCTACAAATTCTCAATGTAAATGGTAGGGTTTGATCTATAAATCAATGTGGGTTCTCACCATGTTTTTCATAATAGATTCCATAATAATAATGAAAATTATTTTTTTAATTTTAATATAATAGGGCATGGAATAATATTTTTTTTATATTTAAAAAAAACATTAATTCATTTCAATAAATGGAAAACATTTCATATATATATTAAATAAAAAATTTATATATAAGAATTTATATAAATAATTTTTCATGATTAAAATAGTTCTATAATCAATTGAATATATATGAAAACATAAAAAAAAATTACCATAGTCATACACCCTAATGTATATTATTTTCCAGATATACAATCCTCACACATCTCAAATTATTGATCACAGCAAAGTATGTGAACACATGTCCCTTAGGCTCTGAAAAAATGGGACTCATGAACATCCCATCAAGTATAATCAGACTGGAGTATATTTTATTGTAGTAGTCATCATCAATCCAATGATAGGGGATCATGATCTAAGAATGCTTGTCCCTTATAGCCCACTAACTACCCAGCCTCTCATGTGCTAAATCAATCAATAGAAAGGGTGAAATAATCTCACTTTAAATCATTCATCATATACAATTCTATTTCCCAATTTTTAGTTTCAATATGCCAATTAAATTTCCAAAACAAAACATGGTTTTGTCACCATTTCATGAATTTTCTAACCAATACCAATCATAGTTATCAATCATTTCAATTTAAGACACTCTTTTTCAAAAAAATCTGAAATCATTTATTCATTTCAACCCTTTCCAAAATTCACCCCATAATTCAAATTCCATTTGAATTGGGATTTTCTCAAAATAAAAGCTATTTAAAATTACATAATCATATCACATACAATCATGGTTTTATAAATAAACTGAAATATATTTAAATAAATATATAAAATCATGGTTTTTAGATTCATATAAAATTTCAAATGGAACAACCTATCACTAATCCTAGAAATCAAATGATTAACACCCACAATGAGAATTCCAACATATATTGAAAGATAAAGAGATCTATAAATCAATCCTAGAATCATGATAAATCTAAAAAATGTTTATTTTCAAAACATATTTGATGATATATCAAACTCTAAGGATAAATTAATGTGTTATTGGAAAAAACAATATGATATGACATCTATTTAACCGAAGCAGATAGAATGAGACCAAACACTCATTGATTGGATAAGGAAATGGTTTTCAAGGGATAGAAACACTTTTTTAGGGCCATAAATCAGAGGAAAAAGTTTAAGGTTTATTGGGGTCCAAATAGAGGTTAAATTGGAGGGTTAAGTATTTTAAAAATAATTTTTATAGTAAATTAATATCATGTGCAAGGTTTTAAGGATAGGGATGCACTATCGGACAAACGAGTTTCCCTTACTATAAACACTTACTATAAGGGATGAATGGTTTCACTTTGGAGGGTGAAAATTTTTGTTAAACCTATTCCAACCCTATGAGTGACCATTTCCTAAGGCCACATGGTTTGGAGGGTCTGGTCGCATAGTTTGGACAACTCATACACCCACTTCTGGAGCACCATCAAGGGGAGTACAATTTTCATGGCCAAACATAACTATTTTCTTTAATAAAGCACCAAAAATGAATAGACCAAAGGGAATCCAAAACCCTATAAATTTAACTGAAAATAATCCTCAACATATGTATTATCAAAACATGGGTTTGGGAGTAACTGAAAATAAGCAACATGATGTTACACTTTTACTCAAATGTTGTAGTGGAATGTTAATCTAGAATTTTTGAAAGTGAATGTTTCTACACCATTGAAGATGATTTTTGTTAATCAATGTGAAATTGTTATTTCTAAAAATATCATCCCACACTCATGATCATATTTCATTTATATTAATATTCATTGCATAAAATATAATGTTTTTAGCATATATGTTTTTCTAGAATATATTTCAATGATGTGTAAAATTATTGATATTTTTACTAAATTTATACCAAAAGGAATATTTGAGTATTTGAGGTTGTAAATTCAAGTATAACATCGACTAAGTACTTCTTAATGTTATAAAGGATGTCCCCCCATCATGGTTTATATTACGGTAAAAGTGGGGGATATAAAATGAAACTTTTTAAGATGATTTAACAATAAATTATTTAATGAACCTGAAGTTGTGGTTATCATAAAATGTGTAAGGGAAGAACAAAAAATGGAAGGGTGTAAAATTTGAGAATTAAAATTGTGCATAAATATAAAAGTGACGATGAGTATATCTAAACATTGCCACAAATGTTATTGTCACGATGGAATGTAATTCCTTCAAAAGAATTACTTTATCTGATAGTGTGGTGTCAGGAAACGTTCTTTTGAGAACAGTTGCGTTTTGGTAAAATTTGAAATTTTTTATTTGTTACATAAATATGATGTGAAAATTAATGAGTGATGAAAATTATGAGCGTTAAAATTTGTTAACAAATTTTATCAACAAAACCAATGGGGGAGATTGAAGATCATTTATGATGTTTTTCTTTTTTATATATTTTTTGGAAACTACATTTTTTTAAATATATTATTCATAAAATAGTAAATGAAGAGTATTTATAATTTATAAAACATTTGTATTGATGTTTTTTGAGAATAAGAGTGTATAATGTCATAATGTTCTTCATATATAAAAATTTATAATGTTTTTGAGATTAATAATGTTGGAAAGTCATTGAGATTAAATGGATAAAAGATTCTAAGATAATGAAATTTAAAAAGTTTTTGAGATGATATAGGTTAGATTTTTTGGATTTTAATAAATTTATTGAGATTAGTAATGTTAAAATAGTAATATAGTCATAAAAAATGAATTTCAAATAGTTGTTTAAGATGAAAAAAGAAAAAATTTAGAAAATTTTGAAATTTTAATGCTTCCTTAAAGAAATTTATAACAAATTCAAATAATTCTAAGCTATTTTTTTCTATAATCTTCTTCATATATAAATAAGAATTACAAAAATGAGTAGATGTTTTTAGGTGAAATGATAAGTGAATATTTTTTAATTTTCATGAATTAAAAAATATGAATTTTTTGATGTAGATTTTAGGATGCCGAAGTTTCTAAAAAGATCAGAGTATGAATATTATGATGTTCAAAGAATTGAAAGTTTTATGATCACATGATCCATCAGAAAAATCATCAAAAACCATTCTTATTAAAAAGTATATTGTTTACTAAAAGGAAAAAATGAAATAACTTTAACAAGTTTCAAGGGTTAAGTTTCTTAAAAATGGAAATCTATAAAAAGATGACACCACTACCTATCAGTGGTACTGCATTCCTTCAAAAACATCAGAAATTAACTAATTTTACAGATCAATAATAAACAAAAACGTGAACATATGTAAATTGATTGTGTGGAAGAAAAATCAGTCACATGAATAAATAAACCAACCATGTTTATTGACTGTAATTAAGTTGATCAAAAACATGTATTAGTGGATCGAACACTTGAATTATCAACATAATATTAAGATGAGTTAGGAAATAAATTGTAAAAGATAGTGTGACATCATGATCGATTGTTTGACTTTTTGATAGATAGATCAACTAATTGATCAATTTTTTCACTTCAAAATCAAATAATTACTCTTTATAAATTAATATCATTGTTATTTCAAACAACCTCTATCCATAATCAACCTCTTATAAACATCTCAGACCACATTTCACAATTTATTAATGGTTTTTAAGAATTATTTTTCACATTAAAGTATTTCTGCAATATATATGCTCATGTGAGAGTATCATTAAGAAAATCAATACATATAACCTTCAACCATTTTAATACTGCATCAATTTATTATCGTACACTTCATATAATATAAATTATGAAAAACTAAACTTGGATGGACTCTTTGAACTCATAGGTCTCTGAAACCTATAATCAGATATCCATTTTAAAATAATAATAACATCCCTTAAAGTTGTTCATAGTATCTAACACTTCCTCTATTATAATCTATTGTACATAGTAATGGTAATCTTCCTTATATTTTTTTTAGGCTTTTCCTTGATGTTCATGTATTTCAATCATTAGAATTATGGGGTTTCCATTAGAACCAGTCGAGCTAGCTATTCCAATGTATCGAGTAACTCTTCCTGACATTTCTTACAAACGAATTAATCCTTTGTAACACTAATAAAAGTTACATAATTATTCTTTTCCCACTATTCATCACTAGAATATACATAATATATTTTGTGGATAATTATAACCCAACACCCATATCATGCACTCATACATTTACATTCACATTATAAATTGGAAATTAACCAAAAAATACAACATTAAAAATATTCAATCTAAAACAAAAAATGAATATAATTTTTGGGAGATTGTATTTGATATTTCACATGTATATAATTTCTCTCATGAATGGTATATATAGGTTTTGTGAATTATTTTTTAGGTTCTAGCTTAGCCATATGTACTTATTACACATGGGGATTACAATTATATTTATGTACATTGACTTACACAGAATGTTCATAAGTTATATACATTTCATTACAATATATATATATATATATATATATATTCTTATATATGAGAAGATTGTGCCCCCTATTTGAGGATATTGAAATATGGTATATCCCTATCATAGGATATTTGTCCTCTCAGGATAGAGTGAGTATACAATATTACCTAGGAGTATGATTATAAATCTATACATACATGAATACTTGTATTCATTCATTTATATATATATATATATATTGTAACATCCCTGTTCAGGGTGCCGCCCAGATTTTCCCCGTACCCGGTTGGTCAAATGTCCTCAAGCACATTTCCCCAAATACCAGAGGCATCCAACTAGTAGTGAGGGCCTTGGGTGTGATAGTGGGGAATCTATGCCCTCATAGGCAGAGTAACATGATAGAAACAACTAATAACAATAATATACAACATTGGAAGTAGTAATAACACAGAGAAAGTAAATAACAGAAGACTAATAATATAAACAATTATAGCATATATATATATATATATAATTATGCATGTCACAAGTATCATGGAAAGTAGACAGACAAGTTACAATGCTAGAAATACAATAGCAAAACCAAAGTAATAAAATAGTATATAAATCCAACAACATTGCAAGCCTCATCTTTGTCCCCTACCCTCCATATCCACAACAATCATGTACCGGATGTAGAATGGATCTTTCCCTTATCTATACCTACAACCATATAATCTATTTGGGTCCAAAAACATGACCCAAACAGGGTGTGAGTCAAATCCCAGTAGGAAACCCCCACAATATATATGCCTAACTATTAGTGAGTATATATTGAAGGTAAAAATGGAAATGCAGTAAAGAAACTAGGAGTACACAAAAGTAACCAATCCTATAGTTTCCATTTTCATTAATTATCATTTAATGTTCAACATTTAATCAGTCATGTATCAAAAATAGGTATCTCAAAACCCTAACATACTAGACCGAATCCAAGATTCTATTTTGTCTTGGGAGATGCGTCACAAACATTAAATATTTACATTAACCCTCTAGGTAGCTCACATTGTCTAACCCTCTAGTCTCGTAATGAAATAAAATAGAAAGACACTCTATGGAAGCACTCACATTCAATGCACTATACAGTCTTTCCATAATAACTACAGACTTTTTAGGGAAGCATTCAATGTCAATTACTCCTATGATGTCATTAAATAACTATAGACACTTTGAGGCAGAACTCACCTTCAATACTCTGTGTGGTCTCGTAGCATAAAATATAATAGACACTCTGAGGAAGCACTCAATGTTAATTCACCCTAAGGTCTAACGACACCATGTTCTCACAGACCTGTGTTATTGAATTGTGCATATATGATATCAATCATCCCAAATTAATCTCAAACACTACATGTATAAACATTTCAAATGAATATCAAAAGCATTTAATAGGAATTAAAAGATCAATAAGTTTCATCCTATCAAGCAAGGTAAGGAAACAAGGTCTTCCTTATAGGCACACTATACCAAATGGCCTTGAACATTCAAACGAGGAAACACGCCCATGTGGTGTTCTCTAAACATGAAAGATCAGATAACAACACATAAATAAACCCTTAATTAAATAATTATCCTTTGGTAGATTGTATAGGTTTTAATTAATTTAACCTGAAATACCCGAAACATGTGTAATTGGCACATTGGAATATAAACTCAAAGACAGAAAATGAAAGGCATCCAAACACCTACCTCGATGTAGTGTGACGAACCCTCTAGTACATTGGACCTTGAATTGGACTATAACTTCTCAAATCTATAAAAACGTAAAAAAACTTATCCTCGAATAACTCCTGAATGAAGAGAAATCATGAGAATAGGCTCAAGAAGAAGGAATAACTCACCGAAGCGATTCCAACACAACCAGTGGTTTGGATTTGGAGAACGGATGATGGATCAGTGTCTTAGAGAAGAATCATTGCTCTCAGTCACTTCTGGATGAATCAAGGTTAGAAGAAGATGAATATACAGATTAGATGCGAGCCCATAATAAATAATCAAATAAAAAGAAACGTACATGGTGTGTTCATTTAATGTACATGCAGTGCACATGGCTTAACTGAACCCCACATTAGGCGGTCTCCAAGTCACCTCACATTGACATGTACTCATCCGTTATATGGAAAGTACATAGCTACCTGTGAAAACCCATTACACGACGTGTATTCTTACGTACATGGTGTGTACTTATAAATTTTCTATATTTTCCCCTTTTTCTCAAAAACACCTGAAAACAAGATCTATACCTGAAATGATGATTTGGGTTCTTAAAAACTTCCCCCCTTAATGAAATTTTTCCCCGAATTTCCCTAAAAATGTGGTGACGAAGAAGAATCCTTGAACAACTCTAGCCACTACGATCGTACATCGACCTCCCTCTCCCATGCCTCATCCTCTACTCGCTCGTGCTTCCACAACACTCATACTAGAGGAACATACCAGACATAGAGAACCTTCACACTACGATCAATAATCTAGATAGGATGCTCCTCAAAAGATGCGTCCACCTCTAACTCATCCTCATTGGGTTGAAAAACATTAGATGATTTTGAGAAGTAAGGTCTTAGCAGAGAGACATGGAAGAAATCTTGCATAGCCCAATACCTCTGAGGTAAATGCAACCGATAGGCAACCATCCCAACTCTCTCAAAAACCTAAAATGTCCCAACATATCTCTATGAAATATTTACCTATCTCCTAATCCTCTTATGTCCCAACCTCTATGTGATAGGTAGTAAAACATGATCTCTGACTTAGATCTACAAAGGTCATCTTCGTCTATCAACATAAGACTTCTTCCATGATTGAGCAGTAGCCCTCCTCTTCTGAATCAACTGTACTTGTTTGTGGTATCCTGGACAAGATGAGGTCTGAGCATAGCTGCCTATCCTGCCTCCATACAACATACGGGTGATCAGTATAGCCTACAATACAAAGCCTCAGAAGGTTCCATCTGAATAGTTTCCTAATTACTATTATTGTAGGACAACTCCCCCAGAGGTATGTGCTTCTCCCAAGATTCTCCAAAATCTATGACACATTCTAAAATCATGTCCTCCAGCACCTAAATTGTGCACTCAGATTGGCCATCTGTTAGGGGATGGTAAGCTATACTCAAAAGTTCATGTGTACCCAAAGCCCTCTATAGTCCCTTCTAGACCCAGAAGTAAAATGAGCATCCCTATCTAAAAATATGGAGTGATGAACCCCATGTAAAAATACAATATCTCAAATGTAAAACTGTCTAATCTCATCCACACTGAATGACTCCTTGAATTGAATAAAATTTTGAATCCTTTATGAGTCTATAAATGACAACCCAAACTACATCATTCCCTCAAGGAAACCTCGCTAAACCAATCATGAAATCCCTCATGACATCATTCCACTTACACTTGGGAATGGGTAAATACTATAAAAGCCATGCGGGTTTCTGATGATCTTCCTTCACCTACTAACTGGTGGAATATCTTATCAGAAAACTAGAAACATCTCATTTCATACATGGACAACAATACTGATAGTGTAAATCTCGATACATCTACGTGACACCTGGATAAAATGCCCTAACAGAGGAATGAAAATCCCACATTACCTCCTCCCGCAGGTATGATGACACCCATACGCGTACATGAAAATGAATGATCTCATTCTCATCTACAGTCCATCTAGGATTAGGGTCCTCTCCTAACACACTCTCATGTAGGACTAAGACTTCAGAATATGGTTTCTTCCACATTTACACTCAATCAAGTAGAGTAGATGTAACAGTTCCATAAGAAAGAAACATTTTCCCCTATCTATTGTGATCCTCCAAATGAATATCAAATAATACATCCATAAGATTCCACTCACTACTGGCTTCCTAAACTGCCTAAAAATGAGTCCTATGTCTCAATGCATCAGCCACTACATTGAATTTCCTAGGCATGTAGACAAGCTCAAAGTCAAAGGATGAAGGCACTCAACCCACCTTCACTGCCTCAGATTCTAGTCACGTTGGTTAAAGATATACTTGAGACTTTTCTGGTTAGTGTATAACACAATATGATCTCCGAGAATGTAATGTATCCAAAAGTGCAAGGCATTAACAACTGCAGTCAACTTGAGATCGGGTGTCATGTAATTCTTCTCATTCGTCTACAACTATTGAGACCCATACGCGACAACTCCTTCCCCCTGCATAAGAACTACTCCCAACATGATACCTGAGGAATCATAGTAAACTATGTTACTCTTTACAAGATCTTAAAAAAATAGTATCAGTGATGAAATAAACCTCCCTTTAGCTTTTGAATGGTTGAATCACAAAAAATATGAACATGAGTACTTCACACCCTTCTTAGCCAGGATCTTCATTGGCTCTTAAAAGCATGAAAAGTTTTTATAAGGATTATGTAGTAATAATTCCTCCCTAGAAAACATCATACCTCAAAGTCATTCTTCAAATTCTCCTAGTAAACTACTGCTCTCAATTTCTCTAGGTCTATTGATAATATTTTCTCTGAGATAATATGAGCCAAAAAGTGAATTTGGCCTATCAAATAGTGGAATTTTGAGATCTTATCATATAAATGATGCTCCCTTAGTGTACTCAAAATGATATCATGATGGATAGCATGCTCGCATTGACTGTGAGAGTAAACCAAGATATCCTCTACAATAACTACCAAAAGGAGTCCAATTATTGATGGAACACTCAGTTCATCAGTGCTATAGAAACTGAAGGTGTGTTCATGAGATCGAATGGTGTAACCACATACTCGTATAGAATATACCATCTCTGAAAGGCTATAAGTGGTGTATCTGATGGTCTAATACACAACTGTTGATAACCAGATCTCAAGTCAATGTTTGAGAGCACCTTGGATCCTCAATGTTGATCAAAGAGATCATCAATCCTCAGAAAGGGATATCAGTTCTTGGCCATCAACTGGTTTAGCTTCTGATAATCCACACAATTTTTAGGGTATCATATGCCTTCTTTTCAAAACGGATAGGGGAACCCCAAGGAAATTTACTGATTCAGATGAAACCCTTTTTCTGCAACTCCTCTAACTACTTCATGAGCTTCTGTAATTAAAGTTTAGCCATCCTATAAAGAGGTATAGACTCTGGTACTACCCCAAGAAAAAATTTAATATAAAATTATATGCTTCACTCTAGAGGAAAACCTAAAAAAGTCATCTGGGAAGACATCCTGAAAACAATCAACCTCTAAATAAAAGTCCACCTATGAAGACCCCAGGTCATCTAGATATAAACAAGAAATTTAGACTGTGAGTCCTCCTAACCCATGATGCCCGGGTCCCACTCTTCTCACCCAGAAAACCCATTTTCCCTTATGTAGAAACAATCCACCCTATGGTGACATGAAACTCACCTTATGTTGACAGAAATTGACCACAGCCTAGACGGGAACTAACCAGTCCAGTTTGAGAATGACGTCATAGCCCATCATCTTTAATACCTAAACGTCCCATAAGATGTGACACCACAACAACCTAAAGAGTGAACTCTTTTCACTGACATACACTAGCCATTCTAGTCCCCAACAGAGTGTCTAGTGTCTAGATATCAGTAAAAGTTAAGATACAGAGCCTAAGGCTCTCCACAGTAGGAACATATATAAATCTATCAGAATATCTTGAAACGAAAAGATCAGAACCTAAAGCTAAGGCAACCAAATTCATACATCTAACAATAGAGGGTCTGAGATCCTACTCCTCCTGGATTTGCTCCAGCACAAATGCATGACCTATGCCCCAACCCTGGAAGCTATCTATGATCCTTGAGCTGGTCCACCCTATGGCTGTCGAAAACCCTTTGTTTGAACAATGCATCCAAAACCACCACCATGGAATGAATGTCCTGAATAACTCCATCCCCAAGTCTGATGTTGGACTGATAGTCCTTCTTCGGTGTGAGGAGTCGAAACAGATCCTCCCTTTCTTGTAGTTGGAAGGAGAGAATTACAGAAACACTGAATATGTACCATCTTAATAAAATATCGGAACTCAAATGGGACTCTCGGTCTCTGAGGATTCTTATGTCTTCCCTTCCCACGCTGGTAGCACAACACCTGGATACCTAAAGGAAAACCCCCCCTACTCAGCTCTCTATGCGTAGACTCTCGACAACACTACCTACTATAAGTCATAAGGGTACCAACTCTGGATATTGAACCACTCTGGCCCACAGCTCCAGAATCCCTCAGGTTTTAATCGGTGATCAGTTCCTGATTGACTATAGAAGTTAAAAAAGTCAACCTGAAGATATTAAACTGTGATCAGATATCATGCCCGAGACCATCCTCAAACTTCCTCGCCATAAATAACTCATCACCCCATAGAATGGTTGTGAAGCACTACAGCTCTGTGACGTAATAATAATACTCTATGACTGAGAGTGACCTTTCTCTAAAATCATGAAATATCGAGCTCGGCCGGCCCTCAAATATTTTAGGTAAAAGTAGTCATATAAGGAATGTTGGAACTTATCCCAAGACATAACCCGCTAACATCCCACATATGATATCACATCCCACCATCTCTTGGAGGAATCCTGAAGCACGTACTAGAGATATTCACCATTATTTATAGAATAATCTCGAGATGATCGAAGATAGAAGACATGGCTTCTAACCGTGACTCCATATCCTTAGGTCCCCAATACCTAGAGAGAGTGGGAGGATGTTGCTGCTAAAATACCTGCATCATCACTTCCATAGATAGGGAAGGATGCAATGCTTCGTGGAAGGTCTGCATCATCCTCATAAGGAATTCTTAGAACTGTGAAACAAAACCTATATACATAATGATGGCTGGTGCCATGATGGGAATGACGAGAGGATCTGCTGGTAGTCCCTAATCTATGATGTCTGGTGTCTGATCATTTCTGTGTATCTGGTGTACAACCGGAGGATGCCTCCGTGGCATGACACTGCAAGGAAAAACACACTCCTCAATTCAAGATTATCAAGGACTAAAATATAAAAGTGTAGGAAAGGAACAGTAGAAATAAAAAATTCACGTTTTTCAAAATAGGTATACACTGCGTGTATGAACCCTACACAGATTCTCCCCGTAAACTTTTATCATGGAGTGTACCTCTTCTAAAACTGGTCATGTTACACCCCTACACACAGTGTGTTCCTCCTCAAGACATGACATGAACATGAATTTTTTCTCTTTCCCATGTTCTTCTACCTAGGTGACACTACACTGCATGTTCACCCGAGACACAATGTCTGCTAGAAGGATTTCACAAACCTGTGTTGTTAGTTACACGACCAGGTACACGGTCTCTATAACATGTAATATACTACCAGTACATGGTGTGTTCCACCAAACAATTCCCAACCTCATGTCTCTGCCCACACAGTCATTCAAATTGTTAAGGACTACACGACGTGTACATATAGTACATAATGTGTACTTAAGAAAAACATTTTCTTCCTGAACAAAAGGATACATGGCATGTATTCAACATCACACATCGTGTATTCTGGATTTTTCCGAACATTAAGCCTTAGAAACTACTCTGGAACCCCCTAAAAACACTATAACAAACATTATAGAGAAAAATTATGATATGTGGGGGCCTCTACTCACCATGAATCAAAGCATGGAACCATATTCATGTATATTACAAATTATAATAGTGAAATCAATCACATGATCCCTAAAATTCTGATCCATGAGGGCCATAACACCTTAGGGACCAACGTTTGGCGCGCATTCAAATGAAATTTTAAGGTTTCCTATACCCTATCGAAATAGAAGGTATTCAATTAAGGAATATATCACAACAACATCCATATCTATCACAACATCTATCACAACAACAAAAAATAAGTAATACACCATAAATGGCATGACACGAATGCATGACATGTGATCTCTAGTAGGTGCCTATATGATGCATGCGATTCCATACCCTCAACTTATTGGGTTACAAATGAAATAGAACTTCAATAATATCAATAATAACAACACAAAACATGTGAATCAACCAATGGTGAAATCAAATCAACTGTAATAATTGAAAAACGAAAAAAATGTAATATTCAAGGTAACATGGATTTTAACTATACACGGGTTAGCTAATCCCGAGCACATATTATTACCAACTACCTATTCCTTTATGTCCATGTCTATAAGATCCTAATAGTAAGCCTAAGAAGAAAATAATTCCTCTGATAATACATTGTAACATCCCAGTTTCGGGTGCCGCCTAGAGGTTCCCTATACCTGGTTGGTCACATGGCCTCAGGCACATTTCCCCAATTTCTAAAGGCTTCCGAATAGCAGCAAGGGTCTTGGGTGTGATAGTGTGTAAACTATGCCCTCATATTCAGAGTAACATAGTATGAAAAAATTGAAATGATAATATACAACAACAGAAGTAGTAATACCTTATAATACGTAAACAACGGAAGACAAATAATATAAAAAAATATATCATATATATATATATAAATAATGATGTGTGTCACAAGTATCTAGGAATGCATCCAAACAAGTCAGAATACTAGAAATACAATACTAAAACCATTGTACTGAAATAGTAAATAACTCCAATAGAAAATCAATCCTCAACATTGTTCCATGCTCTCTAACTCCATAGAAATCATGTAATTGATGTATAAGGGCTCTTTACCTTATCTATACCTGCAACCACATAATCTATTTGGGTCTAAAAATATGACCCAAATAGGGTGTGTGATGATCCCAGTATGAAACAACACCCAGATCTATTCCTAATTGTTAGTGAGTATATATAGCTGGTAAAAATGGAAATCCAATAAAGAATCTATGAGTACACAAAAGTAACCAATCATACATTTTCCATTTACATTCATAAGAATTTAATGTTCAACATTTAATCATGTATCAAAAACATGTATCTTGGAAGACTACCTAACTAATCCGAATCCAAGATTGTGCTTTGGCTTGGAAGATGCATCACAAACATTCAATATTCACATTAACCCTATGGGTAGAACACATAGTCTAACCCCTCTAGTCAAGTAATTAAATAAAAGGCAATGACACTTTGTGGAAGCACTCACAGTCAATTTCTCTTATAGTATTTCCACAATAACTAGAGAATCATTGTGGAATCACTCATTGTCAATTCCCCCAATGGTATCGTAACGTAACTCTAGAAAATATGAGAGAGAACATAGCATCAATCCAACATGTTGTCTCATAGTGAATAATATAACAGACAGTCTGGGGAAGCACTCAATGTCAATTCCCACTTGGTCTAACTACACTATATTCTAACATCCCTATGTAATTCAATAATTCATATATGATATATATATGCACAATGTAATCTCAAATACAACATGGATAAACAATTCCAATTCCTATCAATTCTATTTAACATGTAACAAAACAGAAAACAGTTTCTTCCTATCCAGCAAGGCAGGAAACAAGGTATGCCTCATAGGTAAAATGTACCAAATGGCCCTAAACATTCAAACTTGGAAACACACACATCGGGTGTTCTTTAAACATGAAAATTCACATAACATCACATCACCAAACCCTTAATCCAATAATCAATCTAAGGTAGAAATAAAATAGTCCAATTCCCTAAACCCAAAATACCTGAAACATGGGTAATTGGTACTTTGGTATATAAACACAATGAAAAACAACAAAATGAAATAAACCAACTACCTTGATGTAGTATGATGAAAACTATCAAACGTCGGCCCTTGAATCGAACAAGAACATCATAGATCTACAAAAAAATCAAAAACAATCAACCTCGAATATCTGATGAATGAAGAGAAATCAAGAGGAGAGGCCCTAGAAGAAGGAATAACTCACTGATGCGACTCCAACGCGACTGAAAATGTTTGATTAGTTGAACGGATGATAGATCGGTGGCTCAGATACGAATTTTCTCTCTCAGTCACTTCTAAAAAAACAAGGTTAGAAGAAGATGAATATAGAGATTAGATGTGACCCTAGTCAGATTAATCAAATAAAAATAAATGTACGTTAAGTTTTCATTAAATGTACATGTCGTGTACATGCCTTAACCAGCCCCCACATTAGGTGGTCTCCAGCTCACCTCACACAGCCATGTACTTAGTGGTAACATGGATACTCACGACAACTGGGTACATGGTGTGTAATCCTATATACATGGCATGTACATATAAATTTTCCTAATTCTCCCATTTTTCTCAAAAACACCCGAAAAATAAGATCCATACCTAAAATGAAGATCTGGGTTCTTACATATATATATATATATATAAATATATGATACATCATATAGATTATAGATATCTTCCAACATCTCTAATTAATAGGATTCTCATTGCATATAGGTACTATATTATGATTCTAAGAACAGATCAATACCTTCTTGGATAGTATATAAGAAATTTTTTAAATCAATATAGTAATATGAACTCTATCAATTTTTTGGATAAAAAATCATAACTAATTTCATGGCATAACTACTTTCATACTTTCCTACATTATATTTCTCCATTATACACTTACCTTTATGAAAAAGCAGTTGATGTTGGGTGGTGATTTCCACTTGGTGAAATATACTCACCCCTAAATGTTCTTCGTAGATAATGTGTATATATATTAACTTGTGTGACCCCGGTAGAAGTTAAGACTTATTATATGATAGATCAGTTTATAGAAGAAACTGTTGTCACATCCTACGATGTATGGAGTTTAGGTGAATTATTTTTTAGTCTTTGATGGATGTGTGTAGGGAACATAGTATCCTTATACATAATTATTTAAACATAGGGGTATACTTTTAGATTTTCCATTTGAGAAATATAGGGAGAATTTAGGTGGCACAAATTGATTATATTTCATTTTTAAAAATTACGAATAATTTTAAAGAATATATGAGTGTTTTAGACTATGATATGATATATATAAATGTTTATATAGTTAATTAGTTGTTTTTAACATATTACACATTTATAAAGTAGTCCTATAGGGGAGACTTGCCTATGTGACATAAATATCAGGAGACCCCATGGGTAATGTTTAGAATTTGTCTAGAAAATTTATGATCATTTAATCATGTTTATAACTCATAAATATAGAAATTCATCTACTAAATTTATTTTATTTATCTCTATATATTTATTTATACATTTAGTTATTAAGAGGTCCAATTGATGTATTTTTTTGGCCCTATAACACCCTTTAAATAAATAATCCTATAATAACATGATTTATAACAAGGGTTTCACTTTCTTAAAATTTTAGGGTATTTTTGGTTTATAAATTTAGAAAATTTATAAGGAATATTCCATATCAAACCCTTAAAAAATTGGACACTTCCACTCAATGTACATTTTTATAAGAAAAACTATATCTGATATTTACAATCTTATTTCAATCATGAGCCTTTTGATTTATTAAATACACATCACCATTAAACATTCAATAATTACAACATATCCATAAGTCCTATGAAAAATTTTAAAAAGGTCGTATGATCATGAAAACCACAGTAATGGATATAAAAAACAAATGAAACATGTCAATATGTTCTAATTTCATGAAATACAATATTTTTTTTATTTTTTTACATAATAAATTTTGTAGAAAAGAATAAGAATTTACATACACATTAAATCAACTTAAAAAATATATGTTTTTATATAAAAATTTTTTAGAAAGAATAAATTAAAAATAATATTCTTGAAATTTACTTAAGAAAATATTTGAACACATGATAACAAATCATTAACCTTTAGAAGATCATAATAATTCCTTAAATTATGAGTTAATTGAATTTTCTAATTAAATAAAACACATTATTTAAAAATTAAATAATGAATTGAAAAACCATAAAAGTATCTTAAGAAATTATCCTTCAACTATCCTTTACAATGTAATCACTTGACTAGAAAATTTTCACATCTCATAGGGGAAACCAATCACTGGTAACCTCTATCACATTACCATATGCATTAGAGACCTATACTGAGCTCACCCATTAGAAGATATATTTTTAGATAACCTGTCCTTCATATAAAATATCAATGAACAATATAATCAAAAAATTTCACATATATATTAATTTAACCATATAACATATTAATAATGTCATTCAACATATTTAAGCATCAAAATGAGAAGAAATTACAAATACTACAGAAAAATATTCAAAACTAAAAAATTATAGAATATTATGAAAAATAATTCCATTGAAAATAAATAAGTCAACCTAAAATATAATCTTCAATGAATATAATGATAATTATTTTGGGAAAATCTATTCCATCAAGGGATGAGCCCGTAAGGGGAACCGTGTCTCTAGGGTTTATCCCTGTCGCCACTTTCTCTTCTCCAGCTAAGGGCGGTGGTGACTCCTCTCTTCCACACCACTACTTGCCGTGATCTTGGTGTGCAGTGATCTTTCTATGGCTCCATGGGCTTGACTATCATATATTATCATCATTTTTGCCCCACTTCATTCCCCATACTCTATCTAGGGTTTCTTACGGCGGCGCGATGAGTCCATGGTTGAGTCCCAGTTCTGCGGTCTGAGAGGTGTAGCCTAGTTTCTGCGCCATTTGTGGGAGCATTTGGATTTTCTCTGTGGTTTTAGAGGGAGGTCTTGAAGGCAGATATGGGATTAGGGATCTGGTTTGTGATGTTTCTTTTAATTAGGCATGTTTTGGTTTTTAGGTTCCTTCCATTCCGGTGAGGTTTTTAACTATTTGGATTTCTAAATTGCGGTCTCATTTTGGTTGAACTTTTGTGTGAGATATGTGATTTCTTGATGAAGTTTTTATTTTTGATTAATTCTTTTTTTGGTGTGAAATTGGAGTCTATGTTGATATAGATGATGATAGTGAAGTGTTTGTGGTTTATTTAATTCGGTTTGTGTTGGTTGCTGATGGAATATGCAAAGATAGTGCTATTTTTTGTGAGTCTGATGCGGTGGTTTTGGCGACGAGGAGGATGGCTCTGACAGGCGTTTCTTGATCAGCCGATGATGATGGTTTTGGGTTCATGGGTGCGACATGGTCTGCAGATCACGTCAATTTTTGGTTCGAGTCTATGGCATTTCTCTTCATTTGAATTTTGAATATGGTTTTCCCATCAATCATATTACATTGTTGAAAGTATTTTGTGGTGATTTTGAATCAGCTATCTGGAATTGTATGGTCCCACTCACCCATAAAGCTGATTTTTAAAATCAAATAATAATATAATTTTCATCTATTTAATCAATAATCATTAAAACTAATTTTTTTACACATTGGTAAAGAAATTCAAGATAGAGTCATATGGAAAATTTTGCAAAACTTCCTTTTAAATTATTTCTAAATAGAGTAAAAAAGTTGAAAATAATAATTATGATCCTTTTAACAATAAATAATAACATTAATAAATAAATTAAAATTCCTCAACCTAGAATAAAATAAGTTGAATTGAAAACATTGAAACAATATTTTTAATGTAAAGTCTCTTAACTCATTTCCCAACTCATATCCTTCATATGTATACCATCCTAAGAAATAAATTTTTTTTCAAATTGATTAATTACCCATTTTGTGTAAATTATATTATCATTTTTCACTTTATTTCATTATTAATATGTTTTATTTAGATAGTAAAATGGGTAACCTCAAATTGAATGTTTTGAGGATGTTAGATTTAAATGTCCAAAATTACTTAGGTAGGTTATATATTGAAAAATAGATCATGATTTTCTCATAAATATAACATTAATAATGAAAAAATCACTATTTTCATACATTAAATAAATAATTTTAACTATACATAAATGGTGGATGTGAATAATCAAATACGCTGAATTCTGGAGGCTATAGTCTGCATATACGCATGAAAGACATTATAATTTTTCTACAAGATGGAAAATAAATAAGATATATAATATTTTAATTTAAAAGAATCATAATTATTTAATACATTCCATATTTATTCATTATTTACATCCATATGACTAACCCATTGAGAAGGTAGTAAAAAATGAATAACATTTCTTCATAGAGGTGGTATTCCACATACACGCACAAGCGACATTAACATTACACAATGTATTGAAAGTGTAAAACAGAAAGAAATATTTTATATTCCCCAAATAATAATATTTTCATAAAAAAATATATTAATTAATTCCATCTTTTTAAGCAGTATTTTAAGGAAGTGATGGAAAATGAGAAACATCACTTCATGGATATAGTTGTCCACACATACAAACATGCGATGTTTTCATTTTCCATAGGATGGAAAGGATATGAAAACATGTTTTACCATAATAATTATAATTTTTATGTATATTTAATGTATTTATTTTATTATTTAATCATGATAAAATAATATTTAATGTAGTTATAAGAATAAAGAAACAATAAACAATCAGTTAATAATTATACCATTTCTTAGGAAAACCAAATTTTCTAACACCTTAATCTTTAATTGGTTGGTGTTCTGGTTTGGAAATAACTACTAAGAAATGAAAATATATTTTGGGAAGGTAATTGGGTATATAATTTTAAATATAATGGCTCATGTGATGTCTATAAAAGATGATAGATGATTCATTTTTATAAGTGAGGTGGGTGGAAATCATTTAAATACATGAAATATTAATATATAATAAGTGTATAAATAAATTAAAATTGTTAAAAAGTTAATATAATATAATATATTGAGTATAAGGTTTATATATATAAACTATTAAAATATTGAATAATTTTTTTGTCATTTTAAACCTTATCTTTTGGTTTAACTCTATCGTTAATCCTATTTAACTATAAACATTATAACAAATTTTTCATTATTTTAGGGTAATGAATGAAATATTAAAAATAAAAAGAGGCACATAAATGGAGAATTAAATATATACTATATTACTTTCCTTAAAGTTGATTTATTATTGGAAATTTATTATTTTTTTATGCAATAAAAATGATTTTTAAACATGAAAGAGCATCAAAAATTCATTTTTAGGACAACATAAAAAAATTACAGTAAAAGAACCATGATAAAAATTTAATTCTAATATAAAAACATAAATAAAAATATATTATTCTAATGTATCTAGATATCCAATGAATACCATAAATCATTAAAATAATTTGACATTTAATATTTTTAAAACCATTTATTATATTATTAACTATGCTTGCAGAGGCGATGTGTCAGTGTTACGTATTCATTCAAGTTAATTATACCATCACTAAAAATTAAAAACAAATTACTATAACAAAATTACTTTTTTAACATATAATTTTATGATATATATTATATCATATATAACTTTTTTCTCTATCCAAATTATGACAACATAATAACTAAGAGAGCGTGAATATTTGTAGTTACCCTTAACAAAAAATAATATAATGTTTGTAATCAAATAAATATAGCACATAAATTCCATATTTTCGAATATATGATGATGTGGTTATAAATAATAAAATAAAATAAAAATTAATATCCAATTTTATGGCCATATCAAAATGTTTTAACCTTAATTATCCCATTTGACCCCTTAGAGTGGTTACAACATTTTTACCATAGTTATTATTCACTGTTATAAAAAATGAAATTAAACTCATTAGTAACTTTTAATCTCCTAATTCAAAATATGAAATTCATTTTTCAAAATTTTATATCCATATGTTTTTTAGAATTAATATTATTATAAGATCATTAAAGACAATGAAAAACTATTTTTATGAAAATAATCATTCTAAGATAAAAAATGATTTAATTCCAAAATCATGTATAATGTTTATTACCATATAATTTACTGAATTTTTCATAAAAAAATGAAAATTATGTTACTTAAAAATATCCTAATGCAAATGGAACATTAAAATTACATTTATTTTATGATAAGAAATTTTTGTTTTTTATAAAATTAGTATTTTTCATTATTTACCCGAAAATTATAATTTAAAAAAATGAATTATCTTAATATTGTTATTAAAATATTATATCAAAAATTATATAAATTTTATGAAGAATGATTTATAAATTTAATATAAATTAATTTTAATATTTGGGCATAAAATGCAAGAAAACAATTTTTGAAGCATAAAATGACGTTGTATTCATTCCATGCCTAATAACCAAAAAAATAAATGTAAATTTATTAAATTGTATATATAATATACTTATTTAATTATATTAATTTTCAATAATGATATATTTTATATGCTATGATAAAAATATATTTCACACATGAAACTAATTTTTTGAAAAACCATAATTTTCTACCAAAAGACTTTATCTTCATTTACAAAACATTGATAATAAATGCTTGATTTATTATTAAAATTATAAATGAAAATATTACATATTATATTTTATAAAATTTCTATTCCTATTAATTCCTACCAAACCAACATATAGGTCATTTGGTGTTGGTTTTATGAACTTCTTCATTTTCACTATATTAAAGATTTTGGATAGAGGTTAGTGAACTGAGTTTATCAGACTGAAATCATCAGATATATTGGATGGATGTTTTGAGTTTTTATATTTTTATAGTGGTAGGGAAGAATAATATTCATCAGATAGAGATTCTCAAATAGAGTACTCCTATGAAGGCACTTAAATGTTTATGAAAGTAATGATTATACAAAGATCATAACCCTCAATCCTCTTTCATGGTGTTCACCAAGAGAGAAAACACCTGATTTTTTAGTTTTCATGGTGAATATTTCATTGTGTCAATAAAGTATTGTTCAATAGTGTATCTGTGGTCTCCCAAGTCAATTGGCAGTTTACCATGAATCTTGGATGACGTTGCAACTAGATGATCAGACCTAGACATCTATAAGGATGTGTTATTTCCTAGCTCTGATGGAGTACTATTTATGAGAAGTCTATAATAAATAGTGATATGTTTTTAATTAAATAAATGAGACTCCGATATTTGATAAGGACTACGAAATAATCTTATACTCATTTGTATCACATATAATGAAATATGTTTATACTGTCCTCACATGGATTTAAGAAATGTTTATGAACCATGTATATCATATTTCTCTATTTTCATTACTATATTTTTCTATGTATGATCAAATAGTTTTTTGTAGTGATTAGGTGGAATATCATACTAGTTATTTTTCAAAAACATAAAGAGAGGTGATTATCGTGAAAACATCATTTTAGTATCATTGTGAAGAACTACAGGTTATGGATATTGAATATACATATATCTGGTGTAGATGGTTACTGTAGTTTTATCCTCCCAGTAATTATATAAAAGGGTTTCTTATATATTACACCCAAAATTGAGGTCACTTTTCCCCTTATAATGTAATTTATTTTATTTCGTTTAGTAAATTGTTATTGAATAATGACTTTAAAGTAAAGATATTATTTATTTACAAATATTATGAAACAAAATCATTCTTTTGGAGAGTCAAAATAGAATATATCTTGATAAATAATGATCTAGAGGTTCATTTAACTGTTTTATTTCCTAGGATAATGGGAACTAATGAATTTGAATGGTTATAGAGAAAGTATTTTTCCTTCATCAGGAATTCACTTGCACATAATGTTATGTTCAACATTATAAAGAATAAAAAAAATTATAGAGGTTATAAAATAGTTTGAGGGGATGTATGGGAATCCAAATTATCTTAAAAAATCATGATATAATGATTTTTTAACTTGTGGTTATCGGTTGAAAGGCCTATAGTCAATCATGTGATTGAATTCAATATGATCTGAGGGTAAATCAAATCAATGAAGGTAAGAATCAATGATTATGTTTGTGATTTTATTATTCTTCCTTAACTTATTGATACCTAGGGTATCATGGTGAAAATAGTGGTAAAATCTAGTGTGAAGGAAGGTTTTTTGTTTTATGAAATTAGAAACCTGATCATGAATGAGGAGTTCAGTTAGAACAAAGTTCAAAATCTTTTTAGAAGTTCCATCAATGATACTATATAGGGATGGTCACCTCATTTTATGGTTTATTAGATAATGAAATTTTCATAAGATAAGTCCCCATTAAGGAGTTGAGGGAAATCAGCAGTTTTGGGACCAATATGTTGGATTTTTGGGAAGAAGGGACATATCAAAAAATATTGTAGGAATCATACTTAGTATTCAAATTTTGGATAGGAAAACTCATTTAATACAATATATTGATGGTCCAACTTGATTACGAGAATGATCATTCTTGGGGAGTCATGGTTAATGGTCTAATGGGAATCATTTATTTGAATTTTTGATCATAGAATCATGGTTTATTATATACATGGAATCATAGATTGAGTATATCTAACTGATGATAAAGAGCTAGATATAGTTCGAAAAGGTGAAGTGAACATTCAAATGAAGAATGGATGTGTCTTTATAGTGAAATAATTTTGAAATAATCTATGTTTCCCAATGAACCTTATATTTGTGGGATAACAAGATGATTCATTTTTTAGAATGAATTTTTGAATGGATTTTGGATGATCAATAGAGAATTCATTGTGATTTTCTATAGATATCATAATGAAACATATAGCTTTCTTGATAGAGTGATGAAGATTCTACTATCAGAATAACTTCACTAGATAGTATAGAAAAGTTAAATTATAATCTCTTCCGCCTCAGTTGGAATAATATGAATGTTCTAGTGGTGAAAGAAACACTTAAACATAATTAAAAATAACATGGAAGATGCGAGAGTTGTATGATTAGAAAATAGAATGTTGTTTCATTCAAATTGGATGGTATGAAGATAGGGAGTAAAATGTCAAATCTTGTTTACTTCAATTTGTGGGCAATATAGGATGCTCACTCGAATGTAAGATAATTTTTCACTGTGAAAATCATTGATCATGATACTCATAATTTCTTTCATAACCCCATAAAGAATAATTCTAATATGTTTTTGGATTTTATTCAGTTGAATATATTAAATGAGAAAGGGTGTCAACAAAATTTGAAATGACTTTAGATATAAAAATGGTTGGGAATATACAAAACACTACATTCATAACTTTTATGAGAATAATGGAATCATGGAATAAAATATCATTCTTGGAACTCCACAATAAAATGGAATAATTTAATGGATGGATCGAACTCGGATAGAGAAATATCAGAGTGTGAGGCTTCTCTCAAGAATGCCTATGGGAATTTGGATCGAGTTTTTAGACTCAATAGCTTACATAGTGAACAGATGTCTATCTTAAACTATAGAACAATAAATTCCTAAAGAATTTAGGTATGATATGATACGATATGTGAACCATATTAAAATCATTAGAACAATATCATATATTCATAACAATGATAAATATAGAGGTATATTTGAATTGAAATACATAGTGTGTATTATTGTAAAATATTGAGATAATACCATTGTTTATTATCTATGGGATGATGAAAAGAAACATTTCCTCTAAAACATGATGTTGTCTTCATTAAAGAACTATTGTTGAATGATCAAAACATGACTATGATATTCAGGTTACTGGACATAGGACAATCATACATACCATTAAATTGTAGTGAATGTTCACAAAGAGAAGTATTAGATAGGGAACAATCAGATGGAGCTTTATCAGATGGATGTCTATAAGGTAAAAGGGGATTGAAGGGATGATTATGAGGTTTTGAAAGGAATATTATCACATACATGACTTATTTTAAAGGTATTTTTCTTGTAATTTATATTCATTCCTTATTGCGGGGGTTTCCCATTCAATTTTGGAGGAAATGGTGGATTTTCATGATTTGTGCCAAACTGTGAGCCCATTTCCATATTTAAAAACAAATTTTGTTTCATTTATAACTCCTTTTTTTAAATTTTTTTTATCTATTCAAATTTCATCTTGGCCTCCCTAGACCTATGAAAACAACCAAATCTTTTTGTACCCCTTAAGAAATAATTTTCATTTTGGATATTGGTAATTTAGTTAGGATTTTGGATAACCTGTAATCCCATTTTTTGTTTTAAAATTGTTTTTTAATTATTTCGTATCTTATTCTGTTTTTACTTTTTTTGGTGATTCCACCTCTTACTCGAATCCAACATCCCTAAAACTCACCCACGCTTGCGTCTCCCTCTTTGGTGCTCATTTGCATCTCAGATTAAGGAGAAACTTCTCTAGATTTTTCAAATCGTCCGAATTTGAAGAGATAATTTGTTTCCTTCAAAAATCCTTCATTTTTTACAATTACCCCCTTTTTTGTTCCTACAGGACCTCCTAGGCCTTATTCGAACATGGATTTCATTTTTGGATGTTTGGAAATTCAGATACTAGTGTATTTGGGTAGATTTCTTCAATGTTTATCAATTAAGTGAGTTTCCTCTGACGATCCTCCTATTTGATTAGGGTTTATCCGATTTCCTTAGGGTTTCAACAATTTTTACTGAAGTTCCGAATTTCCAAAATGTATGGATTCTAACCTATGGTTTGATTTTGAGTTTTTTGGTTAAGTCTTCTGGTTTGAGGATCATTTTAAATTCGTTGTGGTGTGACAGTGGTGAAATTGAACCTTCGCACAATGATTTCAGGGTTAGGAAAATTATTTTAGGTGGTTCCATGAGTAAGAACTACTAGATAAGTTAGCATTTCTGGATTACTATTTTTTTCATAATCCTTATTCATTGTACTTTCTGGAAAAAACAATTTGTGTGTTATTTGTAATGAAATGGTTTTTTGAGTGCAAATGTTTTGTGAAAATGGGTGTTTTATATGTCCATTCAATTTTATACCAATTTGTGTTATTTTATAACTCATGTAATTGTTTTATTGAAAAAACGAAGTGATGAAAAATCTATTTTTGGGTAATATTAGTGTTTAATTGGTTTTCAAATAGGGATTTAAAATATATTTCATGTGAAAAGTTTGGTGGTATACCACGAAGCTATTTTATGAAAGCATTTCAATATTTATTGAGTTTTATAAATGGTGTGAAGCATGCGTAGGAACTGTTTTGAGAGTGTATAACCCGAAATGGGTTTTATTGTACAAATGGATTTTAGAAACATGTAGAAATTGTTTGACCACAAGAGCGGAATGTCGAGTATCTATGTGGGCAGACATGTACTAGAACGCTAGTGATCCGAAGCGGTTTTTTCCATGTTTCACTTTGCAAGTTGGACATTTAAATACTAAACAAACTATATTAATAATGATTGGGGACCACTAGGTTATGAGTATGTTCCCTACTAGTAGATATTTCTTGGAAATGGATATTACTATGGTTACTTTACACCGAGATACGAGGTATATGGGGATCGAAACTAACTAGTGCCTATGGGTGTTCCTGAGATTATTAATCATTGTTTCATTGGTATTTATCATTTAATTAGGGTGTTCTTGGAAGAAAAAATGCAGTAGCTTACATGTTTTAATTAAATGTGTTCAGTCTTTGAAATTTACCTTTGAAAATTTTTTACCTTTAAAAGTTTCATTCTTTAGAATTTGTTGCCACCATTTCGTGTTTATCAAAAACATGCATGATTTTCATCTTGTATTCCTTAATATATAGAGTCCTTTGGGTGGTATCATATTGGGATTAGGCTCAAACCATACTTAAACCACTTGGGATTATGTATAAATGATCATTTTTGATGTACCTAAAGGCAAGGCCTTGGGTGAAAGCGGTTCATATTGTTAGTTTCTTACATTGGTGTGGTGTTGTGGAGATAACTTTTGGGTGATAACCCTTGTCATGTGGAGTTCCTTGGGATGTTTTTATGCTACTTTTAATGTAGACCAGATTCAGTTCGTGAAAAAATGGTATCATAGCAGGTTAATGATTTTGGGTTATATTATTATTTTGGGATGAGTTAGGCTAGGCAAGATCTTGGACTATCTGGGCTCGGTGTTTTGGTATCATGTAGGGTTCCTAGACAATACCTTTTGTGACAGACCTCAAGTCACCAGGGGACACTGGAATTGTTTGTTTAAATTTACTACCAAGTGAGATGTGTGGGCTGCAGACTACACGTGGACATCAGGTGAGGGTGAAGTGGTTCTCTAATTTATTGTTGTAATGTATTGGGATTATTTAAATATGATGTTGTTGATGAAATTTTTCATAACTATTGTACTTATTTTTTTCTCCTGTGACTGTTGCCTTTGTAGCAACGTGCCTCCCCGAAAAGCTCCCATGCACCCATAAGAGGAAGCCAGATAGTGTTCTCCCTTACAGCATGATCAGAGGCTAGTAGAGGCTATGGTTTGGGATGTTCAAGATCTATGGCTTGGAATGTCTCCTATAACATCTATTATTAGAGAATATGAGACTGGTCCGAGAAAGGATAAAGCCCAAAAGTTTATAAAAAATAGGCCTCTTACTTTCTGAGGCAACATAGAACCACATGAAGTGGAGTAGTGGCTCGAAAAGATCAAGTGAATGTTTGAGATCCTATAGACACCTGATTTTGTGAAGGTTAAGTGTGCCTATTTTCTATTAGAAGGTCCCAGTCATAGGTGGTGGGAATTAGTGCTTCAAGACAGGAAACATGAGCACATGGGTTGGAAGGACTTTAAGGTTATCTTCAAGGACTAGTACTAACCAAATGTCTTGGCATATTCTCTATCTCAAGAGTTTATGTATCCTATTAATGGGATATTTTAGTGATGGAGTATGCTAACCATTTTGCTGAGCTGGTCAGATATGCTCTAGAAATGGTCTCTAATGGGAAGATGAAGGGCCAGAAATTTGTGAGGGGTTTACAGCCAGAGATCTATTCCTAGGTCTTCCTGTTCAAGACGAAAACATATGTAAAGTGGTTGATAAAACATGAATACTGTAGATCTATAGTTAGGGGAGGGATGGTTTCTATGATATGGTTTCAGTAATGGGCACTGGCATCACATATGATAAGAAAATGAAGCAGGAGGACTAGGGAAAAAAGGTAGGTGGCAGCTCAGGCTGACCTTCTAGGTAGTTTTCTTCGATGGATTCAGATGCAAGGTTCGTTGTGTTCCACTAGTGTGGGAGGCCAGGGAACATTCGACCATCATGCACTATTACTTTGAAGAAATTATATCATTGTGGTGGTATTGGACACTTTCAGTGCTTTTGTAGGATGGCACGTCCACTCCAAAGTGGGGAATGATTAGTGGATTCCAGGGGAGTGCCAGCTCAGTCAGAGCTATCAAGGACTGGGGGATATCAGTTTGGTGGTCATGAAGATAGGTCCAGATCATCTTCTGGGCAGATCGAAATTATGGAAGATCCATTTGAGATCATCCGTTCTTAGGTAGATACAAGGAAACATTATGTGGTGGATCAGGCACCAGTGAGATTAGAGGCGGGATCATCGAATGTTTGAGGTACCATTATGATTTCATCTTATATATATTATATTATTTTTGAAACTGGTTCTACTATTTCATTCATCTCTTCTCATACCATGATCATGCTGAATTTTCCATCCGAGTAGTTGTCCTTTGCGATGGAGTTAGTGAAGCTGCTGGGAAAGAAGAAGGAGAAGGGTCTCAGGTGCCCATCATGTGCAATTTCTGTGTGAGGGGTTGAGATGGAGTGGGAAATCCTGGTCATAGTTATGGATCTATTAGATTTTATACTTTGCAAGGGTTGGCTGGTACACATTCATGTGCACATTGATTGTTATAGGCGATGGGTTAGTTTTACGGCACCTGATGGGAGTCGCTAGGTTTTTCTTGGGGATTTGGATCCTCGGTTGAGTCGTACAAGACCTCCACTCCCAGAGTTGAGGAAACTTGTATTCCAGTTAGTGTCACTCTTTCTAGAGGAATATGTTTGTGCTATGGAAGGTGGAATACCCCATGTAGTTGATGAGTTACCATAGTTATTCCCAAATGATTTTTCATACTTACCTCCAGAGCAGGATGTGGAGTTCTCAATTTATTCAGCACTGAATACAAAAACCACATCTCTTCCTTCATATCGTATGGCCCCCACCAAGTTAATGGAATTAAAGATACAGCTAGACAATTTATAATCCAAATGATCCATTCACCATATTGTCTCTTCTTGTGACTCCCCTATTCTCTTTGAGAAGAAGGCCAATGGGTCCCTCCAGCTGTGTATTGATTACTAGAAGTTAAACATGGTAACTATGAAGAAAAAATATATTTTTTCACAAATAGATGAATTGTTTGACCGGTTTAAGGGGATAATTAGTTTTCTAAAATAGATTTTCATTCTGGTTGCCATCAACTCAGGGTGAAAGAGTCAGGTATCCTGAATGTAGCCTTCCGAAGCAGGTATGACCAATTTGAGTACTTGTTCACTCCCTTTGTATTGACCAATGCCCCATCGGTCTTCATGGAACTCATGAATAGGGTGTTCCACCAATATATTTACACCTTCATTGAGGTATTAAAGGATGACTTCCTGGTTTACTCTAGAACTAAGGAACAGAATGAGAATAATTTCTGAATCATGTTTGGAACATTATGAGATCACTGCCTTTATGAAAAGATGTTCAAGGGAACCTTCTGGATCAGGGAGTTAATGTTTCTTGGGAATTTCATCTCAGAGCATGGGGTTTCAGTGGACCTCAACAATATTAGTGTTTTTATTTCATGGGAGAAGCCAAATAATGTGTTCGAGATCAAGATTTTCCTCGGCATGGCTGGTTTCTATAGGTGGTTTGTTCGTGATTTCTCTCAGAATTCTTCTCCCGTGACCGCATTCACCTAAAAAGAGGTGATGTTTGCATGGGTACTAGAATGTCAGACAAACTTTGAGGAGCTGATACAGTTATTGACTACCACGTCTGTGCTTATTTTTAGAGAGGTTAGAAAGGGGTATGTGGTGTATTGTGACACTTTAGGTATGGGTATCAGGTGTGTGCTCATGCAGGGTGATCACGTGGTGGTGTATTTCTCTCTCCAACATAGAAAAAAAAAGAATTATCCAACCCATGAAATGGATTTTGTGGCTATGATGCGTGCTTTGAAGACATGACATCACTACCCCTTTGAGGAGAAGTTTCTGGTCTACTCTGATCAAAATATCTTAGCCTAAATCTTATAACAGAAGGATCTCAATATAAGTCAACAATGTTGGATCGAGTACTTGCAGGGGCTTGACTTTAACATTATCTATAATCTAGAAAAGGGTAATGTGGTGACAGATTCTTTGAGTAGAAAAGTACCAGTTCATGCCTTGAGGAAGTTCCGTGATGAGTGGAATCTAATGGGACACTATTATCATATCCATGTGGAGGCCAAGGAGAAATATGGAATTTTTTTCTTGGTGAGAATTCATTTGACTCCTCTATTGGAGTTGATTCAGTGAGAACAACATAGTGATGAGATTTTTCAACAGTCAAGGCTATTTCATCATGGTTGGGAGACACCTTCTGATTGGTCATCGTCTCCCTAGGGCATCATGTTCTTCAAGGTCTGTTTTGTTGTGTTTTTGTCTCTATATAATGCGGTGAAACATGATATAAAGCATTCTTAGTGGGTTTTCCATACAGGTGACACCAATATGTATTATGATGTGTGACGATAGTTTTTGTGGAAAGGTATGAGATGGGACATAACGGACTTCGTGTCGTGATGCTACACCTGTCAGTTGGTGAAAGAGGATAACCAAAGGCCCTCCGGTTTACTCCAACCATTACCCATTCCTACTTGGATTTGGGATGTGGTTTTCATGGAATTGATTTTTGTTATACCTCATACACCTCGGGGTAAAAATTTCATTTGTGCGGTGATTCATCGTATGAACTATTTATCCCACTTTATTCCGATCAATGATACAACTAAAGTGGATGAGTTGGGCTGATTGTATCATTAGGAGGTGGTAAGGATTCATGGAGTTCCTTCTACATTTGTCTCAGATAGAGACCCCCATTTCACTTATCATTTCTCGTAAGGCCTTTAGAAGGCCATGGGTCTCATATTAAAATGAGCACATCATACCATCCTCAAACGGATGGTCAGATAGAGCGGTGAATCAAATTTTTGAAGACATGCTCAGTGTATTTGCTTTGGAATTTAGAGATTCCTATGATAGACATTTGAGATTAGTTGAGTTCGTATATAATAATAGTTACCAATACTCAATCCAAAATGGCACCCTTTGAGGGGCTTTATGGTCGGCCTTGTCGGTCCCACTTGTGTTAGGCTGAGGTTGGTGAGACCACACTATTGGGGCCGAGTCTTATATAAAATACATCTGAGAAGATAACATTGATCAGGATGCCTTTATTGACAGCTCAAAATTCCCATAAATCATATGCATATTAGATGTGTTGGGATCTAGAGTTGTCGGTGGGTGATCATGTGTTTCTTAAAGTGGCCCCTCATCTGGGTCATCACCTCTTGGGAAAGCTAGGAAAGTTATGACCAAGGTATGTTGGACCTTTTGAGATAACTAATAGGATTCGAAAGGTGAAATACATGTTATATTTTCCTTATAAATTGATATCTATCCCTGACATCTTCTATGTCTCACAACTAAATAAGTACAACCCAGATATTTCCCATGTGCTAAATTGGGAGGAGTTGGATATTGAGCCCGATCTATCTGTGGTTAAGAAACCAGTGCATATTGTGGACTCTCAATAACAAGTGATTCAAGGGAAGACTATTCCTCTAGTTTGAGTCCATTAGAAACATGGGACTGATGAACACGAGACATAGGAGTGGAAGTCTTGGTTTGAATATCAATTTCCTTTTCTCTTATCTGATCAGGAATCAAGATGATGTTTAGAGGATGAAATGTTTTTATGGTGTAGAGAATTATCACATACATGATTTATTTTAAAGTTATTTTTCATGTAAGTTATATTATTTTCTTATTGCGGGGGTTTCTCATGTAGTTTTGGAAGAAATGGTGGGTGTTCATGATTTGGGCCCAATTCTGAGCCCATTTCCAAATTTAAAAACAAATTTTTTTTCTTTTATAAATCCTTCATTTTTAAACATGTTTCATCCATTCAAATTCATAATTCGCCTCCCCTAACCTAGGAAAACCACCATATCAATTTGGACACCTTATAAACTCAATATAATTTTTGATTTTGGTGATTGTTTTTGCATTGGGCCAACCCAGAAGCCCATATCCTCTTTTAAAAACGATTTTTAATTCTATAATATATTATTCATTTTTACTCTATTTTGGTGATTCTACCTCCCAATCAATGAAAATGGCCTTAAATACTCCCCCATGTTTGTTTCTACCTCTTTCAATTTTATTTTCATCACTTTTTAGGGATAAAATTATTATTCTTTCTCAAATCGTCTGGATTTGAAGAGGTAATTTTTTTCCTTCACAACCCCTTCAATTTTCACTCTTATACCCCAATTCAGTTCCTAAATTACTTATTCTACCATATTAGAACCTTAATTTCATTATTGGATATTTTTAAATTCATATAATGTTGTATTTTAGGAGAGCTATTCAATGTTTATCAATTAAGTGAGTTTCTCTTTATGATCCACCCATTTTCTCAGGGTTTCACCCATTTCCATAGGGTTTTATCCATTTTTATTGATTTTCATAATGTACATAATGTAGGTCATAGAACACAGTGTTTGATTATGAGTTTATCAGTCAAATATTGTGGTTTTAGGTTCATTTTAACATCCTTGTGGTGTGGAGGTGGTGTGGTTGAACATTCGAAAAAGGATTTGTGATTTTTGACACTTGTGGTAGGTGATTCCATGAGTAAGCACTACTAGATGTGTAAGACTTTCCTGATTTGTAATTTTAGAATAATTCTCCATCATTTTTGTTGCTAGGAAAATTGGTTTTGGTGGTATTTTTTATGCAATTGATTTTTAAGTACTAATTTTGTGTGAGAATGGGTGTTTTACATGTCCATTCATTGTTATACCAATTGAGTCTGTTTTATATCTCGTGTTATGGTTTTATTAAAATATTTCAGTGCTTCCAATTCTATTTTGGGGTAATATTCCTGTGAAATTGCTTTTCAAATAGGGATTGTAAATAAATTTCAAGTGAAAAGTTTGGTAATATACCATGAAGCTATTTTATGAAAACATTTCATTGTTTATTGTGTTGTGTAAATGGTTCAAATCATGTATAGATACTATTTTGAGTGTTTATGACCATAAATTAACCTTTTTCTACAAAATGGATTTTCGAAAAATGCGGAAATTGTTTGAGAAAACGGGTGAAACCTGGGTATCTTGGTGGGCGGACGTGTACTAGTACGCTAGTGATCCGGAACAGTTTTATCCCTATTTCACTTATCATGTTGGATGTTGACAACACTAAAAAAACTATATTTATGATTAATGGGGACTAATAGGTTATTGGTATGTTCCCTACTAGTGTCTCGTGCATGGGAGCAAATATTTCTATGGTTACTTTACACTGAGATATGAGGTACATGGGGCCCAAAACTAACTACCACCTAGGGGTGTTCCCCCGATTAGTGCTCATTGGATATTTTGAATTTATAATTGACTTAGTGTGTGTTTGGATGAAAAAATGAAGAATCTTACATTATTTAATTAATTTTTTTCAATATTTCAAATTTACCATTAAAAATTGTTTACCTTTAAATGTTTCATTCTTTAGTATTTATTTCCACCATTTCATGTCGGTCAAAATATTGCATGATTTTCATCTTGTATTACTTATTATATGGAATCCATTGGGTGGTATCCGACTAGGATTATGATCAAACCATACATAAACCCCTTGGGTGTTTGTAGACTTGATCATGTTTGACACAGGTAAAGGCAAGGCCTTGGGTTATGGCGGTTCGGGTTGCTAGTTTCATCCCTTGGCGCGGTGTTGTGGAGACGACTTGTGGGTGATAACCCTTGTCATGTAGATTCCCTTGGAATGTTTTCATTCTACTTTTAGGTAACTTTTTAACATTTTTGTTTTTATTAAACCTATGTTTTCAGTTCTAGATTTTGTTTAAGGCATTTTTGGCATAAAATTTTAGATTTAGTTTATTGATTGTTTTTTGTCGTTAAATGATTATATTATCTGGAAAACCATTCCCAAACCATAATAAATGATAAGTGTGAACTTGTGCCAGCCCATGGGGATAGATAAATCCCTTTTGGACTTTCCATGAACCAGGTTGGGTGTCAGTTTTAATGGTTACCAGATTCGGTTTGTGATAGAGATCCCCTCATATCAGAAAACTATTATAAAGGTTTGGAGATAATATATATTCCTCACCTATAAAATACATAGGGTAGCTAGATAGTATATTGGAGGCCAAAACTCTCAAAGGTACTAAATAGTGGGAATGATTATTAGAGATTAAATATGTTCCTTAAATCACAATATCACTTGGCTTTTGGATGAGCTATTAGAAGAATTGACAAATCTTTAAAATAGAAGAGTTTTTATATTTGTGTGGACACTAATTTGAGTAGGAGGAAAAAGAAAGAATGACGGTCAAAAGGCTTTAGAAAAAATATGGAAAATAAAATTCTGAAATTTTATCACCAGTGGTAAAGAACATAACCATTCATATAGTTATTAGAATTATTTTTTCTGATAGTATACTCTTAATGTATATGGATGTAAATGAAACCTATTTCTATTGAACATGGAGGAAAACAATTCATGGATTATCACAAGGGTTTTGATGTTCATCTAAATGAGGATTTAGTTTGTAAGTTAAAATGATGTATTTATGGATTTAAGAAAGACCCATGATAGTGGAATACAATGTTCAACACTTTAATTATTGAATAACATTTCAGTCAATGGGATTATAAAAATTATTCTTATAAAAAGAAATGATATGATGGAAAACATATCAGATTATTTTTATATGTAGATGATATGTGTATTTATAGTTCAGAGTTCCATAAAATTGCGGAATGAAGAGGATTATATAAAAAAGGTTTGAGATGATGAACCATGGAGAAGATAAAGAGATCATGGGGGTGATAATTTATTGGGATAGGTAAGTTAGCTCCATGGTTTTATCCCATAAGTAATACATCAGGAAGGTTAATAAAAGATTCAAAATGAACTGTTATAGAGCTATCTAAAACCCCCTTTTTAGACACTTTAAATATTCTAAATTATAAGAACAATTAATGTATAGACTTTTTTTTGACATGGGTAAGCCCCTTATGCTTTTACTATATGATGTTTGATGTATGCAATGGTTTGTAATAAACCTGATATTTCTTATGTAGTGGGATTCTTAGTCATTTCATATCAAATATTGGTAAGAATAATTATAAAGATATGAAATGAATTATAAGATATATTAATATTTTTGAGGATAAAACATTATTTTTATGTGATGATTATTTATTGGACAGTTTTTAGATACATGTTTTACTGGAGAAATAAACTCATGGAAGGTAATATTGTTTTCTATTTTCTTTTGGAGGACCAATAGTCAGTTGTATATATCATTTACAGTGACAGTTTACTTTATCTATAGTGAAAATATACGATGACGAAAATAATATAGCAAGAAAATAGATGGTATGATTTATGTTCTTGTTGACAAAACATTTAATGGTATAGGATAGATGGATTATATTCTTTGATAGTTAGAGTGTCATTAATCTTGATCATAATCCAATTTTCAGGAAATAATGAACCAAATTGGCTAAAACTTTTAAATTATTCAATGTCTTATTGAAGATAAATATTTAGACAATTAGAAGGTTGATGGATATAGAATAATATGGATTTGATTACAATATTGATAGTTCAAGAAATTCATTGGAAACATTGTACCTTAGTGGGACTTGATGTATTAAATATAGTGGAGAAAATTACATGAATCAGAACGAGGATAGTCTCAGGAAGATAAAAGAAGAAGTCTGAAATCCTAAAAATATTTCAAAGTTTTACATTCCTATGTTTTTAGATGGTTGTTAGTTTAACATGATAAATCATATCAAATAGAGGTCAGTTGGCTGAGTTGATTGGCGTGGGATCATCAGACAGGGAAACCTGATGTTTTTAGTTTGATCAGATCTACAAAAGTTAGGAAGAATATATTTCATCAGAAAAAGATGAATAGTTAGAGGAATCCTATGGTGATTTATTAGTGTCATCAGAAAATGATTATTTTAAGGATATCATCAAAAAGGTACTTAGAATATTTTTCTATGGGAGTGGAAACTCATTTATTTGTTATTTTTAGGGTTACTAGATATTGGTGGTGGAAATGGATGTTTTAGAAATGTATCAGCAGTTACTAGTTTTTTGAGAGGTTTACCACAAATCACACAGGTCCGTGAAACTGGTTGAATAGATTTTGACATTTATAAGGAGGTTTGGTAACACAGTTCTGAAGGTGAAATATTTTTTAACTAATATATTGTATATTTTGTGTTTATGAGTTAACTATCTGTGACTTATAGTGTGAAAAATTGAGAAATAGTGTTGTACATGTTTGTATCTCCTATAAAGAAATATGTTTATAATTTTCTCCAATGGATTTAAGACATTTTTTCAAACCACATAAATATTGTTTACAATTTAGTTTTATGTTATATTTTTTGGAAATCAATCATAGAGATTTGTGTAGAGACTTGGTTGTATCACATAATAGTTATATTACACAAGCTCCGACAAAGGTGGTAATCAGAAAAAATCTATCTAGTAAAATTTTGAATCTTTGTAGGTTATAGCGATATGAAAAATTTATTTCTGGTGTCTGTGGTTCTTGTCATAGTTTTTTGTTGGATCAATGGATGGAATTTTTCCAGGGTTCTCCTCCAAAATAATATTCATAATTAAATAATAATATTTTTGTAGTATATCATGGTTTTTTTAATTATGGTGTTGAGTATACCACACAATATTGAATATATTATTTAAAGAAAATAAATATTAAAATCATTGGTTGTTACATTACAAAACCCTTAATGAAATTTCATCTTTCCAAATTTATCACATGTCCCAAAAAAGGGATTTATAAAATTTAAGATCAATTAAAAGGAATATTGAATAATATTCAATCACCAAAGGAAAACATTTTAAAATATTTTAAAAATATAATATTTTAAAAACCACTTCATAAAAATTCAAATTAAATCATCATTTTTAAAAGAGCATAACATATAAATAATGTTCACCAATAATGACACATAAATGTGTTCCAAAATAAGCTGAAAATAAGAATTAATTCAAATTATGGACAAGGAAGATAAATCACAGATAAAGAGGATGTAAATTATTATCTACAACATAAAACATTTATGAAAAAAACTCCATCAATTAAGAATAAATGAATTATATTTTCATTTCCCCAAAGGGATTAGAGACTATCAATTCATTAAAAATGATTGAAAAAGGAAAACATTTTAATTTATATATCTGTTTTATATTTATGATGAAGGATTATTTTATTATATTTAATAAGAATATTATAATGTACTTTTAATTGATTTATTTAAATTAAAAAATGCAAGTTGAACATTTTCTTCTATTTTAAGCATTTTCCACCTCTACTATACAGAATATTGTAAATCACATATGACAAAAAATTTCATGTTTGATTCACTAAAATTGACATTCGATGAATCATATGATCTAAATAATGATAAAAAATTATTTATTCTATTTCTATGCATTAATCAAAACTAAAAATGGACAGTATGTGTTAAGATAATATATAATATTAATAAAACATTTTAGGAAAAAATACAACATTAAAATAAAAAAATTCAACAATAATTCTCAAAATTCAACTTAAATCATTCCATATCAAACTAACAATAAAACACATAAAAATATAAAATACTGAAGCCGAATCCCAATTATTACAATGATTTGATCAAATATCCTTAGATGATAAACATAACATTTATCTCCAAATAACATAAATTACTCCTAATATCACATACAAAAAATTTACATGCCCTAATATTATTATATTCAAAATATGTGGATGTTTTCCTTAAATAAAATATGACTCCATAATTCTATAAAAAATCATATATGTTTCCAAAAGTGAATTTAACCTATATTTCTAAAATAAAATCCCGTTTTAGCCAATAATATTTATATTTACTTTAATCATATAATGTTCCTAAAATATAAAAAAAATTATCAGAACTAACAATAATTATGTCAATACAAAAATAATATTAACGCTAATGTTTATAAATAACTTTCAGTGCATATCCACAAAATATAAATTAATTCTTCCTTAAATATCCATTTAACTATAAAAAAAGTTAACATTATATGTTACATATACCTCAAAAATATATTAATACTCAATAAATTTCTCCCAAATTACTTATATCTCATAAATCCTCAGAGGGTTATCTATAACCTTAAAATTATGATCAAACTTAGACGTAATAACCATTGATAGACTTTGATATTGTTAAATTATCCACATTTGACAACTTCATAAACTCTAAAATTATCCAGACTATTCCTATAATACCAACTATAACACCCCATTACATAAAAACATATAATTATATGATTTATAATAATAGTTGATCATTATAATTTTTTAAGGATATTTTTGTTTACTATTTTAAATAATTTGTGAAACCTCTTACATATAAAAACCTTAATGAATAATATTGACACTTCAACTCTAAGTATAATTTTACTAAAAAAGAGGGTTCCTATTTTTATACACTTGTTTCAATCCAAAAACATTTTTTTGTTCATGACATGTCACAATTTTCCTTTAGTTAACCCCAACACATCTTTAAACCCTTTGAAAACATATGAAAATTCCAGTTTCACAAAAAAATATATTTAACGGGAATAAACATAAATGAAAATGTTAATAAATTTTAAATTCTTGAAAATTCATAAGTATTTTTATTACAAAATAAACATGTGAGCGCTAAATAATAATTCTCATAAACTATAATTCAACTTAAAAGCCACAAGTTTTCATTAATCATTTTTTAATAAAGGATAATTTAAAAATCACAGTCATGGAATTTCTATAAAAAACATCAGAACATAAAAAAAGGTAAAATTCATAGATAGATAGTCATAAACATTCCTTAAATAATTAGTTCTTTTTATTACCTCATAAAAGCGAGATATTTATTTTAAAACAAATAGAATGATTTAAAAAATATTACAGGTTTCTTGGGACATTATACATATAATGTTTTTTACAATGGAATCACCAAACTGGATAATTCCTATATCTCTTAGGAGTAACCTGTCATCGGTATACCGCATCAGATTTATAAAAAAATCTATATATGGTGGATGTGGAATATAAAATAAGTCATATCATGGAAGTCATAGTCTTCACATACACAAAAGGGACATTTACATTTTTCAACTATATGGATAAGAAATCAGGTACATAATATTTTTCCTTTCATAATCATAATTATTTTATTATTTTATTATTTATTCATTATTTCCATTCTTATGACCATATATATGATAATTTAATGAAAAAGAAATAACATTTCATTGTAGATGTGGTATTCCACATTTATACATGACAGACGTTATCATTTTACAATGAACAAAAATTGTAATATGGTAAGTAATTTTTTATATTTAACGAATAATAATAATTTCATAATAATATTATATATCAATTAATTACATATTTATGACAAGCCTTCTGTGGAATTGATGGGAAAAATATATATCACTTCATGGATAATGATGTATGTGTTATGGTATGGGGACTTATAGATGATTAGCATTGTGATATGATATGAGGATTAATACACATATATAATGATGTATCTGATATGTTATGGGGATTTATACATGATTAGCATTGTGTGAATGTAAAATAAAAAAATCATACCTCTTGAAAAAGGGTATAATGTGACTCAATCATTTAATATAGATAATACAGTTTGATTAACCCCATTATCATTCATAAAATGAAACTTCTGATCATGGTAAAATAAAAACAACATTCATTGTCATTCAATATTTGAGGGATTTATCTTAGATACAGAATACTATAAAAGAGGGATAGCCAATAGGGACCTATTTACACAAATATTCCACAAAACGTTTGAGTTGGTATCACATAATAATAAATTGAAGAGTATATTTTGAAGTTCAATTTATTATTAAATCATGTCAAACATCTATGGAGAAATTGTGAATTTGTATCAAGATTTATGCATGGGAGAGAATATTTGTACTCTTGGGATTAAATGATAGAGGGAGTAAAGGAACTAAAATTGTGAGATAATATATATTATCAAGGTTAGAAGTGTGTTCAGGAAGAAATAGGCCATGTCCATATCTTCTAAGGGGTTCATAATATAGGTGTTACATTTTTCTCAAATTTGTGATAGTCTTCTATTATATTATCTAAGTGTGATAGCCATTGATATTAAAACCCCAGTTTATTTTTTGAAGTAATGTAGTTCCACTAGTAATATTGTTGTGATTTTTTTAGATGCACTGTTATTTTAAAACATCTAATAGTGTGATAAAGTTACCACCAATAAATTTATACCCAATAGATCTATGTTTTCTAGTTACTAACTATATCAATTAAACCTCATTTTGGATTATCTATGTGGGTTTATGGGTATGTAGGGTAATTATACTAATTAGTAACAACATATCATGGGTAGAAATATCTAGAATATGGTTGGGAGGATAGATCTAGTATAATTTTTGTGACTAATCAATCAATAACCTATGTTGGTGATGGTCAATTGATGTTGATATGTCGTATTATATTATCTAAAATATTATTTTTGTTTTATTTGATAATAGGGAATCATATTAATTTATTTATAAGAATATTTTCTTTACATTTGGATTTGAAAGTGGAGTTGACTCAATACATCAAAATTATTTATTCCAATTTTTAGAAGCATTTAAAGTGTAGTGAGAGGTGTTTATCTTATATTTCCATGTTAAAATTATTTTTATGCCATGTGATATTAATTACATTTATATAAAAATAAATATTCTTATTATATAAATATAATGGTCGAATTAATTCAAATATATTAAAGAATTATATTATAAGTTTGTCACATTTTCCTCTCTTAATATAACCCAAATATCTCTTATGAGAGAATAAAATTATATGGAATGTTTTATGGGGTGGGATCATGATTTGAAGAAAAATATTACATTTAAATTGATTTTATGAATAATAGGTTAGTTGAAACAAAACAATATATGGAAGTATCACTAGTGGTACAAGTCATTCCAAATGTGTTTCTTGGGATATTTTTATGGGTTGCCTCTAAAAGATGGGGTAGAGTTCTTAATCATGCTAGTTTATATAATTGAGTTGATTTAGATTCCCAAATATAATATGGCACTATTGTAATTAATATAATTGATGGTTTATAATGAGTAGATGAGACCATTTGGATTATCCATCCTAGTGATTATTCTTTGATTGTCACAGATGTAACAACCCATCCCCAATAGGTTTAGAGCCAGTGTCTAATACCATTAAATTAGTGTGATTACAAGGAATCAAATCAGGAATGAAAAATATATTTAGTAGTCATTTTAAACAAGGTATATACAACAGTCTTACATTGAATTTGTATTTCACTATTTAGAATACATGTTTTCTCATTAGAGGATAATTTTATTCTATCTGGCATATCCTATAATATCAGTCATAGTAAACATCATGGAATCCATGGGAAAAAATGGGTGAGGTCAAATACTCATTAAGGGTAAATGGTATTGGATACAAAAACGAATCAATTAGAATAAAAATTATGGAGATTTAAATAAAAAAATGCACATTCCATGTAAATAATAAATTGTGAGGGACTATTTAAAAAATATAATATGGTAAATAACTGACCATACATTCTATTTAAATAACTAGATAACTCATAATAAATAGGTAAAATTAAATAACCGGAAACCCATGCTATATAGTCAATAAAATAATAATGGAATGAATCGATAAATTTTTAAACATTTAAAATATCATTGTTAATAATGATAAATATATAATAAGTAAAGGAAATTATTATTTATCAGATGTTATGTTTCCTAGAAAGATGATACATTTACCCTAAAGATCTATCATCTAAACAGTTTAAATCATATTTGGTAAAAACCCATTAGGTGGGGATATCCAACTAATTCATCCCATTTGACTAATGATGCATCAAGTGTCTTCTATTAACCAATCCCCAACCCATGTAGTGCATGTCCAAAGCATTACACAGAAATCAAATAATTGATTTAATTCATGAACAGTGTTCCATATCAAATATCTGCATTGAGTAAATGTTAAGGATTTTTTATCATTTCCCTAGATAATAAACAAACTTTCAAGTAAAAATATTATGTACAAATGGTATATGATTTAGTAAATAATAATATCCATGACAAATTATATGGATATTTATGGGAAATTTAATGTCCAATGCTGACTTGAAGGGGAATAATAATAAGGTTTGTTTTAATTGATTAAATAAAAGAAGATATTTAAAAAAATTATTATGGAAAATATACCTATTTTTGAAAGAAAAAAACTAGGATAACCTCTTCTCTAAAAATAACTTTTAGTAATATAATTTTTTTAATTTTGGAAAATTAAATTCTTAATAATTTTGAAAAGGTTAAAAATATTTTTTAATATTTTATTAATAAAACATGGTTTTGAGAGAAAACATATATCTAACAGAAGAGAGAAATTCAGGTTCTCATAAAAATAGCATATATACCAAAGAGTAAGGAAATTGTACTATTAATTTAATTATATTATGAATAAATTAAGGATAATAATATTAATGGGTTAATTAAACAATTATCAAATAATTTCCGTTAATGGAAATTCTTGTGTAAACAATTCGAAAAAAAATGAGATTGTGATGTAAACCCTCGAAAAGTCCATAATTATGTAGTAAAAATAAATCAATGAATATATTATGTGTATCATATATAAATCCAAATAAAAAAATTGAAACATAATAATATATTTTAAACAATTTATTATTGAAAAAATTTTAGAATATTAACGACAATGTGGAAATAATATAACACAATGAAAATGAATCGGGTTATGAAATTATTTACCACATGGTAACTTTTAATTCAAATAACCGAAAAATAAATAAATAAAATTCAAACATAAAATACAGTGTATAAATAATTATTCATGATATTACATGTCAAAATTAACTATATTCACTATATAAAATAAAATAGGTGCAAGATAAAAATTAAGTCTCAATGGAATGTAAATTGAGATGAAATCCCTTACCACGCATTTCCTTTTGGTTGAAAATTATTTAACCACATGTATAATGGTTTTAATAATGTTACTAACTTATAAAAGATACGTATTATTATTTATAAAATAATATAATATATTCTTTTGATATATTATTACCCATTTGTTAACAATATTTCATTATTGTCATCGTTTCGGGTGTTCATTGTCATGTTTTTTAGTATGTTTTGACTTATTATTTTTGTTCATATAATTTCAATCATGATTTAATCTTATAAATAATTAAATCAATGATTTATATATTATATATATTAATTATATATTTATTTATATTAACCAATTAATTTTAGAGATATAAAAATTAAATGCATTGTTCATTTAGTAGGTAGGTCATACGTACGCATGAACACTACTTCCATTTTTTTGTCATATTTAAAATATAAGTGATATATATATATATATATTATCATTAAATTATAATATTTATGTTATATAAATCACAAATTCTTATTAAAACTATCTTTAATAAATTCCATGCAATGTGTGAACGAATCACGTCACTTTTGGGAGGTGGTAGTCCACACGTCCACAAACAATGTTATCATGTTCCCACATAATGAAAAGAATGAAGGTATATGTTATATAGAAGTTAAATATAAATAAATACATTATAAATATCATCTATATCATATATAAATAAAAAATTAATCAATATTCCCAACCATGGAACGTAGTAGTTGATTCACGAACGACATTAGTTCGAGAGGTGGTAGTCCATCGTACACACAAACAATGATCACATATCTCATTTTATGGAAGTGTTTTTAGGTTTAGGACATAGAAATAGAATAATAACATCATAGTTTATTATGTATTATGCAGTTATTAAATAATAAAATTATAGTAATAACTTAAGTGGAAGATAAAAAATGAATCAAAAGCGATTGTTGAAGATTGTTATGCCTTATTATGGTAAATCAATTCTGACTATATTGAAAGACATACTTGGTTTGATTTATGAACAAATTAAAACATATCTTATTAGGTGATTGTATTTGGGATCATATTTTTTTCATGGTTTTAATGATCCAAATGGCATGAGAGTTAGGAATAAGTGTCAGGGGTGAGTGCCTTTTTATAGTGGTGGAGGAGTGGAATTCTTGCAAATTTTTGGGAGAGGGAATTCCACCCATGTTTTATTTTTATGTAAATTGGATACAATCATGATATAAATTATATAAAAATGATTATATGTCCTAAATAGGTCTATAAAAAAGGTTTTCTAAATGTTTATTTGTCATTTTGTACATTAAGTTTATTGTTTTGTCCCTTGTTAAGTTGTTTTTCTCGTAATCATTATAATTAATTTTATTTTCCTTCCCTACTGTTTTTGGTAAAAAAAAATAAGTCTAAATTATAATAAATTATATACTATTTTGATTAAAATGTACTATAAATGTTTTTAAATTTCAACCATAGAAGTGTTAGAAATTAATTTAATAAAAATCCCACTGAGGATATTAAAAAGCAGGTTGTTAAAGTAAAATTGTTCAAAAGATTGACATATTTTTATATTCAATTTAAACATTAAATTTATTAAAATTAACTAAATTGGAGTAATATATTTATATTTGATCTAATTTTACTTTAAAAACAGTTAAAAATATAATTTAACCTTATAAATTATTTAAATAAAACAGAAATTTTCATTTTAAATTTTCTATTTTCCTCTATTCATTAAAAAATTAAACTTCTCAGAAATATACAAAAAAATCAACTAATATAATTTTAATATTCATATTTCAAAAACTAATTGTGTTTTAAAAATAAAACTTATAAAATTGGAATTATTTCATTAAAACTAGTCCACTATTTAAATGCGGCAAAATTGAATTTAAAAAAATATAGGTTTCTTTGTATAAAATTGGGATTGTTATTATATTATGACTATGAAATTATTTGGATGAATGTAAAAAATAGTTTATTGAATATATATAATATATTTCATTAATATAATTTACTAATAGTAATTAAATTAATTTATTAAGATAAAATCCTTTTATATTCATCAAAATAATTTTTTTAAAAACAATTTCATTATATTCAATTGGTTTGTATTTTAATTTATAGTAAATTGATTAATTTTATATTTTTTGAAACCATATATTATAATAAGTTAGTTTATCCTTTTCGTACATTTAATTTAATATCTTGGTTATATTTTATTGGATTAAATAATATTAGTAATATTATTCTGTAAACCTCTATCTTGTGTGTTACACATGCTATCGAAGAAAGTCTTTATCGTGTGAAAAACAAGATAACTCATTTTCTCATGGATTGTAATCTATAAAATACACTAAATTTAATTTAAAATAGAGAATATATTTAACTTCATGAGATGTTATATTACCTACTACACATGGTGTTGCATGTCATTCACATTATCAAATAAAAGTTACTCTTTTAGAATTTTCAAGAAATTCTATATACCTTAAAAAATTGAGTCCTCACAATTTAAACTCGATCTAGGAAGTCAGTGCTTTGATAGTTGGGAATTTATCCTTTAAAAACGCCAATTTATAAAAGGGTTAGTAAAACATCTTCTTAATAGTAGATAACGTAATGTACAATTATTATACAGAATAACATATAACTAGGTTTCTATATTGGAGAAAATTAGTGGAACGTGAAAATATAGACTTGGAGAGAAATTGTAAATAATTATAGAGGGTGATTGATGTTATTTATCAAAACAAGTAAATTATAAATGGAATTTTTAGGGCCTTAAATTCAAAATTCTATGTTGATTTAAAATACCACCACTTCCATAAAAATTATGGTATTTGTACATCACATTTTTTGTTCATTTTCCTAATGTTTAGTAATTATTTTAATGCATTAAAATATAAGTAAATATTCTTACCTAACATATTTCTATTTCATAAAAATATTTTTCATCCTTTTTTCCTAGATCAAATTCCAATTAATCAAATAATTCAATAAATAAATAATAAAAAATTAACTTTGATTCCTAAAACACTAAAATAGACCTTTAATAGATGGTAAGGCCTGTAAAAGAGTATCAGGTTTTTCTATTTGTCTCTGACTATTATCCAATGCCAATATGTCTAATACATTAATCTCTAAAACAAAAAAGTAACACTATTGGTTCATCATTAATATTTATTCATAAAACTTTTTAACTAAAAATAATGACATATTAATTGGGAAATTTTTTAGGTGAGTGGTTGGCGTTACACCCATATTTTCCTTAAGTCATGGGTTCAAGTCTCATGTCCTTGCGTGATGTCATGGGGTTTCCCCCGACATACATTTTGTAATATTTTAAAATAATGTTAATATAATTAAAAAAAAAATTTAAAAAAAAAGTATGATGGTCATTCTTGAAACTAAATTAATCACTAAATAACCTTTTTACAATGGTTTTCAATACAACTAATTTTTTTTACAAATTATAATAATCATATTTTAATATTATTAAAATTTCATTAATGATCAAATTAATGATACTGGTTATAAATACATTTAAACACATTTTTCTAAAATTTAATTTCATTATTCCTCAAATAGATTTTCCACTAAAACAGCTAATAAACTAATGAGTTGTATTTCTATAAATTTCTTCCAAAATGACCTTAATCTTGGTAGACTCTAATTACATAAAATCTTAAAAGTGGGTTTTAAGACTTAGAACCTACGGTTAACCTTAGTCCCATAATCCTATTATGGTATCTATAACTCTTAATTTAATGAAGACATGTGTTTTTATATTCTAATCCTAAAATTATGTATTAGGGTTATGTTCCTTAATCTATGTTTTCCTAAATCTAGATCCTAAGGTTGCAATTAAACATACATTCATAACAACTATTGTGACCCATCACTAGTAAGCCTAGTACCATTGTATACATCCATAACATTATTTTGATTAAATGTTAACAGATTAGGAAGGACTGATTGGTTATGTAGTCTTAGTAAAATAGATTCATACATTAGTCTTACATTACATTTGAAATACACTAATTATAATACAATTTTTGTTATTTGGGGATAACATAATTCTATCATGAATATCCATGAATATCATTCATAGTAAAATTCATTGAATCCTAGGTAAAGGAAAAAAATAACAATGATCTCAAATTCTTAGTAACGATAAAGTATAGTTTAAAAAATAATTAATCATTGAGAAAACTCAATAGTTTATGGAAAATATCTGAACACACAAGCCATATAAACAATAAAATGAGAGGGATTGTGTAAAAAATATGGCAAGGTATATAACTGATCATACATGTAATTTAATCAATATAATAAGTTTAAAATGCATCCATATATTTTTTGATGATGAAAATATCATTGATAATACTGATGACTAAATAACAAATAAATGCATTGATTAATTATCGACAATCATGTCTCCAAACCACATATCCTCAAGATGAAATAAATCATACTGGTTAAAATTCCACTAGGTGAGGACAACCTATTGATTCATCCCATGAGAATATTGATACCTCGATGGGCATGCATTAACTGGTCACTAACCTGTGTAGTGTATGTCCAAATAATTCCTCATATTTCGAATAATCGATTTAATTCATGAAAAATTTTCCTTATCAAATAAAATTATTGAAAAAAAACTTATGGATTTATCAAAATTTCACCATTTAATAAAATAACTTTGAAGTAAAATTCATATGTAAAAATTGAATATTGTTTATTCAATAATTATATCCATGAAAAATAATATGGATATTTAGGTGAAATTTATTGCTTCATGGTCATCAGAAGGTGAATAATTCAATAAGAAGTTAATGATGACAAAAATGTTTCCAAGAAGTGTATTTGAATACAATCCTTGGGAAAAATAATAAAAACATCCATATAAATAATAAGTATGATATCAATATGAAATACACCCATTATATTAATAATAATGGTTTTTCTCATTTATGAAATAAAATAAGAGCATTAAAAAAATTCTTGAGAAAAATATCCTTTTTAAAAAAAATGAAATGAATTTTTTTTAAAATTAATTTCAAATAGTAATAAAAATTATTGGTGAATATTAATGTGATAAATCATTTTGAAATGGTTAAAAATAGTTTTGAAATCATTTTTATAAAACACATTTTTGTGTTAAAATATATCTCTAACCAAAGAGATATATGAAGTTGGATTTTATTAAAAAAAACATTTTTAAAACATTTTAAGTACCAAAGAGGTGAAAATGTTACAATTAAGTAAAAACTATTATTAATAACCATAGGAGAATAAAATTAAGGGGTTTCTAAGTCAATGAAAAAATAATTTCCCTTAATGGTAATTACTGTTTAATCACTCCTGAATAAAATGGGATTGTGAATTAAACCGTTTAAAATACCATAATGTTGATGTGAGAATAAATAAATGTATAGATTATGTGTATAAAATGTAAATCCAAATAAAACAAGTGTCAATATAACCAGATATTATAAATTTTATTTTCACATATAATCATAGAATACTAATAATAATGGGGAAGTAATATAACCTAATGAAACAGAATTAGGTTTGGAAATTCGTTACCACTTTTAAATTTTAATTCAGATCCCCTTAAATGAAATAATATTTATTGAATCTTAAAAACTATTCATTGTGATTTTTTCATGATTTTACATTTAATATGGCTGTACATACACCAAATAAAAGAAAATTAGGTTAACCATAACTATTAAGTCTCAATGGAATGTAAATTGAGATGAAATCCATTACCTTGCATTTATGTTCGGGTGGATATCCATTAAAATATAATATAATAAGTTTAATCATGTTATTAACTTATAATATAACCATAATCATATTTAAAATATCATAAATGTTCTTTTTATAATATCTTATTATCTGTGGGTTAACAATCATTCATTATTTTCATCGTTTTGGGTGTTGATTTTCATGTTTTTTAGTATGTTTTGACTTGTTATATTTTTATTATTAGTCTGATCATGATTTCATAAACTCAATAATGTAAAAAATTATGTAAATATTGTCTATATTTAAAATATATGTGTTTACATAAATCCATTAAATTTGGAGGTATGAAATTAAATATATCGTTCATGGAGACGGTTGGTCGTACATACGCATGAACACTACTTTCATTTTATTACTATGATTAAAAATTGGGTGATATATATATTATCATTATAGTATAATTTTATATAATATAAATTAGATATTTTTATTAAAAACATCCTTAATAAATTCAATTTAATGTGTGAATGAATCACATCGCATTGAGGAGGTAGTGGTCCACACCGCAACAAACAATGTTATCGTATTCCCATAAAATAGAATGAATGAAGTTATATGTTATATAAAAATTAAATATGCATATATAAATTATAAATATCACATATATAATATATAAACTATAATTCCATCATTTTTTCTAATCTTTAAATGTGGTAATAGAAGAACAAATGACATCGGTTCGTCATGCGGTAGTCTGTCGTATACACAAATGTCGATTGTGTATCACATTTAATGGAAGTTTCTGTAGGTGTAGGTCCTAAAAATAACATAAAATAGTCTCAATATATTTATTATAATTAGTTCATTATATAATATATTTATATAATAATAAATGAATTGGTGGATAAAGAAAGGAAACAAAAGTGATAATTGATGAACGTTCCCTCTTATTCGATTAACTCCTATTAGTCTATAACAAAATACTTCATTGATTTTCTTTATTCAAAAAGATAAGATTCTAAGATAAAGGTGTGGATTTTGGGTGATTATTTTTGATGTTTTTGGATGAAATAGTGGCTTTAGAGGTGTGAATGAGTGGGAGGCGAGTACCTTTTTACAATAGAGGAGGAGTGACATTCTTGTAAATTTTTTAAAGAGGTAATTCCACCAACATTTTTTCCATGCCAAGTGGATCCAATAATGAAAAAAATTATAAAACATGGGTTATATGGTCTAAATATATTTATAAAATAGGTTTTTGATTTTTTTTTCATTTTGGATTATATGATTAAGGTTTAGTTCCTTTATTAAGCTAGTTTTTTATTTTAATCATTGTAATTAATTTAAATTGTCTTCAGTAATATTTTTTTGAAAAAACTAATTTCACCTTATTATAAATTATAAATTATTGTTATTCCATATAAGTAATACATTTTTACAAATTAAAATCATATATTTGGATTAAATTAATATAAAATTAATCCCACACATCGGATGAGAAAATAGGTTTTTAAAGAAAAAATGTTCAAAAGATTGAAATATATTTATATCCAGTTTCACCAGAAATTTATTAAAATTACATAAATTGGATAAATATATGTATAATTTATCTAATTTATCTTTAAAACTTACTTTAACACCACAAAATTTTATAGTATGTTATTTTCATTAATGTAATTCAATGGCTTGCGCTACACACAACACCGAGTTCGAGCGTACCACGACTTACCAAACGAGCCATTCAAAAAACTGTTATGAATAAAATTAACTCATTTTTGAATTTTATATACTCCATATAATTTTAACATAAATATTATATGTTTCATAAACATAATATAAGAACAAATTCAATTTTGCAGATAAAAGAATTATTTTTCAAAAAATGTTATTTTACAACTTTCTAATAGAGAACCCTTTTTAAATCCAAAATTGGACACTTTTATATATTAAATATGAAAAAATAAACTTCTTTATTAGAATAGGGATATAAAAAAATCGAAAATTTTATCTGATTTTCTGATAACATTCATATTTTGATGAATATAAAAAATACTAAATTTTAATTGAAAAAAAAAAATTTAAATCAAAATAATTTATACTATTAAATTATACATTTTAATGGTTATGAAGTAAAATTAGATAATATTTTTATCATTTAATCCAATTTTTTTCACTGGATGTAAATTTAAATTTAAATTAGACATAAACACATATCAATCTTTTGATAGTTTTTACTTCTCAAAAACCCATTTTATAGTTTTTAGAATGGAAATATTTTTTTAAATTAATTAAGGAAAATTAAATGTTTTTAATTTGGTAAAATAGACACAATTATTTAATTTGAAACATCAAAATTATATTTGGGTGAACTCTTATTATTTTTCTAAAAATGATCAATTATTTGAGGAATAGTGAAAAACAATGCATTATTTTTAAAGCCAACGTTTTATTTAATTAATTATTGTTAATTTAAACTTAGTTTAATGTCAAAAAAGATACATAATAAATATATTAGACAAATCTAATTCATTGAATTCATTTGATAATAATATTATGTATATAAAATGTTATTAAACTTTTTACCATCTTTTACACAACATCTATGCACATTTGTAAATTTGCATAAAACATAATTTTACATCTTTTTTGAACTAAATTTCAAAATTCCAATAGACAAGGTTGACATAAGTAAGTGAAATGTGGTTCAATGGGATGAAAACAATCTTTGGTGAATAGTAACTTTTGAATATTATTTACCACAGTTAAAAGTAAATAGGGGAATTAAAGGTAAAAATGATATTATAATTACCATAAAACATGTTGTAATTATATTGGATACGGGTATTTCTACCAAAATCTACATTAGAAAAAATATATGATCTTTTTTGATCCACTAGGATTATATTAGGACATTTATTATATTATATTTAATGAAGTGTTAAAAGTGTTAAATTCAATGTTTAATAACTAAAACATTTTTAATATAGGGTTACATATAAGATAAATTAGACTCTAATAATTAATTATAAATCTAAATAAATTTCATACATAATGTTATTCTATTTATAATTTTTTGACCTTAAATAATTAAATTTATCTATGACACAATGATGATAGAGTAATTAACTTACTAATGAATGACTAAATTAATTGATGTTATAAATGTTGAAATAAATGTAAATTAAATCATTTCATGCATTAGACGAATTTTTTAGGTTAATATGATATTTTAGGGTTGATTTAATGTATTTGGATTGAAGTAATCGTGTTTTGTTCACATTCACAAAACCAAATACAAAATACTGTCAAAATCGACATAAATGAGTTTTTAAAACCAATGCCATATAATTAAATGATATAATATTCCTAAAAATATAGGTTTTGTCCAACATAATTATATAATGATATATATGTCATTAATTAAAAAAATTATCTTATCTTGGCATTTTATAGTATGTTTATTAACCATGTAATATAAAAATTTAAGAAGACATGGTAAAAGATAAACTATTTAACTAAGAATTAAATATTTAAGATAAGGTTATCATCGTGACCTAAACATGTCTAAATTCTTTTTTTATAATATTTCTACTATAACCACATTATCCTCTAAATAAATCCATTTAGAACATTTAGAATATGAAAATTATTTTATAACAAAATAATATTTCAAGCTTTTCCAAAAGTGACTCTCACCTCTCTTATAAAAGGTTACTTCATCTTCTGTCATATTCAGAAATCCTAAGCCATTTTCCTCAGCCACCACTGCTCAAATATTCACCCAACTATACTAAAGATAACCTATAGGCCTTACTTTTATCAGAAATCCAACCTATATATCCCTTTTGATCAAATCAAAAGGAATCACCCAAAGAAGTGTTAATAATTTCACGACCTCTTTCAATGTTCTTTTCTTCTTTCCAATTCCTCTTTCATTTTTGGTTCCATAACAAAATACTAAATCCAGTACCTTCTACATAATATGGTGTTATTATAAATTAGGTAAAACTATATTCATTATTCTATCCAATCTATGAATGACAATGTCACCATTCGTGCGTAAGTACGGATTACTATCTCCATGTCGTGGTGTAGTATTTTATACAACACTTAATTATTTATATGGGTATAATAATGAGTATAATCGATGTAAATAATAAATATAACATGTTAATTATTCTGTTTATATGATATAACATCCAATTACATATGATTTCACTATCAATAGAATGATATTGTCGCTCGTGCGTACGTACGCATTACCGTCTCCAAGAACGCGATGAGATAAATTTTCCATCATAACCATTCAAGAATAATTTTCCTTTTTTTATTTAAAATATTTTTTGAGAATGTAATATAATTTTATATATGAATAAAATACATCCTATCCATAAAAAACATTACTTTCATAACAAAACATATAAATCAAAACGAATCATTTAACATCTGAAATAATGATACTGTTGAAATATTATTAACAAATGAATGTTAGAAGATCATTTATGACATCATATTTATATATGTAGTTATTTTATAATTTAATAAAACTGATTTAAATATTATACAATATGTTAACGTACCATTGTATAAGGAAAAGTTTTAGGTAAGGGGGTTTCATCTCACTTCTTATTCCCGTGAGATTCATGCTATATCGCCACTATTTCCATTTGTGAGGTGTATGTACTTCCCATGATTGTATTATTTTTTGTATTATATTTTCATTTATTTTAATTTACATCTTCATTATATTATTATTCTTTCATGGGGTGTGTGTTTTGTATGTTACCAAATCAGTAAGGGAATTTCTATTTTCAATTTCCACTCATTGGGTTTTACGCAAACTTAATTCATTATTTTTTTCTATGATTATGTGTGATATCACTATTTATTTATTTATATAGTAATTTCCACTCCCATTTTTGTGGATATAATTTTGAGACCCATAATCACTCCATTTATAAATTCTCAATTAATTGATATGCACTTGATAAGAGTAATCTTAACTCAATTTCCATTCATTGAGTTAAACATCCAAGTCATTGGGGTTGTTTTTACAAGAATATGTGTGAATGTCCTATGATTTATTTACACTGAATATCCAATAATATTGACTGTATTTATATTTTTCACACATAATTATTTCATTGATTTTTCCTTAACCAGAGGATACAATCTTTATAATGGATATCATCTTAATTTACTTTCAATTGACACTTGTTTGTTGTTATGCACAAATTCACTTTTATATGGTGTACATACTATTCTTTGACATCATATATGATGAATACCTTTATTATCATGATATTATAGAGTTTTTATTACATTAATTATATGTATTAATGCATCTCTCATTTGGTAAGGAACTTTAACTAAAATATTATTTTAAATGTTTTAAAGATTTATTCTTCTAAATCATACTCATTAATGTCAATGTTTTGAAAAGGGTGTTAAGGATTCATTTATATGTACATGAATATTTTAAAATATAAATTCATTTTAAAAATTTCAAGACGGTATGGGAAACTATTATTCAAAAATATATTTTTAATAGCTTCATGATAAATAGTGAGACTTTTAAATGTTTTCAAGAAAAGGTGATATTTATCTCAAATAGTTTTACTGATTATTTTCATCTATGACAATTTCATTCATTATTATTGATTTAGGTTGACTTATTATAATAAAATATTCTATATTGAAATGGATAAGTTAGGTTTGACTGTGGATATACTATTTTTATACCATTCATGGTTTGTGGTTAAAATATTGACATTTTGTATGCTAGTTTTAATATGAATGTTTAGATTATGTTTCGACCTTTTCATATGCGGAATGAATTACAGGTAGCAAGTGACTAGTGGAGCCCAAAATATATCCTCAATTCATTGTAACATCTCATGAAACAAACTATTTTTTTGCTACAAGGCCTTGACGAAATCTTATTTGTAGTCTTGGCAGGAGTCTTTCACTATTTGGTAATGATGTTCGGTAATATGAATTCCATCATTATAAAATTAGCTATTGATATTACATGTGATTTTTCAACAAGTATAATATCCGTGTGAATAAGTAAATGGAATTTTTTTGATATATATTTTCCATGATATACTAAATATTATGTTTAACAAGCTTGTGTTTTAGTATTATATATTGCCTTAAATGTTTAAGGTTATTTATGAATGATTCTGCTAATATCGGTATCCTTACTAAGCATCTGAGCTCACCTCATTCTTATGTTTTATTTTTCCTAGGATGTGATAAATTATATTATTATTGACTTTTTGGGGTAGGAAATGTGGTGTGAGTTTTATCAATGGGGACACAATGTTGTTTTTTATTTCATGATGTAATGTAAAACTTTTGTATGTATCTACTACACCCAAGGCTACTAAACACCTTGGTATTTCGAGACTTTATCTCTTATAATAATTCCAAAATTATTTAATAATGCACTGATAAAAGGTAACTAGGGTCGGGGCGTTACACTAATTGAAAATATAATTTTAACTTCGAAATTATTTAAATGAAAAATAAGTTTTCAATTAAAACTTATTATGTTTCAGTATTCATCAAAAAGTCAACATAAGGTAACTTTAATTATACTATTTCAAAATATAAATTTTATTTGCATAATAAAATTATATCAAAGTGGAGATATTTGTTTTCAAAACATGCATTCCATTAAGAGGTGGTAAAATTGTCTTTCGAAACATATAGACTTTTATGTGTAAAATTGGATTTCTTCCAATATTAGGACAATAAAATCTTTTGGATGAATGTAAAAAAATATTTCATTGAATGTATAATGTATATATTTCATTAATATCATTCTCTAATGATAATTAATTTATTTTATTAAGAAACAATTCCTTTGGGAGCATAAAAATAGTTTTTTATAAGAAAAAATTCATTTATATTCAATTTTTATTTATTTTCATTTATAATAAATTAATTCATTTTATATTTGTGTAAAACATATATATTCATATGTTAGTTAATATTATTCATAAACTGCAATTTAACAGTAGGGTTATATCTTACTATATTAAATATTAATATTAATATATTCAGTAAGACTCGATAATGCATGTAACACAAGTTATCATCGAAAGTCTTTGTTACTTTTAAAGCACACTAACTCCGTATCTCAATAATTTCATGATATAAAATATATTGAATTTATTTTTAAATTTTGAATATATTGTCTAGTAATAGTATTTTATATTCCCTTCTACACTTGGTGTTGTGTGTCATACATGCTATCGAATAAATGGTAATCTTTTAGAACTTTTGGGGTGTTACACCAGAACTCCTTTCTAAGAATGTTAATTGAATTTTACACATTTATTATAGATTATCAAAATTTAAAACTTGTTACCATAAATAAATGATTTTATTTGAATTAAGGAATTTTTTATCTGTTTAAAACTATGGAAATGGTTTTTAATGATTAAATATAGATTATGGTATCACCAATGTGTGACTAAAGGTTATTATAAGAATATCTTTATAAAGTTAGTATGGTAATTTTGAATATATAGTTATTCCTTTTTTCCTTAATGATTAATCCCATGTATTTTATAAACCGTTTCAAAATGATCATTCTTCTGCATTTAGACGCATTTTCTCTAGTTTTTGTGGATGAAATCCTAGTAAACTCACAAACCCATGATGATGAAGGAAGAAATATCTATGTATTTTTAGCATATTCGGAAAATATAATATTTTTGATAATCTACTAGGATGGTAATTCTGGATATGTGAATTTAAATTAATTATCCATGGGATGTCCTAAAAATTTTTTTGGTTGATCCAAAAATGTATATGTAGTAATTTCTTTGTAAGTACCTAATGACATCTTCTAGGTTCTGAATTTCCTTGTATTTTATAGGTACAACAATAATTTCATCCAAGAAATTTTGTATATAGATGATACTATTAATTATCTAAATATTAAAGGATAAAATATCATTTTTTTCAATGGACTAATAAATGGATTCTAATGAGTTAATTATGTGGATTACAAATCTTCCAATCATGATGTTTTTAAAATTGGGTATGACCCTCAATGTGTATTATGATGACTCATCTATAGTACCATAGGTATATATTTATGAAAAAAAATTATAATGGCCTACGATTATAGGAATTTACGATGAGTTGGGAGGAATTTTATAACGCTTGTTCTAGATCTTTTTATAGTCCTGAAAACCCGGAAATATCGGAGGCACTATCTATCTGTTGAGTTATTCATAGTATAAACCAATCATAATTTCATCACATATATATCTTTTCCTATAAAGATTTTTGGATGTAATGATGGGTTGAGTATCTTAAATCCATTGATTTTTAACTTCACTATGCTTAGGGAAATAGTAATTTTATAGAGGATACATTTTTCAAAAATTATAAACTATTGAAATTTAAAGAGTATAAATATGAGTTAAGGATTTTGTATGGGCTAACGGACAATAATATAGATATTTTTTGTGGTAGTGATGGGGTATTTGTTTATAAAATCAATACTAAGTATCATATATGAAGATATTTAGAGATTCAAGGATATATTATAGAGATTATACTATCATTCAATAGAGATTTGTGGGTGGGGAGATATTGAAAAGAAAATATCATGATTAAGATTCATCCCTTAATGTCTATAGAATACTGGTGGCTCCGACCAATGTTCATGAAGTGATTGGGAGAGTGTATCACTCATCTCCATGGGTTTTATATCAGGAGACATCCAAAACATATTGGTAAATGTATAAGTTATTCCAATGTCCTGGAATACTATGAGAGATTTCACTAATTAGTTCATGATGCGTTACTAATTATTATGCTTTGTTAAATTGTCAAAGACTGGATGGTATGTTTCAACCAATTCTTATACCCATGAGGAAAAGGGATGAAGTCGCTATGTATTTTAAAACATTCTTTCCCTATACCCTAAATGGAAAGGTTATAGTATGCGTGATTTTATATATTATAACAAATAATTGTCAATTTATAGTAATCTATTATGTTTATTTAGTTTGTGAGTGGTGAATTCTATATATGGATCATATTTTGAGAATCCATGGGGTTATAAAAATTATTACATATTAGAGAGACATGAGTTTCACCTCTCTTGTTTAGTAAAGGTATATATAAATCTATTGTTTCTTAGGGGAAACTGAGCATCTTATAATAGAAAGGTCATATTTTCATTATTATTCAAATATAAAACAAAATGTTAATGAAATTTAGTTGATTAGTTATATAAGTATTTAACTATTATTATAATTTGTAGAAATATATTTATTTTCATAAAAAACAATTCATAATATATGATTATATATGGATGAAACCCCCTCACAGAACACCACAAAATTTTTTTTAATCTATATTGAATATATAGAAAAGTTAAGGGTAAATAATAGAACAAATTCCAAGCTTAAAAATGACGAACATGGCTAAAATGGGGAAATACATCTTATAAAACAAAAATTCATGTAATGAATAATATTCATGAAAAAAAATCTAAAAAAATATCAATTATGGAAAAAACAAAAGAAGGGTATGGCCTTTCACATTACACATTGTGAAAATAATATTAAACACGTGAAAGATTTGACAGAAAACTGAAATATGTACATTTTGAAGTCAATTCATGCATATAAAATTCTTTTTGACCCAAAATGATTTTATTGCTTATTTAATGGGAAATTAAAACTATCTAATATTTTTTTGGATTATAAATATAGTTCTTTGTGAGATTTATGGGGATAAGTCACTCTATAGGGGAAGATATGGACAATGGCTTACTGCAAATTTATTCCATACATTCCTTTTCTTATACATTATTTTTATTACTATGATATATCTCTTATCCCCAATAAAATTAATTCCCCATCCATAGAGGGGTATTTTTTGTGAGTGGTTAGGAAAGGGAGAGTCAAGAGAAAATTCTATGTTCGAGTTTCTATGCTAAAATAAAAAATATTCATTCTTTCTTCTGCTAACCACTTTTTATTCTTATTTCAGATTTTAATTTGGAATGAATATTCATTATGTTTAGATTATTTTTGTTTAATTTTACTTGTTAATTGATCCATATAACCCTATAAAAAATTCCCATTTATTTTCTATAGAACATATTAGGGTTGGGTGATGAGTGCTCAATGATCGCCAGTAGCTACACGAGACTGTGTAAGGAACTATAGATTTTTAGAGAATAACAATACCCAATTGGAAAATGCCCTAATTTATAAAATATGACCACTATGAAACTAAAAACATAAGAAGTATAATATATCTTTGGAAACTTTTATTAGGTATACCCTTGCCTTTACCATCTATCCAAGAGAGATTGATGAATCAGTATAAGAATATCTCTTTTACTACCAAGTGGAAGAAGAATTGGTAAAAATTTGAATTAATGATAGCATAACACCAGGACTATAATGAACCACTATAATAAAATTATTTCTAAATTATATAAAAATACATAATTAAAACTTCTTTATGTTCATCAATTTTTGAAAAAAATTAAAAATTAACTTTTCATAAACTCAGTAAAAACAGAAAATCTTATTCTGTTAGCACTCCTCTTCTGTAGAAAACCAAAGGGATAACTAAATATACAACTAACTTTTAATTAAAAATAGATTTTCCTTTCCCCATGATAGGTGTACCTCGAACATGGTATCAATTTTTGGGAATCAGTGCCACATAATAAAAAAATTTCTTGGATGTCCCATAGTTTTAATAAAAAATTAATTGAATTTGAACCTGATATTTAATGATCTCTAACACAATTATGAAAACTAAATTTCCAAATATATTGTGATGAAATAATTCAATTATATTTAAAGGAAACATTCATTGATCACTAGAAACCTAACATATTGGATTGAAATCTCAACCATACTCTGTGCTATCTTTATGCAGTAAAATTATTTAATCATAAAAATCAACTAGTTATACCATCTTTTGAGAATTATTTAGAGTAATGAATTAATATGATTAAAAATTTAACAAAATTTCATGGTCTAAAAATATAATACCTAAATAATATTAATAATTACTTAACTTGTATATAATCATATTTCAGACCTCATTAGTTAAAAAGGAACATGTCAAGTGGAGGGAATTCCACTTTTAACTAGAAAGACATGAAAAGGAATGGATTTATATCCTAAAACCAAGAGAAAGTAATGTCTAAGAGGATATCAAAAGGTTTTTCATGTATGAAATTTTCCATATATCCAAAAGCATGAAAATAAGAATGGAGATCAATTATATTCATCAATATAATGAAGAGACGCTCTATGAGTACTATAAGTGGTTGAAGAGACTCTACTCTAGCTACTTGCATCAAAATGTGGAGCAGAAGCAATTACACATTTTATTCTAAAATGGTATACTCAATAATGTTCAAAACTACATGATGCATCTTCTAGGGGAGCCTTTATTGAAAAGTCACTAGAAGATTCCAGAGGTATGATTTAAAATATTACCCAAAAGGCAATGTAATTCAGCACTAGACGTATGGTCTACAGATTCATTTGTGAGGTTAGGACTTATGATTGTTCATCACTCTTAATTGAAGCAACTGATAAAGAAATTAATAGTGTACTAATATAAATGGTTGTGAAATTAGAATTTGGACAATATGGAATAATTCCTTGTTAAATGTTGTTCTCCTACATATCAGTTAAGGAAAACCTAGAAAAATCATCCACATAAACCATAGTCCAAACCAAGATATGGATTCTAATAGAACTAGGAAAGTCAACCCCTTAGAATCAATATCAAAATCAAAATCCATTCTAGTAAAAAAAATACACTAACCCCCCACTATTCTAACAAACCTTCAAATAATTATTCCAATATAAACCATTTGAATAACCATTAATAAGTTCTTAGAAGAACCACACATAGTTTTAATATTTAATATCTAAATAAGATACAGAAAAATTTAGAAAATATGTTTGACAAACATATAGATATTATTTATAAGAATCAAGGAAAAATCCTAGTGCAATCAATTCCAAATCCCAAGGAATGTGAGAGCGTTATTACAACAATAAGAATAAAAGATATCCAAAAACCTGAACAAAGTTAGTCTAATGATTATATAAAACATTCTACAGCTCAACACGTCCATCCAAATGTATCAAAAAATGAAAATAATGAAATAATAATAATATTTATAAAAAAGACCAAAACATTTCTGTAGAAACAATAAAGGGTGAACAAAATAACCATTTTACATTCCCTTATTTTATTTAGTTGATTCAAATAGGGAGAAGAGGAACATCTTCATCAGGATATTCAAGAAGCCTTACAGAATTTAAAAATGAACATCCTGCTGCTAGAGACCATTTGAAAAATCCCAAAATATGAAAAATTTCTGAAGGATCTATGCATAAAAAGAAGGTGGATAGATGAAAATTATTGAATCAACTTAGGTAGAATCCTCTCAACATTAATCACACCACCAATACCATGAAAATGTCAAGATCTAGGGACATTCAATATTCCTTAAAATATTAGATCTATAAATATTGATGATGCATTATGTTATCTAGGTTACTAAAAAAAATTTACTGACATAGTCATTATTTTATTCTATATAAATCAGAGAATAGAAGCTTACATGATTGGTGGTAGTGTTGGAAAATAGATCCACAGTTTTTCTAATAGGACTTATAGAAGATATACTCATATGAGTAAGAAGACTAATCATTCCTCTAGGATTTTATGTCCTTACAATTGAAAAATATAGGGAACCCAACCACTCTACCATTATCCCAAGGAGACATTTCTTAAAACGGAAATAAGGGTCATAATCAATGAACATTAATGATCACTCACAATGTATCAGGGAGATTGTGCAATACACTTCAAAATTCATGATGAAATGAAACATAAATTCATTGGTCACTCACTTTATGTCATCTCTCATGAAGAAGGTACAAAACCTATTGAAGATTCAGGCATTCATTGTGAATTATTAACATTTGGAGGGAGTTTTCATTTGAATATAATAGTACCCATAAATATAAATACTCTACTTTCAAGTTAGAATAAGAGGTTACATCTTATTTTTTTTTGATGATTCATTAAGAGAATATGACATGATATAACAGACCCAATATTTTTTAGTAAGAAACCTAAATTCAATATTATCCCTTGAAAAACTACAAAGACTGGACTTAAATACACTATTGTGTTATTTAAATTATTTCTAACTTATGGAAGGAAATAAATTACTAGTGATCATTGAAAATAATCTATATGAAACCTATGCAAAAAATATGAACGACCATCTAAAGAGAAATATTCCAGCCATATGATGGAGTCTATCTAATATACTAGGGCTCAAACCCAGAGTCATATCCCATATAGTATTTTTTGAAGATGATTCTTGACTTGTAAGATAGCAACAAAGAATAATTAATTGTATTGTCATGGATGATTCTAAGAAAAATATAGAAAAGCATCTTGCATCCCACATTATTTACCAAATATCTAATTCTAAATTTGTCATCCACATTCATCTTGTTTGAAAGAAAACTATTCTAACCATTTTAAAGAATGAGAAAAATGAACTGATCCCCATGATTGTGAAAAATTGTTGGAGGGTGTGTATAGATTACAGAAAGATGAATAAAGTAACCCAGAAAGACCACTTCCCCATTCCATTAAATAATCAAATGCAATAATGATTAGCTAAAAAACTCATTATCTATTTTAGATGATTTCTCATGAAACTCCCTAGTACTGAATGCATGAGAATACATGGAGAATATTTAATTAACATAAACTTTTGGAATTTTAACCAACAATAACATGTATTTGGGATATGAATCTCCACAAGTAACATTCAATGGTGTATGGTGAGTGTTTTCATAGATTATATTAGGGATTTGTGAGAGGAATTTCATTATGATTTCAATATTTTCATCAATTATTTTGATCATTTATTTTGGAATTTAGAATTTTTTTGAAATCATGTTCTTATATTCATATTTTTTTAAACATTGAATAATTTCATCTAATGGTTGAAAAAGGAATAGAATTAGCCCACATAATCGCAGATAATGAAATTGTAGAAGATACGCCAAAGGATTATGTAATAAAATCATTTCCATATCAAAATTGTCTTAGGCTTGTTTGATCATTTAAAGTTATGTAGGTTTCTACTGAAGTAATATCAAAGATTTTAGTAATATTTATCACTATATATCCATATTACTATTAAAATAAGATAAATTAAATATTCAGGATGTTTGTAGGAAAGAATTTACCTAGTTATAGAAATGGTTGACTACACCACAAATAATGAAACCATTGAACTGGGATTATCCTTTCGAGTTAAGATATGACACATCAAATCAATCTACATGAGATGGACTCTTAATAAGAATTGACAGAAAGCCTAAATTAATCACATATTCATCAAGTACATTAGATTCCATTTAGACTAATTACATAAAATATATAAAATGAGTTCCTTTCAATCATATTCTCTCTAGATAAATTCATATAATACCTACTGGGAACTATTGTTTTTTGTTTTTTCTAATCATGCAGATATCAGTTATCTAATGAAGTTGGATGATGCTAAGGAATGAAGGTGAGATGGATGATTCTCTTATTAGAGTTCCACCTAGAGTTTTAAAACACAAGGGAAAAAATCAATTGTAGTATCATTTAGGAAGATTGTCTCACACCACTAATGTAGAAATTCTATGTTAGAACCAACTTGATGATCAACTCACAAGTAAACAAATTTACATCACGGATGTTGATGTACCATGGTATGCCAACATTTCCAATTATTTAGTCACATCTCATGTAACTTTCATTTAAACTATATTTAGCATCAAAAACGTAAATCTGACTCTAGATTTTATATTTGGGAATACTGATTCCTCTAAAACATATGCACCAATAAAGTAATTATAAGATATTTACATGAAATTGAAAATGAATCTGTATTTAAATTTTTCCATGCATTAGATTATGGATTCCATTTTTGATACCAAAGTAAAACCATAAATGTTTTATAATCTAGAATTTATTGGAACACATTATCTATATATGTACATAAGTTTTGTAAAAAATTGAGAAAAATTAGTTTTCGAGAAACATCTAAAAATGATAAGAAATCCACCCAAACCCAATAACTTTCTCTGAAATTTTTGAAGTGTAGGGCATAGACTTCATGGGAAAATTCTCAGTGTGATTTGGATAGTCATATATTCTATTATCTATGGATAATATTTCTAAATGGGTGGAATAAAATTCCAATGGGAATGAAGATGCTAAATTTTTTGAGGATTTTATCAGGAATACTATATTTTGTAAGTTTGGAGTACCAAAAGACATCATTAGTGACCAAGGTACCGAATTCTACAACTGGAAAATGGAGGCATTAATTAAATGTTGTGGAATGATCAATAAAACAAAAAAAATATTATCAATAGAAAAATTTCGAAGATGAATTTTCCAATATATAAATTAAGGGAATTCTAGAAAGGGCAGTCAGTATTTTGCATAAAAATCCATATTTTTGTAAAGACATTATTACAACCTTTTAATAGTGAACATATTTTAAAAACAACATTTGGGAATTTTATAAATTAAATATGTGAAAATAAAATTCATATTTTAAATATAGACATAAAAATTTAGTTAGGGTTAATTTATGGAAATTTTCAGTGATGTTTCATTTTTGATAAATATTTAGTTTAAATTCAAAACTTATCTTCAAATAATTTCTTTATTAGAAAAAATTATATTAATAATTAGTTTAAAAGTAGAAATAATACATATTTTTATCAATAAATCAAATTTAGGTCATTTTAATTAATTTCACTTTGAAATTGGTTATAAAAACATAGAAAACTTTTAGATATATTTCACTTTAAAAACCGTATTTGGCATCCCATCTGTGGGATTAAATTTAAATTATTTTCTTCCATATATGTTATGGTAATTTGTAAAAATAAATTCATTATTTGGAATAATAATAATTTTTAATTTCTAATAATTTCCACTTTTTTCTTGACCAAAACTATTAGTGAAGTAATTAAAATTAATTACATTGGGTATGGTAAATTTAAGCTTAATAAGGGACTAAACCATAATCATAACAGCTAAAATGGCCTAGAAACCTGTCCAAAACCCATTTTATGGCCACATTTCGGCCATAAAACTTTAATCATTTATTTTTATTGGTTTTTTATTATAACGTCCCAGTTCCGGAAGCCACACAGAGGCACCTCATACCTGGTTGGTCACACGGCCTCAAGCGCATTTCCCCAAACGCTAGTGGCTGCTGACTATCTGCGAGGGCCTTGAGTGTGATAGTGGGGAAACTATGCCCTCATTGGTAGAGTACATAATGGATGTAAACAAATACATACAAGAGTGGAAGCAGTAATAATATCATACAAAAATAATCAATGGATGACAGATAGAATAAAAATGATCACATATATAAATTGATGCATGATACATATGTCTAAAAACCCATCCAAACAAGTCACATTGCTAGAATACAACAGAGCTAAACCAACGTACAAAATAATGTTGTTAAACACCTCATCATCGCATGCAATAGCTTGGTCCCATTCTTTCCATCTCTACAGTAAATCAAGTACCTGAAGTAGATGGGCGATTGAACTTATCCATACCTGGAACAATATAATCTTTTTGAGCACAAAAGCATTTCCAAATAGGTTATGGGAATAAATCCATGTAGGAAACCACCACGAAATCCGTGCCTAAAAGATAATGAGTATATGGTATGTAAAAGTATAGAAAATAGTAAACAAGATTGTACTCAACAGTAAACAATCCACAGTTTCAACATCAAGCAAAAACTAAACAAGCAGATAAACACAAACAGTTAACCCTCTGGGAAGCACCCATAGCGCATCCCCTCTGGTCCTACCTAGAAACTCATGAAAGAATCTAACCAAAGGTAACCCTCTGGGAAGTGACCACAACCTATCCCCTATGGTCCTACCTAATAAGTACAAGCAACCCACTTGGGTAGTACACTCAGTCTATCCCCTCTGGTTTAGATTAATCATAGACTCTCTATGGAATCACTCACCAACATTTCCCTGTATAGTCTCATATCGTAACTAACGGAACCCTAGGGAATCACTTACATCACATTCCCTATGTGTACCACATCTAGGAACTATAATAAATCTGAGGAATCACTCAACATCAATCCCCCCTATGGTCTCGCATCGTTAGTAAGACAGACACTCTAGAGAAGCCCTCAACATCCATTCTTCCAATAGTATATACACTAGGTTCTCATGGACTTGTGTAAGTCAATAAAATGTAGAAGCACGTATCGACCATGGTAAACCTCAAGAAGTACTTGGATAGCATTCTACAACATAACAACATAACAGAACACCAGTAACACTATCCTACAATACTAGGCATGGGAAAGTAAACAACCTCTTAAAAGGAAAACTAGACCCGAAGGTCAAAACAGGAAAAAAATTCATGGAAAAACACATACAAAGTACATTAATTAACCCTATTCATAGTCAATTAATCTCTACTCAAGAATAAAAGAATATGAGGAATAATATAGGGCTAAAATGGTAACTACACAATACCCCGTTCTTGGGTATTGGGAAAATTTTCACATAAAACATCAAACCACCTACCTCGACGTTATTAGATCTCTATATGTGAACGTTGAGACATGAATCACCTTAGAATTCTGAATATCTACAAAAACATATAAAACATTCAAAAGATGGTATCTTGAGGAAGAAGACGAATCATGAAATGAAGCTCAATCAGAAGAGAGAGATTACCTAGGAGATCCCAACGTAATCGACCATTGATAAATTAGAGATTGGATGGAGGATCAGTGGCTTGGAGAAGGATCACGGTCTTACGTGTTCTCTCAGATGAAGAAACCCTATAAGAAGATGGTTATGGAGATTAGACGCGACCCTAGCGAATTTAATGAAAAAAAGAAAGTACATTGTGTGTTCTTTTGAACTACATGGTGTGTACTCTCCCATTCCGTACTCCGCTTTAATCGGCCTCCAAGTCACCCACCACACATTAGTGAGCATGGCTGCTACACGTCTAGCTCCCAGCTTCATGCGCTAACCGAGTACGTGGTGTGTACTCATAAAGTACAAATAGTGTACTTTGAAAATTTACATAAAAACCACTTTTTCTCAAAAACAAACAGAAAAATAAAACATACCTGAAATGAAGGTCCGGGTTCTTACAAACAAACCTACTTAAAGAAATTCATCCTCGAATTTCACTAGCATGGCATAGAATAAGAAACCTCGAACAGTTCTGTCCATTTCAATCGTACATCTGCCTCCCTCTACCACGTATCGTCCTGTACTTTTCTATGATGCCAAATCACCAGTACCAGAGGAACATACCGGCCGTGGAGAACCTTTGTACTTCGATGGAAAATCCGGATAGGATACTTCTCTAAAAATGCATTCACTTCCAACTCAACCTCCTTGGTTTGGAAAATATTAGACAGGTCTGAAAAGTAACGTCAAAGATAAAAAAACATGGAAGACGATGTGTATAACTCGGTACCTCTACGGTTACTACATCTGATAGGAAACCAGCCCAACTCTCTCCAACACCTCAAATGGCCCAAAGTACCTTAGAGAAATCTTAACATATCTCCTAATCCTCTTGTTTCCCAACATTAGTGTGACAAGTAGGAAAACCCGATCCCCGACCTCGAACTCTAGAGGTTGTCTCCCCTGGTTAGCATATGACTTCTGTCGAGACAGCGTTGTATCCATCCTTTTATGAAACAACTCTATTTTCTCTACAGTCTCTTAGAAAAGATGAGGTCCCACCAAAGCTACCTCTCCTGCCTCCAACCAACAAAAGAGGGATCGGCATGTCCTATCGTAAAAATACTCATAAGGTGCTATCTGGATTGTGGCTTAAAACTATTATTGTAGGAAAAGTCCACAAGGGGTAAATGCTTATCCCAAGAACCTCTAAAATCTAGAATGCATGCTTGGAGCATTTCTTCAAGCACCTGAATAGTATACTCAGTCTGGCCATCAGTCTGGGGATGGTAAACTATACTCAAAAGTACCTTTGTACCCAAAGCCTTCTGAATCCCCAGCCAGACCTGATAAGTAAAACGACCATCTCTTTCTGAAATATTGGAGTGTGGAACTCCATGCAGATGTACAATCTCATGGATGTAAAACCTTTCTAGGTCATCAACACTGAATGTCTCCTTGATCGGTAAAAAGTGAGCAACCTTCATGAGTCTGTAAATGACAACCCAAACCACATCATTCCCTCAAGGCGACCTCGATAAACCTGTCACAAAATCCATCGTGACATTGTTCCACTTCCACTCAGGAATAGGCAACTGCTGTAAAATCCCTGTTGGTCGTTGATGCTCCACCTTCACCTGCTGATAGGTGAAACACTTAATGACAAAACCAACAACACCTCTCTTCATACATGGCCATCAATACTGATGGTGTACATCATGATACATCTTGGATACACCAGGATGAACTACCCAAAATGGGGAATGAAGTTCCCGCATCATCTCCTCACATATGTCTACTGGAACCCATACACGCCCTTGGAAATGAAAGATCTCATCCATGCATATGGTCCATCCAAGAAAATGGTCCTCTCATGACACACTTTCCCATAGGACTAGGCCTTCAAAATCTGATAGATGCCTTATTCGTGATCAATCATGAATTCTAGAGGTAATAGCTATAGAAGAAAGAAATTTTTTCACCAGTTTGTTGTGAACCTCCAAATGCATCTCATAGAATATGGCTAAGAGCATCCATTCACTGCTGGCCTCTTGAACTGCATGTATCTAAGTCCTCCTGCTCAACGCATCAGCTACTGTGTTTCCCTTTTGAGGTGTATAAGAAAGCTCAAAGTCAAAGGACTGTAGGTACTCAACCCACCTTCACTATCTCAAATTCAGATCTCGCTGAGTGAAGATGTACTTGAGACTCTTTTTGGTCGGTGAAAACCACAAAATGCTCTCCCAGTAGAAAATTTCTCCAACAATGTAAGGAATGAACTACAGTAGCGAACTTGAGATCATGCATTAGGTAATTCCTCTCATGTGGTTGCAACTGTCGAGACACAAACATGACGACTCCTTCACCCTTCAGAACACAACTCATAGTCTGATACTTGAAGCATCACAATAAATAGTATTACTCTTCCCGGCTCAGGCAATACACGTATTGGTGTTGAAGTCAACCTCCCTATCAGCTCCTAAAAGGCTGACTCATAAGAATTTGACCACAAGAACTTCAAACCAATATTAGTCAGACTCGTCAGAGGTTATAATAAGCATGAAATGTCCTGAATGAAACTTATATGGTATCCATACATCCCTAGAACAATCCCTACCTCATGAATGTTCTTTGGATGCTCCCAGGAAACTATTTCTCTCACTTTCTCTAGGTCTACTGACAATCCTGTCTCTGAGATAACATGACCCATGAAGTGAATCTGATCCATCCAAGAGTGGAATTTTGAGAGATTAACATATAACTAATTCTATCTCAGTGTACTCACAATGATATCAAGATGGGTAGCATGGTCGTTTCGAGTGTGAGAGTACACCAAGATATAATCCACGAAAATCACAAAGAAGGAATCCATGTATGGATGGAACACTCAGTTCAACAGTTCCATGAACACTTAAGGTGCATTCGTGTGACCGAACGACATAAACATATACTTAATAGACCTTACCTACTCTAGAATGATGTGAGAGTTATATCAGATGGTCTAACGTGCAACTAATGATAATCATACCTCAATTAAATCTTCAAGAACACCCAGGATCCCTGAAGATGATCGAATAGATCATCAATCCTTGGTAAAGGATTTCAGTTCTTGACCTTCAACTAGTTTAACTTCTGATAATCCACACAAAGCCAGAGGGTTCCATATTCCTTCTTCATAAATAGGATAGGCGAACCCCACGGAGACATACTGGGTCGAATGAAACCATTTTCCAACAACTCATGTAACTACTTATTCACCTCCTGCAACTCTGGTGTAGCCATCCTATAGAGGAATTGACACCGGTGCCGCTCTTGGAATGAGCTCAATAGAAAATTATACCTCTCACTCTGAAGTAGAAACCTTAACCCTTATAAGGAATGGACTAAAAATGGGGATGGTGGTGTGCTCAACCTTGTAGGTGAAATTCCCAATGAAGTGCCCTTATAATTTATATATATGTGTGTTGGATTACAGGGAATGATATCTCATTTTAATGTATTCCACAATTCTAGGTATTATTCAAATGATATATATTCATGATTTATGTTATTTATTTCCTTATGATTTCTATATTATGAACTATTTAGATTTATGTCATGATTTTTGTTTGTGATCATTGATTTGATGGTTATTATCTTCCAATGATTTGATCACATTATCATACCCCTATGCTCATGTTTATTCTTACATTCCTCTCTTTTTTACCCCTACTAAGCATATAAGATTACCATTTTTTATGTTTAGTCCCCAAGGTAAAAAATAATTTTATTAAATATGATTTGTATTAGAAGGATTTCAGTCATGAGGAACCTAGTGGGAGATAATGTAGCTCAATTATGTACTAGTGTTTATGTGTCCATGTTTCCAAAGGCCCTATAATAATACAGTATTTGGGTTTCTTCTTGTGTAATGTTTTATGTATTATAAAAAAATTATGTAATGTCTATGTATGTATTGAATTGGTATTTAAAATAGTAACTATAAAAGTATATATTCTTGGAAATTTCGTTTCTAGAGAAGGCTAGAAAACATAAATATTTCTTGAACCATGGCTATGAGATGCATCCTGAGTACCCTGAGTTCGTTCACTCTATTGCTACTCGAAATTTAAAACATAGAGGCCTCGACCACGACCACCTGCTAAGCCGACATGCCCTACAGAATACTATATTCTATCTTAAATAAGTGTTATTGACCCTTCACCTGATGTTAGAAATGGCACAAAATCCTACTCACTTGGAACTAAAGGGGTGGATTGGATGAAGCATTGTAGGTGTACCATTCTACTACAAGATTTTCATTTGATTGGGTTCCTCGTACCCTCAGGCTTTTTTTGTCCTAGCTTCCAAAATAGTGAAACAACACACAACCTTTAGTTTATGCCACTTAACAATTACTTCCCTTTTATGTAACCTTTATACAACACTTCTTTCCACTAGGTAACCCACTACTAGTCTTCTTGGAATCTGAACTACACTGATTCACATCACCCGACTACCTCATGGTCAACTCAGTGATAATATCCTGGTTATCAATCTCTAAAATAGTGGTCTGAAAACAAATGTTCACCAGCGAGTGGGTGGGATAAGCACGCCCATCGTCAAAACACCTCGTAGTAGTCAGCTCATCACAAATCAAGGATGGTGCAACAAAATATAATTTAATTAAAATAGATTAATGTTCCTTTACTAACATGTCACCTTGATAAGGGTGCATGAGCTCAAAAACTTGATCCACTATCAGGGTCTAAGGAAAAATTAGTTGAAGAAATCTACCTATAAATCCACCCACACCATTCCCTGATGTTGACCAGCCTGAATCAGAATGCCCCACCAATGATTGGTGGAGTCATGTAATCGATAGGTCGTAAGATTGACCCTCTTCTCTCAAGAAATATTAATGTGAAAAGAATTAAGAATGGTTTGGCATAATTATATCCTACAAACAAGGGTACCCCTCTACCTACACTAAGATCTTGGTTAGGTTAGAATAATGAGAAACAGATGGAGAAATTAGGATATACTATCTACTTCCCACTACCATGTTAGAACAGTGTTAAGGTCTCACATACCAGGAAACCATTTCATTTTAGGAATCATATTCATATTAATTTATTTAGTTTTATCCCTATTAAATTGATTATTAGATATAAAATTTAGTTAATTTATTGACCAATTTTAATTTATAAGTGCCCATACACCTTATAAATTGAGATTGGTGCATCAGCTAACTATATCCTAACATTTAAAACAAAAAAACATGTGTAATAGTCTATGATAGTGGTTTGATCTGATGAGCTACCCTCATAACTCACCAATGAATAAGAAAATATGGGATTGATGGTCAGGTAACCTAATTATTCCATCATTGGTTGTAAAAATACACAAAAAAGTATACATTAAAGGCACAAACAATAATCACAAGCATTACATGAAATACACATAGGGAAGTTAGATACAGAATGACATAATGTATGCAAATTTGGTCATATTTTTCCTAGTACGATTCATGATTCTAATTATCCCCCAAAACATTATGTATAAATCCTAATTTTTATAATCAGGTAAAAAACGATGAAAAATAGGTGCATCACCCTATGGTAAAGTCTAGGAAAATGTAATATCAGAAACAGTAATGACATTTACCCAACCTAGGTAATTTGGTTTTCCCTTATACATGGGGTGGATACTCTCAGGAATAGGGTCATGAAAAAATAACGTTTTCTTATTATTATCTATTATCCAAAAATTAATAATAAAAGGAAAAATAAGCTCTGATACCACTTTTTAACATCCTACCATAGGTTCCACGTATTGATGCCCTGAGGTGGTTGACCACACAACATCAAGTGCATCACCTCAAACTCCAATGGTTGTTTACTGGCAGTGACATCCATGAGTAAGTCAATGGGGACACTATTCCCTCATTTATCAAGGTAGAGTGTGGAGATAGATATATAATAAATAGTATTGGAAATTACAATATACAGATAACATCAAAAATCAAATCATAAACATTAAATGTAATGAAATAAAGTATGGATGCTAAATAACTATGTAGAGGAAACCGGTGATGATAATTTTTCATGTGTTATGAAAAATAACTATGAAAGGGGAAGGGGATTCAATAATATACAACATGTTGAAAAATAATCAATAAGTCCAAAGATACTATTCCTAGAATCTCAGGTATAGGTTTGATCCTCTACTCAGAACTCCGACATGTAATGGTAAATAAACCATTGGAAGATAGATGTTTCCCTTTGTCTGTTCCTGCAATCATAAAGTCTAATCGGGTACCAAAGGTGCCTGATTAGGGTGTCAGACATAATCTCAGAAAGTTGGAACCCATGGATTCAAGGGATTTCTATTTCATGAAACAAAAATATAAACAATGTTCCATAATAGCTTAAATGAAATAGAAAGTTAAATAATTAAAAACATTGGACTAGATTCCATTTGGAAACCCTCCCAACTACATGCTTCAACCTAAGATAGTGTGTGTGAAATGAATTGACCTAAAATAGAGAAGTGAGATGTATAATTCCCCTTATGATGGACTATCCCCAAACGTATTCTTGGTATTAGAGGAAATGTCCATATATCTTTTAAACCCAAAATGTAAATTCTCATTTTGAAAATGGTGAATCACATATTTTATTTATTAAATTTGAAAATCCTTCTACAAATATAGTGAAAACCCCCAGCCCATCCATGAAAATCTTATGGGACTATCCATTTATCACTTTAGTGGTTCGTTAATAACCAATTCCATGATGTTCATTCTTGTTGACCCGAGTATGAAGTCTCATATAACACTCACATATTTTTTGGAATAAAAACATGTAGTAACCTACAAGTATGTTCCAGGTATCGCACGTAAGTGGCTGAGTCTCTCTCAAGTCATAGTTCCACAAATTGTTCCTTCAATTCCATAAACGGGGTCTCCCTCAGGGAACCAACATCACTTTTTTAAAGGAAAATATAATTAATTCTCAGTAAACCCATCCCAGGCATATCTAGTGTCATTCTCAGTATTTCTACAAACCATTAAAAATTATAATAGGAATCATGTGAGATCGTCCATGGGATATTTAAGTCCTAATCCCTTGGGTCACCCTCAAAAAAATAAAATAAACAACATTTAACAATAAATTCATTTATTAATAATCAAGAAAGAGGTCACATTCTGATTAATTGATGTAATTAGATCACATTTAACCCATTAGTTAAGTCATTTCATTAGGAACATCCCCTAAAGTCATGTGGAACGATGCATTGACCCTAAGACAACTCGTTTAATTCTACCATCTCACTTAGTCATGTTTCAAAGGTTCTAACTCATTTAAAGACCTTGAATTCCATTAACCAAAAGCCTCAAGGTATCAATTGCGCTAGTCACATAACAAGGGAATTAGGCCGATTGAGAACAAAGGGACAAATTGGCCTCTAAGAAATAGCACATTTAATTGGATGGAACAACTCAAGGAGATCCACATATGTGGGGATTTTTTTTCATTGAGGATCATAATACATGAGTTGAATGACTTGGAATAAATAAATTAACATTTTGCAGGTCTCACTAGGATGGACCAACGAGCGGTACAATGAAAAAATTTATGAAATTCAATGAAATGATGGGAAAAGGTAATGAACACCTATATTATAATCATAGAGATTTTCTATTCCAAGGTAAAACTTTGATTCAACCCATATTGGATGAAATTGAATAAACCATAAAACTCCCTGAATATTGGGAAAAATTTGTTACAAAAAATATCATAATAGAATCATAGTGAAAATTATATAAGAGGTTGTAGTGGGGTTAGTCATAACATAATGAGTCTAACATGTATGATGGATTGAGAAATGGAATAAAAATGAAGGCTCCACCTTTATTACTAGATTTGAGATAAAAAGGTTTCGATGAGGGGGGAGGATGCTCTGCCACTATTGAAAAAAAAGGCTTTTATAAGGAATGGTTTAAAAATATTAAAGGGGGTGGAATTAATTTCACCCATTTATAAAACTACATGCGGTTCGGACAAACTGTTTTTCCAAACAGTACACTAATTGTGCTCAACTCACTATTACATAGGGGCACCCCAATTTTCCTTTCACATGATTTGACTAACTATGCAAAAACTATGAACAAAGTCTATGTACCATGTATGCAACCATCAGCTCAGTCTTGTGCTTTAGTTTTCATTCAAACCATGCGACCTAGTCTATTCTTCCTTTTGGGGTTCTATCTCTGAAAATAACTTAGATGCACCAGATACATCTATAGAATGATTAGGAATCATTCATAGGATCTTTTAAATGAATTATGACCAATAAAAAATGGTATGTTTCTTTATGAGACGCTGGGATGTTACATATGTGGACCCATATTGGGTGAGAGTAGTAGTTTCATAGGCGCATCCCATGAACATCATCGAAATATGGTTTTTTGTGGGGTAAGAAGGTTATTACATATGTTCTATTTTGGATGTAATGCCCACTGTGTCACCTCTTACGATCATTAAAATGAAGTATTTGAAATTCATATGGTTTGAGGCTTGTGAGAGAGCCTTTCAATAAGTAAAAGGAATATTTACATCATTACCGATCCTGATTTAATTTAATACAGACCAATTATATAAAAATTACTTTAATTCATTAGGCATTATTCTAATAGTTATTCTGATATAGGATAATCATGTCCTAGAAAGTGGGTCTCGTTAGTTGATGCCACTTGAGTGGAATTTCTGGGCACATGAACTCAATCTAGAAAATGTGGTTCATGACTTTTTATGAATTATTTTCATGGTGAACGATTTTTCATATACATAGATCACAAAATACTCAAATACATATTTAAATAGTGTGACATGAAATATAGGTTATGAAGGTTTGTTGAATACCAGCAATATTTTGACTTTGATCTGGTATATATGCATGGGAAGGGAAATGTTGTCACTGACACTGTAATTCAGATGACTTAGAAACAGCTTGTTCAGTATTCTAGTAGTGAATTATAGTTAATAATATTGTTTTTTGATATAAATTTGGAGTTACATAACCATTTTGGACTGTCTATACTTGAATAATTATCAATTAATTTTTCACTTTTGGAAAGATTTTCAATGAGGCATCTTTCCGAACATTAGCGGTTGGTCCTATGGGAGAGCATTTTAGGAAAGATCCCACTTCTTGGTTAGATCATTGATATAAATGAGGTCTTGAGTATTCATGTTCAGGTCTTGGTTCCTATATAAATATAATAATAATTGATGTGAGATTATCATGTACCTACTTGGGTAGTAAATCCCGATCTTTTGAATATGTAACATGATTTATGCTTCCATAATTGGTGCTCTTGTATGAATAGGGAAATAACTAGTTTAGTTCCTCAATGTTCCACTTGTTAGAAGGTGAAGGTGGAGAACTAGGGGACACCATGTATTTTATTACCATTACATATTCATGTGAGGAAATGGGATTATGTCGCATTATCTTTTGTGATTTGATTACCTAGGTCACCTCGAGGATATAACTCATTATGGGTGATCATAGACAAAAGAAAATTGTACTCAATTCCTACCTATAATAGATACATTATTAGTAGATGAGATAATAGGGATATATGTAAGATAGATCATACTAATTTATAGAGTTCTGTGTACTACAATATTAAAAAGTGATAATCATTTTACATTCTGTTTCTAGAAAGGGTTTTAGGGGGAACTGGGTTCATATGTACCACTAAGTATATCATATCACCCCTAGAATTATGGGTAATCTGATCATACAATACAGGTGTTATAGGAAATAAAACGAGCATGTCTCCTTGATTTTTTTGGTTCTTTGGATATAAACCTACCAATCACCAAATTTTAATATAATAAAATATTTCAAGTGACAATACAAATAGGAACTTTAGATGATTTATATGGTTGGACAATCCCTTCACCACTGTGCTGGTTAAAGGCAAGAGAGGTAGTGCTACTAGAACATAATATAATTCCAAATACATTGAAGCTAGTAAAGCATATCAGGAATCATATGGATACAATTTAGTCTTAGTAAAAGTCACGTGTCGATCACCATCAATTTCCTATAGAGTATGAGGTTGAGGATCAATTCTTATTATGTTTTTCTCTTTGGTGGGGGAATAGATTGATTCCGAAATTTCATATGATTTTACTTCATAATGTTGGTCCATTCGATATTTTAGATAGATTTTGGCTTGAATCCTATCAGATACAGTTATAATAGAGGTATTGATCCATATATTAAATATTCCATGTATCTCATTTTCATCATTATCACTCATATCCATCTCATATTCTACATCTTGATTAGGATGTGTTGGAGGTAGATTATTCTTTTAAGGTACATCCTATATGTAGGAAAGAAAATTCATCTTGTATGGGTACTATTATAACATGACCATGTTTTGGATGAGACCAGGGAGTGAGAGACTAATATATGTACTTTGATTCCATAACTATTCTTTGGAAATTTTTTATCACCATCAAAATGGAAACTCAGGGATGAGTCGTTTTATTGAGGGGAGATCGTTACATCCTATTTTTTCATATGAGGCAACAATCATTTAAATTTCAATTTTAACCTTCCTTTTTGTTTATATAAATGTGTCTGAGATTTTAAGGAATGGATTTAAATTGTATATGTCCCATTTAGAGCCTAGTTCTTTGGTTTTTTAACAAACAAATAGAGGAAAATGGTTAGAAAATAGTTATTAGTAACCATTTGACTCAACCGTGTGACCCAATAAGAAGAAGAGAATTGTTTTAAAGACAATGTTTTGTAGGATTCATAGCCGTGAGAAATGGTGAAGAAATATTACTAATGAAATAACATGGTTAGCCAATCATTTTTCTAACAGTGTGCCTAACCCTACGGGGGGGGTGTACCATTGGGATAGAGGTGGCACAAAGTTATCACATTGTTTTTTCAAGTGTGATTCCAAACAGTGCATCATCTTTAAAAGTGTGAGTTTACTAAATTTACCCTTGATATTTATACCTTTTTCATTCATTTTATCTTCCTTCACACAAATAGTATCCCTCTCCATACATTGGAATATCATTTCTCTCCTATGAAAATTCTCATAACAATTCTGATTTGACTCCCTTTTGAGTGTCATCAATTGCATTGGATCCCCCTCAATAAGTTCTTCAGTCCCCCTATTTCTTTTCTTCAATTATGACCCTTAATGATATTCTAAATCTATGTGAGCTAATATTCCCTATTTTTTGGTTATATTTTTATTTATTTTATTAATATCATTACAGCCTGGGTTATATTCAGACAAAAGTTGAGGAGTCTTCTACCCATCTGTGGGAGTCATTCTATAACTTTTCGCTAAAAAAATGTATGTTTTTATTTTTTTTGTCATTGGTCTGAATGCTGAACATTATGGATTTTGATAATTAAATTAATAAACATTTATGTTTACTATTTAAATCTTGATTTATAAATGGTATTACACCCTTATAAATGGTGAGTGGTTTTCAACCTTAATCGGATTCACAGTATTGGTGGGTTTAATTAAATGTATATTATTAATCCACCCATTGAGGTATGTCTGCCTTTCAACCTAAGAATGAAATCCATGATTGAATTAATTGGATTTATAATGGTAACATACCTTGTTTTTAACCTTTTCATTTATAAATTAAAGGATAAATAAATTGGAATAAATGATAAATGTGAAATGAGATGGAGAATATCTTGAATTATTCATGATTATTTAACTTCCGGGTAATGTGGAAAGGAAATTAACATTGAACACCTTTTTAACACATTTATGAGAATCTAATTGATTAAATGAATATGATAAATCATATTGATAAAGGTAATATAAAATAATATGGAACCTCTATCCCTTTTATAACTCGTTTGTGTGGTGAATTTAATTGAGAAATGGAATGGACACTAACATGGTAACCTATTTTCAATATATAATAAAATTGGTAATGGATTAAATAATATGGAATCAGTGTGAGGTATCGTGATGTAAAACAAATGAAACCCTTTAATATTCCAATATTTGGATGCCATGGATTATTAACTTATATTCGACTTGTTTGGGCCACCTAGGACTTTCTCCTTAGGCTCCACCTATGTCTTTAATGAGTTTCCTATAGAAGATTTCTTTGGAAATTATGATGATGCTTTGGCCCTGGGACCTAGGTTCATATCCCACATAGTCCTGTATTATACTAAGTTAACATGGGAATGTTTCGTGGATATGAAGAAGAAACATTGGTCAATGGACTTGGATCCTCGTTAATATAGGTCTCATACATGATATATTATTTATTTTTTCATAGAATACTAATAATTTATATGTCAGCATATGTTGTCTCTATTTCATTACTCTGTTATATAATTATTCATTATTAATGGACTTATTATTTAAAACATATGTGTATATATTTTTTTGTGTCACCTAATAATTAATAAATTTATTCTAGCTATACTAGAACACAACTACAAATTATATGCACATTCAATATTTTTTATAGATACCTTTGGTAGTGGAATATTGAGTATATCTGACACCCTGTTTAGACCACCATTTGGTACTCGAGAAGGCTTTATGAATGTAGTTATGGAAAATGTAATGTGACCTACTATGGATGGTTAATTTTATGTACTTAGATAGCCTATAGGAACAGAGGATTTAGCCAATTCTCATGATGCTAGTAGAGACATATTGTGTCTTTTGTTCATTTATTTTTAAAATATTATATGTGAATTATTCCATGTGTCCCTTTTATCCCTCATTTTGTTAGAATAGTGACATGACATCATTTTTTATATGATACTATATGTGATCTCTATCAATTATTTATATGAATGGATGATTTTCTCTTATCATGTTCATCTATTATTTTTACTCATTATTTATACATATTTATCAACATTGTGATACACTCTGGTAATGAGGTTATATGATCCCAAATATTCCACCTTATAACCTCACTATTAGTCTGCAGCCACTGGAATATGAGGTGGCATTCATTAGGCGAAGTGAACCACCGATTCAACTACTATTTATTGTGATCCAAGTAAAAATGTTACATATATATTTTTAATTATCATAAATTAAGTATTAATAATTTTTATAAAATTAATTATACAAATGGAATCCCACATTTCCACATTCCTCCAAAACCTTTCAAAAAATGATGATGTCATCTTGCATATGTGCAGATTACTACATCAATGAACATTGTGTTCTATTTATAATAATTTAACTTAATGGATGGTTATAAAAATAATTAATGAAATAATATAATATGATTAATATTATGAAATGATATGTTATTTAAATTTCTACCTTCATCTCATTTTAAGAGAAATAAAATCGTCATCTGTGTGTGTATGCGGACTACCGCCTCCATGGAACAATGTATTTCTTTTTCTATTACCACCCAACATGGATAAATTTAATTTTTTTTAATGTATAATTATAATATTTATAAAAATATTAATATTCATTAATGATAAAATTGGACATTATATATTTGATATTAACAACAAATGTTCATAGTAAAATTAACCCGTTAAAATAAACATATAAAGGAATATTTCTTAATTTAATTCCGTTTTGGTAAAAACAATGGACATGTATCATTTTAGTTGTAATTTAATATTAAAATAACTAAAACTATGGTGATTATGAAGAATTTTTACAACATATTTGACCATGGTGAATATATCGATAATTTTTTAGAGAAATTAACCAAACCACCTCATGTATCCTACATATGAATAAAAAAATAAATAAAAAAAATTGGAGAATTAATAGAAATTAAAAAATAAAATATATAATGAAAAATTTATTAATAATTTTTTAGATATTAATAACTTATTTACCCAGGTTTTTTGGGGCACATGTAGAACGAATAAGGACCTGAGGTATGGGTTATTTATCTTTTTTGAATTCCATGAGACATGTGTGATTTTGTGCACTGTAATTTATTTTATATGGTGAATTAACATTCATATATACATAAATATTAATTAAAATATTTCATTTAATGATATTTTTATTTCCATATTATGGTAAACCACTTATGTTCTTTTGATTATTATGTTACCACTATCGTAGTAATATTTGTTTTTAATTTTGTTTCATTAAGATATGATTCATATTCAGCACTTATTTCATTTTTGTGGTGTATATATTTTCAAATAAATATTTTTACAAAAATATTTAGGAAATATAATGTATTTAAAAATCCTAACACATTTAATATTTCATGGGATTTTAATTCAATAGATACCAAATTTCTATGTGAATTTTATTGACTGAACTTCATTTCTTAAGTTGTATTATTTTATTTCTTACTATTATTTTTCTATATGGTTTTATTATATTATATGATTGTATTATAATGATTTTAATTATTATTTTCTATTAAATTACACTAATTAACTTCTTTCTTCATAAATGGTGATGATGTTAGGAATAATTCTTATTCTCAATAAATAAGAATGTTTTCATTCAAGTCCATATTTATTATTTATGCTAATGTTATCCGTTCTTAGTTCAAAATAAAAATATGAATTATTTATAAAAATATTACAATTTATCTTTAACTATTTTCACATGAATATTTTATCACTCCTTTAATGATGTTGATAAAAAATTATATTTTTAAAATGTAAAAAAGGGTTTCCCATTAAAGTTTCTATTATAACTTCCACTACAAATTTGTTATGGAAAACCATTATGTATTTTTTAAGGATATATTATTTGGATTTACTTTTAATATTTTTTTATGATTTTTATCATGTTATGTTTTTCAAAAATATTTTTGAATGTAATTTTTAATTTCATCTCTTTATAATGATGCTAAGAATTTCTTATCCAATATTTTTTTTGGATTTAAATCCATTTTCTACTTTAAAGGATATAACTCATATTGATTTATGTTTAATGAATCAATGAAAAAATATATAATGAATTTATTATTTTGGGTGATTGAACTTGTGATACCATCCAATCTTATTATATTACTTGTGATACCAATTGAAAATATTATAAGACCTATTTATTAATCAATGTGTTCTTTATAATATAATGAATGATTGATTTAAAATGACACCAATATGTATATATGATTTATGGGTCCAATATATCTATCCAATAAATTGAATATGGATTTAATTCATATGAGGTAAGAATGTTGAGGGTGATTTTTTTTTTCAAAACATGAAGCTTGATCCTATTAATTGGTCAAAAACATAAATCATGGAAATTTTTATTATTCATAATTTTTTAATTTACTTATGCTTATATTTGTTCTATAACTTGTTTTTATGTTATGATTTTACATGATCATAAATATGTATTCTTATTATTAATATCCATGGATCGTACTAATTATCCAACACTCTTATTCCATAGTATGTGTTTTTTTATTTGAGATTACATATAAATTCATCATGACTTATGGACAACCCTTGTGGTTGTCATTATCCATCCCCCGGGGCCCGTGTCGTGACTACTCAATGCCTGCCTTCCATAGGCCAGGGGCTGGCGACTAGCACCAAAATGCATATTCCCTAAAACTAGGAAGGCATTTCCTTTATAACCTGTAAACACATGCAACAAAGAACACATCAAGATACGAAAATGAGTAAATTGAATACTATGTAGAGTGAGTACGGTAAGTAAAAGGGGCCAAAATACAAGCCCAACTAAAAAGTACAAGAAACTGAAAAGTACAAGTAAAATAGAACAACTCATGTGAACACCCACAAAGGATCCTACCTGAAGGGTAGGTAAAGATATCAAATTGTCGTCTCTACTGTATGCCTCATCTAAGGTCCACCTCTGAGCTACCTCCAGTCCCAGTACTCTCTTACTCAGTCAGCGATGTCTGTCATCTCCACAAAACATAATAGGGTACGGGCATAGCTGTGTAGGGGGGAGTATAACGATACTCAACAGGAACCCCGAGACCCTCAACGTCACACAAAATCCAAAAAAATAACCATAAAGCATGAAATCAACTGAAAACCCTACTTAGGTATATGACCATACATAAACCTATGTTATCATCTATACCCATCTCATTCATGAGGAATCATAGGGTCCAACTTAAAAGCCAAGAGCTCAACTGTTCTGTGAAGGAATGAATACCATGATAGTAAGTACCTCACAGGTACGCCACACAGAATAATACCACCAAGGTATTACCAAGTAGGAATATACCACACATATATGGAATCATCTCACACCATGTATAACATAGGTACAACATCAGATATAATTAGATGTAACAACTGAATCATCATACTCTGTTAAGAGGTAGACCCACGAAGTATCCCAAATTACAGAACCACACAAGATCCTAGTGCATCGTCAGACCAACACAGGATCCGAGTACCTCGTCAGAACAAAACATGACCCTAGTACATCATTAGACCCCCACAAGATCCTAGTACCATGCCAGACCCACTCAAGATCTGAGTACATCGTTAGACCCACATAGGATCCTAGTACATTTTCAGACCCACAATGGATCCCTCTCTCATGTCACAACCAGCTACAGGGTTCCCGCACTAAGCTTGGTAGATTTTGGGAGAATCTACCCCTGATGCCACAGGTTGATAATCCAATTGTTAAGAAGTCCCATGAAGAAGTATCTCAAAGGAACGCTATGTAAAAGGGGTCTCAACGCAATAGACGGTGCATCAATCTGACACTTGGTATGTGAGTTATTAGCCTTTTAGTCCCAAGGGCCTAGTTGGATTCTTGTTCGAACCAACCGGATCCTACCCCAACATTATCCAAAACTCATGTGGGGTATACGAAAAGGACCGTCTTGAGCCAAGGTTCTCGGCGCCACATAAATTTCATCATTTAGACACCGTATGAGTGTGGCATGTCAGATACATGACCCCGCAATAATAATATTAATAATAGTATTGGTTGTTTCGTGGACCGAAGCCACAAACTATAATTTAATACTCGACGTTAAACTTGAATCAACCATCTTAATGACAGGATCATGTTTCCACTGATGGTAGGTCAATTGGATGTCGCTCGTAGGAGTTATGGAGGGTTGAAGATTTAATAATAATAATAGATTATTATTATTTTAGCATTTCAGGTACCTGATCCAAAAACCTGAAAAAGACATCCAATATTGGACTCATAATTTCTGTCTTGAAGTTAGGGTCGTACTGCCGCTGACGATTTGTGAAACCAAGGAAGTAAGGATTTATTACATAAGAAAAATGGGTTTTCAACCTAAAATAATAATAAAATTTTTTATATTAATTATATTCTATTTTTATTTTTCTCCAATTTTCAATGTGAAATGAGATTCACGCAATTTCGGTAACCCCCTTTGTGGGTTCCACAGCTCCCTCTTTATTTTCATATTTACTTCTCTTTAAAATTATTATTCACATTCAATAATTTTCTCTCTCCAATATAAATACTCATTTCATGATTTTTCTTTCTTTCCCCATGGCTAGACCGCTGATACCACTTTCGGCTACGTGATCCACAATGCCTCCAAACTGCCACACCACCTGGACGATATTCTCCGCCGCAGCCTTCCACATCACTTGATACCTCACACTGTTACTTCCCATGACCTGCACCCACGACCACTGCCTTCCTCCGCAACTGCAGAAACTGCACCCCGCTGTTCTCCGAGCCGTCGCGCCGCTCGGGAGCCGCTGTCCAAACATCCTACTCGCAATATAGCGAGCCACCTCGGGCTGCGTCTTATCTGAAATGCCTCACCGGATTCCATCCGCAACCGCGTGGGACCAATGCCATGCACCCCTTCTGCTGGACACTACAAATTCGTTTTAAGCCTGAAAAATTAAATGATCGTGTATTTGTTGTCCTTGCGTCGAGGGATTCACACCCAAATATCACGCTCATCCAAACACCATATTTGGAGCGCTAATAAATATTAGGTGTTTAATAATTCACGAATAACACATGAAGAATAAAATAAAGAAGAGCATGGTTTATGTGCGGATTGATGGCTTTGTATGTTTGGCCATAGTCATTGAGAATCAAGAATATGAGGAAATAAAAAATACATATTTATCTTACATCAAAATAAAGGCCCTATCTTGATGGTTCCATAGGAGGAGGTTCGAGGAAGAAGACGAAGTCATTGAAGAGCGTCGAAGTTCGTTGCTCCCGCAAGGGGCTTCCGATCAGGTCTCGGGGTCGGTTTCTCAGTCTTCGTTGGAGAAAGTTCATCCTCGGAGACGCTTTATTCGTTGGAGAAGAAGAGTTCCTCTAAATTATCCAAGTCATTGCCAACCCTCTCCAACAATTTTCCCCAACCCAATAAAAAGAATAGCCAACTTATTAAATTAATGTTTCACGTTACTTTTAATGATGTTAGAATAATTAATTTAGAGGAAACAAAATGTCGCCTCCATCATTAAAGAGGGAGTTCAAGGGGTTCGGGTGGTCCCCACCATTAAGAATTCAATTTGGGGTGTTGCCTAGTTCAGGTGGTCCCCACCAAAAAACATACAAATTGGGAGGTTTTAAAAATAAAATAAAAGATGTTATTTTTTTATTCTTTTAACTCTCCCATGAAATTCATGAAAAAAAACCGTCACCCTCTTCCTTCTTCTGTCAAGGTTAAGATCTCCTTATGGAAATATTTGTACTGTGAGTCCAACGGTGCCCTCAGATTTCAATTTCGAGCACTGGTTCAAAAGTAATATAATGCCACTCGCACGTTTACTGAACGTACCCTAAAAAAGTTCAGAAAAATTTTAAGAGTCACCCTTGACCTGCACCAGTCAAGGTTATGCTCTGCCTAAGTGAAACACACCCAAAAAAACTCAATGGTACTCTCAGATTTTCAATATGAGTTATCATTTAGATGTTATGAATTTTACAATAAAAATAATTCTCATGTAATTATTTTATTTATGGCCAAAAACCCACATCCACTCATGGCCCGTGCTAGCCAAAGTTAGTATCTACTTAAATAAATCCTTCCCTCACGAGTTCAGTAACGGTCTCAGATTTTCAATCTGATATACCATTTGTGAGTTATAAACATTTCAAAAATAAAATAATTTGTCTAATTATTTTATTTACAATTATGAACTTTTTGGGTTTTCTCATAGGAGGCTCGCGCCAACTAAACATAAGTCGCTCCTAGGGTAAAACTGCCATCCTCAGCACAATAATGCTCTTAGGTTTCTAATCCAAGTTACTATTTAAGTGTTATTCCACTTTTTCATGAAAACTTCTTACGCAAGCTAAATTAAACTCAACCAAACATCGAAGAATAATTCCATGCACTCCAGGCCTTGGAATTGCGCGCCGTCAGATTTAGAGGTCTCTAAATAAATCCATATAATTAAAAAAAATTATACAAAATTTCTGGGACATTGCATTCTCCCCATCATAGGGATTTATGTCCCCAAAGGACACAACAAAGGAAAAACAACCAAAAGAGGGTACTAAGAAAAAATATGAGCCTCCTGCTCTCATGTTATCTCCTAGAGGTTCTCGTGCTGCAAATGTACATGTCCCAAAGGTATCGATCACCCATGAAGTACTCTCTCATGTCGATCCTCAATCTCCACTAGAACCTCGGAAAACGTCGCCCCATCCTTGATGTCCAGCTCCTTGTGGTCGATGACGTGAGATGGGTCGTGCACATATCTCCTCAGCTGGGATACGTGGAAGATTTCATGCACCTTCTCCAACTATGGTGGAAGGGATGGGTAGTATGCCACCTCACCAACTCTGTTAAGGACCTTAAAGGGTCTGAAAAACCTTAGAGATTACTTACCACCCCAGCCAAATCCCTAAAAACCTCATCGAGGTGAGAACTATAGAAAGACGTGGTAACCATCCTAGAACTCCATAGGTCTCCATATCTTATCAGCATAAGACTTATATCAACACTTTGTAGTCTTCACTTTATTAAAAGTAAGACATCATGATACAGACTCTGCAATTGCTTCCTTCATCCTAGGCCATTAGTACTGACGTTAGAGATCCTAATACATCTTCACCGCACCAGGATGTACCAACAGAGAGGACGTATGAGACTCCCTCAACACCTCCTCCTATAACCATACTGGTACCATGGTACTTCCTCTGAAGAGGATGACGTGTTCCCCACCTTCAGAAAATCCATCAGGTGGCTAACCTGAGGATATCTAAACATGTCGAGCATCGAAGTTAGTGTCCCCACACTGCGCCTTTCTGACTCGCTGAAGAAGTGGAAGAGCGACTATCATATACTGATGATAAGATGCTCCAACTCGATCTAAGTAGAATATTCATAAAGCGGCTAGATGCTCTGTATCCTCACTCAACAGCTGCAGGCTAGACCTCCTGTTGAGTGCATCTGCTACAACATTCCCCTTCCCAGGAGTATAGACTATCTCAAAGTCATAGTCCGGGATGAACTCTATCCACTTCCATTGGGACCTTGAAAACTCAAATCTCATACTGCAATGAGGGTAAGGTTGGCCGACTCAAGACTGACTGGCTGAACCATCTTATGCATGAGTTTAACCAGTGCTGCCAGAGATTCCTTTTTTTCAGAATGTGTAAAACCTCATCCCAATGTTGTAGATAATCCACAACCTTTTTTCCAAATACAGTCAATCTATGTATGAATTGTGGATGTCCAGTCATGCCCAAACTAATGTCGTAAGGCCTCAACACTTCCACCAAGAGGTTCCAACCGGAACTCTAATCTCAAGGGTCAGATCATATCGTCGGTGTAAGTGTGATTATCGAGTATCCTCCCAAATGTTTCTCTAGACATGATGGTCAAGTAAATGGTTTAAGAAAAAACTCTAGGTCTTGGACAAGATTCATGTAAGGAATGAATGATTGGTACCTATGTCTATTGACACAAAAACTAGAAGTAGACATAGACTGTACCTCTAATCATTCCAAAAGCCCTTGGGTCACACTCCTTGACCCCATGAAACTACATTATTCTGTGTCCTCTAGCTCCGTAAGCCTGGTAGGGACCACAATGGGGGTGGTTGTATCATGTCGAAATGTAAACCACCTCATTCTACTACCCTAGCTCTGCTTTCACATCTACATCCCTGCAGATGAATCTGTTCCTAACACTTCTTCTTCCCGAAACATTTTTACGTGCCCAAGTCTCTGAGACTGGCACCAGTTTCCTATTTTCCCCACTACTAACATTCAATGGTTGTATCTGCTTAGCCAAATAACATTCAACCACAAAGGTACTCTGTAGCACCCCAACATAAGTAGGAATGAAAAAAGGAATAGTGTTGGATCATACATCCTTAAAAAAACTTCTCTTGAAATTTAGATCCTTGAAGCACTGATCGTATTGTATTCATTGAGTGCCAAGAATGATCGGTATGCCTCGACAAATACTCATCAACCGACATGTCATCCAGCCGAGCTGTAGAAGCTCTAGAGAACTCTCAGCCACTTCTTCAAGCTAGTCCTTAGCGGCCTATGAGTCGGGATCGCCTTGAAACATGAGTGTAATCTACTAGTAAATCACTGGTAAGGCACTAAGCCTATATGTGTCCTCTACCCGTACTGCCGGTTGTAACTGCTGACCAACAGACAATGATATAGCTGACAAACTAACCAAAGGAACCATCTCGGGCAATGGTCCAAGTACCTAAGCCTCATCACGAAGTAGACCATCCTCATGGTCTCTCAAAAGAGTAGACTAGTAGCTAAGATAACCATGTACTCTACTAGTGTCTCAACTAGGCAGAAAACTCTAGCAACTGCCTCCAGTCATCCCTTAGCTGTATGGGAGTCTGTCTCGCCTGGAAACCTTGGAGGCCTCTGCTGATAAAACTCATCCAATGCCCTCAGTTGGCGTGCTCCATCCGCCAGTGTGGCTAGTGATATCTGCTTCCCAACAGGTGGTGGTGCTGCTGGTACACCACCCGAAGGTGCCATCATAGTGAGAGGGACCTACAACAGAGCCTCATCACTCGGTGGGCCGTCATCATGTACTCTCTCAAGAATCCTAGTTGTCTATATACATATCAGAATCTTGATAAGGAATAGGTTAACCAAGGTCTTTTAGTTATATATGAATATCTGACTCAAGAAAACACAAGAAAACTTATCTAAACACAATTGAAATCAGTGTTTTCGTGCACTGAGTCAGAAATCAGATGTTAGTGTCCTGGTGTATGGATAAGTCGGACACCGCACCAACACTAGATTCCATAAACTGATAACCACACACATTACTTGACACTATTTTCATTAATAAGATCATTGTCCTATGTTCTATATTAAAAACGACACCTCTGATACCAATTTTTCAGGACCAGTTCCCCGGGGCCCGTTTCATGACTACCCCAAGGCCACCTTCCATATGCCAGGAGCTAGTGACTAGCCCCAAAAGGCGTATTCCCTAAAACCAGGAAGGCATTACCATTATATCTGGTAAAAACAAACCCCCAGGAACACAACAATAAAAAAACCTGAGTAAACTGAATAGTAAGTAGAGTGAGTAATGTAAGTAGAAGGGGCCAGAATACAAGACCAACTAGAATGTACAAGAAACTGAAAAGTACAGGAATGTTGGAAAAACAACTATGAACACCCATCAAGGATCATACCTGAATGGTAGGTATAGCTCTAGAATCGTCATCTCTGTAGTACGCCTCATCTAAGGTCCACCTCAGAGATACCTCCAGTCCCTATACTCTCATCCTCGTTCAGTGTTGTCCATCGTCTGAACCAAACACAATAGGGTACGGGCATAGCCCGTCCAAGGGTGAGTATAACGATACTCAGTAGGGACCCTGAGTCCCTCAAGGTCTCACAAAATCCACAAAGGATAAACCAAAAAGCAAGAAATCAACTGAAAAAAATACTTAGGTAGATGCCCATACATATACCAAAGTTATCAAGTATACCCATTTTAATCATGTGGAAACACGAGGTCCATCTCAAAAGCCCAATGCTCAAATATTCCATGAAGGAAGGAATGCCACGAAGGTAAGTACCACATAGGTACGCCACACTGAAGAATACCACCTAGTTATTACCATGAAAGAAAGCACCACACAGGTATGGACTCAACTCACATGAGGTATAACATAGGTACAGAATTAGAGATGATTAGATGAAACTACTGAATCATCATACACTTTTAAGAGGCAGACCCATGAAGAATCTGAAATTGAAAACCCACAGAGAAACCTACTACATCGTCAAAACCACAGAGGATCCTAGTACCTCGTTAGACCCACACAGGATCCTAGTACATCATCAGACCCACATAGAATCCTAGTACATTATCAGACCCACGAAGGTTCCCTTTCTCATCTCGCAGCCAGCTAAAGGGTACCTGCACTAAGCTCACATGATTCTGGGAGGATCCACTCCTCAAGCCACAAGTTGATACTCCAACTTCCACTAAGTCCCACGAAGAATTATCCCAAGGACCGCCACATAAAAGGGGTTTCAACACAATAGATGGTAAGTCAATCAGATTCCCAGTCTATGTGTTATTAGCCTTTTAGTCCTGAGGGCCTGGTTAGATTCATGCACGATCCAACCCGACCATACCCCAACCTTATCCAAATCTCAAGTGGGGTATACCAAAAGGACCGTCTTGATCCAAGGTTCCTGACACTATAGATGGTTCGTCATTTAGACACCATATGAGGGAGTTATGTCATATAGACGACCCCACAATAATAATATTAATAATATTATTGGGTGTTTCATGGACCCGAGCCACGAACTAGAATTAAATATTCAACATTAGACTTGAATGGACCATCATAATGACAGGATCACGTCACCACTGATGGTACGTCAATCGGACGTAACTCGTATGAGTTATGGAGGGTCAAAGATTTAATAATAATAATATATTATTATTATTATTTGGGTGTTTATGTACCCAATCCAAATCCCCAAAAAATAAATCCAATATTGGACTCATAATTTCCATCTCGAATTCAGGGTCGTACTGCCGCCGACGATTTTTAAAACCGATGTAGTACGGACAAATTAAACAAGAAAAATGGTTTTAAAACCAAAAATAATAATAAAATTATTTATATTATTATTATTTTGTTTTTATTTTTCTCCAATTTGCAATATCAATTGAGATTTATGTATGTTTGGTAACCCCCTTTGCGGGTTCCATTCCTCCCTCATTATTTTCTTAATTATTTCTCTTTTAAATTGTTGTATCCAATCAATACTTTCCTCTCTCTAATCTAAATACTCCGTTCACGATTTTTTCCTTCTTTCCCCATGGCCAGACCGCCACCACCACTTCCGGTTACCCGAGCCATGATGCCTCCAAACTGCTGCACCACCTAGATGTTGTTCTCCACCACAACCTTCCACGTCACCTGCTGCCTTATGCTGTTACTTCCCACAGCCTGCACCCGTAACCTCCACCTTCCTCCGCACATGCAAGAACTGCACCCCGATGTTTGCCTGGACGCCAAACCACTTGGGACCCGCTGTCCCGGCCTCCTGCTCACGTCGCAGTGAGCCACCTCGGGCTGCTACTTATCTAAACCGCCTCGATAGATTCCTGCCAGAACCACACTAGACCGCCACCATGCCACCCCTTCCACAAGACACTATATCATCGTTTTAACCCCAAAAAATTAAATGATCATATATTTGTGATCCTTGTTTCGAGGGATTCATGTCCATATATTTCACACAGCCAAAATAAATATTTCAAGCGCCAATAAATATTAGGCATTGAGGAATGCACAAAGAATGAGAGAAGAAAATAGAAAAGGATCATGGTTTATGTGCGGGACAATGGCCATGCTTTTTTGTCCATCATCATAAAGAATAAAGAATATGAGGAAGAAAAAAAATATATGTATCATACATCAAAATAAATTCCTTACCATGAAGGATCTGTAGGAGGAGACATGGGGAAGGAGATGAAGTCATTGAATAGCGTTAGTGTTTTTCGCTCCCGCAAGGCGCTTCAGATTCGAGCTCGGGGTATGTTTTGCATTTTTGCTGGAGCAAGTTCTTCATCAGAGAAGTATTCTTCATTTTAAAATACGAGTTCCTATAAATTCTCCAAGACATTTCCAAACCTCTCCTATAATTTTCCTCAACCCAATGAAAAGAATAACAAACTTATTAAATTAATGTTGTCCATTAATTATGATGAGGTTGGCCTAATTAATTTAGATGAAACCAAAAGTCACCTCCATCATTAAAGATGGATTTCAAGGGGATCGGGTGGTCCACTCCATTAAGAATTCAATTTGGGGGGTTTCCTAGCTTGGGTGGTCCCCAATACTACATATACAAATTGGGAGGATTTAAAAATAAAATAAAAGTTGTTTTTTATTTTATTTTTATTCTTTTAAATCTCCTACAAAATTAACAAAAATTAACTTTAACCCTTGACCAACTGCAGTAATGGTTAATGTATCCTTAAGTTAATATTGGCATTGTGAGTTCAACTATGCCCTCACATTTCAATTCTGATCACTAGTTGAAAAGTTATATAACGCCACTCACGCGTGTACTGAACGAACCTGAAAAAAAGTACTGCAAAATTATAATAGTCACCCTTGAACCGTGTCGGTCAAGGTTAGGATTTGCCTAAGTTTTACATTCCCCAATGAACCCAAAAATACTCTTACACTTTCAATCCAAGTTACCGTTTAGATGTTATGTATTTTAAAATAAAAATAATTATCACATAAATATTTAATTTACAGCCAAAAACTAAAATTCACTGGTAGCCTGCGCCTGCCAAATTTAGTATCTACTTAAATAAAGCATCGCCTCACAATTTTAGCGGTGGTCTCATATTTTCAATATGAGCTACCGTTTGTGATTTATAAGAATTTGAAAAATAAAATAATTTATTTAATTATTTTGTTTAAAATTATGCCATTTTTGGGTTTTCTCACAGGAGGCCGACACCGACTAACCTTATGTTGCTCCTAGGGTAAACCCTCCATACAGAGTGCAACAATGCCCTTATATTTCTAATCCTAGTTATCGATTAAGAGTTATTCCACTTTTTCATGAAAACTGCTTGCACAAGCTAATTTAACTCACCCAAACTTTGACGGATCATTTCAGGCACTCCAGGCCTCAGAATCACGCACCGTCAAATTTAATGGTATCGAAATAATTCTATATAATTAAAAACAATTATACGGAATTTCTGGGACATTACAATTGCACCATGATAGATTAATAACATATGCCTCCTCTTGTTATGTTTTATTATATACTTATGATCTTACGCTTGATGACATATTGATATGTTTTCCCAAATCGATCATTTTCGGTCTACCATTTCATATGTTTCCATTACGTAGGATATAAATAATAGTACAACATATGAGATTTCTAGAAGGTATTCTAGTGTGGCTTAATTCAGGATAATGGTCGATAAGTTTCACAAAACATATTTCTTATATAGCCTGTCATAAAAGGCATTAAAATTTACATTATTAGTATTTTTAGTTTATTTATGATATTTAATGTTCAAATTAGGAAAATTATGTAAAATATGGTTATGTTTATAGTGGGTCACCTCACAATGTATCAAGGTCTCTGTATAAATAATTTTTTTTCATCAATCCTAGGTGTTCTAGTCTGTGATGTGTCAGTTGGTAACAAAGAAGGTTTTAGTTATTTTTTAGTATAAGTTTATTTATTATTTAAGATTAGTTCAATTATTTTCATGGAATTAGGATGTAGGAAATTTAGTGAAAATTATATGGATAAGTCTAATTATAGGATAAATTCTTGAAATTTTTGTAATTTAGAGATTTTGTGATATCTAAAAAATTATATACCGTTATGGATAATGGAAAGGGGATATAGATGTGTCATAGACGCACCTATAAGTAATATCCATAAAAAAGTATTGTTGATTATCAAAATCATCATCACATGGGGTATGATGAGAAACCCTAAGACTGAACACCTGGTTAGACACCCTGAGGGGATATGATTTGGTGATTCATATACTCTTTATAAACTATTATGAAGGATTGAAATTGAAATTGAAATTATAACATCTAACTAGTTATCTTAGAGAACCTATTTTGAATACTACCATGAAAAACTATGGATAAAATTAAGGAGTTATAATTTGAGATAATTATATCATAGTTGAAATGAATGTAACATTTTTCGAAATAAAGGTTCCATTAGAGATGAATTATTGGGATTATATTTTCATATGATAATTCAATATGATTCTATTGGATATTATCATAACCATTTTGGCTTTAATTTTTTTTGGAAATCGGATCATTAAAATGAAGCTGTGAATTGAATGTCCATTTTAGAATCTTTTAAAAAATAGGGAACTTTGTTGGGATTTTTTTTTGGAGAAAATAAAATATCAATGCATGAATATTATGCATGAAATGATAAATCTCTTAATTTATAATATGGAATGTTTGATATATAATTATATTATTTATCTTACGATTATTATGTATCGCCTTGATACTATTCATTAGTAAGTTATAATTAAAATTTTTAGGATGAAATTTATTTAGGGTACCATAACAACCATAGATTTGGGAATATATTTTCCCCTAAATTGATATTTTTTAGATATCTTATTTAAGAAAAAACACTATGCCAAAATGATCTATGACATATTAAATTAATATTATTATGAGAATAATAATAATAATAATAATAATAATAAAACCTATAGTGAATAAAAATATTTTAATAAAATAGAAATTCATACCAATGAGGATTAAGGAATATTAATGTATTAAAAGGAATTTTCAAATAAGATTTGTTTTAATTTTTATATTTTAATTTAATATAAACATTTATAAATTTTATAATCATTATTTTTTAAAATGAAATTAATTTTTAAACTCATCATTTCAAATAAAATTAGTGTAAATTTTTGATATTTTAATAAATAATTGATACTAAGCTGAATAAATAATAAAATTATACTTTTACTAATAGGCTAATGTCAATAAACACACCATGATGTATTACTTAAAAACATATAAAAAATTCTGTTATACTAAAAATATAAGGATTAAAACTATTCCTTAATAAATACTAAATTTTACAAACCCATGTTTATGATTTTGTAATCTTAAATAATATTTTACAATAAAAACTATTATTATTCATTTACATCAAAAATAAGTTTTCATCACGTATAATAATTAAATAAAAAAGTGGATTTCATATTTTAGATCGACATTATAATATTTTTTAATATGGTAATTTTTTTTGGATTAAAATTATGATTACTATGATTAATTTTAATGACCATTATAATGGTGAAAGGGTTATTTTATATGAATTATTTTATTAATTTTGTGTTATTTATATCTAATAAATTAAATTGATTTATTTAATATAAGTCCATTGATATAATTTTAAGATGTGTATAGAAATTTATTATAAATATTTTAATTCATAATTAATCACATACAAGATTAATAACACTTAATGGTAGAAGGCACGTTTTTCCTACAAAACAATTTTTATATATATTAATTGTTTGGAATTAAAAGATACGTTTTAATTATTTATAAATTATATTATATAATTTAATGATTAAATTTAGTTTCAGAAAATAAAAATTTAGTTAGGGGGTTTTCCATATATTTTTAAAAAAATATAAATTATATTGGTAAAAACTAATTCAGAAGGTAAAGAACAAAATCAAAATATGTAAAAATGTTTTGGTAAGAGTCTAAAAAGTGTTCAAAAATGTAAAAAATGAAAAAAAAATTGAAATTTGTTAGATTTATTGAAAATATATCTCCCTAAAATCATTATTTCTTGTTTTGGAGTTATTTACCCATGAATAGTTACTTTAAATCTTTTAAAAAGTTATGAGTGTGGAAAAAAATTCCATTTTATATACATATAAAAGAAAACCACTTCCACCAATTTTCACCTCCCATTCTAATGTATTATATCTACCAGAAATATAAACTAGACTCTATAAAAACATATAACAATTCTATATAATACTTTTTATTTCCGTAAGACTTAGATAAATATCCTTAATATGTTTCCCAAGGGAGAACATCCAAAGGGAGAGGTAATGTTCTCAAATGATCTCCCTAATGTTTTTTCTTTTTCTACCCCCTCAAACCTATTCTAAAAATAAAATCTTGATCGAATAATAATTATTAAATTAATGAGAATTTATTATACTAATAGAAAATTACTTTTCAACCTTTCTCCAAAACATTCAAAAAAATTAAGACATCACCATACACATGTCGGGACTACACCCTTTATAAATTATGTGTTCCATTTCTCACAACGACGCTTAATGGGTGTTTAAATGGAGTTATTTAATAAAAATATAATATTTATAAAATTATTAAAATTATTTAATGATAAATTAATTTATTTTCTACCAATGTCATGTTCTATAAAAATGATAGAGTCTTTTTTTTATATGTACAGATTACCGGCAAAATAGAATGATCAATATACTAGGAAATTTCAATGAAATCGACTAAACATTTTCAAGTAATCGACATAAGGGGAAACTATTTATTAAATAAATAGCATACAATAATACATAGATATTATATAATGAAATATAGAAAAAAAATTGTTTAGAATCTTTTTAGTAATATTAACATGATTATTTAGGATGTTGTGTATACACGTAAAATGAATCTAGACCCAAAGTAAGGTTTATTTGGCACAATTTTCCATTCCATGTGGAATTTATGATATTGTGGGATATTATTTGTTTTATATGTTACATTCAAAAACCTATTTCCTTCAAGAATAACTAATATCCTTGATTTCCTTATATTGAAATTTCCATCTCATTTTAACCCTATTATATTCTTCTTATTATTATTTAAACACTACAATAGGGGTTTGTCCATATCATTTTTACTTGAGTGTGGTAGGGATTGAATTCACTACTATTTCATTTTTATGCTCTTTATATTGGACATCAATTTTTTGTTCCATAATATTCATGAAATATAAGGTATTTAAAATTACATATCACATTTTATATTTTTTAATCTTTAAATAAAAAATATTCCAATATTGTAAATGGGTTTTCAAATCAACTTATTTTCTTAAGCCATAATGATTCATTTTTTGATTATGACATTTCAAGATGGTTTTACTTTTTTAAATAATCATATTATAGTTATATTAATTGTTATCTTCTATTTAATTAAATTAATAAAATTAATTCCCTATAATTATTTATGATATCAAGAATAATTCATATTCTCTCCAAATAATATCTTTTTCATCTATATCCATATTTACTCTTCCATATATTGTTATCCATTTTTATTTTGATATCCAAATACATTTTATTTCATGTAATAATATAATTTATCATTAAATATATTCAAATAAAATATTTTTCTCTCTTTTAATATGTGTATTTCAAAATATTTATTTTTAAAATGTTAAAAATGATTTATCTTTGAAGGGCGTTTTTTTATATTCCACTCCATACTTCCTATAGAAAAACATAAAATCATTTTCAAGGATCCATAATTTCTATTTCATTAAAATTATTGTTTTAAAATGTTTTTAATGTTACTTTATTGAAAATTATTTTCGCACGTTGTTGTAAATTTCATCTCTTTATGTTGATTATAAGAATGTTTTGTAAAATATATTTTTTTGGGATTGACCACCATTTTCCTCTTTAAAATATCTAACTCTTATAGAGTTATATTTAATGATTCATCATAAAAAATATCTTATAAACTAATTATTTTTGGAGACTGAACTTGTAGTATCAAAAAATCCAATTCTTGTTGTTTTTATTTGTGATACGATTTCGAAATGTTACAAACCCCATTTTATTTATACTGGTTCTTTTTGAAAGGAGGAATGATTGATTTAAAGTGGCACATATATATTTAGATGATTGATGATTCATCCCAATTTAGGCATATAATTCATGGTTATGTATTTATATCTCATAAGATATGGATGTTATGTGTGAATATATTTTGTTTTACAATTTGAAGTGTGTACATTTTTTTGTTGACAAAAGGAAGCACAAACATTTTCTTTGTTCAAAAGGTAATAATTTCCCTATGATTATATATTTTCTATAATTAGTTAATATGTTATATTTCTATGTCATTAAAAAACATTATTCCTATGACTATTCTCTATAGATAATGCTTATTATATCACTCTCTTATGACATGTTACGTATGTTTTCATTTAATATTAGATATCCTTCGATCATGACTTATGGAAAACACTTATTAATTCATGTTATTTTAATAATATATTTCTCCCATGATCAAGTTTTATCGTATGATAATATTCTAACCCTTGATGAAATGTTATTATTTTTCCCCTTATGGAGCATTTAAGTTCACCCTTTCTTATGTTTACATTCCATAATTTATAATGAAAAGTATAGTATATGAGATACTGATAAGGGAGTCCATAGTGGATCAATTATAGAGAGATGATCACAAGTATCACAAAATAAGTATATTATATATGTAATCCTTAATGATACCAAACCTTGTCTTTTTAGGATTATGTGTTTATTTATGAGATGATATTTTTAGCTTCTGGACCTATTGTAAAATATGGATATGTTTATCTCAGGTCACCTAACATGGTATCAATGCCTCTGTATAATGATTTTTTAAGAACTGGATGACTGAATTTGTGTTTAGAAAGTCACATTTCCCTCTATAATTCTATTACATATTGTCAAGGTTGCGAATCTGATGGAGAGGTGGTTGAAAAGAGAAATACCCATCCTGGTAATCTTTATCATCCTTTTGGATGGATTAGATCACTCAAGAGGAGGTGAATTGAGTATTTATAATAATTTATGTCAAAATTTGTTCTATAAAACAATATCATCCAATTAAAATATAATCAAAGTTAGTTTTTAGTGAATTTATAAAGTTCATGAATGTTCAATTAATTTCTCAAAATATTGATTAGTTCTCAGCTTTACTAATCTGAAGATTAACCTAAATTTTGAAACTAATCCACTGATTGAAAAAAAATATAATCATTTTCTAAACATACTATCAATGATAAATTTATCATAATGTGAAATGAATTAAACACAAATTTGATTAAAACACAAGGTAAACTATAGAGTGAATAAAAAAAGATGTTTTATTTCAAGATGAGACTTAATAAACTCCAGTTGGTGATTACCTGCCACCAATAATATTATATTAATAAACTTTTGATCCACATGTTGGATTGGGGATCACAACAGCACACCGGGCTGTCCAAGTCACACATGAACTCTACCATAATTATTCATGGGAAAAATAACAAACAAATCACACAAGATATCTTCCACGGCTCAGCGTAGTGTAAAATTGTAAAAAGAAACAAGAGAAATATCATAAAGAAAAGGAGAGATAGATATAAGACAAAAATAATTTATATTAAGAACCAAAAGATCACATTAAAAAAAAGATACAAATACCTATCAAATAGACAATCCACCACTAAGGGTTTGGCATCTGAGGGGCATTTACTTTATCTAAAGGACATGGAGTGGGATGAAAAGGTTTGGCAGTGGAAGAGGCAAGAGGTGGTCTGATGAAAACACTAGGTAAGGAAAAACCTATAAGAATATTTGTTGTAAGGCTAGGCATTCTTTTTGACAACACCCGATAGGGAGATTGCTCTGTTATGACTAGAAAAAAATATGAAAGAGCTTGAGAGACATTCATTGGAGTAGGAGGACGAGAGGTAGTACCAATGAAATCTGTAAGAGGAACCACAATTTCTTCAGCTTGAACATGTAGATATTAATTAAGGAAGACGATGAAATCATTGATGATTTAACCACCATATTTCATGGATTTCTCGAAGTGATCCTAATTATCAAAGAATTTATTCAGGAGTGGGGTAAACTCCTTAAATTGAGTAACTTTCTTCTTGAAGGCTTCTATGATTGGAGGAATTCTGAGATTTCCTACTAAAAACATGAAGTTATTGATGAGAACATGCTTGGTTTTGATCTTAGTAAAGTACTTATCAACATTTTCTCTAATCTCTTTCTGAGTAGTAGATGCTTGATTTGTAAACTGCCTTACAATTTTGTATAAAAGGTCTGTATTTCGATGTACCATTTCAAGAGTTTCTTTGTCTGAGACACACTAATGATTTTTTAGTTCCTCTCTTATCACATCCTTTAGAAGTTCCAAATCCACAACAACACATTTCCCACTCCAAGAATTGGATGGTCCAGTAACCATTTTTCAATATCCTCTATCAACTTCTTCAGATCTACACTTTGTAGATAGGTCACTATGTTCATGAGAAATTCCAGCACACTAATAAATGTTGACATGAAATAAGAGGTTAGAGAGTTTAACTCACTACTGATATTCCTTAATTCTTCTCTTAGAAATGTTTTATGTATAATTATTGTTTGTTCTATGGTAAGGAGATTTGGATGAATCTCCTCGATCACTATCCTTACAATCCTTCATGAATTTTCATTTCAAATACCCATTGACATATAGGTTTCATTTATAGATCCAACTAATGATTTCATTGTCTCACATATATCATTTTTTAATCGCTCACAATCAGCCTTATTGACATAGTCACAAGGAACTTTCTGTGCTATTGGCGCTACTATTGGATTTGCAACAGGTGGAACAGGTGCAATAGGTTATTCTTTATCTCGGGCTTGTGGTGTAGGAGGAGGAGCACCCTCTCCTCATCTGAGTCATATTCCAACCCAAATAGAATGTATCTTGGATCATTATCCCACTCTCGAGTACATGTCTGGTCTCTTGGCTCAATAATTTCTATCCCGAACCTTCTTCACTGAGTCTCAGGAATAACATCATCTTCATATACTTCTTCATCCTATCCTGTAGCCATAATTAAAATTTTCGGCAAAAGTACCAACTGAGATTGAGGTTATGCATGTGCTTCATCCGCTTCAACTTCTCCAAGAATATCTTCAATTGGAGGCACCTGATCTTCAGCTTCTTCCTCATTGAAATCAGCTATATCTTCATTCATTTCCTGAATGATTTCTTTATTTTCAGCCTTATTATGGGGTGATCTATCTTCCTGACCAGCATATCTATGATCAAAAACCTTTTATTCAAAAGGATCAACACCATCACCAGCTCTAGGTACAGATTCCTCAAAGGATATTTCAACTAATTATTGTCGCACTTTTAAAGATCCACGTACATGCTAATCATTTTCTCCTTCATCAACAACATCATCATCATCACCATAAGAATCCTCATATAATTTTCTCACATAAACTTCGACACCAGTAACCTTGGTCTCTTCCTCATCATCATCACCTAACAAAGGATCCCTTGAGAGTAAATCCAAAGGTGGACTTGCCAGTCCCTAAGATATGTCATTGGGGATTTCAGCAATATCAGGATCACTCCTGTCATCCAAAGGAGATCCTTATTCCCTTGGAAATTTACCCTTAGCTTCTTCATCTAAATAAATAGGTTCCTCTATTAGTTTGAGGTCTAGATCAACTAGATACTTTGGTCTCGTAGGATGGTCAATCATATTGAAGATTGGATATATAATTTCATCATCTCCTACACAACATTTCTTCCATGGGTTCCCGAATATCATCATCCTTTTTAAAATATATTTTTGAAGTCAGAAACCACTACATACACTTATAAATTCAACTCCATCTTCCACATAGACCATCTTCTTTAAAATGGTAGAGATCATACTGGGATAGTACCAACATTTTACCTTCTTGGATGGATTTATCATATCAGAAATATTTACCATTAGGTACCTACACAAGTTCACCTTTATCCCAACATTCAATATATAGTTCTAGAATACATCCTAATACGTCGCAGTAGAGAAATATCCCTTCCTTGGGCAGATTTGATGTTGTATGAACATAAAAAGTATCCTTGCCACTCTATTGAATTCACTGGTAGTATTCCTCCAAGATTCTCCACATCTCGTCAAATTCTTCAGAGCATATTTATATGAAAACATATCAGAGTAAGGTTTAATATTACCCTAATAATTAGCATAGAGACCTTCATGTGGAATCTCCAAGCACTCATCCCATTCCATAGACAAAAAAGATATTTCCTTTCCCTTCACCAGTGAATTCATCCTTGCTTCATATGATTCAACCAAGGGAAACTTAAATTGTCAATAAATCTCATGTAATACCTAGGGATAATAAGGCCTTTCATTGTTTGAGAACCAGATTAGTCTACCTTGATATTCGAGTACTCTCAACAAAAACGACTTGGTTGAAAGAAGCCACTCATTAGACACTTCTTTCTTAGCCGTAACCACTCGGATTTCCATCCTTAGTTTTATAGTCCCACTGGACTCACCATTATAATGCTTTGTAGATGGATATTTTATCAGAAATTCCATAGTGCACTTGGTCCTTGTGATTTCTAGGTTTCATATTCCAAAACGGTTGGGAGGTCAAGGGTCGAGAGATAGAGTGACAAAAGGTTGAAGGCTTTATGGCAGTGAGAAGAAGAAAGGTCGGGGTGGATCAAACATGTTATATAATTTATGGATTGTAAATCATAAGCACATAATTTTAAACATGAAAAATGAACACATAAATAGGGTCATTTTAGTCAAAGAAGAAAAAATTACAACATTGTCCTTAAATACACTTTTTCATATAATCGGTTTTAGACGATCGGTTTCATGTGATCGGTTTCACAGAGATCAGTTTCAAGGATCAATTTCATGAGATCAGATTCAAGGATCGATTTCAAAAGATCATTTTTAAGGATCAGTTTCACAAGATCAGTTTCAAGGATCGATTTCATGAGATCGGTTTCATGGATCGGTTTCACAAGATCAGTTTCAAGGATCGGTTTCAGAAGATTGGTTTCGAGGATCCGTTTCATGAGATCGGTTTCAAGGATCGGTTTCACGATTTTGGTTTCCAAGATTTATAGGACATTAGTGATTTATGATTCATAGTTCATGTTTGATGTAGTTCATTATCTCTGATTTTAAGGATTTAGTGAATATATTAGCAAGATGTTTCTCAGTCCTAATAAACTCAAGAGTTATATAAACTTTTTGATAATTATCTCCCAAAAAGTGATGTATTACATCAATATGAGTTGTTCTAGAATGATAAATTCGATTATTAGAAATATTAATAGCACTTGTGTTGTCATAGTTTATGGGGATATATCTGAATTGAAATCCATAGTCTAATAAGGTGTGTTTCTTCTAAAAATGTTGTGCCCAACAACTACCAGCAGCAAAGTATTCTACTTCACTAGTTGATAATGCAACTGAATTTTGATTTTTACTAAACCATGATATTAGATAATTTCACAAAAACTGACATGTCTTATAGGTACTATTTCTATATAACTTACATCCACCAACGTCATCATCTGAATAACTAACTAAATCAAAAGAATGTACATTAGGATAGAATAATCCTAAATTAGTTGTATACATAAAGTAATTGAAAATTATTTTAACAGCATTCCAATGTGACGTTGTTGGGTTTTATTGAAATCTTGCAAACATTCACACAGTAAACATAATATCTGGCAAACTAGTAGTTAAGTACATAAAACACCCAGTCATTTATCTATAAGCAGTTTGATCAACTAGTTTTCTATTTTCAACAAGATCTAATATACATGTAGAAGTCATATGGGTTTCACTAATCTTCATGCTATCAAATGAATATATTTTCAAAATATAGTTAGTATACATGATTTGATTTAAAATAATAACTTGTTTATTTTCAAATATTTGAAGTCCAAGAAAATATTTAAGTTCACCCATTAAACTCATTTCAAAATATCTTCATTTATTTTTGAAAAATCATTACATAATGACTTTATATAAGATCCAAATATAATTTCATCTAAATATATTTGAGCAATTAAATCTTTTATAAAAATTATTTGTATAAATAAAGTAGGATCTTCAAGTAATTTTCTAAAGCCTTTAGAAATATGAAAATTACTCAACCTTTTATACCAATCTCTGGGAGCCATTTTCAAGCCGTATAAAGCTTTAGATAGTTTGAACAATTGATTTCGAAAATGTTGATTTGTAAAACATAGGGGTTGTTCAACAAAAACATCCTCAATTATATATCCATTTAAGCATTCACTTTTTACATCCATTTGATAAAACATAAAATCCAAGTGTGATACATAGGAAATAAGATCCTAATTTTTCAAGTATAGTTATTTGTGAAAAGGTCTCTTCATAATCAATTACCTCTTCTTGATTGTATCCTTGTGCAGTCAGTCTATCTTTGATTCTAACTATATTTCCAACTTCATCTACTTTATTTCTAAACACCCATTTGGTTCCTATGATCCAAGTGTCCTTCGGTCTATATACAGGTTTCCAAAAATTATTTCCTTCAAACTAATTATGTTTTTTTTCATGGACATTACACAAAATTCATCATTGATCACATCATTGATATTTTTTAGGTTCAATCTGTGATAAGAAAGCTTGATGTACAACCTGGTTTCTCAGGGAAGATCCCATTTGTGTTCCTCTATCTAAAATCTCCAACAATAGCATCTAGGTGATGATTTTTAAGAGTCCTAGTTGGTAATGAAAAGGTAGGACATTAAATTTCAGGTTGGACAGGTAGACCTGGTTCATTGGAGTTAGGATTTGGAGAATTTCAAAAACTTGATGTTTTCACAGATTCCTTCACATTACGATATGTGGTTTTATCATTAATATCACGATTGGTAAAATCCTATTCAATATTTCCTAATGAGGACTTTGGTTCAAGCGGATCTTCTTAAAAAAACTAGATATGTACAAATTCCTCCACATATTTGGTTTTCTTATTAAAGACTATCTAGGATTTTCTTGATGTAGAATATCCAAGAAATATTCCCTCATCACTATTGAAGGAAAATTTATCTAAATTATCTTTAGTATTCAAAATATAAACTTTACATCCATACAATTTAAAATAACTTACTTTGGGTTTCCTATTTTTACGCAATTCATAAGGATTTTCCTTAAGGATGAGTCTGATTAAGGCTATGTTTATTATATAAAATGTTTTATTAATAGATTCATCCTAGAAATAAATGGGTAGGTCATATTCATTATGCATAGTTCGGTAAATTTCATGTAGGATTCTATTTCTTCTTTCAATCATACGATTCTACTGAGGTGTCCTAGGGGAAGAGAAATTATGATTGTAGCCATTTTGGGGGAAAAATCTTCAAAATCACGATTCTCAAACTCAAAGCCATGATCACTTATTAAGGATTTAATATTAAGTCCACTGAGAATTTCAATAGTCCTAGAATACTTGGTAAAGTGATAACAAAATTCATTCTCATGAGGAAAGAAGAAAGTCTAGGTGTATCTAGAGAAATCCCCTACAAGAACATTAACATAGTTCTTCCCATTGAGACTCGAAACTCTAGATGATCCAAACAAATCCTTGTGAACAAACTCAATAATTTGAGAAGTGGTTACTTATTTCTTTGGAATGAAGGATATTTTATGTTGCTTTCCTTTTTGACAAATATTACACACCTTATTGTCTAGAAACTCTAATCTGGGAAGGTCTTTAACTAAACCTTTTTCTAGTTAAATTCCAAAGAGATTGTATGTCGCAATGTCTCAGTCTTCTATACCAAATCCAAGATTATTTGTCAAAGGAATTTTAAAAAGAGACATTCTGTGTGACTAATGTGTATAGATTTATAGTACATACATTATTATCTCTAAAATCAGTAAATACTAAGTTATTCATTGCACAAAAAACACAACATGAATCATTTTTTAATTTAACATTAAATCCATCATCAAAAAATTGTGATTTCATGAGCAGGTTATACTCTAATCCATCAACATACAATACTTTAAAAAATGAAATAGAGTAAGGGTTTCCAATCTGGCCTAGGCAAATTATTTTTCCTTTACCATTCTCACAAAATGTGAAATTTCCTACATAAATCTTGAAAAGGCTTTTAAAGATTAAATAATCCCTTGAAATATGTCTTGACCAGCCACAATCCATGTACCACAACCTCTTACATGATCTCTTTAGGTAGTTTAGAAACAAAATAGTTCATCCAGGAAATGACTTTGGTACCCATATTTTTCTAGGTCCACATACATTAGTGATGTAAAATTTAGTAACCCAAAACTATCTTATTGGCTTATTATATGTATAATATAGAGTGTTCGAAAAATAAACTCTATTTGGTCAAGAATAATTGGATGTACGAAAAGAATTCATGGAACTGGAACTTTCTGTAAAATTCTAGTTTTTGAAAGAGTTATTAAATTTTCTAGATTTGGTTACAAAATGTGATTTGGATAAATCCAATTGATCTGGTTGATATCTTAACCCAAAATTATACTTAGGAGCTATTTTTTACCAACAATTTTAGTAAGAGAATTTTACCCATTAGTGAACATTTTTATGTCTTTGTTCAATTTCTCATTATAAATTTTTAACTATTTATTCTCGTAAAGAAGTTGAGAATTTTTCTCTTTTTCAGTTGTAAGTTCAGATTTAACAGTCACAGTAAGATCATGATATTTCTTCATAGATTTATACATATCTTTCAACTCATTACATGTTTCTTCTAGAATGGTATAATATTCAAATAATTTAGAATTTTTCATATTACTATACTCACTTTTAGAAAGATAATAATTATGTATAGGAGAGTCTAATGTTACCTTAGTTGTGTTTTTCATAAAAAACATATTTGCTATATCATCATTCTCATTTTGGGAAGAGGCAGATTCATTAGAGCTATCCTCAGAGGCACCCCACATGGCCATCATTGCTTTATTATACTTTCTATCCTTATTTTCACACTTTTTCTTGTATTTCATCATAGTAATGTCAGCCTTGACATGTTCTTTCCTTTTACATTTGTAGTAGATTATCTCTTCTGACGTATAATTTATCTTCTAATCCTTTTTTCAGTTTCTCTTGTTATTATATTTTTTTTATAATTGGGATTTATAAGAACTTATTTTTACTATAAAATTTCTTGAATCATCTAGCCAACAAGGCCATTCCTTCATCACTATCCGAAGATACTTCTTCACTGCTTGATATTTCAATAAAAGATTGAAATTTCTCCTTTTCTTTACTTTTAGATGTTGTTGCCTTGAATGATACAAAATTTATTTTGGGTTCATCATCTTCTTGATTTACCTTCAATTCATCTTCATACATCATTAATTTTCCAATCAATTCCTTCACTGGAATATGATCAACATCACATGATTCCTAAATAGATACAGAATTCATACACCATCTTTCTTGTAAGCATAACAAAATCCCCATATTCTACTCCTTGGTTTTTTACTTCTATTCTAAAAGAAATCATGGTATTCACAATTTCACTGAACCTAAAATACATATCAGATATAAACTCATCAGGGTTCATTATGATGATTTAAAATTTAAAATTATAAGTATTTAATCCAAGTTATTTAACATTAGATGTTACCTCATGAGAAACAGACAGAGTGTCCAAAATCTCATGTGTAGATTTACAAGCAGAGATAAGGTTAAACTCTACATCTCCTTGTGAAGAGTATATAACATTATTTTCTTTGTAGTTATTTTTATAGGCAGCCATGGTAGGTTCATCCAAAGTGTTTCTAGTAGTTTTAGTAATTTCATATTTACATTCAATAGCATTCCAGATTTAAAATCCCATGTTTTCTAGATGTATTTTCATTTTAAGCATCCACTAAGAACAATTAGTTCCATTAAAGAATGGTGGTCTATTGGTAGCATCGCCTACTAATCTATAATCCATGATATAGATTTTAAAATAATTTCAAAGTGATAAAATGTTTTAAATAACAAAAAATTTTAGATCTATGAAAAATAACTATAATCACAGTTGATGAGATTGGAAAACTAACAATAACTTTCAAATCCTCTGATACGAGATGTTGGTCGGAGTAGATCACTCAAGAGGGTGGTGAATTGAGAATCAATAAAAATTTCGGTAAAAATTGGTTCTATAATAGAATATCCAAAAAATAAAATATAATAAAAGTCAATTTGTAGTTAACTTATAAAAGTCCCGAATGATTAATTAATTTCATAGAAGATTTATTAGTTCTCAGCTTTACGAATCTGAAGATTAGTCAAACTTTTGAAACTAATCTACTAATTCAAAATAGATATAAACACATGATGAACTAAATATCAAAGTTAAACTTATCTTAATGTGTAATGAATTAAAAATAGATCAGATTAAAACAAAAGATAAACTACACAGTGGATAAAGACAAGAGGATCAGTCTCGAGCTGAGACTTAGTCCTCTCCACTCGGTGATCACCTACCACCAAGTATTTATATTAATAATCTTTTGATCCCAACCCTGGATCGGGGTTCACAATAGCAAAAATGTGTTTCTAGGTCACAATTGGCCTCTACGATAGTTATTTGTGGTAAAAATAACTAACAGATCACATAGGATCTCTTCCACTGTTCTACGTGGGGTAAAAAATAAACAGAGATTGAGTGTGAGGATATTTTAGTTTCCTCCATTGATTCTCAGGAGACAGTGTGTGTGAAACAAATATATGCATACAATGCTCAAAAATTAAACACAAAATCACAATAGAGTTATAGAATTTGAAAATAATTTTAAAATCCTTGTGTTTTTTGCAATAAATCTCTGGACTCAGTAGATGTAGATAGATGATATTCGAGTCCTCTTCTGGTAGTTGGATTTAGAAAAGAGTCTCACAGTCTCTGTAATATATCTTATATGTGTGAAAAGGTTCAGCTCTTTGATGTTAGGATGTTCAGTGAGCTTCAATATGTTGTTTCATGTAATATTAACCTTCTTGTGTACTCATGATTTCTGTTCTACTATTTGCAATATCTTGCACATTCACACAGTCTGCCTATAATTTTTTCATGGGTTCAGAGAGTGATTTTTAAGGTTGATCTTGTAATTATTTTATAATTCAATGTCTAGTAGGCACGAAGTCCTCCCCACATTCATGTAACTCGTACCTTCTACAGATAGTCATACAGACATCATTTAATAATGTTGGAAACATTAAATTGTCTAAATATGACCGTTAGAAATAAATTTGAGTTAATAAATATGAAACAGTTATTTCTGACTATCAATGAGTCAAAAGTATCATTCTGTCATCAACGGTCTATTACCAGTCCTTCATCATTGGTCTGTCATCGGTCTGTCATCATCAGTCTATCATCATCGGTCGGTCATCATCGTTCTATCGAACATTGCTGTGTTGAACATTGGTGTGTTGAATATCAGTCTGTCAATCATTAGTGTGTCAAACATCAGTGTGTCGAACATGGGTGTTTTGAACATTGGTGTGTCGATCATCGGTGTTTCAAACATCAGTTTCTTGAACATAAGTGGGTCGAACATCGATGTGTCAAACAGTGGTGTGTCGAACATCGGTGTGTCGAACAAAATATCAGTGACAGTGACTCTAAGATACATTTGATGTGTCTGTCTTACACAAAGCATTACTAGATTATGTGACATCTAAAAGTATATGTAAATATACACTTGTAAATATATTGATTCATAAATATAGTTTACTGACTTATTGAAATATATTTTACTATATGACATAATTGGATTACTTAGAAAAATTAGATGGCATGAAATAATAGAATTTGTAGAATGACATTATTTGTGATTATGAAAACAACTATAGCATAGAGGGTCCAACACTTCCATTTCTATAATTTCAATTTTCTTTCAATATTTTTAAGGATTTTTGGGGATCAATGGCCTTCTAGAGAGATATAGATAATGAAATAATGGGTTAGGTCCAAGTGTGGATTTAGGTACCTGATAGATGGATTAGTGATACTACATTACTTTCAATCCCACTGGGTATATGATAGACTTGTACTATGTACCTAATAGTCATGGTGAATGTATACATGAAAATTTTAGTTAAAAGGAGTCATTTTTATGGGTTTCATTGGATACTAATATAACTCTTAGAATTGGAATATGAAATTAATGTAGAATATATTTCTTGAAGAAGTAAATACTATAAAGGTATTCAAGATACAAAGCATTTGTACAGTGTTCTTGAAATTCCAGAGCATCAATGAATTTCATCATAATTTTTTAATATGGTTATCAAAAAAAGTATCAGTAGAAAAATTCCACATACCTCTAAAGGGCATAAAAAGGATGATGGATCCATGAATGCTTCTTGAGTGATCCTAAATACTAAAAGTGGTACTAGAACCTTGTCTAAGTGATGAATGTATTATAATAATGTATGATACATTAATATTTATATCTAATGATTTAAAATTTTCATGTATACATAGAGAATCTAATAGAAGTGCATAATATCCTCTTACAAAGGAATCATTAATTTTTTTTTCATTGAATGAAAGTTTTCAACTATAAGAATTTTATTGAGTTCTATTATATGGAATTTATCCATGTCAATTTTTTAGTTTTCATTTATTAAAAACATAAATGAATGAATTATGTAAGATATAAATAAATCAGATCCATTATTTAAAAAAAGTTAATTTTTTATGGATGTAGAACTATAGAGTGGATCACATGAATTCTAATACTAGAGTTGTTCTCGGCCATGGTTTCATATGCACCCTAATGGTGTTGTTGTTCCTATTTTAGACCATTATTTCACATTTACCACCAAAACTGTAGTGGTACACATTTTATTGGATATCCAATAATATCTCAATTAAAAAAAATCCTATATGTACTTTATACATAACATCACAACTTCTTGTGAATCCATCAAAAACATATTTTTCATGTCATTTCATCAAACTTGCTTCTTTTTTGGAATAATAATTTTGTGAAAAAGTTAATCATTACTAAATCCTTAATTGTTTGAACTAATGTGACTTTGTATAAATGAAAAAAATATATGCAATTCATATTTCTTATATGTAATAAAAGAGTATCAACCATTCAACAATCAATAATAAAAAAGAAACCAAGGGGATTGGTGTGATCTCAATTAGATATTCTCATATATATTCCTATATAATTCATTTTTCTATGACATTTACTGACCAAAAGACATAAAAAATATCAATCATGTTTTTACCTCTCCTTATTTCATGATTATCTAAAAAAGATTTACCATGTCGATTAGTACAACACATGTCATTCCTCTATCAAATAAGAACAAAACATGTCACTTATCTACGTAATTGATCACATCATATGTGAAAAGGGTAATGATTGAAATTAATTTATGTGGTCTAATTTAATCATGGTCTAGATATATATGCCTTTCAAACATGGACGACCAATGTCAATAGGGGTTGAGAAAATCAAGAGAACTATTAACTTTTTTTCATGAAGGTGTTTTTATGTAGAAATATTAAATAAACCAATCATACGATCTTATATAATTTTTTACGACTCCATTGGTCCCAAAATAGGATGTTTACCCTAGTACAATTGTTTGGTGGAATCCAATTCATTCAAATTTCACAAAATATTAATTTTTTAACTAGATAAATATTATTGTATTCATTTATTTTTGTTTATGGGTATATTTTTATCAAGGTAATATATTTATATTTTGTCTCTATAGTTTAGTCTTGATTAGGAGGATTTTCTTAGGAGAGGCATAAACTTATCATATGAACTAGTCATGATCCCCATTTTCATTTCTTTTCTTGTTTATTTTTTTCATTATTATCATTTTTATTTTCATTTATTTCCTTTCTAATATCATGTATTCCCATTAGGGATCCTATTTTATGTGACTAGGAGAGAGAGTGAGATAAAAGGGAGAGGTAGGAAGAAGAACCACCTAGGGATCTCATCTAAATATAAATCAGGCATCAGTTGGTACAAACATTCATCCATTGTGAAGATATGGTAGTTCACATCCAGAGGTTTTCCAATTCTTATGGTTTTTCCAAAAATACCAATAATGTAGATTTTTTTATGATTTAAATCCATTTGTTGATGTTGGGGACACCATGAGTGTAGATCTATTGTCCTTTGTTTCTAAATAGGGGGGGTTTTTTTTGTCTTTATAAGGGACTTCCTTTTGGGAAACCTATTTTTAGAGTTTATAGTTTTGAGAACACTTGTCATTAATTCTTTATTTCCGGTGAGGTGGGGAATAATAGGTTACAAGAAATGTGTGATTGAGACATTCCATATAGTGGTGAGTCAATATCTGGCCAAGGTCAAGTCCAGACAACCCATTTTGATGAAAATACCGATAAAGAGAAAATATCCATCACTCATTTCAGGTATAGAGCCAATGAAAAAGTACCATAGTTGGCCAAAACCTGTGTAGGGTACATGGATGGAAACCCTAGATTGGTTACCCACATTGTACAAGGAGAAAATGACATGTACTTCAATAAATTACAGATTGTGTGGGTTGTGTCACATGACTAGGGAGGACCTTTTGTGGTACAAAATATGTACCTAAAGAACATGTCATGTACTTTTCCTTCTTTTGGTTGTTTTTATGTTTTCCACCCCCAAGTCAAAATTGGAATATTTTTTAGTCCTTTATATGATTTTTTACTCATATATCATGAATATATAATCATTTAAACATTTTGATTCCATAATAAAGGTTTTTTGGAAGGGTTATCATTTCCAAGATGATTTATTTGAGGCTTTTATTCAGAATCCACTATTGATTATGTTGTTGGATGCATGGCCTTATGAAATGGTCATGATCTCATTAGATTTCTTTTCAGGTAGATTCGTGTTTTTTTGAAGGCTCTTTCAATGGAATCCTGGAAATATGGATCGAGTGGTATCAATAATGAGGTCATGGATTGTCTAAATATATTATGACTAGTTTTGTGAGGATAGACCTAAATAGTTTTAGATTCTATGAATAAGGATTAGATCTGTTTGATCCATTAGGATAATTTGACATTGTGGGATGGAAGTTATGTTTGGCTATTGTGGTGATGATGAGATCAGTCTAAGGGTCTAATTAGGCTACCTTTATGGGAGATGTATTACCTCAGGATATGTTGTTTTTCACAAAGTCTGACCAAGGTTTTATTTTAAAAATCAAACTCTAAGATTTATTTTTTTATAAAAACCATGGTGAGTTTTCCTATTTTTATGTGATCATGGGGATATTTAATAACTACCCTATACATGTTCTCAAATTTTGGATTCCCTTATGGATGCATTGATGATCGATTTTCTGTTGGAGGGCACTGAGGGCCACTTAAATATTATTCTTGTTCCAACCTTAGCCAGAGTTTTTGGACAAGATAGAGGAAACCCTATGAAGGTTTCCTCTCTCAATATTTCCTGTTGTCTATAAAATGATAATTTTATAGACTTGGTTCAAGAATTGTGGTGTAGAAGGGGATTCCTAATAAGATATTCGCTTACATTATGACCTTGAGGACATTTAGAGCCCAAGTTTTTGTTTAATATTTAGGGGGGTTGTTGAGAGATTGTGATGGATGTTTTATGGATGAAGAGATCCAAGGGACCAAGATTCTAATTGTACATTTTTAGATATGGTTTCATTGGGACTATTGTTTTAGATTATTGGATGATGTGTTTGAGAGTTGGATCTCCCCACATCTTAGTGGCCTTTGGTCGAGACGTTTAATGTAGTTTCTCCTCTAGTCTTGGTTTGTGGAGTAGACACATGGGATATTTTTTACTAGATGTTATCCCGATTTTTTATCTGGTTCACCATTAGTTGGATATCTATGGTCATGTGGTATTAAGTAGATAATATGTGACTTGGATGACTACACTCCTATGGATGAGTTATTCCATAGCTTGTGGTTATTTACTGTGGTTGCTCAGTTCCCCCACTAATTTTTATGGGAACCATGGTATAGAGAATTTGTCATAAATATAAATGGATTGGACCAATGGGAAAATGTATCCATCAAGATCACCATTGGAAGATCCCTTAGAGAAGTGCACCCCATTAGGCCATCATTCGATGCAAGATTTATTCTACCGGACTTTTTGTGCATGATAGGTTATCTTGGGCCTTGTTTAGAGTCATATTACTGGTTTAGATCGTATCATTGGATTCCTAGATCCCATTAGTTGTGTGTTTTCATGTCAAAAACTATGGTTACACAATAGGATCTAAAATTCAAGCCTTTAAATTTATACATATTGGAGCACTTGTGTGGATCTGGATGACATGATTACTGATGAGTGATGCGTTGAGCCACATGCTATAAATTCATTGACATGGGTCTGATCTAGGGAAGATTTACCTTGAGTGTTAGCCTAAAGCATGTCATGTTTTTGTCTGTTTTGTTTATCCCATTTTATTTATATTAATTATTTTTAAATTATGCCATTTGTTATTATTTTTGATCTAGGATAGTCATATCACCTCTGCATCCACTTGTAATTGATAATAGTGTATAGGTACACTATTGAATGATGCCTACTAGGATTTATTTCTCACCCCATGTATGTGAACCATAATGTGAAAATAGATATTTTGTCTACATTCAAGTTGGAGAAGATGTTACATAGTATATTATGCGAAAGCCCAATCTTGCTTAATCGAATGATGCTGCTCATGTAGAGTCTCAGGATTGGGATGATACATCTCTAGTGTTGTGGACACCAGGTATGTGATTTGGCTCAGATTTGGGAGTACATCCTAATATATTTATTTTCAGTTTTTTTAATTTGTATATTTGGTCAGACCAGTGGGTGGAAGGTTGTTGTTTGTATCACATGATTTGGATTTTGTATGATTATATGCCACATTTGATTTATTATAACACACAATTGTTTTGATTTATTAATTTTTCATAATTTTATGTTTATCCTTTTGGTTGTTTTATTTATTTTTTCTTTTTTTATATTGACCATAGGCTATAATATCCTCCACAATATCTGATTATGACATCGCTACTATTCAATAGACTATGGTGTACATATATGCACACAAAGACCAGATCAGGTGATGTGTTAGGTCAACCCAGGTTAGTTCTCTATATAATGGTATTAGAGTTTCCTATTATTATTATTTGGGGTGTTGGTAGACACGTCTTCCAGAAATGATTTGGAATTTTTAATGGTTATCAGATTGTGTATCATGAACACCTTTTCTTATAGGAAGTCAAAGTTTCTAGGTCATAGGATTTATATTCATTGATTCTGTTTTTATGGTAGTGTGTTTTCACATAGTGTAATGAACATGAGTTTATAGATTTATGGTTAATTCTATTTTTTAAAGATTTTCCCATTGGAAAGGGCCAGGTGTTCATGAATCATTATTCGAATGTGGGATTCAAATGACATATGCTTGTTTTTGGTTTTTTCACTAATTCTAGCGGATTAGTTGTTTAAATTTTAAATAACAACATATATGGTGTATCATATATAGATTATTAGTGGAATTCTACTCAAATAAGCCAAACGAATATATTTTAATATAATGATAGGACATGGGGAACATAGGGCATGTTTTTTTGAAAATTATGGAGATGTAGTAACTTTTTAAGTGATGAATGGATACTTTTATGTGTTGGTGTGAGATATGAGATACATGTTGGTGGATCTATGAGGGAAATAATTCATATGATATATTTGGATCATGATCGAATTTTCCAGGGGTGGTGGTTCCCTTGAATTCCAAGATACAAGTTTCATGGGATGTCACTTTTCTTACAATGTAATTCTTATTAGGTCTTGGAGTGGGGAAACTTTTTATTCTGTAATTGATTAATTGTGTGGGAAGGGATGTTCTTCCTTGGTGCAGCTTTTGAGGCCTATTTTCATATTAGTTTTCTTAGGCTTGATGATTCTTGATATTTTAGAATTGATGCACTAAAAGTGCTCCAAGTCTGGCGGTTGTAATGAGTGGGAAAGATTAGTTGGGAATATAGCCCTATTCATTTTGGTTACACTTTTCACGGCATGGTTGGATCATGGTTGGATTATTGTGGGTTTAAATCAATGATTGTGTGGAGTGTGGTTGTGATTTTTATATTTTAATGATGTAAATGCCTCAATTTTTGAGACGTGTGTCAAGGTTGCTCCAACTTTTTGGTAATGACATGTGTGAAGAGAAGGATAAATGATTTTAGGAGTGTTATCCTAGCTTCATTAGTATTTATCTTATATGAGTGTGATTCTTAATATGTGTTGTTTTATTTGAATGAAATCATTATGGTGGGGAGGGTATCATGTTATATTTGAGGTGTAACATCCCAGAAAAATAAATAATATTACATTCTAATGTTTATCAATATTTGTGAATAAAATGTTAATATTAATTTAAAGGGGATGCTATTCTTGATGTCATACCCAATATGCAACAACAAGTTTATTTGAAATCTTATGTTGCACACTAATAATATAATAATATTAAAATAGTTAACGCCTAGCCGTTGTAATGGCGAGAATGAACATAAATAACTACAAAATGATTACATATGTTTGTTAAATATTTTTAAATTTATCCAATAAATTTTAGAGGCTTAAAATCCAAATGAATCCAATTTTAAGAATAAATAGTCTAATATTTTTAAAAGATTGTTTTACTACTTTTTGATGGAAAACCATTTTTAAATCAAACTTTTGAAAATTTTATATGCTCTATTTGTAAAAATAAACATATTATTTATGATTGGGACATTTAAATTTACATTGGATAAATTTTTGGTAATTTTCTGACAATGTTCATTTTTTAATGAATAGTGAAAAATACTGCATTTTACATCAAAACTGCTTTTTCATCTAATTTAATTATATGGTTCGATTATATTTTTAATTTGTATTAAAGTTTAATAGGATTATATTTTTACCATTTAATCCAATGGTGGTCATTTTAATTAAATTCACTTTGAAATTGGACTTAAACTAGTGTCAATCTTTAAATAGATATTGTTTCTTAAAAACACGGTATTTATTTTGACAGCGGGAATAAATTATTAAATTAATTAATTCAACTTATATATTTTTAATTTTTTAAAATAGATATAATTTTTTAATTTGGAATATAAAATATATATTATGGTGAATTTTTTGTATTTTTCTGAAAAACATCAATTTTTGATGAATAGTGAAACCACTAAGTGATAGTTAAAGAAACTGGTTTTTCAATTAAATGAAACATTACCACATCTATGATTTGATTTTCAAAAATCCAACATACATGGTTGTCATTAAGAAGTAAAACGTTTTTCAGTGAGATTAAAATAATTTTTTGTTGAATAGTAACTTTTAAGTTTTATTAATCACGATTAATGGTAATTAGTGTGATTTAAGGTAAAAATGATATTATAATAAAATGAAAATATCCTGAAACTTGTCCTAACCCTATTGGATGAGTCATTTACGACCAATACAACCAATGGGTCGATTTTTGGGACCCCATGGAGCCAATTGGGTAAGATAATGACATTAATGCCTTTTATTTAAAGTAAATGTATAAAATGACACAAACATGTATTGTTTTACTAAAACAATTTTTACATGGGGTTATTCAAGTCAAAAGTTTGACTATAAATATTCATTGGAAAGCTAAAACTATTTTGTACATCATAGTATTTTTTTATAATTTTTTTACATTTTATAAATTAAATTTTTTACGACATCATGATGATGCAGCGATTAACTCATTATTTAACTATTTAAATAAAATAAAAAGCTAATATAAAATATAAGATTTAAACATGTCAAAAACATATTGGATGGGTTAATTTAGAACTCTTATCACCTTATCCTAGAAATAAATTAATGTGGGACCTTTAAAATCCGAAAATAATTTTATAATAAAGTAATATTTTATAACATTCCAAGAGTGTCCCTCCTCTTCTCTTATAAAAGGCCCCCACCTCTACCACCTTACACATACCTCTAAATCCTTTTTCTCGGCCAAAACCTGCCCATTTCATCTCTCAAAATCCCTATAATCATCCTAGAAGCCTTAACTTAGGTAGAAATCTCTTCAAGAAACCCTTTTGGTTCATACCAATAGGAGTTACCCGATTTTAAGGTAATGTCTTCACTTATGTTCTTTTGTTTTATTTTGCTTCTCCAACCCCCTAAACTCTTTTTATTAATTTATTTTGTAACAACTCCAGTATCTTATATATACTAGGATATTGTTATATGAATGATTCTAGCTACACATAAACACACCTATATATAATGGTTAAAGAACATACTGTTTCTGTGGATGGTGAATTTCTGCCTCACGAAATGATGAATGTTCAATATTATTTTCACACCATAATAGGTGGCCATTAAGATGTAACTATATTTATATATGTTATATTATAATTTTATGTTTTCCTTAATCTTATGTATTTTTCATTTATGGCATACCTTTATGGTTTCCATTATGGGTAAACGCGATATCTTCATTTTAGGAAGTGAGGACTACCGCCGCCTCAAAGTGATTTGATTCGTTAATACAATATGTGGTACGTATAAAGGATATATTTAATGCTATTATATATGATACCACAATGGAATTATAATAATATTATGTATAATTATGTTTTAATTCCATTAAATATGAAATATAAATGGAAGTAGCATTCATGCATACGTACGACTTACTGTCTCCATGAACGGTGCATTTCATTTCTTACCTATAAATGTTATGTAATATTATAAATGCATTTTTATAATGTATACATATGATATATATGATATATACATAATTAATTTAATTCTGGATATAATTGATATTTTACCCCATGAACAAACTTGTAATTATAATGAGTTTATTTTTGACTCAAGTAGCAATGATCGACAAAACGACCATTATTAACTTAAATAATTACATAGTGTTAATAACATGGTAATAAGTGATATAAAAGGAATAATTAACTTGAAAAATGTTATTTTGAAATTATAAATTAACTCAAGTTAATTATTCAGGAGTTTAAAGACCGATCGAGTCAAGTCAGACCCGAGGTAAGAGATCATACCTATCTCTTTCTTTTCAAGTACTCTCTTTTATGTCATTTCTTTTATGCTCCATGTTCTTATTTTGGAGGATGTTATTTTATATTACTATTTCTGTAATTTTAATTTTCATGTGATGAGATACCCTATTTGATCTCATCAATCCATTTTTGGATGTTTTATGTGGCACCGTTAGGCTGCTGAATTTTCATAAGGGGACTTTCATATCACTTTTTATTCCAGTGAGATTCATGATACATTTGCCACTATTTCCTTTTTTGTGTGTATGTAATTCCCATTATTATACAATTTTTATAATATTATCCCATTTATGGGTATTTAAATCTTCATTGTATGACCCTTCTTTCATGGGGTGTATGCTTCGAATGTTGTCCAAATCGGTAAGGGAACCTTTCACACTCATTTTTTTAGACTTATTTTGTTATGCCTTTTACTTAAAATCTTTTTATATTGGGATATGTTCTTCTATATCCTTATTGATTTAAATTTTATTTCCAAGTGATTATATACCATTTTATCTCTCATCAACTCATTTTCTGAATTTTAATGTGACGCCGTTAGGCTGTAGAATTTTTGTAAGGGAACTTCGTAACCCAATTTCGATTTCTTTGGGTTCAACTTGTAGTTATTGAATATGTCATCCAATGAATATGTGTGAATTACCTATGATTGTTTTACACATAATATCCACTTATATTGGGTGTATTCATATTTTTCACACATAATTATGTGATTGATTTATCCTTAATTTAAGGATGCCTTCTTTATAAGGGATATTATCTCAATTGACATTCCATTGAGACTTCATTGTTGTTATGAACCAATTCACTTTGATATGATGTATATAAATTCCTTTGTAATATTATATCATGAATTTATTTATTCTCATGATATTATAAAGTTTTGATTAAATTCCATTCCTTGAAAAGCTTCAATGTGGTAAGGGAATCCGTCTCAATCTCCTTTCATTGAGGCATATTTTGTTTTATACAAAACTTTCTTTTATGCGGTGTATAAACCCCTTTAACGTTTACGATTATTCAAAATGAATCTTTTTATATGATGCTTTTACTAAACAACAAAAGGGAATGTTTTTTTTGTCGTACGTATGCGGCGACAATGACTTCTTTGCCACCGTGACCATTATTTGAGTTTCGGATTCCTCTACAAGCCATACCTTTTTCTTAAATGAAAAAAATACCATGTTTTACTTTTCATTTATCTTGGTATTGAAAATGTATTTCATAATGTTATTATTATATCAATGTGTTCTATTGATATCTTTTGATTGAAATGTGGAAATGTTATGTTTCCTTTATGCATGTTTTATGTGATACGATTATGTTATGGTTTTTTGGAATTGTTATGAAGACGGGTGGTTTTGTGATAAACTAAGGGCGGGTGAGCCCGATATAGCTCTCCAATGCATTGGGTAATGTGAAGGAGTTAAACGTTATGGTTTCTCCGAAGAGATTTAAGGAATATACTATGATGGGTATTCCAAACGTAACCAAGAGGGTTACTCCCTACGTAAGAATGTTATGAATGCCTCATGTTACCTTTTATGTCTTATGATTTCTATGATTTATTCATGATTTGATGAGGTATGTGATTATGTTTTATGAGTAAAGTATGATTTCATGCATGGACGGATGTTTTCATTTCGTACTTTTATATAACTTACTAAGATTTTTGTGCTCATCCCAAGTTTTTGAAATGTTTTTCACAGGTCAAGGGAAAGGTACATGATGTGATGATAGTGTCAAGGAAGTGTTAAGAAAAAATCAATGTTTTATTTTAAATATGTTTCCATAGATGGGAAAAATGAGTACTATCTTTTATGTAACCACTTTGTTTAAATGTTGATTGTAATGCAAGTTTTATGATCTATTTCTCTAAAAATCTAAACCTAAAATGATCCTCATTGTGTAATCTTGTAATAACTCTAGATTAAGTAAGGTTTAAGGCTAGGGCCTTATAGTTGGTATCAGTGTCCGGTTTAGACAACATTAGGGATTAGGAGATTTTGTTAGACACATGGTCAGTCCCAATATCTATAATTTTAGTTAAATCCTTGTTTTATAACTTTTTTCAGGTCAAGTAAAGATAGTTACGAATGGAAGGAGGAGGATATCAATCTCCATTCCTATCTCTTCCTGATGAAATGCTTGCAATAATTATTTCAAAGTCATGTTCGGATGATTGTGAAACTTTTTCTAGCATACAACTCTCTTGCAAGCAGTTGTTTGAGATATCAAACACCTCCACTATACCTCGTTATCATCGTGGATCATGGGTTGTATTTAGACAAATACTATTTTCACAATATTCTAATATTTTCAAGAATGGTAAATATTATCAAGTTATTTTCAAATATTTTACCTTATCACAAGAATTTGAAGCATATTATGATTTGAAAAATGGTGCTGAGGAAGGAGACCCTTGCGCAACCTATTTATATTTGCTTTTAAAATATAGTCTCTCAGCACATACTTATGGTATATTTAAATGACCAATAATATAAAGCTTCAACTCAAATTATTTCCGACTATTATATAGAAATCATGTTTTATTATATGTTTTTGAATTATATGTCATACATTATTATTTTCCGAAACTATTTTTCTGTGAACACCCATATGACCCATGTTGTACAAGGTGTATTTGGATGGGGGAAGAAAATGATTTTGAAGGATCTCTAAATAATTGTTGTAATGCATGGGACTTTTACATACATGAACAAGATGATGATGAAACCGAGTGGACTCTAAGAACAAGGTATTCTGTTATTCATTTTGGGAATCGTTTTATTTTTTGGTGGTGAAATAAGACTTCAAGAATTAAGATGTTGAGATCGTAATGATTTTGGATGAAAATGAGAGGTATAAGGAAACTATTGAGGTTAAAACATGTTAGGGTTATTTTTGGAGTTTTATAAAAAGGACAACATACAGACCATGTGACAACACGTCGCGTCGGACAAAGCTATAGGAATCGAACCCACAACTAAAGTGCGACTAGTATTTATCGCTTACCACTAGAATACATGAAGTCCCTGATTATATTGACTAATTATTTTTTTATTTAGATGATATTATGAATCCATATTAAGTTGATTTTGGGTTATCTATGGAAATTATTAACCAATCATAGAGGATATGTGATTAGGTTAATTACTTTTAAATATGATACTTTAAGAGAAACTGATGTTATTTGGAGAGAAATGTTAATTTGTACATTGGGAGACTATGTGATTAAATCCATCAAATATTTGGGTTTCAATCTCAGTTGGGTTTACTTTGAAGAATTTTATGGACAAATTTTTTATTGAATGGTCTTCGTTGTTCTTTGTGTTTTGTTTGAAAATTTTTGGAGATTAAGAGTAGTTTTTTTTTTGTAAAAAATATCCTTTTTGGGTATTATCTGATCTCGTAATAAACTTTTTGGTTTGGTTTTGGTTGAGATCTAAAGACATGGGAAATATATAGTTCTCTTTTTGTAATAGGTTATTCTCAAAAAGTTTATAATAGTACTCTTATTGTGAACAAGTATTCCTAAATACTTGTCTTTTGGAGAAAATATGAGTTTGATTAAGGAATCTAGTAAAAGTTGAAAGTCTATGTGACAAGTAAATATTTTTCATTATGATTTAGTTAAGCTCAAATATAAATTCCCCAATGAAGATTAACTTAAAACAAAAATGTTGTATGTTAACTTTTCCTACGGGGTAATTGCATACCCTTTAACCCATCACATGTTTGTGATTTTCTTGTGGTTAACTTTCTCCTAGACATGTTTACTATCACTCTCCATCAGAACAATACCCTTTGTTTTTTTCCTCCATATCCATATTTTCGTACTTGGAATCCTAGTATGGGTAAACTCGGGTGACCTTTTTACTTCTCTCCCATTCTTTTTAAGTGATATTTTTACTGACTCTTGTTCCGATGTGGGACATTCAATGGAGTTTCCATGCCCAATTTTGAAATTGCGAGGACACAATTCCCAAAATGGGGGAAGGATGTAACATGCCAGGTAAATAAAAAATATTACATTCTAATGTTTATCAATATTTGTGAATAAAATGTTAATATTAATTTAAAGTGGATTCTATGCTCGATAGCGTACCCAATACGCAACAACGAGTTTCATTGAAATCTTACGTTGCACACTAATAATATAATAATATTATAATAGTGAACGCCTAGCCGTTGTAATGGCGGGAACGAACATAAATAACTACAAAATTATTACATATGTTTTTTAAATATTTTTACATTTATCCAATAAATTTTTGAGGCTTAAAGTCCAAATGAATCCAGTTTTAAGAATAAATACTCTAATATTTTTAAAAGAATATTTTACTGCCTTTTGATGGAAAAACATTTTTAAATCAAACTTTTGACAATTTTATAAGATATATTGGTCTAAATAAACATATTATTTATGATTGTGAAATTGAAATTTACATTGGATAAATTTTTGGTATTTTTTTGACAATGTTCATTTTTTAATGAATAGTGAAAAATACTGCATTTTACATCAGAACTGCTTTTTCATCTAATATAATTATATGGTTAGATTATATTTTTAATTGGATTTAATGTGTAATTGGAATATATTTTTACCATTTAATCCAATGGTGGTCAATGGAATTAATTTCACTTTCAAATTGGACATAAAATAGTGTCAATCTTATAATAGATATTGTTTCTTAAAAACACGCTATTTGTTTTGACAGCGGGAATAAATTATTAAATTAATTAGTGAAACTTATATATTTTGAATTTTGTAAAATAGATATCATTTTTTAATTCAGAATATCAAATATAGCTTAGGGTGAATTTTTGGTATTTTTCTGAAAAACTTCAATTTTTGATGAATAGTGAAACCACTAAGTGATAGTTAAAGAAACTGAATTTTCATTTAAATGATATTTTACCACTTCTGTGATTTGATTTTCAAAAATCTGACATACATAGTTTTCATTAGGAAGTAAAAATTTTTTCAATGAGATTAAAATAATTTTTTGGTGTATAGTAACTTTTATGTTTTATTCATCGTGATTAAAGGTATTTAGTGTGATTTAAGGTAAAGGTGATATTATAATAAAATTAAAATATCTTGAAACATGTCTTAAACCTATTTGATGAGTCATGGCCGACCAAGAAAACCCATGGGTGGATTTTTGGGACCCCCATGGATCCACTTGGGTTTGATAATGACATTAATGCCTTTTATTTAAAGTAAAAGTAAAAATGACACAAACATGTATTGTTTTACTAAAACAATTTTTACATGGGGTTATACAAGTCAGATTTTTGACTATAAATAGTAATTGGAAATATAAAAATATTTCCTACATCATAGTAGTTTTTTTATATTTTTTAGACATTAAATAAATTAAATTATTTATGACATTATGATGATGCAGCGATTACCTCATTATTTAACGATTTAAATAAAATGAAAAGATAATGTAAAATATAAGAACTAAACATTGTCAAAAACCTATTGTATGGGTGGATTTAGAACACTTATTACCTTACCTTCTAAATAATTCAATTTGGGACCTTTAAAATCCGAAAATCATTTTATAATAATGTAATATTTTATAACATTCCAAGAGTGCCCCTCCTCTTCTCTTATAAAAGCCCCCCACGTCTGCCACCTTACACACACCTCTCAAGCTGTTGGATCGGCCAAAACCAGACCATTTCATCTCTCCAAATCCCTATCCTCATCCTATAAGCCTTAACTCAGGAAGAAAGCTCTTCAAGAAACCCTTTTGGTTCAAACTAAGAGGAGTTACCTGATTTTAAGGTAATGTCTTCACTTAGGTTCTTTTGTTTTATCTTGCTTCTCCAACCCCTAAACTCTTTTTATTCATTTCGTTGGTAACAAATACAGTATCTTAAATATACTAGGATGTTGATATTAGAAATATTCAAGCTACACTTACACACACCTTCATCTAATGGTTAAAGAACATACTGTTTCTGTGGATGGTGAATTTCTGCCTCACGAAACGATGATTGTTCAATATTCTATTAACACCATAAAAGGTGAACATTAAGATGTAACTATATTTATATATGATATATAATATGTTGATGTTTTCCTTTATCTTATTTATTTATCATTTATGGCATACCTTTATGGTTTCAATTATGGGTAAACGCGGTATCTTCATTTTAGGAAGTGCGGACTACCACCACCTCAAAGTTATTTGATTTGTTAATTCAATATGTGGTACGTATAAAGGATATATTTAATGATATTATATATGATACCACACTGGAATTATAATACTATTATGTATCATTATGTTTTAATTCCATTAAATATGAAATTGAAATGGAAGTAGCATTCATACGTACGTACGACTTACTGTCTCCATGAACGGTGCATTTCATTTCTTACCTCTAAATATTATGTAATATTATAAATTCATGTATATAATGGATATATATGATATATATGATATCTAAATAATGAATATAATTCTTTATATAATGGTTATTTTACCCCATGAACAAACTTGTAATTATAAAGAGTTTATTTTTGACTCAAGTAGCAATGATCGACAAAACGACCATTATTAACTGAAATAATTACATAGTGTTCATAACATGGTAATAAGTGATATAAAATGAATAATGAACTTGAAAAAGGTTCTAATGCATGTAGAAATTAACTCATGTTTATTATTAAGGTGTTTAAACAACGATCGAGTCAAGTCGGACCCGAGGTAAGGGATTTTACCTATCTCATTCTTTTCAAGTACTCTCTTTTATGTCATTTATTTTATGCTCCATGTTCATATGTTGGAGGATGTTATTTTCTATTAATATTTCTTTAATTTTTATGTTCATGTGATGAGATAATCTATTTGATCTCATCAATCCATTTTTGGCTGTTTTATGTGGCGCCGTTAGGCTGCCAAATTTTCATAAGGGGACTTTCATCTCACTTTTTATTCCCCTGAGATTCATGATACATTTGCCACTATTTCCTTTTTTGTGTGTATTTAATACCCATTATTATACTATTTTTATAATATTACCCCATTTATGGGTATTTACATCTTCATTGTATGAACCTTATTTCATGGAGTGTACGCTTAGAATGTTTTCTAAATCGGTAAGGGAACCTTTCACACTCATTTTTTTAAAGACTTATTTTGTTATGTATTTTATAATACATCTTTTTATGTTGGGATATTTTCTTCTATATCCCTATTGATGTAAATTTTATGTCCAAGTGATGAGATACCATTTTATCTCTCATCAACTCATTTTCTGAATTTTAATGTGATGCCATTATGCTGTCAATTTTTTGTAAGGGACCATTGTAACCCAATTTCGATTTCTTTGGGTTCAACTTGTAGTTATTGAATATGGAATCCACTTATATTGGGTGTATTTATATTTTTCACACATAATTATGTGATTGATTTATCCTTAATTTAAGGATAACTTCTTTATAAGGGATTTTATCTCAATTGACATTCCATTGAGAATTCATTGTTGTTATGCTCCAATTCACATTGTTATGGTGTATATATTTTCCTTTGGAATATTATATCATGAATTCATTTATTCTCATGATATTATAAAGTTTTGATTAAATGACATTCCTTTAAAAGCTTCAAAGTGGTAAGGGAATCCATCTCAATCTCCTTTCATTGAGCATATTTTGTTTTATAAACATCTTTCTTTTATAAGGTGTATAAACCCCTTTTACTTTTATGATTATTCAAATGGAATCTTTTTATACGAATCATTTACTAAACGACATTAGGGAATGTTTTTTTGTCATACGTATGTGAAGACAATGACTTCTCCGCCGCCGTGACCATTATTTGTGTTTTGGCTTCCTCTATATGCCATACCTTTTTTTAAATGAATAATAAATAACATGTTTTACTTTTCTTTTATTTTGGTATTGAAAATGGTTTTCATAATGTTTTTATTATATCAATGTGTTGTATTGATATCTTGTGATTGAAATGTGGAAATGTTATGATTCCTTTATGCATGTTTTATGTGATAAAATTATGTTATGGTTCTTTGGAATTGTTATGAAGACAGGTGGTTCTGTGATAAACTAAAGGCGGGTGAGCCCGATATAGCTCTCCAATGCATTTGGTAATGCAAATGAGTTAGACGTTAAGGTTTATCCGAAGAGGTTTAGGGAATATACTATGATGGGTATTCCAAACATAACCAAGAGGGTGACTCCCTACGTAAAAATGTTATGAATGCCTCAAGTTACCTTTTATGTCTTTTGATTTCTATGATTTATTCATGATTTGATGAGGTATGTGATTATGTTTTATGAGTAATGTATGATTTCATGCATGGACTAATGTTTTCATTTCGTACATTTATATCCCTTACTGAGCTTTTCATGCTCATCCCACGTTTTTGAAATGTTTCTCACAGGTAAGGGGAATGGTACATGATGTGATGATAGTGTCAAGGAAGTGTCAAGAAAGAATCCATGTTTTATTTTAAATATGTTTCCGTTGATGGGAAAAATGAGTACTATATTTTATGTAACCACTTTGTTTACATGTGGAATGTAATGCAAGTTTTATGATCTAGTTCTCTAAAACTCTAAACCTGAAAAGATCCTCATTGTGTAATCTTGTAATAACTCAGGATTAAGTAAGGTTTAAGGCTGGGGCCTTATATGAGGTCATAAACCTTTTTTTATTTTTCTTATTGAGTTCAAAGGTCATTGTTCCATGTAAGCTAGGAATGAATAATGGTTGTTATGGTGTGTGTGTGAGTGTTTGACCTGAAGTGTGAGAGATTTTTCAATGTCTATAGATTTTTTTTAGTGATGTATAAATCAAGGGGTTTGTGTTTTATTATGGGGAAGTGGGTTGACGATAATATTACTCTTATGGTGGGTAAATCAGATTAATCACAGTGTAATGCCTCTCACATTGAGAGAGTTAGGGATGTTGTAAGACAATTTTTTGGTTGGATGAGATTTTTTTGGCAACTCCTATGTTTGGATTGAGATCAAAACAACCATTTTATATATGATTCTTCTCAAGGGGTGATAATAATTTATGGTGGGGTGTTTGTGACAACTCGTGTCATCATGAGTTGAGGAAATAAAGTGAAATTTTAACTTCTTATTCCCAAAAGTTTTTTATGGGGAAAATTGTAAATTATACTATGAGAAGATATCATAAAATTTTTATGATAATACAATTGGTCTCCAAATATGGTGTTTTCCCTAGGATGATATTTTTGTGAAAATATGATTCATTCCTTTTTTGGAATATTTAATATTCAATTAATAAAATATCAATTTATTTGTGTGTTTTTGTTCAGTGATATCTATTGATTGGACCATCTTGTTGAGACTCCATATTGTTATTTAAGTCTAAAATGGGTCTATTTTCCAATAACTATGATAAAAATGTCACATGAAATGGGGTTGAACTTGGGTCCCTTTTTCATTTCATTATTATTTTCACCTTTTTATTTTTTTCCTTTTCTTTTTATCTCTTTAAAATTAGATTATCATGTACACCCATTAGGGATCCATCATCATTTAACTAAGAGAGGGTGTGGGATATAAGAGATATATTATAGAGGAGGCAACCCCTGGGAATCTCATTTAGAGGTAGATCAGGCATTAGTGGCTGCATAGAATAGATCCTCAGCAATGTTACGATAGATTCCACCCAAGTGTAGGCTCATTTTTTGGTTTTTACACAAATAAAAATGGTATATTTGTTTTTAAGTTTTAAGGATATGATTGGTTTGTGGGTGACCCATTGTGACTTTATCTGTAACACCCCAGGTAAATAAACAATATGAAATTTTCATATTTATCCATATTTTTGAATAAAATATTAATATTACTTTAAAGGGAATGTTGTGCTCGAGGGCGTACCCAATACGCAACAATGAGTTTCTTTGAAATCATACATTGCACTCTAATAATAAAATAATATTTTTTTAAAAGATATTTAACGCCTAGACATTGTAATGGCGGGAATGAATGGAACTAACTACAAAATTATTATATATGTTTGTCAAATATTTTTACTTTTATCCAATAAATGTTGGAGGCTTAAAATGAAAATGAATCCAAATTTAAGCATAAATATTCTAATATTATTTAAAAGGTCGATTAACCACCTTTTGATGGAGAACCCTTTTTAAATATACTTGTTAAAATTTTATATGTTGTATTTGAAAAAATAAAATCCTTCTTTAGAATCTGGACATCAAAATTTACTTTGTGTTAAATATTGTTATTTTTCCGATAAAGATCATTTTTATTGAAAATGTTCCATTTTAATTCAAAACCTCATTTTAATCTGATATATTTATATGGATAAATTATATTTCTAATTTATATTAGAGTGTATTTAGAATATATTTTTACCATTTAAACTAATGGTGGTCATTGGAATTAATTTTGCATTGAAATTGGACTTAAACTAGTGTCAATCTTTTAATAGATATTGTTTCATAAAAACACGCTATTTGTTTTGACAGTAGGAATTAATTATTAAATTTATTAATAAAACATATATGTTTTGAATTTTTTAAAATAGACATCATTTTTGAATTTGGAATATCAAATATAGCTTAGAGTGAATTTTTGGTATTTTTCTGAAAAACATCAATTTTTTATGAATAATGAAACCACTAAGTGGTAGTTTAAAAACTCATTTTTCGTTTAAATGAAACTTTACAACTTATGTGATTTGAATTTTAAAAAATATGACATACAGGGTTGTCATTAAGATGTAAAATGTGTTTTAATTGGATTAAAATAATTTTTTGGTGAATAGTAACTTTTATGTTTTTAATCGCGATTATAGGTAATTAGTGTAATTTAAGGAAAAAATAATGTTTTAATAATATGAAATGACCTTGAAACATGTCCTAACCTCATTGGATATGTCATGGACGACCAATAAAATCCATGGGTCAACATGGGGACCCCATGGAGCCACTTTGGTTGAAAAATTCCATAAATAACTTTTTATTTAAAGTTAAAATAAAAATGTCACAAGCATGAGTTATTTTACTAAAACACTTTTTAAATGGGGTTATACATGTATTATTTTTTACTATAAATATTCATTAGAAAGATAAAAATATTTCCTACATCATGATATTTTTTTATAATTTATAGACATTAAGTAAATTAAATTATTTATGACATCATGATGATGCAGCGATTACCTCATTAATGAAAGATTTAAATAACATGAAAAGATACTATTAAAACTATAACTTAAACATGTCAAAGACCTATTATATGAGTATATTTCGAACCCTTACCGCCATATACTTGAAATAAATCAATAGGGGACCTTTAAAATTCGAATGTTATTTGAAAATAATGTAACATTTTGTAACTTTCCAAGAGTGCCCCTCCTCTCCTCTTATAAAAGGCCACCACCTCTACCACCTTACCCAAACCTATCAAGCCATTGGCTCGGACAAACACTACTGATTTTGTCTCTCCAAATCCCTATCTTACTTCTGTAACCATCACTTTGGGCAGACGTTTTACCAAGGATGCCTTTGATCTCAAATCAATGTGAGAACCCCGATTTTAAGGTAATGTTTTCACTTGTGTTCTTTTGTATTATTTTGCATCTCCAACCCCCTAAACTCTATTTATTAATTTATTCTGTATCAAATCCAGTATCATAAATATACTAGGATGTTTTTATAAGAAGTATTCGAGCTACACTTACACACACCTACATCTAATGGTTAATGAACATACTGTTTCTACGGATGTTGAATTTATGCCTCACGAAATGATGATTCTTCAATATACTTTTAACACCCACCAAGGTGGAAATTAATATATCACTATATTTATATATGATATATAATATTTTTATGTTTTAATTAATCTTATTTATTTTTCATTTATGGCATACCTTTATGGTTTCAATTATGGTTAAACACGATATCTTCATTTTAGGAAGTGCGGACTACCGCCCCCTCAAAGTGATTTGATTCGTTAATACCATATGTGGTACATATAAAGGATAGATTTAATGATATTAAATATGATACCATGTTGGAATTAGAATACTATTATGTATAAAAATGTTTTAATTCCAATAAATAAGAAATTGAAATGGAAGTAGCGTTCATGCGTACGTACGACTTACCGTCTCCATGAACGGTGCATTTCATTTCCTACCTCTAAATGTTATGTAATATTATAAATGCATGTATATAATGGATATATATGATATATAAGATATCTAAATAATGTATATAATTATGGATATAATATAAATTTTACCACATGAACAACTTGTAATTATAAAGAGTTTATTTTTGACTCAAGTAGCAATGATCTACAAAATGACCATTATTAACTTAAATAATTACATAGTGTTCATAGCATGGTAGTAAGTGTTATAAAAGGAATAATGAACTTGAAAAAGGTTCTTAAGAAAGTATAAATTTACTCATGTTTATTATTAAAGAGGTTAATGAATGATCGAGTCATGTCGGACCCGAGGTAAGGGATCCTACACCTCTCTTTCTTTTTAAGTACACTCTTTTATGTAATTTATTTTAAGATCATCTTTCATATGATTTGGATGTGATTTTATATTACTATTACTGTACTTTTTTATGTTCATATTATGAGATACCCTATTTTCTCTCATCAATCTGTTTTGGATGTTTTGAGTGGCGCCGTTAGGCTGCTGAATTTTTGTAAGAGATCCAACCTCTCTCTTTCTTTTTAAGTACTCTTCTTTATGTCACTTCTTTTAAGCTCCTATTTGTTATGTTTGGGGATGTTATTTTATATTACTCTTTCTCTAAATTTTATTTTAATATGATGAGACACCCTATTTGACCTCATCAATCCATTTTTGGATGTTTTAAGTGGCCCTGTTAGGCTGCCGAGTTTTCGTAAGGGATTTTTCATCTCACTTTTATTCCCGTGAGATTTATGCTACATTTTCCAACATTTACTATTAGTGGTATATGTAATTACAATTATTCTACTATGTGTGTAATATACTTTCATTTATGAGTATTTACATAAATTTTGTATTGTCCTTCTTTCAAGGGGTGTATGATTCGAAAGATACCCAAGTCGGTAAGAAAACCTTTCACCCTCCTCTTTTTAAAATACTTATTTTGTTTGGTATTTTAATTTACATATTATAATGTTGGGATATGTTCTTATATATCCTTATTGATGTAAATTTTATGTCCATGTGATGAGATACCCTTTTTATCTCTCATCAAATCATTTTATAAATTTTGTATTGTGGCCGTTTGGCTGTCAAATTTTTGCAAGGGAACATCTTAACCAAATTATGATTCTTTGGGGTAAACTTGTACTCCTTGAATATGTCGTTCTATGAATATGTGTTAATAACATCTGATTGTTTTACACTTAATATCCACTTATATTTTGTGTATTCGGTTGTCACACATAATTATGTAATTGAATTATCCTTTATCCAAGGATACCATCTTTGTAAGGGACATCATTTCAATCTCCGTTCATTGAGGAATATTTTGTTTTATACACAACATTCTTTTATACAGTGTATAAACCCCTTTGACTTTTATGCTTATTTAAAAGGAATAATTTTTTTACGAAGCGTCCTACTAAACGACAAAAGGAATGTTTTTTTTGTCATACGTATGCAGCAACAACGACTTCTCCACCGCCGTGACCATTATTTGAGTTTCTTCTTCCTCTACAATCCATACCCTTTTTAAATGAAAAACATATACCATGTTTTAAGTTTCTTTTATTTTGGTATTGAAAATGGTTTTCTAAATTTTTTTTATATCAATGTGTTGTATTTATATCTTGTGATTGAAATGTGGAAATGTTATGTTTCCTTTATGCATGTATTATGTGATACGATTATGTTATGGTTCATGGTAATTGTTATGAAGATGGGTGATTCCATGATAAACTAAGGGTAGGTGATCCCGATATAGCTCTCTAATGCATTGGGTAATGTGTAGGCGTTAAATGTTAAGGCTTCTCCAAATTGATTTAGGAATATACAGTGATGGGTATTCCAAACGTAACCAAGAGGGTTAATCCCTATGTAAGAATGTTATGAATGCCTCAAGTTACCTTTATTCCTTATGATTTCTTTGATTTATTCATGATTTGATGAGGAATTTTAAAGTGCTTATGTTTTATGGGTAAAGTATGATTTCGTTCTTATTTATATATGTACTCATGTTTCCTTTCCATACTTTTTATAACCCTTAATGAGCTTTTTATGCTCATCCCATGTTTTTGAAATGTTTTTCACAGGTCAAGGGAATGGTACATGATATGATGATAGTGTCAAGGAATTGTCAAGAAAGAATCCATGTTTTATTCTAAATATGTTTTCGTTGATCGGAAAAAATGAATACTATCTTTTATGTAGCCACATTGTTTAAATGTGGAATGTAATGAAAGTTTTATGATCTAATTCTCTAAAACTCTAAACCTGAAAAGATCATCAATGTGTAATCATGTAATTACTCAAGATTAAGTAAGGTTTAAGGTTGGGACCTTACAGTTGGTATCAGAGGTTAGTTTAGACAACTTTAGGGATTAAGAGTTTTTTTAGACTCATGGTTAGTACCTATATCTATTATTTCTGTTAAATCCTTGCTTTATATCTTTTTTCAGGTCATGTAAAGTAAGTTATGAATAGAAGGAGGATGATCTCAAAGGACATTCCTATCTCTTCCTGATGACATTCTTGAAATAATTATTTCAATGTCATTTTCGGATGATTGTGAACCTTTTTCTAGCATACAACTCACTTGCACGCAGTTGTTTGAGATATCAAACACCTCCACTATACTACATTATCATCGTGGGTCATTGGTTGTATTTTGGAAAATACTATTTTCACAATATTTTCATATTTTCAAGAAAGGTAAATATTATCAAGGTATTTTCATATATTTTACCTTATCACAAGAATTTGAAGCATATTATGATTTTAAAAATGGTACTGAGGAAGGAGAACCTTGCACAACCTATTTATATTTTCTTTTAAAATATAGTCTCTCAGGACATACTTATGGTATATTAAAAGGACCAATAATAGAATGTTTCAACTCAAATTTTGTTCGACTATTTTATAGAAACCATGTTTTATCAGATTTTTTGGAATTATATGTCATACATGATTATTTTCCAAAACTGTTTTCCTGTGAACACCCATATGACCCATGTTGTACAAGGTGTATTTGGATGGAGGAATCAAATGATTTTGACGGATCTCTAAATCATTGTTGTAATGCATGTGACTTCTACCTACGTGAACAAGATGACGAGGAAACCGAGTGGACGCCATGATCAAGGTATGTTGTTATTCATTTTGGGATTCGTTTAATTTTATGGTGGTGAAATAAGACTTCAAGAATTAAGAAGTTGAGATCATAATGAATTTGGATGAAAATGAGAGGTATAAGGAAACTATTGAGGTTAAAACATGTTAGGTTTATTTTGGAGTATTATAAAAAGGACAACACGCAGACCGTGTGACAACCCGTCGCGTCAGACAATGCTGTGGGAATCAAACCCACAACCAAAGTGTGACTGGTATTTATCGCCTACCACTGGACTACGTGAAGTCCCTAGTTAGTATGACTTATTCTTTTTAGTTATATGATTTTATGAATTAAGTGTAATTTGATTTTGGGTTATCTATGGAAATTATTAACCTATCATGGAGGATGTGTGATTAGGTTATTACTTTTCAATATGAGACTTTTAGAGCAACTGATGTTATTTGGAGATAAGTGTTAATTTGTACCTTGGAAGACTATGTGGCTAAATCCTTAAAATATTTGGGTTTCGATCTTAGTTTGGATTACTTTGAAGAATTTTATGGACAAATTTTTTATCAAATGATCCTCGTTGAACTTTGGGTTTTGTTGGACAAATTTTGGAGATTAAGAATAGATTTTCTTTTTATAAAGGGTTATCCTTTTCTGGATTATCTAATCTTGTTCTAACAATTTTGGTTTTTTAAGGGTCTAAATACATGGTAAATATATAGTTCTCTTTTGTGGATTGGGTGATTCTCAAGAAGTTGATTATATTACTCTTAATGTGAACAAGTCTTCTTAAATACTCATCATTTAGGGAAAGTATGAGTTTGTGTAAGAAATCTAGTAAAAGTTGAAAGTCAACATGACAAATAAGTATGTTTCCTTAAGATCAAAAATAAATTCCTCAATGAAAAGTAACATAAAACAAAAATGTTGTCTATTAACTTTTCCTAATGGGGAATCGAATACCGTTTAACCCACCACATGTTTGTGATTTTCTCCTGGGTAACCTTCTCCTAAACATGTTTTCTATCACTCTCCCACAGAACATGACCCTTTTCTTTTTATTCCATATCCATGTTTTCCTACATGTAATCCTAGTACGGGTTAACTCAGGTGACCTATGTGCTTCTCTTTCTTTCTTTTAATGTGATTGTTTTACCGACTCTTGTTCGGATGTGGGATTTTCAATGAAGCTTCCAAGCCTAATTTTAAAAATGCGAGGACGCAATTCCCAAAATGGGGGAAGGATGTAACACCGCAAGTAAATAAAGAATATGACATTTTCATATTTATCCATATTTTTGAATAAAATATTAATATTACTTTATAGGGAATGTTGTGCTCGAGGGCGTACCCAATACGCAACAACGAGTTTCTTTGAAAATCTTACGTTGCACTCTAATAATAAAATAATATTATTCTAAAAGGTAGTTAACACCTAGCCGTTGTAATGGTGGGAATTAATGGAACTAACTAAAAAATGATTATATATATTTTTCAAATATTTTTACTTTTATCCAATAAATGTTGGAGGCTTATAATGAAAATGAATCCAATTTTAAGCATAAATCTTCTAATATTCTTTAAAAGGTTGATTAACCGCCTTTTGATGGAGAAACCTTTTTAAATATAATTTTGACAATTTTATATGTTTTATTTGACAAAATAAAATCTGTCTTTAGAATCTGGACCTCAAAATTTAATTTGTGTAAAATTTTGTTATTTTTCCGATAAAGATCATTTTTATTGAAAATGTTGCATTTTAATTCAAAACCTCCATTTAATCTGATTTATTTAAATGGATAGAATATATTTTTCATTTATATTAGAGTGTATTTAGAATATATTTTTACCATTTAATCTAATGGTGGTCATTAGAATTAATTTCACATTGAAATTGGACTTAAACTAGTGTCAATCTTTTAATAGATACTGTTTCTTAAAAACACGCTCTTTATTTTGATAGTGGGAATTAATTATTAAATTAATTAATGAAAAATATATGTTTTTAATTTTGTAAAATAGACCTCATTTTTTAATTCGGAATATCAAATTTAGCTTAGGGTGAATTTTTGGTATTTTTCTGAAAACCTTCAATTTTTGATGAATAGTGAAACCACTATGTGGTAGTTTAAAAACTGATTTTTCGTTTAAATTAAACTTTCCCACTTCTGTAATTTGAATTTCAAAAATCTAACATACATGGTTGTCATTAGGATGTAAAATGTGGTTCAATGAGATTAAAATAATTTTTTGGTGAATAGTAACTTTTAAGATTTTAATCGCGATTAGAGGTAATTAGTTTAATTTAAGGTAAAAGTAATGTTTTAATAATATGAAATGACCTAGAAACATGTCCAACCCCCATTGGATGTGTCATGGCCGACCAAGAAAATCCATGGGTCAACTTGGGGACCCCATGGAGCCACTTTGGTTGGAAAATGACATAAATATCTTTTTATTTAAAGTTAAAATAATAGTGTCACAAGCATGAGTTGTTTTACTAAAACAATTTTTAAATGGGGTTATAGAAGTCATATTTTTGACTATAAATATTCATTATAAATCTTAAAATATTTCATACATCATGAGATTTTTTTATAATTTTTCGACATTAAATAAATTTAACTATTTATGACATCATGATGATGCAGCGATTACCTCATTAATAAAGGATTTAAATAAAATGAAAAGATAATGTTAAAACTATAACATAAAGTTGTCAAAGACCTATTAGATGTGTATATTTTGAACCCTTAACACATTATCCTCTAAATACATCAATGTGATACCTTTAAAATTCGAAACTCATTTGAAAATAACCTAACATTTTGTAACTTTCCAGGAGTGCCCCTCCTCTCCTCTTATAAAATGCCCCCACCTATACCACCATACCCACACCTCTCAAGCCTTTGGCTCGGCCAACCCCTGAACATTTTGTCTCTACACATCCCTATCTTACTCATAGAAGACTCAAATTGAGCAGAAGTCTTCCCAAGGAAGCCTTTGAGCTCAAATCAAAGAGAGATACCCGATTTTAAGGTAATGTCTTCACTTTGGTTCTTTTGTATTATTTTGCTTCTCCAACCCCCTAAACTCTTTTTATTTATTTCTTATGAAACAAATGCAGTATATTCAATATAATAGGATGTTTTTATAAAAATTATTCGATCTACACTTACACACACGTGCATCTAATGGTAAAAGAACATACTGTTTCTGTGGATGCTGAATTTCTGCCTCATGAAACGATGATTGTTCAATATTATTTTAACACCCTCAAAGGTGGCCATTATGATGTCACTATATTTATATATGATATATGATATGTTTATATTTTACTTAAGCTTCGGTATTTTTCATTTATTTCATACCTTTAAGGTTTCCATTCTGGTTAAACGTGATATCTTCATTTTAGGAAGTGCGGACTATCGCCCCCTCAAAGTGATTTGATTCGTTAATACCATATGTGGTACGTATAAAGGATAGATTTAATGATATTATATATGATACCATACTGGAATTATAATACTATTATGTATCATTATGTTTTAATTCCATTAAATAAGAAATAGAAATAGAAGTAGTGTTCATGCGTACGTACGACTTACCGTCTCCATGAACGATGCATTTCATTTCTTACCTCTAAATGTTATGAAATATTATAAATTCATGTATATAATGGATACATATGATATATAAGATATATACATAATGAATATAATTCTGGATATAATATATATTTTACCACATGAACAACTTGTAATTATAAAGAGTTTATTTTTGACTCAAGTATCAATGATCTACAAAACGACCATTATTAACTTAAATAATTACATAGTGTTCATAGCATGGTAGTTAGTTATATAAAAGGTATAATGAAGTTGAAAAAGGTTCTTAAGCAAGTAGAAATTAACCCTTGATTATCAGGTGGTTAAAGAACGATCGAGTCAATTCGGACCCGAGGTAAGGGATCCTACCCCTCTCTTTCTTTTTAAGTGCACTCTTTTATGTAATTTCTTTTAAGCTCATCTTTATTATGATTAGGATGTTATTTTATATTAACCTTACTGTAATTTTTTTATTTTCATATGATTAGATACCCTATTTTCTCTCATCAATCCATTTTGGAAGTTTTGAGTGGCGCTGTTAGGCTGCTGAATTTTCGTAAGACATCCAACCTCTCTCTTTCTTTTTATGTACTCTTGTTTATGCACTTCTTTAAATCTCCTCTTTTTTATGTTGGTGTTGTTATTTTATATTCCTCATTCTATAGATTTTATTTTAATATAATGAGAGACCCTATTTGGTCTCATCAATCCATTTTTGGATGTTTTAAGTGGCGTTGTTAGGCTGCTGAGTTTTCTTAAGGGATTTTTCATCTCACTTTTATTCCCGTGAGATTTATGTTACATTTGCCACCATTTCCTTTTAGTGGTATATGTACTTCACATTATTCTAATATTTGTGTAATATAATTTCGTTTATTAGTATTTATATCATTTTTTTATTGTCTTTCATTCATGGGGTGTATGATTCGAACGATACCCAAGGCGGTAAGAAAACCTTTCACCTTACTCTTTTTAAAAGACTTCTTTTGTTGGGTCATTTAATTTACATATTGTAATGTTTGTATATGATCTTATATATCCTTATTGATGTAAATATTATGTCCAATTTATGAGATTCCCATCTCATCTCTCATCAAGTCATTTTCTGAATTATGTAGTGACGCCTTTAGGCTGTCAAATTTTAGCAAGGGAACTTCTTAACCCAATTTTGATTCTTTGGGATAAAATTGTACTCCTTAAATATGTCGTTCTATGAATAATTGTGAATAACCTCTGATTTTTTTACCCTTAATATCCACATATATTTGGTGTATTCATTTATCACACATAATTATGTAATTGATTTATCCTTAATCCAAGGATACTGTCTTTGTAAGGGACATCGTCTCAATCTCATTTCATTGAGGCTTATTTTGTTTTATACAAAACTTTCTTTAATACGGTGTATAAAACCCTTTGACTTTTATTCTTATTCAAAAGGAATATTTTTTATACGAAGCGTTTTACTAAATGACAAAAGGAATGTTTTTTTGTCATACTTATGCGGCGACAATGGCTTCTCTGCCGCCGTGACCATTATTTGAGTTTCTGCTTCCTCTAAAAGCCATATCATTTTTTAAAATGAAAAATAAATACCATGTTTTACTTTTCTTTTATTTTTTTATTGAAAATGGTTTTCATAATTTTTTTATATCAATGTGTTGTATTGATATCTTGTGATTGAAATGTGGAAATGTTATGTTTTCTTTTATGCATGTAATATATGTTAAGATTATGTTATGGTTCTTGGGCATTGTTATGAAGACGGGTGGCTCTGTGATAAACTAAGGGTGGGTGAGCCCGATATATCTCTCCAATGCATTGGGTAACACGATGGGGTTAAACGTTAATGTTTCTCCGAAGAGATTTAGGGAATATACTGTGATGGGTATTCCAAACGTAACGAAGAGGGTTACTCCCTATGTAAGAATGTTATGAATGCCTCAAGTTACCTTTATGCCTTATGATTTCTATGATTTATTCAAGATTTTATGAGGTATGTTAAAGTTCTTATGTTTTGTGGATAAATTATGATTTCAGTCTTATGTATATACGTACTCATGTTTCCTTTCAATACTTTTTATACCACTTACTGAGATTTTTATGCTCATCCCATGATTTTGAAATGTTTTTCATAGGTCAAGGGAATTGTACATGATATGATGATAGTGTCAAGGAAGTGTCAAGAAAGAATCCATGTTTTATTCTAAATATGTTTCTATTGATGGGAAAAAATGAATACTATATTTTATGTAACCACTTTGTTTAAATGTGGAGTGTAATGCAAGTTTTATGATCTAATTCTCTAAAAATATAAACCTGAAAAGATCCTCAATGTTTAATATTGTAATAACTCAAGAATAAGTAAGGTTTAGGGCTGGGGCCTTATATTATCTATGCAACTTTAGGGATAATCTAGTGTTTTTAGGATTCTTAAGTTATTTCTATTTGGGAAACCAATTTATTAGGAATGTAGTATGTAGAATACATGTTGTTCATTCTTATTTTTTGGTCAGGTGAGGTAGAGAAGGTTACATGGAATATTTGATCAATACATGCAATATAGGGTTGACTTGGGGTGTGGATAGGGAAATGGCCAAAAACCACATGTAGGGGCTTATGGTCATTTATAGAACATGGATATAGACTATGTGAGGTACATGGTATGTGTTCGTGTACCATAGTTAGCAAGACCTTATGTGGGTACTTGGATAGGTACATAGATATACACCCCATGTAGAGTATATACTATGCCCTAGAAATAAACGTAATTTACATCAGATAAGTTCATGTATAGTTGGTTGTGGGACATTTCTAGGGAGGATCTTTTGGGGTACACATTTTTTACCCATAGTATACGTCTTTTACATTTCATTCCATGGATTTTATCTGGTTTTTTATCCAAGGGATGAAATTGAACATATGAGTACTACATTCCAATAATTTTTTCATTTTGATCATAATTATGGAATCCATTTAGTATTTTTAGGCTTTATAGATGGTGTTTTGGGCTCTCTAAAAATTTTTAGGAATATTTTTTTGAGGTTTGGATTCAAAATCCTGTTCTAGATTGGGTTGTGTAATTTGAAACTCGAGTGAGAATCATGATCTCTTTAGTTGGATTGGATTTTGGATTTCAATCATTTTTTATATTCTTCTGAATTAATCCCAAAATAAGGGATTGAGAATTTCATATTAGGAGATTTTAAATTGTCCAGGGATATCGTGACTGATTACTTGAAGTTAGATAAGAAGATATTTAAATCATTTGTTTTAGGATGAATGATATTTGAGAATTGAGGATAAGATAATATAATTGATGTAGGTTATTGTTGGGTGTTTTTTTGATGATGATATGGGTCTGAGGGACCCATTTGGATTCCTTTATGGGTGAGTTTGTACCTGAGGATGATTTGTTTGCTAGGAATGTCGACTATTGTTATATTGCAATGTGATTTTCCCTATGGTTTCCATTGTTTCAATGATCCCCTATGGGGTTTACAAATTTTCTTTATGTGGTCATAAGGAATATAAATAATTAACTTTTTGGTATTATCATGATTTTGGATTCCCCTGGTGGAATATTTTTTATCATGGATCTATTGGAGGCCACTGAGAGCCTCTTGAGAATGGTTCTCCTATTGGGCTTGGTCAGAGTTTTTTATGAGATAATGGAACCAATTATATGGTATCATTCCATTTTCATGTACTTTTTTACATTTTATGATCATTTTATGGGTGTTTCACCAGTCATTGGTTGAATCTGGGGAGTCCCATTTCGTTGTCACCTTGTAATGTGACTTTGGGAATAGTGGGAGCCCTATGTTTTTGTTTGACCCTGGGGTGGGTAGGTGAGAGTTCTTGATGGAAATTTTATGGATGATGATATATAAGGGACTATGTGAGGACTTCATATTTATTATTTGAGAGTTATTGGTTCGACTCATTCATCGTTTTTTATAATAGGTTCATGAGTTGGATCAACCCGCATCCTAGTGTCATTTTTACGGGATGTTTCAGGTGATTTCCTTTCAAGTTTTTGTTTGAGGAGGAGACCCTTGGGAAATTTAGGACCAAAAATTTTCCTTCATTTTTGATCTGGTTCACTCCTATGTTTGTTGGATTTGGTGATATCATATTAGAAATCTAATGGGTGGTTTATATGAGTATACCCTCTTATTGAGAGTTATACACTGGAAACATGTTATCTATCGTGGATACTATATTCCCCCAATCAAATGGATGGGAAACATCAGATAGTGCATCTATTAGAACCATAGATGTAAGGTACCATGGGATAGTGTATATATTGTCCCATATTTGTATGGATCTCTCGGGGGACGTATACATTGTTGGGCACATGGTTAGAGGTTGATTTGTTTTATAGGTTTTCCCAAAACTGATATGATTTCTAGGACTTGATGTAGTGTCATGTCAGTGCTTCAAAATGTTCCATAAAAATCCATGAGCCTGGTACTTTAATTAAATCAAGTGGGAGACTATTGTTAATCCCTAGGGTCCATAATTTGTAACTTTTTTACATATCTTACTGCTCCTTTGTCAATTGGTTGGATGCACCTGATGTCTTGTGGTGGGATGAACCACTTGGTTTAAATCATATATCATGGGCTAGATTGGGGTATATTTACCTCAGGTTCAAAACAAGATCATATGGTTTGGTGTTTCCCTTGTTTTTATCCCCCTTTATTTTTAAGAATTTTTTTATTAATGCTACCTGTTATTCATTTTGAAATAGGCTAGTAATATCATATATGCATGCACTTTTATATTACATGGGATTATAGGTCTACCATTGGGAATTTCCTACTTATATTTGTTTCTCATCCATAGTATGTACACCATGGCTAAAGTGGAAACCTTATGTCTTATTTTATGTTGGATCATTGGTTTTGAAGTGGATTGGGTGGAGCCTATTGTTTCATGATCGAGTGGGTCCACTATTATGGAGTCTCATGATAAAGTTGGTGTATCATGAGACTCATGGAGTCCAGGTGTGTGTTTTGGCTAAGAGTTGAGAGGAGAGCATGGTGAATTAATTTACCATTTTTTTTAATTTTGTCATCCTAGGGGGAAACTGACTGTTTTTTATTTTATATACATTGTAGTATATATGAAAGTATACAACATTTAATTTATTATATTATGTTGTGTTAGTATATTTGTTATACATACTCTGATGTTTATCCTTATAGATTTATGGTAATTTTTATTTGCATCTTACTATAAACATAGGTAATAGCCACCAAAGTATATTTTTTTAGACTCTATCCACAAGTCAATTGCCATTAGAGTATGAGGATTCATTTTTTAGGACTTATGGTATGCTGGACCAGTTGATGTGTTAGGTTGAATGAGTTTGGTTCTGTATATATATAATTAAACAAATCCCATGTTTTTATGCTCAAAATGATGACATATTCAACAATATACCCAACCAACACTTGATTATCTAAGTCAATATATAGACTAGCCTAAATAGGATATCAAAGTATGAAGCATCCAATTATAGTTATCTCTCAAACCCTAGGTAAAATGTGTTGATAATAAACATACACCCCTATATATATATATATATCAATTACCGTATGACATTCCATGAGATATACTTTAGATGATCAATCCAAGTAATAGTTATCAAATTTTTACCTAATGAATCCTTTCTACATAATGAAAATATAACTTTTTATGAGTATATGTATTTATTTGAGTTAACCTTTACATATCATCATATCCAATAATACTTCATGGTGATCATTAGTTAGGATTAAAAGGAAATCATAATTTGAGGGGATATTTTAATTCAAACATTCATGAGAAATATATTTTTTCACACATTAATCAATTCTAAATGGAGATTTATTTATTATAATAACATTAAATATTTATAACTGTTATATTAATCTCTCAATTATTGTATACAAAGAGATTCAACATGGACCTAAAGTTTCAGTTATGATTATGATTTTTTAAAGGGATCCACTACATTATCCTTAGTAACCACTCAAATAATATTTATATAACTCTTCTCAATAATATATCTTATGAGATTGTATTTTCAAAGGATTTTTTTGGTCCTTTGGTGGGTCTTGGGTTCTTTACCCTAATCAATAGCCCAATTATTGTCACAGTATATCTTAATTCCTCCCTTGATGCAAGTAACTATCCCATGTCCGTAAATAAAAATCTTTTTGTAAATATATTTTTTAAAGAATATAATTTAGTGATGCAGTCAGTATCTATTTTAAATCCTTTTAGATGTATTTTTTTAGAAATTTATGAACTAATAGTTCCACTATTTTATAAAAAAATTATCCAGATTGAGATTTCATATCTTATTTTTCATATTGGAAAATATAACTTGTGTAACCCTTTGTATAGAGTTCATAATTTCATCTAAATACCAAGAATATAACACTATTCCTTCATTATTATTTAAGATTTTTCTTCAAATAAATCCAATTACACTCACTATGATTGGATTGGTACCTACTTGTTATGCTCAAATCATAAGAGGCATCTAGTTAAGTACACAATGTGTCATTCCTGATAGATTATATAGATGATACATAATTAATATTATCCATATTTTCTAACACTTTATGAGGATACTAAATCATCCAAAGATTCATGCCATGATACATAGTTAAGGGATATTTTTGGAGCTCTCCAAGATAAATCTATTTTGTACTATACCAAAATATATGTTCAGACTCAATCCAAAAAACCTTTTTATCCTATCTCTATAGATCCTCATACTCAGTAAGTAGCTATATTCAACTATTTATTTTTTTGATAAATATTTATATAGCCCTAAATTCACAGAATTATCAATTATTCATGTTGAAAAATATGTATTCCATCAACATGAAAAATAAAAAAAAAACAATAATACTCCCACTAGCCTTCTCATACATGAAGAAATCATCTACATTATTGATGAAACCAAAATATTTTATTAGATCGTCCATGTGGATATTCTAAATCCAAAAATCGTACTTCAATATATAAGTGGACCGTTGCAACATGGAAGCATTAGCATACTATTTTAAAAATTCCAAAACATAATGCTGAATCATATACACAACCTCAATAAATTCTCCCAATAGAATGTGGTTTGAAATCTATATGATATATAGAAATCATCTTAATGAGATACTATAGAAATTATCATCTAAATTGACATTATCATTGAAAATGTTAATAAGGTATATTCAAAGTTAATATCATGAATCTATCTATAAATCTATTCAACTAGACATTATTTATATATATAAACTCTACCATCATGTCATTTTTATTGAGGAAAACCATCTTACACCCGATGGATCCTACCACATTAGGTGCACATACCAAGTTGTAACCCTAGATACTATTTAGGGATTCCATATCCAAATCCATGGATTTCAACCATTTATTCAAATTTGAACTCTTAATGGATTCTTGGAAGGTTTTTGGTCCATATCCTATGAATGTTACTTCATCAACATTTTGTAAACGAAATCAATATCTCACTGGCTCTTGATGAATCCTGTTAGACGATCAAGGTTCATGTATAACATGATTTAGTTCCTCTTCCATGAATATTTATAGAATATATACAACCTCCATCTTAGGAACAGTACATTTTAATTGGTATTTAACTTCCCCAAATTCTACATTTATCCCACAAAAACTAGGACTCATGTGTTCCTTCTCAAGGGAAACACCTATTTGGGCCATAAACACTTTCTAATTAGCAGTATAATAAATTTAATATCATATAATTTTGTGGGATAGGCACCAATTGAAAAATTATAAGATTTGGTGCCATGATTTTTAGAATCCTATATTTACAAAAATGCTTCACATCCCCAAATCCCCATAAAGGTTATTCTAGGACATTACCTTATCTATATCTCGAATGGTGTGTTCGTGAATACTTTATATAGAGTGAAATTATCTAGAAATGTAGAAATATCTCGAGTATAATAATTGAATTCAATATGAAGTTCATATATACTTATCATCAATCAAACCATATCCAATAAGCAATGATTCTTCATTTTAGAATGACCATTACATTGTGATGTTCTAGGAGTTATGAGTTGTGAAACAATTCCACAATTTCTTTGATGAGTTATGAATTATTTGATTAAGTGTTCAACATCCTGATCTTATGGATGAATCATAAAAAAAATTCCAAATTTATTTTAATCTTAAATCTGAATCTCATAGAACAATTCAAAATTTTCATACTCATACGTCATCTAAAAGAAATATCCACATTGAATAAAGTATTAATTAAATGTTTTGAAGTATGAAAAAACTATCATTTTCTATTGTTCTCAATGGTCCACATATATCTATGTATAAGATATATGATAGCCCAATAGACCTCTCACCTTTTCTCCAAAAAGGTGACATTTTCACTTTCCTAATAAAAAAATCTATTGTATTATATGATTTATAATAAACTTATATCAACAAACCATCTCTATGGAGTCATTGAATGTTTTTTCCATTTAAAATTACAAGGAGTAAAGGACAAAGTATGGGGGATTAGAATCATCCCCAGACATATTATTCTTAATGTATCTACTTGAGAACACTTCCCATTCAAAGATATCAAAATTTAAATATCTTATACTTGTTACATATTAGTGGTCTCCATATTATTGTGATTATATACAAAATATTCTATAATAAGGACATGTCATTGAGTGAGTAACATATAACATATCTTATCATTAATGAATTTTTATGAAATTACACAAACTAGAAATAATAACCCCAAACATCATATCCATTTAATTAAGAAAGGACAATATTTCATCTTGAACTACACTGCTTATCACCTAATAAATTGATGATTACATATATAGGTAATATTCCAAATTATAACATTTATGATTATAGGATAGTTGCGAAGGTTACAACTTATGCAAATACATCACATGGACTCAATCAAATCTCTTACTTTGTTATCCCGGCCATAAAGAATTCTCAAAAAGTGTGATGCAAAGTTAATGAAACTAATATGCTTATTATGGAAAATCAAGGGATACTCATGTTTAGATTGAAATTCCTAAGAAATAGTCCTTAGTTACAATTTATTTTCCTTACACAAGATAATTCAGGGGTACTCAATTTGAGCTCAATAATAATTGGTTGAATAGAAAAGGACTTGAAAATCATTTCTTTGGAATGAATATAACAATTAGTATTTGAAGGTATTTTATATTTTATATTATCCCTATATTTAATACACACCATTTTCATAATAAATTAATAACTATTAAAAATTACGTATTCTTTATCTTGTTTGTTTTATTATTATTTTTATTTTAATTCCTCAAACAATTTCGTTTTATAATAACTATTCCAAGAACCAAATTATTGTGTTGACACCACATTAATGTTTAACACTTTAAACCAACACGAAAGTATTTTTTACTCACCCAAAACTAAATACAACAATATTTGTACCTATAAAGGAATATAGTTTTTTGAGATTGAAAATACTCACCTGAATAAGCCTGGGGTGATATATATCCAACCCCACGTACCTTTTTAGACAAGTTACAACCCTTATATTGTTATTTTATCTCACTCTAATCACCTCATACCCAAGAAACATTAATTAATATGAATTCTCTTGGATGGATCACTGATAGAGGGAGGGGTGAATTAGTGATACTCTTTTTCTTTAATTATTTTCTCTATTTTTACCTCAATCATTTATTCTACTGAGGGTTCTGGAGGCATTAAATATACTCTTTTAACATTTCCATGTATTTAGAAATAAAATAAAAAGAACAACACATGATATTTTTAAATTTCAACACCCACGATTACTTATTTCCATGTTGGTTAGTCCCCCGTCATGCATTCATCCACTACTTCAAAAAAACCGTTGATATAATGGGTCCATAGAGTTCAAACACCACTTCTAGAATCCACTAAAAGATGAAATTTTTCTATAATATATCATCCATTTTGGATAAGAAACATTATGTATTACATTCACGTCATGGTGAGCCTCCTCCTTGAATAGATAGATTAGTATATCCATATATTTACTCCATAAATATAATTAACATTAATTAATGAGAGTCTTCTAGTTTTGAAAATTTCTCAGGAATCAAAATGAGAAGGATATTCTCTCCTTGATACGGTGAGTATCAAGCCTCAGTAGTTTTTATTTTTCTATAGTGACCATCCTTCTTCTACTCTAATTCTCAGATCCACTAATGTATATTCTTATCCTCCTCTATTTTATAGGTGTCAATCCACCTAACTAAAATAGAGAGTTCATGTGACCAACCAAAAAATATCTTTTAAACACCATATTATTCTATAAAAAAACAATAACTTGTCAACTATTCCCACAATTATCCTTATTTCAATCAATAAATACCTACAACAATGTAACAAAAATGTGGGACATATCTATCTCTTAATTTACTGTGGATTAAATTTCCATTTAATACACTAAAATTAATGTTTAAAACACACATGTCAATGTTATAATCCATGCCTAAAACTATATTTAGTGATTATAAAAGAGTTACCAAACATTTCATGCATTTATATAATTAATTTATGAATGTTTCAATCATCTTACCCTCACACACCCTTCACCATGATTTCATGAAAAATAAATGTAAATTTTCCCTTAAACACGTTACCAGGCATGGGCATTGACTCCTACTTATAGATATTATTTCATGCTAATTCCCATGTCAACCATAGCTTCCTACGAACACCACCATAGGTCCAGGGTTGGCCATTGTGTCTATCCTGAACTATAGGTCATTACAATGAGCTCTTTTATTACAAGAATTCCATCATAGATCAATGCTCTTTTTGGGAATCCATGTTTCACATAGGGAGACATCATAATTATCACATCTTTTACTATAGGTTGGTCAAGATAGTTTTTTCTTTCTCAAACTCTAGTTCATCCATACATGTCAACACTCAGACCATGACTTTTATTTTGACCATAATGGTCTCAAACATGTTTCATGAGTGATCCAAATGTTCTCCATGTAGTCAACTTTGATATGGTCCCTATCTAGCTTCCTATTTTTGCATCTTCATAGAAATATATCGAATGCTTTGTATGTATCCAACTTTTGTCCATCCAATTTCATTGCTTCACTATGTCCACCTATTTGGTGTGGTCGATGCATTATTGGGAAATATTCAATTCCACATGACTTATGTTATGTCATTTTCCACCTTGTCGTTTTCCATGATGACTTGAAAACATAGTGTCAACAAAATATTATTTTCAATAAATCCAACATATGCAAAACAATACATTTGGAATCTCAACAACATCCCTCATTTTATTTTTTTATAATAGTCTTTTTCATATACTTCAAGTTTCCTAATTTCCTCTCGCCATTATTGATAATGAAAATCAAACATAAAAAATGGGGTCTTCTTAATATTTCTTATCTGATATGTTATCATCTTTTAGTCATTTTCAATAAAGGTATAAAGGATCTTAGTTTTTTGGTAATGATCTTTTGATAAATCTACTACATGCCTATGTGGGAAAACCTAGTGTAGAAAACAAGATAAATATAATCATGGTTGTGTAATATCCCGATAACAATACCTAATGTGACAAAAAACAGAGAAAAACATCATATTTTTCTTTATGTGGATCGTAAAATAATTTACAAATATATTCTACACACATCATAGTGCACCATAAAAACAGTTCAAGAGCATGAAATACATATCCCCAATTTTATAAACCAAATATTAGAAAATACCCCCCAATAAATATTTATTAAATATAATTAATATTGGATTTAAAGTGTAGTTACCATACCTTATTTTCAGATTTCTCCATATTTTCCAGAAATTCCAAGCACGTTGAATTTATTTTCAAAGGATCTCTCCTTGAAGGTATTTTCTCATATATTATTCATTATAGATATAACTCCATGAAAAAATCATCCTCCTTGATATCCAAAAGTCTTATAATAAATAATATACTTCAATTCCATGCATGTTAGATAAAAAAATATAGAATATTAAGGGAATAGGGATGGACCTTTTTATGCCTCAAAGGAAATACATAGGCAGATAGATTCCCTTCAACATAGGTCATTCCATCATTACAATCTCAATATATTTAATCTCTAAAGAATGATTCTTAACCAAAGTAATTAATACATAATCAATTAATTTTGATTAAATTTCATTGAAAACATGCACATTTCTTTACGTTTCTCACTCTTATTTAACTTATCACTTCTGTATTTCTTCATGTTTGTCATTGAATTCATAAGTATTTCTGACTAATTATTTTACCGGATTGAAATGGAAGTAAACATCTTTATCTTAATCCATATTAATTTTTTGAAATATAATCCTCCAAATTTGTGTCTCTCCTTCCTTAACTTAGATATTTCCCACGTAGATGTTCCTAATTTTATCCCTAATCTACTATATTGTTTCAAGACCCATCACCTAGGTGATGAAATTTTATTATAAAGTCACCAATATATATATTATTTCATTTCCATCATTATAGAAATTTATTTTATCATCCTAGTTAATATGATAATTATTAGAAACAGTTTTAAATACAACAATTGAAGGATCGCATACCTCAAGGATGAGAAAATGACATAAATTATCATCATATACCTCCAACTATTGTAGTTTGTTCCATAAAAGATATATCTCTCAGTCTATTCACTAAATTTTAATTATCCATTTCATATAATATTGTCAGGAATATTTAGATATAACCTTTATCTAATATTAATTGTTAGGATATGACTTGATTGGTTCATTGAGAGGGAGACAGAAAGAATCTGTGCAACTATTTTTCTTTTATAAGAATATTTCTTCTAAACCCAACTTGTTGAACTAGTAAATGTTATCGATCAACTCAACAGAGTCTCCCAACCATACCTCATATAAAAAATAGAAGTTAAAGAAAAAGAAATGATGCTTAAAAGGTTTATTACCCATCCATACAGCATTAAATTTTGTTTAGACCCACCAATAATGATTCATACACTACTTTATATTCATCTTTAAAACGCTGAGTCCAATGTGTTCACACGCAATGTAACACCCCGAGCTTCCACGATACGCTTCTCATTCAATAATGCAATAGCTTGCATTGTACGCAACTTCGAGTTCTAAAACACCGCGACTAATCAAAGTAGCCGTTATGAATAGTAATAACCACTTTTTAAAATTATAGAAATTTTATATTTCAAAATGGACTTCATTTTTGAATTCGTAATATCGAAATTATCCTAAGTTGAATTTTTTGTAACTTTCTGAGAACTTCCAAATTTTTTATGAATAGTGAAAAATACTTAAAACAACTTTTTTAATCAAAATAATTTATTGTGATAAATTATACTATTTAGTGGTTTGAAAGTATAATTAGAATATATTTTTACAATTTTATCCAATGGTGGTCATTAGAATTAATTTAACATTGAAATTGGACATAAACAATTGCCAATCTTTTGATATAAACTGTTTCTTAAAAACACGCTATTTGTTGTGACAGTGGGAATTAATTATAAACTTAATTAATGCAACTTATATGTTTGGAATTTTGTAAAATAGACATCATTTTTGAATTTAGAATATCAATTATAGCTTAGGGTGAAATTTTGGCATTGTTCTGAAAAACTTCAATTTTTGATGAATAGTGAAACCACTAAGTGGTATTTAAATAACTGATTTTTCTTTTAAATGAAATATTACCACTTCTGTGATTTGATTTTCAAAAATCCGACATACAAGGTTGTCATTAAGAAGTAAAATGTGGTTCAATGAGATTAAAATAATTTTTTGGTGAATAGTAACTTTTAAGTTCTTAATCGCGATTAGAGGTAATTAGTGTAGTTTAATGTAAAAAAATGTTTTAATAATATGATATGAGATTTACACTTGTCCGACTCCTATTGGACGAGTCATGGCCGACCAAGACAACCCATGGGTCAACTTGGGGACCCCATGGAGCCACTTCGGTTGGAAAATGACATTAATATATATTTATTTAATGTTAAAATTAAATTGACACAAACATGAGTTGTTTTACTAAAACAGTTTTAAGTGGGGTTACACAAGTCCAAATTTTGACTATAAATATTAATTAGAAAGTTAAAAATATTTCCTACATCATAGGTTTTTTTTATAATTTTTCGACATTATATAAATGAAATTATTTATGACATCATGATGATGCATCGATGACCTCATTATTTAACGATTTAAATAAAATGAGAAGATAATGTGAAATCCAAGGATTACACTTGTCCAAAGCCTATTGGATGAGGAGATTTCGAACCCTTATCACCTTATACACTAATTATATAAGTTTGGGAGCTTTAGAATCCGAAAATCATTGTGTAATAATGTGTCATTTCAATCATTCCAAGAGTGCCCCTCCTCTCCACTTATAAAAGGCCCCCACCTCTCCCAACTTATTCACACCTTCAAGCCATTCGGCTCGGACAACCTCTGCCCAAATACTCTCCCAACTTCCCCCTCTTACTCCTAGAAGCCACACTTTGGGTAGAACTCTTCCCAAGGTAGCATTTGGCTCAAATCAAAAAGAGTTACCCGATTTTGAGGTAATGTCTTCTCTAATGTTGTTTTGTTTTATTTTTCTTCACCAACCCCCTAAACTATTTTTATTCATTTCTTTTGTAACAAAACCAGTATCCTCAATATACTAGGATGTTGTTATAATAAGTATTCTAGCTACACTTACACACACCTACATCTAATGGTTGAAGAACATACGGTTTCTGTGGATGGAGAATTTCTGCCTCACGAAATGATGATTGTTAAACACACATATAACACCATCAAAGGTGGCCATTAAGATGTCACTATATTTATATATGTTATAAAATATGTTTATGTTTTACTTATGCTTCTGTATTTCTCATTTATGGCATACTTTATGATTTCCATTATGGGTAAAACGCGATAATTTCATTTTAGGAAGTGCGGACTACCGCCCCCTCAAAGTGATTTGAATAATTAATGCCATATGTGGGATGTATAAAGGATGGATTAAATGGTATTATACACTATATTATACTGTAATTATATTATAAATTTATATCATTATGATTTCATTGCATTAAATACAAAATAGAAATGAAAGTAGCGTTCATGCGTACGTACGGATTACCGTCTCCATGAACGGTGCATTTCATTTCTTACCTCTAAATGTTACGTGACATTATGAATGAATGTATATACTGTATATATGATATATATGAAATCTAAATCATGAATATAATTCTGTATATAATGGATATTTCACCACATGAACAACATGTAATTATAAGAAGTTTATTTTTGACTCATGTACCAAAGATCGACAAAACGACCGTTATTAACTTAAATAATTAAATAATGTTCATAACATGGTAATAAGGGATATAAAAGGAATAATGGACATGAAAAAGGTTCTTAAGTAAATAGAAATTAACTCTAGTTTATTATTCAGGAGGTTAAAGAACGGTCGAGTCAGGACAAGACGCAAGGTAAGGGAATTTCATAACACAATTTTCATTCTTTGGGTTAATCTCCTACTTTCAAATTATGCCATGATATTATTATGTCCTATATTGTATTTGTACATTTATTATGTGTAATTATAGTGAATAAACATTATATATGTACTTTATTTAAAAAAATGATCTTTTTATGGACTTCGTCTCAATCCCCTTTCATTGAGGCATATTTGGTTTTATAAAAAACATTCTTTTATACGGTGTATAAACCCCTTTGACTATTACGTTTATTCAAAAGGAATCTTTTTTATACGAAGCATTTTACTAAACGACAAAAATTGAATGTTTTTCTTTCCGTACTTATGCGGCGACAACGACTTCTCCGCCGCCGTGACCATTATTTGATTTTTGGCTTCCTCTACAAGCCATCTTTTTTTTAATGAAAAATAAATAAAATGTTTTAACTTTATTTTATTTTGGTATTGAAAATGGTTTTGAAAGAGTTTTTATTTTATCAATGTGTTGTATTTATATCTTGTGATTGAAATGTGAAAATGTTATGTTTCCTTTATGCATGTTTTATGTGATATGATTATGTTATGGTTTATGATATGTTTAAACCTATTCATATGAGGAATGCATTGGACTTAATAAGTGATGGGTGGAGCCCGCTATAGCTCCTCGATGCATCGGCAGGTCTCATGAGACAAAATAGTGTCTTGGCACGAGGCCTTGACAAAATCTTATTTGTGGTCTTGGCACGAGGCCTTGACTACGTGGTTATGATAGTCTGGCATTATGCATTCCATCATTATGAAAGTGGTTATTGATATTGCATGTGATTATTCGACCAGTAGAATATCCATGTGAAGAAGTAAATGGCATTATCTCATTTTACATTTTCTATATTATGTTGAAGTTCAAGTTTAAAAGGCTTTTGTTTTAGTTATACATTGCCTTATATGTTAATGTTTATTTATGAAAGCTTTCGCTATATTGTTAACCTTACTGAGCATCTGAGCTCACCCCTTTCAATGTTTTAATATTTTTCCAGGATGTGAAGAAGTATTTTATGAATGACCTGCAGGGGTAGTCAGAAAGGGATATGATTGTGGACTTTGAAGACCATGTTATTGTAGTTTGTTTACTTGTTGATGTAATGAAAGACTTATGAATGTATCTAGTGTTTTCAAGGCTACTAAACTAATCGGTCTTTCGAGACTTGATCTTTTGTGATCATGCCAATGTTACGAAGTAATGCACCGGCTCTGGGTAGCTGGGGTCGGGGCGTTACAGTTGGTATCAGAGGAAGTTTAGTACAAACCTTGGAAGCTAGATTTAGATAAACTCTGATTAGAGCACGTAGACCTAAGATGAACTTTGAGGATTAGTATAGAATAACTACCTAGAATTATGGTATTGTAGAGATTTTGTGAGTTTTCCAGGCAATACATCCCTGTCTGGATACGAGCAGGTAGAGGCGGCTCGGGCACAGATGTAACTAGGGGTAAAACCCAAAAACATCACTTTGAGCTAGACTCGAACGGGAACTGGTGCACGACAACAGGACTTGCTGCACTCATGGTAACGACACTCCCGGGGGATATGCTTTGGATAATTCTCATTTTCTTTATAAACCACTATGAAGGGTTATGAGTATATAATTCCTCAAAGAAAACATTTTTATGGATTATATCCATAAATAGTTCAATTTATGTTAAGTATCTTACAAGTATGGAATTATGTATTTTGATTTATAAACTAATATAGTTTATGCCATTGTTTAGAAATGGCACCTAGTGGAAGGAATGTAAACCGTATCAATGCACGCACTCTGTGTAGGGATTGCCCTCCTGCTCAAGATAATTATTGTGGAGATGGAGATACAACTGTTGCTGATCAACTTATTACCATACTGGGACAACTCACTCAGGTTATGAAAAATAAACTTACTTGTATGGAGCACCCTGATCCACAACGTGGAAGATTAATGTTAGTCCGCTTCATGAGGCAACAACCACCAACCTTCAATGGGAGTACAAATCCTGTAGTAGCTGAGCAATGGATAAATTCCTTAGAGAAAATATTCCATGCCTTGGGGAGTAGTGAAAGGGAGAAGGTTGTCATGGCAGTTTACCGCCTCACTGGAGATGCCGATCAGTGGTTTTCGCTGATTCAAAACACAAAGGAAGATGATGACGTATCGAATATGGAATGGAGGGAGTTCAAAGAGATTTTCTTAGAAAAATACTTTCCTCGTGGCCATCGAGCAAATATGGAAAGGCAATTTCTGAGTCTGAGGTAGAAGGAGGATGAGAATGTCACAAAGTATGAGGCTAACTTTACAAGGTTAGCGAGGCATGTTGCCGATTATATACGTAACCCAAGGAGTAAGATTGATCGTTTCTTTGATGGGTTAAAACCATTTCTCCGTCGATCTTTATTATCACAATCCTTCTCATCATACGAAGATATTGTCTCGTGTGCTATCAAGATAGAAAAGGAATTCTCTAAGTCTTATGACAACAAATTAAAGCAAGAGAAGAAGAGAACGGGGGAACAAGAGATAGATAAAGGGAAAAAGGGAAAGAAGGATTTTCAATTATGTGATAATTGTGGGAATAATCACCCTGGTACGTGCCTAAAAGGAATGGGAGTTTGTTATAAATGTGGAGAAAAGGGTCACCAGGCTCGTGATTGCAAGGGAAAGAAAGAGGCTGTCAAAGTTGAATGCTACAATTGTAGGGAAATGGGGAATTATGCAAATTAATGTCCTAAGATTCAAGGAAACTTACCTCAGAAGAGGCCAAGGGATCAAGGACAATCTTATGCTATTACTACAGTTGAAGCAGAATAACTAATGTATTGGTGCTTTTGGACTCATGGATTATATTTTGGTTATTAGAATAATGTGATATATATATATATAAGGATTGTACTGCAGTACTTGTTGATTTCAGTATTGTTTTAATATGATGAAGGTAATTATATTTTTAGTATGTGACAATAAGAGAAACTTTACTTTGTTTGGGGAATCTGATAAATTGATTTTGGAATTAAGAGACCTTTTAGAGAAATTCTGGACAGAGGTATTTTGGATAACTATAAAGGTTGGAGTGGATTAAGTTGATCTTTGGATAGTATTGTTTAAGGTTATAAAATTTATGAAGATTATTTTTGGGATATTATGATACTATAGTTTTAAGAAAAGGACAACCTACAGGGTGGGGCATAACCCGTCGCGTCGGACACAGCTGCTAGAATCGAACCCACAACCATAGTGCGACAAGCCTTTATTTCCTACCACTAGCCTACAGGAAGTCCCTGGTTATTACAAAATAGTTTTACTAATCTAAATGGTATGTGTTAACATTTGGAACCTTATACAATTAGGATAAATAGAATATTTTTGAGTTCCGTTACCATTTGGAGTAAATGTTGGGTTTGTGGTTAAAATTTATTAACGAATGAAAGTATACATAACAAGTATGTATATTCCCTAACGTTCTTAGTAAATCTCCTAAATAAATTCCTCAACATTATAAAACGTAACTTAAAACAAAAATGTTGTCCGTTAACTTTTCCAACTGGGGATTCAATGACCGTTTAACCAATCACAAGTTTGTGATTTTATTGTGTTTAAACATTCTCATAATCCTGTTTTCTATAACTCTCCATCAGACCTTGATGGTTTGTTTCTCCTCCATATCCATATTTTCATAGAATCCTAGAATGGGCTATATCGGGTGACCTTTGTACTTATCTTTCTTTCTTTTAATGTTATATATTTATTAACCTTATTTCCGATGTGGGTTTTCCTCAAAAGTATTTTATCTTTTAAACCTTTTATTTTCAAAGAAAAATTTCAAATTGCGAGGACGCAATTTATTAAAGGAGGGGAGAATGTAACACCCCGAGCTTCCACGATACGCTTCTCATTCAATAATGCAATAGCTTGCATTGTACGCAACTTCGAGTTCTAAAACACCGCGACTAATCAAAGTAGCCGTTATGAATAGTAATAACCACTTTTTAAAATTATAGAAATTTTATATTTCAAAATGGACTTCATTTTTGAATTCGTAATATCTAAATTATCCTAAGTTGAATTTTTTGTAACTTTCTGAGAACTTCCAATTTTTTTATGAATAGTGAAAAATACTTAAAACAACTTTTTTAATGAAAATAATTTATTGTGATAAATTATACTATTTAATGGTTTTAAAGTATAATTAAAATATATTTTTACCTTTTTATCCAATGGTGGTCATTAGAATTAATTTAACATTGAAATTGGACATAAACAATTGCCAATCTTTTGATATAAATTGTTTCTTAAAAACACGCTATTTGTTGTGACAACGAGAATTAGTTATAAAATTAATTAATGAAACTTATATGTTTGTAATTTTGTATAATAGACATCATTTTTGAATTCGGAATATCAATTATATCTTAGGGTGAAATTTTGGCATTGTTCTGAAAAACTTAAATTTTTGATGAATAGTGAAACCACTAAGTGGTAGTTAAATAACTGATTTTTCGTTTAAATGAAATATTACCACTTCTGTGATTTGATTTTCAAAAATCCGACATACATGGTTTTCATTAAGAAGTAAAATGTGGTTCAATGAGATTAAAATAATTTTTTGGTGAATAGTAACTTTTAAGTTCTTAATCGCGATTAGAGGTAATTAGTGTAGTTTAAGGTAAAAACAATATTTTAATAATATGATATGAGCTTGAAACTTTTCCTACTCCTATTGGATGAGTCATGGCCGACCAAGACAACCCATGGGTCAACTTGGGGACCCCATGGAGCCACTTTGGTTGGAAAATGAAATTAATATATATTTATTTAATGTTAAAATTAAATTGACACAAACATGAGTTGTTTTACTAAAACAGTTTTAAGTGGGGTTACACAAGTCCAAATTTTGACTATAAATATTCATTAGAAAGCTAAAAAGATTTCCTACATCATAGGTTTTTTTATAATTTTTAGACATTATATAAATTAAATTATTTATGACATCATGATGATGCAGCGATGACCTCATTATTTAACGATTTAAATAAAATGAGAAGATAATGTAAACTCCAAGGCATACACTTGTCCAAAGCCTATTGTATGAGGAGCTTTCGAACCCTTATCACCATAGCCATGAATTATATAAGTGTGGGACCTTTAGAATCCGAAAAGCATTGTTTAATAAGGTAACATTTCAATCTTTCCAAGAGTGCCCCTCCTCTCCACTTATAAAAGGCCCCCAACTCTCCCACCTTATTCACACCTTCAAGCCATTTGGCTCGGCCAACCTCTGCCCAAATACTCACCCAAATTCCCCCTCTTACTCCTAGAAGCCTAACTTTGGGCATAACTCTTCCCAAGGAAGCCTTTGGCTCAAATCAAAAAGAGTTACCCGATTTTGAGGTAATGTCTTCTCTAATGTTGTTTTGTTTTATTTTTCTTCTCCAACCCCCTAAACTTTTTTTATTCATTTATTTTCTAACAACACCAGTATCCTAAATATACTAGGATGTTGTTATAAGATGGATTCGAGCTACACTTACACACACCTACATCTAATGGTTAAAGAACATACGGTTTCTGTGGATGGTGAATTTCTGCCTCACGAAACGATGATTGTTCAACACTCATATAACACCTTCAAAGGTGGCCATTAAGATGTCACTATATATATATATATATGTTATAAAATATGTTTATGTTTTACTTATGCTTCTGTATTTCTCATTTATGGCATACTTTATGATTTCCATTATGGGTAAAACGCGATAATTTCATTTTAGGAAGTGCGGACTACCGCCCCCTCAAAGTGATTTGAATCGTTAATGCCATATGTGGGATGTATAAAGGATGGATTAAATGGTATTATACAATATATTATACTGTAATTATATTATAAATTTATATCATTATGATTTCATTCCATTAAATATGAAATATAAATGAAAGTAGCGTTCATGCGTACGTACGGCTTACCGTCTCCATGAACGGTGCATTTCATTTCATACCTCTAAATGTTACGTGACATAATGAATGAATGTATATACTGTATATATGATATATATGATATCTAAATCATGAATATAATTCTGGATATAATGGATATTTCACCACATGAATAGCATGTAATTATAAGAAGTTTATTTTTGACTCAAGTACCAAAGATCGAAAAAACGACCGTTATTAACTTAAATAATTAAATAATGTTCATAACATGGTAATAAGGGATATAAAAGGAATAATGAAATGAAAAAGGTTCTTAAGTAAATAGAAATTAACTCTAGTTTATTATTCAAGAGGTTAAAGGACGGTCGAGTCCGGACAAGACGCAAGGTAAGGGAATTTCTTAACCCAATTTTCATTGTTTGGGTTAATCTCCTACTTTCAAATTATGTCATGATATTATTATGTCCTATATTTTATTTGTACATTATCTATGTGTAATTATAGTGAATACAAATTATAGATGTACTTTATTTAAAAAAATGATCTTTTTATGGACTTCGTCTCAATCCCCTTTCATTGAGGCATATTTGGTTTTATACAAAACTTTCTTTTATACGGTGTATAAACCCCTTTGACATTTACGTTTATTCAAAAGAAATCTTTTTTATATGAAGTGTTTTACTAAACGAAAAAAGGGAATGTTTTTCTTTCCGTACTTATGCGGCGAAAACGACTTCTCCGCCGCCGTGACCATTATTTGAGTTTCGGCTTCCTCTACATGCCATCTTTTTTTTTTTATGAAAAATAATTACAAAGTTTTAACTTTCTTTTATTTTGGTATTGAAAATGGTTTTGAAAGCGTTTTTATTATATCAATGTGTTGTATTTATATCTTGTGATTGAAATGTGGAAATGTTATGTTTCCATTATGCATGTTTTATGTGATACGATTATGTTATGGTTTATGATATGTTTAAACCTATTCATATGAGGAATGCATTGGACTTAATAAGTGACGGGTGGAGCCCGCTATAGCTCCTCGATGCATCGGCAGGTCTCATGAGACAAACTAGTGTCTTGGCACGAGGCCTTGACAAAATCTTATTTGTGGTCTTGGCACGAGGCCTTGAATACGTGGTTATGATAGTCTGGCATTATGCATTCCATCATTATGAAAGTGGTTATTGATATTGCATGTGATTATTCGACCAGTAGAATATCCATGTGAAGAAGTAAATGGCATTATCTCATTTTACTTTTTCCATATTATGTTAAAGTTCAAGTTTAAAAGGCTTTTGTTTTAGTTATACATTGCCTTAAATGTTAATGTTTATTTATGAAAGCTTCCTCTAAATTGTTAACCTTACTGAGCATCTGAGCTCACCCCTATCAATTTTTTAATATTTTTCCAGGATGTGAAGAAGTATTTTATGAATGACCTGCAGGGGTAGTTAGAAAGGGATATGATTGTGAAATATGAAGACCATGTTAGTGTATTTTGTTTACTTTTTGATGTAATGAAAGACTTATGAATGTATCTAGTGTTTCCAAGGCTACTAAACTAACCGTTCTTTCGAGACTTGATCTTTTGTGATCATGACAATGTTACGAAGTAATGCACCGGCTCTGGGTAGCTGGGGTCGGGGAGTTACACGCAATATATAAAATACACTAATATATACAAAATATTTTTAAGATTTGTTCCAAGAGGGGTAGATAAATAATATTGATCACTTCACCTATTGATTCTCCTCTTCCATGAACATATGGATCAATATATCAATATGTTTACACCTTAAATATATTCAACAGACCTTGATGAGAACCTATTTTTCTTGTGAAATTATCTAGTGTAATTTTTTTAGATATTTTCTCCTTGATATATAGTGTTTCGGTTCTCAATAGATGCGATATTTTTCATAGTACTCTTTATCCATCTACACTAATTCTTAAAATATGTAACATTTATTCTTCTCCTCCTCTACTTTGAATCTATCAATACACATACCTAAATTATATATGTTATGTTCCCATTTAAATAGAAACCTATAACAACAATTCTGGTATATAAAAACCACTAATAACTTCCCCATAATTCATATTATTTGGTTTATGGAAGTCAAGCCATAACTATATAATGTTACTATAATTCAATTTTCCTCTCTCTTCATGCAGTATGGATTAAATATCCATTTAATACAGTAAAATGAATAATATAAAATCCTATAATATATAAAATAATTGTAGAATAAAAATAAACCCATTTATTGTTGTATTATTAAAAATAATATCATGCATTTCTGTAATTAATTCACTGAAGTTTCATGTGTTTTAACCGAAAAATCCATTCACCACAACATAGTGAAAAATCCTTATTCGTTTTTCCCTAAACATTCCAACCACCATGAAAATGGACTCTTTATTCTAGCCATTTTTCACAACACCCACTTATCCAACGTTACTTCTATATAACACCATCAAGGGCATGTGGATGACCATTTCAGCTTTTTTTCACTACATGTGATAAAAAAGACTACATTTTACACAACTTCCTTCAGTGATCAACTTCCATTTTGGGCATCCTCATTTCTAACAGGGAGATTTTTCAAGCACCATGGATTGAACCAAAGTTGTGGTCAAGAATGTTTGGACCATCTCACATTCCATAAAATTTATACAGTTCAACTCTCGGACCACAACATCCATTATGCACATAGTTGGATCATCCATGTTGTAGAGATGAAATAAATGTTTACCAAAGGGACTTCTATAGTATAATCTATGTAAAAAATCTCATTTTGGGAATATTAATAGAAATATACCCTCTACTATGGGTGTACCCTACTTTAGTATATACTATTTCATTGCTTCCCCACATCCTCCTCTAGGTCATTGCCTTTATGATGTTGGTAAATCATTAACACATCATCCCTTATGATCAGGCATGGTCCAACTCATCCTTTTTAAGATTACTTAAAAACTTATTATCCTCAATTCCACAAATCCAACAAAATACTTTTTGAATAAAAAAAATACTCAAGAGATAATTCAATTCATAATAACATGAACACCGAATATGAATAAACTATTGTCAACGATGATTCTCAAGATCATAACATTAATAATAAATTGAGATCATGGTAGATGAAAACTAAATTTTATGATTTCAAAAGTAGCATGATATTACAGGAACTTTCCAAGAAGTGTATTATAATTTATACTCTAGCATAAAAAATATTCACAATTAATAATTAATTTAGCAAACATGAATATAAAAGTAATTTTAAAAATAAAGAAATAGTTTACTAATTTTACAAAACATGAGACATTTTTGAACTATTCATAAAAATGAGATAATTATAAACATTTTATAAATTATCTAAAATATGAATATAAACATTTTACATTCAATAAATAATATGAAATATTTAATATTATCATTATATGGAACTCTAAATATTATTTAAACCATTAATAATATTAATTATCAAAACCATTTTCATGTTGTCTAAATAATAAGACTAAATAATGCATTAATAATTAATTCGAAAAATTTAATAATAATTAATTATGATGGATTCCTAATTATAAATATACACACTCTTATATTTAATCCATATTATTTATAAACATTAAAAATCATTTCTCATGATATTTAAATAAACATTTTATTTCTAAATCATAAGATATGCCATATTATTTTTAAAATACATTATTAAGAAATAAAATATAATATTTTACAAATAATAAAAATGGTTTAAAAAAATTTCATTATTTATAAATATTTTATAATTATTTAATATATCACCTTTTTATATATTAAAATAACCCAAAATACATTTTTAAAATTTTTAAAAACATTTTATAAACTATTTAAATCAAAATTTTAACAAAACTATTTTTAATATTTTAAATGGATTAAAGAATATCGTGGTTTTCATGATTTGGATATTTTAGAAAAAACAAACATGTCATCTAAAATGTGGCACACAACATGAAGACAAGTTGTGGTGCCACCCGTGGTTATCCTGGTGTCATGGAACAAGTCTTGAGTCTTAGAGAATCCTAATGAAGAAAAAATATGACCAACCTTATGTAATGATATCCGATGTTTTTCCATTTTGAATCCATTGGGACTGTACTATGGGAATTCCTAGGTTAGGGTGATGAAAATAATTTTTAAAATAATTGATAAAACACATTTAAATCTTGAATAAACTCTCTATGATACCACTGATGGATGTCATTAGATCATCATATGACCCTTTGAAATAGAGATTAACCCAATTATAAAAGATATATCTCCCAAAAAATAAATATATAATAGAATTTAAAAAACATAGAATTTGTATAGAATTCCTAAAATACATGAGCATCAATAGATTCTATCCTTGTTTACCAATGGAATTAGCTTGATAAAGATCATTAAGATTATTGGGAAAATTTCTCCTTCCTATAAGGGTGAAACAATATCCAATGGATCCAAAAAGGCTTCCTAAGAACCCTTAAATGCTCAAAGGGGGTTTAGAAACTTCATCATGCAATGAGTGAGCTACATGACTGAATGAATGCTTCAGATTTATTGTGAATGATTCAAAATAACCATGGATACATTTCACACCCAATAAGAGAGGATCAAATCTTCTTATATATCAATCATCAATGATATTTATATAATGAAGCTTTAAAAAATATGATATTATTTGTGTTTTATCATAGAACATCCATTTATGTCAATCTATTATTATCCTTTCATTAAAAACATTAATTAATGAAGTTAGTAACCCATAAATTAATCAACATGTTGATTCATAACAGATGAAACAGACTGGAAAATGATGTGTCACCAAATCATTCATAGCATTCATTTTATAACTAGTGTGGTTTTCGACCATGGATTTATATTCACCACCACAGTGATGTGGTTCCCTTGAGAGATGATGACTTTTCAAGGACTACTACGGTAGTGGTGGTCCCATTTTAGTGCATATCCAACACTTTTAATGTATAAAATTAGAACCATATTCCCTAACTATGGTATTTTATCCTTCATTTTTGTACTTTGTATGTCCAATAAGCTCCTACTCTGAATATTCCCTATATAATTGATTTTTAATTTTGATCATAATCCAAAATTAAAATTAATTAGTAGTGATAATCCATATTTAATCACGGAATGGTATGTCTCATATTCTCAAATAAATTTCTCCCTCTTTCTAATAGTTGTATGCCTATCTGAACCTTGATCATCAGTAGGGGTTTATATTTTTTGATTAATTTTATTTATTTTATCTTTTAAGTTATAGTATGAGATAATTCATGACATTTTTTAGGTAAGGCCTCTCCTGGGTTGGTCAAATTTGGTTTTTCTAAAAAGGGAATGAATCTATCCATTTCTTTGGTCTAGTATATTGTTTTAAATAATGTTATTACTAGAATATATGTAATGACCGTGAACTAGGTATCCCAGAGTCAGTAGTTACTTTACTACATTGGTATAAGATATAATTCATCACACCCTGAATGACTGAATAGTTTACAAGTCCTCCAAATCTAGATAAATACATGATTCCTATATTACATTTTAATATCCAAATTTCAATATAATTCTTTTTGTTTGAGAATATAGTGATTCCTTCTTTTAAATCCCTATATATAATTCATTGTATATATCCTATATTCGAAGGGAATATAAAAAATACACGGATTATCTCAAATGATCAATAAGGGTTATGTACAATAGAAATTATCATGATTAAATAAGAAATAATTAATATGAAAAGATGAATAACTATAAGTACATTCTATTTAATCAATAACATGAATAAGAGAATCATTTTGAAGGAATGAATAATGAACAAATATTTTCATAAAACTAATCACATGAGTGTGGAAGTTATCAATGGATATCATAAGTATTCAAATAATCACATGGAAAAAAATGTTTTTGTATGATGGAATGTAAAATTTTGATGCCAAAAACATACCATCAGGGCCTTGTGCCAAGATAGTTTAAACTGTGGGTATGCATACACCAAAACACATTTTAATATGCCTAGAAAACTTATTTTCCTCATGATACTTATTGATACATTAAGGGGATACACAATTATGAACCCCAAACATCTCATCATGTCCAAAGAATTCTTCATATATCTAATGATTGATTTAATTCCCAGAAAATATGCACGATCAATGAAAATCCATATTATGTAAATAATATGGATTAATCAATATTTTTCCTAGTAAATCAAAGAACATTAATACTATGAAAATTTAAATAAAAATGGAATATGTTTTTAGAAATAATCATATCGATGTTAAAATTAATATGAATATTTAAGAGATATGTAATGTCCAATATAAAATGATCACATGAAAGTTAATGATTCCAGAAAAGGTCAACAAACAAAAAATTAATCAATAATGTGAATGTCAATACATTCCCTAGTCAAACTAATCCTAAAAAATATAATGAAAATATAACAATAGTATTATTACAAAATATCCCAACCAGAATATTAATAAAGAAAATTATTGTTTCCCTTTATGAATAGAAACACCTTGAGAAAATCATTAAAACATTCTTGAGGAAAATAAACAGTTCACATTGAATATCAAATTTTATGACTACAAAATTATAAAATATTAGGACAAAGATTTTATTAGAAAATAACATAGTAAAATTATATAGGAAGCTTAAAAATAATTCAGTGGTCATGCTGGTGGGGAATATTGTTCATGTAAGGAACGTTTAAGAAAATATTCTTTTTAATATTATTAGTAAATGTCAAAAAATACATTGTTCAAAAAATGGAAGGAAATTTTATATTTTAACCATTTTTAAAAAACTAAAAATTTGGTAAAAATTATTTAATAATTCATTTTATTATAGTAAAAATATTATTTAAAACATTTTAATGAAAACATGGATATATAAGAAAAGGTATTTTCAACCGAAAGGGGAAATAAATATGTTTTTTCTAAAAACATTTTCTCAATCATTTTAAATAACAATGAGAAGAAACTGAAACTATTACATGAAAATTTAATGAATAAGAAAAGGATTTTGAAATTGAAATGGTTTTATTATACAAATATAAAATATTTTTTTCTATAGGAATTCATGCAAAAAAAAATTTCAATTAAAGTGTGATTGAAGAAAAAACACATACCTCTTTTGTAACTATTGAATCACAACCCCTATGAAAGAAATAACATTGAATGAAACATTAAATATCCTAAATTAAAATATGTTAATGATATATTATATAAATTTTTCTATATATACACCATATAAAAATAGATATGTTCATAGTACCAAATATGTATCATGGGAGTAAAAGAAAAAAGATGAAATATCATTAAAAGATCATACTATTGAAGTAAGGGTTTTACAATGAATAGATTGTCTATAAAATGTAAATACACAGAAAAATGTTTGAAAAAACATTAAATAATCAATATAAATTACACATATAATCTTAATATATCAAACACAATGAAGAAGTAATATAACCAAATGAAAATAAATTGACTTATAAAATTCATTACCTCTTGATAACATTCTAGTCAAATCCTCTTGGTTGAAATGATTAAATTTTAAACATAAAATTACATTAATTGTTTTGGATTCATGCTATTAATTGAATAAATGGGTAGTATATACACCATAGTAATAAATTTGGTGAATAAAACATCACGTGTCTCAAAGATGGATGTTTTGAGATGAAAACCCTTACCTCACACTTCTATTTAGTTAAACATGGCTTAACCTATTTTATAATGGTTTTATACATGTTTTTAATTTATAAAGTAATAATTATTATATTTATTATATCATATATTATCTTATTATAACATCTTATAACCCATTCATTAATAATATTCCATTACTACTCATCTTTCATGTGTTGACTCCCCTATTTTCTCTGGAATTTTTTGTGGTAGATGTTCTATATTTTGCGATATTATATAGTTAAATCATCTACAAATATATTAATTTTAAAAATATAATATATTTTTATTAGATACAAGTTAATAATCATTCTTTAAATTTTAACAAGGAAAATGAATCACATCGCTTCGTGTAGGTGGTAGTTCGTACATATGCATGGGAATGATTATCATTGCCTTAATTAGTGAACAAATTATAATTGGATGATATATTACATTTATGTCATCAATTTAATGTAATAATTTTTATATACATAAATTTTTTCCATCATTATTACTATCCATGAGATTCAGTGGTGGAAAACAAATTACATCTGTTCGTGAGTTGGTAGTCCACCATACACACAAGAAATGGATTTTTTACCCATTTGACAGAAAATTTGATGAATAAATATTATTCTATAAACATAATAACTATTAATTAATTAGGTGTTGAACTATGTATTATATTAATATTATTAAAAAATAAGTTACGGTGATCATATAATATGTAAGATCAAAGTGTTTTGTGAGGACAATTACCTTCTCTTAGAGAAACCACCTTTCGATATATTATTAAGGTCCCTATGATTGGTCTTTTTGATAGACCATTAGATCTATAATGAAGATAACTATGTTTGGGAAATATTTTTTCATGTTTTGGTCGATCTAAAGGGTTTTATAGATTTCAATAATTGATGGTAGGGATTTCTATTTTATATATGAGGAGTGTAATTTTTTTAAAACCCAAAATTATTCAATAATGGGTTCCAAAGGCATCGCGGTGATGGCCTGTGGCCAAGATCCAGCTTTCACATCTGAGGGATGCTTCCTCATCTCCCATGAGTGCGGTGGGTGGTCCGGAATAGTCTCTGAGGCGTTGGATGCAGTGACGGGTTTTAGGTGTGGGATTGTGGTAGGTTCCGACAAGATTTGTGTTCTGATGGTCGTCGACGAGGTGATGGTCTCTCTCTCCTTGATTTTTTCTCTCTATATTTGGATTGGATGGATATTCTATTCGCATTTTGGTTATGGTTGAATCAGCATTCTGGGTATTGGTTTGGGATGATTTCTGGTTCTTGGGTCAATTATTTTTGGTGTTTCTCTTCCGATTTTTTATTTACAAGTTCGGGGAGATGTTTCATTCAATTTTTTGAGTATGTTGATCTCTTGTTGTCCTGTTTCTGTTGATTGCGGTGTCTGGCAACCCTTTTATTGATCCGGTGATGGTTCGTGGCTTCGTTGATGTTAGTGCAGGGCTCGATGTGTTTCTTGTCTATTACATGAAATTTAAATTTCATTTGTGGATTTTGGGATTTTGTGTGGTTCTGTGATCTTCTTGACTCGACGATAGAGCTGGATGACATCAACAAAAGTTGAGACGAAACTAGTGGAGACCTATGGGTGTTTTTTAAATTTTGAACTTTGAGGTTTGTATTTCTGTAATTTGGTTCCCACCTATTGTGTAGGTTACCACTCAGCTAAAAAGCGACTTCTGAAAATCAAATAAAAAATCACTTTTCAGTCAACATATGTAATTAATACTTTAAGCCTAAAATATAATGATCCTTAATATAAAATTTGGAATAATTGATTATAAATATTAAATAAAAATTATCAGATAAAAATCCATTGTGTTTACAGAATTAATTGTTGCATAGTTTAATGTAACATGAAAAACCCCACTTTAACATTAACTATGTTGATTGATTGTCAATATTTTTACTAACCATTATGAAAAAGTCTGTCAAAATAATTTTTTAATATAAGTTAATTTTATTACAAATATGGAATCAATTTTATCAAATTTAAATCACATAATTTGAGAAATGTAATTTAAAATTAACTTGTAAAACCCCTCAAAAATGGTTTTTCATGAATTCTATCTTTCAAAAATAAATGAACATATATTAATATAATGAATAGTAATAGTAATTATATGAATTTAAATGACTATATATATATATATGTTCTAAAAATTTCATTTAAATCATACCTCAATATGGGTGATCTTAATTAATTTAAAAGGATAAATATTATAAACTTAAAAGAGTTTTGATAAAAATAAGTTGTATGCTTCTAAATATAATGAAACATAAATTCTATATAAAAAATATTAAAATGTAATTAAATAGATTAAATATAAATAAATAATACTCATGTTACTTTAATATAAAATCCAAATCAAAATATTACTTTTACATTACATAATTAATTGAAAATAAATGACAATTTTACAAAAAATGTTATTTTCACTATTCACTGAAAAATCACTCTTTTTCGAAAAATCCATAACTTTGTACTTAAGTAAATTTTATAACAGTTATTTCAAAATTTAATTACATTTTTTACAATAAAATTTAGAAAATTGGAATAAAATAATTATATTATTTTCTCATAAAAAGTAAATATAGTTGATCAAAAATATATTTTGGAAGCATGTAAATACTTTTCTAAATATTTAATCCTTATTTAGAAATATATTTTCTTTATCTAAAATATTTATAGATAATTTGAAAATGTATTTTATTACTATCCACACCAAAAATTTTAATTCATAGGTCATAACAGTCACATTCAAATAGTGTATCACAGTTTCTTTAGGATTACTGTTGCTTGTAGTACATACTATCAAATAGAGTCTTCATTTTAAAATATTAGGGTGTTACATTCTCCCCACCATCAATAAATTTCATCCCCTTAATTTTAACTTGTGATCAGAAAACAAGGGTTTTAAATTTTAAAATTCTTTAATGGAATACCCACATCCTAAAAAGGGTTAATAAAACTTCTTTCTAAAAGAGACGCAGAGGTAATAAAAATCTCATCTAAAATAAGAATAAACTAGGTTTCCACATAAGGATAAAATTGGATGGAAGTGAAAACATGGATTTGAAAAAAAACTATTCACTTAGTATACAACATTATGCTTTTTAAGGGGAAATAGACAATTTATTTATTGAAAACAAAGAAACATTTTTATTTAATGATTTTTTTAATGGAGTTGAGGAATATTTTTACCACCTAGAGTAATAAAATAATGAAATACACTAACTTGAAATGTATAATTTCACCCTATAATAAATTACCCCAAAAAAATTCAATGTTTCTCCAAATGAGGAGTTAGAATTTTTTAAGCTTGTGACACTAATATTTACTTTTAATGGATCATAATATCCATAAAATAATAACAATTTATTACTAATCTATTTAAAAAAAATACTAACACAAAGTAATATAATCCCAAAAATAAAAATACAATCATATTAATCTGTAAATCCAAATTTTAACTTAAATAATTTCGTAAATGATCGTACAACCAGAAAACCCCAACATTCCAAATTTTAATTGAATTATTCTAAAATAATCATTGTTATTAAACCTAGTGGTTATATATAACTCCACCAAATAAAAAATCATCTGAAGTGTCATTAATTACAACCAATTCCTAAAGAATTGAGTCTATAATATTTTTCTCAAAATCAACATAATCTTTATCCATTAATTAATTTAGTTAAAAAAATTAAACTAACACATCATGTAGTCTAGTTGTAAGCGAAGTACCCTTATCCCCCTTCAATTGTGGGTTCAAGAACTGCATCCCTTCTAATTGTGATGTTTTATTAGTCCACATGTGGGTTTTCATTATTTTTTAAACTATATTAATATAATTCCAATAACTTCTCATAACAAAGTAAATTAAAATATTCAAAAGTTACATTAGTCATTAAATCAATTTTTATCAAAAATAATTTTTAATCAAACTTGTTTTTTCCTAAAAACCAATAATCTACACTGACTATCATTACTTTACCAATGAATACCTTATTAAACATAAAGGTTATAAGAAACAATAAAATTATTCTGACAAAATATCAAATAATTATTCCTCAAATAACCATTCAAAAAAACATATAGTAAACCAAAGGGTTGTATTCCCCTAAATTTTTCCAAATATATCAATATTAATATCAAAAATTATATCACAAAAAACATAAAAAATAGTATCTATGATTTTAGAAATATTATTAACATTATATATATCAACCCAATGGACTTTAGGTTTATCCCATATCACTATGGAATAACATAGGACTCTATAGGTACTATACATTAATTTTTTATAATGGTTCATAATGAAAATGTTGTTTAAGCAAATCATATTCCTATGGAGTATCAAACCAGGTGGACAGTATTGGAACAGTAACCATGCACCACGATAATGGCAATGATACAATCAAAAAACACTTTTTAGGGTTATTACCACTAAATTCATCTATACCAAAACCACATCCACATGTAGTATATAGACAGTAATGTATTGCTATAAAAAATCACATGATGTCTGTGTTACCAAATACTTAGGTTGTTATACTATACATAGCCTTATCCTAAAATTCATTCATAGGGATATCTTCTATAATATATGTTTTATTGAATCATGTTCCCATGGTTTCTCCAAAACCTTCTCATATAAAAATTTTAATGTGCCCAACCCCAACAACCCAGTGTTGGTGGTTACTTTACTACTTCAACAGAAGACATAAGAAATCACATTACAATGGACCAAATAGATTAAAAGTCTTGGAAAGTTAGATAAATACATGATTTAAATATTAAATTTGAAAACAAAAATTATAGAATAATTTTTTTCTATTATAATATCATTATCCCCCAAGCATATCGGTCATAGTACATTTCATGGATTCCTAGGGAAAATAAAAAAAAATAAGGGTGAGCTAAATTGACCAGTAAGGTATATGTAAAGTAGAAAATACCATGATTAAATAAGAAATATTGAATATGAATATAAAAAATTCCATTTAATTAATAACTTATTCACATGAATAATATGGAAGGAATGCATGATGATGAAATAATAAAATATAAACATTCACATGATCTTTAAGCTTATCCATGGATAACATAGAAACATAAATAATCACATGTATGTCAAAAAATGGATTCCTAATGATGGAATACATAATGGTAGACATATAAAACATATCTATGTGGCCTAATTCTAAGAAAATTTAAAGAATGTGTATGCATACACCAAAAACCATTTAAATAAGTCTAGCCAACCTGTCTGTATCGAATGATATATCCATGAAATGTGGGGCTATAAAATTTTTTCCCCAACCTGTCACTGCATGTCTATTGTATTCCTAATATATCTAATTAATCATTTAACTTTGGAAAAATATTCCTTATCATTTAATATCCATATTTAGAAATGAATATGGTTTTATCAATATTCTCCTCAGTCAATCAAAAAATAGTCATTATAAAACACCATAAGTAAAAATGGATTATTTTTTAAGAAATAAAAAAATTGATGAAAATAAGAATACATATATTCGAGATATATGTAATATCAAATGAAAAATAATCCAATGTAATTTAATTCTCCAATAGATGGTTAAAAACTTCAAAATTAATAAAGAAAGTGAATATTAACATTTTCTAGGTCAAACTGATCGTAACCCATCTAAATAATGAATGTGTATGGAATTGTTAAAAAAAGATCCCTATATTATTACAAGTAAAATAAATTTATATTTTCATTGATTAGTAGAAATATCAAAATAATATCTTTAAAACATTCTTGATAAAAATACCCTTTTCAATTTGAAAATCACTTTTAAAGACTAAAAATTACAAGAATATTAGTATTTTTTTATCCATATCCCTCTCTATCAAACACCATTGGATAAAATAAATCAAGTTTAAAATTAAAATGCAATTAATTATGAATTATTTTGGATAATAAATTTAAAAAGGGAATTATATTCACCATATTAAGAAATTAGGTTCCAAAAACAACATTTTTCTCATAGAAGGATGTTTTGAGATGAAAATTCTTACCTCACACTTCCCTTTAGATTAATGTTCCTTAACCTTATATATAATGGTTTTGGAAAATTATTAATTTACCCCATAACCATATTAATATTTATGATTTTATATATTATCTTTTCAAAACATATCACCCATTCATTAATAATATTTCATTATTACTGGTGTTTTGGGTGTTAGGTGCCTTGTTTTCTCATTATTGTTTTATTGAATAAGATCCAATTTTTTCATGAGATATATTACCATAAAATAAAAAATCATATTACTATTATAAATATCATATTTTTTTAATTAGATAACTTTTTATAGTCATTATTGAAATTTTTACATGGAAAGTAAGTCACATCACTTTGTGAAGCTGGTTGGTCGTACATACGCATGAGAGATGTTACAATTTCTTTAATTGATGAAAGGCTAATAAATTGGAAGATACATTAACTTCAAAAAATAAATATCATGTAAAAATTATAATATATATTTATTATTTTCATTATTATGGCTATCCATGAGATTCAGTGACAGAAAACAAATTACATTGATTCATAAGTCGGTAGTCCTCTATACACACGAGTGATTGATGTGTTTCACATTTTATGGAGAAGCATGTGAATAAATATTATGAAATAAATGTAATAAAATATATGTATAAGTTATATAATTTCTTATTTATGTTGGATGTTTTAAGATACAATTTAACGTTTTAATATAAGAGGTAATAAGATAGAGCTCACTGAAGACGATGAACTTTTCTTAGAGAAACCACCATTGGATATCTTATTATAGACCCTGGTTATGGTCTATTGGGAATAATAGAAGCTAATTAATGTGGATAAGGATTTTGGGGAGTTATTTTTTAGGTTTTGGATAATCCAAATGGATTCATAGGCTTGAATAAGTGACATGAAAGAGTTACCTTTTATAATTTAGGAAGAGTGGCATTTTTCTAAATACCCAAAATTATTCAATAATGGGAAGTCAATATCACACCATGATCCACAAAAATTGATAAATAAATGAGTGGTGGTAATTTAATGTTTATCCTCACCTCTATCACAAAAATTTTAACATGTTTTAAACATTTTAAACCCTTATCATAAAATATTTCCTACTTTTACCACTTTAGTTTTCACAAAAGTAATTAGTTTTTTAAGCCAGGAAATTAATAAATTAATCCTAAAATAAAATGATAACTATTATATAATTTGTGAAAAATTATTACAAATAAAAAAAATAATTTATCAAATAAAAATCCAAGGTTTTTTTGAAAATAATTTTACCACAACTGAATGTAATGTGAAAAAACCCAATTTTATCCTTAACTTTGTTGATTAATTTTTAGTGTTATTACTAACAATTATAAATAAAAATTCCATTGAAATTATTTACTAATAAATTTTTTATTCCAATTTTGTAATCAGCTTTATCATTTTCAATTCGCATAAGAAAAAAATTTTATTTTCAAATATTCCCGTAAAACATGTTGAAAAATAGGTTTTCAAGAAATATATTTCTCAAGAATATGATGAATGTATATTAACTATATGACAGGTAATAATAATTATATTTATTTTAATATATATATATATATATAATCTATAAATTTAATTTAATTAATTACTAATTATGCGTTATTTTAATTAATTTCTAAGGGGAAACATTATGCACCAATAAACCGATTTAGAAAAAGGCATTTTTTAGCATATAAATAAACTTACAATAAAATATAGTATAAACATAATTCTGTTTTAATTATTTACCATAAACAAAAAAATATATAATTATATTACCTTTAATTCAAATTCAATACATAATCTGACATTTTTGTTAAGAAAATTATTAGAATAAATTAATGTTTTAGGAAAAAACAGTGTTTTCACTATTAACTAGATAGTCTCTATTTAAAAAAATGAAATATTTTCACCCAATGTTAATTTTGAAAATATAATATAATTTTTTTATTTTTTACAATAATATTTAAAAAATTGTAAGAAATTAAATATATTATTTTCTCACAATAAGAAACAAATATATTAATGATGAATGTAAAGATATTATTAAAAAGTGAGTCTTTATTTAGAAATGTATTTTCCTTATCTAAAATACTTATATATAATTTAAAAAAATATATTTCATTCCTATTAATAACACAAATTTTATTGGTTATTTCATAACAAAATGATTTAAATAGCGTATCACAGTTCATTTGGGCTCGATGTTTTGTGTCACATACTCTATTGCGCATAATATTCATTTTAAAATCTAAGCGTGTTACAATATCTTTCATTCTAAGAATAAATAATTTAATATTCAAAAGATTAGGTTTTTATCATCTTATATTTCTATCATTCATTCAATTATTTCTAATTCAAGGTTATGGGATAGACTAAGGACACCTTATTAATGGGTTTTTACTTAATAATAATAATTAATAATTAATTTAAGATAATATAATTTTATAGTATTTTCATGTACTAATATATAGGCCACTCTGAACCTAATATACTTTCATGGTTATGCACTCTGATTCAAATGATGGTTAAACTATGAGATGGATTTATATATATATTATTTAAGGTTTTACGACTTGTGTATGGATTAAATGCAAATATTTGTATTGTTCATATACATTTCAATCCATTAAAATTAAAATCCTTGCATTTTTCCTTAGATTCTCTTCATTGAGTTTTCACTTGTATCCTGGTATTATGTAAAATATGTTGAGAGTTAATATATTAAATCTATATAAATTTATAATATATTGGTAGTGGTCAAAGTGATTTTACTTGATTATTTTATTAACATGGAATTTTCTTGTCCTTGTTATAAATAAACACCTATCCATTATTGTAGGGTCACATTAATATGATTTTAATGAATTTAATACTATATAGAGATGTTTATAGTGAAAAAATATAAAGGTATATACCCCAAAGGCCAAACATTATGTGGCTATCATTATGATATTTAATGTGCAATCTCTTCACAAATAAAAATTCATTAGAGATCCCCAATTTTTTTGTGAATTATAGTTTTTCTATATAAATTTAAATATATAGAAGAAATCCTTATTAATTAACATAATTACTTTTATAATTTATATTTATCTTTTATTTTAATATTACATTTTCAGGCTTCATTCAATGGATTTAGAATGACCATATTGTTTGGGGGATTCTTATTAAAATTGAGCATGTATAGCCTTGTTTCTATGTATGGTTTATGAAGGTGTTGTGCCTCTTCATACAGGTTGTAGATAAAGGTCTATATAATACATACACATGGGAATTCAACCTATATATATATGTGGGAAATCCCTAAAAATAGATATTTTAACTCCAATGTTAGTGTTAGTATATGTTCCTACCATGGTGGATTATTATAGATATATATATATATATAACACACACACACACACATATATATATTGTCTTTGATAATGTATGGATTTAGTTAAACATCTCTGAGGAACATGTCTCATAGGCTAAATAGGTACTCTATTCATATTTCAATAACTTATCAAATATTTTTTTTGAAGCGGATGAAAAAGTTTAAAACAGTATTGTAACATGCCTTAAATTTAATCTATAGTTTTAAAAGCATGTCTTTTTTATTAAAATTAATTATTTATTTCTTACCTACTTTATATTCCAATATTTCACACTTTCCTTCATAATAGACTTGCTACGGTTGTGTGGTGACATCAATGGGGAATAATTCACTCTTACCAACACAAGTTTCATTAGGAATACATGTTGACCTAGTTTTTTATAACACATGTAAAGGAAAATATCTACATATAAGTGATAATAATATCATGTAATGGGTATTCACCTTATGTGATGTGTACATTTTGAGTGTAATGTTTACTATTTTTTTAAAAACATGTATATAGAACATTATGGGGATATGAATAGTTCTTCGCATGGTGGAGAGTAATTTCGCGATCTCTTTAAGTAGTATTTGGGTGGAACACTTTTTTCAGATTTTATTTTATCCTATTTTTACCCAATGTTTAAAAAAATTTATATTTTTTTCTTTGATATGATATTTATGCATGTTCATATAATTAATGTATTTTGGTTTTTCCAACTAATTGATAATAAGGTAGTCCACATGGGGAAAATTTCATTTTTGTAATTCTATTTCAACAACCCCAAGGGACATGAAATGATTTTAGCTGTATCCCATTTGATTATTTCTTCATGATAACAACTTACAATGTGGTTTAATCATCTACCAATATTATCTTCATTATTACATGGTATTTATACGAAACTATATAAATATAGATGTGCATCTATGGTCTTATAGTATTATAGAATAAAATTATTCATGTGTCATGGATTGGTTGATCCCATTCATAACTCCTAAAGTATCGAATGGAAATGGATTTCCAGATAAGTGGATTTAAACACCAAAGAATCAATCTATTTCTCTATTTTGGTTTATAAAAAAAGTACAATAATATATTTTAAAAAATTTTAAATTCACTATATAAGTTCAACAAATTCATTATCCATTTGAATAAGCTATCAAAAAATATTCTATTTTGATGTGTAGAGTTCAAGGGAAATAGTTGTTATGAAAAATGCTCTTATTGTATTCCCACTCCATTATATTAACTTCAATAAAGGTATTGTTATTCTTGATCAATACCCAATACTTATTAACATCCTATTATATGTGGTAGAAAATCAAGGAAACTTTCTCTTTCTCAGAGGAATGAAGCATGAAAAATATTTTTCATGGAGTTGTCCCAATTTTATATAAAAAATATTTTAGATGATCAAATAAATTAAAGTTGAAATAATAAGATGTAGGATGTAATAAAAAATTGTAATATCTTAGGTGAAGGTGCATGTTCCACATTTTTAAGATTTTTCTTCATAAGCTAGTAACAATTGAATTTAATGATATAAGGTTTTTAATTCAACCTATTTTTATATTAAATTACCACCTACATAATAATTTCATTATCTATCACATGGGTATTGTCCTAGATTATCCTAGTTCATTCGATTTTCTAAAATTTAATTTATTATAAGTGACACAAGTTAATAAATCATGATTATATAAAGTTTAACATGTATAAATAAATTTTAAATAATACATATATGAGGTCTATAAGTATAACCTATTTTATCAATTAATAACATAATTGTTAAAATAGATATACCTAGCTCTAATACAAACTATATTTTCCCATGACTTATGTAAATGATTTTTGCACCATTTTAATGATAGAAAAAAATAATATAACTCCAAAAACTTATAGGTTCAGTGTCTTTAGAAAATTAGGAACAAATAACATGAATACATACAAAACCATAGAAATTATTTAAATAATTATTTATATACTCCTATATTAATTAATGATATCTTGAGTAAATATAATTTACTAGGATCATAATCAATGAAATGTTGAGGTCAAACCACAATAAGGGGAGAGATAATAGAGAAGGAGAATGGAACCTGTTTTAATATAATATATTAGTGGGTGTAATCATCTAAAATATATCATAATCATATGAATATTATTATAATCTTAATTAAATAATTTCAAGGATACATGGAATATTGAAAATGTATAACAACGAGAAATTATTGAATTTTATATAATTCCAAAAATTTTAATATGAACAATTCAACATTATTTCAGGCATAATATATTTGTGAAAGACTTACCGCATCATGTGAACATAGATAGAAACTTGTTCATGAAATACAATCACAAGAGAAATATCACTTCACACATTTCAGTATAGGTATATATAATTCCTAACCAAACTATCACATTATAATATAGTCATATTCATGAATTCCATATAGTGAGGTACCCTTATAATGTATATTTGTTTTTTTGATGCTACTATTTGTTTGAATCTGTTTCCATCTTATTAGAATACCTTAATATAATTTATCTAAGGTTATTGTAATGTTATAATATTTTACTAAAAAATTATGGTTGATTCTTGGTGGATAAAAATTATTATAAGAAATATTGATCTTTGATGATTTTGGAATTTTATTTTATTTGTACATGTGGTTTTTTAGTTAATCATGTGGTTGATCAGTTGTTCATATGGTATATTAGTTTTTCTTGTAGTCAATTAGTTTATAGTGTGGATATTGGTTTAGTTATGTGGTTGATCAAATGTATATATAGTCGATTGGTTTTGTGTGTGTTTAATAGATCAAATGCCTTATGAATGATTCATACATTATGTGAATTGATAATACTGTTAATCTAAAGGACTTATGGTTGATTGATAGGCTCAATGAATTTTTCATGATGTTGACCCAAATAGTTGATCAAAACCATGTTATAGCTTCACACAGTTGATCTGACTCACAATTAGTCATGTATTTATTTTTTTCCCAAGTGATCATTGTCCGAAAAAACTGATATTTCATATTTTGAATATTAAAAATAAATTAAACCTAAAAATGTTAATAATTTTATTCATAGTGTAAAACATGAAATCTGAAGTGTGATTTAAGTTGTTTCATGTGTGATTTCAATAATGGTATTTAATGCTCTTATCAGATTGATTTTACACACAAGTTTATGTGAAAATTATTTCTAGGTCAAAAATATATATCATTTTTAAAATAATGTCCAAAAATTAAATCAAGAATGTTTGTGTGATGATGATTTACTATGTTTGTGTTCAAAAATTCATTGGCATATTGATATATAATTATTCACTCTATATATCAAATAGATTATAATTTGATTTTTTGATTTATTTTTCAAAAGTTGTTGTGTTGTGAGATAATATTTAAGATTTTTGGCTTCAAGTTTGTTTCAATGAGTAAGATGACATGGTTGTTCTTTGAATTCACAAATTCAATATTTTTGAATTATTTTCAATATTTATTAAGAGAGAAGAAGTTTCTAGAATTTTTTTATGTTGATATATAGAGAAAAAATAAGTGTATAAAAGTAATTAATCTATATACATGCAGTTAATGAAATAAAAAATTCATAGATAATGGGGGATAAAATGTTTCTAAATAAATGAGAAGATCTTAGAGAATTATGCAGTATAATTTTTTTGAATGATGTTTTATGATTGATAAGATATAATTATATTTCCTGAATTATATTTAGGTATATGGATCTAATTTTGTTTTAATATGAGTAGATAGATAAATAGAGTGGTGTATATGATAATTGTAATCAAAATACATCAGTAAAAACCAATATAATTGAGAGAGTCTAAATTCCAAAGTTCATAAGATTTTATAATTTGTGTGAGCTTGAGAATTCCGGATAATCGAGTCTAAGTATTACATTGGAACAGGAGGTCATCGTCGTATATTTCACTAAATGATCCATTTTTTATATCCAGAATGAATAATAAAATGGAAGATCGTCAATGTTTTCTAATGCAACAGTATTATCAATAAATATTTATCATCTCATTATATTTATTATATAACTAGAAATAATCCCTGTAAATCCAATAAGTATTATGATGAACTAGGACATATGATAATACCATAGTTATCCACATTTAATTAATTATAAATTTTTTTATAAATTTTTTTAATTGTAATGAGTTAAATGCATCATGGATTAGGAACTCACATTTGGTAGAAACATTGTAAAAAACTACTTGTTCGTTTTCTTGATTATTTGTTTCATATGAATAAGTATGTGTGGTAAAATTATGGAGATAGAATTTTAACCAACAAAACTTGTTTATTTAATATCAAAATTGTTTTAAATAAGTTGACCACCATTGATTCTTCTACCCTTAAGTGGTGAATGAGTTATTCTGGTATTTCATGTGAAATTAGGGAACTTGTCCCCTTTCAAGGATCTGAAGTTTTCATGATATGGATAATATTAATTTATTTTATATTAGAGGTGTTCTAACCATTAATGGATATATATACCAAGTAATTTATAATTTAACTCTTCCCTTACTTATTTAACAGGACCTAGAATTTTTTGATTAAATTAATGATTATTTCCCATTTATAGAAAAATTGGATCAAATAAATTTTATTTATAAAAGAAATTTTTAGAATTATGGGAATGATTGGAATGTAATTATAATTTATTTATCTTGTAAAGTATATACTAATGTGACAAACATTAAAATAGTGATGGAATGATGGGATATTCATGAAAAAAACTACGAGGTGAATGCTGGTGAAGGTAATATGAAAACTGAGAAAACCAATATTAAAAATATCAATATGGTCAATGATTAGAACCTTGATGATTTATTTAAAAGTTTTAACAAAATTGTTAGTTAAATTTTAACAAATAGTGAGAATGTAGATGAATTTATTATTATTAATATATTGATGAGAAACCCTCCATATTGGTTAGATTTTGTTGTTTTAACTCTTGATTATTTATAGGATCTTAAACCTTGTGTTATTCAAAACATTCTCATTTCATATGAAATGATAAATAATCCAATATTAAAAAAATATACTATGATGAAATGGAATTATAAATAATGTGAATGATAAAGATCATAGATAAATAAGATGATGCACTAGGTGACTTAGATAGACCATATGAGAAAGATTATGAACATAAAAGAATAATTTCATTAATAAAAAAACAATATAAAAATATAGTGAGTTTACATTGGAAAACTCAATTTAAAATTATCTAACTCTGGTTGTATTTGACATTGTTCTATTAATTGTATGAAAAAAATTCAAAATACAATGCTAATGATGTGATGCATTAAAAGAAAAATGTGGTGAAAGAACACTAAAGAAGCTTAAATATTAGTTGAGAACTAGAATAAATTCCTAATAAGAAATATAATGCATCTATTAACTAAAGACTAAATAGTTGAAGTTTCTTCAATAATATAGTTAAATAAATAATCTAATAATAAATTAAAAAATTCATGACACATGCAATAAGATATAAGGAGTCTCCAAGCACTGAATGTGACGATAATGAATTTTCATACATGGAAAATATGAAGAAATATGAACTCAAATCATGTATACATAAAAATAAAAAACATAATAAATAATATAAACTCTTAAAGATATGGGTTGAAAATAAATTTAAATCTTTTTTGGATTTTCCATAATGGAATATTTCTATATTCAATATTTTAAAATATCCAAGCTAAATGTTGTGGAATATGAAAGTATTGAGATAGAAATTGAGGGGTATCCCTAGTTAAAATATGAATAGATATTCATGAATCAATCAAATTTAATATAAAAATAATAATTGAAAAGGATAATAGATTATTATAGTATATCCATAATGATCCTAGTGTTTTCATAAATATTTTTTACAATGTGAACTCAAAGATATATGTCAAATCATTATCTAATATATATAATTGTAAAAATGTTTTTACAAGAAATTCAAGATTGAATTTAAAATATAATCATATATGGGATAATAAAGATAATAAAAAACACACTCCTTCACCTAATAAAAATAAATCTCAACATATAGAATCTATCAGATATAAAATCTAGTTCCATAAATGGTAGTGTAATTGTATTAGAATTCTTGATATAACTCACATTACTATAGAATATATATATTTTGTGGGAACTGTTACTGCTGGGGTATTTTTATGTAAATTTATTATTCATTCTATCAATATATGTCTTCACTAGGATGAAAATTTGAATCAAGGGGGAAATTCTGAGAAAATGTGGAGATATTCATAGAGGAAGATAACTTATTATAGGGAAATATTTCATCCTCTCACAAAAAATAGCATTGAATGATTTTATGAGGTTTATGGGATATTCTATTAACATGAACATAAAATAAAAGACAATATGAATCGTTTTTCTAGAAATATTACACATAATAAATAGGGTAAAGTAAAATAAATTATAGATCGAGGAGAAAAATATTTTTTTTGAGTTTTCATTAAAAGATAATAATAGTGGAAAGGTATGAATCATAGAGTATTATTGTTCATTATATATTTAAAGTTATAAAAATATCTTTACCATATTAAATAACAAGATACAACTATATTGACATTTGTAAATTAAAATTATATGAGAATTAGGGTCATTGGTTTTATAGAGGTAAAATAAAATAATCTTAAATTCAAGGATTTCTTTATGTGCAAGGGTTTAATCATAAACAATTGAGTATAATCTGAAAATGTTATGAAGTTAATGAATATATATTGAATAAAAAATCAATTACCACAAAAATCTAAATATGAAAGGATCATCACAACATTAGAAAGAATAAGGGGAAACCAAATCAAAATTAATGATCTGACATACTCATATAACTTGAGTTCCAAAGAATAAATTGAATAGGGCACATGAAACATGGCTATAATGGAAAACATAGTATTGGTAAAATCTAAAATATTTCTATGGTAAGAGACCATACCCTAAATAAAATGGAAAGAAGGGATTTTTTAGTACATGTTATAAGGTTAAGATGGTATAATTGACATATAGAAAAGATGATATTAAATCATCAATAACACTTAATCTCATTCATTTGGATCTATGTGACCGCATAATAATTTATTCTGCTATAAGTGATCCATATTTTATTAAATTAATATATATTTTTTCACTTATTTTCTAATTTTTATATTTATTTAGTTCAAATATTAAGTTGATAATTTGTTTAAAATATTTATAAGACTAGTTAGGAAAGAGGTTGGAGTTTCCACATTGAACCAGTGAATAGGAAATGGAAGGGAATTCACATGAAATTAATTATAAAGTAATTTATCAAATCATGTAATAAAAATAAATTTATTGATCCCCACATCCCACAAAAAAATGAAATAGATAATGTGAAAACCAAAAAAATACAATGGGATGGACATTATTTGATAAGAATAATCATTCAAAAAAAATTTAAAGACAATATTTTTGTATGAATGTCTATATTTATAATAGATTCTTAATGAGGCATTAGTAAAAAAGACCTTATGATATGTGGTTCCAAACGATTCTCACAATGAAACAATTCAAAGTATTTACAATATTCTACTTTATAAGGATCAAGGGTCACAATCTGGGTAAATATGAAGAAAAAATAGATAAAGACATTATCATGGGTTACCTTTTTAATGGAAGTGGTCATAGGTTATGAAAAAAACCTCATAAACTCTTTAAAAAAATTTATAAAAAAATTATTGAGAATAATATAATGATATAATTTACATTTTCTACAACAATTGTTTTTTTAAAATCAATAGTGGGCAGAATTTTGAAAACCAACACATTGAATAAGCTGACTTTGGGAAGATTTTTTGATTAGTTAATTAAAGAAAAAAAATTGATGATGAAGTTGTTTTTCATTTAAATATATAAGGATAAATAAGAATGTTTATATTGAAAAATATAATTTGTAATATGTTGGCACTAGTACATATGAAAATAAAGGTAAGAGTTGAGAACATAACTCCTCTCATTTAACAATTAAACTAAAATGGTGTTTTAGGTAGTTGATCGTGAAATTTGGATTATTGTTAAAAATAATTATATAGATCAAATAGAAAATAATTTTAAATGGGATCTGGTTTGAATACCTGAAAATAATAATGTTATTAGCATCAATTGGGTTTATTGAAACAAACTCAACAAAATGGGAGAGGTAAAATGAAAAAATATCGACTGGTTTGCAAGGGATACTCTCATATGGAGGGAATAAATTTTAAGGAAACATTTAATCCTATTTAAATGATGGAATCCATTAATATGATATTAGAATTGGAATCTCACAAAATGTTTAGAGCTTACTAAATTGATGTAAATTTATTTTTCCATAATTTAGATCTTGAAGAAGAATTTTAAGAAGCTCGAGGGTTATATTATTTATGAATATAGAAGAAAAAATTGGACATTTAAGAATGCATTATATGGATTGAAACAGACTATAAGGACATGTCACTCCAAACATGATGGATTCATGAAGAAGCCAAAATTTCTAAAAGGAAATTTTCTTGTAAATATTATTTGAAAGAAGAAACCCCATATACTCTCATTAATATAGTCTTTCCTGATAGAATAAAATTTATAAATGATCATGAGGATCTATGTAAATTATTTTCTATGAAAATAATGTATAATATTGAAACTCTTTTATTGTGAGAGATGAATTATTTCTTGGGATTGAAATTTCTATATGGATATGATTAAATTTTTCTATCTCAATAAAAACATTTCAAATTATTTATAAAAAGGTTTAAAATGATGAATTAAAAATAATAATCGACTACCAATGATTTTGGAAAAAACTTGAGAAAAGTTGAGAATGAAAAAATAGCTAAGTGTTGAAGAATGATCTTCCACAACACATAAAAGCCATATATTGTGTTTAAAGTGACAATTTGTGAATGATATCGTTATGATCCAAAAGAATTTCAAATTGTGGAGGCCCAAATGATTCGATGTTATATCAATTCAATACAAATAAGTGGATTTTTTTTATAATGTAAATCATATTTAAGACTACATGGGCTCACTAATTGTTATTGGGAAGGAAAATACAATAATAAGAAGTCCACATCTTGTGGATTATTCTTCCATATTGATAATTTTGTGACCTAGCACTATAAGAATGATTAATCATTGGAATTTAGTATAGATTGGTTCATGTAAATAAAATTTAAACATAACTTCACATAGTTTCAGTTTATAAAGCTGTAGTTTTCTATTTTAACTGTTTTTTTGAGAAACAATTATAGATTTATTATAAAAAAATGAGTTCCATAGATTTCTCAAGGAAATATGTTTCACTCTCTAGATTCAAATATATTTATATAAGGTATAATTTTATCCAATTGATGGTAATAGCTTGTGATATAATGCTTAATTATATTTGAACCTAGAAATCAAATTTAAGTCATTTTTATAAAATAAATATGAAAAGATATATTTGAAATTATTAGGCTAAAGCTGTACGTATAAACAAACCTACATTATATATAAATTGTGAAAAGGTTCCCCCAAAATGCATATGATTTTTTTGATAAAGGGGGAGAAAATTTCCACAACTATTTACTATAGTGGGAGATAGTTTTTATTGGAAGTTTACAATGAATATTCATATAAAGATATGGATAATTTTTATTGGGTATGATTGTTCAATTTGGAATTTGATTGATGAATTAAGGGAGATTTCAACTATATCAGTTGAGTAATTTTTTATCATTGAGAAATATAATTTTAAGAAAAACATAACTGTATATGGTTTTGTGGTGAAAAAAACCTCTCCAAGGATATAGTCTAGGATTTGATTTTTGATATGTTTTGTGTTGTGTATTGAAAATGTTATAATGCATATTAGAAGTGTTGAGTAATGTTTCCAATAAATAAAAAATGGTGAGTTTTAAGTAACCCAATGAAGTAACTTTTAATTTTTTCATGATTTTGTTGTTGGTTTTAATTAGTTTTCAACTTTCTATAAGACCATGAAAATATTTATTTGAGATTTTTGAGATGTTATTTGATTATTTTGGAATTATTCGCAAGTTATTTCAAGGTGGGTAAAAAATGTTTTTGAGGCAATGATTTTCTTTGGTAACTCTATTATTGTACATGAGTTTTTATATATGATTAGTCAGTTACTCATGTGGTCGATCAATTGTTCAAGGAGTTGATGATTTGTCCATATAGCCGACTAGTTTATCATATAGTTGATTAGTTACTGATATTCATGATCATATGTTCATATTTTTTATCAGCTACTTTATCACGTAGTCAATCCAATGACTCAATGTAAATCCATATGGTAAGTGAGTTGTTCATGTTGTTGATGAAATCGTCTCATTGTTCATTGATACAATTTGTTAATTGTTTATATGATCAATACACATATTCAATCCAGATAGTGAAGTATATTCACATAAACTATCTGACTCACATTCAGTCATGTACTAATTTTTTTTCAATTGAGTCTATTGGGTAAAAATAGAGTTTCCATATCTTGAATATTCTTAAAAATCTTTACCCAATGATGCTCAATATGGTCTTTAAAAAGTAAAACACCACATAAAAAGTGTAATTATGGTTTTTTAATGTGATACATGACAATCAAAATTAATAATAACATTTTGATATATTTTCTAATATGGTTTATCTAAATGGTTCCTACATGACATGGGGGATTATCCATTTTTGATGAATCTCTAAAAAAATATCTATAATAATTGAGTGATGATGATTTGTTGTTTTGGAGTTCAAATAATAACTAGAATCTTGATATGAAGTATTTATATTTGTGTTTTAAATGGATGATTATATGAGTTTAAGAGTGTAAGAGTTATTTTTTAGATGCTACTTTGTTGTGATATATGATTAAATAATGATGTGCTAAAATTTATTCAATAAAGATAAAGGCATGGGTATTTTTGGTACTCAAAAATTTAGTATTTATGAATTATTTTCAATATTAATTGATTCTGAAGAATATTCAAGAATGAGTTTATATCGATCTATTGATAGAGACTAAGCATCGAAAAGGAATTCATTTATACACATCCATTTTATGAAGGTTAATATTTTGAGATCATGGGGTCTTAAACATGAATCTTACTAAATGATAAAATCATGGAGAATAATATTGTATTACACTATTGAATTTATTTTTGAGAATTTGAAATATAAATTACATTCTTTGAAATATTTTTAATTTTTTGAATCCTAATATTGATTATTTTTAAGAGATGAAAAAAAGAAAGAGTGGTGTGAGTAAAAAATTCAAGAAAAATAAAATATATAAAAATTGATAGAAGTGACTGATTTTAAATCATGGTGTTCATATTTTTTCTCATATTTTTGAATTATAGAATTTAAAATAATCAAATTTGTGTCTAGGTTAGGAAGATATGATCATCATAAGATTCTTTATTGAGTGACTAGTTTATTATATATATGTATAAGTCTCTAGGAGATTATCCACAATAGTTTCTAAATCAATTGGATTATCCATAGGTCTTTTTTATCTAATTATGATCATTATATAACAAATGATATTCTATGTAAATACTAGTAGAATATTGATGAACTAGGATACATGATGATACTTGGGACATCCACTTTTATTTGATTATAAATTTAGTGGATAAATTTTTAATTGTATAATTTTTCTTTTTAGACATAAAAATCACATTTTAGGTATATAAATGGAGTTCATTGTTTTAAAATTAATTATTTATATTATTTAATCTATACTATGAGAATCTAATAATTTTAGATTTTTTGGGTCATTATTACATTAAAATTATCTCATTAACCTTGTTCTAATTGAAAACTTTATTTTTAATCATTGAAAATTTTAAAAAATAGAAAAACAGAATGAACCCTTTGAAATTTGTTGTGTTTTTTCAAAAAGTGACATTCATTTTATTCATATTTTTTTAAAATTTATGTAAGTATATTTTTAAATAAAAAATTATAATTATAATTTTTAAAAAACTATATTTAGAAAACTATTAAAAATATAAACATATAATTTAATTGAGTTTCCAAATTTGAATATTTATTTTGTAAAACTAAAATATTTATATTTACTAATTTTAGCTATCATAGATATTATTTTGAATTAATTTTTCTATTTTTTGATCATTTTACTATTATAACTATCTATTTTCTATTCCCAATAGTCAAAATAAATTTTAAATGGTCATATAAATACTTTAAATTTTTTTCATGCAAAATTCATATAGTTTTCCATCAAGGTTCTCTATATCCATTAAAATATTAAAATTATACTCATATTGTTTTATTTTTTGTTTATAGTGTTGATTATAAGAGTGATAATTATATGGGACCATGATGTTCTATAACTTCAAAATCAATTTATCTTTTTTTGGGTGTTGTACCATTATAAAATTTTTAATTTCACCATGAGAATTTATTCTCCATATGTGATAATCCATATTGATGAAATAATTTATTTTTTGGTTTAATTACATAGTGCATGTGTATAACACTATATTATATTCCTAAATATGAAACACATGTATATTTATAATGAAATATTCATATATAAAAGTATTTTATGTAAAAACTGATATGGTGATTGTAAATAAAATTATTAAATAGTAATGGATTGGATCAACAATTGTGAATGTATATATAATGAATATTTTAATAATTATTATTTTAATAATTTAATTATAGTTTTATAACAATAAAACGGTGTTTATTTTCTTGTAGAAATTTATATCCTAATTATTTAATATAATCATATTTTGATAATATTTTTTACAAATGTATGTACTCATTATAATATTATACAATAATTAATGATGAACACATGGGACATTATAAGAAAATAATGACATGTTACTGATCTGTTTAAACATAAATTAAGAGACGATAAATTAATTTCCCACCTATGTCATGTATCACCTCTCCTAGAAATCCACATGGCCTATTAGTAAAGGTATTCGAAACCCCCAAAGACTATATCCCATTTTCCATTGGTCCAGGAGTACCACGGTTGGTATAAAAGAACACAAAAAGGTTGAATTACCATCATAGATTCTAGGAATAAGGAATGTACCACCAATAAAATTTGTAACATAAAAATTATATTATCCAAAAATGTGTAAATATTTATATATAACCAAATAAACTGAAAATGAATGTACCTTGAACAAGTTATATAGAAGAAACTCCATATGACCCTCCAACACTAGTGACCGCCATGAGATAGTAAAGTATAACATGATCACCAACTTATTCATGAAAACCTAAAACACATACAAAAAAACACACACAAACACATGCATATATATATGTGGATGAGAATCCAAGTATATATGGTGTAATCCTCCCCAAAACCACCAATACAATTTTTAAAGAAGCATACTAATTCCCCAGTGAACAAACTGGAATACAAATATATTACTTATACTAGGTCAAATAATTCCCAATAATTATAATGTCTCACTCACCAAATATCACAGAAATGTACGGTAATATATTCAATAATAAAAACATAAGTGGAGGTACCATGAATACACTCTCCTACTAAACTAATCACCCTCATACCCCAATTTATTATATACTGGGGCTCCCATTCCATCTTTAACCACTAAACCACAATCAATATAAGATAAAATTTTTCAAATAATCACATACCATGGTCTCATACCCACATATATAAATATCACAGCCACTTAATTATTTGTTGAAATAAACATAAATTATATGAACCACAATCCATATTCCTTCCATTTATACCCCCAAAATGAACTTGGATCACAATGATATCTTTGATCCATACAAAAAAATACTATATCTTATTCCAAGGGGATCGTGCAACAAAATTGAGAGGAGAGTGAATAAATGTAGACATATTTATACCCGAAAATAGCTCAAACATTTACCCGCAGTTAGATGGTATAATCCCCATTCTTGGTAATGATTTGTGGATTTAATTATGTGACTTCATAACTTACCCTCATATGTAAGGTGTATAATAAAACGAATTGAAACACAAAAATATTATTATAAGGATCATAACCAATGTAGAAAACATACTCCTCATTACATATAGTAATAATTATAAGTCATAGATCCTCTACTAATAGTCATAATTTCAATTAAAATTTATGTTGGTTCATTATTATTTGATACCCATCTTGCATATCACACTCACATTGCATCCAAATAAACTATACTGACTCCCATTAGTTGCAATAAGTGATCTTCATAAAAATTTCTTTCAAAGAAATTTTTTTCTGCTGTAGTAATAATATGAACATTTTACTTCAACATCTAAAAACATAATTAAATGAACTATGTCCTTTAAGTGTATCAATGTGAAAGAATTTTATAGGATACAATTGATGTTATATATAGTGATCCTGGTTTTTCTTACACTACTATATCATAATTTTTATTATAAACAATATAAATAATAATACATAATGAGGAACCAATGTTTTATTTTATTGGGTAAAATAGAAACATACATAACTTTTACCACATAAAACATAAACATTTATTTAATTCCTTATTCTTTACCTTCTCATTATCCCATGTGTTCTCCTTAGTACATGTGGTCACCTAAGGATATATATAAAAACTAGTGAGGTAAAAAAGCCCAATAAAAGGATATATAAGATAATGAAACAGTATGAAATGGGGTGATCATAACCATAACATTATCATCATGAGAGGAATTAGTATATAAAGTCTTGGAATGTGGAAATGAAAAAAAATGAAACTTCATGTCTTAGTGGTCAACATCCACATATAGTTGTAAACAAATCTAGAGTCATGTTAACTCAAATTCCACAGTAATAAAAAGATAAATTAAATTTAAAAAATAATTCAAGTGGTATATAATTCTAGGAACATCTATCATATATTATCATTTTCTTTTCACAATATAATTCCGAGCACACCTATCACATTATCCCATTTACAATATCATTCATGCGACATAGAATGTATATCAATCTTGGAAATAAAATAAACCATGGAAAGGAATGGATTTAATTTCCTAAATCATGAATTCAAAAACTTTTTTTCCCAAATTTAATTGGAAATAAAATACAATACATAATAATCATCATCTTTAAGTGAAAGAGAAACAATCTCGAGAGGTGTGTTTTTTAAAGAAGAGTTCTTTAGGAAAACCTTGTGTTTTTCATAATCATAATTAAATAAAATTTAAATCCAATAAAAGGTATTATAATGATGAATAAATTGTATATATGGTATATACTTACCGAAAATGGTGTGAATGAGGGAAAACCCAAAGAATTGGAGTTGGGTTTTGAGAATTCCCATTACAATGTGTATAAAAGATTTATTCACTTCAATGTCCTATATAATCAAATTAGACTCATTAATTAACAATCAAATAACCTTTCATACCTAAATCTAATTCATTATCGTTTTATTAAGTTCATTTATGGTCCTCTGGAAGAGTTACAGATATTAATTTCATCATTTGGGATAGTTTGTTTTATTAGTTTTCATGATCGGTCTGTTTCTATGCATGAATGAAAGTTAGATTAAAATGAGTATTAACATGAAGAATTGTTATTATATGTTATTAATGATCCTATAGAAGACTAAAATATCTTATAAAGGAATTTTTTATATACCCATAGGATGATTCATTAGAAAAAATTTAGTGATGATTGTTTTATGTTTATTGGGGCTGTTTTTTTAACATAATGAACTCATTTTGTTTTATCATTTATTATTATGAGTATAAATTATTTACAGAATATAAAAAGAGTTATAACATAAAATTTAAAATATTTTAAATCATTTAATGGTATTATTAATATCCTTTAATAATTTTATGGAAAATTAAAGTGCATCTCCCATGATGTGGATAAACTGACACATCATGAGCAACGATTTCATTTTTAAGATAAAAGATAGAGAGGGGGAGTTCAATGTTTGATACTACATTAAAAAGATATAATTATATTATAGGAAACATACTCGATTTTTCATTACATTTTGATGAAGGGGGTGAGTAGTGAATAAGAAAATAAATTGAAATTGAAAGGAAATTTAAATAAAAGGAGAGAGGATATGCCTCTGGAGTTCTCCTCTTCAGATCCTCCTCAAGACACCTAGGCTTGCTATTTTTATTATTAAAAGAACTCTTGGACATGGTGTAGGGGCTTGGTAATATTATTTGAATGAGTGTATTTAAGGATAAAATCTTGAGAAGTGTGAGGAGAAGAGGGTGTGAGTGGTGGTATTTATAGTAGAGAAGAGGGGTTTTTTCTTATTATATTAATCATTAGTTAGTAATTTGTCTTTAAAAAAGAAACAATGAAGATTATTAGGACTATATATAGTAATTAGTTCATGTGAGTTCAAACCAATGGTCACTTACATCATCCATGACTCAATAATGACTATAAAATTCAGGTTTTTAGCATTTATAAAAAATTATCATATTTTACAATTCACTCAAAATTAAAATATTTTAGACAAATAAAAAAATAACCCTAACCATTTTTCAATGTGTATAACTATGAAATAAACTCAATTTTATGAAAATAATTTTAAAAATATTATTAATTTAATATTAAACCAAAATCATCATTTACTTGGCAAGTACATATTTTGAAATTACAATTGATTTTCTAACACTTTTTAAAATTAACCAAGGTATTATAAAATTATCTTAAAATCATAAGACATAAAAATATTATTTTATGAATTAATTTTATGAAAATAAATTTTCATTTAAATTATTAAATTAGTAACATAATTTTAATTAAATATTTATGACTTATAAAATACCAACAATTAATTAATAAATTTTAAAATATTTACATTCTTATAATATGATATAATTATATCATATTTTCACATATATCATTCAAACAAATTATTAATAATTTCATCAGTGATTCTACTATTCATTTGTCCGATTTACTATTCGTAAGGGTCAGATTACTATTCCTACGGTCGGGATATTGTTTAATCAGTATTGGTTCGTTAAATTCAAGAAATACTTCTTATTTCATTAATTATTCAATTATAAAGTTTTTATTATGGTCTCGAAGTGATTTTATGTGATTTATACTATGTGAAATTACTATAAAGAGGGAGAAATTCCTTTGATAAAAGTATGGGTCATTACATTCTTTCCCATATTTAAATTTTCTCCCTTGCAATTTAATTTCAGATAAACAAGTGAGGATGTTCTTCTTCACTACCACCTCTAGTTCCAAAGTTTATTCTTTATACATATTGTTTCTCCACAACACTTTGACAAGGTGTGTTGTTTTATTGAAAAGAACCTTATCTCTCTAGTGCATAATCTTTTTTAGTTTCTCCTCATAAGAGAAATCATCTTCCAGCTTTACCATCTATACATTTAGTACATACTAGGGTTATTGTATGTTCTTCCTCATGAGTGATACATGGAAGACATCATGAACTTGAGCCATATTCAGTTGAAGTGAAAATTAATAGGCCATGAATCCTTTGTGATCAATAATCTCAAAGGGATAAATTTACCTTAGGCATTGCTTTCCTTTATTTCCATACAGCATGACCCTCTTCCAAGGTGATATTCTAATAAAGACATTATCCCCAATGTCAAACTCCATGTCCCTTCAACGATTGTCAGCATAACTCTTTTTAGGACACTAATTAGATTTGATATGTTTCTGAATGGCTTAATCCTTCTCTATAGTCTCTTTCACAATCTCAGGTCCAAGTAGTTTTCTTTCAAAAACTTCATCCAAATATATTGGAGTTATACATCTCTTCCCGTACCAAGCTTTATATGGATCCATCTAAATAATCGAGTGGAAGCTATTATTGTATGAGAACTCAACCAGTGTAATATTTTTATCCCATCAACTCTATAATTAAAATGAGGAGACTCTTAGAATGTCTTCAAGAATTTAAATATTCCTTTCAAAATTTCCATCAGTTTGGGGGTGATTGGTCATGCTGAAATTTAATTTAGTACTCAAGGCATATTGAAGACTCCTCCAGAATATAGATGTGAACCTAAGATCATTATTGGAGATAATTTAACATGGGAAGTCTCACCACTTCCTTCACATATATATTTTCATGTTTTTCATTTGATAGTTCTACCCGGATATCGATAAAGTGGGTCGTCTTCGTGAGTCAGTCCACCACAACTCATATCACATTATTTCCATTTGGATTTCTTCGGTAGGACTATGATAAAGACCATAGTGAAAATTTCCCATTTCCACATGGGTATAGGAAATGGTTACATCGTCTCTTTAGACTTTTTTCACTCTGTATTAACTTGCAGACATACAATCACCTTATGATTTACACTACAATATCATTCTTTGTGTTATCCCACCAGAATTGTTATTAGAGATAACGGTGCATCTTGTTACTCCCAGTATTGATAGGGAAATTTGAGATATGTGCATTTTTTAATAGGTCATTCATTATCCCATGTGATGAAAGCACAAGTTGACTCATTACAAAATGAATCACTCCCCTTTCATCGATATGGAACTCTTTTAGCTTCCCTTCATTTACTTCATTCACCATATTTTGTAAATATAAATCATCCTTTTGGGACTCCTTAATCTTATATTGGTTGGATTTCTGAGAAATAATTTGGGAAAGTTAGGATTTATTCCCTACCATTATGATTTCTAAATCCATCCTTTGTATTTCCAAGAAGATATGGTCTCTCTCAACTTACAACATCGGTAGAGTAGCAGGCTCTTTTATGATTAGAGCATTAGTTACCTTGTTCTCCATGCTATGATAATAGTGAATAGAGAAATTTTAGTCTTTAATTAGATATAACCACCTATATTGGTCAATATTGAGCTTTTTTAGTGGGAATATATACTTTAGGCTCTTTTGATTTGTACATCTATCACACTTCACACCATATAGGTAGTACCGCCAGATTTTGAAGGATAAAATCATAGCTTCTAGGTCTAGATCACGCTTCGAGTAGTTATACTCATGGATATACAACTTCAATGTGGATTATTCGATCACATTTTCATTTTACATGAGTAAAATCCCCATTCTTTTCTTTGAATCATCACTATATATCACAAAACATTCTCCAATTTTTGGTAATGTGGGCATAGGTGTTATGATCAAACTTCTCTTTAGATTCTTGAAGCTTTCGTCATGTTATTCCATCCAATATAATTTACCCCTTTCCTTGTTAACTTAGTTATTAGGCTTGAAAAACATGAAAAATTTCTCACAAAACGTTGATTGTACTTATCCAATCCATGAAAAAATGGATTTATGTGACACTAGTGGTCTTGGTCCATTCATTAATTACCTATATTTTTTAAGGTTCTATATAAATTCCCTCATATTTTTATCCGATGTCCGAAGAATGTGATTATTGAAACCCAAAGTTTCACTTTCCATACTTGGTTTTCAACTTATCCTTCTTCAATATAACCAGCACAAGACTTAGATGTTCTTCATGTACCTCCCTACTTTAGGAGTATATGAGAATTTCTTTAATAAAAACTGCCACAAATTTTTTGATGAAATGTATAAAGACACTATTCATCAAATCCATTATGATCGTAGAGACATCAGTATGTCCAAAATAATTCACCAAAAATCATAATGGTCATACATTGTATAGAAGGATGTATTCTAAATATCATCCTTCTTCACCCTTAGCTGATGACATCCAGATTAGAGATCCACCTTTGAGATGTATCGAGCTCCTCTCTACTAATCGAATAATTTTTCAATACTTGGAAGAGGAATCTTTTTCTTTATTGTGATCTTGTTGAGTTCCAAATAATCAATACACATATTCATTGGTCCATATTTCTTCTTTAAAAATTTCACTACTGCACTCCAAGGTGATGCGCTAGGGAATATGAACCCTTTGACCATGTTTTATTGTAGCTGCTTCATTAACTCCTCCAGTTCAATTTGAGCCATCCTATATGGACAATTTGAGATAGGAGTGTCCCCGAGTATGAGTTCTATTGAGAAATCTACTTCACAATCTGGGGAAAGTCTGATAAACTCTTCAGGAAATACATCACTATATTTTGTCACGATGGGAATTTCTTCTAGGTTGATACCATACATTGACTCAACCAATTGAGTGAGGTAAGATTCTTCATAGAGAACAAACACCCACACCATTGAAGGATTTATCAATGGAGATTCAGTATCTTCTATTAATTTTTGTAGTGAAGGATGGGATGGTTTGGAAAATGAAAAGTTATTTCCTTTCCCTGATAGCTGATGTGTGCTCTATATAAAGAGATCCAATCCATTCCCAGTATAGCATCGAATTACACCAATGGAAGTATTACAGGATTCACTTGAAGAATCTTTCCACATACACCAATAATTGAAGTGTCCCTGACATGGGATTCAATGATTGACCAAAAGGTGTTTTTATAGATATATCTACATCATGGTTTTGAGGGTTTCATTCAATAGTTCTGGATAACATCTAATACATAAAGAATGTGTAGAACCATAATAAAATAAGATTTTTTCCATTCTTGAATGAATAGGAATTTTACCTTTTACAACATCATTTTTTTCTCCACTAATGCAGTAGTGATGGAATAATACTTCCCTTGATCCTTTTTATTTGGTGGCTGATGATGCTAATTACCCTCGAAGACTCGATGTTTAGTGATTGGGCTTGCATATGGCCCTTTATCCCTTTGGTTGTAGTGTTATACCATGAGTACTTTTCTACTTTCCTCTACTACATTATACTAAATCATCAAGTATTTTCAACATTCATGATCATGGAGGCCTTGTCTCCCATACTTGAAGCCTTTCCCTATCCCTTGGAGGTAGTTATAATGATGCTTTTTCCCACATTGTTGACATGTGGGTGGTTGAGTTCTCTTTCCACCTTTCTCATGAGATCCTATAGCTTGAAACTCCATCTTTAGTTTCTCATCACTAAATCCCTTGGAACATTATATAAATTATAACTCCACATTGAGATCACATCAAAAAAAACTTTTCATAAATCCCAAAGTCTCATATTGTTAGAGCCTTTAGAATGTGTGGTTTTAGAACACCAAAGAATATATCAGTTTTTCTATCATTGTTGATAACAAAACCCAATGCATACCTTGAAAGCCTTGTGAAATTTTATTCTTAAGCCATGAAATATTACCCTTCCTTTTTATTTATCTCTATGAATTATCTCTCCATATTCGTTCAAAGAGTTTGAGGTGAATAATTGTTAAGAAACAAAACATAAATTCTTCCCACTATATCTATCCAATTTCGCCTCTCAGCTTGCTGTCCTTAATTAAATCCCACCATCGATTGACCTCTCCATACAAATGATAAATATTCAGAGTCACCTTCTCCATATCTGGATATTGAATCATAGAAAATATCTTATCGATCATGTTGACCAACTATTCCACAACTAGTGGATCATAAAATCAACCAAATGTAGGTGGCCATTTCTGCACAAATCAATCGATATCCATTTTCTCCCTCTTTTGTGAAAGAGGAAATTCTATATTATTCAGGTTATTGTTCATAACCTTTAATAGTTGGGAAATAATCTTCATGAAATATTGAACTCCACAACCCAAATAATTGGGGTTGTAATTTGGGGAATTGTTTCATTGTCCCTCACATGGGTTTTGTCCTATTTTCTCTAGGTTCCCACCATTTTCTAAAATAGAAAAGTTAAAAAAAAATATAAGTCAACAAGTCCTCAACAATGTATCCCTTTGTAAAATTAACTCTGAGGTCATAAATTATGTGATACCTATGTTTATAAAATCTTTATATGTGCTAATATATACTTATTCTCATACTATGGGTTTCACTCGAGTTATCTAATCCTAATTTTAAAATTATCTAAATAGTCCTTTCATACTAACTATAGAGACCCCTATTTTTAATACATTACTATTACATCAATTTAATAATAAAAAACATGAAATCATTACCTGATGAGGATCAAAAGGTTTAGTTTCTGGGGAAAACATGGACCATACATAACTTTTACAACATAAAAAATAAACATTTATTTAATTCCTTCTTCTCGGGATTCATATTGTCCTTTGTGTTCTCATTAGAAATGTAGTCACATATGTATATACATCGAAAGGGGGTGAGATAAAATCATAATAAGAGTAAAGATAAGATCATGGAACAATATTACATGTGGGTGAGTATAATCATACATCATTATCTTGATAGGAAGCATTACATAATGGCATGGAATGTTGAAATGCATAATAATGAAACATCATGTCTTAGTTTTCAATTACCACACATAGTTGCGAAAAAATATAGCATCATGTTCATGAATATTTAAAATTCCACATGAGATAAATCACATTAACCAATTAATTGGAGTGGTATATAATTCCCAGGACACCCGTAACATCTTATCATTTACTTTGAGCTATATAATTCATGGCGCACCTGTCACATCCTAACATTTATGTTATTGTGCATGCCACATAAAAAAATATCTAAATTGGAAATAAAATAATGAATGAATAAGATTGGGTTTCATTTAATAAATAATAAATTCAAAAACATTGTGTTCCCAAATGAATGATGGAATAACATAATTGCTATAATAATCATCAAATTTTAGTAAAGAACAAAAATCTCATGAAGTGTATTTTTTAAAGAAGAGTTATTTTAAAAAACATTATGATTCTTATAATATAAGTATAAAACATATATATCCAAGAAAATGTTTGATAATGATGGTTAAATATTATTTAAGGAAGATCCTTACTAAAAATGGGGTGAATGATGGAAACCCCAAATAAAGAGAGTTGGGTTTGGGAATTCCTCTTATCTTGTGTTTGAACTCATTCTTCACATTAATATCCTATATAATCACATTTCATTCATTATTTTAAAATTAAAGAACTTTTAATACATGAATCTACTTCAATATGGATTTATTACGTTCTTTTATGGTCATTTTTATGAGTTATAATGTTTTATTTTGAAATTTAGGAGTGTTCATTTTTATAGATTTCATAATTGGTTTGTTTGTATACATGAATGGATATTTTTTTAAAATGATGATGAAAATACATGATTGTTATTATATGTTATTAATGTTACTATAAAATCATAAATGATATTATAATGGATTTTTAATCATACCATGAAGATGATTCATTAGATAAAAGTCAATGATGTTTATTTTAGGTTAATTTTGGTCGTTTTTTTACATAGCGAACTCGTTTTGTTTAATCATTTAGTATTATGAGTATATTTTATTTGTAGCACATAAAAAGGGATATAAAATTAATTTTAAAATATTTTCAAACCATTTAATGGTCTTATTAACATCCTTGAAGATGTCTAATGAAAATTACATTGCATCACAAAGGATGTCGGTAAATTGACACATCACAGGCGATGATTTCATTTTTAAGAAAAAACAGAGAGAGGGTGGATTTTATTATTGGATATTCCATTAAAATGATATAATTCCATTATATGAAACATACTTGAGTTATAAATATTATTTTATAAAGGTAGGTGAGTAGAGAATAAGAAAATAAAATGAAATTGAATGGAAAAGAAAAGAAAAATAGAGATGATTTACCTCTTGAATTCTCCTCTTGAGACCCTCATCAAGGCACCTAGAATTTGTCTTTTTATTAGACCAAGATCTCAAGGAAATTGTAGAGGTGATAATGAAGAGTATTGGGTAGAATTTAGGAATGGATAAAATATTGACAGGTGTGAGGAGAGGAGGGTGTGAGGTGTGGTATTTATAGTGGAGGAGAGGGGTATTTTCTTATTATTTTAATGATTAATTTATTATTTTGGTCAATAAAAAAATAGTGAGGATTAATATGAATAAATATAGAAATTAGTACATGTGAGTTACAAAAAATGGTAACTTATATTATCCACGACTGAAGAATTACTAAAAAAGTAGGTTTTTAGCATTTATCGTAAATTATGATATTTTACTATTCACTAAAAGCTCATGTATTTCAGAAAAAAATCAAATTTTCACCCTAAACATATTTTTATGTATAGAATTAAAAATGAAATCCATTTTAGGAAAATAATTTTCTAAATATGATTAATTTAATTTTTAATTAAAATCATTATTTACTTGGAAAACAATGATTTTATAATTATAACAAATTTTGTAACACATATTAAAATTACTTAAGGTCACTTAAATTTATATTAAAATAATAAGACATAAAAATATTAATTTATGAATAAATATTATGAAAATAAATTTTCTTATGAATTATTTAATTCATCAGAAAATTGTAATTAAATTTTTATGACTTATTAAAACACCAACACTTAATTAATAATTTTTAAAATATTTAATTTCTTATACTATGATATAATAATATAATTTTTCATGTATAAGATGAAAAAACTTTATTTATAAATACATGGGTGATTTTACTATTCATTTGTTCAGTTTACTATTCATGAGGTTCGTAATTCTATTCATTAGTTCAAGTTACAATTTCATTATTATTAGTTCTTTAACTTATATAAATACCTATTATTTCATTAAATCATCATTTATAATGTTTTTCTTATGGTATCTAAGTGATTTTATGTGATTTATACTATTTTAATTTCCTATAAAAAGGGAGAAATTCCTTTGATAAACGTTTGGTTCATTGAATTATACTTTCATTCTCTCTTCTGGTTTCCAAAATTCCAAAAACCTAAAGTTGATTCTTTATAAATATATGTTCCATTATTCTCCAAACATAATTCCAAATGAACATCATATGAATATATTTCAACAAATATATTTCTCAATCAGTTTTCCTATTTTTGAAACAGATCTCTGACAGATTTTGTTCATTTATAGAATCAACAATTCCCAAGAATCATGGAGGACCATGGTATTTAAACTTCAAATATTTGAACCATTCTATTTTCAACACCTTAAAAATATTTTATGATATTATATTCAATGGTATTCATCAATTCTTCAAAAAACTCATCATGAATCTCTTTCCTTATATCATTGAATCATAATTATCCTGTAATATCATCTTGTTCCTTAACATTTTTTTTCTTTCATTATGATTTTATTCTTTTGGACAAGGATTTCCAAAAAAATCAATCATATAATTTAAATTATTGCATCACTATAGTTTAACATTTCTCTACATACATGCATGAATATCCTCCTTCAGATTCTATCTTTGTCTTATACATATGTCAAACTCTCTATTATCAAATACTGAAAGCTCATGTATGCATGTACATATTTTTTTAGTGACATACTTATCCATGTCAACAGTCCTCAATAATTTCAACATGGACAATATTATTTATGTTTTCCAGAAACATGAATTTATTTCCTAATATAACTCAAACATTCCCTGGCATTCCATACATCAAGAAATCCTTTTAAAATACTTCAGAGACACCATAATTAAACATATATTGGTCTTTTTTTTTGAATTATGTCTAAAGGATTCCTCTTACTATTTTATCATCTTCATCTTTTATGTGAATCTAATATTAACTATCCGGTAAATATTACAAACACACTCTTTTTCCATTTCATATCCCTCAGTCACTTCACATTACTTTTTATTGTTAAATGTAAACATACATTACTATCATGACATTCGGTTATTGTCATTTCATTGAAGCATCAGCTTGTGTATTTATTTTTTATCAACTCATCTACCTTCCAGTTCTTTCTTTTTTTCAACACTTGATTGTATTTTAGTCATGTAATACTTCTTTATCATCACACAAGGTCATCCTTACAGCTAACTTCATTAACATCAAGATCTTACAGCTTTCATCATCCAAGATTTTTTCATCTGTGCTTTAGAATGATAAAAAAATACTCATTAGACTCTAAATATTTCACTTATAACTCATCATTTTCGGATTTCAAATTAAAATTTCATCAAAAAAATTGTATAACTCTATCAACAACCTATCGTGCTTCAACATTCGGTTACATCATCTACTAACACCAATGATGTGTTTTAAAATTGTCACATATTACTGTTTGACATTCAAAATTATTTGGATTTTTTTTATTATGGAAAATTTATTTTGGTATGGGATCGATTTCACTAGGGTATATATCCATTTCGGATTGATGGTTTGGCCTTCATGTGTCTTGGGAATGCGGTCTTTAGGGAATATGATTATTTTTCTACTATGATCCTCAACATCTTCCAGGGAGAGATGTTGTCAATTAGTTGTTTCTGATTGTGTTTCCCTCAACTGGGGGTTTACTATTTTCTGATTTTGGTGATCCATGTTCACTGCCATATATCCATTCTTCTACTACAGAGAGTCACAATATTTTCACATTCTAATATATTATCCTAATCTTCTTGATCATTACATGATAGCTCCTCTATCCCATGTCCTTTTTTCCTTTCATTCTGGAACACCCATCACAAAACCAATACCTCATAATTCATTCTAGTCATTTCACTTTATTTTATTATTATTCATTTTGATATGGGAAATTCAATTCCTCCATTCTTCCATTCCAGAGATTAGAAAGGTCAAGATATAGAATACCATCTGAGATTCTTCTGACAGCTCCTATAGTCCCTGCTCTAGTATAATACTCTAGTGGAGAGATCACATCCCGCAAGCCATGTTTAACCATTATGTATTCATTAATCTTTAGTCTCAACAATAGTTTTTATCTTCTCTAACAAATTCTATACAGGTTCTTGATCTTGTCCCATGTCTTTAAGGATTTCATTGTTTTGATACATTAGTTATGCACTGTATCTTCTTCCTTTTCTCAGTTGGTGTTGGGGTAGTGTCTATGAGTCCACCCAATTATAGGGTTTACATCACCAACATTAGGTTATGGTTTACCGCTAACTCCTGGAGTGACATGGCCTTTGAGGTTGGATATCTTTGTTGGTTTGCATGCATTGAATCTCTGCTCATAACTTCTCAATTGTATGTATTTTATTTTTTCATTCATAATAATAAATGGTTTTCATTGTGTTCATGTCATGGATTTGAACCAAACGGTATGTACTATGAAATATTTTTGTGAATATTTTTATTTGAGTACATTTAATTACTATTCTCGCTCTTCTTGGTACTGTCATGTTCTTATTTTTTCCCTTTGATCTTCCAACTTTTTTCACTTAAATTTATTCCCTTACTGTCACATGTGAGTGTCATACTCCCTTAATTGGATCTATTATGTCACTCACAATTGGTATCAAATCCTGTAATTTTTTTAGTGATGTTTTCTTTTATGTTAACTATTTATACGTTTAATGGTTAGAATGATTTCATTATGGGGATATTTAATATGTGTGCACTACTAGTTCAAAAATGGCTTGTAGATGCCTTAAAGAGTTTAAAAAACCAATAGTTACTATCTATACATATGGTTAATCTATGAAAATCCATGTAGATATCAACCCTAGTTGGTAATGTCAGAAAAAATCCAATGACCACAATCTGATTCTTATATAAAAGAATAATGGAATCAGCTTGATGAAGTAAAATTAATGATAAGAAGAAAAATGTAGATAGATGCAAGATGGAAACAAGATCATGAAAAACATGAATGAAAATAGTTGGCAAGTAAATATTCACACAACTATTTATGTGCTTCATATATTTATTATCCTATTCACATGAATATAACACCACCACCACACCAATTGTTAGAGAAACACACCAAAAGAATACAATAGTGAATGTAATTTAGAGATACCACACAAGAATTCCATAGAAAAAATTCGTACATATGGACCTCATTACTCTAGGATCCAGTGGCGAACCCTGTCCTGAAGATGGTAACAGAAGAACTCAATCTAGAAGTAATCAAACACAAAAATTCAACAACCAAACCATAAGTAAAAAAATAAATAAATAAAAGGCTAGGGAAATAGTATTGTCGCACCTAGACTTGTATCTGAGGACATCACACCTAGACCTATAGCTGAGGAAATCATGCCTAGACATGTAGATGAGAAAAATCAAGAACCCATTGATGGTACTAGTCATGATGGGAATACAATCAGAGAACCGAGGTGTGGGACTGGATGACACATACGTACCCATACAAATCGATGGTGTATTACTTGTACATTTATTGTAATGATATATATAATGATATATATATATATATATATATATATTATTTTAATATTAACATATTATATATATTAACACTAACATTATCATATACTATGACACTAAAATTAACATATAGTATAATGCTAATATTAACATATTCTAAAATATTATTAAAAAATATTATTTATAAGTAGTTTTTTATAATATATATTATGTAATATTATTTTTATTATAATACAAAATACATATTTGTATATATACAATTTATTAAAAAATTAAAATAGTATATATTTATATATTTTATAATAAAATATAAAATAATATTAAAAAAATGTAAAAAAAATTTATGAAAATGTTTAGAATAGAAAAAATATTCTGAAAAAGGGTGGGAGATTTCTAAAAACAACTATTCCTTTATATAACTCTTAAATAGATCTTTCACAAATAGGGCATTCCATAATATGTATTTAAAGAATCCACTCTATAAGTGGAAATGTTATGTTTTGAAACAATAGTATTTTGTGTTATTAAAATTATTTTGTCCTAATTTTTTTCTTTAAAGTATTTTTTCAATTATTTAATATATTTCTAGTTAGTGTGTTACATTTTTTTGATTGTATTTATACTATATATTTTACAGGCTTTCGAATTGGCCAACATGAAATGTTATTGTAATTCAAGAATGTTATTTTGACGATGTATAAATTAAAAAGTATAAATAAAATTACAATGGAATATGATACACTGACTAAGAATATAATAAATAATTGAAAATAAAAAGTGTTCTTTATATATAATAAACAACAAAATTACATAACTTATATATTATTGACTAAAAACATAATATTTACACATTAAAAAATGTATGCACATAAAATATAGTATAAATAACACTTAAATGAAATTTAAACCATTTATGGCACAAATTAAAATTAATTGAAAATAAAATAAATTCCATAAAATTAATGAACAAAAAAAATTATTTTACACAAAAATGTTATATGTAAAAACATTATAAGAACAAATAATATGTTTTGAATCAAAAATATTTTTATATTTGAAATTATTTTTCATTAATTTTTTATATGTTTTTTATTTTTTTTTTGAATTATTTTCTATATATTTAATCATTATTTCAAATTTCATTTAGATTCTATTTAAAATTTACAATTTTTTTGACATTCAAAGCCACCTAAACGAAACATTTTTATATTTCACTTAGTTGGATTTGAAGGAATAAAAGTATAAAAGTATAATAATAGTATAAATGAAATTTAAAACACTGAATAAAAATATAAAAAAATTTAAAAATAAATTTTTTTCATAGGTATAATAAACATAATCTAATTTACATGGCACATACATTTTTATTTAAAATCTTAACATGTACACTTTAAAAAATCTATGGGAATAATTTTTATTATGTATTATAATATTTATTACATTATTATGAAATATTATTAATTATGTTATTATTATTGAATATTATAAATTACATTAATAATAAATAAAAATTATATTATTTAATATTAAGAGAAATAAGTTTTTATTAATGATGCAAATAATATAATTATTAATGTAAAAAATTAAGTAGTTAAAAATATAAATAAAAATAATTATTAATTAAATTAGTAACATGTAAAAATAATTATTAATTAAAATATTATTATTATCTATTTATTATAAATTTAATTATCATTTATAATAATCATAATAGTAATATAAATAATATTTTAATAATAACTAAAGAATTTATTATTGTAAATGTTATATAAAACCTGATTATTTACGTATTTAATAATTATTATTAATAATTTGTTTTATAATGTATATAATTATAAATAATAATATTATTATTTTCATCATCATCATTATTAATCATCGTGAAAATATTAAATAGAAAATAAATTACATCTGACAAATGATTATTATTTATTAATAATTACTAATAATAATATTTATAAATAATTTCATAAAAATTTAGTTAATATTGATTAAATTATAAATTATTAATAATTTTTTAAAATAAATTATAATTTATTTTTAATTAAATTATTTATATTTATTATTAGAAATTATTTATAATTATATATACGTGTGTATAAACTAAACAAAATAATTTTTTTAAAAGACCAATGGGACCCATTGTGAGATATAGGGCCTTCTTTCTAAATTTTCTAAAGAAGGCATTGTCTGAGATAACATCTCATTCATAATTTTTCTAAAGAGGGATATTTTTAAAAAATAATCCACCTTTCCTTACAAAGTCCCCTTGATTGCAATGGTAGATTTTCAAATAGTTTCCCATCCAACATATTTTCAGAAAAAAATTCCCTACTATTAAAAACATCACCCTCTAACATTATCTATGTACTCTACTATACACTACAACAAAAGAGTATATTGTATAGAAATGGTATATTTCAGGAGAAAATTATTAGAAAAGGATTGATCCCATCATACAATATTTCATTGTTTCAGGATCATATCAGATGTACTTTAGCTCTCATAGATGCCACATGAAAACCGTAAGTGCATCTACGGTGAAGATAATGATGAAATATGACTTCTCTTTCGGAAAATAACATGCACATATTTATCTACTATAATTAATAGTGCCATCTTGAAGAGAAATCCCATATTATTTTTATTACGTTACATGTTCTCTTTCATATATTTAGATGTGACATTGGGTGTCTATTAAAATTTCATTAAGTCACCTCATTGTATGACAATGGGTGTCGTCCCCTACTTGTGTTTCCCAACTCTCATTGTCCTTATTCTAGTTTCATCCAATGCTATAAATAAATTATTCACACACTTCTCATGCTATAGTTGGAAATAAATTTTATCTTAGAATGACTAGTCCATTTAAAATAATTATCAATCCAATTACACAACTATAAAATTCTTGGGAAAATTATTAATCAACTCAAAATCTCATCAAATCTTTTCAATGTATTGAGACATTATCATTATAAAACCTATGCTCATCCAAAATTTCTATAAATCTATTATAGTCAATGTGTTCTAATTTTATTAAAACCAGATATATTTCCATTAAATATCATATCAACAATCATATTCTTTAATATTCATCTTCATTATATATGTGTGGCTTCTATTCTATTTTATAAAGCAATCATCTGATGTATATCATCTGGTAATGAATCTAAAGTCTATGTGCATTTCATCATCCAAATAATTAACTTTCGATGAGTTAACCTCTAGGAGACCCTTGGGTAGAATTATATTCTTTACATATCATTGAAAAAAATTAAACACTACTCATCACAATCCGTTTGGGATCTTCATTCATCGCCATTGGATTTGTTATAAATACTCACGTTTATTTGAAGAAAATATTCTTATCTCCCTTGTTGAAAATAAAATCAATGTTTCAATAATTGGGGAAACAATCATTTTATATATTATTTACATTTTTTCTTATCATATTATCTTTCTTTCAACTAAAATTACACAATGAATTACTCTAAAATTATAGAATCAATTTTCCAAATGTAATGAGCCATATATAAATAAAATCCGAGTTTATGAAAATTATGATTACTGTAAAAACCAATATTGACTAATCTAAACCATAAAGGTTTCGATAAATTTTTCACTATGTGATACCAATTCAAATTACATATTTTAGGGTTTTTAAAAAAAATCATTCAACATATTTCATTTTCCATCTTAAAAAAATAGTTAAAAAATCAGAAACTAAAAGTAGGTTTCAACCGTTCATATAATTTTTTTCATCAAAAATAAATTTATCCTATTGGGATATATAATATACATTAATTAGAAAAAATATTATATTTAATATACCTCATCAAAAATAGAATAAAAATTTTCCAAAATTTTAAATTTGATAACATTTCTTTAATCTCACACTTTTGTATTCAAACTCTTAACAATTAGAGTTAGAATACATGGATCCTTAACATTTGGTTGTCTAAATTCATTCAATTCCATCTCAATCAATAATTATATAAACCTCTCACTCCAAATTTACTACACCTAAATCGTTTAAATCTATCTTCCTTGTTTATCATTATTGATACTAATTGAAGTTTGTCATGACGGAATTGTTCTTCAGATCAATGTAAAATACTCCATGAAGGATATCCTATGGAAATATTCTGGACTTTCATTAAACTGTATAAATTAAGTATACCCATTAATTTAATCACCGAAAATTCCATGAACAAAGATAATATATTGAATATATGGGGGAATAATGTTGGTTTTCTTTTTTCGCATTTGATAGAGAATCAAAAATAAGAAGTGTTTCTCATAGTAGAAATCTCTTCAAATCATCTTCAAATTCTAAAATTCATTCACCCATGAATTTCCAATAATTAATCTCCTCGGTTAGTGATTGTTTATTCTATATACATCCACATTTATATATTTGTTGAGATATCTTATTTATATCAAATATCAGGGAACATTCTCCCTTCTTTTAATTTTATTTAATCTCTCTAGTTTCATCGACGAGATCTATTTAAATTATAATGAAAACCATTGGAACATGATTAAAATTATTCATATGTTCATATTCCATTTTCAATTCAATTGTTATGGTACATGTAATTCTAGATACATTCTGCTATTGGTTTAAAAATTATAATTACAGTATAACCATGTCATGAATCTTTAATGAGTGTGTTTGGAAATATTGATGGTTTAAAGCATAGTGAAAGTGCCTTGTGTTTTGTGTTAAATTAAAATTTCTTCTAATTTAGGTTTTCTCGAAACCCATGATGGTATATTTCAGGTTAAATTTATTATTTCTTTATTTGTGATTGGAGAAATAATTACATCATCTTAGGATCCTTTCTTTAATGATATTTTTGATATGCCAAAAATCCTTTTGGATTACCTAATTTCTGCTGTAAGGATTCAAGTGTATAATCCCTCTGGTGGTTATCTACACATTCTCCTCTGATCATTGAGGAACACCAATTGATTTATTGGTGATATCACAGTGAACCAGTGGTCTTTCATTATTCATCTAGATCACTCCAATATCCTTCAGTCATTAAGGATTTCTTATCAATATTGAGTGGAAGAGAGGATTAATTCAAGAGATAGAGAGAGTTGAGGGGATGAAGATATGTTTTTTGTCTGTGATGATTCATTATTGACAATTTTTCATTTAACCCTATACAATAGACATTTCCATCTATTTTCAGAGCTAGGGTTTAGGTTAAAATAATATTTAATTGTGTATCTGCCATTAAATATTATTATAATATTTATTAATCCCCATGAAACATATTATTATTATTATTATTATTATTATTATTATTATTTAATGGCATGAGTGATAACTTGTGCAATAACAAATATTATTTTACTGGATTTTGAGTTAATATTTATCACTAGATATAATCTAAGTCTGAATGATCCCATTATCATTTATTTAGTAATTGGATAAAAATTTAATCATAAATAAATATTTATATCAAGAAACCAAATAATAAATTTTTATTAAATATTCATCATATTAAATAAATATTTTTTATTAACAATTTGTATAATAAATGTCTATTTAATTTTAAAAACCAACGAAAATTGAAAAAAAATTATTCCTAGTTATTGAGAATATTATTTATTTCATTAGTTAAATTTAAATATAATTTAATTAAGTTTAATGGAAAAATTTAATGTTCGAACCTCTTGGATTTATTCTTGATGGAAATAGGTAAACATTCCAAAAGTATAGGATTACATTCAAGTAATGGGTCATGGCCCCCAAGATAAATAAATTAATTTCATAATGGAAAAAACTCATAAGAACTGTAACTATGTAATATATTCCATTTTTCACAATATCCCATAAAATTGATTTTACATCTGTGTAACCGAACAATATACTTGATACGCCATTGTTTGAATATCTAAATTAACAACATATTTACAAAATATCAATGAAATTTAATGCAATGGTTCTATTCCAATAGAAGGAATGAGATATCATCTACCATAAATATGGAAGGGAAAAATTCTTCCACAAATTATCCAGTAATAACATGTCAATTAGAACACACCCAATGTACACCACCTGACCATGAACATATGGAAATACATTTTTTCTCAGAAAATAAATATTCTTGAGTCATTCCATGCATTAATGATAATCTCAAATTATAATAGGCATTACACACTGTCACTTGTAGTTAAATTTTATAACACCAAAACATACAGAATTCTTACTAGAAGGTATGTTCTTATAATATATTTTCTTGTAGATTACTAAGTTAGAACTTCATTAGATGAATCATTATTCACATATTAGTACTCACACATAACATTATACCATCTTTCTGTCCTCTCATAGTACATTACCCTATATATAACGTTATTTTATGAATATCGTCTTAGCATTTCAATGATCTCATCGTAGAGGAGAACTTTTATGACCTTATCATGGTGATAGATACTCTTGGACATTATTACATAGATTTCACGAAAAAAATAAACAATATATCATAAGATATTTTATTAATATTCAAATAATTGTATATACGTGACATCAAAGTAGAAAGAGTTGGTCCAAAGACACTAACTTCATCGAACTCCCACATGGACTATAGTCAATTGAATTTGACTTTTAGTCCACTAGAACTCACATTATAATCATGTTTATACTAATTTAGGTATTTATTCAAGGTATATTTCACATTTTCTTTTATAGAAATACTTATCACTAAAACCGCACCTCCATGTAAAAAATCCTTCAGGTGATAATAGTTTTGAGGTATATTCTTTATCCACAGATGTGGCCTTGGCTCCTTGGAAAGGGACACCACTATATTATTATCATCATATATTGTGATATGATCTTTAATTATAACCAACACATTAATATCTTGTAAAATGTTATATTTTCATATATATTATTTAGTTTCATGAAAATAATGAATATAATCAAAATCTACTATATAATCATTAAACACATCTTGCAGTAAGCTCTTCCAGCTCACAATGCCTCCATTTAAAGATAACATGTATCCGTTTTGTGATTTCATATCATCTTGATATATTTAGAAACTAGCATAATCATATCCTATAATTATGATTTCTACATCTCCATAATATACCATGGTCATATCCTTAATATGCCTTTTCTACATAAGGATAGTCTTAATATTTTGGAAATGGTGGTCACCTGAGGCTGTATGATGTCTTCCCACCACAATTAATTTGTATGTAAAATCAAGTGTAGTACATAGTATAATGTACATTACTGGCCCAATCAGGGTCATGAATGGAATCATTTCCCTTATTTGTCATTCCCCTTGTGTTTGAGGACACATTTTCCTAGAAAGTTGATTTCCATGTGACACTAGAAGAAATCACCTCTTGTATTATTCCATACAAAAACTCTTCAATATAATTTCAATATATAAACTTTGATGTGGGATGAGCTTTCTATTAGATATTTCATTATGTATATAGATCATAATAATATATTTTTCCCTTCCTAAGTCCTCTAAGGTAAATCATTTATTTAATCTGGGCTTAACAGACTGTAAGACTGATATCTCATTTCCAATAAGTAATATATTATCAATATAAACTATTAATAAAATTTCAATAAAACTACTTATTGATACATGTATTTCATTAATTATTTATGAAATAAAATTATATTATGTCCATATAAAACATATTTTTATATGAACTAGATACTTTCATTAATCCATAAATGGTGTGTTTTTCAATTTTCATATTTTTTGAAATCCTTTTCCATCGCAAACCCTTCAGCTTGTGTCATACAGACATCTTCTTTATGGTTCCCATTATACATGGTTTTTTTTTTACATCCATTTTTAAAAACTAGTTGTTATGTTAGGCCATAATGATAAGTATAATAATAATGGATTTAAACAATATAGCTACTGAAAAGGATTCATCACAGCCCATTTCTTGAAATTTTTCAAACCCTATTAAAAATCATCAATCCTTATAGATATTGACTTATTCAAATATGTCAACTTTATTCTTAAATATCCAATTATAATCAATAATATTTACATATACATGAGGATCTGCAAAAATCATGACTTGGTTTGGGTATATAGATTCCATTTCAAAATTCAATATTTTTTCTACATGGAAACATATATCCCTCATTATTTTTTATTATAGGTTATAGAATCTTTATAATCAAATAATAATGATTTATCATAATCATTGAATAGAAAACCATAGAATTACATTTCTCTATCCTCTCTTGTACTCCAACATAATACTCGTTTCTTTGGAATAACTTCTTCTTCCATGGGGATCTTTGAAGCCTGTTCATGTGCCAAATCTTTTGAATATTCAAGAGGAATTCATTGGAATATGTCTCACTACAACTATCCCTATTTGAGATATGATCCTTCTCAAGAAATGGGTGAGTTCTGTCAAACACAAACTTTTTCTTTGAATAATTTTATAGGTAGTATAACTTAATTTTTTTGGAATAGCCTAAAAAATAAAATTTTTGATTTAAGGTGAAATATTGATACATAAAGAGGCCTTAAGAAATGATTCTCAAAACCACACATATATGTATGAAAAAACTGGTTTATTTCCCTCTCATAACTGGTATGGTATACCATCTTTTACATCAGCTGGCACTCGATTTAGTATGTATGATTATATTTGTAATGTATATCCCCAAAAGGATAATGGATGATTCACCTAACTCTTAATTGATATCACTATGCCTAACAAGGTGTGGTTCCTCTATTCTCTTACATTATTCCATTGAGTAGTATAAGGAGGATTGAGTTGAGATAGAATTCCATACTCCAATAAATAATCAACGAAGTCTTCTATAATATATTCTCCACAATGTCGACGTGTATTTTTTTAATCGTCTTACCAAGATGGTTCTCAACGTCATTCTTAAAATTGTTTTAAAATTTCAAAGTAATTTTACGTATACCTCATTTAGTATACATATCCATATCTACTAAAATATACAATAAAATGTATGATGTATGAGTACCCACCCCTTTCATCAATAAGAAACGGTCCATATAAATCGGTGTGAAAAAAATTTAAGATGCTCCTTGGACCTTTCACTATTTCCAATAAATAATGATATTTTAATTTTTCTTTATAAACATTGGTGACATAAACCCTATGGTTTTAGTTCAAAAAATATAAATATCTATATTTTTAATTTTATCAAACATTTTTTGTTTACAAGACCTAGCTGGTGATTCCATATTTGGGTGTGGTATGACTCAGGTGATGTAGTTTTATTATCAATTTTAAATACATGGTTCATATAATAAAACACATAAATACCATTATTTAAATGAGTCTTACAATAAAAAATGATATATTTATAAAATAATAAACATTTATTCTTGAAATTTAAAATATAAATCAATCTATTTCAAGTATGGATACTAAAAAATATTTTTTATAAGATATATTACATAATAACAACCTTTAAAAATAGTATTATTATATTCTTTAATGTGATGTAGTAGTCTTTGATATCTACATCATCAATTTTATCTATTTTAATTTCTCATAGATCTACCAAATATCGGTCAATCAATTTGAATCTACATGGTTTCAATATTTGAATATATTAGTTCGTATAATAATCGGCATCTAATACCCAATTATCTGAAAATAATAAATATCACATGACTAAAAATTCATCTGATGCACCAACATGATTATTTGGTTGTGTTTAGTTTTTCGTCTAGTGTTCCTTCTTTCCACATGTGAAAAAACACCATCATGTTCCTTTTCATTCCCCTTGATCTGTCTATTCTTGAATAGTGTGATGAAGATTTATGATTATATCTCTTTACATTACCCTTTAGTTTATTCATCATAAAGATGGAAGGATTTTTATTCATCAATTACAAATCCACTTAGAAAAGAATATTGAGAATATGTGGTACATATTTCAAAATTATATATATATTAAAATTTACAACATAAATAGAGAATCTCTGAGGGAGTGATGTGAGATTGAGATGGTGTGTATCTCCCCAAGGATTATAAACCATAGAACCTCTAGGTGTTCAGTGTAGCCAATGATCATGACAACATGAGTCCTAGCTAGCACGCCCACCAAAATAATACTCAAAATGAATGCCTGGATACTCTCAAATTGTTCTTATATTTCAATCTTCTAGTAATGGCCCCAAAGGTTCTCATGAATGATATACACATCCATGCATTCATGACACTTCATAAGATCAATTGAATTCGATAATATCATTATGTATTGAATGTCAGCCTCATTGTTCATATGGATTTTATAATGAATCAAAACATCATCACTCACCTCCTTGGTAAGTGGATCAATCATTTAGGAAGATAGAATTTAATATTTCCATTCATGGTATAAAAACCCAAAGGCATATGATCTAATCTTGGATGTTACTTCTATTAATGATATGCTATTTCTCTAGTATAGTAAATTGGGATAGTTTGGTTTATGAAATTTCCATTTTTTATAATTATAAAAGATTTGATTATTTGTTCTTTTATTTTTTGATATTATTTGAGAAATGATAAATTAATTGATTTTATTAAGTCGCCTGATATTTTTTTATGTACTAATAACCCTCAACATGGAACATGGAATATCTAGTTTCATGAAATTTATACTAGAAGGGACCCATATTATCTTTCTTTGTGTTTGATAAATTCATGATGAAAACTACAATAAAGTATATCAGTAGGTGGTCTTTCCAATTGTAGGATTATAGCTCCTGGATACGTTTAGTGGACTCCCCAATCTGGAAATCCTAACTTGAATTTTCCCATTACATAACTCCAAATTCATAATGAACATAATATTTCTACTAAATTAACTACATGTACAGTTAAGTCAACCCAAAACCCTCATGATAACTTCATAATAAAATTATTTTTTCAATGTTTTTCCATGTAAACACATAGTTATATGGTTACACTCCCAATCAAGTAATGGAAGGATTATCCAACATTTATATTAAGTTGAGGTGTTTTAATTTATTTTTCATAGATTTTACATTTTTTATCCTTGAATTGACATGTAAATATTCAGACAATTTTACTTAATTAATTAAACTCATTGGGAAAAACTTTTCTGCGTAATCCATTTATTTAAATTTCACATTTTCACATTAATTGATATATTTATGTGATCACAGTCTTATGTCAATAAATTAAATAATGCATAGAATGTTAGTAATAAATAAATAAATGACCATATCATGTGATTATCTAAAGGCGATTTATTAAGGGGATAATAAATCAACATATAACCTAGGGGAAGAACTCTTTTTTTCTAGTGTTGGCATGAGTTGTAGCATTCCACCCATCCACCTGTGTATCGCTTAGGGTGCCATCCTTAAGGTTACATCTTGGAACGCCTCCATGAACCTTGGGATGATCCATCAATTACATGTATATATATCACATCCATGTAGGGGGAAGCATATGATCAGTTAATGCTAATTATATAAATATCCTTGGACACATTGGCCCTTTATAAGTATAGAGGGAGGGATGAATCATGAGCCATCAATTTAATTTAGTTATTAATAATTGAAAACACATGTAATAAATGAAAATAAATAATATCTAATATATACATTGGTCTTGGTCAAGCTCTTGATTTTTCATACATGCAACAAATATGTTGAAGTAACATGTTAATATTCAATTATTTTTCCCTATTTATTATTTGGATAAAAATGATTTAATTTTTCAATTGATCAATTAATTATTTAGTTCCATTTCATCTTGATGACCATAACAATTTATTTTGTGATCACCATTATTAATGGAATTCAGGTAAAATAAACTATATAACAAATAATCACATGTTTATTAAAAGAAATTAATTGGAAATTTAAAATAATTTATTACCCTTGTTAAATTTTCAGACATCCTTGGAATGCCGATCAATAAAATAATTTTTTAGCACTACATTTTAAAATGTAATGTAATTTTTCATGTCCTTTATTGGGAGACTATGAGGAATGTACTATCGAGCTACAGGTTATGTATCTCACCTTCTGTGTACCTAAGTTACATTCTTGGTGCTTGATAAGTATCCCAGCTAGACTACATAATCTGTACATGCCAAATACATGCTATGTATTTTATTATTCATGTGTCCTTATATACAATTTAAGGACTCTATATGTATTAGTTATGTTGGATATAATGACCTACACAGTGTTTACAAGATATATACAAGTCTTGTATTTCATTTTTCTCTAATATTTTAGTCTCAGATGGTTATGATCGTGTTTATGACCACAATGATTGCATAAATTTTTATACTAAACTATGGAGACTACATGATTTTTACAAAAAATACATATTGTGTAATAAAACATTTCATGTTCCAGGTTGTACTGATCAACATGTCGTGCACAATAAATGAATAGTGTGTAATTACTTCCAGGTGTGTCGTGTATCCCACAACATGGAATGGTACATAGAAAATTGGTATACAGTGTGTACTCTGGATACACATCATGTAATCCCATGTTATATATATATATTCCTTAATTTTTTTATTGAATATCAATTTTTTCTTCATGTATTCTTGTAATTAATAATTTTTTATTCTTGAATAGAGAAAGTATATTTTTTAAGGTATGTTAATTTAAACAACTTGATTAATGAGAGAATAATATATAAATGAAATATTTAACCACTAACAAATATATTGAAAAAAATCAAATAAATAAATATTAATTTCAGTTGTGACCACTCTAACACCACTCAAAGGTTTTGGGTGTGGCACAAGATTCCTTTTATGGGAATTAAATTGTTGTTTATTTTAATTTAGAGTTTCCCAAATCCCAAGAGAGGATATTTCATGTTAAATATTTAATTAACATATTTTAAATTGTGGAAATTCTTACCCTATATTGGGATCATTTCATCAATAAAATTGATTATCTACCATAAACCATTTTGTATTATATTCATTGCGCAATAAGGATTAATGTTTATAATCATTATAATAGTGATCCAAATGTTCTCCTTTGATCTCAGAGCAATTATAATTGATTTTAGAGTTAAAGCAAAAGAAATAAATTTTCTTTTGTTGATAATCTTGATCAATCCATGATCTATATGACTTGAAGGATTTATTCACATTCCTGAGAGTAAGAGAGGAAGAATTTTAGAGAGATAGAGAGAGAAATAAGTCTCTTATGCATATGTTTCTCTGTTCTCAATTATTTATTTAACCCTATTCAATTAAAATAACCATATATTTATATAGATATGGTTTAGGTTAAAATATAATTTAATTATGTACTAGTCCATAAATAATATTATAATATTTATTAAACTCCATTGTACATATAATAATAATTATTATTATTTATTGGTGTGCATGCTTACTTCAAAAATAACAAATATTATTTTATTGTCTTGTAAATTTATATGTTTCAATGAAAGAGGAGTTGTTTTATACAAACTATTAACCATTTATTTAATAATTGGATAAAAATTTATTTGAAATGAATATTTTTTTCCATGTATGAGAAAAAAAATATTTTTTAAATGTTCTAGAGTGTAAATAAATATATTTTATTTACAATATGATGAAGAAATATTTATTTAATTTATGTGATCAATAAAAAATGAGTAAATTTATCCCTTGGTCATGATAATGATATATATTCCATTTATTAAATTCAATTAAAATTAATCAAGATCAAAAAAAAATTAGTGTGTGACACTATAAGATTCTTTATTGTTGGAATATGGGGGGCATGTCTAATGTCCAAGATTATTGTCTATAAATGGGTTAAGGTCCCCATTATAAAGAACATATTGTAACAACCAAGAAAAAATTAGATGAATTGTCACTGTGTAATATAATCCTATTATCTCAATATATCATCAGGTAGGTTTCAATTCCATGTCACCATCATATATGCACGATACGTCCTTCTTTAACGTTCTGAAATAAAAAAATTGTTACACTATGAACAATGAATTTATTATGATGGTTCTATTCCAATAAAACAGAATAGATATTAAAATACATAGTTATGTATGGGATAATAGTTTATTTACTATCTATTAATAACATATCAATCTTTATGAACCAAACATACACTACCTCACCGCAAACATATGGTGTTAAGTCTTTTTTTTATGAAATCTAAGTATGTGTGTCATGAAATTAATTAATGAAAACATTAATGTATAAGGAAGATTAAAAAAACTCTTATATAGTAAAATCTAATAAAACCAAATCATTCTAAATTTCTACTGGTAGATAAGTTCACTTAATCACCCATCTTAGATATTACTATGTGTGAACTTCTGGTGAATAATTCGCATCTGCTTATGAGTACTCACAGCAGAGAGTCTACATAATATGTGTCCAATAAAAGTAGGTTATCAAAATATAAAACTATATTTTAAGAATACCATAATTTCACATTAAGGATAAAATCATAAAAAATTTATATTATGACCTTATCAATGTGATGTATACTCTAAGGAATTATTACAATAAATTCATGTTTAATAATGAAAAATATATAATCAGATATTTTAATAATATTTAAAATTTTAAGTATACATTTAATAAATGTATAAATAGTTGGTTTTAGGAAAAAAATCCAAAACATTTTTATCTTCCACATTCCTTGAGTTTTTCTTCTTTGAATACCTCTCATGAAATTCAATTTCTTCATTAGATATTCTTTCCACTAAATCAATATTATTTCTTATTTCATGGATCTATTCCTTTTATTGTTCTAGCTATCATCCATTAATTTTAACATCAATTACTTCCATTATCCACTCCATGATATTTCATTTTCATAAAATTATGAAAAATCATTTATTTGGTGTTACATCATTCATTATTTTCATCTTTGTTGTATTCTCGTTAGTCAATTTCTTTTCCTTTCTCCCAAAGTTACAACTTCCTTTTATCGTCCGTTAGTTTTTAATGATATTATTGATAATTAATTAATTAATTATAATTATTTTTTTTATTGGTAAATGTAAACCAAAAATATTTATCTTAATGACCACTATCATCATACCTTTCATATAATTTGTCAAGATATTAAAAAAATTCAATAAAATCAAATTTACCATATTCAATGAGAGTTGGTTGAATTTTTATACATTCTTCTCAAAATTATTTTTGTTCTCCCTTAATGTAGGCCTCCTTTTTATCCATGTAGTTGGAATTTTATTCCTATAGTTATTGTTTTGATTTTCAATCATTCCAAATAATCGTAATTGGGAAAAAATATTTTTTTTCTTCATTTATGTTTTAGTCAAGCTGGTGGAAGTATCTTCCCATTCTCTAGTATGAACATATTCATTTTTCATACTCATATAAAATACCATCATAAATTCTTTATCACTTCCACCATAAATGATTCTATATGAATCTTTGTTATTTTTTCCACCCATATTCATTTAGAACCTAATTTTTATTCTAAACTATTATAGTAATTGGAATTGGTTCATTATGTTTTATTATAAAATAATGTATCATTCATCTAAATTTCCAAATAAGGGGAATTATATGATTATTTAAATAACATTCTACCACAAAAATAATACTTTACTAAAGTAACTATTTTGTTAGATATTTTTGTAGTAATGATTTTATAAGAATGATGTGAATATTAACCATGTGTATCCTTAATTTTTCTCAATCTTACTACAAACTCATGAAACATTAAATTTAATTAATATTAATGATATTAATGAGTTATCAATTTTTAATGTTCTACATCCATATCATGAACTAGTTATTTATGAAACATTCTTTCTTTTAGTTGTGATTTTTCATGCTCTTTTTTTCTTCATGATTTAATCTCAAACTGGTAATTCATTACATCTGTCATAATTCATGGATTTTTTTAATGAATTTATATTCAAATATTTCCAAAAAAACTAATCTATATATTTTTTCTTCTTCTTGTAGATATTTATTTTTTGAAATGTTGTAATGATTCTACATTTTATCCTTTATGTTCTATGAGATTCTAGTATGTTTGAATCACCCTGGACAGTGATTCCTCTTTCCCATCTACTTCTAATTCCACCTATGATTTTTCATCTTATATATGCTTGAAATATGTATGAATGTATTTAACAAAATCAATAGAGACATTTCTCATATGATCCTTGACTTCAGAGTAAGAAATATTTTATAGATTCAATTGGTTAATACTCTTCCCAACTTGAGAAATAATAATCAAGAAGGTTAATCTAAATCTATTTATCAGAACAAAAACCACTAAATTTACAATCAGGTGTTGGTGGATCCTATTTTCATTGATTTTGGGATGTTATCCTCCAAAAAATATGATATTCAGTATTCTTATAGTTTCACAATATTTTGGATAAAACCTCCATATTAGAAGCTACGAATATATCATCATTTATTTTCAACTAAGACATCTTTGTAATTTTATTTTATTCCATAAAAGGCAACTCTATAACTTCTTGAAATCTTTACATCATGTAAACTAGTGAATTAAATAGAAAATTTTTAGATCTAATTAAAAGAAACCTACAATATCATGTAACACATTAATAATAAGGTATCATGTTATTAAAATGGTTGGGTAAAAATTACTATAGATATCATCTAATGGAAAGAAATAAACCTAAACTTTTACCCCTTTTATGTTTTATGATCCTCAGTATTGCTTAGGATGTGCAGATATTATTATACAACCACACAAAAAACTATCATATACAATGTATATACTAAAAGGAATATAAGAACACATATATTTTTATAGGTTTTATATGCAATGTGGGAAACCAACTCCTTATTATGTCTAGTTATTTTCCTAATCCATAGATTCTCAATAAATAATTTTATATTTGAATAAAAGTGTTCTGTTGGTGGTATCATATGAGACCCATAATGCACCCTGTAATCAAATAACATCATGCTAAATTATACATAATTTATTCAGTTATAATATTTCCACTTCATAAATAGGTCTTTGGAAGGCAAAATTAACTTCTAATGCAACATCTTTCACATCGTCCTAATCCTCCACCTTTTAGAAACATAATTTAATGATACCTCACATTCATTTTCTTTGATGTGTATAATATTTTTAAGTATCTCTTTATATTTCACTTTAACAATATCTAATGGTTTCTTAATTTCTGAAAACATCACGCTGCTACTTCGGAAACATAGGTTCCATTATACATAAAATTTTAACTCAAATGAACTTCCATTGAATAATGATTGAAATAAAACATTCTCAATTCGTAGCCCAATTTATCCCATAAATCATTGAATAATATCATTTTATTATAGAATCATCGATTCCCAAAAATGTTAGTGGCGTGTGGTCTTCAAAAATCAATGATATACACTTTTTTATTCTAAAATTTTCTAATCTCTTGTATTTATACAAATCTCTTTTTCACTATTTATTGTTTTTATGTAAGTAACCTTCAAAAATTTTCATATGGACATTATTTTACATTTTTTTTGGATTCCATTTTTTTAACAACACTCATGTTTTATATAGCCTTCACTACATTAAAAATTCTTTTCATGTTATATCTATGCTACCACTATTGATCTTCCACTACTCTGTTCGAATTCTCTCTTTCACCTTCCTTTTCCAAACATATCATCTTCATCATGTTTGCGAATATCATATATATAATTTTATGAAATAATATATATATATATATAATGGTATAAAGGATATAATGAAAATAGAGAAATAAGACTATTGGTTTTTGGGTATCTTGTAGTGGTTATCTAATCCCACCTAGTTTAATCTTCAGGTAATATTTTTGAAACTCAAACACTCGCTGAACCAGATTTTGAGGATCCCAAACCCAAGAACATATTTTAAACTATTTACTAACTAATACATTTATATATAATAATATTTATAAATGTATACTTACTATATTTAAGTATGTATAAATATATACATAATAATATGAATTCCAATTTTCAAATATATTAAATATATATTTAAATATATATATATTTATTTATTTATAAATATATTTTTATAAATATATTCATTATTATATATTTGTAAATATTTTTTTATAAATATTACTTTGAAAATATTAATTTATATTTGTAAATATTATATATATATATATATATTAATATTTATTTATATTAATAAATATGTTAAATATATATTAATAAAATATATTTACATATTGATATTTTTATATAAGTATTATTTTATAATATATATGTAGTATATATAAATTTTAAAATAAAAATATTTAATATATTTGTGGATACAAATTAATATATTTAAATAAATATATATATGTAATAGATTTTAAAATATAAGTAAATATTTATAAATACAAATTTATAAATAAATATTTATATATAAATATATTTTGAAATATTTGTAAATATGTATATATAAATATATATTTTTAAAAACATATTCTTTTAAATAGGTTGAGGGTTAAGCTCTCTTTTATTAAAATAAAAATTAAATCCAGTTTTAAATATATTTATTTACATTAATAATAATAATTACTTATTTATAACTATATTTATTAAAACTTATATAAAATTATTAAAACATATTTATAATGATATAAATATAGTTAATTTAATATAAATACATATATAAATATAATTACAAATTTATTTTAAATTTATTTATAAATATATACTAATAATTTTATCATTATGAATAAAGGTGGGAGGAGCTCTCTCAATCTTTCTACTCATGAGAGTTCCACAGAATGCGAGTCATTATATTGGATATGGTAAGGTGGAGTCAAGTGTTCTTAGGGTGGAAACAAACCTAAAGGCTTTGGTCGTCCGACAATGTAAGGATTTGGGGAGGATCTCATTATTCTAGGTAACATCGACATACGGTGGCTGGATTCAAAGTAAAAGGTTTAAAGGGATGTTGGTAGTGTGGAATCAGTGTAAGAGGGCATTAGGGTAGGCACGTACTTCCAGTAGCTTCATTTAAAAAAGGAGGTGTTCCATCAGGGAAGATAGTAATGTGGGTGGTAATGGTATATGTGGATGGTGGCGACTATATCATGTAATGATGGTTTCTTAGAAGTGTGGTTCTATCAGTGGATGATGAAACATATGATCATCCAGACCACCAGATAGCTGGGTTGATGGTCAAATTCTTAGAATAAGATTGTGTTTTCTCCACATTATACCCAACTCTTTAGGGTTTTTCAAAATCTTTGGTCCATCAGGTATTTTTGTAGACCTTAAATACTTTCCCTCTAGGATAGCACTAGTACGGAAAAGGAATCATGAAATAAGTGATGATAATGGATCCAAATGTTAGGAAGGTATTGTAGATGCACTACTAGGTGGGAATCCTTAATAATAGGGACAAGGGTACTGACCCTTTGGTAGGATCAAAAATAATTGTCCCTTCTATATAGGGATAACTGTGAGATTAAAAAATTAAAAAAATATAGAAATACAATGAACACTAGATGTACCATGGAATAACCCCCCAAATGAAAGGGAAAAATCATGGTTTAATAGAAGGATCTCACTACTGTGAAATGAAGGTAAATACTCTTTTTCAGCTATAAGGAGAAACAAATTAAAAATTCTCTCTTGAATATTTGGAGAAACACTTCACAAAATACTGAATTAAAGCTAATGATGTGTTCCTTGAGAATCTAATGATGAAATCCTTTGGGAGAGATCCCATTTTATAGGCTTCCCTTTCCATATTTTGGCCTCCCCTCATGTAAATTCGATTTACTAAATTAAATGGGAGAGTAAAGGTAGGGTGTCACCCAATTGAAATGAATTGAATGTAGAGGCCATTAATATTATTTTATCTCTACAAAATTCGTAGAACATATCTCTCACTTGTAGATTTGATTAAGTACCAATCACATCTCTACACATCTTTCCTATCTACCAAACATGCTTCTCACATCCCTACGAGGCCTCTTAAGGATCGACACCACCTAAACATATCAGAACAAATAACCTTAATCGAGAAATCTCCTATGTATTCTTTAGTGTAAATTTTATCCATATCCACACATCCTTCCTCCACCACATCTCGAAAAAAGTGATATCATATTCTTGTGTTATTAATCCTAAAATGAAAATATTGATTTATTTCAATGTACATGGTTCTATGACTATCACACAAAAATAAAATCTACTCCTATTTGTCCCTAAGAAACTCTAACCACCATTTCACATAATTCACATCTTTTTAATCCTATGTAACTTCCATATACCCCTCTTCGATCATGTATAAGGCCACAAGATAATTTAATTTTTAAATCCAGCTCACAGATCTCCTTGAAATAGTAAAACCATAAGCAGTATTGGATTTCCACCAGTCAAAATCACCAAAAACTTTGATCCTCCATAACATAAAGCAACATATAAGGTCTCCTTGATGTATCTCAGTATCCTCTTAACTGTGTTCTAATGCTCTCATCTAGGATTTTCCATGTACTGACTAACTAATCCCACTACATGTGAAATTTCGGGTCTAGTAAAACCATTGTGAACATCAGGCTCCCCACTACATATTCATATGGCAGTCAAGAAAATTTCATCCTCTCTCAATCACTGCTAGGACTCATCATAGAGGATATGCATAATCTAATGGAAAGAGAAGTAGAATTTATCTTATAATCTTTCATGTTTAAGTGTTTATAGAAATTCATCATTTAATTATCATGTGATATCCACAACATTACATTATTCCTATCTTGGTCGATCTGTACCCAATGAATCATGTTTTGTAAGTCTGATGTCCTTCATTTCAGACTCCTTATCTAACTGTATAGTCATCTTTAATTTGGGATCATTGTTGGGACCTTCAACCAACATGTCATCTACATACAATATTAGAATGATAAAATCATTACCATCTAGTTTCCAAAAATATTCACAAGGAGAAAATCATATTAGTTATACCATATAGATTTCATCATGAAGATCACAATGGTGAAAATTTGTTTTCACATCTATCTTCTCTAGATGTAGAATATATATATCACACATTTCTAGAACTACCTGAATAGTCTTAAGTTTATCAATTGGATTAAATATTTCATTAATATAAATACCTTAATTCTAAGTATATAATTTGACCACTAGTATCATACTATATACTTCCACCTAGTCTGTTTCATCCCACTTGATCTTTTAGACCTTTCACACCCCGACTGACGCTTCTTTTTAATTTAATTATTTTAAGTCTTTATTTTGAGTTGTAGTCAGAACCGGTTTTATTTTAAAAGGAATTTGAGATCTTTGACGGGTGCTCGACCGTAACCACGACTAGGCGTGCGAACGTTCCTGTGCGTGCGACCGCGCACACGACTGCTCAAGTGGCCATGCACGGTGACCAAGCTCAGTTAATAGTGATATTATTTTGGTTGGTTTTATAATAATAATAATAATATTATTATTATTATTATTATTATTATTATTATTTTAGCTAATGTTTTAAGCTGGTCGTTTTTATTATTTTGGTTTTGTTATTATTAGTTTTCTCTTTAGTAAAAAAAAATATTTGTTATTATTAATTAGATTAATTTTTTTTTCTTCTTTTCATTATTATTTTATTCTCTTTTATTTTTCTTTTTATCCTATTTTATTTGCTCTTTTATTTTAATTTTTTTCCTCCTTTTATTCCTTATTTTATTTTATTATTATTATTTTATTTTATTTTATTTCCTCTTGTTTTCATTTTCATTTTTTTTCTTTCCTCTCTTTCTTTTCCTCCCTTCCACGCACCTTTCCCCCTTTTTTTCCCTCCGTCGCGTTTCTTCTCCCCCTCCCCTGGTTCGCACAGCATCTCCTCCCCCAAACCCTAGCCGCCTGCATCTCCCCTCCCCTTCGGCCTTCCGCCGTGGTGCCGCCCTCCTGCCTCCCGCTTGACCCGGCCGACCTCCTCTGCATCCCCCCTTCTATCATCCTCGTCCAGCCACTTCCATCTTTCCGAACCCTCCTGCGCCTCTTCCCCATTTTCCTCCTCCAGTGATTTGGACCGGCGACCCTCCTTTCTTCCGACTCCCTTCCAGTCTTATGCTTGTTCCCTCCTACTTCTAGTCGAATATCCGCGACCAAGGGTCCTACAAAACTACCTGCTAGCCGTGCCCCTCCTGTTCCCATCCGGCGACACCTCGTCGCCCTCCCACTCCTGTTCGGCTCAACCCCGCCGGGCCTCCTCTGGTCGGATACCCGCACCCCCCCTAATCAGACTCACCCCGACATCGGACGAGCCTCCTGTCAAGCACACCGCACACTCTGCCCTCCTATACTTGCCTCGCACTGAGACCCCCCAGCGTGGTTTCCCCGGCCGTGACTCCCTTGGCCATGCCTTCTTCTGGCGAGACTCCAGCTGGCGCGGCACTTTCCGACACCCTTCATCGCGCTAGAACAGCTTCTCAGACTCCTTTCCATTGGTGCACTGTACCTCAGTTCATCCATTTATTTTGGTTAAGTTGCAATTTGGATTTTTGGTTTCGCGTTTGGTCCAATTATGGTGTAATTTCTCTGATTGCTTGTTTTAGGGATTAACTATGTTGTTTGTGGTGTGGTTGTCGTGCGGTGGAGTTTGCGCGCCGTGTTTGCGAAGTTTGGATACCGAAGGTATGAGTTTCCTCATATATGTGTTGTTTTTCAAATTAATTTTATTATTTAATTAATTTAGTATACTCATTGAATATTTTTCTTGGTGCGAATATAGTTTCGCATAAAGTTTACTATGATTTCGATGTGTTTCGTAGTGTTTTCATTTAGTGTGAATGTTCTGATTTTGTGAAAACTCGTGCTGAACTTTTCGTAGTGTTTTATAAACTTTGTTGTGGGTTTATTTTGTCGCGCAAGTGCTGCAAAGTCTGTTTCATCATGTTTCTGGTGTTGCGTCATGGTGCGCTTGGTATTAGGAAGGTTGTTTGAGTGCGTTGTTGGTATAAAGCTTTAATGTGATATTTCAAATGCTTTATAAACTGTTTAATCATTTAATTCCTTTATTAAATTATATGTATAGTGAATGGTCGCTTCCTCGGGGGTTCGAGTCGTCGGCAGTAAGGACCTGTGTATATGCATATGCATGAAAATGTATATGCATGGTGGTGAAGCGGTCTCTGGTTACCCTTGTCAAAAGCTGTGTGTCTTGAGGTAGGTCCCCTATGCCCTAATCTTTAATTAAAATCTCCATTTTTGCTTGGTGTTCTTTAAATGCATATTCTGCTTTTATATGAAATGCACATGCTATATATATATATGTATATACACAAATGGTCATGGTTCTTTAAAAGTGGTTTCCTTAATGATTTTAGTGTGTAATAAGTATTTCCAATGGTTTTTTTAGATTTAAACATGTTTTCTAGCTTTCTTTTAAAGATATAGTACCTTGGTTGTTTAGTTGAACTTTCAAATGGTTTTGGAAACATAAGCGTTGAGTGATTTTGTGTTCAAAAATGAAATGTGTTTATTGTAATTAATTAAGATCGTCTGGCACTTTGAGAATGGTTTGCGAAAGTAAAACAAAACCCCTCTTAAGGCATGCCCCGTTGTTGTAGAAACATGATGTGTGTGTTAAGTGTGTGATTTGTGATATGTGTTTAATAAAGAGGCTTTGCGAGGTTATGTGACGTAAAAAGGGGGATGCGCTTAAGGAGGGAGAACGGTGGTGGATAAGAAAGTGTTATGTTCTTTATATGTTTTTGTTAAAACCTCACCACCCTTTGAAATAGAGCACATGGGAAACCCTGGGTACCTAGGTGGGCGACCAGGACTAGTACGTTAGATGACACGGCAGGGGTTCGTCCCGGGTTGTCTAGCAGGATTGACGCAACAACACTAACTAAACATATGAAATTCTGAGGGTCGTGGCCATCTAAGCCACGTTTTCTGAGGGTCGTGGCCATCTAAGCCACGTTTTCTGAGGGTCGTGGCCTTCTAAGCCACGTTTCACCGAGGTACGAGGTCTCTAGGTTCCCACTTTTCCTAGATACCTATAGGGGCTACCCATGGCGCTCATTTGTGACATGCTACTAGCGGTGTAACTTTCTTTTCAGTTGTTTCACACTTACTGTCTCATTGTGAAAAACCCTATTTCAAACTAAACTGTTTTTCTTACAATTTCGAAAGGTGAATGCACTCTTGGAATCGATTTTGAAAAATATCGTGGAATAGAAATGATTTTCATAAAAATGTCATCTTGTGATTTGGATTTGAAAAGAAAAGAAAAAAACATTATTTTATTATTTCTTATTTTCAAACTAGCATAATTGGATTTCTTTTTTAAAGGTAAGGGCATAGGGCGTGGTTATTCCTTGGCTTTCCTACTGAGCATCACGGTGCTCACGCCTACTTTCATTTTCAGTTTCAGGTTATAGACTTGGATCGCTCTTCGAGCGAACATGGTTATAAGTTTGGTGGTGACCCATGAGGTCACTTGGAGGTATGCCTAGTTGCCTATCTTTATTTTATTTTCCGCTGTTTGTGTTTAATTGTTTTGTTCTGGTTGTTTTTGTTTTTATGTCTTTTATTTTCTGGGCTAAATCGTTCCCAACTGCATGTTTGATGCCCGACACTAGTTGCCAGCCCGTGGGGATCGGGAACGCCCTTCGGGCCATGTCGCGGACCGGGTCGGGCGCCGGGTCGGATGACGCACCGTCCTGGTTCGTGACAAAATGGTATCAGAGGTGGTTTTGTTCTTGTTATTTTGGGGTATCAGGTAGATCGGAGATAGGATTGTCGGTACTCGAGTGGTAGGTGCGAGAAGAGCGTCGCGAACTCTTGCTCGTTCCGATCCTCGAGTAACCAGGGGCAGTCCGGGATCTAAGTTTTGGTTTTGGTCTTTGTGGATGGGGGATGACAATAGGAGTAAACCGGTACTGCGCGTGATCTCACATGGAGTAGCGACCCATGTGATGCCCGAGAGTACGGTTCGACACTCTTAGTGGTTGGTGCTTGCCTAGGGCATGGTCTCCTAAACCATGTAGCCGGGTTGGACACGACCACTAGTCCTCCACCCAGGTGCTTTAATGCTTGTGATGTCTTGCTTCAATTTTGGGAGTTGGCGTGAAATTGTTTTCCTTTAAAAAGTGAAGAGGACTTTGCTGCTGCTCTTATTTGCGGTTGACATGATATTTGGGGTGCGTTTCTCTTGGACCTTGTTTTTGGAATTTGGCGTTGATTTGTCAACGTTGAATTTCTAAAGGGATGTTTTGGGTCATCTGAAATTGAAATGGGCTGTTCTAGAAATGGAAAGCATTCTTGAAATTTGTATTGAAATTTTTGAAATGGGTTTGAAAAGAAAAAGGTATTTTCTGATATTGACAATGGGTTGTTTTGAAAGCGGAGTAGCCTTGTTTCTTTCCACTGGTATTCCTATGGGTGCTTGCATGTGCATATGGACATGATTAAGGGTTAGTTGATGGATCGTGTGGACGGGTGCTTGAGTGGCACGAAAATGCATACTTGCGAGGCACCATGGAATATCATTGGTAGTTGATTGATCTCTAAGGTTGCTTCTTGTTTTCTAGAAAGTGGGGCTTTTTCTTAAATGGGTTTTGTGCAAAAATGGTTTTGGAAATGGAAAAAAAATGACATTGCTTTTAAAGTAAAGATAGATTTTTAAAATAGTTTTTGGGCTTTTTGTGCAGGTGCTTGGTTTTTCAAGTGAGTGTTTTTCTTGGAAAATGAATTGATGTTTTCAATTGGGATTATTGGATTTGATTTGTAATGTTGATGATTGTTTTATGATGTGTTTGGATTTGTGGAAGGCTGGTTTGTGTTTCTTGTTTGCGATATGCCCCTAGAAATGTTCCATGGGTTCAAGCAAGTCTCTCTTAGTTCTTGGCCTGACCCATACTCTTAGTGGAGTGTCAGAGTTGGGTTCGGCTAGGTGGCGTCGACTGTTCGTAGACGTTGATGTCAGTTGGATTCCATTGAGTGATTTGGGAAAGTTGGAAGTGTCTCTGGTTTTGAAGGAACTTCAAATGTTGTGCGGATGTAATATTGTCTCGAGTACTTCTGGTGGAGCGGGACTAAACTAGTGAATGGTGATCGTTCCGTTTTTTTGCAAATGGGGATGTCGCGAGCAATCCTCAAGACAAGCCTCATTCCATGATTGTACCTAAGGACGTGAAGGTGAGGGAAATTGGTTGATCTCGTAGGTTCTCGACCAGTCAACATGCGGCGAATGAGGTGTGTTGACGTTTCTGATGAGCTAGTTCCATGTACCCCAGAAGTAGTGTGGAATCATCGGTCAAAAAAAAAGGGTACAAATTGTTGGTCCTGCATATATTGTGATAAGAGTAGGTCTCTCCTTTGATGAAGAGTGTGAACCAAAGGGACTTGTTCGTGGAGTGCACCTTCCGTCAGTTTGTGTTGCGTGTCGGACAGACCGCTCAACCTCCTATCTCTAGTGTGGTCAGTTAGACACTCTAGGTCGTTCGCTGCAATTCTAAATTGGTATGTTAATAGAGTAGCCGCACGAGATGCGAGGAGAAGTATGCAGACTGCTTTTCCAGCGGAGGAAGTTCCAGTTAGAAGTGGTCAGCTTGTGACTGCGAGGCTGGAGATGCTTCAGACATCAGTGCCCCAGCCATAGGTCTCGGGGTGAAGCTTGCGCGCAGTCAGGACTCGTCAGACGTGGGATGAGCTTGGTCCGACATTAGTCCACAATGTCGGGACGGGGAAAACTTAAATTTCCCTATTGTGGTACCCTCTCCGAAGGCGTCATTCTTGTTGTCAGGGAAATGGATCCCTTTTCTACTTGTCGTGGTCTTATTTTATAGGAGTTTCTCTTGGGCCTTAAAGATGTTCGGAAAAAAAACCATATTCTTGTAAAGCTAGTGGGTGTGCTTCGTGAACCTTCTTGCGGTAGGAGATACACATGTCTTGTGGAAACATTGTGTTCCTTTCTGGTTCTTCTCCTGGTTAGGGGTTTCTACTATCAAAGATATATCACATGGCAGAGTGTTGTTCACTGTAGGAATGATCAGTGCGGGTCAGCCCGTGTGGTGCGTTCACGATGAAGGGTTCAGTCAATGTTGCTTAAAGTAAACTAGGAATGCCCGCGCGGGTTTCGTGGGGTTATGAAATTTTAAAATGGTGGGGAGACCCTGTGCGGGTCTCACCGATGTCTCGTCTTGTGTTAGTTCAACATAGGGAACTCTTAGGGCCAAGCCAGTGTTAGAGTTGTCTGGGTTTGGGAGTCTCTTTGGTTTGGAGAACCAATGTTTCACGAGAACCCTAATATGGTGGGGAGACCACCATAGGAAAAGGTTGTGGAACACTCTGTTTTCAAAGTGCGCTTGGAGGGGTAACCCCCTTGCTTCTGCTCTGCCTGACCTCGACCATGTTAGTTGGATAACTTAAGTAGTGGGTCGCTTGATGAGCATTCGTGGAGATTTTGAGTGGTCCTGATGATCCCTACATTAGGGGTCGGGGTGTTCCATGTTGTAGTTCTGTTTCGAGGTGAATTCCTAGATTTTGGTCTTTTTGCTTATTCTGGTTTTGAGATGTTTGATGCTTTAGGTCATCGACGTTTTGAATGCTCGGTTTTTGGGCGATTAAGGTTTTGTTTTAAGCATCTTCGCGGTCTCGCTTGGAACCCGTGGTTGACTGGGTCTTTTGGGACTTTCTGGGGGCAGAAAGTGTCATGGTGGGGAGAATTGTCACACCCCGACTGACGCTTCTTTTTAATTTAATATTTTAAGTCTTTATTTTGAGTTGTAGTTAGAACCGGTTTTATTTTAAAAGGAATTTGAGATCTTTGACGGTTGCTCGACCGTAACCACGACTAGGCGCGCGAACGTTCCTGTGCGTGCGACCGCGCACACGACTGCTCAAGTGGCCATGCACGGTGACCAAGCTCAGTTAATAGTGATATTATTTTGGTTGGTTTTATAATAATAATAATAATAATATTATTATTATTATTATTATTATTATTTTAGCTAATGTTTTAAGCTGGTCGTTTTTATTATTTTGGTTTTGTTATTATTAGTTTTCTCTTTAGTAAAAAAAAATATTTGTTATTATTAATTAGATTAATTTTTTTTTTCTTCTTTTCATTATTATTTTATTCTCTTTTCTTTTTCTTTTTATCCTCTTTTATTTGCTCTTTTATTTTAATTTTTTTTCCTCCTTTTATTCCTTATTTTATTTTATTATTATTATTTTATTTTATTTTATTTCCTCTTGTTTTCATTTTCATTTTTTTTCTTTCCTCTCTTTCTTTTCCTCCCTTCCACGCGCCTTTCCCCCTTTTTTTCCCTCCCTCGCGTTTCTTCTCCCCCTCCCCTGGTTCGCGCAGCATCTCCTCCCCCAAACCCTAGCCGCCTGCATCTCCCCTCCCCTTCGGCCTTCCGCCGTGGTGCCGCCCTCCTGCCTCCCGCTTGACCCGGCCGACCTCCTCTGCATCCCCCCTTCTATCATCCTCGTCCAGCCACTTCCAGCTTTCCGAACCCTCCTGCGCCTCTTCCCCTTTTTCCTCCTCCAGTGATTTGGACCGGCGACCCTCCTTTCTTCCGACTCCCTTCCAGTCTTATGCTTGTTCCCTCCTACTTCTAGTCGAATATCCGCGACCAAGGTTCCTACAAAACTACCTTCTAGCCGTGCCCCTCGTGTTCCCATCCGGCGACACCTCGTCGCCCTCCCACTCCTGTTCGGCTCAACCCCGCCGGGCCTCCTCTGGTCGGATACCCGCACCCCCCCTAATCAGACTTACCCCGACATCGGACGAGCCTCCTGTCAAGCACACCGCACACTCTGCCCTCCTATACTTGCCTCGCACTGAGACCCCCCAGCGTGGTTTCCCCGGCCGTGACTCCCTTGGCCATGCCTTCTTCCGGCGAGACTCCAGCTGGCGCGGCACTTTCCGACACCCTTCATCGCGCTAGAACAGCTTCTCAGACTCCTTTCCATTGGTGCACTGTACCTCAGTTCATCCATTTATTTTGGTTAAGTTGCAATTTGGATTTTTGGTTTCGCGTTTGGTCCAATTATGGTGTAATTTCTCTGATTGCTTGTTTTAGGGATTAACTATGTTGTTTGTGGTGTGGTTGTCGTGCGGTGGAGTTTGCGCGCCGTGTTTGCGAAGTTTGGATACCGAAGCTATGAGTTTCCTCATATATGTGTTGTTTTTCAAATTAATTTTATTATTTAATTAATTTAGTATACTCATTGAATATTTTTCTTGGTGAGAATATAGTTTCGCTTAAAGTTTACTATGATTTCGATGTGTTTTGTAGTGTTTTCATTTAGTGTGAATGTTCTGATTTTGTGAAAACTCGTGCTGAACTTTTCGTAGTGTTTTATAAACTTTGTTGTGGGTTTATTTTGTCACGCAAGTGCTGCAAAGTCTGTTTCATCATGTTTCTGGTGTTGCGTCATGGTGCGCTTGGTATTAGGAAGGTTGTTTGAGTGCGTTGTTGGTATAAAGCTTTAATGTGATATTTCAAATGCTTTATAAACTGTTTAATCGTTTAATTCCTTTATTAAATTATATGTATAGTGAATGGTCGCTTCCTCGGGGGTTCGAGTCATCGGCAGTAAGGACCTGGGTATATGCATATGCATGAAAATGTATATGCATGGCGGTGAAGCGGTCTCGGGTTACCCTTGTCAAAAGCTGCGTGTCTTGAGGTATGTCCCCTATGCCCTAATCTTTAATTAAAATCTCCATTTTTGCTTGGTGTTCTTTAAATGCATATTCTGCTTTTATATGAAATGCACATGCTATATATATATATGTATATACACAAATGGTCATGGTTCTTTAAAAGTGGTTTCCTTAATGATTTTAGTGTGTAATAAGTATTTCCAATGGTTTTTTTTAGATTTAAACATGTTTTCTAGCTTTCTTTTAAAGATATAGTACCTTGGTTGTTTAGTTGAACTTTCAAATGGTTTTGGAAACATAAGCGTTGAGTGATTTTGTGTTCAAAAATGAAATGTGTTTATTGGAATTAATTAAGCTCGTCTGGCACTTTGAGAATGGTTTGCGAAAGTAAAACAAAACCCCTCTTAAGGCATGCCCCGTTGTTGTAGAAACATGATGTGTGTGTTAAGTGTGTGATTTGTGATATGTGTTTAATAAAGAGGCTTTGCGAGGTTATGTGACGTAAAAAGGGGGATGCGCTTAAGGAGGGAGAACGGTGGTGGATAAGAAAGTGTTATGTTCTTTATATGTTTTTGTTAAAACCTCACCACCCTTTGAAATAGAGCACATGGGAAACCCTGGGTACCTAGGTGGGCGACCAGGACTAGTACGTTAGATGACACGGCAGGGGTTCGTCCCGGGTTGTCTAGCAGGATTGACGCAACAACACTAACTAAACATATGAAATTCTGAGGGTCGTGGCCATCTAAGACACGTTTTCTGAGGGTCGTGGCCATCTAAGCCACGTTTTCTGAGGGTCGTGGCCTTCTAAGCCACGTTTCACCGAGGTACGAGGTCTCTAGGTTCCCACTTTTCCTAGCTACCTATAGGGGCTACCCATGGCGCTCATTTGTGACATGCTACTAGCGGTGTAACTTTCTTTTCAGTTGTTTCACACTTACTGTCTCATTGTGAAAAACCCTATTTCAAACTAAACTGTTTTTCTTACAATTTCGAAAGGTGAATGCACTCTTGGAATTGATTTTGAAAAATATCGTGGAATAGAAATGATTTTCATAAAAATGTCAACTTGTGATTTGGATTTGAAAAGAAAAGAAAAAAACATTATTTTATTATTTCTTATTTTCAAACTAGCATAATTGGATTTCTTTTTTAAAGGTAAGGGCATAGGGCGTGGTTATTCCTTGGCTTTCCTACTGAGCATCACGGTGCTCACGCCTAATTTCATTTTCAGTTTCAGGTTATAGACTTGGATCGCTCTTCGAGCGAACATGGTTATAAGTTTGGTGGTGACCCATGAGGTCACTTGGAGGTATGCCTAGTTGCCTATCTTTATTTTATTTTCCGCTGTTAGTGTTTAATTATTTTTTTCTGGTTGTTTTTGTTTTTATGTCTTTTATTTTCTTGGATAAATCGTTCCCAACTGCATGTTTGATGCCCGGCACTAGTTGCCAGCCCGTGGGGATCGGGAACGCCCTTCGGGCCATGTCGCGGACCGGGTCGGGCGCCGGGTCGGATGACGCACCGTCCTGGTTCGTAACAAGACCCATCTATTTCCAATGGACTTCTATCCTTGAGGTAATGGAATAAGATCCAAAATCTTGTTTTTGTATGGGGCGACAAGTTCTTCCTCCATCTCATCCATCCCTGAAGATACCTTTGGACTATAGGTCAAACCCATAAAAGAATATGGCTTTCCATTATCTATCAATAATAAATATGTAACATCTCTCTCACTGACATAACATGAGTGCCATATTGGTTCTCTTTTATCTCTATTTGACTATTATAGTCATGGATCATTCCGTACATGATCATCATTCTTGGGTAATTCATCAGAGGTAACTTTTAATTCCTTTGTTTCATCATCCATGTTGACTATCTTAGTTTTTATACTTTATTTCTTCGTGTCATTATCAATATTCATTTCAAAATTATACTTTTTCAAAAATACATCTCTTTTGATGATATGTTTGTGGGAAATATGAACCCATAAATGATACCCTTTCACACCATCAACATACATAAGAAGATACATTATCTGGATCTCAATTCCAAATTTGATCTTTCGTAGCCATTGAATAGTACATACACAGGACGTACATATGTATGAAACTAAAAATAGTTAGTTGGTTTACTATTCCACATTTCCATCAGCATCTTCAAATAAAATTAAATTCAAGGGGATTGACTAATCACATTGAAATTGGTATTCACTACATCTGCCAAGAACAAATAGGAAACTCCTATAGTCTTTTCCCACACCCTTATTCTATCCAATAGGGTCTTATTAGTCTACTATTCCAATCCATTCTACTGAGAAATGTATGAAAGCATGAAATATCTCTGGATTCCTTCCTGTTGAAGAAAATAATAAAACTCCTCACATGTATATTCCTTACCATTTCCGGTCCCCAAACACTTAATCTTATTTTTAGATTCAAGATACTCTCGCTCTTTGATTTTTTTTAAGACGTCTAGTTTCATATTAATTGGAAACACCCAACATCTCCTCGATTAGTTATCAGTGAAAGATAAAAAGTGCCTTACGCATCCCATGGACATAATAAGTGCTTTCCAAACATTGTAATGGATAAAATCCAATATCTTCTTAATCATTTTCATTGATGATCCAAAATTCAAACTATGTTTCTTAATCAAAATAAAATTCATAAGAAATTTTTAGGATAAATTCATTAGACCCGATAGAAACTTTCTATGAGAATGAATCTTCAGCCCTCATTCATACATATGGCCAAGAATCTGATGCAATAACATTTTCAACACTTATGTCAAGGTATTTTGTGTGAAAAACATCTTCACACCCATGTATGTTTCACCCATAATCACGTAGAGGTTATTTTAGATCTTCTCTACCTTCATAACCATATGTTCTTCCATCAGAATCATCATCATACTTTGATGTGTTTCTTACATCTTATATAATGAAAATTTTCCAAGTAAATAATGGTCTTCTTGAGGCCTATCACTTGGGATTCTCCTTAAATGGTTCTAAAGACATTTTCATAAATATTCATTTTGATGGTTCCAAATCCAACTATCTACAGGGTAAGATAATTACCCAAGTACACATGTCCTTTTGGGATAGTTTAATATTGATCAATCTATTCCCATAAAGATTTCATATTCCATGTTGCTCATGAGTTTATCTATGAATCATCGAGATGATTTCATCCTTCAGTAGACGTTTTCACTTCACTGACTATTACGTATCCATTTCTACATGTACTAAACATATTTATTTTATATTTTCTCTCACAAAACTTCATAATCCTTTAATATTTGTTGTCATGCCCCCTCTTACTGCAATTGTAACATTTGACATTTTTCTTCTTTCACCATTATTTACACCTTCCATAATTCTAGCTCCCATTGTACCCACACACTATCATTCTTCATCTTTCTGTTAACATAGCTTCCACATCATGTGAGGTCATTAGATTTCCTTCCTGGTCATTTAATTGAATTTCTTCTTCAATACCCGAATTTTCAACATCATTTAATAGTAACATATCTATTAGGATATTATTAGTGATGTTTATGATAAGTTGATTATTTAAATTTGAAAAAATATGGAGTATAATCTCCACACATTTAGTATCTACAATTTTATATAAAAATTCCATAAGAGGAGAAAATAGGGTATTGAGGGTGTTGATATGGTCAGTCACTGATGATGACACCACAAATCAAATATTGTTTAATTTTCTGTTTAGGAAATTTTTTTTGTGGAGTGACTTTTCCTCATATAGCTTTGTTAGAGTATCCCAAATTTCCATTGTCTAATTTTTATATGAAATTTTTAAAAGTACCCAATATACAAAATCCAAATGGATGTTTGAAATAGTATTATCATCCATGTCAATTCATTTCTCCTCCATCACACCTACTAGTTTTTCTCTAACATCTTGTAGGTAATTAGAATTCCACATCACCACTTTCATTTTATTTTCTAAAAGAATAAACTATTTCCATCTAATTTTTTGATATATAATTTTACCACCATTTGAACATGCCAATATTCTTGAATCTCCTTGGTCTATAACCTATCTATTGATTCCACTTTTTAGGATCGATAATAACAGGTTCTTAGTTTCATGGATAATTGAAAGATAAAAAGTAAATTAAAAAATCATAAATATAAATGAACATCAGATGTAATGTGGAAAACCCATCTAAATTAAAGTGGTATAAAACCACAAAAAAATATAATTATCTCACTATGGTAAAATTTGGGTACAAACTCTCTCAAAATTACAAGGATAAAACACTCAAGAAAATATCTCTTTAATATATGAAGAAACACATCACAAAATACTGCACTAAAAGATGATGATGTGTTTCTTGAGAAGCTGATGATGAAAAAAAATTGGGTTATATCCCCTTTTATTGTCTTCCCTCACCCACCTTTTCCTCCCCTAAAATAAAATCCTTTTAAAAATTAAATGGGGGAATAAAGGAAGGGTGTCACCTTCTTAGAATTATTTGAATACGATGGTGATTATTATTATTTCTATATCCAAAAGCCTTCCAACACCCTTACAATATAACTTTCTTTCCTCTTAGACCATCGAGGTGTGATGTATTGGAATTCATCCATGATACTATTTCATATTTAATTCATTCTAAGAATTTATAGAATCAAACACGTGATGTATGAATGGTACACACATGCATCATCAAGTGGTGTCTCGAAAGATAGATTGGTGTAAGGGTAGCCATCATCCAACCCTCCTCCCACACTATGGATGGAGGGGGATGCGACCATGATGTGTAGCCCATCAGGATGAAATGGTTCATGGAAGAGGGTGATGAAACTTTTAGACTAGAATCACATTTTAATGGTTACTGTCAGGGGGAAAAGTAACATTTGACTGGTGACATGGCATGTTGTATACTGCTCAACTAGGGCTCAATGCTGTCTTTGGGCTTTGGGTTATTGGGCCTTTATGCCTTGTTGTATTAGGCCTATTGGGAACATGGGGATTCGAGTCATGTTTGGGTTACCTCTCAACCCAGTTTAAAAAGAGGTAATTTTCTATAAAAAGGTGCATGTGTACCAACCTATTTAAAAAATTAAATCATTATATATATAGTTATATTTTTCAGACTAGTGAATTGGAATTATGCAGGCTACTCACTTTGGACCATTGGGCCATGTTTCAACCTTTGCGCCATCATGGTTTCAGGACATGTTTCTTCTTTCATATTGACCGCGTAGTCTTCAGGTCATGCAAGGTTTACTTATTAACCCTTTAAAAAGATGATTTTCATTTTTAATAAAAAGGGCCTTGGCCCGATCCTGTTTAAAAAAATATTCATAAAATTATTTATAAATATATTTATATAATAATAAATTTAATAAATGTATTAATTTATATATAACTATATAAATATGTATTCGTAAATAAATATATTTATAAATACAAATTTATAATTAAATATATGTATATATTTTTAAAATAAAGTTAATAAGCATTTATAAATATTTGTATAAATAAATATATAAATTTTTAACAGAAAATAATAATATATATATATATATATTGGTAAATAAATATTTGTAAATATAATTTGGATTCAGAAACCACAAAATCATGTTCTAACAGGGTTCAGGTTTTAATGATACTACTTGAACTTGCCCACATTAATAAATAGGCAATATATTTAAATTTACTTTTGTAATACATATATACATATATATAAATTTATAAATAATTTTTTAAATTATACATATTTATTTATAATTATATATATATATATTTATATATATATTTATATAAATATATCAAATAAAATTAAGAAATGTTTCTTAAGGAATGTGGGGTGAGCACCAATTGAAGTGGCCCTCACCCCATTTGGCCAAAAAACGCCACACCATATGGTGCTTTTGGCCCAATCTATGAAGCACCACAATATTTGTTTCTTTGCAATCCCATATCCCCAAAAACCCCAAAAGTTATTTTATAAAAAATTTAAAAATCCGATAAAACAATTTTTCATAAAATGAGATATTTTTTAATAAAATATGTTTATGTTATCCTTTTAGAAATATGTAATTTCCAATTTCCACTTCAATTGGCATTAGGAAGATGTGGGGTGAGTGTCACATCAGTTGGCCTTCACCCTATTTCATTTTAAAAAATTAAATTTAATATTAATTTTCATATATATATATATAATTTGTTATATATATATTTATATAAAAATATAGATTCTAAAAATATATTTAATATATTTATATATTATAAAATATACATTTTTTATATTGTAAAGAATATAATTCTTGTTATAAATATATTTTTTACACAATTATATAAATAAATAAATATATAATTATATATATTTAAAATATATTAAATATATATTATAAAAAAATATATATTTTTATAATAAATGAATTTATAATTTTAAGAATATATATATATATTCAATCATTTTAAATATCTATTTTAAAATATATTTATATATAAAAATATATGTAGAAAAATTTATTTATATTCATAAACCTATTAAATATAAATTTATAAAACTATATTTAAAATAATAATTTATATATAAATATTTTTTAAAATATATATTTAATGTATTTATGTATAAAATTTTATTTACAAAAAATATAAAAAATATTCAAAAATAGATATATTAAAATATTTACATATAAATATTTATTTATAAACATTTATAGTAATGCCCCGAACCCAGAATCCAGGAGCCGGTAAATTATTTTAATACATTGGCATGATTACAAGGAATCATGTCCCGAAGGACCAATCAGTTTAGTAGTCTTGGAAACAAGATAGATACATAAGTTCAACATTACAACCTGAAAATAAAAACAACAATAATTTATTCAATTAGAAATATCAAAAATTCCAAGATTATTCCTACAAGTCACACATAACGAACATCTTCATATCCTGTGAAAATGAAACAAAAGAAATCGTTGTGCTCAAACACTCAGTAAGAGTAAGAAATAAAATAGAATATAACATAAACATTATGCTTGGTGAATAATTGAAAACACATGCCTTTACAAATAGTAAACATGAACACTTTATGGCAGGAAGATGAGCTGAGGAAATAATTCCATAATAAAACATTGTCTTTCATATTCTATTAGTCTAATAACCACATGAAATATCAATATTTAATCTCATAATTATTGAATGAATAATTTCGGACATCATAACCACATAGTTATGGCCTCGTCCCAAGAATACATATAAGATTTTGTTAAGGCCTTGTGCCAAGACACTAGATTGTCTCATGAGACCTACCAATGCCTTGAGGATCTATAGTAGGATCGACCCATCACTTAATATGTCCAATGCATTCTTTATATGAAATGGTTTAAATATAACATAAACATTCGTATTAAACTATCATACGAAATGTCAATACTTTAACCATAAAACATGAATGGTATAAAAATAGCACTTCCAGAGTCAAGCATAACTCATTCAATACAATTTAGAAGAATGTATTATAATAAATAAACCTCAATCAATAATAATTAAGGATATCTACATAGATGAAAATAGTCATCAAAACTTTTTGAGAGAAGTATCCCCCTTTTTCTTGAAAACATTCAAAAGTGTCACTATTTATCAAGAAGCTATTTAAAATATATTTTTGAATGAAGCAGTCCCATACCCCATTAAATCTTTTAAAATGAATTTAAATTTTATAATATTAATGTACATATAAATAAATCTATTAAACCATTTTTAAAACATGGACAATAATGATAAAGATTTAGACGAATAACTTTTTATAAACATTTAAAATTATATTTTAGTTAAAGTTTTTAATGAAATTAAAGACACCTGAATACAAATAATTGAGGCAATAAAAACATAATAATATCATGAGAATAAATGGAATCATGATATATTATGTCAAATTACAGTATATACACCAAAGAAATGTGAATTGGTGCATAACAACAATGAAGTCTCAATGGAATGTAAGTTGAGATGAAATCTCTTATTATGACTATATCCTTAGGTTAAGGATAAATGAATTACATAATTATATGTGAAAAATATAAATACACTAAATATTATTTGATATTCAGTTTAAAAAAATCATAGGACATTCACACCTATTGTTTTAACAACAACACTAATGACTTGGATGTTTAACTCAATGAATGATAATTGATTTAAGATTACTCTTATCAAGTTCATATCGATGACTTGAGAATTTATAAATGGAGTGATTATGTGTGTAAAAAGTATATCCATACAAAGGGGGGTGTAAATTACTAAATAAATAATAAATATTGATTCCCCACATAATCATGGAGTAAAAATAATCAATGAAGCATGTGTAAAGCCCAATGAGTAGAAATTGAAATTGGAAATTCCCTTAATGATTTGGTAACTCACAAAACATACACCCCATGAAATAAGGGTCATACAATGAAGATGTAAATACTGATAAAATATAGTATATTACATCAATAATAAAATCATGGTGAGTATATACACCACATAATATAAAATAATGGCTAATATTGCATGAATCTCATCGGAATAAAATGTTAGATGAAAACGCCTTATCACATTGTAATCAATCGAGTTGTATAAAGAAAAGTTAATAACCACCCAATGAATCATATAATACCATTAATGTGAATATAATAATGATAATATATATCATATTTCACTATAAAATACACCACATGCAATAAATAAGTGGTGAACAATGGAAATATCACAGAATTAAAAGTGAGATAAGAAACCCCTTACCTCAAGTCCGACTTGTCTTGTATGTTCCTTATTATTCCTAAGTAAAAAACATAAGTTAATTTATACTTGATAAAGAAAATTTCTCAAGTTTATTATTCCTTTTATATCACTTATTACCTTGATATGACAATTAGTTAATTATTTGAGTTCATATTGTATATTTTATAGATTTTTGAAACATGAGTCAAAATGAACATGTTATAATTACAAATTTTCCATGTGGTCAAAAGTCCATTATCTCCATAAAAATATAAAAGATATAGATATCATATATATATTATATATCTAGTATATATATATGTATTTATAAAAATACATAACATTTGGAGATAATAAATGAAATGCAACGTTCATGGAGACGGTAAGACGTACGTACGCATGAACGCTACTATCATTTATATTTTGTATTTTAACTGAATTAAAACATAATGATAAATAGTTATATTATAATTACAGTATAATATAATATATAATATAATTAAATATATACCTTATATGACCCATATAAGGCATTAACGAGTCATATCATCTTGAGGGGGCGGTAGTCCGCACTTCCTCAAATGAAATTATCATGTTTTACCCATAATGGAAACCATAAACGAATGATATAAATGGAAAATACAGAAGAATACATAAAAAATAAAAATAATATATATCATATATAAATACATTTAAACTTAATATCCATCATGATAAGTTTTAAGATATAATTGAACAATCATAGTTTCATGTGGCGTTAGTTTTCCATTCACAGAAACAATATGTTCTTTACCCATTAGATGAAGGTGTGTGTAAGTGTAGTTCAAATACTTTTCACAAAAACATACTAGTATATTTAGGATACTGGTGTTGTTATAAAATAATGTAATGAAAATATTTTAGGGGTTTTCGAGGTAAAATAAAATAAAATAATTTAAGAGAAACCATTACATTTAATTCGGGCAACTCCCTTTGGATTGAACTGAAATGACCTCTTAGAAGTGACTAATTCCTAGGGTAAGGCTTCTAGGATTAATATGGGGATCTTGAGATCTTATTTGGGTAGGGTTTTGATATGCCGCGGGGCTTTAGAGGAGTGAGGAATGTGTTAGAAGTAAAATCTTTTTATAAGGGGGAGGAGGGTCTCTTTAGGAAAGTGTGAAAATATTATTTTATTTTACAATTATATTCAGTTTATAATGGTCCAAAACTAATTAAAGTAGAATGAAATATGACTAATGGACTAAATAAAATCTTCCAATAATAATTGGACAGGTTTTGGATGTTATTTTAATATTTATAATCTTATTTATTTGAATCATTTATTATTGAGGTAAATAATTCTTCATTTTTGTGTCATTAATCATTTTTTTATTTGATGTCTAAAAATTATAAAAAAATACCATGATTTATGAATTATTTTTATATTTTTAATGAATATGTATTTTTGAAAAGATAATTTATATAACCCTATGTAAAAATTAATTTAATAAAACATGTTTTTTGTGTCATTTTGGTCTTTACTTTAAACTAATTAATCTAAAGTGTCATTATTACTCCCAAGTAGCCTTATGGGGTCCCAAAATCGACCCAGAGATTTCCATTTTCGTAAATGAATCAAAAAACAAGGATATGAAAAGTGTTAAGGTGATTTTTTATTATTAAAATATTTTTTTACCTTAAATTACCCTATTTACCTTTAATCGCGGTAAATAAAAGTCAAAAGTTATTATTCACCAAAAATTATTTTCCTCTTATTGAACCACATTTTACTTACTAATAAAAACCATGTATGTCGTATTTTTGAAATCCAATTGATAGAACTATTAAAATTTCATTTAAATGGAAATGTTAGTTTTTTAAATACAACTTAATGGTTTCACTATTCATCAAAATTGATGTTTTTCTGAAAAGAACCAAAAATTCAGCCTAAGATATATTTGATATTCCGAATTCAAAAATGATGTATATTTTAACAAATTAAAAACATAGATGTTGAATTAATTAATTTAAAATCAATTCTCGTTATCAAAATAAATAGTGTTTTTAAGAAACAATAACTATCAAAATATTGATATTGGTTTATTTTCAATTTCAAAGTGAAATTAATTCCAATGACCAAAATTGGATTAAATTGTAAAAACAGAATATATTTACACATTAAAAAAAATTAAAAAGATAATATAACTATATAAATAAATTATATTTAAAGGAACTTTTTAATTAAAATATAGTATTTTTCACTATTCATAAAAAATGTATTTTATCAGAAAAATACCAACACTTTACCAAATGTAAATTTGAAAGTCCCGATTCTAAAGAAAATTTTATTTTGACAAATGGATCATAAAAAAGTGACCAAAACTAGATTTAATGAGGGTTCACCATTAAAAGTTGGTAAATCAATCTTTTAAATTCAATTATGGTTAAAATTAGATTCATTCACATTTTAGGCCTCTATCTATTATAGGATAAATGCAAAAACATTTAACAAACATATATAATCATTTTTTAGTTAGTTCTGTTCATTCCTTAAATTATAATTACTTGGTGTTAACTACCATTTAAAATAATATTATTATTTTATTAGTCTCCAACTTAAGATTTTAAAGAAACCCATTGTTGTGTATCAGGTACAGCATCAAACATAGAATCCCCTTTAAAGTAGAATTTTTTTCACAAATATTAATAAATTTGAAAATTTTCATGTTATTTATTTACCAGGGATGTTACATCCTTCCCCCCTTTTGGGAATGGCATCCTCACAATTTTAAAAATGGGCATGGAAACATCATTGAAATTCTCACATCAGAAAAGGAGTCAATAAAACTATTACTTTAAAAAAATAAAGATAAGTATAAAGGCCACCCAAGATTACCCATACTAGGATTCCATGTAGGAAAATATGGATATGGAAGATAAAATAAGTGTCAGGTTTTGATATAGAGGGATATAAAGCATGATCATTAGAAAGTTAACAACAACAAAATAACAAACTTGTGATGGGATAAACAATAATTAGTTTCCCATTATGAAAAGTAAACAACCAATGTTTTATTTATTTTAAGTTACTTTTCATAAATTTGATGAATTTATGTATGATATTGACTATAATTTAAAGAAAAATACTTAATTTTTAATTAGTGTTTCATTCTTTAATAAATTTCTACCTCAAACTCATCCTTTTTTCAAATGATGAGTATTCAAGATGACTTGGTCACAACAGAAGATCTAGAATCAACTTCTAGATAATCACATGATCCACAAAGGATAAAAATATATTTACCTTGTCATTAGATATTAACTAAAACCAAAATGGATCGTACAAGATCGGATGATCCCAAAAAGTATAATCCTTTACAGAAATAAATACAAAACATTATTTCTAAAATTATTCGAACAATAAATGAATGTTAAATAAATTATATTCAATAAAAAAAATTCCTTAATATCATCCAATATAATCCAAACTAATATTGAATCCCAAAAAATAGAAAAATTCGGTTATGTATCCTTCAATGATAAATTTTATCTCCAAATGGCATCGACTACTCTTAAAGTCACGTACTTAAAAGTAATTAACCAAATCACATATTCTCTAGGATAGGTGAATTATTTACATAAATAACCCAAATCACTGTAAATCCACAATAAAAACATAGATAAAAATCCCCCATTACTCCCCAAATTAAATACAATAGTATTTTATTTTCCTTAGATGTATAGTGTTCCCAACAGAGCAAATATATTCCAAAATAACATTTATCACTTAATCACGAAATCATTTTCCTATACTAAGGATATACATTTTATAATACAAACGGTCACAAATAAACATAATAAAATAATTTAACTAAAAATAATTTGTTACACTAAACATGGACTTCTTGTAGTCCATTGGTTGGTGATAAATCCCAATCGTACTCTGGTTGTGGGTTCGATTCCAACATCTTTGTGTGATGTGACGAGTTGTCCCACGGTTTACATGTTGTCCTTTTTCAAAAACTATATTTTATAAAATTATGAAAATGAGATAAATTTTTCAATATAACCATAACATAATTTCACCTCAAATGTTATCTCATACCTCGCATTTTCATCAAAAAATTTAATAACTTGTAATTGCCTCAAACTCAATGATCATTTAAAACCAAATGGCTATTTATAACTATGTCCAAAAGATAATAGATAATTCTTCCTCAAATATCATTTTCACATGACAAACTATAGGGTTACAAATACATGAGAAAAGTATTCGAATGTAATCCCATCAACAAAGAGAACATATACTTTTAAAAAATTTCCCACCATTTATTTCCACATAGCTTCTTCCTTGACCATGAAAATATCATATAGAATAGGTCATTTACTCGGGTAATGGCCAGGTCCCCTACATTTACGGAAAATGACTATAAATGGATTCTTAGGTCCATTTTTATTTTCTTACATAATACTCTTCATTTTTACTTGGTAATTCATTACATTATGTCCTTATTTCCTACACAGAAATAATTTCTTTGTTCCTTTGAGAAACTTTCCTGGGTGTCTCCTTCCACATTTCCTGCATGATGAAAATTGAGGTTTCTTTTTCTCCATGGTCTCCACTAGTGGACCTCTTATCATTCATCACCTTTTTCTTGTTTGTTGAGTCTTGGAGGTGGTTAATATATATTTTTTTGATCATATTTTTGGAAAACTAGTTCGGCATGAACACAATATCTTTTACGCATATAGACATTCCAATTTGTTGCACATTTCTTGCATAGTTCCCACCATGTACATCATGCTCAATGTTACTACGACTTCCATAGAATCCATCTATTGAATAAAACCAGAAAGCATTGTGTGAGTAAAAATAGTCAAAAAATCATTTATAGAATATCATGACACCTTATTTTCAATTTAAAACTCATTAAGATTAACCGTGGTCATTTATTTTCATCTTATATTAAAATCCATTAAATCGGTTTATAATGAAGATGTATTTTTTCCTATGCATATACCCCGGGAGTGTCGTAACCAAGAGTGCAACAAGGCCCGTTGTCGTGTACTAGGATACCCTGGATCGAGCCCGAAACTCCTTGTCATAGTTTTCACTCCTAGGTACATATGTACCATAGCCGCCTCAACCTGCTCGTATCTAGACAAGGATGCATTGCTTGGAAAACACCCAAAATCTCTACATTTAAAAAAATTCTACGAAGTTCTTCTATACTAATCCTCAATGTTTATCTTAGTGTAATGTGCTCTGATCATAGTTTATCTAAATCTAGATTCCAATGTTTGTATTAAACATCCTCTGATACCAACTGTAACACCTCGACCCCCGAATCCAGGAACCAGTGCATTATTTTAATAAATTGGCACGATTACAAGGAATCAAGTCTCGAAGGACCGATCGGTTTAGTAGTCTTGAAGTCAAGATACATACATAATTTCAACATTAAAACTTGGAAAAAACAATAATTTGTTCTATTAGAAACATTCAAACATCCAAGATTTTTCCAAAAAGTCACTCATAACTATCTTCTTCATCTCCTCAGAAAATGAAACATAAGAAAGGGGTGAGATCAAACACTCAGTAAGAGTAAGAAATACAACAGAATATAACATAAACATTAGGCATGGAAAATAATTGAAAACATGGGCCTTTACAAATATTAAACATGAACACATTATGGCAGGAATATGACCTGAGGAAATAATTCCATAATACAACATAGTAATGGGTATTATACTAGTTGAATAACCACATTAAATATCAATAACTAATATCATAATGATGTAATTCATAATGATAAACATCATAACCACGTAGTCAAGGCCTCGTGCCAAGACTAAAAATAAGATTTTGTCAAGGCCTTGTGTCAAGACACTAGTTTGTCTAATGAGACCTACTGATGAATCGAGGTGCAATAGTGGGTTTCACCCATCACTTACATTGTCCAATTGATTACTCATATGAAATGTTTTAAACATAACATAAACATTTGTATTAAACTAGCATACGAAATGTCAATACATTAACCATAAACCATGAATTGTATAAAAATACCACATTCACAGTCAAACATAACTCATTCTACACAATATGGGAGATTGTATTATAATAAATTAACCTCAACAAAGAATAATGAAGGATATTGACATAGATGAAAATAATCATCAAAACTATTTTAGATAAGTATCCCCCTTTTTCATGAAAACATTCAAATGTATCACAATTAATCAAGAAGCTCTTTAAAATAGATTTTTGAATCAAAGTGTCCCATACCACTTTGAAACATTTAAAATAGATTTTAATTTTTAAAAATTAATGTCGATATAAATAAATCCTTAAAACCATTTTTAAAACATGGACAAAAATTTGAATGATTTAGAAGAATAAATTTTTTTAAAACATTTAAACTTATATTTTAGTTAGAGTTCCTAAACAAATAAAATACACATGAATACAAATAATTGAGGAAATAAAAACTTAATAATATAATTAGAATAAAGGGAGTCATGATATTTTGTGTCAAATTACAGTATATACACCAAATCAATGTGAATTGTCACATAGCAACAAAGAAGTCTCAATGGAATGTAAGTTGAGATGAAATCCCTTATAAAGACCGTATCTTTAGGTTAAGGATAAATCAATGAGATAATTATGTTTGAAAAATATGAATACACTATATATGATTTAATATTCAGTGTAAAACAATTTGAGGACATTCACACATATTCTTGTAACAGCAACACTGATGACTTGGATGTTTAACTCAATGAATGAAAATTAAGTTAGGATTACTCTTTTCAAGTTCATATCGATGACTTGAGATTTTATCAATAGAGTGATTATGTGTATCAAAAGTATATCCACATAAAGGGGAGTGTAAATTCCAACATAAATAATAAATATTGATTCCACACATAATCATGGAGTAAAAATAATCAATGAATCATGTGTAATGCCCAATGAGTGGAAATTGAAATTGGAAATTCCCTTACTGATTTGGTAACTCACAAAACATACACCCCATGAAATAAGGAACACACAATGAAGATGTAAATACCGATAAATTGAATTATATTAAACCAATAATACAATAATGGGAATTACATACATCACACAATAAGAAATTGTGGCTAATATAGCATGAATTTAATAGGAATCAAAAGTGAGATGAAAACCCCTTATCACGTTCTAATCAATCGAGTTGTATGAAAAAAAATTAATAGACACAAAATGAATCTAAGAATACCATGAATATAAATGGAATCATGATAATATATATCAAATTTAAGTATACAATACACCACATGAAATAAATAAGTCGCCAACAATGGAAATCTCACGAAATTAAACGTGAGATAAAAAACCCCTTACCTCAAGTTCGACTTGTCCTCTGTGTTCCTTGTTCTTACTGAATAATAAAAATATGTTAATTTATAATTAATTAATAACATTTCACATGTTTATTATTACTTTTATTTCACTTATTACCTTGCTATAAAAAATAGATAATTGTTTGAGTTCATATTTTATATTTTATCGATGTTCGGCACTTGAGTCAAAATGAACTTGTTATAATTACAATTTTCAATGTGAACAATATTCCATTATCTCCAGAATGATATAAATGATTTAGATAACATATATATATATATCCAGTATATATATGTATTTATAATGGTACATATCATTTGGAGATAAGAAATTAAATGCACCGTTCATGGAGACGGTAAGCTGTACGTAAGCATGAACGCTCCTTTCATTTCTATTTTTTATTTTAATGGAATTAAAACATAATGATATATAGTTATATTATAGTTACAGTATAATATCATACAATATATATTTAACACCATCCTTTATACGTCCCATATAAGGTATTAACGAGTCATATCACTTTGAGGGGGGGGGGGTAGTCCGAACTTCCTCAAATGAAATTATCACATTTTACCCATAATGGAAATCATAAAGGAATGATATAAATGGAAAATAAAGAAGAATAAATAAAAAATAAACATAATATATATCATATATAAATACAGTTCCATCTTAATGGCCACCATGAGAGGTGGTAGGATAAAATTGAACAATCATCATTTCATGAGGTGTTAGTTTCCCATCCACAAAAACAATATGTTCTTTTCCCATTAGATGGAGGTGTGTGTAAGTGTAGTTCAAATAATTATCATAAAATATCCTAGTATATTTAGTATACTGTTTTTGTTATAAAATAATTTAATTAATGATTTTAGGGGTTGGAGAAGTAAAATAAAAGAAAATAATTTTAGATAAATTATTACCTTAAATTTGAGTAACTCCCTTTGGTTTGAAATAAAAGGAACTCTTGAAGTGACTTCTAGCTAAGGTAAGGCTTCTAGGATGAAGGAATTGATTTTGATATCTTATTTGTGTAGGGTTTTGATGAGAAAAGGTGCTTGAGAGGTGTGAGAAATGAGTTAGAAGTGACGGCTATTTATAAGGGGAGGAGGGGCTCTTTAGTAAAGTGTGAATATATTATTTTATTATATAATAATATATAAATTTATAATGGTCCAAAACTAATTAAATTATAATATAGGATGACTAATGGTCGAACTAAAATCATAAAATATGAATTGGACCATTTTTGGATATTTTCATAATATTTATAATCTCATTTATTTAAATTGATTATTAATGTGTTAAATAATACATCATTTTTGTGTCATAAATTTTTTTTTTATTTGATGTCTAAAAATTATAAAAAAATACCATGATGTATGAAATATATTTATATTTTTAATAAATATTTATAGTAGAATGGATAAATTATATTACCCCATGTAAATATTAATTTACTAAAATATGTGTGTTTCTGTCATTTTTGTCTTTACTTTAAACTAATTAATCTAAAGTGTCATTATTACTCCCAAGTGGCTCCATGGGGTCCCAAAATCAACCTAAAGATGACCATGGTCGTAAATGACTCAACCAATAAGGTTAGGACAAGTGTTATGATAATTTTGTACTATTATATTATTTTTTTATCATTAATTACACAATTTACCTTTTACCGCGGTTGATAAAAGTCAAAAGTGACTGTTCATCCAAAAATTATTTTCATCTTATTGAACCACATTTTACATACTAATAACAACCATGTATTTCATATTTTCTAAATCAAACTAAAAGATGTAGTAAAATTTCATTTAAATAAAAATTATTGTTTTTTAACAACTACTTAGTGGTTTCACTAATCATAAAAAAATAATGTCTTTCCGAAAATAACCAAAAATTCGGGCTAAGCTATATTTCATATTCTGAATTCAAAAATGATGTATATTTTACCAAATTCAAATCATAGAAGTTTAATTAATTAATTTAAAATTAATTCATGTTATCAATATAAATAGTGTGTTTTTAAGAAACAATAACTATCAAAAGATTGATACTTGTTTATGTCCAATTTCAAAGTGAAATTAATTTAAATGACTAACATTGGATTAAATGGTAAAAAATAATATAATTACACATTTAAACCAATTAAAAAGGTAATATATCCATATAAATAAGTTAGACTATAAGCCACTATTATATTAAAATATAGTATTTTTCACAATTCAAAAAAAAATGAATTTTATCAGAAAAATACAAAAACATTACCCAAAGTAATTTTTATGCCCCAATTCTAGAGAAGAATTTTATTTTGTCAAATTGAACTTATAAAAGTGACCAAAACTATATTTAATGTGGGTTCTCTATAAAAAGTTGGTAAAATAACCTTTTAAAATAAATTATGTTTAAAATTAGATTCATTCACATTTTAAGCCTCTATCATTTATTGGATAATGTAAAACATTTAACAAACATATATAATCCTTTTTTAGTTAGTTATGTTCATTATCTCCATTACAAAAATTAGGTTTTAAATACCATTTAAAATAATAATATTATATTATTATTTTGCAACATAATATTACAATGAAACCCATTATTGCGTATCGGGTACGCCATCGAAAATAGTATCCCCTTTAAATAATAATTTACTTCAAAAATATTAATAAATTTAAAAAATTTCATGTTCTTTATTTACCTAGGATGTTACATTTATTTATATTCTTAAATATATTAAATATAATTTATAAAAATATATTTACAGAAAAAAGGGATTTCAAACTTTGAATTTGGGCTTCTTTCCCTAGGGCCTTTGGGAAACTCTAGTTGACCTTACACGTCTTAGAACAATGGGCTCTGTAATGAATTCCATCTACCCAAAAATAAATATGTTCTATTGATTAATAGTAAACAGAGACTTTGACCAATTTTTTTTAAAACAAGTTTTGGGATCAAACCCCAATTTTAACAAAAGAAAAAAGTGAACCCCTATATAATTGGGTTAGGGACCAATTAGATGTCATGAAACCAAAAATACATATCCAGACACCCCATAAAAAGAATAAGCCAACAATGTGAATCAAACACCTAGAAAAAAACATAAATTTCCTAGAGTCCCAGTAGTCAATGAGAATAAAAAAACACTCAAGGGCCCATGGGTTTTAAAAACACGAATATGTCTTCCTTCACTAGAGTGGTCCCTATCCACCACTAAGAACCTGATCTATGTCCAAGATATCCAATGATATGGATCAAACATCCCTTCTTCTAACCACCACCATCTCCACCCTCCCTATCGACAATGTCAAGATGTCATAAATCCAAAGAACCTGATTGTCAACACCTCCTTTTCCTACAACACCCATCACCATAGGTATGGTGTGAGAAACCATCACTTTTAACCAAACCATTATTTTATTAGAAAAATAGGATGACAGAAAAAGAAGACAAATTGAACGTTGACACGTGAATTGGATTCACTATCTAAAAGGGTTTGATCCACCCTCACGTTAATGGTGTACAGTTCTTGGTGGAAGTATCCCTCAAGGATTTCACCAATGTTTGGGTAAAATCGAACACCAATTTTTGATTTCCCCACTGCACTGATGTTGGGAGATATCTGGAGAATTTCTAGGGTTGAAAAATTAGTTAACACGTAAGAGATCTCATCATCGATTATTTATAAATTGGAAGCGGTGCGAATTGAACCAATTTAGTCAAAGAGTAAATTGGTTTGACTGAAACAAGAAAACTCTTGGTGATGGATACATCATTTCAATCTCATAATTTCTGTCAATGAACACATTGTTTCAACCGAAATGATATTAATCATGGTGAGGGACACACCAAAAAAATTCTGAAAAAACACTCTATTTATTTCAACAAATATGTTGAGTAAAATATTTAAAATATATAAAAATACACCACTTTTATTCATAAATAATAATTATCCAGATAACAAGGGTTCCATTATACATAATAAAGGTATCTTTCTATTTAAAACATTACATAGTATCAATATGTCAACATTTATAAGATATATAGGTTTTCAAAACATTAAACTTATTAACATATAAGATAAACCAGAGATATCTTGCATATAAAGATCATTTATCCAACATCTCATTTTATAGCCCTTTTATGGCCATGTGCTTATATCATTTTCATGAACTCTCTAAGGAGTAAACCCATTAACGCCTATAAGAAGTGGCACCACATCTATGTTCACATAGGAAAAATATTACAATGTGATTCAGTTATTAGAGCACATAACTCGTTGAGTCTTAATATTTTTTTAAAAGTTTAAAACACAACCTCTTGTCATAATGGAAGATATTAACACTAGTAATTTGGATTATAATTGTTAATATCAACAATCATCTTTGTAACTTATTTTTACCCATTAAACACATTGATTAAGATCTAACAAGAGGAAGAGTTGGGTTTCCATTACTGAAATAATTTATTATATGAGCTTTAAACTCATCTCTTTATTAGTTTCATGAATAACCTCTCTCAGTAGAGATTTTGTAAACGGATCTGCAAGGGTTTTACGTGATCTCACATAATCAATTGTTATGGTATCATCTTGCAACAATTTTCTCAATTAATCGTGTCTCAAACTTATATGTATAGATTTTCTATTGTATATGGAGCAATAGTCTCTTGATAATGATTCTTCACCATCACAACTTCTATATATTTGAGGCATTAGACTAGGCCACAATTTAATTACCAATAATAGATTCCTAATCAATTCAGCTTTCATTCCACATGCCGCTAAGGCGATAATCTCTGACTCCGTGGTCAAATGTGAAATACATGTTTTTTTCTTGCTCACCCATGAAACATCACAACCTCCAATTGTAAATAACCATCCAGAAGTGGATTGGTTATCACCCATACTGGTAATCAAACATGCATCGGTGTATCCTTATAATAAAACTAGATAATAATTATAGTATAACCATCAATCTTGGGTATTTCTTATGTTTACAAAAATTCTTGTTATACATATCCAATGATCCACACTAGGATTAATATAATATCTACTCATTTTACATACCACAAAGGAAATATCAGTTCTAGTTAAATTCATCCCATACATTAAAGATCCAACTACACTAAAATATTCAAGTTTTGCTACAACTCTAGCCATAATTATAAAAAGTTTAACACTTGAATCAAATAAATTATTGACATCCTTAAAACCAAGATGATGAAATTTATTTATCATTTTTTTTATGTAATGAAACTGTCTTAATGAATAAACCCCACTATGTTTTTTAAAATTAATACCTAGAATAGTATTAACTATTCCATGATCCTTCATTTTTAACATAGAAGATAATTAATTCTTAGTGTCGAATATACAAATCATATTGGATCCACAAATTAACATATAATCAACATATAAACACACAATTACAACATATTATTTTTTAAAATTTTAATAAACACATTTATCTGCATTATTAGGAGAAAAACATTAGATAAAATAATAGAATCAAATTTATCATGCCATTTCTTCAGAGCTTGTTTATGAAAATAAATATATTAAACTAGTTTACATACATTATATTCATTGACTTATAAAACAAACCCTTATGGTTGTTCCATGTAAATATCTTCATTTAACTCTCCATTTGAAAAATTATTTTTCACATCCATTTTATGAACATACAAATGATTAATTAAAGCTAAAGAAAATAATATCCTTATTGGAGTAATTCAAGCTAGAGGGGCATATGTATCAAAATAATCAAACACATATTTTTTTCTAAAACATTTGGCAACCAATTTTTCATTAAAAGATTGAATGTTACCAATGGAATCATATTTCTTTCTAAATACCCATTTACTATCAATAGGTTTTGAACCTCTTGGTAAATCCATAATAACCCAAGTATTATTCCCTCTAATAGAATCCATTTCATCATTAATTGAATCATTCCAAAAAAACATCTCTAGAATGCAAGGACTTTTTATATGTCTTTGGGTCATCATCTATAGTGAACACCATAGGATACATATTCAGAATATTACTATTTTGATCTCTGTGAACATGAAATATTATGGAATCAAGAGAAATAAAATATGTATGCATATGTTTCTCCATCCAAATTCTTATACTCGGTTTATGTTCAACTCGAGAATCATCATAATTCTAGAATATTGTTTTTGAACTAGATGGAGAGCGTGAGATAGGGACAGGAGGAATCACTTCCTCCACAACAACTCTATAAAACATATTTAAAAAAAACCCTATATCCCTGGATTCAACAATTACATTAGCTCATTAATCCATAATTCTATATGCTTTTATATTTTCTTCTTATCCAAGAAAAACACATTTAATTTCTCTAGAAAACGTTTTAGTTCATTTAGGATTAGGAACAATATAATACACTAAACACCCCCACACATTAAATAAAGAATGATTAGGTATTCTTTCTCTCCAAATTTCATAAGGGGATAACTTTGTTTTTTAAGATGTAATCCTATTATGAATACAACATTCAATGAATAAGTCTTTACCCCAAAAATATAATGGCAACTTAGATTTATTCATCATTCGATTTACTATTTATACTATTGTATTATTTTATTTTCCGATAATCCATTTTGATGAGGTGTGTAAGGAGTACTTATATGGTTAATTATACCATTTTTTCGCATAACTCCTTAAAATCATTCATAAAATATTCACCACCTCTATCTGAGAATAATAATATAATATTTTTGACTAATTGGTTTTCAACTTCTACTTTAAACTTCTTAAACACATTAAATGATTTTTCCTTTTTTAAGAAGATATATACTTAAATATCTATTTTAGTCATCAACAAATGTAATAGAATATATTTTCCCTCCACAAGTTAATAATAAATTTAATTAATAAATATTAGAATTCACCAAATTTAATATATCCAAAAAAAATTCAACACTATGAAAATGCTTCATAAATATTTTAGATTCTACATATGTTTCACATTTATTAAAATAATTTTCAAAATTTATCATGTATTAATTTTTCATTACTTTTAATGAATTTTAATTAACATAAAATTAACGATCATTCCACATATTTGAATATTCTATCAAATAAGCATAATATTCAATCATATTATTAATAGATAGTTGATACATCCTATCGTTTCAATACCATTTCCACACAAACATGTCTCCTTTCAGAAAGATAACATTTTCATATTCAAATGAAACCTGAAATCCCTTTTTACACAAATGGTCAACTGAAACTATGTTCATTCCTATTTCAGGAACATAAAACAAATTGAGAATGGTCAAATTATTCACAGAAGTAAAGTCAATATGCATGATTCCTTGTCCACTATCATTGATGCATGTATTTTTTCTGAGATGTACTTCCTTTGGGATAATATTATCGTCAAATGTTTTGAACATTGAAATATCCCTACCCACATGCACCATTTCCCTAGAATCTAGCCACTATCCCACCATCATCGAAGTCACATTGACTACAGATATCATTGAGACTAGATTTTATTCACTCAGCATATTTGCAGCGGGTTTTTCAACTTTCATTTGATAATGATATTTTCTTGAAAAATTCAATGGTTTTCCCCAAAAAAGAAATATCTATTCTTCTTAAAAGGATTTCCTTTCATCCTAAATTGTTGACTCTTCTTCTTGACAAGTAAGGAATAATTATGTTGTGGAATTCCCTCAACTATATTATCCATGGTATCAAATTGTGAATCCATACACGCATATCTCAACATGAATTCTTCTTTAATATGAATAATCCTTTTCAATTTCTTCAAGGAAATATCATCACATTTTTTAATAAGAGGATTATTGAAATCATTCCACATAGGTGGAAATTTAAGAATAATTTCACCCACATTAAAATTTTCTGGTATATTGATCTTAAGGGAAACGAGAAAACATACTATAAATTGAAGTTCATGAATTTTCTCTAACACGGGCTTGTTGTCAACTATCTTGTAGTTTAGATAATTTTAAACAATGAAATTTATAGGTACATCCTTCCTCCACCCTATACATGAATTCGAGTGCATCCTAAATCTCTCGAGGAGTCTTCATTTGGAAGAAGTATTCGTAGAGATGATTTGATAAATTATTGAGAATGTGTCCTCGACCCAAGACTTCATCATGTTCTTGTTTCTTCCTCATTTCCCAAATGTGCTTGACATGAGTCATGTCAATGGGTGTTCCGTCAACATTTGAAATGGGCTCATTGGGTCTGGGAGGAAGATTCTGTTCTAACATGTAATAAATATTAAACATTGTTAGAAGAAATTTCATTTTATCTTAACACCACGATAAATTTTATCCATAAAAATGTTAATGTTTGACCATATATTGTTTCATGACTTTGAGATATTCAGAATCCATCTCTTAGGTTCTACCATTTGAAACCCTTTTGATTTTTAGAAAAATAGGTAGGAAAAAAGAGAAGACGAGTTGAACCATGATGTGTTAATTGGATTCACTATCCAAAAGGTTTGATCCACAACCATGTTGATGGTGTATGGTTCTCAGTAGAATAATCCCTCAAGGATTTCACCATGGTTTGGGGAAAATCGAACAGCAATTTCCAATTACCCCGCTGCACCGATGTTGTAGAACACTGTAGAATTTCTAGGATTGAAAAATTAATTAACACATAAGGGAACTCATCAACGCTTATTTATAAATCAGAAGAAGTGTGAATTGCATTGATTCGGTAAAAGAACACATTGGTTCGACCAAAATAAGACAACTCTTTGTGAGGGATACACCAGTTTGTCTCACCATTTCAGTTAAAAAACAAATTGGTTCAACCGAAAAGACAAAAAACATGGCGAGGGACACACCGATTCAATTTTGTTAAAACACTATATTTATTTCAATAAATATTTTGAATAAAATATATAATAGCTTCACCAACACCAGGATTTTATAGTATCCCCCACATCGAGCATGGATCTTTCTTCACATCCATCCCCTACAGTGAGCGGGGGTTATCCTTCACCCCAGACATTGGGTAACCCCTCCATCATACGAGGGTTTCATCAGTTCCGTATTCCCACCCTTACCAGTAGTATACCCCTTCCGTTAGGAAAGGATTTTCAATTCACCTATTATTTAGCTAATTCCCCTAGAATTTTGTAGGAAGAATATTTATTCATTCACCTCCACGTCGACCCGAGATTTCCCTTGTTCAAAACACAAGGCTTTCCTCATCCAATTAATTGGAGGCTAGAGATCATTGATCCCCATCTCACTAATGGAATTCCTCTTTTCAGGAGGGTTTTTCCCCCGATCTAGGGTTCCTAGCCACTGCCACAAGCAACCTACCCCACATGGGATTTTACATTATCCTCACCCAATTGTTTTCTTCCAAAAACACCATATATATATATTTATATATATTTATAAATATATATTTATCAAAATATATTTATAACTATATAATTAGAAATATATTTATAATTTACATAGGAATTCTTACAAATATAATTATATAATTATAAATATATTTAAATAATGTTAGTTATATATGTGAGGGTCGTAATTGATCCATTACAATGTTGTGAAACTCTCAAAGTGCTCAAAAATTAATTCATTATTTAATATAAAAAGATAGAGGTTAATAGAAAATAAGAAACATTAGAATGATAGTGAATGAACAAAATTTAATATTAAAGAAAATATTGAAAAGTAAATAACACAATTGATTTTCATCATTAATACTAGTTTGGTCCTAATCCATGGAATTAACACCTCCACAACAATATTTATTATGAAAAGAAATGACCATGCATAAAATAGAGAAAGTAAAAAATTGAGAGAAAATAGACAGGGTTGAAAAAAGATATTTTTACATGAGGTCCCTCCCACTCCAACACTAATAGTAAACTCGAGCCAAATATGGTTGCATTCACCTCCATGTTGGATGTAATCACCCACACAACCCCAACACTAACTGAGAAAGGAAAGAATGTGAAACATGGAATCAATGTAAGGAAAATAATGCACAAGAATCTTATAGCCGAGAACTAACTCTAATAACTCTGGAATGATTTTGTCAAATGTGATAGTGCCAAGGATAGTTATCTCTAAAGATGGCATGGTTGAAAAAACATTGAAAAAACAAAATCTCCAGCAGAGGGGATCTTCAGAACAAGGGGTTAAAAAGGAATAGAATAAGAAAAGTATAAATCCACCTCTCATACTATTCTCTCTAAAATGGAATCCCTTGAGAAGCCCAAAAACGTGCAAGGGAAGAGAGAAGTGATGCTACTAGTAATAATGGTGATGCAGTAGTGAGGGGTTTTGGTTTTCGGGAAAGGCATGCGAGGCCGAAAAGTGGAATGTGGAGAGAGAATTGAAGGATCAAGATGATTAGGCTAGTGAAACTGATTGCATAGAACATAAGCCACATGGAAATAATGTAATGTCAAATGTAAGAAGAATGTAGATCATAAGGAAAACAAAATTCACTGACACCATTCTCCAAAACCACATGATCATGGAGGATCAATGGCCAACATATCTATGAGGAAAATCCAAATGATCAAACCAATGAACCAAATTATACACTAAATCCCACCACCTAACGTACATGGTGGGCCAACAAGAATGTCCAAATAGGAAAATTCAATAGAAAATAGAATCCCAAACTAAACAGATTAAAATTTACAAAACAATAAAAAATGAACATAAACTTGGATTTGAAAATCAAATGTAGTTTGTTTTATTTTTGAAAATTGATTTCATGAAATATTCGAATTTTCATATTATACTATAAATTTTTTTATAGATGGTGTCCTTACATGGACTCTCTAACCTTACAGTATGTTTGGGAAGATTTTTAAATAGTTGAAAATAATCCTAGGACTACAATATCCATCCAACATAGACACTCATAACATTTTCCATTGTGACACACTGTCAACCCGTACCCAACCTCCTACTGCTATCAAAGTACTAAATGATGCTTGGTAAAAAATATGTATGATAAAACATTAAAAAATACATATTATCATCATTCTTACCTAATAATCCAAAAAACTAAGAACTCCCATGCAAATAGATACTTGTAAACACACAACCTTCCTCATGGATAAAATACAATGAATATGAAAACATAGAAAATATAAAAAATAATGAAATTAATTAAAGGCAGTAGAAACACACTACAACTGAAACCATAGATCTGATATGACAGCGTTCTCTACCTATGCTCAAACGGGTAACACTATCCCAAAGACCCGCCATCAAACTGGTGGCTCATCCAAATTTTGTGGGATCCATCCTTGGAATACATAAGTAAGACTACCTATAAACTACACTTATTCCTAGATAAATAGAAGATAAAATAATCTATAGAACATTCATAGTGTCATAACTGGAGAATACCATATTTTTCGGGTCTATACTACCATTATTTTTACGGTCGAGACAACAACTTTTAATATAGTTGGTTCTACCACACTCAAAGCCGTAAAAATTCATCAATGGATTTATATCCTTCCATTGTTTTTAATTGTTTATATACTGACCCATAACTCTCAATAATTGTGGTTATTTTTTAACACCATTACCCTCTTCCATAAAACAATTCATTTGAGGATCTTGAGACAAAACATCATCCTTAACACCCTCTAGTATTATAGAATCATGACCATATATCATCAAGTATTTTAATGAATGGATAGAATCATCAAGGGAAGATAAAAGAATAATATCTCGATCTTCTTCTTTAACATCCACATCTAAATTAGCAAAATCTAGTAGCACATTATAAAATTTATACTGATGGACAAAAATAGATGAACTAGGATTCATATTAAATGAATAAAGTCTCATTTTATTTTAAAGAAAACTAATTAAGGTTTTAGCCATATATAGATGTTCATGTTTTAACCATATTTTGTTAGTTATGGTTTCATGAGAAACTACCTGAAGAACTTCTTCTCATAAGGTTAAGAGTAACATATATTGAGGATTTTCTAAAACACATGGGTCAATATATATATACATACATATATATATATATATATATATATATATATATATGTTGTGGAAGACTGACCATCAGAAGAGATAGTAACAAAAGGTTTTCTGAGACCATGCAAGGCGTCTACTAGTCCACTGTGGACTAGTAGTGCACACATTTTAATTGTACACCTATTGAAATATTTTTCACCATCACACTTCACAATATAAAACATAACAAACAACATCACTAAAATTATTGTAGGATATGATGACAATTGTGAGGGTCAGAATAAATCCAACACAGGGTAGCCTGACTCTCCCAGAGAACAATAATGGACTTGGTTTTGTATGATGTGATGTAATATGTTCAAAGAATATAATAAACAGAAAAATAAGTTGAAATAAAAAACAATAAAAATAATGAAAATATGTAAAATTAAATAACCCAATTGATTTATTTTTTTTGGACCAGTTTTTTCCTACTCCATGGTAAGAAAAACACCAAAAAAAATATTATTATGAAAACAAATAAATATGAATACAATAGAGAAAGTGATAATATAGGGGAAATTTATGAAGACCCCATATTATTTCTATGCATGAGTTACTTGTCACTCTAGGACACATAGTGAACCTGAGATGGAAATGTTAGCATTCACCTCCATGCAAGATAGACTCATGCATGAAACCCCATCACCAATTGAAAATAGAAATAATGGTAGAGTGCAGAATCAAACCAATAAAAAGAAAAAACAAGAAGCTCACAACCATGATCTAATACCAGGAACCCAAGAAGGATTCTCATTAATGGAGGTACCACTAAGGGGGAAAATCTTTGAAGAAGTTTTTTGAACCGAGCTCACATGGTGAGAACTCTCCACTGGATGGGATCACTAAAATAGAGGGTTTTGAATGTGTGGAAGAAGATAAGTATACTACCTATTTATTAGATTCTCATCTCTAGAATAAAGGACCATTGTTAACCAAAAAACTATATGGAGAAATGAAATGTGACACAACCAGTAAAAATGGAGAGGCATTGGTGAGTCTAATGGGATATCAGGTGCGGCAGGAGAGGCATATAGGCTGATAGCGGAGAGAGTGGTGAAGGATCCAGATGATCAGGCTGATGCCACTGATTACACAGAACCTAGACCATATGGTAGTGATGTTATTCAATTATTAAGAACATACTATATACCCCCTTTATTTATTTTAAATGAAATGTGCACAATTTGTGTGAAATATTAATGTTTAAAAATTAAATATAATTTTAGAGAACTATTTGAATTCATCCATATTCAAACATGTATAATGTTTTAATATAACCTTTCATCCTACAAATCCAAATTGCATTATTCGTGTTCTTTATTGTTCCCTAATAAAATTCCCACATTTCATTTGAAGGAATCATGGGACAATTCATTCATTTCAAGGGTCATATGGTCATTACAAGAAGGAACAAAGAATCTGTGATGAAAATGGACCATCCATGATGATTGAGTATCCCAAACTCGAAACTTCTTGAAACTCCACCATATGTCATTGATTATCCCAATAATCATGGATTAAAAATTTAGGTCCCAACTCCAAAAACAATGGGCCCAAATGATTCATTGAATTCCAACACACCATTCTATTCGGGAAATAAAATTAACACACCAAAATCAACGTGTCTCATGATATATTCATCAAATGAAGCATAGATTTTTTATTCTGAAAGAAAAACTATATACAGACTAATTTTTGAATAAATAATTCGTATTTGAAGGCATCTACCTATCAAAAAAATCCATTCTCATTTCGTACATCGAAAAAGTATGGATTGAAATGGACATATTGCATTGTTTAATAAAATTCCTTATCAATGGATCCATAAGTAAAAATTCCTCCAAATTTTTAGAGTAGTCTTCCAAAAATATTATCTAAAACATTGAGGAAGGATATATCTCGAGATTCGGCTTTCTGGATGTCCAAATCATCGATCCAAGTTGAGGGGTAGTTTTGGAATTGAAACTGTCCTCCACCTTGTGGAATAAATACATCACCTCCTCTCCTTTCAAATGGGTAGGAATTTTAGATGAGGGGATCATATATTTTCATGACCAAATCCATGAAAAAGTATTGGGAGTACCTAACATAATCATGTTTTCACTTGAGATTCATTTCCTCCTCTTTCTGTTTTCATTTAATTTTGTGTTCTTTGGTGTTGTAATCTTGTATATATATTTTTGTAATTCCCTTTTAATGCATGGTTATTCATAAATATCTCTTATTATCATCCACCTTCTATAGTATAATATTAATGTTCATAAAATGATTTAAATCATGTTACAACCCCTTCCCTTATTTTTCTTCCTCATATAACCTAAAGCATTTTTTAACTCTCTTCAAAAATCATGTGTGTGTTCAATGAACTACTCTTTTCTTATCCCATTATTTCTACATTATTTATAAGTCATAATCATAAAAATATTTAAATAGATTAATAATAATTTCAATGTTTGTGTAAATATACTATTGGGATGAGTTATAATTTGGGGATATTAAGTGATTGAGAGGTTTTGCTCGATGAGTATTTTTGGAGTTAATATTTTTTATGTTGAACATTATATGTCATGGATTAATGAAATGTTTTGTTTAATATGTGGATTCCATGGATTTTTGGAACAAAAAATACACTACCATAAACAAGTAATGGTGACGATCAGAACCCTAATTTATGTTACTACATGGATTAAAGATTTAACACTTGGGAATTCCGATCAAAGTCATCTTGTGAAGTGGATATTAATTTAATACAATATAAATACATGCTCTAGGATATCATAAGGTTAAATCCCCAATAATAAAATCACCCTTATATTTATCTATATTTTAAATCAAACATCATCCATAAATTATTTAATATTCTCTACATACAAACCCCCCCAATAGAAATACAATAAACTAAAAACAATCGACTATTAAAATGTATCATCATTGAGGATTTGAAAGGGGAACAGTTTTTTTCAATGACAGATCATTGATCTTGTTATCACAAGTTATGAATTAAAGAATATAATATTTCAAAAACCAAATTTCAGAGAAGGTGTATCCATTAGGTGTATCGTTTCATGCCATTTGGTCTAATAAATGATACTAAAATATTTATGGCTTTGATAAACAATATTTTCCTTGATTATATCGATACAATCATGGTGGCCTTTATAGATGACATATTGGTTTACTCCATGTTGGAGGAGGACCATGTGCATCATATGAGAGCAACTTTGTAATTTTAGTGAAATCACCTACTTTTTCCAAGATATTGAAATGTAATTTATGGATTTGGGATGTAAAGTTCTTGGGATACATGGTCTTGAATCATGGTATTCATATTAATCCTTATAAGGTGAAATCTGTTGTGATGTGGGAGAGACAATGTATTGTTTTTGATATTCAAAGATTCATCGGTTTAGATGGATATTATTTTCAGTTACTAAAGGATTTCATGAAGTTGGATTCTTGGATGACTTATTTAACTAGGAAGGGGTTAAATCATTGTTGAATGAGAAACTTCATATTTCTTCTTTTGATATGAAACGTATTTTGAAATCTACATTGGTGTTGACTCTTCCATACGCTAGGCAGGGCTATGTGTTGTATTATGATGAATCATATTTTGGTTTGAGTTGCGTTATTATATAGGGTGATAACATACTTTCCTATGGCCATAAATAGCTTATTCCACAAGAGAATAATTATCTAATCCATTACCTAGAACATACAATAGTAATTCATGCATTCAAGTGCTATAGACATTACCTTTTCAAATAATGTATTACAATGTATTCTGACCATAAGACGTTGAGTTATATCCTCTCTCAAAAATATTTGAATACCTTCTAGAGGCGTTGGGTGGAGTACCTACAATATATTGATATTTCATGTACCACGCCGAAAGAGAATTTCATTTCTAATTAATTGAGAAAGAATATTATGTACCAGGCTATAAAAGAATCATCAAAAGAGTGGAACATGATGGATATTTTTACATAGTTTCATATTGGAGTTTGGGATGTTGGGTCCAAGGTTGTCTTAGACAATGTTTAGTTGACTTCATCTATTCGTGAGATGGTTCTTCAGGAACAACATGTAGACGATGAATTCCATGGAATTAGGAACTCTAATTATGGTGGGGATACTACTATTGAGGGGTCATTCTCTATAGTGGGTATCTTATGTTTCTAGAACTGGTATGAGTATCATTTCCTGTAAGTAAATCTGTGATGGGGGGCTTCCATAATTCCCAAGGGATATTTCACCTAAGAACCAAAAATATGTTTTATGACATGAAACAAATATTCTGGAGGTTAGGTATGATATGAGAAATATCTTACATTGTTTTTAGCTACTATACATGCCAACAGGTCAAGGAAAAGCATAGGAGACATTTAGGTTCCCTCTAGCTACTTACAATACCAATGTGAAAGTGGGATGAGATTGCTATGGAATTTTTTGTCTGGGTTTCTGCGTACCAAGAGAATGTAGAATGATACATGGGTTGTGTCGAAAAACTAACCAAATAGGCTCACTTTATACCCATTATTGATGCCTCCAAAGTGATAGAGCTTTGAAATATCCATGTGAGAGATATTGTTCATTTGTATGGATTTATATCGGTTATAATCTTGGATAGGTATCCCTATTTTACTTATTTCTTTTAGTAATGCCTTCAAGAATAACCGGGATATTAGGTTCATTTGAGTACGACCTAACAGATGTATATAGATGGATTGACAAAGGGGATTGTATAGATTCATGAGGATATGATTTTTGCCTGCGTCCACAATTTTGGGGGAACATGGGATGACCATTTGGGACTAGTTGAGTTTTTGTGTATTAAAAGTAACCATTATGCATTTATAATGGCTTCTTTTGAGGTCTTATATTCTTGGATATCTATATTTCTATTTTTCTGGTTGGGGATTAGTGAATGTACCTTGGTTGAGGCAAGCATGGTTCAAAATATGACAATAAATATTCAGATGATTCCATAGAGTTTTTTAGGACACAGAGCTGGTAAATATGACATGATGATCAGTGGGGTATACTGATAGAGTTTTTAGTTGTCGATATTATGTTTTTGAAGGTTTCACCTTGTATTTGTCATTGATGGCTTGAGTGTCAAGTGAATCTTGACCATTTTTTAGTTGGACAATTTGAATTTGTTGAGAAGGTGGGAAAATTGGCTTACCATTTAGAACATTCTATAAAGTTGATGTAAATATATAATTTTTTCCTTGTATCTTAGTTACCGAATTATCATTACGATACATCTCATGTTTTGAGATGGTGTTGTATTGATCTGGATCCTAATATTTTCATGACCGAGCATCCAATCCAGACAGTTAATTATTTGAAAAAGGTACCTCATGATAGGATGATACCATTGGTCTACATGCTATAGTAGCATGGTTCTAAATCTTCTGATACATGGGAGTGTGAGGCACTGATGAGAGTGAAGTGTCCTCACCTTTAGACACAAAATATTCTTAATATGTTTTCTAGGGGGAAATTTTTTTATGGTGGGGAGGATGTAATGCTCCATTTCCTTTCTTTGAGGTATTCTATAACCTTTGTTTCAGTTTTCCTTTTTCGATTATTGAGTAATTCCAAGAAGGAATTGGGAGGGTAATTGTAATTATGATGTCAGAGACTTGATTGAATTTTCAGCATAAAACATGAGGTTTTTTTCAGTCTTCTATGGATCTACATGTCGTGCAGTAGTGTTACATGAAGTGTAAGAATCACAATGAAGATTCCATGAAATGATTACACAATGTGAAAGGTTACATTCCATATAGAATGTACTCATTTTTTAAATATTAGAAATTTATTTTTTAATAAAAGTAATAATATTTTTCAACCTATGGGACTCAATAATTACATGGAGTTTAATTGGGTTACACGTCATGTAAAATCTCAAGTGTCAATTTTAAGCATGAAACTCAACTGAAATCCTTATTTCTTTCATATGGGATTCCATAATCTTGACCTAGAGGATCTTCCAAGGAAATTTTGGAGATCTACATTCCCTCTTGATAATCCATTTAGTGATTGAACATCGTGGTGGTTGTAGTTTGTCTCTCCAGGTAAGCGGTAATGGTGATGGCACATTTCAACAAAAAATATTATTTTAATTATAGGTGTCTATATATTTTTAAAAAATAAACATTTAAATATTTTGATATATATATATATATATATATTATGTTCATTTTATTTTTATTTTTTTGAATTATTTTCATTAATATTTGAAATTTAAAATTTTATAACATTAAGAAATTACTTTTTTGATGTGTAAAATAACTTTTACTTGTTGTATTTATGTTTTTTATTTATATTCAATTATTTTTTATAGGTTGAGTAAGATTGTTAATAATCATTTAGATTGTACTTATATTTTATAAATTATCTGATTTCAAATTCACCTATATGAGACATGACAATGTTGGATATTGGTGGATTTGAATATTTATAAATAAGAAGGTTGAAATACAATCTATGTAAAATTTGACACATTTTTTGAACTTATAAAAATTAATTCAAAATAACAAAAATTTCCATTTTTTGAAATGCAATTTTAGGGGTATAATATATAGTTGTTTTAAACAAATAAATTTGTATTTATAATTTTTTATGACATACCATTCAATTTAAATTATCTATTATATTTATTATTATTTTTCAATAAACTTTTATTTATTTAGACTATGTTTTAAGATTTATTTAGATTGTTTTATAGTTTATACACATTTAAATTCACCAAAATTAAACATAATAATGTTTTAAGTATGTGAATTTTTTTTTCTATAAATAATAAAGTATAAATACAATTTTATTGAAATTTATTTAAACATGGTGAACATATAAAAGATAATTAAAAATGACAAGTATTTAATTATAAAATTATTTATAATTAATTTTAATGGCATAATAAAATGTTTTTTTCAATCTCTACATATAGTGGAAGTTTAAAATTTCATTTAGAATGTATTAAACTATCCTATATTTTTTTGATATATTTTTTAATGTGTTAATATCATGTTTTTAATTGATAATATATTTTTCAGCTATTGGAAATATTGATGAACTTATTCATATTTTAAATACATTTTTAGATGTTTATTCTATGTTTTTCATTTTAGTTAGATTATTTTGTACTATATATTTTATATTCTTTTAACATTTCCTATTTAAAATTTAATTATTTTTATTATGATTCATGTAGTTGACTTTGAAATAATATAAAAATAAAAATATAATTAAAATAAAAATTGAAATTAAAACACAATTTAAAAGGAAAATTGTTTTTTAAAATCCTTTATTTCAATAGAAAACATATACCTAAATGAGTAAAAGCACTCTCTATGGTGAGATTCCATCCCTCAATCTGGTGTGTGAATGAGACTCCGGTATTGATATTTTAAGCATCTATACTATGGTGGAGTATGATGTTTTTTAGAGGGCTGGACCTCGAGCACTAGAACATTATATGTTTGATTCTCTACCTATATCTAAATGGGAGGAGGTGTCAACAATATTTCATCATGTGAAACTAGATCCTTCTCCCACTACGTGAGTATAAGGACCTTCCATCATTACATGGGGGAACCATAAAATATGTGATGGCTCAAGAACAAAAGATAGAGGCTTTGGAAATGACCACTAATAAAATCTTGGATCAGCTGTACTCGGAAAAAAAATATGGATATTAGTCAAAAAATGGACCCCTTTCCTTCAGATTCACATCCCAAATAAAATAAGTCTAGACTACTAGAGGGACAACCTGTTCTTATGGATATGGTGAGGCCTCACATGGATCACTTCATGGTCTACACTGTTTTTATGGATCCTAGATATTAGCATCCACATTATATGGATCATGAGTAGGTACCTCCACTCACTAAGCAAGAACATCATCTCCCTATGGTGGATGATCAAATATATTATCGAGTAAATGATGATATGATGGAATTATCCCCTCTACTATAGCATGGATCAATAATAGGCTATAGAATTCTTCATCCTCTCGATTATACATATAGATAATCTTCTATAGATTAGAATTCTATTATGAAATTAAAATTGAATTAGAAAATAGTACAATAAAAAAACTAATATAAATTTATTAACTTACCAGACCCTTAATACATATTTCGTGCAGAGTAGGATACAATATAGACTTTAGTTTATACCATGGTGCATAATCAATCTGCTTTAATAGAGGGAAGCACATCATACGTACACACTCGTCAAGAATCAATTATCATATTTCCATGAGGTTAAGATACACGCCATGTCATCAGTGCTAGTTGAAATCCTACCCCCTATAAGTTTGATTGAATGAAGTACTAATGATTATCTCAGAGGAAATAGAATATAATGAACACAACCAAACATGCATGCGACTCTATCAGGATAGTGACACTCAATAATATGAAAGTGAATGAGAGGCATTACAACCATCACATCGTGAAGTCTAGTAGTGAAGTATTTGGAAAAAAGTCTAATAAAATATACTATAGAATCCATGTAATCAGAAATAATATGTAATATTTATTAAAAAGGTGAGTTACTAAAAAAATTATGACATTATAAAATTGGTTACTAAATTAAGGATTGTATATAATTACATCGGTGGATAGTAGAGTATCCTACACGAGATGGTGTACATAAAAATCATTTCTCAGAGCCCTTATGAAGAAGTGTTCCTAACTCCACCTATAAAATAGATCATTGAAAATGATAAAAAAATAATAAATTCTATTCAATAACCACTGCTATTCAACTAAATTCTAAGGTGTTTTTCTCATATCTCCACACAACTGACACCTCCCTTGAACCTTTGTGTATGGAAGCCCCAAAAACATATCTACGTGAGATTATCCAATTCCCTAGGGATACAGTTATGTGTAATGCATGACATTCAAATACATTTCATCATGTGGATAGGGAAATGGAATTGTAGTGCATCTTAGGTTATAGTCTTCCTCTAATTTCACAGAGATGGTGGATTTATTATGCACCATGGAATAGATTTTTTGGACAATAATAAATGACAGTATCTTTAACATGATATCCAGAACACCTTCATTCTGGGTCAAGTGGGCCACTTCTTGGTTGGATACATGGAATGGTCATGAGGTTAAATATGATAATTTCAACATACAATTAATCATAAGCACATCTAACCCCTACCAATTATTGTTTTAATTATTTATGTGGACACATCAATCTTTGGTGTCGTGTTGATAGTTATAGGTGTGTTAGAATGTTACTCATTTGGGAATATTATTGCAACATGTTAATAATCACTTCCTACTTTTTCGGAACCACCGGTGGAATAAGCTCATACTATTATTGTTGAAATTAATTTTTCCCTTATGGGAAGATTAAATTCCATTTCCATTGAATTAGACTATCTCAGGATTGTTATTTTTATCTTTGTAATGAGGATGATCTTGTGATCAATTTTCATGCTAATTTTAATGATTTCTTCCCTACATCATCTATTTTTAGAAAGTTCCTTCTCCATTACTAAAAGAGTGGGGAATGGGATGGCCCAAATGCTTGCAACACATGGTATTTCAATAGAGGTGAATGTTTGGATGGATGAGTTTCCTTCATAGTTAAAAACTATTTTACATCTAGATGCCCGATCATTTTATTAAATATTCTTATTTATTGTCAAAAAATAATTTATTTCTTAAAACTATAAACATATTTATTACAATAAATATAATTTTTATAATAAATATATTTAATTTATTTTAAATATAAATATATATATAAGTATATAAAAAACATTCTCATTATAGGAAATATATATTTTAAAATATAAATATAAATATATATAATGAATATATATTTTATTATTTATTTTTGTTTATATTTTCATATTATAACAGATAATTATATTAAAATAAAATTTAAATTTTTTTAAGGAAAGGGGGTGCACACCAATTGATGCGGGGATGACCCCAAATATTCTCAGAGAAAATTCAAGTGGCTATGGGTAGTCCCATATTTCTAAAAGTGTAAATTAAATTAACATTATTTAAAAAATTAAAAAATAAAAATAAAAAAATCACACATTTTTTTGTGGATTATTACCTAGGAAAAATGGGTTATATACTATTTTTTTATTATTTTTAATAAAATATGTTTAGGTTTTTATTGAGATATGGGACTGCCAAGAACTATATGGTTTGACACTCTGTATATTGGACAAAAAGTATCATATGGTATCCCTCTCTTTGGCCAAAATGGATGAGGACCACTTCAATTGGAACTCGCCCAACATTCTTGAATAAAATATTTTAAAATTTATTTGATATGTAAATGTAAATATATAAAATATTATATTTATAATTATAAAAATTTATATATAATTTTAAAATTTTATATTTTTATTATTATAAATTTAATTATATATATATTTATATATTCATAAATGTATTTTTATATGAATATATAAATTTATAATATATATAAATATATCAAAATTAAATTCAAAATTATTACATCATTACTAATCTGGGTAAATTCAGGAAATATTTTTAAAACCATAACCCTTTCCAAACCCATTTACACGTTTTCCAAACCCAAAAAATATTAATAAATATTTACATCTAAATATATATATATATATATATATATCTGTGTGTGTGTATTATATATATAAATATACGTATAAAATTATTTAAAATTAATTATATAAATAAATAAATAAATAAATAATAATAATAATAATAATAATAATAATAAATATATTTGTAATTATAGCTGTGATTTGACTATGTGGTTAAGCCCCCTTTTATACTACATCAACTTGTGGATTGACTCACACCTGACTCTGTTTGGAGGACGTCCAGGGCCATTTTGGGTTTATAGTTGATGACAACAGAGGATGTCCACACATGACGCAACTAGTGTCCGGGAACCCTATTGACATAAGGGGGAGTGTGATGTGGGGGAATGGGGGGGTGTGTATCAGTTCATTAGATGTGGAGAACCTCCAGAAGATAGGGATAGATTTAAAGAGGGCCTAATGTGCTTCATGAGTGAGCATTGTAGGGGTAGAATCAATAGTGGGAATGTTGAGGCCAAACCCTACTTCACAGTATAAGTAGTCGTAAAGTAGTGAAAATTCACCATATATATTTTTCTAACTAAATTAATTTTATACATAACATGAATGAATTTTACAACACACCTAAATGATTTTTCTCTCAACCCCTGGAGGGATTTTTTTCTGACCAAATGTCATTTTACACAGACCCATTAACCTAATTTTTTTTGTACTATTAATCATTTGAATCAGAAAACGCCACCTACTCTCAATAGTCAGGAAGAGTTTCAATACACGGAACAATTATCATCTCTTCTCGACTCATCATTAATGCATCATTAGACCTCATCAACATTCCATCTTCATCATCATTTACCATCATCATCGCTTCACTTGCCACTATCTACACACAATTATCGAATATTGGTCTATTGAAGGGTTGGTACCCCTTATAGTTCTCTCCAGATGGTTGCATATTGACTAACTCTATACATCTCTAGAGGAATAATGATGCAACCTTTATATAAGATACCATGACTCCTCTCTTAATGATAAGAAAAAATAACTATATTTTCTAAATCCTAACCCATGTATCTTTTTTTCTTGAGAATATATTATCATAATTTTCTATATCACTATCTCATTAAAAATTTAAAAAAACAAAATTATCTCCACATTGATTTAAAATTTGAAAACTCCATCATCAACTCCACCAACAGTGTCACTATGATCATCATCACCGCGATCATAAACATCGATGTGATTAGATTCTTCAAATCAACTCCTCCTCGGTTAGATCTCCATCAGCTTTGGGTCGTCTATATTTTCAATATTGGATTGATTCATCACAACCATTATATGTATCATCTTTGTAGATCTTTGATGAAATCCTCAATGTGACTTCCTCGCTACATCTGGATCTTATCTAGTCATAACCATAAACTCCCTTTTATAGATGTTGTTAGGGAATAGCCCGAAAACACAGTGGAGGTGGCCACAAAACACAAAACATTCACTTGAAGGGTTTTTTATTGCAAAGCAATTTTACCCATCACCCAGTGAAATTTTACAAAACTCTAGGAATTATTTCATTCAACACACAGAAATGTTTTTCCCTCACTTGAAGGCATATTTCACACACCAATGCATATATTATTTAGTTGTACCACCAATCTTGGGAAACCGAACACACCATATGATCTCCATTGCTAGGAAGACTTTTGATACATGGAACAATCATCATCTCATTGTAACATATCAGTGATGCTTTATTACTCCTCATGAAAACACCATCAGTGTCACTATTATCTATTATTGTCACTATGTTAGTTATTTTTGACACACCTTCATAAGAAATTGAGATACTTCATAGGTGGTACCCCATTTTTGTTTTCTCCAAAATCACTATTTTTTTTGAAATCATATCCTGTGAGTATTTTCATTTAAAAAATATCTTTTCCTTTTTGTCCTACAAGCTCATTCAAATTTGAAAATGAATTGGGTGATGGTGGGCCTATGGAGGCTATGTAGATATTTGATTATGGGTGTGAATAGTCTCTAGCTATAGAATATGCGATGATTACAGATGACTTTGGGTCATTTGTGGGGGATTGAGACATGGGACTTGTGATGGTAGGGGGAGTGTGATGATGGGGGAAGGAGAAGATGTGGGGTGGTGGATCAACCGTTGTTTGGCCCCTTTGGATGGTGGGATGAATTTGGAAGAGGGTGGAAGGAGCATGGCTGGAGTGATCATTGTAGACATTATGTTTATGGATGGTGACCATGACTAATGACATAATGGGATGACAGGCCTATGGAGGTATTGGAAATGATTTCTAGTGGGTGTAGATGACCTATCTTGTTAGGATCAATTTTATCCATCCCAAAATCTTCTAGGACCAACATAAAAGTCCAGCGGGGGTTCAATCCTAAATACTATGGGTTAAAGGATGAATTTTTGATCCACGATTATCTGCGAGACACCATCCACCCATGGATGCGAATGATATTTCCAATATCTATTTCACTCTAGAAGATGGGGTCATGTAAATTATGATGGAGAAAAGATGGGGAAGAATATTTTAGATACTCTAACAAAACTTTATGAGGAAAAGTCAATCTATAAAAAAACATTCAAAAAGTAAACATTATACACTCTTCGAATGGCGGATTCATCATTGATGACCAACCACATCATCATCTTCAATATCCTATTTTCTCATCTTAAGGTGTTGCACTATAAAATTTTGGATATTTAATGTGCAGAGATTTTTCCCCACATTTTTTCAAATTTGTACGATAAAATTATCCTCAACCTCACTAAAAATATCCTCAGGAATATGTTTCCCCACAATGATTTTTCACTAATTGTTATTAAATAATAAATTTATCTTAAGAATAGGGAACACATTTAGAAAACTTCAAACAAAGTGGAAGATCTATACATGAAAAGAGAATGAATGATAGTGTATGGGTTTTTTGGGAGCTATAACACTAAAAATTCTAAATCAAGGAGAAAAAAGAAACTCATTATATGATACAGTTGTGGTAAGAAGGGGCATGTCATCAGATACTATTGGAATGAGAAGGTGTAGTGATGATGGTGGCTAAACAACGTGGCTTTCCTTGAAGCATGTTCCTAGAGTGGGTTTATAGCTCTCACATGGAGGAATTTTATTTTTTGAATTCGAATTTTAGAAATGAAAGTTGATTTTGATGTGCGTTTTAAGTGGTTTTGTATGAAGTTGTTAGTGTTGGAATTATTAATCTGATCCTTATATGGTTCCCACTCATCCTAAAAGTTGATTTTTGAAAACTAAAAAAAGGAATTTCGAGGAGTGTTGGAATAAGAAGGGTGGTGATAATAAATTTTAAGGAAATTTGGTTAATATATATGGAAATGGAGATGCACTAGTCAATGAAGTGGTGAAGACTATTAAAGTTATAGAACATACTGAAGATGCATGGATTGTTATCATAGGATAAACATGTCACGTGACTTCTTGGAAAGAATGGTTTGATCAATAGGAAACTATCATAGAATGACTTGTGTACATGGGAAAAGATCATTCTGTGAAGATTATTGGAGTTGGAACCTTCAAACTGAATTTTCATTATAACATGGTTCAAAACATTCAAAGAGTATGTCATGTGGATGACATCAAGAAGAATATTTTTTCCGTGGGATAATTTTATGATATCAGATGCAAGACACATATCAATAAATGGATAATGATGATTGTGAAGGGAGTACTTGTTGTAATGAAACCAATGAAGATCTTAAATAACATGTATGCTTATGGGTGAAAGTTAAGAGTATGTTGAGAAGGATGTAACATCAACTACCTCGATAGAAGTGTTGACAATGTTATAGAATCAAAACATTGTCCATATCTCTGAATGAGGCTTGAATATTCATTCAGATTGGAAGTTTCTATATGGTCATATGAAGTTATCTTTACCATTTGGAATGAATTTCGTTTTTATTATAAAATAAAATAATATGTTTGGAATTTTAGCGATGAGGAGCATGGAGATATTGTATTTAATCCATTATGACATTTGGAAATCACCATAGGTGCCCCATGGAGAAGCAAGTAACTTGGTATCTATCATTGATGACTATTCTAGGAGATGTTGGGTGTTTCCAATTAAGAGGAATGAATTTTTCCATTAAGTATTCAAAATATTCAAAGCATAGATGGATTTCAAATTTGAATAAAAAGATCATGTGATTGAGGACATAAAATGTTGGATATTATACAAGTGAGATGTTTGATTCATTTTTTCAATAGGAAGGAATATAGAGATAGTTCATGGTGGTATAATTTCCTCAGTAGAATTGAGTGGTAGAGTAGATGAATAGAAACCTATTAGTCAGAACAATGGTGATGATGAATATTGTATGAGTTTCTATTTTTTTTAGGGAAGAATCAATTAATAACACCTATTATGCAGTCAATCGATCCCCTTAATTGATAATTGATATGAAGGCGTTGATGTATATGGGGACCACTAACTCAACACGCTATTATAATTTGCATACTTTTGTATTCCTATATTTAAACTATTTAATGGCCAAGAAAGATCAATGTTGGACTCGAGATCCATGAAATGTATCTTCTTGTGATATTATGATTGTGTGAAGGGGTATCATTTGTTGAATCCCACTACCCATAAATGAATCATCAATAAGTATTTCATATTTATAGAAGACATGGTGAAACCGAAGATTGGTAATGACACAGAGAAATAGAGTACATAAACTACAATAGTTATGGTGGAGGATAATTGAAAGGATTAACCAATATTCTATGAGTCATTACCCTTACACGATGATCAAGTAATGAATGATCTTGGACTACAATGGTCAAATCTTGAGAAAAGATCCCCAATATGGAACTCAGATTATGTCACTAAGAGAAATGTTGTGCATTGATTATTAATAGAGTACATAGAGCCATCATAATTTATAGAGAAGACCCAGATTCCAAATCTATCATAATGGATGGAGATGACGTAGGAGGAACTTGAATACCTCTAAAGAATTGGGACATGGGATCTTCTTATATTACCTCATGGAGGGAAGGCCATTGGGAACAAAGGATTTTACATGATAATGTAGGATGAAAAAGACTAGGTGGGAAGATATCGTGGGAGACTGGTGGTCAAAGGATATTCTCAGAAGTTAGGTATTGATTTCAATGAAATAGTTTATACTATTATTGGACTGAAAACTATTTAGGTAGATATGGGGATGTTTCATACACAAAATCTATTCCTATAAAAAATAAATGATAGAAAAATATTTTCTCTACAGTGATCTTGATTAAGAAATATATAGGCTCCAACCAAATGTTTTTTCTGAAGAAGGTAAATAGAACATGGTTAGAAGGTTGACCAAATCTTTTTTTGGATTCAAATAGATTCTGAGGTGTCGGTATAAGAGAATTTATTCATATATCATGATCCTTGGATACAAAAAACTAAATTCATATCCTAGTGTATATTTTAAGGGTCTATATGGTAAATCTTTTATCATTCTACTATTGTATATGGAGGAAATAATGTCTACAAGGCCAAAAAATGATCAAAACTAGGATACAAAGGAACAGTTCTCTAGGGTGTTTTATATGAAAGACTTGGGACATACAAACAAGATTATTAGGATGCAGATACATTAAAATAGGAATAATGGGATTATTTTCCTATCATATAATAATTACATGAGGAAATTCTTGAATCTCTTCCACATGAAAGAATCTATGAAAATTTATATCCTTCTTCCCATTAATTTATATTTATCTTCGATGATGATTTTTAAAAGTAATGTAGAGAGAGTGGAAATGTCTCTTGTGCAATATGTATCCTTAGTGGGGAGTCTGATGTTCTCTTTGGTATGTACTTTAATTGATGTTGCACATGTTGTGGGATTAGTTAGGCAGTATATGGATAATCTAGGGTAGGAGAATCATAAAATGGTGAAGAGGATCATGAGATACATCAAGGATACCTTAGATGTTGCCTTATGTTATGGAATATCATATTTTACTATCAGAATCTATGTTGATTATGATTGTGTTGGAGATTTTGAAAATTTGAAATCCACAACTAGTTATGAGATTAATCATAACGAGGTAGTTATGAGATGGAGTTCCAAATTTTGGTCTTCTTTTTTCCCCACCCACAATCGAGGAAGAGAATATAGAAGCAAAACAGGCTTACAAAGAAGAAATTTGGATGCAATGGTTATTAGAGGAGTTGAGGCACAAAAATGAGAATATTTCATTATTTTGTAATAGTCATAGATCCTTCCCCATTGTAAGAAATACATATTTTCATTCTAGGAAAAATAAAAGTGGTGTACATTAATTTTTTTTTGAGATATTGCGTAGGAAGGAATTGTGTATATGGATAAAATTCACAGTAATGAAAATGTGGTTGATTTATTGAAGAAGGTAATTGGTTATGATAAGTTCAAATTGTGTACATCGATGAGTGGAGTTATAGATACATGAGAAACATGTTGTGTAGATAAAAATGATGTTTCGAGATATTATTTTTACATTATCAAATCTCCAAGTGGGAGATATGTAGAAAGGCTTTTTGGAGAGATAAAATTATATTAATGGATACTATAATCAATTAATTAGGAGAGGGATACACCTTACCTTTATTCCACCATTTAATTTAATTAAAGGAATTTCATTGAGGGGATACCAAAGGAGGTATATGACCAGCTATAAAAAGGGATTTCCCCCATAGTTTACATCATTTTATTCTCAAACAACACATCATCAACTTTGAGTGTAGTATTTTTGAGGTGTTTCTCTATATATTCAAGAGAGAATATTTTGACTGTTTTATACTTTTAATAGAGAGAGAGAGAGAGAGAGATTTTTTACCATAATTTTACCATAGTGAAATCCTTATATTTCCCCATGGGATTTTATCCCTTTTATTTGAGGTGAATTTACACATTAAATTAGGTGTTATTTTTTTCATTTTTGGACATTATTTTTATCTCAAAATTATATTTGTTCTAAAGGGACAATTATTTATAATCCTAAAATAAATGGACCAAGATACGTGATTTGAATGCCTAAGGCAAAAATCCCAAAATATTATTTATAGGATAGCACTACGTTAACATGGTAGACGTCATCGTCCTTCCATGCATGCCTGATACAACTGCACCACCACTGATGCCCAATCCTAATACAATGTGGTGGATAATCATCCCTCACAATTTTTCCACCATTATCTATTCCCAATTCTCCTCAACATTGAAATTTATAGAGGTCACCTGTCTACCCCATGCACCCACTGACTACCATCGTCCATATTCTGCTATCAATCCCATGTAACAAAACTGATGTTGTCCAATGTTCCTCCATCGAGTCACACATTTGGTGTCACATATTAGTGATGTTACCTCCATAAGAATATATAACCACCCCAAAAATATTTTGGGGTAAACTATACTATGGGAAGTGGTAATACTTGACCCTATTCCCATTTTATTTCATAGATAGGTGTATGTCACTGACGGAACTACACCCATTGGTATTATAAATCATTAAATATATTTACAATTAAGTAAATAAAAATACTTTTTATATATAAATATATAAATATGTTTGGAAATATATTTTTAATTTATTTATAAATATATATTAATAATTATATAAGTATAAATATTTAAATTTACATGGTTTTAATTATGTTGGAGGTTTTACGGGGTCAAAATCTTCTCTCACTATGACATTGAAGGGGAATATATTTCAACTTTATGATATAGCCTAATTTGGAATCCTCTAATCTAGATGAGGTCCTTATTGGTCGACTAAAGAATGATGTGAGGCATGAGAAGAATAAGTACATTGAGATGTGAAGGAAGAAAAAAATATTTATCATCGACTGTTCTCTAACTTGATGGCATTGTAAAATATTTTTCATAATAGAATTACATTGTATTTTTCTTTAGTCTTTATCGATGAAAAAACCAAATTACTTGTAGATAATCTCTATGAAGGAATGTTTTAAATTCTTGATTTTTTATTCTGACTAGTAAAGGAGATTCTATAGAATCTATAAGGATTAAAAAAATTGATCTTCATGTTTTTTGGCTTTGGTGGCTCTCACATTGCTTCAATTTGTAAGGTATTTTACAATGTCAATTTCCCTTCCAATGAACTCAAAAAAAAATATATGGGTATTATCCCCATTTCACTCAATCCTGTAACAATAAAATTAAAAGATTGGGATCCATTATTTGACCTATAGAATGTCAAATATAATTGATATAAATTTGGTCTAAATTCATGGACTTCTCTATTTTATTGGCATCCAAAAATCGTGTGGGATGTGGCCTTAACCATTGAAGCCCTATTATATGTTGATTGGGAGACTGAGTGTTCCTTATATGGAAACATTTCACAAGTTATTTTTGAGGTCAACCCCTTCTCCCTCTTTATTTAGTATATTACCTGAATTTCTCAAGAGCATTAATTTTTTATATCCATTGTATTTGATATAATTAATGATTTCTAATGGAAATGAATTTTTATTGGAAAATTTTTTTAACAACGATTCATGAATATTTCGTTAGATAATTTCATGAAGGTTTTCTATGTGATTAATCAATGAAAATTATAAGATTTTATGTATGGGAAACAAAATACAAGGAAAGTCACCTTAATCCTGAATTCTTACAAAGCCTTTGAATAGATGGTCCCACACCCTCTTAATGAAAATTCCAGTTTTTCTAATGTCTTGACTGGTTTAACAAGATAATGACCTAAAAGGTAGTATGGGAACAACATTATAAAATATACCACCTTCATCAATATTGAAAACAGTGTTTTATATTGGTAGGTTCTAAAATACCTAGAAAGTAAATACAAATGAATAATGGCTTAATTCACCTATAAAATTCTAGGGATGCATGTCTCAGAATTATGGAAACTATGATGGATCCACCCATCGTATGTCATGGATTCTAGTATGATGATGATCACATTCTGATTAAAATATTAGTTGGTATCTATGATCAACATATAAAATAATAAATAATAGAGTATGATGCTTCATCAGAGAATTATAAGGATCTTGACTCTGCTAATCCTATTGGTGATGAATTTCTAAATTATGGAAATAAAAAGGGGAAATATCCTACTAGGTTGGAGATATATAAAAAATAATTATATAAGAGTTTTGAAGGGATGGTCTCTTTTGAAAAAAAATATTTTGGTAAGGTGGATGATGCATCATTGGAAGTATAGAAGAAGTAAGTGATGATAAAGAAATGAAATTTGCCTAAATGACCATGAATTAAAGGCAATGTCACCTACCACAGTTTATATAAACATAAATTCAATGTAACTAGTAACGGATATGAACCTCCAATTATGGTAAATGTGAAGAGGCTAAAGAAATAATTTTGTAAAGGTAGCTTAAAAATTTTTAGGATTCAAGTATTCCAACCACCGAGGAGTGAGAATAAATTATATAAATAAAATTAAGGGAGAGTAATGACCCAAATTTAATTACATGTCAAGAGGGTACTCAAAGGTCACAGAAAAAAATTAGCATGGAAAGTAATGATCCTAATATATAATGTAGTGAAATTCCTTATTAATGATGATTTTCTACATGTTCCCCTTCCAATTTATTTTAATTATATGAATTTTCATCCTTTTCCATGAAGATATTTCATTTTTATTACCAAAATATGTGTTTTGATTTCCACCACTGTGTTGTTTGTCAAAAAGAGTAACCTAGTCCAATTTGAATGAAAATTGGTCTTAAAATTATAGTCAAGCACAAAATTATTCTCCTTAGGTTGAATTTGGTCCATATCATTCCCTCATGGTTACAGATTAGTTTCTATCAAATCCAATGAATTTTCATCTTAAATGTATGGAGACAAGTCCCCATTGCTAACGATGCATAAACCCCACCAAAATCATTGGCTAAATCATAATTATATTAATTGTTTCCCACTCATTTAGGTACCTTGAAAGGGTCTTCAGCTCAGGATTCCAACACTATATTTATTTTGGATGGAAATATCTCCTTGTGAAGGAGAATCCACACTTTTTATATAGGTTGTAAAATGGTCGACACATGATACTTGTTACCTCACGTCTTGTATCATTTTTTATACTTCCCATATTTGAGCATTAATTAATTATTGAAGATTCTTCATCTTCTTTTCCTTATGCCCTATATCAATATTCACCAGAAAATCAAGAGGAAAAGTTAAAAGTTCTATATGAGTGATTATATTGACTCCATAAACAACATGAAATGGATAATGTCATCTGGTATTACTTGGAGATATTTTTTATAAAAATTAAACTTATATAAGATCTAAATCACAATATCTCTTATTCTTGTTCAATATTGTTATCATAATTGTTCCGAAAGTGTGATTAGTAACTTCTATTTTCCCATATTTTTTAGTGTGATTGAATGTGATGAAAAGATGTTTCCTACTAAATTTCCCCCAAAATTTCCTCCATGAATGACTAAGTCATGTAGTATCTCTATCCAAAGAATACTGTGATAAATGAGAAGATGTTGAAAAATCTCTCTGAAAAACAACTATACCACATTCAATACATCTTCAATCTTATTGAAAGGTATGAAATGAACCATCTTAAGAAATAAATTAATCAGTATAAGTTATTGAATCATTACATTGTTGAGTATTTTATAAAGTCACAATTAAATCTATGCTGAATAATTCTCATGACTAATCCAGAATAGGTAATAATTTCTATAAACCATGCTTGAAATGAACCATTTCTATTTGACATGTCCCACCTATCTAGATAATTACTTATATATCTAATTTAAATATTGGATAATATAAGTTCTCCTCTATTTACTCATAGTATGTGTGGACTCCCAAATAACCAACATGTCCTCCTTCATGAGTTTCTAAAACGATAATGTCATTGTATTTACACTTTGGAACACACAACTTTTTTTTATTGAAGAGAAAAGCATATGCAAAGAATAATCATCTATAATTAAATTTTTACATTGGACTAAAATAAAATTTAACTGCATATCATTCTGGAAATATTATTTTATAAGATGAATTCAACGAATTCAGGCATCCAAAATTTTAAGAAAATCATACCCCGAAGATAGATCATATTACACTTGGTTATATTACCCCTTCTTGTATATTGACACAAATGAGAATTATTGCAATAAAATTTTCCACCTTTCTTGACTCGAACTCACCATGTTTTGAGAGTTGATAAATCTCAATGTATAAGGTTTATAATTCCTATGAAACTATTTTGTTATCAATTAATGAGACCAATGGTCTTGGGTTCTCACATTTTCGTAAATTTACTTTTAGGTGTTGTAATTACTCAGTGAATCATTCAATTTCTCACAAAAAAATGAAATAGAACACTTTATTTGGTTAAGAAAAACCTTTATCCCAACTCCACTTGCATCATACTCCACTTCAAATACATGATCAGATTTAGGTATTTCCAAAAATGGTGCTCCAAATAACAAAATCTTAATGATTTCAAGTACCAAATTTGTATCCTTTTACCACTAAAATTTCTCATTTTTCATGTATTCAGTGATAGGATCCATGATACTACTAAAATTAGAAGCAATGAAATGATAAAAAGATTCATAACCTTGAAAACTATTTATCAATTTTATGGGTTCTGGTGGTGGTCATGAATTTATTTATTCCACTTTTTATTGACCTTACAACTACTTCATTAGTTACAAAATATCCCAAAAAACACCAATTGTGTTGAAAAGAACTTGCACTTTTCAAAATTTCTAGGAAGATTATTTCCCATGGAATTTCAAATACCTACCAAAGATGAACCACATATATCTCTAGAACCTTTCATTAAATTAAAATATCATTCATATAAACAATAAAATATATACCAAAAAATGGTTTCATAACATTATTAATGAGTCGTATGAGTATTATAGGATTATTTGAGATGCTGAATGGAATGAAGAACCACAAAAATAATCCAAAATTGTTTTTTAAACCCGTTTCCTTATTATTATCTTCAATATTTAGAATCTCGTTGTATCTACTCTAAAGATAAACCATTAAAATGGTAGACGAACCATGAAAATCCTCAAGCATATCATCGAGTCATGGAATGTGATAGTTATATTTAATGGTAAAATTATTGATAGATTTACAATCAATGCACTTGAGATGCATACCATATTTATTAATCACCAATAAATCTAGAATAGAACATGCGATTATTATTGTTCTAATAAATCCTCAATCCATCAATTCATACACCTACTTATGCAATTCCTTTGATTCCATAGGATTACACTGATATGTTGGTTTATTAGACAATTTTTCACCTAAAACAAGTAAATATGATGTTCAATTACTCTAAAGAGTGATAATAAAATTGTAATATCGTTTAGGGAAAAATTCATTATAGTCCTCAATCATTGAATGACAAAATAGTAGGTTATAACTCTTCTCTTCATGGAATTAATTCTCTATAATCAAAAAAGAAATAACAGATTATTTATGAATTTACTTCAATAATTGAGCTTTATTTAGATAAAGGATACCAATTGTATCATTTAGAAAACAATTCCTTAATATTAATAGATTATTTCAAGGTATAAATTGTGATATTATTTTTCCTATATCATAAATAATATGGATTCTTCCTCCCATAATATTTCACTTTGCTATTAAACTACCAAGGCCTTTGCAAAAAAATGACAAGAATCCACATGAATTACATCACACAATACATCATTAAAACATTTATTACCAAATGGAAACAATATATTAATCAATTTTTTACTTAGATTGTTATCTTGTTGTTCAATCATTGTAGTTTGTCACACTAGGGATGATTTTGAGTTAGAAAATTCATTTTTTACACTAGTATTGTCGGAGAAACATTTCAAAAAAACCAACAATAAATAACTAAAATTTAAACCCACTAATTTATCATGAAACAAGTTTAGAACATGTTTTATCATTGATCTTATTTAGGGAATATTGGATTTTCTAAAACTCATTGTAGCACTATCATGTGATTGAAACCTACATCTTCCACAACATGATATCAATTTTTTTGATTCATACCATCCATGCTCATCTTCTTAAGTGGACCTGTAAATTTTGTTGACCAATTTTATTAAGATAATTATTTTTTTGGTGAAATTGTTTTGAAAATTAATACACCCATGTCATTTTAAGAACATTCTATTTCTATAGATAAAGTATTTGGATTTTCCTATTGGTGGTCCTTTAACCTTCTCATTCAATTTGTACCACATATTATTCTCCTCAAACTACTTCTCTATAACACCAAATTTATTAGAATAAGTACCTTGTTAAAAATATGTACCTCTATTTTAGTTCTTGAGAATCTGTTTATTTGAGATTCACTTTTTTCTTGTCAAACTTTTTCACACTCGTATTTTTATTTTCGTCCCCTATTTCTGCTTATTTCTTGGACATGGGGTTCCCCTCATTTTTTGGGTGTTCAATATTTAAATTTTGAGTTTGGGATTTTTTTTTCATGGCACAACATTGGTTCAAGATTAGGATAAAATGTGCACCCTCTCTCTAGAAACCTAGTGGCTAATGTTTATTTTGGATAGAAGCAACCGCACGGTTGGCACTCGGTTTGGTAAACCCTACGGGCAAACCATGAATATTGTTCTTGAATGGAGAGGAATTCACAGTTGGAACATGGTTTAGTAATTGTGCATACTACCCATTTGATGTGTTCCTATTGGATCATGGGGGATGCATGGTTGCCGCACAGTTTGGTAAAACATATGAGAAAACCGAGTGACATGTCTAGGTCATAAAAATTGTGAAATTCAAATTCTATCCTCTTGGGATTTTAGCCTCAAAATGCCCATTCTTACCTTATCATGGTTCATTTAACCCAAAGGGTGCCTATCCCTTGTTCTCCATGCCTCCTCCTTCCTATGATGTGTGGATCTAAGCGATTTATTAATGTTTTGTTTGTGAATTACCATGGTAATCTCCTCTTCTATTATTCCCCTTCATTCTTGTGTTCCTATTTTCCCATGGGCATATCGATCTCGGGTTCATATTTAATTTGGATTATGTTGGGGGGTTTTGTGAGTTTTGGGTTCCTCTTGGGTTTTCATGCCACTTATAACCTTTGATGTGTTGTTTTACATGGGTGTGTTTGAAGTGCATGTGATTTTGGGCAGGTTTAAATTTTCACATTTATTTAAATTTAAGAATAATTTGTTTCTTTATTTTTAAACCTTCATTGAACATTAAATTGTGGTGTGTGACCTTGGAATAATTGTTTTATGTGTAAAGTGGCGATTTATTCCTTGTTATGAAGTAAATGGATTTTTTTATTAAAATTTTACACACTAAGAGTTTGATAAAATGTCGGTTTGTCTTTATTAAGTGAGTTGTGCGATGTAAATCATAGTTTTGAATTGAAAATGTTTTTTTTTCATTATAAATGATGGTTTGGATTTATAGAATGGATTTTACAAGTGGTTTTGAATTTAAATGTGGTGTGTGTTCGTATTTTGAAAATTCATTAAAATGTAAAATAAAATGTGTTGGTTTCCATTTAAAAATGGTTATTTTATGAAGGGAGTTTGAGGCCCATTTGGAACTATTATAAAATGTATGAAAATGGTTGGCTTGAAAACAATACTTGGATAATTTTATTTACTTGTTTTTTTGAATGGATGTGATTTAATCTATTTTTTTTCCTTGTGATCTATTTATATTAATGGGTGGTACATCCTCACTATGGACTCCTCATGACCCATTTACTTTGAGTGGAATTGGATATCCTCAGTGTGGAATCCTTTGAGATCTCTGAGTTGTATGGAAATATATTAGTCCTTGGGGTTCCCCGAGGGTGATGTTTTTATGTGAATTTTTTATATATGATATATGTTCAAGTGATTGGATGCTCGGTTATAATTTTTGGATCCCCCCAAATTACTTTACATTATGAAATGGGATCTTGGAATAGATAAGAAATTTTCATTTAATGATTTTTACACAAGATTAGGATTATTATTTTCCTAGTGGCCCTTAGTTGGAATTTGGATACTATTTCTGGTTTTGTTACTATGAGATAGTTTCCCTAAATCTTACCAGGTATGGTGTGATAGATCCTATGAGAAAATTTTATGTCATCGAGTTAGGCATGTTTTATAAAACGAGTTATGATGTATTGTGTGTTATGGATTATTTCACAATAACCTATGTTTTACCATGTCTCTAAGCACATAGTTGTCTATGGTAGAGGATTGAGATAAATTTTTTGGGTTTTCCCCATAGGGGATATTTCCCATTTCCTTTATTGTATGATTCTTTTTCGTAATCAATGTGTCTTTATGAAAAGGTGACAAAATGTTTTCAATGTTTTATAGAAAATGTTTATGAAATTTTTTTACACTCCTTCTCACATTTCCAAATGAAATTTTATTATTCCTCTTTAAAACACATATTCCTCCTTCTTGGAAGGTAATGTGGTTTTATATAGAAAAAAGGTAAATGGATAGTGTTTGGTTTTTAGGAGGAAAATGTGTGGAATAGATTAATATTATTAATTTCAATATTAATATGAATTTTATGTTTCATTATTTAATGGACGTGAATTGGAATTATATTTTTTCATGCATGCCTACTAATTTTTAATACACAAACCTATAGGTCTTTCTTATTTTGTTCCATTTTTGTAGGTTTCATCACTGTTTTGAAAACTTTGTCCAATGGTTGGTTCTGTTATTACAGAGTGACCCTCATGGTCACATGGATTCATTTTGGTTCTTAGGCTCAGTTTAATTTTATTGTTCATTTTGTTATGTTCAATTTTTCTATTTTCCTCTCTTGTGTAAAGGTTGATCAGTTTAAGAATTATTTATTATATTGGGAAGCTCAGTTTATTTGTTTTTAATATTTTAATTCATTTATATTGGGAGAAATAATTTTATTAGTTTCTTTTCTAATTCCCTGCAATAGTTTCCAGCCCATGGGGATCGGGAACACCGTTCGGGACTTGTCTCTATTCGACTTGGGTGACTGATTGAGGGTCTAATCAGGCAGGTTCAAGGAAAAATGATATCAGAGCATGGTTCCCTTAGAGGATATTTCTTTTAGAGCACCCTTTTTTTTTATTTGTGTTGTAAAGGGTGATGGGGATGGACTGTTGGAACTTGGGGTGATGTTTTGGGGGAATGTCTAGACAATACTTTTTAGAGAAATGATTGATCTTCTATGGGAAGTTTTTTTTTGTTCGTTTCATTGGATCTTGTGTTTTTTTCGGTATTTGTGATATGAAATGGGAGTTTGTATAAAGGCCTTTGTTGCCTCATTGGTCATTCAAATCCATGTGGAGCTGTGGAAATAGACCGAGATGACCCTCCATTGCATTGGTGTGTTTGGCATATGGTTTCCAATCAAATGGCCAAGTCACCCATTAGCACTAGTTCCCCTTTATGATTATTTTTGGGTCTCCCATGATTTTGAGAAATTATTTTGACAACCCATGTTTTGGAATAATGAATATTTATATTTAAAGTGTAAAAATGGATTGGTTTGGGGAAGATGGAAAATGGATTTTCAAATTTATAGTATGGAATGAGTTAGAGGACTGATTTTTATAAAATGATTTTTGGGTTTAACAAGATGGGATTTTTATAATAAAAACTGGGGATTATAAAAAAAACATTTGGAAACTAGAATTTATTCTTAAAGATAGTTTTAGAAGTTTGTTTTAAATAATAAGACATGCGTTTTTATCAAAAAATTTTGATGTAATGGAAATTTTTGAGCTACTAAAAAATGTTTTGAATGGGATGAATAACATTTTTGGTTGGAAATCCATGGGATTTTATTTTTAAGTAAGATGAAGTTGATTTATGTGTGGAGTTTGAAAAGAATTTTTGACCTAGAGGTTAGTGATAATTTTAAATGTTTTGTGAAATTTTGAAATCAGAATGTTTTTATTGGAAATTGAAAATGTTTTTTTTTTGACATTTTACATTCCCATGGATGCTCATATACACAAATATGTGTTGGAATGTAGACAGATTGTGATATGGTTGGATGAGTGCCTGAATTGGAATGAGTTGATGGGTTCCTAGGGTGGCACGAGAATTTTCATGTGTTAGGCTCCATAGAATACCATCTGTAATTGTGTAACCCACCTAGTCTATTTTCATTAAAAATTTATTTCAAGATAAAAATTGAGGTGTTTTAAAAAAAATATTATGCGGAATGTTTCCTTATGATTTATAATTTTTTTATGTGGTGTTTCAATTTTGATATCTTGTTGATGATTTGGTTTTGAAGTTGTGGTTAGCACATATCTAGGAATGTTTTTTCAAATATTTTAGTTGGTTCCCATTTTTGTTTTTGGTGCATAATCAAGGTGATATTTTGTTAAGGAGTAGTTTTTGATTGATCTCTTGGATTTCTTGTTTCTCAGTGGTCACAACTATATAGATTTGATATATATTCATGGTGAAGCAATGGGTGGTTTAAAATTAGTAATATTTCTAGTCGATCAACCTAAGGATTTCATTATAGAGTTTTGAATGTTAAATCCTCCTCTATTTTGTGGTCAAGTAGATCCTATCAAAGAGGATGACTAAATGAAAAAAATATAAAGGATCTTCAATAACCTTAATTATCCAGAGTCATTAAAGGTTAATTTTTTTACCTTTATTATTAAAGGACTAATATAGGAGTGGTTGAAGTTGGTCTCTCAAACCAATCCGTAGGATTATCTCACCAAGGAGTTCTATAAGGATTAATTTATTCGGTTGTATTTTTTTATAGTAGTAATGGTGAGGAAAAGGATACAGATGTAAAATTTAAAGGAAGGTAATGGATCAATTTTGGAGTTATTTGGTCATTTTTTGGACTTAGTTACTTACCTTCCAGTGTTGGCGGTAGATGATTCCCTGAAGGCTCAACGTTTTGAGTATGGGTTTTGACCTAATCAACAATTGAATGTTTTAGAGTTCAGTTTAAACACCTTTTACTATGTAGTGAGGAAATATATTCATGTTGAAGTTGTGTTATCATGGGTGATTGAGGTTTTCATTCCTCCATCAATCACTAGATGCGGTAAATGAAATTCAATTAAGGATATGGGGAAATGGTCTGATGTTGTTGGCATTGGTCATGGAATCAAAAGGCCTTTAGATATTTCATTAGCTTCTTCTAGGCATAGGATCATGGTGTGACATTAGTGTGGAAATCCATATCACTAGAATCCAACTTGTTTGAGTGCTTCAAATATGGTTCTTACTGGTGTATTCCTAGGTTATTTACAATAGTTATTTTGGGGTTCCTAGAGGAATCATCATGGATACAGATGAACCTCTTTGAATGACACCCCAGACTAATTGAAAATATTTATTTCTATTATAGAGGTTCTTACTAGTGGTGTTATTTTTTATTTTAATTTTAAGAATATGTTGTGGGTCCTTTAATAACTCGTGTTTTAATGGAAGTGTTCCTTTCTTTTGAAAATTCTAAAAAATTTATCTGCTAAGAGGTGGTGTGTTCCACATGTGCCTTGTTCCTATTGTCCCTGAATAAGGTTAAATAGGATGATGTGTTTGAATATTCAATGTTTATGATAGGGTTAAAGTGAATTGTTTTAGAAAGAATGTTTTGCGGTGTATTGTAATCTTTTGGTTTTTCCTAAGATGATGTGTGGCTGCTTTATGCAGAAAGAGAAGGAGTTAAAATTAGGATCATTAGCTCATGAATGCAGTGATGAAGATTCTTAGAACATCATGAATCTATTCATAGGCCATAGATAGAATATTTTCACATAGTTAGGAAACCCTTAGAGTGTGGGAAAGCCTATCTCTATTTTTAAATCCATTGTTGGGGTGTGGGCATTCTAAATTCTCATGTGGTAGTTTTCTATATTATGGAAATTTCCACTTTGTGGATTGGTTGGGTTTTGGTTTTCCATTTGTTTCATGGTTCATTTGGTTGGGACACCCACCCCCCCCCCCCCCCCCCGCACTTCCCCTTATAGTGGGGGATTTTGTTTCTGATGGTGGTTTGATATAGTCAGTTCATAATGTTGGGGAGACCCACCATGGGTCTTTTAGGGATTCTTTTGTAGTTGATCAGTGTTAGTTCATTTCTAATGGGGGGGAGTCCTTCTTGGCCTCCGATGTTTATAATATTGATTTTTTAGGTGTTATCTTCATAGTGGATTGTTTATTTTGGAGGTTTATAATTTTTTCATTATTTCAATTTTGTTGGATGTTTGGATCCTTAGGAGAATGCCCAATGATCTTGTCCAAATCAAGGTTGTGGAAGCAATGGCTTGAGTAATCTGTCATTTCTCCAATATTGGTTTCATTTTATTGGTTTCTAAGGTATGAGGTGTAAGATCAATTATGGTGGTAGTTGAGGAGTTCTTAGTATGATAGGTTTTATCCTATGGTTGAAGAAATCCTTAGTCTTTGATCGATCAACAAGAATATGTTGTGGATTTCTAGTGGAAGAAAGTGTAATGGCGGGGAGGATTGTCACACCAGGATTTTTTTTCTTCCCCTGTTTTGGGTTAGTTTTTGGCCTTCTGTTTTTCCCACTGGTTCAAGGTGTTCTCAGATTTAATTTTGAGTTTTTGGTTGTTTTTCTCATGTTGTATAATTGGATAACCATTAAGGGAAACCATGCACCCTCTCCCAAGAAACTATGCGGTTAATGTTGATTTTGGACAGTGGCGATTACATGGTTGGTGCACGGTTTGGTAAACCATGAAAGATAATTGTGTGGATTGTTTCTCTTGGATAGTGTGGGATTCATGATAGGTGAACAGTTTGGAAGCTCTATAGACTAACCGCGTGGTGTGTTCCTCTTGGAAAGTGAGGGATGCATGGTTTTTGCATGGTTTGGTAAACCGTGCGGTAAATCTACATGACATGTCCAGGACTTAAAAATTGTGAAATTTATATTCCATCCTCTTGGTATTTCATCCACAAAATTATCATTCTTCCATTCTCATTGTTTTTTCAACCCAAAGGGATCGTCTTCCTTATTTTACAATCCTCCTCCCTCCTCCCAAGTGCAGATCTAAGGGATTCATTCATGTTTTGGGGGAAAATAACCAAGTTAATCTTCTCTTCTCTTCTTTCTCTTCATTCTCCTTCAATTTTTGGTTGAGTTCCTCTTCTACAATGGTCATGTGGATCTATGGTTCATGTTTCCTTTAGTGTATGTTGGGGGGTTTGTGTGTTTAGGGTTACTCTTGATTGAACTTGTCTAATGGAAAATTAGATGTGTTGTTTTGGGTTAGTGTTATTGACCCAAATGTTATTTGTTGAAGTTTTCCCTTTTTTAACTTACCTTTTAAATTTAAGAATCACTAGTTTCTTGAATTTATCAAATTTAATGAATACTAAATAGATATGTGTGATCCTTGGAATAATTTTTGTGTGTGAAAAGTGGTGATTTATTCAATTTTATCAAGTAAATATAACTCATTGGTTAAATTTTGGGAACTAAGTGTTTGATAAAATTCCTAGTTAGATTTCATGAGTGATTTGTGATATGTAAAGCTTGGTTTGGCCCTGTAAATGTACTTGTGGAATTTCAAATGATGGTTTGGGTTTCTTGAATGGGATTTCCAAGTGATTTTGGATTTAAAAGAGGTGTGTGTTTTGCTTTTGAAAATGGTTGGACATGTGAATGAAATTTTTTGGATTCCTTAAAAAGATGATTTCATTAAGGGTTTTTGAGGCATGTTAGAGACTTTGGTGAAATTTCTTAAAATGGTGGGCTTTAAATTCCACCATGATAATTTTCTGACCTTTTTTATGATGAATGGATGAGATGTACTTGTTGTGAATCCTCACAATCCCTTTATGTGAATGGGTTGGACATCCTCATTATGGACTCCTCGTGACCCATTTACTTTATATGGAATGGGAGATACTTGGAGTGATATCATTTGAGATATATATGTTTTATGGCAAGATATTAGTCCTTGGGTTCCTTGGGGGAGATTTTTTTTGTGATATTATTATATATGATATATATGAATGTGATTGGATGCTCGGTTGACATTGTTGGCTCACCCCCACATTATGTTATATCTTTCCATGGGAACCTAGCATTGCTAGAAAATTTTCTGATAGTGATTGCTACAATATCATAGGATTATGCTCATGATTGTGGCCTAGAATAGGTATTTGGATATTGTGTTTGGTTTTTATTACTATGGGGTAGTTCCCCCCGATCATACCACATAGGATGTGACCGAGCACGTGGGTGAATTTGATGTCATTGAGTGAGACACGCTTTCCAGGATGAGTCAATATATATAGTATGTTTTGGATTATTTCACAAGATACTAGGGTTTTCCATATCTCTTGGAACATAGTTTTCTATGGAAGATGACTGAGATGAATTTGTTGGTTTTTTTCCCTAGTGTGATATTTCACATTTCCCTTGTTGGTAGATAGTTATTCTTAAGTAGTGTTGATTAGTGAGAAAAGTGTAAAATGTTTTCATGTTTTTATGGATAATGGTTTTTGAAATGTTTTACACTCATTATCACCTTTTTAAATGAGATGAAATTTTTCATATTAAAATTGGTTATGTCTCCTTATTGGGAGAGAATGTGGTTTTAAATGGTAAAAAGGTCAATGGGTCATTTTTGGTTTTAATGTGTAATTTTTTTTTGGAAAACATTATTTTTATATATTGTATTTAAAACATGAATTTGATGTTTAAATATTTAAAGAATGTGAATTGGGAATAGATATGTCAGGGCACACCAACTATGTTTTAATACACGTGCATATAGATCATTCTTTTATTATTCAATGGTTCATGTTTCAGCGTTTTTTTCAATCACCATGGGTAATGGTTGGTTATGGTATTGGAGATTTACCCATGGGGTCACATCGATATGTTGATGTCGTCGCACTCAGTTTGGTTTTGTTGTTCAATTTTTTATGTTCATTTTTTATTATTTTCATCTCTTATGTAAAATATTTGTTGTTTGGATACTATTTATTATATTTATATTCTCTATTTGTTTGTTTCTAATGTTTTCATTTATTAATATTGGTAAAAAAAATTCCCTTGTTTCCTATATTGATTCTCGATACTAGTTTCCATCTAATGGGGATTAGGAATTCCCTTAAATCTTTATCTCAGATCATCTTAGGTGGCCTGTTCAGGGTCGACTTATGTTGTTTTTTGATAACCATCATATCCATATTTTAAACAACATCAAGTGAACTGCATTGTTTCAATATCACCAAATGATAAATCTATTCATTTAATACTCTGAAAAACCGTGAAATAATATTCTCTCTATAATTTGAAACATCACTTCAAATCAATAAATAATAAAAATCCTGAATTTACTATTCACTATTTTTTTCTCCTTGTATCAAGATATGAATTAAGAAATAAAGCTCTTGCTTATAATTATTGGGAAAAAATCTCATTCTCAGTTTTTTTAAACTTCTCCAATGAGCATATGTTTCTTTTCCAATGATTTTCCCCATGATTCTTAATATATTTTCTCTATAGAGATGCATAAAATTTACGCTTATGAATTTATACATTTTACTTATTTTCATTGAAATAATTATTAAATTTAAATAGTTGTTTCACTTCCAAGAACCAATATAGAAAATCATCTAGATTAATACTCACTTCAAAATATGATATTTCAACATTAAAACCTTTTTTAAATTTCAATTGTCTCATTTTATTCCATTATATACCTCTAAATAACTAGAATCAACACCACATGAATGATATTTATAAAAAGGTTCCATATAGTTCCTATTATAGGGAGATGTAAATCTAAGATTCAGCTATGTTAAAGGGAAATCTCTTCTCCACGTTCTTAATTTTCGATCTTATTATCCACTAATTTTATATAATTGTGATTGTATATGTATGAAAACTATTTCCCATGGATTTGGAGTATAATATCCCCTCTTGTGAGACATGGAAGATATGTTTTTAGGAGGGGAATAATGAGAAGAGTGTGACAAAACATAACTGTGGGAACCTAATCATAGATACCAAACTGATTTTGTATTATAATCATGAAATGAGTAAGTGATGATGAGGTAGTCAAATATATCCAAATGATCAATATTTAAAAAAAATTGCACCAACAAAGGTTACTCCAAGCATAACGATAATGTCACTTATAATGGATATGCACCACTAATTATGAGGAAATGGGAGAGGATAAAGAATATATGTTGAAAACAAGCTTAAAAAATCCTTTGATTAAATTTTTATCATTACCTTGGAATGAAAATAAATTATAAATAAAAAATAAAAAGATATTAATGACCAAAATAGGATTACAAGTCATTGGGGAACTCAAAGGTCAATTAAAAAGCAGAAAAATATGTTCTCATGCTAATTAATGACCCCAATATCTAAAGTAGTGAAAATGATTCTAAATTATTCTTTTATCCATGCACTCCATGCTATTTAATCTGATTCTTTTAATTTCATTCATTTTCCATTTGGATATGTCATTTTGTGCCCAAAATAAGTGTGTGGAGGTCTTCTATTGTGTTAGATGTAAAAAAGTGCATGTTGTTCCATTTCAAATAACAATTTCCCTTAAAATTATGATCAAGCCCAAAAGTATTATTCATGGGTTAAATCAAGTTCATAACAACATCACTCTCCACAATGAAGCCAAATTTGGCCTTAAAGGAAGACCATGTTGAATCCCTTAATATCCAGTCCACTTTGGATAACAATTAGGGGGTTATTGATGTGAAAAGGTTGACCTCCTTTGTATTGGGTGATCCCTTTCCTAGTTAGGGTTCACTACCCACTCATAACATCCGAAAAGATGTTGCCGAGTAGGTCTTAGAATAAAAATGGAATGGACAAGTTTCACAAGTTGATGCTTGATACATAGATGGTGAGTATAGTCCAGGAGGTCTAAACATTTCAGTTGATTCCATGGATAATCAGAATGTGTCAACTTTCGTTGAAAATGTTTCATCCATAATAAATAGACAATCTGTTCGGGTGGAGGACCTTACGCCTGATCATGAGGTATTTCATATTGATAAATAATAGGTTATGAAACTTGAGAAAATGAACGTTGGGATTAAGGATATATTTATAGAAAATAGGATCAATATAGAAAATAGAAGTTCATTCAAAAACTTTTATCCAGGCTTGAATCAATTAACTCCACATATTTTAGTAGGTTGTATGTTTAGTTATCTGGGAAGGATATAATCACTAGCAATACTATTTCCCCTAAAAATGCCCCATGAGGTTCAATAGGGAGCCTTGATTATATAAAAAATTATCACAATGATGTTATGAATCCTCCATCCATTAACTTTAATGACCCCATAAACGTGTACTTTGATGATGGAGGGGCCTTTGTGGCCGATTTACACCAATCTAGGGTAACTTTATAGAATGATTCTATAAAATCAGTTTCCGAACTTTTAGATTCACCTTTCACTATTGATGAAATGAAGACTGAGACAAATAGGGCCTCAATTGAGCATGTTCCACAATAGGAAATTACGTAGTGGATAAAAAAGGAGTTTCTCTAGACGAGGAAGAAACATATTCTATGGATGAAAAAACATTTGTTTCATGACCTATTAATCAATGAGCATGAGGTCAACACGGAATATGTTTGGTAGGGCAATGGGTGCTTGTAACAAGGATGTAGAAATAATAAAATATGAATCTGAGACCTCTTTGTTGGTTTTTTGTCACACATGAACATGTACCTCTATGTTTACCTTGTACGTTTACTTTTTTGATTAAATTTTCAGTGCAATGAGTTTGGGTCTCCAGATCAATAGTTGAGCAGTCTTGAATATATTTAAAAAAATTTATTTAAAAAAATTTATTTTTAATTATATAATTATAAATATAATTATAAAATATTTATTATATATATTTACAAAAGTATATTTATATGAATATAAAAAAATTTATATATTTTTAAATATATTTTTATAAATATAAAATAAATAAATATTTATAAGTATAATTATAAATAAATTTGGAAATGTGTTGTTAGCCGAGTAGTGAAACACAACCCAACTACTTCTGGGTGCCTAGGGTTCAAATCTAGGTTTTTGTAGTTATAAGGCCCTGCAATTAAATTGGGGCATCTCTTGTCTAGGATGACGTCATGCCAAAATGTTGTGTATCCGACACATGTTTACATGAGTGGTGGATTCGATGGACCACCATGGGGAGGTGATAGTGTTGTCTGTTTTAAAATGTCACTATCATAAGGATGGGGCCCCACTAGAATATGGGGATGATATGGTAAGCCAGCAACATCGAGAACAATGTGGCCAACAATAAGATTCATGGGCATCAGGAATTGATGATCGACCTGAACATGGGGTTGGTGGCTTTAGAGGGCGTAGTGACTCTTGAATGAAAATGCACACCAACAAAGCTCAAAGACCAAAGATCCATTGGTGGTGGGAAAAAGTTGTTGTGAATCTCTATATTCAAGTATTGTGGGTGCAGGTTGAGGATTGGATTCCTTGTGGTCGGCTATGCTACACATGACACATGTTCGTGTACGAGAAAAATTGGGGTCCCTAGAGAAAAATTAACCCTAACCCATTAAGACATGATAAAATATGGCTTCCATGACTTTATATAATAGGGGACTATGACATTCCTTTTTAGCATTTGGGTGGGTTTGAGGTGTTTCCAACACGGATGTAGAACTGATGCAACTTGATGGCCACAGATCCAGGATCGATAAGCGGCGATAGCTGTGTGTCTCCATTTTTTAGCACAATAAGTGCATGTCGATGAGGGGGCTCCTTCTGGTGGGTGGTGATACAGTAGACCTAGGATGGTGAAATGCAAAAATTGGAGGCCCTATGTACTAATTAATCCCTAGTATTTTGGGCCTTGCAGAAAATTTCGCTTTCATGCATATATATAATAGTGTTTTTAACTTTTCCTTCTTGCATGTGAGTGGGTGTGTGGTGTGTGTGGCTCCCCAACACGGATGTACAACCAATGTAGATAAAAAGGATCTAAGGTTGAAAGGCGAGGTTAGTTATGTATCTCCATAACCAAGAATGGAGTGCACAAGCTGACGATGGGTCTCCTCGAAGTTGGTGGTGCTGCACTGGACATAGTCTGATGCAGGGGGAAAATTAGTTGAGCTATTTACCGATTAATATCCAGGCCATGAAAAAATGGTGCTTCTATTCATTTATGTTATAGGGTCATTCATTCCTACTGGTTTGAGGTACGTTTGTGCCTTTCTTATTAACAAATATATATTTATAATTGTAAATATATATTTGAAATATAGATAATATATATTTATAAATATATTTATATAAAAATATAGAAATATTTACTTTTAAATAATTATTATCAAATATATTTTTATAAATATATAGATATTTAAAAAATCTTAAATATTTTTTTTTTCTGAAACTCTGAAATTATGTTTGGATAGGGTTCTCGTTATAAACCTGAACCCACCCGAATTAATAATCTTTTAATAATTTTAAATTTTATTATATATATATATATATGTAAATATATATATTTTTAAACATTACAAATGTTTATAATTAAAAATATATATTTATATATATTTAAAAATATATATATAACAAAAAAAATATTTTATATGGAATGTGGGATGAGAACCAATTAAAGTGGGATTCACACCTTTTGTCCAAAACATGCAACACCATGTAGCGCTTTTGGAATTATCTGCAGAACAACACATCATCTAGTTCTCTGCGATCCCATATCATAAAATATATATTTTTACTGTTAAAAAACATTAAAAATCACATATAAAATTTTTTCCCACATAAAACCATCATCTTTTAGATCTCCCAAATTCATGATTCAGTATGAATTGTGATCAGAGCACCTTATAACCACACTATCTTCTTCAAATCTGTGATTTTACCAATGTATGATAATATTCAAATGCCTTCACTTATCCCTCATTATCCAATTATGTCATCTTATAATTTCATCAATAATATATTCAACTTATTTACATATTTTTTATATGCTTCAACTATCTATTACATCATTCAGTAACACCCATGATGGGACTAATGAAAAATTTCTCATGCCTTGGCATCTTCCGCTACACTTCCATCCCACTATGTCACAGATAAATGTCTAGGATTTTTGTTTTAAGGATTATCCTTGGAAATATATTAAACACCAAATGTCACTCACTACTTCATCTCACTCACCATACATACACTATTATTTCTCATGAAAACACTATGTAGTGTCCCTTTTATTCCCTTATGCATACATCGACAGGAATATGGTTTTTTATATATGTTTTCTGAAAAATAATTATTAATATAATCCAAGGTTAATTTTTTTTAAAACTAATATAGAAAGTATTCACCCCCTTAATGCCTTTATGGTTTTTTAATAGTGACCAAGTGTATTGAAGGGGGTAACGCCTTCATAATGGGGTAAAAGCCAATTGATTTATCCCCCTCAATGCCTTTAGAATAGATTATTTGTATCATTTTAAAATTATTATTTTAATTTGGTTCTGATATATATATATATATATAATTAAATAAAACAAAATAATTAGAAAAATCTAATAACTATTTAAAATATAGCATTACTATAATTGAGGAAGAATGGAATTATGATAGAAAGTCTCACTCTGGTCTCCCTTAAATAAGTGGGCTAGGCCTGGATATACTTATGGTTTTCCAATGTGGGATTTGGGTTCCCCCATACATATATCGAATTATTAATATATTACCGTTAATAATTATTAACTAATTAGTTATAAACATTAATTAATTAATAATAATAATAATACATAAATAAATAAATAATAGTTAACTATTAACATTTACTTATAAATATTAATAATTTTCTCATTTCTTATAATAATAATAATAATAAATATTAATATATTACAATTTAATTACTAATTAACTATTAATAGTTAATAGTCACTAAATAATTAGTAGTTAAATAATATTTAATTACTTATTTATATTATTAATAAGTAATTAATAATCAGTGGGGGTTGAGTCTATGTTGTAACCCCCAAAATAATGCATCCTAATGAATATGGTTCAAATCCTAGAATTCCCCTTGGAGGATTTATGACACACACAATTATGTAGACATAACATTGGTTGGTGGTGATACCAGAAAGATGATGCAGGCCTGATGCTGCATTGGGACTTTGGGCCCTATTAATGGGTCACTTAGCCTCAGGCCTACAGGCTATATAATGGGTTTCCCTCTTCATATATAGAATGTGGCCTTTTAGTTCATAATGAAACGAGGATTTGGCCTAATTTTTTTTTAAAAAAACTAATCATTAATTAATTAATAATTATTCACATTTTTACAAAAATTTATAATAAATGTTTTAAAATAATATTTAGTTACTAAATATAAATAATAATGATTTCATTATTAAAATACCAATTATTAATTAATTAATTTTAAAATAGAAGTAAATGATTATGTAATTATTTCAAATTAAAATTAAATACAAATAAATATTAATTACTAAAAAATATTAATTAAATAAAATTATATACTCTTTATTATTATTAATGTATAAAAAAATTATTAGTAATTAATATAATATACTAAAAAATATTTAAAATTATTATTTAATAACTAATAATAAATATATAATTATTAGTTAATAATTAAATTTTAGTTATGTAATATTTAATTACTTGTTAATAATTTTAATCACTAATTAAATAATTAATTTCTAGCTAATCAATTATATAATATTATTAATTATTACAAAAAATTTACTAATAAATTTTTAAAACTAATATTTTATTACTAAATATTCTCAATAATGATTAGGTTATTAAATATTTAATTATTAATTAATTTTTGTTAAATTATTTTTCATTAATTAACCAATTTATGATAATTAAAATTAATTTATAAAAAATATTAATTAAAAAATATTATTTAATATTTAGTAATATAAACTTATAATAAATATTAATTTTATAATATCCCTTCTTTTTTCAGGTATGTCTTTCTTTGAGTTTTCATTCATCCTCTTTTGTTTGGTTTATCCTTCATCAATTGACCATATTGGTCGATTTCCTTTTGAGGATATAGATCATTTCCTATGGAAACTGACTTAATTATTAGGGATGCATATTTGGTTGAATTAATAGAGTTCAGGCTTAAACATGTTAAAGGGGATTATGGGGCTTCTTGGGAGTTTGGATGGATTTAGAGGTGGTTCATGCCCTTATATGGAAGCTCGGATTAAAACTAACCACAAGACATTTACACATTGTGTATACATATGACACGATATGTAAATATTTCCCAGAAGATTCAATGAAACAAGTTCATGATATGAAATAAATACACATTTTGAACCAGGTTTACATCTTGTAATGATGGTGTATGGTTATATTAAAATGATGCACACAAATTATGGTTAAACTCATGATATTAAAATACATAACATGGAAATATTTTACATCATGTATTTCTCATGCTTAGCGATTATAATCCATACCTTGTGTATGATTCATTATTCATTTATTGTGAAAATATCCTCTCTGGTCCCCTAAGTGATTTCTAGGTGATTCTGGATTTCCTTCACCCGTTTCAGTGATTGCGAACATGCGGTCGATATCTGGTGAGTTATTTTGCTTTTGTTTCCCCCCACAATCACTAATTTAACATTATAGGGTTGTAACATTTTCCCCACTATGGAAAAAGGTGTTGATCTTGATATTTTGTGATCCAATTCATCTTGTGATCTTTGATTCCTTTATTCTTATTCGTGTTACCCATTGGATGCTTTATGATGATCATATTTTAAAGGTCTGTGATCTAAATCCAAACTCTTTGGTCCATTCAAATGTTAAGTATGTGAAATATTGTGATTGTGACACTGAAACATGCATGTTAATTTATTGAATAATGAATGATAATAAAACATGGGATGAATTTTTCTTTAGATCCATTTGGGTACAATTGTGTTGTGACATGTTTTGTGGCTACCCATTGGGTGAGTGAACCCCTAAATGAAAATAAAATAGCTAATATATTAAAGTATGTGTTTGCATGAATAGATAACTTATAAGATTTCTTGATATAGAATCAATTTTGTAATAGATTATTTTTTAATGAGATTACATGTGATAATTTGATTTTAAATTGAATGTGCAATTGAAGGAAAAATGGTAATTTCTAGAATTAAGCAAAAAGGATTATGATAAGATATTATAATGTCCTTGTTTTTATGACATGTGATGTGATTCATGCTATAATGATTATGAAGTGGACTTATACCAGTTTTAATGATGTAATGATTATACATTGGGCTTGGCCCACTTTCATACTCTAATGGTTATATAATGGGATTGTCCATGTTTCCTCCTATAATACTTATATAGTGGGTTTGATCCATTTTATTGTATATTGATTATATAGAGGGATTGGACTAGCTTCATGATATAATGATTATTTAGAAATATTTCTTTAGTTTCATGCTAAAATTATTTTTATGGAGGTATTGACCAAGTTACTGAAATGATTATACAAATGGATTTTCTGGCCTATATGATTATGCCAGGGACATGTAGTTATGGTTGGCATGATTTTGCTACATGCTCAGATATATTCTGGCATGGTTTCGAAGAAGTTTTATTATTTAATAATATTAATTAATTAATTAATACACAAATATACTCACACCCTATTTAGTCCACCGTTTGGTACCCATGATGACTACATGGATGTAGGTTTGGACAGGGGAAAAGCACCTTGTTTTTTATTATTGATTATTGGATGGGTTATATCTTGGGGATGGAAGTTACCTGGAGCTTGGGACTAGGGTGTTTTGAGTTATTTGTGTAACCTCATTTATTTATTTAGTATTAGTTTTTATTTTATATTAAATATATTCCATCATATCATTACGTTTAATATTATTTGATTTATTGGTTCTTCTTTTACTTTCTTGTTATACGTTGTGTTATTTCCACTATTTCTCTAACAATGATATTTATTATTGTTTTTACTTCTTCTATATTATAACCATGTACCATGGGGTATAGTCTCTCCAATATATTCTTTACACTCCCATTCCTAGTTGAAATCTCTGTCATATTAAGAGGCATGATTGAGGTCTAGTAACTAACACGATTTTTCCACATGAGAGAGTTATAGATCAGGGGATGTTACAAAGTTGTATAAGAAGAATCATGTTCTTCTCATAAATTATTTTAAGATTTGGAATCTATGGAAAGTAGAGTAGGTTGCTTTAATACATGGTAATGGTCTTGTTCATGGGAGTAGCCAACACATATACAGGGGAAAACGTTAGTGCGTAGAGATGGGATGGATTTTCATGATGTCTCTTAGTTAAAATTGATATTATTTCACCATGAGTGATTCACATGTTGTGTGATATTACTGTTTTTTTAGATTTATACTCATGGTATCATATGTAATGATATGAGTATTCATGTATAATTATTGGAACATAGAGATATGTATTCACATGCATTGTTCATGATAGGTTCATAATTATTTCTTGTGATATATTTTCCTATACGAACATTAAAATGAGATACCTATTATATCAGATAAATGAAAAGGAACAAAATGTTATATTATGCTAAAAAATGTATAAAAATTTTGGAAATACCATGAGGTAGTGGTTATCTTTTTTTTCACCTTTTTAATATGACATTGTTGTTATCATGCGTTATAAGGATAGCCTTTTTATTATTGAGAAAATTCCACCTCATCAACTTCATGTTGAGTGTTAGGAGAATAAAAATAAGAACACTTCTAACACAGTTGAACCAATAATCCTATTACTCCTCATAATAATATGGACTTTCATCTCAATTATAAATTCACAATGGTCATGTGAACCATGGAAATGTAGACTGTTCACAACTTTCTATCTATGTCTACACCAACAAGAGAGTTTCAACTATAAAATTCGCCTACATTCACTAGAGAGGGAGGACCTTGGGAAACAGAGTTCATGATTGAGTTAGTCTAGATGATCTTTAAGAATCTCAAAACACCCACATATATGAGGGTGAATCTTTCTTCATACACGATTGACGGACTAGCCAAGCATTGGGGGGGATATTCTACAGAAATATGGTAAATAAAAACAGTTATCCTGGAAGAAATTTGAAGAAATGTCTAGAATCTGATTCATTCTAGATATGTTTAGGGATAAGAAGGATAATGAATTCATGAACCTTAAAAAAGAGACCATGTTATTGATGGACTAAAATGGATGTTTCCCAAACTTATAGTGCTTTTATCCATCTTTAGGGACTGATGATATCTCCAGGGTGGTATGTTCTTCGGATGGGATTTCCTATGAGATCTAATTACAGGTGAAAATTTTTCACTTGATTTTATTTTCAAATGTAATAAACCAAACACAGATAATAAAAGGGAATCTAAAAGGGGCCCCAAGCAGTTGTTTGACTATTTGTATAGGGAAATCTAGGAGCTCTTTTTATAGTGTAAAGAAGTACCTCTATGAAAGTTATAACCAAGGGAAATATGGGTAGTGTTTTCTTTGAGTGTGTAGCCATCTCAATATAATTTTCATTTTCATTGCGATTAGTGAGGAATGTTGGGCCACAAACAGCCTCAGTTCTCATACTCTGCAATGGAGTGGCACACTTTTGGTTGGCTAGTTCACAAAAAGAAGTTTGGTCATAGCTTTTCATAGAATAGAAGTGTTAGGGGAACATGAAAGGTACCAGAGTCTTGGATGAATTCCACTACCCCTTAGAAGTCAAGTTTATGGAGTTCCATAGGATGTTTTGGTCAAGTCAGGGGATGTGGTAACCAAATGAATGAGTGGAGGTTCCAAGAATAGGAAAAAAACTTGTAAGAGTTATACTAGATCCTAGGGAAGTGGGAAAGTCATCTACACTCTATGTAGTCTACTCAAAATATTGTGGATATGGGACCTTATACTATCAATGGAATGATTCATGTATTTTCTGCAGATGTTTTTTTTGTATATAATAGAATCAAATTCATTTTTATTTATCTTTTTGTAAATATATTTTGCGATTCGTTGGGGAATTATTTAATGGTGTTTTGACCAACAAAACACCATTGGGAGTGTGGTTAGAGAATATAAAATGTTCCAAGGAATGTTATCTATAAAATTTTGGTTACCAATTATTTTGACAACAATTTTTTCTATAAATGATAGTATTCTATTTGATTCTTGTTATTGATTTGATAGTTCTATAGCAGGGGAATATAAAATGTTATTGGAGTGGAGTTACATTTCTATCACTAAAAAGAGGAATTTATTATAAGTAGGGGGAGTGGAAAATTTAAGCTGGTCAAGAATGACTAATTCAATATAGATTGGATTTTTCACAGGTCAAATAGAAAAATTTGTTCTGGATGATAGAGTGATATAGGGGGAGACATTTACTCTAGCGATAAACCATTTTCAGGATGTCTTTCTAGATGAGTTCTATGAATTACTACCTAAGTGGTCGATCAAGTTCATGATCATGTTAGTGAATAGATAAGATCCTATTTCTATTCCACTTTACAGGATGATACTAGAAGATATTTGGGAATTTAATTACCAGTTAGATGATTTATAATCTAAAGGTTTCATATAGCCTAATACACTTTCATGGGGTTCTCCAATTCATTTCTAAATGATGGATGATGGGACATTGTGATTATGTGTGGATTATTAGATATTGACCCAAATGATGGGAAAAAAATGATATACCCTACCACACATTAAAGATATCTTCTATTAAATAATAGGTTCTAATACCATCTCAAAGATCTATTTGAGATCAAGATACCACTAGTAGTGGGTGAGACCATCATACATACCTCAACATTATTTTTGGAGAAGGTATGGATTGTAGGAGTTCATAGTGATGCTGTTTTGTTTGATGAACAAACCATTGGTTTTGAGGGACTTAATGAATATTATATTTCATACATTCTTAGATCAGTTTGTGGTAGTTTTTGTCTCTGAAATCATTGTGTAATATGAGTCAGTGGATGATCAAGCACAACATCTTAACATCATCATGAGTACATTGAGAGGGCCTCAAAATTTTACCAAGCTAACCAAATAAGGTTTTTATATTGATAATGTGCACCCCTTGGGACCTGTAATATTAGTGGTAGATGTTTCAATTGACCTAGATAAGGTTTCAACAATGGTATATTGTGAGTGACCAAATATTGTCTTTGAGATTTAGAGTGTTATAGGTTTAATAGGTAATTATCAACACATTAACCAAGAATTATACCATCAGGTAGCAATATCATCAAGGATAACTAAGAAAATGGTGAGGATTTAGTACTCATATATTTGTGAGAGATGTTTTCTGAATATGAAAATTTGGATGATATAAGCACCTGTACTCACATAACATGCGTCGGGTAAATAATATAACATGTACTATGATTCATCCAGAGTTGGAATCGAATAAATTTTGATAAAAATAATCGAGTGGTTGCTTATAACTTCATATTTCCAATACCACATGAATGGAATTACCATACTCCTGATATAGTGTTAGATGTGGTATTACAATACATGAGATTTTGGAGAAACTATCTTTTTTAAGAGAGGATTATGGTGTACATGGACCATAAGAGACTCAGGAACATGTTTTATAAGTGGGACTAGAACATTTTATAGATGAAATGGGTTGAGTAAATTCAGTATTTTTCATTTTATATGGCTTAAAGGTTAAAGGAAACATTTTTTCCAATTCCTTGAGAAGGAAGATGAAGATAGGTATTGCAGTAGTCTTGCGATGAGTGGAGAATTATGAAACTCTTTGTAGAGATGAATTTAGATATCTAGGATTCCCAGGGATGAGTATCTTTTTCATTGACTTCTATCATACCTATTCATAATTATTAGATCAAGACAAAGAAATTGTCTAATGTGTAGGGATTAGTTCTATGTCCCAACAAATATAGAAGGAAGTCACCATCAAGATGGTCCCTTGGAAGTGGTAAATCAATTTTTTATGTGGAAATGTATGGGTTTTTATAGATTGTCCTAAAAAGATGATGAGAGAATTTCAGGACATTGGATGGGAGGTACATCCTGATTTGAAAAAGATGTATTCTGATGTCTATATACAATACAAATGGTTAATAATGAAGAAGGTGGTAGTGGGATTTGTAGTGGAATGTTTCACCTATCAGTAGGTGAAAGCTGTGCATCAGATGCCTTCTACGATATTGTACCCTCCGCCCATTCTATATTGAAAATGGGATGATATCAATATAGATTTTTTAATAGGATTACATAAGACAACTTGTAAGAATGATGTAGTATGAGTGATCATGGATTCACTAAAGAAGCTATCCCACTTCATTCTTATCAGGGAGACCTTTGTTATGGATGATCTTGTTAGACTTTGCATGGAAGATATATTTTAGTTTCATGGTGTTCTATGTTATATCATTTATTATAGAGATTTTTTTAGATATTGGTTTGGGTTGGGTATTCAGAAATATCCGGGATCACAATTTCATCTCAACAAAACCTATTATCCCTAGAGTAATAGTCAGTCTAAGAAGATTATTCAGATTATAGATTACATTTTGTGAGACTATGTTTTGTAATTTAATTGTTTATGGGAGTATCATATTGAAATCGTTGATTTTTTATATAATAATAGCTTGTAGGAATCAATCCAAACACACCATTCATGTGTTCTTATGGAAGGACATTCCTTTTCCAATTTGTTGGTCGGAGGAAGGAGAGCATGTTATTTTTAGACCATGTCTTGTAAGAAAGGTGTTTGATAAGGTTTAGTTGATCAGGAGGTGGTTTGTGACACTATAAAGCAGGCATAAATCTTATGCTGACCATCATAAATGACCTACGAATTTTGAGGTTGGTCATTTTTTCATTTGTGAGTCTCCTAGGTACGGGAAAATCTATCTCAGGAAATAGGGAATGATAACACCCAGGTTTGTTGGCCCGTTTGAGATAGTGTAAAAGATCAGTCTAGTGGAATAATACTTAGCTCTTCCACAATTCTATAGTTCCATTCATTATGTGTTTCATGTGTTTCATATTTAGAGATATCATCTAGACCCTTCTCATGTGGTAGATTCTAAGGATGTCAAGATTGGTGTAAATGCATCATTCTAGTAGCATCTGATAAAGATTGTGGACCATAGTGAGAAGTATATCTATGGAAATACTACACCCTTTGTTTTGGCATATTCTAGAGGAGAACTGAAAGAGCAAATATGATATATAAGAATAGTGTCCAGAATTGTTCACTGATACCCCACAATGATTCTTGGAGTAGCTCAAGGATGATATGTTATATGGTGGTGAGGGTGTATGATCTAATATCTTTCTAGGAAAACCCATATTTTAGTTATTGTTAAACAAATTTTTTTAGTTTTTGTCCATTTTTGTTGGACCATGGTGTATAATTTACTTTTCATTATAGAGATATTTTATTAGATAAAATGACCTAATGATTAGGGATTTATGTTTTCATGAATTAATTATGTCTATGTATATATGTGTTAATGGGGATTATGAGGGTTCTTGATAGTTTAGAAATATTTATATGTGGTTTTGGATATTCTATGGAAGTAGCAAAAATAGCTTCTGGTATGAAATTTACAGACTATGTATATATATATTACATGATGTTTAACTATCACCAAGAAGATTATGTGAAATGGGTTAATGATGTGTAATAAATACACATTGTAAGCCTGGTTCACATCATGTAATGATACATAAGGGTTATATAAAGTCAATGTGATGTGATTTTCTACATATCATGAAAATAAAAAAATATAGGAAGTGTATATATTACACAATATGTATTTCTTGGACGCAGTGATTATAAGCTATGTTGTGTACATGATTCATTATTTATTCCTTTTGCTTCTCTCCTATATCATTCCCTATCCAATTTCTAATAAATTTTTGACTGCCTTCTCCCATTCAAGATGTCCTGATCAAGCGATCAATCTGTAGTGATTTACTTTTATTTGGTATCCTCTCTCTTTCGATTATTTCTAGTTATCATGGTGTAATATTTTCACCGATATGTAAAAATGTGTTGATCTTGATATTGTTTTATCTAGTTCTTCTTAAGATCTTATGTATCTATGTTCTTATTGGAGTTAGTTGTTGGAATCATTGCGCAGATCTCCAGTTAAATGTAGGTGGTCTAAAACCAAACCATAGGTTCTATTTAATTATTGAGTATATTAAATATTAGGATTGTTCCATTGAAACAAGAATGTTAATTAATTGAATAATAGATGATGTTAAAACATGGAAAAATTGTTCTTTTAATCCATTTGGATCCATCAATGTTGCATCTTTTCTAATTGATAGTCATTAGGTGAGAAAACCATTGAACTGAAATTAGTTGGATAATGAATTAATGTATGTGTTAGAAGGGAATGATACTTGAGGTGATTTCTTGATATATAATCACTTTGGTAATATATTTTTGTTTACTGTGATGAATGATTATAATTTTATATAAAAATGAATGTGTAATTAAAATACAAAAGGTAATTTTACGAATTTACCATTGATGATTATAATACGATATTATGATATCCTTGTTGTTATGATTTCTATCGTGATTCCTCCTTTAATTCTTTTATAGAGGGATTAACCCAGTTCAATGTCATAATTATTATATAGAGGGCTTGGCTAAGTTTCATTCTCTAATTATTATATAGTGTTCCTGGACCAGTTTCATTTTTTAATGATTATATATTATGCATGGCCATGTTTCATGGTATAAATATTATTTAGAGGGCTTGGCCCAGTTTCATTTTGTAACGCTTATATAGTGGGATTGGCCTAGTTTAATGATGAAATGCATAAATGGAGGGCTTGGATAGGATCCTAAAATGCATATAGAGAGACCTATTCCTTATTAAATGACTATGCTATTAACAAGTAGTTATGGATGACATAGGAATGTTATATGCTCAAAAATATTTTGGCATGGCGAGGATGTAGGTTGATTTTTTTATTAAATTAATTGATTAATCAATAGGCATATTTATCTGTTTATTTCACAAACATATTATCAGACTGATTTTGTTTAGACATGGTGGTGTTGACCGATTGAGTTTTACTCACACACTATTCGGGTCACTATTTGGTACTTGACCAGATTACATGGATGTAGCTTTAGATAATCAAAAGCAAAGTATTGTTGACTGTAAATTACCAAATGGGTTGGAGCTTAGTGATTAGACTGACAAGGGGTTCGAGACTGATGTCTTTTGAGTTATTTTTGTCCGCTCATTTCCTTTATTTTTATTGGTTTTAGTTTGAAATTTCATACCTTCCAGCCTAACATTACCTTAATTATTCGTTGATTTATTGGCTCTTCTTTTACATTCTAGTTGTATGTTTTACTATTTCTACCTTTTCTTTTACTCTGAACACTTTTATTAATACAAAATTCCTCTATATTGTAACTATATACCAGGGGTATAGTCACCCCACTATATGATTTACACCCACACTGCTAGCCGACAATATTTAGCATACGGGGAGGCGTGGTTGAGGTCCAGCAGCCAAGATGATGTGGCCAAGTGAGAGAGTGGCAGATTAAGGGATGTTATTAATTAGAAATTAATATTAATTACTAAAAATATTTTAAATTATTCTTTAATTACTAAATATTTCAAATAATAATGTAATTATTAGTTATTAATTAATTAGTGATTAAACAACATTTAATTTTCCAGTTAATTATACTAATTACTAAATAACTAATTAATTATTAATTATTATTAACAATTATAAAATAATTACTGATAAATATGTAAACATATTATTTAATAACAAAATTTTAATAAGAAAGTTTAAATTATTAAATTAATAGTAATTAATTATTTAATTATTAAACTAATGTTAAATGATTTACCAATTGTTTCCCGTTAATATTAATTAAACTGAATATTAAAAACTAATAAATTTTAATTAAATAATATTATTTACTACTTAATAATATTTGATTTAATGAAATATTAATTAATAATTAATATTTATGAAATTCATTAGTTATTAACTATTTATATTATTAATTATACATTTATTAATTATTAATTATTTTTTATTTATTAATAATATTATTTCTTAGTAATAAAATATTATTTAATTACTAATTAATTAAAACCAAGTAATAATTAATTAATAATTAATATTTAATTAATTAATTAGTAATATTATTAATTAGTAACTAATATCATTTTTAAATAATATTTTTTAATTATTAACTAATTGGTATTAGTTAATTATTAATATTTAATTGTAAAAGTTAATTATTAATTTAAATTTAGTTATTATTAATATTTATTATTAATTAATATTTATTATCAATTTTTTACTGATTATTAATAAAAATATATTTTTATTCTGTGCATGGAAGGGGAAACTTGAAAGTCAAAGTGGAAGTCCATAAGAAATTCTAGGCCAAGGCCCATTATAATAGAGTGCTATGGCTGAGATAATTGTTCATAATTCTAGACTAATTTATTTTCAGTAATGTCGGCTATTATATTAAAGTTAAAATTGACTATTTTATTAATTACTTATATATATATATATATATAATCAAGTAATCGAAATAAAAAAAAATAAATGAAAAATGTTGAGTTCAACGGTGTTAAGGGGGATAATTTCTTTGACTATTACCCATGGTGAAAGGTGTTACCCCCTTTAGCCTCCATCTAATAACCCTATAGGCTTTAAGGGGGGTAACACCTTTATGTATTAGCTTTAATTTTTTTAACATGGTCTTATTTCAATAATTTTTTTCTTTAGAAAATGTAGATAAAAAATTCTACCAAAACCCCCAAAGGATTTAAGGGGTTATTCTTTTCATTATTAGTATTCAAATAAAATTTATCCTTATAATATTTTAATAATTTTTTTCAAATAACATATATAAAAAATAATTTAATATCTTCTGGTAATGTTCATGTTTGAATAAAAATGGATCTTTTATATTCATTGAACCATACAGTCAAAAAATCATTATCGTATTCTTTTCATGATAGTCACCGACATATCCAAATTCTGCTCTACTTTTTATATATTCATTTACTAATTCTACGCACAATTTTATTCTCACGCTATCAGCCAAAAAAATGTTCTCCCATTAGTAACTCATCAAGAACATAGTCTCTAATGGAGTGTTTTATATTAGTTTTTCTTGATTTTGCTTCTAAAAATGTCCCTGGTTATTATTATTTTATTTCTATTGAAAAAAGGCGGTAGAGGCCTTGTTGCCTTTTGAATAAAACCCAATACGAGGTAAGGTTGATGCCACAATTTTTTAAATTAAAAAAATAAATAAAAAAACAAGTTTTTTTATTTTTCTATTTGTATTGTGTACATTTTCATTTGTTTTGAAATATGTATAATTAGATTTGAAAGTGAAAATGTTAGGTTTTTAAGAAATAAATTTTCTCATATCAAATTATCTAATTATTATTATTATATTTATAATTTTTTTATTTTTAATTATGTAATATATATTGAGATGGTTTTTAAAATATCTTTTAGGATGTATCTGAATTTTATAATTTATACACTTTCAATGTCACCTACCTGTGAAAAAATAATGTTTCACGATGGCGGTGTTGACAATCTATAAATAATAATTTAAAAATAAAATCTAACATAAATTTGGAACACTTAGTGAACATATAAAAAATATTTAAAAAAAATTTCATGAAAAAATTAATGAAATATACTTTTAGTCAGACAACATATTTTTGTTTTAAACCATTAAATTTGTATTTATACCTTTTTATATGTTCCTATCATTTTTGATTATTTATTATATGTTTAGTTTAGTCAATGTTCAAAATTTCATTTTTTATTTTAATTATACACTTTTAATGTGCATTTCTTTACTGTATAAGTAATATATTTGGAATCAATAATATTTGTTCCATGTAAATTAGATTTTATTATTATATTTACGAAAAAAAATATATTTTCAATTTTTTTATATATTTAGGCCATGTTTTATGTTTTATATAGATTGTTTCTTATTTAATAGTTTATAATAATTTAATGTTACTGACTTGAAATATAAAAATATTTCTTATGTATCAATTAGTCAACATTGAAAGATTATAAAATATAAAATGTATGTAAAATATAAATGAAAATTGAAATAGTAGATAAACATGTAAAAAATGATGATAGAAAATATAATTTCATCATTATAATAGATATACAATCATATACAGGATAAAATATATTCTATTTCAAATCCTCTAATTCAATAACACACATAAACACAAATGTGTACAATCACCATCGATGATGAGATCTCGTCCCACAGTCTTGTGTGAGAATGTGATCCCTGTATCGAGATCATCGACCGCTGTGCTAGGGTGGAGTATTACAGGCCTCCCTAGAGGATGAGGTTTTCATTATAAATCTAAATGATTTTTAAAATTAAAAAGTTAGTTACATACCTTTGGAATATGATATTATGGTACGAATAGAAAATAATTTGGGTTTTACTTGACATTAGATGTCTAGCTCATCTCATCCTTTCTTGTATATTATAAAGAATTAATGTGTTTCTTAATGGATTTATTATTGTCCATTTCAATATATATGATCATAATTTTCATTTTATCAAGGTTAAATAAATTTATTTGATGTTTTCATATCTTTTTACCTCACATTCCTAAAAAATATGTAACTTATTTTCTAATAAAAGTTTAGAATAAAGTTGTATTTATTGATATTATTTTACATTTTGGAATGTTTAGCTTGTGTGTGATTTTTGAAAATCATTGACTAATTTATCAAATATTTATTATTTTATAGTAAAATTATTCAACATTGTATCCAAATTCTTAAAAATAGGGAATTTTTTTTAACACCATGTAATTGATAATATGAAATGTTCACATTTGAGTTAGTACATCCTTGTGGTTGAGAGTGTAAACTCCATCTAGAAATAATAGGGAATGATTTCCTTTTATGGCCATCCTAATGACATATGAGGAATCTCAAAATATTCCCTTATTCTTGAGGTCAATCCATCTCATTGCACATCCCAAAGGACTTTGGTGTCCCTCTTTGTAACAACATGTTGATGTCAGGTATTAATATCAGCAAGTTTTCTGGAATTGGGAAATGTCTAAGCTCGCAAATAGGAGTCCATGATGTAGCATTGGAGACAAAAATGGTTTCTAACTGTTACACTAAATCAACATATTCTTCCTATTATATATTCACTAAGGAAAATGCTGCGATGGCCTGTACACATGTAAAGTGCAATGCTCGGACGATTCCACATTGGAAATTCCTTACATTTGGTAGTGCCAGAATGACTCGACCAGTGCTACTTGTGATGGGTTCAAGATACATTTTAATTCAGATTGATAGTCTTTGTGGTAGTAAAGACTCACTCGATAAGTAGATGATTCTTTAATTTTATTTTCAATCTCTCATTAAATGTGTCTTCTATACCTTAACCCTTATAGAATATAATCTATGGTCTATTTTTTATATCAACAATGTACATGACACAATGTTGAAATGTATCCCGAACTAGGCTAGTATTATGTAACTTTTAAATCCCTGGGAAGATTCCATTAATGCACTCCAAAATGTTTTGTAATTAATTAATTATTATCTATTATTTCATTAATCATCATTTAATCAACCTTTATTCATTAGTAAATCATTTTTTAATCACTTGTTAATCATTATTTAAGAATTAGTTAATTATTAATTAATCATTCTTTAATAATTAGTTAGTTATTCTTTAAACATTAGCTAATAAATTTTTAATCATTAGTTAATCAATAATTATTCATTATTTAGTTATTCATTAATCCATTGTTTAATATTATTTAATAATTTGTTAATCACTATTTAATAATTAGATAATAATTAGTTAATAATTCTTTAATAATACTTTAATCATTAGTTAAGCATTTTGTAATAATTAGTCCATCATTATTAAATCATGTTTTAATGATTCATAAATCATTACATAACCAATCTTTAATAATTAGTTAATAATTCAATACATAATATTTAAAAAATCTATAATCATTTGTTAATAATTCTTTAATAATTAGTTAATCATTATTTAATTATTTGTTAATAATTAGTTAATCGTTCCTTAATAATGATTCCATAAAAAATAAATAATTTTTAATCATTTGTTGAACATTTTTAATCATTAGTTAATCATTAGTTAATCATTTTTAATCAATCATTAATCATTTTTAAATCAATCCTTAATCATTGTTTAGTCATTATTTAACTGTTAGTTAATCATTTTTTAATATTACTTTAATTATTAGTTAAACATTCATTAATTATTAGTTAATTATTCATTAATCAATAGTTAATAATTCTTTAATCATTAGTTAGTCATTATTTATGTAACAACCCGCCCTCGGGACCCGTGACGTGACTACCCCAAGCCCGCCTTCCATAGGCCAGGGGCTGGCGACTAGCACCAAGGCGTAAATCCCAACAAAAAGGGAAGGCATTGCCTTTGAAAAGTAAACAAGCACCACAGAGTAAGAATGAGGAAAAGTAAACACTAAGTAAAAATGGTACAAGCTGTGATGAAAGTAAAAGGGGCCAGAAATACAAGCCCAACAGTAAAGTACAACTTAAAGAAAAAATAGCCACTGAAAGGAAAAGCCGTAGCGTCGAGCCATCCTCTGGAAGTCCCACCTAAAGGGTGGGTACAGATAGCCTCCACTGCACCTCAGGTCCACCTGACCGCTCTGAGTACGTCCCGCCCAGTGGTCCACCTCCAGGTACCGTCCTGCTCCGCACGCCTCCACCACGGTCAGCGATGTCCGCCGTCTGCAACCAACACAAAGTAGTGCGGGCATATCCCGTGCAGGGGTGAGTATAAGCTACTCAGTAGGGACCCCGAGACCCCCAAAGGTCTCCCGAAATCCACAAAGGAATGATAAAATCATGAAGTAACATCTGACACGGCTCAGGTATATGCCCATACTTATACCTAAGTCATCAATTCCCGTTCGACTCCAACGTCCGAGCCCAAGCACAACCCAATCCACACAGGAAAGCAAAACGTATACCCACATAGGATAGCACAACACAATCCATATGGAGAGTAAACAATAAATCCACACAGGATAGCTCAACACAATCCACAAAGGAGAGTAAACAGTAAATCCACACAGGATAGCTCAACACAATCCACAAAATATAGTAAACAGTAAATCCACACAGGTTAGCTCAACACAATCCACAAAGGAGAGTAACACAAGATTCAGCTCACACATGTATACTTCGTCGAAAAGGTGAAAGGGATGATCAGGTATGGATACTGAATCATCTACGCTGGGACCCACATAGGATACAAGACCAGCACGGCTGGGACCCACATTGGATACAAGACCAGCACAGCTAGGACCCACATAGGATACAAGACCAACTGTCTTCATTGATTCATCTATACTGGGACCCACATAAGATACAAGACCAGTATTGAATCATCCAAGCTGGTACCCACATAGGATACAAGACCTGCATTGAATCATCTAAGCTGGGACCCACATCGGATAGAAGACCAGCACAGCTAGGACCCACATAGGATACAAGACCAGCTGTCTTCATTGATTCATCTATACTGGGACCCACATAGGATACAAGACCAGCATTGAATCATCTAAGCTGGGACCCACATAGGATACAGGACCAGCACAGCTAGGACCCACATAGGATACAAGACCAGCTGTCTTCATTGATTCATCTATACTGGGACCCACATAGGATACAAGACTAGTATTGAATCATCCAAGCTGGGACCCACATAGGATACAAGACTAGCATTGAATCATCTAAGCTGGGACCCACATAGGATACAAGACCAGCACAGCTAGGACCCACACAGGATCGGTCCCACACAGGACCTGTAGCACTGATCTATGTAGGATCGTTGAGTGTTGTAGTTGTCGCAGTCCACTGAGGATCTCTGCACAGTCGTCGTCGCAGTCCACTGAGGGTCTCTGCACGGTCGTTGCCGCAGTCCACTGAGGATCTCTGCACGGTCGTCGTCGGACTCCACATAGGATCTCTGCACAGTCGTCGCTGTCGAAGTAGCAGTCGCAGCCAGCACTAGGGCTCCCGCACAAAGCAAGCTCGTTCGGGAGGGTCCGCTCCACGAGCTGAGAGACTGATACATCAACTGACACAAAGTCCGAAGTTGATGTATCCAAAAATTCTGTATCGTCAACAGGAACTCAACGTCGCAGACGGCGTGTCAATCGGACGCCCGGTCTGAGAGTTATTGGCTTTTTCGTCCCAGGAGCCCGGTTGGTTTTTAAGGCAAAACCAACCCGACCGTACTCCACCTGCGTCCAAACCTCGGGCGGAGTATGCCAAAATATCCGTCTCACTTAGAGGAATTCAACTAAACAGATGGTGCGTCAATCGGACGCCCGATCTGTTAGTTATTGGCCTTTCCGTCTCACACCCACCTTGGGGAACTTTCCAGGAGGTCACCCATCCTGATCACTTCTCTAGGCCAAGCACGCTTAACTACGGTGTTTTAACCACGTAGGCTCCCAAAAAGGAAGGTGCGCCTTGAGTATAGTATACCGAAACGGCCGTCTCGATCCAAGGATCGCGTTGGCGCTGACGGCGCGTCGTTCGGAGGCCCGTAGCTCAAGTTACGGGCGTTTGAACGAAAACCGTCCGAAGACGGGAGTCCGGGCCCAGGCCGACCCGGTCCGGTCCGGCCAGGGCGCGGCCCGGCGGAGCGGCCGCCCCCGCGGCCTGGTGGTCCCCCCCCCCCCCCCCCCCCCCCGCGTGGGGCCATGCTGAGTCAAGGACGCGGCTTTGCCGCGTCCGGGTGCACCGGACATGCGCGGCCGCGGGTGCCGCCACTGCCGTTGCTTCAGCCGCAGCCGCCGCGGCTTCAGCCCCGGCAGCCTGTCTGGCGGCGCGCTGGGGCACCGCCGCTCCCGGCTGTCGGCGCCGCCGGTGACTTCCGCGGGCCACCAGGATCGCACCGGTGGTCCGATTTTGTTCCCGTCTGCGCCGCTGCTCCTCCCGGGACTCGTTCTTCACTGCGGGATCGTCAAACATCCGTTGCGGCACGTTCCGTCATCGCCCGTCAAATCCGCATAAAAACGAAGAACGGCGGAGGGTCGTCGGGCTGTGTTCGTTTGGCCCGCACCCTCCGCGTTAGAGATAAACAACAGGAGGAATTGTTCAACACATGAACCGTCAATTTTAATAAAATAAAATTGTTCATTCAAAACCAGTTCTTTAATTTTTAAATAACGTTCACAGGAATATAAAGAGGGGTATTCCAAATTATAAAATCCCTACCTCGTTGGTCGTCGTCGTACGCACGTCCTTCGCGGAATTGCTCATCGCGGGAGGTGGAGATCGTCACGTCGTCGCGGAAGGGCGTCGTGTCATCGCGGAACACGGCGTTGAGTCGGCGAACTCAACGGACCATGAAACAGCAGATTTAATTTAATTAATTAAATCCGTGTTTTGGTAAAGAACCACAAAGAAGATTAAAAAGAAAGTCTGAGACTCTTACCTCAAGCAACTGATCGAAGATCCGTCGCGGAGGAAGAGTCGTCACTGAAGAACATTGCAGGAAGGGAACGTCGGCGTCGCGGATCACGGCCTCGCGTCATCGATTTCTGGGTTCGGCGTTCTTCGCGTTCTTCGCGTTCTTCGCGTTCTTCACGAAGGAGGTTGAAGGTTCAAGGATCCTCTCTCAACGAGTAATCCTCCAAAAAAGGATAGGTTGGTCTTATTTTATTATTATGCCAACAAACGAAAACGGGTAAGTAACGACCCATCAATTCGTTGAATTAATTCAACAAAAGAAACAACTCATTTAATTTACGAAATAAACCGCTCAATTATATGGTCTGTTAAGAATTTAAGAAACGCGTCAGTTGACTTTCATAATGACAGGTTTTCGTGGGTGCGTTACTTAGCGGAAAGAAATGGCGGGGCTCGTGCGGGCCCCACCTCACAAATATCCTACCAAGAGGGTAGGATATTTCTGGATAGTATCCTATCTGGTTCAACTCAGTTCAAGCCTCCTTAATGTGGCTTCAAGTGGCTTCCAAGTGGCTTAAGTGAAATAAAATAAAGTTGTCGCAAAATTAGTTTATTTCTTAACTTTACGCCCGAAAATTAAAAACCACACCTAAGCAAACACAACTCTGGAAGAGGCATTTTTAAGCGAATACCGGCGCTGCGATTTCATCGGTGCCCTCAGAATTAGATTCCGGGCACCGGTTTAAAAGTTAGAAAAACCCGCTCGTCCGTTCACTGAACGTACCCGAGCCAAACTTCGGAAAATGATTCCGGGCACACCGGGCCTCGGAATCAGGCACCGTCAGAAACAGCGTTCTTGTAAAATTCCAAAGAAAATTAAGAAAAAAAATTCCTTGAAATTTACGGGTCGTTACATTACTTCCACCACAGGGCTTTACGTCCCCATAAAGCTTCAACACAACCTAGGGATACAAAGGAGGTATTGAGCACACATCTGAGCCTCCCGCTCCCAAGTGATCTCCTGGAGGATCCCGTGCTGCCATCCGATGCGGACAAGAGAAATCGATCGCCCATGTAGGAAGGCTCCGGTCGATCCTCTATCTCCACCGGGACCTCCGTAAAAGTCTCCCTATCATCCATGTCTATCTCCCCATGGTCAATGATGTGCGTCGGGTCGTGCACGTATCTCCTCAGCTGAGATACGTGGAAGACATCGTGCACCCAGTGCAACTGAGGTGGCAGAGCCAGTCGACAAGCCACCTCGCCAATCCTACTGAGGACCTGGAAAGGCCCGATGAAGCGTGGAGTCAACTTTCCACCTCGGCCAAATATCTGCAACCCACGTCGAGGTAAGACACGCAAGAAGACGTGTTCGCCATCCTCGAACTCTAGTGGCCTCCGCCTCCTACCAGTATAAGACTTTTGCCGGCTCTGAGCTGTACTCATCTGCCCCTGGATGACCTGGACCATCTCCGGCCCCACAAAAGCTGCTAAGATTTCTTCTTTGCGGATATGAGAAATCTGGTCCCATCCCCCGGATGAACCACATTCATTGCCTAATACAGTCAATCCCGACATGGATGATACTAATCCATACCAAGGATGACATCATAAGGCCTCGACGCTACAACCAAGAGATCCAACTGTTACTCTCGCCTCCAAGAGTTGACTCACACTGTCGGCATCAGTGTGTGGTAAATGGGTCTCCTCCAGTAGATGTCTCACAGGTGAGGGTCAAGTCAACAGTCAAAACTGGAACCTCTTAGTAACAACACAGAAGAGGACAGGAATGAAAACATCACAAAGGTATGCATCTTTTATTATTGTAGCTCATAATACAAAGACGCTACACAATAGAAACAAGTAACTAGAAGTACAAAGGACGTATCCACTAGTTCTGCTCCTGTCCATTTTCTCCAAGAGCTCCATGATCGAAGTCCTCAGCTGCCTGAAGCTGAGCTCTCCCATGTCCACAAACTCCCTGCGGTCGGGGTGGACCTCCTGGTGGTGGTGGTGGCAACACCTCGAAGTGTCTCCCACCATCGGCTACTCGGCCAGCACCTCTGCCTCATCTGCCTGTACACTGCGGACCACCGTGGCCGAATCTCTGTCTGGGAGGTCCCTCTACCGCCTTATACTCATCTGTAAGACGAGTCGGGCAGTCTCAATCCATGTGACCTCACCCACTGCATGCGTAGCAATGTTTGTGCCTCGCGTAGCTGGCTCTCCTTCGGGTGCCCTGCACAACCTAATCTTCATCCTGTGACTGCCCATCTGATGGTCTGGCCCGCTTGGACCTCTGCGTCACCTGTCTACTGCCTGCAACAGAAGACCCTTCTATGGGTCGTCCTGCAGAGAGCCCGGTCACTGGAGCCTGCTCGGCGAGAAAACTCTCCACTATAAGGGATCTCTCCAACACCTCTGCCTGTGTCGGAATGTTGAGGGAGATCATCGAAGCCCTGATCTTGTGCCTCAATCCCTGCTCGAAGGTCCGGGCCCAGAAGAACGTGTCCCGTACCATATCTGTGGAGTAGCGCGAGAGATCAGTAAATCTCACCGAGTACTGGGCCACTTTCAAGCTGCCCGGCCACATCTGAAGAATCTCTTGTATGCGTACCACACGGAGGGTGGCTGGGACGAACTCGGAGCGGAAGATTCTCTCAAAGTCCGTCCAGAGGAGTGATGCCTCGTCGTGCACCTGGAGCATCAAGCTCCACCATCGTCCTGCTGCTGCGTGCAGTATGCTCGCTGCGAGGATCACTATGAGGTCTGCTGGTGTCCTCACTATCCTGAAAACACGGACGACCGCCTCCAGCCAGTCCTCGGCTGCCTGGGGGTCCGTCATCCCACGGAACCTGGGTGGTCGCTGGCGCTGGAACTCGTTCAGAGCTCCGAGGCGTCGTGCATCGTCAGCTGCCAGTGCTGGAAGCATCGGGGGCTCGGCGGGTAAAGGTACCGCTGGTGCCTCTGCTGACAAGGAGCCCTGCACCGAGGCCTCGTTGCTCGGTGGGCTGTCATCACGCTCCACTCCCGGAACCCTAGCTGGCTACCTTCGTGGGGCCATCTTGAAAGAAACAGGTATGCCACGATCAGAACTGTATACCTGGTGAGCTGACACAAGTAATCACAAAGAAAACATGAACACACATGCAATCAATGTTTTCGTGCATTAAGTTGGAAATCAGAAGTCAGAGTCCTGGTGTATGGATACGTCGGCCGCCGCACAAACACTAGACTCCCTGTACTGATAACCACACCCAATACGCTAAACACTATTGCTTCACATAGAAGAAAGATCAGAGTCCCCGGTAGAACCGACTGCCTCTGATACCAATTTGTCACGACCCTCCCTCGGGGCCCGTGTCGTGACTACCCCAAACCCGCCTTCCATAGGCCAGGGGCTGGCGACTAGCACAAAGGTGTAAATCAAAACAAAAAGGGAAGGCATTGCCTTTGAAAAGTAAACAAGCACTACAGATTATGCAAGCGGAAAAGTAAACAGTAAGTAAAAACGGTACAAGCTGTGCTGAAAGTAAAAGGGGCCAGAAATACATGCACAACTGTAAAGTACAACTGAAAGGAAAAACAGCCACTGAAAGGAAAAGCCATAGCGTCGAGCCGTCCTCTGGAAGTCCCACCTGAAGGGTGGGTACAGATAGCCTCCACTGCACCTCGGGTCCACCTGACCGCTCCGAGTACGTCCTGCCCAGTGGTCCACCTCCAGGTACCTTCCTGCGCCGCACGCCTCCACCACGATCAGCACTGTCCGCCGTCTGCAACCAACACAAAGTAGTGAGGGCATAGCCCGTGCAGGGGTGAGTATAAGCTACTCAGTAGGGACCCCGAGACCCCCGAAGGTCTCCCGAAATCCACAAAGGAAATATACAATCACGAAGTAACATCTGACACGGATTAGGTATATGCCCATACAAATACCTAAGTCATCAATTCCTGTTTGGCTCCAACGTCCGAGCCCATGCACAACCCAGTCCACACAGGAAAGCCAAACGTATACCCACACAGGATTGCACAACACAATCCACAAGGAGAGTAAACAATAAATCCACACAGGATAGCTCAACACAATCCACAAAGGAGAGTTAACAGTAAATCCACACAGGATAGCTCAACACAATTCACAAAGGATAGTAAACAGTAAATCCACACAGGTTAGCTCAACACAATCCACAAAGGAGAGTAACACAAGATTCAGCTCACACAGGTATACTTCGTCGAAAAGGTGAAAGGGATGATCAGGTATGGATACTGAATCATCTACGCTGGGACCCACATAGGATACAAGACCAGCACGGCTAGGACCCACATAGGATACAAGACCAGCACGGCTAGGACCCACATAGGATACAAGACCAGCACGGCTAGGACCCACATAGGTTACAAGACCAGATGTCTTCATTGATTCATCTATACTGGGACCCACATAGGATACAAGACCAGTATTGAATCATCCAAGCTGGGACCCACATAGAATACAAGACCAGCATTGAATCATCAAAGCTGGGACCCACATAGGATAGAAGACCAGCACAGCTAGGACCCACATAGGATACAAGACCAGATGTCTTCATTGATTCATCTATACTGGGACCCACATAGGATACAAGACCAGCATTGAATCATCTAAGCTGGGACCCACATAGGATACAAGACCAGCACAGCTAGGACCCACATAGGATACAAGACCAGTTGTCTTCATTGATTCATCTATAATGGGACCCACATAGGATACAAGACCAGTATTGAATCATCCAAGCTGGGACCCACATAGGATACAAGACCAGCATTGAATCATCTAAGCTGGGACCCACATAGGACACAAGACCAACACAGCTATGACCCACACAGGATCGGGCCCACACAGGACCTGTAGCACTGATCCACGTAGGATCGCTGAGTGTTGTAGTCGTCAGAGTCCACTGAGGATCTCTGCACAGTCGTCGTCGCAGTCCACTGAGTGTCTCTGCACGGTCGTCGCCACAGTCCACTGAAGATCTCTGCATTGTCGTCGTCGGAGTCCACAGAGGATCTCTGCACAGTCGTCGCTGTCGAAGTAGCAGTCGCAGCCAGCACTATGGTTCCCGCACACAGCAAGCTCATTCGGGAGGGTCCGCTCCACAAGCCGAGAGGCTGATACATCAACTGACACAAAGTCCGAAGTTGATGGATCCAAAAGTTCCGTATCGTCAATAGGAACTCAACGTCGCAGATGGTGCGTCATTCGGACGCCCGGTTTGAGAGTTATTGGCTTTTTCGTCCCAGGGGCCCGGTTGGTTTTTAAGGCAAAACCAACCCGACCGTACTCCACCTGCGTCCAAACCTCAGGCAGAGTATGCCAAAAGATCCGTCTCAGTTAGAGGAATTCAACTAAAGAGACGGCGCGCTAATCGGACGCTCGGTCTGTTAGTTATTGGCCTTTCCGTCTCACACCCACCCTGGGAAACATTCCAGGAGGTCACCCATCCTGATCACTGCTCTAGGCCAAGCACGCTTAACTACGGAGTTTTAACAACGTAGGCTCCCGAAAAGGAAGGTGCACCTTGGGTATAGTATACTGAAACGACCGTCTCGATCCAAGGATCGCGTTGCCGCTGACGGCGCGTCGTTCGGAGGCCCGTAGCTCAAGTTACGGGCGTTTGAACGAAAACCGTCCGAAGACAGGGCTCCGGGCCTGGGCCGACCCGGTCCGGTCCAGCCAGGGCTTGGCCTGGCCGGTCGGACCGGCCTGGCCCGGTTCGGCCGAGCGGCCGAAGGGCCAAGGCGGCGCCCCCCCCCCCCCCCCCCCACGCGTGGGGCAGCGCTGAGTCAAGGACGCGGCATTGCCGCGTCCGGGTGAACCGGACCCGCCCTTCAGCCGCGGTGGCCTGTCCGGCGGCGCGCTGCCGCTCCTGGCTACCGGCGCCGCCGCTCCTGGCTGCCGGCGCCGCCGCACCGGCGACCCGCGCCGCCGGCGAGTTCCGCAGGCCACCGGGATCGCTCCGGTGGTCCGATTATGTTCCCATCTGCGCCGCTGCTCCTCCCGGGACTCGTTCTTCACTGCGGGATCGTCAAACACCCGTTGCGGCACGTTCCATCGTCACCCGTCAAATCCGGACAAAAACGAAGAATGGGGGAGGGTCGTCGGGCCGTGTTCGTTTGGCCCGCACCCTCCGCGTTAGAGATAAACAACGGGAGGAATTGTTCAACACATGAACCCGAAATTTTAATAAAATAAAAATTTTCATTCAAAACCGGTTCTTTAATTTTTAAAGAACGTTCAAGGGAATATAAAGAGGGGTATTCGAAATTATAAAATCCCTACCTCGTTGGTCGTCGTCGTACGCACTTCCTTCGCGGCATTGCTCGTCGCGTCGTCGCGGAAGGGCGTCGCGTCGTCACGGAACACGGCGTTGAGTCGGCGAACTCAACGGACCATGAAACAGCAGATTTAATTTAATTAATTAAATCTGTGTTTTGCTAAAGAACCACGAAGGAGATTAAAAAGAAAGTCTGAGACTCTTACCTCAAGTAGCTGATCGAAGATCCGTCGCGGAGGAAGAGTCGTCGCAGAAGAACGTTGCAGGAAGGGAACGTCGGCGTCGCGGATCACGGCGTCGCGTCGTCGATTTCCAGGTTCGGCGTTCGTCGCGTTCTTCGCGTTCTTCATGTTCTTCGCGAAGGAGGTTGAAGGTTCAAGGATCCTCTCTCAACGAGTAATCCTCCAAAAAAAGATAGGTTGGTCTTATTTTATTATTATCCCAACAAATGAAAACGGGTAAGTAATGACCCATCAATTCGTTTAATTAATTCAACGAAAGAAAGAGCTCATTTAATTTATGAAATAAACCGCTCAATTAAATGGTCTGTTAAGAATTTAAGAAACACGTCAGTTGACTTTCATAATGACGGTTTTTCGCGGGTGCATTACTTAGCGGAAAGAAACGGCGGGGCTCGTGCGGGCCCCACCTCACAAATTTCCTACCAAGAGGGTAGGATATTTCTAGATAGTATCCTATCAGGTTCAACTCAGTTCAAGCCGCCTTAAAGTGGCTTCATGTGGCTTCCAAGTGGCTTAAGTGAAATAAAATAAAGTTGTCGCAAAATTATTTTATTTCTTAACATTATGCTCGAAAATTAAAAACCACACCCGAGCAAATGCAACTCCAGAAGAGTTGTTTCTAAGCGAATACCGGCACTACGATTTCATCGGTGCCCTCAGAATTCGATTCCGGGCATAGGTTTAAAAGTTAGAAAAACCCGCTCATCATTTCACTGAACGTACCTGAGCCAAACTTCGGAAAATGATTCCAGGCACACCGGGCCTCAGAATCAGCACCGTCAGAAACTGCGTTCTTGTAAAATTCCAAAGAAAATAAAGAAAAAATTTTCCTTGAAATTTACGTGACTTTACAGTTTAATAATTATTTAATAAATCTTTATTTATTAGTTAATATTTGTTTAATAATTATTTCACCATTCTTAAATCATTAATTAAGAAAAAATTAATCATTATTTAATCATTTTTAATCATTCTTTAATTGTTCATTAATCATTAGTGAAAGATTCTTTAATAATTAGTTAATCATTCTTTAATCATTTGTTAATCATTATTTAATCATTAGTTAGTAATTATCTAATTATCAGATAATTATTATTTAATCATTCTTTAATCACTTGTTAATAATTAATTAATCATTCTGTAAAAATTAGTTAAACATTATTTAATAATTAGTTAATCATTCTTTGATCATTAGTTATAAATATTAATTCATGAGTTAATCATTCGTTAATCATTAGTTAATCAATATTTAATCCAGAGCCAATCATTATTTAATCATTAGTTAATCATTTTTTAAGCATTTATTAATCATTAATTAATAATTAGTTAATCATTCTTTAATCATTAGTTAAACATCGTTTAATCAATTGTTAATCATTATTTATATATTAGTTAATCAATCATTAATCATTATTTGATCATTATTTAATCATTTGTTAATAATTAGTTAATCATTATTTAATCATTAGTTAATAATTAATTAATAATTCTTTATTAATTAATTAATTAATCATTAGCTATTAACAAATCATTCATTAATCATTTTTAATAATTATTTAATAGTTAACCATTATTTAATCATTCTTTTTCTTCTTTAATTAATGATTATTTAATTAGTAGTTAATCATTCTTTACTCATGCTTTAATCATTTTTTAATCATTAGTTAATCATTATTTAATTATTATTTAATAATTAATTAATCAATTTTTAATCATGAGTTAATAATTCTTCAATCACTAGTTAATCCATCTAAAACCATTTTTAAATAATTCTTTATTCATTAGTTAATGATTTGTTATTATTTAGATATTTATTATCTAATAATTAGTGAAAATTCACTTAATAATTAATTAATTATTCCTTACTCATTAGTTTATCATGTTGTATTAATTATTTAATTATTATCCAATCATTATCTAATCATTATTTATTCATAATTTTTTCATTAGTTAATTAATTCATAATCCTTACTTATAATAACTATTATTTATAAATGATATCTATCTAACTAAACTAGTACGTAAATAACATATTTACAACTAACTAGAAATTAATCAATTAAATAAATAAATAAATTTAAAATAAATAAGAAAACAATATCTCTAAAAGATGATTCACAAAATTCAACACTCCTTTTAGGTGACTGAAACCTCCACAGAAAAATGAAGAAACATGGGGATAATTATAGAGAGATATGGAGTGAACGTAGAGAGATGAATGAAATTTTGGGTGTGGAGGGGGAGCCCTTTTATAGGAACTCTAGGGAATGGTGTAAAGGGGGCTACCGCCTTTCACCTTAATTTAGGAGGAATGTGGCATCCAGAATACCACCTTTTTATTTAATTTTCGAAAAAGAAGGCATCCACCATACTACCTCTTCCATATCATTGATATATGCCAATGAGAGGGAAATGACGGATTGGTTATGCCCCCTTTGAGTCAAACAGAAAGTCTGTATAGCCTCTTCCACCTTTCCAAATTAGAAATCCAAATTTTTTTAAAGTATCCCTAATATAAAAAAAACAATAAAACCTATATAAAAAACTCTCTCTAACATCATCTGGGGACTCAACTGCACACTATATCTAGAAAGTATGTCATTTGTAAATGTTGTGTTCGTCTTGAAAATGATCAGATGTGGCTCGATCTCATCTCATGGTCTCTCAAGGTGTTGAGCTCAAGAAAGTTGTTGTATACTTTAAAAAAATTGTATATGAAAACCATAATAGTGTTTTAGATGATGAATAAAATGGAAGATGTTGTCATTTAAAGAAAGTAGTGAACACGAAATTAACTAAAATAATGAACAATGTCCGCTTAATGGGAAATCCCACATTATTTTTGATCATCGAAATGGAACTCCATATATTTGGATGTGAAATGATATGGACATGGTGTTCCCATATAGCTTCCAACCAACATCTTTAGTGTTATCATCCATTTATATTCTTCACCCTATGTATTTTACAAATTCCACATTTCATTAAAAATAACCAAGTTTCTTGATCCATTTTAAGCAGCATAAGGGGTTTTTTGCTGACTTAGGATTCCATCTCTTTATCTAATTATCCAGCGATGCCATTATTTCTGGATTCTTTCAGATATATTGAAAAATTAAAAATAAATTTCTGAACTATGCACCTAGGAAAACTAATTCCTAGTATATCAATCCATGGGTGGATTGGTGTGCAGATGGTTGACCACAGTTTAAATACACACGTCCTTCAATAAATATTTCAAGAAGCCTCTTAGTAGGAGAGTACCTTCTTAAAAGCTCTTATAAAGAAATCAAAATCAAATTATGTGTCTTCTTTAAAATAACTCATAGGAAGGCTCTTTCTAAAAAAGTTCATTCTTAAGAAAACTATTAAAGAATATGGTTTTCTAAAAATATTATACCCATGTATTTTTGTAAACGTTTTTTTGTTTTTATATATTAAAAATGCATTGGACAATTTAATTAATAATAAAAATATAATTGTTAATAATTTATAATAGTGAACATAATTAATGTAATTACAAATAAATTTTATTTTATATTTTAAATAAATTAGTAATTATTATTATCTAATAGGTTTTAATTATTTTATTTTTACTTTATTTAATAATAATAATATATTATGTCATATAAGTTATATTCTATTTGTTTTATTTACAATTAATAATAATAATAATATTAATAATATTGATCGTATAAATAATAATTATATTATTAACTATTGTTATTATTAATTAATATATTAATTAATATGACTTCATAAAAATAATATATTAATTATATTTACTATTATTAATAATTCAAAAATATTAACTATTTTTAATTATTTAATTAATTATATTATTACAAGAAAAATTATATTATTAATAATATTTTATTTTTTATATTTATTATTTTTATGAAATTATTTTCATTTTTGTCTTATTTTCTATGTTTTAAGTTCATGTCTTATATTTTATTTAGAATCTGACTTTAATTTATATTTTATAAACATTCAGATTTTTCTAATTCTTTTAAAAGTCCCCATTTTAGGTTTTTAAGCATCATTATTTTCTATTATCTATATTAATATCAGTTAATTATTTTGATGTATTTTTTTATTTTTAATTATTTTTTATGTGTTTAGTCTACGTTTAGTATTTAATTTTTATTTTATTAATAGTTTTTATTATATTTTTAATCTATGCTTTTGGTTTCATTTAAAATGTAATAATAGTGTATATTTTATAAGCATCCAAAATCTCAAACTTGAAAGGTAATAATGTTCATATAGGTTTCTTTGAATGCCTATAAAATATATATTATAAATAAAACATAAATAAAAATTGAAAAAATTACAAAAAATATAAAAAATAATTGAAAATGAAAATAATATTATAAAATGAATTTATGAAGAAAAATTCAATGGAACAAAATATTATTGTTTCAAAATATAACATTTTTACTTATAATGTTTTTTCACCAAAAAACTTTTCTGTAATGTTTTTAAATTTTTTTTTGTATTCCTATTATTTTTTAATAATTTTTTACTGTATTATCAATGTTTTACATTTTATTTGGATTTTATTCATTCTATACATTATAAGTTTAAAATTTTTAAATAGAAAATGTTATGTTTTTAATCAATAAATCTTGGGCCATGAAAATTATTTTTTATTTCTTATATTTATTAATATTTTTCATTTTAATCTATTTTTTATATGTTTAATCCATGTTATAAGTTTCATTTAAATTTTAGATATAGTTTTTATTTTATAGGCACCCAAATTAGCCTACATGAAACATATTACAGTTTGAAGTAGCTCACATTGAAAGCCTATAAATTATAAAGTATGAATAAAATCTAAATGAAATTTTAAATACTAAATAAATATATAAAAAAATTAAAAATGAAAGGAATATCATAAAAAGGATTTACGAAAAATAATTTCAATCACAAAAAAATATTGTTGTTTCAAAAAATAATATTTTCACATAAAAATTATTGTTTCACTAGAAATTTCCAATTTAAATTTATTTTTTAATTGTGAATAATAATATATATTATTTAATAATAAATTGAGTTATTTATTATTTGAAAAAAAAAATCTATTGTCTATCATTTTCTATAAATTATTTATTTAGTTAGTTCGATCACATCACATGTTAGATTGATGTGATGTTTGAACTAACTTGTTAGAAATAATTCCATGATACCTATCATAAGGTTTCACATCAATTAGTGATTATTTTATATTGTTTTAATTCTCAAACAAACGTTTCAGTGTTTTAAATTACTGAACCTATGTTTTCAGTCATCTTAGGAAAATGAAATATTTGTTTGACTTGTTGTCAGTTCCAATAATTGGAAAATCATTCAATATTTATTACTGTATAATTTATAGAAATACAAGCTCATTGGTGTTGTTTACACTAAGTGGGTCATGTTTTTAGAAACCATTACTTTCAATACACTACTTATTTAGTCTGTTCAAGAACATGGCATGTCAGGTTTATGTACCTTCAACTGGCACAAATACACAATAATTATAAACTATATTTTATATTATTTCACATCAATTAGAGATCATTTTCTACAGTTTTTATAGTCATATTCATATTTTAGCATTTTAAATTACTGAAATTGCATTCTCTATCATCTTGGAAAAACAAGAACTCATTTTGACATACACATAGTTCAAAAAATTCAAATATATATATATTGCTTTTGTTCAATGATTTAGTAGAAGTATGAGCTCATTTGGATATATTTCACTCTATGGTGTATGTTTTTGAAGAAAAGAAGTTTCTAAAAACTTTTTATTTTTTCAATTTGAGCACACGACACATTAAATTAATGAGTCATATGCTCGCATTAGTCAAAAATATTTCAAGGAAATTTTTCATTTAATTTCAAGTCAATTGGAGATAATTTTATGTTTTTTAACAGTTAGACACCAGTTTTGTTTTTTTAATTACTGAATCATCTTTCTCAGTCATCTCGGGCATACGACACCTCAATTTGATTCATTATCAGTTCCTAATATTTGAAAAACAATGTAAGGTGTTTTTTCATATGACTCTACAGTATTCAGAGCTCATTTTTCTTACTTTAACATTATGGTACTTGTTTTAAACGTCTGTAAGTTTCTAAAAACACATTATTTAGTCTTCTCGAGCACGTGAGAAATCAGATTGACGTATCATCTACTTAAATAATTCAAAAATAATTTGATGATACCTATCATAAATTTTGAATCAATTGTAGAACTTTTTTCCTGGGTTTTAATAGTCAGAACCATGTTTTTCCATTTTAAATTACTGAAACTATGTTTTTGGTCATATTTGGAAAACAATAACTTGGTTTGAAACACCATCAGTTACTAAAACTAAAAAATAAATCTATGGTTTTTTTTCATATGATTACACACAAATCCGAGCTCATTTGACAGACATGCACTATATGGATTACATTTTCAAAGACTATATGTTTCTAAAATCTAATTATTTAGTCCATTTAGGAACATCACATGTTAGATAAGTGCATCATCTTAGTTTAATTCATAAATTTCATTTAAAATTAATTTAAATTTTATATTTTATATTTTATACGCTTTTAGAGTTAGCTACCAATTTAAAATTTCTATTATATGAGAATTTTATCACATAAAATATAGTATAAATAAAATAAATATGAAATATGAAACATTGATGGTGAAAATAAAAATTAATTTAAAATATATGGAATGTTAAAAAATTAATAAACAAAAAAATTAATTTATAGAAAAATGTTTGATGTAACGATAATTTACAAGTAAAAATATATTTTTACATAAAAATATTTTTTTCAACTGAAATTTTTTTCATCATTATTATATAAAATGTTATTTTTCTTTTCAAATATTTATTATATTTTTATTCCATTTTCTTATTTTCATTTAGATTGATCTTATAGTTTATCTTTTACAAGCTTACAAAATAACCAAGTTGAAATGTTATTACATTTAAAGCAATTGGATTAGGAAACCTCAAAAATATAAACTATATGACCAATATAAATGAAGAAATCAACATGGATTAAAATTAAAATAAATATTTAAATATATATATAAAAATTAATATATGTATCCAAAAAAAATATCATGAAAAAAAAATTATTTATTTTAAACATCACATTTACGCATAAAAAATATTGAGAACATAAAATATAGTATAAATAAAATATATATGAAATTAATAAATTTGAATATGATGATACAAAATAATTTAAAATAAATGAGAATTCAAAAAATAATAAAAATGGGATTTTAAATTATACAAAAAATTAGCTGTAAAAAAGTTTATAAGTACAAATGTTATGATTTGAAACAATCAAATTTTATGATATTGAAATTATTTGTCCGCAAAATTTTTTCTAAATTATTTTTATTTTCAACTATTTCTTATATGTTTAATATATTTTTAATGTTTTATTTAGATTTTTCTTATAGTTTATATTTTATAGGCTTTTAAATTCACCTACTTGAAACACTATTTCATTTCAAGTAGGTGATATTGGAAGCCTATAGAATATAAACTATAATGCCAATCTTAATGAATCATAAAACATGGATTAAACATATATGAAATAATTGCAATTTTTTTGAATATATATAATATACCTAAGGAATTTACATGACGCAAACATGATTGATTAAAAAAGTTACATTTACAATAAAAAAAATATATGCTCATAAAATATAATATAAATAAAATCAATATGAAATTTAAAATATTGAGTATGAAAATATAAATTAATTTAAAATAAAAAGAATGTAAAAAAATAATAAATAATAAATAATAAATATGTTATTATTTCTAAATATTAATAATTACATTTTTAATAAATAATAATTATATTTTATAATATTTTCATAAATCATAAAAATAATTATGAATAATGATGTAAATAACATAATTCCTAATATAACTAATGAATTAGTTAATAATAAAATTATTGGAAAATTATTAATTAAAATTTTAATATTGAAAATATAATTGGTAATAATAATGGTATTATTAAAAAATTTTAATATAATTTTTAATCATTTAAAATTACCATAATAGTGAATTAATTAATTTTTAAATAAAAAAATAAAAAAATGAACATTATATAAAATCTAATTTTTATAGAATTTAATAATACAAAATAATAATATAATTTTTATTTTTATTAATTTTAAATATTCATTAAGTCGAAATTATTATAAATACATAATTATTATGTAATTATAATAACTGTTAATGATAATATGATTATAACTTATTTTATTATAAAAAGAAAATATTAAAAAAATTAATAAATAAAAAATAATGTTTTATATTTGATAGTATGTTTTTTATTTTTTTCGTAATTATTTATATTTTTTAAAAATAATAATATTATTATTTTTGTTATAAACATAATTATTTCTATTTATTGAAAATGTGTTACAATATATATATATATATATATTGAAATATATAACCAAAAAAATAATCTAACATAAAAAATTGTAGGTGAAGGTAGTGATTGAAACAATGCATTCATAAAATGGTTTATAAAGAAGGCATTGTTCGAGACAATGCCTTCTTTAGAAAATTTGTTAAGAATATGTTCTGCTCGACAATGCCATCTTTACAATAGTTCTAAAGAATGTGATGTCTCAGAAAATGGCTTCATCATAAACTTTTTAGTGAAGGCATAGTTTAAAATATAGCCCACCATTTTACCTGATTGAACCCTAGTTTCATCGGTACTTTGGGAATTATTTTTCCAAAAACCATATTTTGTTGAGTGGTTTCAATATTTTCATTATATGGGGAATTTTTCACTGATATCACTACTAATGAAAACTCTTCTATTCTCCTCACCACCATAGTGAGTTCAAGAATAGGATGAGTTGATTATAAAAAACCCATCAATATCATCAATGAGATGAATATTTGACAAGAATTCATTGAAGCATTAATATGTATAACGACCCATACTTTACATACATTGTTAATACTTCAAAATTGAAGCACACTTATTACAACATATGACAAAACCACAAAGGACCGTATAGGTACAGTGTCTTTAGAAACTGGGAAACATAATCAACTGGTTCATAAATCTTCTATAGTGTCTCCCATTTATTTCATCATATCTAGGGTCCCTTTTAGCATATTATACTTAATATCCATCTTCCTGACCTGGGGAAAAGAAAACATAAAAGGGTGAGCTCAAATGCTCAGCAAGGGCAAATGAAGGAAATAAAAATCATATCATATCTTTTTGAAAATCATAACCTGCAAAAGAGATCATAAAATCATAACATGGAATAAATCATAGAAGTGAAAATGAGATCCCCATAATCATAACATGAAACTTGAAACTTTGTGGCATGCACACATAATCATGGAAAATCATTTCATGTTAGTCATGACTCATTTCCAAGACTATTTTAGTGGACAAAGTCCCTTTCTGAACCAAGTCACCCTCGTTCCAGTCCTGTTTCACTGAACCAGTATAACCTACCGTTCCAACCATGTCTATCTCATGAGATATAAAACCTTTACCCAATTCATTGGAGGGAGATATAGGTCCCACCCATCTTATAATGAATCCTTTCTTATGTGTGCCACATAATCATAAACCATACATCATAGCGTAATCCACGTAATAAAAATGGGATTCTTAAACAACATGACATAATAAAACAATTCATATAAGATAAAGGAATTCATAAAAATGTTCCAATCACAACATAATCAAATCCATGTAATAATAGGGATAAAAAAAGAACCCTTTTACTGTCTTAGATGTAAAATAATTTTGATAAAATACTTGAACTCCATTCTTGAGGAAAATATCCTTTCTACTTCAAAAACATTATTCCTTTCATAACATGTCATACGACTTTAAAATAAAAGAAGATGATTAAAAATAAACTTGAAAACTTGTAAAGGAAGCTTCTTGGAAATAATGTTTTAAAAATCCCTTCATGCCGTATAAGTTAAAAAAAACATTCTTCGTACTTTTGTCAGAAAAGTCAAAAAGTACCTCGTACGAAAAACGACAAAAGATTCCTTTCATTTATTTTACTAAAAACTCACCGAAGGGTAAAAATGGATTTAAAAAATTGTAGGTTTATGGAAATAATATTACATATTTATGAAACATGGATGTGGATGATAAAATACACCCCAGTAAATACTTACGAATAAACAATCTCGGATAAAAATTAGATTGTGATATTTCCCTTACCTTAGGTCTGATTTGCTTTGTACGTGTCCGAAGCTCTTGTATAATGGTTTAAATAATGTTATTGACTTATTCCAGAATCATACATATTGATATGATATTATATATGGTCATATTCTTAGCTTCTTGTTGGTAATATTTCATTGTTACTTGTTACTCGGGTCTTTATTGCCTTTTGTTCTTATGCGTGTTTTTCCGAATACATTCTTATTCTTCTTTTAAGTTTATAGATACCTTATATCCAGAATGGTATTACTGTAAAATATATCATATTTATTCATTCAATTCATTTATATAATTACAATGTAATGATGATCATGTAGAACTAGTCGCATCACATCGTGGAGACGGTATTTCGTACGTACGCACGAGTGATGATATCATTACTATGATCGTGGAACTGTATTGGAGTATATATATATAATTTCAGTATCAATATTACTTTATAATAATCATAAATAGTTACTCATTACACCATTATACCCATCCTTGTAAAGTGATGGTGGAAAAATAGATTACACCACGGCGTGGAGACGTTATTCTGTACGTACGCACGCGCGGTGATTTCATTTTTCCGTGGGATGGATAGAAGGTGAATTAGGGTTGTTTCATATTTATAATAACATATCAGTATGTAAGTAATAATTATGTTATTACTTTATCATGAAACAACTAAAGAAGATGAAGTTGAAGAAGAAAGAAATTGAAAAGATCGGTAATGGATATTACCTCCTCTTTGGAACGCCTCTTTGAATCCTCCACTTAGGGAACTAAGATTGGTCTTTGAAGAAGACCAGGAACTCTAGGATTATTCTAGGGAAGTGGAGAGGAGAAAATGGCAGGGGTTGGCCGAGCTTTAGTGTTCAAATTGGTGTGAGGAGGAGGGGGAGGAGGTGCCCTTTTATAATGGAGGAGAGGGGCACCTTAGGAATATCTCAAAATATTATTTTATATTAAAGTCAAAATCGGTTTCTAATGGTTCCAAAGTGTCTTATTTTGAAGCTAAAGTGGGGATGGGTCGAAATAATATCAACCAATAGGATTTAGACAAGTTTAGGGTATTATTTTAACCTTATCAATTAGATTTAACTCTAAGTTAAATAATTTAACTTTTACTGTGTCTTTTTGTTTTCTTTCACTATATGGTTAATACAGTTACTATAACATGCCAAAAGAACCTCAAATTGTTTATTATTAATATATATATATCCTTATTTAAGTCATTTGGCCGAACATTAGATTTTTAGGAATAAAATAACAATTAATAATATAATATTTGATTTAAAAACTATTTTGTGTCAATTTTGACACTATTTGATATATGATTTTTGTGAAAGTCATAACAGAATTATATGTTCGAACCAAGTTGATTAAATCAACATTAATATATCATAGTAACCTAGAAAATTAGTTTAATTCATAAAAAGTCTCAAATTACATTTATTGTGGTGTTTATAACATCAATTATGTCAATATTTCATTAATAAGATAATTATTGCATCATCATTGTGTCATAAATAAATTACATTATTTAATGTCTAAAAATTACAAATAAAATACCATTATGTAGGAAATCGTTTTATCTTTCTAATGAATATTTATAGTCGATTTTATCTTATGTATAACCCCATATTAAAAATTATTTACTTATTAAACTTTGATTTTAACTATTTTAACCCTTCTTTAAATAAATTAATAATAAATGTCCTAATCTAATCCAAGTGGGCCTAAATGGTCATATTTTTATTCCTAATTTTGTTTTTGGTCGAATTACACTTTTCCAATAGAATTAGGACATTTGTTAGGGTAATATTAATATCATATTTACCCTTAGTTACCCTATTTACTATTAACCGCGGTAAAAAAAGTAAAAAGTTACTATTCACCAAACAATTATTTTTATCTCATTGAACCACATTTTACTTACTAATATCAACCGTGTCTGTCGGATTTTTGAAATTCCATTCACAGAAGCGGTAAAATTAAGTTTTATGCCAAATTCAGTTTTTAACCTACCACTTAGTGGTTTCACTATTCATCAAAAATTGAAAGTTTTCAGAAAAATACCAAAATTTCACCCTAGGCTAATTTCGATATTCTGAGTCCAAAAATGAAGTCCATTTTGAAAAATAAAATTTATAAAATTTCAAAAAGTGGTTATTACTATTCATAACGGCTAGTTTTAATAGCATATTGTTGTTTAGTGAAACTCGGTATTGCGTACGACACAAGCTATCGAGGAAGGTCGCGATTGCGTGTAAAGTAAGCCAAGCAACTGTGTAGTGAAAGATTCCTTTGATGATATATAAAAACAAAATATTACTCATAAAAATCTCGGGTGTTACATTCTACCCCCCTTAAAAAGAATTTCCCCCTCGAAATTCGTCACTTTGCAACAAACAGATGAGGATACTTCTCCCTCATCATATCCTCAAGCTCCCATGTAGCTTCTTCTAATTGGGGGTTCCTCCATAAAACATTCACCAAGCGAGTGGTCTTGTTTCGTAGGACTTTTTCGCTACGATCCAGAATCTCTATCGGCTATTCTTCATAAGAAAGATCTTGCTCCAGCGGTACAACTTCTGAGCTGAGTACATGTGAAGGATCTGGTATGTACTTTCTCAGGAGAGATACATGGAACACATCGTGAACTTGAGAGAGATTCGGTGGAAGCGCCAATCGGTAAGCTACCTTTCCAACACGATCCAGTATTTCGAAAGGACCGATATATATAGGGCTCAACATCCCCTTCTTTCCAAATCTCATAACCCTCTTCCAGGGAGATATTCGTAAGAACACTTTATCCCCCACTTCAAACTCTAGGTCTTTTCTTCGGTTGTCGGCATAACTTTTCTGTCGACTCTGAGCTGCTCTTATGTGTTGTTGAATAGATCTGAACTTTTCTGCCATTTCATCAATGAGATCAGGTCCTAATAGATTTCTTTCCCCAACTTCATCCCAGCAAGTTGGTGTCCATCATTTCATTCCATAGAGAGCTTCATAAGGATCCATCTGAATACTGGAGTGAATGCTATTATTATAAGAAAATCACACCAAAGGCAGGTGTTGATCCCAACCTCCTTTGGAATCCATAGAGCAAGCTCTCAACATATCTTCTAGGGTTTGAATTGTTCTTTCTGACTGACCGTCTGTCTGGGGGTGATAAGCAGTGCTGAAACACAACTCTGTATCCAGAGTATGCTGAAGACTTCTCCAGAACTTCGAGGTAAATCTCGGATCCCGATCAGATATAATAGAAAGTGGTACTCCATGTAATCTTACCACTTCCTTTACATATATCCTGGAAAGCTGATCTAGAGAGAAATCCTCTCTAATAGCAATGAAGTGTGCAGACTTTGTAATACGATCAACTATGACCCAGATAGCATTATTGCCTTTGGATGTTTTAGGAAGTCCGGTGACAAAGTCCATAGTGATGTTTTCCCATTTCCATTCGGGTATGTGTAATGGTTGTAACATCCCCTTAGACTTTTGTCTCTCAGCTTTAACTTGTTGACAATCCAAGCATCAAGAGACATATTCAGCAACATCTCTTTTCATGCCATCCCACCAGAAGTACTCTTCCAGGTCTCTATACATCTTCGTGCTTCCAGGATGAATAGAGAATGATGAACTATGAGCCTCATCCAGCAGCTCCTTCTTTAATTCGTGGATGGGAGGAACACAAACCCGATTCCCGAACTTTATTATCCCATCACAATCAAGGTTGAATTCCGGAACATTTCTCACCTTCTTTTGTAACTCGTCATCTTCTTTTTGTGCCTCTTTAATCTTCACATGTATAGATGGTTGAACATTCATTTGAGAAAGATAAGATTTTTCCCCTTCCATTATAATTCCAAGATCCATCCTTTGTAAATCCATAAATATTGGATCTTTTGTGATCCTCATCATGGATAAACTAGCATGGTCTTGTCGACTTAATGCATCTGCCACCTTGTTTGCTTTCCCAGGGTGGTAATGGATTGAGCAGTCATAATCCTTAATCAGCTCCAACCATCTTCTTTGGTGCATATTCAGCTCCTTTTGTGTGAAAATATACTTTAAACTTTTATGATCAGTATAAATATCACAACTTTCACTATAAAGGTAATGCCTCCAAATCTTTAATGCAAAGATTACCACAGCCAACTCCAAATCATGTGTTGGGTAATTTTTCTCATGGATTTTCAACTGTCGTGAGGCATAAGCTATCACCATATCATTTTGCATAAGAACACACCCCAATCCCTTCTTGGATGCATCACTGTAGATCACAATCCTTTCTCCACTACAAGGAACTGTGAGCACAGGTGCACTGGATAACCTTCTTTTCAACTCCTTGAAATTCTCTTCACATTCCTCTGTCCAGACAAACTTAACTCCTTTCCAAGTCAACTTTGTCAGTGGATTAGATAATCGTGAAAAATCTTTTACAAAACGTCGATAATATCCAGCCAAACCAAGAAAACTTAGAATCTCAGTTACTGTTGTTGGTCTCGACCATCTTTCGATAACCTCTGTTTTTGCTGGATCCACAGATATCCCCTCTTTTGAGATTATGTGACCCAAAAATGCAACTTTTTGAAGCCAAAATTCACACTTGGTAAATTTGGCATAAAGCTTCTCCTTTCTCAAGGTCTTCAATATAATTCTCAAGTGATCTTCATGCTCTTCCTTGCTCTTTGAATAGACAAGAATATCGTCTATAAAGACAACCAAAAATTGATCAAGATAGTCTCTAAAGACTCTATTCATTAGATCCATGAAGATAGTAGGGGCATTAGTAAGACCAAATGGCATCACTATAAATTCATAGTGTCCATACCTTGTACGGAAAGCCGTCTTTGGTATATCCTCCCTTTTGAACCTTAATTGATGATACCCTGAACGAAGATCAATCTTGGAAAAGTATTTAGCTCCGCGTAGTTGGTCAAATAAGTCATCAATGCGTGGGAGAGGATATTTGTTCTTGATAGTTATCTTGTTAAGTTCTTGATAATCAATGCAGAGTCTCATTGATCCATCTTTCTTCTTAACAAATAGAACAAGTGCTCCCCAAGGTGACACACTAGGGCGTATGAATCCCTTATCAAGATTCTCTTGGAGTTGCTTCTTCAATTCCTGCAACTCAATTGGGGCCATTCTATAAGGTGTCATTGAAATAGGCAATGCACCCGGTATGAGTTCTATTGAAAACTCAACTTCACGATTTGGTGGAAGACCCGGTAATTCCTCCGGAAAGACATCATCAAACTCATGTACAATGGGAATATTCTTAATTGTGAGTTTCTCACCAACCATTTGAGATAAATAACCTTCATTTAGTGGAATCAAGACCCATAAGATGGAATGAATTTCCACTGGAAGGTTATGTTCATCCTTGCATTGATAGACGATCGTAGATTGACCTGGAATATGAAATGTGACTTCCCTTCTTTGGCAATTGATATGAGCTCCATGTAGAGAAAGCCAATCCATGCCAAGAATCACATCAAATTCCACTAATGGAAGGATCACAAGATTTGCAGGAAGCACTTTCCCACAAACATCGATCGGAGAAGAATTATAAACTTTTGATGCGACTGTTGTGCCATTAGGTGTTGTCACAGCTAACTCAACATATAATTGTTGAGGTAATACGGTGATACCCTTAGAAAATTCTTTAGAAATAAATGAGTGGGTGGATCCAGAATCAAATAAAACATTTGCTACTTTAGAGTGGATGGTAAGTGTACCTTTCACCACTTCGTTATCGTACTCCACATCGCTGATAGAAATTGCATGTGACTTTCCTTTGTCTTTATCCTTAAGATTTTGTTGACGTCGACCATCATCATCAACCCTTGGATTTGGGCATTAATTGGCATAATGCCCCATATCCTTGCACTTGAAACATTGAAGTGTAGTAGGTTCATTCTGTGTATCCCTTCCTTTGTTTGCATCATTAGACATCTTCTTCCCATTATCGCGGCATTCAAATGCCCGATGACCTTCCTTTCCACATTTAAAACATTTACTTGTCCCTTTAAGACAACTACCTCCATGTTTCTTTACACACTTTGAGCATAAGGGAAAGTTCATCTTCTTTTCAGTGTGCTCTTTAGATTCCTTTGAATTCCATCTTCCTCTTCTTATCAAACCCATGTGACTGAGGGGTTACTCCAATCTCCATCTCGACTTTGAGAGCACATCGAACGATTTCCTCGTAGCTATTGAAGTACCTTATGTCTAACGCCCTTCGAAGACTTGGTTTTAAGCCACTAAAGAATCGATCGATCTTACTCTCAGGTTGGATAATAATACCAGAAGCGTACCTTGCAAGTCTTGTAAAATTTTCTTCATAGGCACCAAAAGATTCATCATCCCTTTGCTTCAGTTCAAGGAACTCTTTCTCCATCTTTGTTCGGAGAATACGAGGGAAGTACTTATTGAAAAATAAGTTCTTGAACTCGTCCCATTCCATAGACTCAATTTCATCCCTTTGCCTCGTATTCTTAATAAGATTCCACCATTGATCAGCATCTCCTTCCAAACGATACACTGTGATGATGACTTTATCATGCTCAGAACATTGAAGAACTGAAAATATCTTTTCAGTAGTACTAATCCATTGTTCAGCAACTAATGGATTAGTAGACCCGCTGAAAGAAGGTGGACGCTGCCTCATGAAGGATTCAACATAATGTTGCTCCTTCCTTTGCTCGTTTGGAAGTCCTGCATGATTCATAGCTTGAGAAAGTTGTGTTAGCATGGCTACAAGATTTTGCATTCCAGCTCCCATATCGTTTGGTTGCTCAGGGGGACAATCATTGCATTTCCCATCGCATTCCGCATTAACATGGTTCCTTCGGGTTCCAGCCATTGACTAAAACCAAGAAGAATAGTGTGAGCAACACTACTTATAATTGGAAAACCACATAATTCAAGAATAAAATTTTCATGCTTAATATAAGGCCCCAGCCTTAAACCTTACATAATCTTGAGTTATTACAAGATTACACATTGAGGATCTTTTCAGGTTTAGAGTTTTAGAGAATTAGATCATGAAACTTTCATTACATTCCACATTTAAACAAAGTGGTTACATAAAAGACAGTATTCATTCTTCCCATCAACGGAAACATATTTAAAATATAACACAGATTCTTTCTTGAAACATCCTTGACACTATCATCACTTCATGTACCTTTCCCTTGACCTGTGAAAAACATTTCAAAAACTTGGGATGAGCATAAAAAGCTCAATAAGTGTTATAAAAATATGGGAAGGAAACATGAGTTCATATATACATAAGAATGAAATCATACTTTACCCATAAAACAAAGGCACTTTAACATACCTCATCAAACCATGAATAAATCATAGAAATCATAAGACATAAAGGTAACTTGAGGCATTCATAACATTCTTACGTAGGGAGTAACCCTCTTGGTTACGTTTGGAATACCCATCATAGTATATTCCCTAAATCTCTTCGGAGAAACCTTAACGTTTCACTCCTTCGCGTTACCCAATGCATTGGAGAGCTATATCGGGCTCACCCGCCCTTAGTTTATCACGGAACCACCCATTCTTCATAACAATGCCCAAGAACCATAACATAATCGTATCACATAAAATATGAATAAAGGAAACATAACATTTCCACATTTCAATCACAATATAACATTTTAGGATATTGAAATAATGAATCCATTCAAAAATAAACCATTTCCAAAACCATTTAAAACATCTAATAAAGAGATTTTTGAATCAAAGTGTCCTATAACACCTTGAAGCATTTAACATTTTAAACCATTAATATCCATATAAATAAATCCTTAAAACCATTTTGAAAACATGGATATTAATAAGAACAAATAATTAAAATATTTAAAATGATATTCTGGTAAAAGGGGTTTTACCAAAATTAGAGACACTTGAATACAATAATTGAGGAATAACATTTAGTCAGAACTTTATAATATCATGAGAATAAAAGGATTCATGATATAATACTCCAAAGGACAGTATATACACCATATAAGAGTGAATTGGTGCATAACAACAATGAACCCTCAATAGAAATGTCAAATGTGATGAAATCCCTTATAAAGAAGGTATCCTTAAATTAAGGACAAATCAATCTCAAAATATGTGTGACAAATATAAATACACCCAATATAAGTGGATATTAAGTGTAAAACAATAAAAGGTCATTCACACATATTCAATGGATGACATATTCAATGACTACATGTTGAACCCAAAGAAATCGAAATTGGGTTAAAATGTTCCCTTGACAGCCTAACGGCATCACATCAAAATGAGTTGATGAGAGATAAAAAGTGTATCTCATCACTTGGACATAAAATTTACATCAATAAGGATATATGGGAACATATCCCAACATAACAATATGTAAATTAAAAGACCCAACAAAAGAAGTCTTTTAAAAAAGAGGAGGGTGAAAGGTTCCCTTACCGACTTGGGTATCTTTCAAAACATACACCCCATGAAAGAAGGACAAAAGATCATTGATGTAAATACTCATAAACGAAAGTATATTACACAAAGAGTAGAATAATGGGCAGTACATACACCACTCAAGGAAATTTGTGGCAAATTTAGCATAAATCTCACGGGAATAAAAGTGAGATGAAAAAATCCCGTATGAAAACTCTGCAGCCTAACGGCGCCACATAAAACATCCGAATATGGATTGATGAGATAAAATAGGGTATCTCATCACATTAAAATAAAATGTACATCAAGAGGAAAATAAAATAAAATCCCCCAACATTAAAAAGAGGAGCTTAAAAGAAGTGACATAAAGGAGAGTACTTAAAAAGAAAAGAGAGGTTAGATCTCTTACGAAAGTTCGGCAGCCTAACGGCGCCACTCAAAAATTCCAAAATGGATTGATGAGAGAGAATAGGGTCTCTCATCACATGAAAATAAAAATTACAGTAAGTGTAATATAAATGATCATCCCAATAACAAGAAAGATGAGCTTTAAAAGGAATGACATAAAAGTGTGTACTTAAAAAGAAACAGAGGAGTAGGATCCCTTACCTCGGGTCCGACTTGACTCGATCGTTCTTTAATCTCTTGAATAATAAACTTGAGTTAATTTATAATTCCTTAAGAACCTTTTTCAAGTTCATTATTACTTTTATACCACTTATTACCATGTCATAAACATTATGTAATCATTTAAGTTAATAATATTTGTTTTGCCGATATTTGGTTCTTAAGTCGAAAGTGGACTTCTTACAATTACATGTTGTTCGTGTGGTCAAAGGTTCTTTATATCCAGAATTTTATTCATTATGTAGATATCATATATGTAATATATATCCAGTATATTCATGCATTTATAACATTACATAATCATTTAGAGGTAAGAAATGAAATGCACCGTTCATGGAGACGATAAGCCGTACGTACGCATGAACGCTACTTTCATTTCTATTTCGTATTTTATAGAATGGAATAATAATGATATAAAGGTATATTATAATTCCAGTATAATATAATATATAATATCATATTTACATCCTTTATACATCCCACATATGGTATTTAACGAATCAAATCACATTGAGGGGGCGGTAGTCCGCACTTCCTTAAATGAAGATATCGCGTATACCCATAAAGGAAGCCATAAAGGTAAGACAAAAATGAAAAATAAAGAAGCATAAATAAAACATAAACATATTATATATCATATATAAAAATAGTGACATCATAATGGCCACCTTTGAAGGTGTTAAATGAGTATTGAACAATCATCGTTTCGGGAGGCAGAATTTCACCATCCACGGAAACCGTATGTTCTTTAACCATTTGATGTAGTTGTGTGAGAGTGTAGCTCGAATAAATCTTATAACAACATCCTAGTATATTTAAGATACTTGTTTTGTTACAAAATAAGTAAATAAAAAGAGTTTAGGGGTTGGAGAAGCAAAATAAAACAAATGAACATGAGAGAAAGAATTACCTTTAAAAGTGTAACTCCTTTTGATTTGAGCCTAAAGGCTTCCTTTGAAATTATTCTGCCCAAAGGGAATCCTCTAGGATGAGGAGAGTGATGGAGAGAGAGTAAAGGGGTAGGGGTTGGCCGAGCCAAAGGCTTGATGAGTTTGTGAAAAGAGGTAGAGGTGGGGGCCTTTTATAAGAGGAGAGGAGGGGCACTATTGGAAAGTAAGGAAATATTACTTTATTTGAAAATGTGTTTCGGTTTTAAAAGGTGCCAAATTGATATAATTCGTGTATAAGGTGATAAGGATTCGAAATCCACTCATCCAATAAGTTTTGGACATGTGTAGTTCATAGATTTTACATTATCTTTCCATTTTATTAAAATCGTGAAATAATGATGTCATCGCTGCATCATTATTATGTCATAAATAATTTAATTTATTTAATGTCTAAAAATTATAAAAAAATAACTATGATGTAGGAAATCTTTTTATCTTTCTAATGAATATTTATAATAAAAAATATGACTTTTATAACCCTACTTAAAAATTGTTTTAGTAAAACATATCATGTTTGTGTCAATTTTACTTTTACATTAAATAAAATGTTATTTATGTCATTTCCCAACCAAAGTGGATCCATGGGGTCCCCAAGTTGACCCATGGCTTGTCTTGGTCGGCCATGATACAACCAATGAGGGTAAGACATGTTTCAAGCTCATCTTATTTTATTAAAGCATTATTTTTACCTTAAACTACACTAATTACCACTAATCGCGATTAAAAACTTAATAAGTTACTATTCACCAAAAAATTATTTTAATCTCATTGAACCACATTTTACTTCTTAATGAAAACCATGTATGTCGGATTTTTGAAAATCAAAACACAATGATGGAAAAATTTCATTTAAACGGAAAATCAGTTTTTATAAGTACCACTTAGTGGTTTCACTATTCATCAAAAATTGAAGTTTTTCAGAAAAATCCAAAAAATTCACCCTAAACTATATTTGATATTCCGAATTCAAAAATGAAGTCCATTTTACAAAATTAAAAACATATTAGTCACATTAATTAATTTAATAATTAATTCCCGCTGTCAGAGCAAATAGCGTGTTTTTATAAAACAATAAGTATCAAAAGATTGACACTAGTTTAAGTCTGATTTCAAAGTGAAATTAATTCCAACGACCACTATTGGATTTAATGGTAAAAATATTTTCTAATTTCACTTTAAAACCAATTCAAAATATAATCTAATCATATAAATAAATTAGATTAAAAAGAGGTTTTGAATTAAAATACAACATTTTACACTATTCATTAAAAAAATGAACTTTATCAGAAAGATACCAAAAATTTACACAAAGTAAATTTTGATGTCCCGATTCTTAATAAGAGTTTTATTTGGTCCAAAAGAATGTTTAAGAGTGAAGAAAACTATATTTAATAATGATTCTCCATCAAAAGGTGATAAGTGAACCTTTAGTGAAAACTAGGGCACATACGCCAAAAATTGAATTCTTTCCGTATTTTAAGCCATTATCTTTTATTGTATAAATGTAAAAATATTTAAGAACATATATAATCATATTTTAGTTATTTATATCCATTCCCGCCAATACAACGTCTACATATTAACTACCATTATTTTATTATTAGAGTGCAATGTAAGATTCCCACGAAACTCGTTGTTGCGTGTTGGGTACGCCATCGAGCATAGCTTCCCCTTTAAAGTCATTTCAATATTTTATTCGAAAATATAGATAAATATGAAATGTCATATTCTTTATTTACCTGGGTTGTTACATCATTCCCCCCTTTTGGGAATTGCGTCCTCGCAATTTTAAAATTGTGCTTGGAAACATCCTTGAAAGTCCCACATCGGAACAAAAGTCGGTAAAACAAACACATTAAAATAAAGAAAGATAAGTACAAAGGTCACCCGAGTTAACCCATACTAGGAATCCAAGTTGAAAATATGGACATGGAGGAAAAAAAAGGGTCATGTTCTGATGGAGAGTGATAGAAAACATGTTTAGGAGAAAGTTAACCACGAGAAAATCACAAACTTTTGATGGGTTAAACTGTCTTCGATTCCCCATTAGGAAAGGTTAATAGACAACATTTTTGTTTTAAGTTACTTTTTATTGGGGAATTTAATCATAAGGAAACCTAATCACTTATCATATTGACTTTCAATCTTTATTAGATTCCTTACACAAACTCATATTTTCTCCAAAAGACGAGTATTTAGGAAGACTTGTTCACATTAAGAGTACTATAATCAACTTCTAGAGAATCACCTAATCCAAAAAATAGAACTATATACTTCCCATGTCTTTAGACTTTTACCAAATCCAAAACCAAAAAGGCTAGTACAAGATCAGATAATCCAGAAAAGGATAACCCCTTATAAAAAGAAAATCTATTCTTAATCTCCAAAATTTGTCCAACAAAACCAAAAGTTCAACGAGGACCATTCTATAATCAATTTGTCCATAAAATTCTTCAAAGTAAACCAATATAAGATTGAAACCCAAATATTTGAAGGATTTAGTCGCATAGTCTTCCAAGATAAATCGTAACATTTATCTCCAAACAATACCAGTTGCTCCTAAAGCCTCGTTTTGAAAAGTAATTAACCTAATCACATATCCTCCATGATAGGTTAATCATTTTCAAAAATAACCCAAAATCAACTTACTCTTAATTCATAAAATCATATAACTAGAATGAATCAGTCAAACTAACCATGGACTTCACGTAGTCCAGTGATAGGCGACAAATACCAGTCGCACATTGGTTGTGGGTTCGATTTCCGCAGCTTTGTCTGACGCGACGGGATGTCACACAGTCTGCGTGTTGTGCTTTTTTCAAAACTATATAATTCTTAAAACATTCCCCAAAATGAGATAAAATCTTCAAGAATAATCATAACATATTTTAACCTCAAGTTTATCTCATTCCTTTCATTTTCCATCATATCATAGAGTAACCCATAATTACCTAAAAATTAAGTATCATATAAACCCTAATGGTTACCTTAATAATTATTACCTGAATTTCCACATCGAATTGGCCATCTCGTACCTGATGCATTAGAGAACTCACCAAGGTTGAAGTGGTTGATCATGAATCCTTGATATTTGGTTTAGAACAACCATGAGTTTCCTCATTGAATCCTTCATTTTATCTAGTATCATAATCAGAGAACCACCACAGTTTCCTTCAAACCTATTGTCTCTTTGGTGCCTGCTAGATCCATCCATTCACTAAAAATTGAAATGTCAGTGTGAGTATATCAACAAAACCATCATGTACTAATGTGGAAGGTAAACACTAAGATACACTTACTCATTCACTTTATCTAAAACTAGGTCTCTTTCTGAAATCCTAACCATTATGGTAATGTCACTTATGCTTAAAGAATACCCTAACCTCTAAAGTTATCTAAACCGACCTTTGATACCAACTATAAGGCCCCAGCCTTAAACCTTACTTAATCTTGAGTTATTACAAGATTACACATTGAGGATCTTTTCAGGATTAGAGTTTTAGAGAATTAGATCATGAAACTTGAATTACATTCCACATTTAAACAAAGTGGTTACATAAAAGACAGTATTCATTCTTCCCATCGATTGAAACATATTTAAAATATAACACAGATTCTTTATTGAAACATCCTTGACACTATCATCACATCATGTACCTTTCCCTTGACCTGTGAAAAACATTTCAAAAACTTGGGATGAGCATAAAAAGCTCAGTAAGAGTTATAAAAATATGGGAAGGAAACATGAGTTCATATATACATAAGAATGAAATCATATTTTACCCATAAAACAAAGGCACTTTAACATACCTCATCAAACCATGAATAAATCATAGAAATCATAAGACATAAAGGTAACTTGAGGCATTCATAACATTCTTATGTAGGGAGTAACCCTCTTGGCTACGTTTGGAATACCCATCACAGTATATTCCCTAAATCTCTTCGGTGAAACCTTAACGTTTCACTCCTTCGCGTTACCCAATGCATTGGAGAGCTATATCGGGCTCACCCGCCCTTAGTTTATCACGGAACCACCCATTCTTCATAACAATGCCCAAGAACCATAACATAATCGTATCACATAAAACATGAATAAAGGAAACATAACATTTCCACATTTCAATCACAATATAACATTTTAGGATATTGAAATAATGAATCCATTCAAAAATAAACCATTTCCATAACCATTTAAAACATCTAATAAAGATATTTTTGAATCAAAGTGTCCCATACCACCTTGAAGCTTTTAAAATTTTAAACCATTAATATCCATATAAATAAATCCTTAAAACCATTTTGAAAACATGGATATTAATAAGAACAAATAATTAAAACATTTAAAATGATATTATGGTAAAAGGGGTTTTACCAAAATTAGAGACACTTGAATACAATAATTGAGGAATAAAATTTAGTCAGAACTTTATAATATCATGATAATAAAAGGATTCATGATATAATACTCCAAAGGACATTATATACACCATATAAGAGTGAATTGGTGCATAACAACAATGAACCCTCAATAGAAATGTAAAATGTGATGAAATCCCTTATAAAGAAGGTATCCTTAAATTAAGGACAAATCCATCTCAAAATATGTGTGAAAAATATAAATACACCAAATATAAGTGGATATTAAGTGTAAAACAAGAAATGGTCATTCACACATATTCAATGGATGACATATTCAATGACTACATGTTGAACCCAAAGAAATCGAAATTGGGTTAAAATGTTCCCTTGACAGCCTAACAGCATCACATCAAAATGAGTTGATGAGAGATAAAAAGTGTATCTCATCACTTGGAAATCAAATTTACATCAATAAGGATATATGAGAACATATCCCAACATAACAATATGTAAATTAAAAGACCCAACAAAAGAAGTCTTTTAAAAAAGAGGAGGGTGAAAGGTTCCCTTACCGACTTGGGTATCTTTCAAAACTTACACCCCATGAAAGAAGGACAAAAGATCATTGATGTAAATACTCATAAACGAAAGTATATTACACAAAGAGTAGAATAATGGGCAGTACATACACCACTCAAGGGAATTTGTGGAAAATGTAGCATAAATCACACTGGAATAAAAGTGAGATGAAAAAATCCCTTATGAAAACTCGGCAGCCTAACGGCGCCACATAAAACTTCCGAATATGGATTGATGAGATAAAATAGGGTATCTCATCACATTAAAATAAAATTTAAAGAAAGAGGAATATAAAATAACATCCCCCAAAATTACAAAGAGGATCTTAAAAGAAGAGACATAAAGGAGAGTACTTAAAAAGAAAAGAGAGGTTAGATCTCTTACGAAAGTTCGGCAGCCTAACGGCGCCACTCAAAACATCCAAAATGGATTGATGAGAGAGAATAGGGTCTCTCATCACATGAAAATAAAAATTACAGTAAGTTTAATATAAATGATCATCCCAATAACAAGAAAGATGAGCTTTAAAAGGAATGACATAAAAGTGTGTACTTAAAAAGAAAGAGAGGAGTAGGATCCCTTACCTCGGGTCCGACTTGACTCGATCGTTCTTTAATCTCCGGAATAATAAACTTGAGTTAATTTATAATTCCTTAAGAACATTTTTCAAGTTCATTATTACTTTTATACCACTTATTACAATGTCATTATCATTATGTAATCATTTAAGTTAATAATATTTGTTTTGCCGATATTTGGTTCTTAAGTCGAAAGTGGACTTCTTACAATTACATGTTGTTCGTGTGGTCAAAGGTTCTTTATATCCAGAATTGTATTCATTATGTAGATATCATATATGTCATATATATCCAGTATATTCATGCATTTATAAAATTACATAATCACTTAGAGGTAAGAAATGAAATGCACCGTTCATGGAGACGGTAAGCCGTACGTACGCATGAACGCTACTTTCATTTCTATTTCGTATTTTATAGAATGGAATAATAATGATATAGAGGTATATTATAATTCCAGTATAATATAATATATAATATCATATTTCCATCCTTTATACATCCCACATATGGTATTTAACGAATCAAATCACTTTGAGGGGGCGGTAGTCCACACTTCCTTAAATGAAGATATCGCGTATACCCATAAAGGAAGCCATAATGGTAAGACAAAAATGAAAAATACAGAAGCATAAATAAAACATAAACATATTATATATCATATATAAAAATAGTGACATCATAATGGCCACCTTTGAAGGTGTTAAATGAGTATTGAACAATCATCGTTTCGGGAGGCAGAATTTCACCATCCACGGAAACCGTAGGTTCTTTAACCATTTGATGTAGTTGTGTGAGTGTGTAGCTAGAATAAATCTTATAACAACATCCTAGTATATTGAATATACTCTTTTTGTTACAAAAGATGTAAATAAAAAGAGTTTAGGGGTTGGAGAAGCAAAATAAAACAAATGAACATGAGAGAAAGAATTACCTTTAAATGTGTAACTCCTTTTGATTTGAGCCTAAAGGCTTCCTTTGAAAGGATTCTGCCCAAAGGGAATCCTCTAGGATGAGGAGAGGGATGGATAGAGAGTAAATGGGCAGGGGTTGTCCGAGCCAAAGGCTTGATGAGTGTGTGAAAAGAGGTAGAGGTGGGGGCCTTTTATAAGAGGAGAGGAGGGGCACTTTTGGAAAGTAAGGAAATATTACTTTATTTGAAAATGTGTTTCGGTTTTAAAAGGTCCCACATTGATATAATTCGTGGATAAGGTGATAAGGCTTCTAAATAAACTCATCCAATAAGTTTTTGACATGTGTAGTTCATAGATTTTACATTATCTTTCCATTTTATTTAAATCGTCAAATAATGATGTCATCGCTACATCATTATTATGCCATAAATAATTTAATTTATTTAATGTCTAAAAATTATAAAAAAATTACTATGATGTAGGAAATCTTTTTATATTTCCAATGAATATTTATAATCAAAAATATGACTTTTATAACCCTACTTAAAAATTGTTTTAGTAAAACATATCATGTTTGTGTCAATTTTACTTTTACATTAAATAAAATGTTATTTATGTCATTTCACAACCAAAGTGGATCCATGGGGTCCCCAAGTTGACCCATGGCTTGTCTTGGTCGGCCATGATACAACCAATGAGGGTAAGACATGTGTCAAGCTCATCTTATTTTATTAAAGCATTATTTTTACCTTAAACTACACTAATTACCACTAATCGCGATTAAAAACTTAATAAGTTACTATTCACCAAAAAATTATTTTAATATCATTGAACCACATTTTACTTCTTAATGACAACCATGTATGTCGGATTTTTGAAAATCAAAACACAATGATGGCAAAATTTCATTTAAACGGAAAATCAGTTTTTATAAGTACAACTTAGTGGTTTCACTATTCATCAAAAATTGAAGTTTTTCAGAAAAATCCCAAAAATTCACCCTAAGCTATATTTGATATTCCGAATTCAAAAATGAAGTCCGTTTTACAAAATTCAAAACATATTAGTCACATTAATTAATTTAATAATTAATTCCCGTTGTCAGAGCAAATAGCGTGTTTTTATAAAACAATAAGTATCAAAAGATTGACACTAGTTTAAGTCTGATTTCAAAGTGAAATTAATTCCAACGACCACTATTGGATTTAATGGTAAAAATATTTTATAATTTCACTTTAAAACCAATTCATAATATAATCTAATCATATAAATAAATTAGATTAAAAAGAGGTTTTGAATTAAAATACAACATTTTACACTATTCATTAAAAAAATGAACTTTATCAGAAAGATACCAAAAATTTACACAAAGTAAATTTTGATGTCCCGATTCTTAATAAGAGTTTTATTTGGTCCAAAAGAATGTTTAAGAGTGAAAAAAACTATATTTAATGACGATTCTCCATCAAAAGGTGATAAGTGAACCTTTAGTGAAAACTAGGGAATATACGCCAAAAATTGATTTCTTTCTGTATTTTAAGCCTTTATCTTTTATTGTATAAATGTAAAAATATTTAAGAACATATATAATAATATTTTAATTATTTCTATCCATTCCCGCCAATACAACGGCTACATATTAACTACCATTATTTTATTATTAGAGTGCAACGTAAGATTCCCAAGAAACTTGTTGTTGCGTGTTGGGTACGCCATCGAGCATAGCTTCCCCTTTAAAGTCATTTCAATATTTTATTCAAAAATATAGATAAATATGAAATGTCATATTCTTTATTTACCTGGGGTGTTACACTTAAGGTCTTATCCTAGGTTATTCAAGGCCATTTCTAAAACACTAAGATTGTGTTCTATGCTTAGACTTATCCTTTGGGTTCTTACTAAGGCATTCACATCCTAGTTTCCAAAGGTTGACTATACCTTTCCTCTGATGCCAACTATAACGACCCATACTTTACATACATTGTTAATACTTAAAAATTGAAGCACACTTATTACAACATATGACAAAACCACAAAGGACCGTATAGGTATAGTGTCTTTAGAAACTGGGAAACATAAACAACTGGTTCATAAATCTTCTACAATGTCTCCCATTTATTTCATCATATCTAGGGTCCCTTATAGCATATTCTACTTAATATCCATCTTCCTGACCTGGGGAAAAGAAAACATAAAAGGGTGAGATCAAATGCTCATTAAGGGCAAATAAAGGAAATAAAAATCATATCATATCTTTTTGAAAATCATAACCTGCAAAAGAGATCATAAAATCTTAACATGGAAGAAATCATAGAAGTGAAAATGAGATCCCCATAATCATAACATGAATCTTGAAAGTTTGTGGCATGCACACATAATCATGGAAAATCATTTCTTGTTAGTCATGACTCATTGCCAAGACTATGTTAGTGGACAAAGTCCCTTTCTGAACCGAGTCACCCTCGTTCCAGTCCTGTTTCACTGAACCGGTATAACCTACCATTCGAGCCATGTCTATCTCATGAGATATAAAACCTTTACCCAATGCATTGGAGGTAGATATAGGTCCCACCCATCTTATAATGAATCATTTCTTATGTGTGCCACATAATCATAAACCATACATCATAGCGTAATCCACGTAATAAAAATGGGATTCTTAAACAACATGACATCATAAAACAATTCATATAAGATAAAGGAATTCATAAAAATGTTTCCATCACAACATAATCAAATCCATGTAATAATAGGGATAAAAACAGAACCCTTTTATTGTCTTAGATGGAAAATAATTTTGATAAAATACTTGAACTCCATTCTTGAGGAAAATATCCTTTCTACTTAAAAAACATTTTTCCTTTCATAACATGTCATACGACTTTAAAATAAAAGAAGTTTATTAAAAATAAACTTGAAAACATGTAAAGGAAGCTTCTTGGAAATAATGTTTTAAAAATCCATTCATGCCGTATAAGTTAAAGAAACATTCTTCGTACTTTTGTCGGAAAAGTCAAAAAGTACCTCGTACGAAAAACGACAAAAGATTCCTTTCATTAATTTTACTAAAAACTCACCGAAGGGTAAAAATGGATTTCAACAATTGTAGGTGGATGGAAATAATATTACATATTTATGAAACATGGATGTGGATGATAAAATACACCCCAGTAAATACTTACGAATAAACAATATCGGATAAAAATGAGATTGTGATATTTCCCTTACCTTAGGTCCGTTTTGCTTGGTACGTGTCCGAAGCTCCTGTATAATGGTTTAAATGATGTTATTGACTTATTACAGAATCATACATATTGATATGATATCATATATGGTCATATTCTTATCTTCTTGTTAGTAATATTTCATTGTTACTTGTTACTCGGGTCTTTATTGCCTTTTGTTCTTATGCGTGTTTTTCCGAATACATTCTTATTCTTATTTTAAGGTTATAGATACCTTATATACAGAATGGTATTAGTGTAACATATATCATATTTATTCATTCAATTCATTTATATAATTTCTATGTAATGATGATCATGTAGAACGAGTCGCATCACATCGTGGAGACGGTATTCTGTACGTACGTATGAGTGATGATATCTTTCCTATGATCGTGGAACTGTATTGGAGTATATATATATTATTTCAGTATCAATATTAACTTATAATAATCATAAATAGTTACTCATTACACCATTATACCCATCCTTGTAATGTGATGCTGGAAAAATAGATTACACCACGGCATGGAGACGGTATTCCGTACGTACGCACGCGCGGTGATTTCATTTTTCCGTGGGATGGATAGAAGGTGAATTAGGGTTGTTTCTTATTTATAATAACATATAAGTATGTAAGTAATACTGATGTTATTACTTTATCATGAAAAAACTAAAGAAGAAGAAGTTGAAGAAGAAAGAAATTGAAAAGATCGGTAATCGATATAACCTCTTCTTTGGAACGCCTCTTTGAATCCTCCACTTAGGGAACTAAGATTGGTCTTTGAAGAAGACCAGGACCTCTAGGATTATTCTAGGGAAGTGTAGAGGAGAAAATGGCATGGTTTGGCCGAGCATTAGTGCTCAAATTGGTGTGAGGAGGAGGGGGAGTAGGTGCCCTTTTATAAGGGAGGAGAGGGGCACCTTAGGAATATCTCAAAATATTATTTTATATTAAAGTCAAAATCGGTTTATAATGGTTCCAAAGGGTCTTATTTCGAAGATAAAGTGGGTATGGGTCGAAATCCTATCAACCAATAGGATTTAGACAAGTTTAGGGTATTATTTTAACCTTATCAATTAGATTTAACTCTAAGTTAAATAATTTAACTTTTACCGTGTCTTTTTGTTTTCTTTCACTATATGGTAAATACACTTACTATAACATGCCAAAAGAACCCCAAATTGTTTATTATTAATATATATATCCTTATCTAAGTCATTTGGGCGAACCTTAGATTTTTAGTAATAAAATAACAATTAATAATATAATATTTGATTTAAAAACTATTTTGTGTCAATTTTGACACTATTTGATATATGATTTTTCTAAAAGTCATAACAGAATTATATGTTCTAACCATGTCGATTAAATCAACATTAATATATCATAGTAACCTATAATATTTGTTGAATTCATAAAAAGTCTCAAATTACATTTATTTTGGTGTTTATAACATCAATTATGTCAATATTTCATTAATAAGATAATTACTGCATCATCATTGTGTCATAAATAAATTAAATTATTTAATGTCTAAAAATTACAAATAAAATACAATTATGTAGGAAATCGTTTTAGCTTTCTAATGAATATTTATAGGCGAATTTATCTTATGTATAACCCCATATTAAAAATTATTTACTTATTAAACTTTGATTTTAACTATTTTAACCATTCTTTAAATAAATTAATAATAAATGTCCTAATCTAATCCATGTGGGCCTAAATGGTCATATTTTTATTCCTAAGTTTGTTTTTGGTCGAATTACACTTGTCCAATAGAATTAAGACATGTTTTAGGGTAATATTAATATCATATTTACCCATAGTTACCCTATTTACTATTAACCGGGGTAAAAAAAGTAAAAAGATACTATTCACCAAAAAATTATTTTTATCTCATTGAACCACATTTTACTTACTGATATCAACCGTGTCTGTCAGATTTTTGAAATTCCATTCACAGAAGCGGTAAAATTAAGTTTTATGCAAAATTTTATTTTTTAACCTACCACTTAGTGGTTTCACTATTCATCAAAAATTGAATGTTTTCAGAAAAATACCAAAATTTTACCCTAGGCTAATTTCGATATTCTGAGTCAAAAAATGAAGTCCATTTTGATATATAAAATTTATAAAATTTCAAAAAGTGGTTATTACTATTCATAACGGCTAGTTTTAATAGCATATTGTTGTTTAGTGAAACTTGGTATTGCGTACGACCCAAGCTATCGAGGAAGGTCGCGATTGCGTGTAAAGTAAGCCAAGGAAGTGTGTAGTGAAAGATTCCTTTGATGATATATAAAAACAAAATATTACTCATAAAAATCTCGGGTGTTACAATATTTCTCGACCCCTATGAATTTTATTGTTTTATAGTTCACCATTCTTCGGTAGAGAAATATCAGAATGATTGGTTTGCTTGATTCTCCTATTTGTGGGGATATTGATAGAGGATAGATGGTCAAAAAGAGGAGAGCCTTTAGTTTTGATGAGACACCTCGATAGTGGTACCTATTTTTAGGGTGAAGTGGAAATAATAGAGAGGGGCGATTCTTCCCACTTACGGCTATTCTCGAGGACAATGATGATGCTCTTGGTGGGAAATTGTCCTATGGTCAGTGCTTTTCGCTTGTGTTGTGTGAACCTGGATATAAATACCAATAATATGAGGTTATACATAATGAATATGAAGACGATGATGGTTTCAATGGATTGGTCAAACCCCTGTTTTGTAGTTCATCATAGGTTTATAGTTTTGTTCATCAATTTTTTGATGTTTTTATCATATTTCTTGTTTTTTGGTCATATGTTTTCCATGTGTAATTGCTTTGGCTATGTTCGTATTATATTTTTTGTATCTTGTACATTCTTTTATTTTTTATAGTTGAAATCATATGATGATACTACCCCTTGAATGAAGTCCATTGAAAGAAACATGTAAATTCTATTGTCACTATTACTACATTCATTTCATCTTTTATTCAATCTGTAAAGATGAATATAGCTGGTTCTTAGATTAATTCAAATCTTCAACTCTGTTTTGATTATAGATTTGAATTTTTTTAACATAAAACATGTTGATGAACTCATATCATTTTTATTGGATGATACTACCATGACATTTTATTATTGATGCTCTTATATGGAAATCTCTATTTCAATTCTAAAAATATACATATACAATTATGGAAATGAAATTATGAATCTGGAATTTTATTCTCTTTTTTCTTGTTTTTTTATTGAATTACTATATAAAAAATTGTATTTCTATTTTTTGTATGATAATATTACAAGATTGATTATTTTTATTATCCAATTCCATGTGTGAATTTTGTTTGGTGGTTTTAATCATTTGAATATTTTATCAGTTTTATTCCTAATATATGGACCTTTAACTATAAACATGATGAACTTATATTTTTTATTTTATGATTTTATATTTAATAAATAGAAAAATAATTTCATTACCGGGTTTGAGATTATTAAATCAAAACTATAACACCCCAATATTTTATTAGGTGTTTTTTTAAAAAAATAATTTTTTTGATAGCTTGGATTACACCCAACACTGATTTTAAATGAAACAGAAAAACTATTAAAAATATTATTATTTAATATGATATTAAGCCCTTATCTATTGGAATATAAATTATCAATATAATTAACTAAATCATTAAAATTAATGGTTTACCCATATATATATAACTCTTTGGTTACCAATTAATATGAAATTATTATAAAACATTTAAAAATAAAGAAAAAAATTTCTTGTGAAAAAACGTTTTTTATTTAATTAATTTAATAAATCAATTTTAGAAAATTATTATAATGAAATTAATATATTATATATTCCCTAAAATTTTTCAACACTCATATTATGTGTTTTATTATTATGGGATAAGAATAATTCAAATTTTACGCTTAATTTGTTAATCTAAAAAGTTGTTTTCTTGAATTTTGTGTTTTAATTTTAAAATTAAATTTTCAAAAATGTAGAAAATATATTTGAAAATTTAAAATTTATTTTTTAAATCTAGACATTGATAAATATCTTTGAGTCAACGTTTTTTGAATTTTCTAAAAGGTTAAATATTTTAGTGATTGGTGAAAAATACTTGTTTATAATATTGTTTTTTCATTCATTTGAGGCATTTGAAAAATAAATTTTATTTTAATATGGTTTAAAAATTAAAATTAGTTCAATTTTATATTTACTAATACAATTTATGTCATTATAATCAATTTTATCTTGAATTTTTATATTAAAACATTATGTATATATGATTTTTTCTATTAGGTAAACAACATTTTCCCTGAGTGTGTGGATTTAATTTTAAATTACATTATGCCACTTCAATGAATTTAATTTTAAAAAATATATTTAATAATTATAATTATAATAATTAATATTATCTAATAATTTCAAATTTATTTTTGACCTTTATGAATAGTAAAAATAGAAAAAACAAATTACCATGTTAAAAGGTGAAAATAGGTTCACTGTGGGTTAACCTAAAAATATAAGGGTTTAAATGATCTAGAAATATTTACAATACCCATTATATAGAAATATTTAGACCATATATCTTCTTATTCTTGATAATGAGATAAATGTTTTATCATTTTGTAATGTGTAAAATGTGGGTATAATTGTTTTTGTTTCAAAAATTCTTTTCTTTCTACTCTCCCCCGTTTATAAAATTACACCCCATCTCCTATCCTCTTTACACTTCAAAACCATTTGGTTCATCCATAACCTGACCAAATATCTTCCTTACATTCTTTTACAAATCTTATATGTCTTAGTTTAATTATAGAACCCTATTAAGAAGTCTTTAGGCATAAACCAATTGGATTTTCCTAAAGAAGAGGTATAGTCCTAAATTATGAATTTTTATATTAATTTTTTATATATACCCATAAAATATTATTAAAAATTATACTATATTAAAAAATATATTTAATATAGTGAGATTTTATTATTTTAATTTAACTAAATACATATATATCCTCTTCAACTAAGTGGGTAGTGAAATCATTGATCATGTATACGGAGGACTACAACCTCATGAACCGATTTAATTTATCATCCATAAATTATTCTCACGGGTTGGTAAAATGATATATATATGGTATATATATATATATATATGTATTATTTGTGAAATAAAAATACTTATGTAAATATAATATCTCAATTTAGTTCGTACATCAATTTTGTGGGGGATACAAAATACATCAGTCATTTTTTCGGAGGAGTAATGCCTCGGGATGCAATGCGATTCATTTTCAATGACACATTCCATGGAAGGTAAATAAGGATAAAATTAATAAAAAATGAAATATATATTACATCATAATGATAATTTTCGGTTGATTTCTTAATTTCCAATCTTTCATTTAATCGATTAAGAAAAATTGAAAATTTGTTCATTTATACGTACGACCTACCATTTCCATGAATTATGTATTTCATATTTCGGCCTCTAACCTTTTTAAGTGATTAAAATTTTTTATATAATGAAAATATAGGATCTTTATAATTTTATTAAAATTATTAATATTATATAATTATGATCAAATTGTAGGTATTAAAATCACCAAATGATAACCTATAATAGAAACAATGTAGTTATTTCCCAATACCTCCATTTAAACATAGAATTGTAAATAAAAAGGTGATAAATGGTTATAAGTATATCATATATGGTATGATATATATGATTATATTTATTTAATGAATCTATAATAAACCTATATTTATAACACGTGCAGTTCGAACATGTATGTAGGAAGTTTTGACGAAAGGTTAGGTATTTCCATCTAACTTTTTCACATCAGTGAGACACATTCAATTTCACCACCAATTTAAATTATGAGGTGTATGTACTACCCATGAATGAATTTTATGATTATTTTTTTAAAATTATGGGGTATTACAATTCCATTTTAGGATCCCCCTTTCACATTTACAATCCAAATGTTATAAAAGTGGTAATAATTTTAGGTTACAATCTCGTTGTTTATTAAGATTATTTATGATCATGTTTGGGATGATCATATCATATAACATATCTCTCAATAAGTTTAAGAATATTATAATTCTATTATTATTTATTTATGATACATGTTTTAATTTAATTTTACTATCTTTATTTTCTCAAGAGATCAAACCTATTTTTTTATAGAAATATTAAACATTTTTCTCCCATAAGTTTAAAATTTGTTTTATACAATGTTTCTTTTTCCTAAAAATGTTTTAAATAACATTTTTATATTATCATTTTATTATTAAAAATAATTTTGACCCATTTTGAATTTTTGATAAAAAAAATTTCCTTATCATTTTCCAAATGAGGTTTTTATACTTTTTTCAAAAATTTGAAATGAACCATTGTTTTTAAATGTGTATGAGATGTACAAAATTTTATGCCATCATGGCTAAGGAATAAATTAAATATTTATTTATTTTTTTAAAAGGATATTTTCAATGAAAAATATTTTTAAAATATTTTACTTTTTTAAAATATGTTTTATAGTGGAAATGATATTTTCCTCATGAAATGATTTAAATATTATTTAAATAATCATTTACAAGATTCTATGGTTATTTTTAAAGAAAAGGATTTTTAAAATGTTTTATATTTTATATTTTATTTCAAATTGGAATGTTTATATTCCTCAATAAATGTTCCATCTGATTTTTAAAACCCTTTTCCCATATAAGATGACATACTATGATGTTACTTAAGATTTTTGGGGATATGAACCAAGAATAAATTTATTATTATTTCTATGAATTGTTTTTTATAAATATAATATGTTTATGAATCCAATTTCTCTTCAATGGATTATACCATGGTGAAATACTTATGAAACCCACTTATTTCCCCTCACGTTATCATATGATAAAATGATGAGATGTTTTTGAAACCTATTTCATTTCATGTGTTCTGATAAAATTAATTTTGTAGGGTCTTTTGGAAAATAAATTTATGATTTTTATAGTATGGTGGGTGATACCTTTACCTCCATCCAATGCATTGGGTAATTATGGATAACTCATGAGTTAATTATTAAATTCGTAAAACTGAATTATTTTTCATAATGTTATGTGTGGACCTACTTTCATGTCCAAAAGGTTATGAATGGAAATTATTTAATTTCCATATGTTTTTATGTAGACCTTATTTCATGTCTATAATTATATGATTGGACCTATTTTGATGTTCATAATGTCATATGTGGATTATATTTCATGTCCATAATGTTATGCATAGAACATCATTCATATCCATGAGTTTTATGTAGTGGAATGATTTCATGTCATTAACGTAATGAGAGAACTTGTCTCTATTAAACAACTTCACAATGTTATAAGAGTATTTTGATTAAATAAATCAATGTCTTATTACAATGTGATTCTCTCATAGATTATGTTCATTGAATCCATTATGATTCATGCCTGATTAATGAACATTATTTTTTCCATGACTCATGTTTATGATCTATGACATGCAAGGTATGGTTTTTTAGATGTTATTATCATGTTCTCATACCCTTATTATTATGTTATATTGATATTTACTTTGTTTTCCCTTACTGAGAATTTGATCTCACCCTTTCTTATGTTTCCTTTCACCAGGTTATGATGAATGGTATCTCATATGATATATATAAAAAGTATTATATTTATGAATAATTTCCTAAGATATTATGTAGTTCACTTATAAGGTAGTTGTTTATGTATCCATATTTATAACGAAAATAATCATTAATAATAATCAGGCATGTTTTTGGGTAATGTTATGAATATTAATCTAAAAATATGTAATATCTTGGAATAAAAATCCAATATAACTATAGTTTTTATCCTAATATTGATTTAGTTAACCTTTGAAAACTATGATTATATAAAATTAGTGAGAACCATAAGATAATCATATGAATATGGAGACATCCTAATGTTTTTTTAAGGAAGAGATATGTTGTGTTCCAAAAAATAAATCCTTGTCTAGATTCTATAAGTGGATGTGGTTCTCGAAAAGATGTACATATGGGTAATAAATATTAAAATTAATGTATAGATTGACTCGAGCGATAAATGGTACACTACAACATGCCTTACTGCACACCTGGTTTGACAGTCTTGAGGTATATGCTATGGTTAATCCAAAGTTTCAACATAAACCATTATGAATTATTTGACCAAACTATGATCACAAATAACCTAGGTTATACCTATGGTTTTGTATATTTAAAAACGTGTCTTGATTTGGAAATCCTATTAATGACTTTTCATGAGTATGTGTTTTCCCACAATGATTATTGTTACAGACACTGTGTTTTTTGGTTTTTGTCAATGGAGGGAACTAGAAGAAACTTGGATAATGTTTAATGTGATATAAATGTATTTATGGATAATTAAATGGTAGGATAAATATATGGGAAGATATTGTGATTATGGATAACATGTTATCTAGATATATGATCACAACTATAACCTTAATCAACTATCAGAATCACCAAATAATAAAAGCATATAATTCCCTCAGATCTAGAGCACTGGATACGTGGAGGGAATAATATTCCATTTCTTATATGTTGATAATGTGGAAAGAATAAATCAATAAAATGTCTCGAAATAATGATAAGATGTTTTATTTATTGAAAATAGAGCATAATTTAAATAATTAATGAAGAATAATAAATAGATAATCTAATAAAATGGATGAGAATAATTATTTCCCAAAGTTATAATACATGTTTTAATAGTTTAAATGTGTAAATTATTTTCATTATTCAAATCTACGTCTTAGGTTGAAAGCTCATGAAGATTATCAAAAATGATGTAAGTGTAAAGGTTTTATTTTTGATGATTAAGAGATTAAAAATGAAATATTAAAGGAAGGAGTTATTAAAGAAAAATATGAAGCGACCAATTTTATTGTTTAAGAAAGAGGGGGAATGATTGATGTGTTTTTGTGTTAGATTTCCGGAATTTTTTATATAAAAACTCATATATCTAAGTACTATTGTATAGAATATTTTCAATAAGGATTTGTAAGAAACCATTGAATGGTACAGATAACCTATAAAATTGATTTAATCTAAAGGTTATATTTTATTGAAATCACAAGATTAAGGGAATGATAACATATATTATGTTCTTGATGGGGAGATCATAATGTTTAGTTTGAATAAAGATATGATTGATATAAATCAAATTGGAAAGCATTGATTAACTTGGAGATGATTAATGAATTGATGGAAAAGTGGTTCATGATAACATTAAAGTATTTTAAAACATTTTTGGGATTATAATATAATCATTTATTTTATTTAAAGATCATGTAATGAGTTAATTTTTGGATGAATGAATGTTTCATTGAGGAATCATACAAATTACCATGTTTTAGAAGAATGTACAACAAAAAATCACATATTTAGTATGTATAAATTATAAGAAACATTATGATATTTGGGGGATTGATGTTATAGAAAATTTACTGACATTATTTATATAATATCGAATTTTTTAAGTATCTTAATGTTAACCATTTATTGAATGGTTTATGTTGAACCTTGGATGAGGTTTTCAAAATAAATGTATTAATTGATTATAAAAATATTTAACCATATTGGTTAACTTTTCATGACCATAATGGTTTTGATGATAACTTGAGGTAGAAAGAATTAATTATCATCTTTTTTTGGATCTTTTGATTCATTAGTTCTTTATACATGCAGGATTCTTCTTAATTTCTGGAAGTAAGATATGATATGGAAATTGATAGAAGCTTAATTAATGGATGGGATTGTGGTTATGAAATTCAAATAAATTGTGTTTGTATATTATCTCATATTACATTTACTAATATTAAAAAAATTCTCATAAATTTAGGAAAATAATTTTGAGAAGAAAAATTATCCTACAAACTTCATTTTTTATGAATCAACGGTCCTTTAACTCATCCTAGATTTATTATTTTGCAGTTATTAAATATCTCATGACAATATTCTCTTTCACACTCTATTAATCTTTCTATGTTATTATTCTATTCTATGCCTATATTTTAACATCAGTATATTTTCTCCTTTTTGGATCCTATTTTTTTTCATTTAAGATGAATTTCATATTTACCTTTCTCTCATTTCAAGGGTAATTTTTTTTTGTTTTTTATAATGTTAGTTTCATTAAAAGGATTTTCAAATGATAAAACCTTTCATACCATGGAATAAATCTAATTGTGAGTATTTAATTTATTTAATGGGTGTATAATGTAACACCATGATATTTTTTGAAATATTTTTTCAAATAAAATTATTATCATCAATATCTTGTATTATATACAACACTGAGTATAAATGAAAAATGATATAAAATTAAAAATTATATTTATTTCTTAGCCATTATAATGATGGGTATGAATAGAAAAAATTAAATTTAAAATAAAAATAGTTTAAAAAGATATATAAAATTTTATTATTTGGTTACTAATAAATAAAAAATGAAAATAAACCATTTGAAAATAATGAAAATCATTTTTATTAAAATGCAATTTATGAAAAAAATTTATCACAACAAATTAAATAAATATATTTTTTTAAATTATTTTAATTAAATTAATTTATTATTTATTCAATAAAATGTTTCAATATTTATATTATGTGTTTTCTAGTTATGATATAAGAATAAATCCAATTTTACCCTTAAAACTAATTTTTTATATAAAGTAGTATTTTTCACATTTTTCACACTAGTTTTAAATGTAAAATTTTTCAATTTTATAAAAGTTATTTCAGAAAATACATTTTATTTTATAAATCTGCATTTAAAATTATATTTGATTGAATTTTTGAGAATTTTCTGAAATAATAAATTCTTCAGTGATTAAGTTAAAATTAATAGTTTTAATTAAGAATTACCCATTCATTTAATGGATTTAAAACATCCATTTTATTTATATATGGTTTTAAAAGTAAAATTTGTAAAATTATATATTTATTAATACAATTTAAGTCATTTTAATAAATTTTATATTTAATTTTGATATTAAAACTTTATACTTATGAAATTTTTCTCATTGGAAAAATTCTTTTTCTCCGCATCTGTGGGTTTGGTGTTAAATTGTATTCCAAAAAAATTTAAATTGAAATAGGAAAAATTGATTCCAAATTTGGATCCATAATAATTTTATCTATCTAATAATTTCAACTCAATTTTTTTTATCATAATTTACAGTATCAACAGTAAAAATAAATTATTGCGGTTAAGGTTAAAACAAGTTTGTTGAGGGGTAAAACATAAAGGATATTTTTTTAAATAACCTATAAATTTATTCAAAACTAACTATATGTGAATATTTAAACCTCATATCATCTAATGTTAAATAATTATCCATGTTGGAGTCATTTGGAATGTAAAAAACACATGTAAACTTATTTATTTTAAAAAAATTCCATGTTTGTCCTCCTCTAAATTATAAAAGGTCACCCCATCTCTTATCCTCTCAACTCTTATAAAACCCTTTGGATCTTCCAATAACATTTAAAATATATTCCTCAATTCCCTTACCATATCCTAGTGGAATTATTTTTATTACTAGTCCCTCTTATGAAGTATATAGGTGTAATTATACAGCGGTTCTCTAAAGAAGAGTAGTCCAGAAGTACACATTTTTATTTTATTTAACACTTAAACCAGTTAAATTATTTTTCAAACATTATGATATAATATAAACACTATCAACCATATAATGCTATTTTTTATTAATTTCATGATATAAACCTATCTCCTCATTGATCATTTGGGAAACTAAATTTTTGATCATGTGTGTGGTGGACTATCACCTCGCAAAATGATATTATTCATTTCCCATCATTGTTTCTCAAGGATTAGTGAAATAATGGATATAAATTAAATATATAGGATACTTATTTCATAAAAATACTGCTTGATTAATAATTTTACATTTTCCTTCTTATTTTTCATTCTGTGGATGACACAATAACATCACTGTTGTGAATGATGGACTACATCCTCATGAAGTGAAGTGATTCATTTTAACTAACACATTACATTTAATGTAAATAAGGGAAAATTAAATGAAAATATGGGATATATTTAAAATAACAAGGATTATATAATACTTATTAATTAATTACCTTTATTTCTTCCATCAATTAATATAAATGTAAACAATGTTTGTGCGAACGTACGTCCTACAATCTCCATGAACGATGTATGTAAAATTTCTAACTCTAACATTTATGAATGATTTTGAATATGTATGTAATGAAATTATAAGATATTAAAATATTGTTTAAAATTATTTATATTAATAAATTATGATCAATGTATAAGGACCAAAATTACTTACTGATAACACACATGATAAATAAAGAAGTTATTACGAGAAATATTGATTTTAACAAAGAACATATAATAAATGAGTGATAAAAAGATATAAGTAAATAATATTTTGTATGATATACCTGATTATATTTCTATAGTGTATGTATAAAATCTTATATTTATTGAATATATTGTTCGAATGTTTATGTAATAAGTTGAGACATAAGGTAAGGGATTTACATCTCACTTTTTAATTATCTGATATACATGCCATATTCACTGCCATTTTATTTTATCTGGTTTATGTACAACCAATGATAGTAATTTCCGATAAATGTTTTGAAAATTATGTCGATTTAAATATAAATTTTATTATTTCCCTTTCATGGGGTTTATAAATCAAATCCTACCATTATGGTAATTGTTTTATGTTACAATTTCATTATTTATCTTGATTATTTATGATTATGTATCTGATGATGATATCTTATGATATATCCCTCAATAAACTCCTAAATTTTATTCTCCTATAGTTATTTAATAGGAATATATATTTCCCTTCCACATTCCTCTAATTATGTACTCAACTGACGAAAAATATAATTTTTAAAAAATCAAATTTATTTCTCTCTTAGGGAAATTTTTTTTCTACCACATCCATGTATTTTTGAAAAACTATTTAAGAATATATTTACCTTTCTACAATGATTTTTAATTTAAATTTTTAACCATGTTTAACATTTAAAAAATATTTTTAAATAGAAACTTCTTTTATTTTATGAATGAGATAATATTTATTTATTTCACCCAAAATGTAAAAGGAATATTTTTTTTAAAACTTCTATAACAAGAATATAATTTTCCAACATTATGACTAATAAATGATTTAAAAAATCCTTTATAATTTTCCATTTTCAAAGGAATGTATTTTAAAATTATTGGTGTTTTATTTTTTTCAAATTGGAAAGGATATTTTCTTATAGAGATATCTTAAATGACCTTTAAATATTCCAATAGATATTTTCATGTTTAATTTAAAAGAAAATGAATTTTAAAATTATTATTATTTTAAAAAGAAGTTTTCAAATTTTAAAGTACATTTTCTTTAAGAAAATTTCAAATTGATCTTTCAAATTTTTTTTCTATCTTTGATGAGATCCTTTGATGTTTCTTATGTTTTATTAGGGGTTTTATCCAAGGAAACCATTCTATTTATTTCTAAAAATGGTTTATATTGATAATTAAAATAGGTTTAGGAATCACATTTCTATTCTATAGTTTACACAATGATTAAATACTTATGAATCCCTCTTCTTTCCCGTGGTTTATTCTATAATTAAATTATAAAATGTTTAAGAAACCTATTTCTTTTCGCGTGTTATGATATGATTTATGTTTTATGATAATTTAGAACACATATGTATTTTCATTATGTGATGGGTGGGAACTATATCTCCATTTAATGAATAATGTAATTATGGTTAGCTTGTTAGTTAATTTTGAAATTCATGAGCCTGGATTAATGTTCCCAATTTTATTCATGGACATTTTTTCATGTTCATATGCTTATGCACTTTAAGATCCTAGGTTTTCCCAGAGGTAAAAAAACTTTAAATTTTTTTTCTAAACAAAAAATTTTATGCCTTAATATTGATTGAGAGTATAATTAGTTTTTTAGTATAATCAAGGACTTATTCGGATCCCAAAGCTCAGGTTATTAGAATAGAGGATTTAGTTTCATAGTAAGTTCATGGTTAGTCATAATTATGTGACTAAACCGTGGGTGACCAGAGAGTTGATGCGTTTTTTGATATAATTGTGCATGGTGGGCCACTGGATTATGTGATGGGTCTATATAAAATTGAAATGGGGCCACATGGGCTACTAATGGTTTGGAAAAACTATGGTTATATCCCACACAATTAGTTCCACTTAACCATTATATGTTAATGGTTAGGCACATGATTTTGAAAACTGCACGACTAAACATTATTCCTTTTAAGAATGCTGGAATTTCCATTTCCACTGATTTAAATTTATCATTTCCCCCATCATTCCTTCCCAAAATTTCCAGCAACCTCCTTTTTGTTTGAGATCTACCAATTTCTTCTATCATTGGATTTGGAATAACTTCTTCATATGGACTCGGATGCCTTTATATTCAATGGAATTGGATGTGTATGGTTAAATACATCATTCCTCCCCTTCCTTTATTATTTTATCTCACCCTAATTAATTATATATAAATGAAATCTAATATACCGTATTTTGAGGGTGTTTTCCTATTTCATCAATTTCCCTCTTTTTAGCCAAAATTAAATGAAAAAATAGATGAAGAGTGTAAAACCATGATAAAGTAGGTGATCTAGTTATTTTTACCTAATTTTTTTTATGTTTATATTTTGGGACATTATTCCATGTGTTATATATTCCTAGATATACCCCCTAAAACAATAAATAGTTAAATAAATGTTGGTTCCTTTATTATGGTATACCAAAAAACCAAATATAATGTTGAAGGATGCCCCCTCAACATGAGACACACCATAGGTTGTTCATTCTTTATAGGAATACAATCATATTGAATTTAATTGATTAGAACAACCAATTAAAGAACGATGTTTTATAATTTTTCAATGAAATATAATTTTAATTGAGTCAATGGAAAAGAATAATCCATGTCAACAATACCTTTCACCTTTTTTATTGATCAAGTGGTTCTAATTAAATGAATTTTCCAATTAACTTAAGTGAATTGTTTAATGGTATGGACTAATTTTTAAGTGAACATCACCAATGATGTGCCAAGGGAGATACATGGGTTCTTCTTTGGAACTCCTTAGATTTTCTCATTGTGAATTATAACTATATGTTCAAAATTGAATTATAATATACAGGGATTGATACTGGGGTTATTATATAGAACACCATGGATACACTCACTATGTGGATTCCTATATATTACCCTTGAGAAATACATGGTTACATAGTGTATTACATTGGACAGGCTTGGTGATAAATGTTACTATACAGTTCCATGACTGATACTCGATTCTTTATGTGGTATACCATGGACAATATTATAGTTTGTTAACTTTACAACTCACCATGAGTGATATGAAAGTTCATAAAAAATATCTCGGATGGAATCCTATATTGATAGGTTCATAAATCACTCCTGGAGAGATTCCTAGGTTCCTTTCCATGGAATTCCTTGGATGGGATCACGATGCATTTTAAATTAAATTAGTTGATGAATATTCCTTGTCAATGAAGAAACATAGAGTCTATATATATGATTTATTCATATGAAAACCCAATTATACATACCTCATAGGCTTATTGTCCATGAGAATTACAAAATAACATATGGTTATACGTGGACTCCTTGGGCAAGTCCTTAGGCCCATGATATATTTATATATATATATATACACACGTATATGTTTAAACATATGTGATGTATATACACAAACATACACACATACATGGATATATATATATACACTTTCATATACAGGTTTACATCAAATTAGATGTATTTCCGATTAGTTTGATGTATGTAATACTGGTCTGGTCTTCAATGAGGATCTCAGAGCAAGGTACACTATTTATTTTTTTATACATTTATTATTACCTATACAATTTTAGTTTTATATTCATATACTTGATAGTTATAGAGACCATTGGTGGTGGATTAATTATTATATCTCACATCCTATTTGTGAAGCTATTTAGTACATGATCATACTTTAGGGATACAAGTAGTGATGATTGAAAGGGTCCATCATTGGATGACGGACTTTTTATTCTAGGAATGAGTATATGAGAATAAGACTAATATTATTCTCTCAATGTTGTCAAATTCATTTATTTTTTTTAATCTTGTATATAATGTTGTATATGCCTACAGATCTTCTACCAAGTATTCCCCTTTTATATTGCTTTCAATAAAAAATTATTTTAAATATGATATTTTCTTTTTATACATATTTATTATATCAAAATGTATTATTCTTCTATAGTTCAATTAGTATACGTTTTTTCATATTTTATATCTATTTTTATTCTTAAATAATTGTTCCACTCTCTAATCATGAGGTTATAGTCTACCCAATATAATTTTATACACCCTTTTTTCTAGTCAGCAGCCTATAGAATATGGGGAAGTGAACTTGAAGCCATTTCGCCAACCATATTTGATTACATTGGAGTTAACCGGGTCCAAGACATCACAAAGTAGTATCAAAAGTTTCTTTTCTTTAACATACTATTTTGGTATAATAAAAGGAGACTATGATGTTTCGAGATTTGGTACTGAGCCTATTCCTATGAGTATCTAACCCACATATAGAGAGAAGCCAAATTTCTTAGTATTGGACTTGTTTTTCTAGATTATTCTTATTATATTTGTTTGATTTCACCATTAGGTGACACACATTATGTGGGATTCTTATTATTACCATGAGTTTGGATTCCAATTTATGTTTTTCCTATAATGGAAAGGATATATTTAGGAAGGCATAATTATAGGAATGTTTAGATTTACATGTCATGAATTATACCATACCATATAGTTGCTTCTCATTATTTTCATTGAATGTAATTTCTATGGTTTTTATGAGTTCCTTGACTTTTATATTCATAACGTTCATAATTTTTCTTATACCAATAAAATAATTAGATTAATTAGATTTTATGCATTAGAATAAATGGATTTTCTATGTATCTTGATCATGTCACCTTAGTTAACCAGTTATAGCTTGTTTAAGCCATGGACCACTGGTCACATGGGATGAAAGGTTAGATTACATTGATTACATGAATTAAAATTGTAATATATGAATCATGAAATTTTATAAATTGGGAATGAATATTCATATAATGAAATCATTTTATATGACCTCTTAATTCTTGATTCTTGATATAAGGGATTGGTAAATGTTACATGATATACAAATTGTAACTTATAAAGATTATGACTTTATAACATGGGAATGGAGACTCATCCAAAAATACCATAATACACACACACACATATATATAAACGTGTACAAACATAAATGAATTTTAATTCCTACATAACATGGTTATAATTAAATGGGGGTTCCAATTGCAATGTAAATGGTATTTTCAACTATAACCTGAAATTGATACTCGATATAATGGGGACTCATCCTCGTTATATGAGAACTTGTCCCAAACCCAACCCTATTGTGGGAATTAGTTATTGTCTCTTTTGGTTCAATTTGATCACTTATATCTCCTAGACCTTTCTTTAGGAGTAAGAAAAGGGTTTGACTTTTTTATAAGAATTATTATACCCATACTATTATTATAAATATAATCTATAATGTAATCAATCTTGTTTTGATTTGTGTTCATGTAAATTTTAAAATAATTTCACCACAATTTCCTCATGTCATATAGTAGGAGGGTGGCGATGACCATGATCCAGAAGTTGTGGGCCATGAGACCCTAGTAGTTGCTGTTGAGGATACACTTTTGGAACCTCCTACATCTCCTAATATAGGTTCCAATTCTCAGTTTTGAGATAGATTCAAATGATATATCCATTCTGATTAGAGAGATTCTCAGCCTACCCCTACTATGGTTGAGCTTATGATAGAATTGTAGTAGCAGTACCCACTAACATTTTCTTGGGATGTTGGTCCTTAGGATACAGAGTATTGGGGAAAGGCTATTTTAACCATCTTAGAGCATTTAGATACACCTCCATAGATGAGATTCAAGATCACCATGTAAATGTTTTGGGATCCTACCTAGAACTAGTGAGATTTGATTACCTCGGATAATAATAATCATGGTATGGCCTAAGTGGGATATCAAATAGTCTTCTATTATTACATATTTCAACATACAATGAGTGTAGACCATGCTAGGGATTTTATGAACATATATTAGAGTAATGTGTGTGTGATAGAGTATTAAATTCATTTCTCCATGAATCAACACCATAAACTAATAATTTATAGTGATGAGTTGATGATGGTGATATAGGTTGAGAATAGGATTACATACCCCATAATATTGTAGATGAATTTTTTTTCAGTTGAACACCATTTCAACGATAGTGATCCAGGACCTAATCACTCAGGAATAGTCATTGGAAGATAAAAGTGTGGGGTAGGTTTGTTCTATACTAATATATGTATACATTTATTATAGTACAAGGAAACACTGATTTATTATTCTTTTTGTGGCAACAACATTCAGATATCACACAATGATAGTTCTGTGGTGTGTCGCCAATGTGGTAGAATAGTCCATAAAAAACCCAGTGTACAAAGGAACCAATTGAGTGTCAAGCTTTTATAAATTTAGGGAACCATTATTATTTTGTATGATTTTTCTCTTAGTTCCTAGGGATAATGGATTTTCACAAACTCCTCACATGGGTTCTGTATCGATAATTATATGTTAGGTATTGAAATGAACAATTACTGGTCGATTAGGTTGAGGGGGTGGATGTTCTCACGTGAGATAGTCAGGTATGAATATAGTGCCAATAGAGAAGGCCTACTTAGGATAGTTAGGTTGTACCACATGTTAATGGAACAGAACATTTTCATGTTGTTCATCAAATAATAGATCACCCAAGAAATGTACCTTCTATAGTTATTAGAATTATTCTTGTATCCTCTACTATTTCTTCATACTTATTCAATACTATCACTTCACATTATTTTATATTTGACATAATTATGGAGTGTCTAGGTCTAGAGATAGAGTATGTATATGATGTAATGAATCTTGATACTCTTTTGGGTATACAATTAGAATGTTTATCCTAGTATAAGGAGTTAACCTTTAATATATGTGAGAATTATTTCTCATGTAACCACATTGTGCATGATATGGATGGTTTTGACATCATACTTAGAATTGAGTGGTTGGTTTCATACAAATCCCATGTTGATTTCTATTGATAAAGTGTTACCTTTACATAATGAGAGGGTGGTATTTATATATATAAGGGAGAGTTGGGTTTCTATGTAGAAAGAGATGTTCTAGAGAATCGTGGGTTAGGAGAGTGACATCCCAAGTTGCAGGAATTTATAAGAATGACTAGGAAATGTATCATTCTAATTTCACTACTGTGGTATATCATCAAAGGGATGTCTTCATGGATTGATTCTCTATACATCCTTTTAAGTTAGTGGTATAATTCATAATGATTCTAGTGCTAGAAGTAGCACTGGTATCCATTCATCCTTACAATATGGATACTATGGATTTGTAGGATCTCAATTGGAAACTAAAGGATTTGGAAGATAATGGTTTTATATGTCCTAGTACATTATCATGGGGGTTCACCAATGATTACCATGACGAATTAGGATGATAACGTCATGTTTTATATGGATTACTGTTGATAGATCCAATATATGGTTTAGAACTGGTATCCACATATAACAGCCCTTACTTTACATACATGGTTAATACTTCAAAATTGAAGCATACTTATTAAAACATATAACAAAACCATGAAAGGACCATATTGGTATAGTGTCTTTATAAACTAAGAAACATAAACAACTGGTTCATAAAGCATCTACACTGTCTCCCATTTATTTCATCATATCTATAGTCCCTTTTTGGAATATCTTAATTAATACCCTTCTTCCTGACCTGGGGAAAGAAAACATACAAAAGGGTGAGCTCAAATGCTCAGTAAGGGTAAACAAAAGAAATATCAATTACATAAAATTAATAAGAACCTAACATTTTGAAAATATTATCCTGCAAAAGAGATCATAATTTCATAACATGGGATAAATCATGGTAGTGAAGTGTAATCCCAATAATCGTAACAAAAAACATGAAACATTGTGGCATACACACATAATCATAGAGAATCATTTCTTATTATTCAAGACTCATTTCCAAGACTATCTTAGTGGACAAAGTCCATTTTGAACTGAGTTCACTCCTCGTTTCAGTCCTGTTTCACTGAACCGGTTTTACCTGCCATTCTAGCCATGTCTATCTCATGAGATATAAAATCTTTACCCAATGCATTGGAGGGAGATATAGGTCCCACCCATCTCATAATTATACCATTCTTATGTGTTCCAAAAAATCATAAACCATACATCATAGCATAACCCATGTAATAACAATGGGAATCATAAACTTCATGACATCATAAAACAATTCATATAAGGTAAAGGAATTCATAAAAATATTTCCATCACAACATAATCAAATCAATGTAATAATAGGGATAGAAACAGAACCCTATATTATCTTAGATGGAAAACAATTTTGATAAAACACTTGAACTCCATTCTTGAGGAAAATATCCTTTCTACTTCAAAAACATTTTTCCCTTTCTTAACATGTCATACAATTTTAAACAAAAATAATTTGATTAAAAATAAACATGAAAACTTATAAAGGAAGATTCTTGGAAATATTGTTTTAAAAATCCATTCATTCCATATAAGTTAAAAAGACATTCTTCTCGTACTTTTGTCGGAAAAATCAAAAAGTACCTCGTACGAAAAACGACAAAAGATTCCTTTCACATCTTTTACTAAAAACTCACCAAAGGGTAAAATTGGAGTTAAAAAATTGTTGGTGGATGGAAATAATATTACATATTTAGGAAACATGGATGTGGATGATAAAATACACCCCATTAAATACCAAAGTATAAACAATCATGGATAAAAATGAAATTTTCATATTTTCCCTTAACATAGGTCCGATTTGCTTCGTAAGTGTCCGAAAATCCTGTATAATGATTTAAATAATGTTATTTACTTATTCTAGAATCATAATTATTGTTATGATATCATATATGGTCATATTCTTAGCTTCTTATTAGTAATATTCCATTATTACTTGTTATTCAGGTGTTTATTACTTTCTGTTCTTATGCGTGTTTTGTCGAATAAATTATTATTCTTATATTTAGGTTATAGATACCTCATTTATCGAATGGTATTAGTGTACTGTATGTCATATTTATTCATTCAATTCATTTATATAATCATTATGAAATGAATATCATGTAGAATGAGTCGCATCACATTGTGGAGACGGTATTCCGTACGTACTCACGAGCAATGATATCGTTCCCATGATCGTGGATTTGTATTGGAGTGTATGTATACTATTTCAGAATCAATATCACTTTACAATAATCATATATAGTTATTATGTACACCATTATACCCATCCAATTAAGGTGGTGGGGGAAAATAGATTACACCACGGCGTGCAGACGGTATTCCGTACGTACGCACGCGTGGTGATTTCATTTTCCGTAGGATGGATAGATGGTGAAATATGGTTTTTTAATACTTATAATAATATATCAGTATATTAGTGATACTTATGTTATTACTTCATAATGAAACAACTAAAGAAGAATAAGTGGAAGAATAAATAAAGATGAATGAATCGGTAATGGGCATTACCTCTTCTTTAAAGCGCCTCTTTGAGATCTCCCCTTAGGGCACTAGAATTGGTCTTTGAAAAATACCAGGACCTCTAAGATGTTTTTAGGGTAGTGGGGAAGTGAATTGGGCAGGGATTGACCGAGCCTGAAGGCTCAAAAAAATTTTAGGAGGAGAGGGAGGAGGTTCCCTTTTATAAGGGAGGGGAGGGGGACCTTTGGAAATATAAGAAATATTAATTTATATTAAATCCCAACACCACTTAAAAACTTCCAAAATGACTCATATTCGAATATTAGATGAGATAGGGTTGTAATATCATCATCCGATAAAATTTAGACATGTTTTGAATTTATTTTAAACATTATCAACTTGATTTATCCTTATTTATCAATTTTATTTTATTTGTGGTAATAATATTCTAAATTTGAAATTATTATCAATAATTACATATGTGTTGAGAATTTTCCATAATTTGACACTTTATGACATTTTAGACCATATAAATTTTAATTTATAATTTTTAAATATTTTTGTGATTTTTAAACAATTTTATAATTTGTTATTTTTATAAAATAACAATAGTGTCAATTTTGACACTATTCATTTATTTGAATTTAAATAAAATATATACAGAAGATATGTTCAAACTAAAATCTTTAATAGATTAATAAAATATCATATGTGTCTATAAAATTAGTGGAAACATTAAATAGTTCATATAATATTTATTTTAATATTTTTAAACCCATTTATTTGATATTTTAATTAATAAAATAATTTCAACATCACTATTGTGTCATAATTAATGATAATTATATAATCCCTAAAAATTATAAATTTGTCTCTATGATGTAGATAATTGAATTATCTTTCTGTAGACTATTCATGTTCTATGTTTCATTATGTTTATCACCAAATTAAAATTATGTTACTTATAATATTTAAGAAAGTCACATGTTGTCACATTCTTTGGTTTTAATAATAAATAAATTACTTTTATTATCAAAAGTCCATTAAATGAATCTAATCCAACCCTTAGGTGATATGGTTCGACTTTTAGTCGTCCAATATGATTTTGGCAGGTGTTAGTGTAATTTTATAATCTTATATTTACGCATAATTACCCGATTTACCTTTAACTATGTTAAATAAAATTTACCGTAGTTACTATTCATAATGCCCAAAAATAAAAAGTAGCATATTAACATAATTTGGACCAACTAATTACGAATATGGAATCCATTTTTCCAAATTCAAAACATATAATTTTTAGTAATTTATTTAAAATAAATCCCGTTGTTAAGAAAACGGGTTTTCGAAGTTAAAACATTGCCAAAGATTGAAATGTTTTTACCTATAATTTCAATGTGAAATTAATGCTAATGGAATACATTATATTAAATTGTAAAAATATATTATATTTATACTTTAAAACCATTCAATATTATAATTTATCCATATAAAGTTTCTTGATGAAAAAAGTTGTTTTTAATTAAAAATTAGCATATTTTTGCTATTCGTCAAAATATAAAAGTTATCAGAAAACTATCAAAAATTTATCCAAAGTAAATTTTTATACCCTAATTCAAAATAAGAATTTTATTTTCTGAAATTGAACTTATAAACATTTCCAAAAACTTGATTTAATGTGGGTGCGCCATCAAAAGGCGGCAAAACTGCATTTTTTTAAAAATACTTCTTTAATCCAAAAAATGGATTTTTCTTTCATACCTCATTCTCGAAAATGTATATGTTGAATTAAAATTTTATAAAATTCAAAAATCAGTTAATAGTATTCATAACGGCTAGTTTTAATAATATTTTATTAGCATATCGTTGTTTAGTGAAACTCGGTATTGCGTGTGACGCAAGCTGTCGAGGAAGGCCGCAGTTGCGTGTAAACAAGCCAAGCTAGTGTTGTGTGTAGTAAACGATTCCATTGATGATTTATATAAAAACAAAATATATCTCATAAAAGTCTCGAGTGTTACATTCTACCCCCTTAAAAAGAATTTTTCCCTCGAAATTCGTCACTTTGTAAAAAATAGGTTAGGACACCTCTCCCTCATCAAATCCTCAAGCTCCCATGTAGCTTCTTCTAAATGGTGGTTCCTACATAAAACATTCACCAAGTGAGTGGTCTTGTTCCGTTGGACTTTTTCGCTCTGACCTAGAATCTCTATCGGTTGTTCTTCGTATGAAAGATCTTATTCTAGAGGTACAACTTCTGTGCTGAGTACATGTGAAGGATCAGGTATGTACTTTCTCAGGAGAGATACATGGAACACATTGTGAACTTGAGTGTGATTTGGTGGAAGCACCAATCAGTAATCTACATTCCCAACATGATCCAGAATTTCAAAAGGACCAATATATCTAGGGCACAACTTTCCCTTCTTTACAAATCTCATGACCCTCTTCCAGGGAAATATTCATAAGAATACTTTATCACCGACTTCAAAATCTAGTTCTTTTCTTCGGTTGTCGGCATAACTTTTCTGTCGAATCTGAGTTGCTCTTATGTTTTGTTAAATAGATCTGACCTTTTCTTCCATTTCATCAATGAGATCAGGTCCTAATAGCTTTCTTTCCCCAACTTCATCCCAACAAGTTGGAGTCATGCATTTCTATCCATAGAGAGCTTCATAAGGAGCCATCTGAATACTGGAGTGAAAGCTATTATTATAAGAAAATTCCACCAAAGGTAGGTGTTGATCCCAACCACCTTTGAAATCTATAGAGAAAGCTCTCAACATATCTTCTAGAGTTTGAATTGTCCTCTCAGACTGACCGTCTTTCTGAGGATGATAAGCAATGCTGAAACTCAACTCTGTATCCAGAGTATGCTGAAGACTTATCCAGAACTTTGAGGTAATCCTCTGATCCCGATCAGATATAATAGAATGTGGTACTCCAGGAAATCTTACCACTTCCTTTACATATACCCTGGCAAGTTGATCCAGTGAAAAATCCTCCCTAATAGCAATGAAGTGTGCAAACTTTGTATGATGATCAACTATGACCCAGATAGAATTATTGCCTTTGGATGTTTTAGGAAGTTCAGTGACAATGTCCATAGTGATGTTCTCCCATTTCCATTCAGGTATGGGTAATGGTTGTAACATCCCCTTAGACTTCTGTCTCTCAGCTTTAACTTCATGACAAACCAAGCTTCGAGAGACGTATTCAGCAACAACTCTTTTCATGCCATCCCACCAGAAGTACTCTTTCAGATCCCTATACATCTTTGTGCTTCCAGGATGAATAGAGAATGAAGAACCTTGAGCCTCATCCAGCAGCTCCTTCGTTAATTCTGGGATGGGAGGAACACAAACCAGATTCCTGAACATTATTATCCCATCACAATCAAGGTTGAATTGAGGTACATTTTTCACATTCTTTTGTAACTCTACATCTTCTTTCTGTGCCTCTTTAATCTTCACATGTATATATGGTTGAACATTCATTTGAGAAAGATACGATTTCCCCTTCCATTATAATTCCAAGATCCATCCTTTTGAAATCCATAAATATTGGATCTTTTGTGATCCTTATCATGGATAATCTAGCATGGTCTTGTCGACATAATTTATCTTCCACTTTGTTTTCTTTCCCAGGGTTGTAATGAATTGAGCAGTCATAATACGTAATCAGCTCCAACCATATTCTTTGGAGCATATTCATCTCCTTTTGTGTGAAAATATACTTTAAACTTTTATGATCAGTATAAATGTCACACAATTCTCCATAAAGGTAATGCCTCCAAATATTTAATGCAAAGATTACCGCAGCTAACTCCAAATCATGAGTTGGGTAATTTTGCTCATGAATTTTCAATTGTCGTGAGGCATAAGCTATCACCATATCATTTTGCATGAGAACACATCTCTGTCCCTTATTGGATGCATCACTGTAGATCACAAACCTTTCTCCACTATAAGGAAGTGTGAGCACAGGTGCACTGGATAAACTTATTTTCAACTCCTTGAAATTCTCTTCACATTCCTCCGTCCAAACAAACATAGCACCTTTCTGAGTCAACCTGGTGAGTGGATTAGATAATCGTGAAAAATAATTCACAAAACGTCGATAATATCCAGCCAAACCAAGAAAACTTCGTATCTCGGTTACTGTTGTTGGTCTCGACCATCTTTCGATAACCACTGTTTTTTCTCGATCCACAGATATCCCCTCTTTTGAGATTATCTAACCCAAAATGCAACTTTTTGAAGCCAAAATTCACACTTGGTAAATTTGGAATAAATCTCCTCCTTTCTTAGGTTCTTTAATAAAATTATCAAGTGATCTTCATGTTCTTCCATGCTCTTGGAATAGAAAATAATATCATCTATAAAAACTACCACAAACTGATCCAAATAGAATCTAAAGACTCTATTCATCAGATCCATGAATATAGAAGGGGCATTAGTAAGACCAAATGGCATTACTATAAATTTATAGTGTCCATACCTTGTACGGAAATCCATATTTGGTATATCCTCCCTTTTGACCCTTAATTGATGATACCCTAAATGAAGATCAATATTGGAAAAGTATAGAGCTCCGCGTAGTTGTTCAAATAGGTAATCAATGCGTGGGAGAGGATATTTTTTCTTGATAGTGATCTTGTTATGTTCTCGATAATCAATGTAGAGTCTCATTGAACCATATTTCTTCTTAACAAATAGAACAGGTGCTCCCCAAGGTGACACACTAGGGCATATGAATACTTTATCAATATTTTCTTGGAGTTTCATCTTCAATTCCTGCAACTCAATTGGGGCCATTCTATAAGGTGTCTTTGAAATAGGAAAAGCACCTAGTACGAGTTCTATTGAATACTCAACTTCACGATTTGGTGGAAGACCTGGAAATTCCTCCGGAAAGACATCATCAAATTCCCGTACAATGGGTATATTATTTATCATGAGTTTCTCTCCAACCATTTGAGATAAATAACCTTCATTTAGTGGAATCATGACCCATAATATGGATGAAATTTCCACTGGAAGGTTATGTTCATCCTTGCATCAATAGATGATCATAGATTGATCTGGAATATGAAATGTGACTTCCCTTATTTGGAAATTGATATGAGCTCCATATAAAGAAATCCAATCCATTCCATGAATCACATAAAATTCCCCTATAAGAAGGATCACACGATTTGCAGGAAGCACTTTCCCACAAACTTCAATCGGAGCAGAATTGTAAACTTTTGATGCTACTGTTGTGCCATTAGGAGTTGTCACAGCCAACTCAACATCTAATTGTTGAGGTAATATGGTGATACCCTTAGAAAATTCTTCAGAAATAAAAGAGTGGGTGGATCTAGAATCAAATAAAACATTTTCTACTTTAGAGTGGATGGTAAGTGTACCTCTCACTACTTCGTTGTCATACTCCACATCACCGATAGTAATTGCATGTGACTTTCCATTGTCTTTGGCCTTAAAATTTTGTTGACGTCGATCATCATCATCAACCCTAGGATTTGGGCATTGATTGGCAAAATTCCTCATCTCCTTGCATTTGAAACATTGAAGTGTAGTAGGTTTATTCTATGTATCCCTTCCTTTGTTTGCATTAGTAGACATGTTCTTCCCATAATTAAAACATTCAATTTCCTGATGACCTTCTTTTCCACACTTATAACATTTTCTTGTTCCGTTATGACAATTTCCTCCATGTTTCTTTCCATACATTGAGCATAAGGGAAAACACATCTTCTTTTCAGTGTGGTGTTTAGATTTTCCTTTGAATTCCATTTATCTCTTCATATCAAACCCATGTGACTGATGGGTTACACCAATCTCCATCTCAACCTTGAGAGCACATCGAACAATTTCCTCGTAGATATTGAAGTTCCTTATGGCTAACGCCCTTCGAAGACTTCGTTTTAAGCCACTAAAGAATCGATCGATCTTACTCTCAGGTTGGTTAATAATTCCGGAAGCGTACCTTGCAAGTCTTGTAAAATTAGCTTCGTAGGTACCAATGGATTCATCATCCTTTTTCTTCAGTTCAAGAAACTCCTTCTCCAACTTTGTTCGAAGAATACGAGAGAAATATTTATTGAAAAATAGGTTCTTGAACTCGTCCCATTCCATGGACTCAATTTCATCCCATTGCCTCGTATTCTTAATAAGATTCCACCATTGATGAGAATCACCTTCCAAATGATACACTTCTAAGATGACTTTATCATGTTCAGAACATTGAAGAACTGAAAATATCTTTTCAGTGGTACTAATCTATTGTTCAGCCACTAATAGATCAGAAGACCAACTGAATGAAGGTGGACAGTGCCTCATGAAGGATTTGACCGAATGTTTCTCCTTATTTTTCTCATTTGTAAGCCTTGCATGATTCATAGCTTGAGAAAGTTGTGTGAGCATGGCTATAAGATTTTTCATTCCAGCTCCCATAACGTTTGGTTGCTCAGGGGGACAATCATTGCATTTCTCGTCGCATTCTGTATTAACACGGTTTCTTCAGGTTCTAGCCATTGACTAAAACCAAGAAAAATAGTGTGAGTAACACTAATTATAATAGTAAAACCCCATAATCAAGAATAAAATTTAACACTTAAGGTCTTATCATCGGTTTTTCATGGCCATATCTAAAACACTAAGATTGTGTTCTATGGTTAGACTTATCCTTAGGGTTCTTACAAAGGCTTTCACATCCTAGTTTCCAAAGGTCGACTCTACCTTTCCTCTGATACCAACTATAACAGCCCTTAATTTATATACATGGTTAATACTTCAAAATTGAAGCATACTTATTACAACATATAACAAAACCATGAAAAGGCCGTATTGGTATAGTGACTTTAGAAACTGGGAAACATAACCAACTGGTTCATAAAGCATCTACACTGTCTCCCATTTATTTCATCATATCTATAGTCCCTTTTTGGAATATCTTACTTAATACCCTTATTCCTATCCTGGGGAAAGAAAACATTCAAAATGGTGAGCTCAAATTCTCAGTAAGGGTAAACAAATGAAATATCAATTACATCAAATTCATAAGAACATATCATTTTGAAAATCTTATCCTGAAAAAGAGATCATAATTTCATAACATGGGATAAATCATGGTAGTGAAGTGTAATCCCAATAATCATAACATAAAACATGAAAATTTGTGTCATACACACATAATCATAGAGAATCATTTCTTACTAGTCAAGACTCATTTCCAAGACTATCTTAGTGGACAAATTCCATTTCTGAACCGAGTTCACTCCTCGTTTCAGTCATGTTTCACTGAACCGGTTTAACCTGCCGTTCTAGCCATGTCTATCTCATGAGATATAAAATCTTTACCCAATGCATTGGAGGGAGATATAGGTCCCACCACTCTCATAATGACACCATTCTTATATGTGCCACAAAATCATAAACCATACATCATAGCATAACCCATGTAATAAAAATGGGCATCCTAAACATCATGACATCATAAAACAATTCATATAAGATAAATGAATTAATAAAAATATTTTCATAAAAACATAATCAAATCAATGTAATAATAGGGATATAAACAGAACCCTATATTATCTTATATGGAAAATAATTTTGATTAAACACTTGAACTCCATTTTTGAGGAAAGTATCCTTTCTACATCAAAAACTGTTTTCCCTTTCTTAACATGTCATACAATTTTAAACTAAAAGAAGTTGATTAAAAATAAACATGAAAACATGTAAATGAATATTATTGTAAATATTTTTTTTAAAATCCATTCTTGCCGTATTAGTTAAAAAAACATTCTACTTGTAGTTTTTTTTTAGAAAAGTCAAAAAGTACCTCGTATGGAAACGAAAAACGATTCCTTTCATATCTTTTACTAAAAACTCACCGAAGGGTAAAATTGGATTTAAACAATTGTAGGTGGATGGAAATAATATGAAATATTGAGGAAACATGGATGTTGATGATAAAATACACCCCAGTAAATACCAAAGTATAAACAATATCAGATAAAAATGAGATTGTGATATTTTCCTTTACCTTAGGTCTGATTTGCTTCGTAAGTGTCCGAACCTCCTATATAATGATTTAAATGATGTTATTGACTTATTACAGAATCATAATTATTGTTATGATATCATATATGGTCATATTCTTATCTTCTTATTAGTAATATTTCATTATTACTTGTTATTCGGGTGTTTATTACTTTTTGTTCTTATGCGTGTTTTGTCGAATAAATTGTTATTCTTATCTTTTGGTTATAGATAACTCATTTCTATAATGGTATTAGTGTACTATATGTCATATTTATTCATTCAATTCATTTATATAATCATTATTAAATGAAGATCATGTAGAACGAGTCGCATCACATCGTCGAGACGGTATTCCGTACGTACGCACGAGCGATGATATCGTTCCCATGATCGTGGAATTGTATTGGAGTGTATGTATACTTTTTAAGAATAAATATCAATTTAAAATAATCATATATAGTTATTATTTACACCATTATACCCATCCAAGTAAAGTTGTGGGGGAAAATAGATTACACCACGGCGTGGAGACGGTATTTCATACGTACGCACACACGGTGATTTCATTTTCCGTAGGATGGATAGATGGTGAAATAGGGTTGTTTCATACTTATAATAACATATCAGTATATGAGTGATACTAATTTCATTACTTCATAATGAAAAAACAAATGAAGAAGAAGTTGAAGAAAAAATAAATATGAAAGAATCGGTAACGGGCATTACCTCTTCTTTGAAGCACCTCTTTGATATCTCCACTTAGGGCACTAAAATTGGTCTTTGAAGACGACCAGGACCTCTAGGATGTTTCTAAGGAAGTGGGGAAGTGAAATGGGTAGGGATTTGCCGAGCTTGAAGCTAAAATTGGTGTGAGGAGCAGAGGGATGAGGTTCCCTTTTATAAGGGAGGAGAGGGGCTGCTTTGAAAATATACGAAATATTAGTTTATATTAAATCCCATCCACACTTAAAAACTTCCAAAATGACTCATATTCGAAGATTATATGATATAGGGTTGTAATATCATCAACCAATTATTTTTAGACATGTTATGAATATATTTTAAACATTATCAACTTGATTTATCCTTATTTATCAATTTAATTTTATTTGTGGTAATAATATTATAAATTTTAAATTATTATCAATAATTACATGTGTTGTTAATTTTCCATAATTTGACACTTTATGAAATTTTCGACCATTTAAATTTAAATTTATAATTTTTAAATATTTTTGTGATTTTTAAACAATTTTATAATATGTTATTTTTATAAAATAACAATAGTGTCAATTTTGACACTATTCATTTATTTGAATTTAAATAAACTATTTACAGAAAATATGTTCAAAATAAAAGCTTAAATAGATTCATAAAATGTCATATGTGTCTGGAAAATTAGTGGAGCACCTTAAATAGTTCATATAATATTTATTTTAATATTTTTAAAACCATTTATTTGATATTTTAATTAATAAAATAATTTCAACATCACTATTTTGTTATACATAATGATAATTATTTAATCCCTAAAAATTATAAATAAATTCCTATGATGTATATAATTCTATTAACTTTTTGGAGACTATTCATGTTCAGATTTTTATTAAGTTTATCACCAAATTAATGTTATTATACTTATATGATTTATGAAAGTGACATGTTGTCACATTCTTTGGTTTTAATAATAATTAAATTATTTTCAAGGAAAATAGTCCATTAAATGAATCTAATCCGACCCTTAGGTGATATGGGTCTACTTTTAGTCATCCAATAGGATTTGGGTAGGTGTTACGGTAATTTTATAATCTTATATTTACCCTTAATTACCCGATTTACCTTTAGTTATGGTAAATAAAATTTACCGTAGTTACTATTCATAATGCACAAATATAAAAAGTATCCTATTAACATAATTTGGAACCACTGATTCCGAATACGGAATCCATTTTCTAAATTCAAAACATATAAGTTTTAGTAATTTATTTTAAATAAATCCTGTTGTTAAGAAAATGGGTTTTAGAAGTTAAAACATTGCCAAAGATTGAAATGTTTTTACCTATGAATTCAATGTGAAATTAATGCTAATGGCATACATTATATTAAATGGTAAAAATATATTCTATTTATACTTTAAAAACATTAAATATTATAATTTATCCATATTAATTATCTTGATGAAAAAAGTTGTTTTTAATTAAAAATTAGCGTATTTTTACTATTCATCAAAATATAAAAGTTATCAGAAAAATATCAAAAAATTTTCCAATGTAAATTTTTATAACCTGATTCAAAAGAAGAATTTTATTTTGTCAAATTGAACTTATAAATATTTCAAAAACTAGATTTAATATGGGTGCGCCATAAAAGGCGGGAAAACTGCATTTTTTGAAAAATACATCTTTTATCCAAAAACTGATTTTGCATTCATACCTCATTCTAGAAAATGTATAAGTTGAATTTTTGTGTAGTGATATATTCCTTTGAGGATTTATATAAAAACAAAATATTTCTCATTAAAGTCTCAGGTGTTACACCACTGCCTCATATAGATGAACTATTTGACTATTTCTGAGGAGTGGTGGTTTTCTACAATATCGATTTGAGGGTGGGATACCATCAGGTACCTGTTAGGCCTTTATAAATACTATATACACCCTTGATGAGTAGATATTATTTGTATTAATATCATGTTATATAATTTTATCTCACAGACACATTGAATTATTTCCTGGATCTGATAAATGGGATTTCCACCCATATGTGGATTAATTTTTGGTAGTCTTCTGGGGTGATAACATCGTGTATTCTTTCACTCAACATGAACATTCAGAAAAATCTTGATATCATTCTAAATACATTGGGATAGAATAATGAATATTCTAATCTCACAAAATTACACTTTTTGGTTAATATGGTTTGGGCCACATTTCCTCATAGACAGGAGTGTCTATTGATCTAGAAAATGTGAGAGTTGTAGTTTCCTAAGAGAATCAAAAAAATGTATTTGAAATATGATGTTTCTTTGGAATGGATGAATATTACATAAATTTTATTCATATATTCTCACCCCTTGAATAACCAATTACATACCGAATAATAATCATGTCATGTTCATTCGGTCTAAATCATTTGAGAGATTTTTTTAAGAGATGAAATGAAGCTTGCGTTTAGCACTGACCCTGATTTTACCTGAGCCTCACAGAGGCTATAATTTTTACAATATTGAATCAGACATTTGTTTAGGATCTATTTTGATGATGGATATGTGAGAAATGTAAAATTAGTATAATTATTTAAGGCCTTATGATGGATTGTATCTATGGATGATCTTTATCTAGAAGATTCGGTTCATGCATTTCACTATTAGAGTAACTATTTTTTGGAGAGAGTTTTGGGGTGTATATAGACCAAAATATCATCATGTATAAAATTACACTACTTGGAATGAATATTAATAAAATAATATGGGTTGTAAAACAATATTCATTAAACATTGATATTTCCTATATGCATGGGAATGTAATGTTCATCAATGATGCTCTGAGCTAAAAAACTCTAACATAGGCAGTTCAGGAGGCCAATAACAGGTGAAAGCTAATGGCCTTGTTTTCTAAGATGCATCTGGAGGTTCATGAAAGTCAGAGTAATCTTTCACTAACATATTAATTAGTGACCTCTTCAGTTAGGGATATAGTGATGATAAGTCAACTATTGTATCCTAAAGGATTGGTCTTATGAGGGAGTGTTTCAGGCATGGAACCACCGCTTGGATGTTTCATTGATGAGGATAATATATTATACATTCATGTGTATGTATGGTTTCATATAAGAATCCATGTCTAATTGATTTGAACGTCCCGTAAAACTTATTTGGTAGTTCATTACAGTCCATCCTTGATGTATCACGAACAATTCCTCAAATAATAGTAGCTGGGGATGAAATGAGAGATTTCTAGTATCGTTATTGTGTGTTCCAAATATAAGTAGGTGAAGGAGGATCACCGAAAGAAAAAAATTATTTTGTAGTCATTTCCCAATCCAGAGTTGAAATGGGCTGATGTCACCACATATTTCATTGCATTCCTAGACAGATCCCTTGAAGGAAATTATTCAGTATATGTGATCATAGATAGGTTAAACAGGGTCTCTCAATTCTTACCAATCTTGGATACCTTTTAAATTGACATGTTTGATGGATATATGTTTTGGAGACCATATACCTTCAGAGAGGTCCACATACCATCATTACATATAGTGATTACCATTTTCATCAATGTTATATAAGGGGTTAAATAGGGATCTTGGTATGAATGTGAATCTGAGTATAGTATTTCACCCAGAGATAGAGGGAAATCCTAGTGTATTATTTAGATCGGGGAGGACATGTTCTCAAAATGTTTCTTCAATATTTTTAGTCTAAATGAGAAACACCAATTTCAGTCTAAATGTTATTATAATAACATGTATTTGGAAAAAATAAAGAAGGCACTTTTTGAGGACTTATATGGTAGTATATTCCATTCACTCTTTTACAACTTAGAGATAGGAGAGGCAGCGTTATTAGGACCTCAACTAGTTTATAAGACTTAGGAGAAGGTAAAACTTATAAAGAATTACATGGATACTACTTGGACTGGGAATAAGTCCATTAATGATCATCATTGATGGAATCTATTGCTTGATGTTGAGGATCAAGTCTTCTTAAATGTTTCACCTAGGATAAGGCATATATGGTTTCAAAAACTAATGATGCTATCCCTTCATTATGTGGGACCTCTGAGATTTTGGTGATATTTTTTCCTGTATCTTATCATTTGAAATTATCTCATAGGTACCCGGATATCGACGATGTCTACCAACTTCATCATTACCATGAAAACCTATCTCATACTTTTGATCCAAAGTATGTTGAATGGGAAGATGATGCTTTAATTAAGGAGCATCCTATCTGGATTTCTGATCATTTCATGAAGGATATCCTAGTAAGGTTCATTCCTTTAGTATGGTTGTTGTAGTAGAACATCCATGTACAAGATGAGACTTGGGAACTGGAGGTAGAGATACGTCCTCAGTTGAAATAGCTATTCTCAGATAATGAATTAATAACCTCATATGTGAAACTCGTAGATGATTTGTTTTAAGGAGGGGATATTACAATATCCTAAATTTTATTGGAAGTACACACACTTTATGTTTCTATTCATAACCTATTGTTTTTTGATTAAAATGATATTGAGATGGAACGAAGTAGTTTGGGTTCATTTGGGGCATGTTCCGAGTTCAGAGCCCTCATTTTTGGAAAGAAATATTTATTTGCATGGTTATCACATAGTTGTTACTAACCAAGAGACTCAACCATGTAGTCCCTACATGGTGATTCAACGTTTGGTTTAACCATGATTTGTGGGCTACATGACCATATGTAGGAGATACAGAAAATTATAGATGGTCTACAAAGGCTACCCATAGTTTGTCCAACCCATGAAACTTGAAATAACACTTAGTTCCACTTAACTAATAGAGTTTAATGGGTAGAAACATTGTTTAGAAAATAATGGGACAAATGCTACACATCATAAAAATTTAGAAATTACGGGTTTGACCTAAATTTTAATTTGCGTTTTCCTCCCGATTTACTTCCCCAAATAACAAATAGCCTTATCCATTATTGAGAGATCCAAATCTATTCTCTCCTATTATTTGGAATAAATTCTTCATCTAGAATCTGATTCATTAACAATTAGTTGATTTGGATTCATATCATTAATATTTTTAATCCTCTTCCTTCCTTAATTAATTTTTCTATCCCTCATGAATATTATTTCTAGGTGAGAAAATACATCCAATTTTTACGGAATTTTTCTATTTTTACTATTTCTCCCATTTTTGGTTTAATTAAAGGCTGAAAACGATGAGTAGAGTACTAAAAGGATAAGTTAGATGTTCTAGTTTCTTTTCTTTAATGTCCTGATGTTTATATAATGTGCCATTGTGGAATATGGTATACTTTCTTGAAGAAACCTCCAAAAAAATAAATTAATTATATGAATGTGGTTTCCTCTCTTATTGTATTACAAGAAACCAAAATTTAATGTCTATGTATTCCCCCTCGAAGCGAGACACCCCTTAGGGCATAACTTGCTTACTGGACTATTTTCATATTTCCTAGAATAGATTTTCACCACTAATTATAATTTGATGTGTTGTAATTTGTAAATGAAATTTAAATTTAATTGAATAAAATGGAAAGGGTTGGATATTTTCATTGACCCTTACTCCTTGTTGTTTATATCATGAGTTGTAATTATTAATTTAATTGGAAAAATTATCATTAGTTAATTTCATAATAATATGGGATGCAGTTAACCATAACCATCCCTCTTGACGTGCTAAGGGTGATATGAGGGTTCTTATTAGGAACGCCATATATGGGACCTTCAATCCTTTTAATTATATGTTTATAATATAATTCCAATACAATAGAAGTGATAATAGGGTTCTTACATAGAACACCATGGATGGACTCATCAGGATGATGCCTCTTTATTACCCAAGATCAATTGTTGTTTCCCTAGTAGATTACCTTAGATGGGCTCAATGGGAAATGTTAATGTACCATTCCATGATCTATACATAGTTCCCTATGTGGTATATCTTTTATGGAATTAGAGGGTTGAGTCTTTACACCACACTATGAGTGATACCTAGCATCAAACTAAATTCTTTGGAAGAACTCATATGATGATGGATTCATATAACACTCCTATAGTGATACCTAGGTTCTTTTATATGAAATTCCTTAGATGGACTCAAGACATCTTTTTAATTAATTGAATTGACATGTCTCCAAAGATAAAGAAAAAACATGGAGTTAGACTATGTTTATTTATTTGATGACCCAGTTATACATACCTCTTAGGCTTAAAGGCTTTAATAGTTATAGAATCACTTTTGATTCTACATAGACACCCTTAGTGCACACCTATGGTATTGACTATTATTTATTATATATACTTACACATATATGTTTATTCACATATAATGTATATATATACCTAAGTTATTATATACATATATAAACACTTTTATATAGAGGTTGAAAATAGTTTATAGATATTATGGCTTATGATGAAGCATGTAGTATTGGTCATGTGTCCCATGAAGAACCGCTACTAATGTGATTTGTTTTTTGTATTTTTATAATTTTTTTATTACATTCACAGTACTCATTGTATATGTATTGACTAGATAATTCTAGAAACTAATTATGGTGGATTGCTAAGTATATCCAACACCCTATTGAAGCCTCTGATCGGTATCTAAACAATCTTCTTAGATACATGTAGGGACAAAGGAAAGAATAAAACTTTTATGTCTGACTTTCTATTCTAGGATAGTGTATGTGATTATAGGATAGATCATATGCTCAGGATAGTATCACATATATCTTTTGGTATTTTTTTATTTTTGTATAGCATGTTGTATATGACTGTTACTATACATCCATGTATTCCAATTTTATAAAGCATTAAGGAATGACATCATTATGTTTATGATATTTGTTATGTTGTTTCTTATTTATTATATATTTATTTATTATTCTTATAAATTTCATTTATTAAACTATTTCCACTGTTTACTGTCGATTTTTATTTTTACACTATTATACCACGCTTGGATAAATAGGGTAGAGTCTCCCCACCATACAATTACAGACCCACATTACTAGTGGGAAGCCTCTAGCCTAAGGTTATGCATGCTTGAGACCATGTGGAAAACTGAGTTCAGTTACATAGGAGTGAACCATGGTCGGGACACCACATGTTCAGACCTAATTACATGTCCATATGGTTATACATGGACCTTCTTTCATAACCATAACATTTTTAGAGGACATGATTCAAGGTATATAATGTTATGCATGTACAGTATTTCATGTCCATAATGTTATGTGTGGACCTTCATTCATTTTCATATGTTATATATGAGGGATTATTTATTGTATTTAAATTATTGAGTGAATAAATCAACATTAAACATTTTTTCAATGTTACAATATTAAGTGTATTCCACAAATCATGTTATTCTTCCAATTATATTATCTCATGGATTTTTTTCATTGATTATTTTATGATTCAAGTTTTATGAATTGAACAAATTTATTCCATGAATCATGTATATGATTTATGGCATGAAGGTTACAGTTTTATAGATATTATTCTCTTATTATCATACCTTTATGATTATTTTATATTGATATTTACCTTTATTACCCATACTGATCATCTAATCTCACCCTTTCATTTATTTCCGTTGCATAGGTTATGAAGAAAGGTATTAAGATTTATTTGTCTAAAAAGGATAGTAGTTTGGGTGAATTTTGTGGGAGATGATATAGATCACTTATAAGAAAGTTTTTTATATATTAATGTTTTTTAAGACACAAATATGTTTCTATCCTTAGGTGTTTTTTATGTAATGTAATTATTATTCATCTAAAAAGATTTATTATCTATGTATGAAAATCCTAGGTCACAATAATAACAACCAAATCAATCCTCAAGGTTTGTTAAGGTGTACCTCGAGAAATGATCATCCACCCAACAAAGTGGTATTAGTGGTTTATTAGGTTTAAATTCTTTATTAAAAATTTTATTAAAATTTTTCAATGATTGAAATTATTTTCCTTTGTCTTTTACCTTTTTTATATTGATTTTCTTACTTCGTTTAGCTTTTTCAGGTGCTCTCTTAGAATGTGATGTTAATATGGTGTTGACATATTTTTTCCTTTTTCCCCTATTTTCTATGGATGATTATACAATATAGATTCCTTTGGTAGATGATACCTTTGTGTGTATTTAGATTCAGTGTAGGAAATGGTTATGTGTGCGGTTGGCCAATGTTTTAGAGCTGGTTAACCATGAAGTGTGTTGGTAGGGTTTTAAGTCTCAAATGCCTACCTTTTTCCTAGGAGTTTAACATTTGTAAGATTTGGTGTGTTCCTCCTCTACCTTTAGGGCTATTGGATATAGCTTTAAAACTGTAATGATTTTAGTTTTTATTATTTGGTATGTTTTGTGTGCATCGATTATTAGATTTACTATTTGATATTTTTAGTTTCTTTTTCATGTTGTTTTCCTAGTTTTAGGATCCATGCTCTATTAGTAAGACTATACTAGAAAGTGTGACCCTTTAGAGTCTTATTTCTCCTAGGTATCTATCATGCTTCCAACCATTATTCCCCATAATAGATATATAATAGGATATTGGGACTGTATTCAAGTGTTATTTTACTTTCCCTTTGATTGAGGATCTATCCTTTTGGATTTGTTTAAGAGGTTATATTCTTATGTGGTAATTTTAAATAGAAGAATTTAAGGGTATTCTAGTTCCTTATAGGGAGAGTCTTTTTATTAGGTTTTTAGGAAGAAACGATCATATTTAATTTAATGGTGTTGGGTGTGTTAATCGTTTTTTATTTTCATGGTTTTTTATGGATAATTATTCATTGTTTTCTTTTACTATTCATGATCTCTTTATTTCTTTCCATGATTTTATTTTTATGATTTCTTTGTTTTACAATGTCCCATTCTTTTTGTATTTCTATGTGGTTTTGTTTTTATATATTTTTTGTGAGTATGGATACTTCTCTTTTTTTGGTGTTCGTCCAGCACAAGTGAGCTATTTTGAGGACCTATGTTTGATTATTTTTTAGTAACAGATTCTTTATTGGAATCACTTCATAAGGAAAATCATGTAAGTGAATGTATGAAATTTATCATCCAATTCTTTTATATTGTTTAAATTCTATATATTCTTTACAAATTTAGTGTATCATTCAATTTTGGGTAGCATGTCTCACTAATGATTCATGTTTGTGGTAGTTGGAAAAGTAGATTAAATAAGGATTCATAGTTTTTATACCCATTTTAGTTTCATATTTATTATTTTCCCTAATTTATTATAATTTTGGAAGTGTAGAATCATTATGCAGATTATGATTTAATTTTCAAGGAGGATTTGTGTGATATTGTTTCTTATTAAATATGCTCATACATTTGAACATCCATGGTTGAAAATTGTGAAATTTGATTTCACTATTTATTTTTTTGTAAATTAATATTCCCATTCTAATATGATGTTTTCACTTTTTCAATTATATTCTAGAACAGACAATGTATTTTATACTATACCCATGTATCCTTATATGGAAAATATTTTCTTGATCCTTTTTTGGTAGATAGTGGTTTTATTTTTCCTACTGACGTGCGATTCCATCTCTTTATCCGGTTTTCTAGTGATTCCATGATCACATTTGATGAGAATCCCACGCATTTCATCATCAAAATGATGTGTTTGAGTGCAGGACATGTTGTGTACTAAAAACACATCAATCACCTCAATGTTATGAATATCTAAAAAATAATTAATTGACTCATTGGTAATTATTGACATTGAAAACATTTAGGTTTTTTTGCTTCAGCGTTCTTTGGTGGGGAAATATTAGTGAGAGGGGACTTATTTCTCATTTTTATCATTTTTGGAAAGATATTGGAGTGAAAAATAATTAGAGGAGAACCCCTTATATTTTAGGGTATTCCTAGATATTGGTCCCTAATTTTCCCATGAATACAGAATAAGATAAATCAATGATTCTCCCCCTTGCAGGTATTCTTGAGGATGGTGAAAGTGATCCTATAGGGAATCTGTCATATGGTGAAATATTTTGGATCACGTTGTATGAGACTAGAATAAAATAGAATAAAATAATTTTATACCAGAAGGTCATGTGGTTTGAAATAATTCTAGTGCCTTGTGAGAAAATACTTCATCGAAAACGGTTTGGCTGAACCCTGATAAGGGGGTTTGACTATAGTTTTCAGTTTTCTTCATCAATTTTTTGAAGTCTTGATCATGTTTCCTATTTTTTCGTCATGGGTTTCCTATGTGTAATTGGTCCAACAATATTAACATTACATTTTATGAAACATGTACTTTCCATCATTTTTCATTGGTTAAATCACATGATGATCCTACCTTGCGAATATAGGCCATTGGTCGAAGCATGTAAATTCTATTATCTTTTTTACTACATCCATTTACATGTTCATTCTATATATAATAATGAATGCCATTTATTTTTAGTTTAATTCAAATATTCCATCCTATTGTGTATATGTATTTGAATTTATTTTTTTTAACAATGAAACAAATTATAAACTTCTATTTTTTTTGGTTTTCATTGGACGTTACTACCATGTCATTTCATAACTACTTCTCATTATGGGAATTTGAATTTGGGTTACCTAAATGTATATATTCAATTCTATAAATAAAATTATAATCAGGAATATTATTCTATTTGTTTCATGTTTTGTGTTATTGAATCAATGTGAGAATCATTATGTTTATGAGTAATGTACATGAATCTTGTAATCTTGAATGTTGTTATTATCCAATACCTTGTGAGGATTTTTTTCACTGGTTTTATACATTTGAATATTTCATTTATTTTACTCTTGATATATCGAATTTTAATTATGAATATGTTGAAAGTTTTTATCCTGTTTTTAATTTTTTTATATAAAAAATTAAAAAAAATACACATCTCAAGTTCATCACAAATTATGTGAATAAAAACACAAGTCAATCCTCAAGGATGGTTGTGTACTATCTCGAGTATTTTTCCTACATAAATAAACTAAATATAATTATTGATTCCACCGCTGACTGACTCCAATTAACCAAAATACCAAATCTATAATAAAAAAAATTCATGTTACTTCATATTTCACCATTAATTCACAAATATCAATTAATTATCAAGCCCTTGTAATTAATCATTATTCAACTTTATTCTAATTTTTATTCTCCACATAATATTTGATAAAAATAACACTTATCATTAAATTAAAATCACATATACACTTATATTACAACCATTACAATTTCAAATTACAAAAATAATTGAATATTGCATTTCATTTACCATTTTAATTCATATCCAATATGATTTAAACCTAACCTTTTTCACCTCATGTAATCTTCATTTCAATTACTACTTATTATAATTTATGTTGAATAAATATTTTGGTTCGTTCATCATATAATTTTACATTAACAATTCCCATACCTGTATGTTTTAATTAATTCATTACCATTATCTATTTTTAAGTTACTATGAAAAAACCCCATTTAATTATAAATAACAGCATAATAGAAACAAACCCCACCAATAAAATATCATCATAATAAAATCACAATAGAAACAACCCCACTATCTTTGGCCCACTATATAAACATCAACACAATTACTTTTTAGAATCAATTAAATCATCTAATTCCACCTAAATAACTCATCAATACACCAACCTCCATCTGAAAAAAAAACCTATTGAGTACCATTATTTCTACCATAAGGGTATATATATAAGAGTTCTATAAAAGAGAAAAGAAACATGAATTATAATTATAAGAATTAAAACCAACAACATAACATCTTCAATCATACTAAAACCAAATTTAAAAATTTCAAGAATAATGAAAAACTATCATCATTTCGATATTTCAATATCCCCCAATTATTTTAGTATTTTTATGTTATTAAGAAGTTTTAAATATTATAAAGTGATCTATATCATCCAATATATCACAATAGTAAACCTAATAATCTAAGAAAAAACATGTGGTAAAAATTAAAAAAAATATATAGAACAAGAAATGAAAATAAGTAATTTATTATGTATTTTCATTATCTTTATTGGTCAACTATATATCATTTCTTGATGAAAAATTGGTCATGATATTTCCACATTCATAAATATTAATATAAGATATTTTTCAAGACCCTTACTTGAATGGGATCATCAACAATCAAACACTATGATGAAATAGGAAACATATAAGTGATTTCCAACAACACTATAAGATATCCACATAAATATAAAATGCACCACACAACAACATTCATTTAGAAATCCTATACGGAAATTGATCCACTATGATATCTTATAAACTAAAAGAATAGAAGGGATGATAATAATCAATAAAGAAGTAAGAAAATTTGATATTAAATCAGAATATCTTGATCATAATAAACCACAAAATACGGTGCTCTAAAAGATAAATAGAGAGTACAGAAGATAAACTACAGAGAACCATGAGATTTATAATGATTGATGTTATTGAATAATACATTAGTAAGAACTTATATTTACACAAAAATAGAATAACATAAGATCCGGACATGATGGGAATGACCACTCTATAATAGTGGATGGATCTAGCAAGGATTAATATTTACAATTATTTAATGCTCAAATCTAATTAAATTTTATATAAACAAGGATGGTTATAATGTAGTAGAGACCTCCATAACATAATGATCAAACCTCATAGAACTGCATCTCAAACCTTGTTCATCATCTCAAACTTGATCTATCCAAGAAACACACAATAAAATCTCTCCCATCACACTGGTGCCACAAATCCCATATAATAATATTCTACAATAACCCCAGTACTATTCATAAAAAAAACGATGAAATAAAAACATAATAACCATAATTGTAATCAGTCCCTTATTGGATTAATCTCCCACCTAAGTGCTCTAGGATTACCTCTTTGTTTCACTCTTCCTCACTATCCATGGATTTAATTTGTTTCCTCTACAATGATTTTGGTTTCAATATCTCCCACATGTTATATCTAGGTTGATTATTACTCCCTCTATTTTTAGTGTGAAAAAATTCCTCTTCAAATTGTTTTTTTTTGAGATTTGGGTTGTTCATTGTTGCATCATCTAGTGGTTCTTTATTCACAATGATGAAATTTATAGTGCAATATTCATTTGAAATTGGCATGAAAGAATGGAATTATGGACCTATAAAAGGGTCAAGATTCTCTATTATATCCCTCATATTCTCTTACTCTGATATGGCTTCATTTTACTCCACTTATCTCCCTATATGGTCTGATGTGGTGGTTATTAGGAGGTTTTGGGATATTTTGTTAAAGTGTTCAGTGATGTTATAGAAGGAACATACTTATTGGATTCACTCATTCCCTTGGGTTTATAATGATAATAAGTTTCCCTGTGGATGATGGTTCATTTCTCTTTTTTAGTGTTGCTTTGTTTTAATGCGAGGGTGTATCAGTTTGTTGAATAATAGTGGTTTTTTTGGAAGTAGCTGGTGGAAAGAAGTGGTGGGCCATTTCCTTAACAATTATGAAATTGGATCATTTTCTGTGATGATGATCCATATGATGATAGAAATGGATTCGATTGATTGTAGTATGACTCTCAGAATAGACAAGAAGGGAATCAATTGTTGGAATACGAAGCTAGAGTTTTGAGGAAACAGAAAATTGAAGGAAGACGTAGAAAGAAAAATATAGTAATGAAAATGTAGAAAAGTAAATTGTAAGAATGAAATGTGTCACACAAGTATTTACATGGTTCAGACTCATTAAGATCCACTAAATGGAAATAATACCACCCCAATACTTTATTATTATAAATATAAAGGAAATATCAGATATAAAAATAGAGAAGTAGTAGTAATGAGATACATATGTGGACCACAAAAACAATTTGTGCATTAGGTCCCTGATTCTTTAATGACTCACAATGAATCTAAGACCCATGATGGTAACATACACCCTCTGGTAAGAGGAAATCAACCACACCTCCTCCCCCCACAAGAATGAAAGAAATACAACCCTAAGCCAAAACTTTAAATGAACAATCCCACAAGGCTAGATCCTAGATCACATAAATGTGAAGAATAATTTACATTGTTGTATAGTCATAATGAGGATGCAGTCCCGATAGATCTTAAAAGTATAAAGATCTCTATTGTAGTTGATAACTTGATTAGGGGGTTGATAGTCTGTAGTGAAGGATCACAAAATCACCCCATCTCTCTTGAAACATATAATCACTAAATTTAAGATAATGGTACTACACTATAAAAAAGAATCAAGACCACGATGGGAACATGAAGAGATGGGTAACAATTATGGATAGAAAGTTAACGAGTCAACCATTGCATGTAAGAAAACTATGCGGAAAATATCACTTGTGGAAGGATTGTGATGGTCATAATAATGCAATAGGTCATAAATATACTAGGACACACAATAGGTGAAAATTAGAAGCAAGAAAGGGATTCATATCACATAGAAAAAATCCCTAAAAACTATCTATTTTGTCAATGGAATCAACGACCATGAAAAAATAAAAATAAATTCCATGTTTAGACCAAAATTTAGCACCCCAATGGAATTGAAGACTGGTAGGATAGTATAAAACAATGAACACCTCATCCCCATAGCATCTAAACCCACCAAATGACCATAAACATAATCCCAACAAAATAAAAATATCATAATAATAATAATAAATTGAAATAATTTTTTATAAAAAAATAGAGAAAATTTTTAATGAGAAAAAAAATTCAAAAAAAATCTATCTTTTAAATTATGATAATAAAAATTAACATGTGATGATCCTGTAAGGAATTTCTTGCCTACCAGTAGGCTTTGATTGATTTTTGTTGACAAAATATATAGCTTATACTGCATTATCATCCAAACACAGACACTCTTAGTGTATGAAAACCTGTCACATGACATTCCCATGACAACCGTTATAGTGAAATCATTATAATAATGAATTCCTATAAATAAAATCTAAAGAACATAAATACAATAAGTTATTTGAATAATTACCTATGTCTCCACCAAATCTATCAAAACTCCCTAGCATATATACACGTTCAATTATATTACCTTCCTCCAAGAAAATATACTATGAAAATGAAAACATAGAAACTATATCAATTATAATAGTATTAAATGTAAATATAAACAATCAACAACCAAAACATGAAATCTATCTAGGGTAGTATCTCCACATATGATTGAACTATTTAGACCATCCCAAATAAATCCCACTCTTCACAAAGGTGGTCCCTACAAAAGTATCATAGCTAATCCTAGGTAGACAAAAAAGATACTATGTATAAAATACACATATTTGTAGCCAAATTGGTTCTAAAAAAGCTATAGAATATATGCACTGTTGAAACGAGGGTATAACATATTTTTGAAGCCACATTATTTTAATTATTATAACATGGAAATAACTTTTTTAATATGGTTTCTTACACCAGAAAAAAAAAATTCTTAAATCATTTATTATCATTCGATTTTTTTCTGTTTTTTCTATTTTGACCCATAATGATCAACATTTATTGTTCATTTTTAACCCCATTACCATCTTCCTTCAAAAAATTTGTTTAATGATTGTTAGCCAAAACAATAGCCTTAACCTCTTCCAATGTTATGGAACTATTACCATACATCATCGAATATTTTAATGAAATAATATATTCATAAAGAGAGTTTAAAAGAATTAAATACTATTGTTCATATTTAACTTCGACATCTATATATGTTTTGACAGACTAGCGATTGGTAGAGATGGAAAATATAGATTTTTTAGAATGGTAAAAGGTATTTGGAAGTTTGTTGTGGACTATAAGCACATACGTCATAACTCTGAAAATTCTAAAATAGTCATCAACATCGATATTCCTGACTTTGAATATAGAATAAGACATTACTAAGACTGATTACATGCTATAATACTAATCTTGATTGTCAAAACAGATCTAATTAAAGGTAGTATGACTCATATAATGATCAATAAGTGAATAAGTTTTGAGGATGAAAAGATAGAGGTATGAATAAACCAAATACATAAGCAATATGGATAATGAACAAACATTAATAGTAAAGAAAGTATATAAATTTTAATTTTATGAAATAAATGAGTCGCACAAGTATTTACATGGTTCAGACTATATTTCTCCAACTCTAAGATGAGAACACCACATTTATCCATTATTATTATTATAATTAATGAATTATTAGCCAATGAAAAATGGAATAAGATGACAATAAAAAAACATGTGAACCATAGAAAATATCCACGTATAAGGACCTTGTTACTATTAGGACTCATAATAAAATAATGACCAAGGATAGTATCATACAACCCAAGACATGACAGACTAATTGATACAAACACCACAGCAAAACAAGATTGAATAAAATAAATTCAATGAAGAGTATAAATCTTAAAGTAACATTCTCAAATTTCTAGATAACAAATACCTGGAAGGAGAATAAACACTTCCATGGTTGTAAAACCCAATAGAGGATTTATTCTAGACAGAGATCCCAAATACTGAGTTCTCCAGAAGAGAAAATATCCTGAATATGAGTCTATGAAGGTGTGGTGGAGGAGCATATAATAACCTTTTATCTCTCAGAATATATTCTATATGAATGGAATCTAATTAAATAAAACCCTATTAATGAATGGTTATCACTGTAGGAATATGAAGCGACATGTCACAATAATTGTTTACTAGTTGAAAAAACAGCCAAAAAGGTGATGAAGGTAGGTGGATAACATATTTCATGAGGAAGGATTGTGAAATTCACATTTTCAGAATAGATCATTAATGTCCCAGTCTGTGCAGTAGGTGGAATATGGAAGGAAAGAAGGGGAAAAATATGTCTAAGAAAAAATAATATCATAAAAAATAATAAATTTGATCGTGTATATCGATAGCCTGAAAAACCCCAAATTAACACCAAAATATGAAATGAATAAATCTCCCTAGTGGATGATAATCCCAATCGGGTAGTATCAAATTGCACACATGAAGTCCTAGAATAACAGAAAACATATAAAAAGACCCCAAATAGAATCCCACTAAAATACACTTTGATTAATAATAATAAACATAAATAATTTTTCATACAAATGTAAAACAAAATTATTAATTTGAAAAAAGATTTTAAAATAATTCCACTATTTCAAATTAAACCAATCCAAATTAAATTAGGGTGTTATTGTAGGCACATCTAGCCTACAAGTAGGTTCAAGATGTTTTTTTAATAGAATATAAACCTAAGAATACAGAATTACCCTTGTAAAGACACACATAACATGAGCCATTGTGGAACATGGCTTACTCATACCTACACTTCTATTGATATAATACTAAAAATGAATTATAAAAACTAAATATCTACTAATAAATTACAAAATAAAAAAAGATTACCATAATAACTAATTCTCTATTGAAGCTAAAAAAACACCCATAAATTTCGATGTCTGAAAACACACTACATTTTCCAGGGGTATAAAATAGTGAATGTGAAAAAAATAAAAATTCACAATTTTTAAATTATTAAAACGTACAAGAAACGCTCAAAAACTAAAAATAGAGAGCTTATAGGTGAATTATCCACACTAAAGACCAAAAAACAAATACATTTCCAAAAAAAACCCCCCATTCCCAAAGGTGTCCCCTCAAAAAATAATTGATCCAACCCTTGGAACCTAGAAAGGATGAAAAAATAAACTATAAATATTTATTTTGAAAGGGACACTAAACTAATCTATAAAACTTATATAGTTTTAAAACTAGGGAAAATCATATTTTTTGGACCAGACTATCCTTATTTTTCACACCTCGATATTTCATTTTAGTATGGTCTATTATACCACACAAAAAACAATTAAAGTTCCTATATGAGATCTTATCCTTATGTTTCATTTAATTTGATACACTATATCCCATAATAGTAATAATTTTTTTTTTGTATTTAAATCTATTACCCAATTCCTTGATATAATTCCCCCAAAGATCCCCAAACAAAACAATAGCCTTAAAAACTTATAACATTATGAAATATTAACCATACATAATAAAATATTTTAAAAAACTAAAGGAATCATAAATAGATGTTAATAAAAAATTATGATATTCAACCATAAAATTGATGTATATATAAATTGTGTGGGACTTACCATTAGAAAATTCGGTAACTATATGAATCATGGAACTATGAAAGGCGTCTGTAAGTCCATTTTGGAATATTAAAACACACATGATAACTATCAATATACTAAAATTATTCTCACCATCGAAGTTCATTAATTTTATAATATATAATGAAATCCCTTATACTAATTATAGGATATGATACTGATTGTGAGCATCAAAATAGTTCTGATTGAAGAATATGTTGATCTCATAATGTACAAGAAGGTTATAAATTTAGGTGATATGAATAGATAGGTTCAAATAAACCAAAAAAATAAGTAAGATGGGGAATGAAAAAAGAAGAAAAATAATGAAAATATAGAAAGGTCAATTGAAGAAGATAAAATATTCCCATAAGTGTTTACATGGTTTAGACTAGATTGGTCTTACTCCACATCAATAACAACACCAAAATCTTTATTATTTTTTAAATAAAATAAATAGAAGACATAAAAATATGGAACAAGAAGAAAAGAGGAACACACGCAAAAAAATAGATTCTATCTACACATGGGGTCCTCCTAAATCTTAGGAAACATGATGAAACTGAAACTAAGTACGGTAACACACACCCCCTGGTTGGATAGATTCTCACTTTCAAACCCCAAACATAGATCATGAAGGAAAAAATAAAATAAAATGTAGAGATGATATATAAAATGAATAATCTCACCAGGCTTGATCTCAAATAACATGATGATGAAGAAATACTACAATGGTTGTATAATCTTGAAGAATATTCAATCTAGATAGAGCTCACAAGTATAGTTCTCTGCACTGGTGATGATAACAGGAACATGGGGTCTGTGAAGGCACATAAAAGGGGCATCAAAGAATATCCCCCTCTCTAAAAATATCTTCTCCCCAAACAAAATCCAAAGGAATGAAACCCTATAATATAATGAATACCATACCAAGAAAATAAATCAATGAAGTGTAAGAATGTTTAGAGAGGAAGTTGGTCAAGAATAATAGGTGAGGTTGATAGATATATGATGAAGCACGTGAGGAAGGTTCATGAGGATCACAACCATGAATCAAATCGTGAAAATACTAGGACACACTAAAGGTGGAATCTGGATGTTAATAAGGGGATATAGATTACTATGTAATAAAAAAACCTAAAAAATACATTTGATCAATAGGATCAATGTCAAGGAGGTCACTCAATGTTTCAGAAATATTGGACAAAAATAAATCACCCAGGTGGAACAAAATCCAATTAGGATAGTTGAAAACATCACACACCAAGGCATATAAAAACAACAATACCACCAAAAATCATAAATAGAACCCCACCAAAATATAAATTGCATAATAATTAAAAACTAAAATAAATTTTTCATACAAACATAAAAACAAAACGTTTGATTTCAAAACCAATTTCAATAACGCGTATTGGTTAAAAAATTTATCTCTTGGTGTTTCATCTTTGATGCTGATGGGTTTCTTTACTTTCAAATTTATGAAAACTATGTATTTATTCTTGATGGTGGACTGTTTTGGAGTTATATGGGCTCCATAATTTATTATGTTTCCATATTTTTATATCTTATATTGTTTCCAAAGGATACTTGATGGCGATATAAGTGATGATGATGAAATTTCATGTCATGTTGCATGACTTGAGCTCATGTGAATCCACTTCTGGTCATCATTAAAAGAAGTGGTCAGTAGTCCCATAGAAGACCTATTTTCTCAATTGAAGCCTAGTTTACATCAATTGTTACAGTTGATTCCTGATCTTCACTCTCATATTATTTAATCCTATTGAAATTGATTTCACTAATGTTTTTGTAGGTGCTGTTAGAGTTGAAGACAATGTTCTTGGGGGTGTAACAAGTGAAAGCTTCTCTCCATCAATTGGGGGTGTTTTTCCAGTTGTTTTATATTCCTTCCAATTTCTATTTGGGTATTTCATTAATTGAAATGTCTTTTTTACATTTTTAATGATTCTTGTATATGTTGTTAGGTTTCTATTATCGACATTCATATCATTTTGTTAACAAAATTTGTTCATGTGATTTATGGTTCAGGGAAGATTATTGGGGATTCACTCCCCGCAACAACAATGATGACATAAAGTTGGACCCTATATAATCTGAAGGATTTTAATTTTTTACAATGATGATGACGTTCTATTTTTGAAGGATTTTTATTTTTTGGAAATTTGGATGAAAATGATAGGTTTATTTACCATTAGAGTCGTGGATCATGGTAGATCACGACCTTAGGTGATGAAGTGTGTGATTATTGAATTTTGTATTTATAGTATTGTGTATTCGGTGTCTATATCCTTTTTTTTGAATTATATATTTCAAGTAAGTTGAGTTCCCCATTAGTAAACCAGGAGGTCTTTTTCCCCGATCAAACATAAGGGGGTTAATTTGAACATTAAAAAACACTAAACAATTTATTTGATAATAAAAAATAGAATTTATATGGATCAGAGTATAATGACTCAATCCCAACCATCTAGAGGTACACAAAAAAACCCATGTTTGAACCATCATGGTACAACCCTAGACTATACACAGAATCAAACCTCGCATATTTATAAAATTTAACACCAAATAATAAAATCACAACACTTATTCTACAACACATTCATTCACACAATAGTTAATGTAATAAAATTTGAACACACACTTTATACTGAAATTTTATATAAAACCTCACATTTATATCACTATTCCCCTCTAACTCACTCAAAAATAACCTTAAAATAGAAAAATGTAAGGTAAAGGAAAATGAAAAATCTATTCTTTATTTTAGATACTTATCAAATGATTCTAATCAATAAGAATCACAAAACACCAATATTGAAATAAAGAAACCATAAAAACTATGACCACACTTATAGATACTCTTAAAAAACAACATTGTAATCACTAAATGGATGTAAAAACTTAATATAAAACAAAATAAATCATAAAAATAAAAAATAGCTGCAACATGTTAGTAAAATTAATAAGAAGTAACATTAACTTACCAATATAAGTAATTCAAAAAAACTATTGATACTGATCATGAATTTGTGGATCACGATCACATGTACTCTCCTCTAAACCACTGTGCCTCCAAAATAAATGAACCAAGTGAATAATTCATGCACACAACACCATATTCTAAACATATTAAATATAAAAATTCCCCAATTAATTTTGTATGAAAATAAATATATATATCAAAATATATAATGATATCGTAGATTTCATGAAGATATTTAAAAGGTTGTTAAATGAGGAAAACATCCTGGATCTGATCTATATGTAAAGGTTGAATAATCGATATGCTACCTCACAAAAACATATTAACACAAAGAAGAGGGTAATAAATCCAGAAGAAATCTCACATTTGTTTAAAAAAATCTACCAAAAATGATGAGGATAAACATTTAGTAGTAGTAGATTTATAACATCAAACTTCCAATGACTTCTCTTGTGATCATCATAGTAATTCTATTAATCATGAAAATAATTATCTACTCATGATTTTCCTACAACATCTATATTGTTATCTTGCCAAATATTTCGAAATAATAATTGATTATATAACCCCATACTAACATAATAAATATCTATAAGCTCACCAAAAAAATGAGTCCAAAAATATACATACCAATAGATGAGTGAGTACAATTATTTTTAGAAAACAAAACAATGGGTAGGTGTTTCACCCAAAATATTCTATGATCCGGAACACATGAAGACAAAATATCCTCCAATATCTGTATATTTTTCTCTATCTAACATTCAATATGATGACTGAATATAGTGAATGGAATTTATTAGAGAAAAATTCATGATGGAGAAAATTATGTAGTCATTTATTTGAAGGTAACCTAATAAAATATGAATTTCTATTGAACCCCTTGAGGACACATAGTTTCCTCAACAAATATCCTAGAAAAAGAATACATTGCACATGAGTCATTGATATCTAAGAGATAAATTAACTTCATCAACTGATCCGAAATCACCCATTTAGTATTGTATTCTACCAAATATTCTGGTAAACCATTTTCAAAATCCAATGAAATGTACTACAACTTCATTAAATTAACATAAAATGGACACAAAATCCTAGCATGAACATGATGTTTAGACTTTACATTTGGAATGTAAAAAAAACTAAAATATAAACCATGTAACATTCCCCTTAATCACCAATAACGAAAACTAACTCCTCATAGATAGATATATATTAGAAATAATAGTACGAACTGCTAAAATTTGGTTATAAAAATTATAAAAGATCACCTCATTCATGTTTATTTGAATAAGAAGTCTCTTATGAAACAACACTTTATGTTGATCAACCTTTATACACAACATTTTATCAGTGGAATTTAAAATGTAATCCTATAAATACATCACCTCTTGGATTAATAACTAAGACTCATCCACATGATGTATGAAAAATGATTTCATAATTATTTAATATAGTAAACATTTCCCTCTAACATCCTCTATATCAAGACGCAATTATGTTGGATCCCAAATCACACTCCATGCATCTCTAAAATCCTGAACAATATCACAATGAGAAATTATTAATAGTACATTGACTACAATATTCCATTTACCAGGGGTATAAATGATTATAAATTCCTAATCTTATAAGAAATATATCTATTTTCACTGAAAAAAATTAAAATTAGGGTAATATGAAATATGTTTTGAGATATGGAAATCCATGAATACTAAAAGTCACTCACCAAGAAGATAATATATCAATAGATTTAAGGAAGGAACAACTTCTTCATTCTTATGATCATGAGTAACATAGTTATGTTAATTTTTTCCAATGTTCATGACTAATTGGTGGTATCTACAAATTTTTTCATAAGAACATAACATAATCCAAGAATTAAATCATCATTAAAAACCACAAAAATGACTCTCCTTTCAAGATAAATATGAATGGGGGAACAAAATAACATCTCATTTATATACTCTAATGTAGCCTAGTAGTTTCATAACCAAATGATATCATGATTCTTAATGCTCAACTATACCAAAAGATTCAAAATCTATGTCAAATTTGTCACAACCCTTTTATAATATCATTCAAAACCTAAGAAAAATACAATCTTCTACAATATTCATGGGATCCACCTAAGAAACAAACACCTCAATCTTTAGAGGGTCTACAAAGACTCATTTCTATTATATATGACATTCCAATGGAAATTCATCTTTTACATAAAAAAAACATTTTGAAAACATCCATTAAAGATAATGTCAATAAATAACCTCCAAAATGGATCCCAGATACTAAAAATGATCCTTATTTTTGATTGAAAACAATAGAATAACATTGATATAGAGAAAAATAAGAAAATTCCGAAACACTTGAAACACTCTATTAATTTGTACCATGAAAATAGCTAGGGAATTTCTAAACATAAATGGCATAAACAAGAAAAAAAATATTTCCATAAAAAAATATAAAGTAAGTATTTATGATATTATCCTCCTTTACGCACAAAAGATGATAACCCTAACATGAAATAATCATTGAGAATATGATAACTCTAACAAATCGATCGAATAAATAATTAGTCATAGAGGGGGGGGGGGATATGGGTTCATAACCATAAGTTGATTCAACTGAAATTAATTGAAAAAAATGAAATATTGAAATCTTCATTCTCCATGAATAGCACTAGAGAATCCCATGTAAACACACTAGGATAGAAAAACCCTTTTATAATAAATAATTTATTGAAATCCTTTTTTCCCACAACATAGAAGGCACCATCCTATAAGGAAAATTCAAAAATAGGGATACACCCATCTATAAATCTATATAAAACATAATATTAATCCAAGGGACTAGTAATATAATAACTTTAATTAAGGCTATGGGAATCTCCTCAACAACTATCAGTTATAGCTCAACCTAAATTTAAATTATCCCGAAAACCAAGGCAGTATATTGTGAAGAATGTTGATATTAATGCTAATGAATAACCTATAATTCCATTTCAACCACAAAAAAGACGTACTCCCCACCAACATCATATAAAAAAAATATTTTTCAGATATAATAAATTGTAACCCTCACTTAATAAAACTAATCCCTGAAAATAATTTGATTGTAAGGCTATATCCATAAATAGAAGAGATAATCCAATAACTATTATTGGACCTTCATTGTTTTAAAAACCTTAAAAACATTACAAATTTATATAATGATCACTAACTAGTATAATCAACATCACAAGCATATTAAATTTATAAATATTGAGTCCAAGATCATGGAAAAATATAGGTTTAATGAAGAGAATGAAACACTCATATAAAAAAATTGTAAACCACTGTTGAAGATAAACATTTATAACAAGAATGATGTTTTGTTCACATAGTTATTAAAAACACATGGAATACATCTAACTGAAGTGTGGGAGACTGTCTCTTATCAATCGTCCAGGTTACCAATTCTCTAAAAATGTGTATAGTATCAATCTAGTATAATCCATCACAATGGTACTTTTAAAAGACGATTGCTTTATTCATTTTTCATTTTAGGGGGGGGGGGGGTTGTTTGTAGAGAATGATTAAATTGATTAATGCATGATGTTTTATTTAAGAAGTTGATAAATATTAGGTTGATTTCATTATTGGGGATTTTAATCTTATTATTTCCTTGATATTTTCTTTATATTGCATTAAATTAACACCCACTTTAGAAGCTGATTTTGTTCATAATTCACAAGTGAAGAGGATTTAGCACAAGACATAACTTTACATAGGGTTATAATATAAATGAGTAATTATTTATGGTATTGAATTTATAGTTCCAATAATCCCTGAAATCCACATGTTAAACAAAAAATGTTAATAAAACATGACATTTTGTGTTCAACATACATAATGTTAACCTAAATAATACTCAATGAGAAAAAGCTCTCAATAACATAATATCCCCAAATCACGAGTCACCCCAATAATATTGTTACGCATACAATGATATGGTTATTAATCTGGTAATATTTATTTATGGTGAATATTTATAAATAGAATGAAAATAAAAATATATAAAAAGAGTTTTGCATCAAACATATAAACAAACAATGATGAGAAATAAACATAGACTTTTGATTGAATGGAAAATTAGAAGATGGAAAGGGGGTTTAACATGACTTGAACAATTTTAATACAATTAATATTAAATAACATCAGGTGTATTATTAAAAGGGAATATGACGAAGAAACTTACATTAAAACTAAAACGAAATTGAAAATAGTTTACACGATTATAAATGAATGGAATGAAACAAAAACATGAAAACAAAGAGTGGAGGAATGGACTCTCAAGTGAAAACATGGGTTTTTTATCCCCCCAGCCCAAAAATTTGGAAAGGCTTTGATATTGAAAGTGCATCCTAATATATTAAAAAATGCAAACTACTTTCAAGGATAGGAGGGGGTGTATTTATAGCCTGAGGTGGTAGACTGTTTTCTTTCAAAATTATTACCTTCACTTGGCATAATGATTAGGCCATAAAAATAGAATAATATTGAGATATCTTCTTATTACAAGTTTTAGATATGCATGTGTATATATACTCTAGTAATTTGTCTTCTGTTGGACTTTTGTAGCCAATGTTGTGGCTATTGTACTCAGAAATTGTCTTTTGTTCATATTTTTGTCGAATATTTCTCCGGTCTACATGTGAATGAATTTTAGGCTAAAAATATTCCTATATATAGGACCATGTTATTCTACAAATTCTTCATCATATATCAATTCCTTCAAACCACAAAATATTAGCTTCAATCGATGTAAAGATGAAGAAAAAAATAAGTAATTGTGTGCTGCTTTTGAATTCCAGAAAAATAGTGGGCTCCAGTTAAAATCATATTATGGCCCAATTTTTGTTATATTTGGGCCTTTATATTTTTATCCAGTACTATATTGGGTAATCAAGAACATATTATTGAGTTTTATAAAATCTGAGCTTCGGGATTGAGCCTAGAAACTAAATCATCATGGATTGTCCATTTTCATCATATATTCTTTAGTCCTTCTTGTGTGGACCATATGACCCTTAAAATGATAAAATTGGACAAATATTCCAGATATTATATGTTTAAGATTAAATAAGGAACCCATAAAAATATTAATCACACAATTTGGATTAGTAGGTTGATATTTATGATTAAACAATTAAACTTAATCGAATCTAGTTTAACTCAAATAATTCTCAAAAATTATATTTAATAATAAAACATTATTATTTCACAACAATTAAGAACTTTTCATAGAAAATTATTAAAGGGAGTAAATAAAATTTTATGAATAAATAAATAACATCAACTCTACCACATTTAGTCTTGTTCATGTCCTCATGTAAAAAATATTAAAACACAACTAAATAATATTCACTCACCAAAAAATATACATTTTTTGTTTTCACCAATTAGGGGGGGTCTAGAATAGTTCAGTCATGCATAATTAATTCCACAATTTTTTTAAATAAACAATGTCCTAATAACAATTCACTTTTCATGGGTACAATTAGAATTTGAAAATGAAGACTCTCAGAACATTCTCTTCTCAAGATGAAGAAAATTTATTTATGGATGATCACTCATTCACCAACCAAAAGGGAAAATCATTTAGTTCTAAAGAGTTGTAATATTCCATTAACTATCCCAATATTAACATAAATCAAGAGGCATTTTTAGGGGGTTTTCAGTGGATATGGGATGTTAGGAATATAGTGTCCAAGAGAGTGGGAAATAAGGATAAACCACAAACATGGGTATTACAATGCACACTTTTTTTAAATGAAACGAGGAAGAAAATGGAAACACATATTTAAAAGGTAATGATTATGTGAAGAAAGACACAAAGAAGAATAAAATTTTAATGGGCTGAAAAGATGTAATATTTACAAGATAAAAAACTTCTCCTAATGACATATGTGTTCTTTTTTCACCATTTTTATGATAGTAAATCATGAAACAAATATCATATTTTTCTCCTAACCCATGTTTTATCTCCTAACAACACTAATTGTAATAGTTATAAAAAGATAAAAGTTTGAGGAATGGTGATTTTTTACCTGCCCAAGACAAAACACATTTTTTTAACATTTTCAATTTTTTAACTCTTTTCAATAACATGTACAAAATTAAAAAAATTAAAATCCATTCCACAAATTCATAAAATGGAATCCTCTCCCACATACATAAATAGATTATTTCCTTCAAGAATAAGATAACATATTGAAAATCAAGAAATTAATACCCAAAATAAAATCCATTCCCCCGCACATAAAATTAAATATACTAAGCAATGTAATTCCATGTAGATGTTGTGTGGTACATGGTATTGGGATTCCAATGTGTCTATAAAAGAAAAGGTTTTCATAGGAAATAAGGCTATTTAAAAAGGAAGATTAATGTAAGGTTAATGGGAGGCTATTTGGCTATTGGGGTGCTCTTATGGTTTAGAGAATTCATTTATTATATTAATGTACACGGATGTTGGAAATTCAGATCGAAGGTCCACAAACTCAAGCCTCGTAATTGGTTGTGAAAAAAACACATTTTGAAAGTATGGTCATAGGTGACCTTGACATGAATGTTATGGTAGTTCCTCACTATTAGGGAAGAATCATTTTCCAAAAAAATTGAGCATTCAAATTTTCTTGGTTTTCATAGAATATTCTTTATAAAAATTTATTATTAAAACAAAAAAATTTAGATAATAATGTATTTTGACTCCCAAAAATGTCTAGGCAGAATTTCCAAAGGGGTGGTGAGTAATTATGACTAATTTTTTTATATTTTTTTTATCTTTTTAGTTCTTTTAATTTTTTTATATACACACTCATATGAAATTGAATAAGTAAATAAAAATTATATTGAGGAATTTGGTAAAAATGAGATTGAGTGAGGAAGTAGAGAGAGAGAAAAATATAGAGAGAGAGAGAATTTAAAGGGAAAGTGGTGCCCCTGGTTTGGTTTTAGTGGGTCACCATCTCCATCTAGTGGTGGGTCTACCCTAGTGGTTGGGGATTTGATGGAAACTAACGTGTTTCTCGAAAAGTATGTCCTCTCATGGTGATGCTTAAAACAGTTTCCATAAACTGTGAATGTCCATTTGGATGGGGGTCTTGGACTTTCACTACACTAAATGGGAAAACATTAGTAATAATAAATAGGCCATCCCAATGAGAATTAAGCTTACCCGTCTGAATCAAATATTTAGAATTAAATTGAAATACCTTTTCGACTTAATGAAAATACATTTGTATAATGTGTTCATCATGGTGTGCCTTAGAATTATCATTACATAGATTGTAATTATTATTAGAATCTAGTTTAAGAAACTCCAGTTCATTTAACAACAATAATATCAGTTCAATAATGTTTTAAAAATAATTATTACAAGTTTTTATAACCCAAAATGACTTATATTGGATTTTCAACTTGTTATTGACATGATTAACCAAGAACTATCCTAAATGGATACATCCTTATTTGGGTTTTATAGCCAGTTCGATAAGGCCAAAGTGTGTCACCATTTCTTTTCGACTAGCCTTTTCAAGTGGGATTTATAATTCTAAAAAGCACTCATTTCAATTCCCTATTAGAAAGTTCATGCATTCCATTTGTTTGTAGGTGATAAGAAATTCATGTTTTATATACAACCCCATTCTTTTTCAAATGATATTCTACCGTTCTATTAGATAAATGATTTCTTAAGTCACTTATCAAGGCATGAAATGTTCCAAATCAATGGAATGTGTAGGTTTTTAGGTACTTAGTAACAGTATTTGCATCACCATCACTAGTGGGTTTGGATTTGACCCACCTAAAAACACAGTCAACAGTCATAGGAATATATGAGAATCGATTGGATGGTTGAAATGGTCCAATGAAATTGATTCCCCAAACATGTAATATGTAAAAAAAATAATGACTTTTAAGGAATTTAATTTATTTTTGAAATTTTTCTAAACTTTTTTCAAGTGGGACATGATTTATAAAACTCATGTGAGTCCTTGAAGAGTGAAATCCAGAATAATTTAGAGTCTAGAACCTTTTAGGAGGTCCTTTATTCTCCAAAGTGGCCACATTGTGGATGTGATAGTAAAAATTCTATGATGGAGGGATGTTTAACTTCATGAAAACATTTACTAATTACCATGTCATCCCCAATACTCTACGGTTTATTATCTCTCCAAAATAGTATTTTGATTCAATTTTCAACATTATTTTTTATTATTTTTAATAAAATTTAGGAAAACACCAGAAACCAAGTAATTAATAATTAGGGCATACCTATGTGACTTTGGAGTGAGAGATGAAAGGTGCTCAGTGGGGAATTCAGGGTCAATGATTTCTAAATGAGAATAATTATAAACTACACTCATGTTTCTAGCCATAGGGTTTTCTATTCCTGGACTATCATTGATTCCATGTTCAAAATATTAGAGCATTAGGATCCATCTTATTGTCCTCAGTTTGAAATAACTTATCTTAAGTAGGAACATAAATGTTGAATGGTCTATAAAAATGATTATTTTAGAAACTAAGAGATATGGCCAGAATTTATCTAAGAAACAAACCACAGAAAAATGTTCTTTTCTAGACATAGTTTAGTGATATTTAGTTTCACCAAATTCTTTTTAGGAGTAATAGAAGGAATGAGGAATATTTTCTCTTCTTTTACCTATAATGGATTTAATGGACCTATCAGGAGTATCACGTTATAATTAAAAGGGTAAGGACCAATATGGGTTTTGGATTATTGGGGAAGATGTATGAACAATTATTATTTCAATGAAGGCTCTCTGGGAATCCACATCAAAATAGAATATGAAATAATTTTGGAGTATCCAAGTGAGTGGGAGGGAATTCCTATGGATGTTATGGATGAATCGCTAATAGAAACTAGCATGATCGAGGAATGAACGGTTGTGTGAAACTACTATGGTTTCAGGAAGAGATTGGATCACCTCGATTTGAGTAGGATTTACTTGAATACCATCTTCTGAAATTATTTTCCCTCACAAAATCCCATTAATAACCATAAAGCGGCAATTTTCATAATTCATCACAAGGTTACATTTGACACACATTTAAAGGACTAGAGAGAGATAATGGAACAATTATAAAAATAAATCACCATAAATGGTAAATTCATCCCTGAGTACCTCTATGTAATTCACAATAAAGTCTAAAAAGATACTCATCATACTTCTTGTAGAATTTCTCAGGACCATTGAAAATTCCAAAATGAATTCTCATATATGGAATATGTTCCAAAGGGTCATATAAAAGTAGTATTTTCTTGGTCTCGAGGTGCTATTGGGATTTGGAAGTAGATGGTGTATCAATCAAGAAAGTAATAATGTGTCTTTTAGGCTAATAGTTATATCATTTGATCAATACATGGATAATTATTGCATTTGAGAGGTCATATATTTCACTCATAAAGGCCTAAATAATCATTGAAGAAACTATAACATCCATGACGATTTAATTTTTGGGTTCAATACAAAAGCCCAAATTGGATGGAACTCAATAATATGTTCTTGATTACCTAAAAAAAATTAATGGATAAAGAATTATAGGCCCAAAAACAACAAATGGGTCCCAACATATGATTTTAAGTCTATCCAACCATTCGGTATGGAATTTAAAAGTAGCACATAATTATTTACTTTTCTCATGATCTAGAAATCAATTCTAGCTGATAATTTGTAGTGTAAAATCTAGTATATGTGTGGCTTACTTTGATAAGAAATTATTCTAATTTGAATGAATCTTCCTAGCCTAAAATTATTTCACATGTTGACGATGGAATTATTTGACACAAAAATGGAAAGAAGAAAATTGATTGGTAAAATAGCTATAACATTGGCGTAGAAAGTCCAATGGAAAAACATTTCATATTATAAATCACACATACATATGTACAGATTGTAAGAAGAATATTTCTCATGAGTTTTCTGTATGAATGGTTAAATAATCAAACCAAGTGGAGCTGCTGATTTGAATGAAAATATTCCACCACTTTGGCCTAAAAATACACCCCTCCTCTCCTTGAATGGAGTTTTCATTTCAGAATAGAGTAGGATACATTGTAATGATAAAATCCTTGAAAAATGCTAGATAGGACCTTAAAAACTCATGTTTTCACTTGAGAGACCTTTCCTCCTCTCTTTGTTTTCATGTTCATTTATGTTCCTTACATTTGTAATCACATAAGCAATTTTAAATTTCATTTCAATTTTAATGCATGTTTCTTATTCATATAATATTTTAGTAATGCACAATCGAATCATAAATGGTAATGGTCTTAAAATAGATTAAATAATGTTAAAACCCCTTCATTTTTTATGATTTCTCATTCAATCCAAGGTTTGTGTTTAATTCCCATCAATGTTTGTGTATGTGTGATCTACATACAACTCTTTTCTTATCCTGTTATTTTTATTATATTTATAATTAATCACCATAAAAACATATTACTAGTTACAAAACATCTCAATAGATGAAGAAATCTATTATTTGTTTAAGTCATTATTTTGGGATATTAAGTGATTAAGGGATTTTTCTCATTGATTATTATTTTTGTTAATAGTGTGTTTGTTGAACTTAAAATTTTATTGTTTAATGAAACATTTTATTTACAATATGGATTCCATGGATTATTGGAAGCATAAATACACAACCAAAAACAATTTTTCTTTTTTATATTAGATCAATATTTTATATTAATGCTTGGACTAAAGCCTCAACACTTGTGAATTTCAATCAAAATAATCATGTGATGTGGTTGTTAATTTAATGCAATATAAAGAAAATCTCAAGGATATCTCAATCTTAAAATACCCAATAATGACCTCACCCCAATATATAACAACATTTAAAATAAAAAATTATCTATTAATCAATTTAATTAATCTCTACAAACAATCCCCCTATTAAAAAAACAAAAAAAAAACAAAAAAACAACACTAAAAAAGTACCATCACTGAGGATTTGACCCAAGTTCAGCTACACATATTAAGAGAGCACCAAACCCTTGAACGGTGGATAAAAGACACTCATCCCCACTTCAAATGGATCCATCATTTTATGTGTGTCCAATTTTCACTTAACTACTCTTCAAGGGTCTGATGATCTGATGATGTGTTTAATGGTACTCGGGTCAAATCATTGATGAGGGTACTTTTTAATAGTAGACTACTTTTGTTTTTTTCTTTTTAATTGGGGTTTTGATTGAAAAGATTAATTAAATTTATTTAGGGATGATATTAGAATTATCAATTTAAAAATGTTTTGGGTGAGTACATTATTGTGGACTCTAGAATTATGATATCCTTGATCTTTTCTTTATATTGCATAAAATTAATAGCCACTTCACAAGATGATTTTGATCATTATTCCCATGTACTGAGGATTTAGTAAGAGTATTAAAATAACAGAGAGTTACAATCTAAATCATAACATGTTTTTGGTAATGTATTTATGGTTTCAATAATCCGTGGAATCCACATGTTAAAAAAATAATTCATTAATCCATAACATTTTCTCTTCAACATAAACAATGTTAACCTAAGGAATACTTAATGCACAAAATCCCTCAATCAATTAATATCCCAAAATCATCAATCACTCAAATAGTAGATCTTTTTCTCATTTATATTTTTAGTAATATGGTAATATGTTTTGATTTTTATTAATTATATATAGAAGAAAAATAATGGGATATGAAAAAAATTGTTCGTCGAACACACTAATAAATGGTGATGAGAATTAAACAATTAATATTTATTTAATGATAATGTAGAATTAGGGGAGTTGTTTCAACATGATTTAATCTATTTTGAGACCATTAATATTTAATAATATAGGGTGGATGATTAAAATAAAATATGAAGAAGAAAATTTTGTTAAAATTAAAAAAAAAGTTGAAAATAAATTTTAGGATTAAAAATGGAAGGAACCCAAAAGAACATGAAAAAAGAGATAAGAACGGTTCATTCATGTGAAAACCTGAGTTTTAAATTTCATCCAAAGAATTTGGAATGGATTTTTCTGTGCCAATTTAACCTCTTCTATTTTAAATTTCCAACTCCTTACAAGGATATGTGGTGATGTATTTACTGGCCATGGTGGCATACTACTTTCTTTCCAAACGTTACCTTCCACTTTGATTTATGATTTCACAATTAAAACAACAAAATTTTGAGATATATTCTCCTTAAAGGTTTTATATATTCATTTTATCTATGTTATTTTAAATTATTTCATCCATTACACATTTTTATTAAATTTTATGGATATTTTACTAAACAGTTCGCATCTATCCATTTTTCTGTCGAATATTCCATGGTTTATATGTGAATGAATTTTAGGATAGGGATATGGCTTCATATTCAAACAATATATTCTAAAAAGATTTATTCCCATATCATTTCATCCAAATAGAAAAATATCATCTAGAATGGATGTCTAGATTAGGATAAAGACATTAATTGTGTCCTACGTTTAAATTAAAGACAGAATGGTGGGCGGGAATCAAAATCATGTGTTGGGATATATTTTTTTGGAGTTGGGCCTTAAAAATTTTATCCATGATTATTTTGAGTAATAAATAACAAATAAGATGTTTTATCAAATTTTTTATGTTAAATTGATCGCAAAAATTAAGTAATCATGGATGGTCTAGTTTCTACATATATTATATGGGACTTTTTGTGTGGACAATATAACCATTCAAATGGTCAAATTGGCCAAAGATTCCTTCTAATGATATGATGTTTATTTAATATGTAATCCTAAAAAACATAAAATAATTTTGATTAGTTGGATGAAATTTGTGATTAAAACATTAAACATACTCGAATTTGGAAGAATTCAAATAATGCTAAACATTATATTTAATATTAAAACATGAATATTTCTCACCAATTATTTAATTTTCATAGAAAATCAGTAAATGGAGAAAATAAAAAATTATTAATAACATAATAACATCATCGATCAATATTTTCTCATTTCTATGTTTAAGAAGATAGAAACAATTATCACAACTAGAATCAACCCTATTTCTCTATGTATAGGAAACATTGGTCTCATCATCTCAGTCCATATACTCTATATTTTATAAAAATATTTTGACATTTCCATTTATACTAATAAGTCTTTAGTGGATATTTTTATTCCCAATCTTATAGAAACATAAGCATAACCAGCCGAAACAATACATCATTTTGGATGAATATTCAATACATATCATAAATATACATCCCCAAGGACTATAATGGTTTAGTGTATTTATAGAATTAATACATAATAAAATTATTTCATAAATTATCTTCATCATATCCCAAAAATATAATCATATTAGTACCCTTTTAGAGATATAAATCCGTAATACTTCCATCAAAACATTGCGAAGAAAAACATAAGAAAGTGTGAGCTCAGATGCCCAGTATGAGAAAACATAGGAGATATCAATCATATTAGTGGATTAAGATATAAATGGGGTATGATATCATAATCAAGTTAATGTTATCCACATAAAATATTATTACCAATAAAATCATATATCATAAAATTTAAACTCTACTCATATCTAGAAGCATGATCAATATAGGGGTAAAAAAAGTTATCATCATCCAAGATTCATACAATATGCTTGTGGAACCATATGTATAATAAATAATAATGGTGGAAAAATACCTGATCTAAATAATTTTCACCCATAATATAATGACCCGAGATTAGCCTACACAGAATATAGAACATTTTATCAGAAATAATTAATACATTATGCAAACAAAGTCACAAATAACATACATCGTTTAAAAAAATACTTAATACAATACACAATCAAAGGAACAAAGAACATATTAGATTAGTGCCTTTGGAAACCTAGAAATTTAAATACAGGTACACGATGGAGATAAATTATTTACATTAGGTTCTATAAGACTGGTACCCCCTTAGTAATATCATACATAAAATATATATTCATAACATGGGGAGGAAAACATAAAATGGGGTGAGATGATATGCCCGATAAGGGAAAATAAGGGAGATGTGTAAGCATAACCATGAGAATAAGTATATTTGAATGTGATCATAACCTTATAAAATCAAACCCTGTATATAAAAGGCTATAAAAATGAATCATGATATAATGATTAGTAGTATATAAGTCATGAATCATAAGGTAATCAAGGAAATAATCCATGAAAGCATAATATTTTAGTATGATACGGAATTGTAGAATATATATAAACATTTAATATCTTTACATATAAGTCAAGAATCATTGATATGACATATGAGGTAACATAATGGGGACTACATCAACTAGACTGTACACACAACCATCCCCAGTCATTGTCCATTTTTTATTAGGGATTGGGTTTCCACATATTCCCATAGAGGATTGAGTTTCCCCATATTCCCATAGTGTATCAGGTTTCCCCATATTCACTAATTGGATCAAGCCTATTGACTTGATTCTCATCACTATATCATGAGATATAAATCATTACACAATTAATTGGGGGGATATATTATTCCCAACCATAATAAAATCATACATATGTTTGACACAAGATAATAAAACTTCCATCATATCATGACCCATGAAAAGGGTTGGCTTTGATAAAAATAATATCATAACCCCCGAAATGAAATGGGTATTATAAAAATTTCACTATATAATTACATATGGAAAATATATAGGTACAATAATTGTTTAATCAAATAATAACTCATGAAAATAATAGGATTTTAAAAGAATATAACTCATAGAAGAGAAACATGTGGCATACACATCATTCCATCAAATCATAAACCATTAAAAAACAATATGAATAGTATTCATGCATCATATCCCCTGATAAAGAATAAAAAATAACAATGTATTTAATATTATTTGGAGAATGGATATTAAAATATCACATGGAACATTTCATAAAGAAATATCCTTTAATTTAAATCCATTTCAGAAAACCATTTCTAAATCATTTTCCTATAAAAAAGCCTTTATTATTTCATTTAAATCATTTATCTAGAAAAATATAATTTATTATTTGAGAAACCCATTTTAAAACATAAATCATATTGAGACACTTTCTATTTTAAAATAGATTTAGGAAATTTTAAATAATAATTAAAAAAATTACGAAAATATATATCATTGAAAATACATTGATAAGTTAAAAATAACTCTTGAAAAAAATTTGGAAACCTTTTTCGTTGGAAATACTCTAAGAAACTAAAAAAGAATTATTTAAGTAATTTTGGAAATCACTTCCTTTAAAAATAAATTGAAAAATTATAATGAAATATTCAAATAATTAAAATCCTACTTTTAATAACACAGATGTAAAATAGAAATAATGCTTTGAAAGTATAATAAAACACTTTTTTAACAATAAAACATTTTTAAAAACCTTTTTATTTTAAAACCAATTTTAGACCAAAAATTTCCATAATATTAGGAAAATATTTTCAATAAAATAACCGTTTAATATTTTCAAGAAATATCTAAGGGAATGATATATATGATGGTGGGAAAATCCATATATTTTTAACATTCCATTTGCACCATAAAAAGATTAGGAATGTTCCTTGATCAGAAAATTGAAAGGAGATTTCTTTTAATGATGTTTTTTTAGAAAATATATAACATGAATATAATTTCTCCTTAAACATATTTGGATAATTGTAAAAAAAATTACAAATAATTTTTTCATGGAATACAAATTTCCTACCAAAAAATAGAAACAAAGTATTATTTTCATAGAAAAATTATCATAATTATCTTAAATACCATAGAGTAAAAATGTCACGACCCGTCATTGGGGCCTGTGTCGTGACTACCCCAAGCTTGCCTTCCATAGGCTAGGGGTTGGCGACTAGTAACAAAGGAGTCAATCCAGATAAAAAGGGAAGGCATAGCCTTTATAAAGTAAACAAACACCATAGAGTATGCAATCTGAGTAAACACTAAGTAAACTGAGTACAAAAGTAAGTGCTGGAAAGAAAATGGGCCAGTATACAAACCCAAACAGAAAGTAAAATACAACTGAAATGAGAGTACATCAGCAGAAAATTAAAGTAGAGAGTCCAATCCATCCTCTAGAAATCCCCCCGGAAGGGTGTGTACAGATAGCCTCCTCTACTCCTCGGCTCCAACCGTCCGCTCCAAGTAAGTCTCGACCAGTGATCCATCTCCATGTACCATCCAGCTCCACGAGCTCCCACCTCGATCAGTGATGTCCATCATCAGCATCCAACACATCTTAGTGCGGGCACAACCCGTGCATGTGTGAGTATACGCTACTCAGTAGGGACCCTGAGACCCCCAAATGTCTCCTAGAATCCATGAAGGATAAACCACAAAGGAAATATACAATCACAAAGTAACATCCAAATACACATAGGTATATGCCCATAAATATACCTAAGTCATCATTTCAAGCTTAGCTCTAGCACACGAGCCCAAGTACAACCCAGTCCACACAGGAAAAAATAACCCATTCCATATAGGAATTCACAACCCAATCCACATAGGACAGCACAACACAATCCACACAGGAAAGAACCACAATCATATCGATGATATTGATTGTAAGTTAAGAATCAGCTCACACAAATATAATTCTTTGTAAGATGATAGATATGATCAAATGTAGCCACTAATTAATCTAAGCTGTCAGACCCACATAGGATACAAGACCAGCTAAGCTGTCCGACCCACAAAGGATACAAGACCAGCTACTCTGCCGGACCCACATAGGATAAAAGTACAAAGTCTAATACTGCCAGTCCCACATAGGATACAAGAATAGTAGTCAAGTAATGCCGGACCCACATAGGATACATGAACAGTAGTCATCGCCTTCAAACCCACCGAGGATTCCAGTACGGTCGTCGTCGCTACCGATCCCATGGAGGATCCCAGTGACATCGTCATCATCGTTGTAGTCGTATCCATCTCTAGGGTTCCTGGACACAGCATGCTCGATTCCAGGAGGGTCTGCTCCATGAGCCAATGGGGTCCGTACATCATCATACACGAAGTCCGGAATTTATGTATCCCGACGATACATCTCGTCAAAAGGAACTCATCGCGACAGACAGCGCGTCAATCAGACGCCCGGTCTTAGAGTTATTGGTTTTTTTGTCCGAGGGTCCCAGTTGGATTTTATGTCAAAACCAACCGGGCCGTACTCCAACTACATCCAAACCTCGAGCGAAGTAAGCCAAAAGAATCGTCTCACTATGAGGAATCCAACAAAGTCGACGGAACATCCATCGGGCGTCCGGAGCTCAAGTTATAAACGTTTCCGCTCCGAGGGCCCGATTGGCTTCATGTTCGAACCAACCCGGCTATACCCAAAGTTCTCTGAACCTTGGGTGTAATATACCTAAATTACTGGATCGATCCAAGGATCGCTACTCAACTGACGGTGCATCAATCAGAGGTCTGTTGCCCATGATATGGGCGTTTGAACGGATCTGTCCGAAATTAGGGGGTTTGGGCCCGGACTGACCCAGCCCAAAACCCCCTGGGTCAGCCTGAACCAGGTCGACCCGCCCCAGGTCCGGGTCTGGTCCATTTGGGTGCGGCCCGACCCGGTTGGTGCGGCCCGGCCCAGCGGCGCTGCCCGACCCAGCGGTGCGGCGCGGCCCGCATGGCCAGCGGCTCAGCCTTTGGCCGAGCAGAAATCGAATGGGGGGGGGGGGGGGCGCTGCCCTCCATGATTGACAAATGTCCATCCATTTATGGCCGGCCATAAGTGAACCCACGGGACCCGCTGGGTCCCGTCTCCAGCTGGCTCTGGCGGCCGGCTCAACCGGCCACTTCCCCGAAACGCCGTTGCCTTAGGCCATGCCTCCTCCCCGTATGGCGCGACGCGATGGCGTCGGGCCCCTCCACCGTGGTCCTCCCCAGCCACGTCCCTCCTAGGTGTTTCGGCGCGGTGCGATGGCGCCCCGCTCTTCCGCCACAGCCTCCTTCGGCCTCACCGCTGCGGTGCGCCGACGCCGCACTCCATCGTCGTGGTTTATCTCGTTCCCTCATGGTGCAACAGCTCCGCGTCTCCTCAGTTTCCAAGCCACGTAGAAGATCAACAATAAAAAAAGGGGAGGAGGGTCAGCCATCTTTCTGTGGTCTGACCTCCTCCCATTATAACGATAGCAAGTGGCCAAGAATGAGTAATCACAACGAAAAAAATAAAGCGCAAATTTACTTGATTAAATTTGAACTTAACCCCTAACTCGAAGAAGTTTTCGAACAATGATCATCGCGTGAAACGGCGTCGCAAGGTGAAACTCTGTATATGTTGACGTAGAACGTCTAAGGAGGAAATGACGTCCCCCTTCCATTGATGCGGGGAGAATATCAAAAGAGGGTGGATCATCATTATTCTAAAAAAGGCATCACACACCTGCTGTGGAGAGGAAAAGAGACAGCACGTCGATCTCTCTATGCATTGACGGTGTTCTTCGTCGAGGACTTGACGTTCTTTGCGTTCTCCAACGAATAAGATGACGATCCTCAACACTTTGAGTATTCTCTCCCATGATCCTCCCACAATTAACAACCCCAAAATAAAATAAGGGCATCCTTATTTTATTAATACATGCCATGCGTTTTAAAATCTTAAAAAAAACTCAAAATAAAAATTAAATTAATTGAATAACTTTAATCAATAAATTTAATGCGAGATTTGACATACAGTTAAAGAGAAAGAGTGGGTGAGTTACAAATTAATGGGGTGTTATCCAACATTAAGAGTGGTTAGAGGAATTTGAAAAGGTGGGGCTCGTGTGTTTCCCACCTCACTAATACCCTATCAAGAGGAGTTAGGATTTAGTGGGTCCCACCTCAACTTCCACACGTAGGGTATTCTTACATTGCGTAGAAATAAAATTGCAACCTGTATTTTATTTCACTCTTCAATTAAACATCTTCATTTTAAAAAAACCTCCAGAGAAAACACAACTCCAGTTAATGTCTTCTTAAGTGATTACCGGCACTACAGTTTCATCGGTTCCCTTCGATTTCGATTATGAGAACCAGTTAAAATTTTAGAAAAACTCGCTTGTTCGTTCATTGAACGTACCGAAGATAAACTTCGGAAATTTATTCCGGTTACACCGGGACTTGGAATCTGGTGCCGTCTGAAACTGCGTACTCGTAATATCTCAAAGAATTTAAGAAAAAAAAATCCCTTGAAATTTATGGGTCTTTACATTACTCCCACCTCAGGGATTTACGTACTCGTAAGGATAAATCACAAACTAGAAAAACAAATAGGGGTACTGAGCACGAATCTGAGCCTCCCACTCCAAAGTTCTCTCCTAGAGGTTCTCATGATGCCACCTAATACGCACTAGAGGAGTAGACCTCCCACGTAGGACACTACCTTTTCAATCCTCGATCTCCACCAAGACCACTTCAAAAGTTGCCCCGTCATCGATGTCCAACTCCCCATGGTCAATGATAAGTTTTGGGTCATGCACGTATCTCCTCAGCTATGATACGTGGAAGACGTCATGCACCCGGTGCAACTGAAGTTGTAGAGCCAGATGATAAGCCACCTCGCCTATCCTTTTGAGAACCTGGAATGGACCGATGATGTATGGAGATAACTTGCCACCCTGGCCAAATCTCTGTAATTCGCGTCGAGGTGAGACCCGTAAGAAAACGTGGTCTCCATCCTCAAAATCTAGTGGTCTCCGCCTCCTGTCATCATATTACTTCTATCAGCTCTGAGCGATCCTCATCCACTCCTGGATGACCTGGACCTTCTCTGTCATGGCCTGGACCATCTCTGGTCCCACAAGTGCTGACTCCCCAAGGTCTGTCTAGAACATAGGTGATCTGCAAGGTCGGTCGTACAATGCCTCGTATGGTTCCATCCCGATGGTGGATTGGTAGCTGTTGTTGTACACAAAATCCACCATAGTTAGGTGATCCTCCCAGCTACAACCAAATTCGAGGACACATTCACGGAGGATATCCTCGAGAGTCTGAATGGTCCTCTTCGTCTGGCCATCTGTCTGAGGGTGAAAAGTAGTGCTCAGGCGTAATTGCTTCCCGAATGCCTCCTACAACCCCTTCCAAAGCCGAGAAGTAAAGTGATCATCTTGATTGCAGACGATAGATGATGGCACACCATGAATCCGTATGATCTCCTGAACATAGAGTCGTCCCAATCTCTCCACTAAGACCTGCTCTCTGATGGGTAAGAAGTTGGCTGACTTGGTGAGTCGGTCGACGATCACCCAAACAGAGTCGTGTCCTCTGGATGTTTGTGGAAGTATAGTCACAAAATCCATAGATACCTCGTACCACTTCCACTCCGGAACCTCCAAGGGTTGTACCAAGCCTGCTGGTACCTGGTTCTCCGCCTTCACCTACTAGCAGGTGAGACATCGAGAAATGAACTATACAACAACCTTCTTCATACCCAGCCACCAGTGCTATCGTCTGAGATCCTGGTACATCTTCGCCACTCCTAGATGTACTTATAAAGGTGAAGTGTGAAACTCCCTCAGCACCTCCTCCTATAATGCAGCTGGTACTATGATACGTCCTCTAAAAAGAACGATGTGTTCTCCTCTTAAAGAGAGTCCATCAGGTGCCTGTCCTATAGAAATCTGTGCACGCCGTATCTCACAGTCAATGTCTCCACAGTGTGCCTCTCTGACCCACTGAAGAAGTAGAGGTGTGACTGTAGGTGACTGAATGAAGGTTGCCCCATCTATATCCATGAATGATATCTACAAACCGGCCAACTGCTCTGTCGCCTCGCCAAGAAGCTGAATGCCCGTCCTCATGCTAAGAGAATCGACTACTACGTTCCCCTTTCCAAGAGTATAGACTATATGAAAGGCATAGTCCTAGAAGAACTCGATCCATTGCCACTATCTCAGGTTCTGGTCCTTCTGCGAGAAGATGTACCTGAGACTCTGGTGATCAGAATTGACTGTAAAGCGCTCTCCCATCAGATAGTGTTGCCACATCTTCAGAGCGAAGACAACTGCTTCTAACTCCATGTGATGTGTAGTATAGTTCTTCTCATGTTGCATCAACTATTGTGATCCATAAGAGATCACGGCCCGCTCCTGCATCAGGACACTCTCGAGTCCGGTCGCTGATGCATCGCAGTAGACTACGTACCCTACTCCCTCCTCTGGTAGCCTCAAGATGGGTGCATTGGTCAATCTCTGTCTCAGCTCTTGGAAGCTATTCTGACATCTATCTGACCACACAAAGGGTTTCCCCTTCTTTGTCAAAGCTGAAAGCAGTGCCGCAACTCTGGAGAAGTCTGGCACAAATCTCCAGTAGTACCCATCAAAACCTAAGAAACTCGGCACCTCCGTCACGCTCCTGGGAAGCTCCCAAGCTAGCACTGCCTCGATCTTCGTAGGATCCACCGCAACTCCCACCTCAGAGATGACGTGTCCCATGAACTGGACCTCATGTATCCAGAACTAACACTTCAAGAGCTTACCATAAAGCTGGTGCTCTCAGAGTGTTTCCAGTACAACCCAAAGTGGAAGGAGTGCCTCTCCTCAGTAGTCGAGTATATCAATATGTCTTCGATGAAGACTACGAAAAATCGATCGAGATAAGGCTGGAATATCCTATTAATGAGGCTCATGAACACTTCTGGAGTTTTGGTTATGCTAAAAAGAAAAAACCAAGAACTCATAGTGGCCATACCAACATCGGAAGGCCATCTTCTGCACATCCTCTTCTCGAACTCTAAGCTGATGATAGAATGACATGGGGTCTATCTTCGAGAACCATCATGCTCCATTGAGCTGATCGAAGTGGTCGTCAATTCTCGATTGTGGATACTTGATCTTTATGTTCACTTGGTTCAAGTGACGATAATCTACACACAGTCGCAAGCTCCCGTCCGCCTTCTTGGTGAAAAAAATTAGGGAATCCCATCGTGAAACACTAGGTCGAATTAATCCCTAGCCCTGCAAGTCCTCCTGCTGTACCCGTATCTCTCGAATCTCAGCGAGAGACATCTGATATGCTGGAGTAGATATCGGGGCTGTCCCGGGGTACAGGTCAATATAAAAGTCTACCTCTCTGCATGGAGATAGACCTAGAACGTCGTCGGAAAAATGTCCGCATACTGATCCTCCACGACAGGAAAACACAGACTTCGCACATCAACTTCTCCTAGGATGAGTCTAGCCAACTGATGAGTGATCATCTGTCCTATCCTATGCGCAAGTCCATCCTATGATAAAAAGGCTCCCTTCTTGCCGGTGAAGGTGAACCTGCTCCCATCGGGGCGGAAACAACGCATCTTGCACCTAATATAGTCGATCTATGTATGGACTGTAGATAAACAATCGATGCTCAAGATGACATCGTAAGGCCTCGACGATGCTACAAGAAGATCCCTGCCGAAGCTCTCACCTCATAGAGTAATCTCACACTGCTGAAACCAGTGTGTAATCATCGAGTCTGCTCCCGTAAGAGTCTCTAGCCATAAGGATCAAGCCAATGGCTCCGTTGTAATGTCCATGATCCGAACAAGGGTAGCAGCAATGAAAGAATGACTCACTCCTGTGTCTATAAGTACTTCAAAAAGGGTGGAGTAGACACAGATAGTACCTCAAATCATCTCAAGTGTGCTGTGGTCATAGGCCTCCACTGCCAAAAGCTGAGCATGCCTCTGTCCACCAGCTCCCTATGGTTGAGGTGGACCTCCATGTGGTGGTGATGGTACAGCCCCAAAGCATCTCCCACCACCTGCTGCATAGCCAGCTCCTCTTCCTCGTCCTCTTGCTCCCTACGGACCGCCATGGTCGAACCTCTGCCTCTTCCTGGGTGATCCCTCAACCATCTGCTTCTCGTCTGCATGGCGGGTTGAGCAGTCACGAGCCATATGGCCCTGCCCGCCGCATGCATATCATTATCTAATGCTCGTAAGACTGGCTCTGCGCCATGTGCCCCGCAACTTTGAGCTAGTGTCCTGAGGTCGTCCGCTTGATGGTCTGGTCCGCTTGGAACCCTGTGACATCTATTGACTGCCAGTTGCAGAAGACTCAGCTACATGCCGCCCTACTATAGGTCTCACTACCGATGTAGTCTTAGCATGAAAGATCTCTACGAGAAGGGCTCACTCCAGTACTCCTGCCAACATCAGAATGCTAAGGGAGATCATCGATACCCTGATCTCATGCCTTAGTCCCTGCTTGAAGGTTTGGGCCCAAAAGAATGGGTCCCATACCTTGTCCGTGGAATAGCACGAGAGATCGGTAAATCTCACTGTGTACTGGGCTACCGTCATGCTTCCCTGCCGCAGCTGCAGTAACTCCTGAATTCGCACCGCACGGAGGGTGGCTGGAACGAACTCTAAGTGGAAGAGGCTCTCAAAGCCCATCCAAAGGAGAGATGCCTCATCGTGCACCTGGAGCATCAGGGTCCACCATCTACCTGCTGCCGCATGAAGGAGAGTCGCTGGAAGGATCACCATGAGGCCTGCTGGTGTCCCAACTAACCTGAAAACTTGTACAACAGCCTCCATCCAATCCTCAGATGCTTGAGGGTCTGTCTCCCAACGGATCCTAGGCGGTCTCTGACACTGAAACTCATACAGTGCACTAAGGCGACATGTACTCTCAGTGGCTAGGTCTGGTGGCATCGGTGGCTCGGCGGGTAGAGGTACCGCCAGTGCCTTTACTATAATAGGGCCCCGCACTGAGGCCTCGTCGCTCGGTGGGATGTTGTCTCACACAAAGATCGGAACCCTAGCTGGCTGCCGTCATAAGGCCATCCTAAAAAGAGACAGGTGAGCCATGGTCAATATAGAATACCTGGTGAGATGACACAAGTAATCACAAAGAAAACTTTCGAAACACACACACAATCAATCTTTTCGTGCATTGATTCGGAAATCAGAAGTCAGGGTCCGGGTGTATGGATACGTCAGCCGCCGCACCAACACTGGACTCCCTGGACTGATAACCACACTCAATACCATTTGCATTATTGCTTCACATAGAAGAATGATTAGAGTCCTGAGTTTTGCGGTAGAACCGAACTCCTTTGATAGCAATTTGTCACGACCCGTCCTCAGGGCCCATGCCGTGACTACCCCATACCCGCCTTCCATAGGATAGGGGCTGGCGACTAGAACCAAAGGTGTAAATCGCCATAAAATGGTAAGAAATTTCCTTTATAATGTAAAAAAACACCACAGAGTACGTAAGCTGAGTAAACACTAAGTAAACTGAGTAAAAAATTACGTGCTGGAAAGCAAATGGGCCAGTATACAAACCCAAACTGAAGGTAAAGTAAAACTGAAATGAGAGTACAGTAGTAGAAAAGTAAACCAGCGAGTCCAAGCCGTCCTCTGGAAATATCACCAGAAGAGTGGGTACAGATAGCCTCCTATTCTCCTCACCTCCAGCCCTCCGCTCCGAGTAAGTCTCGTCCAGTGGTCCATCTCCAGGTACAGTCCCTCTCCATGAGCTCCAACCTCGATCAGCGCTGTCCGTAATCTACATCCAACACAATGTAGTGCAGGAATACCCTATGCAGGGGTGAGTATACGCTCCTCAGTAGGTACCCCGGGACCCTCGAAGGTATCCTAGAATCCACTAAGGATAAAACACAAAGGAAAGATACAATCACGAAGTAACAACCAACTCCACATAGGTATATGTCCATACATATACCTAACTCATCATTTCCAGTTCGGCTCCAGCGCATGATCCCATGTACAACCGAGTCTACACAGGAAAACATAACCCATTCCACATAGGAATTCACTACCCAATCCACACAGGAAGGCATAACCCAATCCAAATAGGAATGTACCACAATCATATCGATGATATTGACTGTAAGTTAAGACTCATCTCACATAGGTATACCTTTCGTAAGAAGATAGAGATGATCATATGTAGCCACTTATTAATCTAAGCTATCATACCCACATAGGATACAAGACCAGCTGAGCTATCGGACCCACAAAGGATACAAGACCAGCTACTCTGCCGGACCCACATAGGATACAAGTACAAAGTCAAATACTACTAGACCCACATAGGATACAAGAACACCAGTCATGTACTGCCAGACCCACATAGGATACAATAATAGTATTCATCACCATCGAACCCACAACGGATTCCAGTACGTTCGTCGTCACTGCCGAACCCACGAAGGATCCCAGTGCAGTCATCATTGTCGTCGCAGTCGCAGCGAGCTCTAGGGTTCCTGCACACAGCATGCTCGATTCTAGGAGGGTCCGCTCCACGATCCAAGGGGTTCAATACATCAACTGACACAAATTCCAGATTTGATGTATCCCAAAGTTCTGTCTCATCAAAAGGAACTCCACGCGACAGACAACACGTAAATCGGACGGCCGGTCTGAGAGTTATTGGCTTTTTCGTCCCAGGGTACTAGTTGTTTTTTAGTCAAAACTAAACTGATCGTACTCAAAATATGTCCAAACCTTGACCGGAGTAAGCCAAAAGAACCATATCACTAAGAGGAATCCAACAAAGTTGATGACACATCCACCGGACGTCCGAAGCACAAGTTATTAGTGTTTCTGCTCTGAGGGCCCGATTGGTTTCATGTTCGAACCAACTCAGCCATACCCAATGTTCTCCGAAACCTTGAGTGTCATATACTGAAATGACTCTCTCGATCCAGGGATCGCTACGCAACTGACGGTGTGTCGATCAGAGGTCTATAGACCATGATATGGGTGTTTGAACAGATCTGTCCGAAATTTGGGGGTTTGGGCCCGGACCGACCCGGCCCAAAACCCCATGGGTCGGCCCGAACCGAGTCCAGTTCCAGCCCATTTGGGCACGGCCCGACCCAGCGTTGCAGCCCGGCCCAGCGACGCGGCCCGGCCCAGCAGCGCGGCTCGGCCTTCGGCCAAGCGTAAATCGAAGGGGCGGGGGGGGGGGGGGGCATGCCCCCCTTGATTGAGAAACAGCCGGCCATTTATAGTTGTTCTTAAGTGAACCCGTGGGACCCATGGGGTCCCGCCTCCAGCTAGCACCGGCGGCCGGTTCAGCCGGCCGCTTCCCCGAACCACCTCGGCCATAGGCCATAGCTCCTCCCCGTCCGGCACGGCGCGACGACGCCGACCCCCTCCTCCGCGACCGTCCTAGGTGTTCCGGCGCGGCGCCGCAGCGCCGCGCTCCTCCGCCACGGCCTCACTGGTGCGGCACGATGGTGCCGCGCTCCATCGTCGTGGTTTATCTCGTTCCATCGCGTTGCAACGGCACCACGTCGCCTCCATTTCCAAGCCACGTAGAAGTTCAACAATAAAAAAAGGTGGAGGAGGGTCGGTCGTGTTTGTGTGGTCTGACCTCCTCCCATTATAACGATAGCAAGTGGCCAAAAACGAATAATCACAATGAACAAATAAAGCGCAAATTTAATGGATTAAATTTGAACTAAACCCCTACCTCGAAGAAGTTGTCTAACGATGATCATCATGGGAAACAACTTCGCGAGGTGAAGCTCCGTATATGATGATGGAGAACGTCCAAGGAGGAAACAGCGTATCCCTTCCTTTGACGCAGGGAGAAGATTGAAAGAGGGTGCGTCGTCATTATTCGGAAAAAGGCGTCACACAGTGGCAGTGGGGAGGAGAAAAGACGACACGTCGATCTCTCCTTGCGGTGAAGATGTTCTTTATCGAGGTCTTGACGTTCTTCGCATTCTCCAATGAAGAAGATGAAGATCCTCAAGACTTTGAGTATTCCCTCCCAAGATCCTCCCACTACTAAACAACCCCCAAATAAAATATGGTCTACCTTATTTGATTAACACATTCCATGCGTTTTCATATCTTCAAAAAAACTCAAACTCAAAATTACATTAATTGAATTATATTAATCATTCAATTTAATTCGAGAGTTGACATGAAATTAAAGAGGGAGAGTGGATGAGTTACAAATTAATGAGGGGGTTTGACAACATTTAGAGAGGTTAGTGGAATTTGAGAAGGTGGGGCTCGTGTGGGGCCCACCTCACTATTACCCAATCAAGAGGAGTTAGGATTTAGTGGGTCCCACCTCAACATCAACATGTGGGTTATAATTAGTTATAGTAGAAGTAAAATTGTTACACATATTTTACTACACTCTTCAATTAAACCTCTTCATTTTTAAAAACACCTCCCGAGAAAACGCAACTCCAGTGAAAGTCTTCTTAAGCGATTACCAGCGTTGCGGTTTTATCGGTTCCCTCGGATTTCGATTCCGAGCACCGGTACAAAAGTTAGAAAAACCCGCTCATTCGTTCATTGAACGTACCCAGGATAAACTTTAGAAATTGATACCGAGAACACGGGGCCTCAAAATTCGGTGTAGTCAGAAACTGCGTACTCATAAAATCCCATAATTATAAGAAAAAAAATATCCTAGAAATTTATAGGTCATTACAAAAAAACTGGTATCATTACATGAATAAACCATGATAAAATTGGGGAGAATAAAACTCACAAGGTTTCTTAGGATATGGATTAAAATATTTCACCATTTCTAGCATAATAATAAATAATCCTCATAAATAATGAGATTGTTGAAATAAAATATTACCACTTTGGCAAAATTGACTCATAGTCCACATGAGAGAATATCATTTCATGAATCATAAAAAAATGAAAGAAGGATATTCATTATATAACATGTCATAGGTAAGTGTATATATTTAGTAGATGAATAAAGGTGCATAACATCTCTTGTGTCTCAAAGAAGGAAAGACAAAAAATTACCTTACCGATTTGGTAAATTTTGAACCATAAATCCCATGAAAGAAATATTATCAAATAGATATGTAAATATGTATATATTTAAGTATATAAATCCTAGAATTAATTCAAATGTAGTGTATACACCCCAATAATGTAACTAGTGGTGAATAGGACGTGAATCTCAAGGAATATAAAAGTGAGATGAAGAAAACCCTTACCTTATGTCTTGACTTTCTTTGTACACATACAAACATTCTCTTCTTTGGGTAACTCTTTTATTTTTGCACCAAATGGATTACATGGATAGATATCATCCCCTGGATAAGATTATTGGTTTATTGGAGGTATTTTTAGGAGATATTTGGTTTGTGATTGGTTGATCCAAGTGTCTTGAGATTTGTGAGGAAGTGGGAGGGGTGACTACCTTTTTATAGTGAAGAAAGAGTGGTATTCTTGTAATTTTTTTAAAAGGAGTTCCACCAACAATTTACCATGAAAAGTGACTCCAATAATGAACCAAATTAAATTCAATGGAGTATTGGGTAGAAATATTAAAATCCAATGAAATTTGGAAAAGTTTCTAGGACATTTTGGCCCATAGGATCAAGGTTAAATCCCCTTTTAAGCTAAAATTTATCCATATAGTTGTAATAAAATTTCATTAATCTTACAAATATTTTTGGTAAAAAACTATTTTTACCATATTAGAAATTAGAAATTATTATTATTATTCAAAATATGGAATCTATTTTTCCATATTAAAATAATATAAGTGTCTGAGAATAATTTAAAATTAATCCCATAAATGGGATGACAAAGAGGGTTTTTAATGTAAAAATAATCAAATGTTTGATAATTTTTATATCTAAATGTCATTTGAAATTGATTAAAATGACATAAATTGTTTTAAATAATATTATGTTTATTTAATTAAACTTTTAAAATAAAATACAAATCTATTTATCTATCTAAGTAATTCATATGATAAATAAGTTTTGAATTAAAATTTAGCATTTTCATGATTCATCAGAAAATGAAATTTATCAGAAAAATATAAAAAAAATTCCCTATGAAAATTTTTATATTTAGATTCTTAAAAGGATGATTATTTTTTAAAATAACAAATTAAAATGTTTCATGAAATTATATTTAAAATGGGTTCACCTTTAAAAAGCATTAAATTTTCATTTTAGAAATATTTATCTTGTTGGATATAAAATTGGATTTATTCCAATATCATAACAAAAAAATATATTGTATGATTTTAAAAAATATTTATTGACTATTTAATAAATAATTTTTTTTTGAAAACATAAATCAAAATTGTTTTTTATGTTTCGTGAAATAAAAAGGTGTTTTTACGTAGAAAAATAATTTTCTTATAAAAGGAATTTCATTATTCTAAAATAGTTCTTACATTTATTTTTCAATAATTGATAACCAAAGGATTAATTTTAAATGCATTTGTAAAACATATTTTTATAATTTAATCAATCTCATTCATATCATCCATTATAATTGATCTATGATAATATTGTAATAAATTTAATAATAATATTAATAGTATATTTATGTTTTCTAAAACTTTATCTTGCTTGTGAAACAAGCAATCGAAGGGACTCCATATTCTATGTATCACAATCCAAAAATAGGTTTGTGTGTACTATAATATAATATAATTGTTTCATGTAGTGCATGGTTAACAAGATATTGTGTACAAAGATAGAATAACTTTGTGCTATCATATAACTCAAGATAAATTCAGTATTGCATGAAATGAAGAATATAAAAATTATTATAATAATTAGAAAAAAAAGTATTATCCCAAAAAAATGTGGTGTTATATTCTACCCCACTAAAAATAAATTTCTCCCTCTAAATTCATCTAAATTATCAATGGTTTAATATTTGTATATTCCCTTAATAGAAACCCAATAAAATGAATACTAGTGCTTCCCTTAAAAATGGAATTTTGGTACCATAACCATTACCCAATGTAACTCATAATAAGGTTTGCATGTTGGGAAATAAAAGTGGAAAGTGAAAATATGGACATGGAAGAAAAATCTGACTATAATTATTTGGAGGAGAGTGATAGGGAACATGGTTAGAAGAAAGTTAACATTCACAAAGGCAAAATTTTATGATGATTTAAGAAACCATTTGATTCATCAGAAAAGAATGTACAAGGACAACAATTTCATTTTTATGATCCTTTCCCTAGAGTTGAAGAATTATCTTGATAATAAATACATTCTTTATTTCATTACTTTTAATAAGTACAATCTCATCTTTTCATTATGCCTTGATCATTATCCACTTCATAAACTATTACATGATATGAATTTTGGGTTTTTATGACATAAAAACTAATGGATCAAGATGTCCATAATATTAATTCCATCTATCTCTACTTAAAAGTCAATAATTGTTATCTATTAAGCATAAATCCTAATTTGGAGAGATCATGCTTTATTCTCAAAAAAATCATGTGAGGTTCAACATAAACCACTCCATAAATGGTTAAGCTTATAACCACTCCAAAAGGTGGAAGTCCATGAAAAATAGAAATAGGGTCACAAAATATCTCAAAAACAACTTTGCAAAAACCCCCTTAGATAAAAAAATAAACTCTTAGTTGTACCATACCAGAAATCTGAATAATTTTATCATATATTTTTTTAACAAATGGTAATAACCTAAATTACTAGAAATCCTTATTGAAAACCTGAACATCTCCTTATTCCAAATTTTATGGTATATATTCTTGAAGTAATGAAATTTTGTAAACTTCTTCAATGATTTCATAAACCACTTATCAACAAATCGTATATCAGTTTTGATGTAATCAGTTCTATCCTATTTACTTACTCATAACCTAAAATATATTTATCCAAAAAACATTATCTCAATATCAATAACATATTTAGGGTTATCATACCTTATTCACAATGTCACCGTAAAATTAAATAACTTTTCTAGTCGATCAAAAACAACCTATATAATCTTTTAAATTCTGATAAAAAATAAAAACTGAACAAACATTATATATTTCACCATTCATATAACATACTTATTGAATCCAAATACATAAAAACATTGATTATTACACTTAATCCTTAAGACCATAAAAAATATACCACTCCTATTACTTAATATGTCTTTCCATTCACATTTCATATGTAGTATCCTCATCATCAGCAATATAACCATTACTCATACCACCTTGTTGATTCTCTTTATGAGATTTCCACTTGGGAGATAAATTTTCATTAAAAAATTAATTTAACACATAAAGAAACTAAAATTTAATTATATCATAGGAAGTTCAATATTATTTTCTATTTCATTTATATAACCCTGCATTTTTCCTTTTTAGTTACAGTATTTGTATCCTTCTTTTCCATAGTCAAAAAATATTCTTGTTCCTTTAAGACATTAACTTAGGTGGTTATTTCCACATTAATGGAATAAAGAAAACTGAATCTTCTTTCTTTCATGGTATACATTACCCAAAATCATAGAAGACTCCTTCCATCTATTCCTTGGTGAGTCTAATAGTTTCTTAAGGTTTACATTGACAATCATTTTCGGCGAAAAATAATTATATAGGTTCACAACATAGTTCACTCTAGTGATCATCCCACCTGACTACCCAACAGAAAATCATCCATCACATTCAATATTGACCCAGTTATATCAATTTTTTTCCTTGATTAAAAATTAAATACATATTGTAACAAATAATAATCATAGTGGGAAACTACATAATCATGAAAACCCACTTATAGGTCGTCTAAATTAGGAAACATTCATTTATCTATAAAACCTTTGGTCTATCCCAGGTTATTCATTGTCAACTTATTTTTAAATACATTATGATGACTCATTAAGAGATTGTGAATTACCAAATCATATCCTTCGGGATTATCAAAAAAAGTACCTAGTAAGGCCCGATTTCATTTACTAGGTTACACTCAAGTTAGATATGACACACCTTCCTAGAGTTGTTACTCATGGGTAAATATGTTCCAAAATAATATCCACTAGTAGTATCCAAATAGGGATGTATTTCTTGTAAACACCATGACATATCCTCTACCAAAATTCTAAGAAAATCCTATTGTTTTCATTATCCTAATACTGATCCTTAGACATTTACTTAGGTCCCTTATTATTTTTTTCACATCCTAGTTTCCAATGGTTAACTGAATCATTTCTCTAACACCAATTATAATGAACCAATATTAACATATATATAAATTACATATTTTTTGTGGAATTCATAATACATTACACAAACAGACACCCAAATACAATATTATGTTAATGTATTTGGAATCATAGAAACATAAACACTGGTACACGAGTGAGATAAATTATCTCTACTATATTCTACAATAATATAACCACTATTATAAAAATCATACATAAAATATATCCTCATAATCATAGTAAGGAAACACAAAAAGGGGTGATATCAGATGCTCAATAAGTGAAAATAAGTGACATATGTAAACATAAACATGAGTATAAGGGTATGAGAATGTGATCATAGAATTATAGGATCATACCCTACATATCAAAGATAATAAGCACAAATCACAGAATAAATATTAGTATTTAATATGGAATGAACCATATCGGAATAAAGATAAAAATCCATGAAGGCATACCATATGAGTAGGAAATCGAATTATAGAAGACATATAATCATGTAATAGCATTCCCTATAATTCAAGAGGCACTGATAGAACTTTCTAAGGTACTTCATGGGAACTACTCCTACTAGGTGAAACACACCACCTTTCCTGATCATAGTCCATTACTTTTAAAGGATTGTATTTCCCCATATTCCCATAGTGGATCAGGTTTCCATATCGTTTATTGAGTTTCCCCATCTTCCAATAGTCGATAAAGACTTTAAAATTGATTTGAATCATTATTAAATGACAAATAAATCTTTACCCAATGGATTATAGGGACATAGAGGTCCCTCCCATTATAAAATCATATATACATGTTTCGTAAGATAATAAAATTTTCATCATATCATGACCTATAAAAATAGCTTTGTTTCAGAGAAATTATATCATAACCCATGAAATGAAATGGGTATCATAAAAATTTCATCATATCATTACCTATGAAAAATAGATAGGTCTCATAATAATTTCATCATGGAATAAACCATGAAAATAAGAATGTTTTCAAAGAATGTAACTAGTGTAATGGAAATAGGATTTATAAACATCTTTCAATTAAAACATAAATCATTCAAGGAAGAATATGATTGGTATTCATGGATCATGTCCTTCAGAAATGCTTAAACTATAACACTGTTTTTTTATCTTAGATAGGAAAAGAATTTTGAAACATCACATTGAATATTTCTTAAGAAGATATTCATTCTTGGAAATCATTTTCATGAAAACATTTCAAAAATAATTTTATTATAAATAATGATTTTCAATATTATTCAAAAAAATTATTGGGGAAAATATTCTTTCTTCTTTGAAAAATGTTTTTTTGTAACATAATTAATTGTGAAAAAAATTATTTTAAAATAGAATTTAAAACATGTAAATCAATTTCAACTTTTTTAAAACCTTTTTATTTGACAATACTCTAAATGTAAAAATACGTCTTGAAATCATTTATGGAACATTTTTCTTTGGAAATACTTTGAAAACATTAAAATACTGCTAGAAATAATTTAAGAAACGTTTTTACATGGAAATAATTATAAAATATATATTGTAATAGTAAAATAATTTTAATTATATTCTTTGAAAATAACATTTTTGAAACATATAAATAAGGAATTGAATAATCTTTAAAATATATTTTTAAAATATATATTTTTTGAAAACCTTTTAACTTGAAAACCACATAAAGTACAAAAAATTCTAGAATATTAGGAAAAAATATTATTTTCTAATAAAGTTGAAATATTTTAAAGTAATCATCATGGTAATGATGGTATTGATGGTGGGTAAATTTGTACATGCCGAACATTCCATATGCACCGTAAAAATTTCATGAAAGCACCATGATCAAAAATAGACAAGGAGGTTCCTTTTAAAACCATATTTCAAATTGTAAAACATGGGTAAAAATTTCCTTTAATTATATTAGGATATTATTAATGAATTTATGAAAAAATTACAAAACATAGTTTATAAGGAGCACATATCTCTAAGTGAAAGACGAAATAAAGTATGATTTTCATAAAAAAAAATTCTTAATTTTCTTAAATCTAAAAGATTGGAAAAATGGTACCATGACTTGGATATAACATGAATAACTAAAAGATAAAAAAATTAATGATAATTCTTAATAAATGGATTATAATAATTCCTAAACGGTAGAATAATCATAAACAATCACATAAAAATTTGAGATTAAAGAAATAAACTATTATATCTTTAGAAACCTTGTCTCATAATCCGCATGAGAGAATATCATTACATAAACCTTAATATATCATGAAATAATCATATTCATGATAAAAAATTTTAGAGGTAATTTTATTGACCAAGTGGGAGAATATAGGTTCATAACAAGTCATGTGTCTTAGAGAAAGCAAATTGAGACAAAAATTACATTACATACTTGGAGACTTTAGAACCATAAACCCTATGAAAGAAATATCATAAAATTGATATCTAAATAATCATATATTTATTTATATGAATCACAGAAAACATTTATGAGAATTATATACACCACAAAAAGGGAATCGGTGGTGAATAAGGCATTGATCTCATGGAAAATAAATGTTAGATGAAAAAAACCCTTACCTTAAATCTTAACTTTCTTCATCCTCGTACAAACCTCCTCTTCTTTGGGTAACTCCTATCAGTTTTCACCAAAGGGACTAATTTTATGGATTTATACCCAAGTTTTGGATACTAAGTTTATGTTAGGTATGTTGATGAGCTATTTTTGTAGAGATTTGTGAGGAGAAAGTGGTTTGAGATGTGTCAAGAAGTTGGAGGGGTGAGTGCCTTTTTATAGTGGACGAGGAGTGACATTTTTGTAATTTTTTGAAAAGGAATTTCAGAGCATGTTTTTCCTATGAAATTATTCTCCAATATTGATCCAAGTTTTATTTAATGGAGAATAGGTTCAAAATATGAAATATTAATTTATTTTGGGAAGTGTCTAGGTCATTTTGGACCTTATGATTAAGCTTTAGTCCCTTGATAAGCTAATTTTTCTCTTAATCGCTTTAATTAATTTTAATTACATTCACTAATATTTTTTGTCAAAAACTATGTTTACCTTTTTATACATCATAAAATATTATTATTGCAAATACGAAATCAATTTTTTTTAATTCCAATCATAAAAGTGGAAGAAATTATTTTAAAATAAATCTCGTAGACTGGATGAAAAAATTAATTTTTAAAGTAAAAAAGCACAAAATCATTATATGTTTATATATATTAAATGAGAAATTATTTAAAATGAGCTAAATTTTATTTAAATATAATAAATATATCAAATTATAAAATAAAACTAAACTAGAAATAATATATCAGTATTGAATTAAAATGCATTATTTTCTCCCGATTTATCAAAATATGAAACTCGAAAAATAACAAAAAAATACCCAAATTATGTTTTGATATTACAATTAAAAATGTGATTTTTATTTTGGGGATTACATAATAAAAATTTCAAAAATAATATTCAATATTGGATCTCCATTAACAAGCAGTAAAATTACCTTTTAGAAAAATACATATTGATATTCATAAATTAGGATTTCTTCAAATCTTATACTGATCAAATATATTGGATGAGTATAAAAAATAATCATTGAATATATAAAAAATAAATTTAATTTAAAAGTTTCATCAAAAGATTTTTTTTAAATATTATTGATATAAAATGGTGTTTCTATGTAGAAAAATAATTATATTCATAAAACAAATTTCTTTACTCTAAAATAGTACATTCTTTTATTTTTTCTTAATTTATAACCAAATGATTCCATTCCAATACATTTTTAAACCATAGTTTCATAATTTAGTTAATATCATTCATATATTACATTCTAATAGCAATGTGACAAATATAAAAAATAATATTAATATTAATAGTATATTTTTTCGGTAAAACATTGTATTTCATGTGCAACAAGCTATCCATGGGAATCAGTATTGTGTGTAACAAAATATAAGAATAGTTTTGTGTGTACCAATAGTAAATCTAACTATTGTTATAGTACAAGATTAACTTGGTGTCGTATAAAAGGAAAGAATAACTTGGTGGTTTCATATAATGGAAGATAAATTTAGTATTTTTAGAAATGAAAAAAATCAAAAAGATTAAAGTAATTATAAAAAGTTCACAAAAACATTGGGTTTTAATCATAAATACTTGATCATAGATAGAAGTAATCAGTATGAATCATTAAAATATGAATATACCTGCTGAAAATTATGTCTACACATAATCTTATGAGTATAGATAGATACAACCATACTTAGACAAAAAAAAGTGACAAAATATATTCATCATCATGTCCATTATTTTCATCATCATATCTTGTGATATAAATATCAAATTATTCATTTTATTTAAGGGGTATTATGTACCAAACTTTTCATTAATCCTAACCCATTTATATATATTCCACAATGTCTAATTTTTTTTTTCATTTTTTATTACCTTAAACCATGAATAGAAAATGGGATTCATCAATATTTAAAAAAAATATTAAACAACCAAACAAAAAAAATAATAATATTGGTTTCCTTGGATAATGTAAAATAAAAGTATATTTTCATTGAGGAAAACACCATAAAAGGTCATCGAGATAATTCATGAGGTAAATAAACTTTTCATTTTGAAATCTCTTATTTAAAACCTAAAAATCTACAAAATATTAGGAATATTTTTTTGAAAATAACAATGGATTATTTGAAATTAATATTGAATTAAAATAGTAGTCATGATAGTGGTAGTAGTCATTCATAAGCTAAAAAATATTTTGTTCATAAATTTGGTAAAAATTATTCATTTAGAAAATGAAAATAAGATTAATTTAAAACCTTTTTTTAAATACCAAATATGGGTAAAAATGAATTTATTAAATCATTTTAGAGAATTAAAATCATTCTTTCATTTTATTTAATGTTAATATAGACATAGAAGAAAAATATACCTGACAAAAGAGGAAACATAATTTTTTTTCATAAAAAAATTTTATCAATCATTTTAATAACTAAAGAGTTTAAAATCGTATAATCACATGAAAATTTAATGAATAACTAATGGATATTATAAGGCCCAAGCCTTTAACCTTACTTAAAATTGAATTAAAATAATAATTCACATTGATGATCTTTTCAGGTTTAGAGTTTTTGAGAATTAGGACATAACTAGTACATCTCAAAAGATTAAAAAGTAGACACTTATACTATGTTTCCATAAAATAAAAACTCTTAAAAAGAAACATGTATAGTTCCATGTTTTAGATAGCATGAATTTCCCTTGATCCCATCCTTGACACTATTCCACATTAAGTCCTATGAAAAACATTTCAAAAAAACATGGGGTGAGTATAAAAAGCTCAGTAAGGGATAATGAATGAAAACTGTTAGTTTTTCAAAACAACAAGTAAACCATGTATACTTTATCAAAGTAATACTTTTCACCTTTATGAAGTAGTAAAAAACTCTTCACTGAATAAAAGGTCATTACTTACCCTTTTTAACCAAAATATTACCATAAAACCCATATAAAGAACACATAACATATAAAGGTAACTTGGGACATAAACATACTTAAGTGGAATAACCATCTGGTCGACTTCCACACATATCACTTAATGGAATAGCCACACGGACGACTTCCATACCCAATGCATTGGAGGTTATAACGTAACCACCCATCCTAGTATTCACGTAACCACTTGTAATATGGTTTATCATGTAACCACGCGTCAAATGTCCAAGTAGCATTATAAAATCATAAGACATAAAACAAACATAATGGAAAGAAAACATTTCCACATTTCGATCACAATATATCACTTAAATATATTGAAATAAAAAATCTATTTTAAAAACCATTTTCAATACCAAAATACATAAAAGAGTATATGGTATTTATTTCATTTTGAAAAACATTATGGCTTGTTGATGAAGCCAAAAACCAAATAATACTCGCGGCGGCGGAAAAAGGTCGTTGTCACCGCGTACGTTAAAAGAAACATTCCTTTTTATTGTTTTGTAAAAAACTTCATAGAAATAGATTCTTTTTGTATAAAATTAAAAGTAAAAGGGATTTATACACCGTATAAAGGAATGTTTTGTATAAATCAAAATATGCCTCAATGCAAGGAGATTGAGACGAAGTCCCTTACCTTGGGTCTGACTTGATTCGATCGTTCTATAACGTCCTGAATAATAAACTAGAGTTAATTTCTACTTTCTTATGAATCTTTTTAAAGTTCATTATTCCTTTTATTTCACGTATTTCCATGTTATAAACATTATGTAATCATTTAAGTTAATAATGTTTGTTTTGTCGATATTTGGTTCTTAAGTCGAAAGTGGACTTCTTACAATTACATGTTGTTCATGTGGTCAAAGGTTCGTTATATTCAGAATGATATTCATGATTTGGATATCATATATATCATATATATCCAGAATATACATTTATTTATAATATTACATAATCATTTAGAGGTAAGAAATGAAATGCACCGTTCATGGAGACGGTAAGCCGTACGTACGAATGAACGCTACTTTCATTTCTATGTCATATTAATGGAATTAAAAATAAATTAGAGATATTTATATTTTAATTACATAATTATATTAATAATTTAGATGTAACATAAATAATATATATCAATTATATATATGTACTTATAATAGTACATTACATTTGGGTATGAGAAATGAAATGCATCGTTCATGGAGACGATAAGCCGTACGTATGAATGAACGCTAATTTCATTTCTATCTCATAATTTAATTGAAATAAATAACAATGATACAAAGGTATATTATAATTCCAGTATAATATCATATATAATATCATTATATCCATCCTTTATACATCGCACGTATGGAATTAACGAATCAAATCACTTTGAGGGGGCGGTAGTCCGCACTTCCTGAAAAGAAATTATCGTGTTTACCCACAATGGAAACCATAACGGTATTCCACAACTGAAAAATACAGAAGCTTAAGTAAAACATAAACATATTTTATATCATATATAAATATAGTTTCATATTAATGGCCACCATTGAAGGTGTTATATGAGTATTGAACAATCATCATTTCGTGAGGTAGAAAATCACAATCCACAGAAACATTATGTTCTTTAACCATTAGTTGAAGGTTTGGGTAAGTGTAGCTCGAATAATTCTTATAAAAACATACTAGTATATTGAGGATACTGGTGTTGTTACAAAATAAGTGAATAACAAGAGTTTAGTGGGTTGGAGAAGCAAAATAAAACATAAGAACACTAGAGAAGACACTACCTTTAAAATGGGTAACTCTTTTGGATTTGAGCTCAAAGGCATCCTTGAGAAGACTTCTGCCCAAAGTTAGGCCTCTAGGGGTAAGAGAGGGATTTGGAGAGACAAAATGGGTAGAGCTTGTCCGAACCAATGTCTTGAGAGGTGTGGGTATGGTGGTAGAGTTGGGGGTGTTTTATAAGAGGAGAGGAGGGGCACTCTTGGAAAGTTAAGAAGAGATACTTTATTATAAAATTAATTTTGGATGAAAAAGGTCCCACAATTATAAATTTAGAGGATAAGGTGATAAAGGTTCGGAATACACCCATCCAATAGGTTTTTGACATGTGTAGGTCTTATATTTTACATTATCTTTTCATTTTATTTAAATCGCTAAATAATTAGGTAATCGCTACATCATCATGGTGCCATAAATAATTTAATTTATTTATTTTCTAAAAAATAAAAAAATATCATGATGTAGGAAATCTATTTATCTTTCTAATGAATATTTATAGTAAAACATCTGACTTGTATAACCCCATTTAAAAATTGTTTTAGTAAAATAACTCATGTTTGTGACATCTTTATTTTAACATTAAATAAAAAGATATTAATGTCATTTTCCTACCAAAGTGGCTACATGGGGTCCCCAAGTATACCCATGGATTTTCTTGGTCGGAAATGACACATCCAATAACGGTAGGACATGTTTCTAGGTCATTTCATATTATTAAAACATTATTTTTACCTTAAGTTACACTAATTACCTCTAATCGCGATTAATAAACATAAAGGTTACTATTCACCAAAAAATTATTTTAATCCCATTGAACCGCATTTTAATTATTAATGAAAACCATTTATGTTGGATTTTTGAAATTCAAAACACAGAAGTGGTAATGTTTCATTTAAACAAAAAATCGCTTTTTGAAGTACCACTTAGTTGTTTCAATATTCATCAAAAATTGAAGTTTTTCAAAAAAAATAACAAAAATTCACCCTAAGCTATATTTGATATTCCGAATTCAAAAATGTTGTCTATTTTAAAAAATTAAAAACATATAAGTTGCATTAATTAATTTAATAATTAATTCCCGCTGTCAAACCAAATAGCGTGTTTTTATGAAACAAAAAGTATCAAAAGATTGACACTAGTTTAAGTCTGATTTCAAAGTGAAATTAATTCCAATGCCCACAACTGGATTAAATGGTAAAAATATATTCTAATTCACTTTAAAAAAATTAAAAAGATAATCTAATAATATAAATAAATTAAATTAAAAAGAGGTTTTGAATTAAAATACAACATTTTTCACTATTCATTAAAAAAAGATCTTTATCGGAAAAATACAAAAAATTTAAACAAAGTAAATTTTGATGTCCCGATTCTAAATAAGAATTTTATTTGGTCCAATAGAATGTATAAGAGTGACCAAAACTAAATTTAAGTATGGATCTCCATTAAAAGGAAATAAGTGGACCTTTAGTGGAAATTAGAGTATATATGCCTAATGTTGAATTCTTTTCTTATTTTAAGCCTTTATCTTTTGTTGGACAAATGTAAAACCATTTAACAAACATATATAACCATATTTTATTTGTTTCTATTCATTACTTCCAATACAACAGCTACGTGTTAACTTCCATTTAAAACAATATTATTTTATTACTAGTGTGCAACGAAAGATTTAAAAGAAACTCTTTGTTGCGTATAGGATACGCTATCGAACATAGAAACCCATTTAAAGTTAAATTAATATTTAATTAACAAATATTAATAAATATGAAAATGTTTTATTCATTATTTACCTGGGATGTTACATCCTTCCCCCCTTTTTGGAATTGCGTCCTCACAATTTTATTCACTTATCAAAATAAGTGGGGGTATTTATCCCTCATAGCATTTTCAGATTCCCATGTTGCCTCTTCAACCAGATGGTTTTCCCAAAAAAACCTTTACATGATTAATCACCTTATTCCGCAACACTTGCTCCCTGTGGTCAAGAATCTGGACTGGTTGTTCTTCATAAGAGAGATTCTCATCCAACTAAACTACCTCCGGGATCAAAACATGAGATGGATCTGTCATATACTTTCTCAACATCGAAACATGAAAAACATTGTGTACCTGAGATAAAATCGGAGGTAAAGACACTCGGTAAGAAACTGATCCAACTTTCTCTGGAATTTCTTATGGTCCAATGAAACTTGGACTCAGCTTTCCTTTCTTACCAAATCGCTTCACACTTTTCCACGGTGAAACTTTGAGAAAAACATGATCACCTGCCTTGAAAGATAGATCCTTCCTCCGGTTATCCGCATAACTTTTCTATCAGCTCTGAGCTGTTCTCATGTGTTTCTGAATCAACTGAACATTTTGTGCCATCTCTTCTACCAATTCTGGTCCTATAAACTTCCTTTCACCTACTTCATCCCAAAAAGCTGGAGTTCGACACCGCTTCCCATATAATGCCTCAAATGGTTCCATCTGTATACTAGAATGAAAACTGTTATTATATGAAAACTCAACCAAAGTATGATATTGGTCCCAACTTCCCTGATAAAAATAGAGCACGCACGTAGCATATCCTCCAAGGTCTGAATTGTTCGTTCTGACTTCCCATCTGATTGTGGATGAAAAGTTGTACTAAAATTTCATTAAGTACCCAATTACTTATGAAGGCCTTTCCAAAAGTTAGAAGTAAACATGAGATCACGATCAGATAAAATGGAGAGGGGAACTCCACGCAACCTGACTATCTCTTTAAGATACAATCGAGAAAGTTGATCTAGAGAGAATGTATCTCGAATATGAAGGAAATTAGAAGATTTAGTCAATCGATCAACAATAACCTAGATTTCAATATTACCTCGAGATGTCCTCGGTAATCCCAAAACAAAGTCCATTGATATATTTTCCCATTTCTACTCTGGCACTGGTAATGGCTGAAGCATCCCTTTCGGTAACTGCCGCTCTGCTTTAACCTGCTGACAAGTCAAATATTTCATTAAAAAATCAGCAATATCTCTTTTCATTCCATCCCACCAGTAATACTCCCGCAGATCTTTGTACATCTTAGTACTACCAGGATAAACTGAAAACGGGGAATTATGAGCCTCACATAACAACTCATTCTTCAACTATGAATCACTAGGCACACATAATCTCTTCTCAAACCTAAATACACAATTCTTATCAATGTTAAATTCAGGAAACTTACCCTTCTGAACCAGCTCTACCTTTTTCTGCAACTCACTATCTTGCTTCTGTTCTTGCTTAATTATGTCTGATAGGGATGATCTCACTGATACCTGAAACAAAACAAAAGAACTTTCTTCACCAACAACTTCTATGCCAAATTTCATCAAATCAAAAACCAAAGGATCTCCTTCCAAACATAGCATGGTTAATAAATCATTTCTTTTTCTACTCAAAGCATCATCCACTTTATTTTCATTTCCCAAATGGTAATTAATTGTACAATCATAATCATTGATTAATTCTAGCCATCTCCTCTGTCTCATGTTCAATTCTTTCTTAGTGAATATATACATTAAACTTTTGTGATCAGTATATATTTAACACTTTACTCCATACAAATGATGCCTCCAAATTTTTAAAGAAAAAACAACAACCGCTAATTCCAAGTCATGTGTAGGGTAATTTACCTCACGAGTTTTCAACTGACATGAAGTATAAGAAATTAAATGATCATTCAGCATAAGGATACAACCATGTCCTTTCAATGAGGCATCACTGTATATAACAAAATCACCATTCTTGGAACGAAGTTCCAAAACTGGAGCATTCACCAATCTTCTTTTCAACTCTTTCAGTAGTAACCTGAGTCAACTGAGCCATCATTGTAACAAACTATTTAGTTCTGATTCTGACCATCTTAGGATACTGATTTGAAATGTCATTTCCCTCTGTATGCCTTCCCAAAAAATCTGTTATGTTTCCTCTATGAAAAACCATTCTTAACACAGAAATATCTTAGGCAAAGAAACATGGTAATCTTTAAATTCTATATCATTTCAATTTGACCATAAAAAAATATTTTTTGATAATCATTTAATAGAATTCTACCCCCTAAATTTTTCTAAACAGACCTCTGATACCAACTATAAGGCCCCAGCCATAAACCTTACTTAAAATTGAATTAATAGAATAATTACTATTGAGGGTATTTTCAGGTTTAGAGTTTTATAGAATTAGGACATAACTATTACATCTCAATAGATTACAAAGTAGACACTTCTACTAAGTTTCCATAAAATAAAAAAATTTAAAAAGAAACATGTCTAGTTCCATGTTTTAGATAGCATGACCTTCCCTTGATCCCATCCTTGACACAATTCCACATTCGGTCCTGTGAAAAACATTTCAAAAAAACTTGGGGTGAGCATAAAAAGCTCAGTAATGGATAATGAATGAAAACTGTTAGTTTTTCAAAACAACAAGTAACCCATGTATACTTTATCAATGTAATACTTTTCAGCATTATGATGTAGTAAAAAACTGTTCCCTGAATAAAAGTTCATTACTTACCCTTTTGTAACCAAAATACTACCATAAAACCCATATAAAGAACACATAACATATAAAGTTAACTTGGGACATAAACATACATAAGTGGAATAACCATCTGGTCAACTTCCACACATATCACTTAATGGAATAGCCATACGACCAACTTCCATACCCAATGCATTGGAGGTTATAATGTAACCACACGCCCTACTATTCATGGAACCACTAGTCATGTGGTTTATCAAGTAACCACCCATCAAATGTCCAAGTACCGTTATAAAATCATAAGACATAAAACAAACATAATGGAAAGAAAACATTTCCACATTCTGATCACAATATATCACTTAAATATATTGACATAACAAATCCATTTTAAAAATCATTTTCAATACCAAAATACATAAAAGATTATATGGTATTAATTTCATTTTAAAAAACATTATGGCTTTTTGAGGAATCCAAAGACCAAATAATACTTTCGGCGGCGGAAAAAGGTCATTTTCATCGCATACATTAAAATAAACATTCCTTTTTGTCCTTTTGTAAAATGCTTCGTAGAAAAAGGTTCCTTCTGTATAAAATTAAAATTCAAAGGGGTTTATACACCATATAAAGGAAAGTTGTGTATAAAAATAAATATGCCTCATTGAAAGGAGATTGAGACGAAGTCCGTTACCTCGGGTCCGACTTGACTCGATCGTTCTTTAACGTCCTGAATAATAAACTAGAGTTAATTTATACTTTCTTATGAAACTTTTTAAAGTTCATTATTCCTTTTATATCACTTATTTCCACGTTATAATCATTATGTAATCATTTAAGTTAATAATGTTTGTTTTTTCGATATTTGGTTCTTATGTCGAAAGTAGACTTCTTACAATTAGATGCTGTTCGTGTGGTCAAAGGATCATTATATCCAGAATGATATTAATGATTTTGATATAATATATATCATATATATCGAGCATATACAATTATTTATAATATTACATAATCATTTAGATTTAAGAAATTAAATGCACCATTCATGGAGACGGTAAGCCGTACGTATGCATGAACGCTACTTTCATTTTTATGTCATATTAATGGAATTAAAACAAAATGAGAGATATGTATATTTTAATTACTAAATTATATTAATCATTTAGATTTAAAATATATCATATATATCCATTATATATATGAACTTATAATAGTACATTACATTCGGGGATAAGAAATGAAATGCATCGTTCATGGAGACGGTAAGTCGTACATACGCATGGACGCTACTTTCATTTATATCTCATACTTTAATGGAAATAAATAATAATGATATAAAGTTATATTATAATTCCAGTACAATATCATATATAATATCATTAAATCCATCCTTTATACATCCCACGTATGGCATTAACGAATCAAATCACTTTGAGGGGGCGGTAGTCCGCACTTCCTAAAATGAAATTATCATGTTTAACCACAATGGAAACGATAAAGGTATGCCACAAATGAAAAATACAGAAGCTTAAGTAAAACATAAACATATTATATATCATATATAAATATAGTGACATCTTAATGGCCACCATTGAAGGTGTTATATGAGTGTTGAACAATCATCATATCGGGAGGCAGAAAATCACCATTCAATGAAATGGTATGTTGTTTAACCATTAGATGAATGTGTGTTTAAGGGTTTCTATAATACATATTATAACAACATCCTAGTATATTTATGATACTGGTGTTGTTACAAAAGAAATGAATAAAAAGATTTTAGGGGGTTGGAGAAGCAAAATAAAACATAAGAACACAAGAGAACACACTACCTTTAAAACGGGTAACTCTTTTTGATTTGAGCTCAAAGGCTTCCTTGGGAAGACTTCTGCCAAAAGTGATGCTTCTAGGAGTAATAGAGGGATGTGGAGAGAGAAAATTGGCAGAACCTGGCCGAACAAATGTCTTGAGAGGTGTGGGTAAGGTGGTAGAGGTGGGGGCCTTTTATAAGAGAGGAGGGGAACTCTTGGAATGTTAAGAAAAAATACTTTATTATAAAATAATTTTTGGATAAAAAGGGTCCCAAAATTATATATTGATAGGATAAGGTGATAAGGGTTATAAATCCACCCATCCAATTGGTTATTGACATGTGTAGGTCTTAGATTTTACATTATCTTTTCATTTTATTTAAATCGTTAAATAATGATGCAATCGCTGCATCCTCATGGTTCCATAAATAATTTACTTTATATAATGTCTAAAAATTATAAAAAAAATATTATGATGTATGAAATATATATAGGTTTCTAATGAATATTTATAGTCAAAAATCTGACTTGAATAACCCCATTTAAAAATTGTTTTTGTAAAACAACTCATGTTTGTGACATCTTTATTTTAACATTAAATAAAAAGATATCAGTGTCATTTTCCTACCAAAGTGGCTCCATGGGGTCCCCAAGTTGACCCATGGATTTTTTTGGTCGGCCATGAATCATCCAATAAGGGTAGGACAAGTGTCTAGGTCATTTCATATTATTAAAACATTATTTTTACCTTAAGTTACACTAATTACCTCTAATCGTGATTAATAAACATAAAGGTTACTATTCACCAAAAAATTATTTTAATCCCATTGAACCAAATTTTAATTCTTAATGACAACAATGTATTTCGGATTTTTGAAATTCAAAACACATAATTGGTAAAGTTTTATTTAAACAAAAAATCTATTTTTTAAGTACCACTTAGTTGTTTCACTATTCATCAAAAATTGATGTTTTTTAGAAAAATACCAAAAATTCACCCCAATCTATATTTGATATGCCGAATTCAAAAATGATGTCTATTTTACAAAATTAAAAACATATAAGTTGCATTAATTAATTTAATAATTAATTCCCGCTGTAAAAACAAATAGCGTGTTTTTATGAAACAAAAAGTATCAAAAGATTGACACTAGTTTATGTCCGATTTCAAAGTGAAATTAATTCCAATGACCAAAATTGGATTAAATGGTAAAAATATATTCTAATTTCACTTTAAAATCAATTCAAAAGATAATCTAATCATATAAATAAATTAGATTAAAAAGAGGTTTTGAATTAAAACACAACATTTTTCACTATTCATTAAAAATGATCTTTATCGGAAAAATACCAAAAATTTAATCAAAGTAAATTTTGATGTCTCGATTCTAAAGAAGAATTTTTTTGGTCCAATAGAATTTATAAGAGTGAAAAAGCTAAAATTAATGATAGTTCTCCATCAAAAGGTGATAAGTGGACGTTTAGTGGAAATTAGAGTATATATGCCTAAAATTGAATTCTTTTCTTATTTTAAGCCTTTATATTTTATTGGACAAATGTAAAATCATTTAACAAACATATATAATCATATTTAAGTTGTTTCTATTCATTCCAGCTAATACAACGTCTATGTGTTAACTACCATTTAAAATAATATTATTTTATTACTATTGTGCAACGTAAGATTTCAAAAAAAAACTCCTTATTGCGTATCGGGTACGCTATCGAACATAGAAAAACCTTTAAAGTAAAATTAAAATTTAATTCAAAATTTTTAATAAATATGAAAATTTTTTATTCATTATTTACCTGGGATGTTACAGATATGCAAATAGATTTTTTCAAACTTATATTATCTATATAATTTCCTATAAAAAACATAGCATAAAATATCATGAAATGAAATAATAATGGAACATATGTCCCTTAACTCAAGTCTAGTATTTCATTGTTTTCATTATAAAAATATTTATAATGTGTATATAGGTTTAATATTTCCTCTACTAGAAAGCTAAAAAAATATATTTCATACTATATATTATTTACGTTTTACATTTTATAAACAGTTTATTAAAAATTATTTATTAAATTCTCTTTTCTTGGTGATACCTGCTTTGTATTTCATGTAGATTTCAGTTTATTAGTTTCAGACCTTGTAATTTGATCATTTTTCAGTAACCTAACATATTTATAATATTTAATTATTATCATTTGTATTCATTGTAAACACATTTATGATTGTTTATATAAATCGGTGATGAAAAATTAATTACATCCCTTCGTTGAGATGGTAGTCCATAAGTATGCATGAGTGATGTTTGACACTTTTAATGGATGGAAAAAAGATAAATAATAAATACAAAAAATTTTAAAAAATAAAACAATATCAAAAATATTGTATATATTTATTAAATCCATAATTTTAACCATATATATGAAGTGGTAATGAAAAAGGAAATGTATCACTTCATTTAGGTGGAACTCCACTTGTATGTAGGAGAGATGTTTTCTATTTCCAATGATATAAAGGAGGTGGTTAATGGTTATTCCATAATCCTTTTAAAAATTAATTATATTGGAGACATTTATGACAATTTTTTTGAATAAGTACTATAGGTTTAGAGTAATTTGAAGATGAAATAAAATATAAAGTACATAGTTAAGAGAAATACCACATCATTTAGAAGCCTCTTTTAGATTACTCTTTAATCATAGAAAGGATGACATTTTGGAAATACAATAAGATCCATGGAATATGGAATTAACATGGGATGTTATCATAGAATGACATGGATGATCTAGAGGATTCAAAATTTAGGTATATAATAGGATAAGATGTTACCTTTTATAAGATAGGGAAATGAAAGAATTGTAATTAGTTTAATGATTAAATAATACCTATATATAATAATCATGTCACATGGAATTATGGAGACCCAAATTTTAATATATATTGTTATAGTATCTAAATATCTCACAAAATCACAGTTATACATTTTTTGGTTTCATTTTAATAATTTTCACCTAGTTAAACCACTTTAATCTTTTTTAAATCTTAACCATCATTACATAATTTTTTTACCATGATAACATAATTATATGACCAAAATTAAAAGGATGCATATAAAAATTGGTAATTATTATTCATCACATGGAATCTATTTTATAATATTATATTTAAATAGTTCTCAATAATTCATTTTAATATAATAATAAAAAATTCATAATGAACAATTTTTTATAAAATACTAAATTTAAACAAAAAAACAATTTACATAGAAATATAGTAAAAAATTTGGTTTCTGTGAATTTTTGATTTTTTAATAATTAAATTAATGTTTTTATAAATTTTTATCAATCTAAAATTGAATGTAACCTTCCGACCATACCATTAAATGAAATGATATAAAAATCGATTTATATTTCAATCAAAATATAAATTCTCTTCAAAAAAATCATTATTTGTTTCCAAAATTCTAAACAATAATTTAAAATAAAATTTTGACAATTTCAAGATATTAATGGTTAAAAAATAGTCATCCAATTGGATAAAAAAAGTTTTACAGATATTTTAATTCATTACCCCACAATTTGAACCTTATTTAACCCTTACTATGGTGGGGAATCATTAACAAGGATAATGATCATAATAATAAAAAATTAAGTTGACCATAACGAATTATATTAAATATGATAATTCAGATAATGAAAGTAATTTTAAAATATTAAATTTCTATCTATGGTATAAATTCATTGTAAAAAAGTCATGAAAAATAAAATGAAAACTATTTTTAAAAAATAGTACTTTGAAGTATAAAAATAAAATTATTATTATTCGATGGCTTATAAAAACCATTATATGAATGTTAAATTTTTTTTGAATTTAAAATATTTAAATTTACATAACATCAATCATAAATTGTGGTTAGTTTATTTTATTAATATCAAAAACCTTGGGTAAATTAAAAAAATCAGAAAAATCTTTCTTTTACATTCAAATGTTTTTATCATAATTTCTAAAAAGCCTATAACTATTAAATTAATTTTATTCATGTGTGAATAATAATTTTACAAAATTAAGTTAGTATTATTCATCCCCACCAATAAAAATTCTCAGCGATAACTGTCACATTAAATAATAGTATTTTAATAGAAAATCTTGGATTGTTTAAACAAGACGTTTCATGTAAAGAAATCCAAACAAGAAATAATATTTTGTTCCTCAATAATATATAATTTAATCTATGTTCGTAACATTATATCAACATAAAATAATTTTAACTTGAAATTCCATCACTCTAATATAATCATAATAGGATACTTATTCCTCATCACATCCTCTGGTTCCCATATAGATTCTTTAAATTTATGGTTTCACAAAAAACATTGACTATGTTAGTGTTATTATTCCACAACACTTTCTATCTTTGACCCAAAATCTACCTCATTTTTTCTATATATGATAGGTCTTTCTCTATTTTTTTTACCTCTAAGTTTATTCCATATGAATGATATAGTTTTTACTTCCTAAGGAGAGATACATGAAACACTTCATGAATTTGATAGATTCTGTAGAAGTTCCAAGCAATATGGAACCACCTTAATGTTATCATAATTTTTAAATGGACATATATATATAGGGATCAAATTTCAGCTATTTCCAAATGTCATAACCTATTTATAATCATATATTCATACCAATACCTTTTCACCCACTTCAAACTCTATATTTCATTAATGATTGTCAGTATAAATTTTATGTGGACTCTAAGATTCCCTAATGTGGTTATAAAGAGGTAAAAAATTATATACCATTTCTCCAACTAATTTAGGTCTTGATTGCATTGTTTATAAAACTAAATTATATAACATTATATTTCTAAACATACTAAATTAGAGGGATTCATTAGAATCCATGGGAATTATTTATTGAAATATATTTTTGGAAGAAAACTCAACTAGAGAATGGTGTTGTTCCCAAAAACGTTTAAAATACATAGAAAATTATTTTGAAATATCTTCTAGGGTTATAATGGTCATCTTGTACTGACCAACATTGTTGGAAAATATGAGATAGTAAATAAAAATATGTATTGTGATCCTTCTAAATACTTTTCCCACATATTGAGGAAAATGTCAGATCCTAATTAGATATAATTTCTTGTGTTACATCATGAATCCTTACAAATTCCTTAATATATATCTATAAAAAATAATTAAGATAGAAATATTCCCTAATTTTAAAGAAATTTTCTAAATTTCTAAGGATATTAAATACAAACCAAATTTAATTATTTCCTTTTGATGCCTCGGATAGTCAAATGGACAAATTTGTGGTGATATTTTCTCATTTACATTATATTATAAGTAATGGTTATAACATCCCCTTAGATTCTATTCTCTCAAAATTAACTTGGTGCAAGAAAAAAACCATTATACATACTTTTAAAATATCCATTTCCATTTTATCCTACTATAAATACATCTTTATATCTCTATACATCATTCTTATTTTATGAATATTTGAGAACAATGAACTATGAGTGTCGTCCAATAGCTCCTACTTCATGTTTTGTGTTGATAAGACACATAATTAGTTCTTAAAACATATCAACTCATCACAAAGAAAATTTATCTTGGGAAAATTTCTCACCATCATCTATAGTTTATCATTCTAATTTTGTGCCTATTAAATCTAAACATGGATTGATGGATAAATATTCATCACAGAAAGATATTATATGTCCCCTTTGAAAACGATTTCGTGGTCTATCTTCTACAAATACGTATGGATTTTTTATCTTTCAATCCTTATTGTGGATAGACTAGCATTGTATTTCTGAAATAGAGCATCAACCACCTTGTTCATCTTCCCATGGTGGTGGTGTATTTAGAAACTAGAATACATAATAAATTAAAAATATATCCTTTTTTCATATTCATCTTATTCCATATTAATCTATAATTCATCCTTTTATAATCAGTATACATGTCACATTTTTCTCTATAATGATCAAGTCTTTATATTTTCAATAAAATCACATCCTATTCATGATCCAAATCACGATTTAGGTAATATTTCTATTGTATTTTATATTTATGAGAGGCATAATATATCACCATATCTCTTGGAATGAGTAAGGATACAAGTACTTTTTTAATGCCTCGTTATAGATCAAAGAAATAGTCTCCTCTATAAGGTAGTGTGAGTACATGTTCCTTGACCAACCTTATTTATTGCTTGAATTTTTTATCACATCCATTGATCCATATGAACATCATTCCCTTCCATGTAAACTTTGTTAGATAACTATATATCCAAAGGAAATCCCCAAAAAAACATCATTACTATCCATCAGAACAAAGAAAAAAATGGATATCAATTACTATGGCTAGTCTGGGACATTGGACAATAAATTATACATTTAAAAGATCTCTGATATACCCTCACATGAGATTATATAACCTAATAATGAAACCTAATATAGTCAAAATTTACATTTGGAAACTAATTTAATACAGCTACCCATTCATAAGCGTGTTCAACATGATATAAAAAGGATATTTATGATTGTAATTTCACATTGAATACATAATTATAAAATCAATAAAACTATCAAGAACTGATCATGGTAATCGATGAGGAATCTATTCATTATAACCCTAAAAATAATAGTTGAATTTCAGAGTCTGGTTGGAATTTCTATAAATTCATAATGAATATACCTTGTAAAAAAGGTCTACTATGGTATACCATCCTTTAATGACAATTGGTGATATTCGTATTGAATTTTAATTGTTTAAATATATTGATAATCATTTATTTGATCAAATAATTCATCAATATAGGGTATATGATAATTTTTTTTGATATTTATATTATTAGTATCTCAATAATTAATGCAAAGACACATTGAGACATCATTCTTTATTAATGAACAATAGGTGTGACCCATAAAGGAATGCTCTAGCATATTAAATTTTTTTATAGATCCTCCTAGATTGGAATCATCAATTCTTATAACTTCAATTAAGACCATTCTACATGCAGTCATTGAAATTGGTGAAACACATGGTATGAGTTCTATTGAAAACTCAACTTCATGATTTAGGGGATGACTATGAAATTATTCAGTAAATACATCATCTTATTCCCAACCAATAAGTATATCTTCAATCTTGAGTCTTTCCACAATCATTTATGAGAAATATACCTCATGAATACAGAGTAAAACCCAATAAATAGAAGTAAATACCATTAAACTTTATTATTCATCCTTATAATTATTGAAAATAATAGGTTGATTCAGAATATAGAATACATCTTCCCTAACTCATAAATTTATATGGGGTTTATATTTATAAATAAAATATAAGACCAAAATCACATACAATTCAACTAGAGGGATAGTTATAAAATTTTTAGGAATCACATTCCAACGTACATATCTTGGGTCGGAACTATAGACTATAGATGGGATCAAAGTTCCATTAGGGTTTTTATTGCTGACTCAACACCAAATGATTAAGGTGGTGATTTTATAATTCAATAAAATTATTTAGATATATAATATTGGGAATAACCAGAATCCAATAAGTCATTTTTAGTTATAGACTAGAATCTATGTGTACCTTTCATCACATCATTCTCTCAACCCCCATTTTTTGGTGATAATAAAGGACTCTTCTTTATCCTTTTTAGGGGGTTGTTGAGTCGTACCATACTATTTAGAACATGTACTGGGACATTTTTTCCCATAATTATTAATATCCCTTTATCAAAAATAGTGAACAACGTTATTCTAATCTTTTATATAATCTATTTTATTTAAAGACCTTTTAATCCCATTCGATAATCACTATATTGAAGTCTAGCATATCCAAAATTATTTAATTTCTCTATTACTCTAAGAAAATTTCACAAGTTATTCCCCTAAAATTTTTGCATGTATGTGGATGGAATTTCTTTCCTCCATGGTGTTTACCTTTAATGTTTCCATGAAGAAATATTTTTCTATTATTGTCACTAAAACCATAAGAATAATTTGAGTTCACTTTTTCTATTCCAACCTTCAGAAAACATTGAATTATTTATAATAATTACCATTGAATCTTATAGATAATTAATTTCAAATACTAGGATCAAATATGATAAATAGTCAATCAATTTTTTCATGGAGTCTATTTTATTGACAATTTATTTCCTTAAAATACTTATAATGTTTTCTTTATAGGTTCTAATGGATTTGTTATCTTCCTATTTCATAACATAGCATCCCTTATCATCATAATACCAATATTTTTATGAATTTATTTATTTTTAAATAGCCTCTCAAACTCCTCCCATTCCATTGATTTTATTTCTTCTTGTTGTCTCATGTTCTTGATAATATTCCACTATTGATCATATTCTCTTTAAATGTGATAGTCCATTAGGGAAATTTATCATGGTTCAAACTCTGAATAAATGAAAATATCTTTTCAATTTCATTGATCAACTATTCTAAAATTAATAGTTTATAAGACCCATAAAATGATGTTGGATGTTTCACAAAAAAATATTCAATTTAATTTTTCTTCCTCAATAGATAATTTGGATGCTCAACATGGTCAGTGTTACCAATCATAGCTTGGGAGAGTTTAGTGATAATAGTTATAAGATATTTAATCCAATCTCTAAAACTATTTTGTTTATCATGAGGATGGTCATTACACTGGCCTCCACGTTCATTTTACACATATTTCCTTCTAGTTCTAGCTATTTGATAAACCTAAAATAATTTTATAATAATAAATGTGAATAATAATATATTCACCAAAATAATTTCTTACACTTCCTAACTATGAAAACCTGTTATCACTTTTGAAACATTAATTTTAACCCACACCATCCATAGTCATAATCTATTCAAATCCATCATAATGGTTTATAATGGAAATGAGAATTAACCCAAGAATATGCCATAATAATATCAAGATAGGGTACAGTCTTAGGCTCCCTCATTATACACTAGTGAAGATCAAGTGAATAACAAATATTCCCCATTTATAGGAATAGAACCTAGGTTCAAATGTGTCAAAATCTCATCAACTTTAGAGTATCTATACATAAATTTTTTTAGAGGAAAACAAAATTCATTTCATTACCATAACATATGATGTTATTCTTTTCATAGTATTATCCTAAGGGTTCTCACTATTGTTTTCTCATTATAGTTTAAAAAATAACTAATCCTTTCTATGATACCAACAATAAAGACCCAATCATAAAAAACATAAATAATACATCATTTTTTATGAACATTCTATACATATAAAAAATATACACCACTGGATACAATAAAGGTTAACTGAATGTGGATAATAGATAAATAATCAAGTTATTTATTAAATGTATTTGGGGTTTTTCTTAGTGGTAAGAACCCCTTAATTATACATGAAAATGGGGGTTCAAAACCCATTGGTTGCAGGCTTCTTTAGCAGTTCTGTAGTAGTGGTGGTACTGTAGCAACGACAGGTACTATAGCGGTGGCAGGGCACTATAGAGGCGGCATGGTACTGTAGCAATGGTGGGTACTATGTGGGGGTTCATATTAGTACAATTTTTCACTTAATAAATATTAATCAACTGTAAACACTCGAAGATGGAAAAAATAATAAATGGAGATCTCAGATCAATATGGATAAACATGGGTGATATCAATCATATAAGAGCATAAAATGATCATAAGTGTATCATAAAAAAAATAATTTTTTTACCTCAACAAAAAATATTCATACACCGAAAATAATAGTCCATAAACACCAAAATCAAGTCGTATCTGGAAGCATGTAAAGTATTGTTGTTAAAGATGTAATTATAATTCAAGTGTCATAACATAGGAATAAGGTATCATAATTATATAAAATATTATTATTATTAGCATAGATAACCACAATAATTTACATACAGACTCTTGTGCGCATAGCTAGAAGCAATCATACTCCCACATTATGATATTCATAATCATGTCTAGGCACAATTTTTTGGGAATAAATAGAATTAATCAAACTCTCAGATAAAATTTTTAACAAATATATTCTTAATCAGTCCACAAATATAATTTTCATATCACGAGAAATCAATATCACATTATCCCATTAATTTGAGGCCTTTACAGACCCACCTATTAATGAATCATAACCCATTTATATGTTTGTAAAATGTTCTTGAAAACATTTATCATTTTTTCATAGGTTATGTTGTGAAAATAAATTGGGTTTTATCTAGATTTAATCATCATAATAAATATCAATCTACATGAATAATAATAATGGTATCATTTTGTCATGTCCTTATTGAAGCATAATTACCAAAAATTATTTTTTTCTCATAGATTAAAATACCTTAAAAGACCATATGAACATTTATTGTGGAAAAACTATTCTAATTATGACAAAAAAATTAAAATATAAAATTTTATACTATATTAGTAAAAAATATATTTTAAAATAAAAAATTAGTTTTTGTAATCTAATTATTAGAGAAATATTATTCATGATTTTAGTAAATCCTTTTTTTCACTATATGTTAAACAAAGTTTCCATTAACACATTTTTTAAAAATAAGACATTTAGAAAATAAAAAGAACATTAATTTTATTTTATTTTTATGAATAAAATTATTGGTAAAATTTAATTTAATCAATTATTTTATAATAATAACAACATTCTTGAAAAATATTTAAAGATAACATGGACATGAATGAAAATTATTTCTGACCAATGTTGAAATAAAGTCTTTGTTTCCAAAATACTTTTTCTCAGTTGTATTATGTTCCAATGATATTAAACATAGATATGAAATGAAAATTACATGAATTAACATAATAGAAGAAAATATATGAGGTTTATAAGATAATACCTATATAGTTTCCTTCAATATAATTTTAGCATATATAATCTGTATAAGAAATGAGATTGTCACATAAATATCTTACCTCAAGTATCATATTTCTTCATAGAAATTTGGACCTATTAAATATTATATATAATTTAAATTTAAATATAATAAAAAACTCATATACATCAAAACATATATGATTTACCTATAAAATATTATCACCGATTTATAAACAATTCATTTTAAAATTCACATTTCCAGGAGATAACTACATTATTTTTCATGCATGTATTGGTTTAGCAGTTCTAGTTCATTTACATTGAGCATGTGTAAATCATATCTTGAAATTTAATCATAAAATAAGTATCTTATTTAATCATTATATATAATGTTATGACTATTAATATAACTTTATAGTAGAGGTCGTTTCTACGTACGCACGAGTGATGTGTCCACTTTTCGATGGATGGAATAAAATAACTGTGAATAATAATTAAATAGTAATTAAATATAATAATATAATATTTATTCGTTAAATATGTGATTATAATAAGTAATTTTAAGTGACAATTAAAAATGAAATTCATTGTTTCTTAGAGGTGGTAGTCGCAGGAGGAGTTTTTTATTTTACCATAAGATGAAAAGAAGGTGGATAATAATTGTTCAACCATCTTAATTACAATCCATTGTATTGAAGATACACAACTTATTATTTTATAAGGCATATCATAGCTTATATATTGTCAAAAAATATATAATATTTAAATTATGTGATTAAGAGATATACCTCTTTGTTGAAAACCCTCCTTTGAAATATACCTTATGTATTAAATGGATAGTATTTTAGAAAGAATAGAATATATAGGGTGTGAAATGGAAACTAGTATGGTATGAGGGTTGTTATTGGATAATATAGGACACCCAATTCTATTTCCTATTAGTTTATTGGAAATTTCCTTTTATACGTGATGTAGAAGACACGATTAGAATTACCTAACAGACCAAATGATGTATATTTATATATATCATAATCATATAATGTGGAACAAAGAAAATAAAAATTAAAATATAAGATGTTATTGGGTTAAAATGAAATCAAAAAAATATATTATACATGTTTTTTATAAAAGTTAAGCCTTATCTCCTTGTTAAACCACATTAATCTCATTTTAACAACAACTGTGAAAATATAAAATTTTTACATGATTACAAAATTGTATTACCAAAAATAAAATGGTACTTATTTTTTTTTTGAAATTATGATTCCAAATTTTGAATCCATTTTATTATATTAAATTTATATTAGTGGAAGAAATTAATTTTTATATAATAATGAAAAATTCCTGAAGACATGTTTTTATGAAAATAGCAAATGTATGCGTTAAAAAACTTTTACAATGATATAATGTAAAAATTTGTATTCCATTAATATTTTAGATATTAAATAAAAAATTAACAATTTTTAACTTTTTTACCAACATAAAATTCAATTTAACCTTCCAACCAAACCCTAAATGTAATGTCCCAAAAATAGTTTTTTACATGAACTAAATATAACCTATCTCCACAATGGTAAAGCTTGAGTTACAAAATTCAAAATAATGTTTTTTTAAAGACCCGTAAAATTCAAGGAAATTTTTTGTCTTATTTTTATTTGTGATTTTACAAGACCGCAATTTCTGAAGGCACCTGATTATGAGGCCTGGTGTTCCCGGAATCATTTTCCGAAGTTTGGCTCGTGTAAGTTTAGTGAACGAACGAGCGGGTTTTTCTAACTTTTGAACCGGTGCTTGGAATTGAATTCAAGGGCACCGATGGATTCGTAGCGATGGTAATTGATTAGGAAAACATTTTCCAAAGTTGCGTTTTCACGAGAGAGGTTGATAAAAATTGTGGAAGTTTAAATAAAAATTGAACTACAATTTTTATTTTTTCTAAGTGGATTAAAGCTTTGGGTGGAAGTTGGGTAACTACCCAAATTCCCATGGGAGGTTATGAGGGTGGTGGGTCCCACACGAACCCCACCCCTTCACATTCCATAACTCTCTCACCTCACAATTAAATTTGATAACATAAGTTTTAATAACTTATGATATTGATGAAGTGTGTTTAACGTGAGTGTTTGAATTTCAAACTAATTTCAATTTAATAATATAAGTGTGGGCTTATTTTATTAAGGGTTGAATTCTTGTTGTGGAGTATTTAGGATAAAAGGATAAGGAACTTGAGAAACTTCTTCTTCTTCGATGAAGAACGTGAAGAACACATCGATCTCCAATGAAGAATGCCGAGTCCTCAGAAACCGACTACGCGATGCCGTGTACTGCAATGCCGACGACGTCTTCTTTCGCGATGTCTCTTTCGGCGACAGATTTTCACTGACGAATCCTTGTTCGACGAACCACCGTTCAAGCTACGCTAGAGGTAGGGGTTTATTTGATTTTCTTTCTGTGATTTACTCCGTTATATATCCGCGTATATTTGGACCGCATGCTATTGATTTATAGGAGGAGGCCGGACCGCACAAACACGGCCGACCCTCCTTCCCTTATTATTTTCTTGTTGTTGCGGTATGAAGGGAAGTGACGTGGTGTCGTCGCACCACATGGGATCTTGCGGCGAGGAATGCGCGGCATCGTCACGTCGCGCCGTGAAATTGAAACAAGTTGTGTCGCCGTCACGTCGCGCCGGAGAACCGCAAAACCATCTCGGCCGGAGCGGCGCCGCGGCGGAGGCGTGCAGCGTCGTCGCGCCGCAACGGATGAATGAAGGCAGTGGCCAGTACCGGGCCGCGACGGAGCGTGGGAACCAGTGGCCAGAAATCGGGCCGCTGGTGTTGGAGCAGGGAGGGGACCGGCCGTCGCCGGTCCCGTGGCGGCAGAAACCGGCCGGCCAGACAAGGGAAAGCCGGAGGTTCAAACCCCCGTTCGGCCAGTTGAGCGGCCCCCATTAAGGGGGACCGCGGTTACAAATAGCGGGGGGCAGCCCCCCCCCCCCCCCTCCGCTCTCCAAACGGCTTGGCCGTTCTGCCGAGATGCCTGGCGCCGCGCGCCAGTGCGATGGGCCACCGGGTCAACCCATGGGGTCTCGTGCCGGGTCGGTTCAGGCCCAAAACCCCGTTTTTGGACCCACTTCGGTCTTTTGAAAATATCTTTGGCTACGGACATTTATGGATGCACCGTCAATGGCGATGCGATCCTTGGATCGAGACGATCATTTCGACATATCACACTCAAGGTTTCAGAATACTTTGGGTTCGGCCGAGTTGGTTCGTACACGAAACCAACCGAGCCCTCGGAGCGGAAACGCTCATATCTTGAGCTCCGGACGTCCGATTGACGTTTCATCGACCTTGTTGGTTTCCTATTAGTGAGACAGATCTTTTGGCTTACTCCGCCCGATGTTTGGATGCAGGTGGAGTACAGTCGGGTTGGTTTTGACATAAAAACCAACCGAGCCCCAGGGACGAAAAAGCCAATAACATCCAGACCGGGCATCCGATTGACGCGTCGTCTGTGACGCTGAGTTCCTGTTGACGATACGGATCTTTTGGATACATAAACTCCGTACTTTGTGTTAGTTGATGTAACAGCCTCTCGGCTCATGGAGCGGACCCTCCCGAACGAGCTTGCTATGTGCGGGAACCCTAGTGCTGGCTGCAACTGCTACTACAACGACGACTGTACAGAGATCCTCAGTGGATTCGATGGCGATGGCTACAGCACTCAGTGATCCTACGTGGATCAGTGCTACCGATCCTGTGTGGGTCTGATCCTGTGTGGGTCAGCGCTCAGCGGTTCTGTGTGAGCCAGCGCCTACAGATCGTGTGTGGGTCCAATCATGTATGTGTCTTTGCGGGGGTTAGTTACCTATCGATCCTGTGTGGGTCATTGCGGGGGTTAGTTACTAATAGATCACGTGTGGGTCTTTTCGGGGGTTAGTACCTATCGATCCTTTGTGGGTCCGATGGCTTTGGTGAATTAGTGGATATATCTGATCATCACTATCTTCATACGAAGAAGTATACCTGTGTTAGCTGAATTCTATTTTTCTTTCCTTTGTGGATTGTGTTGTGCTATCCTGTGTGGATTACGTTTTTCTTTCCTGTGTGGACTGGGTTGTACTTGGGATCGGATGTTGGAGCCAAACGAGAATTGATGACTTAGGTATATGTATGGGCATATACCTAACCAGTTTCCGATGTTACTTCGTGATTGTATCTTTCCATTGTGGAATTTGGGAGACCTTCAGCGGTCTCAGGATCCCTACTGAGTAGCTTATACTCACCCTTGAACGAGCTATGCCCGAATTACATTGTGTTGGTTGCAGAAGACGGACAACGCTGATCATGGTTGAGGCATGCAGAGCAGGACGGTACCAGGAGGTGGACCACTGGGCGGGACGTACTCAGAGTGGACGGCTGGACCCGAGAAGTAGTGGAGGCTATCTGTACCCACCCTTCAGGTGGGATTTCCAGTGGACAGCTCGGTGTTGCGGCTTTACTTTTCAGTTGTTATTTTCCCTTCCAGTTGTACTTCACTTTCAGTTTGGGTTTGTATACTGGCCCACAAACTTTTCTGCACTACTGTTGTACTCAGTTTTAACTTAGTGTTTACTTCTACTACTTTCTTGCTCTGTGGTATTTGTTTAAATTACAAAGGCAATGCCTTACCTTTTTACCGTGAATTACGCCTTGGTGCTAGTCGCCAGTCCCTGGCCTATGGAAGGCGGGCTTGGGGTAGTCATGACATGGGCCCCGAGGATGGGTCGTGACAAATTGGTATCAGAGGAGTTTGGTTCTACCACAGAACATGGGACTCTGACATTTTTCTATGTGAAGCAATAGTGTTAAGCGTATTGGGTGTGGTTATCAGTCCAGGGAGTCCAGTGTTGGTGCTGCGGCCAACGTATCTGTACACCAGGACCCTGACTTCTGATTTCTGACTTAATTCATGAAACCATTGATTTCATGTGTGTTTCAAGATTTCTTTGTGATTACTTTATGTAAGCTCACTTGGTATACTGTTTGACTGTGGCACACCTGTTTTTTTTTCAGGATGGCCCCACGATTGCAGCCAGCTAGGGTTCCGAGAGTTGAGCATGACGACAGCCCACCGAGCGATGAGGCCTCAGTACGGGGCCCTTTGACAGCTGAGGCATGGGCAGTACCTCTACCTGTCGAGCCACCGATGCTTCCAGCCCTAGCCGCTGACGATGTACGTTTCCTTAGTGCACTGCACGAGTTCCAGTGCCAGCGACCACCCAGGTTCCACTTGGAGACGGACCCCCAGGCAGCCGAGGACTAGCTGGAGGTAGTGGTGAGAGTTTCCAGTTTAGTGAGGACACCGGCAGACCTCATGGTGATCCTCGCAGCGAGCCTACTACACGCGGCAGCAGGCAGATGGTGGAGCATGATGCTCCAGGTGCATGATGAGGCATCTCTCCTCTAGACGGACTTTGGGAGCCTCTTCCACTCTGATTTTGTCCCATACACCTTTCGTGCAGTACGCATCCATTTGCTTCTTCAGCTGTGGCAGGGAAGCTTGACGGTAGCCCAGTACTCAGAAAGATTTACCGATCTCTCGCGCTACTCGACGGACATGGTACGGGACCCATTCTTCCAGGACCGGACCTTTGAGTAGGGATGGAGACATGAGATCAGGGCATCACTGATCTCCCTCAGTATTCCGACTTAGGAAGGAGTATTGGAGCTAGCACTTTTGATCGAGAGCTTTCTTACTAAGCCTTCTTCAGCAGCGAGACCTACCGCGGGGCAGCACGTAGCAGAGTCTTCTACAGCAGGCAGTCGAGGGATGACTCATGGGTCCAGGAAGATGAGACCCTCAGGAAGACGACCTCAGGACACTGGCTCACCTGTGTGGGGCACACAGTGCGGGGCCAGTCTTTCGAGAGGCAGTCAGTGCTACTCATGCGGCAGGCAGGGCCACATGACTCGTGACTGCCCGACCCGCCGTGCCGAGGAGCAGTAGACGGTTGAGGGGCCACCCAGGAGGAGGTAGGGGGTTGATTGTGGCGGTCCGCAGGAAGAAGGAAGACGAGACAGAGGAACTGGCCGAGCAGCAGTTGGTGTGCGACGCTTTGAGGCACTACCACCACCACCAACATGAGGTCCACCCTGGCCACATGGAGCTGGTGGGAAGAGACACGCACAGCTCCAGGCAGCGGAGGCCTACGACCACGGCGCACCCGAGATGATTCGAGGTACTATCTGTGTCTATTCCACCCTCGCTGCTGTTCTTATTGACACAGGAGTGAGTTATTCTTTCATAGTCGCTGCCCTTGTTCGGAGCTCAGAGATTTCGACAGAGCTGTTGGCTCGATCCTTACGGCTAGAGACTCATACGGGAGTAGACTCGACGATTACGCACTGGTGCCGGCAGTGTGAGCTTACTCTAAGAGGCAAGAGCTTCGGTTGGGATCTTCTTTAGCAGCGTTGAGGCCTTACGACGTTATCTTGGGCATAGATTGGTTATCTATAGTCCATGCTCAGATTGACTGTATTAGGCGTAAGGTGCGATGTGTACACACCGACCGAAGCAGGTTCACCTTCACCGGCGAGAAGAGATCCTTTTCATCACAGGATGGACTTCCACATAGGAGAGTAAAACCCATAACTCATCAGTTGGCTAGCCTCATCCTAGGAGTAGTTGACGTGTGGAGTCCTAGTATTCTTATAGTGGTGGATCAGTATGCAGACATCTTTCCCGACGACGTTCCAGGACTACCTCCTCGTAGAGAGGTAGACTTTTATATTGACTTGTACCCCGGGACAACCTCGGTATTGACTCCAACGTATCGGATGGCCCCACTGATCTTCGAGAGCTACGGGTATAGTTGGAGGACTTGCATGGCAAGGGTTTCATCCGACCCAGTGTTTCACCCTAGGCTTCCCCGATTTTGTTATCCAAGAAGGAGGACGGGAGCTTGCAACTTTGTGTCGACTATCGTCACCTGAACCAGGTGATAGTGAGGAACAAGTATCCGCTACCGAGTACTGATGACCTCTTCGATTAGATCAAGGGATCACGGTGGTTCTCGAAGATAGACCTCAGGTCAGGCTATCATCAGCTCAGAGTTCGAGACGAGGACGTGCAAAAGACGGCCTTCAGGTGTCGGTATGGCCACTATGAGTTCTTGGATATGCCATTCGGCATAACCAATTCTCCAACAGTGTTCATGGACTTCATGAACAGGATCTTTCAACCATACCTCGATCAATTTGTCATGGTCTTCATCGACGACATTTTTATTTACACGACCACTGAGGAGGAGCACGCCTACCACTTGCGGGTTGTACTAGACACACTCCGAGAGCACTAGATTTATGGAAATCTCTCGAAGTGTCAGTTCTAGATACGTGAGGTCCACTTTGTGGGACACGTCATCTCCGAGGCTGGAGTTGCGGTGGATCCTGCGAAGATCGAGGCAGTGCTAGCTTGGGAGCCACCCAGGATCATGATGGAGGTACAAAGCTTCTTGGGACTTGCTGGATACTATCGGAGATTGGTGCCAGACTTATACAGAGTTGCGGCACCACTCCCAGCTCTTACGAAGAAGGGGAAACCCTTTGTGTGGTCAGACAGATGTTAGCAGAGCTTCCAGGAGCTGAGACAGAGATTGACCAGCGCCCCTATCTTGAGGTTTCCAGAGGAGGGAGTAGGGTAAGTAATCTATTGTGATGCATCATGGACCAAACTTGGATTTGTCCTGATGTAGGAGCAGGCGGTGATCGCCTATGGATCACGCCTATTGAGGCCGCATGAGAAGAACTACGCTACCCATGACCTGGAGTTCGCAACAGTGGTCTTTGCTCTGATGACATGGCGACACTACCGGAGGGGCGAGTGCTTTACAGTCTTTTCTGACCATCAGAGCCTCAAGTACATCTTCTCTCAGAAGGACCTGAACCTGAGACAGCGGTGATGGCTCATGTATCTCCAGGACTATGACTCTAAGATAGTCTATACTCATGGGAAGGGGAACGTAGTAGCTGATGCTCTCAGTAGAAGGACGGCCATTCAGCTACATGAGGAGGCAATAGAGCAGATAGCCGCTTTGCAGATATCCTTTGTGGATAGAGATGGAGCATCCTTCCTTAAGTCGCTCACAGTCACTCCTCCGCTACTACAGCGGGTCAGAGAGGCATAGCTTGGGGACGCTAACTGTGAGACGCAGTGTTCACATATATCCTTAGGACAGGCAGCTAATGGTTTCTCCTTTGGAGTAGAGCACGACTTACTTTTCAGAGGATGTAACTTAGTACTAGTTTCTTTATGGGAGGAGGTTCTGAGAGAGTTTCACACTTCTCCTTTGGTGGTACAGCCTGGAGTGGCGAAGATGTACCAGGATCTAAGGCAACAGCACTGGTGGCCAGGCATGAAGAAGGATGTGGCAGAGTTCGTTTCTTGATGCCTCACCTACCAGCAGGTAAAGGCAGAGCATTAAGTACCAGCAGGCTTGGTACAACCCTTAGAGGTCCTGGAGTGGAAGTGGGGCGGGATATCTATGGACTTCGTGACTGGACTTCCACGCACTTCCAGAGGTCATGACTCCATTTGGGTGATTGTCGACCGACTTAACATGTCAGCTCACTTCATACCCATCAGAGAGCAGGGCTCAGTGGAGAGCCTGGTACGTCTCTACATTCAGGATATTGTACGGCTTCATGGTGTTGCATCATCTATCATCTTCGATCGAGATGCTCACTTTACTTCCCAGCTTTGGAAGGGGTTGCAGGAGGCATTTGGGACGCAACTATGTCTGAGCACTGCCTTTCACCCTCAGAAGGATGGTCAGACAGAGAGGACCATTCAGACTCTCGAGGAAATGCTCCGGGCATGTTTCCTCGACTTTGGTCGCAGCTGGTAGGACCACCTACCCTTGGTGGAGTTTGCGTACAATAACAGCTACCACTCCACCATCGGGATGGCAGCATACGGGGCGTTGTACGGCCGACCTTGCAGATCTCCTTTGTACTGGACATACCCTGGGGAGTCAGTACTTGTGGGACTGAAGATGGTCCAGGACACGACAGAGAAGGTCTAGGTCATCCAGGAGCGGATGAGGACAGCTTAGAGCCGTCAGAAGTCTTATGCTGACAGGAGGCGGAGGCCACTAGAGTTCGAGGATGACGACCACTTCTTCTTATGTGTCTCACCTCGACATGGATTACAGAGATTTGGCCGAGGTAGGAAGTTGTATCCACACTTCATCAGACCGTTCTAGGTCCTCAGAAGGATTGGTGAGGTAACTTATCGCCTGGCTATACCACCTCAGTTGCACCGGGTGCACGACATCTTCCACGTATCACAGCTAAGGAGATACGTGCATGACCCGATGCATATCATTGACTATGGGGAGCTGGACGTTGATTATGGGGAGACATTTGCGGAGGTCCCGGTGGAGATCGAGGATCGACAGGAGAAGGTTATACGTGGATGATCGATTCCTATAGTACGCATCAGATGGCAGTATTGGAACCTCCTGGAGAGCACTTGGAAGCGGGAGGCTCAGATGCGTGCTCAGTACCAACATATGTTTCCCAAGCTTATGATGTATCTTTACGGGGATGTAAATCCATGAGGTGGGAGTAATGTAAAGACCCATAAAATTCAAGGAATTTTTTTTCTTATTTTTCTTTAGGATTTTACAAGAACGCAGTTTCTGACGGCTCTTGATTCTGAGGCCCGGTGTGCCCGGAATCATTTTCCGAAGATTGGCTCAGGTACGTTCTATGAACAATAGATCGGGTTTTTCTAACTTTTGAATCGTTGCTCAGAATCGAATTCTGAGGGCACTGATGTATTCGCAGCGCTAGTAATTTCTTAGGAACACCTTTTTCGGAGTTGCGTTTTCACGAGATAGGTTGATAAAAATTGTGGAAGTTAAAATAAAAATTTAACTACAATTTTTATTTTCACTAAGTGGATTTAAGCATTGGGTGGAAGTTGAGTAACTACTCAACTTATCTTGGGAGGTTATGAGGGTGGTGGGGCCCACATGAACCCCACCCCTTCACATTCCATAACTCCCTCAACTCACAATTAAATTTTATAACTTAAGTTTTAATGAAATATGATATTGATGAAGTGTGTTTAATGTGAGTGTTTGAATTTCAAACTAATGTCAAGTTAATAAAATAATTGTGGGATTATTTTATTAAGTGTTGAATTCTTGTTGTGGAGTATTTGGGAGAAAAGGATAAGGAACTTGAGGATCTTCTTCATCTTCGACGAAGAACACGAAGAACACATCGATCTCCAACGAAGAATGCCGAGTCCTCGGAAAATGACTACGCGACGCCGTATACCGCGACGCTGACGACGCCTTCTTTCACGATGTCTCTTTCCGCGACAGATTTTCCACGACGAATCCTCTTTCGACGAACCTCTGTTCAAGCTACACTCGAGGTAGGGGTTTATTTGATTTTATTTTCGGGATTTACTCTATTCTTTATCCGCGTATATTTGAACCGCATGCTATCGATTTACTGAAGGAGGCCAAACCGCACAAACATGGCCAACCCCCCCTGCCTTATTATTTTCTTGTTGTTGTGGTACAAAGGGAAGTGACGCGGTGTCGTCGCACCGCGCAGGGTCTTGCGGCAAAGAATGCGTGACGCCGTTGCGCCACGCCAGAGAACCGCAAAAGCACCATGACCGGAGCGGGGCCGCGGAGGAGGGGTGCGGCGCCGTCGCGCCGCACCGGATGAATGATGGTCGCGGCCTGTACCAGGCCGCGGTGGAGAGTTGGAACCGGCGGCCGGAAACCGGGCCGCCGGTGTCGGAGCAGGGAGGGGACCGGCCGTCGCCAGTCCCATTGCGGCAGAAACCGGTCGGGGCGGGCCAACCGGACAAGGAAAAGTTGGCGGATAAATCTCCCGATCGGCCAACTGAGCGCCCCCCCCCCCCCCCCCCCCCCGCTATCTGAACTGCTCAGCCGTTCGGCCGAGCCACCTCGCACCGTACGCCGGGCCGAGCCCAGGCGAGGCCGGGCCACGCCTACTAGGCCGGGCCACACCCAGCCGGGCCGACACGGACCCGGGTCGGGTCGACCCGGTTCGGGCTGACCCATGGGGTCTCGGGCCGGGTCGGTCCGGGCCCGAAACCGCGTTTTCAGACCCTCTTCGGTCTTTTGCCCATATCTTGGGCTACAGACCTCCGATCGGCGCACTGTCAGTGGCGATGCGATCCTTGGATCGAGATGGTCATTTCGACATATCACACTAATGGTTTCAGAATACTTTGGGTTCGTCCGAGTTGGTTCGTACACAAAACCAACCGGGCCCTCGGAGCGGAAACGCTCATAACTTGATCTCTGGGCGTCTGATTGACGTTCCATTGACATTGTTGGTTTTCTCTTAGTGAGACAGATCTTTTGGCTTACTCCGCTCGAGGTTTGGATGCAGGTGGAGTATGGTTGGGTTTGTTTTTACTTAAAAACCAACCGGGACCCTAGGACGAAAAAGCCAATAATTTCAGACCGGGCGTCCGATTGACGTGCCGTCTGTGACACTGAGTTCCTGTTGACGATACAGATCATTTGGATACATCAACTCCAGACTTTGTGTCAGTTGATTTATTAGCCTCTCGGCTCATGGAGCGGACCCTCCCGAACGAGCTTGATGTGTGCGGGAACCCTAGTGCTGGCTGCGACTTCTACTGCAATGACGACTGTACAGTGATCCTTAGTGGATTCGGCGGCGACGACTACAGCACTAATCGATCCTACGTGGATCAGTGCTACCGATCCTGTGTGGGTCTGATCCTGTGTGGGTCAGCGCTCAGCGGTTCTGTGTGAGCCAGTGCCTACAGATCCTATGTTGGTCCGATCTGGTGTGGGTCTTTGTGGGGGTTAGTTACCTATCGATCCTGTGTAGGTCATTGCGGGGGTTAGTTACTTATCGATCCTGTGTGGGTCTTTGCGGGGTTTAGTACTTATCGATCCTTTGTGGGTCCGACGGATTTGATGAATCAGTGGATATATCTGATCATCACTATCGCCATAGAAAGATGTATACCTACGTGCGCTGAATCCTGTTTTGCTTTCCTTTGTGGATTGTGTTGTTCTATCCTGTGTTGATTACGTTTTGATTTCCTGTGTGGACTGGGTTGTACTTGGGCTCGTATGTTGGAGCCGAATGAGAATTGATGACTTAGGTATATGTATGGGCATATACCTAAGCATTTTCGGATGTTACTTCATGATTTTATTTTTCTATTGTGGAATCTGGGAGACCTTCGGGGGTCTCGGGGTCCCTACTGAGTAGCTTATACTCACCCCTACATGGGCTATGCCTGCACTACGTTGTGTTGGTTGCAGATGACGAAAAACATGAGATAAACAATATGTACATTTCCTTATATAATGTTTTAAATAATAGAGAAGGTAAATGTAAACATAGAAAAGAATTATTTATTAATGTGGATGGGAATTATTCTTAACATATATATAATTTTTTTGAGTCATATTCACCAAAGAAAAATATTTTATTTTAAAATTTAATCTTATCTAGAGTAATGAGTGGGAATATAATTTTTAATTAAAAATAGTATAATATAGGGAACATAGAATCATATTGTTGAAGGATTAACATTGTACCTAGAGATCCAAATATTGAGTTAACAAAAAAAGTTAAAACATTGGTAATACTTAGATCAAAATAATTTAAAGGAAAAAGAAAGTAATGGATATGTAAACCACTATAAATATTGGAAATTCATGATAAATGATATATATATGGAATAATAGACACCAAAAAATATTTGATGTGCTTGATATTCCATAGGTATCAATGCACAAAATTTGAGATGAGAAACTCCTTACCTTTATTATCAATTTCAAAAAATCATTAACATCCTATATGATAAAAATAAATGCATTAAAAATCATTTAATACACATATTAATATTGATAAACATTTAACTCTTTGATTAAACTTGTTTATTATACATTCGTAAGTTTCTTATCACTTATTTTAATTATCAGATATTGTAATTCAGATTATGTTCCACAGGTTTTATAATAGAGATGATGAACCCCAATATTTAATACTGATTTCATCATTTCCTAATTATTTATGTACAATAATGTATGTTCCACAATTATTTATAATGTTTCAATTTCATCCAAAATATTTTGTGTTAGGATTATTGAAGACGAAATAAGTGATGTGTTTGTTTTGATAATCTTCAACAAATAAAGGTTGTCTATTGGTAAATATTTTAAATCATAATGTAACCCTTAATCAAATAAAATGAATCATTATTTACCTATTAATTTATAATAATAATATTAATTTATTTACATTTCCATACATGATATAAATTTATATAACTATTTATATAGGTGGGTAAAGTAATTTAAATAAGAACATGTTATAATTAATGTATGGTTATGAATTGATTTTGTAATAATATAATTATTTAAAAAACAAAATTACATTGTCTCAATGTTATTAGGTTTATAAATCACATTTTTTTATATTTAATATAATAAAATAATTAAAAACTAATTATTTTCTAATAAAAAATAAATGTTTTTTCATCTTTGTATGTCCATTATTGATGATAAAATTTTCAACGGTCACTTGTAATTAATATTATTTAGATAATGGATTATTTATTATTTACAATTTATAAACTATTTTATAAATATAATATATATTTACTAATCCCATATTTGGAACCATCAATGAATGTTGGTGATGAAAAATTAAACATGTCACTCATGGAGGTAGTGGTATGCATGTACGTAAGGATGGCATTTTCATTTTTCATAGAATGATTAAAATGTCGGAAATTGTTTACATTTTGAAATTATTAAAAATGTTATGAGTAACATATTTATTCATTAAATAATCCTTTTAAATCATCCTTTCATAGAGGTGATTGAAAAAAAAATTTGTCACTTCATGGATGTGGCGGTCCACACGTACACATAAATTTCATTTTAAAATTTTTAGGGAAAAGGGGAAATGTGGATACTATATATTAAAAAAACAAAATTAATTTTTCTAAATATATATTATGTTATAATGTTTTAATGGTTAATATATACTTTTTGATAATGATAGGTAAGAGAAATGATTAGAGAGTGTTTTTGAATTTCATTGAGAAGTTAAAGATTCTCTTGAAGTACTCCACAGAAAGAAAGGATTTAGGAAATGTTATTATGACCAGAGTGTTGGGGAAATGGAAGATGCATATAGGGGATGTAAAATGGAAACAGTTTCAATTTCAATTGAATTTTTTAAAATTTTATTTGAATGGAATGTGGAAGGTCATTTTTATAGGTGAAGGAAATAATATATTATTTGTAAATATAAACACTTAATATAATAGGAACACATTATTGGCATGGAAAGTGGACTCAAAAGTGGAAAATAATTTATGTGATATATTTTTTTTCAATACACACACGAATCCCTCAATTTAATAATTTTCTATAAATTTTTTTTAATCCATTACACTTTGATAAAATCTTTTTTCTATAATTTACCCTTACTATACAAGCAACATTTTTTAGGCCAGTAACAAATTTTTATGAATAAAAATAGTAATTACTGCTAAGGTCCCATCCTCAGAAGCCCAAATATGGTGGTAGCCTTATTTTTTTCCAATATATAAGTGACCACATCCTAAAGGATCATGTAGTTCAGTAGTCACAGTAAAAAATATACATGCAGGATTCCCATATTTGATTTGAGAACCAAAATTTCAACATTTTTTTTTCAAATACTTCATTATTCACTCTCATAAATCCTTTCATATCATTCATAGTCAACATCGTGGATTAGTGGTGAAAGAAAAAAATGGTGATCTCAAATTCTATGTGTTAGTTACTTAAAATGAAAGACATAATGTTTAAATAAACAATGATCAATACGGTAAGGTAAATAAATGAAATCACATGCCATAAAATGAACAACATGGGAAGATAAGACATAATTAATATGGAATGGTAAATAAATAAAAAATTTAATCATAACTATGAGAAAAAAAGGAATCCATTGATTTTTTTCAATTTAAAAATCACATGAATAACAATAGTAACTGAATTCTCCATGAAATAAGTTATTCATATTGAACTTCATGATCATAGGAATCATCATACCTCAACTTTCAAGACCTTTTACAAGAGACTTTAAAACTAAGGGTGAATATCCATTTAATACTAACTTAGTTTTTTACCTAATGAGAAATCGTGATTCACTGAGGGTCTATATAATTATAGGCCCCACACTTCATTTCATGTAGAAATCATTCCTCATATATCAAATGATGAATTTGATTTTTGAAAATGTTTCTTTATCACTAAATGTTCATATTAAATAAAGAATACAGAATATCGAAATATCCCAAGTAAATCATATAAATTTCAACGTAAAACACCATATATAAAAATTATATATTGTTTAAGAAATAATAATATCCATGATAAAAGTAATATGGATATTTAAGGGAAATTTAAGTTATAATAATCAAAAAATTGTGAATGATTCAAGGGAAAATAAATGAGTAAAAATTATTTCAGAATGTGAAAGTTAAATATTTTGATAGTTAATATAATCGTGAACATTCCAGAATAGTAATAATGGTACTATTACAACATAATATTAGTGGATTAAATGTAAAATAAATGGGTTTTGTCATTAATGAATATAAAATACTAAACAAATAACATGAAATCATTCCTGAAGAAAAAACAGTTTAATTTTAAAATCACTTTTAAAAAATAAAAATTTCAAGAATATTAGGAAAATCATTTCATTTTAAATGAACCTTATAAACTTGTAAATGAGTCTTCAAAAAAATTATTTTTCATGATAATTGGTCATTTAGTATATTTCGTAATAGTTAAAAAAAATTTCCATTAATATTTTCAATAAAAATTTAAAAGAACCTTGTTCATAAAATGAAAAGAATATTACATAAAAACCGTTTTGTAAAAAGTAAATCATATGAATAGAGTCTTTAATAAATCATTTTTAGAATTTTAAAAACATTTTTGAAAGTATTTTTAGAAAAAATGGATGTTGATGAAAAATGATTTTTGACTGAAATGTGAAATAAATTTGGTTTTTTTCTAAATGAAATTTCTTAATCATTTTATTATCCAAAAAGAGGAAATTAGAAGTATTAAATGATAGTTTCATGAATAAATAGAGGAGAAGAAAATGAAAAGTTGTTATTAAAAACTGTTAAATAATTTCCTTCAATGTAAATTCTTCCATAAATAATCTTAATCAAATTGTGATTTTGAAATAATTCCTTAGAATGATTATAATGTTGAAGTAAGAATTAATCAATGAAGTATTTTTGGGTGTCAAATTTAAGTCCACATAAAAATAGTGGAAATAAAAATTTAAATAATCAATTTCATTCACATACATAATATATTAATATCCATGATAATATAGAATTAATATAACCAAATTAAAATATATTGATTTATGAAATTTTTTACCACTCAATAAAATCCATGTAAAATAGTTTTAGTTGAAATAATTCAAATTGACACAAAATATATCATTAAAAATAAATGAATAATGATATTTCATGAAAAAGGTAAAATATATACACCATATGAAATAATTGATTCATAACATTAAAATATTCCTCTATGAATGGACGTTTTGATGAAGACTCATTTAATGTTTGTATCATCGAAATGAGAGTTAATCAGTGAAGTTTTAATGATACTTGTAATGAGCCGGATGAAAATATAGAGTAAATTTTAACTTTTTCATTTATTTGATGGTTTTTAAAAAAAACTGATATTTAGAACATAATTCTAGAAATTGGATCCTTTCAATGTGATGTTTTTAGACTTGGGTAATATACTGATAAGTTTTCCAAGTAGTGGTGTTTTGGGAATGCTAAACTCAGAAAAGTAATATTTTCAAGGACCTGTTGAGGGAAGACATTTTTTTTGAAATAATAAGACTCACTCCAAGAAACCATGAAACTTTAGGCGAGTGGTTATAGGTTATCACATATGCGGCACATTGTTTTGTAAACCATGCACCTAGCCTACACAGTTTGTGGCATGGGCAGTAGCTAATCACTATTCCCTACACAATTGGTTCATGGTTTTCTAAATCATGGGACCTAAATCGTGCATCAGGTCTTATTTAAAAAAAATATATTAAATAAAAAAAAAACTGAAACCTAAAACTAAACACTCACCCTTTACTCCCTCTCACTCAAATGATTCCCTCCCTAGGCTCCTCTCTAAGACACACGACATGCCCCCTCTATATTACCTCTCTATTTAATGAATTCCATCCAGATTTCTTATCATTTTCTATTAGATCTTGTGAGGTAGGCCACCATCTTCATTCTACTCTCCGTTCTAGTCACATTTTGGTCTCCTAGTCACCCTATATCATTTCGACAAAATCCTAGGTCAGGGATATCAATGATTCATGTGGTTTCTTCCAATGTTAGGATGTGCGAAGGGTCTCTCTGGACCCCTTCATTCATGTTTTAGAAACCGCCACTTAAGGTGAAGTAGTTCAGCTCAATTTAGATTTCAACCTACATCTAATGTTAGGATTTATACCCGATTATTGGTTCCTCTTAGTTTATTTAGTTTCAAGGTCTGCTTTTGAGGTTGTAGTATATTTTTGTAGTGATTTTTGGTTTTCATTGAAGACTTGATAGAATACACAAAGGTATGTATATATATATATATTCCATGTACATATTCCCTCAAGGTGAGGGGAATACATGTATTGGGTTAAGCTATATATATATATATATATATATATATGAAGGTATGTGTGTGAAATTGTGGAGTAGTTTTGAGTGGTCTCCAATAAAGTTGTCAAGTGCTGAGTGTTCAGTTTTGTTTAGTTTATGATGTAGGGTCCCATTGCTCATCCTTTTTCATTTAAAAATCATTACTTTCCTTTGATAAATTAATTTTGATTAATTTTAAAAAAATGTTCTGATAATATTTTTTTGATAAAATCATCGTGGTTTTGTAAGAAAACCCCTCCAAAATAGGTGCATTGTCTTCAACAACTCAAAGTGATGAATTATGATTTCTATAATTCTCAACATATTTAATTGGTCTTCTTCTATTATTGTTGCCTTTTTATGGAATATTTTGTAGCATGTTTAAAAAATGGCCAATATAGATGTCCTTAAAAGTGTTGACTTATATAGGAAGTCCCAATTGTGATAGACTGACTTTACATGAAGTAATGTAAATGGAGTCGATTATGATGAATTAAGTGAGATAATGAAATCCTGTAATTGAAATGACCATGCCTTAAATAAATTATCCATTCTTAAATTTTAGTAGGATGTCTTATACAAAATGGATGATATTTTATATATCATTATTAAGTGGATAAAGGTTGACAGTTGTCTCCTTTATAATGAAATGGAATAAATGGTTCTCAAATGCTGTGGTAATTTACGATGGAAAGACTATGCCCCATTATTCATGTCTTATAAATTTTTTTTAGATGTAATGGTATTTATGTAATATAACATAATTAATGGACCTCATGAGAGGTTTTTCCTCATGTGTCATGATTTATACTTGATCATTACATGATCATTTTGAACGGCTTTATTAAATGACATAATCGGTAATGACTTGTGCTATTATTATAAATTGTGGAAATTCTAATGCTATATAACGAGTTATATAAATGAGTATGGATGGGAGGTAATTCACCATTATAGGTATACATATGAAATACCTTTATAGAGGTCTGATTATTTTGTGGGCTCAATGCTCCTTTACAATGCTTTTATGGAGGTTTGATGAGAATGGTGACTCAAGCCTCCCTTACAATGATTTTATGGAGATATAATGAGCATGAAAACTAAATGCTTCTATAATATGATTTTATGGAGGTCAGATGAGCATGGTGACTCAATGCTCCTTTATAGTGATGTTGATAATGATGGAAAGGAGGTCGATGAGCATGGAGACTCAACGCTCCATACATCAATGGTGAGAAGGATGGTAAGGGAGGTCTGATGTGCATGGAGACTCTACTCTCATTTACATCGATATTGAAATGATAGTAAGAGAGGTTTGATGAGCATGGTGACTGAAGATATATAATTATATATATCAATATATACTATATATATAGTGATAAGATCAGACCCTTATCTCAGCAATAAGCCGTAGATAATATAACCATTAGTTGTCCCTTTGAATCCTAGATGGGTCCTTATTTATTTATATAGTTATGTTTTCTAATATCTCTATACATGCATATTGTTTAATTTATACTTCACTATTTGGATTGGGTTAGACACCGTGGGTGCTGGCCAAGTGAGATTTATTTCTGAAACCATGCTCAGGATGCCATTACAGTAGGGTGCCTTAAAAGAATTTTTATTCATAGGACTGCAGACTTTGGATGATTTCTTGATTGTTTTATACATGTACTTTTGAGTTATGAGAAAAGGACCAAACTGGAGTTCAGGATGCTCATGAAGACTTCCCATGGGGATTTTTTGTCTTTCATTTTGTTGAGTCTTATATTGTACTACATTGTAGCATGTTGTATGTATATTATTTTTGGTTTGTGTCATCAAAATTACATACATGAATACTTGTATAAAATGGTGTTGACCACTTTTTTTAAATTTTTATTTTTTTTATACTCTATTTTATTTCATTTATTTACTACTTTTTGTATTTTATGTTGTTTATTATCTAATAATACCAATTTACATCTCTAATAAGAGGTTATTGTTTCCACATTATCACCTCCTGAGACCCAAAATGCTAGTTAGCAGCCTCTAGTATACAGGGATTCATGTTTGAGTCCATGTGACCCACTGGTTTGGAATCTAATTTGATGGTAAGCCAGATCGAGACATTACCAAGTTGTATCAAAGGGATGTTTTTCCTCTTTGCCTTACTCTTTTTGGTTAGTAGACCAGAGACTTGGAATGTGTCAGCGCTTGGTTAATAGCATTTCTTTGGACTGGTCAACCCACATATGATAAATGAAAAAGTGTCAACTATAGGGATTACTATTCATGTTGTTCTATATTATATTTCATATGATTTCACCTCGAGTGATTAGTTCACATTATGCTTCTTATTATTTATGAACATTATGGAATTTTATCCTTGGAGAAATAAGGAATATAAGTTGCATTTCTTGAATAATATATGAACATTGAAAGTTCAAATGTCATGAATATACCATGCAATGTAGTTTCATTTATATGTTTCCTGTTGATTGTATTTTGTGCCTTGAGTGCTATGCCATGATTAAATTTATACCAATTTTGGTAATTCATTAGAACGCCTTATGTTTTTACTGCTCTTTTTAGAATTATTTTATGATTAAAATTCCATGATTATGTGATTACAACAAGTTTATTTATGTCACTACTTATAATAATATAGTTTTTTGTTAATATGAAGTTGGGTGCATGGGAAAACCTTATTGGATGTAGTTATGGTGGGATCTGGTTTTCAGTTATAAGGTGTATAGGTGACTTATACCTAGGAAAAGGTAACCCGTGTATTCAAACCATTGAAAAAGGGTAATAGAATTAAATTTCTTAGGAAAAATTATTTTGATTGATGGGATCTAAATTCCAAACAATAATGTGTATGATCACATTATAGGTTGGTAGATGGCCACCCATATGAACAAACTATTGTTTTTGATCATGTTAAATTTTTAAATATAATTATTTTCTATAAATTGGATCCAATTTTCAATTAGTGGAGTGTATGGATACATCATGAATTGTAAAATGGAAACCCGTATTATATGTAATGACCATGTTATGTTTGAGATGGTTACAATTGTTAAACCTATTTATTTTTTGATCTAAAATGAATTGTTAAATTTCCTAGAGGCACAAATGGATCTATGTAGGTTAGTTGGGAAATGATTGTATAAGATGATTTGATATGCGTGTTATAAATTTGAAATACTTAAAAACTTCTATTAGGTGAAATTTTGATGATCCTAGGTTGTTTAAAATGGTACCCTTTTTGGTAACATTAATTTTTAAAAATTAATATTCTCATAAATTTCCTCAAAATGACAGGATGTCAATAAATGAATGGTTTTAAAAATAGATTTTTGTTGAGACATTCTAAATTTTACATGACATGTTAGTTAAATCTTTTAAAGACTAATGATTAAAATTGAATAAATGTAAATTTATTGAAAATGGGACCTATAGTAGTGTACTCTATTTAATAAACTTGTATAAGGGTAGTTAAAGCTTCTATGAGTTTCAGTGGAACAAAAATGTAGGTTTTTTCAATAGGTGTCCTTTTACACATAGAAATGACTTATGTGGCAGCATTTGAGCATGGTGACTTTTATTTGGAAATTATTAGTGACAGTATAAGTTCTATTTCTTTCGTAAAGAGATATCCCATGGTAGGTACCACCCTTATAACTTTAAATCTTTGCTATTTTTGTCATATTTTTGACATTTGGTGTCATTTGGGGGCTATTTTCCCTCGTAGAACTCATTGTTGCTAAATGAAAATATTTTTCGATGGGTGTTGATAGTATCGCTGACCCATGGTATAGGTTTGAGCGTTAGATAATGCTTTATCTTAGAAAATTTTTCATGCTATGGGAATGGTTCGATGTTTCATTGGTTTTCAACCCTTTCTTTTCCTAAGTGATGGACAAAATGGTTATGGATTCATCTAAAATAATTATTGTATGTGGAAATACAGCTCAAAATTAAATCTCTTTATCTTTTGATTATGGTCTCAGGTCATCTTCATAGTATAATGACCTGTGAGTTTAGGAATTATTTTCATCCTAAAGATCAGAAATATTTTCTAGAGACTCGGGTGATACAACATGCAAGTCATTTTGGCTTTGTTTCAGTCTGGTTTTGCCTTTATTTTTATGATTTGACATTGTGATTGTGGCTCGTAAAAGTGTCAAACATTCATTAAAGGTGTTTTTGATCAAGCATGTTCATGAGTGGAAATTTTTTCTTCCCTATCGTTTACTAGGACACTCTAAAGGTAGGGGGAGCCCTATTGGTTCAAATAAATGTATCAGTCCTAATAGAAGGAGCACAAAAAAAAGACCATGGGAAATGGTTGGACTTTCAAGTATGACTTTTTACCAGGGGATTTTTGAAATCATGTCAATGATTTATCAACAACATGAATTTGAATGCAGATGGTTCTGTAAAAAACTTTGATAAATGTTGTTGTTGATGGTTAAAATTATTGGTTATGCTTAATTGATCACGTAAGACCTTGGGTGGAGAATAAAGTGTGGTTTAGTTTGTGTCGGTGTGTCGGTAGCAGAAGTTGGGCTTCTTTTTTGAAAGTTGAACTATTTTGGTTTGATTATCTTTCTTTTCAATTGGTAGGTATGTATGACTCAAAACCGTTTAAATACTCAAAGTGTATTCAACTAAGTGGTGATAATGTTCCCTATCTTGACATCATCCTTGATGCGCTAAGAGAGCATCAGTCTTATTCCATGATGAATAATTAAAATCTATTGAGCTTATTGGGTGGTTACCTTTTAGTGTTTCAAGCAGGATGCATGGTTTCAATCATGGTTTGGTCCGGAATGTCACTAGAAGTAGGTTATATACATTTGGGGATGTATTCAAGGTGAATGTGAGTTTCCTTGGGAAGTGGAATAATATTTTTTCTTCTAAAACCATGATCTTCTAAGCTGGGTGCCTTCTCAAATGGTCAGCCATAGTGTCTCGACTTTTCTTCCTTTTCTCAATGTAATAGTCGGTGTAGGAAAATATCTGCTATGTCATCAGGTGGAGATCAGTTCGGTTGGTGTTAGCTAGGTAATTTCATGAAAATCTAGCTCAACATTGGCTTTGAGGTCGATGGATAATTGACTATTGGATTATTTCAAAATCACTCTGGGAGAATCATCAAAACACTGAAGGTAATTATTTGAAAGAAAATTTCAATGGTGGAGAGGCCATGGATTTGAATGGACCTTTTATAAGTTTAAATCCTAATGTGGGATGTAACATTGGCTATATTTTTTATGGGATGAAGATGTAAATATGTATCATGCTAAATGAGCTCAGGTAAGAGCCATATCAGTGTTTCAGATGGAAAATGAATGTTATATCGTGTTTTGATGGCTTATGTTTCATGTGCTTAAATGGATGACTGAAGATATTTTGGGTGTTTTGAAACACAAAATGACCATTTGAATTAGTATTTATTTCTCTTATAGTTTGGGTGATGTTTATGTTGTTCCTCAAGGATTATCGGGGATGAGAAATTCTAAGGTGCAAAGGTTGTAATGATATGTGTTTTTATCTAGATGAAAATCCAGAGGAAATTCAATCATTTTTTTATTGGATGGATCATTTTTAAAACGAAGATTCAAAAAAAATATAGAAGTTAGAAACTTTCAATGTTATTTTTTTGGAATTTTTTAAAGGCGTGATTTGTTTTTTGGGTGGCTCAAGGATTTTAAAGAGTGTCGATGTCAGAAAATCCATGTTTTGAAGGACCTACATAGGGCACACAATTTATTTTTAACCATGTGGTCCACAGAAAGAAAATCAGGCGGATTTATGAAAGTGGGAAGAGTTTTCCGCACAAACATAACATGGTTTTCAAAACCATGTTCCTATTATGCATAGTTAGTGGAAAGGGTAGTATCTAAGTACAATTCACAACATGGTTGATGCACAATTTACAAACTATGTGGCTAGCCTGTTCGGGGTGCCCTAGATTCCCTATAAAGGGCGCATGACCAGTGCACAATTTTCTAAACCGTTTTCCCTAAACCATGCCTAGGGTCATGTTTTAAAAATTAAATGAAATTAAAATAAAAATAAAATTAATAATTAAAACTAAACACTTTAACCTCACTCTCTCTCACTTACATGACACCCTCCCCGGGCTCCACTCTAGGTTTTGTAGTGCACCCCCTACATGGAACCTCTTTAATAAACTATATTCATCCCGTTTTCTTGCATTTTTCTCTCTGATCTGATGAAGTAGGCCTCATTATTCCTTCTCTTATCATTTCTAGGTGCATTTTGGTATCCTCTTCACCCTATATAGTTCGTTTGAACACTAGGTCAGGGTTAACCCAGAGTTTTGTGGTTTCTTCTGATGTTAGGTAGTATGAAGGGTGTCTTAGGACCCCTTTTTTCATGTTTCGTCAACTACAGCTGAAGGAAAAGCAGTGAAGCTCATTTTAGATCACCATCACTATATGAGGTAAGAATTTATTCCCTCTAGGTGGTTCCTCTTAGTTGATTTAGGTTCATGGGGTGGTTTTCATGTTCTAGTATTTGGTTGTAGTGTGTTTTGGTTGTCTTTGAAGACTAAAGAGCATATATATATATATATTCCATGGATTTATTTTCTTGTGGTGAGGGGAATACGTGATTTTGTTTAAGGGGTATATATATATGTATATTAATGTATGTGTGTGAAAGTGTGGAGTAGTTTTGAGTGTTCATTAATACAGATATTATGTGTCGAGTGTTCTCTTGGTTTACTACATGAGGTAGGGTCCCATTCCTTGAACATTTCATTTAAAATACATTAGTTTCCTTTTATAAATTAATTTTTTTTTATTGATAAAATGTATAGTTCTCATAAATGTTTTTTTATAAGAAAATAATTGTTTTTTATTAAAACCCCGCCAACATAGGTACGTTGTCTTCGAACACTCATAGTGATGAATTATATTTTCTAGAATTCTTTGATTAATTTATTGGTATTATTCAATGCATGATTCCTTTGTTTATGGAATGTTTTCTAGCATGTTTACAAAATGGACCTTATGGATGTTCCTAATGAGTTGACCAAAATAGGAAGGCCCACACGTGAAACATTTCCTTTCCTTGAAGTAATTTAAATGGACATGATTATGATGAAATAAGTGAGATAGTGACATCCTTTAATTGAAATGACCATGCCTTAGAGAAATTTTCCATGTATATAAAAATTACTATGAAGACCTTGAGTGTGATGGATTATACCAAATAGAAGGTTATATATATATATATATATTAAATGGATAAAGCATGATGATGTTTCCTTTATAATGAAATGGAACAAATGGTTCTCAAATTCAGTTGTACATTGGGATGGTGAGAACGTGCTCCATTATTCATTTCCTATGAATTTGTTTTTGAAATACAATGGATTTTATGGAATTGAACATAATTAAAGATAAAATGATAGTTTTTACCTCTTATGTCATGCTTTATACTTCATTATACCTTGGTCATTTTGAAAGGCTTTATGACATGACATAAGAGGTAATTTCTTATGTTCATATTATAAATTGGGGAAATAAATATTCTATATAATGAGTGATATAAAGGAGTATGGATGGGAGGAAATTAACCATGCTATTTATACATATAAAATGATTTTATAGAGGTCTGATGAGCATGGAGACTCAATACTTTTTTCCTATTATTTTTATATAGTTCGAATGAGAATTGTGACTCAATTCCCCTTTAAAATTCATTTGTGGGGGTCTGAAGAGCATGGATACTGAATTTTCCATTACTATGCTTTTATAGAGGTCTGATGATCATGGAAACAAAACAATTGTTTATAACAATGTTGAGCATGATGGTAAGGGAGGTCTGATGAGCATGGAGACTCAACGCTGCTTATATAGATGCTGAGAATGATGGTAAGGGAGGTCTCATTAGCAAGGATATTCTACACTCCGTTACATAGATATTGAAATTATTGTAAGGTAAATCTTATGAGAATGATGACTCAATGATCTTTTATATTAGATTCTGGCTTAATAACCGCTCAGTAAATCTTATTAGCTTGAAGATTGGTTGTTTGATGCCTGTGTGTTACATTCTAGTCCACTACAGCAAATATATTTGTTTATATATAATTATATATGTTTCTATATAGACTATATATATATATATTGAAATGATCAAACCATTATCCTAGAAATGATCCGAAGCTGCTATAGCTGTCAGGTGTCCCATAAGTTCATGGATGATTGATTACTTATTTATAATGTTCTGTATATTAAATTCTCTAAACCTACACATTGTTTAATTTATAATGCACTATTTAAATTGGGCTAGAAACCATGGGTGAAGACCTAATGAGATTTATGTCTCACATCTTGATTATCCCTCCATTGTACTAGGGTACCCCGGGTATACTTTTTTGTTCGCAAGACTATGAGCCTTGGTTGATTGATTGACAGATGTATACTTGTACCTAGGATATAGGAGCAAAGGACTGAGCTACTACTTTGGATGCCCCTGGAAATCACCTATGGGGATTTTCTATATATAATTATTTCGAGTCTGGTATTCTACTAAATTTTTCCATACTGTATATATATTTTTTAGGTTTTTATAATTAGTATATAATACATGCATACTTATATAAACTGGTGTTGGCCACTTTTGTCAAACTGTTATTATTTGTCTTTCACTGCTCTCTTTCATTTTTTTACTATTTCAACTTGTTTCTATTGTTTATTATCTGGTGATACCATTGTAAATCTCCTATAAGAGGGAATAATCTACCAACTATTGCTTCTTAATACCCTCTTATTTAGTCAAATTCCTCTGGCATATGGGGAGACATGCTTGAGGCCATGTGACCCACCGGTCCGACAACCAGTTCGATGTTAAGATGGTTCAGGATATTGTAGAAGTGATTATGTGTAATAAATTTAAATATAAAAAAGAAATGTGTATATATAAAATATAAAAATTTGGTTCCATCTCACACATAATATAGGAAAAATTTAATCAATGATGTAGAATTATAACCTAGTGAATGTAAATTGATTTAAGAAACCCCACACATCAGACTTATAATTAGTTGTACATCATTTATTCTCTATGATTATTAAAATGTTGTTAAAATATACTATAACAATATTAATACTTATAATATCATATAAAATCCTTTTATATTATCTTATCACCTGTTTTTTAATTCTATTTATTTATTACTATGGTTTCATTAGTTAACTACCTTGTTTTCTCTTGCTTATTTTAATGTGAATTATTTTTCCTTGGGAATAGTATATAGTTACATAATATCTAGAATGATTTTAATGTTATATATATATTTATTGTGTAAATTTTACAATCATTATTTAATTTTAAACATGGATAATGAATCACATCTCTTTGTGGAGACGATAGGTCGTACGTACACACAAGAAATGTTACAATTTCCTTAATGAGGGAAAGGGAAAGAAATTGAATGGTATATTAGTTTTCTATATTACTTATCATGTCACATATATCACATATATTCATTAAATTTTTCATTTATTACCTTACATATAAAAATTTATTGCAAAATGAATCACATCACATTACAAGATGGTAGTATACCGTACACATGGACGACATTATCAAATCCCCAACGAAATATAAATTAAGAAGGTATATATGATACTATTATTATATAAGTATAATTAGGTTAACAATTTTATAAATTTATATATATATATATATATTAAGAGTATCATTATATCCAACCATGATAGTTGGTGATGGAAAACAAATTACATCTGTTTGTGAGGTGATAGTTCTCTATACACATGATCAACAATTACATTTTCTATTTGAAAGAATACGAGATGTATATAGGCCCTTCCCTTAATATAATAGAAAATTGATATATTTAATATACTATGGTAATTATAAAGTATTTTTTAATAATATTTTAAGTATATGGAGGAAGAAACAAAATAAAAACTGCTCATTTAAGAACATCACCTCTTCTTCGGACAACTTATTTAGGATAGCACCAAACTCCTTACTAGGTTGTATTTTTTTAGAAAGGACTTATTGGATGTTTTTAAGGATTTAATTAAGTGATTTGGGAAGGTATTTTCTAATAAATATGGTTTTTGAACTATAAAATGAATGGAGAGGTTTGACCTTTTATTAGTAGGGGGAGGACATACTATTAATATTTTTCAACGAAAACGTTTTAACCATGTTTTTCACATTTAAAAATCTATATAATAGACCATTTTCAATATTTATATGAGATAAGGTCAAAATATGTCCATGAAATTTATTTTAAACAATTTTTTTTGTCATTTTAACCCTTATCTTTTTGGTTTAATCCCCTGTAAAACATGTTTTACATTAAACACATGAATAAATTTTATCTCCCTTTTACTATTATTTAAATTAAACAAATTAAGCTGATCATATTATATAATATTATTTATTATTATTCAAAATATTTAACTCTTTTTATTGTATTTAAATTCAAATAATTGGATGAATTTATTTTAATGAAAAACTGACAAGTGCGATAAAAATTTGGTTTCCTTTGAAATGTTTTTATATGTATAAAATGATTTTATTTGAAAATTAAATTTAAAATTGATTCCGATTACATGAATTTGGATAAATTATAATAAAATTGAACTATTTTTTACAATAAATATAATTACATCTAATTGAAACATGTAAATTCTTTAAATGAAATGATAATTCTTATGAAAAAAATTATTTTTCATTAGTCATTGAAAAATTATACTTTTATGAAAATTATCAAAATTTATGTTTAAGATAATTTTGAAATTATAATTTCCAAATTTAATTTAATTTTTCCAAATAATTTTTATAATTTAAAAAAATTTAATTTTAACATAACTGTGAATGATTCGATGAATCCACATTTTATAAAAAAACAAATTTCTAAATTATTACAAGGGGTTTATTCTAATCACAGGATTAGAAAAAAATTGATTAATTATAAACATATTATTTAATATATAAAATTATATATTTTTATATAAGTAAAATCATTTAGAAATAGTGATTAATTTTATTTTCAATTATAAAAAACTTGTTATGCTCATAAAATAGTTTTTTAGAAAACAAATGTCTTTTTCATTCAAATGATTTTTTATTTATAAATAAAAATAAATAAATTATAATTTATTTTATTTTACACATGTATAAGCCATATAATTTTCTTAATTTAGTAATCCCTATTCGTACCCTCCAACAAAACAGTTAAGTTATAATGATTGGGTTTAAATAATAATATTTTAATATAGTATCATGTTTTTTTAACCCAATGTTATGTGTCAAAAATTCTATCGAAGAAATAAAATTTATTTAAAATGAATATACGACAAAATTTTTGGTTTTTAAAAACACTAATTAAATAATTTGGAAATTATAATTTCAATTTGGAAGCCAATTTTTTCAAATAAAATTTCAAAGGGTTGAACAAATTAATTTTAACAGTATCAAAAATTACAGATAAAAACCATTTTATTAATTTTATATTAGAATAAGAAAAATATTTTAAATAAAAACTATTTTTTTATTGAACTGACATTAATTGGGTTATTACAAAAAATAAGAGTTATTGGGATTTTAATGAAATCCAATATAAAACAGAACCATAAAAAACATAATTAACTTAGAAATTGTATTTTTTTTTTCGATAAAAGTATACTCATGTTTTTAAAATGTAAAACATGAGTGTTGTAAATTTGATATAGTATTTTATATAAATCATTTAAATATTTAATTTTTTTAAGCGTCAGGAACTGTTATTACATTTTTCATTCACACTTACCTTTTGATAAATTAATAAATTCAATGGTATTAGTAAAATTTTTATGCTTTAGTATTCACCAATAATCAACATCTTTATAAAAATCCAAAAAAATGAACAAATGAATTTTTTTTTGTAAATAAATAAATGAAGTTTATTAGTTCCAATCAAAATTATAAAATTTCAGATTTTAACATTTGAATGAATACATAACAATACAATGAAATCTATTATTATAAGAAAATAAAATATTAAATTATTAAATTTTCATATTCTTATTTATTATCATTAGTGATTAGATTGTTGTTTAAAATATTATTCATATAGGTAGTATACTTAATTAAGTATTTTTAGATAATTAAAAATAAAATATATAAATATAATGTTTTTTGAAAAATAATTGTAAAATAATAATGTTATCTTATTAGTTATTTAGCGATACTAATTCAATTACATCAATGAATTAGTATCGAAAATGAAATTTATTTTATTTAAAATAAAAAATAAATAATTTATAAATAAATTAATACATTAGTAATTTTATGCTTATAACAACCTAATTTGTACTCACATTAGCCCATAATATCCCTATGTAGGTCTTAAGAAAAAGCTATGTTTTAGAGGTTGTCATGGTTGGCTATTCAGCTAGCATGGATCTTGTGGGAATTTAAATGATCTTCTAATTCTCTCATAAATTATTTATCTCATTTTATAATTATTGGAGATTGGATTAATTTTATACTATAGTAAAACATTGTGATTACACCCCTTTGTATGCTTATATAGGTTATCCTGATAATATTGACTCAAATAGTTCAAGTTAGTAATTTCCCTTCTATAAATTGATTCCATAGATTGGTTAAAATTATTTAGTCATGTTTCATTAATAAATATATTATAACATGAAAATTTAATAATTTCATTTTAAATTATTATGTTTCATTTTATTTTGATTTTTTTTATGAAATATGGAAGTTAACAAATTATTTTATTAAAGGGTAATTAATACTAGAATATAATGTAATTATAGAAATTGTTTAAAGGATATATTTGATGTTATCCACTGACACCTTGTTGATCAAGAATCCTAGTTGGGAAGATATTTTTAATTAATGACACCTCCATAAGAAAATAAAATCATATCAGTCTTCTTAGTGGATTTATAATAACTATTATCTCTAGATAACTGAGGAGGATAAAATAAAACTAACATTTTCCATAACACTAAAATCCCAAATAATTAGGGAACTCCATAATTATCACTAATCCTTGAGGTTTGCTAATAAATCCCCTCTCATGATGAACCTATATATATAAACATATTTTCTATTACCCATACCTTTTTAGAACCTTGAGATACATAAAGGATATAAATTGGGGTGACTTGGTTCTGAATATCATGATACAAAAATTAATCAAAATTTCATTCCAAGGCCTCCTCATTAGGAGGAGGATTAGTATAATGACAATGAAGATCCATAAAGTGAATACTGAATGAGTAAAAAAGATATCATACAACTCATTGAGAAATAAAATCATATCATCACACAATCATAAATGTATTGGAAATTAAATAAGAAAAACATCCTGGGTTTTCTCCCAAGAGACCTCTTAATCCATATGTTAATAGAGAAATATGACCCCCACTAACAAACAAGTACTTATAATAAAATATTGTCCAAAAAATCTAATAATTATTACCATGGATTTGACTAAATGTGACTTCCTTATTATCAAACCACCCATTTGTCACCTCCTAAAAATAGACCATTCATACTTCATTATACTACAACACATGAGTTCATATAGTGACCTCCACTAAAAAAATTATCATTATCATTAATAATGTGACAATCTACTACAACATCCTATTTCACTTCATGAACCCAAACCTCCTGAGGACTTCGACCTTAATCCATCTATATATGGACCACATGAAATCCTAAGAGAGAATATATATAATTTATTAGGAAAATTTTATATTATATTTTTAAACATTCCGTCACTTTTACAAATCCAATATTTTATATAAACTAACATGATAGATGAACAACACCTAGGTATATACTCATTAAACAACATCACCTCACCTATTAAATTTTCTATGATTAAGGTCCACATATAGAATCACAAAGATACTTAATTATATAATCCCTAGCTAGTTTCCATTTCCAACATCTCTTCCTACATTAATTTTTTCTCTTATCCCTATTAAACCATACAAAACATAACAGTTTTTAACAACATTATTTATTCTTATATCTTAGAAAAACGATTATATTTTTTAATTCAAATCCTTCACTTCCTATTCCAATATTGAAGACATATGTTACCATAGAATATATCCCCTAAAAGGCCATAGTATGGAGGCTAGAAACAATAATAAAAATACAAATTAGAGAAATTAATATTATACATCCATGAAATAGAGTAAAAACCACTAATAAAATCCATTAAATAGTAAAATAACCACCACAATATGAATTTAATTTAATAAATATTGAAAAACACTAAAAATAAATATTCCATCAAAATCTATAACAATTGAATCTTCATAACACAATATGACATCAATGACCTCAATAAGATAGAAAATTCTATCTTGATCATTATCTCCCTCCAATGACCCTGATAACAAATTAATAAAGATAGATAATATGGAACAATATACAAATTTACTTATTTGGATCCTCCCCAAAACACCTTGCACAAATGAGAAAAAAAATAACACCTTGGTGAATAAAACTCATGAATAAATTATTACCAATGTTAGCTCAAATAATTTCCCAAATCTCATCATGGTTTTCTCACCCAATATCACAAACAAGTATGATAATAAAATAGTTAATTAAATATATAACAGTGCGTACACTACATCCACATTATTTCTTGAACTAGTCTCCCTTACATTATAATTACTAATGGATTAGTAATCTCATCCCCTCTAAATACATAAAACCATATAACCAAAATCTGCATAACAACCACAAGTATATAATAAAATACACCATCCTCAATATCAAATATTTTCTTATCGTGACAATATATTATTATGGTACTATAGATTTGATGGACATGAACCTTATTTCCTACTTAGGTCATATAAACCCCCACCATAAAACCACATCCCAACCATATTCTTGAAACATTAAAGACATTATTTGGTTTAAAAGAGATAGTGTTAATGCATGAATTGTCAGTAATATGTATTCTTTATAACCTAATTTTTGGAGAAAACACTTGTAATTGGGAACCATGTATGAGTGTTGGTTGTGCTTTATATCTCAGTTGGGGATAAATAACTAATGAAATGAAATATAATTAGTATATGTAATTCCCCGACCCCAGTTACCCAGAGTCGGTGCATTATTACATAACATTGGAATGATCACAAATGATCAAGTCTCAAAAGACCGATTAGTTTAGTTGTCTTGGAAACACTAGATATATTCATAATTCTTACATTACATCATAAGGTAAAAAAACTACAACAACATCTTGTCTTCATATCCCCTCATATTATCCCTACAGGTCATTCAGAAATTACTTCTTCACATCCTGGGAAAAATAAAACATTGAATGGGGAGAGCTCAGATGCTCATTAAGGATAAAAATATAGCAGAAACTTTCATAAATAAGAATAAACATTTAAGGCAATGTATAACTAAAAAAGGCCTTGTAATCTTAAACTTCAACATAGTATGGAAAAAATAAAATGAAATAATTCCATTTACTTATTCACATGGATATTCTACTAATCGAATAATCACATGCAATATCAATAACCACTTTCATAATGATGTAATGCATAATGCCAGACTATCATAACCACATAGCCAAGGCCTCGTGCCAAGACTACAAATAAGATTTTGTCAAGGCCTTGGGCCAAGACATTAGTTTGTCTCAGGAGACCTACTGATGCATCGAGGAGATATAGCGGGCTCCACCTGTCACTTACTAAGTCCAATGCATTCCTCATATGAACATGTTTAAACATAACGTAAACATTCGTATTAAAACTAGCATACGAAATGTCAATACTTTAACCACAAACCATGAATGGTATAAAAATAGCATATCTACAGTCAAACATAACTCATTCGATACAATATGGATGATTTTATTGTATCATATTAATCTCAATCGATATTAATGAATGTTATTTACATAGATGAAAATAACCATCAAAACTATTTGAGAGAAATATCCCCCTTTTCTTGAAAACATTTAAAAGTCACACTATTTGTCAAGAAGCCGTTTAAAAATACATTTTTTAATCAAAGTGTCCCATAACACTTTGAAACTTTTAAAAGGAGTTTTAATTTTAAAACTTTAATGTCCATATAAATAAATTCTTAAAACCATTTTTTAAAACATGGACATTAATGAGCAATATTTAGAAGAATAATTCTTTAAAACATTTAAAAAATGGTATTTTAGTTAGAGTTTCTAACCAAAAGAGAGACCCTTGAATAAAAATAATTGAGGTAATCAAAACGTTGTAATATCATGAGAATAAAGGGATCCATGATATACTGTGTCAAAGTACATTATATACACCACATAAAAGTGATTTGGTGTATGACAACAAAGAAGTCTCAATGGAATGTAAATTGAGAAGATTTATCTTATAAAGACCATATCCGTAGGTTAAAGATTAATCAACGACATAATTATGTGTGAAAAATATAAATACACTCAATATGATTGGATATTTAATGTAAATCAATCAGATGACATTCACACGTATTTTTGTAAAAACAACACCAATGAATTGGATATTTAACTCAAAAAATGGAGATTGAGTTAAAATTACTCTTATCAATTTCAAATCGACGACATGGGAATTTATCAATGGAGTGATTATGTGTATCAAAAGTATATCCACAGAAAGGGGAGTGGAAATTATGACATAATCAAATGAATAGTGATTCCCCACATAATCTTAGAGTAAAAAAATCAATGATGTATGCATAAAGCAGAATGAGTGAAAATTGAAATTTCAAATTTCCTTATCCATTTGGTAACTTATGAAACATACAAACATGAAATAAGGATCATACAATGATGATTTAAATACCCATAAATTAAAGTATATTACACAATGAATACAATCATGGGTAGTACACACACCACATGTAATAAATAAGTGGTGAACAATAGAAATATCAAGGAATTAAAAGTTAGATAAGAAACCCCTTACATTGTACTTTTTCCTTGGTAGACGGTAGGTTAACCTCCTGTATAATGGTGAAATAATTGTTATTGAATTATACAATAATAATTTACATTAATATGATATCATATATGATTTTTTAACATTGATTTGTTTATAATATCTTAGTATTATCGTCATTTTGGGTGTTAACTTACTCGTTTTCCTTTATATTCTTTGTTATGTAAGCAGTGTTTGTTATGGAGAGGTTGTATCTTATTCATATCCAGAATTATATCAACTCCTGAAACATTATTTTTAAATAATTAAATGATAATTATACTTGAATGGATACGATGGAGAATGAATCTCATCGCTTTCATGGAGACGGTAGTCCGTATGTACGCACGACCGACAATATCATTATTTTGATGTTAAAATAATATATAATTTGATGGTATATCATATAGAAAAAATAATTATCATGTTATATTTATTATTTACATGAATTACACATCATTATTATACCCATCCAAATAATAATTTATTTAATGACAATTACACCACGACGTGGAGACGGTAAGTCGTACGTACGCACGTATGGTGACATGTCATTCAAAGGATGGATATAATACTGAATATGGTTGTACCATATTTATATTAATATTACAGTATATAGTAGATACTGTATTGATTAATTTATAATGGGAATAACAATGAAAAAAGATGTTGAAGAAGAAAAGAATTTGAAAAAGGGTGGTAAAAACATTACCTCTTCTTCGGGTTCTTCCTTTTGATTTGATCAAAAGGGCTCCTTAGGTTGGATTTCTGATTGAAATAAGTCCTCTAGGTTGTATTTAGTGAAGTTGAGAGAGTATTTGGGTAGGGTTTGGCTGATCCAAAAGGGTTTTATGGTGTGAAGTAATGATAAGGGTGAGTGCCCATTGATAAGAGGGGTGAGGGGCACTTTTGGAAAAGCAAAACATATTATTTTATAATAAATTCATATTAGGTTTCTAATGGCTCAAAAGAGGATTATTTAAAGGTTAAGGTGGGGATTGGTCTCAAAAAACTCAACCAATAGGATTTAGACAGGTTTGGGTCACTATATTAACCATATCATTATGTATTAACTCTTAGTTAAGTAGTTTCACTTTTACAATGTCTCTTTGTATTTTTATATTATATGGTTAATAAACATACTATATATATCCTAGAGACCCCCAAGTGGTCCATTAATAATACACCTATTATGATATAAGTCTCTTGTCCAATTCTTAGATATTTAGGAATTTAATATCAATTAATAATATAATATTTGTTTTAAAAACTCTTTTATGTCAATTTTGACACTATTCAATAATTGATTTTTTTATAAATCATAACAGAATTATTACTTCGAACGAAGTTAATTAAATCAATACTAACATGTCATATTATCCTAAAAAAATTATTTTTATTTATAAAAAGTCTCAAATTACACTTATTTGGGTATTTATAATATCAATTATTCTAATTTTTCATTAATTTAGTAATTACTACATCACCATTGTGTCATAAATAAATTAAATTATTTAATGTCTATAATTTATATATAAAAAACCATTATCTAGGAAGTATTCTTATATTTCTAATTAATATTTATTTACGAAAATCCAACATATATAACCCTATGTAAATTTTTTTTTCTAAAAGATATATGCTTGTGTCATTTTTGTATTCATTTTGACTTAATTAAAATAAAGTGTCCCTATCACTTACAGGTGGCACCATGGGGTCCCAAAATCGACCCAAAGATGCCAATGGTCGGAAATGTATCAACCAATAAGTTTAAGACACGTTTTAGGGTATTTTTTATTATTATAATATTATTTTTAAACCCTTATTTACCGGATTTACCCTTTAACCATGGAAAATAAAATATTTACCGAAGTAATTATTCAAAATGTCTAAAAATAAAAGTTACATATTTACACAATTTCAACATCCTGATTCCAAATATGGAATCTATTTTTCCAAATTCAAGACATAGAAGTGACAGAAATTAATTTAAAATTATTTCCCGTTGTTAAAACAAAGAGCGTGTTTTTAAGAGATAATAAATATCAAAAGATTGGCACTTGTTTATGTCTGGTTTAATTGTGAAATTATGTCAAATGATGAACATTGAATTAAATGGTAAAAATATATTCCAAATATACTTTAAAAACACTCAAATTCATAATTTATAAATATTAATTATTTCGATTAAAAAAGTTGTTTTTAATTAAAATTTAGTAATTTTCACTATTCATCAAAATATGAAAGTTATCCGAAAAGTGCCAAAATTTCACCCTAGGATAATTTTGATATTTCGAATCCAAAAATGAAGTCCATTTTGAGAGATAGAATTTATAAAATTTTAAAAGGTAGGTTTTACTATTCCTAATGGCTAGTTTGATTGGTTGTGGTGTGTTAGAATCTCGAAGTTGCGTACAATGCACGCCATTGCATTATTCAACGGGAAATGTACCATGGATTCTTGGGGTGTTACATTATCCCCTCCTTTAATAAATTGTGTCCTCACTTTTTTTTTAAATTGAGCTTTATAATATAATGGAAAGTTCCATATTAGAAAAAGAGTCAATAAAATTCTCACTTTAAAAGAAAGGAAGAGAGGTATAAAGGTCACCCAAGATAACCCATAATAGGATTCCATGTAGGAAAACATGGATATGGACGATAAAATAAGTGTTTAGTTCTGATGGAGAGGGATAGAAAATATGATCAGGAGAAAGTTAAAAATAATAAAATCACAAACTTGTGTTGGGACAAACGGTCCATAGTCTCCCAGTAGGAAAAGTAAACGAACACCATTTTTTTGTTTTAAGTTATATTACATAAGGAAGAGGAATTCATTTATGATATTGACTAAGAACATAAAGATATATACATACTTTTTAAGTAGAGTTTCATTCTTTAATAACTTTTTACCACTAACTCATTCTTTTTGAACAATGAGTATTCAAGAAGACTTGGTCACAATGGAAGAGCTAGAATAATCTTCTATAGAAATACATGATCCACGTAAGATAAACTATATATTTACCATGTCTTTAGAGAATAATCAAAAGCAAAATGGTTAGTATAATATCTGATGATCCCCCAAATGTATATTCCATTAGTGAAAAAAACACTAATCTTAATTTCTAAAACTAAACCATCAATACCCCAAAGTTAAATAAATACCATTCAATAATCAATTTTCCTTAAAATCCTTCAATATAATCCAAAATAATATTGAAACTCAAAACTTATAAGAATGTAGTCTTCCACGATAAATTGTATCTCCAAATTTCATTAATTACTCTTAAAGTCACTTACATAAAAGTAATTAACCAAATCATTTCCATAAACAACTCAAATCACTATAAATCCACAATAAAAACATAGATAAAAATCCACCATTACTCCTCAAATGAAATCCCATACTATTCTATTTTCCTTGGGAATATAGTGTTCACAACAAAGTGAAAAAAATACAAAATAACATCTATCACTTAATCACCAAATCATTTTCCTATACTAATGTTATTCATTTGATAAGACATAAGATCCAAAATCAAATTATTATTGATCAATAAAATCATTTAACTAAAAATAATAGTCACACTAACCAGGGACTTCACATAGCCTAGTGGTAGGCAATAAATCCCAATCACAAAATGGTTGTGGGTTCGATTCCCATAGCTTTGTCTGACGCGACGGGTTGTCACACGGTCTGCGTGTTGTCCTATTTCAAAAACTATATTTTATAACATTACCAAAATTAGATAAATTCCTCAAAATACCATAACATAATTTAACCACAAATGTTATATCATACATTGAATTTTCATCCCAAATTATAATAACTTATAATTCTATCAAACCCCAATGATCTTATAAAACCAAATGGATATTTATACCTCTATCCACAAGATAAGAGATAATTCTTCCTCAAATATCATTCTCACATGGCAAACTGCGGGGTTACAAATACAAGAGAAAATTATTCCAAAGTAAACCCATCAACAAGGAGCACTAATACTTGTTAAACATTTCTCCAACCATTTATTTCCACATAGCTTCTTCTTTGACCAAGGAAATATCCTATAGAATAGGGCATTCACTCGGGTAATGGACAGGTCCCCTATATTTACATCAAATGACTATAAGTGGACTCTTGGGACCTTTTTTATCTTCTTCCATAGTAATCTTCATTTTTCTTCGAAAATTCTTCACTTTATGTCCTTCCTTCCCACACGTAAAGAATTTATTTGTCCCATTGAGACACTTTACTGGGTGTCTCCTTCCACATTTCCTGCATGATGGAAATTGAGGATTCCTTTCTCCATGGTCTCCACTGCTGGAGCTCTTATCATTCATCACCTTTATCTTCTTTGTTGAGTCCGGGAATTGGTTAATATATATATTGTTGATCATATTTTTGGAAAATTGATTTGGCATAAAGATGATATCTTTTACGCCTATCAACATTCCATTTTGTTGCTCATTGCCACCATTGTTCCCACCTTGTACATCATTCTCAAAGTCACTATGACTTTCTTGGAATCCATCCATTGACTAAAACCAGAAAGAATTGTGTGAGTAATAGTAGTCATAAAATCATTTAGTGATTAACATGTCACCATATTCTCAATTTGAAACACATTAGGATTAACTAATGTCATTTACTCTCATCATATATATTTAATACTTCAAATCGGTTAGTAAAGAAAATGTAAATTATCCTAACCATATCCCCTGAGAGTGTCATAACTAAGAGTGCAGAAAGGCTCGTTGTCGTGCACCAGTTCCCATTCGAGTCTATCTCAAAGCGGTGTTTTCTTGTTTTTCCCCTAGGTACATCTGTGCCATAGCCTCATCTACCTGCTCATATCCAGACAGGGATGTATTCTTTGTAAAACTCAAAAAATCTCTACAAGACCAAAATTCTAGGAAGTTATTCTATACTAATCCTCAAAGTTTATCTTAGGTCTACGTGCTCTAATCAAGGTTTATCTAAATCTAGCTCCCAAGGTTTGTACTAAACATCCTCTGATACCAACTGTAACGCCCCGACCCAAGTTACCCAGAGTCGGTGCATTATTACATAACATTGGAATGATCACAAAGGATCAATTCTCGAAAGATCGATTATTTTAGTAGTCTAGGAAACACTAGATATATTCATTAGTCATACATTACATAATAAGGTAAAAAAACTACAACAAAATCCTGTCTTCATATCCCCTCATACAATCCCTCCAGGTTATTCATTAATTACTTCTTCACATCCTGGGAAAAATAAAACATTGAAAGGGGTGAGCTCAGATGCTCAGAAAGGATAACAATATAGCGGAAACTTTCATAAATAATAATAAACATTTAAGGCAATGTATAACTAAAACAAAAGCCTTTTAAACTTGAACTTCAACATAGTATGGAAAAAATAACATGAAATAATGCCATTTAATTATTCACATGGATATTCTACTAATTGTATAATCACATGAAATATCAATAACCAGTTTCATAATGATTGAATGCATAATTCCAGACTATCATAACCACATATCCAATGCCTCGTGGCAAGACTACAAATAATATTTTTTCAAGGCCTTGTGCCAAGACACTAGTTTGTCTCATTAGACATATCGATGCATCCAGGAGCTATAGCGGGATCTACCCTTCACTTACTATGTCCAATTCATTCCTCATATGAACATGTTTAAACATAACATAAACATTTGTATTAAAACTAGCATATTAAATGTCAATACTTTAACCACAAACCATGAATGGTATAAAAATAGCACATCCACAGTCAAACATAACTCATTCGATACAATAGGGAAGATTGTATTGTATCATATTAACCTCAATCGATAATAATGAATTTTATTGACATAGATGAAAATAACCATCAAAACTATTTGAGAGAAATATCCCCCATTTCTTGAAAACATTTAAAAGTCACACTATTTGTCAAGAAGCCATTTAAAAATAGATTTTTGAATCAAAGTGTCCCACACCACTTTGAAACATTTAAAAGGAGTTTTAATTTTAAAACATTAATTTCCATATAAATAAATCCTTAAAACCATTTTTTTAAAACATGGACATTAATGAGCAAGATTTAGAAGAATAAGTCTTTAAAACATTTTAAAAGCGGTATTTTAGTTAGAGTTTCTATCCAAAAGAGAGACCCTTGAATATAACTAATTGAGGTAATAAAAACTTTTTAATATCATGAGAATAATTTGATTCATGATATACTATGTCAAAGTACATTATATACACCACATAAATGTGATTTGGTGTATAACAACAAATAAGTCTCAATGGAATGTAAATTGAAATGAATTCTCTTATAAAGACCATATCCTTGGGTTAAAGATAAATCAACGACATAATTATGTGTGAAAAATATAAATACACTCAATATGATTGGATATTTAGTTTAAATCAATCAGATGACATTCACACATATTTTTGAAAAACCAACACCCATGAATTGGATATTTAACTCAAAAAATAGAGATTGAGTTAAAATTACTCTTATCAAGTTCAAATCGATGACTTGAGAATTTATCAATGGAGTGATTATTTGTATAAAAAGTATATCCACAGAAAGGGGAGTGGAAATTATGACATAATCAAATGAATTGTGATTCCACACATAATCTTGGAGTAAAATAATCAATGAAGTATGCGTAAAGCCGAATGAGTGGAAATTGAAAATTGAAATTTCCTTATCCATTTGGTTACATATGAAACATGCACCCATGAAAGAAGGATCATACAATGATGATGTAAATACCCATAAATTAAAGTATATTACACAATGAATACAATGATGGGAAGTACACACACCACATGCAATAAATAAGTGGTGAAGAATGGAATTCTCATGGAATTAAAAGTGAGATAAGAAACCCCTTACATTGTACTTTTTCCTTGGTCGACGGTAGGTTAACCTCCATTATAATGGTGAAATAATTTTTATTGAATTATACATGAATAATTTAAGTTAATATGATATCATATATGATCTTTTAACATTGATTTGTTAATAATATCTTATTATTATCATCATTTCGGGTGTTAACTTACTCGTTTTCCTTTATATTATTTATTACCTAAGCCGTGTATGTTATGGATAGGCTGTATCTTATTAATATCCAGAATTATATAAAGTCCTCAAAAATTATTTTTAAATCATAAAATGATAATTATACTTTAATGGATACGATGGAGAATTAATCTTTTCACTTTCGTGGAGACGGTAGTCCGTACGTACGCATGAGCGACAATATCATTATTTTGATGTTAAAGTAATATATAATTGGAATGTATATCATCTAGAAAGAATAATTATTATGTTATATTTATTATTTACATTAATTACTCATCATTATTATACCCATCCAAATAATAATTTATTGAATGACAATTATACCACGACGTGGAGACGGTAAGCCGTACGTACGCACGTATGGTGACATGTCATTCAAAGGATAGATAGAAATCTGAATATGGTTGTACCATAATTTTAATAATATTACAGTTTATAGGAGATACTGGATTAATTAATTTATAATGGTAATAACAAAGAAAAAAGAAGTTGAAGAAGAAAATAATTTGATAAAGGGTGGTAAAAACATTACCTCTTCTTCGGGTTCTTCCTTTTTATTTGATCAAGAGGGCTCCTTAGGTTGAATTTCTGATAAAACTAAGGCCTATAAGTTGTATTTAGGGAATTTTATAGAGTATTTGGTCAGGGGTTGGCTGAACCAAAAGGCTTTGATGGTTTGATGTAATGAGAAGGGGGAGTTCCCTTTTATAAGAGGGGTGAGGGGCACCATTGGAAAAGCAAAAAATATTGTTTTATAATAAATTCTTATTCGGTTTCTAATGGAAAAAAAGTTTATTATTTAAAGGTTAAGGTGGAGATGGGTCTAAAACAACTCAACCAATAGGATTTAGACAGGTTTGGGTCACTATATTAACCTTATCTTTAAGTATTAAATCATAGTTAATTAGTTTCACTTTTACAATGTCTCTTTGTATTTTTATATTATATGGTTAATAAACATACTATATATATCCAAGAGACCCCCAAGTGGTCCATTAATGATAAAAATATCATTATATAAGTCTCTTGACCGAAACATATATTTTTAGGAATTTAATATCAATTAATAATATAATATTTGTTCTAAAAACTCTTTTATGTCAATTTTGACACTATTCAATAAATGATTTTTGTAGAAATTATTACACAATAATTACATCCAAATAAGTTCATTAAATCAATCCTAATTTATCATATTATACTAAAAAATTATTGGTATTTATAAAAAGTCTCAAATTACAATTATTTGGGTATTTATAATATCAATTATTCAAATTTGTCATTAACTTAGTAATTACTTCATCACCATTGGGTCATAAATAAATTAAGTTATTTAATGTCTAAAAATTATAAATAAAATAAAATAATGTAGGAAATATTCTTATATTTCTAATTAATATTTATTTTCGAAAATCCAACATATATAATCCTATTTAAAAATTGTTTTTCTAACAGATATATGCTTGTGTCTTTTTTGTATTCATTTTGACTTAATTAAAATAAAGTGTCCCTATCAATTACAAGTGGCACCATGGGGTCCCAAAATCGGACCAAGATGCCCACGGTTGGATATGTATCAACCAATATGGTTAGGACACGTTTTAGGGTAATTTATTATTATTATAATATTATTTGTAAACACTTATTTACCGGATTTACCCTTTAACCATGGTAAATAAAATATTTACCGAAGTAATTATTCAAAATGTCTAAAAATAAAAGTAACATATTTACACAATTTGAAAATCCTGATTCCAAATATGGAATCCATTTTTCCTAATTCAAAACACATAACTGTCATAAATTAATTTAAAATTAATTCCCGTTAAAACAAAAAGCATGTTTTTAAGAGATAATAACTATCAAAAGATTGTCACTTGTTTATGTCTGGTTTAATTGTGAAATTATGTCCAATGACAAGAATTGAATTAAATGGTAAAATTATATTCTAAATATACTTTAAAACCACTAAAATTCATAATTAATCAATATTAATTATTTCGATTAAAAAAGTTGTTTTTGAATTAAAATTTAGTAATTTTCACTATTCATCAAAATATGAAAGTTATCAGAAAAGTACCAAAATATCACCCTAGGATAATTTCGATATTCGAAATCCAAAAATGAAGTCCATTTTGAGAGATATAATTTATAAAATTTCAAAAAGTAGGTATTACTATTCATAACGGCTAGTTTGATTGGTTGTGGTGTGTTAGAATCTCGAAGTTGCATACAATGCACGCCATTGCATTATTCAAAGGGAAACATACCATGGAATCTCGGGGTGTTACATTATCCCCTCCTTCAATAAATTGCGTCCTAGAAATTGTTTTTAAAATTGGGATTCATAATATAATGGAATGTTCCACATCGGAAAAAGAGTCAATAAAACTATAACTTTAAAAGAATGGAAGAGAGGTATAAAGGTCACCCAAGATAACCCACACTAGGATTCAATGTAGGAAAACATGGATATCGACGATAAACTAAGTGTTTGGTTCTGATGGAGAGGGATAGAAAACATGATCAGGATAAAGTTAACAATAAAAAAGTCACAAACTTGTGTTGGGACAAACGGTCCTTAGTCTCCCAGTAGGAAAACTAAACGAACAACATTTTTTTGTTTTAAGTTACATTACATAAGGACGAGGAATTCATTTATGATATTGACTATGAACATAAACAGATATATTTACCTGTTTATGTAGAGTTTTATTCTTTAATAACTTTTTACCACTAATTCATTCTTTTTGAACAATCAGTATTCATGAAGACTTGGTCACAATGGAAGAGCTAGAATAATCTTCTATAGAAATACATGATCCACGTAGGATAAAATATATACTTACCTTGTATTTAGAGATTACTAAAAACCAAAATGGTAGTATAATATCTGATGACCCCCCAAATGGATATTCCATTAGAGAAAACAACACTAATCGTAATTTCTAAAATTAAACCATCAATACCCCAAAGATAATTAAATACCATTCAATAATCAATTGTCCTTAAAATCCTTCAATATAATCCAAACTAATATTGAAACTCAAAACTTATAAGAATGTAGTCTTCCACGTAAAATTATATCTCTAAATGACATTAATTACTCTTAAAGTCACACACTTAAATGTAATTAACCTAATCATTTCAATAAACAAACCAAATCGCTATAAATCCACAATAAAAACATAGATAAAAATCCACCATCACTCCTCAAATGAAATCCCATACTATTCTATTTTCTTTGGGCATATTTTGTTCACAACAAAGAGAACAACTTCCAAAATAACATCTATCACTTAATCACCAAATCATTTTCCTATACTATGGTTATTCCTTTGATAAGACATAAGATCCTAAATCAAATTATTATTGATCAATAAAATCATTTAACTAAAAATAATAGTCACACTAACCAGGTACTTCACGTAGCCCAGTGGTAGGCGATAAATCCCAATCGCACATTGGTTGTGGGTTCGATTCCCACAGCTTTGTCTGATGCGATGGGTTGTCACATGGTCGGCGCGTTGTCCTTTTTCAAAAACTATATTTTATAATATTACCAAAATTAGATAAATTCCTTAAAATACCATAAAATAATTTAACCACAAATGTTATATCATATCTTGAATTTTCATCCCAAATTATAATAACTTATAATTCAATCAAACCCCAATGATCATATAAAACCAAATGGTTATTTATACCAATATCCACAAGAGAAGAGATAATTCTTCCGCAAATATCATTCTCACATGGAAAACTGCGGGGTTACAAATACAAGAGAAAATTATTCCAAAGTAAACCAATCAACAAGGAGCTCTAATACTTGTTAAACATTTCTCGAACCATTTATTTCCATATAGCTTCTTCTTTGACCAATAAAATGTCTTATAGAATAGGGAATTCACTCGGGTAATGGCCAGGTCCCCTACATTTACGGAAAATGACTGTAAATGGACTCGTGGGACCATTTTTATCTTCTTCCATAGTACTCTTCATTTTTCTTCGGCAATTATTCACTTTATGTCCTTCCTTCCTCCACGTAAATAATTTCTTTGTCCCATTGAGGCACTTTCCTAGGTGTCTCCTTCCACATTTCCTGCATGATGTAAATTGAGGATTCCTTTGTCCATGGTCTCCACTACTGGAGTTCTTATCATTCATCACCTTTCTCTTCTATATTGAGTCCGAGAATTGGTTAATATATATATTGTTGATCATATTTTTGGAAAATTGATTTGGCATAAAGATGATATCTTTTATGCTTATCAACATTCCATTTTGTTTCTCATTTCCACCACTATTCCCACCTTTTACATCATTCTCAAAGTCATTATGACTTCCTTGGAATCCATCCATTGACTAAAACCAGAAAGAATTGTGTGAGTAACAGTAGTCATAAAATAATTTAGAGATTTACATGTCACCATATTCTCAATTTGAAACACATTAGGATTAACTAAGGTCATTTACTCTCATCATATATATTTAATACTTCAAATCGGTTAGTAAAGAAAATGTAAATTATCCTATGCATATCCCCTGGGAGTGTCGAAACCAAGAGTGCAGCAAGGTCTGTTGTCGTGCACCAGTTCTTGTTCGAGTCTATCTCAAAACGGTGTTTTCGGGTTTTACCCCTAGGTACATCTGTGTCAGAGCCGCCTATGCCTGCTCATATCCAGACAGGGATGTATTGCTTGGAAAACTCAAAAAATATCTACAATACCAAAATTCTAGGAAGTTCTTCTATACTAATCCTCATTGTTCATCTTAGGTCTACGTGCTCTAATCAGAGTTTATCTAAATCTAGCTCCCATGGTTTGTACTAAACATCCTTTGATACCAACTATAACTCCCTGACCCTAGTTACCCAGAGTCGGTGCATTATTACATATCATTGGAATGATCACAAAGGATCAAGTCTCAAAAGACCGATTAGTTTAGTAGTCTTGGAATCACTAGATATATTCATTAGTCTTACATTACATCATAAGGTAAACAAAACTACAACAACATCTTGTCTTCATATCCCCTCATACTATCCCTACAGGTAATTCATAAATTACTTCTTCACATCCTGGGAAAAATAAAACATTGAAAGGGGTGAGCTCAGATGATCAGTAAGGATAACAATATAAAAGAAACTTTCATAAATAAGAATAAACATATAAGGAGATGTATAACTAAAACAAAAGCCTTTTAAACTTGAACTTCAACATAGTATGGAAAAAATAAAATGAAATAATGCCATTTACTTATTCACATGGATATTCTACAAAACGAATAATCACATTAAATATCAATAACCACTTTCATAAGGATGGAATTCATATTTCCAGACTATCATAACCACATAGCCAAGGCCGCGTGCCAAGACTAAAATAAGATTTTGTCACGGCCTTGTGCCAAGACCCTAGTTTGTCTCATGAGACCTACCGATGCATCGAGGAGCTATAACGGGCTCCACCAGTCACTTACTAAGTCCAATTCATTCCTCATATGAACATTTTTAAACATAACATAAACATTCGTATTAAAACTATCATACAAAATTTCAATACTTTAACCACAAACCATTAATGGTATAAAAATAGCACATCCACAGTCAATCATAACTCATTAGATACAATATAAAAGATTTTATTGTATCATATTAACCTGAATCTATAATAATGAATGTTATTGACATAGATGAAAATAACCATCAAAACTATTTGAGAGAAATATCCCCCTCTTCTTGAAAACATTTAAAAGTCACACAATTTGTCAAGAAGCCGTTTAAAAATAGATTTTTGAATCAAAGTGTCCCATAAAACTTTGAAACTTTTAAAAGGAGTTTTAATTTTAAAACATTATGGTCCATATAAATAAATCCATAAAACCATTTTTTAAAACATGGACATTAATGAGCAATATTTAGAAGAATAAGTCTTTAAAACATTTAAAAAATGGTATTTTAGTTAGATTTTCTAACCAAAAGAGATACCCTTGAATAAAAATAATTGAGGTAATCAAAACGTTTTAATATCATGATAATAAAGGGATTCATGATATACTATGTCAAAGTACATTATATACACCACATAAAAGTGATTTGGTGTATAACAACAAAGATGTCTCAATGGAATATAAATTGAGATGAATTCTCTTATATAGACCATATCCTTAGGTTAATGATAAATCAACAACATAATTATGTGTGAAAAATATAAATACACTCAATATGATTTGATATTTAGTGTAAATCAATCAGATTACATTAACACATATTTTTGTAATAACAACACCAATGAATTGGATATTTAACTCAACAGATAGACATTGAGTTAAAATTACTCTTATCAAGTTCAAATAGATGACTTGGGAATTTATCAATGGAGTGATTATGTGTACAAAAAGTATATCCATAGAAAGGGGAGTGGAAATTATGACATAATCAAATTAATAGTGATTCCACACATAATCTTGGAGTAAAATAATCAATGAAGTATGCGTAAATATGAATGAGTGGAAATTGAAATTTCAAATTTCCTTATCCATTTGGTAACTTATGAAACATGCACCCATGAAAGATGGATCATACAATGATGATGTAAATACCCATAAATTAAAGTATATTACACAATGAATACAATCATGGGCAGTACACACACCACATGAAATAAATAAGTGGTGAGCAATGGAAATCTCACGGAATTAAAAGTGAGATATGAAACCCCTTACATTGTACTTTTTACTTGGTCGACAGTAGGTTAACCTCCTATATAATGGTGAAATAATTGTTATTGAATTATACAAGAATAATTTACATTAATATGATATCATATATGATCTTTTAACATTGATTTGTTAATAATATCTTAGTATTATCGTAATTTCGGGTGTTAACTTAGTCGTTTTCCTTTATATTCATTGTTACATAAGCCATGTTTGTTATGGATAGGTTGTATCTTAGTCATATCCAGAATTATATCAAGTCCTTAAAAAATATTTTTAAATCATCAAATTAAAATTATACTTGAATGGATACGATGGAGAATAAATCTCATCACTTTCGTGGAGACGGTAGTCCGTACGTACGCACGAGCGACAATATCATTATTTTGATGTTAAAATAAAATATAATTGGATGGTATATCATATAGAAAGAATAATTATCATGTTATATTTATTATTTACATGAATTACACATCATTATTATACCCATCCAATTAATAATTTATTGAATGACAATTACACCACAACGTGGAGACGGTAAGCCGTACGTACGCACGTACGGTGACATGTCATTCAAAGGATGGATAGAATACTGAATATGGTTGTACCATATTTATAATAATATTACATTATATAGGAGATACTAGATTCATTAATTTATAATGAGAATAACAAAGAAAAAAGAAGTTGAATAAGAAAAGAATTTGAAAAAGGGTGGTAAAAACATTACCTCTTCTCCGGGTTCTTCCTATGGATTTGATCAAAAGGGATCCCTAGGATGGATTTCTGAACAAACTAAGGCCCCTAGGTTGTATTTATAGACATTTAGAGAGTATTTGGGCAGGTTTTGTCCGAACCAAGAGGCTTCGATGGTGTGAAGTAATGAGAAGGGGGGTTCCCTTTTATAAGAGGGGTGAGGGGAACCTTTGGAAAAGCTAAAAATATTATTTTATAATAAATTCATATTCGGTTTATAATGTCTACAAAGTGGATTATTTAACGGTTAACATGGGTATGGGTCAAAAAAAACTCAACCAATAGTATTTAGATAGGTTTGGGTCACTATATTATCCTTATCATTAAGTATTAACTCTTAGTTAATTAGTTTCACTTTTACAATGTCTCTTTGTATTTTTATATTATATGGTTAATAAACGTATTATATAAACCCAAAAGACACCCAAGTGGTACATTAATGATACCGCTATCATGATATAAGTCTCTAGGACGAACCTTATATTTTTAAGAATTTAATATCAATTAATAATATAATATTTTTTTTAAAAACTCTTTTATGTCAATTTTGACACTATTCAATAATTGATTTTTGTAAAACTAATAATAGAATTATTACTTCGAAAAACGTTTATTAATTCAATAATAACATGTCATATTATCCTAAAAATTATTGGTATTTATAAAAAGTCTCAAATTACATTTATTTGGGTATTTATAATATCAATTATTCTAATTTTTATTAATTTAGTAATTACTGGATCACCATTGTGTCATAAATAAATTAAATTATTTAATGTCTAAAAATTATGAATAAAATACCATTATGTATTTAAGCTTATTATCTTTATAATGAATATTTAATGTTGAAAATCCAACATATATTACCCTATTTAAAAAAATTTTTCCTAAAAGATATATGTTTGTGTCATTATTGTATTCATTTTGACATAATTAAAATAAAGTGTCCCTATCACTTACAAGTGGCACCATGGGGTCCCAAAATCGTCACAAAGATGCTCATGGTCGGAAATGTATCAACCAATAAGGTTAGGACACGTTTTAGGGTAATTTGTTGTTATTATAATATTATTTTTTAACCCTTATTTACCGGATTTACCTTTTAACCATGGTAAATAAAATATTTACCGAAGTAATTATTCAAAATGTCTAAAAATAAAAGTTACCAATTTACACAATTTGAACATCTTTATTCCAAATATGGAATCAATTTTTCAAAATTCAAAACACAGAAGTGGCAGAAATTAATTTAAAATTAATTCTCATTGTTAAAACAAAAAAGCGTGTTTTTAAGAGATAATAATTATCAAAAGATTGGCACTTGTTTATGTCTGGTTTAATTGTGAAATTATATCTAATGACAAACATTGAATTAAATGGTAAAAATATATTCTAAATATACTTTAAAATCACTCAAATTCATAATTTATCATTATTAATTATTTCGATTAAAAAAATTGTTTTTAATTAAAATTTAGTAATTTTCAATATTCATCAAAATATGAAAGTTATCTGAAAAGTACCAAAATTTCACCCTTGGCTAATTTAGATATTCCGAATCCAAAAATAAAGTGTATTTTGAGAGATATATTTTATAAAATTTCAACAAGTAGGTATTACTATTCATAACGGCTGGTTTGATTGGTTGTGGTGTGTTAGAATCTCGAAGTTGAGTACAATGCACGCCATTGCATTATTCAAAGGGAAACGTACCGTGGAAGCTTGGGGTGTTACAGTATATATTTTTAACAAAATTCCATCTGTACGGTTTTCTACCTAATACTAAGACACTAAAACTAGATTATAAATATACCACATGTCAATATCACTTCTACTACTATCAAACTCCCACACATCATAATATCATATCCATAAAAAACCAACTTCTTATAATTTCATATTTAACCATTACCTCACATTATTCATTATATTATTAAATAATTTTAATTCATAATTAATTAAATTTATTATTAAGTATAATTTTACCTTTTATTTAATTATATAAAATTCTTCATCTCATTAAATTAATAAATCCATATTTATTCCAACATTTAGAATTTTATATAATCATATAAAATAAAAAATTATAATTCAATTACCACCTTCTTTCAATTAAACTATAACAAATATAAAAAAACTATATCATAACAGAATTCACATTTTAATTATCACTTCTTATCATTTATTATTGATAAATCACTGAGCACTTACATCATATCATTTAATATTATCAAAACCAATCATTATCATTTATTGTTAATTAATTATCATTCCATAACTCTAGAATATTAAGACATAACCACCTTTACATCTAAAAAATGTGTTGAAAAAAAAAGACCACCACCACAATATCATTATATTCATATCACAAAAGAACAACTATATCATATCACTACAACCTTAACATCCACCCTATCAATATTTTTCATCAATTACATAATTCATCACCATCAAAATAACTCATTAATATCTGAAACTATTCTCTAATAAACAAACCAAAAAAATATTATAACCGTAGTAAAAGAATAACTATAATCGCAATAAACCAAAATAAATTAAACTAAAAAAACAACAACATCAACCTTACATATTCATTCATACTATGATCCTGTATAAAAAATTGAAAAATAATAAAAATAACTATTAATTTTAGATTTTAAAATTAACATTTTTATTTACAATATTTATATTATTATTTAATTTTTAACATTAAAATGTAATTGAAACAAACTATTTTCTAATAAAAAAGTTGATAAAAACTGTAAAATATCATATAATACATATTATGATGAATATAAAGTGCATGTAATGTTTTTTTCATCAAATTCCACATGTATTTGGAATTGCATTTTCTGGTTTTTGTCAAATGACCATTCCATAAAGCACACCTCAACAACCCATTCAGGTTGTTTCCAATGGGGTTTTTTCATGGAACTGGAAACAACTAATTGATCTATATCAATGATGGTCCTTCTTGCCAAAGGTAGGCACTCATTGGTGAGTTTTGATAATTATTCTTAGCTCATTGGGGAGTTTGGAAGAAAAAAAATTTTGAACTCACATTAGTATAGAGGATGGGATGTTTGGTCTAATCACAACCATTTGGGGGGACTTTTTTCCTACTCCACGTCTCTCATATAGATTGAAAATATGTTTACGAATAATTTATCACTTTAAAATTATAATATGGGTCACCACATATTTAACGATAAATTATTAGAATTTATAACATTTAAAATCATCTATATGTATATGAGGTTATTTATTAATGGCGATATCTATTTGTATATAAGGTTCTCCATCGATGGTATCCAATTATATAATGATTAGAGATCCTTTTTCATTATTAAAATTATTCTTGTTTTTAGAAACATAGTGAGGGAACTCTGGAGTGTATTATCATCCAAGGAGATGAGAGTTGTTTTTATGTCAGGACAAGACCCATGAGATGGAGTTCCTAGGTATCATTGTGGAAGGAATTTGAACCCATATAGTTCAGTTCCTCTTAACGGGACACACCGTAACATTAAAGGTTTTGTGATAAGGATATAATCATGAATTTTAACATCATGTAGTAAGAATTTCTAAGAAAAAGGTGCCTAGTTAATGTTTGATGTGGGACTTATTTTGAAGAGGCTTAAAGAGTGTAAAAGGAATATAGATTTTGAGGCAGAATAAGAATATACTAGGAATGTGGCCCAAAATGAATGGTGTTGATTTGGGGTATTGGGTTTGGACCCTAGGAAGGATTCTTATATATCCCATTTGGATGGGAATAAAATCCCATGCAGTTAGGTTGTGAGGACTCATTCCTATGAGGCCCTCTAATGATTTTTTTGGCAGAGGAGTATGTTCCATTGAGAGGATTAAGTTGTGTGTTATTCCTAAAATATATTCCCTTATTTGGACTACCTAGTGAATATTCATGAAAAAGAGGCCATGTGAATGGGGCCATGAGGGATGTCTTGACTCATGGTGATTTGGAGTCTTGTTTAGGGATTACATATTTGGAGGATCCATAGGGATGAGTATTGTGATATGGTTGGGGATTATACCTGAAGAGTAATCACAAAGGTTATATTTTACGGATTATTCCTATGGTGGATTCCACTGATTTTCAAGGCTTTACACTTTGAATGAGGACCATTAAGGTGATTTCATAGTGACATGATTTGGTTTTATACCATGTAGAAGGCCCATATGGTGATTGGGGCTTACACTTGGAATGATTCCCTAATGCAGTAGATCGTATAGATTACATGATCACCACCAACCTCTATGCCCCCATGAGTCATGCTCGGTGTGAGAAACAAGTAGAGGTAGAGGATTCAAGGAATCAAAGAATACTATTTTCCCTAAGTCTTAAAACATTTCCTTGAGGACCCATGGATATGGAGGCCCTATAACGGATGGTGAGAGTAAGATCCAATAGAATCTTCTCTGTTGAATCATGTATCATTTTGTGGGGACGTTGAGATCATATGTAACCTCTAAAACCACATGTTCCATGCTCAGTGTGATAAATAGAAGGAACTAAATGATCTAGAAAACATCATGATACTTATTTCTATGGTGGAGGAGGCCAGGTATACATCACAATAAGAATGGGATTTGATTCCCTTGTTCCCTATCCTCTTTCATATCCTAGATAGTCACATTGGACTACCCATTTTTGAACGACCCTGGAGGCATTTAGGACAAAGAGTGAATCCTAATACATGTAAATATAGGGTCTTATGTATAAAGGGATGCCCAAAAATGGGTTATAGGGGGATTATCTCATTCTTTGTTGAAGGGAAAGGAACCCATGATCCTCTCAATCCATGATTGGAACCCAAGGACCATGTTCTGAGAGATGACATGGGAATATAAATTTAGAAAACCTCCATTGAAAAATAGGGAGATCCAAAAAAATCTCTCCTGGGGTTGGAGCCCTCATGACCATGGGAATGTATAATCAAATGATCCCTAAGGTCCATAACAATCAGGTAGGACATGTGGAGGAAACCACTGACCGAGAAAATGCATAACCACATGGGAAAAAAGTTGATGAACCACTATCCATGGGTTTTCAATTTCACATTCTTTAGTGGATGTTTCAATTTAGTCCCCCTCTGATGATTGATCCAAAGGAAGATGACTCCTGCCATTGGTCGCATGGAAGTGGGATTAACATGGGGCTCACATAGGTCCTAGCTTAGAGAACAAAGGTGCTCTGTAGGGGCTTGGGAGGAACTAGAGGTGCTTAAAATAGGAGAGTAAGACTGAACGAGATGGAAAGGCCTTATTAATGGGTCTCTTATAAAAAAACACTTGGGAGAGGCTTTATCCTAAGCACCATGGGTCTCCTCAGGTGTCCCTTTATGAGGATTGTGTAGGTCCCTAGTTATGGAAGGGGCCTCATGTATGTGATTTTTCACCAGGAAATAAGGGTTCCTCATGCAATTATATTGCGTTCTATGACTTAAAAGAACATTGATCAAACTTATGCCCTTAAATTATATCCAATATCGTGTTTTGGAGAGCTGCCAGAGGGGATTTGAAGGACCCATGAAAAGGGGATGTGTGACCAAAGCATTAGGAATTATTCTGATTTTCTATTTCTAAAAATGATAATCCCAAGGATACTATTTATAAGAAAATGGGGGACCCTTTACAAAGGAGATCACCCACACAATTTCAAGGCATAGGTACCCCATACGGGTGTCTATTGTAGGGCTGACCTATATTTTAGTTCCACATAGGGGTTGTTGTGCGAGTCTTCTAATGTGCAGGTGTCTATGTAGGCCATCTTTGGCATGTACCATTGATTATTCATGGGGATATTCACTTCTCTTACCTTATTAAGGTTATATTCAAAATATTTTCAACCCTCTTGAAAAATCAGAGTGTCAAAAAAACACCCTCTTTAGATTGGAACTGATTGAATGAAGAGGGTCAAGTCTTGTGGTTGAACAAGGAATAAATTATAAAGGTGGAATAGTTATTCAATGAAGGGTGACCATTCGTGTCATAAAAATTGGACCAGTTACCAAGAATAGTGTATAGGTCCATGATGCAGGGCCATGACATTGACCCACAATGCTGGTCCAATGAGTAGGAAAGATATGTATAAATTTCAGTAGACACTTTTTCAACTTCTAAAATTCTGCATTGTAACTTTTTTATCTTGTCACAGTGGTCATTCTTTCAACTATCCTGTATTTTCTATTTTTGATTATCTTTTGATGAAATTATTCTTACACATAAATGGTAAATCAATATGAGTGATAGTTATTCATGTATTCACCTTGTTAAGGATCCCACACAAGACATCTAGTCAATGAGCCTATATGAAAATCCTAGTCGAGAGTGTTGTGCGAGGAACCTCATCAAGAGGGATGTGTGAGACACTATATCGAGAGGGATACATATACCACTTTATTTTAAAAAATATTGAATTCTTATAAGTTGATATTTGGACCTAATGAAGAAAAATATTGATTTCTTCTTGTAGGTTTTCAATGGAGGCCATGATGAATTACCTTGAACAAGTTGATGTACATGCCTACGAGATGATCAAAGCTGCTAGGATAGATTATTATTACACAGTTGAATATACTATTCTAAATATGGAGAAATAGATAGAACTATATCAACATGAGTATCCATGAAGATATTACCTGCCCTTATACTATCACAGTATTTGGAGGGATACCATCATCTTTAGGGCTTAAAGTTATTTCCCAACGTCTTGGTATATGAAGTTAATCAACTACCATACCACCAAGATTTCCTCCATGAATTATTATATTAACAATAGAAGATTTCTCACTATCTATTTCAATCATCATAATAGATTCACAATGAATCGTACGCTTCTTATCAACGAATAGAATCCTCACTACTGTGACTCAACTTTCCACCCTTCAAAAACAGATCAGATGTGAGGATGAGAGGAGGAATGTGATTTATATTGTGGAGTGAGAGTCAGGAATATATGGATGTAGGCATAAAAGGTGTTCCAGGATTGTATAGAGTTCAAAAATGACATGCAAGACATCCATATCTGTATGACTTTTTAGGTATGGAAATCTTATGATTACAAGAACTTGAAAATCAACACTAAGCTACTAAGTCGATGGAGGGATTAGAAAATTGCATTCACATGAAACAAGGAGAAGTTGAAATTATCATTTGTGGTCTCTAAAAAAATTACTAATCCCCCATTATATGGTACATTTATGATGAGTCCATCCAACTAGAGACAATGTCGGATAATGTTGATAGGAAACAACTCATAGCCAAAGTTATTTTTAAGGCGGTGAAAAAATTGCAGAACAGAGATCAGCACCCATATGGTGAAAGAAATTATATAATGTTGATGAATTAATTTCTTGATCTATAAGGATAATGTACCACTTGACGGTTCCCAATAGTATTCTATTCTTCAGAAAATCGGGGTGCTCCTAGAACATTTTAACTTACATTAGAGGAGGGCCAATATAACCTTTTTGGTTATAAGGTCCATCCAAAAGATTCTATGAAGACTCACCTAGATAGAATCCTCACAATGTTTTTAATCATTTAACTATGATAGGTCTATGAATCTAGTGTGGTGTGAGGATACAAAGATTATTTATTGTAACCAAAATAGGAAAAACGATACATATATTATGAGATTCCCCTGTCATGGAAAGAATTTAATGGTGCATGTGGAATACATACAATGGGAAGGATCTATTTAGAATTATTGGTCCATTTCAAGTAATATAGGGGTAGATTAAAACATTGTTCATATAATTTGTGATGGTTATCCCAATTAAAGTCCATAATACCAAATCTCACCTATTTGATCCAGTTGTTTCTATAATCCAACATCTGATCCTTACATACGATGATGTGTTGAGGATAATGAATGTGTAATGATAATTATATTTCTTCCAATACGGTATTCCACTGATAAGGATGTTTACCAACGACATCCAAGAAAAAAATCTGGAACTGGTGTTATAATGGCACCATTTAGAGACAATGTAAGGGTTGCTCACATTGACTATGAAACCATTAGTGAGACTTATTATCCATATCATTTTATGCACTAGTTAAAATTTCTAATAACATGATATGTCTTTCAACCAGTTCATGTTAAGATTGAGAGAAAATTAATTGTATCTTAAAATAATTTGATCCAGATGGCCATTTAGGTGTCAAAAATGTCAATCATGCAGTCTCTATTGGATGCCTCAATTAGGTTAGAGGTTGGGTATGCTAGTGTGTGGATCTCCACATACGCTCAAGGAGTATTGATGAAATGTTTTTACTACTCCTTGTCCCTAAAAACTTCCAGTCATGTCATTTACTTTTTAAAGGATATAACTGAAGGTGACGACGCTGAAGCATTAGATCATTTGAGGTGACCTTAGGGAAAGGCCACCGAGAAATCTAGGATTGAGAAAACCACACCTCCTATACCAAGGTGGATAAATCGTCACCATTTGGAGGAAAAAATGTTCCATACTTAGATTATTCTATGAGATAAAAGGGGCCTTAAGAGGATTCCATGTAAAAAGGTTTCCGGTCCTCCTCTTAGTTTTCCATATCAGAGACATATTACGTGCGACTCTATGTGTTCTAAGCTTGGCATGGCATAAATCTTGATATCTGGGATTCATGGGTGTTTCTATATTACATAATTTGCATCATAAATCTGGGAGATATCATTTAATTCTTTGATCTCCACACTAATAGATATTTTTCTAAGGTGGGGAGGTATATTTTGGAGTTGGAGGCTTCTATATATGCAACTAATGATCAGATCCCAATCAAAAAGCATGTTTTTCACATGATATACTATGAAGTTAATGAGGGGATATGAAGTCATACTAAAGAAGAATTGATATCTATCTCTACCATATCGATGTATCTCTCTATATTTTCTCTTTACCTTCTTACCATTCCATCCACAATCATTAATCTATAGGGTATTTGTTTAGAATCATAGAAGAGAGTAAGTAAAATGATAAAAAGGAGAAGCATCATAAGCAATTGAATCGCCCATGAATTGTCCCATAAGTACCCACATTGGGAAGTGGATGAGGCCCTTGGGACCCTAGAACTGTCCTTCGATCAGAGGTCCATGGTGGAAGAGATGGTTGCTGGAATTTGATGTCCTTCAACTCAAATTCCTTTTACCAAGGGAAATTATAAGGGCCCTTCACTATCCCGATAGAGGAGGCAGAAGAGGGAAGAAAATTTGGAACCGTGTATGCACCACAATATGTAATTTATCTTTCATTTAATATTGTTACTTTCTTAAAATACTTTTTGTGATTTTAAATGCTTTTTACAGAATCTGTGTCACATTCCTCCCTCAAGGGGTCTAGCATTTATCCTTAAAAGATCAAGGACGACATCATAGAGGTGGCACTTACCTATACTTGTGAATAAATACTCTTGATGGATGAAGGGTCAATGGATAAATCTTCATATACCCCTATTAATACAGAGATGGGAGAGATCCATGGTAATATCAGATGCCATGTCTTATGTGTTAGGTGGTTTTTTTGAATTTCAACTCCTCAGGATATTTTAGGTCTATTTCCTACATCAATGGACCTCGCATTAGTCAATTTTGGTACAATTGTTTCTCCGAAATGGGATGTTAGGGATCTCTAAATTTTCGATGATGATGCTAATGTAAACCCTATTTATGTAGGTCATGGTGATGTTTTACCTACTGAGAAGTTGGTATAGGGGATTGATGACTAAACCAATTTTGGTCCTGAGAAATGCATCCAAGATACCCCTACTGGTGAGGATGCGATGAGATTTGACGCCATATATCATGAAATTATGGATTAATTAATTCTAGGAATTGATATATCAGGATCCTTAATGGAGTTCGAGTACTTCAATAAGGAATTGTTTGGATGTTACTTTTATCCTTATTTCATTTTCCTAACATAGTTTAACATCATTTATCTGATGGTTTATATCAATGATCAATATATTCATATTTTTCGACAGAGAATGATGCCATGACACCTCACGAAAATGGAATCCATGTCCACACTACTCCCACTACTATGGGGGTACTGATTGAGAATCCTTGTGTTGGAGATCCCCAAGAGCCTCTAAATCAGTTTTTGAGAAAAATCAGAATGATGTTCCTCATCATGAGGTTATTGCTTCAATAATTGAGAATGGGGGAACTAGAGAGTGAAAAATTAAAATATTAGACCCAAAAATGGGTGAATGTTTTAAACTTTTGGTTCACCTGATTTCCATTGATATTTTTTTACCACCTAATATTGATGAGAATTTTTACATACTATTCAGTTCCATCAACTTCAGCGACAGTGCCAGAGAGGCGGGGGGCTTCCATGCGTATTCTACAAACACGGGTAGGAGAAATGGGTTTATTTTTTATGTAGTAGAATACGAGGGCTCATTGTGTGAACTAATGTAACACCCCAAGCATCCACGATATGCTTCTCATTGAATAATACAATAGCGTGTGATGTACGCCACTTCAAGTTATAACACACCACAACCAATCAGACTAGCCGTTATGAATAGTATTACCCACTTTCTAAGACATTATAAATTTTATCTTTAAAATGGACTTCATTTTTGGATTCTGAATATCGAAATTATCTTAGGGTGAATTTTTTTTTATTTTTCTGAAAACATTCAATTTTTGATGAATAGTGAAAAACACTGAGTTATAGATTAAAACGGAATTTTTATTTATATAATTATATATTTTATTTAAATTTTTTTTATTTCAAAATAGATACATAATAACTATATCAGTTCAATGTAATTCATTGGAGCCAGTTTATAATAATTTTAGACATATAAAAATTTTATTGAATTTTTACCGTCTTTTACCCACCTCCTAGGAGAATTTGAAAATTCACATAAAACATAATTTTACCTCTTCACTGAGTGGAATTTGAAAAATCCGAGAGACATGGTTGATATCAGTATGAAAAATGTGGTTCAATAAAATGAAAATAAGTTTTGGTGAATAGTAACTTTTTACTTTTATTTACCACGATTAAAATTAAATAGAGTAATTAGGGGTACAATTGATATTATAATTACCCTAACACATGTCCTAATTATATTGGATAAGTATAGATTGACAAAAAAAACCTTAAAAATAAAATATGAACCTCTTTTGTCCACTTGGATTAGATTAGGACATTTATTATTATTTAATTCAAAGAATAGTTAAATGAGTTAAAATCAAAGTTTAATAATTAAAACATTATTAATATAGGGTTAATCATAAGAGAAATTAGACAATAAATATTCATTAGAAAGATAAAAATATTTCCTACATAATTTTATTTTATTTATATTTTTATACATTAAATAATTTAATTTATTTATGACACAATGATGATGCAGTAATTACCGTATTAATGAAATATTAAAATAATTGATATTATAAATATTGAAATAAATGTCATTTCAGAATTTTTATGAATTCCACTAATCTTCCAGGTTAATATGACATATTAGGGTTGGTTAGATTAATTGTTTTCGAAGCAATAATTCTGTTATGAATTTAGAAAAAACAAAATACCCAATAGTGTCAAACTTGGCATAAAAGAGTTTTTAAAACAAAAATTATATTATTAATTGATATTATATTCCTAAAAATCTAAGGGTCAGCCACAAGACTTATATAATGATTGGTGTATTATTAATGAACCATTTGGGGTTCTCTTCAATGTATATAGTATTATTATTAACCATATAATATTAAAATACAAAGAGACATGGAAAATGTCAAACTATTTAACAAAGAGCTAATTCTAAAAGATAGAGTTAATATAGTGACCCAAACCTGTATAAAACCTTTTGGTTGAGTGGTTTTCAACCCATCCCCATCTTATCCTTTAAATAATCCATTTTGGTTCCATTATAAACCGAACATTATTTTATTATAAAATAAGATTTCTAGCTTTTCCTAAGGTGCCCCTTACCCCTCTTATAAAAGGGAACCCCCCTTCTCTCTAATTCACACCTTCAAAGAAATTTTTATTGGACACACTCTGCCCAAATACCCTCTAAACTATCCTACCTTCATCCTAGAGGCCTTCCTTTAGTCATAAAGCCAACCTAGGGAGCCCTTTTGATCAAATGAAAAGGAAGAACCCAGAGAAGATGTAAATATTTCATCACCTCTTTAAAGTTACATTCTTCTTCCACATCCCATTAATTTGTCGTTTCCATTCTAAAATAATAACTGAAATATATTATATATACATTGATGTTATTATAAATATGGTACATCAAATTCATTATCCTATCCATCCTTTGAATGACATGTCACCATACGTGCGTACGTATGGCTTACCATCTCCACATCATGGTGTAACTGTTATTCAAAACATTATTATGTGGATGGGTATACTAATGATGTGTAATTGGTGTAAATAATAAATATAACATGATAATGATTCGGTATATATGATACAACATCCAATTATATATTATTTTAATATCAAAAGAATAATATTATCGCTCGTGCGTATGTACAGATTATGGTCTCCATGAACGCGATGAGATTCATTCCCCATCATATCCATTAAAGACTAATTTTCATTATATGATGAAAATTAATTTTTAAAGACTTGATTTCATTTTGTATATGAATAAGATAAATCCCATCCATAAAAAATATGACCCACGTAATAAGGTATATAAAGGAAAACAAATCTGTTAACACCCGAAACAATGATAATACTAAGATATTATTAACAAAGTAATGTTAAAAGATCATATATGATATCATATTAATGAATATGATTCATGTATAATTTAATAACCATTATTTCACCATTATAAAGTAGGTTAACCTACCCTTGACCATGTAAAGGTACAAGGTAATGGTTAATTTCACAATCTCTTCATTATCCGAGGTTGTTTATACGTAATTCTCTACTGGGATCGTTTTATCATCCACATCCATGTTTCTGAAAAATGTATTCCAAAACATTTTTTCTATTTAATAGACTATGGGTAAAAGTAATTTATACCCTTGGTTGACTTTTTATAAAATGTTTTGAAAGGAATCCATCCATCATTTTCCAAACAAGTTCCTTTTTAACCTTTTCGACAAAATTAAGGTAAAAATGTCTTTTTTAAATTATATGGCGGGTGCGGCTATTATCTACTGTTATAAAATTGTCGAAGCTTATCTTACAATATTATAAGAAAAATTTCAATGTAAATTTTTTCTTTTACAATTATGTTACTTTTAAATGACGTCAAAAAAGAGATATTTCTCTCAAATAGTTTGGATTTCACCTATATCAACATCCTTTGATGGATTTTATGCTTATTTGAAGTTGATTTATTATGATACAAAACATCTATATTGTATTGAAGGTTTCATGATATGTTTGACTATGGATGTGTTATTTTTATACCATTCATGGTTTATGAAAAAAGTATTTACATTTCACATGCTAGTTTTAATACGAATGTTTATGTTATGTTTAAGCATGTTCATATGAGGAATGAATTAGACTTAATAAGTGACGGGTGGAGCCCACTATAGCTCCTCGATGAATCGGTAGGTATCATGAGACAAAATAGTGCCTTGACACAAGGCCTTGAAAAAATATTATTTGTTGTCTTGGCACAAGGCCATGACCATGTGGTTATGATAGTCTGGCATTATGCATTCCATCATTATGAAAGTGGTTATTGATATTACATGTGATTATTCGACTAGCAGAATATCAATGTGAATTAGTAAATGGAATTATTTCATTTTATTTTTGTCATATAATTCTGAATTCCAAGTTTAAATGTCTTTTGTTTTAGTTATACATTGCATTAAATTTTTATGATTATTAATGAATGTTTCTGCTATATTGTTATCCTTACTAAGCATATGAGCTCACCCCTTAATATGTTATATTTTTCCCAAGATGTGAGGAATAATTTTATAACAGACCTACAGGGATAATCTGAAGGGATATGAGTGTGGACTATAGAGAGTATGTTGTTGTTTTTCACATTATCATGTAAAGTAAGACTTATGAATGTATCTAGTGTTTCTAAGGCTACTAAACTAATAAGTCATTATAGACTTGATCTTATGTGATCATTCCAATGTTATGTAATAATGCACCGACTCTGGGTAACTGGGGTAAATGCGTTATAGTTGGTATCAGAGGAAGTTTAGTACAAACCTTGGAAGCTGGATTTAGCTAAACTCTGAATAGAGCACATAGCCTTAATAAAGACATTGAGAATTAGTATAGAAGAACATTCTAGAATTTTTTTGTTGTAGAGATTTTTCGAGTTTTTCAAGAAATACATAACTGTCTAGATTTGAGCAGGAAGACGGGGCTCTAGCACAAATGCACCTAGGATTAAAACCCGATAACACTGCTTTGAGATAGACACGAATGAGAACTGGTGCACAACAATGTGCCTTGCTACACTCTTGGTTATGACACTCACAGGGGATATGCTAAGGATAATTATCATTTTTAATACAAACCATTATGAATGGTTTATGAGTATATACATCCTCAAAGAAAACATTTTTTTATGATTATGGATAACATCTATAAACTATTCAATTTATGTTAAGTTTTTTACAAGTTTGGAATTATGCATTTTGATTTATAAACTAATATAGTATATTCCATTGTTTATAAATGGAACATAGTGGAAGGAATGGAAACCATATCAATGCACACACTCCATGTAGGGATTTACCTCCTTCTCAAGATAATTATAGTGGATCTGGTGATACAACTAGTGCTGATTGGCTTATCACTATACTGGGACAACTCACATAGGTTATGAATAATAAAATTACCAGTATGGAGCAACCTGATCCACAACTTGGAGGAAAAATGTTAGAAGACTTAATGAGGAAACAACCACCAACATTCAATGGGAGAAAAAATCCATTAGTGTCTGATAAATGGATAAATTTCTTAGAGATAATATTCCATGCCTTGGGGAGTAGTGAAAGGGAAAACGTTATCATGGCAATTTACTGCCTCACGGGAGATGCTGATCAATGGTGGTCATTGATTCAAAACACAAAGGAAGATGATGAAGTATCAAATATGGAATAGAGGGTGTTTAAAGTGATTTTAGTAGAAAAATACTTTCCTCATGACCATTGAGCAGATATGGAAAACAATATTTGAGTCTGAGGTAAAAGGAAGATGAGAATGTCGCAAAGTATGAGGCTAACATTACAAGGATAGCGATGCATGATGCAGATTATATGCGTAATCCAAGAAGTAAGATTTATCATTTCTTTGATGTGTTATAACCATTTATTTGTTGAGAATTAGTCACACAATACTTCTTTCATACGAAGACATTGTCTCATGTGCTATCAAGACAGAATAATAATTATCTATGTCTTACGACATTAAAGCAAAGAAAGAGAAGAATAGATTTGTTAAATAGTCTGGAAATGGAAATAAGGTGAAGAACGAAAAAAATTTATATCTATCCTACAGTAAATGTGTGAAGAAACACCCCGGTACTGTAACGCCCCGACCCTAGTTACCTAGAGTCGGTGCATTATTACATAACATTGGCATGATCACAAGAAAGATCAAGTCTCGAAAGACCGATTAGTTTAGTAGCCATGGAATAACTGGATACCTTCATAAATTTTACATTACATCATAAAATGAAAACTACAAAAATAGTCTCCATAGTCCACACTCTTATCCCCTCATACTATCCCTGCAGGTCATTCATAAAATACTTCTTCACATCTTGGGAAAAATAATACATAGAAAGGGGTGAGCTCAAATTCCCAGTAAGGATAACAATATAGCGAAACTTTCATAAATAAGCATAAACATTTATGGCAATGTATAAATAAAACAAAAGCATTTTAAAACTCTAAATTCAGAATTATATGGCAGAAATAAAATGAAATAATGCCATATACTTATTCACATGGATATTCTACTAGTTGAATAATCACATGCAATATTAACAACCACTTTCATAATGATGGAATTCATAATACCATACTATCAAAACCACATATCCAAGGTCTTGTGCCAAGACTACACATAATATTTTTTCAAGGCCTTATGCCAAGACACTAGTTTGTCTCATGAGACCTACCGATGCATCGACGAGCTATAGCGGGCTCCACCCGTCACTTATTATGTCCATTGCATTCCTCATATAAATAGGTTTAAACATAACATAAAAATTCATATTAAAACTAGCTTATGAAATGTAAATATTTTTTTCCATAAACCATGAATGGTATAAAAATAACACATCCACAATCAAACATATCGCAAAACCTTCAATACAATATGGAAGTTTTGTATCATAATAAATAAACTTCAAATAAGCTTAAAATCCATCAATGGATGAAGATATAGATGAAATCAAAACTATTTGAGAGAAATATATATTTTTTGAAATCATTTAAAAGTCACATAATTATAAAATAAAACTTTTAATTTGAAAATATTCTTAGAATCTTATAAGGGAAGCTTCTGAGATTTTATAACGGCAGAAAATAGCCGCACCCTCCGTATAAGTTAAAAAAATACATTCTTTCCTTAATTCTGTCGAAAAGGTTAAAAAGGACCTTGTTTAGAAAATGACGGAAAGATTCCTTTATAAACCTCTTATAAAAAGTCAAACAAGGGTATAAATGAATTTAACCCATATTCTATAAAATATCAAGAATTTTTTGAAATACATTTTTAAAAAAACGTGGATGTGTATGATAAAGGGTTCCCAGTAGATAATTATGTATAAACAATGTCATTTAATGAAGAGATTGTGAAATAACCATTACCTTGTACTTTTCCGTAGTCAATGGTATGATAACCTCCTGTATAATAGTTAAAATATTGTTATTAAATTATACAAGAACCATATACATTATTATTATATCATATGTGATCTTTTAACATTGATTTGTTAATAATATCTTAGTATTATCATTTTTTTGGGTGTAAACTTACTCGTTTTCGTTTATATGTTATGTTACATAAGTCATGTTTTTCATAGATAGGTTGTATATTATTCATATCCATAATTATATCATGTCCTTAAACATTATTTTTAATCATTAAACGAGAATTAGTCTTGAATGGATACGACGGGGAATGAATCTCATCGCGTTCGTGGAGACGGTAGTCCGTACGTACGCACGAGCGACAATGTCATTATTTTGATATTAAAATAATATATAATTGGATGGTATATCATATATACAGAATCATTATCATGATATATTCATTATTTACATGAATTGCACATCATTATTATACTCATCCAAATAATAATATATTGACTAACAATTACACAACGACGTGGAGACGGTAAGCCGTACGTACGCTTGTATGGTGACATGTCATTCAAAAGATGGATAGAATACTGAATACGGTTGTACCATATTTATAAAAAAATCAAAGTATATATAAGATATTGGGGTTATTATTTTAGAATTGTAATAACAAAGAAATAATAATTTGAAGAAGAAAGGAACATGAAAAAGGGTTGAGAAAACATTACCTCTTCTTCGGGTTCTCCCTTTTGATTTGATCAAAAGGGATCCATAGGATAACATTCTGATCAATATAATTCCACTAGGTTGTAGTGAGGGAATTTTAGAGGGTATTTGGGTAGGGTTTGGCCAAACCAAAAGGCTTTTAATGTGTGAATTGGTGAGAAGGGGGAGTGCTCTTTTATAAGAGGGGTAAGGGGCACCTTTGGAAAAGCTAGAAATATTATTTTATAATAAATTAAAATTCGTTTTATAATGGATAAATGTGGACTATTTAAAGTTTAAGGTGGGTATGGGTCGAAAAATACTCAACCAATAGGTTTTAGACTGGTTTGGGTCAATATATTAACCTTATCTTTTAGTTTTACCTCTTAGTTAATTAGTTTGACACTTACCATATCACTTTGAATTTTTATATTATACAGTTAATAAACTTACTATATACCTCCAAGAGACCCCCAAGTGGGCCATAAATGATAAAAATATCATGATATAATTCTATTGTCTGAACCTTAGATTTTTAGGAATTGAATATAAATTAATAATATAATATTTATTTTAAAAACCCTTTTATGTCAATTTTGACACTATTCAATGATTGATTTTTGTTAAGGTCTTAACAACATTATTAATTCGAAAAAAATTAATTTAGGCAATAATATAATGTTATATTAATCAATAAAAGTCATGTATTTCATCAAAACATTCAAATTATATTAATTTTAACATTTATAATACCAATTATTTGATTCTTTCATTAATAAGGAAAATGATGCATCATTATTATGTCATAAATAATATTAATTATTAAATTTCTAAAAATTATAAATAAAATACCATTATTTAGGAAATCATTTTATATTTATAATGAATATTTATAGTCCAAAATCCCCCATATATAACCCTATCTAAAAAAATTTTCTATAAGATATATGCTTATGTCTTTTTTGTATTTATTTTAACTTAATTAATATAAAGTGTCATTATCACCTACAAGTGGCTCCATGGGGTCCCAAAATCGACTCAATGATGCCGATGGTCGGACATGTATCAACCAATAAGGTTAGGACATGTTTTAGGGTAATTTATTTTTATTATAATATTTTTTTTACCACTATTTACCGGATTTACCCTTTAACCATGATAAATAAAATTTTTTCCGAAGTAATTATTCAAAATGTATAAAAATAAAAGTTACCTATTTACACAATTTATACATCCTGATTTCAAATATGGAATCTATTTTTCCAAATTCAATACCCATAAGTGGTAGAAATTAATTTGAAATTAATTCCCGTTGTTAAAACAAAAACGTGTTTTTAAGAGATAATAAATATCAAAATATTGACACTTGTTCATGTCCAGTTTAATTTTACAATTATGTAAAATGACCAAAATTGTATTAAATGGTAAGAAAATAATCTAAATATAATTTAAAACCACTCAAATTAATAATTTATTACTATTATGTATTTCGATTAAAAAAGTTGTTTTTAATTAAAATTTTGAAATTTTAACTATTCATCAAAATATAAATGTTATCCGAACAGTTCCAAAATTTAACCCTAGTATAATTTCGATATTAATAATCCAAAATTAAAGTCAATTTGGAGAGATCAATTTAATAAAATTTCAAAAAGTGGGTACTACTATACATAACGGATAGTTTGATTGGTTGTGGTGTGTGTGTTAGAACTCGAAGTTGCGTACAACACATGCTACTGTATTATTAAAAGGTAAGCGTACCGTGGAAGCTTGGGGTTTTACATTCTCCCCACCTTCTAATAATTTCATCCTCAAAATTTCTAGAATACTACCACATGAAAACACTCAGGTGGTTCTTCATCATAAGTTCTTCGGGTTCCCACGTTGCCTCTTCCATCTTATGGTTTCTTCACAAAACTTTTACCAGACGAGTCGTCCGGTTTCTCAGTACTTGTTCTCTCATATCAACAATCCTGAAGGGATCTTCACATTAAGATAGATCGTGTTCCAGTTCTAATTCCTCAAAGGTTAGTACATGCGTTGGGTCAGGCATTTATTTTCTCAATAGTGATACGTGGAACACATCGTGAACTTTGGAGATATTTGGAGGCATTTCCAAATGGTAAGCTACATCCCCAATTCGTTCTAGAATTTCAAAAGGACCTATGTACCTGGGACTCATTATAACTTTCTTACCAAAAAGTATAACTCCCTTCCATGGAGATACCTTCAAGAAAACATGATCCCCCACCTAAAATTCCAAATCCTTTCATCGGTTGTCAGTATAGCTCTTCTGCATACATTGAGCAGCTTTGATGTGGTTTTGGATTACCTTTGTAACACGACGAGATTTTATGAAAAATATTCTTTTAATTTCATTAATGTCTTTTGTTGTATGCTACACCAAGATTACCTTGCGCAATATGCAACACCGTATTAGCTTACAGTATACGCAACACTATTCTTGGATCGTGTTACACACAATTTTGATAATAGTTATTCTATGCAACATTGAGTATATATATATATATATATTAAATGTATAAATGAAATATGTTTGGATTCTGTTATACGAAACAATGAAGAATTCTTGCACAACACGCAACCCTGACTTGGCTTGCATTACACGCAATCGCGACCTTCCTCGATATAGTGTGTTGTACGCAATACCATGTTTTACTAAACAACGATATATTATTATAATATTATTATGAACTAGCCGTTTTGAATATTATTAACTAAATTTTTATTTTTGTAACATTATTATTCATCTTAACCATTTTCCAGAACATGGTATAAGAACAAAATAAATTTTTCGTGTTAAATAGGTATTTTTAAAAAAATGCAGTTTTGTCGCCTTTTGATGGCCCACCCACTTTAAATATAGTTTTTGACATGTTTATAAGTTCAATTTTGAAAAAAAAGTTATTCTTTTTAATGAAGAAATAATAATTTACTTTGGATAATTTTTTCTTATTATTCTTGTAACTTTCATATTTTGATGAATAGTAAAAATACGGTATATTTTAATTAAAAACAACTTTTTTCATCGCAATAATTTATATGGTTAAATTATAATATTGAATGGTTTTAAATTATAAATAGAATATATTTTTACCATTTAATATAATTTATGTCATTATCATTGATTTTACATTTAATTTGTAGGTTAAATCAATTCAATCTTTTGCAATGTTTTAAACAAAACCCGTTTTCATTCGACAACGGGGTTAATTTTAATTTAATTTCTGAAACTTTTTTGTATTGAATTTTAAAAAATGGACTCCATATTTGGAATCAGTGGGTCCAAATTATGTTAATAGACTACTTTTTTTCGGAATTATGAATAGTAACTACGGTAAATTTTATTTACCATAGTTAAAGGTAAATCGGGTAATTAAGGGTAAATAAAATATTATAAAATTAACATAACACATGAAAAAAAAATTATATTGGATGGCTAAAAGTATACTCATATCACCAAAGGGTCGGATTATATTCATTTTATGGACTTTTGACCATGAAAATAATTTAATTATTATTAAAACCAAAGAACGTGACAACATGTCACTCTCTGAAGTGTTGTAAGTATAATAATTTTAATTTAGTGATAAGCATCATAAAACTTAGAACATAAATAGTATCCATAAATCTAATAATATTATCTACTTCATGATAATTTATTTAGAATTTTTAGGGATTAAATAATTGTCATTAATGGTGATACATTAATGATGCAGAAATTATTTATTAAGTGAAGAAACAGTAATATAGTTTTTATTGAATTAATAATACCCATTAAAAGGCCCACAAACCTGACCAAAAATTATTGTTAGTGTATATATACAACTTAAACATCCAATTACCTAATATATAACCGTTTGGAGTCTTATAAAAGTTATTATGACACTTATATTATTTTATTTTAAATGATTCAAAGTTGACACCTTCATAATTTAATAAATATAATAATTTAAATATTGTGATTTTAAGATTATAAATTAGAGTAAAAGTATTATTGTGAAATCTAAAAGATTTATCTTAATTATAGTATTTTTTTTTAATTTTTATGCAAAAATAAGTATATTAAATAATTATACAAAAACGTTGTGGTAATTATTTTATTAAGAGATAAACCAAAGAAATGGTTTTAAAAATAATAATATAAATATTATATGAACTATTTAATGTTCTCCATTAATTTTCTAGACACATATCACATTTTATTAATATATTAAAGCTTTTATTTCGAACATATGTTCTGTATATATTTTATTAAAATTCAAATAAATGAATATTGTCAAAATTGACACTATTATTATTTTATAAAAATAACATATTATAAAATTGTTTAAAAATTACAAAATTATATAAAATTATAAATTTAAATTTATATGGTCTAAAATATTATAAAGTATCAAATTATAGACAATTCACATCAAATAAGTAATTATTTGTTATAATTTAAATTTTAGAATGTTATTACCACAAATAAAATTAAATTGATTAAGTAAGGATAAATCAAGTTGATAATGTTTCAAATAATTTCCTAACATGTCTAAATATTATTGGTTGATGATATTACAACCCTATATCATCTAATATTAGAATATTTGTCATTTTTAATGGTTTTTAAGTGGGGTTACATTTATTATAAATTAATATTTTTAAGATTTCCAAAGGTGCCCCTCTCGTCCCTTATAAAAGGGAACCTCCTCCCTCTCCTTCTCACACCACATTGAGCATTAAATCTCGGCCAAACCCTGCCAATTTCTCCTCTACACTTCCCTAGATACATCCTAGAAGTGCTGGTCTACTTCGAAGAAAAACTTTTAGTGCCCTAAGAAGAGGTCTCAAAGAGGTGCTTCAAAGAAGAGGTAATGTCCGTTACCGATTCTTTCAACGTTATTTCTTCTTCTACTTCTTCTTATTTAGTTGTTTCATTATGAAATAATAACATCAGTATCACTCATATATTAATATGTTATTATAATTATTAACAACCCTATTTCACCATCTATCCATCCTACAAGAAATGAAATCACCGCGCATGCGTATGTACGGAATACCGTCTCCATGCCGTGGTGTAATCTGTTTCTCCAACACCACCTTACTTGGATGGGTATAATGGTGTAAAGAATAACTATACATAGTTATTATAACATCATACTGATTATTTTATATTGTATCATCCTATCCAATAGAATTCAATAATTATGGGAATGATATCATCGCCCGTGCGTACGTACGGACTACCGTCTCCATGACGTGACGAGATTAATTCTCCATGTTAACCATTTAAGAACTATTATAAAGTATATGTAAGCAATAATAATGAAATATATTACATTATAAAGCTACTGGATATATATATATATATGTATGTATGTCATCTACTTAATTCCATTCAACTCAATAAGGAAACGAAAGCAGCGTTCTTGCGTACGTACGGCCTACCGTCTCCATGAACGGTGTATTTATTTCCATTTATCGATCTATTATATATATGTATATTATGAATATATATTATATATAAATAATGTTTTATATTCTGGAATTATGTAATCGTGATCTAATTAATCATATGAATAATTAAAAGTCAAAACACGAACGACAAATGAAACGATTTTACCCAAAACGCTCTTTAACATGGAATTTACAAAAGAAGGGGTAATATAAAGTCATAAGTGAACCATATATGATATCATAACAATGAATATGATTCAGTAATAAGTCAATGACATTATTTAAATCATTATACCGGAGGTTTGGATACATACGAAGCATATCAGACATAAGGTAAGGGATAATTTTTCAAATCTCATTTTTTTTATCTGAGATTGCTTTTACGTAAGTATTTGCTGGGGTTATTGTTATCATCCATGTCCATGTTTTCTAAATGTGTTTTTATTTATTTTATTTTTACCCATTGTGACTTTTACTACATGGTATGTAAGGAATCTATCCTTTGTTTACGTTACGAGGTACTTTTTGACTTTTCCGGTAAAAGTACGAGAAGAATGTTTTTTTTACTTATACAACACAAATGGATTTTTTATGGTTTAATAAAGCCTTGTTTTCATGATGCTTCCTTCAAAATATTTCATGAATATTTTCAAAAAAACCGTTTCTTATATAATTTAATGAAATTTTTTGAAATGAAAATGATTTTGAAGAAGAAATGATATTTTCCTCAATAATTCATTTCAAGTGTTTTATCAAAACCATTTTCCATATAAGATGACATTATTTCATATGTGTATGTTTCAAGTATAATGTCTCTATGATTTATATGGTTTCACTTTTCTTTTGATGAAATGATATCCATTTGTTTTGTATGGATTATGTTATGATGGAATGATGTTTATGAAACCCATTTTATTCTTTGGGTTATGATGAATGTTTTAAGTTTATTTTGTGGAAAAAGTAAGAATGATTTAATTATGAGATGGGTGGGACCTATTTCTCCCTCCAATTCATTGGGTAAAGATTTATATCTCATGATATAGACATGGATGGAATGATAAGTTAATCTGGTTCAGTGTTACAAGACTGGAACGAGGAGTGAACTCGATTCAGAAAGGGACTTTTTCCACTAAGATGGTCTTGGCAGTAATGCCTTGGATACTATGGAAATCATGACATGTGCTGAACGGTTTCCACAGTTACATGTTTTACTCCCATTCTATTTTATCATTCTTAATGTTTAATTATGATCTATGCCTTACGTACTTCAATGTTTTATGTCATTGCTAAAGATTTTGATGTTTAAACATCATGTTTATGTTTTTAAGCTCAAATGTATATGATTTGTTTTATTTTATCCATGCTTACCCTTATTGAGAATCTGAGCTCACCCTTTATATGTTTTCTTTTCCCTAGGATATATAGAATGGTTTTAGGTAATACAAAAAATGGGAAGATCGATATGGGAGATGTTGAAGATCTTTCAACAGGATTAGATGTTTATATTCTGAGTTTCCAAAGACACTAAACTATTACGGTCCTTGTGTGTCTGTTTTTGTTATGTATTAAGTATTCCGAAAAATTAATGTAATGTCTATGTACGTCATGTTTCGAGCCTCTACAGTTGGTATCAAAGGAAATGTTTAGTCAACCTTTGGAAACTTGGATGCGAAAATGTTAGTGACATCCCAAGATATATTTCTAAGGTATGTCTAGGGATGTCCCTAAGGATAAGTATACGTATAGGATATAGTCCTAGAACTACGGTAATGATCTTATAATTTAACATATGATGTTAGATATTGAGGGTGATCCCCCATTACTATGTTGTTTTCCCTAGCATGATTTTTCCTCTCACACTATTCTTTTTGGGTTTTAGAAAATGGCTGGAAATAGGAAGATTCATGATATTGGAGGATATAATAGAAAATGGAATGATATTCTTTAAGAGAAACCAAATGAAATGGGATTTGGAAATCCAAACATCGTTATTATGCCTAATCAGCAATATCATAATATGACAAATAATCTCAACTTTGGTAAGTTTCCCGACCCAGATAATAAGAGAAAGATGGAGTTTCATGATGATCATAGATAAAGAGAGTTCAATTTCCCTCATGTAAATCATGTGGGAAGAGGCATCGGGGATATTGTTTCATGGGAACTGGAAGATGCTTTGGGTGTGGAAAAGAAGGACACAAAGCCAGTGAGTGCAAAGGAAAAGGTTCAGTTAACACCATGGATGAGGATAATGGTATTGATACGACATAAACAATGGTTAAATGTTTTAAATGTGGAATGTATGGGCATTATGCAAACCAATTCCCTAAGGGAAGGTCTTATGAAGAGAATCAGTACGGCCGTATGGGTAGTATTTATGTTGATGATGATGAAGAGACTACAAATGATATGTGAGATTAATGAATTGTTGAAGCTCGGTCAATGGTTTAAGAAGGAAGTGGAATGATTACATGTTTATCAAGTGTAATGTTGTATAAGTAATCTCATGGTACTATGGAATAAAGAGACATCTAAGGATTGTTACACTGTTGTATTTCCTTGAGTTTTGAAAGTGTATGATTAATGGTACCAGTATCCAAGAAAGGTTATTCAGATATTTTTGGAATGTAGATGATATGCGCATAATGAAGGGATAAGGAGAAAATTAAATGTTTGATAGTATTCATGAGCTCATGACTGATATAAGGATAAGGTTATATCATGGTTTGAGTGTATAGAGTTTTTGGATTTTGGTATGTGGAAAGAGTTAACATTTGACATCATTCATGTTTTCACTAAGGTTTAATGGGTATTCATTTTTCAAGAGAATACATGATTAAGGTATTCACCTGATTGGAATGTGACCAACAAGATATATGGGTGATAAATGATAGTATTCACATGCATGGTTGATGACACATCAAGTAATCGTTTTCTTTATACTATGAGAGTGGACCGATGTATTTTAGATAAGCCTAAAGATTGGAATGGATCATGTTGGACATAAGTTAGTATTGTTTAAGGATAGAACTTTTTGTGATATTATTGATGGGATGTTATAGTAATGTAGTTTTAGAAAAAGGACGACCTATAGGACGGGCGGCCACCCATCGCGTCGGACAAGGCTTTGGGAATCGAACCCACAACCGAAGTGCGACTGGCCTTTATCAGCTACCAATGGCCTACAGGAAGTCCCTATTTAGTAGAAACTAGTTTTATTATATTAAGCAGTATGATATATGAATTATAAGTCCATTTTAGGAACCATATATAATTAATCTCACTATAGATGGAGTTATGTATTTTTGATAACTTTTATAACCATTTGTTTCGGACCGATGGAATGACCCATCATTCTATCACATGTGCTGCTAACACTTCACGAATGACAAATTCAATTTCATTTCTTTAAGAGATGAAGTGGAAATTGTCCAAAGAACGAACAACGGTGAGACTGTACAAAAATCATTAAAGTATTTCTTCTATATCCAATTCCATCATCATTAGGGAAATGATATTGAAAACCAAAAATTTTGTCCTAGTTCCCTTATATATATGATAAATCAGATGGTACCTTAGATCATCACAAATCTATGGCTTTGTGATTGATGTCTTTTTCATAGCCATGTTCTCTACCACTCTCCATCAGAACATGATGGTTAGATTTTTCTTCCATATCCATATTTTCTCTTATGTTATCTTACGTGGAAACCCAGTGATGAGTTAATTTGGGTAACCGTTACATTTCATACTTTAGTTTTTAAAGCAAAGTTTTGTTATTCCTTTTTACGATGTGGGTTTCTATTAAGCAAACATTCGAGTAGTAAACGATTTATAACCCCGACGAATTTCGATGGAGAAATTCATTTTAAGGGGGGTAGAATGTAACACCCTGAGATTTTATGAAAAATATTCTTTTGATTTCATTAATGTCTTCTGTTGTATGCCACACCAATATTACCTTGCGCTATACGCAACACTGTATTAGCTTGCAGTATACGTAGCACTATTCTTGGATCGTGTTACACACAATTTTGATAATAGTTATTCTACGAAACATTGAGTATATATATATATATTCAATGTATAAATAAAATATGGTTGGATTCTGTTAGACGAAACAAGTAAGGATTCTTGCACAACATGCAACCCTGACTTGGCGTGCATTACACGCAATCGCGACCTTCCTCGATAGTGTGTGTTGTACGCAATACCGGGTTTTACTAAACAACGATATATTATTATAATATTATTATGAACTATCCGTTATGAATATTATTAACTAAATTTTTAATTTTATAACATTATTATTCATCTTACCCATTTTCTATAACATGGTATAAGATCAAAATAAATTTTTCGGGTAAAATAAGTATTTTTCAAAAAATGCAGTTTTGCCGCCTTTTGATGGCGCATCCACATTAAATATAGTTTTTCACATTTTTATATGTTAAATTTGGAAAAATAAAATTATTATTTGGAATAAAAAATTATTATTTTACTTTGGATAAAATTTTCATATTATTCTGGTGACTTTCATATTTTGATGAATATTAAAAACACGCTATGTTTTAATTAAAAACAACTTTTTTCATCGCAATACTTTATATGGTTAAATTATAATATTGAATGGTTTTAAAGTATAAATAGAATATATTTTTACAATTTAATATAATGTATGTCATTATCATTGATTTTACATTGAATTCGTAGGTTAAATCAATTCAATCTTTTGCAATTTTTTAAACAAAAACCCGTTTTCATTCAACAACGGGATTAATTTAAATTTAATTTCTACAAATTTTATGTATTTAATTTTAAAAAATGGACTCCATATATAGAATCAGTGGGTCCAAATTATGTTAATAGGCTACTTTTTATTTTTGGGAATTATGAATAGTAACTATGGTAAATTTTATTTACTATAGTTAAAGGTAAATCATGTAACTAAGGGTAAATAAAATATTATAAAATTAAATTAACACATGAAAAAAATTATATTGGATGGATAAAAGTATACCCATATCATGTAAGGTTCTGATTAGATACATTTTATGGACTTTTGACCATGAAAATAATTTAATTATTATTAAAACCAAAGAAAGTGACAACATGTCACTCTCTGAAGTCATATAAGTATAATAATTATAATTTAGTGATAAACATCATAAAACTTAGAACATAAATATTCTAAAGAAATCTAATAAAATTATCTACATCATGATAATTTATTTATAATTTTTAGGGATTAAATAATTGTCATTAATGGTGATACATTAATGATGCAGAAATTATTTATTAAGTTAAAAATCAGTAATATAGTTTTTATTGAAATAATAATACCCATTAAAAGGCCCAAAAACCTGACCAAAACATATTTTTAGTGTATATCTACATCTTAATCATCCAATGACCTAATATATAACCGTTTGGACTCTTATAAAAGTGATTATGACACTTATATTGTTTTATTTTAAATGATGCCAAAGCGTCACCTTCATAATTTAATCAATATATAAATTTAAATATTGTGATTTTAAGATGATAAATTCTATTAAAAGTATTATTGTGAAATTTAATAGATATATGTTCATTATAGGATTTTATTTGTAATTTTTATGCAATAAATAAGTATATTAAATAATTGTACAAAAATGTTGTAGTAATTATTTTATTAAGAGATAAACCAAATAAATGGTTGTAAAAATAATAAAATGAATATTATATGAACTATTTAATGTTCTAAATTAATTTTCTAGACACATATGACCTTTTTTGAATCTATTAAATCTTTTATTTCTAAAATATCTTCTGTATATATTTTTTTTAATTCAAATAAATGAATAGTGTCAAAATTGACACTATTGTTATTTTATAAAAATAACATATTATAAAATTGTTTCAAAATAACAAAAATATATAAAAATTATAAATATATATTTATATGGTCAAAAATATTATAATGTATCCAATTATAGAAAATTCACAACAAATAAGTAATTATTTGTTATAATTTAAAATTTATAATGTTATTACAACAAATAAAATTAAATTGATTAAGTAAGGATAAATCAAGTTGATAATGTTTAAAATAATTTCCTAACATTTCTAAATTTTATTGGTTGATGAGATTACAACCCTATCACATCTAATATTCGAATATGAGTCATTTTTGGAGGTTTTTAATTGGGTTTAGATTTATTATAAATTAACATTTTTAAGATTTCCAAAGGTGCCCCTCTCCTCCCTTATAAAAGTGTACCTCCTCCCTCTCTTCCTCACACCACTTTGAGCCTTCATGCTCGGAAAAACCCTGCCAATTTCTCCTCTAAACTTCCCTAGAAACATCCTAGAGGTCCTGGTCTTCTTCAAAGACCACTTTTAGTGCCCTAGGAGGAGGTCTCAAAGAGGCACTACAAAGAAGAGGTAATGTCCTTTACCGATTCTTTCAACTTTATTTTTTTCTTCTACTTCTTCTTATTTAGTTGTTTAATTATTAAATAATTACATCAGTATCACTAATATACTGATATGTTATTATAAGTATTAAAAAACCCTATTTCACCATCTATCCATCCTACAGAAAACGAAATCACCGCGCGTGCTTACGTACGTAATATCGTCTCCACGCCGTGGTGTAATTTGTTTTTCCAACACCACATTACTTGGATGGGTATAATGGTCTAAAGAATAAAAATAAATAGTTATTATAACATCATACTTATTATTATATATTGTATCATCCTATCCAATTCAATTCAATAATTATGGGAACGATATCATCGCTCGTGCGTACGTACGGACTACCATCTCCACGACGCGATGAGATTCATTCTCCATGTTAACCATTTAAGAAATATTATAAAGTATATATAAGAAATAATAATGAAATATATGACATTATGAAGCTACTGGATTTATATATATATATATATAATTATGTCATCTACTTAATTCCATTCAACTCAATAAGGAAACGAAAACAGCGTTCATGCGTACGTACGGCCCACCGTCTCCATGAACGGTGTATTTCTTTCCATTTATAGATCTATTATATATATGTATATTCTGAATATATATTATATATAAATCATTTTTTATATTCTGGAATTAAGTAATCATGATCTAATTAATCATATGAATAATTAAAAGTCAAACCACGAACGACAAATGAAACGATTTTACCCAAAACACTCTTTAACATGGAATTTACAAAAGAACGGGTAATATAAATTCATAAGTGAACCATATATGATATAATAACAATGAATATGATTCTTTAATAAGTCAATTACATTATTTAAATCATTATACATGAGTTTTGGATACATACGAAGCATATCGGAATAAGGTAAGGGATAATTTTTCAAATCTCATTTTTTTATCCGAGATTGCTTATACGTATGTTTTTGCTGGGGTTATTGTTATCATCATTTTCCATGTTTTCTAAAAGTGTTTTTATGTATGTAATTTTTACCCATTTTGACTTTTACTACATGGTATTTAAGAAATCATTCTTTTTTTTACGTTATGAGGTACTTTTTGAATTTTCCTGTAAAAGTATGAGAAGAATGTTTTTTTAACTTATACAGCACGAATGGATTTTTTATGGTTTTATAAAGCCTTGTTTTCATGAATCTTCCTCCAAAAGATTTCATGAATATTTTCAAAAAAAATCCTTTTCTTTTAAAATTAAATGACATTTTGTGAAAAGAAAATGTTTTCGAAGAAGAAAGGATATTTTCCTCAAGAATTCATTTCAAGTGTTTTATCAAAACCATTTTCCATCTAAGATGACATTATTTCATATGTGTATGTTTCAAGTATAATGTCTCTATGATTTACATGGTTTCACTTTTCTTATGATTAAATGATATCCAATTGTTTTATATGGATTATGTTATGATGGAATGATGTTTATGAAACCCATTTTATTCTTTGGGTCATGATGAATGTTTTACGGTTATTTTGTGGCACAAGTAAGAATGATTTCATTATGAGATGGGTGGGACCTATATCTCCCTCAAATGCATTGGGTAAATATTTATATCTCATTAGATAGACATGGCTAGAACGGTAAGTTAATCTGGTTCAGTGTTACAGGACTGGAATGACGAGTGAACTCGATTCAGAAAGGGACTTTGTCCAATAAGATGGTCTTGGTAGCAATGCCTTGGATACTATGGAAATCATGACATGTGTTGAATGGTTGCCACAATGACATTTTTTACACCCATGCTATTTTATAATGATTAATGTTTCTTTATGATCTATGCCTTACGTACTTCCATGTTTTATGTCATTGCTCAATATTTTGATGTTTAAACATCATGTTTTTGTTTTTAAGATCAAATGTATATGATTTGTTTTATTTTATCCATGCTTACCCTTACTGAGAATTTGAGATCACCCTTTATATGTTTTCTTTTCCCCAGGATATAAATAAAGGTTTTAGGTATGAAAAAAAGGGGAAGATCAATATGGGAGATTTTGAAGATCTTTAAACGGGATTAGAAGTTTATATTCTGAGTTTCCAAAGACACTAAACTAGTACGGTCCTTGTGTGTCTATTTTTTTTATGTATTAAGTATTCCGCAAAATTAATTTAATGTCAATGTACATCAAGCTTCAAGCCTCTACAATTGGTATCAGAGGAAAGGTTTAGTCAACCTTTGGAAACTAGGATGCGAAAATGTTAGTGAGGTCCCTAGAGATATTTCTAAGGAATGTCTTGGGATGTCCCTAAGGATAAGTATACGTATAGGATATAGACCTAGAACAATGGTAACGATCTTAGAATTTAACCTAAGATGTTAGATATTGAGGGTGCTCCCCCTTTACTATGTTGTTTTCCATGGCATGATTTTTTCCTCTCACACTATTCTTTTTGGGTTTTAGAAAATGGCTGGAATCATGAAGATTAATGATAATGGATGATATAACGGACAATGGAGTGATATTATGCCTGAGAAACCAAATGAAACGGGATTTGGAAGTCCAAACATCATTATTATGCCTAATCAAAAATCTCATAATATGATCAATAATCTCAACTTTGGTAAGTTTCCCGACTCAGATAATAAGAGAAAGATGGAGTTTCATGATGATAATTGAGGAAAGAAAGTTCAATTTCCCTCATGTAAATCATGTGGGAAGAGGCATCTGGGTGATTTTTTCAAGGGGACTGGAAGATTCTTTGGGTGTGGAAAAGAAGGACACAAATCCAGTAAGTGCAAATGAAAAGTTTCAGTTAACACCATGGATGAGGATAATGGTATTGCTACGACATCAACAATGGTTAAATGTTTTAAATGTGGAATGTACGAGAATTATTCAAACCAATGCCCTAAGGCAAGGTCTCATGATGATAATCAGTACGACCATATGGGTAGTATTTATGTTGATGATGACGAAGAGACTACAAATGATATGTGAGATGAAAGAATTGTTGAAGCTTGGTCAATGGTTTAAGAAGGCAGTGGAATGATTACATGTTTATCAAGTGTAATGTTGTATAAGTAATCTCATGGTACTATGGAATAAAGAGACATATAAGTATTGTTACACTATTGTCTTTCCTTGAGTTTTGAAAGTGTATGATTAATGGTACAAGTATTCATGAGAGGTTATTCATATATTTTTGGAATCTAGATGATATGTGCATAATGAAGGGATAAAGATAAAATTAAATGTTTGATAGTATTCATGAGCTCATGACTGATATAAGGAGAAGGTTATATCATGGTTTGAGTATATAGAATTTTTGGATTTTGGTATGTGGAAAGAGTTAACTTTTGACAGCATTCATGTTTTCACTAAGGTTTAATGGGTATTCAATTTTCAAGAGAATACATGATTAAGGTATTCACATGATTGGAATGTGACCAAAAAGATATATGGGGGATAAATGATGGTATTCACATGCATGGTTGATGAAATTTCAAGTAATCGTTTTCTTTATACCATGAGCATGGATCGAAGTATTTTAGATAAGACTAAAGATTGGAATGAATTATGTTGGACATAAGTTAGTATTGTTTAAGGATATAAATTTTTTTGATATTATTGATGAGATGTTATAGTAATGTAGTTTTAGAAAAAGGACAACCTGCAGGACGGGCGACAATCCATCGCGTCGGACAAGGCTGTGGGAATCGAACCCACAACCGAAGTGGGACTGTCCTTTATCACCTACCACTGGCCTAGAGGAAGTCACTGTTTAGTAGAAACTAGTTTTATTATATTAAACAGTATGATATATAAAGTAAAAGTCAATTTTAGGAAGCATATATGATTAATCTCACTATAGATGGACTTATGTATTTTTGATAACTTTTATAACATTTTGATTGAGACAGATGGAATGACCCGTCATTCTATCACATGAGCTGCTAACACTTCACGAATGACAAATTCAACTTCATTTCGTTAAGAGATGAAGTGGAAATTGTCCAAATAATGAACAACGGTGACACTGTACCAAAATCACGAAAGTATTTCTTCTATTTCCAATTTCATCAACTTTAGGGAAATGATCTCGAAAACCAAAAATGTTGTCCTAGTGCCCTTATATCTGATGAATCGGATGGCACCTTAGATCATCACAAATCTATGACTTTTTGATTGATGGATTTTTTATAGCCATGTTCTCTACCACTCTCCATCAGAAATTGATGGTTAGATTTTTCTTCCATATCCATATTTTCACCTATGTTATCCTACGTGGAAACCCAGTGATGAGTTAATTTGGGTAACCGTTATATTTCATACTTTAGTTTTTAAAGCCAATTTTTGGTATTCCTTTTTATGATGCGGGTTTCTATTAATCAAACTTTCGAGTAGTAAACCATTTATAACCCTGACGAATTTCGAGGGAGAAATTCATTTTAAGGGGGGTAGAATGTAACATCCGGAGATTTTATGAAAAATATTATTTTAATTTTATTAATGTCTTGTGTTGTGTGCTACACCAATATTACCTTGCGCTATATGCAATACTGTATTAGGATGCAGTATACATAACACTATTCTTGGATCATGTTACACACAATTTTGATAATAGTTATTCTACGCAACATTGAGTATATATATATATATTCAATGTATAAATAAAATATGGCTGGATTCTGTTATATGAAACAATGAAAGATTTGTTCACAACACACAACCCTGACTTGGCTTTCATTACACGCAATCGCGACCTTCCCCGATAGCATGTGTTGTACGCTATACTGGGTTTTACTAAACAATGATATATTATTATAATATTATTATGAACTAGCCGTTATGAATATTATTAACTAAATTTTAAATTTTATAACATTATTATTCATCTTACACATTTTCTAGAACATGGTATAAGAACAAAATAATTTTTTCGGGCAAAATAAGTATTTTTCAAAAAATGCAGTTTTGCCGCGTTTTGATGGTGCACCTACATTAAATCTAGTTTTTGACATGTTTATAATTTCAATTTGGAAAAATAAAATTATTATTTTGAATCAAGAAATAAAAATTTACTTTGGATAAATTTTTCATATTATTCTAGTAAATTTCATATTTTGATGAATACTAAAAACACGCTATATTTTATTTCAAAACTACTTTTTTCATCGCAATAATTTTTATAGTTAAATTATAATATGGAATTGTTTTAAAGTATAAATAGAATATATTTTTACCATTTAATATAATGTATGTCATTATCATTGATTTTAAATTGAATTCGTAGGTTAAATCAATTCAATCTTTTGCAATGTTTTAAACAAAAACCTGTTTTCATTCGACAACAGGATTAATTTTAATTTAATTTCTGCAACTTTTTTGTATTGAATTTTAAAAAATGGACTCCATATTTGGAATCAGTGGGTCAAAATTATGTTAATATGCTACTTCTCATTTTTGGGAATTATGAATAGTAACTACGGTAAATTTTATTTACCATAGTTAATGGTAAATCAGGTAATTAAGGGTAAATAGAATATTATAAAATTAACCTAACACATGAAAAAAATTATATTTGATGGATAAAAGTATACCCATAACACCTAACGGTTGGATTAGATTAATTTTATGGACTTTTGACCCTGAAGATAATTTAATTATTATTAAAACCAAACAAAGTGACAACATGTCACTTTCTGAAGTCTTATAAGTATAATAATTTTAATTTAGTGATAAACATAATAAAACATCGAACATGAGTAGTCTAAAAAAATATAATAAAATTATATACATCATGATAATTTATTTATAATTTTTAGGGATTAAATAATTGTCATTAATGGTGATACATTAATGATGCAGAAATTATTTATTAAGTGAAAATCAGCAATATAGTTTTTATTGAAATAATAATACCCATTAAAAGGCCCAAAAACCAGAAAAAAACTTATTGATAGTGTATATCTACTCCTTAACCCTCCAATGACCAAATATATAACCGTTTGGAGTCTTATAAAATTGATTATGACACTTATATATTTTTATTTTAAATGAAGCCAAAGTTGTCACCTTCATAATATAATAAATATAACAATTTAAATATTGTAATTTTAAGATGATAAATTCTAGTAAAAGTATTATTGTGAATGTTAATAGATTTATCTTCATTATAGGATTTTATTTTTAATTCTTATCCAACAAATAAGTATATTAATTAATTATACAAAAATGTTGTAGTAATTATTTTATTAAGAGATAAACCAAATAAATGGTTTTAAAAATATTAAAATAAATATTATATGAACTATTTAATGTTATCCATTAATTTTCTAGATACATTTGACCTTTTATGAATCTATTAAAGCTTTTAGTTCGAACATATATTCTGTATATATTTTATATAAATTCAAATAAATGAATAGTGTCAAAATTGACACTATTGTTAATTTATAAAAATAACATATTATAAAATTGTTTAAAAATCAAAAAAATATATAAAAATTATAAATTTAAATTTATATGGTCTAAAATATAATAAATTATGCAATTATAGACAATTCACAACAAATAAGTAATAATTTTTTATAATTTAAAATTTAGAATGTTATTACCAAAAATAAAATTAAATTGATTAAGTAAGGATAAATCAAGTTGATAATGTTTAAAATAATTTCCTAACATGTATAAATTTTATTGGCTGATGATATTACAACCCTATCTCATCTAATATTATAATATTAGTCATTTTTGGATGATTTTAAGTGGGGTTAGATTTATTATAAATTAATATTTTTAAGACTTCCAAAGGTGCCCCTCTCCTCCCTTATAAAAGAGAACCTCCTCCCTCTCGTCCTCACACCACTTTGAGACTTCAATATCGGCCAACCACTGCCAAGTTATCCTCTCAACTTCCCCAGAAACATACTAGTGGTCCTGGTCTTCTTCAAAGACAAATTTTAGTGCCCTAAGAGGAGGTCTCAAAGAGGCGCTTCAAAGAAGAGATAATGTTTGTTACCGATTCATTCAACTTTATTTATTATTCTACTTCTTCTTCTTTAGTTGTTTCATTATTAAATAATAACATCAGTGTCACAAATATAATGATATTTTATTATAAGTATGAAACAACCCTATCTCAGAATCTATCCATCCTATGGAAAATGAAATCACCGCGCGTGCGTACGTACGGAATACCGTCTCCACGCCGTGGTGTAATCTGTTTTTCCAACACCACCTTACTTGGATGGGTATAATGGTGTAAAGAATAACTATACATAGTTATTATAACATCATACTTATTATTATATATTGTATCATCCTATCCAATTCAATTCAATAATTATGGGAATGATATCATCGCCCGTGCATACGTATGGACTACCGTCTCCACGACGCGATGAGATTCATTCTCCATGTTAAACATTTAAGAATGATTATAAAGTATATATAAGCAATAATAATGAAATATATGACATTATAAAGCTACTGTGTTTATGTATATTTATATATATGTATGTCATCTACTTACTTCCATTCAACTCAATAATGAAACGAAAACAGCGTTCATGCGTACGTACGACCTACCGTCTCCATGAATGATGTATTTATTTCCATTTATTGATCTATTATATATATGTATATTATAAATATATAAAACATATAAATCATGTTTTATATTCTATAATTATGTAATCATGATCTAATTATTCTTATGAATAATTAAAAGTCAAAACACGAACGACAAATGAAACGATTTTACCCAAAATGCTTTTTAACATGGAATTTACAAAAGAATGGGTAATATAAAGTCGTAATTGAACCATATATGATATCATAACAATTAATATGATTATTTAATAAGTCAATGAAATTATTTAAATCATTATAATGGAGTTTTGGATGCATACGAAGCATATCGTACATAAGGTAAGGGATAATTTTGCAAATCTCATTTTTTTTATCCGATATTGCTTATACGTAAGTATTTACTAGAATTATTGTTATCAACCATGTCCATGTTTTCTAAAAGTGTTTTTATGTATTTCCTTTTTACCCATTTTGACTTTTACTACATGGTATGTAAGGAATATTTGTTTTGTTTACGTTACGAGGTACTTTTTGACTTTTCCCGTAAAAGTACGAGAATAATTTTTTTTAAACTTATACGAAACGAATGGATTTTTTATGGTTTTATAAGTCCTTGTTTTCATGAAGCTTCATCCAAAAGATTTAATTAGTATTTTCAAAAAAATACATTTCTTTTAAAATTGAATGACATTTTGTAAAAAGAAAATGTTTTTGAAGAAGAAAGGATATTTTCCTCCAGAATTCATTTCAAGTGTTTTATCAAAACCATTTTCCATCTAAGATGACATTATTTCATATGTGTATGTTTCAAGTATAATGTCTCTATGATTTACATGGTTTAACTTTTATTATGATGAAATGATATCCATTTGTTTTATATGGATTATGTTATGATGGAATGATGTTTATGAAACCCATTTTATTCTTTGGGTTATGATGAATTTTTTAAGTTTATTTTGTGGCACAAGTAAGAATGATTTCATTACGAGATGGGTGGGACCTATATCTCCCTCCAATTCATTGGGTAAAGATTTATATCTCATGAGATAGACATGGCTGGAATGGTAATTTAATCCGGTTCAGTGTTACAGGACTAGAATGAGGAGTGAACTCAATTCAGAAAAGGACTTTGTCCACTAAGATGGTCTTGGGAGCAATGCCTTGGCTACTATGGAAATCATGACATGTGCTGAATGGTTGCCACAATTACATGTTTTACTCCCATGCTATTTTATCATGATTAATGTTTCTTTATGATCTATTCCTTATGTAGTTCCATGTTTTAAGTCATTTCTCAACCTGTTGATGTTTAAAAATCATGTTTATGTTTTTAAGCTCAAATGTATATGATTTGTTTTATTTTATCCATGATTACCCTTACTGAGCATTTGAGCTCACCCTTTATATGTTTTCTTTTCCCCATGATATAAATAAAGGTTTTAGGTAAGAAAAAAAGGGGAAGATCAATATGGGATATGTTGAAGATCTTTCAACAGGATTAAATGTTTATATTCTGAGTTTCCAAAGACACTAAACTATTACGGTCCTTGTGTGTCTGTTTTTGTTATGTATTAAGTATTCCGCAAAATTAATGTAATGTCTATGTACGTCAATCTTCAGGCCTCTATAACCATCACCTTTTCCATCGTTTCCTCCACCATTTCTGGGCCTACAAGTTTTCTTTCACCAACGTCATCCCAACAGGTTGGTGTGCGACATCTCTTTCCATATAACGCTTCATATGGTGCCATCCGAATACTTGAATGGAAGATATTATTATAGGAAAATTCCACCAGAGGTAAATATTGATCTCACATACCTTGAATGTCAAGTGAGAATGATCTCAACATGTCTTCTAAGGTTTGAATAGTCTGTTCTGATTGTCTATCTGTTTGAGGGTGGTAAGTAGTGCTCAAATGAAGTTCAGTATCTAAGGATTTTTTATGACTCTTCCATAATCTTGAAGTAAAACGGGGATCATGATCAGAAAAAATAGATAGGGGAAATCCATGAAGTCTCACCACTTAATTAATATATAGCCTTTCTAGACGTTCAAGTGGTAAATCTTCACTTATAGCATGAAAATGTGCTTACATGGTAAGACGATCCACAATAACCCATATTGCATCGTTCCTTCTAGGAGTCTTTGGTAGTCCCATGACAATGTCCATCGTAATATTTTCCCATTTCCACTCTAGTATGGGAAGAGGTTGCATGACTCCTCCAGGCTGTTGCCTTCCAGCTTTCAGTTGATGACAAACCATACATCTTGACACAAAATCAGCAATCTCCCTCTTCATTTTTTCCGAACAATAATTTTTTTCAAGTCTATATACATTTTTATGCTCCTAGGGTGAATAGAAAAATTGGAACTATGAGCATCGTCCAAAAATTACCTTTTTAGATCAGGTATATTGGGAACACAAAGTCTCTTCCCAAATTTCAAAATTCCATCTTCATACCCAATGTCATTCAATATCCCATCATTCACAGCATTAATCTTCTTTTGAAACTCTTCATCACCGGTCTGAGAACTCTTTATCCTTTCTAGTAAAGATGGTTTGGCTACCATTTGAAAAAGTATTGATGTTTCACCTTCCACGGTAATTCCCATATCCATCTTCACTAGATCAATTAAAATAGTATCCCTTTCAATTCTCATCATATTCAAAACTCCATGATCTTTTTTTCTCAAAGCATCTACCACCTTATTTGCCTTCCCCGGGTGGTAGTGTATCGTGAAATGATAATCCTTGAGTAGTTCAAGCCATATCCTTTGACTCATGTTGGGTTCTTTTTGTGAGAAAATATACTTCAAACTCTTGTGATCAGTATAAATCTCACATTTTTCACCATAGAGGTATTTCCTCCATATTTTCAAAGCAAAGATCATAGCTTCTAACTCGAGATCATGAGTAGGATTGTTTTGCTCATGAATTTTCAACTATTTTGATGCATTGGAAATAACCCTATCATTCTGCATAAGGACACAAAAAAGTAATTTCTTTGATGCATCACTATAAATAACGAACCCATCATTCCCTAATGGTAGGGTCAATATAGGAGAATTGACTAATATTCTCTTCAGTTCTTTGAAACATTCTTCACACTCTTTTTTTCAAACAAATTTAACCCCCTTACATGTGAGCTTTGTTAATGGGTTAGCCAATCAGGAAAAATTCTTGACGAAATGTCGATAATAACCTGCTAAACCAATAAAACTGTGTACCTCAGTTATACTCGTCGGTGATGGCCATTCATGGATTTCCTTGGTCATAGAAGGATCAACAGAGATTCCATCTTTAGAGACAATATGGCCAAGAAAAGAAATCTCCTGAAGCCAGAATTCTCATTTGCTAAACTTCCCATATAATTCATGTCTTCTCATGGTCTTCAGGATAATGCGCAAGTGATTTTCATTATCTTCATATATTTTGGAGTATACAAAGATTTCATCAATAAATACCACCACAAAATCATCAAGATATTCCTTGAAAACTCTATTTATTATATCCAAGAATACAGAGGGTGCATTAGTCATCACAAAAGGCATTACTATAAACACGTAACGCCCGTACCTTGTTCAAAATGCTGTCTTTGGAATGTCTTCCCTCATCACACACAACTGATGATATACAGATCGAAGTTCAATCTTTGAAAATTATTGAGCTCCACATAGTTGGTCAAATAAATCATCAATGCGAGGTAGGGGATACTTGTTCTTTATTTTTATAGCATTGATCTCCTTGTAGTCGATATATAACCTCATAGATACATCTTTCTTTTTAACAAAATGAACAGGGGCTCCCCAAGGAGAAAAAATAGGGATAATAAATCCGTTATTACTCAATTCCTCTAGTTGTTAATTTTGTTCAACTAATTCCACAATGGACATTCTATAAGGCGTCTTCGATATAGGCCTTGATCCAAAAATTAAATCAATGGAAAACTCAACTTCTCGTTCTGGAGGATGTCCAGGTAAATCTTCTAGAAACACATCTACATATTCTTTCACAATTGGTACATCCTCTATTTGAAAATCCTTTCCTTACCCACAATCATTTCATTCTCTTCCTCCCAAATAACTAAATTTAGTTGAGTTGCTGGGGGTGGATCTAGATAAGAATTAAGTGGTGATGATTCTGCTATAAAGATAAGGTGGTCCTTATCATCATCATAAAAAATCATAACCTCCTTCTTCTTACAATAAATCTTCACATCATGGTTCGAAAGCCAATCCGTACTGAGGATGATATCAAACACAATCATAGGTATGACGATGGGATCAGTGAATAAAGAACATTTATGTGCTCTAATGAGGACTGATTCACAAAACATTGTTGCAATGATACTTCCCTTAGGAGTTTTAACTGACAAATCCCATGTTAAATCAAATTCGAAATATCTAATTTTCATAGAAAACTGGGAAGATATGAAACAATGTGATGATCCAGAATCAAATAATTCATTTTCTAAACTTGAGGAAACCATTAAATTTCCTTCCACCACATCATTCGGAGCTTCTACCTCAAGAGTAGTGATAACATAAGCTTGGCCTTGATCCCTTGGCATTTTCTGAGGTATGTTCTCCTGATGCTTAGGAAATTCGTATGCATAATGTCCCGTCTCCATAAAATTGTAGCATTGGACATCGGTAGCTTCCTTCTTCCCCTTGAAATCACGAGATTGGTGGCCTTTTTCGCCACACTTGTAACAGACTCCCATTCCTTTTAAGCAAGTACCCGGATGTTTCTTCCCACATTTACCATAGGAAGGATATTCACCCTTTCCCTTCTTCCGCTTCTTTCCATTCCCAGATTGATCAGAAGATCTCTTCTTCTCTTTCATTGCTTTAAATTCATAAAACATAGAAAATTCCTTTTCTGTCTTGAGAGCACATGAGACAATGTCTTCATACGACGAGAAGTATTACGTGACTAATACTCGATGGAGAAATGGTTTTATACCATCAAAGAAACTATCAATCTCACTTCTTGGGTTAAATATATAATCTACAGCATACATTTCCAACCATGTAATGTTAGCCTCATACTTTGTGACATTCTCATCCTCCTTTTGTCTTAGACTCAGAAATTGTCTTCCCATATGTGCTCGATGGTCATGAGGATAGTATTTTTCTAAAAATAGATCTTTGAACTCCCTCCATTCCATATTTAATACTTCATAATCTTCTTCCATGTTTTAAATCAATGACCACCATTGATCATCATCTCTAGTGAGGCGGTAAACTACCGTGATAACTTTTTCTCTTTCACTACTCCCCAAAGCCGAAAATATTTTCTCTTGGGAACTTATCCATTGCACAGCTACTAATGGATTTTTACTCCCATTTAATGGTGGTGGTTGCTGACACATGAAGTGATCTAACATTGATCCTCCATGCTATGGATCAGGGTGCTCCATACAACTAAGTTTATTATTCATAACATGAGTGAGTTGTCCCAGTATGGTGATTAGTTGATCAGCACCGGTTACATCACCAGCTCCACTATAATTATCTTGAGCAGGAGGGAAATCCCTACATGGAATATGTGCATTGATAAGGTTTCCATTTCTTCCACTAGGCGCCATTTCTAAACAATGGCATAAACTAGGTCAGTTTATGAATCAAAATACATAATTCCATACTTATAAAACACTTAACATAAATTGAACTATTTAAGGATATAATCCATAATCATAAAAAATGTTTTCATTGAGGATGTATATAATCATAAACCCTTCATAATTATTTGTAAAGAAAATGAGAGTTATCCTAAGCATATCCCTCGGGAGTGTCGTAACCCAGAGTTTAGCAAGGCCTGTTGTCATGCACCAGTTCCCATTCGAATCTAACTCAAAGCGGTGTTTTTGGATTTTACCCATAGGTACATCTGTGCCAGAGACGGCTCTACGTGCTCATATCCAGACAGGGATGTATTCCTCAGAAAAGTCACAAAATCTATAAAATTCCAAAATTCTAGGATGTTCTTCTATACAAATCCTCAAAGTCCATCATAGGTCTATGTACTCTAATCAGAGTTTATCTAAATCTAGCTTCCATGGTTTTTACTAAAATTCCTCTGATACCAACTGTAACGCCCAGACCCCAATTACCCAGAGTCGGTTCATTATTACATAACATTGGCATGATCACAAGAAATATCATGTCTCTAAAGACCGATTAGTTTAGTAGCCATGGAATATCTAGATACATTCATAAAGTTTACATTATATCATAAAATGAAAACTACAAAAATATAGTCTACATAGTCCACACACTTATCCCCTCATAATATTCCTACAGGTCATTCATAAAATACTCCTTCATATCCTTTGAAAAATAAAACATAGAAAGGGGTGAGCTCAAATTCCCAGTAAGGATAACAATATAGCATAAACATTCATAAATAAGAATAAACATTTAAGGCAATGTATAACTAAATAAATCCTTTAAAACATGAACTTCAACATTATATTGCCGAAATAAAATGAAATAATTCCATATACTTATTCACATGGATATTATACTAGTCGAATAATCACATGCAATATCAATAACCACTTTCATAATGATGGAATGCATAATGCCAGACTATCATAACCACATAGCCAAGGCCTTGTGCCAAGACTACAAATAATATTTTTTCAAGGCCATGTGCCAAGACACTAGTTTGTCTAATGAGACCTACCGATGCATCAAAGAGTTATAGTGGGCTACACCTGTCACTTATTAAGTCTAATGCATTCCTCATATGAACAGGTTTAAACATAACATAAACATTCGTATTAAAACTTGCATACGAAATATCAATATTTTTTCCATAAACCTTGAATGGTATAAAAATAACACATCCACAGTCAAACATATCACAAAAACTACAATACAATATGGATGTTTTGTATCATAATAAATAAACTTCAAATAAGCTTAAAATCTATCAAAGAATGTTGATATAGATGAAATCAAAACTATTTGAGGGAAATATCTCTTTTTTGAAATCATTTAAAAGTCACATAATTATAAAATAAAACTTTTACTTTGAAAATATTATTATTATCTTGTATGGGAAGCCTCTATGATTTTATAACAGCGGAAAATAGCTGCACCCACCGTATAAGTTAAAAAAAGACATTCTTACCTTAATTCTGTCAAAAAGGTAAAAAAGGACCTTGTTTAGAAAATGACGGAAAGATTCCTTTATAAATCTATAATAAAAATTAAAAAATGGTATAAATGACTTTAACCCATATTCTTTAATATAGAATGAATTTTTTGAAATACATTTTTTAAGAAACATGGATGTGGATGATAAAGGGGTCCCAGTAGATAATTACGTATAAACAACCTCGGATAATGAAGAGATTGTGAAATTACCCTTACCTTGTACTTTTGCTTAGTCAATGGTATGTTAACATCCTATATAATAGTTAAAACATTGCTATTAAATTATACAATAACCATATACATAATTATTATATCATATATGACCTTTTAACATTGATTTGTTAATAATATCTTAGTATTACCATTGTTTCGGGTGTTAACTTACTCGTTTTCTTTTATATGTTTTGTTACATAAGTCATGTTTTTCATGGATAGGTTGTATGTTATTCATATCCAGAATGAAATCAAGTCCTTAAAAATTATTTTTAATCATTAAATGATAATTATTCTTGAATGGATACGATGGGGAATGAATCTCATCGCATTCGTGGAGATGGTAGTCCGTACGTACGCACGAGGGACAATATCATTTGTTGATATTAAAATAATATATAATTGAATGGTATATAATATATACAGAATCATTATCATGTTATATTTATTATTTACATGAATTAAACATCATTATTATACCCATCCAAATAAAAATATATTTAATAACAATTACACCACGACGTGGAGATGGTAAGCCATACGTACGCACGTATGGTGACATGTCATTCAAAGGATGGATAGAATACTGAATATTGTTGTAACATATTTATAATAACATCATAGTATATATAAGATACTGTATTTATTATTTTATAATGGTAATAACAATGAAAGAAGAAGTTGAATAAGAAAGGAACTTGAAAAATGGTGGCGAAAACCTTTTCTCTTCTTCCGGTTCTTCCTTTTGATTTGATCAAAATAGATCCATAGGATGGATTTATGATCAAACTAAGGCCTCAATATTGTATTTATGGATGTTTAGAGAGTATTTGGGTAGGGGTTGGCAGAACCAAAAGGATTTGAATGTGTGAGTTAGTGAGAAGGGGGAGTGCCCTTTTATAAGAGGGGTAAGGGGCACCTTTGGAAAAGCTAGAAATATTATTTTATAATAAATTCATATTCGGTTTTTAATGGCTCCAAAGTGTATTATTTAAATTTTAAGGTGGGGATGGGTCAAAAACCACTCAACCAATAGGTTTTAGATAGGTTTGGGTCACTATATTAACCTTATCTTTTAGTTATAACTCTTAGTTAATTAGTTTGACACTTACAATGTCACTTTGTATTTTTATATTATATAGTTAATAAACTCACTATATACCTCCATGCAACCCCCAAGGGGTCTATTAATGATACACCTATCATGATATAAGTCTCTTGTCCAAAAGGTGGATTTTTACGAATTGAATATATATTAATAAAATAAATTTTTTTTTAAAAACTCTTTTATGTCAATTTTGACACTATTCAATAATTGATTTTTGTTAAAGTCGTAAAAACCTTATTAATTCAAAACAAAATCATTTTAGGAATCCTATAATGTCATATTAAGCAATTAAATTCATGGATGTCATCAAAACATTCAAATTATATTAATTTTAACATTTATAATACTAATTATTTGAATCTTTCATTAATGAGGAAAATACTGCATCATTATTGTGTCATAAAAAATATTAATTATTAAATTTATAAAAATTATAAATAAAATACCACCATGTAGGAACTATGTTTAGATTTATAATGAATATTTATAGTCCAAAGTCCAACATATATATCCCTATTTAAAAATTGTTTTTCTAAAAAATATATGCTTGTGTCATTTTTGTATTTATTTTAACATCATTAATATAAAGTGTCATTATCACCTACAAGTGGCTCCATGGGGTCCCAAAATCGACCCAAAGATTCCCATGGTCGGAAATGTATCGACCAACAAGTTTAGGACCCATTTTAGGGTAATTTATTATTATTACAATATTATTTTTTTACCCTTATTTACCGGATTTACCCTTTAACCATGGTAAATAAACATTTTACCGAAGTAATTATTCAAAATGTCTAAAAATAAAAGTTACCTATTTACATATTTTGGAAATCCTGATTCCAAATATGGAATCCATTTTTCCAAATTCAAAACACAGAAGTTGCAAAAATTTATTTAAAATTAATTCCCGTTGTTAAAACAAAAAGTGTGTTTTTAAGAGATAATAACTATTAAAAGATTGACACTCATTCATGTCCAGTTTAATTGTGAAATTATGTAAAATGACCAAAATTGTATTAAATGGTAAAAATATATTCTAAATATACTTTAAAACCACTCATATTAATAATTTATCACTATTAATTATTTCTATTAAAAAAGTTTTTTTTTAATTATAATTTAGTAATTTTCACTATTCATCAAAATATAAATGTTATCCGAAAAGTTCAAAAATTTTACCCTAGGCTAATTTCAATATTCCGAATCCAAAAATGAAGTCAATTTTGAGAGATAAAATTTATAAAATTTCAAAAAGTGTGTATTACTATTCATAACGTCTAGTTTGATTGGTTGTGGTGTGTGTGTTAGAACACGAAGTTGCGTACAACACACGCTACTGTATTATTCAAAGGGAAGCGTACCATTGAAAAATGGGGTGTTAAAGGAACTTTCATGAAGGGAATGGGAGTCTGTTACAAGTGTGGGGAAAAATTCTTCTAATCTCGTGATTCAAGGGGAAGAAATAAGCTACCGATGTTCAGTGCTACAATTGCAGGGAGATGTGGAATTATGCGAATGAATTCCCTAATTGTCAGGGGAAATTACCTCAGAAAAGGCCAAGGGATCAAGTCCAAGCTTATTCTATCACTACTACTAAGGTAGAAGCTCCGAAAGATGTGGTGGAGGGTAATTTAATGGTTTCCTCAAGTTTAGAAAATGATTTATTTGATTATATATCATCGCATTGTTTCATATCTTCCTAGTTTCTATGAGAATTAGATATTATCAATTTGATTTAACAAGGGAGTTGTTAGTTAAAACTCTATTTGGATGTATCATTGCAACAAATTTTTGTGAATACGTTCCCATTAGATCATATAAATGTTCTTTATCTACTGATCTCATCACCATACCTATGAATGAATTAGATATAACCCTCGGTATAGATTGGATTTTGAACCATGATGCAATGATTTATTTTAAGAATAATGAGGTTATGATTTTGGATAATGATGATAAAGAACACCATATCATTAGAGAAGAATCGTCACCACCTAATTCTTATCTAGATCTACCCCTAGTAGCTCAACTAAATTCAATTATTGCGGAGGAAGAGAATGAAATAACTATGGGTGAGGAAAAGAATGTTCAAATAGAGGATGTACCTATTATTAAAGAATATGTTGATGTGTTTCAAAAATATTTACATGAAAATCCTTCAGAACGAGAAATCGAGTTTTCCATTGATTTAATTCCTGGTTTAAGGTCCATATCGAAGACCCCTTATAGAATGGCCACTATGGAATTAGTAGAACTAAATAAACAACTAGTGTAATTGAGTAATAAGGGATTTATTCACCCTAGTGTTTCTCTATGGGGATCCCCAGTCCTTTTTGTTAAGAAGATAGATGGATCAATGAGTTTTTTTATTGACTACTTGGAGATAAATGCTATAACAATAAAGAACAAGTATCCCCTAACTTTCATTGAAGATTTATTTTACCAACTTCATGGAGCTCAATACTTTTCAAAGATTTTCCTTCAATCTGGATACCATCAGTTGTGCATGAAGAAGGAAGAGATTCTGAAGAAAGCATTTCAAACCAGGTATGGGCATTGCAAGTTCACTGTAATGCCTTTTGGGTTGACTAATGCACCCTCTATCTTCATGGATCTAATGAATAGAGTTTTCAAGGAATATATTGCTAACTTTGTAGTGGTATTTATTGATGAAATATTGGTAAACATAAAAAGCTACAAAGATCATAAAAATTACTTGTGTATTATCCTGAATACTCTTAGAAGACATGAATTATATGTGATGTTTAGCAAGTGTGAATTCTAGCTTGAGGAGATTTCTTTTCTTTCTTATATTATCTCCATGGATGGAAACTCTATTGATCATTCTAATACCAAGGCAATCCAAGAATGGATAGCACCGATGAGTATAACTCAGTTATGTAGTTTTATTAGTTTAATAGGTTATTATCGACATTTATTCTAGAATTTTGCACAGTTGGCTAACCCATTAACAAAGCTCACATGAAAAGGGGTTAATTTTTTTGGACAAAAGAGTGTAAAGAATGTTTTGAAGAACTGAAGATAAGATTAGTCAATGATATTATATTGACTCTACCATCAGGGAATGATGGATTTGTTATTTATAGTGATGATTCAATGAAAGGACTTGGTTGTGTCCTTATTCAGAATGATAGGGTTATTGACTATGCATCACGACAGCTAAAAATTCATGAGAAAAACTATCCTACTCGTGATCTTGAGTTAGCAGCTGTAATCTTTCCTTTGATGATTTGGGGAAAATATCTCTATGGTGAAAAACGAGATATATATATATATCGATCATAAGAGTTTGAAGTATATTTTCTCACAAAAAGAACTCAACATGAGGCAAAGGCAATGGTTTGAACTACACAAGGATTATGATTGCACTATACACTAACACACAGGGAATGAAAATAAGTTGGAAGATGCATTGAATAGAGAAGGTCATGGAGTTTTGAACAAGATGAGAGTTGAAAAGGATCTATATACATGGATCTAGTAATGATGGATACGGAAATAACAATGGAATGTGAAACATTATTACTTTTTCAAATGGCTTCCAAACCATCATTACTAGAAAGGGTAATGAATATTCAGAATGGTGAAGAAGATATTCGAAAGAAGATTAAAGCTATGAATGATGGGAGATTGAGTGACTTTGTGTATGAAGATTGAATTATGAAATTTGGTAAGAGACTTTGTGTTCCCAATATTCCTGATCTAAAAAGGGAATTGTTGGACGATTCTCATAGTTCCAATTTCTCTATACACCATGAGAGCATCAAAATGTATAGAGATTTGAGGAACATTTTTGGTGGGACAACATGAAGAGGGAGATTGCTGATTTTTTGTTAATATGTATGGGTTTTCAACAAGTGAAATCTAGAAGGAAACAGCTTAGAGGAGTCATGCTACCACTTCCCATACAGGAGTGGAAATGGGATAATAGTACAATGGACTTTGTAATGGGACTACTAAAGAATCCTTGAATAAACAATGCAATATGGGTCATTGTTGATCGTCTTACCAAGTCAGCACATTTTCTTTCTATAATAGAAGATTTACCACTTGAAATTCTAGCATGACTATATATTAATGAAGTTTTAAGACTTCATGGAGTACCAATATCAATTATTTCTGAGAGTGATCCCTGTTTTACATCAAGATTCTGGAAAAGTCTTCAGAAAGCCCTAGATACTGAGCTTCGTTTGAGCACTGATATAACGACCCATACTTTACATACATTGTTATTACTTCAAAATTGAAGCACACTTATTACAACATATAACAAAACCAGGATAGGACCGTATAGGTATAGTGTATTTAGAAACTAAGAAACAGAAACAACTGGCTCATAAAGCATATACACTGTCTCCCATTTATTTCATCATATCTATAGTCCCTTTTTTCATATCTTACTTAATAACCTTCTTCCTGACCTCGGGAAAGAAAACATACAAAAGGGTGAGCTCAAATTCTTTGTAAGGGTGAACAAAATAAATATCAATCACATCATATTCATAAGAACATAACATTTTGGAAATCATACCCTGCAAAAGAGATCATAATTTCATAACATAGGATAAATCATAGAAGTGAAATGTAATCCCAATAATCATAACTTAAAACATGAAACTTTGTGGAATACACACATAATCATAGATAATCATTTCTTATTAGTCAAGAATCATTTCCAATACTATCTTAGTGGACAAAGCCCATTTCTGAACCAAGTTCATTCCTCGTTTCAGTCCTATTTCACTGAACCGGTTTAACCTGCCGTTCCAGCCATGTATATCTCATGAGATATAAAATCGTTACCCAATGCACTGGAGGATATATAGGTCCCACCCATCTCATAATGATACCATTCTTATGTGTGCCACAAAATCATAAACCATACATCATAGCATAACCCATGTAATAAAAATGAGAATCTTAAACATCGTGACATCATAAAACAATTCATATAAGATAAAGGAATTCATATAAATAATTCCATCATAACATAATCAAATAAATGTAATAATAGGGATAGAAACATAACCCTTTATTTACTTAGATGGAAAATAATTTTTATAAAACACTTGAACTCCATTCTTGAGGAAAATATCCTTTCTACTTCAAAAACACTTTTCCTTTCTTAACATGTCATACAATTTTAAACTAAAAGAAGTTGATTAAAATGGGATTGAAAACATATAAAGGAAGATTCGTGGAAATAAATTTTTAAAAAATCCATTCATGCCGTATAAGTTAAAAAAACAATCTTCTCGTCCTTTTGTCGGAAAAGTCAAAAAGTACCTCGTAGGAAAAACGACAAAAGATTCCTTTCATATCTTTTACTAAAAACTAACCGAAGGGTAAAATTGGATTTAAACAATTGTAGGTGGATGGAAATAATATTACATATTGAGGAAACATGGATGTGGATGATAAAATACACCCCAGTAAATTTCAATGTATAAACAATCTCTCATAAAAATGAGATTGTGATATTTCCCTTACCTTAGGTCCAATTTGCTTCATAAGTGTCCGAACCTACTGTATAATGATTTAAATAATGTTATTGACTTATTCCAGAATCATACTTATTTTAATGATATCATATATGATCATATTCTTAGCTTCATATTAGTAATATTTCATTACTAATTGTTATTCGGGTGTTTGTTACTTTTTGTTCTTATGCGTGTTTTGTCGAATAAATTCTTATTTGTTATTCTTAGGTTATTTATAACTCATTTACACAATGGTACTAGTGTAATATATATCATATTAATTCATTCAATTCATTTATATAATCATTATGCAATGAAGATCATGTAGAACGAGTCGCATCACATCATGGAGACGATATTCCGTACGTACGCACGAGCGATGATATCGTTCCCATGATTGAGAAATTGTATTGGAGTGTATATATACTATTTTAGAATAAATATAAAATTACAATAATCATATATAGTTTTTATTTACACCATTATACCTATCCAAGTAAGGTGGTGGTGGAAAATATATTACACCATGGCGTGGAGACAATATTCTGTACGTACGCACGCGCGGTGATTTCATTTTCCGTAGGATGGATAGATTGTGAAATAGGGTTGTTTCTTAATTATAATAACATATAAGTATATGATTGATACTGATGTTATTACTTCATAATGAAACAACTAATGAATAATAAGTGGAAGAAGAAATAAAGATGAAAGAATCGGTAACGGACATTACCTCTTCTTTGAAGCGCTTCTTTGAGACCTCCTTTTAGGTCACTAAAATTGGTATTTGAAGAAGACCAGGACCTCTAGGATGTCTCTAGGGAAGTAGAAAGAATAAATTGTCAGGGGTTGGCCGAGCTTGAAGGCTCAAAGTGGTGTAAGGAAGAGAGGGAGGAGGTGTCCTTTTATAAGGGAGGAGAGGGGCACTTTTGGAATAACAAAAAATATTATTTTATTATAAAGTCAAATTCGGTTTTTAATAGCTACAAATTGATATATTCCGAAGATAAGGTGGGTATGGGTCAAAATACTCTCATACAATAGAATTTAGACAAGTTTAGGTATCAATTTTAACCTTATCATTTAGATTTAACTTTATGTTAGATAATTTAACTTTTACTGTGTCTTCTTGTTTTCTTATACTATATGGTTCATAATCTTACTATATCAAGCCAAACGAACCCCAAGATGTTTATTATTAATATATATAACCTTATCTAAGTCATTGGGCCGAACCATAGATTTTTAGGAATAAAATAACAATTAATAATATAATATTTGTTTTAAAAACTATTTTATGTCAATTTTGACACTATTTAGTAATTGATTTTTGTGAAAATCATAACAGACTGATTAGTTCGAACCAATTTAATTAAATCAATAATAACATGTCATATTAACCTAGAAAATTAATGTAATTAATTAAAAGTCTAAAATTACATTTATTTGGGTATTTATAACATCAATTATGTCAATATTTCATTAAATAGATAATTACTGCATCATCATTATGTCATAAATAAATTAAATTATTTAATGTTTAAATATTAGAAATAAAATACCATTATATAGAAAATATTTTTAGATTTCAAACGAATATTTATAGTCGAATTTATCTTATTTATAACCCCATATTAAAAATGATTTACTTATTAAACATTGATTTTAACTATTTTAACCCTTCTTTAAATAAAGTAATAATAAATGTCCTAATCTAATACAAGTGGTCCTAAATGGTCATATTTTATTCCTAAGGTTGTTTTTTGTCGAATTAAACTTATCCAATAGAATTAGGACATGTGTTAGGGTAATAATAATATCATTTTTACCCTTAATTACCCTATTTACATTTAACCATGGTAAAAAAAAGTTAATAGTTACTATTCACCAAAAATTATTTTCATCTCATTGAACCACATTTTAGTCCTTGATATTAACTGTGTCTCTCGGATTTTCGAAATTCCACTCACAGATGTGGTAAAATTAAGTTTTATGAAAAATTCTGTTTTTTAACTACCACTTAGTGGTTTCACTATTCATCAAAAATTGAATGTTTTCAGAAAAATACCAAAATTTCACCCTAGGATAATTTCGATATTACAAATCCAAAAATGAATCCCATTTTGAAAAATAAAATTTATAAAATTTCAAAAAGTTGTTATTACTATTCATAACGGCTAGTTTTAATAATATTTTAATAGCATATCGTTGTTTAGTGAAACTCGGTATTGTGTATGACGCAAGCTATTGAGGAAGGTCGTGGTTACCTGTAAAGCAACCCATGATAGTGTTGTGTGTAGTGAAAGATTTCTTTGATAAAAATAAAATATTTCTCATAAAAGTCTCGGGCATTACATTCTATCCCCCTTAAAATGAATTTCGCCCTCGAAATTTGTCACTTTGTAACAAAAAGATGAGGATACCTCTCCCTCATCGTATCCTCAAGCTCCCATGTAGCTTATTCTAATTGGTGGTTCCTCCATAAAACATTCACCAAGCGAGTAGTCTTATTCCGTAGGACTTTTTCGCTATGGCCCAGAATCTCTATCGGTTGTTCTTCATAAGAAAGAACTAGCTCCAGCGGTACAACTTCTGAGTTGAGTACGTGTGAAGGATCAGGTATGTACTTTCTCAGGAGAGATACATGGAACACATCGTGAACTTGAGAGAGATTCGGTGGAAGTACCAACCGGTAAGCTACCTTTCCAACACGATCTAGTATTTCGAAAGGACCGATATATCTAAGGCTCAACTTCCCCTTTTTTCCAAATCTCATGACCCTCTTCCAGAGAGATATTCGTAAGAACACTTTATCTCCCACTTCAAACTCTAGGTCTTTTCATCAGTTGTCGACATAACTTTTCTGTCGACTTTGAGATGCTCTTATGTGTTGTTGAATAGATCTGACCTCTTCTACCATTTCATCAACGAGATCAGGTCCTAATAGCTTTCTTTCCCCAACTTCATCCCAGCAAGTTGGAGTCCTATATTTCTTTCCATAGAGAGCTTAATAAATATCCATCTGAATACTGGAGTGAAAGCTATTATTATAATAAAATTCTTCCAAAGGTAGGTGTTGATCCCAACCACCTTTGAAATCCATAGAGCAAGCTCTCAACATATCTTCTAGAGTTTGAATTGTTTTCTCAGACTGACCGTCTGTCTGAGGAAGATAAGCAGTGCTGAAACACAACTCTGTATCTAGAATATGCTGAAGACTTCCCCATAACTTCGAGGTAAATCTCGGATCCCGATCAGATATAATAGAAAGTGTTACTCCATTGAATCTTACCACTTCCTTTACATATATCCTGGCAAGCTGGTCCAGAGAGAAATCCTCTCTAATATCAATTAAGTGTCCAGACCTTGTAAGACGATCAACTATGACCCATATAGTATTATTGCCTTTGGATGTTTTAGGAAGTCCAGTGACGAAGTCCATAGTGATGTTTTCCCATTTCCATTCAGGTATGGGTAATGGTTGTATCATCCCCTTAGACTTCTGTCTATCAACTTTAACTTGAAAACAAACCAAGCATCGAGAGACATATTCAGAAACATCTCTTTTCATGCCATCCCACCAGAAGTACTCTTTCAGGTCCCTATACAACTTCGTGCTTCCAGGATGAATAGAGAATGAAGAACTATGAGCCTCATCCAGCAGCTCCTTCTTTAATTCGGGGATGGGAGGAACACAAACCTGATTCCCGAAAATTATTATCCCGTCACAATAAAGGTGGAATTCCGGAATATTTCTCACCTACTTTCATAACTCTACATCTTCTTTCTGCGCCTCTTTAATCATCACATGTATATATGGTTGAACATTAATTTGAGAAAGATACTATTTTTCCCCTTCCATTATAATTCCAAGATCCATCCTTTGTAAATCCATAAATATTGGAACTTTTGTGATCCTCATCATGGATAAACTGGCATGGTCTTGTCGACATAATGCATCTACCACCTTGGTTGCTTTCCCATGGTGGTAATGAATTGAGCAGTCGTAATCCTTAATCAGCACTAACCATCTTCTTTGGTTCATATTCAACTCCTTTTGTGTGAAAATATACTTTAAACTTTTATGATCGGTATAAATGTCACACCTTTCTCTATAAAAATAATGCCTCCAAATCTTTAATGCAAAGATTACCGCAGCTTACTCCAAATCATGTGTTGGGTAATTTTTCTCATGGATTTTAAACTATTGTGAGTCATAAGATATTACCATATCATTTTGCATAAGAACACACCCCAACCCCTTATTGGATGCATCACTGTAGATCACAAACCTTTCTTCACTACAAGTTAGTGTGAGCACAGGTGCACTAGATAACCTTCTTTTCAACTCCTTGAAATTCTCTTCACATTCCTCCTTCCAAAAAAACTTAGCTCCTTTTAGAGTCAACTTGGTTAGTGGATTAGATAATCGTGAAAAATCATTCACAAAATGTAGATAATATCCATCCAAAACAAGAAAACTTCGGATATCGGTTACTGTTTTTGGTCTCGACCATCTTTCGATAACCTTTGTTTTTGCTAGATCCACATATATCCCCTCTTTTGAGATTATGTGACCCAAAAATGAATCTTTTTGAAGCCAAAATTCACACTTGGTAAATTTGGCATAAAGCTTCTCCTTTCTCAGGGTCTTCAATAGAATTCTCAAGTGATTTTAATGTTCTTCCTTGCTCTTTGAATAGACAAGAATATCATCTATAAAGACTACCACAAATTGATCAAGATATTCTCTAAAGACTCTATTCATCAGATCCGTGAAGATAGCAGTGGCATTAGTAAGACCCAATGGAATCACTATAAATTCATAGGGTCCATACCTTGTACGGAAAGCCGTCTTTGGTATATCCTCCCTTTTGACCCTTAATTGATGATACCCTGAATGAAGATCAATCTTGGAAAAGTATTGAGCTCCCCATAGTTGGTCAAATAAGTAATCAATGCGTGGGAGAGGATATTTGTTCTTGATAGTGATCTTGTTAAGTTCTCGATAATTAATGCATAGTCTCATTGATCCATATTTCTTCTTAACAAATAGAACAGGTGCTCCCCAAGGTGATTCACTAGGGCATATGAATCCCTTATCAAGATTCTCTTGGAGTTGATTCTTCAATTCCTGTAACTCAATTGGGGTCATTCTATAAGGTTTCTTTTAAATAGGCAAAAAACCCGGTACAAGTTCTATTGAAAACTCAACTTCACAATTTCGTGGAAGACCCGGAAATTCCTCCGGAAAGACATCCTCAAACTTTCGTACAATGGGCATATTATTAATCATGAGTTTCTCACCAACCATTTGAGATAAATAACCCTCCTTTAGTGGAATCAAGACCCATAAGATGGAAGAAATTTCCACTGGAAGGTTATGTTCATCCTTGCATCAATAGACGATCATAGATTGATCTGGAATATGAAATGTGAATTCCCTTATTTGGAAATTGATATGAGATCCATATAAAGAAATCCAATCCATGCCAAGAATCACATCAAATTCCACTATAGGAAGGATCACAAGATTTGCAGGAAGAACTTTCCCACAAACTTCAATTGGGGAAGAATTATAAACTTTTGATGCGACTGTTGTGCCATTAGGTGTTGTCATAGCTAACTCAACATCTAATTGTTGAGGTAATACGGTGATATACTTAGAAAAATCTTCAGAAATAAAAGAGTGGGTGGATCCATAATCAAATAAAAAATTTAATACTTTAGAGTGGATGGTAAGTGTACCTTTCACCACATCGTTATCGTACTCCACATCGCTGATAGAAATTGCATGTGACTTTCCTTTTTCATTAGCCTTAAGAGTTTGTTGACGTCGACCATCATCATCAACCCTTGGATTTGGTCATTGATTGGAATAATGCCCCATCTCCTTGCACTTGAAACATTGAAGTGTAGTAGGTTCGTTCTATGTATCCCTTCCTTTGTTTGCATCATTAGACATATTCTTCCCATCATTGCGGCATTCAAATGCCCGATGACCTTCCTTTCCACATTTTAAACATTTACTTGTCCCTTTAAGACAACTCCCTCCATGTTTCTTTTGACACTTTGAGCATAAGGGAAAGCTCATCTTCTTTTCAGTGTGATCTTTAGAATTTCCTTTGAATTCCATTTTCCTCTTCTTATCAAACCCATATGACTGATGGGTTACTCCAATATCTATCTCAACTTTGAGAGCACATCGAACGATTTCATCATAACTATTGAAGTCTCGTATGGCTAAGGCCCTTAGAAGACATGGTTTTAAGCCACTAAAGAATCGATCGATCTTACTCTCAGGTAGGATAATAATACCAGAAGCGTACCTTTCATGTCTTGTAAAATTTTCTTCATAGGTACAAATAGATTCATCATCCTTTTGCTTCAGTTCAAGAAACTCTTTCTCCATCTTTGTTCGGAGAATACGAGGGAAGTACTTATTGAAAAATAAGTTCTTGAACTCGTCCCATTCCATAGACTCAATTTCATCTCTTTGCCTCGTATTATTGATAAGATTCCACCTTTGATCAGCATCACCTTCCAAACGATACACTGATATGATGACTTTATCATGCTCAGAACATTGAAGAACTAAAAATATCTTTTCAGAAGCACTAATCCATTTTTCAGCAATTAATGGATCAGTAGACCCGCTGAATGAAGGTGGACGCTGCCTCATGAAGGATTAAACAGAATGTTGCTCCTTCATTTGCTCGTTCGGAAGTCCTGCATGATTCATAGCTTGAGAAAGTTTTGTGAGCATGGCTAAAAGATTTTTCATTCCAGCTCCCATAACGTTTGGTTTCTCGGGGGGGACAATCATTGCATTTCCCGTCGCATTCCGCATTAACACGGTTCCTTCGGGTTCCTGACATTGACTAAAACCAAGAAGAATAGTGTGAGAAACACTAATTATAATTGGAAATCCACATAATCAAGAATAAAATTTCACACTTGAGGTCTTATCCTAGGTTATTCATGGCCATTTCTAAAACACTAAGATTGTGTTCTATGCTTAGACTTATCCTTAGGGTTCTTACTAAGGCTTTCAAATCCTAGTTTCCAAAGGTTGACTATACCTTTCCTCTGATACCAACTATAACGACCCATACATTACATACATTGTTATTACTTCAAAATTGAAGCACACTTATTACAACATATAAAAAAACTAGGAAAGGACCGTATAGGTATAGTGTCTTTAGAAACTGGGAAACATAAACAACTGGTTCATAAAGCATCTACACTGTCTCCCATTTATTTCATCATATCTATAGTCCCTTATGGGATAACTTACTTAATAACCTTATTCCTGACCCGGGGAATGAAAACATACTAAAGGGTGAGCTCAAATACTCAGTAAGGGTAAACAAAAGAAATATCAATCACATTATATTCATAAGAACATAACATTTTGGAAATCATACCCTGCAAAAGAGATCATAATTTCATAACAAGGGATAAATCATAGAAGTGAAATGTAATCCCAATAATCATAACATAAAACATGAAACTTTGTGGCATACACACATAATCATATATAATCATTTCTTATTAGTCAAGACCCATTTCCAAAACTATTTTAGTGGACAAAGTCCATTTCTGATCCGAGTTTATTCCTCGTTTCAGTCCTGTTTCACTGAACCGGTTTAACCTGTCGTTCCAGCCATGTCTATATCCTGAGATATAAAATCTTTACCCAATGCATTTGTGGTAGATATAGGTCCCACCCATCTCATAATGATACCATTCTTATGTGTTCCACAAAATCATAAACCATACATCATAGTATAACCCATGTAATAAAAATGGGAATCCTAAACATCATGACATCATAAAACAATTCATATAAGATAAAGGAATTCATAAAAATATTTCCATCAAAACATAATCAAATAATTGTAATAATAGGGATATAAACATAACCCTTTATTATCGTAGATGGAAAATAATTTTGATAAAACACTTGAACTCCATTCTTGAGAAAAATATCCTTTCTACTTCAAAAACACTTTTCCTTTCTTAACATGTCATAGAATTTTAAACTAAAAGAAGATGACAAAAAATAAACATGAAAACTTGTAAAGGAAGCTTATTGGAAATAATTTTTTTTAAAATCCATTCATGCCGTATAAGTTAAAAAAACATTGTTCTTGTCCTTTTGTCGAAAAAGTCAAAAAGTACCTCGTACGAAAAACGACAAAATATTCCTTTCATATCTTTTACTAAAAACACACCGAAGGGTAAAATTGGATTTAAACAATTTTAGGTGGATGGAAATAATATTACATATTGTGGAAACATGGACGTGGATGACAAAATATACCCCAGTAAATTTCAAAGTATAAACAATCTCAGATAAAAATGAGATTGTGATATTTCCCTTACCTTAGGTCCAATTTGCTTCATAAGGGTCCGAACCTCCTGTATAATGATTTAAATAATGTTATTGACTTATTAAAGAATCATACTTGTTTTTATGATATCATATATGGTCATATTCTAAGCTTCTTATTAGTAATATTTCATTACTACTTCTTATTCGGGTGTTTATTACTTTTTGTTCTTATGAATTTTTTGTCGAATAAATTCTTATTTTTTCTTTTTAGGTTATAGATACCTCATTTCCAGAATGGTATTAGTGTAATATATATCATATTCATTAATTCAATTCATTTATATAATCATTATGCAAGGAAGATCATGTAGAACGAGTCGCATCACATCGTGGAGACGGTATTCTGTACGTACACACGAGTGATGATATCGTTCCCATGATTTTGGAATTGTATTGGAGTGTATATATACTTTTTAAGAATCAATATCACTTTAAAATAATCATATATAGTCATTATTTACACCATTGTACCCATCCAAGTAAGGTGGTGGTGGAAGATAGATTACACCACGACGTGGAGATGGTATTCCGTACGTACACACGCGCAATGATTTTGTTTTCCGTAGGATGGATAGATGGTGAAATAGGGTTGTTTCATACTTATAATAACATATATGTATATGAGTTATAATGATTTTATTACTTCATAATTAAACAACTAAAGAATAAGAAGTGGAAGAAGAAATAAAGATGAATGAATCGGTAACAGACATTACCTCTTCTTTGAAGCGCTTCTTTGAGACCTCCTTTTAGGGCACTAAAATTGGTCTTTGAAGAAGACCAGGACCTGTAGGATATCTCTAGAGAAGTGGAGAGAAGATATTGGTAGGGTTGGGCTGAGCTTGAAGGCTCAATGTGGTGTGAGGAAGAGAGGGAGGAGGAGCCCTTTTATAAGTGAGGAGAGAGGCACCTTTGGAATAACTAAAAATATTATTTTATTATAAAGTCAAATTCGGTTTTTAATAGATCCAAATTGATATATTTAGATGATAAGGAGGTTATGGGTCTAAATCATCTCATCCAATAGAATTTAGAAAAGTTTAGGTATCAATTTTAACCTTATCATTTAGATTTAACTTTAAGTTAGATAATTTACCTTTTACCGTGTGCTCTTGTTTTCTTATACTATAATGTTAATAAACTTACTATATCAAGCCAAACGAACCCGAAGTTGTTTATTATTAATATATATAACCACATCTAAGTAATTTGGCCGAACCTTAGATTTTTAGGAATAAAATAACAATTAATAATGTAATATTTGTTTTAAAAACTATTTTATGTCAATTTTGACACTATTTAGTAATTGATTTTTGTGAAAATAATAACAGACTGATTAGATCGAACCATGTTAATTAAATCAATAATAACATGTCATATTAACCTAGAAAATTAGTGTAATCCATAAAAAGTCACAAATTACATTTATTTGGGTATTTATAACATCAATTATTTCAATATTTCATTAATTAGATAATTACTACATCATCATTGTCTCATAAATAAATTATATTATTTAATGTCTAAAAATTATAAATAAACTACCATTATGTAGGAAATATTCTTAGCTTTATAATGAATATTTACAGTCGAATTTATCTTATGTATAACCTCATATTAAAAATTATTTACTTAGTAAACTTTGATTTTAACTATTTTAACCCTTCTTTAAATAAATTAATAATAAATGTCCTAATCTAATCCAAGTGGGCCTAAATGGTCATATTTTATTACTAAGGTTTTTTTGGTCGAATTAAACTTATCCAATAGAATTACGACATGCTTTAGGTTAATAATAATATCATTTTTACCCTTAATTAACCTATTTACTTTTAACCGTGGTAAAAAAAGGTAATAAGTTACTATTCACCAAAAATTATTTTCACCTCATTGAACCACATTTTATTACTTGATATTAACCGTGTCTCTCGGATTTTCAAAATTCCACTCACAAAAGCGGTAAAATTAAGTTTTATGAAAAATTCAGTTTTTTTAACTACCACTTAGTGGTTTCACTATTCATCAAAAATTGAAAGTTTTCAGAAAAATACCAAAATTTTTCCCTAGGCTAATTTTGATATTCTGAATCCAAAAATGAAGTCTATTTTGAAAAATAAAATTTATAAAATTTCAAAAAGTGATTATTACTATTCATAACGGCTAGTTTTAATAATATTTTAATAGCATATCATTGTTTAGTGAAACTGGGTATTGTGTACGACGCAAGCTATTGAGGAAGGTTGCTGTTGCGTGTAAAGAAAGCCAAGCTAGTGTTGTGTGTAGTGAAATATTCCTTTGATAAAAACAAAATATTTCTCCTAAATGTCTCGGGCGTTACAACTGCCTACCACCCCCAAACTGATGGACAATCATAACAGACTATTCAAACCATAGATGACATGTTGAGATCATGCTAACATGACTTTAAAGGTACATGGGATCAATGTTTACCTTTGGTAGAATTCTCTTATAACAATAGCTTCCACTCAAGTATTCAGATGGTACCATATGAAGCGTTATACGGAAAGAGATGTCGCAAAAAAACCTGTTGGGATGATGTTGGAGAAAGAAAACTCGTAGGCCCAAAATATATGGAGGAAATGATTGAAAAGGTGAAGGTAATCGAAAACCACATCAACGAAGCTCAAAGTAGGAGGAAGAGCTATGCTGATAACCGAAGGAAGGATTTGGAAATTTAGGTAGGAGATCATGTTATCATGAGGGTATCTCTATGGAAGAGTGTTATACATTTCGGCAAGATGGATAAATTATGTCCCAGGTACATCAGACCTTTCAAAATCCTAGAACGAATTGGAGTTGTAGCTTACCATTTGGCAATGCTGCCAAGTCTCTCCAATGTTCATGATGTGTTTCACATATCACTATTGAGAAAATACATGTCAGACCCAATGCATGTCCTCACCTATGAGGAATTATAACTAGAACCCGATCAGTCTTATTGAGAAGATCTTATCAAAGTACTTGATACAAGAGAACAACTACTGAGAAACCGAACGACTAATCTGGTAAAAGTTCTATAAAGAAACCATAAGATGGAGGAGGCGTCATTAGAACCCGAGGAACATATGATGAAGAATCACTCGATTATTATTACACAGTAATACTCTAGAAAATTCGAGGATGAAATTATTTGAATGAGGGGAGAATGTAACACGCCAAGCTTCCACGGTATGCTTTTCTTTGAATAATACAATATCATTTGTTGTACACAACATCAAGTTATAACACACCACATCCAACAAAAATAACCATTATGAATAGTAATACAACCTTTTTGAAACATTATAAATTTTATCTTTCAAAATGGACTTCATTTTTATATTAAGAATATCGAAATTATCTTATGGTGAATTTTTTTTATTTTTCGAAAAACTATCCATTTTTTGATGAATAGTGAAAAACAATGAGTTAGAGTTTAAAACTGAATTTTTATTTAAATAATTATTAATTTTATTTAAATTTATTTTTGGTCAAAATATATTCATAATACCTATATAAGTTTAATTTAATTCACTGGAGTCAGTTTATAATAATTTTAGATATAAAAAACTTTATTGAACTTATCACCGTCTTTTACCCAACTCCTAGGAGAATTTTCAAATTCACATAAAAATTAATTTTACCAATTCTGTGAGTGGAATTTCAAAAATCTGAAAGACACGGTTGATATCAGTAAGAAAAATGTGGTTCAATAAGATGAAAATAATTTTTGGTGAATCGTAACTTTTTTCTTTTATTTACCACGGTTAAAATTAAATAGGGTAATTAAGGGTAAAAATGATCTTATTATTACCCCAACACATGTCCTCATTCTTTTGGATAAGTATAGTTCGACCAAAAACATCCTTAGGAATAAAATATTAACCTCTTTGGTCTACTTGTATTAGATTAGTACATTTATTATTATTTAATTCAAATAAGAGTTAAAAGAGTTAATATCAATGTTTAATAACTAAAACATTATTAATATAGGGTTACACATAAGATAAATTTGATTGTAAATATTCAGTAGAAATATAACTATATTTCCTAAATAAATTTACATTTTTATATTTTTAGACATTAAATAATTTAATTTATTTATGACACAATGATGATGCAGTAATTACTGTATTAATGAAATATTTAAATAATTGATATTATAAAAATTTAAATAAATGTAATTTGAAGATTTTTATCAATTACAATAATTTTATAGGTTAATATGACATATTAGGGTTGGTTAGAAGAATTTTTTTTGAAGTAATAATTCTGTTATGAATTTAGCAAAAATAAAATACCAAATAGGGTAAAAATTGACATATAAGAGTTTTTAGAACAAATATTATATTATTAATTGATATTCTATTCTTAAAAATCAAAGGATCAGACAAAAGACTTATATAATGATAGGTGTATTATTAATGAACCATTTGGTGTTATCTTTGAAGTATATAGTACGTTTATTAACCCTATAATATAAAAATACAAAGAGACATCGTAAATGTCAAACTATTTAACTAAGAGTTAAATATACAAGAGAAAGTTAATATAATGACACAAACCTTTCTAAAACGTATTGGTTGAGTGGTTTTTGACCCATCCCCACCTTATCCTTTAAATAATACATTTTGGATCCATTAGAACCCGAAAATTATTTTATTATAAAACAATATTTCTAGCTTTTCTTAAGGTTCCCTTCACCACTCTTATAAAAGGGCACTCCTCCTCTCTAATTAACACCATCAATGCCATTTGGATAGGCATAACTCTACCCAAATACCCTCTCAACTATCCTCCCTTCATCCTAGAGGCCTTACATTAGTCAGAAATCAAACCCAATGATCCCTCATTATCAAATCAAAAGGAATAACCCGAAGAAGAGGTAAATATTTTATCACCTCTTTCGAGTTCCTTTCTTCTTCCACTTCCCTTTTCATTGTTGTTTCCATTTTAAAATAATAACTCTAGTATCTTCTATATACTGTGATTTTATTATAAATATGGTACAACCAATTTCATTATCATATCTATCTTTTGAATGAAATTTCACCTTACGTGAGTACGTATAGCTTACCATCTATATGTCGTGGTGTAACTGTTATTCAATACATTATTATTTGGATGGGTATAATAATGATGTTTAATTGATGTAAATAATAAATATAACCTGATAATGATTCTGTATATATGATATACCGTCCCATTATATATTATTCTAATATTAAAAGAATGAAATTACGGCTCGTTCGTAGGTACAGATTACCATCTCTATGAACGCGATGATATTCATTCCCCGTCATATCCATTTAAGACTAATTTTTGTTAGATTATTAAAAATAATTTTTAATGACTTTATATAATTCTGTATATTAATAAGATAAATCCCATACATAACAAATTTGACTCACATAACAAATAATATAAAGGAAAACGAATCTGTTAACACCTGAAACAATGATAATACTAAGATATTATTAACAAGGAAATGTTAAAAGATCATATATGATATCATATTAATTTATATGATTCTTTTATAATCTAATAACAATTATTTTACCATTATATAGGATTTTAACCTACCCTCTACCAAGGAAAATTTCAAGGTAAGGGTTAATTTCACAATCTCTTCATCATCCGAGGTTGTTTATACGTAATTATCTTCTGGAACCTCTTTATCATACACATACATGTTTTATAAATATGTATTCGAAAACATTTTTACTATTTACTAGACTATGGGTTAAATCCATTTATTCATTTTTTGACTTTTTATAAGAAGGTTTTAAAGGAATCGTTCGGTCATTTTAAAAAAAAGGTCATTTTTAACATTTTCGACAAAATTAAGCTAAGAATGTCTTTTTTAACTTATACAGAGGGTGAGACTATTTTCCTCCGTTATAAAATCGTTGAAGCTTCCCTTAAAAGCATATAAGAATATTTTCAAATTAAATGTTTTATTTTACAATTATGTGACTTTTAAATGATTTCAAAAAATAGATATTTCTCTCAAATAGTTTTTATTTCACCCATGTCAACATCCCTTGATGGATTTTAAGCTTATTTGAAGTTGATTTTTTATGATACAAAACATACCTATTGTATTGAAGGTTTTGTGATATGTTTGACTATGGATGTGTTATTTTTATACCATTAGTGGTTTATGAAGAATGTATTGACATTTTTATGCTAGTTTTAACATGAATGTTTATGTTATCTTTAAACCTGTTCATATGAGGAATGCATTAGAATTAGTAAGTGATGGGCGGAGCCCGGTATAACTCTTCAATGCATCGGTAGGTATCTTGAGACAAACTAGTGTCTTGGATCAATGCCTTGAAAAAATATTATTTGCAGTCTTGGCACAAGGCCTTTACTATGTGGTTATGATAGTCTGGCATTATGAATTCCATCATTATGAAAGTGGTTATTGATATTTCATGTGATTATTCGACTAGTAGAATATCCATGTGAATAAGTAAATGGAATTATTTCATTTTATTTTTTTAATATTATGTTGATTTTCAAGTTTGAATGGATTTTTATTTATTTATAAATTTCTTTAACTATTTATGCTTATTTATGAAAGTTTCTGCTATATTGTTATCCTTACTAAGAATATGATCTCACCACAATAAATGATTTATTTTTCTTAGGATGTGAAGAAGTATTTTATCACTGACCTATATGGATAGTCTGAGGGGTTATGATTGTATACTTCAGAGACTATTTTTTGTAGTTTTATTACTTTATCATGCAATTTAAGACTTATGAACGTATCTAGTGTTTTCAAGGCTACTAAACTAATCAGTCTTTCGAGACTTGATCTTTTTTGATCATGACAATGTTATGTAATAATGCACCGACTCTGGGTAACTGGGTTCGGGCGTTACACCTAATCCAAGATTATTTCTCTCTATCAAAGAGTAGCTTTGAGTTTGATCTCTTGGTTTAATGATTTTCTTACTACATGATGGATTCTCTAGAAGTATATATAGAAGATAATCATTGATATTCCACTTGAAGACATGTATCCATGACTTCACAAACATTTGTTCAATATTTCCATGTTGGGATATAGTGTAATTGATTATCATGAGATCCATGATGTAGTTAAGTAAATTATTTATCCAAGGGAAGTAGGGTGAAAATCACAGTATCCCATGGAATAGCTGGAAAGACAATTTGAGGAACTCATAGCTATAGTGGCCAAGCTGAGCTTGGCCACACCAAGAAGGAGGGGGAGTTTCAAGATCACCTCAATGAGAAATATCTCGAAATGGTGCATCTTTATGATGAATTAAATATCTTAAATGAATTGGTAGTCCATGTACACTAATATTTGGTAATGGATTTGACATAAAGAAGGGATGTCGTCACTATAGAGCAGAATAGGATTCTTGATGATGAGGTTGGTACTACTAAAAAATTGTCTGAGCTCTAGAAATATATAGATAATTCTTGAGCTATGAGTCATCTTATCAAATCCTATGTTGCAGGAAAACTATAAAATGTTGTAGAGAGTCTCTAGTATTTTTATGCTTGGTTGTACACAAGAACGTAAATAAAATGTATTTCTATATCCAATCATGTTTTCTTTCAATTTTTTATCCATATTATAATCATAATACAAAAACTAAAAATGACTCATTTGATCGAATTTCATAATGTAATAATAACAATTAAAAGGGTGAGATAGAGCTCTAAATTATTTTTAATCCATGAGGCCTAATGAGAATAATTTGACTGTTTCTATTGTTTTATGAAAAATTTTACACATTTTGTGTCTTTCAATTTCATCAAACAAATTTTTTCCAAATACTAATAGGATGATGACTTAGCTGGTGAGACATATATTTTTCTTAGTACCCCCTTTATGGGTTTTAATACTAACATGTTTTTTTCATTTTCCTATTCATTTCTCAATTTTTTTCCTAATACAAATATAGTGTAAGTATAGCGAGTTGAGACTTAGTTGGAACCACAACTATTCATTACTGGATAAAGAGTATGGTTTGTGTTAATGGTCAATCCTCCTTATGGATGATCAGGATGTTTATGGATGATCAGATAGTTTTAAAGAAAATGGATCTTACATTTCTTGATTACAATAGTATTGAAGGTGGTATCATTTCCCAATCATTTCCAAATTTTTTGGGTCTACCATTTAGAGGATGTATTTCATTATTAAAATAGGTTTCTCATGAAGTACTTATCCAAGTATGGTAAAAGATTGAGTTTCATGCTGATGAGATTCATGAATTGTGTATCCTAATGGATCAAATATTGATGACAGTAATCTATGTGATAATTAAAAGAATAAAAAATGATAAATAATTATATTATCATGGTCAGTAATGTAAATCTTCATGATTATAATGATTTACACAAAGGGTTTTGATGGAATGCTCCATGGTTACGATGAAACTTGTGAACAACGAATTTCTATAGAGTTTCATGAAAAAGTGAGATATGGAAAAATATTTTTTAAAGATCCAAAAAATCCATGAAGAGGTTGTGGAGAATCTCAAACAACTGATTCTATAATCATGAGGCTAACCCCCTTCACTTTGGATGATTTTTTCTAGAAAAACCTAGAAACACTCTAATTTCAGGAAGATGAGGGAGCTTCGAAAATCGGAATATCTATTAATTCTTTAGCATCATGAAAATACTAAGAATCTTGAATGATTCAAATGATTTCTATTAAAGGGTTCTTCGAGATGATAGAGTATTCCACATTTACTCAATGATCTTCAAGAATGATTTTTTTTCTGTGAAGGAAGTGAGCATCACGAGGGTAGTTTGTTCCATGAAGGAAGTGAGTTTTGTAAAGGTAGTAAGATTGTTATACGGTAGTATTTAACATTAGGTTTCAGTGGATAGGTATTTCAATGTTCATGAAAAAAGGTATTTTGATCAATTAGAGTCTCATGCTATGATAGGGACATAAACATTAATTCTAATTTATTGAAGGGACCTTCAAGTTGATAAGCTCAGTTAGAATTCTCTCAAAGAAGTGAGCTTGGGGGATTCAACAAAAGTTTTCTAAGGGATGTATTCTGGTTTCCTAATAACCTTGTAAAGTATGTGTTCTTGGTGTACTGTCACTATGTCAAAACTTATATATTCCACATCTAGTGAAGATTAGTGGATTCAGGTATGACCAACACACTATTGATGTATGCTCCTTAGACAATCCCTATGTGGTGAACCATGTAAAATTGAATCATTTTCATGCATATTTTAAATGTTCTATTTACTAAAAATCAATATCCAATTGGTTTAGCAATTTTTTTTTCAATGTGGTAACAAGATCCGTCAGTTGATAAAAAAGGGTTGACACCCTGATTCACCCCTCCCCGCTTTAGGTGTTCTGGGGTACTTCAAGTGGTATCATAGAATAAAGGTTTCTAGTGTTAAATCTATCGTTCTTTGTTTCCATGGGGAATTCAGTTAATGTGAGGGGATTCCACCACTTTGATGGAAGTGACATTCAGATATGTAATAACATGATAAGATCTCATATAAGATATCTTGGAATTGATGTACTCTTAGCCACTAATTTGTTTGACTAATACATATAATAAAATGATTTATGTAGTTGTTGAAGCATAAAATTCCCCCACTACATCTCTTTCTGATAAGAATATATCTAAATGTAATGATTTTTACTTCAAAAAATTCTCTATGGGAACATTGGAGAATGTTTATGAATGAGGAAACAAAGTGAAGGATTCAAAACTTCATGTCTTTCATGATAGTTTTGAGGACTTGAAAATGGATTCATATTAAAATGAATATACCCTTTTTAATTGGATTACTGATGTTCCAGAGCTATACAAGGACTTGGTGAATAAATCAGATTCATTGAAATTTTGAAGAAAATATTGAGAAGGCTTCCACCTCTCTCCAAAACAATGGTCTCAGACCTTTGAGAAAGAGATCTATCCAAACTTTCTATGGATGATCTACTACGAAATATGGTGGCATATGAAATGAGAATCAAAACTAATGATGAAATAAATCGAGTAAGTAAGTAAATTGATTCCAAAGAAAAGGAAAAAATTGAGGTATCTGGAGATATAGTCGATGAAGATATTGAGAAAGACTAAATTATTTCTCTTCGTGGAATGAAATTAATGAGACGTAAAGGGATATATAAAGGAATGATTCCCTTGGATAGTTTCCATTATGGTAGAGTTTTTCACATGACCTCTCAGTCCTCATAGAAGCTCGATGATGAAGAAATGGAAGCATGAAATTCATAGAAGCCTCAAAAAAGGTTTTATCAAATGGGAGACTTCAATTCTTGAAATTATGTAAAGAGGAAGATTTTTTTAATTAATGAAAAAAATGATGATAATGAATTCATTGAGGAAATAGAATGAGAGTTTAAATCTAGAACCCACATGTCTATGATGGGTAAAATTAAAAAGGCACAATCATCAAAAGATAAAGCTATAGATAATCAGCTGATTACGGATAATTATCTTAAGTTAAAACATAAGGATTCTCTTAGAAATTATGATAATCAATGTAACAGTTGGGAAAAGTGGATATCAGTTGTGGAAGAATCATCAAAATATAATGATCTTATTGAATCTAATATTAAATGACTAGAATATGTAGTGAAATAATAGTTAACAACATTTATAAGTAAATAATATGTAGTGGAACTAAAGCATAAAATTTAAGAATAGGAAAATTTCATATATTAAATTGCATATAGACTAGAGGAGTTGTCTTAGACAATTGAGGGTCTTGAAGAAGAATTTTTTACTATTATGAGTAAGCTTTAAAGTGAATCAAATTTAATGGAAACAAAGAAGAAATATAGTTTGAAATATTCTCAGATGTTGAGTTGATAGACAGATCCAAGAATGGTTATATAGAAGTAGAGAAGTCTTTGGATGATCAAAGACCCACATGCATGGGGAAAAGTGGAATTGGTTGTGATGCTGAAACATCAAAGGCTGGAAATAAGATGGATCAAAATAATGTGAATTTGAATGTTTTCCATATTTTAATGTCACATTAATTATTAATAAATAAAACCCCAAATAAAACATAAAGGATAACTGAAAACAATCCACAAGATACCAAAAAATGATATTCAATCAATTTCTTTTCCTGAGGAAGGTTACATGGGGAGAAAAAAAATTGAGAAGACATTTCCTCTTATGAAAAGTCAATTAAATGGCTATTTAGGCCATAACAGGTCATACTATGAAAAGGAAAGGATCTATTTTAATAGAGAAGAGATAAGAAGTCAAAAATGTGAATTAATTCACATCCTACTTATTATAGAAGAAATAATTTCTATGGATATTGATTTCATTGTTCGAAATTTGACCAAAAGTTATTTATTACAGGTAATGGAAAGGCATGAAAAAATTATACAAAATAAAAAGAGAAGCCAATACTGGTCTACCAGAAAATGTTTCTCCTAAAAATAGATTTTATCCTATGGAAGATGAGTATGATTATGATGAACCTATAAACATGGAAAAATAATTTGAAATTCCATCTTCATAGTTCTCTCATTCTATTATTTCATTGAAGGAAAATAAGAATAATGAAAAATACAATCTTACTGAAGTCACTCTCAAATCTAAAAATAATAGAAGCATGTAGATTATTCATAGAGTATGCTTATCCCCTATTATGGTAAATGAATATTTATTAATTAATGTAAGTAAATGGGTTGATGGAATACTCATGTATATTAATAATGGTTATTTGAAGATCAGAGGTAGTGGAATTACTTAACTAAAAAGTGATGGATAAAGAAAATTGATGTTATTTTTGTTGAATGTTTTCATCATAATCTCCTAATTGTGAGCCAACTATGTGACTCAAGACATATAGTAACATTCAATAAAAATAGTTGTATTTTAAAATGAAGGACAATTAATTTTCTTGTGAAAAGATGTAGAATAGATGGTAACTTATATCAGGTTGAAAATTAATAGAACATTTGTTACATGACAATTGAAGAAGAGAACATATTATGAAACTGTAGGTTGGGTCATATTAATCAACAATACATGGAAAATATATATAAATACAATATTTTGATACATATCCATAATCTGAAGCATGAAAAATATAAGACTTGTGTTTCTTTCATATGATGAAAACTGGTCTTCAGTTCATATCACAAAAACAAGAAGAGGGCATAAAATATCCTTGATCTCATCCACAGAAATTTTTGTGGACCGATAAATGTGGTTGGAGCATATGGAGAGAGGTACATCATTTTTTTTATAGATGATTTTAGTTGAATGACTTGTGTGATTGTTATACACAGGAAATGAACAGTTCTTGATTTCCTAAAAACATATCACTAGAAATATGAAAATTATATTGTAAATACAATCAATGTTATGCGGTCTGACAATAGAATGGAATAAACATTTAATGAATTTTAAATTTTTTTGTAGAAACATGGAAAACATAATGTGGTGGCTTCGATGAGAACTTCATAGTGAAATGGTTTCTTTGAGTGCATGAATCGCTAGGTGAAAAATATGGCCTGAACTATGCTGACTGAGAGTCATATCCCACATCATTATTTGAAAGAGGACTTTAAAGATACAATGTAAACTCAAAATCAAACAGTGATTTATATGGGAGAAACAAAGACACGATATGAGTTCTTTCATGGAAGGAATACCTCTTTGAATAATTTTCATGTTTCCTAAAGTAAATTTTTAATTCAAAATAAACATTGAAATCAGGGGAAGTATGGTTGTGTTTTAGATGAAGGAATATTCACTAAAAATTCAATGAATAAAAAATACAACAAATGATTCAACAATCATCTTAGAAAAATTGTATAAAGATGTGATGCTAAGATCACTAAATATAAGAACAAAAATTCCTCATGGAATTGTTATGTTTTTATTATAGAAGATCAGGAAGAAAGTGGACATGGAATAGACCCAAATACAGAATTATAGGAAGATGTCCCAAACATTCAGGGGTCACAACATGATGTTGATTCTAATGAAACATCATAAGAGGAAACCATGGATGAAGAAACATGTTCTAACCCACCTACGAGAAATTGGAGATAGGATATTTATCAATCTAACATTATAAGGAATTAGAAAACAACCACATAGATAAGGAGAATGTGGAATAATGCACAATCTGCCTTCCAATCAGTTATGGAAACATTCTCATTTGAAGAAGCAGAAAAAGATAAATCATGGGTTAATTCCATGAATTAATATTTAGATCATGTTGATAAAAACTAGACATGAGGTCCTGTTATGAGACTTGAAAGGAACAATGTAATTGTTATGAATTGGATCCTTATGAATAAATTCATTAAGCAAGGTAATGTGATCATAAATAACGCACGATTTGTGTGTAATGGATATTTATAGAATATAGATGTTATTTTTGATGAATCATTTTCACTATTGGTGAGACTTGAGTCGATCATGTTATATCATTCCATGGAAATTCAAATAGGATACAAAATGTATCAAATGGATGTCAAAACAGCTTTCTTGAATGGTGTTATTGAAGAAGAAGTCTATATTGAAAAAACATTGGGATTTATTCATAGTAATAATGAAATGAAGGGTTGAAGATTAAATAGGGTACTATATTTTCTGAAATAGGAACCACAGTTGGGGTACTATCAGCTTTATTATTATCTTAAGAAGATCAAATTTTAAAATGAGATGTGGATCACAATCTCTAGGTGAAGAATTATCAGGAAGACCAGTTCTTAGTTCTGGTGTATGTAGATGATATTATATTTTTTGGAAGTAGGAAGGGATCAGGGGATAAATTATCCAATCACATGAAATTAGAATTTGAAATGTCCATGATTGGTGAACACACCAACATATTAGGGGTATAATTTTTTCTAAGGAAATACTAAACAATTATTTCTTAATAAAAGTATGAAAGAGATTTTATGAATAAATTCAATATGTATGATTCTAAACCAATGTCGACTCTGATTGTGGTTGGGACCAAACTGGGAAATCATGAATATGGGTCATCTATAGATCCTATAATGTACAATATAATCATTGTAATCTTAATGTATTATTCTATGAAATGACCATATATTTTATTTACATCATTCTTAGTGGCCCTCTTTCGTTGTAGTATGATGGAAGAATATATGGTGTTTGTGAAATGAATCAAAAGGTACATTCAAGTTACTTACAATTATGGTTTATACTTTGATATAGTTAGAGATAGTGAACTATAAAAATTATATAATGCTGAATGGGCTTGATATATTATTTATAGAAATTCAAAAGGTGGTGGAGAATTATTTATTTGAAATAAATGCGTGTGATGGTTGATTAAGAAAATGTAAATTACATTTCTTATTACTACTTTAGTTGATTATATATCCACTAAAAAGTCTCGCACTTAACTACATTGGATGAAGCAACAATTGACTAATATTGTTGATGAGGTGAAACACCCAATGATGATTCACTATGATAACTATAGAAGAATTTATCATATGATTATTCATCATTCCAATATGAAACACAATGAAATAATATATCACTTCTTTATGGAAAAATCTGAACAAGGCATGATTATAATGGATCATCTTGGAATAGATGATAAAGTGCTAACAAAATGACCAAGCCATTTTCAGCACATGTGTTCAAGAAGATTCAATAAATCCTCAATGTTTAACCACATCATATTTTATGAGGAGGTAATGAAGTTTCCCCATCCCCCAATGGAATTAATTGTTTTCATCTGTTTGTTAATGTGATTCTGGTTTATGTGAGATATACAATCTAGGGGGAGTATGTTTTGAGATATATAAAAAATAGGATCTTTGTGTGTATTGACATTGTTGGAGAATGTATAAGTTATATGTTTCAATGGTAAAATGGTGAATAATTATAATTATAATTAAAAATTTATAGTTTTCTATTTCTTGGGAATGGAGAATGAAAAAACAATTCCGTGTCATGGGAAAACATTCAGAGCTTATATTGGACATCTTTAAGCATTCCAAGACACAAGAAGCCAATTCATTCTCATCTTGTTTTCTACACCGATCATTACTTAGATATAATTAGAGTGTTGGATAAGATGTTTCTTGTGTATCAGGATTTGATAGTGGCAGGTGTTTTATTAAATTTTGGTGAATATTTCCAAAAAAGGGGGATATTGTTGGAACCAAGGTTGTTCATTACGGGAAATGGAGTATGGTTTGTGTTTTTTTCTAAATCCTCCACATGAAATATCAAGGTGTACACATAATATCAGTAATTTTTAAATAATATAGAACTTATAGTTCAAGAGGACAATAATATTGAAGGTGGTGTTGTTTCCCAGTGTTTTCTAAATTTATGGGTTCCAAAAATTGGAGGAAGGATTTTATCATTAAAAGTGGTTTTATTGAATACCTTATCAAAATATGGATGAGGCATGAGTTTCATGAGTATGGGATTTATGAATTGTGTTCCATGTAGGATCAAATATTACTAATGGTTATCTAAATGATGGTGATGATAATTGTGAACAATCATGGATTGGATCATCATAGTCATTAACGGAAAGCTTTGTGAATTTAATTGGTTCCACAAAGGGTTTTGAAGGAAAGCTCCATGGTTACAATAAGAAAGTTTAATAGAAAATTTACATGGAACTTCATGATATAATGAGCTATAAAAATATGTTTTTGAACGATCCATAAAATCCATGAAGAGATGATGGATTATTGCAAACAAAAAATATCCATGGAGATTCAATATTGAAGGAGCTATACGAATATGTTTTCAAATATCCAAAAAAATCCATGAAGATACGATGGAACATCCTGAACACCCAAGACTATAAATATGAGCCTAACCCCGTTAACTTGGTATTAGGTTTTTGAAGAAAATATAGAAACACTCTGATTTCATGATGCAAAGGAATGTTTTCAAATCTAGGATTCTATGTGATCATTCTCATCAAGAAAATAGTATTTGTCTGGACTAATCAATTTTTTTTTGATTAAATGGTGATTTACAATGATGGGGTATTCTAGTTTGACTCAATGGTCTTTGTTAAGGTAGTTTGTTCTGTGAAGGAAGTGAGCTTGGTCAAGGAATTTTGTTATGTGATGGAAGTGAGATTTGTGAAGGTAGGGAGCTTCATGGAAGAAAGCATTGAACATCAGTTATAAGGGGATTGGGATTTAAAATAGCATCAACTCAGGTATTTTATACAAGAATTTTCTATTTATAAGATGCTGAATTATAATTTAATTTCAATCTATTGAAGTGACCTTCTAGTTGATAAACTAAGTTTGAATTCTCTCGAACTAGTGAGTTAGGGGTAGTCAAGAGAAGTGTTATGAAGGATGTAGTGTGCTATACCTAAAAAAAGAAAAGGATGTGTTCCTAGAATATACTGAATATGTAAAAAATTATGTATTCTAGATCCAGTGGAGATTATTGGATTTAGGTAGGACTAGAACATTGTCAGAATATTCTCCTTTGACTATCTCGTAGAGGAAAATTGTTGACTTTTCTTACTTCTTAAATTGTTTTAATTACATCAATTCACCATCAGATAGGATTAATAGGTTCATTGTAATCTGTTAATAAGATCCATCACTTGAGAAAAAAGGATTTGACACCCTGAATCACCCCTCCCCTATCAGGGTGTTCTAGGGTCCTTCAAACATGACTTTTGTCCAATGTTTCCCTTGATTTTTTTCATGTTAGCGAGTTCTATTTATATTCTTGTTGTTATTTTAATGCCTTGAAACCCTAAATAATGAGACTGGTTTTTTATGTCAAAAAAATTTTACCTTAATTTTCAAAATGATTACCCAAATAGGATTTGTTTTCCAAGAATGTTTCAAAAAAATTCAGATACCCAAAGGGAAATTTTGAGTCATGATTTCGTGATTTACAAATCGAAAACATGACATTATTCAATTTTGGGAGGAATGGTCATACAAAATATTTGAAAAGGGGTTTCATGAATGATATTGTCAAGGTATGTATGAATATAAGAGGTATCGCTTGAGGATTAAGTTACCGCTAATTTACAAACATTTTTTGTTGGATATTTTACGCAAATAAAAATGCAGAATGTTACTATGTATTAAAATAGTAGAATCATCTGGAAAAATTCCCATTTTTTATATTTTTAATGCATTTACAACTAGGGTGTGTTATAGTATCATCAAAAAATTAGATCTCAATAAATATGACATTCTATTTCTGATGGTCGAAGGATGTTTATGATGATTCAGATTTATTAATTCAATGGTAGGGGGTTTTTCAAAGGGAAGATTTCTGAGAATGAAGAGAGAATAATATATTTCCATTGACCATGAATGGTAAATAGATCCAACATGATTTTGGTTTGTGTGAAGAAGGTTACCTATTGTATGGTGACATATTTCAAGGGGGAAGGGGCATTTCTGAATAGAGTTAAAGGGTTGTTCCATTTAATGTCATGTGAGCTTGATGTTCATCGTGTACTTTAATGTCTTATGGAATGGATGTTGTTATGTTGTTTTACATCTATTTATTAGGATGTTATGCTATTCTATTTAATGTTGTACTATAAGGAAATTATTCTATAAAGGTTTTTTTCATACAACAAGTACATTATGCTATACAGTATAATGTCATACAATGGGGACATTAGGGTGCTATAATTTAATGTCATTTTCATTGGCTGAAAAGTTAATAATTCTCCTTTTTCATTTTAATATTTATGAGAATGTGCTATCACATTTAGGTATGAGTTTTTAATGATTTCAGTTGTAATATGGGGATCACGAGATCCAAATAATTGTACGGGGAAAGGGGTTATGGTGATAGAGGAGGTCTCTCATGAGGATGATGTTACCGCTAGTTGGAAAACCCATTTTGTGGGATACCTTATGAAAGGCCAATTGGAGTATGTTACATTATAGTAATATAGTGGTATTATTTGTCTGGTAGGCCTTGAATTTTTTTTGGTGACTTATAAAAATCCAACTGGGATTTTTTGCAACATAGTGAGGCAAAGGGTTTATCAAGAATTATGAAAGTCTATTGATGATGGCTGATGTAAATTTATGGAAATTCAGATTTCCCTGGAAACAAATTGTGGATTTTTTGAATTAATGTGCATGAATATTGAAGATTAATTTCAAGTCAAAATTACAAAATAATTGGTGGAAAATCATTCCAAAACTGTTCTTAACTAAGTGAAAGGAATACGACTCCTATAGTTTTAGGTCATAGGACTAGGACTATAGAATTATGGAAATGATATGTGATATGTGGCCTCGATGAGAAAATATATGGGAACATATGTGAGGGAAGACTGATGACTTAGTACGAATCGTGGGTTCAAACAAAATGGTTTCAAACCATAAGGGTGGGGATATCACTAGTTGACTAACCCGTTTTTTGTGATAGCTTAGTTAAATCTGACTAGGGAATGTTATAAAATAGTAAAATAGTTGCATTATCTGGCTGACAACCCATTTTTTGGGAAACTATATTCCTTGCCAACATTAGCGTGTCATAGAAAAGTCAAGAAATGATTTCCTCATGTGTAATGCATTTCAAGAAGTTGAAGAAATATTTTAATGATCTAAAAGTGTCCAATATTAGGAGTATGATGGGTGGAAGGGATGCTTCAGTGCACAAAAGAAGTATTTGGAAATATATTTTCCTTGAACTGTGGGGGTCCCTTTAATAGACCAGAATCATATATAGAATGGGGAAATATCTATTTCCTTGGTGGACTCCCCTAATGAGGGCACACAAATTATGTGATCCAATATAGTTCATTGTTTTTATATAGGATATTTTGTATTTCTATATTCCCCATGACTGGGACATGGAAATGAGGCCTAGGTGCCATAATTTATCTAACTAGAATGACAATTAAGACACACGTAGTTCTTGAGGTACCATTCAGTTTTATGTCTTGTCGCTAGGACATCAGCCATACTGTTTAACATCATATGGTAAGGATAAATATGAATCGTCATGAAAAAGGTAATATTGTAGTTGGACCATTGTATAGGACCCAAGCATCAATACGTATCTTGTTTGAATAAGAATAAATTCAGTCACATATAGATCTAAAATAAAGATATCCCAAACTGATTGAATTCATGCATGGAAGAATAAATGGTTTTTTATTCTGAATACAGGCTCACGCAAAGTGTGAGAACACATATTGGATTCTTTCATATATATCAAAATCATACATATGAGTGTGGGGTAATTTCCTATATTGGGTTATGACTGGGTCCTGGATTATATATCCAAATGTAACTGTGTATCTCATTGTAATGAGAATCAATCCATACACAGCGCTTGTGGAAATCATGCAATTTATTATCATGCGATGAGGAAATATAGTGGGATATTTAAAGTCTTTCAGTGAGGACCATGATAGGCCCCACATGAATTGACATTCCATATTCATTTAAGGATCACTTATACTAACCTCTCTAATCCCACATAAGCTATGATCAGTATTAGAAACATGGACATACAAATACTTCATCCAACAAAAAATAAAATACATAGGATAGATATGGGTATTTAGATTTTTAGTGGCTGGTCTAGGATGTGAAATCTAGTATTCACTAAATATCTCATTAGAATGATAATCATGCCTTAAGTTGTTTTGAAATACCATATAGTTAAATATCATGTGTTGAGGATGAAGATGAACCAATGTGAATGAAATTAAATCTTGTGGACGGGACCAAGGATGGAAATCATGGAATCATTACATATCCTATGTTAACCAAAATCAATCAACGAATACTTCTTAAATTAATTTTTCCCAAAATCAATCAGGTCATGGTGTGGGTGGGGGGGGATCTTCTATGTTCACTAAAAAGATGGTTGGGCCTAGGATATAAGGTCTAGAAATCACTATGTATCTTATTAGAATGAGAATCAATACACACATAGTTCTTGAAAATATCATGTAGTTTATTGTCATACAATGAGGACGTATACCATTTATTTTTATTTCATATGGTTTGGATGTGATAATTTTGGTATTATACCTACAAATGGGCCTTTGTTCTTCTATGGAGTGGCAATGATTCTTATAGGGCATGAGCTTACGAGATTATCGTCCTTTAATCATCGTTTTTGGCCAAGATGTTATATCGACCCTATGAAGGGTTATAAGTATGTGATTTGGACATATAAAAGATATGAATGCCTATATTTAAGTAACCATGAGTATTATCTCAACTTATTGTATTTCATAGGATTCTTTACATAGAATGAGAGTGATGTTGACAATGTTATTTAATTCCATGAAGTGGGGATGAATGGTGTCTATTAGTTTTAGGACATGCGAATATGACCATATACCTTTTGGTTTATCATTATGTGAAAAATAAGATGATTCCAAAATGTTTAGCATTTTACGTCACAGATATGGGTCACCTGATGTAGGAAGGATTATTGTAGTTATTCTAGGGGATATGACCTAGGTGCCACTAAATATCTTACAGAAGGAAGAATCAAGCCACACATACTTCTTTAAAAACATGCAGTTTAACATCATGCTGTGAGTATGTAAACAATGATGTTTTATTTCATTCAGTAAGGAAGTTATAATGTTGGGTTTTATAGATATAATAGAGCCCATGTTTCAATATTGAATAGAAATGATGTATTTGGAGCTTTCACATCATATCTGACTGTCATTTCTTCCTCATGTACAGACAATATGCTGTCTTGACATACTTATGGGTTAGAGGGATGTGATTGGTACTTACACCTAATGTGGAGGACCATATTTAATAGACAAAAATGAGTGTCTTAGCACATGGTATTTTAGGGCTTTGTTAATTTCATATGTGTGGGATGTTACCCATGAAATTTATTGTCATGATGTGATGATGAATAATGTCATTTTGTTTTAGGTCATACAACTGGGAACATCTGTCATGTTGTTTATCATTATGTGACAAGGATAAGAATCCAATTTAGATTAATGTTAAACATTGCATATGTGGGTCACTTGACATGGAAAGGAATATTGTGACTGGGCCAAGTGAAATGACTCGGGCATCACTATGTATCTTACTGAAGCAAGAATCAAGCCATGCCTTGTTATTGAAAATTATTCCCCTCATAAAACAGGATTTTATGTGGGGATAAGGGGGATTTAATATTTTCCACAATGATTGTTTGGCCCATGGAATGTGTTCTAGATGTCACTGTATATGTCATTTGAATATGAATCAAGTCATATGTAGTTTTGGGAAAGCTCCATATACATTTTTGAATCATACACATGGAATGGGGTATTTTATTCATTCTAGACCTTGGATGGGTTGTTCTTGAATCCCTACATATTTTAGTGGGATGAGAATCAAGACATATATAGTTATTGAATAATGTTGTATAGGGGTACTGGCACTAATGATTTCTATCAAATCATACACATATTGTTATATTGCACAGTTTTACATCCTAAAATAAGGTACAAACCATGTAGATTAACATCATATGATCTAGATGATTTTCCAAATAGTTTTGCATCTTAAAAAATATACTATATACGGTTCTATGTAGTTTAACATCCCACAGATGGGAAAATAGTCATGCCTTTTATGGTTATGCGACAAAGACCGACTATATATTTTAAAGTCCTGAATTTTTGAAGATATGGTACATATTTAATATTCTTAAAGCTTGGACTATATATGATGCTGTGAAGTTTAACATCCTGCAGCTGGGATGATTATCATTTATTTTAAGGTCGTGAGACAAATACTGACTATGCAGTTTAACATCATGTAGTTGAGACGAGCCTCCTATGATTACATAAATATTTCTTTAGGAACCATTCATTGGATGGGGTTTTAATGATCTCTCTATCCATTGTGATTAAGGAATAACATTTGTTAGAGTGAATATTGTGTATCGAGTAAGGTCCATGACACTTTGGTTCAAACTTTAGAGGCTTATTTCCTTGTATCATTGGAGTTTTAATGACCAATACTAGTTCTCCTTAGATAAATGAGAATAGGAAAACACTGTTGTTAAAGGTTAAAACTATCCAATTTTGATAGACATCCTAATGAATCCTATCATTTCATATTATTTTCTTCTATGGATAGTTTCTCATTGACCTCAATGGGTCGGACTACTTTTGTTTAAAATACTAGTGATTATAGGGTCGCGCGTGTGGTAGTACAGGTGGTAGTCTTCTAAGCCCATAAGGAAAACAGGTTATTACATAGACAAGAGCTTTTATCATTATCTCCAATCTTCTAAAGTTTGTTTAATAGAGTATTTTTGAGGGTATCTATTTTTCCATTAACCATTGCATGATCGGAGGATTAGTTGTTGGATTTGATATTGTATTCCCGATATTGATTTTAAACCTTGGGAGCATAAAAATTGGAGTCATTGTCCTTTAATATTGTATGGGGGAGAAATAAAGTAATGATGTTGGATTTCATGAATCCAAAAAATATTTTGGACGCAACTAATTTGAGCGGTATTACATCATCCCATTCGGAGAAGAAATATGTAGTTGTTAATATGAATTTGAACTTCTTGTCCGTAGCTAGAGGGTAAGGACTCATAACATCGATCCCCCATAAGGAAAATTGCCAAGTGAATTAGGGTACATATAGAAACATTGGGGGTTGATGGATGAATTTGGTATGCACATAGATGGAATCACATTTATTGGTGAACTCTACGTAATCTTGTGTCTGGTGGGGCCCTAGTACCAAAGCCATTAGATTTTATGGGAAATATTTATCCCCAATGGGTGGGTACCACAAGCATTGGTGTACAGTCTATTCATGATAGTATTGACCTCTTCTCCATCAATACATCTAATAAGGAATCCATGACATCTTCATTAATAGATGACTATCTAGTGATTTTTGCCACCACAAAGAGTGAAGTTGGTTGCTCATTTCCATATTTGATCCTTCCCATCTCTATTCATTGATGTTATGCCATTCTGAAGGTAGTATATGACTAGAATCATCTATCTAGTTGTAGAACCATATATCTTGGTATTAGGACAAACATAATTTATATCTTCAGTCCTAAATTGAACAAAAGTTGAGAGCATTCGACATTGCACAATGTTAATTACCATTTCATTCGGTTTTGGATATTCCAAAGTTGTATATAAATTTGCTGATGCATCAACCTGGGAATTCTGTGCTGTTAGAATATGAGTAAATGTTGCATCCCAGGGTAACACTTCCATCAACACCTAGACATAGAAAGCATGGGAATTATTTCTTCTTGTATAGTAGATTTATCCCCTTTAATATGTCTGATCACAAACTAGGAATATCATTTTAATTATGAATAGTCCACTAGTATATAGAGTGGCAACTCCATGCCTAAAATGAGGGCATGATTGTCCGCCTCATTGTCTATATAGCCTTCTATATACCAAAAATTATTAATGTAAATCTTCATTCTCAAGAGATATAATCATGATCCCTAACCAGAATTAAATGAGCATAATGTCTTCCATTCTCTTCCCTATTGGGCACTTGGATGTGCCATCCAAATACATTTACCAAGTTTGGGGTCCACCTTGAACAAATAATATCCCCTCATAAATAAATTTGTTATTTAATGATGTTATTTCTGCATATGGGTACTCTACAAGAAAATATTCAAAGGAATGACCATTCAATACTTTCTTAGGAATGAATTTTATATAAACTACGACAGAATATTATCCCACCATGCAAGACGTCCTTTAAATATAGGATGATTGAGGATTTATTTTAGTGGGTTAGTTAAAGAGACCAAATATACATCTTGGTACTATAGGTAGTGCCTCAGTTTTTGAAGCCTGAAGATTAATTACAAGCATCTCTTCACAATATCTAAATAACGAGTGTAATCATCGTACATGGTTAAATAGAGATAATAAATGGTATTTTCATTTGTAGAATTTTTCTATTGCAGAATTAAGGTTCTCAATGATCATTCTAGTGTCTTCCCATATAAATTGAGTGTATTTCCATTAATTGGTGGAATTGGTACTGGTGGTATTAAGAGTAATTTATTGGGGTTAGAAAATGATTCCTTGTAGAAAATGGTCTAGTGATATATGACCCCATTCTTTATTAGTTTGGTGAAGTGAAAACAATTTCTTGATACATGGGATATGATGTTATTGAAGTAGGATATGATTCCCTGAAGTAATATATAATCATTCAAGATTTAATGAGTTGATATTCCAAGCATAGGGTTTTTTTCTCGTTTCAACTTTGATACTGTAATGGTGTACGATGAAGCTAGAATAATTTAATATGGTTACCTCAAATTCACATTTTATAGGGTTCATCTTTAGAAAATCTTGATTTATCTTATTAATGATGGTCTCCAGGTCATCTAGGGGGTCATTACATTTTTAGAAATTAACCATTAAATCTCCAATGAGGAGTTTGATAAACTTCCCCATTAAGGGTTTGAAGATGTGTTTCATGTCACAACATTATGTGGCACCATCATTTTCCAAGCAAATTTTCATTACTAGATAGTAGAATACTCCATACAGGTACCTTAAGGTAGTGGATTATTCAACATCTTGGGCCCTGAATTTTTTTTTGTTCCATGAATAGAAATCCATGAAACATAGGGGATGTTAACTAGCCATTGGATCATTCCTGTGTTCTGCGATTCGAATCGAGATGTCAAATTTTGGTCAGTTCCAGTTGTGATCTCTATGGTCGATGAAAAATATGATTTTACTGTTCCCATTATTCATAGGAACATTGTTGGATATCCATTTTAGATAATTAACCTCCTAAAAAATACCATCCTTGATGTGCTTGTCCACTACAGCCTAAATTTTGGATGTGTGAGTCGCGTGTGTCCATCTAGTTGCCTATTTTTATCCTTGGTTGTATTCTTAATATCCCAAGTGGTGGGTGGCCACCTCAAGTTTTAGGGATATCATCTCTGTGAAAGTCTAAGCCAAGCCATCTTAGTGTTTCATAAGGAAGATCGTATATACCTCTTATTGTTTAGAACTCATGGTTTCACTGATCAAAGTGGGTCATGGATCTTCATCTACACCCAGATTTATTTCTCTAAATACATAAATAGTGGTAGGAAAACCGTCCTCATGTTCTATATGGGTGTCCCTAAGGTCTTACTCCTCTACATCTTCTTCATTTTTTACCTATTCTTCCTCGTTTTGAAAGGATGTAGATAATGAAATATTCTTAGAGATATGGGAGTCTACATATTTTCATCCTAATGATGAAGAAACCATTTCTGGATCAGTTGATAGAATGAGGAAATTTTTAGATCTAGAGGAGAGATGATGGACTTGGAGTGAGAATACTTCATTTTCTCCTAGTTTCATGAGGACTTATTCTATACTGGCTAATGGGATATTGAGGTGTTAAAGCTCAATAGACGGAATGATGAAATTTTCCCTAAATCATTCATTACATCTATGAGATATTACAACTTCTCTATAAATAATAGGTTAATTTGTCATGAATTACATTATAGAAGTAACAGAATATGATCCTAAGTTTTGGTCCATCCCTTTAATTTAACAGACGATAAACATGTACACTGCACTATGATTCTTGAAAGAGTTATCCAGAATCATCTCTACACCATTTAGGGAATTGATTCAAGCAACATCATCAGTGAAGGACCATTTCCATTCCCTCTGGTGAAATACGTCATCAATATACTATGAATCCCTTAATTTGGATGTGGATTTGTCACAATACAATGTACCTATTTTTCCATTGATATAATATTTGAGTAAAAGGTTGTATTGAGAAGGGATAGATGCATGAGGATGTAGAAAATGTTTTCCTAGAAAAATAATGATGGTTGTAACCTGCTTGAAAACCATTAATTCTGATTCAAACATGAGATCTATGAACTAAGTCTTGATTTTCATATCTCCAAGTTGATTTTTCTCATTCTTTTTATAATAATGATACATTAATTTTGAGGGGGGGGAAAGTGTGTTTCATTTAAACTCATTTGATGAAGTGATCTGATTGGAAGGAAATTGAATCTTGATTCATTGTTAATGATATATTGATAGATATCAATTTTAGTTATCCTATAATATATATAAAAGGGTCTCATGTTTCCTTGTATGATGGAAGCCTCATCTGGGTCTATGGAAGAGATGACTATGTGTAATTGTATAGGACAATTCTCTACATGATACACTTCGGCAGTTGAAACCTCATCATAAAATTATTAAGGGATCAACAAGGCAAATATGAGTGTTTCCTACAGGTCCTTTGATAGAATCAAATCATCCAGTATTGAAAACATGGTTGGAAATAGGGCCAATTACTTCAAAAAAATCATACTTATGGTCCAATTTTCTATCCATAATAGCATGGGTATGCTCTTATTTAAGTGTTTGAGGAGCTGAAGTACCATATGCGAATGGATAAACCCTTATAATAGGAGCTGAAGTTTCTTTTACACTTAGTGGATTTGGTCAACTAGGTCTTCCTACACACCAAGGATTATTTTCAAATGAAACAACCTCTAGATGATCATCTATGATGATCCTATCAGGGTATAATCTATCATGTGGTGGGGGGGACGTTTTTTCTCCTTTTGATCCTATTATAGATCCCTTCAATGAGTTTTAACTATTTAGACAGTTCATGTAGGGTTGAAATTATAGTAGTGACTCCTAGAACGACCGTGTATTCCCCTATAACATCAATTTTGATGGGATTTCCCCCAGTTAACCAATCAAATATAGGGTATTTAGGTTCATAATAATTCCCACAATCTGATAAGGGGTCCATTTGGGGAATAACATTAATGGAACCGAAGATCAAATCCTTGTCTTGTAGAGATTTTGTGTAGTATATTGACCCTTGTTGTACCATTTAGCATAGCAGTGCCCATTATTTTTGGACTATAAGAATAAATTACAATAATGTTAAATAAAAATTCATCCATGGAACATGATGATCTTCTTGGTTTTAGGTTTTTATCTTATATCCATTTCCCTTTTTGGGAGACTATCCTTTAGAGGATTATGACACCAAAGAGGTTGGTTCTGTCATAGAGAAAGAGGTAGAGGAAACAGATGGCTATTTATACTATTTTCATAAAATAACATGAGTCTAATAGATAATTTTTCCCTCCATCTTGTTACTAATTTTCTATGTACCCTTGATGTTAATTTTTTTTCATTCACTTATTTCCTCTAGATCGGTGGCAGAAACACATTCTACATGAGTAGGTGGCCTTTCCAGCTTCACATTCCAAAAGACCACGATATTTTCTATGATGTATTTGAAAACAAAAAACTCTTAGATATTGTTCCTCAATACTTTATCAAAGGATAAATAGTTTAGTTTATCTTCTTCACCGTCTTTTTTGGGATTCCTGAGCCTTGAAAACTTCATTAATTTATTCTCCATCACCAAGATGATTTATCCTGAGACTTGGTCACTTTAATAAGAATAGCCGTTTTTTCTTTATGTCCTAAAATAAATTTTCCCTATTTTACTTATGATCCTCCTGATGTGAAGGCCATTTTTTATGCTCGGGAGGACGAATTACATGATATGGTGTGGGATTCAGAGCAGGAGACGCTATAGTGGCCTACCTATATGGGATGGTGGAAGCCGCTTCATTCCCCATTCTCCTTCCATGAGCTGATAAAATTACATTGGACTTTATATTTGATATGTTTGAGGGATTCTTAGACTAGTTTTTAAATCACTATAAGGTCCCTTAAACGTACTATGTATTTCACAAGGATGGGTGGAGTTCATAACTTGTCTCAAATATTCCCCATACAATTAGGAAAAAAGTATTCTTAAGGAAGAGATAGTTTTAATGATTTTGTGAATACATTCTATTGGGGAATGAAATATAATACCCTTTCGTTATACAACTATTTTTATATTGAAATTTCAAGGAGTCTTGTATTATATATGTCCAATCTAAACAAGAATAGAATATAATGATGGAGGTATTCCCACATAATAATTAACCAAGCTGAAAAGCTATTGTACCATACAAAGCCTGATCCCTATAGTGATTTCATGTAGGACATGATTTTAACTACCTTTTTTTGTTTGTTGGTCCCCATCATGGGATAAGAATGAGAGATAAAATGAATGAAGTTATTTTTAGTGTCTCTCGAGTAATTAAAAATTGGAAATATAGGATTCCCAATGTTCTGAGAGGGAAAATTCTGGTCTACCCATATGGGGTATAAATTATTTTGGGGTTTTATTTGTCTGAGAAAATATTCAATGGCTTCTAATAAATCTATTATTTACTCAATCATATTAATAAAACATTGTGGAATGTCTGTATTAATGAGATCTTGAATAGTTTTGATTTCTGAAATGGTCTTTAATAGTGGCACTGCTAATATCTATCATGGGTATCCTATAGGAGAAGGACTATTAAGAAGCGCCTGGACCTGTTTAGGATGTATTCCCAATTGAGGTAATTATAAATATTATACTTCAGGGTCAAAGTATATTTGTTTTCTATCTCTCACATTGATTGGATGTTCTATATCTTCTTTAGTTGCTATGATAAACCCTCTCGGTTGAGCTGCACCAACTGGGAGGGAAAGTTGACGATCTAGTTGTGGAAAATATCTAGCATGTATTCTGCCTCAAATTTGTTTTTCATTGAGTCTTCTCAATTATTTCATCTCTTCCACTTTTTTCGAAAACCATACCTCAAGAATAAGGGATCCATTTCCTTTAGGATATGGGTGAGGTGTAATGTTACCTTTAACATTTTCTTATCTAGATTCTCTATGATGAGGAAATGCTGGGTTGTTTGAGGGAATGCTGAAATTTAGGGAAAGCCTATTGTTTTGTGTACACAAACCCACATCAATCAGTTCAGTGTACACTATATTTTGAACTAATAAGTCCTCCCCCAGCACCTCCTATGTAATGGCATCATGTCTTGTATGATCTACGGTGTTAGTGTTAATGAAATTAACTAATTGGTAATGCATTTCATGGATTATATCGTTTTATTTATGAGAATTAATTTTTTTTATTCCCTCTATGATGCCTTGTAATTTGATTTTATGAGTTTATGGGAGTTTTTTTGAGGATTGTAATCTGAAGGGAATCTCCTGATAGATTAGTCATTCATGTTCCTAATGAGGATATCAGTACAAGGGATGGGAAAAACTAAGAGGATCGACTCTGTGGAATTTCACCTAATTGATAGAAAACAGATATCATATGAGGAGGGTTTTGTTGAGGTGAAAAATGACCCATCTATGGGGGATGGTTCTATTCCCATTCCACATTCAAAAATATTCGGGCCAAGTTTGATGGCCTCAAAGGTTATGTTAAAAAATCCTGAGGCCATGTTGGTTTAAGAGGATTTTAAACTATCATGGTCACAACAATAGTGGATACCCTTATAATTTTATAGAGTTTTGTTCGAACATGGGTTAAGTGAACCATTTGGTTTGTTCCTAATCACCTACTTCCTAAAATTATTGTGATATTTCTGAAATTTTCACCATCTAACTGAATAATTCCCTTAAGTGGGAGGCTTTCATGATATCATCATATATATGATTCAAAAGTATCTTAATATCCTACTCTCTTCTATGTTGAAATCTGTGAGAGTTTGCTATGGATTTTTTTTTGTTGAGAGCTTCTTTAATTGTGAACTGATTCCCTTTTTTGAAGCTGACCTAAAGCTATGAACTTGAACAATACTGCTTTCTGTGGAATTTTTGGTTTGGTGACATGGTGAAATTAAATGATCCTTGTTCACCCCATCCTCTGATATGAACACCCAATGGGGTAGCTATGATCTGTTTGTTTAGTCTTGTTAATACATCGAGGCATGCACATTGAATGGCTCCTTATTTCTTTACTAATAGTGGATATCATGAATCCTTGAGAGCTAACAAGTCATTTTGGAATTGCATCCATTCCATTACATTGAAGTGAGTTGTATAATCGCCGCATGTTAATAGTTTCTCTATCAACTAATGAATAGATTTCCATATATCTAGGTGGATTCTGTGCACAAAATATTTTGAGATCTCTTCTGAAATATTGTATTAAGGGTTGGCTAAATTCTAGGACATGACTAGTATGATGTCTTTATCTAGGTACTTCCTCATTATCAGACTGTAGTGTTTTTATTTTTTCAGAGGATACTCAACCTCAAATGACTATTGTGGACAATTTCCTACATCTTAATCATAAGTAGTGATATTGGTAGGGACATACTCTATCATATTAGAAAATATTCGATCCAACAGAGGTTCATAGAATGATCATTTCCTTGGACTATATTTTGACTAATAAGGAATATCACTTGTCAATGAAATGTCATCAAGCATTACTGACATTATTTTCCCAAGTGCCCCTTGGGAGGTGGGCTTTCTAATCATTACATGACCATGGTGAGGACAATTTTGATGTAGTAAAACAATAATTATGAGAAAACTTTTGTAGATAATTCCATCATAGGGAGAATTACCATGGTGGATTACAACAAGTATAATAACCTTTGTCTATTTGATCTTCTGGCCCCATGGAGGAATATCATGACTCTCTTTAGGAGATTGGAATTGATTTGATAATGATCATGAAGCAAGACATCATAGTTAACTGTTTGAAGAGGGCCTCCATAATTAATACCACTACTCCTGTAATTTGGTAATGAGTGAATAGGATCTTAAGAATCCACAAATAAACCTCATAGGACTTAAATAACTCCAAAAATATGTACAATGGGATCATAAATCAGCACTTTATTTTCCAATTTCCTTTGGTGAGGCTTCCTTTTGGATTCTATCTTTCGAGCGACTGGGGTCACTTACCAAGTAAAGTGATTATTAGGTTGGTAATGTTACTCAACTAGCGCCATTATTGCTTTATGTAATTTCCATAAGGTTTTTTTTCTAAGGGGTTATGCCTACATTGGAGTGGTCTTTGAAATATTATTACTACCAAATGTTGGAATATATGAATAATTCTTATTTAGTTTCTATATATCCGATTGGAGATTTCCCCATGAACCGTCTGGATGAGAGAATTGGTCTGTATATTCTTTTGGGTGACATGATGATTACCCACCCCAATTGTGGGAATGGAGCTATGCTTAAATCCCTTTGACACTATTTTTTTCACTTTTAGGATATCTGAGTAGGTCTATAGGATGTGGGAAGAGAATTGTATCTTCCCTTGCACCATTTTCAGGATATTCTTGGTGAATTATGTCACTTGAATGGCGATATATTCCAATTATGTATTGGGACTAGGGGTATGTTCCTTTTAATTTCCTCCCTTTCGTTCCAATAGATACTGATAGTTTTCATGTATGGGGGAAAAGCATTGGGTCTACCTCATACTCATCACCTGGACATTCCGATTGACTCCTCTAGGGTTTTCCAGATGAAACTGATAGCATTATTGATGAATGTAGGCAAGTGTGTGAACATTATTATAGATTTATAAAAAAACATGGTTGGGTATATTTTGTGTGTACTACCAACCATATCTGCTGGGAGGCATGATTAATGTGGGCTGGTGTATGTTCCTGCTTGAGATTTACTGCCATATTTGAATAGTGGGATTTTTGGATGCTGCTAGGGGAGTTAGATGGATAGTATAATTTGGTAGGGTGAGTGTGTCTCACACATAATTTTCCACCAAATTTGATTAGTGTCATTATCTAAAGGGGGAAATGGTGCGGTCTTACTCCCTATTTAATGGTTGCTGCCCCTAGAAGTCCCTCTTATGTACCTAGGTCTAGGAGACCTGGTCTAGACTCCAGAGGATTGCACCCTCATAATGTTTAGGGTTCACTGATTCATGGTATTAATGGAAAGGACTATTATAAGGAACCCTTTTGATGGACCCATGTTTCATTTAGATGATGCCATCTATCGCATATTGATCCACCTTCATTAGTTAAGGGAGGGACTAGTTGTTTCATTCTAGGGATAAGCTCCTGAATCGGCTGATGTCTTTAATAGGTTCCACCCTCTTCTGGACCTCTGGTCACCACCAAATAGATGATCAATGTGCATTTTTAATCTAGAGGGCCAGTTAGGAATTATCAAGGGTTGTGAATGAACCATTCTGGCGATAATCCCACCCCAGCACATTTGAGACCCTATATTGAAGGTGTTGGGTTGGTGATGGCATCCTCTTCTTGGATGAATACATTAAATGAATAGTATAAAGGCATAATTTTTGTGAAAACTATAATTATTCCTTGGATTGAATATTGTTTTGATAGAATGTTCTTGGATATAGATGAAAACCACAAATAAGAAAACCCAATCAAATTAACATCTCATTTAAATGAACACATGCGTAATTGACTTTATTTCTTGGAACCCTATCCTTATGAGATAGAAATGAGCCTATAAGGTGTGTGTCACCATCATCATGGTTAAGGATTCATGTCGGGTTCACAATTTTGGTTTTTCCCCAAATTCCATGTGGAGTTGGAGTGGAATTTCATGGTTTTTATGGATAAAAAATTATGTCAAACACACATCCACATCCCTTTTGAAGGTTTGAAATGGGGTTTATTAATGGAACTAGAAACATGAAACAGTTCTATATCGAAGTGGTGGTTACATTCCCAAGGTATGCACTCATTGGGGAGTCTGGCCATCTATGATTGGATCATTAGGAAATTTGGACAATGATTCTTCTGAACTCATATTAACTTAAAGGATGATAGTTCTGTCCCATTACACCATTTTGGGGGAAATTGTTTCCTTATATATGACTCTCTTATAGATTTTAGATATTTTCATGAATACTTTCTCACTTCACCAGTATGACATGAGTCACATTTGAATTAATGATAAATTATTAGAATGTATAGAATTTACAATCATATGTATGTATCTAAGGTTCTTCATCAAAGTAGATATATTTATATAACCAAGAGTATCCATCAATGGTATCCTCATATATAATTATTATAGAGATTTTGTTTCTTCTTATGATTATTCTATTTTTTATATACAAAGTGAGGTTGTCCAGATTGTACCAACATCTAGGGAGATAAGAGCTTTTAGGATGCTTGGATCAAACCGATGAGAGGGGATTCCTACATGTCCTTATGAATGAAATCAGAACCCCTGTTGTTTGGTTCCACATAATGGGATACATTAAAATTTTTATGTTTATATGATAAGGACCAAACAATGTTTTTTATCAATATGAGAAGTGGATGGTTAGGAAAAATTTTCCTTGTCATAGTTTGGTGTTGGACTTATATGAAGGGGAATAGGGAATATGTAAGGGATATAGATTCCAAAGTTGAATTAGACATTACTGGGAATGTTTCCAAGAAATAATGGGGTTGATTTGGAATGTTTGGTGTAGATCTATAGGTTGATTTCTATGTATCCCATTTCTGCAGATATTAAATCCCTCATAGTTTGTTAGAGAGGTCCCATGCTTATGGATTCCATCTAATGGTTTTTAATACAGGGGAGTGTGGTGATTTGTGATGATTAAGATGGGGTTTATTCCAAAAAAGGATTCCCTTGTTTGGTTTATTTGGGGATTATTCTTGAAAAAGATTCTTTTTGGAAGGTTTCGTGAGGGATGACTTGACTTATGTTTATTTAGAGTCTTGTATAGGGATTAAACCTAAGGAGGAGGCCCATGGATCAGTATAGTGATATGTTTGGTTCTTATTATTGAATAGGTGTCCAAAAAGTTGCATTTTGTGGATTATTACTATGGAGGATTCCGTTTACTATTTCTGTCATGCACTTTAAATGAAGCCCAAAATGGTGAAAACATGTTGACATGATTCGGGATTATACCAAGTAGGAGGCAGATATGGTGATTGAGGATTCCACATGGTATGATTCAAAAAGGTATAAGGTCATAAATATTTAATAATCCCCACCATCCTCTAATCTCACATGAGTCATGCTCATGTCAAAAACAAGATGAGGCAGTGGATTCAGGGAATCACACAATAAGCCTTTCCTAAGGATGGATATATATATCCTTGAGGACCTAGGCATATGGAGACCTTATAAGGGAAGGTAAGAGGAATATCCGAGTAATTACTCTCGATTAAAACATGCATTTGGACATGTAGATGTTATGTTCATATATGAACTCTAAGCCCATGTGAGTTATGCTTGGTGTGAGAAACCATAGTAATTTAATGATATGGAAAACCATATAATTATTTATTGTTCTTGTGCATGTGGTCAGAGATATGGGAGAATAATAAAGGTATTTTATGCTCTTATTCCCTCTCCCATTTCATATCAGTGATAGTCACATTGGACTACCCATCTAAGTATGACCCAGGTGGAAAATGGTAGAAAGAGAACAACCTCCATCAAGAAAGGACAGGGGATTTCCCCATGATGGATACCCTAATACTAGTTATAGGAGGAGGATATCATTCCCTATAGAAGGGAACAAAAAGAATTATCCTCTCTCTTCCTGCCTGGAACAGGAGGCCCCTCATCTAAGAGATGATGAGGGAAGTGAAATACCCAAACCCTTTTGTTCATAACCAGGAGATCACTGATAGCACCCTCAGGGTTGTGGTCTTCAGGACTCTAGTAATTCATACTCACATTCTCCTTGATGACCCTAACTATTAGGTTGGCCATGTGTTGCAAACCTATAATTGAATAAATGAATACTCAAATGGAAGATGCACTGTTGTGCCTCCTTCCATGTTTTTCTATGCCTGGAGTCTTCGATGGTAGTTTCAATTTAGTCCCCCTCTGATGAGGGATTTAATGTAAGAGGATCCATGTAATTGGAGACTTGGAATAAGGATTAAAAGTGGGGTTCACATAGGTCCTAGATTAGAGTGAAACGATTCTATATGCAAGGCCTAGGTGGAAAAGTATGAGTTTCACATAGGAGGTTAGGCCTTCACGAGATGGAAATTACATGGGAGTGCCTCACCTAGTACAAAAATGGGTGGGTATTTAGCCTCTATAGCATGAGTCTCCTTAGGTTTCACTATATGAGGCTCGTGCATGTACTTGGTTATGGAAGGGGCCTCACATAGGTGTTTTTTCACCAGGGGAGAATGGGTCCTCATGTAGTTATATTTTTTTACCTTCTAAAGGATCATTTATCTAGCTTTTCCCACTCAGTTATCTCTTCTCTCTGGCTTTAGAGTGGTACCTGAGCGGTTTTGTAGGACCTAGGTGATCGGGATATGTGACTAGAGCATTGAGACTTATTCAGATTTTCTTATTATGAAACTGAAGAGCCCAAGGGTTTTATTTATAGGAAAATGGGGTACCCTATCCAAATGAGATTCTCCCAGAATGTTTATGGAATAAGTACCCATCAAAGGTTTCTCGTGTAGGGGAAACCTGACATTCAATGATGAAAAGAAGGTGTTTCATGATTATTTTGATGTGTAGGGGTGTTTACATAGGAAATATTGGAAAATTCCCTTTGATTCTACTTAGGGATCTTCACTTCTTCAACATTATTAAGGTGATATTTATTAAATTTTCACCCCATTGACAAAACAGAGTGCCAAAAGATAGAGATAAAGAAATAAAATTTCTTGTGCATGTTTTAAAATATTCATATGCAAATTCATATACATTTTAAATGAAAATAATATAATTATAATTTTATAATCATATATAAAAATGGAAGTTTTCTTCTAAATACCCTCCCTCATCTAGATAATTAAAAATAAAATGTTAGTAAGGGAGTGGAAATTGATTATTGATTTCAAAATATGTCTCACACAATCCTTAAAAACCAACACCTCACCAACTAACATCAATTATCTTTATAAATTATACAAAAACACAACCATTACCATCTACCATAATCATTGAGAATAGATTATATGAGAGTGTTTAATAAAAGAGGAACAATATCTTACCTCAGATCAAAAAATCTAAAACACAAAATCAGAATTATTTTTTTAGAACCCACAGATAACCAACGAGAATCCAAGAAGAACATAAGAGAACGTAGTTTTAAATGAAGTTTTTATGAATTAAATACAATCTATGTTGGAACTTGTATTTAATAAAAAAATAAAAAAAATATCTGATCAAAGAATGATAGGTATCATCATGTCGTAATGGGGGATCAATTCAACAATCATTTCATGATCACTCTAATTATTTGGGGATTAAGTCCATTTAAAATAAATATAAAAAATAATTTCCTAGTGAAATAAGGAGATCCAATATAGAATTCTTGAACCCCCTGGAAACATGGTTCATACCTAGGATTTCACCAAAATCTGATCAACCCTCTGAGAAACACCATGACACAACTTTTATCACCACTTTTCTACAACTCCCATGTAAGATTAAACATGAATAACACTATGACCCTCCATATTAAAAATCATAAAAACATTTCCCAATGGCCAATACCCAAAAATCATGATGCAAACTAAAATATCATATCCTAACTATCACGTAACAGTTCTATATTGCATGCAATAAATCAACACACTACATTGAAATAGACCTTTTATCCTTAACTATAGGAATAATAAATAATCATGATTTGAGTCCCACACTACAATGTAGATCATCACATTAGAATTACCATCACCATGGTGAAAAACAAGAATGTAGATAAACTTTTAAATAAATCCTATCCTTTTTAACATTTCATGTAACTCCTTGGCCCAAATCATCCATTCCAAGAAGAGGTGGTATACGATTTCATTTTCACCTCCGTGTATGGAATAGGTCACTGACTAGAATTTAGGACCTAAAAGAAATATAGGGAGGATATTCCATCAATATAAAATAACCATAATAGTGGAATACTTGTATAAATAATATAGATACGATTAATATCCCAAGATCACATAGTGGAAACAACAAAAATAACATCAACACATACTATAACAATGTGAAATATAATATCAAGAACAAAATTCAAAACATAGATCCACTTATGACATTGATATATATATATATATAAAATAAACAACAGTTAAAATAATTAAGGTGAAATCATTTTAGAAAATCATAGATTCAGTCCTGATATCACCTTGACCCACCTGCTCCACCTATGCAATTTCTCTATTTAGGGCCCTTTTACTAATATTAATCCCTAGCCATAGTGTCTACACATGTATGAAATCCCATATCATTAATACACTTGATTTCATGATTTATTACATAAAAAACATAGTACAACCCAGAAGATCATGAATCCAAGTTTCCTTAAAAAATATGGTACATAGCATATCAACATATAACATGGATAGAATAACATTATTGAAAACCAACCCAACATTATTTAAAATTAAATTAATTATAAAACTACTTGAGAAAAACTAGGTAAATACATAAGAAGGGTGTGATCTAGAAAGACTTGTAATGGAATAAAAAATCATAACAAGATAATTTTTTTTACATGTATGTCAATAGGAATTTCATTTGGACATAAATTTTGTGAGAATCATTATCATTAACAATTTTGTATGATACAATATGATTTCTTAAAGGCAACATGGGAATATAGAAACAACTTTGAACATGAAATCATAAAAATTAGTCAAGGATAACAGAAATGTTATCATAAAATTGATGAAAAGGTCCTATAATGGATTTTTTTTACTTCCAAATCCCATATAATACATCTCATGAGACTAACTAATCACCCAATGTATTCGATCTCTATATAATTCCCAACACACCTATTGCTTTTATATCATGTACAGCCTCAAATGTTCCGAATAAATCATTCGACATAGGATCAAATTTTATCACATATAATCACAAGATTAATGATTATATAATACATATGTGGCATTAAATAAAAAAAAATAGATATGTCTAGGTTAATACCCTTGAGTGTAAATGGTGATGGTATTCACGATATAACTATTTGTCATGAGAAAAAATGGAAAGAAAATAAGTGTTCTTAACAAATCATGAGTGGGATTAATGAGAGTGAAAGGGGATACTCTTAAATTTCAAATCATAAGGTATGTAATATAAATATGTAATAACATAATATAACATGAAAAATTTGGAATTAAAAGTAATAAGATAAAAAGGGTACTTGGATAAAAGTATAGAATGTAAAACTTATAGGGTAACTTCTGTATCATAATGGGTGTACTTAATAAATCATGAGAGGGATTAATGAGGGAGAAAAGGGTCCCTCAACACATATAAACATAGGGGTATTAAGTCGTTTTTGTAAAAACAGCTCCCATCAATAGTAATTGGAAAACAAAACAAAATTGCAAAATGAAGGTTCCTCAATAAAGTGGAGAAGGAGAGGATCTCTTACCTTGAGAGGGAACTTCTAAAAGATTGGGATGATCTTCTTGATAGTATGGGAGAATCTGAGGAGGTCTCTAGTGTGGTAATGGAATAGTATAGTTATAAAAAATGGTATTTTAGTTAATATTAATGGAATATTGGGTGGGATTATATTAGAAAAGTGAGGGGAGTTCTTCATTATTTCCCTAACATTGGTTTTGGAATTTATACAAAAAGGCATTAACAAACAAAAACCATTCTATTGGTTTTCCCATGTTTTATTCCAAATAAAAGTTTCTTTAATTTTATTACAAGTTTAATAATATAACAAATTAATATAATAACCTTTGTGGTGTGGAGGTGAGTCGTTTTCACAAAGAATTGATTGTTAAAAATTAAAATATATTATAGGTTTTTGAGGAATTATAAGGTGTTTATAAAATTAATCTTATAAAATAAAAACACATTACTTGGGGTGTAATATATATTTTATCATGGATTCAATTTATGTAACATTTTAACCCACTTTTGGTTAATTCGGATATCATAATACATACCATATTTAATATTTATTAAAAAATTTGACTATCTCAGAAAATTATGAAAAATTAAATGTTGATTAATTTAAATGTGATGATTGAAAAAATAATATTTATTTTATAAAAATAATTTTTTAAATTTTAAAAATTAAAACTTTAACATAAAGTAACCATTTATTAAAAAGATCATTTTTTTAAACATGGCATTTTATGAATACTTATAATGAATTATTTTATTTCAAAAAATTAAATTATGATTTATATTTAATATATAATATTTAATAAAAATATTTTATTACCACATAATTTATATAAATAATTCATGAATTCATTAAAAGGAGAGTTGTACTCCATATTGATTACTACCCAAAAAACACAATTCTATTTTATTTGTATTAAAATATTATATTTATCAAACTCATTACATAATTATTTATAAAGGATAAAAAATAATATATAATAAATATAAAAATTATTTAATTAAATATAAAATATACATATTCATATTTTTTTTGACATACAAAACACCTTATTATTCCAATGAACTCTATACGGGTAAGGTGCACGATAGTGAGATATTCATGAGGTGGTATGGAATACATAGTTTGGGTTGTAATCATGAAGATCTTAAATTTCACAAATATGTGTTTTTGATTATAATTTAGATTTTTAATATTAGATTTTAATTAGTTAATGGAAAATCCTATAGATGTTATCTCTATCATAAGATCCAATAAATTCGCTTCATCGGCTACTATACTACTGGTTGAGGACATCACTTGTTTTGTCTATGTCACTAGTATTTATCATAACACTCAATGTATAATAATAAAATGACCAACTGTAAATGAATATATTATCAAAATTCATGACACTTAATGGTATTCTAAATCTGATAGGTTATAACTAAATAAGTGAATGTGTTTTTCTATAACAACATTTTATAATAGTGAATTAAATTAAAACACAAAAGGGAATTTTATTCATAGATATTCTTATCATTACATTATTCATACCATATGAAATTTTCATATCAATATTTTCATTTCATACTATGAAAAATATATGGGAACTTATATTTAATCACTACTTCTATTTCACAAGCCGCTTCCTCAAACATGTTGTTCCACCATAATATATTGACTAGGTGAGTTGCCTTGTTTCGTAGAACATTATCTATATGATATAGACCTTTATTGATTTCTTCACATATGAAATATCATTCTCAAATGGAACAACATCTGGATTTAGTAAATATGAGGTGTTTTTATATACTTATTTAAGAGGGATACAGATAACCCATCATGTACTTGAGATATGTTAGGTTTGTGTGTGAGTCCATAGGATACTGATATGATGTAATAAATGTTATCAAAGGGATTGATGTATATAGGACCAATATTTACCTTCTTCCAAAACCATATTATTATTTTCTATTGTGATATATGATGTAAAACATTATCACCAAACACAAAATTGATATCTCATCAATGATTGTCCGCATAAAAGTTTTGTTGACCATGTGAAAATTTCATATGATGATGAGGGATTTGAAAATTCTCTATCATCTCTTGTATAAGATCAAGTCCCATTAGCTTCCACTCTACAACATCATACCAACATGTTTCAATCTGATACCTCTTCCCTTATAGATCTTTATAAGGTTCCATTTGAATGCTATATTGAAAAATATTATTATATTTGTACTCAACTAGGGGAAGGTGAGAATCCCAAAATCTATAGAAATCCATTAAATATGATCTTTTCATATCCTTTAGAGTTTCAATGGTCCTTTCATATTGAGAATCCATCTAAGGGTGATTGGATATACTGAATACAAGTATTGTATTGAATTATTTCCCAATGTTTCTCCAAAACCTCAAGATAACCCCCAAATATCAACTATATACAATGTAGATTTGTAGTATAAATATCCATAACACATACATTATTTATACATTTTTTAATTGTTCAAAATAGAAATATTCTTTGATTGAAATGAAATGTGATAACTCAGTAAAGTGATCCACTACTACCCAGATAACGTTATTTCCATAAATTGTCCTTGGGAGTGTAATGAAGAAATTTATGGTTATATTCTCCCACTTCAATATTTCCATAGGAAATTTTTTCATTATACCTATATAATATTTTTTTTATTTGACTTTATAACATACCAATCATCGAGATATAATTTCTATAATCTCTCTCTTTTAATGTTATCCCAAAAGAATTTTTTATTCAAATCTCTATGCATTTTAGTACATCCTAGATGAATTGAGAAGGATGGGATATGTAAATCATCTAGATTTTACATGTTTAGTTAATTTGGTTATGGGAAACATATCTGAGTTGAAATCCTTATAATTATATCTTTAACAATGTTGAACACTATATTTTTCTATACCTTCTTCTGTAGGGACTCATCATCTTTCTGAGCATTTTTAATCCTTCTAATAATGGATAGTAAATTATTTATTTATGAAATTTAGTATGAATATCAATTTATTATTTACATATCAACCATTATCATCTCTGAGAAGATCATACCCCTTTCAATTCACATCATATATAGAGTTGTGATATCCATTCCACTAAGATAATCTACCAATTTATTTTCCTTCCCATAATGTTAATGGATTGAACCATTGTAATACTTTATATTATCTAACATCCTATATGGGTTATTATTAATACCCATTTGTGTGAATAAATTTTTGAGTATTTTATAATATTTATATATATCACACTACTCCACATATAGATAATAATGTGAAATCATTGAGGTGAAGAACACTACAGGTGATTCTAGATAATGAGTCTGATAGTTCGACTCATGTAACATTAGTTAGCAGAATGAATAAGAATTTTTTTTTTCATTTTTCATGAGTACCTAGCCCAAGAAAATTTTCAATTCATCAATATATATCTCAAATCCTTCCCCACTACAAGGTAATGTGAGTATAGGTTCAGTGATTAGCCTCTTCATAAAATATTTGAAGCTATCCTCACATTCATCATTATAGACAATCATTACTCATTTATGAGTAATCCTGGTTAGGGGGATTCAAAATCATGATAGGTTTCTCAAAAATAGATGATAATACCATCTAATCCAATGAAAATATAGATTCTCACTCAAAAGGATAGTCTAGGACACCATTAATTGTATTAATTTTTGAAGGATCCACAAATATCCCTAAACTGGTGATGAAGTTCCCAAGAATTGTTACTTAACCCAACTAGAACATGAATTTACTATACCTTTAATATATCTCCCATTTATATATGGTTCCTTAGTACAATATTAAATTACTTCTTATATTTATCCTTACTTTTAATTTAGATTAAAATATCATTAATAAATACTACAAAACCAATTTCAAGGTAATACTTAAAGACTATATTCATCAAACACATGAATATTTATAGAGAATTACTAAGTCCTAACGGAATCACTATGAACTCCTAGTACATATACCTTGTACAAAAATAAGTATAGGGGATATAATCCTTAATCACCTTTACAAGATAATATCCCAACTAAAGATCTATCGTTGTGAAATACTGGGCTTCACATAGCTTATTGAACAAGTCATGAATCTATGGAATAAGATATATGTTCTTTTCCACGATAAGGTTTAGCTCACAATAATCAATGAATGAGCACATTAACCAGTCTTTTTTTGATGAAGAGGGATGGTGCACCCCATGGTGATGAAATTGGGGATATTAACCCTTTATATAGATTCTCCTATAATTTATTATTCATATCCTCAATATAACAGTGACTATTATATGTGGAGTCTCGAATATTAGGAAATAACTAGGTAAATATTTATTTAAAATTAAAAAAAAATTCTTGGAGGAAGAACATAAAACTCTTTATGAAAAATATCAGCAAAATCCATCACAGTGGGAACATTTTCAAGGATGATATTTTTTGTAGACTCAATCATTTGATCATGACATGCTCATTCATTGGGAAATAATATCCATTCTTGAGATGATGATACAAAAAAATATTCATCACCCTACTTTTACATGTATAGAATCAAGGGAAATTAGTGATATAGAGGGTAATATACTTCTCTCCTTAATTTTTGTTGGATCTATATACGTATATAAAATCCATTCCTAGAATGGAGTCAAACTCTGCAAAAGAAATTATGAAAAGGTTTTATTGGAAGTAAATCTTACAATTTTTTACAGGGGAGGAGTTAAGTACTTGGGTTGAATTAATTTCCATTCTATAAATTTTCACTAAAATCTCTACTTATAAGATTTTTTTGTGATGATTGAATAGTTCTACCAAATTTGAAAGATATGAAAGAATGAATTGAACCAATATAAAAAATCGAATTCTCTATTATTGTTTGAATAATTATAATACCTATAAAAAATCATTGTTGGGATCCACCTCCACAGTTTAGATGTTATAAGTTCACCCTTTCCCATTAGCCCTTGGGGGTTGTTGTCATCAGTTGTCATTTACACACCTCTTCTTAGTGCCTTGACTTATAATGTGTCTTTGTTACTTGTAGTTGAAAAATTGGACCATGGAATTAGAGATGTCTATATAACTCATTTATTCTATCCAAATAGTGGGTTCCATCAAGCGGAAATTGTTAGCTAGGTGCCCTTCTATCCCACACATAAATCATTTCCACACCCCCTTTAGAAAATGTATGTGGTGTCTCTTCATAAAAATTTTACCAGTGAAATATTTGAATTTATTACTCATATTATATTTCTCATTCATACCACAAGAATTAAATGCCACCTTACATTTCATATCCCCTGAGACCATTGAGATTTAATGATCTCCAAATAAACATTGAGTGTACATTAAACAATTTCCTCTTAACTATTAATTAATGAATGGATAACGATATGTTTAGGCTCATATTGGATCCACAAAAGAACTCGTCAAATTTACATTTGGGGGTAATGACCAAGGCAGATGCATATCAGGAAATTATTTTGATGATTTCCTCATACTCCCCAATATATCTGTCATACTTTTTCTACAGACTAAAGAAGTCCCTATCCATTTATATTTTGGGAGTGTGAGTGAAATAATTAATGGAAAACCTTTTCTATAATTGCTTCTTAACCATAACATAGATATCCTATCAAAATATTTATTATTTGCTAACATATATATTTTATCAGCTTGTTCTTCCATATGATAAACAACCAGCATTACCATCTCTTCCTCGAAGCATTGAAGGACAAGAAAGATCTTTTCAATAGTGTTGATCCATATTTCTTAAATAAATAAATTATAAGATCGAATAAAAGACAAAGTATTAGGTAACATATAGGTATCAATTGTAACATGATAAGCCATAGGGGGATTTTGTAGTTTGTCCTGAATTAGGGTTTTTCCAAAACCCAATTCAATTAATAATGTAATGTCATGAAAACTATTTTTCAACTCTTATTAGGTTTGGAACCTCATCTGGGTAGTCATCACATTGCCCATTACATTGATTGTTGACTTAATTCCTCCTATTTATATAATTCAAATATATTAAAGGGAAAATTAGGGATAGTAATTTTTAAATTATTAAACACATATAAGGGAAACTAATAATATTAAATAGTCAACTCATAAATAATGTATATTCCTAAACTTCTGATTTTATATGATTCAATCCATGTTATCAATGATCAATTTCCAAATATAAAATATTATCTATTTTTTCCCTTAATAGTGGCTTGTAATGTGATTTAAAATTTATCAAAACATATTCGTTGGGAGTGTCAATTATTGTGTACAATAAGAACCATTTTCCTGAACCAATTACCAATTGAGTCTGCCTCAATAAAATGTTTTTAGGGTTATTATCCCTAGGTAAAATTTTGTAAGATCCACAACTACATTTGGTATCTAGACAGAGTTTTATTTTCATGGAAAACATTTACTATATTCATTATCACAATTTAGGGATGTTTTCTAATTTATGGTATTATCCCTAAGGAATTCAATATTATTTTATAATCATATTCCCTGAAATAACTAGAATATCGTCTAATACCAATTATGACTACACATATTACTAATACACTTTATTTCATAATTTATTATAACAAACACACTTAGTAAAATATAGTAGATATTGAATCCATTAGTATTTAGGAAATTAGGCACATTGAACATATTCTAGTTACTTGGATACAATAAAATTATTTAAAACATCCTTATCATGCTCTAAAATTCAATTTATAATAAAACTATTCTGGATAACCTGGGGACATATATTAGAATGGTGAAATAAATAAATCCCATTAAGCTAATAAATGAAGCATAATATGATGAAATTATTAAATTTTAGTCAATACGAATTTCAATTAGACATAAAACATCTGAGAATCATAATCTTGAATAATGAGTCATTAAACACCATGATAGCATAAAAGCAACATGGTAATATAGAAACCACATTAAAAATGACATTATAAACATAGGTCATGGATAACATCCAATACAACATAAAATGGTGGAAAATGTCCCATAAATGATTAGTATTTATCTATAATATCATAATGGACATATAATTAGACTAAAAAATTACCCAATTTATTGAAGTGTGATATAACTTTGGGCACACCCATCACTTTCGTATCATGTACATGTATAAGTGTGACACATAGATTATTCAAAATATGATAATATTTCATGAAAATTAATATAATTATTATGATGTTTAGAATAAATACATAGAAGTATCCAATAAAATATTGTTGGGTATTCCAAGATAAATATATTTTAGTGGAAATGGATATGGTATTCAAAATACAATGGTTTTTCATGAAATAGATTACAAGATAATTTCGGTCGCATACCGAGATTTATTAATGAAACATGGAAGGGATTAATAAAAGTGAATGGGGTATCACAAAACTTGTAAATAATAAGGTAACTATGAAGGAAATATAAGAACATAATCCAATATGATAAAGTTTTAATTAATAGAAATAATAAAAAAAGGCTTCTTGAATAAATGTTAGTAATGGAAAAATCACATGATAACTTTAGCATCACAAAAAGTGTAAAATATTAATCATGGGATGGATTAATGAGTTGGAAATGGGTTTTTTAATATTTTCAAATCCAATGAATACTAAATGGGATGCCAAAATAATATCGTATTAGTAGAATTAGAAGACTAAAAGACATTACATAATGATGTTTCTTGAATAAAGGGGAGAATGAGAGGATCTCTTACATTGAGAGGGAACATCGAAAATCCTTTGAGGGGCTCTTGAGATATTGTGGGAAAACTGTGAGGGATAAAGATATTTAATTCATGATTAAATCCATGATACATGGTTTATGATTAATGTTTAAAGGAAGATTGGTAGGGTTTTTATAGGAAAATAGAGGGGTTATCTTTATTATTTCCCAAACATATATTTTTTACTCTATACAATAATGTATTCAAAACCAAAAAAGAACCCCTAGGTTTTCCAATTTTTTCTAAAAAATTAAATTTTCTTTCAATATTTTAAATTTCAAATAACCAAAATAATTAAAAAAATATCCTTGATGATGTATAAGTGTGTCATTTTTATAAAGAATTGATTTAAAAACCATAAAATTTTATATAGCTTTTCCAGGATTTGTAAAGCCTTTAAAAAATTAATAAAAAAACATAAAAATATATTATTTATAAAGTTAAATATATATATTTTCATGTATAAAATTTATATAACATATTACAATACTTTTAAGTCATTTTGATGCCATAATTCATAAAATATTTTTATATCATGTTTAATTTTTACCATAAAAATCAATTGTCTCAAAAAATTACCAAAAATTTAAAATTGGATAATTTAATTGTTATAATTCCGAAAATAATATTTATTTTATCAACATAATTATATAAATATTACAAATTAACTTTTTAAATTAATTTCCTTGTGAATTGTAATATACTAGTTTTGTTTCAATAATTGTTTTATGACCCTTTTAAAATTTATATTTTTATTTAGAAAGAGAGATTATCATATATATTTAATATATACTATTGAATAATAATATTTTATTAAAATTTAATCTATTTAGAATATTCATGAATTCGTCAAAAATAATTCCTTAACTGAAATTTCATAGTACTGGAAAATATAATTTGAGTTTTGTTGTATTCAAATATAATTTTTGAGAAAATCATTACATAATCATTTATAATGTAAAAAGACAATAAGAAATTAATATAATCATTATTTTATTGAAAATAAAATATAAATATTCATACTATTAGGTTCAAGATACATAACCCCTTATTACAGCATCAAACTCCCAAAGGGTAAGGTGCGTGATGGTGGAATTTTCTTGGGGTGGTATGATGTACATGGTTTGAGTTGTGATCTCAATGAACATAAACTTATATGACGGATGGTTTTTGTCATGATTTAGGTATTGAATCTATTCATGAGATTTTTCATGGAAAAATACCAAAGATTTTATCTCTATTGAAATATCTAATAAATTGGCTTCATATGGTATGATCCCATTGGTTAAGGATATCACTACTTTCATCTATGTCTATTGGATTTATAAAAACCCTTAACATATAATATTTATTTGATCATTTTTCAATATAAAAATTATCAATGATCATTATTCCTAATTTTATTTTAGATTTGATAGGGTAAATTGAAATAAGTGCATTTTTTATCTATAAGAAAATTACTAAAAAGGTAAATTAATTCACTAACAAAGGGAGATTTATTTATAAATGTTCAGGTCATTACAATGTTCTGTGAGATACCTATATAGGGTGTGCGTATATACCAAGTAAAACAACACCAATGTGTCCTTATCATGTGAAGTAGTCATATAATGTTTTATGTGATGATGGAAAATAAGAAAAAAATTAAAAACAAAACCTATGAGGGAATCGTGTGCTAACCATGATGAAAAGAAGCTAACCCTACATAATTCATCTCATTATTGAAAGGAATAGTATATTGGAAGCTTAGTACCACTTATATCACATGGAATCCACCATATAACTCGGGTCATGGAATCATTGCGAACACTGATCTATACCTTCATATGTCTGGAGGGCACATTAAGATATTATAAGCGAGAAAACAACAACACCGAAAAGGTTATAATGGAACAGAAAATTCACATAGACATACTTTAGTATATCCATTTCACTTATGGTGGAAATATTTAATACCACAGGGACTGACCATCTCACTCATGGTCTTCCTCATATCCCACATCAAGATAATCCATGCAACTCATGACTGGCCCATTTTTCATTTTAGACTCAACAATATCACTCATGTAGGACCTCTATCTACATGTTATGATCAACTATATCACTCATCATTAGGCCATTAAATTTTCCCAAACAATGTCACCTCACTCATTAATATCCCATATTTCCATGACATTCTCAACTATATAACTCTTGACTACCCCACATCACCAACACATAAATAGTCATCTCATACATGTATATCCCACAAAATCATCTGAACCCACACATCATAAAAAATGTAAATCAATTCATAATAAATAAGAAACAAATGAAACTAATATTATTTACTCAAGAAGAAATTTGTAAGCATATCAATGGTACAAGGTTTATTTTTTTCAATATCATGGATGAAAAGTGAGTAAATTCACTACCCAAACCCCTCTATTATTTATCGCAACCATACTAGCCTAAAATGAAATCAAGTGGATCATTCTAAACCCATGTAAAATTAAATACAACCCCACCCTCATACCTAGTTGTACGATCTCATTTTTCGATTATAAGGTACTAAATTTTGAATCCCCCTTTAAGGGGCCAATAAGATCAATATGAACCTCATCCACTCAGTTTGACACTAAATGTAGAGGTAACACATGGCTAAACAAACACCAAAATATAAAAATAAGAATATAATTCCATAAAAATGATTTTGAATTGTAATTGATTCCTACCACAAGAATGTTAGAGGATAATCATTAAGAATCACCACACAATTCAATCATAGTGCACTAGTTCGTAGAAATAATCCATATTATTCATATAATATTGTTTTATAGAGGTAAAACCAATAAAAATGATGAAAATATGTATCTAGGGAGAATTTTAGGGGTCATATATACCAAAATTATTCAAAAGGACCCGTTAATACTTTTATCTGATAAGAAATTAGGTTGAAGGAGCCCTCCAAAGCCAAAAATTACTAAAACCACAAGAGGATTCTAGTGGAAATGAGGGGTTTTCTAGGGAAGTACACTATTTCCAAATAATGAAAACACCTCCCATGAGAATCTCATATAGGGAAGATACATTCAAAATCGGAATTCATTGATGAAACACCCCCCTAGAACCATGAATCACACTTTTCAATCATGAAACTTGTGTCACAATGTAAAATCTGACCTGTAACTCCAGTTCAGCTATAGGTCCATCTATGTTTTCCTAAACATGCCCACAAGTCCTTCCAACAAACTAAAAATCCTAAATTGATTATGATACTGATTCCTAGATAATAAATTTTACAATAATATGCCTTCAAAATACAAATAGTTTTACATACTATCCCTCTAAGGACATCCCATCCTTGAGAAGTGTCTCTACATATCTTTTTTAAAAACATAGCCTCTTGGTTTGAAAATATAACTCCCAATCCTATGAATTTTCATGGAGACATCAATGAAACCACGACACTCAAACTAGGGATTCTTAATTTCTTTATATCCCTTTCCACACTTCCTTCTACAACACACACTCGATGCTCCTCAAAAGAGAAAACATACTTTAACCCAACATTCTTACAAATAACCTCAACAAAAGTTATCTCTAGTACCCCTAACCCAAAACATTGAATTATTTTTCTTCCCCAACCATTGATTCATCAGCTGAAACCATAACTAAGATTCATCACATGATTCACTATTTGATCAAAAACATGATCCATGGTTCACTGCATGATTCATGGTTCACACCATGAATCAACCCACAAATCATTGTTTAGTCCATAAATCACATCACAAATCATGGTTCACCTAAATAATCATTCTATGACCACAGTAACTCCCAATTAAATATATAATGATGTTTCATGCCTCAATATATGGCTCAATTTCAAAAATACACACATAACCGCCTCTCATCGATACCCCCACATGGGTGCCCTTCATTTACATATGAAACATGGCCATTTATGTGCATGTGATTTTATGACCTCTGATAACCCATAGCTAAGGCTCTCCTATACATTAAAATTGTCATGTATTATTGAAGTATCAACAATAGTGATCCATTTTAATGAACCAACCTCATTAGAATTCAAAAACTAACCCCCAAGATCATTAATAACACATTTTTTTATAGGACGACACCTATTTTAAGAAAAAATGTAGTTTTTTTTGGTTTGTTATGAACTACCATAGAGCACCACCCAAATTCCAAAAACATCGTGTTAAAATAAAAAAGCCACAAAAATTTACAAAAACCAATAAATCACCACCATATTACTCGATCCATAAAGGGTTAGACCTCATTCATCTAATGATACGATCAACTCTCACACCCATAACACCACAACTCCTTGGTTATTTCTTTGCTACCTCATTGAGGCCTCAAATCCCACATCAGTCACATGATAACACTATGGTATTATAGGTCCAACCTTACCAACTTACTCTCTAATGTATTATGATAAGGTTGGATAATCCATCATCAATTATTCACTCATAATACTCACTTATCGCCTCCACAACCAACACCAAACCATTAATCATGACATCTATTTCTAAACCAAAACAACCCACCCATCAACATACAAAAAAATGAACGACACCATCCATCTTTCAAACATCAATATCACCCAACTCGATGTCATTGTCCATGTTTTTTATGAGGGTCACCATCAACAAAATTTTCTCCAATCGATGGATTACCTACACCAAATATCAACTAAATCCCCAATACACACACTATGTATTTTTAAGAGTACATACTATAGGATCATTTTCAATCTCATCCCCAAGAAACTAATTCCAATTATAAAAACTATAACGTGTTAACAAATCTAACCAAATTTTCTAGATCCTCAATCCAACTTGTTAACGAAAAAAATGGACTTACAATTATTTCATAACAGGATCATCCACTGTGAAAAAATTAATCACCACAGTAGTCCCCAAGTGCTAACATGCCTAACCAATAGACTCAAAGAGTTGAAACATTCTATACATGTCGAGGACTCAAAAAGACTTACCACCATATGAGCCTACCTTGGTTGACACATTACTCTTAAACCCTCACCAACTTATTGAGATGTACCTCATTTAGGCTCCAATTTATTTTTTAGAACCACCACCACCACAACTAATTTCCTTTTACCAGGACAAACCACTTGACCATGTATTTATATATGGTCACTATGGAAGTCCCACACTCATCTATGATCCTAGAACAAGTTCCATGGGAACTACATGGAATGTTTCCAAATTACTCTATATTAACAAACCAACATGAGATCTATATATCCATGATATGTCCACTATTTGGGTATTTTACTAAGGAACTACCCATAATAGATAATTATAACTATACAAAATTCTATAGAAGAAACTGCCAGCGGACAGTGTATTCTGACTTCAACTACTCACCTAATTGTCATTGTCTAATGGCCCTTTGAAATACCATATTATCCACAAAAATTTGAAAATAACATACCTAAATACATTTTACCATTATTATCTAGGAATGAAATATCTTATCACACCTCAATACTACCATGTACCATGTGCTGTTTTCAATAACATGGCAGAATAATATCCACATCCCACTCTAAGGATTTTTTTTTGTTTCTAAGATGAATCCACTATAAAAAATGGGAATGTAGTTTTGGTGAGACACATTCATGACCTGAAACCAATGTCTATTCATGAAAACCTACCATAATAAGTTTTTCAGCAGATAGATGGTATAATTTTTAAAACTCATGCTCACTGAGTTTACACTCTTCCAAAGTGAGACATCAGCTAAAAAACCAAATTCTTTTTCTCACACCAATCATGCATTTCCACTGAAAGCCTCTATAACCTAGTTCAAAAAGTAATACACCCTGAAGAACCAAAAATCTCGTACCCGATTACCTCTCAATCTAGGGAGAATATAAAAATCATAAGACCCACATGGTTTGTCAAACCGAAATTTCCTACTGACATGTAAAAAACAAAGGCCAACATGTTCAACCATTATCATATTGTGATACTAGCCACAATAATATACATAGAGACACATATAAATAACCTAGGATGAAAAAAAATAAAAACCCATCTAACTCATGGGTCTCTATTTAGAAAAGATACCCACTATATCAACCACTACAGGGTTCACATAAATATTAGGGATCACACAACCACCATTCTCCCTAACCCCTCACCTCTTACTCTATTTAGAGACACATAGTTGTTGTAATGTTACATCATAATACACACCTCCTCTTTAGATCATCCATCACTAATCCAAACTCCAAAACATACAAGGAAACCACATTTGAAATCATCACCTAAATAGTGGATATTGTCTAAACTACAGAGTAAATATAAAATATTCCACTAGACCCAGGATGTACATAAATCATAATAAGAAAGGGGATTATTGAGAGCATAAGTTATAGACCATAAAAACATTGTTTTGAAGTTCTAAAAGGGCCTCACTAAAATCCTAGCTTAGTACATTTATCTATTTAGACCTTTTGAAATTCAATTTCAAATCACTTGTCCAACAAAAACACTATGGGGACTACAATGAAATAATTTGAAAATAAATTCACTTTTATAAACAATTTTAAAAAATCATCCATTTTTACCACATAAAAAAATTCATAAATTTTTTTAAGCAACCCCATTTTAGTGAAAAGGGGACAAATAACCTTTAAAATTTCCAATCCCATTGAAAACAAACAATTGGAAAATTTCTACATTATATTGTGATCAAAATAACCCATTAGTAATCTCAAATACATTTTCTAAAACACATGTCAATCAAAAATCTAATTAAATTTTATAATGACCATGGAAACCAATTTAACACATTTTTATTAAAATTGAATTTCCACTTTAAAAACATTTAGAGAAATTATGAAATCAGGATATTCCAAATGAGGGAACACAAAATAACACTTATATCCTACTCAAGGATTAAGTCTGTATAATATGTACATGCACTTCAGTCACAGACACATAAAAATGATAAAGTCACATCCTAAGGAAGTAAAATTAATTCATTATAAATAATATTGTATTTTAGAAATCACTGAATATATTATTTCAAAAATTCCATTCATTTAATCCTCTATCAACCAATAGAAATTAACACAAGACATTTGAAACAATATTATTATCTATGATGCATGATCTCAGTCACCCTTACCAATGTGGATTAGAGAAAAAAACCATAATTCATAAATACTAAAATCAAATGCATCACATGAGGATAAATTGATCAAACATATCAGAATTGACCAAAACATCAATCCCACCTCTGGTGAGGTATACTTTCTTTATACGCGAGTTAGCAACTCCCATGCACGGGTTCAACACTAGGTCTCAATAGCATCCAATATCCTACCTACCAATCCCAAAATTGTAATTTAATGAAAAGGATAACTGATAACATTTGGTAATGTAGTTTCCCAAATCAACTACTCTGTTATGAGGTAGTATATGACCATTTTCACACAACCCCATACACAAGAGGCTTTCGACTAGCAAAGATGGCCTATGTGAAAATGTTGGGATACTATGCCTTAAGTATCAGATAAACCTCATAGTAGTTTAATAAATTAAACAATATAAATTTGATAATTAATGTAATGCCACAAAGGGGAGTAATAATAATAACATAAAAACATGATATGACAATATTAGCTACAATATCCTACACATGAGTCAAAATAAAGATCCCTACATAAGAGAGATACATATATACAATGAAAAGGGGAAAATTAAATAAAAATATATCTCTACAAAATAACCCAAATTATATCCCAGAATAGCCTAGATCAATATTATCCTCCTATATAACATCGATATATAGGACTTTTCCCTCAGTTGAATCCCAGGTTTTATAGTCTATAGGAAAATTGAGATTCCTTCACAGACTGTCGGAATAAAACTAATATAACAACAGAAATTAATCCTTAGTGTATGTGAAATAAGCATAAAAGGTGTATGTAATTATGATATATATATATATATATAATCACACTATCAGTTGAGTCTTTATGTGCATAAAAAGCTACCATAAACCCTAAAACAATATGATTTGGATCATTTCCTAAAGTAACGATTTGTTGGAAACTCTGAACCATATATATATCATGGACCACACATTATAAATCAGGTCATTTCTTGATCACAAACACTAACCTATCCCTAAATATGATGGTAGGTCACATCATGCAGCAAGTTGTAAAAAATAAAAAGGCCCTAAAAGCACAGTAAATTAATATACCCATACCTTGGCCTCCCCATATCAATCATGGTGGTCATATTAATCAGAACATGACCCCAAAATCTCACTCATAGACATCCTAACATAACATATTTAGCTAATATATATCACTAATTACTATCCCATATTTCATTCTAGACTCCTTTATCTCAATCATGGATGATGTGTATTACCATGACACACTCAACTATATTAATCATGGGAATCCTACAACATCATCCCCGGCATTGTCATCTCACTATTTACAATCCCATATCACCATGCCACTCTCAACCATATCATACATGACTACCTCACTTCATTATCCCAGGGCATATTCATCCCAATCATTACTACCTCACATCATCATCTGAAACTGAATATCATCAAAAAAGTTCAATCTAGTCTTACCTTATTCTATATGGATAACTCTAATATTGTTTTCCCAAGTGTACAACCCTAATGATATACATGGAATAAGGATTTTCTTCACGAACTTTGAGTCACATAAGAGAGAAATTTCAATACCTAAATACATACTTCATTTACCATGGCCATAATAGTTTCATCTATTCTATAGAGTCCCAATAAAACGCCATTTAACCGTGTGTAAATACAAACGTTCATTCCTAATACACATCTCTTACTTTTTTTTATTGAAAGGTACAAAACATATACTCTACACCTAAGGGACCAACTATATTAATATGGACCTCACCCAATAACATTAAAACTAAGAGAAGAGGTATCATAGGAATACACAAGAACCAATATATAAATCAAGGAAAAAAAATTATTATAAAATTCATATAATGATAAAGACTCCTTAACTCATGAATTGTGGAGCCTAGTCATCGAGAATCACCACCAAATTTGATCATAATGAATCAGTTCTAAAAAATAATCTATAATAAACTCCAGTTATGAGATAAAAAATGGATAACCAAAAAATAGTAGAGAATTAAGGGTTTTAGATAATTCATAATGTTATAGTTACAGAGTGGATTCCATAGGATCGAATGATTCAATAATAAATGAGGTTGATGGACCTTTCAAAAGTTAAAAATCTCCAAAAACATTCGAGAAATTTGGGGGGAAGAAATAAGTTCCTTTTTATAAAATAATCATATTTTAAAAAACCTAAAACCGTTCTCAATAGATTCACACAACATGAATGTACTTTAACAACTTGAAAGTATCAAGGCCACACACCCTTGGAAGACTAACTTGATAATTTCATAGCATGACACATGTATTATGCTCTGAAACACCACATGTAGATTAACATGAGTTATGATTTATATATTCCTTCCACATCATCCCAAACTTCTTCCCAAGTCCTCCTAACTCCCCAAACAACCCAAAATATGACAGAGATATTTTTTTAGGCCAAAAATTATACCACCACACACCTTGAAAATCCAATGGGTGTTACAATTCACCTATAACTCAATCTAAAAAACACATAAATGCATATAGGGATATATGAAATATGTAAATTTACAACCAAAAATAAAAAGGTAATAAATTATACTATGATTTCTATTAAGATAGTATAATATTTTAAAATTAATTAATTTTTTTCTTCAATTTTATTAGGTAACTTCGGATTCTTATTTCGATAAACCAAGTTAATATCATAATAATTTTTATATTTCTCAGGGATGGATATCAAACAAATCAAATATGTATGATATCATTTGTTAATTATTAATTCACTATAAATGATAATTTATATATAATATTGTAGTTAAGGTCTTTAAAATATGTTTTAATCGACTTTTTTTTATTATAGAGTACTCTCTCAATATTGAAAATTATATGGTATGAGGACAATAAGAACAAATAGTAACTTTTTTATTTCATTTTATGTAGTCTTATTTTGGTTTATATAATAGTATTTATTTTGAAGAACATATATCATAAAAAGATTAATATATTTTTCATTATTTTATGCTTTTTAAAATAATTAAATAGATTTAACTGTGGAAATTACCTTAATAAATTTTTGAATTATTTCATGAACCATTATTAAACATACATTCAGAAAAAATTATTTGGTGGGTCAATTTTTAATAAATACAATTTAATTATAAATATTCATTAACTATATATATATATTCATTACTCTATAGACAAAAGTACTAAAACATAATTAGATGCAAGCATAAATTTATTTTGGAATGAGGGGGTATCTTAAACAATTTCAGTATTTTCCCAAACATGTAGAAGATATATTTTTATGTTATATATATAATTGTTTTTTATTTATTTGACCACATGTAATTATTAATTTTTAATATTATGTGTTTTATGTTTTTTTCATTCAATGTAATTTTTTACAAATATTATTGAACTACAAGTGATATAAAATTGTTTAAAAAGTTTAGAACTAAGTAAATGATATTTATTTATCATGAAATTTGTTGAGAATTATTGATACTCCATAAATTTTCTAATTTTTTTTTAAAATTAAATATCATTTTAATTACATAAACAAAAATAAAATCCTTAAATATAATCAAATAATTTTAGAATTTCAAAACAATTATTAAAATCATCATAAATGCTTTTTTTTACATGTAAGAACAAAATACAAATCAGTATATAGTTTGACCTTACAAGAATAATAATAAGTACAATTTTATATTTCTTTAGAATGATTCAAATCGCAAAACCGAGTAAATAATATCTAATAGATAAATCTTTTTAACTATGATCATTGATTAATTTTTCATGTATAGTGATAAACCAGCACCAATAAAATTTTAGAATGTGATGATTTAATGTTTATTATTTTTAATTAAACATATTTCTAGTTCTATAAAAATGAATTAAATAATGAAATTTAACTTAATTTCAATAGATGGTGAAAAAAATAATGAAAACAATCTTCAATTCATTCATTACATATTGGAAAAACCCACAAAAAAATATAATATGTGATGTGTAATGAATTACTTACAATATATTTTTATGTGTAATAGATCTCTATTAAATGATTAAAAATAAGAAATGAGAATTGGAATATATTGAAAATTGATGTCACAATTAGATATTTTTTGTGTCATTTATAAAACATAACACATCAATCCAACTTTGTTTGTCCCCAAACTAACAAAAATTGTTTTCTTCTGTTGTAAATATTATGATTTGTATAAACATGAATAAAATAATATTAAAAAAGTAATAAAATATTGATTTCCCTAAAATATTAATACAATAATTATCAATTCATTTTTCATATTTTATGAAAAAAACATCACATTAATCTCATTTCTAAAGTGACATGAATTATTTAATGTTATTTTTTTAAAATTAAAATGATTTTTTCTTTAATGAACATTAATTAAATTATTATACATTTAAAATAATTTTTCTTTTATCACAGAAATTTTATGGAAATATTATCAATACATTTTTAACATTAATTAATATAGCACACAAAATTTGGGCATGTGATTTTTCTAAGAGGTTTCAACATAGTTTTTTTATTAAGCATGATTTAACTTTTATAATCATGAATAAGGTAATAAAAACTCTTAGAAAAATAGTTTACTTTGTTACACAAAAATTAGTACACAATGATTCAGTTCATTTAAAAAATTTATGTTCAAATTAAACATCAATCTTATTTGTTATTTATCCTAAATGATATAAAGTTGTTTTTTTAATTAAATAATTCATAATTATAAAACCACCAAAAAATAAAACAAATTGTAAACCATATCATATTATTAAAAAATGTTTCCACAATAACCGTCAATTAATTATCCACTCATATAATTGGCATTAAAATTTATTATGATGGATTAATTAATAGACTAACCAGTGGAAGAATATTAAAACATGTTAACTAAAAAACATGGTTCAGAAACAAACCCCGTGAAATCAATGAATGAAGAAACCAATGAATTTGTACATTACATAATATTATAGATGTAGTGGTCTTTATCTATATTTGATTTATTAAGACAATAAGGGAGGTAGGTGATTGACATCCCTCCCCTTGAGGAATACCTAGGCTATTCTAAATTTCCTAATACTATATTGGGATCTTATTATCACCCAAGAAATTCTAGTTCCTCACAGAGAAAATGGGTGAAGATGAAGTGAAATAAAAGATAAATGGTTTTTTGGACAAAAATACAATAGTGATCATACCCCATTAAATAATGGTAGAATATTATATATAGAGTTTGGGAGAGTTCTAAGAAATACAAAAATTTAATCATGTTTTAAAAAACACATGATTAATGTAATAAAATTTAATAATTTTATTATATAAATAGAAATTTTATGAATTTTTTATCATTTAATGACTTACATAATGAAATCCAGTCAGATTTATTTGAATTATTTCCTATTAAACATTCCACTACCTTTGTAAAAAAATAATCCAAGGTAAATATTAAGATATCAAACACATCATATTAAATGACATTACTTGTATCACATACTACATGAATGTAATCCATTGTATAAATCGATATGGCTAAAATATCATCATATGAGTTAAAGGATTTAGGGATTGTCTCTATGAATCTATCCCTTGAAATAAGGACACATAAACATTATTTCATTTAACATTATAATGATAAAATAAAATAAAATATAAAACTATATCCCAAAATCCATTTTAATATCTTACAAAACACATTGAAAATATATCATTAACGTTACCATGTATTAAATCATATGTAATAACTAGTGAACAAAAATCTAAAAATAATTTTTTGATAAACTCTAAAACATGATAAGATCATCTCTTTGAGTCCAAATTTATCCCCAGTTAATCATCCACAATGGTTGACCCCCCTAATAACTAGTAGAACAAGGAATATAGAAATTGTCAAAATCTGTCCCAAAAGGCCTATAGTGACAACCCAACAACTACCAAACAACAAATGTTTTTTCCCTCCACTATGGCTTATAGATCCCTCCATTTGGTGGATTATATAGACTACGTTAGGGTCACATATAGTGACCATAATTTGGTAGTCACTATTGAATATATTGGGGTCTCCTTTAGTGACTACCATTTCAGGGTTGCTAAAGGTTATGTAGGATATTCGAAATGGTGGTAAATATAGTTTAGCCTGACAAAACCTATAGATTCCACCAAATGGTTGTAGCTACAGGTTATCATTGTATATCCTATAATGACTACCAAAACGTTGATTCTAAAATTTAACTAAAAAAACACTACATAATTACAAAACCAACCCAATTTCAAAAAAAACAATAAATATTTCCCAAATATGTAAAAACACATGCCCATAAATATTTTTTCCTAATCATATTCCAAGCTACTCACCCATAATCAAGTAAAACTACATGTATAGTCTTCTCATCCATTTGAAAGTTCACTCTATAGTTTTTTATAAATCCATGGTATTTATAGGTCATTTGGATGTCTTTAATTCCCAATATGTTTTAAATAGAGTCAATCATTAAAAAATCAAATATTCAATAACTCTGGGGAGACCACAGGTCTGATTGATGTTTCATCTCCTCACCCACATAAAAATGAATGATAATATGGTTGTCCTGTAATTTCTTGTCATTTCGAGGTTGTTCTCTTGGTATGTAACCATTAAACACGTGTTGTATTGTTTTATGAAACTAAAAGTGTATTTTAAGACCTCCCAAACAAACTTCCTATAAAATTTAAATTATTTATAATTCCAAATTTTAAAAGTAACTCAATTGTTGTTTTTTCATATTTTATGGAATTCAGAAGATGTTCTATTGGATTTTGACCCCCGAATGTAGCTTTTTAAGAAGAATTAATCCTTTAAAAGCTGCATATTAGGTCATTCCAAGAATATCACATGTCCAATTGACATTTCATCTTCATTTAGAAATCAATATTAATAATATGGTGGGTTTTCTATGATTTTAAGTCATTATGAGTCCAATTTCTTGTTTATATGACCATCATACGTAGGCTTTTGGGTTTTATGACTCTAAAAGTGTGTTTTATGTATTCCTGAGGGAAAAAACATTCGATTAACATTTATCTTGATCGAACATTTCTAAATTTACTCTACATTTTATTTAATTTTATTTCATTTAATTTATAGGTTGTTCATTTTGGTTTGAACCCCTATGAATTTTAATGGGTGTCAAACCATTAAAACCCACATATTCTACCATTATAGGTAGACAAAACATCTAATTAACATCCATCTCCTAATACACAACAAAAATAATAATAAGATGGTTTTCCTATCACATAAGTTATTCTGAGGTCATTTTCTATTGATAAAATTGTTAAATGCAGGATTTAATGTTTTATGAAAGTAAAAATTTATTTTTGGTCCTCCCCCACAAACACAAGCTCATATTGATGATCTATCTACTCAAAAATGTTAAAAGTCTATTTATGGTTGTTTTTGTCTGATTTTATGACATTATTATGTCGTTTAGTTGGTTTTTACCCCTTGATGCACCTTTTTGAAGGGTTTCAAACATTTAAAAGTAGCATATTCAGTTGTTCTGGGTTGTCCACATGCTCGATTGATGTTTCATCTACACATAAACATCATGAATAATAATAATATGGTTTTACAGTGATATCAAGTAAATATGAGGTCATTTTCTATATATCTGATAGTCAAAAACATGGTTTGGTGTTTTATGATAGTAAAAGTATGTTTTCCATCATAAAGGGAAAATGGAACATTCTATTGATGTACCATATAGTCTAAAATTTCACAATACACTTTATGGTTTTTGTCATATAATTTACTAGAATTTGATGTTTGTTCAGTTGGTTTTGACCGCCCACATGTTTTACAAGGATTTTAACCTTTTAAAATTGTATATTTAGTCATTCCAGGAATATCACATGTCCAATTGATGTTACATCTAATCATACAAGTAAAAATAAAAAAATACATTTTTACTTTGATTTCAAGTCATTATGAGGTTGTTTTTATGCATATAGTGGCTAAAAGTGCATTTTTTTTAAAACATTGAAATTTCATATTGTTTCCTCCCTAGAAAACACCATGTTTCTATGGACATTCCATATACTTTAAATTTTCACAATTCTCACTATGGTGTTTTTTTCTAAATTAATGGAATTTGGAATCCATTCGGTTGGTTTTGATGCCCCCCACCCAGATGCACCATTTTAATGGAGACAAACCATTAAAAACTATATATTCATTGGTTTCGGGAAGACTAGATGTCTTATTTATATGAAATATACATGTACACATGATAATTAATAATAATATTTTTTTATGATTATTTGAAGTATTTCTGTGATAATTTTTATACATTAGACTGTTAAATGCACGTTTTGTGTTCATAGAACACTAAGATTGTGTATTCCATCATAGTAGGAAAAAGGATCCTACAATTGAAATATCATCTACTTGAAAATTAAAAAATTCACAACACTGATTTTTTGTTTTATTTCATCACATTTAGACGTATTTCGGTTGGTTTTCACCCCCTGGGGAATTTTTAATGGGCATCAAATGTTTAAAAACTGTATATTTAGTCATTCCATGCTTACTATATAACCTATTTTCATTTTCTATACTCATATATATCATAAATAATAATAATTTTATTTTACAATGATTTAAAATCATCCAAAGATCTTTTTATAATGATCTAATCAATACACACATGTTTTTGTGTTTTATGATAGAAAAAGTGCGTTTTTAGTCATCCTGGGAAAACACCCCAATGGATTGAAATTATATAAACTTAAACATTTTTAAATTTATTCTATGGTTTTTATCGTCCAATTTCATGAAATTTTTATGCTATTCAGTTCGTTTTGACCCTTGGATACTTCTTTTTAGAGGCAATCATACCATAAAAAATCACATATTCAGTTATTCCGGCTAGACCCAACATGCTATTGAAGTGAAATCTACTTGTACACATAAATAATAATAATAATATATATTTACTTAATCTCATGTTATTCAGGGTCATTTTCATTATATATGAATGTTAAATGAACATTTTGGTGTTTTGTGACACTAATAGTGTGTTTTCCATCATCCCGAGAAAATGGAACCTCTAATTGAAATACTGCATCCTTGAGTTTTTTAAAATTCACACTGAATCTCTTTTCATTTGATTTTGTGGAATTTATAGTTTATTCGGTTGGTTTTTGACCCCTGTGTGTTTTTAATGGGCATCAATCCTTTTAAAATCCCATGTTCTATTGTTCTAGGTAGACCACAAGTATGATTGATGTTTCATTCCCTTCTACATGTTATAAATAATAATAAGACTGTTTTTGTATGATTTCATGTCATTATGAGGTCATTTTCTATGAATCTAATTTTTAAGCATTCGTTTTGGTGTTTTATGAAACTAAAAGGTCATTTTTGGTACTTATTATAAAACACAACCACATATTGATGTTTTGTCTACTCAAACATTTCAAAATTCAGTCTATAGTTGTTTTTGTGTAATTTAATGGTATTTTGATTCTATTTTGTTAGTATTGACACCATGTGCTCATATTTAATGGGAGTAATTTTTTTAAAAATAACATATTCGGTCATTTTGGGTAGACTACATGACTGATTAACATTTCATCTACTTGAATACATCATGAAAAACAATATGATGATTCTCTTAAGGTTTCAAATCATTTCATGATCATTTTCTAGACGATTTCCCATTAAATGCATATTTATATATTTTATGACACTAAAAGTGTGTTTTTCATCATACCTAGAAAACTAAATCTCTAATTTTTGTACCATTCACTCATCCATTTTAAAATTTAGACTACAGTTTGTTTTTGAATTCATTGAATTTTGTGGTTATTTGGTTGGATTGACCCCCCCACCCCCATGTCTCTTTAAAGGATTTCAAACCATTAAAAACTACATATTCAGTTTTACTTGGAATACCCCACATTTGACTAATGTTCCTTCATCGTGTAAACATAAAAAACACAGTTTTCTTATGATTCCATGTCACTATGATTTTTTTCTATTATTCAAATCATTAAACATGTGTTTTGGTTTTTTATGATAATAAATGTAAATTCCTATTCCTCTTAGAAAAAAACCATTTTATATTAATTTTTCTTAAACTAACCCATTTTAAAATTCACTATATGGTTGATTTCATCTAATTTCATGGCATCTAAATGCCTTTTGATTGGTTTAAACCCTTATACACGCCTTTTTAAAGGGAATCAAGCCTATAAAAACTACATATTCAGTTTTTTCGAATATTCCGTATTTTTTGATTGAAATTAAATATACTTGAACACATCACAAATAATAATAATATATGGTTTTCTATGATTTCAAGTCATTCCACTGTAATCTTTCAATAGATTTTATAGTTGAGCCCATTTTTTGGGGATTAATAACAGTAAAAGTGCATTCTCTGTCAACCTAGAAAACATTTCTATTGAAATTCGATCTACTAGACTATTTCACAATTCACACTATAATTTTTTTTGTTTGATTTAATGGAATTGAAAGGTTTTTTAGTTTGTTTAGACCCCTAGTATGTTTTGAAAAGGCATAAAACCTTTAAAAACTGCAAATTTGTTCGTTTCATGATGAACACACAACCGATTGATGTGACATCTTCTAATACAGTTGAAATATAATAGTAATATTGTTTTACTCTGATTTTAGGTCTTTCTGATGCTTTTTTTATAGATCTGACTGTTAAACAGATGTTTTGGTAATTTATGACTATAAAACTGCATTTTCAATCCTCTCTCAAAAATGAAAGTTTGGATTAACATTCTTTTTTATCTACCATTTGTAAAATTCACGCTGTAGTTTTTTCCTTATTTTATGTCATTTAGATGTCATTTGGTTGGTTTAGAACATGGGAAGACCTTTTTATTTGTCTTCAAACCATTAAAAACCACATATTTGGTCATTTTGGGAAGAAAACACATCTGATTGATGTATCATATAATTTTACACATCAAGAATAATAATAACAATTTTTCATTATGTTTTCATGTTATTCCCATGTAATTTTCTATGAATCTAACCAATAAACACGTGTTTTAGTGTTTTATAACACTAAAAGTCTGTTTTCTATTGTAACGCCTGACCCTATATTCCTTGAGATAATGCATTATTTTAAATCATTCACATGATTACAAGTAATCAAATCCCAAAGGAACGATCTATTTAGTAGTCTTGTAAAAAATTATTACATACATAAAGTATGTTTTACAATTAAAACATAAAATAAAACATTAATAAACCTTATAGAACCCAATTATTCTCATATATTAACCCAATATATCGATCATAAAACACTTCTTGGAATCTTGGGAAAATAAAACATAAGAAAGGGGTGATCTCAGATACTCATTAAGGTTAAACAATATAGCGGAATATTTATTAAATAACCATAAACTTTAAGGCAAATATAAAACAAAAACACAAGCCTTTTAAACATAATATTTTGCATAATATGGAAATATTAAATCAAATAATTCTATTTAAATTATCACCTAGATATTCAACTAGTTAAATAATCACCTGAAATATAATTAACTAATATCATAGAGATGAAATGCAAAATGTTGGAAATCATAACCATATTATAATGGCCTCGTATAAAGACAATTACCATACCGTCAATACCTTATTCCAAGACAGTAGTTTTTATCATGAGACCTAATAATTCAATATACCAAATTTCATTGAAAGGTGTGTTCTTGTTTATGTTTAAGTTTAAGTTCCTTATTTTGGTTAAATAATTTTTTTCTTAAGATCATATGTAGACCAAATGGTGTTCTGGGGGATCAAGGTAGGAAAAAAGAAATAAAATTGGGGTTATGTTCATGCAGCATAGTTTGTGCATGGTTAGTAATAACCATGTGGAAATCCCAGAAACAATACGAAGGGGGATATTTTTAGATAGTGGATTCCATACAGTTTATGCATGGTTTGGAAAATTGTGCAAGTAAACCATGTAGCCCAGAAAATTTCAAAAAATTATAAAGATCCCATTAAGGGGAATTAAGTACCAACTCTATGTTTACCTCCTCATTCCCTCTTAGAACCAAATTAATGAACTCATGTTCCCAAGATCTTCCAAGGACCGATCTCACTCATCATAGGGGCATTTGAAGTTCCATTGGTTGCGCATTGAAGATCTAAGTTAGAATAATCTCCCTCTTTCTTCTCTTTTTGGTTTGGGGGTCCCATTCTTCTTATATCTTCATCTCAATCACTGAAACCCCTATTTTTCAGTGTAATTTAGGTTGAGGCTTGAATGGTGTGTTGAATCATGATCTAAGTCATTGATTAATGGTGTTTTGCCAATAGATTTATGTTTGGTGGTCTACAAGTTGTATCCCGTGGGATTCAAGTGGATTTGTGCATGTATCCCTTTGTGTTCTTGGATCCCTATCAATTATTTTGAAATATTGGGTATCAAATGGATAATTGAACTCCTCATGATTCCCACTGTATGTATGGAGAATGGCCAAATGAGGTTAGGGCCACCCATTGGGTGTGCTGATAATCTCCGGACCTAGAGTTTAGCTACGTAAGTGTACGATTGTTGTGAGAAAACATAGATCCCATGATGAATATGTTAATATTCTAGAAGGATGTGAAATTGGGGTTTTATTAATAAACATCGGTTGGGTAATGGCCTAAGAGGTTGTTTGGATGGCATAAAAAATATGGTTGAATGGATTAATTGGAAAATACTAGGGGATTAACTTTATACATGAATATTATTAAAGAGATAGGAATGGGAAATAAAAAATGGGGATGGAGGGGTATGTAATATAAATTATGAATGTGTTAATGGAATGAGTAAAAATGTTAATTTTCCATTTATTAATACCATTGTGATGTTGTAAATGATGATGGATATGCTTGTTGTGATATAGTAAATTATGGTGAAGGATAAATAGGCATGCTCACATGGATTGGTATTGTGGGGTATAGACTTGAGGTTATATACCAACGGATTAAGTTAGACCAAGAATATAGCTCCACCACCCAAATACATAGGTTAGGGAAGGGGAAAAATTTCTATTCCCCCCATAATAATAACATTCCACCATGACTGAGGCTTCGAGGTGAGGGTTATGAGGATTTCATAATGTGTTTCCTAGGGAGATAGGACATGACTTTTATTCTCATAAACTTTTGAACATTGAACATTCCTAATCCAATGAAAACATGAAAAATTTAGATTAAACCATGAAACATCTAAGTAGTGATCCAAGATTTAATAGTACTGTAATTTAATGGAGCATAGTCTATAATAGTCTAATTAATTGTCTACCATTATTTTAAATTATTTATCACTTACATGAACTATCTACTTTTGTTGTGTATTTTTTAGACACCATTTTTAGTGTCTTAATGAGTTTTACTCACTCCCTACTTAGGCTTCCATCGGGTACCAGAGCAGATATCATGCTTTTTGGTCAGGACAAGGGCAATGACCCTATACTAGGTAGTTGAGTTGTACATGGGACATGTATGTGTGAGGTTTTACACTTAGATTCTATACCATTTTGGGGATTCTATTGTAGTCCTTTTTATGGGGGTTTGTTCACATGATGTTCTAGCATGGTGTGACATATTTACTAGTGTATATGGTTGTACCATGTTTGGGAATTGGTTTTTTATGAATGTTATTGATTGTTCTATATTTTTTACATTATTTAATATATTTTATGATTTTTATTACTTTGGTTGAGAGGGTATATTCTCCTCAAGTATCATATTATACCCTTATGGCTAATCGGCAACCGCTATCATACTGGGAGGTGTGTCTAAGGTCATGTGGTTACCCGATTCGGGGCACCAATTAATGGGTTCTGGGTCGGGGATGTTACAAAGTGGAATCATAGGATTTATTTTCACTTTCTTACTATTTGGGGATGGTAGAAAAGAGGTTAGGAAATTGTCAGATGTGGTGATGAGCCCATGCTTGGGAGTAGCTGACACATATATGAGGGAAAAACCAAGTCACCCCAGGAAGGGATTGTTGTTCTTATTGTATGTTGTTACATTTGATGATATTTCACCATTGGGTGATGCACTTGTTTTGTGATTTGATGGTTTTGTGATATTTCCATCACAGACAGAAGGGTACGAGTTTCTGCATTAATGCATCATTTTAGCCATCTATATAGGTAAGTGATATGAATTAGGGGAGGCACACACATAGAAAGGGTGTCTGGGATATAAATGTTGGGATGCATATGTTTTCATAAAAGTAATGAAATTGTTCCTAATAAGATGATATGAATAGATAAAAATGGAATTTAAAATTTCATGTTGTAATTAGAAAATGGTTCTTGATAAAGATTTAAAATTGGATTAACCTGTTGTAAGAGTAAATTGGTATATGAAAATGGTTTATAGTGGGTGTAAAAGATGAGTGTGGTAACCATGTGAATTAGAAACCATGTTATCCATGGCCTTAAGAGAGATGGCTAAGGGTAGTGTTCCAGCTATGAGTGGCCTCCTTTGGGATGTGTATGAAAATTGGTTTGGTTAGGGAAAGTGATGATACTACCAATATGTATTTTCCCTTTTCAAAGGTGTTATAGTTGCATTCCAAATATCATGTTTGACATTATAGAGAAATGACACCTTGAAGACGTGTGCTGGTTGGGTGACAAGAGGAAATTTCCATAAATGCTCCTCCAGCAGTAGGTAAATAGAAGGTGGTGATACAAGAAGATAGGGAAGAGGAGTTATAGGATAACATTTATCATTTTATGAAGATCATGTAACGAAACCCAGGATGGGTTGAAATGAGTTTGTTTGAGCGGACCAGGAAGATTAAGCCATAGCACCCTCTGAACATTACCAGAGAGGGTGGTGTAGAGGCAGTGTATTTTTGGATAGATTCCATCCAAACTATTCCGGACCACCTAGAGACACATATTGATAATAAATTCAAGTTGGCGGCCTATATGCTGTGGGGTCGGGAAAAACGTCGGTGAGATATCATGGTCCAAACAGAGCAGACTAAAGGAATAATGTTGAACAATTTTTAGGAGATGTTCCTTGAGTACTTCAACCCAGAAACCATGAGGTAGGAGAATAAAATGAATGTAATGAGGTCTACATAGGGTACAATGTCGATAATGGACTATGCAAGTCATTTTACCGATCTCAGATGCTTCATTTCAATGTTTTCAGGTGATGAGGCAGCCATAGAAAAACGCATCAAGGATGGGAAGAGACATGAGATCATGTCTTGGGTGAATATATTTCATCTAAAAAAGTTTTCTCAAGTGGTGGGTAATGCCCTTATCTCTTAGGGGGACCTAAAGGGAGCTTCAGGAAGCAAACATGTGGCGCCAACTGGGCGAGAAAGTGGTGCGGTTTCAGATAGTTGGATGCACTGTTTTGGAATACTTCAGTAATTTGGAAGTGCACATAGCAATCAGAAGAGGGGTTCAGCTTCCTAGGGTGGCATCCAAGTATTCTTTCATCACTGTAGAAGCCATAGACTAGGTCTGAAAAGTGTACTCGCCCACCAGTCGAGTGTTGAGCATCTAAAAGGTTAAGCCACAAGCATAGGTTCTGCAGGAACTCGCAACAGTCAGGAAATGATGGAGGTCAGAGGAATATTTTGATTGTGGGTAGTGGGTTAGTTACCACATATTAGGATGGAAGTTGGAGATCCATGGGTCGTACTGGTAGAGGCGGTGGATGTGGAAATATATGGAGAAATCATCCTTACCAACAGAGTAGTGAAATGTATGATACTCATGATAGAGAATAAGAAGAAGTTCCATGTCATCTAAATGCATTTCAGGATACACTTGAAGATGGTAAGGAATGACCCTCTACTATTTGTGGTACGATCATTGTAGCTTCCAGGCATTCTAGTGCATTATATGATACTTGTTTTATGCATTCCATGATTTCTGATCATTTTGTTGTTGTGTTGGGATTAACCATGGAGACAACATGTAGGATAATGTTTCTTGATAATCTGATAGGGGTATGAGGTGAGAACATCAAGAAATTAATGGTTTGTGGTCTGGATATTGGTAGGTATCATTTTTTGTGGGACCTTTTTTCCCTAGAGATGTTAGGTTTTGACCTAATCTTGGGAATGGACTTTTTGGTGTTATATCAAGCTCATATCGACTTTTACTGATGTCATCAAACATTCACATCTATCGATAGAAGTTCTTATTTCCTTAATGAAGAGTGGGATACTCAAGCGGGTCACACATGGCTCCTATGCTAGAAGTTGGTGGAACACACAGCCCATGTGACATGCCATATGTTAGATTATGAGAAGAAAGGATAACCGGTCTTCTCTTTAATGGGGGACTAGTTTCAGGATGTGTGTCCTGAGGAATTCACAGGGTTACCACTTTAGAGAGATTTTTTGTTTAAAATCAAATTGTTACTTCGAGTGGATCCAGTTTCCAATCCACCATATCAAATGGAACAAGTAGATATCTAAGTACTGAATGTTTAATTTGAGTAATTGGAGCGTAAGGGGTCTACATGTCCTAGTACATTACCTTGGGGATCTCATGTGTTGTTTGATATGAAGGATGATGGTTCATTGTGGCTATGTGTCGATTATATGAAGATAAGCCAAATGAATGTTAAGATCAGATACCCTCTTCCTAGAATTGGTGTCCTATTTGATGAGATTAGATGTGCCTAACTGTTTTCCATGATTGATTTGAGATCAGGGTACCATATGCTATGGGTGAGACCTTTTGACAAACCCCAAAATGCTTTTTGAAGCAGGTATGTGTTGTATTAATTTTGGGTAATGCCGTTTCGATTGACCAATTCACAGACTGTATTCATGGCCTTGATGAAATGAATATTCCACCCATATCTTGATCAGTTTGTAATTGTTTTCATTGATGAAATATTGGTGTACTCTAGAACACATGACGATCATGGAAAACATATTGACATCATCTTGAGTAAAATAAAAGGGAATAGGCTTTAAGCCCAGCTATCAAAATGTCAGTTTTGGATTGATAAGATGAATTTTAAGGACACATATTTTCTGAGTTAAGTGTGTTGGTGGATCTAGAAAATGTGCAGGGTGTGGTGTCTTGGGAGAAGCCCAAGAATTTCTCTGATATTAAGAGTTTTGGGGATTTGGCTTGTTTTTATTGGAGGTTTATTATATATTTTTATCCTTTGTTTGCACCACTAATAGGGCTAAACAAGTAGGGTGTTATGTTTGATTGGTTAGAGGCACGTGAGAAGGAATTTCAGGATATGAAAAAGTAGTTGACTACCGCACTGATTTTGATCTTACCGGAACTAGGTAATTGGTACAGCTTCTTCTTGGATGTGTCCGGTGTTTTAATTGAGTCGGTGTTGATGTAGTAGGATCAGGATTGAGCTTATAGGTTGAGATAGTTGAGGATGCAGGTGTCATGACCCGACCACAGAGGCCAGTTCCGTGACTATCCCCATTCCCTCCTTCCATAGGCCAGAGGCTGGTGACTAGAACTAAAGGTGTAATTCCCTAAAACTATGAAGGAATTTACTTTATAACTTGTAAACAGATACACAATAAAGAACATATCTAGAAAAAACACCAATTAAACTGTATTAAAAAAGGTTTTGAATGTAAAATGGTTCGGAATACAAACACAACATTAAAGTACAAGAAAATTAAAGTACATGTACAACTGAAGAAAAATGATAATAGCTACTGGGTCATCCTCCGAGGTTCCTACCTGAAGGGTAGGTTTAGATCGCCTCCACAACACTCTTCATATGTCCATCCCCTCTGTGTACAAACTTGGGGTAAGGTCAACCTCCAGGTACAGTCCAGTCCTGGTATTCTCGACTGCAGTCAGTGTTATCCATCATCTGCATCCAACACTACATGGTGAGGGTATAGCCCGTGTGGGGGTGAGTATAACGATATTTAGTAGGGACCCCAAGACCCTCATGGTCTCACAAAATCCACCTAGTATAAACCATAAATAATGAAATAAAAATATAACCCTACTTAGGTATATGCCAATACATATACCTAAGTTTTCATTTGATCCATCTCAATCATGAGGAAAACATAGAAAAACTGAATCAGCTCAAACAAGGATTTTATTCAAGGGGTAGTATCAAGTAACATCCCCAGTCATATTGTCGAAACCTCGACTACAGGAGAACTCATCCTATATCGAGTATAGTGGGCCTGCTGCGACACCATGAATTCTTCCCACAAACCTTGGACTATTGAGCTAATCCTCCTGTCGAATATCGTGGGTCTGCCGCATCACACAGAGGCGCTCCCCACCGTGGGTCTGTCATCTCACCAAGCGTGCTCCCCCTCGTAGCCTACTGAGGTACTCCTCCGGTTGAGTACTGTGGGTCTGCCACGTCACTAAGCGCACTCCTCCATCGTGGGTCTTCCACGACACCAAGATGATCCCCACAGGGATTGTAAATTCACTCCAAGTCAAACTGTCAGCAGTCGTCAGGTCTCAGCCAGCTACTAGGTCTCTCCACTACGCTCGCTCATCTCGGGAAGAATCCACTCCATGAGCTACTGGTTGATAATCCAAAAGCCATGAATTCCCAAGAATAAGTATCTCAAATGGTTTCCAAGTCATATGGGTCTCAATGCAACAGACGGTGCATCAATCAGATGCCCGACATGTGAGTTATTAGCCATTTAGTCCCGAGGCCCCGACTGGATTCGTGATCTATCCAACATGAATGTAACTCAACTATACTCCAAACTCTAGTGGGGTATAATAAAAGGGGTCATCACACTCCAGTATTTCCAAGGCTATTGTCTATTCGTCAAACAGACGTCTGGTGCCAAAGATATGGCCGAAAGAGCATAAATGGGTCATAGTGGCCCGGAGTCTGGTCCATCCTGGTCTGGCACACCCGGCCCGACCCAGTCTGGGCCGACCCGGTTCGGGTAGACATGGCCTGACCCACTTGGTCTGGTCCGACCCGTCGGGTGATCCAGCCCGTTGGGTTCGGCCCAGCCCGCTCGGCCCAGCCCAACGGGCTGCAAGGGGCCATGGAGAGCCGTGACGACAAAGAATGGCCTCTAGTTCACAGACCGGCCATGAGTCGGCATGAGGGCGGTTTGGCCCCGAGGGCTCCGCACAGGCATCTCGGGAGGTCGGCGCACCGCGAGGGGTGCGGGCGGCTTGGGAGGCCGGCAGACAGCGCATGCCGAGGCACGTGTGGCTTGGGAGGCTAGAAGACGGTGTGAGCCAGGGCGTGGGGGATCGAGAGGTCGATGGACGGTGCGAGCCATGGTGTAGGCAGCTCCGGATGCCGGGGTGATGCGAGGTGCACGGGAGGCTCGGGAGGCCATTGGGCGGCGCATGCCGGGGGGATCGGAGGGCTGGCGGCGGCGCGACCGGTTCGGCAGGTTGGCGGCATGGCTGGCCGGTGGTGTGGTCGGGGCGGCACAGCCGGTGGGAGTCACGGATGGGGTGGCCTGACCGATGGGCATGGGGCCGGTTCGGCCGGGTGGCTGGAGCGCCGCGGGGGGCGGCGTGGGTCATGGTGGCCGTGGGCTGTGAAGTTTTTGCCTTTGTCTCCTTCGTCGCCTTCCTTCATTCTGTATAACACCACAATGAAGAAAGGCAAAGGGTGGGGGAATGTTAGTTTGGCCCACATTATCCGCATTTAGAGTGGTAGAAAACAGATCAAAAGTAACAAGAAAAGAATGTCAACCATGGTCCTCGATAATTTAATCATTCCCAATCCCTAAAAAGAGAACATGGGAGTACCGGGAAACTGATAAACAAAAAGCATTAAACCCCTACCGTATTTCATGACATTGGTGCGAGAAGAAGTATGGATGTCGGCTCGCTGTGGATGAGTTTGTCCCACATTAGAAGTAGTCCTGAGGAAGAAGTTAAAAGGATGCCGACATTCTTTGATGGTGGAGTGTTCTTCATTTGGGAGCACTTTCTTCATTGGAGAATGTGTTCTTCATTGGATAGTGTAATCCTCCAAGTGTTGGGTGTCACAGTAGTTTACCAGCGCTTCGTCGCTTTGTGAAGTCATCCCAAATGCTCCTCCCAATCTATATATATATATGAGAGGTGGAGAGATAAGTAATTATCGTGGAATTCATAACGGTTCATTTATTATGAACCTTCCCAAATTCCAACGACATTGTTACTTATTATTTAAAAAGGGGTCAAGCCAATTAATTTACGTTGTCATAATAATGTGGTGCATTGGGACAATTTAATTTGGAGGAAGTCAAGAGGCTCCTCTACATTAATGAGGGGATTTGAGAGTTTCTCTCAATTAAAAGAGAGGTTTAATATCAAGTGGTCCCCACCACCATAACCTCTCATGGGAGTTTAAGGTATGGTGGTCCCCACTTCTTAACTTCCACATGTAGGATAAAACTCCTCTGGTCCCACCTCCACAATATTCACATGGGTTCCTAAAATAAAAATAAAATGTTTCCACAAATATATTTTTATTTTATTTCTTCATGAAAAACAAAATAATTAACTTTCACCCTTGACCAACTACCATCAAGGTGAAAGACTCCTTATGCAAATATTGGCGCTGCGAGTTCAACAATGTCCTCATATATCAATTCTGAGCACCAGTTGTACTATTATAGAAACTCCCTTGCACATTTAATGAACATACCAGAAAAAAAGTTTAGAAAATTATTCACAGTCACCCTCGACTCATGCTAGTCAAGGTTAGGCTCTACCCAAATGAAACATGCCTCAAAGAACCTAGAGTTACTCTAATATTTTCAATCTGAGTTACCAATTAAAAGTTACGGATTTTATAATAAAATAATTGTCACTTAAGTATTTTATTTACGGACAAAAAATTACATTAACGGGTGGCTCGCGCCGGCCAAAGTTAGTATCTACATAAATACTGTATTCCCTCATGAATTCAGTGGTGGTCTCATATTTTCAATCTGAGCTACCGTTTGTGAGTTATAAGAATTTTAAAAATAAAATAATTTATTTAATTATTTTATTTATGATTATTCCATTTTAGGGTTTTCTCTGAGGAGGTCCGCACCGACCAAATATAAGTCACGCCTAGGGTAAAACCACCATTATGAACTCGATGGTGCCCTCAGATTTCTGATCCGTGAAACCGTTTATGAGTGATCCCACTTTTTCAGGAAAACTACTTACGTGCGCTAATTAAAGTGTAACAAAACTTTGATGGATCATTCTGGACACTCCAGGCCTCGGAATCATGCACCATCAGATTTTGTGGTCTAGAAATAATTCCATATAACTAAAAAAATATATATAAATTCAGGGACCTTAAATTCTCCCCACCTTAGGGATTTATGTCCGTGAAAGCCAAAAAAAAAGGGAAAACAACCAAAAGAGGGTACTGAGCTTGAATCCGTGCATCCTGTTCCCATGTTCTCTCTTGGAGGTTCTTATGCTACCAGTGTATGAGAACCAGAGGTATCGACTACCAATGAAGGACTCATTCCTGTCGATCCTCAATCTCTACTGGAACCTCAGATAATGTCGCCCCATCGTCGATGTCCAGGTCTCCATGGTCGATTATGTGAGAGGGGTCATGCACGTATCTCCTTAGCTGGGATATGTGGAAGAAGACGTGCACCTGATGAAAACTAATGGGGATGTACTAAGTGGTATGCCACCTCACCAAATCTACTGAGGACCTGAAAAGTTATGATGATCATTGGAAATAACTTGCTTACTCGACCAAAGCTCCATAAACCTCTTCGGGGTGAGACCCATAGAAAGATGTGGTCTCCATCCTTGAACTCTAGATGTGTCTATATACTATAGGCATAAGAATTCTGCCAACTCTATTATGTATGAACTTTCTGACTAGTGAGAAATCGTGATACAAAATCTGCCACTGCTTTCTTCATCCCTGGACACCAGTACTGACGCTGAAGGTCCTGGTACCTTGGTACATCCTCTAAAGAGGTCGATGTGATCCCCACCTTTATAAAATCTATAAGGTACGTGCCCTAAGGATATTTGAACATGCAGATCCTCAAAATCAGTGACCCCATGCTGCACCCCTTGACTCACTAAAGAATTCGGGGATTCACAGTGAGAGACTGAAGAAAAACTGTTCCATATCTGTCCACAAAGGATATCTGCAAGGTAGCCAGTTTCTTCGTCACCTCACCTAGAAGTTGTATAAAAAATCACCTTTTGGGTGCATCAACTATAACATTCCCCTTCTCAAAATTATAGAATATCTCGAAGTCATCGTCCTAGAGGAACTCGAGCCAATGTCGTTGTCTCTAGTTCAGGTTCTCCTGAACGAAGATATACCTAAGACTCTTGTGGTCAGAGTACACAATAAAATTTTTACCCATCAGATAGTGTTGCCACATCATCAAGGCGAATACCACTGCTGATATCTCTAGGTCATGTGTAGCAATGTTCTTCTCATGCTATCTCAGCTGTCAAGATCCATATGCGATCACTACTTTCTCATACATAAAAACACATCAAATTTTGGTCCCTAATGCATTGTAGTAGACTATGAACCCTACGCAATCCTCTAGAAGCCTCAAGATGGGGGGACTAGTCACCCACTACCTCATATCATGAATGCTCTGTTGGAATCTCTCTAGCCACAAAAATGGTTTCCCCTTCTTCATCAAGGCTGATAGTAGTGCTGCAACTCTAAAGAAATCTTGCCCAAATCTCCGATAGTATCCAGCCAAACCCAGAAAACTCTTTACCTCCGTCACACTCCCGGGTTGCTCCCAAGAATGTACCACCTCAATATTTGTAAGATCTACAACAACTCCGGCCTCTGATATGACATGTCCGAGGAAGTGAACCTCTCAGATCCGAAACTGGCACTTCGAGTGTTTACCATAAAGGTGGTTCTCTCAGAGTGTGTCAGTACTACCTACAAATGATAGGCAGGTTCCTCCTCTATAGTCAAGTAGATCAGAGTGTCATCGATGAAAAATATTACAATGTGATTGAGGTATGGATGAAAGATCTTATTCATGAGCCCCATGAACACTACTGGATTTTTGGTTACACCGAATGTAATAACCAAGAACTCATAATGGTCATACTGACTCCTGGAGGCTGTCTTCTGGACATCATCATCTCATACTCTAAGCTGGTGATATCCTAATCTGAGGTTTATCTTCTAGAACCATCGTGCTCCCTAAAACTGATCAAAGATGTCATCAATCCTTAGAAGTGGGTACTTGTTCTTCACTGTCACTTTTTTTAGGTGATGGTAGTTGACACAATGACTCAAGATCCCATCTGTCTTCTAGGTGAACAGAATTGGGGCTACCCAAGGTGAAACACTGGGCCGTATGAATCCCTTCCCCTACAAGTCCTCTAGGTGTACCGGCATCTCACGAAGCTCTACGAGAGCCATCTGATATGCTGGTATATATATCGGTGCTATCCTGAGTTACATGTCAATGTAAAATTCCACCTCTCTATTTGGAGTTAGACCTGGATATCATCAGGGAAAAAATCTGTGTACCGATCCACCATTACAGGATAACTTGACCTCTCCACATCAACAGCTCTGAGTGTAAGGCTAGACAACTTATGAGTGATCTGTTGTACTCTCCCCTGAGAAAGTCCATCTTGTGCAAAAAATTATCCCTTCTCACCAGAGAAGGTAAACATGGCCTCATCCATGTGGAAACACCATACATTATCCTAATATAGTAAATATGAGCATGGAATGTTGATAACCAGTCCATTCCCAAGATGACGTCGTAAGACCTTGACGTCGCAACTTGGATATCCCAGCCGAAGCTCTTGCCTCATAGAGTAAGCTCACACTGCCGACACTGGTACATAATCATCGAATCTTCTATCGTAGGAGTCTCTAGCCATAAGGATAGAGCCAATGGCTCTGTCAGAATCTCCAAGCTCTGAACGAGGGAAGTGGATTTAAAATAGTTACTAGAACCTGTGTCATTGAGTAATGTAGCTATGGTGGGTTAGTCATAGATCATACCTCGAATCATCTCTGGAGCACCATGATCGTATGCATCGGCTTCCTAGAGCTGAGCTCTCCCCTAACCACCTGCTCTCACCGGTTGGGGTGGACCTCCTGGTGGTGGTGGCTGTAATAGCTCAAATCATCTCCCACCACCAGATATATGAACAACTCCTCTGCCACGTCATCATGCTCCCTATGGAAAACCTCAATTGAACATTTATCTCTACCTGGGTGGTCCTTCAGCTATCTGTTGATCATCCAAACAACGGGTCAGATAGTCACAAGCCATGTGAACCTACCCACTGCATGCATAACACTGCCTGCTCCTGGCATGTCTAGATTTATCTATGGTGCTATGCACAACTGATCCTTAGTCATGTGGTTGTACACTTATAGGTCTGGTCCTCTTAGACCTCTGCGACAGCAATCTGCTGCCAGCTGCAGAAGACTCCGCTACATGTGGAGTAGTGGTGGATCTCACTGCTGGTGACTACTCATCAAGGAAACTCTCCACAATGTGGGCTATCTCTTACACCCCTACCTGCATCGGGAGGCTGAGTGAGATCACCGAAGCACTGATCTCCCACCTGAGTCCCTACTTGAAGGTAATGACTTTGAGGAATGGGTCCTGAACCATATCTGTGGAGTAGTGTGAGAGGTCAGCGAACCTTGATGAGTACTGAGCTACAGTCATACTACCATACTTCTGATGAAGTAGCTCCTGAATGTGTACAATTCAAAGAGTCGTTGGGAAAAACATTTCCTGAAACAGGCTCTCAAAGTCTTCCCAGAGAAGCACCACCTTGTCGTGGACCTGGAGCATCATGCTCCACCATCTTCCCATTGCTGCTTGTAGAAGGCTAGTAGTAAGAATCACCATGAGATCAGCTAGTGTTTCTTACAATCAGAAAACTCTCACCACAGCCACCATCCAATGCACAGTCACCTATGTGTCTGTCTCTCAGCTGAACCAGGGTGTCCTATGGTTCAGAAACTCATTAAATGTGCTCAAGCGGTGTGCACTCTCTGCTACTGGGGCTACTGACATCGGTGTCCCAACTGGTAATGGTACAACTGGTGCTTCCTCTGGGGCCTCTACTAGAAGAGGGCCCTACAAAAAAGCCTCATCACTCGATGGGTTAACAGTGCATAAAACTCTCAGAACTCTAGCTGGCTGTCTACGTCGTGGAATCCTGAAAAGAAACAGGTGCACTAATGATTAAAGGTTATACCTGGTGAGCTAGCCAAGTGAGCTAACTTAAAGAAAACTTTTGAAAACACATATGAAATCTGTTTTTTCGTGCACTATGTAGGAAATCACAAGTCAGAGACCTGGTGTATGGATACATTGGATGCCGTACCAATATTGGATTCCCTGAACTGAAAACCACACTCACTACACACAACACTATTGCATCATAGTAAATATCAGAGTCTTATGTTCTACAGTAAAATCGACTCCTCTGATATGAATTTTCATGACTAGACCCCCGGGTCCCGTTCCGTGACTACCCAAAGCCCGCCATCCATAGGCCAGGGGCTGGAAACGTGCACCAAAGGCGTAATTCCCGAAAAATGAGTAGGCATTGCCTTTATAACCTATAAAAACACATAGAAGCAAGCACACACCTGGATGTAACACCGAGTAAACTATATTACAAAAGGGTGATGAATGTAAATGGGGCCAAAATACAAGACCCACAGTAAAGTACAAGAAACTGAAAGTACAAGTAAAACTGAAGAAAATGGAAAAGAATTCTTGGGTCATCCTTTGTGCTTCCAACTTGAAGGTTAGGTACAGATCACCTCCACAAAACTCTCCATCCATCCGTCCCCTACGTGTACCAACCCTTCATAAGGTCCACCACTAGGTACCGTCCAGTTTTGGTACTCTTGGCATCAGTCATCGCTGTCCTTCGTCTTCATCTAACACAACATGTTGTGAGCATAGGTCATGCAGGGGTGACTATAATGATACTCAGTAGGGACCCTGAGACCCTCAATGTCTCTCAAAATCCACCAAGGATAAACTAAAAAGGATGAAATCAACAGATAAACCTGCATAGTTATATTCCCATACATATACCAAAGTTATCATGTGATGCATCTCAATCATGATGAAAACACAGAAAAACTGACTTAGCTCAAACCAGGATTTTATTCTAGGGGTAGTATCAAGTAACATCCCCAATCACATTTTCAAAAACTCAGCTGCTAGAGAAATCCTCCTCTATCGAGTACAGTGGGACTTCCGTGACTCCAAGCACGCTTACCACTGACCTTGGACTACTGAGGTGTACTCCTCCTGTCGAGTACCGTGGGACTGTCGTGTCACCCAGAGGCGCTCCCCACAGTGGGTATGTTCCGTCACCAAGAGCACTCCCCCTTATAGATTGCTGAGGTACTCCACATATCATGTACTATGGGTCTTCCGCGTCTCCAAGAATGCTCCTCCACCGTGGGTCTGCTGCGACACCAAGGCTATCCCCATTGGTCTAGTAGAGTCACTACGAGTCAAACGGTCAGTAGTCGTTAGGTCTCGGCCAGCTACTATGTATCTGCACTACACTCGCTCCTATCCATGAGGATCCACACCACGAGCTACTGGTCGATACTAAAACTATAACAAAGCACCAAAAATGTATCTCAAAGTTCTGCCGCATCATAGGTGTCTCAATGCAATAGACGATGTGTCAATCAGATGCCTGGTCTGTGAGTTATTAGCCTTTTAGTCCCAGGGACATGGTAGGATTCATGCTCAATCCAACCTGACCCTAACTCAACTATAATAAAAACTCAAGTGGGGTATACTTAAAGGGACCATAATGCTCCAATATTTCTAGCACCACTTAAGGTTCTTCAAACGGAAGTTCGGTGCCAAAGATATGGCTGAAGGGGTGTAAATGGGTCGTACTGGGCCTGGGTCCGGTCCGACCCGGTCGGACCGGCCCTACCTGACCCAGTCTGGGCCGACCCGATTCAGGATGACACGACCTGCCCATTGGGTCTGGCCCGACCTGTTTGAGGGGCCAACCCATTGTGTTCAGACCGCCCCCCTAGGCCCAGCCCATCAAGCTGCGAGGGGCCATAAAGGGCTGTGAGGGAAAAGACCGGCCACGAGTCGACATGAGGAAGAAGACTGGCCATGAGTTGGTGTGAGGGCGGTTCAGCCCGGAGGGCACCACGTGGGCGGCTCGGGAGGCCAGAACACGATGTGCGGCACAAGAATCTCGGGAGGCCGGCAGGCGGCGCGAGCTGAGGCAGCTCAGAGTGATGATCTGCAGCTCGGCCGATTCGGCCAAAAGGTGGCACGGCCGGTGGGTGGAGTAGCTGGCGCAGCTCAGTCGGTAGGTGGCGCAACTAGGGAGTCTCGACCGATGGGTGCATTTCCATTTCTGTAGGGTGGATGGAGCTCCATAGGGGCGACGCGGGTCGCGGTTGCTATAGGTGGCGACGCTGTTGCCTTCGTCACCTTCCTTCATTCTGAAGAACACCACAAAGAAGAAAGGAATAGGGGGGGGGGGACGAGACATTTTAGTTTGGCCCGCACCCTCTGCGTTTATATGGGTATCAGATGGTTCAGAAGTATGAAGCAAAGAATTTTAACAATGATATTTGGTAATTTAATCATTCCCAATCCCACACAAGGGAAGAAGGGAGTACCTAGAAAGTGATAAAAAATCATTAAACCCCTACCTCATTCGTTGACATTGGCATGGGAAGATGTATTGACGTCGGTTCTCTATGGATGAGTATGTCCCATGTCGGATGTAGTCGCGAGGAAGAAGGTCGAAGGAGGTCGGTGTTCTTCGTTGAGGGTGCATTCTTCGTTGGGGAGCACGCTCTTCATTGGAGAATGTGTTATTCGTTGGAGAGCGTAATCCTCCAAGTGTTGGGTGTCACGACACATTACCAACGCTTCGTCTCTTGGTGAATCCGTCACAAATCTTCTTCCCAAGCACCATATACATAGGAGATGGGGAGAGGTAAGTAACTATCATTAAATTTATGACAGTTCATTTTTTAGGAACCTTACTATATTCCAATGATGTTTTTACTAAATATTTAAAAAGGGTCAAGCCAATTAATTTATGTTGGCATAATAATATGGTGTGTTGGCACAATTTAATGTGGAGTAAGTCAAGAGTCTCCTACACATTAATGAGAGGAGTTGAGAGTTTCTATCAATTAAAATGGAGGTTTAATCCCGGGTGTTCCCCACCACCATAACCTCACATTGGAGGTTAGGCTTGGGTGGTCCCCACCACCATAACCTCGCATGGGAGGTTAAGTTATGGTGGTCCCCACTTCTCAACTTCCACATGTAAGAAAAAACACATGTGGTCCCACCTCCACAATATTTACATGGGTGCTTCAAATAAAAATTATATGTTTTCACAATTTTATTTTTATTTTATTCCTTCACGAAAAACCCAAACACTAAATTTCACCCTTGACCAACTGTTGTCAATGTAAATGTATCCTTAAGAAAATAATGGCGCTATGAGTTCAACGGTGTCCTCATATTTCAATTCTAAGCACCGGTTCAAAAGATACAAAAACCCGATTTCATATTTATTGAACGTTCCTAAAAAAGATTAGAAAATAATTAATAGTGACCCTCGACCCGTGCTAGTCATGTTTTGGCTCTGCCCTAGTGAAACATGCCCCAACTAACCCAATGTTACTCTTCGATTTCCAATCCAAGCTACCATATAAATTTTATGGATTTTACAATAAAATAATTGTCACATAATTACTTTATTTATGGCCAAAAACTAACATTCACTAGAGGCCTACACCGGCCAAAGATAGTATATTCTTAAATAAATCATTCCCTCACGAATTCAGCGGTGGTATAGGATTTTCAATATGAGCTACCATTTGTGATTTATAAGCATCTTAAAAATAAAATAATTTATTTAATTATTTTATTTATGATTATGCCATTATTGGGTTTTCCCACAGGAGGCCTATGCCGACCAAACTTAAGTCACACCTAGGGTAAACACGCCATTCTGAGAACAACGGTTCCCTCAGATTTCTGATCTAGGCAACCGTTTATGATTTATCCCACATTTCAGGAAAACTGCTTTCATGCACTAATTAAAGCATAAAAAAACATGGATGGATCATTCCAGGAACTCTAGGCCTCAGAATCGTGCACCGTCAGATTTAGCTGTCTCAAAATAATTCCATATAATTAGAAATAATTTATACAGAAATTCCAGGACATTAGAATATGAAAGTAATTATCAAACTCATGACTTGGAGCTACCTGGTGTGGTTCATGCCTTAATTTTTTTGGAGGTATTACTTGTTGGGAGAACCCTTTGAGGTGCTTAGAAGCCATAAAAGTCTCAAATACATCTTCTCTCAGAGATATTTTAATATTCTATAGTGACTATGGGTTGAGTACCTATAGTAATTTGATTTTGTGTTGGTGAACACACTAGGGAATGGGGATAGTGTCCATGATGCTCCAAGATGGAAGACTTAGAATTAGGTAGTTCAAGAATCTAGTACAGAGTGGGTGGTAATGGACCTATTTGATGAGATTCATTCAGAGGTACAAGATTTTCACAGGAAGATTACCCTTGAATCTATAGTAGTTGAGTCCAAACTTTTGAGTCGAGTTAAATAGAGTCAGTTGGTGTACCCAGATTGTTTGGATGTGGAGGAAAGTCTTAAATGTGAGGAGTCACTGTCTACTTGGAATTATTGGGCCAATGGAGTTTCTTATGTTCATAGTTGTGTTTTGGTACTGGTTGATATATAGGAGAAGTTGATGCACAAGATCTAGGGGTCAAAGTGGGAAGTGCATACGGGATTGACTATGATGTACCATGATATTTGTAGGCATTTTTTGGTGGTTGGGAATGAAGAATGATGTTTGAATTCTTGTGGCACGATGCATTAACTTTCAGTGGGTGAGGGATGAACCACATCTTCCATGTGGGTTGTTGCAGTAATTTCTTATTCAAAAGTGAAAGTGGAATGAGGTCAAGATGGTCTTCATAATGGGTCTTCTGAGGACACGGCGAAATAATGATGCAATTCGGGTGGTGGTAGATTGGGTGAAAAAAGTGTCTCATTTCTTTCCGATCCAAGAGACCAATATGGTCGACCAGATGGGGGAAATGTATTTTTGAGAAATGGTATGGTTTCATGGTATGCTAAGAACCATAGTTTTGGATCATGACCCACATTTCACCTTATGCTTCTTGAGGGGAAAATAGAAAACCCTTGGTACCCAGGTATTTATGAGTATGGCCTTCCACCAATAGACTTACGGGCAATCATAACATAAAATTCAGGTATTAGAAGACATTTTGAGAGCATGTGTTCTAGATTTCTGTGGTTCATGTGAAAATAAATTGTCTCCTGTTGAGTTTTCGTACAATAGAATCTTCTAGGATATAGCCCAAATTGAACCTTTTGAGGCACTTTATGGGAGAACATGTAGATCTCTGTTGTATTGGTTAGCGTCCGGGGAGTTTGAGTTGTTAGGACCGATTCTTGGGTAGGAGACATTAGAGAAGGTTCATTTGATACAAAATCATATAAAAACTGCTAACAATATGTATTATTCATATGAATATTATAGTCATAATCATTTTGAGTTCATGGTGGGTGAATGTGTGTTTCTACGGGTTTCGCCAAGGTTGGGTCACCTTCAAATTCAGAAGCAGGGCATGTCAGCACCTAGATATGTGGGTCCATTTGAAATTTTGGAGAGGGTTAGACCCATGGTAGACCAATTGGCCCTTCCATGGGGATATAGTGAAATGTATGATGTTTTTCATGTTACAAAACTATGAAATTATCACCCTGATCTGTCTCATGTGTTAAAGGTTGAGGATGGTGAGAATGATGCTGATGCCTCATTCGGGGAGCACCCGGTTTGTATTTAGGATCATAGTGAGATTGTTTTTTGGGGTATGGTCTTTCTCTTAGTCTATATTCTAGGGTTGTATGGAAATTTTCATGCGGAATCTGGGAGCAGGAATCTAACATGTATGGATATTTTCTTGATTGATTTTCATTAGGAACCCAATGATGCTCAGGTAGAGCGGCTCAAGGACGAGATGGCATAAGGTGGTGAGGATGTATGTTTCTGAATTTCTTTGAAGTGATTCTTCATGTTCAAGTATTAGTTTAAGTTTCTTGGTTTTGTTAAATAAGTGTTTTCCAAAGTTGATGTAAAGACCTGAAGGTGTTCTGGTGGTTCGAGGCACAAAAAAAAGAAAAAGGGGGTTTTGGACATGTTTCACTGTTTGCGCACGGTTAGTGAAAACCATGAGAAAATACCATATATCATGTGAAGGGGGATATTTTTTTCATTGTGAAATCCACATAGTTTTTACACGATTTGTAAAACCATAAGTCCTATAAACTTTTAATAAAATTACAAAAAATCCTTTTCTGGGAATTATGTTCCAACTGAGGATTTACATAATCCTTCCCTCATGCAACCCTAGGAACAAACCAAAGATCCCAATAGCTTCCATGGAACAATCTCCCTCATCATTGGGCCATTTGGAGTATCACTGGCTGCGGATTAAAGATCTAGGTATTGATAATTTCCTTCATTCTTATCCTTCTGGATTAGTGTTCCAATTCTTCTTCTGTCTCCATCTGAAGCCCTCATCCCCCTATTTTTTTGGTGAGATTTAGGTTAGGGATTCAAGGGTATGTTGAATCGGTATCTAAGGCCTTGATTAAGGGTGTGTTCTCTAAATAATTTAACGTAGGTGGTATAGAAGTTGTCTCCCGAGGGTTTCTAGTGGATTTGTGCATGTAGGGTTATGTTCATAATTCTTCATTATTGTGTTCATTGTTCCCTTTGATTTATTTGGACATAGTGGGTGTCTAAATGGTTAATTGAACTCGTCATTATCCCCATAGGATACATGGTGTATGAACAAATGAGATTGGGGCCACCCATGGGGTGTGTCAATATTCCCCGAACATGGAGTATAGCTAAGAAAGTGTAGGTTTGTTGTGTGAGAACATATAGCACATGATGAATATGTTAATATACTTGAGGGATGTTCAATTAGATTTTTAGTGACACACTTAGGTTGGGTAATGCCTAAGATGTTGTTTTTTTGGAAAAAAAGGGTTAAATGGATTAATGGTAAAATTAAGGGGATTATCTTTATACCAAAATTTTATTAATGAGATAGGAATGGAAAATGGGTAATGGGGCGAAAGGTTAAGCAATATAATTGATTAATGTGTTAATGGATTGAGAAAAATGCAAATTTTTTCATTTTTGATATTTTTGTGATGTTGTAAATGATGTTGGCTATGCTTGTTCTGATATTTTAAATTGTGGAAAAGGATAAATAAGTATGTGAAAATGGCTTGGTTGTGTGGGGTATAAACATGAGGTTTTATGCCCACATGTTGAGTTGGACCAAGGATCATGCTCCACCCCTAAATTCATGGGTTAGGGAAGGGGAAGGAGTTTTATTCACATAAAACATTCATTCTACCCAGACTGAGGGTTCAAGGTGAGGATTATGAGGTTGTTAGAATGTGTTTCCTTGTCAGATAGGACTTGACTTCTATTCCCATATGTTTGATAATATTGAACATGCCTAATCCATTGAACATGTGAAAAAGGTAGATTAAACCTTGAAGCATCTAAGTAGTTAACATGGATTTAATGGTGGTATAATTTAAAAGAGCATAGTATAGACTGGTCTGTTGCATTGTTTACCATTATTAGACTTTATTTTTATCAGTTTCATGCACTATCTACTTTTACTGGATATTTTGCAGACACCATTGGTTGTGGCCTACTGAGTTATAGTCAAACCATGCACAGGACGCCATTGGCAACCGAATATGATTTCATGCTTGTAGGTCAGGACAAGGGCATATGACCTATGACAGGGAGTTGAGTTTAACATGTGGAATTTATGGGTGATGTTCCAAACATGGAGTCCAGACCATTTTGTTGATTCTACTGTTGTCATTATTTTGGGGTTTTATCACTTGACATTGTAGCATGGAATGAAATACTTACTATTGTATATGGTTGTTCCTAGTTTGGGAATTGGTTGTTTAGGAATGTTATCGATTTTTCTCTACTGTTTTCAATATTTGAACAATTTTCTACTAGGCTTTCTCTCATATAGAAGGTATATTCCCCCCACGTATCTTATTAGACCCTACCTGTTAATCAGCAACCTCTAGCATACGGGGAGGCGCACTTGAGGTCACGTGGAGACTCGATTAGGGGCACCAGTTAGTGGATTATGGGTTGGGGATGTTACAACTGATTCATCGAGGGGATATAGCCAACCCCACACATCACTTACCAAGTCCAATGCATTCCTATTTTGAAAAGAGTGAAACATAACATAAACATTTATATTAAAAATATCATGCAAAATATTAATACTTTAACAATAAACCATTAATGGTATAAACATAGAACATCCACAATCAAATATATCATAAAACCCTTAATACAATATGGAAGACTGTATCATTATAAGAATAAAATCCAATAATGTTTGGTGGCATATATTAAAATAATTTAGATAATTAATTAAAACTCTTTTGGGAGAATATCCTTTTTTAATTGAAATCTTTAAGACACCCCAAAATTATAAAAGAAAACATTTTTTTTGAAAATAACCTTGTAAGAAAATAATAGAAGATTCAAAAGGTTATGGCTACATAATGGCGGAATATATGCACTCGCACCGTATAAGTTAAAAAAAATTCCTTAATTTGGAGAAAATGTCATAATGTACCCCATTAGGAAAACGATATAATGATTCATTTCAAAAAAAATTATAAAAAGTAAAATATGGGTAAAAGGACAGTAAAAAATTTACTGATGATATTTTGAAACACATTTTAAGAAACATGAATATTGATGAAAATGATGTCCTAGTAGATACTTACGTATATGCAATCTCTGATAATAAAGAGATTTTGAAATTAAACCTTACATAAAACCTTTAGAAGATTACTTTATGAAAAAATTTGAATGGTGTAAAAAATAGACATAAAATATATTTTATAATCCCTTTATATCCATATAATTAGTTATTTAAAATAGTATCAAGTATATTTAAATGGAAGAAGGATTAATTCTCTAAACACTCAAAGAATCCCATACCACTTTGAATATTTAAGTAATAAGTCCAATATCATAAAATGAATATTTATTTACCATGAAGATAAATGTATTCATGATATATGAAATAATATTATCAGTACATACACCACACACAATAAATAGGCGATGAACATTGATTATATCTTCTGAAAATTTAAAGTGAGACAGAATTCCATTACCTTTGGTCTGATACTCTCCGTATGTGTCCAAAACACCTATATAATTGTATTAAACATATTATTAATGTATACCTGAATCATAATAATATTTATGATATCATATATGATACATTTATAACTTTATATTACCAATTTTTAAATAATTTCCATGTTAATGCAACATTTCGGGTAAAAATCGCTTTCTTAATCGTACGTGTTTAACCTATTATTCTTGATCATATTACATATATCATGATTTAATTACTTCCATAATGCATAAAATGATTTATTTATGATATATATTCAGGATTTAAATATATATAATATATATATATATATGAAATATAATAGACCATTGATGGAAATGGTATGTCGTTCGTACGCATGACCACTGTTTCCGTTTACTTATCGTATGGAAGTAGGTGAATGAATTATATGAACACACATATAGACATATATATATATATATTATATAAGTATTATTATTTCATGTATTTCACAAAAAATCATAATATATATTTTTTATAATCATTCTTGAATGGTGAATGTGGAAGATGAATCTCATTATGTCATGGTGACGACAAGCCGTACGTACAAACGAGCAACAATATCAATCCATTAATGGTTAAATAGTATATAATTGGATGGAATATGAATCCTAAAGAAACAATATAATTTATTATTTATTATTTATATCCATTGTATCCATCATTATATCCATACAAATAAAGTGTACATGAATAATGATTTATACCATAGCGTGAAAACGATAAGCCATACGTATGAATCCATAGTGATATTACTTGTTTTAGGATGGGAAAAAGGAGTAATATTGTTGTACAATAATTATAATAAAATCTCATAATGTATAAGGTAATTTATTTACTATTTTATTTTGGATGTAATAGATAAATAGGAAGTATAAGAATAAAATATCATTGAAAGAGGTGATAAAACAATTACCTCTTTTTGGGTGTTGTCTTTTAATTTTCACAAGAAGACCCCATAGGATGAATTTATACCCAATGTTTATCATATATGATTATGTGAGGGATTTTGGATGATTAAATGGGTAGGTCTTGGCCTAGATAATGTCATTTGGAGGTGTGAATTAACGGGAAGGAGAAATTCCCTTTTATATGAGAGGTGAGGGACACTTTTGGAAGATCTTAAAATATCAATTTATTATAAATAGATTTTCTGTTTAAAATAGATCAAAAGTAATTTATTTATAGAATAATATTAGTATGGGTATAAATCCACTCATCTAATGAATTGTAGACATGTTTATGTCATGTAATTAACCATATCTTTTGGATTTAACCCTCAGTTAAAGAGTCTATCTCTTACCGTGTCATCTTATATTTTTACACTATATGGTTAATATAGTTACTATAAAATTATAAGAGAACACAAATTGGGTAATTAATGACATATTTTACATTATAAAAGTTATTTTACAAGACTAATATTTTTGTTACAATTAAATCATTTAATAAAATAGTATTTAATTTAAAATATGATTTTTGTTTATTTTAATACCTTTAAATATTTCCATTTTTTAAAATATCTAACCAACATGATAAATTAAAAAAAATACATAAAATATGTAAATAACATGTATAAGTTATCTATAAAATTAGTTTATTTTATTAAATAAGAAAAATTCTATTTATTTTAATATTTTTAATATCTTTTGTTTTGACATCTCAATTAAATAAAAAATTAATACATCATCATTTTGTCACCATTTAAATTAAATTTTTATTTTATTAGAATTATAAATAAATTATAATCATGTAGATAAATTTATGAAATTTATAATTAATATTTATTATATAATTTAGCTTATGTATAACCCTAAATTAAAAATGATTTTCTTTATGAAATTTGAATATGACACTTTTAACTATTCTTTAAATAAAACATAATAAATGTATTAATCTATCACAAGTTGGTTAAAAAGGATTATATATTTCAAATAATGTTTATTTTTTGAAAATATAAATATCCAATGAAATTATGACAAGTGTTAGGGTAATTTTAGATTATTATAATATTATTTTTACATTTAATTATCATATATTCCTTCAACCGTGGTAAATAAAATTCAAATGTTAATATTCAACAAAAATTATTTTGACCCTATTAGACCACATTTTTCATCATGATTACAACCATGTATGTTGGAATTTTAAAATTCATTTCACAAAAGTAGTAAAACGATTTTTAATGCTAATATTCTAATATGGCTAGAAGGCGGGTAAAAAGCCGTTTAAAAATTGTTCAATGCCTTTTTATATCTAATTTTATTATAAAAATGATTAGAATAACCTAAATTGAGATTATATATGTATTATTTTTCTATTGTGACTTTAAAACCAACTTAAATTAAAATAATTATGAAAAATCAAGTTTTTCAAAAATAATGCAATGTTTTCACTGTTCATCAATAATTTAATGTTTTTAGAAAATTAGAAAAAAACTCACCCTAAGATAATTTTGATATTCAGAATTCAAAAATGAAGTCGATATTAGCATATTGAATTTCTATGAGTGTCTAAAATAAATATTCTTATTGCTAAAAAAATCACATAAAATGTTGTTCCTTTAAGAAAATAGTATTTTTAAACATATAACGTTTTTACCAATATATAGACATTTCATTATAAATATGTTTTATTTAAGTAAAAAAATTATTAATAACATTTAATTTTTTATTAATATTCATATTACTGTAATTAATATATATGTTTTAAATATATCATTTAAATAATTACAACACAAAAGTGTTCTTACATAGAAACTCAATCTTGTGTGTTATGCAAGCCAAGTAAGTGTTAGGTGCAACACAAGCTATTAAAGATAATGTAAATTAAAATATTTGTTGTGTTCAGTTCTCCCCACCATTATTAAATTGCATCCTCATAATTTAAACTCAGAAACAAAATCAATGGGATGGACTTTTCAAAATATCATTATGAAAATCCAATACCAGAAAATAGATTAATGAGACCACCATTTTAAAATAAAGGGAAGTATAGAGGTCATAGGAGATAAAACATACTAGGGTTCCATGTAAGAATACATGGACATGAATGAATGTTTAACCACCATGTTCTTATGGAGAGTGGTATAAAACACTATTATAAAAATTTTAACAATCAGAAAGCTATAAATATGTGATGATCTAAGGGAACGTTGGATTCATCACAACATAAATTACAAGGAAAACATTTTTGGTTTTAATATACATTCCATAGAGTTTAGTTATTAATTTAATCCATAGAATAAAAACAAAAGGAATCATACTTACATGAAAAGTAGAGTTCCGTCCTTTAACTAATCTCTACCACAAACTCATCTCTCTCTCCAAAATATAATATAATTGAAAACATATTATATTTATCTTAATTTTATATGATTCCTAAAATGAATTTATACATCATATGTCATACCATTTAAATAACAAAAATACATTATGTAAACTAGGACATTGTATAGGCTAGTGGTAGGTGATGAAGCCTTGTCTCACTTCGGTTGGGGCTCTGATTCCTATAGCCCAGGTCGACGTGACGGGTTGTCACCAGACCTATGGGTTCTCATTTTCTTAAAACTTTATTATAATAACACTCCATAAATAATCTTATGAAATGATTTAAATTTAAAAAATATTATCAAATTTTCATCTTAATCCATTCAAACCATTAGACTTGTCAAAAATAGTTTTTTCCAAACTCACTTTCCAAAAAAATTATAAGGAAGGTCACATAACATAATGAAAATATTTTTTTATTTGTCAAGCATGTGAATACCTATATCATGTATTTTTTTTAATTGTAATACCTTGAATTTATATAAAAACCTATTTGAATAAATTTTTGCTTCCTTATTTCTTATGTAAAACCTAGACTGCTGTATATACTCCATAAATCCAAAAATGTTGTAAACTCCAACAATAATGGAATAAATATATCTTTAATTAGTTCCAAGGTAGTCAATAATATCCAATATACTTTCTGAAAATCAATAATCACTTTATTCCAACATCATTATCTCATAAATGTTAAGGGTTATCATTCCCTCAACTATATATTTTCCAAAAAGTTTAAGTTGTATTTGTTTGACGTTACCTGGTACCATAAAATATCAACTACTTAATAAAATAATAATGTAGTACAATACTTAATTATTTTTATAATTCAAATAACCAATACATAATTGATCCAATACACAAATGACATAATTATTAAATAACAATATAAGCAAATTATTCCTTCCTCTTTATCTATGGTATTATCATATCATGATTATTATCCAATAGCATCATCTGGGGTATACTCTGGAGATTGAGGCATTGCTTCATATTGTGTCACTTCATCTTACAGTTTAATCATTGTACATTTGAATCCATTTTCTTACCCTTTAAAAGAAACAATTGGTGTCCTTTTTCCCTACACTTATAATAAACTCCAATTCCCTTCAAGAATTTACGAGGGTGATTATTTAAACAACAAATAAATGTGGAAAATATTTCTTTCCCTCATCCCTTAATCCATAATTTTATCTGTCATCTTTTTATTTTCAAGCTTCACTTCAAATCCATAGGGCACAAATAATTCTTTACATAACTTATTAACACATGATAATATTTCCTCATATGATGGTAATACATGGGAGACTATTTTCCTTAAAAATGTTGTCTTAAGAGCATGAAATATAGGATCCTTCTTACACTTTGGAACATATTCATTGGTGGAGTTGTCATTCCATCAACTAGGCACCATTTCAAAATGACTACATACACTATTTTATATCATATCGTAATGTATAATAAAAAAACAAGAAAAATTATAATCATTATTTAAATATTTATAGATATATTGTCACATAATAATAAAAATTATTTCTCTGGGGAAATAATTTCGTATAAATCCTCAAAATAGTTTTTAATGTAAATGTGAATTATCTTAAGAATATACCCCAGGAGTGTCAATCTAGGTTCACAGTAATCCCCAATGTCATGTACCAGGTTACCCCGAATCAAGCCCGGAATACCTTGTTGGAGTTGTTATGCCTAGGTGTATCTTTTCCAAAACCATGACCACGTGTTCTATCCATACAAATATTTATTGTTTTTAAGACCCACACAATATCTATTTTACCAAAATTATGGGATATTCTTCTATACATATCCTCAATATATATCTCAAAGTTATGAAACCTAATCTATTCATTCTAATTCTATTTTCCAATGTTGTTTTCATGCATCCTATAATAACAACTATAATTCCCTGTCCCCAAAATCATTGATATTGTGCATTATTTTAATGCATTGACATGATTGCAATGAATAAAATATAGAAGGACCGATTAGTTTACCAGTCCATGAAAATATGTTACATATATGAACATTACATTGTAATTAAAAATATAAAATAAAACATTATTAATCCTTTTATAATTCCATTATTCTCCATGATTAACCCTACATATCAAACATAAAACACTTCTTGGCATCCTGTGAAAATAAAACCAAAGAAAGGGTTGAGCTTAGATGCTCAGTAATGTTAGACAATACACCAAAAGATTTCTTAAATAACCATAAACATTACGGCAAGTATAAAACTGAAATGAATACCTTTTAATCATAATATTCAGCATAATATGAAAATAATAAATCAAATAATCCCATTTAAACTTTCGCATTGATATTATAATAGTCGAGTAATCACATGAAATATCAATAAGTAATCTCATAATGAGGAAATGAATAATGGTGGACATCATAACCATAATTTCAAGGCATCATGCCAAGACCATTACTATACCATCAAGGCCTTGTTCCGAGGCACTTTTTTGTTGGATTAGAACTACCAATGCATCAAGGGGATATCGAGGGCCCCACCCATCACATAGTAAGTCCAATTTATTCCTATTATAGAAAAGGTGAAAAATAACATAAACATTCATATTAAAACTAATATACGAAATGTTAATACATTATCCATAAACCATGAATGGTATAAGAATAGAATATCCACAATCAAATATATCTTAAACACTTCAATAAAATATGTAATATTGTATCATAATAAGAATAAAATCCAACAATGTATGTTGACATAAATGAAAATAATTTAATAAATTCATTAATACTCTATGAGGAGAATATCAGATTTTTCATTGAACTCATTTAGAAGACGTGAAATTTTATAAGAAAACATTTATTTTTAATATAACCATGTATGATTTAATGGGAAGAATAAAAATGTTTTGGCTATATAATAGAAGAATCAAGCCGTTCACACCATATACGTGAAAAAAATTGATTCCATAACATGAGGAAAAGGTTGTAAAGTATCTCATTAGGAAAATTAAAGACAGATCCAGTTAGTAACGATTTATATAAAGAAAAAAATGGTTAAAAATTACTTTATACTATTTTTCATGATATTTTGAAAAAAATTTTAAGAAACATGGATATGGATTATGAATATGTCCTAGTAGATACTTACGTATAACAAATCTTAGATAATAAAGAGATTGTGAAATTAACCCTTATATAAATCCCTTAAAAGTATGAATTTATAAAAAAAATTAAATGAACATAAATATAGACATAAAATTTTATTTATAATACATTTATATCCATATAATTAGCTTTGTAAAATAATATCAATAATATTGAAATGGAGAAATGATTAATTCTTTAAAAATTCAAATAATCCCATACAACTTTGAACATTTAAGTGATAAGTCCAATATCATCTAATTAATCTTCAAATACCAAAATGATAAATATATTCATGATATCAAATATAATAGCGGATGTACATACACCACACACAAGAAACAGGTGGAGAACAGGGCTTATAACTCCCCGAAATTAAAATTGAGACGGAATTCCCTAACATTGGGTCTGATACTCTCCATACGTGTCTGAAAATCCTATATAATGGTTTTAAACATATTATTAAAATCTAATAGAATAATAATAATAATTTTGATATCCTATTTTATTCATTTATAACTTTATATTACCCAATGATTAATAATTTCGAGTTAAAACAACATTTCAGGTAATAATTACTTTCATTATCGTACGAGTTTTGACCAATTATTTTTGAACTTATAACTTAGATCATGATTTCATTACCTAAAAATTTCATAAAATTATTTATATATGATATATATTCCGGATATACGTATATATAATAGATAGATATATTAAATGGAATACACTGTTCATTGTGATGGTAGGTTGTACATACGTATGAACGTTGTTTCTATTTTCTTATCCTATTGATGTAAGTTAATTGAATATATGTACATATATATATATATTTACCATAATAATATTATTTCATGTATTGAACAGTAATTTAAAATAAATTTTTTTATAATCATTCTTGAATAGTGAACATCGAAGATGAATCTCATCGCATCATGGAGACGGTAAGTCATACATACACACTAGTGACATTATCATTTCCATAATCGTTAAATGGTATAGAACTGGATGGAATATGAATTGTACATAATAAATATCATTTTATATTTATTATTTACATCCTTTATATCCATCATTATTCTAATAGAAATAATATTTACACGAAAAATAATCTACACCATGACGAGGAGACGGTAAGCCATACATATGAACACATGGTGATATTATTTCTTATAGGATGGGTAAATGAAGAAATTTGGTTGTATCAAAATTATAATAACATCTCATAATTTATAAGGTACATGTATTTATTATTTTAGTATAGAAACAACAAATAAATTTAATGTATAAGAAGAAAAGAACCTTGAAAGTGGTAATAAATCTATTACTTCTTTTCCGGTGTCCCCTTTTTATTTTCCCAAAAGGACTCCTTATGATGGGTTTTTCCCAATGTGTAGCCTTTTAGATGATTTGAGTGATTATAGGAGAGTAAATGGTATGTTTTTGGGTGATCCAAATGGATTTGGAGGTGAGAATTAATATTTTTACACTATAGGGTTAACATTGTTACTCTAAAGTGCCAAGAGAACCGAAATTGGATCATTAATGACATATTTGAAAATATAAAAGTTACTTGTCTGAACCTCATATTTTTATTATATTTATATCATTTAATAAAATAATATTTATTTTATAATATCATTTACGTCAATTTTAATACAATTCATTATTATCATTTTTAAAAATATAAATCATACATGATAACATATAAGAAAGATTACAAATAAGTTACTAACATGTATAATTTATCTATAAAATTATTTTATGTAATTAATTAAGAAAAATTATATTTATTTTAATATTTTCTATATCATTTATTTGACATCTCAATGAAATAAAAAATTAATGCATCATCATTACATCACCATTTAATTTAATTATTTAATGTATAAAAATAATAAATAAATTTTAATGATTTATATAAATTTATGGTAATTATAATTAATATTTATAGTAGAATTTATCTTATATATAGCCCTATATTAAAAATTATTTAGTTATTGAAATTTGAAATTGACACTTGTAAATCTTCTTTAAATAAGATATAATAAATGCCTTAATCAAAAAAAAGTGGCTTAAAAAGGTTAATATTTTCAACATATGGTTGAATTTGTTCTAAATTTTCATATCCTGTTAAATTAGGATAAATGTTAGGGTAATTTTAGATTCTTATAATGTCATTTTTACCATTAATTACCAAATTTTTCTTTGACTGTGGTAAATATAATTCAAATTTTATTATTCCCATTAAAATATTTTTATCATATTAGGAAACAAAATATCCAAATTATAACCATATATGATATATTTTTTTAAATTCAATTCACTAATTCAAAAAAATTATGTTTAATGCATATCTTCTTATGTGGCTAGAAGGTGGGTAAAAAGACATGGAAAAATGTTCATTGAATTTTTGTATCTAATTCTATTATAAAAATGTTTCCAATGTCCTAAATTGAGTAAATATATTTATTATTTATCCACTATTACTTTAAAACCAATTTAAACTAAAATCATTATGAAAATGTAGTTTTTTAAACAATAATGCAGTGTTTTCACTCTTCATCAAAAAATTAAGGTTTTCCGAAAAATACAAAAAATTTAACATAAGATAATTTTGATATTTTATATTAATAAATGAAGTCTATTATACAATATTAAATTAATATGCGTGTTTAAAATTAATTTTATTATTATTCACAAAAGGACATAAAAAGAAGTTCTTTTAAGAAAATAGTACTTATAATCATATAATATTTTTTACCGAAACATAGACATTTTAATATAAATATATTTTATTTATGTAAAAAAATTATAAATAAAATTTTTAATTTTAAATTTATATTCATATTACAATATTTAATGGATATGTTATAAATAAATCATTTAAATAATTACAACGCAAAAGTTTTGTTTCATTGAAACTCAATATTTCTTATTACGCAATCCAAGTCAGTGTTGCATGCGACATAAGCTATTCAAGAAAACTTACCTTGAAATATTTGGGGAGTTACATCTATCATACCGAGAAAATAATGCCACCGATTTTTATACCATCTACTCAAAAATTTAAAAAAAACTGTTTCAATGTTTTATCACCTGGATTAGTGGAGTTCAGAGATTGTTTAATTAGTTTTGAGCCGCTGCGTGTTTTGAAATGTCATCAAACCATAAACACATCATATTCTATTTTCCTAGGTAGACCACACATCTAATTTATTTTCCAACTCCGCATAAATTTCATAAATAATTGAATTCAATTGTAGTATTATATCATTCCATTTTTAGGTTGTTTCTATGGATCCGAATGTTAAACTCGTGTTTTGGTGTTTTAGGACACTAAAAGTGTGATTTTCGATCCTCTAAAACAAACGCCAGCTCAGATTGGTGTTCCATATAGTAAACAATTTCACAATTTACTCTATTATTGTTTTCATCTAATTTTTATAGATTTCGGATTCTATTCGGTTGGGATTGACCCCCGAACACACCTTTTTAAAGGGTGTCGAACCATTTGAAACCACATATTCAGTCATTTTGGGTAGACGGCACATCTAATTGAAATTTAACCTACTTTTATACAACAAAAATAATTATAATATGGCTTTAATATGATTTAAAATCCATTAAAAGTTCATTTATGTAGATATTACCATTAAACACATGTTTTGGTGTTTTATGACACAAAAAGTATGTTTTTCGTCATCCGGAGAAAACAACACCTCAAATTGACATAATATCTACTCAACCATTTACCAAATCACACTACAATAGGTATTATCATTTTAAATTGTATAGAACTCATTTAATTTATTGAATTTTAGTCTAACTATCAACTATTATATTTCCACTGTGTACATTATTTTTGACCATGTGATTTAGATCTATTTTAAATTGATCAATAATAATACAATATGACCATTATAAGGATTGTGAGAGATAAAAATAGGTAGTAATATTTTACACAATAATACTTCCCCTTATTATAGTTTAATATCCAAATAACTAGTATAATATTATCTACCCTCTCAAATTTGTTATCTAGATTCAGAATCCTGGCCAAATATTATGGGTTATCCATTAAAAAGTATTTCATTTAGAATCACACCATATATCATATTAATGTAAAATATCACTTAAATTTTTTGGATGACATGGTGGTCTTAATTAAATTTAGAATAAACTCAATTAAAAGTTTCAATGAAAAGGGTTCAAAAAAATATTGTATGAGAAATTCAGACATTTGGTATAGGAAAAACTCCTAATCCAGCAAGCTTAAAACACAAAAAAGCTAGATAAAAGTTGATATTTTTGAAACAATCACCACCAAACTATGGTCATAAAATGAAAACTCATTAGAGGGGTCAAAATAACTTTATTAAAGCCATAATTCTAAATATTCAATGGAAATATAAGGCTTTACACACTTCAAAGCATTAATATGATGATATATTTCTTATACCATATTATTTATATTTGAGGGAACAATATAAAATAACTCAGGGAGATAAAAAATGTTTTATCCAAACTAATAATTTTAGTTTAATGAGAAATTAACAACATAATTTTCATGGAATTTTGAGGAAAAAAACTAAATTCAATTGATATAGATAATGAAACTCTGATTATTAAATAACATTTAATGAAAATTCTATCTAAACTATTATAAAATATATGTGGGATAATTTTATAAAAACAACAAAGGATTTTATAAAAAATAGTCAATTAAAATTTTCAATGATAGATACAAGGTTTTTTTAATTATCTAAAAATATCAAGGCATGCATTAAAATAGTTAATTCCCAAGTGGAGCTGCTCATAATAACAAATTGTGAAAGTGAGTAAGAAATGATGCAAAAAAATAATGAGATTATCCCAATATAGTGTGACATAAAAGTAGATTAATGAAATGAAAACAATATATAATAAACAAACCCATTGGAATGTATGTGTGTGTAATTTAATTGGAAAGTCATGTTAAATTTGTAGAATTGGAACACACCTCAATTGGAGAAGAATACTCAAAAGAATCCACTAGAATTATACACTTGGTACAAGAATAATTTATTGATGGAGATAATGGAAAAGGTGCTGGAAACTAAAATTCAATGCACTGTATAGGATTTATGATCAAAGAACGGATGTAATCCAAAATAATATAAAACAGTCTTGGATGAGGTGGATTTTTTAATATAAGAGTTGGAAAAATTTGTTATCATAGTTCTGACCAAAAAAGGGTATTGGAAGTGGATCAAGAAGTTAAAAATAGATGTGAAAATTCATTTACAATATTAAGGGAAACTCACTATTATGTGTAGATTTTGGATTATAATCTTTAAAATGTATAATTTAATGATGAGAAAATAACCCATTATAAAATAAAACTCCATAGTTTTTATGAATTTAGTTTCATTTATTAGATAAAGGACCAGGATAAGTAAAATAATAAGCTTTATTGTGCCATATCACTTATTTTTTTAAGATAACATGGTCATATTCATTAATACTATATGAAACTCAATTAAAAATGTTTTAATTCATTTTTTTAACATATGATCAACACAATTACTGGAATAATCAGAAACTAGAGAATTAAATTCATCTCTTTTGGATTAAGGATGACATATGAAAAAAGATTCAAATCGTCAATCCCAATGAATGCAATTACAATAACAGGAACCCAAAAATATATCATAATAATAATTGAATCAATTCTTCAATGATTAATTTTGGACACAAATCAGGATGGTATATATCACAAGGGAAGTTAGTCTAGGATGGATAATCCAAATAAGGAGGGTGGAATTAAACTAAAAATGATCAAGGAGACCATGTAGGGATATAAGGATAAACAATTTTAATGAAGTATCAAGGAGGTATAGTGACAATATTTATATCTATTTTTTAATTGAAGAACACAAAAAAATATTTGGGACAGAGAAGAGAATAAGAAAATTCAGAAAAACATTGAGTGTCGATGCCACATCTGTTTTATTATAGAATATGTGGTGTCAATGCCAAAAAATCATTGTAGTTTAAATATAATATAATTCTCTTATATTTATTAGAATATTATGTACAATAATCAATAAAAAACAGATTTAAATTATTCATATGAAATTAAACATTAAATATTAAAATGGTAGCCAAATTACCTGATCAATGAGGTGCATCCTTATCTTGATCAGCTATGAACTCAAGACGATATCCACAATCAATATCCAATGTCTATAACATATATAAATATTATTTATATTAATCACATCAATAAAATTAAATATGTGTATGGTTTGTTTTCTTTTCTAATAGTGGATCTTGTCGTGTTCCATAAACAATATGTTGGCTCATCACTTCATTGATACATGCTAACATCGTTGATAATCTCTCCTCAAACTCTGTATTTATCTTTTGAAATCTCTCATCTATACTATAATACATAACCTACATTATATCATCTATCATAGTCCATGTGTGCATCTTTGAATGTTTAAATGACCCCATTACCTCTTCTCTAACAACTGAAATTCATGGTACACCAGTTCCTAATGAAAAAAAATAAATATAACTGTCACACCCCGCAACATTATATCTATGCAAAGTAAAATGACGTTTCTCCTTTATAACCTCTTCTAATACATCAAAAAACTAATCCAGTAGAATATTAATAATTATTTTAATTATTAAATTTGAATAATTTATATGAAATAAAAATACACATTTATTAAATAAATATCATACTATAACACTGGATACATTAAGACCACCCGACCTGATGAGTACTCACCCATAGCAACATTTAATTGGTTGTATCACCTTGGTGGTGTAACTATATGTAAGTTGTCCACCAAATAAATATTTATATTCAGGGTACACTAAAATATTCATAATATATAAATAATAATTAAATTCTAAATGTACATCATGTATAAGATCTTACACGTATTGAGAACCATGTTTGGAATGTGTTCCCTACACCACTCGATTATGTGACTTACAAGAAGACTCAGTTAGAATTCAAAAAATTAATTTAGTATAAATGTGAAATCATATTTTCATTTATTGTTTAAAATAAATAAATTTTACCATCGTCTCCTTACTCGACCAAAAAACAACCAAAACCTACAACTTTACAGGAAGAACACCCCGAGGGACTCCCTATAGAAAGTTAGGAACATCTACAAATGGAATCCAATTATCTATATTCACCCATCCCATTGTATCTTTCCTTAATTTCATGCATTTTCTGATCCATACTACTCGAAACTCATCTATAGATGATGTCAAATTATTTTTAAAAACAATTTGGTAATAGCTATGATAATTATAAAAAGAATGTCTGAAAAAATTAAAAATTGAATTTCCTTATACCTCCATAAAAAATATATCAATCATATCCTAAGGGAATGATTTACAATCATGATTTGTTAAAGATAATTTTTTTTACCATGTATCATTTTCCCCATCTAAGTAATCAATATACCCACACCCTCTCTAACTAGATAAATGGTGTCATCAAATAACACATCCAATCGAGCTCTGAAGTTCCCCGGACAAACCCCCTAACAGAACCCCCACATCTACTATATGACACACAATGTCCAAATAAACCTAAATCCATAATAAATTTAGAAATAATAAAAATTAAAATTAAAATTTAGAAATAGTTAGTGGAATATACTTACAGAAAATTACAATGCATTAATTTTAATTAATGAAAACATACTCTTTCCCATAAAAGGTGGTGGTTTCACCCGATGGTTGATTGTAGGGGGTTTAGTTCTATAAAATCATCTATTTCTGGTTTACGGATTATGAATTTTTTTCAACATGTTCAATTCATAGAGCTGGAAACACCCAATAGTTCTCCTATCCATGATTCATGGACATACATTCCCAATGCAGGCATTCACTGGGTAACATAGGAAATTATATTTTAAAACTATCATTGGTTGATAGGATGGGAAGTTGATCTCCTGAAAACCATTTGGTGAAATTATTTTATATTTTGGAACCCTCTTATAGATTAAAGATGTGTTCTCTAAGCCTTAATTTATTCTCATGTAGTTTACCATCATGTGGAATGGACATCTATGCGGAAGGTGCCTAGTCAATCTTTTTTGTGGGACATACATCGAGGTGGATCATGGGACCTGACAGAGAGGTGGTCTCTTATGTGGGGGAATGATATTACATGTGATATGGCCTAATAAGGGTGGATTTGGATGATGGGTTTGGACCATAGGGAGGCCTCCTACATATCCTTGTTATTTAAGAATTAAATCCCACATAGTTCGGTATGTTGGGGCCTACACATGATAGCATCCCAATGAAGGGGGTATAATTGGGGATTACACAAAATAGGATGGGCATTACAATAGGATTTCTCTTGATCAGATTTGATGTGGTTATTATGCATGGGAACTGCCCATTTGGTTTGTGGTTGGGACTTAAATGTGTAGAGAATGTCCATTCTATGTTTGGAATGATGTGGATATCATGATCTCCACTATCCTATAACACTATTGGATTCATGCTCAATGTATGAAACAAGAAGAATAAGTGTATCTAAAGTTCACACGACATGTTAGGAATCGTCCCCTGGGGCCCATGTCATGACTACTTCAAGGCTGCCTTCTATAGACCAGGGGTTAGCAACTAGCACTAAAAAGGAATGTATCAAATAAGGGAAGGAATTGACTAAAAACCTATAAAAACACATATAGGTCACACTACACACATGTAAAACACAATGGAAGAATAAAGGTACAACCATAACTAAAAACCACCTTTTAATGTAAAAGTAAGTAATGAAAGTAATGGGGCCAGAATACAAGCCCAACTGAAATTTAAGTATAGCTAAAAGAAAAACCTTCTTCTATGGTTGTCCACCAAGGATCCTACCAGAAGGGTAGGTACTGTTGGTCACTTCATCTCTCCACGTCAACTGGTTACCTTCGTACACCATCTATCAATCAAATTCGAGCACCATCTAGCCCCGACTCCTAAAGACTCAGTCATGCTATCCATCATCTGCACAAGACACAATAAGGTGCATGCAAAGACCATGCAGGGGTGAGTACAAAAAAAACCCAGTAGGGACCCCAAGACCCTGAAAGGTCTCCCAGAATTCAAAAAAGTAACAACCACAATGAATTATCTAAATCACTAAGCACAAGTAAAAGAAATATAACATTAGGTATAACATTAGTATAGTGGTAGATATGATTAGTCGAAAATCGTGATCATCTTATTCTATCAAGAGACTCTACTACTGACCCACGCAAGATTGGTGTGTGTTGACACACAAAGGATCGCTGAGTTCTAACCCACACAAAATCATTAGGCACGGGCCCACACAAGATAACTGAGTGTTGACCCACACAGGATTGATAGGCGCTAACCCACACAGAATCGCTGAGCAATGACTCGCAGAGGACCGATAGGTGCTGACTGACATAGGATCGCTAAGCGTTGAACCGCACTAGAATGATAGGCACTGACCCACACATGATCACTGAGTGCTGACCCACACATGATTGATAGGTGCAGACCCACAGAGGATCTATGTGTGCTGACCCACACATGATCGATATACGCTGACCCAGACGGGATCAATGAGCGCTGACCCACATAGGATCGATAGGCGCTGACCCAAACATGATCACTGATCGCTGGCCCACATAGGATCTGTATGTACTAACCCACACATGATCATTCTTCATTCACCATGTCATAGCCAGCCACTGGATTCCCGCACATAGCACACATGATTCTAGGAGGATCCTCTCCTCAAGATATCTGTTTTCCTCAGCCTCAGTGAAGTCCCACAAAGAAGTAACCCGATGATCCTCTATGTCATAAGGGTTCCAATGCAATAGATGACGCATCCAAAGGACACCCAGTCATTATGATATAGGCATTTTAGTACCGAGGGCCCAGTTGGATTGGGGGTTCGATCCAACCCAACCATAATCAATCATTCTTTAAATTCAATTTGGAGTATCCCAGAAGGACCACCTCATCCTAAGGGTTCTGGAGCCACCTAGGGTTTGTTAAAAAGATGTCTAGTTTAGGAGATATACCCCTTTAAGAGAAACTAGGCCGTATGTGGGTCCGGGTCAGGTCTGACCCAGCCCACCGGGCCTGACCCGAAAGGGCTAGGCTAGGCCCGATTTGGCTAGGCCCGGTCTAGCCCACTGTGTTGCGGGCTTAGCCCAAACCACCCATCTGGGCATGGGGGTCTGCACACCTTTTGAATGGAACATAGTCTATTCAGTTCTTCAAACAGGAAACCCCATGCTAGCACTGCCCCATCTAGCTAACCAGTCTGTTGGACCGATCCAAGGGGGACTCGTGGTCTGGGTTTTCCTCCATCACAGCAGGAGCCACAACACTTCCTATGTGGCATCGCTTTGGATGCTGCCGCTTCCTCTATGGCACCTCACCCTAACGTGTCATCTAATGTCAATGTGGCTGGAAACAAGTGTCTTCCCCTAACTTCCACATCACGTTCAGGTACTACCACCATCTTGTGGATGGAGGGAGCCATCTACCGCCTCTTCTGGTCACCGGTGATGCCACACTCGTGATGCTTCTATAGGCCACCAGTGAACATCTGTTGGTCTGATTCTCTTCTCGTTTGTGCCGACGGGCCTCCTGAGACGCCACATACCCTACGCAACCCTCAGTTTTTCCTTGCCACTGTATTTCTTGGGTACCCCTGAAGAATGAAACCAACGTATGTTCGGTGGAGGGTCTGAGCTTTGTTTGGTTCGGCCCAAGCCCTCCACTTTAGTGTTATATCATGGAAAGAGTTCAAAATCATCAAGAGTATATGAATAATAAAACTATTAAAAAACCACTACTTGAAACTCATTGGAAAATGTTTCGGATGAAGAAGAAGGGTCCTCATTCAAAGCATGTTCATTGGCGTTCGTCGATCTCTAGATCGAATCCACCAAAGGTCTTCGAAGCTCTTTTCTATATTGGTTAAAGACGTTTTTGGTTCTTCATCAGAGGTTCCTCTCATGAGTGACCAAAACCCATGCTCACGAATTGTTTAAATAGAATAGAGGGAACCTCTCATGTTGCATGTAATTAATGGTGTTCCTTAATGAACCAAATTTAATTGTCCATTAATTCAATGAAAAACTTGGTCACACAACCCAAGGTTCATGTCATTAAATTAATTCCATTCAATCCTGACTTTACACTATAGTCCCGCCACCCCCGATCAATGGTTACAAGGAAAGAAAATAATAACATTGGGGTTTTTTTCGTAAATCCCAAAAAATCAACTTTTTCTTTCGAACCATGGATATCAAATTTAATCTTCACATAAAATAATCCCAGCACTGAGAGTTCATATATGCCCTCATATTTTTAATCCAAGCACTGGTTGAAATTATAGAAAATTTTTCTCACACGTTTACTGAACATATGTTAGAAAAACAACAAAAATTAAAAATCATTCACCCTCGTCCCGAACCGGGCAAGATTAGGTTCCATCAAAGAGGGAAAATTCCATAAAAACTAAACGTTACTATCAAATTTTAAATCTGAATTACCATTGAGAAGTTATGGTTTTAATAATAAAATAGTTTTTACTTAATTATTTTCTTTATGGCCAAAATCTAACTTCCACTGTTGGAACACATCGACCAATGTTAGTATCTACCTAAAGAAATCATACTCACAAGAGCTTAGTCATGGTATCCTATATTTAATCAGAGTCACCATTTTTAATATAGAAGAAATTTAAAAATAAAATAATTATATTTAATTATTTTTTTATCTGCTATTCCATTTTTTGGTTTTCTCACTGGAGGCCTATGCCGAATCGACTTATGTTGCGCCTAGGGTAAACTTTCCATCCTGAACACAATAGTGCTCTCATATTTCTATTTTAGGCTCCCATTTAATAGTTATTCCACATTTTCATGAAAACCACTCATGCGTGATATTTAAGTATTATCATTTTTCAACAGATCATTCTGGGCACTTTGGATATTGGAATATCATGACGTCAAATTTTTCGGTCTCAAAATAATTCCATTTAATTTAAAAAAAAATTATACGCAAATTCAAAGACATTAAATTCTCCCCACCATAGGTATCTACATCCTTAAAATCTAAAACAATGGAAAATCAAATAAGTGGGGGTAGTGAACAGGAATCTGATCCTCCCACTCCCTTATGATCTCTTGGAGATTCTCATCTTGCCACCGAACTTGCACTAGAGGAATCGACCATCCATGAAGGACCCACTTCTGTAGACCCTCTATCTCTACTGGGAAACTCCACAAAAGTGACCACATCGTTAATCTCTAGCTCTTCGCAGTCAATGACAAGTGATGCGTCATGCACATATCTCTTCAGCTTCAACATGTAGAAAACATTATCCACTCGGTGCATCTATGGGGGAAGAGCTAGGAGGTATGCCACCTCACCCAATCTACTTAGAATCAGAAAGGTCCGTTGAACCATGATGAAAACTTTCCACCCTATCCAAATCTCCACAATCCTCATCGGGATGAGAACCATAGGAAGACATGGCCTCCCTCCTTAAACTCTAAGGGTCTCCATCTCATGTCAGTAATAGTCTTTTCCTTTCTTTGTGCAGTATTCAACCAATCTACGATGATTTGTACCTTCTCAATGGTAGCATGTACCAACTCTGGACCAATAAGTGCTGACTCCCCTGGGATTGTCCAGTATAGAGGTGATCTACATGGTCACCCATATAAGGCTTCAAATGGTTTTATACCGATAGTGGAGAGATAACTATTGTTGTATGTGAACTCCACCAGTGGTGGGTGATCCTCCAAACAATGACCAAAATCCATGACACAAGAACAAACCATGTACTCAAAGTTAAATGTGGTTTTCTCCATCTGACCACCAGTATGGGGCTAAAAAGTTGGGCTCAAGCGTGATGAAACCTAATACTCCACTTTCACTTGCTGACAAGTGAGGAATCATGAAATAAAATCTACCACCACTTTCATCATTCCTGCAAAATAGTACTAACGTTATAGGTCCTGGTACATCTTTGTCACACCTAGATGTACCACCAAAGGGGATTTCTGGGATTCTATCAACAACTCCCCTTGTAAAGTTACTGGTACCACAGAGCGTTCCCTAAAAAGGATGGCATGCTCCCCACCTATCAAAAATACCACAGGAGTCTGTCCTGAGGATATCTGAGCACATCCGGCCCTGAAGTCAACATCCATAATATGTACATCCCTAACTCACTGCAGGAGTGGGGCAGTGACAGTCATAGACTGGAGGTAATCTGTTCCATCACTATCCATGAAGGATATCTGCATCACGTTTAGATTCCCTGTCACCTCACTTAGCAGCTGTAAACCAGACCTCCTACTGATTGCGTTTTTCTCCATGTCCCCCTTCTCAAGAGTACATACTATCTTGAAGTCACAGTCATGGAGTAACTCAAACCATCGACGTTGTCTCAAATGATAAAAATCCTATGGGAACCTTTCCATCCATGCGAAAGACTACTTATTTTAACTAATTGTTGTTCCCATGGACCCATTAGTAGTGGAAAGTAATTCTCCAGGGCCACTTGGTTAATGTTCTAGTAATCAAAACACAACCTAGAACCCTGGGTCTTACTAAGCCCTTATTTTTCAAGTCACCCAACTATAATCTCATCTCCTGGAGTTCCGTCGGATCCATCTGATATGCAGTTATAGATATTGTTGTCGTCCCTTGGTACAAGCCAATGCAGAAGTCCCTCTCCCAAAGGGGAGTTTATCCATGAAATAAATTTAGAAATAATGTTCCCACACTCTTACACTACTATTAGCAACTGAAAACTCAACAATCCTAATGTTATGAGGGTTAGGCTAGCCGATCGGATGCACCCTCCTATGCATGAGTTAATCCCATGCTTCCTGGGTTTCTTTTTTCACCGAAAAAGGAAAACCTCATTCAAATACTGTAGATATACCACATCCTTTTTTCTAAAATAGTAAATCTGAGCATGAACTGTGGATAATCAGTCCATACGCAAACTAACGTTGTAGGGCCTCGACACTTCCACCAAGAGTTTCCAACTAAAACTCTTTCCGCAAGGGTCATATCACACCATTGACATATGTGTGATTATTGAGTCTCCTCCCATAGGTATATCTAGACATAAGGGCCAATTAAATGGTTTAACTAAAAACTCTAGGTCCTGAAAAATATTTGTGATAAGAAGGAATGATTAGTACCTATCTCTATTAATACGGTAGCTATTAGTTGGCACATACCATACCTCAAATCATTCTTAGGGCCCTTGGGTCACACTCCTTGACCACTTGTAGCTACTCCCATCCCTTTTCCTCAAGCTCCTTGATCATGGTGGGGACCACATTTGGGTGGTGGTCATATGTTTTCAAAATGTATACCACCTCTTACTACTATACTAAATCCTCCTCCATGTCTTCTACCCTACAAAATCATCATTTTGTATCAATTCCTCTTCCCAAAACATTTTTACATTCCCATGTATCTAATACTGATGTTGATTTCTTACAATCCCTCTTCTAACACTTATTGGTTGTATCTGCTCATCCAGATAACTTTCAACCCCAAAGATTCCCTCTAGCACCCTAACATAAGTAGAAATGCATAGATGAATAATATTGGTTTGGATGTCCCAAAAATAATCTCACTCAGAGGTCCTAGCCCTGAATCACAGGTCATAACGTATCCATCGAGTACCTGGAAAGGTCATTATGCCTCGAAGAATACTCAGATTTTGACATGTCATCCTGCTGAATCTGTAGAATCTCATGGGAACAAATAATCCATATATTTTTATGGAAAGATAACCCTTCTTTGAGGAAGGTTCTCAAGATTTTTCCATTTAAATGTCACCTCGTCGTAAGATCAGGGTAATATAAAACATGTCATCACCATGTAATGCGATGTAGAACGTTCACTACCCGGACCACCATCAGATCGAATGTTGCCCTGACTAGATGGAAACTCAGTCAGCAACTCAAGCCAGTCCTTAGATGCATGTGAGTTGGGATCGCCTCCGAAACTGAAGGGTTTCTATTACTGAAACTTTTTTAATGCACATAGGTAACATGTGTCATCTACCAGTAGTGTCAGTAGTTACTGCTAACCAATAGGTAGTGGTATTTCTGGGATACAACCCGATGGTACCATCTCGTGCAATGGTCTCTATACTAAAGCCTCATCACTCTATGGATCATCTTCATGGTCACACACTAGAATCCTGGCTAGCTATTTGCATGGAGGCATCTTGATATAAAATTGAGATGAACCATAGTCAAAAGGTCATACCTGGTAAGTTGTCTCAAAAGATATAAATATAAATACATTTTCAAAACACATGAAACTAGTTTTTTTTGTACCGAGTTAGAAAACAAAATGTAGGGTCCTGGTGTATGGATACATCAGTCATCGCACCAACACTGGACTCCCTATACTAAAAGCTGAACTGAAAACACTAAAACTATTGAATCATCAATAATAAGGCTCTTAGTTCCTTTGGAAGAACGGACCGCCCTTTGAGTCCACGTTTTCACGTCATGTCCACCAGGGCCCATTCTGTGACTACCCCAAACCCGCCTTCCATAGGCCATGGGTTGGCAAGTTGAACTAGAAAAGAATATCCCTAAAATAGGAAGTAATTTTCTCAAAACATATACACACCCAAATAGGGCACACTATGCACATGTAAAAGGCAGCGGAAGAATAAAGGTACAACCACCACTAAAAACCACCATTGAGTGTAGATGTATGTACTGAGTGTAAAGGGACTAGATTAAAAGTCCAAAAAAATGGGAGTACAGTGAAAAGTTAAAACAGCTCCGGAGGTTTTCCACCAAGGATCCTACCCAAAGGGTAGGAATAGATCATCACTGCAGCTCTCCACGTCAACCGGTAACCTCCATACACCATATTTCAATCACCTCTAAGCACTGTATAGCCCTGAATCCTCAAGACATAGTCAAGCTGTCCATCATCTACAAAATACACAACATGGTGTGGGAAAAGACCATGAATGGGTGAGTATAAAAATACTTAGTAGGGAACCCAAGATCCTTGAAGGTCTCCCAGAATCCCACAATGGGAAAACCACAAAGCATGAACTCAATCACAAAGCACAAGTAAAGGAAATATCACAGTAGTTATAACATTTTTACCGATTTATAGATGATAAGTTGTAAAGCTAGATCAATTTATTATGTCAAGAGGCTCTTCTTCTAAGCCACACAGGATTGGTACGCACTTACCCACATAGGATCACTGAGCGCTGATCTAAACTGGATCGATTGGCGCTGATCCACACATGATCGCTGAGTTCTGACCCACAATTGATCGATTGGCGCCGACCCACACAAGATCATTGAGCACTGACCGAAACAAGACAAATAAGCGTTGTCCCACATAGGATCGCTGAGTGCTATCCCACACAGGATCGATAGGGGACGACATTCATAGGATTGATGAGCGCTAACCCACAGAAGATTGATAGGTACTGACCCACACAGGATCGCTGAGCGCTGAACCACACATGATAAATACCCGCTAACCCACAGGGGAATGATGAGCGCTAACCCATGCATGGTCTATATGTACTGACCAATACAAGATCGCTTAAAGTTGAACCACAAGGTATTGATAGGTACAGATCCACAGAGGATCACTCTTCATTCTCCACGTCACAACCAACCACTAGATTCTCGCACTTAGCAAGATAGATTCTAGGAGGATCTTCTCATCAAGACATTGGTCATGCCTCAACTACAAATATGTCCTAGGAATAAGTAACCCAATTATTGTCCATGTCATAAGGGTTCCCACGCAATAGATTGTGCATCAATCGGATGCCCAGTCTGTAAGTTATAGGAAATTTATTACCGAGAGCCCGATTGGATTTGGGTTTGATCCAACCCAGATGTACTACTACATTCTTAAAAACCCATTTGAAGTATCTCAAAAGGACCACCTCGTCCTAAGGGTTTCAGTTCTACAAATTGTTCATCAAACGAACGTTCTGTTTAGGAGATACATCTCTTTAAAAGAAATTGGGTCGTATGTGGGTTCGGGTCTGGTGCAACCCAACCCGACCCGGTTCGTCTAGGTCCGATCCGGACCACTAGGCCAAGGGCTCGTCCCATTAGACCGGAATGTCCTGCTGGCTGGGCACAAATCTCTAGCTGTGCACGGGGGTGTACACCCCTTCTGAATGGACTGAAGTCCATTCAGTTCTTGGAACAGGGGGCGCCAAGCTGGCCCCACCCCCTCCATCTGACTCGTCCATTGGACTTGTCGAGGGTGTGACCCATGGTCTTGATATGCCTCTTCCACAGCCGGATCCATGACACTACCTCCACGGGGTACTGCAGTAGTTCACTTTCTTCCATCAATGCGGCTAAAAAGGTCATCTACACCTGTCTTCCATGGTTCCTTTAGGTGCTGCCCCCATCTCATGGCCGATGAGAGCTGATTGTTGGAGCCGCTACGCAAGCAGTGCGTCCGCGGGCCACCGATGAAGCTCGGGTGGTCCAGTTCTCTTCTAGTTAGTGCCTAAAGGCCTCTTAAGATTCCACCTACACTGAACGACCCTCGTATTTTCCTTTCCACAATATTTCACAGTCGCCCATGAAGAACACATGCAATGTATATTCAGCGGAGGGTCCGGGCCTTGTTCGGTTCGGACCACCCCCACTGTGTTAGCATTATAGAATGGAAATATTTCAACATCATCAAGAGTAGATGAATCAAATAACTCTTAAACACCCCCTACCTAATACTCATTGGAAGAAGTTCTGTATGGGGAAGTAGGGTCTGCATTTAAAGCATGTTTTTTGGTGTTCATCAATCTTCGGAACGTATCCTCCGAAAGTTGTCGAATCTTCATTCTATGTTGGTCGAAGAAATCACCGAATCTTCATCAGAGGTTCCTCTCATGACTCACGAAAACCCATGGCAAAGCTTGTTTTAAATATATTAGAGGGAACCAACCACATTGTATTTCCTTAATGCAATTCATCAGTGAACCGATATTAATGTTCCATTAATTCAAAGAACAGAGTGGTCACGCAACCCAAGGGTCATGCCATAAAATGAATACCATTTAGGCATGACATTACACTGTGGTCCCACCAATTTCGCTCAATGTTTACATGGAAAGAATAAAATAACATTGGATTTGTATTATTATATTTTTTGTAAAAACCAAAAATTAACATTTTCATTTGACCCTTGTTGGTCGATGTTAAGCTTTGCCGAAGTGAATCTCGGCACTGTGAATTCAATGTTTCCCTCTAATTTTTAATCTGAGCACCGGTTCAAAAGATATAAAACTCTGCTCACATGTTTACTGAACGTACCATAAAATTTTCTAAAAATAAATAACATTCATCCTCGATCTACGACGGTCGAGGTTTGTCTTCATCTAAGGGGAACACACCCCCACAAACTGAATGGTACTCTCAGATTTTCATTTTTAATTATCGTTTAGATGTTAAGGTTTTAACTATAAAATAATTTTTACTTAATTGATTTATTTACGGCCAAAATCTAACTACCAATGTTGGCCCATGCCAGCCAATGTTTGTATATTCCTAATGAAAGCATACCCTATCGAGCTCAGTTGGGGTATTATATTTTTAATCTGAGTCACCATTCGTGAGTTATAAGAATTTTAAATATAAAATAATTTTATTTAATTATTTTATTTATGGTTATCTGATTTTAAGGTTTTCTCAATGGAGGTTTGTGCAAACTAAACATAAGTAACCCCTAGAGTAAACATGCTATCCAGAAAGTAATGATGATCTATGATTTCTAACCCAGGCACCCGTTTAAGAGTTATCCCACTTTTCCAGGAAACCTCTCATGTGTGCTATTTAAATATTGACATTTTTTTACGGATCATTTCAGGCACTCCAGCCCTCGAAATCACATGCTTTAAAATTTTACAATCTTAAAATAAATACATTTAAATAAAAAGTTATACATAAATTTAGAGACATTAAATTCTTCTCAACATAGATCTTTATGTCCCCAAAAGTCAAAACAAAGGAATATCAAACAATTGGGGGTACTGAGCATTAATGTGAATCTTTTTATCCCTTGTTCTCTCCTGGATATTCTCATACTTCCATCGAACATGCACTAGATGAATCGACCATCCTAGAAGGACCCAATATTGTTGATCCTCAATATCCTTGGGGAAACTCCACAAAAGTCACCCCATCATTATGGTAAAGCTCTCCCCAGTTGATGATATTCAATGGTTCATGAACATGTCTCCTCAGTAGTGACACGTGGAAAAAATATGCACCTGGTTCATCTGTTGGGGAAGAGAGAGGTGTTACGCCACCTCGCCAACTCTACTGAGAATCAGAAAGGTCTAATGAACATAAGTTATAGCTTGCCACCCCCAAAAAATCTTCGCAATATTCATCGGGGTGAGACCATTTGAAGACATAGCCTCCCTTCTTGGACAATAAGGGTCTCCATCTCTAGTCAGCATAAGACTTCTGCCTGCTCAGTGCAGTCTTCGTCTGCTCCTAGATGATTTGAACATTCTCAATGGTAGCCCGTAAAAACCATGGACCAATAAGTGATGACTCCCCTAGGTTTTTCCATCATAGAGGAGATATACATGATCTCCCATAAAAGGCCTCAAACTGTGCCATGCGAATTTTGGAGTGATAATTTTTGTTGAATTCGAACTCCACCAGTGATGTGCAGTCTTCATAACAGTGACCAAAATACATGACACAAGCATGACGAATTTCCTCTAAGGTATTTGTGGTCCGCTCTGTCTGACCATCATTATGTGGCAAAAAATCCATGCTCAAGCATGACAGAACATGATGATCAGCTTTCATTTGTTGTCAAGTGAGGCATAATGAAATAAACTCTACCACCACATTCTTCATCCCATGAAACCAGTACTGACATTGGAGGTCATGGTACATCTTCAACACACGAGGATGTTCTACCAAAGGTGATGTATGGAATACCCTCAAAATCTCTTAACGTAATGTTACTAGTACCGTGGTGCTTCCTCTAAAAAGGATGACGTGCTCCCTACCTATTGAAAATCATTCAAGATCCTGTACTGAGGATATATGAGCATATCAATCCTCACAGTGGACATCCACAAGTTTTCCCACCCTAAATCACTGAAGGAGTTGGGGATTCACAGTCATAGACTGGATGTATGTTGTTCCATCACAATCCAGGAAGGATATCAGCATCGTGGCTAGCTGATTATTTGCCTCACTCCGCAGCTATAAACCAGACCTCATACTGAGAACATCTTCCACCACATCCCCATTCCCATGAGTATAGAATATCTCGATGTCATAGTCATGGAGGAACTCCAACCATCATTGTTTTCTAAACTGCTGAAAATACAATGGGAATCTTTCCATCCATGTGATTGGATACCCATTTTAATTGATTGATGTTCCCAACATCCATTTGTTAGTTGGTACTCATTCTCTATGAAATCATGGTTAATGTTCCAGTAATTCACACTTATCCTCGAACACTGGGTCTTACTAAGCCCTTCCTCTTCAAGTCCCCCAACTATAATCTCAGCTCCCAGAGCTCCACGTGAGCCATTTGATATGTAGCTATTGATATCATTGTTATCCCTGGGTACATGCTAATGAAAAAGTACCTCTCCTTGAGGGGAGGTAATACTGGAAAAATCTTTAGAATGGATGTTCCCGAAATCTTCCACACCTATTGGGAACTAAAAAATCCAAAATCATGCTACCATGAGGGTAAGGTTGGCTATCTCAAGAGTTGTCGGTTGCACCCTCCTGTGCTTGAGTTTATCCCATGCTTCCTGGGTTTCCGTTTTCATAGACCAAGGAAACCCTCATTCCAACAGTATTGATATACCACATCATTTTTCCTAATGCAATCAATTTGAGCCTGAACTGTGGATGACCAATCCATACCCAATCTAACGTCATATGACCTTGACGCTACAATTAAGATGTTCTAGCAAAAAATACCATCTCAAGGGTTAGATCACATCATCATAATAAGTGTGATTATTGAGTCTCCTCCCATAGGTATCTCCAGATGTATGGGGTCAAGTCAACAGTTTAACTAGAAACTCCATGTCTTGAACAAGATTTGTGACAAGAAGGAAAGATTAGTACCTATGTCAATTAATACAGTAGCTAATAGTAGACACAGACTGTACCTCAAATCATTACTTGATCCCTTGGGTCACACTCCTTGACTTCATGCAGCTACTCCTTTCTCCTATCCTCCAGCTCCTTGATCCTAGTGGGGACCACATTGGGGAGGTGTTTGTAATAGGTCGTTATGTATACCACCTCCTGCTACTCTACTAGCTTATCTTCCATGTCTACTGCCTTGCAGATTCATCTTTCCCTATCACTTCCACTTTCCAAAACATGTTTATTCAAGCAAGTCTCTATGAGTAATGTTGGATTCTGACATTCCCACTACTAACACTCACTGGTTGTATCTGCTCATCCAAATAACTTTCAACCACAAAGGATCTCTCTAGCACCCTAATATAAGTAAGAATTCCCAAAATATTAGTGCTGGATCAGATCTCCCTAAACACATATTGATTGGAGGTCTGAGCCCTAAAGCACAGGTTGTAACATATTCATAGAGTACCTAGTGGGGTTTGTTTGCCTCAACAAATACTCCACTACCGACATACCATCCTCCCACAGTTGTAGAAGCTCTTGGAAGCATATACCATTTAGATTTTTATTGAAGGATACCCCTTCTCTTAGGATGTTTTTCAAGAATTGTCCATGAAAAAGTCACCTCATCGTATTATATGGGTAATCTAAACCCCTTAATCACCCTACAAATCCATATAGAATTCTCACAACTAGGTCTATCATCAGATCAAATGGTACCTTAGCTAGATGGAAATGCGATCACCACCCCAAACCAGTCCTTAGCCACTTGTGAGTTGGTCTCACCTCAGAACATGGGCGGTATCAGTTGCTGAAACTAGTGTAATACACTGAACCTACATGTATCCTTTACATGTAGCTTTGGTAGTAAGTACTGACCAATGGGTACTGGTATAACTGGTATACCACCTGATGGTACCATCTAAGGAAACAATCCTTGTGTCAAATAATAATCACTCTGTGGACCATCGTCATGGTCACACACTACAATCTTGGATGGATGTTTGTGTGGAGGCATCATGATAGTGAATCAATATAAACCATTTTCAAAAGTTCCTACCTAGTGAGATGACTCAAAAGAGATCAATAGAAAAAAAATCAAATCAAATGAAACTAGTTTTTTCATGTACCGACTCAGAAAACATAATTTAGGGACATAGTGTATGGATACGTTGGCCACCGCACAAACACTGCATTCCCTGGACTAAAAGCTGAACTAAAAACACTTAATATTATTACCTCATCAAAAATAACGACTCTTAGTTATTCTAGGAGAACTGACCACCCTTTGAAACCACTTTACCATGACCCGTCCCCCATGGCTTGGGCCGTGATTACCCTAAGCCCATATTCCATAGGCCATAGGTCGAGGACTTGCACCAGAAAGGAATATCCCTAAAATGTGAAGGCATTTACTCAAAACATGTACACACATAGACATTGAACACTGAACAAAAGTAAAACACAATGGATGAAGAAAGGTAAAACCATAACTAAAAACCACCGATGAATGTAAAAGTATGTACTGAAAGAAAAGGGGACAAAATACAAGACCAACTGAAATAGAAGTATAGCTAAAAGGGAAAAAATCTCATGAGGTCTTCCACCAAGGATACTACCTGTAGGATAGGAATATATTGTCACTGCAGCTCTACACATCAACTGGTAACCTCCGTACACCATCGGTCAATCACCTCCGAGCACCATCTGGCCCTAACCCCTCAACACTCATCCAAGTTGTCTGTTGTCTGCAGAAGACACAACAATGTCCGAGCGAAGCCTGTGCATGGGTGAGTATAACAATTCACATTAGGGGCACTGAGACCCCAGAAGGTCTACCAGAATTACACAAACGAAAAAACAAAAAGCATGATCTCAATCACAAAGAAAATGTAAAGGATATATCACACCATGTAAAACATATGTACTTAAGTACAAATGATAAATTGTAAAGATAGATCATCTAATTATGTCAAGAGGCACTGCTGCGGACCCACATAGGATATATATGTACTAACCCACATAGGATTTCTGAGCGTTAACCCCCACAAGATCGATTGGCACTGACCCACATAAGATCTGTGAGCACTGAGTGACATAGGATCGATTGGCGCAGACCCCCATAAAATCACTGAGTGCTGACGCACACATGATCTGTAGGCGCTGACCCACATAGGATCGATAGGTGCAGACTAAAACGTGATCGATGGCACTGACAAACATAGGATAATAGATCATTGACCACACATGATCGATAGGCGATGACCCATAGAGGATCACTATGTACAGACCCACACAAGATCGATAGGTACTGACCCAAAGAGGATCACTCTTCATTATCCAGGTTAGAGCCAGCCACTAGATTCCTGATAATATAATTATTGAGCTGGGCAGCATCCTATCCTCAATCCATCAGTAGTACCTCAAACACCACAAAGTCCCACTTAGAAGTAACCTAATGATCTTCTATGTCATAAGTGTTTTAATACAATAGATGACGTGTCAATCAGACGCATGATTTGTATGTTATGTGGAATATATTACCAAGGGCCCTGTTGGATTTGAGTTTGTTCCAACCTAGACACACACGAATATTCTCAAAAACCCAAGTGGAGTACTGTAAAAGGACTGCCTCATTCTAAGTGTTCTGGTGATGCAGATGGTAAATCATACAGACATTTGGTTTATGAAATATAGCACTTTAAGTGAAACTAGGTCTTATGTGGTGTAGAGTCTGGTCCGACCCTGTTAGACTGACCCACCTGGCCAAAAGGGGCTGGGCTCGACCAATTTTGGCAAGGCCCAATCCACACCACTAGTTCACGGGTGAGGCCTGCTGTGGCATTGGACTAGCCTTGCCCCCTGGTTGGGCACAGCCCGCCAGTTGAGTGTAGTGATCTGCACCCCTTCTAAATGAACCGTAGTTCATTTGGATCTTCAAACAGGCAGTGCCAGGCTGGTGCCACCCCCTCTAGCTAATCAGTATGTTGGGCCAGTCCAGGGAGGGACCCACAGTCTAGGTTCGCCTTCAATATGGCTTGAGCTACGACACTTCCTCCACGACAGCCCTTTGACTGCTGATGCTTCTACTGCATCATGCCGCCGCGGTGCACCTTCCACACTCAATGTGGATGGAAATGGTCATCCACCCATATCTTTTGCAATCCCTTCAGGTGCGTCCACCATCGTGCAACTGGTTGTAGACGGCCACCGGCTCTTCCGACCGTTGGTGCCACCACGCTTGCGGTGCTTCCATGAGCCCCCGATGATGCTCCGAGGGTCCAATTATCTTCCCGTCTGTCCCTACGGGACTCTCGGGATTCCGCATACACTGTTCAGCCCTCAGTTTCACCTTGAAACAATATATTTTTTTCCCATCAAGAATTCTACCGATGTATGTTCAACGGAGGGTCCATGCCTTGTTCGGTTCATCCTTCACCCACCCTGTTAGTGTTATAACATGTAAAGTGTTCATCATCATCAAGAGTAGATGAATCATAAAACTCATTAACAAAACCCCTACTTAAAACTCATTGGAAGAAACTGTGGATGAGGATAAATGGTTCATGTTTGAAGCGTGTTTTTTGGAATTCATCGATCTCCAGATTGAATCCTCCAATGGTCATCAAAGCTCCATTCTACATTATTGGAATATGTTTCCATCACTTTTCCAGGGCCTCCTCTCTATATTGATCGAAGCACATGCCCACTATTATTTTAAATAAAAGAGAGGGAACCACCCACAATGCATTTCATTAATGTGGATCATTAATTAACATCAATTAATGTTCCATTAATTCAATGAATGGAGTGGTTACGCAACCCAAGGGTCAAGTCATTAAATGACATCCATTCATGCCTGACGTTACACCGCGGTCCTGCCACCGTCCCTTAATAGTTACAAGGAAAGAATAAAATAAAATTGGAGTTATTTTATTATTATTTTTTCCAAAACCCAAACATTATATTTCTCATCTGACCCTTTTCGGTTGAAGTTATGATTCTCTAAAGAAAATCCCATCACATAAAATTCAACAATTCCATTTGATTTTCAATCCATGAAACAGTTCAAAAGATAGAAGGGTTTCTCAAACATTTAATAAATGTAGCTTAATGGAATTCAAAAATTAAATAACATTATTCATCAACCAGCATCGGTTGATGTTAGGCTCCACCTAATGGGACCACAACCCCACAAATTGAAAAATACTCTCAAATTTTCATTCAAAATTACTATTTAGATGTTAAGGATTTAACAATAAAATAATTTTACTTAATTATTTTTTATAGGGAAAAACATACTTCCAATGTTGGACCGTGACGACCAATTTTAGTACCTTTCTAATGAAAGAATACCCTGACTAGCATAGTGGTGTTCTCGTTTTTTTAATCCAAGTAACCGTTCATCAATTATAAGAATTTAAAAAATAAATTAATTTTATTTAAATATTTAATTTACAATTATTCCATTTTCAGGTTTTCAGGTTTTCTCACTGGAGGTTTGAGTTGACTAAACTTATGTCATTTCTAGGGTAAACCTTCCATCCTGAAATCAATAGTACACTCATTTTTCTAGTCTGATAAACCATTTAAGATTTATTCTAATTATTTTTAGAAAATCTACTCACATACACTTTAAATATTAACATTTTTCAACGGTTTATTCCGGGAACTCTGGTCTTTGGTATCAGGTTTTGTCAAATTTTCCTGTCTCAGAATAATTCCATATAATTTATTAAAAATTATGTAGACATTATGAGACATTACACGACCCTCCCCATCCACTGATGGAGGTATAAAATTTCTAAAGGCAGTGGGAGGGGAATTTGATTGAACCCATATTCTCATTTATTTTGGTAATTGGTCTATTCACCTAATATGATCCATCTGACTATGTCTTAGGCTAAGGAAAATAGGATCAAGAGCTCTGCCTCTCACAAGAATGACTAGGGAATTACCTCAGGTGGAGTTCCCTAAAATTAGTTTTTGGAGGAAGAACTTGTTTCTTGTTATAACAAAATGAGAGTGTGATCCCCTATATTAAATACCAATCCTCATCAAAGGGAAATGACAGTGATTCCCCTTAATCCCTAGAATAGGGAGTTTCACATGGTCACCCCAATGTTGGAACCCGAATTAACATGAGGATGAAAACATGAAAACATTTTGAGGGTACACCTTACTATGGAGGTTACTCACATGACTCTTATTACTAAGGGAATATAAAGTCAAAAGATAAAATTAATGTTCTTTGTGATATTATCAAACATGTCACGTTGGTTTTGAAGGGCCCTAGTCCAGATGATATTGGAATGGTTTGCGAAGGAGACAACATGGGGGAAGATGACAAGACATAATAGAATGATGGGAATCAGATAATAGAATTACATAGGATGCCATGATAGATATAGAATGTTCGTACCTATAAATGGGTTAACATTCCATATATTGTATCTAAATGGGAGATGGGACTATCTTCATAGCACTATTTTATGTAGACACAGGGTATGCTCCCAAAATGTGATTTTATGCAAGATCAGGTACCACCCTCGTTGTGATTTTCTTCATGGGGAAGTGTTCTAACTAAATAGTGTTTTACAATGTGATATTCATATTTACAAAGGAAATATTGTATTTTAACCCTTGTAGGAATTACGTTGGAAAATGATTTTGGGTTCACAAACAACGAGATAATTTATAATTTCCTCTTTAATGCTATGAAATGGTATTTACCTTTTTGAAATCGTTGAATGGATCCACATTTTATGGTGCCTCACTTTGGATAGAATTAGTTTTTTTCTTCTGACTCCACCTTATTATCATCAATTTTTTGGTTCCATAGTGTTTCTATTTATACAGAAGTAGGAGAACTGGATACTGGCATACCCAGTCATTCGTGGTGTGTCACGAGCCTTCTTTTGTGGAAGCCCACTAGTGATTCTTGACTTGTGAATGACTTAGTTAGTGATGAAATTTTTCACAGATGGGGACCATCATTTTCGGGGGGTGTAGATCACTACCTCAGTCCCAAAAACAACTTTGTTTCATTTATAGGGAGTTGATGATACAACCTTATCCCGTGGACTATCGAGTTCATTGATGATATTTGCTGGTGGGGGAAGATATCATCACCTCCATCCTGCAAACAACCTTTGTTTTGTTTTTGGGATTTGACCCATCATCTTCATCTCACAAAATATTTTAGTTTATGGGTGCTTCGTGAAGCCATATACTTCTATTTGGAGCAGCGATCTATAGATGTATTTTCATTTCACAACATCACATCATCTTTGGTGGTTTCATCCCTTTGAACATTATTCCATAAGCTCTTCAAATTATTTTATTTTATTCCATTGAAAAATCAATGAAATTATCTCCTCCTTCTATGAGGATTTTTCATGACCCAAAAAATATTCCCCATCATAATGGGTTCCGATAGGGACGAAGAGGAAACTATTATGATGTAGAGAGTGAAACTTTTTTGAACTAGATTATGGTACATGAGTGAACCTAGAAGAGGGGAACACGAATATATTTTTGGGACCCAAATAATTTTTCATTTAATAGATTTATTGGTGAACAAGGAACTACCATGAACACTCTCGATCAGTTGTGCTTCCACGGACTTCCCCTTAATAGATTCCCTTCTCTACAAGCTGAAAACTATCACCCATGATCTAAAAACCTAAGCTAGGAATGGTAAGTCTGAATATCCAAATAGAGGGTGAATACCTCACAGACATAGGAATTCCATGAAATATCACTTCACTAGGGAAAGACTTCTTGGGCCAATTCTGTTGTCGATTTCACAAACTTGTGGTTCACAGGAAGGTAGTTCCGCGATCTATTATTTTGCGGTCGAATTATTTCATGAAGTGTTGGTTCATGAGTGTATGTTATTGTGATCTTTTTATACATGGTACATTAATCCATTTCTAATTTATTAGGGACTAATTCATCTTATTGGGAAAATTAATGTAGATAGTAGTATGGAGCATCCCGAGGCTACTTCTACTATTTTTGTTGCTACTATGTCACACTCAACTGTTAATGAATGGAGGAAGGCCATGATAGATTATATAAACAACAAAATTGTTTTCATCCCACTTCATCATTCATTATCATAAATTATTATTTATTAACAAATAGGATATCCATTCTTAGATATAATTCCCATCTATAGATTCATCCTACCATTTGACATAGTGATTCCATCACCGCGTTGGTCCAACCAACCTACATCCTCAATACTCGATTACAGAAATATCCCTTGGTCCAAAATCCCAAAAAAGGGGAGATTTATGTGGAAGGTATACACTATTTTGTCCCATTTTAATTACACCCCTTGATCTTTAGAGGAAACTATGTGGGAACCAAACAACAAACTTCATTGTCACTACCACATTACGCAAAATGATTGGAAGAATGATAAACATAGATATCTAAAAAAATGGTACCTTTTCCCTAGGGGATCATTTAGTTTGGATTGGGGTGGCCTTTCTAGGTCCACAAAAGCTATTAGGAATTTAGAGTTGAGTTGCATTTCATGGTTCTATAAGAGGTAGTATGGGTATCCCAAACTTATGCTCATCGAAAATAAAAACTCATTACAAAACAAGATATTCCATTTCCCAATTGGAATAGTTATTTTTCTGATTGAATTGGACAAGGGCCCTATACACAAAGACTAAGAACATTCCAAAAACATTGAAAGTTTAAGATTTATGGGTTCTTATTAAATAATTATGGAAGAGGGTCAATTCAATTAATGGGGTGGGAGATCATCTCTAATGATGATTATTTGTTCTGATTGGATGTATTCCTAGATGTGTTTCTTAGTGGATGACTTCAATTAGTGCTTGATTATGGTACTGGATTCAGAGTAACATCTTTTATTATATCTACTCAATTGTCTACTGGTAGATGTATTAACCGTTCCATCCCTATATTAGTGAAAACAAATCATTTTTTGGGATAAAGTAGTGAGGGGAGGCCCCCACAATGAGTTTTTTATTCCTTTCCAAATTATATAATGATGATTTTAATCTCATATGGGAGGCTACACATTAAATAACCCTCATCTAATTCGATGTGATACCATCTATCCATATATTTATTGCATAAGTGGGGTAATGCCATCAGACTTGAATGACCAGGAATTGATGGTCCAACTGAACTATGATGACTGATTCACCTATGATCCTCATTATCCCCCTCTCTTATAGTGGGGAGTGAAGAATCTAAGAATTTTATCATGTGAGGATATCTTTTCCCCTAGAAGGAGGGCATCTTGGCTGCTATGATTAATTGGGAACATATATGTGAGGGATATAAACCCGTCATATTTGGATATCAAGTCAAAAATATTTAGATGAGGTGTCCAACCACCCTCAACAATGAACATACAAATAAAAATTTAATTATATCCCCACAGATTTTCATGATGTTTACTTAGGAAGAAAACCAATGCCAGATCGAGATCCCAAATCCCATGGGTTTCAAGCCTTCCATCATAAGATCTTAGGATAATATTTGGACCCAATCAAACCTATACTGTCAATTGGAAAAGCTGAATCCTGTTTTTGGGCCCCATAAAGCTTCTGAGTCCAAATGGAATAAAAATAAAACCACCAAAAATACAATGTTAGGAAATTATCTATGAAAATATATTGTTTTTGAACCCCCAGGGAAGGATTTGAGAGCCTGGGGAAGAACCTTACATGCTATTGAAACCACTATAGAAGTTCATGTGTCCATCACTTTTTATTTTTCCTTTCTAATATCCTAGAGGCAATGAGATTATTTACAAGGATATTTGTCCTCTCATTCACTATAGTGCTATGTTCAAGAGAAGGATGACTCCGTCACTAGGTTTTCCAATGTTTCATTTCCTACTGACATCTCTTGTGATGATGACCTCAAAAAGGGGGATCTCTACCTTCAAGAGCTCGACACCTTAATTCATTCTTGGTAAAACCATTATAGATATTTTTTCAAGTTCTTACCATTGTGAGGTTAGAGTTCAATGAGGATGATGATGATGTTGCCCATGCCTCAAGAGGTAATGATGTTATTGAACCTACTACCATAACTGGGGCTAAATAAATCCCTTGTTTCTATCAAGGGTCTCTGAAGAGCCCTCTATCTAATGGTTTCAAGGTGGTGTAGGTGCCTAGAAAATAATTTTGGTTAATAGATCCCACATCGATTCTACAAATGGGTCCCCCCTCACTATCCATCCCTGTACCAAAAGTATTTCAAGAGGCATGGATTGTAGAGACCCGTATCTTGACGTACATAGACATTACATTACATTTTTGGAATACTTAGTACATAAAAAAAACACACACACACAAGGATCGTAATAGTTTAGTGTCTTTGGAAACTTGGAACGTAATCTTCTAATCGTGGTGAAAGATCTTCAATATCTCCCATAAAGATCTTCCATTTTTTACCTAAAACCTTTATTTGTATCCTGGGGAAAAGAAAACATAAAAGAGTGAGCTCAAATTCTCAGTAAGTGTAAACAAAAGAAAAATCAATCACATCATATTCGTGAGAACATAACTTTTGGAAATCTTAACCTGCAAAAGAGAGCATAATTTCATAACATGGGATAAATCATAGTAGTGAAATGAAATCCCAATAATCATAACTTAAAACATGAAACTTTGTGGCATACACAAAAAATCATAGAGAATCATTTCTTGTTAGTCAAGACTCATTTCCAAGACTATCTTAGTGGACAAAGTCCCTTTCTGAACCGAGTCACCCTCATTTCAGTCCTGTTTCACTGAACCGGTATAACCTACCATTCCAGCCATGTTAATCTCATGAGATATAAAATCTCTACCCAATGCATTGGAGGGAGATATAGGTCCCACCCATCTCATAATGATACCATTCTTATGTGTGCCACAAAATCATAAACCATACATTATTGCATAACCCATGTAATAAAAATGGGAATCTTAAACATCATGACATCATAAAACAATTCATATACGATAAAGGAATTCATAAAAATAATTCCATCACAACATAATCAAATCAATGTAATAATAGGGATAAAAACAGAACCCTTTATTATCTTAGATGGAAAATAATTTTGATAAAACACTTAAATTTCATTCTTGAGGAAAATATCCTTTCTACTTCAAAAACACTTTTCCTTTCTTAACATGTCGTAAAATTATAAACTAAAAGAAGTTGATTAAAAATAAACTTGAAAAAATGTAAAGGAAGCTTCTGGGAAATAATTTTTTAAAAATCCATTCATGCTGTTAAAAAAAATTCTTCGTAATTTTGTCAGAAAAGTCAAAAAACGTACCTCGTACGAAAAACGACAAAAGATTCCTTTCTTATCTTTTACTAAAAACTCACCGAAGGGTATAATTGGATATAAACTATTGTAAAAGGATAAATATTACATATTTAGGAAACATGGATGTGGATGATAAAATACACCCCAGTAAATACCAATGTATAAACAATCTCGGATAAAAATGAGATTGTGATATTTCCCTTACCTTATGTCTGATTTGCTTCGTAAGTGTTCGAACCTCTTCTTTTTGACGCGCCTTCACTTAACCTCCACTTAAAGAACTAAGGATGGTCTTTGAAGAATACCAGTACCTCTATGATGATACTAGGGAAGTGGATAAGAGATTTTGGAAGGGGTTGGCCGAGCTTGAATGCTCAAATTGGTGTGAGGAGGAGAGGGAGGAGGTGCCCTTTTATAAGGGAGGAGAGGGGCATCTTAGGAAAATATCAAAATATTATTTTATATTAAGGTCAAATTCGGTTTATAATGGTTCCAAATGGTCTTATTTCGAAGCTAAAGTGGGGATGGGTCGAAATCCTCTCATCCAATAGAATTTAGAGAAGTTTAGGTTATTATTTTAACCTTATCAATTAGATTTAACTCTGAGTTAAATAATTTAACTTTTACCGTGTCTTTTTGTTTTCTTAAACTATATGGTTAATAACCTTACTATATGAAGCCAAACGAACCCCAAGTTGTTTATTATTAATATATCTATCCTTATCTAAGTCATTTGGCCGAACCATAGATTTTTATTAATTAAATAACAATTAATAATATAATATTTGTTTTAAAAACTAATTTATGTCAATTTTGACACTATTTGGTACATGATTTTTAAGAAATTTCTAACAGAATGATATGTTCGAACCAAGTAACTAAAATCAACAATAAAATGTCATATTAACCTAGAAAATTCGTGTAAGTTATAAAAATTCTCAAATTACATTTATTTGGGCATTTATAACATCAATTATGTTAATATTTTCTTAAAAAGGTAATTACTGCATCATCGTTGTGTCATAAATAAATTAAATTATTTCAAGTATAAAAATTAAAAATAAAATACCATTATGTAGGAAATTGTTTTATATTTCTAATGAATATTTATAGTCGAAATTATATTATGTATAACCCTATATTAAAAATGTTTTCGTAAATAAACTTTGATTTTAACTCTTTTAACTCTTCTTTGAATTAAATAATAATAAATGTCCTAATCTAATCCAAGTGGGCCTAAATTATAATAGTTTACACTTAAGGTTGTTTTTGGTCGAGATAAACTTGTCCAATAGGATTAGGATATGTGTTAGGGTAATATTAATATCAGTTTTACCCTTAATTATCCTATTTACTTTTAACCGTGGTAAATAAAAGTAAAAAGTTACTATTCACCAAAAATTATTTTCATCTCATTGAACCACATTTTACTTACTGACATCAATAGCGACTCTTGGATTTTTGAAATTCCATTCACAGAAGCGGTAAAATTAAGATTTATGAAAAATATAATAATTTTTTTAACTACCACTTAGTAGTTTCACTATTCATCAAAAATTGATGTTTTTCAGAAAAATGCCAAAATTTCACCATAATATATAATTGATATTATGAATTCAAAAATGATTTTTATTTTACAAAATTCCCAACATATAAGTTGCATTAATTAATTTTATAATTAATTTCCGCTGTCACAACAAATAGCGTGTTTTTAAGAGATAATAACTATCAAAAGATTAACACTTGTTTATGTGTGGTGTAAATGTGAAATTACATCCAATGACCAACATTGTATTGAATTGTAAAATATATTCTAAATATACATTAAAACAACTCAAATTAATAATTTATCACTATTAATTATTTCGATTAAAAAGTTGTTTTTAATTAAAATTTAGTAATTTTCACTATTCATCAGAATATGAAAGTTATCCGAAAAGTACCAAAATTTCACCTTAGGCTAAATTCGATACTCCGAATCCAAAAATGAAGTCCATTTTGAGAGATATAATTTCTAAAATTTTAAAAGGTGGTTATTACTATTAATAACGGCTAGTTTTAATAATATTTTAATAGCATATTGTTGTTTAGTGAAACTCGGTATTGCGTACTACACACGCTATCGAGGAAGGTCGTGATTGCATGTAATACAAGGAAAGTCAAGGATGCGTGTTGTGCAAGCTCCTTTTTGTGTAGCATACAACACAAGACATTAGTGAAATTAAAAAGAATATTTTTCATAAAATTTCTGGGTGTAACATTCTACCCCCCTTAAAATGAATTTCGCCCTCGAAATTCGTCGGGGTTATAAATGGTTTACTATTCGAAATTTTCTTTAATAGAAACCCACATCGTAAAAAGGAATTCCAAAACCAATCTTTAAAAACAAAGGTATGAAACGTAACGGTTACCCAAATAAACTAATCACTCGGTTTCCACATAGGTGAAAATATGGATATGGAAGAGAAATCTAACCATCATGTTCTGATGGAGAGTGGTAGAGAACATGGCTATGGAAAAGCCAGTAATAAAAAATCCATAGATTTGTGATGATATAAGGTACCATCTGATTCATCAGGTATAAGATCACTAGGACAACATTTTTGGTTTTCAAGATCATTTCCCTAAAGTTGAAAATTTGAATTAGAATAAATACTTAATTCATTTTGGTACAATATCACTGTTGTTCGTGCCTTGAACTATTTCCACTTCATCTCTTAAATAAATGAAGTTGAATTTGTTATCCGTGAAGTGTTAGCAGATCATGTGATGGAATGACGGGTCATTCCATCTGTCTCAAACAAAAGGTTAGCAAAATTTATATACATAAGTCGATCTATAGTGAGATTAATCATATATGGTTTCTATAATGGACTTATACTTCATATATCATACTTCTTAATATAATAAAACTAGTTTCTACTAAACAGGGACTTCTTATAGGCCAGTGGTAGGCGATAAAGGCCAGTCGCACTTCGATTGTGGGTTCAATTTCCACAGCCTTGTCTGACGCGATGGGCTGTCGCCCATCCTGCAGGTTGTCCTTTTTCTAAAACTATATTACTATAACATCCCATCAATAATATCAAAAAAAGTTCTATCCTTAAACAATACTAACTTATGTCAACATAATCCATTCCAATCTTTAGGCTTATCCATAATACTGCAGTCCACTCTCATAACATAGTGAAAATGATTATCAGAGATTTAACACCATCGTCGATCCCCATATATCATAAGATATGTTTTGTTGGTCACATTACAAACATTCAAAGTCCTTAATCATGTATTCTCTTGAATACCTTAGTGAAAACATGAATGCAGTTAAATGTTAACACCTTCCACATACCAAAATCCTCAAAATTCTATATACTCAAACCATGATATCACTTAGTCCTTATATCAATCACGAGATCTTGAATACTGTCAAACATTTCATTTTCTCCTTATCCCTTCATTATGGGAATATTATCTACTTTCCAAAATATTTGAATCACTTATCATGGTTACCGGTACCTTAAAATTATTGGAGACCACAATAGACCAATACATAAATATTTCAATACACCATATAAGTACCTCAACAACATTATTCCTAAATACCAATACATAAACACTTCAGTCCATCCACTTCAATGATTGTCCTGGAAGAAGTCCTTCCTTGATTTAGAAGTAACTTTTTAGGTTAGGGAATTGAGTTGGGTAATGCCCATGTTCTCCACAAATAAGACATTGAACTCCATAACAGTCTGTCACTCTATGACCCTTTTCTCCACACAGATAACATCGGTCCCTCCATTTGAGGTATTCCTCAAGTTTCTTCTTCCCTTCTTTAGAAATATCAATCTTCCTTTCTTTATGCTCCTCAACATGCGAATATGCATAATAGTTTATCTTCCTCTTCTTTGATGAATTAGGTATACCAATAAATTTTACCTTGTTAATAATATATCACGATGACTGATTTGGCATAATCACAAGATCTTTCTCTCTAGTAATTACATAATTTTTTTGCTCATAGTCACCAATTTTTCCACTTGATTCCATGTTAACCGAATTCCTTCTGGTTCCCTCCATTAACTAAAACACAAAAAGAATCTTGTGAGAGGAAAAGATCATGCTAGGGAAAACAACATAGTAAAGGGGGAGTACCCTTAATATCTAACATCTTAGGTTAAATTCTAAGATCATTGCCGTAGTTCTAGGACTCTATCTTATACGTATACTTATCCTTAGGGACATCCCTAGACATTCCTTAGAAATATCTCTAGGGATCTCACTAACTCTTTCGCATCCTAGTTTCCAAAGGTTGACTAAACCTTTCATCTGATACCTACTGTAGAGACCCGTATCGTGACGTACATGGACATTACATTACATTTGCAGAATACTTAGTACATAACAAAAAAACACACACACAAGGATCGTAATAGTTTAGTGTCTTTGGAAACTCGGAACGTAATCTTCTAATCGTGGTGAAAGATCTTCAATATCTCCCATAAAGATCTTCCCTTTTTTTTATACCTAAAACCTTTCTTTATATCCTTGGGAAAAGAAAACATAAAAGTGTCAGCTCAAATGCTCAGTAAGGGTAAAAAAAAGAAAAATCAATCACATCATATTCATAAGAACATAACTTTTGAAAATCTTAACCTGCAAAAGAGAGCATAATTTCATAACATGGGATAAATCATAGTAGTGAAATGAAATCCCAATAATCATAACTTATAACATGAAACTTTTTGGCATACACACATAATCATAGAGAATCATTTCTTGTTAGTAAAGACTCATTTCCAAGACTATCTTAGTGGACAAAGTCCCTTTCTGAACCGCGTCACCCTCGTTTCAGTCCTGTTTCACTGAACCGGTATAACCTACCATTCCAGACATGTCTATCTCATGAGATATAAAATCTTTACCCAATGCATTGCAGAGAGATATAGGTCCCACCCATCTCATAATGATTCCATTCTTATATGTGCCACAAAATCATAAACCATACATCATTGCATAACCCATGTAATAAAAATGGGAATCTTAAACATCATGACATCATAAAACAATTCATATACGACAAAGGAATTCATAAAAATAATTCCATCACAACATAATCAAATCAATGTAATAATAGGGATAAAAACATAACCCTTTATTATCTTAGATGGAAAATAATTTTGATAAAACACTTAAATTTCATTCTTGAGGAAAATATCCTTTCTACTTCAAAAACACTTTTCCATTCTTAACATGTTGTAAAATTATAAACTGAAAGAAGTTGATTAAAAATAAACTTGAAAAAATTTAAAGGAAGATTCTTGGAAATAATGTTTTAAAAATCCATTCATGCTGTTAAAAAACATTCGTCGTAATTTTGTTGGAAAAGTCAAAAAAAGTACCTCGTACGAAAAAAGACAAAAGATTCCTTTCATATCTTTTACAAAAAACTCACCGAAGGGTATAATTGGATATAAACTATTGTAGAAGGATAAATATTACATATTTAGGAAACATGGATGTGGATGATAAAATACACCCCAGTAAATACCAAAGTATAAAAAATCTCGGATAAAAATGAGATTGTGATATTTCCCTTACCTTAGATCCGATTTGCTTCGTAAGTGTCCGAACCTCCTCTTTTTGACGCGCCTTCACTTAACCTCCACTTAATGAACTAAGGATGGTATTTGAAGAATACCAGGACCTCTAGGATGATACTTGGGATGTGGAGAAGAGATTTTGGCAGGGGTTGGCCGAGCTTGAATGCTCAAATTGGTGTGAGGAGGAGAGGGAGGAGGTGCCCTTTTATAAGGGAGGAGAGGGGCATCTTAGGAAAATCTCAAAATATTATTTTATATTAAGGTCAAATTCGGTTTATAATGGTTTCAAATGGTCTTATTTCTAAGATAATGTGGGGATGGGTCAAAATCCACTCATCCAATAGGATTTAGACAAGTTTAGGTAATTATTTTAACCTTATCAATTAGATTTAACTCTAAGTTAAATAATTTAACTTTTACCGTGTCTTTTTGTTTTCTTACACAATATGGTTAATAAACTTACTATATGAAGCCAAACGAACCCCAAGTTGTTTATTATTAATATATATATCCTTATCTAAGTCATTTGGATGAACGTTAGATTATTAGGAAATAAATAACAATTAAAAATATAATATTTGTTTTAAAAACTAATTTATGTCAATTTTGACACTATTTGGTACATGATTTTTATGAAATTTCTAACAGAATGATAAGTTTGAAACAAGTTACTTAAATCAACAATAACATGTCATATTAACCTATAAAATTAGTGTATGTTATAAAAAGTCTCAAATTACATTTATTTGGGCATTTATAACATCAATTATGTTAATATTTTCTTAAAACGGTAATTACTGCATCATCGTTGTGTCATAAATAAATTAAAATTTTAAAGTATAAAAATTACAAATAAAATACCATTATGTAGGAAATCGTTTCATCTTTCTAATGAATATTTAAAGTCGAAATTATATTATTTATAACCCTATATTAAAAATGTTTTAGTAAATAAACTTTGATTTTAACTCTTTTAACTCTTCTTTGAATTAAATAATAATAAATGTCCTAATCTAATCCAAGTGGGCCTAAATGATAATATTTTACACTTAAGGTTGTTTTTGGTCGATATAAACTTGTCCAATAGGTTTAGGACATGTGTTAGGGTAATATTAATATCATTGTTACTGTTAATTACACTATTTACTTTTAACCGTGGTAAATAAAAGTAAAAAGTTACTATTCACCAAAAATTATTTTCATCTCATTGAACCACATTTTGCTTACTGACATCAACCGTGTCTCTCGGAATTTTGAAATTCCATTCACAGAAGTGGTAAAATTAAGATTTATGAAAAAAAAAAAAAAATTTAACTACCACTTAGTATATTCACTATTAATCAAAAATTGAAGTTATTCAGAAAAATGCCAAAATTTCACCCTAAGCTATAATTGATCTTCCGAATTCAAAAATGATTTCTATTTTAAAAAATTCCCAACATATAAGTTTCATTAATTAATTTTATAATTAATTTCCGCTGTCACAACAAATAGAATGTTTTTAAGAGATAATAACTATCAAAAGATTAACACTTGTTTATGTCTGGTGTAAATGTGAAATTACATCCAAGGACCAACATTGTATTTCATTGTAAAAATATATTCTAAATATACATTAAAACCACTCAAATTAATAATTTATCACTATTAATTATTTCGATTAAAAAAGTTGTTTTTAATTAAAATTTAGTAATTTTCACTATTCATCAGAATATGAAAGTTATCCGAAAAGTACCAAAATTTCACCTTAGGCTAAATTCGATACTCCGAATCCAAAAATGAAGTCCATTTTGAGAGATAAAATTTCTAAAATTTTAAAAGGTGTTTATTAATATTCATAACGGCTAGTTTTAATAATATTTTAATAGCATATCGCTGTTTAGTGAAACTCGTTATTGCGTACTACACACGCTATCGAGGAAAGTCGCAATTGCGTGTAATACAAGGCAAGTCAAGGATGCGTGTTGTGCAAGCTCCTTTTGGTGTAGCGTACAACACAAGACATTAGTGAAATTAAAAAGAATATTTTTCATAAAATTTCGGGGTGTTACATGGATGACATGGGATAAATTAACGGAATGCACATCTGTTGATGATATATCAGAGGCACTAAATGAAGATCCATTTAAGAATGTGGGCAATGGATTAGTAACTACGAATGCATGTATTTTAGTTAGAAAAAACCCACATGAGGTGCCCATACACCTTCAGGATATGTACACATTCCTTCACTATTTCAATGATAGAATGTATTGGGTTGATCAAGTAGAATACATAGAGATAATCCCAAAGTGAGAAGATACTGATTAATGGATAATTAAGTTTTTTAAATCATCCTTTAATTTCATTATCATTATTACCTTAAACCCGTATTCCTTGTTCTCGTAGGATGTTATGGAGATTCGGGAGAAGGTTGATTCCCTAGTATACACCTTAAGAGGTACCATTTCTGGGGAGGATATTCCTTTAGATGCGGAAGTCATAGTAGTGGGTTCCCCTAGGCTCATGGAGCATATAGAGGTAGTCCTTGAGAATCCCACTAGAGAATTTCAAACTCTGGTACCACCTACTACTCCTTCCATAGGGTCATCCCTATGGAATACCATGAAGCATCAGAAGGTGTCATAGTTGTTTGTACATCTGAAATTTGGAATCATTGGTTACTTTTTAACTTCATTATTTGACTGTCATGCTATGCGCCTTCATTTGAGGACCAATAATTTTTCACATAACATGATATTGGTCCACTGGGTAACCAGGAATTAGTACCCTAGAGGCCTATATCTCATACTTCCTCTGAGGTATAGGTGTTACTGTTGGTGCTTACAACTTATTTGGAAAAGGAAGCCACTTTAAAAAAACAGCAGATTAGCGGTGGGTTTTTAGGGGGGGGTATGCACAACCACATTTAAATTCAATTTAGAGGGTTTTCTTCACAACCCCTTGTAATCATAAAATTTAAACAAGGTTCACAACCCCATAATCATTTTATTTACATTATTATCTTTATTTGGTAGGATTTTAGTAGAGGTAATTTCAAAATTGCCGCAATTTTAATAAATTATGGAGATCTATGTTCGATTGGATTTTTGAGGAGCTATATATATATATATATATACATATTTTTTTGAATATTATATGATATATATATATATATATATTAAAACATTTTAAAATTCAAATAATGTGGTTTCATGAACTACATCTAATTGGTTAGATTAGAGGGGGTTTTGAACCCCATATAATTTAAGAAATAGAGGGTATATGGACCCTCTCTTATTTAAGAAATCAGTTGGGGTTATACACACCTCTGATTTTATAAATTAGATGGGGTTGTGAACCCCCAATAACATATGAAATTAGAGGGTGTTTTAAACCCCCTCTTATTTACAAAATTAGATGGGGTTGTGAACTGCCTCTAATTTGTGACATTAGTTGGGGGTTTTGAATCCGCTCTAATCAAGAAATTAAATGGCGTTCATGAACCACCTATAATCCATTTTATTAGAGGGGTTTTAACTCCTTCTTAATAATTTATTTATTTTTTAAAATATATCCCATATAATTTGAAATTTTATAAAATATATGTGTGTGCGCGCATGTACGTACGTGTATATATATATATATATATTACATAAGAACATTATATAAATGTTTTTTAATTCATTATAAACACACACACACACATATAAAGATAATGTATAAATATATAAATAAATACTTATACATTTTAAAAAATGTATAGATATGTAGATACTAGTATACATAATGTAAAAGCAATTAAAATGTATTTATTAAAATAAAAAAAATTTATATATAGTTTTATAAATACTATACATTTATATAATGATTTATGTTATATATATATTATATTAAATACATTTTTATTGTATATTTATGTATATATACAACTATATTATAATATGTATAAAAATATATATAATATATAAAAAATTAAATATAAATATAAAAATAAATAATTTTATTAATAATTTTATTATATATAAATTTATATAAATTATATAAATATTTTTTTATATTATACCATATGAATTATTATTTGATTTTTAAAATAAATGTATATATATATATCAATTAACTATATGTTATATTTACAAATATTTGAATGTATTTACTTTCAAGTGTATATATATGTGTTTACATGATAAAATATAAATGTAAATACTTACATATATAAATATATAAATCAATTTTTTTAATATAATAAATGTATAATAAAAATCATAAAATATATAAATGTACAGTATTTATAAAACCAGTAAAAAAATTTATAGTTCAAATAATTGGTGTAATGATAAAAATAATAAATGATTATTAATATTCTTATTTTTACACACACACATAAATATATATATATATATATAAGTATATAAAAATAATTATATAAATATAAAATATACTATAAATATACTATATCTATAAATATTATAAAAATAAAAAAATATGCGCACATACACAGACATATAAAAATGTATACATATATAAATATTGGTATACATATTATTAATGTAAATATAAATATATTTATTATAATATATAAAATTTATATATGGTTCTATAAATACTATACATTTATATTTTGATTTATATTATACATATATTCTATTAAATTCATTTTTTTATATATACATGAATAAATACATGAATATCATATTATAAATATTTATTATATATAAATTTATATATATTATATAATTATATTATAAAAATTATTGTATACCATGTTAATTATTAATTAATTTAGAATATATATATATATATATATAATTTAATTATATTATATATTTCCAATTATATGGTTTTATTTATTTATTGTGCGTATATTAATGTGTATACATGATATAATATACATGTATATAATTACATACATAAATAAATATATAATAGAATCTAATATAATATATGTAGAATATAAATATTAAAATATAAAAATATATAGTATTTGTAAGACCAACATATACTTTCTATAGTTTAAAAAAAGGTGTATCAATAATAATAAATTAACTTATTCATACCCACAGTAACACAAATAAAAATGTATTTATAAATATATATATAATAAAAATGTATAATTATTTAATTTTTTTCTTATATTATAATATATATTTATTATAAATGTATAATTATTAATATATTATATATATTTATAAAAATAATTAATAATATTACTCTAACACACACACAAATATAAATTTATCAATAAATATATGTATAAATATGTTTATTAATATATTTTTATAATATAAATGTATAATTATTTAATTATTTCATACATTATATAATAAATATATATATATAATATTAAAGCATAATTATTTAATTTTTCCTTATTTTAATAAAAAATATATTATACATTGAATTGTTTATATATGAAAATATAATTATTTATATTATATATATTATACAAAGATACATATTATATTATTTATATTTCTAGAAAATTATATATAAATATACAAACCAAAATACACACACCTATATATACAAATATTATCTCATATTTCCATATTTAAATAAATATATTATATTGTATATATGTATCAGAACGTGGTGCGACATAGTGAAATAGGAATGAGGATCTATTTGGTCAATCTTGGCATCGAATCGCATCATATCGAATTTTTACTGCCTTACAATGAAGTCATGTCGGTGGGTTCCATGATCTGTGTTAGGTGAGAGGCGTCAGGGTAGGGAGTCAAGCAGGTGTAAGGGTGTGTTAGGCATTGGGGGATGATTTCAAGTGTGCCACAATATGGGATTTCGTGGGTGGTAGTCATCAGGGGAAGATCTCAATTGTGTTAGTAGGTGGTGGGGGTCTGGGATGTGTCAGAGGCATGAGGAAGGGATCGAAGGTGTCTGATTGGTCTGGGGGTGGGTTAGGCGCATCAGGTGGATGGGGGTGTCAGTTGTCTGGGGTTATTGATGTTATTTATTGCTAGGGGATCATGTAGGGAGCAGGGGTGTCAGTAGGGGTTGGGGGCATCAACTGGCGATGAATTAGGGGGAGGGTTCATTATGTCAGTAGGGGGATCTCGGGTGTTAGGTTAGAGATCTAGAGTGTATGAGGGGGTTAGTCAGGCATTGTGCTGTTTGATTGGGGGTTTGGTGGGTTGTCTATTAGGAGGTCATGATTTTTTTTAAAAAGGGTTGTTTTTTAAGGGTAGTTTTAACCTCCCTTAATAATGGTGTTGGGAATTAAATTTGGGGCAGTTTGTACCACCTATAATCATATAATTAATTAAGGGGATATTAAAACCACCCCTATCCCAACAATTTCGAGAAAATTTAGGGACACTTTAGATGGATTTAAACGGTTAAAATCCATATTAATTTAAATACCGCTAAACATACATTCATCATACCATGGCTTTTCTCGAATTTCCTATAATTATAGTAGGTAGACCCTTTAGTGGTGGTTATGGGTAATGAAAACTAAAGCATTTAGAGGCGGTTTAAAAAACTTCTAAATTAAAAAATATTCCCCTATAATTGCCCTATTTTTTGTAGTTGGGGGAATCCTGTGCCCCGAGGGGAAAATGTTAAGAAACAAACAACCTTTGTTCCAATAGTAGGAAGGTCTTTAGGGGTTGATGCATCGATTGTGGGTGTTGATTCTACCCCTATAGAGATTAATGTGAAAACATCATTGGGGGTAGCTGAGTTAAATGGAGATCCCCATGAAACTGATGATATCCTGTACATCCCATATCTGAGGAGATCAGGCACTCCTGATAAAATGAATTCTTACCCCATTGAGGGGGGGGGGTATTTAGGATTCAATATACCTTCTAAACATAAAAATACTTTCATACTAGGGACAACCACAATAGAAGATGGATCTATTCTATTAACAGAGAACCAGAATTGGTTATCTCCAAGACTTCCATGATGATCATTCATACAGGTATAGTTTCAGTGAGTGATTTTTTTGGAAATTACCAATTTGGATGAGCACGGTCCCATTCCTTGCGCACCTCTAGGAAATCGAAGGTCCAATCACAAATGGAGGATGTATCCTCCCTTTCACCGGGTGTTGATGAGGAACTAGTAGTCAAGAATACTAAGGATTCTAAGGGATAATGCATCTCTCTATTTTTTTCCACTAAAATTATTGTTTCTAATCCTATACATGGATTAGTTTATTTTTATGATTTTAGATCTATGGCCCAATGATTTACCATATGTAATGGTGTTCATATCCCTACACTAATTGTTACTATGTTGGAAGCGGTTTTCATAGGATTGATTCACACGAGGGTTTTTGAATTAAGACCCTCTCTAGTGGTGCTTATCCCTAAATACATTCCTCCCTCAGAGAGATATTTCAAAACATACCAGGAGGGCATGTCCAAACTTTACACTAATCATCAAATGATCTAGAAATATATATGGAAGATTATTTCTCAAACCCCTATCAAAAAAATTCTCTAGAACATACCCAAAATATGATACATGTATTCGATTCTTGGTATGGGGGGGGGGGTTGATTATTATGCTATCAATAATATTGTGTAGCAGGTGGTTTCCGATAGGTAAATAAATGTCATACTGCATTCCCGTCTATCTGATATGTAGTCCACAACTCATATTTCCATTCTAGGAATATCCTTCTCAACAATGCCTCAGAACATGCTGGGATAGCCTCAAAGCGACATGTTTAAATGATAGATCAACGTACTTGAGTGAAGCAGCTTCGCCAAGAAGTGGAACTTCTGAATTAGGATCTTCAACTATTCCTTAAAGAATTGGAATACATCGAGGTGAAATTTGATAAAGGGAATCAATTATTATAGTATGAGTAAAAGGCTTAATTTTATGAAACTACGGAAGTGGAGGTGATACAGGTAGGTTCAATGGTTGAGACTACAACATTGTTAGAGCTTTTTTGAGCCATATAGGACTCAAACCAAGCACTATTACAACTTTTTGAATCCATTGAGAGTCTTTTGTAATTACAATGTCCTGCTCATATGAAGAGGCTTGAGGCTGTGGTTTCTTCTCAATTATTATTGAATGAATAAATTAAAACTCATTGGACTCCCATTGTATGTTCTTTATCTTTTCGTACAATACCAACAAATCATAATTGGTCATGTTTGGAATGAATATTGGTTTTAGATGACTTGAATTTTAATCAATGGATATGAATTTCAAATATTATGTGGGATTACTCAATTTTAATCATCATGTACAGCTCTAATTTTTTGCTGAACCTAAAGACTCATTGAGAACATTTTAACTATTCCTAGGGTTACCTATAAAAATATACAAAAAATTTTCCTTTTCTGTTATAACCAAACTTTTTTGTTATGTCAATTGTGTTACAAGATTTGCCTGTATAACTTGAATTTTTCTAAGGCTTTTCTTTTCATGTTTTTTACATTAAAATTTATGTGTGTATTTTTTTTTTGATTACTCGGGTTTTCCTAGAATATGTGAATCATAGATCTAGCTAGATGATAAAAAAAATTAACCTGAGGTTCCCTTTTCATGTTTTTCAACTCAATAAGTTTTTTGTATCTTTTTAGGGTTAGTTTAGAGTCATTCAAAATGGACTAAAATTATTGTTGTTTTAGGTCAAACACCATTGAATGAAAAAAAATTGCATTGTGTGGGATACCATATGGTTTATTAGTTGAAAATATCCTTATATTTTTCCGACATTAATGAGTGGTTTATCATTACCCTTATTTTATTATTTATAAATCCAAAACATGGGGAATGTATGTGAGGAGTAATCGTACGAATTGTTTTCAACACAGTGTCCCATGGAAATATGGAGGTAGGAAAATCCTCTCATGGGGACGAATGTTCCGTTTGTTGATAGGCCATTTGAGTGGGTGACTTATGTGGAGCCAATTTGGGAATATTATGCATATTCAAAGAAATTTTTCCACAAGACACTACTCATCTATTTTTTATGGCTAGATGGTTTTATTGAAATTAAAATTTCTTAAGACATCAAGGGGTGACTTGTCAAGGGTGTGATGTCTAAAAATGACTTGGGCATCTGTATAATCTTTGATCATGAATGGTTATCCACTCTTACATGTATTTGGCTATTGTAAAGGAGTGTTACTGTACAATGCAGATTAGCATCACACAACTTGGACATGGGTTGTGTAGTTTAATATCTTACCTCTAGGATGTTTGAGAATGTAAATGAAAACCAAATGGAAAACAATTATAATTTTTCATGGTCATCTGAAAGAAATGTTCTATCATATTCTTGCATGAAGAAAGAATGTATGTAAACTATAATATGGGGGTCTGAATCCAAGTAGTGATATGGGACATAAACATTATTGGGGTGTAAAAAGGAAGGAAAATGATCTCTTAATGATGAATTCACCTTTCCAAAACATGTATTTTTTAGGGAAATTTATATAGAGCCAATAGGGGAATATTATGCATATTCAAACAAATCTGTCTTCAAGAAAAGTGTCCTCCATTTCTGATTATTGAGAATGGTTTATGTAATTCATATATTTTTGGACACATAGTTTGGTTTTTGAGATGATGGTGCCTGATAATGTAAGGGGCGTTTTATGTTATAATTCAATGGGAATAAGAAAAGTTGTTCCCCCTATGAGTATGTGTGGAGGTTCACTATGTATTTATAACCCATGCATCGAGAAGGGAAATTTGGCAAGCTATTTTAACATCTTCCAGTAAGAAAATTGATCACCCGATTTGAAGAAAAAAGAAATTTGTGACTCGGGCAAAAACAAGATATTCGAGCATCACTACATATCCTCAAATGGAAGGAACCATGCCATATGTAGCTCTCAGAAGGTTCCCTCACATGATAATCAAAATATCATATGGTAAATGGGAATTTTACTTTGGATATGAGGTTATGAATTGGGTAAGGATCATTTTATATTCCCCCATACAGATATAGCTCACACGTAGGAGTGGGGAATTTTCTTATTTTTAAATAATGGATTACCAATTTGGTAGGGATCATATCGGACTCTCCTATGCATATTTATTTCATGAATACGAACAAGAGGGGAAAAAAATACTACATTCATTTTGAAACATATTGTTTATGATTGACCAATTCATATGAAAAGAGTGGAAATTTTTGCCTCATGACTGGACCTAAGATATGCGACTCAGGAATCTCAACATATCCTATAATCATAGAAATTAAGCCACACATAGTTCTTTGATTTTTTTTCTGTGCAGTTCTGACCTATACACTAGGAATATTCAATTGTGATATTTTTTATGGATAGGACTAATATTGAATATATGGGTGTCAATATACTTCCTAAAATGGTAGGAATCATGCCCCGTGTTGTTCACAATATCATAAAGTTTAGTGTCATACGCTAAGGAAACTATCCATGTAGTTTAATTTCATGTGGAGAGTAAATCATGTCATAAAAATCATTAGTAACTGGAGGTTAATTGGGATGAGATATTATTCCATGCCATAGATGTGAGGGTAAAGGAGAGTGTAAACCATTATTATACAGATTCTCATATTAGGAGAGATGATATAGGGCATAAAAGCCATTGGGGAGTATGGGGTAGGAAAATCATATCCTAAAGATGATCAATACTTGGTCTGACATTCCTTTAGAGTGGGTGACTTTTTTGGAGCCACTTGAGGCAAATTATTTATAGTCAAACAAATGATTCCTCATGAAACTAACCCTACACTTCTAATATCCATGGAGATTTATGAAGATACAAAATTTTCTGAGGAATGATGTTTGATGAATGGAAGGGATGTCCCCAACCATGTTAGAAATATTTAGACAACGATTATCTATGATGTTGGAACTCTATACAAATATCTGAATCATATAGTTTGTGGGGTGATTTCTATTTCTTGGATGGATCTCTATACGAGGGTCACAAATTCGAGATTACCTACATAAATTTTCATATAGGATATTGGGACATTATTATTTTATTTTCAATTTCTATTCATGGATGGGATTGGGGTATGATGTGTAGGCATCACTACGTATCCCGTCAAAACAAGAATCATGGAAGATTTAATTCTTGAGGCACCATGTAGTTTAATGTTGAAAAGTATTGAATTTAGTGCTCCTTTTAAGGTCTTGATACCAAGACCACAACAAAAATGATTTATATTTATATACCTTGGTCATGTAAAGAATCCTTTGATGAACCCCCTAATCCCATGTGTGTTACACTCGATGTGGGAAACAAGGGGTGGCGAGGTTTCATTCCACCACACATAAGTGATAGAATGAAAGACATAGGCTTTTCGAATTTTTTGTGGATAGACCTAGTAATAGAAACCTAGGTGTCACTTCACATCCTTCATGTACAATAATAAATCTATACATAGTTCTCTATAATTACCCAAACGTTTGGAATGATACTTGTTCTCATAAAATGTGTGTTATATTATATTTTCACAAAAAAACATATCCATTTAATGATGTTAATATCAATGTAAATATAACCATATAGATTCAACCATTATATGAACATTGAAAAAATATGACCACTGGTCAATATGATAGTTTTGAACTATACTATTGATGATAATTTTAACACAATCATTTGTGTTTATAAGTAATATTTTGAGAAAGGAAAATTAATGCGGAAAGGAGAAATGATGGCCTCTACCAGCAGATTCGTGCCATAAAAAGTTCATTTTCAGAACATGGGATAAAGGTAGATTCATTGGGATTTACTCAGGACTAATCCAAATCCAAATTTCAATAATTGAATCTTGAATGAAATCTCTAATGGGATAAGTTCACGTTAGGGGAAATTACCTTTCAGGCAATGTTAGTTGAGCCGCCCCATGAGTCTATCACCATTGCACATATCACCCTTAGGTAATATACAGGAATTATAAGAGGAAATGTTTTGAGGAATTATTTAGATAATTTATAATCCATTTTTATAAATAAAACTATTATTTCATGAATTCCATTATAAGAATAGGATTTCTTAATAAAAAATAACAAATTTGATAAATTGAATTTTTGAATAGCAATTTTACTCTTCATAAAAGTTATAATTATTATATTAAAATAAGGTATTATGAATGATGTTTATTTTAATGAAATATTATGATTAAAACACTCTTATTTAGGAATAACTGATAAAATATTTTTTTTCATGTTTCAGAAATTTTACAGTGCACTTTCAATTAACTATTATTTTTAATAAATATTGAATTAAAAATTTAAAGTTAATGTTCTCAAATTTAGAGAATTATTCTAATAAAATAATTATATTTTTGGATATAAGAACATTATAATTATGATAGGGTGAGATTATTACTATTTTATACAATAATTTATATGTACATGAATTGTAAAATTATAGTTTTAGTATTTCGGTATTATTAATGACATCATAGTTTTGTCAAAATTATGTAATGAGTAATTTATCACAATACAAGACATAAATAATGTTATTTTATAAAAATAAAGTACTTTAATATATTTTAAAAAATTTATTCATATATAATTTACATTGGAAATTCTAAAATGGAAACATTAATTTTCATTTCCTAATTAATTAATATAAAATCATGGTCAATTACTGTTGGATAAAATGACATAAAATATGGTCCATGTGTCCAATAATAAAGGAAAAAAACCAATGGAAATCCAATTTTTTCATTTACCACTACCTAGGTCTCTAAAACCTTTATTTAGAAATTAATAAAAAAATCCCCCACATTTTCTAAAAATACCCACCTAATTCTCCATTTCCATTCAATCCTAACTCATTCTCAAGGATTCTCTAATAGGTTTACCTCCCAAGGTGTCATCTAGCCCCCAAGTTCTTGATCCACATTTTTTAGGTACTACACATCAAGGTAATGCAAATTTCCATTTTTCTTTTTTAAATTCAAGTTCCCTTTTTATATGGTATGTCTTTCAAATTACCAAACTGAGTTTTTCTATTCTATTTATTTTATCCTTTTATTGTATTATTATTATTTTATTAATGGTATAACCTTTTCCCCTTTATTTTTACCAATTTATAAAACCATGTTTTATACCAATTATGCTGTAGGTTTTTCTTCTCAATATTCAAATCTTCTCCTCATGAAATTACCATTTATATTCTTTTTATGAATACCCAAACCTGTTTATTTTTTTGGGTATTCACAAATATGTAAAATATATTTATTTTATTCTTTTAATAACATACACAAAACCTACATTCCCTTTCCGTGTGTTAAAAATGAAATACTAATCATGTTTTTAAAGATCTGTTGAAACAACATTTTTTAGACCCATTTTATTTTTTTCTCGAAGGGTTATTTATGAAATGATTTATTATGATCTATGTGGATCACATAAAAATTATTACATATAATGGGTCTGCCCTAATAGTGATCTAATTCATTGGTTATAGAATTTAATATGTATAGATGACATGTTTTACTATACCTTGTTAAATAACCTTGGTAAATTTTATTAAACCTTGGTAAAAACCCTGGTGATATACTTATGAATGTATAAATTAAATATTGTATCCACATTTACAGGTTATGATTCATGTTATTGTTATTATTATATCCCTATTTATCATTCCATCGCATAATGACTCATGTTTTTATTTATATTTATCATGATCATAAGTTAACTATATCACTTACTTTCCCTTACTGGGCCTTATGCTCTACCTTTCCTTTAATGTATGTTCCCAGGTTATAAGATGTAATAAATGTACCAAAGATGAACCTATGATTAATCCATTTAAGTGTATTAAATAAATATTAATGTGTTCATTTATTATGTACATTTTTATAAGAATCAAAACATTAAAATATCCTATGTTTATAGATATTAAATGAAAAGGTATGTAATAAAAAAGGCATGATGCCATATCATAATGAGAACTCTATATTCATGTATGATCCATTTGTAGGGGGAAATGTTTCTAGTATTTTCATAAATTCCTAGGACACAAGTTCTAGGAATCACTACGTATCCAATATGTTGGTAATCAATCCATAAATAGTTCTTTAAAGAAAACTCCCTACATAGGTTTCATTCATAAAAATTAGGGGGCATTTTTTTATATTTTGGATGGCTAGACCAGAGATATTTCTTCCATGTGTCACTATGTATCATATTATGACATGAATCAATTCATACATAATTCTTTAATGTGGTTTGTTATATGAACGATTCTAGGGGTGGTGTTCTCATAGGTGAGGACACCACAGTTCCAATTTGTTTAATGTCATACAATGAAGAAATGAAAGATCAAACTATTTAAAGGATGATTTTTTAGACTATAAAGTAGACGAATTACATCGTGGAAGCGGAATTGCGGCCAAAGGATGGTAATAAAATAATCCAATTGATGCCGGGAAATTTGAAGGTGGGTCCCACATGGGGAGTCTAAGCATCACTATGTATCCTATGATGATAGCAATGAATCCACTTGTAATTCTAGAATGGGATTATCAACGAAGATACGAACTACATGAAAAGAAAAAAAATTATCATTGTTCATGGATGTGACCAAGAATAGGGTTTTTGAATTTCTTCATAACCTACATTATTGGAATGAATCCATACGTAATTCTAGAGGAAGAGACATTCTGTTTTGACCTAGCTTTCATTCATGAATAAATGCATTTCATTTTTATACTATAAAGAGATGGATAATGTGTGTAGAATCATTGATTGAAATGATGTTCCCCAGTACATTTAACATCATGTTGTAAGGCCATTTCTCCCTTGATATTAATTTCATGTGATCCAAATGGTAACTCCTAGTTTATGGTCCAAGACATTAGACCATGGGGGAAACCATTCATGAAGTGATGTCCATCATGTGGTGGAATAAAAAGATATGTTGTGAATGAGGAAAAAATAAATCCATATGAAACAGAATCATTCTTGATGATGCTTTCACACAGATTTATGTTGTGATTCTTAAACTTGGGTTTCTATTTTAAGTTTAGATAGTTTAGACCATGTGTGTAGTTTCTCATCGTGGAATAAAGAAGATTCATTTTCCAGTATAAAATCAGGAACCCAATATGAAATACATATAGTTTAACCCCATGTGGTATGGATGATAGGTGTCCTAGAGCTTATATTCATGTGGTAATGACATGTGTCTTTTGGAAACATGAAATATTTATTTGGGAACCATTCATTGCTAAGAATCATCGTGAGATGTCCTTCCATTGAATTCAAGGAATATGTTCCATTGGATTTGAACTTATATATGGAATACATTCCCTACCATTTTGGATCATGATTTGGAGGATTCCTTTTGAGTATCATTGGAGTCTTAATGACCAACACAATTTCTCCTTCTAGGAAATACCATAGGAAAATCATTTTTTTGAAGGATCATGCAATTTGGTTTTGGTGAACCACCAAATGGCTCAAGGTATGAAAAATCATTTCATCAACCCTCTCTAATTCATCCATTCTCTTTGGGGAATTCTCATACATGGATATTTGATCACAGATTGAAACATGTAGTGAGAGAAATTGAACTTTGATGGGAAGGACGACCTCTATCCCACATAATAATGAATATGGAGATAACTGTGTGGCCTTGTGGGTTGTGGTTTAGTATGGCCAAAATGGGTGGAGGAGCTTATCTGGACATGAATAATTATCATTATCTAACATCTTTTGGAGTATGTTGTATTGGGTTTTGTTGAGAGCCTATATCTTACCACTAGTTGCTACATGGTAGTGGGATGGATGATTGGTCGTGATTCCATACTCTTGATATGGTTTCCCATAATTCGTCAGAATAAAATTTGGTTTTGTTTTTTGTTATTATTGTATGAGAGACACCACATCTGGTGACGATGTTGTATTTCAGGAATCTAAAATTTTTTCTTTCCCTGAACTCTTTGAGGTGTAACACTTATACAGATTTTCAAAATTATTCAATTGATGTGAGAATATACTTGAATTGGTTGGCCATTGTAGATATGGTTCCAAGATGGTCATTCCCCATATGGTTAATGGCTAGGAGTATTGGGATGTGTGAAGTAACTATGGGGGTTGTTCAATGAAATTGGCATGAACATGGAAGAAATTTAAATTCTTTTTGAATTTTGGGAAATCCTACATTATGGTGGTCTAGTAGTATCCAAGCTTTCTAATTTCATGTGAATGTTTGGATCATGATTAGTGAGCACCATAGGCCTCAGTTTGTAATTTTTTCTTTACAACGACTGTTTCATATCCATTAATTCACCTGAGAATGATCCCATCAAGGATCCTCATATAGAGGTCCTTTTGTTTGTTTGTTCAATCATATAGAACAATGCGAATTTCTCATCATCAGTTTTTCTCCCTTATAAACCTATCCATTTGGATCTCTCTATTTTGAAGGTGGTCTATAATGGGTGATATCCAGATGGTGGTAGGACCATAAGGTTCAAAGATAGAGTTAACGTACTTTATTTATTCTATGTTGGACTGAATGAATGGTGACACCATCTGGCCATGAGAAATTATGATGTCTATTTTATCATAGTAAGGATTAGTCAGGTATGTGGATACATTTCCTAGGCATCACGATAGTAATTTCATAACCGTGGAAAATGAGTTAATGTTTATTCCAAAAATAATTCTTCCAATAGTTCTCATACATGATTTTTTTGATGGGTTAGATTTCCCTATATGATAGAATAATCACCATTAAAATACTTGATGACCAGATCAGAATGGCCATTTATCGTTCAATGTTTTAGTTTCTACTGATGTGGTAGATCTAACCCTAGAATGACTGCCAAATACATTGATTCATTATTTGTGAAACGCAATGTTAGTAGGATGGAATACAGTTGGTGATTATCCACTAAATGAAGCTAATATTCATTATTAATATATATAATATTCATGTTCTTTATTATTCATAAACACCATTTTTGTGCATTTTACACTTTGATCATTATTTCATATTATAATTTAAATCCATCTTAAAATGCACTATTACAAGGTAAATTTTTGAAAATCAATTAAAGTAACCAATAATCTTGATTTTATTTTCATATTTAATTTTCAGGTTATTCATTACGTTGGTAACAATTCATACTTTGGTAGTACATGAAGATTCATATTGTAATACCACTAATGATGGCCTTGAACGAACAACATTTTGGGTGAATTGAATGGGACAACCGCCCAATAAAACAACTATAGAAGCCAATATCCAAGAGGAATAGGTATGAAAATTTAATTGAAGATATAAGAAATCATGGGGAACATTTTATTAAAATATTTGAAAAGATAATTATGATGTTTTAATAGAGGCCAGATGGCCCATGTTGAAGATACAATTCTAGGAACGATTCTGCATCCCTGAAAAACAGCCCACCATGTCAATAAAATCTCGCAAACCGAAATTCTATTTGGGATGAAATTTTACAGACAGTTAAGAGAAAACTATTTATCCATTTTCATGTTATATGGCCCACTCTACTTTGGCCATATAGAAGGTTATTTAGATGAGTCTTTGCGGTGGATGTATGTTGCCTTCCACTTCAGGTCATGGGTGGAAAAGTCTAAATTCCACAAGCATGCCACCACCCTAGGTCTACCATACTCATGTGGGATGACATTCAGTGTTGGAGGCTCGACCCAAGGCACCTAAAATTCCTATTTAAGGTAGTGGTGTAGGAGGATTTATTCCAATTTTGATCTTTCAATATTTTTAATGTTATGCTGTGATTTTTTTGTCTCATGTTTATCTTTCACATGTTAGTTTTTCCATTCAATTTAGTTTCGTAATAAATGTTCTTATTCTCCACTTATTTTTTTGTTCTTAATATCCCTTTGATTCCATTTTTTCATGAAGTGAATTTATTCACACTACACCTTCTGAAATTTTCACACAACTATGGAGTGATCATTATTTCATTGTTTTTTACTTCTCTATTTCCTCCCTCATGAGTCCACTCCCAATATCCATTGAACCCATAGAAACATTGGAGGGATAACAAACTTATTGGTTGATATAAGGAAGTAGAAAGGGGATGTATTGGATTTTATTTATCACCACATTAATTTCTAATCACCTCTAATAATAGAGATTTTTATTTTATGATTTTGAAACTTCTTTATCCTTATTGAATTTTAAGGACACATACTTCAAGTTCTATTACGAACCTTTACCTTGGAGTGATCATAAACTTTATCCTATAAGTGTATAGGTGATTAGTATTATGGTTTTTGTTATTAAACCAGTAAGTGATAATTTTGTTTGATCTTCTTGAAGAAACTTATCTTGAATATAAGAAGTTGAAACCTTTAAAAAAATTATTTCATCCTATCCACCCTCGAGTGAAAACCTACGATCAACTCCTTATTTTAATTTTAATTCACTTAAGTATCTTAGAATTCATTTAAAACCATCTAAAATAAACCCATTCTGGCCACTTCATATCAAAAAAATCCATAGGATGTACTTGTCTATAGTTTACTTCTTTGGTTTCTATGGATTCGATAACCAGAGCTAAACTTCAAGCGATCTCTTAAATCTAAACACATTGGAAAATTTGTGAGAGACCAAATGGGGGCTCCATTAATAGGGATATAAGTAAGTAATATTAGACACTATCATCCGTTTCTTACCCCACATCTCTATTTTCATACATGATTTAACTCATATAAAATCCCTTTTGAACAAATCCAAACATGTGAATCCTCTCCCTACTTTGACTACCCCTCACCAAGTGTGATGTACAATTAACACCCAAGTTTTTTTTGGGGGGGGGACAATAAACAACCAGATCATACAAAATGTTTTACATAATATTCTCCCCAAATATTTCCATCATATAATGAGTTTCAGTCCCCAAAAATCCAATATGAACACACTCTAGTGAAATTCCAACAACTTAATTATCCACTTGGAAAAGACCATTTGGATCAACACCTTGTCCATCCAGATACACATCCATTACTTGAAAAACTGTGTCAACAAATGGAGATAATTAATTTTTAGTTTTCATAATTGAGATTAGAACTACAAAACATTGAGATGGTTATGGAACCCATTTCCACTCATGTTATCCCTTCCTCATCATTGATAGAAGACTATTTTCTCCCAAAAACCACTCATGAATTTTTTGAAGAAGCAACCATTGGATTTGTAATAGATGAATATGATAATGGACTTATTGATGGGTCTTTAAATCAAGAGGAATTTGATTTTTTCGATTAAAAAGTGGTTAAAATGACAACATGGATTGAGTATCATGAATATAACTCCGTTGATGATTTCTGAAAAACACCAATAACTGAAACCTTAAGAGAAATCAAAAACATTGAGTCCATTCCTATTCTTAACACTGATCATTCCAATTTGGTGGTTGAATATTCTATTCAAAAGGAACCAATTTTGTTGACAATGTTTGAAAATTAAATTGTGTTTGATTCAAAGTCCCGTCTAGTTTCTAAAAGTGCTTGTGAACCTGAGCTCAAATTCAAGGTCCTTACATCCTCTCACAAGTATTCCTTTATAGAGGATAATAAAAAAATCTATCAAAATTTCATCCTCTTTTTATGAAAATAAAGATAAAATTATAATTTATGTATTAAGAAATATTATGGTGAAAATTTTATGGACCCTTATCAATATTCATGGGATAAAATATTTATTGGGACCTATATTGTTTTTCTTGAATCAACATCAAAACCTTCTGATAAACCCCAATGGAGAATAAATCAGGATCTAAGGGAAGTGTTGAAAAATTTAATAATTAAGATGATGAAAATTTGTATTGTCTAAGCTAGGTGGTTCATGTTAACTTAACGACGTTAAACAAATGCGATTCATGGGAGGCCACATGAGGTTTTAGTGTTTCTAATGTTTTTGAATCAACATTATTTTACAAACTGGGTTAGTAAATCAATTTTATATTTAAAAAAATATAATTAACTCTAAATATGATAGTACTATAGACTATTTACATGTTCTTCTATTATGAGTATGGATGGGTATGAAAGGGGAGCATCATATTCATCCGTGTCACATGGTGTGATCGTTGAGTAATACCTTACCTAGAAATTGAAAAATAACACAATGTATCATCAGTTTATTTTTATTTTAATTTTTTTGAAGGATAAAATTAAAATTAAAAAATATATATAATAATAATTAAAAAAATTAAATGGACACGTCGTAGGTTATGGGGAAAATTCCGTCACAACTGGTGAAGTAGAGGGGACTTAAACCCGGGACCAAAGTGAAATAAGGGAACACACATACCACTGAACTACAAATTACAATGATTCCTTATTCTATAATTTTTGTATATTTACTTATATTTTTATTATTTTTATTATATGAATAAATATATATATATATATATATATTGTTTTGTTTTTTGTTCTTTTTTCCCATTTACACTAGGGAACTCTACAAGTGAATTGGATATCAAAGGAATAATTGGAGCAGGAAGAACGTCAACTTCAACCGCCAGGTGACTTCATTCTATGACCCAAAAATTTCAAATTCCTTTTATAACTCCTCTCATCTACATCTACCCCCTTCTAAATTTTATTTTCATTAAACACTAGGCACAATTTTATTCTATGTTGGGGGTGAAAAGAAAGAAAATCAATTATAAATATTGTGTGTATAAAAAATTGTGTAGAAGGAAAAATTTATTTAACCTTGAACATGATAATAAACTTTTCACACTTTAAAACTGAATATCAAATAATTTTCCATGCCCTGATTTTAAATTTAATCCATGAATAATTTAATAGCACATATTTTGGAAAGTGTGGCTATCTAATATGAAATTTCATCATTTATATTTTCATCCAAATAAAAAAAATATCACAGCGCAAGTCCTTTGGATAGCGGGGTATTAGTTTGAGTTCATGGGGACCACCAAATAAATAACATATTTTTGGTGATCATTTTAGTTTCAATATAAGTATTCAATAAGAAAATTAATTAAAACAATAAATTTGTTCATTGAGTAATGAAATGTCATAATTCATGGATTTTTCCTCTTGGGGATCGTGACTCCATAGTTTTCTACCGCATAGTTAGTAATTTTATCTCTATTTCTGGTAATTTGACTCTTTTTTTCTCTGTTAACTTCAGATGATGTCTGGGTATTTGGGATTCCCTGGGTGCCCTAAGTTCTTTGAGCCTGGGACTCATTGGCTAAGTCTCGCTACATGGGCTGACTCTTTTGAGTGAAATTTCAATTAAAATGGAAATTTTGAAAAAAAATATGAATAATCATCTTAATATTGAAATGTGATTCCACCTAGCGCTTCCTTCATTTCCCCATTGAATAATTATGAACCGCCATGTCTATTGTGATACACAACACATCCACATGCTTAATTGGTATTGGATGAAATATTGTGATGAATTTGAACAAATGAATGAGCTTGGTATTGGGATCTAATTATGAAAATATCATGTACAAAAAGACTTTGATGGGTTCCATAGTTGTTTGATATAAGGTTTGTTGGTGATCATTGTTTATTAAAAATGTTTTTGGAAAAGGGAATTCAAATTTCACATTTTTGAGATATATTTTCCTTGGGATTAGAAAAACTCATGTTGGGGGGGTGTTATTACCCACTGAATAAAGATACAATTCATTATGAATATATATATATTCGTGTTATTTATTATTCATAAACACCTTTTTTTCATTTTACTCTTTGAAAGTTATTTTATATTATCATTTTAATTCCTTCTTAAAATGAATTATAACAAGGTACATTTTTTAACATCATTTAAAGTACCCTATGATATTGATTTTGTTTTCATATTTATTTTTAAGGTTATTCATTACATTGGTAACAATTCATACTTTTAGACTACTAGTACATTCATATTGGAAGACCACCAATGTTCACCTTGAACAAACAACATTCTCGGTGAAGTGAATTGGACATCAGCCCAATAAAACTACTATAGCAGACAATATCCACGCCCAATAAGTCTAAAAATTGAACTATAAGTATAGGAAATCATGGGTAACATTTCATTCAACAATTTATATTGAAAATATTGATGTTTGAATATATTTTTAGGCAGCCCCAGATGGATATAAAATTCTGGGCTAGATTCTGCGTCCTAGAAAAATAGCCCAACATGTCAATAATATCTCCCAAAAAAATTCCATTTCGACTGAAATTTTACAGCCAGTTAAAAGAAATATGGTGCTCCATTTTATTGTTTTATGGCCCACTCAACTTCACCGATATATATTGTCATTTAGATGTGTCTTTTCGTTGGGTGCAAGCTACCTTCCACTTCGGGTCAAAGGAAGAAATGTTTATATTCCGTAAGCTTTCCACCACCCTAGTCCTACCATAATCATGTGGGATGACATTCAATATGAGAGGCTCGACCAAAGGCTCATAGAATGCCTATTTAAGGTATTGGTGTTTGAAGATTTACTCATCTTTTGAGCTTTTTTTCATTGTAATTTTATGATGTGATTTTGTTGTCTCAAGTTTTTCTTTCACATGTAAGTTGTTAAATTCATTTTAGTTTCTTAATAAAATTTCTTATTATCCTATTATTGAGTTTTACATCATTTGAATTTGATACTGTTGGTTCAAGGTGTGAATTTATTCACACCAAACCATGTGAAATTATTAGACAATGGTAGAGGGATCAGTTTTTCATTGTTTTTTTACTTCTCCATTTCATCCCTCATGAGTGTAATTCCCACTTCAATTGAATCCATATAATAAATGGAGAGATAACCCACATATGTTATGATATAAGGGAGTAGAAATGGGCTGGATTGGATGTTATTTATCACCCCATTAATTTCTAATCACCTCTTTTAATCGAGATTTTAATTTGATGATTTTGAAACTTCTTCGTCCTTGTCAAAATAATAAGGACACATAATTCAAGTGATAATATGACACATTACCTTGGATTGCACCTAAATTTGATCCTCCAAGTGTATATGTGATTTTTATTATGGTTTCTTTGTTTTAAACCAGTAAGTGAGGGATTTTTTTGATCTTCTTGAAAAAAATTATCTTGAATATAAGAAGTTGAAACCGTTAAAAAAGGAATTTCATCCATTCTACCCTGAAGTGATAACACAGGATCCCCTAATTTTTTGAATTTAATTCACTTATGTATACTATCATTCATTTAAAACCGCCTAAAATCAACCCAAATTGGCCACTTGATAGAAAAAAAAACAATCCATTGGATATACGTGTCTGTAGGTTACTTCTTAGGTCATTGAGGATTATATAACCCATGATAAACTGCAAGAAACTGTTTAAACCTAAAATCTTGGGTAAATTTGGGGGAGGCCAGTTGAAATGAATTTGGTTGAGATATGAGTATGACTACCATCCCTAATTTTTTGATCATGGGGTCTTCCATCCTTCTTTCTTTCAGGCTTCTAGATGCACCGTTGAAATGTATATCTCGTATCTTATGGACATTTTGAATAGAGAAAAAATATTGATTGGGTAACTAAATATCCAATGAAATCATATCTATTGAGTGGTGATCTACAAAAAAGTATGATATTTCATGACCATTGACGACATTATGAGGAATAAACTATTTTTCGAACAACTATAGGATGACCTCCAACCATGAAAGTCATCCAATCAACATTAGATGAAAAAGAATATAATTATGTGGGATGATATGCGAGATGGTATGGACCTCATGATTCTATAGGCAGTGTCCCAATTTTTGGACAATAGAGATTAGGTTAAAATAGATTTTTTTGATATCTGCATAATGAGACACAACATCGATCATGGTTCAGATGAGATAGTAATGGCTTTTTTCACTACCAACATCATTCTTATATATGGGGATAGAACATAAAAATCACTCTAAGAATGTCACATAAAAAATGGGACATCTTCCTTTTACATGATACATATGTAACAAAATGATTAAGATATATTTCATCATACCATCAAATACATCCTGACAATCATTAATCGATTTATTTGCAACCCATTTTTTCATCAACATACTAAAGGGAAAACATTTTCCTGCATGGTTTCATATAAAGTACCTAATTTATGAAGGGATTCCTTGTAGTTCTCTCAACATGGTGAGATTGTGATGAGGTGACATTCCAAGAATGACCTTTTCCTTTTTAGGGTTGACTTCATTGCCAATATGGAAAACTATGAAGCTGAGAAATCTCCGTGCGGTAATGTCAAATTCACACTTCACAATTTTCATTTTCAAGCTTTGTAGTAATTTTTTGATGAAGATGATTTCATGATATTCTAGGTGTTGTTAAAATTTTAGTGACTTAACCACCATGTCATGAAAATACCATTATCCAACTTTCTAAATAAGGGTTTGATGATGCGATTCACGGAACATTGATATGTGGAAGGGAAATTCTTCATGGCAAAGTGAATTACCCTATATAGGAACACCCACAGGGGGCCTTGAAGGCAGTGTATTATTTATCTTCTTGGGACATTCAGATTTGTTCATATCCAAAATAACCATCCATAAAAGAGAGTGTCTGATATCTGGCAGTATGATCGATCGATAGTTCTATGATTGCGAACGGGAAATAATTTTTTTGACATTACCGATTGAGATCTCTAAAATTGACACCAAATCTAATTTTTCCATTATTATTTTTGATGGGGACTATATTTTCTAGGAAATTTAGATATTAGACGTCTAGGATTAATATAGCTCTGATGATCATATCAACACCAACCTATATTTTGGCAGCATGCATCTGGTGTGTCCTCCTAGCTTATTTTTTATATCCCCGATGATCTTCTGGTTGGCTCAGGTAGTTATTCGCCACCTCAGGATCAAGGATCAACATTTCCTTGTAGTTATAGCAGAAAAAATCTCCATTATTCCATAAAAATTAGGTTTATACCTCTTTCTCTTCATAGGATATTGATGCACTAATAAAGGTGAGTCATGGATCTTCCTTTTTACCATGTTTTTTTCCCATAGTTCATCAATGGTGGTAGAGAATACCTCCTAAAATTCTTGAGGGGAATACATATGGTCTTACCCTTTTTCCTCTTCCACCTCCTCATCTTCTTACTATTATTATTAGGGGTAAAAAATTCTTTTGATGAGTTCTCTATAATTAGGAGGGGAATTGACGTCCTGATATTTGGAAGATGAAGTGACTTATTTTGATAGGGCTATTATAGGGGGATTTTTAAGAGATGATGGTATGATGGAAAATATATTTTTATCATCTTTTTTCAGTGATGATGCATCCTCTTATGCCTTAGTGGGTGAGTCGTTGGTTTCATGGAGCCATATGGATGGATTAAATGCATTCACTTCCTAGTTTTGACCATCGATAGGGGAGTTAGTAGGTTTTTTAACACTACTAGACTCAGTGACCTTGGATGAAATCATGTGGACTGTTAAACACATGTCTGAATTTGGCATTATACACTTGACCTAATTAATGGGAAATAAATATTCTTCATCGAGCTATTTGAATGAGACTGCTGGGATCATTTCCAAAATGTTCGGGGTGGTGAACCTATCAATAACACCGACCAAGGGTGGCTGCCTTTTTTTTCTCATAATATTTTTCATCAATATAATTCCACTCATATGATTGTAATGGGGACTTAACTATGTGAAACATAATTTTTTTTACATTTTTTCAATATTTAATGTGTTGATGGTTGGATGAGGTAATCACTATATGCTAATATAGCCAAGTCCTTACCAGTAATTTAATGAAGGCCCTATTTTTTCTTATGAACAAAAATTCGGAGTTGGTGAAAAGGTCTTTGAACCAAGTCTTGAGAATTATTTGGAACAACGAATTATAATCACTTTGGAAATATTCTTTCAAGGATATGGTAGAATGTGCTAGAATATTTTCATAATATGCTAGACGAAAAAGTGTTCAATGTTGAATGAGTTGAAATAGAGGACCATTTTTTATGAATTATTTTTATATATCGATAAAATTTATCCTCCCTAGCCCATACAAGGGTTTTATGTGTCCCTGTATGATGGAATTTCTATCTTGATCCATGAAGGATACGACCATGTGACATTATTCGAGATTGTTCCTTGTTTCATAGGCTTCATCAGCTACCACTTCGTTTTCTAACTCTTGGGGACTCAGCAAAGCTTCTATGAGTGATTCCCTATCTTGATATGGGTGAAAATTCTTAGATTTGGGAATTTATTAACTTAAGGTACAATGATCATACTATTTGAGGCGTTTTTATGGAAATGAATTGTATGACATGATTGCATGAACTTTTGTGCATCTAGTGAAACCATTCAGAATATGAAATTCTGATCTATGTGTATATATTCCTTGAGAAACTTCTTAATAAAAATTGATTGTGTGTGTGTGTTTGTGGAACATGTGACCTATTTTTCAAATATATTTGTGCATATTTATTTCTCTAAAACATTCATGTTATTCATTTTTTATGAACATATGGTTATGGAATGTAGACTACAACAATATTGTATCAATTAGATATTTGAATCATCTATTTCTTAGTTAATCACTTGAAGGGTGGTCATATTATTTTTGATAAGTGATTATTATTATGGTGTCTTGAATAACAAATGGCATGACCTGATGGCCTTGAGGCATGAAAAAATATTGGACACTGGGGCTTGACGAACATTTGAAGAGACATGAAATAATTGGCGGGTAAGGATCACCTTAAGTACTAACATGACTCTTGGTATCATTATGGCATGTTTTTAGACTTATGTTAGTCCAATGGCTTGTTATGATTTATGGAAATCTAAAATAACTTCCCTTAAAGTGGTGAGATGGAGTGGGAGGAACTAGTGTTTGGGGAAGGCTAGTTAGCCCATGATGAATCCTCATGGGATGGATTACTTGTGAATTAAGTACCTTCCATTTGATAGTCATTTATATAAATACTAATGTTACGTTTTTGACACATTGTTGGGTTCCTACTGGGATCATAATCAAACCCTATTTGGGAATCTTATTGTGCATGGAAACATTATTTTTGGAGTTATGGTAAATTGAAAGGGACATATATCGAGATGTTTTGTTAGATGGTCCACAAAATTAGTGGTGTCATGGTGAACATTGTGATACTTATTATAGACTCTCTTGTTATCTGCTATTTTTTCATTAGTAATAAAATTATAGAACATTTTTTGTTTATTCATTTCCTTCACCGCAACTATATTATTGTCTTATTTATTAATATTTTGGTCATTTATATGTATTGTTTTCATATTTGTACCAATGGTATAGTCTCTCAATGTTTTCATTTAGTCCCTCACAACTAGTTGTGAGATTGTTGTGTGTGGGGAGGCACCCATAACGCCATGTCAAACTCTATCCTAGAAACTAGGATCTTGGTTGGGGAATTAAATAATTTTATTAGAGTATTATTACTAGAAAATGATTTGGGAATTTTCTCAAAAGTATATAGGATAGTTAGGACTTTGATAGGGTAGTTTCAAATGTACCTAGCTAGATCATGTGTAATGGACCCTTGTGTTTCTATGGAATATGAGATTTCTATTACTAACTGCAGTAAATATTTTTTTTATGGATCATGAGTATTGTTGTGAAGTCTTAATTAATGGTATTTGGTTGATTTTATTCATTATTATTTGTCACATAGGTTCACATGTAATGATACTATTTTCTTTTCATCGATAGAGGTTTAATAAATCAATTTCCAACTATTGTCTCAATTCATTAACATTTGGATGTATTACTGATTAATTTTTTTAATTGATCCTAATCATATTATATCATGTTTTATTTTGATTAAAATGATATACATTTATGTACTGGTGACTTTGGTTTAGGCTTAGTGTTATGTAAGGAATTATTCATTATAGTTGTATATCGCCTCTTAATATGAGTCTTCATGGAGTTTTTTTATGTGTGTAACTATTGAATGATTGAATAATATTTAAAATTATGTTCTTAAAGGAATTTTTATGTGTTTTTGTTGTGTTTATGATAATTTTTCCTTTACAACGTGTTTTTATACCACCTAGGGAAGCATGTCATGGTTCTCCCATCATGTGAAATACTCATGACCACTTCCAGATGACCCGAAGAGTATAACTAAGAATTCTCTTTTATTCTATCTTGTATTCTATGCAGTAGGAATACTTCAATCCAGATTCATCCAGAAAGTACATGTATGAGGTGGAGGATACCATATGGTTGGGCCAACTATATTTGATTCTTCCCAATATTTAGAGTTAATGTGTCCCACAACATTCAAAAAAATATTATGCCCCCAGAATAATGGGGACTGGATTGAGTTGATTGAGGTGAATTTCAACCTAGTAGAGAATCCAAGAGATGGGTTCATGATTTTTGATACATATATTCCCTTGGGACCTTTTATGAGATGGTGGAGCGTGATGAAATAAGATAAGATACGTGAGTGTCTAAATTGGGAGGCCATCAGGGACTACATTTTGTAGAATCTTATCTAGATAAATAAAAGTTTGAAAAACAATAGGAATTCAGTGAAATCTATATTGTAATGTTTCTGTGGACGTAGTATTCTACATGTATTATAGATTTTCATCATTTCACCCTTTTCATTGGGAATAATGCATAGAATTCCTAAAAGATCAAGATTAAATTGTAACATGTGTTGAAAAATAATGTGGGGAAACTCTACTTGACCAAATTATCAAAAGTGATTCACTAGTCCCTTATAATTAATAATGGTTTAGAGGAGGATAAATTAATTGGTATACTTATTTTTTTTCTGGAACATTAGTTGGTCTATCGAGTGGATCTGTGGGTACCCCTTTTAGAAATAAAAATAGATACATTGAGGAGATGAACTGTGGTGGTGATAGGTAGCCGATAAAGTAAAAATCTTATTATGTTCGCTCTATTGTAGGTAGTTATCCCATGTTTGTAATTATGGGAGTATTGGAAACTAACATAAAATTTCCCAATACACTAAGTGGAAGTGTCATCAGTTTGGTAATATGGGGGGATAATGATTTTCTTCACTTGGTAATGTCGGGAAGACATATGATCCATGGGCATGGTTATGATAGTTTAAAATATGGTGTCAATATATTACAAGAGGTCTAGGACATGGAGTAGGAGGGGGTTTTAATATAACATATAGACTCTCTAGAATTTAGGGAAATGGGTAAATTTGGGATCACAGAATCAATGATTTGGATATTATGAGGGTAGAGTCCATACAGTGGATCAAATTCTAGCTAAGGATAGAGAGGGACCCTAAAATGATTGAGGTGTGAATGTGATTACATAAACTCTTTCAATTATTTTTAAATAGGATATTCTCATTCATTAAAATCTACTCATGTTTTGGTAAGATTATTATAATGATTTAGACTTTTCATACAATGCTATTAAAACTTTTTAGATGAAAATACATTTCATTACAAAAAACACACCAGAGGATCGTAATGTTTCATTTATTTGCAGACTAGGTTCAAAATGTTAGTATTTAGAGAAATATCCTCAACATATCCCAAAATCATGTTCCCATTTTAAAATATTAATAGATAAACCATACTAAAAACAATTTTTTGAAACGTGAGGGAGAATCGCAAGAAGGGGTGTTCTTAAATTCTCATTAATGGTACAAATGAAACATATCAATTTATGATCATATGAAAGGATAATATAGGAATAAAGGAATGAGGTAATGAAAATAATTTACAATGTTTATATCCAACCTATCATAGAACATAAATATGCATTATAGTATAATTCTTGTTAGTTCATAAGTCATGACTCATAAAATAATCAAAGAACAAATGCTACGATAGTATAACATTAGCATGAGATGTATAATTTTGGAAAAAAATATAATCATAAAAATGTACATACATAAATGGTACCAACTAAGAAATTCATAATATGTTATTCTTGGGTAAAAACTTATTTACCAGCTTTACGCTTGGGATATAATCATGGGTGACCTCTTTTTCAGACATGGGCTAATCACCTGTGAACCCTCCGTTTCGGGATTGGGAAAACTACTTCTACACTGTGTGATCTCATAGAACAATGGACATTTCCCAATATATTAGAGGGAGATATAAGTCCCCCAAAATAACATAATCCACAATTATGTGTTTCATAATAACATAAAATAGTCATCAGTTCATAACTAGTGAAATGAAAATAAGTTTCATAAATATTTAATTAATTCATCCTAATATAACACACAAAAAATAAATTGGTTTGATAATCATCTCATCAATATAAGAATTTACCATCCAGATAAATTTAAATTATGATATCATTTTATAAAATGTTTAGTAAAACATAAGTAACTTCAAAGGGTGTAATATTTGATAGATAAGGATTATAAAATATTCTTGGAACATTTCTTATGGAAAAGGTCTATACTAATTTGAAAACATTTTTTAAAATATAAAATGTTTTCAATATATTTTTCTTTGAAAATAAACTATAAGGATCATTTAAAAAAAATCTATATCAAAATTTACATTGCACATGAAGAAAAATTTTAAAAATAAAAAACATGTTCAAAATCACATTCCCTAAAAATAAAAAATTGATATTTGTAGAGGAATTTATAAAAAATTTAGTTTTCGTGATGATGATAAATTATTTTCATGTCGTACATTTTAAAATAAGTATCTCATTAACATTTTTGGTAAAAGAAAAAGGAGCCTAGATTGGAAAGCAACATAAACATACCTATATTTTTTAAAAAATTCAAAAATGGGTAAAAATTACATTAATAATTCATTGGGATAATTTTAAAACATTTTAAAAAAAATAGAAAACCTTAGTTTAGAAGAAAAATTGTTTTCGACCGAAGAGATTAATAATGATTTTTTTAAAAATTATTTGGAAATATGGTGTAAAAAAGAAAAGAAAATTTGGGTGAAAATTTATTATCATGAAATAAACAAAGGACAATAAACATCAATAGTTTCTTTAGAGTTGTATTATAAGATTTCATCATAAGAATCAAAAACATAAACAATCATGTAAAACGATGAGATTGTAACGAGAAACACTTTTCACTTTGGTAACACTGAATCATATAAAACATGAGAGAATAAAATTAAATGAAACATATAATATCACGATAATAAATAAATTCATGATATTACATGTCAAAGGTGACGTATATAGACCTCAAAAAATAATACATAGGCATAAAAACATATGTTTAAATGAAGAAAAATTGAGAGAGTAACCTCATACTGCTTTGGTCCCTGTGGAAACATAAACACCATGAAAGGTTGAACGTAAAACGGGTTTTTAAATAACCATAATTCTCATGGTAAATATTATAAAATAATTTCAGGGGTAGTATATATACAACATAATGGAAATAGGTGGTGAATATGGCCTTTTTCTCATTGAAGTAAAAAGTGACATGGAGATTCCTTAACATAATTGTTGGATTCCTTCGAACACATTAAATAATCCTATATAATACTTATAGGATTATTATATATATTTTTTAGAAACAAAAACATAGTTATATTATCATATATTATCTCCTTATAAAATTTCAACACCCATTAAATAATAATTCCTTTATAAAATCATTATTTGTAGGGTATTAATTATTTGTTTTTCATGATAGTTTTGGTTCAATATTTCCAATTATTATACTTTGATCATCCATAAATCATCTAATTAATGTTAAATATTACATTAATATAATATATTTTCATTATATAATTATTTTTATTCATTCAAAAAATTTAGATATGGAAAGAAGAAAGACATTGTTCATAGAGACGATATGTCATATGTATGGATGGACACTCTTTCCCTCTTTTGACATATGGAATGAAAAAAAATCATCTAATAATTAAAAATTAAAGATACAATATTATTTCATAAATATCAAAAAATTTAATTAACATAATCTTTATTAACTTTTATGTAAATAGATTGTTAGAACGGATAACATCACATTGAGAGTCCTCTGTACACACAAGAGACATTAGAATATCCCAATAGTGTAACACCCCGAGATTTTATGAAAAATATTATTGATTTATTGTGTTGTATGCTACACCAAAATAATCTTCACTATGTGAATCCTTGACTTGGCTTGCATTACACGCAATAGAGACCTTCCACGATAGTGTGTGTTGTAAGCAATACCGAGTTTCACTAAACAACGATATGTTATTAAAATATAATATAAACTAGCTGTTATGAATAGTAATACCCACCTTTTGAAATTTTATAAATTTTTTATTTCAAAATGGACTTAATTTTTGGATTCTGAATATTGATATTAGCCTAGGGTGAATTTTTTGTTATTTTTTTAAAAAAAATCAATTTTTGATGAATAGTGAAAACACTTGGTTACTATTTAAAAGACGACTTTTTATGTAAATAATTATTTTTTTTATTTAAAATTTTTAGGTCATAATTGATAAATAATACCTATATAAGTTCAATGTAATTTATTGGAGTCATTTTATAAAAATTTTAGATATATAAAAATTTTATTGAACTTTTCACCGTCTTTTACCCACCTCCAAGAAAAATTTGAAAATTTACAAAAAACATAATTTTTCTCCTTATGTGAGATGAATTTAAAAAATCCGAGAGACATGGTTTATATCATGGAGTAAAATGTGGTTCAATAAGATAAAAATAATTTTTGGTGAATAGTAACTTTTTACTTTTATTTACCATTGTTAAAAGTAAATAGGGTAATTAAGGGTAAAAATGATATTATTATTTCCCTAACACATATCCTAATTATATTGGATAAGTATAATTCGACCAAAAACAACCTTAGGAATTAATATTACCTTTTAGGTCCCCATGGATTATATTAGGACAACTATTATTATTTTATTTAAAAAAGATTTAAAATAGATAAACTCAATGTTTAATAACTAAAACATTTGTAATATATGGTTATACCTAAGATAAATTCGACTATAAATATTCATTAGAAAGTTAAAAAGATTTAATAAATAATGGTATTTTATTTATAATTTTTAGACATTAAATAATTTAATTTATTTATGACACAATGATGATGCAGTAATTACCTTATTAATGGAATATTAACATAATTGATGTTATAAATACCAAAATAAATGTAATTTGAGTCTTTTTATAAATTAAACTACTTTTATAGGTTAATATGACGTTATAGTATTGATTTAATTAGCTTTATTCAAACTAATCTTCCAGTTATGATTTTCTAAAAAAAATTACCGAATAGTGTCAAAATTGACATAAAATAGTTTTTAAAACAAATATTATATTATTAATTTTTATTATATTCCTAAAATTCTAAGGTTCGGCCAAATGACATAGATAATGTTATATATATTAATAATTAAACACTTGGGGTTAGTTTGTCTTGTTATAGTATGATTATTAACCATATAGTGTAAACAAACAAAAAGACACTGTAAAAGTTAAATTATTTACCTTAGAGTTAAATCTAAATGATAAGTTTAAAATAGTAACATAAACTTGTCTAAAACCTATTGGATGAGAATATTTAGACCCATCCCCACTTTTTCTTAGAAATAAATCAATTTGATGCTATTATAAACAGAATATGACTTTATTATAAAATAATATTTTATGTTTTTCCTAAGGTGCCCCTCTCCTCCCTTATAAAAAGGGAACCCTTCCCTCTTCTCTTCACACCCTTTTGAGCCTTGAATCTCAGCCAAAACCTGAATATTACTCTTCTAAACCTCTATATTTATATCATAGAGGATCTGTTCTTCTCAAAAGACCAACTCTAGTGCCCTAAGATGAAGTTTAAAAGAGGTGCCTCGAAGAAGAGGTAATATCTTCTACAGATTCTCTCAAGTTTCTTTCTACTTATAGTTTTTCATCTTTAGTTGTTTCATTATAAAGTAATAACATAAGAACAAATTATATACTAATATGTTATTATTAATATTAATGAACACTATTTCACCTTCTATCTATCCTATGGAAAACGAAATCACCGCGCGTGCGTACGTACGGAATACAGTCTCCACGTCGTGGTGTAATCAGTTATTCCACCACCACCTTACTTGGATGGGTATAATGGTGTAAAAAATAAATATATATGATTATTATAACATCATACTGATTCTATGATATTATATCATCCACTGCAATTCTATTCAATAAATATGGGAACGATATCATCGCTCGTGCGTACGTACGGATTACCGTCTCCACAACGCGATGAGATTCATTTTCCTTGTTAATAATTAATGAATGATTATAAATCATATATAAAAAGTAATCATGAAATATATGACCTAATAATTATACTGGATTTATGTATATATATATATGTGTGTGTCATCTACTTACTTCCATTCAAGTCAATAAGGAAAAGAAAACAGCGTTCATGCGTACGTACGGCCTACTGTCTCCATGAATGGTGTATTTCATTTCATTTATCTATCTATTATATATATATATATATTGAATATATATCATATAAAAATCATTAATTACATTCTGGAAGTAATTAAATGATGATATAAGAAATAATAATATAAAGAACAACAAGTCCAAACACGTACGATAAATAAAATAATTTTACCCAAAATGCTACTTTAACATGGAATTTACAAAAGAACCGGTAATATGAAGTCATAAATGAACCATATATGATATCATAACAATGGATATGATTCTATAATAATCTAATGAAATTATTTAAATCATTATACAGGAGGGTCAGATACATACGAATCATATCAGACCTAAGGTATGGGATAGTTTTGCAATCTCATTTTTATCCAAGATTGCTTATACGTAAGTATTTACTGGGGTTATATTTTTCATCCATGACCATAATTTTTTTTTCCTAAAGTGTTTAATATTCTTCCATGTATTTTTTAATGTCATGTTTGCCCTTCTTTGACTTTTACATTGTGTTATGGAAGGAATCATTCTTTTGTTTACCATACGAGGAACTTTTTGACTTTTCCGACAGAAGTACGAGGAGAATATTTTTTTAACTTATATGACATGGACAAATTTTTACGGTTTCATAATGCCAAATTTTCATGAATATTACTCTACAATATTTCATGATTATTTTACACAAAATCCTTTTCTTTTAAAATTTAATGGTATTTTGTGATAAGAATTTGATTTTAAATAAGAAAGGATATTTTCCTCAAGAATTCATTTCAAGCGTTTTGTCAAAACTATTTTCCATATAAGATGAAATTATTTAGTATGATTATGTTTCAAATATAATGTCTCTATGATTTACACGGTTTCAATTTTCATATGATGAAATGATATCCATTTGTTTTATATGGATTATTTTATGATGGAATGATGTTTATGAAACCCATTTGGTTCTTTGGGTTATGATGAATGATTTATGTTTATATTGTGGCACACGTAATAATGATTTCAATATGAGATGGGTTGTACCTATATCTCCCTACAATTCATTGGGTAAGGATTTATATCTCATGAGATAGACATGGATGAAATGGTAAGTTAATATGGTTCCGTAATATAGGACTAGAACGAGGAGTGAACTTGATTCAGTAATGGATGTTGTCCACTAAGATAGTCTTGACAACAATTCCATGGCTACTATTTAAATCATATCATTGATTAATGGTTTTCCACAATTACATGTTTTATTCCGATGATATTTTATCATGATTGATGTTCCATTATGATATATGCCTTACGTACTTCCTAGATTTATGTCTTTGCTCAAGATTTTGATGTTTAGATTTTATGTTCATGTTTTTGCATTCAAATGTTTATGGATTGTTTTATGTTCTCTATGTTTACCCCTTCTAGGAATTTGAGCTCACCCTTTTTATGATTTCTTTTCCCAAGGATATAAATAAAGGTTTTATGTAAGAAAAGAAAAGGGGAATATCTTTATGGGAGATGTTGAAGATCTTTCACCATGATTAGAAGATTATGTTCCAAGTTTCCAAAGACAATAAACTTTTACAGTCCTTTGGTGTCTATTTTTGTTATGTATTAAGTATTACAAAAAATTAATGTAATGTCCATGTAGTTCAAGCTTTGGGTCTCTATAGTTGGAATTAATGGTTTGGTTTAGTAAACCTTTGGAAACTTGGATTCAAGAAATTTAGTGAGATCCCTAGAGATATTTCTAAGGTATGTCTAGGGATGTCCCTAAGGTTATGTATAAGTATAGGTTATAGTCCTAGAATTACGGTAACAATATTAGATTTAACCCTAAGATGTAATATATTTAAGGTAATCCCCCTTTATTATGTTGTTTTCCTTAGCATGATTTTTTCCTCTCACACTGTTCTTTTTGGGTTTTAAACGATGGCTGGAACCCGAAGGAACCATATTGATCAATGTAATGGAAAATGTAATGATTGTCCTCCCGAACAACTAAATGTGATGGGAGATGGAGTGCACAATATTATTTCTATACTTACAGAAGATATGAATTATTCTAGATTTCCAAATGATCATATAAGGGATCAATATTCTATTAAGTCCTTCATGAGGCAACGTCCACCTTCTTTCAATGGGTCTTCTGATCCACTTGTTTCTGAACAATGGATCAGTACCATTGAAAAGATATTTTCCATACTTCACTGTTCAGAACATGAAAAAGTCATTTTATCTGTTTACTGTTTGGAATGTGAAGTAGACCAGTGGTGGAGTCTATTTATGAATACAAGGCCCCAAGATGAAATTGAATCCATGTAATAGAACAAGTTCAAGAACATGTTTTTCAATAAGTACGTCCCTCGTATTCTTCAGACAAAGATGGATAAGGAGTTCCTTGCGGTTAAGAAAAAGGATGATGAATCTATTGGTATATAAAAATAGAATTTTACAAGACATGAAAGGTATGCATCTGGAGTTATCATCTAACATGAATGTATAGTTGATCAATTCTTCAGTGGCTTAAAACCAAGTCTTCGAAGGGCATTACCTATAAGAGACTTCAGTAGCTATAATGAAATTGTGCGTTATGCTATCAAGGTAGAACTGGAATTTGGTGTAATATACCCATCTCAGGGTTTTGACATGAAACGAAAGATGGAGTTCAAGGAAAAACCTCATAACAATGGTGAAAATAAAGTGAATGTTTCTTTATGCTCAAAGTGTGGAAAGAAGCATGGTGGAGATTGTCTAAAAGGTACTAGAAAATGATTTAATTGTAGAAAAGATGGTCATAAATAAGTTGAGTGCTGAAGTAATGGGAAAAAGGTTTCTAATGATGTGAATAGATAAAAGACTACATAGAATGCTCCACCAACACTTCAATGCTTCATGTGCAAGGAAATGGGGCATTATGCTAATCAATGCCCTAATCCAAGGGGTAATGATGATCGATGTGAGCAACCTCTTAAGGTAAAGGATAAAGGTAAGTCACAAGACATCACTATTTGTGATGTTGAGTATGAAAATGATGTTGTGGAATGATTAAATGTTTATGTAATGGGATTTCAAATTAGTATCATGGAATCTCATTTATGGTATCGTGGAATTTTGGAATATCTATGTATTGGTTTTGAATCATTATATGGTACCGGTAGCCAGGAAAAGTGATTGAAACATTTTTGGAAAGAATATGATATGCGCATAATGAAGGGATAAATAAAAAAATGAAATGAGCTCATTACTAGTATTAGGACAAAGTTATATCATGGTTTCAGTATATATAAATTTTGGGATTTTGGTTTGTGGAAAGTGATAAATTTTGACAGCATTCATGTTATCACTAAGGGTAAATGGGTATTAATTTTTCAATAGAATACATGATTAAGGTATTCACATGTTTTTAATTTGACCAATCAGATATATTGTATCATATATGGGGGATAAATGATTGTACTCACATGTTTGGTTGATGACATTTCTAGTAATCATTTTCATTATACTATGAGATTGGAAAGATGTATTTTGGAAAAGTCTATAGACTGAAATGGATTATGTCAGACATAAGATAGTATTGTTTAAGGCTATAACTTTTTTCAATATTATTTATTTAATGTTATAATAGTTATGTATAAAAAAAGACAACCTACAGGACATGAGACAACCCGTCGCGACAGACATGGTTGCAAGAATTAAACTCACAACCGAAGTGTGACAGGCCTTTATTGCCTACCACTGGCCTACAAGAAGTCCCTGGTTAGTAGACACTAGTTTTATTAAGTGGTAGGTTAGATTAAGTATAAGTTTATTTTTGGAATCTTATACGATTAACCTCACTATATATGGACTTATGCAGATTTGATAACTTTTACAAACCTTTTATTTGAGATTTATGGAGTGACCCATCATTCTATCACATGATCTGCTAACACATCATGAATGAAAAACTCAACTTGATTTCTTTAAGAGATGATGTGGAAATTGTTCAAGGAACTAACAATAGTGATATTATACCGAAATGAAGAAAGAATTTCTTCTATTTCAAAATTTTCATCTTTAGGAAAATGATCTTGAAAACCAAAAATGTTTTCCTATAGCCCTTATATCCGATAAATCCGATGGTACCTTAGATCATAAAAAATTTATGTCTTTGTGATTGTCGGCTTTTTCATAGCCATGTTCTATACCACTCTCTATAATAACTTGATGGTTAGATTTCTCTTCCATATTGATATTTTCACATATGTTCTCCTATGTGGAAACCCAGTGATTAGTTAATTTGGGTAACCATTATGTTTCATACATTAGTTTTTAAAGATAAGTTTTGGTATTTCATTTTACGATGTGGGTTTCAATTAATGAAACTTTCGAGTATCAGACAATTTATAACCACGACGAATTTTGAGAGTGAAATTCATTTTAAGGGGGGTAAATGTAACACCCCGAGATATTATGAAAATGATTATTGATGTCTTGTGTTGTATGCTACACCAAAAGGAGCTTGCACTACACGCATCCCTGACTTGGCTTGAATTACACGCAATCACAACCTTGTACGATAGCGTGTGTTGTACTCAATACCGAGTTTTACTAAACAACGATATGTTATTAAATAATTATATAAACTAGCCATTATGAATAGTAATACCCACATTTAAAATTTTTGTAAATTTTATCTTTCAAAATTGACTTCATTTTTGGATTCAGAATATCAAAATTAGTCAGGGGTGAATTTTTGGTATTTTTCTGAAAACCTTCAATTTTTGATGAATAGTGAAAGCACTAGGTTACTATATAAAAACAAACTTTTTATTTACATAATTATGTATTTTATTTAAATATATTTTAGTTCAAAATTGATACATAATATCTATATAAGTTCAATGTAGTTCATTGGAGTCATTTTATAATAATTATATATATATATAAATTTTATCGAACTTTTCACCGTCTTTTACCCACCTCCTAAGAGAAATTTGAAAATTTACATAAAAAATAATTTTACCGCTTCAGTGAGTTGAATTTTGAAAATCCGAGAGAGACAATTAATATCAAGGAGTAAAATGTGGTTCAATAAGATAAAAATAATTTTTGGTGGATAGTAACTTTTTACTTTTATTTTCCACAGATAAAAGTAAATAGGGTAATTAAGGGTAAAAATGATATTTTATGTTTTTCCTAAGGTGCCCCTCTCCTCCCAGATAAAAAGGGCACACCTTCCCTCTTCTCTTCACACCCTTTTGAGCCTTGATTATCGGCCAAAACCTGAAAATTCCACTTCTCAACCTCTCTATTTATATCATAGAGGTTCTGGTCTTCTCAAAAGACCAACTCTAGTTCCCTAAGAAGAAGTTTAGAAGAGGTGCGTCGAAGAAGAGGTAATCTCTTCTTCCGATTCTTTAAAGTTTCATTCATTTTCTACTTTTTATTCTTTAGTTGTTTAATTATAAAGTAATAACATCAGTATTACTTATATACTGATATGTTACTCGAAATATTAAACAATCCTATTTCACCTTCTATCCATCCTACAGAAAACGAAATCACCACGCGTGCGTACGTACGGAATAACGTCTCCACACCATGGTGTAATCAGTTTTTCCACCACCACTTTATTTGGATGGGTATAATGGTGTAATGAATAACTATATATGATTATTATAACATAATACTTATTCTATGATATTATATCATCCACTCCAATTCCATTCTATAAATATGGTAATGATATCATCGCTCGTGTGTACGTACGGATTACAGTCTCCATGATGCGATGAGATTCATTTTCCATGTTAATAATTAAATAATGATTATAAAGTATATATAATAAGTAATCATGAAATATATGACCTAATAATGCTACGGTATTTATGTGTATATATATATATTTCATCTAATTACTTCCATTCAAGTCAATAAGGAAAAGAAAACAGAGTTCATGCGTACATACGACCTACCGTCTCTATGAACGGTGTATTTCATTTCATTTATCTATCTATTATATATATATATATATATACTGAATATATATGATATATAAATCATTATTTACATTCGGTATGTAATTAAATCATGATATAAGTAATGATAATATCAAGAACAACAAGTCTAAACATGTATGATAAATAAAATGATTTTACCCAAAATGCTTCTTTATCATGGAATTTACAAATGAATGTGTAATATAAATTCAATATTGAACCATATATGATATCATAACAATGAATATGATTCTTAAATAAGTCAATGACATTATTTAAATCATTATACAAGAGTTTTGTATACGTATGAAGCATATCAGACATAAGGTAAGGGATAATTTTGCAATCTCATTTTTATCTGATATTGCTTATACGTTAGTATTTAGTGGGGTTATATTTTTCATCCATTCCCATAAAATGTTTATAATAAATTGTTTAATATTATTACATGTATGATTAATTTCATGTTTACCCTGCTTTTACTTTTACTTTTTTTTATGGAAGGAATATTTCATTTGTTTACCATACGAGGAACTTTTTGACTTTTCTGACAAAAGTATGAGGAGAATGTTTTTTTTAACTTATACGGCATGAATGTATTTTTACAGTTTCATAATGCCAAATTTTCATGAAGCTTACTCTACAATATTTCATGATTATTTTACACAAAATCCTTATAATATAAAATTTAATGGCATTTTGTGATAAGAAATTTATTTTAAAGAATAAATAATGTTTTCCTCAAGAATTCATTTCAATTATTTTGTCAAAACTATTTTCCATCTAAGTAGACATTATTTAGTATGATTATGTTTCAAGTATAATTTCTCTATGATTTACATGGTTTCACTTTTCTTATGATTAAATGATATCCATTTGTTTTAAATGGATAATGTAATGATGGGATAATGTTTTTGAAACCCATTTGATTCTTTGGGTTATGATGAATGATTTATGTTTATATTGTGGCACACATAAGAATGATTTCAATATGAAATGGGTGGGACCCATATCTACCTCCAATGAATTGGGTAATGATTTATATCTCATGAGATAGACAGGGATGGAATGATAAGTTAATCTGTTTCAGTAATACATGACTGGAACAAGGAGTAAACTCGATTCAGTAATGGACTTTGTCTACTAAGATGGTTTTGACAGCAATTCCTTGGCTACTATGGAAATCATATCATGTGATTAATGGTTTTCCACAATTACATGTTTTCTTCCCATGAAATTTTATCATTATTGATTTTCTATTATGGTATATGCCTTACGTACTTCCATGATATATGTCTTGGTTCAAGAATTTGATGTTTAGATTTTAGGTTCATGTTTTAGCATTCAAATGTTTATGGATTGTTTTATGTTCTCTATGTTAACCCTTACTGGGCATTTGAGCTCACCATTTCTATGTTTTCTTTTCCCTAGGTTATAATGAAAGGTTTTAGTTAAGAAAACAAACAAGGAATATCTTTATGGGAGATGTTGAAGATATTTCACCATGCTTTGAAAATTATGTTCCAATTTTCCTTATATAATAAACTATTACGGTCCTTTGGTGTCTATTTCTGTTATGTATTAAGTATTCCACAAAAGTAATTTAATGTCCATGTACGTCATGATTTTTGTCTCTAAAAAGAGAGTGGAAATTAAAAGGTGCTTACGTGATATTATATTTATATAATTTTAATTATGATTCAAATAACATATAAATGTACTAAATATATTATTATACAAAACTGTGATAGTTGGTGATGGAAAATGAATTATGTTGGTTTTTGAGGTTGTATTATTTCATACATGTGATCGATAGTTTCATTTACCATTTGAGTTATATTAATATTGACATAGGACATGAATTTAATATATCAAAATATAAGTATATTGAAGATAATTAGGTTATTATATGAGCATGAATTAATATTATTTTAATGAATAAAAAAATGAATATTTAAGGAATATATAACTTCTTTGAGGAACTCTTTTTCTCTTACACGTAAGGCATTATTACGGGGATGATATGGGATGTCCTTTTATTAGTGTGGAATGGAAATCAATTAGAAGCTACAAGGAAATTTCCTGAATGAATCGAAAATGAAATGACTATCCATTTCTAAAATCTTTAAAATGATGTATCATTTTATATTTTTAATTATAATATGTAAAACATTTTAGTAAATATAAATTATACATGTTTAGGATCATTTTTATCCCTAATAGTTTTATATTAACCTTAGGTAAACCCATTTTATCTTTACCATGGTACTTTTTTATGGGTTTTACTATTTATTATGGTCAAACATTATATAGAAAATATTAGATGATATAAATTATTATTATTAAAAATATGGAATCAATAATTCCAAATTAAATTCCAATAATTGGACACATTTAATTTTAATCTAATCCCCCATAAATAATTAGAAACCAATTTTCCAAAGAGAAATTGATCAAAATATATAAAATTATTTATGTAAATATTTGAATTAGATTTTTTTCTAACTAACTAAATTAAATTAATAGATATATATTTGAAAAAATTACACCTAACTCCATTTAAAAACAATTTTAATGTTTTATAATATATAAAAGAAATGAAAATTCATAATAGAAACAAGTATAATCCTCTATTAATCAAAAAACAATTCATATCATATAATTTTAAAATATTTACCCAAATATTATTATGACACAATTATTTCCAAAATTAATTTCATTTTTTCAAATAATTTTTTTAAAATTGATGAAATGTAATTTTAAAATATGATTAAAAAATGTGACAAAACTATTTTCCAAAAAAAAAAATTTACGCATAAAATTGGATTTATTCTTATCTATTGTCTAGAAAAAAAATAATATGAATATTAAATATTTGATTAAATATATAATATATAAATTTATTTAAAATAATTCAATAAAATATATTTGATTAATTTATTCATATAAAATGTGTTTGTGTACATAAAAGTGATGTTTCATTAAAAAAATTCTTTACTTTCAAATAGTTTTTATTTTCATTTCTAATTAATTAGTCACCAAAGAATTAATATTATTTACATATGTAAACCATAAATTTTCATAATTTTGTTAATCCCATTTATACAATCCATTCCGATGGGTTGGGGATATCTATCATATTAAATAACAATATTTTAAAAGTATATCACATTTCTTTTAAACTCAGTGTTATGTGTAATGAAACCTAAAATACATGTTGATTATAACACATGCTAAACTCAGTATTTCTTGTAACCCAAGAAAAATAAGAAATTTAATTTAATTTAAACTAAACACGATACTTCAATTCAATATATTAATTAAATATAAATTTATTTTTTAAAAAGTGTTCCATTGAATTCTACGTTGTCATTTTTACCCCCTTAAAAAACTATAACCACGTGATTTAAAAATTATCTCAGTATTCAAGGATTTGATAGTTAAATATTGATTTTTGGAAAAACCACCTCATAAAATTTCTAATGAAACATCCACTTTAGAAAAATTGAACGAGAAATATGAAGTTCGTCACCGAACATGGAATCGAAATCGGAGAACATTTGTAGAACGTGAATGTATGGATATGAGATACAAAACTTACTACCAATGACTAATAGAGAGTGATATAGAACATGTTCAAGAAAAATCTTGCCACCACAAAGATGTAAATTTTTTATTAGTCTAAAGACCATTAATCAATCAAAAAATAAATGTAATGAGTCGATTTTTTTTCAATATCCTTTTCATACACTTGATTGATTATTTACCATGAAAATAGTGAACTTGAAAATATATTCATACATGATTTATTTAATTTTTATTAGTACAATTTCTTCCTCTGGTTGTGCCTTGGTCAATTTACACATAATCCCTTACTCTGAAAAATGATGATGAATTTGTTATACTCGAAGCACTAACAAGTCACCTAATCCATAAATGAATGATAAGTCATTCTTTATACCTTTTGTCTTCATCATAAAGAATGATTATCATAGGTTATAAAATATTCATAAATCAAAATATTGTGAAGTAATACATTAATATATAAAACCTCATCCAATTTTCATCTTAAACCCTTTCATAAATTTTTAACCTTATAACCCTTCGAAAATAATAAATCACAAATCATTTTAGAGAAGGTTTCTAAATTAATAAAATTGACTAATCATTAATCCCCCAAAAACCATGATCTATCCCTTAATTGTCATATTGAAAACATGTGAATAACTTCATCATGTATTCTATTTAAACATGTTAACAACTTGAATATCAATTGAACATTATGGAAAACATAAATTATTTATTATTTCTTATATAAAATAATAATTAAAATATATTCCTCAAATATTAAAAATGATGTAAAATACCGCAATGATATCACAAAACACTTTTTCAACAAATAATTAATGTGTTCAAATATAATTATTAGCATCTAATTCACATTATCCAAATCAATTATATCTTTATCCTGACATTATTATCTCATCATCTGAAACATATTTAGGGTTATCCTTTTCTCAATAATTTTTTCCAATGAATATCACCATTCCATTAAATCAACTTCTAGTTCATAATCACTATTTTACATATTCTTGAAAATACTTAACAAAAAAAATGAAAAATCGTTTTTTATTTCAAAATTCATTAATTCTAATACATAAAAAATTAAATAATTCTCCATCATTTTAAACAATTATCTATGACTTATAAACTTCTTCACCAATACCACTTTCCTTCCACATGCCATTTGTAGTCTCTTCATCATTAAGATTATAACCATTACACACAAAACCATATTGACTCCCTTCAATAATTCCCCCCTAGAAAATTATTTTGTATACTTCCAATATATATTAAATATGTATTACATTAAACCATTAATGATTCCATTGGGAAACCAATATTCACATTGATTGCATACACTAAACCTAATTTTTTCTCTCAGACCTTACTTTATTTGTGTCTGTTTCCTCACCCAACATATATTATTGTAAATTTGAGACATTCCCTTGAGGGATTCCTCCTAAAGTATCAACATATAAGAAGCTGAATCTACTTTCCTCCAGGGAATCCACTACCTGAAATATTTTTGAACTCTGTCATTCTCTAAATTGGTGTGTTTGACAATTGCTTATGGTTCTGGTTGATAAACACGTTTCATGAAAATTGATTATCCATAATCGTAATATCCTTCACTGTAGTCATCATCCCATTTTTATTTTCACTAGAAAATGTTTCCATGACATTTATTATTAAACCAATTCCCTCTAGTCCCTTCCATTGAAAAAAACAAAAAAGTATAGTGTGAGAAACACAAATCATTATGAGAAACCACATAGTATGAAAATAATTTATAGGATATCTAAATAAAGAAATGCCATTTATAATATTTAACACCTTATGTTTAACCTAGTTCATCCATGATCATCATCTATTTAAATGATTCATGATAATTGAAAATGAAAATGGGATTAATAGATGAAAATCCACCAAGAGTGTCAAGATAGGTATGTAGTAAGACCCTTATTCATATACTAGTAATGCCCAAGTCATTCTTGATACTCATTTTTCAGAGTTATTAACCATAGTTAACTATTTACTAGAACAACATTCCCATGTAGAATCTAAATATGGATATACTCTTAAGAAATCCTCAGACATTTTAATAAAATAACATTGGAAATTCATCAATACATAAGATTATCCCAAGGGTTCCCACTAAAATTTTATCATCCTATTTTAGAATGGATAAATAAATACATCCTATAATTTAATGTATAATGACCCAATAATTTCATACATAGATATTAAATCTTATAAGATTAAAATTCCTTCAATTACATAGAAAAATTTTAAGGACTTTAATGTTTAGTTCCTTTGGAGACTATTTACACAATATTATTTTTTAGATAACAATATTCATAATCTACCATAAAGATCATCTGATTTAGTACTCTTAAATGATATATCCTAATGGAAAACTTACTTTGTAACTTGGTGGAAAAAAGAATAATAGAGTGTGACCTCAAATTCTATGTAATAGTAAACATGAGAGATATAAAATTATGATTATATGAATTCATAATGTAGGAATAAGTTTCCGAGGTGATGAACATAACAAAAACAGTTCATACCCAATATTTTGTTGAATATAAATATGTTTCATGGTATAATTCTTCATGGAGATTAAGCCATGAATCATATAAAAATCAATAAACATAATCCATGAGAGAATGACATTGTAATCAAACATGGATTAGAGAAAAATACATTATCTTAACAAATCTTATTTAAAGATTACTAACCCATACAATAATAATATATTAGGCCTTGGATAACCACCCTAGTACCAACTTCATGAATGGGCTAACCTCCTGTTTACCCACTTGTTCAATCTTGTGATAACCACCCACATACCCACTTTTTAGTCTTGGTCCGATCACTTGAATACCTATTTTTGGGTTTGGTATAACCACACATGTTAAATCTGAGCTAAAAGAACAATATTCATTACCCAATGCATTAGAGTGAGATATTCTCCCACCAATCACATAATCTATTCTTATGTGTGAAATAATTACATAAAATGTTATTAACATCATAACCTTTTTAGAGAAAGTTATTTTCATTAAAATTTCATCAATTCAACATAACATAATCGATGAAAATAAATGTTTTTCATAAATTTCACATCAACATAAACATTTACCATCAATATAATGAATAAGGATGGAATAATGTGACCTAATCCCTAGTAAAACAAAAGTAATATCAAATGATTTTATATTAGATATAAAATTATTTTCAAATATCACTTGGAACATTTCTGGAGGAAAATATCCTTTCGATTTTTAAAAATAATTTAATCATAAAAAATATTGAAAATAATATATTTTTAAAATATTATTTAAGGATCATTTAAATACAATTTTTATTGAAAAATAATGTTGACATGGAAACAATTTAAAACAAAAAGCATATTAAATTTAATTTCCATTAAAAATAAACTTTGAAATATACAAATGAAGTTTTGAAACATTTAGTTGTCATGATGATGAGAATTTACATTCATGTTGTACATATTAAAACAAATATTCTTGTCTCTTTTTCAATAATGTCAAAACATCCCTGTTTGGAAAACGGAATATAGATTCGATGGATTTTTTTTGTAAAAATGTTAACCATTGTTACAAATTTGTTTATTAAATCATTTTCTTAATTTTAAAACAATAATTTCTTCTAGAAAACATTTATTTGGATGAAAAAAATATATTTCCCAAAGAGAGAATTAATTATGATTTTAATTAATTTTTTTGTACTCGTGAGTACGTAAAGGTAGTGGAATGAAGGGAACAATTTTATTCATATGAAATATCAATTGAAGAATAAAATAAAAGAGTTTCAGGAGATATTTCTCATAGTATTTTATATGCAAAGCATAAACATGAACAATACTTATAAACTATGAGATTATAAAATAAAACCCTTACCACTATGGTAAAATTTAATTATAATCCCTATGAAAGAATAAAATTAAATTAAAAATAAAATAAAATTAGAGTAATTTAATTAAAGATATTAATATTCAATGTGGATATATATATACACCTTATAAAATAATATTGTTTCATAACAGAACACATGTCTCAACGAAAAAAAATTTAGAAAAAAATCCCTTACTATTTTGGTAGTGTTTGAATGGAAAACCACATGAATGAGAGTTTATGAAATGGTTATGTAAATCACCATAATTTTTAGTATAATAATTATAAAATAAATTCATGCCTAGTATATACCTCACATAAAATAAATAGGTGATAAATATGGATGTGTCTTACATAAGTAAAAATTGGGATGGAGATCCTTACCCTTAATTCCCAAAATCCATCACACGTTTTTCACAACTCATGTATAATAAATATAGGTTTGTTATAAATTTATTAAAGAATCATAAAAATAATTATAATATCATATATTATCCACTTATAACATTTCAAAACCGATTTATAATTTTTTTTATAAAATAGTTAGTTCGTTGTGTGAACTGGTTTTTTTCATGAGTGTTTTGGTTTAGTAGTTCTAGTTCATTTAATTTTATCATCGTTAAATATTAAAAATAATCTTAAATATGAAATTAATATAATATATTTTTATTATAAGAATATTTATATTCATTCAAAAATTATAGAGTTCGAAAGATGAATTGCACTGTTCATGGAGAAGACAGGGCATACGTATGCATAAACATTGATTCCATCATTCGATGGATGTATAAAAAAAGTAACATAATAATAAAATTAAAATAACCATTATTATTTAACATATATAAAATCTGTTCATTTATATAATATTTTTTTCTTCTATGTAAAGCATTAGTGAGAAAGAACTGCATCGCTTCGTGAGGGAGTAGTCCACAGTAAACAAGAGCTGTGTTAGCGTTTCCCCCACATGATGGAAAGTGAAAATGGTATATGTGATATTATATTAATAGAAGATAAAATATGATAAAAATATATTATAAGTATAATAAATGCATCATTATACCGAATCAAAAGATGTGTTGATGAATGACTAATTATGAAGGTTTGTGAGGATGTAGTTTTTCGTACAGAAAATCATCATTTTCATTTCTCATTTGAGGAAAATGTGTTTTGATATAGGTAATTACATTAATATTATAAATAATAAGTATTTTTATTATATTTATGTTATTATTTGGTCCTTATTTAAAAGTATGGGTAAGAAGAAATAAAAAAATAACTAATAGTTAAGGAATATACCTCTTCTTTGGTGAACTCCTTTTGGTTAACACTTATATCCTTAACAGGAGAGATTCTTAATAAAAATAATGCCTATAATAAGTGATGACGGAAGATAAGATGAATTTTTTTAGGGATTATATGAACCAAAAGGATATTGGAGTGTGCTTAATAGGGTTATAAGAGGTCCATTTATAAGTGGGAAAAACTCATTTGGAAACTACATGGAAATACCCCAATAGAATCCCAAATGATAAAGTATTTCCAAATACAATACCTTACAAATGAAAATATATTAGATAATCTAATGGATAATATGTATATATTTCCATAAAATAATATTTATACTTGTTTTGTGACATTTTTAACCCTTGTATTTCTATTTTAACCCCTGTTAAACACATTTTAACCTTAATAATGGTAATAAATTTTTTCATGATTTTACTAATGATTAGGATAAAAAATTAATTTTACCATATAATAAAATATAATTTGTTCTTATTCAAAATGTAGAATCAATTTTTCTCTAGTTAATGAATAGAAGCAAGAAATGTAATTTAAAATTATTCTTGTAGGTGGGATAAGAAAACAATATTCAAAAGAGAAAATGTTCAAAAGTGTAAAATGTTTTATAAAAAAATCCAATATAAAATTTATTTAAATGAAATATATTTTTCTAATAGTTATATAATTATATTAATTTAACATTTAAAACGATATTTAAAAAATGTTTATGTTTTTATATGATTTAAAATAATTGAAAATTCTAAATAAAAACTGGCATTTTTTCCTATTTATCAAAATATTCATCTTCTCTAAAAATTATCTAAAACAAATCGTATGGTTTGTTTGAAATGATTATATAAAAAATGAATTTCATGTTTTCAAATAACTTTTATAATAGTGTGAATATTTAATTTTAAAATAAGTATGAAAATGTCAACAGAACTACTTTTTAGACAAATATAGTTTTTAGGAATATAATTTGATTTATTATTATTTCTTTTCCATAAAACACATAATATTTTTTAAAATTTTAATTGAATATATAATGTATGATTATTAATAAAATAAATCACCAAAATTATTTTTTACATTATTTAAATAAAAATTGTTTGTGTGCATAATAATAGTTTTTTAGAAAAATATTTTCTTTACCTTCAAATAGTTTTTATTTTTATTTATTATTAATTTCACATCAAAAAATTAATTTCATATAAATTAAAAAACTATATTTTTTTATAATTTAGTTTTTCATACTCCTACAAACAATTAAAATGGATAAGAAATAACTATTATATATAATTAATATATTGTAATACTATGTCACTTTTCGTTTAAAATAGGTATTGTGTTTAATGAAAGATAAAATCAATGTTGAATGTAACACAAGATAAAAAAATTATCATGTGTGATAAATATTAACTTGTAATTCTAGGTAATGAAAACTAAATTTGATTTTGAAATGTATGCTATCCAAGAAACATAAATTTATTTGAAAAAAAATTCATAGAATCTTAGGGTTTTATATTAATACTTATTAATTGTGTTATTCATAGAAATTTTTACCTTATCAAACCACAATTAATGAAGGTAGATGATCTAGAGATATGTACATAGTGTACCACTGTATTTTTTTGGAAATATTAATTTGTGGAATTATGTGATTTTGTGGATGACTAGACTCAACGTGATATTTGTAGTGGATTGGTTGAGTAGATATAAAACTCAAGTCAATTGTTATAATAGATGAGTGACCTTACTGACTCCTAAGGGAGGGGTGTCTGTCTTGACTGGATAGAGGGATTTAAGAGTAGGTATATTGGGACCCTAACATATCTATGTTTTAATTATTACTGTGCATGCGGTGTGTTGGTTTTGGGTGTAGCAGAAGCACTATTCGTGGGTATTAAATTAACATTTACTTTAATATATATTTTACCAAAACCCAATAGAGTATATTTCATGTTAAATTGATAATTAATTTATTTATATATAAAGAAATTATTACCCCATTCATATGATCCTTTCATCAATAATATTTTTAATCTTCAAAAAACATTCAGATTACCCTTTTTTCACTATAAGTATTAATGTGGATAATCCCTCTAATGTTGATCCATAAATGATCCTATGATCTCTTAGAAACATCAATTTATTCTAGGATACTATCTTAAAGAATCATCTTTTTATGTTTTACATCTTGAATGCTCTTTGATCCTTTAGACTTGAAGGATTTATTCATTTTATTTAGAGGTAGAGAGGATGAATTTGATTGATAGAGATAATTCCATTATGGATAATCATTCCCTATTCTATATTTTTTGATTAATTCTATATAATATATATAAGTAACTATTTATAAAGGAATAGTTTAGATTAAAATATTATTAAATTTCATATCTTCCCAAAAATAATATTATATTCTTTATTAAAGATCAATCCACAAAATAATAATAATACTATTAATTTAATAGTGCTTCCTTACTTTCACAATAAATAATTTTATGTTCTTGTAAATTGATATTTTTCATCAAATATTGTCATGGTCTATTCGAATTTATTGTCATTTATTGAAAACACCAATAAAAATTTTAATTATAAATATATATTTTATTCAAAATCTAGAAAATTGTTATTTATTAAAATATTCAACAAATAAGAAAAATTATTCACAATATTGAGAATAAAATATTTATTTTATATTCATATAATAAAATATATTAGTTATTATTAAATAAATACATATTTAATACCATTAGAAATTTAGCAATCAGGAAAACATGGATAAAATTAATCCTCTTTCATGAGTATAATATTTTTTCCAATAATTAAATTCAAATAAAATTTGTTTGAGATCAATGGATGAAATTAGTTTGGGGCCCTCTAGGATTCTTGTTTTCAATAGGATAACTTTTTTAAAGGAAAAGATAACTATCAAACAATGGTTCAAGGAACCCAATATAAAGAACATAATTTTTCAATGTTGAAAATAACCTATTAAGGATCACTATGTAATATAATTCCTTTGTAAAAATATATCATCATGTTGGTTACACAGCTATGCTCTCAACCTATATGTGAGATCCATTGTTCTTTTGGTATATGATATTACCATGTCCTTAAACCATGAACATGGAATATAATGTGATTTTTCTATTCCAATAAAATGTCCAATACATTAGATTTTATAAATATGGGAGGTAAAAATCTTTCCTGGACTTATCCATTAATAACATGTTACTCCAGGCACACCCAATGTATCTAATATCACCATGAACTATATCACCCTAGTTTATGAAATACAAAAAAGTGCATTGGTTGTAATATAAATTAATAATATTATTAATGTATAAGGGCCAATATATACACTAATAGATAAGAATAATCAATTCCACCAAAACATGTGGGATCTATATTTGATATTCTGTTCTTACAATCTCCCTTCATTTTGATCATCATGTGAAGACATCATGAGAAGAGGTCTCATGTACTAATTAGTACTCAAACTAATAGTCAATGTACCATGTAACCTATTATATTAAATTATCTAATTGAATAGATATATTTAATAATATCATTATGAAGATTAAATGTTCGCTTTATGGAGGGGAACTGCATTGAAACTATTAGTGCGAGAGATAACCATGAGAAATATTACATTACTGTAATGATTAATAATAAAGAATATAAAATATGATATTTTTTAATATTAAAATCAATGAATATAATTTTTAACAAAATAAAAACAGTTTATCATAGGACTCCAACTCTAACATTCTCCCAATTTTACTTATAAAAATTACATATGAATTTTAGTCCGCAAGACCAAACAAGATAATCATGTTTATATTTAATCAAGGAAAATAGTGAAGGGGTCAACAATTTTTACATCCATGGAAACCATACCCACTATAAATTCGAATCTTTACCTTAATAATTGATACTTATGAATTATATTCTTCATATGTTCATGTCACTTTAGATCCATGGCATGGGCCACAACTATAACATTATCATGTTAAAGTGTGATATGATATTTTTTTCTTTTTATAATGAAAAATTACTTGACAATGTTGTGTATAAAAACTAATTATTTAGACGCCTCATAAGCCCCAATATATTCAAAATATTCTATAAAACCTATAACCACATCTTTCTTTGAGCTGTTATAGCACATATCACCACTATTCAATGTGAAAAAGTATCATGTTTGTGATATCATATCATTTTGATGTGTTTATAAACTAGAATATGTATATCCTATGATATCTAGTTCCTCATCTCCTCCATATAACAAGGAGATATCCTTAGTATGCCTAAGAAAACTAATGATAATCATGAGAAACATCAAATGGTAGTCACCAGGGTCATCTTGATATCATCCTACCAGACTCAGGGCATATGAGACATATAACCTATTATATAGAATACAGTATCCAATGTTTTTCTTATGGGTGGGTTTTTTTGCATAATTTTTTTAACATTTCATTATAGTGTAAATGAAAACTTTATTTCTATTCTTAATAACATAATTTCAATTGTTTTAACACTCTAATGTGTTTCTTTGTTGGGTTTTATTACTTGATGAGTACATAGAGGTTTAAGATGAGTTTTAGGTTAATCAGTCCCAAACAATTAAGGATACGAAAGTATAGCATGGGGAATATACTTTTATCAAACCTTGCTACCCTTAAGGGGAAACAATGCAACCACATTTTGAATTAGGGCATATTTTTTCAAACCATGTGGGAAGGGGTGAACGACCATGAAAAAGTATTTATTAAATTGTAGAGGTGACCACATAGGTTGTGCATTGTTTTCCTAACCTTACATATAGATATTTGAGTTTTGATTCCATTTAGATAGTGGAACTGCATGGTCTTCTCAGGGTTTAGAAAATTAGGCTCTAAGATGTGTGAGGGGGTGACCCCTTTAGATAATGAGTACACATGGTTAAGAAATACATGTGGCCTAACCATGTTCCTCTTTAAAATGTAGAAAATTTTTTATTTCCCACCAATAATATTTCATTCTTATTCCTTATCTCCTCTCCCTTTATTGTACCTCTAGTAGCCATGGGATCCTTCTCTCCCACTCCTAGGATTTTTTCCATACTCCCTCAAATGGGATTTGATTTTAGAATCTTTTGGTACATTAGATAGATATTAGTAAGACTATTAATCCTCATGTTTCCTTTTTTATCTCACCATTTGGAATTCTAATTCCAACAGATCTCTTTTTCATTATTTTTAGGGAAATTTCTAGATTGAAAATTTCATCCAATACTAATTGAATTAAAGGCCACATTTTAATGAGTGAATTTATGTGATCATATGGTTGGTGGTTATTGGAATTTTCTATATGTATACATGTAACACAATATGCATACCAGAACACCCATGTGTGGGTTGTACGGGTTAAACCCTCAAAATATTAATTCTTGGTTTTGAATCATATATAATAGTTTAAGATGCTTATGAGAATTTCCATTTCTCTTTAAATTTTTATGCTTTTTATGGGTTTTTGAAATGTTTAGGGTGATTTTTCCATTTCCATTAATTGAATTAATTATTATTGTGATAGTTTTTAATTGGATCCATGGGAACATTTTGGGAATGAAAATAATTTTATTAGGAGTTATTGATCCCCGGGACTAAGATAAAAAGGTTCATTAGGATGTGGGAAGGTCTCGAGATATATGTTATGTTATTGAACATTATAATCAATGTGATGTGATTTCCATATTTAGGTATATGGAGATGACCAAGCCGTGGATCGGTGATGAGGTTTGAATTCGGGGGTGAGGTGGTAGGATAGTGTAGAGTATGAAATTTTGTTGATTACCACTCACTATTTTTTGTTGACATTGTCACTGGAGTTATGTGAAAAAATATTGGACTCAATAAGGTGGTGTAGACTACTCATTGTGGGTGGGGGCCTATGTAGATATTGTAGATTATGGGAAGGTGTTGACCATTAGTTATAGAGAAAGTTCTAACAATATAATGTAACAAGATATGGTTTTAGACCACCAGTTGGTGGATGAGGATCACCTTATATGTTTGGGAAAGTGGTCATGTTTTTGGGAGGATGGATATCATCGTTCCTTATGATGTCATGATGTTATGCTGGAAGTGAAAATTTTAATGGATGTTTGATAGAAATATGATTGAATTTGGATGTCAGGCTATTGAGATGTCTTGGATTGTTCAATGGAAGTCCCATGGATTTTTAAAATTTGTGTCGGGTGTGCTGATGGGACACAAGATTTTTTGATATGTAGAACATGGGGTACCAGTTGGAAAAAGGTTTTGGGTTACTTATTTATGATAAAAACTGAGGAACCTATATGTGTAATTTACTAAGGGTGCATTGTTCCGTTTGGGCACTCGCTGAAGTAGGTAAATGCAGTCTTATAGTTTATGAGAATAACTATAATGGGTTGTGAATTTTTATGTGTATAGTTTCTATTTGGTCAAAATAAATTACCCTATTAAAAATATGCATATAAGATAAACATCCATTAGCGGTGTCCTATTGAGTTCATACTCACACAACACATGGTCCCCATGGGATGTGTGTAGATGTTATGTCTCTAAGATTATGTATGGGACTATGTTCAGGGTCTATAGCATAGTGTGGCGAGATGTTCTAGGTGCATGAGTTTTGATGGAAGTATTAATATGTGGTTTATTATTCCAAGATAGAGTTTATTTTAGGGGTTATCATGCTTAATTATATAATTGGTCATTTGAAATCCTACATGTTTTTATGTGACTATCACGAAATGTATTCACATATATAAATTGTATAATTACGTGGGATTATTATTACTGCTGCTGTAGATTTACACTCCCATAAAGTTTGATTTTTTGTTTCTGTTGTGTTATATATATATAAGGGTCGTTATTATTATTAACACTATAGGGTATAGTATCCCCAATAACAATTTTTATACCCTCATTGCTATTATATTTCCTTTTGAGTACGAGGAGGTTCACATAAGGCTACACTGTAATTCAGTCCATAACATAGGTTTTAAGTTTCATCTAGGTTGGATGTGATGTTAGATATATAATTTCTCAAAGGGATATTAAAGCCCTGATGTGATGTATAGGTATAAGAATTAAGAGATGAGGGAACAAAAAGGTTGGATTTTGAGACTATCTTCATCCAATACATTTTCCTAGAGATATTGAGGGATGATCAAGCATGTGAGTTCATGAACTTACAAAAAGGAGATACATCCTCTATGAATTATGTTTTGAGATTTATAGACTATTCCATTTTTTTACATTCAATAGAATGAGATGAAATTTCCAACATTATTTGTTTCAATGATGTCTTAAGGCATTCTATTAGGGTTCAGTTAAATATATTCAGGTTGATCTCATTCATAGAATTAGTGAACTCAGAAATGATAGTTGGAAAAAATTTGATAGAAATGACATACTAAACATAGGTGATGGTGTTAGGTGAGGCTAGTATTGATGCTTTGGATATCCAGAAGCGTGTTCATAAGGATTCTCAGAAGGGAAGTAATTATAGAGATTCAGGAAGGTCACTAAGTGGATTATCTATGATGTGCTTCTTTTTTTGGGGGTCAGGTTATTTTCAGACCTAATGTGAGTGGAATATTAAGGAGTGTCAGGATTGTGGCCAAATGGGTCACCTATAGAGGTTTTGAAGGAATAAAACCCTGATAGATGAGAGTTAGGGATTATGTTATACATAGGGATCTGAGGTAGAACTTGGAGTAGTACCAAGAGCAGGTATCCATGATACTACAATTCACATAGATTGGGCTGGGGAGATAGATTCCCACCCATGGGGTTAGTGTATAGTAGTGGGTGAAAATTCACAAGGATGATTAGCCTTGAGTAGTCGAGCTTCATGCCAGGTTGATACAGTTGTGATTCTAGGTTTATAGTAGTCTATGGAGTTGATGATGGTTATAGGTACGTCATGACTATGGTAATTGATGTTTTTTTGTTTGTTTTATGTTGGTGAACAATGTTCATGGGTGAAGATGGAATTATTCAAATTCTAGTTCATATGTGTGCATCCAGTATGATACATGATTTGTATGAGAGAAATAGAAATTGTGAAACATATCATGGGAATATATATATATATATATATATATATATATTTCATGCAATATATTTATTGGGAACCATGTGTGATATAGGAAAATTAAGTAATTGGTTGCAATTTAGGACTTGTGAGGGTTGTGTATGACATAAATAGGTAATCAGTATCGTATGAGATATAGGACTTGATCACTGTCATGTTTGGGAAAGGAATGAAATTGAAATCTAATGGGATATTGTGTTAATGGGATGTGGTAAATTGTATGTGTGCATATGGAGATTGTTTGGTGGGACTATCATAATTCTTGTTTGGTCTGGAAGCAACCAGATAGGTAATTCTAAAGGTGGGTAGCGCCATAAGAGGAATTTACTAGTGACTTAAAAAACAAGATATACTATGGAATGTTTATAAGATGGTTATGTTTGATACCTTCTCAATGTGAGACCTCATGTTACAGGGATGAGCTATTTTATTGAGGAGATATTATAGCATTCTATGTTTTTTTGAGTGGGCAACTTTGTGTAAAGTTTTTATGTTTAATGGTTCATGGATGGTCCAAAATTAATTTTAAGATTCATAACCCTAGTTGATGAGTTCGAACCCTCAAATGTTTTATTTTTTGTTAATTTTTATGTCATGATTAATTCTTCAAGGGCTTATATAAGTTTTAAGGACATCAGGTCCCTAAAATTCAGTTTTGAAAAGTACAATATGGGGAACATAGTTTGTTAAAAAAGTGTGTCCTTTAATGGGAAACCCTACAACCCCATTTTGAAATAGAGAACAGTTTTTTAAACCCTATGGGAAGAGTTAAATGATCATGGTGTATGTTTATATAAAATTCAAATGATAAAGTCATATTCTATGCATATTTCTCATAACTATGCATCTAGAAGTGTGTGATGTGATTCCCTTGGGATAGCGGCACTACACGGTTTGGAAAACCAGGAACCCTAGAAGTGTGATGGGGTGACCCCTTTTGCCTGTGAGTGCGAACAGTTGGTTTAGAGTCATCCAAACCATGTCACCTAACATTGAGCCAATTTAAAAGTGTGAAATTACCTTTAAACCCACCCTTATTACTTCTTTCTTCTCTCTACTTGCTTTTTTGTTTTGTCTCATCCATTAGCCATGGGTTAATCCTCTCAATATCATATGATTTCACATAACATCCACAACTGAACATTGATTCAAACTCTATGGGGTGAATTGTATATGTAATGGTAATACTATTAATAAAATATATTCAGTTACTATTTTCTCTTACAGTATGGAATTACAATTTCATGACTGTTCTTTTGAACTATTTTGAGGATTTTTTTCTAAATTGATGATTTATTCCATTACAGATCGAATTAGTGGTCAATTTTCAACTAGCAAACACCTAAAATCCTAAAAAAGGTATTTCATAGGTTTCACCTTAAATATACATCTGATATGGATGCATAATTAAATACTCATATGTGGGTTGTTTAGGTGAAACCCTTAATAAATTAATACTTGTTTTTAAATAATATTTTTTTATTATTAGATGCCTACATGAATTATATTTTATTCTAAACGAATAAATTTATACATGTTTTTAAATAATATTTTTCATTATTATATGCCTATACGAGTTTTATTGTTCCCGTTAAACCCTTAATAAATTATTAGTAGTTTTTAAATAATATTTTCTTATTGTTAAACGCCTTTATAAATTCTATTTTTAAAATGGGTTTTGGGTTTTAACATAGTCATGAAACTTTTCTTATTTCATAAATATAATTAATAAATATTGTGATATGCTTGAATTGGTCAGGAGGGAATATGTTGGGCATGTAATGGATTATGTGAGGTGATATTGATCATCAGGACTGAGATGATGAGGTTCTTTTGGTTTAGGGAATGGGGTGAGATATATTATATGTGGTTGACAATCATAACAGAAGTTATTTAATCATTAGATTAAGGTGGATAGTGACGAGCATGTCACAGATGGGAGATAAAGTTCACATGTGCTGAAGAGGATTCATGTTGGTGTGGCATATGAAATGTTTGTGATTTCAGATCGTATTTTCTAGATAATTTTATTATTAGAGTTATGTGAACATTGAAATGAGTTAATGAGGTGGTGTTGACCACATGTTTTTGGTCGATCCCAATGTAGACATTATTGATTAGGGGATTGTGTTTTCTATTAATTATAGAGGATGGAATCACCATATAAATCAGTGGTAGATGGTTTAAAACCCTCAGGTTGGGGATGAGACAAACCATATTTGTTTAATCTGATGGATCACATTTATGATATACAAGATATCTCCCTGACTTTGGATTTCGGGTTGTTGAACTGATGGTTACTATTTGAATTGGTGTATGGGGGACTTGTCATTTTTTTGAAAATATTATGATGTCGAGTTGACGAGGATTATTCAAATTATGACTAAGGTATTTGTGAAATTTTTATTGGGTGTGCCCATGGAATGCCATATTTATTTAATATTAATTACATGGGATACCGATTGTTGTGAGGTTTTAGGTGACATATGTATGGTTGGTATGATTCTTTCTCTAGATCTGAATGACTGTGGATACGTCATTCCATTCCAAAGTTGGATAAAGTAGGTAAGCACTCACTTATGGGTAATGAACACAAGTGGACTGGTTTATCAATTTTTATGGATGACTGTAGTTGCTATTTATTTATTTATGAATACACTAGTATTAATATGTATGTAGGATAGCCTCACAAAGGTGGACTATTGAGTTTATACACACAACCTTTTGGTGCCACATAGGATGCATAAAATATTTATATCTCTGAGAAGTGTTAAGGTACTAAGATAGTGGTTAGGATATTATTGAGTAGGTATATGCCCAATACATGGGCTAAGATAGTAATTAGACCAGGTTATTTTTGATGATGAGATGCATTTTATTTTGGAAATTTTCATGCGTACTTATAAGATAGGCCATGGGTGATCTTATATGTATTTGTCTGACTTTCATGAAATTTATTCTTATTTTTAAATGGTATAATTACTTGGTGTTATTATTAATACTGTTATTTATTTATGATTTCATTGAATCTTATTTGTTGATTATATTGTGTTATATATATAAGTTCCATTATTATTATCACCATGATATGGTATATTTTCTACAATATCACCATTTAGACCCTCACTACAATTCGGTAGGATTGAGAATATGAGGAGGAAACCCTAAGGACTAGAGGTCCTCCAGACTAGAGAAGATGTTTAAGGTGTCTCCTGAGTCTGGGGGCTACGTAGTATAGCATACATGGATATCCCAATAACTAAAACATATAAAATCTATGCTATTCTTTTCAATTCATCATTTTTATGAAAAATATTATGGGAAAGATGAATTCCATGTGATATTGGTCACAATATCCTCTTGTACTATTCTATACTGAATCACTTTAGTATCATGAAAATATATATACCTTGAATTTTTCAAATAATCCTTTTAAATTGATCATGATAGATATTCATCTCAAGAATATATGTTTCCTCTCAATTTTCCACCATATTGAAGCATTTATTCAACTATGCCTTAAAATAATATTAGAATATTATTTCATTTCTAATAATTAATATGTCATGATCATATAAAATTATGAAAATTATATCTCTCCCACTAAGTAGTTTACAGACACAATACTCACATTAATTATTTAGGAATTCAAATTTCACTATGGAATCATCAAATCAAATGATCAATTACTAGGATGGTTGATTTAAATAATAATCTGATGTTTTTTCAATTTTTATAATTTCATTGCATGATTTTGATTGAAAAACATTTGTGTTATTTCATATAGACCACTTCTATAACGATCATATTAAGGAAGGATATTTTGACATCCATTTTTCAAATATCATAACCATGTAAATATGTAATGGAATGTATAATTATGATGAGTTTTATCAAAGAAACATCATAAAAGGTTTCATTGTAGTTAATGACTTGATTTAGTTTAAACCATTTAATAAAAAATAACACATCATAGTTATTAACATAACCATCCATTCGAATTTATTCGTGAATACTAATTTATTACCAATAGGAGTTACATCAATTAGAGGGTCAATAAAAATACAGAGTTGGTTTTTGTACACGGAATCCATTTTAGAATTCATTTATTCTTTCCACTGGGAATTTTTTTCCCACATACTAATTATTTATAGGTTAAAGGATTATAATTATTAATTAATAATGAGTCACCATCCTTAGTGACAAGAAAATAATACCATTATGGTTCCATAATATCTCTTATAATCCTTTTTATTATTTGAGTCTCTATAACATCTTCTTACAATAGGTTTTTTGTAATTTTTTCTTTTGAATTCTATTTTGTATCATTGGCATGGACTTCATTAATTTACAACTCACACCCACTATATAATTTATGGATGTGATACCTCTCAAAGAATATGGTCTCCTACCAACCAAAACCATTTTAAATGAAGTATTATATATGAAATATCCGCCTGTTTCATTGGGATGTCCTATGAAGATATACATAATGCCTTGGCGTAAAATTTTATTGCTAGAAATATCTATAACAAAACCATCACATCCCCACAGTTAGGAATATGACAAACAAAGTTCATTTACATTCCAAATTTTATATGGAATACCCTTTTTCCAATATTTGGAACTGAGTTTAGAATGTTCAATAATATTTTAAATGCATATCCCCAAAAATATAATAGAAGGCTCACTTTACTCATCATTGATCTCACCATATACAATATATTGCATTTTATCCATTAACATTACCCATTCCATAAAAGTGAATAAGGGAAATTTATTTGGGATAAAATCCCTTAATTCAATAAATAATCAACAATTTATTGGTTTAGATATTCTCCACCATGAATTTAAGGGAGTTTCATAATCTTTTGACCAAGCTGGTTATCAACTTCGTTACTATATTCATTGAACTTATCTATGGATTCGAACTTATACCTCATCAATAATACATATCCATATATACAAAAATCATCAATTAAAGTTATGAATTATGAGTAAGAACCCCTTTATTTAATATAAAATTTCATTCACACACCCACACGAACTAATTCATGAATATATTTGGCCCTTTCACCTTTTCCAGTAAATGTGGATTTGGCCTTTTTTTGTAAACATTCATGAAATACACCTCGTGGTTTTAGTTCCAAATAATATACATATCCTTCTATGGGTAATTTAGTCAATTTTTTTCATTTATATGACATATCTAGTGATTCCATAGTAGGGTGTGGTGCTAGTCATATCATGTAGTTTTAATATTGATTTCTATTTTTTAGTGTTTGTAATCTGACACATAATGTCTCAAATTTAAATTTTACATACCATAGAAAATTATATCTTTATAAAACAATAAAAATTTATTCATGAACATAAAAATAAATCCATATATATCGAGTCTATATATAGAAATAATGTTTTTAGTAATATATTTCATATAATAAAAAACATTTGAATATAAGATCATTCAAGTTGGTAATGTGAGGGAGTCTACCCTAATAACTAAAATAATAAGTATAACAACTTTGACTACCCATAGATCTACCTTCCCTTGGTAAACCATTATAATTCTACATGGTTCCAATATTTGAATAAAAATGTGAGAAAAAAAGCTATATATAATACCCAATTTGTAGAAACAGATAAATTTCACTTGATAAAAAATTCACTTGAAGGTTCCCCATGATTATTTAGATTTTTGTATTTATTTCTTCTAGCAAACCTTATTTCCACATTAAAAATGAAAAAGATCCTTCTCCCTCGCATGCCCTTTGAATTTCCTCATATTAGAAGGGAGTTGAGAATAATATTTGGTTTTAGAGATCATCAATTTTCCTTACCATTTCTTCAATATCAAGAGGGAATGATTGTCATGATTCACTTACTTATCTAATTAATTATTTAGAGTTTGATTTTCAACGAGATACTTCTCAATGATTTTCATTTTAAAATTTACAAAAAATCTTCGGAAGATCTAATGGAGGGATTCATGTATGATATTAGTGTGTAGTTCATCAAGGAGTTTAGACATTAGAACCCATTAGTTATCAATGATATCAATGAGTTTGACTCCATGATCCCCGACAGATTCTCCCACTCGATGTTTACATTGAAATACTACCTTGGATATCTCAAACCATTCTTGTCTTTCACTATCATAGTATAGACCATAGAGAATATTTATCATTCTATAATGATCCTTAATTTTAGGAGACTAAAAGGGTTCACTAGTAATAGATGAAATCACGAAGAATTGAATGTCAAACTCAACACTCAAATGTTTTTCATTTACAAGGAACACTACATTACTCACCTCAACGGTAGGTGGATCAGGGTGTAACGATTCTATCATGTAATATTTCCTTTCAGGTTGAAACATAACCTGATGGTGTCTGAACAACTCATGGATTTTATTTATTAGGAGGAGATGATATTTATATAATATAAATCTTATGGGAAATGAAATTTTTAAAGATTATATTATTAGTACGTTCTTGATTAAAACATATTTAAGATTCAATAAATTAATTTGTATTATAAAATCTCCCACTATATAGACATGTCAGGACAACACTCACCATTGAACTTGTAATTTATTGTTTCTTTGATATTTAATGGAAAATTTCCATAATTTCATTATTATAATCCCTACAAATTCCATGAATGTTAATAAAAAGTATTTATATAGGTGGTATTTCTAACAATGGGCTTGGAACTCCTTGATCTGTTGAGCAGACACCCCAATCCAAAAAACCTAACTCATATTTCCTCAATGCAGGCCTATAATTTTTTATTGGATAAAAGTAAGACATTAATCCAAATATTTATTCCACTATGAAAACCCCCTTCACTTTGTAAATATTTCTCAATTATTAAAATTTCCCTCAACGAACGTAGAACAAACTTTTAAACTACAGGTTCTCATAATTTAGATGATGGATGTATTAATGAATTGTGATTAACTTGTGTTATTTTTTCACTATGAATTAATTTCATATTGTTTTATCCTTTACATTTCATTTAAATATTAATTGTATTTTAATAAAATAATTAACCATAGTACAGAAAGTATTTACACCTAATTAAAATGTTTATATTCCATTTTTTCAAATAATTGATTTATTTAGGTGGTCATGGTATTGAATATATAAAATAACTAATGCATAGATATAAATACTTAAATAAATATATAACCTGGTCATGAGCTTATGTAATAGTTGATTCACCAAGAGGACAATAATTCAACCTATGAAATAGGTTAATAACTCGTTATGCCAATATTGGCATGAGTGTTAGCATTCAACTTGTTCAACTATGTATCTATATGTTTGGTATTTATTATTTTTCTAATGTGATTCCCATCCATAAATCATAGGATACTACATTAATTACATGTATTTATAACACACACAGGTGAGAGGAACTGACAGATTAGTTAATCAATATTACATAAATAACCATAGACACACTTTTCCTACACAATAATGGAGGGAGGGATGAATCTCAAGACATAAAATTTAAATTTATATTAATCAATTTCAATCCCATTGAATACATAAAATTAAAACATCATATACATGCATATGATTTTTCCTGATCATGGATGAGTATACATGAATCCTATATGAAATATTAAACTGGTTAGCATTTATTTCAATTCATTATTTATTAGGAAGATAAATATTCTTTAATTATCTAATTAACTAGATAATATCATATAATATTAATAACTATTTTAATAAATTTAGAGATAACAATAATGAAGGAGTTATTAGAAAATAAATAGCATGACAAATTATTACATATTTTTACAATAAATTAATGGAAATTTTAAATTTCTTTTAAACAATTATGAAATTTTCAAACACAGCAAGTGATAATAAATAAAATATGGTTGTTAATTATATAATTTTCAATTTAATGTAATATAATTTTTTCATTAACTGAGAGACTAAAAGTTATGTACTATCCAATAACATGTAGTATTCTTTGGATGCCATTTATTTTGGATACACTCATAGGGATTTATTTTTTAAAAAAACCAAACTACATGGAATGTACTGCTAGCTTCTTATTGTGTGTTCTTCTTATGGTATGTCATCTTTTCTAGTCAAATGGATCAGAATGTACTTCAGACAAGGGAATTAATTATTTACATGCCTTTTACATGAAATATATATAGTGTAATACATTAATGAAACAAACTATCAATATTATAATCTATTGAATTTGTATATTTACCACCTGGGTTGTGAAAATATCAAAGGTAATATAACATGTCGTATTCCAGTTTGCTCTGAACAACATGTGGTGTGCATTAAATGCACCATGGATAATTAATTCTCGACCCATCATGTATCCCATGACATGGAATGGTGTAGTAGACATAGGTATACAATATGTACTTGGGATACTTGACATATAATCCGATAATATTAGGCATTATATATTAACAACTCTTATTTTCATCACAAATTATTCTTCATCAGTTCTTGGAATCAATAAATTTTTAATCTAGAAAAAAGAATTTAAAATTTTGGAAAGATGTTAAAAAAATTGTATTGAAGAAAGAATGTTATGAAATGAAAAATTCCACAACTATTGTTAAAATTAATAAATAAGAAAATAAATAATTATAAATATAAAATTAGACCACTTTAACATGGCTTGAAGTGTTTTGACACAGAAAAATCACCATTGGTTAGTGTTAGATTAATTTTTTTTTCAAATTTTTGTTTCTCGGAACCCTACTAGAATATTTTCCATGTTAAATTTATAATTAATTAATTATAATCTAAATAAATTATTATAATGTTTACATGATCCTATCATCATTTTCATTCATAATCATACAAAAACCAGTCAAATTACATTTATTTGACATTATGGATTCATGTGTAGAATCACTCTAGTGGTGATAAACACAAGATCTTATGATCTCTAAGAAAATATAATTGATTTCCCAAAGATAACATGGTGAATAAATTGTCTTACATTGTTTATCATAATCTCTCTTATATCCTTTGGTCTTGGAGGATTTCTTCTTATTTGTGATAGGAAGAGAGGAGTAATTTGATAGACAGAGAGAGTGAGTGATAGAGAGAGATTTTCACAACAATTCTCTATTCTACATTTTTATGATTAATTATACGTAATAGAAATAACCATCTATTTAAATGGATAGGGTTTAGTTTAAAATATTATTTAATTTTTTTATATCCTATAAATAATATTATAAACATTGTAAAATTCCATGAAATATAATAATAATAAAAATATTTTCGAGATTTCTAACTTCTGTAATAATAAATATTTCTTTACAAACAAGTCAATTAATATTTATCATTGGATGTGGTCTTGGTCTGTTCAAATTTTGTGGTATTTATTGAATACCCTAATAAATATTTATTTCATAAATAATAATTTTATTAAAAATCTAGTGAATAAATATATGTTAAGTTATGAAATAAATAAAATTAAGATTTTATTCACAATATAGAAAATGAATATTTATTATATTTTCATTTAATCAGATAAATATTTGTTAATACGAAAAATATTATTTATTACCTTCTGAATATTAACAATCAATAAAACATGGAAAAATTTATTCTTTGGTCTTTATAATAATTTTTAATCATATAATTAAATCCAAATGGAATTTATTTAAGATCAATAGAAACACTTAGTGTGTCACCCACTAGTATTCCATCTCATTAGAATAAGGAGGGATTACTTAATATTAATCATTATTTTCTGTAAATATATCATAGAACCCAAGAAAACAAACTTAATTCCGTAATATCAAAAAAACATAGTAATGATCACTATGTGTTGAAATCCATTTCTCACAATATCACATAATGCAGGATGAACAACCTTATTTTCAACCTATAAGCTCAATACATATTTCGTTGACAGTTTAAAATAAACATGTTGTTATATTGTGGCCATGGAATTTAATGTTTTGGTTCTATTTAAATCAAAGGGACAAGACATCATCTTCCATAAATATTAAAGGGACAAATACATCCTCGAAAAATTCATTAATAACATATTACATGCGACACACCCATCTTATCCATATCTTCTATTAATGATATTATCATGGTTTAAGAAATACGTCTACATGAATGAGTTTTAATATAAATTAATAATAATCGCAAACTATTTGGACAAATACACATGCATAATGATAGAAATATTTTATTGCAAAAAAACATGCATGATTACTATCGATGGCTGCATTCTTATAATCTCCCATATTGGAGACTATCAAATGTGAACATCATGAGTTGATGTCTCATCGACGTATGAGTACTCACACCAGAACGACTATCTACTATGAATCATTTAATTGTACATTATCTAGTCATAGAACTATATTTAATAATAATGACATTTCAAGGTTCTTATCACACCAGGTAACTATAATGAACTTGTTTGTGTGGAAAATACCATAGGAAAGTATTAAATTAAATTAAAACATAATAATAAAAAATTTAATAAGCTATTTTAATAATGTTTAAATAATTAAATATATATATATAATAAAAATATAAATTGATGGTTCTATGATAGGAATTCCAAAATGGAGAACTTGGTTCTCAGGGTTGATTAGGAGATAATTTCATCCTCTATTCCTCTAAAACTAAATCTTTACCCTCATGTTTTTCTAAATTAAATCTCATGTATTCTTCTCATATCGGAATTGAGTTTGAGATTGAACTCTTGCTAGGTTTATATGTTATAAAAATTCCCCTTTATTGTATGAAACCAATATATTTGAAATATTTTTTATTTAATCATATATATTTCAAGTTGAAATGATTTATTTGAAAAAGAACATATCCTTTTTATGCAATAATTTTATTCATTATATTGGTCGGTAGAATTTTGTTGTTCTTGTATTTTTTGATGCTAAATCTGCTCACATTATATAATTTATATATCTTTTCATGGATTGATTATTTTTTATTATTATTTTAGGGGATCCTAGTGTTTATCCAAGATAGAAATGCATTCTCAATACCAATAAAATCAGGTCAAAGAAGGGGATATATTGAAAACATTATTAATTAGATGATTTGGGTTGGATGAGTGTACATGGATTCCATTTGGGTTGAAAAATGATAAAGTAGTGTTCATGTATCTCATGTATATTATATTTTATCCCTCCTAGATTCCTTCATTACTTTATTCATTGATGATATTTTGATACATTCCTAAAACTCATCGTTTTATTCAAGTAACATTAAAATCATGTTTATTATTCTTTGCAAACATCAAAGTGATACCATGATCTAAAAGTGACACTTTTGGATCTAAGAGGAATGTTTCTTTGGAAATGTAATTTCTAAGATTGGAATTTTTAATCATTTATGTAAGATGGAGGTATTTACACATAGGCATGATGTATGAATATGTTTGAGATTTATAGTTTCCTTAGATTAGTTTTGTATTAAATACAGTTCAACCTAGACTTCTCCCATTTCGAAGCACATATTTTCTGTCTTACCAAGAAGGAGGTAAATTTTTAGTATATATACCAATAAAAAGTTTATTTCTTATAAATAAATAAAATGTTGGCAATTGGTACAATTTTTGTTTTTCATAAACCTACTTTTATTTATATAGTTTACTATGACGCTTCACGTATTGATTAGATCTATGTTGACGTAGAAATAATAGGTAGTTTCTTTTGGTTCCCGTTAACTACAATACCATGATAGGCACTACCATACTCAATATTTGAAGTTATCTACAATGTTTTCTGCTAAGAAATGTTGGTGACTCTATATTTCTATTGAGATATTTTGCCATTATATGTGTCATATGACCTAACAATATATATTTACTCCGCAATACATAAACCTCTTACAGTGATATTGGGTTGAGTACCTATAAAATATTCCTTCAGGAGGGAGTATGATCATGTGAATGATAATGTTTTTACTATTACTATTGGTATAAATTCTTATGATTTTATAGAATGATCATTATAATAAGATTGAATGATATTGGTATAGTTAAAGGAATGATGATGTGTTCATTAGATGATCAAAGGGTAATGAAAAATGCTCCATTAATAATCATCTCTACCTTAGTTGACTGAGTGAATTCTATCTAGGAGTCCAATACTAAATGTTTATGGATGTGCGATTGGTTTTTGGGGAATAATGGAATTGAACGATGGTATTTGGAGGCAAATGATGTGATTAAATTCTACAGTATGGTAGTATTCCTTACTATTAAAAGAGAAAATCTTATGATGGACTCTCATTAATCCTAGAGGGAAGTGCACCATGGATCAACTAAGATGTTCCATTACATCAAAATATATTTATGGTGGATATTTATGAATATTGTTATTAAAATATAATTCCCTCATTGCATGACCTTTAAGAGGATTGAGGATGAATATAAATGACTAGGTGGAATGCTTCAACCTATACTTTTTCCACTATGGAAATGGGTTAGGGTGTTAATGGAATTTTTTATAGGATTCCCCAAGACCCTGAGAGGTGAATAAGTAGTGCGGGAAATAGTCGACTAGGTGTTGAAGGTGGCACATTCCATGGAAATTTGACAGACCCATTCAATGGATCATTCAATTAAGATATACTTTCATGTGATAGTGATGTTTCTTGGAGTACCTATGAGAATAGTTTCATATCAATACACTCATTTTAATATAATATTTATGAAATTCGTAATCATTAAATGGGGAATTTGATCAAGTTGAGTATAGAATATCATCCAAAGACTTATGGACAGTTTAAAATGACAATCCATATTTTAGAATATTTTCACATTGCATGCATTATATTTTTTGTTGTATGGAATAATCATATTTCCATCGAAAATATTACTTATAATACCATTTTTTAGTCTTTTATTAATATGGATCCTCTCGATATTATGTATGGTCAGCATTTCCATTTATTATAGTTTCCGTATAAGACGATTCATCGAGTTTTATTTGGGTTGAGTTTGGTATAGGATACTAGAGAGAAGGTGTAGATGATGATGAAGTGGGTTGACACTTCTCGAAGTAGCAATTATCCATATACTAATTGGAGTGTATGTCCCTTGGAGTTCTCCATATGTGATCATGTTTTTATTAGTGTTTCACCATGAATAGGATAATAATTATTAAATAAGTAGGAAAATTGGTGACAAGGTCTGTGGGACTATTCTAGGACACTAAATGTAATAGGAAAATAGAATAATGTCTAGATCTTTCTCAACAATATTATTGTATTCATAATTTCTTAGATGTGTCCCATATTGGGAAGTAGGTGAAAAATCCTAAGCATGAGATTGATAGTGAGTATGTTTATTCAAATCGTGATTCATCATTGATGGAACATAATATTTTGATCTTGAAACAAAGTGAGAAGGTTTGGTGACGGAATACAGTACCCCATGTTTTGTTTTTGCAGTAAAATGAGAGTTTCCATGATGAATCTTAGGAGATGAAATAATTGTCCATGAAAAATTGCCCATTTTGTTTGAGTGATACATATAGAGATCTTATAGAGAATGAAAATTCATTAGAAGAGGGTATTGTAATAGTCACAAATTTATTGGTATGTTGTGATTTATTTTTGACATATCTTGGTTGAATTTTATTTGGAAGTTGAGATGTGTTAGAGGTGTTTGGGTTTCTAGAGTTATGTTTTCCTATGAAAAAGGATTAAACTACTATCTTTATAGCCTCTGGTGGAGTATCTTCTAGATAATATGCATCACAATCTAGCCTTGAGTCAAACTAGAGGAACTAAATACCTAAAAGGCTCACCAATGATCTAGTGGAGGGTTACCCACTAGTAGGTCACAGGGGGTGGTACCCCAAGATCTGATTGAGGATAGAATCCCACTATTTTCTCTTCATCACATAGCCAGTGGAACCTGTAATAAATTTTATTACCTTTTCCTCATTACCCCAATTTTATATCTCCTTTACATATTTCAATAAATATTCACACATAAGAAACAGAGAGGCTCCCTTAAAGTGAATTTTTCTCCTTTATCCTTATATCATCATTGTTTTATGATTTGATCAATCTAGGTGATTTAATATGGTATGTCTAAGATAATTTGTTCTAATTCTCCTTTTTTTCATTATGATGAATAAAAGATCAAGGGTATCATGGATAAATATACAGGTTATATCATTATTTAATTGAAAAGTCCTGGATAGTTGAGGGTTTAGAGACCATGTCTATTAATGTTAAATATCCCTCTCTATTGATTAGAAGTAGATTCAATGGTGATGATGGTTTTGATTAGGTTAGTATAATCATATTCTCACACTTTTTATGCTCATATCCTTATACCATAACAATATAATCCTTATGTTATTATTTAAGGATGGATATAGGGACTATTAGTGTATGGGATTGATCTATGTTGAATATTATTGGATTTGGGAATCGTTTCACTTAAGGATGAATTCCAAATAATTTATGAAATTTTTATAAAATTATTTAATATAACATGATTGTGTGTGTGTGTATCCCCTAATACCTTTATAGATGTGAAATTATTGCGCATGTGTGTGTTGACCATGAGACCTCTATTATATGACTTTCTTGTGTATGTGTGTGTGTCTTGTGAGACTAATTTTATTTAAAATATTTTCACTTGTGTAGAGCTCAATAGTTTCTTTTCAATGGATTGAGTATGTATATATCTGTACAACATGTAAAAATCTATTACCTTGTATCAATGTGAGAGGAGGACCCTCCATGGAATGGTTAATACCATAAAGGGGTATCCTATGTGATGTGATCCATGATGATTGTGGTGGGGACATTAATGATATATGGAAGGGATTGATAGCCTTGAGGGGTGACCTAGGATTAGGTAGTGGTTTAGGATGGCCATATAGACCGACCAAAAATTATTGGTGTGGATGATGAACTTATGTTCTCACCCAATTCATGTTATCTTTGTGTCTAGTTCTTATTTATGGTAACCAAACATTATAACTCTATTGTTGTAATTGAAGGAGGATTCAAATGTCTTAATCTCAAATTAAATCTCCCAACATGCTGCCGTAATTTCAATTTTTTCAAACACAGCATCCTCATTGGCTATTTCTTCTGAAGTAATTTTTGTAGTTCTGATAGATCCCAGTCATCTTCCTCACCATCTAGAGTCTACATTTCTGGTGGATCCTTCTTCTAACCTACGTGGTGGTCCCCATTTTCCAAAAGGAGAGCATCATCATAGAAGATCCACCGGAGATTCCATTTTTTGTTCTACCACTTATCCAATACTTTCTTCCCTGAACTATCATCGAGCATTCTAGTCAATGATTCGGGTGGTTCCTGCCCGTAATATTTTGTTTTAGCATCAATATTTGAAGAAGGTTCCTAGTTCTTCTAATGGAAATTGGTGGCATAGTTCAGTGTGGAAAATGCCACAACGTTTCTATTCTAGAATTTTGTTTCTTCCTGGGGTTTGAGTTCCCCATCGCACATCTTGATCTTGACCTTAACTTTTTTATGCATTGTGTTGTCATTGATGGATGTTTTTACCATGTATAGGATTTTGGTGACTATATTTGTTATAAAATTGTGGTCATCTCTATATCATTGGGATATGGAGACTAAAAATGGTTAGTACTCTCCTCTTACTAATGTTTGGATCAACCTCCTTGAATTTCCACTCCCATTTTATAATATCTATCTCCTGCAGGTATTTTGAGATTATTTAGTGGTTTCTGTTGTGAATCAAAACACACATTTCACTTAATGGAATGTTCAGTTTCTCAGATATGTGTTGAAATTGATCTCTCACATCCCATTATAGATCATATCATCTTTTAGGTGAAAATGATTCATGACTGGTCCCAAGGGATAGTGTATCCCTCCCACTTTAGTTTTTTCTCATTTCTCCATCTCCATGGAAATGAAATCCCTATATACAGGAACCAGATGCATGTGGATCCATCAAGAAGCCTTGATTTGGAATTGTGAAATGATGCTACCCCCTAATTGTATGTGGAATGTGGAACCATATTGTCTATGAATGATCATAAGAGAGTGGTTTTGGCCATTAATACTAGGGTGGGGTCTCCCATGATTGCTCAGAAAAAGGTGGTCCCATCCCCCATTAATAGGGAGTGATCTCATTCTTCTCCCTAGGTAATCGAACCTGGGCCTAATCTTAATGCTTAGATTGATACTCCTTTATCCAATTATCCTAATTAATGTTGTTCTCTTATTCCTTACAAGTTATTAAGTTCAGCTTCTATCCGGGAGGGTTTTTTGGAGGAATGTCCAGTCTCTCCTAGTGTTCGGGTTTGGGACAATAGAGTTTCCATATTATTACCTCTAGTTTAGGATTTTTTCTCCTATGTTTCAAGACCCTATACATAGGTAATGTCTCTATTTCTACCACCATCTATATATTCTCACCAGGACACTATGAATGTGTTGGTCTTGGACATATCCCATTAAAATTTGAAGCATGTGTATTATTGAAGGAAAAGGATTCCCTAGTCTCTCCTCAAGCAGGAAACATCTGAAGTTTTAATTATTATAGGGGTTGAAGGAAGTGAAAAATATGAATTATGTATTGAAGGTGAATACAGATACCCCTTCAAATCATGTTCCCACATTTTTCTCTAGTCTCCCAGGATTTAATCCAACCTCAAGAGTGTCAGCACAGTATTAAATAGATCTTGAGATTTCACCAGTTACCTTCCATTCAAATAAATATCCAAATCCTATGTCATTGGTCTCCAACATTATAAACCAATCTTTTCAATGTTAAATCATCTTATATGGAATTCTTATGGTTTGAGGGCATGAGTGAAGACTGATTACATATTCAAAATGATTCTCAAACACCATTTATCTATCTCTTGTGGCTTTTTTAGAGCCAAAATAGAAGGATAATTTTTCCAATAGAATTAGGATATATAATATTATTCTTGACTATCTGGTTAATAATCAAATGTGGATTTTCCAGAATTCCATCATATCAAGTGAATTTTTTGAGGCATCTAATCAATTTCTAAATACCAAAATATCCACAAGTACGCATCATTGGTTTATCTCCGTCATTGATTCCAAATTCGATTTCCTAGAAAGGGATTCACTCTGAAAATTTCTTTGAAGATTAAACTGAAGATATTATATTTGTTTTGTGGGAGGTGATTTAAATTCCATTCATGAGAAGTTGGATAAGAAAAGAGGAACCAATTTTTGAAGGAAATCATGTTAAAAAATATCCTATTTTGTAGAAAATAATCTATTAAAATATATGGGTTTATATGTTGATAAATAAAATTGGTGCAACATTCAATGTCACTAGATACATTCTTTGTGCCATTTGGATTCATTATTTTCAAACATATAAGAAATTTCTGTATACCAAAGAGCATCGGTTACTAACCTGGTTTGAATTGTTTCAGATCATTCCCCAATTATGGTGAATATTGAATCCATGGATACTGATGACAAGTTGGTATTCTAGTCCAGTAACTAGGCTTCCTTTCATGGGATTCACAAGGAGTTTATTTCATCGTGGAATAATCCCAATCATGGCATTTTTTTGAAGTGTCTTCAAAATAAATTAAAATGGATCATAAAAAATCTTCATACCTGGAGAAAAAGGATTAACTCATCACAATAAAATATAGAAGATCTAGAGTTTGGTATTTCATAGTGTTAAGTGAGGCTTTAAGAAATATTTCATGAAGATGTTTCTAGTTGTCTTGTCCATAAAAAAATATCTCTATAAGATTATGTTATTTCCTAAGAACAAAATTCTCATGAGAAGTCAAAAGAAACATGACTTAATGTTAGAGATAAGAACACTAGATACTTACATTCCTGTATCAAAGAGAGGAAATGTTTCAACAATCCCACCATTCTCCTTTAAGATGGCTCATACACTAATGAAATTGAGGTGGTCAGAGGCATGGATAAAGGCCATTCTCATTCCCATTATACCGGTCCAAACTATTCCATGTAGGGTGGGACATCTAGAGGCCAAGATTCTATATTTGATTATATTCGGAGACTGGTGTCAAAATAGAAAAACCAATTTCATGAATCCATGCCCTAGGAAAATAAATTTGTTAATATGTTTTTGGGATTAATCCAAAGAGCTCTCTAGGGCCAGATGGTTTTCATGATTCTTTTTATGTGGCCTATTGAAGAATTGTAAAGAATGATTTTATTGATTTAGTGAAATGCCTTTTTAATGGGTTTTCATCCCCTAGGTAACTAGTGATACCAACCTTATTATGATTCCAAAGATCAAAGAACCTTATCCATTAATTCATTTAATTCCTATAATTATGTGAAACTTCTCCTATAATGTCATAGCTAGTGTGCTCTATCAGAGATAAGCTAATCACCTTTAAGCATTTGTGTCAGATGAGAATCATGGATTAGTAAGGGGTTTATCCATACATGGTGATATATGGCTATTAAAAATAGATTATTGAGGACATAAATATGAATTAAAAAGGATCAAACAACATTTTCAAAGTTTACATGTAAAAATATTATTAGAAGTTCATGTGGAGTTCTATCTTAAAGGATCTAAATTTCATGGGATTATAAGCTTGGGATATAAACAATTTTTTGGATTTTTTTTCTCTACTTTGTTCTCAATATGGTTCTTGGGAAAGAGAAGTGGAGTTTTAAAATTTATTCATGGAATTTGAAAACATGACCCATTTTCCAAATGTTTGATTGTATTAACTCAATATGTTAACAAAAAATAATTATTTTAATGTCTTAAATTTGTTGTTGACAAAAGGGTTGCATTTTTATTATTTGTTGAGATGTCATGACACCATTCCAGAAAAATACTGATAACATTATTTTACACAAAGAATATATTGGATGTATTTAGATAGAAACCAAGCCAGGAAACACTTCTAGACCCCATATTCCATGGATTCCACCACTACAAAGGATGTGGAACTTGAGATTAATTATATACTTTGTTTACACCATTCCGTTTACATATCCACAACCTATACATTTCTCCCCCACACCTCCACCTCTAACTCAAATGACTGATTATACCACTCTACCTATCTAATCTATGATATAAATTTATTATAAATTCCAAAACTAAAAAAACATCCAATGTCTCATTATTTTTTTATCATCCTTCTATAGTCCTTAATATATTGTTCTATGGACCTCCCCATTTACACATTAATTTTCATATCATCATTGGAACATTTCTTTGTAATCCTATATCATGGTTAGATGAGGCACCCTAGCTTCCTCAACTCTTAAAAATGATCCACATCCCACTGAAAAACATGAAACAAAACCTAGAATGAGGATAAATGCATATGAAGATAGTGGATGGAAAACATAGAATGAGTATGATTACACAAGGTATAATAATATGGGGATAACTAAATATGTGAGTGATGTTGGGGATCAAGTGGAAAACACAACCACCAATTAGAAGCACCCCATAATTCATCTAAAGTTATATTTCTATGAATTAAGTTTCCATAAAAAAAATACATTTAATATATATAATAATTTAAAAAACTAAAAGTATTTGATGATGTGATTCTAAATGGTTTGGTTTTTATTTTGGTGATCAATAAATTTTTTAAAATATATTATTATATTTTAAATGGGTTCATCAATAAAATAATACATAATTATTTCTCATGTATAAAGAAAAATAGTATTCTATATCAATATTATTGAAAATTTTTCTAACTAAATGAAAATTTAAATTTTATATGTTTTTTTCCTATTATGGTATTTAAATTTAAAATTTAGGGTTTTATTTTTTTATTTATGTTTCCTATAAGCTTATACTAAGTTAATTCCAAGTAAAAAATAAAATTATTTAATAATAACAATATAGCATACACATAATGTTACATAGTTTGGGAAAAATAATCTTTCAAAAGAGAGATATAATAACATAGAAAGGATACATATTGACTATTAAAACATTTAATTCTTTCTAGGAAATTAAATATATAAAATATATTAATTACTCACTTTTTCAATGAAATGACCACTCAAATAGAAAAACATATTTCGTATTTTGGGGGATTTTAATGCTAATATTTCAATATCTTTTTCACTAATGGGAAAAATCTCATATTCAAAGTCAACAAAAAAGATTAACATTAAAAACTACATAAATAATATAATGAAACATGAACTCTATATCAAATTATATCATGATAATTATTAATATAAATATATGGTGTTTCATTAAAATCCACTAAAACTATTTTAAATATATTTTTATAATAAGAAATACATTATTGATTGTGTATGACATTAGATAAATTTTATGATATATATGATGGGTGTTATGTAAAATCAATGATAAATTTAAAAATTTGAAATATATTTTGATGTAATAAATCAAAAAAGTATATGATCGTGATGAAGAACATTGACCCAAGTGTTGGTCATTCTTAAAGATGATTAAACACAGAAATTATTTTTTAAAATAATAAAATCACATCATCAAAAAAATAATAAATATTTAGATGAATTAACATTTTAACTATAGGTCATTAAGGAACATGGTTTTATTTATATATTTTTACAAAAAATAATTTTTTATTCTTTTATTCCTGATAAAATAAATAAATTAATATGCGTTGTTATAAATAATGATGATTTTTATCAATTATCATTATTTTTTAGAATATATTTTATGTAAGAAGAAAAGAAAAAAAGTTAAATATTTGATAAAAGTAAATTGGAATATTAAATCAATTATGTCAAAATATATATGTAATAAAACAAATAGGATGCAATTATGATACTTTTTATTCATGATATCTTAGATTTTAGTATAATAAAAGACATTACTTTTTAAAAAAAACATGAATATTTTAGTATAAAAACCATTTATAGAATTTCCAATGTTTTTTGAAATAAATGAAATTTTGAACTCAGTTATTATCAATTATTGTATACATTTTTTATTATAACTGATATATAATAAAATATGTATCTTGAACACATAAATATTGAGATTGTGCATTCTCAATTTTTATATTGTAATAAGTTCCAAAATAATTTTCAAACAAATAATAAATAAAACACGTTATTTGAATTCATATATGAAAATTAATTAATCTATTTATCTACCTATCAATCTACATATCAATTTTAATAGTTATTACTATATGTTTTTTCATTTTTTTCTTATTATTGATTTTATCCATGATAGTTTGGGAAGGTATTGGGATTGATAATCTTTATGTGTGTATGTGCATGTGTGGATTTTTATTTCATTGTATCTTATTCATGAAATATAAACTAAATTATTAATAGATTGGACATGTGATGGTGAAGGATAACTAAATCCACAACACATTGGTGTAAAAATAGGTGTGTATATTTTCAAGAGTTATGTGTTTTGGTTTCTATTCCAAATAAATGTGGTTTATATTTGTTAATAGATGTGAGTCGTGGTAGAATTTTTTAACAGATGTGAAGGTTTTTATTATTGATAATGATATTTTTTCTTATTCTATGTGTGTATACTAGTTGGTGATTATATGTATGGAAGTATCATGTATATGAAAGGTTTTTAGATGAAATTACTACCAAAAAATTTATAATGCACATAGAAAAATGTATGGGGACTAGGCAGAGCCTTTAGGAATATTGGTCTAGTGATAGTTGGAATTTTAATGATGGGATTGTTAAATTTAGATAATAATTTTAAGGGGTGTTTTTTAATCAAAAAGATACTTGACTGTAGGTGTTGTTTAAATTCTCATGGTAAACTCTCATATCAACTTGTAATTAGGTTTATTATATAGTTAGAGGCATACCAGAGTGGTAAAGTCAGTCTATAATAATGAATGTGACTAGGTTTCAAATTATAACATCCAATATTGGGGGGACTTTTAGGGACATCTATAACAAACTGTGCATGAAATGATGCAGAATAGAGTGTAGAGCTAGGTAGATGTTGACACATTGCATTATATTGCCAGGGGTCATTTGGCTAGGATAAATAGTACAATACGTAATAAAATTGTGTGTATTAGGGAAACAAAAAACTTAATAGTCTTGTTATACAGTTATAAAACCGTAATGGGGGAGGGGGAGGGGGCTATTTGTCCTTTCTAGGATAGGTGTGTCTGTGTTTTTTAGTTTCATGTAACCTCCAAGATCATAAGTAAATTATTGATCTTTTTTTTTAAATTTATTTGTTATTATTATTATTATTATTATAATTTCTCTTATATGGAGGATTTTATGAAGGATGTGGACACTAATGACATGGATTAATAGGATTTCAGGGGTATATTTGATGTTAAATAGTAGGTTGAAACTAAAATGTTTATAGAGTATGATGTCTAGGATACAAATGATGATATAAAAGTGATAGTATCTCCATCTATCACTATTTACATTTGAGGATACAAATTTAGCATCTAAAATAAGGAATAAAAAGCTAAAAATACATGGAAGAAACTTAAATGGAGAAGAGGGAGACACCCACTAGAAAATGGTATGACTAAAATGTGGGAAATAGTTATCATGGAAATACAATACATGATATCACTTGAAAGATACAATGAAAAAAAATTTATATGATATCCATAAATGGTAAAGATATTTCTAACTCATGAGTATCAATTTCAATGTCAATGATAACCCACCATGTGTGGTTTGGAGGATGGAGTGGAAACATCTACAGCCAAGAACACATCATCTCTAGCCATATTAATGTATTAGTCTACATGTTAATATTCATTCATTTTTGAGGATTATGAAACAAATAATTAATATTTTATTTACTAAATATAAAATACCACTTGTTATAATAGTAATCTATAATAGAAAATTTGAGAATTATAAAATAATTCTAATCCATTTTCTAAAAATTTATTCCTCAACGAATAATTGTACATTCATATAAGATAATTATATATACCTCAAAAATAATATAAGACATGATTGTGAAAATTATTTATTATTATTCATATAGAAATTATCATTTTAATCCATTGAATGTTATAATTTTTTTTTCTTTGGAAAAATTATTACATACATGTGATAATAAATTTATCTCTATAGAATAATCCATGATAAATGTGATATAATAATAATTTGTCAATATTTGATAAATTTACATATTATTACCAATTAAAAAATCTTTATACAACATTTCTGAAGGAAAGGAAGAAATAGATGTATAGTCGATCATAAAATCATAGAAATGGATGTAAATTTAAACCAATTCAATATTCCTCTATTTAAAACACCACACCCAATATAAGAGTAGAATATATTAGGCCTAATAATTCTTGAAACCCAGTAGAGAACATGTTTGGGTTGACGAACACATCTCAAATAAACTATAGAGTAATTTCTAGAATTATTAAACACCAAAGGATATCAAAAAATGAAGGGATAAAGGGCTTACATAATTTTAGGAAGGAACCTAGGTTTAGGATCAAGAAATTTGAAAAAACAAATTTATTTTTTTCTAAAAGAACACCTTCAATGATATTTTCTCAACGTAGTCTCTACTGACATATTGAAAATAATCTCTAATAACATACTCTAGTTTGAAAATATTCCACTTGGAATGTTCTTTTGTGTGACATTGATATGATGTGCTCAACCACAACTGATTCTACTACACATTTTTTAATCCATGTCAAAACATCAATGTAAATCATGTGTAATTGTATGATATAATTCTCAGTGTAACACTATGTAATTGTACCATCTCCCATACATAATGATTCCTCATATTTTCCACTAAGTGAGTCTCTCATATCAGTATGATGTTTGTAAACTTCATCAACCGATTGACAATAAACAAGACAACATCTTGACTACTCAAGACGCTAGGTAACTTCTTGAAAAAATCCACCGTGAAACAATCCCATTTCCTCATGGGAAATATAAGTGGATGGAGTAAACCACCAAGACACTGGAGCATATCTATTACCCTATGAAATATTTGGTATCAGGAAAAAACTGAGTCGTTTCCCAATTCATCCCTAGAAACTAGAACTATTTTATAATATCATGGTACATATTCATCAAACTAGGAATTAGTACCAATTTAGAGGAAGGGAAATACATCATTATCTTATATCTCATGCATCAAGGGAAAATGAAACCACATGGAAAAGGATCACATCATCATCACCCAATAACCACCCAGGTATCAAGTTACATCCAATAAGTTTTTTCCATATCACATCACATTGTAGGTATGAATCATGTCTAGATTTTACCTAGTATACTAAGGTTTATGTGAACTCTAAGGGAGAACATGACATCAATTCATAATATGTAAAATCATAGATCCTCCTGTAATCTAAAAACATTATCACGTTCCAATACTCCTCTGAATACTGATTTCCATGATCTAGTGATAAGTACATATTACTATTAGGAGAATATTCAACAATATTAGTTTTCCTTAGTGAATATTCCATCTCAAAGTTAACCATCTACGTATAGTCCACCAAGAAATTATTCTTCAAGTTCATGCATTGTTTTAAAAAGATTTAATGAATGATATTGTAGTTAGTGTAGGAAAAAAACTGATCATTGAATATATAGTGTCTTCAAAAATTCAAATCATGAGCTAGGGTTTCTAAATCTATGTCATGAGTGTGGTATTCCTACTCATCAGTTCACAAATATCATGACCCATAAGCTTCTACCTAATCCTACTACATAGCATCCACTTAAAAAAAATTTGAGGAATCAAACTATACTGAATATCTGATCTCAGTCATAGGAAGTATCACTATTGGAACTATTTTTTATCCCCCTCTATAGATCAAGAAATTCATCTTTAAATTATTCTTGACCACTGAAAATTTACCTCTATATTTGTCAATGAATTTAAATGTGAGGATACATGAGATAATTCAAGGATAAAACTTATATAATATCCTACTAACCCAATAATTCTCTTGATCTCAATCACATTCCATGAATGTATCCAGTACATCATTTCCCCCTCTTAATCTAGATCAATGGATATACCTTTCTCAAAAAACACATTCCATAAGAACATCACCTCCTGAATCCAAAAGATAAATTTTGATATAATCACATGAATAAAATGTGATCAAATAATACATAGGATTATTTCAAGATGTATGGATTGATACTATAGTTTTTATGAGTAGATAATGTTGTTGTTAGTGAACACAATTAAAACTCAGTCTAGGTATGGACTAAATATCTTTTTTCATGAGTTCTATGAACACCATTGGTGTATTTTTCAAACTAAGAGGAATATCCAAATACATTACAGGCCATAACTTCTATAAAATAAAATATTTTGGATTTCCTATTCTCTAACCCATAGCTAGTGGTAGACCGATTAGAAATCAAACTTGGTGATGTACTAGGATCACCATAACTAAATGAAAAGATTATGAATCCTTGGAGAAAGATATATTCTCATCATAATAATCTAGTTAATATTAAGATAATCAATATAGATTCAAAACTACCATCCTCCATCTTAATGTGTATAAAATGTTCACATTATGGGGAAGTACTCATCCTGCTAAATAACATTTCTTCTATGGCATCATGTTTTACCTTGTTCTCCTTTATCATAGCTAGAACCATACAATAAGTCGGGTATTGAAATGATATGTGCACCCGACATGAACACTATCAAAATTTAAAATCCTCTATCAGGAGGTAGTTTTTTATAGTCATCCATAATGCAGTCCTGATAGTGATCCATGACTGGAGATAATGTTGTGCATCATGTTGCTTCTCATGCTTAATGATCCAAGAAACTATATTTTCCATGATCATTTCATGAAAAATGATGTCTAGAAAAAATCTAATAGATCCAAATTCTATTTATGTAATTAATATGTTCCTATCACCCATAAATTATGTAAATGACACCCATCATTGATTCCAATCAATGTGAGATCAAAATATGGTCATCCAGTCCATACTTAGAATCAAATACAATCTTATCATTCCATGAATCTTTAAGTCCAACAATTTTATATAGATAATGAAGACAATAAGAAACTCTAGGAATTATTTTATTTGATCTACATTCAATCACAATGGGTTTTCAAGGAAAAATTTATTAGTGGATAACATGATCTATAGGTTTACTCTAGAAATAACTACTGTAGATATGTCGGAATGGAAGAACCAATATTAAACAAGGCAATAAAGAATTCATATATAATCAAAACCATACCTCAAATTGTAGATTCCTCCCCACCATCTTATAGAGTCTTGTTAACTATATATACATAGTCATCATCATCTATATTTCAACATACCCTAGACACATGAATAGTCTAAATTATCTCCTAGGACTTCTATTGAGGACCCTAGTTATATCCCTAAGTTGAGGACCCTAAATTTCCTCTACCTCTACAAAACATCAACCTTGAATCCCTTGAAAAACCTGATGGATATGAGATGGATTTATGTACAAATTACACATGATTTGTGGTGTTGCACATATCTTATGATAGTATATAACCTTTTCATTTTTGAATCACTATTGAAATCCTATTGTTCGAGTTGAGGAATACATACTTTTCTTGACCCATGAACAACAAGTATCATGGACATCCCTATCATTCCTTTTCCTAATACCAGTGTTTTAACTCATCATGGTAGTCATAAGCCCAATGATCTATGTAATGTTAAGAGAAAAATTAAAAACTACTAAATCCTCATCAATACCACTTTCTACCATCCTATACTTTCATAGCACTATAGTATAAGTTGTAAGGTGAATTCTCCTAACATTTCTTTTCAATTATAGTCAATTCCAAATATAAAAAACTCGATACTTATATAACTCATATCTATCTAAAAGTGATGAAACTAAATGAATTATTATAAAGAATGATAAGTAAGAATAATTTATAATTACATTACTATTAAGCTATATAAAATATTGTCCTTATTATATATACATCATTCCAAAAAATAAATACATGGGGAAGAGGTACATTAATGCCCCCGATTTTAAACCCTCTCACCACATATCATAGATAATAATATCCCACCCACAACATATAGTCCATCACAGCATGAATGTCCAAAGATTCACCTTATGATCTTATAAGTCATATACTAGGTCAAAGATCCCCTCATAAATCAATATACAATCCTCAAAATTTTGAGCTCCAACAATTCCCATGAATGATGGATGGGTTCTGGAGATGATGTTTTGAAGAAAAGTTTACTATAATTATAGTGACCCCCAACGTGTATGGTTACTATGGGGGAAAATACATGTCCTATTAGCCCAACATATGAACTAATATTGTAGGTGTGGGTGTGTGCACTGCAGCACCATTCTTCATAGTAGGTTGTCCAACCAGTCATAAATAAAGTGCATTTTCAATAACACAAATAATAATTTGGAACACCAAATCGATCCAAACTAGTCTACAATATAAAAAAAGATTATATTTGGAGTATACCTACAACCCAAGTTATAAATCACCTAGAACTATCCATAGTCTCTTTCCCTTCATGTTTTTCTCAGTCACATATATATAGAAAAACAAGACAGCGTTTTTAGTTCAACAAATAAATTTAGACAAGATATATCCCAACATCATGGGATGTCACACAATATAAATAATGTCCCAAACATATATAAAAATTCAAGGAATAAAATTTAATAACTTCTATGACTTAATAAAATAGGTAAACTATTCTCTTGTGAAACTACGTCCTAAATCAAGATGCATTTACACACAAAACATGTCATTACACCAAAATATAAATCAGATCAACGGCAAATCAAAGGTCTATTAAACATGTCTCATCTAGGAACATTTAAAATCACCTACTAGAGTCCAACACATCTAAATAATTTCTACCAAATCCTAGGTTAGTCACAAAAATATAATGAAAAATCTGTACTCCGATAAAATTTGGTAATACTCCAACCCAAATTACTAGGTCATAGCTGGAGTTCCACATGACCACATGCCCAAATTTTTTATTGTAAGAGGTTACCGAATATAAATGAGGATAAAAGTCTATTATTGGGAAGATTATACCACCAATATCATATCATTTAACAATAATATAACCAAATAACTCAATAATTAGAGTATATGTTGCATCTAAACAAATTTAATGCTAGTCATAGTATATAAAATGGGTCATAGATTTGAAATCGAAACAAATGTAATAATAGAAGTTGATAAATAAATAAATGAAAAAAATTGTAAATTGTAGTTTATATTATTCTTTTACTAAATCCACAATCCTTTTCTCATCCATAGTCCATGGGGCCCCATCCATTACTCAAATCCATGTATATAAAATCATCACACACATCAAAATTATTGTATTGGGTGTGAGTAATGAAATGAAGTAAGACACTAAAAATGAGTCCTTAACATATGATCAAATGTATAAATTGTTTTTGCAGTCATAATAGTAAATTAAATTATAAGAACAAAAAAATTACATATTCAGTGGTTATTTTCTAACTAAGCTGTCAAAACCACTAACAGTACATGCATTGGATCCATGCTTGAAATATGATCACGAGTCATCATAAAATGATAAAAAAATACACATAATTTTATCAGAAAGACACTATTAATACAAAAATATTCAAGTGAAAAAAATATTGTAAATCAATAAGAAATCAAGTTGAAATGCTTCATGGATTCCACAAGTCATTGAGTTATAAATATACTCAGTCTAGACATAAGGATTTCATGCCCCTCAAACATTTTAAATTAATCATAATTTTCCCTCCCCCTTAATGGGATCACCATACCACGATGGTCACAAGTCATGTTTCTGAAGCACCAACATTCCATAGGACAGTTAATAAATAACTAGGTATAACATGTTAAACAAACATAGCATGACATAATGGGATAAATAATAATAATAAATATTAACATTTTAATCAACAAAAAGAATGGAATCATTCTATTTTAAAAATTATGAAGGAAACAAGGGTCAAACATTGGTGTCTAGAAAACCAATTCACCATAAATAGATACAAAAACCATGCTAATATATGAGACATATCACAATAAAGGTTGTATATGGAACTAAAAAATGTCAAGGATCCTCCTACTATAGGGTTTTCGATGTAAATGTGAATGATAAACCACCGTGTGTAGTTTAAAATTTGGAGCTTAAGTATCTATATCTATGAACACCTCCAATTGGTACTTATAAACAAATTTTTTGATAAAAAAAGTTCATGGATTTAAAGGATTCATAGAACTAATTTATGTTATTTTATTTCAAAAATAAATGTAATACCACATGGGGTAATTGTTTCACTCTCTTAGATTATTTCAAAATTATCAAATTCAACCAAACAATTTTCATGTAATTTATTTATCAATGAATAAATATAAAACCACACTAAATAATAGTCTATCTCTCCTATGTAATAAAATATATTCAAGTGAAAATTCATTATTATTCATTGATAATTTATCATTTCAATCCATATAATGAGCTAATTATTTATTACTCAAATAAAAATATGCATTACATGTGATACTAATTTTATATCCTTATAAAAATATAGGATGAATATGATATAATAATTCTTTTTCCCTCTTGGATAATTTTCTAGATTATTATAAATTAATAAAACCGTATTTATTTTTTATTGATTAAAAGGAATTACTAGATTTGATGTCTCTCATAAAATAAGGATAATCCTTACAGATTATTACAGGGGTATTATTCATCTATTTAAAAAACTATACCCAAAATATATGTGGAATATAGTTGACCATGAAATTCCTATAATCCATAAGAGAACGTGGTTTGGTCGAAGAAGACTTCTCAGAACATATGTAATGGAATTTCTGGAATACATAGACACTGATGGATAAAAAAATGAAGAGATCAAGGGTTCAAATAATTAATATAAGGTAACGATAATATTGTTTACAATAATTTAGAACACTAAATAAATTCACATTTAATTCATTTTTCATGGGAATATTGGAATATTAGTGTTTAAAATATCCTTACATTAATTATTTAATGGAAAATGTATCAAAATTATTTAATCCCATGATCTATGGAGTTTAAAAATAATTAAAATGTTTTGTTGGTATGATATATGAAATAATGAGAGAAAAATGTGGTCTTAAACCTATCTTTCCAAAAATATTATTCTACGGAAGTGTAACAGGGCTAACCCTTACATAGCTCATGAATATTGTTTAAGGATAAATATATTTAAACATATATAAGAAAATATATATACATAACCTTTCATAGTTATTAGAGTACTGTTATAGATCCTTTTGAAATTAAGAGTTACCCATACACAACAGTAATATACCCTTACACATCCTTTCAATACACCAGGGTACCCTTATGTTGGAGAGGAGACATAGATATACCTTTAGATAAATAGTAGATTAAATTTATACAATAATTATTTCATCTTACACATCCTTTATAATCCTCAAGTTACCCTTATAGTGTATATAGGTTACCCTTATGTGGTTCATAGAAACGGTATTGTATCCTTACATATTTCTAGAGGTACCTTTACAATGAATATAGATATTGTACATACCTTCATGTAGTGGCTGGAAAACTCTCCCACCCATAACAATCACTGCTTTTCCCCCTACATAACACCTAAAAACTAGACATTCTTTTATAAAAAATATATAAAATATACATTACCATTATGTAACATCATTAAACATTATATATGGGTGATATTCCATAATAAATACAGTTATCACATAAAAATACATATTACTTATAAACAGAAGTGGATTCACCGATAAATTAATATTTAATAATATTATAGGTGTCTAGATGAAACTTTGATACTATAATCGTGAAAATTATTTCTCATATTATGGTGTCAATGTTTGCACAAATTTTATAATCAATCAATCATCATGTTTTTTTGTGTTTATTTATTTTATTAACAGTTTTTCAAAGACCATGTGGTTGGGTTTCCAAATCCATATAACATGTACTCTCTAATTATTATTATTAGTTTTCTAGAAATGATTTATTTATTTAAATATTAGTTGTTTAAGGTATTTTATTTGGTAATGATAATTGGGGAGGGGGTCAACAGGAAAAAAAATTAATATATTTTTATCTAAAACATGTTATGTCACCTGAAATAAACAATTATGTTGTTCTAAACTAATCCTTGGATCTAAAATTTCAGAAGAATATTATTATAAATTCCCTCAAAGTAATGATATTTTGATCTATAATAATGTCTATGACCATTTATTAATTCTTAAAATGGGTCATTAAAAATATTTTATATTATAATTAATGATGGTAATAATAAAATGATAAATTTGTTGACATGAATTTTAGTGGTGATAAAACTATCATTTGTCAATGTTATCTCATGCACTGATAAAATATCTTCTCACCTACAACACATTACAATACTCAATGTGTAAAAAGAATAAAAATATATATATTCATATTATAAATATTTCTAATTAAAAATGATTTAAAATCACAAATATTTCAATATAATACAATTACAGTTATATATAAAATATGTTACAAATATTTACAATTTCTAGATGAATACGAAATCCCACTCATATTAGACCATCTTCATGGATATGCCTAACCTCAAGGAAAATTAATGTCTTCCATTATTAAGAAATTTTTATTTTAGAAATAATATTTGAAAAAAATAAAACATAAATATGAGACAAAAATAATAAAATAAAAATAGGAAAATAAATGAAAAAACCTAATTCTTATGTAAAAGTAAAATATAATATTTAAATAAAACATATGATAATGTAACAAGCCACTCCCAATGTATTTTCACTATTTTGATTGTGTAACAAACTATTATTGATTCTGGTTACACTACATATCATATTTCTTTTCAATTGATTAAAAGATGTCCCAAATTGATAACCAATAATCATCTTCATCTGTGCCGATAATATAAACATGTATTTTAAATTTTAACAATGTAAAACATGTTCTGAACTAAAATTCCCATTTTAATGGGAAACTGTTCATTTTAAGTTATATTGCTTTGGAAACATTTCAAATTAATATAAGGATAATTCATGAAAGTACAAAATGAAGAACCAATAATATTCCTAAATTATCCCACTAATTTAAACACCATATATTTTTAGTATGTGGTAACTGTTTTGATTTTTTTTGTTTTCAATGAAACATGAGATGCCAGTCATAATAGAAAGAACATGGGTAAAATTGATGTGTAGTTAGTTCCAAAGAATCATAAATTATTCATGGAAGAGATTCATAAATTATTTAGAAATTGTGAGTGTGGTATCATGGTTTTTAGTGTGTGTCATGCATTTTGAACTAAATTATAAATTTTAAATGTACATCATGCACATTTACTCATACTTGCAACACTGTCAGATGCATTTATATGAGGTTATTTTCTAAACACGATAAACTAATTAATTCTATTTTATCTTATGTTTTCTATACAATCTGTGTTTATTTTCACAATTTTGAGTTGGTTATGTATTTTGTAACAAAAAATGCATCTTTTTTTCTTGTACAATTAATTTTCTTTAATAACAACGAAAAAATGTATCATACTAATATGTGGTTGAATAATATATAAAAAATTAATTATGGATCATTTTTATATAGTTTCTCAATAATATAAACATTTTTATCTTTTATGACTATGTAAAGCATGTTTTTAACAACAATTCATGTTCTAGTTTGAAAATACACAATTTTAGTTATACTAGTCAGACTACATATTAGATTGATACTTTCTTAACTTCTACACATCATAAATTAGTATCAAATCTTTTTTCTAAAATATCATGAAAATTTGGTTTTTTTATTATTTGCGTACGTGGTGTGAATTTTGAACAAAAATATCACTTTTGAATTAAAAACATTAATTCTTATTTATAATGGTGCTCAATTTGTTTCATATTGATGTAAAAATAGTTGTAACATTTCATTAATGAATAGTTTTTTTAAATGAATCATCACAAATCAAGTGAAGTTTCATAATTTTGACTATTTAACACATTCATTAGAAGTAGAATAAAAAATTAAATTGAAAGAAAACAGTTGATGTACCATTTTTCAGTTAATTCTATTAATTTATATCTGAAAAGGATACAATATTACAGATAATGTGAAAATATTTGAATCACATAGAACTAAAATTTATTTCATTAATAATGATTTTTAATCATAAAAATTAAATATATACAATGTATATTAACATTCTCTTCATAGTCTCGTGGAAATAAAAAAATACACACGACATAGGAAACTATATCTTCATGATATCAAAAAACATTTTTTAATTCTGTATGTTTCACAATAATTCGAAATTAAATATATTTCCACTTTTTAATGTCCAGACACACAATAATACTATTATTGTTACAAATATATCTAAAAACAATCAGTTATTTAATATTTTAAGTGAAATTGTAATTAAAATCAGAAATGACTCTTGAGGGATGTTATTTGGAGAAAATAATATAATACTGTTGATAAATTTAAAATTTTAATAGACATAATAGACATTGTATTATACATTATATAATATTTGATAAAAATATGTAATTTTCTATCATATGTTTTAATAGTGTAAACTAATTCTTATCTTATTTTAATATTTTAGAGAATTCATGTGAATATTGACCATCCATACACCATGGATATGACTATAAATAAAGTCATACATGACATATAAATTTATTTCTAAATCATAATATAAAAATATAATAGAAGTGTTATTATCAAAATATTTTATATTATGTATTAAAAATTCATAATGGGTGTCACGATTAATCAATTTATTGGATTAATATGCTTGGATCCTTAAAAATAAATTTTCATAATATTTTAATTGATCAGAAAGAGTATTTATTGAGTCTCAAAAATACTAAAATGAATAATTAATGGTGGAAATAATTTATATTATTATATTATTGAGTTATGTAACATCCATATTTTTTCAATTTAAGACTTTGAAAAATATTAATGAATATTTTTTACACCAGCAATTGAGTATGTGTGAGATTCCTGGACCAAGGAGGATCGATATTGATATAATAAAAATATAAAATATATTATGTCACTTAGTTTATGTTTTTCTAAAAATATGGAATAAGTCTAAAATAGTGTATACAATGGGAAATTTGAGAATTCCATTAAATCTGAAGTGTAGGTTTTACCATATCTGTGAAATATTCATTATCATATTTCAGTGTTTGGTTAAAGTGTAGTCATAGGTGAATATAATAAAGTATATATAATTGATTAATTTATTTGTCATTTATTTGTAGAGACATAGTCCCTCCTTATAAAATCTCATTTTTAGAAAAACCCTAGTGTTATCCACATAAATATTGAATTTCTAAGAGTTTCATAGAGGATGAACTTGTGGATGATAATAAGATTCAAGATATGAGATCAATCACTAAGTAGTTTTTATCCTAATAGAGTTTTTGGATATCACCAATGAAAATATCCAATACGCTTCTATAGTGATTTATCCAAACAAGAGATATGGAGTTTTTATTATGGCTTACCATTCCCAATTTTTCAATCCCATGAAAAAACATGAATCAATTGTATTCAAATATTGATTATTGGGTTGATCACTCTTTATAGGTATGGATTTATATATCTATATAGATGAATTGATGTTATTTTATTATTAAAATTCCTTTATTTTCCTTAATGATAATATATTGAGACCAACCGAAACAATATTCAACATTATTCCTATTTTTTTGTTTTGTGAATTCCTCCCATCATTCTTCAAACATTCTTCATGAACATTTCTTTTGTAAGTGGTCTGATGAATACCCTGAAAATGATCATTGTGTGTTTGATCGTTGGTGAAAATGGTCATATCCATGGGTCTCAAATTATAATTGATGGTTTGATCGAGGTGTGTTGTTATGAAAGAATATATGGATTCAAATTAAGTGGAATTGTTTAATGGGATGAGGACTTCATATGATATGGGATATAAGAATCAATTAGTGAGATGATTAGTAGTTGTAATCCGACCATCAATGGTGATCAGAGTTTAGTAAACCCAAATTTGAGTCTCATGGGTGAGATGTGAAATAGATCATACATTAGTGGAAAGATGAGTGGAACCGTGTGTTCATTACAAAATTTCTTGAAAAATACTCAATACATGGATGCTACTCTTCACTATAATGCACTGTGTGGCCCCCTTCTGTGGATCTATGGTTTAGGTGCTGAGAAAAATATCACATGTCATATGACAATAATAAAATACCATGTGAACCAATGTTGGTGTCTTGAACTCTACACTTGGGGGTACATGGGCATGAGAATTACTAGGTACATGTGCATGTATAGAGTAAGTGGGAACAATATTTTACTCAGACACAACCAGGGTTCCTCGAAATGATCAATTTCAAATTCATGAACAATGTACATGGACATGACCAGAGTTCACATTATGTTGAACATGGGAATGGACATGGGTTGTCCTGAATGTAGTGGGACAAAAAATGAACTCCCAGTATATTCCATGTACTTTTCTTAGGGAAGGTTCTTTCCCTAATTCTAAATAATTAGGTTCATTCACTTTTTCTAGTTCAGTATGGGTGAGTTCATTTGTTCTCAAAAGAGTTTTCTCAGTTTACCACAATGAAAACTATGTGTGGGATACTATTGAGAGTGTCATCAAGTATCCATCTAGTTTATTACAGTGATAATACCCCTATGAGACACGAATTTGATCCAATTTTCCATATTCCTCCCTTTATAGGGATCATGGTATGACATGACCTATATAATTGGTTGTTAGATCCTTACCTAAAAGTAAAATATAGTTAGGATTTTGTAGTCCCTATGAGTGATATTGTATTAGTGTATTGAGATAATTTATGTTTCAGTGTGTACTTATTTATGGTTAGGATCTATGAGAAATATATATCACATGATCTCTATTAGTGTTATTAGACTCTATGTGTGAGTTCTCATGGATGATTGTTACTTTAAATCATTGCGTGAAATCCTAAGATGGTAGAATTGTTTTTACCTACAATGTAACTTTGTGTCCATCTTGATTATATATAGGTCTTATGTTATTATTATTTATCATAATTTTTATTCATGTTCCTTCATGATGATGATCTAACTACTATATTAATAATTTATGTTTGGTGATTTCAGGTTGTCTTTCTCAATACTATTATACTCAACCATGTATAGGATCTTTCTACATATTTTATGTCATATATAGAAAAGAGGATTTAGGATGATGTCCAGGGAGGACTAATATTATGTGAAGGGTGGTTGATCTAGATGGGATTGTACGTTCAAAGAGTTCCCATTGACAGTAGTTCCACTTTATTTTTTTTGTTTTAATGTTTTATAATTATGGAGGGGTTGTATTTTTCCCTTTACACATTATAGTACTTGTGTCATAGTTTAATGTGGGATCTATATGCTATGCATGTATTTATAATATTATTTACATTACATTATTGGATTATAATAGTTTATAGAAATGTGTTAATGTGTATAGGTATATTTGGATTAGGACTCCCATTTGTGTGATATGTCAACTTGACAATGGTTCCCACTCCATTCCCTACTATAGGAAATATTGGGTTCTCACACATAGCTTGTCACCAGCTAGGAAGGACCCAGATGGTTGGGTGGTGACAATTTGATATTATAATAATAGGTTTTTCCTATGTCTTGAGTTTGTAGATTGTCTAGAAATGAGTTTAGTTTTGGGAAATAGTGTGTTGACATTAACATGTGTTGAGTTATGACCTCAAACCAAGGATTTTGTTTTGGTGCAGTAACTGTCGTATACATTCCCCATGAATTTTAAAAACAATATTCTTATCTTTTTACTTTTATTAAATATTTTCTTAGAGATCCTTGGTACAATAATCTTATATTAATCAATTCTTATTTTTAATCCCTTTTTGAGTCATCTTCTAAGACAATCCCATTATTTTTGGTACATATTTTGTTGTTCAGGATGCCTCTAGATCACTTTAAATCTATGGTAATTCTATAGGATCACAAGGATGATTCAACTAGTGATGATTCTTCAGTATATGGGAATTCATAGGATGTGATGCCTTTAAGTTGTTCTCTATCCCTTCCTCCACTTGTTGAGAAGCCAACAGTCCTGACAGTACTATGTGATGATGTGCATTGTTTCATAAAACATAATGAGTCTAATAGATTAAAAAACCTCATGTTTCAGAGGAGAGAGACTCCTGGGTTGTTAATGAAAATCTTCAAGATGTTACATGAGTTTTCATTCTAGTTAAGACAGTTAGAAAATAGATTTTGGTCTTAATGGATAGCCTCTTGTATGGATTCATAGGGTGATGGTAGAGTTTGGTGATCCAGAAACATTATGAGGGAACACTCTCTTAAGATAAAATCAAGTATCTAATTATTATAAGAGTTATATCAAACTATATACAATGTAGTAAACATCAATGTGATTCTAGAGAATTAGTAAGGAAATATTTATTTGGAAGTGTATTAATTGATATTTACTAACATCACATGATAATCCATCGATATGGTTCAAGATTCATTATTCTAAGAATGGAACATTGAGTTAGGTATTCAACAAGATATTAGGGCTAGACAGATATCACATTAAATTCCTAGCTATATTGGATCCTTTATTGAGACTTTGGGGTGGGGATCTACCCTGAAAAGATGTCATGTATAGTTGATTCCAATATTGGGAACCCAAGATCTATGATTTATAAATATGGAGCCAATAGTTTCCTCAGTGGTCTAAGTGAGTTTTAAATTTCTTCAGATGTTCTTTAAAATAGGTTTGGTATCATACATACCATAGGATGGCTCATGTAATCCAAGGAAGAGGAGTTGATACTCCTTAGATACTTGGGGGGATTCATACCTATTATTATTGAACATGTCTTGTAGTAGAAAAGAAGACCATCTGTGAGCCACCTAGGAAGAGCCTACATCTAGATAAGGTAGGTTTGAAGGGTGTTAGGAAAGGAATAGGAGTTGAGTGTGTATCTAGAATTGTTCACTGATTTGATTTATTGCCACCACCATCCTTAGGTGGTACATTCTAGGATTAAAGAGCTTATGTTCAAGGATTAAGATAGACACATACAATCGAGGCATATGACCCAAAGTCTCTAGGGTGGATTTTAGGTACAATATTTTTCTTTTCTACATTATTAATTTTATTGATAAGCATAAGGGTGAGCCATTCCATTCAAAATATATCATTTTATTGAAATTTAGTGATTCATGTGGAGATATTTTATCAATCCTTATGTATGTAGACTCATAACAGTAGAGATTCAGGGATCAAAAAGTTATACTGAATTAGTCACCAAAATATTATAGGAAATAAATTCTTATGGGATATTTTAGTAGAATATAAAATAAATTAAAATTTAATTAATGGTATTAAATCATTCTGAATATTTCACACACAAATTAGATATTTAATGTGGAGGATGTGGTGACTTATTTTATATGGGAGGATTTTTTTCATTAATTGGAAATAAGGAGATCACAAAAGAGTAGGATGAGATTATAAATTTGAGGATACAATATATTACTAATCTGTTGGATAGTACTACCCTTGGTGTAGCATATTCATTCAGCTTTCTACTTTCTGCAGTGGTGGAAGAATATGAGGATGTATTTTCTAAGGGCATATTAGTCTTACCTCCCAAAAATTAATCATATTATATATATAATTTTATCTAATCAATTCATTAATATATATTCCAATATATAATATGTTTCCTCATACCATCATGATATGATGGTGTAGTTGGATGAGTTACAGATAACAGGATTTGTTAGAACCAATATGTCAAATTTGACTTTTGTAGTATTTCCACCAAAATATGGAATAGAGCTTCAGTTTATGTGTGGATTAACATAACAAGAATCAAGATTTAGTAATGGAATATAATCCGAAAACAAGAATCGATGGCTTATTTGACCAATTGAAAGGGGGGTGGTTATCGATGATTGGTGACTGGTTAGGGGATCACCATGAGTATAACTACGATGAAAAGAATCTTGGGTTAGCAGGATACTATTCGAGATTAATGCCCAATTTTTATAGAATTTATGCATCATTAGAATAACTGATTAATTTTTTTTTCTTTTATGTGGATAGGGGGTTTAAAAAATATTTTTAGGAGTTACATAAGGTCTGGACCAGTACCCCCTATTGAGACTTCAAGGGGAGGGTGTTGAGTATATAGTGTTCTATGATGCCTCTAGAACTGGACTTGGATGTGGTATAATGAAGAGGCTAGCAATGACTTACTTTGGGTCTCAGAAGATAAGTCCCTATGAGATAAACTACATGACCCATGATATATAATGGGAAGAAATGGTCTTCTCCCAAAGGGAATTTATTTATGGGTGAGTGCTTTATCATCTGTTATGGAAACATGAGTATCAAGTATACCATTTCGTCGAAGTATCAATACAAGAGATAGAGGAGATGTCTTTAATTCTCCTTGGATTTTTAATTCAAGATAATTTATACTCTAGGGAAGGAGAATGTGGTGAATGGAGCTCTCAGAAAGAGATCTTGTACATAGTTACCGAGAGTTATGTCTAATAAATTGACATCATTATAGTTGTCTTTAGTGGAAGAGGATGAGACAAATTTCCTCCAGGTAGTGGGTACTACCCCTTATCTTCCTTAGAGGGTAAGGATGGATCATCTTAGATATACTGTCTCTGAATGAATACATGTTTGGATTATAACTATATGAAATCTTGATTAATTTTATAAAGGTGGGGAGAATATCATTCTTATACAAGGATAAATGGTTAAACTATTGAATTTGGGAGAGGATGCATCTAAGGGGTCTCAAATATTTCCCATAATAGTATATCTAGTATAGGAAATGATATAAAATGACAAATGGGGTCTTTTATATAGGCCATTTATGAAAAATTCTATAGTACAACATGCCTCTCATTTTCTAAATTTTAATTTGGTAATGGATAGTAAGGAGGTTAAATTAGGTTTAGATCAATACCTTGAGGTGCTGAAGTGGATGTGGGATAGTATATCAAAATAAATATTAGTTGGAATATCATTCTTAAATAGATTTTATAATGACTTCACAGTAATCATTGACAGACTTACTAAGTCATCGCACTTTATAGAAATAGAAGAGAAGAGTTCAGTAGAGAACATGAGACACCTTGACATTTAGGATATATTTTAACATCACATTGTTCCCTCGATTATCATTTTAGATTATGATTATTTATTGACATAATAATTAAAGAGAGGATTGTAAGAGGAATTTGTGGCTCAGTTTCACTTGATCATAGCATTTCCCCAATTGAATGACAAACAGACTGAGTACAAAATCCATGTTTTGGAGGAAATTGATCCAGATTACATGTTGTAATTTGTCTACAGGTGGGAGGATCATATATCATTTATAGATTTTGTGTACAAAAACATCAAACACTCCACCATAATTATGCAAAAATTCTAGGACTTATATGAGAGACAATGTTGTAAACCACAATGTTTCACAAATCAATGAGATTCAATAATCATTTATCTAGAGTTTGATCAATTGAAAACATAGATGTGGAGAACATCTATGAGAATATGGGGACTACCCTAATTCATCATAACTCTTATAAGGACCGATTATATATTCATTTAAATATAGATGATAGATATAATGTTTACCAAGTGTTATCTCATTGGAAAAAATTGTCTATATTTGGATGATGTGTAATATTATCTCTTAGATTAAATTCCAATTTCCATATACAATGTTGGGTTGGTGAGGTAGTGTACCAGACAACCCTACAACTGTAGTTGGACATGTTGAATGATGTTTTCCCCGTATTCTAATTGAGTAGGTATGTGCATGAACAATCACATGTTATCAAATGGGGAGAGCTAGAAATCAAGGATATTACTACCTTAAATGTGTTCTAGGTAGATTCCAAGGATCATAAAGAGTATATCCTCCATTAGTGAGTGATTCCATTGTTTTGTATCCGGTTGGAGCATAGGAATATATAGGAGAGAACCTGTGTGCAAGGGAACAAGATACAACCCTAGTACCCTCACTTTTTTGAGTAGGTTTTTTTCTTTTTGGGATTAAAATCCATTATGTGGGTAGAATTAATGACTATATTTTTTCTCACAATCCTTTCAAATATTATTGGGAATATTTTTATTTCTTTTCCCAAAGTCTGAAAAAGGTTTTGTGCTTAGAGAGGTCCAATAATGATATAATAAAAATAATAAATATATTATATCATGAACAAGACTTTTTTATAATGTAATTGAATAACTACTAAAAAGGATCTCTTATGGGAAATTTTAGAGCTCCATTATATATTTAATATGGGTTTTATCCTAATAATGACCTAATATTTATTTTCATTGGGTATTTTGTAAACGTGTAGTATTTTGTGTAAAAATTAAAATAATTAAATGAAATTAATTTTTTTGTTACTTATTTGTTGAGACATAATCCTCCCTCTATAAAAGACCAATTATTGGAAAACCCTATCGTTAGACACATTACCCTGACATTCTTATGATGTATGTAGAATAGTGGTCGGTATATGATAATGGGATCAAGGATTTGAGAGAAATTATCAAGTATTTTCAACAGAAATAATGTTCTTGTATATCACTAATTAAAACGTCATTTTTTTCAGTGATTAATACTAACTCTAGGTTGGGAGTTCTATTAAATTGGATCAATACCTTTAGGTTTATCCCATAATGGTTTTGAATCAATTCCACTCAAATATTTATTCGTAGGATGATGATACTTTTTATGGAATTATATTCTATGAATTATGAATTGATGTTATTTGATTATTATAATTCATTTTTCATCCTAAAGAAAATGGAATGCGAAAAACATGAAAAAAATATGAGGTTTGTTCATCCTGTTATATTATTTATAGTTATTCAATAATTCATTAAATTTGTATTTTCAAAATTCCTTTTGGTTGATGGTTCGATGAATATTGGGAAACTAATCATTGTAAATTAAATAATTGGTGAAACATATCCTTTTATCGAGATCAAGTTCAAGATCAATGTTGGAATCATGGTGCATGATGATAATAGAGGATTTGGATTCATATTAAGAGATATTGTTTACTAGTATAATGATTATGATAATGCGGGATATGGTAAATTATTATCTAGTTGATTGGAAGCAGTAATCCAACCCTCAGTGGTGATGGGGTTTGATTAACCTAGATCTGAGTCTCATAGGCAAGACTCGTGGTGGATCCAGTGGAAGTCGAAAAATAGGTGGATATGTGTGATGATTATATAAATTCTAGAAGAATCCTAATTTTATTGAATAGAACAACAAAGGATTTTATCACATGTCTCTTTTCTTAAAATAAATTAATCTATTTGATAGCTTACGTTGCACAAAATATCAAGTTTAAATATACTACAGAATAGTATTATTTTAATACGACCATTATAACCTAGAAATTAAATTGGAGAGAATAAATAGTATTATCAACATTGTGAGATATTTAAATTTTCATCTTATTTTTAATAAATTAATTTATTCATATGAAATAAACACATAGTGTTTAGTGGAGCCATTTTGTTCTTCAAATATATGTTTTCTTCAAAAAGAATTATTTAGTTGTTTCTATGAGAAAATAAATAGAATTTGTTTGGAAACATTTATAAAATATATTTGATAAAATTAAAATCAATTTTTATTTACAATTTAAAAATTATCTTATTATAAACATTTTTTAATCTTCTCAGATGAATAAATTTTCCTTAAATAATAAAAAATGATGTTTTTTTGTAAAAATGCCTTTTCTTTTAAATAAATGAAGAAATTTAGAAGTCCCATTATATATTGAATAATATTTAAAGTAAAATAATTAAAATTTAGTTATATTTCATCCATATAAATTATTTTTAATCAAATTTATATTTTATTTTATAATAAGTATATTATTTATTTAAAACATGGATTTTTTAAACCTATTTTAAATTACATAATGTTTCTACTTTTTGATTAATCAAAATAATCCCTATCTTGGAATGTTTTAAATGAAATTTATATATTATATATCTATAAATATTATCTTATTTTCATATAATTATAATTATTGGTCATATAGTTATTATAAAATCACTTTTTTCATTAAAAATGCATTTATTCAAGAAACATATTTTTCATCATGTCTTTGTGTTTTGTAATAAATTTTTTCAAAAATATATAGATTGAATTGGGTAAAATATATTGTAATTTGAAATAATCATTTTCAAATTAGTTTATATGGTCTATTTAATTTTTATTTATAATAAAGTAACCAGGATAAACAATAATATTTACCATAGTATAGTTAAAATAATGAAGTTGTTTATAGATAAATGGTAAAGGCCAAAAATTACTATAAAATAAAAATTCAAATGGGAGGATGAGGATTTTCATGATCAGAATCATAATTTACAACACTAATTAAAATATAATTTTTTTGGACATAATTCCACTCAAATGTAGTTTTCTTTAAAAATAAAACAATCATTACTTAACCACTAAAAACCATATCTTCTCAAGTATTGATAACACCCATCATCATACTATTTCTCTTAAAAGTACATAAATTACTTCAAATATCTACCAAACCCTCTCCTACCCCCTCTATCCACGTCTAAGTACTTTGGTCTCACCCAAAGTCCAATTTTTAAGTTCCTTAACTGGTCCTTTAATTAGGTGATATTCAAGAGGTAAATTTCTCAAACAACCTATAATAATTTCTTCTCTCCTTCTACTTTATCCTCACCTACTTCATCCATCATGTAATAATAACTCAAGAATACTGTATATATTTTAATGTTAAATTTAAAATACAATATCTCTTTTGCAGTCCTTTTCACCTCTTCTAATTCAATGAAACAAAACCATTATCCAAAATATAGTAGTTAATAGTCTCCATCAGTAATGATTATTCATTTTCTATAACCTTCTTCATGGCTGGTCATAAATTAATTATCCGAGTTATATATGATTTAAATAGATATATTATAACATATTTAATGTTTTGGAAATAATATATTACAAATCTATTAAAAAACTATACAATTTCGTGTTGGTTTGAAATTCAACCAAATTTGACTAAACATTTTTAATTAAAATTTTATCAAATAAATCATCATCACGTAAGAAATAAAAATGATATATGGAAAAATTTACAATTTTGGTTTCTCATGAATCCCATTTCATTTATATTCAGCTGTTTTTTGTATTTTAATGAAAATATATAATTATACACAAGTGAACTGACCATGAAACAATGAAATGAACACACCAAAAATAATGGAAACCGAAAAATATTATTAATGAATGGTTGGTTTATTGTTATAAATATATAATATAAAAAATTATAAATATGAATATGGTTTTGAAATTAATTAATAAAATTATTTAAAAATTTATACCGGAGTTTAATGTATGAAAAAAAGAACAAAATAATTAGGTTAGTGTTTATCCTATAACTTTTTATATTGTGAGATTTCTGAATTATTCACCACTTATTTATTATTTGTGGTGTATATAATAAAATATGATATATAATATCATTAATATCATTATTTTAATATTATTTAATGTTTCATTTAATAGTTATTATATTTATAGGGAATAAAATTTTAATGATAAGAATGTGATAAGGGAATTCTTAACCCAATTTCCATTCATTGTGTAAACATATACATCATTGATTATGCCATGCTTTGATTATGTGCGGTATCAATTTTTATTATCTTATGATTAACATAAACTTATTTTATCGAAATTTATTGTGAATAAATATAATATATTAATTTTATTAATACTTCCATCAATGATAAGATATTTTTAATATATTTTCTTTTAATAATTGTCTTTTTAATGTTTTCCTTAAAACTGTCGTTTTCTTCTATGACCATGTTTTTAAAAAAAATGTCATTAAATTTTTTAGTAATATTTTATTATTGTTTAATGTAATTTTTAGTCATGTTTTACTTTTTATAAAATTGATTCAATGTAATATTTTTTTTTCATTTTCTATACGGGGTTCCTTGTTACATTTTTGACAAGAATATAGAAGGAATGTTTTTAATCTTATATGGACGGAAAAGGTTTTATGAAAACCATGATGATATAATGAATTAAAGCTTTATTTAATATCCTAAAAATATATTTTCATTGAAATTGTTTTGTTTTATAAATGCATTAAATTTTAATTTTCTTTTCAAAATAGATATGATATTTTTCGTAAAAATTATTTCATGAAATGATGGATAATTATTTCCATCTAAGATAAAATTATTTGATGTTACATATTTTTATGTGGGATATTATTTAGTAATAAAACTTTAATTTTTTTGTGAATGGTTTGTTTTTATGATGGAATGATATTCACGAATCCTTTTATTTTCCATGGGTTTTGTTATGATGAAATATTTATGAAACTCAATTTCTTTTGAGGGGTTCTGATATGATTTACTTAATTTTCAAACACTAATTATTGGTTTCATTATATAAATAGTGGGACATATAACTTCCTCCAATGAAATGGTTAATGATTTAGATTTCATGATATAGATAGACTAGTATTGGGAAGGGAAAGTGGATCAACAAAGGAATTGTTTACTACAATGATTTGAGGAGTGAACCCAATTAAATATGATAGTATTAGGAGTGAAAAATTCCCACTATTATGGCATGTGGAGTGAAACAAATAAACTATAATAGTCATGGGAGTGAAACTAGGATACTATGATAGCTTTTGAAGTGAACCTAATCCACTATGATAGGGGTTTCAAAGATCATAGACTATTTAAGAAACTATTTTTCATGTTTATGTGTATGCCACATTTCATATATTCTGCCAATATTATTCTATCATGGATAATGGTTTTTTATGATTCATATTTTATGAAATATTATGATTTATTACATGACTCAAGATTATGATCTTTGTTACTCAGGGTACAATTTTCAAATTTCATCTACATGTTCTTATGGCTATGTCATGACTGATATCTCCCTTATTTACCCTTACTGATTGTCTAATCTCATTATATTCTTATGTTTATTTCCCTAGGATATGAAGGAAGATATTATTTATGACATGTCAAAAATGGTTCTAGTAATAATGGAAAAATTGGGAGATAAATTAGAAGTTTTATAAACCAGTTGATTGTATTTCTAAGTATCCAATGACACTAAACCCATATGGTTCTGGAATGGTTTTGATATGTTATTGATTGAATATTCATCTATTTAAATGTAATATATATATATATTAAAAGTATAGGTTGTTACAGTTTTTATTATATAAATTTTTAGTTAAACATTGGTAACTATAATGATAAAACCATAGTAAAATCCCTAAGTGTAATTTAACATTACAATCCTAGGGTTTTGGTAATGATTATGAATAACCTAAATTAAACCTAATGTTTCATAGATTTAAATTTTATTTCCCTTGATTATGATGTTTTATATGTATGATTAGTTATTATTACACAATTCTTATTGGTTTTAGTCAATGGTTGGAGCCCAAATGAACCGTGTTAATTCTAACTTTGACATGCAATTCATTGATTTTCCACTAGAGGAACCTAATGGTATTTGAGATGGAATAAAATTTATTATTATGATAATAAAAAAATCAATGAATAATAATGGAAATTAAACTGACAAAATGAGGGGAAAACATTCTGTTTAGTCTTTCATGAGGTAACATGCACATTTTTTTAGTGTTTCATCTGATCCACTAGTGACTCAAAAATTGATATAAAACATCAAATGTTTTTTCAGTTCCTCAATGGTCATGAAATAAATTTTTTTTCTATTTTTTATCTTGAAGATGGAGAAGTATTTAATTTGAAGAATCTTATCATTAATATGAGGAAAGCAGAAGAAATTTAATCAAATGGATGGTATGAGTTTAAATGGGAATTACTTAGTAAATAAATCTGTGGTATTCTTCATAAAACATTAGAGAAGGAATTTATTCAACTAAAGTAAAAGGATGATGAATCAAAATGTACATATGAGAAAAGTATTTCATGTCTTAGAAGGTATGCCTTTGGTTAAATATTGTTTCCTGAAAGTATAATTTATTGAAGTTCAGATGCTTAAAATCAATTATTTGAAGTGACTTATCTATAAGATACTTCACTATGTATATAGAAATTCTAAATTTTCTCTCAAGGATGATATGTAAATCAAGGTTCCCATCTATATCATGGTTTTTATAAGAAAAGAAAATGTAATTAAATGGAAATTATAAAAAATATATAGGTAAGAAGATGAAATTTAACTTATGTTTAATATGTGGGAAGAAACATGGAGGAAATTGTCTTAGTGGAATTAGTAACTGTTTCATATGTGGAAAATATGTTCATTAAGAAAATTAATGCTATTGTTGTGTGAAGAGTTTAGAAAATGATGTGAAAACATATAAAGATCCACATAATGAACCTCACACAATCTAGTACATAAAATTCAAGATGTTTGGGAATTATTCTAATCAATTTCCCAATCCAAGGGTGGATATGGATTATATTCCACAAAAACCTCTGGTGGAAAAAGAACAAATGGAAAGCATATGCAATCATAACGGATGAATTAAATCATGTTAATTAGGGAACATTTGTCCTCCCCTCCTTATTTGGTAATTTCAAGTCTAATTTTGTATGAGTGAGACCTAGGAATAATCTTATTAATCATCATTTAGTGAAATTTCAAATTATTATCTCCCAATACATGAATTTTTTAATAAGGAAACATCTACGGATTGTTCCTGTGTATTTTTTCCTTAATTATTGGAAATAATTTTTTGAATGGTATAAGTAATGATGAAATGTGAGTGAGATAGTGAGGTGTTATATATAGAGAAAACATGAGTAAGGGAAATATAACCCTTAATATTTGAATTATATTGGCATAATAATTAATTAAATAGATGTTTTGTTGTGAAACAATAAGTGGGATAGAATTAATAGACCAAAAAATAATTATTAATATTTTGAAAAGGGGATTATAGATTGATTTTTTTTAATTCTTGGATTTATGGTATCTAGAAATAGTAAATGTTTGAAAACATGCTTATTTTAATTATGGGGATTTAGTTTATTACCAATTCTCAAGAGAATATATTATAATTATCTTCAAATTTTTTTTGTGTGACAATTAAAATATACAACATGTTTTTTAGGAAATTAATAATAAGATTATTTTGAAAATATTGTAAAAATATTTCTAACGTTTTAGATATTAATCTGTTGGAATTTTCAAAAGGATAACCATTTGTGAAATTTTTTACGTTGATATTTGGATGAGGTTTAGGATATTAATTCATTACATATAATTATGAATATTTATGAATATTTAATAACTTATACATTCCAGTTTGTTACGATGATAATTAGAGACCGAAGGATTGACTTTTCATCCAATTATGGATCTTTTGATCCACTAGTTTTATAGGTATTACATTTTTTACATCATTCATTGGAGTAAAAAATGAAAAGGAAATAGATTAAGGTATAACCAAAGAGTGATATTCATATTATGATATGAAATGAAGTAAGTATATATTCTTAAATTATTTTTGAATAAAATGTTTTCCTATTATCATCATTTCTAATGATATCAATAACCTCTTGTAGACCTATTTTATATATGGTTTTATTGTTACTAAACTTCTAATGACCACGGTCTATATCATACTCAATCAGAACATGAATGTTAAAATTCTCGTCCATGTCTATATTTTTTAATTCCCACTGAAGTTCTTCAAATATGAATTCTATTTTTGTGGTAATCGTATCCTTTTACTCTCTCTTTTTAAGAGGATGCTTAATTCACCCATTTTATGTTGTGGGTTTCTGACAAAAATAATATTCAAGTATCCATATTATTTTTTCAATGTGTATTTTTAATTAGAAAGAATTTTTTTTAAATATTCTTGATCATATCATGATCATGCCCAACTAATTGGTGCTTCCACTAAATCTTTCTCAAGGTCATAATGTGTTCCATGTATCTATTTTAATGAAGTACATACCTAATATTTTATATGTACTGAACTCATATGTCATATCGCTATAGAATAATTTTTATTATAGTGAAAAACCAGTATAAATTTTGGTTCATAGGTGTAAAGATCTCTGAAGCAAGGCCACTCACCTGGTCAATGATTTGAGGTGAAACATTTTTTTTGAGAAAGATACGTAGAACCTTGGGATGCAATGAGGTGGAGGTATCATATTTGTTTTATATATGAGTAATTAATTATTAAGGAAAAATTAATTTTATTTTATTTATAAGGTAACCCCACATTATTTTGTTGCATGTCCCTATTTTTTAATAAATTAAATAACTTTGATTGCTTATATTTCACAGTACACTAAGCTTAAACAAACTATAAAATATTATTATTGTAAAACAGTCATTATAACCTCGACATTAAATTTGTGGAAATATATAGTATTAAACACATTATGAAATATAAAAATATTCAACTCATTTTGAATATTTTAATTTAGGATTAAGAAACGAAGACATAATGGTTAGTAATATCAATTTGTTCTCAAAATATATGTTTTCTTCAAAATGTGAATTTCATTTCTTTCTATGAGAAAATTAATATAAATGATTATGAAACATCTGAAACATTTATCTGATAAAAATAAAAAAAATTTAATTATTAATTTTACAATTATCAGAGTATAAATTTTTGAGAATCTTCTAAAAAGAATAATCTTTCCGTAAATAATGTAAAATATCGATATTCTGTAAAAATGTATTTTATTTTAAAAAAATTTATCAATATAAAAGTTCCATTATGTTTTGAAAATTATTACAAGTAAAAAAATTATTATTTAGTTATATTTCATCCACTTATATAATTTTGAATAAACATTATTTTATATTTCAAAATAAGTTTATAATTGGGTTTAAAAACAATATTTTTCTGAAAAAAGTTTTAAAGTACATAACCATTATCACTGTTAATTATTTAAAATAATACCTAATGGGGAATGTTTAAAAAAAATTATATTATATATATAATTAAATATTTATTTACTTTAATATAATGATAATTATTAGTCGTATAGTTTATATAAAATCACTTTTTGCATGAAAACACACACTTCTTGAAAACCTTATTTTTTTCATGTCTGTGGGTTTCATATTAAATCTAATTTTTCTAATAATTTTAATTGAATTGTGTAAAAAGGATTCCATATTTTTAATCATAAGGCCCATTTTTTTTAATTTAATTTAAATTTTTAGGTATAAAAATGTTACCATGGAAAAAAAATATTTACCGCGGTATAGGTGATATAATGAAGCAGGTTAAAGTTAAAAGGAAATATATTAAAATACCTAAAAACCTAAAAATTAAATGGGGGAATGATGTATTTATAGACCATTATAATAATTTAAATACTTAATTAGATTCCTAATTCATTAATATTAATTTCCCCTAAATATTTTTGGCATTGAATATAAAATAATAATGATTTAATCACATTAAACAACCCCTCCTCAAGTATAAATACCAACCCTCACCATCCATTTTTTATCAGAATCCTGATAGATATTAAAATATCTAAAAAACCTACTAGACACTCTAACAATGGGCATTTTCTAATGTTATAACTCTAATGGAAATTCCAATTTCCATAAGGGGTCTGTCAAGGAGCAGATATTGAAGAGCTATGTTTCTCAAATGACCTCTATTAATGTCTATTCAGATTTTACATTATACTAACAAAATTTATCCATAAATTAATTATAATCATAATTCTATTTTTATTCTATAATTTTATATATGTAATTTAATATATTATATGCATCATTTTTACATTCATTTATTCAACAAAACGATACCATTGTCCAAAATTTGGATGTTAATTATCTCTATAGATAATGAATTTTCATTTCCTATTTCTTTCATCGTGGATGGTCATAAAATACTTATTCTAGTTAAATAAGATTATAAGAAGAATATTATAACCTACTTCATTATCTGGTACTAATATATGTACATAATATAAAATAAAATGTTTTGGATGGTCGGAAATCCCATCAAATTAAACTAAATATTTATCATTAAAATTTTATAAATTAAATTATTATCATTTAAGATTGAAAAATGATATATGGGACCATTTACACTTCTAAAAATAGTTATTACTATTTAATTTCATTTCTGTAGTTTTATTTCCATTTAAAAATAAATAAATAATTATAAACCAGTGAACTGACCATGAAACCATGAGACAAACACACTTGAAACAATGAAAACAATGATATAATATTAATGAATGGGTGGTATGATGTAAAAAAAGTTTCAAATAAGGTATAAAAACTACTAAATGTTTTTTTATTAATTAATTACATTATTTAATACATTATATATGAGGTTAATGTAAGGAAAACTTATGGGAATAGTGAGTTAATGGTTTCTCATCTAACTTTTTCTTTTGTGACATATATGACTTATTCACTAATTATTTATTGTGTGTGGGGTATTTACATCCATTTTATACATAATATCATAAATCTAATTATCTTAATTTTATAAAATATTTTATTTGATAATTTTCACTTTTATGGAAAATAAGATTTGATTGATTATAATGTAGTAAGGGAATTCTTAACTGAATTCCAATTCATTGGGTTAAAAATCTACAATATTGATTATGACAGGATATGATTATGCATGGGATGACTTTTTATTTTCTTATTCTACATTTCCTTTTTTTATATTTATAATAAATAAAAATAACTGTTTAAATTTATCAATGATCACTTAAATGATATGATAATTCTAAGGGAATTTCTTTTAAAAATTATCATTTTAATGATTCCCTTAAAACTATCGCTTTCATCCATGCACAAAATTTTTCTATAAGATTATAATTTTTTTCAAATCTCTAATTATTTTTTCTGAATTCATTTTTACTCATGTTTTACTTTTTAGTATATAATTTTAATGGATAAGTTTTCTCATTTTTATGCGATGTTATTTATAAATTTTCCAACTAAAATACAGAAGAAATGATTTTTAAAAATTTATAGAATGGGTGGATCATTAGACATTCCTAAACCATTAATTCCATGGATCTTCCATTACAAGCATGAAATGTTATTTTCAAATAAAATATTTTATTTTATAATTACGTGGCATTTTAAAAAAATGTTTTCAAAATTAGAAATGATATATTATCAAGATTTACTTTAGGATATCATTTAAAATTATTTCTTTCTAATATATCATTATTAGATGTAATTTGTGATTTACTAGTGATATTATTAAGAATACCAACCTAATTATTTTAATGGTTTGTTTATTTTTAGGATGAAATTGTATTTGTAAAACAACTTTCATTTACATGGGTTGTGTTGTGATGAAATGTTTATGAAACCCAATTTCATTTCACAGGTATTGGTATGATTTATATTTTTTTAAACACATATATATGGATTCATTATATAATTAGAGGGAATTATATCTCCCTCTAATTCATTGGATAATGATTTATATCCATGATATAGATAGAACTACAATGGGTAGTGTAAACCATTTAGTGAAAGATATTTCCCTATGAGGGTTTGGGGAGTGAACCCAATCCACAATGATATTATTGTATTAGATCCTTGGCTATGGTGAGGGTTTGGTAAGTGAACCCAATCCACTAAGATAGTCTTGGAAATGAGACATTGTTACAAAGAAAATGTATTTTTATGATTAGGTGTAGGCCAAATTTCATTTATTTTTTCAATACTCTTCTCCCATGGATCATGATTTTTTTTGATTCGTGCCTTATGAACTTATATGAATTATTCAAATACTCAGGATTATGATAATTTATATGAATGATATAACTTTAAAATGATATTTATATGTTATAATGCTTATTTTATTATTGATATCTTTCTCATAAACCCTAACTAAGCATCTAAGATCAAACGTTAATTATGTTTATTTTCCATATGATATAAAGGATGTTATTTTGTATGACATGTAAAAAAAGGTTATATTTATGAACGAATAAGTTGGAGATGTTATAGATGTTTTTTGAACCAATTTATTGAATTTTAATGTTTCTAAAGTTAACAATACCACAAGTTCATGTTGTGGTTTTGATATATTATATTAGGAATACCAATCTATTTAGATGTAATTTATATATTATGTGTATGAGATTTTTGTAATTGGTATGAGAGAACGGTTTTGTTAACATTTGGAATCTATGATGAGAAAAAATTATTATGAACCCTATGTGTGTTTCTAGGTTACAATCCTTGAGTTTCTATAACAATCATGAATAACATCTGTAAAACCAATAGTTTCATAAATTAAAATTTTAATTACCATAATTATAAGTTTTTTTATATATTTTTAGTGTTTCTAACACTATTAATTTTGGTCTTAAATAATGGATGCAATAGAAAGGAACCATGTTAATTGTTAATGAAATGGGAAACACAATGATTTTATTCCAGAGAAAACAAATGTTATGGGAGTAGTAATGAGTAATATTAGTGCTATATTCACAGATGAAATTAATCATACTGGAATTAAAAATGGGAAAATGTGGGAAAACATATTGTTAATTTCTTCAGGTGGAAACACACATATTTTTTCTTTAGGCCTCTTGATCTACTAGTGGAAAATAAATGGGTTAACACCATTGATAATTTTTTTCTATTCTTTAATTTTAGGGACATCATAAAGTTGTCCTCAAAATTAATAATCTATAAGGAGAAACATATAAATTGTGGAATCTTATCATGAATATTAGAAAATAAGGAAAAATTAAATCTATGTAATGGGATTTGTTTAAGAGGATAATCCATAGTAATTACTTCCCTCATTTTCTACATAAAAATATGGAGAATAAATTTATTGAAATAAAGATATTGGATAATGGATACATTGGTACATATGAGGAATGTTTTTCAAGGATTTCAAGGTATGCCTATGATTTAATTATCATTCATGAAATTAAAATTTATCAATTTTTTGTTGATTAAATCCATATCTTTAAAGTGAATTTTATATAAATGACTTCAAAACCTACAAATAAATTATTCAATGTTCTCTCATGGTGGATATGGAAATTAGAGTTACCTATAAATATCATGGTTTTGATAAGAAACGAAAAAATGAATTCAATTGTAATTATAAAAATCATGGAGAGAAGATTATGAGCTTTCCATTATTCTCAATACGTGTGAAGAAACATGGGGGAATTGTATCAAGGGATTTGGTAATTGTGCTAGTGTAAAAAAATGATGGTTATAGGGTAAATGAATGAAATTGGGATAGGGAGAATATGTCTAATGATATGAAAAGAGATAAAGCTCCATAGAATAAACCACCCACACTTCAGTGCTTCAAATGAACAGAGTTGTGGAATTATTAAAATCAATGTCATAATCTAATGGATAATATGGATAATAAAAAAAAGAAACCTCAAAAGATAAAGGAAAAAGGAAAATATTATAAAATCACATTGGATTTAATATGACATGTTAATTGGGGATCATTTATCCTCCCGACTTAGTTAGAAATTCTGTGTTTAATTTTGTATGAGTGCGACATGTGTAAAATAATATTTCACATACATTAGACAAATTTCATTTGATTATCACCTCCTATATGAATTATGGAATAATGAAATATCTTTGGATTATTCCACTATTGTTTTAAAATAATTATTTGGAAGTATTTTTGGTCTAGTACTAGTACCCATTAAAAGTGACTTATATAGTGATGTTATATTTTTGAATATCACTTTATTAAAGGATATATAACCATTAATATGTTAAAGATATGTGGATAGCAATGAGATAATGTGATGTTTTTTTTGTAATAAAATAAATGGGACAATATTGATGTCTTTGGAATTGAATCGTTTTATGGTTAAAAGTTTCTTTATGGATTGATTTTATAGAATATTTGTGTTTGTGGTATGAGGAGTGAGTTAATTTTTGAAAAAATTAATGTTTTCAAAAGGTATTTTTAGTTTATTACCATGTTTTAAGGATAATAAATGATAATGATCCTCACATTTTTAGTGTATGATAATTAAGAGCTCTATCAACTTGTTTGGGGGAATAACAAAAATTTTATTTTGAAAATTTATTGATATTATTTCCAAAATTATTGGATATTAATATTTTAAATGCTTTACAAGGATAATAATTTATTAAATTGTTTATATTGATCTTTGGATGAGGGTTTAGAGATTATGTTATTAATTAAGCATATGAATATTTATCAATATTGAATAAATTTTGTTATCCATTTGATTATGATGAAAATTTGAGATAAATAGAATGAATTTTTATCCTATGATGGATCTTCTGATCACTTACATCTATAGGTTTTACAATTTCTACTTCATTCCATCATGTAAGAAATGAATTTGAAATTGTTCAAGGAACAACCAACTAATGAGACTGTATTTATGAGATGAAATTATGTAAGTATAAATTCTAAAATTATTTTGAAATAATTTTTTATACCATTATTATAATTAATGATTATATAAATGACCTTTTTTATACCTATGTTTATGAAGGTTTTCAAAAACCCTATTATTTTATTTTATATCTCTATTTTAAGTTAATCATTTCAAAAACATATGTTATACACAACAGACAACATAAACGAATAATGAAATATTATTATAATATAGAAGTTAAATTGGAGGGAAAGAATAACATCAATAACATTATTAAATATATATATCATATGGTCAATATAACTTTTAACATTCATATTATATTTTTTTAGACTTTTTATAATAAAAAATCTACTTTATTGTCTAAAAACTATATCTTGGTAAAGGTATTTTTACAACCTTTTGATGGTGCACTTGTTTTAAATATAGTTTTGAAACTATTATAAATTATATATGACAAAATAGACTTTATATTTTAAATTAGAATATCTTAATTTACTTTGGTTAATATTTTGATATTTTTATGATATGTTTCAATTTTTTTGAATATTAAAATATACTATATTTTAATTGATGAAAACCTTTTATTAAAAATAATTTATTGTGATAAATTATATTTTTTTATTTGTTTTAATGTATAATTATATAATTTATTATATATTTTAATACAATTATGATCATTTAAAGAAATGTTATATTGAATTTTGATATAAAAACACTTCAATGTTATGAATGTTTTTACTTAAAACCCCTCATTTTTTCGTTCTATGAACAAGATTAATTTTAAATTAATTTTATCCAATGATGATTTTTGAATTTTGATAAATGACTTTCATTATTGGAATCATAAGGACTAAATTTTGTAAATATTTCCCTTTTAATTTTTCCCAATATGAATAGTGATATTATTATTATTTTTAATTTCCACATTTAATGGTAAATCATGTTATTAAGGGTAAAAATATTATTATTTGTATTATAAAAGTACCAAAAAACATTTCCAAATATTTCTGGATGAGTTAATGTTGACACAAATATTCATTGGGACGACTTTATGGGATCTTGCTTCCACCTGGATGACTTTAATCCCTTTATAGTATTTTATTCTAATGAAATTCAAATAAGTCACACCCATATTTTTAATAAGTGTTGCATTATTTATATATGTTAATTTAAAATATATATTCAACTATAATTATTAATATGAAATAAAAAGTCTATATTCATCATGATATTTTTTAAACATTTAGTGAAGATATAATTAAATTAAAGTATTTCACAATGATAATGCAATAATTTTTTAGTTAATTGAAATATAAAAAATGTTATTATAAATAATAAAAGAAATTAAATTTTATATAAATAATTTCATCCCGGAAATTTATAGATTAACTAGACATATTATGGTTGTATTAATGGTATTTTAAGTTATCTTGTTTTTATGATAATTTTAAAAATCCATGTAATGAATAGTATCAAAATTTACACTAATGATATTTTAAAATTGGGAATATTTTATTAAGTAATATAAAATTAATAAAACAATAAAATGATCTCAAATTGTTGATATAAGGTTAAAAATTACATCCATTATTCATTTATCTTTCTTTTATGTTTTTATAGTAACTATATAAACCTTCAATGAGTAAAATCACTTGATTACATGGTAAGAGTTAAAGGGTTTAAATATGGGTAAATCCCAAATTACATGGGTATTAATGTGACCTAAACATGTATAAAAATAATTTTTTAATAGTATTTAAACAAGTAATCTTCTAATATTCGAAATAAATCACATTTTAAAATATAAAATTGAAAATTAATTTATATTAAATTAATATTTTCAGAGTTTCCAAAAGCTCCCCTCACCTCAATTATAATGGGAAACCTCTTACCTCACTTCTTCATACCACATTGAGCCCTTTATATCATCCAAAACCAGCCTATTTTTCTTCTCCACATCATTATCGATGTTTTGGGGGTCATGATATTCCAAGAAACAAACCCTACATCCCATAAGAATAGAACTAAAGGATGTCATCAAAGAAGAGGTAATAGTTTTCACCAACTCAATCAAATTTTTTTCTTCTTATGCTTCCTATTCATCTGTTGATTCGATTATAAAATAATAATGATAGTATTATATATATTATTATATGTTATTGTGTTTATGGTGCATATATATTCCACATTTTATTCATCTTATGACTAAGAAAAGCACCACGAATGAAAATACATAACGTACAATCCCCACATCGTTGTGTAATCCTTTTTTCTTCACCAAATTACATGTATGGGAATATTTATAGAAATTATGTGTATATATATTAAATATTACATGATATTGATTCTATAAAAAATAATTATACCATACACTTACTTACCCTTTGACCAATATGGGAATGATATCGTCGCTCAGAAGTAAGTACAACCTACCGTGTCCACAAAGTGATGAGTTTCATTTTCCATGATACGCATTAAAGAATTATTTTAAGAAAGTATTTAATGATTAAATATGATATCTATAACATTTATATAATTATTTATATGTTATATATATATATATCATATTCAAAATAATCAAGACATTAATGAAAAAATGTGCATATTAACATGAAGCATATAACACCCAAAACAAGGGTAAGAAATAAATATTATCAATAGTAGGCTGATAAAATAATATTTTAATATCATATATGATAACAAAATTTTGAATATGGTTCTTATATAAGTTAATAGCATTCTAAAAACAGTTTTAAATGAGGTTAAATTATATTTTACTAAAGGAAGTATATAGTAAGGGACTTCATCTCAATCTCCTTTAATTGTGCAATTATTTGTTGTTATACAACCACCTTATTTTATGATTTGTATATATATCCTACTTGAATTAAATTGTCATTAATTTATTTATTATAATCTTATTTAATGTTTTGTTAAATTTTAATATTTCATGGGTCTTGTGATTTAAATGTATAAAGTGGTATGGGAAACCTTGAATATTTTCTGATTTAATTATCAAATCATTTTTTACATGTCAATATTATTGATATTATTTTTTATATATATTTAAATGGATATAAATATATTATAAAGGATATTTTATGTCTAATTTTATTTTCATTCAATGATTTTCTAAATTAATCTTTTTATTTGTTTTAAATAGAATGTTTTGAAAATATATGAAAGGAATGTTCTATTCCTAATATAGTAGTTGAAAATGACATTCCCTATTCCATGACTATTATTTAATTTCAATATTGCATTAAAACCATAAATAATTTCATAACTTAAAAACCCTATCCACTTATTTTCAGATCTTTTGTATTGAAAGTGGTTATTCTTAAAGAAAATTGTAATCTTATAGGAAAGTGAATTTTGAATAGGTTTAATAAAAAAATTATTCAATAAATTTTCAATAATTTTATATGAGTATTTTCATCTATGACAACTCCCTTTTTTAGATTGAATAATTCATTGAGGTTGATCTCCTATGATATAATTTATCATATGTAATTGAATTTTTTGAATTCAGTTTGAGTATTGATGTGATTTTTTGATATAATTCATTTTTCATGGGTAAATTATTCACATATCATATTCTAGTTTTTTATATGAATGTTAATGTTTTTTATGTTACAGCCCTTTCATGTTAGCAATGTATTGGACATTGAAATGATGGGAAGGGACCACTATAGAACCTAGATGCATCAATATGTCTAATTAGACAAATTTGTGGGGGTATAGGCCGAGGCCTTACCCATTTATGTATGGTGTCTTGGAAGAATCCTTGATAGTATGTTTTTGATATCTAGCATTAGGGAATCCCCCTTTATGAGAATATGTTTTGATACTCCATTTGATTATTCACCTATTATAATATCCACGATTATGTTTCCTAGATCATGTTATTATTTTGATGACTCGTGCTTTAGATATTTACATTTACATATTGTTTAAGCCTTATTTACATAATGATTTTTTCATACTATTATCATTGCTTATAATTTAAGATCACCCCTTCTATATGTTTGATCATTACCTATGATTTATAGAAGTATATGATGACTGATATTCCGGGTTTCATAAATATAGGATAATGAAAGAATCAATGAAATGGTTTTTTTATTTTAGGTTTTACAATATAATATTAATTTCATGTATTTATGTAGTTTGCCAAGAATTCTATGCTATTTGTTCCTTTGGGATGTGATTCCTTGTTTCTTATGCTAATGGATTAAATTTCACATCATCCCTAGGAAACTAGGGTTGGGCTCTTTACATTTGGCATCATGTCATGTTTATTAGAAACCTTGAGAACTAGAATTAGAAAATCATGGATTATTAAACATAACCCTATGTCAGACTTTTAAGATAATTATAAGTATAAGACAGCATCCGATAGATTTGGTAATGCAAACTGATAACCTATGTTAAGCATTTGGATTCATAGATTGTGAAAGTGTAATTATTTAGAAATATTATAATTCAATATTCATGGCTATATCAATAGGATTAGTATTCCTCATATTGTGCCTGGGGTTTTGGTAAATGGTGAGAATCAGTAAGGATCTACAAGTAAGGATTATACTATTTATTATGATTATATATAAAGATAAAATTTTAAGGAATAAGGTATTAAGTAGTAAGATTATGAATCATAGTTAATGTTTTAAGAATGATTTGGAATTATTAATGTTCTTCTGTATTTGGATTCAATAATTATTTCATCAATGGTGCTCTGGTTATAAGAGTCACGAGATATATAAGGATTGAACTAAAGTGCTTATTATTTGAGAATTTTTAAGCACAAAAGTTTTCATTAGGGTTTTTAAGGTGATTATGGAACTCATATATGTGGTATGTGAAAATAAGACCAACATTCTGTGGTTTCAGGAATATAATATTATGATTGTTATTGGATGTTTAGATACTTTATTTGGACTGCGAATTTTGAAAGATATATTTTGGTTTAGTTTTATGCTTAGAATGGATTAAGCATAACATTTGATACTATTATTTAAGGATAAGTGTGCTTAATTATATTATATATCATATTATAACTATTTTGGTTTTGATAATATATAATTGTTGAAGTAATTTCATATTGATATTTTATTAAAAGTGATTTAGGAATAAAAATACATCTTGAATATCCTTCTCTAGGAGTACCAAATGATGTTAAAATAGATCAAATCCCAAAAAAGGATCAAATTATGATCATGAAATGGAAATTAATCAATATGTATACTTTATAATGTATTTATCGAGAGGGAAAAATAATCACTCAACTCTTGGAAATTGATTTAAAAAAACATTATTCGTTCAATTTGTTTGCTGTGAAATCAATGGCCTCTCTGACCCATCACAAATTTATGGTTTTTTCATGGTAGAATTTATGATCCCCATGTTCTATATCACTATCCTTTAGAACATGATAGTTTTATTTCCCTTCAATATCCCTTTTTTAACTTCCCACTATTTTTATCCTATTATAATGCCAAATTTTGTGGTAAAATTTACATTTCTTTTCCCTTTTGTTATTGGGATGATTTATTAACCCCTATTCTGATGTGGGTTTCCCAAAAATGAAGTTTAAATTATCAAACTATGATTTTCAAAGTGAAATTTAAAATTCAAAGAATGAAATTTATTAATTTAGCGGATAATGTGACACCCAAATATTTTATGGTATTTCCCACATTATGGTTAATCTTTACAAAATCTTATGTTTCACGCAACACCCATCTTAAACGAATAAGAAAATATTATTATAATCGAGTTTTTAGATTAGAGGGAATTAATATAATAAACCAAATTACAAAATTTTTATATTATATGTTCAATATAATTTTTAACATTCATATTTTTTTTTCTAGACATGATATAAAATTAAATACACTTTTACACCTAAAATGCTATTTTTATCATAAGGGAGTTTTACCACTTTTTTATGGTACAATTATTTCAAATCTATTTTGAAACATTTATAAATTATATAGGACCAAATACAATTATTATTTTATATATAAATATAAAAATGTACACTATTTATATTTTTGGTATTTTTTGGATAAGTTTCATGTTTTGATAAATAGTTAAAATTGCTAGATTTTAATTTAAAACATCTTTTTTGTATAAATAATTTATATTGATAACCTGTTTCTTATTGTCTTTAAATAATTATTAGATTCATTTTATATTAGATAATTCAATTAGTTTCATTTTATTAAATATCATATAGAATTTTGATATACATTTTCTTCAATTTTTTGAAAATTTCAAATTTTAAAAAAAATTCTCATTCCATCGACTGGATTAATTGTAAATTAATTTTATCCCATTATTTATTAGTAATTTTGAAAATTTTATTTCAAATTTTGGATTCAAAAAGTCTAATGTTATTAAATAGTATATTTTCAATTTACTACAATATAAATGGTATCTTTAGTATTTTTTAATTACTATGGTTTAGGGTAAATTAGGTAATTATGGTTAAAAATTATATTATAAGAATTAAAAAATTATAGTAACACTTTTAAAAAATTTATTAGATGATTTAATGTTGAAAAAAATCATCCTTAGGTTTATTTTATGGCATCTTCGATTCACATGGATGACTTTAATACTTTTATAATATTTTATTCTATGGAATTTCAAATATTTCATAATCATATGTTAAATGTTTGTTACATTTATCATATATGGTTATTTAAAATATATATACAACTATAAATATTAATTTAAATTTTGTAATTTTTATCATCAACATGATAATTTATTTTTATTTTTAACGAAATAAATAAATAAATTAAAGTCTTCCAGAATGATGATGTAGTAATTATTTACTTAATGGTCATATCAAATAAATGATATTAAAAATATTAAAAAAATATAACTTGATATAATTAATGTAATACCAAAATTTTATATATTAATTATACCTATTAAGAATATATTAAAGGTTTTGGATGAATTTTATATTGTATTTAGTATATTTTTAATATGTCATGTAATGAATAGTTTCAAAATTGATTCTAATGATATTTTAAAATACATAATATTTTATTCAATGATATAAAATTCATAAAAATATATAATTATTCCATATTATTTGGAAATGGATGAAAATACCATCCATAACCCAATCCTTGTTAGTTTTCCATTTTATAGTTACTATACTATCCTTTAATGAAGAAAAACACAGGTTGACATGGTAAGAATTGAAGGATTTAAATAAGTGTTAAAACTAAAATATAAGAGTAAAAATGTGACAATAAATTTTCTAAAATTTTTTTGATAAGATTTCTATTCATCCTCATATTAAATTATAAATAAATCACTTTTGATCTATTTAAAATTTAAATTTATTTTCTATTTATTTTCTATTTTTAGAGTTTCCAAAGTGCCCCTCATGTGAATTATAAAAGGGAACCTCCTCCATCACGTATTCCCACAACATTTATCACCCTATATTAACAAAACCCAACCCATTTATCTTCCCATCATCCTTTGAATCATCCTGGACTCAGATTCCACTCATCAAAGCCCCAAGAACGGTTGGCCACTTAGCCTCAAGCACATCTCCCCGAATACTAGAAGTTGCTAACTAGTAGTGATGGAATATGTGAGTCATTGGGGAGGCTATTCCCTCAAATATATAGTGTAAAATGGTGAAATAAATAGAATAAAAAGAATAATAAGTTGTAAAAAATATAGATGACAAGGTTACAACAAAAGATTGATATGTAAACAAATCAAGAAACCATCTCACAGACAAAATGACGATACATTTCATATGTCTATAAAAAATCCAAAAAAGGTATAAAAGGAAGATTTTCAATATGTATACCAAATGTAAAAAAATTACAAATTTATACCTATATAATCACAAGACTCATCATGGTCCCCTGATCCTCTACTTCATTACAATAATCAATAATCAATATTAGGGAACTTTCCCTTATCAATATCTACAACCATATAATCTTTTTGGGTACCCAATAGTGGCCCAAATAGCGTGTGAGATATAATCCCATTATAAAAACCTTCATGGTAAGCCTCTAATATATTAGTTAATATATATAAGTGATAGTTCTTGTAGTAAAGTTATAATTAAAGGAATTCCTCAAAAGTAAAAATCATATTATCTAAGTTCTAATTTTTTAACCAATTCATTTAATAAATTTTATTTATAAGATAAGACTATGAATTAGAAGTATTTTTTATTTTTTATATCATTATTATTTATTCATCCAATACCATTTAATTGTAATTTTTTTATACATTTCTCAAGGCCCATATTCCTCGGTGACAATATATCCAAAGGATGCCTATGTAGGCCATCCATAAAGTGTAAAGCAATGACTAAATCAGAGTTTCTGATTTATCTTGGTAGTCACATCATATATGTCATTTCACTCATTATTTACTATTGAACCTAATAACTTCCTTGAAATTTTTATGTTATAATTCAATTATAACTCTAGGTGTAAAATCAACCCACACCTTATGAGTTCATCCAAGGAGAATCTCTCAGGAACCCAGGTATCACTATAGGTGTGGTATAACATCTATTTGAATCAATTTCATCCTTAGAGGTCCACTATGGTAGCATGTGTATCAACCCTAAAATAATGATAAAATTACCTTGATTAAAACACTATAATTATCATATGAATCCATGTATCACTAATCATATAAATTAAGCCTCAGTGTCTATCCTTTGTAGTCTGCATGGGAGCCAAAGTAACACTCTGGCATAAACAATGAGAAGGAAAACTAATTCCATCCATGGAATTCATCATTGAATTATTGAATAACCCAAGTAATTCAATTATTTAATAAATTCTATATCAATTAAACAATTATATATTTATATTTAACATTCAAAACCATGAACAATACATTACAATCTCCCCTAAAGAGGTGACATAAGAAAGTCCAAGGTCAGAATGTGTTCCATCCAAATACTCACATGGTAATTTTTATATTTATAGAATCAGATGTATAAAAATTCCATAACATGGCCTATACATCATTTTACCTAATTTGGTATAACCATTATTAAGAGTAAATGAATCTATATAAATAAATATCTTAAGAAGGGCCAAGGGTCAAGGTTAAAACCATCCCTTACCTTTATCAATTTCAATTCCAATTGATACCATAAGTTGATTCACATATAAATTCACAGTTACAACCCATTTTAGTAACAATTATCAATTTAGAGTTCAACAATCTATGAAATGGGGTAAAAGTCACACCTAATGAGGGGATCCAAATTATAAGCCATCAAAATAGCTATTTAATTAATAAATCACCCAAAGGGTTGAATCTGGTTTCATGGAAGTTGACCTAAAATCATTATTAATGAGGATCATTAAATTTCATACGATATTCCATGTGATATAAGAATACAATTTCATTTTAAGGCGATGATTAAAAATTTGGCACATGACATATATAAACATATCAATTTTAAACAAATGATATGAGACCAATTAATATTGGTCAGTGGTTGGTATCTCATCCATTATGACCTCCCGGTTTGACTCCAATAAGTAAAAAATAGAATAATTAATACATATAATAATAATAGGGAAAACTATCTTACTCATAAATAGTTCATCAGATACCATGAAGAACAACATAATATTAAAAAGGAATTAAGAAATCAACAATGCAGATTCAACGATAGAAGCGACATTCAAATCAGAGATCAATGAGAGGATTTATCTCAAACACAAGGTTCGTCATTGGATGAAGCTCTCAAAATGTAGATTTTGTATATGGGAGTGAAATTATATGATTTTATATATTAAATGAATATTTATTTAATTAATATTATTAAATTTTCCCAAAAATAATGGGGTCACATGGTTTAGTCACACTATAATATTTAGGCAAGTGGAACCCACACGGTTTTCTTTTAAAATTCGACTAAACATTTGAAAACCATAAAAAATCCATTATCAATATTAATGAGTTGGCCGCACAGTCGTGTAACTAGAGTTTCATGATTTTTACAAAAATGTGCCACCTTTTTTTCTCTCTTCTCAGGCTATGTACGGTTTGTTAAACCTTGTGGCCTACCCTATATGGTTCAAAATAACCTTGATGTAGGAGATTTACTTCCCAAAACTTAGGTTCATGACACCAAACTTGCCCTGGACACCCCCAAGGCCTTTGAGACTTCAACAAACATCCAAATTTGTCTATATTTATACATTTAAACTATAAATTGAAAAAATGGATCAATTAATTATAGAAGAAGAAGGTTATTACAAAATTACCCCTAAAAAGAATGTTATATTTTAATTTCCTTAATATGAGTGATCAATAATATCTTAGAAAAACTCTAGCCAATGTGATCCTACATCAGTATCCCGCTACCAGGTCTCATCATGTACATAGTCATAATACTATAGAACCCATATGAGAGGAACTTTCAATCCTTAGGGAACCTTCCTACTATAATTCACAATATGTATATGATTCTATTCAATGGACGTATCTTCCAAAATCTTAATCTCTTATGCTAAAAGGCATGAGAAAGGTCTGAATAGTAACATTAAAGTTGAGAAATGCAATAGACGTCCTGCGTGGCTCAATACCTCTGAGTTAATTTCAACTTATAGGACACCAGCCTGACTCTCTCTAGAATCTCAAATAACTAGATGTACTATTTTGAATGTTTACATTCTCTTGATTCTCCTATGTCATATCCTCAGTGAAATATGTAAAAAAACCAATCCCTATCCTCGAACTCTAGAGGTATTCGATGGTAATCAGTGTATGATTTTTTTCACGGCTATATTATAGCCATCCCCTTCCATATAAACTACTAATTATCTATGGTTACATATCCAATGCGAGTTCCATGAAGAGATAAACATCCTACCTCTAACAAATAATGGGGTGCTCGATAAGGGAAACCATACAACGCCTCAAAAAGAATCATTAGAATAGTGTCCTGAAAGCTATTGTTTACAAAAATTCAACCTGAGGTATATGCCTCCCCCAAGAGCCCCAAAAATCATGGATGCGTACTTAAATCATGTCATCATGAACCTGAATCATGTGTTTTGACTGACTATCTATCTTGGGGTGGTATGTCATTCCTAGAATCACTTTTTACCCAACGCCCTTTGTAGGAATTTCTATAATCATGAAGTAATTAAGGCATCTCTATCTAAACCGATTGTATTCATGATCTTGTGATGTTGAACTATAAGATGGTTATACAACCATCCAAGATCATTCATGCTCAAGGATTCCTTGATCATAAGGAAACATTGAATTTTTATGATCATGTCAAAAAAACCCATACATTATCACTACCTTGAGGTGATCTCAGTAATACTGTCATGAAATTCATTGTGATATAATTCTATTTCCATTCAAGAATATATTGTTACTGTAAAAGTCTAGGTGATTGTTTGTGTTTTTCCTTCACCTGATGAAAAGTAAAAAATCTTATGATCAAATCAACTACATCTCTTTTAACACCCAACCAAAATAACTACTGAGGTAAATCACAATACATATTGGTGATTCCAGGGCACACTATCCAAGATGTCGTATAAAAGTCCAGCATTATCTCTTTGTTCATGTTTACTAAAATCCATATGTTAATTTGTACTCACAAGATCTCATCCTCACCTATGACCCACCCAAGAGGACGTTCCTCACCTACCACACTCTCTCATTATACCTGGACATATGAGTCCAATATCTACCTCATCTGAACAGAATCCAAAAGGGTAGAGGTAATAAATAAAGATGAAAGGTATGTCAATCCATGACTATCCATCCCCATAATAGAATCTCACTTAATAGAGCAATAAGCTGCCCCTCACTACCGGCATAATGCTCTACCTATATCAGAGTTCACTTATTCAGTTCAACGACAATGGAATTGCATTTAACAGGTGTGAATGCAAGCTCAAAGTGAAAATATTGTAGGTACTAAACCCTCCTATGCTACCTCAAATTTAGTTCACACTATGTAAAAAAGTAGTTGAGGATTTTTTGGTCTATTTACACCACAAAATTCTCACCCAATATGTAATTTCTCCAACAACATAATTTATGAACAATTGCAGCTAACTCGAGATCATGCATCATGTAATTTCTATCGTGTGGCCTCGACTTCTGAGACCCGTACACCATGACTCTACCACCACAAATAATTACTTTTTCTAGACCATTACCCAATGCATAATAGTACACATTGTACCTCATTCATAGATCTAGAAAAATATGTATCAAAACTGAAGTCCATAAATCATTTTGATCCTAAAATTTCATCTCACACTAATCTATCCAAACATAGTTGACACCCTTCTTTGTCAAACCCATCATAGGTTCTTTTAGGCATGGAACGTCCTTTGAGAAATTCCTATAGTAACTAGCCATCCCAAAGAATCATTTTAACTCAAAGACATTCTTAGGATGATTTAGGGAAACTATAGATCTCATATTCTCTAGGACTACTATACTCTTGTCAATGAGATGATTTAACCCTGGAAGTGAGTTTGATCCATCAAGAAGTGGAACATTATGAGATTAACATATAATTGATTCTCTCTTAGTGTATTCAAAATGATCCTTAGTTGTTTTTCTTGTCCATGTCGATTGTAATAATACACTAAGATATCTTCCTTGAAAATTACCAAAAATGAATCAAGATAAGTATGGAACACTTGGTTCATTAGTTCCGTGAAGACCACTGACACATTTGTAAGACTGAATGGCATTAATAGGTACTCATATAGACCAAACCTACTATGAAAGGTTGTGCAAGGTATGTCTGGTGGTCTAACAAACACATGATGATAACCAGATCTAAAATCAATCATTGAGAATAACTAATATCATCAGATATGGTCAAAGAGATCATCTATCCATGATAGATGATACCAATTTCTAACCACCAGCTGGTTCAATTTCAAATAATCTATGCATTTCCTGAGTGTACTAACCACATTTTTCACAAAAAGGATTATTGATCCCCATGTAAAATTATTAGTCTGGATGAATCCCTTTGCCTATAAATCACCTGGAACTCTATCATAGAAGTCATGTAAGGAGGAACAGATACCAATGAATGTCCTAGAACATGTTCGATTGAGAATTCAACCACTCCCTCCTGAGGTATTCCAGATAGGTCATCCTAGATAAAAATCCCTGAAAAAATCTGTCACTGGAGGAAAATCCATCTAGTTTTCCTTGATAATACAGATATAATCTCACAATTTAAGATCTCATTCCACTGATACCTTAATGCATGGATCCATCTCATCTCACATGGATATCCCATTCACCCTGATAAATGAACTCTCCACCCTATGGTGATGTGAAAGTCACCCTATGGGGACATAAATCAATGAAATTCTGATAAGAAACTAGCCATTCCACCCTGAGTATGATGTCAAACCGGGTAATCTCAAGAACATAAAAAATATAGATGAAGTGACGCCCACAAACCACAATGAGAGACTCCCTAAGCTAATGTACACCCTCCATTATAATTTCATATAGAGTGTCAAGTTTCCTAAATCCCTCAATGATATGAACATTAATCCCTAGGCTCTGCACAATTGGAACTAATATAATGAAATTTAAATACCCTATATCATGATGTGCAATAACTAATGTTGAGGATAATAAAACAGTACATCAGATAGTAGGTGGTCTAATATCCTTCTCCTCACAGGTCTGTTTCACTACATATACTTGGTCTAGACTGTGACCCTTAGATACTACATGTCTATACTGATAAAATCTTCTCTGCTATCTCCATATAATTGTGGTATGAATATCATGGCCACAAAAACCACCTCGGCCTAATCGGACAGCTGTAGTCTAGCTCCCTACCCGGTGATTAGCCGATGACCCATATCCTGAATGTAGAGTCAGTGCAGGCCCTCTCTCACTAGTGGATAAAGTAAATGTTCGGCAGAAGCACTATAGATGATCCATTTTTCTATATTATCTTCACTTGGCTGGGTCCCTTATACAATATGCCCTTATATGCCATGCCCTACTGTACTGGTACCACCTCACCTGTCAACCAGAGTGTGTGCATTTATAGTTAATATCATCTCGTGGAGGCTCCAGACAATTCTTCCTACTACCGTTTGATGAAGTACAAGATCTAGGAGTCGTAACACCCAATATTGCACCTACATCCTCTCATCGATTATGCTATGTAATAATCCCATGACTCACTATTCCATAAATGTTATCCCTTAAAAAAATTCACCTATGATCGAATGTCATACCTGATAACATCCTTGAATCACCTTTCTCTATACAACTCTTCAACTATCAAAATAGGTGTGAAGCACTGGGGCATATTAATGTGGGCCGAGTTATCCATAAGAAATAGTGTTCCCTACAACAGATGCAAGAACTCATAGGCACTATCATCTTTCAACATATTAAAATAAATGTAATTATGGAAGGATATTTAAAAATCTCTATAGGCCATCACATAAGGATAATCCATTTGAGTAATAACATGCCCCCATCTCTTGGTGGAATCACATTACATATATGTAGTGATACCATCCTTCCTCTCAGGAGGTGGCTCTAGATACTCAAAGATAGATAGCATGGCCTCTATCAAAGACGTTTTATCATGTCGTTCGCTATCCCTGAAAAAACATGGGCATATTTTGCTTCAGAAACTCATGTGTTAGCCATTCCATAGTTAGGATAGTTCATGGAGCTCCATGAACTATAAGTTTGACCCCAAAAATACTTCACTTATTTTTCCCCATCACATGAATATTTTATATTATATTGTTATGTAGATGGAATTATTGGAGAATCCACTAGTATCCCCCGGCCTACCACCTCTAGTGTGTGGTGGTATCTACCCTCCCAGTGTACAACTAGAGTTCATCATGGTGGAATGCCTCTAAAATTACTTAAATATGTCTTAGATTGATATTTTAACAATTTTCATATCTCAAAATTTCAAAAAATATAAATAAGATATGTACAAGCCTTTCTATATAAGAACACAACCCTATGAATTCTCCATTAGTCAAGTTTATGTGTTATACAGATCATGTATATGTGGGAGACACTACAAATTGTCTACTATAATGGATGTGTATGGTCATGTTTTCTACTATAATCCATTCTTTTTCCATTTCATTCATATTTATCTCACATTTAATTTTCACATGAATTCAAAAAATTCATTTACATTTTCCATTTAAATTCATGCTCATTTCATATATATCACAATTCATATCTGAAGGTTGAACCCTTGGTCCACAAGATTCTGTTCAATGAGGGCCTATACTCTCTGAGGACCAATGTATGGTATCAACCAGATTTATACCAAAAAACATTCAAAACATCTATCACAATGTTAGGTATACATTTAACAACACATCTCATAACAACATGGATAAAGTAATGCATCTTAAATGGTCTAGAAAAATGCATGGAATGTGATTTCAGACATGTGCCTATATGATTCAAGAGATAGTATAACCTCATTAATCAGGTTTCTACATTGTAGATCCCAATATCATATATATAATTATAGTATAATTTATGTGTGTCAACTAAAGGTTGAATCAAATCCTCTATAATAGTCATAATCTAGAAAATATTAGTTCCATTTGAATAAATTTGTATTTTTCTTACACTCAGGTCAAATTTTCCTGAGCATAGCTCATTACCAAATTCATATTACATCTTATCCATTTCAATATTCTCTAGAGTAAAAGAAACTACAAAAGAAGGAATTGGTACCACTTTTTAACCTCCTATACTCAAGATTCCACTCAACAGTGACCCAAGAATGTTTGGCCACCTGGCCTCAAGCTTATCTGACAAAATGCCAGAGGCTGCTGACTACGAGTGAGGGACTAGGTGAGTAAGTGGGGAGACAATGACCACAACAACTGTTTGTAACATAGAAAAAACAACGACATAAAATTATAGGAATTAGAAAAACATACAAATGATAATGTAACAACTGAATACTAATATATAAAGAAAACTCCATAAAGCATCTCATACACACAGAGATGATACATTTCATGTCTCTACAAATCATCCAAAACAGATATACAAGGTAGATGTGCAATAAATATTAAAAATGTACAAAAAGGGAAAATATATCCTAGTATAATTGCAAGACTCATATTTTTCCCATGTTCCCCTCCTCCAAAGTAGCAATCAACAACCTGTATTAGGGATCATTTCCTTATCAATCCTTTGGCCATATAATCAATTTAGGTACCCAATGTTGGCCCAAATAGTGTGCAAGGTATAATTCTAGTAGGAAACAACCATGGGCCAGGTTCCAATCAATCAATGAATACATATAAAATATAGTATAGGCATAAAATCGATAAGTATAGGAAGTACTCCAAATTAAACATCTTATGATTCAAGTTATCATTTTATAAGAAATTCATTTAACATATTCCATTTATAAAATTATTCTCAAATTTAACAATCAGAGTTATGATTTTTACTAAATTATCATTTAATCATTCATTTCCATTTAATTATAAGTCTTGGGACTTGGATAAAGTACAGGAGTCCCCTATGGTAATATAACCAAAGGATTCCTAATTAGTCCATTCATGATGTGTAAATCAAAGGGTGAATCCAAGATTGTTCATTGTCATGGTAGAAAGGTCATATAATCCATTTAATTTTTTATTAAATTTATAATATGAGACTATCCAGGGCATTGCTATGTTGAAATTCATGTATATATATAGGTTTAAAATCAACCAACACCTTATTATCTCCTCTAAGTAGAACCCTTCACAAACCTAGGAATCACTCTAGGTGAGGTATATCATCTATTTCAATCTAGTTCATCCTTAGAGGACAACTAAGGGATCCAAAGTATCAACCATGTCATAAAGATAAAATGCCCATTGATTTCATCCATGGAATTTAATATGAATTAATGTATCACTCATTATATAATTCATGCCTTTGAGTCTGTCCTTGGCCTTATGAAGGGGAGTTCTAGAATCAATCAGGTATAAACAATGACAAGTAAAACTGATTCTATCCATGGAATTAATAATTTAATCCATGTATTGCCAAAGGCATGCAAGCATTTAAACAATTCAATATCATTTAAACAATTCCAATTAATCATTTCAAGGTCAAAACAAAAAACATTCCATTTCAAACTCACCACAAGGGGTGGCATAAGAAAGTCCAATCTCAGAATTCTGTCCTTCCAAATAATAACTTGGTAATTTTAATATATATACAATAAAATTAATATTAAATATATTATATGGAATATAAATCATTTAACTTGCATATGGAAGCAATTATAAGGATAAATTGAAGCTATATCATGAAATAAAATAACAAGGGCCAATGGTCTAGGTCAAAACCACACCTTACCTTTATCCATTTCAATTCTAATTGATACCACAAGTTGACTAACATATCAATTCATAGTTACAACCCATTTTAGCCACAATTTTCAACTCAAAATTTATCATCACACTAAATTGGGTAAAATTCATACCATAATATGGGGTCCAAAGCATAATCCATAAAATGGAAATTTAATTACCAACACACCCAAAGGGGCTATTCTGGTTTCTAGTTCATTAACCTAAATTCAAAATTAATTAGGCTCTATAAATTTCATAGTTCATGGTTAATATTTTAAGAATTCAATTTCATTTGATGGTGACAATCCGAAATCAGGCCTCTAGAATGATGGCATATATTAATATCTCTATTTTAAATTAATGGAATGACCCCACCAACTGTTGGACCACAGTTCATAACTCATCCAGTATCAACTCCTCCATCAAATAAAATTAGGAGAAATTTGAATAAAAAACAAAGAACCTAATAATAGTGAAAATAATATTTCACTTAAATAGAGAAATATATACAAAGTATAATGAAATAAGATAAAAAATGAATTAAGAACTCACATATGTAGATCCAATGAGACAAGCTGTGTTTGAATCAGATATTGGATATAAGAGTTTTCTAAAATACAAGGTTAGTCGTCGAAGGGAGCTCTCAAAATGTTCATTTTCTATGTGGGATAGAGAAATATGTTATTTTAGGATTTTAATGAATTTAAATTTAATTAAAATTATTAATTTCCAGAATAAATTAATAGGTTTCATGGTTTAGGAACATGTTTTGAAAAAGAGTATGATAGGAGAGGAATGTAATCAATAGGAAAGAGTAACCCACTTGGGTTTTCAATATTTAATATATATCAAGATTGAAAACCATTCAAAATTTCAGAGTTAAGATTGAAGAGATAGCTACATGACCGTGCAACCCAATTCACAGAGATTTTCTGAAATAATGCGGCATATTTTTTATCTCAACACAGGCCTCCTATGTTTTGTTAAACTAAGTGGTCTTCCACTCACAGCTTCTAAAAACCGTTTTCCAAACTATTTTCTACCCAAAAACTAGGTTATAGGCCCCAAAAAATCCTCTGACACCCTTGAATCCTTTATAACCTCAATGGGAATTCACATTAGGCTATATTTACACATTTCAAATAAGAAATGAAGTAAAATAAATGATATTTACCTCAAAGAGGAATAGGGTCCTCACATCATTATCCATGTTATGGGGGTCCTTGTCTTACAAAAATAACAACCATACATCCCTTAAGACTAGATCTAATAGATGCTCGTCAAAGAAGAGATAATCATTTTCACCAACTCATTCAAATTGATTTCTTCTTCTACTTTATCTTCATCTGTTTTTTATTATAATTTAATTACCCATGTATCATATAAATCCTTATATGTTATTATGATTATGAGATAACTATATTCCACCTTTTATCCATCTTATTTAAAATAGAAGAACTGCACGTTCGTACGTATAGCTTACTATCTCCATTCCATTGTGTAATCTATTTTTTATCCCCATATTACTTGGATGGGTATTATTTCTGAAATAATGTATAGATATAATATATTTTTAATTATATTGATTCAATAAAAATTCATATACCATACACATCCTTACACTTTCTCCATTAGGGTAATTATATCATCGCTCATGGGTACATACAACCTATCTTCTCCATGGCGCGATGAGATTCATTTTACATAATGATAATTAAGTAATGATTATAAGAATTTATCTAATTAAATATTATATTTATAACACTACTGAAAATTCAGGCTATAGCCACGGTATAAAGTCGTGGCTATAGGTCCTCGAACCGTGGCTATAGTTAATAACCACAGTTTGAGAAACTGTGGATAAGTTTGGCATGGCTATAGGCCTAGACTTATAGCCACAGTTCCAAACTGTGGATATAGGTCTACAGCCACGGTTCAAACCGTGGCTCTAGGTATACAACAATTGTTCAAACCGTGGTAATATCTCTATAGCCACGGTTTAGAAACTTGGTTATACTAGAGGAGGGATACAGTTTATTGCCACGATTAAAAACCGTGGCATTATACCTTTAGCTACAGTTTGTAACTGTGGAAATAGACCTATATCCATGGTTAAAACCTATGGCTATAGGGTTTGGAAAACTATAAAAAAATAGCCCCCACCCCCCTGCACACCCCCCTGCAGTAGCCCACCCCCTGCAGACCCATCCCTTCTGGACACTGGACACCCCCCAGACAAACCTTGGACACCCCCCGGAATGACCCTGGATACCCCTTAGACAGACCCTGGACACCCCTCTAGAGAGACCCAGGACACACCCCTAGACCCTGGACACCCCCAGACAGACCCTGGACACCCCCCGGATAGACCTTGGACACCCCCCATATCGACCTAGGACACCCACCCAGACCCTCGACAGCCCAGACCTCCACTCCCCTGGACATCCACCCCCCACTCCCCTGGAAAAACACCCCTCCCATCCTCCTGGAAAGACCCTGACCCCCCCCCCCCCCAAACCTACACACCCCCAAGACCCTGTACAGATCCCCCTAGACACCCCCACCCATAGAACCTGGACACCCCACTCCTTGCACCCCTTCCAGTTACCCCCTCCCCCTGCCAGTCCCCCTACCATTCCCCTCCCCCTACCATTCCCCTCCCCTACTAATTCCCCCCTCCCCCTGCCAGTTCTCCCCTCCCCATGCCAGTCCTGCCCCCCAGAACCTGGACACCCCACCCCTTGCACCCCCATTCCAGTCACCCCTCCCCCTACCAGTCCCCTCCCCCTTGCTAGTTTCCCCCCTCCCCCTGCTAGTTCCCCCTTCCAGTCCTGCCCCCCCAAACCTAGACACCCCCAAACCCCTTGGACACCCCCCCTAGAAAAACCCTGGACAGACCCCCCTAGACCCTAGACAGCCCCCAGAACCTGGACACCCCACCACTTGCACCCCCTTCCAGTTACCCCCTTCCCTCTGCCATTCCCCCTACCAGTCCCCTCCCCCTGCTAATCCCCCCCTCCCCTTGCTAGTCCTGACCCCCCCCCCCCCGAACCTGGACACCCCACCCCTTGCCAGTTACCCCCCCCCTCCCGCTACAAGTCCCCTCCCCTGCTAGATCCCCCTTCCAGTCCTGCCCCCCCCCCCCCAAAAAAACCTAGACACCCCCAGAACCCCTAGACAAACCCCCCCAGATAGACCCTGGACAGACCCCCAGGACAGACCCCCCAGACCCTGGACACCCCCCCCCAGAACCTAGACACCCCACCTCTATCACCCACTGCCAGTTAACCCCCTCCCCCTACCAGTCCTTCAAGAGACCAACCCAACAGAAAATAAGATTTATAAATTGAAAAACCAACATTATCCCTTGATGACATCAAGGAGAACATAAAATCTGTTAACAGTAGAATGGTCAGATTTGAGTAACTCAATTGAGGAACTTAAACAGCAGTAGGGGAAATTAGAGGTGCAGAAAGAATCATTGCATGCTGACCATGAAAATATTCTTGCTCAGTTCGAGTATCTGGAAAAACAAGAGAATTTGATACTGGACTTTCCAGAGCAGGCCTTCCCATCCTCCCCGGAGCACCTTTATTTTTGTCGAATGACCCTGCTGCTGATTGTATCATGAATATCTTCAAGAAGAAGACATCACTAAAAGATGGAATGTGTTAAAGAAAATGTGAAATGACAGTTGCAACTCAAGGGACTTCTATATCCACCGGCATGAAGGGTTCAACAAAAGTAATGGCAGCCATGAACGAAAAAATGGAACCGTCAAAGAATGTCAAAGTGATCAAAGAATTCAAAAAGAAGTCATCTCATATGGACATGACAATTGAGATGATGTTAGAGTCTATTAATGAGACTTTAGATAAAGACGAGGCTGAAGAGGAAACAGAGGATCTCACCAATTAGGTACTGGAAGAAATTGGTGTTAGAGTTGCGTCACAATTATCTTCTTCTCCAAAAGTGATAATTGCGTAAAAGAAGGCTGAAAATGTTGTCCATGGCTCTATGTCTTTTGACGTGGATGATCATGAGAAGAGGATAGAATCTGTCTGGCAAAGCTAATCCATGAATCCTAGAAGCCGAGCATAAGGGTCACAGGTTGAATATACAGTAGCTGAACAATCCTGTTCTCAAGTTTTATGGAGTTTAAAAACTACATTTCCTATGGTTTCACCTAATTTATATATGGAACTTATTTTACTTGTCTTTGTTCTGCCCATTTGATTCATTTTCATCATATTCTTATTTTATAATTAAATATGTGTGTGAAACTGGTTTCAGAATGTTTAGTTGCAGTCGAGATAGAGAATTCTGGTTTGGGTGGTAGCCGGCTGAGAGTATATGCAAAATAATCAGTGAATCAGAAGCCTATGGGGGATTCACCCCCATGTGTGCCTTCATATCTTAAAATTGACGGCGAGTCTCCTACTAGAGAGACTCTTTTTGGATGGGTCTTGCGTTGATCTGATCTGATATTTAAGAATTCTCATGAGAAGCTTTCATAGAGAAATGATGGAATTCCTTCGATATCAAAATTTAAAGATGAATTTTATGCTATAGTGGAACATTTGAATCATTCTAATGGATTTGAAGAACAAAAGTTGGATTAAAATGGGGAGGAAGTCAATGGTGTAGTGAAGGAGTGGGTGAATGAGCCGAATGTAATACTTGAAGTTCCTTATACTATTAAAGAAGTTTTGAATTTGAACTCAGGAATTAAGGCTGTTTCATGTGAAGGTTCCTCCTATTTGCATTCTGACCCAGGTTGTTTATGTAGACAATAGAAAGAGAGACAAGGGAACCTTTTCTAGTAATGGGGTTGATTCTCCTACCAGGAGGATGGAGAATAAGAAGAAGAGGAAACAATGTGAAGATGCAATCCAGAATCTATTTGAAGACATAGCTGCTGACAGGTACTAGTCCTCATGTGGTGAGAATTATGGTTGTTTAACAGGCTGGGTGAAACCTGACATGGACTAGGCCTGGGATAAAAAAATTGTGCCTGGTCTGGTTTGCATGTGGACTGGCCTAGCCAATTGGTCCACTTAGCCTACAAGATTTTTTGGGTTTATCTGTTCTTTCTCATCTGCAAATCAGATTTTTTCTAATCCTAATCCATTCTGTTAATGTGGGCCCACACTAATACCAATTATTGGCTCCACACGTATTCTTACCTTGTCTTTTACTGGTCCACTAAACTGTTCATCTCCTTGAAGTCTTGAAAGGAAGGGTGGTGCCATGGGCATGTTTCCATTTAGAAATGCAGCCTTGGCATGACTGATTAGGAGAAGTTGAATTGGTGTTGGTGAAAATCTTTTTCATTGAACAAAATAATGTACAAAATTAATAAATATTCAGTTGTTAGTTTTTCCTAGATTTGTGGGGCCTAGTTTAGTGATTTGGTGGTGATTTTGGTGCTTCTGTTGTGCTTGGGTTGCTGTTATGGTGTATATTGTTTCTCTGATCTGTTCATATTCTGGCTGTTTGTACTTCTAAAATAAATATATCATTATGTGTCAGGTTTTTTAATCTTTGAATTTTTTTAGTGTACCTAAAAACCATTGAAAGAGAATACAACAGGGAATTCATCTAATAGATTCTTGGTGTGGGAAATTTTTTACTTGTATCATTACTTGTCCATCCAAGCAGGTAACCAACATTAACCTCACCAAAAATGCTGAACCCACACTGGGTAGGAGGGATACAATATCTACACCTGTTCACATAAAATGCAATGATTATAGCTTAAGCACATCAACTAATCATAATATTGATCATTTTATACAAGTTGTTGTTGAACCCAGCTGCTCAGATATGATTTCTAGACAGAACCAAAAACCCTCCCTACTGACTTCTACTACTACTCAAGAGATAATAAATAGGACCAGTAATCAGAGAAATGGCTTAGGTTCCCTTCCCTCTGTTCAAACAATGACAGAATCAAATATCGCCGAGGTTAATTCTTGTACTAAAGGACTTTTCTGAACATCCTGGTATTCTGTTAAATAAACAAAACACAACTTCTTTGATTCTATGTAATACAAACAGAATAGAGTCAATTATGAATTCATCAAGATATGAAACTACAAAGAAGACCCTTGTCACTACAAACAACGAATAGGAACAGACCACTAACAATAACAATGCTCAAAACATTAGAAGGTATTCTAGAAATAATGGCTCTAGAACGAATAAAAAAGGGATTTCTAACTCCAAAAACATGTTTAAATGAAGATTCCTTTTTGGAATAGTAAGGGTATTTCCAACTCTAACACATTCAATGTTCTAAATAGAATTATTAACACTCAACATCCCATTCTATTTGCTATTGCTGAACCAAAAATTTCTTATTCTCCTAAATACCCTCACTTGTGTCAACACAATTATATCTTTACTGGCACAATCTCAAATACCTACAATGCTGAATCTCTATGGATTTTTTCTCACTCTTACAAAATGATATAAACTTTAATGTCTCTGATCAAATCATTACTTTCAATTTTAATACTGATTGAATACACCTCTTCTGCTCTTTTGTCTTTGAAAAAAATAGATAATAAGAAAGGATAACTCTTTGGAATGACCTTTCCTAACTAAACACTAATATTAATGACCCTTGGTTTATTCTTGGAGACATCAATTCCATTCTCAACCCAAGTGAGAAAATTGGACCTTCTCATGCCTCTATTTCCACGAGAGAATTTAAAGCCTCAATTTAAGACAACAATCTCATTGAAATTAATCTCACTGGTGCTATATAAACTTGGTTAGAAAACAGTACAATAGAGTGGTTGCTTCCAAATTAGATAGAGCCTTCACGAATGTACATGCTTTAGAAAGAGAATAAGAGTTCCCTTTTTTCTCTAAATATTGATAGTGTGGCTAGTCCTGATGGGTTCATAAATTAATTCTTTATGTTCTAATGGGACATAGTTCGTGATGAGCTCCTTAACACTATGAGGGAGTTCTTTAACCATGCCTCAATGCCCTATCGAATCAACTGCAATTTTATTTCCCTGATCCCAAAGAAGTAAAATGTTGTGGATGTAAAGGATTTCAGACCTATTTCTCTAGGGAATACCTTTCCAAAAATCATAAGCAAAATTATTGTAGGTAGGGCTATTTTGCCGGTGGCAGAGAGATGGAACTGGTGGGTGGGGCTGTTTTGAATGTGGAAGAGTGCTGGCATGTGTGTTTTGAAGGAGGATGGGGGTGGAGGCTGGTGTGGTGGCTGGTGAGGGCTAGATTGCAGGTGGCTGGGGGCTGCTGTGGGATGAAATGTAGGTGGAAGGGGGCTGGAGTAGGGCCAAATCACAGTGTGATAGTGGCGTGACTGCGGTGTAACAACGACGTGACCGCGGCGAGACCACGGTGTGACCGCGGCTTGACCACGACGTGACCGCGGCGTGACTACGGCATGACTGGGGAGTGACTGCGGTGTCACCGCGGTAGGACCGCGGCGTGACCACGGCAGGACCGCCGCGTGACCGCAGCATGACCACAGCGTGTTGGCCCGGTCTAGCGACATCTGCGGGGCATCATCTTCCGGCCAGGAGTGAAGGGAGCAAGAGGAGGCGGGGAAACATTCCGGTCGGCGCCCCACCGGTAGAAATTGTGACTAGTTAGTCTCAACATTGATCACAAGATTCATGGAATACTGTCACTGTGAACCGCCATAGGGTTTCGTCCTGAAGTAGGGCCAATTCACGGCGTGACTGCGGCGTGACCGTGGTGGGACTGTGGCGCAACCGCGGCGTGACTGCGGCATGACCGCGGCGTGACCGCGGCATGTTGTCCTATTCCAACAATATCCATATGGAAACATATTCTGTCCAGGAGCGAAATGAGCCAGAGGATGCAGGGAAACATTCCGGTCGTCACCCTGCCGACATAAATTGTGACTAGTCAGCCTCAACATTGATCACAAGACTCATGGAATAATATTACTGCGAACCGCCACCGTGTGTCTTCCTGGAGCAGGTCCAAATCACAGCGTGACCGCGGCATGACTGCGGAATAACCACGGCGTTTTGGCCCGGTCCAGCAACATCTGCAGGGCAGCATCTCTCGGCCAGGTGCAAAGGGAGCGGGAGGAGGAGGGCCAACATTCCGGTTGTTTCCCCACCGGAAGAAATTGTGATTATTCAGTCTCAATGTTGATGACAAGACTCATGGAATACTATCACAGAGAACCGCCGCAGGGTGACATCTTTGATCAGGGCCAAATCACAGTGTGACCATGGCATGATCGCGGCCTGACTTCGGGGTGACGGTGGCATGACCGCCGCGTGACCATGACCTAACCGCGGTGTGAACGTGGCGTGACCACGGCATGACCGGGGCATGACCGCAGCGTGTTGGCCCGGTCCAGCGATATCTGTGGGGTAGCATCTTCCATCCTAGAGAGAAAGGAGCAGGAGGAGGCGGGGCAACATTCTGGTCATCGTCCCGCCAGCAGAAATTGTGATTAGTCAGTCTCAACATTGATCACAAGACTCAAGGAATACTATCACTGCGAACCGCTACAGGGTTTCGTCCGGGAGTAGAGCCAAATCACGGTGTGACCATGGCGTGACCGTGCCATGATCATGGCATGACGACGGCGTCACTGCAACATGTTGGCCCCTTCCAGCGACATCCATGAGGCAGCATCTTCCTGCTAGGAGTGAAGGGAGCGAGAGGAGGCATGGCAACATTCTGTTCATCGCCCCGCCAGAAGAAATTGTGATTATTCAGTCTCAACATTGATCACAAAACTAATGGAATATTATCCCCACGAACTGTCGTGGGGTGTCGTCCTGGAGCAGGGCCAAATCACAACATGACCGCGGCGTGACCGCGGCGTGTTGGCCAGGTCCAGTGACATCCGCAGGGTAGCATCTTCCGGCCAGGAGCGAGAGCACGCACGACAACATTCAGATCATCGCCCCACTGGTCGAAATTTTGATTAGTTAGTCTCAACATTTATCACAAGACTCATGGAATACTATCACTTCGAACCTCCATAGGGAAACCCCCTACAGGTATATAAAAAGAGGGAACCCCCCCCCACCGGCACTTAAAGAGTGTCTTGGTTCAAACATCCATTTTAATAAAAAGAGAGGAACCTCTTACAGGGATATAAAATGGGTCATGTACGATGTGTGCTTTATGACTAACAATGACATCAAGTATAAGGAAAACATCAATGCTATAATGTTAGACATGTTATAAAACTGTGAGTTTTTGCACACAGCGCACCTCCGTTGGAGGGGTTTTATTACAAAACAATGACTTATTTATCAAAATAAACAATTATCTTAACTAATACTTATTCAAGAATTGAAATTTAATATAAACATGCAAAATTAAGAAGGAATATAAATGCAATTTAAAACATTCATGAATTAAAGAGGCCAAGAGAGGGACCCTACCTCATCCTCAAGGCACGTTTTCTTTTGACGATGAAAACTCGAATATTCATTTTTTCCTCTTGCACACATATAAAACATCACATATATAAAAGGATATATAGCCCCTATGTACATATTTTCATGGCCAAATTCACACAAGGGGTCCTTAGATATATATTTATACTTGCATATACCCCTTTACACCTACACATGTTTTCATTTTTCATATCCATATATAAGCACACATATCCCCAATATATATACCCATACTTCCATGAGTGAATATATATAAAGGGGGAACATATATATGTATGTACCTACCTATGAATACACATGTAAGCCTTCGTCAACGGTGACTCGAATCCACCTCAACGAAATGCAAAATGCACTGCAAAAATATAAGGAACCCAAAAATCAAAAATGCCCTATTTAAAATTGGGCCAAAGAATAAAAACCGAATAAACCTTACCCAAATCCAATGTTTAACTCATTGACATTGATGGTGGTGGATAGAACCGACCTCCTCATAAGAAACCACATATAAGAAAATAGTGGGGAAAAATGAGATATAATGACTTCTTATATATATGTGATCAGTTTTTCAACTATAACAACCCATACATTACATAAATTGTTATTACATAAGAATTGAAGCATTCTTATTACAACATATAACAAAACCATGGTAGGACCATATATGTATAGTTTCTTTAGAAACTGGGATACATAAAAAACTGGTTCATAAAGCATCTACATTGTCTCCTGTTTATTTCATCATATCTAGAGTCCCTTTTGGCATATCCTACTTAATAACCTTCTTCCTGACCTGGGGAAGGAAAACTTAGAAAAGGGTGAGCTCAAATGCTCTGTAAGGGTAGTCAAAAAAATATCAATCACATCATATTCATAATATCATAACATTTTGGAAATCGTAACCTGTAAAAGAGATCATAATTTCATAACATGGTATAAATCAATAATCATAACATAAAACATGAAACTTTGTGGCATACACACATAATCATAGAGAATCATTTCTTAGTAGTCAAGACTCATTTCCAAGACTATCTTAGTGGACAAAGTCAATTTATGAACCGATTTCACTCCTCATTTCAGTCCTGTTTCACTGAACCGAATTAACCTGTCATTCCAGCCATGTCAATATCATGAGATATAAATCATTACCCAATGCATTGGAGGTATATATAGGTCCCACCCATCTCATAATGAAACCATTCTTATTTGTGCCACAAAATCATAAATCATACATCATAGCATAAGCCATGTAATAAAAATGGGAATCTTAAACATCATGCCATCATTACAAAATCCATATAAGATAAAAGGACTTCATAAAAATATTTCCATTCTAACATAATGAAATAAATGTAAAAATAGGGATAGAAACATAACCCTATATTCTCTTATATGGAAAATAATTTTGATAAAACACTTGAACTCCATTCTTGAAGAAAATATCATTTCTATTTCAAAATCATTTTTCCATTCTTAACATGTCATAAAATTTTAAACTAAAAGAAGTTGATTAAAAATACACTTGAAAATTTGTAAAGTAAGATTAATGGAAATAATTTTCTAAAAATCCATTCGTTCTGTATAATTTAAAGAAAAACATTCTCCTCGTACATTGGCTAGAAAAGTCAAAAAAGTACCTAGTACAAAAAAATGACAAATGATTTTGTTCATATATTCTACTAAAAACTCAATGAATGGTAAAATTGGATTTAAACAATTGTAGGAGGACAGAAATAATTTTAAATATTGAGGAAACATGGATGTGAATGATAAATATTCCCCAGTAAATTCTGAAGTATAAACAATCTCGGATAAAAATAAGATTGCGAGATTTTCTATTACCTTAGGTATGATTTGCTTCGTACATGTCAGAACCTCCTGTATAATGATTTAAATAATGTTATTGACTCATTCATGAATTTTAATCATTTTTATGATATCATATATGGTCATATTCTTATCTTGTGATTTGTAATATTTCATTGCTACATGTTATTCGGGTGTTTATTGCTTTTTGTTCTTATGCGTGTTTTGTTGAATAAATTATTATTCTTATTTTTAGGTTATAGATACCACATTTTTAGAATGGTATTAGTGTAATATATATCATATTTATTCATTCAATTAATTTATATAATCATAAAGCATCAAAGATCATCTAGAACGAGTCGTATCACATTGTGGAGAGGGTAGGTCGTACGTATGCATGAGCGATGATATCGTTCCCATGATCGTGAAATTGCATTTTAGTGTATGTATACTATTTTAGATTTAATATCACTTTACAATAATCATATATAGTTTTTATTTACACCATTATACCCATCCAAGTGAGGTGGTGGTGGAGAAAAGATTACACCACGGCATGGAGACGGTATTCCGTACGTACACACGCGCGAGGATTTCATTTTCCATAGGATGGATAGAAGGTGAAAAAGGGTTGTTTAATATTTATAATAACATATCAGTATATGAGTGATAATTATGTTATTAATTCATAATGAAACAACTAAATAAGAATAAGTAGAAGAAGAAATAAATTTGAAAAAATCTGTAACAGACATTACATCTTCTTTGACGCGCCTCTTCTTAACCTCCTCTTAGGGCACTATTGATGGTCTTTCAAGAAGAACAGGACCTTTATTATGTAACTAGGGAAGTTGGGAAGGAAAATGGGCAGGGTTTGGCCAAACTTGAAGGCTCAAAGTGGTGTGAGGAGAAGAGGGAGGAGGTTCCCTTTTTATAAGGGAGGAGAGGGGCACCTTAGGAAAAACTTAAAATATTATTTTATTATAATGTAATATTCGGTTTCTAATAGATCCAAATTGATTTATTTAGAAGAAAAGGTGGGTATGGGTTTAAATAATCTCAACCAATAGATTTTAGACAAGTTTAGGTTACTATTTTAACTTTATCATTTCGATTTAACTCTAAGTTAAATAATTTAACTTTTACCGTGTCTTCTTGTTTTCTGACAATATATCGGTAATAAACATACTATAACAATCCAAAAGAACCCCTAGTTGTTAATTATTAATATATATAACAATTTCTAAGTTATTTTCCCGATACTTATATTTTTAGGAATAAAATAACAATTAATAATATAATATTTGTTTTGAAAACTATTTTATGTCACATTTTGACACAATTTGGTATTTGACTTTTGAGAAAATCATAACAGAATTATTAGTCCAAAAAAATTTAATTAAATGAATTCTAATTTGTCATATTAACCAATAAAATTATATTAATTCTTAAAAAGTCCCAAATTACATTTATTTGGGTATTTATAATATCAATTATGTTTATATTTCCTTAATAAGGTAATTACTGCATCATCATTGTGTCATAAATAAATTAAATTATTTAAAGTATAAAAAGAATAAATAAAATACGATTATGTAGGAAATCATTTTAGATTTATAATTACTATTTATAGTCGAATTTATCTTATTTATAACCCTATATTAAAAGTGTTTTAGTTATTAAACATTGATTTTAACAATTTTAACTCTTCTTTAAATAAAATAATATAAAATGTCCTAATCTAATCCATGTGGACCTAAAGGGTAATATTTTACTCCTAAGGTTGTTTTTTGTCGAATTATACTTATCCAATAGAATTAGGACATGTTTTAGGGTAATAATAATATCATTTTTACCCTTAATTACCCTATTTACTTTTAACCGTGGTAAAAAAATTAAAAGGTTACTATTCATCAAAAATTATTTTTATCTTATTGAACCACATTTTACTCCTTGATATTCACCATGTCTCTCATATTTTTGAAATTTCACTCATTGAAGCAGTAAAATTACGTTTTATGTAAATTTTCAAACTGCCCTAGGAGGTGGGTAAAAGACAGGGAAAAGTTCAATAGAATTTTTATATATCTAAAATTATTATAAAATGACTCCAATTATTTACATTGAACTTATATAGGTATTATGTGTCAATTTTGACCTAAAATAAATTTAAATAAAATAAATAATTATTTAAATAAAAAGTTGGTTTTTAAATAGTAACCAGTTTTTTCACTATTCATCAAAAATTGAAAGTTTTCAGAAAAATACCAAAATTTCACCAAAGGATAATTTCGATATTTTGAATCCAAGAATGAATTTCATTTTGAAAGATAAAATTTATAAAATTTTAAAAAGTGGGTATTATTATTCATAATGGTTTTTTAATAATATTTTAATACCATATCGTTGTTTAGTGAGACTCGGTATTGCGTACAACGGAAGCTATCGAGGAAGGTCATGATTGCATGTAAAGCAAGCCAAGAAAGTGTTCTGTGTAGTGAATGATTCCTATGATGATTTATATAACATAAAAAAATTTATCATAAAAATCTTGGGTGTTACATTCTACCCCCCCCCCCAAATTAATTTCACCCTCGAAATTCTTCACGTTTTAACAAATAGATGAGGATAGCTCTCCCTCACCATATACTCAAGCTCCCATGTAGCTTCTTCTAATTGGAGGTTCCTATATAAAAATTTCAACAAGCGAGTGGTCCTGTTCCGTATGAATTTTTTTCTACGATCCAGAATCATTATCGGCTCTTCTTCATAAGAAATATCTTGCTCCAGTGGTACAAATTAGGAGCTGTGTACAAGTGAATGATCGGGTATGTACTTTATCAAGAGAGATACATGGAACACATCGTGAACTTGAGAGAGATTCGGTGGAAGCTCCAATCGGTAAGCTACCTTCCCAACACGATCTAGTATTTCGAAAGGACCAATATACATAGGGCTCAACTTTCTCTTCTTTCCAAATCTCATTACTCTCTTCCAAGGAGATATTCGTAATAGCACTTTATCACCCACTTCAAAATCTAGGTATTTTCTTCAGTTATCAGCATAACTTCTTTTTCAATTCTGAGCTGATCATATGTGTTGTTGAATATATCAGACCATTTCTACCATCTCATCAACAAGATCAGGTCCTAATAGCTTTCTTTCCCCATCATCATCCCAGCAAGTTGGAGTTCGGCATTTCTTTCCATAGATAGAATCATATGGACCCATATGAATACGGGAGTGAAAGCAATTATTATACGAAAATTCAACCAAAGGTAGGTGTTGATCCCAAGCTCCTTTGAAATCCATAGAGAAAGCTCTCAACATATCTTCTAGAGTTTGAATTGTCCTCTCAGTCTGACAGTCTATCTGAGTATGATAAGCAGTGGTGAAACTCAACTCTATATCCAGAGTATACTGAAGACTTCACCAAAACATTGAGGTAAACCTCTAATCCCGATCAGATATAATGGAAAGTGGTACTCCATGCAATCTTACCACTTCCTTTACATATATCCTAGAAAGCTGATCCAGAGAGAAATCATCTCTAATAGTAATGAAGTGTGATAACTTTGTAAGATGATAAAATATGACCCAGAAAGCATTATTTCCTTTGTATGTTTTAGGATGTCTAGTGACAAGGTCCATAGTGATGTTTTCCCATTTCCATTCAGGTATGGGTAATGGTTATAACATCCTCTTAGACTTCTGTCTCTCATCATTAACTTGCTGACAAACCAAGCATTGAGATACATATTCAGCAACATATCTTTTCATTCCATCCCACCAGAAGTACTCTTTCAGGTCCCTATAAATCTTTCTGCTTCCATGATGAATAGATAATGAAGAACTATGAGCCTCATCAAGCAGCGCCGTCTTTAATTCTTGGATGGGAGGAACACAAACCAGATTCCTGAACCTTATTATCCTATCACAATCAAGGTTGAATTCAGGATCATTTCTGACCATCTTTTGTAACTCTACATCTTCATTCTATGCCTCTTTAATCTTCATATGTATATATTGTTGAACATTAATTTGAGAAAGATATGATTTTTCCCCATCCATTATAATTATAAGATCCATCCTTTTTAAATCCATAAATATTGGACCTTTTGTGATCATCATCATGGATAAGCTAGCATGGTCTGGTTGACTTAATGCATCTGCCACCTTGTATGCATTCCTAGGGTGATAATGAATTAATTAGTCATAATCCATAATCAGCTCCAACCATCTTATTTGGCACATATTCATCTCCTTTTGTGTTAAAATATACTTTAAACTTCTATGATCAGTATAAATTTCACACTTTTCACCATAAAGACAATGCCTCCATATGTTTAATGCAAATATTACTGCAGCTAATGCCAAATCATGAGTTCGGTAATTTTGCTCATGGATTTTCAACTCTCGTGAGGCATAAGCTATCAGCATATCGTTTTTCATGAGAACACAGCCCAATCCCTTCATTGATGCATCACTGTAAATCTCAAACCGTTCTCCACTACAAGGCAGTGTGAGCACAGGTGCACTGGATAACCTTCTTTTTTACTGCTCGAAATTCTCTTCACACTCCTCCATCCAAACAAACATAACTCCTTTTCTAATTAACCTGGTGAGTAGATTGGATAATCGTGAAAAATCATCCACAAAATGTCGATAATATCCAGCCAAACCAAGAAAACTTCGGATCTCAGTTACTTTTGTTGGTCTCGACCATCTTTCGATAACCACTATTTTTGTTGGATCCACAGATATCACCTTTTTGAGATATGTGACCCAAAAATGAAACTTTTTGAAACCAAAATTCACACTTGGTAAATTTGGTATAAAGCTTCTCCATTCTTAGGGTCTTTAATACAATTCTCAAGTGATATTTATGTTCTTACTTACTCTTTGAATAGACAAGAATATCATCTATAAAGACTACCACAAACTGATCAAGATATTCTCTAATGACTCTATTTATCAGATCCATGAAGATAGCAGGGGAATTAGTAAAACCAAATGACATCACTATAAATTCATAGTGTCCATACCTTGAACAGAAAGTCATCTTTGGTATATCCTCCCTTTTGACCCTTAATTGATGATACCCTAAATGAAGTTAAATCTTGGAAAAGTATTGAGCTCTGTGTAGATGGTAAAATAAGTCATCAATGCATGGAAGAGGATATTTTTTCTTGATAGTGATCTTGTTACGTTATCGATAATCAATGCAGAGTCTCATTGATCCATCTTTCTTCTTAACAAACAGAATATGTACTCCCCAAGGTGATTCACTAGGGCGTATGAATCCCTTATCAAGATTCTCTTGGATTTGCTTCTTCAATTACTGCAACTCAATTTCGGCCATTCTATAAGGCGTCTTTGAAATAGGAAAAGCACTTGGTACGAGTTCTATTGAAAAATAAACTTCACGATTTGGTAGAAGACCCGGAAATTCTTCCGAAAAGACATTATCAAAATCTTGTACAATGGTAATATTATTAATTGTGAGTATTGTCTCCAACCATTTGAGATAAATAACCTTCATTTAGTGGAATCAAGACCCATAAGATGGATGAAATTTCCACGGGAAATTTATGTTCATCCTTGCATCGATAGACGATCATAGATTGATCTGGAATATTACATGTGACATCCCTTATTTGGAAATTTAAATGAGATCCATATAAAGAATTCCAATCCATGCCATGAATCACATAAAATTACACTATAGGAAGGATCACAAGATTTTCAGGAAGCACTTTCCCACAAACTTAAATTAGAGAAGAATTGTAAACTTTTGATGCGACTGTTGTGACACTAGGGGTTGTCACTGCTAACTCAACATCTAATTGTTGAGGTAATACTGCGATACACTTTGAAAATTCTTCAGAAAAAAAATATTGGGGGGATCCAGAATCAAATAAAACATTTTCTTCTTTAGAGTGGATGTTATGTGTACCTTTCACTACTTTGTTATTGTACTCCACATAGCCGATATAAATTGCATGTGACATTCCTTTTTCTTTATCCTTTAGAGTTTGTTGATGTCGATCATCATCAAAATCCCTTGGATTAGGGAATTTATTAGAATAATTCCCCATTTTCTTCCACTTGTAACATTGAAGTGTAGGAGTTGCACTCTGTGTAGCCTTTTCTTTGTTCGCATCACTAGATATCTTCTTCCTATCATTGCTGTATTCAAATGCCTAATGACATTCCTTTCCACATTTGAAACATTTACTTGTCCCTTTAAGATATCTCCCTCCAAGTTTCATTCCACACATTGAGAATAAGGGAAAAATCTTCTTCTTTTCAGTGTGCTCTTTAGATTTTCCTTTGAATTCCTTTTTCCTCTTCTTATCAAATACATATGACTGACGGGTTACTCCAATCTCCATCTCAACCTTGAGAGCACATCGAACTTTTTCCTCATACCTATGGAAGTTCCTCATGGCTAATTCCCTTCAGAGACTTGGTTTCAAGCCACTAAAGAATCGATCGATCTTACTCTCAGGTTGGATAATAATACCAGAAGCATACCATGAAAGTCTTGTAAAATTTTCTTTGTAGGTTCCAAAAAATTCATCATCCTTTTTCTTTAGTTCAAGAAACTCCTTCTCCATCATTGTTCGAAGAATACGAGAGAATTACTTGTTGAAAAATAAGTTCTTGAACTCATCCCATTCCATGGAATCAATTTCATCTCCTGGCCTCATATTCATGATAACATTCCACCATTGATCAGCTTCACCTTCCAAACGATAAACTTCTAAGATGACTTTATAATATTCAGAACATTGAAGAACTAAAAATTTATTTTCAGTAGTACTGATCCATTGATCATCCACTAATGGATCAGTAGACCCTCTGAATGAGGGTGGATGCTGCCTCATGAAGGATTCAACAAAATTTTTCTTATTCCTTCGCTCGTTTGGAAGTCCTACATGATTCATAGCTTGAGAAAGTTGTGTGAGCATGGTTACAAGATTAATTATTCCAGCTCCCATAACATATGGTTGGTCAGGGGGACAATCATTGCATTTCCCATCACATTCCGCATTAACACGGTTCCTTCAGGTTCCAGCCATTGATTAAAACCAAGATGAATATTGTGATAAACACTAATTATAATAAGAAAACCACATAATCAAGAATAAAATTTCACACATAAGGTCTTATCATAGGTTATTCAGGTCCATTTCTAAAACACTAATATTGTGTTCTATGCTTAGACTTATCCTTATGGTTCTTACTAAGGCTTTCACATCCTAGATTCCAATAGTTGACTATACCTTTCCTATGATAACAACTATAACGACCCATACTTTACATACATTTTTATTACTTCAGAATTAAAGCTTACTTATTACAAAATATAACAAAACCATGGTAAGACCGTATAGGTATAGTGTCTTTAGAAAATGGGAAACATAAACAACTAGTTCATAAAGAATCTGCATTGTCTCCCATTTATTTCATCATATCTAGAGTCCCTTTTGGCATATCCTACATAATAACCTTATTCCTAACATGGGGAATGAAAACATACAAAAGGGTGAGCTCAAATTCTCAGTAAGGGTAAACAAAAAAATATCAATCACATCATATTCATAATATCATAACATATTGGAAATCTTAACCTGCAAAAGAGATCATAATTAAATAACATGGGATAAATCATTAATTATAACTTAAAACATGAAACTCCGTGGCATACACACATAATTATAGAGAATCATTTCTTAGTAGTCAAGACTCATTTCCAAGACTATTTTAGCAATCAAATCCATTTCTGAACCGAGTTCACTCCACGTTTCTGTCCTGTTTCACTGAACTGGATTAACCTGTCATTCCAGTAATATCTATCTCATGAGATATAAATCATTACCCAATGCATTGGAGGGAGATATAGGTCCCACCCATCTCATAATGAAACCATTCTTATGTGTTCCCCAAAATCATAAATCATACATCATAGCATAACCCATGTAATAAAAATGGGAATCTTAAACATTATGTCATCATAACATAATCCATATAAGATAAAAGGACATCAAAAAAATAATTCCATCATAACATAACAAAATCAATGTAAAAATAGGGATAGAAACAGACCCCTATATTATCTTAGATGGAAAATAATTTTGATAAAACACTTGAACTCCATTCTTAAAGAAAATATCCTTTCTACTTCAAAAACATTTTTCCTTTATTAACATGTCATATAATTTTAATCTAAAAGAAGTTGACTAAAAATAAACATGAAAACACGTAAAGTAATCTTCAAGTAAATAATTTTCTAAAAATTTATTGTTTCTGTATTAGTTAAAGAAAAACATTATCCTCGAACTTTTGCCGGAAAAGTAAAAAAAGTACCTCGTACAAAAAAATGACAAAAATTCCTTTCATATGTTTTACTAAAAACTCAAAGAAGGGTAAAATTAGATTTAAAAAATTGTACAAGGATAGAAATAATATTACATATTGAGGAAACATAAATGTGGATGACAAATATTCCCTCGTAATTTCTGAAGTATAAACAATCTCGGATAAAAATGAGATTGTGAGATTTTCCCTTACTTTAGGTCTGATTTGCTTCGTACGTGTTTGAACCTCCTGTATATTGATTTAAATAATGTTATTGACATATTCAGTATTCGTACTCATTGTTATTATATCATATATGGTCATATTATTAGCTTCTTATTAATAATATTTCATTGATACTTGTTATTCGGGTGTTTATTTCTTTTTGTTCTTATGCGTGTTTTGTCGAATAAATTCTTATTATTATTTTTAGGTTATAGATACTTCATTTCCAGAATGGTATTAGTGTAATATATATTATATTTATTCATTCAATTCATTTATATAATCATTAATCATTGACGATCATTTAGAACGAGTCGCATCACATCGTGGAGAAGGTAGGCCGTACGTACGCACGAGCGATGATATCATTCCCATGATCATGGAATTGTATTGAAGTGCATGTATACTATTTAAGAATTAATATCAATTTACAATAATCATATATAGTTATTCTTTACACCATTATACCCATCCATGTGAGGTGGTGGTGGAGAACAGATTACACCATGATGTGGAGACAAAATTCTGTACGTACGCACACGCAGTGATTTCATTTTTTGTAGGATGGATAGATGGTGAAATAGGGTTGTTTAATATTTATAATAACATATCAGTATATGAGTGATACTGATGTTATTAATTCATAATGAAACAACTAAATAAGAATAATTAGAAGAAGAAATAATGTTGAAAGAACCGGTAACGGACATTACCTCTTCATTGAAGTGCCTATTCTTAACCTCCACTTAGGGCACTAATGATGGTCTTTGAAGAATACCAGTACCTCTAGGAGGAATCTAGGGAAGGTTATTAGGGAAATGGGCAGGGTTTGGCCGAGCTTGAAGGCTCAAAGTGGTGTGAGGAGGAGAGGGAGGAGGTGCCCTTTTATAATGGAGGAGAGGGGCACCTTAGGAAAAACTTAAAATATTATTTTATTATAAATTCATATTTGGTTTTTAATAGCTCCAAATTGATTTATTTCGAAGCTAAGGTGGTTATTGGTCGAAATACTCTCAAAACATATATTTTAGACAAGTTTAGGTCTCTATTTTAACCATATCATTTAGATTTAACTATAAGTTAAATAATTTAAATTTTACCATGTCTTCTTGTTTTCTTACACTATATTGTTAATAAACTTACTATAACAATCCAAAATATCCCCAAGTTGTTCATTATTAATATATATATCCTTATCTAAGTCATTTAGATGAGCCTTAGATTTTTAGGAATAAACTAAAAATTAATAATATAATACTTGTTTTAAAAACTATTTTATGTTACTTTTTGACACTATATGGTATTTGATTTTTGTGAAATGTATAACAGCATTATTAGTTCGAAAAAAGTAAATTAAATCATTACTAATATGTTATATTATCCTATAAAATATTCTTAATTCTTAAAAAGTCTCAAATTACATTTATTTAGGTATTTATAGTATCAATTATGTAAATATTTCCTTAATAAGGTAATTGCTGCATCATCATTGTGTCATAAGGAAATTAAATTATATAAAGTCTAAAAATTATAAATAAAATACCATTATTTAGGAAATCTTGTTATCTGTCTAATGACTATTTATAGTCGAATTTATCTTATTTATATCTCTATATTAAAAATGTTTTAGTTATTAAACATTGATTTTAAATATTTTAACTCTTCTTTAAATAAAATAATATTAAATGTCCTAATCTAATCCAAGTGAACTTAAATAGTAATATTTTATTCCTAAGGGTTTTTAGGTCGAATTATACTTATCCAATAGAATTAGGTCATGTGTTAGGGCAATAATAATATCATTTTTAACCTTAATTACTTTATTTACTTTTAACCGTGGTAAAAAAAGAAAAAATTTACTATTCACCAAAAATTATTTTTTTCTTATTGAACCAAATTTTACTCCTTGATATTAACCATGTCTCTTGATTTTTTAAATTCCACTCATAGAAGCGATAAAATTAAGTTTTATGTAAATTTTCAAACTCTCGTTGGAGGTGGGTAAAAGACGGTGAAAAGTTCAATAAAATTTTTATATATCTAAAATTATTATAAAATGACTTCAATGAATTACTTTGAACTCATATAGGTATTATGTATCAATTTTTACCTAAAATAATTTTAAATAAAATAAATAATTATTTAAATAAAATTTCGATTTTTAAATAGTAACCTAGTGTTTTCACTATTCATCAAAAATTGAATTTATCAGAAATATACAAAAAAATCACCAAATGATAATTTTGATATTATGAATCCAAAAATGAATTCCATTTTTAATGATAAAATTTATAAACTTTCAAAAAGTGGGTATGACTATTCATAACGGCTAGTTTTAATAATATTTTAATAGCATATCGTTGTTTAGTGAAACTCGGTATTGCGTACAACACAAGCTATCAAGGAAGGTCGCTATTGCGTATAAAGAGAGCCATGCTAGTGTTGTGTGTAGTGAATGATTCCTTTGATGATTTATATAACATAAAAACAAAATATTTCTGATAAAAAGCTTGGGTGTTACATCAACTGTACATGATAAATGATACATGAATCCATAACCAACAATGAAAAAATAATATTCAAATTGATATGTACATCCCAATACTAAATAACATGATCATTAACAAACCTCTTCACTTTTCAAACATAACATTCAATTTCCTATTCAAAAATCAAAAATCACCAAAATATGGGAATAAAGTAAACATCCATCAGCACTTAAATGCGAAAAATAGAGATTAGACATTGTTATTAACATAGAAAATCCATTCCTTGAATAAGAGTTTGCTGTTTTCCTTTTCAAAAATAATACAATAATCATTTTGTATATTTCTTTCACAATATCATTGTTAAAAAAGAACGTTCAAAAAAAAGGTAGTTTAAAATAATTTTATATTTATGGATATTATAATACCCTAGAGTGATAGTATTGGAAAATGAGAAACATAGTAATCCTCTGGTGATAACAGCGGAATGATTCAATTATTTAACTCCTAATTTTTTATAAATAAAAAACAGGTCTACTGTTTTCATCAAAATCCCTTGCTGTTAAAATGACCTATAACTGACACAAAACACACGCTCTCATAAGTTCTTGGAGAACCGAGGAAGCTCCTTGCATTCACCAAGATTAAATTTGCACCAATCACCCATTTTAACACTTTTTTAGAAAATAATTTCAATACAAAATTAAAAATACAATTACTCACATAATTCTCAAGGGCGCATCCCACCCCAGAAAGCTTTTCCATTTCCTACACACATGCATGAGATGCTCACCACTAACTGAATTAAATTAACAAAAATCACAACATGTTTGGCAGTGAGAAATTTTAATCAAAAAGAAAAATTTTCCAAAATTCATATCATAATTCATTAGGTAAACGTTTCTCAATCAAACTTGTAAAGTTTAATAACTTCACCATTTCGAATGCAGTCTCCCCCAATCCTATTTTGTAAAGCTCACACACCATTACCGTCAAAAATATTCTACCAAATTGGCTGCAGTTTTTCATTACGTACATTAAAATCAAAACGACCGAAAAGCAATTGGGAAAACTTATAATGAACCCTTATCATAAAAAACATTGAAAACAAAGTCAGAACATGAACCTGGATGTTTCTTTATGGTTCCAACAACAGTATGATTCAATCTTCAACCGGTGCATAAGGTGTTGTCCAGCTTTTTTCATGCCCAGAAAACACAAGAAAAATTCTATTAAATAGTAAAATAATTAAGGAAATAAAAGTAACGAAAAAGGAAAAGAATTTTTAGGTTTAAAACCCCGAACAGGTGTTGTTGTTAACCTATCCACAGCTTCACCCCTCGACCCTCCCCTTGCCCCATGCCCCCTTCACCCCTCCACCATACCCCCTTTCCCCCTCAATCATGCACCCTGCCCCTGCCCCCTGCCCCCTCCACCCAGCCCCCTAGCCTATAAAGACCCCCCATGCACCCCATTGCACCCCTTCTCCCTCCACCCTGCCCCCTTCACACCTCCACCCCTCCACCCTGCACCCTACCCCCTACCCCCTGCCCCCCTCCACCCAGCCCCCTATCCTGCATAGCCCCCCCCCCCCCTGCACCCCCAACACCCTGCACCCTGCCCCCTCCTCCCTGCCCCCAACCCCCTGCCCCCTGGCCCCCTCCACCCAGCCCCCTATCCTGCACAGCCCCCCCTTCACCCCCCTCCATCCATTCCCAGTTTCTAAATAATGTTTATTATTATGTAAAAGTGTTTTATGAACCTAATTTTCCTATCATACTAAACAATTAGATCCTTGAATGTATTATTATGTTATTTATCTTAAAAATTATGTAATAGACATGTACAAATAGGTTGGTTTTCTATATAATGACATCCCAATGTCCCTTAAAATGCTTTTACATGAATATGATAACAAATACCACTATAAACACAATACATTATTGAGTAAATATAATTGTATACATTAAAATTCCAATAGCTGAGGAATATGGAACTTTATCCTTGTATTGGCTCTCTTATTCCATTGTGAGTTCTTATGCCTTGGTCAAGTTGAAGTGGCATGCAATATAGGTAGTCACTATTTCTCATCTATTCATGACCAACCTTTTGATGATCCTATTGAAATACTCCTTCTGGGTTATTACTAAATCTATATACTTATTATCTATTTCTATACTTATCCACAAAGTGTTGTTGGTTCTCTTCATCGGATGATCGTGCTACCGAGGTTTATTTGCATCATACGTCTCATGTTCTACAATGGTACACTCGGCCACAACTCGTTAGACGGGGTGCGCACCCCCAGGTGGATTCCTGAATTGTTTTTCGGGAAGGGAAAAAAAGAGTGAGTGCGGAGCTCTATATTTCCATTGAAAAAACAAGGGGAGATAAACCGGGTATTCCGAGCTTCTGTTTTAAAGGAGAGTATTGCTCTCATGGGATGGTGACGATATCAAGTTATGAGGTGCTTCAGCAACTCAAGCAGCTTCAATCGAATCTCATCTGAATCCAACAATGTCAGCTAGTCCATGAACTGGTGATGAATTCCGGAACGACATTTCGATAATTCTTCGAAGCTGTATGACGTCGCCGAGAGCTGATGCCGCAGCTCGAGATAAATGTATGGGAAAAGTTCTTGGACCATCAATTTTCTTCTGGACCACAGGTGGAACCCGGTGATCTCCAAGATCCACCTCCACTTCCTCAATCCTTCACACTGCCTGTAGTACATCCCAGTATGTCTAGTGATTAAGAGGTGTAGAAGCGTGTTGCACTGACACTGTCTTATTTGGTGACAATGGTGGATTCAATTACTCCGGATATGACAGTTCAGTCCTGGGTTGATGAATGAGATGCACCACTCAGGAATTTAAGAATTTTTTGATTGAGGAGGGATTTGGGTTCTAGCTCTGTAGAGAAGGACCACATCATATCTGCGAGCATGAAGGACGATTAATATAGGATATTTCTTGCCACCAAGTGCATTCAAGATGTTTTTTCATGAACATCAACAATAGAGTCCTCTATTAGTAGTGCTAGGCATCTAGCTGATGTTTGGTACTACTCAACACATATGTGTATGGAGAAGAATTTGGAGGATCTCCGGACTCATTTACATACCGGACACCCTTCCCCAGTCTTGAGGACAAGACTACTTTTCAAGGTGGTGCGAGTGATATACACCTGACTATAGGAGAACAAGGGTAAAACGTCATTATAGTCGAGGAATATTTTTTGTTAGAATGTGGTTAGTATTTTTCTAGGATGGGACCACGTGAAGGAAGGGGATATATTATAAATAATTAGCAAGGGGGTGATAGGAGGCAGGGAGAATTAACCTGGATTCAGCTTCGGCTTAGATCAATATTCTAGATCGGGAGAGGAGCACTTTACCTCTCGAAGTGTCCTCTTCATTCTTCTTCCACTCCAATGTAGTTATCTGATTCTATTCACAGATATACATGAAAGCATCCTTCTTCTCTTATCACAGTCATTCACTTTTCCTTCAGTATTTTCTTTCCATATTTTAGTAATTTAGGTTTTAAATAAGCCGTTAGACTCTTATTTATCTTCCATGTGGTTTAACCCTAGTTTCCACTATCTAGTTAGAGCATGTGATAAAAATTGTATTTTATAGTACAAATGACAAGCTATCAAAAATCTGCCATCATTTTCGGGGAAGGTTTGGTGCTGGGTGTCTAGGGTAAAAAAATATACAAAAAATCCCTACTGTTTTGGGGCCTGAAATTCTTATAACTACCTTTAGAAATTGTTTCTATCTACTGCAGTTGCATTTGAATATGTTTTTCTATGTGTATTTTCTGTTGTAGAATCTTTTTTCCTTTTAATAACAGCATTGAAATTTTTAAAAAATGTATAGAATAACTAGTCAGAGACATATTCACCATTGGATCCTGATCACCAATTTCATTAAAGGGTATCAAGGAGAGCTTTAATGATGTATGAGGTAGATTTAATGAATTTCATATTCAATGTCCAGACCATAGTTTTTCCTTGAAGGTCTTGTTACATTCCTTTTTGATGTATTAAATGATGGCGTGAAACATGATTTGAAAAAATTCACTCAATTTTTTCATGTGTATCACAGTGGCAATAAGTTATTGAAATTTTATGCTGATCTAGCTAGAAAAGGCAAGAATAACTCCCAACTTTTTAATGATAAAATCTCATTTTGGATTCTTCAAATGAACAATTGTCAGACCTTGTGATTAGTGGAAGTCACACATGCTATGAACTTATCAAAGATGAAATCTCTGAATTTGAGGAAAGAACTATGAACTTGATGTAGATTTTTGAAAAAAATGATCAAATGTACAAAAATTTTAAGAGTTTAAGAGATAAAATATTTCAAGACACACAAACTAAAATTCATGATTTACAAAATCAAGGAGGGAAAATTGATCCAAATCTGGAATTTGAAGAGGTTCAGATAAGTGATCTTTCTTTGGAAGACAAACCCACCTCCAAAATCTGAAAATGAGGTTGATAATAAAATGTTTGTGGAGTTAGTTATAATGGAAGATTAAATAGAGCTCTTCAATCATTTATCAAATAAAAAACCTTATATTTTTCACTGATTTGGGAACTAGGTTAGCTGAATTTGTTTTTGAAGATGAGATAAAAGAGGAAAAGGATTTTAAATTCATTTTAAATGCCCATAAATATTTTCAAACGAAACTTGAAAACCCTCTTCCTGGATTGTTTTTTCAAAACACAACCACTTTCACATTTTTTATTGAAAACTCAGAGGTTAAAAATGTGGAAGCTTCAAAAGGGTATGGAAATCATCAGTTATTGAGAAATTTCAGAACTAGACAACATGATTTCCAGCATTGTTAAAGGGAACATTCAGGGGTATTTTGTAGCTGTTAAGAGATTTAGTTTTATCCATAAGTTGCATGAAGTAGAAATAAATAAATTCACACCTAAAAATGAATGGACCAAACATATATGGTGGTTTATAGATAAATAACTACACCCCCAAATGACTATGGATAGCTTTTTAGCAGTGTCTAGTTGGGGACTATAAACCTATCATTCCATGAGAGGAAACTCATAGTTTATTATTATTATTATTTTTGTTTCTTTTCTTTAATGTAAAAATCCCTCCTTGTTTTATTGAACTTCTCTCCCTGCTCTCCCATTTCTTTCATCAATGACTTGGATTCATTACTATATCTTCTCACCATTTAACATGGCATTATTTTTTGACTTTCATTGGTTGGATTAAATTTTAATCTTTTTCACCCTTTTTAATGGATATGACAATTAGAAAATTTTTTAGGAGAGTTTCTAACTTGGTTGTTTTAAAGAAAAGAACCAACTACAAAGGGAGTCTTCTTGATCATTTATACTGAATTTTAACTATTTAAATTAATGTACAATTACATGAATATGATTACTTGAATTACCAATGATGTTTCCCCATGTAGGAAAATCCATCTATTAAAAAACATGGTTATAAACCCCTCTAGCATAAGGCTTGGGGATACCTTTAGTCTCAGTCATTGCCCCCATGTGGTATACTCCCAAGAATCAAGGATGGCCCAATAAAAACTTATTCAATCATGAACCTATTAGGAATAGAATCAATAAGGGTTTATAGAAGTTGGTCAAGACCTATTGTGGTAGTGAAATATTTTAATCCAATCCTTAAAAGAAACAAGTGACTGTAGGTTCAGATCCTTCCTTAACTTATCCTTAACAATGGTGAGAACATCCCTTTCCAATATAAAATCGTGTGAGGTTTCATCCCAAACAACTTTAACTGGAATATTTTCTTCTTACATCTCCCAAAGAGGAGGTATTCCACCCAATCAACAAAAATTCCAAACATCAATCCCTTCTTTTCCATGGGATAAAAGGAAGGAAATAGTTCTAGGAAAACAATGGATAATTAGCTCTTTAAGTTTTTATTGATGATACATGATGAAATGAAAAGTCCATACTACCTCATAAAGATAGATAACAAGTAATTGTTCAATGAATTATTATCATCTCTTCCTAACCTAAAAACATCATGCATATTCATCGGAGAAGTTACCTCTAGGTCATAAGTCCCACTTAGAGATCCAACCACTTGTAAGAGAATTCAAGGAGGAGATGAGTGTGCTCAAATAAATTTGATCAATTGGTTGGTGGAAAATATTTAAACCTTATAGATCTTGAGTGTAGTTAACCAACATGTCGGATAACCCATGGAGGAGTGGTACAAAAAGTTGAGTGTCTTTAGAAATCATTGTTTGAATAAAATCAAGGGGCTATGACAGTCAGTAAGATGAAAGATTATAACCATGTGAAGGAGTGTAAACATTATCCAGTATACCGAATTCATTCAAAAAAATTCAGTGTAATAGGGTATATCTCTTATGTTCATGAGGTATAATCACTTTAAAATCCTTGTTGGCAGAGAACACATCATAATGAGTGTTGAAATTTGATACCCAGTAAACATATTACTATGTATGGTTACATTGGAAGATTTCTATGAACTAGAATCCATCTATATGAACACAAGAAACACATATATTTTATTATCAATAATTATTATATCACCATCACTGTGTATGGTTCCCTTATATGTTCAACATCATCACACCAATATGCCTTCAATTTCTACTCATACTCTACCCATGTCTTCTATAAATACAAGAGGTAGGGAGATCTAAATAACCATCACATGAAATTCAAATCACAGTATAACCTTAAAATCAGAACATTGATGAAATAGTATGGTATAAAATACATGTTTGGATTAGAAGCTAGCAGCAGGGCACCGTGGTGAGAGAGGTCTCCGAGGAGGACGGTGCCGCTGTGAGAGAGGTCGTCGGGAGGAGGGTGTCGTGATGAGAGAGTTCGTCGGAGAGGAGGGAGCTGCAGTGAGGAGAGGATGGGGAGGATAGGTTGGGGAGGATAATACATCGGGGATGATGCCGCTATGGTGAGGTGAAAACATCAGTGAGGAGAAGTCATCGGGGGATTAGGGCTCCACAGTCAGGTGAGGTCCGGGAGGAGGGTGACATGGTTAGGCGAGGTTGGGGAGGAGAACTCATCGGGAGGGGAAGAAGCTGGGAGGAGAAAGAAGTCGGGGGGAGTGTGAGAGTAGAGAATCTGGGACCCCGATATCAAATTGGAAAACACTGTATAGACACAATTATTAAATTAAACCATGGAAATTTGAATGATATAGCCACAGACTGATAAAACAGTGGCTATAGGTCTGTGGCTATAGCTTTAATTTGTCGTAGTGTTTATCATTATTAGGGAGGAAAATACCATAAATAATCTATAAATTTGATCATTATTCAATATTTCATTTCACATTTTCCAAACAAGAAGATGAGTATATACATAAGGTTCTATGTTTTCACTAGGGATAACTATGATCCACAATGTATGTTCAACAATGTTCATGAATTTGAGGAGGGCGTTACACATCAACACTAGTAGATCATTTAATCAGATAATCTTCATTTCACTACTAGTCTCATAGATCTTCCACACCACAACCTAGATTTTCCGACATCCTCCACTATATACAAGCAAATACCTGAAGAGTGATAGTGTAATTTTTCTTCAAAACTACTATTGTTATTTCTCATCATAATGACCAAAAAAATCTATGTCTCAAGAAATTAATCAATCATTAAATCCAAGAAAAAACACTCATCGATATCATTCAATCTATATGTTTGACCATCGTGTTCTTGCTTTGTAGGATTAATTTCTTCACAATCTAAGAATGTAGATGTTATATGAAAATAATTATCATTATCTAATTTTATACACACATTTATAATAAATAACATCAAAAAATATCTCAAGGAAGACTAGTGCAAACTAAAAATGTTCTAGGAACCCAAAAATAACAAAAACCCTAATTAAAATTGGGCTAAAAGAAACAGGCCGATGAAAATGAACCTCAAAACGGTGGTGGGCGATCCAAAATAGTCTGATTTGCTTCGACTTCATTGGAAAATGCTGAAGCATGGCCTAAGTCAACCTGAGAGACTCATTGATCGCCCTAAAAAAGAACAAAATCAAAAGAATCTTGTTAACACGTGAACTAGGGTTCGGCTAAACAAAATAGGGTGATGGGGAGAATATAAATTGGCCAAAAGAGGAAAAAGAATGGAAGAGGATATCTAACCTCGAGACGCCGACCAAGAAACTAGAATAAATCCTGCGAAATCATAGGAATAAGAGGAATTGGGAGAGGGACGGTGGCACGCATGGCTAGAGAGTAGAGGGGAGTGATAGTCGTGCGAGACAGGAACCAGGGATTCGGCGGGGGGGGAGGTGACAGGAACTGTAAATTTAGAGGGAGGAGGAGAAGACAATCAAAGAGGGTGGAGGGCTCGATCTTGATCGGGAGGGGATAGAATTCGGGATGAGAGTGAGAGTAGAGAATCAGGGACCCCGATATCAAATTGGAAAACACGCTGTATATCCATGGTTATTAAATTAAACAGTGGCAATTAGGAAGATATAGCCATAGACCAATAAAACTGTGGCTATAGGTCCTTATCTATAGCTTTCATTTGTAGTAGTGTAACAATAATATAATTTTTTAGATATTAGATATATATCCTACTAAAAATTACAAATTCATTCATGGAGAAACATGCTAAAGAAAATGAAGTAGTGAACACCAGAAACTAGGGTAACAATGAAATATTATCAACAAAAGCGTGATAAAATATTAAAATAAGATCATACATGATAACATAAATATTAATAAAGTTTTTATATAACATAATAACATTCATAAAGCAATTATACAGAATGTTAAATAATATTTGACTAAAGGATTCATAAGTTATGGGACTTCATCTAAATCTCCTTTCTTTGAGTCATACTTTGATGTTATAGACCCACCTTCTTTTAGAAGGTTTATATATAGCCCATTTAACATATCCTGTAATTAATTAATTTATCCTAAATTTTTTAATGTTTTATAAATGTTATTCTTTGATGGTTTTTATGATTTAAATGTTTAATGTGGCACGGGACACCATGAATATTTAATGAATCAATTACCAATCCTTTTATCCGTGACTGTATTATTGATATTATTTTATATATTTATTTATATGGATGTAAAAATATTATAAATTGAATTTTATGTATAATTTTAATTTCATTGAAGGTTTCTACAAAGGGTCATTTTTAATTGTTTATACAGAAATTTTTGACAAAGGAAAAAAGTAATGTTCTATTTTAACGTATAAGGCGATAATGATTTACCCACCATTGTGACTATTAATTAATTTTTATCTTCATTTGAAATATTAAATATTTTCGTAATTTAAAAACCATTTTACCTATTTTTAGATATTTGGCATTTATAATGAATATTTTTAAAAGAAAAGTGCATTGTTATACCAAATTTAATTTCATAAATTTTAAATAAGATCTCTTCTAAAAAAATTACTTTATTTTATTTGAGTATTTTTATCTATGGAAACTACATTTCTTGAATATTATAATTCATTGAGTTTAATCTCTTATGATATCTGTTACAATTTTTATTTATTGGTTCATGATTCATTTTGATTGTGGATGTGCAATTTCAATACCATTTCGAGTTTATGGTTAATTTATTCACATTTCTTATAATAGTTTTTAATACGAATGTTTATGTAGTTTATGTTTCACTAATTTTATATGAGTAATGAATTAAACATAGTAAGTGACGAATGTGGGATACTATAGCCCCTCGATAGTTAAGTAGGTCTCACGAGACATATTAGTCTAGGTATTAGCTAATTCCTAACCAGTTTACATATTGTATTTTGGCACAAGTCTTGACAATGTGTTTATTATGTCTGATATTATGAATTACCTAATAGTGAGCCTAGTTTTTTATATTCAATGAGATCATTTGTCTATAATAATATCCATGATTACCATTCATAGATCATTTGATTATTTAGATGGAATTACTTCCAGTTATCTTCTTTTATATATTTTTTATGCCTTATTTACTCATAGCTTCCATTGAATGCTTACCCTTACTGAGCATTTGAGATCACATCATTTATATGATTCATTTTTTACTAGGATTCAATGAATTACATTATGACTAATATTTTGGGATATAGAATAGAGAGATAATGGAAGACTCAATGACATTCTTTGAGTGTTTTAATTAATAAAATTTAATGTGAATTTCATGTATGTATATACTTTACCAAGACGAAAAAATTATTTAGTCCATTAGGATGTGATTTCATATATCATATGCTAGTGTAATAATGTAACCCCTGATTATGGGAAACTGGGGTTGGGGTCCTTAATGGATTTATCATCATTATCCTACTAATGAACATGTTCTATATCATAGACAATCAGATCATCATAGTTAGAATTATATTCCTTGTCCATATTTTCAATTACCACTAATAATCTCCTATTCAAAATCCTAGTTTGGTAGTGATATTTTCATTTTAATATCACTCTTTTTAAGATTAATTTTTAGTTAAAATCTTTACGATGGGGGGTTCCCACATAGAAATTTACAAATTTCCCCTTTTTATTTTAAATGTTATATTTAAAATTGCAAGGAAACTATTTTTTTAAAATTATTGATTATATCAGGATGGTAGCTTATCGATTGGTGCTTCCAATGAGTCTATATGAAGTTCATGACATGTTCCATGTATCTCTCATGAGGAACTACATACATGATCTTTTAAATTTACTAAACCCATAGTTTTTACCACTAGATCAATATATTTATTATAAGGAACAATGGTTTGAGATTCTATATTGTTTGGGTAATGTTTGATGAATCAAAACCACTAACATTGTTAATGGGTTGTGGTGAAATTTTAAATTTGAGGAAGCTATGTGGTAACATGAAGATGTGACGAGGCTAAGGTATCATCCTGATTTTATGTATGTGTAATGAATTTTGAGGAAGACAGTAGATTTTAGGGGAGTATAATGTCAAACCCCAATATTTTATGTTATGTATTTTTTTAAAATAAATTTAATCTATTCAATAACTAATGATGCACAAAACAGCGACCTCAAAGGAACTCTAATGTATTATTATTTTTACTTGACTGTTATAACCTTCTTTTTATATTGTGATTAATAAATTATACTAAGCACATTATGAAATATATTATTTTTTAACTAATTTTTGATATATTAATTTATGATGAAAAAATAAACTCATAATTTTTAGGTATGATATTTTATACTTCAAATATCATGATAATGTGATTTATATTTCCTACCATGAGAAAAAATTATAAAATTTATTATGAAACTTTTATAAAATTAATTAAATAAAAATAAATTCATTTATTAATCATTATTTAAAAATTATCATTATATTAATATTTTAGAATTGTTTTAAATAATATATTTTCAACAAATAATGAAAAATACATATTTTTATAAAAATGTATTTTATTGTAAATAAATTAGTCTAAATAAGACTACCATTATTTTTTTAATATTTTTTCAAGTAACATATTTTTATTTAATTATCTTCATCCACTAAAAGGTTTTTTGAATGATGATTATATTGAATTTTAGAATAATATTAGTTTAGGGTTTAAAACAGTTTTATTTCTAAAAACACTTTCAAAGTACATAATGGTTATCCTTTTTAATTAATTAAAATAATCCCTAAGGTGGAAGGTTTTAAATTAAATTTATATATTATATATAATATAGTATTAATTGAGTTTAATATAATGATAATTATTATTCATAAATTTAATAAAAAAACATCATTTCCTTGAAAAATACACTTCTTGAAAACCCACTTTTTCATCGTGTCAGTAGGTTCGGTATTAAATATAATTATTTTAATTATATGAATTGAATTGGGTAAAATTTAATTAAATGATAAAAATTTGGTTTTAATTTCATTTTCAATTTTAGTTATAATAATGTTACAGTGCATAAAAATATTTACCCTAGTTTAGGTATAATAATGATGTTGGTTAAAGGTAAAATGTAAAAGTTTAAATACCTAAGAACTACAACATTAAAAGGGAGATTATTGTGTTAATAGAACTGGAAAATAATTTAAAATGTTAATAAAAAATCCAAAATTATTGAAATTAATGACACCCAAATGTTGTTTTCATTAAATAAAAAAATAGTTAATCACTTCAAACCACCCATCCTCATATTTATATAAATCCCATCACCATACCATTACAATTATACATAAAGATCCAAAAATCACAGCCAAATACTCTCCTACGCCCCCCCCCCATGTATAATTGCTTTTGATAACACCCAAAAATCAATTCCAGGTTACCTATGGGGTCATTTAAGGAGGAGACATTCAAATGGAAAATTTCACAAATAACTTCCCTTAATATCATTTCATATTTTACATTATCATCAAATAATTAATAAATCAAGGATTAATTACTCTATTATCATGTATATACTGTAATTTTATATTTATAATTTAATATATTATATCCATCCATTTTATTAATTCTTATTATTCAAATAAACAAAACTATTGTTGAAAATAAGTCAATTAATCGTCTCTATGGAAAATTGTTGTTCGTTCTCCATTACCGCCTTCGTGGATGGTCATAAATATTTTACTATAGTTATATCAGATTATAAAATTTATATTATTACCTATTTCATGTTCTTTAACTAATATATAGATATAATATTAAATAAATAAAAAATTATTATCGACGGTTTGAAAACCCGCCAAATTTAATGAAGCATTTATCATTATCATTTTATAAGATAAGTAATACTCATGTAAGATATAAATATTATATATTTATAAATTTACACTTATATAACTAAATCAATAAAATTTAATTCCCATTAAGGAGTTTTATTTCCATTTTTCATGAAAATCCTTAATTATAAACAAGTTAACTGACCCTAAAACCATGAACTGGACACACCCAAAACATTGAAAATCCTGAAATATTATTAATTAATGGGTGGTATGATGTTATAAAAGTATAATATAAGGTATTATAAATATAAATATTGTTTAAAAATTAATTAATATCATTATTTAATCATTTATAAAATATGTTACATATTTATAAATGAAAGACAACCTTGAGGTTTGTGTTTCTCATCTCACTTTTTCATCTGTGAGATATATGACTTATTCACCACTTATTTCTTGTTTGTGGTGTATATACTAACCTTTTATATATAATATCATATTTTTTATTATATTAATTTTATTGAATCCATCATTTTATAATTAATTTTTTATAAGGAATACGATTCAACTTATTATAAAGTGGTAAGGGAATTCTTTACCCAATTTCCATTATTTGCATTAACATTCATGTTAATTGATTATTTCATGCTATGATTATGTGTGGGATGAATTTTGATTTTGTTATATGAAATTTACACATTTTTATGTTTATTTATAGTGAATACGCATAATCTATTAATTTTATTAATACTCACTTCATTGATAAGATATTTATAAGGGATTTTCTGTTAACAATTATCTTCTTAATGTTTCCTTTAAAACTATCATTTTCATCCATGCCAATGTTTTTTCTAATTTTTTTTAATTTTTTTAATATTATATTATGATTTTATAAATTCATTTTTATTCAGGTTTTAATTTTTTCTAAATTTTTTTAATGTATTATTATTTTTCTTTTTTCAGAGGGAGGTTCTTTATGACTTTTCCAATGAAAATATGGAATAATTATTTTTTTCATAATATATGGAATGAAAATATTTTCCATAATTTATGATGCTTTAATTAGTTGAATATTAATTTATAATATTAAAATTTTATTTTAAAAGAACATGTTTTCAATTAAAATTTAAGACATTTAAAAAGATTCCAAAAAGGAAGGATAGTTTCCCCAAAGATTATTTCAAGCAATCATTCCAAATTATTTCTATATAATAAAACAATATTTGATATTACATATATTTAGTAGAGGATATTATTTTAGAAAATAGAAATTATTCTTTTAATGGATAATTTATGTTTATGATGGTGTGAAATTTATAAAACCTATTTCTTTTTAACAGGTTATATTATGATGAAATGCTTATAAAACCCAATTTATTTTCATGGGTTCTGATATGATTTATGTTCTTCTATAACACATCTGTATGTTTTCATTAAATAATTTATGTGGCCTATATCTCTCTTTAATTAATTAGTTAATTAATTAAATTTCATGATTTTGAATGCAATGGAATAGGATGTAAAACCTATTAAATAATATACTTTTCTATTATGATGGTTTAGGGAGTTAACATAGTCCACTATAATATTGTTCAGAGAGAGACATAGATGTTACAATCATTTGGGGATTGATGCAAATCCATTTAGATGGTCATGGGAGTGAACTATGGATACTATTATTGGTTGGTAGGTGAACCCATTCAACTATGATAATCTTTTAAATGATCCTTGACTTCTAAAGAAATTATTTTGTATACTTATGTGTATACCACATTCTATATATCTTATGAGATTATTATTATCTTATAGCTCCTGATTTCTTATGATTAGTGTATTATTAACTTATTTGATTTATTCCATGACTCAATATTATGATTTTTGATATGTATGGTATAATTTGAAAATGATATGTAAATTTTCATAGGGTTATTTTATGACTGATATCCCCCTTGTTTACCCTTAAAAAGTAATTGAGTTAACCATTTTCTTGTCTTTATTTTTTCCCTTATATTATGGACGATATTATGTTTGACATGTCAAAAAGGGTTTTCATTTGAAAAGAAATAATTGGGAGATTTTGTAGATGTTTAATGACCCATTTTTTTTATATTTACATGTTTTTAATGATACTTAATCCATATGGTAATAGAATGGTTTAGATATGTTATTTAATGAATATTCATATATTTAGATTTACTATCAATGTATTAAAATTATGGGCCATTATACATAATGTAATAATGTAGAACATGTGATGGGTTCCCCCTTCTATGGAATGAGGGTTTATGAAAAGAAAAAAATATTACAAACCATGTGTCATTTTTCACACACCATGTTACTCAATGATTGAAGAACAACAAGTTCCCATGGGGGTACATGGGTATGGGAATGACCATGTACAAGGGAACAAGAAGAGTACATGGGAACAAACATGTACTCAATCATGGTCGGGGTACCCAAATACAGATAGGAACACATGGGAAACTATTGTACATGAAAGGAAAATAGTACATAGGATTATGAACATAGGAAATGACACATGAATTTCAGGATAAAGTGGGACACATTGTGTTCTCCTGGTTCATTTGGTTTACTTTTATTAGGGTGGGATGAGTCCCCCATTCTATTTATTTGTGTATTATGACTCTATCAATGTTTTTTATATGATCTGTCATATTCGAAAATGAGTTTTCATAGACATTCTCCATGAATGTATAGTGTGTCATCATATTCTAATAATATGACAATATTTTGTTAGTTTACTAGAGAATGAATCCCTCTTTGAGGCCTTGATTTGATCCTCTTTCCCATCTATCTCCCATGGTAGGGTTTATGGAATTACATAAATAATTTATTGATGAATTAGATACCTAAACATGAGGGCTAGTCTAGTTAGGGTCTTCGTGTCCCCTAGAGGCCCTTGTTTAGATACCCATCTTTGTTTTGATATCTTAAAAGTTCTTGAATGTACTTCCTTGTGGAGGGACCTGATGAGAACAACTACTTTGATAATCCGAATATGTGTTACCAAACTCATGTATAAAGGTCACCTAGGTTTATGGTACCTTAAAGACTTTAGTGTAATCCATTTCTAGCAGTATGATTGTGACCTAAAATAGGACTTTGTGTCTATCTTTATTACATATGGGTTGTTCTTACTTTTATATATCACAATTCATATATTCATACCATTATGAAGATGAGATGAATAGTCTATTTATGTTATATTTTTTGCGATTTTCGAGTGTCACACTCGGTATTGTTGAACTCACCCTAGCATAGGTTCTTCAAACACATGTTGTGTCTTATGAAAATGATAGGTAATATGACAGAGGCCTAAGTGGAATTGGAGTATGAAGAACATAGTTATGCTGAATAGTGTAGTTAGTTAAAGTTGTTAATTTTTATTGTAGTCCCTTCATTATTTATTATTTTGGACTCCTTTATTAATTTTTTGGGAATTTATTTTTCCTTTTACCCTTACCAGAACTTGTTTGGTACTATTCTGTGGGATCTAGATGTTATGCATGAATTTACAGTATTAGTTGAATTTCATTAGTACATTATACTTGTTTATAGAGATGTGTTTGTGTGAGTAAAATTAAGTTAGTAAAATACATCACATGTGTGTGATATTACTTCTCGACACCTATCTATAGACCCGAACCTATTGGAAGAGGGCCTAGGGTGTCACACTCAACTTATAATCACCCAGGAGGGCCCCAGAGAGTTGGTACATGACATGTTTTACCAATGAAATATATGTATTAAGAAGATCCTATCAAATTATGAATTCATTTAAAATACTGTGGATACATGGTGTAACTCCAACCCGGTCACTAGTACTAATTCCTTTTTTTGGTTATTATTTTCATTTCTATTATAGGTTTTAGGTGTTGGGGTTTAAAAAAACAAACTTTTAATGGAGAAAGACCAAGGAGAACATTTATCACATAATTTTTATAACCTAGTATCTAGTCATATGAGGAAGTTGTTGGTTAGGATAATGGATTTCACTGACGGTTTGATAATAGTATAAAAAACTACTTAAATACCAATGGATAATTGTGTAGCCTATTTTGGAAATGTAGTGTAACCCACATGGTTGGCACATAGTTTTTGAAACTATATGGGAAAACCATGTGGCCCTTTTGAACTAATTTAAATGCAGTCATTTACAACCCCCCCCCCATAGATTTTATAATCCCATGGCCCTCATTTCTTCCACCATCATGAAAAACCCCTCGTACATGGTTTATAATTTTTCTATCCCCATTTTTTTGCATTATTCTTGGAATCATGATGTTGGGGATTAATGTAGGGAACTTTATTCATAGTTTATTCTATTTTACCTTTCATTTCTTTTTTTATACCGTTTTAATGGAGTTTTGTAACACTTGAAGGTTTTTTACCAAATCATTGTTATGTAATGGTTGTATTTTATAGTTACTGTGACTATTCATATGCAGATATTAGTTCATTTTAGATGAATATTCAATACATTTTACTAATATAAACCTAGGTACAATAACGTTTTGGTGTATTTCTATACCAAATACACAATCTTCTTATATCATAAAATATATTTAAAATCACAAACACATATCTTACCATTTACTATTATTCATATAAATACCCTACATAGTTTTTTATTCATAAATTGGAGAATTGAATCATATGAAAGGGTGAACTCAGATTGTTAGTAAGAGTAAACAAGGGATATATCAATCAATGATGATATAAAATAATAAGATGTGAATAAGGGTATGAGATTAGGAATATAATTTAAAATTTTCATAACCAATTTACTAAGGATCATAAACCTGATACATGGAATAATTTTTTTATCATTTTAATAGAAATGAATTATTAATGTGAGAAATCATCGTAAATATATCATTGACCATAAGTTGATGTTAAAAAATTATGTATCCATCATAAATATTGAAACAATTTCATATTTCAACATTAACTATGAAGGTCACCAAATAATAGTGGATTAGGAATCCCTACCTATTTTCCATATCATAATGTTCTATGAATCACCACCTATATATCATAATGGATCAAGCACATCGACTGGTTTCCCATAGTGGATCAAGTTCAACCACTTGCATCCTATAATTAAATCAAGAGATATAGTAATTGTTCTAATGAATTGGAGGTACATATAATTCCAGGAACATCCATCACATAATAAAAACCACACATATGTGTGAAAAAAGAACCTAAATCATTCATCATATCATAACTCGTGAAAAAAAACAGTTTTTGTAAAAATTATATCAATTCATGACAATATAAACCAATGAGAAGGAATGGGTTTCACAATCATCATGTTATTAAAATCATAAGATACCATGAAAAATAAAATAGATGTTATAATTGAAAAATATACCTAGTAAAACATGTTTATCATCAAAGGATTTCATTATTGAAGAAAATTTTCCATAAAAGATCACATAGCACATTTCTTAGGGAAATTACTTTTTTCTATTTGAACCCATTTATTTAAAAAATTAAAATATCCAATATATCAAGGAAAAAAATATCATCATAAAGTTCCATGAAAATTTATAAATTAAAATTCAATAAATTTGTTTTCCATTATGGTAGGAAATTTGGTTCATTTGGAATAAGTTATAAGAAATCATTGATTTCATACTTTTGTAAAATAATTGAAAACTGTGCGTTGTTTTTGAAAATGATAGAAGATTACAATTAAATAATTATTAAATATTAAATCATTGGTTAAAATTATATTAAAAAATAATAGAATAGTGTTAAAATATTATTGAAAACATTCTTGTGAAAAAATGGCATGGATGATAATTTAGTTTTATATAGAATGATAAATAAAGAGAATTATTTTTAATTTTTTTTGGGTATGTTGAGAATATAAAAAGACTAAAATTAAAGGAAAAAAGTTATTGTCTCTAAATAAAAAGAGTTGAAGAACGGTCATGGAATTCATGGGATATAGACCATCATATTCCATAATTAGAGTAATTGTCATAGTTATTCCTAATAAGTAATGGGATTGTAATAAAAATTCGTTAACTCATGTTGGACATCCATTGTAAAAGTTAAAAACTCTTATATATTAAATATATAATTTCTATATATCTATCAAATAACCATAATAATAAATATCATACCATATATTATTTACTTATAACCATTCATCATCTATTTATTAACAATTAATTATTGAAATCACTATTACAGGCGATAAGTGATTCATTTTTCTGTATGTTTTGGTTCATTTGTTTTGGTAATTTTAACTCAATAATGGTTAAATCTTAAAAAACATTATTAATGATATAAATATCATATATATTCAATATATACATATTTATATTCATCAATATATGTTATAGATTGAAATATTAATTAAAATGGTGATGGAGTGAGTTAGTCGTATGTAAGCATGAACGTGGTTTTAATTTTTAAATGGATAGAGTAAAATAACGATAAAAAATAATTATATATAAAATAATAATTTTAATAATAAATAAGTAATATATATTCCACAAATACATACTTATTTCATCCCTATAAAATAGAAAATTATTAAGAATCAGATAGCTTTGTGGGGATGGTAGTCTACTGGTATGCACGAGCGACATTATCATTTTCCAACAGACTGGAAGGTAAGTAGGTATTTTCTATATAATTATTACATAAGTATAATTACTTCATAAATATATTATAGAATAATTAATTATAACATAAAATCTATCTGTGATAGGTTGTGATGGAAACAAATTACATTGTTCTGCGAGGGGGTAGTCCACCATACACATAATCTGCAGTTTTGTTTCTCAATTTGATAGAAGAGGAGATAGAAGTAGTTTATTCCATAAAAATAATAACATTTAAATAAATTATATAAAATATTGTTTTTATTATGGAATTATTGATAAAAAATAAATTTTTTTAAAAGGAGAAGAGATAAAACAAAGGGTCGGGTGAAGGCAATTACCTTTGAATAAAAAAATTTCCTTGGGATATCAAATTAAGGACCCATGGGTTGGTATTTTGGGAAGAAAATTATTTTTATAACGTGGATAATTATTCATCGGAGGTTTTCTGTGATTTTTTCTTATATAAATGGATTAAGTGGTGTAAATAAGTAGAGGGAAGATGTACCCTTTTATAATTGAAGTGACTATCACTATTGTAATTTTTCAATGTTTTAAAATAATTTCATTTAAAATTTTTGTACATAGGGATAAAAACTGTATCATATTCAGATGTGATTTGGTTATTTTTTAAATACAACAAAAAATGGGATTTTATCATGTTTTTAGGCCATTTTAGACCTTGACATTATAGATTAACCCCCGGTGAGCCTATTTTAACCTTATCAGTGATAACAATTTTTTTACGATTTTTTCTCTTCATTATGGAAACAAATGTTGACAATTTTTCCTATAAAAAAAAAATTATTCACATTATGGTTTATATTTTGTAATATTAAATTCATATATGTGGTAGAGTCTAAGTTAATATTAAACCCACAAACATTACAAAAAGAGGGCTTTAGAAGAAAAACATTCCATAAGTAAAATTTTTTTTTTGATATAATTATTCAAAATATAATAAAATAAAATGATTGAAATTGGGTTAATGATAATATAATTGAAATAATTTTTCTTTTATAAAATTTTAAAATAAAATGTATTTATGAAAAGTTTTGAAACAAAGAATCTCTTTTTAATGAAAATATGTATTTTCACTATTCTTTGGAAAATCAATCTTTTAAAACAATTATAAAAAACTCACTATAATTTAATGTTTATATTTTTATTTAATATTAAATATAACATTTTTTATATAATTTATAAATTTGGAAAATAATTAATTTCAAAATAAGAGCATCAAACAAGACTAAATCTCCTTTTATAAAAATAGAGTTTTTTTATCATAACACTATATTTATTCCAATACAACGCCTTGAAAAAGATCATAGATGGATGATAAAACACATTATTTCGTTTATAATATAGAAAATTTTATTAAAATCAATCAAAAATCGTTATTATCTTAATTTATTAAAGTAAAAACACCTTACTCATATAAAAATAATTTTTGGGAAAAACATTTATTTTATTTTTTGATGATTATTATATTAATTTAAAACTCATTGGGAACAAATTAATTAATTTTTAAACCATATAATATTAATAATTTAGTTTTTTTATTTATACTAACCGATTTAATTGGAATTTTGTAATGATATATGGTATTATAGTTCGTTTTGACATGAGGATCCATGTATCACCAGCCATCAGAGAAATAAAATTATTTTATGAGAAATATATTGTAATGTTTTTGGGATTTATATCCAATTCCCCATTAAATAATTTATCCATTGAAATTTGGAAGTATAAAACAATGAACTCAATATAGTTACACCTCATAAAATCCTTATATTCTCATATAGCCTCTTCAAATTGGTGGTTTCCCCACAAAACACTGACCAGGTGACTGGTCCTGTTTTTTAACACTTTATCTCTGTGATCTTGAATCTATATACATAATTTCTTATAAGAATAATATTTCCTGAGTTGTATTTCCATTTAGTTCTTTACATTTGAATGGTCATGAATGTACTTCCTTCGGAGAGATACATTGAACATGTTTTGAACTATAGATAAATTTGATTGAAGAAACAATTGATAAACTATTGTCCCTACTATATCAAGAATATCAAAGGTAACAATATACCTAGGGAAAAAATTTCATTTCATCTTGAAACTCATAACACTACTCAATAGAGGAATTCATAGAATAATATTGTCTCCTACTTAAAATTATATATCACTTTATTGATTATAAGCGTAACTTTTTTTATGACTCTAATCTGCATTGATGTGATGTTGAGTGGCTCTATCTTTCACTACTATTTCCTCATTTACATTAGGTCCCAATATATTTCCATCTATAACTTCATTTTAAAACATTATATTTCTAAACATCCATCCATATAAGGATTCCTAAGGAGACATATTAATTTTCAAGTGATAGATATGGTTTTTTGATTACTCAACTAGATAAAGGTGTTGTTTATAACCACCATTGAAATCCATATAAGATGATATCAACATATCCAATTGGGTTTGAATGGTTCTATCACACAAACCAGCTGGATAAAGATTATAAACCTATATAATTCTCATCAATCGATCAATATCCTATTTAAGACTTATCTTGACCATTGAGGTAAATATTAGATCCCAATAAAATACAATAGTATGTGTTACTCCATAAAACCAGAAAAATTCACTAATGTATATTGAAAAAAAGAGACCAAGAGAGAATTGTTGTCAAATAAAAATTAATTATGTTGACTTCATAAGTCTATCCACTACAATCCAACTATTATTATGTACTATTTTTGTTTTGGGGATCCCGATGATAAAATATACGGTTTTGTTTTCCCATTCATATCATGTTATGGGCAGTGGTTATAAAATACCCTTTTCTGATTGTATATATTCCGTAAAATTCTTTCATATGATGCATCGAGATACAGATTCTATAATATCCATCTTCATGTTTCCCCACAACAAATACCCTTTCAAATCACTATACATATTCATACTTATAGAATTAATAGAAAATAAATAACATCGAGCCTACTATAAAAACAATTTATTCAAATTTTCATTGGATGTAATACATATATGGTTCATAAAAAATATTATTCCATCACAATCAAGGTTGTGTTCTTGAACATTTATAACATTCATCTATAGTTTCTCATCTTCTTTCTGCAATACTATAATTACTAAATGGATAGATGGTTAAAAAATTAATTTGAGAAAGATAATATTTCCCCCTTAACATCGACATTTCCGGGCCCATACTTTACAAATCCTAATATATTAGATATTTTTGTATCCCAATCATAGATAAAATATCATGATACTTTTATCTAAATGAATCCACCACCTTTTCTATTTACATGGGTGGTATTTCATTGAGCAGTTATAATTTTTAATCAGAACCAACAAACATCTTTAGAAAAAATTCATATATTTATGAGTAAATATATAATTTAAGATTTTATTATTAGTATATATATATAACTTATTATTCTCTTAATGATATTTACTCAATATCCTTAATGTTAAAAAATTATCATGCAGAATTATCTGTCCTCATAACATTCTACATGATAATGCATCTATGTCCGTTATTTCATAGATGACTATCGATTACACACCCTAATCCCCTATAGGGTAATATATGAAAAAGTGTGATGACTAGCCTTCTCATTGGTTCTATGAACTTTTAATCAAACTAATTCCTCTAATAGAACTTTTCTCCCTTATGTGTTAACATGGTGAGAGAATTATAAATAATAGAGAATTTTTTTAAAAAGCACCTATAATACCGAACCAAAATAATAAAAATTGTGATTGTAGTAACCAAGGTTATTATACATTATATGTCAATAACAACCATATTTTAATGATCTATTAAAATAACCAGACTTGAAATTATATCACCCCCGAATGAACAATTCAGAATCCAAAATTTATAATTGGTAAATTTTTCATATAACTTCTCCTTCCCGAGGGTCATTAGTAAAATTCTCATTTGATCCTCATGTAATTCCTTGATTTTAGAATATATAAAAATAACATCAATAATATCTGCAAAAAATGTTTATGGTAATCTATAATGACTCTATAACTTAAATCCGTGAATATATCACTAAAATTTGTAAGAAAAAATGGAAAAAGTAAAATTTTATAGTGTATATACCTTGAATGGAATTCTATTTTGGGTATGTCCTCACATTTGAACAAAAATAGATACTTCCTTGATCAAAGGTCAACCATGAAGGAGCATTGATCTCCTCATAATTTATCAACAAAACCTCATTGTGGGGTCTACGATACTTTTTCATGGTATTAGTCTTTTTCATTTCATGATCGATAGTGCAAATTCAACTTGATATATCTTTATTCCTAACAAAAAAACATTATCACCCCAAGGTGACACACATGTCCAAATAAATACCTTATAATGGTTCTCTTGTAGTTTCCTATTCTATTCATGGAACAAAATTGGGTTCATTCTATAAGGATTTATTAAAATAGGATTAGGATGTGGTTTGAATTATATTGAAATATCAACGTCATGGATTATAGGAAGACTAGTAAATTCTTCTAGAAATAAATTAACAAACTACTGATCAATATTCATATATTTTGATGATTATTTTCTCCTAAAAAAATATGGTATAAATATCCTTTATTGATGGGAATTAATATCCAGATGATAAAATTAAGTTCCATTAGATGTTTTTATTTTTACTCATACTAATAAATGATCATGGGTTTTATTGGAATAAAAATATGAATTCCCTTTCATAGAAATTGATATGGAATTTATAAAAATAAATATAATCCATGCTTAGGATCATATAATATTAAACTAATTGGAGACTAAATTGACTTTCAAGAATTAGTTTACAACAAAATAAAATTAGAGAGGAAATATAGACTAGATATTTATCTTTTATATAGTTAGAAGTTATCAGCACTAACTCAATATCAAATTGTTAAGATGGTAGTTGAATAGAATTTTCAAATTCATTAGATATAAAAGAGTGGGTAATTCTTTACATAAAAAAGAAAATATATATTGTAGAGTATATTATTAGTGTATATTTCACAATGTTATTTTCCTAACCAACTTCAACAATTATTAAATTATGATATTTCCCTTTTTATTTAATCTTAAGAAGTTACTAACACAAATCATCATTATAAACCTTTATATTCATTCATGAGTTTCCCTAATTTCTATATTCTTTTCATTTAAATCATTAATGAATGGTGGTTCATTTTCTATAGTCTTCCTCTTTTCTATTTAATTATCCATCCCATTCATTGTCTTTCAATATTAATAGGCATTATAACATACCTCTCTAAATTTAAATCACCCAAATTCCATTCATGAAATTCCATTTATGTTTATTCACACATTTTATTCATGAATATAGATGTATTTTTATTTGGATATGAGATTTATTGGATTTTACAGAAGAATAGATCATCCTTTACTTATCAAAACAATGAGAATGGTGGGAATCTAGAACATCCATTTTGACCACGAGTTCACATAGAATAATTTCTTCATAGATAAAAATTTCTATTATATCAAATTATTTTATAAGTCTTGGTTTCAAGACACCAAATAATCAGATTTTTTTCTTTGAGGGATAATGATTAAACCATAAATATACCTTGTAATTCTTGTAAAATTTTCCTCATTAGTAAAAATGTATTTTTACTACCATAAATTATTCTCAAATAATTACTTCTCCATATTTTGAGATATAATAATAGTGATAAACATAATTAAAAACATCCTCTTAAACTCACCCCACTATATAGATTCAATTTCTTACTCCTATATTAAATTCTTCATAAGGTTCCTCCATTGTTTTTCATCTCATTAAAAATGAAAAATAGCTAGGGAAGTTTTTTCATATTATTATAATTGGAGAATATAAAATTTATTATAAATGGTGTGAATCTATCTCTCATCTACAAGTGGATTAAGATACCCACTAAAATATTGTGGATATAGAACCATTAAAGACTTAACAATATGTTTCCCCTCCATTTATCAAGTGGTAGGATAAAAAGTTCTATATGATGAGAATGTTTCAAAAGATTTTTTAAATTAATCTATATTCAACCTCCCATATCATTTGGTTACTAATTTGGATAACCATTTAATTTTTCATAAAATTCATTTTTTTCTTGATTTTTTCCAGTTCTATCCACTGAATAAAATCCCAAATATATTTTTGAGATACAATAATCACACTGGGAAACCGTATAACACAAAGGAATTTATTTGGAATAAAAATTATAACTCTTTATTTTCATCCTATGACACCGTATGTTTAAACAAGGACATACTTATTATTCATTTATTCAGATACTTCAGAATGTTTTGTAATGAAAATTTGAATTAACACAAGAATATCCCCTATGACTATCTGACAATGTTTTATGTAAGTACATACTCATTGGGTAAGAGAATAATGGAAAAGATATAGTAAACCAACTATTTATAGGGTTGTAACCCCATAATGAATCTGTTCCAAAACAATGTCAATTTATAATATTCAGATAAGGATATATTATGAAGAAACAACATTATCTTCTCCTTAACAAAAAATTCAGCCGTTATACTATACTTTGAATTATCCATAGAGTTATCACTATTGTTTTCTATCCCTAACCAAAAATGATTTACTAAAATTAATATTTGATAATAAATTTAGATACCCCAACTATTCATAAATTGATATCAAATATTTTAAGATGAATATTTAATAAAATTCCCCAGTACACTCCCTCGGATCGTAATGGATTATTGTATTTGGAGACTATATAGATAATATTTTTGTTTTATTAAAAATGTATGACATATCTAAAAAATATATTGACATTTTTTACTCATCATAGAAATAAAACATATAAAACTATTGTACATTTCTTAGGGAAATGAAATATAAGAAAGGATGATCTCAAATTCTATGTATGTGTAAAAGAGGGATATATCAACCAATTATCAAATAAAAACATGAGATAAAATAAAGGTTATGAAATCATGAACATAACATACATTTTCAATACCCAACCTATCAATCCTAATTAACATGAAACATTATATTGCACATATCATTTAAAAGGACATGAATAATAAGAGTGATAAATCATCACAATTCAGTCACCAACCATAAGAACAATTCATGTGTGACACCATCATAATTATATAAACCATTTCATTTTTCATTTTTACAAATGAGACCACTAAATAATTGTTGAACATGATTCCTTAACTATTTTCTATATCATAAAGGATGAGACATCACCACCTATATCACATACTATATGATAAACAATGACTTTTTTCCCATAGTGCATCAAGTGAATAGAAATTTTTCATTAAATCATGGTATATAATTATTTACCCAATTTTTTGGTGTGATATATAATTTTATGCCCACCCATGATATAATTAAATCCACATATATTTGTACAACAAGATAATAAATCATTCATAATATCGTAAGTCATGAAAAAAAGTGTTTCATAAACATTTTATTATTTCATCCCTGTATAACTCATATAAAAGTAATGAGTTCTATAAATTTATTATTATCATAATCATAAGCCATTAATAGTAAGAATAAGGATGGTATCATAGGATCTTATGCCTAGTAAAACATATTTAAAATCAATGGATTCTTATATAGATAACTAATCCATTTAAAAGATCCCATAAAACATTTACAAAATCAAAAAAAAAAATTCACTTTGAAATATATTATTTAAAATCTAATAAATTCCAAAATATCAACGATAATTGTTTATTTAAAAATTTCCTTGAATACTTGTAATGTATGATTAAAAACATTTAGTGGTTCTGATATCATGAGATTCCATTAATTTCATTAAGTTAAAATAAAATATTCCTTTCTTACCATTGTAAAAATGTAAAAAAGGTTCTTTATTTTGAAAACATATTGAATATTTGGGTGACCCTTCAATTTCAAAAATTAATATTAAATATTTTTGTGGAATATTTGATACATTACACAAACAATCACCGAAAGGCCATTTTATTTTTGGTTTTTTGGAATAATAGAATCACTAAAAACATTACATAAGTGGGTTACATTATCTATCAATAGATTCTCCATGACTAGAACCCTTCACAAAATCATCCTACATAATAGCTACTCAAATTTAATGGGGAACGAAAACAAAAAATGGACGATCTCAGATGGTCATTTGGGGTAAACAAGGGCGATATGTAATCATAATCAGGAGAATAAGGGTATGAAAACAAGATCATAACATTATAAGATCATACCCCACATATCAAAGACCATAAAAATTAATTATGACATAAATATTAGAATTTTATAAGTCATGAATCATAATGGAAGTAATAGCATAAGCCATGAAAGTGTAAAATAGGAATAGGAAATGGAATTAGGTAATATTAATTAACATGTAATATCATTCACTATAAGTCAATGTAAACTTCCAAAACATATCAATGAACATTTTTGGTACTACACTCACTGGGAGGGACACACAATCATCCCCGAACGCAGCCTTTTCCATGTAAGGAATCAAGCTTCCCCATCTTCCCATAGTGGATTGGGTTTCCCCATCTTCCATGGTAGATCAAGACAATCTATTGGATTCCCATCATTATCTCATTATATTTAAATAAATACCCAATTCATTGGGGGGGTTATATAGGTATCACCCATATAATAATGAAATCATACATACATGGTCCTGAAGATCATAACCAATCATCATATCATGATCCATAAAAAGGGATGGGCTTCAAAAACATTATATCATAACACATGAAATGAAATGGGTACCATAAAAATATCATCATATCATAGCCTTTGGAAAATATATACAGCTCATAATCATTTGATCAATGTATAACCATGAAAATATGCGGGGTTTAAAACAATCTAACTTGTGGATGAAAAATGGGTTTTAAAAACATATAACCCATGAAAGAGAAACAATTTTCATAACCATCATGTCATCAAAAAATAAATCATTCATAAAAGTAATATGAAAGGATCATTTGGATAGTATCCATAAAAAATAATGAGTAACATAAATTTCATTAATTATAAATGTAAAATAAATATCAATGATATTTTATAATCATTTTTGAGGAAAATATACTTTCTTCTTTGAAAAATAATTTTTTAAGTCATATATAATTTTGAAAAACCTTTTTATTTAAAAATATTTTTTAAAACCTAAAAATGATGCTTTTAAAAAAATAAACCATTTTTTAAATCTTCTTTACTATGATAATGAGATCCAAATATCATTTTAGAAACATTTTTGAAAACATTTTTGAAAACATTTTTTGAATAAAACATGTATTCATCTGAAGAGAAAAATAATGTTACATGATATTAAAAATATTTTCATAATTATATTAATTAACTAATTGTTAAAAATGGTCATAATACATGAATAAATCATGTCTAAGCATAGTAATGTAGTATTCATGAGTTTTCTTGGAATATGGACGATAATATTTCATTAATTAAATAATAGTCAAAAATAATCCTGATAAATGATGAGATTGTTGCAATAAACTTATTCATCATGGTAACTTCGAATTAAATTACCCACATAAGAAAATGAAATAAAATGAAACATAAAATGTCATTATAATAATTATATTCATGATATATCTAATCAAAGGGATGTGCATAAACCTCTTATAAGAATACATTTTCATAACATGGCATGTGTCTCATAGATGAAAAACAAAGAAAAAATTACATTACTGACTTAGTGACTCTTGAAACATAATCCCTATGAAATAGAGATCATAAAATTTAAATATAAATACCCATAAATTTATGGATAAAAACAGAAGAATATATTCATGGTTGGTATGTACACCACACAAATGAAATAAGTCGGGAATAAGGCATATATCTCCCAAAAATAAAAGTGAGACTGGAAATCCCATTACATTATGGATTGAAGATCTTTGTACTCATTTAAAACTATCTTATAATTAATAAAAGTTTGTTATAAATCTACTATAGAATCATATTATTATATATAATAAAATATATTACTTTTTATGACTTTATTATTCCTGTTTATAAACAACTCCATGTTAATCTCACCCATTGGGTATTATCTTCTTTATTTTAAATATCTCATAATTTTTTATATTTTCCACCATCAAAATTATATTATGATTTATTTAATGAAAAACATGATATAAGTATCATATGTATTCAGTATACATGTATTTATAATAATCGATAATATATATATATATGAAATGGAATACACCGTTTGTGGAGAAGTAGGTCGTACGTACACATGAATGATATTTCTGTTTTATTATCATTTTAAAATAAATAATGTAATTGAAATACAGTTATATATATTTATAATATAATTAAATTATAGTTATTATTTCTTATTTTTCATATAATTTTATTAAATCCATCTGTAATACATCTAATGTAAAGTGTGAATGAATCATATCTCTTTGAGGAGGTGGTAGTCCACACATCCAGAAATGATGTCGTGGTATTTAGACAAAATTGAAATAATAAAGTAATATTTTATAAATAATTATAGAATAATAAAGAATTTATATATATCATATATATGAGGAAAAATATAGTTTCCATCATTATTCCCACCCATGAATGGTGGTAAATGAAAAAAACAACATTTCGTGAGGCGATAGTCTGTCGTACACACAACGGTTAAGTTTGTTACCCATTAAATGGAACCACGTGAAAGTAAAAGTTGAAAACATAGAATAAAAAATATTATTATACATTGTATACTAAGGATATTATATAAAAATATAAAAAAAAATATTTGTTAGGATGGAGAATGAAAATGAAACAAAAGAGCTTGTAGAAGCATATTTCATCTTCTTTAGGAAACTCCTCTTGGTTTTCTCCAAAGGGGTTTCATGATTGTATTAATGAGAAAAGGTAAATTTGTTGAGTAAAGATTGAAATTTTGGGTGGATATTTTTGTAGAGTCTAGCTGAGAAAAAAGTGATTCAGATGTTTGAATAAGTGGGATGGGTGAGTTAATTTTTATATTGGAGGAGGAGTGGAGTTCTTGAATATTTTTAAATGGGAATTCCATCATTGTTATTCCCATGTCAAGTGGATCCAATATTGTTCGAAATTTTAATAAGGGGAGGAGAGGGTATATATATGAATAGAAATTATACTTTAGAAAAGTTTCTATGTGATTTTGTGCATTATGTTTAAGGTTTAGTCTTTCATGAAGCTAATTTTTCTCTTAATCATGTTATTCAATTTTAATCACTTTTGGTAATATTTTTGATAAAAACTTTATTGACCATATTAGGAATTATCATGTTTTCTAATTAGAAATTTGTAATTCATTTTTTGAAATTACAATCATCTAATTGGAAGAAATTATTTTAAAATTCACCTCGCGTACATGTTGCGAAAACAAATTTTTAAGAAAAAATGTTTGAAAGCATATAATGATTTTGATATTCAATTTCAATGTGAAATTGGTTCTAATGACCTGGACAAGATTAATTTACCTAAACCATATCTAAAAATATTTTTAAACCAAATTAAAAAATAATTTAAATATATAAATAAATTTTATGAGAAAGAAGTTTAGAATTAGAATTTTGTAGTTTAAACTTTTCATCAAAAAATAATGTTATTCAAAAAAATCCAAAATTTTACATTAATATAATATTCACATTATGAATTAAAAAATTAGGTTTTTATATTAAATTAAATTTCTAATATTGTATAAAATTAATTTTATTTTTGTTCATATAAGGACATAAAAACTATTTTGTTTGATAAAATATTATTTTTGAACATACAATGACTATCAAAAAATATAGTTTTTATTTTCAATATTTGTTATTTTTATAAAATAACTATAAATAATATTTTAGAATTATTTATTAATATTCATATTAAAATTTTTAATGGCTATTTTATAAGTATCTCATTTAAATAATTATAATATTAAAATGTTGTTTCATAGAAACTCAGTGTTGTGTGTAACACAAGATAAGTAGGTTTATCGTGTGTGGAAAAAATAAATTATGGTTGAATACAATGAAATCAAAAAAAATTGTAGTATTCAACACAATTATTAAATTAAAAATTAATTTACATGAAAAATAAGGTTCATAAAAACATGGGGTGTCATATTGTACCTTATAAAATGTATTTCGCCTTAGAAATTGGTCATTCTGATAGAAAAATAAGAGGATAATTCTGCATCATTTAATCTTCAAGATCCCACATATCTTCAAATAACTGGTCATTTTTTCACCAAACATATACTAGTTGAGTGGTATTTTTTCATATAATGTTCTCTAGATGAACCATAATTTCAATATATAGTTCCTTATAAGAATGATCCTTCACAAGCTATATGACCTCTAAGTTCATTACATTTGAGAATAAGGTATTTAATTCCATATGAGAGATCCATGGAAATCATCATAGACTAGAGAGATATTTTGAGGAACTCCCAAGCGATAGAATACCATCCCGATACAATCTAGAATCCCAAAGGGACTAATATACCTAGGTATTAGCTTCCCATTCTTCTTAAACCTCATAAACTTCTTCCAGGGATAGATTTAAAGAAAATAGTTCTTACCAAATTCGAATTCATGATCATGTAAATAATTATCAAAAAAACATTTTTCTGACTTTGTGCTGCCCTAATATTCTTATGAATGGTACTAGACATCTCAACGATTTATTCTATGAAATTAGATCCTAATAGGTTTCTTTGTCAGAATTTTTTCTATCATGTTATCAAGCATAAATTATTCCCATATAGTGATTAATATGGAGCCATATGAATTTTTGAGTGAAACCTACTTTTGTAAGAAAACTTATCTAAAATAAGTTATTGATCTTAACTAAAATTTAAATCCAACAAACAATATCTTGACATTTCTAATAGGGTTTGAATTGTTATGAAATACCTACCACATATCTGAGGATGATATGTCGTGAAGAAAGCTAATTTTGTATCAATTTATTCCTGAAGAATTTTCCAAAACCATGAGGTAAACCTTAGATCCCCTCAGATACAATGGAAAGTGGTAATCAATGAATTCTTACCACTACCATAATGCTTATCCAAGAATCCTAATCCAGAGATAAGTCTTCTCTGACAGAAATGAAGTGTTCAGACTTAGTAAGGGGACCAACAACCACCCATATAGTATAATACCCTTTATAATATTTGGGGAGTCCAATGAACAAATCCATGGTGAGGTTCTTTCATTTCCATTCTGTTACTAGTAATGGATGAAGCATCCCCTTATAGTTTTTTCTTTCAACCATAACTTGCTAGAATACCAAGAACTGACATACCAACATTATGATATATTTATTCATTCCAACCCACCGAATGAATTCAATCATATAACCATAAATCTTCATACAACCATGATGAATAGATAATTAAGATCTATGATCTTCCTATAAGAATTCCTTATTCAAATATATAATGGAATAAACACATACATGGTTCCTAATCCTTGTAAACCCATAATTAAAGAAGGTTAAAATCTAGAAAATTTGCAACCTTCTTTTACGTCTACACATCTTCATTCGGGGCCACCCTAATCATCACTTTTATATAGGGTTGAACATTTAATTTAGAAAAATAATATTTTCCCCCACCTTAATGTTTTCAAAATCCATCCTTTGAAAATCCTGAAATATTTGAAATTTTGATATCCTCAACATGGATATGTTGGAATGATCCTTTATTCTCAATGAATCATCCTCCTTGTTCACTTTCCTAGGGTGGTAATGTATTGACAAGTCATAATATTTTATCCACTATAACCATCATTTCTGAAACAAGTTAAAATAATTTTGTGTGAATATATATTTTATATTTTTTTGATCCATATATATATCAAAATTTTATCCACAAATATAGTTCCTCTATTTCATTAATTAAAATTTACTGCTGCTAACTCCAAATCACAAGTTGGTCAATTTTTACTCTAGATCATCTACTATAGTGAGGCATAAGTGATATCAATTTTATTCATTATAAGAAACATCCCAATCCATTTTTTGATTCACCAATATAGATTATAAACCCTTATCCAAAAAAAGGTAATGTAATCAATGTTGTGGTAAAAAAATTCTCTTTACTTCCTTTAAATTTTTATCCCATTCATCTGTTTAGAAGAACTTGGCACACTCCCAAGTTATCATGGTCAAAGGATTAGATATTAATAAAAATTATCTCTAAACTCTCAATAATATCTAGATAAACCATGAATACTTTGGATCTCATTCACTATGGTTGGTTTTGAATAAAATCAGTATCTTTCATTATTGATAGATCTACTACTGTACCCTCTCTTGAGATTATGTGATCCAAAAATGAAACACTTTTCATCCAAAATCCACATTTGTAAAATTTTCTTATATATAACCTTTTCTTATGGACTTTTGTACAATTATCAATTGGTATTAATTCTATTCCCTCATATTTTAATAGAGAAGGATATAATCTGTAAAGACTACCACAAAATGATTGATGTCATATCAAATGATTCTATTCGTAAAATCCATAAAGATAACATTTCCATCTATAAGACCAAAACGAATCACTGTGTTTTCATAGTGCATATACCTTGTAAAGAATGTCATATTTCTTATATCCTCCTCATTGAACCTCAATTGAAGATATCCAGAATGAAGGTCAATATTTGAAATGTATTGAGATCTAAATTGTTGATAAAAAAAGTCAACAATACATGGAATATGATACTTTTCCTAATTATTATCCTCATTAACTTCAAATAATAAATACATAGTCATATTGATCCAAATTTCATTTTCACTAATAGAACAGGTGAACCCTAAGGTGAAAAAATTGGTCAAATGAATCCATTGTCTATTTTTTGTTAGAGTTGATTCCTCAATTCAAGTAATTCAATTGGGTCTATTTTATGGGGTGGAACCAGATATGAGTTTTATCAAGAACTCAACATCACATTTTAGTGGAAGCCTCAAAAACTATTCCTTAAAGGCTTCCAAAAACGCCCTAAATTAGGAATAACATTGATTTTTAAATTCAATCAATCCATGTGAGATAAAAATGCAATATTAATGGTAATTAAGACCCACATACTAGTTTTATTCTCTATAGGAAGTTCATACTTATCATCACATTGATATAATATCATTTTTTTGTTTTCAATGTCAAAAAAAACATCATTTTCTCAACAATTGATGTGGAATTCATGTATAGAATGCCAGTCCATGCATAAGATGACATATAATTCAAACAAAGGAATAATGAAAATATTTAAAAGAACAAAATTCCCATAAATTTCAATTATATAGGAATCATAGACATAAGATAAAATCATTATAAAATTAGGGTTTTTCACAAAAAAATTCACATAAAATAATTTTGTTGGAATTTTAATACCCTTAGAAAATTATTGAGATATTAATGAGTGGGTATATCAAGAATCAAATAAGACAACATTATTTTTTAAGTGGTTGCTAAGTGTACCTTTACCATGATTTTGTCGCACCCCTCGTCATAAATATTGATCGTAGGAGGTTTTCCCTTCTCCATTTGATTAAGAGGTTTCTGATGAAAATAATAATCACCAAACCTTGGGATTGGTCACCAGTAAGAATAAATCCAATCCTCCAACACATGTTGCAATAATGTGTGGGAGGTGAATTCTGTACTGCTTTCTGCATATTTCCATCATTGGCCAACACTATACCATCAGTTTTGTAATCAATTACCCGGTGGCCTTAATGCCTACAATTAATATTTTTATTAGAACCCACAATACAATTTCATATATGACTCATTCCACACATATCTCATAATGGAAGGCTAATTTTATTCTCTTCATGTATTTTATATTTTCCTATGATTTCTATCTTTATTTTATGGTTAAAACCATGTGATTGATATGTGACATGGTCCTCTATTTCAAAATTTATTGCACAATTCACAATATCATCATTGGTACTAAATTTTATAATGGAGAAAACCCTTTAGAGGCTTTACCTGAAGCAATTAAAGAAGCTACAAACTTTACATTTTGGTTGGTTGATAATACAATAAGTATACTTCATAAGTCACCGAAAATTATCCTCGTTGGTACAAAAGGATTCATCATCCAATTGATTTAACTCAAGAGAAAGAATTTCTATATTTATACTATGAACATAATGAAAGTATTTAATAATTAATAAGTTATTTAACTCATCCTAATTGAGGTATTTATTTTCATATTTCTTCCTCATATTCATTATTAGTGTTCACCAAAAGTAAGCTTCACCTTCTAAATAATAAATAACTATAATGACTTTCTCATGTTTAAGACACTAGATAATAGAGAATATATTTTCAGTGGTATTGATAAATAGTTAAATAAAAAGTGGACTATAAGATTCCCTAAAATAAGGAGGATCTTTTCTCATCAAGGACTCAGTAGAATGTTGTTACCTCCTTTGGTAATTTGGGATTCTAGCATGATTCTTAACTTGAGAAATATTGGTGTGAAAATAAATGATATTTTTCATTCTCTATACTATATAATTTAGTTACGTAGGAGGAAAATAATTAAACTTTTCATTTTAATCACCATTAATTTGGTTCCTTCAGGTTCTAGTCATTGAATAAAACTAAAAAAGCATACAGTATGAAACAATTATCATAGTGAGGAATCACATAATCCTAAAAAATAATTATAAGATTTTTAAATTATGAAAACATAATTAATATATGATATTATGGTTTTATACTAGTTTAATAATATCTAAATCATATTTAAACCCTTCATGATATTTCATGAATAGTTTATGAATTCTTAAAGCATATCTTTAAGCAGTGTCTAAACAGTTCTGCAGCAAGGCTTGTTGTCATGAACCAGTTGCCGATATAATCTAGCTAAATATGATAATATAACAGTTTTTAACACTATTTAAATTTGTTCTATAGACACATAAAATTTTATTTTATAGACATGTATATATTTATATGAATCCACTCACTATATCATTTACCAAAATTCTAGGACATATTCCAACACATTTCATTATCCTCAGACTTATCCTTAGACAAATCATTATAGTTCTCACTATGGTTTTATATTCATATTTTCTAATGGTTAAAAAAAGATTAATCTTATACAAACTATAGAAACCCTAGATTTTAACACATTAGCATTATATCATTTTTTTCAAAATATATAACACATTATAGAAATATATTTCCAAAGTAAATATTTGTTGAGTGCCTTTGGAAATATAGAAACATAAACTCTGGTATATAAATGAGAGTCATTATCTCCCACTAGATTCTCCAATTCATGAACCCCTCAAATTCATATCATATATAATACTAATCATTATAATCTAGGTATATGAAACATAAAATGTGAGGATCTTTGATGCTCAATAAGGGTAAATGAAGGTGATATATATGCATAGACTTGGGCATAAGGTTATGACAATGTCACCAAAATATATTAAGATCATACCATAGATATTAAAGATCAAAATTATGAATCATGTTATAAATATTGGAATTTCATAAGACATGATTAAAAAGGTAATCAAGAGAATAAGTGATTAATGAATAACATAGGAAAAATAAAAAGATTTTTTGAAGACATATAAACATGCAATATCATTCACTATAAAACAAAAATGATTTTCCAAACTTATCAGGGCACCTTATAGGGACTACACCTATAGGGAAAGTCACACCACCTTCCACAATAATATTATTTTACTTATAAGTGATTTCATTTCCCCATATTCTCATAGTGGAATAGTTTCCCCCACTTCCTATAGTGGATTGGGTTTCCCCATCTTCCATAGTTGATCAATCCCATCAAATTGATTCCCATAATTATCTCATGATATTTATATCTTTAGAAAATTAGTTGAGGGAGATATATGTCCTACTCATCTAATAATTAAGTCATACATACATGTTCCATAACATCAGAAAAATTATCATATCTTGACACATAAAAAGGCATGGGTTTCACAAACCTCATATTGTATCCCATGAAATGAAATGGGTATCATAATGATGTTAGCATATGATAACTTGTGTAAAAGATAAATTTATAATAATCATTAATTAATGAATAACATGTTAAATAAATAATATTTAATAATAATATATTTCATGTAAGAAAAATGGGATTCAAAAATATATAACCCATGAAATTGTAACAGGTTTCATAACCATCATTACATAAAAAAATAAACAATTCAAAAAATAATATGAATGTAACCTTAGGATCATATCCTCAAAAATTCATGAGCTACACCCATAGATGTTATCTTAGTTGGAATATAATTTGGGAATATCATTTAAAAGAATTCTTAAGGAAAATATTCTTTCATTTTTAGAAATTTATTATTAAAAACATAAATCACTTTTAATACATTTTTTATTTGAAAATTTATTTGAAAAAATATAATATAATTTTAGAAAATAATTACAATTATTTAAAATCATATTTGATATGGAAACTATTTAAAAATATATTCTTAAAATAAATTTTATAATTATTTTTTAAATCATGGTTTTTGTATAAAATTGGTATCTTATCAAAGAGATAAATAAGATTACATTTTATTAAAAAAATTTATTATTTATCTTGAGTAAAAAGGAGATAAAAAATGGTACTAATACATAAGGACATCAAGAATAACCATAGGATAAGAAAATACATTTGTTTTCAAGAATTATTTGTTATAAGATTTCATTAGTGAAATCAAATCATAAACCATCCACATAAATGATGATATTTTTTCAATAAACTCTTTCCTCTTGGTAAACTTCAATCAAACAAAAATGTAATAAAATGAAAATAAATGAATGTTAAAATATAATTAGATGAATTATATTCATGATATAAAATATTAAAGGAAAATTTAGACACTAAAAATAAGAATGTAGGTTTATAACCTCACATGTGTCTTGAAGAAGTCAAATTGAGACAAAATTACTTTTCTAATTTGGTGACTTTTGAAACATAAAACAATGAAAGTGAGATCATAATTTGGATATTAAAATACCAAAAAATATATTTATAATAATAATAAAATATATTCATTGGAATTATACACACCATAAAAAAGAAATGAATAGTCAATAAGGCATAAATATACCAAAAAATAAAATGAGACTAGAAAGCCCCTTACACAATGTCTGAATCAATTTGTACTCATTAAAACCTCCATTATAATATATATATATATATATATATCTATTTTACATCATAAATAGAACCATTTATTATATATAATAATATATAATATTTATTTTTTACTTTATATTAGCTTTTTATTAACAAATCCATGTAAATGTTATGTTTCGGGTAATATCCACTTTGTGTTTTGCATGTGTCATAATTTCTTATATTTTTTGATGTCATCCATATTTCATGATTTATAGAATGTAAAACAGGAAATAAATATCATATATATTCATTATATATTTAGTTATAATAATCTATAAAATATATAAATATTAAATGGAATGCATCTTTCGTGAAGATGGTAGGTCGTACGTACACATGAACGTTAATTCGGTTTTTTGGCTTTTTGAAAGAAAGTAAATGAAATATATGAATATCTGTATATAATGTAATACTAGTAGAATTAATATTTAATATTTATCAAATTATTTACTAAACACATATTTAATACATACTATATAAAATGTGAACGAATTTATCACATTGAGGAGGAGGTAGTCCACACGAACACAGATAAAGTTATCTTATTTACACAAAATGGAATGAATGAGGGTATGTTTTAAGTAATAATTAAATAACCATAAAGGCAAGAAAAATATAATATATATCATAAAAAAATATTTTCCACCTTAATTACTACCCATGAGGGGATCTAAAGGGAAAAATGCAATATCCTTTCATGAGGCGGTAGTTTTCCGAACACAAAAATGTTAAGTTTGTTACACATTAAATGTAGTTGCGTGGAAGTGTACGTCACAAAAATATAATAAAAAAATCTCAGTATATTTAGAATATTTATTTTATTATTTAATCATGTAATTAGAATATTCTAAAAGAATGTTAATGAAATTGATACAAAAGATCTTATAGAAGGATATTACCTCTACATTTGGCAAAATCTCTTGTTTTCACTAAAGGGATTCATTGATTGGATTTATGCAAAATGAGTGGATTATAGGATGAATATTGTGATGTTCATAGGAGATTTATTCTGAGTATTGATTAGCCAAATTTTCTTGAGATGTCTGTATTAGTGGGTGGTGTGAGTAAATATTTATAGTAAAGGAGTGGGATTCTTGTAAATTTTTTAAAAGTGAATTAACCCCCCATTTTTTACATGTCAAGTGGGAGTATTAATGTCCCAAATCAATGAAAATATAGTATAGGGTATGAATATAAACATACAATGTATTTTTGGACAAGATTTAGTTAATTGTTTGCCTTATCATTAAACATTAGTACTTTGATAAGCTAATTTTTCTCTTAATCGATCTAATTAAATTTTATCACATTTAATAATAATTTTGGTAAAAAAACAACATTGAACTAATAATACATTATAAATTACTATTTTTAAAAATATATAATACATTTTTTAAATTCTAATCACTTAATTGGAAAAATTGATTTAAAACTAATACTAGAGGTGTGTTGTTGTCACGAACCAGCCTTTGTTGACCCTAAACTGGTGACCTAGGGCAGCCCACGACAAGTCCCAAGAGGGATTCCCAATCCTCCCAAAATGGAGAAAAGTGTCGAGGGAATAAATAGAGTACGCAAGGTAATTATTTTTCCAAAATATAAACAATAAAAAAAACAGCGGAATGAAATGGACAACCCAAAATACATTTACATTAAAAATGAAATGAACATTATTTGTACAAGAAATGTAATGTACGGCTATCCCAAAAACTCATATGACCAAACTAAATAACCAAGTAACTACATGTGATCCCTCTGGTCACTCTCTAACACAATGATCACATGTCACCCAAGGCGATAAAACTCAAGATGAAACCTCTAGAAGGTCTAAAAATTTAACAAGACTCTAGGCATGAGAATTAAAACTCAGTAGGTTAGATCAATATTCTATTACCAATGCACATCATTTAAAATAACTGAAACATCAATTTCATGTTTTAAATAATGGATATGAAGGCATTTTTTCCAAATGAGTTCCCATGTATAGAAAAATTACCAGACAAAAACCTGCATGTTTTATAAACAAGAACGCTAGTAATAATTTTCAAAGAGTTGCAACTTCAAAATGAAAATAGATTTATATTGGGATGTTGTGAAGAATGTACACTTTTAAATAAATCACACACACCTTTTAATATTCCAACCAAAAAAACTGTATTCCAATAGTGAGTACAAAATATCTATTGTGCACAAGTCACGGGAACACCCCTAGGTACTAGTCAGTTGTGAGCCCTAGGTACCTCTTATATCGGGGAAAGTAACCATAATAAATATCATTTCTTGTGAACACAATCCACTAGTAGAGAAATACCCATAACCTAGTGGTCCCCCAATAACATCATCATCATTGTTTAGTTAGTGGTTTCATCGTCCAACTGGCTACCTGTAACAGGGACCAAACCCCATGAGATCACTGACATAGTAGTACACGTCTGCCCACCTAGATAACTCGGATTCCATTTAGTACTAAATCCAGTTATAACTATTATAAAATAAAAAATTAACATCAAAATCGTATTACCAAACCATAAACACACAAACAACCTTCACACATGCATTACATTTCTTTCACGAATCAATAAAGCACTAAAAAGTTTCATAATATATTTTTAAGGTGTATAACAAGGCATTGCACATAAAATCCTTTAAAAAGTGATATTTTAAGGCCAAAAAACAACCATTAACATATCAACATAGATTTAAAGCCCCCAAACCAATTAATAAATCAATTTCAGGGACTAGAAATGGTCCCAGAAGATAGAACATGAAATGCACATAGAAACCATTTTTACAAAAAATGCCTAATGGGCCTTTAAGCCTTCCTCAAAACTAACATATAACTAAGGAATGCATTTCAAATTTATTAAGGAGGTCTATAAACAGTACATAAATAATAAAAACACATTAATAAATCCATTAAAACACCCAGGATACAAATTCAAAACACAACCATTTTAACATGGATTCCAAATGGTCCATTTTCCAACAACTCAGGCCAAAACATGTTATAAACCAAAACCCATTTTTTTATAAAATCAAATAAAAATTGGAAAAAAATAAAAGGATCCCAAAATAACTTTTTCATGCTTCAATTTTATTTATAAATCCAAACATATTATTTTAAATTTCACTAGAAACATAAAATATTACCGGTCAATTTACCAAACAATTGGCATGCACTAGTTCACAAAACAACTAATTTTTATCACTTTAAAAGGGATAAAATGCGATTTTCATGCCATATATTTATTCAAGATAATGAAAAATATTTAAAATTATATAAACTAAGTAAAAAATCTGATGGAATGATTTATCAAATAAGAGGACTACACATTTATACCGAAATAACTATATTTTTAAACAAAATAAGGCACAAAACATCATTTGCACCCAAAATAATTAAAAAAAAGGTTTAAAAGAAGAAAATTTCACATAAATAAGTTTATAACATCATTATAATGATGAAACATAAATGATAAAGTCTTGTGAAAGGGATATCCTACCACAAATCTGTGGCAGAAAGGAAACGCACAACCGAATTCACCTGATGTGGTTCCCAACACTATAGATATATGAAGGCCCACCCTAAATGAACCAAAAAACATAAAAAATGTTTCCAAAATAGTTTCCTAGGGAGTTCATAACCAGGGTATAAGAGGAAACAAAAATAAAATGGAAGGATAAGTAAGAGGGAGAAGAAAGGAGGGGGAACCACACCAAGGAAACTAAAGGACTCTTTATCCTCCCATATATCTGCACACCAAGAGGAAAGGTGATGTATTGGATGATCTTGTAGATTCTCCATAGGTATAGAAGAACTAGGGAAATTTGATTTGGGCTAAATACAGTGAAATATTAATGATTTAAGAAAGTAACAATTTACCTTAAAAAATATGGACGATTTCAGGAATCTTGAGACTTTTCGCCCTAATACTCAGCTAAGATGAGATCCAAAGAGTAAATAATAGAAAATGTGGGGGGGTTAACCTAGGTATCTTGGGATCTATTGATAGGTTTAATCATAAAAATATTTCATAAAATACAAAATATAGAAAATAAAAAAATTATTTTTTCAAAACTAGAAATGGGCCCATGGGCTGGCCCAACACTTTAATAAATAACCCAAATTCACTATGGTTATTAATTTTTAATGGGTATAAAAGGATATGTAAGTTATAATATTCTAGGGGAGGAAAAATAAAAAGTGTAATCAGTAAAATATAGATGTAACCACCCTTTCTACAACCCCCCCCCCCCCAATAATTGAGGTGCCCAAATATAGATGATTAGATATATATGACACTTAAAAACTAAAAATTTATCACACCAAAGACCCATGAAAAGGATTAGGATTGCCTATAAATAAGATCAAAAAAATGACATGAAAAACCAGGTGTGACAATTCTCCCCACCATTAATTTTTTCCACCCTTGAAAAGACAGAACACTTTCCAGCTGAAAGATCAGCACCTAAGGATTCCTTATCAAACTGATCCAACCTATAAATTCAAGTAAATATCATTCACAATTAAAGGATCTTATACCTCTTTCCTCAAAAAAATACCAACTCACAACCACTTCCTGGGAATCAACTGATGGATAGAGTCACAACCTCCATAATAAAATTAAGAACCAGATTATTGGGCCTTCTTCCAATGAACACAACGATCACCCAAACCAAATATTCAACTGGATTCAAAAATGGACTCCACACCATTAAAAAAACTAGCACTATACATGTTCTTAGGATAAAAATCCACGAGACCCATGGTGGGTCTCCCCGCCATTAGGAACTAAATAGAAATGAACAAACAAGAATTCCACAAGAATTATAATCGTGAATCACTCACAAAATCCAAACAAATATCTCTTGTAATTACCTACCAAACCATGTTGAGACGAACACAAAATGAACATTTAATCTCTCCGCTCTCGAATGGGGGTGGCAGGAACTGGTCCAACACTCTCTGTACAGATCCAAACACCCCACTAATTTGGGTAGTGAGGTAAGGGGACACAATCATTGGGCCATTGAAACCAAAAATTAAACAAATGAACTACCTTGCTGAAATGGTAGAGGTATGAGATTATCAATACTACCCAAAATCATATGACTCCTGAATATGCTCCAGCTTCACTCAGAATCCTCTGGATGGAGCTCTGTTGGATGAAGCATCTCTTGCCTCGCATTCAGGCTTTGATAATCCCAAACTTTTTCTACATCCCTTAGTTACACACAGTACAACAAAACACTCCTTGGAAGAAAAAAAGATCAAGAGATACCATGAAACTCTCCTCATCAACAAAATTTTTTTACCCAAACAAGAACATGGAGATGCACAACATAATTTTCTCCCACTCAAAATGAGGAGAAGAATGAACAAGGCATAGAAAAACATCCACTAAACACCACCAAGCACAACTTCTACAACCAAGAGAATCCCCATAAATGGAAGGCACTTTAAATCGCACCCAAAAAACTCTCTATTTCAACAAACAGGCTACGATATCATTATAGGAGGTGGATTTAACATTTGAAACAAATAATTAGGTTGAAAAACTTGGTAGCGTGCCAACAGAGAACCATATATGGCCACATCACAACATTCAACACATCTTTAGAAACCCACTGAACGTTACCCCAAAACTGAGCCACCAACAAGATAACATCTCAAGATGCCACAAGAGTATAAATTCTGGATCATAAGGAAGCATACTGAATAGACAAAACTTCTAATCCAGAGGATAAACCATCCACATAACCTTTGGTTTATAAATAAATACCACAATTTTTCAGCAAAAACACTATTGAAAAACAATCTAACATGGTGGACTTTCACATTCACCAATGATGTTTCATCAATTATCACTCACATGAACATTTTCATGCCACCCTAGCCACCCAAACACCATGCCATATAGGACAACCTTCAAGATATCTATAAAACCATGCATGTGAGCACCGATGAAAACAAAAAATGATAAAACAAAAGAACATCATTCCAAAAATCATGAACCTTCCAAATGAACACTAACCACCAAGACAAAAACCCTTTTCAAATTTCACAAATCAAACCATACTTAATCAAGAACCATTTTCTTGATATCCTACCCTTTTTCATTTTTAACAACTTTTAAAACAACTAAGATATTACCAACAACCCCATCATATTTTCTAAAATTCATCATGGTATCTTTTCATAATCTGATGTCCATTGAGACTAGTACCCTTTCTAGGAAAACACTAACCACTAAAAACCAATTTCCAAAACCAATTAATCAGATTAAAACACTTTTCAACATCCCAAAACACCCCATTCAAAATAATGTTTCAGAATCACCTTAAAAATATTCACACTTTCAATAAAATTTATTTCAACAAACCACATGTTCAGATTTAAATCACTTCTAATTCCTCCCATAACATTGTTTCAAAAAAATAAAAAACTTCTAAAACCATTCTTATAATTAATTTTTGAAAACCCCTTTTCCAATTATCTGAAACCAAACATTCATTTAAAAAACCATTTTTACAATTCTCGTAGAAAAATTTTCAAAACAAAAAATCAGAATTCAATAATCTTCCAATAGTCCCACAAAAAGGGAACTAGTTTTGGTGGTTGACATGACCATATGATTGGCGGAAATATGTCAAAAAAACACCAACATGGAGTGAAATATTAGGATGATTCCACAGATCTAAATGTCTTTCCAGACCCTATGAGCTCACAGATTTCATTTGTCACACTCCCCTTGTCATATCCCAACACCAAACAATCAACAAGTACAAAGGACACTAATTAAACTGAACTTCCTTTGGAAACCTGAGGATCAGAATGAGCGAGATTCCGCAGTGCTCTTCCTGCACTAACCCCTCAAGTCCCAACAATCCTACTCCATATACTTTGACATCCCCAAAAAAACAAGGGTGCTCTAAAAGGAACGGTATGCTAAGAGTCGACCTCCTCTAATAACATTTTGTCACGAACCAGCCCGAGTCGACCCTGAACCGGTCTCCTAGGACAGCCCGCGGCAAGTCTCGAGTGGCATTCCTGGTCTTCCCGGTATGTCGAAAAGCACCAAGGGCGTCAGTAAAGTACACAAGGGAATGATTTATCCCAAATATAACCAATCCGACAAACTGTGGAAACAAATGGACAACCTGAATTAAATTTATATAAAAATTGAACTAAACATTATTTGTACAAGAAAATAAAAGTAACTCTAAACAAACAACTCAACTTACCAAACAATTTAATCATCCTACTACATGTGACCCCTTTGGTCACTCTCCAACATAATGATAACATGTCACCCAAAGCGATTGAACTCACCCTAAAACCTATACAAGGGATAAAAACAGAAGAAGACTATAGGCATGAGTACTAAAACATATTAGGTTATCCCAATATTATATTCCCAATGCACATATATTAAAATAAATGAAAAATAAATTTCATGTTATAAATACAATATAGAAAGGTATTTTTTCCAACTGGGGTCCCATGCTAAAATTTTTTTAAAAGAAAACAACTTTCATTTTTATAAACAAGAATGCAACTAGCAATTTTCATAGAGCTTCAATTTAAAAATGAAAATAGTTTTAAATATGATTTATTTAAAGAATGTAAATTTTTAAATAAATCACAAAAAATACTGAATTTAACAACCAAACAAACCATATTCTGATAGTGATTACAAAATATCCAATGAGCACAAGTCACGGGAACACCCCCTGGAACTATTTATTTGTGAGCCCTATGTACCTCATATCTCTATGAATGTAACCATATTAAATATGTGTTCTCATGCACACAAGCCACTAATAGGGAGAATACTAATAACCTAGTGTCCCCAAAACAACATCATCATCCTATTTTAGTTTGTTTTTTCATCGTCAAACTTGTTAGGTGAAACAGGGGCCAAACCCCATAGGATCACTAGCATACTAGTATACGTCCGCCCACCTAGATACCTGGTATTACATTTAGTGCTCAATAAATTTACACATATTACCAAATACAATTTTCACATAAAAATCAAATTAACAAACCATAAACACACAATCATCCCACAAACATGCTTCACATTTCATTCACGAATCAATCAACCAGTAAAAAGATTTGTAAAACATTTTCAAGGAGTATATCGTGGCCTTGAACATAAAATCCATTAAAATGCACATTTAATGCCAAAAAACAACAATAACATATAAAACTATAGTTTTAATCCCCAAAAACAATTAATAAATCAATTTCATGGACCATAAAATGGAACAAGAAGATAGAACATGAAATAAACATGGAAACCATTTTTACAAAAAATTGCCAAATAAGACTTTAATCATTTCTCAAAACAAACATTTGACAAAGGTATGAATTTCAATTTTATTAGAGAGGTGAATAAAAAAAATTAAAAGAAGAAACAAAACATTCATAAATCCATTAAAACACTCAGGTTATGTATTCAAAACACAACCATTTTCACAGGCATGCCAAATGGGCAATTTTCCAGCAACTCGGGCCAAAACATGTTGTAAACCAAAACCCATTTATTTTTACAAAAAAATACATATTGTAAAACAATAAAAGGATCCAAAAATAAAATTTTTCATCTTTCCAGTGTATTTATAAATCCAAACAAATCATTTTTAATTTCTCTTTAAACATAAAATCCAACTGGGCAATTTACCCAACACATGACATGCACTCTTTAACAGAACATCATATTTTAAGAACTTGAAAAGTTTTAAAATACCATTTTCATGCCATAAATTTAGTCAAGATACAGAAACATATGAAAAATAATATAAACTAGGTGGAAAATCTAATGGAATAATTTATCAAATAAGAGGAGTGCACATTTATACAAAAATATCTATATTTTTTTTACCAAAATAAGGCATAAAACATCATTTTCCCACAAAAAATTTAAAATAACGGTTTCAAATCAGAAAATATCATATAAATAAGGTTATTAAAACATTATAAGGATGAAAAATAAATGATAAAGGCTTGTTAGTGGTATATCCTCCCTCAAATCTGTGGCGGAAAGGAAATGCACACCCAAAATCACCCACTGATGTTCCCAACACTCTAGATCTATGAAGACCCACCCTAAACAAACCAAAACCCATAAAATTATTCAAAAAAAGTAACATATGGATTTCATGACCACAGTTGAAGATAAAACCAAAATAAAATGGAAGGGAAGGAAGGGGGAGATGAAAGGAGAGGGAATCTCACCTTGGAAACTAAAGGACTCTTCATATTCCCTTAGATCTGCAACCTTAGTGGAATGATAATTTCCTAATAAGTTTTGGAGATGCTAATTATGTCTGGAAGAACCAAGGATATTTTATTTGTGGGAAAAAAGTGTGAAATATGAATGATTTATGAAATATTCAATTTACCTTAGATAATTTGGATGATTTTAGGAATCTTGTGTCTTTGTTCCATAATAATCAGCTAAGCTAAGCTCCAAAGAGTGAAAATCGAAATTGGTCATTCTCATAGGTATCTTGGGATAGATTGGGAGGTTTAATGACCGAAAAAATCAATAAATATTAATGATATAAAAGAAAAAAAATATTTTTTAAAAAACTGTAAATGGGCCCACTGGCTAGCCCAACACCTAAATAGATAACCCAAATTCACCATGCTTATTAATTATTAATGGGTAAAACAGGATATGTAGGATTTATTTTTTTAGGGGACGAATAATATAAAGTTCAATGTTTCAAAAAAATTTAAGAAATGTAGGATTCAAAAAAAAAAAAAATAAGTTTTTTTAATATGGAAATGGGCTCACGGTTTGGCCCAAATCATGATTTAACCACCCTTTCTACAAAAACTCCCCAAAATGAATTGAGGCACCAAAATTTTGATGATTATATATAGATGAAACTTCAAATCACAACATTAATATCAACCAAGACCTAGGAAAAGGATCTAGATTTCTAATGAACAGGATCAAAACAAAGACATAAAAAACCCGGTGTGACAGTCGTGACAACATGTTTTAAAAAAACATGTTTAAGAGTTTGGAATGTTTTGATATCAAATTTAAATGTGAAATTGGTTCCAATGAAATAAATTGGATTAAATGTTTTAAAATTTATCAAATTTCACAGTAAAAAATTAAAATATAATTTTTCAATATAAATAGTATAGATTAAAAAGTAGTTTTGAATTAAAAGCATGCATTTTTCAATATTCATTCAAAAAATGATATTTTTCAGAAAAAATCCATAAAATTAAACCTAATATAATTTTTATATTATGAATTAAAAGATTATGTTCATTTATAAATATTATATTTTCTTAATTTTCTAAAACTAATTTTATTATTGTTCATATATGTAATTAAAATGAAATTATTTTGGAAAATTATATTTTCAAACATCTAAATGATTTACCAAAAAATTATATGTTTTATTATCAATATTTTTTAGTTTTATAAAAACATTGTAAATAATATTTATAAATTAGATATTACTATTCATATTAATAATTTTGAGGTCTGTTTGATAGCTATATCATTTAAATAATTATAATAATAAAATTATGTTTCGTAGAAACTCAGTGTTTCTTATAACACAAGACAATTTATTTTTTCATTTCAAGAAAAGATAAAATGTTGTATCATATAATTATATCTTAACTTGGTGTAGCTTTCAAAGCATTAAATAAAAAGAAAATATATTTATTCAAGAACAGGCTTATAAAAACTCGGGGTGCTACAATATTCATTTGAGAACATTTTTTACAAAGACAATATTTGATAAAAATTATTTTAATGTATCATATTAGAATAATAATGGATTATTTAAAACATTTTAATGAAAAAATAAACACAAAAAAACATAGTTTATCAACTAAGGGGAGAAATAATGTAAATTTTCCCTTAAAAACATTGATTTTGTTTCGTGATAACCTAAAGAGAGGAAAAAGAAATGAACTTATGTATTATCCAAAAATAACCATAAGATAAAAAAATTCATGGAATTACTAAGAGTTATATCCTAAATTTTCATCATCAGATACTTAATCATAGACAATACCAATAAATAATGAGATTGTATCATAATCCCTTACCTTCTCCAATGGCCCGAAGACCTTCATTTTTATTGATTTTTCATAACACACAATTCAAGGGGTGAGGTGGAACCCATACAAGGCCTGTAGGAATAAGTATTTCATGGCTGATAGGATATAGATGAATTAATTTCCCATAGGCTTCAAACATTACATACAACCCAGACTAAACACTTAGAAGTACTCCTCCCCAACATCTTCATTGTAAAATTATCTTTCTACCTTCACTTGGTTATTCGGCTAGGCTCTCTCATGCATACACAGGCTTGCCCTAATGGCAGGTTCCATACCCTCTCATTCTTCCAATCTATTTTTCTTCTGTTATGGTGAAATATCCTTGCTCGTCCCTCTCCTGATGTTTGTTCATTATAGGTTTTTTGGTTTACATCTGCACTTAAAGTGTCCCGAAGTACTTGTGGTCACTCGAAGGACTTACTGACCTGAAGTCCTGGGTGGCCCGATGGCCTTAAAGGACATGAGGACCAAATCGGTGGCCCAAAGGCCCAAACAAGGGAATATTACCAGTTTCTACAGTGCCAAATAGTTCCTGCTAAAATTCCAGCTAAAGAACTAAACATTTCCTACTACAACACCTCCTATAATAACATATAAATAATTCTCCACCTAGATTTGATCATGGGTCACCTAGACGCACTTAAAGTGTCCTCACCAACTGGTTTGAGGCTCATATGCACATAATCCCTTACCTCAAGTCCAAATTCCTCTATACATGTTTGAGAATTATATATAATAATGATTATTTTATTTTATATATAATAAAAACCATAATAATATATATATCAGAAAATATATTATTTTGTTGTATTTTTTTATAACTCCTTTGTTGAAAATTCATTACTAAGTTCACTATTCATAGTAAAACTACTTTGTTTTCATGTATGTTTTAGTTCAATAGTTTTGGTCCTTGAAATTTAATCAAGGTAACATCATCTATATATTTTTAACTATAATATAATTATCATATTTCTTCACTATATAATAATTTAGATTCATCCATATATGTTAGTGAAAAAAATTAATTCCCTTGTTCATGGAGCTAGTAGGCCGTACGTACTCATGAACATTGTTTGTGTTTTTTGTTGACATATTTAAATAAATTTAACTAATAGTTCACCTTTAAAAAATAATTATTATATTCTATAAATCATATATATTCATAAAATCTGACATTATTATCATCCATGTAAAATGGAAATGAAAAATGAATCTCATCACTTCGTATAGGTATTAGTCCACAGGTACCCACAAACGACATTATCGTTCTCTAACAAATTAGAAGATAACTTGGTTGATATGATATTATAACTATAGATGTTTAATTATTTAATAAATTTCATTAGTATGAATTAAATCCATCATTCCATCCACCAGTGATAGATAGTGATGGAAAACAAATTATATCTGGTCATGAGGCGGTAGTCCATCGTTCACATGATCCCCATTTTTATATTCCATTTTTTGGAAGAGGTAATGGATATACGTTATTATATAAGGAGAATAAAATATAAGTATATTTTATATACTATAATTATTTTATTTATATTATTAATACTTAATTCATGGTTATAAAAGAAAAAATAAAAGAGAATGTTCTTGGAGAGGACAATTTATTTCCCCTAGAAAACCACTGTTGAATCTCTTATTAGGGTCCTTAGGGTTTGTATTTTAGGGGAAATAACATGTAAAACCTGAATAAGGATAATTTTTTGTGTTTTAGGTTGGGATTTTCAAGATAAATGGATTAATATGCATGAATTAGTGGGGGGTGAGGTACCCTCTTATAATTGAGGTGAGTGGCAAACTTTTAATTTTTTCAATGTTTTAAAATAATGTAAATTTTATATATTGGATAAAATGATAAAAAATAATCATATTTATAGGCGATAAGGTTAAGGTATATATCCATTAAACCAATGGGGGTTCATTATGTGTATAGTACATTTTAACCCTTATCTTTCTAGTTTAACCCATGGTGAACATATTTTAACCTTAACCATGGTATTTGATTTTTAATGATTTGAATGTCAAAAATGATAAAAAAACTATGTTTAGATTATTAATTAATATTAAATATTAACATTGAAATTAATAAATTCATTCTATTAAATTCAACATGAATAAAGTTAATAATGAAATTTAAAATCAAACATCAAAAAGCAACTAAAAGAGTTCTTCCAAATATTATTTTCCCTAAGTGTAATAAAGTTTATATCATAATTCAGTATAAAATATATTAAAATGAGATTATTGTGCTAATAAAAATATAGTTTTACATTTACTTAATTTATTAAAAATGTAACACTGCAAATTCATTAAACAAAGAGATATCTTTTAATAAAAATCATTATTTTCACTATTCATCAAAAATAATGCTTTTCAAAAAATTCAAAAATAATTAATATAATATATATTCAATAAGACTATTTAAAAAAATTAGTTCATACAAATCTTCTAATAGTGAAAAAATTAATTTTAAAACAAGTGTGAAAAATGTGTTAAACCTTCTTTTTAGAAAAATAGAGTTTTTTAGCATAAAAATGGATGTATTCCAATACCAAGCCAGAAATAAAAAAATAATAATAATGATAACACATTATATTGACTATATAATATATATATTTAATTAAATTAATTCACGAATAGGGATTAATTTATTTTATTTATATAAAAATACATTTTTCATATGAAAATAATTTCTCAAACTAACATTTCTTTTACATTAAAATTATATTTATTTTAATTTCTAATAAATTAATAACCAATGAAATCATATTTACATAAAATAATTTTTATTATTTAGATATTCCTTTTCAAAACCCAAAATTTAATGGTTAGGATATAACATTATACAATATTACTCTTCATTTAGACTGAGGGTTTTGTGTATCACAATCTATGAATGAAAACAAATATGTAAATATAAATAGACGTTTAAATCACTAGGTTTTATAGAATAGATCAATATTCTTATAGAGTAGGTATTTAAGGGAATAAATTTCCTAATCTATGTTTTAATCATCATAGGTGATAGATTTGGAACCAAATATTTGGTAGGTGTATCTATTTAAGGTAATTTTTTATGTCTTACCAATAAATTTCTATCCTCCTTGGTTTTGGGTTGTTTAAATATCCATTTATATGATACATAATTTATGTTTATTCTATGTTTTCTATGATTAAAATATTAGTATAGTAATATGATTTTTTAAAATGGGGTTTCCAAATGGGGGTGGAAAGTGATCACCCCAAATAATTGAAAAATGTCTTCAATAGGATGTATGGTTTGAAATAGAATTATAGAATGGGTTTTGAAATGGTTTTCTATTGTGAATTTTTTTTGATAAAATGGGAATGATTGGGTATGTCATTGTTTTTTTGAATTGATTTGATTGTTTGGAAGTTTATTTCACATTTTGTAGGCATCATGTAGCACATGGGTTAACTCAGGTGTGAGTGTGGGGTTATATGAAGGATCATGAAATCCTTTTAGAAGGAAGAACACATGATATTCACATTTTGGTTTATAAGGGACCATTAGGGTCATTGGTTTGGAATACCATGAGAACATCCATTTCACAGAGAGATGCAGTGATATCTCTTGGTGTTGATTCCTTCTAAGTCTATGAAATCTTAAATTTTGTTTAGATATCTTGAATACCATATTTAGACTCACTCACATTTTAACCTTATGGTTTATGACCTATGTCCACTTAGTGTTGCAGTTTTGATCATTATATGTTTTTTTGTATTTTTTCCATGTTATTATGATATCATGTTTCTTATTCCCATTTAAATTTTTATGGTTATGTGATGATGATAATGCTCCCCATTTTTATGTAATGTTGGATATGTTGAGAATTTTTTGTTGTTTATCCGTGTTTATTTATTTGAATCTTCTTGAGAAATGTTTTGGTAGAAAATTTTCATTTAAATGGAAAACCAAATAGATATCCAAGGTTAGGTTGAAGGATAAATGTTTTTAAATATGTTCAGTCTTGGAAAGTGATTTCAAGCTATTTTATTATTTTTCATTTATAATATCCTCAAATAGATTCTTACTAGTTCCTAATTGATATATATCTCACGCATTATATGTGAATTTGTGAATATGTAGATTTTGATTTCTATGACATAGGAAAATTCAAGTGCACCATGTACCTAGGTGGCCATTTTCATAACCATCGTTAATCATTTTATGGATGATAAATGGTCTCACTAGGATTGGATTATGCAGTTATTTTTTTGGGATTTTGGTCCCCTTTTGATTTTTATTGAAAGTATAGGGCTTCACCCCCATTTAATTTTACTTTTGATATATTACTTGAGATACCATGTATATTTCATTTTATGGTGTGTTTGGTATATAGTGTATTTGTGGTTGTTTTTTGCTCAAACATTAAAATACCACATTAATCAAGTTATTTATTTATACATATTTACATTAATGATATTGGTGTGTCAATACCATTTCATGGGTGGGTCATGTCGATTTACCATGGGTGAAAATAATCCCAAAAGTTTTTTCATTATTCATAGTGCTTGTTAATATCCTGTGGTATTCGAGAGCACGCATCAGGCCATGTACCGTGATAAATCAAGGAATGGATATGGTTGAAGGCAGTCAATAAAGTTTTTTTTCTTTATAATGGTATCATATGTAAGTTTTATTTGAGAGTCAGTGGTATACTAGATCTAGTATCATCAGGGCTCGGGAGATAGGAATGAGGGATTTCCTAGCTAGATTTTCTTCATGTAGGACCTCATGTTTCCATGGGTGGTATGGGATTGTGTTTTTGTCTTGATCCCAAATAATGGATAAATAGTATTTAGATAATATTTATGTTTTTTAATACCCATGATACATAAAAGGTGGAATTCACTATGTATTCCTTGGTAAGAACAAGTAATAAGTGGTGGGAGATAATGGTTCTTTTGAAGAGGTACACAGATATACCTTGGACCATGTTTATAGTGGATTTCAAATAGAATTTATTCCACAGTACATTGAGGGAGTTTAATTCCCTTGAGTTCAAGATGTTCGATAGGGGGGATCATTTAGAGATGAAGTATGATTCCCATTCTATTGAATTGGTTCAAGTTTACCATATCTTATCATGAATTATTAAATTATGTTTTGGTTATTGATATGGTCTAGTGGCCAAATATTTGGATGATTTACATTGTTCTCAGTGTACCCACTTATTTATAAGTGGTTTAAAATATAGTTATGAACGATGTTTATTTTAATGGTAAGGCATGTCTCACTATTTTTATTTTAGTGGGAATAATCCAGAGTTATTCATATTTTTACATGTAGAAGTGATAGGGTCATTACTAGGGTAATGGTAAGAATGTTCAATAGGTGTCAGGTACAAACCATGTGGCTTCCATGGGAAACAAACCCATATGATTTTATTAGTGAAGAATGGGTGTACAAGATAGGCCAAACTATCTAGAGACTCTGAGAGAGTTCCACGAGAATGGGAATCTAGGAAATTTAAGTGATTCTATCAATTTGGTTCATGGGGGAGTGAATCATACTCTACACTCCCAAAATATTACCAGGTGTAGTATAAGGAATATAATGGTAGAGGATCTCATCCTCAAAGAAAAGAGTATTATCACTAGGGGAATAAGTATTAGGGCATGTGTAAGCTCAAATATATCCATTTAACTAAGGATATACCAAAGGACTTGTATTTTGGGATGGCTTCCATGACAAGTACATTGTTTTTTTCATCTTCTGGAGAATCTTTCCCTTTCATCATAGTTACATACAATTATTTCATTTCATTTAGGATTATAGATTAATTGGATGTATTGGTGGAATATATTTGGGTTTTCAAGGATATTCTAACTCAAATGGGATGGAAAAATGAGATGGGTTTGATGCTCCCTGAGTGTTGTCTTCTGATAGCTGCAATGAAAGTGTTCTAGGAGTTCCTTGATTTAGAACTGTATGTTTTTTACCTCTTCATTAGCATGGATTATATGATAAATGTTTACGTATATATTTGTTTTTATCACCACATGTTCAGTTAATTTCTTTTGATGGGATCCCTCATGTATTTCAAGGGGAGTAGGATCTGTGACTAGGGAGTGAATAATTGGTTTTTTCTGAGATATTTTGGATATATTGTCCGTTTTCATGGTTGTTTTTTTAATAATTCTATGAAATGTTATCTGGGTGATATTATAATGGTTTTGTATAGTTTCCCGTATGTGTTTGTAGATGATTTTTTGGTATTTCCTCCATACGGATATGTTGGGTATACTATCAACATGCTCCTCTGAACAAGCTTGATTTCCTAGTCTCCTTATATGATGTATCCCGTGGAGATGAAATAATTAAAAGAAAGTCTATAAGATCACAAGGTACATGTATTATCATTCTTAGTGTGTCAATATGGACTATGACTTTGCATTTTATATCGTAATCCTAACATGGTGGATTTGAAAAATAATTACATTTTTCGGATAAATGATGATCTCTTTGATTCGCTGAGGGGAGAATGATGGTTCTAAAATTTCAAAATGAGATTTGGGTACCACTTATTGAGTGTATTAGAAGGGGATATTTTAAATACTAACATTCAATGTCAGTATGAACATTATTATAATTTGGTTATGACATTTGTGGTTAACTGTTTTCATACGGTCTTTAAGGAATTGATGAACTAAATCTGCCAGTACTTTTTGGGCTCTATCATGGTCATTCTAGTAGATTAAATCTTACTGTATTTAAATATATAGGAGGACCATGATAACCATTTGGATGATGTTTTCATATTTCTGATAGATTATCATCAACATTCCATGTTTCTTATGTGCCATTTTAGGATGCGGGATGAAATTTTTTTGGTCTATATGTTTTCCAATGTAGGAGTTTCAACGGATCCATAGAATGTTCATATAGTCAATTCTTAGGAATAACCTAAAAACATGTTTGATATCCATATATTTTGTGTGGATGTTCAGGTAATATATATTTTTTTACGTACCTACCTATGATATATTCCCCTTGAAAACAAGAAAAGAAACAGGATGATGTCTGACTAGGTTGATAAGTATCATATCTATTTTGAGTCGTTGTGGACCTATTTCCCATCTATTCTAGTATAGATTATTCCCAATCCTAATATCTTATAGTGTGTGTTCTGATTATTACAGTGTGGTTTTTGGATATGTTATGCTATAGGATGACCATGTGGTAGTCTATGGTTGATGGTATCTATAGCCACATGAGTGTAATTATCCCACCCATGACCTCAAATAAGAAGACATGATGCATGTGTTGAAATCATTGTAAAACTACATATTCATGGTGTGTTTCCTGTTTAAGATTTTTCATAATAATAAGAAGTAAATTTTATCTAAGAAGCCTTTAAACCTCAGATAAATATGTTGGACTAAATATCCTTAGAATTTTTATTTGGACATCAGTTATATTCCCATGAAGGGAAACTTTATCATAGCTTTTTTGAGAAAGAATCATCCAGTATAAACACTTCTACAATCAGAATATGAGTTGGTTCTAATGAGTCTATTTTTGGATATGAGTATATATGTGTAGGAGGATGGAGAGTGTCTGTTTTTGTCTAGTGGTAAGGTCTCACCCTCACTTATTTATTGGGGCAAGATTGGGTATGTATCTAACCACATGTTTTAGAATATTAGTAGTACATATGATTATGGAGAGACCTCCGTTGATTTTCCTTTTTATCACAATAGTTATATCTTTTTATGATGTTTTTGGTTCTTATATTGAACTTGAGATAAATGGTAATATAAGAGGCAAATAATTCTAGATGGGTTGTGAACCTTTGGGTGATCAAAATGTTTTATACCTTAAGGGGCCAGTATAGGTGTCTTGAGATGAGATATAATATTAAAGAATTCATTTCAAGGTGTTCAAATTTCCATAGCCTCAAATATGAGAATAAGAGTATAGCCAATATATTGTAGCCACATCCTATTGAACATTTAAATTGGTAAAATATATTTTTGGATTTCATGATTTGGGAGACCCATACCTAGATTGGAAGGGTTCCATATAGTTGATTATAGATCATATAAAAATTTCATCCCAAATTCCTCCAAACTAGTGTCCATCCAAGTTAGAGGACTTTATATGACTCTACATTAGAGAGGTGGTTCAACTTTATGGAGGTCCCTCAGTGGTTGTATCTAATGGGGATTCCCATTTCACTTCTCATTTTTGGAAGGTACTCCAAGAAGTATTGGGAAACAAGAAGATCTTGAGTTCTATATGTCACCCAAAAATGGATATTTAGTATGAGTGGACCATTCAAACCCTCTTTGGAGATGTTGTGTGTGTGTGTGTGCTTAAATATGGTGGTTTCTGGGAAGGAAACCTATTATTGTATGAAATTTTTTATAATAAATTTTATCACACATCAATCAAGATATACCCATTTTAGGGGTTGCATAGGTGTCTATGGATGTCTCTATTCTATTGCGGTGAGGAGGGGGAGCGTTCCTTGATAATCTAGAAGATGACGGTGATAGTTTGATTGATTCAAAAACACTTCTCAATATTGCATTGTCTCCAAAGGTAATATACCGACCATCATAAAAATCATTGAACTTTCAGGTATGTGATATGGTGTTTCTTTAGGTTTTAGTTCTGAAGGGATACCATTTCAGGTATGAGAAGGTAAAGATGGTGTTTTGTTATTTCTATACATTTATAATTTTTGAGAGACTTGGGAAGATAGAATATTTGTTTGAGTTTCCACCATGGTTGGACATGATCCATTATGTATTCCATGTTTACCAGTTGAAGAGATACCATCTCGACACATTTCATGCGTTTGAGTGGGAAGATGTTGAGGTTGAGTCGGATTCCCCCTTGGTGGATAATCATGTTCATGTGTTAGACTATCGGAACATGGTTCTTTTTATCAAGTTAATCCATTTAGTCTATTTTTAGTAAAATCATGGTGGAGAAATTCATGGGACATGGGTATGGCATGGATTGGTGAGCGATAAATGGACTAACCTTTTTTTAGATGAAGACTGTGGAAATTATAGGGGAATAATGTGGAATTATGGTTAGTTTTTAACACCATCTATCTCATAGGTATGTGAAATTTTGATTTTTATTTACAATTTGGATTTCCATTATTGCTTCTAGGTGATTACATTTGAAAACCCCAATTTTAGGGGATACAGAACATGTTACATGATTAACAAAAAATATGTCTAACTATGAGACTAATGATGAGAGGGTGCTATAGTATAGGATAATATATTTGGGTAGAGTTTGAGTATGTTCTTTCAATATAAAAAATTCCCAATATAAACTAATGTGGCTTATTTTTTCAATGTAGTTTAAGCCTCATGGTTGGAACAAAATTTCCATAATCATGCTTCCATGTTGTTCAACCATATAAATCATAACAAAACATTGATTTACCATTATTCACATGTTAATTTTACACCACATTGGACCTCATTTCCTCCCATCAGCATTAAAAACTACTCACTATGATTTGGATTTCTTCTGACTTCATTTTTGGTGGATTTTCATTATAATAATTATGTTTTAGATTGAGGGAGGCACCTTTATTTACCATTTCTTCCAATTTATCTATTATTTCATTATTTTCATCCATTTTCATGGTGTTTTGTATCCATATAAGGGGTACTTATTGAATCTAGTGCATGAAATGGGGGATTTTATCATTGAATATTAGTATTGTGGAGAAATATCATAGTTATTTATGTCGGTAAAAATTGGATGAAAGGTATGTGGATCCCAATCCTGGGTATTTTTATCTATTTATAGGTATTTTCCATGGATTACCTTTAAAGTAATAAATGGAATAGGATTTATAATTAATTTTTATTCCATAATTGATGTTATTCAGGGATTGGACTCAAAATTTGAATGTTTAAAGAGGGTTTTCTAAATGTTAGTGGCAAGTGAGTAGCCCAAGTGTTTGAGAAAATGGCCTAATGTGGTTTTTTAAATATATTTCTTAAATGGTATCAGAAATGTATTTTTTATAAAATGTATTTTTTATAAAATGTATTTTTTATATAATGGTAATGTTTGTATATGGAATTTTCTTGTTAAATATAATTTAATTTTTAGAACATTCTTTGTGTTTTTGTTGGCATGCTATTTCACATGGGTTAACCTGTGTGTGAGTGAGGGGATGTTTGAGAAGGCATTAGGGACTTCAAGCAGGAAGATCAAATGTGATTAAATTATTAGTTTCCAATATACTATGAGATCCTTTTTTCTAGGAGGACCAAGAGAGTTTCCATTGTTTTCTAATTATCCATTAGGTCTCTTAGAGTTGGTCCCTAAGAAGATCATGAGAGCTTCCTATTTTTTTGTCCTAATAATATAATTTTTTAGACTCAATCACATTAGAACAATATGGTTAGAGCCCTAGGCATAATTACTCTCTCGAGGTTGATCATTGAGTTCATTATGAAATTGATTAGTGTGATTTTAATATGATATAACCCATGTTATTTGTAATCCAATTTATATAGTAATGTATTGATATTTATACTAAATATTGTTTTAACTTATTGGATATGTTGAGCATTTGATATTGTTTTTATTATTGTGTTTTTTGGATACATGTTGAGAAATATTTTATTTCAAATGGAAACCCAATGGGTTTTCAATGGTATTTTGAAGGTTTAAAGTTTTCAAAGTGTTTTACTTTTGAAAACTATTTTGAAACTTGGTTATTAATTTGAATGGTTAAAAGACTTAAATAGATTAATGGTGGAAACTTAATTAACATTGTCCCTCACACCATACATATTTCATTTTTCTAATATAGAAGTGTTTTAGGAGATAGTAAAAGTAAAGTTAACCATTCACCTGGGTGGCTCTTCTTGATTAACAATATTCATCATTTCATGATGGATACATGATCTCACTGGTATTGGAACTAGTGGAGATATTTTTTTGGACTTTGTACAAGAATGAATATATTTATTGGAATATTTTGGGTTTTTTACATTTTGGAAATACTTTTGATCTATTACTTGTGATAACATTCATATGTCCTCCTGAAGAATATTTTATAATTTGTGTTTTTTTAATTGTTTACGGTTTCTGATTTATATATGTTGTGTTACATTAGTTATTTATTTATACTGGTTGAATATGATGATATTGGAGTGTCCATCCTATTTAATGGAATGGTAATTCTAATTTACCATAGAGGACGCCATTCCCAAATGTTTTTTATTTATACCCCATGGTTTTTGAAATCCCATGGAGATCGATAACACATTTTGTTCAATGAAACGTGATGACTTAGGGGATGAGTCAGGTCGACCAAGGTTAAGTTGTTAAATATGGATTTATCTTATATAAATTTCATCCATAGCTATTTATGTTACGTTATCGAAGGGGAATTGTGAATAAATAATCCAAATATTTCATTATTAGGGATTCCCTTTTAGTTGGGGTGATTTATACTCCTGTTAAAAATAAGAATACTATTAAACTATAATCTATATAATGGAATAACTATTATAGGAAAAAATTATGAAAATATATCAAATGTATAATATTTATAACTAAGGATTCCAACTATTAATTCTTAATAGTTTCATTTTAATTATCATGAAAATAATTTCATTAATGATTATTACATATATTTTTCTTCACATTAAATGTCGTGTATATTTTAATACTGTAACATTGTACCTATAAGAAATTATAATGATTACAAATGTTTTTTAGAAATTTTTGGTGCTAATTGAACACATTATAGGTCTGTTCTATTTATAGATTATACTATATATTTTTAGGAATTAACCATCCAATTCAGATTTAATTTCAATATTTATAAAAACACACCTTCTTTTAGTTTTTTTTCATTATTTATAATAGGATTCTCATATAATATAAACCCAAAAAATACCACTCATTATCATCATGTATATGTATATGATTAAATAACTATTATATTAATGTTCTTATAATGTGTTTGACAATATGAACATAATGATCATCATATGGAATGGGTAGTTAAGTTCTCAGCTTATGAGATACAAGAATCATAAATTACAAATGAATTTTTGGAATGTTTTAATTTATAATATTTCCATCGATATTCTATATTATAACTCTCATACCATGGTCATGAATGGGTTTTGATAAATATAAATCATAATTAATTTCATTAAGATTAATTTTAGTACAATTAAGGTACTTATGGTATTTTGAATCACATTAAAAAAAATTTATTATTAAAAGATCAATTACCTCTGGTAAGAATGGACTTTATGGGGAATGGATGGCCTCAAAAATAAGGTTGTGTGACCCATCCACTATGGTATATTTGTAATACCTGAGATTTTTATGAGTAATATTTTGTTTTTATATATCATCAAAGGAATCTTTCACTACACACTTGCTTGCCTTACTTTACACGCAATCGCGACCTTCCTCGATAGCTTGCGTCGTACGCAATACCGAGTTTCACTAAACAACAATATGCTATTAAAACTAGCCGTTATGAATAGTAATAACCACTTTTTGAAATTTTATAAATTTTATTTTTCAAAATGGACTTCATTTTTGGACTCAGAATATCGAAATTAGCCTAGGGTGAAATTTTGGTATTTTTCTGAAAACTTTCAATTTTTGATGAATAGTGAAACCACTAAGTGGTATGTTAAAAACTGAATTTTGCATAAAACATAATTTTACCGCTTCTGTGAATGGAATTTCAAAAATCCGACAGACACTGTTGATATCAGTAAGTAAAATGTGGTTCAATGAGATAAAAATAATTTTTTGGTGAATAGTAACTTTGTACTTTTTTTACCGCGGTTAATAGTAAATAGGGTAACTAAGGGTAAATATGATATTAATATTACCCTAACACATGTCCTAATTCTATTGGACAAGTGTAATTTGACCAAAAACAAACTTAGAAATAAAAATATGACCATTTAGGCCCACTTGGATTAGATTAGGACATTTATTATTAATTTATTTAAAGAAGGGTTAAAATAGATAAAATCAATGTTTAATAAGTAAATCATTTTTAATATGGGGTTATACATAAGATAAATTCGACTATAAATATTAATTAGAAAGATAAAAATATTTCCTACATAATGGTATTTTATTTGTAATTTTTAGACATTATATAATTTAATTTATTTATGACACAATGATGATGCAGTAATTATCTTATTAATGAAATATTGACATAATTGATGTTATAAACACCAAAATAAATGTAATTTGAGACTTTTTATGAATTAAACTAATTTTCTAGGTTACTATTATATATTAATGTTGATTTAATCAACTTGGATCGAACATATAATTGTGTTATGACTTTCACAAAAATCGTATATCAAATAGTGTCAAAATTGACACAAAATAGTTTTTAAATCAAATATTATATTATTAATTGTTATTTTATTCCTAAAAATCTAAGGTTAGGCCAAATGACTTAGATAAGGATATATATATTAATAATAAACAATTTCAGGTTCGTTTGGCATTTTATAGTAAGTGTATTAACCATATAGTGAAAGAAAACAAAAAGACACGGTAAAAGTTAAATTATTTAACTTAGAGTTAAATCTAATTGATAAGGTTAAAATAATACCCTAAACTTGTCTAAATCCTATTGGTTGATAGGATTTCGACCCATCCCCACTTTATCTTCGAAATAAGACCCTTTGGAACGATTATAAACCGATTTTTACTTTAATATAAAATAATATTTTGAGATATTCCTAAGGTGCCCCTCTCCTCCCTTATAAAAGGGCACCTCCTCCCCCTCCTCCTCACACCAATTTGAGCACTCAAGCTCGGCCAACCCCTGCCATTTTCTCCTCTCCACTTCCCTAGAATAATCCTAGAGGTCCTGGTCTACTTCAAAGACCAATCTTAGTTCCCTAAGTGGAGGATTCAAAGAGGCGTTCCAAAGAAGAGGTAATATCCATTACCGATCTTTTCAATTTCTTTCTTCTTCAAATTCTTCTTCTTTAGTTGTTTCGTGATAAATTAATAACATCAGTATTACTTACATGTTATTATAAATATGAAACAACCCTAATTCACCTTCTATCCATCCCACGGAAAAACTAAATCACCGCGCGTGCGTACGTACGGAATACCGTCTCCACGCCGTGGTGTAATCTATTTTTCCACCATCACTTTACAAGGATGGGTATAATGGTGTAATGAGTAACTATTTATGATTATTATAAAGTAATATTGATACTGAAATAATATATATATACTCCAATACAGTTCCACGATCATAGGAACGATATCATCACTCATGCGTACGTACGGAATACCGTCTCCACGATGTGATGCGACTCGTTCTACATGATCATCATTACATAGTAATTATATAAATGAATTGAATGAATAAATATGATATATGTTACACTAATACCATTCTGGATATAAGGTATCTATAACCTTAAAAGAAGAATAAGAATGTATTCGGCAAAACACGCATAAGAACAAAAGGCAATAAAGACCCAAGTAACAAGTAACAATGAAATATTACTAACAAGAATCTAAGAATATGACCATATATGATATCATATCAATATGTATGATTCTGGAATATGTCAATAGCATTATTTAAACCATTATACAGGATATTCGGACACGTACAAAGCAAATCGGACCTAAGGTAAGGGAAATATCACAATCTCATTTTTATCCGAGATTGTTTATTCGTAAGTATTTACTGGGGTGTATTTTATCATCCACATCCATGTTTCAAAAATATGTAATATTATTTCCATCCACCTACAATTGTTTAAATCCATTTTTACCCTTCGGTGAGTTTTTAGTAAAAGAAATGAAAGGAATCTTTTGTTGTTTTTTGTACGAGTTACTTTTTGACTTTTCCGACAAAAGTACGAAGAATGTTTTTTTTAACTTATACGGCATGAATGGATTTTTAAAACATTATTTCCATAAAGCATCCTTTACAAGTTTTCAAGTTTATTTTTAATCAACTTCTATTATTTTAAAGTCGTATGACATGTTATGAAAGGGAAAATGTTTTTGAATTAGAAAGCATATTTTCCTCAAGAATGGAGTTCAAGTATTTTATCAAAATTATTTTCCATCTAAGACAATAAAAAGGTTCTGTTTTTATCCCTATTATTAAATGGATTTGATTATATTGTGATGGAAACATTTTTATGAATTCCTTTATCTTATATGAATTGTTTTATGATGTCATGTTGTTTAAGAATCCCATTTTTATTACGTGGATTACGCTATGATGTATGGTTTATGATTATGTGGCACACATAAGAAAGGATTCATTATAAGATGGGTGGGACCTATATCTCCCTCCAATGCATTGGGTAAAGGTTTTATATCTCATGAGATAGACATGGCTGGAACGGTAGGTTATACCGGTTCAGTGAAACAGGACTGGAACGAGGGTGACTTGGTTCAGAAAGGGACTTTGTCCACTAAGATTGTCTTGGCAATGAGTCATGACTAACAAGAAATGATTTTCCATGATTATGTGTGCATGCCACAATGTTTCAAGTTTCATGTTATGATTATGGGGATCTCATTTTCACTTCTATGATTTATTCCATGTTAAGATTTTATGATCTCTTTTGCAGGTTATGATTTTCAAAAAGATATGATATGATTTTTATTTCCTTTATTTTCCCTTGATGAGAATTTGAGCTCACCCTTTTATGTTTTCTTTTCCCCAGGTCAGGAAGATGGATATTAAGTAGAATATGCTAAAAGGGACCCTAGATATGATGAAATAAATTGGAGACACTGTAGAAGATTTATGAACCAGTTGTTTATGTTTCCCAGTTTCTAAAGACACTATACCTATACGGTCCTTTGTGGTTTTGTCATATGTTGTAATAAGTGTGCTTAAATTTTGAAGTATTAACAATGTATGTAAAGTATGGTTCGTTATAGTTGGTATCAGAGGAAAGGTATAGTCAACCTTTGGAAACTAGGATGTGAAAGCCTTAGTAAGAACCCTAAGGATAAGTCTAAGCATAGAACAAAATCTTAGTGTTTTAGAAATGGCCTTGAATAACCTATGATAAGACCTTAAGAATGAAAATTTTATTCTTGAATTATGTTGTTTTCCTATTATAATTAGTGTTGCTCACACTATTCTTCTGGGTTTTAGTCAATGGCTGGAACCCGAAGGAACCGTGTTAATGCGGAATGCGATGGGCAATGCAATGATTGTCCCCCTGAGCAACCAAACGATATGGGAGCTGGAATGCAAAATCTTGTAGCCATGCTAACACAACATTCTCAAGCTATGAATCATGCAGGACTTCCAAACGAGCAAAGGAAGGTGCAACATTCTGTTGAATCCTTCATGAGGCAGCGTCCACATTCTTTCAGCGGGTCTACTGATCCATTAGTTGCTGAACAATGGATTAGTACTATTGAAAAGATATTTTCAGTTCTTCAATGTTCTGAGCAGGATAAAGTCATCCTCACAGTGTATCGTTTAGAAGGAGATGCTGATCAATGGTGGAATCTTATTAAGAATACGAGGCAAAGGGATGAAATTGAGTCTATGGAATGGGACGAGTTCAAGAACTTATTTTTCAATAAGTACTTCCCTCGTATTCTCCGAACAAAGATGGAGAAAGAGTTCCTTGAACTGAAGCAAAGGGATGATGAATCTGTTGGTACCTATGAAGCAAATTTTACAAGACTTGCAAGGTACGCTTCTGGTATTATTATCCAACCTGAGAGTAAGATCGATCGATTCTTTAGTGGCTTAAAACCAAGTCTTCGAAGGGCGTTAGCCATAAGGGACTTCAATAGCTACGAGGAAATCGTTCGATGTGCTCTCAAAGTCGAGATGGAGATTGGAGTAACCCATCAGTCACATGGGTTTGATAAGAAGAGGAAGCTGGAATTCAAAGGATAATCTAAAGAGCACACTGAAAAAAATATGAACTTTCCCTTATGCTCAAATTGTGGAAAGAAACATGGAGGGAGTTGTCATAAAGGGACAAGTAAATGTTTTAAATGTGGAAAGGAAGGTCATCGGGCATTTGAATGTCACGATAATGGGAAGAAGATGTCTAATGATGAAAACAAAGGAAGTGATACACAGAATGAACCTACTACACTTCAATGTTTCAAGTGCAAGGAGATGGGGAATTATGCCAATCAATGCCCAAATCCAAGGGTTTATGATGATGGTCGACGTCAACAAAATCTTAAGGCTAAAGACAAAGGAAAGTCACATGCAATTTCTATCAGCGATGTGGAGTACGATAACGAAGTGGTGAAAGGTACACTTACCATCCACTCTAAAGTAGAAAATGTTTTATTTGATTCTGGATCCACCCTCTCTTTTATTTCTAAAGAATTTTCTAAGGGTATCACCGTATTACCTCAACAATTAGATGTTGTGTTAGCTGTGACAACACCTAATGGCACAACAGTCGCATCAACAGTTTATAATTCTTCTCCGATTGATGTTTGTGTGAAAGTGATTCCTGCAAATCTTGTGATCCTTCCTTTAGTGGAATTTGATGTGATTCTTGGTATGGATTGGCTTTCTCTACATGGAGCTCATATCAATTTCCAAAGAAGGGAAGTCACATTTCATATTCCTGATCAATCTACGATCGTCTATCAATGCAAGGATGAACATAACCTTCCAGTGGAAATTCCTTCCATCTTATGGGTCTTGATTCCACTAAATGAAGGTTATTTATCTCAAATTGTTGGTGAGAAACTCACGATTAAGAATATGCCCATTGTACGGGAGCTTGATGATGTCTTTCCGTAGGAATTACCGGGTCTTCCAGCAAATCGTGAAGTTGAGTTTTCAATAGAACTTGTACCGGGTGCATTGCCTATTTCAAAGACACCTTATAGAATGGCCCCAATTGAGTTGCAGGAATTGAAGAAGCAACTCCAAGAGAATCTTGATAAGGGATTCATACACCCTAGTGCGTCACCTTGGGGAGAACCAATTCTATTTGTTAAGAAGAAAGATGGATCAATGAGACTCTGCATTGATTATCGAGATCTTAACAAGATCACTATCAAGAACAAATATCCTCTCCCACGCATTGATGACTTATTTGACCAACTACGCGGAGCTCAATACTTTTCCAAGATTGATCTTCGTTCAGGGTATCATCAATTAAGGGTCAAAAGGGAGGATATACCAAAGACGGCTTTCCGTACAAGGTATGGACACTATGAATTTATAGTGATGCCATTTGGTCTTACTAATGCCCCTACTATCTTCATGGATCTAATGAATAAAGTCTTTAGAGACTATCTTGATCAATTTGTGGCAGTCTTTATAGACGATATTCTTGTCTATTCAAAGAGCAAGGAAGAGAATGAAGATCACTTGAGAATTATATTGAAGACCCTGAGAAAGGAGAAGCTTTATGCCAAATTTACCAAGTGTGAATTTTGGCTTCAAAAAGTTGCATTTTTGGGTCACATAATCTCAAAAGAGGGGATATATGTGGATCTAGCAAAAGCAGAGGTTATCGAAAGATGGTCGAGACCAACAACAGTAACTGAGATTCGAAGTTTTCTTGGTTTGGCTGGATATTATCGACGTTTTGTAAAAGATTTTTCATGATTATCTAATCCACTCACCAAGTTGACTCGGAAAAGAGTTAAGTTTGTCTAGACAGAGGAATGTGAAGAGAATTTCAAGGAGTTGAAAAGAAGGTTATCCAGTGCACCTGTGCTCACACTGCCTTGTAGTGGAGAAAGGTTTGTGATCTACAGTGATGCATCCAAGAAGGGATTGGGGTGTGTTCTTATGAAAAATGATATGGTGATAGCTTATGCCTCACGACAGTTGAAAATCCATGAGAAAAATTACCCAACACGTGATTTGGAGTTGGCTGCGGTAATCTTTGCATTAAAGATTTGGAGGCATTACCTTTATGGTGAAAGGTGTGATATTTATACTGATCATAAAAGTTTAAAGTATATTTTCACACAAAAGGAGCTGAATATGCACCAAAGAAGATGGTTGGAGCTGATTAAGGATTATGACTGCTCAATCCATTACCACCCTGGGAAAGCAAACAAGGTGGCAGATGCATTAAGTCAACAAGAACATGCTAGTTTATCCATGATGAGGATCACAAAAGATCAAATATTTATGGATTTACAAAGTATGGATCTTGGAATTATAATGGATGGGGAAAAATCTTATCTTTCTCAAATGAATGTTCAACCATCAATACATGTGAAGATTAAAGAGGCACAAAAAGAAGATGACGAGTTACAAAAGAAGGTGAGAAATGTTCCTGAATTCAACTTTGATTGTGATGGGATAATAAAGTTCAGGAATCGGGTTTGTGTTCCTCCCATCCCCGAATTAAAGAAGGAGCTGCTGGATGAGGCTCATAGTTCATCATTCTCTATTCGTCTTGGAAGCACGAAATGTATAGAGACCTGAAAGAGTACTTCTGGTGGGATGGCATGAAAAGAGATGTTGCTGAATATGTCTCTCGATGCTTGGTTTGTCAACAAGTTAATGCTGAGAGACAAAAGTCTAAGGGGATGTTACAACCATTACCCATACCCGAATGGAAATGGGAAAACATCACTATGGACTTTGTCACAGGACTTCCTAAAACATCCAAAGGCAATAATGCTATTTGGGTCATAGTTGATCGTCATACAAAGTCTGCACACTTCATTGCTATTAGAGAGGATTTCTCTCTAGATCAGCTTGCCAGGATATATGTAAAGGAAGTGGTAAAATTACATGGAGTACCACTTTCTATTATATCTGATCGGGTTCCGATATTTACCTCGAAGTTCTGGCGTAGTCTTCAGCATACTCTGGATACAGAGTTGAGTTTCAGCACTGCTTATCATCCCCAGACAGACGGGCAGTCTGAAAGAACAATTCAAACCCTAGAAGATATGTGGAGATCTTGATCTATGGATTCCAAAGGAGGTTGGGATCAACACCTACCTTTGGTGGAATTTTCTTATAATAATAGCTTTCACTCCAGTATTCAGATGGCTCCTTATGAATCTCTCTATGGAAAGAAATGCCGGACTCCAACTTGCTGGGATGAATTTGGGGAAATAAAGCTATTAGGACCTGATCTCATTGATGAAATTGCAGAAAAGGTCAGATCTATTCAACAACACATAAGAGCAGCTAAAATTCGACAGAAAAGTTATGCCGACAACCGAAGAAAAGACCTTGAGTTTGAAGTGGGCGATAAAGTGTTCTTACGAATATCTCCCTGGAAGAGGGTTATGAGATTTGGAAAGAAGGGGAAGTTGAGCCCTAGATATATCGGTCCTTTAGAAATACTGGATCGTGTTGGAAAGGTAGCTTACCGATTGGAGCTTCCACCGAATCTCTCTCAAGTTCACGATGTGTTCCATGTATCTCTCCTGAGAAAGTACATACCAGATCCTTCACATGTACTCTGCTCAGAAGTTGTACTGCTGGAGCAAGAACTTTCTTATGAAGAACAGCCGATATAGATTCTGGATCGTAGCGAAAAAGTCCTACGAAACAAGACCACTCGCTTGGTGAAAGTTTTATGGAGGAACCACCAATTAGAAGAAGCTACATTAGAGCTTGAGGATATGATGAGGGAGAAGTATCCTCATCTGTTTGTTACAAAGTGACGAATTTCGAGGGCGAAATTCTTTTTAAGGGGGGTAGAATGTAACACCCGAGATTTTTATGAGTAATATTTTGTTTTTAGATATCATCAAAGGAATCTTTCACTACACACTTGCTTGGCTTACTTTACACGCAATCGCGACCTTCCTCGATAGCTTGCGTCGTACGCAATACCGAGTTTCACTAAACAACAATATGCTATTAAAACTAGCAGTTATGAATAGTAATAACCACTTTTTGAAATTTTATAAATTTTATTTTTCAAAATGGACTTCATTTTTGGACTCAGAATATCGGAATTAGCCTATTGTGAAATTTTGGTATTTTTCTGAAAACTTTCCATTTTTGATGAATAGTGAAACCACTAAGTGGTAGGTTAAAAACTTAATTTTACCGCTTCTGTGAATGCAATTTCAAAAATCCGACAGACACGGTTGATATCAGTAAGTAAAATGTGGTTCAATGAGATAAAAATAATTTTTTGGTGAATAGTAACTTTTAACATTTTTTACCGCGGTTAATAGTAAATAGGGTAACTAAGGGTAAATATGATATTAATATTACCCTAAAACATGTCCTAATTCTATTGGACACGTGTAATTCGACCAAAAACAAACTTAGGAATAAAAATATGACCATTTAGGCCCACATTGATTAGATTAGGACATTTATTATTAATTTATTTAAAGAAGGGTTAAAATAGTTAAAATCAAAGTTTAATAAGTAAACCATTTTTAATATGGGGTTATACATAAGGTAAATTCGACTATAAATATTCATTAGAAAGCTAAAACGATTTCCTACATAATAGTATTTTATTTGTAATTTTTAGACATTAAATAATTTAATTTATTTATAACACAATGATGATGCAGTAATTATCTTATTAATGAAATATTGACATAACTGATGTTATAAACACCAAAATAAATGTAATTTGAGACTTTTTATGAATTACAATAATTTTCGAGGTTACTATGATATATTAATGTTCATTTAATCAACTTTTTTCGAACATATAATTCTGTTATGACTTTCACAAAAATCATATATCAAGTAGTGTCAAAATTGACACAAAATAGTTTTGAAATAAAATATTATATTATTAATTGTTATTTTATTCCTAAAAATATAAGGTTCGGCAAAATGACTTAGATAAGGATATATATATTAATAATAAACAATTTGGGGTTCGTTTGGCATGTTATAGTAAGTGTATTAACCATATAGTGAAAGAAAACAAAAAGACACGGTAAAAGATAAATTATTTAACTTAGAGTTAAATCTAATTGTTAAGGTTAAAATAATACCCTAAACATGTCTAAATCATATTGGTTGGTAGGATTTCTACTCATCCCCACTTTAGCTTCGAAATAAGACCCTTTGGAACCAATATAAACCGATTTTGACTTTAATATAAAATAATATTTTGAGATATTCCTAAGGTGCCCCTCTCCTCCCTTATAAAAGGGCACCTCCTCCCCCTCCTCCTCACACCAATTTGAGCACTCAAGCTCGGCCAACCCCTGCCTTTTTCTCCTATCCACTTCCCTAGAATAATCCTAGAGGTCCTGGTATTCTTAAAAGACCAATCTTAGTTCCCTAAGTGGAGGATTCAAATAGGCGTTCCAAAGAAGAGGTAATATCCATTACCGATCTTTTCAATTTCTTTTTTCTTCAACTTCTTCTTCTTTAGTTGTTTCATGATAAAGTAATAACATCAGTATTACTTACATGTTATTATAAATATGAAACAACCCTAATTCACCTTCTATCCATCCCACGGAAAAATGAAATAACCGCGCGTGCGTACGTACGGAATACCGTCTCCACGCCGTGGTGTAATCTATTTTTCCACCATCACTTTACAAGGATGGGTATAATGGCGTAATGAGTAACTATTTATGATTATTATAAAGTAATATTGATACTGAAATAATATATATATACTCCAATACAGTTCCACGATCATAGGAATGATATCATCACTCGTTCGTACGTACGGAATACCGTCTCCACGATGTGATGCGACTCGTTCTACATGATCATCATTAAATAGTAATTATATAAATGAATTGAATGAATAAATATGATATATGTTACACTAATACCATTCTGGATATAAGGTATCTATAACCTTAAAAGAATAATAAGAATGTATTCGGCAAAACAAGCATAAGAACAAAAGGCAATAAAGACCCGAGTAACAAGTAACAATGAAATATTACTAACAAGAAGCTAAGAATATGACCATATATGATATCATATCAATATGTATGATTCTGGAATAAGTCAATAACATTATTTAAACCATTATACAGGAGATTTGGACACGTACAAAGCAAATCGGACCTATGGTAAGGGAAATATCACAATCTCATTTTTATCCGAGATTGTTTATTCATAAGTATTTACTGGGGTGTATTTAATCATCCACATCCATGTTTCATAAATATGTAATATTATTTCCATCCACCTACAATTGTTTAAATCCATTTTTACCCTTTGGTGAGTTTTTAGTAATAGAAATGAAAGGAATATTTTGTCGTTTTTCGTACGAGGAACTTTTTGACTTTTCCGACAAAAGTACGAAGAATGTTTTTTTTAACTTATACGGCATGAATGGATTTTTAAAACATTATTTCCAAGAAGCTTCCTTTACAATTTTTCAAGTTTATTTTTAATCAACTTCATTTATTTTAAAGTCTTATGACATGTTATGAAAGGGAATATGTTTTTGAAGTAGAAAGGATATTTTCCTCAAGAATGGAGTTCAAGTATTTTATCAAAATTATTTTCCATCTAAGACAATAAAAGGGTTCTGTTTTTATCCCTATTATTACATGGATTTGATTATATTGTGATGGAAACATTTTTATGAATCGCTTTATCTTATATGAATTGTTTTATGATGTCATGTTGTTTAAGAATCCCATTTTTATTACGTGGATTATGCTATGATGTATGGTTTATGATTATGTGGCACACATAAGAAAGGATTCATTATAAGATGGGTGGGACATATATCTCCCTCCAATTCATTGGCTAAAGGTTTTATATCTCATAAGATGGACATGGCTGGAATGGTAGGTTATACCGGTTCAGTGAAACATGACTGGAACGAGGGTGACTCGGTTCAGAAAGGGACTTTGTCCACTAAGATAGTCTTGGCAATGAGTCATGACTAACAAGAAATGATTTTCCATGATTATGTGTGCATGCCACAAAGTTTCAAGTTTCATGTTATGATTATGGGGATCTCGTTTTCACTTCTTTGATTTATTCCATGTTATGATTTTATGATCTCTTTTGCAGGTTATGATTTTCAAAAAGATATGATATGATTTTTATTTCCTTTATTTGCCCTTGCTGAGCATTTGAGCTCACCCTTTTATGTTTTCTTTTCCCCAAGTCAGGAAGATGGATATTAAGTAGAATATGATAAAAGGGACCCTAGATATGATGAAATAAATGGGAGACACTGTAGAAGATTTATGAACCAGTTGTTTATGTTTCCCAGTTTCTAAAGACACTATACCTATACGGTCCTTTGTGGTTTTGTCATATGTTGTAATAAGTGTGCTTCAATTTTGAAGTATTAACAATTTATGTAATGTATGGGTCGTTATAATATTCTTTATTAATTCATCTCATTGATCACATTAATGAAATTGGTTTATCACATAATGATAAAAAATATCATTTTCTATTAGAGTATGTATTTGTTCCTACATCATTTCATTTTATCTAGTATATCCATCTATTTCATTTCATTCCTAATAAATTCTCTTGGTATCAATCCAAAACCTTCACCTACAACATGTAAATATTATTCAAGATGGTTAGAATACACTGAAGGATGTTATTCATTAGATATTGTATATGAAAATTCATATATCTAATCCAAATAAAAAATTATAGTAAAAAAATTAATTGTTTTGTCATAAAATTTTAATATTAATTTTTTTATTATGTAATACATACACATGAATTCCAAATAAAATTTTCATATACCACCTATCCCTTTTATTTACAAGAGAATCCATCTAATGAAAATGATGTTCATTACATGTGGAAAATATCTAAATTCATCAATTTGTATATAAAATTGTAATATAATGATATTATTGTTTCATATCAAATAAATTTTTTCATATTCTTCATAAGTGATGCGTACCTTATCTATATATTATGGTAATGTTCATTGATTTTTTACGATAGTTTCATAATGTACAGATTTGTCAACCATTTCAGAAATTAAATTTTTTTGCAACCAATTTGTTTAATACACAAAATTTCAATTAAAATAATTACAATTATTATGTATGTTATAATATTCCACCACCCAACATCAAAAAAATTTATCCCATTTTGTTTAGTTTATAATGTTTTTTGATGTGTCAAGGTGGGGGTGTTTACAATACCCTTCAGATATAAAAGTAGATGTATCTTAACAAGTGTCTCAATAAAAACAAAAAACTTTACATAAAACAATTTTATGAATGTTATTATAAAACCATCTTATATAAATATTCACTATAAGGGACAATGAAGAGTAAATTAATGATTTATTGTTTTATTTTTTAGGAAAATAAAGAAATATCATCATAATTTCACCCTAGTCTCTATGCAAATATTTTCCATTAATGTATGCTGAACATTTTTCTACAAATAAATATCAATAAATGCTTGGTTTTAAATACTAAATAAAATGTAATTAGAAAATTTGGAATTCTCATGGTTAATATCGTGAAAACATAGATTCCACCCAACAATAAATTTTTTACATTTACATTTATCATTAATAATTTTTATTACCACTATAATGCAAAAACACTATTGTCTTTATTCATCATTATCACTTTTTTTACCTTTCCTCCTTTATGTTGTTTCTCACCTCTAACATATTGTTCACATATTCAAATTTTTTCAATATATACATCTAAACTATGTTGTATTTCAAGATTGGTAGCATCATATCATACATAATTCATTATATTCACAACTATTTAAACAATTAATTTATAATAAATAAATACATTATTGAACAGATAACATTTTGATGAAGAATATTTTATATAAAAACAAATGAAATATGTTTGTCCAATCTATTGAAATATTTATATCATTAATGGTTAATGGGATTTCCCCCTCTTTTAAGTATCAAAATCTACACTTTATGGTCTTTTATGATATATAAGAAACTATTAATAATGGGATCTCTATTAAATTATTACAACATTCCATTGAAAATGACTACATCAATGGATTTATCACCTTCTAGTTTTCACTATCTATAATAAAATATTTGAATAATTTTTTTCTAGGATACATGTCATAAAATTCTCGAACTATCTGTGGTTTTATTATTAACAATTAATCATTATAACCTTCCATAATAAGGTTTTATTTTGTAAATTCTAATTAATATATTGAAAATAAATTCATCTTATCTAACTATTTTAATTAAGAAATAAATATTCAGATTGTTTTAGAATTTAACATCCATATCGTTTAGATGAATCCAATGTCTAATACATTCAGTGAATTAGTTTTTTTTACTTTTATATCAGATACATGAATAAATATCCCCCAAAAAATAACTATAAAATTTTGTATCATAATTTATCCGTCTGGTTGATTTTTTATAGAACATATATGTTTCAATTATAATAACATTATAGAATAATACATTTAAACATGGTCCTCTAGGTATCTGTTAATGTCATTCCAAAACTGAATTTTTTTCCTGGAGATAGCTCCATAAAAATATTATTTTTAATTCGTACTCTAAACTATTGATTAATTTTATTTAATATCCATAATCCAACCCTTGAGGTATTAAAATACCAAGGAAATAATTTTTCTTCTTCAGTATATGATACAACCAATATATTTTATTATTAAATAAAATAATCAATCTACGTACACTCTTTAATGGTAATTGTGAAAATATAACTTCGAAAAACCCTTTCCCCAAAATTATGTCTATTGTAATGAGATTTTGTGGGAAAATTTTTATCCATTCCATATTGGGTATTGATAAGAAAATCATCATCTTCCTTAAATAAATATTTCTCCACACTAGAAATTTTTGGGATGACTTTGATTTTTAACAAACCCATTCAAAATATTTATATAACATTTAACATGGTATATCTATATATAATATATAGGACTACATAGTCAAATCTCACTTTTTTTGTGATCATACTTGTGAACCATTATATAAATTAATTAATGTAAAAAGAATATCTCCATTCAACATAATATTATATAAATTTCCTTTTCAATAGTCGGAAACTTTTTCAGGTCTATAACATTTCTACATATGACACTAAAAAAGTAGCAATGTTTGGTAAATATGTGATGGATATTTTTACATAAAATGAAACATAAATCCACATGTTTTTAATCATGAATCAGAACATGATTTCTTTGTCATTTATTTCCCATTGACTTCAAATTTTTCATCAACATGATATTCTATGTATTTTATGAATACTCATTTAGAACCATTACCACATTCACAAATCATAAAAACTAAATTCCCTTATTCCTAGAAGGAGTGTAACATTGTAGAGGATAAAATTTCCATGTTTAAAAGTTAATTGTAAAAAACTCTTGCATTATCACTATATCGATAATGTACAAATTGGAAATAATTATATATTTTTTACCTATTGTATTTATGAAAGTGTTTATGATATATTCACATGAAATTTTTTCAATGTATATAAAATCAAGATACATTATAACATACAAATAATTTTTATATAGTAATTCAAAAAAATAATATTTCCTTTTTCCTACCCATTTTTATATAGTATTTGAAAAATGGATTACCCAAAATGACAAAAATATGAATTGCATTCTTAATCATTTAATAATCTATTAATGGAGAAGGTGTTATACCTTATTTAAAATTACCATTGAATTTGGTTTCCGATGATTGATATTCTCAAGGTTAAAATTGAAATTGACTATGTAACATTTTTCCTAAAGAAATTTATCACCCGAATTGATTATGTAACTTTTTATTGAATGGGATACCCTAGAATTTCATTAATGATTTGTCAAAACAAATTCTACCAATAGGGAATCCAATTATTATCTTAAAAAATATCACTCTAATTATTTAATATTTCTTTCTATGAGCATTATAGAACATAACACCTGAATCCCACATCAATTTCAAATATCCAATCAATTGATATAAATAATAATTAATATCATTAAGTTGTTTTTTCTTGATATATATAGTGGATACATAATTCACTTTTTCTTCATATATAGCCATGTCGTAAAGTTATAATACACCCACATAACAATTTATATATTATTCATGGATATTTTTTTCTAAAAGGATTAATTTAATCAATATATTTCACAAAACGATGGGTTCTTGTCATTTTTAAAAATTTAGATTACTCATGATCTATTTAATACCATTGAGGACAGTTTGTTGGGTTATAAAGATTCCCATGTAAAATAATTTTATCTATGTGTCATGTCAATTTATGTTCAACACCATTAATTTTTAAACCTTGGAATGATTGGAATGTACTATAAAACATTCAATAGTATTGACTCGTATTCCTTATATCATGTTTCACCAAACATAATGAATATTTAAATTGATTCACGGACCTTTGAAAAAATGTATTGTCTTCTAGACAGACATATATTCATTCACATATCATACCAATTGAATATAACATTCATTGGGATCATATGTTCAATATAGAATCTCACAATAACCTATAATCATATCTTTAAAGAGAGAAAGTAATTATATAATATTGTTGTCTCTATATTCATTCACAGCTTTCAAATAATACATCTTCAGTTTGGATAGCATTTTTTGTTATAACTAGCATATAGTGGAATCTTTTCACAGCTCTTAAACTTATCAAACATCATTGAAAAATTATGGAGATCATCTACTACTATTTTTGACATTTTACTAATAAAAGTTTCATAATAAATTATTGTTTTACTCATATCAGAATATCCAAGACCTATAATGTTGTTCCAACCGATTAAAAATAATGTTATTACCCATAATTATTCCATCATCAATAACTTAGATCAATTATAATCCAATTCTAATATTCCTCTAACTCCTCATAAAAACATCATCCTAAAATACAATAATAAAAACATGGGAAATTTATATGAGAATGTTAATTTCTATGATTTGATTGAACATAATGAACTCTAGGACCTTGTCCTAGTATTATTTTTCATATGATTGGTATCCATAAATTTTTTATTTATATTCAATATATTGGTTTCAATATCATTCATATAAAATAAATAAATAAATACATAAGAGGTTTGTATATAATGTATCATTTTGTACTTGAATAAATTATATAAGGTGTAACTTTTTAAAAATATATATATGAATTATAATACACAAATATAGTGTAATTAAAAAATAGATATAAATAATTTATTTTATCTTACATTTCTAAATATATAGATTTTATATCTATTTTATTAAAACATAATAATAACTAATATTTACTTTTATTACTATAACAATGTATAATTAAATTCATAGATAACATATGTTATATGATAGAAATTTTTCATTATAATACATAGTACATATTTTAATAAAGATTTTATTCAACTAACATTAAATTTATGAATAAAAGTTACAATATATATTAAATTAATATATGAAAAATGATATCAATTGTTCTATTATGAAAATTTAAATATGTTAGAAAAGATTGAACATTTCAATGAACAAATAATCTATGTTTAAAAAGTTACATTTCTAAATAAAAATCATAAAATATTCATTTGTAAAAAAATAATGTTAAAGATGATGAACAAATAATCTATGTTTAAAAATTTACATTTCTAAAAAAAAATCAGAAAATATTCATTTTTAAAAAATAATGTTAAAGATTTCATGCGTAATTTTATGCTCATTAATAAATATAATGAAATAATTTCCCAAAGAAGTGTTTAATTCATCAAAGGTACAATTTCAAATGCAGAATATATATATATATATATTTATTTATTTAAACACACACACACACACTGAAATATAGAAAAAATATTTATGTATACACGCACAAAAATAAAAAATATATGAAACACTAAAATATATATGGGATTGTTTTTGTACACATAAATATATAAATTTGTATGAAAATAAATTTACATCCACACACACCACATCCACACACTCATAGACAAACACACTTACATTTATAGTATGGTTCTTGAAGAAATTTATGAAAAGGATGAAGGATTGGTCCATGATTGACACATAAAAGAAGACATATGAAAATTTTTGTGAAATACTTCATATTTCGAGAAGATATCATTATACTAAAAGTTATAAATTTTATAACATAGACTTTTGAAGTTAAATAGTCTTTAATAATGATGTGTGTGGGGTGTGGATAGCTATAGATTGTACAATATATTGAACTATATGAATTATTGGTGGAATGATTATGGTTCATTTAAAAATTATGTAACTTATTAATCGGAGCATAATAAAATGTATGAATAAAAAACCATTTATTATCATAGAAATTGAACGGACTGAAAAATTAATTTTTTATAAATAGAAATTTTATCATTAAAAAAGAACAATATTTATCGATGTTAAATTTATCTCAATTTATTACTTGTCCAATGTTATACAACATCACAAATTTGATGTTATTCATAAGAAATTTAGTTTTATCGTACAAGGAGATAACTATCAGAGTTAATTTGAGCTCTCATATATAGAGAATTATCATTGCAAAAATTAAAATTGATAATGTTCTCTATGTAATATTAAATCAAATATCAGTAAGAATTACTCTGAATTTTTAATTTTTATATTATAAAATAAATAATTATCTACAAAATATTTATTTATGATATATATATATTTATCAGTGTTAAAATTAGCACTCATAAGTCCCAAAAAAACATTACCAGAATACGTAAAATTTATAAATACTAATAACAATAGAAAATAATAATTAGTAGATAATTATATTTCAATGTGAAAAAAATTTATTTAAAAATATAATTATTTATATAAATATGAAAATATGTTTTAGGATACATTATAAATTATATAAATTTATAACTAAATATAAAAATATTTAAAATTTGTTTAAAATATAAAAGAAATATAATTAATTAATAATTATATATATGTGTATACCATTAACTATATATATAATATTCAAAAAAATTTGTTGTATTTTTATATTTTAAATAGTATTTATATACATAATTAAATAATATCATAATGAATAAATAATTAATATTACAAAAAACTACAACTATATTTAATAATATGAATAACATTATTTCAATTTAAGGATGATTATTTTAAATATATTACTTATAAATATTTAATTTATTTTCAACTATATTTCAAATAACAAAAAATAATTTTTATTTATGTTAAAATATATTTAAATTACATATATAATAGAAATATATTTTTTAATCAAGTGTGTGAAAAATATTAATGTATAAATGTTTTTCAAAGATATATTACTAATAATACATCATTAGAATTAAATTAAAAAATATTAAATTCATACAAAATTGAAACATCATGTAAATTGATATAAAATTATTAATTATTAGTTATATTGTTGTATATATTTTATTGATAAGATTAGTATTTATTAGTTAATTTTAAAAATTATTAGTCATAATTAAAATATTATTATTTATATAAATTAATGAATATTTTAAACAATGTACAATTTATTATTTAAACTTATAATTATATATAAAAATAATTATATTTAATCCATAAAAAGTACAAAAGAAATGATAAAAAAATAATATTTAAAATATGTAAATATTATGAACTCTATATTAAAAATTAATAGTCAATAATTATATATTTATGTGCCTAAATTTATTTAAGAAATATTTATACATATATAAAATGTTAAATATGTGTTACTATATATTATTAATTATATAGAAGTGCAAATAAATACAATAATAATAATAATTTCATTTAACATAAAATTTAAAAAATAAATATCTAATGATATTAATATATATAATACTAAATATATATTTAAAAGTTATATTAATTGTATTTAAATATATTTTTTAATATTTTTTAAAAAAAATATTACTTATATAAATGGATAATTATTTAATATTTTTAAAAAGTGAAAATATTTAAAATTAATGATATCTATATTCCATTTAAGAGATGATTTTTTTCATTATATTTCTAATTTATAATGAATTTACTATAAACTATATTTTAAAAAAACATTAAATTATTTATATTTTTAGAGGAATATAAATATTACTTACTAAATAATGTATTTTTTGGTATCAACAAAAAGAAAAATATTAATGTATAATTTTTATTCTATATATAATATTATATATAAAATTATAAACTAACTTTTTTAATATATATATTTATTGTTTTCCAAATTACTATATATTGCTATATTTTCTATGGTCCTGGAGGTTGTAGCAAATTGAAAAACACAGACCACCCTTGGCCAAAAAGGATATACCACAACTCGTTCAAGTGATAATGAACTCCAAAGTTGTACCATTTCAATTTTATTCCTAAAATTCCATATAATTTGAAAGATATTAAAATGGTATATGGCCTAATCATCCATGCTTTATAATCCACTTCACAATGCCATGTGTTGTGCCAACATGTACTTGAAATATAAAAAAGTATACTTAATGTTTTTGAAAGATAATACTAATTATTAAAATATAAAATTAAAATTAATGTTCTAAAAAATAGATTTAAATAGATTTAATGATTCTAAAATATAGATATATTTTATAAGGAACATGAGGTTATAAGCAATTGAAACAAAAAAGTCACCTTTGGTGTACCGAGGTAGACCACACCACCTTCAATGGTTGGCCCACTCCATTACTGACCCATTACAATTATATAAATAGAAGTACCTATGGCTTGAAAACTATCACCTTGATTGAAGGCCCCATCACCCTATCCCAATGGTACCCTTTCAACAGTCAGGTGTTATGCTAGTGTGTACATGGATCTTCACCCTTGTCTGGGTCATCTTATGTCTCAGTGGCTGGGATTTCAACCAATAGTTGACCAAACCCTCACCCCCACCAATGAGGGATTTTTGGATTTTAAATTTGGTCCTATATAGAATTTATGGGGGAAATTATATCTCTATAAGGCCTCCAATTGTTAAATATATAGATATGATACTATTACTAATCATATATGTATTTATATGAATTGATTTTACACAAAATTAATTTTCATTATTAACTATATTAAAAAATTAATTAATATAATAAATAAATAGATATATTTGAAGAAATATTTGTTAATAATAAATCAAAAGTAATATACATTTATAAAAGTTTTTAAAAAATAATTATATTTATATGTATAAAAATCCTTAAAATATACAATATTAGTTACTTAAATATTAATATAAATTAATAATTTTTGTATTAATAATATATACAACTTCTTAAGTATAAAATAACAAAATTTCAATATATGTGTGGATTTTATAAGTTGATTAGAAATATTCAATGTTATTTTTTTCAATTACCAATTCCCATATATTCCCATTTTTATTCAAAAATATATATATTTATGTGTTTGCGCACACACACATATGAAGATGCCAAATATATTTGTATGTGTTATACATACGTTTGTATATACAACTATATAAAATATATATACATTAAAATATTTTTAAACATCTACACAAAATAAATTTTATTATATTTATATGAAATTAATTTATATTTATTTTAATATATGGAATATATATATATATATATATATATATATTTAAAATGATATCAACAAAATAAAAACATTCTTTATTAAAATTTCTTAATTTTTATAAGTTCAATTAATTAATTTTTTTAAATATTAAATTTACAAATCATTCCTTAAAATTAAATTATATTTATATTTTCAAAAAAACGTAGAAATATTTTATCATTGTTTTTAACAATCCTTAAAAATATATATTTGATAGCGGTAAATAAAAATTTAATAAAGGTTTTAATATATCATCACATTATTTTTGCATTAATATAATTATTTTTAATTATTGTAAATAATATAAAAAATGGTCATTGATTAGTTTGTAACCTATAAGAACAAATACCATGTTAATGAAACATGTCATGAACATTGAATGATTCAAAGAGAGTTTCTATAAATAAAAACATTTATTTATCATAATTGTTCAGTAATACATTGTGATATGTTATCTATATTTTATTTTATCAGTTTAAAACTATATAGTTTTTCATTTTTGTAGGGACAATTATATTTTTAATAGATAATGGAAGTTTCAATGACATACTTTTCATGAAATTTTGTATTACTCTATCAATGAAAAAGAAATTTATCAAATTATTATTGAGGAAATTTAAAAAATGATGATTTCAATAATACTATTTAATGAGAAGTAAGTATTAATACATGGTTTACTATATTCATGGTTTACTCATAAAAAATAAGTTCCCTCATATTACTAAATTCGTATGTTATTCTTATGAATAAATAATTAACTCATTTTGAAGGTTGTTTATTTTCCATTTCTAGAGTATTGAAATTCATCAAGTGAATATAATCGTATAACATGTTATTTTCACTATATATCACAAGTATTTCACAGCCACTAAATTTTATGTTTTTACTTATGTTATTTGATATCTCCATATGATAAGTAATAAATTTTATATAAGTAGTAGTGTATCATTTTAATGAAATAAATAAGTAGATAATTAAGTGTTTATTTCATTATTACAATTATATATTAAGTTTCATAATGATAAAAGTCCCTGAATCACTTGAAATTCAATAAAATATTATAAAATAACTCAATTATTATATGGATTATGTTTTATGTAGATTTAATAAAACAAGAACTATTTTTAATTGAGACATTTTCTTATTTGGTTACAAGGACATCAATGAATGCTCAATTCGATGAAAATAACTCCATCATTTATAGAAATCATTTTATATTTTTTTACAATTATTATAATTTCTTGATATTTATTAATTGAAACATTATTTTTTAAAACTATTATAAATGTATTAATAATACTATAAAAATAAAAAAACCTTTTAATTTAATAAAATAATAATTATTTAAAAGATAACGAATGTAGATTTAAATTATACTATTTTTAAAAAAAAATTAATCCATTAGTTTGATATTATTCTAAAAAATGTACAATTGATAAAAACTTTCTTTCTCAATTAAAATATTTACTACAAATGATTGAATATTTTTAAATTTTATTAAAATATATCGATGAAACAAAACATTTACTAATTTTTTTCATCCTGGATAATATTAATGATTTTTTATAATTTTTATAACAAATTTTTTTATGATTATAATGTCTATTCTTTATCTAAGTCCATTTTCCCAAAAGGATAATATTTTGTATATTTAATCATTCTACTTAGAGAATTTACAGTAGGAATACTTCCATGGAGGGTAAGTGAATAGGTAGGAATTTATTTAATGGATACGAATAGTTGGTTTGTACATTAGATGATGGGCATATTTGTTCAGCTAGTTCTTCTAAAGGATGATGCATTAGGTCTACCAAAAGTCTGTGTTGAATTGGGGATAATTAAAGGGTATTTTTTTATTGTATTAATTGGATGGTATTCCATAAATGTTGAACATTAGAGTTACTAGTTGACCTTCTAAACCCCATAATAAAAGTTGGGTGTGTCCACCTACTGATGTGTTGAAGCATTATTGGAAATTAATGATATATTTGGATATTCAAATATATTTATTGTAAATTTTTTTATTTTATAGAGTTAATATAACACATCATTATTCTCCCATTGACATAGGATACTAATTCTAATCCATGTAAAACCATTAATTTGATTACATTGATGTTGTTTCTTGATTGTATATTTCATTTCTATGGAGTTTCAATAAATATAGTTCATTATTTATAATGTAATTAAAAATTCTATGCTATACAATACTAATCAGGATATGTAAGGATTTGTGTTAATGATGAATGGAGTGTCAAAGGTTGATCATTTAGTTTATTTAATTAGTATAGTTCTATTGAATAATCATTCAAAGAACTTATAACTTGTTATTCTCCTATAATTTTTATTATATCCTTATCCATGACGTGAGAACACTCAAAACATAATCATGTATCTTCATCATAAAATTCCTCATTAGTTATTTTTATTCAATAGAAGTTACAAGTTCAAGAGTAGGGCAAGAAATGTAACAAATATTGTGATAGATAGGTTTGACAATACAATAATGTTCTTATATATAATGTACATAGAAGATTAGTTCATTGAAATAGTCATGGTTGTTTTGATAACAAAAATCTAACTGAGAATGATATGGAAAGTGAAATAGTTATGGCTATATAGAAAACCACTTAGTCTAATCAGGATCTTGTTGGCATGAAATGATGAAATGAACATTTATCCAAATAAAAATATAATTGAGAAGATAAATGAAATGGATGATACATATGAGATTCTTATGACACATAACTATGTGTTACATATGTGAAGGTTTATCAAGGATATGTTACTAAAAGTAAGGGTAGTCGAAAATATTTCAAATTTTTTCAATGTGATGTGAATTTATCACATATTAGTGAAATAAACGTTAATGGAAGATGTTTGGGTGTTTCTTTTGTTATCACCGATGTTGTAATGTTAGTGGGAGTTGATAACTATTGTCGGTGATTCATGTTGAAAATTGGACTTGGGGTTTGTAAGAAACAGAAACATAATAAAAATTGATCATATTAGAATAAATTATGTCCATGAACCTACTAGTTTTTCATTAAATATAGTAGGTGAGAGATTGTATCCTCATTGGATGTTTATCCATAAAAAATATAATTCATGAGATTGGTGTAGACTAAATTCTACTTGGCTTTATCCCACAGTTTTGTATTGAAAAAAATGTGTCATCTTATATTGGACTGAATGGATTTCAAAATGACCCAATGATTTATATATTTTAATGTTCTTTACCTATAAATTAATCATAAGTGGGTAATTACCTTTCAATAAATGAACAATTTATGGGTGGAATCATTGGTAGTTTATTTTGATGTATCATTTCACTCTATAGAGGAAAAAGCATGCATAGTAAATTATATACTTGAAAGAGGTGGAAAAGTGGACATACATGATGATGAGGGTTGTGAAATTATAAGGGCATTGTCAAATCCATATTAAAATAGAATAGTCCTAATTATAAAGGACGTTTACCTCTTAACATACATATAAAAGAAATTAATTTCCTTTTAGAATATTGATAAGGAAGGTTATAGAAAAATCACTGTGAAAGGTGTATATAATATTAATAATGGTTACATGGTGGGGGAAATAGGATTAAATAAGTAGATCATTTCTCAAGTTTAATGATTAGATGGTTCAATGATTTATGTATTTTAACATCTAATAGTCCATAATTTCTCCAATATAATAATAAGTGAGAATTATATACATGGGAATAAAAGGATGGATTCAAATAATTTGAAATGATAGAATCCTTTAAACTAGAAAATCAATTTGGTCTATTTGGTTGTCTAGGGACTAACCCCATTTCGATATCATAAAGGATCCTTAGACATTCTCAATTTTATTGATCACATAATAAGGAATGTAAGATTATACTACATGTAACATAAGTCTTAGGTGTTTGATGTACTAACATAATAGAGATACATTATTGAAAGGGAATCGATATAGATGATAACATAAATAATTTATAATGATGGATTTGAATAAATTAGAAATGAAATCAAGAATTACATCAAGAATAAGGGAATTGTAGTTGTTAAAATTTTACTTGGAATAAAATACAAAAATGGTATAGATGAAAGGATGAATAATGAATTAACTATATTGTTATGAAGAATTAAAAGGAATTATTTTATGTCTAATTAAATTTGGGGAGGATTTATAAATTGTGTAACATACATAGTTAATAAAATCTCATTGACGCAAGTAGGGAAATAACGATTTAATATATGTATACTAGTAAACCAAAATAAACTAATCAGTTCAAAATTTCTGAATTTTTGGAAGATGTTCATGTTTATTATAATGGATGACCTAAATTTCAATCCATGTCTTCTATGTGTTTAATTATAGGATATAGAGACAATACATTTAATTATTTATCTTGGATGATATTCCTAAAACGATAGAAAGAGTAAAAATGTTTTATTTGAATTAGTGGGTCATGTACAATGGCTAGAACATGTTGGGGGAAGAATTTTAGAATGAACTTTGAAAAAGACCTGTCGAGGGTTAGATAGATGTATGTAATGGGAGAAAAAAGTTCAAGCGAGTGAAAGTTTTTTTATACACTAACACAAAATTATGATAGCATAAGATATACGAAAGATCTCCACGAATGTAGAGGCTATAAGTGGATATCTGACAGAGGGACCATCATACAATGTATCCCCTAAAAGAAAATGTCATCATGTTTAATTAAAATGATTTTATATTGTTTTTTAATCAATAAAGGTTTATGAATTAATTATACTATATATTTTTTATGGATGAAGGAAATTGTGATAGCATATAGAATCAAATACCCTTATCGAATCAAGAATGTGGCAGTTTTCATTGAAATTGTAATTAGATTCACTACATTAAAATGAATCATGGGAGCATAGGACATTACAAAAACAGATCAAATCACAAAATATCTTGTGGGTTTTCCATTCTAAGTATGAATATTATTCATGATAAATGTACATGGATAGGCTATTGTCGAAATGTTTTCCATAAAAAGTATTACTTTATTTCCCAAAAATATTTTAATCGATTGTTTAGGACACAACCAATATGAAAATGTTGAGTGTGGTTTCTTGTAATAGTTTTTAATTATAGAAAATGCATGTAAAAATGGTATTCAATTATGGTGATTTTGAGGGAAAAATACATGAATAAATATTTTTTAGCCAAATTCTAGGACAATGAAATGGTGTATATATTGAAATGGTATATTTATGGGTTAGAAAATCCTAAAAACAATGAAACTATAAGATTTATGAATTTATGGAAGAATAATTGTCATGTGTAGAAAATTAAATCATTATGACTTTCAGATATTTATTAAGGATGAGTAATGTATCACATAGAAAATATATATTGATTACATGGCCTTGGTGAGTCCATACAGTTATCATATTCATAAGATGAAGATTGTTTTTTAAGAGAATCATGATGAATGATCGTAGAGTTAACAAAAATATTCTTTTGATGAATACTTAATGATAAAGGGAAATTGGGAGTTTTTTTCTCAATTGGACTATATTTGGAAGGTTATTTTGCATTATTCAATGTGGAAATGTATGTGGGTTTCAACTCAGTTTGTATGGCACATTAAACTATTTAAAGGGAAATAAGTTGGAATGAAATATAATTTGAATTACATGTAAAATGTTTTTTTCATCAATAGTAAGAATTATAATGTATTCCCTAGTTTCTAATCACTTTTAAATTACTAATAAGTCTAAGTTTACTACCATTATATTAAGAATATGGGGAAGGGTTTATAAATACTCATAATATTTCAATATATTCATATTTTAGGCCTTATTTTAATGCTAAAAAATTTCCCATTATTTTACTTCTATGTTTACCGAGATTGATTTTAAAGTCAATTATCAACATTTAAATTTGTAATATTATATTTGGAGTTTTTATTTCCTACCATTCCTAATTGGGATGAGGAATTTTTCATAAGGATTGATCCTTACATAAATTAAATAAAATCAACCTAATAAAATTATAAAATCATTCATACTAATATTTTCATAATGATTTTACAATTAATGATGTTTAAAAATATTTTAAATGATATTTACACTGACCCAATTTTTGGTTACGTAGTCTAAAAGGATCCATGCATGGGTCAGGGTTATCCTTACGAAGGTCAATATTTTCAATACATAGACCAAAATCTTACTTATAAAGATTTATGAATACATGAATTCATCTTTATACAACATTTTTGTTGGTATTTAGCAAGTCCTTAATAATTCTAACATGATATAGTATTTATAGTTAAGTAGTTTTATTGATCTTCATAAAGATTTTCCTTATCAAGTATAAGATAACTCTTATGAAGTAAAGACTTAGAAAATTTTTATACAATGGATATTTATTAAATTCTCCAGTAATTTATTATCATTGGCTGTATGGGAATAGATTACAGACAGCTTATTTTTTAAAAAAATTTATAGGATTTCTAAAGAAGATTTGATCATTTTTTTATGTTTTTGATTCCAAATAGGTTACTGATTTTGAGAATCAATAAAACACTTTATCATTCAAATGGTTACTATAGATTAAGGCAGATGTTTTGGTATTTATACACCATGTTTAATTTTTATATTTATGATAAAATTATTATATTTTAAATTGAGTAAATGGATAACCAATTTTACAAGGATATAAAAACAAACATTGTTTTAGAATGAAAAATGAAAGATCCTGTATTATTTTTTTGATCTATACCATAATTTTATATTGGAATTTTCATCACAACCACCAAAAATCCTAGAACTATGTTATTTTGAAGAAATATCTATAGAAAATGAATTCACTTAAGATCATTTTAAAATGTTTACTCATTATCTAAAGATATTTAAATAATTTTTTAGTTTCAAAATTATACAACTATTCACTAATCAGTAAATACATTTTCTATAATATTTTATTTATATTATAACTGTTCACTTCATATACTCAGTATAAGGCTAAAAATATTCCACATAAAGGAGATCCTTTGAAAATATCATAGTTCGTCTATTTCAAATGGATATTGTTTTCACTATTCTATATATTACTGAAGAAAAGTTCTAAAAGAAATATCATCAAGATACCATTATGTATTCGTGGAGTAGACTAAAGGATATTCTTAGAGCCCCTGGACTATATAAAAACATATGGTGTTATAATCTCATTATTTCGTTATTTTCATGGATGGATAATTTTGATCAATTTTTTAGGGAAATATTTTATGGGTGTGAATTTTTATATCTCAATTCACTCCTTATTAAGTTATTATACCATATTTAAGGAAAACCACTAACTGTTTGTGTGTTTAAATACATGTTCTTATATTTTAACATTTTAAATTATATGAATAATTTTATGTTACCATAATGGAATATATAAGAAAAGGAATGTTCATAGTGATACAAACATATATAAATAGTGAATATTTTGGATGTTCAAAGGACATAATGGTTATCTACCTTACATATATCATATTAAATGTCTATATAATGGTCGTTAAGCCTTAAACGATTACTATTGGAGACCTAGATATATGTTGTTCTAAATAAGTGGATGAAGATAATCTAAATTCAAATGTCTTGGATATTAACATTTATGAATTAGGTACTCATGAGTTTAGTAGTGTCACATTATGTGATAGAGCTAGTTATATATGGGAGACCATTGTTGTTTCTTATTAAGGAACATACAATATAATTTATCTCTTCTATAACATTTCCAAACATATGACTGTTTCTTTTTGGATTATTTATGGAAAATGAATCAATAAAATTATTAGAAGGTTCCAATTAATTTTAAATAATGTATATCTTTTGGGAACTATTATTCCTAAACATGATCAAGATATAAATGTTCATAGGTTCCATCCTTCATATTGGAATGGATTTTCAATAGCCTTCAGTCGACCTACTCAAATTATGTCAATTAAAATTATTGTTGTATTATGAACCAGTTTGATATATGAGGCTTAAATGAATGTTGAAAAAAATAATCACAAATTGGTTAAAAAGGAGAATGATTCTATATCGATTTATACTTAAAAAAGATTAGATGATAGATAACCATATTTTATTTTATTATTGATTTAATGAAGAAGTATCACATTTATAAAGTTGATGTTATGAAAATTTTGGAATATATAAGAAGTGTATCATGATGTATATAAAAAAGTAGTGTTCATGAAATCCATTAACATGTTCAAGAATACTGACTAATGATAAAAATAAGAGTTGTTTTGAATATAAATTATTTGGATATATAAAGCCTGATTTCCCTCATCATAGAGAAAATAAGATTCCTAAAAGGTTGTTTAATGAAAATTAGAATCTAGGAAGATAGGTAGATTAAAAATAATGGCTACCTAGAGTTGTTTTAAGATCAAATTAATAATTCCTATTAAAATTGAGAATCTAATATAAAAACCAAAAAAAATATTCTTTAAGAAAAATAAATAGGGCATTCAATCATTTTATTCTTCTAAATTTGAATCTAAATTTAAAAACTAAAATTATAAGAAACTGATTGATTATTTACTCATTTTAGAAGAATAATATGATTCATTGATGAAAAAACATAAAACTATTAAAATATATGATGATGTTGTTACTGATAAAAAATTTCTGAAAATTTTTAAAATTAATATATGATATGGATAAATCCAATTAAACATTAATTTAACATGATATAAAAAGCAAACAATTATTAACTGAGGTTGATGTCCTGAAAATCGATGAATCTACATTCACTATTGGAATTACTATTCAAATAAAATCAGTATAAAGAATTAAACAAATAATGGAAATCATGGAATAGTTTGTAAGGGAATATGGTCCAAACTATATTAAAAGAACATTATTCTTTGTTATGATGTAAAAATTTGGTAAACTATGACTTATTATCAATATCAAATTTATGGGTGTTATGATAATGAATACTATTTCTAATACTCTCAATTTTTTCAACTAATAAATACCTTTTTAAAATTATAACAAATATTATGGATGGAATTTCACATACTTACATATTTTTATTCCAAAAACATTAATTTCTAAAAACAATAGACCCAAGAGTATATAGGAACCAATTTATCTACATATTTTATTTATTTTAGAATGAAAAAATATTCAAAGGTATAAATTCTATGTTGTTTATGGGATGTAGCTATTCAATTAATATTAGTGGATATTTTCCAATCTTTCATTGATTATTAATGATTAATATAGGGTGTATTATGGATGGTGATAATAAAAAAGTAAATAACCCGGGTGTTTGATCTTTAAAACATACATATTATATCCCCACAAATATAGTTTTTTATGATTAATGTTTAAAGAATAATTTGATAAGTATATATAAACATAATCTTGATGGTTGTTCTATATATTTATACAATGATACAAGATCAATTTTTATAGAAAATATACACAAATTTAATGAAACAAGATTGTATATTTTTTTCCACTAAGATTTTAATTCTATGTGAAAATAGAATGTAAACTATTTAAAGGGTTAAAAAATTAATAAATCTAGAATATAATACTTCGACATGTAATTTTTATTATATGTGAATTTTTTTTAGAATAAATTTATGTTTTATTTTAGGTAAATTAATCTTGATAAAAATAAGACATGTAATTCATGTCAAATGGCAATGAAGTAAAAAATATTATTTTAATCATATCAATGAGGTGTCTACTTCTAGAACCCCAAAAATTTTATACATGGATTTTTTTGACCCACTCAAATAAAGTGACACAATGGAAAATCTTCCATTTTTGTATTGATTATTCATATCTCTATATTTTAATGGGTTTACATTTGAGTACATGAATTTGATTATTTTTTAGTTTTTATAATGTTCTGTAAACTTGTTCCAAATGAAAAATATTCCAAACTAATTTCATTGAGAAGTTACCATTGGGGGGAGTACAATAATTAAACCAATTTTTTTTAAAACATAGTATTAGACACTCTTTATATTCCAATAGGGAACATCAATAGAATAGATTTTTGAAATATTGAATAGGGATTTGAAATAAATTTTTAGAATAATGTGCCAACTTATTTTGGGCAAAATATTGAAGCACAATTCATTATGTCATAAACAACGATTTAATAATAAAAATAATTAATAAAACTTCCTATGAGTTGTGGAATAATAGAAAACTAAATTTTGGAGACTCTAATGTTTTTCATACCAGGTTTGTGTCGTAAAAATAAAGGATAATCTTGGTAAGTTTGATATAACGTATGATGAATTAATACTTCCTAGATATTCTACCACTTATGATGCATATATATTTTTTAATAAAAGGTCAATTATAATTGAATGAACAACTCATATGAAATTTTATTAACATGATCCTTTAAAAAAATAAAATTTTTAGCCTTAGGTATTCTATCTTTAAATTTAGACTTGATTCCTTTTTTAAACTAAGAAAGATAACGATTTAGAATGTAAATAGAAAAAAACCTGTCCTGAATGGTTGAATACTAATTAACATTATTGTGTGGTCCCTAGAATTCACATATCATTAAATATACATACATTGGAAAATACAATTGGAAACCTAGATAAGGGAGTTAAGACTAGAAGAATTATTGGAAACCTTGTTGTGTTCTCTGCCTTTTTATCTCAACTTGAAGCATAAAATATAGAAAATGTATGGAGTGATGAATGATGGGTATTAGTAATGCATTAACGGTTGAAACATAATTTTATGATGAAGACGTAGGAAATAAAGGTAATGTGAGAACTAACTAGGAGAGGGAATCCGTCAATTTGGTGGGAACTCCAACCTCCCACTAAAAGAAACATGTTTAACAAGTTTCAAAATATTATAATTAAAATATTACCATTGTATTTAAATGTATGATTCCATAAATTATGTCATGTTTAAATAAACATATTTACTATATATTTTATATTAAAAATGTTTTATAATACTTCACAAAATAATTTTTAGAGTATTTTTTTTGTTGGGAGATTCAACAATAATTTCGTGAAATAGAATCCAATTCTTCTCATCCTCAATAATATTTAGTTACATATATATATTTTATTTACATTTACAAGAATTGTTTTTATTGAAATACTTATTCATTTAAAATTATATATTTATAGTATCATTTTTAAATATTTTTACTGAATATGTTTATATATTTACTTATATATATTTATATGTTTACCTATAATTATATATTTAAATAACCATTTTTATAATGTAATTATAAAACACCTATTTATTTTAAATATAATAATAAAATATATTTATATAATATGTACATACAATTATTAAATAATATATTTTTTAAAAATACAACAATATATTGTTTTTATACAATATTACATGCACACACGTGCACAGAAACATATTTATATTGACACACACATTGAGACATATACATATGCTTACATACATACATAGATATATATATATATACATATTTGTACATACATATATATATCTATACACATATACATATATATATACCCATACTCATTTTTCAAGAAATATATATATAAATATATATACAAGGTAAAATCTAAAAATATATTATTATATAGCGCATTAATGTACAATTATATTCATATTAATTTGATAATTATGCGTTACATATATTATAAAGATAATATTTATAATTATTTTATTTAATATGTTTTGAATTTATTAATATAAATTTTTATTTAAAATTTATATATATATTCATATATTTATTTTTAAATTTTAATATTTTTTACTAATAAATACAAACATATATGAACCAAAAAATACATCTAATTATAAATTTATATTATATATATATATATTAAATTAATAAGATTATAAATATGAATATATAAATATAAATATAAAAAATATTCCTCGCATATTATTATACTCCATGTTAGTCTTATTGGTGAGTCACATTCACGATTGGATGCTTCTTAATGAGGGTACCGTGAAAGAAAAAATAAATCCCGCTTAGTAGAATCATAAAAATGATGTGTTCTAGGGGATTTTCAGGGTTTCTACCATATGAACATGAGCTCCTTTAATGATTATTTTCTTACTAATAAGGTTTGATGCCTTTTTCAAAACCATAATTCATTGAGTTCGTAAATAATTAATTTTAAGTATTATCCACATTCCATTTTATTAAATGCATGATTTGGGGGAATGCCTTGTTTTTTATGGGTAATATTATAAGGCTCACATTATATTTTAAGTAAATTTCCAAATTGTAGAATGGGAAATGGTGAGAGGGTTAATATTTGGAGTTATATTTGGTTTGTTGATCACTATGGATTAAGGGAGACATCACCAATTGTTCAAGCATATGTTAATTCCATGGTTTGAGATATTTTTTATGATAATTGAGTTGGATGGATTTTTGAAAAGGTTTAATATAGGTTGAATCGCATTGCTGGTTATATTATTCTATATATTTATATTATGGTGTGAGTGGGATCAGATCAATTTTTCTAGTGTAAAGAGGCCTTTGGTTATTATTTTTTCGAATCAGGCTATATTCTCTATAACCCACTGATTTTTTGTGAAATTTTTTTTTGAAATAATTTAATCTTTTTGATATTTTTCATTTCACACAATACTAAATTCATCTAAAATTATATGAAAGCAACAAGTTATTATTTCTTTCTATGAAACACTAACTAATTATTTCACTACATTCAACACTTGTGTTGGATTTCGATACATGAAACACTGTTCTTAACATATGTTACTGACAAATACTATGTCCTTTCAATAGCTTATATCACATGAAAGACCATGTTTGGCCGAACTAGAATATATTATTAATATTATTGTTAATATATTTTTATAACTATATACTAGTCTTTAGAATGTGAGATATGAATGATATTTACTACATTATGAAGCTATTAATTAAAAATGTATTTAAAGTGAATCCTTTGGTTATTAATTAGTTATAAATGAAAGTAAGAACTATTTTAAAATAAATAAATTCATTTTCTAAGAGAATTATTTTTCAACATACAAACACCATTTAATCTCAATAAAACTAAAAAACTACTTTTGATGAATATTTTAAATAAATTTTATTTATTATATTTCTAGTAATTTTTTTATATTTATGTAATATATTTTATCATTAGATGATAATAATAAATCAAATTTTATGAATAAAATGATGTATTTTTCTAAAAGATAATTTTATATCTTTTAAATGGAGAACCCATACTAAATTTAATTTTGAATAATTTATATTTTTTTTTTGAAAAAATAAAATAAAATTTTTGAATCATAATATAAAAATTTATTTTCGGTAAATTTTTGGTATTTTGTTGAGATGGTTTATTTTTTGATTATAAGTGAAAATGACTGAATTTTAATTCAAATATGCTTTTTAATTTAATTCTTTTATATAGTTATATTATGCTTCAATATAGATTCAAAGAATAATTAGATAAATTTTATATGAATTAAAAAAATAAGGTTTTTTTAAATGATTCAACATTGTATTTAGATATAAAATCATTGAAAACATTTTGACATTATTACATTAAGAGCATGATTTGTCGTCAAGTCTATGGGATTAATTTTAAATTTATTTTTCCACTAATGTGATATTAATTTCGTAAAATTTATTTAATATTTAGAATCATAATAATTTATAATTTATAGTAAGTTAGAAATAATTTTTTAGCAAAATTATTAGTGAATGTAATTAAAATTAATCACGGGGATTAAGAGAAAAATAGGCTTAATACGGGGCTAAATCATAATCCTTATGGCCGAATTATCATATAAAATTTTCAAAAATCCATTGGATATTATTATTTACAATATATCCTCTATTTTATCTACTTTTTTATTATATATTAGACATGTACTAGGAAGAATTTGGGTAGAATTACATTTTAAAAAATTTACAAGAATGACACTCTTTAATTATAAAAGGCACTCACCCATCCCATTTCCTCCCACCTATCAAGAAACATTAGATCGACTATTATATTTCTATATAGCTCTTAAAAATCTATAAACTCAAATATGAATAATCACCTTGGCCACTAATCCAACAAAGGATTCCCTTTGGTGCAAACCAAATGGAGTTACTCAAAAAGGAGGTAACATCCTTCCTCCAGATATTTTGTTTATTTTCATTATCCACCCATAAAATAATATTATTAAATGGTTTTTTGATAACCTATATATAATAAATATACTAATATGTTTTTATTATATGTTTTCTACCTGAAATTATAAACACATCCATGTAATGCGTAAAGAGCATACCATTCTTGTGTACGATGCACTACTGCATCATGAAAATGATTTTTCTTGTTTTTCATCTAACCCATCTCATGGGGGGTAACTATGAAATAAAATATATTTTTATTTGATATAAATTATATTTATTATGTAATTGTAATTTTTTATTTTTTATATAAAACAAACCTTCATGATTTCCATTTTGTGAGAACATGATAACTTCATTTATGGACGGGTGGATTATAACATCCTCAAACCGGTGTGATGTGTTCACACTTTACATGGAATGTATTATGGATGAGTTTATTTAAATTATATTATATATATGACATAATAATTATAATTTAATCAATATATATTTATACATATATATAAATCACTTTCTTACTTTCAATATGATAATAAAACAGAAACTCTGTTCATGTGTACATATGACCTACTGTCTTCATGAATGGTGTATTCCAAATTATATTAATATATTTAATATATTTTTTAATATATATGTATATAGTGAATATATATGATATTTATATAATTTTTTACGTTCTTTGAATAATTAAATCATGATCTATGTAAGAAGATCAAGAATAATATATCAAAACATGTATGAAAACAAAGTATACATTAGCCAAAGTGTGACATTAACATGAAATTATTAATAAATCCGTAATAAAAAGATATAATAGACTCATATATAGTATTATATATAATATTTTTTATATTTAATAGATTTATAATAAACATACATTTACTATATTAATGGTTTTTATTAGTAAATTGAATGTCAACTTTTGAGGTAAGGGTTTTCTTCGTCTCAGTTTTATATTTTGTTATATTCATGCATTATTCACCATTTGTTCCTATTGTGTGGTTTATATAATAAAAACGAATTTATCATAGTATCATTATAAATAATCATATGGGTATTAAAATATATATTTTATGTTGTTTATTTTATGGAATTCAGGGTAAAAAGTTTCTAAATCAGTATTGTAATTTTTGTCACAATTTACCTACTTTGAGACACATGCCATGTTATGAACTTATATTCTTATAATTGGTGTATACACATCCAGTTGAAATATTATATCGTGAAAATTCCTATTTAATTATATTAAAATCATCATGTTATTTTATTATCCCATTTGGATTATGATTTAATGTTAACAAATTGTTAATATTTTATTACTACAATCTCATCACTTATCAAGACTATTTATAAATATACTACCATTGATGAAATATTATAAAAAATATCTTAATAAATCTCATTAATTTTATTATCCACTATTTATTTATGTAAAATACAATTTATTGTAGAATTTTTCCACTCTTTGGCATTGAAGATAATTTAAAAAACATAGTTATGAAAATATAACACTATTTCTCCCTTCGGTTAGAATGATTTATTCGTTAATCCAAATTTTTTAAATTTTTAAAAAACATGTTTTACAATTATCCTAATATGTTTAAATGAAGTTTTATACCCATGTTTCTAATTTTTTTTAAAAAATTTATTTATAAGTATTATCCTTCTTTCAAGGAAGGCACCTTTCAAAACTTTTTAAAATGAAAAAGGAATATTTGACTTGTATGGATTTACATGCCATCAGAAAATTCATACAATTGACCTTTCCTTTTAAATTAATACACAATTATTTTTAAATAAAAAATTTATCTAAATTTATTGAAATTAAATATTTAATTTTTTTTTAAAATTAAACAGTTTTAAAAAAAAATTATCTCTAAAAAGCAATTTAACGGATCTTCAATGATTCTATATTATATTTTTAAAGGGTTATTTTCCAAGTAATGGATTTCAATGGCTTCAATATTTCATTATAAATTTTAAATTTATTTTCAAAGAAAAAGGTTTCCTAAATTATTTTAATAATTCTTTTTATGTTTTCAATGTATTTCAAAAGAAATAGTTTTCGAATATGATTTCATACCTTATTTTTAGGTTTTAAATTTATTTCCAATGAGTAAGGTTTACAAAATTATTTTGATCCATATTTTTATATTTTAAAATTATTTTCAAATAATGTGCCCTTCCAAATGTTTTCGTGCTTACTTTATATGATTCCAAATATATTTTAAAAGAAAATGGTTTTTAAAATTCATTATATTCTAAAAAATGATTTCAATAGAGGAAAGTATATTTTTCTCAAAAAAAAATTTAAATGTAATTTTAATGAATTATTTATAAGAAATATATTTTTGAAATTTTTTTCTAAAAAGGATATCCAAATAATGGATTTATTACTTAGGAAATGATCCATGTTATCTATAAAAACCCTTCTCCATCTATAATGAATTAATTTTTTATTGTTTGTGGTTTGATAGGGTATATTATATAAGAATAAAATTCCTATTATTTCATAAATGGTATATATTTGAATGGAATAATGATTAATACAATCTTTTCACTTCTATAGGTCATATTATTTTAAAAAAAATCATGGGTTGTTCTTTGATGAAATGATTATGATACCTATCTATTGTTCATAGGTAATGATATGATAAAATTTTTATGGTACTCATTTCATTTCATGGTTTATGTTATGATGTTTATGAACCCATCTCTTTTTATGTGTCGTGATATGATGAATGTTTTATTTTCTCCATGAACATGTATTCATGAATTTTTATGTGATGGGTGGGACCTATATCTCCCTTCAATTAATTCTGTAATGATTTATATCTCATGAGATAATAATGGGAAACAAGTGGATGGGATTGATCCAAAATGGAAACATGAGTGTCCCGATCCACTATGGGAATATGGGGTAGCCCAATCAACTATGAGAAGATGGGGAAACCTTATCCACTATAGGAAGATGGGGAAACATGATCCCTTATATGTAAACGAATTAAAATGTGAATGGTGGTGTATCCCTTCAATTAGGTCTAATCCCTATGAAATTCCCTGAATAATTTTTGAAGTGATCCTTGAATTATAATGAATGTTTTTATATACTTGTGTGTATGCTTCAAGCCTATGTATTATTCCAGTTTCCAACACTCACGACTCTATTTTTTTATTTCTTATGATTCATGTCATATGAACTTCTACTCTTTATTCCATGACTGTAGATTCTAATTATTGATAAGCAAGGATAAGATATTCTATTGTCATGTTCATGATCTCTTACCCATATGCTCATGTTATTCTTACAAATATCCCTTTTTATCCTAACCGAGAATTTGATATCACCCCTTCATATTTTTTATTTCCCTAGGTTATAAATATATATATTATGTATGATGTGTATTAAAGGGGTTATAGTCAAGATGATCCTTGTGGGAGAAAATTTCTCTCACTCATGTACCATAGTTTACATTTCCAATTTTCGAAAAGAACTAATCTAATACAGTTTTAGAGATTATTTTTGTGTAATGTATTATGTATTCTCAAAACAATTATGTTATGTATATTTATGTTAATCTTGTGTAATTATAGTTAGAATTTTAGAACTGTTTTATTTAACTATTTAAAACTAGGATTAGAAAAACTTCGTGACAACTCCAAGGACATTACTATGACTTAATATAATGATAATGAAAAGAATAGGAAAAATATTCTAGAATTTTGGAAAGGATAGAGTGATTTTTTTCCTAGAAATACATCCCAGTACTGATACTATAATTAGATGTGGTTATAGAACACCTATTCCTTAGAGTAACAACTCTAACAAGGTATGCCGGGCTTGACTCTAGTGTAACCTGGTACACAAAAATGGGCCTTACTATGTACCTACTTTAGCAATCTAAGGGGATTTTCATTTAGAATTCACATAATCTTTATAAAGATTCCTAAATGATTTAAATAAATGATTACTCTGAACAACCAGGGATAAACCTCAGTTTTCATAGATTAATTAAGCATTCATGATTTAGTCATCCTATATGAAAGCATGTGGGAAATTATTCCAATATTTATTACATTAAACATAAGAAGAATGACTATACTGAGGTTTAATAACATTAATACATGATTTATATATCATATTATAGTAAATATCTATTAATGAATAAGATAAAGAAACATTACTAATGGTTTTGGAATAAAGATGGATGATTGAAGTGTATATGTTATGGAATTTATGATCTTTTTATACGAATCATGATATATATAAATATTTTCCAATTAATTTTTTAATTAATGATTTAAATGAATATTTCTGATGGTAATGAAGACTTACAGTAGTGAAAGTTTTATTTAAGAGAAGGTAAACATTAAAATATTCAAGATGTTGGGAAAAATTATTTATTGTGGATAAAGAGATGATTAATTTAGATAAAGTAAATTGGATAGTATCATGGTCCATAGAAAAAAAAGGTGATTTTTTGAAAAAGTGATATAATTTATCATAGATGAAGTTTACAACTTCTTATATTTATAGAATATATTTATTAGTCATTGAATAAAGAATAAATCATTTTTTATCAAATAGATGTATGGAAATTCATTTTATTACCATGTTTTAGTAGAATTCACGATAAATGCATTCACATGTTTCTAATGTGACAACCAATATCTAGCTTTTGAAATATTGGGGATCAACATTAAGCTTATTTTGTGATCTTATTTCTTATGTTTTGTGTTATCATATTTCATAACGGTTGCGATGTTAACCATTTATGGAAGAGATATTGTTAAACATTTGATGAGGAGTTAAAGATAAATGTATGACTTCACCATATGAACATTTGACCACATTGGAGAAAAATTATTATCTTATAATTATAAATAGAAGGAAGGACTATTCTGGACTTTTTTATCTATTTGTTTTTCAAGCATAACAAATTAACCTTCATTTAATGGAATAAGAGTGGAAGTGGATATTAATCAAGGCAAAATGAAAGGATGATATTGTTATTTTGAAATGTAATGAAATAAAGTATGTTTATATTCTCATGAAAATTATTCCACTCTTGGGAAAGTATGTTGAATCCAAAAATGTTATCCTAGTGCCTTCATTTCTAAAGAATGAAATGGTCCCTTAGATCATCACAGATTTATGGATTTGTGACTGTTAAATTTCCCATGACCAATGTTCTCTATAAATCTCTTACATTACATGATAGATAGATTTATCCTCCATTTTTATGATTTTAGTTTCCACCTATGTTATCCTATGTGGAAATCTATTTATAAGTTACATTGGGTACCCATTATTTTCCGAACAATCTCCTTTTAAAATATGTTTTAATGTTTATTTTTATGATGTGGGTTTATATTAGAGGAACTTAAAACTATTAATCTATTTATCACCCATACAAATTTCAAGATTGAAATTCATTTCAAAGGGTTTATAATGTGACACCCCATGTTTTTGTCAAATATATTTTATGAAATAATTTAATCTTTTTGATATTTTCCTTTTGATGAAATATTGAATTTATCCTTAATTTTATGAAGTTCCATGTAATTATTTCTTTTTACACAACACCTAGTTATAATTTCACTAAAATCAATACTTATATTGGATATTGTTACATGTAAAACTATTCTTGGCTTCTCATACCCACGATACTATTTCCCTTTAATAGCTTGTTTCATACACAAGATAATGTTATACCGAACTAAAATATACTATTAATATTATTATAAAAAAAATTATTTCTCACCTAACTATTAAAACAGAATATATGAATGAGATTGACTAAATTATGAAACTATTTATTACACATGCAATTAAAATTAATCATTAGGTAACCAATTATTTATAAATTAAGGTAATAACTATTTGAGAATATAGAAATTCCTTTTGAAAGAAAAATATTTTTATACGTACAAAAACAATTTTATTTTAATTAAATAAATATACCACTTTAATTTCTTATTTTAATTAAAATTTATTTATTATAAATTCAATTACTATATTTTATTGTCATATAATATTTTTATTGGTATAATATGATAATAAATCCAATTTTATGATTAAAAAGATATATTTCTCTAAAAGGTAACTTTACCACCCTTTAATAAAGAATCCATATTAAATAGTGTCCTGAAAAATATATAATTTTTTTCAAAATTGAATTCATTTTTGTAATTTTAATATCAATATTTACTTTTTTTAAATCATTGGTATTATTCTTGAGAAGTTTCATTATTTGATAAATAGTGAAAACAGTAAATTTTAATTCAAACCTGATTTTTCATCAAATTTATTTTTATAGTTAAATTGTGTTTTAATATATTTTTAATGTAGAATTAAATTAATTTTATATCATTTAATCTAATTAATATCATTTGAAACAATTTCACATTGAATTTAGATATGAAAACTTATCCAACTTTTGAACATTGTTACTTTAAAAACAAGCTTTGTAATCCCTTCTCTGGGATTAATTTTAAATTAATTTTAGACACTTATATGATTTCAATTTGGAAAACATAATTACATATTCAAAATTATATCATTATATAATTTATATAAGGTAAAAGTGTTTTTTTTTTCAAAAAAACATTAGGGAATGTAATTAAAATTAGTTATAGAGATTAAGAGAAAAATTATCTTAACAAAAGACTAAACCATAAATATAAGGGAATAATGACCTATAAATTTTTCCAAAATACAATGGATATTAATATTTAGTCCATATACTTTTTTGGTTCAAATTTCATTCATTCTCTAGTGGCAATTTTCATTGGAAAAATGTTGGTGGATTTCCATTTTAAAAGATTTACGTGAATGCCACTCCTCATCCTTATAAAAAGTAACTCACTCCTCTCACTTCCTTAAACCTCTCATGCCACATAGGATAGTCCAATATATGCCCAATTCTAGCTTAAAAATTCCTACCATAAACCTAGAATCATCACCTAGGACATAAATCCATCAAAGGAATCCCTCTGGTGAAAACCAAAAGTAGTTAGCCAAAGAAGATGTAACATTTTTCCTCTTGTTATTTTGTTTTACTTTCATTCTCCACCCACTAAAATTTTATTATTCCATTATTAAATAATAAACATAGTATAAAAAATATATTGATATGTTTTTATTATAATTTTTAGGCTTACTTTTTCACACACATCAATCTAATGGGTATAAAACTTACCTTTCTTGTGTATTACACAATTCCATGCCACAGAACGATGCTATTGGTTTTTAATTTCCACCTCTCATGGCAGGGAATAATGATGTAAAATATGTTTTTATACTATGTATGTGATATTTATTATGTCTTTAGGATTCTATAATTATTATATAAAACATACCTTCATTCACTACTGGAAATCATGGCTTTCCCAACACTTGTATACCAACGGTTTAAATGAACTGTTGGTATAGGTGATCTTTACCAACATTTTCTATAAAACGTTGGTAATGATCTATAAAAATTGATTTTTCCCAACGGTTTAATGAAACCATTGGGAAAGGTGGGAAAAATGATTTTTCCAAACGGTTTGATGAAACCGTTGGGAAAGATGGGAAAAAATGTGTTTTCCCAATGGTATAATGAAATCGTTGGGAAAACACTATCATTACCCAAGGTTTTTAATAACCATTGGGAAAAAGATTCCCCAAATTAATGAAACCCAGGAAGCCCCCTCCCCACAATTCCAGAAGTGTTCTCTGCTCTCCTAGAGCCTATTTCGACTCGCAGAAGCCCTTGAGAAGATCCACCACAAGTGCACCTCTTCCATCAGATTAGCTGCCAAGTTAGACTACATCCACCTTTTTGAAGTATATCCTTCCACCTCTTCTCAAGGATATCCTTCTATTCTAAAGGATATCATTATTCCCAATTTTTAGGGTTTTTGGAAAATTTTATGATTCACTACTCCAGGAATTGTGTACTAAAATCACTACATCGGTGTACACATTTTCCAATTAATGGTTTCATTACACATATACATTTATCAGGTAATGGTGTCCCTTTATTATGTTCTAATTTTAAAGATTCATAGTTTTTTTAAACTTAATGGTTAAAGTATTACATCTTCATGTATATGAACTCATAAGAAATTATTTGTAATATTTATTCATAGTATTTCATGAAAATCACTCCTTTCATTAAGATCATGTCAAACATGAAGATCTTGTTCATCTTAATTTTTGTAAACTCTGTGTATTACATAAAAAGTATGTATCATGTTTCTATAAAAAAAAATATATAAAATGACACAATGTTCAATTATCCTTTTCACAATAGAACATAAGACTATCTTCTTGAACTTTGGAAAATAGTATGTGGTCCTTAACTAGTACTTATTCCTTATTCATGAAACTAATTCACAGAATGTCAAATTCCCAATATTAGTGAATTTTAGTTTTCCTAATATAACCATTAATCATTCTTACATCAACATCATAAATGAGTTATTCAATCACCGTTTTAAAATTCAATGACCATTTTCACTGATTTGGGGTTCCTCAAAATGCTTGGGAAAATCAGAGAAACACATGTATTGAATCATGTTTCTCATATAGTTTCATGTATACAAGTTAATCTCATAAATCATGACTGCACGGTTCAAATATCATGAGGACCATGGGATTATTATTCTTCACACAAATGAAGTTGTTTTCTGCAACTATGTGTTTTTGTTTTCACTTTTTATTTGGCCGAAATGGGAGCTTTGTGGTCATTAATCATGGTTGTGGGTGGTCATTTAGGATGTAAGATAGTATGAATTCATTTTACTTGATATATCCATTATTATTATTGATTTATGTTCAATTTGATTATCTTTAACAATTGATGTTTTTAATAAGTTTTTTTAATGGTTGTAATAAGGACGATATGGTATAAGGGTTCACATGGTGTGTATAAGGGTTCACATGGTGTGTGTAATGGTTGACATGGTGTCTATGTGGGGTGACGTTAGGGCTCTCTAGGAGGGTGAGGGGGGGTGAGTTTTCCAGATGGGGTGTGGGGTGTATGATCGAAATAACAATGTAGATGCTCAATATACAAGAGGGGGGGTGAATTGTATACTATAAAAATTCCTTTGGAACCTTTAAAGTTTCATACGGATAACTATGTTTTCCGTAGACAAGGAAATATGTTTAAAAAAGTTAAACTAATAAAATTCACAACACCTCTAACAAAAACTTGAGAATTGGAACAAGGTTTAAAAAATGAGATTCTACCTTAAAGTGTATAGAATATAAACTTATCAATGTACAAGGGTAAATAAATATAAGAAGGTTATACTTTCCTTAAAATACTATATGTAGCGGAAACAATCAAGTAGTAAAACTACATGTAACAAGATATAAGTCTTTTAACCCAATGAGAAGGGTATCCAACAACCTTGGATAAAGGTCCCTTAATTTATACTTTCAATAAATTCTGTCTTACCGACACCAGGGTAAGCCCTCGATATGAAGATCGGAATCTCTGTCTTACTATCCCCGCAAGCCCTCAACTTCAAGGTAGTTGGAACCTATGTCTTCCTTAGTAAGGAAGCCCTCGAACATCAAGGTAGTCAGCACCTCTATCTTCCTATCCCTGGAAGTCCACGAATGTAATCACCAACATTCGGAGTCGCACGAAGCAATCTGAATGAGCAGTTCCGTACACATAAGGCATGAAAATATTATCTCTCTATAAATCACCTTAACTGTGTGTGGTCTCTAGATCGATCAACCTCTTTCATCTATCACAAGTATGTTCTGAGCTCTTTCAAATTAGCTTTTATTTATGGGAAAATTTGCAATGGTCGGCTCCCCCCTCCAACGGTCATATTTTCAATGAAATTTAGAGGGACTTGTACACTTGTAACTCAGCTAACTGTTAATTAGAAACAGAATAGACGACATTGTTTTACAACAAACCATGTATAACTGAATACACAAAATCGTTTTGAAATGGAACATATGTAAGTAAAAAAACTAATCAACATTTCGGAGTGTAAGTAAATTAAGAGTTCAGAGTCTAACCAAAATAAAATTCAGAGTCTATGTTAATAAACGTTCGGATTCTGTTTTATAGGGATTCAGAGTCTGATTTTACCATAGACTGGAATCTAAACTTGCATAGTTCAGAGTCGAGGTACTTAAGAGTTCGGAGTCGAACTACTTAAGTTTTCGGAGTCGAACTACTTAAGAGTTTGCAGTCGAACCACTTAAGAGTTCGGAGACGATCTACTTAAGAGTTCGGAGTCGAACTTCTTAAGAGTTCAGAGTCGAACTACTTAAGAGTTCGGAGTGGAACTTCTTAAGAGTTCGGATTCAAACTACATAAGAGTTCGGAGTCGAACTACTTAAGCGTTCGGAGTCGAACTACTTAAGAGTTCGGAGTCGAACTACTTAAGAGTTCGGAGTCGAACTACTTAAGAGTTCGGAGTCGAACTACTTAAGAGTTTAGAGTCGAACTCATGAAAGTACAGAGTCCAGAATTCGGATTGGAACTTCAATATAGGTAACATCCAGAATTCAGATCCTAAAAAAATAGAATACTCCAATACTTGTCATTACATGATTCCGGGATTTTGATTAACAATTGGGGTTTTTTACTTTAAGAAAAAAATTATTTTGAATAAGGAACTCTAGATAAGGGTTAATTTCCTTAAAGAATTAATTTTCCTTATGGAGGTAAAACATACATTTTCTTAAGAATAAGGTGTTTGTGATTTTCAAAATAAAAAGGAATGGAAAAGTCATAAGGAAAACCATATTGACTCAACAATCTCCCCTTTTTGGAAAGCCCAAACATCCTTACGAAACAGAGAAAAAGATTTCATTAGGCTTTGAAATTTAAAATTGTTTCCCTTTGTTCATGAATTCATGTGAATACAACTAACTGCCCCTTAGGCATTGAAAGTATAAGGATTGTATTCTAAATTTTTGGAGTGGGGTTTTCATTATTGTGAGAATGAAATGAAAGTCTCCCCCTTAGATAAACTCCTCCTTACTTCGGGATGGTTCTTTGACTTAGAAATTTCTCACTATTTTGATTAGTTCTTATCCTTCTCCCCACTTGTGATTTTCAAAAATAAATAAAGGGAATGGACAAAATTAATTTACCTGAAACATTAGTTCATAGAAGCACAAGATACAAACAACCAAACTCTCATTAGAGTTAAAAACATTTTTACAAGGAAAGAAAAATACAACAAAATATCAGAGTGGAGTCATTTGTCTTCCTTTTCCTTTGGAATCCGCTTTTTCAACAAGAGCTTCTTTAGATCTCTTTGATCCTCCTCAGCTTGCTTCTCCAAGTCTGAGATCCATTCCCATTGAACTTTTAATGCTTATGCCTAAGCTCTCAAAGCTTCTTCTTGCATCTTTACCAACTCATCTTGCTGAATGACTCTCTTCTCATGCTCAATCTGGTGATTTCTATCATTTATAAGATTTTGATCCAGAGAATTTTCCTTGTCATTTAGTTCCTTCACTTCTTGATTCTGGGAACTCTACTCAATAATCAAATCATCTTGAAGATTCTTAATCTTTTTATCTGTTGTGTCAAAGTCTTCTTTTACATCATTCTGGAAATTATCAAACACAACCAAATATTCTTCAATTCTCTTAGACCACTTGGTTACCTTGGTGCAAGACTTTCTATGCATATCATAATCGATAAGAAATATTTTCCGTTATGCTTATATCTTCACACACTTTTCCTTTAACATGGATAGTGTCTCTGATTTTTTATTTTGGGTTCATTGAGGCATTTGACATTTGGAGTCAATGGTGGGAAAGATCAGAATGAATTCCACCAACTTTTTGAATGATTTAACAATAAAATCATGACTCTGAGATGATGATACAGAATCAGATACATCTCTTTGAGATTTCTCCTCTTCAACTTGCACCAACTTCCTTTTATAGGTACCACCAACCTCTTTCTTCCTTATAACATCTTTTAAAAGAGTCTCCATGAGAACTTTCTTTCCCTTATAAGCTTTCTGAACAGGTTCTTCATTAAAGGATTCTTCCTCGAATTCAGATACTTGAACGATCTGGTCTTCATCTAGTTTTTGTTTTTCTTGACCTTCCTCAAGAAAATTCCTTTCATAAGATTCTTACTTATCAATCAAAACATTTTCATCTTCTTCCTGATGTTGCTTACTTTCTACTTCATCTCCCTTCCCTGGAGATACTATCTTTGCAAATTCATCCTTTTCTTTATATTCCTTTACCTGCTTTATCAGGGTGCCAGATCTTCACTTTCCTCTTCTTCTTCATCTTCTTACTCAACTTCTTCCTCTACTTCCTGAACATCTTCAGCAACTCCTTCTTCGCCCTCTTCAACTACATCTTTACCCTTGTCATTTTCCGGAATAACAAAGTTTGTGGCTGGAGTTTCTTGTAAATAAGGTTCTAAATCAAAAGTTTCTAGAATTGGAAGCATTCCAGAATCCAATTCTGTATCATTCAGCACAGATTGCAGCACTTCAGCTTCAGACATTCTCTTTTTCATTTTCTTTTCCATCACTTGTTTCTCTATCTCGTCAGAAGTTCTTTCTTTAAAGGCCTTAGACTCTACAGGGTCCAATCCTAATTGTGGATCCCCTTGCTTCCTTTTTTATTTGTCTTCCCTCCACTTAGCTGATACTTCATCTGTATATGTTTTCTGTTCCTTCGGCATGGGGGGAGCAGATTGAGTTTCCTTAGCCTGAGGAATTTCTTCACCAGCAACGACTTCCTTAACCTTTCTTTTCCTCCTTTGCTTTTTGGAAGGTTCTGGATTCTGTGATTCTTTCTGAGTTTCTTCAACCTCTTCCAAAAAAAGAGTGTAAAATTCTCCGAATTCAATGGAAATCCCCATCTTCATCCTCTTGAGGGTATCATCACTGACTAGCATAAGCTTTCAGTTCCGAACTTTTGATTTGCAAGTAATCTAAAATGATTCTAAGCATCGAACTATCAACTTAGAGAGTAAGGAAAGAAACATGATAATCTGAGCTCTCAAATTTCCTTCTTTGATGTTCTTGATCATAACCAAGACATGCCTCATTAGATTTATCTTTCTTAAATTTACCAAAAAATCTAAGATATATATATCACTTTTCTTCAGATTTTCTTTATCACCTCTTCTTGGAACCATAAAACCTTGCACCCAAAGCTGAAGAATTCTATTATTCGGAGTGAGACGTGTAATCCTGATATTTGAATCATCCTTAAGACCAAGACACTTCAGTGCCTTCTCCTTGTTGAAACTTCCTTGAACATCGGGAAGTTTGTGTGAGCAGAATTCAACTTCTCATCCATATGAAAAAACAACCATGCTCGCGGCCTTGGTGTAGGAAAGCTTATAAGTCATGCCATAAGACTTGAAAAAAAACCACTCTCTCCCATCTTCCATTAGGATGGAAAAAGACTCGTAAAACTCAATCAACTAATCAGTTTAAACTGGATCCTCTTTATCTGACTTTGCTATGCAGACATCTTCCCATTCATTCAGCTTTATATTCTTCGAAATAAGAGAATCATGATTATAGAAGTATGGATGAACTAATCTTTCTCTAAAGACTAACCACATAGAGATTGGTTTCACAGTCGACATATCTTGAGATGTTTCTTCAACAGACATTCAGAGTGAAGAAATCTGAAAGATTCAGATCGGCTTTTCAAAGTTCAGAACCGGCCTTAAGAAGAGTAGTAGGGCTTTGAGATGAAAAATCTTGAAAAACCGATGTGGGACGAGTCTTGGAGTCCCCTTTATATAGGAAATGGAAGTGACCGTTGGTCTTCCAAACGCCATCTAAGGGTTGAAAAACTTTTTGAATTGATCTGATGGTTGAGAACAATCCCGCAAAAAACATGACTCTGATCATTTGATGTTTTTAATGAAAACATTCGTATTTGAAAAAAAACTAGAACCTGTTCTTTTAAAAACGTAGGAAAATACCAGAAGGAAAAATATGAGTACAAAACTATAAGTAAAGAAACACAACTCTCAGATTGGCATGAAACATTGTTCGTAATTCATAAAATTTTTCTTGTAGAAAAAGAAATTTAAAAACAACTTCATTACGAAAGTTCTATTACAAAAATCTCGTTACGAAAACCCTAGTCTGAAAATCTCCATTTAGAAAGTTCCTATTACGAGAATTTCACTCCTGAAAAATTCAGTTCCAAAAATTCCCATTCCAGAAATTTTAGTTTCAGAAATTTCCATTCCAAAAAAATTAGTTCCTAATGGTTGGAAAAACTAACAAAAATAATTTGTTATACTAATTTTTGAAAAACAGATTCCGAAAAAAAAATTAGTTACACTAACATTCAAATGTACTACCCCTATGGAAAATGATTTTATTACTGTTAGGATAATTGTTCAAAAAGAAGTTAATGAATAATTATTAACTTACAATTATCATTCCTAACTTTTGTTTAATATATTCAAATCTATCAGAGGGTAATGATTTTGTGAAAATATCAGCAAGTTGATCTTGCGTTCCGATAAACTGAAGAATGATATCTCCTTTAAGTGTGTGATCCATAAGAAAGTGATGCCTAATATCTCTGTGTTTTGCACGAGAGTGATGTAAAGGGTTCTTACTTAGGGAAATGGCACTTGTGTTATCACAAAAAATTTGAGTCTTAGTAAAACTCAGGACATAGTCTGTGAGTGTGTGTTGCATCCACAACACTTGAGCACAACAACTTCCTGCTGCTATATATTCAGCTTCAGTAGTGGAAAGTGCTATAGAATGTTGCTTCATGCAGGACCAAGAACCTAATGAATCTCCTAATAAATGACAAGTTCCAGATGTACATTTTCTATCCATTCTTCATCCACCAAAGTCATCATCTGAAGAAAAAAAATTAAAACAAAATCATTCCAAGAAGTATAAAATAATGCTAGATCCATGGTTCCCTTTTGGTAGTGAAGAATTCTTTTTACTGCCTTTAAGTGAGATTTCTTAGGATTGGATTGATATCTTTCACATAAGCATACTGAGAACATTATGTCTGGTCGACTAGCTATTAAGTAAAGTAAACTTCCTATCATACCTCTAAAAGATGTTTGATCTAGTCATTTCCCAGCTTCATCAAGATCTAAAGAGTTTGAGGTACCAATGGGAGTAATTATACTCTTAGTGTTGTCATAACCATAATTTTTGAGAAGATATTTAATATACTTATGTTGAGATATATAGATTCCTTCTGGTTTTTGAGAAAATTTGAAAACCACGGAAAAAAGTTAACTCACCCATCATACTCATTTCAAACTCAGATTTCATTAGACTTGCAAAAGAGTCAGTTAAAAATTGATGAGTTGAACAAAATATGATGTCATCAACATATGTTTGAACAATCAAAACATGTTTATTATCTTTCTTTATAAAAAGTGTTGGATCTTCATTTCCCTTAACATATTTATTTTGAAGCAAAAATCCAGTGAGTCTATCATACCAAGCTCGTGGGGCTTGTTTAAGACCATACAAAGCCTTGGTAAGTCTAGATACATGATCAGGATGTTATGTATCTTAAAACCCAGGAGGTTGTTCAACAAAAACTTCCTCCTGAACATAACCGTTAAGAAAATCACATTTCACATCCATTTGAAAAACTTTGAAAGTAAAGAATGCTGCAAAGGCAAGAAGAATATGAATAGATTCAAGTCTAGCTACTGGAGCATAGGTTTTTTCATAGTCTATTCCCTCTTGCTGATTATATCCTTTAGCAACAAGTGTAGCTTTTTTCGTACTATGACTCCATTTTCATCATATTTGTTCATGAAGACCCATTTTACTCCAATGACAAATGTTTCCTTAGGTCTTTCAACTATGGTCCAAATGTTATTCCTTTCAAATTCATTTAGTTCATCTTCCATGGATTTGATCCAATCATCATCACCTAAAGCATCATCAGTGATTTTTGTTTATAATTGGGAAAGAAATGCTAGATGTTCTACTTCATTTCATAAGGAAATTCTAGTCCTTACAGGTTTATTTACATCAACAATGATGCTATCACTGGGATGATTCTTAAGAAACACCTGATTTGGGTTTTGTAAAACCTGTTCATCAACATAGGGTAGAAAGTCTTCTGGGGTTAATGTTTCAGAAATAGTATCTTGAACATTTTCCTTGTCAGAAGCATCTTCTATCAAAGGTTGACAATCTGTTTTTGAAAACACATCCATGGATGTAGGTTGGGATGGTTTAAAAACAAAAGGATCTTACTCATCAAATTTTACATGCACTGTTTCTTCAACAGTACATGTATTTTTATTGAAAACACTATAAGCCTTAGATGTTGTGTAGTAGCCTAAGAAAATTCCTTCATCGGATTTTGGTGCGAATTTATGTAGATTATATTTTGTATTCAGTATGAATTCTTTGCATCCAAAAACCTTGAAGTAGGAAAGTCTTGGTTTTCTACCACTCCATAACTCATAAAGAGTATTATTAAGAAAATGTCTAATCAAAACTCGATTGATAGTATAGCAAGCAGTACTTACAGCTTCAGCCAAGAAATGTCTAGCTATAGAATATTCACTCAACATGGTTCTAGTTATCTCTTGAAGAACTCTATTTTTTCTTTCAACTACACCATTTTGTTTAGGAGTTCTAGGTTCTAAAAAGTTGTGAGTAATACCTTTTCTACTACCAAAAGTTTCAAAATTAGAATTTTGAAATTCTCCTCCATGATCACTACGAATAGTTTTCAGCGGAAGGTTTTTCTCATTTTTTACTTGGGCTCTAAAACATTTGAAATAAGAAAAAGCTTCAGAATTTTTTGCTAGAAAATAGACCCATGTAAATATAGTGTAATCATCAACTAGAAAAAATACATAGTATTTGCCTCCAATGCTTCCGGTTTGTGTTGGACAAAAAAGATCCATGTGCACTAACTGTAATGCATTAGTTTTTGAGACTTCACCGATTGATTTAAAACTAGATTTATGTTTCTTGAAATATTGATAAGGATCAAAAACTTTAGAAGGATCAATCCTAAGATCCGGTAGATCCTTAAATAGATTCTTCATAGAGAGTTTACATATGTTCCTAAGGTTACATTGACCTAGTCTTCCATTCCATAACCAGGAATGATCTTCCATTGCACCTAGGGATGGTAAATCTTGACTCCTAAGGTCTTCTAAGTTCAAAGTGTAAGCATTATATTTCCTATTGGCTGAGAGAGTAAATTCTTCCTTGGAATTGTGAACTAAGCACTTATCATTCCTAAAATTCACAAGGTAACCTTCATCACATAACTGACTTATGATAACGAGGTTGTGCTTTAAACCCTTAACGAATAAACATTTGAAATCAACGTTTTACCTAAAAGAACAATATTACTTATACCAATAATGTTCCGTTGAGCATTATCTCCGAAATTTACCTTTCCCCCTTTCGTTTTGATAATATTTTCAAAATATCTTTTGTTACCACTCATGTGGCGGGAACATCCACTATCCATGTACCATGTGTTGTTTTTGGTACTCCCTTTATTTTCCTGAAATCAAGAATAGAATTAGACTTTAGGAATCCAAACTTTTTTGGATCTGAGATTTCCAGATAACAAAATTTTAGGCACTCATATCTTCTTTGAGAAATATGTCTTATGAAAACCTAAAGATTGGGTTTTGTTTATAGAACAATTCTTTGCCTAGTGACCACCACATTGACACTTGGTACAAAATGAGGCACTTTGTGGAACAATGTAATTGTTACTAAAAGATGGTTTTGCATGGTTATAACCAAATCCGGATTTGTTTCTTAAAGGTCGTATTTGGGAATACATTTTATCACAATTCTCATTACCATGGGTAAAGTTTGATAAACACTTCTTTAATGAGAAAACTTCGGACTTGAGTTTTATAACCAAGTTTTTGTCTTCAAAATCATTAGATTTAGAACTAGTGCTAGGTTCGAAAATACTTTTCTTAGAAATTACTTTTTCTAACTCTTTAGAAAGTTTGTTATTCTCAGAACTTACTTCCTCATGATTTTTTGAAATACTTATAAAATTAGCATTTCTCCTATCAAGATCTTTAGAAAGATCTGATATTTCTTTTGTAAGAATAGAATTTCTAGATTTTACCTTATCATGTTTTTTATTGAGTTTTGAATTCTCAATTCCATGATGTTTAGAAAACCTAGAAACTTATTCATAAGTAGGTAATGTATTTTCATCATCAGAAGAGGATTCTTCATCAGAAGAGTTATAATACTCTTTATCATTAGAATTTAATGATACATTGGTCAATGATTAAGAATTTTGTACCTTATCCATAAAACAATGATTGTTAATTGGTAATCTAGCTATAAGACCAAGATTCTTCTGTCCTGAAGATTCATAATCAGAAGATTCATCGGAAGAGTCACCACTACTGGCACTCTTGGTGTCATTTGCTTTCATGATATTCTTATCTTTGGTTTTGTAGTACTTCTTTCTGCTCCTTTCAGAATGCCTTTATTTCCTTTCTCTCTTTTTGAGCAAAGGGAAATCCAGTCTAATATATCTAGCTCTCTTGCATTCATAACAAGTGACTTTTCCATCTTTCCTATCTTTCATTTCCTTTTTCTTATACTTGGACTGGAAATTTCTCTAGACAGCTATATTGTTCATCCTTCGAGCAAGATTTGCTAACTCATTTTCTGAGATTTCACTTTCACTAGAATCTGATTGGATAACCATCTCCTTAGACATGGATCTGGTTTCTCTCTCTGGAGTCTTTGTTTTCATATGATTTGATGTTGTTGTAAAAGAAACTGTACCATTCCAAATCTTCTTTTTGATTTTTTCGGCATCTCTCTTCATTCTTGTCTCATATTGGAGAAGAGTTCCAAATAGCTCATCAAGAGAAATTTGAGTGACTTTCCTGTTCTCATATATAGCTGTTCTTTTAGATTCCCACTCATTGGGAATAATATCAATTATCTTATCCACAAGAGCTTCATCATCTAATCCTTTTTCTTCCATAGACTGTAAGATGTTGACTATAGTCATAAATCTATGTTGAACTTTAAAGATTGGTTCACCATACGGGAAATTGAATCCATGGTATTCAGCTCTAAGCATAGCTCTCCTAGTCTCAATCACTATAGAAGTTCCAAAGTGTCTAACCTCTAACTTCTTCCAAATACAATTAGCTGCTTCACAAGAAGAAATTTGGCTATATATATTTCTAGTCATTGAACAAAGTAACTTATAATTGAGTTGATACTCTTGATTTTCCTGGTTAGTGAATGTTATAACTTCCTTATCAGGAATTTTATAATCACCAGTAAGAATAATGAAGTTATCCACTCCAGTATTGATAACAAAAGTCTTCATTCAATCTCTCCAGTACTCATAGTCATTACCATCAAATATTGGTGGTCTTGTATGATTTAGATTGTCAATAGAACCAACATTGACTCCTGCCATACTTATAAAAACTTGCCAACCAAACTAGTTAGTAGAAAAAGTTTGTAACCACAAATTTCGGAATGATAATTTAGAATATAAATGTTCGGAATGACAAAGTTCAGAATGAAATAGTTCGGAACGGGAAAATGTTCGAAACGAAAATGTTCAGAACGGGAAAAAGTTCGGAACGAAAATCTTATACGTGAGTATAAGTATTTTAGAGACCTCCTCTCATACCAATTTTAGGATCGAAATAACAATGTAGATGCTCAATATATAAGAGGTGGTGAATTGTATACTTTAAAAATTCTTTTGGATCCTTTAATGTTTGAAATAGATAACTATGTTTTCCTTAGACAAGGAAAGAAGTTTAACAAAGTTAAACTAAGAAAATTAATAAAACCTCTAACACCAACTTGAGAATTGGAACAAGTTTTAAAAAATGAGATTCTACCTTAAAGCGTATTGAATCTAAACTTATCAAAGTACAAGTGCAAGAAAATATAAGAAGGTTATACTTTACTTACAATACTATATGCAGCGGAAAAAATCAAGTAGTAAAACTAAAAGTAACAAGATATAAGTCTTTTAACCCAAAGAGAAGGGTATCCAACAACCTTGGATAAAGGTCCCTTGATTTATACTTTCAAACAAGTATGTATTACCTACACCAGGGTAAGCCCTTGATACAAAGATCGGAATCTATGTCTTGCTATCCCCGTAAGCCCTCAACTTCAAGGTAGTTGGAACCTCTGTCTTCCTCAGCAAGGAATCCCTCGGACTTCAAGGTAGTCGGCACATCTTTCTTCCTATCCCCGGAAGTCTGAGAATGTAATCACCAACATTCAGAGTCGCACGAAGCAATCTGAACCAACGGTTTAGTAAACACAAGGCATAAAAAGCTTCTGTCTCTAGAAATCACCTTAACAGCGTGTGGTCTCTAGATCGATCAACCTCTTTCATCTATCAGACGTATGTTCTGAGCTCTTTCAAATGATCTCCAATTTATAGGAAAATTTCCAACTGTCATCTCCCTCCTCCAATGGTCATATTTTCCATGAAATTCGGAGGGACCTGTACACGTGTAACTCAGCCAACAGTTAATTAGAAACAGAATAGATGATATCGTTTTATAAAAAACCATGTATAACTGAATACATGCCATCATTTTGAAATGAAACATATATAAGTAAAAAACTAATCAACATTTCAGAGTGTAAGTAAATTAAGAGTTCGGAGTCTAACCAAAATAAAACTGGGAGTCTATGTTAAGAAATGTTCAGATTCTGTTTTATAGGGTTTCGGAGTCCGATTTTACTGGAGACTGGAATCTAAACATTCATAGTTTGGAGTTGAGCTACATAAGAGTTCAGAGTCGAACTACTTAAGAGTTCAGAGTCGAACTACTTAAGAGTTCGGAGTCGAACTCCTTAAGAGTTCGGAGTCGAACTACTTAAGAGTTCGGAGTCGAACTACTTAGGAGTTCGGAGTCGAACTACATAAGAGTTCGGAGTCGAACTCATGAAAGTTCGGAGTCCAGAATTCAGATTGGAACATCAATATAGTTCACATCCAGAATTTGGATCCTAAAAAAACAAAATACTCCAATACTTGTCATTACATGATTCTGGGATTTTGATTAACAATCAGGGTTTTTTACTTTAAGAAAAAAATTACTATGAATAAGGAACTCTAGCTAAGGGTGAATTCCCTTAAAGAATTAATTTTCCTTATGGAGGTAAAACATACATTTTCTTAAGAATAAGGTGTTTGTTATTTTCAAATTAAAAATGAATGGAAAAGTCATAAGGAAAAAATTATTGACTCAACATGGGGGGTAGGGGTGTCCAGGTGGGGTGGGGGGGGGGGGGCTGGGTTTTCCATGTGGGGTGGGGGTAGTGGTGTCCAAGTGGGGGGGGGATGGGTTTTCCAAGTGGGGTGGGGTTAGGGCCATCCAAGTGGTGTGGGGAGGGTGTGCAGATGGATGAAGCTCATAACTATAAAATATCTATAAATTATAGTAGCATGAAAACGTATAGGGACATTCATGATCATTTTTTGGGTGGATACCAGAAAAATTGTTTGATGTTTTAGTCCATTTTTATATGGAGTTTATTTTGATGCTGATGTTTCTTATTGATACCTATGATGGGAATTTATTTTAGTTTCTAAATCCGATAAGACTCCCCCTCCATACACAGTGTATGCAACCTCTACCCTTATTTAATCATTCTATTTACACAGCATATGCAACCTCTACCATCATTTAATTAGTGAACTCAAGTCATTAATTCAAGCCTTCATTCTCACTAGCATATAAGAAGTTGAATGGTGTAAACCCATCCACACATGAATTCTTACCTTAGATAGTGTCCAACATATGGAATACGAGATTTTGAATTCATTAGTTAACCATGATCATATTTTCCATTTCCCCCAAGATGACTATACTAATATAATTTTAGGGTCAATTAAATATGGTTCTCATTGTACGTTGTAGATTATGTGTCCTTCTGGTCCAATACACACTTTTATGAGGGTGGGGTTCTTTTCACTAGATATGATGGCATGTGTAGACATCCATAAAGATGTTAGATAAGTCACAAGTTTAATTCAGTGATGTTGTTATCATGGACATACGTTATTATTAATCTCAAATTTAAAAATAATTTTTTTGTCTATACATAATGAAATTAAATCTTTTTACAAGCCATAAACAACCTATTAGTGTATAAACCTAAAATTTATTCACCCATGTGGTGCACTTGACTTGGGGAAGTAATTGGGTAATGAAAGGTATGGACATATAGGTGCAAATAATGAGTTATTGAACATGAGTGAATGATTTGGGATGCCAATAACAAATAATGGGACCTGAGGCATGTGCCTCTTATAGAACTAATGAAAATTAATATAAATAAATTTTAATTTAATTTATGAGTACTTGTTTTTTACATTATTTTAATAGTTCACTACATCGACTAGAAACTTCTTCCTTTATCGTTTACTCTAATGTATTTCCTATTAAATTGCAATCCTATTGAATTTTTTATCACAAAATAACTTATATAAATTCTTTTTACAGAATGGACAGAAGTTGGATGTATGAAACCGACCGGATCTCAACTGATTTTCAAAACAATTTGGAGAGCTTTATAGATTTTTCATTTCAAAATGCTTTAGATAGTGGTCGCATACACATCCCATGTTCCAATTGTGTTGATAGACCTTGGTTGAGCGATGAAGAAGTCAGCTACCACATAACCAAAAATGGTTTTGAAACAAAATACTTTCTGTGGTATCATAATGGGGAGAAAATGAAATCTCTAATTGGTGATGATCGAAATGAAAGGACTGGAATGAAGAATTCGTTAGATGATCAGTTTCTGTTTATTCGTCATCATGAAAAAGAAAGGATTTCGACTCAAGAAGACTTCGATATGAGGATAGATGATGCATCTAGTGAATGTGATGATATTGATAGGGTGAACAAAATTGAATGATGCTTCCACGACTCCAGTATATCGACAATGCAATAAAATGAAAAAGATGGAATTTTTAATCCGATTATTTCATGGGTAAACTACATATGGGATTTCTAATACAACAATTGATTAAATTATTACCCTCTTGAAGGACTTACTTTCAAATGATGCTGATATTCCCTCAAAACACATTATGGCATGGATGTTAGTTGAGGAACATGGATTTTCAAGAAACAAAATTCATGCTTGCCCGAAATGTTGTAGTTTATTATGGGAGGAAACCACTGAACGAAATGATTGTATAAAATGTGGCACATCCTGCAGGAAGTCAAAATCTGATGGAACACAATCCTGTGATCCACAAAATGTAATGTGGAACTTTTCATTGATCTGCAGACTCCAAAATCTTTTTATGTCTGATGAAATATCAATAAAAATGAGATAGAATGATACCGAGAGATATAAGACTAATGATGATATGGTTCATCTTGCAGATGGATTAGCATGGCAGAGATTTGATGGTTTACATCCTGATTTTGCAGCTGACATGCGTAATTTGAGGTTGGGCCTTTCATGCGACGGTTTTAATCCGTTTGTGCAGATTCTTATTTCACACATCACATGGCCAGTTTTTATACACATTTATAATCATCCCCCATGGTTGTGTATGAAAAAACCTTTCACTTTCATGAGTATACTCATATATGGTCATTATGATCCCGGCATTGATATGGATGTATACATGAAACCTTTAATAAAAGATTTGAAACTTCTTTGGGATGTGGGTGCACACACGTACGATGCATGTTCAAAAGTAATATTTCAGATCTCTGTTGCGCTTATGTGGATGATCAATGATTTTTCAGCTTATGCAATGATGTCTGGATGGAGAAGAAAGGGAAAACTGGCATGCCCAGTTTTTATGAAGAATTCACGATCCAGAAGACTGAAACATCATTGTAGTTTCAGTTTTATGCGACATCGATGATTCTTTCCAAATGATCATCTATATAGAATGAATCGTCGAAGATTTTATAATACCATAGAGATCAATGATCCACCTCAGTTTATGTCTGGAACTGATGTTCTTAATGAATTGAATGATTTTAGTTTTTCATTTGGGAAGGGTCAAATGAAATCTGGAAAGAGAAAAATGTTTCCACCGAAACCAATTACAATTGGAGGAACTGGAGTATCTTTTTTGATTTTCCTTATTGGTCAACCAATTTTTTACGTCATTGCTTAGAAGTAATGAATATTGAAAATAATATATGAAAAATGTTGCTTTAGGTTCATCTAAATTTCAAGGGGAAGACAAAAGATAATTTACGATCTCAGCGTGACATGGTGGATTGGGAAATCAGACCAGAATTGCATCCTGTGCGTATTAGTGAAAATAAATGGAAACGTCCATGTGCTTCTTATATGATGAAACCTATGGAAAGAAACAATTTCAGGAAGTATTAGACACTATTAGAGTTCTATATGGTTATTCAAGAAACATATCTAAACGGGTAAACAGAAGAGAGTTGATGCTAAAATCTTTGAAGACTCATGATTATCACGTTCTAATACACGAGTTTCTTCCAATAGAAATCCTTCATCTTTTTTCCAATATTTTAAGGGTGACTATTATTTGGTTGTGCCATTTTTTAGAGATCTTTGTCCAAATAAGTTGTCCAAGTCTTTCTTGCAAAAAATGTTGACAGATGCCCCCATTAATTTTGTGTGAGTTGAGGAAAATATTTCCCCTATCATTGTTCACATGCATGCTACATCTGACTGTCCATATTCCCACTGAAATAATTCTCAGAGGACCTGTTTATTTTCGTTGGATTTATCCAACTAAAAGAAATATGTACACATTAATGTATTATTTCCAAAACAAGAATCATCCCGAAGGTTCTATCGTTAACGGTTACCTGGCTCATGAATGTATGGATTTCTGCTCAATGTATTTTTATGATCTTACTACAAGAATGAACAGACCAATGAGAAATGAAGAAGAATAGTATGAGCAAATTGAACCCAGTTTTCCATCACTTCCTCAAACAGGAGGAATTCTAGGATCATATACATTGAAGACATTAAGCCATGAAGAGCGGCAGATGGCACATCACACAGTTTTGTTCAACTGCAATTTGTTCGATGACTATATCATGTAACTAAATTGAATATGCATATCTTACATATATATCTATTAAACAATTAATATTTTTAATCTACAGGGAACATAAAACAATGATAAATAGGAAGCATATTTCATTATCTTTGAGAAGGAGAGAGACATTGCATAGAAAAGAGTTTTCTTCTTTGTTAAAATTGAAGGTAAAAATATTACTATTTAAAATAATTATATCAATATTTAATTAAGTTTTATTGTAATTTATATTTCAGGTATTGAGTTTTTCTGCTGACTCTGTCTCTGAGGAAATAAGAGCTTTGGATTTTGGTCCTAATACTGTGGTTTGTGACTGTAAATCAATTGTTATCAATGGGTACAAATTTATTATCACTAAACGAGCAAAGAACATGAGAACACAACATGATGATGTTATGGTTACTGCCACAACAGACTTTTATGCCATTGCATTAGATAGTAGATCATGATTTGAAATGTGGGTTATTATGGAGTTATTGAGAAAATAATAATATGGGATTATTACTCTCATGGATGAGTCACAATGATGAAATTCCATTGTTTTCATTCGATGAAGAGATATGGCACATTTATTGATGATTGTGGATTTTGAGTAATTAATATGACTCATACTTTTTCTACCAAAGAACTATATGTGTTGGCATCAATGGGTAAACAAGTTTTTTATGTCAAAGACTAAATTCGACCTGAATTTGGTGTCATAGTTGAAGTAATTCCAAGACATATTTTTGATGATGGTGATGATGGAGTGGAAAGTGTCCCTAGTGCCATTCGAACCAATCCATTTATTTCTTTTGATGAATCCAAAAGATCAATTATCAGAGTGATTGTGAACCTGATGTTTTGGTTAAAAATATATAGAATCATTCATCCATGTTCTCAATTCTTTTGGTTTACCTCGAGTTGGGGTTTTAAGATTGGTAATATTCAAATTGATTTAGCATTGATCAAAAATATGTTTTAGCTGACTTGACCATTATGTGAATTTTTAATGTTTATGGGTTGTAGTTTTATTTGAATTGCATTTTCTAATTTGTAATTGAATTGTATTCAAACCTATTCGAAGAATATTTGTAACATGGTGAACATTACAACTTGTATGATTTATTAAATCCATTCAATCTCTTCTAAAACAATTGATAACTAAATTAAAAATGATCCCCCATATTCCCTCATAAATTTAGTTTTTTGGATTACACATTAGTTTCCATTTTTTAATTAATTACATATTTTTTCAAAAGATGGAAATGTAGCCAATTTAAGAGAGACAAAGTAAAAAATGATGGAGAACAATCGTCAAATGGCGAAGTTGGGCATTCCACCATTACTTCCTGCAGTGAGTACTTTATTTCAAATATATATTTTTAAAGAATATATAATGTCATGTGATTAATTTTTTTGTAAATGTTTTTGTAGGATCCACCTATACGTCGACAGTTATTCGACAAGGAGCCTAGTACTGGTCCTCGTACTCAGGCCGGTGATATGAGGTGGGTTCATACCAGAGGTGGACGAGTAGCTTCGCGTACCCAACTAGGCCCTACCCCTCCCACTGACATGTTATCCTTCCGTAATTCTGATCCCAGTGTGCCATTAGGGACAAACGGGATATTTAGGCCTCCCATGTTTTCTCCACCTTTTTCATCTTCTGGACCATCTTTTCCATATCCCATGATGATTCCCACTCCCCATTCAGAATCCAGTCATATAGCTATCCCATCTTCTTTTCTTTCTACTTCTGTCTCTCCAAGCTTCTATATTCCATCTTCTATGTCTCCTGTTCCACCGGAGGGTGTTCCATCAGTTTCTATGGATCTAGCAGTGCTCAGCGATCAGATGAGAACAAAAATATTTATAGAACCCTAACAAAATTTTATAGCAATATTTATTTTCATTATAACATGTTTTGATAAAATATTTGTTTTTCATTCATGACAGATACATCTACTGATAGGAGGTGGGGGTGGAGGAATATACGCATGCATGCGGTGTGTAACCACCACACACAGGTTATGGTGGATTACAATGAATATAACCAAATGGTTGAGAAAACAGGGAATCAATGTTGGAGTTTTTTTACGACACTTTCCAAATACTCTGACCTCATTTCCGTTAGCCCACTATCGTGGAAATATTTTCCACATGAGGTCAAGGATTGATCTTGGGAAGATATATGGGTAAAAAAATATGTTTTATTTAATTCCATTAATTATTTTTGTATTTATATGAATTAATATTTTGATGTCGTATTGGATATAATTTTCCCGATGGTGAGGGTGCATGAGTGGAACGTCTAAAGGATGTAGGAGAGCTTTGGAGAGCCTACAAGCATGAGTTGTATATTGGCTGGCGTTCTAGAGTTGGCAATGAGTTACAGGCCGTACAAGTGGTGAATGATTGTCCTATATAGCAGTATCTTCAGATGATTACTCAATGGACGACTACTCAGTTTAAGGAATTAATTTCATTTGAGGTATTTAAAAAATAACATTCATGATTTGAATTTATATTATCCTTAGAATTATCAAATTTTATTTAGGAATCATCTAGAAAAAATAAAAAAAACATTGATGCAGAAAAATACCTCCACACACTGGGACGTACTACGATGCCTGATTATGGGAGGAAGCAGGTATGACAATTGTTTATAAGTTTTCTTTACGACTTAGACATTATTTTGTTCCCCCAATTATTTAGTCATTTTATAAATTTTTCATATAACATTAGTTTTCAATGTCATTGTAGAGGCAAATACAGAATATTTAAGGACGTGTCCTCGAGCAAAACTGTTTTTCTGGAGTAGACGGAAAAAGGATGGAAGTGCCATCAACGAAGCGACTCATCAGCAGATTGTAAGTTTTAATCTGTGGATTTTATATTTTAATATCTATTTTGAAACTTAATAACATATTTATATTTTTAATTGGCTGCTTTAGAGGCCCTCGATGCCCAAGGACCGGACAATTTATGGCCAACTGATCACTTACATCAGGTGTTGGTAGAGAAGCATCCTGGAAGAGTACTTTATCGACCTAGGATAGCCCCGATTAGGTATTGGCCCTCCATAGGTACAGGTTGTATTGAAACCGAGCTGCAGCAAGTTAGGTCATAGGCATAATAGTCTGACAAAAGGGCCACCGAGATGGCAGAACAGTCCTCTAGGGAAAACAATGCATTTAGGAAATTTATTAAGGTTCATAGTCTAATACTTCCACTAGAGGCCAGCCCAGATTTTGATGAATATATGTCGTCGATATGTTCTATATATGCTGCACTAGGTGGCACTTCTATTGGTGGTCAAGATGAATTCCAGCCTGATGATGATGATGGAAAGGAGTCTGATACAGAAGATGAGGGAGAGGAGGAGGGTGAGGCATAAGGAGAGGGTGAGGAGGAGGGCGAGGGTGAGGAGGAGGGCGTTGAGGAGGGCGAGGACGATGATGGGGAAGCAGACGAGGGTGATGATGATGGTGATGATGGTGGTGGTGATGTGGTACAAATTGATCCATACATTTTGGACTAATATTACTAAGAATTGATGTTTAATCTATTCTAGTTGTTGGTTTTATCTAGACCCGTAGTATAGTATTGGCGTTGAGTTATTTTTAGATATCGTCTTCTTTCATGGAAGTTGTTGTCTTTTAGTGGTTCTGCTATATCTTGAGAATGTTTATATAGTTTTTTGTGTTTGGGAACTCCCTAGACAGCCCCCACCTTTCTTGACCCTGGTAAACCCCCCACCATCCTCCTTGGACCCCGAATAGCCCCCAAGACAGCCCCCCAGACAGCCCCCCGAACAGCACCCCCACCCTCCTCGCTGGACCCCAGAATGCCCCACCCCCTCCTCCCTACACCCCAGACAGCCCCCTAAACACCCCTCGGATAGCCCCTAGATATCCCCCACCCTCCTCCTTGGACCTCGGATATCCCCTCAAACACCCCCCCAGATAGCCCCCGCACAGCCCCCACCCTCCTCCTTGGTCATCGGAAAACCCCCCTAGACACCCCCCGGACAGCCCCCTGAATAGCCCCTCGGACAGTCCCCACCCTCCTCCCTGGACTCCAAACAGCCCGACGGACATTCCCCCTAGACAGCCCCCCCCCCCCCCCCCCCGCCCTCCTCCCTGGACCCCGGACAGCCCCCCAACATCCCCCAGACAGCCCCCCACCCTCCCCTTGGACCCCAGACAGCCCCCCGAACACCCCATGGACAGCCCCCCGCAAAACCCCCCACCCTCCTCCTTGGTCCCTGGACATCCCCCTAGACACCCCCCGGATATCCCCCAGGACAGCCCCCCGGACAACCCCCCCCCCCCAGACAGCCCCCCACCCTCCTCCCTGGACCCCCAGGCAGCCCCCCACCCTCCTTTATTTCACATGATTTTTTTTATTTCTCTGATCATTCAATGTTATTTAGGATTATTCTATTTTTGTATGTCTTGAGTTATATGAATGTCTTGATAATATTATTATCTCATTCTCATCAAATGCATGTGATTATATACTTTAATTTGAATACAACGTCTTTCTGTACATTCTGCATGTTATGTGAATTATGCCTTGTTTGAAATGAACTTCATTTTAATTGATAACAACAACTGGAATACAGAAAACCAACCAAACACATTTGGATTCTATTGAAACTTTAGTAAAAATATCTCTGGGTCATATGTGACATGTACAAGTCAACTGCGCCTCAATCCAAGGCGCGGTGTGGCCGAAACCACTCAAAGTGTCTCTCATTTGTATAAAATGGACTTCATTTTAAGTGAAAACAACAACTAGAATATAGAAAACTGACCAAAGGGATTATGATTATGTAGATACTTTAGCACAACGATCCATGGGTCATATGAGACATGTATGAGTCAACCCCGCCTCAATTCGAGGCACGATGTGGTCGACACCATTCATAGTGTCTCTCTTTTGTTTAAAATGGACATCATTTTATGTGAAAACAACAACCGATATACGAAAAATTGACCAAACACATTCAAAATGTGTTGATGCATTAGGAAAATGATCCTTGGGTAATATGTGACCTGTAAGAGTGAACCCCGCCTCAATCCGAGGCACGGTGTGGCCGGAACCACTCTAAGTGTCTCTCTTTTGTTTGAAAAGGATATCATTTTAAGTGAAAACATCAACTGGCATATAGAAAACTGACCAAACGCATTCGGATTGTGTTGATACTTCTGGAAAATGATATATGGGTCATTTGAGACATGTAAGAGTCAACCTCGTCTAAATAGGAGGCACAGTGTGGCCATTACCACTCTAATTGTGCCTCTTTTGTTTAAAATGGAAAGGATTATAAGTGAAAAGAACAACTGGCATATGAAAAACTAACCAAACTCATTTAGATTCTATTGATAATGTATCACAATGATCCATGGGTCATATGTAATGTGTACGATCCAACTCGGGCTCAATTCGAGTCACGGTGTTGCCGGGATCACTATAAGTATTTCTCTTTTGTTTAAAATGGACAACATTTTATGTAAATTCAGAAAACCAACCAAACTCATTTGGTTTCCCTTGAAACATTAAGAGAACAATCCATGGGTGATATTTGAGGTGTATGAGTCAACCTCTCCTCAATCCGAGCCCTGGTGTGGCTGACACCACTCAAAGTGTTTCTCTTTTGTTTAAAATGGACTTCATTTTAAGTGAAAACAACAACTCACATACATAAAACTGACCAAACAGATTCTGATTATGTCGATACTTTAGATCAATGATCCATGGGTTATATGAGACATGCACGAGTCATCCCCACCTCAATTTGAGGCACGGTGTGGCCGGAACCACTCTAAGTGTCTCTCTTTTGTTTCAAAAGGATATCATTTTAAGTGAAAACATAAACTGGCATATGGAAAACTGACCAAACGCATTCGGATTGTGTTGATGCTTTAGTAAAATGATCCATGGGTCATTTGAGACATGTAAGAGTCAACCCCATAAAAATCCGAGGTGCGGTGTGGCTGGTACCACTCTAACTCTGTCTCTTTTGTTTAAAATCGGTAGGATTATAAGTGAAAAGAACAACTGACATACGTAAAACCAACCAAATGCATTAGAATTTTGTTGATAATTTGTCACAACGATCCATGGGTCATATGTGACATGTATGAGCCAACCCACGCTCAATCCGAGTCGCGGTGTTGCTGGGATCACTCTATGTGTCTCTCTTTTGATTAAAATGGACAACATTTTAATTACATATGGAAAATCGACCAAATTCATTCGGTTTCTATTGAAACATTAGGAGAACGATACATAGGTCATATGTGATCTGTACAAGTCAACCTTGGCTCAATCCGTGATGTGGTGTGGGCGACACCACACAAAGTGACACTCTTTTGTTTAAAATGGACTTCATTTTAAGTGAAAACAAAAACTCGCATATGGAAAACTGACCAAATGGATTATGATTGTGTCGATACTTTAGCACAACGATCCATGGGTCATATGAAATGTGTACGAGTCAACCCCGCCTCAATATGAGGCATGGTGTGGCCAGCACCACTCTAAGTGATTCTCTTTTGTTTCAAAAGGATATCATTTTATGTGAAAACATAAACTGACATACAGAAAACCGACCAAACACATTCGTATTGTGTTGATGCTTTAGTAAAATTATCCATGGGTCATTTGAGACATGTACGAGTCAACCCCGTCAAAATCCAAGGTGCGGTGTGGCCGGTACCACTCTAACAGTGTCTCTTTTGTTTAAAATGGATAGGATTATAAGTGAAAAGAACAAATGACATACGGAAAACTGACCAAATGCATCTGGATTCTATTTATAATTTATCACAACCATCCATGGGTCATATGTGATGTGTATGAACCAACTCAGGCTCAATCTGAGTTGCTATGTGGCCGGGGACACTCTAAGTGTCTCACTTTTGTATAAAATGGACAACATTTTAAGTACACACATAAAACCGACCAAAAAAATTCGGTTTCTATTTAATCTTTAGGAGAACAATACATGGGTAATGTGTGACATGTACAAGTCAACCACGCCTCAATCCGAGGTGCGGTGTGGAAGACACCACTCAAAGTGTCTATCTTTTGTTTAAAATGGATTTCATTTTAATTGAAAAAACAACTCGCATACGGAAAACCAACCAAACAGATTATGATCGTGTCGATACATTAGAAAAATGATCCATGGGTCATATGATATGTGTATGAGTCAACCCCACCTCAATATGAGGAGCGGTGTGGTCGACACCATTCATAGTATCTCTCTTTTGTTTAAAATGGACATCATTTTAAGAGAAAATAGCAACCGACATACAAAAAACTGACCAAACGCATTCAAAATGTGTTGATGATTTTGGAAACTGATACATGGGTCATATGTGATGTGTACGAGTCAACCCCGCCTCAATCCGAGGCGCAGTGTGGCCGGCCCCACTCTATGTCTCTCTCTTTTGTTTCAAAAGGATATCATCTTAAGTGAAAACATCAACTGGCAGATGGAAATGTAGAGACCCGAAGCTTGACGTACATGGAAATTACATTACTTTTGCAGAATAATTAGTACATAACAAAAACACACACACAAGGACCGTAATAGTTTAGTGTCTTTGTAAACTCAGAATATAATCTTCTAGTCGTGGTGAAAGATCTTCAACATATCCCATAAAGATCTTCTCTTTTTTTTAAACCTAAATCCTTTATTTATATCCTGGGGAAAAGAAAACATAAAATGGTGAGCTTAAATGCTCAGTAAGGTTAAACAAAAGAAATATCAATCACGTCATATTAATAAGATCATATCTTTTGGAAATCTTAACCTGCAAAAGAGATCATAACTTCATAAAATGGGATAAATCATAGTAGTGAAATGTAATCCCAATAATCATAACCTAAAACATGAATCATTTTGGCATACACACATAATCATATAGAATCATTTCTTATTAGTCAAGACTCATTTCCAAGACTATCTTAGTCGACAAAGTCACTTTCTGAACCGAGTTCACTCCTTGTTTCAGTCCGGTTTCACTGAACCGGTATAACCTACCGTTACATCCATTTCTGTCTCATGAGATATAAAATCTTTACTCAATGCATTGGAGCGAGATATAGGTCCCACCCATCTCATAAAGATACCATTCTTATGTGTTCCACAAAATCATAAGTCATGCATCATTGCCTAACCCATGTAATAAAAATGGGATTCTTAAACAACATGACATCATAAAATAATTCATATTAGATAATGGAATTCATAAAAATATTTCCATCAAAACATAATCAAATCAATGTAATAATGGGGATAGAAACAGAACCCTATATTATCTTAGATGGAAAATAATTTTGATAAAACACTTGAACTCCATTCTTAAGGAAAGTATCCTTTCTACTTCAAAAACATTTTCCTTTCTTAACATGTCTTACTATTTTAAACTAAAATAAGTTGATTAAAAATAAACTTGAAAACTTGTAAAGGAAGCTTCTTGGAAATAATGTTTTAAAAATCTATTCATGTCGTATAAGTTAAAAAAACATTCTTCGTACTTTTGTTGGAAAAATAAAAAAGTACCTCGTATGAAAAACGACAAAAGATTCTTTTCATATCCATTACTAAAAACTCACTGAAGGGTAAAATTGGAGTTAAAAAATTTTAGGTGGATGTAAATAATATTACATATTGAGGAGACATGGATGTGGATGATAAAATACACCCCATTAAATACCAAAGTATAAACAATCTTGGATAAAAATGAAATTGTGATGTTTCCCTTACCTTAGGTCCAATTTGCTTCGTCAGTGTCTGAACCTCCTGTATAATTATTTAAATAATGTTATTGATTTATTCTAGAATCCTATTTATTTTTATGATATCATATATGGTCATATTCTTAGCTTCTTATTGGTAATATTTCATTATTACTTGTTATTCGGGTGTTTATTACTTTTTGTTCTTATGCGTGTTTTGTAGAATAAATTCTTATTTTTTCTTTTTAGGATATAGATACCTCATTTCCAGAATGGTATTAGGGTAATATATATCATATTAATTCATTCAATTCATTTATATAATCATTATGCAATGAAGATCATGTAGAACGAATCACATCACATCGTGGAGATGGTATTCCGTACGTATGCACGAGCGATGATATCGTTCCCATGATCGTGGAATTGTATTGGAGTGTATGTATTATATTAAAGAATCAATATCACATTACAATAATCATATATAGTTATTATTTACACCATTATACCCATCCAAGTAAGTTGGTGGTGGAAAATAGATTACACCACGGCCTGGAGACGGTATTCCGTACGTACGCACGCACGATGATTTCGTTTTCTGTAGGATGGATAGATGGTGAAATAGGGTTGTTTCATACATATAATAACATATCAGTATATGAGTTATACTGATGTTATTACTTAATAACGAAACAACTAAATAATAATAAGTGTAAGATGAAATAAAGTTAAAAGAATCGGTAACAGACATTACCTCTTCTTTGAAATGCCACTTTGAGTCCTCCTCTTAGGGCACTAAAATTGGACTTTGAAGAAGACCAGGACCTCTAGGATGTTTTTAGGAAAGTGGAGAAGATAATTTGTCAGGATTTGACCGATCTTAAAGGCTCAAAGTAGTGTGAGGAAGAGAGGGAGGAGGTGCCCTTTTATAAGGGAGGAGAGGGGCACCTTTGGAATAACTAAAAATATTATTTTATTATAAAGCCAAATTCGGTTTTACATAGCACGAAATTGATTTATTTAGAAGCTAAGGTGGGGATGGGTTGAAATCATCTCATACAATAGAATTTAGACAAGTTTAGGTTCCTATTTTAACCTTATCATTTATATTTAACCTTAAGTTAGATAATTTTACTTTTACCGTGTCTTTTTGTGTTCTTACACTATAAGGTTGATAAACATATTATAAGAAGCCAAAAGAACCCCATGTTGTTTATCATTAATATATATAATCTTATCTAAGTCATTTGTCCTAACCTTAGATTTTTAGGAATAAAAGAACAATTAATAATATAATATTTTATTTAAAAACTATTTTATGTCAATTTTGACACTATTTAGTAATTGATTTTTGTAAAACTCATAACTGAATTATTAGTTCGAAAAAAGTTCATTAAATAAATAATAACATTTCATATGAACCTATAAAATTATTGTAATTCATAAAAAGTCTCAAATTACATTTATTTTGGTATTTATAACATCAATTATGTCAATATCTCATTAATAAGATAAATACTGCATCATCTTTGTGTCATAAATAAATTAAATTATATAATGTATAAAAATTACAAATAAAATTCCATTGTGTAGGAAATATTTTTATATTTCTAATTAGTATTTATAGTAGAATTTATCTTATGTATAACCCTATATTAAAAATTATTTACTTATTAAACTTTGATTTTAACTATTTTAACCCTTCTTTAAACAAATTAATAATAAATGTCCTAATCTAATCCAAGTGGGCCTAAATGATCATATTTTATTCTTAAGGTTGTTTTTGGTCTAATTACCTTTATCCAATAGAATTAGGAATTGTGTTAGGGTAATAATAATAACATTATTACCCTTAATTACCCTATTTAACTTTAATCGTGGAAAAAAAAGTAAAAAGTTACTATTCACCAAAAATTATTTTCATCTCATTGAACCACATTTTACTTACTGACATCATCTGTGTCTATCGGATTTTTGAAATTCCATTCACAGAAGTGGTAAAATTATGTTTTATAAAAAATTCATTTTTTTAGCTACCACTTAGTGGTTTCACTATTCATCAAAAAAAGAAAGTTTCTAGAAAAATACCAAAAATTAGGCCTAAGCTATATTTGATATTATGAACTCAAAAATGATTTATATTTTACTAAATTAAAATCATATCAGTTTCATTAATTAATTTAATAATTAATTCCCGTCGTCAAAACAAATAGTGGGTCTTAAAAGATAATAACTATCAAAAGGTTGACACTTGTTTGTGTCTGGTTTAAATGTGAAATTACATCCAATGACCAACATTGTATTAAATTTGTAAAATATATTCTAAATATACTTTAAAACCACTCAAATTAATAATTTATCACTATTAATTATTTCAATTGAAAAAGTTGTTTTTTAATTAATATTTAGTAATTTTCACTATTCATCAAAATATGAAAGTTATCCAAAAATTACCAAAACATCACCCTATGCTAATTTCGATATTCCAAATCCAAAAATGAAATCCATTTTGAAAAATAAAATTTACAAAATTTCAAAAAGTTGTTATTACCATTCATAACGGCTAGTTTTAATAATATTTTAATAGCATATCGTTGTTTAGTGAAACTCGGTATTGCGTACTACACACGCTATCGAGGAAGGTCGTGATTGCGTGTAATGCAAGGCAAGTCAAGGATGTGTGTTGTGAAAGCTTCTTTTGGTGTAGCGTACAACACAAGACATTAATGAAAAAAAAGAATATTTTTCATAAAATCTCGGGGTGTTACATTCTACCCCCCTTAAAATGAATTTCACCCTTGAAATTCATCGGGGTTATAAATGGTTTACTACTCAAAAGTTTCTTTAATAGAAACCCACATCGTAAAAAGGAATACCAAAACCAATATTTAAAAACAAAAGTATGAAACGTAACGGTTACCAAAATAAACTAATCACTGGGTTTCCACATAGGTGAAAATATAGATATGGAAGAGAAATCTAACCATCATGTTCTGATGGAGAGTGGAAGAGAACATGGCTATGGAAAAGCCAGCAATCACAAAGCCTTAAATTTGTGATGATCTAGGGTACCATCTGATTCATCGGATATTAGGGAACTAGGACAATATTTTTTTTGGTTTTCAAGATCATTTCCCTAAAGTTGATGATTTTGAATTAGAATAAATACTTACTTTATTTTGATACAATCTCACTGTTGTTCGTGATTTGAACTATTTCCACATCATCTCTTAAAGAAATGAAGTTGAATTTTTTATTCATGAAGTGTTAATAGATCATGTGATAGAATGACGGGTCATTCCATCTGTCTCAAACAAAAGGTTAGAAAAAGTTATTAAATTTACATAAGTCAATCTATAGTGAGATTAATCATATATGGTTCCTAAAATGGACTTATACTTCATATATCATACTGCTTAATATAATAATACTAGTTTCTACTAAACATGGACTTCCTGTAGGCCAGTGGTAAGTACTAAAGGCCAATCACACTTCGGTTGTGGGTTCGATTCCCACAGCCTTGTCCGACGTGATGGGTTGTTGCCCGTCCTGTAGGTTGTCCTTTTCCTAAAGCTATATTACTATAACATCCCATCAATGATATCGAAAAAAATTCTATACTAACTTATGTCCAACATAATCCCTTCCAATATTTAGGCTTATCTAAACTCCTTCGGTCCAAGCTCATAGTATAAAGAAAATTATTGCTTGAAATGTCACATAACAATCACTTGAATGCTATCTTTTATCCCCCATATATCTTGTTGGTCACATTCCGGTTATGTGAATACCTTAATCATGTATTCTCTTGTAAAATGAATACCCATTAAACCTTAGTGAAAACATGAATGCGGTTAAAAGTTAACACTTTCCACATACCAAGATCCTCAAAATTCTACATACTCAAACAATGATATCACTTAGTCCTTATATCAATCATGAGCTCATGAATACAATCAAACATTTAATTTTCTCTTTATCCCTTCATTATGCGCATATCATCTACATTCCAAAAATATCTGAATATCCTTTCATGGATACTGGTACCATTAATCATACACTATCAAAAATCAAGGAAAGACAACAGTGTAACAATCCTTAGATGTCTCTTTATTCCATAGTACCATGAGATTACTTATACAACATTACACATGATAAACATGTAATCATTACACTACATTCTTAAACCATTGACTGAGCATCAACAATTCTTTCATCTCACATATCATTTGTAGTCTCTTCATCATCATCAAAATAAATAATACCCATACGACCATACTGATTCTCTTCATGAGACTTTCCCTTAGGGCATTGGTTTGCATAATGCCTGTACATTCCACATTTAAAACATTTAACCATTGTTGATGTCGTAGCATTACCATTATCCTCATCCCTGGTGTTAACTGAACCTTTTCCTTTGCACTTACTGGCTTTGTGTCCTTCTTTTCCATACCCAAATCATCTTCCAGTTCCTTTGAAACATTCTCCCTGATGCCTCTTCCCACATGATTTACATAGTGGAAATTGAACATTCTTTCCTCTATGATCATCATGAAACTCCATCTTTCTCTTATTAGCCAAGTCATGAAACTTACCAAATTTTACATTATTGATAATATTATGAGATTGCTGATTCGGCATAATAATGATGTTTGGACTTCCAAATCCCATTTCATTTGGTTTCTCATGAAGAATATCATTCCATTGTCCATCATATCCTCCATTATCGTGAATCATCTTGTTTCCATCCATTTTCTAAAACCAAAAAAGAATAGTGGGAGAGGCAAAAATCATAATAAATGGGGTGTAACATCAATATATAACATCTTAGGTTTAATATAATATCATTAACATAGTTCTAGGACTATATCCTATACGTATACATATCCTTAGGGACATCCCTAGACATACCAAAGAAATATCTCTAGGGATCTCACTAACGTTTTCGCATCCATGTTTCCAAAGGATGACTAATCTTTTCCTCTGATACCAACTGTAGATACCCGAAGCTTGACGTAAATTGACATTACATTACTTTTTCGGAATACTTCATACATAACAAAAGAACACACACAAGAACTGTAATAGTTTAGTGTCTTTGGAAACTGGGAATATAATCTTCTAATCGTGGTGAAAGATCTTCAACATCTCCCATAAATATCTTCTATTTTTTAAAACCTAAATCCTTTCTTTATATTCTGGGGAAAAGAAAACATAAAATGGTGAGCTCAAATTCTCTATAAGGGTAAACAAAATAAATATCAATCACATCATATTCATAAGAACATATCTTTTGAAAATCATAACCTCCAAAAGAGATCATATTTTCATAACATGGGATAAATCATAGTAGTGAAATTTAATCCCAATAATCATAACCTAAAACATGAAACTTTGTGGCATACACAAATAATCATAGAGAATTATTTCTTATTAGTCAAGACTCATTGCCAAGACTATCTTAGTGGACAAAGTCCCTTTCTGAACCGAGTTCACTCCTTGTTTCTGTCCTGTTTCACTAAACCGGTATAACCTACCATTCCAGTCATGTCTATCTCATGAGATATAAAATCTTTACCTAATGCATTGGAGGGAGATATAGGTCCCACCCATCTCATAAGGATACCATTCTTATGTGTGCCACAAAATCATAAATCTTACATCATTTCATAACCCATGTAATAAAAATGGGACTCTTAAACAACATGACATCATAAAACAATTCATATAAGATAAACGAATTCATAAAAATAATTCCATCACAACATAATCAAATCAATGTAATAATAGGGATATAAACAGAACCCTATATTACCTTAGATGGAAAATAATTTTGATAAAACACTTAAACTCTATTCTTCAGGAAAGTATCCTTTCTACTTCAAAAACATTTTCCTTTGTTAACATGTCTTAAAATTTTAAACTAATAGAATTTGATTAAAAATAAACATGAATACCTGTAAAGTAAGATTCTTGGAAATAATGTTTTAAAAATCCTTTCATTCCATGTATGTTAAAAAAACATTCTTGGTACTTTTGTCGGAAAAGTCAAAAAGTACCTCGTACGAAAAACGACAAAAGATTCCTTTAATATCCATTACTAAAAACTCACCTAAGGGTAAAATTTGATTTAAAAAATTTTAGGTGGATGTAAATAATAATACATATTGAGCAAACATGGATGTGGATGATAAAATACACCCCAGTAAATACGAAATTATAAACAATCTCGGATAAAAATGAGATTGTGATATTTCCCTTACCTTAGGTCCAATTTGCTTCGTAAGTGTCCAAACCTCCTGTATAATGATTTAAATAATGTTATTGACTTATTCAATAATCATACTTATTTTTATGATATCATATATGGTTATATTCTTAGCTTCTTATTGGAAATATTTCATTATAACTTGTTATTCGGGTGTTTATTACTTTTTGTTCTTATGCGTATTTTATCGAATAAATTTTTATTTTTATTTTTAGGTTATAGATACCTCATTTCCAGAATGGTATTAGGGTAATATATATCATATTAATTCATTTAATTAATTTATATAATCATTATGCAATGAAGATCATGTAGAACGAATCGCATCACATCGTGGAGACGGTATTCTGTACGTACGCACGAGCAATGATATGGTTCCCATGATCGTGGAATTGTATTGGAGTGTATGTATTATATTTCAGAAACAATATAACATTACAATAATAATATATAGTTATTATTTACACCATTATACCCATCCAAGTAAGGTGGTGGTGGAAAATAGATTACCCCACGGCGTGGAGACGGTATTCCGTACGTACGCACGCTCGGTGATTTCGTTTTCCGTAGGATGGATAGATGGTGAAATAGGGTTGTTTCATACTTATAATAACATATAAGTAGATGATTTATACGGATGTTATTACTTCATAATGAAACAACTAAAGAAGAAGAAGTGGAAGAAGAAATAAAGTTAAAAGAATCGGTAACGGACATTACCTCTTCTTTGAAACGCCTCTTTGAGTCCTCCACTTAGAGCACTAAAATTAGTCTTTGAAGAATACCAGGGCCTATAGGATGTTGTTAGGGAATTGGAGAAGATAATTTGGCAGGGGTTGGCCGATCTTGAAATCTCAAAGTGCTGTGAGGAAGAGAGGGAGGAGGTGCCCTTTTATAAGGGAGGAGAGGGGCACCTTTGGAATAACAAAAAATATTATTTTATTATAAAGCCAAATTCACTTTTAAATAGCTCCAAATTGATTTAGTTATAATCTAAGGTGGGGATGGGTAGAAATCATCTCATCCAATAGAATTTAGACATGTTTAGGTTCCTATTTTAACCTTATCATTTATATTTATCCTTAAGTTAGATAATTTTACTTTTACCGTGTCTTTTTGTGTTCTTACACTATAATGTTAATAAACCTACTATAAGAATCCAAACGATCCCCATGTTGTTTATTATTAATATATATATAACCTTATCTAAGTCATTTGTCCTATCCTTATATTTTTAGGAATAAAATAAAAATTAATAATATAATAATTTTTAAAAAAACTATTTTAAGTCAATTTTGACACTATTTAGTAATTGTTTTTTGTAAAAATCATAACAGAATGATTAGTTCGGAAAAAAGTTAATTAAATAAATAATAACATGTCATATTAACCTAGAAATTAGTGGAATTCATAAAAATTCTCAAATTACATTTATTTTGGTATTTATAACATCAATTATGTCAATATTTCATTAATAAGATAATTACTGCATGATCATTGTGTCATAAATAAATTAAATTATTTAATGTCTAAAAATTACAAATAAAATATCATTATGTAGGAAATATTTTTATCTTTCTAATTAGTATTTATAGTCGAATTTATCTTATTTATAACCCAATATTAAAAACGAATTACTTATTAAACGTTGATTTTAACTATTTTAACCCTTCTTTAAATAAATTAATAATAAATGTCCTAATCTAATCAAAGTGGGAATAAATGATCATATTTTATTCCTAAGGTTGTTTTTGTTCGAATTACACTTATCCAATAGAATTAAGACATGTGTTAGGGTAATAATAATAACATTGTTACCCTTAATTACACTATTTATCTTTAACCGTGGTTAAAAAAGTAAAAAGTTACTATTCACAAAAAATTATTTTCATCTCATTGAACCACATTTTACTTATCGATATCAACCGTGTCTCTTGGATTTTTGAAATTCCATTCACAGAAGCTGTAAAATTAAGTTTTATGAAAAATTCATTTTTTTAACTACCACTTAGTGGTTTCACTATTCATCAAAAAATGAAAGTTTCCAGAAAAATACCGAAAATTAGGCCTAAGCTATATTTGATATTATGAACTCAAAAATGATTTCTATTTTACCAAATTCAAAACATATCATTTGCATTAATTAATTTAAAAATTAATTCCCATCGTGAAAACAAATAGCGTGTTCTTAAGAGATAATAACTATCAAAAGATTGACACTTATTTATGTCTGGTTCAAATGTGAAATTACATCCAATGACCAACATTGTATTAAATTGTAAAAATATATTCTAAATATACTTTAAAACCAATCAAATTAATAATTTATCACTATTAATTATTTCGATTGAAAAAGTTGTTTTTTAATTAAAATTTAGTAATTTCCTCTATTCATCAAAATATGAAAGTTATCCTAAAATTACCAAAATTTCACCCTAAGCTAATTTCGATATTCCAAATCCAAAAATGAAGTCCATTTTGAAAAAAAAATTTACAAAATTTCAAAAAGTGGTTATTACTATTCATAACGGCTAGTTTTAATAATATTATAATAGCATATAGTTGTTTAGTGAAACTCGGTATTGCGTACTACACATGCTATCGAGGAAGGACGTGATTGCGTGTAATGCATGGAAAGTCAAGGATGTGTGTTGTGAAAGCTTCTTTTGGTGTAGCGTACAACAAAAGACATTAATGAAAAAAAAAGAATATTTTTCATAAAATCTCAGGGTGTTACTGGAAAACCGAAAAACACATTTAGATTGTGTTGATACTTTAGGAAAATGATCCATGGGACATTTGAGACGTGTACAAGTCAACATCGTCTAAATATGAGGCACGGCGTGGCCGGTACCACTCTAACTGTGTCTCTTTTGTTTAAAATGGACATGATTGTAATTGAAAAGAACAATTGGAATACATAAAACTGACCAAACGCATTCGGATTATGTTGATAATTTATCACAATGATCCATGGGTCATATTTGACATGTACGATCCAACCTAGGCTCAATCCGAGTCGCGGTGTGGCCGGGATCACTCTATGTGTCTCTCTTTTGTTTAAAATGAACAACATTTTAAGTACATAAAGAAAAATGACCAAAGGCATTCGGTTTCTGTTGAAACATTAGGAGAATGATCCATGGGTCATATGTGACATGTATGAGTAAACCTCTCCTCAATCTGAGTCACATTGTGGCTGACACCACTGAAAGTGTCTCTCTTTTGTTTAAAATGGACTACATTTTAAGTGAAAACAACAACCAGCATACAGAAAACCGACCAAACAGATTCTGATTGTGTCGATACTTTAGCAAAATGATCCATGGGTCATATGTGACATGTACAAGTCAACCCCTCCTCATTTCGAGGCGTGGTGTGGCCGAAAACATTCGTAGTGTCTCTCATTTTTTTAAAGTGGCCATCATTTTAAGTGAAAACAACAAGTGAAATAAGAAATACTGACCAAACACATTGGAAATGTGTTGATGCTTTAGGAAAACGATCCATGGGTCATATGGGACGTGTACGAGTCAACCCCGCCTCAAGATGAGGCATAGTGTGGTCGGCACCACTCTAAGTGTCTCTATTTTGATTCAAAAGGATATCATTTTAAGTGAAAACAACAACTGACATACGGAAAACCAACCTAACGTATTCAGATTGTGTTGATACATTAGGATAATTATACATGGGTCAGTTAAGAAGTTTACAATTCAACCCTATCTAAATCTGAGGTTCGGTGTGGTCGGTACCACTCTAACTCTGCCTCTTTTCTTTAAAATGGTCAAGATTATAAGCAAAAATGAACAACTGGCATACGGAAAACCGACCAAACACCTTCGGATTTTGTTGATAATTTAATACAGAGATCCATGGGTCATATTTAATGTGTACGAGCCAACCCGGGCTCAATCAGAGTCTCAGTGTGGCCATGATCACTCTAACTATATCTATTTTGTTTAAAATGGACAATATTTTAAGTACATACAGATAACCGACCAAACGAATTATGTTTCCGTTGAAACTATAAGAGAATGATCCATGGGAAATATGTGACCTTTAAGAGTCATCATCGCCTAAATCCAAGGCACGGTGTGGCCGACACCACTCAATGTGTCTCTCTTTTGTTTAAAATGGACTTCATTTTAAGTGAAAACAACAACTAGCATACAGAAAACCAACCAAATGGATTCTAATTATGTTGATACTTTATCAAAACGATCCATGGGTGATATGGAATATGTACGAGTCAGCCCCTCCTCAATCTGAGGCATGGTGTGTTCTGCACCGTTCCGAGTGTCTCTCTTTTGATTAAGATGGTCATCATTTTAAGTGAAAACAACAACTGAAATACGAAAAACTGACCAAACACATTAGAAATGTGTTGATTATTTAGGAAAATGATCCATGAGTCGTATGTGATGTGTAAGAGTAAACCCCGCCTCAATCTGAGGAGTGGTGTGGCCGACACCACTCTAAGTGTCTCTTTTTTGTTTCAAGGATTTCATTTTAAGTGAAAACATCAACTGACATACAGAAAACCGACCAAAAGCATTCGGATTGTGTTGATACATTAGGAAATTGATCCATGGGTTATTTGAGACATGTTTGAGTCAACCCTGTCTAAATCCGAGGCATGGTGTGGCCGGTACCACTGTAACTGTGTCTCTTTTGTTAGAAATGGACAGGATTATAAGTGAAAAGAACAACTAGCATATGAAAAACCAACCAAACGCACTCATATTCTGTTGATAATTTATCAAAACATTCCATGGGTCATTTGTGACATGTACGAGGCAACCTGGGATCAATATGAGTCGCGGTGTGGCCAGGATCACTATAAGTGTCTCTCTTTTGGTTAAAATGGACAACATTTTAAGTACATATGGAAAACTGACCAAATGCATTCTGTTTCCATTGAAACGTTAGGAGAACGATCCATGGGTCAAATGTGACGTGTATGAGTCAACCTCGCCTCAATCTGAGGCGCGGTGTTCCTGACACCACTCATAGTTTCTCTCTTTTGTATAAAATGGACTTTATTTTACGTGAAAACAACAACTCGCATACAGAAAACCAACCAAATGATTCTGATTGTGTTGATACATTATCACAACACTCCATGGGTCATATGAAACGTTTAAGAGTCAACCCCACCTCAATACGAGGAGTGGTGTGGCCGGCACCACTCTAAGTGCCTCTATTTTGTTTCAAGAGGATATCATTTTAAGTGAAAACATCAACTGACATACGGAAAACAGACTAAACACATTCGGATTGTGTTGATGGTTTAGAAAAATGATCCATGGGTCATTTGAGACGTGTACGAGTAAAACTCGTCAAAATTCGAGGCACAGTGTGGCCAGGACCACTTTAAGTGTCTCTCTTTTGTTTAAAATGGACAACATTTTATGTACATACAGAAAACTGACCAAAAAGATTATGATTGCGTTGAAACAATAGAAAAACGATCCATGAGTCATTTGTGATGTGTACGAATAAACCCTGACTCAATATGAGATGCGGTGTGGCCATCACCACTCAAAGTGTCTATCTTTTGTTTCAAAAGTACATCATTTTAAGTGAAAACATCAACTGACATACGGAAAACCAACCAAACACATTCGGATTGTGTTGATACTTTAGGACAAAGATACATGTGTCATTTGAGATGTGTATGAGTCAACCCCCTCTAAATCCGAGCTGTATTGTGGCCGGTATCACTATAATTGTGTCTCTTTTGTTTAAAATGGACAAGATTATAAGTGAAAAGAACAACTGGCATACGAAAAACCGACCAAACGCATTCAGAATCTGTTGAAACATTAGGACAACGATCCATGGGTCAGAAGTTATGTGTACGAGTCAATCGTGCCCCAATCCAAGTCATGGTGTGTCCAAGACCACCCAAAGTGTCTCTCTTATCTTTAAAATGGACAACATTTTATGTACATATGGAAAACTGACCAAACGGATTCTGATTTATTGATATTTTAACACAACGATCCATGGGTCATTTTTGATTTGTAAAAGTCAATCCCACCTCAATCCGAGGCGCGGTGTGGCCAACACCATTCAAAGTGTCTCTATTTTATTTAAAAATAACTTCATTTTAATTGAAAACAAAAACTGACGTATGAAAAAGCAACCAAATTCTTTCAGAAAATGTTGACACCTTAGGAAAACGATCCATGGGTCATTTGTGGCGTGTACGAGTTAACCTTGCCTCAATTCGAGGCACAGTGTGGCCAGTATCACTCCAGGTGTATGTATTTTGTTTAAAATGCATATCATTTCTAGTAAAAACATATTGTATACGAAAAACCGATCAAATTATGAATTCAATCCCAGATTCCACATATAATTGTCATCTAAAATTTAAATTGAATTATAAATGAATTATATATGTTTATAATTACGTTATGAATTCTGATTTAATTCTGGATGTGTATAGATCCTGGATGAATTATATGTTAAATGTGTATGAATTTTTTCTCTATATTTATGTGTTAGTTGGTTATTACAGGTACAATAATTTTATTTGTAGGTATTATTTTATTGCAGGTACAATAATTGGAAATGATTGAAAATGAGAGGGAATGGATTGGCTGCTGTGCAAATTGCACAAAAATGAGAGGGTAGCTACTGTGAAAATTGCAGGGTGCTGTGCAATTTGCACAGAATAAGCTATGCCAATGGTTGGAAACCATTGGCATAGCCTCTATGAGTTTTTTTACCAACGGTTGTATGAACCATTGAGAAAGAAGTCGTCTCCTTGGTTTTCCCAATGTTTCAAGCCAAACCATTGGTAAAAACTATCCCAATGGTTTGGCACAACCATTGGGATAATTTAATTTTTTCTAACCTATCCCAACGGTTCATTGTAAACTGTTGGGAAATGCTTTCCCAATGGCTTACTTCCCTACGATTTGAAAAACCATTGGTATAATATATACCAACGGTTCTGCAGCCTTTCCCAACAGTTCAGAACCGTTGGGAAATCCATCATTTCCAGTAGTGATTCATTCCTTTTTGTATAAACAATATAACCATATTTGTGGATGTGTTGACTAACACCTCCTCAAAGTGATGTGATTCATTCCCACATTACATGGAATGTAAAAAATAAAGAGTTTAGTGAAATTATATGATAAATATGATGTATAAATTCAAATTTAATTATAATATATATATATATATATATTTCATTTACCTTTTTACTATCTATTTGACAATAAAACAAAAATTGTGTTCATGCATATGTAAGACCAACATTCTCCATGAACAGTGTATTCCATTTCATATTTCAAAGTTTTATATGTTAATATAATGATTTAAATATAGAATATATATGTTATTTAAATAATATTTAACAGTTTTGAAATAACTAAATCATGATCTATGTATGTGGATCAATAATAAAAATTCAAAACATGTACGAAAAACAAAGTGGACAATATGCGAATCGTAACATTAACATGAAATTGTTAATAAATAGGTAATATAAATTCATAATAAAATAATATATGGTATTATATATAATATTATGGTTAGGTAATATATTTATAATAAACATATATTTACAACACATTCGGTTTGAATGAGTATGAAAAAAGATAGGTTTTATGTTAAGGGTTTACTTCGTCTCACTTTTTTATTCCATGAGATTCATGCCTTATTCACTACTCATTATTTTTGTGTGGTGTATATAATACCCATTAATTTATGATATTATTCATATACATAAATATTTCGGAATTAATATATACATTTAATGATATTTTTTTTATAAGGTTTATGCTTAAAAAGTTACATAATCGGTAAAATAATTTGATTCTCAATTTTCCTTCTTTGAGACACATACCATGTTATGAAACTGGTTTATTTTAATCAGTATATATAATACCATTTATAAAATTATATAATGTATATAGTTCATTAATTATATTTTAATATTCATGTAATTTAATCTACCATGTGTATTGTGAGTCAAAGTAATGAAAGTTGTAATAGTTTATTGCTACAATGTAATTATTTATAGTGAGTGTTTACAATTATGCTACCATTAATGAAATATTATGATCCATATCTAAATAAATATAATAAATTTAATTATCCTATGTTTATTAATTTCATTTCCACGTAACTTTACCATTTTTCAACTCCTTCAAACATAAGATAAATAATTATTTTTTAATTTGACTTTATTTCTCCATTTGATTAGAAATCTGCATTCCATTAAAACCATTTTTTTAAAAAATGTTTTTAATTTTTTTTACTATTATCATAAGATGATTAAAGGGAATTTTAACCCATTTTTAAGTTAAAAACATTTTTAAAAGTAATCACCTTGTCATTTACCAATTAAATATCATTCCTAAACATTTCACAGTGAAAAAGGAATGTGTGACATGTATAGATTTACCCATCGTCATAACTATGATTCCATCGATGATTACCTTACCAGATTACAAGGTTATTTTTAAGGAATATACTTTTCCTAATAGTCTGATTTTTTTAAGTTAGTTTTCAAATAAAATGGATTTCAAAAATATTTTTTGTTTAAAAGGAGTTTTAATGGATTTCCAAAGATTCATTTACATGTTTTTATATGGTTATTTTCAAATAAAGTAATTTCAATGATTTAATGATTTATTATATGTTTTCAAAATCTTTTTAATTAAAAAGGTTTACTAAATTATTTGAATCATTATTTTGTTGTTTCAAAATTATATAAATATAAAAATGAATTCTTAAATTATTTCAACAATTATTTTTATGTTTTCCATGTATTTCCAAATAGAAATGTTCCCAAAATAATTTCCAGCCTTTTTTTATATTTTTAATATATTTTTAAAGAATGGTATTTTAAAAAAAATCAATCATTATTTATATGTTTTCAATGGTATTTTAAAATATAATTGTTTGAAATTGTTTTATGTTTTAAAAATATTTTTTCAATGAAGAAAAAATATTTTCCTTAGGGAATGTTTTAAATGAAATTTTAAAGTCTTATTTTTAAGAAAATGGATTTTAAAATGGTTTTATGAAATAGATCTCAAAGAAAGGTTATTTCATTAAAAAATGTTCCATGTGATCCTTTAAAATTCAATATCGATTTATGATGACGTAAATTATTATAGTTTGTTCATTACTATGTGATATGATCCCAGAATACAATTCATATTATTTATTGAATGGTTTTTGTTTTTATGGAATGAAGTTTATGAATCTTGTTTCCTTCCATGGGTTTAATGGTTTTAAACCCAATTCTTTTCATATGTTATTATTTGATGAAATGGATATCTTTATCATAAAAATTTCATTCCATGGGTTCTAATATGATGTTTATAAATCCCATCACTTTTTATGAGTCATGATATGATGCAAGTTTTATTTCCTTTTGTAACATATATTAACAGTTTTATTATATGATTTCTGGGACCCGTATCTCACTTAAATGCATTGGAAAATGATTTATATCTCAACACATAATGATGGGAAACATGTTAATGGGAATGATCCAAAAAGGTAAACAATTGTGTAATGATCCACTATTGGAAGATGGGGAAACTAGATCCCCCATGGGTAGATTGGGAAACTCGATCCACTATGTGAAGATGGGGAAACCTGATCCACTATGGGAGATGTGGAAACCAGATCCACTATAGGAAGATGGGGAATGTCGATACACTTTTTGAATATGTGGAATCCTGACCCACTGTACGAAGACGAGGAAACTTGATCCCTTATATGGAAAGGGATGCGACTACTGTTGGTGTCATGTCCTACCTAGTATGTGTAGAATCCATGAAGTGCCCTGATATATTTTGGAAATGTACCTTGACTTATTGGTATTTTTTATATGGTTAGGTTTATTACCTAAGTCTTTTTCTTATGATAGTTTAATGATCTCATGATTCATGTTCTTTTATTTCCATATGATTCATGTCTTATGAAATACCAATATTTATTCCATGAAATGTGATTATAATCTTTGATATTAAGGGCATGATCAAATATTTGTATAATCATGTTCTCATAAACATATTCTCATGTTTTTCTTATATATCTCCCTTGTTTACCCTTATAGAGAATATGAGATCACCCCTTTCTATGTTTCATTTCCCCAGGTTAGGAAGATATGCATTATGTATGATGTGTCTAAAAAGGGTTCTAGTTAAGATGAACATAGTGGTAGATAATTTAGCTTAATAATGTACTAGATTTTATGTTTCCATGGTTCTAGAGGCACTAAACTAAAATAATATTTGGGCATCTATTTTTGTAATGTATTATGTATTCCAAAAAAAATCATGTAATGTATATGATTCTTTTGTTATATTCTCTCTCTTGACTCTCATCCTCATCTGGTGTCCTAGCATAGGAAATTCCTCTAAGAGTTGTTAGTCCCTCCTTAAATAAGAATTTGTCTATGTGGATGAATTTTTTTGGGATCAACACAACTATAGAGTTTATATCCATATGAAATTCAAAGAGTGGCCATTTATATATCATTTTTGACTTTAAAATCAAATCCCCTTCACATTTTTTTTATATTATTTTGGATCTATTGGAATATTGAATTTTTGAAAGGATATTAGATAATAATTCATTGAATTTTTTTGATCATCCATCTAATCTAGTCCAACGGGTTTCTTAAGTAACTGTTGAAACATTTTTTGACCTCTTGTCTTGTTACTTGGATGATTTTTGATAATTGAAATGAGATATTTTTTAAATAATTTAACAATCCAGTGTTTCAGGATCATTTGAATGGGAAACCAGTGGAAATTCAAACCTGTTTTCGGATTAGTATAAATAGAGCTATATGACTATAGATAGGTTCAAAGATAAGAAACATAACATAAGTGATAGATAAAAATAAGAGGACCTCTCAATCTTCCATAGAATTTTTCTATCAACATGATTCTTTGATGGTATAATGTGGAGACTATACCCCCTTTATTAGAGTATATCATGTTATTGAAAAATAATAAATAATAAGATGAAAGATAGTGGAAAAAATAATTAAATATTCCAGATGATAAAAATAAAAAAAACTAACAGCTAGTGTCGTTTAAAAAAATGATCTGGTGATTTTGTATAAAAATTTTAGTGAAAGGGAATCAAGTCAGAAATCATATAACAATACATGAAACATAAAAAAACAAAAAGCCCAAAAGATGAACTATAATGGCATCTGAAGCCCCACCTCTATCCTCTACTCCCACAATCTAATTTAGAACATATAATCATGTGTCCAAATCTAGATTTTTCCAATACATTTCATTATATACATATATATAATATGTAACAATGTAATATTAATAATAATTGTAAAACCTCAATGTTAATATAAACCATGTCAAGCATACACTCCTCATGAGATACTTGGCCAAATTTACGTACATTGGCCTAATATGGATGTTTATGAGTATGTGACCATTAATTGGTTATAGTCTAATTGAACATAATCCTTGTGTCCATTTTTAATAATTATATTAATGTAGGAACCAAAGAGAACCCAAGGGATCATTGATATTATAAAGTAATGTAAATCATAATAATAAACCATACAGCTTAGTTATAGAGGTATATGACTAATAATAGAGATCAAACTATTAAATTGCACTAGAACTATTTCTAAATGTGTCCATGTGGCAAGCCCAAAGTAATCGTGGGATATGAATTATTGGATCATTAGGATATAATATAATGCACCATGTTCCAGTGGATATTAAGTTGAATCCAAGAAGATAATCCAAGGCATTATAAATCTAGAATATGACTGCAAATTTTTTATGACATGAAAATGATTTTAAATATATAAGACATCTACAAAATCATGTGTGGTATCTCACATACCAATCATATCAAGGATTCATGGTGGAGTATGTGGAGTGCCCATGTAATTCCATATAGAATATATGACTGGATATGTTAGGCTAATATATTAAAATAATAATAATAGGCCTCTAATTAGTAGGCACCTTACATTTGAAAAGAAATAATAGTACAATAAATATCTAATGAAATTTTTAATTTCAATTTAGATAAAACTATTAACTTTTAAATTATTGATGAAAAGGGAAAATATTGGTGTTCATACCATTAATCAACTCAATTATAAGTTATAAAGGTTCATGAGAGATATTCATCCCATTTTTCATTCCATTTATTTAATTATGGAACCCCATTTGTATGTGGATTTTCTAACACACCCAAGGGATGGTTTGGACATAATTCAATTGAGTATCCATGTCTAATAGCAATTCATTAATTAATTTTTCCATATTATTTATATAATTTTCAACCCAAAATCATATGATGGGTGTCATTATTTCATGAAAGAATAACTATCATGAATATATGAGTGAATACACTCTATGGAGTGGTCTATGTTGTGGTCACCAACCTTTAATAATAAAAATATGTATAATAAAATGTTAATTTCATGTTTTTGGGATTTTCTTATTTTGGGAGCAAGTCATGGAGACTCAGGGATATGGAACATCAAAAACAAGTTAAAATGTTTGATAAATTTAGGAAAAAATAATCGACCACAAACCTTAGCATGGTAACATACTAACAGTCTCTTATTTTGGATGGATTGATGAAAAACGGGGACCCTAGAAGAAACCATAAAAGTGGGCAATATTAAATCTCATTGAAATATCATTCAATAAAAAGAGAGAAAATGAGATAATATGCAAGAGGAAAATTTGACGTACTGATGGGAATCCAATGTGATTAATGGACCTTGAATCCAATATCATATGAATGATATATTACTAATCATATAGTGGAGAAGAATAATTACTCCCACACCTTGATTTCTATTTTAATTGGGTGGGAGAAATATGATTAATATTAGGGTTGAAATAAGGGAAATAATGTAATTTCTCACTTTATAAGGGGGGCATGGTTTTACCCCACGGTTGGGTAAATAATGAGTAAATAACACATGACACACTATATGGGGTCATTTTCCTCAAACATACCATGTGCACGGTAAGAAAAACATTGCACATGCCATGCATTGGGCTTTGTAAAAAGTCGTACACCTCACATAGGTTATGTGAAGGGTTAACAAAACCCATGGTAAATATGTGTTTTATAGCATTATAATTAATTTTATGTTAGTCATGAACATTAAAAAACCGTTATATAGATAGAAAAACCATGATTACTTATTTTTTTGGATCGTATAATTTAGCTATATGGTTAGTACTATCCAAGTGCCAAATTTGCACCACACCCTGATCCTATAATAACAGAAACTCTGGGTTCCAAGCGAGCCTAGAATCCCTCGAAGAATTCCATAAATCCTTTGGTAGAATTATCTAGTTATAAATAAGTTATTTTAAAAAAATTATAACTGATCCATAAATTAATTAATAACCATAATCATACAGTGCCCCCCCCCCTAAAATAACATGTCCATCAGTTTCCCATGTCTGTGTGGTTGATATCCATCAAATAATAAATCCATCCTATGAGAACTTAAATCAAACTATCACTAATTAGTCCCATCCTATTTATTTCTACAATCAAACCTAAAATAGGGGAACTATATTTCAATAAGGGTCCATTTTTCTTCAATTATTAATACAAACTGTATACTTCTTAAAATATGCAACTATCTCAAACTCAATGTCCTCATGATGAAAATCATAACATGTGTTAGAATAATAATGGAGGAGATGAGACACATAGAAACCATAAAGTATATCTCTAAAATATCGATTAAGAACTATCCAATATGACACTAGTATGACCTACTGAATGATTAAAAATTGTATGATAAATCTAGGTGATGGACTATCATGGCTCTTAACTCGTTTATGACACAATCAAGCTGAAAAATGAAATAATACTGGATCTGCCATCAAACGCAGTAGGTTGGTAGTAAATATTTACATAAGAATGTTTCATATACAGAGTTATTCCCATATTCTTACTAATTAGTTGTACCTACTCTAATATATCTTGGAATGTACATGGTCACAGAACAACAAACTCCATTGCCACCAGTCAACAAATAGGTTTTCATCATGACCAACCGTATAGGGTTTCCTAAGGATCTAGCAGTATAGTCTAATAAATTATTTTATTATATGAAAAATTAACCATTGGTAAAATTTTATCCAAAGATCATATAAAATAGAAGATAGATGCTACAATTATTTCCTCTATTACCTATATTGTATGTTCAAACAGACTGAGGATGATATGTTGTACTTTGAAGAACCACTAAACATAGATTCTTTTAAAACCCTTGTAAGAACCAGGAAGTAAAAAAGTGAATCCTTATATGTTACTATGGTACCCATGATTTAACATAATCATTTAGACATATATTCTTCAATGTTCTTCAACTGAGAAGGTATCCTAAATAGGTAAAAAGTGTGAAACCTTTGTCAAAAAGTACAAACATAACTATAACTCATCACTAACTCAAGGAGAACATGGTAAACCCCTCATTAAATCCATAGTGATGTAATACCACTACCACTCCAGGATAGGTAGCGGTTGTAATAGGGCACAAAGCCATAATTGTTCCACCTTCTCAAACCTATGGGTGCAATACTAAGTATCAAAGCCCAATATTTTACTTTTCATCCTAGGCCACCAATACTAACAACATATGTCATAATTCATATCAGCAAGTCTAGGATGTACTAACCATTTAAAATCATGATACTATTTCATTAAATACTCTTACACATTTATTTTAATCCTGATACACCCATGACTATGCGAGATCTCAACCTCATCAAAAACTAATCCAAGAATTAGGTCCCCACCTGAAACACTTTCCCTCAGGACTATGACATTGGAATTAGAAAGATGCCACATTTTCAATAGATCCAAATGTGATGAATTCACTATTAAATATGTGAGTACATGGGTTTCTTATTTCTCATAAACCACTATATTCATTTCATAAAGTATATTCAATAAGGTCCATTCATTGCTAGTTTCATGAAAAATTTGTGTCATATTCTTCTAACATATAGAACCATCCTTCGATTTTCCATTCCAAGGTGTATAAGAATGCTCAAAATTTAATTATTGATGGTTCTGAAACCATTTTAATTTTTTAGCTTCAATTATTATTGATTGAATATATATCAAATACTTTTATAGTTCATGTAAACTATAAACATCTCCCTAAGAAAAAAATATCCCCAACATCGTAAGGCTTGAACCATAACCACTAACTAAATATATTATGTTGAGTAATTATTCTCAAGATATCTCAACTGATGATACACATATTTGATGAATAATTCCCTTAAATGAAAACAACTCCTATCCAAATCCCTAATGTATCACAATAAACTTTATATCATCTTCTATGATCTGGTAAAACTTGTTTCAAAGATGAGTTCATCCTTTCTTTCAATTCCTGAATGGATTTATCATAGGATTTAGACCATATGAAATTTACTCCCTTATTTTTCATGACAATTCATATAAGTATCAATGAATTAAAATTGATAAATATTGAACTAATAAAAAATCGTGAGTCCAAATAATCCACGAATGCCAAAAACATTCCTGGTGTTTTCCCAAGAGACCTTGGATCACCCATTATATGGATCCAAAAATACCACTAATTTTGATATAGTGTGATCTTTGAATTGTAATTTACTAACCTAAAAGTGTAAATTTTTTACCATATAATATAGTTTCTTCTCTATAATGGAATTAAATATGAGTTCTTGGATTGTGGCATGATCTTGTTCGGTTTGAGATTACACCATAACATCATCTATGAAAACTACAACAAATAAAATCATGGTATGAGTGGAAAACCTAAATCATTATGACTATAAATACTACCAACCATTTTTCTGACTAAATTACATTACCAAATACTTATAAAATCCATATCAACTTTGAAAATATGCATGTGGTATTTCAAATGGCCTAAATCATACGTATTTATATATTTTTATAAAATCAATTTTTGAGAAGACCGTGTCTCCTCAGAGATAGTAGAAGATATCATATAGATATACATATATATGCATATAGGTTCATAAGAATAAGTTGATTCAATTGATTTAATCCAAACAAATAATTATGGTCTCATACATCTTCAAGTTAAAAAGAAAGGGTGAAACCCAAGGAGAATTACTATGTTGTATAAACCATTTTCCGTGATGGTCTTATAATTTCCTATTAATGTTCTGAACATTAGTAGGATATATTCTATAAGGAGGGATAGATATCAAAGATTCTCATGGAAATAGTAATATAGTGAACTCTAACACTCCTCCACAAGGTAGTCTAAAATAGTCATTCTAAATAATGTCTCTAAATATGTCTTCCAACAAAGGGATAATAGCTTGATGTATCCACTAACCGCCTATAAATAGGCTAGTAATTTGGGATGACACTATAAAAAAATCCCTATTCTCAATTCTAGCCCCATAATATTGGAAATTTTATTCTCCCATATAAACATGGTCACTTCCTTGGAGTGATGAGAAGTATTCCCATTAGTGATAAAAATCAATATGGGTGAAAGAGGAAACAAACAAGTCTATTTAGATAATTACATCCAAACAAGTAATCTCAATTAAAAAGATTCCCAATGGAATTATTTCTTAATATCTCAATGGGATACTCCATGAATTAGTGTACCCTTTCTCACCATACTCCCATCATTGCATCACAATTCATCACTCCATAGATGTACTCAATCTCGAAACAATGGAATTCCATTATATGCATAGATAAAAATTAATGTGATGTTCATTTTCTAATCAAAAACATTGAAACTAATGTCGACTCTATAATGATTGTACCATGTATTTTTTATATCCACACACTATAATATTCTTGTACCAGTTGTAATGAATGTTACGGGTGAGATCAATGAACAAAAGCTACAACATGACATCCTTTAGTTGGACCCCACTGCTAGTGCTTTATATCATAATTCAATCCTTAACAATCTCACCCACATCTTTAGGATGTGTGTCTGGTTCCACTCCAGCTTCCATCCTGATAAGTAGATACAAACCCCACGCTGGAAAAAGGAGCTTGTGAATATCATCTCCCATTGGGAACATGTGGGATGTTTTGAAAAAATATCTAAAGAAGGCCCATTCTATCATAGTCTCAACACTTCATTGGGTTTCTGTAATACTAAGTCTTCACATGATCTTATCATCCATAGTGATCACATACCATATCACTACAACTTTTTGATACTATATCAATGACTTGCCTGATGAGAACCATCAAGGTGACACTTATTTTCACTAGATGAACCCCTTCCCTACCTCAATACGAAACTGTCATTCCCTATTCCTTAGCTCGGTACGGTAACATTGGATTACTGCAATGTTTGAATAATCTGGAACCAATCATGCACGGAACACTATCTAGGTTCAAGTTACTCAAATTTACCATGTTCATAGTTAAAAAAACCTTACACACACTATGCATGGGGCTCTATCCGAAGACTCGTACCTCACACTAGTTAGGCGTACTATTAGAAAAACCATGTGTAAGATATGTTTTATACCTCTATAATTTTTTTTCAGGGACAGGAAACCTCCATTACATAGTTAGAAAAACCCAAGATCTTTATTTATTGGTCAAATGTTTGAGATGTAGGGTTATTATTGTCCACGTGGTAACTGTGCGCCACACCCTACTCCTCTTAAAAGTGAATCTCGTGGTTCAAATTTATCAAAAACACTCTTGAATAATTTCTTCAAACCATTAGTGAAATTATATAGTTAAAAATAAATGTTTATATTTACATTAAAAATAATCCATATGTCACTCAATAACTGGGATCTTACAACCTACCCTCTTTAAAAAAGATCGTACATCAGTTTTCTTGTGAGGGTGGTTGATCTACATAGAACAATAAATCTAGCCAATAAGCATGTATAATTGAGTCTCACTCATTAGACATTCTATATACATGGATGTGGTACCATGAACCTAAACAAGAGGAACTAAGTTTTCTTGAGTATCCTTTATTTTTCTATCATCAATAATAATTATATACTAATCAAAAGAAGAATAAATTTCTAACTCAACATCCTCAAGATCAAAAGTATGAAACATTTCAGAATCATAACATAAGATATGAGATACATATAAAACATCATGGATATCCCTAAACATCTAATTACTAGATATATGATATTCACATGTTTGAACCACTCCACAATCCAAAATTTTCTGATACCGTACTAATGCTATAAAAAAATTGGATGTAAGGGAAACATAGAATTAGGAATAATACAAAAAATTATATAAACATGGATATAAAGGGAAATAGATTGACTCCAAAAGAATTAAAAATATTATCTTGGTCCTCTTCTCACACCCTCCATCCTAGAAAAAAGAATGATGGATCCAACATGGGATGTTTCCCCTTGTCCCTACCTGTATCAGTTAAGTCTGTCTGAGTAACAAATGGAATCCCCAATTGGTTTTGAGTAAAACAAATTATTCCACTACCAAGGGTTTATATTACAAATATATTATAAGAATATAGTATGTTAAATTTTATAGGAAATAATGAATTTAAAAAATTAAGGTAAATATAAATGATTTTAAGCTCAGGCAACTCATGAGATACCTAGAGAGCCAAACCAAATTTTGCCTAACTTGAAGGTCTTTGATTCTATAAAAACTATTTTTTCTAGGTCCAAAAGAGAATAATTTAGGTGCCCCTATGTTATAATAATACGGAGGTAGGCCTCAATGATAAAAAAATGTATCCTTGACCTTATGATGTCAATCAATCTTTGACTAATAAACATTGATTCTTCTCTATCAGTATAACAAACCAACCATGTATGTCAATATATAAGACACTTAATATGGACCAAAACATATATTAGGAGTGTAAATTTTCCCAATGGTTAGAGTAAAAGTTACAATGGTATTAGATATAAATGTTGTGAATGTTTACACCCTAAAAACCCAAACAAAAACATCCAAACATAGCATAACTACCTAGAATCCATGGAATCCTCATGGAATAATAAAAGGAAGAGGGCCATGAATAAAAATTTAATTACATGGAAATAACAAAGTTACATCTTCTAAAACCACAATAACATCCATAGAACATCCCACTTCCTATAAATTTTATATCCAACCCATTAACACATCATGAATCACATCAAAACATCCATCACATGGAAACTAGTTACATCAAAAAACAAGGGGGCTCAACAAGGGCACAAATAATATCACATCACAATGTTCCATCATGGAGTTCAATTATGTCATACACATTTGGAAATAAATATTTAACGAAATTCTTAATTCAACCACAATATCAAAATCATTAATATAAAACTTTTATAAAAACAACATAATTAAAGGGAAACTGAATTTTATCTTTATAAACCAATCCAACATTTAGATCATGGAAACCCATTAAATAAAAGTGGGATCCCACTTTGGAAACAGAATTTTTACTAATTGACAATGAAAAATATCATTACATAATGAAAAAACTACATTATAATTTTATCAAACATTTATAATTTGTAAAAACACAATTTGAAAACCAAATCACATTTCACTTAGCAAATTACCCACTTTTGCGAATACAATTCCACCTAATATTTGGAAACCATTGAAAAATAAAACCCTATATCTTATAAAATACTAAGTTAAATATAGAACACATTCAAATAATTATGAAATCCTAGAAATTTTAAATAAAATAGAGTGAATTGAAAATACCTACCTCTGTTGGTGGTACCATGTCATCTTCAACTAAACCCACTAGATTTGGTCACAATGGAAAGATCACCACCCCTATGAAGAAAAAACCTCATATTTAGAAATAATTTACTATAATAATATTCCATCATGGATATTAGAGTTAGTGTAACAGAGTTAAGAGAGACAGAATAAAAGAGGAGAGGAGAGGAGAAGAGTAAAGGGGATGATTTGATGAAGATATTATGAGTACTAAGAAATTGTGTTTGAAAAATCACCGAAAAATGGACCATGATAAATAATAATGAGGGGAAGAACCATATTATCAATGAAAAACTAAGAGGTTATAAAATTGGATGTAAAATCACTTAAATCGGGTTTTTAGAATAAAATATATTGTCATTTTAATGGGTTGTACTCTTTTTCTGAACAGTTTTGTTAATCATGCGCAAATAATGTGAAAGCTACTAAATAATATTTTCAACATGTATGTAAGTGTTTCATGATTATTTAAAACTATATTCAAAACTGTCTATGTGAAAAAATTCATCAGACACTCAAAAGACATCCCATATACTAGGGGAGGCCACCCAAATATTAATAAATGAATTAAACCTGAGGTAATGACAACGTGGGTGCCACAAATTCCCCACCATGCCACAACACTCACCATAGAAGTCATGATTCCAGATGTATATACAAATGAAAAGACACAACCCACCTTCCATAAAGTGAGGTTAGTTGGACAATGAACCACTAGAGAGATATCATGAAATAAACACCCATGAAACAATGATTTATCTAATCCAACCCCCCAAATCCACAATAAAACCAAAAATATCAAATAAAATCAAAACCAATCTCACTAATATCATACTCAAATGGAAATGGTGACTAGGTACCGGTATCTCCACCATCTATAAATCTAAAAAATATTTTATCAAAAAGAAATCCAAAACAAATACCTCCACCAGGGTGAAACATCTCTAAAAAGGATCAAAAGAACACTTAACAACAAATCCTATCATCCTTATAGGAATCCAAAAACCACTCAACACCAACAAATTCAAGTAAAAAATAATCTTTTATCTCACTTATATTAGGCATTACGTCCATGTAATTCCACAAGGAGAAAAATGACATGGTATATTGATTTCGGTCTCCATACTATGTGGGTAAACTAAGGCCTCAAGACAGAACACCACCTCATGATTAATCCCATAGAAATAGCACCATAAAGTCATCCAAATAACAAATGAAGAGTCATTATTATTACCCAAGTAATTATCCAATGTCACCTACACCCATATCTACTTGATTATTAATTAAATATTATACTTGACATAGGAAGACATTAATTTCTTCAAAAGTAGACAGCCAAACGATGAGGTATGAACCTAATCTCAAAACCAAGACATCTCACAAAACCGAATGTAAGAACTAAAAAACACAATACATATTCAATAAAAAACACAAACACAACATTATTGTTCAAATAATCCCACTAAAAACTAGAAAATAACCTTCCCAAACCTTATCAACTTAACAAAAAACTCCAAAATATGACCATTTATCAAAAAGAAAACACACCACTAACCAAAATTCCTTTTGTCTATTTTTCAGAAAACATTTCCCATAAATAAGTCACTTAAAAACAATATTATTTTAAAAAACTAGTTTACAAATAATTTTTTTAATCCATTTTCAAATTTATTTAAAAAAACACACCAATTATATTTTGGAAAACACCAAATGTTCCACTTTTGAATAGTCGAATAACCACTTCAAAAAATTCCTAAAAAATAAATAAGTTAAAATATATTTTGAAATATATATTCCAAATATTATTTCCCAAATTTAGGGAATAAAAATATCAAATACCAAAACATTTCCTTCAAAACCCTTAATGGGCTTAAATTAAAACATTTAATTATTCATGACATAACCTAAATCTCGGCCGAAACATTTTCAAACATCGTACCCTTTTTAATTTTTTCCCATAATTGACAAGCCACTTGTACATAAAAATGACTACTTAATTCACCCATGAAAAAAATGTGGATATTGAAAACAACACCTCCCATTTAATTTCATGAACCAATAAAGGTCAAAACACTTTTAAAAGTTTACATCCAATTTTAAATCAAGTTTTTCAAAAATAAAACGGGTTGTCATTCCAAGTCACTCCTGAAATCCCAAGTGAAAACCATCTTTCAAGAAAAAAAATCACCTTGGTAACATATAAATAACCCATATAATCCTATAAACAATGGTTATGACTTAAAACTATTGAATTATAAAACTAAGAAACACTCAATGTATGATATCTATATTAAAAGAGATATAAATCATAAGGAGAAAACCATGAAAAGAAAACCGTAGGAACAACACTCTACCCTCTACCAATAATTTTCCTATATTCAATTAGAAAACTCCACATGACATTATCCCAACAACTCAAGTTTCTTAAAAAAAGTTGTTCTATAAGCAACATAATTAAACAAAAATATAATTTCAAAATATCCTTTGAAAAAAATATGAAACTACATTGAAATTATACATTAAAATATCAACACATCACTGAGACCCACTGGTCTCAAAATCCATTTAGACCATGGTTCAAAACTCTTCTCTTCAAGAGTATCCTATAAACTTACCTAAAATGGAAAAATCACACACCTTTAGGAAATAATATCAAAACACATACTTGAAATTATAAATCTTATGGAAACATTCATAAACTAATTGAAAAAACATTGCACATAAAAAATTTAAAATGTTCCACAAAATTCTACATTTTGAACAAAAGCACTTTTCCAGGGAAATGAATTACCTAGATCAGTTTAAAAATAAAAAACAATTAGTTTTCAAACCCCTATAAAATTGTTTTTAAAAACCTTTTCTATTTTAAAATAAAATATTAGAATTCACAAAACAAAATATTTAAGTCAAAAAAAACAAATAAACATAAATCTCATATAAAACCACAAAATACCTATATCACATGTCATAATGACCCTTATTAGAACATTTCTATAGGACCCCTCCAATGAATTACCCCATTGGATTCAATTCAAGAAGAAAGGGATGTAAAAATAGTTTTTTTGGGGAAAATGCATTATCCATAGTTTGGTCCCATGGTATGGTAAACATTTTGCCACCATGAAACAGAAACTCCTATGGTTGTAGATCCATGTCAAATGGGCACCACATGGTTTACTACACTGTACCTTCTAACCATCTCAACTTGTTCAATTCACCATTTTTACCTCTGAAGTTCAAAATGACCACTGGAATCTCTAGTAAACTCAAATGATATCAAGTAATCATCAAAACAAACCAAAAATCCATCAAAACATTCAAATATGAACTCAATATCATGACTCAAATCAGGTACACCTCTATAAACTCAAGATTTAGTGCGATAAAGAGATTGAAATGCCCTTGACCACACACTCCATCGGAGCCCCAATGAGACTCCTAGTCTCCAAAATATTTATACACAAAAAAAATAACAATTGGTTTACTCTCATGAAAAAATGACCCTATTCTAAGAACTTCCCTTTGATACAATTTTTTAATGAACCATCCTAGGATGTACAACCATAAAATTTGGATCCAGGACTGCAAATTATTGTGGAGCATACATGATACCCCTAGGGTTACGATAAGCTCTAGGGATATCAAATATAACCAATGGTATGGTTTCCCCTTAAAATAGAAAAATATTATCAAAGTATGGAATAAAAATAAATATTAAAAAAACATGCATAGATAACTATCATTTACAGATACTTTTAAGCCAATATTAAAAAGGTGCTATTGAATAAATAGAAAAGAAATATATTGAAAAAGTTTTCCAACATAAAAAATATTTCTAACTGATTCTGAGAACCTTAAGGACTAATAATAATCTCCACGTAACACTCAACTCACCACCATAATCCCAACAGACATCCACCTCCCATGTAAGATGACACTGAAACCCATAGAAAAATCCATGAAATGGAGAAAACATCATAAGGGCTGAAGATTAAATGACCACAAACATGATTTTGTATAGTATAAGCTAAATCCAGTATGATTCCACCATGAGTCCATTTCATTCCTTTTATAATATAAATTAGGATCATTAGCCTGTAGATATTAGAAAAATTTAGTTTTTTTACATCGTATGGGGTTAAAACAAGAATATAATATACACATTATTAAATCACAATTTTCTTATGAAATTATGTAATTAGGTTTTACCAAAATCCACTACAATTAAAATTAATAACTATTTATATTTAGAAAACACCACACTTTTGAATGTAAACCCACACAAGGTCTAAAAAATTTAGATGCACTCCAACCAAGAATACCACTCTAAATATAATTTTCCCCCTTTTTTTAATGACTTATACACACTGAACATAATTTTAAATATGTAAATAATGGAAAATTAATAAAACACAACCACAGATGGTGTTATAAATAAATCCAATTAATTAAGATTAGAAAATAAGTTGACAACATTACTCTACCCAAAAAGAGATCAAAAAATTAAGTAATCAATCTATGTAAAAAAGAATACACATGGAAATATATTTAGATAAAAAGGAATAACATAAGATTCACATCATGAGGCAACACCATATGTACAATCAATACATTAAATGAAATTAAGAAAAAGTGGAATCAACTGCTATCATGTAATAAATTCACAAACAACCAACAAATTAGATGCTCTTATCTAGCCTCAATGGTGACATTCCCCCTATATAGAGAGTGACTCTCTACTATGGGAGACTATCCAGTGAAACATAAAAAATAGTTGTACCAATTCCAAGGTAATTCCAACATAGAAACTACACACTCCTCATAGAATAATAAAAATAACTAGACCACAAGTATGAAATTTCATTACATGAAAATTTAAAAAACCCATTTAATAACACTAAAATAATGTTTATACCTCCAGAAAATTCCCTTTAATATGATCCCTAATACACTAACACATCATGAAGTATATTAAGAAACCATAACAAGGTAAAAAACTATGAAATAAGGGGGATCAACAAGGGAATCAGCAATAACACATCACTAGGTTCCATCCAAGCCTTCACTTATATCATAGATATTTGGAAATACACTATTAAAACAATTTTTAACTAAAAAAATCCAAAAGAATGATTATAGTATTCCAAAAACAAAATCATAATTCTAGGGAAACTTAACTTTTACATTATAAAACTAAATTTTCCATTAAAACATGGAATCCCTCTAAACACTAGAGGAATATAACATTGATAACCTCATTTTTCATGAATTCTAAAGAAAAATTTCATTTCATTGAGAAAACTTACATTGGGATTTTATGAAACATTACAGATTCATAAAACACCCCGTAAAAAAAATTAATTTTTAATAATCAAATTATACACATTTTAAAAAGGATAACCAACCTATGAATGAAGAACTTTTTTAAAGTACAAACAATCTATTGCATACATCACTACATTAAATATAAAATACATTTAAATTAGTAAGAAATCATGGAACTCTTAAATAAAAGATAATAAAATGGAAACACCTACCTCAAGGGGTGGTACAATTTCACGATCAAATAAATCCACAATATTTAGTCACAATGGAGGGATTACACCACCTAGGATGAAAACAAACTTTAATTTAGCAAACTATTAACCCTCAAAATCTTCCAATACAGCTATTCGGTTTAGAGTAAATGATTGGAAAATAGAGAAATAAATAGGATAATAGAGGATAAAATTAAATAAGAATATATGATGATAAAATCATAATGAATAGATTAACATTGGTGATAAGTCAACCAAAATGAGTCCTAAGATGAAGGATAATTGATGGGGGATCCCTCTAGTTGATCCAAAACTAAGAGGGGGTCAAATGGGATATAGAATCACCTAAACTATTTTTTGAAAATAAATTTTGTTTATGTTTTAATGAGATTCAGGGTTATGTTGGATGACATTGTATACCATGTGAAAACCATGATAAAGATATTAGAAGCATGTTTTTATCTCCCTTGTGGGTGTTTGGTGGTTTGGAAAAACCGTACAAAAATAGTGTGACCAAAACAATTCCCAAAAATCTTCAAAAATCACCCCAAACATAAGGGGAGGACACGCATTGATCAATGAATTAATTAAATATGATGTAGTGACACCTTAGGTTTCATAAGAGGGGTCTAATTTTATTCCATGATATTATCATTGGTAATTTCACTTGAATTGTTTTTAACAGTGTCTATGGTGTAATTACAAAGTAATCATGGGATATGCATGATTGGAGCCCGGGGAGATAATATAAGGCATCTCATGTCCTAGGAAATCATGTTGGATCTATGGAGACAAGCCATGATATTCTAATTGAATAGTATATGAGTGAATCTTTAATTAAATAATAAATATTTTTTATATATAGAACATTGTCTAAACACTTTTATGGTATCACACTTACTGATTTCATGAATCAATTATAGTGGAGTAATCGGAGTTCATATAGAATTACCCTGAGAATATTGGGATACCTCATGTTAGAAAACTGCGTTAAATAAAAAATAAATTGTCTATAATCATTAAGAACAATATAGTTAATAGGTAATAATAGTATATTTAATATCCAATCCATTTTTCAAATAATATTTAGGTCGAACTATTACAATTTAATTTAATGATTATAAAGGGTCAATAGAAGTGTTCATACTATTAATCAGTTCACTTATATATTAAAAATGGCTATGTTATATATCCATATAAATTTATATCCCATTTAAATTATTTATTGAATCACAGTAGTATTTGGTGATCCCCGTAAACTAAATGTGTAGCTTAGTCAGATGGAAGTTTAGTATCAATGAAATATTATTATTAATTAATTCCAACTAACAATTCCTTTTATAATTGACAACTGAAACACAACTGAATCATTTCATCATTTTAAGTATGGGATAGAACCACGTACATATGATAGAAATCACCCTAAAGGATGGTTAATATTGAAGCCACCCAAATCCAAAATTAAATACATGATTAATATATTGTTAAATTCATGGTTGAGGAATTTAATTTATGTATTTAAGTATTATTTTTATCCCAATATAGAGAGTTTGGCATGCATCATAACTAAAAAATATTGTATACAATCAATATTTCTAGAGAAAAGTAATATACCACCTACAATAACAAGGCTGTAAACTCCACATCTAGTATTGTCCTTATATTCTCTATTAAATTATAGGAAATAGATAAATAAGAAAACAAATTTTTTTTCATATTATATAACATGAATGTATTTTCCAAGAATCTGAGAGAAAATGAGATAATAATAAAGATGATTCTTAGTTTTTCCAAGGGGGATCCAATAATGTGAATGGGAAAGAATAAGATCTTATAAAAAGAAGATATCAAAAACTCTAGTATGGGGAAGAAGATATGCTCCCAAGCATAAGATTCTAGGAGAATTTAGAAGGAATAGAAATAGATTTATTTTTAGTGGCGAAATAAGAACAATATTTCAGAAAAAAAATGGTTTAAGGGGTTTAAGGTTTTTCTTCAAAATTGGGAAAACCAGGCACCTACCTTGCATAAATCAACATCTAGGAAGAAGTATCTGGCATGACTAATATATAAATTTATAAAAACAATACACACATGATACCAAAATCTCTTCACCAATACCCAAACTCTAAATAAGCTAGGGGACCTGTGAGATAAAACTCCTTAAGCCATGTGCTTTCCTCTGTAATTTATTAAAGGGTTTTAAGGGTTGTGAAGAATTCATTAAACAGTTAGAAAAATCATGGCCCCTTATTTTTGGGTCTCATAGAGAAGTTGAACGGCTATTTCTAGCGATGTACCAAATGTACACCTCACCCTGCACCTCTAGAAAATAGTACCCATGGGTCCAAACCTAACCAAACTCTCTTAATGTATTCATTTATTCCTATGTATCATAAATTTTAGTAAAAATACTATCTAAGATGAAATTGAAATGAAACCATACATCACCGAAAAATGAGGATCTTACATATATCCCAGGATGGGTATTTGGGTCCCCCCATATAATTCATGTTCTTGAAGTTAATGTTATTGTTATGTTATATATAAATAGTAGAATGGGTTTTTGTGTGCTTGTATGGGAACATCATGTCTTGGATACCATATCTCACTGAAAATGTTTTCTTTCAAATTTGATTCCTTTAGTTTCTGAGGGAGATTTTATTCTGTTGGTCTTGGTGCTTTCTTCTATGTATGTTTGGAATCCAGTCATTCTTTAATATTCTTTTCATGTTACTATGGATTATATTTTAAATCAAGATAATGGTTTGCAGTCATCTAGATTAATTTTGATGAAAATTATATCGATTATTGATCATTTATCCTCCTATAAATTTCATTTTGATAGAAGAGAATGAAAGAATGTTTCTCATCACTTAGTGGGTGGAAATTTAAATGGAGAAACGCATATATAGATTTTTTTTATTTTCTCTAATGAATTTTTCCCTGGTAAAGAATGTTTTTTAGTATATACAATTGATATTTTCCCTCCAAAAAATATAGTTTATATTATTATATTTTATAAAGTTATAAATATATATTTTTAGGAATAATGTATTTATATATTTTTTTATAAATTTCATATCACTATATATTATCTTATATAATTATATATATAATTATAATAAAAAATTAGTATAAAACAATAAAAAAGTGTAAATTATTTAAATAATATATAAATTTTAATAATATAAAAAAATATTTTTTGTATATAAATCATATTGATGAATATATAACTATATAACTATAAAATAAATATTCACAATACCGTTAATCAAGGCCAAAATAGCTCTAATAAAGGGAATGATTTAATCATTTCAAAATAAAGTGTGGATAATGGGGTCCCTTTGGTGAATGATTTTTTTTGAACTAATATACATATTCCATTTGTCAACATTTTTTTCTATTACAAATAAAGATAAGTGTTGTATTTATAAAAATATACAGTAGTATAGAAATATCTGTTTTAAATTGAGATGATCAGAATGATTGATCAATGAGTTTTAGATATTATCGATTAGATCAAATGATGAGAATGATACAAATGAGTTTCTTCCAAATCTAAAAGATCAAATGGTCATTGGGATGATAGTCAAACATCAAGGCCTATTTGTCTTTTAGTGGTAGTATTGACAATTAAATAATTATTTTATAAAACCGTTTTCATATAAAACTATTACAATTATTTCAAAGTGGTTTTTTGATTAATTATTTTTTATAATAATTAATGATATAATTATAAATATTTACATTTTTTAATTATAAAATTGAGATTGCATTGATTTTTATGTTTCAATCATCTTTTCCAGGATTCATTCCCATCATCTTGCCATTACCCTGACAAACCCCCTCATCGGACTACCTAACTGGCCAACACACCACAACTAAATGAACATGTAACCTTCATACAAGGAACACCCAATGCCATGTGCAACCCACCAACCTACCCCTCTCGAGATAAACTGATAAATATTAAACATATTTTCTTAGGTAGGGGGAATGGAAAACCCACATCATTCCTCAGAAAGAAGCGGCCTAACAACTAATCAAGGAACCTAATCCTGATAATTATCTATATATATATATATATATATTTAAACACGCTTTTATATATTTATATATACATATTTAATTATATATATTAATTTATTAATATATTTACATATATGTTTATATAATATACTTTAAAATATTTTTATGTGATACTGTTGTAAATAAATTAGTAAAACATATTTAGGAGAACATTTTTTTGAGTAAATACATATAAAAATAATTTTTTTGACTCAATGTACTAATAAATACATTTATATATGTGTCTATGTTTATAGATATATATTTGTGATTATATTTTTGGTTATAGATATATATGTGTATATATATACATGTATTTGTAGATTTATTTATGTACAATGGTATGTACGTATATTTATGTCTAAATTTATATACACACAAATAGATATACCAATTTTTAGTTGTTAAATAATTATAATTTTTTGAACAAAAAAAGAATAATAACTAATTAATTATTTATAATGGTTATTTATTTTTTTCCACTTATTAATTATAAAATATTGTTAAATAATTACTAATTTTTATTTATAAATAATAATTATTTAACATCCATTAGTAATTAATAAATGGAATTTATATAATATTAATTATATTTCAGTAAATTTTATTAATTGAAATTTGTTTATTTGTGGATTTTGATAAACAATATGCTAAAATTATATAAAAAAATTAAATTTATCAATCACATGTTACTTCAATAAATGTTATAAAAGACAATAGTCAGTTAAATTAAATATAAAAACTAATATTTATTTATTAGTGATTGTATTTCAGTACCACTACTTATGAAATTAACAATCATCAAGGGTTTTCGAAACCATCATACAAAAAATATTGAATACTGATTTTTTGTATTTATTTCATGAATATGGGTTTAAACAAAATAATAGATATATAATATGGATTTTAGTTATGAAAGGTAATGGAAATAAAGGAAAAAGATAATGTTTTTGACATAACGGTCCACAATAAAGAAGACCATTGATGCCACTTTACACTACATCTCTACTATTATTCTCTTCACCCATCTCAATCATTCTACCCCTGACTTCTGAAATTACCATACCCCCTACTCTACATTGAAATATCTCTGCTATTTCACATCAATCCGATGATATAATTCCAAAATTCTTCCTCACTACCATTATAGAGTGATTCTTTGACCACACTGCTAGAGTTCAGAATAAGAAGGAAATCATGTAATGATTATTTTCCCTATTATCCCTTTTAATGAAAACGTGACTTTTGAATAAATACATTTCTATAAATGGGTTTAAAATATACCCTTATATTTATGCTGAGTTTGTATCTCTATCTTAATTATGTTTCATTGTGTATGATAGAGAGAGAATGTATGGTGAATCTGATGGGTTTAATTTTTTTAGTGTATAAATGTCAATTAATGATGGAGGGTGAGGTAATAGGTAGGTTTTGTGTATGTTAGTGGAAATATATTCATAGGTGTGTTTTCAAATGGATTATTTTTAAAACTACTTTTCACAAAATCTTTTTTAGATTTATAGAGATACTAAGGACAAAATTATGCTTGTTAACAAAAAAATAATAAATTTGGATGAATTAAATTATTAATATAGAGTTATTGTAAAATCCTATGTAAAATTGGTATTTTGGAGCTATATTGATAAGAAGTTCTTCCATTATATTTCATTATTTTTTTAGAGTAACTACATCTATTATTTTAAGTAATTTATATCGAAATATTTTTTTGGAAGGGATTTTCATGTTTTCAAATTTCATGAACTTATTATTTCACTTTTATAATACTTTTAAAAAAATTAATATTTTTTGTAGAGTTTAAATTTATATTATTTTTATTTTTGGAATTCATTGAAATTTTTTTATTTTAAACGTTTTAATTAAAATTTTAAACTAATTTGTTTTCATTGAATTGTTATTTCTATGATTTTAATGACTTGTGGGTAAATTTTTCAAACTCCCTAAGTGACCACGTGGAAGAGGAATAGTTGGTTAATTTATCACAATTCAAGTGGCCACATGAAGAAAAAATGTAGTGGATGGACAAAAAATTTTTGGAAAAGTGTTGAACCAAATATAAAATGGGTTCCGTAGTCAAATAACTAACCCTGAAATTTTTATCGTATAAATATTGATGAACTAACTACAAGTTAAATATTAATTGATCAAAAGCCTATTTGAACTTATCGTGCATGAAGATAAAGTTATTAAACGATGAAATCTCAATAAAACATTCCAAAATCTCATACATCCAATGACAACCTACTATTAAGTACATAAACATCCCATATAAAAATTGTCAACATTACCCATAAATACTTTGATGACCATGACCAAGAAACTAACAACATTCCACGTAGAACATACCCTCATAAATGAACAATGGATTCAGTGATTGATATTGAAGGATCTATAGGATAATTTGAAGGCATAAGAAATCCTAGTTGATCTTGAATCATTATTGAGTACCCAACAAAACATTTAAGTCATAATATATTGAAATTGAAAAAAGGGAAATGAATAACCCTAATTTTCTAGGCATGAATCCAAACATTGATCAAGGTGTGGAGGTCGATCAAATATTAATACATATCAATGATAAGCTGATGTGGGTATGAGATTTATTTATAACATCAGAGATTCTGGTTGAAGATAGTAATGAACCTTTTCCTCATGTGGGATAATTATTCAAGCTAAACCATCTAATTAAGAACAACATAACCTAATCATTGTCCCAAAAAATTGAGGGCCATATATTTTTAAAATTAGAAGATAGATACTAGGATTGTATATCATAAATGAATGGAGTATTAATGTTTACAAAAATATAGAATAAAAATAATCAAATGAGTCTCCTAAAATTCTCAAACATCAATTTTGTTGAATCTGAAGGGGGTGCACTAGGTTCATTGGAAGGGGATTTAGGACTGATTTCCTAATGTGAGAAAAATATTATTATCCTTTTTTATATAAATTTTTTTAGTAAACCCATTAATTATGTTAATTTAAGGAAATTAGTTGATAATGGTTAGACCTCCTTCAACTTGTTGGAGTGATGAATAGTGTGAATTAGTGTAATTGAATTAAACAAAATGAGTGGATGGTATTTTAGGCCACATATGGTCTATGTTTTTTAGGGATCATCCCCAATGCATGGTCTTAAAGATAACTAAAGTCCTGGAAAATAATATTAAAATAATTTTGATTCCCAGATTTATAACATGATAATAAAATTCAAATAAAGGAGAAGAGGTTAGTCTTGTTGAAAGGGCGAGGTTGTTAACTGATTCTAGTTAATGATGGAATAATAAATAGGTTGAGTAAATTAAAAGTTCTTATAGGGTTTTGTATTTTGTAACAAGAGAATTAATACACTTACTGGGTATTGAATAAAATATAGTAATTAGAACATGAGATTCTACCACACATATTTCTCTACATTTTATATTATCTCATCTCTTTTATAATTTTTTAAATTAGTTGGGACAGGATCATTTTGTTCCCTAATTTTTTATTCATTGGTTCTAAATCAAAACTCCTTCTTCACCAATTCTTATTCCATAATTATATTTCTCCAGCATAAATACACGTTGATTGTTGTTTCTTCTTTTTATGGGTTTTTTGATCTCAAACCTATTATAATAGAGGGATATTTTTCTATCATAAATTCTGTTGTGAAGTACTAATGATGCCTAGAAATACTAACATCATGATAATTGGGAAAATCTTTCTTTCCTAAGGATGATATTAATGGTTTAGGAGGTGATGAGAGAGAATAACCATCAATAAGAAGTGTTTATTACCCATTCCCATTATACTTTTAGTTACTCTATTGATTTTATATGAGAGGATGTGTGATTGATGATCTCATAATGATCACTTCAACCTTGAATATATTCATCTAAAAGGAGGTCCAACTGGGTCATTAAATCACATTCGGTGGAACTCCTCTACTCTAGAAGTGGTTATGGGCATATCTATTATCTTTCTTGGGTGCAAGTGTTGTTTGGCCTAAGAAATATAACATTTAATAAGAGAGGATGAGCGTTTTTTTTGACTATTTCATTATTATATTTATGATTGTTTTTTGAATAGTGGATTATCATATATATAGTCATGTTCTCATAAAATTTCTTCCCCTCCTTATTGTGGTTTTCCCTTTTTTTTCCTATACATTTTTCACTCTTATGATATTCTATTTTTATAATTCTGTTCTCTCGATTGTTTTATTAACTTCGTCCAAATATATTAAAATGGAAAATGATTTGAGGATCATAATAAGAACAAGCCAAATGTCTTCATTGAGAGTGACCACAATGATAGTCATTATGCTATATCTAGGAATATTATTTATATATATATATATATATATCAAACCTCCACTTATGACGAGGGTGATATCACATTTTAGAGTCATTTTTAGGGAAGAATTTTTTATTTTTGTGATTTTCCTATTTTTGTCATTAATTAATTTCATTACACATTTCATTAGTGATGTAATTAAAAATTATTGACTATTTTTACTGTTATAAAAATCTTTGGTGTATGAACATACCCATGAATTGGAAAATTGAAGGAATATGAAATCTAGGAAAATGTTTTAGAAACCTCTTATAAAGAACCTTATGGTTGTTGAGAAAATAATGGTATTTTTATATGGTGTTTACTCAGCTTAACTAACCGTACAACCGAGGAAGGTCCTTAATAAACTATTGAATTATAATTATGAATGTGAATTAAATTCTTAAAAACATCCTATTATATTTATATATTTTTTATATTTTTTAAAAATAACTATTATACATTTTACCATTGATATAATATGTTATTCAGTATTTTATTCTAAAAATACCCCACTCCTCAAGTATAAATAACCCATATCCCTCCCCACGGAAACCCACTCCTCTCACATTTTCTATATCTGATCCCCAACCCAAATAATCTATCTCAATCCCCCTAGAATACTTAGGGACATTTTGGAGAAATCTAACTCCGACCCTTAATAGATTTTTAGTGTCATACAAGAGATGCTATATGGAGGATTAATTATGTCTAGATTAAATCCTTTATGTTTTCATTCTTCTCTTGGTTTTTTCATCAACACTTTTATAAAAACACATTATAAGATTAATTAATTTGTATGTTAAAATTTTATTAATGATTTTATCCTACTTTAATTGTCATATTTAAAATATATATAAATTTCAAACTTCTATTTCTGGGTATTCTAACAATGCCCCATCAAATGTCACTTAACCACCTATGGATACATTAACAATTCAAAACCTATAACCATCATCATGTATGGATATTATTAATTATATATAATATATACAAATATAGTTACATGTATTATAAAAATCTGGATGTAATTATACTCATGTATAAATAATTTCAATAAAATTAGAGAAATTGAATCAAAATGAAAAAATTTAAGGAAAACATGATATCAAAATAATTCACATTTAACAAAGAGTATTAAAAAATAAAATAATAATAATAGTTAATTATTTTAAAAATTAATATTGTTGACTTCTGGAACTATTTTTTAATAATCAAATATTTATTATTCAAGAGAAGAAAATGTGGTGAAATAATGCTAGAACTAATGTAAGGGGATTATCAATCACGATTTATTATAATTGGTTTATCCCTCTATTAAAAAATCATTGGTAAGGATACTCCATAAATGTTATATGAATATAATTTATTTATTCTTCACTTTTATTTTTTTCATATACATCTTTCCTCATTGAATTATAACCCAAATACAAATACAGTACACAAGTATTTTTCATTCCAAAAAAATAGTCACCTCCTCATGTGCTGATTCTGATAAAAAATTGATATTTTATTCCAATGTATGATAACCCTTTTACATTTGGGAATATCATGGATTAATCATGAATGTATCCTTAATTAAATACTTATTATTCCTAATCCCTTGCAATGGTTATTTCATGAATATGAATTTTATAATTTCTATGTGGAATAAAAGATTATGAAAATATTATGATGTGACAGATGAATTAGAATTATATAGCCTTACAATTTACTGGTTAATATGATATATCTCATGAGATAATGTTTATTATGGATGAAAATGTTTCTATATTTGTTTAAAATGAGGATTTTATGAGTATTAAAATTTATTATGCAGGAACATGATGCTAACATTGTTCACAATCATGAGTGGAATATGACCACTATGACATGATGATTCGTTTTTTTTCATTGCCACATTTTATGCCTTTATCAAATACATCCCTCATGATTATAACAATGATAATATTCTTATAATGTGATGATGATTATTCACATCCATGTTATATTTATTATTGTACCTTATTCCTCCTTTTACTAGGATTTTAGCACAACCTTTTCATTGGAGTATATTCTCGGGTGACTACATGTACTAAGGAGAATATGGTATCTTGATGATAAAGATTAAGGATTTAACTAATTGTTTATGTATTATAATTTATAATTGATTTATTATCTATATTTTTCCATGATACTAAACCTATTTAACAATGGATTTATAAATATTATCTTTTATCCTTAAATTATGTAATAGTAATGTAAGTAAATAAGGGTCACTATTGTTAGTATCAGAGCTATGATGTATTTTATTTTGGAATTTGGATTAGAAAACATTACTTACAACCCCTAAGATATGTCTAATTATATGTAAACATCCTTGAATATTATTATTAAGAAAAGGCTAAACTTTAGGATCCCATAAGATATACCTTCAGAGTTCATTTTCCATAATTACTAATTATTTATTTATGATTTTTTAACTCATATTTTGTTCAAGATAATTATATTTTAGAAAACTGTGGGAACCAAGATAAATGAGGACAAAAAATATGTTTTGGGGAAATATAATGATTGTTTAAAGGAATTTCTCAATTCCATAGGTGGTGGTCTTAAAAACATTATTGATATGGTTACCCAGTTGTCTAATGATATGAAAAATAACCTAAAACATGTTGAATGTCCTCCGTTTCCCAAGAAGGAATAGTTGGATATTGAGTCTTTTACGTGGAATCACCCACAAACCATTAATGCATCTTCTGATCCACTTGTCATAGAACACTAGGTTAAATCAATGGAGAAGATAATTTTTGTGACCAAAAATTCTGAGATTGAGAATATGAATCTGGCCATCAATAATTTATATTAATAAGCCTATAAATTCTTCTAATTGATTAATAATACCATGATGATGTATTAAATGGGACAAATGGAGATGGAATAAATTAAGAACGTATTTCAAAAAAAGAATTTCCCTTGAACTAATCAAACAAATACGGAGATAGATTTTTATACAGTAGAAGAAAAACAAAGGTTAATCTATCATGAATTATGAGGAAATCATCATAACATTTGATAGACATGCCTTGGATTTTTTTATTTAAATTGATATAAAAATAGATAGAATCATTAGAGGCATAAAATAACACCTTTGTAAGGACCTACCTATCCAAGACTTCAGTAATTATGAAAAAGTACTTCCATGTGCCCCTGAAGTAGATATGGTGTTTGGAGAGTGGTTCTATGGTGATAGAGATAAGAAGATAATAATGGTATTTTGAGCCTATGGGATAAATGATAATGTAATAAAGAGGATTCAACCACCCTAATTTCAAAAACATGGGTAGAAACATCATGATAATTTATGTAATGGGATGGGGAAATGCTTCCATTATGGGTGAGAAGTCCAAAAAGCTCATGAATGTAAAAGATACATGGAGAAGTTATCCAAAATATTAGATGATTTGAAGTCACCTCATAATACAACACCAATAGTTCAATTCATCAACTATTGGGATTGAGGTAACTATAAAAACCAGTGATCTATACCACTGATCCTTGAGGGTAACCAATGAAAGCATCCACTAATGTGAATAGAACAAGAGAAATCCTATACCATTAGTAATTATTAAGTAGAACATGGAAATGAATTCATAGAAGGTAAATATACTATTAAATCCATAGTGGAAAAAATCCTTACTAAATTCTAGTTGTACTCATTCCTTTGAATCCTTTATGTTTTATATAAATGATTTATTAAATCCCTAACATCGTGAAGTAGAGAAATCTATGAAGACACATAGAGGTGCTATCATTTCTACCCAAGTGTTAGACTCTTCTCATGTCATTGTATTTTGGAATATTCTTCTAGTAAATCACTTCATCCTTCCCTTTGTGTAATTTTATGTTAATCTTGAAATAGATTATATCTAATTATATGGAGATCACATCAACAGTTAGGAAAGGGAAATACCATTATATATTCTAAACCATATAATACTCCTATAAAATTGCATTAAATATATTTAATCTCTTTTATAAACTCCCTTTATGGTGTGGGTGATCATACCATATGAAGAAACATACCATGTAGAAATTGTTGAGTCAATGTTGGGCAACAACATGGAAAAAAATTACAATTCTTAGGGAATAAACTGAGGTATTTCTAGAATAGCTACCCTATATTTCCCCAGACCATGAGATCAATTTCTCAATAGAGATCATAAATGGGAAAATATTATCTTTAAATGACCCAATAGGATGGTCCCAGTCAGACTTGATGAGTTAAATAAGTTGTTTCATGATCATTTGGACAAAGGACTCATATTACCTAGTAAATCACATAATGGGTGTACCATTTATTTTTGTCCTTAAGAAGGATGGATAAATGTGGCTACGTGATTATTAAAAGGAGCTCAACAAGATCACTGTAAAGATTAATTATCTGCTTACAAGTGTTTACAAGTTATTCAGTCAACTATAAGGAGCACAGAACTTCTATAAGGTTGGTATTCATTATCGATATCATCAGCTAAAAGTAAGGAAGGTTGATATTTAGAAAATTTGGATCCGTACATGTTATTTGAACTATGAAATCATAGTAATTCCTTTATAACTTACAAATCCTGCTAAAATATTGATGTATTTGATTAATAGAGTCTTCATATTCTACCTGAAAAAATGGTGGTATTGTTTTTCAACAATATTATCATTTACCCTATGAGAAAGAAGGAACATGAAAAATATATAAGGATAATTCTAGCCATATTAAGGGTAAAATGAATTATAATTTCAGTAAGTGTGAATTTTGGGTGTGGAATGTGATCACATGTGAGAGAATTTATATGCACCCTTAAAAGTTAAAATAAATTGGGGAATTAACCAGATCCACCAGTGTTACAAAAATACATATTTTTATTCCCTTAGGATAGTACTACTAACATTTTTTTTATGAATTTATCCTGATTTTATATTCAGATATCGATGTTAACATGTATATGGGTAAATATTTTTTTGACATAATAATGTGGGAAAAAATTTGTGAGCTAAAGAAGAGGATAGTTATTGTGCATCTAATGACACTACCAAAAAATAGTGAAGGTTTTGTGATAAAATATAACTCTTTAAAGAATTTAATGGGTTGTGTGCTCATGCATTATAACAGTGTGATAGTCTATGTCTCACGATAGTTTATGATCTATGAGAAAAATAAAAATATGTATGACTAAATGTTACCAGCTTTGATATAATCCATAAAGAATTGGTGGAATTACTACTATAGTGAAATGTGTGACGTTTATAGAGACAAAAAAAGTCTAAAGTATATTTTCACATATAATATTTTCAACATGCATCTACTTATATGGTTATAGCTAATCAATTAATATGATTTAACTATTTACAATCATTCAAGAAAGGTGAATAATATATATGATGCTCTTAGTATAAAATAACCATATACATTATCAAAGATTCAGATTAAGAAAGAACCTATATTCATGGATATGCAATGGATAGATTTGGAAATCATAATTGTAGGTAATACATCTTACATTTCGTAAATTATTTCCTAACTATATATCTATGAGAATATTAAAGAGGTACAAAGGGATGATATAGAGATTCAATATAAGGTTAGAATGTTAATGGAACGGAAACTATATCAGTTTCACATCGATGATAATGGTGAGAGTTGGTTTGGAACATGGATTTGTGTACCTTAATCTCATAAGAAAAAGAATGATCTACTGAATAATGAAAATTACACATCTTTCTTTATTAGTCCTGGAAGTACCATGTTGTATCTTGATCTTTGAGAGAACTTTTTGTCTAACATCATGAAGAAGGAGATTTCATAGTATATCACAAGATTCATGGTATGCCAACAAGATAAATTAGAGTGATTGAGGTCCCAAGGGATGATGCAACCATTTCATATACCAAGGTGGAAATGGTAGAAATTCACTATGGACATTTTTATTGGTATCTAGAAAACAACCAAAGGAAACAATGTGATATGGGATATAGTGGATTGAATCACCATGAATACCAACTTTATTACTATATGAGATGATTTATGACATTAAAAACGAGAAAATAAATATGTGAAAGTAGTGGTGAGGCTTCGTGATGTTCCACATTTCTTCTTTTTTTATTGTGATCCAAGGATGAAATCTAAATTTTCGGTGGTCTAAAACAAGATTTGATTACTAAACTGAATTTCAGCACAAATTATCACCCTCCAAATAATGGCCAATCTGATAGTAATTTTCAAACAATCAAGGATATTATAAAATCCAACTCAATATAATTTAAAGGATTATGGGATCAACATCTCACATTACATGGGTTCTCAAACAACAACTTTTTCAAATCATGTATTCAAATGGCCCCATACGAAGCTCTGTATTGAATGAGATGCATAACTCTATCTTTTTGGTAATGAATAATGAAAGAAATATACTCTGACCTATTCTTGTGCCAGAGATGGAAGAAAATGATCAACCCATACATATAAATATTAAATATTCTGAAAGTCATAAAAATAGCTATGTTCAGAACCATCAAAGCAACTAGGTGTTTGATGTTGGAGAAAACGTTTTCTTCAAATATCACCATGGAAGAGTGTCATTTTATTTTTAAGGAAATGTAAGCTTATACCTATGTACATTAAAACCTTTGATATCTTTTATCATATATGAGAAGTGTATTATCATCTTGCACTTCCACCAAATATAGATCAAGTTCATGATGGGTTCAACATGTCTATCCTAAGTATGTACATAACTAATCCATCAAAAGTACAACATCTAGTGGTTTAATAATAGTAAAATGAACTCTTTTATAAAGAGGAGTATATAAAGATCGTGGCCTATAGAGAAAACATAATTTTTAATTAGTGCACTCACCTTGTACAAGTTCTTTGGTTAAACCATAATTAAGAAGAGGTTATGTGGTAAATAGGGTAAATAATGAAAAAAATTACTCTCACAAATTCTCAACTAACAATATGAGTTAAAATTCAAGGAAATAAATTTCTTAAGGAGTGAAGAATGTAACAACCCAGAGTATATATATGATATTTGTCTTTTCAAATAAATGTTTTTATATTATAATATATAGTATTATACACAAATATAACATGATGAAACCAATAAAATCATTAAAAAATATTGTTTCATTAGTATTTTAAAAACCAATTATAATGAATATCATTTTTACTAGACAAAAAAATAGAATAGAAAACATAAAATTAGAAAATATTGATCTCCCTGATCTTCTAGAACAATCAAACCCATGACCAACACTATAGAGATGAAACAAAACATTAGTAAAACAATCAACATCTTATAAAATAAAAATGATTAAAATTGGGAGGAATTTAAGTGAATATTGAGTGAAATAAGAATGTTTTATTTATATGAGGTAATTTGATTATTGAAATACTAATGTGACTGTTGGGATAATAAATTGACCATTGGGAATAGCATCATGAACATTGGGAATTGTAACATGACCATTTGAATAGTAATTTAACTCGAAAATAATAAATTTTCATATAAATAATATATATCATCATTAATATAAGTAAAAATTTATATTTTAATCTTGAAAAATACATATTATGATTGGAAAACTCAAAAAAAAAATATAGGCTGGTTTTTTATAAACTGTATTTTAATGTTTTTCATAAAAGTCAATAATTTTATATTAAAAATTAAAATTACATATTTTATAAATTTATTTTTATAAAATTAATATCATTTTCAAAATGAAATGAATAAAATTTTCAAGGGTTATTTTTGGGTAATTTTATGATAAACTTCAATATTTTGGAGAATAGTAAAAATACGGTTTTATTATAACCAATGACACTAAAATTACATAATTCTTGATATATTGGTGGTGTAGTTCTTACTATAAAATGAGCTTAATCCATGGTATATTAAATTTAATAAATTTTTTTTTTATAAAATAATAAAAATAATTTCTCAAATTAAAACACATTTTTCAAAACATAATGTCAAAAGAGATTCCTTAAAATTATAATTTTTCATTTTTTTCTACATTTCATTTTTATAAACTAATGAATTCTAATTATAGAGGTATAATTTTTTTAAAACCATGGTATTTTATTTATATGGGATATATATTATAAAAAATTCATTATTACATGTTTTACTGTGGATATAATATTGTAATAAATATTTTATTCTAAAAATACCCCTCTCCTAAAGTATAAATAACACATGTCCATCCCCTTAGAAAATGACTCCTCTCACCCTTTAAAGATCCAATATTATTCAAAAATAATCCCCTATAAACCCCCTTAGAATATATAGGTACTTTTTGGAGAAAATAAACTCCAAACATCAAGAGTGTTTAAGTGTCATAAATGTGAAGCTTCACTAAGGATTAAGTATGTTTCAATTAAATCATCATTTTTTTATTCTATACATAATTTTTTCACCAACCCTTTCAAAAAACCTTATAAGATTAATTATGTGTTATTTCGAAATTATTTTAATGATTTTAACATATCTTATGTTTCATATTTATTATATATATATATATTAATTTCCAACATCCCTTTCCCCCTCTCTCGATAATGTACCATAAAAGGTCAATTAACCACCTACAAAATAAATTTTCACGTAAACAATTATAAACCAAATAGTATGTGGATATTATTAATTATATATAATATAAAAAATTTATTTAAATTTAGTGTATGCTTCTAGATTTAATTAAACTCATGTATATTGTCTTTGAACAGAATTAGTAAAATTTAAAAAAAGAAAAATATTATGAAAACATGATAAAAAAACAATTCACATCTAAAAAAGAGTGTTATAGAATATAATCCAATAATTATAGTGGATAAATAGTATAATTAATGAACATAATTAAATTATATAACAGTGTTTTAAAAATCCTTTGTTTTTTATTCAATGGGAGAAAAATATACGCAAGAGAGAAATAAGGTTAGAGAATTCCCAAATCCAATTACTTTTATTTAGTTTATCCCTCTATAATGATATATATATATATTAGATGCTAATTTAATGTTCCTTTAATAAAATTTCTTTATTATCTCATTTTATTTTTTGCATATATATGTTTCCACCTTGATTTATAGGCCGAATACAATGATTTTTAAAGTGATTTTTCTTTCAAAAACTAATCATTAACTCTCCATGGGTTGATTCATATCAAAATAAAAATGATCTATTATTCAAATTTATGATCTCCAATTTTAATTTCAGAACTCAAAAGATTGTTCATGAATTTTTTCTTAAATAAACACTTAAAAATAGCATTCCATTCCATGGGTTATTTCAGGACTACGATTATTATACGCTCTATAGACCAGACATGATTATGTAATTATCATGATATAACAAGTTTTACTAGAATTATATATCCCTCCAATGAAATTTTTAATATGAGATATCTCATCATATAATTCTTATTATTCATGAACATGAATACAGATTTGTTCAAAATCATGATGTTATAATTACACACATATGTTAAGCTTGAACATGAAGCTAATGAGAACATGATATTTTAAAGATAAAGATTAATAATTTAAATAATTATTTGTTTCATTTTATGTATAATTGATGTATAATGTTAATATTTCCATGATAATAATCTTTTCTATCATTTAATGTATAACTATTATGGTTTTTATCTTAAAATAAATTAGCTATCATGTAATAAAAATAAGGTTTTCTATATTCAACACACACCCACACCCACATGAGATCAATATCATGAATGGTAAAAAAATATATGGTAACAAAATTATCACATCGAGGAAATAAGACAATACATGTACTCCCAATGGTAAAGTACTAACTACTATAATCTTGTTGATGAAAAATTCCAAAACATATTGAGAGACAATACTTGAGTCGCAATGAGATCCTACCAGATTGATCCCACTCAACAAGAAACCCTATAAATGATCAAAAAATAATCATTTTATAGAATTAGTATAATATTCATGATTATTCTATTTCCAATGTATTTGATCAACACATACACACCACTCTAGACATGCTAACATTAGTTGATTTAGGATTTATTAAGGGAAGTTCTCTAATACAATTGTTTCATCACTCATCTATCATTGATATAAGTATTCGTTGATAGATTGTATAGGAATCCACATATTTTTCAATGAAATGTAATATAAAGAGTTTTTCATAAGTGTTTAAGGGTAGATCAAGAAGAAAACAAGAGAACATATGTTCCTGGATCAAACACCTACATTTATGATCATCAAAACACCTAAATCCATAAAAATTATACTTAGAAGAATTTCAAATCATTAATGAACACATTCGGAGTCTGTAGATTCAATATTGATTCATGATGGAAAATTAATGTGTCATAAAAATTAATTAATGGAATTAAATGGGGATTTTTGGATCATAATACCTTCTTTTAATGGTTTGGTCCAATTGTTTGATAAACTATGAAACAAACAGGTGATGATTTACACATCCTCTAGGAACCCACCTGGCCTAGTTGTGCAATATTTAAAATGATGATCCAATAATGATTTTGAATTCTATTACATGTTTCACTATTTTTATAGATTTGAAACATGGTTTAATCTAATTTATGCCATTATTGTGTTCCACCCCATTTTTTACTACCTCTATTCATATAGTTTCCATGAGTATTCATATGGTTTGGTTAAATAACAATCCAACACCAATCCTTTAAAAAATACTGAAAAATTAAAAAAACAAATAGAAACCCACATAAATCTACATAAAAAACATATCTAAAATATTCATGAATATATGTTGAAAATAAATCATAATTCACCTAAAAAAAGTGAGACCATAACAATCTTCCCCACTAAAGAGTTTTTGTTCCTAAGATGAATCTATTGGAATGATGACAAAAAAAATTTCCATTGAGCCAAAATATTAGACGCCCACTAAAAAGATTCATCCAAGATATATCCCTGATTCGAAATGATCCATACAAGTAACATTATCATCCCTCATAACACCATATTATTTTAATAGAAAATTGGAATAAAAAATTCCACGTATAATGTGTATGAATTTATCCCATCATAATCATAAATGATCATACTCAATGGTTTGGAAATTTACCTTCTGAACAGAGATATAGGAAATATATCATTCATACCATCTTATCAATGAGGAAGGTGAAAACCACATGTCATAGATTCAATATTATAATAAATTTCAGACAATCCAAAAACAACCATGGGTCAATATTTCCTTTCTTAAGAAAACATTGATTCCCTAACTGAGGAGTCGCCCATAAAAAACTATTCCACCGACATTTAACATGAAGTTTTGTCTCCTTTTATAGGGATATGATTGATTCCTTCTCAAATTTGTGGTCAAATAATTCCTAATTAGGTTTACTCTTATAGAGGTCGCCATTAAAATTATTATCCCTGATATAGGTGACTCACATACCACATGACAACATAATATTGAAGGATATGACTGACTATTAAGAGACTAAAATGGTTGAATGATTATAGAATCTTGGAGGACATGGTTTTATGTGAACTTATAAAAGGATATATATCCATCTCAATCTCCAAAAAAATCTAGGACACCTTTTCACATCATATCCACTGCTATATGAATCATTCAATATAATTTAACATCATTCTATAGATGATACACTCTACCAAGTTTTACTTATGTGCTCAAATACTTATGAAATCTCTATCATAACCATAATGTGAAATTAAGATATTTTTTAGATATAATTACTGATTGAAACATATTAAAGTATATAATCTATTGAACATAATTAATTCCAAGATCATCTAATGAATGAGTCTCACAAATCAACTAATAATGAGAATCTTCAATTAACCAATCAACTATTGCCCAAACAATACCACTACTCCTCTATATATGAGGTAAAAAATATCAATATTTCTACAATATTTTCTTCCCAAATCAAAATCACCACTCTATGTGGATGAATCATACATCCAAGATGATTATTCATTGACTCTGCCCTCTAGTCGATAAGGCATTTTTTATCTAAACCATCAAGGTCCCTATTCATACCAGCCCACTAGAACTAATATCATATTTCATGGTATATATTTTTTAGCCGTGAATCACTGCACATTTTGATGCATGATAGTGTCCAATAAGATCCCCTCCCAAATTGTTTGTGATTTCTATCTACCCATGAATGTTGATCACATTTTCATCATCTATTAACCACCTTTGATTTGAGTCACTACTTGTCAAACATTCATGCATCACCACACACTCAAGATACAACTCTTGGAAATTCATCAACCAATCCACTAATGAAGACATAATAACTCAAGTTACACATTTCATAATTCTACAATCTTTAAAATCATTCTTAGTATATCCCACCATCAAAACCATTGAACATAATTCCTCTAATCATTTTACACACCAAGCACCTTTATTTATAGTGTTTTCCCACTAGAAGAATATGCCACAACATTAAATATTCCATGAGTGGAGGAAATATAAATTTTAATTGTATATATATACTCTAACCAATTACTATTCCTCAAATTTATATCCCATTAAGAGAAGATATATCATAGGCTCTAGTGGTTCGTTCATGCTATAATCCTCTCAATTAATATATCATATCACCAAAACATTAGGGAATATTTTATAGATGGAAACTATATGTCAGAAATTAGATAGATCCACTCATGAGGTATTATATAACATGAAACATTATAATTACCGAATCCAAATATTTTAGAAAAAATAAAAAACCAACCCATGACAGATTACATTACACCATGTATCCAAACCAAGGATCCAAAAGAATCAAAATTGGAGCTGTAATCAACCTCTCATCCATCTCTATAAAGAACTATTCAAATAGTCATGTCCATAAAACTTCACCCCTATTGGTTGGTCCTTCCATAAGTGATTCTATTTTATTGAAATTATAAATGAAACATATTTAGTATCAATATAATGTAAGGAATATCCTTGTCTCAAAAAAATTAGACAGAGAGCCCAAGTCATTATCGATTCCACTTAATTCAGGTCAAAATATTTTTTTGATTCAAAGATAACATTTGAAATGAAATTCTCTAAAGAAATATTTCATTTAAACATTAAAATCATGTAATAATGATGATTCATTTTGAGTGTACTCTACATGATCTAAATTTTCTATAGTGTAACTCAGTAGCCTTTGAGAATATATTCGTATCATCAACAAAGATAATAATGAATGTGTCCTGATATTTGTTGATGATCTTCTTTAGGATATCTATAAAACAATTTGGGGAATTAATCAATTTTTATGGCATGAAATGGTACTCATATAGGTTATATCTACTATAGAATTTATGCTACGGTATATCATCCTATCTTAACCATAACATGGTGTATCTTTCAAAAATTATGATCTTAGAGGACCACTGGGATCATGTAATTAGTAAATGTGATCATGCATTATATGTAAAGGATATCTAATATTTACTATTACCTAATTTATCTTCATTTAGTCATCATTCTTTCAAATAATACCATCCTCTTTCATGGTGAACAACATGGGATAACCACATGGAGACGTGGACATTCTATTGAAACCCTTGATTTCCAAGAACACAACAAGAATCTTAAGCTCTCTAAATTTAGTCTGCACAATTTGATAAAGAGGAATTGAAATAGATTTTTCACCTAACATGAGTTCTATCTATAACTCTATCTATTGGGAAGAAGGAAGACCAATTATGTTATATATAATAACATCCTGGTAGTGGTCAATAGATGAAGGGAATGAAGATAAAACAACATCTAGTTATTCTGTGAGAGATATGAATTATACTTAATCAATTACAGCTCCAATATAGCTCAAATGTAGTTACAATATATTGTATTCAACACCCCCACAATCTATTTATCAAAAAATTATCGTCCTTAAGTGAAATAACTTTTGCCTACCTCCAACTGTTGCTGATGTGAGTAGGAAATCTCATAATCGATTATATTCCATGATTCACATCAATGAAATTCATCTCAAGGATCATGGAATCCTATAAAATTTCATAACTAGAAAAAATACATGACACTCAAGTGATCAATGGATATTATCAGCATTCTTACCTAAGGGGGTATCAAGAGATTTTAACATTGAAGACTACTTATTTTGTATGTCTAGAATAAAAAGAAATTGATAATTATAAATGAATCAGATGAACTAGTTTCGAAAAGACCCATAATAATAGAATAGTTTATCAATACTATACCATAAACAAATGTTACTCTCTATCCTTTTTCAACTAGAAATTGGTTCATTACATACACTATATATACCTCATTTCCATATCCCTAAACCCGGGGTTTATGAATCTCCTGATTCAATTTCATCAAAGGAGTCTGAATATATTTCTAATGATCCCATCTAGATCTAGGGGTCATAGATAACATCTGTACTATACCTCTATGGGATCCTGAGATCAAATCCCTGATAAAAAACTACTAATGATTCCACATCAAAACACACTACTGAAACATTTTCTTATGTTCATGGTAGAACTGACGGTAATGTCTGAACTTCCCACAATTAATGCTCCATGAAACTCCTCATTAGGGGGATAATGATTTAATACTCTTGTTAATGTTTTTGCAAAAATCTCACTATAAATTCATTGAATTATTCTTCCTTATATATGTAGATACACACACAAATGTACTAGGAGGTCCACCTACCTAATTACTTAATTATAAAAGAAAACATGATACTCAATCCTCATCTAGGACCTTCTAAAATTTCAAGATATTGCAAACATATTGTGGTACATAATTTTAAAATAAATACATAAATTTCCTCTAATATAATGTATAATAATGATTTTGAACATATTTTCATTATATTCCTCATTTTTAGGGAATGATAGGAGAAATGTGAATTATTTCAACGAAATAAGATGTATACGCATATAACAGCATGGTTTCCTACTGGAGATCCATGAATTCCTGGGCATAGTCCAATATCACTATTTTAGGAATTAATTACATAAATAAAATGTTATTGAATACCTACCATGAATTACCCATACATATTAATTAATGTCTTATGATACCCACGTCATCTGGATGATCCTTGATGTATGAAATATTTTAACTTGACCAATCAGTCATTTGTGGTATGAAACAGGTATATTATCCCTTCAATGATACTAATCATGTCCTCAAAATCTTCTGGTCCCCCAATGCCTTTGAACGACAGTAGATACTAGAACTGGATGTTGCTAGTGTATTAAACTATGGTCTTTTTAACTCCCCCCCCCCATATGAATGTGCAATCTAAATAACATTGGGTTAGAATGGATCCAACTCTAGAACCACTAGATCATGTGAGATAGTGTGATGAAGTGCATCCTCCTATATACCTGGTCGTGTAACAAGATCCCCCCCACATTGGTTTATATTTGACATTTATGTGTTAGAATTTTATTGAAATTCCAAACAAATGTTTATGGAAATGATAACAACATTCTTATGGAATCATCTTAAAATGTTTTAAGGTTTCCATAATCTCAATCTAATTCCACATTCATTAGTCATAAGAATATTCATACACAATATTATACCATTCTCAAGTTCTACGAATTAATTTCAGTGTAAATATATATCAACAACATAAAACATAGTCATATCACTTAATAATGAATATATGTATATCCCAAATAGAGAGTTAAAAAATAAATTTAATCAAAGAGATGCTATTACACATATAATAAGTATATATATGGAATGTAGCCCCATTTTCCTAATCATGATGAATGGACACTCCCAAATACCGTACAATAATAAAAAATTTACCATCATGGACAACATGATGGTCAATTACACATGAGATGTCTATTAACATGGAAACTTCCCTGATCTAGTTCAATATATCTTATCTACTTTAACATATGTCCCAAGATAATGATAAATAAATGTAAACATATCCATTGACACAAATTTAAGGCCTCAAATTGGTATTTCTCAAATAGAACTTCTGTGGAGATGCAAAATGACCTCATAAATGCATCCATGTCTGCATGAGGTTACTGACTTGTGAAAAGGGTATAATTATATAGTGAAGATAATATGCCCAAAATAATTTTATAGATATAGTACAATAAAAAATAAATTATTATATACTAATTATCAGGAAAAATACTATGTAACATGAGTAATAACAAATGACACACATGTCATAAAATTAATTAATATTCCCCCAATGTGAAAATATAAACTAGAATATATAAAGGGTCAATAGGGAAATGATGATACACTACATAATTCTCCTGAGTGAATCTTGATACCATTGTTATCTCTACACTCTATAGATCTGCTAGCTTCTGTGGGCTACTTTCCATCACCTAGAGTAGTACTCATGAACTCCTCATGCCTATAGAATTTCTAAGGCATATTTTTTGTAATAAAACTAAGTAGAAAACCACCAATTAATCCTCAACATGTTATTAAAAGTATATCATGTGTATAACATGATTAATATAAATGTATAATAAATCATTTAAAAAATTTTATAATAATTCATGTTATAACCATGTCACCATGAGACAAAACCCTTATTTCATAGGCTTTACTCTAGAAGGATGGTTTAAAAGGCTTCTATAAGATGCCAAGAGACAACCACATGACATGTTAACATTTCTCTCACTAGTAAGAATGCATTGAGTTAGATTGGCCCACATGTAAATATCATCCCAGATCTATCACAAGTTTTTCCTCAAGACCATGAATCCCCAACACATGTCATAGGATAGGCCTCATGTAAATTGAATCATGTCTAATTCTTATGTGAGCCAATATTGTCATCATATCCCTATACCCACTACCATGTGTATTTCCCCAAATCTATCATGACCCAACCATATGTTCAGGTACACCACAATTATCATTTTATTTTTTGTGCACTTACCCTCTAAGGGATAACCATTACTTGATTTTCCAACAATTTAGAATACGAAGAGAAATACCTCAAAAGGAATGGCAATTAGAAAAAATATAGGGAAGATCTTATAAAGGTAGTTCATAAAATACCATAATAAAAATAAGTAGAATCATAAAATTACATGGGATCACATCAAACATGTTCTAACATGCTACAAACACATACTCCTGGAATCAATCATCTTATATGTATTTCACATGATACAAACACTCCCACATGTTATCAACATAAAGCATGGTAAATTGGGATATTCCAAAAAAATCACCCAATCAAGGAAACAAGAGTATAAAATTCCTCCCCAAAGGAAAGGAACCACCTACATTATGCTTATTGATTATAAACTATGAAACTTGTTGAGAGAAAATACCCAAATCACATAGGGAACTAACTAGATTGAGTCCACTCAACATGAATATCTAGAATTGATCCAAACATAATCATGTTAAGGTTATTGAAAAGGATTAATGAATATTTTATGTTTAATATATTGGATCAATATGAACATAACTCTTAGGATCTGTGAAAATATAAATATATAGGATTGATTAATGGAAGGCCACAAATACATAAGATCTATCACCTATCTATCAACAATCAATGAAATCATTATTAGATTACATATAAATCCTAATATCTTGCCATGGAATTCCGTATATATAATTTTTATCAAGGGAATATGGGTACATCTAAAATAAACCTTTTGAACATAGGTTAATACATCCCATACCTTAATTTTAAGGCATAAACACACATGGATCCATTGAAATAAATCTTAAAAAGAGATAAAATAAATGAAGAATGCTTGTGGAGTCTCTATATTCAATAGTGGTACATGTAGGATAAATAATAGGTAAAAAATCATAATGATGATTGTTAAATATAATTTTCATATCATTTAACAATGCACACATAATTGGTTACACATATTGATAATCTATACAAAATCCATGTGAGGCATTTCTTCACTTCCCTCACCTGCTAGAAGGCCTTTATAACTCCACAAAGATGACCAGAAACCCCCCGTAACATAACCCAAGAAATTCATATCTTATAAACACATGAAAAATTATTAAAAATTCTTACATATTTACACACTACATGGCTAGTGGTGGTGTGGGTTACATAGCTAGATCTTGAGTAGGTTTCATGGCCAGGTACCCCTTGTGATGTGCATGCCATGTACTTTGTGATGTATAAATATTTTTGTATGGAGGTATAAATAAATGGATATTGTTTTTCAGTGGATAGAACATAAATGAGGTACACAAGATGTACTTTTCTTTTTGTGAAATATCACATATTTTCTTATCTTGGCATCCAAATTAGACTTTTGAGTAGTCTACCCTACTTATTCTTACACATAAATCATGATAGTGGAATGTATTTAATTATAGGGTCCATTTGGGGATGTTTTGGACTATATGAGTTTTGGATAGAGGATTTCACTATATTTTAGAATTATAAACCTCTTGTAGATTAGGTTGTGAAATTTTTAGTTTAAGTGAGGGGAATGAGCTTGCTAGACGAAATAGATTCTAGATTCCAACATTTTTTAATGTTATCAATGATGATTCATAGGAGGTATTGATTAGTTTATTTAAATAGATCTGGGGTCCTGTGAGGATGATATTTGATTCCTAATGTTGGGTTAGATGAGTTTAGATCATGTGTATGAATATCAGATTGGTGTGACGGTTTGGGATAGGTTGGAACTGAGGGGTGCTAGGTTAGACTTATATCTACTAAGTTGATATTTATTTAATTTTTAGGGATCCATTGTTGATTCCCTAATGGGTTAGGTAAATATTATGTTTTTCAGGTATTCCGGGAAGGTCAAATGGGGTTTTATGGAAATAATATTTTCATGTGGTGTAGTTTTTACTAATGTATCCCCTTTTATGGTGTCCTATCACTGATAAGATCCATATGTGCTATAATAATGTCCTTTCTATCATAGTGGTTCTTTGGATTCCCTTGAGGGTTCACTATTCATCAAGGATCAATTTTAGGCCATTGAGGGATACCTAAAGACCCTTCTCAAGCTAGGATACTATTGTATTTAGATATGATGGAGGATCCCCTTTTAGGGTGTCTTCTATATCTTTATGGATTTCCTTGAAGATGAGTTGATGGCATGGAATGGTTGTTTGATTATTATCCTTTATAGGATCCTTACATCGGACATGGAACATGGTTCGAGATGGAAGTGATCTAGGGGACTATGGGAGACCTGGGTTTTATTAAGCCAAATTGATATTAATTTTAGTTTCATATTTAGTTGTGTCACGTGTCATTCTAAATCATAATGATCTGTGATGAGATATTATAGTGATTGTTGATGTTTTTAGGGTATTATTGGTTACTAGATCATTTCGGGCTATGGGATAGTGGATGCTGATGATTATCTAGATTAGATGATGGGTTTTATTATTTATCATAAAATAAATTAGGCCATATATTAGTGTTGTTTAGGTAATTTCCACTTAGTATGGATACAATATAATACCTTTAAGGATCTATGGAATAAGGTTTGACCCTAATATTTATCTCTTTATCCTATCTATTTATCGGATATGGTGTATTGGAATAGGGAGAAAACTAAACATTTGGAAGATTGTAACCCTCTAATTGGATGGTGGAGAATTATCTAGATTGGGGTTGGCTGTCATTGGTCCATGAAATTCTAGAGGGCCTGGTTTTCAGCCTATTCACTTTTATTTTATTTTATGGAGCTGACAAATTTTGAAGTACTGTCATGTTGTTTATAGGTTCGGATAGTCTTAGAGTAGTTCCTGAAACTAGTTTAGAGCATTTCATTAGAGTCTAAGAGCCAAGTGAAGATTCATGTTTTTATTTTGGTTACCAATGGTTTCACCCTACGGTATGAAATTTAATATTTTTATCTTGTAATTATACTAAAATATTATTTCTTAACCTTGAGTACATTTCTGATGTAATGTGGTTGGAAGATCCACATGATATATGTCCTCCTGCATATTATTGAGGAATGGTAGATTATCCACAAGAGATGAGACAGGACCCTTGGTAATCTATTTTCTCTATTTTTTATCCTTATTTTCATATTGAATATGTTTATTTCACTTTCCCATTTATGTCTTATTACAAGTATTATTATTTTTTACTAGGATGATCATATCATGAGTTTCATGAACTTGTTAAGACAAAAAATTGTTAGGTTCTCCATTAGGGGTAGCATAATATGATTTATTTCCCACCCCTATATAGAAACCATTTAGTACATGAAGAATTTTATAGCATCATTCATGTTGGAGAAAATGTTTTGTAGTGCATAAGGCTAAGTCCGAGATTTTATTAATTGAGTAGGCGTACTCAAGTGAAATCCTTAGATCAAACTAGTGCAATTTATCTTTTTTTGGTGAAAATTTCAAGGTATGGCTCAGTGTTAGGAGTAGTTACTTTTGTATTTTATTTAATTTTTAGATAATTTCTATAAATTTTATTTACTTGGTGAGTTAAATATTATTGTTTTAGTATGATTGGGATTCCATAGGATTATTTTCCACATTTCCTTATTAATTAATTCTATCATTTCATATATTTATTATTTACAATAATTTGATGAATATGTACGATTTCAGTTTATATATACTATTATTTCACTCTAAATTGAGGGTATAGTCTCTAAACTATATCTTATAAAATCATTCCACAGGTCTACTTGTTCTAGCATACAGATAAATGTGATTTATGCATTGTAGTGAATCAAATCGAGTGGCTTGTCATGTTGACATGAGTCGGTTCATTACAATAACATTTATAATTTTTTCCTAAATTTTTTTTATTCTAATAATAATTTTTAAAATAATTACTTATTATGAGAACATATATTAAAATTATAATTTGTAACTAATATAAATGTTCATTTATTAAATAGTTTCCATATTTGAAATAATAATTTCTATTTTATTTATTAGGATTCCTTTCATTTTTAGGCAAAAATATTTGTTCTTGATTTTAAAAATCAAGTTACAATGGTATCTATAAATTAAGGCTCAACATGTTTAAACTATTATAAAATGAAAAAAATGGTATAAATGTCTCTAAAAGAGTGGCTGAGCATTTTCCTGAAAAAAAAATTCACCCCTCCATTATTGATCAATTTTGAATCTAATTCCATATAAAGCATGTTCTCTCATTATTTTAGGAAGTTATATTTACAAAATTATCAATCTCCATATTTATTAAAGTGATATTCCACCACCCATTCAAGGGTATTCTAAAATCAAAATTCCTATTCAATACCTTACCATTAAAGTTCCCCATTAATCCTTTTATATGTCTCTAATCATCTGGACCTCATAAGTTTTCCTAAGGCCTTCATTTCTAAGAATTACGTCTAGAGGAAGTTCAAATTCCCACCATAAGTAATAATCAATCTCAAATATGTTTCCTTATCCCTAATTTTCATCCAAAACTATCTTACAAATGACAAAATTATAATATTACTTTTATTTATATTCTGATATATTTTTATTTTTTTTGTAAAATCATTATCATGGTTTTTCTTTTTCATTATAAAAATATGTTATTCTCCCTTATGTGTAGACTACCGCCTCCATGAAGTGACATGATTCATTTTACATAATTGAGTTATATTTATAGTTTAAAAATGATATCCAATGAACTAAAATGGTATTTATTACATGATTAAGCTTACAAAAATACAAACCATTTCCTACTTTCCTCCCACTATATGTAAAATGAATACATCATCTGTGCATACATGCGAAATAACAGCTTCATATGGAAACATATTATATTTTTCATAATAACCTAAAATGGATGATTATAATAATATATTTCATGAATAAGAATCATATCACAAATATTATTAATTTTTTTTTGATGTTTTATATTATTATTTTACTTGTTATTAATATATCATCATTCACTTGTTAAAAATTATCAAAACAAGGTTTGCACCGATTCTATATTCACGAATCGTAAATAAAAATTCATATAATTAACTTATAAATTTCTAAAGCATTATAATAATATATATTCCAAGTAACATAAATGATCTAGAATCTACAAAAATATTTTACAAGAATAAGGATCAACGTCATCATTACAAAACCAGTTCAGGCTAAACCAAACAATTAATACATAATAATGAAAATAAACGTTAACTAGTTAATGAAAAAATAATGAATAATAATAATTAAATAGTATAAAATGTATAATATATGAATAATTTACATAAATAGGGGATTATTATAGTTATTTTTTTATATAGGAGGCCAATTAAATTTTTCAAAATTTCAGAGTAATGTTAGAGGGTTCATCTCAAATTCCTTATTTTGATACCCAATTTTCCCAAAAATTTATTTATATAGATTTTATAATTCCATATTTATGTATTATATTATAATTATGTCACTATGCATGGAATTTAAAATTATTGTCAATTTTGTTATTCAAGAGATTTTGGATCAATTTTTATGAAGGCCATAATGGTTTTCGTCTATAATTACCTTCTCGGATGAATGTCCTCATATTGCACATGCATTTATTTCTTATATGGTGAAATTAAATCCCAAAGGAATATGTTTTAATTATTATTTACATTCATGTATTTTAACGAACTATTAGTTAAAATCATTTACTTCCTTTAATATCATATCGTTAATGGTTTCCACATTTCAATTTCCCTTTTTTGAGATATGCTTCATATTCACAACTATTTTCAATTTTTTTGTATATACTACCCATCAATGAATCCTAAAATAATTATTATTTAATTCAAGGGATTTATAAATTCATCATATGTTCTAACATTCATGGTTTTTCAATTAGAAAGATAAAAATATTTTGAAAGGGATTTTGTTATCAAAAACCCATTTACTTTAGCTATAATGTTTTATCATGAAGTATTTTCTTCAATGACTGATTTCTTCAACCACCATATTTTACTACTTATTTTTATATGAGGAGAAAATTACATTTATATTCACAACTCATTCTATGAAGAGTTTGTTTCCCCTAAATGTATAACCATGTTTAAAATAATTCACACATCTAGGAATATGCCCCTTTTCTTCAATGTTCATATTTACTATTTATTCCAATTTTCTCCTTCTTTTCTAAAAAAATATTATTATGTATTATTACTTATGACATTTATATTTATGGTTACCCATTTTTAAAATTGAATTTTTTAACCAGTTTTTTATGTCTATATTTATTAATGGTATTTTGAAAAATTAAAAAATGTTTTCCTTCCTTTTATGATAATATATTTTTTCTCCCACTAAACCTTTATTTCATTTACAGTGATATATTTTTTATATTTCATTAAAAATATTGTTTTAAATGGTTATTCATTTCAATATCATGAAATTATCTTTTGAAGGTGAACCATAACTTCATCCTTTTTACAAAAATATTAATTTGATTAATATATATTTTATGAATTTTCTTATTTGAACACATTATTCCAAGGAATATTCCTTTCTATTTTTTAAAATGGTTTACTAAATATGTTTAATTATAAATGATTTAAAAAAATTATTTACATACAATTATTTATTATTTAATTTATACAATGATATTAAAATAGTATTTTTTTTATATTTTTCAACATCCTTACTAGTATTTTTGTTAAGTTGGGATATGGTCTAATGATACCATTCACCTTATTCTTTATGATGTATTATGATCATGTTTTTATATTAATTAAAGATATATTTATTGATATCTTATATTTTTATTAATCTAATATGGATTTTTATTTATTACTAAGACAAGTTGACTATGCATTGTATTAATCCTAATTTCTTTTAGATGTTATAATTAATTGGACTTGATATGTGATAGAGATCGTAAAATATTCCATTAGTATTTGGGAAGTCTCATGATACAAACTAGAATTTTATTTGGAATATGAATTTCATATTTATTTATGATATCTTTCATGAGAAATTTGTAGAGAGATTATGATGTCAATCATTATGTATTCATCCACTAAGAAACTAGTTTTGTCTAGTCATTTTATTATTTATCTTGCTATATCATCTATGGATATATTCCATTTTCATTATATAATTTACATAGAACATTTTTTATCTCTAATATATTTTTCCTCACTTCAATATTCTATGATTTATTCTACTACATGTTATCCCATAATGACCGATAGAGCTCACCCTTATAATTTTTTTTCTAATCCCTATGGTACATGAATGTTACTATTGATTTATTTTTGGGATATATTATAATAAATTGTAAAATATAAACCTGAATTTTAATTTTTTTCTGTAATTAAAAAAGTTATATGAGAATCATTTATATATCATGTTTTCCAGTTCTTCTAAACTATGCGATCCTCTCTAATGTGATCCCTTGTATCATGTAAAAAATGTAAAAAGTTGACTACTCAATCTAGGTTACAAGAATTGAAGTTGTTAAAATTGGTATCAATGAATGGTTTATAGAAAACTTTGGACGTAGATTTTGGAATACATAGTTTACAAAACATAACTATACGATAGACTTGAGGTATTAGTCTATGTATATAATAACATTAAAAAAAATTTGGATGTAGAGATTCTATGGTTTCATTGGAATGAAATCTCTGCCATGATATAAACAAGTGTATACATACTCTGGAATAGATGCCCCTCAGATTAATAAACCCCAAAAACTAGTTGGGTATTAACTCGGTCTTCACATTATAGGGGAAAATTAAGCATATCGAGATGCCTGGTCTTACACTCACATGTTATATTCCTCGGTTTATTCACATGATAATTTTAAAACATTAAAAATATTTAAAAATTATTATAATCATATGATGATATTATAAAAGACCCAAAATTTTATGGATTTAGGATTGGCCCTTTCATGACATTTAAATTTATGTTATTTGTTTCACCATATTTAAAATTATATTCTACATATAATGGTGTCATTCAAGAAATAATATATTATGTACCTAAATTTAGAAATGAGACTTATTAAGAAGAACTAAAATAATATCAACACCCATAACCTAGGGTATGAATTTCACTCTTGAGAAAGTTAATAAATTCAATTAGACTAGTGTTGGAGTTGAGTATATTATAAATGTTTTGGTGTAGCTGATTATGGTTGTAATCAATAACCATACCCATATTGAAAAAACATGATGATCCTAATATTTTGAAAACATGTTTTAAAAATTTATATGACAGTAACCTACATCATTGAATAGGAATAATTATCCATTACAACATAAACAGTGGAGAATGTCACTAGAGAATATATTTTTCACTTTGGGAAGTAGTGAAATTAAAAATTTATCATGATAGATTACCATCTAAATTAATATTCTGATCAATAGGGGTGATTGATTTAGAACACTAAATATTTATATGAGATGTATAACATACAATGAAATTCTTTTAGGAAGATATTCGATGAAAAATACATTTTTTGTGAAAAATGTGTTAATAAGGGAAGGAAAGTATCTAGAATAAGGAAAATTAGAGAGGAAAATGTCAATGAATATGAAGGTAACATTACATTGTCATAAACTCATGATGTGGATAATTTAGGTAATCCAAGATATAATATTTATTGGTTCCTCTCTATTATAATTATCATTTTCTGGTGTTAATTATTCTCACACACATTTTTATCATATATAGATATATTATCAATTTCCATCATGACATTGAATAAATTTCGTAACACATTTATTTTCAAGGGAAAAAATGAAATCCATAAGGTGGTTGAGGAATATATAAAAATAAATATGGAGAAGGTAAGAAGGGAACGGTGAAATTTTCATCATGTAATAGCTATGGAATAAAACACCCTGGAGAATGCATGAAGGGAATGGAGGTTTACTTCAAGTGTGTTGAAATAGGCCAACAATATTAAGAATACAAGAGAATAAAAGAACATATGAATTTCTAATTCATCTAAATTAAAGATATATGGAACTATTTAATTTAATCAAACCAATTTCAGTACAGTTTACCTTAAGAAAATACAAGGGATAAGGAACAATATTATATGACCACAACAGAATCTACTAAAATCCAAAAAGATTAATAGTAAGTACTTTCATTAAAATATCAAAGTCAAGTAATGATGTATTTATTTCTAAATACACACACAATTATATATCATACATGATTTCTGAGAACATTAATCCATCCTTTCATTATAAGAGGAAATAATTTTGAATCAAGACACCCAGAACAGATCTTATTGCAATTATGATATATCATGTTGTCTCAATTTAAATACCAAGATACTCTCTAGTTACAAACATGATTTTTTTTCATATGATTTCCATTAAAATCATCCTTAGTAGCTATTATATTTAAAATTATTATTCAATAATATATTACTAAGATAAGTATAGTGATATTTTTTATGTGAATATAGAATCCCTTCCTTTAATGTAGATATTTCATTATATGAATAATTTTTTAATCCACCAACAGTATCATGCCTTATTGAAATTAAAAAAATATGTGGTGGATAAACACTATCTTTGTATGGTAATGGAATCTTAATGGTAGTGTATATACATCTTATTAAATAATGCATTGTTATATTTCCATAATAATTAATGGGACCTCCTTGTTAGTGTGAATGTGTGTATTTTTTTGAACTTATCCAAGATGAAAAATCTATATCAAATAATACTTGTAGAATTAAACTATTGGAATTGATGGAGTTTAAAAACATCTATTTAAGTTGAGTGAAAATGGAATTATATACCAATGTTTTTCACCTTATGGACCTCTGTTTTATTTCTGAAAAATAATCATATGTATATGACGTTGTGCATCGATTACACGTGGATAAATTATTTTACTGTAAGTAAAAATGTATCCTTTACTATGTTTTGAGGGGTAATTTGTTCAAATTAAGGGATTAATATTTTTTCCTAGATTTATATTCACTTTGTATATCATCTCTTAAGGATGAAGAAGGATGATATATCAAAATTGACATTTTGTTCGTGGTATAGACATCGTGGGTTTTATGTAATTCCCTTCATATTGAATGATGAACCATTTTTTATGGATATTATGAATAAATTATTCTAATATCATATTGAAAACATTATGGTGGTGTTGAATAAAAATATATCAATAAAATATAAATCCTATGAATAGCATGAGAAAAATCTATGAATAATTCTTAGGACACTTAGAGAAAATAATTATAAGATCAATACCAAGTGTGAATTTTGGATCTGTGATGTTTCTGTTACTAGGAATATTTTCAACTAGAATTTATATCATTTGATTATATAAATAAAAAAAATCAATTAATTTAATAAACTAAATTTTTTTACCTAAATATTTATTCATCGTGCTTTAGTAGATTACTATCGATGATTTGTTCAAAATTTGGCCTGATTTTTCAAACCATTAATGAAGTTTACACATATAGCTCTTAAATTCACATGGTTAATGGATTATGAAGAATTTTTGTAAGGTCTAAAATTAAAGATAAATTAATTAAATGGTATTGAATTTAAAATCAAGAATGTATGGATTTATAATATATATTGATTTATCAAATAGTAGATAGGGTTTGGTGCTTATGAAAAATTGTGGAGTGTATTATTAAGCATAAAAAAATTATGATCTATGAATATTACTATCCATCTCATGATATTTAGATGGATGTTTTAATATATTCCTTGATGATATAAACGAACTATCTCTCTTGTGAAATATTTGACATATATAAAAACTGTAAAATTTTGAAGTACCTTTTCTCTCAGAATGTTCTATACATGGGGAAAATATGATGAATAGAGCTACTCAAGGAATTTTATTGCATGATAATATAAAACGATGTAAATGAAAAAATTTGGTTGATGAATTAAATAAGAAGGAACATTGAGTATTTTCCATGATGGGGATAAACAAAAACACTATATTTAGGGTTTTGGTAAATATAGACATTGTAATATTTAGATATGGAGAAATATCATTCCATTTCCTTGGATTTTCTATTCCATATTTACAGGGAATTATAGTGATGACCCATCCATATGATATGGATTTAACAATAATTATTGAAGTAGTGAAAATGGGATATTAACAGAAATAATTTATAAATATAGTGTATGGAATATTTGAAATTGGTTTGGGTTCCATAGATAATATGGAAGAATGTAGAGATAATAAAATAAAAATATAGCTAAAATTTATTCAAACACCCTTAAAGGAAAAATATTTATAGATATTTAATATAATATTTCTAGAGGGATCGTACAATGTTTCAAATTAAAAGATATGTTAGTAAAGGGTTGGTGTGATAGTAGGTAGAGGCTAAAGGATAACATCTTGATGGTTTCATGCAACCTATTCTTTTACCAATATAGAACTTTGAAAATGATACAACGGACCTTTTCACTATACTTAAAAAGGATACTAGGAATAATAATAATATGTTGGCCATTATTGGTCACACTGAAAATTATATACATTTTCTATAATTAAGATAATATCAACCCCTTGACCCCAATTTCATATTCTCTATCAATTAAATCATGAGATTTCATGTTGATCCTAAATATTTTTTTTTTCTGATCATGACCCTCAGTTTACATAAAAATTTATAGAGTCAATAAAAGACCCTCTACGCTGAGCTACATTTGAAAAATTCCTTTCATCCTCATTCAGATGGGAAGTTTAATGGAATTATTCAGACATTCTGAGACATGAAGATATCATTAGCTATTGAATTTCAAGGTATTTTAGATCATTATATAACATTGTTGGGACATTAACATAATAATTGATTCGATTTAGTCATATAAAATATGTGTATGATTCACTATATGGGAATATATTTCATACTTAAACATTTTTTGATGAATTTTTTTAATGGAATCCATTAGGATAATTTCTTATTGAGGAGGAAATAATTAATGTATATACTATTCATAATCCTATCAAATTAGTTTAAACCATATAAAGAGTTGTTCTAATAATTTAAGGAATTAATTTAAATTTCAAGTGAGGGATGAAGTATTGATATTGTTATTCCCAAGTAATGGGTAATAATATTTGATAAAAAGGGATTTTAATGTCTAGGTAAATTGATCATTTTTAAATTAATGGGAAAAATAGTGTTATCTCATACCGTTTTATTATTCCACTTAACCTCTATAAAGTACACGATGTCTTCCAGTTATTATTATTAATGTTATATATGCCTTATCAAACTCATGTAATTTTAATAAATGGAAAATAATTTGAAACTAATTTATATTATAATGAATACACTTTGTAGATTACACACACTAGAGAGAAAGTGATGTGGAATTAGAAAAAATCCCCAGGATAAAGTCCATTAAAGAAATAAAAAAATTATAGGAATTAAAATTGGGGAGTATAGAATCTATAAGGAAGGATTACGAAAATTTATTAACAGATGAAATATATCTGAATATTAGGGAATAAATTATTTATTTTGTGAATGTAATATATGAGACCCTATTATTTTATATAAACACCACATCCCAGAACTATTGATCAACGAAAAATCTGAAGATACATTATTCAAGAATATATTTAAAGGAAAAATTTCTAAATTATAGAATTTTACTTGATAGGAGTATGATATTTTTTGGGATTAATCATGTATTAATTAAAATTTGGAAAATTAGTGGGGTTTTCTAGAAATATTGATTTTTTTGGTGAATAAAGAAACATATATATCATACTTTAAATATCCTTAAATTTATAAAATCATTATTTTATTATAAATAAGTAAAAATTTTAAACCTTTTCCAAATTAAATATGAACTTAATAAGTAAAAAAATTATTTTTTAAATATAATATTAAATATATAAAACACAATAAAAAATTTTATAATTCATAAATGTTTTATTCAAGTAGAAAATAATTTTTTAATTTAATTAAAATTTTAATTATTGGATTTTGGTTTTGTATTTATTTTAATTACACATAACTATTATTTTTATTATAATTAAATAATTAATTTTCTGAAAATAAACATCATTTAGAATATTATCATAAACGTAATTTTTATATTTTGAAAGAAATTTTTTTTAAAAAAATTTATGTTATATCATAATTATTTTTTCTCACACTTATAAATTTTTTCCAATAAAATGATTTCAATATTTAAAATCATAAATCCAATATTAGGGTATAATATTCAGCTGAGTTATATTCAAAAAATTATTTATCAAGGTTTTAAATTTAGTTACTATATTAAGGTTATATCATGGTAACGATATTTTCACCTAGTGTGAAAGAGAAATAAAATAATAAACACATGGGTCTAGATTATTGGTTAATATTTTCATTCAAAAATAATATCATTTCTATTTTACTTTCTACTTTCTAGTCCATATTTCATTAGAATCAAGGGCCTTCTTTATACTTAGAAGTTATGTTTAAAATATTTCCATTCCCTCTAGTTATAAAAGGTTCCTTTAAAGACCTCATAAATTCCACTATAAAATTATAATTAATAATGAAACTCAAGATATTTTACACAACATAGAATTATATTTAAAATTCCTAAGAATCTTGTCACAATAATTTTTTATTTTTCCTCTATTAGGAAGAAGTACTACAAGAGAATTTTCATATTCCCAACATAATTAATCGTCACACTTTAATAATTTTCATGATCTATCTTTCTTCTCTAAAAAAATATTACTAATAAAACAATATAAAATTATTGTTAACAACATACTGATATGTTCTTAATTTCAGGGAAAAAATATCAACCTTTCCCCTTTTCCTTTCGAAAAAACATTGTTTTTGGGTTTGTGTGTGCTACCTCTACAACAGAAGAACATGTTTATTTTTCCTTCAATTCAATATAAGGATGGTTAAAAACGATATTTAATGAAATAATATTCCATTGATCTTATAATTTATTTTATAAAAAATTATTACATTTCATACCTTCCTCCGAATCTATAGAAAAAGTATATTTCATCTTTGTATATATGTTGATTACCCCCTCCACATAGTGGTGCATTTTTTTCATCACCACCATACATTGATTATTATAATAATGAATTTAATGAATATAAATTATATTTATAATAATATTAAATTTCTATATGTATTATATTAATATCTTACCTTTCATTAATATAATGTATTTCTCTTGATAAAATTTACCAAAATATCCCTATCAATTATTACATATAAAAAAATCATAAATAAAACAACATTGGTAAGATATTAAATAATTATAATTAATTTTTAATATTCTATTTCATGTATAAATAGTGATTTATTAATTATTAACTATTATTAAATAAAATAATACTGAAATTTTATTTTTCGAACAAATTCGAAGATAGAAAAACTAATACCACATAATAATGAAAATAATAATTTAATTGAAATGTAATGTATGAAGAAGGAATATAATTAATATGTGTAAATATAAATTTATAAGAATATGGTTCTAAAATTGGATATTATTACTTTTATGTTTTTTTATAATGGATTTCAAATCACATTCACAGAAGTCAAGATCCAAGATAAGGGTTTTTTCTAAAATTTCCTTCTTTGAGAAGTATTTTTCCATAAATTTTGTTTATATTGTGTATACATTTTTTCTTAAAATTATCATATAATTATTATCAATTTATTAATGTTATTTAAAATTTCATTAATTTATTAATATTTTAATATATTTTAGTTTAATTGTTATGGGATCCAAGAGGGGGATTTTCTCAATTTTCCTTTATATATGCATGATTTCATATTACACATTTAAATTTCTTTTATATAGTGTATATACTTCCCAATATGATTTAATATACTTTTTAGTTAAAATTTAATTTAGATTATGAGTCTCTTTATAAAAAATAATTCATAAGAATTCGTTTCGTTTAATATCAATTTTGTAATTGATCTGTCATCTTAATTTCAATTCATTGAGACATTATTTATATGCACAACATAGTTTATTTTTTTCTATATACACATACCTAGGATAAATTTGGAAGCATCTTTTCACCTTATTTCATGTATTCTTTAACCCTATTTCTGATCTCATTTAATTCCGGTCTTGTTTTGGGGTTATTCTGAGAGAAGTTTGACAAATTTTTATTATTTTGGGTTGCATATGGTTAGACCATGGATTGACCAAAACATGCCCCCTATTAAAAATGGGTCACCCCTAGATAGTTTGTGGATCCATTTGTGGTGCATGGTTCCACAAATCCTATGCCCACTTAGGTGATACCAAGAGACCCAACTACTAGGGTCGCACAATGGGCGCATTGTTTCCCTAACCATGTTCTCCCTATATATAATAATGCAAGAATGTTTTTAATGATATTGAAATTAATTTAAATATTCTGAACCCCAATTTTACATATCTAATCAACCTCCACAACCCTAATATGGTTTTTTTCATCATTGGAGGCTCCAAAGAGGTGATTTTTTCTCCTTTAAACCTTTTCATGGTAAATAAAAGTGGATTTAATCTCAATTGATCTCTTACTTGTATGTAAATATTATCTCATTTGGTTTCATTCAACATAATTTTCTCCCTTCATTATTTTTGAATAAATCATCATGTAATTGATAGATGTAAATTTGGTTTTTTGGGATCTTGTTTCTAGTATGTGTTCATAGATCTTCTCCACCATCATACTTTGTTGGTGTTCTTCATTTTTGGGTGTTGTGCACTATGATTCATTTTATATAATGGTAGGTCATTCTATAATTCGTTTCCATATGATTTAATCCTTTCATATAATTATTAAATTGAAATGGGTTTCAAATTATTAAAAAAAAATTAATCATTTTTTCTATGATATGAATTTGGAATGGGATTTGATAGAAATCCCAATTCCAATTTTACTGGAATTTTGAGATGGATTTATGAAAAATTATGGCTTGAAATGGAAATAATTTGGATGAAATGAGTATATGTTCATCATAAAAAATGGATTAAATTGAAAGGTTATTTGAATTGTAATGTAATGATGAAAAACCTATGTTATGGTTTTGAAATGAGAATTCATGTTGAGAAATGAATATAGGAAATAATATATCAAAATTAATTGAAATGATTGATTTCCAATTTGATTGACTAATTGAATTAATGAATCACATGTATGTCTCGGTAGTTATTAGGTAAATCTGACAATTATAATAGGATCTTGATCACCTAGAAATGAATTGATGATGAAATATATTACAAAAAAACTAAGGTGTGACTACCCATTATGGGTTACCCTATTTTGGTGTATAATTCCAATGATGGGTTCTACTATTGTGGTGTATATTTTGTTTTGTAAAAAATTATCTAGAGTTGATATATTAAATGATAATTGTTAGGATACAATTATTAATTAATATAAACTATCGTAGGGTTTGTTTGTATGGTTCATTCTTTACATGATCTTATTATACATTCCATTTATTTTTTGATAGTTTAATTCATGAAAACTTATTAATATAAACTAGTTCAAATAAAATGTTCATTTAAGAATGATAGAATCTTTTTTTATATATCATCCATCTATCTGAATGTAATAATTTTTTTAAATATTCAAATGTAATCGCATGCCTTGTTTTTATATAAATTGATACAATACGTTGTCAATTGTTATGATATTTATAATAGAAAACATGGTGAGATCCTCGAAGGATTTATAACTCACCCCTGACTTTTCCTTCTAGAGTTTTTAAATTTTCTATTTCTATATATGATCAAAGGGAAAGCCCTACTTAATGGTGATTAATGTTTCATATCCTTCATAATATGGCATGGTGATGGTTACCAATAGACATTTTATTAAATTTTTACACATGATCTAACTTTATAATACCTTTCGTTAATGATTTCATTTCCATTAAGTGGTTTCTTTATGTTTTTTGGTTTTTATACCATCTTATTTCTAATGTATTATATTTTTGGAGTGGTGAGAAAAAGGGATTGTATATTTTATCTCATTCAAATTTTGTCTCAAATTAGTTCCCCTTGATCTTTTATGATACCAGGTATTCAACAAATCGTGTTGATATGGAACATTAATGGAGATATTTCAGATCCATCTTAGGTGTTAGGATACTAGGGTATCTAGGATTTCTATCAAAGGTTGGTTAAATATCTTTCCTTGTTTCTAATATATATCTTGGGTTTTCTAGGTAGACAAGAGGTAGTATTCTCATGACATTGGTGTTATTTGTGAGTGTTATCCTAGCTATCTATCATCAAAATAAGCCATATGCCACCATGGATGTATAGGGAAAGAAACCATGAGGATTAATTTCATCTATTTCTATTCATTTCCTTACTTTTGTTTTGTCATCTTTCCACTGATAAGACATTTGAATAGGCCCCATGAAGAAGTTATTGTTCACCAACATTGAGTGGATCCTCCCATAAACTGGTTTCGCGTTGAGATTTTTGTTCGTGTTTTCCATGCTTTGCGGTAGGAACCTATAACCATTCTCATTCAGGATCTATTTACAGAACCTTAATAGTCTGAATCTCATAATCATGGTTAGGATTTTCTTCTCTATTACACACCATATTTATACGTTACTAATGATCCTAAAGGGGATATGGATTTGATGAATAATATAGAGAAACATTTTTAATTTCCCTAAAATTAGAGATGTTGTTAATATGATATATGTTACCTTCATGACGAAAATCTCTAAGAGAAGATGATGGGATTCAATAGTAATAGTGAAGAAATAGGAGGGTTCAGAGTGGAAGAAATCTAAAACTCTTTTCATTGATCAGTTATATCTAGAATATATCGAACTAGATAATAATATATATTATTTCAACTTCCAGTGGGATGATAGGACCAGGACGTAGTATGTGAACCACTTTGTTGGGCCTGTGCACTATTCAGCTATGGTTTTTTATATTGATAGTATAAAGGATTTAAGGTTCTAGATGTGTCTCCAATATGAAATATATTCACATTTTTTATTATTGTCTCTCACATCATTTTATTACAGACTATATAAGACATTAATGGTTGAGTTTAACTACCTAGAAAACTAGTTTTGATAGGAGTTTTTTTTCTCATAATGAAAAATCCATGCATTTAATTAAAGGAAACCAGAATCTTGATGAATCTTGTGGTTGTTATGTATAGAAGTATTCCTCTAGATCTCATACAATTACTAGATGAGCCCCTTTGACTTTCTTCTAGTATGGAAATGTTGGGACTTCAATATGTGTGTGTACTGAGATGCCATGGATTTTTAATTCCTGTTGTCGCACAGACATATACTGAATTTCAGAAATTTCATTTATGATATGCGTAGTGGAATGGTCTCATATAAAACTAAAATTAATGTGTTTAAATCAAATATTTTAATATTTTAGGTGTTCCAACCACAGAATTTATAAATCAAGCTTATTCATGTAGTGGAAGAGTCTCCAGAGGAAACTGATACATTTACAGTGACTATGGGAGGTAACATCACTATAGCTTCATCATTAGCGACTACATTATTTTGTAATTTCTTACCTCACTCTTTTAAATCAACTAATTCTTTGAACCTTATAAATATTTATCTATAGAATTTATATTATGTGATGTATATTACTATACCCCTCATAATGAATATAGGTAAGGTTATTTATGGTCCTTTTTGTATATTCTCTTTATTAGAGATTGAGCTTTCCTTTTATTTTTTAGTCTCAATATGAAAAATCCAAATTGAATTTTCGTGGTGGATTAGATAATTGAGAATAAGTCTTGAATTTATTATAATAATCAGTGGATCTATATTACTACACTTGATGGAGTGTGTCATGTTTTATAAGGAGAATGGGACCCATGGTCGAGTAGTGATAGTCTTTATTATTCATTGTTATGGAATGAAGTTTCAATACATTTTTTATCTATAGAAGGAATCTTTGAGTGATGGTCTCCCTCAAGTTTTCATCAGTTTTTACTACATTATTCATTCTAATTTTTCTAGTTTTACACCTATAATAGTTTTATATTTATCTATTTATTTGTTTCATTGTAATCAACCTCTATATATTCCATGTTATTTTATAACAATAGATGAACTAAATGAGATTAAGACAAATCTATATGACCTCTCAGGGAAATGCTTAATTCACCCATGTCTGTCACCTTTCATAGTACCTATTCTATTTTCTAATAAATAATATGGAAAACTTATTCTATGTGTTGATTTTTAGAAGGTCAATCAAGTTATTATAATGAATAAGTGTCTATTACCACAGATTGATGATCTATTTGAACAGTTAATTGGGGAAAAGTGGTTCTTAATTATTGATATCTTATCAGGTTATCATTATTTGGTAAAAATAGAATCTATAATTACAAATAAATCATTTATAAGTAGTTATCATCACTTTGAATATCATTTTATGTAATTTTTCATGACCAACAATCATATGGTCATTATGTATTTGATGAATGCAATTTTCAATGAGTACCATGAAATGTTTATCTTGGATTTATTTGAAGTAATTTTAGTCAACTACATGTCCCAGGTGGATTGTATGAATCAACTATGAATAGTTATAGAAATCCTGATAGATCATATAATTTATGTGAATCCCTCAATGTGAAATTTATGGATATGAGAAGTGATGTTCTTTGGACATGTGGTGTCGGAACATGGAATCTCAGTTGGTCATGAGAAGGTCAAGGCTAATGTGAAATGTGATCAACCATGTAATGGTTTTCATGTACAATGATTCTTATGGTTGTTAGGATATTACCATAGTTTTTTAAAATATTTTTCAATGAAAGTTTCTCCATTGAACACCCAAAATAATAAGTGAGTTCAGTTCAGTTTTGATGAGAAATGTTGATGTTCATTGGTTGAGTTGAAATGTATTATCACTTTTTCACTAGTTTTGACTCTTCCAGAGGATATACAATGCTATGTGGTATTCTACATTGCATCATGATTGGTTTTGGGATATGTTATTATATAGGGTGATCACATGGTAGCCTATACCTTCATAAATTTTATGCCTCACAAGACTAATTACACAACCCATAATATCAGGAATGTAGAAGTGATTCATTCTCTTAAAATATTATAAAATCATATTTTTAGAGAATGAATTACTATTTTTCAAGACCGAAAATTATTTTGTTACATCTTCTCTAAAAATAATTTGAGCCTCTTTCAGAGACCTTGGGTGGAGTAGCTTCAATATTTTTATTTTGAAATTTCCTACACCATGGGGATGGGGGTATCATTAATAATTCCTATAGTTGGAAACTTATAACCCATACTATGAGATAATTATTAGAAAATTGAAAAATGATGGATTATTTTTTATAGTTTCATTTAGTAGTCCAGTAAGAAGAGACAACGATTGTCTGAGAACGTGTTCAATTGACCTCCTCTTTTCCCTAGATTATTATTTAAAAAAAGCATCTTGGTGAGGAATTATGTGGAATTAAGGACCCTCATTATGGTGGGGGGGACTATTTGTGGGTGGAATTTACTTAAAGATACTATCATTTTTTCTAGAACCAGTTAATTTTTCCCTTTCCTAGGATAAAATATATGATGGAGCATTGCCTTAATTTCTTGTGGGCAGTGCACCTGGGTACCATAATGATGTTTTATGACATGAGGTGATTATTATAGTGTCTAATAATGAGTAATGATTTTTTTTTCAAGTTCTTTTAAAATCTTGTAGGTCAATGATGAGAAAGAGTTACATTCGGTTTTAATTTAGAAACATCTCATTCCCACTTGGAAGTTGATGACATGCTTATCGACTATGTGGTTAGGTTTCTACGTACCCCTTAGAAAAAATTGTGATATGGGTTTGGATGAATATCTTGACTAAAATGGATGAATATATAAACATTCATGATAAATCCATATTTGGGGATCAGTGAAATCTCTATGTGAAAGGGATTTTTCATTTTCTAAGATTTCCATCTGTTATAGAATATGATGAATATCCATACTCTCCACTCATTTTTTGTTCGGTCATAATGAAGTGATAGGGTCACAAATTTTATTTAGTATAAAAGACCATACATTTATAGATATATATATAGAAAAATATATATAAATTTTTAGGATAAGTTATGTTATTTCATTATCGACTTTTGTAGATCATAAGACATCCATTTATTATTGGGAGAATTTTCTTATAATAACAGTTACTAGTATTCAACTCAGATGGTCCCCTTTGATGCCATATATGGAATTACATGTAAATATCCTTGTTATGGTATGATATTTCTGATGTTCTTTTGTTGTATAGAGTTTAGTCCAAGATATGATAGTAAATAATATGTTGGGTTTTCAAAAGATGATGACAACTCATAGAGGATACAAATAATATGTTGATCTTCATATGATACATTTCGATTTATCTTCTGGTAATAGTTGTTTTTTGAGTGTTTCACCTTAATAACATAAATTTATTTTTTGGGAAACAAAGGAAGGTTAGACCATTATTTTTAGGAAATTTTTATTTTGTAGAATAATAGGTGAATGAGTCTTACCATTTATCACATCCATCAATGATGATGTTGATATATAATGTGTTCCATGTATCAAAACATTGAAAGTATCTTCCTGACCCTCTCAGGTATTAATTTGGAATATCTTGATGTTAAACATGAGTTATCTATGACTAAGTATCCAATTAGTATAGCTGGTTCCATGATAAAGATATTTCATGGGGGTGGTAACTTTGGTACGGGTGCTATGAAATTATTGGTCAGATTCACATGATATGTGTGAGCATGAGGAACTGATGATAGAGAAGTGGACTCATCTATTTGATATATAATATTATGGAAAACATTTATGGGGATATATTTTTTTATTATGGAGAGTTTGTGAAATATTTTTACCTTCTATTAAGAATTACTTCTCCTTAGTTTTAATATTCTTTACATTTGGTCATCTTTTGGGGTTGTTCTTGGAGAACATGAAAATTTTTTGTGGGTTTTTGGGTTGTTTGCAGTAGGCACATATTGGATGAAATGATGCCCCTACTAAAAATTATGGATCCCTAAATAGTGGTGGAATTCATGAATTGAAAATGGTTTTGAAAATAATGTTTCCACCAAGGAGAAACCATTCACCCAAAAAAAGGGGCACACAACTAGTGCACGGTTCTCCCTAACAATGCAACACCGTCTCGTTAACTATGTGTGATGGTTTTTAATGATCCCAAAATTAATTTAAAAATACCAAACCCCTTTTCATAAATAATTAATAATTTTTCTCAACCCTAATACTTATATTAAATCATTATAGGCTCCAAATAGATTATCTTCTCTCTTCATGACAAATTTCTCAATGGATCGAAGTGGCATTGATATTGATCGGCCTATTATGGGTAAGTAGATATTCTATCATGTGGTTTCCTTAAATATCCTTTTATCTACTCCTTTGTTATTGATAGATCGTCATTTAATTGATAGATCTAAAATCTATTTTTGGATCAGGATTCTATGTACGTTTCTTATATTTTTTGTGCCTTATTTACTTATTGGAATTTCCCATTATTGGTGTTGTACATTATTATTCCTTTGATTTAAAGGTATGTGATTTTATAATTCATTTCCCTATGATTGAAACTATGAAATGATTGACTAGATTTTAATAGTATTTTAATTTTTGAAACTTTTATTTTTGATGCTTTGATCATTGAATTGAATTTGGAATAATATTTGAGAAAAATAAAAATTAAAATGGAATTGGAATTTTGGGAAGGATTTATGAAAAATTATGGCTTGAAAGGGGAATAATTTTGATTAAATTACTTTATTTTTAACTTTATCAAGTGGATAAAATTGAATAGTGATTTGAGAAGGAATGGAATGATTAAAAACCTTCGATTTGGTTTTGTTGTGAGATGGGATGTTGGAAAATAAAAATGGAAAAATATATTTTGAAATGATTTGAAATTATTTATTTCCAATTTCATTGAATGATTGATTTATTGAATCACATGTAATCCAGGGTATTCATTAGGTAATTGCAATAATAACACTGTGATATTGATCCCAGTGAAACAGATTACTGGTGAATATATTTACTAAAAAATTTCTATATAATTGTCTATGATGGGTTCCCCTATTAGGGTGTAGAAAACCCCTGATGGGTTCCCCTATTGGGATGTATTTGTGTGTGTGAACCTTTCTAGAGCTAATATAATTACTGTGAATGTTGAGGTCCTTATTAACAATATAATTAACATAGAACCAGGATCTTATCAAGGTTATTTCATTACTTTATTTGATTATACATTCCATTTATTATGTGATATGTTTTATTCATGCTATCTAGTTTATATGAACTATTTTATATGAAATTTTAATTTATGAGTTTTTGAATGTTCCTTTGACACATATCCAATAATTGTTAATTAAATAATGTTCTAGTTTATAATATTATAATGTAATTTCTTTCCTTGTTTTTTTTAAAATTGATAACATTATACGTAAATTGTTCTGTTTTTTATTATAGAACACTTTGTGAGACCTTACTAGGATTTATTGATCGCATAGTACTATTTCCTTTAAGATTTTATATATTGTATTCTTTTAGGTATAATCAAAGGAAAATTCCCACTTTGAGGTAGTGGATGTTCTTGATCCTTCATACTATGGACTTCTTATAATGATCAGTGGAGTTGTTTTCCACTTGTTAGAAAAGAGATGTTTTAAGGATTTTTCTAGTTGATTTTTTTGTGTCCTTTGAGATGTTTCATTATCTGTGTTTAGTTTTTTCTATACTTAATTTTTTTATACATTCTCCTCATATAGTGTTTAAAATACCTACTTGTATTATTTATCTCAAAATATATTTCTTGATAATTATTTCCCTCTATGATATTATATGATTCTAGGTTGCATTCTACATCTTGTGGGGTTTGGGAAAACCCTTCTGCTATGTTAGTGTTGAATCAGATATCAGAAAACTAGGGTAGTCGAGGTGGTTCTGAATTTTTTAAATATATTTATCATTCAATTTAATGTTTTTTATAATTCATAGTAGGTTTTACCACTCATGGATTTTGAGTTGAAAATTTAATTCTTTTGTAAGATATTATTTTAACCTAAAACCATGTCATTGATTTATAGTGTTTAAACTTTAACATCAATATTCAATTATTGGTTTCTTCTAACCGAATATATTTTTATTTTTATTCCTCTCACGGAAAAACCTAATTTGAATTAACATATCCTTGCATAAATAGTTTCTTTATCATTAACATATAACATAGTTAAGAATAATTCTTATCCTCTCAATATACACCTTTTCTTCCATGTACTAATTTTCAATTCCCAATAATGTTCTGCTTATTATTTTCAAATCCATGTTTATAATATCTCTTGTGACCTCAATATTCATCTTTATACCTTTCTAAGAGGATGATATTATCCATTTTTTTACATGGGTTTTCAAAAAAATGTATTCTAAAAAATAAAAACGAGTTACCTTGAATTCATTGTTGTATACATTATCGTCCACTAAAGCAATATATTTTTCCATATTTTCATTGTTGATATTGTTATCAAAATAATTATTAAAAATATTTTTCATGAAATTCCTATGAATTTAAATTATTAAGGTGACCCATAACATCACCTCTTTATGGTAATGTTAATTCTTTTTACTAAAATATTCTTTTTAAATTTTCCCATTCGGACAATATATTTTGATGACTCTTCCTATCCATGTATTAAAATGGTTATCCATATAAATTTAAATATTATTGATTCTAAAAAAATTAGAAATTCCATGTATATTTCAAGTGATTTATCGAAAGATCTTAAAAAATTTTTTTTCTAATATGTTGACAATGTTAATTATCGTTTTGTTACAATAATTATATAATTTAAAAATACAACCCACATGCATTCTCTAATTAGATTATTAACACATTATTAAATTACCTAAGTAGGTAATGTGTTGGCATTCTATTTGTTTATGATTCAAATACATATTATTATTGATTAATGAAAAAAAAATTGATTATGAATAGTATTATTATAAATTTCATTCACATTGTTAATTCATTGGAACGATTATATGATGGGTGGGACACAAAATACCCCCAGTGAATTGATAGGTCTAATGAGACAAACTAGTTTGGGTGTTTAGAATATTCATATCCAATTAATGTTTGATTTCATGAAATGTGGCCTTAAAATTAAGTTTATGTTGTATGAAATTATGAAGTATATCATATTTATTTCAATAAATTAGAGTATTTATTATTTTCATCCACTGATATATTAATCATTCATGGTATTATATATATAAAAAATTTCTTATTGTTTATCACATTAAAATTATTCATGGCCTGGTTATTCTAAGACATCATACATAGTACATCATCACTTATTCTTCATTACATCTCAGTGATTTATTTTTCTTCTTATCCAAAGGGATCATATAATTTATTTTTTATTGATTTTTAAAATATAATTGGAGAAAGAATAATGTTATTAGAAGAAATTTAAGATTATTTTCATTTCTTCAAATTTTATGTGAGAATAATGATTGAAACTATTCTCCCAATACATATAAATTATGATAACCAAAATGATGTGATCTATTTTATCATGTTTCAATGTAATTACTTTTCCACCAACTCATGCTTAATGATGATGGGGTTCTTAAAAATACCTTTATTTCTATAATATTGGTTGCATCATCTCAGCCCAATGTTTTTAAGGAATGTAGTGGATATCAAGAATATTATAAAACCCTTGATGATAATAGATCTATATCATGTATTAAATTTAAAATGGATCACCCATACACTTCGAATATTTCAAAATTGGATAAATTATATTTTTATCTTATATTTATCCCTCAAATATTTGTATAAGTGTTTCAAGAAATATTGATGAGTGGTAGGATGGGAATCATGGTAGTGAGGAAGATTAGTGTCCTATATTTGTGAGTGATTCTATAACACCTAATAAGAAATTAAAATTATTTTTCTTCATGAAAAAACATCATTATATATTCAATAATAAATGAAAAGTGATTCTCATATTGGATGTTGAGGTATCAAACAATAATTTTGGATTGTTTGACGATAATTATCACTATAAAATTATACTATGGCAAATACATATAATAGACACTACAAAACTCGATTACAAAGATATTAATCTCATCAAAGAAAAACTCATCTAATAATATTTCTATACAGTAATATTGTTTCTATAAAAAAGAACAATGGGATGGTTTAAGTCTCCATTGAAATCATTGATATCAACTAGAACTATTTGATAGATTATTTCCCTATCATGATCCTAGAGCTATTGATCAATTCAGTGGTTAGTTTCATATCTATCCCTTTCATGGATGATTAATATATCTATTAATAGATCTATATGTCACTCAAAAATGATAGTATAATTAATTCATGGTACCATAAGTGCAATAATACTATCAAGTATTTACCATTTAGATGATGAATGATGGTGCCAGATATCAATGTTACTTGCATAATTTCTTTAAGTAATCTATTAACAAGAACATATACTGTTATCTAGATAATATGATGTCAAATTCCCAATAATTTAGTGATCATGTTTATATCCTTGATTCATTCTTCAACAAACAACATAAAAATAAAAATGTTGAACCCCTTGAAATGTGGTTTTAGGTTGATGTCAATGAAATTTCTTTCATTTTTAGTATATCATCATAGAATCTGGGTTTATCCCAAGGATTCTATAGTAATACAATATATACCCCATACTTGAAACATTATGGATTTTATATGAATTGAGAGATATTTTACTTCAATATTGCATTAAATAAAGTTCTTCATCGAAGAATTATTGTCATTCACAATGTTTATGAAGGAAGGAGTCACCTATTTGATGTCACTGAATAAAGGGAATCAATTAATACAATATGTAATGACCCTAGAGAAATAACATAGTGGATTATAGACTTAGAAAAATGGTGTGTGTAGGGAGTAAATCCCCCATTATCATGGCATGATAATGAATGATACTGAGTCCAAACACTAAAACCTTTATTATTGTTTTTCTATAATGTTTATAACTCAAAATATGAGGCTCCACCTATAACACCCCAATTTCCTTTTGGTCTCCCATGTACATAAACTCATGTACATCCTCTGTCATCCCTTGATAACTAGGCATTTGGATCAATTGTCCATAAATTTATAGTAGTTCGATATCAATTTTTCATCAAATTAGGAAGTCAAAGTCCACTAATTATTTTTTTCCTCATATAACATCCTACCACATAATTACATCAATGAAAATAGTGATCTAGGATGAATCGGTTTTCTCTATCCATGACACTGCACAAATATTATATATATATATATATACATTAACAGCTCTCCTAGGAGCCTGATAGGATGGATAATGGAATAAAATAAACATAACAAGGTTTTATAGAGGATGATTTTTATTTTCCCATTTAAGGATGTCGTTATATATAATTTTTTACACTCATAAAGTTTCCCTAATAAAAAGGAAGAATTATAGACCCTCATAACATGATTATAAATATCATTATAAATAATAATGACTTTATTGACTATTAATGATGATTTAGAGTTTGTAATCAAGTGGATCAATGATGAATATATACAAAAAAGGATGAAACTATTACATTTATTCATTAAGTTTATGTCTTAATGGTTGAATTATCATTTGAAACAGCATTATCTCACATATCTCTTTCACATAGCTCTCTTGTTGATATATTGAATAATTACTACATTACACTAGAATATATAGATCATGATTAATTAATTATTTACCTTAGTAATATCATATAGGTATCTCATTTCATAAATAATAACATATATGATATTAATAAAAAAACATTATTCCCAAAAAATGATATACAAAGGCCTCACCAATTAGTACAGTAATTTTATGGATGTATCTTATAATAATCTATATAAATTTTATGCTTCAACTAAAAGATCGAGTTTGGAAATGAATAATTAATCACCAAATAATTAATTTTACCCTCTATGGAATCATAAACCAAGAAAATTCCCTATAAAAATTAGCCTTTTATAGTGTTCGTCCGAGGTGTATTTAAATATGTGACACCCTCAATATCGTGTAATAATTTAATACTTGAACTTATGTTTCCAATGCAAGAAGAATATCATTTCCTAATCGATTAAGAGAATTGGATATTTTTTGTTAAAAATAATACCATGTAGTATAGAGTTTACCATGAAATTTAGTGATTTGTAGATATATTATAACTTCATTCATGAACCATTCGATTAATTGTTCATAGTAAAGTGATACTAGTTATTTTTAGTACAAGTGAATATTGGAATGAATCCATACTCTCATACCATAGTCAGATAGTTCACATATATCTATAATATCACTCACATATTCTCTAAATAGATCGAGGATACTAACCTTCAATAATTTTAAACAATTTCTATCATAAACATCAAGACGTTTAATTTCATTACCATATTTATACTCCCTCAAAAAATATTGATGGATTAAGATGCAATTTTTTTTTCTTCTGAGATGAAAACATTATATAAATATTAAAATATATAATTGAACCATTATATATATAATTATAAAATTTAAAATGATTAGATAGAATATTTAAAGACATTTGTCTTATATCTTTTAATAGTTGGTGGACAGAGACATTATCTTCTAGATGGAAATATTCTTCCATATTTTGAGGGATTATCGAACCACAACCTACAATATAGGTTAAGGGACCCATTATTTTCTAATATGTAATTAATATTTCTTCCTTCCTATAGTGGATCATCTCCTCATTCTTCATACATCCATTTTTACTCAAATTTTCAAATAATTACTATATAATAAACGACTTCATGAGTATGAGAAACTTGATGAGTAATATTTGGGCACAATAAACAACCATGAGTATTATCTAAACATAGTATCATAAAAATTAAATATAAAAATTCACTGTTATTAGTTTCTATTTATATAATTGGTGTAAGCTCAGAGAACACTCATAATATTAGGTACGAAACCTCTAAAATATTTTCTAATTTAAGATATACCATACATCAGTCATAAGGTCTCTTACAATAAATAATATTCCTTGATTTTAATAGAATGTGAGAGAATCATGGTCTATATCAAAGTAATGTTCATCAAGAATTATTTTTTCCTAACATCACATGGGACTCATAAAGTTCTAAACATAATAAAATAATCAGGATACATTGATCATTTCTGTATGAACTTAAATTCCATAACAACTAACTCCTCAGATCAAGTGTTTAAACAAAAATAACAAAGTCTAATATTGATACCATTTTAATGTCTAATAAACAAGAAATAAAAATTCAAGAACCTCATCCTACTTATAAGAAATTAAACAAAATTAAACCATTTTAATTTTTTCATGATGTTATTCAACACGACAAAAGGTATATCCTTGCCCGACCTTAAACTGATTGGAGTGAGAAATTTAATGTAATATCAAGTAGTAAAATAACCCTCATATAATATTTTGATGAATAAAATTATAGAAAATTACCATATATACAACATATCCCCTACTCTATATATCAATTTTATAATATATTTTATCTAATTTCATTGTTAATCAAAACTTTTCAGAGAATAATTCCAATTCATATATAAGTACTATATGTGGATTTATTTCTATTTCCACTAGAATCATAGTGATACATAGACAACCATTCAAGATTTAGTCTATAAATTCTACTTTTTTATTTATATTAATCAAACTCATTCATGTCAAACTTCATTTGGAAGGCCTAATTCTATAATAGAGAAACCTATTTCCCATTTGAAAATTATATATATTTATGCTTGGAATATTATAAATTTATATGTGTCTTGACTCCAAGTGTCACAAGATATATAGTGATGCCAAGTTACTATATCAATGTAAGGATACGTAATTATGTAGACAATCAGGAACCTGTTTTAATCTTGACAATAATGACTTATAGGAAACCATTACTTTTGATAATCTAATTCATGAAAAAATAGACTCATTTATGGAACTTGTGGCTTAGTGTTTGGAGATTTATCATTCTATTTTTAACTCTCCAAAACTATGACGCTAAATTTTCCACAAATAAATTATAGGATCATTCTGTAGGTAAAATTTATTATATTATCCTCATTAAGAGGCCCACCTTATGATGATAAAAATATAATTTATACCTAAATTAAAAAAATATAAGTTGTTTCATCCTACACACATATGAATATTTTCATCCTCTTAGTGGATTCAAATCAAGGTTTAATTTGTAAAAACATTAAAAAACCTCATAACAAGTACGAAAAATAATTTTTAATACTGAATTAAGTATTACTAATTGATGGAAGACATGTATGAAATTTTGTAAATTGATTTATATATAATAGAATATTTATATTATATGGTTTATTATAGAAACATGGTCGATTTTTTAATATGTAAAATGTGTTTTGTTTCAATAATAAATTACATAACAAGAGTAGGTGTCTCAAGAGTCATTTTTATTATATTAAACCAATACTATTGTACATAGACATTGAATCACTTTTAGGGAATACATAAAACATTATAGAAATAGACACCCAATGACTGTATTAGTTTTGTGCCTTTGGACTAATAGATATGTAAACACTAGTACATAACTGATCTAAATTATCTCCCAGGAGGTTCTTCATGAATCGAACCCTTATTAGACACATAATACATAATAAATATCTTCATAACCTAGGGAAGGAAACATAAAAAGTGGTGAGAACATATTATCAGTAAGGGTAAACAAGGGAGAAATGTAAGAATAAATATGAGAATAGGGTACGAGAACTTGATCATATTATTAAAAGATCATACCTTGCATATCATAATATCATAAACATGAATCATGGAATAATTGTTGGTAGTTTATAATACATGAATCATAGAGAAATATAGAATCGAATCCATGAATACATAAAATAGGAATAATACAGGGAATTTTGGTACATATAAACATGTGATATCATTTATTATAAGTCCAGACACATTTCTAGAACATATCAAGGAATGTAATGAGAACTGAACCTATATGTATGACACCCCACCATCCCTAGTCAAATACATTTCAATTTAAGGGGTCATGTTTCTCCATCTTCCCATAGTTGATTGGGTTTACCATATTCCCATAGTGGATCAGGTTCCCCCATCTTCCATCTTCATGGTGACTACACCTATAGGGAGGGACACCCAACCATCCCCATTCATAATCATTATATTATAAGGGATATAGTTTACCCATAATCCCATTGTGTATCAATCCCATCAACTTGATTCCCATAATCATATAAAGAGTTATAAATCATTACCAAATGTGTTGGAGTGAGATATGGGTCACACCCATCTCATAATAAAATCAATCATATAAGTTCCAGAAGTTAATAAAACATTAATAATATCTTAACCCACAAAGTGATATTGGGTTTATAAACATCCAATAAAATTTTCATGAAATTAAATGGGTTTCAGAAATATGTAATCATATCTTATGATACTGAAAAATACATGCTTCATATCATTTCATTAAAGAATTACCTGTGAAAAGAAGTGGGTTTAACATGAATAAAACTCATGGAAGAGGAGTGAGTTTCATATAAATAATTCCATAGAAACATAAAAAATTTTGAGAAAGAATATTAATGTAACATTTAGAACATTTCCCTATAAAATAAGGAGTAATATCAACGGATGTCATCATAGATGGAAAATAATTTTAAAGTTCCTTTAAAACTATATATTGAGGACAATATTCATTCTTATATGAAAAAATAATTCTAAAACATAAATTGTTTTGAAATATATATTCATGAATATATATAAATGAATATTTAAAAACATAGTGATAATATTTTCCTTTTAAAACTTCTTGAAAACATATAATTGAATATTGAAATTATATTGAAAACCAATTTCCTGGAAATATTATAATTAAATCTTTAAATTGTTTTGAAAAAATTTTCCTTGAAAACATACAAAATAGGATTTAAATATTTTTGATACCCATTTTCTGTGCTAACTTATAAATAATAATTTAAATAATATGGAAAACATATATCCTTGAAAACTTATAAAAGATTCCTCAAAACATTTTGAAAACCTTTTTCCTCGAAAACATATAAATAAACATTTAAATCATTTTGAAACCCATTTTCCTTGAAAAATTATAAAACAGGATTCAAAATGTTTAAAACACATTTTGAAACATAAAACATTTCAAAAAATATTTTTCATTTGAAATATCATTGTGATTTTCTAAAATAAGCATTGAAACCATAAAAAAATTAAAATCATTTTTCATTGAAAACTATTTTAAAAACAATATTTGTCCACAATATTAACAATTATATTTTTATTTAATAATATACTTGTAAACTTACAATTTAAGATTCCAGGAAATTATGGCTAAGATGGTGGGTAAGTCCATACATCCTGAACATTTCTTTTTTGGCTTAAAAGTTCAAAAAATTGTCTTGATCAAAAACAATGAAAATATTCCATCTATATTCTTTTTTTTAACATGTATAAAATTGGTATAAATTTAATTTAACATCATAGGATACATGTAAATTAATTTTCAAATCATTTTTAGAAATTTTAGTTTTGAAAGAACAATGATTTCTAACTGAAAGTATAAATTATATTAGATTTTCAAAAAATCATTATCTAAGTTATCATAAGTACCAATGTGTGGGAAAATAGTAATAATAAATGAAGATATCATGTAAACCGGAGGGTAATATATCACATTGTGTTTCGTGAGATATGTAAGAAAATATTTTATCAAATAGAGAATAATGATAAGAAATATCAAAATGTGGTGAGATTGCTTCAATAAACTATAACCTCTTGGTTACTTTGATCCATAATCACCATCTAATAAAATAAAATTAAAATAATCTTAAAATATACAGAAATTAATTATATTAATGATATAAAAGTTCAAAAAAAGTATATATATATATCATTGGAAAATATAGGTGCATAATATGGCATGTGTCTCAAAGAGTGCAAATTGAAACAACATTACATTACTTCTTTGTTGTCTTTTGAATCATAAACCCCATGAAAGGAGGATCATAAAATGGATATGTAAATAAATGTAAATTTAATTATAATAATCATATTACACATCCTGGTATAGTATAGTCACCCTACAAAATGAATGGATGATTAATAAAGCATGTTTCTCACGTGAATAAAAAATGAGTTGAAATTCCCTTACCATGTGTCTTGACTCTCATCGTAATCATAAAAAATCATATATAATAAATATAAGTTTATTATAAATATTATTTGAAATATATTCCTATATATAATGACATACATGATTTTATTATAACTTTATATTACCCACTTGTTAAAAATTTCATGTTCATGTTACGTTTTGGGTAATATTCTCTTTGTTTTTTGCATGTGTATTAATTTGTTATATGTTATACATTTATATATATATATCACGATTTCAATAATTTAAACCAAGATATAATAATATTTTATATTAATTATATTTTTACTCTAATACTCCATATAATATGGAATTGTGAAATGGAATACAATATTCATGGAGACGGTAGGTCGTATATACGTGTGAACATTGTTTTCATTTTATTTTCACACTGAAAGAAAGAAAGAAATTTTCATATAGGTATATATGTATATAATATTGTTATTTTATAATTATAATATTATATAAATGTTATACATTCAAAAAAACCATCTCTAACACATTCCATCTAAAGTGTGCAAATGAATCACATCACTTTGAGAGGTGGTATAGCCCACTTCCTCAAACTAATTTATAATATTTAAAAAAATAGAAAAGTATAAAGATTTGTGTTGTAAAATAATTAATGAATAATAAAGATATTATATATAAAATATATATCCTATATAAATATCATGTATATCATAATTCTTATCCATGAAAGGGGGCAAAGGAAAAATGAACAATATTTGTTCCATGAGGAGGTAATTCGCCAAACACATAAACAGTATGTTTGATACCCATCAGATGGAAGTGTGTTTTAGTGTATTTATAATTCTTATCATAATAACATATATTTATATTGAGTATAATTTTTTTTATAATCATGTAATAATAAGTGTTTAGTAGGTGGATAATTTAAATAAAACTAAACATCTGGAGAAAAGGTGTTACTTCTTTTTTTGGTAACCCCATATTGTTCACACGAAAGGGCTTCCTTGTGTTTTTTTCTTACCAAAGGGATGATTGATAAAATAAGGTAGGTTTTTTAAAAGGTTATGGGAAAAATATTGTTTGATCCTAAGTGGTTTTATAGGTGTCAAGAATGGTGAGATGCGGTGGCCTTTATAGGGAAGGGTGGGGACACACTTGGAATTTTTGAGAAAATATAGGTGTAAACACCTTTTTACCTAAAACAATTCATCCTAAAACAACCAAACTCAATAATGGAAGGTTTATAACCAAATTATGTCCACCCATTGGGTGATAGATAAGTGGATAGGTCATTTTTTCCATTAATATTAAGATTTATAACCAAATTATGTACATTCATTTTAGGACCTTTTAGATCATATTAAAACAAAATTCATTTCATCACTTTTAATCCCATAATTAAATTTTTTGGGTTAAATACATGGGTATCCCTAATAAATAATGGATAAAAAAATAATGGGAATACCATTTATTGTAATTGGGGTTGAATATTCACTAAAAAGATGTTTGACATGGAAAATCATAGGATAATTGTACAGCCTAATGGTTGCATATAAGGATTTATAGAAGTGTTTAATGAGAGTGAAAGGTGGTATATAATGACTTGTACATCATAAGCACAATAAAATATATCTATATAAATCTATTCCAACATGAAAAATATGACATAAAATAGAAGAATATAAATAATGTTCCTGAATAAAGAGGAGGAGGTGAGATTCCCTTATGTTGAGAGGGTGGTTCTAAAAGATTGGGATTAACTTCTTAAGGGTATAAAAACACATTGGGGAGGGGTATTTAGAGATGGATAGGTGAGAAAATTAATGATTTATTGGTTTTGAGTTATGAGTTATGATGAGTGGGAGGCTGTGTGGGTATTTATAGCAAAATTGATGGAAATACATAATTAGTTAATAATTTAGGTTTCAAAATATATATAATAAAATAATCAAAACAAAGATGCTTCCAATGATTTTTACCCATTTTAAAACCAAAGAAGAGTGATTTTTAATATTTTATATGTAATAAAACCAAACATATTTAAATAATAATATCGGTGATGTGAAAGTGTGTCATGTTCATAAAAATTTGATTTAGAAACAATAAAATAAAACATGGGTTTTGGAGGATTCTCTAAGGGTTTAAAATTTTAATAAAATAATATTATAAAAAAATTATTTAAAAAGTTAAATAAATATTTTTTTCATTGATGTTATATAGTTTATTTAATATTTTTTTGAATAATGATTCCATTATATGAAATGTATATTAATACCATATTTATCATTTATCCAATATTTGACCTATCTGTGATTATTATAAAAAATTCAACATTGGATAATTTTTATCTAGTGATTTGAAAAATAATATTTAATTTATCAAACTAATTTTCTTAATATGTATATTTTCAATTTTAAATATAACACCTTATTTTCTGAGGAATACTGGTATTTACAATGATAATATCTATTTGAACCTTAAAAAAATTATATTGGAATTTATGAAATAGTTTATCAATTTATATTTAAATAAATATTATTTAGTAATAATATTTAATTAAATTCATATTTATTTAAAAAATTATTGAAATTTTGAAATTTTTTGACATATTTGAAAATAGGTATTTCCAAGAAAAATACAATTTTTATTTCTTCATATTGAAATATAATTTTCATCAAGAAAAATTTATGATCATTTATAAATTAATAGTTGAAAGGGGTAAATATAATCATCATTTTATTTAAAAATAAAAAATAGAAAATAAAACTATTATTTTTGGGATACATAACACCTTATTACACCTATTTCCCCCATTAGGGAAAGGTTTACAATGCTGTAACTTTCATAGGGTTGTTTTCTGAACATAGTTTGGGTAATCGTCTCAAGAAGGTTGAACTTCTACAATAAATGGTTTCATTCATGTTTTAGTTGTTAAATCTTAACGTTGGATTTGTTGAGGGAAAATCTCAGTAATTCATTCTCCCAGTAAATCATTGATAAATGGGTTTGATAGTTTATAATCCTAATGTTCTTGGTTTTCACTTCTTTTGTTTGTGTGAATTTGTCTTCACCTTAACCTTAACATTTACTAATTTTAATGAACATTGTATAATATCAACATTATCAATGGTTAAGATGCCTAAGGATAGATTAAATCCTATATAATTTAATTTATAATATTCTAGTATAAATTTGGTAGTTCATGTGTTTAATATAACTAAATTTCATAATAAATATTTTATTAACTAAAAAGGTGGATTTAATTTATAAAACATTATATCATTACAAATATAATTTAATTTTCCCTCTTATATCTTTATGTTACAATTGTACTTATGAATACTTCTATTTTTATCTATTGGATTATAATAAACACATAACTATTCAATGAGTTTTTAGAAATAGTGTAATTATATTACATTGAGTATGAGAAAAGTGGAGAAATTGAGGGAATCATGGGTTTGAATTTGTTATGGAATATAATAAAATATGGATAGATGTTTAGGGATTCATTATATGAGGTTTTTTGTATATTTTTTTAATTTTTATAATAGATGGGTTTCTAGAGAAATTAAAATAATGGTTTGTGAATTCCCATAAATCAAAAATTATTTAACATGTTAATAATTAATACTACTTGAAATTAATTAATGATAACACTTAATAATGAAATTATAAAAAGACGTTAAAGAAATATAAATTATTATATTGTTAATGTGTAAAATTTATTAATACAGGAAATTCATGAAACATGTATTAGTATCATATTCCTTCCATATTGGTTTTTTATATTTCAATATTTATTATTATTACTATCATAATATGCATTTTGATAAATTTTTATGATTTTTTTTTCATTTATCTATATTTTGTTAGATATGGTTTTAATAAATAAGGATTGCATAAGAATATTTTATATATTATATAAAATATCAATGGAATTTTGAATCATCTAATTTTTCATGTTTTTAAAATTAAATTAACAAAACTAATAATTTTTCCATCATGTAGTAAATAATTTAGAAATAATAAAAAACATTTGTTTCCTAAAAAACAACATGAGATGTAATAACAAAAGATTGAATCCAATATATTCTTTTTTACATTATTTTTTTATCTTAACATATTTTTATTTTTTATAATAATATATAATAAGTATAATTTCTTTAAATAAGCATTAAATACTATTGAAATATTAAATGAAAAGAATGAATATATATAATTTCAATATGGTAATAAATTGTGTTGTTATTTTTGTAGGGGAATCTACTAGACACATTATATCCTCTATATTTAATACCCAATGAGACATTGCTTATAACTACTATTTGAAAAATTCTCAGAATATTGAATTTTTTATTGTATAATAACATCCATTCAATTTATAGAAAATTATAATACAGATAAATTCTTATAAAGTGCCAAACAATAACAATACGTAAAATAATTATTTGTGTTAGTATCCATATTAAAGTAATTTTCTATATATTCTTTTTTATTTAAAAACTAATATTAATCCTATACAACAAAAAGGTAAAAAATGTTATATTTTTATTCAAATTCATATATTTGCTTCTTAAAGTAATATTAATTAATTGATGAATTTATAATTAATGAAATATGAAAAAATAAATAAAAAATAAGAGATATAAAATATTGTCTTTTAATAAATAAATATATATATACATATATATCGAATAACAACTCATTTTTGATAATATATCATAAATCCATTAATGAGAATTATTTTAATATAAATCTGAATGGTTTTGATATACTAAAAGGTTGAAATAATCATTAATTAATCAATAGAAAACATGATTTTTTATGTGTTTTGATCAAATGTGTATTTACACTTGATAGATATATCACAGATGTCTCACTATATAATATATAGATAAAATTAAAAGATAATATAAACATTGGGAACACATACCATTGAAATAATCCATGAAAATAGTTCTTGTCAAGCTAATGATATGTAGTCAATTCATTCTCAAGGATGAAACTTCAACTCGAGAAATAGATAGCCTCGCAAGATTCATTCCACAACATAAACTATAACAAAAATAATAAAAAGTAACCAAATAATATATTAAATGATATAGTAATAAATTATTCCCATAGTTTTGACCAGCATAATCATCAATCATCATGGGACCCACCATGACCCTTTATGTTATTTAATGGTCATAATAATTATTGAGATACACTAGGAGTCCTATTACCCTTCCCTATGGTACAACCCAAATCCATTTTCTGTGATTTGGTTGGGAAATAATGATATGCGATAGATGAGGCACAACCTTGTGGCCTAGTTTACTACTGTGAAAAATCCATGCAATTTTCATTGTAGAAATATACTTCCCCACAATCAAAATGTTTATATGATATTTACTATATCCATTTATGAACCATGGTGAAAACTAAGCCATCCCATTTTTAAACCCACCACTAAATATAGAAAATGATACATGGATTTTAATAGTGCCTAATTGAAGCCAATAAATATTTTATATTACTCAATTTTAAGTGAATAACACAATAATGTTATTTTCCATCCCAATGAAAACAATATAAGTTCCATTTTGGATATTTTATGAACTTGGTATTATTAAATAGAAATAGACCTTCATGCTGTAATTTCATTAATATTATTTTCTATTTTTTTTATTTGAACATAAATATATTTTTATAGGGGAAATATATAGCTCATATATTAATGGTCTTAAAGAAATAATAATCTATATATTGATGTGTTATGTGTGGGGTCTTTCAATGGTTGTAAAAAATGAGTCCATGATAAAATCCTTGGATATCGTACATGCTAAATAGTATCTTTGGATATATATTAATTGATGATGTTACCCAATTTGATGATGTAATTATGTGATTACCCTATCCCATACTACAGGTTTGTAGTTTCTAGTTTGTCAAAAGATAAATATGAAGATAGTAACAACAGGGTTATTTCATCACCAATTTTGAGAATAACTTGCTAGAGATATCGAACAACAAGAAACCCAATGAAGTCTATATCAATGTATTCAATTACTAATTTTATATAATTAAATATTGGGAAATAATATCCTAGAATACATCATCTTTAAGGATATCGTGTAGAAGAAATAGAAAATGGTTTGATATTCTGAATAGAGTCCTCAATATGTTTAATGATTATAAGACCAAAATATCTGTTAACCTTGAATATATAATAGAGAAGGTGAAACCAAACCCTCCAGTTGTGTTTTTACATCCATATATAATTTTAGAAACTTATTTGGAATCTCATACATTAATGATTCAATGTATCACATATAATAAGAACATGGAATGCAAGAAAGATTCATTATTGACTCTTATTCTTGTTCAAACTTTTCATCACCTCCCATCATCAACATTGGGAGAATTATCACCACCGCTCCATATAGAAACCAAATCATATGGAGAGTCATAATATGACTCAATATATTTTATCCTCATGACGGAAATCTTATTTGACGATGGATTTATATCTAAACCCGAACACTATATTTATCCCTGAGGATTATATCTGAGAGGATGAGTAGTTTAGCGTGGTAGAACAACTATCAAAATGCAATTATTGAGGCCTATTTTCATTTCATCAAGGTAGATAGATGATACCCATAGGATTTCACTCTAGTGAACCAAACAAAATCACCAATCTTCTCCAAGGAAATTTATAGTTTATTTTGATTGAATCATATTGGAGGACTATATTTTTGGTATTAAAATATATAGACAAAATTTAAATGTTAGAATACCAGCTAAATCATATGCAATAAGGAGAAATATGTCCCTAAAATCTATTCATGTGCTATAATCTACCACATATGAATCATTATATCTTATTCCATGTGTCAAGGAACAACCCAATCCTGGGAAATATTGGCCCTATATTTAGAATATTGATTTCATAAAACATCTATTAATTTTCTCAGTGGAACTACTAATTATGGACACACTTCAACTAATGATGGAGATCAGGGAACTGCTCATTAAGTGCCTTTTAAGACATAATGTGTTTTATGATAATGGTTTTATAGATGAGTTATATAATTTTGGGATTGGATTAATCTAATTTCTTATACTAATTTCATTCCCTAAACATGACCAAAAATTCATTATACATGGACATCGCATATCCATTTATGTTTCTATAAAGCTCAATGAAACAAATATCTATTGAACTTTCATAAAAATGGTTATAGGATCACCATAAATCCTATCTAGACCGTTCTAAAAATGGAAAATATTTAAATGACTTCTCCCTATCTATAATGATTATTTAAGAGTTTTATGAGATAATGAACAAACTACATAAGAGGATCACGCTCAAAACCCAATTTGGAGACCTCAAGTATGAATTTTCTTTCTTATAGGTTCATCAATACGTAGGCTTAAACATATTTCACGGGAGGAAATGGATCTATATAAATGTGAGATAAACCATTTCATACCACCATTTCTTCAAATAAACCATCGATCGATATGTTGGGATACCATAAAATGGTAATTCCCTATTGACTCATTATAATCTCAATACATAAATTAAAATATCTACATTATTGAAAGGAAACATATTTTCGAGGATAAATACTTCTAGATTAACTATCTATGTGGATTAGAATATTACCCTATTAAAATGTATGGTGAGCTCAAAAATTAAACATATTTCATATTAACTTGATTGAGGAATATACCCTATATCAAATAATTCATTGGGTCATGGATCCCCTATAAGATAGTTAATTGATGCAACAAATTACATTCCTCTAATATAATTCATCGGTGGATGTCGCCACCAATCGTTCAATGTTAATTGAGAATATGTTTGATGTGTAATCTAATATGGTTAATATTTCCCCTATGCATATATATTTGAAGAACATTCTGAAAATAATTAGACCACACTACCAAGGATATTCAATCAAAGAGACCACAAACCATAGATAAAGGGATGATCTTGGGTCCTAGGTATATATACTTCTCGTTCAATTATAATATACAAATCAATGGTGCCCATCCATGTTGAGGAAAGATAAGATTTTCAAGTACAAGGTAACACCCATGATAAAAATAGCCCCACATCATCCCATAAATTTCAAGTGGATAACCAATACTCTAACCTTGATTGAAAATGAGTATAAAGAAGAAATGGTTTCATAGATATTCCATTCAATAAATTGAGAGGGGCGTTTAAAGTAAGACCTGGTGACCTAGAATAAGTTTATATACAATATATTTCATATTTATTTAAATTAACGAATATTAATTTAAATATCTCATTACATATCATTTATCATATCATTTGACTTTAATTTAATAATGTCTGAGAGTATTAATCGCATTCAAAATGAGAAAATTAGTCCCCCCATATGATGAGAAACTTGAAAAGCCATGAAAATATTCACATTCCTTATTCTATAGTTAGATTAAATTACTTTATGTGAATACAATATTTTAAAAATCAGGTGATAGTACGCATAAGAAGATGAGACATTATCTCATAATGTTTTCACATGGAATAAAAAAAGATATTACATTTTATAATACGACTCACAAGTGGGATTTACATATATTTATGTGTAATTAGATATTCCTATCTACAAAAATGTGTAATTATCCGTATACATTAAAATTTATATTAACTCAAATCATGAATCACATACGTAGATGTATTTCCATAAGCTCTGATGAGATAGTTTATAGATAAATTGGGCGTTTGGGGTCCGTTATGAATGAAAAGTTGTTAATTAGTTTGTCCAGGTAGGATTTTTCCTATAAATATTTATATTTGTTTATACCTCATTTGTTTATTGAAATTTAACAATATTATTAAATTCCATGACCATGATGTAACAAATATATTAATTAAGGTAGTTGATGAATGGTTTATCAAAAATATTATTGTATTGCACAAGTTTGCGACCTGATTTTTGAGATATCATGAAAAATGGATTATATTACACAATGACTGTAAAAATGTGGTTTTTCTAATTTATGAATACCTTTATCCACTATGGGTACCTTGATCTAATGCTTGATATAATCATGGACTATAGGAAAGCATGTCGAATTCTATTAAGTTATAGGGCTAGAGGGTCACACACAATTTGTTTCCTTTAGTCATAACTAAATATTATTATTTATATAACAATTAATAAAAATTTAAATTTAAATAATGATTTCAATAATTATAAATTGATTTCAAATAATAATTAATTATTCATTCAGAAGGAGACTATTTTATTATTAAAATATATAATTTTTTATGTTTATTATTTATGCTGTAATAAATAATTATTTTTATAATAAATAAATAATTTATTTAGGTATGAGAATATTATGAAAATATTTATTATCGAATTTATGAAATTAATATTTATTTACTCAAAATTTTTAATAAAATTATTTATTTGGGTAATTGATATATGTGGAGGTGGATGTTGTGGCTTATATTAGGCCTCACATTCTATTTTGATATAGAATATGTTAAAATAAAATTCATTATTTCACTAGTTATCACACTCCATGAGAAAATAATAATGATATTAGTATTTCAAGGAATTAAATCCCTTTAGGAGATAATATATTAATGGAGAAATTTATTTGATTAAATAATATTTTTTCTCTACCCTAAGAAATTAAATTGATAGCTATGTATATTGTTCGGGGGTTAAAAATTGTCCATAACAAAATCATCTAAATATTTCCTCCATTAATTCCTCTCAAGATTTAGAAATTCAAGAGAAAATTCCTTTATGTCTGACGAAGAATTATGTAATTAAGAAAAAACACTCAATGACAAACCAACCATGCTAGCACAAAATGTTTTATCTGTGTCGTTCAGAGATTGAATGATCATGTTTGGATCAAAATTATTGTGGCATTAGAATGGTTAATCATTATACCAGGACACCTCATCAAACATGATAGAATGATCAACAACTATAATGACGATATTTCTCTAGAACTTGGTAATCATTCGTCTTACTCTTTATTGAATAATAAATCTATCATCAAAAGATAATTTGTTGGTTCTAGAATATTATTTTTAAATATTATTTGATAAAATTTTTCTGTTATGATGATCTTTTCCTATACACTGTTAATAATGAATCAGATATAGAAATATCTAATGTGGTCATATGGCCAATTGGTACATCCGCTATGTCTGGATGCATCATTTTTTAACAAAGAGAACATGTTAATTTAGTAAATTTTTATCTAATTTTTGAACGTTACACGTTAAATTATTATATTTCATCTCAAATTTTTTAAATTCATTTTTTGATCATTTAGATCTCTACATACATCTCATAATTTATAACTCATATTACCAAGACTGGTTAATAATTATTTAATTACACATCCAAATAAACCTTCAATAGTTTTAATGAATTTTATCTAGATAACACAAGGTCACCTGATATGAACACTTTATTCACACATTTTAAGAAATTATTAATTACACCAAGACATCTCCATAGATTTTGGGTCATCATATAATGAACACATGACACATTTTTTAATGAAATACATATAAACATCCATGGAAGAATATTTTTTTTGCAGACTACATGTTATATAGATTGCCAACATGATGTGTATTTCATGTGTTTTATTTGTTGAGAACACATGTTCAAGATGCATCATGTCACTAATATAACCCTTGCTTTAATACATAATTCACCCATGATGTAGGCTTTTAATGTTGAAGTATATATTGTGTATCATTAATAAATACAATGTACATCATAAATTTCTATGGGAAGTGCACATCGATTATCTAGGAGTATATTGTGATCTTTAGAAAAATAAAAGTACATGTCATGTCACCATCGTTCAAATAACATGGACTTTACATGTTTATATGGAAATATTAACATTAATTAATAAATACATTAAAACACATAAAACTATTTTTTATAATTCATAATAATTATAGTACACACTGGTCGATAGGTTTTCTGTTTCCTTAAATGTGTAATTAATTCTCTATAATATTCAAAACTACTAGTCATATATGGTAATTTCATACTAAATAATCAGAATTTGATAAATAGTAAAACCAATATAATTTTCATATGTTCCATGAGTCATTAATTTTATAGTACACCAAAATAATTTACAACAATCTTCATGTAAGAAAAACTTACTCTGAGTGAATTCTATAAAATAGGTATCGTAATAGGTAGTTTGGAAAGGTTATTTATGATTTTCATCTATGTATAATGTTTTTTACTATTTTATTCAATTTTAAATAAAATTATTATTATTTACATTAAATCTCAATAATTGATAATATTAATGAAAAATAGATGGAATAAGATAAAATTTATTTATTTATTAATAAGAGAAATATTTAGATTTACTCAGGAAAATTTTATTTAATCACATAAGGAATTAAAATGGATGGTAATTAATTATTTTAATTGCATATAATTTTCATGTGTACGAAAAATAATGATCTTTGACGAGAATTATATATGTGTTGGTTTTATTTAAAATAATTTTGTTGAATGGGATTTAAATTATTTATTATTAAATTAATATCATAGAATGTGTTTCATCCCTCAATCCTTTATTTTTTTGATATATTTGTCAAATTTTGTTTTATATAATTACCTATAACCAATAATTTTTTTCTCCTCTCATGTATATAAGAATTAAAACAAATGTAACAATAAAATTAACATAAAGAACATGTAGTCAGTTCATCGTAGAGCCGAGGAAGTTGTGGTTCAAGATGGATCTCGATGGAAACCAAACCAGGTGATATGTTGGTGGATAGGTGGAATACTATAACTCATGCCAATACCAACACAAAGAGTTTCCCCATTAGTTCATAGGTTGATTTATTATCCACTCAGTAAATCAATTTTTCGAAAATCTATGATCATGTCATTTATTTATTTATTTTATTTCTATTGTCAAGACCCGTCCCGGTGGGGCCCGCGCCGTGACTCCCCAATCCCACCTCCAATAGGCCAGGGGCTGGTGACTAGCACCGAGTAGGCATATCACTAACATGGGAGGCATTTCCTAAGTACCTGTACACACACACATCTCCAATTCCACAAATTCTTTAATGTAAAACACTAAGGAAAAAATGCATGCATCCAAGTAACCCAACCAACAGAGTACGACGAATGGTAGAGTACTATAAAAGTAAACTGGGCTAGAATACAAACCCACCAAAAGTAAGAGTCTGAAAAACTGCAAAGTCCAACCTATAAGCACAATGGTACTGGGACTGCTGCTTGAAGCCATAGGAACGCCTCGTCCTGTAGGAAACTCAGAAAGCTCGATCCTGACCTAGTCCACCCTGGACTCTGCCAAAAGGCTGCTCATCTGCACAAGCCACCAGATGTGCGGGAAAAGCCCATGCAAGGGTGAGTATAAAAATACTCAGTAGAGGACCCCAAAAACAATAAAGCAGTACACAAAGTAAAGGTACAGTCATCTATGCACAATGTATGTTTACAGAACATATAAAACCAACAAGATATACTAAAAACCCAGACCCGCAGTCTAGAGACAAGTCACGCAACCGCATACCCCTGTAAGGGATTCCATTCGAAGATTCTGTGATAAGATCATTTTGAGAGAACACACTCCACGAGTCTTATAGTTATAATGATGTTCGTTCGAGAAGTGATGTTCATCGAGAACCATCACAAGATACAGCTACACTCATTACGGGAGACACACTCTTGAGTGGAAGGGTTACGATAGGTAGAAGCACTCATTACGGGAGACACACTCCTGAGTGGGAAAGATCTCGATACACAGATGAGGATCACTGCCAGGGCCATGGTGGATACTGCGACTCATCTGGAATTAACCTTATAGGTAGAGGATAAACACCCGGTAAAGTTGGTCACGCCAATGCCTTACTCTACCTAGGGTCTGGAATGGATAGAGGATCTCGATCCGGGCCTCTCGGATGGATTCCTGACTCTATCATAGAAAAGCCATGCTGAAGGGATCATAAACCGTTGTGAGGGAAAGATGTCTGACCTTCAGTGGAAAAGAAGAAGGGCACTAACCCAAACGAAAGATGTTCAAGGCACGATGAACAAAAGGACCAAGCCATTCTCCAAAAAGTACACGGCGTGTAGAAATGATACACGCAGTGTTCTCTGACCCCTGCTACTTCCCGCGTACAGCGGCCCATGTCATGAGGCTGGTCATGTAGAAAACTTTATACACAGCGTGTAGTAGGGTGTACACGCCGTGTCTCCGTCACTGGGGCTGGCTCCGTGTACTCTGGCCATGTGCCCGTACACGGTCACCAACCCGTGTACCCCATCCTGTGCAATAGGCACATGGGGTGACCTGCATTGGTGACCTCCCATGGACGGGTGAGGGAGTACACGGTCGTGTACTCCATATCGTGTCCATGTATCCCCGGGATACACACCGAGCTTCGCGTAGCCGCCTCTGTCGAGCTGTACACGACGTGCCGCCTGAAGCCTTATAGTGCATCCTGTGTCCGTGTACCCCCCGGAGTACACGCTGAACTTAGGGGAAGGACCAACATGCCATGTGACCGGGGTCACACGCCGTGTGATCCTTCTCTGACCCCGAAACCCTAGACGCCATCATCAGAACTACGCGGTGTGTTCTTCGGAAGTACACGCCGTGTATTCTGGAAATTTCCAGAAACGCGGACCTCCACCGTCACGCCTCCCGTGGTGCTCCGATCATTGATCCGACCATCCGATCGCCACGAAACATTCAGGTCTTGGTCTCCCCGACGCCACGAAGCTGTTTCCATCATTTTCGGGCCTCCGATGGGCTCCGAAAACATGATTGATCTTCTCGTGCGAAGAATGCTTGAAGAACGACCTTTCCGATCTAGTCTAATTTGTCGGCTGTCATCGTCGCTGCACCTCCATGAAAACGTTGCGATGTCGAACCTTCGGTTTGTGATCGTTCCATCGCAGAACGGATGCGTAATGATCCGTTGTTCATTGCCCATTGAAGAACGCGAAGAACGTGAAGAACACGCGGGGAAAGGAGGAAGAGATCCAAATAAAGAAATTGAGGAACGAACCTCCACCATCGTTCGTCATGGCGTTGATTCGCTCCCGTTAATAGGTTTAAAGGGAGTAGAGATCAACATGAATATAAAGCATGGATTAATTCCCCAAAATCATCCCAAAGAAAACCCTCCCACAAGAACGTACGGATCCGCGCATCAACTTGTTCGTGGTTGATCCGCGTTCGTTTTTTAAATTCAAATACGGGGAAAAGAAAAATCAAAAAAACAACCCCTACCTTTTGAAAGGATCGATCGTTGATGAAGAAGCCGTGTTTTCATTGTCGTCGTGATCCTTCAATGTCAGTGCAACTATCCTTGGTTTCGATCCATCGTCGTTCGTAGTCGATAATTTCTCCAACGCCTCATGGATTCGGCAGAGGTTCTTATCAAGAGTTTCCAACGATCAACAATTGGTTAAACCATTAAAAAGGGAAACAAGTTGAAATTTAATTACACGGAGGCATTAATGACGTTTAATTGTCATTTTGAAATTATTATGACATGTCATTAATTTGGGAAACAGCTGCACCATCGCCATGCTACAGCGGATGATTCCTTAAAAGAAAATAAAATATATTGGTTAATTTAATTTATTTTATTTTTTACTTAAAACAACCAAAAATTAACCCTTTTCCCTCGACCCGCGCCAATTGAGGCTAGCCTCATTCTTAAGTAGAATCGTCATCCCGGACACAACGGTGCTCTCAGATTTTTAATCTGAGCATCGGTTTGGAAACTTCCACAACCGCACACAAGTGCCGACTCACTTAACTAAAAAAAGTTCAAACCACCATTTCAGGATCACTGGACCTCAGAATGATGTGCCAGCTTCGCACCCAGTCTCAATATAATTCCATATAATATTTAATAATAATAAACAGAAAAATACGAGACATTACATTCTCCCCACCTTGGGGCTTTACGTCCCCGAAAAGCCAAAACAAAGGCTACTTAAAAAGATGAGGGTACTGGGCACAGATCTGGGCCTCCCGCTCCCACGTGCTCTCCTGAAGATTCTCGTGATACCACTAGACGCGCACTAAGGGAATCGATCTCCCACGAAGGATCCTCTCCTGCTGATCCTTTATCTCCACTGGTTACTCAGCAAAGGCCACTCCATCCTCAATGTCCAGATCTCCCCTGTCGATGTTGTGCAATGGGTCATGCACGTACCTCCTCAACTATGACACATGGAAGACATCATGTACCCGATGCAACTGTGGCGGTAGAGCTAGGAGGTGCACCACCTCGCCAACTCTGCCCAGGATCTGGAAAGGTCCGATGAACCTCGAAGATAGCTTCCCGCCTCGGCCAAATCTCTGCAACCCACATCGAGGTGAGACCCGAAGAAAAACGTGGTCTCCCTCCTCAAACTCCAGAGGCCTCCGTCGTCTGTCAGCATAAGACTTATTCCGGCTCTGTGTAGTCTTCATCCACTTCCGGATGATCTGCACCTTCTCTGTGGTAGTTCGCACTAACTCTTGACCCATGAGTGCTGACTCTCCGGGGTCGGTCTAGGAAAGCGGTGACCGGCAGGGTCTCCCATACAAATCCTCGAACGATGCCATTCCAATGATGGATTGGTAGCTATTTTTGTACGCAAACTCCACTAGTGGTAGGTGGTCCTCCCAGTTGTGACCAAATTCCATGATATAGGCCCGCAACATATCCTCCAGAAACTGAATGGTCCACTATGTCTGACCATCTATCTGGGGATGAAACGATGTGCTCAAGCGTAGTTGATTCCCAAAATACTCCTACAATCCCTTCCACAACATGGATGTGAAGCAGGCGTCTCAGACTGAGACTATAGTTGAGGGGACTCAATGAAGCTGAACTATCTCCTATACATAGAGGCGTCCTAGGCTCTATTCCATCCCACTTCCACTCTGTAACTTCCATGGGGTGAGCTAACCCTGGTGGAACCTGGTGCTCAGCCTTCACCTACTGGCATGTGAGGCATCGAGAAACGAACTCTGCTACTGCCTTCTTCATGCCTGACCACCAGAACTGTCGTCGGAGATCCTGGTACATCATTGCCACTCCAGGATGTACCGCCAAAGAGGATGTATGAAACTCCCTTAGGACCTCCTCTTGGAACACCACTGGTACAACAGTGCATCCTCTGAAGTGAAGTATATGCTCCCCACCTTGCGAAAAAACATCAAGAGCATGCCATTTGGTTAACTGAGCACGTAAAGCCACACAATTGACATCCCCAAGCTGTGCCTCCCTAACTCGCTGTAAGAGTGGTGGCGTGACAACCATTGACTGTGGTAGGCTGTGACCTCACCATCCACGAAGGATAACATTAACGCGGCTAATTTTTGTGTCGCCTCACTCAATAGCTGTGAGCTCGACCTTCTACTAAGAGCGTCTGCCACTATGTTCCCCTTCCCAGGAGTATAGAAGATCTCGAAATCATAGTCCTGGAGGAACTCTAGACAACGCCTCTACCTCATATTCAGATCCTTCTATGAGAATATGTACTTGAGTCTCTTGTGGTTAGAGTAGACTATGAACCGCTCGCCCATAAGGTAGTTTCGCCATATCTTCAGTGCAAAGACGACCACTGCTAACTCGAGATCATGGGTCGCATAGCTCTTCTCATGCAGCCTAAGCTAGCATGATCCCTAAGCTATCACAGCATGCCACTGCATCAGGACACAACCGAGATCGGTCCCTGATGCATCGCAGAAAACTATGTACTCAACACCCTCCTCTGGAAACCTCAAGACTGGGGCGCTCATCAAATTCTGTCTTAGCTTCTCAAAAGCCTGCTGACACTTTACGGTCCACATGAAGGGATGCCCCTTCCTATTCAAGGTCATCATTGGTGCTGATACCCGGGAGAAATCAGGGATGAATCTCCAATAATATCCTGACAACCCAAGGAAGCTTCGCACCAATGTCACACTCCGAGGTGGCTCCCATGCTAATACAACCTCCATCTTGGCTGGGTCCATAGCTACTCCATCTACTGAGATGACATGACCCAAAAAGTGGACCTCCTGAATCCAGAACTGACACTTCGAGAGCTTTCCATAAAGCTGGGGCTCTCGGAGTACGTCCAGAACCATCCACAGGTGTCTCGTGTGCTCCTCCTCTGACGCCGAGTACATAAGGATGTCGTCAATGAAGACCACTATGAACCTGTCCAAGTACGTCTGGATGATCCGGTTCATCAACCCCATGAAAAATGCTGGGGAGTTCGTCACGCCAAAGGGCATCACCATGTACTCATAGTGACCGTAGCGACATCTGAAATCCATCTTTGGTATATCCTCATCCCGCACTCGTAGATGGTGATAGCCTGATCGAAGATCAATCTTTGAGAACCATTAAGCAACTCTTAGCTGATCGAAGAGGTTGTAAATTCTCAGTAGTGGATAGTTGTTCTCCACCGTCACCTGGTTCAGGCGCCGATAATCCACACACAACCTCAGACTCCCGTCTTCCTTCTTGGAAAAAAAGACCGGGGCCGCCTAGGGTCAAACACTGGGTCTCATGAAACCCTTGCTCTGCAAATCCTCCAACTACACCCTCAGCTCACGAAGCTCCGTGGGAGACGTCTGATAAGCCGATGAGGAAATCGGTGTCGTCCCGGGGTGTAAGTCGATGCAGAAGTCAATTTCCCGGTGGGGAGGTAACCCTGGGACATCTTCTGGAAAGACTTCCTCATACTCCGCCACCACTTCTGAGAAATGAGAGCTCATAACATCTACTGCTCTGAGGGTAAGTCTAGCCAACTCATGAGTGATCGGCTACACCATCCTATGCATGAGACCACTTTGTGCTGTCTCGGTTTCCTTTTCTCTGACAAAGGAAAACCTTGTTCCATCACGGCGGACACACCGCACTCTTCGCCTAAAACAGTCAGTCTGGGCATGGACCGAAAATAGACAATCCATACAGAGAATGATGTCGTAAGGCCTCGACTCTACCACCAAGAGGTTCCAACTGAAACTCTCACCTCCAAGGGTATGATCATATTGTCTGCAGAGGTGCATGATCGTCGAGTCTCCTCTCGTAGGTGTCTCCAAGCATAAGGATCGAGTCAACGATTCTACCGAAATCTCGAGGTTTTTTATAAGACATGAGGCTATAAGGGAATGAATGGAACCTGTGTCTATGAGTACGGAAACTTAGGTAGAAAAGACACAGATCGTACCTCGAATCATCCCTGGATCCCCTAGGTCATATACCTCGACCACATGCAGTTGTCCCCATCCTTGTCCCCCAGCTCACTGAGCCTGGTTCGGACCTCCTGCGGGTGGTGGTGGAAGTAAGTCGAAGCGTCTACCACCACCTACAGCTCTCCCTGCTCCTCTGCTACATCCGTTGCTTGGAAGATCTGCCTGCTCCATTCTCTGCCTCTATCTCGGTGGCCCATCCACCGCTTCCCCATTAGCAGCCCGACATATCAGGCAATCTCTAGTGAGATTCCCCCAACTGTCGCATGTGTAGCATTGCTTCTCCCTAGGCTGACTGGATCTAGCCTGAGAGACCTGGACTGTCGATCCCTTGTCCTGGGTCCTCCTATGACGTCTCCCACGTCTAGATCCCAATGTCTGACATCAGCTCCATGCTGTGGGTGTCTCCGTAACTGTCTGCCTGCTGCTGACTGCTGGCGGCTATCTTTGCTCCGCCAAGAAGCTCTCAATCACCATGGCCCACTTGAGCACTCCAGCATAGGTCGATATGCATAGAGGCACGACACTAGCTCAGATGTCTCGTCATATACCTTTCTCAATGGTTCGAGCCCTGAAGTACTGATCCCTGACCATATCCATCGAGTACTTGGAGAGGTTGGTGAACCTCGATGAATAGTCAGGCACTGTCATACTGCCCTGCTGGAGCTAAAGAATCTCCTGGATGCGCACAGCCCTCAGCGTAACCGGAGATAACTCCTCCCTGAAGAGTCTCTCAAAATCTTTCCATGAAAGAGTCTCCTCTTCATGAGTCTGTGCAGTCAGACTCCACTATCATCTGGCCGAACCCTGAAGAAGGCTCGCTCCTAGGATCACCATCTGGTCTGCTGGTGTCCTCACTAGATGGAAAACTCTGGCCACCACCTCAAGCCAGTCCTCGGCCGCCTAGGGGTCAGGATCGCCTCAAAACCTGAGGGGCCTCTGTCTCTGAAACTCATGGAGCGCACTACACCTGTGCTCCTCGCTAGTCGGTACTTCAGGTACCACTGGCTGCTCCAGCGGTGGTGGTATAGCAGGTGGACCACCTTGTGGAAACGCCAAGGGAACTGGTCTATGTATCTAAGCCTCTTAACTGAGGGGGGTCATCCTTATGACCGTGCTGCTGAATCCTGTTGAATAAATAAGGTTTTCCTTATGACTTTTCCATTCCTTCTTGTTTTGAAAATCACAAACACCTTATCTTAAAGGAAAATCGCTTTTATAAGGAAAATCGCTTTTATAAGGAAAATTTCTTTTATAAGGAAAGATTATTTTATAATGAAGATCGCTTTTATAATAAAAATTATCCATATCATATTTTCTTCAATATATTTCTTAAGTATAAGATTCGGATTCAATTCTATATTCTGGGAATCATTTGAATCTTTGATATGAAGCATTTTGTTTTAGGCTCCGAATTCTGGATGAGAACTGTAATGAAGTTTCACTCCGAATTCTGGATGAGAACTATAATAATGTTTCATTCCGAATTCTAGATACGAAATCTGATAATGTTCTACTCCAAATTCAGGATACGAATTCTCATGAAGTTCGACATCGAATTCTCATTATGAATTCTGATGACGAATTCTCATTACGAATTCTTTTGACGAATTCTAATTCCGAATACTCATTCTGAATTCACCTATTAAACAGAATCAGATCATCTTTGATTTATACACTCAGAATTTATTTAGACTCTGAAAATTATTTTTGGTTAGACTCTGAACTTTCATTTTACTTACACTTTTATAATTTTTCTACTCTTTGACATTTTGTTTACACTCCAAACCTTCACTCCGAACTTTTGAGTTAGACTTAAAATAATGTCTTACATTCTGTTACACTTGTTTTTTTATAAAATGATGTCGTCTATTCTGTTATAAACTAACCGTTGTTTAAGTTACATGTGTACAGGTCCCTCCGACTTTTAAGGAAAATATGACCGTTGGAAAGGAGGCCGACCTTGCCTATAAATAGGAGCTCATTTGAAAGAGCTCATAACGATATAGAAGTTGATTGATCTAGAGACCAGACACTTCTAAGGTGATTTCTAGAGAGAGAAAACTTTTTATTCCTTGTGTGTACTAAACCACTTGTTCAGTTTTTGTTTCATGCGACTCTGAATGTTGGTGATTACATTCGAGGACTTCCGGGGATAGGAATACATAGGTGTCGACTACCTTGAAATTCGAGGGCTTCCTAGCTGAGGAAGACAGAGGTTGCCAACTTCCATGAAGTTGAGGGCTTACAGGGATAGCAAGATAGAGATTCCGATCTTCGTATCGTGGGCTTACCCTGGTGTGGGTAAGACAGACTTGCATGAAAGTATAAATCAAGGGACCTTTATCCAAGGTTGTTAGATACCCTTCTCTTTGGGTTAAAAGACTTATATCTTGTTACTTGTAGTTTTACTACATTATTGTTTCTGCTGCATATTGTATTATAAGGAAATTATAACTTTCTTATAATTCCTTATGTGTACTCTATTCCTTTTAGATTCTATACGCTTTTAGGTAGAATCTCATATTGTAATCTTTAGTTAATGTTTCAATTTCCGGATCCATATTTCTGGAACCTACTTTCGAAATCTATTTCCAATTTTAATAAAGTACATAAGACTTGAAGTTTATAACTTCATTCCTTATTCCAATTTTTCATTTGGTGTTAGAGGTGTTGTGAATTTTCTTAGTTTAACTTTGTAAAACTTAGCTCTTTTCTTTGTTTAAGGAAAACATAGTTATTAGTAACTAACTTTAAAGGTTCCAAAGGAATTTGTAAAGTGTACAATTCACCCCCCCCCCCCTTGTATATTGAGCATGTACATCATTATTTCGATCATAAAATTGGTATCAGAGGTTAGAAACATCATACTCTATACCAATCCTGCAATTGGTATCAGAGCAGGACTCTGATATACTTGTACTCACGTATAAGTTTTTCTTGATCAATTTATCATTCCGTACTTGTCATTCCGAACATTCTCATTCCGAATTTTTTCATTCCGAACATTGTTATTATGAACTTTTTCTACTAACAAGTTTGTGTGCCAAAGGTTATTTTAAGTATGGAAGGAGTTAATGTTGGATCCATTGATAATATAAATCCTACAAGACCACCAATATTTGATGGTAATGACTATGAATACTGGAGATATCCAATGAAAACTTTTGTTATAAATACTGGAGTGGACAACATTTTTATGCTTACTGGAGATTATAAAATTCCAGATAAGGATGTTAAAACTTTCACTAACCAGGAAAAGCAAGAGTATCAACTCAATTATAAGGTACGCAATACCTTACTTTGTTAAATGACTGGAAATATATATAGCAAAATTTCTTCTTGTGAAGTAGCTAATTGTACATGGATGAAGTCAGAGGTTACACACATTGGAAGTTCTAAAGTGATTGAGACTAGGAGGTATATGCTTAGAGCTGAATACCATGGCTTCAATTTTCCTTATGGTGAACAAATTTGTAAAGATCAACAGAGATTTATTACTATAGTAAACAGCTTTCAGTCAATCTGAGAAAAAGTTTTAAATGATGAAGCACTTATGGATAAGATAATTGATATTATACCCAATGAGTGGGAATCCAAAAGAACTGCTATAGATGAGAACAAGAAGGTCACTCAAATTTCTCTTGATGAGTTATTCGGAACTATTCTTCAACATGAAACCAGCATGAAGAGAGATGCTGACAACATCAAAAATAAGAATGGGAATGGGACAGTTGCTTTTAAAACATCCTCAAATCAGATGAAAGATAAGACTCCTGAGAGAGTAACCAGATCAAAGTCTAAGAAAGTAGTTTTCCAATCCGAATCTAGTGAGAGTGAAGTCTCTGAAAATGAGTTATAAAATCTTGGTCGAAGGATGAAAAAGATTGCGGTCAAGAGAAATTTCCAATCCAAGTGTATGAAAAGGGAAAGGAAAGATAGGAAAAATGGAGAAGTCACATGTTATGAATACAAGAGAGCTGGACATATTAGACCAGATTTCCCTTTGCTCAAAAAGAAAGAAAGGAAAGAAAGGCATTCATACTGGAACAGAAAGAAGTATTATAAAGCCAATGCTAAGAACGTTATGAAAGCTAGTGATACCTGGACTATTAGTGATGGTGACTCTTCAGATGAATCTTCTGATTATGAATCATTAGGATAGAAGAATCTTGTTCTTATAGCCAGAATACCTATTGACAATCATTTCTGTATGGCTAAGGTACGGAATACGGAATCATTGACCAATGTATCACTAAATTATATTGATAGTAAGTATTATAACTCCTCAGATAAAGAATCCTCTTCTGATGAAGAAAATACTTTACCTACCTATGAAGAAGTTTCTAGGTTTTCTGAACTTCTTGAGATTGAGAACTCTAAACTCAATAAAAATCATGATAAGGAAAACTCTAGGAATAATATTATTACGAAAGATATAACAAATCTTTATAAGGATCTTGATAGAAAAAATGATGATTTTGAAAGTATTTCAAAAAATATTGAGGATGTATGTTCTGAGAGGAACAAACTTTCTAAAGAGTTAGAAAATGTAATTTCTAAGAAAAGTGTTTTCGAGCCTAGCTATAGTTCTAAATCTGATGATTTTGAAGATAAAAACTTCGTTATCAAACTCAAGTCCGAAATATTTTCCTTAAAGAAGTGTTTATCGAACATTACCCATGGTAAAGAGAATTTATATAAAATGTATTGCCAAATATGACCTTTAAGAAATAAATCTGGATTTGGTTATACCCATGCAAACTTAATTTTTAGTAACAATTATTTTGTTCCTCAATGTGCACCATTTTTTACCAAGGGTCAATGTGGTGGTCACTAGGAAAAGAATTGTTCCTTAAACAAAACCCAATCTCTAGCATTTCACAAAGCTTACTTTTCTAAGAAGATATGGGTTCCTAAAATTTTTCTATCTGGAAATCTCGGATCCAAAAAAGTTTGGATTCCGAAAGTATAATTCTCTTCTTGATTTCAGGAAAATAAAGAGAGTACCAGCAACAACACATGGTACATGGATAGTGAATGTTCCCAGCACATGACTGGTAACAAAAGCTATTTTGAAAATATTATCAAAACGGAAGGAGGAAATGTAACTTTAGGAGATAATGCTAAGGGAGAGATTGTTGGTATCGGTAATATTGTTCTTCAAGGTAAAACCTTGATTTCAAATGTTCTTTTTGTTAATGGTCTTAAGCACAACCTCATTAGCATAAGTCAGTTATGTGATGAAGGTTACCCTGTGAATTTTAGGAATGATAAATTCATAGTTCAAAATTCCAAGGAAGAATTTATTCTCTCACCCAATAGGCAGGAGAATGTTTACACCTTAAATTTAGAAGAACTCAGGAGCCAAGATTTACCTTGCCTAAGTGCAATGGAAGATCATTCCTGGTTATGGCATAGAAGACTAGGTCAATGTAACCTTAAGAACCCTGAACATCACTCTCGTGCAAAACACATAGATATTAGGCCTCACCTTCTTAGGGATCACACACTAAAAGAAGATATTATTCTTCAGTTTATCGGAATGCATGATCAACTTGCTGATATATTCACAAAATCATTGCCTTCTGATAGATTCGAATACATTAAACAGAAGTTTGGAATGATAACCATAAGGTAATCTTTCATAATTAACTTTCTGTTGAAAAATTCTCCTTATAGTAATAAACTCCTTTTCATAGGTGTAGTACATTTGATTGTTAGAGTAACTAAATTTTCAAAGTTAGTTTTTCAAAAAAATTTGGAACTACATTTCCGGAAAGGGAATTTTTGGAACTGAATTTTTCCAGAATGGATATTTTCGTATAGAAAACTTCTGGAATGGAAATTTTTTTACTGAAAACTTTTGAAATGGATAATTTCTTACTGGTGTTTCCGTAACGATATTTTCGTACCGATTTCTTCATAATGAGCTTTTCGTTTTCAAAATTTTGTAATAAAATTTTCATGCTGAAAATCATGTAATGTTTTTCCTTTTTATGTGGTGATTTTTTCGTAGTGAATTTTGCGAACTATGTCTTTTCATAGTAATAAAGTTTTTTTCATAAAAAAGAATATTACCCATTACAAATAATTCTCTTAATCCAATCCGAAAGGTTTGATTTCCTTACTCATGTTTTTGTAATCATACTTTACTTGCAGGGATTTTCTTATATTTTGTTTTCGGATTATGGTTTTCTTAAATCCTTGTTTTAATAAAAACCTAAAAAGATCGGATTCATGTTTTCTTGAGAATTGGATTTCAACCGTCAGATCTGATCTCAACATGTTACCGTCGTTCGATCAACCGAGGAAGATGAATCGTCTTTTTGTTGCCTATATAAAGGGGACCCAAATTCTAGTCCCACATCGTTTTTTCAAGATTCAGTGTCCCAAAGCTCTGCCTCTCTGTTTTAAGGCAGTTCCAATCTTTAGCAAACTCTGTTCCGAACTTCTCAAAAGTCTTCAAATCCAAATATCTGTGGAAGTAGCTTCTCAAGACATGCCTTCTTCTAAGCCGATTTTCAAGTGGATAGTATATAGGGAAGGGTTGGTTCATCCTGATTTCTTCAACAAGAATGATTCTCTTATATCCAAGAACATTATGCTTAATGGATGGGATGATGTTGCTGTGTCCAAGCCCAGAAATCAAGATGATTTTTATTCAGATTTTCTTATAGAGTTCTATGAGACAGTTTCCTTCCTTAAGGAAGATGGTAGGAAGAAGTTTTCATTTAAGTCTTACGGTAAGACTTATAATCTTTCTTATGCCAAGGAAGTCGGCTTGGTAGGGCTGAACAATGAAGGAGAAGCTGAGTTCATCTCTCATGTATTTCCAGATTCAAAGGGAAGCTTCAACAAGGAAAAGGAATTGGAAACTCTCGGAATGTCAGATGACAAGGCTCCGAAGATTGCTACTCTGTCTATAAATTTTTGGATTCTAGAATTATGGGTACAATGCCTTATCGTACCGATAAAGGGTGGAAAAGATAGTCTGAAGATGAGCGAGATCTATATCCTAGATTTTCTGATAAATATAAGGATGTTTAATCTAATGAAACACATTCTTATTACCATTGAGAATGTTAAGAAACGGAATCTGAGAGCTCGGATCACAATGCTTCCAGCAATCATCTCGAAACTAATAGTTCGGTGCCTTGATTCTTTAAAGAAGGATTGAAAATCTAAGCCAGGAGTTTGCAAGATTATGTTGGTGAGTGATGGTACCATGAAAAGGATGGATATAGTCTTTGACAAAAAGACTGGTTAGTTTATTGATTTAACTCCTCAAGAAGAAGCGGTTCCGAATGTTGGTGAACCTGAATCCTCTAAGCCAGTGAGGAAGAGAATGTTGAAAGAAGTTGTAGGTGAAGCATAGAATCCCAAATCCAATGATGTTCATTCTGCACCTCCAAAACTGAAGAAGAAGAAAGCTTACCCTGATGAGGTAGTTGCTAAGTAGAGGGAAATCAAAGAGAAGAGAGTGCAAGGAGAGCCCCAGTTTGGCTTGGATCCTGCGGAGGCTAAGGCCTTGAAGTAAAGAACATCGGATGAGATTGAAAAACAAGTGAATGAAAAGAAGCTCAAGAAGAAGATGTTTAAAGCTAAGGTAGTTCAGACATTATTGAAGTTTAATGAGAAGGCCTCCGGAAACATTCCCATTCTGAGATCTTTTTCTTTGGAATCTCTACCTAAGACTCTAGGAAGAAACTTTGTCACTACGGAAGAGGCAGTTGCTAAGCCTGTTGAGGAATTTGAGAAAATTGAACAAGTGGAAGAGGAAGAAGCAGTCGATGAAGGTAGTGGTGATACCGGAGATGTTTTGAAGCATGTAGGTGATTATAAGGGGACACCATTGGAACATTTGTCGCTCCGAACTTCAGAAGCTGAATCATCAAAGTTAGTCACTCCAGGGAAGGATAGGGATGAAGGAGAACAAGAATTAGCCTATCATGCAGTGGAAGAACAACTTCTACATGATGTTTCTCAAATAGAGAATATAGAGGATGGTGCTCAAAAAGTTATTGATGATGAAGAAATTTTTTTTCAAGTGTCTAACAGTGAAAAGAGAACTCCAGAACAAGACTCCATTCCAAAAAAGGACAAGGGAAATCAACTCATTGTTGATACCCCGAGCTCAGTGTCTATGAATAGAAGGGAACTTGGTAGTTATTCAAAGAGAAAGCTTGAGAAAATTGAAGAAGAAAATTTTCCAAGAAAAGTCTCGGATTCGGAGTCATCTTCGTTGGGGCATGACTTTGTTGTTCAATCATTAATGAAGTTGGTGGGTACTATTCCGACTTTTTCAAATATTGATTCAAGATGTCAGATGCTCCAACAAGCTTTGAATTAGAAAACAGACTCAGTATCCATGGTCATGGAAAAATGTGTTGAGATTGAGGCTCAGTTAAAAACTTTTCTTGTCGTCTATGAAGACCACAAAAGTTATTATAAGATAATGACTAGTTGGTCGAGGAAAACTGTATAAGAGATGAGGATCTTTGATGAATTCCAAGATAATGTTAAGGATGCTTTTGAGAGAGAAGACAGGAAGATAAATGAGATTACTTCTTCCTTTGAAGAAAAGTTGATAGCCGAGTAGAATTTCCGGATTCATGAAGTCAGAGATCTGAATGGGAAGCTGAATTCTATTGCTCAAAACTGGAAGTATGAAAGGGATCATTGGATTGAGTTTGATGAGAAGTTGTTAAAGCAAGAACAAATATTGAAGGTTCTGGAAGAAAAGCTTCTAGTCCAGGATGAAAAGATTGATGCTCAAAGTGCATGAATAGTTGTGTTAGAGAAGCAAGCTGAGGAAGACTATAAAGACTTGAAGAAGATAAAAACTATTCTTAAGGGTCTTATGGGAAAGGAAAAAGATTCAAAATAGACAAATCTGATCTTTTTTTGTATCTTAACTCCCTTTTTGTTGAACTTTCAAACTTAATGAAAACTGTGCTTGCTCATCTCTTTTTTTGTTCTTACTAGTTTTTCATGTACTTTGTCATATTTTCCATTCCCTAGAATTCTTTTTGAAAATCACAATGGGGGGGAAGGAAAAGAACCCTAATAAAGGTGGAAAAGGAAAAAGAATCTGAACAAAGGATGAGAAAGAAAAAGAATTCTAATAGAGTTTTTCTAAGGGGGATTTTTTCATTAAAAAATACATTCTTATTCTTAATGAAATATCATTCCGAAAATCTAGAATATGATCCTTAGAGTTTTAAAGCCTATGGGATAGTTAGTCGTATTCATTAACATCCATAAGCAATGGGAGATAAGCCTTAATGTTTTCATTCTTCTTAGACTTTGTTTTTCGTAAGGATGTTTTTGATTTCCAAAAAGAGGGAGATTGTTGAGTCAATAAGGTTTTCCTTATGAATTTTCCATTCCTTCTTGTTTTGAAAATCATAAACACGTTATCTTTAAAGAAAATCACTTTTATAAGGATAATCGATTTTATAAGGAAAATTGATTTTATAAGGAAAGTTTCTTTTATAAGGAAGATCGCTTTTATAAGAAAAATTATCCTTATCATATTTTCATCCATATATTTCTTAAGTATAAGATTATAATTCATTTCTATATTCTCGGAATTGTTTGAAACTTTTATTTGAAGCATTCTTTTTAGGCTCTGAATTCTTGATGAGAACTGTAATAAAGTTTCACTCCAAATTCTGGATGAGAACTGTACTGAAGTTTCACTCCAAATTCTGGATGAGTACTGTAATGAATATTCATTCCGAATTCTGGATACGAACTCTGATAAAGTTATAATCCGAATTCTAGATACGAATTCTAATGAAGTTCGACATGGAATTCTCATTACAAATTCTGATGACGTATTCTCATTACGAATTCGGTTGACGATTTCTCATTTCGAATTCTCATTCCGAATTCACCTATTAAACAGAATATGATCATCTTTTCTTTATACACTCCGAATTTATTTAGACTCTAAAAATTATTTTTGGTTAGACTCTGAAAATTCATTTTGCTTACACTTTTATAATTTGTCTACTCTTTGACATTTTGTTTACACTCCAAACCATCACTCCAAACGTTTGAGTTAGACATAAAATGATGTTGTACATTCTGTTACACTTGTTTTGTTATAAAACGATGTCGTCTTTTCTGTTATAAACTAACCGTTGGTTAAGTTACACGTGTATAGGTCCCTCCGACTTTTAAGGAAAATATGACCGTTGGAAAGGAGGCTGACCTTGCCTATAAATAGGAGCTCATTTGAAAGAGCTCATAACGACATAGAAGTTGATCGATCTAGAGTCCACACGCTGCTAAGGTGATTTCTTGAGAGAGATTAATCTTTTCAGGCCATGTTCATACTGAACTGCTCGTTCAATTTTTTCTTCGTGCGACTCCGAATGTTGGTGATTACATTCGAGGACTTCCGGGGATAGGAAAACAGAGGTGCCGACTACATTGAAGTTCGAGGGCTTCCTTTCTGAGGAAGATAGAGGTTTCTAACTACATTGAATTTGAGGGCTTGTGGGGATAGTAAGACAGAGATTCCAATCTTCTTATCGAGGGATTACCCTGGTGTGAGTAAGATAGACTTTCTTGAAAGTATAAATCAACGGAAATTTATCCAAGGTTTTTGGATACCCTTCTATTTGGGTTAAAAGACTTATATCTTGATACTTGTAGTTTTACTACTTGATTGTCTCCTCTGCATATTGTATTGTAAGGAAAGTATAACTTTCTTATACTTCCTTACTTGTACTCTGTTCCATTTAGATTCTATACGCTTTAAGGTAGAATCTCATATTGTAATCTTTAGTTAAAGTTTCAATTTATGGATGCATAATTCTGGAACCTACTTTCGGAATCTCTTTCCAGTTTTAGGCAAGTACATAGGACTTGATGTTTATAACATCATTCCTTATTCCATGTTTTCAATTGGTGTTAGAGGTGTTGTGAATTTGCTTAGTTTAAGTTTGTTAAACTTATATCTTTAATTTATTTAAGGAAAACATAGTTATTCGTAACTAACATCAAAGGTTCCAAAGGAATTTTTAAAGTGTACAATTCACCCCCCCCCCTCTTGTATATTGAACATCTACATCATTATTTTGATCTTAAAAATCCTCGTGGGTACATGTCGCGGAGGCATCCTGTAAAGAAACAAGATGTGTAATGGTCAATGAGTATATCTGGATAGCTAACACCAAGGATATGGAAGGCACAACTCATTCCTATATGATGCATGTACCTTTTATTTCTCCGCAACTAGTGTTTTCATGAACCAGGTCGAAAAGCAGGCTATCAGAGTCCTGGTGTATGGATACATCGGCCGCTGCAACAACACTGGGGTCTCTGACCTGAAAGCCGAACCCGAAACACTCAACACTTTTCACCCCAACCAAACTCACAGACTCTTGGTCCGAAGGTAGAACCGACCACCTTTGATACCACTATGTCATGACCCATCCCAGTGGGGCCTGCGTCGTGACTCCCCAAGCCCGCCTCTAATAGGCCAGGGGATGGAGACTAGAACCGAGTAGGCATATCACTAGATTGGGAGGCATTGCCTATGTACCTATACACACACATCTCCAAGTCCACAAATGCTGAAATGTAAAACACTAAGGAACAAAAAAATGCATGCATACAAGTAATCCCAACCAACAGAGTACGAAAAAAGGTAGAGTACTGTAAAAGTAAATTATGCCAGAATACAAGCCCACCAAAAGTAAGAGTCCGAAAAACAGAAAATTCCAACATGTAAGCACAATGGTACTGGGACTGCTGCTCATAGCTGTAGGAACGCGACGGCCTGTAGGAAACTCAGAAAGCTCGGTCATGTCCTGGTCCACCCTGGACTCTGTCAAAAGGCTGCTCGTCTTCACAAGACACCAGACATGCGGGAAAAGCCCATGCATGGGTGAGTATAACAATACTCAGTAGAGGACCCCGAAAACCACAAAGCAGTACACAAAGTAAAGGTACAGTCATATATGAACAATATATGTTTACAGAACATATAAAAAACCAGATATACTCAAATCCCAGACCCGAGGTATAGAAAAAAGTCACACAACCGCATACCCCCGCAAGGGATTCCGTCCGAAGATTCCGTGATGCGCTTGATCCAGGAGAACACACTACACGAGTCTTATTGTTCTGATGACGTCCGTATGAGAAGTGATTTTCATCGGGAACCGTCACAAGATACAGCTACACTCATTACAGGAGACACACTCTTGAGTGGGAAATATCTTGATACACAGATGAGGATCACTTCCAGGGCCATGGCGGATACCACGACTCATCCAGAATTCACCTGCTAGGTAGAGGATCAATGCCCGGAAAACTTGGTCACGCTGATGCCTGACTCTACCTAGTGTCTGGAATGGATAGAGGATCTCGATCTGGGCCTCTCGGATGGATGTCTGACTCTATCATAGTAAAGTCCTGATGAAGGGATCATAAACCGGTGTGAGGGAAAGATGCATGACCTTCAGGGGAAAAGAAGAAGGGCACTAACCAAAACGAAAGATGTTCAAGGCATGGTGAACAAAAGGACCAATCCGTTCTCCAAAAAGTACACGGCGTATAGAAATGATACATGCCGTGTTCTTTGACCCTGGTTACTGCCCACGTACAGTGGCCCATGTCGTGAGGCTGGTCATGTAGAAAACATTATACATGGCATGTAGTACGGAGTACACGCCGTGTCTGGGTCACTGGGGTTGGCTCCATGTACTCTGGCCATGTGCCCGTACACGGTCACCAACCCATGTACCCCAACCCGTGCAATAGGCACACGGGGTGACCTGCGCTGGTGACCTCACCTGGCCCAGTGAGGGAGTACATGGTCGTGTACTCCATCCTGTGACCGTGTATCCCCGGGATACACGCCGAGCTCGGCGTAGCCGCCTCTGCCGAGCTGTACATGTCGTTCCGCCTAAAGCCGTGTAGAGCATCCTGTGTCTATGTACCACCTGAAGTACACGCCATGCTTTGGGGAAGGTCCAACATGCCGTTTGACCGGGGTCACATGCCATGTGATCCTTCTATGACCTCGAAACCCTAGCCACCATCATCAGAACTACACGGTGTGTTCTTCGAGTGTACACGCCGTGTATTCTGGAAATTTCCAGAAATGCGGACCTCCACCATCGCACCTCCCGTTGTGCTCTGATCATTGATCTGACCATCCAATTGCCACGAAACCATCAGGTCTTGGTCCCCCCGACACCAAGAAGCTGTTGTCGTCGTTTTCGGGCCTCTGATCGGCTCTGAAAACATTATTGATCTTCACGTGCGAAGAATGCTCGAAGAACTCCATTTCCGATCTGGTCCGATTTGTCGGACACCATCGCCGCCGCACCTCCACAAGAACGTTGCGATGTCGAACCTTCGGTTTGGGATCGTTGTGTCACAGAACGGATGCTCAATGATCCATTGTTTGTCACCCTGCGAAGAACATGAAGAACGCGCAGGGAAAGGAGGAAGAGATCCAAATAAACAAATTGAGGAATGAACCTCCGCCGTCGTTCGTTACGGCATTGATCCACACCTGTTAATAGGTTTAAACGGATAAGAGATCAACATGAATATAATGCATGGATTAATTGCCCAAAATAATCCCAAAGAAAACCCTCCCACAAGAACGTACGGATCCGTGAATCAACCTGTTCGTTGTTGATCCGCGTTCGTTGTTTAAATTCAAATACAGGGAAAAGAAAAATCAAAACAACAACCCCTACGTTTTGAAAGGATTGATCGTTGACGATGAAGCCATGTTGTCATTGTCAAAGTGATCCTTCAATGTCGGCGCAACGATCCTTGGATTCTATCCATCGTCGTTCATCGTCGAGAATTTCTCCAACACCTCACGGATTCGGCAGAGGTTCTTATGAAGCCTTGCCAACGATCAACAATTGCTTAACCCATTAAAAAGGGAAACCAGTTGACATTTAATTACGCGGAATCATTAATGAAATTGAATTTCCATTTTGAAGTTATTATGATGTGTCATTAATTTAGGAACCAGCTGCACTGTCGTCATGCTGCAGCAGATGTTTCCCTAAAAGAAAATAAAATAAACTGGTTAATTTATTTTATTTTATTTTTTACTTAAAACGTCCGAAAATTAACCATTTTCCCTCGACCCACGCCGGTTGAGGTTAGCCTCATTCTCAGGTAGAATCGTTGTCCCGGATGTAATAGTGCTCTCAGATTTTTAATCTGAGCATCCATTTGGAAACTGCCACAACCTGGCACAAGTGCCGACTCACTTAACTAAAACAAGTTCAAACCAGCATTCCGGGCTCACTGGACATCGGAATGATGTGCCGTCTCCGCGCCCGGTCTCAAAATAATTCCATATAATATTTAAAAATGATAAACAGAAAAATATGAGACATTACATCTATCTTATACGTGATTTATTTTATGGATTTAATAAAACATACACACAAATAAATGGTCTAATATGAAATGATATAATTAAAATAAATGTATTATGTATAGTTTTTTATTAGAAAATGGTAAATACTTGTACTGAAATACCATTAATATTGTCAATAAATTTAAATAATAATGTAATAATATATATAATAAGAAAACCCTCTTGTTAATGTTATGAAATTAATACTTAAATCATTGAAATTAATTTGAACCCATAGTTAATGTGTCGTTTCAACCACTTTTGATGGAATTTTCAGTTATTAGTATGACATAACTCTGATAGTGGGACAACTTAATAAAATTTTTATTTGCTTTAATGGGATTAGTCTAACCAATAAAACTTTTAGGCATATTTTGAGGAAAACTTAATCATGATTAGTAGATAGGGGATTCCACTCAGTATTCAATGGATTTTCCATTTTTATATTGGCATGGCGACATACCTAATTAGTTTTATATTATTTCCAAGGCCTTTTTCTTGATTATATATTGGGAAATTGGTATCCTTGACATTAGAAATTCCACAAGATGGGGGGTTTCAAGTTCAATGAAGTGGTTCATCAGGACATGTTAAAATAGTTGTATAATAATTGAAATTAAAATTATTATATCTCACATAATTTTTATTCATGAAATGTAATATAATATGCACTTTTATCTCTATACAAAAATTAAATGTTTATCAACCACGTTTTCCCTAAAGAAAGTTCAAATGAAATTCAAACTATTTACTAGAAGTAACTTCAAGGAATAATTTAGATTCTATGAGTTAAGTTTCTCCCAAAAAAGAAGTATTGCCTGGTATTTTCTTTAATCCCTAAAAACCCTAATAAAGATGCAGGTGATGAGGAGTTCATTATCTTTAAAAAAACCTTATGGATGCAATAGATGATCATTATTTAATGTTCTCATCCTTGTCTAATAAACTCAAGGGGTCACATGAAAACTTTGATGCCTATAAAATAATCCAATGAATCCATGATATTTATACAAATAGAGAAATAATAGAAATTTTTTGATCTATATGGTGATATTCATGAGAATCCAATGAAAAGGGGCGATAGTTGGGCCTTATGTAGTCAAAATTATTTACAGCATTGAGATTTTGAAGGTTATAATGTTTATGATATATGAAGAGATACACTCCAAAATCATTCTTTAATCACTCCCTTAGAGATTATTCTGTATTGTTCTCAATTTTAATATGAACAACATATAGAATCATCTCCCAAGTATTCTCACTAAATTTCACTAGGTTGAACACGATATGATGTTTGAAAATACTTTTTGTCATAGGTGAATAAAAATAAATTCCATTAAATGATGTCCATAACTAACTCCTGGGCTAGTGGTTCTATACAATGTATTAATAATGAGAGGGGGAAATGGAAAGGAATGGAACAATATGCTATCATTTTACCATGAGGGATGAAGTTCCATCGGAGGAAACGTTGAACCAAAATAGAAAAGGGAGGGTTTCATTCATGTGAGTTCATAATTAAGTGCAATCTATGTGTTTCTATAAATTTCTTATTAGACCCAATAAATAGTTATCACATGTGTATTAATATATAGGAACTATAGAGATTCATGAAGTTTTCTTGTGGTTAGGTAGACCAATTAGAAACCAATCGAGTTATACATACTATGGTTGATATTTTCTACTGCCACCTCACGTTTCAAACTAGAATGATCATGGCTAAAAAATATTGTTATTATTTTTTTTGTAAAAAAAATTATATTTCACCATCCGTACATGATATATATGGATTTATTTTCAATTTTGGAAATAGGTTCTATTTATTTTATAAAGAGAGAAGTTTTTTGGTAAGAATATTTAAATAATGGTCTTCATGTTTTAGATTATATAAACATGTAATGTAAATAGATAATAAAATTATTTCACAAGACTTACACCACACTCATCAAGGGCGACAGTCACTAATAACAATATATTTTTTTTTACCCAGATTACACCAAGATAAATAATTAAAATCATTTGATCTAATACAACTAGGTCTATGGAATGCTTGTTTGTGAGAAAAGATGCATAAATACCTATTTTTTGGAAATGTTTAAATTGCAACTGAGATTCTTGAGTTAGTTCATACCGATGTGTATAGAACATTTCTATTTGAAGCATGAGGTGATTAATCTAATTTCATAACTTATATAGTTGTATTTAAAATATATAGATTTGACAACTTAGTGAGGTATAAGAAATATTGTTTTAATCGATTCCAATAATATAAGAATTATTTTGGGAACTATATTGGTAAGAATATTTTGTCGCTCTACTAAAATATTTTCAGTGAATATCTTAATAAATATTTCATTGATTATTTGTTTGAGTTTGGGATTCTACCCCAACTCAAACCTCTTCATACACCAGAATGGAACTGTGTTTTTAAAAGGAGGAACCATACCAATTTATACATAGTGAGATCAATTATGGGACGAGCAATTATTCAGTTATTATTATGGGGATATTAATTCTTGAAAATTTTAAAAATTATAAATTTATTTTCCACTAATATGAAAAAGTATATTCTATATGAACATTATTAAAAAAATAAACCCATGTTGTCACATGTATGAGTTTTGTAAGTAAAAACATCTATTACGTTTTTTTCAGGAAATAAACATTCACCATGATTCACTGGGTGTATATTTATAGGTTACCCCATGGAAACAAGGGGTATCACTTATATATCCTCTTAGATAAGAAGGTTGTGGTTGAATGACCCCCAAAATTCATTCTGAGGGATCATACCTCTAAAATTAATAGTTGGAGTAATGTTGAAATCAAAAAATTAATGGATAAAGATATGTAAGGGATAATGTAAGAATAGATTCAAAAATTTACCTTGGAATATGACATTCAAGAAACACATGAACTGCATATTTTTATAATAGAGGTTATAGAACATAAAAAATATGGTTTTCTAGCCATTGAGGCTGGTGGATTCTTGTTAGTTGATAATAATGATCATGTAACCATTAATGAAGATTTAATAAGAACATAAGATATTAATTATAATTAACCTATGAGTTATTAAATTGACTCCATATATAAAAAACAATTGAATTTTTTGTAATATACTCCAATTCATATTATTACCATTGGTTAAAAATGGGTATTCAAGAGAAAAATAGTTACTTATAGAGAAGTCAGCACTAATAAGGACTGACTGGTTGTAAAAGGATTCAAGCCACATCAAGGAATAGACTATGGTCAACCAGTTTCAGTGATAAAATGTATCATAATTCAACATTAAATTGTAGTTATACTTACTATTAGATTTTTCAAATGTATGTAAAAACTTCAATCCCTAATGAAGACATTCAGGTAGATATCACTATGATGAAACTGGAAAGGTTTATGTCTCCGAAAGATGAAAAAAAGTATTCAAATTACGGTGATTCATTTTTGGATTAATGAATGTATCCAAGTCATAAACATTAAATTAGATAAATCCATAATAGAATTTGGTTTGAGTATGAATAAATTTGATCCCTCTATCTATAAGGATTTTACTGAGAGTGTATTCATTTTGATAATATTGTATGTCTATGGTATACTACTAAATGTAAATTAAATTATAGTATTACTATCAATTAAATCATGGATAATTTTATACTTCTACATCGAGAACATAGTTGAATCATATTATATTATTATGATTAAGATCCATCATGATAAATCCAAGAGGCTACATATGTTACCACCCAATCTTTTACCCATTGAATTTCTCCCTTATTATAGTAATTTTAAATATTATAAATCATATGAAATCACATAGAGACCCTAATAAATCCTTTATAAATGGAGAATTAATAAAATAAGAAGTATTATTATATGTTAAGGAAACTATACCGATTAAATAAGAACATGACCTCATGAATTGTAATATAAACCTTATGAGTAGTAAATCAGAATAATGAAAATTAACCTTACCCATAAAGGTATAAATAAAATATAGGAATCTTATAAATGAATTTATGGTATAATATTATCATATTTAAATTAAATAAATGTTTTAAAAATTATTAATTAATTGTTGTTATTTTTGTAAGTCATAAATATTTAATTATAATTATATAAATAATTTAACAACTTCAAAGAAACTTTTTTTCATAAAATATATTCAAAAAATTAATATTTTTATTTCTCTTGATCTTATGATAATATTATGATACATTAGGTAATTTTTCAAAGTTTTATAAACTCAGTTATAATTTTAACATTTGTATTTTTCAAGTAAATGGTTATTTTAATTATAAACTAAAATTCTCATATTTTGATAACTATTTTCATAAAATGGAGTTCATTTTTTAATTCTACACATCAGAAAATGGTAAAAAAAAAATTTGAATTTTTTAAAATAAATGAAATTTTTTGTGAATAGTTAAATACGATAATCTGTGATAAAATCTAAATACATGAATTTGAGATTCATATATAATGCATGGATTATTTGAGCCAAAAATAATGAACAATAATTCATTATTTTAATGTATTTACAAACAATTCTCAAACTATTCATATTCTTGAGCCAAATCAATAAACTAATGATTAAAATAATGATAAAACACCACCTCTCTTCCACTATGAGTACCACCCCAGACTAAATCTTTTCATCACACCTTCAATGATTTTAAACATGTCAAAACTCAACCAAATCATCTTTTAAAGACCCATCCCTATGTCCTGGAGCCCTCAGGCTCCTCAAAATTTCAAAACATTTTACATAATGAGGTTCTCAAGGAGGATAATTCAAGAGGTAAAATCCTCTTTCTTTTTGTTTAATTTCTTTTCAAGTTATTTTATTTTCTTATTCTATTCTCACCATCCCTAATCTCAATGTAATTATTACACCATTATAGTACATATACTGGAATTATATCATTTTAATGGAATATCAACTATTAAGCTCCTTCAACGTTCTCTTTTATTATAAAAATGAAATTAGTGCTTATGATGTTTCAATTTACTGACATCATGGGTGATGCACTTTCATTTTCAATTAACACATTCAAGGTTGTTAATAAAACCATTTTTTTGGTCAAAAAATTTAAAATTTATTTTACTACCATCATTATGTTCTAGAAGTAACATAAATACATACATAATAATGATAAAACAAAACGATTTCATTATGATTGAATAACTGCCAAAATATTCCTAAAACAATCATCATTAACTTTTATATAATGATTCATCCTCATACCACTTAAAAAAATTCTTTATAAGACCATTTATGTATGACCAGATGTTTTATCAATGTAATTGCCTTGTTATAATAATGGCATAGAGTATAATAGCATTTATAAACACATTGACATATAATGATACTAAATACTAGGTGACCACTAATCATAACATTTCCACTTCTATATTTTGAATTTCAAAAATCTGACATACACAGTTGTGTTTAGGGTGTTTTTTGGGGTCTGATGGAACAAAAAAAAATGTTTTGATGAATATTAATCTACCCTTATTAATATTAATATAACCCTTATGAATATTTAATCATTCAAGTGAATAGTAATCTCACCCATTAATGTATAAATAATATTTAAACATCTTATAAGTTATAATATTACCATAGTAAAAGTATTGGTATTTGTTTAGTCATAAATATTTAATTAATTATAACTAATTAATTTAAATTAAAATTTATTTTACTAAAATGTTTTCGTAATTTAACAGTTTTATGTGCTCTACTTTTAGGATAATTTTATAAGAACTTAAGTAATATTTAAAATCATTATAAAACCGGTTATTATTTTAAAATCTATATTTTTATGTAAATTATGATTTAAATAAAAAACTAAAATAAACATATTTAGGAAAATATTTTTGAAAAAATGGATTTAATTTTTGGGTTCTACACATCGAAAAAACTTTATGGTGAATTTTTTGTATTTTTATAAAATAATAGAACTTTTGATAAATAGTGAAATATGGTAATTTACTGTATATATATATATATTAAGGGTTAACCACACTATTCCTAGCATCATCATTGATGTCATCACCCTTGGATAAAACTCACATGAACTAATAACTATTTTTGTCTTGGAATCATAACTATTTCTTGTCTTATGAAAAAAATAATAAACTAGTGATTACAATATTAAGAAAACCCTCCTCCCCTACGCTATAAAAACCATCAACACTCTCTTCTTCTCTTCGCTCCTCTCAAGCCTTGTGCCTTGTCTAAATTCTACTAAAATAACTCCCCAATATCCCAAACCCCCATGTTAATAATCCCTTTGTATCATCAAAAAACCAAATCCTATTCCCTTAGGAGGCTCTCAAGGAAGGTTAATTAAAGGGGTAAATTCCACTTTTCAAATCATTTACATTCCTTTCAAGTTCCTTTGTTTTCATTTTTATCATTACCTCCCCCCATTAAAATTTTATAAAAACTCCAGCACATTATATGTAATATAATTTAGTTATGATAATTGAATACGTTATTATCATCTCTCCTTTACCCTTTTATTATACTAATAGTAAGAACACCATTATAGATGTGTTAATTTACCACATTAATGGATGATGGGTTTTCTATTTCGATTATAGTATTCAATTCTGGTAATTAATCCATTATTATGTTGGAACTAGAATATATTATATGAATTATGTATCATCTATGGTAATTTAATCAATTTGTACCCATGGTTTTTATTTTTAAAACAAAATGTGTTCGTTGTGATCAAAAAAATTCCAATTAACCCAAAAGTTCATCATTAATGTTTATTATAATGATTAAAATTAACTCCATGAAACGAAATTAAATTCAAAACCATATAACCTTCTATATTTTAAATTATATAACTCCAATTCTAGACAACCATCTTCATTTTACATGATATTTTTTCATGTATATAAGTAAACTGGTCACGAAACAAACAAACCCGAACAATGAAATTGAACCTCATAACCAATCAAAAAGGTTAATAATGAACTAAAAAAGGTTATAAAAAATCAATTAAATCTAAAATAGGTTAGGTTATTATTAATTAATTAATCTAATTTTATTATTCAGGTCATTAAAAATCCTCGTGGGTACATGTCGTGGAGGCATCCTGTAAAGAAACAAGATGTGTAACGGTCAATGAGTATATCTGGATAGCTAACACCAAGGAAATGGAAGGCACAACTCATTCCTATATGATGCATGTACATTTTATTTCTCCGCAACCAGTGTTTTCATGAACCAGGTCGAAAAGCAGGCTATCAGAGTCCTGGTGTATGGATACATCGGCCGCTGCACCAACACTGGGGTCTCTGACCTGAAAGCCGAACGCGAAATACTCAACACTTTTCACCCCAACCAAACTCACAGACTCTTGGTCTGAAGGTAGAACCGACCACCTCTAATACCACTATGTCACGACCCATCCCAGTGGGGCCCGCGTCGTGACTCCCTAAGCCCGCCTCTAATAGGCCAGGGGCTGGAGACTAGAACCGAGTAGGTATATCACAAGAATGGGAGGCATTGCCTATGTACCTATACACACACATCTCCAAGTCCACAAATGCTGAAATGTAAAACACTAAGGAACAAAAAAATGCATGCATACAAGTAAACCCAACAAATAGAGTACGACAAAATGTAGAGTACTGTAAAAGTAAACTATGCCAGAATACAAGCCCACCAAAAGTAAGAGTCTGAAAAACTGAAAATTCCAACCTGTAAGCACAATGGTACTGGGACTGCTGCTCATAGCTGTAGGAACGCGACGGCCTGTAGGAAACTCAGAAAGCTCGGTCATGTCCTGGTCCACCCTGGACTCTGTCAAAAGGTTGCTCGTCTGCACAAGACACCAGACATGCGGGAAAAGCCCATGCAGGGGTGAGTATAACAATACTCATTAGAGGACCCCGAAAACCACAATGCAGTACACAATGTAAAGGTACAGTCATCTATGAACAATATATGTTTACAGAACATATAAAAAAAAACTAGATATACTCAAATCCCAGACCAGAGGTCTAGAAAAAAGTCACACAACCGCATACCCCCGCAAGGGATTCCGTCCGAAGATTCCGTGATGCGCTTGATCCAGGAGAACACACTACACGAGTCTTATTGTTCTGATGACGTCTGTCTGAGAAGTGATTTTCGTCGGGAACCGTCACAAGATACAGCTACACTCATTAAAGGAGACACACTCTTGAGTGGAAAATATCTCAATACACAGATGATGATCACTTCCAGGGCCATGGAGGATACCACGACTCATCCAGAATTCACCTGCTAGGTAGAAGATCAATGCCCGGCAAACTTGGTCACGCTGATGCCTGACTCTACCTAGTGTCTGGGATGGATAGAAGATCTCGATCTGGGCCTCTCGGATGGATGTCTGACTCTATCATAGTAAAGTCCTGATGAAGGGATCATAAACCGGTGTGAGGGAAAGATGCATGACCTTCAGGGGAAAAGAAGAAGGGCACTAACAAAAACGAAAGATGTTCAAGGCATGGTGAACAAAAGGACCAAGCCGTTCTCCAAAAAGTACACGGCGTGTAGAAATGATACATGCCATGTTCTCTGACCCCGGTTACTGCCTGCATAAAACGGCCCATGTCGTGAGGCTGGTCATGTAGAAATCACTATACATGGCATGTAGTACGGAGTACACGCCGTGTCTGGGTCACTGGGGCTGGCTCCATGTACTCTGGCCATGTGCCCGTACACGGTCACCAACCCATGTACCCCAACCCGTGCAATAGGCACACGGGGTGACCTGCGCTGGTGACCTCACCTGGCCCAGTGAGGGATTACATGGTCGTGTACTCCATCCTATGACCGTGTATCCCCGGGATACACGCCGAGCTCGGCGTAGCCGCCTCTGCCGAGCTGTACATGTCATTCCGCCTAAATCCGTGTAGAGCATCCTGTGTCCGTGTACCACCGGAAGTACACACCATGCTTTGGGGAAGGTCCAACATGCCGTTTGACCGGGGTCACACACCATGTGATCCTTCTCTGACCTCAAAACCCTATCCACCATCATCAGAACTACATGGTGTGTTCTTCGAATGTACACGCCGTGTATTCTGGAAATTTCCAGAAATGCGGACCTCCACCGTCGCACCTCCCGTTGTGCTCTGATCATTGATCTGACCATCCAATTTCCACAAAACCTTCAAGTATTGGTCCCCCCGACACCAAGAAGCTGTTGTCGTCGTTTTCGGGCCTCTGATCGGCTCCGAAAACATTATTGATCTTCCCGTGCGAAGAATGATCGAAGAACTCCATTTCCGATCTGGTCCGATGTGTCGGACGCCATCGCCGCCGGACCTCCACGAGAACGTTGCGATGTCGAACCTTCGGTTTGGGATCGTTGTGTCGCAGAACGGATGCTCAATGATCCATTGTTCGTCACCCTGCGAAGAACACGAAGAACGCGCGGGGAAAGGAGGAAGAGATCCAAATAAACAAATTGAGGAATGAACCTCCGCCGTCGTTCGTTACGGAGTTGATCCACTCCCGTTAATATGTTTAAACGGATAAGAGATCAACATGAATATAATGCATGGATTAATAGCCCAAAATAATCCCAAAGAAAACCCTCCCGCAAGAACGTACGGATCCGTGAATCAACCTGTTCGTTGTTGATCCACGTTCATTGTTTAAATTCAAATACAGGGAAAAGAAAAATCAAAACAACAACCCCTACCTTTTGAAAGGATTGATCGTTGACGATGAAGCTGTGTTGTCATTGTCAAAGTGATCCTTCAATGTCGGTGCAATGATCCTTGGATTCTATCCGTCGTCGTTCGTCGTCGAGAATTTCTCCAACACCTCGCGGATTCGGCCGAGGTTCTTATGAAGCCTTGCCAACGATCAAAAATTGCTTAACCCATTAAAAAGGGAAACAAGTTGACATTTAATTACGCGGAATCATTAATGACATTGAATTTCCATTTTGAAGTTATTATGATGTGTCATTAATTTAGGAACCAGCTGCACTGTCGCCATGCTGCAGCAGATGTTTCCCTAAAAGAAAATAAAATAAACTGGTTAATTTAATTTATTTTATTTTTTACTTAAAACGTCCGAAAATTAACCATTTTCCCTCGACCCACGCCGGTTGAGGTTAGCCTCATTCTCAGGTAGAATCGTCGTCCCGGATGCAATGGTGCTCTCAGATTTTTAATCCGAGCAACCGTTTGGAAACTGCCACAACCTGGCACAAGTGCCGACTCACTTAACTAAAACAAGTTCAAACCAGCATTCCGGGCTCACTGGACATCGGAATGATGTTCCGTCTCCGCGCCCGGTGTCAAAATAATTCCATATAATATTTAAGAATGATAAACAGAAAAATATGAGACATTACATCTATCTTATACGTGATTTATTTTATGGATTTAATAAAACATACACACAAATAAATGGTCTAATATGAGATGATATAATTAAAATAAATGTAGTATGTATAGTTTTTTATTAGAAAAAGGTAAATACTTGTACTGAAATACGATTAATATTGTCAATAAATTTAAATGATAATGTAATAATATATATAATAAGAAAACCCTCTTGTTAATGTTATGAAATTAATACTTAAATCATTGAAATTAATTTGAACCCATAGTTAATGTGTCGTTTCAACCACTTTTGATGGAATGTTCAGTTATTAGTATGACGTAACTCTGATAGTGGGACAACTTAATAAAATTTTCATTTGCTTTAATGGGCTTAGTCTAACCAATAAAACATTTAGGCATATTTTGAGGAAAAATTAATCATGATTAGTAGATAGGGGATTCCACTCAGTATTCAATGGAGTTTCCATTTTTATATTGGCATGGCGACATACCTAATTAGTTTTATATTATTTCCAAGGCCTCTTTCTTGATTATATATTGGAAAATTGGTATCCTTGACATTAGAAATTCCACAAGATGGGGGGTTTCAAGTTCAATGAAGTGGTTCATCAGGACATGTTAAAATAGTTGGATAATAATTGAAATTAAAATTATTATATATCACATAATTTGTATTCATGAAATGTAATATAATATGCACTTTTATCTTTATACAAAAATTAAATGTTTATCAACCATGTTTTCCCTAAAGAAAGTTCAAATGAAATTCAAACTATTTACTAGAAGTAACTTCAAGGAATAATTTAGATTCTATGAGTTAAGTTTCTCCCAAAAAAGAAGTATTGCCTGGTATTTTCATTAATCCCTAAAAACCCTAATAAAGATGCAGGTGATGAGGAGTTCATTATCTTTAAAAAAACCTTATGGATGCAATAGATGATCATTATTTAATGTTCTCATCCTTGTCTAATAAACTCAAGGGGTCACATGAAAACTTTGATGCCTATAAAATACTCCAATGAATCCATGATATTTATAAAAATACAGAAATAATAGAAATTTTTAGATCTATATGGTGATATTCATGAGAATCCAATGAAAAGGGGCGATAGTTGGGCCTTATGTAGTCAAAATTATTTACAGCATTGATATTTTGAAGGTTATAATGTTTATGATATATGAAGAGATACACTCCAAAATCATTCTTTAATCACTCCCTTAGAGATTATTCTTTATTGTTCTCAATTTTAATATGAACAACATATAGAATCATCTCCCAAGTATTCTCACTAAATTTCACTAGGTTGAACACGATATGATGTTTGAAAATAATTTTGGTCATAGGTGAATAAAATTAAATTCCATTAAATGATGTCCATAACTAACTCCAGGGCTAGTGGTTCTATACAATGTATTAATAATGAGAGGGGCAAATGGAAAAGAAGGGAACAATATGCTATCATTTTACCATGAGGGATGAAGTTCCATCGGAGGAAATGTTGAACCAAAATAGAAAAGGGAGGGTTTCATTAATGTGAGTTCATAATTAAGTGCAATCTATGTGTTTCTATAAATTTCTTATTGGACCCAATAAATAGTTATCACATGTGTATTAATATATAGGAACTATAGAGATTCATGAGGTTTTCTTGTGGTTAGGTAGACCAATTAGAAACCAATCGAGTTATACATTCTATGGTTGATATTTTCTACTGCCACCTCACGTTTCAAACTAGAATGATCATGGCTAAAAAATATTTTTATTATTTTTTTTGTAAAAAAAATAATATTTCACCATCCGTACATGATATATATGGATTTATTTTCAATTTTGGAAATAGGTTCTATTTATTTTATAAAGAGAGAAGTTTTTTGGTAAGAATATTTAAATAATGGTCTTCATGTTTTAGATTATATAAACATGTAATGGAAATAGATAATAAAATTATTTCACAAGACTTACACCACACTCATCAAGGGAGACAGTCACTAATAAAAATATAATTTTTTTTACCCATATTACACCAAGATAAATAATTAAAATCATTTGATCTAATACCACTAGGTCTATGGAATGCTTGTTTGTGAGAAAAGATGCATAAATACCAATTTTTTTGGAAATGTTTAAATTGCAACTGGGATTCTTGAGTTAGTTCATACCGATGTGTATAGAACATTTCTATTTGAAGCATGAGTTGATTAATCTAATTTCATAACTTATACAGTTGAATTTAAAATATATAGATTTGACAACATAGGGAGGTATAAGAAATATTGTTTTATTCGATTCAAATAATATAAGAATTATTTTGGGAACTATATTGGTAAGAATATTTTGTCGCTCTACTAAAATATTTTCAGTGAATATCTTAATCAATATTTCATTGATTAATTGTTAGAGTTTGGGATTCTACCCCAACTCAAACCTCTTCATACACCAGAATGGAACTGTGTTTTTAAAAGGAGGAACCATACCAATTTATACATAGTGAGATCAATTATGGGACGAGAAATTATTCAATTATTATTATGGGGATATTAATTCTTGAAAAATTTAAAAATTATAAATTTATTTTCCACTAATATGAAAAAGTATATTCTATATGAACATTATTAAAAAAATAAACCCATGTTGTCACATGTATGAGTTTTGTAAGTAAAAACATGTATTAAATTTTTTTCAGGAAATAAACATTCACCATGATTCACTAGGTGTATATTTATAGGTTACCCCATGGAAACAAGGGGTATCACTTATATATCCTCTTAGATAAGAAGGTTGTGGTTGAGTGACCCCCAAAATTCATTCTGAGGGATCATACCTCTAAAATTAATAGTGGGAGTAATGTTGAAATCAAAAAATTAATGGATAAAGATATGTAAGGGGTAGTGTAAGAATAGATTCAAAAATTTACCTTGGAATATGACATTCAAGAAACACATGAACTGCATATTATTATAATAGAGGTTATAGATCATAAAAAATATTGTTTTCTAGCCATTGAGGCTGGTGGATTCTTGTTAGTTGATAATAATGATCATGTAACCATTAATGAAGATTTAATAAGAACATAAGATATTAATTGTAATTAACCTATGAGTTATTAAATTGACTCCATATATAAAAAACAATTGAATTTTTTGTAATATACTCCAATTCATATTATTACCATTGGTTAAAAATGGGTATTCAAGAGAAAAATAGTTATTGATAGAGAAGTCAGCACTAATAAGGACTGACTTGTTGTAAAAGGATTCAGACCACATCAAGGAATAGACTATGGTCAACCAGTTTCAGTGATAAAATGTATCATAATTCAACATTAAATTGTAGTTATAATTACTATTAGATTTTTCAAATGTATGTAAAAACATCAATCCCTAATGAAGACATTCAGATAGATATCTCTATGATGAAACTGGAAAGGTTTATGTCTCCGAAAGATGAAAAAAAGTATTCAAATTACAGAGATTCATTTTTGGATTAATGAATGTATCCAAGTCATAAACATTAAATTAGATAAATCCATAATAGAATTTGGTTTGAGTATGAATAAATTTGATCCCTCTATCTATAAGGATTTTACTGACAGTGTATTCATTTTGATAATAATGTATGTCTATGGTATACTACTAAATGTAAATTAAATTATAGTATTACTATCAATTAAATCATGGATAATTTTATACTTCTACATCGAGAACATAGTTTAATCATATTATATTATTATGATTAAGATCCATCATGATAAATCCAAGAGGCTACATATGTTACCACCCAATCTTTTACCCATTGAATTTCTCCCTTATTATAGTAATTTTAAATATTATAAATCATATGAAATCACATAGAGACCCTAATAAAGCCATTATAAATGGAGAATTAATAAAATAAGAAGTATTATTATATGTTAAGGAAACTATACCGATTAAATAAGAACATGACCTCATGAATTGTAATATAAACCTTATGAGTAGTAAATCTGAATAATGAAAAGTAACCTTACCCATAAAGGTATAAATAAAATATAGGAATCTTATAAATTAATTTATGGTATAATATTATCATATTTAAATTAAATAAATGTTTTAAAAATTATTAATTAATTGTTGTTATTTTTGTAAGTCATAAATATTTAATTATAATTATATAATTAATTTAACAACTTCAAAGAAACTTTTTTTCATAAAATATATTCAAAAAATTAATATTTTTATTTCTCTTGATCTTATGATAATATTATGATACATTAGGTAATTTTTCAAATTGTTATAAACACAGTTATAATTTTAACATTTGTATTTTTCAAGTAAATGGTGATTTTAATTATAAACTAAAATTCTCATATTTTGATAACTATTTTCATAAAATGGAGTTCATTTTTTAATTCTACACATCAGAGAATGGTAAAAAAAATTTGAATTTTTTAAAATAAATGAAATTTTTTGTGAATAGTTAAATACGATAATCTGTGATAAAATCTAAATACATGAATTTGAGATTCATAGATAATGCATGGATTATTTGAGCCAAAAATAATGAACAATAATTCATTATTTTAATGTATTTACAAACAATTCTCAAACTATTCATATTCTTGAGCCAAATCAATAAACTAATGATTAAAATAATGATAAAACACCCCCTCTCTTCCACTATGAGTACCACCCCACACTAAATCTTTTAATCACACCTTCAATGATTTTAAACATGTCAAAACTCAACCAAATCATCTTTCAAAGACCCATCCCTATGTCCTGGAGCCCTCAGGCTCCTCAAAATTTCAAAACATATTACATAATGAGGTTCTCAAGGAGGATAAATTCAAGAGGTAAAATCCTCTTTCTTTTTGTTTAATTTCTTTTCAAGTTCTTTTATTTTCTTATTCTATTCTCACCATCCCTAATCTAAATGTAATGATTACACCATTATAGTACATATACTGGAATTATATCATTTTAATGGAATATCAACTATTAAGCTCCTTCATCGTTCTCTTTTATTATAAAAATGAAATTAGTGCTTATGATGTTTCAATTTACTGACATCATGGGTGATGCACTTTCATTTTCAATTAACACATTCCAGGATGTTAATAAAACCATTTTTTTGGTCAAAAAAATTAAAATTTATTTTACTACCATCATTATGTTCTGGAAGTAACATAAATACATACATAATAATGATAAAACAAAACGATTTCATTATGATTGAATAACTGCAAAAATATTCCTAAAACAATCATCATTAACTTTTATACAATGATTCATCCTCATACCATTTAAAAAAATTCTTTATAAGATCATTTATGTATGACCAGATGTTTTATCAATGTAATTACCTTGTTATAATAATGGCATAGAGTATAATAGCATTTATAAACACATTGACATATAATGATACTAAATACTATGTGACCATTAATCATAACATTTCCACTTCTATATTTTGAATTTCAAAAATCTGACATACACAGTTGTGTTTAGGGTGTTTTTTGGGGTCTGATGGAACAAAAAAAATGTTTTGATGAATATTAATCTACCCTTATTAATATTAATATAACCCTTATGAATATTTAATCATTCAAGTGAATAGTAATCTCACCCATTAATGTATAAATAATATTTAAACATCTTATAAGTGATAATATTACCATAGTAAAAGTATTGGTATTTGTTTAGTCATAAATAAATAATTAATTATAATTAATTAATTTAAATTAAAATTTATTTTACTAAAATGTTTTCATAATTTAACAGTTTTATGTGCTCTAGTTTTAGGATAATTTTATAAGAACTTAAGTAATATTTAAAATCATTATAAAACCGGTTATTATTTTAAAATCCATATTTTTATGTAAATTATGATTTAAATAAAAAACTAAAATAAACATATTCAGGAAAATATTTTTAAAAAAATGGATTTAATTTTTGGGTTCTACACATCGAAAAAACTTTATGGTGAATTTTTTGTATTTTTATAAAATAATTGAACTTTTGATAAATAGTGAAATATGGTAATTTACTGTATATATATATATATATATTAATGGTTAACCACACTATTACTAGCATCATCATTGATGTCATCACCCTTGGATAAAACTCACATGAACTAATTACTAGTTTTGTCTTGGAATAATAACTATTTCATGTCTTATGAAAAAAATAATAAAATAGTGATTACAATATTAAGAAAACCCTCCTCCCCTACGCTATAAAAACCATCAACACTCCCTTCTTCTCTTCGCTCCTCTCAAGCCTTGTGCCTTGTCTAAATTCTACTAAAATAACTCCCCAATATCCCAAACCCCCATGTTAAGAATCCCTTTGTCTCATCAAAAAACCAAATCCTATTTCCTTAGGAGGCTCTCAAGGAAGGTTAATTAAAGGGGTAAATTCCACTTTTCAAATCATTTACTTTCCTTTCAAGTTCCTTTGTTTTCATTTTTATCATTACCTCTCCCCATAAAAATTTTATAAAAACTCCAGCACATTATATGTACTATAATTTATTTATGATAATTGAATACGTTATTATCATCTCTCCTTTACCCTTTTATTATACTAATAGTAAGAACACCATTATAGATGTGTTAATTTACCACATTAATGGATGATGGGTTTTTTATTTCCATTATAGTATTCAATTCTGGTAATGAATCCATTATTATGTTGGAACTAGAATATATTATATGAATTATGTATCATCTATGGTAATTTAATCAATTTGTACCCATGGTTTTTATTTTTAAAACAAAATGTGTTCGTTGTGATCAAAAAAATTTCAATTAACCCAAAAGTTCATCATTAATGTTTATTATAATGATTCAAATTAACTCTATGAAACGAAATTAAATTCAAAACCATATAACCTTCTATATTTTAAATTATATAACTCCAATTCTGGACAACCATCTTCATTTTACATGATATTTTTTCATGTATATAAGTAAACTGGTCACGAAACAAACAAACCCGAACAATGAAATTGAACCTCATAACCAATCAAAAAGGTTAATAATAAACGAAAAAAGGTTATAAAAAATCAATTAAATCTAAAATAGGTTAGGTTATTATTAATTAATGAATCTAATTTTATTATTCAGGTCATTAATATAATGTGGAGAACTCTTCCAGACTTAAGGTAAGGGATTCTACGCAAACCTCCATTTTCCTTCGGGTTATTATTACTTCCTTTTTTCCAAAATAAAATCATATATTCTGTTTAGGTACATCTCATAATTTCTTTTTTTATGTCCAAAATCATGTATCAATATCCTTTAATCATTATCTTTTGTGGATGCACATATTTTTAATTGATTCTATCATCAATACTTCTCAGTAAGCATACCCATTTTAAGTGAACGTCCTGAATTTTTACCCAAAAACAAGTGCACTCTACCATATATTTTAAGCCACCATTTTTTTAAAATTAGACTTTTAATTATGAAAACCTTCTTTTACAGTTTTTTATATAAAATATTTTTCCCTATCTGATTTTAAATTCTCTTTATTATTTTCATTAAAACCTCACTATAATGTTTTAATGCTAAAATTTCCTAAATAGTCATTTTACATGTTATCAATTATGTTTGACATCACTTAACATGATGTATATCTACTTTCCCTTATTAATTTCCATGTATCAACAAATTCCATTATTTCATGCACACTTTTATGATAATCCCATTAAATTTGGTTTTATGACATGATTATGATACCCATTTCCTCCCAAGGGTTCCCTTATGTTTATGTACGATTGATTATATATGATTCTATATGTGGAAAGAATATTCATGAAAATATTTTGATGGGTTCACCCAGATAGTGCTCCAATGTATCGGGTATAGTTTAGTCTCATGACACATTGTGTGAAATGGTCTTGGAGATTATCCATGACTTGTGATACCATGTGCAACAGTCTTGGTGGTTAGCCTTGACTTGTACTACCATGTGAAACAGTCTTGGTGGATAACCATGAAATTTTCTCCTTTAAGTGAAATGATACTTGAATCATTAAAAATTGGTGTTTTATGTTTCTTCCATATTATTATGATTCCATGTTATTCATGTTATGGTTCTGTATGCTCAATTATATTATGTGCCTTTTTATATCATTATTTCAAGATTCCAAACCAAAGTGCTAAATATTTGTTCTTTTGATTATTCCATTACAAGGTTTTTTAGATCAACCTTTTCTCACATTAACCCAACATTATCCTATCCTAATGTATGATCAAAAGTAACATTAGGAGATCAATATAAAGATTAAATAAAGAAATGTTTTTAGTTTTTAGTTTTATGAACCTAGTCTTCAAATATACTAGACATCACGATTCTTGGCTTGTATTCCGATGTATAATTTTGCCTAAAATAATGTAATGTTATTTGAAAAATTATAGGGTTCCTGTATTTGGTATCATGGGATGGTCAAGTTATTTTTGAGATTAGTAATAGAGCAATTTAGTAATAACTTTAAGGATGAGACTAAGTATAAGAAAACATTCGTCGATTTGGGTATGTATAGAGAAATTGCTTTATCATGAAAATACATCCCTATATGGATAAAAATAGGTAGATGTTTCTCTAGTATAGATTTATCTAGGGGTAAACCCCAAAAACACAGCAATTAGATAGACTTAAATGGGAACTGCTGCATTGAAATGGATCTTTCTACACTCTTGTCTTGACACTACAAGGTGATATTCATTGGTAAATTCATGAGCTTAGTATGGACCATTATTAATGGAAAAAATACCATAAGAATATATGTTACAAAATAGATCCTTGATAACTTATATTTAATACAAGGAATTCACAAGTTAGGATATACATTTCCTTTAAGATTTTATCCATTTATGTTAAAATTTACTTTTTATGCTTATGAATTATGTATTAAAGTCCCATAATTTTACGTTATTTTTCACAGTTAATGGAGGGAAATATAAGAACATGTTTTATCAATCAATGTGATAGGTAATGTAAATATTTCCCAAATGATATGCCAAATATGATGGGAATGTGTCCCCAAAACATCATGACAGCACTTGCTCAGTTTGCTCAAGTTATAAATAATTGCTAGAATCATGTGGAACTCCCTCCTATCCCATGGAAATATAACATTGTTGTTGAATCCATTATGTGGAAAATGCCTCCAATGTTTAGTGGATCTATTGATCCCCTCCCTGCATAATAGTGGATTAAATCCATTAAAAAGATATTCTCTATCCTCTAGTGCTCTGAGGAAGAGAAATTCATACTGGTGGTCTATCATTTTGATGGGGAAGCTGATCAGTGGTGGAAACTGATCCAGAATATAATGTCCCAATAGGAAATTGATTCCAGGGATTATGTGGAATTCATAAAAAAAATTCAATAAATATTTTCCCCAAACCCTCTGCCTCAAGATGGAAAGAGAGTTCCTCAGACTCACGTAGAAAGAAAAAGAGTCCATCAGGGCGTCTGAAGCATTCTTCATAAGGCATGCATGATATGACTCTATATTTGAGATGGAAACTAAATTAATGGTGGGTTTCTTATTTATAACAATAAAACTAATTCTATGAAAATTATTATAGATTCATGACTTTGACACATATGTGGAGATTGTCTACTGTGCCGTCAATGTTGAAATAGAGATCGGAGACTCGCAATGGTCTCATGGGCCCAACAAAAAGAAACATAAACTTGAGTCTAATATGGGTGGTTTGGAAAATAAATCCCATGATGGAATGAAGATCAAACGTCCCACATGTCAAAATTTTACAAAGAATCTTCTTGGGAACTGTCTAAAGGGAACTAGAAATTGCTCCAAATGTGGAATGATGTGACATCTATTAAAGAACTATCTATGGGATACGAAGAATTCCACTAATGTGGATGATGAAAGGATGGTTCATATGAACACTTATCCTATAGTTCAGTGTTACAAATGCAATGATCATGGAAATCATGTGAACAATTTCCCTATGCCAAGGGTTGTATAAGGTAATAAACGAAAACCTCCAAGGAAACAATGAAGGGATTTTGTTATCACTACTACTGAGGTGGAGTCAAAAAATGATGTTGTGATAACTATGCTAGTTATCCATTTTATAATAGTGAGAAATTATTTGATTCTGGTTCTATGCATTCTTTCATATCTTTCATGTTTAGTATATCTATTCAAACACTACCTCAATACATGGAGGATACATTATATTTGAGAAAAATGAATGGGAAATTATTTCATCCAAGGTTTATAACTCCTCCTCAGTTAACGTTTTTGGGATGAACCTCCCAAAATATCTCAACATACATTCTTTAGTGGAGTTCTATGTTATCATGGGCATGGATTGGCTATCTTTATACAAACCTAAAATAAAATTTCAGGAATGACGAATCACTCTTCACATCCTAAAGCATCCTCCAAGGAGGAAGATTAATCTCCTTTAGAATCATTATCTCAAGATTAGATATTACTTCGTTATGAGAAATCATATATTGATCAAATGATTGAGATGAAAGAGATGATACTTCTAAAAGATAAACCCATCGTGTGGGATTACACTAAAATATTCCTTGAGGATTGTAATAGTCTTACTCCTGATCGAGAGGTTGAGTTATCAATTGAACTTATTCCTGGATCACTAACTATATCCAAGACACCATATATAATAGCCACTGTAAAGCTAGAAGTGATAAATAAGTTGTTACAGGAGAATTTCGAGAAGGATTTTATATGCTCGAGTGTTTCACCATGGGGTGCGACAGTCCACTTCATGAAAAAGAAGGATGGATCAATGTTCCTCTACATTGACTATTGTGTGCTTAATAAAATCAAAATAACAGAAAATTATCCCCTGCAGTGGATGGATAGCCTGTTTGATCAGCTTTGTGGCGAATGTAATTTCTCTATGGTGGACCTTCGGTCAGGATATCACCAATTAAAGGTGAGGAAGGAATATATTCTCAAGACTACCAATAGAATGAGGTACGGATACTATGAGTTCAAAGTGATTCACTTTGGACTCACTAATTCCATATCAATATTCGTTGATTTAATTAATCGATTCATTAGAGATTACCTTAACAAATTTTTTGTACTCTTTATCGATGATATTTTAATAAACTCTAAGAGCAAGGAGGAAAATGAGGAGTAGTTGAATATTGTGCTAAATACTTTTCAAAGGGACAAACTATATGAAATGTAGCATACATGTGATTTATAGATTGGGGAAGTATCATTTATGGGTCATGTTATCCCAAGAAAATAGATATCTATATATCCTTCTAAGACAAAGGTATTTGAATAGTTTCCCGAGACAACATTTTTAATGGAGATCAATAGCTTCCTTGGTCTTTCTCAGTTTTAACGAATATTTTTTTAGAACTTTTCATGATTATCAAACCTAATGATCAAGATGTCATTGAAGGGGGTGAATTTTTTTTAGACTAAAGAATGTGAGGAAGGATTTAAGAATATCAAAATGGGTTTTATCACTGCACCACTACTCACACTCCCAAAAAGTGGAGAACTCTTTGTGGTGTCAAGTGATGATTAAAATAATGTCTTCGGTTTTATTATGATGAAAAATTATAATGTGATATCCTAAGCCTCAAGGAAGATAAAAATCTGTGAGAAAAACTATCTTATGCATGATTTTGAGTTGGTGGCAATGACCTTTTCAAGAAAAAATCTTGTAGCATTATCTCTATGGGTAGAAGTGTGAGATATATAGTAATCACAAGAGTCTCAAATATATATTCACATAGAAGGATCTTCATATGAACCCATGAATATGGTTAGACATCATAATGGATTAAGACTTCTCAATCCACTAGCATCCTTGTAAGGAAGATAATGTGGAAGATTATATAAGTAGAAAGGATCCTACATCATTATCAATGATGTCAATAGAGAAAGATCCTATCATCATAGATTTGAATTGGATGGAAAAGGGAATCATTAAGTGAGGAACATCATCAATTCTTTCTCAAATGATTTCTCCACCATCCAATTTGGAGAAAATAAAATATTCTCACTGAAATGATGTGGAAATTTAGAAAAGGGATGAAGCTATCAGAAATGGTAAAGCCTCCATGTTTAAGATTAATGAGGAAGGAGTTGTAAGATTTTGGTTACTATTATGAATACCATCCGATCCTGATATAAAGAATTATCTTTCTGAAAGACGCACATAGCTAAACCTTCTCTATTCACCTAAGGATCACAAAGATGTATCGATATCTATGAGAGAAATTTTTGTGGGACAATATGAATAAGGAGATTGGTAAATATACATAAATGTGTCAGGTATATCAAAAATTGAAAGCTGAAAGAAAGAAGGCTAGGGGGATGATGCAGCCAATACCCATACATACATGGAAGTGGGAGAACATCCCCATGTACTATTTCACTAAACATCCAAATACATCCGAAGGAAACAATGGTAAACGGGTCATTGTGGATCATCTTATAAAGACATCTCAATATATCTCAAATTGATAGGACTTCTCCTTGGATAAACTTACATGGATATATATTAATGTAGTGGTAAGGTTTCATAGAGCACCACTATCTATTTTATCTGATAGAGATTTTAGATTCTCCTTGATGTTTTGGAAAAGTCTCCAACATTCTATAAGCACTATGTTGAACATCAGTATGGACTATCATCCCCAAACTGATGGAAAATATGAGAAAACAATTCATACACTGGAATATATGTTGAGATAATGTTCTATGGACTTCAAAGGAGGATGAGAACAATATTTCACACCAGTATAATTCTCCTACAATAACATATTCTACTCTAGCATCTGAATGGCACCATACAAAGCCCTTTATGTGAAATGGTGAAGAACACTGGCATGTTGGTATGATGTCAGTGGGCGTAAGCATCCAGAACCAGAAATGGTTGAGGAAATGGTGAAGAAGGTGAAAACCATTCATCATCACATCATGGAATCCTAAAGATGATAGAAGAGTTATATAGACAACCATCGACAGGACCTTGAGTTCATAGTTGGAGACATGGTATTCCTCCGCAAATCTCCATGGAATAAGGTCATGATATTTGGGAAGAAAGGAAGATAATCCCCTAGTACATCAGCAACTTCAAGATCGTTGTTCATTTCAGAGCGATGTCCTATCATCTAGCACTCCCACCTACCATGTCTAAAGTACATGATGTATTCCACGTATCCTTCTTAAGGAAGTACATACTAGATCCTTCACATGTACTCACTTCATAGGTAGTAAAATTAGGGAATGATCTTTTTTATGAGTAGCAGCCAGTGAAGATCTTGGATCATAGAAATAATGTTATATGCAACAAGACTACTCACCTGGTCATAGTGCTATGCAGGAACCAAAAGGACGATGGGGCAACATGGGACCTAGAGGTGGAAATAATTGAAAATTACCTAGACCTGTTATGGATTAGAATGTAATACAAAATTTTGAGGGTGAAATTTTATAACGGGGGAATAATGTAATTACCTATTGTATTATCAATGGAATTACCTTATTATAATTATTCCTTATATTATATTTACATTAGGAAAAAAGGACATATCATGAATCTAAATACTGTGGGACCATTAAACATAATTTTCCCACTTATCTGTTTTGAATTTGTAAAATCTGACACACACGGTTCTGTTCAGGGTGTTTTTTGGGGTCTGATGGAACAAACATAATTTTTTATGAATAGTAAACTGCCCTTATGAATAGTAATATGACCCTTATTAATAGTAAATAATCCAAAATAGTAGTAACCTCACCCATGAATGTATAAATAAAATTTAGAAATTTTATAAGGGATAATATGACTATATTAAAAGTATTGGTATTTTTTATATGTATTAAATAATTAATTCAAATTAATTAATTAATTTAAAATAAAATGAATTTGATGAATTTTTTTTCATAAATTATCAATTTAATTTATTCTAGTTTTAATGTAATTTTATAATACCTTATTTCATTTTTGAAAGCATTATAAACCATATTATAATTTTAAAATCTGAATTTTTCAAGTATTTTATTATTTTTATTTGAAATTAAATTAATTATTTTTTGAAAATTGTTCTTTACAAATGGATTTCATTTTTTGGATTCTAAACGTCGAAAAAAATTTAGGATGAATTTTTTTTATTTTTCTAAAATTGTTGAATTTTTTATAAATAGAGAAATATTGTAATTCAACGTATACATACATTAAAGGGTTAAATACACTATTCCTAGAAACATCGTTGATGTCAGTAACCTTGGTGTGAACACACATGAAATAATTACTTTTTTTAGTGATGTAATTATCAATGTTCCTTGTATTATGGAAAAATAGTAAATTAATGATTAAAATATTAAGAAAACCCTCCTCCCCTCCACTATAAAAACTATCCACACTCTCGTATTCTCTTCACTCATCTCAGGCCTTGTGACTTTCAAAAATTATACTCAAATATCTACCCAAGCTCATATCCCATGTCCAAAATCCCTTTTTATCTTCAAAATAACAAATACTACCCCATTAAGTGGAACTCAATGAAGGTTAATTCAAGAGGTAAATTCCTCTTTTTAGTTCTTTTATTTCCATTCATGGTCCTTTTTTCTTTTATATTCTCACTTCTACTCATCAAAATGTTAATAAAAATTTATAAGCCTATATGTACTATAATTTTTTAATGATAATTGAATAAATTATTATTGTCTCTCTCCTCACACTTCTTTTATACTACTAATAGAAACCCCATTCGAGATATGTTAATTTACCACATTCAAGGATGATGGGTTTTCAATTTCCATTATGATCTTAAATTATGGTCATGAAACCATTATTATGGTTTAATCAGACATTAATATATGTATTATATCTTATATATGGTTATGTAATCTTTTTTTTACACATGATTTTTCTTTTTTAAAAAAATGTGTTCTTTGTGATCAAAAAACCGCCAAATAATCCAAAAGGTTATCACTAAGGTTTTATATAATGATTAAAAATTAGTAAAAGTAAACAAATGAAATTTACCACCATGTAAAATTATGTATGTTCAATAATATAACAATAGTTCTAGACAACCATCTTGGTTTTACATGAGTATCCATTCTTGTATTTAAGTGAACGGGTCATGAAACAAACAGACCGGAACAATGTAATTGAACCTCATAACCAATCAAAAAGGTTACGAAAGAACTAAAAAAGTTCATACCAAATAAACTAAATGTAAAATTGGTTATAGAATTATTAATTAATGAACCTAATATTATTATTGAGTTAATTAATATCATGTTTAGAACACCATCAGACTTAAGGTAAGGGATTCTACCTGAACCTCCATTATTCCTTCGGGTTATTCTTACCCTAATTTAACCCAAATGAAATCATATTTTCTATTTATGTACATCTTATAATTTCTATTTTTATTTCTAAAATCAAGTATCAATATCCTTTAATCATTCCCTTTTGGTGATATACATGTTTTTTAATGATTCCCTCCTCAATACTTCCTGATAAGTAAAACCGTTTAAGGGAACTTCCAAAATTTTTACCCCAAAACAAGTGCACTATACCATCTATTTTAAGACACAATTATTTTTATAAATAATTCTTCTTATTATAAAAACTGTTATATTTCACTTCTGGTTTTATATAGAAGATTATTCCCATTTCTCTTTTAAATTCACTCTAGTATTTTCCATAAAACTGCACTAAAAAGTTTTAATGCTAAAATTTTTTAAATACTTTTTTTACATGTTATCAATTATTTTTTACATAACATAAATTGATATATTCTTATTTTCCCTTATTAATGTATTTTTATGTTATAATTACTTTTTTTCATGGTTACTTGAATGATACTCCCATTAAATTATTCTTTATGACATGATTATGATACACATTTGTTTCCATGGCTTTCTTTATGTTTATGTCTGACTGGTTATATATAATTTGTTATGTGGAAAGAATATTTGTGAACATATTATAATTCTTTCAACAATATAGTGCTCCAATGAATTGGGTAAAGGGGATTCTCATGATATTTTATGTGCAATGATGTTGGCGGTTGGCCTTGACTTCTACTACTATGTGCAATAGTCTTAGCAGTTAGCCTTAACATGTGCTACCATGTGCAATGGTCTAGGTGGTTAAATTTGACTTGTGGTACACTAACTGCAATGAGACTTGAATCATGATAAATTAATTTTTGTTTTTCTTCAACATTACTATGATTCCATATTATACATGTTATGGTTCCACATGTTCAATTATGTATTGTCCCTTTTTATAACAATATGTCCAGCTTCCTAACCAATGTGTTGCAGCTTTATTCATATGATTATTACCTTAATGAGATTTTTAGATCACCACTTTTTTCATGTTATCCCAAGTTTATCATATGCCTATGTATGAGCACAATGGAAATTAGGATCTCAATATAAAGATTAAATGAAGAACTGTTTTATGTTTTCAGTTTTATATACCTAGTATTCAAAGACACTAGACATTATGATCCTTAGATTGTATTCCGATGTATAATTATGGAAAAATTCATGTAATGTAAGTCAAAAATTCAAGGTTATATATAATTTAAAATTATGGAATATAATTAATAACATATAATAAAAATTATGGATATTTATAAACATTTTCCCACTAACTTCCAATCATGTATACAAGTTAACTGATCATAAAAACTAAGAAAATTAACACTCTCGAATGATGAAAGTAAATTATATAACTCATATAAAATCCCATAAATGAAATTATAAAAACCATAAATAATAAAATTCATGTATAAAATGTTTTTTATTTGTTAATTAATGAATCTAATGTGATTTTGCTGGTTATTAAAGTGATGATATCATTCATACATAAGTTCAGGGGAATTCCTGAACCCAACTCCATTTCCGTGAGAGTTTCCCTATTGCACACCAATTTCTATATTTATATTCATTTAATGATAATAAAATGTAATTTTATTAATCTTTTATTTCCTTTTCTATGATATAAATGTTTTTGTCTTGGTTTTATGAAAAACATATTTTTTCCAAATGAACTCTTCTTTCAAAAAAAACACCTTTTACCACTATTGATATTGTTTCTTCATAACTCATGATGGATTATTCCTATACCTAGATTATTATTCCCTTTTTCTTTAAATATTTATATTAATTAATGCATTATTTATGAAATTAAACCCATTTCATTCAATTGTTTATTTTATGTTCATGATTGATATATGTTCTATGTGGCATGCATGAAAATTTAAATGATATGGTGTGATAGGGGAACCCGAAATTATATAGAATTATAATTCATTGGGTAATGTTATGTATATCATTAGAAAAATTGAAAAATGTGTTAATATTATACTAAATGTTTTCAAAAAAATGTGTGGTTGTTGACCACTAAGACCTGATGTTTCATTTTTAGGTATTCTATATCACATGCCTTTATATATTGCTCCCTATCATTATATGATGAAGTTCTTTTTCTTATGTTATGATGATGATTATTATTTCCACCCATGTTATATTGTTTCATGTTTTTATATATCATCTTACCAGGGTTTTAGTTCACCCATTTCTTTTATATATATCTTCATTTGACTATTTATACTATGGAGAACCGGATGTCCAATAATAAACTATAGAATAAAGAATTAAATAATGTTTAATTTTTATTATGAAAATTTTATGTATGATACTAATTATTTGAAGACACTTAACCATTGGATCCTGGTTTTGTAATAATATTATTTTTTTTATCATTATAAAATGTAAATTTCATTTAAGCAAAAGTAGGGTATCTATAGTTGGTATCGGGGAACGGTTTATTAAATTTTGGAATTAGGATTATAGAACCTTAGTGACAACCATTAGTATGTGACTATGTATATATAATGTCTCAAGAATATTTGTTTGATAAAATTCTAAACATAGGTATCCCACGAGATATGTCTTTAGAGTTAATTTCAAAAAGGAATAAATTATCCATGACTTGTTGACTTATATGTTGTTCTAACATCTTCTATTTTATAAAATGGTGTGAAATATGAGAAAACATTCCCATAACCCATTTGAGGGATAGTGTATAGATTGAATGATTGACATCCCCAATTCCTTATGAGGTGGAGTTCAAAATTTTATGGTGATGTTTACCCAGCTATCTCATCCTATTGACAATAATCATAAAAATGTATAACATTCTCCTTCACCTAAGAGGGACAAACTGGATATCAAGTCATTCATGGGGAAATGACCATTGACCATTTATCGATCATTCAATCCACTAGTTGCAGAACATTGGGTCAACTTGATGAAGAATATATTTTATGTTCTTCACTATTTTGATATGGAGAAGGTGACTTTTTTCATTTATCATATATATGTATAGGTATATCAATTTAATTCCTTGACTAATAACACAAAGATGAAGGTTGAAATTGAGGAGACAGAGTGGGAAGATATTAAGATAATGTTTCTTAAAAATTATTTCCCTAAAACTCCCTGTACAAATTTGGAGAGACAATTCATAGATATAAATCAATTTTATGGTGAATCCTTCATGATCCATGAATCAAATTTCACAAGTATTTTAGGGTACGCTTCGAGTTTTTTTATGAAAAATGATATATAAATGATTGATTATTAAGTTGTATAAAACCAATCCTTGAAAAGGATATTGCAATTTGAGACTTTGGAAGTTATGAAGAATTAATTATATGTCTTCTCAAAGTGGATATAGAGTATGGAGAATGTTACCTTGAATATGATGATATGAAATGAAAAATGGAGTTTCATGATGGAGGATATAGTGGGAATGGTGGAATTAAAACTCAACCACACACATGTCAAAAATGTGGGAATAAGCATCCTGGGAACATCATATATGGGGTGGGGAAATGATTCATGTTTTTGAGAGAAGGCTTCCATGCTGATGAATTTATTAAATACAAGAGGATGTTGGATAGTGTAGTGGAAGAAAGGGGAGAACCAACCATGTTTTAATGCATCAAATGTATGGAGAAATAGAACTATGAAAGAAAATGTACTAAAACTCAAGTCCTAGATGGTAATCAGTGTCATCAACTAACAAATCCAATGGATAAAGGGAATCTTATTCCATCACTACTTCATAAGGGGAGAAAGAAAATTAAGTCGTACAAGGTACACTTCCTATTCACTCAAGAATGGAAAAAGAATTATTTGATTATCGTTCTAATAATTCCATTATATCTTTAATTTATTATATATTTATTTAATCTAATCCCTGAAACCTTGAAGTATATATATCTATAAAAACACTTAGTGGTGAAATCATTGCAATTGAAGTGTCAGAATCTTCACCTATTGGCATATCTAGGATGATGAATGTGACACCCCTACCACATAATCCAGTAGTCGGTGCCTTATCTTAATACATTGGTATGATTACAAGGAATCATGTCCTGAAGGAACGATCAGTTTATTAGTATTGGAAACAAGATAGATACATAAGTTCAACATTACAACTTCAAAAGAAAAACAACACTAATTTATTCTATTAGAAACATCTGATCTTCAATGATTATTCCTTCAAGTCACTCATAACTAACTTTTTCATATCCTGGGAAAATGAAACCTAAGGGGTGAGCTCAAACGCTCAGTAAGAGTAAGAAAAAAACAGAATATAACATAAACATTAGGTATGGTGAATAATTGAAAACACATGCCTTTACAAATAGTAAAGATGAACACTTTATTGCCGGAATATGAGATGAGGAAAAAATACCATAATAAAACATAGTCAAGGATATTCTACTAGTTTAATAACCACATGAAATATAAATATCTAATCTCATAATCATGGAATGTATAATGACAGACATCATAACCACGTAGTCAAGTCCTCATGCAAAGACTACAAACATGATTTTGTCAAGGCCTTGTTCCAAGACACTAGTTTGTCTCATGAGACCTACCAATGCATAGAGGATCTATAGAGGGATCCACCTATCACTTACTAAATCCAATGTATTACTCATATGAAAATTTTTAAACATAACATAATAATTCGTAATAAACTAGCTTACGAAATGTTAATACTTTAACCATAAACCATGAATGGTATAAAAATAGCAGATCCACAGTCAAACATAAATAATTTAATACAATATGGAAGATTGTATTATAATAAATTAACCTCAATTGATAATAATGATGTATATTTACATAGATGTAAATAATCATCAGAAACTATTTGAGAGAAGTGTCCCATTTATTCTTGAAAACATTCAAAAGTGTCTCTATATATCAAGAAGCTGTAAAAACAATTTTTTATCAAAGTGTCCCATACCAGTTTGAAACGTTTAAAAGTAATTTTAATTTTAAAACATTAATGTACATATAAATAAATCCATAAAACCATTTTTAAAACATGGACAATAATGAGAAAGATTTAGAAGAATACATTTTTTAAAACATTTAAAATTATATTTTAGTTAGAGTTCCTAAACAAATGAGAGACACCTGAATAAAAATAATTGAGGAATTAAAAACTTAATAATATCATGAGAATAAAGGGCTTCATGATATATTTTATCAAATTACAGTATATACACCAAATAAAATTGAATTGGTGCATAACAACAAAGAAGTCTCAATGGAATGTAAGTTGATATGGAATCCCATATAAAGACTATATCCTTAGGTTACGAATAAATCAATGACATAATTATGTGTGAAAAATATAAATAAACTAAATATGATTGGATTTTCAGTGTAAATCAATCAGAGTAAATTCACACATATTCTGGTAAAAACAACACCAACGACTCAGATTTTTAACTCAATGAATGTAAATTGAGTTATGATTACTCTTATCAAGTTCATATCAATGACTTGAGATATTATCAATGGATTGATTATGTGTATCAAAATTATATCCACAAAAATGGGAGTGGAAATTTCTAAATAAATAATAAATACTGATTCCACACATAATCTTGGAGTAAAATAGTCAATGAAGTATGCGTAAAGCCGAAAGAGTGGAAATCAAAATACGAAATTCCCATAATGATTTGGTGACCTACGAAACACACACCACATGAAAGAAGGATCATACAACAAAATATGTAAATACCAATAAACTAAATTATATTACACAAAGAATACAATCATGGGCAGTACATAAACCACAAAATAGGAAATAGTGGCTAATATAGCATGGATATCATGGGAATAAAAATTTATATGAAACCCCCTTATCACGTTGTAATCAGTCGAGTTGTATGAAAAAAGTTAATAACCACCAAATTAATCATATAATAACATTAATTTTAAAAAAAATAATGATAATATATATCAAATGGAAGTATAAAAAACAACCACATTCAATAAATAAGTGGAGAACAATGGAAATATCATGGAATTAAAAGTGAGATAAAAAACCTCTTACCTCAAGTTTGACTTGTCTTGTATGTTCATAGTCCATCCTAAATAATAAACGTAAGTTAATTTATACTTGATTATGAAAATTTATCAATTTTATTATTCCTTTTATATCACTTATTATCTTTCTATAACAATTAGTTAATTATTTGAGTTCATATTGGATATTTTATAAATTTTCGGAACTTGAGTAAAAATGGACTTGTTATAATTACAATTTTTCCCTGTGGTCAAAAGTACATTATCTACAGAATGATATAAATGATTTAGATATCATATATATTTTATATATCCAGTATATATATTTATTTATAACATTACATAACATTTGTAGATAAGAAATGAAATGCACTGTTCATGGAGATGGTAAGTTGTACGTACACATGAACGCTACTTTCATTTATATTTTTAATTTTAATGGAATTAAAATATAATGATAAATAGTTATATTATAATTCCAGTACAGTATCATATATAATATAATTAAATACATCCTTTATACGTCCCGCATAAGGCATTAACGAGTCATATTACATTGAGGGTGCGGTAGTCCGCACTTCCTCAAATGAAATTATCACATTTTACCCATAATGGAAACCATAAAGGTATGATATAAATGAAAAATAAAGAAGAATAAATAAATAATACTGATAATATATATCATATATAAATACATTACCATCTTAATGGCCACCATGAGAGGTGGTAGGATAAAATTGAACAATCATCGTTTCGTGAGGTGTTAGTTTTCCATCCACAGAAACAATATGTTATTTACCCATTAGATGGATGCGTGTGTAAGTGTAGTTAAAATACTTCTCATAAAAACATCCTAGTATATTTAGGATTCTGTTGTTCTTATAAAATAATGTAATGAAAAGAGTTTAGGGGTTGCAGAAGTAAAATAAAAGAATAAATTTAAGAGCAATTGTTACCTTCAATTTGTGTAACTCCCTTTGGTTTGAACTAAAAAGACCTCTTGAATTGACTTTTGCCTAAGGTAAGGCTTCTAGAATGAAGAGGTGGATCTTGAGATCTTATATGGGCAGGGTTTTGATGAGACAAGGGGCTTGAGAGGTGTGATGAATGGGTTATAATTGATGGATTTTTATAGGGGGGATAGGATCTTTAGGAATGTGTGAAAATATTATTTTATTATATAATTATATTCGGTTTCTAATGTCCTAAAACTAATTAAAGTAGAAGAAAAAGTGATTAATGGTCTAAATAAAATCATCAAATAACAATTTCATTGGTTTTGGATGTTATTTTAATATTTATAATCTTATTTATTTAAATTTTTTATTAATGAGGTATATACTACATCATTTTTGTGTCATAAATAATTTTATTTATTTAATGTCTTAAAATTATAAAAAAAATACAATGATGTAGGAAATATTTCAATAATTATAATTAATATTTATAGTTGAAACGATAACTAATATAACCCCATGTAAAAATTAATTTACTAAAAGATATTTGTTTGTGTCATTTTGGTCTTTAATTTAAACTAATTAATCTAAAGTGTCATTATCACTCCCAAGTGACTCCATGGAGTCCAAAAATCGACCCAAAGATGCCAATGGCCGTAAAAGACTTAACCAATAATGTTAGGACAAGTGTTAAGGTAATTTTGTATTATCATAATATTTGGTTTACCTTGAATTATCGTATTTACCATTAACCTCTGTAAATAAAAGTCAAAAGTTACTATTCAGAAAAAAATCATCTTATTGACCAAAATTTTACTTAAAAATAACAACCATGTTAGTCAAATTTTCTAAATCCAATTCACAGAATTATTAAAATTTCAATAAAATGAAAAACATAGTTTTCTAACTACTACTTAGTGGTTTCACTATTCATCAAAAATTGATGTTTTTCAGAAAACTACCAAAAATTAAGCCTATGATATTTTTGATATTCCGAATTCAAAAATGATTTCTATTTTACCAAATTAAAAAATAGAAGTAGAATTATTTAATTTAAAATTAATTCCCATTATCAAAATAAATAGAATGTTTTTAAGAAACAATAACTATCATAAGATTGATACTTGTTTATTTCCAATTTCAAAGTGAAAATAATTTCAATGACCAACATTGGATTAAATGGTAAAAACATAATATAATTACACATTAAAACCAATTAAAATGATATTCTAACCATAAAAATAAATTATATTAAAAGGCACTTTTGAATTAAAATATAGTATTTTTCCCTATTTATAAAAAATTAATTTTATCAGAAATATACCAAAACTTTACCCAAAGTAAATTTTGATGTCCTCATTGTATAGAAGAATTTGTTTTGGTCAAATGGAACATATAAAAGTGACCAAAACTAGATTTAATGATTTTTCTCCATTAAAAGGTGTTAAATCCTCCTTTTAAAGTAAATTATTTTTAAAATTAGATTCATTCACATTTTAAGCCTCTAATTTTTATTAGATAAAAGTAAAAACATTTAAAAAATATATATAATTATTTTTTAGTTAGTTATATTCATTCCCTCCATTACAATTTCTAGTTTTTAACTACCATTTAATATAATAATATTATATTATTAGTGTGAAATGTATGATTTCAATGAAACCCATTGTTGCGTATTGGGTACGCCATCAAACATAGCATCCCGTTTAAGTAGAATTTAGTTCACATATATTAATAAATTTGAAAATGTCATGTTCTTTATTTTCTTGGGATGTTACATCCTTCCCCACTTTTTGGGAATTGTGTCCTCGCAATTTTAAAATTGGTCATGGAAACATCATTGAAGGTCTCACATCAGAAAAATAGTCAATAAAACTGTTACTTTAAAGGAAAGAAAAATAAGTATAAAGGTCACCCGAGATAACCCATAGTAGGATTCCATGTAAAAAAACATGGATATGGAAGATAAACTAAGTGTAATGTTCTGATGGAGAGGGATAAAAAACATGATCAGGAGAAAGTTAACAACCATAAAATTAAAAAATTGTGATTGGATAAATGGTCATTAGTTTCCCAATAGGATAAGTAAACGGACAATATTTTTTCATGTTCCATTTCATAAAGTTAAGGAAATTATTTATGATATTGACTAAGAACATAAAAATATATACGTTCTTTTTAATTAGAGTTTCATTCTTTAATAAATTTCTACCACTAACTCGTCATTTTTTCAAATGATGTGTATTCCAGATGAGTTGGTCACATCGGAAGAGCTAGAATAAACTTCTTGAGAATCACATGATCCACAAAGGATAAACAATATATTTAACTTGTATTTAGAGATTAACCATAATCAAAATGGTTAGTACAAGATTAGATGATCCCCAAAAAGGATAATCCGTTAAAGAAAAAAATACTAATCATAATTTCTAAAATTAAACCAACAATACCCCAAATATAAATAAATACCATTAAATAAACAATTTTCCTTTTAATCCATAAATATTTTCCAAACTAATATTGAAACCCAAAACATATGAGAATATGGTTATGTAGTCTTAAAAGTTAAATTGTATCTCAAAATGGCATCAACTACTCTTAAATTTACATGATTAAAAGTAATTACCCTTATCACATATTATCTATGATAGGTTAATCATTTCCACTAATAACCCAAATCACTATAAATTGACAACAAAAACATAGATAAAAATCTACCATTACTCTTAAAATGAAATCCCATAGTATTGTATTTTTTGTAAGCATATAGTGTTCCCAACAGAGAGAACATCTTCAAAAATAACATTTATCAATTAATCACCAAATAGTTTTCCTAAACTAAGGATATCAATTTGATAATACACAAGGCCCCAAATCAACTTAATAGAATAATTTAACTAAAGAGAATTTTTCACACTAACCAGGGACTTCACATTGTCCAATGGTAGGTGATAAATCTCAATATCACTCTGGTTGTCAGCTCGATTCCCACATCTTTGTCTGACACGACGAGTTGTCACACGGTCAGTGTGTTGTCCTTTTTCAAAAACAATATTTTGTAAAATTTCCAAAATGAGATAAGTTCCTCAAAATAACCATAACATAATTTTACTCCAAATGTTATCTCATACCTCATATTTTCATCCAAAAATTTAATAACATGTTATTTCCTCAAACTCAATGTTTATTTAAAAAAATGGTTATTTTTAACTATATACACAAGGGAAAAGATAATTATTCTTAAAATATCATTTTCACAAGACTTACTATAGGGTTACATATACAATAGAAATGTATTCTAAATTAATCCCATCAACAAAGAGCACTAATACTTTTAAACATTTTTTCATCCATTTATTTCCAGATAGCTTCTTCCTTGACCAATCGGATATCCAATAGAATAGGGAATTCAGTCGGGTAATTTCCAGGTCCCCTACATTTATGAAAAATGACTGTAAATGGATTCTTGGGACCATTTTTATTTTCTTCCATAGTACTCTTAATTTTTTCTCGAAAATTATTTACGTTATGTCCTTCTTTACCACACATAAATCATTTATTTTTTCCATTGAGACACTTTCCGGGGTGTCTCCTTCTACATTTACCACATGATGAAAATTGAGGTTTCCTTTCCCCATGGTCTCCATTGTTGTAGCTGTTATCATTCATCGCCATTCTCTTATTTGTTGTGTCTTGGAGTTGGTTAATATATATGATGTTGATCATATTTTTATAAAAATGATTTGACATGATCAATATATCTTTTACACCTATCAACATTCCATTGTGTTGCTCATTTCCACCATCGTTCCCACATTGTACATCATGCTCAAAGATACTATGACTTCCTTGGAATCCATCCATTGAATAAAATCAAAAATCATTGTGTGAGTGAAAAAATCCATAAAATAATTTAGAGAATATCATGACATCTTATTTTCAGTTTAAAACAAATTAGGATTAAGCAAGGTCATTTATTCTCATATTATATTAAAATCCATCAAATCAGTTTATAATGAAAATGTAAATTATCCTAAGAACTACTCCATGTAGTGTCGTAACCAAGAGTGAAGCAAGGCTTATTGTCGTCTACTAGGATACCCCGGATCAAGCCTGAAACTCCTTGTTGGGGTTTTCACTCCCATTTACATCTTTTTCCAGAGTTGCCTCTACCTGCTCGTATCCAGACATGGATGAATTTTTTGGAAAATACACTAAACCACAACATTACCAAAATTTTCGGATGTTCTTCTATACTAATCCTCAAAGTCAATCTTAGGTTAATGTACTCTAATCAGAGTTTATCTAAATCTAGTTTCCATGGTTTTTATTAATCTTCCTCTGATACCAATTGTAACTCCCTGACCCCAGAATCCAAAAGCCAGTGAATTATTTTAATACGTTGGAATGATTATAAGGAATCATGTCCCAATGAACTGATTAGTTTAGTAGTCTTGGAAACAAGATGCATACATAAGTTCAACATTACCTCTTGGAAAGAAAAATAATAATAATTTTTTGTATTATAAATATTCAATCATCCAAGATTATTCCTGCAATTCACTCATAACTAACTTCTTCATATCCTGGGAAATTGAAACATATGAAAGGGGTGATCTCAAATGCATAGTAAGAGTAAGAAATAAAGCGGAATGTAACATAATCATTAGTAATGGTGAATAATTGAAAACACATTCCCTTACAAATAGTAAAAATTAAAACATTATGGCAGGAATATGAGATGAGGAAATAATTTCATAATAAAACATATTCATGGTTATTCTACCAGTCGAATAACCACATGAAATATCGATATCTAATCTCATAATTATGGAATGCATAATTCTGTACATCATAAACACATAGCCAAGGCCTCAGGAAAATATTAGAAATATGATTTTTTCTAGGCCTTGTTCCAAGACACTAGTTTGTCTCATGATACCTACCGATGCATCGAGAAGAAATAGCGGGCTCCACCCATCACTTACTAAGTCCAATTAATTCCTTATATGAAAAGGTTTAAACATAACATAAACATTCGTTTTAAAATAACACCCAAAATGTCGATACTTTAACCATAAACCATGAATGGTATAAAAATAGCACATCCACAGTCAAAAATAACTCATTCAATACAATATAAAAGACTATATTATAATAAATTTACCTCAATTGGGAATAATTAAGGATATTGACATAGATGAAAATAATCATCAAATATATTTGAGAGAAGTATCCCCCTTTTTCTTGAAAACATTCAAAAGTATAACTATTTATCAAGAAGCTGTTTAATATAGATTTTTGAATCAATGTATCCCATACCACTTTGAATATTTTAAAAGGAATTTTAATTTTAAAACATTAATGTCCATATAAATATTTCCTTAAAATCATTTTTAAAACATGGACAATAATGAGAATGATTTAGAAGAATAATTTTTTAAAAAAATGTAAAATTATATTTTAGTTAGTGTTCCTAACCAAATGAGATACACCTAAATACAATTAATTGTGGAAATAAAAACTTAATAATATCACAAGAATAAAGGGATTCATGATATATTCTATAAATTATAGTATATGAACCAAATAAAAGTGAATTTTCACAGAACAAAAAATAAGTCTCAATGGAATGTTATTTGAGATAAATCTCTTATACAGATTTTATCCTTAGGTTAGGAATAAATAAATTACATAATTTTGGGTGAAAAATATAAATACACTCAATATGATTGGATATTTACTGTAAGTCAATCAGATTACATTCAGACATATTTTGGTAAAAACCCCACCAATGACTCGGATGTTTAACTCATTGAATGAAAATTGAGTTAAGATTACTCTTATCAGGTTCATATAAATGAATAGAGAAATTATTTATGGATTGATTATGTGTATAAAAAGTATATCCAAAAAAAGTGGAGAGGAAATTTAAAAATAAATAATAAGTAGTTATTCCACCCATAATCTTGGAGTAAAAAAGTCAATGAAGTATTAGTAAATCCTAAAGAGTGGAAATCGAAATAAAAAATTCCCTTACAGATTTGGTGACTTACGAAACAAACACCCAATGAAATAAGGAACATAAAATGAAGATATAAATACCGATAAGTTAAAGTATATTACACCAAGAATACAATCATGGGTAGTACATACACCACACAATAGTAAATAGTGGCTAATATCGCATGAATCTCATGGGAATAAAAAGTGACATGAAAACCCCTTATCAAGTTGAATAAATCGATTTTTATGGAGAAAAGTTAATAAACACAAAATGAATCACATAATATCATGAATGTAAATAGAATCATGATAATATATGTCAAATGGAAGTATAAAATACACCACATGCAATAAATAAGTGGCGGACCGTGGAAATCACAAGGAATTAAAAGTGAGATAAGAAACCACTTACCTCAAGTCCAACTTGTCTTGTATGTTCCTTATTCTTCCGGAATAATAAAATTAAGTTCATTTATACTTGATTAGGAAAATTTATCATTTTTATTATTCCTTTTATATCACTTATTTCCTTACTATAAAAGTTGTTAATTATTTGAGTTCATATTGGATATTTTATCAATGTTCGGAATTTGAGTCAAAATGAACTTGTTATAATTACAATTTTCCATGTGGTAAAAATTTCATTTTCTCCAGACAGATATCCATGATTTAGATATCATATATATATATTATATCCAGTATATATTTTTATGTATGATAGTAAATAACATTTAGAGATAAGAAATGAAATGCGTCGTTCATGGAGACGGTAAGTCGTACGTACGCATGAACACTACTTTCATTTCCATTTTGTATTTTAATTCAATTAAAACATAATGATACATATATATATTATAATTGAAGTATAATATCATGTATAATATAATTAACTCCATCCTCTATATGCCCTATATATGACATTAACAAGTCATATCACTTTGACGGGGCGGTAGTCTGCACTTCCTCATATGAAATTATCATGTTTTACCCATAATGGAAACCATAATGGAATGATGTAAATGGGAAATACAGAAGAATAAATAAAAAATAAACATAATATATATCATATATAAATACAGTTCCATCTCAATGGCCACCATGAGAAATGGTAGGATATAATTGAACAATCATCATTTCGTGAGGCGTTAGTTTTCCATCCACAGAAACAATATGTTCTTTACCCATTAGATGGAGGTGTGTGTAAGTTTAGTTCAAATTATTCCCATAAATACATACTATTATATTTAGGATACTGGTGTTGTTATAAAAGGAAGGAATGAAAAGAGTTTAAGGTAATTTTGAATTATTATAATATTCTTTTTACCTGTAATTGCCTTATTTACCTTTAACCGCGATAAATAAGTCAACAATTACTATTTACCAAAAAATTATTTTCATCCTATTGAACACAATTTTACATAATAATAAAAATCATGTATGTCATATTTTTTATATCCAATTTACAGAAGTATAAAAATTTCATTTAAATGAAAAAGTTAGTTTTTTAACTATTACATTGTGGTTTCACTATTCATCAGAAATTGATGTTTTCCAGAAAACTACCAAAAATTAAGCCTAAGATATATTTGATATTCCGGATTAAAAAATGACTTCTATTTAACAAAATTAAAAACATATATTTTTCATTACTTAATTAAAAATTAATTCATGTTATCAAAATAAATAATGTGTTTTTAAGAAACAATAACTATCAAAAGATTGAAACTTGTTTATGTCCAATTTCAAAGTGAAATTAATTCCAATGAACAACATTGGATTAGATGAGAAAAAAATAATATAATTACACATTAAAACTAATTAAAAAGATAATCTAAGCATAAAAATAAATTATATTAAAAGGCACTTTTTAATTAAAATATAATATTTTTCAGTATTCATAAAAAAGGTATTTTATCAGAAAAATACCAAAACATTACCCAAAGTAAATTTTGATGTCATGATTCTAAAGAATAATTTTATTTTGTCAAATGGAACATATATAAGTGACTAAAACTATATTTCAATAGGGTTCACCATTAAATGGTGGTAAATCAACATTTTAATGTAAATTATGTTTAAAATTAGATTCATTCACATTTTAAGCCTATAAATTTTATTGGATAAATGTAAAAACATTAAACAAAAATTTATAATAATTTTTTAGTTATTTCTTTTCGTTCCCACCATTACAATGGCTCGGTGTTAACTACCATTTAAAATAATAATATTATATTATTTGTGTGCAACATATGATTTCAATGAAACCCATTGTTGCGTATTGGGTACTCCATTAAACATAGAATCCACTTTAATGTATAATTTAGTTCAAAAATATTAATAAATTTGAAAAATGTCTTGTTCTTTATTTACCTGGTGTGTTACAATTCTTCCAGAAAATCTCAGGATACATCCCTTGGTGGAATTTAATTCTATAATTTGAATGGAATATCTCTCATTATATATAGAACATATTAATTTTTGGGAATCGTAAATACATTGACATATTTTGAAACATCTAATGATCCTCTATAATTTCAGGTAAGATCAGGAATATCCATTAGAAAATCCACCAATGATGTTGGTGTTGATTCACTATGAAGAAGTATAGCTCACTCATGTGAGGGAATCTCTATGAACCCATAAAAAAGGCAATAAAGGAATGTCCCAGACACTCTAGTATGCACAAATCCATAGTTATCGATGATTATATAGGTACCAAAAAAGTTTTTTGAGAAATTTATAATGATTTCCATGCCTACTAACTAAGTTAAATAGAAAAGGGATAATCTATGTATGGATAAAATAATTTGAAGAATTATTTAAGGAACTAAAGATATGGTTGATCATTGCACCTTTACTCACATTACCAAAAAGTGTAGAATGTTTTCTGATATACAATGGTCCATAAAATAATGTTTTGGGTTGAAAACTCATTAAAAATGATAAAGTGATAGCTTATTCCTCACAGAAGATGATGATCCACGAGCTTAACTACTCAATGCATGATTTGGAGCTAGAAGCTATGATTTTTTCATGGAAAACATGGAAGCACTACTTGTATAGTGAGAAGTGTTACATATATAATGATCATAAGAGACAAAATTATATAGTCAAAAAAATATCTCAAAATAAAATTAAGGATAGGTTTAGAGAAAATTAAGTACTACGATCACTCTATTAACTATAATCCTACCAAAGAGAACATGGTAGCTAATTCTCCTAGAATAAAAACACATGTTACTCTATCCATGTCATATATTGATAAAGAACACCTCTTTGTGGATATTAAAATGATGAGTTTGGAAAGAATATTGTAAAGTAAAAAATCCTACCTTTCCTAAATTAATTCCCAACCATCTATCCTAGAATAGATTAAGGAGGAACAAAGGGTGATCTAATGTTACAAAATAAGGTGAATTAATTAAAGGAAGGGAAGTTGCAAGAGTTCCATATTGATTTTGATGGTGTGATTTTGTCTGGAATGAGGATTTCTATTCTTTTATCCCCTATGATAACGAGAGACCTATTTGATAATTCCAATAGTTCAAATTTTCCAATCCATCCTAGGGAACCAAGATGTACTATGATCTCCAAGAACAATTGTAGTGATAAAAATTGAATATGGAGATTGATGAGTGTATCTCAAGGTTCATGATATTTCAGAAAGCTAAATTCGAGTAACAAAAGACCAATGGGATCATGGTAACCTTGCCTATACCCATTTGAAAAATGGAGAATGTCAGCATTTACATTGTCACTGGTCTCCTAAATATATCCAAATAAAACAATGTGATATGGGTTGTGGTGAATAGACTCACCAAGACTGCCCATATTATAACTATTCCAAAAGATCTCCTGCTTGAAAACATGCAAGTATGTCTATGAAGGAAGTAGTGAGATGGAATGGTGTTCCAATATTTATTGTATTTGATCATGATCACAGGATCACATCTAAATTCAGGAGGAGTCTTCAACATCCTTTGAGTACTAAATTGAATTTCACCACATTCTATCACCCCAAAATTGGTGACCAATATATATGGACTATTCAAACACTAATGGACATTATAACAGCCTAATAAATTTAATTCAATGGTGTAAGGTGTCAACATATCTCATTGGTTGAGTTCATATACTATAATAGCTTCTCCTTAGTATTCAGATTCCTCCATATGAAGCTCCGTTGAGAAATTTTTATTAGGACACCAAGATGTTGGGATGAAGTTGGAAAATGAAATATAAAGGGAAATGATCATGAGAAAGAGATGTAAGATAATTTTTAAGGTATCATGTGACATATCAAAGATTCTATGAGTTGGCAAACGAGCTATTCTGACAACCATATAAGGGACTCGGTGTTTAATGTTAGAGATAAATTATTCCATAAAATATCTCTGTGGTAGAGAGGCATGTGGTTTGGATTGAAATGGAAGATAATCCCATGGTACATTTTCCCCTTTCTGATCCTTTATCACATCGGAACCATAGACTATCATCTTTACCTTATATATGTTATGGTTAAATTTCATGATATGTTCCAAGTGTCACTCTTGAGGAAGTATATACCATATCCATCACATGTACTAAACTCAAATGTGGTAAAACTGGAAGATTATATCTCTTATGAGGAGAATTTAGTAAATATTATAGAAAGGGGAGATAAATTTCTACTCCACGGGACAACCCACCTTGAAAATTTTTTGTGGAGGAGACATATGTATGAAGAAACAATGTAGGAACCAAAGGAGGTGATGAAGGAGATGTGCCTTCACCTGTTTATATAAAATGAAATTTCAATGGTGAAATTTAAAAAGGGTAAAAGAATATATTGACACAAAACTTTATTAAAGTAATTTATCCCTTGTTATAGTAATTTTATATATTTTAAATCCCATAAAGTCAATTAGATACCAGAATAAAAACATTATTAATAATTAATTATTTAAATAAGAAATATTTTTATAAGTTAAGGAACCTATGCTGATGAAGTAGTAACTTGGTGATAGGAATAGTAATATGAAACTTATGAATAGTAAACCAGTCAAATAAATAGTAACATCACCCATGAAATAATGAATAAAATTTAGGAATCTAATAAATTAATGTATGGTATAATTATATTAGAGTAAAAGTAAATAATTTTTTTAAAAATTATTAGTTACATATTGGTATTTTTGTAATTAATAAGTATTTAATTACTATTTTATGATTAATTTAATAATTTAAAATAAATTAAATTTTCATAAAATGTATTCATAAATTAATATTTTTTTATTTTTTATTTTAAGATTATATTATGAGACCTCAAGTAATTTTTCAACGTGTTATAAAATCAGTTCTAATTTTAAAATCTATATTTTTTTGAGTAGATAGAGATTTTAGTTAAAAATTAAATTTCTAAAATTTACAAAAAAAATTCATAAATGAGATAAATTTTGAATTCTACACATCAAAAAATGATTAGTGTAAATTTTTATGTTTTTTCTAAAAGACTTGAATTTTTAGGGAATAGTCAAATTTGATAATTTCTAATGTACAAAATATTCCCATTAATCTTCCGAATAATCTCCCCCATGTTTAAGAGCCTTTGGTCTCAAAAAACTAAAACCATTTCCCTAAATAGGTTCTCAATGAGAAGAAATTCAAAATGTAAAATCTGTTTTATTTTCTTCTAATTTCTTTTCATGTTCTTTTATTTTCTTATTGTCTCCTCACTTACCTTAATAAAATTTAATTATAACTAAAATATATTACATATACAATAATTTTATAATTTTAATGGAATATCTAACATTAAACCCCCCCCCCCTCTGTCTTTTATTCTAAAAAGGAAATCATCGCCTGTGATTTGTCAATTAACAAATATTGTTGGTGATGCACTTTCATTTTCCGTGAACAACATAAAATATGTTAATATACCCATTATAATGGTTCAAATATATATTAAAATTTATTCTAAACACCCTATTTATGTTCAAAAACTAACAAATTTATATACTACTGATGATAAAATAAAAAAGAGTTCGCTGTGATAAAAAACACAAAAATTAACCTAAAACAATCATTTGAAACCTGTATGTGATGATTCATACTCATACAATATAAAACATTTCTTTATAATGTAATTTCATCTTATGAACGATTATTAATAATATATAAATTCAATTCAAGTTATTTATCTACATTTTTAAATGAACTTCCATCCATGTATACTATTGAACCGATCATGAAAACTATGAGAATTAACACTCCTAAATGAGAAATTAAACTCTAGAACTCATCAAAAAACATATAAATTAACATAAAAAATTAATATAATTAATTAATAAAAGTATTTTTATATTTTAATTGATTAATATAATGTTATTATACCAGATATTAAATTAAAGAACTAATTTAGACATAATGTATGGGGAATTCTCGAACCCAACTCCATTTGCTTCTGTTTTACCTCTTTCACACCAATTCCAGTATGTATATAAATTTAATGATATTAAAATTTAATTTACATATTCTATCATTTAATTTTTGTTATAATTTTTTTTACTTGAGTGTATAAAAGAATAATGTCTTCCAAAATAACTCTTCTTGAAATCTTATTTTAGTTCCCTTAAGATTGTTTCTTATTAACTCAATACAAAGTATTCCAATAACAAGAATATTATTAAATTTTATTCCAAAATGTTTATTCATGAATTTATGCTTTATGAAATTAAACCCATTATTTTTATGGATTTTTTTGTCCAATATTTATATACGATCTATGTGGCATGCAAGATAATGTAAATTTTATAATGTGACGGGATAAGAATTATATATTTCTCCAATGAAATGGGTAATTTGTTGTATCTCATGAGAAAAAGTGAAATATGTGTGAAAATGATGCAATATTTTTTCAAAACTATTTTAGGTATTTGACCACTAAGACATGATGTTTCAGTTGTATGCATTATCATATCTTAGGCCTTTATCTAATGCTTCCTCTCTTTATTTTGATGAATATCCTATGATTCTGTGATGATTATTATGATTATGATCACCCATGCTATATTGTTTCATGTTCTTATATATCCTCTCATTTAGATTTTAACTCACCCCATTGTTTGATGCATATCATCAGGTGACTATTTTTACTAAGGATAACTCAAGGGGAAACAAGAAGATAGAGAAGAAGGAATGAAAAAATGTTTATTTTTTATTCATTAAATGTTATGTATAGTCCTAATTTTCCCAAGACACTAAACCATTGGATCCTGTTTCTTAATACTATTATCCTGTTTATCATTAGAATGATGGTATATTTAGGTATTAATATGTAGGGTCTCTATAAAATAGAATAATTCGAAGTATATATATATATTAAAAAGATTCCAAATATATTAAATATGGAACAATAAAATAGGGTATTGTTTGCCGCGCCACATATAAATCATCATTATATGAAAATATGACATTATATACATGAATAAGGATAGAGGATGTCAAGGATTCCATTTATTTTAGTGAACAGGTATGTTATATATTTAATGATATGTATATGGGTTGATGTTTCCTACACCTTAGGTGTGGTAGAAATATATCATGATGGCCTAAATGAAAATTAGTTGAAAGAATTAGAGGTTATCCTCATGTATATGAGGTGTGCATTAGACATGTTTCTAGTTTTTTGAGAGAATAACGAACTATTAGTCAAGGGATGTGTGGATACAAGTTTCCAAATAAATCAATATGATCCTAAATCATAGTCTGGTTACAACATCACTCTAGATATGGGGGATATTATAATATCAAAATCAATGATCTTATCATGGATTAGAACGTAGATTCAATGAATATTATAGCTTCTAAGGTAGCTAAATAAGTAGTTTTTATGTGTATTTTTTTAATTTTTCATTATGTGGTTCCTATAATTAGAGACCCTATCACACTCCCTTACTATAATAATGTAGTGATGTATCTTGAAATGGATCCGAGTTCACATTCGTGGATAAAGAAAATAATTTAGAATTATCATCTCTTAACATCACATAGAGTATAGTTTCCATGGAATTCAATGTGGAAGATCCCTTGACTAAAGCACTAACCCATGAAAAAAATTGTCTTAATGTAAATTGTTATGGATGAAATTCATTATCTATTTCCTCCAGTATAAGTGGAATTCTATTGGAATTGTTTTCCTTGAATAATCTATCTTTACTTTATATTACATGTATATTAAAATAATATGATAACTATTAATATATTTCATTACATATCATTAATATTTTTGTGTGACTATAAAATAATAATGTCCCAGAGTATCCTTCACATTAGGATGGGCATAATAGTTCCTCACTATAATCAGAAGTTTGAAATTATTTGATGATATTCAAATACATTGTTCTATGATTCCATAAAATTATATGATGGTGACCATAGTATATTTTCCATCTAGTGTGAGTACTAGAAATAAATATGATTCTTCATCTATTAATTTTTCAAATAATAATCTATAACATAAAAGATTATGAGAGTAGACTTAACAGTATGAATTCAACATGTTTATATTTCATTGAATATTCTTTTTTGAAAACATCAATAATGATTCGTGGATTTTATAATAATTATTAATACCTATCATGAATTACACACAAAGATGCATTTTCAATGACTATGAGGGGAAAACTCTTGGAAATGCTGGGTTGGATGTGTTTTTAATGAATAAAATATTGTTAATAAATATGTTTAAGAAGGATGTGTCCCTTCCATATTTAGGAATGTTGATATCATATCATATTAATTGAAATAGATATGTCACATTAAATTTATTTTCCATTTTGTTGTAATGAGTTTATTTCAGTTAATCAATGAAATATATATCTAACATATATATTGATGACATTATTGTAAAACTAAATATATGATATTTCATGAGTATGGGATTGTATTACATAGTGATAGTTCATTTTTGGTTTTTGACATTGCAACATACCTTCTTTCTCTATGGGATACTTGACCAATTTCAAGAGTATAATCCTGAACTTGAGACCCGAACACCTACAGAAATTGAGGAAAAGGCATATAGGGTCACACAAAAATTGTTTCCTTCGATCATAGTTAAATATTTTTTATATTTAAGTATTAAAATATACATTATTCACTTGACTAAGAGTTAATATTTTCTCATTATTTTTTAAATGATCACAAATATTTAATAAATATATATTCTTAATGTCACTATTTAATTATAATAATATATAATAATTATTTGACTCTTGTTGTTCACACAATAATAAATAATTATTTATTTACAAAATAAATAGTTTATTTTAACATTATAATAGTAAACAAATACTTATTATCTAATTTTTTAATAGAATATTTATTTATTGAATGAATAAATATTTATTAATAATAATTAATTATGTATTAGTTAAATGATTACGATGATGAGAATGACGATATTAGGTTTGATTATATATAATATTTTTTAAGATGGGAAATTAATATTTAACATTATGTGTGTTAACACATGCCCTAAGAAATTAATAAAGTTATTATTATTACATGAAATTATGTTATTTAAGGTTTGAATATATTATTGGGGTCCTTTTTGAAATTATATTGTATTTTAAACCTAACCCTAAATATTTATATAGATGACTATGTCTATTTATTTATTTGTTAATCATTGTGGAAAACATATTCTTCTCTAGACCCCCTCCCACTATCTTCCTATATGGACTGAGAATAGAAATAGAAAATTCCTTCATGTCTATAGTTGCATGAAGCGATCGAGAAAAGAAAAACATAAGGATCAATTGTCACCTCAAGAACCTAATTCTTTATTTGTATTTTCTAGAGGTTAAAGGATCATGTGTAGATCATAGCTAGAGGGGCTCTACATTGGGTTTTCACTAAGAAATGATGTGACGCCAATTAGATCAGAATGATCGACACCATTAATGAATAAATATATCATGATCAAGGAAATGTTTCTTCTTACTCGTAAGTAAATTATATAATAAATGTGAAATGATATTCTCTTGATTAAAAAAAATTATTTTCAATATTCTTTTGAAAAAATATAATTGGTCCTAGAATTCATTTCTTATAACTTGATAATTATCCATCATATCTGAAAATAACCAAGTTTTCCATTTCCACAATATATGATTCTTCTACATTAGTAACCTTCATTTCGACCAGTATCTATAATATTTATAATGTGTATTTGGTATTTAGGATGTTTTGAGGCCTATATTGATTACTACCACTCTATATCCTAATGGGAAAGAGACACATGTATCCCTAATAAAGCACTATCATGAAGTATTCAAATAGAAAAGCACAAAGATATCTTAGCTGGATCCTAAGGTGTCTACCCAACATTTGGGACTTTCCAATTACCATCACGACTACAAATACATATTAAGAAGAAGGAATATTCTCCACACATTTAAAGAGGAAGGCAATGTTTTCTTGGACAGTAAATATAACATCACCTGAATAGTTTAGAAACCACTAATATTATTCCCATATAAAATTAGAATGGGAAAACATTTATCCACATCAACATCAAGGATCTAAAATGGAAATATCTAAAAGTTAATTCTCTATTCACAGTCATATGAATATCGATTGATGTAACAGATTGTCTCAAATATCTCTCCATCATGGAAAAATATTGTTTCTATAACAATATCTTATTGGAACCCAAATTTAAGACCCCATGAATATATAAATTTTTTTATTAAATAATATATTTGATAGCTTGTGGTATACACAGCACTAAGCTCAAACATACAATTATATGATATTAAATAAATAATACAATTATGACTTATTATGTGGTCTTAGACATATGAATATGAATATCAATATTATGAAATATATAATTAAACTTTCATCCTTCATAAAATAAATAATCAATAATACATTGATTTAAAATTTCATGTAAATGATGATAAAATAAATTGAATTCAAAAGAGACATTCTTCCAATAACTATCTATATCTGTGTAAAATAATTTTGCCTTAATTGAATCAATTAATAACTATTTATAAATGAATTATATGAAATAATTAATATATATTTAATACAATAATTAAAAATAATTTATTCATTTTTATTTGGATTCCAATTAAAATAAAGTAAATTTAAGCTTCAAAAACACATTTTCATCAAAAATGGGTTTTATTGAATTATGTGTAATAATTTTATAATAAATTTGTACTATTTTTTGAAATGAAATTGGAAAAAAGGATATCAATTTTTAAATTAAAATATAATGATAGGATCAGTGTGATTTATTTATAATTTAATGAAAATAATGATTTCTGAGTAAATAGTGAAAAATGAACATTTTCAGAAAACTATAATTTATTTAAATTAAATCAGGAAATTAAATATTCCCATGTTTTTTTAGATTTGGTTTTAAGGTAACTGAATATAAAATTAATTAAATATAATCTAAATAATTCTCCAGGAATCACGTTTATATTTTTTTTGTTATTTTGTTATTATTTTTCTAAAGAACACATTTTTTCAGAAAATGTTTTCAATGAAATTATCATACCTATGTTAGAATATATTTCTACCTATTCAAATAACTGAATCATGAAAATGTATTTATTATTTATAATCATTATTTTAAAATTTAGAAACATACATAAATACAAATTTTTGTAATAATTAATAATTACCATGGAAAAATTTTACCACCACATTAATCGCAAAAAAATGTTAATTAAGGTTGAACCTTGGGGATAATGATCAAATATGAAAATAAAATAAGAGTTTATTTCACTAGATGATATTAATTCTATTGTAATCACACTGAATTCTTATATAAGGAATTTACATAAAATTTACTATGATTATGACCATTGAATCATATTATGTCAATGAAAATGAAAAAATATCACTTTCAATATTTTAATATAACTAATATTTTTTCATACGGATAAAAAAATATATTAATTGTTCTAAATGGTTTTTGGGAAGATCAGCAAATTATTTTAATGACAGTAATTATTTTAAATTTCTATAAATAGGTAAATTCTCTTTAACTCTTACACAATAATAATGTTAGGTTTGTGTGAGTAGTATAAAAAAAAATTTATTTCAAAAACAATATATTTAATTTATTTGTTATGTTTTTTGGTTTAAAACACATATATTGGATAAATAAAATATATATGTCATGTTGGATGATTTTATATTCGAATTAAATTGTTATCATGATGACATTAAAGTCAGGATTTCCCAATAGGTCAATAAACGATTTTAAATGGTATTTAATGAATAAAAATTATTTTTATTTCATTAGAAAATAAAAAGTACATCTTAACTCATGTGGATGCTAAATTTTCAACCATATCATGCATATTTTTGATAAGTCCCACTTGGTATATTTGAGATTACTTTATTGAATCTAAATGAGAGAAAAATTTGTTTTACTAATTACTATTAGTAAAGGAATGTTAAGACTGTGGTACAATGGACCTTTTTAAATTCATGGGAAAATCGGTGTTATAGCATAATAGTTGGATTTTTTACCCAAATTATATAATGTTAATAATTTGTTCAATGTTTCATTATTGAGTAAATATATTAGAGACCAATCACATGTACTCACATAATAGGGAATAATGTTAGAACCTGAATTGTCTTATAATGTACTGCATGTCCTGTTTACTCATAGTATAGTGAATGTGTTACTGAATCAGTCAACCAGGATGATGAAAGTAATTTAGAAAAACCACAAAATTGAGGAGGTAACATTGTATCCCAAATAATCCTTAAAGATGGATTATCCATATTTTTTATTAACTAATATATATTCTTATTTCTGGGAAGAAATTATTTAAGGGGGGAGAATGTAATACCCCATACCATACCATAACTCATAAAAAATATTGTATTTTGTGGCCTAGAACCCAATAATTTTTACTTTATTCATTAATAAATTCCTTATCACAATTTTTTTTACTTCTACATAACAATTCCTGTGATAATGTTGTAAGGATCGTTATTGCAGTAAAGGGTTATAGCAGATCCCTATTATCATGAGACCACGAAAGTGCCATAACACTATTCTTGAATATATGTTCAATGGTTAGATGATGTTATTTGAGTAACAAAAATAATACATCCCATTTGGGGAGAGGAATCATAGATCTTTGGGGTACCTTCTCATGGTGTGAGCCCTTTGTATTTTCCTAAAGGATATTATAAGAACGAGATCCACTAGTGGGAAATCCACATTTCATAGCGTCATTTGATGTTCCTATTTGCGGACGTGTGTATTAGTCCTTAGATTTTTTGATTATTATTAATGGGTATTAAAACTCATGCACTTAGATGTATTGAAGAAAACTATGATGAAACAATGTTCTTAGTGAGGAAGGATATGACAGGTGCATCATGAGTAATACTGCATTAGTAGATAATGTGAGAAACGATTTTTCCCTTCTATTCCATAACAAAAGTAGATATACCAGGCCCTTTGATGGAATTTATATAGCCTAAATAAATCCATGGCCATGGTGAGGAATGGGAAAGTTTAATTCTAGGAATTCAAAGAAACAATAATTTAGCACATAGGTTGATGGCACTAGAATGCCACCTGCTTGATTCGAGATATTGAGACAAAGGGATTACATTACACCGTAAGAATGCGTAGGAGGTGACATGTCATTGCGGCATTAAATTATTTTTTTATGGGTCCCTAATCATGTTTCTAGACGCTATCCTTGGAATTTATGTAGTCTCCACTTAATTCCCCTATGAAAGAGGGCTATAGGGTCACCACTAAGTGTGTCTAAGTATCTCAATTGAATATTAATTTAATAAGTGGAATAAAGATTATTCCCAATTGTGGTTTAATAATTATAAAAGGAAACTTGATCACATTTATTTCAACACTAGTTAATTGAAAGAATATATTGTAGGAGAAATAATATATTTATTAGCGAGTAATGTAGTGATATTTATATAAGAAATAAATATTCTTTATACAAGTTCTAACAAATGTGGTGGAAGAATAAAAGAGAATGGAAAAACACCAGTACACTCCGTGTATATTAAAATACACACCGTGTAATTTTTCTTGGGATTTGAGAGAAATAATATTATTTATTTAATTAAATAATATTAGGTATAATTCACTGAGTTCATGTCATATGACAATAATAGTAAAATTTTATTATTAGACATGGGGTCTTACTAAGAATTAAATAAAATGAATAAATGCCTTCAAATAATTAATTTATTTTATTATTCTATATAATTAAAATCCCAGTTATATTATTCTCATTATCCTAGCCATTTTTTGTGGTTGTGAAAATTGGATCATGATAAATCTCTCAATCCAAGAGATAATTCTTTTCCTACAAGAACACTCTCATGTTTCGAGATAGATCATCCTCCACCAGATCAAGTAAAGCGCTTTGGAAGCGACTCTCAAGGGGATCAAAGGGAGACATCATAGGAGATAGCTCTTCTACGCTAGCACCCAAAGATCCCTTTGGAGGTATCCAGAGATATGTGGAGCACATGTGGATCACCGCTAGAGGAATCCTACACTTGGCTTCTATGATGCAAAGACAGATCACATTGGATCATGAACTGAAACATCAATGAAGAGATAATTCCCTCAATGAAATTCCTATCTTTTAATTAAATTAATTATATCCAATATATGATGATCCTCTATTTGGTTTTAAGACTCTCATATTTTATTTATTTCTTCATTCTATTCCGAAGATTCAGTGATATATCATTGTGAAGGATCTTTAATTGATCATTGTTAATGGAAAAAATTAAAGTTGGGCACACCATATTCCATGAACATCAGTTGTGCCTGGGACCTATAAGTGGTATCAGAGCTAAGTTATATCATTCATTATAATTATTTAGTTTTTTATTGATTATTTACACATTCAATAATTTATTTATTTTTAATTCAAGTTAATTGTTCTGCAAATATGAATCTCTAGAATTGTTCATCCTATTTTTTTTCTTGTTCACCTCACAGAAATGATCTTTTATTTAAATTTTTATTAAAAATTAAATAGAGGATCTCATCTAGAGTTTCCAAATCATCCTGTTTATACAACATAAGAACACATGGCATGTATTCAACAATACATGTTGTGTAGTTAAGATTCAATGTGTCGGACCGGTTTGCCAAGGCATGTCGTGTGTCAGAGTCTATTTAATTCTTAAATGACTCCATGTGTTAACCAAGAATATGTGGCATGTGGCTTCCAGATTACAATTCATGTGGCTCACTAGACACGGCATGTAGTCCCTTCGGGTTATGGTTGGATCCTATACCTTGTACACGGGTTGCCTGGATAGAGACAATGTAATGTGGAACTAAATAGCATGTATGTGTACTCCAAATATTTCCAAAGTACATCTACATGCCATGTCCCTGAACATGTACTTCGAATGGATGGTGAAAAATAGTACTCGTTGTGTAGTCTGAACTACACGCCATGTACTCATCCAAATTATGAAGATCTATTAAAATTTATTATTATATTATATAAACCCTTGAGACGTGTACCATGGTGTGGGCGTAAAGTTGATCCACAACATGTGATAGGTGTTTTATATATAATTGTGTTTAATTTAACATCTGTGTAATGTTCATTTATACTCAATACATAGTTATTACTATAAATTCATGAAGTTTCCAAAAAAGATCATGTTACGTACTAAGATAAATTAAAATAAATTTATTTGGTTAAAAGTATTATGGATGAGAATATCAAGGAAATTAAGAAAAGGGTTTAAGATAAAAGTATTGATTAATTGAAGAAATATAAATAATTCAAGAATGATTTGTCAGAAACAATAACGATCAAATAATTTAATTCTAGTTTTATTTATACATAAATATCATTCTATGTATGGATGATAATGATCCAGACCAAGACCTTTGTATTTGAATGGTTTCTTTTAATTTATTTAAATTAAATTTTTTGTCCTATGAGCCTTTTCCCCATTAATATGTAGGGCATTATTTCCATAGGTTTTCTTTATGTAAAACCCTATTTTACCCCTCACCAACGACTGAGATAAAAGCATATATAATGGATGGTGTTCTCAAGCTAGTCGAGGTGGCTCAAGTTAGGAGCCAAGGTTAAACCAATCCATGGAGATACAAATGTGGAAAAGTGGAGAAATGTAAACATGAACCCAAAAGGTTCACGGTTTTTCTCCCTAGGCCTTGGGTTAGATTATCAAATGCTAGATAAAATATCCAATGGAACAAGCTAATGATCATATTGTTTATTTTATTTATGTTATTTTCATTGTTTATTAATTGTGTGTGTGTTGTCACAATCACACAATTTGTTAATTAAACAAGAATACAAGAGGGAACTAAAATAATATTGGATTATGCGCAAATATTATCATAGACATGGTTAATCACTTAAGTATATCCCAATTACTATTAACATGCATGTAATTAAAGATAAAAAATAGAAATTTACATATAAGGATAAAATCCCTCAATGAAATATTATGTCCATATATCCTTCCATAATATTCATTATAATCAAACCACAGTTCAAAGAGCATGAAAACCCATAGTTGGGGTGCTTTCAAATATCTGGTAATTCCAATTCAAGGTTTTTGGTTTATTTGACTTGGTTCACAACAAGGGTTTACTTCCACAATAGGACTTGGTGTGAACAAGAGGCAAAGGTTGAGGAAAACGAAAATAAAGGGGTTTTAGGATTGGGGAGTCCACTCAGTGGATCATTTAACATGGGGTTAATACAGTTGTCATTTGGAATTCCTACCTAAAACCCTTCAAGTTGATTAACGATCCACATTTTTGTTTATGTGAAGGGAAATATGGATCCTTTCCACTAGAATATTTAGGCAACAAAATATTATGAATTCAATGGAGAGGGATATTTCATTTCAAGAAAATAGTGGGAGACTAATATGTATTAATTTATTTATTTGTGTTATTTTAATCATGATAAAGTACTAAAATATTTTCTAATCATAATTTGTAGAAATTAAGTGCTAATTTACTTAAAAAATATCATTTTGAACCATACTCAAGAAGGAAAACATTCTTACCGATACCAATTTCTAAGAATGGAAGAGGGGTTTATGTGTCATCCTCTGCCATGAGAGGAAGTTGTACGTGCTGGAGGAGCCTATTCTAGTTGTGCCAAGAAAAGAGGAAAGTGATTAGGAACTATCTATATATAAGAAACAAATTGATGATGCCACATATGTCCAATTTTTTATGATATCTTTCTTGTCTAATGAGATCTTGAATCCACATGAAAACATGGAAGTGTATATCGTGATGTATCATCCTAAGGATCTCTATCATGATAAGGCAATATAGGAGAGATATGAGATCTCCAATTCTTTGTTTATAGATAATCTTGGAGAGTCTGCACCGGTTGGGCCTCATGCAGTCAATCTTATTGTCTAAATTGAATTCTTAGACATCTTAGGGATTAAGTTCCCAGATGAGTTGCATACATATCTCATCATATCATCATTTCCCAATACATTATCTAGCTTTATTGTTAACTAAAACATGACCAATAATGAGAAGAGTCTATTAGAACATTGGACCTTAATTCTCATGGTAGATAAGGACATGGGGTGAAATAAACCCAAAGTCCTTATGGTGAATATAAAAAAGAAGGACAAGGTAAAGAGTCCAGGGATTCAGAAATTTTCTAAAGCCCTTGATCACCATCCCTCCAATAGGGGGAAGATCCCAGGGTATGGAAAGGAATGGGAGGCGGTATGTTTTCCATGTGGCAAGCCAGGCCACTAGAAGAGTAACTGTACCCAGAAGCGTGGGGACGCTAAAGGTGTTTTCGTTATTGAGTGTAATCCTTCCATTTATACACATTGGGTATTAGATACAACTTTTCGGGGTCACATATCTATTCAAATGTTGGAACCGAGTAGATTTAGAATGATTCAAAGAGGATATCCAATGGTGTGAGGCTAGCTGCATTGTCCATTGGCGATTACTATATCTCATTACTAACTAGGATTATTTTGGTTTTACATAACTTTTATTTTGTCTCTAGTGTTACCAAGAACATAATTTTTGTATCATGTTTACATATGGATGGATTTATTTTTATGTTTGTAAATAAGGGTTGTTTCTTTTATAAGAAAAATATATGTTATGGTATGTTTCATTTAAATAATGGTAAATATGTATTAAATTACGAAAACCAAGTGTTGGAAATGGATAACAAAATAAACTCACATGACTCATATAACACCATGTTGTGGAATCACCATCTTGGTCATGTAAACTATAAGTGCGTGAAAATGCTCCTACAATATGGTTATTTAGATTCTACTAAGATGAAACCACTTGATAGATTCCATTATTGTTTACAATGTAAAATGAACAAGACGCCATTCCTTGGACAGGGTGAAAGGGCCACAGACCTTCTTGGATTGGTGTAAAAAGATGTGTGTGGACTATTTCTAGTAGAAGCTACAGATTCATATTCTTACTTCATTACATTATTTAATTATTTGAGTAGATATGAATATATCGACTTGATGAGGTATAAGTTAGAGTCCTTAGATAAATTTAAGGAATTAAAGAATGAAGTAGAGAATCAACTTGGTAAGAAAATAAATAAGCATCAATTATATCGAGCTCGATAATATTTGAACCAAGAGATTATCGAACTTCTACGGGAGTCAGGGATTTTATCTCAACTCACTCCCCATTATACATCACAGTGGAATTGTGTTAGTGATAGGAGGAATTGCACCTTGTTGGAAATGGTGAGGTCAATGATGAGTTATGCAGATCTCCCATTTCTATTAGGGGATATGCATAAAAAACTACAACATACACATTAAACTGATTACCAACTAAGGCGGAAATTAGAATAACAACAGAGTAATGGAATGGAAAGAAACCCATTTTTTCGCACACACATGTATGGGGATGCGAGGAAATTTTTAAGGGCTTATCAGGAAATAAACTTGCACAACAGGGAACGAGGTGTATCATTATACGATATCCCAAGGAAGAGAAATGATATTACCTATATAACCCTTCAAACAAGAAAGTGATTATCTCCAAACAATATTTAATTATTTAGAGAGATCACATCCTTAAAAATGATAGTGGAGAAATATTGACATTGTTGAATTTTATACTCAAGATATATAGGTGTTGGTACATGAACAAGTTCCACAGGTCCCCATAGAAGAGGTTCCAGAAACCCAATTACAGCTTAGGAGCTCTAGACAGGTAAGGGAACAGAAAGGTTTTTGGTTTCATAGTCAACAAGGATGGTGAATCAATATTGTTGGAAAATGATGAACCTCTCTCCTACAAGGAAGTAGTAAAAAGATCAGAAGCCACAAGATTTATATAAGCTATGAATTATGAGATAGATTTCATGTATCATAACTAGTTCATGTTTCTGGTTGATGAGCCAGTTGATGTAAAGATTGTTTGATTCAAAGGGATACTAAAGGGAAATACGAACATGGATGGTCATGTTGGAACCTATAAAGTAAGTCTATTGGCTAAAGGGTTTAGATAATGTCATGGAATTGACTGTAAAGAAACCTTCTTACCAATTTCTAGGTTTAAATCCTTAAGATTGATACATTACATAGTATCTTACCATGACTACATGATTTGGAAAATGTATGACATAACCACATTACTTAATGGGATCCTTCATGAATATTTCTATATGACATATCTAGTCGGGTTTGTGACACCAAGTGAAGACAAATGGGTTTCCATGTTGCATAAATCCATTTATGAATTAAACCAAGAATCCAAGTCATTGAACATTCGATTTGTTGAATCCATAAAGGAATTTGGTTTCATTAACAAATAATTTGAGTCATGTGTTTATAAGAGGTTTAATCGAAATGTGTCCATTATCATAGTAGCATATGTTTATGATGTACTACTTATTGCAAATGATGTACTAGTCATAGAGTCAGTTAAAGATTGGTTGAACAACTCTTTCTCCATGAAAGACTTAGGTGAAGCAGCCTACATTCTAGGGATCGAGATCATTCATGATAGATCCAAGAGTCTACTTAGAATAAGTCAGGGTACATACATTGACCAGATTCTAAGGAGATTTAGTATGGAACAATCCAAGAGGGGATTAGTTCAACTGTTTCATGGACTACATATTTCTAATAAAAGGTGTCATTATACATAACAGGGGAAAGATAGGATGAGTAAGATCCCATATGCTTTGGATATAGAATCCATCATGTATTTCATGTTATGTACCAGGCTTAATGTTCCCTATGCCCTATGCATGGTAGGCAGATATCAAGAAGATCCAGGAGAACAACATTAGACTTCAATTAAGACTATACTTAAGTATCATATATTATAACAACCCATATATTACATACATTTTTATTACATCATAATTGAAGCATACTTATTACAACATAAAAAAACCATGATAGGACCATATAGGTATAGTGTCTTTAGAAACTGGGAAACATAAACAACTGTTTCATTACTAATCTACTTTGTCTCCCTTTTATTTCATTATATATAGAGTCACATTTGGAATATCATACTTAATACCCTTCTTCCTAACCTGGGGAGAATAAAACATACATAAGGGTGTGCTCAAATGATCAGTAAGGGTAAAGTAAGGAAATATCAATCATATCATATTCATAAGAACATAACATTTTGAAAATCTTTACCTACAAAAGATATCATAATATCATAACGTGGGATAAATCCTAGTAGTGAAATGTAATCCCAATAATAATAACGTAAAAATTGAAACATTTTGGAATACACACATAATCATAGAAAATAATTTCATATTAGTCGAGACTCATTTCCAAGACTATCATAGAAGACAATGTCCATTCTGAGCTGAGTTTACTCCTCGTTCCAGTCCTGTATCACTAAACATGATTAACTTTCCATTCCATCCATGTCTATCTCATGACATATAAATCTTTACCCAATGAATTGGCGGGATATATAGGTCTCACCCATCTCATAATGAATCCATTCTTATCTTTTCCATAAAATCATATATCATATGTCATAGCATAACCCATGTAATAAAAATGGGATTCTTAAACATCATTCCATCATAACAGAATCAATATAAGATTAAAGGACTTCATATAAATAATTCGATCATAATGTAATGAAATCAATGTAAAAATAGGGATAGAAACAGAACCCTATATTATCTTAGATGGAAAATAATTTTTATAAAACACTTGAACTCTATTCTTGAGGAAAATATCATTTCTACTTCAAATACATTTCTCCTTTCTTAACATGTCATGAAATTTTAAACTAAAAGATTTTAATTAAAAATAAACTTGAAAACATGTACAGGAAGCTTCATGGAAATATTGTTTTATGAAATCATAAAAATCCATTCATTCCGTGTATGTTTAAAAATAATTCTTCTCATACTTTGTCCGGAAAAGTCTAAAAGTATCTCGTACATAAAATGAAAAAATATTCCTTTCATATCTTTTAGTAAAATTCACCAATAGGTAAAACTGGATTAAAAATTTTTTAGTCAGATATAAATAATATTACATATTAAGGAAACATGGATGTGGGTGATAAATATTCCCTATTAAATTCTGAAGTTTAATCAATCTTGGATAAAAATGAGATTGTGATATTTTCCCTTAACATAGGTCTGATGTACTTCATAATTATCTGAACCTCCTATATAATGATTTAAATAATTTTATTAACCAATTATATAATCATATTAAATGTTATGATATCACATATGGTCATATTATTATCTTCTTATTGGTAATATTTCATTACTACTTGTTTTTCGGGAGTTCATTGCTTTATGTTCTTATGCGTGTTTTGTTGAATAGATTTTTATTACTATTTTTAGGTTATAGATACCTCATTTACAGAATTTTATTAGTGTAATATATATCATATTTATTCATTAAATTCATTTATATAATCATTATTCAATGAAGATCATGTAGAACGAGTCGCGTCACATCGTGGAGACGGTAGGTCGTACGTACGCACAAGTGATGATATCATTCCCATAATTATATGAATGGAATTTGAGTTGATGATATATTATTTTGGAATCATTATCATGTTATAATAATCATTTATAGTTATTTTTTTACACCATTATACCCATCCATATAAGGTGGTGGTGGAAAGCATATTACACCGCGGCGTGGATACTGTATTCCGTACGTACGCACACACAATCATTTTGTTTTCCATCGGATGGATAGAATGTGAAATAGGGTTGTTTAAAATTTATAATAAAATATCAGTATATTATTGATACCGATGTTATTACTTTATAATGAAACAAATAATTAATAGGAGGTAGAAGAAGAAAGAAACTTCAATGAATTGTTAGAAGAGATTACCTCTTCTTTGACGCGTCTCTTTAAAACTTCCTCTTAGGGCACTAGAGTTGATCTTTTGACAAGACCAGAACCTCTATGATATAACTAGAGATGTTGAGAAGAGAAATTTTCAGGTTTTGGCCGAGCTTGAAGGCTCAAAATTGTGTGAAGTGGATAGGGAGGAGGTTCCCTTTTATAAGGGAGGATAGGGGCACCTTTGGAAACCTAAAAATATTAATTTATAATAAATTCATATTCTATTTATAATGGCTCTAAAGTGACTTATTTAGAGGATAGGGTGGGTATGGGTCGAAATCCTCTAAACCAATATATTTTAGAGATGTTTAGCTTAACATTTTAACATTATCATTTAAATTTATCTCTAAGTTAAATAATTTAACTTTTACCGAGTCTTCTTGTATTCTTACACTATTTGGTCAATAAACTTAGTATTAACTACCAATAGAACCCTAATTGGTTCATTAATGTCATTTATATTTTTATATAAGTCTTTTCACCAAGACATATATTTTTAGGAATAGAATATAAATTATTAAATTAATTTTTTTTTTAAAAACAATTTTATTTCAGTTTTGACTCGATTTGGTATTTGGTTTTTTCAAAATTCATAACAGCATTATTACTTCGAAAAAAATTCATCTAACAAACCCAAATATGTTATATTAACCTATAAAATTATTTTAATTCATAAAAAGTCTCAAATTTCATTTATTTTGGTATTTATAATATCAATTATGTTAATATTTCATTAATAAGGTAATTACAGCATCCTCAGTGTGTCATAAATAAATTAAATTATTTATTGAATAGAAATATTAAATAAAATACCATTATGTAGGAAATCATTTTTTATTTCTAATGAATAATTATAGTCCAATTTATCTTATGTATAACTATATTTTAATAATGTTTTACTTATTAATCTTTGATTTTAACTCTTTTAACTCTTCTTTGAATTGAATAATAATAAATGACCTAATTTAATCCAAGTGGACCTAAAGGTTAATATTTTATTCCTAAGGTTTTTTTTTCGAATTACACTTATACAATAGAATTAGGACATGTTTCAGGGTAATAATTATATCATTTTTACCCTTAATTACCCTATTTACCTTTAACCGTGGTAAATAAAATTAAAAAGTTACTATTCACCAAAAGATATTTTTATCTTATTGATCCACATTTTACTTACTGATATCAACTGTGTCTCTCGAATTTTTGAAAATTCCACTCATAGAAGTGGTAAAATTATGTTACACGTAAATTTGCAATTTCTCATAGGAGGTGGGTAAAAGACGGTCTAAAGTTCAATAAAATTTTTATATATCTAAAATTATTATAAAATGGCTCCAATGAATTACATTAAAATTATATAGGTATTATGTATCTATAAATAAATTTAAATAAAATAAATTATTATTTAAATAAAAGTTGGTTTAAACCAATAACTCCGTGTTTTCACTATTCATCAAAAATTGAAAGTTTTCAGAAAAATACCAAAATTTTACCCTAGGCTAATTTCGATATTCTGAATCCAAAAATGATGTCCATTTTGGATGATAAAATTTATAAAATTTCAATAAGTGGGTATTACTATTTATAATGTCTAGTTTATAAAATAATTTAATAACATATCGTTGTTTAGTGAAACTCAGTACTGCGTACAATGCAAGCTATCGAGGAAGGTTTCTCTTACATGTAACGCAAGCCAAGACAGTGTTTTGTGTAGTGAAAAATTCCTTTGTTGTTTCATATAACATAATAAATAAAAAGAAAATATTTCTCATAAAATATCATGGTGTTACATTCTACCCCCTTGAAAAGAATGTTTCCCTCAAAATTCATCACTTTATAACAAACAAATGAGGATACCTCTCCCTCATCATATCCTCAAGTTCCCATGTAGCTTCTTCTAATTGGATTTTCCTCCATAAAAATTTAACCAAGGGAGTTTTCTTGTTTCATAGAAATTTTTCTCTATGATCCAAAATCCTTATTGGTTTTTCATTATAAGATTGATCTTACTCTAGCGGTACAACTCATGAGCTTAGTACATGTGAAGGATCGGGTATGTACTTTCACCGGAGAGATACATGGAACACATCATGAACTTGAGAGAAATTCAGTGGAAGTGCCAATCAGTAATCTACCTTCCCAACACAATCCAGTATTTCGAAAGGACCAATAAACCTAGGGCTCAGCTTGACCTTCTTTCCAAATCTCATTAATCTCTTCCAAGGATATATTCGTAAGAACACATTATCACCCACTTAATAATCTGGGACTTTTCTTCGGTTTTTGGCATAACTTTTTTGTCAACTCTGATCTTCTCTTATGTGTTGCTGAATAGATCTTACCATTTGTTCCATCTCATCAACAAGATCAAGTCCTAATAGCTTTATTTCCCCAATATCATTCAAGAAAGTTGGAGATACGCATTTCTTTCCACAGAGAGCATCATAAGGAGCCATCTGAATACTGTAGTGAAAGCTATTATTATAATAAAATTTCACAAAAGGTAGGTGTTGATGCCAACCACCTTTTAAATCCATAGAGAAAGCTCTCAACATGTCTTCTAGAGTTTTAATTGTCCTCTCAGACTGACCGTCTATCTGATGAAGATAAGTAGTGCGGAAACTGACCTCTGAATCTAGAATATGCTGAAGACTTCGGCAAAACATCAAGATAAAACTCAGATCCCGATCAGATATAATGTAATGTGGTACTCCATGCAATCTTACCACTTCCTTCATATATATCATGGAAAACTGATCATCAGAGAAATATTCTCTAATTACAATGAAGTGTGCCAACTTCGTAAGATGATCAACTATAACCTAGATAACATTATTTCCTTTGGATGTTTTGGGATGTCTGGCGACAAAGTCCATAGTGATGTTTTCCCATTTATATTCTGGTATGGGTAATAGTTGTAACAACCCCTTAGACATCCCTCTCTCAGCTTTAACTTGCTGTCAAACCAAGCATCGAGAGACATAATCAACAACATCTCTTTTCATGTCGTCCAACCAAAAGTACTCCTTCATGCCCCTATAAATCTTCGTGCTTCCAGGGTAAATAGAGAATTATGAACAATGAGATTCATCCAATATTTCCTTCTTTAATTCTGGGATGGGAGGAACCCAAACCCGATTTTTGAAGCTTATTATTTCATTACAATCAATGTTGAATTCAATAACATTTCTCACATTCTTTTGTAACTCTATGTATTTTTTCTATGCCTCTTTAATCATCACATGTACAGATTGTTGAACATTCATTTGATAAAGATAAGATTTTCCCCTTCCATAATAATTCCAAGATCCATCCTTTGTAAATCCATAAATATTGGATCTTTTGTGATCCTCATCATTGATAAGCAAGCATGGTCTTGTCGACTTAATGTGTCTGCCACCTTGTTTGCTTTCCCAGGGTGGTAATGAATTGAGAAGTTGTCCTCCTTAATCAGACCCAACCATCTTCTTTGGCGCATATTCAGATCCTTTTTTTGTGAAATTATACTTTAAACTTTTATGATCATTATAAATATCACACCTTTCACCATAAAGATAATGCATCCAAATCATTAATGCAATGATTACCGCAGCTAATTCCAAATCATGAGTTCGGTAATTTTGCTCATGGATTTTCAACTATCGTGAGGAATAAGCTCTCACCATATCGTTTTTCATTAGAAGACACCCCAATCCCTTCTTGGATGCATCACTGTAGATCACAAACCTTTCTCCACTACAAGGTAGTGGGAGCATAGGTGCACTAGATAACATTCTTTTTAACTCATTGACATTCTCTTCACACTCCTCCGTCCAAACGAACTTAACTCTTTTTCTATTCAACCTGGTGAGTGGATTAGATAATCATGAAAAATCTTTCACAAAACCACGATAATATCCAGCCAAATAATGAAAAAATAGGTTCTAATTTACTTTTGTCTGTCTCGACCGTCTTTCAATAACCTCTATTTTTACTGGATCCATAGATATACCCTGTTTTGAGATTATGTGACCAAAAAATGAAACTTCATGAATCCAAAATTCACACTTGTTAAATTAGGAATAAATATTCTCCTTTCTTAGGGACTTCAATACAATTCTCAAGTGATCTTCATGTTCTTCTTTTCTCTTTGAATGGACAAGAATATCATCTATAAAGAATACAACAAACTGATCAAGATAGTCTCTAAAGACTCTATTCATTATATCAAAGAATATAGAAGGGGAATTAGTAAAACCAAATTGAATATCTATAAATTCATAGTGTACATACCTTTTATGGAAAACCATCTTTGGTATATCCTCACTTTTGACCCTTAAGTGATGATACCCTGAACAAAGATCAATCTTGGAAAATTATTGAGCTCCGTGTAGTTGGTCAAAGAAGTCATCAACGTGTGGGAGATACTAGTAGAAAAATGTTTTTTAATGTCACCAGTTTGACATTGATTTCTTATTAGCCGACGTAACTAATCTTTTCAGTGAATTTTTTGCGTCGATTTTTTTAAAAACCGACCCCAAGAAGAATATTTTTTTTTGGGGTCAGTTCATAAAAAAACTGACATGCAAAATAGAAAAATATATATTTTGGCGTTGGTTTTTATGAAAACCGACACCATTAAACTTAAAAAAAATATAAAATGTTTTAGATAATTCAATAATCATCTATTTGAATGGTCTTGGAGAAAAAATGGAGTTACAGATTAAAAGTTATAAATGTCAGAAGTTGACCTTCTCTAAGAGAAGTGTTAAAATAGTTCAACTTTCAATGGCCATAACATTTCGTCCATAACTCTGTTTTATCTCCACAAACAGTAAAATCAAAGATTAAGGAATTATCTAAAACACTGTATATTTTTTAAAAAAAATTTGGTGTCGATTTTCATAACAACCGACGCCAAAAATATTTTTTTAGTTTTTCACATTGGTTTTTTTTTAAACCAACGCCAAAAAAATTATTTTTTGTTTTTAGTGTCTGTTTTAAAAAAAACTGATGCAAAAAGTTTGTTTAAAAAATAATTTAGCGTCGGTTTGTTAAAAAATCGACACCAAAGATATTTTATTTTAATATTTTTGGCATCGGTTTTTAAAAAAATCGACACGAAAATTGTATTTTTTAACTTTTTAGCATCGGTTTATTTAAAAATCAACCCCAAAAAGGATATCGATTGGAATTTTTGGCGCCGATTTTCTAAAACACCGACTTCAAAATACCAATGTAAATCCTCTTTAGCATCGGTTTCAAACAAAACCAATGCCAAAGAGTAACACGGGATCAGAATTTCAATTTTTTTCACAACGTGCATTTAACTTTTTAAAATCCCACCTAAATTTTCAGAAAACACAATTGAAAGTATTTTCATTTACTATATTTATATCCAGTTTATCCTTCGTTCATCATTCTCAACATCGTCGATTGAATAATGTTTTCAATGCGACTTCAATCATTAATTTGAACAAGGTACATATTCTATTCATTTGTTTTCTTTATTATTATTATCCTTCGTTTCTAAACAACTTGATTTGCTTTCTTATAATGATGATTCATTCTCATTTCTAAATATAAGTTATAAGATGATAAAAAAAGTATCATTTCGATGGAAGCCCCTAAAACCATTGAAATAAGTTTGAAGTATTATGATTATTTTATTTCATTTGGTGTATATGATTTTTATTTATGTTATCATGTTTTCTTTGAAACGATTTGTATCAATCAAAACATTGTTAGGTTCAACTTCTGACGATGATAACTTTTGATCCGTAACTCCATATTAGGTACACAACATGTCAAATAAAAGATTAGGAAATGATCTAAAACATAGAAAATACAATTTACTTATTGGCATCAGTTTTTTTAAAAACTGACTCCCAAAATATATATTTTTCATTTATGGCGTCTGTTTTTTAAAATAACCGACGCCAAAACTATTTTTTTTTAATTTTTGGCATCGGTTAACAAAAACTGACATAAAAAGTCATATTTTTTACATTGGCGACTTTGACATCGGTTAAAAACCAACATCAAAAATAAAAAACTGACATTAAAGACCATTTTTTCTACTAGTTAGAGGATATTTGTTCTTGATAGTGATCTTGTTAAGTTCTCTATAATCAATGCAGAGTCTCATTGATCTATCTTTCTTCTTAACAAACAAAATAAGTGCTCCCCCAGGTGATGAACTAGGGTGTATGAATCCCGTATCAAGATTATCTTGGAGATTCTTCTTTAATTCCTTCAACTCAATTGGGGTCATTCTATAACATATCTTTGAAATAGGTACAACACACGGTATGAGTTCTATTGAAAACTCAACTTCATGATTTGGTGGAAGACCTAGAAATTCCTCCGAAAATACATCATCAAACTCTCGTACAATGGGTGTATTATTAATCGTGAGTTTCTCTCCAACCATTTGAGATAAATAACCTTCATTTATTAGAATCAAGACCCATAAGATGGAAGAAATTTCCACTAGAAGGTTATATTCATCCTTGCATCGATAGATGATCCTTGATTGATCTGGAATATGAAATGTGACTTCCCTTATTTGTCAATTGATATGAGGTCCATATAAAGAAAGCCAATACATGCCAAGAATCACATCAAATTCCACTATAGTAAGGATCACAAGATTTGTAGGAAGAACTTTCCCAAAAACATTAGTCGGAGAAGAATTGTAAACTTTTGATTCGACTGTTGTGCCATTATGGTTTGTCACAGCTAACTCAACATCTAATATTTGAGGTAATACAGAGATACCCTTAGAAAATTCTTCAGAAATAAAAGAGTGGGTGGATTCATAATTAAATAAAACAGTATCTACTTTATATTGGATTGTAAGTGTACCTTTCACTACTTCGTTATCATGCTCCACATCACAGATAGAAACTGCATGTGAATTTCCATTGTCTTTGGCCTTAAGAGTTTGTTGAGGTCTATGATCATAAACAACCCTTGGATTAGGGAATTGATTATCATAAGGACCCATTTCCTTACACATGTAACATTGAAGTGTAGGTGGTGCATTCTGTGTAGCCTTTTCTTTGTTCGCATCACTGGACATTTTTTTCCCATCATTGCGGCATTCAAATGCCCGAAGACCTTATTTTCCACATTTATATCATTTAATTGTCCCTTTAAGAAAATTCCTTCCATGTTTGTTTCCACACGTTGATCATAAGGAAAAAATCATCTTCTTTTCAGTGTGGTATTTAGATTTCCCTTTGAATTCCATTTTACTCTTCTTATCAAACCCATATGACTGATGGGTTACTCTAATCTCCATCTCAACCATGAGAGCACATCGAACAATTTCCTCGTAGCTATTGAACTCCCTTATGATTAACACCCTTCGAAGACTAGGTTTTAATCCACTAAAGAATCGATTGATATTACTCTCAGGTTTAATAATAATCACGGAATCATACCATGCATGTCTTGTAAAATTTGTATTGTAGGTACGTACAGATTCATCCTCCTTTTTCATTAGTTCAAGAAACACCTTCTCCATCTTCGATCGAAGAATATGAGGGGAGTACTTATTTAAAAAAATGTTCTTAAACTTGTCCCATTCCATGGACTCAATTTCGTCTCTTTGCCTCGTATTCTTGATAAGATTCCACCAATGATCAGCTTCACCCTCCAAATGATATACTACTAAGATGACTTTATCATGTTTAGAACATTGAAGAACTGAAAATATCATTTTAGTGGTACTGATCCATTGTTCATCCACTAATGGATTAGTAGACTCACTGAAGTAGGGTGGACGCTACCTTAGACAGGATTCAACATAATGTTGCTCCTTCCATTGGTCGTTTGGAAGTCATGCATGATTCATAGCTTGAGAAAGTTGTGTGAGCATGGATACATGATTTTTCATTCCCACTACCATAATTTTTGGTTGCTCAGGGGGACAATCATTGCATTTCCCGTCACATTGTGCATTAACACGGTTCCTTTTGGTTCCATCCATTGACTAAAACCAATAAGTATAGTGCGAGAAACACTAATCATAATAGGAAAACCAGATTATCAAGAATAAAATTTCACGCTTTAGGTCATATCATAGGTCATTCATGGTCATTTCTAAATCACGAATATTGTGTTCTATTCTTAGACATATCCTTAGGGTTCTTACTAAGGCTTTCACATCCTAGTTTCCAAAGGTTGACTATACCTTTCCTTTGATACCAACTATAACGACCCATACTTTACATATGTTTTTATTACTTCGGAATTGAAGAATACTTATTACAACATATAACAGAACCATTATAGGACCGTATAGGTATAGTGTCTTTTGAAACTGGGAAACATAAACAACTGGTTCATAAAGCATCTACTTTATCTCCCGTTTATTTCATCGTATCTACAGTCTCTTTTGGAATATCCTACTTAATACCCTACTTCCTGACCTAGGGAAAAGAAAACATACAAAAGGGTGAGCTTAAATTCTCAGTAAGGGTAAACAAAAGAAATATCAATCATATCATATACATAAGAACACAACATTTTGAAAATATTAACCAGCAAAAGAGATCATAATATCATAATGTGGGATAAATCATAGTAGTGGAATGTAATCCCAATAATTATAACATAAAACATGAAACTTTTTTCCATACACACATAATCATAGAAAATAATTTTATATTAATCGAGACTCATTTCCAAGACTATCATAGTGCACAAAGCCCATTTTTGAACCGAGTTCACTCCTCGTTCCAGTCCTGTATCATAGAACCGGATTAACTTTCCATTCCAGCCATGTCTATCTCATCAGATATAAATATTTACCCAATTCATTGGAGGTAGATATAGGTCCCACCCATCTCATAATGAAACCATTCTTATATGTGCCACAAAATCAAAAAACATATACCATTGCATAACCCATGTAATAAAATTGGGATTGTTAAACATCATTTCATCATAACATAATCCATATAAGATAAAAGGACTTCATAAAAATAATTATATCATAACATAATAAAATAAATTTAAAAATAGGGATTGAAATAGAACCCTATATTATCATAGATGGAAAATAATTTTGATAAAACACTTGAACTCAATTCTTAAGGAAAATATCCTTTCTACTTTCAAAACATTATTCCTTTCTTAACATGTCAAAAAAATTTAAAATAAAAGAAGTTAATTAAAAATAAACATGAAACTTTTTCAAGGAAGCTTCAAGGAAATAATTTTTTATGAAATCATAAAAATTCATTCATGCCGTGTAAGTTAAAAAAACATTCTTCTCATACTTTGGCCAGAAATTTCAAAAAATGTATCTCGTACTAAAAACGACAAAAGATTCCTTTCATATCTTTTACTAAAATTCACCAATATTTAAAATTAGATTTAAAAAATTGTAGTATCATAGAAATAATTTTACATATTGAGGAAACATGGATGTGGATGATAAATATTCCTCAGTAAATTCTGAAGTATAAACAATCTTGGATAAAAATGGGATTGTGAGATTTTCCCTTACATTATGTCTGATATGCTTCGTACATATCCACACATCATGTATAATGATTTAAAAAATTTAATTGCCTTATTAAAGAACCATATAAAATTTTATGATATCATATATGGTCATATTCTTATCTTCCTATTAGTAATATTTTATTACTACTTGTTATTCGGGTGTTCATTGCTTTATGTTCTTATGCGTGTTTTGTGGAATATATTCTTATTCCTCTTTTTAGGTTATAGATAAAAAATTTATATAATGGTATTAGTTTGATATATATAATATTTATTCATTAAATTCATTTATATAATCATTCCCCAATGAAACAAATAAAGAAGAGGAAGTAGAAGAAGAAAGAAACTTTAAAGAATCGGTAGAAGAGATTATATATTACTTGACGTGTCTCTTTTAAACTTCTTCATAGGGCACTAGAGATGGTCTTTTGAGAACACCAGAACCTCTTTGATATAACTATAGATGTTTAGAAGGGAGATGGGTAGGGTTATTCTGAGCTCGAAAGCTCAGAATTGTGTGAAGAGATGAGGGAGGAGGTTATCTTTTATAGGGAGGAGAGGGGCACCTTTGGAAACCTAAAAATATTAATTTATAATAAATTCATATTCGGTTTATAATGGATCCAAAGTGACTTATTTTGAGTATAGGGTGGGTATGGGTCGAAATCTTCTCAACCAATAGGTTTTAGACATGTTTAGGTTACCATTTTGACATTATCATTTAGATTTACCTCTAAGTCAATTAATTTAACTTTTACCGTGTCTTCTTGTATTCTTACACTCTATGGTTAATAAACTTACTATAAACAGCCAATAGAACCTAAATTGGTTCATTAATGTCATATGTATTATTATATAAGTCTTTCGGAAGATCCATAGATTTTTAAAATTTGAATATCAATTAATAATTTAATATTTTTTTTAAAACACTTTTATACCAATTTTGACACTATTTGTTTTTTTCTAAATTCATAACAAAATTATTACTTAGAAAAAAATTTATCTAACCAACCCTAATATGTTATATTAACCTATAAAATTAGTGTTATTCATAAAAAGTCTCAAATTACATTTATTTGGGTATTTATAATATCAATTATGTTAATATTTCATTACTAAGGTAATTACTGCATCATCATTGTGTCATAAATAAATTAAATTATTTATAATCTAAAAATTATAAATAAAATAATATTATGTATTAAATCTTGTTATTTTTCTAATGAATATTTACAGTCATATTTATCTTATTTATAACCATATATTGAAAATTTTTAACTTATTAACCGTTGATTTTAACTCTATTAACACTTCTTTGAATTAAAAAAATAATAATTGTACTAATCGAATCCAAGTGGACCTAAAGGGTGATATTTTATTTCTAATGTGGTTTTTGGTCTAATTACACTTATCCAATAGAATTAGGAAATGTGTTAGGGTAATAATAATATCATTTTTACCCTTAATTACTCTATTTACTTATTATCGTGGTAAATAAAAGTAAAAAGTTATTATTCACTAAAAATTAATTTTATCTTATTGAACCAGATTTTACTTACTGATATCGACCGTGTCTATTGGATTTTTAAAATTCCACTCATAGAAGTGGTAGAATTCTATTTTATGTAAATTTGAAAATTCTCCTTGGAGGTGGGTAAAAGACGGTCCTAAGTTCAATAAAAATTTTATATATCTAATATAATTATAAAATGACTCCAATGAATTACATTGAACTTATATAAGTATTATGTATCTATAAAGAAATTTAAATAAAATTAACTATTATTTAAATAAATGTTCGTTTTAACCAATAACTCTTGTTTTCATTATTCATAAAAAATTGAAAGTTTTTAGAAAAATACCAAAATTTCACCCTAGGCTACTTTCGATATTCCAAATCTAAAAATGAAGTCCATTTTAAAATGATAAAATTTATAAAATTTCAAAAAGTTGGTATTACTATTTATAATAGTTAGTTTATATAATATTTTAGTAACATATCATTGATTAGTGAAACTCAGTATTTCATACAACGCAAGATATCGAGGAAGGTTTCTATTACGTGTAACACAAGCCAAGATAATGTTGTGTATAGTGAAGGATTCCTTTGGTGTTGCATATAACATAATACATAAAAACAAAAAATTTCTCATAAAATATCAGGGTGTTACAGATATGAACTAAGGATATGTTCCTGTATATGGAGGAGATGAGGATATTTTCATTAAAGGGTATGCTAATGGTGGTTTTAAAATAGATCAGAACGAAGTGAAGTTACAATCTTGATATGTTTTCTGTCTCAATGGAGGATCTGTGAGCTAGAAGAGTTCAAAGTACCCAGTTGTTTCCAATTCTACAGTAGAGTCCGAATATATAGCGGCTTATAATGCAACCAAGGAAGCCATCGGGATTTAGAAATTTTTCAATAAGCTTGATTTGATTCATAGTATTAGATACCCTATCACATTGTATTTTTTATAATACAATAGTGGTGGATCTTGAAATAGAACCAATGTCACAACAAAAGATGAAGAACATTCTCTTGAAGTATCACCTCTTGAGGGATTTCTAAAAAAGGGGAGAAGTTGTAGTGCGAAGAGTGTCCATGGAAGATAATGTGGTAGACCCCATCAATAAAGGCCTATCTCATCAAAATCATGAATATCATGTGAGAGATAGCGGGTTAATGGTTATTAGTAGTTGGATGTAGTCCAAGTTGATGTCTGTTGGATTTGGTTTCCTAGAACCAACAAGTTTGTACATTATTGATTAATAAATTCATTATCACGTCTTGATTTTTCTTCTGCATAGAAATTCATGTTATAATGTTGTAAGGATAGTTGTTCACTAAAGGGTCATAGAAGATCCCTACTACGATGAGAACCCCATAGTTCCATAACACTATTCTTGAATATATGTTGTATGTCCAGATGATGTTATTTGAGGAACAAAAATAATACAGGCTGTTTGGGGTGAGGACTCATAAAACATTGAGGCACCTTCTCATGGTGTGATACCTTGGTAATATCTAGGAGGATATTAGGAGAACGAGACCTTCGAGTTGGAAATCCACATTTCATAGTGTCATTGGATGTTCATATCTTCAGATGTTTGTATTAGTCCTTAGACATTATGATTATTATTAATGGGTTTTACAACTCACTCACATAGATGTATTGACGAAAAATGTGATGGCACACTCTTCGTAGCGAGGTAGGATATGTTGGGTGTGGCCCGAGTAATACTTCATTAATAGATAATGTGAGAAAGGATTTTTTTTCCTTCTATTCCAAAACATAAGTAGATATATCAGCCCCTTTGATGGAATTGATATAGCCTAAATAAATCCTTATCCATGGTTAGGAATGAGAAAGTTAAATTGTGGGAAGTCAAAGAATGAATAATCGATCATATGGGTTGATGGAACCAGCATGCAACCTGCTTGATTATAGATATCAAGGAAAAGTGATTACATTACATGGTACACGTTCGTAGGATGTTACATGTCATTTCAGCCTTAACTTCATTCTCTATTGGTTCTATGGCATGTTTCAAGATGCTAACCTTGTACTTTAGGAAGGCTCTAGCTAATTCCACTAAGAAAGAGGCCTAGAGGTTCACAAACTATGTGTTTCCATATATCTCAGTTAAATATTAATTTAACAAGTTGAATAATGATTACTACCAATTGTGGTTTAATAATTATTCAAGGATGCATGATAGCATTTATTTCGACACCAGTTATTTGAGAGAATATATTGTCGGTGAAATAATATATTTATTTGTGAGTAATGAAGTGATATTTATTTACAAAATAAATATTCATTATTCAAGGTCCAATAAATCTGGTGGAGGAAATAAAGAGAATAGAAAAAAAAGTACACGCTGTGTATATAAATATACATGCTCTGTAGTTTTTCTGAGAATTTGTAGTAAATAATATTATTTAATTAATTAAATAATATTAGTTGAAATTCGTTGGGCTCATGTTAAGTGATAATAATAGTCATCTATTGTTATTATACATGGGGTATTTCTATTAATTAAAAAAAAGAATAAATTATTTTAGGTAATTAATTCATTTTTTTATTATAAGTAATTAAAATACAAATTATATTATTCTCATTAAACTGGCCATTATTTTTTGTTTTGTACAATGGATCAAGAGAAATCCCTCAAGTAAATAGTGAATTATTTTCCTCCAGGAATACTCTCAAGATATGAGAGAGATCCTCCTCCAACGGATCAAGGAGAGCGCTTTTGAACCAGGTGTTAAGGCGATCGAAGGCAGAAATCACCAGAAAAGGTTATTCCATGATAGAACTCAGTGATCCCTTCAGTGGAATCTTGATATACGTGGAGCACATGTGTATCAACTCTAGAGGAATCCTACACATTAATTATATGACACAATAAAATATCACAATAGATCCTGAACGGAAACATCAACAAAGGGAGAATTCCATCAAGGTAATTCTTGTCTTTTAATTAAATTAATTATAACCAACATATGATGATTCACTCTAATGTTTCTAGACTCCCCTCTTTTATTTCGTTCTTTTTTCGATTCCAAAGATCTGGTGTTTTATCATCATGATTGATCGTGGACTAATCATTGTTAACGTCAAAAAATAAATTTGGATACACCAAAACCCATGCGCTTCTACTACGCCCAGAACCTACAAATACTACATCCCAAAAAAACTGACAATCCATAAAATAAGGATTCTTTTTTTATGATTATATTAAAAATAAATGTTAATAAAATAATAAAATTATATTTTATAAAAAAATTGTTTTTGTATTAATTATATAAAAATTAACATAGGGTTAATGTATTGGTTTTTTCTAGAAAGATTGTTTTTTTGGTGATTAGTAAATGATATAATTTTTTCCAATACCATTATTTTTATGAAATAATTATGATAATAAAATGAAATAAAAAAACATGAAACCATTTTCATAATTAATTAATTATTTAATATTTAAATTATACATTTGAATAATTAATTATAATTTATAAACATATGTATAAAATTTTTGAACTTAAGAAATTTTTTATTCCGATAATTTTTTTTATTGTTTTCTTTTAATTAAAAATTCACATAGTAGATTTCAATTTTGTATATCTTTGAAGTAAAAAAACTCCTATTTTAATATTTAAATAATATATATAAATTATTAAAAAGAATATTCTTAATATCTTTATAATAAATAAAATTTCTATGAATGAAGAACATTTATTATAAAAAAATTACATGTTATAAGCTCTAATATTAAAATTAACATTTCTCAACTTAAGTCAGTTTATTTGATAAAATGGTTTCTATTTTTTAAATATTAATTCCTAAATAAATGAATAAGTGTATGTCAATTTTTATTAAATTTTTTTACCAATGATAAAAATGTAGCTACCAAAGTAAATATAATTAAAGGTAAAAGAAGTTCGTATTTCATTAAAATAGAAACAAAATGATTAAAAAAATTCTCTAAAAGAGTGGTTGATTTGTGGATTTACCAAAAATTTATATCCTTTGTGTTATTTTCCTCTTTTAAATCCATATACTATGTGAAAAATCTACTCTCTTATTACTAAGAAGTTATATTTTGATAATATTTATTCCCACCACAAATAATATGGTCCATCCACCACCACTTCATGGAAAAAATAAAATTACAATTATTCACAAAACCCAAAAAAATTTTCATCACCTATAATCCAATTTGACATTCCAATGATTCTAGTAAAAATAAGTCATCCAAATTCAATAATTTTTATGAATTACTTCACGGTAATAATAAAATCATCAACTAAAGTTGTAATCACTCGCTAATTTTTTTCATTATCTATCATTATTATTAAAAACAATAATACACATATATTAATTAAGAAAAATTAGTATGTATATATTCATATTTTTTATGATTATTGAATAAATATTATCCACCTTTTCACTTTTCCCTTTTTCCCATATAAAAAAATCGTTTTTCATGTGTGTGTGGATCATCACCTCCATGAAGAATTGTGTTTATTTCCATCTCTGATATATGTGGATGGTTAAAGAGGATATTTTACTAACTAATATAGAATTTATAACATTATTTAGATTCAAAAAAAGGTGATTCATTTCCCACCTTCCTATAATTCTGTGTAACATGAATATGTCACCCACAAAGACATGAAAAATACCACCACCATGTAGCGACATATTTTCTCCATCATCACCCTAATTAGATTATTAAAAGAATGGATTTATTTAAAAAATGTGATATAAATAACATTATAGATGTTATTTATGTTTTATATTAATATGTTACATAATATTTATATAACATCATTCTCTTGATAAATTTTACTAAAATAATCTCTGTATTGATTCTATCACCAAAAATCATAAATAAAAAATTCATGGAATAAAATAATTAAATTATATATCCTTATAATACATCTATTATATGTAGATTTTGTGATCTAGAAATTATGAACATGAATCTAAGGTTATAAGGATCAATATCATCATTACAAAAATCATTTAAATAAAACCAAACTACTAAAAACCAATAACAAAAACCACCATTTACTAGCTAATTAAATTGTAATGAATGATTATTATTAAAGTGTATATATGGAAGTATAAATTTATAAGCTTTATTAAATAGGTGATTATGATTTTTATTTTATAATAAATTATTAAAAATAACATGTATGGAAGTTAGGGACTTGTGTAAGTGTTTCATTTAAATTTATCTTCTTTGATACATGTTTTTACCGATTATTGTTTATATGGTATATTATATATCTATTCCAAGTATTAAATAATTAATATCTATTATTATGTTTATATATTCTATCATTTAAATTGTTTTCCATCAATATATATTGGATCAAATTTTATGAAAGTCATAATGGTTTTCCCAATTTTCATTCATTATCACATGGTTTCTTATTAAAGATATATTCTTCATATATTTAGAGTAATTACTTATTTATGGACTATATTATTATTACTAATAAATATTTCAGGGGTTTTTCAAATATTTTATTCACCCTTCCATAAAACAGATTGATTTCCACTAATATCAAAGTGGTATGAGTTTTCTCTTCTCAATTTTGTTAATTGATATAAGCTTTGTATTCAACACCTACTTTACTTTTTTGGGTATATAATACTCAGGTATGACTTTTAATATACTTATCATTAAATAAAATGGAATTAGAAATTTATATCATGCAATACCTTTCATGGGTTTTCAATTCGAAAGATAATGATGTTGTAAGTAATTTTTTGAACTTAACCTCATTTCTTTTAGTTGTAATGTTTAATCTTTATGTTTCTTATTAGATTCTTATTTTCATCCAAATGATTATTTTGTTATTTCACTTTTTATATGGGTGAAATTAAATTTAAAATCAATGATCCTTTCAAAAATAATTTCATTCTATTTCGATTATTACATTGTTAAGAATAATTCACATCCTCTCGAATATTCCATTTCCGTTTTCAATATTTTCTATTTTTGAAAATTTTTACTTCTTACATGGAAATAAAATCATGTATTATTTAATGTGACCTTACTATTTCCTTGTATCATTTTATAAAAGGATTTTATGATATTCATTTTATTAAATGGGGTTTCAACCATAGTATTTTGATCATATTAATTGGATTTTACATCCCTTCACCATTATTAACTTTTTACTCCACATAACCAATTTATCTTTTCCAATGATTAAATATTGAGATTCATTTCCAAATAATGTCTAAAAGGGGTATTCATGTGTACACCTTTAATATAAAATTTTAATGTGAAGCATAACTTTTCTATTTACCATAATGTTTAAAATGTATTTTTAAATCTCTCTTAACTTTTTATCAAGTGGTTACTCTCTTATATAGAAGCTACATTTCCATGTTATTAATGGTTTTCCACGTAAATTCAATTCACAATATTTTGAAAAAAAAATTTATTTCCAATTATTTTTAAATTGAATTATCCAAAGATTAGAAGAATATATTTTTCATCTATTTCAACTTCTATAATTATACATTTGATATATGGGATATATTCTATAAAAAACCACCCACTTCATTCTTTGAATGGGTTATTAACAAGTTATTACATTTATTAACATGGGAAAGTGTTGAAATTATATATATTTCTTATTCCAATTGTGAGACTTATTTATTCCTAATAAAAATTGATTATGAATTTAATAGTTATACACTTATTTCATGTGGTCAATGTAATATACCTTTTAAGTGATGGGTGTGGACAAAAATAAACCATAAATGCATCAATAATTATCATTAGACAAAACTGGCTTGCTTATTTTGCAGATGTATTACCAATTTGTGTATGATGTCTTATAAAAAGGCCTTCGTAGATTGATTATGATCTCTAAAATTATAAATTCTATCACTATGAGACAATTATCACTAGCTGACATATTATTTATGAATAAATTTCATCCATTGAAATATTCTCATTTAATAATATTAGTTATATAAACCATTTTATTATTGGTTATATCTTATTTATTATTCACTTATTATTATTCTGGGATATATTAAACTATATATTATACCTTATAGAGTATCTTACCCATTCCCTTTATTTTTTATTAAACCTAGGGTACTCAAAAATGAAATTTGATTTAATTTTTGTACATACTACAAGAAATAATCATGTTCCCATTATAATTTTATGTTTTATTTCATATTTTCAAATGTAATGTGAGAATAAAGTGTGAATCTAGTATCTCTTGAATTCAAATGTATGTGATATTATATGATGTGATATAATTTATATTTTACCAATATAATCATGTAACCACTGGCTCTGAGATACTGGAGTTAGAGTTGTTACACTTGACCATGTCCCCATAATATCGACTGCATTTGTTGTGCCCAACTATATAGAGGAATAATGTTACTTTGAAGGAGATTATAACACCATAAATGATAATATCCCCACATTATATCCTAATTTTCAAGGGGATATCTCATCCCCTATCCATGATTTCCAAATATTATAAATAAGAATAGGTTCGTATAAAACCCCCTATAGTATTTGTGGAAGGTGTTACAGCCACCATTACTGAGCTCTTAGAATTTGAATATTGGATATGTGTAAGAACTATGAAAAATATTAATTAGTTCCCCAATGATTCCTACTAAGAATGTGATGCATAATACCATCTTGAATTATGAGAAGGATGTATTATCCTATAAATACAAAAATATTTTTATCTTTGATCCTGAGTTATCCACACTCCATTTGGGACTGTTAGAAAACCATAATGGCTATAAATAGGAAGTAAAGAGAATGTTTCTAACACACACATATAAAATATATTGAAAATATGTTTTTAAAATAATATATAAAATTATTTTAGAAAATAAATAGACACTAATATTGTTCCTATAAATAATAATAATGGGATGTTTTTTGTTCTGCATTAACTTTTGGGATCTCAACCTATGCTATGTGAAAGATGATTTCCCAATCCTGACCACAGTGTTGTTCATCCAAATGATGTCTCTATTCCTAAAAATATATTTAATTTGTGGTACACTCTTTAAAAAGAGTTTTAGATTTTTTCTGATAATGAGGGGACTGCTTATTTAAGAGAACCCTAAGAGGGAATAATACAATCATGTTACTCCCATCAGCCTGAAGAATGATAGTGCCACATGTCAATAAAACATGCATCATATACTTGTGTAATTTTTATGTAAGATCGTGGAGTTTTATATGGATGATATGGTGGTCAATCATTATAAATTATATGACCGCGTTTCTACCCAAGATTCATTTTTTAATATGGAAAATGACATCATTACCCAAAGATGAACACCTGGAAATGTTATTTTTGATTAATGTCTTGGTTATTTCATAGATTTTTGGTATTATATAATGACATAAAAGTTAATCATAATAAAAACATAGTAATTTTATATATTTAAATTCCTCAAAATATAACGTATTTGATAATATTAATGGTTAATATCAAATATATCATACATTTAATAGATAAACTCATGGGAAAATACTTTACCTAAACTAAGTTCATGGACGAAGTAGTAACATATCAATTAGATGAGGATTTATAGAAATTTTTATATGAAAACAATAAATATATCCTGAAGCTACATGATTATATGTCCCTTTTTGATGGAAATCCAATCATCCCTTATGTGACTACCCAAGAAAATCACCCACAACACTCTAATCATTGAAAAATGATGTGATAATAGAGTAAATCCTCTACCCTCTTAGTTATACAATGATAGACACTAAGTATTAATACTATAATATTTAAAGTAAATATTTCACCTAAATTAATTTAGTAAGATTATGTGTCACTACCTGAATCATTATATGGTTTTTCTAGAATCTCATTTTTGTCAACATAGGTACATATCCATCACCCAATGTTAATATCATGTATGGAACCGTGGGAAGTCATTAAATGTAGTTCAATATACATTAGGCATCTTATTTTGCAGTCATAGAATAGAAATTAACATAATTCCTCATAGAAAATCCTATCCAAGAATTTTATTTGTGAAGAAGATAATCAGAAATGAAAATGTGCTCTCCATCCAAGAAATTACACTAATATGGGACTTGTACATTGATGGGGCCACTACAAGCATGATATGTAGGATACTGAAAAATTTAAACTCCGGAGGGTTATACTAAGTAATTTTTATTACTTTATTAGTAGAGGGATTTCTTATTTATTATTTTATACAATTATAGCATTGGAGTAAGAATAATTTATAATAATATATTTACATCATAGTTTTCAATTTAGCATAATAAATAAAATTGGAATGATTGAGTATTAAAAGAGATTTAGAGTCAGTAATCATGTAGATCAATAGTGATTATAAAATTAAAATGGAGGTTCTGACTCCCTTTCATGATTATTTACAATATTTAATGGTGTAATTCTCCACTGATTCAATACAATCTTTTATATACCATTCATAGAACACTTAGGACAATCCATTAGCTAATGAATCCCCAACCCTAGATGATGTAGACAATTTTGATTTAATTATTAATATTAATATTCTCATGATGGTCCCTCTATTCATCAAAAATAAAATAGAAGAAATCAATAAAATAAACCATATTCTAAACCATGAATAACCAAATACTGAAATGACAACTATCATAATGATATGGATGAAAGTTATTGTAGACTATATTTAAGGTAGGATACATCTGAAAAATCATGTTAAGAAAGAGAAAATTCATCATTGAATGATGAATTTGGACCTCTATATGATCTTAAAAAGTTCCGTGATAAATGATTCATTGATAGTGTTTACATTAGGTGAATCAAAATATGAGACACCCTCAATATCATATAAGAAGTTTGTTCTAACACCCATGGTTCGAAAAAATAAAAAACAATGTTTCCCACAATACTAGGATAACTAAATATATTTATCCATCAATAATTAATTATTATATTGTATTTTCCAACAAATATTATGTTTTTTTGATATTTACCTACATCATTCATCAACCCGTTGAGTTATTGTACATCACAAAATACTCCTAGTCATTTTTCATATATGGGATATATACTATGGGTGCATACCCTTCAGTCATATTTAAGTAATTAAATTACATCCTTACTACCACCAACATCATCTCTAAATGGGCCATGGATACAACCCTTAAAACTTTTAGAACACATGATATCATAAAAATTATGACTTAGTATTTCATTACCACATTTATTGTCCATAAAATGATAATTATGGATAAAGACTCCAATTTTATATCTTCTAAGTTTCAAATATTGTATTAGGAGTATGATATATAATACATCCTCTCATTTAATCATCATCTTATATAAAATGGATTAATAAATTTTATAAAAAAACTATTCTAATATAATTTCAATGAAGATTGATATATATATGAAGTATTATCATGAAAAAGTCAGACATGTTTTTTGGGATTATTACATCTAAACCTACACTATTGAGAATGAGACCCTATATTTTCTTACATACAGGAAAAATATTTTCTTTACTATAGAGGATTACCCCCTCCATAAAATTCCCCATTTTCTATAAAATTATCAAATAATAACAATCCTTGAAATTATTTCTTTATTAAATAACATGATTAGAGATGGTTCAAAATATTATACAACCCTAATGTTTATTAGAATTGGGTCTCATGAAATTTCAATAATAATGTTCACCTTTAGTTATTCAGATTTTTATAATTCATTCTACATTTAATAAATACCATGATAAAAGGTTTGAAAACATAAAAACATTATCTAATGATAAAGGGTCCTTACATCATATAAAATTTCTATTCCAATATGCTCAATTCCATATTTCAATGGATGGTAAGCTGTCATGAATTCCATTACTGGAATGTTCCCCATGAAGTGTTCTTTCATATCTTCTTAGGGTATTCATAATGTTGTTACCACATGAAATAAAACCTCATAAATAGTTCATTATTGTATACCCTTAATGTTCATTAAATATAAGTCCATACTACAAGGAATAAAAATACATAAATGATAGTTTAATTCACATGACATTAAATTTCTTATCATTGGTCCTAAAAAATAAATCATTGTATAAATGAAAACCTGTTCCATATTTCATGGTGTTAAACTATTAAACAAAAGATCCATAACCATATGACCTCAAACAACCTGTAGAGATAAATTTCACAAAATATCAAGAAGTAAAATCTCTCATACATAAGAGAATAATAAATGTTATCTAATAAATTTCCCTAGATATAAAATCTAACCCCATTAGAAAGCTCACATTTTTTACATATTTTCGATTAGTTCATGATTAACATATCCTTCGACTAGAATAATTCCTAAACATATGTAATAACTTTATATAGATTAATTTCAATTTCTACCTGATAAATTATCATAGTTTTACCACCTATCAAAATCACATCCTTAAATTCCATTAGTTTTATACCCATTGATACTACTCATTAATGTGTGGTTTCTTTATGATAGTCTGATTCAAGAATAGATCCACTCCATTTCCCCTTTGTACATAAGTAATATCAAATCTTGGGTTTTCATAAAACATATATTTGTCTTGATTACTTATTCCACATGATTTGTAGTGATTCCTAGATCTTCTTTAATAGGAAGGTAAATTGATTTTCATCCCATTTGTCAAAAAAATTTATCGTAAAATTGGAGCCTTTAGAAGAGCCATCCTTTTTTGAGTATCGAAGTCAAGATAAATTGAACTAATTTCTCGAACATGTAAATTAATGCGTGGATACCTCTCAATTAATTTTGGACACTCTCAAAAACAAAAATTCTTATATATCCACAAAATATTTATATAGTAAACCAATATGGTAAAATTATATTTTTACCCTCTTTAAGGGATCCAACCCCCTAAACTCAAAAAAAATGTATATGTATTTTAATAATTAATAGGTTGAAAGATCACACAAAGAATTAAATATTTACTTCTTGATGAAGTAATAAACTCAATATGTTATTTATAGAAACATTAAATATACTTTTAGGGAGTCAAACAAATAATTTTCTATACTGAAATAACCATTAACTATATTACATGGTAGAAAAAATATGAGTAAGAGACAAGTAGGCACAAATAAAAACTCAAATGTATTGGATCCCGAACCCCACGTCAATCCCACCTCGAAATTCTTTCCCATATATCAAGTAAACAATCAAAGACAATGTCCTTTTCCCTTGTCAAAACCTGCATCCATGTTAACTTCTCAGGTACAAAACGGAGGCCCAAATCGGGTGTGAGTATAACTTAGTGGGTGTTGGAACCATGGATATTGTAGGCATGAATTGAAGTCTGATTTGTGTTTTTTTGTCAATACTTAGTGGATATTTAGAATATGTTCCTGCAAAGTGATCATACAGTTACAGAAGAAAACAATATTGAAGGTGGCATCGTTTCCCAGTGTTTGCCAAATTATTGGGCCTCAAAATCGGAAAATGAAGACATGGATTGTTGGTAAAAGCAGGAAGGTGCAGAGAGGAAGTGGTTCACAAAAAATAAATGCATTGCGCAAAATATTTGTGTTGGACACGAAAAATAGAGGGTTTTCATGAAAAACAGCATGGTCCGTGAAATGGATGATCAAGGGTTTTTTTGAAAATAATGTTTCAGAATCAGAACGTCGTAAAGTGGAAAAGGCATGGGCTGCGTGAAAAATCTAGAGATGTGCACGAAAAATGATACTGGTGCAAAATATTCCACACCAGATGATATTTTTTATGCGCCATAGGTGGTTTTGTGTGCGGGGGTCTCAGACGCCTATAAATAAGTGGTGACCCCCCTTATTCGGTATGGTTGAAGACTTAGAGAAGATACGAGGTCTAATGCGCAAAAAAGGATCATGTAAAGGGGAGTGCGCTAAATATTATGGATTCCAAGGAAAATTACGGGATGCGCAAAAAAGGAAGAGTTGTGCGTAAATATTGGGGTTGCACGTAAAAGATTCAGTTGCACAAAAATTGGTGTTGAGGCGTGAAATATTTTTCCGTGCGAAAAAAGTTAATTTTGTGCGGAAAAGGAAGGTTTTGCATGGAAAGGGTTGGTGTTGCACGCAATTGTTAGTGAATCTTTTTTGCACATTCTGGTTATCCACATTAGTGGTTCTATGCGTTCTAGTGAATCAATTCTATACATGGATGCAAGCAGAGTCTCGTGCTAACCAGAGACAAAGACTTCAATGAAAATCTATTGAAGAGACATTCACGTCTATAAACTATGTGTGACTTCACCAAGCGCAGTGAGCCAGGGGGAGTCAACAAGAGTGACCCAAGGGAAGCAGTGAGCTATCCCTAAACCTTTGAAATGGAAGTGAGCCTAGGACAGAGTGATTATTCCCCAACCATTGTAATCCACAAATAGTGAAGATTAGTGGAATTTGGTACATCCGATAACTTGTCGGCGTATGCTCCTTGGACATATCCCATAGTGGTGAACCAAGTAAAAAATTGGTGTGTCATCTCTTTTCATGTGAATGTTTTATTGCTAATAATATTCATCATACATGTTTAACCATTTCCTACCAATGTGGGAATAAGATCTTGTTTTTCAAAAGAAAAAGTTGACACCCTGATTCACCCATCCCCTCTCATGGTGTCCTGGGGTCCAATAGTAGGTTGACACCACTATGAATAAACAAACTATTCTGATAATAAGTTAATGTAATAACATGATAATCATGTCTGTTAATTAATTTCTGATTTAATTAAATACAACAACAACTTACTTCATCACCATGTCGGAATATCTATGAGCCTCTCTTACTACCATTCCATCCACAAACATGTCACCATAGTAAAATAACCTTCTTTGGTGACATTCCTGAATATCATAGATCATGTTTTATGACTATGTGAACCCAAACCATATAACCATGGTATAATAAGAATAATATAGGTCAAATACCTATAAGGATTACAACATTCAGGTCAAATCCCTATGATCATTACAAAATGGGATCCGGTAGAGCCCACCCTCTATATTCATTAAAGCCTGGGACTGGACCGAGACCACTAAATATATTCATTACAACTTATAAGTGTGATATTTCAAGGTCCAAGACTAATATATTATAATTTTTTAATGGAACATGAATCCTAAAATATATAATAGATATCACAATATATCATCATTAATATCAATGGTTAATTATGAGAATTTAATTTTTTTTTATTTCAATGAAATTCTTTTTATTTTTATTTATAAGACACTTTCTGGATTAGTGGTAACCACACAATTAAAAATTCAACTACACCAATATTCCATAGATCAAAAACAAGAACATCAATAGATGAATTTCACAATACCCAAATTAAATAAGAAGAATCAAAAGACCAAACCTTCATCATCACCACATTAGCATCACCCCAGCCAAAAACTATCCATGAGAACCAATTTGAAAATTTGAACTTCAAAATTTTAAATTCATATATCCACCATCATTACCAACATGGTCGATGAAATACCTCATACTACAAACCATGACCATTGTCACCAGCATCTCACCACTATCATCACATCTTTTCCGCTGTCGTAGATATGCCATAACCAGACCTCAATAAACATCAAAAACACTAACACCAGCTGAACCAACATCACAAAGAAGAATAAGAAAAAGCATGGTGCTAAACCACGGAACAAGAGGAAGCCACAATAATAATTGACTCCTACAAAAAAATGACTACTCAATGTAAACAACCCAAAACCCCTTGGAAACCACCACATGAGTCGGATTTGAAAAAGAGTGGTGGAATACTCGATCAAGAGTGGAGAAAGGAGAAGAAAAATCTCATGATAAGGAGATCTAAGCATCACCATAACCATTTATTCTATCCATCAAGGCCACCATGGAGTGAACGACATCCAAAGGGGGCAAAATAGGACGTAAATGAAAGAGAAAGACTACATCCAAGAAGGAAGACCATAACCATGAAAGGGAAATTATGAGGAAATGATGGTAAAAGGGGGACATTGAGCTTGACCAAAAAGAGACTAGTTCCTAGAGACATACAAAACATGTAGAATTGAGTAACAAGAGGAGGAAGATAACCAAAATATACAACTATCTTAATCCCAAATCATGAAGGATGCATCTATTCTAGCTGAGATGGGGCTTGTTCACGATGTTACCGGAAATAAGAGACAAGGTCGTAGTGAATGAGATCAAGATGGAGAGAAAGGATATGGGATGTAGAGATGAAGAAGGACACAAGAGAAAGACCTATCACTATTAGGGGAAAAAGAGAGAGGGAGCAACAAAACATAGAAAATCCTAGCATGATGAGAGAGCGGAGGCCCATAGAGAAGGGGTCCAATGTCCTTTCCACCATTACCATTTTTCTTTCATATACTGCTTCAATTTGTATCATAATTGATTAACAGTAAAAATAATAAGAAATAATCCAGAAAATAGGGATTTTATATCAATCAATCACCTCATGTCTCATATGATTCTAAAAAAATTAATCAATTACCCAATTCAATTATATTCAGGTTATATCATCCAATAAATATCCATATTCCAGGTCAAAATCGAATTAAAACAAATAAAATCCATGGAATAAACCCATTAAATATTCACTTGTTTATGAATATTTTATGATGGATCAATATCAATATTTCATCAACATAGCAATTACCTACCATAGGATTATGATATAGACACACTGCCTTTAACAAATGATGTAACAATGCTTCCAACAAAAAAATAGAGTGTGAAGTTGAAGATGATCTCAAAGATGTTCCTAGATGGAAAGTAATCAATATCAAAACCAACCATTCACATAGTCAATTTATTTCACTGCAATATTTGGAGAACCAAGGGAGTGAAGGAATAAACATTACTAATACCACTTACTATAGATGGGAGGTGTTATCAGGACATCCAGAAGGAGGCTTGGAACTCCAAAAATTCCTGCAAGGTACCCTGGGGTCGAGAAGAAAATATATAAATGAATTAGAAAGAAAAATAAACTTCACAACATACATTAAAATAGAATTTTGGAGAATTAAAGGGCATGTAATTTTGATACACATCGTATAAATATATTTAATGGATTGCATATTAGATTATGTGTAATCAGTTTACATGGCCGGTAAATGTTCTGAAGATGGTATTTCAAAAAGTTTATCATGTAAAAAACTAAAAACCCATTTAAAGTATCACAACATATGACGGACCCCTGAAATAGTTATCTCAATCAAACATGGGGTCTATTAATACAGATAAACATGCATCTTTATACATTAATTCATATTCCCCAACAAATATCTCTAAGTGGTTCCCCTCCAGTTTTATGATGTTTCATCATATCTTAAGACTGTATTTATTAAAGTTATAGGTATCCATGATGGCTCACATATCCTATGGTTTAATGATGACGAAAACATTCCCAAATTAATATTTAATGAAAAATTCATATAAGAAAAAACCTGGAACCAGACGGGATCTTACAACCCCCCAATCATATAATATCTCATTCATGTGTTTCTCGGAGCATCCCTTTATGGTATTACTTAACATGTTTGGCCACTATAATTGCATATCAATCTTCCTCTCCTAGGTATCCTCTTGAACTCACCCATTATTCTATTATACTCAAACCAACACAATTTTTGTACCTAGAATATATTTCTCACTACAATCCACAACTCGTACTAGATGCTCCTAAATGGGAGCATCTATATAAAGATCATTGTCAACTATATTTATCACATATGAAGGGTCTTTATGATATCATTATAGATGTGGCATGTGAAAAATGTACAATATGGAACTATATCATAGTTTAATGGATAAAATGTATTCCACTAGACCGACCCTTGGGACTATCTCAAACAGCCTTACAAACTTGGGGACTAGCATTCAATGTTTACTGATAAAGCATTTCCCTAATTTGGGTGAAAACTACAGTAAAACATGGTGAAAAAAATTGAATTACATAGGCCATATCTAATAGTTTTCATATGATTTTTTCCTAAATTGTGCGGTCACCAACTGTTATCTGATCAATTGAACATACTCTTATGTCTCTTGTATGAGACTATGTACCACAAGTACTGACTTATCGGCATCCAGTTAAAAAAGAGGTGAATGACACAACCTACCATAAAATGCCGCAAAACATTCCAATTGGATTTATTCATAGAATATGTTATCATATGAAAACTCCATTATTTCCATTCATTTCTCCCATGAAACACCAAAATCCAAAAATAATAGATTGTATATATCCTCCAGAACATGAATTTCCCCCTCATATTGATTATTATTCATTGGATGGTAGGTTGTGATCAAAAAACCCATGATCTGAGAGCCTTCATATGTACTTTCCAAAATCGAAATGTAAAATAATGATCTCTGTCTATAATGATACTTCTTAGAACATCATGAATCTAAACCACCTCATACATGTAAATACTACCAAAATCAATAACTATGAGGATTTATAATGTAGGTAAGAAATGGGATAACTTCTTTAATAGCTCCAAAATCCTCCATAAAACATCATTCATATTGGTTTTCATGCATAATCCTATCACAAAACTCATTGTGACTTCATCCCTATTCCACTCACAGATGAAAAAAGGATGAAAATACCATCAAGCCTCTACTGATCAACATCCAGCTGTGGAGAATTGATGAATCTAGCCTTGATGATTTCCACCTCATTCCACATTCCTAACATCCAACACTATCTATGGAATTCATGATACATCTTGGTTCAATTAGAAAGCACTTCCTATCTAGATGCATGAATCACCCTCGTCAACTACTCATGTATAGTTGTAGGAACGCATAGTCGGCCACAGAAAAGAAAAGAAATAACATTATTGAGAGACCATCCTGTTGTTGCCTCCCCACCATATAATTTTTCTCTCAGATCCAATCCCTTCGGATCATAAAATATCTCATACCTAATCCAATACAAATAAATGGGTATAAAAGATGTCAAATTCATATCTAAATCACCATTATACTATTGAACATCTAGATGCATTTCGTTAAAGAGGTCCATTTTCCAACACTTATCGTAGGACTGTAGTACTTCCTATGTTAATGTATTTTGGATAAAAGCTTCAGAATCAACGTTCCCCTTTCCTGGTGTATAATCCAATTTTATGTAAAAATACTTCAAATACTTGACCCGTCTCCTCCACCAAAGGTTCAGGTTTAGCTGAGAAAAGATATACCAGAGGATCTTGTGATCTGGGTAAACCACAAACCTCTCACCTATGAGATAATTTATCTAACATCTCAAGGACTTATCTACTGCTTCTAACTCTAGATCATGTGTAGTGCAATTCGTCTAATGTAGTCTCAGCTACTGAGACCCATTAGAAAATACTTGATCCTCCTACATTATAAATGCTCTAATTCCAACTCTGGAGACATCAATACACAGGGTATATTCTTAAACTAGAATATGTAAAGTGATTATAGGTGCTAATGTCATCCTACCTTTCAACTTGTAAAAATATTTCTCGCATGCTTTATAGAAAAGTTCTTCAACCCTTTCATGGTTATCCCATACATTGGTACTACAAAACTTGACAAATCCTAGATAAAGTTCCAATATTAACCTGATAAAACCAGAATGCTCATAATCATGAAGACATTCTTAGGTTGTTCCCATGATAACATGAATGGAACATTATCTTGATCCACTAAAACTTATTCCCTTGAGATGAAATCTCACAGTATGTTATCATTATTAATCTACAAAATTCAAAAAAATGTATCTTTATTTAAAGATAATGCTCTTTCAACATACTCAATATGATTTTACGTTGTTTGGAATGATCTTCTTCTGACATGTATTACACTAAGATGTCATTGACAATACCCACTACAAAGTTGCATAGAGAAGCATGAATGATCCTATTCAATAAGGCTAGGAATATCTCAATTGTGTTAGTTTATCCAAAGGACATCACTAAAAATTCATATATATGATACCTACACCAAAAACAATCATGCTATATGTCTATTATTATCACCATTAACAAGTGGAAACCTAATCTGAAATTAATATTCGATAATATATTAGAACCTCCCAACTAATAAAATGGGTCATCAATTTGCAGAAGTGGAAACCGGTTCTTAACCATTATCTGGTTCAACCTATGATAATTCAAACATAATCACAACGACCGATCATCCTTATTGATGAAGATAACTAGAGAAACCCATGCGATGTACAAGTCCATATGAAGCCTTTAGATACTAGATATTCCAACTAAACATTCAACTCCCAAATCATTTCTAGTTCTATTATGTAAGGAAAAATAAGCTCTAGCTCTACTCCTAGCATGAACATGAATGTGAAATTGATCCCTCACTCGGGAAATAATATGTACAAATCATCAAGAAATGAATTATTTAATCGGTCTACCATTGGAGGAAAAAACATCATGTTGTATGAAACCATAATGTAGTGAATTTATAGTTATATGTCCAATAAAAGATCTAAAATTCACAGAATTTCCATTCCATGTCCAGCCTAAATACCATACTCACCCTGGTGAGAATAAGTCCCGCCTCATTGTTATAAAAAAGGTAACTATCTTCCTATAAAATTCAGTATGATATTTGTATTGAACTAACTAATCCATACTATGAATTAATTCGATTACTATAATTCCTGGCATGAATGGTTCATAAGAGAAATAGTAAACATTGTTCTTTAGGGAACATAGATTACCACTTTTTCACTTTATGACTTCACTCCAAATAATTTTTTGATGATAATAGAAGCATCAAATATTTCCACATCTAACAAAAAACCATTTTCAATAAGAATATATTGAAAATAATGCAATTCTCTTATATCAAACAAAAATTAATCTATGGTAGAAGATTGAATAATCATACATCCCATGATAGATGCTCCTGCATCCATGTTAGCTTAAGTATTCTACATAACAAATAGCCTATGTGTGCCTCTACAATAGGATATAGCCTTACAAACCTAAGATATTTGTATTTCATGGTGTCATTTCTCCCAGACTGGGGTATTGTGTCCACTGCCTCATCCTAAACAGCTAGTGTAACACTATATACCAGCTTATTGATGGGTAGTTGAGCCCGATATCGACTTAGCTACCTATATTGTTCCCATTCCAATATCTTCTTCAAAATTCTCATAAATAACCTTCGATGGTGACCCAACCAACCACATATACAACATTAAACTGTATAGTGAGGACATGGTGGGTGCTTGTGGCCAAACAAGACACACTAAAATCATTGGAATAGAACATGGTCATGACAAGGTTTTACACTACCCTGACTATCATGCCAGCTACTAACATGGTAGAAATAATCATTGTTTCACTTCTTTCTACCTGAAGAATTTCTCTATGTTCCCACTGCTGAAACAACCTGACTATTGCTCGAGGCCTCTCTCAGAATCCATTATGTAGTATATTCTAGGTTCATCACATCCTCAAAGTTGATGAAGATAAAAATGTTCACCTAGGACATGATTTATGGTGAAGAAAATCCGAAAAAAATTTTTCCCTAGAGATGCCATCAGTTTTATAAGATGGAGAAAAGTATTGTAAGTCAGTGAAATACATAAAAAATTCCAGCATTATCATTTCCTCCTATCTAAGATGCATAAAATCATGATATTTTAAAACCCTAAATGTCTCCAATTTAAAACATCTAAGTAATTTCAACTCTAATTACTTCCAAGATATCTCATCCCACTTCCTATATTCTTCCAGAATATCCCAATAACCCATGGTAGGTCTACTATGAATATACACACCAAGGTTTACCACTGTTTCTATGGGTGTCTCGAGATGATTGAAGAGGGTCTAGACTAACATGATCAAGAAATTGACTACCTAGTGTCCTTAGTACTCAATGATGATCAGTGGATTCTATAGCCAAAAAATTCATGACAACTCAGACATTGAAGGCACCATATGAACACTCTCCCTTTCCATGGGATGAATGACCATTAAGAAGCTTCCATAAAGCTGAACATCCATTTGATCCTCAGGAACTACAGCAAGCTTTTTTACAACTATATTAGAAGTGTTCTTATTTCCACTCTCCTTATGCTCATATTGGAGACAATGAGGATTCATTTTATATACAAGAAAAATGAACAACATAGAGAATCAAATAACAATAAGGTCAACCTCAAAAAGTTACTACTACCTAGAACCATTGACTCATGGTACCACTAAACATGGATTTTATGATTTTTAGTGTGATATGTCAAATAATTTTATTTATTTAATTTTTTAGGTATAATGGATATATCATATCACAGTGTAATAGGCATGTGTTTATGACATGAAAAAATATATATTACCCTGTTATTATCAATGCATGTAAATATATCCCTATGTGCCTATTATGATGAATGTATCCATATATCTTATTTTATAGGGACATGATTACTAATCTCTTGAAATAGTGACATCATAAAACAGAAAACTCATACAATATGTGAATAAACAAAGATGATGTAACACAAACTGTAACAATCAAACATTATGGGAAAAATCACATCCATGGGCACTTGAATTTCTTGTATAAATGTGTTAGGTAGTCACATAAAAAATACCATTACCAAGTATTGACACATTCTAGCCCCCCTTATACTTCCCCAATCTATAAAACAACAGAAATGAAAAACTTCTCCTCAAATAACGCATTGTTATGTTCGTTGATCTGTTGTTATTTCATGTGGAAAAAAGGGTTGGTCACACTACAAATTAATTATCTTTTTCAGAATTGGCATATCTGTTTCTAAAAGTTCATTTTCTATTGATAAAACATTTTACCAACCAAAATTGTCTTTTCAACCAAATTGTCGGTAAATACTTTATCACTAAATGTAATTGTGAAAGATAAAATAGTTCTATTATAATTATAATAATACAAAAATAAAGTATATATATATATATATATTGTTCAATGTGTTATGAAATGAAAACATATAACAAATATATTTGTTCGTAATAATATAAACAATATATAATATATGATTATAAATTCACATGAAATATAATTCATAATTTTTTTCTAGTAAAATTTCATATTATATTTATTAATTTATCTTATGTAATACAACAGTTTTCATTATAAACTGATGATAATTTTTGAAAAAAATCAAAATTATAAAAATATTAATAATATTAATAATTAAATATAATAAAAAATGAATTATTACATAGGTAAAGATTATTTATATCTAAAAATAACATAAAAACACATGATCCATCTATGAAACAACCATCTTCACACCCCACCCCAACACCCCAAATGAAAAAAGGGAATGAAATCTCTCAATTGAAATCATCCAGCAATCTTCATGGTAGAAGAATATTCACTTCCACCAATGATCATTCATCTCCCTAAAGTAAGCCATTAGAAGAAACAAACCAAGTTAAATACAATGTTAGTGAGGACCCTCAAGATTCTATTATGACACCCACATTATCTCCAAGATCAACAATTCACAAAACTAATGATCTTACCAATAAATATGTGAAAAATATTTTCATGAATCTAAAAAAAAGTATTAAAAAATATTTTCAGAGAATGACCATTTTTCATTAACCATCCCCATTAAGATCGCAATGAATCAATTCATGTCCAGTACTTGTAAGGAATCTCAAGTCACATCTATGTAAAACACATTAGCTCAATGATCTACATTACACAAAAACAAAGAGCTTACCCACAAATTTGTGAAAAATATCTACATGAAATAAAAACAATATATAACTAAATGAAAATATTAAAAAATGATCTACATATTGTGGGAATGTTAAATTCATTACCTCAATTGAAATATCAACAAATAAATTCACCTTTGGAAGTAGTGAGTAACCTCACGTCGCTGTTATGTCACACCCTACTTCTCAAAGATCCACACCACCCACAACCAAAGTGCATCCCCCAAATCCGAGAAAAATATCTGCATGAATTGAAAACAAAATAAAAATTAATGAATGTATAAGTATATGAAGTGAAATTAAATGATATTAGAATCAAAATATATGTTATCAGATATATGGTATATTTAAAGAGAGATAATCATGATTTATAAGGTTGATTTAATATAGTAATAACATACCAAAAAATATTCAAACCTTATAGTGATTATAATTTTTTTATACATTGCATAGAGATACTCAACCCTTTAATTGTGTTTCAGAGTAATTATCAATATAATAATCCAATGATACCATGTCTGACATGTAGAAACGAATTTAAATAAGAATTAACAAAAAAATCATACAAGATCATCACATGCTACCAGAATTATTACATAACAGACTAGTACCAACAATTACCTCAAAAGAGTACACACTTAGTAAGGGACGATATCAACTATTTACTTTAGTCTATAGAACAAATATAAAACCCAGAACAATGTATATCATAATTTATTAGTGTCATCATTGATTCAAAATCATCATATACAAGAAAATCCTATCCATAGTGTGTCAGGAATTCCAACCAAAAGAATGATTGAAACCTTGAAATTCAACACTGATGAAAACCAAAATATGAAAATATTGAAAATGTACATCATCATATAGTTTATACTAATAATATAATTCAACATCCATTTGAGAAAAAATAAATAAATCTCAAACAAACTCCACTTCCATCACATACCCCCACTAAATGAATTGTTTGAAATAGAAGAATAGTACCCCAATGTGAGAACTGACTTTGTAACCGTTTTCTATGAGAGATAATGAGAACCCTTAATATTTGGGTACCCTTTAGATCAATAGGGATTGTCCAATCTCACTTGGGGATGTGGGGACCACATCCATGTCCTAGCGTGGCTAATGAAGATGATAATTAAGTGGAAAACTAAAAATTTACTATACCCATTTGAAATAAAGAGAAAATATAAATTGAAACCAAAACCAAGATGACCAACAATTCCATAGAACATAACTTTACTTTTGTTAAAATATATCTCTTAGTAAAATCCAAAATTATTAGGATGAAAAATTATACTTCTTACATAGAATCTAATACCCAATTTATTAAGAAAAACCTTCCACTAAACAACATTCCCACAAATCTGCAAAACCAATCCCTAGGTTCGACCTACACATTCTAGATCATTAATAGAAACCACGTTGTTCCCTTGAATCACAACCATTCCAATATCATTTCTTCATACCCATCCAATTCAACAGTATTTTCAAAAACTATATTCTAGAACTGATCAATGACATGGAGCATTCTGACGACCATGTGATTATCTTTAATCTTAATATAGAGCATCTTATCCATGAATTTATAGGTATCTTAAGGCTGAACTGATTGAATCATGATGGTAATACATAAGAAAATGAAATAAGTAGTTGTAGGTAAATACATGTACACCAAGAGATATCCCTTTTTTTAGTGCATAAACTCCTCTACACCTTTTGGTTTATTTCCTTATCTATCATTGGGATCCTCCCATATAAACAATATAAAAAACAATAAAATAGAAACTAGTTGAAGTGTATTTTCAAATAAACTAATTCCAAAATGATAAATGGAAGACAAAATCTCAGTTCAATTTCAAATTATGGGGGAAAACCCTCATGAGAAAACATCATGTGAAACCTAAACAGTACAAAAATCACTATACAAGATCGACCCCTGATAGGATCACAAGAATAAGTAAGAATGTGCCACCGAATGAGACCAAGGAGGGTGTTGGATGTAAGGAGAGATAAGGGTAATGATATGTGAGGTGGGAAAATGGTTTGTGAAGCTGGATTAGGGTAGGGGGTTTGGAGGTGGCGTAGTAGGATGTGAGGCCGAACATAGAATATGGGGTGGCAATGCCCTTGAGAAAGAGTCCAATTAAGAATTTAGTGATGTTATTTTTTTTATTTTTATTAAATTCATATTAATTAAATAATATTGAAAAATATAATATATGATATTCTTTCAAGATAAATAAATAAATAATATTGCAATATATAAAATAAATTTCCAAAAAAATTGAAAATTAAAATCAAATATGACATGATTATAGAAAAAAAATATGAAATAAAACTTTACATTGGTCATATTATATATATATATAAACATTAAATATTGTTCTCTTGTTTTCTTATTGATAAAATCATTTTATTTTCTTATTGAATAGTTTATTGTATCATTTTTTACTAACAAAAAATGACTTGTTGGTAATACTATTATTAATTACATATTCATGGGTGGGTAAAAAATTGTTTGTATTAGTATGATAAATAAATAGATTCAACTGTTGGAAAATGATATGTTGGTATTGAATGACCAATATAAATATATATATCTATCGGTAAAAATAAGACTTCATAATAAAAATCAATACCAATAAAACATAATGCCTATTTGAACTACTCATTTTTACCAACAGATATGTTTTATTTCAATTAATTTCTATTGGTATAAGCCATTTTTTTGTTGTGTTACGAGACATCAAGCATTCCACAACATAATCCAGAGGAATCCAACTATTAGTGGGGTGTGAAATTTATAGTGGGGACACTATACCCCTAGTGTTAATTTTCAAAATATCACAAATAAACCATATAAACAAATGTAATCAATGTATAAATATAGTAGAAACCAACAATAATATAAAAATTATTAATCCAATAAATAAAAATGTAATAATATAATTACATGACATAATGTAAAAATATGTCACACAAGAAGTAGTAAATGTAAAAGTCTAGAAGACTCATACGATTTCTCAAAAGTACTTGATCCCGAATCCCACATGAGTCACCCCAAAAAAATCCATCCCCTCAAGCATTCCAACAATAAATATCAGGGTACATCTCCTTTGTAAAACCATTCATCCTTGTAATCTTCTAGATACAAAACAAATGGATGAATATGGTGTGCATATATATTAGTAGGTCAACACCACAAAGTCTAAAAAAACAAACCTGATAAGAAGTGTATCCAGCAAATAGATAAACTGATGTATTAATTATTTCAAAAATTAATAAAATAAAATCAAAAACTAGTTCAAATCCATGGAATAATTTCTATGGGCAAGTATTATAACCATGCTAACCATAACCATATAACCCTGGTAAAATAAATTGCTTTGATGGAATTCTAGAATATATGGGAACATGTATTATGACCATACCAACAACAACTATATAACCATTGTATATTCACAACAATCTGGGTCAAAGCCTTATAAGTATTATAACATCTTCGTCAAGTCCATATAATCATTACAAAGAAGGACTGGGCTAAGCCTGGTCTATATAAGCATTATAGAATGAGACATCCCCGAGACTGCTCAATATCAACATTACAAAATATAAGGGTTCATGTTCTATGTACAAGCCCGATTTATAAGCATTTCTACATAGACAAAAATTCATATCATATATCCTGGAAATAAAAATGTCACCTCATAAATTTTAATTGATAAATTATATGAATTTCCATTTTCCTTGATTATTCTACTCCCAATTATATCAAAATTTATTGACAGTCAGAACAATAATACCGAACATAGGGATTCTATATCAGGATATAACCTAAGGTATCATATCATTCTAAACACACATTAATCTAATGTTGATGTTAACGATACTCATTATTTTCGCGCCCAATGGGAAGCCATAATCTAGGTCTAAATCTAATTGAAACCAAAGGAATCTGTTGAATAATCCAATTCATTATTTAAATTATTCTAGTAAACATCACATAGGAACAAAAAAATATCGTATAATCATGGAAATTATCAGACACTAGGGTTAATATTTACACCCCTACATTTAATTGATGATCTGAGAATGCTTCCATAGGAGAAATCCTAAGAAGAATAAGATGGGGATAATCACAAAGTGGTTTTTAGATCAAAACTGATCAAGAACAAAACCAAAAATGAAGAGGGTCTAAGGATTTCCCCAAAATGATTGGAGAACAAAGTGATAGAATAGATAAAATGAACCAAAACCAATTAATAGGGATCAAAGGTGTTATCAGGACCTCTATAAGGAACATTGTCATTCCCTCTTTTGGAAGGTACCCTAGGGTTGATATGGGGACATTATAGTGAATTAGAATAAGAACTCAACCACATGACACACATTTATATAGAAGGATGGGAAATTACATAGTGTGTGATGCAGTTACATGTAGTGTAAATTATTTTACATTAATACACAAAAAAACCATCACCGTAGATTAGTTTATTAAAAACCTCAGAACATTACAAAATATTTAATCCATATACACGGTGTGTAAATTTTCACAGATATTTTTCCGCCCATTTTCCAATTAAAAGATCAGAATTTACTTTATTGATTATTAACAAAAAAACCGTGAAAAACTTAACCGATTTGTACCTAAACAAAATTAATTCAAATAAAAATTAGTTTACATACATTTATTCATTTTCCAAAATAATGCTCTCTATGTGGATCATCTCTGGTTTTCTCGTGTTTCCTATAAAAATAAAAGAATATATTAATTCAATAAAAACATGTATTCATGATGGAACACTACCATTAATGTTTAAATATGATTAAAAGCATACATCAATGAAATGTTAAATAAAAACTCAAAGAGATACAGACATGAAAAAAGATTGGATCTTATAGGGAGTTAGTCCCTTCAATAGAGGAAATAATAGAAACATATATTACAATTACTCAACAGATTTCTCATAAAAGGATTTATACTCTAGAAAAAGTGTGTGATATATGATAAAAAAACAAGTAATTATGAAAATTAATGATTAATCCTTCTAGATTTCAATAAAAACATTTTTTGGAAAACTAAATATGCTTAGCCGAAGAATATAAAAGTGACAGAGAAACATTTAGTTATGTAAATTGCACTCAACAAATCTAAGGTGGAATGTCCATTGATCATTGATATGGGATATTAATCTCATATGAAAGGAGAATTAAAACTTATGAAAGATGTTTAAATGTTCATAAAGTATCAATGAACTATGGAAATAACTCCTCACAAATAGTTAATGAAGTTTCATCAATAATTATAGCGAATGAAGAGAAAAAATTTAAGAAACACTTTTCTTATTGTGAGATATAAATGAAATTTGTCATGCCTTTTACATATTTTAAATAAAAGAAATAAATTATGATTTTCGAAGGATATGATCTTGGTAAATAAAAAAAACTATGGAAGAGTCATAACAGGTTTATAGTGGAGTAAATGAATTTATTTCAAGTGGGATGTCAAAAATTAATTCATTCAAGGATTGAGTGAATATAATTAATTGTGGAATTAATGTCTTGGAAATATTAGATAAAATATCATGCACACGATCACCAAATGGGGAAATTTCTTTGATGTTACTTTTCATAAATTGTAAGAATATTACTTGAATACATTATTATAGAATGGTAACAATGTAATTTCTTCACACAAGATGTTATATATTCAATCTACTAAATATTTGGAGTTTATTAATTAATATGTGTTCGGACCCATGAGGAAGAAATATCAAAATAGAGATATGTACATTATCAAATATTATGATGAATATTTTTCAAATATCAAGTGTTATTTCTATACAACTCATATATGAGGAATTTTTAATATTTATGTGTTTTAAAAGAATTATAAAAAGAGAGTGCAAGTTTTTTCTCAAGAAGATCTAGATAGATAATTAAAATGAGATTACGAAGAAAATTTATGAATAATATATATAAAATCATCATAAACTATATGAAATTATTTCACTATAAACCCCCTAGAAAAATGTATTGGTTGAAAAATAAAATGGTTGTATTGTGGAGGTGGATCAGACAATGTTGCTCGATCATGATACTAATTAATATTTTTTTAGGTAAGATATTGGTTCCAAATTTTACATTTTAAAATGTTATTTACTCCAAATAAAATTAGATATTTTACCTAATGATATATATTATAAAAACTCTCCATGGTCTATGTATATTCATGTGTTTGGAAGTACACATTTTGTTGACACTAAATGTGATAGTCTTGGGAAATTTTAAAAGTGTGGTATTTAAGGAACATTACATTGATATCCTCTAAATAATTTAGGATACAACTAATAAAAAAAATTTATAAATATCAATGAAATTTAGGATTTAATATTTTTTGAACATTCAAACAATGAAGCTTCACATGATGAAGTATGTTCTATAAGTCGTCATCAATTGAAATTATGTAATATTATTATACAACCTATAAACATATAATTCATTCATCTATAAGTGATGATTTTGTTGTTTTTTGTTCAAAAGAGTAATGAAAATTCAGAAATAGATGAATGAATTATATGTTTATAGGTTGTATAATAATATTACACAATTTCAAGTGATGAGGAATATTCTCATTCATCTCTCCAACTTTGGAAATGAAATTTATGGTCTAATGTATAATTTGAGGTTTGAGAAAATAAGTAAAAACTGAAAGAACATTGAGTAAAAAATCTCATACATCCTTATTTAATCATTTTTAATAGATAAATGTTAAATAATCATTGATTCACTAGGAGTGGGAGGATTATGTGACTGAATAATTGAAAAAAATAAACAAACAAACTAGTAAGTACCCAATAATTAATAGATGTATGTCATCTGGAGAAAATGATTATTCAAAATCAAAATGAATGAAAAAGGTATTGTATTGAGAAATAAGATAGGCTCAGTGTGTAAAGGGTATTTAAAGGATGATAGAGTGAGATTTGATGAGACCATTTCCCACATTTTATGGATTTAAATAATTATGATCATTATTTCTATTATAGAAAAAATGTCATACATGATATTCTAAATGGATTTAAAGTATTCCTTACTCAATGGTGAGTTCCAAGAGAAGGTAATTGTTGAGAAATTGTATGTTTTATTTCATGAAAAATATTATAATTATGTTCATAGGTTAAATATGGATTTATATGGGGAAAATAATCCTCTGAATTTAAAAATTCAATGCTATGGACCTTCTTGAGAAGTTGAATTTTAAAAGAAAGAATTTTTAAACCACCACGATATCAAATATAAAAAAAGATATATCTCTTATTGTTATTTTTTATAGAGACGATATAATATTTATTTGGAAATTAAGAAAAATAATATGAGAAAATATCAAGGGAAATGATGAAGTTATTTGAAATGAATATTTCAGGAAATATGATTGATTTTCTTTAAATAAAAATTTCTCTATATATTTTTCATTATTTTCATTCACAAGAGAATTGTGATGGGGATATTTTTAAAATGAATGTAATCATGGATTAAAATATATTTTTTCATACCAATTTCAATTAGAAAAAACATATCTAAAAATTAATTTGGAAAATAATTTGATCCATGTGAATCATAGAAGAAAATTGGTAGTATATTATCCTTGATAGATTCAAAAAGATAATTGTTTCATCTTGTTAACCATTTCACCAATTACCAAATTCCACTAAAAGTGTCTTTTTTAAGTATTGTAAAGAGTATTTTTTTTGTATATTAAAGTTAAAATTGTTTTGTGAAACCATATTAAAAAAAGATCATGTTTAATCATTTTCAATACATAGATTCAAATGGGGAAGGTTCTGTTAATTATTGGAGGTCCAAATTTGTTGGAGTTTTCCTCTTTGATGATTAGTGTATTTTTTGGAAAACTAAAAAGTAATTTTTTTAAATCAATGCATTGATCATGATGAGTATCTGGATTATATTAAGAATAAACACAATCAATGTAGATAAGAATACTATCATAGTATCCAAATATTTAATTGAAGTTGACACCACTTATTTAGTGTGAAAATAACAGTTATATCAAATTTAAAAGGAAACTATTTTAACAAAACGAATGAAAATTTTATTTTTAAAGATATCACTTCACCAAGGATATTGAGGAGATATATGAAAAACTTAATTTTTTCAATAAAGGGTAAATTTGAGAAGTGTTTACTAGACATTATGGAATGACACATGTTTGGATAACAAGATGGGTTTGGAAGTTCAACCTCACCCCTCTCAAGTCCTTGGTATAATGTGCAATTACCCCAGCATATCATGTATTTGGATATTATTGGAATAGGGGGAGATATAGATAAAAAATTTATTATTTTAAATGATTATTGATTTAAAAATGGGTTGAAAATGGGTTTGAGAGTATTGATTATTTGTGTTACCTTTTTGGTGAATATTCTCATCAGCATGACATGAATTTTAAATGTTTTATTAAAAGGGGTATGTTGTGAAGTTGACATTGTATATTAATGAATAATTTTAATCATATTGTTGAATTGAATAAAAGTAATTTGTTTTTTAATAGGTTACTCAAACTAAATAGTATAATTGAGGATAGATTTGATGTGATGTTTTAGTATTTATTAAAGAAGAATTTATCCTCTCTCAAATTGTTATTCCAGTTCTATCTTTTAATCGTGTTGAATCAAGAGCATCAAGTTTATAGAGTGTATAAATTTTAATTAGTTTTTATAGATTACATGACATTATTATTCAGTGTTGTTATTTTCCACATCATTTTCACTATTACAAGATATGAATTTTTATATAATGATTCATTTAGAAAATGCATGAATTTTTAGTGATTTATGTTCCTTGGTTACCAAAAAAATCCAAAGGGCAGATATTTTTTAGACTAAGATTCATTTTGATGTATTTTATTTAATGGGGATTTTGTTGACGACCCGATATGATGTTTTTTTGTTGTGATATTTAATAAGTCTCTCTAAATTTTGAAATTATCAATATAATAATGAATGGAGATGTTTGAAGTAGATATGGACTATTTTGTTATATTTTTATATCAATGTATAAATTATGTTCAAACATAAGTTATGTATGGTGATTCATTTTGGGTGATGATTATTATAACACATTAGAAAAAATTATGTTTCTTTAAAGAATATTGGATGTGTTTGAAATAAATATGGTATTATTTTTAGGGATTTTATATGAATTTGGAATTAAACTAAAACAATTACTATCTCATTTGATAATTTTAAACATAAATATGATATGTATAGGAACCATCTTATCTAATTGAGTGGGAAAATGAAACGTTATTGACATGTCTAAACATATTTCCAAATATTTGTATGCATGAAACTATGGATTTGTGAAAATCACTCCTTATACACATAATAACCAAGGGTATCTTAATAAGAATGATATTGTCATACATAATGGTTATGTTCCTCTTTATATACTCCAACTATCTCACCACTAGCTACCCAAACATAAATAATATAAGCCTCACTTCCCTATGTCTGACCTTTCCATTCCCTACATAGAAATACATAACATGTTCTATGAACCACTATAGGGGTGCACAAGTGTGATCTAAACCATCTCATTAGGATCCCACCCAGGTCATCCATAATAATTATATTTACAATAATCTATACATGATCAACATTAATAAAAACATGTAATGATGAATAAATAAACAATTTTATATAAAAATAATTTTAAACAAATCCCACTTTTCCATATTTCCAAATAATGCTTGTAAAATAGTTTTAAATCACATCATATACATAGAAGAAATAATATCATGTATTTCATATCATATCAAATCCAATATAAACCAAATCACATGTTAACCACACAAGGGATCACTATAGGTCATGATTGCTAGAAAAATGATACCCAAACATAGTAAATCATGCATTTCAACTCTCTAGACATATTAATCAAATCTTGAGGGGGTATGAACACACTAGAAAGTGACCCTCCCAATAGGTATATCATGTCTATTAAACAACTGGTCTAGAGAGAAATGGAACACCCCATGAGTGAACTCCCATATAGTATCATCATATGAGACCCACTATTAAACCATATACCTAATTACTAAACACTTCTCATTGGTTACATTTTCCTAAATATTTCATCAAATCGATGCTTTGAAATCAATTTCTAAAATACATATAATAATACTTTGAAAAAATCTCTTTTACTTTTAATAAAATCATAGAAAAACATATATTCTCATACAGATCCATTTTCTTACACAAAAATAAATCATTCCAATAATTTCATAATTTTTTTATAAATATAATAGAAAAAAAATTCATCCATCCAAAGATAGAGATGGAACCACCTATCTCATCCTTGGGCCTCTCAAACCTACAATTAGATACACAAACATAAAAGAACACAAAGGCAATAACAGAGGCCCTATAATCAGTCCTTAAATATCTTACTCAATTCAAAAATAAAATCATTATAAAATAAGATATAATAATATTTAACTTAAGGAGATCACACACTACACCATGAAAAACACAAATGCTATCCTCCAAAGGAAGATTGTACAATAGATCTAAAAGGATCAAAAATACTTATAACCATAAGAAAAATGGATCTGAAAATGTGGTACAATAAAGATTTTATAACCAAAGATAATGAAGAAAAATAAATATCGTATTAAAAAAGAAACATAGAACTACCAAAACGAATAAATAATCAAATGAAATGAACTCAATGGAGTGGAGATCCCAAAAATTTTGTGGGAGAGATCTTAGGTTTTGAGAGAAGAGCCTGCAAGCTGATTAAAAAAAGTGTAGAGTTCATAAAAAACTAAAGATAGAAAATTTTACAAGGAATTAATACTAGTTTTATGATTTGAAATCCATTATATTCATATATAATGGAAAATGAGTTTCCTCAGGTAAATAATCAGATCAACCTTTTAATGATTTGTAAACTTTTCCCACTCTAAAATATTTGATGACATAATACTAGAATCAAATTCACATTGTGTAACCAGTTTATAAATTGAAATCATTGAATATATAGGTTCTATTTAAACACATTGAAAAATCCCCCTGGCCAACATAGACTTAAATGTATATGCTCATAATCTTTAGGATCATTTATATATAGACACCATTCATTCTAGAATATGTACATCCCCAAACAATACAGTTCATTTTCTCTAACAAAGGTTATATATCATTAAGAAGCTCAAAACAAACCCAAAAAAAGGAAAAATGAGATTTTAGAAAAAAATATACCTAGAATAAGGTAAGGTAATGTTATAAACTACCAACTATAAGACTTTATATCCCCAGTATGTTGTTTTGAAGAATAGTGTCGGGAATGTGCTGAGGTCATTACTCCATCATCCAAAATTCAAACTCCCAGGTCCTATGCTAATTAAATCCATTTCCCTATAATAAACTAAATAACATAATTGAATTCCCACATAAGACTTTTTTTAGAGGGATAACGATGTATACTGGCCACTCTACAACATAAACATGTGTTCCCACTCGATTTATTCTCAACTCAGAATGTCAGTTGGATCATAATTGTACTTACTGACCTGAGATGCGAGGAAGACATCATTAATACACATCAATTGAACTAAAATTTATAAGTGATTTGAAACCATCCCAATCATCATAGTGTCCAAAAATGTTCCATCATTTCTCAGAGCCAAAATTTTCTATTTTCGAATAAGACTGTAAGCCAACCAAGGATAAGCATTCAAGAAGATCCAATCACCAATATAAAAATACATATAATGATTTTGATTATCTACATATATTTTTTATGACTCTAATATTTAACTAAAAGTTGATGTATAATTTAAATCCTTACTGAAATCTCTTAAATGAGACATGATCCTACAAACTATTCCTCACCCGCTACTTCCCAACAATGAGGTGACCTCCACAAGTGAACATGAAAATCATCAAAGGGGGGAATTGTTGTCATTGATTGACAACTATTATTATAATAAAACTCAACTATTCCCAAATTTCTATCCCATGATCTACTAAAAACCAAAATGTGGACATAATACATATCCCATATAATGAGAATAACATGCTCCATCTGACAATCTATATCTAGATGGAAAGTTGTACTCAACCTGACCATAGTCAACATTATCTATGGGAGACTCATCAAGAAACGTGATGTAAACCTTGGATACCTATCATAAAAAATGGATTATGGAACCCCTAGAAACATCAAATAATATTATACATAAATATTTTGTGGGTCTACAACATTAGTAGAATCCCAAGATAGAATAAAGTGAGATTTATTTTTTCACTAATGAATCACCAGGCATATAAAACTTTTCTATCAGGGAGTTCATGGTAAACCATCAAAACATTCTATAGAAAAATCATCCCATTTCCATAATATCACCAGAAGAGGTTTGGAAAACCTAGAATATAGCAGTTTATATACCTTAATATGTTGGAAGGTGTAATAATGGGAAATATCATCTAACGTCATGCATCGTAACCAACTCTTGAGACATTGTTTCATGTCATAATAAATCTAAATATTTCATGAATGAATGTTCCATGAATATCAATAAAAATAAAATAAAAAGATGATCATAAACGATTCTATGATGAAAAAATTACCCCAAAATAGATAATACCACTTAGCAATATATACCATCTATAAATATTATCCCCACTATATTGTGTTTCTTGAATTCCACTAAATTCATAATCCTTATGTAGATCATACATAATGAACTCAGGGATAGATTATGATAGCTATTAATGGGTCAAAACCATACTAAAACATCCCCATAAGCATCCAGGTTGAACTTAGGGATGATCCCTATAAGGTTCCTCTACTCCATTGATTCCAAAATAGTATGTGAGTATAAATTTTAACTAAGAGCTTCTATAATGGCATTCCTTATCCTCGGGAGGTAGGCTATGTCAAATCAAAATTATTGAATTTATTCCACCCACCACCTAGGTTTCACATTCAACATTACTAAGAAAATATAATTCTCATAATATTATGGTCATAAAACACTATGAAACTGTCCATAAAAAGATAGTTTCACCAACATTGAATAACATTCATAACTATAGAAAGCTCTAAATCGTGAGTTGTGAGATTATTATCATTAGTTAATAGCTGGAGAGAGTTAGAAGAAACCACCATATCATCTCGCATTAGCACACAACCCATCCCTGTACCCAAGGAATTATATAAAACCACATGACACATTTTAGATTTATCTATGATCAGAATAAGAGTCGATGTCAAAATTTGTTTTAGTTTATCATAAGAATACTAACACCATGAGTTACATATGAATTTATCTCCTTTATTTTTAATATCATATAAAGGCGACTCCATCCTTCAAAAATCCTAGAAAAATTGTTGGTAGTATCCTACAAGACCATGGATGCTTTGAATCTCTAAGATATTCCAAGGCTCTACACATGGGAATATTGCCTTTGTATTATCCCTCTAATCACCCATTTTCATGTGAAGAGGTGGTGGGAATGTAACTAGGCCTTAGGTGACTTCGCCAATACACCAAAGCATGAAATTAATTATGAGGGCCACAAGATAAATTTTTGGATTCACTTTCGTTTGAAAATAAAACAACCATCCACTAGATAATAACTAAACGACCAATATATGATGCATTCATATAAAGGGAAACAATTCAAAGTATAACTCAACCAAAAAAAACAAAGTACAAGTGGAAACAAAATACCATCAAAACTAAAGTCACCAATTAAATCAACCCAATAAATATAAATATCTCTAAGATCCATCTCAAATATCGTAAAACACAGAATCACAATTCATTACTAAATAACTATAATACATTTCCTTTTCCTATGTCTTAATAGATTTCATATGTAAACGCACAATAGTGACCAAGTACAGAGTGAGTCTATAATCAATAGAATTACCCCCAAAGACTTCTCAAATCATTCCATTTGGATAGAACATTTTACCTCATTTATATATTGCAATTTATATTAGTTAAAATCATTAAAATAGTTTATACTAAAATCATACTAGTATCCCAAGGAGAGAAACCCTAAATACTTTAAAACATTTACCTATTTTCATTTGGAATACTAATTTACATGTCTATTCACAAGACCACAAACACACCCACCCAATCATGGTGTCACTATTGACAGTGGAAACCATAATACAAATGTGATCTCATTGATGATGTCATTTCACAACCATTGTTCATCCCATTCAACTCCCACCCTACCATTAATGACAACATCATTCCAAGTAATTTCAATTATTTTTCCCCTTTTTATAGAATTTTAAAAAACACATTATATTCATCAAACCAAATAATAATTTGAAAATAGTCATTATTAAATTATAAAAATGGGATAATCTAAAAAATCATTTTATTACAATTCCCAATCCAATACCAAAACATGATTTTCATCAAGAATCACAAAAAATATTTTATATTAAACATACTGAAACCATTCAATTAAAACTAATACTTCATGTTTTAATCATGTTGAATCAATAGAGAATCAACCTACCTCACAACTATTGAAGAATGAAAATAATGATGCATAGAATCTCCAGATCCCATCACCAAATATGTTATATTCATTAAATTCAATAATACAACATTACAAATCCGATCGTGGAATGTTGATATATCCATAGGGGGTTTGATTTATGGTTTAAATAAAAATATAGAGAATAGAACAACCCTAACCAAAGAATAACATACAATTACCAATGAATCAAGGCCTCCAAAACACTTATTTTTCTACTGATTATTCTTTTTTTGAATTTAGTTATCTCTCACCCCTTGGAAAAAATATTATTTCATACTTTGGGTTAATTAGGTGAAACCAATTTCTTAAGGGGATATATATAATAAGATCCAAAAATTTCAGATGGATGATTGTACACCTCAAAATTATGCTTCATGGTATGAAAACCCATTAGTCAATCATGTAGGTGATACTATTTGATACAAACATTCTCGCATGGTTCACTCACACAGTTTGAAAAACCATGTTCCAAGCACGCTCAAGCTACTCTCTCAAATAAAAGAGTCTATCATGATTTCTTTAGGGAATCCGAGCAGTTTGGACCAACCGTCTGCCTACCCACTTCCAACTATTTTTCCTTTCTCTATTTATTAGAGGTGTTTCATGGCATCCACTAACTGTTCTCTAACCATCCACCTCTAAAAAATCCTCCAAATCATGTGAAAAACTCATCCAAACCTCTTGAAACATAACTAATTAATTATATACATAAAATTAATAAATAATGGGTCATTTACCTGCAACTGGTGGTGCCACATTCTCCTAAAAATTGTCCATTTAGTCCCCAGAATATAGGAAAAAAAATTCTTAGGTGTGTTCGGCCCATTACTTCCAATTTAATTTTCACACTCCCAAATTTCTTCCTGAATCTGAAATTATTTCCATAAAACATACCCAATACTAATTCTTTCCCCATGCTTGAAATTCTCTTTCCTTTCCATAATCCATACCATCAAATGAAACAATTTTGGATGTGTCTCCAAGTAATATAATCCCATTGAATCACATTTTCAGGACTTGGTTGATAATTATGTAACTTAGATACATGAAACACATTATGTACTAATGTGAACCTTAGAGGAAAATCCTATGGATATACCACCTCACCAACTCAGTAAATAATATAAAAAGGGTCTATTTATCATGGATATAACTTTACCTATATAACAACACAATGATTCCCAAAATGTGGTGACATTTTTGAGAATACATGATCATTCATCTATGAAAATTGGTTTTTGATGATAATCAATATACGATTTTTGATGAATCTGAGTCATCTCCATTATCATTCTCATCAACTGAATCTTCTATATTTTTCATTCACAAGGATTTTTAAAAACAAGGTTATATCATTTGTTTCTAGCCAAAAAAAAGTGGATAATGTATTGGATTCCCATAAAATGCTTCAAAAATAGCCATATGTATCAAGGTCCTATAATTGTAGTTGTAAGAGAACTCCACTAATGGTATGTACACCACTCATGAGTTCCCAAAATCTATTAAATATACCGTAAGCATGTAATATATATTTTTTCCATTCATTATGTTTTTCCATCCATTTGAGGATGATATTCCATGATCATTGTAAAGTGTTTTCCATCTTCTTGTAATAAGTATTTCCAAAAAACAAGATGTAAACGATGGGTCTCTGAAAGATCCAATTGATACTAAGACACCATGGTTCTTTGTAACATCTCTTATATATATTTTGAGATGTCCTCCATTATATGAGATTCATTATTAGGGATAAAATAATCCATCATCATTATTCAATCTTGATTTACATTTATGGAGTAATGTTTGATAACATTTCTTGATAAACTTGTCATAGAATCTGTGGTTATTTTCTCCGATTTCCACACTGAAATTGGGAAACACTATAACATGCCTACTAGTCCTTGGTTCACTGCCTTGGTCTCATGATAGGTGATTCATATAAAAATACACTCTGACACTAAAATTTTAATGAAAACCCACCAAAACAATTATTTCATCACACTATATGTATTTTGGATTCTAGGATAAAAAAACCCATTTTTAATGGTGATAAGAATTAGGAATATATTTTATAAAAACAAATTTCACCACGATCTGATCTCCAAACATCAAAATAAATATCCCACCTAGCTTCCAATATTCAGTGTTCTCCCCACCATTGTGTTTTTAACTCATTATAACACATTTATAATTTTATTAGAGAGTTTATTTCATAAGTCGATCCAAATCATTAAAAAATGGGATGAAAAATATAAAATCTCCTTCATTTCTACAATCAAAGTGCATATCTACTATAACCGACATTAGGTACAATTGATTCAATGAATCTTTTGCTTACAGATGATATTGATTCTTACTTAATTAATACCCCATTGAGTACCCTTTCCTTTTTGTATACATCAGTTTTATGTAGAACATTTGAATTTATTCCATCCAATATTCATAACAAAAGATCAAACGTCTTTATAATAAAATGTGCTTCAAAATCATATGATCTATAAAAACATTGAATTTCCTAGAAAAGTGGTAATGAAGAAAGTAATTAAAGAATATAATAGCTTAAATAATTCAAAATATTCTTTGGGTAGTTATTATAATGAATTTTTAAATACTTTGTGCCATAATAAACATGATCTCTTTACATAAGTACTCATCTCATCCAAGATACTAAATCATCACAAAAGATTATATTTCCCTTTCTAGACTCTTTAAATTTAAGGATAGTCACCAATTTAAATCTATTTACATTCTCTTGAAAGGATTTATGAAATACATTTATCCGTTATAAAGGAATTCCTTTCCTCATAAAATCATTCATCGGTTATTCCAAATATGAAAAATCATGTAGATAATGTCTACAATATCCTAAAAAGCTAATGAAACTACATATCTAAAAGTGATTATTTGGTGGTTACTAGGATATAAAATCTAATATCTTTTCAAGATATAATGAAATTATTTTTTTAGAAATGGCATGGACAAGGAAACATACCTCTTGTATCCAGAAATCACACTTTGATAACCTGGAATATAGATGATGCTCCCACAAAATAACCAACACTTTAGACAAGTGTTTCTCATGATCTGAATTTTTCCTATAAAAATTTATATATTATTGACAAAAGCCACCATAAAGGAACCAAGATACCTTTAAAATATATTATTCATAAATTACATAAATACTTATAGATCATTTATAATACCAAAATTCATAACAATGAATTCATAATTTCCATGTCTTCTTCTGAATGTTATCTGCTAAATATTGTCATTTTGAACCCTCAATGGGTGATCTCCTTATAGAAAATCAAATTTAGAGAAAAAACAGGATCCAATCAATTAATAAAATAAATCATGAATTGATGGATTAGGATATTGATTCACTTTCATAACATGGTTAAACTTATGATAATCCAAAAAATTATATATGTTACATCTGACTTTTTCAAAAAAGGAACTGATGATTCCCTTGGAGATGTACTTGGTTAGATAAACCCATTACCTTCCAAATATTCCAAATGTTCCTTCAATTCCATCAATTATATCAGTTTCATCCCATAATATAGAATGGAAATAATACATGTCACTAGTATTAGATAAATAGTATACTTGAATTCTCTTTTGGCTAGAAACCTTCACAAATTGTGAAGAAAATATCTAGAAACCTATCCACTATAGTTGGAAAGTCTCTATAAATGGTTTCATATAATTATTACATATACACTATTATAATCCAATTATAGATAGGTCCAACCCCATATACCAAGGTCCCTACTCTTCTTCCATCCACTAACTAATCTCCTATATAGATTTATCAAATATCAGTAGAATATTTGAAAATCCCATGCCATGCATAATAATTGATATGGGCCCAATGATCGTTATCTAATATATTCCCTAAATAAATTCATAGACATACTTATCTATGATATAGAAACCACATACCATCACAATCCCATACATTATTATCAAACACACTACATATTATATGGCACGACACTCTCGTTTCCCTATAGGTGTTTTGAGTTTCAAAATTGAAGGAATTATCTCAATATTTACACTCATAAGATCAATAAGATAATAATAAATAAATTATTGGCGTTTTTATATAAAAAAAACTAATAATATATGGGTATAATTCAAAAAAATTTACATGTCAACTTCAAGGGACTTCATTAATCTTCTATGATCACTTAATTAGTTCTGTAAAGTAGCTTAATCAATGCACTTTCCTCTTTATTTCGATATTAATGTTGAATTTATTAAGGAGTAATGATGTTCCTAGAATCTGAAAGGCTTAATCATTTCTTATGAATTTTTATATTTCTATAAACTCTCATTTTTTTAGAATATGATGTTTGAGAATCATTACAGGTGTCCCTAGCACCCATCCTTGAAGCACTATGACAATAGGGCTGAATATGTCTCATCTTATTTTACTTTTGAATTTCTATATGTGGTTTCATACATAAAAGCTTTATATGATCTATTGAACCATAATAAAAACATAAAGGATTAATATATAGTGAATGAGGAAATTTTACCAATACAATAGCATGATTATGATATATAACACCCCTTGAGAATAGGTGCACGTTCACTACTTTTTTCCAACATTAGATTTCCCACCTATTCATGTAGAAATAATAATTTCCACCAACCATATTGTTTATGTTTCCTATTTCTAAAACATTTTTATATTGAAAATCTTTTAATACTCCACTATAAAAATAATGTTAATCTGGGAGAAAATTTCATGCTTCAACCCTATTTCAAAATTCAATCCTTTAAGGAAAAACATTCACCAACATACAATGAAAAGTAAAATAAATTCACAAATATATCTGAATTCTTTATTAAAGAGATATTATACTACTTAAATTACAAATTTCTATTTTAATAGAAATCCTTCTTTCATGGGGGTATAATTTTTTATTGAAAAAACCTTTAATGTCATCCCATTCAATTCCATGGAATAATTTAGCTTGAACTACTAACTCATACCACTGACATGCATGATCATCCAGTATATATGTTTCTAACTTTAATATCAAGTCAGTTGGTCTACTATGGAAATTGAAAATTCAGTGTATCATTTTAAAATATAATCCTTCTTTATCTAGATAATAATTAGAACAAAATATGGGTTAACTTTTATTTTTAAACTAAACTAAATGATTCACTTGTATTAGTTCATCCTTTTTTCTCTGATATGAACTATCTAAAAATCCTGCCCAATACATTGTACCATCTGATGGTTTATTTAAGTATCAGGTGACACAAAATTTTAGCAACCTCTCCAAATTGGTTTATATAAAACCTACCTGGTTCCATTTTCTATAATAAAAAAAATTCTATTTACTTTCACTCCCTATAAACTGAAAGGTTATATATTTAAAATTACCATTTCAATAGTTTCCATAATCACTTTATCAATAAAAAACTTCTTTGAAAATTTTCATAATACCACAATGCATCCTATTCAAAATAACTACATTGAAAACATTTTCAATTATTTATAAAAAATATAACTTATTTCCTTTTCTATAAATCATAAACTCAATAATGAACAATTCAATAATAGTGGGAATTCATACAATCGTTTCATTTTTTTCAATTATCATTGTCTAAACCAGTGAAGATGAGGTGAAAAATCACCTAGAAATGACTAAAGAAACTGATGTTCCCAAACACAATCATAACATGGAATTTTTCATAAAGATGTTAATTATGAATTTATTATGTTTTACACTTCATGTTTCCCTAATCTTATATATTTATACCATCCCAAGATACATAACAATATCATTTCAATTTCATGGATCATAAATCTGATACCTTATTTAATGTATCTCCACTAACACATTATCTTTGTAAAAGGAGGTGGGAATTTTATTTGGCATTATGTGACATCCCCAAGACACATGATTACGTAAATAAAGGGAAAGTTCCACATTATCAATTTTCAGAAAACTTTCAATTTCAAAATAAAATAACCATCCATAATATAATAAACATAAATCCAATATATGATTCCTGATTATAAAGTGATATAACTCAAAGTATAACTCAAACCAAAACACACCATTGTTTATGAAAAAACCAAAAAAAATCAACTCTCAAAATAAATAAAACCAACACCTTCCAACATCTCCAACTTCTAACATAATAATAAACAACCAAGATATCATGATGAATCACTAAGGAATTGATATACCCTTCTATTACATGTGACTTGATGGGTGACATCTGAAAATGAACTATAGTTCCCCTATATGGGGTGATTATAAATTCAATAGGATTTCCCCAAGGAATTGCCAAGTCACTCCACTAGTAAAAAAACATGTTAGAACATTATATAAAACCATTTAGAATAGTTTAAAAGAGTTAAAACATTTTATATAAAAAACCAATTTTCAACAGAATGACACCATACGTCCTTTAATCCATTTATCACTATCATTTTTCATATTAATTCCCAAGTCCATTCACATATAAAAACACACACAAAAATATTCAATCTTGGTTTAACAATTTATTATTGAACTTCACGCCCATAATTTTTTCCATTGATGTCGGTACTTCACAACCCTTACCCATACCATTGAACTCACACCAAATCATCTATGCCAACATCATTAAAATCCATTTGAATCAAGGCATTATTTTCCTTTTTTATAATTTCAAAAAATACTTCACATGCATCAAATGAAATAATAATTTTAGAATAATCAATTTAAAATTATAATCAACACAGTTTTTTAAAAAACCAATATCTTTTCAAAATTAAAACTCCAATAACAAAACAATATTTCCATCATGAATGAAAAAAAGTTTAAAATATCAATTTAAGAAATTCATTCCATTATATTTATTCATTCATTTTCTAATCATTTTTCATTAAGAGATAATCCATATACTTTATAATAGTTAAAGAAAACAAGGAATGCCACTCAAAACATCTATAAATGATCACCAATTATGTTCCATTAATTAAATAAAACAAGAAAACATCACAAATCCCATCAAGTAATTTGTACCTATCCATTGAAGATTAGATCTATGGTTAAGGAAGATATAAGTAGAAGATAGTTACTAATAAAGACCATGAACAACCACTTATGAATGAATCGTGGCATCCAACAAACACTTATTTTCCTATGGATCACTCCTAGATCGAAAGGAAGCATCTCTCATGACATTGGAGAAAAATTATATCATATTATTGGGGGAAAGAGGGGAAAATCGAGTTCTTATTGGTTTAAAACGAATTAGCTCCAAATTTTTGGAGTGATGATTATACTCCACACAGTTAGCTTGCACGGTTTTGAAAACTGACTGCCAATAGTGCATATGCTAATTTATCCAGTCATCTGCTCGAATGGTTAGATCTCAAACATAGAAAATGCATGAACCAACCATCTTTTAGATACTATCTTGAAAAAAGGATCATTTGGTTTTTATTGGTCATTTTCCTGGTTTTTCCAAACAGTGTGTCAACTATGGGCCTATCTAGTGCCCATGTTTTTTCTTGGACTATTTCTTGGAGGTGTTTGAGGGTTTCAAATAACCATGATCAAAATTTGAACCTCTATAATATCCTCTAGAAACATTCCAAAACTACTCTATGCATAAAAAACTATCATTATACATACATAAAATACATAAATAAATTTTCACGTTCCTAAAAAAGTGGTATATATGACCGTCAACTCCATAGGATTAACTGAAAATCCACGTTCAAAAACCGCATTCCACGAGAACATTAATTCTTGGATAAAGAAACTAAATTTCAAAATATATCCACAAAAATTGTGACTCTTCTGGATTTATAATACCAAACTCAAATGGCGACCATAATAATTTTTGAAAATTAAATAATGAAAAATTCTTTCAATGAATAGTAATAAAAAAATATCAATATACACGTGGAATATCTGATTAATAAAATCTATAAAAACTATAGGAGTGTTATTTAGAATAAAATGAATCTTAAGATATTCATAATGGACATAAGTTCTCTTAAATGCCTTATTTGATATGTTACACTCCCAAAATCTTAATTGATTACAACGTAACTGAAGATAGATATTCAAAACCCTATTTTCACCCATTAATCAATCAAAAAAATCATCCACACTGGGAAAAAAGATACTTATTCCTACCCAATACCAAAATAAACTTTCAATAATACACACTGAATCATTGTGAACCATGATCCTCCTTGGAAAATGTCATAGGGGGTTCTAAAGGGGAAAACTATAGAAAAAACCATTCATCATCAGATCATCTAACTGAATCTAGAGATCTTTATGCTCTATTGGTTTTATATGATAATAGATTATCGAGATAATATATGTATTTTTGAGAAGATAAATCATAAAATATACCTCCCTTAATAGAGAAAGACTAGAGATGTCTTCTAGGAAAACAATGGGAAAATACCATAAAACCAATGGATGATAAAAAAAGAAAAAACTTATTCTAGATCAACTATACCATCGGATACAAAACTCTTGATCTCCGCGAGAGATTGTACTTCATGACCAGGACATGAATCCAACTCTCCCAAAATCATTCAAGAGCTCCCAATCAGGCGTAAATAATGAGACATTCTAATGGTAACAATCATACTTATCATGATGAGGGATAAGATAATCCATACCAAAGGTGAAGTCAAAATGATCCTAATCTAGAATAAGGAAATCATATTCTAAGTAAATATTATCTATCTTAAGTGAACCATAAAAAAATATAAACCCCTACTCATTACTCATTCCATGAGACGTCACTAACTCCATAAGAAAGGAAATGAGTTTTTTGGATTTTGAATTAAATCCAAAAAAATTATAAATACAAGTGAGTGAGAGATAAGTATATCAATTATAAGAATCACTATTGAATAAGAAATATATATGTTACCCCTCAATACCACTAGACCCTCATATACTTCCTTTAGTAAATCATCAATTGTGTGAAGGTTCATCACTCCTGAGGCCTATAGATTGAGACCTATAGACTATAATGAATCTGATTTCATCATAGTATCCTTTTGAACTAAGGAAACATGACCACATTGTTATGTATACATAGTATGATATAAATTTTGTATATGGACATATCATCCCATGTTGTTACACATCATTTAAAAAACAAAATAAGAACATTGGGTGTGCCCCGCCATATCACACAAATAAAAACTTAGGGTCACACTACTAGGTATTACTGAAGGTGTGGAAGAGGAACCCTACTAAGTTCCATTCACACCACTCCTATAATGATAATGTCAATTCTTCTTCATCCACTATGTTCCATTGATTCTATCCTAGAGTTTAATTGAAGGAGAATAATAACCAACCATTCCATATATATAGTTATCTTCAATCATTTCCCCATATTCTCTCTATATATAGGTATAAATAATAATCATAAATATATGTTATCTAATATTTTCTAGAAAACCTTACATGTACATCTAATCCTTAATCTTGTGATCATTTTCTACATCTATGGAAAAAGGAACCAGATCCCTGATTTAATTGGTTTACACTGACACTAAATCCTCTCCCACTACAAGTTGAGACCTCTAAGGACTTCCCCATCATCAGCGACACCAGCCAAACTTTTTAATGAATTAGGACATGAAACACATCTAATCAAAGCCAACATTTATATCTACTTATAAAATGGAATCCACTAATCACTTTCTCAGAACCTCCAGTTTAAACACAAAACACTGTACATTGATAATCATAGGTGTATCTAGGATTTCGATGATATTAGTAATCATTTGCATCTAGTCCTCCACCTCATGGGGCCCACTCATAAACCTAAAGGATGGTGAATTCTCGCACAATAACTCCCAGTATCGATCCCTTTCTCCTCTATCTCATGGTTGTACCTCAATAACTATATTCTGGACAGTAGATAAATTTATTCTACAAAATTAATTATATTCATGAAATCCTTAATAATATCATGAACTAGAGGAAAATTTACTTAAGGAGCCTCCACTACACCCTCCTAAGATTCCCCTAGAAGGAATATTGGAGGCATAACACTATACACTAAAATAGAATATATAATGTTTCTAACCTTTTACACATATTATTACACAATTTTAAACATAATTAAACATCATATACAATCCAATGATCATACTGTCTAGTGTATTTGGAAGATTATCTACATAAATCTAAAAACAATAAACTATAATAAAAAATAATTATATTAATCATACATAATGAGCTCCTAACATCAATTGAGAAATTACACAAACAAAGGATAACCTGGGGAATACATAGTAAAAAAGGATGATATAAAAATCCTTATAAGAGAATAAACATAAGTATAATTCATAGTAGATGTCTTAGAAGGAATAACAGGATGACATAAAAAAGGCATGGATCAAAATTAAACATATAGAATCATTTCCTACAAAACATTGGATAATATAATAATGGGAACATGTTAATGTTGGAAAAACATATAAAATGACATAAACATGAGTTGAGGATAACTACCAAGACTATATCAATTTTGGGATAGAGTCACATAATGGAATTAGGTTTACTCTTTGTCCCAACATGACATATCATGAGACTAAAAATTACACAATGTATTGGAGCACTATCTGGGTGTACCCAACATTAAATGTTAATTAAAATGTTTTACATTTGAAGAATCATACAAAAGGAATAAATATAAAGGATACATGTGGATAGAAATGGGTATGGCAATCATGTCATATGGCATAACAATTAAGCATATCATAAGGATTCCATGAGATAAATTGTTTAAATCATACATGGAAATTCATTAGGGAAATTTGGAAAATATAATGATAAATTATGTACAACTAAAATGATAATATTTATAAAATATGTTTAAGAAATATTAGAAATATTCCACTTTAGTTCAGATTAAGGAAAAATATTAAAGGGACTTAAAAGTAGAAAAAGGAATAATTATTTACATAAAAAAGGAATGATATAAGAAAGATATTGACGATAGAAAAGAGTGATTTTAGAAAAATATTGGTTTCTTAAAATATATTGTGGAAAATACTTGATAATGGGTATGAAATTGGGTTGTTCCCTTTAATCGTGTATTCTTATGAGAAGGAATTGGAATAGAGACCTTATAAAAAATGTATTTCCTCTTAAAATAAAGTATAATTTAGTTGGGTACATATGTTTATAGCATACACAGATAATTCAGGTGGATTATATAAGAATAATTAATATTTACATTTGGGTGAAGTGTGATAATGTATAAGCCAAAGGAATAATAGAGGCTTGAGAGAGAATCCATTACCTTATGTCCAAAAGTGTTCTTCATATGTAATTAATGTCATGTATAATCATATTTAAACCATTATTTAATAAATTATGAACTTCTAATACAATTATTTTGTATATTATAATTTTATTAGCTCCATTTAGGTCCATTTTTTGGCTAATAGTGTTTAATTTTGTCATTTTGGGAGTGTCCATTTTCTTGGTTTTTACGATCGACTCACTTTTATAAAAGTAAAAAAGTTTATGTTAAATAAGAATTATTACATAGAATTGAAATTATATACTATTAATGAACTTATAGATGTTTTATTGGTCTTATATATCATCTGAATATATTTTATGAGGATGATTCATTAGAAAATATTTTAAGGAAAATGATTTAATTTATTTTGGTGGTTTTTACAATCATCAAAAACATATATATTATTATTTAATATCATGTTTATATGTAGGATATATAAAATTATCTAAATTATAATATCAATAATACTTTTTTATTTAACCATAATAATGGTTTTATGATCAGCCTTGAAGGTGTTAGTGGAAAATGAAAACGCATCATCCATGATGGCGGTAAATCAATACATCACATATAATGTTTTTATTTTTAGATTAAATGGGTGAGCATATGGGGATTAATGATGTATGTTCCATTAAAATAAGAAAAATCATGTATATATAGTATAATGGAGTTATCATGAATTTTGGGATTGATGAGGTAAGGAGAGGATAAGAAAAGAAAATAAATTAAATGAAATTAAAAAGTAAACAAAAGAAGATTTTTCCTCTTGAATATCATCTCTTCGAGAATATCCTTAAGGCACTTTTGAATTGTATTTCCTTGGGAGATTAATATCCAAGACATGGGGTTAGAAGATTGGGAAGAATATAGGGATGAATATTTACAATCTACAATGATTTGAATGTGTGTGGAGAAGAGGTGGTGAGAGGGGGGATTTATATTTAGAGGAGAGGGGTGTTATTGATTATATTATTCATTAGTTTTTTATTTTGAAACATGATTATCCAAATTGATGTTTCTTTAGACTATTAATAGTAACTATTGTATATGGGTTCAAAGAAAATGGTGATCACATCATCTATGACTCAAAAATTCATTCCTTTGGATTAATGTGTCAAATACCTTAAATTACCAAATTTCACAATTCACAAAAAAATTAATTGTTTTATAAAAAAACACATGAAACATTTATCGACATATAGATTTAAATAATGGACTACATTTGGTAAATATAATTTTTCAAATATTTGAAATTTAATTTTTATTTAGAATTGTAATTTATTCGAAAGAACCAATTGTAATATTATAACTGATTTTATAATGCATTGAAAATTTAATAATGGTATTTTTAAATTATATTATATTTTTAAGTCAAAAAATATTAATTTATGAATATATTTTTTGAATATATATTATTTTAAATCATTATATTAATTATGAAATTGTAAATAATTTTTTATGACTTACAAAAATACAAACACCTAGTTTATCATTTTTAAAACATTTATTTACATATACCTTTATATAAATATATTATATTTTAATTAATAAGACTCCAAAATTTATTTATACTTTCAAATATGAGGTTAATATTCAATTTAATGTGTCACTACTCCAGATTTACACATTACTATTTTAACAATCATGTTACATTTATAGAATTTATAGAATTTTGGGTTATTAAATTATAAGAAAATAAATTTAATTTATAGAATTTTTGGTTATTAAATTATTCCCTATTTATGAAATTTCTCCATTGAAACTTCTTTTTATATAATTAGGTGAAACCATTTGAGTGTACATTTCATTCATCAGTTCCTTTAGTTATCTTGTTTCTTATCCATGCTTATGGTTCCTCCATTGTACATTGAATAAGTGGGTAGTCTTGTTGCTTATAACTTTATCTCTATAGTCCAAGATCATCACTAGTTTCTCCTCATAGTATAGATCATTTTCTGACTATACCACCTTTAAATTTAGTACATGTGAGGAATCGGGTATGGACATACTCAATAGGATTGTGTGGAATACATCATTCAATAGTGAAATACATGGTGGATTTTCTAGTCGATAGTCTATGCCATCAACATAGTCATGAATATTGAAGGGTTCGATGTACATAAGACTTAGCTTTCCTTTCACCCCAAATACCATGATCATATTTCATAGATATTTTCCAAGTAATACCATGTATTTATCCTTAAACTACACATCCCTTCTACATTTTTCTTCATATATCTTCAGTGGACTTTGGGAAACCCAAATATGATGTTATATGTTTCACACGTTATTTAAAATTTAATCAACCACTTCGGTTCCAAATAGCTTATGTTCAAAAAATTCATCACTGCATGAATATGTTCTACTTAATTACCAATAATGGGCTTCACATAGAGCCATTTGGATGCTCGATTTGAAACTATAATTTTAAGAAAACTTGATAGTGGTAGATGTTGATCCCACCATCCTTTGAAGTTCATTGAATATGTTCCCAATATGTCTTATAGGTTCAGAATAGTCTGCTTACATTTTCCATTAGTATGTAGATGGTAAGTTACAATTAAGTTCATCTTAGTGTTTTGATCATTTTGTATTCTTTTCCATAAAAATGAGATGATTATCAAATCTTGATCAGATACAGTCAATTATAGTAATTCATGTAGTGTAACCACTTATCTAATGTATATTAGTAAAATTTGATCTAGTGAAAAGTCCTCTCGAATTATAAAAAAGTGAGATTTTTTTATAATATGATCCAAAAAAACCCATATTGCATTGTTTCCTCAATATGTCCTCAAAAGTATGGTAACAAATTCCATAGTGATATGTTCCCATTTCGATTCACCCATGGAGAAAAAATATGTATCTAGATTATGAGATCACTATTATTTGGACAATATGAAGAAGGATACCACTGAATATACATCAATGTGCCTGGTATATCAATAGGTGAAGGATGAAAGGATAAATTCTAAGGTAATGATGCAACCATTTCCGTAAGGGGTGCTTGAAAAAAATTTGAGAAATGATTGATGATATTCCTTCCTTAATGATTCCCATGTCCATAATTTTTAGGTTTAAAAATATTGGATTCTTCTCATGTCTCATCATTGATAAGGTTGTATGATACTTTATACATTGGGGAATCACTACATTATTTTCGTTACCACGATGATAGTGAATTGATTAGTCATAATCTTTGTTGAGATCTCAGCATATTTGTAGGAGCATATTAATCTCTTCCTATGTGAATATATACATGAAAATATTATCGTCGCAATATATCTCACACTTTTACCCATATATATAATGTCGCTAGTTTTTTCATGTAAATATTACAACTTCCTACTCCAGATAATGTATGTGATAGTTTTAATCACGAACATTTAACTTTATTGAGGCATAATGTATGACTTTATCAATTTTCAATAGTATACATACTTTTCCTTTTATTGAGGAATCAATATATAACATAAATATTTCTCTACATGATAGAAGTTTGAGTACTTGTGTAGTGATAAACCTCTTTTTTAACTCTTTAAATCAATTTTCTCATTCATTGGTCAATAGAAACATTACTCAAATATGAGTATTCTTTTTTATGATGTTATTCATTCATGATAAGTTCTTAAAAAATCGTCACAAATACCTAGCTAGACCAACAAATCCATGGATCACCATTATACTTGTTTCACAGCATAATAACTCAATTTCATTTGTTAAAAAGGTTCCATAGATATACCTTGGCTGGTTGTTACATTCCATAGGACTGATACTTACTCCATATAGAAGTAACATTTACAGTAATTTTCATATAATTTCTCCCTTCGAAAAGACTTTAGAAAAGTATTCAAATGATCCCCATTTTCCATCTTACTTTTTGATTATATCAGATATCATCAATAACGACTATAATTTATTCGAGGCAATCTCAAAAGAACATACTACTTAAGTGCATGAAATATTTTGGATAATTAAATATTTTTAAGGGAATCACTTGGTACTCATAGTGTTCACACATTGGTCAAAAGTAATTATTGGGAATATCTTCCTTATTCTCCAATAATTTTGGATACCCTGACCAAATTTCCACCTTAGATAAATACTTGGCCCCCCATAGCTAATTGAACAAGTGTTCTATCTATGGTAGGTGATATATGTTATTTATCATGATCTTTTTAAATAATAATAATCAATTTATATGCTCATTTATTAATCGTTCTTCTTTATTAGTAGGACTGGAGGACCCCATGGTGAAGAAACTGGTCATATAAAACCCTTTCCCATATTATATTGTAACTTCATCTCCAGTTCTTCCAACTCAATGGTGTTCATTCTGTAAGGAGTCTTTGATATAGGCTGGGATCTCGGAATAAGTTCAATTGAGTACTCTATTTATAGTTCAGGAGGAAGACTAAGAAATTCTTCAGGGAACACATCAATGTAGTCCCTCATAATGGGAATTTATTATTTCATGATCATATCATTTTTCTCAATCATTTGGGGCAGATAAGATCTATCATAAGGAAATAATATACACAATTGAGACAATGATTCTAAGGTAGAATCATCATCCCACTTAAACATGTACAAAATTTGAGTATTCTTTGGGATATAAAGATTAATATCCCTTTATCAAAAATTGATGTTGGATTTATATACAGATATCCAATCCATGCCCAATATAGAATAAAAATCCATAAAAGTATGCAAGAAAAGTTTTTCATATTGTTTTAGTCCAAAACCATTAACCAAATAAGAGTTAAAAAAATTGTATGCAATGATTCCTCCATTATTATTCTCACAGATAAATCAACCTCTATATTTTGAGGTGGTGTTTGTATAGTTATATTAAAAATAAAATATATTAATGAATACATTGAAATATAATCAAATAGTACATTAAATATTTTTGAATGGATAACCAGCGTACCTGTCACAACATCATTACTTGGTTCCACCTCAACAGTAGTGATATCATATCCTTTTCCTTTCTACCATAGATGTTATTGTCGATTGTCTCCAAAAACCCTTGTCTTAGGGAAATATATCGCATAATTTCCATGTCAATTAAAGTTTAAAAAATTAACTATAAGATAATTATTGATCTAAACCATCCTTAATTTCCTCCACATTTGTGGGATTCTTCACATCCATTAGAAAATCATTATCTATATTCTCCCATATTTTACATTTGAATAATATCTTAGTTCCCCATAACGAGTTTCCAGGATGCTTCTTCCCACACCTTTGACATGTGGGATGGTGGTTTTTCTTTCCATCATGGGATTTATCTATTGATCCACCCATGTTAAACTCTATTTTATGCTTTTTATATCTAGGTACATGAGGTCACTAAGAGTCAACAATCTCCATATAAAACTTACATGAACAACAGAAAATATTCTCATTGATTTCAAAGTCTTGAACAAAAAAAATCTTTTTATAGACACGCCATCAGTACACTAAAGAAGAGATATATTTTTCTTACAATTTTTTTAAAAATGGTAGAGCTGTATCATGAATGCCTTGTTATTTTTTCAATATACACCCTGATAGACTCTTCATCCTTATTCTTAATTACATGGAACTCTATTTCAATATTATGATAGAGTTTCGGGCCAATATTTATGGGAAAATATTTTCTTAAAATATTCTCATTCCATTGAATCAATTTCTTATAAACATTGTGTGACACCCTGATATTTTATGAGAAATATATTGTTTTTATGTATTATGTTATAAGCAGCACCAAAGTAATCTTTCACTACACATAACACTGCCTTGGCTTGCGTTACACGCAAGATAAACCTTCCCCGATAGCTTGAGTTGTACGCAATACCGAGTTTCACTAAACAACGATATGTTGTTAAAATATTATATAAACTTACCGTTATAAATATTAATACCCACTTTTTGAAATTTTATAAATTTTATCATTCAAAATGGACTTCATTTTTGGATTCAGAATTTTGAAATTAGCCTAGGGTGAAATTTTGTTATTTTCCTGAAAACATTCAATTTTTGATGAATAGTGAAAACACTGAGTTATTGGTTAAAACCAACATTTATTTAAATAATCATTTATTTAATTTAAATTTATTTATGGATACATAATACTTATATAAGTTCAATGTAATTCATTGGAGTCATTTTATAATAATTTTATATATATAAAAATTTTATTGAACTTTTTACCATCTTTTACCCACCTCCTATGAGAATTTGAAAATTTACATAAAACATAATCTTACCGCTTATGTGAGTGGAATTTAAATAATACAAGAGACACAGTTGATATCAATAAGTAAAATTTGGTTCAATAAGATAAAAATATTTTTTGTTGAATAGTAACGTTTTACTATTATTTAGCATGGTTAAAAGTAAATATGGAAATTAAGGGTAAAAAAGATATTAGTATTACACTAACACATATCATAATTCTATTGGATACGTTTAATTCGAACAAAAACAACCTTAGGAATAAAATAATAAGCTTTAGGTCTACTTGGATTAGATTAGGACATTTATTATTATTTAATTCAAAGAAGAATTAAAAGATTTAAAATCAATGTTAAATAAGTAAAACTTTTTTAATATATTGTGATACACAAGAAAAATTTAACTGTAAATATTCATTGGATATATAAAAAGATTTCATACATAATGGTATTTTATTTATAATTTTTAGGAAATAAATAATTTAATTTATTTATGACACAATGATGATGTAGTAATTACCTTATTAATTAAATATTAACATAATTGATATTATAAATACTAAAATAAATGCAATTTGAGACTTTTTATGAATTAAAATAATTTTCTAGGTTAATATAACATATTAGGGTTGGTTAGATGAATTTTTTTTCAAAGTAATAAAGCTGTTATAAATTTAAAAAAATCAAAATACCAAATAGTGTCAAAATTGACATTAAATATTTTTTAAAACAAATATTAAATTATTAATTGATATTCTATTCCTAAAAATCTATGGATCAGAAAAAAGACTTATATAAAAATATATATGACATTAATGAACCAATTGGGGTACGATTTGTTGTTTATATTAATTTTATTAACCATATATTGTAATTATACAAGAAGACACTGTAAAAGTTAAATTATTTAACATAGTGTTAAATGTAAATGATAAGTTTAAAATAGAAACCTAAACTTGTATAAAACCTATTGGTTGAGAGTATTTCGACCCATGCCCACCCTAGCCTCTAAATAAGTCACTTTGGAGCCATTATAAACTGAATATTAATTTATTATAAATTAATATTTTTAGGTTTCCAAAGGTTCCCCTCTCCTCCATTATAAAAGAGAACCTCCTCCCTCTCCTGTTCACACAATTTTGAGCCTTCAAGCTCGTCCAAAACCTGACCATTTCTCTTATAAAAATATATAGTTAAATAATAGAGGTTCAGGTCTTCTCAAAAGACCTACTCTAGTGCTCTATGAGGAAGTTTAAAAGAGAAACGTCAAGGAAGAGGTATCTCTTCTACCGATTCTTTCAAGTTTCTTTCTTCTTCTACTTCATCTTCTTTATTTGTTTCATTATTAATTAATAACATTAGTATCACTAATATACATATATGTTTTTATAAATATTAAACAACCCTATTTCACCTTCATTCCATCCTATGGAAAATGAAATCACCGCATGTGCGTACCTACAAAACACCATCTCCACGCCGTGGTGTAATCTGTTTTCCACCACCACCTTACATGGATGGGTATAATGGTGTAAAAAAATAACAATATATGATTATTATAAAATTATATTTATTCTAAAATATTATATCATCAGCTCCAATTCAATTCGTATAATTATGGGAACGATATCATTGCTCGTGCGTACGTACGGCCTACCATCTCCACGATGTGATGCGACTCGTTCTACATGATCTTCATCGAATAATGATTATATAAATGAATTGAATGAATAAATATCATATATATTACACTAATAAAATTATTTAAATTGGGTATCTATAAACTAAAGAGAGGAATTGGAATATATTCAACAAAACATGCATAATAACATAAAGCAATGAATACCCGAATACTACAACAGAACCGCCGTTTAGCGGCGGTTTTTTTTTGCATTTTGCTGCGGTTTAAACCTCCGCTAAATTGTTTGGCGGCGGTTTATAGAAACCACCGCCTAATAGGGTGTCCAAAATCTATTAGCAGCGGTTTTTAACATTTCACAGCGGTTTATGAAAAGCGTCATAGGTGACTCATTTTGCGTCTGTTTTCCTGAATTTAGCAGCAGTTTTACGATCCCTGGATCTCACTTTATTCACGGTGGTTATAACCGCCGCGAATAAAATCACATTCCAGCTGCTGTAAAATCGCCGCTAAAGTCACAGGAACCACCGCGGAATGAGGTAGCCATGATGCTCCTATTTAGTAGCGGTTATAACTCCCGCTAAATGTAAATTTCATTTTACATTTAGAGGTGGTTTAAAGCACCACCAGTATACATTTTGCGGTGGTTAAACCCGTTGCGAAAAACTTCCCAGAATAAAAAAAATAATTCATTGCTTATGCTGCCCCACTGCCCTGAAAAACAAATAAACCCAGAAAAAACCATCCCTGGCCTCCTAATAATGACCTAGATCCGAATATCCAGAATAAATCACAACATCCAAAAAACATGGTTTTCTCTCAAAGAGAAATAATATACAACTTTAATATTTAAAAATAGAACAAAAATCTGAAAATCTAGAAAATAAGACTTCTTATTAGAGAAAGTATTATTACCACAGTGGTCATATATCCATCAAAGGTTCCAACAAATTCCTCACACTCATGTATACAATATCCTAAACAGTAAATACTAGGAAGATAAAACTCCATTGATACAACATTGTAACATCCCAAACTGGATTCCACTAAATCTTATAACTTCACTTTCTTAGGATAGATCATACATAGCGATTCCACTATACTTATAAAAATTTATAATTGATTAATTAGTTGTTATATTAGTACCAACAAATTTATATAATGATTTTTTTTTGTTTTGTGGCCTAGAAACCATCATTAATACTTATAATAAATTTGAACTGATGAAATAGCTTAAATAACACATTATAAATATATAGTTATAAAAAATCCTATTGTGGGAATAGTTTTAGAGTTACATTGGGATATAGCTTTTATATAAATGTAGATATTTAAAGTGATTCTTAGTTGACATATTTTTATGTTGAAATATAGGTTAGGTGGGAGATTCTAGTGACCTTTTAGTATTAAACCTAGAAATAGAGTTGATTCCTCGTGTTATGTGAGGGGTTAACCAAGTTTTTCTAGCATTCATGGAGATATTAAGCATCATTGGATGCATCTTTTTAGTTTTTCAAAATAGAATGTGTTTTTTATGTATTTTGGGATTGAGTAGGACTCTAGTTGTGGAATGATTCCCCATGTTGGTAGGCGATCATGAGATAAATAAAATTTCTTGGTGTTATGAGCATCTTTAATGCTTGAGATTAGTGGGACTGACATGACAATATAATTTTATTTAGTTTAGTTAGTTGTGTGAGTTTAATTTCAAAGGTGTATGACTCAAGAAGTCATCATCCATGTTAAATGGTTTAGATTAGTAGGACTAACATGCCAATATAATCATTAATGCTTGAGATTAGTGGGACTGACATGCCAGTCTGTGCATCAAGTCGACATCCATCGTCGAGATTATATTTTAATTTATAAAGTATACTTGCCTATAATCATGGACTTATGATAATTTATCACCCCTCAGTCACACCTATATCTTAGTGAACCACCTTTGATTTCGAATATTCTCATGACATTTTAGAAGAGCTAGAGCATGTTTAGATTCTTTTGTTTCTTAAATCATACATTTTCTTCAATGGGCCTCACCAAAATGTCCACAAAACTATCCCCTTGATCACTATGAAATGAACCAATTTGTTCAACACATCAACAATGGGTTTAACTCCTAGTCATCCAAAATCTCAACTACCAATTCAAAAACAGACCTAAATGGAATGATGTATACCACACTTGAGAAATGTAGACATAAAAAGAAACATCAGAAATAAATAAAATGCATAAAATGTATCATGAGAAATCAAGGAAATTTTAGGACATGAAAATGTGTGGTGGCAACTATGTGCCACAAATGTTACATATACAAACCAACTGTTTCCATATTTGTTCAACACATCAACAGTACAACTACTCAGGGTCCGATGATGCATCGTCACCCTCTCCACCTTCATTTCCACTTTGTGTTGTCACCTGTAAGAACATTATCGTGAAAATTAAATACAGTTACATATTTATATTAAAACCTAAAACAAATGAAAATTAGAAAACTAAATGATTTTGATTTTCTGTGATTTACCTGTATACCACCAATCCACATATGGTGTGATAGATGGTGCAGGGGGAGATGGTGCAGGGGTGTCGGAAGTTGGTGCATCATATGTCATGGGGAGGGAGCCAGAAGGATAGTCATCTATCGCAGAACTGGATGAAATAATGTAATGCTTCCTCCTTGGAATTCCTATCATTTAATCAAATGAAATTAATTTTAGAATATATATTTCAAAAAAATTATGCAGAAAAAAAAATTAAAAATGATAACAGATAGAGGACTAACAGAAAATATATATATAACAATGATAATGAATGATTGCCGAAATAAAACAAGTGTTTTATGAATAAATAAATAATTGTTCATACAATAATTTTCCCCTTCAATCATGTCAGTTTCCTACTCTATTGCTTCATCCACTTCATTCATCCTTGCTAGACTAATATTTTCAATATCATGATGGACAAATAATTATGCTTCTTGTTGCTGATTAAAATCAATTTAAGAGGTCAAATTTTCCACTTCATCACCCATATCATACAAATCTTTTTGTATTATGTGAGCAACTACACTCCACCCATCATCGACAACATCAGTCACATAATATACAATTTTTTCATGTGATGCTAAGATATATGGATCATGCAGTTCATGATCACCAACATCCATCAAGCGAGAGAAGTTCACATATGTAAATTGCAATGAATATCTTTTCATGCCTCTGATAATATCAACCCATTTTCATTTGAATAAAATAACTGAAAAATGTCCGTGGTAGTTTAATTCAATAATATCAAGAAGAATTCCATAGTACTCCACTTCAGCGAATGTAAATATACCACTATTCTGTGTTCTCAAACCCACTTCTCGATGGACTGTACAAAATCTAAAGTCATTCACATTATAAGCGTCGAACTTTCTAACTTCTTTTAGAGGACGTCTAGAAAGAAACTTCAAATCTTCTAACACCTCTGCACGAGTATCAGTATTCATGATCCGAAAAAAGAAATATAATTTATTAGATTTTCAAAATGTATGTGTCAAACTAATATTCGTATTTATTGCAATATTTATGAACTTACACGTCGTGCAAACCATTCTAAAACCTCTTTATTAACATCTTTCGTTAGATCTTTCTCATTTCATGTTCGGCCTCTCATTCATATCTTTTTTTGTATCCTCAACTCTCCAATAAATGGATCTGCAATTTCACTATTCAATAGCACATATCTATGTGCATGTAATAATTCCAATTCAGTCAGTGTCACATTTGAGGTCCTCTCAACTGATTGGCCAATAACAGGAAATATTTTGGATTTCTGATGTATTTGAGATTGAGTCGATGTGTTTTCAACACGTACAACTCGATTAAATCTCATCTCAATATCATCCAAGTATCGATAACAAAAGGTAAGACACTCCTCATCCACATAGCCTTCAGTAATTGAGCCTTCTGGTTTAGCTTTATTTCTCACATATGATTTCAAATTCCCAAGATATCTATGAAAAAAAATAAACATAATTATAAATTTAATTAAGTACCAATAATTGTTTACTTAACTAGAAAACATATAAATAAAGTTCCTCTCAATTGGATACATACATCGATATTGAACGGGGCCACCTAATTTAGCTTCCTCAACCAAATGCACATTTAAATGCATCATTATAGTAAAAAACGACAGGGGGAAGATCATCTCCATTGTGCAAAGGGTCAATACAAACCTCTCCTGGAGGTTGTCAAGCCAATATGGATGTAGAGATTTCTCACATTGATTTATGAAAAATGTGCAGAACTGGAGTACAACAGTAGTATGATTTTTAGGTAATAATGTTCGCAATGCCCATGGTAGTAACTGTGGTAACAAAATATGTGAATCGTGGCTTTTCAATTCATGTAACTTACGATTCTTCAAGTCAACACAACTCAAGATGTTACTTAAATACCCATCAGATACCTTAACATTCTTTAACATTCGAAGGAATGTATCTTTATCCCTATTTTTCATTACAAAAATTGACGAAGGATACTTTCCATTCTCATCTGGCCAGAGATCGCGTTTTATATTCATTGCTTGTAATTCTTTGCGAGCATTGCGATGATCCTTCGACTTTCCATTATCATTAAGCAATGTGAAAATAAAATTATCACAGACATTCTTCTCAATATTCATCACATAAATATTATACCACAACAAATTAAATTTCCAATACGGAAGTTTGAATAATATACTTTTTTTCTTCCATTGTTGCGTTCCGGTTTCGCTTGACGATGCACTTCGGACCCGTCTTCCGCTATCATTCAAATGACGAACCTTCCCAAATTATGATTCAAAATTTTCAAGTTGTTCCAATATTTCAAAACCATTTAAGAACTTTGGAGGTGGTCTATGATCAATGGAACCATTAAATTTTGATCTGTTCAGCTGAAATCTATGAGATACATTGAGAAATTTTCGATGACACAAGAAGCACCATTTTCTACTGTGAGGTAGCCATTTGGGCTCAAAATCAATGTTACAAATGGGACAAGCCAAACCCATGTAATTGTTACAACCAAATTAATTCCCAATCCCAGGGAAGTCAGTAATGGTCCACATTAAAGGAGTATGCATTTTGAACATTGTTTTAGAAGAAGCATCAAATGTCTCAACATCGTTGCTCCATAACTGCTGCAATTCATCAATAAAAGGCTAGAAGTATACATCAATATCATTTCTAGGAATTTTTTTTCTAGGAATAATCATCGAAAGGATAAAAGATGTTTGTTTCATACACATCCATGGAGGTAGATTATAATGGATCAAAACAACTGGCCAAATGCTATAATTGGTACTCAAAGTCCCAAATGGGTTGAATCCATCGGCAACAAATCCCAATCGAACATTCCTAGGATCAGCTGAGAAATTGAGAAGTAATGAATCAAATGTCTTCCACGATTGGGAATCTCATGGATGTCTCATTAACCCATCATTGTTATTATCTACAGAATACCACTTCATGTGTTCAGTGGTTTTCGATGACATGAATAATATTTGAAATCAAGGCTTCAAAGGAATGTAACGCAAAACCTTTGCAGGTGTTCTCCTTTTCTTATTCTCCAGGAAATTATGTTCATTCAGACTTCCAACATCACCCTTTGTCTTCCATCTAGAAGAAGAACATTTCTTGCAATTCTGTCTACTTGAATCCTCTCCCCAATAAAGCATACAATCATGGGGACACACATGTATTTTTGTATAATTCATACCAAGCATGTTAACAACTTTTTTCATATCATAAAAATATTCTGAGATTTTTTATTCAAGAAATGCATCAAAAATCCATTCCAATATCATGGACATTTCCTTATTTGTAATTCCACATAGACATTTGATATGGTACAAATTCAGAAAAAATGAAAGCTTTTAATATTTCAAACACCCACTATACAACTCTTTATTTCCATCATCAACAAAATCATGAAACAAATTTTTCTCAGTGATGTTTTATCTTACATTTGGCTCCACAGAATCAAGAGGAGGATCCAATGATGTGTGAAAGTCTTGATCTGTCTGTGTTACAGTCTCAAAAACATCACTTTTCACGTTGTAATTTGTAGCACCATCTTCTGGTTGTTCTGATATGTTTTTATGCTGATGGTGTTGTCTTGCAGTTCCGAATGCATCATTTATTAGGTTTTTCCTTTCATTTTCCATTGTCGATGAACTTGGGACCACATTATGCAGATTAACATCAGTGCTCAATCTTTCTGTAACGTTCGATTATCCATTCCAAATCCAACACAAATATTGATCAGGGAATTGCATCAGTATTAAATGTTCATAAAACTCATCCCTCTTCAACCATGTTCTAAATTTACATTTAGGACATGGAAATTTTATTCTCCCTTCAACGGATCAATTAGAAATTTCAAAATCTAAAAACTCATTCAAACCCTTAACATACTGAGGTGTGTTCCTCGGTAATGTGATCCAGGTTTTATCCATGTATATCACAATGTTCCTACACAAAAAAAGGGAATGATACATGATACATCTTCTATAACCCCATCATTAAAAACAAATAATGAAGAAAAAAATTTCCATAATAGAGAAAAATTTGAGGATATATCAAAAAATGGGTCTCAAAATTCCTCAAAGTACAAAAACTAGAAGCACAAAATGGATGAACTCTTTCTATAAGAGTGGTCCTTTTCATCATGTTATGGTTCATCCTGCCTCTACTCCTTCCACATTGGATTCTCTTAATTCCCACTATTAATTTTTTGTATACTTGATAAAACTAAGGAAAGAACAACCATCGATTTCCAAGAATATTTAGCATCCATTCACATGTCCCTAGTGACAACCTCCAAAATGGATGTTATTCCCAAAGAAAGTACAGATGTACCAAAGTATGGGTGAAGACCATCACCAAATAAATGATATCTCTCATAATTGATGACCCCTATCTTTCGAGAATATATAAAAAACCTCGAATGGTTATTGACATACTCCCATACTGATATGTCACCAATAAAAAGTCTCATTAGCTCAGTCTATTTCTCTACATTCATTCCCTTAGGAAATAACCATTAAAAAATCAATCTTGATGAGATTCCAATTCATACAATAATGAAGTTAAGAAGGTACCACTAACTCCCACAAGACTCTACTGATACTATAAATCATGTTCTAAAAAATTCTCACACACAATGTATCAGGTTCCCTAAGATAATTGAGGATCACCTCAATTTGATCCAACTACCTAAATGCTCCCACTGACCCTTGAAAAACACTTAATGAAGGAAGATAGTGATTCAGGAATCCAATGATGGTGTCCGAGATTGAAATAGATTTAACATCAACAAATCAACACATATTCTAGGTCGGAATAAGAGCTAAATAATCCTTCTTTAAAATTACAGTGGACAACAATAACATATAAATGAACTATATCAATTAACTACTCAAAATAAAGCCTCATTATTCTATATTAATGTATGAATAAAATAAAAAATATATAAATTAAACAAGGAACACACAAATGAATCCAATGTTCAATGGAATATGAACGTTGACAGAGTTGATAGAGATGTCACGCCAATACAAGTGGTTGCTTTTTTGCTTCAGAACTACCTAGGTTCAAGAACTCTAATCTTGTAATATTTGCGAATATTCATGCAGGAAATTTTCCTTGCATGTTGTTATGCCTAAAATCAACTATTCCAAGTACAGACTTATTCAAAAGAAATCTAGGTGCAACTCTTCTTGGTTCATTAAGAGTACAATTCGTAGATTTTTATTTTTAAATGGAAGAAACCAGGATAAATTCTTGGTCTCCGTCTTGGAATGATGTTGCTGTTTTCAAGTTCAAACCAATATTTTTCTTCATTTATTGTTTTAATTCCAAGAAAACTCAACGCTAATGGGTATGTAGTTGCAACCGAATTGAATCTAAACAAGACTACCAGCACACACCCATAAATGCCCCTTAATCAACCTCGTGACTACCATATCAGAAATCAATGACCCGTTGTTTATTGAAATAAGATAATAATGGTGGGAAAAATAAAAACAAAAGAGAAAAGAACCATTGAGGATTTCATGTTCGTGAAATTAAATCAAACCAGAGAGAGGACAGTCACCAAGAAAAAGGCAGGTGCCTAGACTTTTATCCATCTCTATATTTGTGTAGGAGATGAAGAAACCGATGTAGTTGTCTTCGGTAAAAAATGAAAGTGAAACACGAATCAGAATGATTCATGGAAACATCAAAATAAAAAAAGATAAATTTACCCAAAAACAACAAGATGAAAATCAGAATGATTCGCCGGGGTCGCCGGGGTCGGGGTCGTGGGGTCGCCGGGGTCGCGGGGGGCTGGGGTCGGGGTCGCGGGGTCGTCGGGGTCACGGGGGGTCGGGGTTGCGGGGGAAGCGGGGGGTCGGGGTCACGGGGGAAGGAGGTTCGGGGTGGGGGAAGGGTCGTGTGTTAAAAAAACAATGTTTCAGGGTGGTTTATTATAAACCGCCACTAAACAGCGGTTTTGTTGTCGTGGAATAACAAGTAGTAATGAAAAATTACTAATAAGAAGATAATAATATTACTATATATGATATCATAACATTGAATATGATTCTGTAATACGTCAATGAAATTATTTAAATCTATATACAGGAGGTTCGGATACGTACGATGCATATCGGAGCTAAGTTAAGGGAAAATCTCAAAATCTCATTTTTTCCTGAGATTGTTTATACTTCAGAATTTACTGGGGAATATTTATCATCCACATCCATGTTTCCTCAATATGTAATATTATTTCTCTCCGCCTAAAATTTTTTAAATCCAATTTTAACTATTGGTGAATTTTAGTAAAAGTTATGAAAGGAATATTTTTTCATTTTTTGTATGACATAAATTTTCACTTTTCTGGCCAAAGTACGAGAAGAATGTTTTTTTCAAATTACATGGCATGAATGGATTTTTATGATTTCATAAAACATTATTTCCATGAAGCTTCCTTTACAATTTTTCATGTTTTTATTCATTAACTTCTTTTAGTTTATGATTTTATGACATTTTAAGGAAGGAAAAAAAATTTGAAGTAGAAAGGATATTTTCCTCAAGAATGGAGTTCAAGTGTTTTTTCAAAATTATTTTCCATCTATGATAATATAGGTTCTATTTCTATCCCAATTATTACATTTATTTGATTATGTAATAATGGAATTATTTTTATGAAGTCCTTTTATCTTTTATGGGTTATGTTATGATGTCATGATATTTAAGAGTCCTATTTTTATTACATGGGTTATGCTATGATATATGATTTATGATTTCGTGGAACACATAATAATGGTTTAATTATGAGATGGGTGGGACCTATATCTCCCTCCAATGAATTGGGTAAAGATTTATATCTCATGAGATAGACATGGCTGGAACGACAAGTTAATCTGGTTTAGTGATACAGGACTAGAACGAGGAGTGAACTCGGTTCAGGAATGGAATTTGTCTTCTATGATAGTCTTGGAAATGAGTCTTGACTAATATGAAATGATTTTCTATGATTATGTGTGTATTCCAGAATGTTTCATGGTTTATGATATGATTATTGGGATTTCATTTCACTACTATGATTTATCCCACATTATGATATTTTGATATCTTTTACAGGTTAAGATTTTCAAAATGTTATGTTATTATGAATATGATATGATTGATATTTCCTTTCTTTACCCTTACTGAGTATTTGAGATCCACCATTTGAATGTTTTCTTCTACGCATGTCAGGAAGAAGGGTATTAAGAATGATATGCCAAAAGAGACTCTAGATATGATGAAATAAATGGGAGACAATGTAAATGCTTTATGAAACAGTTTTTTATGTTTCTCGGTTTCTAATGATGAGAAATGCAATGATTTTCTCCCTGAGAAACCAAATTATATGGGAGATGGAATGAAAAATCTTGTCGCCATGCTCACAAAACATTCTCAAGTTTTGAATCAGGTAGGACTTCAAAACGAGAAATGGAAGGAGCAACATTCTGTTGAATACTTCATGAGGTAGAGCCCACCCTCATTCGGCGGGCCTAATGATCCATTAGTGGATGAACAATGGATCAGTACCACTGAAAAGATATTTTCATTTCATCAATGTTCTAAACAAGATAAATTTATCTTAGCCGTATATCATTTGGAAGGTTATGCAGATAAATGGTGGAATCTTATCAAGAATACAAGGAAAAGAGACGAAATTGATTCCATGGAATAGGATGAGTTCAAGAACATATTTTTCAATAAGTACTTCCCTCATATTCTTCGAATAAATATGGAGAAGTAGTTTCTTGAACTAAAGAAAAAGGATGATGTATCTATTGTTACCTACAAATAAAAGTTTACAAGAATTGAAATGTGTGCTTTCTGAATTATTATCCAACCTGTGAGTAAGATCAATCGATTCGTTAGTGTCTTAAAAACATTTCTTCGAAGGGCATTATCCAAAAGGAACTTCAATATCTATGAAGAAATAGTTCTATATTCTCTCATGGTTGAGATGGAGATTGGATTAACCCATCAGTCATATGGGTTTGATAAGAAGAGGAAAATGGAATTGAATGGGAAATATAAAGACCACACTGAAAATAAGATGAGTTTGACCTTATGATCAAAGTGTGGAATGAAACATGGAGGGAATTTTCTTAAAGGGACAAGTAAATTTTTCAAATGTGGAAAAGAAGGTCATCGGGCATTTGAATACCGCAATGAGGGGAAAAATATTTCTACTAATGCGAACAAGGAAAAGGCTACACAGAATGCACCTCCTACACTTCAATGTTACAAGTGTAAGGAAATGTGGCATTATGAAAATAAATTCCCTAATCCGAGGGTTGTTGATGATGATTGAATTCAACAAACTCTTAAGTACAAAGACAAAGTAAAGTCACAAGCAATTTCTATTGGCGATGTGGAGTACGATAACGAAGTGGTGAAAGGTACACTTACCAACCACTGTAAAGTAGAAAATGTTTTAGTTGATTCTGGATCCCCCCACTGTTTCATTTCTGAAGAAATTTCTAAGGGTTTTTCCGTATTACCTCAACAATTGTATGTTGAGTTTGCTGTGATAGCCCCTAATGGCACAACGGTCGCATTAAAAGATTACAATTCTTCACTGATTAAGGTTTGTGGGAATGTGCTTCCAGAAAATCTTGTGATCCTTCCTATAGTAGAATTTGATGTGATTCTTGGAATGGATTGGATTTATTTATATGGATCTCATATCAATTGCCAAAGAAGGGAAGTCACATTTCATTTTACCAATCAATCAATGATCATCTATCGATGCAAGGATGAATATAACCTTCCAGTGGAAATTTCTTCCATCTTATGGGTCTTGATTCCTATAAATAAAGGTTATTTATCTCAAATTGTTGGAGAGAAACTCACGATTAAGAATGCACCCATTGTACGGGAGTTTTATGATGTCTTTTCAGAGAAATCACGAGGTCTTCCACCAAATCGTGAATTTGAGTTTTCAATAGAAATCATACCGGGTGCTATACCAATTTCAAAGGCACCTTATAGAGTATTCCCAATTGAGTTATAGGAATTGAAGAAGTAACTCCATGAGAATCTTGATAAGGGATTCATACACCCTAGTGTATCACCTTGGGGAGCACCTGCTGTATTTGTTAAGAAGAAAAATGGATCAATGAGACTCTGAATTGATTATCGGGAACTTAACAATATCACAATCAAGAACAAATATCATATCCCATGCATTGATGACTTATTTGACCAACTACGGGGAGCTCAATACTTTTCCAATATTGATCTTCATTCAAGGTATCATCAATTAAGGGTCAAAAGGGAGGATATACCAAAGATGGCTTTCTGTAAAAGGTATGGACACCATGAATTAATAGTTATGTCATTTTGTCTTACTAATTCCCCTATTATCTTCATGGATCTAATTAATAGAGTCTTTAAAGACTATCTTGATCAGTTTGTGGTAGACTTTATAGACAATATTCTTGTCTATTTAAAGAGAAATGAAGAACATGAAGATCACTTGAGAATTTTATTAAAGACCCTAATAAAGGAGAAGATTTATGACAAATTTAGCAAGTGTGAATTTTGGTTTCAAAAAGTTTCATTTTTGGGTCACATAATCTCAAAAGAGAGGATATCTGTGGATCTTGCCAAAATAGAGGTTATTGAAAGATGGTCGAGACCATCAACAGTAACTAAGATCTGAAGTTTTCTTATTTTAGATGGATATTATCAGTGTTTTGTGAATGATTTTTTACGATTATCTAATCCACTAACCAAGTTGACTCGAAAAGGAGTTAAGTTCGTTTGGACGGAGGAGTGTGAAATGAATTTCAAGGAGTTAAAAAGAAGGTTATCGAGTGCACCTGTGCTCACACTGCCTTGTAGTGGAAAAAGATTTGTGATCTATAGTGATGCATCCAAGAAGTGATTGGGGTGTTTTCTCATGAAAAATGATATGGTGATAGCTTATGCCTCATGAGAGTTGAAAATCCCGGAGAAAAATTACCCAACTCGTGATTTGGAATTAACTGTAGTAATCTTTTTATTAATGATTTGGAGGCATTATTTTTATGGTGAAAGGTGTGATATTTATATAGATCATAAAAGTATAATTTATATCTTGACACAAAATGAGCTGAATATGTACCAAAGAAGATGGATGGAGCTGATTAAGGATTACGACTGCTCAATTCATTACCACCCTGGGGAAGAAAACAAGGTGGTAGATACATTAAGTTGAAAAGACCATGGTAGCATATCCATGATGAGGATCACACACGATCCAATATTTATGGATTTACAAATGATGGTTCTTATAATTATAATTGAAGGGGAAAATTATTATCTTTCTCAAATTAATGTTCAACTATCTATGCGTTTGGAGATTAAAGAGGCGCATAAGGAAGATGTAGATTTACAAAAGACGGTGACAAATGTTACTGAATTCCACATATATTGTGATGAAAAAAATAAGTTTATGGAATCGTTTTTGTGTTCCTCCCATACCAGAATTAAAGAAGGAAATAATGGATGGAGATCATAGATCTTCATTCTCTATTCACCCTGGAAGCATGAAGATGTATAGGGATCTGGAGGAGTACTTCTGGTGGGATGGCATGAAAAGAGATGTTGCTGGATATGTCTCTCGATGCTTGGGTTTTCAGCATGTTAAAGCTGAGAGATAGAAGTATAATGGGATGTTACAACCATTACCCATAAAAGAATGGAAATGGGAGAAATCCCTATAGACTTTTTCACTGGACTTCCCAAGACATCCAAAGGCAATAATTCTATCTGGGTTATAGTTGATCATCTTATGAAGTCGGCACACTTCATTTATATTAGAGAATATTTCTCTCTTGATCAGATTTCTAGGATATATGTGAAGGATGTGGTAATATTGCATGGAGTACCACTTTCCATTATATCTGATCAGGATCTGAAGTTTACCTCAATGTTTTGGCGAATTCTTCAGCATATTCTAGATACATAGTTGAGTTTCAGCACTCCTTATCATCCATAGACAGATGGTCAGTCTGAGAGGACAATTCAAACTCTAGAAGACATTTTGAGAGCTTCCTCTATGAATTTCAAAGGTTTATGGTATCAAAACCTACCTTTGGTGGAATTTTCTTGTAATAATAGCTTTCAATCCAGTATTCAAATGGCTTCTTATGAAGATCTCTATGGAAAGAAATGTCGAACACCAACTTGTTGGAATGAAGTTAGGGAAAGAAAGCTATTAGGACCTGATCCTGTTGATGAGATGACAGAAAAGGTAAGATCTATTTAGCAACACATAAGAGAAGTCAGAGTTGACAAAGAAGTTATGCCGACAACTGATGAAAAGACCTAGAGTTTGAGGTGGGTGATAAAGTGTTCTTATGAATATCTCCTTGTAATAGAGTAATGAGATTTGGAATGTAGGGAAATTTGAGCCCTAGGTATATTGGTCCTTTAGATATACTGGATCGTGTTGGGAAGGTAGCTTTCCGATTGGCGCTTCTACCGAATCTCCCTCAAGTTCATGATGTGTTCCATGTATCTCTCTAGAGAAATTACATACCATATCCTTCACAAGTAATAAGCTCAGAAGTTGTACCGCTGGAGCAATATCATCTTATAAAGAACAGCCAATAGGGATTCTGGATCATTGCAAAAAAGTTCTATGAAACAAGACCACTCGATTGGTTAATGTTTTATGGAGGAACCACAAATTAGAAGAATCTACATGGGAACTTTAGGATATGATGAGGGAGAGGTATCCTCATCTGTTTGTTATGAAGTGATGAATTTCAAGGGAGAAATTCTTTTTAAGGGGGGTGGAATGTAACACACAGAGATTTTATGAGAAATATTTTATTTTTATGTATTATGTTATACGCAACACCAAAGGAATCTTTCACTACACACAACACTATCTTGGCTTGTGTTACACTCAAGAGAAACCTTCCTCCATAGCTTGCGTTGAACGTAATACCGAGTTTCACTAAAAAATGATATGTTATTAAAATATATATATAATAGCCGTTATAAATAGTAATATCCACTTTTTGAAATTTTATAAATTTTATCTTTCAAAATTTACTTCATTTTTAGATTCTGAATATCGAAATTAGCCTAGGGTGAAATTTTGGTATTTTTTGAAAACATTCAATTTTTGATGAATAGTGAAAACACTGAGTTATAGGTTAAAACATACTTTTATTTAAATAATCATTTATTTTATTTAAATTTATTTATAGATACATAATACCTATATAAGTTCAATGTAATTCATTGGAGTCATTTTATAATAATTTTAGATATGGAAAATTTTTATTGAACTTTTGACCATCTTTTACCCATCTCCTAGGAGAATTTGTAAATTTACATAAAATTTAATTTTACCGCTTATGTGAGTGGAATTTCTAAAATTCGAGAGACATGGTTGATATCAGTTAGTAAAATTTGGTTCAATAAGTTAAAAATATTTTTTTGTGAATTGTAAATTTTTACTATCATTTATCACGGTTAAAAGAAAATAGGGTAATTAAGGGTAAAAATGAAAATATTATTACTCTAACACATGTTTGAATTATTTTGGATAAGTGTAATTCGACCAAAAACAACATTAGGAATAAAATATTACCCTTTAGGTCCACTTGGATTACATTAGGACATTTATTATTATTAAATTCAAAAAAAGAGTTAAAAGAGTTAAAATCAATGATTAATAAGTAAAATATTTTTAATATATGGTTATACATAATATAAATTCGACTGTAAAAATGATTTGGAATGATAAAAAGATTTCCTACATAATGGTATTTTTGTTATAATTTTTAAGAAATAAATAATTTAATTTATTTATGACACAATGATGATGCAGTAATTACCTTATTAATGAAATATTAACATAATTGATATTATAAATACCCAAATAAATGTAATTTGAGACTTGTTATGAATTAAACTAATTTTAAAATATAATATAACATATTATGGTTGGTTAGAATAATTTTTTTCGAAGTAATAATGTTGTTATAAATTTATAATAACAAAATACCAAATAGTGTCAAAATTGACATAAAAGTCTTTTTAAAACAAATATTAAATTATTAATTGATATTCTATTACTAAAAATAAATGGTTCAGACAAAAGACTTATATAATAATATATTTTATAATAATAAACCAATTCAGGATTGATTAGCAGTTTATAGTAGGATTATTAACCATATAGTGTAAGAATATAAGAAGAAAAGGTAAAAGATAAATTATTTAACTTAGAGTTAAATCTAAATGATAAGGTCAAAATGTTAACGTAAACATGTCTAAAACCTATTGGTTGAGATTATTTCAACCCATCCCCACTCTAGACTCGATCTAAGTCACTTTGGAGAAATTATAAACCGAATATTAATTTATTATAAGTTAATATTTTGGGTTACCAAGGTGCCCCTCTCCTCCCTTATAAAAGATAACCTCCTCCCTCTCCTCTTCACACAATTTTGAGCCTTCAATATCGACCAAAACCTACCCATTTCACATCTAAACATATCCAATTCTATCATAAAGGTTCGGGCCTTCTCAAAAGACCAACTCTAGTGCCCTAAGAGGAAGTTTAAAAGAGACACGTCAAGGTAGACGTAATCTCTTCTACCGATTCTTTCAAGTTTCATTCTTCTTCTACTTCCTCTACATTATTTTTTTCATTATAAATTAATAACATCGGTATCACTCATATACTGATATGTTATTATAAATATTAAACAACTCTATTTCACCTTCTATCCATCCTATGGAAAATGAAATCACTGCATGTTTGTATGTACAGAATACCATCTCCACGCTGTGGTGTAATCTGTTTTCCATAACCACATTACATGGATGGGAATAATGGTGTAAAAAATAAATATATATGATTATTATAACATGATACTGATTATGAAATATTATATCATCAACTCCAATTCTATTCATATAATTATGGGAACGATATCATCGCTTGTGCGTACGTACGGCCTACCGTCTCCATGATGTGATGTGACTTGTTCTACTTGATCTTTACTGAATATTGATTATATAAATGAATTGAATGAATAAATATGATATATATTGCACTAATAAAATTCTATAAATGAGGTATTTATAACCTAAAAAGAGGAATAAGAATCTATTCGATAAAACACACATAAGAACATTAAGCAATGAACACCCGAATAACAAGTTGTAATGAAATATTACTAATAAGAAGATAATAATTTGACCATATATGATATCATAATAAGGAATATGTTTCTGTAATAAGTAAATGACATTATTTATATCTTTATACATGAGTTTCGGATACGTACGAAGCATATTGGACCTATAGTAAGGGAAAATCTCACAATCTCCTTTTTATCCGAGATTGTTTATACTTTAGAATTTACTGGGGTATATTTATCATCCACATACATGTTTCTTAAATATGTAATATTATTTCTATCCAACTACAATTCTTTAAATCCAATTTTACCTATTGGAGAATTTTAGTAAAATATATGAAAGGAATCTTTTGTCGTTCTCAGTATGAGATATTTTTTGACTTTTCCAGACAAAGAATGAGAAGAATGTTTTTTAACTAATACGACATGAATGGATTTTTATGATTTCATAAAAAATTATTTCAATGAATCTTCCTTTAAAAGTTTTCAAGTTTATTTTTGATTAAATTATTTTAGTTTGAAATTGTATGACATTCTAAGAATGGAAAAATGTTTTTGAAGTAGAAATGATATTTTCCTCAAGAATGGAGTTCAAGTGTTTTATCAAAATAATTTTCCATATAAGATAATATAGGGTTCCATTTATAACCGTATTTTTACATTGATTTGATAATGTTATGATCGAATTAATTTTATGAATTCCTTTTATCTTATATGGATTATGTTATGATGGCATGATGTTTAAGAATCCCATTTTTATTACATGGGTTATGATATGATATATGATTTATTATTTTGTGGCACACAAAATATTGGTTTCATTATGGGATGGGTGGGACCTATATCTCCCTCAAATGCATTGGGTAATGATTTATATCTCATGATATATACATGGCTGGAATGTAAAGTTAATCCAGTTCAGTGATACGGGACTGGAACGAGGAGTGAACTTGGTTCAGAAATGGACTTTTCCCTCTATGATAGTCTTGGAAATGAGTCTTGACAAATATGAAATGATTTTCTATGATTATGTGTGTATGACACAAATTTTCATGTTTTTTGTTATGATTATTGGGATTACATTTCACTAGTATGATTTATCCCACGTTATGATATTATGATCTCTTTTGCAGGTTAAGATTTTCAAAATGTTATTTTCTTATGAATATGATATGATTGATATTTCCTTTGTTTACCCTTACTGGGCATTTGAGATCACCCTTTTGTATGTTTTCTTCTCTCTAGGTTATGAATAAGGGTATTAAGTAAGATATTTCAAAATAGACGCTATATATGATGAAATGAAAGGGGGACAATGTAGATGCTTTATGAACCAATTTTTTATGTTTCCCAGTTTCTAAAGACATTATACCTATGTGGTCCTATCATGGTTTTGTTGTATTTTGTAATAAGTATGCTTCAATGGTGAAGTAATAACAATGTATGAAAAGTATGGGACATTATACATTGTGTCTTTTAATCATTTCCACCACTAATCTGGTTCCCCATCAAAATGATAGATATCCAGTGTGAATGACTCTTCTACTAAGTAGTGATGGAAAGACAATATATTCTAAATGGATTTAATCCATTATTATGTGATGATGGGATCCCAGGATCCACTAAATAGTGTTTTTTGCATAAATGATTCAAACACAACCTAATATTTTTAGGATGAGGTAATTCCACATGATTCAGATTGTTACTCATAACTTGATCCAGTTGATAATGTGTTTTCCTGACATTTTTAACTCCCTTTACAATAATATTTTGAATTTCTTTAGGATAATCATTAAATTTCTTATCACATTTATTTTTGGATTGGGCTATCCTATTTATATCCATTAACAAAAATTAGTATAGTTAGGGGAGGGTGATGAATAATTTTCTAATAATAAAATAAAATGTAAACATTGAACATTGATGGATAGGATTTTAAATTAAAATTATTCCTAACATGTGATTCTATAAGTTACAATATTGGTTATCCAATATGACAGAATTATCCCTAGGGTTCTTACTAAAGTTCCTGAGTAGTAATCTCTACAAATAACTAGATTATTCTTTTATACCATCTATAATGATCCTATAATTTTACACATATTATTACATGATTTTAATCATAATTCACCATGAAATTGAAACTAAGTATTGTAAAGTCTACTGTCTTTGGATGATTATGTACATAAAGCTGAAAACATGAAACTAGAATAAAAATATTTATATTAATCATATATAATGAGCTCTTAACATCCATTAACTACTTAAATCTTCATAGAATAACCTATAGAATAAATATTCAAATGGTATGAGATAATAATCCAATTAAGGGAGAAAATATAGGAATAAAGCATAGCACCAAGGTTATATGGAATAAAATGATAACATAAAAGTTCATGTAACACGATTAAACATATGGAATCATAAAATATATAAAATGTGATCATATAATCAGGGATACATAAAAAAAATCTAGCCACATATAACTTGAATTAAACAAGGTTATAGACTAAATTCCTAAAGTATATCACGTGGAGGACAAAGTCCCATAATGGAATCAGGTTTACTCTATGTTCCAACATGATGTCTCATGAGATATAAACGTACCGAATTAATTGGGGAACAATATGGGTGTACCCATAATTATAGGTTTATGAACATTTGTTCCACATGAAGAATTATACAGAAGTAATAAACATAAGGGTTACCCATGTAACTAAATGGGCATTGTAATCATGTCATAATGCATAACAATCGAGTGTACCATAATTGAGTCCATGAAGAATGGATTTAAATCAGAACTGTAAATTAATAACGGAATATAGGAATATATAATGATAAAGGATTTCCATTTATAGTGAAAATATTTAAAAATAGTATTTATGAAACCTTAGAAATGACCCACTATAGTCTGGTTTAATGGAAAATATTAACGATCCATTAATGTAAAAAAATGAATAATTTTTTAAATAAAACAAGAAATGAACTAAAATTTTTTTCATGATGAAAATAGTTCATTTTAAAAAATAATGGTTGATTAAAAAATATTATATATATAAATTGAGAATGGGTATGAAATTGGGAGGTTCCCTTTAATAGGGCATTCCTATCAGAAGGAATTTAAAAGCATTCTTCATAAAACATGTATTTACCTGTCATAGAAAGTAGAAGTGAGATGGATATATATGTTTAGAGAATAAAATTATATAACAAGAGTTGTAAATAATAATAATTAATAGATATATTTATATTGGGTAGTGAGTGAGAAAGTGTAACTCAAAGGAAAAATAGAGGTTCAGAGAGAATCACTTATCTTATGTATGAAATTCTTCTGCACATGTACTTAATATCTTCAATAATCAAACTAAACCCATTTATTAATTAATTAAAAAACATTTATACATGTAATTAATTAATATTAATTTTATTAGGTTCATTTATGGCCATTTCTTTGATTTATAGTGTTTAATTTTGTCGTTTTGGGAGTGTTTGATTTATTAGTTTTCATGATCTATTCGCTTGTATACAAGTATAGATGTTAATGTTATATGAGAATTATTCTCCAGAATTGAAATTAAATAATGTTAATTAACCTATTTAATCTTAATTGGTTTTATTTATCATTTTTTATATATTATTTTGTTGATTCATTATAAAAACATTAATGAAAACGATTTATTATATTTTTGCAGTTTTTACGACCATCATGAACTCATATCATTTTATTTAATATAATGTTTATATATTGATTTAAAAGAATTATATAACCTTTAATATCTATAATAAAATTTTATTTATACAAAATAATGGTTTTATAACATTCCATGAATGAAGTATTTGAAAATGGAAATGCATCGTCCACGATGGTGAAAAATCAGCACATCACGGAAGTCGCTTTAGTTTTTAGAATAAAAGGTAGAGGTTAATGTGTTTGATGTTTTATATTTAATTAACCTAAAAATCATGTATATATAAAATATCAAAGTTATCATGCATGTTTGGATATAAGAGGTAAGGAGAGTATAAGAAGAGAAATAAAATTAAGTGAAAATAAAAGAGAATGAAAGGGGATTTTACCTCTTGAATATATTCCCCTTGAGAAATTCCTTATGGCGCTTGAGTTTGGCCTTTTGTTGAGACCATAAGATCTTAGATGTGGTGTATAATTTTTTTAAGATGATTGGTTGGGAATTTTTAGAATATTATCGTATTTTTATGTGTGAGGAGAATAGGTGGTGAGGGGTTGTATTTAAAGTGCGAGGAGAGGGGTGTTTTTTATTATTTTATTCACTTGTTTATTATCATGGTACAATAATATAAATTGTGATGATTGTTGTGAATATGTAATTTAACTAGTTAATTTGAGTTTGAAAAAATAGTTTCTAACATCATCAATGGCTCAAACATTCATTTATTTGGCTTAAAATGATAAATAATGTAAGTTACCGTATTTCATTATTCACAAAAAAAATCAACTATTTTTGAAAAATCCCAAAAATTTAATCCATATCATTTTTTGACATATATATTCAAAAAATGAAATCAATTTTTTGAAAATAATTTTATAAATATGATAAATAAAATTATTAATTAAAATCATCATTTATTTGAAAACCCATCAATTTTAATGTAATTAGCTATTTTACAAAACATTGAAAAATTAATAAAGATCCCATAAAATTAACTTATAATTTTCTGAAAAAAATATTAATTTATGAATCCATTTTATGAAAATATATTTTCTTCTAATTCATTATTTTTATTATAAAATTTAATATAAATATTTATGACTTACAAAAATCCAACACATAGTTTATCATATTTAGAACACTAATTTACTTATACCATGATATAATTATATTATCTTTTCATTCTTTTGTTACCCAAATTTAATTTACACTTTAAAAAGATACATCACTATTATATGGGATGTTTTATTATTCATAATGGTTACATTACTTTTCCAATGGTGACATTACTATTCCATTGATACAGCTTAGTTGATTCTTCAATTTTTGAGAAAAAGGTTCTATATAATTCTCAATGTATTATATATGGTTTATACTATATAAAATAATTAATAGTATGGAAATTACATTGATAAAATATTGGTTCATTATATAAGAAATTATTAGACAATATTATAACCTTAGTTCAAACACAAAATCCATAATAAAATACTGAGATTAAGGCAAAAAAAATAAAAATAAGAGACACACTTCCCAACATCCCTAGGAAACTTGAGTCTCCTTAGGGAAAGAGCTATCCAGGAACTAACCATAACCTACCTATCAATTCCCTAAAATCATATCACCAGTCTAACAAATTTCCCAATATATGGAATCTTGAGAACAAACATCCCTTGAAAACAAACTTTGACGAACCTAACCCAGATACCATAAAAAACCTGGTACCCAACCAAAACCTCCACATGCTGAAAGGGAGTTATCAATCCCCATCCACCAGTGACTGGAACCTGGGAATCAATAACAACCAAAGGGACTTATGTTTCCCAACCTATCATATAAAAAATATAATATATATGTATAACATAATTAAAGAATATAAGAAAACTATAATATATACATATTCCAAAACTAAAAAGAACAACATAAGTGATATCGAAATAAATGAGATAAAAAATACTTGATTTACAAGTCCAACAATAAAGTAAATCCAAAATTAAAATATCCAATCCATGTGATAGTATGGGTAAACTCCTACCAAATCAAACCAATTTCCATAACATATTCAATAGTATCCTTTCTCTTACCCTACAACACCTTTCCTTTCCCTAGATTGAAATACATAACAAATTATACACACCATAGTAGTGGTGTGGTAAATGTAATATAAATAGTATCAGAAGGATCCAACTTAGGTGACCAATAAAAATTATTAGTTCAACAATATGAATATAATTAACTTCAAATATAACGTGTCATGATAAATAGTGAAGTAGTTTTGATAACAAAAACATGGTATAAACTGCCCCCTTATTAGCATTTCAAAATAGTCTAGGTAAAATTAAATTAATGCATATCATATAAATCAAACCAATAAAATCATGTACCATATATCGTATCAAATAGAATAAAATAAAAATAAAAGGCAATTCTCACCAAGTATTACTATAGGATAGGCTTGTTGTAACCCTTGTACTCTAACATAGATAATCGCACGTATGATGTCTCTATACATATGCATCGAAACTAAAGATAACTGGGACACCATAGAAAGTGTTCCTTTATACATGTCTATTCGGATCCCAGAACAACATGCATAGATACTAGATGAACACCCAATCAATGAACCACAAATAGTATCAATGGATGCAACCTATTGCTACACTCTCAACCAATTAACCTATAGCATCCCATGTGTAGCATCTTCAAACCATTTTATTCAAATAAATAATTTGAAAACCATTTCAGAAATACATTTCACAATAAATTGAAAATAAATATTTATTTTACCAAAACAATTGGATATAAAAATTTTCATAGAAACCTAATTTCACACACAAAATCCAATTATTCCAACCAATTTATAATACAATTTATAATTAATAGGGCAATATACAACATCCTAAAAATGAAAAATATGGAACCACCGGCCTCTAACTAGGGTAACACATGTGTGAAATGGGAAATAAAAACATGGAAATATGGAAAGACAACAATGGATTCCCTAGAATAAATCATTATATATTATGATCAATTCAACAAGAAAAATGGCCAGTGGATAAGGTAAAACAATGTGTACCTCATGGAAATCGCATGTCACATCGCATCCAAAAAAAGGTAAGCCTCTTAAGGAATAATATAAAATGAATCTAAAATGATGAAAATTAATTATCAGCACAAGACCATGGGATTTGAAAACACTATGCAATGTCACTGCTACGGCCAACATAAATGATGAATAAGAAAGATCACTTACCCAAATAGAAATAGTTAAACCACAATAAAGATCAATCACTAAATAAAATGATACTAGAGGAGGGAATATCCCCAAAATCATATGGTATGGATCCTATGTTTTGAGAGAGGAGATCATACACTAAATGAAACTAAAAAAATTCCTACAATGCATGGACGCATATAAGCTCCACACATTTCCTGATGTGAATCATAGGTTCACAACATGAAATACTTAATTGGAATATATACATTAAAGGAATAACATCATTTAAAAAAACATTCATCTAACATTTCACACTCTTAAAAAGATCATTAAATCATCCAGGAAATATATTAATGATATGTATCATGTTCTTAGTGTGAAATCATTTTCAAAAACTATTTAGCAGAACCACTTAGAAAAACCACCTAGGCCAACACTGACCCCCAAAGAAATCATCTTATGACTTTTACAAATTTATTCCAAGACTCAATTAGGTATAAAAAAGATAAATATCTCACGATTAGTAGATTTCCCCTAGAAAAGTCATTATATCCATTAAAATCCCACAACACACCCAAATAAAAAGGTAGTATGAGACCTGAGATAAAGGATATTGAAATAAAGGAAACATGATGTTACAAAAACCTTTTAAATCATTATTTTATTTTTATTGGTGTGTGCTTGAACGTGTTTTTTAAAAAAATAAATCAATATTCTGAATTATTGGTGAATGTAATGTTAAATGATACATAAAAACATTAATATCATGGATTCACCACCCCTTAAGGATATCCCAAAGAGTATTTAGGTTATTATAATGAATTTAGGTTTAATTATTTTACAGATCATCTGTTATTTTAATAGTTAAATAATAGTTTTCAACCACTTCATATTCTACTTAGTGATACCTTAGCCCTTGGAGTTTTTATCCAATAATAATTATTATAGGCTTTATTTTTGAAGAACATGGGAACTCTTATACCTGTTTTTCACATTTAGGAGTGTGTAATTATCCATTTATTAACACATGAAATATAGTCATTCATATGACTGATATATTTCATTGAGTTATGTAATCCTCCATGATAAGTTTAGTAAAACTCCTTTGATTGATTCCTTCCATGGATATTCATGATCCCCATTATATATATATTCATTCTCTAATGGGTAAGGATGTTCCCATGGGTCCTCTGATTAAATACATTAATTTATAAAATAATTTTTAGTTATTGAGTGGTATTTATTATGGTTTAGGTTATTAATAATTTAAACTAATTTATGGATAACTTTTTAACATAGTAAAATTTATAAGGGTAAATCTGGTGAGATTATAACTATGTATTATGCTTCTACTTACAATGATTATTTTCTGGATTTAGGAGCATGGAATTGGAATTTATCAAAACATATAATATAATACCATGTCATTGTATTCACCCAAACATGATAAATTATTTCATTACATTATCGAGGCTATACAGATGACATGTACATTGTTTATGATTAAGGATTATTTAGCCTTTATAGAGAAGATCAATAAGCATGATAGACATGTGGTTATTAGTGGGGATAATTAATTATGATCTTGAAAAACATCTTAACTTTTTTAATGAATAAACCTATAGTTATCAATTTGTTAATATATTTTATTTATAGATTGTGGATTTTATATATTTTATATGTATACATTTTATTTTATCATTTATCAGTTGAAAAAAAATAAATTATTCCTAGTGAAATTTAATATATATTTTAATAATTTTCTTAGGTAAATGCTTCAAATATTTTTTCTATTATATCATTGTTCTTGTACTCATCACTAGGAATATTACTATTGGTATTAGAGTGATACAGTTGACCACATTGATAACCCAAGAGAGGTTGTATAAGGGTATACTCATGTCACATTTTTCAATAATGAATTGAATTCTATTAACATATATTAATGTTAATTTGTTGATGGAATATATATTATTCTCATTTATGAGTTGGATACTATTGTTTAGTCATGTAAAAGTGATGATTGAGAGAGATTATGAAAAGAGGGGAAAAGAAAAAATATATAAAAAAAAGATAAAATAAATAAGAGTTTAAAAATTTAGAGTGAAGGAGTGATTAGTGACATCAAAGAAACAAGGGAAAGAAAAGAGTTAAAATTTAGAGTCGAAACTAGAGTTTTATATGAAATGTGACTTCTTTTCAAGATAAAAAAGATAAATAAATCTTTGGAGGTGGATAAAACTCTACTTCCCCTATGTTTTACAACCAATCCCCTTAAACCATAAATTTCTTCTAGTGTTGTCTCACATCTGTAGGTTTTCGAAAATATCATTTTCAATAAAATATCTAATGGATTCCCTCACTTGTGAATTATTGTGAATTATATTAACATTAAAATGATATTAAAATATTATAATAAATCAGATTATAGATAATAAAAGTGTTGTAAGCTGATTATATTTCATCATGGTGGTTTGGTATGGCTATTAATTCTATTAAGATAATTTACAATAAAAATAAATTAAAAATCCCTTTGCAAGAGTTTATGGTTCTCTCTATTTTTTATATATTATTGATGAAAATTACTACAATATTGTATTACATGTTATGTGTGTTAATTTAAGTGAAACATTTAATTTCTATAATCATTCTCCAATTGAATTTTAAGATTCAGGGATGAATAATTTTTAGGAGGGAGGGGGGGATTAAGTTCATGACCAATATATACATCAAGGATTTGAAGGTAGATAATCCATTAAGGTTAGAAAAAACAAAATTGAATGTGACCTATTTCTAGGAATTGGTGTCCCAATTAAAATAGAGTTTACTAAGGGAATGGATGAATCCTTATATGGATTAATAATGAAATTAAAAATTGTGGCTCAATAACATTTCTTAGGTGAAGAATCTAGGTATTCATGTTCTATAACTGAGGCCCAAAAATTATTATCAATATCTAACCCAAGGAATTCTATGAATTAAATGTCCAATACTCCCATTAATTCTCCAATTTCATTGTTAAAATTTAAAATTTCTATGTAGTAGGGCCAATTATGTTGAAGTATTTATTCTGTGAATAATTTTCAAAATGGGTGGAATAGTTGTGTTTTAATGTATTTTTAAAATTAAACATTATAGAAATGATTATCATAGGTATTAAGATTATTTAAAACAAGAAAATGGACTATTGTATCCCTTTTTTGCCTACAAATATCCAAAACCATATACTCTTAAGACACCTTGATTGAAATTATTGTAACTATAAAGATTTTATCTTGAAACCACTGTTTCCTATCTTAATTCGTAGACTAATAAAAGTAATTTTCAATATAAGTAATTACTTATTTCTAGAGTTATAAGATATATTTTATCTATGGATTATACCTTTAACCATCTACCATCTCCCTTCTATATTCATAGCCTCCATAAAACATTCTCCTTTTTTAATTTGATGTTCTAGGATATTGAAACATGATCACCAGACATGGTTCTTAACATATTTATTCATAGGTTATGAACCTCGCATCATCATAAAAATTATTCTTATATTTTCATAATTTTTTTTGAATGATAACCAAATCATGTTTGATGTGTTGCAACAAACAAAAAAATATTTAGACATGTTATTTTCGCATAAAAATCCAAATTATTTTTTAGAAATTATACATTATTTAATGTTACATAAATTAGTGTTCAATGATCCTAACAACCAAAAATGATTTAATTGTAGAGAAAATTTAGTAAAATGGTCATTGATAAATTTTTGATCCATAGTTACATATATGACATCAATATGACAAGTGAGTTTTCCAGAAAGGATTCTTACACCAATTTCCAAATGATAACTATCTTCAATTATTAAAATCATATGATATAAACAAATAAAATTATTTTTCATTTCCAAAATAATTTTGAAAAATTTATCATTAATTATATTGTGAACTTTATGAAAAAAAACACAATTTTTATCTTACACATGTTATTATGGAATGATTATATATGAATTTTAAGAATGATAAATGGTATGCATCTTAGTTCTTATATACTAATTTGTGATATGTTTTTTATGATTTTTAATAAATTATTACTATATTATTCTATATTTATTATAGGATAATTTTTTTTAATTAAGTGATATAATATTAAATTCCATATTTTTCATTAATATTATTATTAATTTAACAATATAAAATACCATTATGTGCTTATGACTCAAACCAATTTTTCAAAAGATACGTCCATGAATTCAGTTTTTTGGGAAATAAGAGTCTACAATCATCTTACTAGAAACAAGGGATATACATGAAAAATTTATTAATTGACACACGTGGATGGAAGTATATATTTTAAATTCTAGATAACTATAAAAAATATGAGCATATATCATTATATATTTAAAATCCCACATTAGTATTATTTTTTCATGTATAATTAGGTATTCACTAAGCTTATAGGATGTCTCGGTATGGTAAATAGAAAATATTCTCAATAAAGTTGTGTATTATTCTAATGAATGAAACTTTTTGATAATTTTCTATACTTGATGATAATATTTTATAATAATTAATATATTGTTGAGATTGGATTTTATCATTTACAATGAATGATTGATATATATAAACATTATGAATAATGTTTCATATGTTTCTATCACAATCATTACAAAAACAAATGTATAATCAGGTAGGATAGAGCTTCCAAGATCCATACACTATAGATACAACCAATATAATGGAATTTTCACCCCATATGAGTCCCATCCTCTGCTTACATTTATCATTAACTACATCCAACAGTGATGAAATCCTCCCCTCAACTTCCTCACATACCTCCTCTACTCATTTTTTTAACATATTCCAGTCTCTTTTTTTGCACATTTGTCTAAAAATAATGAAAAACATAGAAATTTCATTTTATCAATATCAATAATCAAAAAATCATAAACCTTAACACCCTATTACATAGTCCTATTCAATTTTTCTCCCATTTTGATCTCTTCCTCTACACAGGTCATTACAGTGTTATTCTCTTGCACCGACCAATCCATCACAATATTTATTGTATTTATATAGTTTATATTAAAATATTTAATGTATTTAAAGACTTATTTATACAAATTATACAACAATATTTATTATTATATATATAATTTTAAATTTTTATATAGATATAAATATGTATGAAGGAATAAAATATTGTAAATGATGATAAAAAATTATATTAATATAAAAATATATTTATTTAAAATAAATGATATTTATAATATAAAAATATGTATATATAAAATATATTTAAAAATTAACCTTTATCAATGTTAAAATTGATCTAATAAGAGACACACTTTTGTCGGTTCTATATAATTCATTGAAAAAAATTTCTCATTTATGAGTTATTTTTTATCACTGATAATGTTTAATTTTTCATCATTTTTTTAGTACTCTAAAAAAATATTCCCTTTATGATAATTTTTTTAGGAATGATAAGGGTTGTTTTATTATTTTAAAAAAATGGTAATTGTGATAAAAAAATACTATAAAATAATATTACTAGAATGATCAACAAAAAAAGACATTCAAATATGTCTAGATAAAATAAAATGATGAGAAAGATAAAAGATGGATTTACTTAAAATCAACTACAATAATTGATCATAGTGATTAAAATCACACATCAGGGTTTTTTAATATAGTTTTTATATTAAATATCCTTGAATTAATTTTGAAAAACAATTGTGTATACAACTGTAAAAATAATTTCATAGCGATTTTTTATTTCTAGAAAGTTTATAATCCTTTTTAGTGATTATATTTTTATATTTTAATTTTATTAAAATATAAATTATTATTGTAATTATTTTTATATTACACCCAAATTCCATAGTCTTCTAACATTTCATATCACAACAACCACAACAAACCACACGACCAATCCACCCAACTAGCCCATGCACCATAGGTCACTGAATGTGCACCTTGCCAACTAGTCCTTCCTACCACCCAAACCCTCCCATATACCTTCAAATATATAAACTAAGTAAAATATATTAAACATATTCATGTAGGGAGGGGGAATCTAATATCTACCCCTGGATTCAAAGAGAATCATCTAGACCACATATTTTCGCACTTGATCTAGTCAATTATATATTTATATATATCTCTCTCCACAAACACACACTTATATATATTCATATTAATATATTAACTTGTGCATGAATATATATAAATATACATATAAATTTAAAAAAAATCCTTTCAAATAATTTAATATAACAAAATTATAAATACATTTATAAAATTTATTAATGAGTACATTTGTGTGTAAGTGTGTTTACTGATATATATTTTTTAATAGAGTTTCTTCAAGCATATACATATATATGTATATATATATGTTTATATGTGTATATATGTATATATGTATATATAAATGTATTCATTTATACACTCATGTATGTATATATTTATATATGCAAGTATGCATTTATTTACAAACAAACATACATATTAATATTTAAATTTTAATTATTGATAATTATATTTTGATTAAAATGTAATTATTCGTAATTATGCATTATAATGGTTATTTAATTTTTATATATTGTTCTTACTAATTATGAATTATTATTTATTAATTTTTAATTTTTAATTATAATTTTTTATCAATAATTAATAATTAATATTTAACATTTATAAAATATTAATTACAAATAAATAATTATTTTTAATTTTAATATGTTTATTTTGGATTTTTTAAAAAATGGTCCTAAAATTGTATAAAACTTTCAAATTTAACAATTAGTGATAATTTTAAAAAAACGATGTCAAAAATAGCAGTCAATAAAATTAAAAATAGAAATTAAAATTTATTTATTGGGGACACTATTTTATTACCACTTCTAAAAAATTAATATTTGTCACCGTTTTTAGAAACCACCATAAAAAATCACTTCTAATTGTTTTTATTTTAAAAAAAATTATGTAAATATTAGTTTAACCCAAATAAAAGTAATATGTGATGGATAAAAGGTTTAAAAGGTAGCTGAGATAGAATAATTGGATAGAGGGATTGACATAATAAGGCAAAAAAGGAAGAAATGGAAGAGGAAGTAGAAGAAGTGGAAAATATTAAAGAATAAAATACACCCCCCCCCCCCCAAACAACTCGACACTTCATCACTATCGCTCTTCTCTCCACCGAATGTCTACCATTATACCCACTTATGATTCACATATCACAATAACCTACTCATCTTCTCTACCACTCCAGGATTTCACCTCAATCCATTTAAAGTACTCAAACGTTCTTTGTCACCATCTTATCATTTGGATACATTGTTCTTGTTGTAATAAAACATAAAAAATAAGAAGACATGTAATGAAACATTTTCATCTTTTCACTTCCAATGAAAATTTTACTATTCAATACTTCCATTATTATATATTGGAGAAAATTAAACATTTATCTTTTTTATGATTTTCCAGTACTTCTACTATTTTATTTTGATGAGTATGAGAGGAAGAGGATGCACAAGGAAGCTCAAGGGTTTGTGTTTTTTAATGAAAATATGTAAAATATGGATTGAAGGTGAAATATTTCCCATAAAACAGTTATTCATTAGACAATTAATAAGAAACATTACATTAAATTCATTTAATTTAACAATTAAAATTGAAAAGGTAAAAAAATTAATGACCCATACACTCATATAATTTTATGCATAAAATATGTAAATATAGGTCATATTTAAATTGTTTTCTTATTTGAATGTAATATCCATATTGGTTCTTATATTTCTATATTTTTTATTCTGACCAACAGAATAATTTTTTTGTTAAATTAGGTCAACATGTTTCATTTATATATACTTTCATATGATGGTTCAATATAGAATAATTAAAAAATAATAATTTATATATTAGATGAAATAACAACGTAATATTTAATCTACTTAGTGTGTGTCTTTGAATAATAAAATATATTTAAATAATTATTATCTTATTCAGGAAGGAAGAATTTTGGAGTAATAAAAAAACATTTTTTTCATTGATAAATAAATAAATTTATCTATAACAATTACATATTTAATCCAATATGTTATATTCTAAGTAAAATACATTTCAACATTCACATGGTTATATTAATTATTTTTAAAAAATTAAGTATAATTTCTCCAAATATGAAATAAATAGAACAGAAATATTAAATGATGAGAATACATATACTTAAGTATCATACACTAATGAGTTGTATAGTTATTTCATTGGGGGAATATATTGGAAAAATTCGAAATACTACATTAAATATCCCATGAGACACTACTTATAAAGATATTTGGTGATAAATTCAAAATATAAAAATTTGATTTTTTTAATAAAAAATTCTTAGTATCCCAAATACAGTGATATAAAAAAATTTAATAGTCTAACATAATATGTATAATAAAATAAAATAAAATGGGGTGTGTTAATATTAAAATAGGTTTATATACATTTATTATGATTTGAAAACTATAATTCAACATATACATGTGAAAAAATAAAAAAAATATTAATGCATTTTTTGTTCAAGAAAATAGATTTTTTCTTAAAAAAATTATTTCTGGTTAAGAATTTATAATTATAGAATTAAAAAAATTATATAAAACAAAGTGAATGAAAATTATTAACTTTTTTAAATATATAAAAAACATAATATTAATTGTTTGATAATGAAACATAAGCTAATTAACCAATAATATTTCAATTTAAAACCTAGATGATTTGAATATACAAAAGAATAAAAAATTAGTAAATAAATCGATAAAGGACATGGGTTTTTATGTGTCCTGGTACATGTTAGATCTATTAATTATAGATGTATCATGGTCATTCCTAAATATAGGATAGAGAGAAAATATAAGAGAAGATAAACAGAAAAAGCACATACTAGATAAACTAATCAAGGACATAGTTCATGTTACACCATAGGCACAATGTAAAGTCATTTTTTAATAAGAAACATTTACCCTTGAACTAGATACCATCATAGGATGAACAAAAATGCAAACATCCTTAAAAACAATTTAAATGTAATGAAATAATATATTGGATAATATAATGATATATAATTCTTTTGGTTTTCACCAAGGTAATCACTAATAATTGTCAGGCCCAACCAAGTCCTTCAATTTATATAGTGGATGGAATCTAGAGTGAGATAAATTGGCCATCCATGGATCCATTTTTATGGGGTGGCCCAAAATAATTCCCCATGATTATCTTTGAAGGTAATGTGATATGCTAGGTGAGGTCCAAACCTATTTTTGTCAAAATAGTTGGACCCAAATGTCGGGCTCATTCAATTATTGTTTATAATCATGTAACATTTTAGTGTATTGATATTATTCCCAACTCACCACATATCTTTATGGTGCTACCATTATTCATCATTGAGTCTTGATACATCATTATTCCTACTATATTTCCTATCTATCCCAAAATATAAAATTACCAAATAGATTTTCCTAATGTCAATTTTAAGACCATAATTATTTTATTTATTTCAATTTTTTTATAAATCACAATAATTATATTTTCAAACCCGAAAATATCATATAGGTTACATTTTTTAAATTTTATGGGACTATCTTTATTCATTGTAAATCGATAGTCCTATGGAAATTTTAAGAATATATTTGCATGTTTCATATTTATTAGAATGAAACTTGATCCATATATGGTATATTTTTTTATAATTTCATTTTATCCAATAAAATTATATTTTATACCATTACTTGTTATATGTAGGGTCTAAATATGGTTATGACAAAAGTACTACGTGATAATATTGCAATATTTCCAACAGGATTCATAGTATCAATATATTTAATTATGGATCGATTATTCTAAAATATTTTATGATGTAATGTAGTCATTACATTGTTCCTAAATATAGGTTAGTATTATCTATTTGGACTATGATACCTATGAAAAGATAATATACTAAGGTACTTCAACATTGAATTAGAAATGAAATTTTTATAATTATTCAAGGCCAAAAATCCCAAATAAATCAAAACCAATGACTTCCATAAATAATTCCCCACTATTAGATGTCCGGAAAAAATATCCATGAATAATTCATCCCCATGGATATATCAAAGAATATAGTTGACTTTACTCATGTGAAACAATTTAATCCCCTGGAACATGTATCTTTTGTATCTTTCATTCCCCTATAATAAGAAGAAAAATGCAACGATGTATTGAAAAAAGGACTATAGATGATTGATGATAATATGCTCAACAAATTAATCAACCTAAAGAATGAAATACTCATGGAACAACTAAATAAACTAATTTTGACCCAAATTCCATCTACAATTCTATAAAATTATTCATATTAAAAGTCTTATAATATTCTACATTTCTAGTTCCAAATGTATTGGAGATGGGATAAATAGACCTTATAAATTCTTCATCCATCCTAAACTCTTCCAAAATTCATCCTCACAATATTGGGAGGCTAGGAATCACCCCTCTAAATGAGATCCTGATAAAATTATGTGACACAATATAGTATATTAAGCATCATCCTCTAGAAAGACCCCTTCTCTGATGAAGCTAGTGTAAATGAACCTAAACACACTATTTATTATTGAGTAGGAGATTTTTCTAGTTGGGGAGGTTTGGGATGTAATATTTTGGGTATACACTAATGCTCGTGTATCATTTTCACTAAATACTATAAAATAGGATGATTCATAGAAGCAAGAACTCCACCATTCCCAATAAGAGAGATAATATACAACAAAATCATCTTAGGATCATTAAATGAAAACAAATTAAAGTATTATTTGGTTGGGATAGATCTATCTGGTCATTATTAATATATATGAAGACCATCTTGACCAAACCCAGTAATGAGAAAACTGTCCCCAAATTCTAGTCATGTTCTTGAATGTTGAACATTATAAGCCTCTATTCATAAAACCTAATCTTGTATATAACCTCATGATTAGAAACATAGTCCCCTATTTTATATATTTTACATATTAAAGTAACTGTCAATTTTCAAAAACAAAACTATCAATTATGGATGTACATCACATTTCAAGGTATCCCTAAGAAGAATTCATTATGGTCCATTTAATCGATAATTATTTTTAGTCTAAAGATACTATGGATGAGTCAAATCATGAATATTGTCTTTATTGAACTCCACACAACGATTTTTTTCACAAAACATTATTTAAAAGAAATAATATTGGACATATCAAACCACTAAATATGACTCTAAATATAAAATTATAAAAAAATCCATAAATACTTGACTTATAGTGATTTTAGAATCATACTCAATCTAGTTTAGACCCATCAATATTTGGGATACAGTTTTGATAAAATTTTATCCTTCATAATGATCGTTAAAGGTCAAGAAAAGAGTGAAAACATATGAAACAGGTGGATTTCACTCACAACTCGATTTAAGGAAGAATTTTATGACACTGAGTTAATGTTGGTTTTTCAAGTAATAGTTTTTTTTCATTATAAAAAGGTCATGGATCTATATACTTATGGACATACCCTTTTCATATCATTATTTTATGAAATACTCCAACAATTTTCATGTTAGGTTATTGTATAGAGGTAATTTCCCTTCTGACTGAGATAAACATGAGTATATAGACATTGATTTGTAAAAAAAAGTTTCAAAAACACCATATATAAAATGGATCGATGTAGATGGATTCCTTAAATATCCAAGATAAAAATCCTACCAAACCATGGGGTAGACTCAGTAATGATATTATATTTCATATTAATCGAATGAAGGTGAAAATAGTAGATCCATGAAGTCACTGATTCATGAAATTTTTACAATTTATATTTGATAAAAAATATATTTTTTTATATAATCATATTAATTTTAACATTGGATTTATTTATGTTTTTTTAAAGTGTTGTTTTTTGTTTGAATTGTAAAAAATATCAATGTTTTAGAATAGAGTAATTCTTATGGAATAATTTTGAAAAAATGGTTTTAAATTTATGAAACATTTTTACAAATTATATATGTAGCTAATAAGTGAATTTATACATCTAAAATATTATGTATGATTTTGAATATTATGCTTAAAATTTTGGAACACAATTGTTTTCCAATAAAATGTGTGTTTTTTCAATTATTTTAATTAAATATTCATATGGTGGATTTCATTTTTTTGATGATTTTATGGCCACATAAAAAATTTCTACAAATAAATTAATTAATTTTATAAACATAAAAAACATTAATAATTTTATTCTAAACATAATTTTTATGAATATGAATGAACATTCTCTAAATAAATGGTTTAAATCACCATGATCACTGATATTAAAATTATTTTTTCTCACCCGTATAAATTTTATTTGTTAAAAAATATAAATAATTGAAATTGGAATTTAAAAATTAATTAATATTATTTTCAGATATAGTAACAAAAAATAGTTACCAGGGATTAAATTTTATAGACTATAATAATGATAAATTATCATTACCGGATTTTAAATGAGCATAAAAGACATAAAACATGTTTAAAGACAAGTATCTAAATAAGTGGTTGTGTTTAGATTGAAAATAAATTATATAATATCTATTATTTTCCACTTTTAAATCCCCTTTTCATGTTAAAATTTTCCCTCATTATATTAAGATGTTTGTATAAAAAACATTCCATCCACATATAAAATGGGCCTTCCACGACCCCTTCATGGAGACTCTAATATTTTAATTCATCTTTTAGCTCATCACATTTTAATTCCACTATAATCCTCTACCATTCCACAAATACTTGGCTCATAATAAGGTGGCCTAAGTATTTCTTTTTCAAGATTTTATTTAAGAGAATTTTCATATTCTCAATAAAATTTCTAATGAAGATGGGTGTTTCCAATGAGGTTTGTTAGGCTGGTTAGACCACATCCTGTCTAGGTTTTAATCTCAGATGGCTTCAAATTTGAAGGATTTATGGTGGCAGTTACTTCCGCATGGTGTGAGGCTAGCTTGGTGGGATATATAATAGTAAATGAGACCATGTTATAGGTGGTGTTAGAGTTACTTGTGCCTTTGATGGTGGTTTCTTGGGTCTTCAAGGAGGAGTATCTTTATGTAGTAGGGCCATATTAAAGAAAGATTGTTTGTGGAGGTGAAAGTCTTCACTGGCCTTAGATGGTGCTAATGAACCAACAATGGTGTGGTGAGTTTTAAGGGTAGTTTGTGATGTGGAGTGGTGATTCTGAGAATAAGTGTTCTATTGGTGAGTCAGAGCAAAGATGGGACAGTTGAGCTAGTGATAGCACCAGTGGGACTAAAATAGTGATGTGACAGATCGATAGTGATTTCACTAATAAATATTGATGATGATGTGAGAAGTGGGGTTGTTTGTATATCGCATTGATATTGGTGGAGGGGACGCATACAAGCAATGGTGACCTATTAGTCTGAGCCCTATTAGCCCATTTATTATAATTTAATGTCCACTGGGTCTTTCGTCATTGTATAGGGCTTCAATCTAACTAGTAATTCCAATGAAGAATGGTAATGTGATTTTCTATATAAAATAACATGAGGGGGGCATTCTATATATGGTCCTTCCACCTACCTATTAAGAAAACATAATTTCTAATCACTATATGACACTTTTCATTATCAATATTTCACATCCAAAAAAATATTACCCATTAAAACAAGAAAAAATAAATAATATTTATAAAAAAATTATTTTTTACTTTAATTGAATAAACATTATCCCCCTTTTCCCTATTCCATTAGAGAAACTAAAATGTTATTCGTCTGTATTTCCAGACTACCACATCCATGAAATAATGTGTTTAGTTTTCCCTGGTGACCTTACATGGATGGTTAAAAGTGTGTATTTAATAAACAAATATGGTATTAATTACATGATTGTGATTCTAAAAATTTAATGAATTTTCTACCTTCCTCCAGTTATATCGAAAATATATATGTTATCCCTTTGGACAAGTAAACCATAGCCTCCATGAAGTGGTATATTTTTTTCCACATCATCCTATATAGATTATTATAACAATATATTATCTAGAATAAAAATTATATCCATTACAATATTCAGGTTCTATAATTATTATATTAATATTTAATTTTTTCTTAATATAACATCCTTCACTAATTAAAAATTATTTAATTAAGATCTTCATGGATTCAAATTTCATGAATCATAAATGAAATAATTCATGGAATTAAATTTAACATTTATAAATTCATATAACAAATAAATTTAAAGTACAATATATTATCAATGAATTATGAAATTTTATTTAAGAGAATAAGTATCAATATCATCATTAAAAAACATGATCAAAACAAAAAAACCACTGACAATAGATAATGATAACAACCATTAACTAGTAAAAAATATATAATGAATTATTATAATTAAATAGTAAAAAAGTTATCATATAACATATATTTTTTTATAGAGCTAAAAAATATTATGTTTCTATTGAAAACCTCTCATATTAATCATTTAATGTGTTTTAGAGGATATGGAGTATTTCAATAGTGTTCATGGCTCATTGAAATTCGGGATCTCTTGAATTTATGGAGGCAGACTCAGCTACTTAGTTAGCACACAATAAGGGATAACCATGAAACTCAAATATGCGAGTCACCATATGTACAAGGGAGGCCACACTATTTTCCTGTATCCATGGGAGCCAAGCATCATTCTCATGTGGGTGATTCAAATATTTAAGTAGAGCCATTTTTTTAAAGGTTGCACATGGTTAGCCTATCCTTGTTCCTAGCCCCTGTAAGGGGTGTCCCTAGGTAGTGGTTGTTGTAAGTTTGGAATAAAGTTTTCTTGATCAAGTACCCAAACCCTACGAAAAAATTTTAATGGGGTAAATTACTTTTATTCCCTTTAATGGTTTTTAAACCCTTGATACCTTTTTTCCTTCTCATGTGGACATCCTGCTTGTAGGAATCCATCCATCCACCTCCACCTCGGTATTTTGATAAGTACCTCATATGATCTCAATTTATTTAGCATTAAGTTCTATTGGATCCCCCTTGGTATACTCTACACTTTTCTTCCCTATTTTCATACTTTACCTTCATACCTCTTGCGAGATTTTGGTGTGATCTCATTTCCCTTATTTTTATTTCATTTTATGATTATTCCAATTTCTCTCATTCTAGATCAATTCAATGCCCAGAATAGGATTAGGAGAGTGTTATAAACCTAATATTGGAGGTCTTAGGTTTAGTTTCATTTATATCATGCACTATTTTTCCATGTATAGGAGCTTCCTGGTGACACCTCAAATGTGTTTAATAAATAAATTTTAATGGTTTTACTTAACCACTATGATCCTATCTAGTATCAAATCAAGACATGGTTTATCTTCATTGTGTGGGCCACCCCAAATTTAGGTTCCTTCCTTAAAAAGATATTTTACCATAAACAAAAATTCTTATGTCCCCATTTTGGGTAATTGTTTCCATGTATATGATGATTCCTTGAAATGCGAATTGAAATTGTGAAAGGAGTAGCCATGGGTTAGGTCTGCCATTATTCCTTATGCCATGACTAGAATTATATGTTTTGTCCGACATGATTTAAAATGGTTTAAATTAAATTCCATGATACTTGTATGAATCACTATAGGTTATTCCTTACCTCGCATCCATGAAGAGAGAGATATAGGTATCTTTATTGGATGCTTTTGATGGGTTCATCCAGATTTATAATTAGAATTGTAAACAGATTGCATATATGCTAGGATAAACACTATGTATGCATTGGATAGGCTCACATTAGATATTCTCTACCTCCATGAAGGTGATATTTTTTCCCAATGAGAGGCACCATGGAATGGGTTAGTGGCTTGATAGTTTTATTAGGCCATGAGTTACACTATTTCCCTTATATGAGATACCAGGGATAGAATTGGAGGGTAATATATTATTACTTATGTCATGGGAGATAATTGGGATTCCATTTATGCATCTCCTTAGACGGACTCCCACGATGCTGAGTATTTATTATGTTGTAGGTGAAACACATGGATTCCTAAATATTTTTTTCCGGGGATTGGTCTACTGTGTCGTATAATTAAATTAAAAGTGAACTTCGTTACATAATTCAATTACATGTAATTCATTCAATTAAAGTAAACATCCATGATTTATTTGGTATAGTCTATATATTTATACATTATTAATTACAACCCATTATACCTAATATATTACTTGTATAGGATCATCTTGTTTCGGTGACATCTCACTTAGGACTTGGTAGATATTATTTGTTGTTAACCCTGTATGGTACCCATTTTGATATATTTTATTAATTTATTATCTTGAATTTATAATTTCTCACACTTAACATTTTATATGCATTGAAATTATTTATCTATAAACATTTGACAGTAGCCTATTGAGAATGTCTCTCACCCTTCTTTTGATGTCCTTGGTAGCCAATCAGGCTTTATGATTGTTAGGGTAGACAGAGGGAAGATTCCAACTTTCGAGATTTGATTCCATGTACGAGAATAGTTAATATGAGCATAGGAAATTGAATATGTTCATAATGTTAGAAGAAGAATATTTTGGTCTTTTGGGTGTTTTTATAGCATGTGGTATATGCATGTTTCCCCTTTATCCCATTTACACAATATATATTCATATATTTCATGATCATCACCATCATTATTTTTATCTACTAATTATTCGGATTCAACCTATTTATTTATTATGATGTTATTATTTTTTTAATTCTCTTTATTCTTTTTATTTCCACTTTTTACCATTTTTATATTACACTATATTACACTTTTTTCAGGGGGTAATAGTCACCACATAGACAAACCCTTGGCCCTCACTTCTAGATAGTAGTGTCTGTTGTACGATGAGGCACATTCAAGGTCATGTGGTGAACCATATTGGGTCACTCTTTAGTGGATTCCATGATGTGATGATAAAATTCGATATATAATGGGTTTTTTCCATTTGACGTAATTTTTGGGTATTATACATGGGCCCAGGATGTAATGGAATTTTTTAATGAGCCGTTTATTGGGAGTATCAAACTAATATACACAGGAAACCCAAATTTCCTAGGATGGGTTATTGTTTTTATTCAATTATGCATGTTATAGTTGTATTGATTTCACCACTAGGTGACACACATGTTTTCTGATGTTATTATTATTAATGATATTGTTATTATGGATTTATTCCCTAGACTATTATGAAAAGGAGGTATAATCTCATGTATCATACTAAGAACCATCAGACTTAAATTTCATGCATTATGTCATTCCATATATAAATTTCTACATGCATTGAATATATGTCATGTTATTTTTTGTGTTAATTGATTATTATATGTTGAAATATTAAAAATTTTCTAATGATATAAACATTATTGGATTAAGTAATTTTCCCACATCAATATAAATGGTTTTCCCCACGTAGATTGATGATGAAAAATTAATTACCATATTATGAAACATTTGAGCCATGAAACACTGGTTTTATGGTCTAAAAAATTAATTTATTGTATTGATGAATTACAATGAAAATTTAAAAAGAATATAATTAAATAAATTAATAATGGTATTGAATTCAATTAAACCATTATACATGAAAATTTACATCCCAATACCATAATTAAAGGCCAGATCACAGTTACATGATGTGCCAATTGCAATATATAGAGACTATAGGACCTTCTAAATCAGGAATTGTGAAGCACTCAATTGAATTGATAAAACTATTAAAATAATAATAATAATTAACTTTAATAGATTAATTTTTTTAAATGAAAATTTTACTATTAGATCTTGTTTTTAAATTGAATGTGAAGGGTTTTTTCATCTATACAAAAAAATTGACACTCCATATACCGGAACCTCTGTTGTGTTATATTAATCCTTGACCCTAACCAGATCTTAGTACAGGGAAGTAGGTCATCTCTCTTGGGACACATGTGATCTTTTTTATTCCCTTTTCTTGCCCTACTGAGTAGGTAGAGAGGTGTGACTCGTTATATGAAGGTTGTGTCTGTATTCATTCCTACATTATATATTCTTATATATTGTTGTTAAATATTATCTAAGGTGTGAAAATAGAAATTTATGACCTATGAAACCTCCATATACACATGTATTATTCCAAAAAGGTTCCAAAGTCCATGCTATATAGGTGGTGGGCCATAACCCACTAGTATTACCTCTTGTAATACTACTTGAGGTACCTTGTACTAATCATCCACTAGGATTCAGTGATTAATATTTAAATAGATTATTTTGATTAATTTAATCCATACAGGGAGCTCTATGAACTGACCCTACTATTCTAGACCTGACATGGGAATTCCAGCAACAACATCCTACCACTATCTTAAGATATCATAGTTTATGGGATAGTGAGTCATGGATGGGGCCATCTTTTCTACCTTTGAGCATGTATATACAACTCCATAGTGTAGGTTCAATTTTAATACCACATTCTCTATGATTCTACTAAACATTGGAGGGATTTTTTATCTATGATGGTCATTATTTGGGTACAATATGGGTGGCCCTCTAGACAGCCTTCTATGAAAACTTCTTACCTAAACATTTAAATAATTCCATGATCCAATATTTATGCATCTTTAGAAGGGTTCAATGTTACTGATGGAGTATTTTGAGCAATTCAACGATCTCCATCATTTTTTAAGGAATCTGACTAATAATGATATGATGCCCATGAGTTGATTTGAGGATAGGAATCTGTATTCCATATGATTATAGTTAAATGTTGTAAGTTTCACTTATAGTTTAGTTCTACTGAACTAAGCCCTCGATCTTGAGATGAACCCCAGGGAACTTGGTAATCTGGGATATATCAGGTTAGATTATAGGTTAGGGAGGTATTATCTAATTATAGGAAGTAGCGATTCAAGGGTGAATGTGGTGGATGATCTAGCCAAATGAAACACACTGATATTTGTGTGGTCTGTTTCCAGTGTGTTAGGGAATGTAATAAGAATCCCCAATATATGAGGACCCCTATCGTGATTCATGATTGTGGTAGGACAGGCCACCTAGAGATCTTCTATCAAACATCCAAACCATATCTAGTGGGAATATATCTTTAAAAACACTTATTTTAGGTAAAGGATCAGTGGATCCATGTAAGGATGTGACGTGGTCTACAATTATATAATCATGCTAAAAAGGTGTATTTGGTGGAGGTATTCAGACATCCAATGTTCATCACTAACAGAGTGGACCAACCCAACATAGTCATCCTAATTCTCTAGGTCATGATTTAGGCCACATATATATCGTACAACCAACACCTAAGGAGCATAGTCTAGGGAATTCTTTAGTAAGAGGTAATATTATGGAAGACAGATCATTATTTTCTTCCCAATTTTATTCTGGTGCATCATATTATTTTATATGTACAACAATTATAGAATATAGGGACATATAAATAGAGTACATTAGATGTATGATGACTCTCAACACACTATTAGGTGTATGATCATAGGGTATACTCTAGTGTAATGATTTTCCCCATGAGATAGGTGGGTTCCATTTCTTGTAAAATTTATTTGTCCATGAGATTATTTGAATTGATTTTATTCTCACTATGGACTAACTAGTTCAATATCGCACCGATATTGATTTTTATCATCATAGGGTGGTTTTTACCTCACATAAGGGAAGCACATATATTCTTTAGTACGAATGGTATATCCAAGTGATTTGAGCTAGACTCAAGCATTATGAGGTAGGATTGATGATATCCCAGAACACATAGTCTATTTATGATAAATTAGGGAATGCATCTTGTGGAATTACATCTTATGGTGGATCAATATAAGGATGTCATCCCTGATTATTTCTCTTGTTCGCCTCTTATGAGAGATGAAGTGTTCGGTATTGAACTACTACCATGTTTGTCACCAGTTTCCATACCTCCCTATAGGATGGAACCTGTCATGCTCTAGGAACCCAATTCATTGTTGAAAGATATTGAAAATAATGGTTCTATATGACTCAATACATCCCTATTGGGTTCACATGTCCTTTTATCCAAGATGATGGATGAAACCATCAGGTTTTGTGTGGATTGTCGATATTCGATACAATATATGATGATGATCTAGTATCCAATAGCTCATATAGAAGATATATTATACTATCTCTAAGGAGACACAATTTTCTATGAGATCAATTTGTGGTCGAGCTACCATCGGGTGCATGTGAGGCCATAAAACATACCACATACATCATATTGGAGGATATATGACTTATATGAGTATATGGTTATTCCATTCATCCTCACAAATATGTGATAAATTTTCATTTCTATTATGAATTGTGTTTTCCACCCACAGCTAGATACATTTTTGGAAATTCCCATGGATGACATCTCAATGTTTTCTTACACCAGACATGACCTTGACAAATATATTGAGAACATCCTTAATATACAGAGATAGAATCATATATATGTTCATATTAGTAAATTCAAATTTTACATGAATAAGGATCACTTCTTGGATCATATCATTTCGAATATAGGAGTATATGTTGACCTAGTGAAGGTGACTCCAATGGATTCTTAGAAGTTTCCCAAAACACTTTCTACAAACATAGTGTCATGTGGTTGGGTGTATATTAGAGGTGATTCATCTAGGGTTTATCATTCGTATATGGGATGATTATTGGCCTATATAAGAAGGGTGGGAAGTTCATGTGGTCAAAATCTTGTGAGATATCCTTTTAGATGTTGAAAGGGAAATTAACATACACATTGAACCTGATTCTTCCTTAGAATGGAAGAGGTTATACTGTTTATGTTGATGGCTCTTGAATCATTCTAGGATTTTTTTGGATATAGCATGATTAGGTTGAAAAATATAGGTCTAGTTATTTGAGACCAAATGAGAAGCATTACCCTATGCATGACCTCAAGATAGTATCCATGGTTCATGATTAACATTATTAGAGACATTATTTTTTGGGTGATTGATTTTTTTTAATGAATCAATGAAGTCTCAAATAAATCTCTACACATCAAGACATGAATATGAGGCAGCATAGGTGGGTAGAATACCTATAGTTGTTGAATATGATCTTTCTTATACACTCAGGAAGGGTAATGGAGAAGATATCACCTTGATATGAAAGTCTCTGAAAAAATCCATCCAAGAGGGTAGTAGTGAGTGGAAATTGATGGATTTGTTTTCTAAAATATACCTTGAGGTTTAGGAACCACATTTGAAGCCAGTTGTAGTAGATATGAATATGAAATCCTCTTCTCTAAGGTGGTAATGTATTGGACAACTTTTAGATTCTGAGGGCCTCATCTTGAGCGAGAGTATCCTAGGTCATAAACCACCTCCAGTTGGGTCATTGAGATGAATGAGATCATTCTCCACTGTATTGATCTATAGGTTCCTTGTCACATCTAGGAAGAGTTCATGTTGGGATATCATGCTTCTATTTGGGATGTTTCGACTTCAAATACCAATATATATCAATACATGCATTGTCAGTATTGGTATCCATGTATAAAGAGGTTGGTTGCATGTTTCATCCCAGGGTGTTCCACCTGTTTGTAGGTTATGTTAGAGCACCGGTGACCTTCTAGGCTTCTTTTTCCTCTATACCTTCCTAAGTGGAAGTGGAATTATGGCACAATGGAATTTTTTATGGTCTTTATGAGACCCAATTGAAACAGTTTTACAATATGGGTGGTCATAGAGAAGTTTTCCAAGGTCACACACCTCTTACTAATTAAGGAGACCTTCTCAATTGATGATCTTGTGAGGATTTTATATTCAAGATATTTTAATACATCATGGTTTTCATCATTCTATAAAATTAGACCATAACTCCCAGTTTATATCATATTTCTAATAGGGGTTGAAAAATACACTAGGCTCACATGTTCTCTTGAGTACAACATATCTCCCTCAAACTGACGAGCAGTATGAGTAGATGATATGGGTTTTAGAGAAAATTCTCTAGGCTTGTGACCATGATTTTCAGATTCATTATAATAATATACAAATCTAGTTTACTTTTTAGACAATAAAAATGATTATGATGTCTCCATATGGGGCCCTTTTCAATAGACCATGTTGTTCCATTATACATTTCTTGTAGGATGTAGAGGGAAAATACTAGTTCCACAACTCATTTAGTAGACTTTAGAGAATGTAAATCTAATTCAGAAACATATGGATACTTATCAATCTAGGTAGAAGACATATACCATTTGTTGCTGATGAAATTTGGAGTTCGTGGTGGGATATCATGCCTTTCAATGACTTTATTCTAGATTGGTTCATAAATAGATTTAGAGATAGGTAAATCTATCTACTCATTATATCATGTTTTTTAAGATCATTGATAGAGTTGGTATTGTAATCCTCAAGTTGTAGTTACCCCAGATGTGCTATTCCATACACGACATCTTCCACATGTCAAAACTTAATTGGTATCATGATGACCCAACTCATTCATTTTACCATAAGGATATTTAGCATGAATAAGATTCATCTTCTGAGAGGTATCTGATATGTATTGTTGATTGAATCTTGATGTCTCCCAATTGTTTGTAAGGTTCAATAGTTTCTTTGTTACGGAAGAATTACCAGGTATAGTTTGAGACCTGGGATTTTGAGACTGATTCACATACTCAATAGTAATATCATTTCTCAGATGATGCCTTTCCACCCTCATAAGGGAAAATTATGATAATTTATTCTAATGTGGGAGGCTATAATGTCCTAGATTTTTGGGGAGGTATGGACTCTTATATCACTTTTTAAAGCCTCTCATTTCAATCTTATAATGTAATCTAGATGATAAGGAGAGGTTAGAGTGAGTCCAATTCTTGTTTGGAGCCTAAAGATATATAATTTAAGGGGGCTTTCTAAGCTACCCATTTAGTGCATAATTAGTGCAAACCATGTTCCTCAAATGTGTTAGTCAACTAGTACCCATGGGAGGCTGCATATTGTGTCGGAAACCAATTGGTCTATGATTCATAACCATGTAGTTGTTGTAGACATTAAAATGGATCCATTTTTTATGGGATTCATATAGTTATCTTAACCATGTGTCTTTCATGTGTGAGGTGTCTCTTTGGGTAGTGTCTATCTCATGGTTGGTGCATGGTTTGGCCTAACTTGTGGCCAAACTATGCAACCCATTTTTAATGTAGTTAATTAACTTTATTTCCATGAATTTTTTTAAATAACTATTATATTTCATCCTTCTATAGGGGAATTTTCTCATGTTATAAAACTTTATTTCCCCTCTATATAGGATTTGGATAACTCCCTCGTATGATCTTAATTTTCCTCATAGTCGGCTGTGTTGGATTCCTCTCGGTATATTCTATAATCCTCTTTATTCTCTTCCAAATTTACCTTCCTACCACTTGTGATTTTTTGGTCTGAGGTAATTTTCCATATTTTCATTTAATTTGGAATTTCTTCCAATTTATCCCATTTTAGATCAATTCGAGGCCTGACACTTAACAAGGAGATCACTATGAACATATGGTAGGCATTTTAGTTCATTTCCCTCGATTGTATTTTCATAAATATCATGTACCATTGGGATTCAATAAATACAATCCCATTAATTCCTCTAATATATTTAATTAAATAATTTTAATGTTTTTACATAACAACTATTTTCCTATATAGTTGTGAATAAACCCTTGGTTGAACAAATTGGCCTAAGCCACCCCAAAGGAGTGTTCATTCCATAAGGTCATATTTTCACATAACCTTAAATTATAATGTCACGTATTTAGGAATGTGTTACCTTGTCTTTTTTGATTCCTTAAAATTACAATTGAACTATAGAAAGGAGTGGATATGTGATAGACCACCCTTATTACTTATGCCATGACTTGAAATATATGTTCTGGAGAACTTCATTTAAAATGCTTCAAATGGAATTCCATACTAAATGGGTGAATCATGATAGATAATCCATACCTCATATCCAAGTTGGCAGATATTCTTTGATCTAAATGGGAAGACTTGGATAGGATCATCAATCATTATAATTATAATTTTAAAATAATTTCTTATACACTTGGAGTGATACTAGGTATGCCTTGGACATGCTCACCATGTATCATCTCTACCTCTATGTGAGTGATACCAGCTCCCTAGGGGAGACACTATGGATGATCTCGATGGCAATATGGTTAAATTATTCCCCAAGTGATAATTTTTTTATATCTTATGTTACCAGGAATGGGATCAGAGGGTATTTTCATATTAACTATGTCGTGTGTGATACTTCGGATTCCATTTATTGATCACCTTGGAAAGACTCCATTGGTGTTGAGTATTTATATTTCTCCTACTGAGATACATGGGTACCTTGATATGGTTTTTCTATGATAGAATTTGGGTTCCACTTAATTAAATTCAATGGATACATCTTTATATAATTACAGGAAACATAATTAATTCAATAAAAGGACTTCTCTCCCAAGCCAAATCACATCCCCAGGAATAATAAATATTTTGATAATTTATTTATAACATCCATTTTTACCTAATATTTTACTTCTATATGTTCCCATTGGGATAGATACATCCATGTTAGGCTGAAGAAGGTAGAATTGGTTGGGTTACCCATGAGGAACCTGATTAGATGTACTTTATTTATTTATTATATTTCATTTATTATTTTTGGTATAGTGGTAATTTTATATAGATAGACTGGATTGGTCTAGATTTTATTGGCTGTGGAATTCTATGTATGTATCACAATATGCATGGGAGACCCTTGGTACCCAAGAGTACATTATTATTGCACGTATAGATAAATGGAAGATTCCATATTTCAATGTTTTTTTCCCAGAACAAGGTTGGAGTATGGAAGTTGAGGGATGAGCATATGCTTCTGATTCTAGTATAGGAATATTTTGGGCCTTTATTAATTGTGTATACAATTTGGAATATGATTGTTTCCCCAATAACCTATTTACTCATTTTTTATCACTCAATGACACAATATAAACATAATTTTTTGGTATCTATCCAGTATTCATCTTATGAATCTTTATCCATCATGATGTTATTATTTATTTTTCTTATGCTACTTGTTCATTTTTTATTCTATTACATATCATTGGTGTATAGATTTTTTTACACTTTGATCAATGATGGAATAGTCTCCCAGTAGACACACCCTAAGCCCTCGCAGCTAGTTAGCTACTTTTGGAGAACGGGGAGGCACACATGAGGTCATGTGGTCATCCGTATCAGCGAACATCATAGAGGATTCAGAGGTGAGTCCCTAAATAATATATTTAAATAAGCTTTTGAAATACATGAGTAATATATTTTTTATATAGGATTTTAATGCGCTGTCACATAATTTGATATCTAAGGTAAGGGTTTCATCTCAAATTTCCTTCTTTGAGACATTTTTTCACCTATTTTTATTTATATAGTTTATATGATTCCTATGTGAATTATTTTATCATTATTTTATATTTATTCATGTTATTTAAAGTTTCATTTCAATATTTTAGTTTCATTATAATTTTGAATAAATGAAATGAATATCATAAGGGGTTTCATCTCAATTTACCTTCATTAATAAACATTTTATTATAGCACGCCTATTTTTCCTATAAAATGTGAATATAATTATTGAAGGCATCTACTATAATTATTAATGAATATATAATATATTTTCTTAACATTATATTGAACCATATTTTATACTCATTTATTTCATTTAAGGTAAAAGTTGTAAGGGTTTGAAAATTTTAATTTCTCTCATTGAGATATTATTTGTATTCACCAATTATTTACAATTTATTTATATACTACACATAGATTTATTTTATTATAATTACAGGTAATTAAAGGAATTTAATAATTCTTCTCATTTTATACCTTTAATTGGTTTTCAATTAGAATGATAAAGAAGTTGTAAGAGATTTTGTAAACTCAAACAATTTTCTTTGAGTTATAATGTTTCTATGTGAACTTATTTCTTAAATTATTGGTTTCTTCAACCACAATATTTAATTATTTAACTTTTTCATAATAATAATTGAAATTTTAAATCAAAAGACCTCCTGTAATTAGTTTCTTTCTAAATAAGGTATACCTTTGTTTATAATAATTCTCATCCTCTCAAATATGACCTTTTTCTTAAATGTTAATATTCTATCATCTCTCCAACGTTATAATTCATACTTGGAAAAAATGTATGTATTATTACATGTTTTTAGAATTTTTATATTTAAGCCTATTTAATATTTTGTTTTATTATCCACTTTATGATGTGGCTATTCAGTAATGGTATTTTGAGAAATTAAAAAAATTTCTTCCTTTCCGGATTATATAATTTATCATCCACTAAAACTTTAGATATTTTATAAAGATACATTTTGGAGATTTATTTATATATAATGTTTGAAAATATTATCCAAGACAACAACATGATATTGAAATTTTATATGGACAAGGAACATCATCATTTTACGATATTTATTATTGTGTTTTTTGAAATACCTTTTTTCTATGTGAACACGTTATTTAACAGGTGAATCCATTCTATATTTTAAAATGGTTTATTAAAAACTAAATTTATTTATTATTTTAAAAATAAATGGAGTATTTATTTTAATATTTAGATTGATTTATCCAATGGTATTAAATTTTTTTCACCTATGTCAACTTCTGTAAAGCCCATTTTGTTATATGGTGCATATGTTCCAAGAATATTATCCATATTATTTCCTTGGATGGATTATGATCATGATATTCATTTTATTGACTAGGGAATGTATTGAATACCTATTTATTTATTACTCAAATATTGATGTTTTTTGTTACCAAGGAATTTTAATTATGTATTGTATTGTTTTTAATTTATTTCATAAGGTGAATGAATTAAACTTATTAAGTTACATAGGGCCCAAAATAACCCCTTGATGCATTAGTATGTATAAAGAGACAAACTTACTTGAGTATTTTTTATATGACTTACATATTCATGTGTGTTTTATTGGAATGAGGCCTCTATAGTAATATTATATTGTTCTCCATTGAAAATTCTATCACAGTTAAAATAGTTATTTCTGTCAATATGAATATTTATGTTATTATTCCTTCTATTGATATATCCCTCTTTAATGATATTAGTTTTATTGTACAATTTATTATTATTTATATCTATCATATTTTAATTTACTTGTTTATTAAATTATAGCTTCGGCTATACATTTTACCTTATTAGGAGAGATTACCATTCTATTTTGAGTCTTATGTCTAGGTTACCCAGAATTGATATTTGATTGATTTTAGGGATATACTAGATGAAATAATAATTTTTTCACAATAATATGATGTAATATTTAATTTTTGAAATTTAATATGAGAATCATTTATATATCTAGTTTCCCAAGACTAATAAATATTAAGATCCTCTATGATTTGATCCCATCTATCTTTTACTAATTAAATATAGTGACCACTAATTAAAGGTTACTATAGTTGGGGTTTTTATAGTTGGTGTAAGTTATATTTTAATATAAACCATAGAAACAAGTTTAGGAAAAACATATATTAGAGAGAAAAAAATATAAGATAGAATCTAGGTATTATTTTTATTATATAATGATATACTAAAATTTTGGAAATGTGTGTCTTTTCCTAGAAATGACATCATTATCTAGTTACAAAAATGTAGATGCAGGTTTCGAAAGAGATTCACCTAGGTTTAATAACCATGAAAAGGGTGTTTGGTTGTAAACTCCACCCTTACCTGATGCATGGATTCTTAAATAAACACCATGTTTGACACTCCCATAGATTATGATATAATTTATTAACATGATATTTGTTAACCATTATGGAGGATTTCAATATATTTTTATGAATTGAATGTATTGTTGAAGACAATATCACTTATTATTATTGGATTGGTTGTTTCATATATTATCATTGTATGTTATGTGATTCCCCAAATTCAAAATTATATTATATAATTTATGGTGTCATTATTGAACTAATCTAGTAAATTACCATATTTATAATGGTGGGGTAGTAGAAGTTATAAAAATATTATCAACAGCCAAAAACTATATAATATTTTTCCTCATGATAATATTAATGAATTCAATGATACAGGTGTAGTAGAAGAGCATAATATTACTATATTTGGGTAGCTGAATCAGGTTATAACCAATAACCATACTCGTATACAACAACCTAATGATCCCCAAAATTGTGCAATAATATTAAATATATTTATGTGAAAAAAAATCTTCATCATTCAATGTGAATATTTTTACACTGGTAACTAAATAGTGGATCATGTCAATAAAGGAGATCATTATCACTTTGGAAAGTAGTGAAATATAAAAATTCATCATTATAGTTTACCATCCAGAGGGATATTATTGTCAACAATACTTATAGATCCGGAGTAATAAAAATTTAGAAGAGATATAGTTCATATAATATAATACTTTCATGAATATATTCTTTTAAAAATATGTTCCTCATAAATAAGAACTAATATATAATTTCAATTCCACTACATGAGTAAAAATTAATATTAAAATTCCACTAAATATGAAGCTAACATTATAAGTTTGGAAACTCATGCCATAGATTTTGCATGAAATCCAATAGGTTAGTGCTTATGTTTATCCATGAATAATATTCACTCATTATGTTTTAATAATTAAAAAATACCATCTCATAATGAATTAAAATTTCCACAACATTACCCATTTTTATTTTTAGTTTTTATATTTTGGAATGGATTAAGTATGATTAAATTCGGTTATATATTACAATTATTTACTGAAAATATATTTTGATTTTATGTTTTTAATTGTTTAAATCATGTCCTATATTTTTTATTTAGTTCATTTTCAAAATGTTTTATTATGACCTCTAAATATCATTTATACATTATTTTATACTATTTCATTATAGTAAAAATGGATTTATAAGGGTTGTGTAATGGTTGAAATATTTCTTTAGAGTTGGGTATGGGTATCCCACTTATCTTCAGTTCCATATGAGGGTATTTTCATAGTGTGTAAATGAAACTCATTGTTCCATGATTTTTTTAAAGCTAATATCATAATTACATAATTTTATCTCAATAATTATAATATTTGTGTATAAGATACTTCAGATGGATAATAGTTTCATTAAGGGAACAAGGAAATTTAAATGTATTCATACAGGTAACCTAAGCCTCACATGAGGATACTATCTAATAAAATATTGGTAAAATCGCATACGATGTTTCATGTAATGGTAGTTCTTGGATCACATAATTCTCAATCCTATTATACATAATGGTACTAGTACATTTCTAATACTCATATATGGGTACCATCATATATTAAATAGATTTCTGAGGGTATCCAGAGTCTCACATAAAGTTATCTAGGGATCATTAATACATACCAATGATTAGTAAGCTATGTAAGGATAAAGATATATTACCCCTATGTAGGATGCATGTTTAAAGTAAGGGAAACATAAATTCTCCTATGTGGTATAATAAAATATATGAATAGTTTTTACTATATAAATATTTCAGCTATGTGAATTTTCATATGATAATAGTTCCTAAAATGTAAAAATAGATTTTTGAGATTCTATTATGTATAAATGGAAAAATGAAAATCAACTACATTGTGAAAATTGGCTACATGAGTTTAGCTACATGAAAATCACCTACGTAGATAAATTTTCCAATGTGATCATGAGAATTTTTACAGGATGTTCTAAAACATGGAAAGATGCTCTGATTTTTTTATCATTACAGATTCATATATGCTCTAAGATTTTTATAAATATTCTAAATTTTTTTCAAAGAAACCCAAGTAATATTAAGATAAATCATATTAATGTTTTTATTAATCAAATTTTATTGACCTATATTCATTATAAGAATATTATATTATTTTTCATTCAAAATGAAAATTCTTTACATCTTACCAAATTGGATTTTCATGAATTAAATGGTTCCATTAAAAATATTTATTTCAAAATTATATAATTGAATTTGAAAAAAATAATTTCATTTGTGAATTTGGAATGTCAAAATTATCATAGGATGAATATTTGGGATTTTCCAGAAAAGATTTCTCTTTAATGAATTGTGAATAATACCAATTTTTACAGAACTGTATTATTTTTTCATTAAATAATTTAATCTGGGATTGGATGACGATATCAATGTAACATAATTTTTTATTTAGTTTTAAATAATCTAATTAAATAAATTTTATTCATCATTATACCTTATTTTGGTATAAGTACATTTTGGTGCTCAAAAAAACATTTTTCCAAAAAACTATTTTTCAATACACTTTCTGGGATTACTTTTTAATTAAATTATTCCACATATTTGTATTTAATATTGAAAAACAGATTCTATATATTGAATTTGGATCTAAAAATTTAGAAAATAGACCTATAAGAACCCAGTTACTACTTTAAGGTGTGGGTTTCAATTTTCTTTCGGTTTCGAACTAGTTTGTGAGAAAACAGGGGAAACTGTGTAGTTCTGGATATTTCTAGGATACACGCTCTGTACTCCCAAGTACAAGTCATATGTATATTAGGTGTTTATTAGACGACTGATAAATTATTACATCACATGTGGTGACCATGTAAAAAAATATACTACATGGTGTGTAGTGTTCCTTAACATGTCATGTATTTTCCTTTCTGTGTACCATCTGAGTCCTAGCCCTATGTTAAACCATGTGAAATGAATAATCCATGTGATAACCTAGAAAACCCATGTATGTCAGAGTAAAAACTATCTACTACATGACGTGGAGTCCTTAAATACATGCCACGTACTTTTATTTTTATTCAATTATATAAGAGAGTGTCGTGTCTCATTTCTGAAAATACCTTCATCTTCCCCGTTTTCAAAATTGTGTCGCTCTAGGAGGCCGAGAACATTTCTACTCCTAGATTCTTCATCTGAAATCCTTTCTTCAATACATTACTGGTTGTGGGGTCACATCAGGAAGGATAAACCCATGCACTCTATTCGGGTTTTATTCCTTTTCATCACACGCCATAGTTGCCTTCCGAGTAGAATTGTCAAGATTTGATAGAAACATAGATCTCTGATGATCAGCTTTGAATTGAAGATCGATATCGGATGTGCCTAAATCTATGATTCTAAGGTATTTTGAGCATACCTTGTATTGTGTTTTCATAGTCATTTGGGGTTGTAGCTTTTTAGCGTAACATCAGGTATTAAACAATACCCATGTTTTATTATAATGAATTGACCATATGCTTTATGGGATGTTTTTAGACATTCCCTTACCATATTATGATTGAGAGTGGTTTGGTTAGAAGTCATTGATCATTTAGGACATTTTTTCTAGGGGTTCCAAAATGGTTATAATTGATTTATTATGATTAAACTACTGAGTTTAAACTATTAAATCTTGATTTAGTTTTTAGAGGCTTTCAAGACCTTAGTGAAGGTATGTGACAACACATGGCTAGTGCAATCCAACACATTAAACTATTTTTTTGTTGTGATTATTTTGGTTATATATAATGTGTGTGTGTGTGTTTGATTCTTGATATTTCATTTAATGGAACCTTTGGGCTGTGTTGGGTGTGTCTAGAATACTCTTGAGTTATGATGATCATAAGTTGGTCTTGGACAGGATTTTTTGGGTAGGATGACAACAGGATTGGGCATTGTGGTTATCAGATTGAGGCAGTGTGACTATCAGGATGAGCACAACCTGGGTTACTTTGATGGCAAGGCCATCAGATTCTGAGTGACATGGTCGTAGGGGCACGAGGTTCTAGAGATGTTGTGTCTTCGGTTCTATATTAGGTGATTAATGCTCAACCATGATTTTTGTCATGTGCACAAAGATGACTCTGTGTTGAGGTGGTTATGACAGCTCTTGTGTTTATAGGTCCTGTAGTTGGGGTTAAGTTACTATTTTTTGTATATTCTTATCATGGAAGCCACGTGGAAGGTGAGGAGCCTTAATATTGTGTGGGTGTTCCTTTGAGACGTCGGTACATGAGACAGAAGGTCCCAGGAGTCACATGGTGTTGTGTTACGATTGCTTGGCCATACCTTCGAGATGTCGGTACTTGAGACATTATGTGTGAGGAAGCACATGGTTTTGGTTTAATATTGATTGGATGTTCCTTCGGGACATCGATACATAAGACATGCGATGTTAGGAGGCACATGGTGCCGGGTTATGTGGATGAGATTCTGGTATTCGCCGAAGCAGGTGACGCTCCCTGGTGGATATTTAGCACCATTGGAGGTTGTGATTACATTGTGCATCATACTATTTACTCTCCTTATTAATGTATGCGTATTTAAAAACATATACTAGGTACGCGCCATTGGGGTGGTATCTTACTGAGATTTGTCTCACACCCTACATGGGCCCTTTGGGATGCTTGTAGACTTCATGGATTTACGTGATGGAAAGAGATCAACTTCAGGAGATGGATCATATTAGTTGTTTCATGGATATTTTTCATGGATCCTGAGGTCATGCCTACCTAGAGTCACTTTTTTTTACTTTCTTTCCTGTATCAACGTGCATACTTTATTATTGTAGCTACTTCGAGTTAGCCATTGGCACCCTTTTATATTGACATGTATGACCTATTATGGACACATTCTTGGGTTGTTTATTAGTTACAAGTGGTGTTTAGCATGATGTTCTGTTTAATTTCCACTGAACTTTTTTATATATTTCTTACGTTGTTTATTGATATTGGATGTTCTTCCATTATGCGGGTCTAGTTTGAGTCTTCTAACTCATTTATATCTACTACATGTTTTATTATTATACTCAAAGTAGTACCTTACTTTCCTCTAATAGAGTATATCCTCCCCATTGAACCTGTTTACATCCTCACTATTAGTCAGAAGCCTTTATATTTTAGGGAGGTGTGCCTAAGGTAGTAACACCCTACTCGTTTAACACGGTTTGGGAGGCCATTTGGGTTTAAGAAGTTTCAAAGTGGTATCAGGGGGATTTGTTCTAGGTAGGGATTTAGTAGAATCTTTTTACTGACGAATAATGAGATCGATACTTCCTTTTTATTTATATTGGTTTTACTATTTGGTGTATGGTATGTTGGAGATATGTTGTTATTGGAACTGGGTTTCTAGCTTGTGCTTGGGTTCCTATAGCCCCAGGTACGAGGAACGGACCAAGTTACCTTGGGTGGGAATTACTATTTTCTATTTCTCAGATTACATGTTACCTGATTTCCACCTTTGTGACTAACTTTTTATGTGATGCTATTGATTTTGATAAGTTTCCCTTGACTCGGTGAGGTAAGGGAGGAATTGGACCTTAGAATGGTATGGCAAGGCATGTGTTTTTGGCTTTTTATTGGAACATTTTTAGGATATTTCAATTTCATAACTGTGTTAATCCTTTGTGAAGTGATAATACCATGTTAATAATATCAATTTCTATACTATAGATCCTTTTTAAATATGAAAGGTGAATGTCCTGATAGTATTTCTTGTTTATTTCAATTTCATATTCCATGGTTTTAATTATTTAAAATATCATGTGGAATGAGATTTGGCCCGGTTCGTATGATCATGTAGGTACATTGAATAAGGTGATATTGATCATAAGTATTTGGCATTGGTCTCACCCAAATTTACCCAAGTTCTAAGAGTTAGGTGGTCGCTTATTGTGTATCTTGGGTTGTCGAATCCTCAAGGACCTCAAAAGGACCTATAGAAACACATTCTCAATAAATTGATTTATGGATAAAAATTGGCCAAAATGGGTTTTTTTTAAGATGGGTTAAATGAATACTAAAATACCTAATTAAATTAAATTAATAGAATGAATTAATCTTACGTTATCTCTTGGGGTGGATTGAGTGAATTCCTTTTTTTTACAATTTCAATTCCAATTACTCAAGGAGGATTCATTTAATGAATTCAAACTAACATCATCACATACTGGTTAAAAACCTTCACAAACACATGATAATAATCTATACACTTGTAGGGTAATTTTCATGAGATCTCCAACGTAAAGGATCTTATTATCACGTAAAAGTGGGGAAATAAAATTCAATATGGAATAGGATGTTTTAAAATAATAAAATGAAATAATCAATTAATATAATTGATTAGAAATTAATCAAGTGAAGAAAAACAGAAATCCAGTACCTTTCTACTCCCTTGTATCAACCCATAAGAGGATTTTACCTCCATTAACGCTATGGTTTCGTTGGAAGTGGGAAGCAGACTCATGAGGGAGGAATTGGAGAAGTAAAAAATAAAAATAAAATGATCACTCCAACGTTGTGTGAATAATTTCACAAGTTTTGGTGTAAATAAATTCACACCTTGATGAAACAATATGTAATAGCCCCAGTTTCTGGAATGTAACCCTTACATGATGATTTTATTGGTTTTAAAATTTAAGGGTGATGTATGGGAGAGTTGAGAGATCCTATACTGAAGTTTGAAGCAAAGGGGAAGGTGCACGGGCGGCGCACAGTTTGTCTAAACCGTGTGGCCAAACCGTGTGTGGCTAACTGAGGAGGTAGTGGCTTCCACACGGTCAGTGCACAGTTAAGGGAAACTATGCGATGAGTTCGTGTGATAAGGGTTGTTGAGGCAGTAACTAACGCACGGTTAGCACACGGTTTGTCAGACCGTGCGGACTAACCGTGCGATCACTTAAATTAGATCCTTAAATTGTGGATCTAACTCGTTTTTCCTTTAATTTCCTAATTAAAGCTCCTAAGAGGCCCTAAATCATGATGTTGGTTCTCCTAAGGTCAAAGAGGGTTCTCCCATCATTCCAGAGGCAATCCGAAGGCTTCTCTTGGAGAATAAAAGCCGGATTCTTGAGATATGTGATCGTTCTTGTTTGATTTCTCATATCTACTTTGATATACTTCTCCTATTCTCTCAGTTTCTTAGATCTATGCCCGTTATCGGAAGATCAATGTTTGTGGATTCCAAATATATTGATATTTGGTCTTGTTTGTGTTAGGAGAAGAGATCTAAGGTGGGTTTTTGGAGATTTGACCCGGTGTTCTTGAGTGTTCTTCGTCCGTTTCTTGGTTTCACATTTTTTCTGATGTAGGTGGCTTCACTCTCGATTCCTCTTTCTTAGAACTTGAACTCTTAGTTCAAATTGATTTAATTACATGGTTTTGATTGGGAAATTGTGGTGAAAATAATTTTATAAATCTTCTTTAGTGATGATTTATGGGTTTTTATTGAATTTTGGAAATTGAAAGAATGGTTTGTGCAAAGTGTTTTGGTTTCATGACTTTAAAATGGTGATTTTAAAATATGGATTTTCTGGATTTGGAAAATGGTTTGCGGGAAAAAGGTTTTCAATAAATTTGGTGTTTTATTGAAATGGTTTTGGCATGGTTGGAATGGTGTGGTTTTTGGTTGTGCTGGGTGCATGCGTTCATATTGCATTTATGAGGCTTGTTTGAAATATAACTTTGTGCTCGGTGCCAAAAGTGTAATGGCACATGGGGAATAATTAACTTTTGATGACTTGGTAGATCAATGAGAAACCGCTCATGAGTGTGGAATGGTCATAACGATGCATGCATGGTGGATTTCACAGGTTGTGAAATGGTTGGTTGTGTGGATTTGTGAAATGGAATTGTTATGCGAAAGTAGAAGTGTGAATTTGATTGGGAACTATTCTTGGTTTAATTTCTTGATAAAGATGTCTTTTGTTGGAAAATAGTTTTGATGTGGAACTTGTTATATAATAAACTTTTTTTGGATTTGTTTTATATAAATTGTTTTATATAAATGTGCTAACATGTTTTATCCTAGAGGCATGGGTTGGAAAGTCATTGGTGAAAACCTACAGTGTTTCATTACTCACCCCCTGATTCGGCACGTTGCTTCTTTTGCAGATGTCATATATCAGGATGTTGGAAAAGATAAAGTGTCACATTTTTATACCACTACTTCATGATGCTTGGGCTGGTTCGTGACGTTGGATCTTGGAGGTTGTGGAGCATGGAGTTGGGTTGTCATCTTGTGGTCTTTTAGTTTGTCTTTCTGTTTTTTACTCTTCTTTAGTGTTAGTTTCCATTTTGGTACTCTTGGTTGGTTATGATAATCTAAATGGTTGTGTTTTCTTAGTTTAATCTTGCATCATTTAGTTGTTTAGTCTGTTTATGGTTGTTGGTTTTGTTTTATGTTCTAAAAGGGTAAATCTTCCCCCACTTGTTTTGAAACCCTTCGGTATTTATTGCCAGCCTTTGGCATCTTGGGGAAGTCACTTAAGGCCAAGTAATGACTTGTTGTATTCTTAATCCAATAAGGATAAGCGGGTCATTAAAAATGGTATCATCTTGTTCGGTCCCTACCTAACAAGTGGCCATCGATGTTCTTGGTCTTGGAGTTGAAATTCCTTATCGTCTATTCCTTGGGTAGTCATTTTAGACCATAGTAGGATTGTCGGAACTTGAAATTTATAGCATAAAAGGACGTAGCTAACCCGTTTAGGCTGAACTTCAAGTTACCAGGGTGTTGGAAACATAAGTGTTTTGGATACACTTATAGAATTTTGGAAATCTCATTGTCATGGGTTTTTCCAATGAGATGAGCATGACATGCATTAGAGGAATAACTTCCCAATAAGATGGCATATGTCATTGCAAAGAATGATTTATGATTTTGGGAAAAGTGCAAATTTTTGAAAAATGCAGAAATTGATTTTCAAATGAATGATTTTGAAAAGTGTATATTTGATATATTTTGGAAACGGGTGGACTTTCAAAAATGTATGTACATGTGTGAAAGCATGGTGGTTGGAAAACAATGATGTGATAGTTGATGTGATAGAAATTTAAATTATAATCCTTCAGTTTCTAGGAAGTGATACTAACGGTGTGCGTTGTATATATTGAAAATGGCACCTGTTATGCGTCGTAGAAACTAACTCGAATAAGCTGTGGAGAATGTGGTCGCACATGAGCCACATGTCAACCAGAAGCTAGTCCAAAGTATAGTTCAATAATTTCAGGCTGTGGACATGGATAATCGGCGGTATGAGTCAAGGCATGTAGACCATTATGTCTAGTTCCAGAAGAAGAATCCACCCAGATTTTGGGGTGAGTCTGAACCAGAAAGGGTGGAGGTGTGGATGAGTGGGATGAATTGTATCTTTGACTTCATCAGCACCCTAGTAGAACTGAGTGTAAAGTTGGCGGCGTAAATACTGGAGGATCTTCCACGAAAGAGATGGGAGATAGTGGCACAAGATAAGGTGGATCACGACCTAATATGGGAGGAGTTTGAGTAATTGTTTAATAAACAATTCAATCCTCACAATTTCAAGATCTAGAGCACAACTGACTTTTTCAGCCTGAAGTAAGAGAATCTCTTATTCACAGAGTATACAACTAAATTCATGATTTTATTTCTCTTTGCACAGGATGTTGCTGCATGTACATTGCTGAAGTCACACATATTTGAATTAGGTTTGCGACAGGAGATTTGTTGGAAAATAGTTGTGCTCTGTATTACGGATTATACGGATATGGTAAACAGATCCAGAGTAGCTAAAAGAGACATCTCAGGAGTTATGGGAGGAGTAAGTATGATGATACCCACAGGAATGGGTAGGAACTCTAATGTTGGAAACTAGAGGAAGAGGGACACCTAATTCCAGGGTGGGACTGTAAATCAGAATCAGATAGCTGGATCGGTGAATCTTCCTCCATGACCCATGATGAAAGCTGGGTGTTTTCAATGTGGTGCGATTGATCACATGAAACAAGAATGTACAAAACCACCGACAGCATGCCACAATTGCAACAAGTTGGAGAATCTTTAATGATATTGTCACAGTGCTCCACGGTCGGGGGCTCATGACACTTCTTAGGTGTCGTAGGCATGTTATGCTTCAACAGAGAGAGGACATAAAAATAATTCTCGCCACCAGAACAGAGCTAGCCATCGTGATTCCAGGAATACCATGAATCCTCAAACAGGGCACACTCAACAAGGTAATAAGGAGTAAAGTGCAGCAAAAATGCAATTGTATGGAGTGGAATAGGTGATTGTGGATGACCAGTCTGGACCGTCTATGGTGAGAGGTACGATTATTTTGAATTCTACCCTCATGCATGTGTTGTTCGATATTGGTGCATCGCATTTTTTACTTGCTTCTCGTATTGCTGATTTGCTAAACATAAAACTTGAAATGAGGCCTTCTGTAATAAAACATCAAACTTCTCTCGGTGAAAGGGAATGTAGAGCCTTCGTGTGTATTGCATGTTCTATAACTGTTGATTGAGTTGAGCTGAAATGGGATTTATATGTGCTGGAGATGGATTTCTATGATATATTTCTGGGTATGGATTGGTTGACAGTGTTTAGGGCTCAAATCGACTGTTATAGCAGAATAGACAGTTTTGCGACTTAAGATGACATCGAGCATCTCTTTGGAGGAGAAAGAGTGGAGAAGGCATGTGAAACGGGCTTGTTGGCACCTGTAGTGGCAACGATCTCTTAGCAGTTGGATGTGTTAAACTTGGAATCGATGGACGAGATCCCGAATAATAGTTTTCCAATAGTCATGGATAAATTTCCTGATGTTTTTCCAGAAAACTTCTCAGGGTTACCACCTGTAAGAGAAGTGGAGTTTACGATTGATCTCCTTCTAGGGACCAGTCCTATAACACATCCATCTTATAGGATGGCACCAACAGAGTTAACGGAATGGAAGGTGAATTTGGAAGAACTAGAATGAAATTGTTTTTTTTGGCCAAGCGTGTCTACGTGGGTAGCACCAGTTTTGTTTGTTAAGAAATCAGATAGAACATTGAGGCTATGTGTGGATTATCGTAATCTCAACCAAGTTACAATAAAGAATTAATATCCACTTCGATGCATTAATGACATATTTGATAAATTTATGGGAGCTCAGTGGGTCTCCAAGATTGACTTGCGGTCAGGATATCACCAGTTGCAATTTCAGAAGGAGGATATTCTGAAGACATCCTTCAGAAGTAGATATGGCCACTACGACTATGTAGTCATGCCTTTTGGCCTTACGAATTCACCAGCTGTCTTCATTGCTTTGATGAATCGGATATTTCATCCATATCTGGATTCTTTTTTTGTGGTGTTTTTGGATGACATATTGGTGTATTCAAGATCAAGGGCTGAGCATGAGCAACACTTGGCGATAGTGTTGGAAATCATGAGTGACCATCAGATGTATTCCAAATTATCAAAGTGGGATTTTTGGATACAAGAGGTATGTTTTCTAGGCCATGTTGTTTCTGAAAAAGTTGTCTCAGTGGATCCAGAAAATCTAGAAGATGTTCTTTCATAGAAAACACCGAATAATGTCTTTTAAATATTATTTTTTCTTAGTATAGCTGGTCATTACCGATTATTTTTATATGACTTCTCACAAATATCTTCACCTATGACATCATTGAAAACGAATAATGCACTTTTTCAATAGACTGAGGAATGTCAGAGATATTTTCAAGAGTTGAAACTTTTCCTTACATCGGCACCCAATTTGATCTTTCCTGAATTAGGACAAGGGTATGTGTTGTACTGTGATTCTTTGGGAACAGGTTTGGGATGTGTTCTCATGCAAGGAGACCATGTTTTTGTTTATGGTTCAAGGCAGTTGAGGGTGCATGAGAAGAACTACCCAACACACGATTTGTAGTTGGCTGCAGTCATACATGATTTGATAACATGGAGACATTACCTCTTTGATGAGAAATTTACTGTGTTTACAGATCACAAAATCTTGAAACACATTTTATCAAAATGAGTTTTGAATCTGAGGTAGAGGAGATGGATGGAGTATCGTCAAATGTTGGACTTTTACTTGATGTATACACTGGGTAAGGGAAATTCGGTGGATGATGCATTAAGCAGAAAGTTGTATGCTCATTTGGTGAAGGAATATATAGACGAATGGTGGTTGATATCAATCATAGCCGACATGCATGAGGAATGTGAAGACCGAGGGGATGTTGCAGTTTTCTTTCTAGTTGCGCTTGTTCCTGATTTGGTGGAGATAGTAAAGGATGAACATGAATCTGATGTAGATTGTATTGTAATGAGTTCAAAAATCAATGGTGGGGAGACCATTGAGGGATGGAAACTAGATGGGAGTTCACTTTTGGGGTTTCAAGATTGGATGGTCGTACCTGTAACTACTCAGGAACAGCTCTTTCATGCTTGCCACCATTTGATATGGGTTGTACATCCGGGTACACAGAAGATGTATAAGGCGTTGAAAGAACAGTTTTGGTGGAGCGGTGTGAAATGGAATATTGCTGAATTTCGTTCAAGGTGTTAAACATGTCAGCAAGATAAATCAAAACATCAGCAGCCAGCTGGTATGTTACAATCTTTACCAATACCAATGTCGAAATAGGATCAGAAAGCAATGGATTTTGTTACAGGTCATCCAAGAACGGTCCAGAAACACGATGTCATTTGGGTGATAGTGGATCGCCTAACCAAGTCGGCCCATTTCATCCCGATTCTGGAAATGCATACTGTGGAAGATCATTCAAAAATATATAACCGAGAAGTGGTAAAGGGGAATGGGGTACATGTGTATGTCTTCTCAGATAGAGATCTGAGGTTCACATCTCATGACTAGAAATCATTACAGCAATCCCTTGGGACTCGTTTGATGATGAGGACGGCGTATCATCTTTAGACGGATGGGAAATACGAGCGGATGATACAAATGTTGGAAGACATGTTGTGGGATTTTGTAATGAATTTTGGTGGCTTGTGGGAAGAGCACCTACCTTTATTGGAGTTCTCATATAATAAAAACTATCAAGCCTCGATACACATGGATCTATTTGAAGCATTGTATGGGCATCCTTGTCGTTATCCACTATGATGGGTGGAAACTAGTGAAACTTCACTAGTCGGGCCAAGCCTGGTCCAAGAAAAAATGGAGAATATTTTGTTGATTATAAAGAGGATGGACATGGCTCAATGTCGTTAGAAATCGTATACAGGTCACTGTCGCAGACCATTGGCATTCGTTGTGAGTGATCATGTCTACTTGCGGATCTATCCAAGACTTGGACATCGTCGTTTTAGGAAGCAGGGAAAATTATCTCCTCGATATATAGTCCCTTTTGAGATACTGGAATGGGTTGGAGAGGTGGCATATCAATTAGCATTACCACCGCAGTTCAATTCGGTACACAATGTGTTCCATGTATCTCAGTTAAAAAATTATCAACCCGAGCCTTACCATGTGATCAGATGGGATCACATTCACCTAGAGAAGGATGCTTCATTGGTACATATCCTGGTGCGGATTGGGGATAGGCAGGACAAAGTCTTGCGTGGGAAAATCATCAGTCTAGTGCAGTTTTTGTGGAAACATGGTCAGATTCAGGATGAGACTTGGGAATGTAAGAAATAAATGACAGAACAGTGTCCAAAACTCTTTCAGACAAGCATTGGTTATCTACTTTTTGGGTATGGAAATTCCAATGGTGGGTAGAATTTAGTACCCCCGTTTTCTGGTATGTACCCCTTAATTGATGCCTTGCTTGGTTTTAAAAGTTAAGGGTGACGTATGGGAGAGTCAGGAGATCCTAGACTGAATTTTGAAGCAAAGGGGAAGGTCCACAGATAGCGCATTGTTTTTCAAAACCGTGCGGCCAAACCGTACGTGTCTAACTAAGGAGGTAGTGTCTTCCGCATGGTCAGCAAACTATTAAGGGAAACCGTACGAGATGGCCATGTGAGAAGGGTGTCTGAGGCAGTAGCTAACGCATGGTTAGAGCACGGTTTGTCAAACCGTGTGGACTAATAGTGCGGTCACTTAAATTAGATCCTTAAATAGTGGATCTAACTCGTTTTTCCTATAATTGAGTCATTAAAGCTCCTAAGCGGTCCTAAATCGGGATTTTGGTTCTCCTAAGGTCAAAGAGGGTTCTCCCATCATTCCGAAGGCGATCAGAATGCTTCTCTAGGAAAATTGAAGTTGGATTCATGAGGTATGTGATCGTTCATGTTTGATTTCTCATATCTACATAGATCTATTTCTCCTCTTCTCTCGGTTTCATAGATCTACACCCGTTATGGGTTGATCTATGTGTGTGGATTCCAAATATGTTGGGATTTTGTATTGGTTGTGTTATGAGAAGACATCTAAGGTGGGTTTTTGGAGATTTGACCCGGTGTTCATGAGCGTTCTTCGTCCGTTTCTTGGTTTCACCTTTTTTCTGAGGTCTGTGGATTCACTCTATATTCATCTTTCATAGATCTTGAATTATTAGTTCAAAATTATTTAATTTATTGGTTTTTATTGGGAAATTGTGGTGCAAAGCATGTTATAAATCTTCTTTAGTGATGATTTATGGGTTTTGATGGAATTGTGGAAATTGAAATAATGGTTTGTGCAAAGTGTTTTGGTTTCTTGACTTTAAAATGGTGATTTTAAAATATGGATTTGCTGGATTTTGAAAATGGTTTGCGGGAAAAAGGATTTCAATAAATGTGGGGTTTTATTGAAATGGGTTTGGCATGGTTGGAATGGTGTGGTTTTTGGGTGTACTGGGTGTGTGCGTTCATATTGAATTTATGAGGCTTGTTCGAAATATAACCTTGTGCTCAGTGCCAAATGTGTAATGGCACATGGGGAATAATTACCTTTTGATGACTTGGTAGATCGACGAGAAACCACTCATGAGTTTGGAACTGTCATAACGATGCATGCATGGTGGATTTCACGGGTTGTGAAATGGAAGGTTGTGTGGATTTGTGAAATGGAATGGTTATGCCAAAGTGGAATTGTGAATTTGATTGGGAACTTTGATTGGTTTCTTTTCTTGAGAAATATGGTTTTTGATGGAAAATAGTTTTGACATTGAACTTATTATATTGTAAACTATTTTTTGATTTGTTTTATATAAATTGTTTAATATGAATGTGCTAACATGTTTTATCCCAGAGACATGGGTTGGGATGTCATTGTGGAAAACCTACTGAGTTTCATTACTCACCCCCTACTTTGGCCCGTTGGTGCTTTTGCAGATGTCATATATTGGGATGTTGGAAAACATAGAGTGTCACATGTTTATAGAACTACTTCATGATGCTTCGGCTGGTTCCTGACATTGGATCTTGGAGCTTTTGGAGCATGGAGTTGGGTAGTCTTCTTGTGGTCTTTTTGTTTTTATTTCCACTGTTAACTCTGATTTAGTGTTGGTTTCCATTGTGGTACTCTTGGATGGTTATGATAATTTAAATGGTTGTGTTGTCTTAGTTTTATCATGCTCCATTTAGTTGTTTATTCTAGTTAGGGTTTTTGGTTTTGTGGTATGTTCTAAAAGGGTAAATCGTCCCCCACTTGTTTTGAAACCCTTCGGCATTTATTTCTAGCCTTTGGCGTCTTGGGGATGTCACTTAAGGCGAAGTAATGAATTTTTGTATTCTTAATACTATAAATATAATCGGGTCATTACACAATATCAACATGATATAGATTAGAATATAATACTAGGATAATAAGAACTTTAATTATTAAACTAAGATAAATTAGAAAAACATACATGTGAAAAAAAACTTAAGATAACAAAATCACAGCATAACATAACAATGAATGAAAGCACCAAAGATCCTCAGCTCCTTCACCACCACTACCTTAAATAAGAATTTCAAAATGAATGGGTTGATCTCTCAATAGTAAAAATTATCCCACTAGAGTATTGTAGGCCTAGGGTGGTTGAAAGTAAGGGAGAGTGGACTTCTTCACCATCATCCTGAAGTGGAATCCAACTTGCTTTCACCGAACAGAGGCATTTAAATGACATTCTAGATGGCTGAATTAGTGTGGTCCATTGAAAAATAAAATGTATCCTCAAATTTCTCCAAACCTCCTGTAAACTTTCAGCCCAAATATAATTTTTTTGAGATATGTATAAAATGATGGACTATTTTTCTGGGCCACAGAATCTTTCCATAAATTTTATCTACATCTTTGTATTCCTGGGATGTAACACCCCAATATTTCATAGTATGTACTTTTTCAAAACAATTCAATAACTTGCACTACACGTAACACTGAGTTCAAGCACACTATGACTTACCAAACAAGCCGTTCAAAAGAGGTTATGAATAGTATTAACTAAATTTTGAACCTTATATAATCCTTATAATTTTAGAATTCATATTATTAGTTTCTTAGACATAATGTAATAACAAAATTCCTTTTTTTCAGATAAAAGAAGTATTTTACAAAAATGCACTTTTACCAACTTTAATTGTGAACCATTTTTAAATGCAATATTTTAAACTTTTATATATTAAATTTGACTAAATAAATTTATTCTTTAGAATGGGTACATTACAAATTTACAGTTTAAAACCCCAATCTTCCATGGTACACTTCTCTTTGAATAATACAGTAGCGTGTGTTGTACGCAACTTCGAGTTCTAACACACACCACAACAAATCAATGTAGTATTTATGAATAGTAATACCTACTTTTTGAAATTTTATAAATTTTATCTCTGAAAATGGACTTCATTTTTGTATTCGGAATAACGAATTTAGCCTAGGGTGAAATTTTGGTACCTTTCGGATAACTTTTATATTTTGATGAATAGTGAAAATTACTAAATTTTAATTAAAAACAACTTTTTTAATCAAAATAATTGGTATTGATAAATAATAAATTTGAGTGGTTTTAAATTATATTTAGAATATATTTTTACCATTTAATACAATATTGGTCATTAGACAAAATTTCACAATTAAACCGGACAAAAAAAAGTGTCAATCTTTTGATAGTTATTATCTCTTAAAAACACGCTTTTTGTTTTAACAACGGGAATTAATTTTAAATTAATTTCTGCCACTTATGTGTTTTTAATTTGGAAAAGTTGATTCCATATTTGGAATCAATATGTTCAAATTGTGTAAATAGGTGACTTTTATTTTTAGACATTTTGAATAATTACTTCGGTAAATATTTTATTTACCTTGGTTAAAGGGTAAATCCGGTAAATAAGGGTTAAAAATAATATTATAATAACAAACAATTACCCTAAAACGTGTCATAAACTTATCGAATGATACGTGTCCGACCATGGGAATCATTGGGTCGATTTTGGGACCCCATGGGGCCACTTGTAAGTGATCGAGACACTTTATTTTAATTAAGTTAAAATGAATACAAAAATGACACAAGCATATATCTTTTAAAAACACAATTTTTAAATATGGTTATATATGATATATTTTCGACTATAAATATTCATTAGAAATATTAAAAGATTTACTAAATAATGGTATTTTATTTATAATTTTTATACATTAAATAATTAAATTTATTTTTGACACAATGGTGATGCAGTAACTACCATAATAGTGAAAAATTAGAATAATTAAAATTGTAAATACCCAATTAAATTTTATTTTAGACTTTAAATAAGTAACAATAATTTTCTAGGTTAATATGGAATGTTTGGATTGATTTAATTTACTTTTTTCTAAGTAATGTTTCTTTTATGAGTTATAAAAAAATCAATTCTGGAATAGTGTCAAAATTGACAGAAAGAGTTTTTAAAACAAATATTATATTATTAATTGATATTAAATTTCTAAAAATCTTAGTATTGGCCAAGAGACTTATATCATGATAGGTGCATCATTAATGGACCACTTGGGGGTCTCTTGGATATATATAGTAAGTTTATTAACCATATAATATAAAAATACAAAGAGACATTGTAAAAGTGAAACTAATTAACTAAGAGTTAATACTTAAAGATAAGCTTAATATAGTGACCCAAACCTATCTAAATTCTATTGGTTGAGTTTTTTTCAAGCCATCCCCACCTTAAACTTTAAATGATATACTTTGGATCCATTATAAACCGAATATGAATTTATTATAAAATAATATTTCTAGCTTTTCCAAAGGTGCCCCTCACCCCTCTTATAAAAGGGCACTCACCCTTCTCCCTAATTCACACATTCAAAGAATTTTGGTTCGCCCAAACCCTGACCAAATACTCTCTCAACATTCCTAACTTCATCATAGAGGCCTTCCTTTAGTCAGAAATCCAACCTAAGGAGCCCTTTTGATCCAATCAAAAGGAAAAACCCAAAGAAGAGGTAATGATTTCACCACCCTTTTTCAATTTCATTTCTTCTTCCACTTCTTATTTCTTTGTTATTACCATTATAAAATAATAAATCTAGTAGATTATATATACTTTGATGTTATTATAAACATGGTACAACCATATTTCAGTATTCTATCCATCCTTTTAATGACATGTCACCATACGTGCATACGTACGGCTTACCGTCTCCACGTCGTGGTGTAATTGTTATTCAAAACATTATTATTTGGATGGGTATAATAATGATGTGTAATTCATGTAAATAATAAATATAACATGATAATTATTCTTTATATATGATATACCATCCAATTATATATTATTTTAATATCAAAATAATGATATTGTCGCTTGTGCGTACGTACGGACTACCGTCTCCACGAGTGCGATGAGATTCATTATCCATAGTATCCATTCAAGTATAATTATCATTTTATGATTTAACAATAATTTTTAAGGACTTGATATCATTCTGTATATGAATAATATACAACATTTCCATGACAACCATGACTTACGTAACAAAACATATAAAAGAAAATGAGTAAGTTAACACCCGAAACGACTATAATACTAAGATATTATTAACAAATCAATATTAAAAGATAATATATGATATCATATTAATGTATATGATTCTTGTATAAATTAATAACAATTATTTATCCATTATAGAGGAGTTTAAAATACCCCCAACCTAGTAAAAGTACAAGATAAGGGTTTATTTCGCAATCTCTTCATTATCCGAGGTTGTTTATACGTAATAATCTACTGGGATCTCTTTATCATCCACATCCATGTTTCTTAAAAATGTATTTCAAAACATTATTACTATTTACTAGAATATGGGTTAATGTCATTTATACCCTTGTTTACTTTTATAAGTGGTTTATAAAGGAATCATTCCATCGTTTTCCAAACAGGGTCCTTTTTAACCATTTCGACAGAATTAAGGTAAGAATATTTTTTTTCACTTATACGGCGGGTGCGGCTATTTTCGTCCATTATAAAATCGTTGAAGCTTCCCTTATAATATTAGAAGACTATTTTCAAAGTAAATGTTTTATTTTATAATTGTGTGATTTTTAAATGATTTCAATAAAAGAGATATTTCTCTCAAATATAAGAAAATCCAGTGGAAATGTATATGTATTTAACGCAAGCTTAAAAATGTTTTCGGAAAACATGACTCTCGAGTGTGGTAGATAGGAAGGGATTGAGCGTGGACCCATCATGGCCTGTAATTAGTCGATCAGTCTCAGAATTAGTTATTTTGTTTTCATAATCTTGCATAATGTTTTCAGAAAAACACTGGAGTATATTTTAGCAATTTTAAACGTAAGTATCTTAAAAAAAATTCATCGGTAGGTATCATGAGACAAACTAATGTCTTGGCACAAGGCCTTGACAAAATATTTTTTGTAGTCATGGCACGAGGCCTTGGATATGTGGTTATGATAGTATGGCATTATACATTTCATCATTATGAAAGTGGTTATTGATATTGCATGTGATTATTCGATTAGTAGAATATCCATGTGAATAAGTAAATGGCATTATTTCATTTTATTTTTTACATACTATGTTGAAGTTTAAGTTTAAAAGGCTTTTTTTTAGTTATACATTTCCTTAAATGTTTATGCTTATTTATGAAAGTTTCTTCTGTATTTTTTACCCTTACGGAGCGTTTGAGCTCACCCCTTTCTATGTTTTATTTTTCCCAGGATTCCAAGAAGTATATTATGATTGATATACAGGGTTAAGACAACATAATAATGTCATTCATAAAGGATTATTTATGTTGTTTTGTATTTCTTGAAGTGTAATGTAACATTCATGTATGTAATCTATTTTCCAAGACTGCTAAACTAATCAGTCCATTGGGACTTGATTCTTTGTAATCATGCCAATGTATTAAAAAATGCACCACTCTGGGTAACTGGGATCGGGGTGTTACAGTTGGTATCAGAGGAAGATTAGCAATAACCATGGAAAATAGATTTATATAAACTCTGATTAGAGAACATAGCCCTAAGATAGACTTTGAGGATTAAAATAGAATAACTTCCTAGAATTTTGGTATTGTATAGATTTTGTGAGTTTTCCCGAGCAATACATTCCTGTCTGGATACGAGCAGGTAGCGGTGGCTCTGGAACAGATGCTCCTAGGGGTAAAACCCGAAAACACCGCTTTGAGCTAGACTCGAATGGGAACTACTGCATGAAAATGGGCCTTGCTGCACTCTTGGTTACGAAACTCCTGGGGGATATGCTTAGGATAATTCTCATTTTATTTAAAAACCATTATGAATGGATCATGAGTATATATTTACTAAATGAAAAAATTGTTATGATTATGGATTATATTTATAACTCTTCAATTTGCATTAGGTATTTTACATGTTTTGAATTATTCATTGCAATTCATAAACTGAACTAGTTTATGCTATTGTATAGAAATGGCGCCCAGTAGAAAGAATGTGAACTACAGTAATACGTATGATCCAAAGAGTAATAAAGATCGTATCTTTCATGGTATTAATCCATCATTTATAATTTAAATAGTCTCCCACGTAATATCATCATATGAAGAAATAGTATCATGTGTGGATAAGATAACTAAAGATTTTACTGAGTCTTATGGGTTTTAAGGGAAGCAAGAGAAGAAAAAGATGGAAGAGAGAAATATGGATAAAAGGAAGAGGGAAAAGAAGAATTTTCCCATATTTGATAACTGTGGGAAGAAACACCCCAGAACTTTCCTGAAAGGATTGGGAGTTTTTTATAAGTGTGGAGAGAAAGGACACCATTTACTTGACTACAAGGGTAAGAAAATGGTTTCAAATGTACAATGCATCATTTTCAAGGAGTATGGAGACTACGCGAACCTATGTCCCAGTCATCAGACTATGCCGCAAATGATGCTATTGGATAATAATCAAGTTATGATACTACCACAGATGAAGAGGAATGATTAGAGTTCTTATTTTGATTATGTCATTTGATTGTTTTATCAACAATGTATTTGTTATAATAATTATGGAGTATATAAGGATTGTACTGCAGTACTATTTCATTAAGGACTTGAGATTTTGTGGAAGAATGAAAAGTGACTCAATAGAAGGTTAAATTTTTGGAAAATATATGTTTGAGAGAATGATAAACCATAATATGGTTCTGATACCGAGGTAGTGATTTTAGAATAATACATGATTTATTTTGTTAAATTATATTGGATATTCTTGAATGCCTTGAAACCGATTAAAGATTTGTATATTCCATAATTGTTGGAGTTTACAACATTTTTGGATGGATGAAGTATATCCAGCATTCTATATTGAATAAGGGAGCATGAATGTAATCAATAATTATTATGGTAATTCAGGATGTTTCAGTGTTTTAAAATAATACATGATGAAGGTAATCATATGATATTATGGGGTAAAAAGGATCTACATTATGTTTACCTTCCTTATAAATGTTGGACTGTGAGTTTGGATAGAAGTATTTTGGATAATTCTAGTTTGAAAATAATTTTGGATTGCCATAAAAGGACAACCCGGAGGTCGGACGGCAACCTGTCACGACCGGCAAGGCCGCGAGACTTAAATCCGCAATTGAAGGGCGACAAGAATGTATCACCTACCACTGGCCCACAAGATGTCCTAGATTAAATAATTTAGTTTATTTTAATATGTTCTAGTAGATTAATTATAAATTCGTTTTTTTAACCCCAAACGAATAGGATAAATATAATATTTTTTTTAAGTTCTATTATCTTTTAGAGTGAAATATGAGTTTGTGGTAGAAATTAATTAAAAGATGGAACTCTACTTTTCAAGTATATATTTTTATTCTCCTCTTATTCTATGAAGAAATTAATTCTTATACTTTATTGAAGGGATCTGAAAACAAAATTTTTTTTATCCTAATACTTTATGTTTTGTTGAACCGATGGCATTTTAAATCCTCATAGATTACTGAATTTAAGGACCTAAATTTTAAACTTGTTTAAGATTGATGACCTCAATCACCACCTTTAAATATTTACGTTTTTCCTCTAATTATATGTCTCTAATTTCCACCAATGTTCTCCTAATAGAGATCATCATTTGGTGGTGACCGTTTCATTTCTCTTTTCCTCTTATTAAGACTAAATTTTATTAACCAAATTTCGGATGTGGGGTTTCCCACAAAGATATTTTCTATTTTCAACCATTATTTTTGAAGAAGAATATCAAATTGTGAGGATAAAATTTATTGAAGGAGGCAAGAATTTAACACCCCAAGATTTCATAGTATGTACTTCTTTAAAACAATTCAATAACTTGCACTACACGTAACACCGTGTTCAAGCGCACTATGACTTACCAAACAAGCCGTTCAAAAGAGGTTATGAATAGTATTAACTAAATTTTGAACCTTATATAATCCTTATATTTTTAGAATCCATATTATGAGTTTCTTAGAAATAATGTAATAACAAAATTCCTTTTTTTAAGATAAAAGAAGTATTTTTCATAAATGCACTTTTACCAACTTTAATAGTGAACCATTTTTAAATGCAATATTTTGAACATTTATATATTCAATTTGACTAAATAAATTTATTCTTTAGAATGGGTACATTAAAAATTTACAATGTAAAACCCCACGCTTCCATGGTACGCTTCTCTTTGAATAATACATTAGTGTGTGTTGTACGCAACTTCGAGTTCTAACACACACCACAACCAATCAAAGTAGTCATTATGAATAGTAATACCTACTTTTTAAAATTTTATAAATTTTATCTCTCAAAATGGACTTCATTTTTGGATTCTGAATATCAAATTTAGCCTAGAGTGAAATTTTGGTACCTTTCGGATAACATGTATATTTTGATGAATAGTGAAAATTACTAAATTTTAATTAAAAACAACTTTTTTAATCAAAATAATCGATATTGATAAATTATGAATTTTAGTGGTTTTAAAGTATATTTAGAATATATTTTTACTATTTAGTACAATATTGTTCATTGGAAAAAATTTCACAATTAAAACGGACATAAACAAGTGTCAATCTTTTGATAGTTTTTATCTCTTAAAAACACGCTTTTTGTTTTAACAACGAGAAATAATTTTAAATTAATTTCTGCCACTTATGTGTTTTGAATTTGCAAAAACTGATTCCATATTTGGAATCATGATGTTCAAATTGTGTAAATAGGTGACTTTTATTTTTAGGCATTTTGAATAATTACTTCGGTAAATATTTTATTTACCATGGTTAAAGGGTAAATCCGATAAATAAGGGTTAAAAAATAATATTATAATATCAAAAAATTACCCTAAAACGTGTCTTAACCTTATTGGTTGATACCTGTTTGACCATGGGAATCTTTGGGTCGATTCAGGGACCCCATGGGGCCACTTTTAAGTGATAGGGACACTTTATTTTAATTAAGTTAAAATAAATACAAAAATGACACAAGCACATATATTTTAAAACCACAATTTTTACATATGGTTATATATGATGGATTTTCGAATATAAATATTCATTAGAAAGATAAAACGATTTCCTACATAATTTTATTTTAATTATAATTTTTAGACATTTAATATGTTAACTTATTTCTGACAAAATGGTGATGCAGTAATTACCATAATAGTAAAAAATTAGAATAATTAAAATTATAAATACCCAAATAAATTTAATTTCAGACTTTTTATAAATACCAATAATTTTATAGGTTAATATGAAATGTTTTGATTGATTTAATTTACTTTTTCTAAGTAATCATTCTTTTATGAGTTTAAAAAAACTATTATTGAATATTGTCAAAATTGACATAAAGAGTTTTTAAAACAAATATTATATTATTAATTGGTATTAAATTCCTAAAAATCTAATGATCAGCCAAGAGACTTATATCATGATATTTTCATCATTAATGGACCACTTGGGGGTCTCTTGTATGTATATAGTAATTTTATTAACCATATAATATAATAATACAAAGAGACATTGTAAAAGTGAAATTAATTAACTAAGAGTTAATACTTAAAGATAAGGTTAATATAGTGACCCAAACCTGTCTAAATTCTATTGGAAGAGTGGTTTTCGACCCATCACCACCTTAACCTTTAAATAATCTACCTTGGATCCATTAGAAACTGAATACTAATTTATTATAAAATAAAATTTCTAGCTTTTCCAAAGGTTCCCATCACCCCTCTTATAAAAGGGCACTCCCCTTCTCACTAATTCACACATTAAAAGCCTTTTGGTTCGGCCAACCCCTGCAAAAACACTCTATAAACATTCCTAAATTCATCATATAGGCCTTCCTTTAGTCATAATGCCATCCTAAGGAGCCCTTTTGATCCAATCAAAAGGAAGAACCTGAAGAAGAGGTAATGATTTCACCACCCTTTTTCAAGTTCCTTTCTTCTTCCACTTCTTATATCATTGTTATTACCATTATAAAATAATAAATCCAGTATATTATATATACATTTATGTTATTATAAACATGGTACAACCATATTTCAGTATTCCATCCATACTTTGAATGACATGTCACCAAACGTGCGTACGTACGGCTTACTGTCTCCACGTCGTGGTGTAATTGTTATTCAAAACATTATTATTTGGATGGGTATAATAATGATGTATAATTCATGTAAATAATAAATATAACATGATAATTATTCTTTATATATGATATAACATCCTTTTATATATTATTTTCATATCAAAATAATGATATTGTCGCTTGTGCGTACGTACGGACTACCGTCTCCACGAGCGCGATGAGATTCATTCTCCATAGTATCCATTCAAGTATAATTATCATTTTATTATTTAAAAATAATGTTTAAGGACTTGATATAATTCTCTATATGAATAAGATACAACCTATCCATGACAACCACGGCTTACAAAACAAAACATATAGAAGAAAACGAGTAAGTAAACACCTGAAATGATGATAATACTATGATATTATTAACAAAGCAATGTTAAAAGATCATATATGATATCATATTAATGTATATGTTTCCTGTATAATTTAATAACAATTATTTCACCATTATATATGAGGTTTACCAACCCCCAACCAAGGAAAAGTACAAGGTAAGGGTTTATTTTGCAATCTCTTCATTATCCGAGGTTGTTTATACCTAATAATCTACCGGGATCTCTTTATCATCCACATCCATGTTTCTTAAAAATGTATTTCAAATTTTTTTTACTATTTACTAGAATATTGATTAATGTTATTTATACCCCTGTTGACTTATATAAGTGGTTTATAAAGGAATATTACCGTCGTTTTCCAAACAAGGTCCTTTTAACCTTTTCGACAGAATTAAGGTAAGAATGTTTTTTTAACTTATACGGCGGGTGCGGCTATTTTCCGCCATTATAAAATCTACGAAGCTTCCCTTACAAGCTTAGAAGAAAATTTTCAAATTAAATGTTTTATTTTATAATTGTGTTATTTTTAAATGATTTCAAAAAAATAGACATTTCTCTCAAATATATGAAAATCCAGTGGAAATGTATACGTATTTAACGCAAGCTTAAATTTTTTTCAGAAAACCAAACACTAAAGTGTGGTAGATAGGAAGGGATTGGGCGTGGACCCATCATGGCATGTAATTAGTCTAACAGTCTCAGAATTAGTTATTTTGTTTTCATAAGCTTGCATAATGTTTTCAGAAAAAAACTAGATTATATTTAAGCAAATGTAAACGTAATTATCTTCAAAAAAAATTGCATCGGTAGGTCTCATGAGACAAACTAGTGTCTTGGCACAAGGCCTTGACAAAATCTTATTTGTAGTCTTGGAACGAGGCCTTGGCTATGTGGTTATGATAGTATGGAATTATGCATTCCATCATTATCAAAGTGGTTATTGATATTGCATGTGATTATTCAATTAGTAGAATATCCATGGGAATAAGTAAATGTCATTATTTCATTATATTTTTTCCATACTATGTTGAAGTTTAAGTTTAAAAAGGCTTTTGTATTACTTATAGATTGCCTTAAATGTTGATTCTAATTTATGAATGTTTCCACTATATTTCTTACCCTTACGGAGCGTTTGAGCTCACCCCTTTCTATGTTTTATTTTTCCCAGGATTCCAAGAAGTATATTATGATTAGTATGCAGGGTTAAGACAAGGGAATAATGTCATTCATAAAAGAATTATTTAGGTTTTTTTGTATGTTATGAAGTGTAATGTAACATTCATGTATGTAATCTATTTTCCAAGACTTCTAAACTAATCGGTCCTTTGGGACTTGATTCCTTGTAATCATCCCAATGTATTAAAATAATGCACCGACTCTGGGTAACTGGGGTCGGGGTGTTACATGAGACTCCATAAAAACCTCTGAATTATATCATATCACTGTTGGATGAAATGTTCCCAATGATTTCCTCTATATTCAGATAAATTAGGATAATTATTGGGCTTGGATTCGGGCCGCTACATTCACTTTATTGGGCTTCTGTCTAGTTTACTTTTCCCAGAATGTGTTGCCATGAAATCACATTTCGGTGGTCTTCCAATGAGAATAACCAAGCAATCCAAAAGAATTAATTGTTAATTATATAATGGGAGACTTGAAATTAAAATATAAAAATAAAATCAAGACCAATTTTTGTTTTATGATGTGTTCATATATGTACCATGAAATAGTGCAATTTAACAATGAATTACAATAATAATGTGAAATAATGTTCAAATTGTAAAATGCACTAAAAATGGTAATTATTAATAATTAATCTCATGAATATTATAAATATTTACAATGAATATTAGCATAGTTTTTTGTCTAATAACACCCCCAACTTTAGTTTTTCTAGTCCTGAGAAAAATATATCTTACAAATTTTAAATTTTTATTCCCTTTTCCAAAAGTATTTTAATAAAAAATGATCACCAAAAAACCTTATACCAAACAATCAAGAAACACATCAAAATATTTTAATAAAAGAAAGTTCTATAAGAATATCCCAATCCAAAGCTCAATCCTTTGTTCAAATTCACCGCCATATTCCATCCAATATCAATTAAGCATGATGATGTGTTGTGTATCACAATAGACATGGGGGGATCATCTTTTTTCATGGGGGAAATGGTGGAAGTGCTAGGTGGAATCACATTTCATTATTAAGATGAGTATTAAATTATATATATATATATATATTGTTTCATTTGTTTTTTTTTTGCAATTTTTCAATGGTAATTTAAATTTCACTCAATAGAGTCAACTCATGTAGTAATACTTTACTAATTACTCCTTGGATAAATGACCTTAGGGAACCAAGTGACACCCACATACATAGGAATCATCTAAAGTTAAATTAGTAAAAAAAAAGTCAAATAATCACAAATAGAGATAAAATTACTAACTCCGGGCCAAAAAAATATGGAGTCACGATCCCCAAGCACCGAAATCCACACATTAGGTCATTTCATTGCTCTACACACAAATTTATTGTTTTGTTTTTTTGATTTTTTTTAATTTTATGAATACTAATATTAAAACTAAAATGATCACCAAAACAATGCTATTTATTTTGGGGACTCCAGCAACTTAAACAAATACCCCACTATCCAAAGGATGTGTTTACTGATCTTTTTTATTAGGGTGAAAATATAAACAATGAAAAATCACATTAGACACCTACACCTTCGAAAATTTATGCTCATAAAATTATACATTGATTAAAATCAGAATCAAGGCATGATAAATTATTTGATATTAAATTTCAAAGTGTGCAATGTGTATTATCATGTTCAAGGTTAAATAAATTTTTCCTTCCACACTTTTTTTATTCACACAAAATTAATTATTTTTTCATTATTCTCACCCACCCAAACATAGAATAACACTATCCCCAGTGATTAATGAAAATAAAATTTTGAAGCTGGTAGAAGATAGCAGTTAAAGGAGGATATTAAAAATGAGAATCATGGAATGAAGTCACCTGGTGGTTGTTGTTGACGTTTCGTACTGGTAAAATTTAGTCCTTTGATATCCATGTCACTCGTAGAGTTCCATAGTGGAACAAGGAAAAAAAATCAAAACAAAAAAAACAATATAAAAAGTAAAATATAAGTATATATACAAATATTATAGAATAAGTAAACACTAGAGGTCATATGTCAGTGTAATTTGTGTTCCCCTATCTCACTTCGGTACAAGATTTGAGTCCCCATAGCTTCACCGGTTGTGACGGGGTTTTCCCAACGACCTACGACGTGTCCTTTTAATTTTTTTAATTATTATTATATTTTATTTGTATTTTTATTTTAACCTACAAACACATGAAAATAAAATAATATGATGATACATTGTCTTCTTTTTAAATTTCTAGGTAAGGTATTACACAAGGATCACACCAATTGATAGGGATGAATATGGTGCTCCCCTTTCACTACCATCCATACTCATAATGGAAGAACATGTCAACAGTTTAAGGTACTATAAAATTCAGAGTTTATTGATTAAGTATTTTTTAAAATTTCAAAATAATTCATTAATCCCATTTGAAAAATAAAGACGATTCACAGAGATTGGAAACAAGAAAACCATGGGTTGCCTTCCATGCGGTGATTTTTTAACATCACTAGCTCAACTTATACCCCTAATTATTTAATTATTTTCCTCATAAATGGTTTGATCACACAATTCTTCATCACCTTAATGTTTTTAGACTGGTTTTATCAATGGTTTGACTCTATTTACATTATCTTTAAAGGTTTGACCATTGGTGGGATCTTGGATTTCTATAGCCCCATGTGGGTACACCTTATGAACTATGTATGGACTTGGCCATCTGGAACTCAACTTTCCTAGGTGTAAATGATGTTTTGAACTGTACAAGATAATAGGTTTACCCAGTACAATTTTTTTGGTTTTATTATTTGGTGATTGGTAGGCTTGAACAATAACATTATTGATCCTTGAATTTTCATAAGCCTTCATCATAACTTCCGCAAGTTCATTGAGATCTCATTTCCTTTTTTATCCAATGAGAAGACATAATTCCTTTTCTGAATTGCCCAAAAGGCCTTATTTTCAATCTCCAATAGTAAATTTCATGCAATACCATAAACCATCCTATATGGGGACATTCCTAAAATGGTTTTTAATGCAGTTCGATAGGCCCAAAGAGCGTCTAAGAGTTTTCTCAGCCACTCATTACTAAATGGATTAATAGTTTTCTCAGGAATTTGTTTATTTTCACAATTAGCTAACTCAGATTGACCATTGGTATGTGGGTGGTAAGCAGTGGATACTGTTTGTGAAAATCCATACTTGTCCATGACTGCTGATAATGGACGATTGAAAAAATGAGTTCCACGATCACCAATGATGGACCTAGTAATGTCAAAATCTAGAGAGTATGATTCCTTGAGAAATATAATCATAGTTTGATGATCATAATATATTTTAGGAGAGGACTCAACCCATATTGAGATATAATTGACAACTAAAATAATATAAATATATCCCTTTGAGTTTGGGAAGGGAACCATGAAATCGATTCCCCAACAGTCAAAGATTTAAATCTGTAAAATGGGAGTGAGTGGCATTTGATTATTTTATGTGATGAACCCTACTTGAAGATACCTTGGACTACTTTGAAGAAATGTATAGGATCCCCTTCAGAGGGCGGTCCAGAAGAGACCACACGGAAGAACATTATAAGAAGTATTATTATAGGAATAGTGACCTCCACACGCCTCAATATAAAATAATTATAGGATGAAATCTTGTTAAGATTCTAGAACACATATTCTTATGACTTGGTTAGGTAAGAACCTATAAGGGTATGGATCATCAAACACATAGTTCCTAACATCAGAAATGAATTTCCTTCTAGCTTTAGTCCTTAAGAATTTTTGAATGGCTCCATTAACTAAGAAGTTTTCTATGTCAGCATACCAAGGGCAGTCACTCAAAGTGTATTGGTGTTTATTAGGGGATGAATCAGGCACATAAATTTGAGATAAATTTCCATTAAATTCTAACCTATAGAGATAATCAACTACAAAATTTTCAACACAATTTGTTTCCTTGATTGTGAAGTAATATTCTTGTTATAGAAGGACCCACATAATCATTCTAGCCTTAGAACCTTATTTCTGGAAGAGGTATTTTAGTGCAGAATTGTTAGTGAACATAGTTATGGGGGGTCCTAAGAGGTAGGAACTAAACATTTCTATGGAAAAAAACAACAACAAGTAACTCCATCTCAGTGGTTGTGTAGTTGATTTGGGCATAATTAAAGGATTTCTTTCCATAAGAACATACATAAGGAGTTTTATCGCAACGTTGTTCTAACATGGCTCCTAATGCAAAGTCACTATTATCACACATGAGTTCAAATGGAAGGTTCCAATTTTGGGATTTCATGATGGGAGGAGATGTAAGAGGTGATTTGATGGTTGAGAATAAACCCGCACAGTTTTCTATCCAAATAAATGGAGCACCCTTTACTATAATACCAGTAAGGGGATGAGTAATTGAACTAAATTTCCTAATGAATCTTCTATAGAAACTAGAATGTCTTAAGAAATAACTCAATTCCATGATAGTTTTGGGTGATGGAAGGTGAAAAATAATCTCAACATTGGCTTTATCGACTTCAATCCCCCTACCTGAGACTAGATGGACATGGGATAGTCCCTGTTTAACCATAAAATTGAATTATTTCTAGTTTAGGACCATATTCTTTTCATCAAATTTTGTCAAAACTCTCTCTAAATTATTCAAACATCCCTAAAATGTATCCCCAAACATAGAGAAGTCATCCATGAATACCTCTAGAAGATCCCCTACCATGTCCTAGAATATTTCCATCATGCACCGCTGGAAGGATCCAGCGGAATTTCATAACCCTAAGGGCATATGTTTGAAGGAAAAGGTGCCAAATGGATAGGTAAAAATACTCTTCCCTTGATTTTATAGGAAGACTTCAATCTGATTTCACCTCCAGAACCCATCTAAGAAACTGTAAAGGCCATGACCTTCCACTCTATCATGGAGTTGGTCAATGAATGGTAAGTGGAAATGGTCTTTATTGGAAAATGATTTGATCTCCCTATAGTCGATGCAAACTCTCTAGCCACTACTCACCCTAGTTGTAAGAATCTATCCATCATTATTTGTTATTATAGTGATTCTGACCTTTTTCTGAACCACATGGATTGGGCGGACCCACTCACTCTTAGATATGGGATAGATGATACAGGATTTTAACAATTTTAGAAGTTCCTTTCTCACTGAATCCATGAGATTAGGATCGAGTCACTACTGAGGTTGACAAAATAGATTTTAATCATATTTTAGAACAATCCTATGAGTCCCGATAAGTGGTCTGATCCCATTAATATCAGATAGGGTCCATCAAATGGTTTTCTTATGACTCATAAGGACGTATAGAAGCATCCTCTCATTATCGGCTTGAAGAGAAGAAGAAATTACAATAAGATGTGTTCTATTTTCTCATAAGATGGCATACTTAAGTGTAGTAGGAAGTTATTTCAATTCAAGATCAGGTTTGTTCAACATTTTAGTAGAATATTGGTACATTGGATCAAGATCAATTTATTTTTTAAGTGTTTCAGATAGGATTGATTCCCCATGAATAGAATTTTTAACTACTAAATATTTTTTATCATTGTTATGGAAGGGAATTGGAGTGGCCTCAATGAATGTTGTTTCCCGAATGATTTCACTGATTTTTTATCATAATATTTCATCATCAGAGAAACTTGATATTGATTCTATCCAAGGATAAAAACTTCCTTCATGTAAATAAATGAAATTAATCTCATCTTGAATTAATCATTCCTCAAATATTCCTTGATGTTCTATGGATTCATTGTCAATGCTTCCTATCATGTTCACTTCATGAATATCCTCATATTCCCCAATCTGTGAGTTTTCATTATAGATGTTCATGTCTAGACTCGTGTTTCCAAAGGTGATGGTAATGTTACCATTTCAGACACAGATAACATATTTGATTGTTGTAAGGAAGGGATGGACAAGGATGATTGTTGTTTTCTCCCTAGGACCTATGCCTGGGTGGTGGTCAAGGATACTAATGTTAGCTGGGAAAATGAAATTTTCAACTTTTAAACAAATTTTTTTAAGATCCTATTAGTAACTCGAACACTACAATCAGCAAGTTGAATAGTGATAGATATGGGTTGGAGTTATTTGATCCTTAACTAACAATACATGGCATAAGGAATGAGGTTCACACTGGCTCCTAGATCTCAAAGGGCCTTGAAAACTTTATTCTCTCCTAACTCAACATTGATGTGTGGACATCTCGGGTCATTCAACCTTGGAGGAATGGTCCCTTTAATGGTGTTACTAACATTATCATCCAAAAGGACATGGTTTTTAAGTGAAAGTTTACTTTTAAAAGTGCACATTTCCTTAAGGTGCATTGAGTAGGTAGGAATGGTTTGGATTTCATCTAGTAGGTGAATTTTAAACATAACCTGATAGAAAATTTCCCTCAATGTATAATTCAGTTTTGGTGTAGTTTTTCCTCTCATGCGTTGAGGGAAGCGAGGAGGTTGTTTGATTATTTAGTGTGGTTGTAGTTCCTTCACATTCTCATTAAGGTTTTCAGAATCTTCGGGTGGTTCTTCATCATTTTAATGCATTTTTGAAGCTCTTAATGATTTTGTAATGGGTTTATTAGGTTTTTAGAATGGATTTCCATCTTTTTAAAATAGTCACCACTTTGAGTTGTTCATGAGAGGTTTGTGTGAAACTGGATTCTCCCATTAAAGTTGAGGATGGTACAGTGTGAGTAGGCATGGGTGCCTTCTCAATTTTTATGGTTGGTAGTTAATGTTTAAGGGATGAGACTTCGGATTTCATTTTCTCCATTTGTTTACTCAAATATTCAATGATTGGTATAGGGATAGTTTGGGTAGGGTCTTGTACTGATTGTCTTATCCCAACAGGATACTTTGGTTTTTGGATTAGTTATTGATGGGGTTCCTAGATGGGTTTTTTTATTGGGTAGGATGATGTTGGTATTGGACTAGTTGTGGTTGTAACTGGTTATGGTGTTGAATATTTTGTGGGGGTAGGGGATTGGTCCTTGTTGCTGACCAGGTTATCGGATGGGTCACTGGTCATATTTCCAACGGAATCCTGGATGATCATTATACCTTGGATTGAAAGTGTTTTGGTACTATTTCTTCTAAATGTTAATATAATTGACCTCCACTATTGTTCCTCCTAAAAGGAAATCTTTATTGGAAGTTATGGTAGGGTAGTTTTCAGTCCTGTGGTAATGTTTATCACAAATTGTTGTAAATAGGGTCAGTAGTTTGAATTTGATGGACCTTTCTAATATCGATCTCCTCGACCTTCCTAGTGAGTGAAGCATGTTTCATCCTAGGATTTCCTCCTCACTAAGTGTGTGAATTACACCAGATTTTGGTGGCTTTTCATAGTAAGGTGATGTTCCCCATGTTTTGTCTTGTTTGAACTGTCCTTCTAGATACTCAAAAGCACCATTTGGGGATTTGTTTTTGATGTTTCCATTACAAATCATGTCAATAAAGTGTTTGTTTCCAGGACCCAACCCTTCATAGAAAATTCAAAACAGTTCTGGGATTGAAAATACATGGTGAGTTACCATGTTGAGTGTGACTTTGAACCATTCCAATGTTTCATAAAATGACTCTCCCCCTTTTTCAAAAAAGTTTTGGATTATCTTTTTAAATGCAATTGTTTTATAGTGGGGAAAGAATTTTTTGTATAATTATCATTGTAATTGGTCCCAACAATTTATGGATGATGGTATCAATTTTTTTCTAATTTTTATCTTGATCCTTTAATGAAAAATTAAAGATCCTCATCTTAGCTGATTATATTTGATGTGGGGGACACATTGTTTCTACAATGTCATCGAACTCCATAACATTATGGTAGGGAATATTAGACTCCATTCCATGGAATGTAGGGAGGTGGTGTAGGGAATTGGGTTTAACAATATAGTTGGAATATCCTTGAGAATATTGTCTAATTCATGGGGGGGAATTGGTCTTGAATGTGTGAGGTAGTCATTCATGGTTTGATTAACTACATTCCCCAAGTTTGGGGCTGACTCATTTAGATTTCCATTTTGGTTCCCACTTGGGTTTATGAGTTGGTTTCTATGAAGAACCTCCATTGAAATGGGCTCAATTTTTGACTTTGAAGTATTTCAGTTATTAGGATATAATGGAAAGAGTTATTTTGGTTTACTTGACTCTCCAACCCTAGAACGTTCGCCCCTAACTAATCATTTTGAGTTATCGCAGGTGTATACTGACCTGTTCCAAAAGAAAAAAAACAAGAAAGGGAAAAGATAAGAGAATTTGGGGGAGAATTGTTATATAAGGGAGAGCAAAGAAGATTTTTTCTTTAAGTAACTTACATGGTCCATGGAAATGGTGCCAAAATTTTGTCTCTCCCAAATTTACCCAAGTTATATGGGTTAATCGGTCGCTTGTAGTATAGCTTGGGTTGTCAAATCCTTAGTAAACTAAGAAGAACCTATAGACACACAATCACAAGAAATGTATTATGGGCTATAAAGTGGCCAACTTAGGTTTTTCATAATATGGTTTAAATGAACACTAAGAGGCATAATTTAATTCAAATTAAGAGAATGAGTTGATCCTGTGTTATTGCTTGGGGTAGATTGGGTGAATTCATTTTTTTAACAATTTCAATTTTATTAACTGGAGGAGGATTCATTCAATGAATTCAAACTATCCAAATCACTTACTAGTTAAAGACATTCACAAACACATTCTAATCACTTATACACATGTAAGATCATTTTCATGATCACTTCAAGGTAATGAATCTTTTTAGCATATAAATGTTGGGAGATAAAATTGAAAAAGGAATATGAAGTTTTAAAATCTTCAAATGAAATTATCTATTAAAAGAACTGATTATAAATTAATAGATAATGAAATAACATCCAATCCAACTACTTGATATGACCTTGGATTTACCCAAAAGGAAATTATACATCAAAATATTCTATGGTTTCAATTGAAGTGGGAAGAATACTCATGGGGGGGATTGAAGAAGTTAAAAACAATAATAATAAAACAATCACTCCACCGTTGTATGAATAATTTCACAGGGTTTTGTGTGAATAAAACCACACCTCAAGGAAAAAGTATCAATGTGATATGGGGAAGAATAGAATAATAGTATAATAAGAACTTTTATTAAGAAACTAATATGAATTTGAAAAACATAAATGTGAAAAACAATCTTTAGGCAACAAAATCACATCATAACATTATAATGAAATAAAGCAGAAAATATCCTCAAATCCTTCACCACCACTACCTTAAATCGTGATTTCAAGAGGAATGGGACAAGCTACCTATAGTTTAAAAGCATCCCACTTGAGTATGGTAGGCCTTGGGTGGTGGAAATTAAGGGAGTTTGGACTTCTTCACCCTTGACCTGAAGTGGAATCCATATTGTATAAACTAAAAAGAGTCATTGAAATGACCTTATATTAGGAATAATTATAGTGTTACATAGAATAATAAAATGTATCCAATGATTTTTCCTATACTTATGTAAAATTTTATCCCAAATAGAATTTTTTTTCAATATTTTTGTAAAATGGTGGACTATTTTTCTGGGCTGTAGAATCAGACCAAGAATTTTATCTCAAAAATGGGCCCCCTGTAAAGCCATTAAAAAATATGAATTAGCTCTTGTCACTGTAGGATGAAATGTTCCCCATGATGTCATGTATCTTCATATTAATTTTGAGAATCATTGGGCTTGGATCCGGGCTGGTGAAGTCTATTTATTAGGCTGATGTTTAGTTAACGTTTCCCAAAATATATTGTCATGAAACCCATTTTGGTGGTCCTACAATGTGAATCTACAAAAACTAAAAAATCATGAATTGTTCCTTATATAATGGGATCCTTGAGAATAAAATATAAAAATAAAATCAAGACAAATTTTTATTTTAGGATGTGTCCATATATGTACCAATTAATATTGCACTTTAACAAAAAATTACAATCATAATGTGAAATAATGTAAAAATTGTAAAATGAACTAAAAATGATGTTTATGAATAATTAACCTCATGAATATTATAAAAATTAAAAATTAATATTATCCAATTTCATTTTCTAATCAGGCTTCTTGGACATCAGTTTGGGGCAATGTGGTTGTTAGGATTGGGCAACTCAGTCATTAGTTTGAGGCAACAATGGTGGTTAGGACTGGCATAGCCTGAGGTACTTTTGATACATGGATTTTTTTAGGGCGGGTACAGAGGCCATGAAGCCATGATGCCATGGGGCACGATTTTGGTGGGTGAAGAGTAAGGGTGTTTGTTGTACATTTCCTCTTTACTCCTTTCCTTATCCATCTTATATATAAATTGTTATATATGTATGTTGTTTAACTATTTATGGTATTCTGTGGGTTCCTCATAAACTGATCTATGGAACTTCAGGAAGGTGATGGTATTTTAACAACTCGAGATTTTATAAGATATATTCTTTTTAATTTCTTTCATATCTTCTATTGTACTCTACACCAAGATTATCTTTCACTATATGCAACACCATATTAGCTTGCAGTATACGCAACACTAATCTTGGATCGTGTTACACACAATTTCAAGTTTGTTTGATAGTAGTTATTCTACGCAACAGTGAGTGTATATATATATATATATATATTCAATTTGTAAATTAAATATGGATAGATTTTGTTATATGAAACAACAAAGGAGTCTTACACTACACGCAACCCTGACTTGGCATGCATTACACGCAATCGCAACCTTCCTCGATAGCGTGTGTTGTACGCAATACCGGGTTTCACTAAACAACGATATATTGTTATAATATTATTATGGACTATCCTTTATGAATATTATTAACTAAATTTTAAATTTATAACATTATTATTCATCTTACACATTTTCTAAAACATGTTATGTGAACAAAATAAATTTTTCGGGTAAAATAAGAATTTTTCAAAAAAATGTAGTTTTCTCACCTTTTAATGACACACTCAATTTGAATATAGTTTTTTACAGGTTTATAAGTTCAATATTACAAAATAAAATTCTTCTTTGTGATAAGTATATAAAAATTTACTTTGGATTAAATTTTCATATTATTCTGATAACTTTCATATTTTAATGAATAGTAAAAACACGCTATATTTTAATTAAAAACAACTTTTTTTCATCATAATAATTTATATGGTTAAATTATAATATTGAATGGTTTTAAAGTATAAATATAATATATTTTTACCATTTAATATAATGTATGTCATTATCATTTATTTTACATTTAATTCATAGGTAAAATCATTTCAATCTTTTGCAATGTTTTAACTTTTAAAACTAGTTTTCTTAATAGCGGGATTAATTTTAAATTAATTCCTACAACTTCTGTGTTTTGAATTTTGAAAAATGTATTCTTTATTTTTAATCATAAGGTCCAAATTATGTAAATAGGCTACTTTTTATTTTTTGGCACTATGAAAAATAACTATGGTAATTTTTATTCACTTCAGTTAAAGACAAACCGGGTAATTAAGGGTAATCCTAAGATTATAAAATTACCCTAACACCTGCCCAAATTATATTGGATGAGTAAAAGTAGACCCATATCACCTAAGGGTCGTATTAGATTCATTTTATGGACTTTTGACCATGAAAATAATTTAATTATTATTATTACCAAAGAAAGTGACAACATGTCACTCTCTTAAAACTTATAAGTATAATAATTTTAATTTAGTGATAAACTTCATGAAACATAGAACATGAATATTATCCCGAAATATAAAGAAATTATCTACATCATGAGAATTTATTTAGAATTTTTAGGGATTAAATAAGTGTCATTAATGGTGACACAATAGTGATGCAGAAATTGTTTATTTAGTGATAGACCAATAATATAGTTTTTATTAAAATAACAATACCTATCAAAAGGACCGGAAACATCACCAAAAATTATTGGTCGAGTATATCTATACCCTAATCATCCAATGGTATATTTTTGAAACATTTGGAGCCTTATAAAACTGATTATGACATTTATATTATCTTATTTTAAATGATGTCAAAGATGTCACCATGCTAATTTAATAAATATAAGAATTTAAATTTTTTTATTTTAAGATGATAATTTCAATTAAGAATTTTATTATGAAAGGTATTATATTTATATTCATCATAGAATTTTATTTTAAATTTTTATGCAACAAATAAGAATATTAAATAATTATAAAATAATGTTTTAGTAATTATTTTATTAAGAGATATTCCAAATAAAAGGCATTAAAAATATTGAAATATATACTATATGAACTATTTAATGTGCTCCACTAATTTTCTAGATATATATGATATTTTATGAATATATTAAAGCATTTAGTTCGAACTTATCTTCTGTATATATTTTATTTAAATTCAAACAAATGCTTAGTGTCAAAATTGACACTATTGTTATTTTATGAATATTACATATTATAAAATTGTTTAAAAATCAATGAAATAATTAAAATTTATAAATTAAAATTTATATAGGTGAAAATTTCATAAATTATCCAATTATCGAAATTAACAACACATATTTGATTATTTATAACCATTTATAATTTATAATTTTATTACCCCAAATAAAATTAAATATATTAAATAAGGATAAATACAAATGATGATGTTTAAAATAAAATCAAAACATGTATAAATTTGATTGGTTGATGATATTACAACCCTATATCATCTAATATTAGAAATTTGAAATTTTTGGAGGTTTTTATATGAGGTTTGGATTTATATTGAACTAATGTTTTTGAGGATTTCAAAGGTGCCCCTCTCCTCCCTTATAAAAGGGCACCTACTCCCTCTCCTCCTCACACCATTTTGAGCCTTGAAGATCAGAAAAAATCTACCCATTTCACTTCCTCACTTCCCTATAAACCTTATAGAGGTACCGGTCTTCTCAAAAGACCATCTCTAGTGTCCTAAGAGGAAGTTCAAAGGAGGCACTTTGAGAAAGAGGTAATACCTTCTACCGATTCCTTCATGTTTCTTTCTTTTTATACATCCTCTTATTTAGTGGTTTCATTATGATGTAATAACATCAGTATCCCTCATATACTGATATGTTATTATAAATATCAAACAACCTCATTTCAACTTCTATCCATCCTACAGAAAATGAAATCACAGCGCGTGTGTACATACGGAATACCGTCTCCACGCCGTGGTGTAATCTATTTTTTCCACCACCACCTTACTTGGATGGGTATAATGGTGTAAATAATAACTACATATGATTATTATAAAATCATACTGATTATATGACATTATATCATTCACTCCAATTCCATTCAATAAATATTATAACGATATCATCGCTCGTGCGTATGTACGGATTACTGTCTCCATGACGCGATGAGATTCATTCTCCATGTTAACCACTCAAGAATGATTTTTAAGTATATATAATGAATAATAATGAAATATATGACATGATAATGCTACTGTACTTATGTATATATATATACGTATTTCATCTACTTAATTCCACTCAATTCAATAAGGAATTGAAAACAACGTTCATGCGTACGTACGCCCTACCGTCTCCATGAACGGTGTATTTGTTTCCATTTATCGATCTATTATATATATGTATATTATTAATATATATTATATATAAATCATGTTTTATATTCTGTAATTAAGTAATCATGATCTAAGTAATCATATGAATAATTAGAAGTCAAAACATGGACGACAAATGAAACGATTTTACCCAAAACGCTCTTTAACATGGAATTTACAAAAGAACGGGTAATATAAGGTCATAAGTGAACCATATATGATATCATAACAATGAATATGATTCTGTAATAAGTCAATGAAATTATTTAAATCATTATACATGAGGTTTTGATAAATACGATGCATATCAGACCTAAGTTAAGGGATAATGTTGCAATATCAATTGTTTTATATCCGAGATTGCTTATACGTATGTATTTACTGGGGTTATATTTATTATCCATGTCCAAGTTTTATAAAAATGTTTTCAAGTTTGTTTAAAGTCCTTTTTACCCATTTTTTACGTTTACTACATGGTATGTAAGGAATATTTTTTTTGTTTACCACACGAGTTACTTTTTGACTTTTCAAGCAAAAGTACGAGAATAATGTTTTTTAACTTATATGGAATGAACGGATTTTTACGGTTTCATAATGCCACATTTTCATGAATCTTACTCTAAAAGGTTTTTTTACTATTTTAAACAAAATACTTTTCTTTTAAAATTTCATTGCATTTTGTGAAAAGAAAATGATTTTGAAGAAGAAATGATATTTTCCTCAAGAATTCATTTCAAGTGTTTTATCAAAACCATTTTACATCTAAGATGACATTATTTCATAAGAATATATTTCAAGTATAATGTCTCTGTTATTTACATGGTTTCACTTTTATTATGATGAAATATACATTTGTTTAAGATTGATTAGGTGATGATGGGATGATATTTATGAAACCCATTTTATTCTTTGGGTTATGATGAATGTTTTATGTTTATTTTTTGTAACAAGTAAGAATGATTTCATTATGAGATGGGTGGGACCTATATCTCCCTCCAATGAATTGGGTAAAGATTTATATCTCATGAGATAGACATGGCTGAAATGGAATGTAAATCTGGTTCAGTAATACAGGGCTGGAACGGCAAGTAAGCCTGGTTCAGTAAGGGACTTTATCCACTAAGATGGTCTTGGCAGCAATGCCTTGGCTACTATGGAAATAATATCATGTGCTTAATTTTTTCCACAATTAAAATTTTTATTTCCATGATATTTTATCATGATTTATGTTTCATTATGATCTATTCCTTACATACTTCCATGTTTTATGTCACTGCTCCAGATTTCGATGTTTAAACATTATGTTCATGTTTTTATGTTCAAATGTATATGGTTTGTTTTATTTTCTCTATGCTCATCCTTACAGAGAATTTGTGCTCACCCATTATTTGTTTTCTTTTCCCCGTGATATAAAGAAAGGTTTTAGGTAAGGAAACAAAAGGGGATGATCTTTATAGGAGATATTGAAGATCTTTCACCACGATTAGAAGATTATTGTCTGAGTTTCCAAAGACACTAAACTATTACGGTCCTTTGGTGTATTTCTTTGTAATGTATTAAGTATTACTCAAAAGTAATGTAATGTCCATGTACGTTAAACTTTGGGTCTCTACAGTTGGTATCAGAGGTTCGGTTTAGTCAACCTTTGGAAACTAGGATGCGAGAACTTTAGTGAGATCCCTCGAGATATTTCTAAGGTATGTCTAGGTATGTCACTAATGTTAAGTATAAGTATAGGTTATAGTCCTATAATTACGGTAAAGATATTATAAATAAACCAAAGATGTTATATATTGAAGTTAATCCCCCTTGATTATGATTTTAGCCTCTCACACTATTCTTTTTTGGTTTTAAAAAATGGCTGGAAACAGGTGGATTCACGATAATGGAGGATATGACGGAAAATGGAATGATATTATTCATGAGCTACCAAATGAAATGGAATTTGGAAGGTGAAACATCGTTATTATTCTTAATCAGCAATCTCTTAATATAATCAATAGTCTCAACTTTGGTAAGATTCTTGACTCAGCTAATAAGAGAAAGATGGATTTTAATGATGATCATAAGGAAAGAAAGTTCAATTTCCCTCATGTAAGTCATGTGGGAAGAGACATCAAGGAGAATGTTTCAAAGGAACTGGAAGATTCTTTGCCTGTGGAAAAGAAGGACACAAAGTCAGTAATTGTAGAGGAAAGGGATCATTTAACACCATGGACAAGGATAATGGTATTTCTAATACATCAACAGTGGTTAAATGGTTTAAATGTGGAATGTATGGGCATTATGCAAACCAATGACCTAATGGAAAGTATCATGAAGAGAATCAGCATGGATGTATGGGTAGTATTTATATTGATGATGATGAAGAGACTACAAATGATCTGTGAGATGAAAGAATTGTTGAAGCTTGGTCAATGGTTTAAGAAGGTGGTGGAATGATTTACGTTGTATAGGTAATGGTACTATGGAATAATGTCACATATAAGGATTGTTACACTATTGTTTTTCCTCAAGTATTTGAAATTATATTTTACCGGTAACCATGAAAGGTTATTCAGATATTTGTGGAATGTAGATGATATGCGCATAATGAAGGGATAAGGAGATAATGAGATTTTTTATAGTATTAATGAGCTCCTGACTGATATAAGGAAAACTTTATATCATGGTTTGAGTACATATAAATTTTGAACTTTTGGTATGTGGAAAGATTTAACTATTTATAGCATTCATGTTTTCAATAAGGTTCAATGGGTATTCATTTTTCAAGAGAATACATGATTAAGGTATTCACATGATTGGAATGTGAACAACAAGATATATTTTATGATATATGGGGGATAAATGATGGTATTCACATTCTTGGTAGATGTCATTTCTAGTAATTTTTTTCTTTAAACTATGATCTTGGAAAGAAGTATTTTAGATAAGCCTAAAGATTGGAAGGAATTATGTTGTACATAAGTTATTATTGTTTAAGTCTAGAAATTTTTTCGATATTGTTGATGGAATGTTATAATAGTGTAGTTTAAGAAAAGGGACAACATGCAGAACGGGCGACAACCCATCGCGACGGACAAGGCTGTGGGAATCAAACCCAGAAACGAAGTGCGACAGGCCTTTATCGTCTACCACTAGCCCACAAGAAGACCCTAGTTATTAGAAGAGAGTTTTATTATATTAAGCGGTATGATATATGAATTAAAAGTCCATTTTAGGAACCATATATGATTAATCTCACTATATATGGACATATGTATATTTAATAACTTTTACTATCCTTTTGTTTGAGACAGATGGAATGACCTATCATTCTATCACATGATCGGCTAACAATTCATGGAAGACAAATTCACCATCATTTCATTAAGAGATGATGTGGAAATAGTTCAAGGCACACACAACAGCAATATTGTACCACAGTCAAGTAATTATTTCTTTTAAACAATTCTTCAACTTTAGGGAAATGATCTTGAATAAAAAAAAATGTTGTCCTAGTGGCCTTATATCCGATTAATCTGATGGTACCTTAAATCATCACAAATTTATGGCTTTGTGATTATTGGCTTTTTCATAGCCAAGTTCTCTACCACTCTCAATCAGAACATCATGGTTAGATTTTTCTTCCATATCCATATTTTCACCTATGTTCTGTTATATGGAAACCCAGTGATGATTTAATTTGGGTGATCTTTACGTTTCATACTTTATTTTTTTTAAATTAAGATTTATTATTCCTTTTTACGATGTGGGTTTCCATGAATAGTAAACAATTTATAACCCCGATGAATTTTTAGGGCGAAATTCATTTTAAGGGGGGTATAATGTAACAACCTGAGATTTTATAAGATATATTCTTTTTAATTTCATTCATATCCTCTATTGAACTCTACACTAAGATTATCATGCGCTATACACAACACTGTATTAGCTTCCAGTATATGCAACACTAATCTTGGATCATGTTACACACAATTTCACGTTTGTTTGATAGTAGTTATTCTACACAACATTGAGTGTGTATATATATATATATATTCAATGTATAAATGAAATATGGTTATATTTTGTTATATGAAACAACAAATGAGTCTTTCACTACACGCCACCCTAACTTGGCTTACATTACACGCAATCGCAACCTTCTTCGATAGTGTGTGTTGTACGCAATTTCGGGTTTCACTAAACAATGATATATTATAATAATATTATTATGGACTATCCTTTATGAATATTATTAACTAAATTTTTAATTTTAAAACATTATTATTCATCTTAAACATTTTCTAAAACATGTTATGTGAACCAAATAAATTTTTGGGGTAAAATAAGTATTTTTCAAAAAATGCATTGCTGCCGCCTTTTGATGACAGACCCACTTTAAATATGGTTTTTGACAAGTTTATAAGTTCAATTTTACAAAATAAAATTATTATTTGTGATCAGGATATAAAAATTTACTTATGGTAAAATTTCCATATTATTCTGATAACTTTCATATTTTAATGAATAGTACAAACACGCTATATTTTAATTAAAAACAACTTTTTTCATCATAATTATTTATATGGTTTAATTATAATATTGAATGGTTTTAAAGTATAAATAGAATATATTTTAACCATTTAATATAACGTATGTCATTATAATTTATTTTACATTGAATTCAAAGGTAAAATCATTTCAATCTTTTGCAATGTTTTAACTTTTAAAACTCGTTTTTTAATAGCGGGATTAATTTTAAATTAATTACTTCAACTTTTGTGTTTTGAATTCTGAAAAATGGATTCCATATTTGGAAGTAGTAGGTCCAAATTATGTTGATAGGCTATTTTTTATATTTGGTCACTATGAATAGTAACTACGGTAATTTTTATTTACTTCAGTTAAAGATAAATTGGGTAATTAAGGGTAAAACTAAGATTATAAACTTACCCTAACACATGCCAAAATTATATTGGATGACTAAAAGTAGACCCATATCACCTAATGGTCGGATTATATTTATTTTATGGACTTTTGAACATGAAAATAATGTAATAATTATTATTACCAAAGAAAGTGACAATATGTCACTCTCTTAAATATTATAAGTATAATAATTTAAATTTAGTGATAAACTTCATGAAACATTGAACATGAATATTAGACAGAAATCTAACAATATTATCTACATCATGATAATTTATTTAGAATTTTTAGGTTTTAAATAATTGTCATTAATGGTGACACAATAGTGATGCAGAAATTGTTTATTTAGTGAAAAACCAATAATATAGTTTTTATTAAAATAACAATACATATCAAAAGGACCAGAAACTTGACCAAAAATTATTTTTCGATTATATCTATACCCTAATCATCCATGGGTATATTGTTGGACCATTTGGAGCCTTATAAAACTGATTATGACAATTATATTATTTTATTTTAAACGATGTCAAAGACATCACCTTGCTAATTTAATAAATATAACAATTTAAATTTTTTGATTTTATGATGATAATTTCATGTAAAAATATTATAATGAAAGGTATTATATTTAACTTCATCATAGGATTTTATTTTAATTTTTTTTGCAAAAATACATATATTAAATAATTATACATAAAAGTTTTAGTAATTATTTGATTAAGAGATATTCCAAATAAAAGGTTTTAAAAATATTGAAATAAACATTATATGAACTATTTAATGTTCTCAAATAATTTTCAAGATACATATGACATGTTATGAATCTATTAAATCTTTTATTTTGAACATATCTTCTGTATATATTTTATTTAAATTCAAACAATTCCATAGTGTCAAAATTGACACTATTGTTATTTTATAACAATTACATATAATAAAATTGTTTAAAAATCAAAGAAATATTTAAAAATTATAAATTAAAATTTATATAGTTTATAATATCATGAAGTATCCAATTATGAAATTAACAACACATAAGGGATTATTTATAACCATTTATAATTTATAATGTTATTACCAGAAATAAAATTAAATAGATTAAATAAGGATAAATCAAAATGATAAGGTTTAAAATAAGATCAAAACATGTCTAAATTTTATTTTATGATTATATTACAACCCTATCTCATCTAATATTCAAATTGAGTCATTTTTGGAGGTTTTTATGTGGGGTTTGAATTTTTATTAAACTAATATTTTTTAGGATTCCAAAGGTGCCCCTCTCCTCCTGTATAAAAGGGAACCTCCTCCCTATCCTCCTCACACCATTTTGAGCCTTGATACTCAGAAAAACCTCATCCCATTTCACATCCTCACTTCCCAATAAACCTTATAGAGGTAATGGTCTTCTCAAAATACCATATATAGTGCCCTAAGTGGAAGTTCAAAGGAGGAACTTCGAGAAAGAGGTAATACCTTCTACTGATTCATTCAAGTTTATTTCTTCTTATACTTCCTCTTATTTAGTGGTCTCATTATGATGTAATAACATCAGTATATCTCATATACTGATATGTTATTATAAATATGAAACAACCTCATTTCAACTTCTATCCATCCTGCGGAAAATGAAATCACCGAGCGTGCGTACGTACGGAATACCGTCTCTACGCCGTGGTGTAATCTATTTTTCCCACCACCACCTTACTTGGATGGGTATAATGGTGTAAAAAATAACAATATATGATTATTATAACATCATACTAATTCTAAGTTATTATATCATTCACTCCAATTCCATTCAATAAATATTGGAATGATATCATCGCTTGTGCATATGTACAGATTACCGTCTCCACGACGTGATGAGATTCATTCTCCATGTTAACCACTCAAGAATGATTATTAAGTATATATAATGAATAATAATGAAATATATGACATTATAATGGTACTGGATTTATGTATATATATATGTATGTCATCTACTTAATTCCATTAAATTCAATAAGGAAACGAAAACAACGTTCATGCATACGTACGGCCTACCGTCTCCATGAATGGTGTATTTATTTCCATTTATTGATCTATTATATATATGTATATTATGAATATATATTATATATAAATCATGTTTTATATTCTGTAATTAAGTAATCATGATCTAAGTAATCATATGAATAATTAAAATTCAAAACACGGAGGACAAATGAAACGATTTTACCCAAAACGCTCTTTAACATGGAATTTACAAAAGAACGGGTATTATAAGGTCATAAGTGAACCATATATTATATCCTAACAATAAACATGATTCTTTAATAAGTCAATAAAATTATTTAAATAATTATACAGGATTTTAGGATACGTATGAATCATATCGGACCTATGTTAAGGGTTAATGTTGCAATCTCAATTGTTTTATATCCGATATTGCTTATACGTAAGTATTTACTGGGGTTATATTTTTCATCCATGTCCAAGTTTTATAAAAATGTTTTCATGTATGTTTAAATTCCGTTTTACCTATTTTTTACTTTTACTACATGGTAAGTAAGGAATTTTTTTTTGATTACCATACAAGGTACTTTTTGACTTTTCGGGAAAAAGTACGAGAATAATATTTTTTTAACTTATACTGCATGAATAGATTTTTACGGTTTCATAACGCCTCGTTTTCATGAATCTTAATCTACAATATTTTATTACTATTTTAAACAAAATACTTTTCTTTTAAAATTTCATGGAATTTTGTGAAAAGAAAATGATTTTGAAGAAGAAAGTATATTTTCCTCAAGAATTCATTTCAAGTGTTTTATAAAAACCATTTTACATCTAAGATGAAATTATTTCATAAGTGTATGTTTCAAGTATATTGAATCTATGATTTACATGGTTTCACCTTTTTTATGATGAAATATCCATTTGTTTTATATGGATTATGTGATGGTGGGACGATGTTTATGAAACATGTTTTATTCATTGGGTTATGATGAATGTTTTAAGTTTATTTTGTGGCACAAGTAAGAATGATTTCATTATGAGATGGGTGGGACCTATATCTACCTCCAATGAATTGGGTAAAGATTTATATCTCATGAGATAAACATGGCTGAAATGTCAAGTAAATCTGGTTCAGTAATACAGGGCTGGGACGACAAGTAAACCCTATTCAGTAAGGGACTTTGTCCACTAATATGGTCTTGGCAGCATTGCATTGGGTACTATGGAAATTATATCATGTTCTTAATGGTTTTCCACAATTAAAAGTTTTATTTCCAATATATTTTATCATTATTGATGTTCCATTATGATCTATGCCTTACATACTGCCATGTTTTATGTCACTGGTCTAGATTTCGATTTTTAAACATTATGTTCATGTTTTTATGTTCAAATGTATATGGTTTGTTTTATTTTCTCCATGCTAATACTTACTAAGCATTTGAGCTCACCCTTAATATGTTTTATTTTCCCTAGGATATAAAGAAAGGTTTTAGGGAAGGAAACAAAAGAGGAAGATCTTTAGGGGAGCTATTGAAAATCTTTCACCACGATTAGAAGATTATAGTCCGAGTTTCCAAAGACACTAAACTATTACGGTCCTTTGGTGTCTGTCTTTGTTAGGTATTAAGTATTCCACAAAACTAATTTAATGTCCATGTATGTCATGCTTTGGGTCTCTACAGGTATAGTTTTGTAGTAGAATTATTAGGTTAATACACCTGAGGGAAATAAGGGAATGAGCTGAAGGTATAGAATAAGGTTCAACATCACGCTTAGGATCCAATGTAGCCATAGTAGCCGTGTTTGGAAGTGTTCGGGCCAAGGCTCAAAAAGCATCTCTAATCTAGTCTGGTATATGTCTTGCATGGGATTGATAGAGGCACAATTGGTACAGAGGTGGATGATTAATGGATAGATAGAATTCAGATGATCTTCGATCAGCTCGAGATGCCTCCAGAGTGGAGGGTCAAGCAGGCGACGTACATGATGAGAGGAATATTGAATCATTGATTGGATGTGTACGTTCAAGCTTGCATACGTGATATACTAGCATGGAAGGACTTCGAGGATAGGTTTTTGAGCACTTTTTCCCAAAAAAATTAAGGGAAGATAGAGGTCAAGAGTTTTTGAGCCTTTATTTGGGTGACATGTCTGTCATGTACTATGTATCTACTTTTACTGAGCTGAATCTCTTTTCACAAGGTATGGTAAGCGATGACACCTTAAGGGTGTGGTACTTCGAGGATGGCTTATGACATGACATTAAGGTACAATTAAATTTCTTCAGGTTCACCTTGTTCTCAGAGGTAGTGAATCAAGTACACAGAGACAAGGGAAGCATGCTGAGAAAATCTCGTTTGAGCTGATTAGTGGCTTCAGGTGATGGTTCAGATAGTAGGAAGCGAGGTCAGGATGAGTTCCCATAGGAGAATCCGGCCAAGGACTCAGCTAGACCACCCCATGGCAGTTCATCAGTGGATTTATTTAAGAGTGGGTAGCCAGGGCATGTCCGAACTCAGTGCGATAGGCCTACAAAGGGGTATTGGGCATGGAAAGGTTAGAAATTTGGGGAGCTTCTATAAGAATCCTTCTCAAATAGTGGGCAGGTCGGGACCGAGACAGATAATGGCATCCCGGGTCAATTGAGGATCGGTACCAGGTGAGGGTAGCCAAGGCTCAACTGTATGTGGAGGTTGTCACAGAGACAGTAGGACAGGGATGATGGTTCAGTGGCTGGTGACTGGAGAAGTACCACTGGGATGTCTGATATCAGGTAGTCGTACTTCAGGCCAGGTGCACATCATGGAACTGCAAGAGGATGAGAAAATTGGTTATCCAACGATGGTCTGATGTACACTGTGGGTGTGGCCATGATTTTTTCTTGTTTCCATTTTGGCATGGCCTATTAAGGCATGTCTGGATTCAGTGAATGAGGTACACCACGATTTATTTGGACTAACCAGATGCTGATCTATGGGATTGGAAACATTTTCGGTGCATAATTATATTTATATAATTGTGTGTGTGATGCATGTAATCACTAACATCATGAATACGAGTTACATGAGGTGTTGTGGGCATCGGGGCATCGAGGATGCAGGTTACATGAGGTGCAATGCACCTTATTTTTTTTAGTATCCATGGGATATAGGACCTTGTGAAGGCAGACACCGATGAGATGTGGGATATAAATGGGTGTTCGAAGTGACATGGGAGCACCTTATAAGGTTCAGGGGTGACGATGTGTCATCTGGAGGAATGTGGGTCTGAGAAATAGGTCAACAGAAATTTTATTGATTTCAGTTTTGAGCCAGAGTTTTTTTGGAATATTTCTTCACCACCCATGGAAGTGTAATTTGGGGACAAATTTCTTTAAGGGGGTATATTGTAAGAAAACAATTATTAATCAAAGGCATGGGTTTATTTTTTCCTTCTTTTCTAAGCTAGTTTTTGAAAAAACTAGGGAAACTAGGCAGTTCTATAAATTTAAAGGCAACACACCGTGTACACCCAAGTACACACTGTGTGTATGTTAGGCATGTAATGGCTGACTGTTGACTTATTACATGCAATGTGGTGGCCATTTAAAAATAATCTACTACATGACGTGAAGTGTTCCTTAACACTCCATGTATTTTCCTTTCTATGTACCGACTGATTCCTTGACATGTGTTAAATCATGTGACGCATCTAAGCCATGTGACGACCTGGAAATCCTGCATAAGATGGAGTTCGGACAAGCTACTACACGGCGTGTATTTTTTATGTACACAATATGTACATTTATTTGTATTCTTTTATATGGGAGATCATTGCGTATTGTTTCCAAAAATACCTTATTCTTCCATGTTTTCGGAACTCTGTCGCTCTGGGAGGCCGAGAACATTTCTTCTCCTACATTCTTCATCTGACATTCGTTCTTCAATCCGTCAGTGGGTGTGGGATCACATTAGGAAGGCTAAAAACACACACACTATTATATTATTGTTCCCTTTCCTCACATTTTTCAATTCCATCAAAGTATAATATCCATGATTTGATTGAAATGTAGATCTATAAATATCATATTAGAATTGGAACTCAATGTCACATCTACAAGTCTGAGATAGGTTGAGAATACCTTTTTTGTGTTTTCATGATCATTTAGGGGTTGTGTCCTTTTCACTCAATGTCAGGTATTGAGCGAGACCCATGTTTCTTTATATTTAATTGATTGTATACCTTATGGTATGTCTTCGGGAATTCCCGTATCTTGTTAATGTTGATGGAGTCTGGGTTAGAGGTCATTGCTCATTTGGGGAATTTTGGCTGGGGGTGCCAAAAATGTTATGCTTGATTTTTTTTGATTAAAATGTTGATTTTAAACTGTTAAACCAGGATTATGTTTATTAGAGGCTTTCAAGACCTTATTGATGGTATGGGACAACACATGGCTAGTTCAATTCAACTATTTATACTATTTTTCTTATTAAAGTGATTCTTTTGGTTATATATATATATATGATGCTTGATATGGCATATGATGGAACCTTTGGGTTTTGTTGGGCATGGCCCAGATACTCTTGAGTGATTTTGGTCACAGGTTTGGCTTGGCCTGGATTATTTGGGTGGTTGGACCATGAGATTGGGAATCATGGGTATTATATTGAGGAAGTGTGACTGTCAGGCTGGGCACGGCCCGAGTTAGATTGATGGAAATTCCATAATATTCGAAGTAACATGGTCATAGGGGAACAAGGTGCTAAAGAGGTTGTGGCTTTGGTTCTATATTTGTTGATTACTTCTCACCTGTGATTTTGGTCATGTTCACATAGATGACTCTGTGATGAGGTGGTTTTGATGGATCTTGTGGGTAGAGGCCCCATAGTTGCGGTTAGGTGACTATGGTTTGGGGGTGCTTATTGTGGAATCCATGTGGAAGGTGAGGAGCCTTCAGATTGTTTGGGCGTGCCTTTAGGACATCATTACTTGAGACACAAGGGGTCAGGAGGCACATGGTGTCAGGGGACTATTGCTTGGGCGTGCCTTCAGGATGTCAGTACTTGAGATACGAGGTTTCAGGAGGCCAATGGTGTCGGGATACTATTGATGGGAGTGCCTTTGGGATGTCGGTACTTGAGACAAGTGATGTAGGAGGCACATGGTGTCAGGTTACCTGGCTGATATTTAAGCATTGGTCAAAGTCGGTGAAGCTCCCTGGTGGTTGCTGAGCACCAGTAGAGGCTGTGATTACATTGTTCATCATGTTTTTACCTTCTTTATTGATGAATTCCTACTTAAACACCTATAATAGGTAAGCACCATTGGGTGGTACCCTACTAAGATTTGTCTCACACCCTACATGGGCCCTTCGTGATGCGTGTAGACATTATGGATTTCTGTGCGGGAAAGAGATCAGCTTTAGGAGTTGGGTCATGTTAGCTATTTCATGGAGATTTGGCATTGACCCTGAGGTCAGGCCTAGCTGAAGTTACATTGTTTTACATTCTTTCCTGTATCGGAATTCTTACTTTATTATTATAGATACTTATATTTAGTCATTGTAACCTTTTATATTGACATGTCTGGCCTTTTATGGATGCATGAGTGGGTTGTTTAATAGTTACATGTGGTGTTAAGAATTATTTTATATATATATTCTACTGCACTTTTTTATATATTGCGTCTACTATTTATTGATATTGGATGTGATTCTGCTATGAGGGTCGGGTTTGAGTTTTCTAATTCATTTATTTTCAGTGCATGTTGTATTATTATACTTTGACTAGTACCTTACTTTCCTCCGAGAGGGTATAGACTCCCCACTATACCTGTTTAAACCCTCACTGCTATTTAGCAGCCTTCGGCATTCAGGGATGTGATCCTAAGGTAGTAGCACCATACTCGTTTAGTACTGTTCATGTGGCTTTTTGGGTCTGGGATGTTACAAGCCCCCTTTTTTAGACATTATGAATAGTAACCTAAATAATTTTTCTTACTATGTTAAAGGGTGAATCAACTAATTCTAGTTAAAAATGATAAGGGCTAAAAATGACCATAAAATTACCTAATTTTTTTGTTATATCTCAACTATAACCATTCAAAAGTTTAATATATGTAGTTTTTTTTATTTTTTATTGAATTTTACAAATATATTATTTTATATAATGAAAACTAAAAATTGTCATTCTCTTTGTTTTATTATCATTAAATTTTTTAAATATAGACAATAAGGGATATATTCACCCACAAATATTAATTCTAATGATAAATTATTTATTTTTTTCATGTTAATTTATATCATAGTTTCTATGTTGAAATAAATATCTTATATTAATATGCAACATTGAATAAGTGCTTTTGAAAGCATTAAAAATCCTTAAAATGATATTGGAAACTCTAAAACAACTATTTGATATATTTTTTGTGTTTGATTATTTTTTATATGTAATAAGAAAATATAAATGAGTTTTTTATCCTAATTTCATTATTATATTGTAGTTTTGTAATTCCTAACATGTTAATACTTCTCAAATTCTCATAAAATTTATTTTATAAAAAATAATTTTGTTTTAAATTATTTAAAATTCCAAAAATATATTTATTCATCAATGTAAATTAGATATGGATAGAAATATCATCCGTGGTCCATTTATGGATCAATTTTATTTTTATAGTTACTAAATATACCATTATAGTGTAAAACATTGGTTATCATGGTAATTGTCAAAAAGGGTTATAGTTTATTTAAAAAAAATTCTTTGTAAAAATGTGATCCAAAATTGAAAAAAAATATTACAGGAGATTATTTTGAGTCATAATAATTTCTTTCGAATTTATTATATTTTGAGTCAATTATACGTTAAAAATAATTTTATTAATTTAATATTTTATGTAATTTCCATACTGCCCTTCCCCTATCTTATAAAAGAGAACCACTTCTACTCATTTTTTATTCACACTTACATAACCATTTTGGTCAACCAATCAACAATACTCCCTTATTTAATACCTATTAACCCTCTAGTAGCCTTTTTTTTAAAACCATCAAATGTAATCTATTGGTGTAATCATTAAGAGGCTTTCATAATAATTAGTGTTGTACTTAACCTAACATTTTTTATTTATTTCTTTTTCCACATCAATCAAATATTCACTGACTAGGATTATATAATAACACAATTTTATAAAATATATTGATATTCTATTATGTTAATTGAATAACCTATATCCATATCCAAACTACATTAAATGGGAATGGAATCCATCTTTCATGTGTAAAGTGGATTACCACCTCCCTTACAGATGAAATTCATTTTTTATCACCACCACTCCCAATAGTTTATGATGATATATTTATAATATATATATATTATAATCATGAAATATTCAAAATTTTGAAGATATATATTATCATATAATTTCTTACCTTTTGATTCATTGGAAAATGATAATGTCATTCGTGGTTACATGTATACAACAACCTTGACGAAGTAATTTGATTTTTGTTACATAACCACATCACATGGATTATATATTTAACTATATTAATAGAAATTTTATTCTATGTTTTGTGAAATTATAATTCGTTTAAGGTAAAACAATAATTTCCTTTTTTCTATAATTATCATTGAAGAATGGAAACATTACTTATGCATGCGTACGACCTACCGTCTCCTTTACTATAACATAGTAAATATTTAATAATCATATTTCATGACTAGTTTTAATAGTTAAATTGATTTAAAAAATGATACTTATTTTATGATTATTATTCTAGAGATTATGGATTGATGACCCATTTGACCTTATTCATCCAACAAAATTTATTTTTGACTTACAAACCAAATATCATCGAAATGTTTAATGTGAATATAAATAATTAATTAATTTTATAAAACATAGTAATAAGTGAAATTAGTGGAATATTATATTTTAAAAACATTCATAATAGATTAAATACTAAACATATGTTTATTATCCAGGAGGATGAGGAATGTATGTTACTATTTAGACTCATGGTAAAAGAAATTATTTTAAAAATAATCTTATAATGTTTCCCTTCCAAATATTTTTCCTCCAAGTCCATATTTTTAAAACTATATTATTAATGGATTAGTAGGGAAATAAATTAATTATAAGGGATAATTTATGTATATTTTTCTTTCATTCAATTGTTTTCAAAATTAATATTTTTATGTATTTTATACTGAACATTTAACAAAAAGAAAAAAAGGAATGTTCTATTTTAACACATATGGTGAATAATACATTTAGAACCACTAAAATCATTATGTGACTTTTTGGAATCTTTTAAAAGATTTAATTTTTTTTCAAAGAAAATTCATCATTCCCTTTGTTCATGGAGTTTTAAATGAGGGTTTTTAAAAATATATTTTGATATCTAAAATTGTTTTCCATATGTGTTCAAATAATAATTTTATGAGCGTAATGATATAAATCAAATGTTTCATATATTTTGAATATATTATTTCTCATGGGAATTATTTTAAAGGATATTTGGTTTAATTATAAACTAAGAAATGGTAATTGTGTTATATTTAATGAATTAATTGTTTAAAGTGATGGATATGAGCAATAAAGTTTCTTCTAAGAGATAATCAGAATATTCCTTGTTGTTTATTCCAATTATATCCGTGAATGTTATTTTATATGTAACCGTGATGGTTATTTCTTATATATTCATGGTGTTTGTTTTATGTGTCACCATGATGGTTTTTTATGTGCTACCACGATGGTTATATTATTTTTAACCTTTATGGTTATTCTATTTGTAATGATGAAATGAAATTGAATCGTCAAGTTACCTAGATGTTTTAATTAAGCATTCTATGTGTTTTTAGGGAAATATTATGATCGAAAAATTGTATGAATTGATCTTATATTAAAAATAATCATATAATACTTATTAAGGGTGAATTTCATTAGTTTGTGAAAAATATTTCATCTGTTTTTTTATTTCAGACAAACCATTATGATAGTTATTTTTACTTTATTATTTTCGATGAATTTTTTTATGAAGATATTTGGGAATAAAATCTTATTTTAGGGATAGAAAATGTTTTTTTACATTAAATATTATTTTTTAAAGGAATATTTTTATGTTTATTCATATACAAACTAGTTTTATATTCATTTTATATCTCTAATGAAATTTTTTCTCATCCTACATTTAAAATTATTTTCATATGGTTTTTAGTATGAGTTGGGAAAAGTGTGAGGGAAATATTATAATTAGGAATATTTTTAATGAAAATAATACATGTTTTCTTAAAGAGTTTTATATTTCATGAAAAAAAGCTTCTGAATACAAGTTTCCAATTTGTAATATACGAGATAGAATGTTTGATTTATGACTAAATTCGCTCAAAATAAAAATCTAAAAAGATCCTCATAATGAATGAATTTGATTTATTGTCTAATGTCACTATAAGGTATAATATATAAATTCATACCTTATAGTTGGTAACATAGGAAATATTTAGATAAATTTAAGGTTTTGGATAATGGTAACAGAATTATGTTAAGATATTTTACTTTATGGTTATGTTGAAATTATATATCACTTTTAGATTAATTTGTTTCTTTTTCTAAACTATGTATATTCACAATGTTTTTTATAGAGGAAACATGGAATCTTAAGTAGGAGAAAATTAAGGGGATTATATCCTTATGAATTATCAACCTATAATTTTTGGAATTTAAAGGAAGATGTTTATTAAAATGATTGATATATTTATGAAATAAGTAAATGGTAGGGGTATCCATGTTAATGAGAAGACAGATCTACCATAGAGATACATTACATTTATAGAGAATTTTATGAGACAACATAATCCAATATTCAATGGATCATCTGAACCATTAGTATATAAAGAATGGATTAGATTTCTATAGAAGATATATGATATACAATTGTGTATAGATAATTAAATTTAATGTCATTATATTTTCTATTTTTAAGGTAAAACTGACCAGTGGTGGTTAATGGTAAAAAAATATCAGGGAAAGAGATGAGGTGATTCAAGGGAATATTATGAATTTATAAATATTTTCTTTAAGAAATATTTTCCTAATGTTTTTAAATGTTGGTCTAAAATTAAATTCATGGAATATTGTCAAAAGGATAAATATTCAATGCCAATGTATGGAGAAAATTTCACTTGACTGAAAAGGTACTCACCACATTTTATTAATAGTATTTAGAGGAAAAATAATTTGTTCCTCTTAGTATTGAAGCCAAGACACCAAAGGAAATTATATTACCATAATATTAAAGGTTATGAGAAACCTAGAGATATGATATGATGGTATAAATATATTTGTTGATGATCATGAGTACTTTGAAAACAAGAAAAAAAAGAGGTCCAAAAGGGAAGAAAATGGGAAGAATTGATTAATGAAATCTGATGGTATGAAAATTATGTTTTTAGTTTGTGGGGGATGTGGTAAAGAAATATTGGGAAATTCCATATCAACATTGGTAACCGCATTCAATGTGGTATGATCAGGAATATGGCTCATTATTTCTAGGAAAAGTATCTTGGTAGTTGTAAGGATTGTTTTGATAAGGTGAAAGTAATGTTTTTAAAATGTGGTGAGATAAGACATTATACACATGTCTGTCTAATGAATATCCTGAATGCGTGGAAGTAGCAAGACTATAAACAAAAACGTGTGGTGAAATACTTTCACACTACTTCAGTAGAATTTTATCCCTCAAATGAAGTGGTATTTTGAACATTTCTATTTTATTCAGACTGTATTAATCTCCTGTTTGATTTAGGTTCAACACATTCAATCATTTAGGAGAAATTTTTTGGTATGTTTTAAATTCCAACTCAATAAATTAATCCAAACATTATATTTACATCACCATGTGGATGTAAAAAGAAAAGAATTTATAACAATATATATATATCATTTCCTGTAGAATGGATTTACCCTCAAACCTTGTTGTATTTCCACTATTACACATTGATGTTATTTTGGGTATGGATTGGATCTATCATTACCATGATAAGGGAGATTATATATCTAAAGAATTTTTTTTTTAGAATTATTTTTATTTTGTATAAAATATTGAATTACAATCATTAAAAGCGCAACTGGATGTTGAGGAATGGTTAAAATATTGAAATGAATATTATCAGGAAGATAATATTTAAAATAAGTTAACTATTCATATTAAGGATGTGACATGAGTTAATGAAAATATGGATATTCTCCTCATTAATTTATTTGTGTTTTAGATGATTGATAATTTAAATTTACTATTTATAAGGTTCTTGATGCTAAACCAATTTCAAAATCCCCTAATCTTGTGTTTATAATGGATCTTCTTGAATTAAAAAAGCAGTTTTAAGAGTTTCATGATAAAAATTTCATTCAAACTATAACATCACTGAGGGGTTCTTCTACTTTATTAAAAATAAATTTGGTTTCATAAGATATTGAATTAAATAATGATCTTTGAATAACATTACTATTAAGAATAAGTATCCATTTTCTCATATGAAAGACTTATTTGACCATCATTAGGGAGATCATTATTTTTATAGTTGACCTAAGATCTTGTTAATATATAATGAAGGTAACGGAGTATGGAATTTGAAAATTATCAATTCAGACTAGATGCATGGATTATAAGTTTCTAGTTATTCCATTTAGGTTGAAAAAAATCACGAAATATATTTATATATCTTGTGAATTATATTTTTCAGTACTATTTAAACATGTTTATGGATGTGATTATTGTTGATATATTAGAATATTCTAAAATTAATGGGGATTAGTGAAAATTTTACGAATTACTATAAAAACCATGAACAAAAATAAGTTATGCATAAAATATAAAATATGTGATTCTTTTTTATATAAAATTTCATTCCTTGGGAACATTGTAATTAAAGATCACATAATAGTAAATCTTCATAAAACTAATGTGGTTTATTAGTGTCCCAAAAAAATTATTTAGTTTCACAGTTTCCATGGATTAGAATATTGTTACAAGTGGTCTGTTGAAAACATTTCTTTGTTATCTAGCCCCTAACTATATTAACTCAAAAAAGAGTTAAATTAATTTTTATAAAATAAAGTGATGATTATTTCTAGTAACTGAAAGGATGATTGTTGAATGCTCCAATTTTGGATCTTTTCCCCAGAAGTGTAAAAATTGTTATCTATATATATTCTTCATTGAAAATACGTGGATGTTTCTAGATGAATAATGGGCAGGTAATTTGTTGATCTACATGGAGACTAAAACAACAAGAGTTAAATTATCCTAGACAATATTTAAACCTAGCTATTGTGGTTTTTTATTTTCATATATAGAGATATAATTTATATTGATCAAAGTGTGAAATATATACTTATCATAAATTTTTGAAGTATATATTTACTCAAAAAGAGTTGAAAATGATTCATAGAGGATGGATGGAACTAATTAAGGAATATGACTTCCCAATGTGTTACCATCTTAGAATATAAAAAAAGTAAAAGATGCAATGATTTAGAAAAATAATTATGAATTACCCATGTAAATTTGGGATAAGAAATTTTTTTAACGAATTGATGAATTTTGGTCTATAAATTGTGAATTCTGTAACTTCCACTATTTTATTTATATTTAAGTGAAATCATCTCTATCAGGAAAATTTGAGAATGGTTATAATGAAGATTGTGAGTTATAAAAAATGTATAATTGGTGAATAAGGCTACATTTCCTCAATTTTTTTGATAAATAAGTGATTATCATAGTCGGAATAGGATTACATGTGCCTTTTTATTCCTAGTTGAGAGATAACTTTTGAGTAAATCACATGGTTACCTATTTTTTAAATCTAGCAGCACTAACATGTAAAAAACCATCAAGTTTATTATTGATGGGATGGAATGAAAAATGATATTGATGACTATACTATGAAATATTTGACATTTAAACTGGTTAATGCAATGTAAAAATTATCTAAGGGGATGTTTCAGGCTTTCCCATTGATAAAATGTAAATGGGTGGACATATCCTTGAATTTTATTCTAATATTTATAAATATATATTGTAGTAATAATGTTATTTGGGTAAATATTTATTGATTAATTGAATATAAAAACTTCTATCCTATTCAAGATACAATTTATATACACCAAATGTGTTGACTAAATTTCTAGGAGATGTTCAGGTTTTTGTGATTTCCTCTCTCCATTGTTTCTGATCATGATCTCAGGTTCACTTCTAATTTTTTGGAAAGGCCATCATAATTCATTGGTTATTAAATTATATTTTAGTACACCTTTTCATCCTCAGTCTTATAGATAGTCCAACAGAATAAATTATGCCTTATAATACTTTATTCATTATTGTTTCATGCATTAAAAAGGAGTTTAGGGGCAACACCTCTCATTATATGAGTATTCTTTTAAAAATAGATTTCACTCCAGTATTCAGATGATGCCTTTTGAATCATTATATTGAAGGAATTGTCAGACTCAAATTTTTTGGTATGTTGTTTTGAAAAGGTTTTTTTGGACAAAAATTGGTAGAAATAATGGTTAAGAAAGTGAATATTATTTAGTAACACATGAGGATAACTCATAGTATGAAAATAATTTATTCTTATAACTGGAGGAAGGATCTTACATTTGAGGAATGTGATCATGTTTTTATTAATGTGTCTCCATGGAAAAGTGTTGTGTATTTTGGTAAAAATGGAAATCTTAGTCCACGATTTATTAGACCATATGAAATATTGAGTAATTTTGGATAATTTTCCAATCAATAAAACTTTCCTCCAATTTTATCTTTTATACATACATTTGATTCATGTTTTGATATTAAAAAATTGTTTGACAAATTCATTTTATGTTTTGAGCCTGGAGGTAGTACTGTTGGAAGAGTTCCTTTTATATGAATAAAAACTTATTTAGATTCTTTACCATAGAGAAAATTTATAGAAAGGGAAGGTACCAAGTTATAGATTTTTGAGGAACCATATAATTGAAGGGGAAACATGGAAATTTGAAAATGCAATGAGGAAAAGATATTCACAGATATTAAATAAGTGAGTAAAATTGTGAGGTGGAACATTCCATAAGGTAATAAGAATATAAAATCCAAGGTAATATATAGATAATTAATATTATATTATTTATAAATAAAATTTAAATATTTATATTCATTATAACAATATTTTCTATTTTTTCATTCTATAGGGGAAAATCATTACTTATAACCAAAATAGGGTGTTGTGAATTTTATGGTTTTATTTAAAAGCTTCATTTCCAAATTGTAAATTATAATTTCAAAAATATTCCTTAATTTTCAAATTCATCATTTTAAAATAATCTAATGATAATTTTTTTTTCTCAGAATAATAATTTTTTAGTGAATAGTATTAAATTCTGATTCGTATAACACTACCTTTATTTTCATTTTTAAAAGAAATTTTTTATAGGACTATGACATAAATGTAACAAAATAATAATCATTTAGATATAATATAATTAATTAAATTTTAACCATCTCAATACCTGATTTTTTATAACTACATTTTGGGATCTAAAAACACATTTTTTTAGAAAAAAAATCACCATTTTCCATTGCATTTTAGAGGTTTAATTGGAAATAAAATTACTCCACTTATATAAATTAATTATTTAGAAAAGTGATTGGAATCATGACTTCAAATTTTTTTTAATATTTCCCATTTATTTTTTAACTTTATAAATATAAACCTTAGTAAATTTTGTAACCATGGTAAAGGGTAAATTGGGTAATATGTTTATAAATAAAATGAGAAGAGCTAAAAAATGACCCTAATGAATTCCCAATTTTTTTTTGTTTATTGTATCTCATCCATAATTATCAAAAATTTATATATATGTACATTTTCTATTTTTCCTATATTTTTACCTTTATATTATTTTTTATAATGAAAAGTAAATCATTTCATTCTCTTTCATTATTATAGTAAAATTTAAGAAATTGGGGAAAATATATGATATTTTTTGTTATAAATATTAATTTAAAAGATAAACTATATATTTTCATCATGTTAATTTATTTATATCTTTTAGGGATGAAATAATTACCTTAAACGCTTATAAAACACTAACATCGTGTTTTGGAATGTAGTAAAAATCATTAAAATGATTTTAAAAACTCTAAAATAAATATTATTTGACTGGGCTTTTGTAAAGACCTAGAAATTCTGTGGGAATTGTTTTTTAAATACATGGGAATTTTAAAAGTCTGAATTTTCTGACGGTGCTTGATTTCGAGGACCGGTGTGCCCGAAAAAAATTTCTGACGTTTTGTTCTAGTATGTTCACTGAATGTATGTGTGGAATTTTATATCTTTTGAACTGGTGCTCAGAATTGAAATCTAAGGGCATCGTTGAACTCATAACGCCAGTATTCACTTAAGGATACCTTTACAACAGTTTCCTTTCAACGTGAATAGAATTTTTTAATTGGTGTTTGTAACAAGAAATTAATAAAAATATGTGTGACATATTTTTATTTAGGTGGTGGTTAATTTCTCCAAAGAGAAGTGAGAGTTGGGGACCACCCCCACATAACCTCCCTTGGGTTGATATTATATGTTGGGGCCCACACGAGCTCAAACCCCTCAACTCCCCTTAAACCCCCTTTTAACTCTTGGACATCCCATTAATGTGCCAACACACCTTAGTAATTAATTTTTTTTAATCCTTTGGAATTCTTTCCAAATACATGCATTTAATTAAATGAAACAACTTAATTAATTAAGTTGAGTTTATTAATTCTTTTTAATAGATTATAAAAACATTAAAATAAGGGATGAGTTTATTTTATTTTGGGTTGGCATAATCGTTGGGAGTTTTCTTGGAAGAACACTATTCTCTCGACGAAGAATGTTGTTTCTACCGAAGAACAACGACGCGTATACTTCATTTCCAACAGGGGAAAGCAAGGGAAGACGCCACCCATGAAGAATGTCACCAATGACAACGTCAAACCCTCCAACATTGGCGGAACGACGTTCATCTTCTGCGAAATCCATCTTCTTTGACATGTCAATGTTCAATAACGATATACGAGGTAGGGGAATTTTGTATTAATTTTAAATATGAGATTACACCTTCATTCTTCGTCAAATAAAATTATTGTTAGGAAAACCAAATGATATCATATGCTAAGGAGGGTTCGTACTGCACAAACACGGCCCGACCCACCCTTTTGTTGTTTCCATTTGATGACATCGGAGGTGGAGCCGAAAAGGCATGTTGTCATCGCACCGCACTGGAGAATAATCAAGGCTAGGAGGACTACATCAGATGGAAGAGGAACTGCGGTTGGAAGGGTCGCAGCAGATGAAGAGGCGTGGCGTCGTTGCATCGCACTATAGTGCTGAAGGCCATGGCCATGTCATGTCACGGCGGTGGTGGACCGACACCATCATGTCGGCCACTTGGAGGGAAGTTGCGGCCCGCATCCGCAGGCCGATCGGCTGGAAGAACCGACAGGCCACCTGTCGGTCGGGCTGGAAAACCGTAGTGCCTGCAGGCGCCGCGTAGAGGAGATCGCGGCCCACAACTGCTGGCTGCTCAGCTGGGTGAACCGGCCGACCACTTTATGACTGGGATGGAGAACAGTGGGGCTTGAGAGCTCTGCATGGGATGAACAACGGCCTGCAACGTGGGCCATGTGCGCTGGGCAGGGAGGGGGCAGTGCCGGTTGGAACCGCCGGGAAAATGCGACCGACCTGCACTACGGTCCGGGTCCACAGGTGGGCCGCGCCCCACCGGGCTGGTCCGACTCCCCAGCTGGGTCAGACCCACCAAGCTAGGCTGGGCAGACCCCCCAGTTGGGACGGACCCACCGAGCCGGGTTGGGCCGACCCGCTAGCCCACTGGGCTTGAGGGGTCGGGCCCGACTTCGCTTAAGTACAAATATCTTCTAGATCACGGGTTCGATCGACGCTATGTTTGCGGCACTGGGACCCTTGTGACGAGGCTGTCCTTTTGAAATAATCTATGTGAGTTTTTTTTCAAATTAGGGAAATGACTGAGTTTGGATCGAGCGTAAATCCAACCAGGCCCATGGAATGGAAATGCAAATAACTCTTTGATCGGGTGTCCGATTGACGCACCGTCTGTCGCGTTGGGTTCCTTTTGATGAGACAGAACTACGGGATACTTCAACTCGAGACTTTTTTATAGTTTATGTATCGAAACATGACTCGAGGAACAGACCCTCCAAGAATAGAGCGTGCTGTGTGCGGGAACCCTAGGGTAGGCTGCGACTCAGATGACAGGATCCTCCGTGGGTTCGACAGTGATGACTTCTGTACCAGAATCTTCTGTGGGTTTGACAGCGTTGAATTCTGACCAAAATCCACTGTGGGTTCGACAGTGATGAATTCTATACCAGAATCCTCTGTGGGTTCAACAGGGATGACTACTGTATCGGGATCCTCCATGGGTTCGACAGTGGTGACTTCTGTATCAGAATCCTCCGTGGGTTCGACAGTGATGACTTCTGTACCGGAATCCTCCATGGGTTTGAAAGTGATGAATTCTATACTTGAATCCTCTATGGGTTTGACAGTTATGACATTTGTTCCTGTAATCCCTGTGGGACAGACAGAATAGCTGGTCTTGAATCCAGTGTGCGCCCGAAAGCTTAGCTGGTCTTGTATCCTGTGTGACTCTGATAGCTTAGATGAATCAGTGACTACATCTGATCGTCTCTATCACTCTATAAAATATGTATACCTATGTGAGTTGAGTCTTGAATTTCAATCATTTATCTTCAAGGTGATTGACTTTACTTCCTATGTGGACTGGGTTGTGCTTGGGCTCAAGAGATGGCGTCGAACTGTGATTGGTAACTTAGGTATATAATTGGGAATATACCTATGTAGGGTTGTTTGATACTTCATGATTGTATCTTTATTATTTGGATTATCCTTAGTGGATTATGGGAGACCTTCGACGGTATCGGGGTCCCTACTGAGTATCGTTATACTCACCCCTGCACGGGTTATGCCCCCACTTCGTTGTGTTGGTTTCAGATGACAGACAATGCTTATTGAGGTAGAGAGTTGTAGAGTTGAACGATAATCATAGGTGTACCACTTGGCGTAATGTACCCAGAGCAGACGGATGGACCTGGGGTTCTGAGGAGTCCATCTGTACCCACCCTTCAGGTGGGATTCCTTGAGGATGACTCAGTAGTTGATGTTTTACCTTTCTGTTGTTGTACTAGTTTTACAGTTGTTTGTAATTTACTGTTGGGCTTGTATATCTGGCCCCTTTCCTTTCACCACTTTCTTTTGTATAAAATTTTACTTAGTGTATACTTACAAATGGGTACTCTGTTGTTTTGGTTTACTTATTAAAGGAAATTCCTTTCCTTTTTATCGGGAATTATGCCTTTGGTTCTAGTCGCTAGCCCCTGGCCTATGGAAGGCGGGCTTGGGATAGTCACAACACGGGCCCAAAGGACGGGTCATGACAGTTTTAGTGTTCAAATATTTTTTATATAAAAGTAAAATATTATTGAATTTTTTATTAGTTGGAATCAAATTTATTTTCTTTAGTAATTATATTTAAATTAAATGAATATATAAAAAAATATTAATGTTATTTTATAATAATAATGATGGTTTACCTAATTATTTTAAGAACAAAATAAATATTTTGTTAAAAAATGACTATGATATGGTCAAAAATATAATCCATGTTCCATTTAGGGACAACATTGCTTTTTATAGTAACTGTAATTACCCCTATTGAGTAAAATCATCATTATCATGGTAATTGTTAGAAAAATGTTCAAGTGGACTAAAAAAATATAATGGTAAATATTTGATGAATTTTTTTAAAAAAATATTATACTAGTGGATTTAGATTCATTATCATGTAATTGTATAATATTTTCAATTTTAATCCATTTAAATATAAATATAAATTTATATAAACATAATTTAAAAAAAATTCTTGAGTATTCAACCCTTCTCTTATAAAAAGGAACCTCGTCTCCTTATTTCAACATACTTGAATAACCATTTTTATCCTCAAATACCTTCCCAAATAAAATATTTACATCCTTGCTAACATCTTAATAATGTTGTATTGATCATAAAACCATGCTTGGGAATATTTTTGTGTAAAACTTAAGAGGTTATCTGATGAAGCTGCATAGTCATTAATGAAACATATTTGTTTCATTTCTTATTCAAAATACTTCAAATAATCATTAACCAAGATGTTATTTTTAAATATTTATCTTACAGATATTTATATTTTATTATGTCAATTTGATAAGCTATATCCACCTCCAACATCCAACAAATGGGAGATGAATCCAACATTCTTCTGTACAGCGTACAACCACCTCATGATCTTATGATATTAAAATTTTACCTCCACCTATTGTGGATGGTTATAATGATGGATTTTGTGTTTGTAAATTTGATATTAACAACATAGTTTTAAAATATTAAATTATAAAATATCATATTTTTTTACATTTACATTCATTTAAAAATAACAATGCCATTCATGTGTACACGTAGATTATCACATCCACAAAATGATGGGATTATTTTTCTAACACCACATCAAATGGGTGATTAATATAAGTTTATTTTATGAAATTATCTGTTATATATGATATATTTATAATAATTCAATTATATAATAACACTTACATTCTAACCATAATGGATGTTTAAAATGGTGGCTTTACTCAATCATACGTACCACCTACCAGCTCAATGATTGTAACATAATTTATTTTTAATAATAATATTTAATCATTATTTTAAAAAATTAATATTTACATATAAAGATTATAATTATTTCATGTTTATTATTTGGTATATGATCTAATATTGACTTATTTAATCATAGTGATCATACCAAATTCATTTTGGACTTATGTAAGTAATATCACCAAAATGTATGAGGTGAACATAAATAATTATGTAGTTTTATATAACATGGTAATAAGTGAAATAAAATGAATAATAAACATTATAGAGGTTTTTATGAAAGTAAATAATTAATTTAGGTTTATTTTTTTGGGTGATATAAAATGTACATGATGAGCTAGACTCAAGGTAAAGGACATTTTTTATAACATACTCTTTTATTTTTTTCATTCCTACTATTGTTCTTCCGTTTCTATATGTATAAATTTATGTTATGGATGGATTTATATGTTAGAAATAGTTATAATATTATTTTTATATAACTTTTTATTTATTTAAATTATTTTCTAAAGGAATGTTTTTTATGTAATGTTTTGACAAAAAGAAAAAGGGATGTTATATTTTAACTTACCTAGGGAAAATTAATTTTCTTGAAACCATGACAATTATTTGATTTTTTTCTTCCTTTTCATTCCTTTATTTTTTTCCTCATAAAAATCCTCATTGCCTTTTTTCTTGGTGTTTTAAAATTGAGTTTTTAAATTGATATTTTGATATCTATAATTGGTTTTCTTATGGGTTAAAAGAATATTTTTATGATTACAATATTGAAAATTTATGATTTAATATATAATTATTATGTTATAATTCTTTGGAATCATTTTTTTGGATGGGTGATTATTTTATAAATAGATAATGGGTGATCCTATAATAGCTCACCAATTTAATTGGAAAAGGGAAAGAGTTAAGTGATTCAGTTTCTCCTAAGAGACTATGGGAATATAATGTGATGATAATTATAATTATAAAAATTAAGGATATTAACTATGATGTTAATTTTATTTGTAATCATGATGGTTATTTTATGTGAAACTATGAATATTATTTTATGTTTAACTATGTAGGTAATTCTATTTTTATGAGTGATATGAATGTTATTCCTCAATATACCTATATTTATTATTTATTCATGGTATGGGTTTTTATAGATATATTTTGATTATAAAGAGTTATTTAATTGATCATATTTTAAAAAGAAGGGATATGATACTTTTGTGGGTGAATTGTATAACTTTATGAAAAAATATGTTTGTGTGTTTTTTATGATTTCAAAGAAAACATTATGTTTTTTATTTTTTTCATTTAATATTTCTTATAAAATGTTTTATTAAAACTTTTTGGGTGAGAAGTTGATTTCCTGGGAAATAAAATATTTATTTTAAGCCTGAATTTTATTTTGATACTGGAAAATTTTCCTGATTATTCATTGATATTAGTTTCTTCAATTCCATTTATTTACATAAATAAAATTTTTGGGCTCAACCCATGTTTAAAAAAATAATAGGGATTTAAGGAAGAGTATAAACAAGGATGAGGATAAGGTCAAAATTTTACAGATAGTTCCTTAAATGAAAAAAAAATTCAAAAGTTTTATATGGTGGAAAAATATTTACTAAATAATAGTTTCCATATATAATATTTGAGTTATTATGTATGAGTTAGGACAAAATTAAATAAAACTATAATCTTGAAAATATCCATATAATGAATGAAAGAGAATTATAGTGTAAATAATACAGATTGTGTATTCTATAATGTCAGGTACTTATAGTTTTCCTTTATAAACATACTAATTAATTATCTAGAATCTATATAGACATGTTTGAAATTGTTTATTGATGAATTAAATTTTATTTTTATAGAATTATATTTTTAGAGATATTCATGAAGAAATTTTGGAATTTGAGATATCAAACTGATGGAAATATGAGGATTTAGTCATTAATATTATCTGAGAATTTTCCAAGAATATTAATGATGATTATTTACTTCATTATTAAATGTTCTATCAAGTTCCAATCTATATTTTTCATTTTTTTAGAATGATTAAAATTTTTGATTTGCATGTGGAATATTATCATGGAAATAAGCACAGAAAACATTAAAGTAATTCACTAATGTTACATGCACAATTCATACATTAAGAAAAAGAAATATGTAATGATATTTAAATTTTACTAATGATGCGTATTTATAAAATAATATATATACATTTAATAAATCATGTAAATGTATGTGTGGTAAATAATATTTTTAAACTACACAAGTCCAACATGCTCCTTATATCAACTAATTCTATATGTCGGACTATAATTGTTTGACACCTTGCTTCTACAAAGATCTCCATTTCCCATACTTTTAGACATTGAGTAGTTATTTATATTAAAATTGTTTTGTGTGATTCTGAAATGATATAATACCCATTAAAAGGTTGAATATATTGTTTTTACTCCTTAACAAAATTAATGATTTGGGCTGTGCCTCCAGGTGGGAAAACGTCATGGTAATTCTAGTTCAACCATAATTTTAAAAATTAAGGGGAATCATGTGTGACATGGACTTGTTAAAATGAAATCTTTGTTTCTACCACAAAATAAAATGAACATTCCATGTTATTATTCTAGGTGTAATAAAAATATATTGTCTTTTTTTGTACATTTAGGTGTTAAAAAATATGTTGTGTTAAAAAATAAGTTGTAATAGGGTTGTGATCTCCCTTCATAATTCAGAGATTCCAATATAGTGGGTTCCATATCTATCAGTTTCTAAGAGGGGTGAAGAGTGGAGTAGAGTCATTTAGAACCAAACCACTCTATAATTATCATATGCCTATTTATTTTATTTCCATTCCATTAACATTAAACCTATTTTATAATATTAAAATTCAATAAAATAGTACTATTCACACCAATCATCGTAATTCATCCATCTTATCTCTAGACCAAAAAATGGATGCATAGGTTTTCGCATAGATATATATATATATATATGAAAAAATTTACCTGATTTAACCTCCTAGTGGAAAATACCTCATGTAATATGATAATAACATGTTTGAATGATGGATGGATACAACAAAGAACACCTCATTTTGATGGTATTTTCTATTTATACTAAGAATATCCAAGGGATGAATTCCTAATTAATGTTAACATTGATCCATATATAATCAGTGAAAGCCCTAAAATCTTATCGAAGGTGGTCCTAAATCAATTTTTGGTAATAATGTAGTAAATAATGTGTTGAATTATATGGTGATAAATATTTTATATTTTCAAAAAATTAAAACTGTGTATAGTCATGTATTTATATGTAAATATAAACATGACATATAGAAAATCCACCAAGGTATATATCAGTGTGTGGAGAAACTAATTTGTAATAATATAGGCATGTATGGATGAATAAAAAAATGTTTTTTTAAATCTTACATATATTTTCTATTAGTGATAATTGTATGAGTTCTTTCGAGTAAATTCTGAAACCCATTATCTTTATAAAAGAGAACTTACTAAATTTAATAATAATTGGAAAGTATGAAATGGTTCGTATAAATGAATGAAAATACTTTAAGAAATATAAAAATTATGGCATTGTTGGGTAATTATAAAAATACAATTTAGAGCGTAAAAATATTCCTAAATAAGAAAATATAGGGAAGAAGGGAATTTATTTTAAGTCAAATTGTTCTACATACTATTCTGATACATAGATAATGAGATTTGATGGGAATGTTATTACACATTTCAGAAAGAGAGTATATAGAAGAAATAATGTTTATTAATGATGATTTTAGAAACAACATTCCTAAAAATGATTTCAAGGTGAAAAAGAATGGTAATTTATTTTTCCAATGATGTTGATGATATAATCTATTATAAATATGGAAAAATGGAGAACAATAATCAAAATAACCCAATATTAAATAATTAAAAAATAATATAAATAAATTAAATAATTAAATAAATGAAATTAAATACATATAGATTTTCACTAAGGACTTGTGTTATGATTAAGAATATGGAATAGAAATGGATGCGATAAATTTTTGGTTAATAGATTAGTTAAATCTGGAAATTTATCATAGAAGCATAAAAATGATTTATGGTTTATATAAATTTATTCTCATGACATATGACTGATTATATATCAAACATTCCATCGTTAATTAAATAAAATGTTGGTAATATTACTTTTGTGGATAATTCAAGAGGAAATGTAAAATGATTCATTAAGGTAGTAATTTTATATATTCTTATTATTGAAAAACATTATATAATGATTACCAAAAAGTTATTTAATTTTAAATTCACAAATATGTGATTAATATAATTTAAATTAAAAAAATGATAAATTATTTATATTTAAATATATATATGTTTTGTTTTATGAAAACCGAAAAGAAAAAATATATTTAATTATTTTTTTTAAAATAACATATCAAAATATAAAATACGAAATTTTTATACAATATTACATAATTTTGTGCAATAGGATTTTGGTAAAAGGTAGATTTAGGTTTATTAAAAAGATTTATCAGAACCAAATATGTGTACATTTATCTAAATGATAAGATGACAACACCTCTTCTTGTGGATCGTAATTTAAAGGCAAACAACAAAGTAGTTTCTACATAATTAAATAAGTAAAAACATTATGGGATCATGATACTATTAATTTGGATCTATATAGTCCTATCAAACCTAATATATTTTTGTGGTAAGAGTTATTATTTTATTAGTAAGGATAATTTTACAAGATAAAAATCTATTTTTTCTTACAATGAAATATAAAAAATTAACTATATTTATCAATTTTTGTAAATTGGTTCAAAATAATAATGGAAACATGATTAAATATATTATAATAGATCATGATGGTAAATTCCAAAATATATAATTTTTCTAGTTATATGAAGAAAAATGATATTCTAACAACTATTAATCTACTAAAAACCACAAAAATGGTGTTTTATAATGAAAAAAACTCATTAATTAATAGAAAGGACCATGTTAAATAAGTTTAATATACATTAGTATTTTTGAATATAATCTTTGAAAACAAATTTTTTAATTTACTATTAGAATTATCTTGAAACCTTTGTCAAAGACATAAGGACACATTCTTAAACATAACAAGTTCTAGAGTCATTAGAAAATAATTTTTATTCTTATGATCTATATGATCTTTTTGGGTTTATTATTACAGATAATTAAGTAATAACCAGTAAATAACAAAACCATATATTATAAAGTGGACACTTCAGATTAGTATCCCTTTTTCTAAAGATAATTTTTTAAAAAAAGATTCATGTTGTATTTTCATATCCCATCCCCACAATTTTTACCTTTCCATATTCCTTGTCTTTATTCATTCTTAAAATCCAATTAAAAAATATCAAGAATGGGATGATAACGAAAATATGAGCATGGGATATGAAATTAAATAAAGAAACACATAATTTATTAAAAAATTTCCATTCAGTGAAATACAATAGTATTAGATCAAAATTGAAATTTTCTTACCCAATATAATTAAATTCCCTCTTGAAAGAGATTAATAAAACATTTCATAAGATTATATAAAGAAAAAAAACACATAAAGGTTTCATATAAGTCAAGATAAACTCATGAAAATAGTATCATGAAGTAATACTTTTCATCCTTAATAAGTAGTAAATAATTTCCATTGAAATAATCCCATTGAATAAATTTTTTAATATCAATATTATCATAAAACCCATATAAATCATAGATAAATCATTAAATTATCTTGGGATGTTTTTATATATTGAATTAATAAAAATTTAATAACAATTCAGTCAACTTACAAACATTCCACACTTACAAATGGAATAACCATATGATTAACTTCCATACCCAATGTATTTGATGGCTATAACTAACCCACCAGTCGTTGATTTATCATGGAACCACTCATTACCTAATTATCTATTATTCACCCATAATAAGGTCTGTGAATAATAAAAAATCATGACTCATAAAATCATGAAATTTTTAACATTCCACTCATAAAATTTCATTTTCACTCATAATAAAACATTTCATGTTATTGAAATATTTAATCCATTTTGAAATCACATTTTCAAATGGAAAATAACCAAAAATGGAAAGAGGGGTTTATATTTATTTTAATAACATGAAAAATATTAATAATAAAGATATCAAATAATTTTCATGGTAGATGAGATGTTTTTTTCACCATATACATTAAATAAAACTTTCCTTTCTTTATTTTTAATTAAAGTCCAACATTTCATACATTAAATGTCAAAATATTACCTTTTGAAAAACATTGAATAAAATTCAAAATAGAATTAAAATTTATTCTATAATAATTTTATACCCGTGTGAAAAAACATATAAAAAAATTTAATAAATATCATCATGGAGGAATATATATTCAATTTATATCATTAAAATTAAAAAAAATTTAATTCAATGTGTCCCATACCACTTTGAAACATTTGAATCATAAGCCCTGTGACCGAATAAAATTTAAAAATATTATATATGTTGAGAATAAATAAATTAATGGTATTATATCTCAAAAGGACATTATATACACCTATTAAGAGAAGGTGGGTTTATAACATAAAAATATGCCTCAATAAAAGGAGATTGAGATGAAGTCACTTGCATTGAGTCTGACTTGTTATGTGTGTCATTATCATCTGGAATAATAAACTTATGTTAATTATTTACATTATTGAGAAAAATTTGAAAGTTTATTATTACTTTTATTTCATTTATTACAATGTTTTAAACAATTACTTAACCTATTATGTTTAGGTTGTATGATTTTAAAATATTCATCTTATGTGTGAAAATGACATTGGTTGGTTAACTATTGTCAAAGAGGTCAGTATTTTTGAATATAATAAATATTAATAATCAAATAATTATTGTACTAAATATTTAATTATACTTATATATATCATTATTTCTTATTTTTTTGATTAAAAAAAGAATAATAATCACATTTCCTTGAGGAGGTTGTAGTCTGCACGGGCACACATGACATTATCACTTTTTCAGTGTGTGAAAAGGTAAGAAGGAAAGTGAGATATTATATTTAAAAAAGTTAATTATGTCATTAATATCATAAAAAATTTAATTCATATAAATTTTTTTTATTAAACCCATCTTTAATACATTCCATTTAATGAATGACCAAATCACATCTCTTTGAGGGGGTGGTAGTCCTCACATACACGAACCATGTTGTCATATTCACACAAAATCGAAAGAATGATGGTATGTGTTATATGATAAGTCATAGAGCATAAATACATCATTAATATAATAAATATCATATAAAAATAGTATTTCCATCATTATTCCGAACCTTGATAGTGGTTAAAGGATGAATGAACAACATCCGTTCGTGAGGTCGTAGTTTGCCATATACATGACTCATGATTGTGTATACCATTTGATGGAAGTGAGTAATGGTTTAGTTCACACCATTAACATAACAACATTTAAGTACATTGAAAATAATAAGGTTATTATATAACAATTATATAAAAATAATTAAATGATTTTAGGAAATAAAGAAAACAAATTAATCATTGATAAACATTACCTCTTCTTTGGGTAACTCTTTTTAGTTTACATTGAAGGACTTCCTTGGATGGATTTATGCCCAATTATAGTCTAATAGGATGAGGATAAGGGTTTTTTAATATATTTTAATATTTATTTTTATATTCAATTGTCTTGAGATGTGTGAATATTGGTTGATAGGTGGTGTCCTTTTATAAGTAGGGGAAGGAACACACTTTTCGTTTTTGAAAATAAGTTTTCTGAAACCAGGTTTATAATTAAAAATAGGCTTAAATAAATAAGAAAAATAAATCCCAGAGATGTAATTATTAAATATTTATAGCCAATGGGTGTTGTACAAGTTCTTAGTTCATTTTTACCAAAACCTGAAATTTGAACCACTAAGAAAAATTAATTTTACTTTAATCACAATAATTAATTTTAATAAATTTCACTAATGTTTTTGGTAAAAACCCATGTTGATGTTAATTTAAATTATAGCTTACTCTGATTCAAAATTTTGAATCTATTTTTCCAAATTCAATTATTAGAACTGGATGAAATTAATTTAAAATAAATCCCACTGATTGAATGAGAAAGCGTGTTATTACAGTGAAAATGTTCAAAAGTTAATTATGTTTTATATAAAAATTCAATGTAAAAAAACTGAAATGGTCTATATTTTATTAATAGATGTATAATTTATGAAATTCAAACTAAAAACAATTAAAAATATTTATAAGTTATTTAGATGAAAAGATATTTTTCAATTAAAATTTAGTATTTGTCACTATTCATCAAAAAAATTAAAAATATTAGAAAAATAAACTAATTTCACTTGACGATAAATTTTAAATTACTATTTAATATGAGAATTTTTTTGTTGGTTAAATTTTTTAAGTGTTAGTATTTAGTTTTAAAACAATTTTTCTATTAAAACATGGCAACATTTCAATATTAAATAATAAAATTTACTATCTATTATTGTTCAATTTAACTCAGGTTTGTGTGTAGAACCAGATTTCAATGGATCTCATAGTTTCTAGTCATATATTCTGTTGAAAATATCATCCCTTTGAGTTTAAACTTTATATATAATTCATTAATATTATTTATTATGGCATATAATCATTTAATCATTACCTAGGTTGTTAAATTATTCCCCCTTTTGGAAATTACATCCTCATAATTTTATTCACATATTAGACAAGTTGGGATAGCTTTTCCTCATAGAATTTTCAGATTCTAATTTTACTTTTTTAACAATATCATTTTCTATAAAATTGTATCCTAGTAAATTACATTATTCTGAAATACATGATCTCTATGGTCAATAATCTGAAATGAGGTTTTTTTATAATAAAGGTTCACTTCCAAATGAACTACATCATGGATTAAAACCTGATATGAATCTAGTACATACTCAATTAACATTGAAACATGATATTCATTGATTGCCTGGGATAAACTGGGTGGGAAATCCACCCAGTAGGATACTGGTCCAACATTATCTAGGATTTCATATGGTATAATAAAATGTGGACTCAGGTTCCCCTTCATATAAAAATGCATCACAGTTTTCTATGGATAAAAGTTTATAAAGACATGATATTATACCTAAAAAAGATATCTCTTTCAGTTATCCAACATAAATTTTCTACATAATCTAGGTTTTCCTCATCTTTCACTAAATCAAATGAACACTCTAAGTAATTTACTCAACCTACACTGGTCTCATACACTTCAATTTTTCATCATCATCCCAAAATGCTAGCGTCTAACACCTCTTTTCAAATAATACCTCAAATTGTTCCATCTATATACCTGGATGAAAAATATAATTATAATAAAATTCAACCAAATAAATATGTCGATCAGAACTTCCCTAGGAATACATTGAGAAAGAACAAAACATATTTTTTAAGGTCTAAATCGTCATCTTAGACAATTCATTATATTGAGGAAGAAAGGATGAAATTAAATTTAATTCATCACAAAAGTATTTCTAAATTCAATTCCAAAAAATAATATGTGACATTGGATTACTATTTGATAATATAGATATATAAACTCTATGTAACATAAAAAATTCATTTAGATACAGTTGTAAAAGAAAATCTAATGTCATCATATCTGGAATGGGAAGGAAATGTGTATATTTGGCTAATCGATCAATAATAATATAAATAACTTTTTTACTTTGTGAATACTTTGGAACGACTATAAAAAAATCAATTGATATATTTTCCTATTTACACTATAGCATTAAGAATGATTGAAAATCCCCTTTGGTATATTCTTTAACCTGCTAACAAGTCAAACAGATCAGGTTAAATTTAGAAATATTTATTTCCATTCCATCCTACATGTAATACTCTCGGTGGTCTTCGAATATCTTAGTTATGCCTAGATGATTGGAAAATAAGGAGCTATAATAATTATTCAACAAATCTTTCCTCAAATTATAATTAAAAGGAACGCATAATTTTTTTCTAAATCATCAAACATCTTCTTCATCAACCTTAACATTTGGAAACATACTATTCCTAACAAATTTTCCACATTTCTAGAAAGAATGATCCTCTTTATGAGGCTTATTATTAATTTCTGAAAAATTTGACTACACTGTAACCAGAAATAAAAAAACGATGTCCCTACATAAAAAAACTTTTATGAAAATATTTACGATATCATTAACTAAATTGTCACGTTCCAAATTTAAAAATTTTAACATAATATTATTTTTTATACTCAAATCATCAAAAATCATGTTTTATTTTCCTTGATGATAATGAATTGTTCGATCATAATCATTTATCAGTTATAGACAAATTCTCTCACTCATGTTCACATCTTTCTGAGTGAATATATATTTAAATGATTTGTGGTCAATATATATTTTACACTTCTCTCAAATGAAATGATGCCACCAAATTTTAAATTAAAAAATATAGATTCTATTTCTTGATCATGTGTAAGATAATTTAACTTATGAGTATTCAACTAACATGAATCATAAGAAAATAACTAAAAATTAAACATTAGTACATAAATATTTCTTCTTAATGAAGCATATCTGTAGATGAAAATTTCACCATTTCCAGAAGGGATGGCCAAAACTGCATCATTGACCAAACATATTTTTAGTTTTTGTAATAAAAACATCACATTCCTCTATCAAGATGATCTTGATTCCATTTCTTATTAACATAGTTATTGGTGTAGATAACATAGAAAATTATTCAAAAAACTTTTAGTAATAACTTTATAATCTAGGAATACTATGATTCTCTATGACATTTGTGGGTCTTTTCTATTTTTCAATAACTTTTCATTTAGTAGGGTCAATAGTTAGGCCATTTTTAGAAACAACATGTATATGAAATTAAATTAGATGAAAAAAATCCTCACATACTATAATTTCTATATATATTATTTTATTTTAAGTTTTTCAAAACAATCTTTATGTTCCATTAATGTTCCACGTAACTTTTAGAATATACTATATATCATTTATAAATATAACCCTGAACTAATCCAAAAACTGATGGAAGCCTCTATTCCTATGAGTCATAAATAGAAAAGTTGCATTAGATAACCCAATGGGAATAACTGCAAACTCATAATTCTTATATATCATCTAAAATTATATCCTTGAAATGTAATAAACATTACGTTTTAGCTAATGTTAACCAAACCTCATATCAATCTTTGAAAAATACTATAGTTCTTTGAGGTGATCAATCAAATAATTTATACAAAGAAAATGATACTTTTTAATAGTAGTGATTTTATTCAAGGCACTCTAATCAATGAAAAGTCTCATAGAACTAGATTTATTTTTCACAAAAAAATAGGGGAACCCTATAGTGAAGTTCTATGTCGAATGAAACCTTTTTTTAGAAAATATTGAAATTTATTTTTCAATTAAACTTGTTCTATATGATCAACTAGATAAAGGGTATTAGAAATATGCTTCTCATTAGGAACAAAATCAATATTAAATTGAAATGTACAATAAGAAATAATTCTAGGTAATTCATTTAAAAAAATCATTAAATTTTTTCATTTTTGTGATGTCACTGGTCAACAATGTTTCATTATTTTTTACAACATGATCTAGATAACATTCACTTCCATCATTAATCTTATTATAATATTTTTTATATGTTATAAAATGTATGAAATCATTGAATAAAACTTTCAGAGAATTTTAGTGGATGTTAACATGATAATCTAAAAGCCAATCGATACCCAAAATGATGTCGAACTCAACTATGGTAGCATCAACAAGATTTTTTGGAAATACCATCCCACTAAGGACAATATGAATATTCCAATAAATACAGGTTGTTTTAGTTATCCCACCCAGAGTTTTTTCAAGAAAATTTTATACCATATTCATGAGGAAAAATTCACATTTCAAATAAAAATTTATCATAAATGAAAGAATATAAAGATTCAGAGATGAATAGAGTATTGGAATAATTTGAAAAAAATAGTAACATAACCTTAATGACTTCATTTGATGTCCCAAAATCAACTACAATAGAAGAAAAAGACTATTCCTCAACCTTATTCATTCTATGTTTCTATTTTACACCATTATTAATTAACATCAAAGACACATTGGAATGATTCCACTACTCGTTGTAACTAAAACATCATTCATTTTTTATTTTCATTTCATGGATAATCAAATACCTTACTCATACAAGCCATATGACCAATTTTACAACATTAGAAGCACCTACCAATCCTTGAAAGACATTATACTAGATAATTTTTTCCACAATTATCACATGATTGGAATTTTGATTTCATACCTCCAAACATAATTGATGAATATTTTTCCATGGACTTCTGCAATGTCCCAACTTGGGATTCACATAACATGTTCCCTATGCCAGTGGGTCACATGGTCTCAATCACACCTCCAAATGCCAAGGGATTCTAAATAGAAATGAAGGTGTGAAAATGGTATGGTATGGAGACTATACCCTTTGATCAGACTATCACAATAGATTATAATAATAAACATACAATAGTTTAGGCATAGATAAAAAAACAGACATAAAAAATAATAAGCAGTGATATAATAAAAAGTTTAATATCTGAATAAAAATTTAAATCCACTATATATATTAATTCAAATGGATTAATGGAATAATGATACCCAAAAAGGGAACATGGGATAAATAGTTACAATAATTCAATACAAAAAGATAAAAAGTACAAAAAAATTCTACACTATAATCCCAAGAAAATTCTTGGTCCTCTTCTATTAAGACCCTACTATAATAATATAAAAAAACCTACAACAGGGCCCTTTCCCTTATCCGAACATATAGATTACCAATATTATTGGGTACCAAAGGCAACCAAAGTATGGTTTTAGATAAAATTTCAATAGGATAATAGAAACAGTGTCTAGATGTGATCTGATTAGTTCTCATGTATAAACTATGTGCAGGTAATAGAAGGAATAATTGAAGATGCTAAATAAATAAATAACCAGCATGAACATTTTCTTAAAGGATACATAGTGGATCTACCAACTTCAACGCATTATCTGGAAGTGTCTATGATTAGGATATATATATATAGTATTATATATATATATATACAATAAATCTATACATATTTCATCCACTAATGTGAACCAAGTACGTATGTATACAATTTTCTTTATACTAAGAATACTAGTTTCTAGCTAGACTAGGTAATAACTCAGACCTCCATAACTAGTCTAAATAATCCAATAAGCTAAACCAATAGGGTTCATACCCTACATCTCATAATGTTTTATAGAAATAATTCCATAAACTCAAGATGGAGAATATGCCATCATGTCATCACTTGAACAAGGGATGTGGTGCGTCATTCCCACCATCAAAATAGTGTCAATGGTGTGAGATTTCATACTCAATACTCGGTATTAGGGGATTTTATATCATCATGATCAACAGTTAATTTAGTATCATTACAGTAACTATGTTATTGAATAATAATTAATATAATACAAGGCATGATTTGTAACCCCTCTTACATCTCAATAGTCACGTTCAATTACAAAAAGACTTTACAATTTATATTAAACATGTCCACCAATACCATATATATAAATATGGTATAAAATTTCAATTTGTGAAATTGATAAAAAAATCAAACAATAGGTGTGGGCCTTCCACCCTTTAATCATTTCAATGAAAAAAATTAATTTTTTAAAGTAAATGAAGAACATCATGAATTGTCCATCTTAAATCAAACCATTTAATTAAATAAAAAACTGAAGAACCATTTATAAGGCTCAAAGGGTAATTTTGAAGGTGATATATTCATTTTGGAAACTTCATACAAGAAAAATTCAAAGTATAGGTGGTCTATGTAATTAAAATGTTTCTATTTCTCTCTTAAACATTTATAAAACATAGTCAATTCCATTTAAAATCTAAGTAGAAATCATTATAGGAATTCTGGGCATTTGAAAATATTAACCCTAAATGGTAATTCAATTTAGCACACCAAGTGGTGTTCATAAATGGGGTATAAATTCTCCAAATAATAAAAATGAAATAATAGGATTTATATCTTCTTATGTTGATCAATTTGATAAGAATAAATGAACAAAAAGGGGACACACATCAATATCTGGCTTCTAGAATAATGGAATATCTACAAAACACCTAAACATAAGGTGAAAATAAAAAGACCACCAACCTTAAGTTCATAAGAAACTCATTGGTTGATATCGGTCATAGATTTTTATTATGTTGGAAGAAACTTATTGAAGGGTATAATTACCTAAAGATTGGAAAAATTGATTTTATTTATATATTATAATGAATCAAAATATAAACATGAATATGAATTAATATGATCACATATCTTATTTAGGTGGATTGTATGCCTTTGACGGATCTTGAATCAAACTCCAGATAGGGAAAATATCTCAATGCCTTATGGGATTGAGAATGGGGCCTATGGGAGGAATAAACCCAGGCACACACACTGGAGGAATAAATGAGAAGAATAAAATATATAAATAGATTAATGAGGTTAAAAAGTTTATTTCACCCTCAAATTACGGGGTGCACATCTTGTTCGAGCGATTTAGAAAATTATGCCCAAACCATGCTCAAACACATCATAATGATAGATATTGCATTATTAAGGCACATGATTTCCCTAAAAAAGAGAACCATATGTGAAAACACAATTTCATATCTCTACATTTTTTTCATACCATTGTGCACCTAGTGATTATCTGTTTCAGAAAAAAAAATGAAACTCCCCAAGCACCTATTTTTTCCGAATAGGACTATTGGAGACCATTTGGATTGGTGAAACAATGTATACTAACCATGAAGCCATGTAATTTTTCCAATGTTTGGGGTTTCGAGCTTCGAACAAGCCCTAAACACCCTTTTGATCCCATGACTTCATTGGCTAACATTATAAAAATCATTTTAAGAAGGTAAAATGAAAAATTAATGATCTATAGAATTTTGAAAATATGGGGCATTAAAACCAACCCTCCTTAAAGAAACTCATCCTTGAGTTGGTCTTTTGAGGAAAAAGTGGTACTATCTGCAAAGAGTTTCAACCATTGAGCTCGTATATTAGCTTCATGCTCCATGTTCTCATCTTATAGTCGGTCTTGATGTTATAGTACTCATACCAAAGGAATGGACCTACCTTATTGTTTCTTTAAAATTTAATCCAAAATAACCACTAGATACTACTTAATTAAAGAATATATATCCATCTCATCCTCATCAGGATGATAGACATGTGATGGGGTTGAATATTATCGGCGAATAATAGATTCATGAAAGACATCATGCATAGACCAATATTTTTGAGGTCATGCTATCTTGTAACCAATTGTTCCAATCCATTTCACAACATTGAAGGGTCCAATGAACTTCGTAAAGATCATAACATACCCTTGAATATGCTTATGGACCAACCTAGGTGGGACTCATAAGAGAAACCATTATCTGACCTCAAACTCAAGAGGTTATGGGTTTGTGTTGGAAAATTATTGTTGTATAAGATGTGTTGTCATCATGTGATTTCAAATCACATGTACATACACTATAGTATCTTACTAAAGACATGGCCAAAGAATAGATACCTACCCTACCTCTAGAAACATATAGGTTATCACAAATTCCTACCATATAGGGATTTATAAAGATCCATATCGTTGGTGTCCTGAATGATTTTCTTATAGGACAACTCCATGAGGATAATATGTTTCTCCTAGAAACCACATATGTAATGGACACATGCCTATATCAAATATCCTAACACCTGAATCACATGATATGTCCATCCATTGGTCGGTAGGTGGTAGGTCAAGCTCTATAGTTCCTACATAACAAAGGCCTTCTTTAACCCCTTCCAGAACCTTGACATAATGAAAGAATCTCTTTTTGAAATGATACAATGATGACCTCCATGAATGCGTATAACCTCCCGAGCGTAAAATCTTCCTAGATCATTTACTGAGAAGGTATCTCCCATTGGTAAGAATTGTGAGAACTTCATCAAATTATCAATATCAATCCACACCTTATTATTTAATTGAGGTGATATGAGTAGACCAATCATGATATCCATAGAAACATCATCCCATTTACACATGATAATGGAAAATGATTGTAAAACCTTTGTCTCTCGCTTCTGTTATTCATTCACCTACTGAAAGGTGTATCACCGAGTGATAAAGCTGGAAATGTCAGGTTTTCTATCTAGAAACCAATACTGGTTCCGTAGATCCTGATACATATTGGTGACATCGAGGTGAACCAACCATACATAGGCATGAAATTATAGCATCATCTCTTCTCTAATTCTTGATGAGACCCATACATGCCAATGGAAGAGTAAATTTTCATCCCCTTCCATGATGTGACCATAAGATGTATCATCGACTAAAATTTTTTCCCGTAGGAGATGGACTTTGGGATAAAAAAGTTTCCACAATCTTTATTGTTTCAGAAGAGTAGTGGTCACTTATAAATATGATATGATTGTTTGATCGTGGTCCTCTATAACCAAAATATGCATATATGAGAATAAGTCCATGATCATCCATTCAGCACTGGCCAACTGAAAAATGTAGTCTTGAGTCTTCCATTTTAGAGCATCAGCTATTGAATTTACTTTTACAAGTATGTACGAAATATCGAAAACAAATGGTTTTAAGTACTCCACCAGCCTATGCTACTTGATATTCATATCTCCTTGTGTAATGATTTACTAGAGTATTTTTTGGTTAGTTTACACTAAAAACACTATCCAAGTAGATAGTGTCTCCAAAAATTTAATAAATTAAATACATTATTTAGAACATGTTTTTGAGTTTCATAATTCCCCTCATGAGGCCTCAAATGACAAGACCCACACATGAAAACTTTATCATCCTGCTTTAGAACATCTCCCAGACCGATACCTGATTCTTCACAATAGACTGTATAATTACCATGTGGCTCTGGTAGAATTAATATCGGTGTTAATGTAAAATGACCCTCAATATCCTAAATGGGGTTTTCACATGATTTATGACCATCTATGTTTAACACATTCCTATGTCAAGCATGTAAGATACATTGTAAGAATTGATAAATCTTGTATGATGGGTTTTTTGTATCTAGATAGCCCTAAGATACTATGAATGTCAAATACATTCATGGGATGTTTTAACGAAACTACATTCCTCAAATTCTCTAGGTCTATTGAGACTCTTGATCCCAAGATAATACAACCTAGAAAGTGGACTTTATCAATCCAAAAGTGGAATTTACTATGCATTGAATATAGATGTTTCTCTATTATTGTATTCATCATGATCTCTATATTGTTGGTATGGTCGTATCTAGAGTACAAATACACCATGATATCATCCATATTAACTACCATATAAGAATATATATAAAGGTAGGAAACTTAATTCTTAATATCCATGAAGACTTTAGGTGCATTCATCAAACAAAACTACATAAAAAGGTGCCCATATAGATCATACCTGACCTGAAAATTACTTTTTTATTTTCAAACACTTTTGAGGGGAATTGAGAACCCATGTCAATACAAACACACAGCATCAGACCACAAACGATATTGCTGATCGATTGAAATCAAGTTTGAGACTTTTAGACGTATTGATCCTAAATAGTTTCCAAATAAGTCCATTTACCTCTAAATCTGGATCGTCTTGGATGAGGTCCTCGAACAAGACAGCGAATTTGTCCCACGTCTATATGAACTCATCCATGTTGATTGTAACATCCCTGGTAAATAAATAATAAATAATTTTCATATTTATTAATATTTACAAATTAAATACTAATTTTACATTAATGGGGTTTCTATGTTCAATAGCGTGCCTGATATGCAACAACGAGTTTCTTTGAAATCTTACATTGCACACTAGTAATAAAATAATATTATTTTAAATGGTAGTTAACACATAGTCGTTGTATTGGAAGGAATGAATAGAAATAACTAATATATGATTATATATGTTTGTTAACTGTTTTTACATTTATCCAATAAAGGATAAAGGCTTAAAATACGAAAAGAATTCAATTTTAGGCATATATACTCTAATATTCACTAAAAGGTCGAACTATCACCTTTTGATGGAGAACCCTCTTTAAATATAGTTTTTGTCACACTTATAAATTCTATTAGACAAAATAAAATTCTTCTTTAGAATCGGGACAACAAAATTTACTTTGTGAAAATTTTTGGTATTTTTCCAATAAAGGTAATTTTTTAATGAATAGTGAAAAATGTTGTATTTTAATTCAAAACCACTTTTTAATATAATTTATTTATATGATTAGATAATATTTTGAATTGGTTTTAAAGTGAAATTATAATATATTTTTACCATTTAATCCAATATTGGTCGTTGGAATTAATTTCACCTTGAAATTGGACTTAAACTAGTGTCAATCTTTTGATACATATTGCTTCATAAAAACATGCTATTTGTTTTAACAGCGGGAATTAATTATTAAATTAATTTATGTCCCTTATATGTTTTGAATTTTGTATAATAGACATCATTTTTGAATTCGGAATATCAAATATGGTTTAGGGTGAAGTTTTGGTATTTTTCTGAAAAGCTTCAATTTTTTATCAATAGTGAAACCACTAAGTGGTACTTAAAAAAATTGATTTTTCATTTAAATGAAATTTTACCACCTCTGTGTTTTGAATTTCAAAAACCTGACATACATGGTTTTCATTAAGAAGTAAAATGTGGTTCAATGGGATTAAAATAATTTTTTGGTGAATAGTAACTTTTATGTTTTAATCGCATTTAGAGGTAGTTAGTGTAGTTTAGGGGAAAAATAATGTTTTAATAATATGAAATGACCTAGACACATGTCCTACCCTTATTTGAAGTGTCATGGTCGACCAAGACAACCCATGGGTCGACTTTAGGACCCCATGGAGCCACTTTGGTAGGAAAATGACATTAATAACTTCTTATTTAAATTTAAAATGAAAATGTCACAAACATGAGTTATTTTACTAAAACAATTTTTAAACTGGGTTATACAATTCATATTTTATACTATAAATATTCATTATAAAGATAAAAATCTTTCCTACATCATTATAATTTTTTATAATTTTTATACTTTAAATAAATTAAATTATTTATGACACCATGATGATGCAGCAATTACCTCATTAAAACGAAAAGATAATGTAAAATCTAAGACCTACACATGTCAAAAACCTATTGGATGGGTGAATTTAGAACTCTTATCACCTTATCCTAGAAATATATAATTTTGGGACATTTTAAATCCAAAAATCATTTTATAATAAAGTAACCTTTTATAACCTTCCAAGAGTGCCCCTCCTCTCCTCTTATAAAAGGCCCCCACCTCTACCACCATACCCACACCTCTCAAGCCTTTTGCTGGGCCAAACCCTGCCCATTGTGTCTCTCCACATCCCTATATTACTCCTAGAAGTCTCACTTTGGGAATAAGTATTCCCATGGAAGCCTTTGAGCTCAAATCAAAAAGAGTTACCCATTTTAAAGGTAGTGTTTTCTCTGTTGTTCTTATGTCTTATTTTGCCTCTCCAACCCACTAAACTCTTTTTATTCTTTTATTTTGTAAAAACACCAATATAGTAAATACAGTAGGATGTTGTTATAAGAATTATTCGAGCTAAACTTACACACACCTTCATCTAATGGTTAAAGATCATACTGTTTCCATGGATGGAGAATTTCTGCCTCACAAAACGATGATTGTTCAATATTCTTCTAACACCTTCAAAGGAGGACATTAAGATGAAACTATATTTATATATGATATATAATATGTTTATGTTTTACTTAATCTCCTGTATTGTTCATTTATGGCATACCTTTATGGTTTCTATTTTGGGTAAACATGATATCTTCATTTTAGGAAGTGCGGACAACCGCCCCCTCAAAGTGATTTGATTCGTTGGCACCATATATGGTATGTATAAAGGATAAATTTAATGATATTATATATTATATTATACAGGAATTTTGATATACCTTTATATCATTATGATTTCACTCCATTAAGTAAGAAATAGAAATGAAATTAGCGTTCATGCGTACGTTCGGCTTACCGTCTCCTTGAACGGTGCATTTCATTTCATACCACCAAATGATTATGAAATATTCTAAATGCATGTATACACTGGATATATATGATATATATGATATCTACATCATGAATATAATTCCTGATATAATTTATATTATACCAAATGAACAACTTGTAATTATAAAGAGTTTATTTTTTACTCTAGTACCAATGATCGACAAAACAACCATTATTAACATAAATAATTACATAGTGTTCATAACATGGTAATAAGTGATATAAAAGGAATAATTAAATTGAAAAAGATTCTTAAGAAAGTAGAAATTAACTCAAATTTATTATTCAGGACGTTAAATAATGATCAAGTCAAGTCAGACCCAAGGTAAGGGACTCCGTCTCAATCTCCTTTCATTGAGGAATATTTTGTTTTATACGCAACCTTATTTTATACGGTGTATAAACCCATTTGACCATTACATTTACCCAAAAGGAATATTTTTTATACGAATCATTTTACTAAATGACAAAAGTGAATGTTTTTGTCATATGTATGCGGCGACATCGACTTCTCCACCGTCGTGACCATTAATTGAGTTTCGGCTTCCTCTACAAGCCATACCTTTTTTTAAATGAAAAATAAATACCATGTTTTACTTTTCTTTTATTTTGGTATTGACAATGGTTTTCATAATGTTTTTATTATATCAATGTGTTATATTGATATCTTGTGATTGAAATGTGGAAATGTTATGTTTCCTTTATGCATGTTTTATGTGATACGATTATTTTATGGTTCTTGGGCATTGTTATGAAGACGGGTGGTTTCGTGATAAACTAAGGATGGGTGAGCCCGATATAGCTCTATAACGCATTGGGTAACGCGAAGGAGTTAAACATTATGGTTTCTCCGAAGAGATTTAGGGAATATACTGTGATGGGTATTCCAAACATAACCAAGAGGGTTACTCTATACGTAAGAATGTTATGAATGCCTCAAGTTACCTTTATGTATTATTATTTCTATGATTTATTCAGGATTTGATGAGGTATGTTAATGTGATAATGTTTTATGAGTAAATTATTATTTCATACATGGACTAATGTTTTCATTTCGTACTTTTATATCCCTTACTGAGCTTTTTATGCTCATCCCAGGTTTTTGAAATGTTTTTCACAGGTCAAGGGAAAGGTACATGATGTGATGATAGTGTCAAGGTAGTGTCAAGAAAAAATCCATGTTTTATTTTAAATATGATTCCGTTGATGGGAAAATGAGTACTATCTTTTATGTAACCACTTTTTTTAAATGTGGAATGTAATTCATGTTTTATGATCTAATTATCTAAATCTCTAAACCTGAAAAGATCCTCAACATGTATTCTTGAAGTAACTCATGATTAAGTGATGTTTAAGGTTGGGTCCTTATAGTTGGTATCATAGGTCGGTTTAGATAACTTTAGGAGTTAGAATTATATTAAATGATTATCAAAAATTATTTTTTTATGGTCATATTGAAATGATATAGCATTTGACGATTACCATGTTGCGTCATCTAAGACATGTTTGTTCAGAATGGTTTTCCATAGAGGAAACAGGGAAGCCGTGCTAGGAAGGCATATAGAAGGAAACAACCTTCCAAATCAGCAACATGAGATGGTCAGAATTGGAACTGAATAGTTTGTTGCAGTAATGGCACAGTTGACTCAAGCGATAAATTGTGACGGTATCCATGCACGAGATCAACCAGATCAACTGTAGAGGAACATGTCAGTCGTGGCACATTTCATGAGCCAACATTCCCCATCAGTCAGAGGATCATCTGACCCTGTTCTAGGTGAAGGGTGGATTAAAGCACTGGAGAAGATTTTCGATGTCATGGGGTGTTCAAACAATCATAATGTTAGTCTTGATATTTACCGTTTGGAGGGTGCAGCAGATCAGTGGTGGTCGATGGTTAAAAATATCAGGGACGCTGATGAGATTGATGCTCTCAACTGGGATGAATTCAAAGGTATGTTTCTTGAGAAGTATTTTCCTAATGTTGTTCGACTTAGGATGGAAAATAAATTCTTGGAATTGAGGCAAGGGGAAGACTAAGTGGCTACCTATGAATAAGGGTTCACTCGATTGGTAAGGTATGCTCCGAATTTTATTCGAGACCTTAATAGTAAAATAAATCATTTTTACTCAGTATTAAAGCCAAAATATCGAAGGGATTTAGGTTCTCGCGAGTTCAAGAGTTATGAAAAGCTTGTTCGATGTGCTGGGAAGGGGTAAATGGATTTTGCCGATGATCAAGTGTTCTATAACAACCAATAGAAGAAAAGACTGAGGTTTTAGGAGAAAGGGAAGAATTATTCAAAAAGGTCTGATGGTAAGAAAACTAAGTTTACAGTTTGTGATAAATGTGGGAAAAGGCATGCTGGGGAATGTCTTATGAATTATGGAAAGTGTTACCGATGTGGTAATATGGGACATACGGCTCGTGATTAGACTGAAAAAGATCAGGGTGATGGTAAGACCAAATTTGATTTACAGTTAGTGAAAAGTTTTAACTGCAATGAGATGGGTCATTATGAAAACGAGTGTTCGAAAAAGAGCTCAAGGGATGGGAAGCAGTTAGACTACAAGAAGAAAGGGGTGGTGAAATCCTTTACAACTACTTCAGCATATGTCAGGCCATAAAATGATATTGAATCAGGTACATTGTTTGTTTTTTAAGATTATGCCAGTGTGTTGTTTGATTCGGGGTCTACACATTCTTTCATCTCTAAAAACATTTCTAGTAAAATGGGAATACCATCTCTAGAAATGACACCTGAACTTTTTGTAAAAACACCTGGGGGAAATGTTGAGGCAAAATAATTTATAAGAATATTCCTATCCTTATCCGTGGAAAGAAACTACTTCAAACCTTATTGTTTTACCTTTAGTAGAGTCTGATGTTATCCTGCGTATGGATTGGCTCTCTATTTACCATGCTAAGATTGACTGTAGAGCTAAAAAACTTTCTTTTCATAAATACTTTCAGTTTGTGTACAATAGTGAACCCTTACTCTTGATTATATATCAAGAGGCTGAGAAACTTGTAAAAGATGGAAATGAATGTTACCTTGCACATATTGTTGAAAACAAGGGAACTATTTAGATTAATGATGTTTCAGTGGTAAATGAGTATCCTGATGTTTTTCCTGATGAGTTGTCTTGAATAATAACAGATCGAGAAGTTAAATTAACTATTTCCTTAGTTCCTGATGCTAAGTCCATTTCAAAACCCCCTTATCGAATGGCTCAAATTGAACTTTTAGATTTGAAGGAGCAATTGGAAGATTTATTAGAGAAATGTTTCATTCGACCTAGCACATCACCATGGGGTGCTGCTGTTTTATTTGTTAAAAAAATATGGGTCTATGAGACATTCCATTGATTATAGATCCTTGAATAATATCACTGTTAAGAACAAGTATCCTTTGCCTCATATCGATTATTTGTTTGATCAGCTCCAGGGAGCTCATTTTTTTTCAAAGATTGACCTGAGATCGGGGTACCATCAGTTGAAGTTAATGGAAGAAGATATTTCGAAGACCGTGTTTCGAACAAGATATGGCCATTATTAATTTGTAGTAATGACTTTTGGGCTAACCAATGCACCTTCTGTATTCATGGACCTTATGAATAGAATTTTCCATGAGTTTTTGGATAATTTTGTGGTTGTTTTCATTGATGATATTTTGGTGTTTTCTAAAATTAAAGAGGAGCATGAAAGACATTTAAGGGTTATTTTTCAAATCATGAAAGAAAAGAAATTGTATGGGAAATTCAGAAAGTGTGAGTTTTGGTTGCAACAAATTTCATTCCTTGGTCATATTGTTTCTAAAGATGGGATAACTGTTGATCCTGCAAAAACAAAGGTTGTGGAAGAATGGCCAAGACCCACAAATGTAACTGAGATTCATAGCTTCCTTCGTTTGGAAGCCTGTTACAGAAGGTTTGTAAGAAATTTTTCACGGTTATCTAGTCCAATAAATATGCTAACTAGGAAGGGTGTTAAGTTTATCAGGAAAAAAGAATGTGATGATTGTTTTCAGGAACTGAAAAGAAGATTGGTGAATGCTCCTCTTTTGGAACTACCTTCTAGGAATGGGGAGTTTTTTATCTACAGTGATGCTTCATTGAAAGGACTTAGTTGCGTCTTAATACAGAATGATCGGGTAATTGCTTATGCTTCACGATAGTTGAAAACTCATGAGGTAAATTACCCTACACAAGATTTGGAATTAGCTGTTGTTGTTTTCACTTTAAAAATTTGGAGGCATCATTTGTATGGAGTAAAGTGTGAAATATATACCTATCACAAAAGTTTAAAGTATATATTCACTCAGAAAGAATTGAACATGAGACAGAGGAGATGGCTTGAATTAATCAAGGATTATGATTCTACAATTCATTACCATCCGGGAAAAGCAAATAAAGTGGTTGATGCTTTGAGTCGAAAAAGTAATGCTTCATTAACAATGTTGCATTTGGAACGTGATCCTTTGGTGAAGGATTTGATGAACTTTGGCATAGAAGTTGTTGGTGTAGGAATTCTTCTGTTTTGTTTTAGGTATCAGTGAAATATTCTCTATCAGATAGAATCAAGCAAGCACAGAAGCAAGACAGCAAGTTTTAGAAAAAGGTAGAGCTGGTTCAGAAGGGTAAGTTTCCTGAATACAACATTGATAATGATTGTGTTTTGAGATTTGGTAAGAGATTGTGTGTGCCTTGTGATTCACAGTTGAAGAGAGAGTTGTTATGTGAAGCTCATAGTTCTATGTTTTCAGTTCATCTAGGAATTACTAATATGTATAGAGATCTTCGGGAGTATTACTAGTGGAACAGAATGAAAAGGGATATTGCTGATTTTACTATGAAGTGTTTGACATGTCAATAGGTTAAAGCAGAGCGGCAGTTACCGAAAGGGATGCTTCAGCCTTTACTAGCACCAGAATGGAAATGGGAGAATATATCCATGGACTTCGTTGTGGGATTGCTGAAGACACCTCGAGGTAATAATGAAATCTGGGTTTTTTTTGATCACTTGACTAAATCTGCTCATTTCCTTGCTATAAGAGATAATTTTTCGCTAGATCAACTTTCCCGTTTGTATCTTAAAGAGATAGTCAGGTTACATGGAGTTCATCTCTCCATTGTATCTGATCGTGATCCCAGGATTACTTCTAACTTTTAGAAGGGCCTTCAGAAGTCGTTGGGTACTGAATTAAATTTTAGTATAGCTTTTCATCCTCAATCAGATGGCCAATCTGAACAAATTATTCAGACTTTGGAGGATATGCTACGTGCTTGTTCGATGGATTATTTGGGAATTTGGGACCATCATCTTTCTTTTATTGAGTTTTCTTATAATAACAGTTTTCATTCCAGTATAAAGATGGCTCCATTTGAGGCATTATATGGTAAATGATGTAGAACTCCAGCTTTTTGTGATGAAGTGGGTGAAAGGAAGCTGATAGGACCAGAATTGGTGGAAGAGATGGCAGGAAAAGTTCAGTTGATTCAGAAACACATGAGAATAGCACAGAGCAGGCAGAAGAGTTATGCAGATAACCGGAGGAAGGATCTATCTTTTGAGGTAGGTGATCATGTTTTTCTTAAAGATTCACCGTGGAAATGTGTGATGAGATTTGGTAAGAAAGAAATTTGAGTCCAAGGTTCATTGGACCATATGAAATTATGGAGAGAGTTGGATCAGTTGCTTACCGAGTGGCTTTACCTCCGATTTTATCTCAGGTACACAATGTTTTTCATGTTTTGATGTTGAGAAAGTATATGCCAGATCCATCTCATGTTTTGAGCCCAGAGGTAGTTCAGTTAGAAGAGAATCTCTCTTATGAAGATCAACCAGTCCAGATTCTTGACCGTAGAGAGAAAGTGTTGCGGAATAAGGTAATTCACTGGGTAAAGGTTTTAGGGAAAAACCATATGGTTTAAGAGGCAACATGGGAATCTGAAAATGCTATGAGGGATAAATACCCCCACTTATTTTGAAAGTGAATAAAATTGCGAGGACGCAATTCCCAAAAGGGGGGAAGGATGTAACATCCCAAGTAAATAACGAATAAATCATTTTCATATTTATTAATATTTAATAATTAAATATTAATTTTACTTTAAAGGGGTTTCTATGTTCGATAGCATGCCCGATACGGAACAACAAGTTTCTTTGAAATCTTACGTTGCACATTTGTAATAAAATAATATTATTTTAAATGGTAGTTAACATGTAGTCGTTGTATTGGCAATAATGAATAGAAATAACTAAAATATGATTATATATGTTTGTTAAATGTTTTTACGTTTATCCAATAAAGGATAAAGTCTTAAAATACGAGAAAAATTCAATTTTAGGCATAGATAATCTAATATTCAGTAAAAGGCCGAACTGTCGCCTTTTGATGGAGAACCCTCTTTAAATATTGTTTTGGTCACTATTATACATTATATTAGACCAAATAAAATTCTTCTTTAGAATCGAGACATCAAAATTTACTTTGTGTAAATTTTTGGTATTTTTCCGATAAAGTTCATTTTTTAGGGAATAGTGAAAAAAGTTGTATTTTAATTCAAAACCTCTTTTTAATATAATTTATTTATATGATTAGATTATCTTTTGAATTGGTTTTAAAGTGAAATTAGAATATATTTAAACCATTTAATCCAATAGTGGTCGTTGGAATTAATTTCACCTTGAAATTGGACTTAAACTAGTGTCAATCTTTTGATACATATTGTTTCATAAAAACACGCTATATGTTTTGACAGCGGGAATTAATTATTAAATTAATTAATGTTACTTATATGTTTTGAATTTTTTAAAATAGACATCATTTTTGAATTCGGAATATCAAATATAGCTTAGGGTGATGTTTTGACATTTTTCTGAAAAGCTTCAATTTTGGATGAATAGTGAAACCACTAAGTGGTACTAAAAAGCTGATTTTTCGTTTAAATGAAATTTTACAACCTCTGTGTTTTGAATTTCAAAAATATGACATACATGGTTTTCATTAAGAATTAAAATTTTGTTCAATGGGATTAAAATAATTTTTTGTTTAATAGTATCTTTTAAGTTTTAATCGCAATTAGAGGTAATTAGTGTAGTTTAAGGTAAAAATAATGTTTTAATAATATGAAATGACCTAGACACATGTCCTACATTTATTGTATGTGTCATGGCCGACCAAGAAAATCCATGGGTCTACTTGGGAACCCCATGGAGCCACTTTGGTATGAAAATGACATTAATAACTTTTTATTTAATGTTGAAATAAAAATGTCACAAACATGAGTTGTATTACTAAAACAATTTTTAAATGGGGTTATACAAGTCATAATTTTTACAATAAATATTCATTATAATGATAACAGTATTTCCTACATCATAATATTTTTTATAATTTATAGACATTAAATAAATTAAATTATTTATGACACCATGATGATGCAGCGATTACCTCATTATTTAACGATTTAAATAAAATGAAAAGATAATGTAAAATATAAGACCTACACATGTCAAAAACCTATTGGATGGGTGGATTTAGAACTCTTATCACCATATCCTGAAAATATATAATTTTGGGACCTTTTAAATCTGAAAATCATTTTATAATAATGTAACCTTTTATAACCTTCTAAGAGTGCCCCTCCTCTCCTCTTATAAAAGGCCCCCACCTCTACCACCTTACCCACACCTCTCAAGCCTTTTTCTCGGCCAAAACCTACCCATTTTTTCTCTCCAGATCCCTCCTTTACTCCTAGAAGCCTCACTTTGGGTGGAAGTCTTCCCAATGAATCCTTTGAGCTCAAATCAAAAAGAGTTACCTGTTTTAAAGGTAGTGTTTTCTCTTGTGTTTTTATGTTTTATTTTCCTTCTCCAACCCCCTAAACTATTTTTATTATTTTTCTTTGTAAAAACACCAGTATCTTCAATATAATATGATATTTGTATAAGAAGGATTCGAGCTACACTTATACACACCATCATCTAATGGTTAAAGAGCATACTGTTTCCGTGGATGGTGAATTTCTGCCTCACGAAACGATGATTGTTCAATATTCTTCTAACACCAACAAAGGTGGAAATTAAGATGAAAATATATTTATGTATGATATATAATATGTTTATGTTTTACTTAGTCTTCTTTATTTTTAATTTATGGCATACCTTTATGGTTTCCATTATCGGTAAACACGATATCTTCATTTTAGGAAGTGCGGACTACCGCCCCCTCAAAGTGATTTGATTCGTTAACACCATATGTGGTACGTATAAAGGATAAATTTAATTATATTATATATGATATTATACTGGAATTATGATATACCTTTATATAATTATGATTTCACTCCATTAAGTAAGAAATAGAAATGAAAGTAGCGTCCATGCATACGTACGGCTTACCGTCTCCATGAACAGTACATTTCATTTCTTACCTCTAAATGATTATGTAATATTATAAATGCACGTATATACTGAATATATATGATATATATGATATATAAATCATGAATATAATTCTTTATATAATGGATATTTTACCACATGAACAACTTGTAATTATAAAGAGTTTATTTTTGACTCAAGTACAAATGATCGACAAAACGACCATTATTGACTTAAATAATTACATAGTTTTCATAACATGGTAATAAGTGATATAAAAGGAATAATGAACATGAAAAAGGTTCTTAAGCAAGTAGAAATTAACTCAAGTTTATTATTCAGGACATTAAATAACGATCGAGTCAAGTCGGACCCGTGGTATGGGACTTCATCTCAATCTCCTTTCATTGAGGCATATTTTGTTTTCTACACAAACTTCTTTTATACGTTGTATAAAACCCTTTGAATTTTACATTTATCCAAAACTAATCTTTTTTATACGAATTGTTTTACTAAACGAAAAAAGGTAATGTTTTTGTCGTACGTATGCGGCGACAACGACTTCTCCACCGTCGTGACCATTATTTGAATTTCGACTTCCTCTACAAGCCATACCTTTTTTTAAATGAAAAATAAATACCATGTTTTACTTTCCTTTTCTTTTGGTATTTCAAATGGTTTTCATAATGTTTTTATTATATAAATGTGTTGTATTGATATCTTGTGGTTGAAATGTTGAAATGTTATGTTTCCATTATGCATGTTTTATGTGATACGATTATGTTATGGTTCTTGGGCATTGTTATGAAGATAGGTGGTTCCATGATAAACTAAGGGAGGGTGAGCCCGATATAGCTCTCCAATGCATTGGGTAATGAAAAGGACTAAACTTTAAGGTTTCTCTGAAGAGATTTATGGAATATACTGTGATGAGTATTCCAAACGTAACCAAGAGGGTTACTCCCTATGTAAGAATGTTATTAATGCCTCAAGTTACCTTTATGTCTTATTATTTCTATGATTTATTCATGATTTTATGAGGTATGTTAATGTGATTATGTTTTATGAGTAAAGTATGATTTAATACATGGACTAATGTTTTCATTTCATGCTTTTATATCCCTTACTGAGCTTTTTATGCTCATCCCATGTTTTTGAAATGTTTTTCACAGGTCAAGGGAAAGATACATGATGTGATGATAGTGTCAAGGAAATTTCAAAAAGAATCCATGTTTTATTTTAAATATGATTCCATTGATAGGAAAAATGAGTACTAACTTTTATGTAACCACATTGTTTAGATGTGGAATGTAATGCATGTTTTATGATCTAATTCTCTAAAACTATAAACCTAAAAACATCCTCAACATGTATCCTTGATGTAACTCAAGATTAAGTGATGTTTAAGGCTGGGGAATTATATTGATCTTATTTGCATTAAAACCTCTTTCCAGAATAAGATCTTCCTTGTTTATCCACTCTGTCTGCACCTCACTAGTGGCCACCCGGAGTGCTCTATCAGACATCTTATCACCATCCTCTTCTGAGGCGTTGAACAGAACCGCTTTCTCCAACATCTCTTCCTCAGAATGGATGATAACCTCTCATATCTCCCATTTTCCCTATAGTTCTGGAGGAAATGTAGCCTCCTTCCCCAATGCCACAACTTTGACATGCTATAGAGTCTCCCCTAACTAAACCTCCAACCTCTCAGCTACCTCACCAAGAGGATTAACCAATAAAATTGAGCTATTATCTACCTTCAAAAACCCCTTTCCATGCTTTGGAGACCCAGAGTCTTCTACTAGTTATGCCTCCTCACCTACCACTATCTGAACCTCGAGTTCCTTGAGTCTACCACCTTTTTTATCATACCGAGTCTCCATTGGCCTAGGGAGATATGATTAGTCTTTGGACCCTTTGGTTTCTGTTTCTTTGAATCTATGCAGCACCCTGGGTCCCAATTTTCTTTACTTACCTTCATTCTTATAAGGTTGTGGGGGCCTTTTTTATCCCTCATGAACTATTATCATCCGATTATTTTCCATATCCTTCAAACTCTGATATTGAGGGGGAAAAAGAGATGTATTCAGCCCCTCCATCGGAACTCAAAAAGCTAAAAACAATTGTTTGAATTGATACAGGCCAGATGTTTCCTCATATTAGAACCCTAGTTGGGTCGTAATAGACTTTTTGCACCAATCGTAGGCACCTCCCCCCATGAACCATCCATAGATATGCCATCACCATTAGTTGGGCAAACTGTACAAGGATATGCAGACCCCTAGTTGCACATATTTGTAGGACCCCCATGAGCTTCCTAGACTAGAGCGCCACCACCATTAGAAATCCCAGCTACTGCATATTAAAGGGGAGTAGAATTCCTCCACTGAGGTCCCTTGCCTCCTCCGTTTCCCCTGAATTAACTCCCAAGTCATGTCTCAGTCGCTTGAAAACATCAGCAACCTTTTGCTCTGAAAGCATAGCCATATCCTCCTTCCAGATTCAAGGAGAAATCCTAACCTCATTGAATTTTGAATCCACCATCGATGTGTTAGGGGCAGCCAAAACTACCTTTCCACTCACCAACCCGACCTGCGGAGGGATTCCTTCAACTGAGATGTCTGAGGGAAGGTCCTCCTGCAAGAATCCTAACAATCCTTGCCGGTAACTGATGGCTTTGTGGCCAAGAATTTTTCATAACAAACAGAAGTTAACCCATGATTCATAGTAAACCGGTTGGTACCATCGCAGTTCACCTTCAATATCAATTTGAAAAGTGCTATTCGGTTTATTGGAAACATCAACTTCAATACAAATCCTGGGAGAAATCGAGTGGCAAATGACTCGGGTGCGCTGGTCTGAGTAGAGAAATCGCCCCAATAGATTACCAACCAGAAGAAGGATTGATGGGTTCTGAAACGGTAGGGGAAGACCTGGAAGAGAGATCCAAATTGCTGTGGTAGGAGGATCACACTTCATGTGAAAATTAAAAGGCCACCGAAAGAGGGAAAATTGCAAACTTGTGATTGCACGCAGAGCATTCGCCCGGGATAAAATTAGATCATCTTCCGATGAGAAGCGAACCAAGAAATGTTTGGAATTCAAGAGCCCTACTATCGTACATTCTTGAAACTTCCACTTGTTATCTATGAATATTTTGAAGATATCAATGGTGGGTAGTCTCTTGCCAAAACGAGCAACCAGTGAAAGACCCTCCATCGAAGAGGCCTTCGTGAACTCCAGCGATCAAATCGGAACCATGGGAACCCCATCCATGCATGATTGAACATTAGGGAAAACCTCAATGTAGGGGAAGCTAGGGAGAGATGGATTAGTCAAAGGTTAAAATGGAGAAGGGATAGTATGCAACGGAAGAGGGGGGGGGGACTCACCTCCCCCCATCCGAAGAGGGCCGAGGAGGGGGGCCGGTGATGAAGTCATCGCCTAGGTCATCCGAGATGAGGAGAGTGCCGGAATATTTCTATCAACCTTATTTTTTCCAATTAATTCATCATTTAACCACATAGATCTTACCTAAATCTAATATTTGTTTGTGTTATGTCTGAGGACATAACACACACCTGTTGAAAGATCATCCACAAGTCTATCATTGATAACACACTCTCTCCTCTAAGATAATAAATGAATTTATTTATTCATGTTAATGGATACTGATTATTTACTATGATCTTATTTAATTGATGGTAATACAACCAAATCCTATGGATACCATCCACCATTGGGGTAAAAAAGGACCAGTGAACCCCAAGGAGAAGTGTTGGAAAGTATAAATAATTTAGACTCCATATCCTCTAATTTATTCTTTAGTTTTATAATCTCCTTATGTTCCCTCATGTAAGGATGAATGGTCTGTGATGCATATCCTAGAGAAAGGTAAATAGTGAATTAAACCTATCACAATGTAGGTATACCCAAATAGTCTTCAAGAAATACCTATATGAAATACTCCACTATAAGAGAGAAAATAGCGGGTTGTTACACCTGATCATCTATGAAAAGACTTGAAATTTGTGTTGTCACACTACCGAGCCTCTACTACTTGGGTCCATCTCGCGTATCACTGACATCCCATTCTCCCATATGTATATGCCTAATGCCCCTAATAATGTAAACATCACCCTCTAATGATATTAGTCAATGTGGGATCAATAGGGAACTAACCAACCCATCCTAATTATTACATAAAATTGAATCATGTTGAGGACAAAAAGGTTCCATACAATGAGATATCCACCTATCTCATGGAGAAAATCCTTACAATGGTGAACTCTTTATGATTAGATACCTATCAGAGTATCTAGTGTCATAAGACCATGAATGTATTTGATATTTAGTCCCATTCATTCTATAATAGTCTCAGATATGAATGGGTGTGACGTGTCTATGTCAAATAAAGAAGACACTAAAGTTGAGCCTACTAGAATAATACCTCAAACTGTAGAAGGTCAGGAAATATTCTATTATGGAATTGGATATGTTGCATGTAGCTAGCATATACCACATCCATGATTCACTACCTGATGGCCATGAACATTCCTTCTCTGATAGTATTGATAATTTGGAGTCCAACAACCTCTACCTCAACCACTACAATGGTTTGAATGGCCAGTGGTATTCAAGTTTCCTACAAGATGTGATCCTAGTTCCCACTCTAAAAAATATTGGGTAGGTGTATATAACCATGCATAAGGAATATATGATAAATTTTTAAGGAAATTATAAATATGTCACATCCATCCACAACATCCTCATTCCATTGGATCTCATAAGCACTAAGGATTCATGTGTCCCAGATTCCTACACTACCGAAATATCATAAGTAGTCAGTATGAGGATTCTGGAATCTACTAACTCCATGAGCTACCTAAAAATGCCTCTTTATCCCTAATGAATAAGTACTTGTTGATATAGGTGTGGAACCACTTTGAATTAAACTATTATCTTCCCTCAAATTTCTATCAGTGATAAGGGCTTGGTTGAAGATTTTAGAAATGACAATCAACCTAAATGCATTGACCTGCAACCAGATGGAGTACATCATCCCATTCTCGAATCACCTTGTAGTCATATGATCATCACCCACTAGAGTGTTGTAGAACCACTACAGCTCATAAAAAACGGGTAAATTATTCCATCATAGACCTGACTACATGTTGTAGGTTCATGAATTCTTTAACTCTATCATCCCTTGAAATAAGGGGAAAGACATATACAAAGAGGATAATCTCAAAATATTCTTATATAATGGTATGATGTCTATATACATGGAAATATTATCCCACAACCATTAAGAAGAATCATGTCTAATCTATGAAACTATCTCGACCCTCGGCTCCACAAGAAATCTCCAGAAGCCCAAATATAGAAAGGATAGATTTGAGATGATACTCAGTAGTGTGTGGTCCTCCATCCCCAGAGAAGGTGAGAGGATGATACTGTTGGAATTCCTAATTCAACTCTACTATACTTTGTGTAGTTTGAGAAACACATTTCATGATCTTCAACATATGTGTAAATCACTCCTAAAACATGGTTTCAATGCCCATATCTAGAATAGTAATAGGTTCCATAGGTGGAAATCCAGCAGGAATCGATGGTGGAACAAGGCCTTCCACCTCAAGTGAATGGATGTCACTGCCTTCAGGGCATGTGACCATAAGATGGTGTGGCATTATAATACTGAAATTATAAATGCATGCCTAAAAATATATTTTATCATTCAAAGAGATTATAGATAGAAAACTATGACTGGTACTAGCCTTCCTATAGACAGATCGCACCTCTCTTCATTCTCCCAAAGCTAGGTATAGGTAATCAAGAATGGCCATATAAGGTTATAATAACATAAGAGATACCCCACTACCCGCTATTAAGGTCGTATTAGGGTATAAGTATCTGTTTAACATTCATATGATGTCTAATTTCACATTAGAATCCATACACATTTTAAACATGTTCTCATTTAAATATTTAAATTCACATTAAATAGTTGAATTTGGAGGGCTATAATTTCCAATACATAGGGGTACAAACTCTTTATGAACCAAAATATTGTATCCACATAACCCATGACATGAAATATTCTAGACCATCCAAAAAATGGTCCATTGCTCAACATGTCATAATTGACTGGTTAAGCTGTCTCCATTAACCAATGTTGGATAACAATTTTAGGTTAAGGCAGGAACATTAAGTTTCAATTATGTTTTCTAGTCCATGGAATTAAATTCACCACAATTCCAAATAAAAACAAGGCCATATTAATATGAAATTGAAAAATTCATGCTATAAATAAATGTGGCATGTAAAAATACCTTGAATATTAATTATATTATGACTATAATGATACATGTGATACAATTCCCTAATTTCATTAGGCCATGGTGAATGAAATCCACATTTCTGTAATAACAATAATAAAAAAATAATAAAACAAGTGTGTACCCCAATTGTAATGTTTTATCAACTATTAATGGCATAATCAATTACAACAATTCACCATCTTATGTAATTTGGGTTTCCCCTACACAAGGGTTAGCTACGTCTAGGAACAATGTCATTTCCATATCCATTTATGTCCAAGTATCCTATCTAATATCCAAATAGTAAGATAAAGGAAAAAAAATAAGGCTTTAATACCACTTCATAACATCCTGACCCAAGATTCACTTATCTTATGCCCGAGCCAATATTTTACATGGCCTCAAGTGTGCATCCACGTATGCTACATGGTCCCAACTAGAAGTGATGGTGTAATAGTGGTACAGTGGGGAGACTATACCCTCTAATCAGAGTAGAAAATAAAATAAAAATAAAAATTATAAAATAGAGGAATCATATATTAACAAACAAATAGAATAAATAATTTGTAGAAGATGAATAAAAAACATAATGGCTAAATAACAATCAAAACACATTAGGCAGTGTCACAAACATAAATTCATGGAATACTAATATAAAAAATGTGGACAAGGGACAGGAAGATACAATAATGATATATAAAAATAAAATATTTTATATAGGATACCCCACTAGAATCCTGAGTAGATTCTTAGTCATATTCTCTAATTATTCAACTATAAGTATGAATATCAATAATTTGTAATAGGTCCATTTCCCTTATCTAAACCTACATATAAATAATATTCTTGGGTACAAAAGGTATCTTGAGTAGTGTGTGAGATAAAATCTCAGTAGTCCACCACCAACAGTGTATGGAATTTTTTTGAGTAGTGGTCATTTTTAAATTAGGTGTTGGATATAGATGTAATATTCTGAAATGCTAAATAAATAAATAAACAGAACTCCTTGGTTCTTAAAGGAAACCAGGTGTCTCTACCATATTCGAGTCACTACCAGGAAGTGTCTCTAACCAGGATATATATATATATAAAGTATAATATATATATATATATTACAATTAAAAAAATGCATCCACCTATATGAACCAAATACATAAGGATGTAAGGGTCCATATATATGACATACCAATTTTTTATTGGACTGAGGCATAAATCAGACATCCATAACCAGTCTAAATGATCTTATAATCTCAAGAAACACTACACATTCTCTACATCTCCTAATGAGTGGGAGACATCATGCCCAGAAATCAATATGAAGAGTGTTCCATCATATCAACACTCAAACCAGGGACATAGTGCATCATGCCCACTTTCCATATAGTTTCAATGATGAGATATTTCAATCTCAAGACCTAATGTAAGGGGACATGATACATTCATTATCAATAGTTTCCTTAACATCATTAAATATCATATGTTAATGAATAGTCATAAATTTAATACAATGAATGTGGAAGAACCTCTCATACATCTCAATAGTCATGTTCAATTAAAACAAGAAACTAAAATGTATATCAATCATGTTCACGAAGACCATCTCAATAAATAAGGCATAACAGTTCAGTTTGATACAATGATAAATAATGAAATATAAGTCATGGAATTTACACACATTAATCACTTCAATAAATCTTTTTAATTCATTTAAGTAAAGTCAGACACTCATGATAAACAGAATCTCATATGATCAATCCATTTAATTTACTAAAAAATGTTTTAAAACATTTATTAGGCTCAAAGGTTCATTTAAATGGTGATATGGTCATTATAGAAATTTCCTACAAGGAATATTCCAAGTAGAGGTGGTCTTGGAAATTAGGAGGTGCATATGACTTCATTCAAAATTAATATAATATGGGAAATTCAATTTAAAATCTAATCTAAAAGTAAGATAGGTGTTCCGGGAGTGTGAAATAGTTAACCGTAATGTTAATTCAATTGGGCACACATAAAGTGTGTCCATCATTGGGGAACACATTCTTTAAAATTCATAACAATAATCAATGTGTTTGTATCTAAATGCAGATACCAATTTGATATGATGAACTCCAAAAAATTTTAATCTCATAAATATTTGGAATGTGTGGAAATGACATAGCTAAAAAACCCTAAAATCATGGGTAAAATAATGATACCACCTACATTAATGTCGTATATGACCCCTCGCTCGATATAGGCCATGGAATTGGAGTAGGATGGAAGAAATAGATGAAACAATCCAATTACCTCAAAAGAGTGTAAAATATATTCACCTAAATAGTGAAATGGATATAATTATAAAAATAAATAGGATATAAGAGGATCATATATCTTACCAAGTTGGATCTGACGCCTTCAAAAGATCTGGAATTAGGCTTCGGACATGGGTGTTACCTCAAATAATAAATAGAGGAAGAAGGGAGACCACATGAGGAAAAAACCCATGTACAACCAGTGGAAGATGTAATGATAAGAAGGAAATAGGTAAATAGATTAATTAGGTGAAAATGGTCATTTCATCCTCCAATTAGGGGGCACATAGTTTGGGAAACCATGCACAAACCATGCTCTAGAAATAAGGATAGAGCTCAGATGGTTAAGGTGTATTGTTTCCATAACCTTGTGAAACCCCTCTATCAAATTTTGGTAGTTTTTCACATAGACATGCACCTAATTTCACATAGTTTTAGAAAAACCATGTGACTCCTACTGCCCCATTCTCCCCCCACATGGTTACTCGAGACAATGTAGCTATGACACAGTTCTACTAACTGTGTTACCTAGTCATTTTTTCCAAACTATTATGGTTTTGGGATCAAAAAATGTCCCAAAACCATTGTGACCCCCATGACTTCATTGGGTAAACTTATAAAGACCATTTTATATATTTAAATCCAAAAAAATGATATGTGACTCTATAAAAAGACTCTTCATTACACCATAAAATTGGTCCTCTTCATATTCTTATTTTCATGGGGATACTGATCATTAGAATTCTCTATATCTACCATCTCAACACACTAAACATGTTTCTCATATATTTTTAACTCACAAGAATCCAATGCCATTATACATTTTTGTATTATTCCGGATTAAAATCAGTTTAACTTACTATCATGATCATAGATAAAACATGGGATATACCTTGCCAAATGACTATATCTTTCTTCATATTGAGCCATTGAATCGTAGTAATTTTCTATTAATTTCAATAATTGTTTTTCTATCCTTACTCAAACAATCTTAAGAAAATTTTTTTACCTTGAAAATACTATTAAATTTATTCAATTACAAGGAATAAATCTCTTCATTTTACATGATATTGTTAAAAATTAACCACCATTAGTAACTTCACTATCAAATTGATATATCATAAGAGTTTAATTTTGGAAATCTAAAAGCCCCCTCAATGTTAATAGCTTTTATAAGGCTCCGATCTATCCTTTAGATAGTAAATGATTTGATGATCTTATGAATGATGGGGTATGTTGTCTCACAAAATGATCCTCTGTGATAAGGTTCTTATCTGGTAAATGTGGTTTCTCTCTTACATGGAACCTTCCACCATTTATAGCCTCTATCAACTGATCGATCATAGCAAACAAATGTTCTTTCTAATTAAAACCATATTATGATGTTTATTCAGAATGATTTTTTTTATCTAGGTTCCTTCCCACTATAGCTACCTTGATTATTCTGTGGAGAACCATTTTGAACAAATATATTTTAGATAAAGCAACATGGTAATAATAAAACTCTATATTAATTAAAATTGACCACAATGTAAAATATTTCAAGGGAATTATAGTAATATTAATCTAAACTCTAATTTATCTAAACCATAACTTTGATACCAACTATATGGACCTCAACCTTAAATATAACATTATATAGTGAATTTGATAGGAATTATAATTCATATAATTCTATGTATCATTCTTGGTTTAGAGTTTTATATATTTTGGCAATAACCCATAAATAAGAAAACAATATATTAAAATTTTGAAACTTCTATTTAATATCTATTTTTTCTATAATAGGAATATTTTAATAATATACATGTTTTATTTTCATATCACATATTGACTAATTTGACCCTTCCATTTTTTTTCCCCTATTCATGCTTGAAAACCTGTGATAAAATATATAAAATGAGGGATGATAACAATAAGTTCTATACATTACATGAACTAAAAGAAAATAACCCAACAGTTCTTTAAAATTTTCTTTTTAAAGAAAAACATCTTCAAGGATAAATATTTTCATTATCTTACCAAATAAAATAACTATCTATTCCCAAATATTTTCATAAAACATTTCATATGAAAAAATAAGAAAAAATAAACAACATAGAATATTATTAGAAAACATGATAAATCATGAAAAATATAGCACGAAGTAATAATTTTCATTCCTAAGAAGTAGTAAATAATTTCATTGAAAATAATCGGATTGGTTATAGATTTTATAATCACATAAATACTATAAAACCCATATAAATAATAAAAAATAAATAGAAATATCTATCCAAATCATTATACTTTTCATTATAATAAATATAATAACCATTTGGTAGACTTCAATACATGTCATGGTTACAAATAGAATAATACTATGGTAATCATCCAAACTCAATGCATTGGTGGGATATCATTAACCCAACTATAATTGGTTTATTACCAAGACATTGATCATTGGTTTATAATGTAACCACCATTCATAATTATGATGAATATTAAAATAATAATAACATATAAAATATTAAATCTTAAAACAGGTCATTTATAAAATTTCATTTTAAATCAAAGGCAAACATTTCAAGTTATTAAAAATATCAATCCATATTAAAAATATATTTTCAACAAAAAAATAACCAATAAATGGAATGATATATTTCTTTTTATTTTAAAAACATTTCAATTTTTAGATGAATCCAAATATAAAATATTAGTCAGGGCATCAGAGATGTTATTTCCAACCTATACATTAAAAATAACATTCATTCTGTCACTTGTAATGAATGTCAAATATTTCATACAGAAAACATAAAAAGTTTTTTTAAAACCACTAAATAAAATTTAAATTAGAAATAAAATTTCAATTATAATTATTTTATATCCATATATGTAAACATATAAAATAATATCAAGAATATTTTCATGAAGGAAATCATTTTGAAATTAAATCATTAAAATTTTAAAATGTGATTTTTTTAATCAGAGTGTCCCATAAAACATTGAAACATTTGAATCATAAGCCTCATGAAGGAAGAACAATTAAAAAATCATTAAATAAAATGAGAATCAATAAATTCATGATACGAAGTGTTTAAATGGATATATAAAATTTAATAAAATAAGGTGGGTGTATAAAATCAAAATATAACTCTGTAAAAGGATATTGAGACTCGGTCCCATACATAGAGTCTACCTTATCATATAATCCTTTATCTTCTTTAATAATAAACATATGTTAATTATTTACGTGATTTATATTTTTTCAGGTTTATTTTTATTTTTATTTCAATTATTACAATGTTGTATAAAATTACATAATCAATTGAGTTTACATCACGATGTTTGACCATATTCATCTTTTTCACCAAATTTTTTTTTGGTTAACACTGGTCAAAGAGGTCCTTATTTAAAAATAAAATAAAAAATAATCTTGAAATAATTATAATATTAATTCATTTATTATACTTATATATATATATATATTTTTATTTGGTGATTGAAAAAAGAAAAATCGCATTACTTTGAGTAGGACTTAGTCTATTAGTCCACAAACGATGTTATCACATTTTCAGTGTGTGAAAAGGTAAGAAAGAAAGTGATATATTATATTTAAATAAGTATAATTATTTCCTTAATATCGTATATATTTCACCTATATCACATATGTTTAATAATCCCATCATTATGACATTCAATATAATGCGTGAACAAATCACATAGTTTTGAGGAGCCAGTAGTCCCCACGTCCACAGACGATGTTATCATATTAACACAAAATGGGGTGATGAATTTATATGTTATATAATAATTCTAAGATCATAAATACATAAAAAAATATCAAAAATATAATATAAATAAGAATGTCAATCATTATTCCCATCATTGAGATTTGGAAATTGAAAAACTAATGACATCAGTTCATGAGGCAGTAGTCCACCTTACACATGAATGATGACTATGTACCCCATTTTATGGAAGTGTGTGAAGTTTCAGGTCATAACCTTAACATAAAATAATTTCATTATATTAAATATAAATAATTTATTTTATAAAATGATATAAAAAATTTATGGGGTTCGAGAAAGAAAGAAAGAATAAGTTCTCAATTATGAATGTTACATATTTTTCATATAAAACTTTTTTTCCCCAAAGGTCTTCCATGGATATATTTCAGCCAAAAATAAGGATTATCGGATTATTGGAGTGATGTTGGGAAAATATTTGGATTGGTATTATTTAATCTAAAGGGTTTTAGAGGTGTAAAGAGATGAGGATAAGTGGGGGACTTTTATAAGTGGGGAAAAGGACACATAAATTTTTTTTAAACAAGTTAGTTGAACCAAAATTTATACCTAAAACGAGGCAACCATGACAACCAAAATAAGATACATTAGTTTTAATGATTGAAATATTTCAAAAAAATGGGTGTTAGAATTGTTTCAAGGAAATGTTTTCACTTAATGTTAAAATCTAACCACTAAGTAAACTCATTTTTACCTTAACAGTTATAATTATTTTAATTTCATTCACCAATTTTTCTAGTAAAAACCCATGATTACCTTAATATAAATTAAACATTATTCTTATTCACAATATTTAGTATATTTTTTCAAATTCAATTCATATAATATACATATATTAATTTAAAATTAATCCCACAGGCCGACTGATAAATCTTGTTTTTAAAGTGAAAATGCTCAAAAGTATAAAAAGTTTTTATATCAAAAATCATTATAAAAAATATTGCAATTACCTAAGATATATTAATATTTTTATAATTTATCTAAAATAACTTTAAAAAAAATTCAATATTTAATTTAACCATATAAATTATTTATATGGAAAGGAATATTTTAATTAAAATTCAGTATTTTTCACTATTAATCAAATAATGATACTTCTTAAAAAAATTACCAAAATTACCCATATGATAATTTTGAAATTACCCTTTCCGTGATGTATCTTATCTTGTAAAATAAATTTTATATAAGTTTCAATGTTTTGTTTTGAAATAAGTCTACCATTAATAAATGACAAAACTTATATACTAATAACAATAATAACAGTATATTACTATTCAGTATAACTCAGTCTTCTATGAAATTTAACATTTAAAAGTAAATAATTGTTGTGTGTCATATAATCCCTTTAATATAGAATCAATTATAATTTAAAATGTGAAACTAATTCATAAATATTAAAAAATATGGAAACTCCATATTTTATAATTACCAGCGTTGTAATAGAAGAAGACACATTATGATCTTTGGAAGGGTAGAAAAAATAAAATTGGATATTTAATATTCTTTGCATAAGGATCTGGCCTTAAAACATTACTTAATATTTAATTTTATACAAGAACATTCATTATTACACATTGAGGATCTTTTCGGGCTTAGAGTCTTAAAGAATTAGGGTATCTTACAAACATAACATACTACATTCATATAAAGAGGATACTACTAAAAATAGTATACATTTTTTCAAAATATAAAACATTAAAACATAAAACATAATTTACTTTAAAACACTCTATATCAACATCACTAATCCCTTATTTCTATTTCCCTTCCTTATAACCTGTTAAAAACATTCTAAAAACTTGGGATTAGTTTAAAACCTACTATGGTATATAATGAAAGAAACTTTCAATCAAGTGATAACATAAAAACCAATAAACCCCATAATCATAAAAACTCATATTCATAGAAACATCATGTAGATTCCTTCATACATATTTACCATATCACTCTTAAATTATCCCTTACAAATGGAATAACCTTTTTTCGAACTTCCATCTCCAATGTACCTAATGCATTGGAGAGCTATAATGGGGCTCACCTATTATATATTGAGCTATAATGGGCCCAACCCAACATATCTAGAGTAATAATTGTAACGACCCAAAAATTCATTAATAAAAATTCCTCTTGGTCTATTTAAATGTCTTCTTTTGGTTATGTTAAAGGTATGAACTTATTTGGTTCTATGTTTTTTATTTTAAAATACCATTAATAATTGTGATTGTTGATAATATTGTCATTGAACAGTGATCACATGATTAGTATAAATATAGGGAAATAACAAATCCAATTTACTCATACAAAGGAAGAGATGGCCTCAACAAGTAGAATTGCCCCATACGAATCCCATTTTTCATACCTCGGAATGGATGTGGCATCATTGGGATTATCTCTTGACCAAGCCCAAGCTGAGCTTGAATATGTTAAGCTCGAGTGGAACCTCCTATGTGAGAAGTGGAAGTTGATAGAGATTACCGCCTGAACAATGTTATCCGAGTCACCCTAAGAGTCTATCACCATCGCACACCTTACCCTTCGATCTTATGCAGGTGTTATAAGGGGTTATGTTACAAGACCCTAACACTATGACTATGAACATTATTACCGTATAAATAATGTGCGTTCTTTTTATTATTGTTACTTTGTAAATAGTTTCTAAAGAACAAATAGTATTTTTAGTTAATATTCAACTAAGAAAACTATTTTGATGAACTAATGGATTTTTGAATTAAATAATATTTTAATAAAATATTATTAATAAATTAATTTTATTAAATACAAATGATCATACAATTTTTATGAATACAATTGTAATTTTTATGAATAAAATTGTAATTTTTATTATGGTTTGAAAGCTATTTTTGTCAAAACCCCTGAATTTTTTATAAATGTCAGTTTTGATATTAAAAGTAAAAATTCACATATTTGGAAAATTATTTAGATAAAATGAATATTATTTTGTGAATCAGGATGTAAAAATTATCCAATGGTTAATTTTTCAAAATTTTCTGAGACAGTCAAATTTTTGATAAAAATTAAATACCATTTAAATATATAATGTATTTTATGACAACATAATGACACAATAGTGTTGAAATAAAATACTATAAACATTATGTTCGTCGAATATAGGTTTCTCCATTAAAATAACATGATTTGGGGTTTGTTTGATTTATTTTAAAAAGATTTAGTGGACCCTTCAAGACTTATAAAACATTTTGTCTTTTTAAATTGTTTCCTTAAGAGTGTCACTCACCTCCAAACAATCAACACTATTATTTTAATAATTTAGGCCATTTGCCACATAAAATATTGGTTTTCAATTCCCTTTGGAAAAAATCATGGGCAAAACCGATGGGCTGGTTTGTTGTTTGGATTAGTTTAATGTGTGGCTCCCAAACCTAAATAATAAACAATTTTCTCTCCTTTCCTATATAAACCCACCCAAGCATCCACTTACTCTTCACTAAAATCATTTTTAGAACGTCCAACCTCTTCCCTCCTCTCTCTATAATCCTCCCATGTCACCCTAATCTCCCAATAAGCCTCTCTCAAGCCTCTCCCATGCCTTTGGGATCAAACATTTAAGTAAGGGATTCTTACCTTTCTCTTTTTATCCAAGTTTCTTAATATTGTTATGAACTTTTATTTTCAATTGTAATTGTTTGGTGTATTATTTCCCACCTCCCCAAATTGTACCCTTCATGTTTTAATAATGATATATCTCTTTTCTCTCTAATTAATTCCTCTAATGTACACCTTTTACCACGCCGAAATTCTGTAAGTAATTTCTCTCTCCTCATTTACATCCAAGTAATTATTTTGTATTATTCATATAAATTACATTATGTTGGTTGGTACATGTACCTATTTGACCACATTACTTCCCATTTCTTTTAAATATTATGAGACAACCCTTTATCTCTCATCAACCATTTTTATTAATTCTTATGTCACGTCGTTACGTTGTTGAAATTGCACTGTGATTTTCCAAGCCAATGTCATTGTGTAGTGAATACCATTCCCATTAATCTATAAATGGTATTCATGCATATTCACATTTACATATTTATTATGAAGCTTCATTTATGTATTCCATATCACTTTTTCATGTAATTTATGATGATGAATGATTCCATGTTGTATGATCCTTGTGGCACACTTATGCATGAAATGAAATGTTTAATAGGGTGCACCCAGATAGCTCTACAATGCATTGGGTAAAGTATCATATCATGATACATCATGTGAAAATAGTATTGACTCGTTATAATTCAAGTGAAATGAGGGTTTACTTGTGCTTCGTGTTCAATGAGGGATTAATCGTGCTCTATGTGCAACGATCCTTGACTCATTTTAATTCCATGCTAAGTGTTGTTTCCACATTTCCACGTTATGATTATCCTGATTTATCATACCATTATTTCCATGTTTCTCTTATGCTCCATTGATATTCCTATTCTCTAACATGTATTTTATTCTTCATGTTATTCCATGTTTATTTCCTTTTTGGGCTTTATAGCTCACCCTTTTCTCATTCATGTCATCATGTTATCCCATGCATTGCTAAGTATGAGGGAATGTAATGGTCATGTAAAGGATGTTTTCACTAATGATGTTTTGTTTCATTTTTTATATCGTTATGTAATTTTCCTAAGCCCCAATGACACGAGACCTCTCGATCTTCCATGGTGTATCAAGTGAAGAGTTTATGAAAAAAAATCATGTTTAAATGTGTAATAAAGAGAGGGGTTGCTATTTTTGGTATCAGAGGATAGGTTTAGTTATTTTTTGGTATTAGGATTCTAAAACCCTAGTGAAGCCTTAGGGAAAATAATAATTATAATAAAAACAGCCCTGTGTTTTGGTGAGTATTGAGTAAGTGTTTTGTCAATAAAATACATCCCTGTCTAGATACGAGCGGGTAGAGGCAGCTCTAGCGTAGATGTACCTAGGGGTGAAAACCATGAAAAGGTGTTTCTGGATTGACCCATGTTATCCTGGTACACAAAAATAGGCCTTTCTGCACTCTTGGATATGACACTTCTAGGGGATATTCTTTGGTAAATTAAAAAGATTAGTATGAACCATTATCAAGGGAATTTAAAAAAAGGCCTCTAAGAATACATGTTAAAAAGTAGATATTGGATAACATATATTGAAGCTTATAGATTCAGAAGTTAAGAGAATATAAGTAATTTATAATTCATCCAGTTTTGTCATTGGATTACCCTTTATGTGTTAACAGTAACTTTCTTTTTATTCCAGCCAATGGCCTATTATATGGGGACTCGGGCTAACAACCAATGTGAATATCATTGTGATGACTATTCTAATGAGATCCCCAATCCGATGGGAGAGGGAATCACAAACTTTTTCATGATACTCTCTCGGTTAACTCAAGAATTGAATAGAAAAAAGGGTTAAGAGGAATGTTAACCCCCCCCCCCCCCCCCGCCGCCAAGAATGAAAAAGTCACTATTGATAGCTTCATGAGACAAATGCCTCCTAATTTTAATGGATCATTTGATCCCTCAATTTCCAAAAAATGGATCCACTCCATTAAAAGGATATTCTCCATCCTTCAATATTCCAAAAAATGGAAGGTTCTCCTAGATTATTATCATATGGAGATTGAAGTTAATCAATGGTGGACATTGATAAAAAATATGAATCCTGAGGATGAGATCGGGGTGTTGGAATGGAAGGATTTCTAAAAGATTTTTTTTGATAAATATTTTCCATGCACCGTTCAACTTATGATGGAAAGGGACTTCCTTGCTCACATGAAAAAGGAAGATGAATCTCTCAGAGTGTATGAGGAAAACATCACAAGGATTTCATGATACATCTCCAACTTTTTCATTACACCTGAATACAAGGATGACAACTTCTTTGGTGGGCTGAAACCTTGCCTGTGGAAAGCCCTAGAGATCCATAACTTTGACAGCTATGAGGAAATTGTCTGATGTTCCCTCAAGATCAAAATGGAGATCGGTGAATCACATGGGTATCATGGGGATAAATAGCATAAGGTATATTTAAATTCTTGTGGTCTGATGGATAAATCCAATGGTGCTGAGAAGATCCAGCACCCCACTTTCCAGAGGTGCCGAAAGAAGCACCCAAGAAATTTCTTGAAGGGGGTGAGGAAAAGATTTAGGTATGGAAGAGAAGGACACATATCGGTTAACTACTGACAAGAAAAACACAGGGCTGTGATAGATGATAGAAAATCTATGTTCGACTCACAATGTGTTGTTCATTGCATAATCTGCAATGAACCAGGGAAACATGGAAATTAGTTCCCTAAGCCCAAGGTTTTTGGAGGCAACCAACAACCTCCAAGGAAGAAAGTGTGAGCTTTTTCAATCACTATCACCAAAGTGAACCCCAACAATGAAGTGGTGATAGGTACGCTAGTTATTAATTCAATAATAGAGAGCATACTTTTTGATTCAGGTTCTACACATTCATTTATATCCTGAAAGTTCAGTAGAACAATCCCAACAACACCAAAAATCATGGAAGTAAAGATGCTAGTGAGTAAGAAAAATGGGGAAATCATTTCATCCCATGAATATAACTCCTCCCCTATCATAATTGGTGTATTGAACTTTTCAAAGAACCTCATCATACTCCCTCTTTTGGAATTTGATGAAATTATTGGAATTTAATGGCTTTCCCTATATAGAGCCAACTTAAATTTTCATGAGAGGGAATTCACACTCATTGTGGCGAATTGACCCCCAATTCAATACAAGTGAAAGGAGGAAGATGAATCTTCTTTAGCACCATCATCTCAAGCGTGGATATTATTTCCCTATGAACACATGTATCTGGCTCAAATGATTGAATATAATAAAGAAAACTATACAGACAGACATGTGTATTCTAAAGGAATTCAGTGAAGTGTTTCCTAAGGAATTATCAGTTCTTCATCCTAGAATGGCTCTTATGGTGCATATAAAGATAAAGAAATGACTACATTAGAAAATAAATAAAGGGTTTATATTCCCAAGTGCTTCACCAAGGGGTGTACTAGTCCTCTTCATCAAGTAGAAGGATGATTCAATGCACTTTTGCATCGATTATCATGAGATTAACAAAATCACAATAAAGAACAAGTATCCTCTCCCACGAATTGATGAATTGTTTGAGCAGCTATGTGGAGCATAATACTTCTCCAGGGTAGATTTGTGGTTGGGATATTATCAAATAAGGGTGAAGAAGGAACATATCCCCAAGAATTCTTTTCGTACAAGATAAAGGAACTATGAATTCATAGTAATTCCTTTCAGACTCAACAATTCTCTAGCAATCTTCACGTACATGATGAATAGAGTCTTTGGAGATTACCTCAAAAAATTTATGGTAGTCTTTATAGATGATATTCTAATATACACCAAAACCAAGGAGGATCATGAGGAGCAACTAAGAACTATACTAGAGACCTAGCGAAAGGAGAATATCTATGAAAAGTATAGTAAGTGTGAGTTCTGGTTGAAGGAGGTCTCATTCATGGTCCATAAAATCACAAGCAATGGGATATCTATGTATCCCTCCAAAATAGATTCAATAGTGGGATAGACAAGGCCAACATCAGTAATGGATATCTATAGCTTCTTAGGGTTAGCTAGATATTATCGATGATTTGTGAGAAATTTCACACAATTGTCCAACCCTCTTACCAAGCTAACTCGGAAGGTAATAGAGTTACCTTGGAGAGATGAATGTGAATAAAACATCAAGGAGTTAAAAATTAGGCTTATCACTACGCCCGTGCTCACATTACCCAAAAGTGGAGAACTTTTTGTGGTATTCAGTGATGGTTTGAATAAGGGCCTAGGCTGTGTGTTGATGAAAAATGACAAATTCATTTCCTATGATTCAAGGAAATTGAAAGTACATGAGAAGAATTATCCAACACATGATCTAGAGTTGGATGTGGTGATATTCACTTTAAATATTGGGCAGCATTATCTCTTTGGGGAGAAGTGTGAAATATTTCTTGACCACAAAATCCTCATGTAAATATTCACATAGAAATAGTTTAACATGTGTCAATGAAGATGGTTAGAGATGATCAATGACTATGAGTGCTCAATCCATTACCACCCTGGGAAAGTGAACAAGGAGGCAAATGCTATGAGTAGAAAGGACCCAGTTATTCTATCATTTATGAGAAAATAGAAGGATCCAATCTTCTTTTATTTGAAGAAGATGGGCATAGGAATCATAAAGAAGGGGAAATCATCAATCATTTCACAAATAATTTCTCAACCATATCTTTTGGAAAGGTTAAAAGATGCTCAAAAGGATGAAGTGGGAATTTAGAAGAAAGTTGAAGCTATCAGAAAAGGTAAATCCTTGTATTTCAATGTTAATGAAGAAGTAATTATGAGATTTGTGAAAATAATATGTGTTCTATCTTGTCCAGAGCTGATGAAGGAACTTTTGGATGATGCATATAGATCAAATTTCAATATTCACCTAGGAAACACAATGATGTATCATGATCTCTGAGAGCATTACTGGTGGGATAATATAAAGTATGAGATCATTGTGTATACATCAAAGTTCCAGGTGTGTCAGCATTTGAAGGAAGAGAGGCAGAAGTCTAAGGGGATGATGCAACCATTACCCATACCAGCATGGAAATGTTAGAACATCACCACGGACTTTGTCACCAGACTTCCGAAGACATCCAACGGAAAAAATGCAATATCGGTTGTTGTGGATTGTCATACAAAGTCTGCACACTTCATTGCAATTCATGTAGATTTCCCATTGGATCAACTAGCACGGATATACATCAGAGATGTGGTAAGGACGAATGGGGTACCACTATCGATTGTATCTGATTAAAATACAAGATTTACCTCTATGTTTTGGGAGAGTCTTGAAGGTGCTCTGTATACTGAACTAAACTTCAGTAAGGCATATCATCCTCAAATTGATGTCCAATTTGAGATAACTATTCATACAATGGAAGATATGTTCAGATCATGTTCAATGGACATTAATTGAGGTTTGGACCAACATCTTCCACCAGTTGAATTATCCTACAATAACAGTTTTCACTCGAGCATCCGAATGGAACATTATAATGCCCCTTATGGGAAGAGGTTCCGAACACTGGAAAGTTTGTATGAAGTCAATGAGTGTAAGTAGTTAGGACCAGAAATGGTTGAACAAATGGTGGAGAAGGTGAAAACCATTCAGCCGCATATGAAGGTAGCCCAGAATCAACAGAAAAGTTATACAGATAACCATCTATGATACCTTGAGATTAAAATTGGAGACATGTAATTTCTATGCATATCTCCACGGAAGAAGTTCATGAGGTTTGGAATGAAAGGGAAGGTAAGTCTTAGGTACATCGGCCCCTTCGAGATTTTTGATCTTTTCGGGGTTGTGGCCTATCAACTAGCACTTCCACCAACCATAGCCAAAGTACATGATGTCTTTCATGTATCCATCTTAAGGAAGTACATACCAGACCATTCACATGTACTCTTTTTAGAGGTAGTAAATTTATAGGATGATCTTTCTTACAAAGAGCGACTATTGAAGATCTTAGATCATAGAGAAAAAGTTCTATGAAATAAGACAATGTCCCTCATCAAGGTGTTGTGGAGAACCCACAAGTTTGAAGAAGTGGCATGGGAATTGTAGGAAGTAATGAAGTAGAGTTACCCAAATATATTTTGGTTTGGGAAAAGGAAACTTTGAGGACGAAATTTCATTAGGGGGAAGATAGTAATGACCCAAAAATTAATTAATGAAAATTTCTATTGGTCTATTTAAATTTCTTCCTATGGTTATGTAAAACATATGCACTTATTTGGTTCTATGTTTTGGATCTTAAAATACCATTAATAATTGTTTCCATTGCTAATATAGCCATTGAATAGTGATCACATAATTAGTATAAATATAGGTCTTTAACAGATACAATTTACTTAGACAAAGGATGTGGTGGCCTCATCCAGTATAATTTCCCCATACGAAGCCCATTTTTCATAGATTGGAAAAGAGGTGACGTCATTGGGATTCTCTCTTGACCAATCCCAAGATGATCTTGAATATGTTAAGCTTGAGCGGAACTGCCTATGAGAGAAGTGGAAGTTGATAGAGATTACTACACGATCGATGTTATCCGAGCCACCCCTAGAGTTTGTCACCATTGCACACCTTACCCTTCAGTCTTGTGTAGGTGTTATAAGGGGTTATATAACAAGAAACTAGCACTATGACTATGTGAATTATTTTTGTATAAATAATTTGCATTCATTTTATTCTTGTTACTTTGTAAATAGTTTCTAAAGCACAAATGGTGTTTTTAGTTAATATTCAAATAAGAAATTTATTTTGATGAATTAATGGATTTTTTAATTAAATAATACTTTAATAAAATATTATTAATAAATTAATTTTTATTAAAATAAATGATCTTATAGTTTTTATGAATACAATTTTATTTCTTATTAAGGTTTGAAAGCTGTTTTTGTCAAAACCAAATAATTTTCGATGTGTCAATTTTTATTTTAAAAGTTAAAATTCACATATTTAGAAAATTATTTAGATAAAATTAATATGATTTTTGGAATTAGGATGTCAAAATTATCCAATTCTGTATTTTTCATAATTATCTGAGACTGTCGAATGTTTGGGTAAAAATTAAATACCATTTAAATATATAATGTTTTTTATGACATCATAATGACCCAAAAGTGATGTAATAAAACATTATAAACCTTATGTTCACCCAATATATGTTTTATCATTAAAATAATTTGATTTTGGGTTTTTTTATTTATTTTACAAAGCTTTAGTGGACCTTTCAAGACTTAAAATACATTTTTAATTTTTCAATTGTTTTCTTGGAGAGTGTGACTCACCTCCACATAAGAAAACCTATTATTTTATAAAGTTTGGCCAATTAACTTATAAAATATTGTTTTCCAATCCCCTTTTGAAAAAAACATGGTCAAAAACCATGGGATGGTTTGTGGTTTGGATTAGTTTAATGTGTGGTGTCCCAAACCAAAATAATAATGAATTTCCTCCCCCTTCCTATATAAACCCACCCATGCTCCCACTTCCTATTTACTCAAATCAGTTTGAGTTCATTCAACCTCTTCCCTCCTCTCTCTAGAATCCTCCCAAGGTTCCCCAATCTCCCAAGAATCCTCTCTCAAGCCTCTCCCAAGCCTTTGGGATCACACATCCAAGTAAGGGATTCCTACCTTTTTCTTTATATCCAAATTTCTTAATATTGTTATGCCCTTTTATTTTCAATTATAACTGATGGGGGTATGATTTCAAACCTCCACCATAATTCTCCCTTCATGTTTGAACAATGAGGTATTCCATTTCTCTCTTATTAGTTCCTCCCATGTACACCTATTACCATGTCGAAATTCTGTAAGGAATTTATCTCTCCTCATCTATATCCAATAATTCTTTTGTATTATGCATCCAAATTCCATTATGTTTATTCGGAAATGTATCTATATGATCCCATAATTTTCAATTTCATATAAATATTATGAGACATACATATCTCTCTCATAAAACATTTTTATAAATTTTTATGTCACGCTGTTACACTGCCAAAATTGCACCGTGATTTTCCAAGCTAAGGTCATTTTGTAGTGAATACCATTCCCATTTCTCTATCAAGGGTATTCACCTTTATGAACATTTACTTATTTATTATAAAACTTAATTTATTTATTCAATATCCCTTTATCATGGAATTTATGATGATGAATGATTCCATTTTTATGATACATGTGGAACACTTAAGCATGAAATGATATGTTTAAGAGGGTGCGCCCTGATAGCGCTCCAATGCATTGGGTAAAGTATGGTATCATGATACGTCATGTCCAATGACTGTTGACTCATGATAATTCAATTTAAATGAGGGTTTACTCATTCTTCATGTGCAATTAGGGATTACTCATGCTCCATATGCAATGAGCCTTGGCTCATACTAATTCCTTGTTAAGTACTGTTGTCACATTTCCATGTTATGATTATCATGATTTATCATGCCTTTATATTCATTTTTCTCTTGTGCTTAATTGATATTCCTATTGTCTAACATGTATTGTATTCTTCATGTTTTCCCATATTTATTCCCTTAATGGGCTTTATAGCTCACCCTTTTCTTATGCATGTCCTCAGGTTATCCCACACAATGCTAAGTACGAGGGAACGTAGTGGTCAGGTAAATTAATTTTTCAATAAAGATGTTGTGTTTAATGTTTTAAGTTGTTATTAAATGTTCGTAATCCCCAAAGACACTATAAGTATTTATCTTCCATGTTGTATCAAGTGAAGAGTTTATGTAAAAAAAATCATGTTTAAGTGTGTAATAAAGAAATGGATTGTTATAATAATAGGCTCAACCAAACATAAATATTTTACAGGGAACCTATCCTAGAAATAATGTATCTTGAAATCAAGATAACCCACTCATTCCATATAAATAAAAAAATAATAATCCTTTTGAAATTTATTAATGAGAGTTTTCGAAGGATTTTTAAAGGAAAGTATCTTAAAACATAATTGGATTGGGAATTAATATAATGGGAAGGATATGTTTATACACTATATATACACATATTGAAACATAATATAAAAAAATACATCACACCAAATAATCTTAATACCACATAATGAATAATGAATAAGGTTAACCTAAAGAATGGAAATTGGGTAATGAAATCCCTTACCTCGTGTTATTATTACTTAAAATGTGTTTAAAACTCATGTATAATTGTTTAAAGAGTTTTATTAATATATTAATGAAACATGTTAATGTTTATTACTCCTTATCTAATCATTTTACAACACCATTTGACACAGTTATTAGTCATATTTTGTTATTTTCATTGCTTCAGGTGTGTTCTTTACATGGTTTCCCTGATTGGTTCATGATGAATATTTTTGTTTATTTGAATTGAAACTCCAAAATTGTAATTTAATGTAATTTACATATTAGATAACAATAAATTATACCATTTTTCATTTTTATTTCTGACATGAGGATGAATCATAAGGTAAAACCTTATTGATATTTGTTTTGGTCATTTTGGTGATTCTTCGATCATAATTAACTCATTTTGTTTTATAAATTAATCAAATGTGTAAAAAATGATTATATAACCTTATATAAAATATAATACATAAATTTTAATATTTTTAAACCTTAAAAATTCTTTCATGACTAGCCTTAAAGGATGTAAATGAAATTAAAATCACATCTTCCAAGGTGTCGATAAATCAGCACATCACGGAAGGTGTTTCAATTTGTTGAATATGTGGGAGAGGAGAAGAACTATAATGGTGATTCTTTCATAAACATTATGAAATATAGAATATTTAAGATAAGGAATCATTCATGCCTCTTGGATAATGTTATGTGAGGAATGAAAAATAAAATAAAGGAAATGGAAATAAAATAAAAGTTGATAAATCCTTTACAAAAATTCAGCAGCATAACAACGTCACTAAAATATTCATAAAATATTTCAATGAGAGAAAAATGGTTCCACATAATTATTAAATAATATGGTTATCAATGGGGATATAAAATTAAATATCCCAATACAATAAAATTTAACTTAAAAGATAATAACATAATAAAAGTGATTGAAAAAAGAGAGATTTTGAGACAAAAATTCGTCAGCATAACGGCTATGCCACATTGTTTTAGAAAACCATAAAAAAAGAGGATAAAGGGGTCAAAAATCCCTAAAGTAATCATAATACAGTATAGATATTTAATAAAATGGAAATAAGAACATGTTAGGGATACTTGAATGTAATACCGCATAAAAGAAACTTGAATGGAAAAAGGAAAGAACTTGATAATTCTCTTACCTTATAAAGTAACTCCTAAGACATGAAGGATTGGAACTTAGGGGGATTGAGGAAAACTTTGGAGTACTAATAGGGAGGTAAGAATACCATATATTCATTAAGGTGTGGAACGAAGGAATGGGTTGGTATTTATAGAAAAATATAGGGAATACTTTATTAACTTCCAAGGGACACCTCATTAGTGGTATTTGCAAAACCTTGGGCTTTACCATGGTATTTTCCCATGGTATTTTCCACATGAGACACATCATAAAATATTTTATTCCTAAAGAGTCTAAAATATTATTACATCATGAATTATGTCATTAAACATTCCAAAAACTCAAAACTGTATTTTTACTATTCACCAAAAATTCAATTGTTTCAGAAAAATACCAAAAATTCACCTGAGCCAATTTTCAAAGTATATAATTAAAAAATGAACTCCATTTTTGGAAAATAATTTTCTATATATTATTAATTTAATTTCTAAATAAAATTCATAATTTTTTCAAAAATAAAAATTTTAAATCTATACCTCATTTTTTAGTGCATTGAAAAATTAATCAATATCTCATTATCTTATAACCATAAGAAAATAAAATAATAATAAAATTTACTATTCATTAGGGTCATATTACTATTCATAAGGGTATATTACTATTCACAAAAAATCAATTTGGTTCCATTAGACTATAAATAACTTACTAATCACAATTATAGATAACCATTTTTGACAATTCAAAACATAGAAGCAACAAAATTATGTTTAATGGCTAGTTATAATTATCTAATTAAAACAAAGTTTCATGAATTTAAATTTATTTTCTAAAAACATGGGCTGTTAAATTATCCCTACCTTCTAGAAATTACATCCTTGATATTTAGTTTATTCATTAAATAATTGAGGGTACCTTACCATCATAGCATTTTCAGATTCTAATGCTGCTTCTTAAACCATGTGGTTTCTCCACAAAACATTTACATGGTGGATTACCTTATTCCGCAGTACATGTTCCCTTAGATCAAGAATTTGAACTTGTTTTTCTTCATAAGAAAGGTTCTCTTCTATCTATTCTACTTTTAGGCCAAAGACATGAGATGAATCTAGCACATACTTTCTCAACATAGAAACATGAAAAACATTGTGTACCTAGGATTAACTCGTAGGAAAAGATAATAAGTAGGCGACCAGTCCAACATTATCCTAAATTTCATAAGGTATAATAAACCATGGACATAGATTTCCTATCTTCCTAAAACACATAATACTTCTCTATGGTGAGATTCTAAGAAAAACATGATCACTTAACTCAAATGAAAAGTCTTTCCTCCTATTGTCTATATAATAATACTACATACTTTGAGTTGTCCTCATGTGATGATGGATCATCTTCACTTTCTCAAACATTTCTTCTATTAATTCACGTCCCATTAACTTTCTTTCCCCGACTTCATCCAAAAAATATGGATTTCAACACCGCTTCCCATACAATGCATCAAAAAGTTCCATCTGTTTACTAGAGTGAAAACTGTTATTATAAGAAAACTCAACTAAATAAAGATATTGATCCCAACTTCACTCTTAGTACATTGAATAATCATGAAGAATATCCTCCAAAGTATGAATCATTCATTTTGACTGCCCATCTGATTTAGGATGAAAAGTGGTACTGAAATTAAATTTCATTCCTAATGACTTTTGAAGGCCCTTCCAAAAATTAGAAGTGGACCTAGAATCCTAATCAGTTAGAAAATAAATAGGAACTCCATTTAAACATACAATCAATTTATGGTATATTCGATAAAGACAATCCAATGACATTGTATCTCAAATAGAAATAAAAGGAGAATATTTTTTCAGCTGATCAATAATAACCCAAATCCAATTGTTACCTTGATAAGTCTTATATTTCCCCACAATGAAGTCCATGGATATATTCTCTCATTTTCACTATGTCACTAGAAATGGATGAAGCATCCCCTTCGGTATCTACCGATCTACATTAACCTATTGAAATGTAAAACATTCCATAGTAAATTCTACAATATCCATTTTCATTCCATCCCACTAGTAATACTCCTGAAGGTCTCTGTACATCTTAGTAATTCTAGGATGAACTAAAAATGGAGAACTATGAGCTTTACACAAAAAACCTTTCTTTAACTAGGAATCACAAGGCAGAGGAAACCTTTTTCCAAATCTTAAAACATAATTATTATGATGGTCAAATTCTATAAACTTACACATTTTAACCAATTCTACATTTTTTAGTAGCTCACAGTCTTCCATCTACACTGGATTAATTCTATTTAATAATGATGACTTCACTGAAACCTAAAACAAAATAGATAAATTTCTTACACCAATAACTTCAATGAAAAAATTTATCAAATCATTTACCAATGGATCATGTCACAAATGTATCATGGTTAATGTTTTATGATGTTTTTCACTCAAAGAATCCGCCACTTTGATTGATTTTTTAGGATGGTAGTTTATTGTGGAATCATAATCCTTTATCAGTTCAATCCATCTTCTCTGCCTTATGTTTAATTCTTTCTAAGTGAAAATATACTTCAGAATTTTATGGTCAATATATATTTGACATTTGGCTTCGTAAAAATGGTTCCTCCAAAATTTCAATAAAAACCACATCTTCCAATTCCAAATCATGTGTGGGATAATTTTACTCATGAGGTTTTAGTTGTCTTGAAGCATAAGCAATTACCTGATCATTATTCATTAGAATACAACCAAGTACCTTCAATGAATCATCACTATAGGTTAAAAACTCACCATTTCCATAAGGCAAGTCCAAAATTAGAGCATTCACCAATCCCTTATTTAGTTCCTGAAAAAAACATCACATTATTCTATCCAAACAAATCTATCCCCTTTTATGTTAACTTAGTTAGGGGTCTAGTTAACCATGAAATGTTTTTAACAAACTATTGGTAATAACCAGCTAATCCAATAAAACTATGAATCTCTGTAACATTTTTAAGTCTTTTCCATTCATTAACAACTTTTGTTTTGGAAAGATCAAATGTTATTCCATACTTATTTACAATTTTCCCACGAAAAGAAATATGTTGCAACCCAAAATCACACTTTCAGAATGGTCTATATAGTTTATTTTCTTTTTATGGTTTGAAAACAACCCTTATATGTTTTTCAAGATCCTATTTACTTCAATAATATACTAGAATGTCATCAATAAACACAACCACAGACTTATCAAAGAACTCATGAAATATTCTATTAATATGATCCATGAATACAGTAGGTGCAATAGTTAACCCAAAAGGCGTAACTAAAAATTAAAAATGACCATATCTAGTACAGAACACTGTCTTTGGGATGTCTTCATCATTTACATTCATCTTATTGTACCCCGACCTCTGGTCAATCTCTAAAAAATAATGTTCTCCCTGGAGTTGATCAAAAAAATCATAAATACAGGGCAAAGGATACTTGTTTCTAATATTAATGTTATTCACAGCTCTATAATCAATTAAAAGCCTCATTGAACCATCTATCTTCTTAAAAAACAAGATACGAGCACCCCATAGTCATGTTCTTGGTCGGATGAAGCCATTATCATATAATTTGTGAAACTTGTTTTTTAATTCCAGAAGTTCCATTTCGTCCATTTGATAAGGGGGTTTAGAAATTGTCTTAGAGTAAGGAGCTAAGTCAATAGAAAACTCAACCTATCGATCTTGAATGACACTAGGAAAATCATTAAGAAAAACATCTAGGTATTCATTTTCTACCGGTACACCATTAATCTGGATTGTTCACGTGTCTTCAAAAATATGAGCAAGATAAATTTCATTACTATCATTTACCAGTTTCCTTAATTTATGATAGGTTATCAATGGTATGGGTTCATTATTGTACACAAAATTATATTCTTTCTGAAAAAAAAAACTCTTTTTCTATATAACCTATCTTAGAAGGATAAAAAGCAAGCCATTTTATACCCAGAATAACATTATACTCTACTAGAGAAAAAAACCAAAAAGTTTTGTTGGTAAAATCTTTCCACATACAAGCATATGTAGATTCATATAATTTCATTTTGGAAAAATATTTCCTCTATGTGTTTTTACGATGAGATCAAATTTCATCTCATGAGGCTTGATTCCCAATTTTTCTGATGATTTCTAAAAAATGAAGGAATGTGTAGACCCTGAATCAAACAACACATTTTCAAAAACTGTAAAAACAAGAAATGTACCTAATACCACCTCCTTTGACAACTCAACATCTACTAATGTGGTAGAAAATGATATTACCACACCCTACTACTTCCAATCATGTTTATTCTCTAATTGAGTGACTAGATTTAGACAAACATTATCAAAATGACCCAACTCCTTACAGTTAAAGAATATCACCATCATCTTCTAATTAATTTTCAGATCATTTTCCTTGAACTCAAGAGACATTTGTCCAAACTTTCCACTTTAGTATCATTTTCTAGAATTTACAAGACATTCACTAGGATTCCTTTTACCAAACTTTTCACAAAAAAAGGAAATTGATTTACTTACATCAAAATTTCATCAACAAATTAATACCCAAATCCTTCCAACCTGACCACTTCTTATTCATTTCATCACAAGGCACATGTGTGTTAGAAAACTCCATATCCACTTTTTTAGTACAACGAACAAGTTTCTCAAAGCTTTTAAACTCTCGTGAAGACAATGCTCTGTGAAAAAATGGTTTCAAAACAGATTAAAATATATTAATTTTACTATCAAAATTACAAGTACAATCTTGTATATATATGCTCAATTTTTTAAAATTGGATTTATATACTACCATAGAATCATCAAAATTTTTCTTCAATTCTAGGAATTGTTTCTCCATTCTAAGTAGCACTGTTTTGGGAAAATATTTTTCTAGAAAAAGATTCTTAAATCATACCATTCCAAACTATCAGGCCAATAACTGTCTCTCGTATTTTTAACTAGAGAAAACCATTGATCAGATTCACCATCCAAAGGAGAAATTTATAGTATACCTTTTGACATTCTGAATATCCGATGACATTAAATATCTTTTCTAGAGAAATGATCCAACCTTTGGCTATCACTGGATATGTGGTTCAACGGAATACTAGAGGATGTTTCCGAGTAAAATGATCCATAAAAGACATGTTTCTTCATTTTTGATCATGTTCCTCTATATCATGGATACCACCCCCATTTATTTCATGAGTCAACTAATCTATTGCTGTCACAAAATGCCCGATTTTGATTCCCACCATTTCGGGCTGCAGATTTAGACATACGTCCGCCTCTTGGCACCTTCCTACTTTAACATCCCTATTTATATTATGGAAATACTTCCTTAACATGCATAAATTATATTAATCAACATGTTAATCCTTAAATTCTATATCATTTCAAATTACCATTGATTATAAATCATTAATGGTATTTTTTAACAATATACTAACCCTGAATGTTATCTAAACGACCCTCTGCTACCAACTTTATGGACCCAGCCTTAAAATGTTACTTAATCTTGAAATTTAAACAAGAACAAACATTATTACACATTGAGGATATTTTCATGTTTCTAGTTTTAAATAATTAGGATATCTTACATACAAGACATTCCATATTCATACAAAGTGGATACTATTAGAAATAGTATCCATTTTTTCAAAATATAAAACATTAAAAACATAATACATGATTTCTTAGACAACACTCAATATCAAATATCACAACTCCTTTCTTTCCCATAACCATCCTCATATCCTATGATTTTTTAATAACATTGGATGAGTATAAAACTCAATAATGGATATAAAAGAAAGAAATCATTAGTCAACTGAAAACATAAAAAATAAAAAACCCCATAATCATAAAAACTCATATGCATAAAAAATAATGTATTTTACTTGGAACATTTTTACCTTATCACTCTTACATTCACCCTTACACATGTAATAACCTTTTGTTCAACTTCCATCTCTAGAGTGCTCAATGCGTTAGAGAGCTATAATGGGGTTCAATCGTCATATCTTGGGATATAATGGGCTCAACCCAACATATATAGCGATATAATGGGCTCAACCCAACAAAAATAATTTCTAAGGAACATATCATGGAAATAAAGTATCTTGAAATCCATAGATACAACTCATTCCATATACATATAAAAAATAAACCATTTGAAATTTATTAAAGAGGGTTTTAAACGTATTTTAAAAGGAAAGTATCTTAAAATATAATTGCATTGAGAATTAATAGAATGTAAAGGATATGTTAATACACTATAAATACACATAGTTCAACATAATATAAACAAAAAATCATCACTCCAATAATCTTAATATCACATAATTAATAAAGAATAAGGTTAATCCAAATAAAGTTAATGGGGTTTAGAATTCCCCTAACTCGGGTTCTTATTACTTGAAATGTGTTTAAAACAATTATATAATGGTTAAAAGAGTGTAATTAATATCTTAATTATACATATTAATTATTATAACACCTTATATGATCATTTTGTAACATCAATTGACACATTTATTTGTAATATTTTGTTATTTACATTATTTTGGGGGCGTTCTTTACATGGTATACATGATCGGTTCATGATAAATATTCTTTTCGATTGGAAGTGAAACTCAATAATTTGAATGGAATGGTATTTAAATATTATAGATCTATAAATTTTTTCATTTATAATTTTTAATTCTCACATGAAAATGATTTATAAGTTAAAACATTATTGATATTTATTTAGGTCATTTTGGTGATTCTTTGATTTTACTGAACTCATTTTGTTTTATAAATTAATAACATGTGTAAAAAGTTATTATAGAACAATATATAATATATAATAATTAAATTATAATTTTTTCAACCATAAAAATGGTTTCATTGTTAGTCTGGAATGATGTAAAATAAATTTAAATCACATCATTCACGATGTCGGTAAATCGACACATCACGAACAATGTTTTAATTTGTTGAATAAGTGGGAGAGGAGAGGAAGTATGATGCTGATTTATACATAAAAATAATTAAATAAAGATTATTTATAATACTATATACTTAATTCTTCTTCTATAAGAGGAGTAAAGTAAATAAGAAGAAAACAAAGTAACTCAAAATAAAAGAAAAGTTGAGAAATCTCTTATGAAAATTCAGCAGCCGAACGACGTCACATGAAATTTAATAATGTATTTTTATGCGAGAAAAATGTTATATAATAATTATTATATAATATTTAATTTAATGGGGATATTTAATGACATATCCCAACATATTCTGATTTAAATTAAAATATAATAACATAATAAGAGTGCTTGAAAATGAGGGAGATTTTAAGACAAAATTTTTTCATCATAACGGCTATGCAATATGGTTTTAGAAAACATTAAAAAGAGAGGGGACATGGGTAACCCATCCATATATGAATAATAATACAGTATAAAGACAGAATAAAATGTAAATAGGAACATGTTATGGATACTTGAATGTTATACCACATAAAAGAGTGGTTGAATGGGAAAAAGAAAAAGGTTGAGAATTCTCTTACCTTGTAGAGTAACTCCTAAGACATGAAGCTTGGGAACATGGGAGATTTAGGAAACCTTGAGAGGAATAATAGGGAAGTAATAATACTAGAGTTTCATTGAAGAGGAATTTTGAATGAATGGAATAAAGGAATGTCTTGGTATTTATTGTAAAGTGAGGGAATATTTTATTAATTTCCATTGACAACTCATTAGTGGTATTTGTAAAACCATGGGCTTGCCCATGGTACTGGAAACATGGGACACCTCATAACATATTTTATTTCTCAAGAGTCTACCATAATTATTACAGAGTTATTACATAATTAATGATGTCATTAAACTTACTATAAACTCATAACTGTATTTTTAATATTCATCGGAAATCAAACTTTTTCAGAAAAATCCCAAAAATTCACCCTAACCATTTATTGATGTGTAGAATTAAAAAATGAACTACTTTTTTTTAAAATAATTTTTTAAATATTATTAATTAAATTTTTAAATTAAATCATAATTTATTCAAATATAACAATTTTAAATCTATACCTCAATTTTTAATGCTATGAAAAATTAATCAACATCTCATTATCTTATAACCTGAAGAAAATTAAATAATAATAAAATTTACTATTCATTAGGTTAGTATTAATATTCATATAACTATTCATAAGGGTATGTTATTATTCACCAAAATCAAGTTGGTTCCATAATACTCTAAATAACTCACTGAACACAATTATAGATGACATTTTTTCAGAATTCAAAACATAGAAGGTGAAAATTTATGTTTAATGGCTAGTTATAAATATATTTTTAAAACAATGTTTCATTCATTTCAATTTATTTTTTAAAAACATAGGGTGTTACACTTAGGGGGTAGTTTCTTTCTTAATACTAAGGATTATACATATATATTTTATGTAAATATTATGAATGAATATTCTTAGGATATTCAAATAAAATTTAGTAATACAAAGTATACAATAAAATAAACAAGTTTGTTGAATAATTAAATCATTTTATTCTTGCTAGAAAATATTTGAATAAAAAGGATGATGATATTGGCCAATATGAGGATGAACTTATAGATTTTAATTTGGTAGATAAAGGACCCCATGATAAATAAGGACATGTCAAGTTGGAGAATATCTCTTCTCAATCTGAACATATTCATGAACGATCTTGGATGACTCATTAAGATATTCTTATTGATAATGTGATTGCAAATATGGATTTAAATACTTAAATAAGAAATGTTGTGATGAATATTTTTTATTATTAGGATTTCATTAATTATTTTATTTCTAATAAAAATTTTGACTCCTTGAATGATTCTAATTGTATCTTAGATATCCAATATGATACTAAACAAATTCCCTAATTAATCATTGGAATTTAGTTATTCCACTCAATAAATCCAATGTTATTGGAACAAAATGGATCTTTAACAACAAACACGATGAAAATAGAAATATAGTTAAAAAGGATATATTGGTTTCCCAAGGATAATATCGAGAATAACTTAATTTTTATTAAGAATAGTTTCCAAATTTTTAAATATTGGAAGAAATTATATTATTATTAGCTTATGCTTATTTTCATGGATTTAAATTATTTAAAAAGGATGTGGAAAGATATTTTATAAATTTTGTATTTCTAAAGATTTATATGATAGATATCAAACTAGTTTTGAAAATTAAATTAATCTCGATCATATTTTTAATAATTTCTATTGATTTGTATTGTTAAAAAAAGATCCTTGAGATTGTATGAAAAATAGAAAGTTTTCTTATGAAAAAAATATTTGAGAAAGGAATGTTTTTAGACTACATTTTTTATCATAGAATAATTTTAACGAAATATCGACTATGAAAACTAAGGATGATGGTATTATTTTAGGATCATCATGTGAAAATTCATGTAATTAGTTTCCATAATTAATTTCTTAGAAATTTTATATGAGTACTATTGGTTCTCATAATTGTGTGTAACACACCTTTTCATTGAAGTAATAATGCTTTACATATTAGGCTATGGGTAAAGGTCATCACACGAAGTATTACTAAACATCAAGGAACATGATTGTTTCCTCACCTATCACACCTGGGATTGATATCAGAAACAAATAGATCCAAAAATGTATGAGTTTATCTGTACTACAACTCCTTGTTCCATGATATCCATAGGAAATGTGATCATTAGAAGTCCCCATTGTCAATATCCTATCATGATAATAATAATAATAATTCATATGATTAAATGTCATTCAAGAATAAAAAACACCACACCTACTTGGTCAACAAATGAAGTGGAAATGTCATGTAAAACCACCACTTGATTTAGCTATGCATATAGTGACCTTTAGGAGTATACCATGAATGAATAACCTCTACAACACATTCTTTAAATATCCTATATAGGCTATAAAAGAACATGAACCCTCCTTATATAAAAGTTATTTTATGAGAATTGTGTAGGTATAAGAGTAAAATGAAACACATGAAGTCTACAATGCTAATCCTGGATATTGTTCTCTTATGTTGGATACAACACATAAAGGAAGCACGAAAAACCTAGAAACTTTGTAGTGAATACCTGAAGCTCCTGATATAGTACATGATTCTGCAATCTTGGCTTATGGAGAAGAGGTGGCAATAACATCAGTATGCATGAAGTCCGAATGCCATGTGATATTTTCAGCACATGAATCCAATAAAAACTATGTCCAAAAATAGGTAATACAATGAAGGAGATGATTCCATACATATTCTATTGTGATTTCTGTGATAATAGGAATATTTCATGAATTTTAAGAGTATTCACATTAATGGAGGAGGATATAATGCATTCCCTCCACTACTAAGATCATCTTATATTTCACCATCATTAAAAAGGGAAACTAGGGAATTGTGAATACTCAAAGTCTTCCCATTATGCTGGAAAGGATGTTTGTGGGTGGAATCTAATTTTGACATATGAAGTTCCCAGTTATATGTTTGGGTGGCCTATCAATGTTTGAATCCGTAACAGATGATATAAAAGTGTGTGTCCAATCATATTTGTCATTCTCCCTATGATTAATATCCTATGATTTATTTGTCGATGTAAACATTCATTATTTACTGAAAATAGAGCATGCATCAAATTCAGTTTTCATGGTTATCTGGATTCCCATATATATCTGATGAGAATAATCCACTATGAAAATATCTAGTTTCAGATATAACCAATTAATGAGGAGAATCCATATCACAGGAATGAAACTCCTGATATGGATTATATGAATACATAAAGCTTCATCATGGTTATGTGATCGCACAAAAAATGTGTATCGATTGAAGAATATATACATAATTGTTTATTTGAATACATACCTTGACGTGACATTATTTTTAGATCTCATGTCTGAATATGTTTGTGGGAAAAATGGTAGAACCTTATTATCAGACATTCCACTTTTATCTGGTGCATAGATGTAGTTCAATACATCATATATAAATAAAAAGGTGTCACAAGTTGGAGGTATTTTTTACCACTCTTAAAGTAGATATCTTTTTTTTTCACATGAAATATTTCATCTCAAACCCCATAAGGTTTATACAAAAATCATCTCGTGAACCCATGATTAATCTCACATGAAGAATCAATCCACTCTGTAATTTCTCACATAGAGGGATAGGAATCATGTAACCTATCATGATAAGTGGGTTCTACTATCTAAATGAGTGAAATAAATTTTATTAAATAGAGCATCATTAGATCCCACACCAGATGTCTTCAGTGTTCTTCTTGACAAAATAGTGGCATTGAAAATACTGGTTTGAAGATATGTGCATAAGAGGAGTAGTTTGGTTTATATGAAGACTTAGCTCCATGATATCTTGCACTTCATAACCCCTAAATTTAATGTTCATCAACACACCCTATCATAAAAAGGAATAGATTTATGCTTTTGCGACTGTAGAATATCATGTCTCTCTAGTGAAAACCATCAGGTGGACAATGATAATTATTCATATCATGGTACATCCTCTACGAATAAGGAAATTAAATTATAGAATACCATGTTATGTGATGAATTACGGACAAAAACATTGATTATGGCTATGATCAAGTCATAAAGAATATATTTGATGCATTGAAAAATCCTAGCATGACTAACATTCAAGGATTGAGGGGCCATGAAAATTTGATGGATGTCTTCACCACACACATGAAATATTCATGTTTGTCTGAGAATATCTATTCAATTAATGATACTACCATGTGAATAAAATTAATATTTCATATATGTGTGAATAAAATAATCTCTAGACTCCATCATTTTCCCTCCATTATTTAATTGCATTAGTATTTGGATGTCATGTGAAGTACTCAGGAAAACCTTCAGCCATGAAACACATTCACGTGTCTTGGGTTATGCGGAATTTATGAGACAACTTAAAACACATTATATAAATAATTTTTTATATATATTTGACATTTAAACACTTTAGGTCATGCTATAGAATCATACAACCATGAATAAATGACACATTAAAGGTGAGAAAATATATTTTCCTTGATAGTGTTCAAGAATCATCATGAGATCAACCAATGAACATGTGGTACATCAAGGGAGATCAATGAAACTATCCCAGATAATTTCAACACATCATCGCAAGATCCATCATTAACCATAAGATTCACCACAGACAAGAAAAAGGATTGTTCGTGGAATCTTTAACACACTATTGTGAGATTCATTATTGATCGTGTGACACATCACATATATGGATAGTGATTTTCATCGACAACACTCACATGGATTTGTAATATATCAAAAATCCTTATAAAATAAGGACAAAAATAAGGAAATGTTGGGAGCTACTCATGGTCACAAATTTCGTGTGAGTTTCCCCTAGCGATCTGAAAGACACAACAAGACCCTATTGACTTATTTGCCTCTTCTCATAAAATCTCATCAACCTTTCATCCTCAAAACACAAATGACCTCATCCATGTCTAGGAAATGTTTCACTTAACCTTTGGCTCCATAAGAATAAACATATGTAATTTTCCATATAATGCTCACACATCTCCATAAGGCATTTTTTAGTCATGAGATGCATTACCAAAAAAATAGGGTAATTGTACACAACAATGCTCATAGAAAATCACATAATCCCTAAAATTATAAATTAAAACAGAGTGAAAAAAGGACATGAGATCTCTCATAGTTGTAAAATTCTTGTTATGTGTATAGGATGTACATGGCATGGTCTTGAAAGCTCCCATGATAGGCTGACCTATTCTCTTGAAGGCCCACAGACAAGTCATACTTTACCCATGAAGTATTCTAGACAAGTCTATTGAAGTCATGTGAAGACCTACCAATATACATAATGATCTTGTGAGGGCCCTGGGACATTATTATATAAAAAGATGAAAGTCCATCGACATGACCGCATGATCCAACAAGTCACCATTAATTGAAAATAATCTAATAAAGTATGAATTGATGGGAGGAACTCACAGTTAATAAAAATTATAAGATTCCCACTGAGCGATCCTCGATAGAGACTCATGAAGACACGTGACAAAAAATCCCTTCACATACTCTATCTTGGATTCACACAAGATTGACCGCACAAACCGGAAATTAATTGGGGTGGTGAGGCCTATAAATTCCCCACCCCAGCCTCAAAGAAGATGTTGGATTTTGTAACCAAACACACTAGCATGGTCAAGAACTAGTGTGAATTTCATGGTACTTCTGATCTCGCAAATGATATGTTTCATGTTGGGTAAGAAACCTAGGAATCACTTGAGCTATAATAATACAATAATAATCACTTCATGTGATCATCATTTATCACACAAAGGATCAATGGTAGGACATGTAAAGCACATCTCGTGCCATCGAAGACATGTGAAAACCATTGATATATGTTATAACTCTCATGAAATCGTCCATATGTGTATGCCAGCTCTGGAAATGACACTATGGTGAGTCAAATGAGTCATGTGACACCCTCTAGAAAATTAAATCTAATTATGCGATGGATTCCTGGAAAACTATATTGGTTTTGTGATTTCTTCTAGATAGTCATCCTTGATCATGAGACAACAATCAAACATGAAATATGAGACTTTTGAAATCATCTAGACAAATCAACTGGGTTAGGAAATTTCATTTAGACATAACTGGATGACATCCTCCTACTTGAAAATGTAAAGAATCAAAGCATGATCGACAGACAAGAAGACCAGGTCACCAGGGTATCTAAGGACTTTCTAACAAAGTTCATCATTAGTTTGTAGGCCCCACATACTAGGGAAACCTCATTGTGTAAGACCCAATCAACTGAACTATGATGACTCAGATTCCACCCATAACTAGGATAAATAGGAGATCACGTCAAGGTTCAATCTCTATACTAAAAATCCAAAGGGTTATTCCAGTAAAAAAATCTCATATTTATGAGTGATGAGATTGATCATTTTCTTTCCCTTGTATCTCTCACTATGCATAGATCACATGAACTTAGGGAGCTTTAGTATTCATCTCACTCCTCTCATAGGTATTTATATAGGCAATGGGTAACCTCAATCAATATTACTATAACAAATATAATTCTTAAAATAACCAGGATACATAGGAAACCTTCCTAATGCTAGATGTCAAATAGGAATCTACTCCAATGTAAGTCCCCCATGTCTATGATATTTCAACCCTCGGGTCCCAATCATTCCAATGGAATGATTATCTTACCTTATCCACCAATAGACTAAAAAGGCAATTAAACTATGAGAACTCTGATTCCTGTAATAACCATGAAATGTATGAAGACTTTCTAAGGCCTAATATCCATGCTAAATCCCACAAGGGTTATCCCAATATATAATTTTCACACCAATATAATGTCAGATTGAATACTAATTTTCACCAATCTCTCATGCCGAGCGTAACTCATGTAGTCTTAGGGAATTGAAACATACATATCACCCACTTCATAAATCTCCTCCAACCCAATATATATCTTTATTTAATCCCTGATGAGTGGTGTGATAAAAAACTCCATTTTATATTAGGTAATCTAATTTGGTTCTTGTCCCTAGGTCATGATCAAACTGGGATAACTCTGGTTCCTGCAATGACAAGGATATACAGGATGTCCCCCCAAGACCTAATCTCAAACATATGATGACTCAGTGTACATACATATGTCCTCTCCATATTATGTTAAACTGCACAATTTTAACAAACTATGCAGGTTTTGGTTCTTGCAATAAGAATGATATGTTGGATGTCTCATAACGGCTCAATCCACCCCTCAAAATGTTGACCACCTCCCTATATGGAAAAATACTATAAAGTTCCTAGATATATGGATTTAGTACATAAATAATCTACCCATTACTTGTAAACAGATGGAAAACAACAGATACATATAGAAGGATTCACCAATGAGATCTCCATTCCTTTCTTCTTCGATAATATTTCCATTATTTTAGATATAATGAGAATTAATCTATATTCATTTTTTTATGTTAAACAATAATATATCAGTATTATAAATATATTCATGAACATGTATTAAATATATAAGAGAGTCCTAGCGTAAGAAACATTTCCCCTCAAAAGGGTGTGATGAGCCCAACTTCCCACCCTCTCAACCAATACGATCCCCTAAGAGTCATTGCATCTAAAACCTCAACTGACCACCTGCCTTTGGAAAGCTGGTATGTACCCAGTTATGTATAAGGGAACTATTTGGAGTTTTCTTTAAGAATGGAATTGAGTAAGTGTTGTTGATTGTGCATGAAATACAACCCCCCGAATCAACTGTTAGACATACTGAACCAACATCAGTGAGGATTTCCCTAGTGAGTTTCTTCTATGTCAAAACAAAATGGAGAACCCAACGTGAATCAATGAAATAAAAAATAATTGGTTATTATCCATCATACCATATGGTTTTCACACCATACATAAAACAAAATGGTAGACCTGATGTGAATATCTCAAATGATAGGATAATCATGTATCAGGATACATTGTTTTGAATATCCTACACAAATCTATAAGACCACATGATCTTATTGATCATCCTCCTTATCTGAGGTTCTAAGGAAATAATTATATCCTCATTTTGACATGTCCAAATGAGAATAATTGTAGAATTTGGAATAAAATAACAATTATGTTATCCAGGCATATCTGATTGAGAATATTATTCCTATGATATCACACTAATGAGTTACTTTGTTCATTATCAACTATGAAATTAAAGATTTTACTCATTACCATCGTAATCCAAGGAAATGGAGTTATAATCTAGGGATCACTCTAGTAATTCACTTATAGATACGACACCCATGGGTCGCAAAATGATCTCACATGCTTTCCGGGTCTAAAATCAGGTGGAGAACATTATCGTTTGGGAGTACAACAGATGTGGTTCAATATTGACCCTAAAATCTACCCGCAAGGTTCCCTAACCACAGAAAACATTGAGTATTCATGACCAAATAAAATATGCAACTCAGATAGTGGTCCTTTTCACCATGACCAACAACTTCGCAGCTTAACCCCAGAGTGTGAAAACCACGAACTTTAGAATCTAATTAAGGTGGAATAAGAATCCAATTATGGGTCGCTTTCGATTCAAGGGACACATAGGATGGCTTCTATTTTCCTCCATCACCAGCATCATCTCACAGGTTCCCACCAATCACCTGTTGAGGGTATGACCATATACACTACCACCTGTGATGCCCATGCACCATCAACAAGTCTCATAAGGGGAAGACGGAATTTGATATTAGGGAGAGGGATCATATCCCTACACCTACCAATGAATCCTTCCACCTTAATCCCAAAGAATGAGCATGCAGGCTCAAATCCCTGCTCACTCAGAACAAGTCTGCATGCATATTCCCACAAAAGTCTTGGGGTAGGAACATATACCTACCCTCATGAATAAATTCCATTATCATATTCTAGTGGAACAAGGAAGAAAGATGTGGTTTCACATTCCCACTTCAATTGAATAAATATTCCAGTGTATAATGGATAATGAAAATGTGAAGGATTATATCCTAGAACACACATTTCTAAAATGAAAATATATTTTAGAATTATATTAATAAAGTCACCAAAATATTCTAGAACTATTAAATATAAAGGGTCATGTGCATATTTCTATACCTATATCCAGGACAACTCAAAACTATAATCATCATGATAATATATATGTATTGTAGCAAGAAAACATTCTTGATACCACCCAATAGGATTATTGACATATTTTGATAAAGGGGGAGGTGTCGGACCGGGCTCATATTCCCGTTCCAACTGGATCTCACCCGGTGAGAGTGGCACATGCCTTGAGATAGGGGAACAAGAATGTGGAAAAAGTAAAGAGGCATATTCCAATGCCCTAGGATTGGGTTTATATCCCCTTTCTTACAGGGGATCACCAAGTGAGAGAGGAACAAGCCTCCGAAAAGGCTCATATTCTTGTTGTAGAAGTATGGAGATGTGCTCTAAAGGCCCAAGATGAGGCATATATCCCCATTATTGCTAGGAATGACCAAGTGAGAATGGAAAAAGCCTTAGGGAAGGCTTATATTCCTATTGGTGAATACTCTTAACATATTCCAGAAGATCACAAAATCCAAGTGCATATTCTTACTTCCACCAATGAACAAATGAACCAACATCATTATAAGGCAATATAAGAGGAGGCTCATAACCCTTATCCCATTCCAAAGGTTAGTGAGAATATTAAACTGGTAAAGGAATATTCAGACCATGCTCATATTCCTACTCCATTTGGGGCTCACTAGTTGAGAGAAACACATGCCTTGATGAATTATCAGACTCAAGCCTAGAAAGATCGGTTGTATATCCCAAAGGCTTAGGACCGGGCTCATACTTCCATCTTGACCGAGGCTCTCCAAGTGATAATGGCAGATGCATTAGGAAAGACACATATTCCAATAAATAATGAGACATCGTATTGGAATATTCCAATATCTTCTTAGTTGGGGGAAAATATTCTTGAAGCATCAGATAGTTGTAAGTAGGTTCCAGCAATAGTCATCCATTCGGCTCATATCCAAGAACAACTTCAAAATGTAGGTTTGGAAATTTCGACCAAGATGAAAAACAAGGACCATGTCACTAATCTGATCAATTATAGTTCCATTGAGGTTGTTTGAGACACATTATAAACACCAAAAGCATCCTTTGACTCTTACACTGATGAAAAGACACTCATTAATGTGATTTTTCTCCTCATGGTAGTGTGGGGATGGATTGTAGAGACTATACTCTTGATATACATTATGGAGAACCTCTCTAGGATGATATATCCCATAAATATATGAATCCTCCTATTTCCTAAACACCATTATATATTGGGGTGTCCAAAACTCTGAATCCTTTGTATATAGTGGTGCTCGAAAAATTCTGGTCAACTACATTTGGTTCCCCATAAACCTGCAGCAGAACGTCACTCCCATATGTAGGAAACGATAAGAACCATATTCAATGGTTTGACATGATAGAGGCATTTAAATTTAATAAAAATAAGGGAAACATTAACTTATGTTGAGATTTATCTAAAAACAACATTTCCCTCATGTTCAGGCCCCTTGACACTTCTGAATATGAGATACCATATGAGATAGAAAAGTAGAGAATGCCTTATCAAAGTCAAATTACGTGTGCTACTCATTAGCTGATGAAGTCTAGATTCCTCCCTTATCCAACATATGAGGGTAACCTTCAGACCATCAACATACAATATTTTCTACTAGAACTGGCTACTATGTCTATGGACCACAATCCAAAACTGTAAAAGCACAATGAAAATCTACAACATGCTTGCCAACATTGCAGCAAAACTTTTTGAAAGATTATATATGAAGCCACATCATGCATATGTATCCATGGATAGGGAATGTATAAATCGTTACACTTGTCCACACCTCTGGAACAAAAGAACACCTTAGATAATCCATTGTATAATGTCATATCCTCCAACAAAACCATGGGACCGAGTAACGATCAGGCCAGTTAGTCAATATAAAAGAGTCATCCCACTTCAATAGTGCCCAGAAATCATAATAGTAAAGAGTGTATATGAAACATTATTTCAAAATGAGTTCCTTGAAATAATGAAAATTCATTTCAGACATGGAGACAAATGTTGTGATCATCCAGGAAACTGTTCGTAAGAATAATTCTCATTATGGGATTCCATCACACCCAGATCCAACACGAGCACAGAAACACTACATCAAATCTTTACCAGTAGAATCTGCATTAGTAAACATCAATAAAAGGAACCAAGATTCCAAAACATGGAAGTATATAAAACTTCCTCCACCCCTCAGTTTCCCAATTCATGAGAGGATTTAGGAAATATCCTCAGAAGATGCTAACAAAACCCAACCCAATGCGATGAGGGAATTTATATCTTGACCACCATACCTAGGTTCATCCTCCTCTAAGAGGAAATGATAAATTGTAAATATTGCATCCATTCCTCTCATAGTAAGACACACCTCTACTATTCCGGTCTTGTTAAGGAATCATGACATGAAACTCCCTCGTGGTCATTATGCACAGACAAAGAATGGAGTATTGTAAAGGAAAGGTGACCAAACCCCATAGGATTCATAATAAAAAATTTCCCAACATTAATAAATATTCGATCATTAACCCTGATTAGTATAGTGCAGAACCAACATGATGCATTGAAATTAATGTCATAACCACCCTTAACTGATATAAATCTACAAATGATGTCACTATCAACATGGAAAACAGTGTAGATAAAGAAATAAATGTACAAGGACACAATATGTAAGTTATAGCCTTGATGGAGGGTGATTTGGATGAACAAAATGAGGTTTCATGCACTTGTAACAAAAGGCTCCAAAATTTGGCACTCTAAATACCGAGTTTCCACCTCCAAAGAGGAATGCTTCCAAGGGAAACATGAAAACTGTGACTACAACCCAATCACCACCCACTAGATTTGGGGTTCCTTCAATGGAGTAATAGTTGTCACAATATAAGAGTGAAATAGGATCCCTCAGAAAAATCATCGTTGATCTACTTTGGGAAAATATTTCAATTGGGTGTCATCATCAGGAAGAGATGAATATTCTCCCTCCTATGTATGATCCACCAACAAATGTGGCATATGAGCATCAGACTGGCTCTAGATCTAGAAATCCATTATTAAAAAATAAAGAAGTAAAAAATTATTGGGAATTCCCTCCATTACAGCGATAGCCTATCTATAGGGTGATCATTCTCCTTATGAAAAATCAAGAATTAGCAGGTGGAAAGGGTTGGGCAACCTCATCGACCCCCACCCACTCCCTATAGGTGTGAGGTAGCTCAGACAACAGTTCCCCCAGTGTTGCTTGAAATCATCAAGTCTCTAGATACTCAAATGGATGCTAGGGAATGGTGAAATACACCTGTGAAGGAAGAGCCGAAGTCATATCCCGAATGGGTGAGTGATACTCCACCTCCTCCCAATTTAAGAAATCCTACCTTCTCTACCTTTAATAGTTTTGAAAATATTTAACAGTATCTCAAAAACATTGTATCCTGATGCAGGCCGATGATGGCCCTCAAGAGTATCTGGGGGTGAAAAAGATGAGTTGTTTTTTATATAATTTAATAGGTCCAGCCTTTTATGGTACAACAGTCTACCAATAGTACCTGTTGCAAGATGGAAAGACCTTCCTCGTCAGTTCCTTTACTAGTAAAGCTCTATGCAGAGGAAAATGACAATATTCCACCTAAAAAACTGAAGGAAACAAAAAAATGAGAGGGTTTTTTACCTCATTTCTAGATAATTTTTTTTAACATTTTCAATCATCGTCCCTCTCTTATAAGAACAAATATTGGATTTATATTATGATAATATCATGTATGAGTTACATACACCTCTAATTCCAATGAAATATCTTGGTTGGTTCCATGATTTTGAATAAATGGATCAACATTTGGAATAATCCATTTAGATGAACCCATCAAAATCTCTACTCATACCCCTAGCACATCGTAAAAGGCATGGTAATGTAGAATCTATAGATTTCACTCTCATTCTAGAAGCATCACCCATCCAACAACCTAGGAATTCCCCAAACCGTCTAAAATATCCTGTAGAGAAGTGACAACCACGGAATCACCCTTGTCTAGAGGCATATAGAAATTAGGGTTTACAAGGATTTGTGGAATTGATGAACAAGGAATACTCCTCCAAAAATGAATAAGTCTATGATTATTTCTTAACGAACGTGTATAATAAACTGGTCAATATATCGCCTCCTATGAATCCATATAAGATAAACCTCACCCACCATCCCAACTAATTCCTTTTCAATAAAAGGTGTGGTCATAATATCCACGATTTATTTTTCTTCAAAGATGTACATAAAGGAAAGGTCAATTTTGGACATTTGGAGCTTGAAATATCCTTAGAGAAGGTTGAATGCATAACATCACCAAACAAGAAGATGAAAATTAATTTCAAAATGTGACAATGATACGTGTGTAAAAGATTAACAAGTAGATGAATCATAAAAATTTTGATCAAGATCATGTCACCATGAGAGAAAATCTACACATTTCCATAACAACTTCACAACATTAGAATGAAAAATAAAATATGGCTCTTAATGGTGGGTAGGACCACCAAAAGTATGAAGAAAAAAATAGGATGACTCATATTATATACCAAATAATGACCTTATTGATATAGTTTTTTTCCTAAAACATCCACAATAGAGATATTACCCCATTAAAAGGTATCCTCATCAGATGAAGACATCATCTTTGGTTCTGTAAATGTGATAAACTTGGAATACCCCTTATCCAATGATGAACAATCCTCAGAATAATAGTTCCCTATATATAACCAGGGAATGGAAGGCCACATTCATAAGAACCAAAGATAAAGGTGATAACATAAGAATGGTTGGGACCAATATTCCATTCAAGTACCCATAGAGGACATAAATGTAGCAGACACCCCTAGGAAGGCACTCTAGCAAACCCAGAAAAGGCATGAAGGTGTCTCATAACCCTATAACAATCATCTGCACACAATTTTCATTCATGACCTCCAAGAGAGGGTTCAATTATCTAATCATCCCCAAAAATGGGGAAGGTCGACATTACATTCACCTTTGGTCGTAGATACCCCCAAAACCTCTACACAGACACCATGCTCATCCACCTCATGTTCCAAAACTCTTGAGCCACAAGTCTCAGTGAAACCCCACAATAGGAAGAACCATCCTCGGGCCCAAAAGTTTGACATTATGAAACAATTGATGGTATTAAATGAAATAATTATAGTTTAAAAATATTAAAACAAAATTATATAAATAATATATATATATATATTACTAAATTTTTTATATGACTCAAAATGTTATTTTTTATTTAAAATTGGTTTTTAATCCTTTTTGTAAGAAAAATAATCTAATTATTTTTTCCCATTTTTGAAAATATTTCTAAAAACATGAAAATAATTTTTAAAATTAATATTTAAAAATAATATTATAGTGATTTTCTCATAACTTTATAAAATATCATTTTCTTGATGAATAGTAAAAATTACTAATTTTTATTAAAAATTGAATTTTTTTAAATCATTTTCATTGCACCATTTAGTTTTAAAAGGTTTTTAAAAGTAAAACATGTTGAATTTTTTTATTATTAATCAAATTTAGTTCTTCATGACCAATTTCAGGTTGATTTTTTAGAAAAAAACCTTTTATACTTGTGAAAATGTTTTACTTCTCAAGACCACTTTTCATCACACTTGAGTAATTAATATTAAATTTAATTATTCCACCTAGGTGAATTGAATTTTTTAAAAGTAATTACATATTAATAATATTAATAATTAATATTAGTTAATGTTTTTAACGTAATTTTTTTCAAAATGTGTTGTAAGAATAGTAGAATCTAATTTCCATGGTTATTGTAAAAACATGGAATTTCATGTTTCGTGAGATTGTATTAAATTTTTCATTCCACGCAAAAAGATTTTTTAAATAAATTTGATTTAGTATTTTGAATTACTGTGTACAAATTACATAATAATCCTCAATTTTTTCTTTTCATAATCAATGAACTGCCTAGGTATATAAAAAAACTAATTAACATGGTGAAAAATAAAATTGTAAATGTGAGTAACCTTAGAAATAAAGGAAAACATGTTTATAAAGTGTTTCTTTTATTCAGGGTGGAGGTGTGTCTTGAAGTTTTCATACCTAAAATATATTATTTATAAATGTTTTAGGAACTTTTTTTGAGTTTTAATTCCCATTATTGAATAGTTTTTGGTATTTAAAAAAAACTTCCCCTTCTCACTTATAAAAGGGAACCCCACCACTTACTCAGACACACACTTATTCAGACTTATTAATCCATTTTTCTTGACGAAACCCTAAAGAAACTATCCCCAAAATCATTAGAAATTTTATAAATAAACTTTTAATCTCAAAATACCAACCCTGTGGTCCTTAACTAGACAACCAAATGATTTTTTTCTATCATAAGGTAATTGTTTTGAATATGTTATTTCTTTTTTCATCTTCTCTTACAACATTAATTATTGATTAAATAAATTAAATATAATAATTATAATATCTAAAATATAATTATATTTTATTATATCTATGTAATAACTTTTATCTATCTCATCTTTTAGTAAATGGAAAATGAAACTGTCGATCGTGTGTTCGACAGACTTCCACCATGCGAACCTATGTAATTCATTTTCCATAAGAAAATATCACAGATACATATAATTATGGATTATATATATATATTATATTTATAAAATTATTTTACTTCTTCATTTATAATATAACATATAAATTCTTAACATATATACCATTGAAAAGAAATAATGTTTCTCCTCTATATTTTTAGACTACCGCCTCCAAGAAGAAATGTGATAAGTTTTTTATTTAATATTGACATGGATAGTAATAAAGATATACTAAAAGTATATATATTATTTCAATGATATATAATTTATTATATAAAATTTTATTATTATTTATCATTATTTTATTACATCCATCATATAATTGTAATGAGTGTTTATACATACATACGACCTACCATCTTCGTGAACTATGTAATCCATTTTTCTATATATAATTTAAGGGATCAGTCACAATATGTATATAATAAATTTATAATATATTTATGTCGTGATTAAAATTATATTGATGATGTGACCAAGAAAAAATTATAAGGAATATAACTACCGAACCAAAACATACATAAAAATGAAGTAGACATCCCCCAAAATAATGATTTTAATAAATAATTTTCTCTAAATGGGTGATAAAAACATTTAAAGATTATTTTATAGGATTAAAAGTTTATTTTCAATGAAAATTATTTCTAAAATATATTATGAATTTATTAAAAAAAAATCATTGTGCTTTAACAGCCCAAGATTTCATAGTAAGTTATTTTTTAAACGTAATTCAATAACTTTTTCTATGCGAAACACTGAGTTCGAGCGCAACATGACATACCGAACTAGTCGTTCAAAAAAAAACACTTATGATTTATTTTAATTTAGTTTTTAATTTTATATACTCTTTATAATTTTAACATCCATATTATGTGTTTCTTATACATAATATAAGAACAAGCTGAATTTTTAAGATAAAAGAAGTATTTTTCAAAAATTGTAATTTTACTACCTTTTAATAGATAACGCTTCTAAAACCAATTGTTTACACTTTTATATATTAAATATTACAAAATAAACTTATTTTTTAGAATAGGGACATAAAAATTTATTTTGGATAAATTTTTAGTGATTTTATCATAACTTTCATATTTTGATGAATAGTGAAAAATACTAAATTTTAATTGAAAAACAACTTTTTTAATCAAAATAATTTATACTGTTAAATTATACATTTTAATGGGTTTTGATTATAATTAAATTATATTTTTATCATTTAATAAAATGTTTTTCATTGTAATTAATTTTACATTTAAATTGGACATAATCATTTATCAATCACTTGATAGTTTTTACTTCTCGAAAACTCACTTTCTAGTTTTGACAATGGGAATATTTATTTAAAATTAATTAATAAAATTTTTATGTTTTTAATTTGGTAAAATAAAAATCATTTTTGATTTTGGAATATCAAAATTATCTTAGGGTGATTTTTTTGTATTTTTCTAAAAACTTTCTATTTTTGATGAATTGTGAAAAACACTATGTTATTGTTTAAAGCCGAATTTTTATTTAATTAATTATTTTTAGTTAAAATTTATTTTAAAGTAAAAATAGATACATTATACCTATATTAGTCATATTTAATTTATTTAATTCATTTTATACTATTATATATATATATATAATTTTATTGATATTTTTACAGTCTTTTACTCACTTTCTAGGAACATTTCCAAATTTTTATAAAACATAAATTTACTGATTCTATGAATTGAATTTAAAAAATCTAAGAGACATGGTTGACATCAGTAATTAATATTTTGTTCAATAGGAGGAAAATAATTTTTGATAGAATAGTAACTTTTGAATTTTATTTACCACTGTTAAAAGTAAATATGATAATTAATGGTAAAAATTATTTTATAATTACACAAAAACTTTTCATAATTCAATTGGTTAAATTTATTTATACCAAAATCAAACATAGGAATAAAATATGATCCACTTGGATTAGATTAGGATGTTTGTTATTATTTTATTTAAAGAGAAGTTTAATGATTCATATTCAAATTTTAATAACTAAAACATTTTTAATATAGGGTTATACGTAAGATAAATTTGACAATAATTATTCAATATAAATCTGAAAATATTTCCTACATAATGGTATTTTATTTATAAGTTTTAGACATTAAATAAATAAATGTATTTATGACACAATGATGATGTAGTAATTACCTTATTAATGAAATATTAAAATAATTGATATTATAAATATAATAATAAATTTAAATTGAGACTTCTGATGAATTCCATGAATTGTTTTGGTTAAAATCACATGTTAGGATTTATTTAATGTATTTTTTCATAGTAATCAAGTTTTTTTTACATTCACAAAAACCTAATACTAAATAGTGTCAAAATTGAAAAAATTGGCTTTTTAAAACAAATACTATATTATTAAGTGGTATAATATTCCTAAAAATATTAGTTTCTCCAAAAGGACTCATATAATGATATGTATGTCATTAATTAACATCTTTATGTTTGATAGAAATTTTATATTATGTTTATTAACCATGTAATATAAAAATTCATGAAGACATTGTTAAAGTTGAACTACTTAACTAAGAGTTAAATTCAAAAGATATGGTTAATATGGTGACCTAAATTTTTCTAAAACTTATTGGTTGAGAGGATTTAGACCCATAACCACCTTATCCCAGATATATATCCATTTCGAGCCATTAAAAATAGAAAAATATATTATAATAAAATAATATTTTCTAAAAGTGACCCTCACCTCTCTTATAAAAGGGTATTTCCCCTACTCACAAAGTCACACCTCCAATGCCATTTGTATTGGCCAAAACCTACTAAAATATCTTCCCAACTACCCTAAATTAAACCTATATTCATTTATTCTATCCAAAATCCATCCTAAGGAACCCTTTTGATCAAATCAAAAAGGAAGTAACCGAATAAGAGGTAATAATTTCATCACCTCTTTCAAGGTTCTTTTCTTCTTCCACTTACTCTTTCATTATTGTTACGCTACTAAAATAATAACTCCAGTACCTTATACATAATGTTATGTTAATATAAATATGGTACAACCATATTCATTATTCAATTAATCCAATAATTGACAAATTCATCACACGTGCGTACAAACAGCTTATCGTCTCCACGTCATGGTGTAGTTTGTTATTCAACACTTCATTTTTTGGATGGGTATAATAATGAGTATAATTGATGTAAATAATAAATATAACATTTTTATTATTATTTATATATTATATAACATCTAATTACATATTATTTTACCATCAATACAATGGTATTTTTGAAGGTGTGTACGTACGGATTACCGTCTCCATGAATGCGATGGGTTTCATTTCCCATCATAACCATTAATGAATAATTTTCATTTTATGATTAAAAATAATGTCTACGAACTTAATATAAATTAGTATATGAACCAAATACATCCTATCCATAACAAAAATGACTTGCGTAACAAAACATATAAAGGAAAATGAATCAGTTAACACCCAAAACAATGATACTACTAAAATATCATTAAAAAAGAAATATTAGAAGATCATATATGATATCATATTTATGTATATGGTTCTTGTATAATTTAATAAAAATTATTTCACCATTATATACGAGGTTAACCTACCCTCTACTAAGGAAAAGTACGAGGTAAGGGTTTTTTATCTCACTTCTTATTCCCTTGAGATTCATGCTATATTGCCAATATTTCATTTTCTGTGGTGTATGTACTGCCAATGATTGTATTATTTGTGTAATATAATTTAATTTATGGTTATTTACATTTTCATTGTATGATAATTATTTCATGGGGTGTATGTTTCATAAGTTACCAAATCAGTAATGGAATTTTTAATTTCGATTTCTACTCATTGGGTTTTACGCAAACATCATTGATTATTTTACTCCAAGATAATGTGTGAAATCACTATTTATTTATTTATGTAGTAATTTAAACTCCCCTTTGTGCAGATATACCTTTGAAACACATAGTATTTCCATTGATAAATTCTAATGTCATCAATATGAATTTGAGAAGAGTACTCTTAACTCAATTTTCATTCATTGAGTTAAACATCCAAGTCGTTGGTGTTGTTTTTACAATAATATGTGTGAATGTCCTCTAATTTATTTACATTTAATATCCAATCATATTGAGTGTATTTATATTTTTCACAAATAATTATGTTATTAATTTATCCTTAACCTAAGGATATGTTCTGTATAATGGGTTTCATCTCAATTTACATTCCATTGAGACTTATTTGTTGTTATGAGCCAATTCACTTTTATATGGTGTACATAATATACATTGACATATTATATCATTAATCCCTTTATACTCATGATATTTTAATATTTTTATTACCTCAATTATTTTTACTCTAGCATCTATCATTTGGTTGGGATCTCTAACTAAAATATCATTTTAAATATTTTAAATATTTATTCTTCTAAATATTTCTCATTAATTTCCATTTTTTAAAAATGGTGTTAAGTATTTATATATATGGACATGATTGTTTTAAAATTAAAATTCCTTTTAAAAGTTTCAAAGTGGTATGAAACACTTTGATTCAAAAATCTATTTTTAACAGCTTCTTGATAAATAGTGATACTTTTAAATGTTTTCAAGAAAAAGGGGATATTTCTATCAAATAGTTTTACTGATTGTTTTAATCTACATCAGTATCCTTTATTATTCTTGATTGAGGTTGATTTATTATAATACAATATTCAATATTGTATTGAATGAGTTTTGTTTCACTTGGATGATCTATTTTTATACCATTCATGGTATGTGGTTAAAATATTGACATTTTATATTTTAGTTTTAATATGACTGTTTTGATTATGTTTCAAAAATTTTATATAAGGAATGAATTGGACTTAGTAAGTGATGTGTGGATCCCGATTTCGCTCCTCGATGCATCGGTAGGTCTCAAGAGACAAACTAGTGTCTTGGCACAAGTCTTTGACAAAATCTAATTTGTAGTCTTGGTATGAGGCATTGACTATGTGTTTTTGATGTACGAAATTATGCTTTCCATCATTATGAAATTAGATATTAATATTACATTTGATTATTTGACTACTATAATATCCATGTGAATAAGTAAATATAATTATTTGATTTATCTATTCCATATTATGCTGAAGTTCAATTTGAAAAGTCTTGTGTTTTTGTCTAATACATTGCCTTAAATGTTTATTCTTATTTATGATAGTTTCCGCTATATTCTGATCCTTACTTAGCATCTATGCTCACCACTTTCTTGTCTTTTCCTTTCTCATGATGTGAAGAAGTGTATTGTGATTGACCTGCAGGGATAGGATAAGGGATATAAGTGTCATCAAATGGAACCCAATGTTTTATTCATTTCATAATGTAATGTAAAACTTATTTATGTATTTAGTACATCCAAAGATACTAAAGGGATCAGTCCATCAGGATTAGATCCCTTGTCATCGTGCCAATGTTTTGTAATAATGCACCGACTCTAGGTAACTGAGGTTGGGCATTATAGTTGGTATCAGAGAAAGTTTAGTACAAACCATGGAAGCTAGTGTTAGAAAAAACTCTGATTATAAAATACTACCCTAAGATAGACTTTGAGTATTAGTACAGAAGAACATCCTAAAATTTTGGTAATGTAAATATTATATGGTTTTTCCAAGAAATACATCCCTTTCTGGATATGGGCGGGTAGAGTTGGCTCTATCATAGAAGTACTTAGGGGTAAAACCCAAAAACACAGCTTTGAGCTAGACTCAAACGGAAACTAGTGCACAAAAATTGGTCTGGCTGTACTCTTGCTTACTACACTCCTAGGGGATATGCTTAGGATAATTAACATTTTCTTTACAACCTGATTTGAATGATTTTAATATAATATGAGAATAAATAACCTTGTTTAATCCAAAGGTATTTTATATTGAAAAGAAGGTTTCATGATATTATCTAAATGACTTTATGACTATGGTTACTGACACTATGATTTATTGTTTTATTCAATAGCTAGATTCCATGGAATTCATAGTAACATTGAACATGATGTACAATGTAGGAACAATGGTGGAAATAAGAAACTAAATGGAATGTTGATAGGTGTAAAAGATATCGTGTTCATAGAAAAGAAGGTTTTAAAAAATTTGATCAATAATATATATAATAACAAACTCCCAAACTCAAAAAAATAAGACAATGGTCGATAATGATAAGAGCTCCAGTAGTGGAGACCATGGAGAAAAGAAACATCAATTTTAATCATGCCAGAAATTTGGAAGGAGACACTGAGGAAAGTGTTTCAATGGAACAATGAAATGATTTATTTGTGGGAAAGCGTGAAATAAAGTAAAGAATTGTCGAGGAAAAATTAAGAGTAATATGAAAGAAAATAAAAATGATCCTAAGAATCCATTTACAATAATTGGCCATAAATTTAGGGGACCTTGTCCTTACTCAAATCAGTTACCTATTCTATAGGATAACCACTAGGTCAAAGAAGAACATATGTGGAAATAAATGGACGGTGAAATGTTTAAAATTATTAATGGTATTTTTTGACAAGATTACATTGGAAGACTTTTCTCTTGAATTTGTAACCCTACAGTTTGTTATGTGAAAATGCTATTTGAGGAATAATTATCTTTTCTTTTGTGGATATAGTTATAAAGAACCATTTGGGTTTATATGATCCTTTAATTTGAGGAAATTAAAGGTTATAAATTTTTGAGATTTAAATATGAGGTATGAGATAACATTTATGGTTAAATTATTTTATTGTTATTTTTAAGAATTTATATCATTTTGGAAATGTAATAAAATATTGTATTTGAAAAAAAAACAACATGCAGACCGTGTGACAACCAGTCCCGTCGGAGAAGGCTACGGGAATCGAACCCACAACCAAAGTGCGACTGGGATTTATCATCAACCACTAGACTATATGAAATCCCTGGTTAGTGTGATTAATTAATTTTAGTAAAATGATTTTATTTATCAATAATAAGTTGATTTGTTACCTTATGTTTTATCAAATGGATATCCTTAGTATAGGAAAAAGATATGGTGATTAAGTGATAAATGTTATTTTGGAAGATGTTCGGTCTGTTGGGAACACTATATGCCTGTAGAAAATAGAATAATATGGGATTTAATTTGAGGATTAATGGTTGGTTTTTTTTGGAAAAATAGATGTTTTTAGAGATTCTAGTTATTAATGGAAATGATTACCTATTATAGAGAATATGTGATTTGGTTAAATACACTACTGTATGAGACTTCAAGAGTAGTTGATGTTTTTTGGAGATAAATATTAAGATTTATTGTGAAATACTATGTGATTAAATTCTAATAAGTTTTGTGTTTCAATAATAGTTTGCATTATATTGTAGGATTTTAATGACAATTGTTTATTAAATAGTCTTTATTGAACTTTTGGTATTTTTTGTTTAATTTTATAAATTAAGATTAGTATTTCATTCTATAAAAGGATTATCCATTTAGTGGATCATCTGATCTTGTACTAATGATTTGGTTTTGGTTAATCTCTAAATATAAGTGAAATATATTTTTTATCCTTTGTGGATAATTTGATTCTCTAGAAGTTGATTCTAGCGCTTCAGGTTTGACCATGTCATCTTGAATACTAATCCTTCGGAGAAAAGATGAGTTAGTGGTAGAAATTTATTAAAGGATGAAACTCTACATAAAAATTTATTATATCTCATTATGTTCATAGTAAATATCATAAATAAATTCCTTAATTTTATGAAATAGAACAAAAAAGAAAAAACATTTCCTGTTTACTTTTCCTAGTAGGAAACTAATGACTGTTTAACCCATCACAAGTTTGTGGTTTTATTCTTGTTAACTTTATCCTGATCAGGTTCTCTATCACTCTACATCAGAACATGACACTTAGTTTATCTTCCATATCCATGTTTTCTTACATGTAATCCTATCATGGGTTATCTTGGGTGACCTTTGTATTTATCTTTTTTCTTGTAACGTGACAGTTTTATTGACTCTTTTTCTGATGTGGTACTTTTAATGAAGTTCCCAAGACCAATTTTAAAAATTTAAAGGACACAATTTCCAAAATTGGGAATAATAGAACACCCCATGATTTCATAGTAAGTTATTTTCATTAAAGTAATTCAATAATTTGTGCTACACGCAACACCGAGTTTAAGCGCACCACGACTTACCAAACTGGCTGCTCAAAAAAACTGTTATGAATAGTATTAACTGAATATGGAATTTTATATACTCCATATAATGTTAACATCCATATTATTTGTTTCTTATAAATAATATAATAACAAATTCAATTTTTCAGATAAAAAAAGTATTTTACAAAAATTTCAATTTTAGCACCGTTTAATGGAGAACCCTTTTTAAATCCAATATTTAACATTATTATATTTTCAATTTGACAAAATATACTTCATATTTAGAAGCATGACACAAAAAATTAGTTTTTATAAATTTTCGGCACTTTTCTGATAACTTCCTTATTTTGATGAACAGTGAACAACACAAAATTTTAATTGAAAATAACTTTTTTAATCAAAATAATTTATAGTGTTAGCTTATATATTTGAATGGTTTTGAAGTATAATTAGATTATGTTTTTATCATTTAATCATATTTATGTCATTGGATGTAATTTTACATTAAAATTGGATATAAACACATATCTATCTTTTGATAGTTTTTACATTTCAAAAACATGCATTCTGGTTTTGACAATGGGAATATTTTTTAAATAAATTAATAAAATTTAATTTTTTTTTGAAAAATAGACATTAATTTTGAATTTGGAATATCAAAATTACCTTTGGGTGAATTTTTGGTATTTTTCTAAAAACATTCATTTTTTATGAATTGTGAAAAAGATTGTGTTATTGTTTAAAGCTGACTTTTTTTTTGAATAATTATTTTTAATTTAAATTTATTTTAAAGTCAAAATAGATACATAATAACTATATTAGTCCAAATTAATTCATTGAAGTCATTTTATAATAAGATTAGATAAATAAAATTTTATTGAACATTTTACCGTCTTTTACTCACCTTCTAGGAACATTTAAAAATTTTCATAAAACATAATATTACTAATCTGGTGAATTGAATTTAAAAACTAAGAGACACATGGTTAAAATCAGTAAGTATGATTTGTTTCAATGTGCTGAAAATAATTATTGTTGAATAGTAACTTTTGAATTTTATTTAACATGATTAAAAGTAAATAGGGTAATTAAAGGTGAACACGATATTATAATTACCCTAATTCATGTCCTAAATCTATTAGATAAGTTTATTTAGACCAAAATAAACCTTAGGAATAAAATATTATCCTCTTTGATCCACTTTTATTTGATTATGACATTTATTATTATTTTATTTAAAGAAGAGTTAAAAGTGTTAAATTCAAATTTTAATAACTAAAACATTTTTAATATATGGTTATACATAAGATAAATTAGAATACAAATATTAATTATAAATCTAAAAAGGTTTTCTACATAATTTAATTTAATTTATAATTTTTAGACATAAAAAAATTAAATTTATTTATGATTAAATGATGATGCAATAATTACCTTATTAATGAAAAATTATAATAATTGATATTATAAATATAACAATAAATGTAAATTGAGACTTCTGATGCATTCCATTAATTTTATTGGTTAATATGAAATTTTTTTATTTATTTAATGTATTTTCTTTAAATTAATCATGTTTATTTGACTTTCACAAAAACCAAATACTTAATAGTGTCAAAATTGATATAAATGAGTTTTTACAAAATACTATATTATTAAATGATATATTAATCCTAAAAATATATGATTCAGAAAAAGTGCTTATATAATGATATATATGTCATTAATAATCCACTTTAGGTTCTATTGGAATTTTATAGTAGGTTTATTAACCATGTAATATAAAAAGACAAGAAGACGTTGTAAAAGTTAAACTGTTTAACTAAGAGTTAAATAAAAACAATATGGTTAATATGGTGACATAAAATTTTCTAAAACATATTTTTTTAGATTATTTCAAACCATCACCACCTTAGCAAAGAAATAAATCCATTTGGAGAAATTATAAATTGAAAATTATTTTATAATAAATAAATTTTTTCCAAAATTGACCCTCACCTCTCTAATAAATGGGTACTTCCCCTTCTCTCAAAATCACACCTCCAAAGACATTTTTCTTGGCCAATACCTACTCAAATATCTTCCCAACTACCCTAAATTCATCCTATAGTCCTTACATTGATTACAAATCCAACCAAATGATCCCTTTTTATCAAATCAAAAAGGAAGCACCTGAAGAAGAGGAAATAATTTCATCACCTCTTTCAAAATTCTCTTCATCTTCAACTTACTCTTTCTTTGTTGTTTCCATACTAAAATAATAAACCCAATACCTTATACATACTGTGATGTCATTATTAAAAGTTTCCAAAAATATTCATTATTCTATCCATCCTATGAATGATAAAGTCATCACACGTGCGTACATACAGCTTACAGGCTCCACGTCGTGGTGTAGTTTGTTATTCAACACTTCATTATTTGGATGGGTATAATAATGAGTATAATTGATGTAAATAATAAATATAAAATTTTAATTATTCTTTATACATGATATACCATCCAATTACATATTATTTTACCATCAATAGAATGATATTTTTGCTTGTGTGTATGTACGGATTACCATCTCCAGGAACGTGATGAGATTCCTTCCCCATCATAACCATTAAAGAATAATTTTCATTTCAAGATTAAAAATAATGTCTAATAATTTAATATCAATATGTATATGAACCAAATAAATCCTATACATAATAAACATGACTTACGTAACAAATCATATAAAGGAAAACGAATCAGTTAACACCAAAAAAAATGATGCTACAGAAATATCATAAACAAGGAAAAATTAGAAGATCATATATGATATATTATTTATGTATATGTTTATTTTATAGTTTAATAACAATGATTTCACCAATATACAGAAGTTTATCCTATCCTCTACTAAGGAAAATTTCAAGGTAAGGGGTTTTCATCTCACTTCGTATTCCCGTGAGATTCATGCTATATTGACACTATTTCCTTTTATGAGGTGTATGTACTTCCCATGATGGAATTATTTATGTAATATACTTTAATTTATGGGTATTTAAATCTTCATTTTAATATCCTTGTTTCATTGGGTGTATGTTTCATAAGTTACCAAATCAGTAATGGAATTTCTAATTTCGATTTCAACTCATTGGGTTTTACGCAAACTTCATTGATTATTTTACTCCAAGATTATGTGTTAAATAACTATTTACTTATTTATGTAGTAATTTCCACTCCCCTTTGTGTTTAAATACCTTTTATACACATAATAAATCCATTTATAAATTCTTAATTCATCGATATGAACTTGAGAAGAGTAATCTTAACACAATTTCCATTTATTGAGTTAAACATCCAAGTCATTGGTGTTGTTTTTACAAGAATATGTGTGAATGTCTTCTGATTGATGTTCAAAAAATATCCAATCATATTGAGTGTATTTATATTTTTCACATATAATTAGGTCATTTATTTATCCTTACCCTATTGATACGGTCTTTATAATGGATCTCATCTCAATTTACATTCCATTGATAATTCTTTGTTGTTATGCACTTATTCACTTTTATATGGTGTACATAATATACTTTGACATAGTATATAATGAATCCCTTTATTCTCAGTATATTATAATGTTTTTATTACCTCAATTATTTGTATTCAAGCGTCTCTCATTTGGTTAGGATCTCAAACTAAAATATCATTTTAAATGTTTTAATGATTTATTCTTCTAAATCATTCTCATTAATGTCCATGTTTTAAAAATGGTGTTAAGGATTTATTTATATGGGAATTAATGTTTTAAAATTAAAATTACTGTTAAAAGATTCAAAGTTGTATTGGACACTTTGTTTCAAAAATCTATTTTCAACTGCTTCTTGAAAAATAGTGATACTTTTAAATGTTTTCAACAAAAATTTGGATATCTCTTTGAAAAATATTTACTGATTATTTTAATCTATGTCAATATCCTTCATTATTAATGATTGAGGTTGATTTATTATAATACAATCTTCTATATTTTATTGAATGAGTTATTTTTGACTGTGGATGTGATATTTTTATACCATTCATGGTTTGTGGTAAAATATTGACATGTAGTATGCTAGTTTTAATACGAATGTTTAGATTATGTTTCAACATTTTCATATGAGGAATGCATTGTACTTAGTAAGTGACAGGTGGATCCCGCTATATCTCCTGGATGCATTGGTAGGTATCATGAGACAAAATAGTTTCCTGGTACAAGGCCTTGAAAAATATTATTTGTAGACTTGGCCTGAGGCCTTGACAATGTGGTTATGATGTCCGGAATTATGAATTTCATCATTATGAAATTATTTATTGATATTATATACGAGTATTTGACTAGTAGAATATACATGTGAATAAGTAAATGGAATTATTTGATTTATCTTTTCCATATTTTGCTGAAGTTTATGTTTTAAAGTATTGGGTTTTAGTCTTATACATTTCCATTAATGTTTAAGATTATTTATGATAGTTTCCGCTATATTTTTATCACTTATTAGCCTCTATGCTCACCCCTTTCTAATGTTTTCTTTTACCAATATGTGAAGAAGTATATTATGATTGACCTGCATGAATAGGTAAAGGGATATAAGTGTTTCCAATTGGGACAAAATGTTTTTGTTTTTCATTTCATAGTGTATTATAAAACTTATGTATGTATTTAGTACTTCCAAGACTACTATACTGATTGGTTTTTTGGGATTTGATCCCTTGTGATCATGAAAATGTTATATAATAATGCATTGACTCTAGCTAACTAGGGTTGGGGCGTTACAGTTGGAATCAGAGGAAATTTAGTACAAACCATGGAAGCTAGATTTAAAAAAATCAATGATTAGAAAACACTACCCTAAGATATACTTTGTGGATTAGTACAGAAGAACATCCAAAAATTTTGGTAATGTAAATATTTTATGGTTTTTTCATGAAATACATCCATGTCTAGATACGAGTAGGTAGAGGTGGCTCTGGAACAGATATGCCTTGGGGTAAAACTGGAAAACACTACTTTGAGCTAGACTCGAATGGGAATTAATGCACAACAATGAGCCCTGATGCACTCTTGGTTAAGACACACCTAGGGTATATGATTCGGATAATTCACATTCTCTTTACAAACCTATTTGAATTATTTTAATATAAGATGAGAATAAATAACCTTGGTTAAACATAAGGTGTTTTAGACTGAAAGTAAGGTGTCATGATATTCTCTAAATGATTTTATGACTATTGTTACTCACACTTTGCATTCTAGTTTTATTCAATGGATGGATTACAAGGAAGTCATATTAACATTGTATATGATGTAAAAGGTTTTCACAATGGTGGAAATGAGGAAATAAATGGAATGTTGATAGGCGTAAAAGATATCATGTTCATTCAGAAAAAGTTTTCCAAAAATATAATCAAAAATATATACATTAACCAAAACCCAAACTCAATAGAGAAGAGAAAGGCGGATAATTATAAGAGATCTATCAGTGGAGACCGTGGACAAAAAGGAAACTCAATTTCCGCCATACTGTAAATGTGGAAGGAGACCCCGAGGATATTGTCTCAATGAAACAATCAAATGATTTATTTGTGGTAAATAAGGACAAAATGTAAATAATTGTTGAGGAAAAATTAAGAGTACTATGGAAGAAAATAAAAATGATCCTAATAATCCATTTGCAGTCATTTTCCATAAATGTATGGGACCTTTTCATTACTTGAGTTAATATCCTATTCTATAGGATAACAAATAGGTCAAGGAAGAACCTGTGTGGAAATAAATAGATGATGAAATGTTAAAAAGTATTAATGCTATATTTCTATGGGATTACATTGGAATACTATTCCCTTGTGTGTGTAACCCTGCTATTTGTTATCTAAAAATGATATCTTAGGAAGAATTATCTTTTCTTTTGTGGATATAGTTATAAAGAACCATTTGGGTTTATATAATCCTTCAATTTAAGGCAATTACAGGTTATTAATTTTTGGGATGAAAATGTGAGGTATGAGATAACATTAGTTGTTAAATTATTTTATGGTTTTTTCGAAGAATTTATATCATTTTGGGAATGTTATAAAATATTGTTTTTGAAAAAGCACAACAGGCAGACCGTGTGACAACTCGTCTCAATGGAGAAATCTACGGGAATCAAACCCACAACCAAAGTACGATTGGGAATTATCACCTACCATTAGACTAATTGAAGTCCCTACTTAATGTGACTAATTATTTTTAGTTAAATGATTTTATTGATCAATAATATGTTCATTTGGGATCTTATGTATTATATTATGGATATTTTTAGTAATGTAAAATGATTTGGTGATTAAGTGAGAAATGTTATTTTGGAAGACGTTCGCGCTGTTTGGAACACTATATGCCTAAGGAAAATAAAATACTATGGGATTTCATTTGAGGAGTAATGGTGGATTTTTTTATTTTGGAAGCGTCTATGTTTTTTTAGAGATTCAGATTATTGATGGAAATGATTACCTTTTCATAGAGAGTATGTGATTTGGTAAATTACACTTATGTATAGGACTTTAAGAGTAGTTGATGTTTTAAGGAGAGAAATGATAAGATTTAATATGAAAGAGTATGTGATTAAATTCTCTTGAGTTTGGGGTTTCAATCATAGTTAGGATTATATTTAAGGATTTTAAGGAAAATTGATTATTGAATGGTCTTTATTGAACTTTGGGTTTTTTTGTTTAATTTTGTAAATTAAGATTAGTATTTATTTTTATAAAGGATTATCCATTTTGGGGATCATATGATCTTTTAATTACCATTTGGTTTTGGTTAATCTCTAAAGACAAGGGAAATATATAGTTCATCCTTTATGGATAATGTGATTCTCTTGAAGTTGATTCTAGCGCTTCAGGTGTGACCATGTCGTCTTGAATACTTGTCATTTGGAGAAAAGATGAGTTAGTGGTAGAAATTTATTAAAGGATGAAACTATACTTAATAATATAGTATATATTTTTATTTTATTAGTCAATATCATAAATAAATTCACCAACATTATGAAATGGAACCTAAAATAAAAAAATATGTATGTTTACTTTTCATACTCGGAAACTAATTATTGTTTGAACCATCACAAGTCTGTGGTTTTCTTATTGTTAATTTTATCCTGATCATGTATTCTATCACTCTCTATCAAAACTGGACACTTATTTTATCTTCCATATCCATATTTTATTCCATGGAATCCTAGTATGGGTTATCTTTGGTGACCTTTGTGCTTCTATTTCGTTATTTTTATGTGATAGTTTTATTAACTCTTTTTCAAAGGTGAGACATTCAATGAAGTTCCCAAGAAAAATTTTAAAAATGGTGAGGATTCAATTTTCAAAAGGGTGGAAGAAATTAACACCCCAGGATTTCATAGTAAGTTATTTTCTTTAAAGTAATTCAATTGCTTGCACTACATGAAACATCAAGTTCAAGTGCACCACGAATTACCACACTAAAAACAGTTATGAATAGTATATACAGAATTTTGAATTTTATATACTCCATATAATTTTAACTCCCATATTATATGTTTCTTAGAAATAATACAAGAACAAATTCAATTTTTCAGATAAAAGACGTATTTTTAAAAAATTGTAGTTTTAACACCTTTTAATGGAGAACCATTTTTATATACAATATTTGACACTATTATATATTCTATTTGACAAAATAAACTTCTTTTTTAGAATCGGGACATAAAAATTTAGTTTGGATAAATTTTTAGTGCTTTTCTGATAACTTTTTTATTTTGATCAATAGTGAAAAATACTAAATTTTATTTGAAAACAACTTTTTTAATCAAAAATAATATATAGTGTTCAATTATACATTTGAATGGTTTTGAAGTATAATTTTATTATATTTTTATCATTTAATCATATGTTGGTCATTTGAAGTAATTTTACATTTAAATTGCCAATAAACACATATCAATCTTTTGATAGTTTTTACTCCTTAAAAACCTACTTTCGGGTTTTGAGAATGGGAATATTTTTTAAATCAATTAATACAATTTATATGTTTTTAATTTGGTAAAATAGAAATATTTTTTTAATTTTTAATATTAAAATTATCTTTCTGGTGAATTTTTTGTATTATTCTAAAAACATTCAATTTTTGATGAATAGTGAAAAACATTGTGTTGTTCTTTAAAGCTGAATTTTTATTTAAATAATTATTTTTAATTTAAATTTATTTTAACGTAAAAATAGTTATACAATACATATATTATTATAATGTAATTCATTAATTTCATTTTATAATAAGATTAGATATATAAAATTTTGTTGACCTTTTTGTAGTCTTTTACTCACCTTCTAGGAACACTTGCAAATTTACATAAAGCATAATTTTACTACTTTTGAGAATTGAATTTTAAAAATCCTAGACACATCATTGACATAAGTATGTAAGATGTGTCTCAATATGTTGAAAACAATTTTTGGTCAATAGTAACTTTGGAATTTTATTTAACACGGTTAAAAAATAAATAGGGTAATTATAGGTAAAATGGTATTATAATTACCCTAACACATGTCCTCATTCTATTGGATAAGTGTATTTTGACAAAAATATACCTTAGAAATAAAATATTATCCTCTCTGATCCACAAGGATTAGATTAGGACATTTATTATTATTTTATTTTAAAAAGAGTTAAAAGTGTTAAATTCAAATTTTAATCACTAAAACATTTTTAATATTGGGTTATAAATAATATAAATTCAAAATTAAAAATTAATTATAAATATAAAAATATTTCCTACATAATGGTATTTTATTTATAATTTTTAGACATTAAATAATTAAATTTATTTATGACACAATGATGATGCAGTAATTACCTTATTAATTAATGATTAAAATAATTGATATTATAAATATAAAAATAAATGTAAATTGAGAATTATGATGCATTCCACAAATTTTATTTTTTTATATAAAATTTTAGGATTATTCTAATGAATTTTTTTCGAATTAATCGAGTTTTTTTTACTTTCACAAAAACCAAATACTAAATAGTGTCAAAATTGACATAAATGAGTTTTTAAAACAAATACTATATTATTAAATGATATATTATTCATAAAAATATAAGGATTAGAAAAAGGACTTATATAATGAAATTTATGTCATTAAATAACCACTTTAGATTTGATCGACATTTTATAGTATGTTTATTAACCATGTAATATAAAAATAAAAGAAAACATTGTAAAAGTTAAACTATTTAACAAAGAGTTAAATCTAAAACATAAGGTTAATATGGTGACCTAAACTTGTCTAACCCTATTGGATGAGAGTATTTCGACCCATACCCACCTTTTCCTAGAAATAAATCCATTTGGATCCATTGTAAACCGAAAAAGATTTTATAATAAAATAATATTTTCTTAAAGTGACCCTCACCTTTCTTATAAAAGGGTACTTCCACTTCTCTCAAAATCACACCTCCACAACCATTTGGCTCGGCCAAATCCTACTCAAATATCATTCCAACTACCTCACTTCAACCTAGAGGCCTTACTTTGATCAAAAATCCATTCTATGAAGCCCTTTTGATCAAATCAAAAAAGAAGCACCTAGAGAAGAGGTAATAATTTCATCACGTCTTTCAATGTTTTTTTCTTCTTAAACTTACTATTTATTTGTTTTTTCCATACTAAAATAATATCTCCAGTACATTCTACATAATTTTATGTTATTATAAATATGGTAAAAACATATTAATTATTCTATGCATCCTATGAATGTTAAAATTACCATACGTGTGTACGTATGGCTTACCGTCTCCGTGATGTGGTGTAGTTTGTTATTCAACACATCATTATTTGGAGGGGTATAATAATGATTATAATTGATTTAAATAATAAATATAACATTTTAATGATTCTGTATATATGATATTCCATCCAATTGCATAACATTTTACCACCAATAAAATGATATTGTCACTCGTGCATACATACAGATTACCGTCTCTGCAAACGTGATAAGATTCATTCCCCATTCTAACCATTAAATAATAATTTTCATTTTATGATTAAAAATAATGTCTATGAACGTAATATATTTCTGTATATGAACCAAATGCAACCTATCGATAACAACCATGACTTATGTAACAAAACATATAAAGTAAAATGAATCGGTTAGCACCGAAAACAATGATACTACTGAAATATCATTAACAAATAAATATTAGAAGATCATATATGATATCATATTTATGTATATGGTTCTTGTATAATTTAATAACAATGATTTCACCATAATACAAGAGTTTAACCTACCCTCTACTAAGGATAAGTACAAGGTAGGGGGTGTTTATCTTACTTCTTATTCCTATGAGATTCATGTTATATTGCCACTATTTCTTTTTATATGGTGTATATATTGTCAATGAATGTATTATTTGTGTTATATAATTTAATTTATGGGTATTTACATCTTCATTGCATGATCCTTTTTTCATGGGGTGTATGTTTCGTTTGTTACCAAATAGGCAAGGAAATTTATAATTATGATTTCTAGTAATTGGGTTTTACACAAACATTGTTGATTATTTTACGCCAAGATTTTTGTGTTAAATAACTATTTATTTATTTATGTAGTAATTTTCACTCCCCTTTTTGTGGATATACCTTTGATACACAATATAAATCCATTGATAAATTCTTAATTCATCGATACAAACTTGAGAAGGGTAATCTTGACTCAATTTCCATTCATTGAGTTAAACATCCAAGTCATTGGTGTTGTCTTTACAAGAATTTGTGTGAATTCCCTATGATTTATTTTCACTGAATATCCAATAATATTGACTGTATTTATATTTTTCACACATAATTATGTCATTTATTTATCCTTGAACTAAGGATGCATTCTTTGTAATAGATTTCATCTCAATTTTCATTCCACTGAAACTTCTTTATTGTTATGTGCCAATTAACTTTTATATGGTGTACATAATTTACATTGACGTAGTTTATCATTAATCCATTTATTTTCATGATATTATAAAGTTTTTATTACTGCAATTATCTGTATTCAAGCGTCTCTCATTTGGCTAGGAATGCTAACTAAAATATCATTTTAAATATTTTAATGATTTATTCTTCAAAATATTTCCCTTTAATGTCCATGTTTTAAAAATATTATTAAGAATTTATTTACATGGAAATGAATGTTTTAAAATTAAAATTAATTTTAAAAGTTTAAATGTGGTATGTGACACTTTGTTTCAAAAATCTATTTTTAACAGGTTCGTGATAAATAGTGAGACTTTTAAATGTTTTCATTAAAAAGAAGATATTTCTCTCAAATGGTTTTTCTGATTATTTTAATCTATGTCAATATCCTTCATTATTCTTTATTGAGGTTGATTTATTATAATAAAATCTTCTATATTGTATTTAATGAGTTATATTTGACTGTGGATGTGCTATTTTTATAGAATTCAGGGTTTTTGGTCAAAATATTTACATTTCATATGCTAGTTTTAATACGAATGTTTAGATTCTGTTTTAACCTTTTCATATGAGGAATTCATTGGACTTATTAAGTGAAGGGTGAAGCCTGCTATAGCTCCTCAATGCATCATTTGGTCTCATGAGACAAACTAGTGTCTTGGCACAAGGCCTTGAAAAAAATCTTATTCGTAGACTTGGAATGAGGCATTCACTATGTGGGTATGATGTCTGGCATTATGCATTATATCATTTTGAAATTATCTATTGATATTACATGTGATTATTCTACTTTTAGAATATCCATTTGAATAAGTAAATTTCATTATTTGACTTATCTTTTCCATATTATGCTAATGTTTAAGTTTAAAAGTCTTGTGTTTTAGTCTTATGCATTGCCTTAAATGTTTATTATTATTTATGATAGTTTCCACTATATTTTTATCCTTAATAAGCATCTGAGATCACTCCTTTATTCTGTTTTCTTTTCCCAGGATGTGAAGAAGTATATTATGATTGACCTATTGGGATAGGCTAAGGGATATAATTATGTTCAAATGGGACAAAATGTTGTTGTTTTTAATTTCATAATGTATTGTAAAACTTATGTATGTATCTAGTACTTCCAAGGAAACTATACTTATCGGTATTTTGGGATTTTATCCCTTTTGATTATGAAAATGTAAAATAATAATGTAGCAACTATGGGTAACTGGGGTCGGGGCATTATATGTGCAATGTCTATTTTCCTCAATATTGTTTTGATGATCTTTTAATTGTACTTTTATTCATAATAAACAACAACCATTGGTGTATATTATGATTTATTAGAGATATGAATTAATGGATCCATATTTTTTATTTATTTGGATGGTTTATGATTATGATGATGAGATTTTTATGAAACAAAATTATTCTTCATCTATTATGCTATGATGAATTTGAAGAAATATTTATGAAACCCATTTTACTTTCATGTGTTATATTGTTTTGATATGATGAATGTTTTTATGATCATGTGTCACACTTATGTATGGTTCTCATTAAGTGGTCGGGACCCGTAAATATAAATCCCTCCAATTCATTGGGTAATGCTTTATATCTCATGATATAATAATGGGATGAAAGTCGAAGTTCTCGATTGATTACCACTATGTAATACTGTTGGTAGTGACTAATATGTTATGACATGTGAAATGTGTAAGGATACTAGATCAAATATGATTTTATTATCTTCAAAATTTACCTTCACATATGAAATGGTTTCAAAACCTATGTTGGAAACACTGTTTTTTGAAATTATATTATGGTTTAAGAATAATTTATAATGTTTTAACACTCTTATAAATCATTTATTTTAGAATGATAATCATTTATACCATGAAATATGTTTATTATCATTAAAATATTATGTACTAAATTTTTTTGTTATGTTTATGATCTAAAACTCTTTTGTTTATCTTATAATTTTATATGATCATTGATTGATATCTCCCATGTTTACCATTACTTTTTATATAAGGTCATAATTTCTTAGGCTAAAATTTCCTATGATATGAAGAATGGTTTCAAATCTGTTATTTAAATGAATATTACTAAAATAGAATATATTTATGGGAGATATTGATGATATTTCCTAAAATTATATGATTGTGTATCTAGTCTCCAAAGTCACTAAATCATTTCGGCCTTCAGTATATTATTGAAAATTGTATTTAATATACATATAAAATTTAAATTCCTCTAGAAATACTACTCATTTTAATTTTCCTGGCACCCTATTTCACATTCTAAATAATCTTTTCAAAACATGTTCTTCTTAGTCCCTCATTTACAAGAAGTACTTCTAGATATATTTTAAATTCTCAACCTAAGTAATATTCACCCTATATACTTTTTTATTATCTATTTTTCTCCTCCAAACAAATATTACCAATTGAAAAACGTTGACGTAATTATTATTCATATATGATTATTTTTATGTTAATGGAAAAAATCATCCATATTTTTTGTTTTTTTATTTCCACTTATACAATCAAAAACATTGTTCATCCATACGTGAATATTACTACCTCCATAAAGTGACATTTTTTTCCCTTCACTTTAATAGATAGATGGATAAAATCATATTTAATGAAATAATATGGGATTTATTACATGATTAATATTCTAAAAATATAGTCCATTTCCTTGTGTCCTCATGTTCTATGCAAAATAAATATGTCATCCATGTATAGGTGTTGGTTACTACAGCTACATTGTGATATATTCTTTTAATCATACTCATCCTACTTGATAGACTATGTGAATATATTTAAAAATAAAAATATTATATCAAAAACATTATTAATGTTATGTAAGGGTTATATTAATATGATACTAGTTATTAATGTAACATCTTTCACCCATTAAAAATTACCAAAATAAGTCCATCATTGCTTTTCTCTTTATAAATGATAAATAAAACAATAATGGAATTAAATTTAAAATTTATAAATCATTATAAACCATGTGTTTCATATACCTTTAATGATATATAAATTATGTGTCTATATCTATGATCATTAGGATCAATATAACCATTACAAAACTCATTCAAGGAAAACAAAACAACCAACACTTGATAATGGAAATAAACATATACTACTGAATGAACATATAATGAATGATTACAAATAGAGAGTGTAAATTTTAATAGATATGAAAATTTTCCATAAATATTATATTATGTTTGTTATTTTTTTAGTAAAGGATGTTGAAGAAAATTCACAGAAGTTGAGAATAATGGTAAGGGTGTTATCTAAACATTCCATCATTAAGATATGTTTTTCAATTATTTTTGTTTATATGGTTGATATGTTTCATATTCAAAGTATTATGTAATTATTATATATTTATATATTTTATTTAATATTTTATTTCAAAAAATATTTAATAAATTTTGTTTCAAATAGTGTGAAATCTGTAAGGGTTTTTTTATCAATTACACTTTAGTGAGTCATTTTTTCATATGAAACATAAATTATTTTTTTATATGGTGTAAAAAAATTGTATTTGAATTTATTATAATTATTAATGAATATTTTTTTGATTTAAAAAACTTTTCATGACCCCACCATTATACTTATTTATTTACATTAATTTCAATGATGCAAGGGTTTTCTCTTCTCATTTTCTGTTTTTTGAGACATGCTTCATAATAACCTCCTATTTTTTGGTGTATAAAATACACATTGATTATATTTAATATACTCATAAATAAATTATAGAAATTTAATAATTACATCTTATGAGTTTTTTAACCGAATGATAAGGTTGTTTTAAGGGATTATGTTAAAATAGCATACTTTCTTTGAGTTATTATGTTTAATTTGGTACATATTTATATACTTTTTGGGTTTTCCACCCCCAATATTTTATTATATATATTTTTATCATGGTATCATGACATTTTAATTCAATTACCATTTCATAATGTGTTTATTTATCATAGAATTATAGAATTGATAAGGATAATTTCCATCCTCCTCAATATTTAGTTATTTTATGTTTTCAAATATTCACTTTCCAAATATTCTCTCCGTATTAAATTGATATACAATAATAAATTGTTGAAATTATAGCTTCATATTTCGCTTTATGAATTTCTAAAAGGAATCTCTATGAAACCTTTTTTACATGGGTTTTAGACAAAGTATTTTTAAAAATTAATAAGTTTTTTATCACTTCACGATAATATAATTTATCTTATTATAAAAAAAAAAATTTCCATGGACACATTTTTTTATTTAATTGTATAAGTTTTTAAAAATGGTCTTCATGATAACCCCTTGAATGTAACATTTTAATATAACATGAAACTTTTTGTATGATAATGTTAAAAAATTTCTGAAATCCCTTTATAAGAATTCTTGTCTGAACAAATTCTTTTAATGAAACATCCATTTCATTTTTTGAAGTAGTCTTCCAATTAAATTAAATTCATAATGATTTTAAAAATATAACAATAACTTCATATTATTTTTCAAGTTCTTTTTTTAATGATCATAAAACTACAATTAAAATCTATATCAAAATATTTAATGGTCCTTTTTTCCACTAGGTATATGCTCTAACAATACCAAAACTCAATTACATAAATGGATTATGGTCATGTTATTCCATTTCATTACCATGTAATGTGTTAAAATTAAATAATTTTTTTATTTTAATATTCATAATTATTTTATACCAATGAAAATTGATTATGCATTGTATTATTATTTATATTATTCATATGGTTAATGCATTGGAATTATTTGGTGATGGATGCAGTCAAAAATAAACCCTAAATGCATTGATATATCTCATGAGAAAAAATATAATGGGTATTTTTCATCTTTTTTACCTATATATGCTTGAGTCTTGGAATTTGGCCTTGACATTAGGATTGTCAGGTCAAACATTATACATTATTTCACAATGAAACCAGTTATTTGAATTCAAGAGACAATTTATGTTGTTATATAATCCATGTATGCTTTACAATTTCATTATATTATTTATATCCCGCATATTATTATTATAGATCTCTTTCATGTTAGTCATTCCATATTAGTTGTGACAGTTGGCATAAAGTATGATGGTGAAACATATCAATGATATATACAACATATTGTTAAGTAGTTTTTTAGGGTAGATCTAGGAATGCAATATCGATTATGTAGTGATTAATTCTAAATAATGTACGGTTTTTATTAGTATCCTTGGTTCTATTCTCAACTAGCAGATACAACACAACCCTACGATAAACCCCATGACATCTTCTTTTGGTTGACATCATTGAAATTTCATTTCGGTGTGGTATGAAATCATGGTATCAATGTCAATCACAAGAAAACTAAGGTAATAATATAATTTTCTCATCCTTAAAACCAGTTATATTTGAGAAGACTCATTGAACATATCAATTATATTATATAATTCAAAGGCAACCTCATCAAAAAATAATTTTCCTTCACAAATCTGATTAGGTAATGATTAAATTTTAAATTGGATGAGTATTATTATAAATAATTTTATTATCATAATATATTAATTACCAAATGATAATATTTTATGTTTTTTAAGGTATTACTCTCCCCATATAAGTGAAAAACAAAGATAAATCACTCAGTGAACTCGATGTTCAGAAAATTGATGTGGGATATGATTAAAGACTCTACTATCACAAGAGTAAAATGGTAGATATTGACACCTAATACTTTATCTTTAAGAATAACTATTCATCCTTGACTATTGTAGTGAAGAAGATGGGGCATTACTTTTGAAATCAAGATATTAATTTGGTTTCCCATTGTTATCATATAAGGTACATTATAAATTTATTAATGTTAAATGGGTGAATGGAATAGTGTGTGGTCATTCTATCATAGTCATATATCCATTTTTTTATTAGTAGACAGTCAAATGGAATTCATTAACATACTTCCTTATAGAACATCCTACGCCAAAACTACATTGATGAACATAGAGCACCTAGATGAAGCATTATTCTCTACCAATAAAAATAAACAAATATGGGATCTGTGTCGTAATGGTTCTTCAAAGAGCATGATAAGATGGAAAATAGAAAAATAGAAACTCAATAAGGTTAACCAAGGAATTTTTATTATTTTCCCAATAAAGGAATATCCTATATATTCATTAATACACTCAAAAGGTTATATTGACAATGAGGAAGAATAATAGTCCCTCATCAAAGCATTGGTGATTTCTCTATAAATACCTATGGCCAAATTTCCTATCAATGGATTTTCAGAGTTAGAAATTTTGAAGATAAATGCTGAATATACAATTAAAATTGATGTCATAAATCCCATTATTGATTAAATTAAAGGTTTTTTGGTGTAATTCCCCTATAATCCAACATTATCTCACACATCTCATTCACAAAACACTCATGTTGGTGCATTATCTAGTACATCCATATCCCTAAAATATTTAGACAGTGATTAAATAATTCTTTACATTTTGAATCTCATGTGGTCTCTATGTTCATAAAAAATAACATAAAACATATTATTATAGTAAACACAATTCTCAATATAGGTGATCCCATGACCTCACCTACTAGTACCATAAATATATGGATGTCTATTAAAATAGAAAACCAAAAAGTTATGATTCATCTACTAGAACGAGATAATAAAGTAAAAAACCTTCATCAATGAAATTCAATAACAACTAATATTGTTCCATAGAGAATAATAATATCATGTAATTCCCTTATGCCTAAAGAATTATGGAAAAACATATCAATGCACCATGCTTCATATTTTAATGTTATTTTTATGGATGGTCATTAAGTGTTATGTATATGATTTGGAGATCAATTAATTTCAATTATACGATCATATTTATATCCTTGATTGAAATTTCAATAAATGAAAAAATACAACCCAAAACCCCCATTGAAATTTATTTCATACTGATTTCCATAAAATTTCATTGAATTTGGTGCTCTCTTAGGGCATAATTGTCAATTAGTAGAAGACCATGGTAATCATATATATTTTAATTCCTCTAAACCTCATGTATTTGAGAATAATAAATGAAAATATCAGTTCTATTATATGTTTTATATCCAACCTCATCAAAAAAGTCCTTCCTTCATAACGGTGATGAAGGAAGAAGTCACAAATTAATATTGTGGTTATTGCTAAAATGCATTCGATGATCACAAGAAATATCTTCAAATCCTCTCATAATTGATTTTATTTGTTTAAGGGATATCTATCATCCTTTATGTGAAAAACCTAAATTAATATGTTAGTGAAATCCATGATCAGAAAAAATATATAGTAAATGAGTAAATCATCTACCATATTTCTTGGAAAATGATGGATACTGAGTCCTAATAAACTAAAATTATGAAGAATTATTTGGAAATTATTTTTTACTGAATTTTATAAGACACTATATATGTAGAGTCCAAAATCATAACGTACATAGATATTACATTACTTGTGCAGAATATCTAATACATAACAAAAACATACACCAAAGGATCGTAATAGTTTAGTGTCTTTGGAAACATGGAAAATAATCTTCTAATCATGGTGAAGATCTTCAACATCTCCCGTAAAGATCTTCCCCTTTTTTTTCCTACCTAAAACATGGATTTATATCCTGGGGAAAAGAAAACCTAAAAAGGGTGAGCCACTACTAGAAAAACAGGTATTTGCGACGGGGCATTTGCGACGGGGTCCCATCGCAAATAGCCCGTTGCTGAAAACGGCGTCGCAACAACACTTATTTGCGACGGGCCCGTCGCTAAAGCCTTTTTTTGTGACAATCATTCTCCCCGTCGCAAATAGTATTCCGTATTTTTGTAAAAAAAACTTTTAAAATAGTATTTGCGACGGTACCGTCGCAAAAACTATTTTTTAAAAAAAATAAAAAACTATTAATAATACTAGTATTTGCGACAGGCATAGTATCCCGTCGCAAAAACTATTTTTTTTTTAAAAATAAAAACTATTAATAATACTAGTATTTGCGACGGGCATAGTATCCCGTCGCAAATACTATAAAAAAAATAAAAAAAAAATAAATTATTAATAAATTATTTTAATTTATATAATAATAGATTTATAATTCCGAAATAAAAATAATTAATCATTTTAATTAATATAATAATAATAGAATTATAATTCAAAAATAAAAAATAATAGAATATTAATAAATGATTTAATTAATATAATAATATTATAATTATAATTCATAAATAAAAAAAATATTAATAAGTTGTTTTAATTAATATAAAAATAATAGAATTATTTTACATTCAAATATTAAAATAATTCAAGTATTACAAAAAATATAATTAAATTATAATATTATAAAATTTTAATATATATATTTATTTTAATATTATAAAATATAAATAATATTATTATTCATATTAATATTGTTATTTAAAAATATAATATTATTAATATTTTATAATGAGACAAAAACTAAGAATAGAAAAAAAAAATTTGATTTCCCAAATTTTATAACATAAATACAAACTCTAATCTGAAGGAGGGGGGAGGGGGGAGGTGGGGGATCTGCAGATGGTGGTGGAGGAAACTCCATCCCTAAAGCATGAGTGAGTCGGCGCATGTACTCCATCTGCTCCTGATCCTGCTGCTGCCACCGACTCGTCTGCTCCTCGTACAACTGCTGCTGGCGTCGATGCTCCTCCTCATGCTGCTGACGCATCTGCTCCTGCTCCTGTCGGAGACTCTCTATCTGTGCAGTCTGAGATCGCAACTGATCCTCATACTGTGTAGTAGAAGAAGATGCACGAGCTCCTCTCGAACTGGACGCCGACATCGCAGCACTGCCATAATAATCTCCGGGAGTCAGTCGAGATCCGATACCAACTACCCAGCCCTTCTCGAAGGCATACTGGGTGGCCTGCATCCATGCCGCCTCATCAAACTGATGGGCAGTGGTCTGATCTGATGACTCGGTCTGACTCTTAGGTTGGGCCTGTGACACTGCGGCCTCATATGACTCCTATAGTTTCAATTTAAAATTAAAATTGTGAATATATTATATGCAGTTAATTTTTAAACTTGAAAACAAATAATACTGAACACGATGTGATGCTGACGATCACCTCTGAGCTCCCCAGTAGCAGGATCACTCTACATCCTCCGATATACGTCGTACTCTGTAATATCGGGGTGCTCGACAGCCTATAAGAATAAAAAATAAACTGTTAATATTTATAGTTATATAAAATATTTATAAATAATGTACGTACCAGATGTTGTCTATGAGTACTGAAAGAATGACTCCCAGCTCGATGAGTCACCTCCTGTCTCCCCCGATTCTGCCTCCCCACCGATGATCTCCTCTGAAAGGCACCACTCAACCAGTGCGCACATAATCCATCCCATACATGGGATGAAATATACTCTGGTCGGTGTGCTCTACATGACTCCTCAAAATCTGACACTCCTGCTTTCTTCATCGAAGCTTTTCTTAAATTATGCAAAAACTGACGAAGGCGATCACGCATGGCCACCTCCCATGCCTCGTGGATGGCGTCACGCATGGTATCCTCGATCGGATACCATAAACCCTACAAATAAATCAAAATATCAAGTTAGAAATGAAATAATTTTCAAAATAAAAATTATATATTTACGTACGTACCAACCAATGGCCGAACATGGCCTGCTGCACATCAATGGGAATCTGCTCCCATGTGGTCCACGGCTGAGAGAAATAGTTGCGCAAAATAGCGCTGCCCTGTCCGACTGCTATATGCAGAAAACTGAAAAAATAATAAACATTTATTATGTGAATAGATTAATGAAATCTTAGTCAAATCCACAGGTTATCACACAGGTTATCACACCTCCGTGTGCGTGGATCAAACCCAAGACGTGGACGTCGCTCGGGGATGGGGTCAGGAATCATCAATCGTGCAAGACCATGCCCCCTCCACGTACTCCCTGGAGCGCCTGCAGGCTGAGGGTCAACTGTCAGCAATGCATCCGCATCGAAAGTCAGGTCAGCATCCGCCAACTCACGAAATGTGGCCTCGTCCATCTGAAACAGAAAATGTTAATGTTAGGAAATAATTGATAATTACTATTATATATACATATATACATATATACATATTATGATTGTATATAAATACCATGGAATGCTATCAGTGTTCATCTTCATCATCATCTTCATATATGTCAATGTCATCTTCATATTCCTCCTCAACATCATCGATATCCATTCGAGTTACAGTTGCTTCATCTCTTACCATTTCAAATTCATATGTGACATCATTATCATCATCGTCATCACCGACTCTTAAATGTGGGGTGTCGTCATCGATACTCATGTCTCTTTGTAAAAAATATTTATTTTGAGTACTCTCTTGAAAAACTTCAATTCTTTGCACATCAGTGAAAGCACATTCACTTTGACTAAACTGATTGTCTCGAATTTTGATTTTTATTATACTCCACCAATCAGTCAAGTCTCTTGATGTTGCACAGTACTTTGAATAATAAACTTGATATGCCTGTTGAGCCAATAAGAATGGTTCATTTACTGCGAGGAAACTTTTACATTTAATATCGATGATTCCATGATTTGGATGAACACGCACGCCTCTCTCTGTATCCAACCACCGACATTTGAACATGCTTATGTAATGTTGTCCAAGATAACAGAGTTCAATGATTTCATCAAGTATTCCATAAAAGTCAACTTCATTTTCTCGATGATGAGATCCTCTCAAGCTAACTCCACTGTTCATTGTTTTTTTCGATTCCCCATATGCATGTGTGTGGAATCGAAATCCATTCACCACATATGCATTATAAGTTTTAACAAGTTTGGAAGGTGGGTTACTCAATACACATAGCCGTTTTTCAATTTTATCAGCATGTCGAGACACCTAAAAATTTGTGAAATAATTATCAATATAGTAAACTATACATTTAATGAGTTTCTAAAAGATAATGAATTTATGTTACCAGTTTTTGAAACCACTGAGAGAAATTTTTCAGTCGACGTTCTTCGAAAGCAGCTGCTGTAATTTGTGGAATTTGTTTCTTTATATGATTATCATACAATCTATAAAAACCAAAGTTATTTAATGTAACATAAATTATAGAATAAGTGATATAAACACTTACAGTACAACTGATGTCATCTCTTCACAGTTGAGCAGAACATACGTATGATCTCTCTGATGTTCATCATCTGAAATCCAGCGTTCATAAACTCCACCAAAACCAAGCTCTGACTGGTTGAAAATATATAATTGATTGTCGATTTCATCAATATTCCTCTCGTTCCGTCCCATTCGGTTGTGTTTTGAAGGATACTCAGATTCCAAATAATGGGAGCAGAAAAAAGATATTTCCTCTTGCAAATAAGCTTCTGTAATAGATCCTTCAACAGATGCTTTGTTACATACATTTCTTTTCAATTTTTGCATGCATCTTTCAAATGGGTAAATCCATCGAAACTGTACCGGACCTCCACATTTGGCTTCATATGGCAAATGTAACATCAAATGTTCCATTGAGTCGAAGAAAGACGGCGGAAATATTTTTTCCAGTTTACATATAATTACAACAACATCTTTTTCAAGTTTTCCTAGAGCATCATAATCTGCCGAAGCCGCACAAATTTCCCGAAAAAAATGAGACATGTCTGTTATGGAATCCCAAATCACAGAATTCAACAGACCTCTTAATCCAATGGGTAGAAGTCTCTCCATTATAACATGACAATCATGACTTTTTAATCCAGTAATATGACCATTCTTTACACATCTACCCAAATTAGAAGCACATCCATATGGAAGTCACAAATCTGCAATCCACTGAAAAAATAATAAACGGTTTTCTTTAGGCAGTGTATAAGCTGCTTTTGGTTTCAGTAACCTTTCTGTTCTGACATTCTCAAATAGTTCCAATTCTGGACGCCTGCAAATTTGGGCAAGATCTAAACGTGCATTTACATTGTCTTTTCTCTTTCCTGGCGTATCCAAAACTGTATGAAACAAATTATCAAAACAGTTCTTCTCAATATGCATGACATCTAACATGTGTCGGACCAACAGATCAGACCAATATGGAAAATCCCAAAATATGCTACGTTTAATCCAATTGTGTTCTTTCCCAAAACCAGAAATTTTCTGTTGATTTATTGTGGGACCAAAATGATGGGAGGTAATGAAAATACAACTGGTTTTAACTCCAAACCTGATAGAATTTTTGGAGGTCCATCCCTTTCAACTGTTCCTTTTCTGAAATGAGATCTGTTTCTGCGAAAAGGATGATCAGCTGGAAGAAATCTGCGATGACAATCAAAATAACAAGGTTTCTTTCCATGAATGAGAATAAATGCTTTGTTCTCTCCCATACAGTAAGGACATGATTTCTGACCATGTGTACTCCAGCCAGATAACATCCCATAAGCCGGGAAGTCACTTATTGTCTATATCAATGCTGCTCTCAGTATGAAATTCTGTTTCGTTGCAACATCATATGTACTGACACCAGTACTCCACAATAAATTTAATTCATCAATCAATGGCTTCAAATAAAAATCAATATTTTTCTTCGGATGTCCTGGAATTAGTAAAGTCAAAAAGATATATGGTTCCTTCATCAACATCCATGGAGGTAAATTGTACGGAGTTAAAAAAATAGGCCAACATGAATATTGACTACCATAAGATCCAAACGGACAGAAACCATCAGTGGAAAGGCCCAGTCATACATTTCTAGCTTCTAAAGAAAAGGATGGATGCACTCTATCAAAATGTTTCCATGAATCACCATCGGCTGGATGATTCAAGCTTTTATCGGTTGAAATATTCTCTTTATGCCATGACATCATTGTTGTTGTATTCTTAGACATGAATAAACGCTGAAGTCTGGATGTATGCGGAAAATATCTCAACTATTTTACAGGAATCAAACCAGACATCCCGTGTTGTCCTTCTTTATATCTCAGTTTCCCACATGTAGGACAACTATCCAACGACTCATTTTCCCCAGAATATAAAATGCAGTCATTTGAACATGCATGAATCTTCTGACAAGTAAGTCCCAAATTTCGAACCAGCCTCTTACTTTCATAGTAATTTGCAGGTAAAACATTTCCTTCGGGTAACAGTGTTTTCAGCAAATAAAATATCTGGTCAAAACTGGTGTTTGACATTCCGTTATCTGATTTAATAGCCATAAATTTTGCAACTACTTCTAATTTTCTCATCTTGCAGCCAGGATATAATGCATCCTCAGCAGATTTCAACAACTCATAAAATTCAGACGGTGCCAACTCAAGATTTGAAGCTATATCAGCCGGAGTTTCTGTATGTTGAACAGATGAACCTGCAACATCATGTACTAAATCATGAAACCGGGATGGATCCGGAATCAAGTTGGTATCACCTGCTCTAGAACTGCGTTCACCGTGTTGATACCAAAAAACATAATCTGGTTGAAAACCAAAACGCAAGAGATGATCTCCCACTTTGTCAAACGTGTCAAACGTTCTCAATGCACATTTTCTGCAAGGGCATTTTATTATTCCTTCTGAAACAAATTCTGAATTTGATTCTGCAAATGATAAAAAAGTCTCCACACCCTCAACATATACTGGATTTAAACCAGAACCGTTTGGATTTCTACGTTGATTTATCCATATGCGGTCACCTAATAATGATTGTTGACGACCTCGTTGTTCCATATTTCTCTATAAAATATAAAAGCATTACTGGTTTTGAATAATTTCTTAGAAAAAACACTCAAGTAAAGATTTAATATATTGAGAAAAAGCAAAACATGTTACAAAAATTGATAATTTTAATATTATATTGATTTTTTATTATTTTAATAATACTAATATAATTTTTTCATAAACATTAATTATATAATAATAACATTATTACATTAATAGTATATTTTATTATTAATATTAAAATAACATAATTTTTTATATTATATAAAATTCTCCTTTCATCTGTGTGTTTAACATTCTGTCTCCACATGTAATATTTGCATTCACTTTCACCTCTCCATTGGCGAGTAGGTTGATAATTTTGAAAAATAATGTGAATATTACATGTGGAGACAGAAAACACACAGATGAAAAGAGAATTGTATATAATATAGAAAATTATATTATTTTAATATTAATAATAAAATATACAAATAATGTACTAATTATTGGTAATTGTTACTAATTATTACTAATTATTGGTAATTATTACTAATTATTACTAATTATAGGTAATTATTACTAATTATTACTAATTATTGGTAATTATTACTAATTATTACTAATTATTGGTAATTATTACTAATTATTACTAATTATTGGTAATTATTACTAATTATTGGTAATTATTACTAATTATTGGTAATTATTACTAATTATTGGTAATTATTACTAATTATTGGTAATTATTACTAATTATTTGTAATTAATACTAATTATTGGTAATTAATACTAATTATTGGTAATTATTACTAATTATTGTTAATTATTACTAATTATTGGTAATTATTACTAATTATTGGTAATTATTACTAATTATTGGTAATTATTACTAATTATTGGTAATTATTACTAATTATTGGTAATTATTACTAATTATTGGTAATTATTACTAATTATTGGTAATTATTACTAATTATTGGTAATTATTACTAATTATTAGTAATTAATACTAATTATTGGTAATTATTGATAATTATTGTTAATTATTGGTAATTATTACTAATTATTGGTAATTATTGCTAATTATTGGTAATTATTGCTAATTATTGGTAATTATTACTAATTATTGGTAATTATTCTTAATTATTGGTAATTATTACTAATTATTGGTAATTAATACTAATTATTGGTAATTAATACTAATTATTACTAATTATTGTTAATTATTACTAATTATTACTAATTATTGGTAATTATTGTTAATTATTACTAATTATTGGTAATTATTACTAATTATTGGTAATTATTACGAATTATTGGTAATTATTACTAATTATTACTAATTATTGGTAATTATTACTAATTATTGGTAATTATTACTAATTATTGGTAATTATTCCTAATTATTGGTAATTATTACTATTTATTGGTAATTATTACTAATTATTCCTAATTATTGGTAATTATTAATAATTATTGGTAATTATTACTAATTATTACTAATTATTGGTAATTATTACTAATTATTGATAATTAATAATAATTATTGGTAATTAATACTAATTATTGGTAATTAATACTAATTATTGGTAATTAATACTAATTATTACTAACTATTGGTAATTACTGGTAATTATTACTAATTACTGGTAATTATTACTAATTACTGGTAATTATTACTAATTACTGGTAATTATTACTAATTACTGGTAATTATTACTAATTACTGGTAATTATTACTAATTACTGGTAATTATTACTAATTATTGGTAATTATTACTAATTATTACTAATTATTACTAATTACTGCTAATTATTACTAATTATTGGTAATTATTCCTAATTATTACTAATTATTACTTTTTATTACTATTTACCGGTAATTATTGGTAATTATTGGTAATTATTCCTAATTATTGGTAATTATTACTAATTATTGGTAATTATTACTAATTATTGGTAATTATTACTAATTATTGGTAATTATTAATAATTATTGGTAATTATTACTAATTATTGGTAATTATTACTAATTATTGGTAATTATTACTAATTATTGGTAATTATTACTAATTATTGGTAATTAATACTAATTATTGGTAATTAATACTAATTATTGGTAATTAATACTAATTATTGGTAATTAATACTAATTATTACTAATTATTGGTAATTATTGGTAATTGTTACTAATTATTGGTAATTATTACTAATTATTGGTAATTATTACTAATTATTGGTAATTATTACTAATTATTGGTAATTATTACTAATTATTGTTAATTATTACTAATTATTGGTAATTATTACTAATTATTGGTAATTATTTCTAATTATTGGTAATTATTACTAATTATTCCTAATTATTGATAATTATTTGTAACTGTTCCTAATTATTAGTAATTAAATGAATAATTACTAATAATTAGGAATAATTACCAATAATTACAAATAATAACATTATTAGTATATTTTATTATTAATATTAAAATAGTATAATTTTCTAATTTATATACAATTCTCCTTTCATCTGTGCGTTTTCTATCTCCACATACAAATAATACATGTGAACACAGCAAACACACAGATGAAAAGAGAATTGTATATATATAAAAAATTATATTATTTTAATATTAATAATAAAATAGACTAATAATGTAATAATGTTATTATCCCTAATTATTGGTATTTATTACTAATTATTAATATTTATTCTTAATTATTAAAAATTATTCCTAATTATTCCTAATTACCATTAACTATGAACAATACTAATAATTTAAATTTATTAAGTAATAAAACAATATAAACATAATTAAATTACAACTAATTAAGAATAATTGAAACTAATAAAAAATTAAAAATAAATATTAAATTAAATTGAACATAAATACATTGAAAATTGATCTCCTCTGATCGTTCTTCAAAACATTAATATCAGCTCCGGAGAAAAAAATTAAACTGAAGAAAAACTGAACTTTAGAAATATAACTTTGAGAGAAGAAGAAGATGGAATTTGAAAATGTTTTGAAAAAAACGGATGGGGGTATTTATAGGTTAGATTATTTGCGACGGGACCCGTCGCAAAGACCTTAGCCGACATTTATTACGGTCAACGGGTAAATAGTTATTTGCGACGGGACCCGTCGCAAATAACCACCTGCCGACATACTATTTGCGACAGGGGAATATTCCCGTCGCAAATACCTTTTACCGCCGCCGGTTATTTTCGACGGGAATATTCCCCCGTCGCAAATAGTTTTCCCGCGATTTGGCGCGCAACGCGCTCTAGTTCTTTTGCGACGGGGAAAGCAATCTCGTCGCAAAAGCCTACTTATTTGCGACGGGTAAATACCCCCGTCGCAAATAAGTTTTTAACAGGACTATTTGCGACGGGATTTATTCTCGTCGCAAATAACCCGTCGCAATTGCTCATTTTCCCCGTAGTGAGCTCAAATGCTCAGTAAGGGTAAACATAGAGAACATAAAACAATCAAAAAATATTTGAATGCAAAAACATGAACATAAAATATAAACATAAAAATCTTGAGCAAAGACATAAATCTTGGAAGTACGTAGGGCATATATCATAATAGAACATCAATCCTGATAAAATAGCCTGGGAAGAAAACATGTAATTATGGAAAACCATTAAGCACTTGATATTATTTCCATAGTATCCAAGGCATTACTTCCAAGACCATCTTAGTGGAAAAATTCCCTTTCTGAATCGAGTTCAATCCTCATTTCAGTCCTGTAACACGAAACCGGATTAACTTACTGTTCCAGCCATGTCGATCTCATGAGATATAAATCTTTACCCATTCATTGTAGGGAGCTATAGGTCCCACCCATCACATAATGAAATCATTATTACTTGTTCGACAAAATAAACATAAGTCATTCATCATAACCCAAAGAATAAATGGGTGTCATAAACATCATCCCATCATAACATAATCCATATAAAACAAATGGTTATAATTTCATCATAAGAAGAATAAAACAATGTAAATAATAGACACATTATATATGAAACATACACATATGAAATAATATCATCTTAGATTCAAAATAGTTTTGATAAAACACTTGAAATGAATTATTGAGGAAAATATCCTTTCTTCTTCAAAATCATTTTCTTTTAATAAAATGCCACAGAATTTTAAAAGAAAAGGATTTTATTGAAAATAACCATGAAATTTGTAGAGTAATATTCATTGAAATAAGTCGTTATAAAACCGTAAAAATCCATTCACGCTGTATAAGTTAAAAGAATCAGTCTCCTAGTACTTTTTTCATAAAAGTCAAAGAGTTCCTCATATGGTAAACAAAAGAAATATTCATTCCATAACACAAAGTAAAAGTCAAAGTGGGGTAAACATGACATTAAACATACATGTAATAATATTAAACACTTTATGAAAAACATTTTATGGGCATGGATGAAAAATATAACCCCAGTAAATACTAACGTATAAGCAATCTCACATAAAAATGTGATTTTCAAAATTATCCTTACCTTAGGTCTGATATGCTTCGTACATATCTGAACCTCCGGTATAATGATTTAGATAATTTCATTGAATTATTATAGAATCATATCCATTGTTATGATATCATACATGGTTCACTTATTAGTTTATATTACCCGTTCTTTTGTAAGTTCCATGTTAAAGCAGCGTTTTGGGTAAAAATTGTTTTATTTATCGTACGTGTTGGACTTGTTCTTCTTGATATTATTATTACTTATATCTTGATTTACTAACTTCCAAAATTTAAATCATGATTTATATATCATATATATATTCATTATATATATATATAATAGATATATAAGTGAAATGAAATACACTGTTCATGGAGACGGTAGGTCGTACTTACGCTTGAACATTTTTTTCATTTCCTTATTGACTTGAATGGAAGTAAGTAGATGACATATATATATACACATATAAAGTAGCTTTATCATTTCATATATTTCATTAATATTCATTATATATACTTTATAATCATTCTTGAATAGTTAACATGGAAAATGAATCTCATCGCGTCGTGGAGACGGTAATTCGTACGTAAGCACGAGTGATGATATCATTCCCATATTTATTGAATGGAATTGGAATGGATGACATAATATCTTAGAATCAGTATGATGTTATAATAATCATATATAGTTATTATTTACACCATTATTCCCAGCCAAGTAAGGTGGTGGTGGAAAAACTGATTACACCACGGCGTGGAGACGGTATTTTGTACGTACGCACGCATTGTGATTTCGTTTTTCGTAGGATTGATAGTAGGTGAAATAGTATTGTTTCATATTTATAATAACATATCAGTATATAATTAATACGGATGTTATTACTTCATAATGAAACAACTAATTAAGAGTAAGTAGAAGAAGAAATAAACTTGAATGAGTTGGTAGAAGAGATTACCTCTTCCTCGATGCACCTCCTTTAAACTTCTTCTTAGGGCCATAGAGTTGGTCATTTGAGATGACCAGAACCTATATTATATAACTAGAGAGGTTTAAAAGAGGAATTGGTAGGGTTTTTCTGAGCTTCAATGCTAAAAAAGGTGTGAAGAGAAGAGGGAACGGGTGCCCTTTTTATAAGGGAGGAGAGGGGCACCTTTGAAAACACATAAACTTTTATTTTATAATAAAGTCATATTCGGTTTATAATAGCTCCAAATTGATTTATTTCAAATATAAAGTAAGTATGGGTCGAAATACTCTCAACCAATAGAATTTAGAAAAGTTTAAGTTACTATTTTAACCTTATCATTTAGATTTAACTTTAAGTTAAATAATTTTACTTTTACCGTGTCTTCTTGTTTTCTTACACTATATGGTTAATAAACTTATTATAACAAGACAAAAGAACCCCAAGTCGTTCATTATTAATATATATAACCTTATATAAGTCATTTTATTGAACCTTATATTTTTAGGAATAAAATAAAAATTAATAAAATAATATTTTAAAAAAAAAACTATTTTTTGTCAATTTTGACACTATTTGGTAATTGATTTTTATGAAAATAATAAAAGCATGATTAGTTAGAAAAAAGTTAATTAAATCAATAATAACATTTCATATTAACATATAAAATTAGTTTAATTCATAAAAAGTCTCAAATTACATTTATTTGGGTCTTTATAATATCAATTATGCTAATATTTCATTAATAAGGTAATTACTGCAATATCATTGTGTCATAAATAAATTAAATTATTTAATGTATAAAAATTATAAATAAAATTTCATAATGTAGGAATGATTGTTATATTTCTAATTAATATTTATAGTCTAATTTATCTTATGTATAACCCTATATTAAAAATGTTTATGTTATTAAACATTGATTTTAACTATTTTAACTCTTTTTAAATAAAATAATAACAAATGTACTAATCTAATCCAAGTGGACCTAAATGGTCATATTTTATTCCTAATGTTGTTTTTGGTAGAATTAAACTTATCCAATAGAAGTAGGACATGTTTTATGGTAATAATAATATCATGTTAACCCTTAATTACCCTATTTACTTTTAACCGTGGTAAAAAAAAATAAAAAGTTACTATTCACCAAAAATTATTTTTATCTTATTGAACCACAATTTACTCTTTGATATTAACCGTGTCTCTCGGATTTTTGAAATTCCACTCACAAAAGTGGTAAAATTATGTATTATGTAAATTTTCAAATTCTCCTATAAGGTGGGTAAAATACGGTGAAAAGATCGATAAATTTTTTATATATCTAATATTATTATAAAATGACTCCAATGAATTACATTTAACCTATATATGTATTATTGATCAATTTTGACCTAAAATAAATTTAAATAAAATAAATATTTATTTAAATAAAAAGTCGGTTTTTAAATAGTAACCCAGTGTCTTCACTATTCATCAAAAATTGAATGTTTTCAGAAAAATACCAAAAATTCACCCTAGGCTAATTTTGATATTCCGAATCCAAAAATGATGTCCATTTAAAAATATAAAATTTATAAAATTTCAAAAAGTGGGAATTACTATTCATAATGGCTAGTTTATATAACATATCTTTGTTTAGTGAAACTCGGTATTGCGTACAACACACGCTATCGTGGAAGGTCGTGATTTCGTGTAATACAAGCCAAGTCAGGGATGCATGTAGTGCAAGATACTTTTGGTGTAGCATACAACACAAGACATCAATGAAATTAAAAAGAATATTTTTCATAAAATATCGGGGTGTTACATTCTACCCCCCTTAAAATGAATTTCTCCTTCGAAATTCATTGGGGTTATAAATGGTTTACTAATCGAATGTTTCTTTAATTGAAACTCACATCGTAAAAAGTAATACCAAAACTTATTATAAAAAAATAAGGTATGAAATGTAACGGTTACCCAAATTAACTATTCACTGGGTTTCCACAGAGTATAACATAGGTGAAAATATGGATATGGAAGTGAAATCTAACCATCAAGTTCTGATGGAGAGTGGTAGATAACATGGCTATGAAAAAGGAAACAATCACAAAGCCATAAATTTTTGATGATCTAAGGTACCATCTGATTCATCAGATATGAGGGCACTAGGACAACGTTTTTTTTTCAAGATCATTTCCCCAATTTTGAATATTTTTTGAATTAAAATAAATAATTACTTGATTTTGGTACAATCTCACTGTTGTTTGTGCCTTGAACAATTTACACATTTTCTCTTAAAGAAATGAAGTTGAATTTGTCTTTCGTGAAGTGTTATTAGATCATGTGATAGAATGATAGGTCATTCCACCTGTCTCAAACATAAGGTTAGAAAAAGTTATCAAATATGCATAAGTCCATCTATGGTGAGGTTAATCGTATATGATTCCAAAAATGGACTTATACATCATCTATCAAACCGCTCAATATAATAAAACTATTTTCTACTAACCAGGTACTTCCTGTAGGCCAGTGGTAGGTGATAAAGTCCAGTCGCACTTCAGTTGTGGGTTCGATTCCCACAGCCTTGTCCGACGCGACGGGTTGTCGCCCGTCCTGCAGGTTGTCCATTTTCTTAAACTACACTATTATAACATTCCATCAATAATATCGAAAAATTTTCTAGCCTTAAACAATACTAACTTCTGTTAAATATAATCCATTCCAATCTTTAGGCTTATCCAAAATACTTATTTCCAAACTCATAGTATAAAGAGAACGATTACTGAAAAGGTCATATAAAAAGCACGTGAATACCATCATTTATCCATCATATATCATACGATATATCTTGTTGGTCAAATTACAAATATGTGAATACCTTAATCATGTATTCTCTAAAAAAATGAATACACATTGAACCTTAGTGAAAACATGAATGCTGTCAGAATTTAACACTTTCCACATACCAAAATCCCAAAATTTCTATATACTCAAACCATGATATAACTTTGTCCTTATTTCAGTCATGAGCTCATTTCATTTTTTTCATTATCCCTTCATTATGTGCATATCATCTTCTTTACAAAAATATTAGAATCACTTTTCATGGTTACCGGTACCATATAATTATTAAAAACCAATACATATATATTCCAAAATTCCACAATACCATAAATGAGATTCCATGATACTATTTTGAAATCCCATTACATAAACACTTAATCATTACACAACATCATTGTCATACTCAACATCACAAATAGTGATCGCATGTGACTTACCTTTATCCTTTGCCTTAAGAGGTTTCTCACGTTGATCATCATTAACCCTTGGATTAGGGCATTGATTAGAATAATGCCCCATTTCATTGCACTTGAAACATTGAAGTGTTGGTGGTGCGTTCTTTGCAGTCTTCACATCATTAGCAACCCTTTTTCCATTACATCTCCACTCAGCTGCTCGATGACCTTCTTTTCCACACTTAAAACATTTTCTAGTCCCATTAAGAAAATCTCCACTATGTTTCTTTCCACACATTGAGCATAAAGAAACATTCATCTTGTTTTTACCATTATTTTGAGATTTCTCCTTGAACTCCATCTTTTTTTTGTCAAAACCATGAGATGGATATGTAACACCAACTTCTAGTTCTACCTTGATAGCACAATGCACAATTTCTTCATAGCTACTGAAGTCTCTTATAGCTAATGCCCTTTTAAGACTTGGTTTTAAGCCACTAAAGAATCAATCAACTTTACTTTTAGGTTGGATGATAAATCCAGATGCATACCTAGAAAGCCTTGTAAAATTGACTTCTTATATACCAACAGATTCATTATATTTTTTCTTAAGCTCAAGGAACTCCTTTTCCATATTTGTTTGAAGAATATGAGGGAAGTACTTATTGAAAAACAAGTTCTTGAACTCGTCCCATTCCATTGATTCAATTTCATCATGGGGCCTTGTATTCTTAATTAGAGTCCACCACTGGTCTACTTCACCTTCTAAATGGAAAACAGCCAAAATGATTTTTTCATGCTCTGAATATAAAAGTATGGAAAATATCATTTCAATTCTACTGATTCATTGTTCACCAATAAGTGGATCAGAAGACCCACTGAAATAAGGTGGACGTTGACTCATGTAGGACTCAATAGAATATTGTTCCCTTATCTGCTCATACGGAAGTCCAGAATGATTTATAGCTTGTCTAAGTATAGCAATAAGATTTTTCACTCCATTTCTAATAACATTTGGTTTTTCTGGAGGAAAACCATTGCATTGTCCCTTACATTGATCAACACAGTTCCTTCGAGTTCCAGCCATCGTCTAAAACCCAAAAAGAAAAGTGTGAGAGGAAGAAATCATTCGAGTAAAAAAACATAATAAAGGGGAAGTACTTTCAATATCTAACATCTTAGGTTTAATTCTATGATCGTTACCGTAATCCTAGGACTATAACCTACTGTTATACTTAACCTTAGGGACATCCCTAGACATACCTTAGAAATATCTCTAGGGATCTAACTAAAGTTTTGCATCCTAGTTTCCAAAGGTTGACTAAACCTTTCCTTTGATACCAATTATTGAGGCCCAGAGCATGATATACATAGACATTATATTACTTTTTTGGAATATATGATACATAAAAAAAACTGACACCAAAGGACCGTAATATTTTAGTGTCTTTGGAAACTTGGAACATAATCTTCTAATCATGGTGAAAGATCTTCAACATCTCCCATAATCATCTTCCCCTTTTTTTCATACCTAAAACCTTTCTTTATATCCTGGGGAAAAGAAAACCTAAAAAGGGTGAGCTCAAATTCTCAGTAATGGTAAACATATATAACATAAAACAATACATAAACATTTGAATGAAAAAACATGAACATAAAATATAAACATCAAAATCTTGAGTAATGACATAAATCTTGGAAGTACGTAAGGAATATATCATAATGGAACATCAATCCTAATAAAATAGCCAGGTAGGAAAACATGTAATTGTGGAAAACCATTAATCACTTGATATTATTTCCACGGTAGACAAGGCATTGCTGCCAAGACCATCTTAGTGGACAAAGTCCCTTTCTGAATTGCGTTCACTCCTCCTTTTAGTCATATAACACTGAATGTTCCAGACTTGTCTATCTCATTAGATATAAATAATTACCAAATGAATTAGAGGGAGATATAGGTCCCACCCATCTCATAATGAAATCATTCTTACTTGTGCCACAAAATAAACATAAATATTTCATCATAATCCAAAGAATAAAATGGGTTTCATAAACATCACCCCATCATAACGTAATCCATATAAAAAAATGGATATCATTTCATCATAAGAAGAATAAAACCATGTAAATAATAGAGACATTATACATGAAACATACACATATGATATAATGTCATCTTTGATGGAAAATAGTTTTCATAAAACACTTGAAATGAATTCTTGAGGAAAATATCCTTTCTTCTTCAAAATCATTCTATTTTCACAAAATGACTCACAATTTTAAAAGAAAAGTATTTTATTGAAAATAACCATGAAATTTGTAGAGTAATATTCATTGAAATAAGTTGTTATGAAACATTAAAAATCTATTCATGTCGTATAAGTTAAAAAAACATTCTCCTTGTACTTTTGTCAGAAAAGTCAAAGAGTTCCTCATATGGTAAAAAAAGAAATATTCCTTCCATAACACAAAGTAAAAGTCAAATAAGGGTAAACATGACATTAAACATACATGAAATAATATTAAACACTTTATGACAAATATTTTATGGGCATGGATGAAAAATATAACCCCAGTAAATATTTACATATAAGCAACCTCAGATAAAAATGAGATTTGCAAAATTATCCCTTACCTTATGTCTGATATGCTCTGTACGTATCCAAACCTCCTATATAATGATTTAAATAATGTCATTGACTTATTACATAATCATATTAATTGTTATGAGATCATATATGGTTCACTTATGACATTATATTACCCGTTATTTTGTAAGTTCCATGTTAAAGCAGTGTTTTTGGTAAAAATGATTTTATTTACTGTACGTTTTTGGACTTGTTGTTCATGATATTATTATTACTTATATCTTGATTTAAATACATCCAAAATTTAAATCATGATTTATATATCATATATATATATTATTATATATATATAATAGACATATAAATTAAATGAAATACACCGTTCCTAGAGACAGTAGGCCGTACATACGCATGAATGCTGTTTTCCTTTCCTTATTGACTTGAATGGAAGTAAGTAGATGAAATATATATATACATAAATCCAGTATCTTTATCATGTCATATATTTCATTAATATTAATTATATAAACTTTATAATCATTCTTGAATAGTTAACATGGAAAATGAATCTCATCGCCTCGTGGAGAAGGTAATTCGTACGTACGCACGAGTGATGATATCATTACCATATTTATTGAATGTAATTGGAGTGGATAATATAATATATTAGAATTAGTATGATTTTATAATAATCATATATATTTATTCTTTACACCATTATACCCATCCAAGTAAGTTGGTGGTGGAAAAACTGATTACACCAAGACGTGGAGACGGTATTCTTTACGTACGCACGCGCGATGATTTCATTTTTCGTAGGATGGATAGAAGGTGAAATAGGGTTGTTTAATATTTATAATAACATATCAGTATATAATTAATCCTGATTTTATTACTTTATAATGAAAAAACTAAATAATAGGAAGTAGAAGAAGAAAGAAACTTGAAAGAGTCGGTAGACGAGATTACCTCTTCCTCGACGTAGTACCTTTAAACTTCTTCTTAGGGCACTAGAGTAAGTATTTTGAGAAGACCAGAACCTCTATGATATAACTAGAGATTTTTTGAAGAGTAATTGGCAGGTTTTGTCTGAGCTTCAAAGCTCAAATGGGTGTGAAGAGAAGAGGGAAGGGGTGCCCTTTTTATAAGGGAGGAGAGGCGCACCTTTGGAAAAACTTAAAATATTATTTTATAATAAAGTCATATTCGGATTATAATAGCTCCAAATTGATTTATTTCGAAGCTAAAGTGGGTATGGGTCACAATACTCTCAGAAAATATAATTTAGACAAGATTAGGTTACCATTTTAACCTTTTCATTTAGATTTAACATTTCGTTAAATAATTTTACTTTTATCGTGTCTTCTTGTTTTCTTACACTATATGGTTAATAAACTTACTATAACAAGATAAACGATCCCCAAGATGTTAATTATTAAAATATATAACTTTATATAAGTCATTTGGACGAACATTAAATATTTATGAATAAAATAACAATTAATAATATAAAATTTGTCTTAAAATCTATTTTATGTCAATTTTGACACTATTTGGTAATTGATTTTTGTGAAAATCATAACAGCATGATTAGTTATAAAAATTCAATTAAATAAATACTAACATGTCATATTAACCTATAAAATTATTTTAATTCATAAAAAGTCTCAAATTACAATTATTTGGGTATTTATAATATCAATTATGTTAATATTTCATTAATAAGGCAATTACTGCATCATCATTGTGTCATAAATAAATTAACTTATTTAATGTCTAAAAATTATAAATAAAATACCATTATGTAGTGAATAATTTTATATTTCTAATGAATATTTATATTTTAATTTATCTTATTTATAACCCTATATTAAAAATGTTTTAGTTATTATACTTTGATTTTAACTATTTTCACTCTTCTTTAAATAAAATAATAAGAAATATCCTAATTTAATCAAAGTGGACCTAAATGGTCATATATTATTCCTAAGATATTTTCTGGTCGAATTAAACTTATCCAATATAATTAGTACATGTGTTAGGGTAATAATAATATCATTTTTACCCTTAATTACCCTATTAACTTTTAACCACGGTAAAAAAAAGTAAAAAGTTAGTATTCACCAAAAATTGTTTTTATCTTATTGAACCACATTTTACTCCTTGATATTAACTGCGTCTCTCGGATTTTTAAAATTCCACTCATAGAAGTGGTAAAATTATGTTTTATGTAAATTTTCAAATTCTCCTAGGAGGTGGGTAAAAGACGGTGAAAAGTTCAATAAAATTTTTATATATCTAAAATTATTATAAAATGACTCCAATGAATTACATTGAAAATATATAGGCATTATGTATCAATTTTTACCTAAAATAAATTTAAATAAAATAAATAATTATTTAAATAAAATTTTGGTTTTTAAATAGTAAGCCATTGTTTTCATTATTCATACAAAATTGAAAGTTTTCAGAAATATACCAAAAACTCACCCTAGGCTAATTTCGATATTCTGAATCCAAAAATGAAGTCCATTTCAAAAGATAAAATTTATAAAATTTTAAAAAGTGGTTATTACTATTCATAATGGTTAGTTTATATAACATATCGCTGTTTAGTGAAACTTGGTATTGTGTACAACACATGCTATCGTGGAAGGTCACGATTTCATGTAATACAAGACAAGTTAGGGATGCGTGTAGTGCAAGATCCTTTTGGTGTAGAATACAACACAATACATCAATGAAATTAAAAATAATATTTTTCATAAAATCTCATGGTGTTACAATATATAACATCATAATATTCATTTGGTCAATCGTTTTTACCAGGTCACATTAATCCCTAGTCATCTGATGTTAACTAGGTATCAAGCACAGTGGGCGGTCATTCAATAGTAGTTCAATATCTATTTTTTCATAGTAGGTAGTAAAGGTGAAGTAATTTCTAAAAATCATCAGAACACATAATACCCTAAAACTGGGATGGTGAATAAAAATCTCATAGATGAAGAGGTCTTCCCTATCCATGAAAATCACCAAATATTGGATATGTACATTGATGGTTCGTCCAAGAGCCTAATTGAAAGTAGAATTAAAAATAGAAACTCAATATATTTAGACTAAATATTATTATTGTTTTACTAGAGAAGGAAATTATTATATTTTATTTTCTAAAAGTAGATGGTTTTATTGATAATGAGGTAGAAAACTAGGCCCATATCACAAGATTGGAGCATTACATGCAAATAAATGTGGTCCCATCGAGAATCAATGGTGATTTAGGGTTCTTAATAATAAATAACAATAATGAATATATAATAAAAATTGAGGGTGAGATTCCCTTTCATAATTATGGGCATGTTTTGATAGTGGAACTATCCTTTGATCCTATAGTATCTCATATATAATTTAAAAATATTCATGTTGATGCATCTTATAATACAGATATAGGCCCAAAATATTTATTCCATGATGAAATAATAATTAATATTAGGAATCTCAGGGTAGATTCTCTAATATTTAATTGTATCCTAATATAGATCAATATATTCCAAACAATTCCCATCCAAGTTGATATCATGACCTCACTTTATATTACTATAATTGTATGAATGTATCATATAATATACTATCTCAAAGTCCAAATTTATCTAGAATATGGAGCAAATAAATAGAAAATTATTCATAGAATGTTTAATTTTATCCCCAATAAACCCTAAACCAACAAAATATCGTATATAAATTCCTATTTTGTGGTATTTTCCTCAGTATATAAAAATATTAGATTCTATAAATCTCAAATTGTAAGTATATGTTGGTACCTATAGTTCCCATTAATCAAGAATAAATTTTCCCACAAAATTGATAAACATGGATATTTCTATCATCGATGATGTAGGATTTTTAGAGTATTCAATAAAGTGTCATGGATATTGAATATATGGAAATTTAATTCATCAAATGATTGAGTTATTAAACATTTTTAAATATTCCTAAATTTTTTTGGTATGAGGGATAAGTTTCATGGTTTATACCCTCTATCCAAAAGTAGAACGTTCAATTACAACCTTATTACTACACACTTTTTCTCTGAAAGATACATGTCTACACATTGAAAAATAAATAAATCATAGGATATCATCTATGATATGATTTTGAATTTAATTTACATATTTTGTGAACCTAAAATAATATTGATGAAATAATAAACTTATTCATGCAATTTTGAGTTGAATATATTGTCTTATGAGTAAAATATCCAATCCAACCACCCTTCATTCAATAATGAATTATGAAATCTATAGATTGAAGATTTCATCAGAACCTGAAATAATAGACTTCTATAGATGGTGGAAAATGATATTAAGTCTTATCCAGAAATATTACAACATGTTTTGAGGGAGTGTCTCACAACAACATACGCTTTTGAGAAGGGGAACCCATATTCACCTATATACATTAAATAGGTAGTCATTCCCATTGATGTCTACCCTCAGGCTCATTATCATTTTCAATCCACTATCTGAAGAAAAAATCTCTAGAAATGAATTGAGGAGTTAGATTATCTTTATGATAAAAGGATTTATATATTTCACAACCTTGAGTTCAGTCAAAACCTAGTTACATGATAATTCATTTAAAATTTTCACCTCTACTATTTTCTCAATGGTTAATTTCATTTAGATCTGAAAACAACATGATACATGTGATGAAACCATTAAATCATGATCCAATGTAAGTGGGGACTTACATTATACACAAGGAATATTCCAATAAAGCATATTTATTGAATACAATGGAAGGTGAGAACATCATGACCACCAAGATTACAATGATCATGAAGAAGTATTTTTTCATATCTTCACATGGGATTCTTATTCTTCTTAGAATGTGTCATTAAACGATAATGATAAATCCTTATTTTATGATCTTAAATAACATGACATGAAATTCATTACTACAATGAATTAAATAACTCAACATATACTATAATACCTATAAAAATAAATTTCATGAACTTAGTCATAGTTATGTGGCATTAAACAATATGAGTGTCCTTTCATTTTTACATAAAATAATATCCATCACTGCATGACCGTAAACTTCATTGAGTGAGAAATTTCATTCTATAGAAATTAGTAAAATCACTATTTTATAAGAGATTGAATTATACAGAAAACTAAAATTCTCCCATATAATTTATCTCAGCTTACATGGAAACTAAAATCCATCAAATATTTTTTATGAATTTATGGTTAAATTAGAAATTGATTTGAATAATTCCAAATCATCTGTAAGGACTACATATGGATCAATTTCAGTTTCCAACAGATATATAGTAATTATTTTACCACATTTCATGATTTCAACCACAAATTCCACTAGAATATTTATGGTTATTTAACTCATTCATGTTGTGCTTCTTCAGGATAACCTAACTCTAGAATAGATCCACTCTATTTCCCTTTTGAACATGAGATAAATCTATTTATGATTTTCCCTTAACTATTTGTGTCATGATTTTTAGAGTCACATGATACATAATAACACATAAATATTATATCATAGTCATGATCACGTTTTATCTAGAAATTCAACATTCCTTAATTTTGTAAATCATGTTTCTTGGAAAAACAACCTTTTTATAACCTAATTTAAGGTAATACAAACTCCTTTATTGAAATAATTCCCTAGTATAAGGAGCCCTATCTATTTATATTGTACTATATTGAATACCACAACTTCAAATTAGCTAAAAAAATGACCTATTGTCAATTAATACACTAAAATAATTATTTTATCATCTTTACGGGACCTTACCGATGAAAATAAAAAATAATTTAAGTTTCGCATAAAAAAATATAGGTCGTAGAATCATACTCACCGTTAAACACTTTAATCCTAAAATAATAATAAAATAGAAAAATTATTTAGAGCTACATTATATAACCTTTTATATAGTAAAACTTATCACCATCCATACTAAAATATCCATTTCATTTGAATAGAATATATTTATAAATGTTTTGAATGAATGTTGTATACAAGAGAAAATTACAAATTATATCGTTTATCTAGTACTATTAAGGTTTTAAGAATACCAAAAAGCTTTCATGGTTTAATTTCAAATCATATAAAATTCCTAGATGTATTTTAAGAAATGGGTTGAGGGGTATCTTGTCCCATAAATATATGAAAAATAAAAATAGATTTTAAAATAGGGAATGATTTCCCAAAACATGTTTGAAGCTCACGAAGAATTCTATAGATTATGTGATCAACTAAGTCACCTTGAAAATAAATGTTTTATCATTATAAAATCCCACTAAAATGTTATTTTTCTTTCACAATAAACTTAGTATAATGATTGAAAAGTTAATAATAATGAATAATTATTGATGTTTCAATAAAATAATCCAAAGTATATTTTCCATGGATCTTGGTTATTATATATTCCTCTCATTTGAAAATAGAAATAAAAATTATGAAATATGTTGAAAATTTAAATTTTGGTCCAATAAAATTTGGAAATTTTGAGTCACTAAATATTATTAGGGTGTCCTCTCTATTGACATAGAATTTAATTATAAAATAAAAGAACATTTTTTATTGAATAGTTGATACACAATTTTCAAAGTCTTCAAAATAATTTTGATAAAAGATAAAAAGTGTTATTTATGAAGGATGGGTTCTTGGTAAATAACATTACATATGAAATATTTAAAAAAAAGTGTTTTATTGACTAATTAAAATATTTCCAAGTAGTTGATATATTAAATTCATTCCATTTAATCATGAATGAAGAGGAAGAATTTTGGAATTGAAGGCTATGTTATCTTGGTCAAAAATCATATACAAGATCACTAAAGGAAAAAAATTTCATGATGTTAATTTTCCTAAAATTTTCTGATACCGTATGTTCCCAACATTTCAAATGGTAAAAAATTTAATTCTTCAAACAAGAAGGTAGAAACTAAATCTATACAACCTTTCGAGTTCATTAAATTAGATTTTTGCATGCATATGAGGATGTATCAGAGAATTAAGACATGTATTTGATTAATATCATTGATGAATTAAATCACATTTCCTATGTTATGTTTATTAAACTCATGTATGAGTTATTAATATTGTTTATGGATTTTCAAGGAATTATAAAAAAAGAGTGTTTTTTTCTCTCAACCGGATCCTATTAGATAATAGAACTGAGTACAAAAATGGAAATTTTACATCTCATTTATAAAACCATGACATCCTATAGGAACATAGTGCACCATATACATAATAAAAGAGTAGGTTGGTTGAATTTGGGGAAAATCCTTTGTTGGGGTGGCTTAGGAAATGTTGGAGGAGAATAGTAGTACATGGTATTTCTAGAGTTAAGATATTAGTGTAAAAATTCACATTAAAACCCATTATATAGATAAAAAATTGACATTTTCCTATATGATATGTATTATATTACATGTAAACTCTTAAACTAACCTCATGCATTTGGAAGTACTTGTTTATTTATTTTAACGGTGAATGTATTTGGAAATTTCAAAATAGATGTGTTTAAGAAATTTTCCAAGGATATCCTTCAAATATAAGTGAATAACAGTTCTCAAAAAATGTTTTTAGAAATATTAATGACACCAAAAATGTATGAGTGTTGGAATATTCTACGGTTGATGCTTAACGTGATAAAGAAAGTCCCCAATGAGAAGATGATGTTGTTTTTGTTAAATATTCTAATTAAATTTTTGAATATGATGAAAGAGTTAAATATTTATATATTATAGAAAAATATTAATTAATTTAATGGTATTAGTAACAACATCATTTATCTCATCCTATATTTAAATTACAAGTTTGGGTCTAAAATATGTTTTATGATCAAATACAACTAGCACAAATAAGTATAACATTGAGAAAAATATACCATAATTCATTATTTTCACATATTGAACAATGAAATGTTCATGAACCATGATGAAATAAGATTGGGTTGATTATATTAAAGAATAATGATGCCAAATTGGGGAAAAATTCACTTCAGTGTTGGTATCCAATCAAAGAGAGATGAATATCATCTCGGGAAAATGGGTATTCAGAATGAAGTATAATAAAAATGGTAAATTATTATAAAATAAAACAAGATTAGTGTGAAAATGTTATTCAAATGTTGAAGGATTACATTTTATTGATACCTTCTCACCTGTTTAAATGATATAATACCATATCATTATTCTTACTATTATTGTACAAAGGTAATAATTTATATTCCAAATGGACATCATATCTTATTTCCTCAATTTTCAGTTATAAAAGGACTCATAAATTGAGAAAACATGGGTTTCAATGCATAATAAATATTTTAATTGAGTTTGTAGGTTAATAAAGTATAAATATTGGTTAAATCAAGCCCCAAGAGCTTGATATTCCAAACTAAGATCTTGCATGAATATGGTGAATTTATGAACCGAGAGAGTGGTTAAAAACCACTACATAAAAGATGAAAAAGCAGTATCTCCCATGGTTATCATTTATATAGATGTTATCGTATTTATTGGAAATTTTTTAAACAAATTTCATAATATTCACAAATAAATGAAGAATTTATCTTAAATTTTAATGTTAGGAGGGATGATATATTTTCTTTATAAACAATTTTCCCATGCAAAAATACCCATTTTTATTTCACAAGAGCGTTATTATAGGGATATTTTTAAAAGGTTATTCATGGAGTATTGAAATAATTTTTTTTCACAAACAACTATTGTAATAAATATATCTAAAATAAATAGGAAAAATAATTTAATATAAGAGGGTTGGAGAATCAATTTGCAAGTCTATTAAATAATATAACCTCATCATTAATTTCTTATCTTATGTTTTAACCATTATACCAAGTAAAATATTTCACTAAAGGAGTGTAATTTTAGTGTTGAAAATATAATTTTTTTGTATAATAATTATTCAAATCATTTGAGATACAATAGTCCCAAAATTATGCATTTAATATTTTTGGATACAAAGATATATATTAGGAAGGTTCTATTAAAGACAGGTCCAAATTTAATGTATTTTCCCTCCTTAGAGATTGGTGCATTTAATGCCTGGCTAAGGAGTTAAATATTATTTCTCTAGGAACTTATTATGATAAGTATGTGTCTTACACTAAAGCTATAAGTAAATTAATATGAATGAGGAAAACATTTTAGGATAATAATGTTTATGTGAAGTTTATAACACCTATTGGGAATGATATTCAAAGTGTTATCAATCATAAAAGGAATATTATTTATAAATAATGATAAAAGAATTTTTATATAATGTATCACTTCATCAAGGTTATTTTGGAGAGAGAAAAAGTAGTGTTGGAATGTGTTCCTACAAAGCATAAAATTATAGATTTTTTCCAAAATAATTTGATGTAGGATAAATTTCATAATCTTAGGTTGGCATTGTGAGATTATCTTAACCATTTTCAAGGTAATGGTATAGTGTATAATTCCCATATCTCATAAAGTATTTGGATATTTTTGTTTATATTGGAGAGAAAAATAAAATAAATCTCTTACTTTTTTAATAATTTTTTTATTTATAAAGGGGGGAAACTATTTTAAGGGTATCCCTTTATTTTGTTACAATTTAGGGAGTAATTTCTTAGGGGGATCATGTAATTTTAGAGTGTTTTTAAAATGTGTATGTGTGAATTTAATATTATTCTTATGTAGACTTTTTAAAATTATGGTTGAAGCGCATACATGAATATTTCCATAATATGTTCATTGGATAGATCTATCTATTATAAGAAATATTTGATGTGATGGTGAGTATTTATGTGTCTCTATTTTTACATAGTTTTTTCACATCTTTTATTTAATTTTTTAACAGTTTAATCATGTATATTTAATACTTTTTAATAAATAATGGAACTTTTGTATATTTAACACTTAATATATTAATTAATCATTTTTTTATAATTAAATATGCATTTTTAGAATTTTATTTAGTCATTAAAAATACTATAATTATATTAAATTACTTTTTTATTTTGATAATCTTCATCTGGTTAACTTTTTAATGTTTATTAATTAATTAATTATTCATTGTTATTTTCATTAATCTAATTTTAATTTTAATTTAAAACTATACTATTTAAATTATATTTATTAAAATAAATTAACATTATTTATTAACTAGTTTAATTATTCTGTTAAATAAATAAGTTAACAATATAAGTTTTAGTTTAATAAAATAATGTGTTTTAATCATTAGTTTTTATTTTTTCATCTAATTAATTAATGTTGTTTATTAATATCTTCTGTTAATTTTAATTATTTTAATTTAATGTTTGCGGTAAAATTTTTGTTTCTGTTTTGCATTTATTTGGACATATATTTAATTAATCATAATATTTTTATTCTTAGTTAATAATTTAGTCACTTTTTTTATTAGTTTGTTAAATAATTTAGTTAGCTTTTAGTAATAGTTATTTATTTAATCTTTAATAGTTTAGTTAATTTTTCTTTTGTCTCAATTAATTAATTTATTATTCATTTTATTATTTGATTTAAATTAAACTTCTAACATATCAATTTGTTCTATTGGTGAGTTGACACACCGATGCCGCGACGCACCAATGTTGTGACTCGCTGATCGCGACTCACCTATCCATTATCACACTAAAGTTTTTTTATAACTATCGGTGAGTCGTGACTCACCGATCACTTTGAAACACCATTAGTCTCTCATGTGCATCAGTTTCAGTCTCTTGTTTTTAAACTATTAATAACTTATTGTCACTGAACTTATTTCTTCTATCGGTGGTTCAATGGCTCACTGATCCATTTCCTCTATCGGTTTTACAAATTTCCATCACCCTTTACTTATAATTACTTTTATTTTATTCCATCAGTGTTTTATGCACTCGCCATTAGTTAACCATTTTCTCACATCGTTGCCTCCTCTTCATAAATTTCTTATATCGATGAGTCATGAATCATGGATCTTTTCCCTCCTCCAACCTTCTCTTACCATTTTTCCTTCATCGGTCTCTCGACATCTCCGACAGCATCGCTCCTAACGATTTCTATAACTCGCACTCAGCTCCAGCCTTCACCTACAAGAAATCGCTTCCCTAACCAAAACCTGATTACTTTTTCAATAAAAACACTCAAGATTGAAGAAGTTGTTGGAATTTTCATGGCTGAGTTCATGAGGAAGATGAGACCAATGTTCGAAGTAGTTGGTTTGAAATGGTTGAATGAGATGACGTCGAGCCACTGTCTAGGTTGTAGATCCCCCCGAGTTTCTGAAAAAAATCAATGAAGTTGTTTCCACTAGTCTAATCGATTTCATAAATAAGATGAAGTAGGGACTCCAGCGAGACTAATTTGAAGAACATCTAAGTTGATTATTGTAACCACCACTGATCTGGGGGATGTATCCTTCGACAACCATCGTACCGCATTTGAGGACACTTTTCACATGATTTTATAAGCAAGGAGGAGTAGATTCACCATATGTGGAGGAGGGAGGTGCCGTGGGGTGGAAGAAGAAGCTGCGGTAGTTGGTTGTAGTGCTGAAACCATACCCCCTCCCCTATTACGCTGATTTTGGGGGGGAGATATGTTAGTCTTAAAAAATAAAATAAAAATAAAATTATAACAAAAACTATAATTAAAATTACTAAATTATAATGTGAAACGTTAATAATTATAAATAAATAAAAAATATAAGTTAATAAATATTAATCAAATAGAGTTGTTAAATAAATTAACTAATGTAATTAATAATAAATTAAAAATTATATTATAATAAATAAATTATAACAACTAAATTGATGTTTTTAAAATAAAAATTTTTATATTAAATTAAAAATAATAATTTAAAAATAAATTATTTACCATAATAATTAATGTTGTGAATGATTTAATAATTATAATACAACATTTTAATTTAATTAATTATTTAATTAATAATTTAACAAATATAAATAATTACTTATACAACAATTTTTAATAAAGTAACTAAAATACACAATTATGTTTTTTTAATTAATGAAAATCTTTTATATTCTATCTTATTATTTAAGTAGTTATTTTAAATTTTCTTTTTTGTTGATTTAATGAATAGATGTTTTATACTTGCTGGTTTATACCAAAGTTGAAAACACGTCCACATTCATTCAACTAACACAGTGGGAGTTAGTTATGAGGGAAGAGTTAGTGTGATGTGTCAATCGCGTAAAAACACACATGTGCGGTGCACATGAGAAGGGCATTTAAAGTCAGTGAAGAACAAGGGGTGACGTGAAATAGATGGTAGTGGATTAAAAAGTAGATCAAGCAGCACATTGAGGGGGGGATAGACATTCACTCAAGATAGCTTCTCTTTCATCGAAATAGAGATATCTGGTGGACTTCCTTGGAGTGGACAATGCTCGAGAGCAAAGCACATCATGGGGGAGTTCATTTTCCCTCATTTCTGAATTTTTTGTGCTCTATTCTAGCATGTTTCCATTTTATTTATTGATAATGAGAAATATATTGGGACAAACCTTTGAGTTCGGGGAATTACCAAATTCTACTAGTATCTTTACATTGTTTTCATTTTATTAATTCAATGTATCCTAAATTGATTGGTGAGATCAGATATGAATTAATTCAACTTAATCATACCACTACCACATTATTTATAATTCTACAATCATTCGAAGAGATTTATTATGGATAAATCTTCCAAAAGTAAATGAATTTAGTAAACTTTATAACTTACGATGAGTTAGCTCTGTAGTTTTATTTCAATACACAATTTTTTCGGTTGATTTATCTCTGAGTGGAGAATTCCAAGATTGATTTATTGTATGACTTAACTCATGGTGAGGTAAGTGAGTCAGATTTTATTTTAGTGGTTCATTATAGTAACATCAAGTGAATAATAATCCTTTTAAAACCAGTAGAATGGATGTTTTTCCCCAGGAATTTACTTTGAAAAATCATTTATCAGAACTCTATATTTATGTTGTTCACTGCTCTCAATTTGTTTTCTATTTCATCCTAGTCTAGATAAAAAATATAAAAAATAGTTTTAATTTGTTGATTTAATAGACAAAATAAAAAAAATAAACAATAAAAAATAAATTATCCACCCCACTACTGAAAATAGTGGAGTGTTTGAAATTTTTTTTGAAGATTAGTGATCAAATTTTCCATCTATGTGGGTTCGACTCTAGTTGCCACATATATTGTAGTTAGTAGGAATGTAAATCAAAAACTTTGATTAGATTCAACGATAATTTATGTCATGTTTAGAGCCACTAAACATGGAAATTGACAACCATTTAACTCCTCTTAGAATAAAGAAAAACAAAATTGAAAAGGAAAATCTGGATGAGAGAGACCCTTCACCTAAAAACATTCAAAATAATCAACTAGAACTCTTAGATGAAAATGAAAGGCCTAAATGAGGGAGTTCCAAATTCCTCAAGTTTCAATCTACCATTCTTCTATTAGGTTATCTCCTAGAGCTAGAAATTATTTACTTAAACAGTCGCACAATTCACTGCTGCCTGCATTTAATGTGCTTTCTAATTAGGACTCTCTTGCCTTCAATAGTGACTTCTATAACACTGTGTAGCAATTACCACTTCTAGGACTCATATAAAATTAACTTAGAATGAGGGTCTTTGACTTTTTCCTTAAAGCGAATGATAGGAATTGGATTCTATGTCTATATGAGAATATTTTTGAAAAATGGGATTAATTGTATAACTCGTTCATTATGAAATTTTATCCTCAAAGACTGAAAGGTGAACTTAGAACAAAAATAACTTGTTTTTATCAAGAGGACGGAGAAGATTTTCATGAATATTTGCATAGATTTAGGTATCTTCTTAGGTATTGTACCCATCTTCAACTCCCATATCACCTTCTTATGGAAACCTTCTATGAAGGGATTTCCTCCTCTAGAGAATATCTAGTCGACCATGCTGCTGGGGGTAATTACAATGATATAACAGATGATGAACTTGGACTAATTTTTTATAATATTTCCCGGAATTCATAACATAAGAATTCGAGAAGAAAAAATATTCAATAGAAACATTATTGTTAACACTGGTTTAATGAATCAAAATCAAGTTCAACATGCTAAAATCACAAACCAACTTCAATCATTAATGAGACAAAACTCTAATCAAACTGTTAATCAACTTGACTGTCAAAACACTAACCAATCTTTAAGGGATCAATGTGCCAATTGTGGTATGTTTGGTAATACTATAAACTTATTTCCTAACTTTGATATGACATCCCTTCAAAAAGTGAATTAAAACTTTGTTAACTATGGTCCTAGGATGCCTCCTGAAGAAGATCCATTTTAAAATAATTACAACCAAGGATATATGAACCATCCAAATCTATCCTGGAAAGATTAAGGCTTAATAAAACAATCCAATTCCCCTAATTACTCTAAACAACCAAGATCAAAATTTCAAAATCAAAAAAGGGGGGAGTCTTTACATGAATAAAGAAATAATGAAAATCAAATGTCATCTAAGCCTGGTATAATCTTGAACAAAATTAACTCTCAAGAAGAAAGATGCATGACTCGGCTAACCAAACATCCAAATAAATATGAGTCAGAAAAAATGAAAACTGATGTGAGGATATAGAATATGGAAACATAACATGGACAACTTGCTAGAGAATTTTCATCTAGGGAAAAATGTATACTTCCATGTACCACTGAGAATAACCCTAGAGAGAATTCCAAGGTAGTTTTCACTAGAATTTGGCTGAATACTCAAACTGTTTCTAAAAAAGAACTTGAAAATTCCCAAAATGAAAATCTGCTTCAATATGGAAATAAAATATACATTGCACACATGCTGGAAGTTCACAGAAAAGTCATGAAAATGATCAAATTCTGAATTTTTCATCTAAAACTCAAGCAAAAAACTCATCGAAAAATCAAAAAATAAAGTAAAAGAAAAAGTTGAGTAAGAGGTGATTGATATACCCAATGTCCTTAAAAAAATTTCCTCACCCATCCATTTCCCTAAGAAACTGAAACCTCAAAGTAACACTAAGGCTAAACATCTTCAGTTTCTTTGTCTCCTTTCTAAACATCACATAACCCTTCCATTAATTCAAGCCTTAAATAAAATCCCATATTATAAAAAATCTCTTAAAAATTGTTTCTAAAAAATAACCCTTGAATAATTTTCTACTTAGAGCCTCACTAAGGAGTGTAGTGTTGTACCCAAAATAAAATCCCACCTAAAATAAAAACCCAGATAGATTTTTCATTCCTTATACCATAGGAAATGTTGATCATATAAACTGTTTGTGTGATTTAGGTGCTAGTATTAACCTTCTCCCATAGTCACTATTTCAACAGTTGAGGTTGGGTGACCTTCAACCCACCATAGTCATACTGCAGTTAACTGATAGATCTTTCACCCATCTTGTGGGTAGAGTAGATGATTTGTTAGTTGGAGTTGGGAAACTGTTTTTGCCTGTAGACATTCTAGTTTTAGATATGTATTATGATCAAGAGGTTCCCATAATCTTGGGTAGGGACTTCTTGGCCACAGCTGGTGCTATTATTATTGTGTCAAAGGGTCAGTTAATTTTTAAAATTGGAGAACAATAAGAAGAGTTCAATGAGTTTAACAATGTTAAAGGACTAACTTTTCTGAAAACTGTTCAATGGTAGAGTCCTTAGAAAATGATAACTCGATCAGAAACTCTGAAAAATCTAAAAATCAAACCTCTATCAAAGAAATTTATCTTAAACCTGAAAATATTGTGGAATCTGTCTTAGAAATTCAAAATTCTACTCAAACACCAAATCTGGAAAATTTTCCAGAACCGGACAGCTGTTCAATTTCTATTATAGAAGAGTCCACTGTTTCTGAACTTAAGAACTTTTTAAGTGAATATGATGGTGTTTATATTAACACCAACCTTTTTGAACACTTTGATGATGTTGAGGGAGAAATTTTAAGTCAATTTGATGATTCTTCTTTAATTAACCTATTGAATTCTGATATGGAAGGTGTAGATAGTATGCTGCCCACTTTGGACAGTGGCACTATTATTTATGAATTTGAGCTATAAATTGAAAATATTTCATCATTCAATACTCCTTAAAAGAGATATGTTGAATATCTTGGACCTCTTTGGCCTAAGATTCATCCTTCTCGTGTAGAACCACCCACTCTTGAACTGAAACTAATCCCTTCCAATCTTAAATATTCATTTTTAGTGAGAATTATACTTTCCATGTTATAAATTTTGCTGAGATAAATGAAAACCAAGAGGAAAGACTGTTTAGTGTGTTGAAAAAGTTTAAATCTGTCATACACTGGGCCATAGCTGATATCAAAGGTATTAGTCCCTCATTCTGTATGCATAAAATACCTATGAAGCCTAACTATAATCCTAAGGTAGAGTGTCAAATAATATTGAATCCAAACATGAAATAAGTTGTGAGAGAAGAAGTGATTAAGTTTCTTGACACTAAAATGATATATCCCATTTCAGATAGTGCTTGGGTAAGCCCTGTCTAGATTTTACCCATGAAGGGAGATTTCATTGTAGTCAAAAATAAAAAAAAAGAGTTTGTATTGCATATAGGAAGATGAATGAAGCCACTAGAATGGATCATTTTCCAATGCCCTTCATGGGTCAAATTCTTAAAAGGCTTGCTGGAAATGAATTTCTCTGTTTTCGGGATGGGTATTCTGATTACAACCTGATTCTTATTACTCAAGAGGATCAGAAAAAGACCACTTTCACATGCCCCTTTGGGACATTTTCATACAGGTGGATTCCATTTGGGTTGTGTGGAGCACCAGTCACCTTTCAAAGGTGTATGATGGATATATTTTTGGATATTATTGAAATAATCATTGAAGTTTTCATGGATGAATTTTCCATTGTGGGAAGTATTTTCAACACTTTTCTAGGAAATCTTGAATTATATTTAGAATGATTCATTGAAACAAATCTTCATCTTAATTGGGAGAAGTGTCAATTTATGGTCACAAATGTTATAGTGCTTGGTCATAAAGTGTCAAAGAGAGGTCTGGAAGTTGATACTACCAAGATTGATGTCAATAAAAAACTACCACCTTTTAAAAATGTTAAAGGTGTTAGAAGTTTCATAGGGCATGCCTGTTTCTACCATAGATTCATAAAATACATTTCCAAAATAACAAATCCCTTGTTTTCTTTGTTGGTCAAGGATGTTCCTTTCAATTTTGATGAAAACTATTTGAAATCAGTTAATATACTTAGAGAAACTCACTACTTCACCCATTATCACTGCACCTGATTGGAAGTTACCTTTTGAACTTATGTGTGCTGCTAGTGACATGGTTGTAGGTGTTGTCCTAGGAAAAATGACAGGTAGTAAGTTGCATGTAGTGTATTATTCTATAATACTACTAGATAATTCTCAAAATAATTACACCACTACTAAAAAATAATTGCTGGCTTTTGTTTTTTCTCTAGAGAAGTTTACACGGTACTAGTTTGGTTCAAAAGTTATCATTTCCACTGATCATTCATCATTAAAGTATTTTCAGTCTAAGAAAGAAACTAATCCCAGACTAATTAGACGGATTATTTTTCTACAAGAGTTTGATTTAGAGATTAGGGATAAGCAGGGAGATGAAAATTTAGTTAATGACCACCTTTCTAGGCTTCCTTTAACTCAATCTGAATATAAGGATCCTATAGAGATAAACTCTTCCTACCTTGATGAAAAGTTTCTAACTGTTTCAATCAGGCAATCTTCTTGATTTCCAGATTTTGTCAATTTCTTGGCAGCATGTGTTTTTCAGAAAAACAATTCCAATAACCAAAGAATGAAATTCATAACTGAACTTATGTTCTATCTTTGGGATGATCATTTGTTGTTTAGGAGATGTTATAATGGTTTCCTTAGGATATTTGTACATGAGGAGGAGATTCTTCTTGTTTTAGAGAGTTGTTACTCTTCAACCTGAGAAGGTCACCATTGTGGTGAAATAACTTCTAAAAAATTATTACAATCTGGTTTCTTTTGGCCCACTCTTTTTAAGGATACTAGAAGATTTGTGGTTGGCTATGATAGATGTCAGATTCTAGGAAATATGGGTAGGAAGCAGGAGTTACACCAAAAAGTAATTCTAGAAGTTGAAATTTTTTATTTCTAGGGTTTAGATTTTGTGGGTCCATTTCCATAATCTCATGGGAATGAGTATATCCTTGTTGCTGTTGATTTTGTGTCAAAATGGGTTGATGTCGTTGCACTTCCCAACAATCAAGCCAATTTTTTGATTAAATATGTTAAAATAATATATTTACAAGATTTGGAGTTTCCAGAGACATTATAACTGATAATGGAACACATTTTAAGAACTATAAATTTTATTATTTGATGGATAAATATGGTTGTGTTCAAAATACTAGTACTCCTTATCATCCACAGTCTAGTGGATAGGTGGAAATCACAAATATGGAACTAAAAATTATACTTGAGAAAACTGTGTCAACCTCTTGGAAGGACTAGTCTCTTAAATTGGATGAAGATTTTTAGGAATATAGAACTAATTTCAAGACCCCAATAGGTATGTCTCTTTATAGGCTGTTGTTTGGGAAATGTTGTCATTTACCTCTGGAGTTTCAACACAAGTTATATTGGGGAGTTAAGGCTCTATATTTTGATTTTAAGATTGCTGGTGAGAGGATATTACTTGAGCTGAGTGAACGTGATGAGATTACGAGAGAGAGTCATGATAATTCGAGAATATATAAAGAGAGGACTAATATCATTCATGATTATATCATTCAAACCAAAGAATTCAAACTTCAAAAAAGGTCCTCCTCTTTCACTCTAGACTTAAACTCCTTCTTGGGAAGCTGAATTCCAAGTGGTCGGACCATTTATAGTAATGAGAGTGCTGAATAATGGAGCTGTTGAAATTATAGGTGAATAAAATAAACCCTTGTAGGTTAATGGATAGAGAGTGAAGTTGTATTTTGAGGGACAACCAAAGGGCTTGGCTGCCTTCACTGTGCAGGAAAACTAATTTTTAATAAAGTCTGGATGAAGACATCAAAACATATAATTGTATGGGAGGCAACCCATGGATATTTTTTTTTACTTTGTTTCATTTTTTACCCTTGAATAATGTGCTACTTGTGTGCTCAGTTTTTTGGAAATCCTTGTTACTTCTTGTTCTTAGTCTCTTTGTTCTATTTCACAGTTATCTAGAAGCTGTTGTTTTTTCATTTAATGAATGTAATTCCCATGCTGAAAGAGTAATGAAAAACATAATCAGGTAAGTATCTTACTTTTAAATTTTGTTTCATATCTCTATTCCTTAATGTTTTTTTAAATCGACTGCTTCTCTTGCATGAAAATTTTGTTCTATATGTTACTGCTTTTAACAATTCTGTATGAATTATAAAATTCTGCTACATGTCTTGATATTGAAATATAAAATAATTATATAAATGATTAAAAATTCTGCTCATTCCTCCTTGTTTAAAAAATTGAATTTCATTGTTATTAAATTCTCTCACTGCTTGAGACTAAGTGTGGGGGCTACATGCAGGGTGAGAAATTGTTTTATTGAATCTTCTTTAAATTGGGGTGTTTTAGCATTCATTTTTTTCTACTCTATTGAAAACATTATTGAAATCAATCTAATAAAATGCTAACAGCCAGTACAGAGTGCACCTACACCTTACATGTTTCTCTTGAGCTGTATTGAAAATCATTGTTGTTGTCTTAAATGATAAATACATGTATTTTCTTGTGAACCTGTTGTTAATTAATTTTTTGGGAAACCAATATTTTTGAACTTCAAAGAGACCCTCTATACATGTGATCAATCTAATAAATTGAAATTATGTTTTGAACATAAAATATCAAATTGTTCTTCTCCGATTTGGAAGTCAACATTGGGGACAAAGTTGGGTTTTTAAGTGGGAGGGAGGGGCTCAATTATTAACTGTGCTAAACTGCACTTAATTTAAAGCCCATAAATTCCCACTGTAATTTAAAACTTTTTGTCACAAAATTGGTATTTTTTTCAAAATTCATGCACAATTCTATACTTTACAATGTTTTTCAAATGGTTATTTCTTATGGAAAGTATTTATTTGGTAGTTAAGTTGGGCATTGATTCTGAAATTAATTATAATGGATGATTACTGAGTGGTTTTACATAGTGATTGAAGGGATATCTTGGTTTAGGGACTATCTTTGAAAATTATTTTGGTTACGTGTTTGTGGAGTTATGATCATAGCTCTTGGAACTGGAAGTTTTAATTGAACTTAGGGGCCTCATTCATCTTTTAATTATAGAAATTAATTACCTTAGGGAGGCAATGTAAATTATTTTTATATAAATATTTTGAAACTGGAGTAGTTTGGGCATCTAGGATCCCATGATGAATCTCTAAAACCCTTGTTGTTGTGTGCGTTTCTGTTTACTATAATCCCTTTGTACACCTTGAATAAGTTCATTTCACAGGGCTTCCCACATAATACATGGCTTGGGAACAATTTAATAAAGTGTCTAGGGTCAAAAATGAGTTCATTATGGCAAGGGGAAGGATGAACTCCAAATAAAGAAAGGGAGAAATTGTTTATATGGGAATCATTTAGGTTGTATTATGAAGGTGATTAACAAAAAAACTCTATTTTATAGTTGGAACCATGGTGATAAGTCAATGTACAAATTTCCTACTATTATGTTCTAAATTCCCCATTAATTTTACCTCTTTCCACTCATGGACTTAGAACTTGGGATTGGATTGAAGTGAGTCATTAAGTTATATCGCATATGAGGCATGACATCTTCATTTGTTTATGATTAATAGATTTATAGATTAATCTTTGAGTATTTGTTCAAGGCAAGACATCATTTTAACATATTTTTCAAAAATCGTGTTTTAATGTTTTTGTCCTCTATTTTTAAGTGCTGAACAAGTTACAGTGTGATCTAAATTAATAATAATCTTTACTTTTTTTCAAAGAAGAAAAAACATGGGATTTTTTTAGGAAAAAAAATTCTTATGTATGGGGGAATTTAATGTAGCTCTATTTTTACAAAGTTTTTTCACATCATTTATTTAAATTTTATATAATTTAATCATGTATTTTTAGCAATTTTTAATAAATAATGGCACTTTTTTCTTTTTAACACATAATATATTAATTAATAATTTTTTATAATTAAATATGTTTTATTAGTCTTTTTATTTAGCCTTTATAAATATTATATTTGAATTAAATTACCTTTTAGTTTAATAATATTAATCTATTTAACTTTTTAATTTTTATTAATTAATTAATTGTTCGTTGTTATTTTGATTAATCAAATTTATTTTTCAATTTAAAACATTACTCTTTAAATTATATTTAATAAAATAAATTAACGTTATTTATTAACTAGTTTAATTATTCGGTTATATAAATAAGTTAACAATCTAAGTTTTAGTTTAATAAAATAATATGTTTTTAATATTAGGTTTTCATTTTGTCATCTAATTAATTAAATTTTTTGATTAATATTTTTGTTAATTTTAATTATTTTAATTTCCTATTTGCGGCAAAATCGTTGAATATGTTTTTAATTTATTTATACATGTATTTAATTAATCTTAATATTTTTATTCTTAGTCAATAATTTAGTTACTTTTATTTTTAGTTGTTAAATAATTTATTTAGATTTTAGCTCGAGTTAATTATTTACTCTTTAACAATTTAATTAATTTTTATTTTTTTAATTAATTAATGTTGTATTCATTTTATTATTTGTTTTAAATTAATATTTTAACATATCATTTTGTTCTATCATTGAGTTGATGCCCTGATGCCGCGATGCACTTATGTTGAGACTCGTTGATCGCGACTCACCAATCCGTTGTTACACCAAAAAAAATTTATAACTATCGGTGAGTCATGACTCACCGATCACTTTGAAAAACCATCTTTCACTCCTATGCATCGGTTTCAATCTCTCATTTTTAAACAATCAGTGACTTATTATCACTATCATATTTCTTCTATTAGTGATTCAATGACTCACCGATCCATTTGCTCTATCGGTTTCACAACATTCCATTACCCTTCACATAGAGTTACATTTATTTTATTTCATCTGTGTTTCACGCACTCACTGTTAGTTCACCATTTTCATACAGTGTTTCCTCCTATTCTTCAATTTTTTTTATCAGTGAGTCATGACTCACCAATCATTTCTCTACTCCAACCTTCTCTCACCATTTTTTCTCTATCAATCTCTCAACATCTCGGACAGCATCGCACCTACAGATTTCAACAACTCGCACTCAACTCCTACCTTCAATTGCGAGTCGTTGCCGCCCTAACCAAAACCGGAGTAATTTTTCCATAAAACAATAAAAAATAAATAATTTGTAGGCATTTTCTTGGCTGAGTTCATGAGGAAGATGTGACCAATGCTCATAGTACCTGGTTTGAAAAGGTTGAAGAAGACAACGTCGACCACTGTCTTGGTTGCAGATCCCACTGAGTTTCCTAAAAAATCAATGAATTTGTTGCCACTAGTCCGATCTATTTTGCAAATAAGATAATCAGGGACTCCATTGAGACCGATTTGAAGAACATCCAAGATGATTATTGTAACCACTGCAGATCTGAGGGATGAAGCCTTTGACCACCGTCACACCGCATTTTAGAACTCTTGTTGCACGCCATTATAAGAAAAGAGGAGTTGATTCAATGGATGTGGATGAGGGAGGTGTCGCCGGGTAGAAGAAGAAGTTGTAACGGCTGGAGGCAGCACGGAAACCCTACCCCCTCCCCTGTTGTGCTAATTTTTGGGGGTACATTAGTCATAAAAAATAAAATTAAAATTAAATTATAACATACACTATAAATAAAATTACTAAATTATAATGTTAAATGTTAATAATTATAAATAAATAATAAATATAAGATAATAAATATTAATAAAACAAAATTTTTAAATAAATTTACTAAAGTAATTAATAATAATTTAAAAATTATATTAAAATAAATAAATTTTAATATAAAAATTTTAATTTTTAAAATAAAACTTTTTATAATATATTAAAAATAATAATTTAAAAATAAATTATTAAATGTAATAATTAATGTTACGAGTAATTTAAAAATTATAATACAACTTTATAATGTAATTAAGTATTTTAGTAATAATTTAACAAGTATGAATAATAAATTATACAACAATTTTTAATAAATCAACTAAAATAAAAAATTATGTTTTTCTAATTAATGACAATTTGTTATAATATATCTTATTATATATATAATTATTTTAACTTTTCTTTTTAGATAATTTAATTATCCTATGTTTTATACTTGTAGGTTCATAAAAAATTTGGAAACACATCCACATTAATTCAATTAACATAGTGGGAGTTAATTAAAAGGTAAAAGTTCGTGCGATGTGTCAGTCACTAAAATTATCATGTTTGTGGTGCACATGAGAAGGGAATTTAAAGTCAGTGAAAAACAAGGGGTGAAGTGAATTAGATAATAGTGAATTAAAAACCATAGCAAGAAGCACATTGAGGGGGGATAGACATTCACTCATGATAGCTTCTCAGAAGAATTAAATACCACATTACCATGATCCTATTGCGGAAATCTGTACGGAAGATGCCTCTGAAGAAAATGCTCACACCAGAGCTTTCTCTGGTAGATTCCAAGGGATATCATTTCAGGATGTGCTGGGGAGTACTCATCCAAGAAAATAAATTATGATGAATCCTCCCCTTGTCAAGATACTTTATAAAGGTGGGTTCTTGGTGGAAGCTGGTCTAGATGCTCTTCAACAACGCACACAAATGTGCAAATTTCCTATCATGGGCCACATATCCTACCTCAATGGTCATCGTCCATGGCCTTTATCTGCATTTTATATGTGTATTACTCACTATTGGAATGGCTTGAACTGGAAATTGATTCCAATAGGCAAAAGATACTTTCACATACTACTAAAATCATAAGAGGACTTAGAGAAAGTTTGGAAGACTAGAAACCTTAATCTATAACCGGGATTATTTAGAATTTCTGACTGGTACTCTTCTTTCAATACACACGCATATAGGAATACAATGGCACATGTTTGGGTTAAACTCAGTGGCCATAATTTGTTCTTTTGGAACCCAAAAATTCTGAATGGTAGTGTCTCCTTTATAGTGTATCTACTAAAAATTGACCACATAAACTTAAATGCGGACCTAGGACTCTTTTATAGAGTTATGGAGGAAATTAACTTAGATACAAAGCTCCATAATATAATAAATTTCACTAAAAATGACTACAAAACTGAAATTCGAATTGAATATGAGAGGAAACATCCCTTCTGTGACCTTTGTAAGATCATTGGTCATACAATATCTAATTGTAGGGTGATTAAAAGACAAGTAATCCATCCAAATGAATATTATTGGAGGGAAAGAAGTATAAATAGAAAATATAAATCTCTTTTGATGGATATATCTTAAGCTCCCAAAAAAAATGCTGAAATCTGGGTCAAAAAATAGTTTGACACACATAGGGGATACCTTGGGTATAAACTGGGAAGATTCTTCTCAAGTGGAATACAATTCCATTAATGACCAAGGCCACTTAGAAGAATTAAAAAATCTAGTTTTAGACATTGTAAGGATATCCAATGAAAAGGAAGAATCTAATACATGTCAATGTATTCATACTTCAATGTCTATCCTCATATGAAATGAGGATCATAACCTGGGTAATAGGGATTATACACATGAACAAGTGAATTTCAAGACATGAAGCACATGCATTGTAAATCTTCATAATAGTGATTTCTCTAAGACTGTTTCAATTCAAACTATAGAGGAAAACACCCTAGAATCGGGTACTGGACAGATCCATAACCCCTTCCTTTTAAATGCCACAAATATTTCAGAGTTAAAGAATGAATCCAACAACAAAATAGATAACCCAGACTATCTCCCCCATGATCAAGGATCATATTTTATTTTCTATAAAATTAAAGATTCCACTGGACATAATAAAAAAACTGAAAAAATTATGGCTAACTAGAAGGACTCTTAGTACAAAGCACAACCCAATACTACAAAAGTGACTGAAGTTGTTACCAACGAACAAGAAAATGTTACACCCTCGGTACAGGTTCCTAAAAAAGTCCAAAAAATAAATATTTTCACCAAGCATATAGACATAGAGAAACCTAGGGGTAGATCGAAAACGACCCAGACACAATCCTCTCCAATGTTACAAATTCTTATTTTGATGGGTCTCAACATGTTGACAGTAGTAATGATATTGTTTCTATGATGTTGCATAATATGAAACCAATAGTCCCAATCCTTAAGGATTCAATGAAAAAACCTGATACCAAATACATTTCTCTAGGGAAAAGAATAAAATCAAAATGAATGTTGTTGAACTAGTTTCAACTGTCTCTACTCACACTAATCCTTTTAGAAATCCTGCCAATTCTGGGAACTTTATTCCTAAGGAAACACAGGCCGAGACACTATCTATGTTCATGTAATTTTGTTTTCATGGAATTTGAATCTATTAAACATGGTATCACATTATCAATACTGGACTCCAATATCATGCAGGTTATGAATGACTCAATGAATTAGATGTAGTGTTGTCCAATTGAACTAGAAAATGTTAAAAAACAGCACACAGACACTTCAAAGTTGTCAAGTACATCTATTTCTCTATCTATAGATAGTAAGGACTGCTCTATAATGTCTGGAAATTCTATTTCAAACCATAATTCCAATGCTCTATTGTTGTGTTTGAAGAAATCTACATACTCCTCTATGAGTGGTCCAAAATCTAAACCTACAGTGAAGAACACCACCAAATCTAGCAATAAATATGAACAGACCTCTAATAATACACAAGATGTTAGAAGATATTCTATAAATAAAGGATCTGGAAAAAATAGAAAGGGGAGTTCTAATCCAAACCTAGGTTTTAATGTAGATCCTTTTTTGGAATTTTCAAGGTATTAATAACTCTACCACTTTCATTATGTTATAGAGTATTATTGAAACTCATCATCATTTATTATTCACTATTGTAGAGCCAAAAATTATCTATGCCGCGTAATACTCTTATTTATGTATAAAAATTTATGTGTTTGGTGGTGAAATCACTAATAACCTCAATACTGAATCTTTATGGATTTTTCTCACTTTTCTTTACAGAATATTAGTGTCTTCATTATCTCTAACAAGATTTTTACTTGAAATTTTAATATATATTACACACATATTTTCTACTCATTTTTTTATTCTAATAATAGATAATAAGAAAGGATAATGCTTTTGAATGATCTCTCATACCTTTCCACTAACATTAATTCACCCTGGTTTATTATGGGTGACTTTAATTCCATTCTCAACTCAAGAGCGAAAATTGGACCTTCTCATACTTCTATTTCCACGAGAGAATTTAAAACCTCAGTAGATGACAATAATCACATTGAAATCAATCTCATTGGTACAAAATACATCTGGTATTGAAGATAGTACAACAAATTATTTGCCTCCGCGATGAATAGAGCCTTAACAAATTTCATTGCGTTAGATAAATGGGACACTATATCCAGTACCACTATTCCTAGACTGAACTCGGATCATCACCCCATACTGGTCAGTGTCTCCACCACTGATATGAAACCCTGTTTACCTTTTAGATTTAATAATGCGTGGTTCTCTGATGATGAGTCCTTTCATATCATCCAAAACTATTGGTCCTCAATGTCACATAACAATGATGCCCTTGACTATAATCTCACATTAAAAATTCTAAAAAAGACTTTAAAAACATGGTTCAACTCTAAAGCCAAACAAATGAATAATGAAATCAAGATTCTTGAGAAAGATTTAAATGATCTACAAAACACAAACAAAAACTCTGACCTCAATACTGACCCTACTCAGGAACTAAACATTGCGGTAAAACTCAACTCCTTGCTCACATTCAAAGAAAATTTGAGAAAATAGGCATTTAAAGATAAATGGTTAATATGTGGTGATATAAATACTAAAATATGAAACTCTCTTCAAAGAATTAGGAAGGCCCATAGGACGTTAACCTTTTTAGTGGATGGGGACATGCTCCTTAACAATGAATATGAAATCAATCATCATATCATCTCCTACTATGAATTCATATTAAATGGTCCTAATATAAACAAAGACCTCCTTCCTGAAGTCATTCCTCTAGTGATCACTAGTGAGGACAACTCTTTCCTTCTAAACACTCTATTGAATCATGAAATCAAGGAAACTATCTTTATTTTAAATCCTGATAGTGCTCTAGGTCCTGATGGATTTATCAATGGTTTCTTCCAACATTATTGGGATGTGATTCAGATTGATGTTTGTAAACTTGTAAAATCATTCTTCAGCAATGGGATTCTCCCTCACACTCTGAATTCCCAGTTTCTCACCATGATCCCAAAAGTGGACAATGCCTCTAAGATTAATCTTTTTAGTTCCATTTCTCTTATCAACACCCTTTTTAAAATCATTACTAAAATCATTGCTAACATATTTTCCAGTCTCACAGACAATGTTGTCTCCTGGAACCAATTTATTTTTATAAACGGTAGATCCATTCAAGACTATATTTTCCTTGCCTCTAAGTGTGTCAATAATTTGAATAAAAATAACAGAGGAGGAAATATAGCTATTAAACATTACATCATAAAAGCCTTCAACAACATGGATTGGAGTTTTATCTCCAAATTCCATCAAGGTATTGGTTTTAACACCTATTTTGTCAATACAATCAGAACTATCTTCAACTCATCATCTATCTCCATTTTTATCAATGGATCTCCCAAGGGAAATTTTAAATGCACCAAAGGTGTCACGCAAGGTGACCCCCTATCTGTCATTCTCTTGTCGATAGTGAGAGATTACCTCAGTCATCTGATCAACCGTATGGTGGACCAGGAAAAACAAAATCACATACAATGCTCTAGGAACATGAATTCTTCTACTCATCTTTTTTATGATGATGACAACATCCTTTTCCTTCAAGGGGATAAAAGAAAAATTCTTAATCGTTAAAATGCGCCTTCACGCTATGAAGTTGTTTCTGGTCAAACCATTAGTAGGAATAAATCTTGCATCATATTTGTGAATAAATTCCCTCCGAGCATAAAATTTAACATTATTAGTGAACTAGGTCTGAAAGAAGCTATGATCCCTTTCACTTATCTTGGTATTCTCATTTTTTTTTTGGGAAAACCCAAATCTGGTCACTTTGTGACTATTGTTGACCATGTTCTAAATAACTTATCTTCTTATAAAGTTAAATCTCTCTCTATGGAAGGTATGAATTTCCTTGTTAAATACATTATTGTCTCCAAAATGGTTTACTTCATGATGATCTACAAATGGCCTGCCAGTCCCATTAAAAAAATGAACACTTCTATAAAGAACTTCATCTGGACTGGTAATATTCTTGAAAGAAAACTTGTGATTGTTCCTTGGTCAACTTATTGAATTCCCATAGAAAATGGTTGTATTGGTATAAAAAATATCAAATACTTTAATGAGGCCCTTCATGCAAGACTCACTTGGATATTTTTTCAAAAAAACTTATGAAGCTATTACCTTTCTCAATAATAGGTTTCTTGACAAACTTAAAACAGGAAATTCGAACTTCATTAATTCATCAATCTAGCCTTCCATTAAATTCTCCTTTACCAATATTATGAATAATTCTAGATAGATGGTCTCCAGAGACTCCTCCATGAAATGTTGGCTGGATAACTAGAATGGAATGCCTTAAATTTCAATGATATCACCTGATCATGCCCCTGATAATACCAACAACTCTATCAGAGACATTTTAAACTCTCAATATGATCACCTCCCTAATACTATTCCGAACGTCATTGAAAACTACACTTTCGCTGACACTAATGTTTTTTTAACACTGTAACCTTCTTATAATGGTACGATTAACTCAAAAAATTTCTACAATCACTATTTTTGTAACTCTAAGAGTAATTACATCTGCTTAAAATATTTCAAAAAAACCTTGCATAAAATATTCTAGATTCAATCGCATATGGAATCTTCCTCACAACAGTATTCCCACTGAAATTTGACTCTAATATTTTGGAATCCATCTCTATTCTAAATGAAAAATCTATAACAAACATAGAGAAGACTCTAACCATCTATTTCTATATTTCTCTACTACTTCTTCTCTTTGAAACTATTTTCTATACATTTTTTTCTGAAGATTGTTGATACCAGATTCCGTCAAAGCTCAACATAAAAAATGTGCTGAAATGGAAGGCTCTCATAAAATCACAAACCTCTTCCTTACTGTGATTTCAGAGCTTCCCTATGTGATCTGGTATGATCAGAATGTTATTATTCATAATAATTACTCATTTAATAGAAATGCATGTCGGATGGAGATCCTCATTTCCATACATGAAGCTTCATTGATTCAAAAGGGAAATTTCTAGAACACCATGCATGACATTAGGATCCTGAAGCATCTAATAATTAAAGGAAATTTCTCTCATCTGCATCACACTCTGGAGGTGTATTGGAGAGCCCCCCTACCTGGATAGATCAAAATCAATATTGATGAAGCCTCCAAGGGAAATTCGGGACCTGAAGGGTGTGGTTCTATTTTCAGTAATCACCTCAATTAAATACATGAGTGCTTCATGGGTAAATGTAGAATTTCCACCTCCCTTGAAGCTGAAATTCATAGTTTGATACATACTACTACCTTTTCCATGCTCTTTGGTTGGAACAACCTTTGGATTTAAAGTGATTCGATGACTATCGTTCAAGCTATTTGGAATGGAATAACTCATATTTCTTGGTCAATTATTACTCATTGGATGTAATTAACCCATTCTCTTATCAATTTTAACAATATCATCACACATGTTTATCGAGAAGAAAACACGGTTGCAGATGGTCTGGCCAACATGGGAGTAAATCAAGACATTCCCTGGTTTGAAGGCCTTACCAATGCTCTTATTTCCTTTAATAAAAAAGATTGTAATATGATCATATATTTTAGAAACTTGTAATATTTATTTTAATAATATTTTTTCCTTGGTCATTTTGGGCCAAGTCATCACCTTTTTAAAAAAAATTTAAAAATATATATCACAATTTTTTTTATTTTTCACTCAACATTCCCTAGCATGATGCTCGTTATCTCACTGCTACACCAACAAATTGTATAACCAAACTAACCCACTTGACCATACTCCCGTGATATCTAAACCCATTCAATACCTATTAGTCCTTCCAAATAACAAACTATTCCGACCAACCTACCACACCCAATACAAACTAAAAAATATTAAACATTTTAACATAGGGATGGGAAATTATACCCCATGCATTATAGAGAAGTGTCCAGACCACTCATCTAGGAACATAATCTAGTTGATTATATATCAATATTTAAGTCTATATATAAATATATATATTTACATATATGTTTAAATGATATATTTTTAAATATATTAATATAATATTATTATAAATATATTTAAAAAATTTATTCATGAACACATTTATATATATCTATGTGTGTTTATTGATGTATATTAGTGAGTGGATTTGTGTGTGTGTGTGTATATATATATATATTTTTGTGTGTGTGTTTTTTTGTGTTTGTATTGATTTACGTATGAATGTATGTTTGTGTGTATTTATTTACGCAAAAACACCGAAATTAATTTTAAATTATTAACTAATTATAATTATGTTTTAACTTATAATTAAAAATTAAAAATTAATCATTACTAATGGCTATGTTTTTTTATTACAAATATAGAACTAATAAAGTCTCCCTATTGATTGAGAGCCTTCTCATAGGGTTTCCTTGTTTTAGGATGTCCTTCAAATTCCTTGGATCGGTAGTGTTTCATCGGTGTATCTTCTTACACGATATCAATCACTACCCCTCTTCTAATGATTCCCTTTTTCTATGTTTGCATATGAGTTGTGAAATGGTGCCTAATATAAGAACCTGATAGAATAATATTGCACTGATAGATAAGGAAATATCAATTATTGTTGAAAATTATTAAATTGATGCATTCCTTAAGAATCAAATATCTCTCCTGATCATTATAAAATTTATTATCATTTAGCCTTTAAAACTGATCAACCTAAAAAATGATAAAACATTTATTGTATCTAAATAATTTATTTTCTGTTAGATAAATTGGATATTTTATTTTGATCTCTTGATTATTAAATGTAAACAAATTAAAATATAATTTAAGGGAGGTTTTAGTCCCTTTATAATCAAATTATTTTTATGGGGTATTTTAAAGATTAAGGGGATATTCACAATACCTATTTCTCTACAACACCCTTCAGGATTCAACTTAATGTAATCCACTTTTTTGGTTGATCAAAATGTATTTTAATTAAAATCAATGACCAAATAAGTGATTTTTTGTAATTGGATTGATCAAATCCAATTCACTAGGGGTTCCCCATCCATATCAGAGCGATAAATAGATGTTACGCAACAACTTATGTTAGGCGCATTAATTTCTATAGTGGACTGAAATTCATGGATTTCATTCAAATATAAAAATCTACTCATCTGTTGTTTTATTAATTATTGTATAGGGGTTATTGATAATTAATTTACATTAATGATGATGAATGGATATGGAAATAAAATCTTGAAATATGGAATGTGGTTTCACAAAAATAATCAAAGGACAACATTCATTCCATACAAATAGTAAAACAACGAGATAGGGAGAGACTTTTGAAATCATTATTTATTCATATATATCATGTCTTGAATAAATCCATCATGATAGGGCTATTGGTATTTCCTATAGAACAAAATTTGTATTTGATAATGGAAGATATAAAGAATCATGACATCAGATATGTAACATGGGAAGATATAACTCCCTATGAAAACCTAGTTAATCCCTATTGGGTGAAGGATTATTTCTCGAGGCATATTATGACGCCCCATAATGAAAATAACCCCCCCCCCCTCTTATAAGAATAAGATCTATAATAACCTACCATAACACATCAATGACCAATCTTCTGTTTCACCCTTATACTCCTCCTAACATGATAAAGGCTAAGGTGATCGTTCATTAACTAGATCAAAAACACATTGAATGTGGAAAACTAAAGAGAGGGGAGAATATTTTTCATCTGAGTATTAAATATAATTATTATCCAATAATATTTATGGAGGATCGACAGACCAAAGAGAAGCATACCAAAATGTTGATAGTGGCTAGAGATATTTTTGTTCTTGAATTTTCATAGTCGGAGGCTGGAATAGACTAGTCCCACCAATCCCAATGAAATTATTATATTGTAACTACCATGGTATTGAAAACCAAAGATAAATTGTCTTTCATCATCACTAATGCACACAAAAATTCCCTGAGATGGTTTTCAAGTTAGAAACATTATTAGAAATTAATGGCATATATGATATTGCATGAAAATTTGGTTTTCATGGATACCTTCTCATTTCTCATCAAGGACACTCATATAGAATATGTCATCTCTTGATAGAGGATCTTCAAATTAGGGTTAATCCTAGCTCCCCTAACCACATTGAAACCTCCATTAATCAATGAAACACCATGTCTTTGATTTTCATTTTATTTTTTGACTATCCCTCTTATAAGGAAAAAAGAGAAATATTGAATGCTTCTCAAGATTCTTTGTGAGGATCTTATTGGACCTATCCTTATCGGTTGAGATTTCAATGAAATTTTATTCTAACATTAGAAGAACTGGAATTCTTTCTGTCCAATTCTCAAATAAGATAAATATTGAATGGGATTTTGATTGTGGACCCTTTTGATCCTAGGTATTTAGGAAGCCCATTATCATGGTTATGTGTGATTTTTTAAAATAATCATATGGAAAAAAATGGAGCGATTTCTAGGTCAACTTATTGGACTATCATTTACAAAATTTTCCAAGTGATATATATGTCTCTTTTAACATCTGATGACTACCCAATCCCCATAGATATTTTTCAAGGGTAATGAAAACCAAGTAATGAAAAACATTTCATATTTTAGTTTTTTTGGGTGAAGGATATAGAATACAAAAATTTTATAAGCTCTTATTGGAAGGTGATAAATCCCAATATGGATAAGAATATTGAAAAATTAGAACCTACTTTGAAATTGCGTGGTAATGAAAAATTACACCAACTAAATCAACACTAAAATAGCATTAAAATAATACTGAAAGAGTTATATTATCACATTCCATCTTATACTATGATTATTATAATTTTGAGAATTGAAAAGGAACTAGACGAATCCAATAAAATTAATGAAAGATTATGATATAGACACACATGATAAATACATATTAAATAATGTGGTTTCATTACCTTATACATATACTATAAATCCTCTACATGGTTGAGAAAAAATACCATCACCTATCTCAAAAAACAAGAAGGCTGTATGGTGGAAAAGGGGGAATTCCAGATCTTGTCGTTCATTTTTTATAGGATATTTATAAGGAAGGGAAGTCATGTATTTATTCTAACATATCATTTTGTATTTAGGTAGTTGTTATGGAGACAATGAACCATTATCTAACAAGTGAAATTTCTGATAATGAAATTCTTTTAAATTATAAAAAAAACATAACACCAAAGTACCAAGACCAGGTGGGTTCTATAAATTTTTTTCAAAAAAATACTGGCACATTGTAGAGTGTTATATTATAGACCTAATGAGGGACCATTGTTTTAGGAAATTAATCATCAAGGTGTTAAATGAAACTATAATTAATCTCATTCCTAAGATAATAAACAAATCTATGATTTTAGCTATCATGCCTATTAGTTTTTCCTTATTTTTATAAAAAAAATCTAATATTTTGGTCAACTACATTTGATCTTGGCTTCCCTCTATTAATTTTGAAACCCAGATTTATTTCAATCCCAAATTACCAATGTGGTATAATTCCACTATAGTCCATGAAATTTTTCTCTACTTGAAAACACCAAATTTTTCAAAAATAGTTATCATATTGTGGAAAATGATTTGGAGGCCTATAATAGGGATGAGTTTCCTTTCATCCATTGTTATGTGGAAATGTTGTCTGCTAATATGTTTATTGAGGTCATAATTTATTGTGTCTCTTATATGTTCTCCTGAATTAATATCAATGAAAACCTTTATCTAAAATTTAATCATACTAGGGGAATTTTCATGGTGGAACCTCTATACCCTTTATTTTTTATTTTAATGGATTATGTTTTAATAATTTAATTTAATTAGTAGATATAGAAAACATTCTAAATGGTGAAAAATTTTATAGATGAATTCCTCCCACTTCCCATATATTCTTTTTTTAGGATAGATATAATTCTTCATGGTCCTCTCATGAGTATTAAAACTCTATTTTTCACAAAATCATAATATAAGAGTAGGAATCTATAAAATCAATAAGTTTTATTAGATATTAAATTTTATTCATCTTGGGAGTTTCTTCTATGATAAAGGAAGATAATTGTGAAACCTTGGGTATTTGGGTTGTTCATAAGAATAATAAATATCATGGTCGCTTAATTCTTTTTTGATGATCTAAAATATAGGTCTCTAATATAATTTAGGAAGGGATACAAAAAAATCTATGGAAAGACTTTGAAGAATGTATCTAGTATTTGTGAGGAACCCCTTACTAAGGTAGTGGATCAATCAATATCTAATTATAAAATGTCTTTATTTAAGAACCTTATCATTATTATTTTCCAAATATTTGTTTTCTTGCTCATTTATTCTGGGGAATGAATGAAGTAAGAAACAAACTTTATTTTTTGGATTGGGATAACTATGTATTCCAATAGCATGTGGTGGTATGGGATTTCATGACATTCATATTTTCAAAAATTATCTTCTAGAGAAGAAATGGTGGTGGATAATTCACTACTCAGATTCCATGTTCTCTTATATAATCAAAGGAAAAGTTTACCCTCGTACGGACATTTTCATTTTATAACTTGGCCACCACCATAAGTATTTTTTGGAGAACTCTCTAGGGTTCATTTGATATTCTATAGAAGGTAAATTATTGGAGTATTAGGGCTGGGTCCATGTTAAAGATATGGAGGGTCTCATGGGTCTTCGATAGATTTGAGGTGATGAAAACATTCCAAGTGTTTACTAAATGGAAAATGGCATGGATTATTCCCTCTTTAATGATGTTTGAAATATATATTGTCTTAAAATACTAATGAATTGTTTAATGAAAGATATAAGTGGATTATTTTTATAATCTATTGTATGAAATACGTGCAACAAGATATGTAATTCTATTAATATTATTTCTTAGGAATTTTCATAGTGATATATGGGTATAATATAGCCCTTGAATGAATAACCCATAAGATGATGTGTTTTCAAAGTGTTTTTTGAATCTAGAAACCACACCCACAGTTCGATAATTCTAGTGTAAACCCTATATGCGAATCCTCCATTTAAAATAGTTTCTTAAATTCTTTTATGATGTTGAGGTTCAATATTGCCCCTTATTTTTGGTTGAAATGGAATCTATAATGAATGATATTTTACACTATCAAGGGTATAGGGCTCACTGGAATGCTTGTAACTCAAATGCTGATATCCTTCTGAATATGTTGAATAGTTTTATGAAAATATTTTCAAAATGGTCTTCTTACCACACTATGAATATGGTGGAATCAATTTCAACCTTATGTTGTGTCAGTGAGAATAATTGACTTTGTCTTTAACCTGATTTCATGGCTAGACTAATTTTGTATTGAGCATGAATCATTTTTGAAGGAGATTTGGAATCCTAATGATATTAAGCTTGATAATCCAATTCCAATTTCTCAATTGAGTATATGGTCCCCCCACATATTTTTATAACAATAATTTGGATGTAGATCTATATAGGGGGGTATGTTGGATTGGGTGTTATAATGTTTTATCATCTTGATTGCATTGTTTCAGCTTCTCAAAAATTATTCCTTGCCTTTTAGGATCCACCAGTGGTAGAATCCAAAGACCTATGCACTTGGAGGAGGTTCACCATAAAGAGAGAATAGAAATATGTCATCTTGAGATCATATTATTTTTCTATCATTAATTCTATCAATGCACCAAATTGTGGTCTCTAACCTTTTGTCTTGTTAGTTATGAAGATCCACTCCCTTTTCATCCACATTTTCATTATCTTTTATTAAAAGAAAGGGTCAAATTTTATCTCATTTGATCGCTTCAAGTCTTATTTTTGGTTATTCAGATGTTTGGTTCGAGGATAATTATCATGGAATAATTCTCTTATAATTTCTGATCTCGGATTATTTATTAAAAATCCCTTTCTATTCAAAAAATGTATTTTCGTTTTACTTAATATTACAAAATATTTATCATTTGTAACCAATTATGAATTCCAAATATTAAATATATAATAGTAATTTAAAATTAATAATTAAAATTTCTAAAAAAATAATTACATATAAAATTTTTTAGTAAATTTTAATAATTTTGTTTGTGAACTAAAAAATATATATTAATATTATAGAAAGAAATTAAAATTTTACAATTTCAAAAAGTTTTTGAAAATAATGTCAAAAAACCCATGGATATAATTAAATATATCAATATTTATTTTATTATTAGTGATAGTTTTTTGTATTACCACTAAAAATATTATCATTTATAGACATTTATCATACCTATAATAAAAAAATTCATAAATGTCCCTTTTTGTAATTATTGGGTAAATACGATTCTCAATAAAATAAAAGCTATATGAGATGGATGTTAGGTGTAATAGGTAAGTTAAATCAAATAAATAGAGAGAGATTTAAACATAATAATTAACAAAATATGAATAAGAGTAAGACAGACCATTGATTCCACTTAGTACTACATTTCCATTATTCTTATGGCCACCCTTCTATACTCTTATACCCATTTATAATGCTACCAATATAGTCCATCCCCATATCCCCATTAATTCACTTTAATCCATTTATCACACTCTATTATTATTTCTCTCCTCCTTTTCAGATTGATGCTTTGATATTGATGCCACTATGCATAATGAGAAGAAAGGCATGTAATGGGTCTTTTCACTCCCTTTTAGTGAAGACTATACTTTTGAATAAATCCAATATATTGAATATAAATATGCACATAACTTTTCCACATGTTTATACAATTTTTGTAATTATATTTCCTTGAGTTTGAGATAAATAGAAGGGATGGCGAACCTCATGTGATTGATGTTTTCAGTGAAGGTAATTCAGTTATGGATGGAGTGTAAGGGAATTGGGGGAGGGAGTTTTGTGTATATTATTGGTATAATAAAATAATAATTGTTGGGTTTATAAAGAAGTTGAATTAAAAGGTTATGAGTATTTCTTAAAAATAATAAATATCTAAAAATTGAATAATCATAATAACAATGATTTATTTAAATTAAAGTTAAAACATAATATTGAAATAACCAAATCATTTTAATGAACAAAGTTTTATTATAATTTTTATGCATAAAATTTATCAATATAGGATATCTATAAAATACGATTTATTTTCTTATACCTTTCATATTGGTTCTTATATTTCTGTAATTATGATTATAACTAAATTAATATGTTTCTTGATAAATTTTTTTTTTTTCATATATATATATATATATTATATAAGGATTGAATATAGAATATTTGTAGAAAAATATTTTTTATATTAGATGAAATCACATTGTAATATTGAATATACTATTTTTGTAACTTTTTATAATTAATGTAATTTAATTAAAAGATTTTTCATGAATTTATTAAAAAATTGAATAATAAAACTAATTTGTTTTATTAATAATTAATAAAATGTCCTACAACAAACATGGAGAGAATGAAATATATTTTTTATAAATAAAAAACATTTCAAACATAATATATTTTCATTAATTGCTTTTTTTAATTATAATTTTATTTCTTTTAAAATATAAAATAAATATAATAATAATTTTAATGGAATTGAATTCTTATAGAGACTTTTTATATTCTAATAATTAATGTTATTATTTGGGGGTATCCTCTAGCCATTTAGAACTACTACATTTAATATCCTGAGATACACCATTTATAACAATATTTTTTAAAATTATCTAAATATAGAATTTTTATTTTTATAATAAACTATTTTCAATATCCACAATATAATAATTCATCAAATTTCATAGAGACTAAAAGAATAAAAAATTTAAAATTAATTATAAGGTGTATTATCAAAATAAAAATCATTTTATATCCATTTATTTTTATTTTTCATCTATAATTCAACAAATAGAACTAAAAAAGAAAATAAATAATTTATTTATACTCAAAATGATCCATGTTTTTATTAAAATATAATTATAGGTAATTTATAAATAATAAATACAAAAATATAAACAATTAAATGAAACATAAAAAATAAAAAATGTGAATTTTAATTTAATATAGCTTAATTATAAAATAATACAAGTTTGAAAATATAACATGATTCAATTAACCAATTTTATTTAAATTTAAAATATGAATGATTTTAATATAAAAATTCTTGAAAAAACTAGTAAATAAATCAATATAGTACATTAGTTATTATGTGATTGGATCCAAGTGTAATTTACACTTGATAGAAGTATCTTGGATGTTCAATAATTTGTGACTGACAAAAAAATAAATAACAATAAAAACATAAGAATCCTCTAATATAGAAACTATACAAGAATATAATTCTAGTTACACCATGGTCATTTAGTCATGTCATGTTCAAAGATGAAATATTAACTCCATAACTAGAGACCCTCACCAGATTCACAACATCACGCACATTTAATCTATAATAATTTCATATAATCGGAGAATATATGCGATAATATAATGACACAATGTTCTATTGGTTGTTACCAGTATAATCTTAAATGATTGTTTGTCTAACCTAACCCCTCAATTTATTTATTATTGTGGATTATTAGCGAGCTAAACTTTGAAACTTATAACCCAACCATGTTGGGTGGCCCAAAACTTATCCCAATGATTAGGATGGGCAGTAATAATATAGGATAGGTGAGGCCCAACCATGTGTCCTAGTCCATCATTTTGTAAAATCCAAAATCATTTCATTATAGAAATATATGTCCCCACTCAAAAAAATGACTATATCATATTATCATTATCTAGTTATACCTCATTGTAAAACACTAAACCTTCAATGTGTTCTATCAAAACCTGAATTTCAAAATACTAATGGATTTTCCTACAATGTTTTTATGTCCCATAAATTTATGATTTAAGTCAATTTTATTTACAAATCACAATGATGAAATATTCAAATCCAACGAAAAAATATCTATGTTCCACTTTTTATATTTTATGTAATTATTTATTTTCATCATAAATGGATCTTATTGTGTAAATTTCCATAATATTGTTTTATTTTTTATTGATTATAACACAAATAGATATTTATATGGGAAATTTATTCCACTTATATAAATTATTTTAATGAAATAATTTTCTATACATGGATGTGTTCTATGTGGGGTCTGGTGATGTTTGTGAAAATGTGTGATTATGATAATCCCATATTTATCCTATAATCTATGTTAAATTAATGGATATATGTAGGGATTGATGGTGCTGAACTATTTCATTATGAAATGAAGTGATTCCCCAATCCCCGAAAACATTAAGGTAGTTTCTGTTGGGTCAATAACTAATATCATAAGAGGGAAACAAATTGGGTAGTTCATCGCCAATGTAGAGAATAGCCTGTTAAAACAGTTGGTGGCAAATAAGCCCAATAAAGCCTATCTTGAAAACTTACCTTAATATTACCCTATAATTAAATTTTGGAAGGTAATAATTAAGACTAATTCATCTTATTTTATATATTATAAATGAATGCAATTAATGGAATACAATTTTGAATAAATTTATGGATATTTTTTATGACTATAAGAACAATAAATCATACAACCTAGAACATAAAATACAAAAGCTAAAACATACTCAACCATTTGTGATAGTAACTCCATATATAATGATAGAAACTTCTATAGAATCACAATATTTTAAGATTTTACATATCTAATCAGATATAAAAAATACATAAGATGAATAGACCTTATTGACAACTAAGATAGTGGAAAGTCTTTAGGACATATTGTCCCCAAAATATGGAGTATGAGAACAGTCCCTAAAAATAGAACCCTCATCAGATAATGAGTCACAATATGTTTGAATAAGTTATATCCACTTGAATGAACTCATCTATGGATACTAATATATATATAAACCAAAACTTTATATTTATCATCAAGAATAATATCATAGAGGTTGAGGAGGTTTGGGAAGATGATTATGGGGTAGAACTGAATGAATGATGCTCATTTGCACTGAACCCAATTTAATAGTTGATATATAGAGGCTATAACTCATGTGATCCCAATAAGAGCACCAATATAATCCGAAATATTCTACGTCGCATTCAAATGAAATTATATAATAGGATTTGATATATGGTATCTAAATATATTGTAAATATTAATATGTGTGAATATCAGCTAGACATAACCCTATAATTAGAAAAATGACCCTAAATTATACTTACAAACAAGAATCAACTACACAAGAAAGCTTAACACTTAATCCTTAGGATATTGAACAACCTCATGATGGGAAATGTAGGACCCTAGTTTAGAAGATTAATATCTTGAGATAAATTTTTATTGGACCAGCTAAACTAACATTCCTAAATTCACTACACCTCTTGATAGAGCTCAAGGAAGGACTTGTTGAGGGCCTTTTATTACCAAAATAGTTTATGATAATGTCTCTATAGATGAGTAATATAAATCATGTTTTTGATATATTGAATGAATCAAATTTGTTTCATTCAATAAACATGACCATGAAGATATTATACATGGGCATATTATGTCCTTGTATGTGCCTAAATAGTTAAATTATACAAATACTCATTGATCCTTGATCAAAATTAGTTCTAAAATCAAACTCAATCCAGTATGTCCCCATTATAATTTTTGTAATAATGTGATTATCATATCTCCCTCTATCTGATTCGTTTAAGGTTATGATAAGAGAAGGAAGAAACTACCTATGAATCTTATTCTCAACACCAAGTTATGGGACCTCATCTATGACCCTATGTTCATAGTGGTCCATCTAGACAATGTATTTTAATTCTATATCATGAGGTTCTGGATTCATATGCACATAAAAGTAACCATTTCGTACTATTATTTTTTATAATAATCCATTAATAGATAGGTTGGGTTAATAAATAGTGGTATTATTCATTTTTTCTCTTCATATTCCCAAAATAACGATATAGATTTCTGTAAAAGAAAATTAAACCAGCTTCTTTTTAAAAAATCCATCTAAATAACTTACCTATGGGAACTAAAATCCACTAATGTTATCCATGGGGAAAAATAAACAGTGAAATTGTGTTTCCTATTCACTGGATCAAGGTGAAAACAAAAAATCTAAGAACTTATTTCTTCATGTGCATCCTATTAAAAAATAAATGAAAATAGAAATTAAATTCCTCTTAAAAAATTCTCAAGTTGATACCCCCGCCATTAATCTTATGTAGATTAAGAAGATGTTGGATATTAACTTTATTATGGAGAATATTTACCCAGAACATATATATTTGAATACCATTATAAAAAATAGATACAACATACTTACAATAATCATCATTAAAATAGGCCTCAACCATCAGATAAAGAATAAAAGAGATTTTCTATGAATACATGCCCATTTTCACATAATATCATTTATATCATCTGATGAAATCCATGTAGAGGAATGATGTGATTTCTAGGGAGATGAAAAAACATTAAAAAAAATATCCAAACATCAACTACTAAATTATAAGGGTCTAAATAATACTCATCCCATGATTGAGAAATGGGATGAAGAATAAGATGGTCTTAGATATTCCCTTCATTTATTTTAGCTATGTGTTTCATGTTGAAGCTAGTTTCCTATAACCAACTATGTGTAGATTAGATTTCTTGTATTTTCAAAAAGTGAAAATAAATTAAAATATCTTATTATATATCATTTATATTTTTCATTGAAATTAATTTAATAATGTCTCAGAGAATATGTCACCTTGAAATGGGAATAAAACCTCTTTACAATGATGAGAACCTTGAAATTCCCTCATAGAATTCTTAAAAATTATTCTTTTGGTAGATAACATTATATTATGGGGAACATACTATGTTTCTGTCAATTGTGGTTACTCCGAAGAAGATAATACATCATGTCAAGATGTTCACCCTTAGAAATCTCCAAGATAAGATACTATGAGAGAATCCCTGGTAATAGGAATTCCACATGATTATGTGTCGTTGGATATTCCTATATACAAGAATCTGTAATGATACATGGACATTAAGATTTTTATTAATGTATATCATGAATCTCACACTTAGACGTATTGTCATAAAACATAATGAGAAACTTTATTTTGATGTTAGGCATATTGTTGGTGTCACAAAAGACATTTTGTTAAGGACTAAGTTAAGGAAGGATCTGTCCCTTCCATATTTATAGAAGATGTTATCAGAACACTTTGATTGAAATAGAACAATCATATTAAATTCAATGTCCATGATGTAATAAATATTTTAATTTAGGAATTCATAGGAATACATATCAATCATATAGGTTGATGATATTTTTGTGAAACCTTTGTGTTGAGATATCATAAGAAATTGATGTTATTACATAGTGATTATTCATATATGGTTGTTGTCATTGCAACATGCCGTCTACCTCTATGGGTTCCTTGGTCAATTTGTAGATAGTTATCTAAGACTTCCGGAAATACTACCAAATTCTAATGAAAAAGAGTCCAAAAGGGTCACACACAATGTGTTTTCTTTTATATCAATTAAATATTATTTTTATATAAAAAGAGGAATAAATCTTATTCTCTAGATGTATAGTTAATATTTCATTCAATAATTATTAAATGATCACAAATATTAAATAAGTACCTACTCATAATTTAATTTATTAATTATATGAATATATAATATTTATTGGAATTATTTAAATATCAGAGAATAATTTTTGGATCATAGATATAGGATCACTACTTTGGTTCCTCACTAACCAATGCTGCTACACCAATTGAGTTAGAATGATTAACACCTTCAGTTAATAAATATATAAACTTCATTGTAATAATTCTTATTTATCTAAAATTATATATATAATTATTGTGAAAGGTTCTTCTCATGGTTATATAATTTTCTTCATCAAAATTATTTGAAGAAAATTCATTGGCTATAATGTTTATGTCATGTACATTCCTAATGTTCCATCAAAACTGACAATAACGGAGTTGGCCATAGGACCAATAAACACTTCTCCTATATTTATAGTCATTAATTGGTACCAAAGGGGTCACATTATTTTTATAGTAATTTATTTTACTATTGATCATTATACAATAATAAGTTAGATAAAATTTCAAGAATTATACATTTTGTATCCAATCATCATGTTCTATTGTTCCTCTTATTAGTTACTCAATTATATTAAAGATATTGGTAATATATTAAATATTAACATATCCCAAGATCTTATGTGAAGATTATAAGAATTACGATGGGTTAACATATGGTTACATGATGTGTAATCCTCTTTCACAAATTATGTAACCTTATTTATTGCAACAGTAAACCTATATGGATTTCGGGTCATCGTGTAATGAATACATACAATATGTATTAAAAGAATATAATGTGACCAGCAAGGGTGATACCTTCTTTTTTCGGACCACACTATTAATATATTAAATACATTCCATGTTTTCAACATGTTTTCATGGATGAAAACATAAGGATGAGACGCATCATGAAATTAATATTATGTTTGTATTTAAAACATGATTCCTATGGGATCACATCCATGAAACTTTATTTACACACAATGTATCCTTCTTACATGTATTGTTCCTAATAGATGTCAATGATAAGTACATTCCAATTTTTTAAGTGCATTCCATGAACATCCATTGAAAACAATTATAGGACTTAGGTATATCCTTCATACACTGTTTACATTAAATGGATACAAGAAAATATTAAATTTTATTAACTAATCCATTAAACATAATAGACCTATATTATATGAGTTGTTAAATTGAAAATACGTGTTGATAGTTATTTTTTATATTATATTAAATTCCAAATAAATTCTTTTTATTATTCGACACTATAAGTAATTAATAGTAGCTTCAAACCAAAGATATAGCATGCAATAAAAAGTACATACATTATAATTTTATAGTATTTTGTGTGCCATTAATTTGATAGTACACACCATGAAATTACAACACATGTCATGTATATAATATATTTTTTGAGTGAATTATCTATAACAAGGACCATACATGGTATTTCATACTAGTAATCACCCAGTTTATTCCATATACAAAGATGTGTAATTTTTTATTAATTTTTAAATAAAAATGGTTATAATTTATAAAATAGTCACAAAAAAATGGGAATACCTAGGAAAATTGTACATAACAAGATAAAAATAATTTATTTACTAATAATACAATTAAATGGATTAACTCACCATAATTTTATCTTATCAAAGAATAAATTAAAATAAATTTAAGCTAATTTTATTAAATTCATAGTTGTTACAATTGTAATACAATTCATGATCCTAGAAGATAACTATGTAGGTTTTAGTTTCATTTAATTTAATATTATTACATGGACACACAATAATTTATTATTAAATTAAATATGATGGACACCATGTCATACCTCCCTCCTTTAATATGTAGAACCCATGTATACAATGTTATGTTACATAATTTCACTTAAACAATATTTTGGTTCCCCTAAAATTCAGGTGAGAATTATGACATATGTAATAAAATAAGTATTTTAATGACGATAGATTCATTTCATGTTGGATCCAAGGGAGAGGTTTTCCAAGATGGAAATGAAATGAAACCAACTTTGATGATATATATGTGGATAGTTGGAATGATACAATTATATCCATGACTAGAATAAGTAATTTTAACCTATGATCATAGGTTTATTTATTTTCCACTAAATAATTAAAATATTATTTACTCACATGATCACATCATTTATTTATTTATTTTATTTCACTATTATGCATGATTATTTTTGAAATCAAGACCACAATCCCATAAAAATATAAAATGACCCCAAAATGTGTCCTAATGCTATTGGTGGTGTCTTGACCGACCATGGGATGCCTTTTATCAACCTTGGGACCCCAGGGAATCACTTTAGTGTGATAGTGACCTTTTATCATATTTTTTTAAAGAAAGGAAAATGTAACCAAAGAATGTAACACCTAAGTAAAATAATTTTACTTTTGTCTACATAAACGATATCTTATACTATAAATAATCATTTTAAATATAAAAATATTTCCTACATCATAGTATTTATTTTATAATTTTTATACATTAAATAAATTAAATTATTTATGACATCCTGGTGATGCAGTGATTACCTCATTAATGAGCGATTTAAATAAAATGAAAAGATAATGTAAAATATAAGACTTACACTTAGAAAAAACCTATTGTATGAGTATATTTAGAACCCTTATCTCCTTATCCTTGAAATATATCAATGTGGGACCTTTAAAATACGAAACTCTTTTTAAACTAAAGTAAACTTTCTTGACTTTCAATGAGTGCCCCTCCTCTCCTCTTCTAAAAGGCCCCCACCTCTACCTCCTTACCCACACCTCTCAAGCCTTTTTCTCGTCCAAGACCAGCCCATTTCATCTCTACACATCCCTATCTTCATCATTGAAGCCTCAACTTAGGCAGAAATCACTTCAAGGAACCCTTTTGGTTCAATCCAAAAGGAGTTTCCCGATTTAAAGGTAATGTCTTCTCTTATGTTCTTTTGTTTTATTTTGCTTCTCCAACCCCCTAAACTCTTTTTATTCCTTTATTTTGTAACAAAATAAGTATCTTAAATATACTTGGATGTTTATATAATAAGTATTAGAGCTACACTTACACACACATCTGTCTAATGGTTAAAGAACATAATGTTTCTGTGGATGGTGAATTACTGCCTCACGAAATGATGATTGTTCAAGATTCTTTTAACACCTTTAAAGGTGGACATTATGATGTCACTGTATTTTATATATGATATATATGGTATTTATGTTTTATATATGCTTCTGTATTTTATATTAAAATCTTACCTTTATTCTTTTCATGTTTTGCAAATACGATAATTTAATATGAGGAAGTGTGGACTACCGCCCCCTCAAGTGATGTGACTCGTTCAAGAAATACATGGAATGTATAAAGAATTAAATTAATGAACTTATATGACCTATATAACATATATATTATACTTTAATTATAATATATATATACCTATCAATTATTTTTAATTCCATTAATATGATAAAGAAATGAAAGTAGCATTCATGCGTACGTACGGCCTACCGTCTCCATGAACGTTGCATTTCTTTTCTTTTTATCTCCAACTATTATGGAATAGTATAAAATGTATATTTACTAGATATATATGAAACTAAAATCATTAATACTATTCTGGAGATTATGTACTTATAATTACATGGACGATTCTTTTCAAACAAGTTCATTTTTGACTCATGTACCAAACATCGACAAAAACATTTGATATGAACTCACATAATTAACTAATTATTATAATATTATAATATGTGATATGAATTGAATAATAAACTTTAAATGAGGTCCTTAAGAAATTATAAATTGAAAAAAGTTTATTATTCAGGAATATAAAGAAACGAACAGGACATGTCGGACTTGAGGTAAGGGATCCAACCTCTCTTGTACTTTTTAAGTGCTCTCTTTTATGTCATTTCTTTTAAGCTCATCTTTATTATGTTTGGGGATGTTATTTTATATTACTCATTCTGTAATTTTTATGTTTATATTATGATAGACCCTATTTGATCTCATAAATCCATTTTTGGATGTTTTAAGTGTGGCCGTTAGGCTATCGAGTTTTCGTAAGGGATTTTTCATCTCACTTGTTATTCCTGTGAGATTCATGGAACATTTTCCACTAATTATATTTTTTTGGTGTATGTAGTGCCCATTATTTTACTATTTATATAATATAATATCAATTATGGGTATTTACATCTTCATTGTATGACACTTCTTTCATGTGGTGTACGTTTCGAAAGTTGCCCAAATCGGAAAGGGAACCTTTCACACTCCTCTTTTTAAAAGACTTATTTTGTTATGTCTTTTAATTTACATATTTTTATGTTGGGATATATTCTTATATATCCTTATTGATGTAAACTTTATGTACATGTGATGAGATACCATTTTCTCTCTCATCAACTAATTTTATGAATTTTAAAATGACTCCATTAGGCTGTCGAATTTTACCAAGGGAACATCTTAACCCAATTTTGATTTCTTTAGGTTCAACATGTAGTTATTAAATATGTCATCCTTTGAATATTTGTGAATGACCATTGATTTTTTTACACGTAATATCCACTTATATTGTGTGTATTTATATTTTTCACACATAATTATGAGATTGATTTATCCTTAATTTAAGGATACCTTCTTTATAAGGGATTTCATCTCATTTTACATTTCTATTGAGACTTCATTGTTGTTATGCACCAGTTCACTGTTATATGGTGTATATACTATCCTTTGGAATATTATATCATGAATCCCTTTATTCTCATGAAATTATAAAGTTCTAATTAAATGTTATTCCTCAATTATTGTATTCAATTGTCTCTCATTTTGTTAAAACCCCTCTAACTAAAATATAGTTTTACATGTTTTAATGATTTATTCTTATAAATATTTCTCATCAATATCAGTGTTTCCAAAATGGCTTTAGGGATTTATATAAATGGATATAAATGGTTTAAAATGTTAAAATATTCACGTTGGTATGGGACACTTTGAGTCAAAAATCTCCTTATTAAATGTTTTAAATGGTTTTTTGAATGGATTCATTATTTCAATATATTAAATTGTTATATTGTTATTGAAATGTGGGAATGTTATCTTTCCTTTATGCTTAAGTAATGTGCTATGATTATGTTTTGTTTTTTGGGAATTTTTTATGAAAATGGGTGGTTCTGTGATAAACTAAGGGTGGGTGAGCCCGATATAGCTCTCCAATGCATTGGGTAACGCAAAGGGGTAACACGCTAAGGTTTCTCAAAAGAGATTTAGGTAATATATTGTGATGGTTATTCCAAACATAACCATGAGGGTTACTCCCTACGTAAGAATGTTATGAATGCCACAAGTTACCTTTATGTATTATGATTTCTATGATTTATTCATGATTTCATGAGGTATGTTAAATTTCTTATGCTTTATGAGTAAAGTATGATTTCATTTATTCTTATGTATACATGGACTAATTTTTTCTTTCCGTATTGTTATAACCCTTATAAGCTTTTTATGCTCATCCCAAGTTTTTTTGAAATGTTTTTCACAGGACATAAAGTTGAATAGGGTCAAAGATGGGATCAAGGAAATGTCAGGCTGTCTAAAAAAAGGAACTAGACATGACTCTTTTGTTCAAGAGTTTTTATTTTTGTGAAAAAAAATGGAAGTTGGGTTATAAGGCCCCAGCCTTAAACCTTACTTAATCATGAGTTATTACAAGATTACACATTGAGGATCTTTTTAGGTTTAGAGTTTTAGATAATTAGATTATGAAACTTGCATTACATTCCACATTTAAACAAAGTGGTTACATAAAATATAGTATTCATTTTTTCCTATCAACGGAAACATATTTAGAATAAAACATGGATTCTTTCTTGAAACATCCTTGACACTATCATCATATCATGTACCGTTCCCTTGACCTGTGAAAAACATTTCAAAAACTTGTGATGAGCATAAAAATCTCAGTAAGGGTTATAAAAAGTATGGAAAGGGAACATTAGTACATTTTTACATAAGAATGAAATCATACTTTACCCATAATACATAAGCACTTTAACATACCTCATAAAATCATGAATAAATCATAGAAATCATAAGGCATAAAGGTAACTTGAGGCATTCATAACATTCTTACATAGGGAGTAACCCTCTTGGTTACGTTTGGAATACCCATCACAATATATTCCCTAAATCCCTTCGTAGAAACCATAATGTTTAACCCCTTTCCGTTACCCAATGTATTGGAGAGCTATATCGGGCTCACCCGCCCTTAATTTATCACGGAACCACCCATCTTCATAATAATTCCCAAGAACCATAACATAATCGTATCACATAATACATGCATAAAGGAAACATAACATTTCAGCATTTCAATCACAAGATATCAATACAACACATTGATATAAAAAACATTATGAAAACCATTTTCAATACCAAAATAAAATAAAAGTAAAACATGGTATTTATTTTTCATTTTAAAAAAAGGTATGTCTTGTAGAGGAATCCGAAACTCAAATAATGGTCACGGTGGCGGAGAGGTCGTTGTCGCCGCATACGTATGACAAAAAACATTCCTTTTTTCGTTTAGTAAAATGCTTCATATAAAAAATATTCCTTTTGAATAAGAATAAAAGTAAAAGGGGTTTATACACCGTATAAAAGAAAGTTGTGTATAAAAAAAAATATGCCTCAATGAAAGGAGATTGAGACGATGTCCATTACAAAGACGGTATCCTTGGATTAAGGATAAATCAATTACATAATTATGTGTGACAAACGAATACACCAAATATACATGGATATTAATTGTAAAAAAATCAGAGGTTATTCAAAAATATTCATAGAACGATATAATCAAGGAGTAAAAGTTTATCCCAAAGAATCAAAATTGGGTTAAGAAGTTCCCTTGCAAATATTTGACAGCCTAACGGCGTCACTACAAAATTCAGAAAATGAGTTGATGAGAGATAAAAAGTGTATCTCATCACTTGGACATAAAATTTACATCAATGAGGATATATATGAACATATCCCAACATTACAATATGTAAATTAAAAGACCCAACAAAAGAAGTCTTTTAAAAAGAGGAGGGTGAAAGGTTTTCTTACCGACTTGGGTATCTTTCGAATCATACACCCCATGAAAGAAAGACAATACAACATTGATGTAAATACTCATAAAAGAAATTATATTACACAAAGAGTAGAATAATTTTAAGTACATATACCACTCAAATGAAATGGTGGAAAATGTAGCATAATTCTCACAGGAATAAAAGTGAGATGAAAAATCCCTTACGAAAACTCAGCAGCCTACCAGCGCCACTTAAAACTTCCAAAAATGGATTGATGAGATAAAATAGGGTCTCTCATCATATTAACATAAAATTTACAGAAAGAGGAATGTAAAATAACATCTCCTAACATAAAAAAGAGGATCTTAAAAGAAGTGACATAAAGAAGAGTACTTAAAAAGAAAGGGAGAGGTTGGATCTCTTACGAATATTCAACAGCCTAACTGCACCACTCATAACTTCCAAAATGTATTGATGAGAGAAAATAGGGTCTCTAATCATATTAACATAAAAAAATTACAGTAAGAGTAATATATAAGAACATCCCAATCATAATAAAGATGAACTTAAAAAAAAATTCATAAAAGAGTGTACTTAAAAAGAAAGAGAGGGGTAGGATCCCTTACCTAGGGTCCGACTTGACACGATCGTTCTTTAACCTCTTGAATAATAAACTTGAGTTAATTTCTAATTTCATAAGAACCTTTTTCAAGTTCATTATTCCTTTTATATCACTTAATACCATTCTATTAATACTATGTAATTATTTAAGTTTATAATGGTCGTTTTGTAGATCATTGCTACTTGAGTCAAAAATAAACTCTTTATAATTACAATTTTTTCACGTGGTAAAATATATATTATATCCAGAATTTAATTCATTATTTAGATATCTTATATATCATATATATACATTATATACATGCATTTATAATATTACATAAAATTTAGATGTAAGAAATGAAATGCACCGTTCATGAAGACAGTAGGTCGTACGTACGCATGAACGCTACTTCCATTTCTATTTCTTATTTAATGGAATTAAAACATAGTGATAAATAATACTATTATAATTCCAGTATGGTATCATATATAATATCATTAAATCTATCCTTTATTCCTACCAAATATGGTATTAACGAATGAAATCACTTTGAGGGGGCGGTAGTCCGCACTTCCTAAAATGAAGATATCACGTTTAACCATAATGGAAACCATAAAGGTATGCCATAAATGAAAAATATAGAATCTTAATTAAAACATAAACATATAATATATCATATATAAATATAGTGACATCTTAATTTCCACCTTTTAGGGTGTTAAAAGAATATTGAACAATCATCATTTCGTGAGGCAGAAATTCACCATCCACAGAAACAGTATGTTCTTTAACCATTAGATGTAGGTGTGTGTAATTGTAGCTCGAATATTTCTTATAAAAACATAATAGTATATTTAAGATACTGGATTTGTTATAGAAGAAATGAATAAAAAGATTTTAGGGGGTTGGAGAAGCAAAATAAAACAAAAGAACACAGGTGAAGACATTACCTTAAAATCGGGTATCTCTCTTTGATTTGAGCTCAAAGGCTTATTTGGGAAGAATTCTGCCCAGAGTGAGGCTTCTAGGAGAAATATAGGGATGTGGAGAGAGACAATTAGCAGGGTGTGGCCGAGACAAAGTCTTTATAGGTGTGGGTAAGGTGGTAGAGGTGGGGGACTTTTATAAGAGGAGAGGAGTGGCACTCTTGGAATGTTACAAATTGTTACTTTATTTTCAAATGCGTTTCGGATTTTAAAGGTCCCACATTGATGTATTTCTAGGATAAGGTGGTAAGGGTTTTAAATATACTCATCCAATAGGACTTTGACAAGTGTATGTTATAGTTTTAACATTATCTTTTCATTTTATTTTAATCCTTTATTAATGAGGTAATCACTGCATCATCATGATGTCATAAATAATTTAAGTTATTTAATGTCTAAAAATTATAAAACAAATATCATGATGTAGGAAATATTTTTAGCTTTTTAATTAATATTTATAGTAAAAAATATGACTTTTATAACCCCATTTAAAAATTGTTTTAGTAAAACAACTCATTCTTGTGACATTTTTATTTTAACATTAAATAAAAAGTTATTTATGTCATTTTCCAACCAAAGTGGATCCATGGGGTCCCCAAGTTGACACATGGATTGTCTTGGTCAGCCATGAGACATCCATTGAGGGTAGGAAATGTGTCTAGGTCATTCCATTTTATTAAAACATTATTTTTACCTTAAATTACACTAATTACCTCTAATTGCGATTAAAAACATAAAAGTTACTATTCACGGAAAAAATTATTTTAATCCCATTGAACCATATTTTACATCCTAATAACAACCATGTATGTCAGATTTTTGAAATTCAAATCACAGAAGTGGTAAAGTTTCATTTAAATGAAAAATCAGTTTTTAAACTACCACTTAGTGGTTTAACTATTCATCAAAAATTGAAGTTTTTCAGAAAAATACCAAAAATTCACCCTAAGCTATATTTGATATTCCGAATTCAAAAATGATGTCTATTTTACAAAATTCAAAAACATATCTGTTTCATTAATTAATTTAATAATTAATTCCCGTGGTCAAAACAAATAGCGTGTTTTTAAGAAACAATATCTATTAAAAGATTGACACTAGTTTAAGCCAAATTTCAAAGTGAAATTAATTCCAATGATGACCATTAGATTAAATGGTAAAAATATATTATAAATACACTCTAATATAAATTAAAAATATAATCTATCCCTATAAATAAATCAGATTAAAATGGGGTTTTGAATTAAAATGCAACATTTTCAATAAAAATGTTCTTTATCAGAAAAATAACAAAATTTTACACAAAGTAAATTTTGATGTCCATATTATAAAGAAGGATTTTATTTTGTCAAATACAAAATATAAAATTTTCAAAAGTATATTTAAAAAGGTTTATCCCTCAAAAGGTGGTTAATCTACCTTTTAAATAATATTAGAAGATTTATGCTTAAAATTGGATTCATTTTCATTTTAAGCCTCCAACATTTGTTGGATAAAAGTAAAAATATTTGAAAAACATATATAGTCATTTTTTAGTTACTTACATTCATTCCCGCCATTACAACGTCTAGGCGTTAACTACATTTTAAAATAATATTATTTTATTATTAGAGTGCAGCGTAAGATTTCAAAGAAACTCGTTGTTGCGTATTGGGTACGCCCTCAAGCACGACATTCCATTTAAAGTAATATTAATATTTTATTGAAAAATATGGATAAATATGAAAATGTCATATTATTTATTTACCTGGGGTGTTACATCCTTCCCCCTTTTGGGAATTGAGTCCTCGCAATTTTAAAATTGGGCTTCAAAGCTTCATTGAAAATCCCACATTGGATGAAGAGTCGATAAAACAATCACATTAAAAGAAAGAAAGAGAAGTACAGAGGTCACCTGAGTTAACCCATACTAGGATTACATGTAGGAAAACATAGATGTGGATGAAAAAAAAGGGCCATGTTCTAAGGGAGAGTGATAGAAAACATGTTTAGGAGAAAGTTAACCACAAGAAAATCACAAACCTGTGGTGGGTTAAACGGTATTCAATTCCCCAGTAGGAAAAGTTAATAGACAACATTTTTGCTTTAAGTTACTTTTCATTGAGGAATTTTTTTTATCTTAAGGAAACATACTTACTTGTCATGTTGACTTTCAACTTTTACTAGATTTCTTACACAAACTCATACTTTTCCTAAATGATGAGTATTTAAGAAGACTTGTTCACATTAAGAGTACTATAATCAACTTCTTGAGAATCACCTAATCCACAAAAGAGAACTATATATTTCCCATATCTTTAGACCCTTACCAAAACCAAAGTTGTTAGGACAAGATCAGTTAATCCAGAAAAGGATAACCCTTTATAAAAAGAAAATCTATTGTTAAGCTCCAAAATTTGTCCAACAAAACCCAAAATTCAACGAGGACCATTTGATAAACAATTTGTCCATAAAATTCTTCAAATTAAACCAAACTAAGATCGAAACCCAAATATTTGAAGGATTTAGTCACATAGTCATCCAAGGTATAAATTAACACTTATCTCTAAATAACATCAGTTGCTCTAAAAGTCTCTTATTAAAATGTAATTAACCTAATCACATATCCTCGATGATAGGTTAATAATTTCCATAGATAACCCAAAATCAACTTACTCTTAATTCATAAAATCATCTAACTAAAAATAATAAGTCATACTAACCAGGGACTTCACGTAGTCCAGTGGTAGGCGATAAATACCAGTCGCACTTTGGTTGTGGGTTCGATTCCCGCAACATTGTCTGACATGACAGGTTGTCACATGGTCTGTGTGTTGTCCTTTTTATAATACTTAAAACAACCCTAACATGTTTTAACCTCAATAGTTTACTTATACCTCTCACTTTCAACCAAATTCATTACGATCTCAACTTTTTAATTCGTGAAGTCTTATTTCACCACCATAATATAAAATGATTCACAAAATGAATAACAGCACACCATGATCATGACGTCCACTCGGTTTCATCGTCATCTTGTTCACGTAGGTAGAAGTCCCGTGCATTACAAAAATGATTTAGAGATCCTTCAAAATCATTTCCTTCCTCCATCCAAATACACCTTGTACAACATGGGTCATAGGGGTGTTCACAGAAAAACAGTTTTGGAAAATAATCATGTATGACATATAATTCCAAGACATCTGATAAAACATGGTTTCTATAAAATAGTCGGATAGAATTTGAGTTGAAACTTTCTATTATTGGTCCTTTTAAAATACCATAAGTATGTGCTGAGAGACTATATTTTAAAAGAAAATATAAATAAGTTGTGAAAGGGTCTCCTTCCTCAGCACCATTTTTAAAATCATAATATGCTTCAAATTCTTGTGATAAGGTAAAATATTTGAAAATACCTTGATAATATTTACCTTTCTTGAAAAATATGAGAATATTGTGAAAATAGTATTTTTCTAAATACAACCCATGACCCACGATGATAACGTGGTATAGTGGAGGTTTTTGATATCTCATACAACTGCTTGAAAGTGAGTTGTATGCTAGAAAAAGTTTCACAATCATCCGAACATGACATTGCAATAATTATTGCAAACATGTCATCAAAAATAGATAGGAATGTCATTTGATATCCTCCTCCTTCCATTCGTAACTAACTTTACTTGACCTGAAAAAATATATAATACAAGGATTTAACTGAAATAATAGATATAGGGACTAACCATGTGTCTAACAAAAACTCCTAATCCCTAAAGTTGTCTAAACTGACCTCTGATACCAACTATAAGGTCCCACCCTTAAACATTAATTAATATTGAGTTATTACAAGATTACACATTGAGGATCTTTTCAGCTTTAGAGTTTTAGAGAATTAGATCATAAAACTTGCATTACATTCCACATTTAAACAAAGTGGTTAAATAAAAGATAGTATTCATTTTTTTCCCATCAACAGAAACATATTTAGAATAAATCATGGATTCTTCTTGACACTTCCTTGACACTGTCATCATATCATGTACCATTCCCTTGACCTGTGAAAAACATTTCCAAAACATGGGATGAGAATAAAAAGCTCAGTAAGGGTTATAAAAAGTATGGAAATGAAACATGAGTACATATATACATAAGAATGAAATCATACTTTACCCATAACACATAATCACTTTAACATACCTCATAAAATCATGAATAAATCATAGAAATCATAAGGCATAAATGTAACTTGAGGCAGTCATAACATTCTTACATAGTGAGTAAGCCTCTTGGTTACGTTGGGAATACCCATCATAGTATATTCCCTAAATCTCTTCGGAGAAACCTTAACGTTTAACCCCTTCGCGTTACCCAATACATTAGAGAGCTATATCGGGCCCACCCGCCCTTAGATTATCACAGAACTACCCGTCTTCATAACAATGCCCAAGAACCATAACTTAATCGTATCACATAATACATGCATAAAGGAAACATAACATTTCCACATTTCAATCACAAGATATCAATACAACAAAATGATATAAAAACATTATGAAAACCATTTTAAATTCCAAAATAAAAGAAAAGTAAAGCATGGTATTTATTTTTCATTTTTAAAAAATTTATATCTTGTAGAGGAGGCCGAAACTCAAATAATGGTCACGGTGGCGGAGAAGTCGTTGTCACTGCATACGTACGACAAAAAAATTCATTTTGTCGTTTAGTAAAATGCTTTGTATAAAAAATATTCCTTTTTAATAAGCATAAAAGTCAAATGGGGTTTATACACCGTATAAAATAATGTTGTGTATAAAACAAAATATGTCTTAATGAAAGGAGATTGAGACGATTCCCTTACAAAGACGGTATCCTTGGATTAAGGATAAATCAATTACATAATTATGTGTGACAAACGAATACACAAAATATAAGTGGATATTAAGTGTAAAAAAATCAGAGGTTATTCACACATATTCATATAACGACATATTCAAGGAGTACAAGTTTATCCCAAAGAATCAAAATTGGGTTTAGAAGTTCCGTTGCAAAAATTTGACAGCCTAACGGCGTCACTACAAAATTCAGAAAATGAGTTGATGAGAGATAAAATGGGTATCTCATCACTTGGACATAAAATTTACATCAATAAGGATATATAATAAAATATCCCATCATTACAATATGTAAATTAAAGGACCCAACAAAAGAAGTCTTTTAAAAAGAGGAGGGTGAAAGGTTTTCTTACCGACTTGGGTATCATTCGAATCATACACCCCATGAAAGAAGTAAAATACAACATTGATGTAAATAATCATAAACGAAATTATATTACACAAAGAGTATAATAATGGGAAGTACATATACCACTCAAAGGAAATGGTGGAAAATGTAGCATAAATCTCACGGGAATAAAAGTGAGGTGAAAAATCCCTTATGAAAACTCGACATCCTAACGGTGCCACTTAAAACTTCAAAAAATGGATTGATGATATCAAATAGGGTCTCTCATCATATTAAAATAAAATGTACAGAAATAGGAATATAAAATAACATCCCCCAACATAACAAAGAGGATCTCAAAATAAGTGACATAAAGAAGAGTACTTAAAAAGAAAGAGAGAGGTTGGATCTCTTGCGAAAATTCAGCAGCCTAACGGTGCCACTCAAAACTTCCAAAATGGATTGATGAGAGAAAATAGGGTCTCTCATCATATGTACATAAAAATTACAGTAAGAGTAATATAAAATAACATCACAATCATAATAAATGTGAGCTTAAAATAAATTACATAAAATAGTGTACTTAAAAAGAAAGAGAGTGGTAGGATCCCTTACCTGGGGTCCGACTTGACTCGATCGTTCATTAACCTCCTGAATAATAAACTTGAGTTAATTTATAATTGCTTAAAAAACCTTTTTCATGTTCATTATTCCTTTTATATCACTTACTACCATGCTATGAACACTATGTAATTATTTAAGTTAATAATGGTCGTTTTTTAGATCATTGCTACTTGAGTCAAAAATAAACTCTTTATAATTACAATTCCTTCATGTGGTAAAATATATATTATATCTAGAATTATATACATTATGTATATATCTTATATATAATATATATCCATTATATATATACATTTATAATATTAAATAACATTTAGAGGTAATAAATGAAATGCACCGTTCATGGAGACGGTACGTCGTACGTACGCATGAACGCTACTTCCATTTCTATTTCTTATTTAATGGAATTAAAACATAATGATACATAATAGTACTATAATTCCAGTATGGTATCATATATAATATCATTAAATCTATCCTTTATACATACCACATATGGTATTAACGAATCAAATCACTTTGAGGGGGCGGTAGTCCGCACTTCCTAAAATGAAGATATCGCTTTTAACCATAATGGAAACCATAAATGTATGCCATAAATGAAAAATACAGAAGATTAAGTAAAACATAAACATATTATATATCATATATAAATATAGTGACATCTTAATGACCACCTTTTAGGGTGTTAAAATAATATTGAACAATCATCGTTTCGTGAGGCAGAAATTCACCATCCACAGAAACAATATGTTCTTTAACCATTAGATATAGGTGGGTGTAAGTGTAGCTCGAATACTTCTTATAAAAACATCCTAGTATATTGGAGATACGGGATTTGTTAAATAAGAAGTTAATAAAAAGATATTATGGGATTGAAGAAGCAAAATAAAACAAAAGAACACAAGTGAAGACATTACCTTAAAATCGGGTATCTCTCTTTGATTTGAGCTCAAAGGCTTCCTTGGGAAGACTTCTGCCCAAAGTGAGGCTTCTAGAAGTAAGAGAGGGATGTGGAGAGACCAAAGGATCTGGTCTTGGCCGAGAAAAAGGCTTGAGAGGTGTGGGTAAGGTGGTAGAGGTGGGGGCCTTTTATAAGCGGAGAGGAGGGGCACTCTTGGAATGTTAGAAAATGTTACTTTATTTTCAAATGATTTTCGGATTTTAAATTTCCAACATTGATGTATATCAAGGAGAAGGTGGTAAGGGTTCGAAATATACCCATCCAATATGTCTTTGACAAGTTAAATTATAGTTTTAACATTATCTTTTCATTTTATTTAAATCCTTTATTAATGAGGTAATCGTTGCATCATCATGATGTCATAAATATTTTAATTTATTTAAGGTCTAAAAATTATAAAACAAATATCATGATGTAGGAAATATTTTTAGATTTCTAATGAATATTTATAGTAAAAAATATGACTTTTAGAACCCCATTTAATTTTTTTTTTGTAAAAAAACTCATGCTTGTGACATTTTTGTTTTAACTTTAAATAAAATGTTATTTATGTCATTTTCCAACCAAAGTGGCTCCATGGGGTCCCCAAGTTAACCAATGGATTTTATGGTTCGGCCATGACACATCCAATGAGGGTAGGACATGTGTCTAGGTCATTTCATATTATTAAAACATTATTTTTACCTTAAATTACACTAATTACCTCTAATCATGATTAAAAACGTAAAAGTTACTATTCAAAAAAAAATATTTTAATCCTATTGAACCACATTTTACATAATAATGACAACAATGTATGTCAGATTTTTGAAATTCAAATCACAGAAGTGGTAAAGTTTCATTTAAACGAAAAATCGGTTTTTAAACTACCACTTAGTGGTTCCACTATTCATCAAAAATTGATGTTTTTCAGAAAAATATCAAAAATTCACCCTAAGCTATATTTGATATTCCAAATTAAAAAATGATGTATATTTTACAAAATTCAAAACATATATTTTTCATTAATTAATTTAATAATTAATTCCCATTGTCAAAACAAATATCGTGTTTTTAAGAAACATTATCTATTAAAAGATTGACACTAGTTTATGTCCAATTTCAAAGTGAAATTAATTCCAATGACCACCATTAGATTAAATGATAAAAATATATTCTAAATAAACTCTAATATAAATTAAAAATATAATCTATCCATATAAATAAATCAGATTAAAAAGAGGTTTTGAATTAAAATGCAACATTTTCAATAAAAATGATCTTTATCTGAAAAATAAAAAAAATACACAAAGTAAATTTTGATGTGCAGATTCTAAAGAAGGATTTTATTTTGTCAAATACAATATATAAAATTGTCAGAAGTATATTTAAAAATGGTTCTCCCTCAAAAGGTGGTTAATCGACCTTTTAAAGAATATTAGAAGATTTATGCTTAAAATTGGATTCATTTTCATTTTAAGCCTCCAACATTTATTAGATAAAATTAAAAATATTTGACAAACATATACAGTCATTTTGTAGTTAGTTCTATTCATTCCCGCCATTAAAACGGCTAGGCGTTAACTACCTTTTAAAATAATATTATTTTATTATTAGAGTGCAATGTAAGATTTCAAAGAAACTCGTTGTTGCATATTGGATACACCCTCAAGCACGGAATTACCTTTAAATTAATGTAAATATTTTATTCAAAACTATGGATAAATATGAAATTTTCATATTCTTTATTTACCTGGGGTATTACATGAGTAGATGTGTCTACTTTGTAACCTTTGAGATGTAATAGTTACGTCCTAATTCTCTAAAACTCTAAAATTGAAAAGGTCCTCAATGTGAATTATTCATTTAATTAAATAATAAGTAATGTTTAAGGTCGGGTCCTTATAGTCGGTAATAGAGGGAGGTTTAGAGAACTTTAGAGGTTTGGGTATTCTTTAAGCATAAGTGACATTACCATAATGGCTAGGATTTCAGAAAGAGTCATCGTTTATAGATAAAGTGAATGAGTAAGTATGTCTTAGTGTTTATCATCCTCATTATTACAAAATGATTTTGTTGATATACTCACACTGATATTTCTAGTTTTAGTAAATGGATGGATCTAGCAGGCACCAAAGTGACAATGGGTTTGAAGGAAACTGTAGTGGTTCTCTGGTTAAGAGACTAGATGAAATGGGGGATTCAATGAGAAATCTTGTGGTTATTATAAACCTACTATCAGGAGTCATGATCAACCACTTGAACCTTGGAGAGTTCTCTAATGCATCATGTATGAGAGAACCAACTCGACATGGATGTTCAGGTAATAATAATAAAGGTAACCATTAGGGTTTATATGATCCTTACTTTTGAGGTAATTATGGGTGACTATATGTTATGATGGAAGATGAACGACATGAGATAAACTTGAAGTTAAATTATGTTATGGTTATTTTTGAAGATTTTATCACTTTTTGGGGAATGTTATAAGAATAATGTAGTTTTGGAAAAAGGACAACACGTTGACCGTGTGACAACCTGTCACGTATGATGAAGCTACGGGAATCAAACCCACAACCAAAGTGTGACTGGTATTTATCGCCTACCACTAGACTACATGAAGTCCCTGGTTAGTTTGACTAATTCTATTTAGTTAGATGATCTTGTGAATCTAGAATAAGTTGATTTTGGGTTATCTATGGAAATTATTAACATATCATGGAGGATATGTGACTAGGATAATTAATTTTCAGTATGAGACTTTAAGAGTAACTGATGTTATTTGGAGATAAATGTTAAGATTTATCTTGGAAGACTATGTGATTAAATCTTTCAGAGATTTGGGTTTCAGTATTAGTTTTGATTAATTTTAAGAATTTTATGGATAAATTTTTATTGAATGGTCTTTGTTGAAGGTTGGTTATTGTTTCACAAATTTTGGAGATTAAGAATAGATTTTATTAATAAAGGATTATCCTTTTTGGGTATTATCTGATCTCATACTATCCTTTTTGGTTTTGGATTTGGTTAAGGTCAAAGACATGGAAAATATATAGTTCTCTTTTGTGGATTAGGTGATTCTCAAGAAGTTTATTATAGTACTCTTAATGCGAACAAGTCTTCCTAAATACTCATCTTTTGGAAAAAATATGAGTTTGATTAAGGAATATAGTAAATGTTGAAAGTCTACGTGACAAGTAAGTATGTTTCATTATGATTTAGTTTAGCTCAACAATAAATTCCTCAATGAAAATTAACTTAAAAAAAATGTTTTCTGTTAACTTTTCCTACTGGGGAATCTAATACCGTTTAACCCATCACAAGTTTGTGATTTTCTTGTGGTTAACTTTCTCCTAGACATGTTTACTATCACTCTCCATCAGAACATGACCCATTGTTTTCTCCTCCATATCCATATGTTCCTACATGGAATCCTAGTATGGGTTAACTCAGGTGACCTTTTTACTTCTATCCCTTTCTTTTAAAGTGAAAGTTTTACTGACTCTTGTTCCGATGTGGGACTTTCAATGAAGTTTCCAAGCCCAATTTTGAAATTGTGAGGACGCAATTCCCAAAAGGGGGGGAGGATGTGAAATCCCAGGTAAATAAATAATAGTACAGTCAATTTTTTATCAATATTTTTGAATAAAATGTTAATAATACTTTAATGGGAATGATATGCTCGATGGCGTGCCCATTACGCAACAACGAGTTTCTTTAAAATCTTACGTTGCACACTTATAATATAATTATATTATAATAGTTAATGCCTAGTCGTTGTAATGGAGGGAATGAACAGAAATAATGTAGAGACCCGTATCTTGACGTACATGGACATTACATTACATTTGCGGAATACTTAGTACATAACAAAAAAACACACACACAAGGATCGTAATAGTTTAGTGTCTTTGGAAACCCAGAACGTAATCTTCTAATCGTGGTGAAAGATCTTAAATATCTCCCATAAAGATCTTCCCTTTTTTTTACCTAAAACCTTTCTTTATATCCTGGGGAAAAGAAAACATAAAAGGGTGATCTCAAAAGTTCAGTAAGGGTAAACAAAAGAAAAATCAATCACATCATATTCATAAAAACATAACCTTTGGAAATCTTAACCTGCAAAAGAGAGCATAATTTCATAACATGGGATAAATCATAGTAGTGAATTGAAATCCCAATAATCATAACTTAAAACATGAATCTTTGTGGAATAAACACATAATCATAGAGAATCATTTCTTGTTAGTCAAGACACATTGCCAAGACTATCTTAGTGGACAAAGTCCCTTTCTGAACCGAGTCACCCTTGTTTCAATCCTGTTTCACTGAACCGGTATAACCTACCATTCCAGCCATGTCTATCTCATGAGATATAAAATCTTTACCCAATGCATTGGAGGGAGATATAGGTCCCACCCATATCATAATGATACCATTCTTATGTGTGCCACAAAATCATAAATCATACATCATAGCATAACCCATGTAATAAAAATGGGAATCTTAAACATCATGACATCATAAAACAATTCATATACGATAAAGGAATTCATAAAAATAATTCCATCACAACATAATCAAATCAATTTAATAATAGGGATAAAAATATAACCCTTTATTATCTTATATGGAAAATAATTTTGATAAAACACTTAAATTTCATTCTTGAGGAAAATATCCTTTCGACTTCAAAAACACCTTTCCTTTCTTAAAATGTCATAAAATTATAAACTAAAAGAATTTGATTAAAAATAAACTTGAAAAAATGTAAAGGAAGCTTCTTGGAAATAATGTTTTAAAAATCCATTCATGCTGTTAAAAAAACATTCTTCGTAATTTTGTCGGAAAAGTCAAAAAAAAGTACCTCGTACGAAAAACGACAAAAGATTTCTTTCATATCTTTTACTAAAAACTCACCGAAGGGTATAATTGGATATAAACTATTGTAGAAGGATAAATATTACATATTTAGGAAACATGGATGTGGATGACAAAATACACCCCAGTAAATAACAAAGTATAAACAATCTCGGATAAAAATGAGATTGTGATATTTCCCTTACCTTAGGTCCGATTTGCTTCGTAAGTGTCCGAACCTCCTTTATAATGATTTAAATAATGTTAATAACTTATTCCAGAATCATATTCATTGTTATTATATCATATATGGTCCAATTATGACTTTATATTACCCGTTCCTTTGTAAATTGATGTTAAAGTAGCGTTTTGGGTAAAATGGTCTCATTTGTCGTTCGTGTTTTTAACTTGTAATTATTAATATGATTACTTGGATCATGATTACTTATATCCAGAATGTAAAACATGATTTATATATAATATATATTCAGAATATATATATATATATATATATATATCGATAAATGGAATGAAATACACCGTTCATGGAGACGGTAGTCCGTACGTACGCATGAACGCTGTTTTCGTTTCCTTATTGAATTGAATAGAATTAAGTAGATGACATACATATAAATATACATAAATCCAGTATCATTATTATGTCATATATTTCATTAGTAATTATTATATATACTTTATAATCATTCATGAATGGTTAGTCATTGAGAATGAATCTCATCGCGTCGTGGAGACGGTAGTCCGTACGTACGCACGAGCGATGATATCGTTCCCATGGTCGTGGAATTGTGTTGAAGTGTATGTATACTATTTTAGTATCAATATCACTTTATAATAATCACATATAGTGAATCATGACACCATTATACCCATCCAATTAAGGTGGTGGCGGAAAATAGATTACACCACGGCGTGGAGACGGTATTCCGTACGTATGCACGCGGGGTGATTTCCTTTTTCCGTAAGATGGGTAGAAGGTTAATTAGAGTTGTTTAATATTTATAATAACATATCAGTATATAATAAATACTGATGTTATTACATTACCACGAAACAACTAAAGAAGAAGAAGTTGAAGAAGAAATAAATTGAAAAAGATCGGTAATGGATATTACTTCTTTTTGACACGCCTTCACTTAACCTCCACTTAAAGAACTAAGGATGGTCTTTGAAGAATACGAGGACCTCTAGGATGATACTAGGGAAGTGGAGAAGAGATTATGGTAGGGGTTGGCCGAGCTTGAATGCTCAAATTGGTGTGAGGAGGAGAGGGAGGAGGTGCCCTTTTATAAGGGAGGAGAGGGGCATCTTAGGAAAATCTCAAAATATTATTTTATATTAAGGTCAAATTCGGTTTATAATGGTTCCAAATGGTCTTATTTCGAAGATAAAGTGGGTATGGGTCGAAATCCTTTCATCCAATAGGATTTAGACAAGTTTAGGTTATTATTTTAACCTTATCAATTAGATTTAACTCTAAGTTAAATAATTTAACTTTTACCGTGTCTTTTTGTTTTCTTACACTATATGGTTAATAAACTTACAATATGAAGCCAAACGAACCCCAAGTTGTTTATTATTAATATATATATCCTTATCTAAGTAATTTGGCCGAACATTATATTTTTAGGCATTAAATAACAATTAATAATATAATATTTGTTTTAAAAACTAATTTATGTCAATTTTGACACTATTTGGTACATGATTTTTATGAAATTTCTAACAGAATGATAAGTTCGACCCAAGTTATTTAAATCAACAATAACATGTCATATTAACCTATAAAATTAGTTTAAGTCATAAAAAGTCTCAAATTACATTTATTTGGGCATTTATAACATCAATTATGTTAATATTTTCTTAAAAAGGTAATTACTGAATCATCGTTGTGTCATAAATAAATTAAATTATTTAAAGTATAAAAATTACAAATAAAATACCATTATGTAGGAAATCATTTTATCTTTCTAATGAATATGTATAGTCTAAATTATATTATGTATAACCCTATATTAAAAATATTTTAGTAAATAAACTTTGATTTTAACTCTTTTAACTCTTCTTTGAATTAAATAATAATAAATGTCCTAATCTATTCCAAGTGGGCCTAAATGATAATATTTTACACTTAAGGTTTTTTTTGTCGAGATAAACTTGTCCAATAGGATTAGGACATGTGTTAGGGTAATATTAATATCATTTTTACCATTAATTACCCTATTTACTTTTAACCGTGGTAAATAAAAGTAAAAAGTTACTATTCACCAAAAATTATTTTCATCTCATTGAACCACATTTTACTTATTGACATCAACCGTGTCTCTCGGATTTTTGAAATTTCATTCACAGAAGCGGTAAAATTAAGATTTATGAAAAAAATAATAATTTTTTTAACTACCACTTAGTAGTTTCACTATTCATCAAAAATTGAAGTTTTTCAGAAAAATGCCAAAATTTCATCCTAAGCTATAATTGATATTCTGAATTCAAAAATGATTTCTATTTTACAAAATTCCCAACATATAAGTTGCATTAATTAATTTTATAATTAATTTTCGTTGTCACAACAAATAGCGTGTTTTTAAGAGATAATAACTATCAAAAGATTAACACTTGTTTATGTCTGGTGTAAATGTGAAATTACATCCAATGACCAACATTGTATTGAATTGTAAAAATATATTCCAAATATACATCAAAACCACTCAAATTAAAAATTTATCACTATTAATTATTTCGATTAAAAAGTTGTTTTTAATTAAAATTTAGTAATTTTCACTATTCATCAGAATATGAAAGTTATCCGAAAAGTACCAAAATTTCACCTTAGGCTAAATTCGATACTCCGAATCCAAAAATGAATTCCATTTTGAGAGATAAAATTTCTAAAATTTTAAAAGGTAGTTATTACTATTCATAATGGCTAGTTTTAATAATATTTTAATAGCATATCGTTGTTTAGTGAAACTCGGTATTGCGTACTACACACGCTATCGTGGAAGGTTGCGATTACGTGTAATACAAGGCAATTCAAGGATGCGTGTTGTGCAAGCTCTTTTTGGTGTAGCATACAACACAATACATTAGTGAAATTAAAAAGAATATTTTTCATAAAATATTGGGGTGTTACATTCTACCCCCCTTAAAATGAATTTCGCCCTCGAAATTCATCGGGGTTATAAATGGTTTACTATTGGAAAGATTCTTTAATAGAAACCCACATCGTAAAAAGGAATACCAAAACCAATCTTTAAAAACAAAGTTATGAAACGTAACGGTTACCCAAATAAACTAATCACTGGGTTTCCACATAGGTGAAAATATGGATATGGAAGAGAAATCTAACCATCATGTACTGATGGAGAGTGGTAGAGAAGATGGCTACGGAAAAGCCAGTAATCACAAATCCATAGATTTGTGATGATATAAGGTACCATCTGATTCATCAGGTATAAGATCACTAGGACAACATTTTTGGTTTTCAAGATCATTTCCCTAAAGTTGAAAATTTGAATTAGAATAAAAACTTACTTCATTTTGGTACAATCTCACTGTTGTTCGTGCCTTGAAAAATTTCCACTTCATCTCTTAAATAAATGAAGTTGAATTTGTTATTCGTGAAGTGTTAGGAGATCATGTGATAGAATGACGGGTCATTCCATCTGTCTCAAACAAAAGGTTAGCAAAAATTATATACATAAGTCGATCTATAGTGAGATTAATCATATATGGTTCCTAAAATGGACTTATACTTCATATATCATACTTTTTAATATAATAAAACTAGTTTCTACTAAATAGGGACTTCCTGTAGGCCAGTGGTAGGTGATAAAGTCCAGTCGCACTTCGATTGTGGGTTCGATTTCCACAGCCTTGTCCGACGCGATGGGATGTCGCCCGTCCTGCAGGTTGTCCTTTTTCTAAAACTATATTACTATAACATCCCATCAATAATATCGAAAAAAGTTCTATCCTTAAACAATACTAACTTATGTCCAACATAATCCATTCCAATCTTTAGGCTTATCCATAATACTGCAGTCCACTCTCATAACATAGTGAAAACGATTACCAGAGATTTAACACCATCGTCAATCCCCATATATCATAAGATATGTATTGTTGGTCACATTCCAAACATTCAAAGTCCTTAATCAGGTATTCTCTTGAATACCTTAGTGAAAACATGAATGCAGTTAAAAGTTAACACCTTCCACATACCAAAATCCTCAAAATTCTATATACTCAAACCATGATATCACTTAGTCGTTATATCAATCATGAGCTCATGAATACTGTCAAACATTTAATTTTCTCCTTATCCCTTCATTATGGGCATATCATCTACTTTCTAAAATATTTGAATCACTTATCATGGTTACCGGTACCTTAAAATTATTGAAGACCACAATAGACCAATACATAAATATTTCAATACACCATAAAAGTACCTCAACAACATTATTCCTGAATACCAATACATAAACACTTCAGTCCATCCACTTCAATGATTGTCCTGGAATAAGTCCTTCCTTGATTTAGAAGTAACTTTTTAGGTTAGGGCATTGAGTTGGGTAATGCCCATGTTCTCCACAAATAAGACATTGAACTCCATAACAGTCTGTCACTCTATGACCCTTTTCTCCACACAGATAACATCGGTCCCTCCATTTGAGGTATTCCTCAAGGTTCTTCTTCCCTTCTTTAGAAATCTCAATCTTCCTTTCTTTATGCTCCTCAACATGCGAACATGCATAATAGTTTATCTTCCTCTTCTTTGATGAATTAGGCATACCACTAAATTTCACCTTGTTAATCATATATCGCGATGACTGATTTGGCATAATCACAAGATCTTTCTCTCGAGGAATTACACAATTTTTTTGCTCATAGTCACCAATATGTCCATTGGATTCAATGTTAACTGAATTCCTTATGGTTCCCTCCATTAACTAAAACACAAAAAGAATATTGTGAGAGGCAAAGATCATGCTAGGGAAAACAACATAGTAAAGGGGGAGTACCCTTAATATCTAACATCTTAGGTTAAATTCTAAGATCGTTACCGTAGTTCTAGGACTGTATCTTATACGTATACTTATCCTTAGGGACATCCCTAGACATACCTTAGAAATATCTCTAGGGATCTCACTAACGCTTTCGCATCCAAGTTTCCAAAGGTTTACTAAACCTTTCCTCTGATACCAACTGTAGAGACCCTTATCTTGACGTACATGGACATTACATTACATTTGCGGAATACTTAGTACATAACAAAAAACACACACACAAGGATCGTAATAGTTTAGTGTCTTTGGAAACTTGGAACGTAATATTCTGATCGTGGTGAAATATCTTCAATATCTCCCATAAAGATCTTCCCTTTTTTTACCTAAAACCTTTATTTATATCCTGGGGAAAAGAAACCATAAAAGGGTGAGCTCAAATTCTCAGTAAGGGTAAAAAAAGAAAAATCATTCACATCTTATTCATAAGAACATAACTTTTGGAAATCTTAACCTGCAAAAGAGAGCATAATTTCATAACATGGGATAAATCATAGTAGTGAAATGAAATCCCAATAATCATAACGTAAAACATGAAACTTTTTGGCATACACACATAATCATAGAGAATCATTTCTTGTTAGTCAAGACTCATTGCCAAGACTATCTTAGTGGACAAAGTCCCTTTCTGAATCGAGTCACCCTCGTTTCAGTCCTGTTTCACTGAACCGGTATAACCTACCATTCCAGCCATGTCTATCTCATGAGATATAAAATATTTACCCAATGCATTGGAGGGAAATATAGGTCCCACCCATCTCATAATGATACCATTCTTATGTGTGCCACAAAATCATAAATCATACATCATAGCATAACCCATGTAATAAAAATGGGAATCTTAAACATCATGACATCATAAAAAAATTCATATACGATAAAGGAATTCATAAAAATAATTCCATCACAACATAATCAAATCAATGTAATAATAGGGATAAAAACATAACCATTTATTATCTTATATGGAAAATAATTTTGATAAAACACTTAAATTTCATTTTTGAGGAAAATATCATTTCTACTTCAAAAACACTTTTCCTTTCTTAACATGTCGTAAAATTATAAACTAAAAGAAGTTGATTAAAAATAAACTTCAAAAAAATTTAAAGGAATCTTCTTGGAAATAATGTTTTAAAAATCCATTCATGCTGTTAAAAAAACATTCTTCATAATTTTGTCGGAAAAGTCAAAAAAAGTACCTCGTACGAAAAACGACAAAAGATTCCTTTCATATCTTTTACTAAAAACTCACCGAAGTGTATAATTGGATATAAACTATTGTAGAAGGATAAATATTACATTTTTAGGAAACATGGATGTGGATGATAAAATACACCCCAGTAAATACCAAAGTATAAACAATCTCGGATAAAAATGAGATTGTGATATTTCCCTTACCTTAGGTCCGATTTGCTTCGTAAGTGTCTGAACCTCCTGTATAATGATTTAAATCTTGTTATTTACTTATTCCAGAATCATATTCATTGTTATTATATCATATATGGTTCACTTATGACTTTATATTACCCGTTCTTTTGTAAATTCATGTTAAAGTAGCGTTTTGGGTAAAATTGTCTCATTTGTCGTTCGTGTTTTTAACTTGTAATTATTAATATGATTACTTGGATCATGATTACTTATATCTAGAATGTAAAACATTATTTATATATAATATATATTCAGAATATATATATATATATATAATATCGATAAACAGAAGGAAATACACCGTTCATGGAGACGGTAGTCCGTACGTACGCATGAACGCTGTTTTCGTTTCCTTATTGAATTGAATGGAATTAAGTAGATGACATACATATAAATATACATAAATCTAGTATCATTATTATGTCATATATTTCATTAGTACTTATTATATATACTTTATAATCATTCATGAATGGTTAATCATTGATAATGAATCTCATCGCGTCGTGGAGACGGTAGTCCGTACGTACGCACGAGCGATGATATCGTTCCCATGGTCGTGGAATTGTGTTGAAGTGTATGTATACTATTTTAGTATCAATATCACTTTATAATAATCATATATAGTTACTCATTACACCATTATACCCATCCAAATAAGGTGGTGGTGGAAAATAGATTACACCACGGCGTGGAGACGGTATTCCATACGTACGCACGCGGGGTGATTTCCTTTTTCCGTAGGATGGGTAGAAGGTTAATTAGAGTAGTTTAATATTTATAGTAATATATCAGTATATAAGAAATACTGATGTTATTACATTATCATGAAACAACTAAAGAAGAAGAAGTTGAAGAAGAAAGAAATTGAAAAAGATCGGTAATGGATATTACCTCTTTTTGACGCGCCTTCACTTAACCTCCACATAAAGAACTAAGGATGGTCATTGAAGAATACCAGGACCTCTAGGATGATACTAGGGAAGTGGAGAAGAGATTTTCTAAGGGTTTGGCCGAGCTTTAATGCTCAAATTGGTGTGAGGAGGAGAGGGAGGAGGTGCCCTTTTATAAGGGAGGAGAGGGGCATCTTAGGGAAATCTCAAAATATTATTTTATATTAAGGTCAAATTCGGTTTATAATGGTTCCAAATGGTCTTATTTATAAGCTAATGTGGGGATGGGTCAAAATACTCTCATCCAATAGGATTTAGACAAGTTTAGGTTATTATTTTAACCATATCAATTATATTTAACTCTAAGTTAAATAATTTAACTTTTACCGTGTGTTTTTGTTTGCTTACACTATATGGTTAATAAACTTACTATATGAAGCCAAAAGAACCCCAATTTGTTTATTATTAATATCTATATCCTTATATAAGTCAGTTGGCCGAACCTTAGATTTTTAGGAATTAAATAACAATTAATAATATAATATTTGTTTTAAAAACTAATTTATGTCAATTTTGACACTATTTGGTACATGATTTTTATGAAATTTCTAAAAGAATGATAAGTTCGAAACAAGTTACTTAAATCAACAATAACATGTCATATTAACCTATAAAATTAGTGCAAGTCATAAAAAGTCTCAAATTACATTTATTTGGGCATTTATAACATCAATTATGTTAATATTGTCTTAAAAAGGTAATTACTGCATCATCATTGTGTCATAAATAAATTAAATTATTTAAAGTATTAAAATTACCAATAAAATACCATTATGTAGGAAATCGTTTTGTCTTTCTAATTAATATTTATAGTCGAAATTATATTATGTATAACCCTATATTAATTTTTTTTTAGTAAATAAACATTGATTTTAACTCTTTTAACTCTTCTTTGAATTAAATAATAATAAATGTCCTAATCTAATCCATGTGGGCCTAAATGATAATATTTTACACTTAAGGTTGTTTTTGGTCGAGATAAACTTGTCCAATAGGATTAGGACATGTGTTACGGTAATATTAATATCCTTTTTACCCTTAATTACCCTATTTACTTTTAACTGTGGTAAATAAAAGTAAAAAGTTACTATTCACCACAAATTATTTTCATCTCATTGAACCACATTTTACTTACTGACATCAACCATGTCTCTCAGATTTTTGAAATTCCATTCACAGAAGCGGTAAAATTAAGATTTATGAAAAAAATAATAATTTTTTTAACTACCACTTAGTAGTTTCACTATTCATCAAAAATTGAAGTTTTTCAGAAAAATGCCAAAATTTCACCCTAATCTATAATTGATATTCCGAATTCAAAAATTATTTCTATTCTACAAAATTCCCAACATATAAGTTGAATTAATTAATTTTATAATTAATTTCCGTTTTCACAACAAATAGCGTGTTTTTTAGAGATAATAACTATCAAAAGATTAACACTTGTTTATGTCTGGAGTAAATGTGAAATTACATCCAATGACCAACATTGTATTGAATTATAAAAATATATTCTAAATATACATTAAAACCACTCAAATTAATAATTTATCACTATTAATTATTTTGATTAAAAAGGTTGTTTTTAATTAAAATTTTGTAATTTTCACTATTCATCAGAATATAAAAGTTATCCGAAAAGTACCAAAATTTCACCTTAGGCTAAATTCGATACTCCGAATCCAAAAATGAAGTCCATTTTGAGAGATAAAATTTCTAAAATTTTAAAAGGTGCTTATTACTATTCATATCGACTAGTTTTAATAATATTTTAATAGCATATCGTTGTTTAGTGAAACTCGGTATTGTGTACTACACACGCTATCGAGGAAGGTCGCGATTGCATGTAATACAAGGCAAGTCAAGGATGCGTGTTGTGCAAGCTCCTTTTGGTGTAGCGTACAACACAAGACATTTGTGAAATTAAAAAGAATATTTTTTATAAAATTTCGGGGTGTTACAAATAACTAAAAAATGATTACATATGTTTCTTAAATATTTTTACATTTATCCAATAAATGTTAGAGGCTTAAAATCCAAATGAATCCAATTTTAAGAATAAATACTCTAATATTTTTAAAAGATTTTTTTACCACCTTTTGATGGAGAACCTTTTTTAAATCTGTCTCTTGACAATTTAATAAGATCTATTTGTCAAAATAAACTTATTCTTTATGATTGGTACATTGAAATTTACTTTGAATAAATTTTTGGAATGTTTCTGACAATGTTCATTTTTTTAATGAATAGTGAAAATTATTGCATTTTACATCAAAACTGCTTTTTCATCTAATTTAAATATATGGTTAGATTACCTTTTTAATTCGTTTTAAGGTTTAGTTAGAATATATTATTACATTTTAATTCAATGGTGGTCATTATAAATAATTTCACTTTGAAAATGGACATAAACAAGTGCCAAACTTTTCATAGATATTGCACCCAAAAAAACCCGCTATTTGTTTTGGCGACGGGAATTAACTATATGATTTATTAATCAACTTCTATGTTTTGAATTTGGTAAAATGGAAATCATTTCTGAATTTTAAATATCAAATATACCTTAGGGTTAATTTTTGGTATTTTTCTGATAATGCTTTTTTTAATGAATAGTGAAAAATACAGTTTTTAATTCAAAACTGCCTTTTCATCCAATTTATTTATATATTTAGATTGTAATTTTAATTGTTTTTAATGTATAATTGAATTATGTTTTTATCACTTAATACAATTTTGTTCATTGGAAGTAATTTCACTTTTCAATTGGATGTAAAAACAAGTCAATCTTTTGATAAATTTTACTTCTTAAAAACCTGTCTTTTGTTTTGACAACGGGATTTACTTTTAAATTAATTAATACAATTTATGTTTTTTGAATTTGATAAAATGGATTCCATATTTGGAATCAAAGGGTCCAAATTATGTACTTAATATTCTTTTGTTTTTTGACATTATGAATAGTAACGTTGGTAATTATCTTTAATTATCGTAGTAATCGGCTAATTAAGGGTAAGAAAATAATATCATAAAAATATAAAATGACCCCAACAAGTGTCCTAATTCTATTTTTGGTGTCTTGGACGACCATTGGATTCCTTTTGTCATCCTCGGGACCCCATGGAATCACTTTAGTGTGATAGTGACCTTTTATCATTTTTTTTAAAGAAAGGAAAATGTAACAAAAGTATGTAACACCTAAGTAAAATAATTTTACTTTTGTCTACATAAATGATATATTAGTCTATAAATAATAATTTTAAATCTAAAAAGATTTCCTACATCATAGTATTTATTTTATAATTTTTAGACATTAAATAAATTAAATTATTTATGACATTCTGATGATGCAGTGATTACCTCATTAATTGGTGATTTAAATAAAATGAAAAGATAACGTACAATATAATACATACACTTGGAAAAAACCTATTTTATGAGTATATTTAGGAACATTATCACCTTACCCTCTAAATATATCAATTTTTTACCTTTAAAATTCGATAATATTTTTAAAATAAAGTAAAATTTCTTGACATTCCATGAGTGCTCCTCATCTCTTCTTATAAAAGGCCCCCACCTATACCTCCTTACCCACACCTCTCAAGCCTTTGGCTCGGCCAAACTCTGCCCATTTCATCTCTAAATATACCTCTTTTAATCATTGAAGCCTCACCTTATGCAGAAAGCTCTTCAAGGAACCCTTTTGGTTCAAACCAAAGGGAGTTACCCGATTTAAAGGTAATGTCTTCTCGTATGTTCTTTTGTTTTATTTTGATTCTCCAACCCCATAACCTCTTTTTATTCCTTTCTTTTGTAACAGAACCATTATCTTCAATATACTAGGATGTTTTTATAATAAGTATTAGAGCTAAAAATACACACGCATCCGTCTAATGGTTAAAGAACATACCGTTTCTGTGGATGGTGAATTATTGCCTCACGAAACGATGATTGTTCAAGATTCTTTTAACACATTTAAAGGTGGAAATTATGATGTAACTGTATTTTATAGATGATATATATGGTATTTATGTTTTATATATGCTTATGTATTTTATATTTAAATCATACCTTTATTCTTTGCATGTTGTTCATATGCGATAATTTCATATGAGGAAGTGCGGACTACCGCCCCCTCAAATGATGTGACTCGTTCATGCAATACATGGAAGGTAAAAATAATGAAATTAATGTAAATATGTAACCTATATAACATATATATTATAATGTAATTATAATATATATATATATATATACCACTCAATTATTTTTAATTCCATTAATATGACAAAGAAATGAAAGTAGCGTTCATGCGTACGTACGGCTTACCGTCTCCATGAACGGTGCATTTCATTTATTTTTATCTCCAAATGTTATGGAATAGTATAAAATGAATATGTACTGGATATATAAGATATTTAAATCATTAATACTATTCTGGAGAAGATGTACTTATAACTACATGGACGATTCTTTTCAAACAGGTTCATTTTTTACTCATGTACCAAACATCGATAAAAACATTTGATATGAACTCACATAATTAACTAATTATTATAATATTATAATATGTGATATTAATTGAATAATAAACTTTAAACGAGGTCCTTAAGAAATTAGAAATTAAAAAAAGTTTATTATTCAGGAATATAAAGAAACGGACAAGACAAGTCGGACTTGAGGTAAGGGATCCAACCTCTCTCATTCTTTTTAAGTACTCTCTTTTATGTCATTTCTTTTAATCTCATATTTATTATGTTTGGGGATATTATTTTATATTAATAATTCTGTAATTATTATGTTCATATTATTATAGACCCTATTTTATCTCATAAATCCATTTTTGGATGTTTTATGTGGCGTTGTTAGGCTGCCGAGTTTTCGTAAGAGATTTTTCATCTCACTTGTTATTCCCAAGAGATTCATGATAAATTTGCCACTAATTCTTTTTGTTTGGTGTATTTACTACCCATTATTTTAATATTTGTATAATATAATCTCAATTATGGGTATTTAAATCTTCATTGTATGACCCTTCGTTCATGTGGTGTACGTTTCGAAAGTTTCCCAAATCGGTAAGGGAACATTGCACACTCCTCTTTTTAAAAGACTTATTTTGTTATGCCTTATAATTTATATCTTTTTATGTTGGGATATATCCTTCTATATCCTTATTGATGTAAATTTTATGTACAAGTGATGATATACCATTTTTTCTCTCATTAACTAATTTTATGAATTTTAATGTGACGCCATTAGGCTGTCGAATTTTACCAAGGGAACTTCTTAACCCAATTTCGATTTCTTTTCATTCAACATGTAGTTATTAAATATGTCATTCTTTGAATATGTTCTAATAACCTTTGGTTGTTTTACACTTAATATCCAATTATATTTTGTGTATTTATATTTTTCACACATAATTATGTGATTTATTTATCCTTAATTTAAGGATACCTTCTTTATAAGGGATTTCATCTCATTTTACATTTCTATTGAGACTTCATTGTTGTTATGCACCAGTTCAATTTTATATGGTGTATATACTGTCCTTTGGAGTATTATATAATTAATCCCTTTATTCTCATGATATTATAAGGTTATGATTAAATTTTATTCCTCAATTATTGTATTCAAGTGTCTCTCATTTTGTTAAAAACCCTCTAACTAAAATATCGTTTTAAATGTTTTAATGATTTATTCTTATAAATATTTCTCATCAATATCCATGTTTCCAAAATGGTTTTAGGGATTTGTTTATATTGATATTCATTGTTTAAAATGTTAAAATATTCAAGGTGGTATGGGAAACTTTGATTCAAAAATCTCTTTATTAAATATTTTAAATGGTTTTTTGAATGGATTCATTATTTCAATATCTTAAAATGTTATATTGTTTTTGAAATATGGCAATGTTATCTTTCCTTTATGCTTCAGTTATGTGCTATGATTATGTTATGTTTCTTGGTAATTGTTTATGAAAATGGGTGGTTCCGTGATAAACTAAGGGTGGGTGAGCCCGATATAGCTCTCCAATGCACTAGGTAACGCGAAGGGGTAACACGCTAAGGTTTCTCCAAAGATATTTAGGGAATATACTGTGATGGGTATTCCAAACGTAACCATGAGGGTTACTCCCTACGTAAGAATGTTATGAATTCCACAAGTTACCTTTATGTCTTATGATTTCTATGATTTATTCATGATTTCATGAGGTTTGTTAAATTTCTTATGCTTTATGAGTAAAGTATGATTTCATTGATTCTTATGTATACATGGACTAATGTTTTCATTCCGTATTATTATAACCCTTAATGATCTTTTTATGCCCATCCCAAGTTTTTGGGAAATTTTTTTCACAGGACATGAAGTTGAATAGGGTCAAGGATGGGATCAAGGAAATGCCAAGCTGTCTAAAACAAGGAACTAGACCTGACTCTTTTTTTCAAGAGTTTTTATTTTTGTGAAAAAAATGGAAGCTGAGTAGATGTGTCTACTTTTTAACCTTTGAGATGTAATAGTTATGTCCTAATTCTCTAAAAATATAAACATAAAAAGATCCTCAATGTGAATTATTCAATTAAATCAATAATAAGTAATGTTTAAGTTCGGGTCCTTATATGACTGTGGGGATAGGAGGAAATTTTTTAGTCTATTTCTAGAAAAAGATTACCTTGAGGATCCAATTTTATATTTATAGGATTCTCCATATAAATAATAGGATATTACCTATATAACCCCTCATATATGAATATTTTGGTGGAAAGACATCCCAAATTCATTTATATGGATCATATATATAATAGTGATAATGGAAGAAAGATAGACTTTGATAAAGTCATTGGTCAAGATATGCAATAGTTTTCTTAGGAAAAGATTCCACTAAGACATGTGGATGGGGATGTTTTAGAGACACATTTACTCAATGTGATTACAATTGAGGATAGGGAAAAATAATGATATGGTATTCCAATTACCTAGGATAGTGATTCATTTTTAATTTATAATAAAGATCATGTAACCTACAAGGAGGATGTAAGTGGAATATAAGATTTAAAATTAAAAGAAGGAATAAATTTTAAAATTTATTCCATGTATCAAAACCATGATTTTGATTTGCAGGATCCTCCAATGGATGTAAATCCCATTGTATTAAAATATGTTCTGAAGATGAAACTGGATGAGGATAGACAAATGGTTACCTATAAGTTTTGAATGGTTATAAAAGATTTCAAAAATCATCATGGAATAGAAAATGAATAACAAATTGTAATGCTAAAATCTTTCAAAATTAAAGTTTCCGTAGTAGTTTAAAATTACTATGATATGTTTCAAGGATGTGTTAAAACTTATTTCCCTAATGATAACCTTCCCGAAATTGTCTATATGTCACACCATGAATAGTTTATTACTCTGATTATTGAAAAAGGTATCTATTTTTTTATATCCATTTATTTATTAAATTAAGCATCAATTTTATCAAACATTATTTGTAATTAATCCATTTATAAAGAAAAAATATGGGCCTTGTTTCTACAATCAGTTTAATGGGATGCTGGTCATTTTTCAATCAGTTTATGTTTATGATATAAAACTCATGGGATAAGAAATAATAGTCTTACAGTCTATTAAATCTTGATTGAATTCATGCATCGCCATGAAGGCCATAGGTGAAGCATCATGTATTCTTAGGATCAAGATATTTTATGAATGATCCAAGAGACTATATAGACTAAGTCAAAGTAAATAAATTAGAAACATATTATAGTGATTCAAAATTGAAAAAACCAAGATGGGATTTTTTATAATGACACATGTAATTCATATTTCAATGAATATGTGACTTCAGATACATTATGAAAGATCATGCCTGGAAATTATTCCATACACATCAGTGATCATATTAGTTATATATGATATACTCAATAGAATTATAGATGTATCTTACTCCTTAAAAATGATAGCAAGTTGTCATGATGGCCATGATTTCATCAATTGAAGGGAATTCCAGGCTGTTTATAAGTATCAGATGTTTTTTTAAGTTTATATTCCTAATCAATGGAGAAAAATAGGAATTATTCATTAGGAGATATGAATATGATAGCTTCCAAATATATCAACATGATATGAACTCATAGTCGAGAAACATATTCACTCTAAATGTAGATAATTTTAGCTAGAAGAGCTCAAAGAAATGTCTTATCACCAATTATATAGAAGATTCAAAATATATTGTGGCTTCAAATAAATCTATATAATCGGTGTGGATTCATAAAATTGTTTGTTTACTTTATTTGGTTCCTAGAAGTAAACACCCAATCACACTATATTTTGATAATACTATTGTGGTGTCTCTGGAAAAGTATCAAGGGTCAAATCAAGAGATGAAGCACATATTTTAGAAATATCATCTCTTGAGGGATATTTAATATAGTGTTCATGTATTAGTGAACATTTATTTCACCGATGAAAATGTAGAAAACCCCTTGACTAGAGCATTAACTCAACATAAACATGATAATTATATGAGATCTAGTTGACTTAATATTGTTAGCAGTTGGATCTAGCATAAGTGGGAGTATATTGGAATTAGTTTCATAGATTCACCAGTTTTTAACATAGATGTCATGAATATTTGAAGAAGTGAATATTAATTAAAATATATTATCACATGTCTTCCATAGTTTTTCCTAACTTTAATATCATAATTAGCAAGAGTATTTTTCACTAATATCTATATTTCATGATTTTATTTAATGGTGGTTTAATATACCTATTTATGTATATAAATGATTATTCTCCACAATTTTTAAACATTTTAACCAAAAAATCAGGTTATGGAAGGATACAATACAGAATTGAAAAATAAACACATGACTCGAGCTTCAATCATGGAACGACGATGCATTTTTTAGGATGATCATGGAGCACCTCTAAGGAATAAATTGAAGAACCCTAGAAAACTGAGCCTTCTAGAGTAGAAAAATAGAATTACACATTGTGTACTCATTAAAAATTATAAAGAAATGCATATCATAAAATATATACATATTGTGAGGTGATGAATGATTCCAAATAAATTTACACATTTTGTAATAATTTACACGTGGTGTAAAAATTTACACACATTGTAAATTATTGGGACATGATTTAAGTTCCCAAATTTTACATATCATGATTTTTTTAAAATATTAAATACATGGGACCTGACCCGGACCACTTTTTGTCCAATCCTTAATGACTTTCATTAATACCGAATCCAAAACTCAAGCATATAAATGGAGGGAAATCTTGCTTCTATTCGAGAGGTCCCAGAGACCAATGTCTGGAGTAAGAATTTGTGTTCTGCAGGGTCCTCCCCTATTTCATCACTTTTTTCTTTACAAATTATTTTAATTTTCTCCTTCTCTCTAAAATTCACATCACTATTAATAGGGGTAAAACTTCCATGTTCCAGGGTTATGTAATAGAAAAGGGGAGGTGTCGTTGGATTGATTTCATTTTCTTTATTCATGAATTTGGTTTACCTCAATTTAATCCTCAACAAAAATTTCATTTTACTAACATTAATCATGACCATTTATAATTTAATCCAAAAGGAATATAAAAATTCTTAAACTGATAACCCTAAATGAGGTATGACCATTGTAAAATTTAGTGGAAAACTAGTTTATAAATGGTATCAATACAAATATGATTCGGTGAAACCCTAAATTATGAGACAAATAAAAATATTATATTTCTGTGTCATTAAGGGGATACCATGACCATTGGATCATCCTCATCTTAACTCCAACAGAAATCATGAATTAGTCAACCTATTTTAAAAAAATATTATTTAATGAAATCCGTTAAATTACAAACCCCTAGAACACTTTTCAAATCTGATTCAAAACTAATCAATCTATTATTCTTTCTTATTTTTGTTTCTGAATAAAAATCAAACCAATATTTTATCACCTCTTTATTCCACTTAAGAAAATAAAATCTTTTGGAAACCTAATCAAACTAATTTAACAATATTTGTTGTTTTATCCTCAATCATTCCTAATATTACATTTTAATTAATTTAGTATTATAGTATGAGTATTTAAAAATTATATATTTTGATTACATCTTTCTAGAAATAATGAAACCCTATGGGCCTATAAATACATTAAAAATGGAATTGCAATTCCCCACTATGATGATAACCATTAAATTCTGTGATGATATTCTTAAGCATAATTATAGGGTCTGATAAAATTCAATGATGCTGAATAAAGTATATTAATTGAAATATTTATATACTCATAAGAAGACGATACATGATCTCATGATGTTCACCTGTTGTAATCTATAAGATGGATTATTATTAGAATATATCTTCTATTAATGATTCTACATGTTTATGTGCGTGACGCCCCAACCCGAGTTACCCAGACTCGGTGCATTATTTTAATACATTGGCATGATTACAAGGAATCAAGTCCCAAATGACTGATTGGTTTAGTAGTCTTGGAAAATATATTACAAAAATGAATGTTACATTACACTTCATAACATACAAAACAACATAAATAATCCTTCACGAACGACATTATTCTCTTGGCTTAACCATGTATATCAATCACAATACACTTCTTGGAATCCTGGGGAAAATAAAACATAGAAGGGGGTGATCTCAGATGCTCAGTAAGGATAATAATATAGCAAAAACATTCATAAATAAGCATAAACATTTAAGGCAGTGTATGACTAAAAAAATCCTTTTAAACATGAACTTCAGCATAAAATGGCAAAAATAAAATTAAGTAATGCCATTTACCTATTCACATGGATATTCTACTAGTCGAATAATAAAATGCCATATCACAAACCACTTTCATAATGATGGAATGCATAATGCCGAACTTTAATTTCTGTGTCAAGGCCTCATGCCAAGACCTAAGGTATAACTGTAACCAAAACCCAACCCGGAGAGCCTCTGTAACTGGACTCCATCCCAGAGAGCCTCTGTAACCAGACTCCAACCCGGAGTGCATCTAATAACCGGACACCCACCCGGAGTGTCTCTAATAACCGGACACCAACCCATAGGGTCTGCTGTAACTGGACCCCAACCTGGAGGGCATACTTTTACCGGTCCCCAACCTGGAATATACTAGTCCAACACATTCATCTTAAGAAGAGGATAAAATATAACATAAACATTCGTATTAAAACTAGCATACGAAATGCCAAAGCATTAATCCTAAATCATTAATGGCATAAAAATAACTCATCCATAGTTAAACATATCAAAAAACCTTAAATACAACATGGATGATTGTGTCATAATAAATCTACTTGAAACAAGTGTAAAAGTTATCAAAGGATGTTTAAATAGATGAAATCAAAACTATTTCAGAGAAATATCTCTTTTTTATAAATAACTTAAAAGTCACATAATTATAAAAGAAAACATTTACTTTGAAAATAATCTTATAATCTTGTAATGGAAGATTTAAAGATTTTATAATGGCGGAAAATAGCTGCACCCGCCATATAAGTTAAAAAAAGACATTCTTACCTTAATTCTGTCGAAAAGGTTAAAAAGGACCTTGTTTGGAAAACAACAGAAAGATTCCTTTATAAACTTCTTATAAAAAGTCAAACAAGAGTATACATGAATTTAAACCAGATTCTGTAAAATAGTAAAAATGTTTTGAAATACATTTTTAAGAAACAAGGATGTGGATGATAAAGAGGTCTGAGTAGATAATTACGTTTAAACAACCTCGGATAATGAAGAGATTGTGAAATAAACCCTTACCAATTTGGTAACTTACAAAACATACACCCCGTGAAACAGGTATCATAAAATGAATATGTAAATACACATAAATGAAAGTTTATTACATAAATAATACACTTATGGGTAGTACATACACCGCACAAAAGGTAATAGTGGCAATATGGAATGAATCTCATGTGAATAAGGATGAGATAAAAACCCCTTACCTTGAAATTTTATTTAGTCGAGGGTACGTTTAGCCTCATATATGAAGACTATAGTATGTTATTAAATTATACCAGAACCATAATAATATTTATGATATCATACATTATTCATTTATTACATTACACTACCCATTTAATAATAATTTCCATGTCATATTAATATTTCGGGTAATAATCGATGTCTTTATTATACGCGTTTTAACTTATTACTCTTGATTGTATCACTTAGATCATGATTTAAATAATTAAATAGTATAAAACATGATTTATTTATCATTCATATTTAGAATATAAAAAATTATAATAGACATATATATGAAATTGAAAACACCATTTATGGAGACGGTAGTCCGTACATACGCATAAACGATGTTTTCGTTTTCATATAGTATTGAACGGAAGTAAGTGAATAAGAAATATGTAAGTACATAAATAATTATATATATAAATATATATATATCCAGTATAATTTTTATGTCATATATTACATACTTATTAGTAATATATATTTTTATAATCGTCGATGAATGGTGAACTTGGAAATGAATCTCATCGCGTCGTGGACACGGTAATCTGTATGTACGTACGAGCGAAAATATCATTCTTTTAATATTAATATAATATATAATTGGATCTTATATAATATATAAAGAATATTTATCATGTTATATTTATTATTTACATCAAATACACATAATTATTATACCCAACCAAATAATAATGTATTGAATAACAATTACACCATGACATGGAGCGATAAGCCGTACGTACAAAGGTATGGTGACATGTCATTCAAAGGGTGGATAGAATAATGAATTTTGTTTTTCCATAATTATAATAACATCACATTATATAGAATATACAGGAGTTATAGTTTTATAAGGAAACAACAATGAAAATGGAAGTGGAATAAGAAATGAACTTGAAAGAGGGTGGTGAAATCATTACCTCTTCTCCGGGTTCTTCATTTTGATTTGATCAAAAGGGCTCTATAGGATGGATTTCTGATCAAAATAAGGCCTCTAGATTGAAGGGAGGATAGTTTTGAGGGTATTTGGGCATGGTTTGTTCGAGCCAAGTGGCTTAGAAGGTGTGAATTAGAGAGAGGGGGTGTGCCCTTTTATAAAAGGGGTGAGGGGAACCTTAGGAAGAACATAAAATATTTTTTTATAATAAATTCATATTCGGTTTCTAATGGCTCAAAAGTTTTTTATTTAAAGTATAAGGTGGGGATAGGTGAAAAACAACTCAACCAATAAGTTTTAAAGAAGTTTAGGTTACCATTTGAACCTTATCATTTAGATTTAACTCTAAGTTAAATAATTTAACTTTTACTATGTCTTCTTGTATTCTTACACTATATGGTTAATAAAATTACTATATACTGCCAATATAACCAAAATTGGTTAATTATTGTCATATATATTATTATATAAGTCTTTTTCCATACATTATATTTTTAGTACCATTATATCAATTAATAATATAATATTTTTTTTAAAAAACTATTTTATATAAATTTTGACACTATTTGGTATTTTTTTTGTTAAAATAATAAAAATAAGATTACATCAAAAAAATACATTGAATAAATCCTAACATGTCATATTCACCTATAAAAATTTTTTATGTCATAAAAGTTTGAAATTATATTTATTTTAATATTTATAATACCATTTATTTGATTCCTTCATGAATAAGGTAATTACTGCATCATCATTGTGTCATAAATAAATTTATATATTTAATGTCTAAAAATTATAAATAAAATACCATGATGTAGGAAATATTTTTAAATTTCTAATGAATATTTATAATCTAATTTATCTTATGCAAAGCCCTATATAAAAAATGGTTCAGTTATGAAACATTGATTTTAACTCTTTTAACTCTTCTTTGAATTAAATAATAATAAATGTCCTAATCTAATCCAAGTGGATATAAATGATAATATTTTATTCCTATGGTTTTTTATGTTCGAGATAAACTTTTACAATAGGATTAGTACATGTGTGGGGCTAATACTAATATCATTTTTACCCTCAATTACCCTATTTACTTTTAACTGTGGTAAATAAAAGTAAAAAGTTACTATTCACAAAAAATATTTTCATCTTATTGAACCACATTTTACTCCTTGATATTAACTATGTCTCTCTGATTTTTGAAATTCAGCTCACAGAAGCGGTAAAATTATGTTTTATGCGGATTTGCAAAAGCTCCTAGGAGGTGGGTAAAAGACGGTGAAAAGTTCAATAAAATTTTTATATATCTAAAATTATTATAAACCGACTCCAATGAATTAAATTGAACTTATATAGGTATTATATATCTGTTTTGACATTAAATAATTTAAATAAAATAAATAATTATTTAAATAAAAATTCGGTTTTAAATAATATCTCAGTGTTTTTCACTATCCATCAAAAATTAAAAGTTTTCAGAAAAATACCAAAAATTTACCCTCAGATAATTTTGATATTCAGAATTCAATAATGAAGTCTATTTTATGAGATTAAAAACATAGAAGTTTCATTTATTAATTTAAAATTAATTCCCGCTGTCAAAACATATAGCGTGTTTTTAAGAAATAATAACGATCAAAAGATTGACACTTACTTATGTCCAGTTTAAATGTGAAATTATTTCCAATGATCAACATTGTGTTAAATGGTAAAAATATATTCTAAATATACTTTAAAACCACTCAAATTAATAATTTATCACTATTAATTATTTCGATTAAAAAAGTTGTTTTTAATTAAAATTTAGTAATTTTTACTATTCATCAAAATATGAATGTTTTTAGAAAAGTACCAAAATTTCACCCTAAGATACATTCGATATTCCAAATCCAAAAATGAAGTTCATTTTGAAAGATAAAATGTATAAAATTTCAAAAAGTGTGTATTACTATTCTTAACGGCTAGTATGATTGGTTGTGGTGTGTTAGAACTCGAAGTTGCGTATAACACACACTATTTTATTATTCAAAGAGAAGCGTATCATTAAAGCATGGGGTGTTACATTCTCCCCTCCTTCAATAAATTGTGTCCTAACAATTTATGCTTGGTATTGGAAACATGGGGTTGACATTTGAAAATATCATAGTTGAAATCCCACATCGAAAAATGGATTAATGAAACCTCTATTTAAAATAAAGAGTGGTAAGTATGATGGTTACCGAAAATAACACATACTAGGGTTCCATTTAGGAAAATATGTATATGGAAGGGAAATCTAACCATCTATATATGATGGAGAGTGGTAGAGAACATGGCTATGAAAAGGCCAATAATCCCAAAGCCATAAATTTGTGATGATCTAAGGTACTGTAACACCCCAGGTAAATAAATAATATGACATTTTCATATTTATCCATATTTGTGAATAAGGTATTAATAATACTTTAAAGGGAACTCTATGCTCGATGGTGTACCCAATACGCAACAATGAGTTTCTTTGAAATCTCATGTTGCACTCTAATAATAAAATAATATTATTTTAAATGGTAGTTAACGACTAGCCGTTGTAATGGCGGGAATGAATGGAACTAACTAAAAAATGATTACATATGTTTGTCAAATATTTTTACTTTTATCAAATAAATGTTAGAGGATTAAAATGCAAATGAATCCAATTTTAAGCATGAATTTTCTAATATTCTTTAAAAGGTCGATTAACCGCCTTATGATGAAGAACCCTTTTTAAATATACTTTTGAAAATTTTATATGTTGTATTTGAAAAAATAAAATCCTTCTTTATAATCTGGAAAACAAAATTTACTTTGTAAATTTTTGTTATTTTTCTGATAAAGATCATTTTTAGTGAAAATGTTGCATTTTAATTCAAAACCACCTTTTAATCTGACTTATTTATATGGATAGATTATCTTTTTAATTTATATTAAAGTGTATTTCGAATATATTTTTACCATTTAACCCAATGGTGGTCATTGAAATTAATTTCACTTTGAAATTGGACTTAAACTAATGTCAATCTTTTAATAGATATTATTTCTTAAAAACACACTATTTGTTTTGACAGTGGGAATGAATTATTAAATTAATTAATGCAACTTATATATTTTTAATTTTGTAAAATAGAAATCATTTTTGAATTTTGAATATTAAATATAGCTTAGGGTGAATTTTTGGTACTTTTCTGAAAAACATCAATTTTTGATGAATAGTGAAACCACTAAGTGGTAGTTAAAGAAACTGATTTTTACATTAAATGAAACTTTACCGCTTCTGTTATTTTATTTTCAAAAATCCGATATACATGGTTGTCATTAGGAATTAAAATGTGGTTCAATGAGATTAAAATAATTTTTTGGTGAATAGTAACTTTTAGGTTTTATTAATCGTGATTAAAGGCAATTATGTAATTTAAGGTAAAGATAATGTTATAATAATTTGAAATGACCTTGACACTTTACCTACCCTTATAGGATTAGTCATGGCCTACCAATACATTCCATGGGTCAACTTGGGGACCCCATGGAGCCACTTTGGTTGGAAAATGACATTAATAACTTTTTATTTAAAGTTAAAATTAAATTGTTACAAACATGTATTGTTTTACTAAAACAATTTTTACATGCGGTTATACAAGTCATATTTTTTACTATAAATATTTATTACATCATGATATATTTTTTTGATAATTTTTAGACATTAAATAAATTATTTTAATTATGACGTCGTAATGATGCAGTGGTTACCTCATAAATGAACGATTTAAATAAAATGAGAAGATAGGGTGAAATCTAAGTCTTACACCTGTCACAAACCTATTTTATGGGTGGATATAGAAACCTTATCACCTTACACTCTAAATATATCCTTTTGGGACCTTTAAAATCCTAAAATCATTTTATAATAAAGTAATATTTTTTAACATTCCAAGAGTGTCGCTCCTCTTCTCTTATAAAAGACCCCCACATCTACCACCGTACCCACACCTCTCAAGGATTTGGCTTGGCCAACCCCTACCCATTTTATCTCTCCACATCCCTATATTAATCATTGAAGCCTCACCTTTCGCAGAATTCTCTTTGAGAAACCCTTTTGGTTCAAACCAAGAGGACTTACCCGATTTAAAGGTAATGTCTTCACTTGTGTTATTTTGTTTTATTTTGCTTCTCCAAACCCCTGACCTCTTTTTATTCTTTTATTTTGTAACAACACCAGTATCATATATATAATAGGATTTTGTTATGATAAGGATTAGAGATACAGTTACACACACCTCCTTCTAATGGTTAATGGACATACTGTTTATGTGGATGGCAAATTACAGCCTCACGAAACGATGATTGTTCAATTTTCTCTTAACACCTTTCATGGTGGCCATTATGATGTCACTATATTTTATATATGATATATATGGTGTTTATGTTTTCCATATTCTTCTGGATTTTATATTTAAAACATACCTTTATGCTTTTCATGTTGTGCAAATGCGATAATTTCATACGAGGAACTGTGGACTACCGCCCCCTTAAGTGATGTGACTCATTCATGAAATACATGGAATGTATAAAGAATTAAATTAATGAACTTATGTGACATATAAAACATATATATTATACTGTAATTATAATATATATATATATATATCTCAATTATTTTTAATTCCATTAATATGTCAAAGAAATGAAAGTAGCGTTCATGCGTACGTATGGCCTATCATCTCCATGAACGGTGAATTTCCGTTATTTTTATCTATAAATGTAATTTAATAGTATAAAATGAATATTTACTAGATATATATGATATTTAAATCATTAATTCTATTCTATAGATGATTTAATTATAACTACATGGACAATCATTTTCAAACAAGTTCATTTTGGACTCATGTACCAAACATCGACAAAAACGTCTGATATGAACTCACATTATTAACCAATTATTATAACATTATAATATTTTATATGAACTGAATAATAATATTTAAAGGATGGCCTTAAGAAATTATAAATTTACCAATGTTTATTATTTAGGAATATAAAGAAACGAACAAGACAAGTCGGACTTGATGTAAGGGATCCTACCTCTCTCTTTCTTTTTAAGTACTCTTGTTATATATCTTAATTTAAGCTCCACTTTATTATGTTGGGAGATGTTATTTTATATTCCTCTTACTGTAATTTCTATATTCATATTATGAGAGACCATATTTTATTTCATCAATCCTTTTTTTTTTGACGTTTAAAGTGGCGTTGTTAGGCTCTCGAGTTTTCGTAAGGGATTTTTCATCTCACTTTTATTCCCGTGAGATTTATGCTACATTTGCCACTATTTATTTTGAGTGGTGTATGTACTTCACATTGTTCTAATAGTTGTGTAATATACATTCTTTTATGGTTATTTACACCAACTTTGTATGGTCCTTCTTTCATGGGGTGAACATTTCGAAAGTTACCCAAATCGGTAAGGGAACCTTTCACCCTCCTCTTTTTGAAAGACTAATTTTGGTATGTCTTTTAATTTACATATATTATTTTGGGATATGTTATTCTATATCCTTGTTGATGTAAATTTTATGTCCAAGTGATGAGATACCATTTTCTCTCTCATCAACTAATGTTATGAATTTTAATGTGACGTCGTTAGGCTGTCGAATTTTACCAAGGGAACTTCTTAACCCAATTTCGATTTCTTTGGGTTCAACATATAGTTATTGAATATGTCATACGTTGAATATGTGTGAATGAAATTTGATAGGTTTAAACATAATATCCAATTATATTGGGTGTATTTATATTTGTCACGAATAATTATGAGATTGATTTATCCTTAATTTTAAGGATACCTTCTTTATAAGGGATTTCATCTCATTTTACATTTCTATTGAGACTTCATTGTTGTTATGCACCAATTCACTCTTATATGGTGTATATACTGTCCTTTGGAATATTATATCATGAATCCCTTTATTCTCATGATATTATAAAGTTATGATTAAATGTTATTCCTCAATTATTGTATTCAAGTGTCTCTCATTTTGTTAAAATCCCTTTAACTAAAATATCGTTCTAAATGTTTTAATGATTTAATCTTATAAATATTTCCCATTAATATCCATGTTTTCAAAATGATTTTAAGGATTTACTTATATGGATATTAATGGTTTAAATTGTTAAAAGCTATAAAGTGGTATGGGACACTTTGATTCAAAAATCTCTTTATTAAATATTTTAAATGGTTTGAAAATGGTTTTTAGAATGGATTCATTATCTTAAAATGTTATATTGTTATTACAATGTGGGAATGTTATCTTTCTTTTATGCTTAAGTTATGTGCTATGATTATGTTATAGTTCTTGGGAATTGTTTATGAAGAGGGGTGGTTCCGTGATAAACTAAGGGAGGGTGAGCCTGATATATCTCTCCAATGCATTGGGTAACACGAAGGGGTTAAATGTTAAGGTTTCTCTGAAGATATTTAGGGAATATACTGTGATGGGTATTCCAAACATAACCATGAGGGTTACTCCCTACATAATAATGTTATGAATTCCTCAAGTTACCATTATGTCTTATGATTTCTATGAGTTATTCGTAATCCTATTATTTCATGTGGTATGTTAAATTGCTTATGTTTTATGAGTAAAGTATGATTTCATTGATTCTTATGTATACATGGACTAATGTTTTCTTTCCGTATTGTTATAACCCATACTGAGCTTTTTATGCTCATCCCATGTTTTTTTTGAAATATTTTTCACGGGACATAAAGTTGAAAATGGTCAAGGACGGGATCAATGAAATGTCAGGCTGTCTAAAACCAAGAACTAGACACGACTCTTTTGTTCAAGAGTTTTTATTTTGTGAAAAAAATGGTAGTTTAGTAGATGTGTCTACTTTGTAATATTTGAAATGTAATATTTATGACCTAATTCTCTAAAACTCTAAACCTGAAAAGATCTTCAATGTGAATTATTCATTTAATTCAATAATAAGTAATGATTAAGGCTGTTTCCTTATAGTTGGTATCAAAGGTGGGTTTAGATAACTTTATAGGTTAGGGTATTCTTTAAGCATAAGTGACATTACCATAATGTCTAGGATTTCAGAAAGAGTCATAGTTTTTAGATAAAGTGAATGAGCAAGTATATGTTAGTGTTAATCTTCCTCATTAGTAAATAATGATTTTGTTGATATACTCACACTGACATTCCTAGTTTTAGTAAATGGATGGATCTAGCAGGCACCAAAGTGACTATGGGTTTGAAGGAAACTGTGGTGGTTCTCTGATTAAGAGACTGGATGAAATGGGGGATTCAATGAGAAATCTCATGGTTATTCTAAACCAACTATTAGAAGTCATGATCAACCACTTCAACCTTGGTGAGTTCTCTAATCCATCATGTAAGAGAGAACCAACTCGACATGGATGTTCAGGTAATAATTATAAAGGTAACCATTAGGGTTTATATGATCCTTACTTTTGAGGTAATTATGGGTTATTATACGTTATAATGGAATATGAACGACATGAGATAAACTTGAGGATAAATTATGTTATGGTTATTTTTGAAGATTTTATCGCTTTTTGGGGATGTTATAAGAATTATATAGTTTTGTAAAAAGGACAACACGCAGACCATGTGACAACCTGTCGCGCCTGACGAAGCTACGGGAATCGAACCCACAACCAAAGTGCAACTAGTATTTATCACCTACCACTGGACTGTGTGAAGTCCCTGGTTATTTTGACTAATTCTTCTTAGTTAGATGACATTTTGAATCAAGAATAAGTTGATTATGGGTTATCTATGGAAATTATTAACCTATCATGGAGGATATGGGATTAGGTTAATTACTTTTCAGTATGAGGCTTTAAGAGTAACTGATATTATTTGGAGATAAATGTTAAGGTTTATCTTGGATGAATATGTGAGTAAATCCTTCAGAGATTTGGGTTTTGAGACATAGTTTTGATTATTTTGAATAATTTTATGGATAGATTTTTATTGAATGGTCTTTGTTGAACTTTGGGTATTGTTTGAAAAAATTTGGAGATTAAGAATAGATTTTTTTAATAGTGATTATCCTTTTTGGGTATTATCTGATCCCATACTAACCTTTTTGGTTTTAGTTTTGGATAAGGTCTAAATACATGGGAATTATATAGTTCTCTTTTTTGTATTAGGTGATTCTTTAGAAGTTGATTGTAGCTCTCTTAATGTGAACATGTCATCCTAAATACTTGTCTTTTGGAGAAAATATGAGTTCGTGTAAGAAATCTAGTAAAAGTTGAAAGTAAAAATGACAAGTAAGTATGTTTCCTTATATTTTAGTTAAGCTCATAAATAAATTCCTCAATGAAAAGTAACATAATACAAAAAATTTGTCTGTTAATTTTTCCTACTAGGGAATCAAATACCGTTTAACCCATCACAAGTTTGTGATTTTATTGTTGTTATCTTTCTCCTAAACATGTTTTCTATCACTCTCAATCAGAACATGACCATTTGTTTTCTCCTCCATGTCCATGTTTTACTGCATGGAATATTAGTATGGGTTAACTCAAGTGACCATTGTACTTCTCTTTCTTTATTTTAAAGTGATATTTTTACTGACTCTTGTTCCGATGTGGGATTTTCAATGAAGTTTTCAAGCCCAATTTTCAAATTGCGAGGACGCAATTCCCAAAAGGGGGGAAGGATGTAACACCCCAGGTAAATAAATAATATGACATTTTCATATTTATCCATATTTGTGAATAAAGTATTAATACAACTTTAAAGGGAACGCTATGCTCGATGGCGTACCCAATACCCAACAACGAGTTTCTTCGAAATCTCATGTTGCACTCTAATAATAAAATAATATTATCTTAAATGGTAGTTAACGCCTAGCCGTTGTAATGGAAGGAATGAAAATTACTAACTACAAAATGATTATATATGTTTTTCAAATATTTATACTTTTATCCAATAAATTTTAGAGGCTTAAAATGAAAATGAATCCAATTTTAAGCAATAATCTTCTAATATTCTTTAAAAGGTAGATTAACCGCCTTCTGATGGAGAACCCTTTTTTAAATATACTTTTGACAATTTTATATGTTTTATTTGAAAATGTAAAATCCTTCTTTAGAATCTGGACATCAAAATTTACTTTGTAAATTTTTGTTATTTTTCCGGTAAAGACCATTTTTAGTGAAAATGTTGCATTTTAATTCAAAACCTCCTTTTAATCTGATTTATTTATATGGATAGATTATCTTTTTAATTGAGATAAAAGTGTATTTAGAATATATTTTTACCATTTAACCCAATGGTGGTAATTGGAATTAATTTCACTTTGAAATTGGACTTAAACGAGTGTTAATCTTTTAATAGATATTGTTTCTTAAAAACATGCTATTTGTCTTGACTGCGGGAATGAATTTTTAAATTAATTAATTCAACATATATATTTTTAATTTTTTTAAATAGACATAATTTTTGAATTTGTAATATTAAAAATAACTTAGGGTGAATTTTTGGTATTTTTCTACAAAACATCAATTTTTGATGAATTGTGAAACCACTAAGTGGAAGTTAAAGAAATTGATTTTTCGTTTAAATGAAACTTTACCACTTCTATGATTTTATTTTAAAAAATCCGACATACATGGTTTTCATTAGGAAGTAAAATCTGGTTTAATGAGATTAAAATAATTTTTTTCTGAATAGTAACTTTTAAGTTTTATTAATCGCGATTAAAGGTAATTAGTGTAATTAAAGGTAAAGATAATGTTATAATAATATTAAATGACCTTGACACATTTCCTACCCTTATTGGATGAGTCATGGCCAACCAATACAATCCATGGGTCAACTTGGGGACCCCATGGAGCCACTTTGTTTGGAAAATGACAAATAACTTTTTATTTAAAGTTAAAATTAAAATGTCACAAACATGTATTGTTTTACTAAAACAATTTTTACATGGGGTTACACAAGTCATATTATTGACTATAAATATTTCCAACATCATGATTTTTTTTTATAATTTTTAGACATTAAATAAATTATTTTATTTACGACACCGTGATGATGCAGTGATTACCTCATAAATGAACGATTTAAATAAAATGAAAAGATAGGGTGAAACCTAAGTCTTACACTTGTAAAAAACCTATTTTATGGGTGGATTTAAAAACCTTTTCACCTAATCCTCTAAATATATCCTTTTTGGACCTTTAAAATCCAAAAAGCATTTTATAATAAAGTAATATTTTTTAACTTTCCAAGAGTGCCCCTCCTCTTCTCTTATAAAAGGCCCCCACATCTACCACCTTACCCACACCTCTCAAGCCTTTGGCTCTGCCAACCCCTTCCCATTTCATCTCTCCACATCCCTATCTTCATCATTTAATCCTCACCTTTGGAACAATTCTCTTCAAGAAACCCTTTTGGTTCAAACCAAGAGGAGTTACCCGATTTAAAGGTAATGTCTTCACTTATGTTATTTTGTTTTATTTTGCCTCTACAAACCCCTGAACTCTTTTTATTACTTTATTTTGTAACACCAACATTATCTTAAATATACTAGGATGTTTTTATGTGAATTATTCGAGCTAAACTTACATACACCTCCGTCTAATGGTTAAAGGACATACTGTTTCTATGGATGGTGAATTACTGCCTCACGAAACGATGATTGTTCAATATTCTATTAACACCTTTCATGGTGGCCATTATGATGTCACTATATTTTATATATGATTTATATGGTGTTTATTTTTTCCATATTCTTCGGTATTTTATATTTAAAACATACCTTTATTCTTTGCATGTTATGCAAATGCGATAATTTCATACGAGGAAGTGTGGACTACCGCCCCCTTAAGTGATGTGACTCATTCATGAAATACATGGAATGTATAAAAAATGAAATTAATGAACTTATGTGAAATATAAAACATATATATTATACTGAAATTATAATATATATATATATATATATCTCAATTATTTTTAATTCCATTAATATGTCATAGAAATGAAAGTAGCGTTAATGCGTACGTACGGCCTACCATCTCAATGAACGGTGCATTTCATTTATTTTTATCTACAAATGTTAAGGAATATTATAAAATTAATATGTACTGGATATATATGATATTTAAATCATTAATACTATTCTGGAGATGATTTAATTATAACTACATGGACAATCATTTTCAAACAAGTTCATTTTTGACTCATGTACCAAACATTGACAAAAACGTCTGATATGAACTCACATTATTAAGAAATTATTATAACATTATAATATGTGATATGAACTGAATAATAATCTTTAACGTATTACCTTAAGAAATTATAAATTGGTTAAAGTTTATTATTCAGGAATATAAAGAAATGAACAAGACAAGTCGGACTTGAGGTAAGGGATCCTACCTCTCTCTTTCTTTTCACGTACTTTTGTTATATAACTTAATTTATGCTCCTATTTCTTATGTTGGACGATGTTCTTTTATATTCATCTTACTATACATTCTATTTTCATATGATGAGATACCATATTTGATTTCATCTATCCATTTTTTTGGAAGTTTTAAGTGGCGTTGTTAGGCTGCCAAGTTTTCATAAGGGATTTTTCATCTCACTTTTATTCCTGTGAGATTTATGCTACATTTGCCACTATTTATTTTGAGTGGTGTATGTACTTCCCATTATTCTACTCATTTTGTAATATACTTTATTTTATGGTTATTTACACCAATGTTGTATGGTCCTTCTTTCATGGGGTGAACGTTTCCAAAGTTACCCAAATCGGTATGGGAACCTTTCACCCTCCTCTTTTTGAAAGACTTATTTTGTTATGCCTTTTAATTTACATCTTTCATTTTGGGATATGTTATTATATATCCTTGTTGATTTAAATTTTATTTCCAAGTGATTAGATACCATTTTCTCTCTCATCAACTCATTTTATGAATTTTAAAGTGACGTTGTTAGGCTATCAAATTTTACCAAGGGAAATTCTTAACCCAATTTTGATTTCTTTGGGTTCAACATATAGTTATTGAATATGTCATCCTTTGAATGTGTGTAAATGACATTTGATTGTTTTACACTTAATATCCAATTATACTAGGTGTATTTATATCTTTCACACATAATTATGAGATTGATTTATCCTTAATTTTAAGGATACCTTCTTTATAAGTGATTTCATCTCATTTTACATTTCTATTGATACTTCATTGTTGTTATGAACCAATTCACTCTTATATGGTGTATATAATATCCTTTGGAATATTAAATCATGAATCCTTTTATTCTCATGATATTATAAATTTTTGATTAAATGTTATTCCTCAATTATTGTATTCAAGTGTCTCTCATTTCATTAAAAACCCTTTAACAAAAATATCATTTTAAATGTTTTAATGATTTATTCTTATAAATATTTCTCATTAATATAAATGTTTTCAAAATGGTTTTAAGGATTTAATTATATGGATATTAATGGTTTAAAATGTTAAAAACTTCAAAGTGGTATGGGACACTTTGATTCAAAAATATCTTTATTAAATGTTTTAAATGGTTTTGAAAATGGTTTTTAGAATAGATTCATTATCTTAAAATGTTATATTGTTATTGAAATGTGGGAATGTTATCTTTCCTTTATGCATAAGTTATGTGCTATGATTATGTTATAGTTCTTGGGTATTGTTTATGAAGACGGGAGGTTTCATGATATATTAAGGGCGGGTGAGCCCGATATAGCTCTCAAATGCATTGGGTAACACGAAGGGGTTAAACATTAAGGTTTATCCGAAGAGATTTAGGTAATATACTGTGGTGGGTATTCCAAACGTAACCATGAGGGTTACTACCTATGTATTATAGTTATGAATGCCTCAAGTTACCTTTATGTCTTATGATTTCTATGAGTTATTCGTAAATCCTATGATTTCATGTGGTATGTTAAATTGCTTATGTTTTATGAGTAAAGTATGATTTTATTTATTATTATGTATACATGGACTAATGTTTTCTTTCTGTATTGTTATAACCCTTACTGAGATTTTTATGCTCATCCCAAGTTTGTTTGAAATGTTTTTCACATGACATAAAGTTGAATAGGGTCAAGGATGGGATCAAGGAAATGTCAGGATGTCTAGAACAAGGAACTAGACCTGACTCTTTTGTTCAAGAGTTTTTATTTTGTTAAAAAATTGAAGCTGAGTAGATGTGTCTACTTTGTAATCTTTGAGATGTAATATTTATGTCCTAATTCCCTAATACTGTAAACCTGAAAAGACCCTCAATGTGAATTATTAATTTAATTCTAATAATAAGTAATGTTTAAGGTCGGGTCCTTATAGGTACCATCTAGGAAAACATTTTTGTCCTAAGATCCTTTTCTTAATGTTGAGGAATTTATTTATGAGATTGGATAAGATCATAAGAATATATACTTACTTTATAATTATAGTTTTATCCATTAATAAATTTCTACCACAAACTCATCTTTCACTACAAAACATAATACAACTCAAAAATACTCTATTTTTCCTAATCGTATAGGGTTCCAAATATAATGAATGTATAATTCACATATCAGACCCATTAAAAAAAGAAACTACATTATAAAATCCATGGACTTCACGTAGTCTAGTGGTAGGTGATAAATCCCAATCGTATTATGGTTTTGTATTTGTTTCCCATGGCTTTGTCTGACGCGACGGGTTGTCACACGGTCTGCGTGTTGTCCTTTTATAAAAATCCAAAAATAACCTTTCAAACGTAATCCATTCCAACATTTAGACTTATCCAAAATACTAATATCCAAACTCACAGACCAAAATTCATAAGGAAGTTAAACACAATGAAGATCCTTATTTCCATGTAATAACATGTGAACACCTTCACCATGTATTATTTTAAAACATGGTAACATCCTGAATTACCATAAAACCTTATTGATTACATTCAAAATCCCTTATTCTTTATATAATACTGGATAAACTTCATCCATACAAAAATGTTGTAAACTCCAAAAATGATGGAATATACAAATCTTTAATCAATTTCAAGGCAATCAAGAATATCAAATATAATTTACCCAAATCAACCATATCTTATTCCAAAATCAGTACCTCAATATTAGGACCATATTAAGGTTTATCTTTCCTTAAACCATGTAATTTCCAAAAAGTTTAACTCGTTGTAGAGTCACTTTTCATAGTACCATAAAATCTCAAATCCTCAATGAAATAGTATTGCAGTACAATCCTTATTTATTTCCAGTACATCATTGATAAAACACTTTAATGAAATAATTCCAAAATAACAACCTAAGAACACTGGTCATTCCTCTACATATGTGGTAGTATTATAACTTGATTATTATTCAATAGCATAATTTGTAGTGTAGTCTGATGACTGGGGCATTGGTTCGCGTAGTGTCCAAAATCCTTGCAGATGAAGCATTATACATTTGAAATCTTTTTCTTACCCTTGAATTCACGTACTTGTTGTACTTTTTCTCCACACTTATAACATACTCTCATTCCCTTCAAGCATTTTCCAAGGTGATTCTTTCCATAGTTATCACATATTGGAAAATCCTTCCTTACCTTATTCCTTTTATCAGTCCTTCTCCCTACCATCCTTTCCTTCTCTATCTTTCCTTCAAAGCCATAGGACTCCGAGAATTCAATACTTATTTTAACAACATATGATATTATTTCTTCATATGATGATAATGCATGGGAGACTATTTCCCTTCTAAATTCTAGATTACAACCATGAAATATATGATCATTATTACTCTTTGGATCATGTGTATTGCTGGAGTTCTCATTCCTTCTACTGGGCGCCATTTCTAAACAATTTCATGCACTAGATTAGTTTATGGATAGAAATACCTAATCCCAAAATTGTAAAACACTTAACATAAATAAAACAGTTTATGGATATAATCCATAATCATAACAATATATTCTTTGAGGAAGTATATACTCATAAACCATTCATAATGGTTTGTAAAAAAATTAGAATTATCCTAAGCATATACCCCTGGAGTGTCGTAACCAAGAGTGCAGCAAGGTCTGTTTTTGTGCACCAGTTCCCCTTCGAGTCTAGCTCAAAGCGGTGTTTTTGGGTTTTACCCCTAGGTACATTTGTTCCAGAGTCGCCTCTACCTTCTTGTATCCATACAGGGATGTATTTCTCAGAAAACTCATAAAATCTCTAAAATATCATAATTCTTGGAAGTTATTCTCTACTAATCCTCAAATTTTATCTTAGGGCTATGTGCTTTAATCAGAGTTTATCTAAATCTTGCATCCAGGGTTATTGCTAAAATTCTTCTGATACCAATTGTAACGCCCCAACACCAGTTATCGAGAGTCGGTGCATTATTTTAATACATTGGCATGATTACAAGGAATCAAGTCCTGAAGGACCGATCGGTTTAGCAATCTTGGAAAATAGATTACATACATGAATATTACATTACACATCATAACACACAAGACAACATAAATAATCCTTCACGAATTACATTATTCCCTTGGCTAACCCTGTATATCAATCAAAATACACTTCTTGGAATCCTGGGAAAAATAAAACATAGAAATGGGTGAGCTCAGATGCTCAGTAAGGATAACAATACAGAGGAAACTTTTACAAATAAGCATAAACATTTAAGGCAATGTATAACTAAAACAAAAGCCTTTTAAACATGAACCTCAGCATAAAATGAAAAAAACAAAATGAAGTACTGCCATTTACTTATTCACATGGATATTATACTGGTCGAATAATCACATGCAATATCACTAACGACTTTCATAATGATTGAATGCATAATGTCGAACTTTAATTTCTGTTTCAAGGCCTTGTTCCAAGACATAAGGGATAACTCTAACCTGAAAAAAACCCAGAGATCCTCTGTTACAAGACTCCATCCCGGAAAGCCTCTGTAACCGAACTCCATCTCGGAGAGCCTCTGTAACTAGACTCCATCCCAGAGTGCCTCTAATAATCGGACACCAACCTGGAGTGCCTCTAATTACCAGACACTGACCCAGAGTGCCTCTAATAACCGGACACCAACCTGGAGGGTCTGCTGTAACCTGACCCCAACCTCGAGGGCTTAATTTTACCGGTCCCCAACCCAGAACTTTCTAGTCCAACACATTCATCTTAAGAAGAGGATGAAATATAACATAAATATTCATATTAAAACTAGCATTCGAAATGCCAAAACATTAATCATAAACCATTAATGGAATAAAAATAACTCATCCATAGTTAATCATATCACAAAACCATAAATACAATATAGATGATTTGTATCATAATAAATCAACTTCAAAAAAGTGTAAAATTTATCAAAGGATGTTGACATAGATGAAATCAAAACTATTTGAGAGAAATATCTCTTTTTTTGAAATCATTTAAAAGTCACATAATTATAAAAGAAAACATTTACTTTGAAAATATTCTTATAATATTGTAAGGGAAGATTCAAATATTTTATAATGGCGGAAAATAGCCGCACCTTCCGTATATGTTAACAAAAATACATTCTTACCTTAATTCTGTCAAAAAGGTTAAAAAAGACTTTTTTTTGGAAAACGACGGAAAGATTCCTCTATAATCTTCTTATAAAAAGTCAAACAAGGGTATAAATGACTTTAACCCATATTCTGTAAAATAGTAAAAATGTTTTTGAAATCCATTTTTAAGAAACATGGAAGTGGATGATAAAGAGGTCCCAGTAGATAATTACGTATAAACAATCTCGGATAATGAATAGATTGTGAAATAAACCCTTACCAATTTGGTAACTTACAAAACATACACCCCGTGAAAGAGGTATCATAAAATGAATATGTAAATTGATATAAATTAAAGTTTATTACATAAATAATACAATTATGGTCAGTATATACACCACACAAAAGGTAATAGTGGCAATATGGCATGAATATGATGGGAATAAGGAGTGAGATGAAAACCCCTTACCTTGAAATTTTAATTAGTCGAGGGTACGTTTAGCCTCATGTATGAAGACTATAGTATGTTATTAAATTATACCAGAACCATATTAATATTTATGATATCATACATTATTCATTTATTACTTTATACTACCCATTTAATAATAATTTCCATGTTATATTAATATTTCGGGTAATAATCGCTTTCTTTATCGTACGTGTTTTAACTTATTAATCTTGATTATATCAATTAGATCATGATTTAAATAATTAAAGAATATAAAACATGATTTATTTATCATATATATTTTTAATATAAAAAATTATAATAGACGTATATATGAAATTGAAAACACCGTTTATGGAGACGGTAGTCCGTACATACGCATAAACACTATTTTCGTTTTCATATTGTATTGAACGGAAGTAAGTGAATAAGATATATGAAATTACATAAATACGTATATATATAAATATATATATCCAGTACCATTATTATTTCATATATTACATACTTATTAGTAATATATTTTTCTATAATCGTCGATGAATGGTGAACTTGGAAATGAATCTCATCGCGTCGTGGACACGGTAATCTGTAAGTACGCACGAGCGAAAATATCATTCTTCTGATATTAATATAATATATAATAGGATGATATTTAATATATACAGAATCCTTATCATGTTATATTTATTATTCACATCAAATACACATAATTATTATACCCAACCAAATAATAATGTATTGAATAACAATTACACCATAACATGGAGACGGTAAGCCGTACGTACGAAGGTATGGTGACAAGTCATTCTAAGGGTGGATAGAATAATGAATTTGGTTGTTCCATAATTATAATAACATCAAATTATATATAATATACAGGAGTTATTATTTTATAAGGAAACAACAAATAAAATGGAAGTCGAAGAAGAAATGAACTTGAAAGGGGGTGGTGAAATCATTCCCTCTTCATTAGGTTCTTTCTTTTGATTTGATCAAAAGGGCACTTTAGGTTGTCTTTCTGATCAAAATAAGGCCTCTAGGCTAAAGGGAGGATATTTTATAGGGTATTTGGGTAGTGGTTGTTTGATCCAAATGGCTTAGAAGGTGTTAATTAGAGAGAAGGGGGAGTTCCCTTTTATAAGAGGGGTAAGGGGCACCTTAGGAAAAACTTAAAATAATTTTTTATAATAAATTAATATTCAGTTTATAATGGCTCAAAAGTTGATTATTTAAACTATAAGGTTGGGATAGGTCGAAAAAATCTCAACCAATAGGTTTTAAAAAAGTTTATGTTACCATTTGAACCTTATCATTTAGATTTAACTCTAATTTAAATAATTTAACTTTTACGGTGCCTTCTTGTATTCTTATACTATATGGTTAATAAAATTACTATATACTTCCAATCTATCCCCAATTGGTTAATTATTGTCATATATATTATTATATAAGTCTTTTTTCCAATAATTATATTTTTAGTGCCATTATATCAATTAATAATATAATATTTGTTTTAAAAACTATTTTATGTCAATTTTGACACTATTTGGTATCTGTTTTTTGTTAAAATAATAACAACATGATTACTTAAAAAAATACATTTAATCAATCCTAACATGTCATATTCACCTAGAAGAATCTTCTATGTCATAAAAACTTTGAAATTATATTTATTTTAATATTTATAATACCATTTATTTGATTCTTTCATGAATAAGATAATTATTGCATCATGATTGTGTCATAAATAAATTTATTTATATAATGTCTAAAAATTATAATTAAAATACCATGATGTATGAAATCTTTTTATCTTTCTAATGAATATTTATAATCGAATTTATATTATGTAAAACCTATATTAAAATTTTTTAGTTATTAAACTTTGATTTTAACTCTTTTAACTCTTCTTTGAATTAAATAATAATAAATGTGCTAATCTAATCCAAGTGGACCTAAATGATAATATTTTATTCCTAAGGTTGTTTTTGGATGATATAAACTTGTCCAATATGATTAGTACATGTGTGAGTGAAATATTAATATGATTTTTACCTTTAATTACCCTATTTACGTTTAACCGTGGTAAATAAAAGTAAAAATTTACTATTCACCAAAAATTATTTTCATCTCATTGAACCACATTTTACTCCTTGATATTTACTGTGACTCTTTTATTTTTTAAATTCAGCTCACATAAGTGGTAAAATTATGTTTTATGTGAATTTTTAAAATCTCCTGTGAGGTGGGTAAAAGACAGTGAAAAGTTCAATAATATTTATATATATCTAAAATTATTATAAACCAACTCCAATGAATTAAATTTAACTTATATAGTTATTATGTATCTATTTTGACATTAAATAATTTAAATAAAATAAATAATTATTTAAATAAAAATTCAGTTTTAAACTATAACTCAATGTTTTTCACTATTCATCAAAAATTAAAAGTTTTTAGAAAATTACCAAAAATTTCCCCTAAGCTAATTTTGATATTATGAATTCAATAATGAAGTATATTTTACCAAATTAAAAACATAGAAGTTGAATTTATTAATTTAAAATTAATTCCCAATTTCAAAACAAATAGTGTGTTTTTAAGAAATAATAACTATGAAAAGATTGAAACTTACTTCTGTTCAGTTTAAATGTGAAATTATGTCCAATGAAAAACATTATGTTAAATGGTAAAATATATTCTAAATATTCTTTAAAACCATTCAAATTCATAATTTATCACTATTAATTATTTTGATTAAAAATGTTGTTTTTAATTAAAATTTAGTAATTTTTATTATTCATCAAAATATGAACGTTTTCAGAAAAGTACCAAAATTTCACCTTAAGCTAATTTCGATATTCCAAATCCAAAAATGAAGTTCATTTTGAAAGATAAAATGTATAAAATTTCAAAAAGTGGCTGTTACTATTCTTTATGACTAGTATGATTGGTTGTGCTGTGTTAGAACTCGAAGTTGTGTATAACACACGCTATTGTATTATTCAAAGAGAAGTGTACCATGAAATCATGGTGTGTTACAATGTGTCATAGAATATAACAATCTCTGAGAATGTGTAATAGTCATTAGACATTAAGACTGTATTTAATTCAAATCATGACTCACACAATTAGTTGTTCTTCTAAAAACTGTGATAAGACAATATTTTATAATGATAGATATGTTTTTTATATCATAAATTAAATGTAATTAATGAATTTTTTGAGGAAGGATTTGTATCATCAATATTTTTGGAAGTTGATATTTGAGAACTTCAATTGAAATTGAGCTATCACATTAAATTTTATGGTCATGGAGTAATGGTGAGATCATTCTAGGTAGCTGAAGACAGATGTATAATGAATATAGGTTGATGACTCAAGGTTTCAATTATCTTAATAATATATTGTGAATAATAGATTATATTACCTTTGGAAGAGTTTGTTTTTGTTACTTGTCATTCCAATATACCATCCTCCTCTATGGGTTTCTTAACCTATTTATAGACAATAATCATAGACATTAGGCAAGACTACCCACATCCACAACGGCAGTGACCTAGAGGGTTACACATCATGTTATCATATTTATCTCTTATAAATGTTGTTTATATTTAACAATTGTAATAAGTATTATTCTATAAAATTATAGGTAATATTTATTCAAGATTAATTAATTGATCATAAATATTAAATATATATTTATTCATAAGTTAATTTTAAAATTACATGAATATATTATATTTATTTATATATTTTTATATGCATCATAATAAATAATTATGTATATATTAAATATATAATTAATTATGTTATGATAATTTTAAATAAATATATTTTATCTTATCTATGAATAGAATATTTATTTATTTAATATATAAATACAAAATATTAGTATTTATTCTAGTATTCGATAAATGATGTGAAGGAAAACTAGACTAATATTAGGTTTAATTATATATGTTAATTAACAAGATGGAACAATAATATTTATCATTGTGTTAGTTGGTGTATTCCATGAAAAAAGAATTATTATATTGTTATTAAATGGAATGTGGTCATTTATTGGTTTAATATATTATTGAGGGACATTGTGTAATTAAAAAATATGTTAGCCCTACCCCTAAATCATTAAATAGATGGCTATGTATTTTGTGCTTGTGTTCATCATCTTTTATAATTGATTCCTATAAAGATCACCCTCCCCCTAAATTTATTTTAAAGAATGAGAAGAACAGTGTAAACTTCCTTCATGTTCATAGGAACATTAAGGGGTCAAAATTAATAACACATGATGATTAATTGACCTCTCTAGCACTGGAGGTTTTATCCTAACTATTTTGATATCAATGGTGGAAATGTGGATAAAATTTAAAGGTCTATTTTTTAGATTCTCAATATGGAATGAAGCTACACTAATTAGTTTAGAATGATAAACACTATCAACGAAGAAAGATATCATGACCAATATTATAATTCTTCTTTCACATAAGATAATTATAAATTTAATATGATGACATCTTCCCTTGTTTGGAGTATTTTCATTATCAATATTCATTTGAAAACATTTGATTAGTCATTCCATTCACATCATGGAAGAATAGAATGATCCATCGAAACTGAAAATATCTAAGTTTGCTATAGGTCCAATAGGTTCCTTTTCTACATATTGAATAATCATTTTGTCCATAATATTTCATCCCTAGAATGTGAATCCAGGTAATGAGAGATTTATTATTCCTCTATTAATTAGTGTCACTAGACTCCTAATGAACAAGGGAAATAGATATCCTTCTTGAAATAGTATGAGGTTGTATTTTACTTGAAAAACCTAGATATTTCCATGATGGATCATTGGGTATCCACCCATCATTTTGGATATCTAGACAGCCATCAGATAAATAATCATGTAGCATTGAGAATGAATCTCACCCACACTACTAAATTGTAAGCCAATGATATGATGATCATCAAAGATAACATCGTATGCAAGGATCAGTAACGAGTAATATTGTTCCCATAAAGAATTATAATAGAATTATGTGAGTCTACCCCAATATCATAGATATGAACTAGAAATATCCAAATTATGACTTCCATTTCCTAATCATACGGCTATATATTAATGTAATGGTCATTTTTCTATCCCCCTACTTCATAGATGGGTACTTTATCTATAAATATATTTGTATTTCTCCTAAAAGTAAAACCTTATGATTTTATAAATTATTTTCATTAAAAAATATATTCAATAGTGTATGGTATATGCTTCATCGAGATTAAACAAACCACAATATACTTATATTTAAATATCACCATTATGACCTAATTCATGGCCTAGAGGGTAAAAATATGAAAATCCATATAATGATATAAATATATAATATTTTTCTTTAATAAATTATATATTCAATCAAACTTTGAAAAATAATTTCATTTTAAATGAAGTCAATTTAATTTTAAGGTAAAATAAAAAAAATTGTCAAATTGTTTTCAAGCGTGTTGTGTATTATGACCAAATTGGTTAAATAAATTACTATAGAAACATTCTTATTTCTAGATATCTACTTAATTGAATTATAATAATCTAAAAATGTTTATTACTTATTTATTTATAATAAAGTAACTTTATTAATCAAAAATAAATTTTCTTTTAAAATGGGTTTTGTTGCATTTTTTGAACATATATTATAATTAATTTCGTACACTATCATAAAATATATTTAATTTTGTTTTAAATTTTTAAATTACAATTTTACAATATTATTGGGATTATTTTTTGATATTTTTCTATCATGATAGATTTTTGAGTGAATATTAATAATGATACTTTTAAAAAACGAAGCTTTTCTTTTAATTAAAGCGAGAAATAATAAGTAAAATTATTTTTTAGACATTTTTCTAATTAAAAATTTGATACCTATTATTAAAAATAATCTATTTATTTACATATGAATCATCATAATATTTTATTTTATAATATGTTAATTTTTATGCTAAATAATTATTTTTCTTGAAACACTTTTCCTTGCCCCTTGCCTACATATATTAAAATTAATTTATTCCAATTCTGGAAATTGAATTTGGATAAATGAATTTATTATTTAAAATTAGGAGGATCAAATTTTTTAAATATCTCAAATTCATTTTTGTTCATAAAGAATAGTTACCATGGTATAAGTTCATCAGTATACTAATGTGTAAAACACATTAATTAAAATTAAAACTATGAGATACATTTTTGAGATCTAAAAAAATTGCCATTATTTAATTGGATGTGATTAGTTTGACCATAATAAAAATAAGTTATAAAATTTAGAATTTTTTTCTAGTTCATTTTGATTATGAAAATTTTAATATTTTAGGTTGACAAAAACTACAAAATGTTAATATCTTTATTTTAATATCTCTAATATTTTTTCATATGGATTAAAAGAATAATTGAATTATTATAAAATATTATTAGGAATATGAATAAAATATCATTATAATAGTACATAATTTTTTATTTTTAGGGATAGTATAATTTCCATTAATTATTACACAATGTCGATAGAGTGCTTGTGCGAGACACAATAAAATAAAATAAATAATTTTTTAGAAATTAAATGTAATATATTTTTGATTATTTATCATTACCTAAAAATTTATTATATGATTATAATTTATAGGTGATCTTGAAAGTGTTTACAGTAGAATTTAATTGTTATCATGATGCCATTAATGTAAATATTTGTGTATATTCACAAAAATGACCTAAAATGATATTTAAGGACAAAATTTATTTTCAAATAATTAACAACTGAAAATTTTACATCTTAACTCAATTTAATGGGAAATTATCTACAATATCATACATGGATCATGTATTTGAAACATAAAATTTTTAAAATTACTTTCAAGACCCATAAATAGTGAAAATTTTGTTATAAATATTGAGTTTATATTTGTGATTTTAAGACCTAGGTATATTAGAACATTTGAAATTCTTTAGAAAAATGGCTTTATAACATACTGATTGGCTATGACAGACAACCAATCTAAAGGAAATTAATTCCTCAATGTTATATTATCAATGAATTTCATGTTGGATCCTAAATATGTACTCATATATGGGGGAATAAATTTATAACCTGACTTGTCTTATAATATAGTGTCTGTCTAGGATCCTCACATTTGAGAGAAAGTGTTACAAACTAAAAAAACTCATCTTCATGAAGGTAATTGGAGAAATCAAAAACAAGATGAAGAAACATTGGATCAAGAATAATCTTTGAGAAAGGATGACACAATTTTTTAAATATATAATATATATCCCAATTTCATGGAATAAATCATTTAATGGGGGAGAATGTAATAATAGTACCCCTACTACAGTAGATAAACACTACATCCCTAAACTATTAAAAAATACACACTCAAAACATAATTTATTCATGATTTTATTAGAAAGTTAAATTTATAAACATTATAGTTTATATTTGTTAATAAAATATGTTTATTTTTAAATATTCAGGTCAAGACTATCATAGGGTGAATTTATGGGTTGTTTCTATAAAGAATTTTTTAGGTGACTAGTCAAAAATATTTTTTTTAAATACCATGATTTCTGTGAAATAATTATGATATTAGAAATTAATAATATTTATAAAAGATTTTTTCATAATTATAATTAATTTAAAAATTAAAATTGTACATTTAAACTATTAACTTTAATTTAGAAATATATTTTTATCGTTTTGTAACTCAAGAAATTTTTAATCGAATAATTTTTTTGGGATATTTAATTTCATTATATATTCACATAGTGTATTTTTGTTTAGGATTTCAATGAAATAATAATGAATATTAATTTGATATTAATGAAAAAATTAATTTTACGAAAATCAGTATCATTGATAATTTTATCATAGACATAATTTTTAGGTTTGGAAAAACACATTTTCTAGAAAATAGTTTTTACATGATATGTGCACAAATATTTCAATTAACATTTCTTAACATTATAAATTTTATTTGATAATGTGGTTTCCAAATTTGAAATCAAAATTCTAAATTAATTATTTTTATAATATTCATTTTTAATCAAAAAAAATAGTTCTCATGGTTAAAAAAGCAGTTACCAAAATAAAGGTAAATTAATATAAAAATATTTTAACTAAGTGAAAAGGAGAAAAAAGTATTGAACTTGTCTCCAAAAGATATTTGAGTTTTGTATTAACCAAAATATTTATCTACATCATTATTGTCCACTTTTAAATCCACATTCCAAGATAAACATTTATCATCATTATATTACAATGTGTTGTTTATGAAAGTTTCATTCCCACCACATTTAAAAGGGGTCTTCAGCCACCACTTAAAGGAGACACTAAAAAACAAATTCCTCTTAAAACCCTACCCATTTGCATTAACCTATAATCCCCTTTTACACTGAAAATTCGAATTTCACATCAATTATTCCTAATTCCTTCATTTCTAAGAAATAATTTTGGAAAAAGTCCACATTATAAACAAAAGTACTAATCACTCTGAAATCATTTTTCTTATCTATTATTATTATGTAATCCTATCTTATCCAATAAAATATTATATAATTATTATTATTTATATACTGATATATTTTTATATTTACAGAATAAAAATTATCCACATTTTCTATTTTCCCTTTTTCCCTTATAAAAAAATTTATTAGTTAGTACGTTTGGATTAACGCCCCCAAGAAGAAACATGATTCATTTAAAACCACTAACATACATAAATGGTTAATAAAGGGAATTTAATGATCTAATATGTAATTTGTTAAATTATTTATATTCTTATAAGATAATTCCTTCCCAACTATCATCCCATTATAAAGAAAATGTATATGTTGTCCATATATACATGCAGATTACCGCAGCCACAAAACGACATATTTTTTCATTATAACCCCACATGGATGATTATATGAATTTTTTTAAGTAATAAAAATTATACCAATAAAATTTTCGTGGTTATGGAGGTGATATGTTAATTTGTTACATGTTATTAATATATCATATTTCCCTCATTAAGAATTATTTAAATAAACATATCACTAATTACAAAATCTAAAATCCTAGATGAATAAATAACTAAATGAAATTAATAAATATAAATAATTAGAAAACAATTATTTCATATTTTATTAATGATATAGTAATTATTCGCTTGAATTTAAGTTATTAAGGAGCGACCTCATCATTACAAAACCCATTCAAAGAAAACCAAACTACTAATATCTGAAAATTAAAATCAATATTTACTATCTAAATTTCTTTTAATGAATGATTATAATTTAATAATATAAATGGTAATGGATATAAACATTGTTTTGAAAAATGTTATTTTTATGGGTTATTTTAATAAATTAAGTCAATGTACATTCACATAATTCAATAGTTATGGTGAGGTTTTTCTCTAGAATTAACTTCATTGAGCCATTTTTTTTAGAAATTTTTTTATATAGTTTATATACTACCTCATAAAAGTATTATTCAATTCATTGTATTAAAATTTATTTTTCAATTTTCTAATTTCAATAAATTTATGATATTTATTTTGAAATTTATAAGGTGTTTTATCTCCATTCCCCTTCAATGAGGCACATTTTCATATTAAACATCTAAAATTACTTTCTATAGTTTAAAGAATTACTATTTCCATCAGAAATAATTATTGGTGAATATTAAATAGTTTTACAATTTCTTTCATGGAAATAGTATCTTATAAATTGATTTTATATAATTTTAAAGCGGTGATGGTTTCCTATTCTTAGTTTCCCTTCATTAGAAAATGCCTCATATTCACAAACTATTTTTTATACTATTCATGAATAAAATTTAATATACCTATCATTCAATTAATAGTATTTAATCATTCATATCATTACATACATTTCATGGTTTTTTTATTCAATATATAATCACGGTCTAATGGTTTTTGTTAACTTCACCTCCATTCATTGAGTTATAATGTTTAATGTTGAAATTATTTCACAATTCTCATTTTCTTCAACTGAAAGATTTTATTATTTCTATTTTTATCTAGAAAAAAAAGAAATTTGAATCTAATAGTCATTCTATAAATATTTATTTCTCATAAAGTTACAACATTGTTATGAATTATTCTCATCCTAGCGAATATTCCCTTTTTCCTGTGAATATATTTTCTATTCATGAGAATTATATCATTTATAAAAAGAAATCCAATTATGTATTATTTTATGTGATATTGATATTTCCTTTCATACCATACTAAAATTTATTTTTATTTTCTTTTTTATGACACGAGTTTACGAGAAAGGTATTTTTGAGAATTAAATCAGGATCTCCTTCTCTTCATGGTCATATACTTTTTTCAAATAATATTTTATATATATTCAAGGGATGCATTATTTAGATTTTTTTCCAAATAATTTTTGAAAATGTTATTGATGTAAACCCTGATAATATATCTTTTTAATATGACCAATCAATTTTTATTTTAATGATAATGTTAAAAATATTTTTCAAAATCTCTTTTTATTGTTTACCCGTCTGAATACTTTCTTTCAAAAGAGCTTCCACTTATTTTTCAAGTGATATATCCAATAATATTTAAAATTAATTTTTATTTTTTTCAGAATCTTTAATTCTATTTATGTTACAATAGATATATTCTCTAAAAATACCACCATTCTTCAATCTTTGAATGAATTATGATCATGTTATTCAATTTGTTAACAATGTAATGTATTGGGATTCAATACTTTTGTTATTACAATATTTATTCTTATTTATTATTAATGAAAATTTATTATATATTGTATTATTTTTAAATTCATTGATAGGATTAATTAATAAGACTTATTACATGATATGTGGGGCCTAATTAATCGATTAGTCTCTTAACCCAAACTAGCTTGGCTATTTTGCGTATGTATTACCTAATTATATATGATGTCTTACACATGGCAATGAATGTAATATTATGATTTCCATCATTATACATTCTATAAATATTAAATATTTTTTAAAATACATGTTATTAATTATGTCATTAAGTCATAAATGGATATATTCCTCTTTTATTCTACTATTTATATGAAACATTTTGATTATTATTTATCAATTCAATATTATTCATGCATTTTTATTCTATGATAGCATCTGCTATAAATTATCTATTACTAATCATTAAATCTTATCCTTTAAAATTTTTTTATCCCCAGGGTACCCAAAAGTAAACATTTGTTGATTTTAGTGATATACTAGAAGAAATAACAAGTTATCACTAGAAATTTATGTTTTATTTCATAATTTAAAATGTAATATGTAATTCATTTATGAATCTATTCTCTAAGAAATATTATACTATTAAATCTGAAATGATTTAATCCATTTTATATTGTAACTCTATAATAATTTATCCACCATATTTGGGTTTTTTGAGTTGAGGTTGTTACACTTTACCATGTTCCTCTAATATCAGTTGCATCAGATGTGGACAACAATGTATATGAATGTTTTGATTCTCAAGGTGATGATGACATTCTTTAGGATAATTTTTCAAAATAATCTCCTAATTTTTAATTGGTCAACCCATCCCTTATCCATGATTTAAAATGGGGATAACGAAAAAAAGGATCTTGGACATGAGCCTTAGTGTTTGAGGAAGGTGTTACCACAACTATTGATTAGATCGCTAATGTAAATGTTGTAAGTGAATAATATCTATAGAAAATATTTATTAGTGAAACCATGGATCTTAATGTGAAATATTCATAACTATACTTCCTGAATTATAATCAATAAATATTCTATAAGAAATAAACAAATATTCCTAGATTGGATCTAAAGGTACCCACCATTTGGAAATATTAGATGGCCATCAAGTATTTAAATAGATAATAAGGAAAATAAATCAAACCAACAATACTATATTGTATTCTAAATATGTAAAGATCATAAAATAAAATTTAATTCTTGAATTTTAGATAAAACTAATATTTTTCCCATCAAAAAGAATAATTAGAATATTTTGATCTAAATTGACTTCATAGATGTCAACATGCACTATCAAAAAGATGATTTACCAGTACTGATAAAAAAGATATCGATCAATCTGGTGGTTTTTTGTTGAACATTGTCCATCAATAATGGGTACTCTATATATAAATAGATTCAGATGGATCTTCATAATGTTGAGGAATCAACTCTCAAGGAACCCCGTGGAGATTAATACTATCTTGTAATGTTCTTCGGGATGAAGAATAATCATTCCATATATCAAGAAGACATACACCATATAATTATGTAATTTCTGGGGATGGTCTTGGATTTTTATGTGGATGACTTGGTGGTAAACTATCTATAATGATATGATATTCTTTTCAACCTTGAGTTAGTTTTAACAAACATTGAGAAAACATCTGGAATATGGTCTCCTTCAATTGGGCTTTCGCGTTGAGGTCAGGGACATTTATCTGTTTCCTTGGTATTCCATCATCAAATAAATGTAAATATAAGTAAAACAAAGGTATTTCTATATATTTATCTTATTAAAAAGTAGATATTTCTAAGAAGACTCTAAGGACATCTCACTTGTATGATACATTTCCTTACTGCCATCATTGGAAAATTATTTCCCTTCAAAATTTTGACGATTGAAGGAACCACATTTCAATTGGATGAGGTATTCTAGAAATATTTTGATGATAAAAATAAATACATTATGAACCCACAAGATTTTATATCATTATGGGAAGGGAAAATTATTATACATATATGATTATGTGTAAAACATTTAACATTGGTTTTCCCAAAACTGATATCACAGTTGATTCAAAGATAATTTTAACATTACTTTTATATAAAATAATGATAAAAATATTCCCTATAAAACATTTATCATTGGTTATTCATAATAAATGATGAAAAAATGTATTTATTTTAATCATGTGACAATGATTTTACCATAAAAATTGATTTCATATGTTTTTTAACTTTTAGAGTTGGGCATTTGGGAAAATGATATAGAAACTATTTTTAACTTTTGACATTGGTTTTTATTAAAAGAAAAATTGAAATCCTTTTGATAAATATATAAAAATGATTTTCCCCCCATTAATTTGTTATTGATTTTTAAGAAACCATTATACATGTCGCATGTGACTCTCGGCCCCACTTTATCTTCCTTGATCTTTCAACTTTGATCTATTTTTTACATTATTTTTATCATTTTTATTCTGTATTGAATCCTCCAAAATGGTTATTTGGTATAATTGGTCCACCAATATCAATTAAATTTATCTTATTTGATTTTAACTATCATCATATTTCAGCTCTATTTTGAGTTATATTATTTCATTTTTTACAATATCATGTCCATAAATATCCTATTTGGATTTATCTATCAATGTGTTCTAGCATGAATATCTATATTATGTATCTGGAATATATATTGTTTATCTTTAGAATATTTATTAAGTATATTTTAGTTTTAAATTATTTCAATTTACTTTTTTATATATAAAACTTTTTCAACTATATGTTATTGTGTTAATGTCTATATGATTCTTATTTTTTATTTATCGTGGTATAATTTCATTTTAATTGGAATTTTTTGTATTTATATTTATAATTTTTTTGTTAATATTTTTTTATCGTTAAAAATATTGTTAATTAGATGATGAATGATGGATATTTTAAGATTGAGTTGAATGTTATGATACTAGAGAATATCCGATGTAATTAACCATTTTGGAGTAGGGTTACTCAAAAATGGTGCCTAGATAGTAACAATAATCAAGTTTATTTCCCAAAATTTTACACTAAAATTAATATTATTTAAATACACCTCCTTAATGAAATATTTTTATATTATTTTACATATTGATTTGAAATTAATTTTTTTCCATAAAATAAAAACATAAATTATATTCTTTTGATTCAATAATTTTAATAATTTAATTAATTTAATTTAATTTATATTCACACACATATATATTAATAATGAATAAACTAAAATAGAGAGATTACATGAATATTTTATTGAATAAAAAATATGGAGAATTTTTTAAATAATAATTAAATTTCAAATATAAACTTATATAAGGGTAACCAAATGTTATGTAAGGGTGATAATTAAGTTATGTAACTGTGAAATTAAGTTATTTTAGGGTAAATCTATGTTATGAAATGGTAAATAGGAACATGTATAGGTTATGTAAGGGTAAACTATAGTTATGTAATTGTAAAAAAAGTTATATAAGGGTAAAAATGTAAAGTGCAAAACAAAGGTATGTAAGGGTAAACTAATGTTATGTAAGGGTAGAATCATGTTAAATAAAGGTAATATAGTGTAATGTTAAACTAAAAATAAGTTATGTAAGGGAAAAATAAAGTTATGTGTGGAAAAAAAAATTCATGAATAGGTTATGTATGGGTAAACAATAGTTATGTAAGAGTAAAGAAATTAATGTAAGGGTAAAACAATGTTATGTAAGGGTCCACTAAATTTAAGTAAAATAAAATAAATTAATGTAATAATAAAAACAATTAAGGGAAAAATAAGTGAATTATGTGTTAAAAATGATATATAAGGGAAAACTAAAGATATGTAAGGGTAAAAATAAGTTAAGATAAATGTATTACTAGGGTTTTTTCATAAAATTATGTCATTAAATATATAATTTTTTCTTTATTAGATTATCTCTATTTAATAAATTGTATTAAAATTTATCAATTATATTTTTTGATCATTTTTTATAATTTTTCTCTCATCAAATAGGATTCAATAGATGTTTAATTTATAATTTTTTTTTATTTTTTTTATCTTTTAAATCCATATACATATTTTTTTAAAAGTTCATACGTTTTATTATATACATTATTTATATTGGGATCATCAATATTTAAAAAATAATAATTCAAAAATATTAAGAAGAACCACTGATGAATAAGAAAAGGGGGTTGTTGTTTTCACGGAATTTTCTAAATGAAATATTTAAAACAAATATCTGATTTTCTATCAATTCCTTGAGTGTTTGAATATGAGAAAGTTAGATTTGAAAAAAAAAACAATGATCATGTGATTTGTTATGGTTTTAATGATAAATGTACATCTTTTATCTATAATAGTGAAATAATATAAAATTAAACATCTAAGGTTGATGAAAATGTTTAGCATCAAAGAGAGGATTATATTAAAGAATCCATTCATGATATATGCATTCAAACCATTTAAAAATTTTGAAATTTTTGAATGATTAAATAGTCATTATGAGAAACCAATTATCTATTCATATACAAAAATTATAGTGTTATCAACATTTTTGATATTAGTAAACCTGAAAGCAGTAAATGGGGTGAGTGAAAAAGTTTCACTGAAATTCTTAAAACATTAAATTTGATATGGGCTTCTTAATTCAAATTATGATGAAAAAAAATTATTCCCAATGATATTTGGGTATAAAATGACACATGATTACATTGATGATTGGGTTTTGTATGAGAATGAATATAAACATTTATCAAAATATCCTAAATAGAGAAATCGTTATATAATATGGATGGGAAATTCAAATTTGGTTTATTTCTATGTACTCACACCAAAATTTCTGCTAAAGAATTTTGGAACCTTCCAATAATTTATAATTTGAAGAATACATTTTCCAATTAATATAAATAAAATGGTTTAATATGACATATAGATGAGTTCACTTCTAATGTAAACTTATTTCACCCTTTAGATCCCCCAAAATATAATAATATTTGATTAAAATTTCCTAATTTTTGAAGTTCAGAATGAAATATTATAATAAGACTATAAAAAGATGGAATGAATCCATATCAAATCCCAAATTTCCAATATAGTTCATTATTGACCTAGGATTAAAATTTTGATGATTCATTCACTTTCACATGGAGATAAGAGGATATATATTAATTTTTGTAATAATAATAACAATCTAACGAGACCAAATGCAATGATTTGTAGGATTTATAAGGCCACACAGATCCATTATAGGATTAAAATTTTATTCTTGGATTGAATTTTCCCCAAAAAGATGATATAAGACCAATTGGGGGAGTCCTTAATGGTAAAATATCTCAATTGAACAATTTTAGTCTCATTATTTGAACATTTTATATTTTATATGACTATTATTTAACATAATAAATTATTATTGAAATTTAACATTTAAGAAATGAATTAAATTAGGAAAACACGTTTATAATTATTGGTGGTTAGGTGGAGATATTTTAAAATAAAATTGAAAAGAAATATGTGATTTTGTGAAGTTACAGAATGAATACATATACCCAAAGTTTAGGTTTTTATAAACAAGTGCATGGAATATTTTTCTCTCTAATAAATATTATGAAGCATTTATGGTATGATAATTATTATATATTTTCAAATTATTTATATATTACCTGATTAATTATTCATTTATTTTTTTGCAATGTTCTTCAAGGAGATCTCACTAAGATATCATGTATTAGAATGTATACCCTCATATGTAACATGTGGATGGTATAATTTACTGAAGGAGAAAATAACTATTGAAATGTATGATTCATTTAGAGATAAATAAATTAGTGGATCTAAAGTGGCCTAGTTCGGTCCTCCATCTCTTCTCACTAAAAACCCATTTTAATATTTCATTTTAGGGTGATCCTCAAGTTCAATAAAGGTCTTAGCCATTTATCCATTTGTGTATGATGTAAATTCTATATACTCCTTTATGAATGCCTGAACACCCTATCCAAGTAAGAGTATATGAGGTATGTATATATATTATTAATGTTTTTGGTTATCCATGTTTTAAATTAGTGGAAAAAATAACTATAATCCTTAAAAGTATATGTTATAAGACCTAAAACAATCCATGGGTGATCAAATTAAATTAGTTGGGCATGTTATGCTTTATAAAATGATGAGATAATCATATATTATACAACCTGCCTACTCAGATCCTCTACATATTCATTCAAATTGAAACTTATATTTTGAGTTGAATATTTGATTTTATCCATGTATATATTATAGTTCATGGAGTCATACATATTTTAGATGACTTTTTACATCACTCATCTATGCATTTGGGACTGGAACGATTAATGGTTCCTGATATAATTGATCAAAAATCTCTAGTTCTATTTCCTGTAAAGGTTGTTACAATAGTTTGGGATTTTTTGGGTCATTTTTTACTCTATTTGTCAAGCCTTCATCATCACCTAATATATGACGCATGTTTTTTTAATATTATTTACATTTAATATAAAATTACTTATATTGATTACTTATATTTAATTTATTTTGGAGTATCGAAAAGACAAATAATTCGTAAAAAAGAACCAAGAGATTCATGAACCAAAAACTTCATATACTATTCATATTTTTAATGGATAAAAATATTATTAAAAATTTATTCTTTAATGGATAATATTTATCAGTTTTTTATTATTTATTATATCGGTTTAGGGGACTATGAATTTGTAATATTCGAAACATATAACTGGGGTCATGTTTTTTTAGGAGCACACCATACCAATGTAGAAATTTATTTTAATACAAGTATGTATATAGTTTAGTTTACCATTATTTTAATAAATATGACATAAATGGCCGTGATATGTATCTACACACGCTTTCCATTCAAAAGAATTACAATTTTCATCATAAGTTTATGGATCTAGAATAAATTTCGTCAGTTTTCAATATTTTAATAATGATGGTAAATTTATATGTGTGTGTATGTGTGAATGATTTGAAAATATTGATATAGGGTGATGGTTTTTCCCATTCTATAGTGGGTAAGAAGACTAAAATTTATGAACTAATTTTTATTATAATGTCAATAATTTTAATCATTTTATATTGTAGTGGTCCTCAGATGTTTGGTATATTTTTTCCACGTGAATTAAAATTAATTTTTATTTTATCATTATTATGTGGAGTTCATAAAACATTTCACAATTTGTTAAAAAAAACATGTTTTATTCTTTTTTAATAATTTCATTAATCATAATTTTCTTGAAAAACATGTTTTGTTAGATGATATATGGAAATGCAGGTCATAAGAATGGTTTAATGATGATAACTTTCCAATAGAGAAACCAATTACATTTGAATACATGAAACTAAAGGTAAATAAAATTTATATTTGATAATATTTTTTCAATAATAGGTATATATGTTGTTTTTTAGTTTGAATTTAATAGTTCATAACCATAGTGTAATACTAAAAAATGAAATATAGAATGTATTTATTATTTTTTAAGATTTGTCATTGAGATCATCAAAACTGGGGTGATGAATGATTTTAATAAGTTTTTTATATTGATTATTTATTGTCACGTATATTAATATTCTATTTTTTATACTTATAAGATTCATTATTATTGTCTATTTTCAATGATATTATGTCATATATAAATGAAGACCATACACTCCATAGAAGTATTTTGAAAACTATTTTTTTGGTATGGTTAATTTTTCAATTTATTATTATTTATGTCCCTTTTAATTAATTGTTATAATTAATAATTTAGACAATTTTTTTTGGGTTTATTCTAGATTAGACCACTTATTTATTTTAAACCATTTCACACGTTCTTGGGGAATATTTTTCCTCTTTTATTTAAAAAATATTTTAACTTTAAATATCAATTTATAAAAAATTGACATGAAATCTAAAATATTGGGGATCAAAAAATTGGTTTTGTGTAAAACAATGATTATGAAAGCATATTTCCTCATCTATTTTATGGAAGAATATGCAGGGAATGTTCTATAATTTTTTTACATCCATAGAAGTCATTTTTAACATATATTTTTTTTAGATGTATAATTTTTTTATCTTTCCAAACTGGTTAGAGAATAAATCATTCACGAAAATAGTCTTTTAATGTCGGTTATTTATGAAACTCAATGTTTAAATGTGTCTTGTAATATAATTTTATTTTATGTTTCAACTTCACATTTCAAAAAACATAAATTGAGAATATTATTTTTAATGCCTCCTTCATCAACTTCGGTTATGAATTAACCTTGAAAATTTTAAAAAACTGAAGTTAATTACTCATTTCCACTGGTTGAAGACCCTCATCCTTTCCTTGAAAAATATGTAGAAATAACTCAGTGAACTCGATGCTCAGAAAGATGATGTGGGAAAGTACTAAAGCCTCTACCATCTTTGTTGGAAAATAATAGAAACAAATTATTAATACTCCAACATTGAGAAGAACTTGTTGACCTTTATTTTTTTAGTGAAAATTATGAGGCACTGTTTACAATGACATGAGGTTCATTTGGCCTCTTATTTTTATAACCTCAAGTACATCCATGTTTTTCTGATGTTAACTAGGAATCAATCCCAATGGGTGGTCATTATTCTATATTTTTATATCCATTTTGTGTTATAGAATATAGTAAATGTGTAGTAATTAATTAAAATCCAGAAAGAACACTCTACCCCATAAGTTCACTAGTGAACATAGAGCTCCCATACAAATGGGTTTTCTCAATCCCTAAAACTACCCATATATGGGATATATACATTGATTGTTCCTCCAAGAACCTCATAGGGTGGAGAATGGAAAAATAGAAACGCAATAGGGTTGGCCTTAGTATTTTTAGTAATTTCCTAGGTAAGTGGTCTATTATATATTCTTTTTTATAATCTAATGGTTTTACTAAAATTGAGGAAGAATATTAGGCCCTCATTATAGTCTGTGGGTTGGTACAAAAAAATACCAGTGGCCTAATTGAGTGTCAATTATGATTTAAAATTGTAATCAGGTAGATCAATAATTATAATATAATTAAAAAGTAGGTTTTCGTTAAATTTCCTAGTCATGTTAAATTTTTTATGGTAGAACTCTCATACGAGGAAAAAAAATTCATATATAATGTTCACAAAACCCTTGTATCGATTCATTGACTACTAACACTACAACTGTGAATGATTTATGCCATGATTAACTAAAAATTTACATTTTTAATCCCATTATATTATCTATGATCATTATAAATTACATAATATATCTCACAAAAGTTAATAGTATTCCCAACAAGTTGATCCCATGACCACACTATCGCATAACATAATTTTTTTGATGTATCATATAAAATACTACCTCAAAGGAATTTTCATTTGACAGATCGATCTATGAAGGGTAAAATTATTAATTTAGTGAATAATTTTTTCCTATATAATAACCTAAACAAAAAAATTCTCTATAAATTATCTAATTATTTTTTACCATAATTTAATTAAAATATGAGACAACCTCACTATTTCACAAAATAATATCATGTCGTAGGAGTGGTTCCCATAAATAAAGATCATTTTTCCCACCAAATTTAGGGATGTGGATATTTATAACCATCGACAATGATGGAATGTATGGGGTATTCCAATAAGCGAAATTCTTATTAGATATGTTTCAATATTATTCATCAACCCTTTGAGTTATTATACAAAAAAAATCTCTAATTTATTTTTGGTATGAGGAATAGATTACATGGGTCCATATACTCTAGCTAAGTTAGGTTTTTCAAAGTATATAATTACCACCACCAACTTATTCTCTAAAAAGAAAAATCCAATAACCCTAATATAAGTTGAAAAAAATATATCATAAACTTCTTTATGACAAATTTCATTAACATATTTGGTTCACCTTAAATGATATTAATGGAAGAGGATACCAATTTATACATTTCTGATTTATAATTTTTTTTTTAGTATTATAATATACAATCCAACCAATCATCATGATATCATGTGAAAGAAATTAATAAATAAAAAATTTCAATAAAAATCCTATCCAATATACTTCAATAAATGGTGAACAAATACAAGAGGTATTTTCTGGAAACAATCATACCTTTTTTTACATATCATCACACCATAACCTTAACTATCAAGATAGATACCCCATATTCACGTATATACATGAAAATAGAAGTATTTCCCATAGATTTTCACACCCCCTTCCTTCATGTCTCAATTTTTTACTCAACGTTTTGAAGAATAAAATTACCAAAAACAATTTGATGAGTTGTAGTAGCTTGATGAGAAATGGTTACACATATTGCATAACCTTGAGGTTTATCGACATTTAGTTTCATGATAATTCAATAATAAATTTCACCTTTTGTAGTTTCTCAATGTCGAATTGGTGCTAGCTCTGAGAAAAATGATGAAACAAGGGGTGAAAATAATTAAAAATTATCCAATGTAAGTGGGAACTTACATTATATACAAGCTCTTTTCTAATATATAATATTCCAAGTATGTAATGGTAGGGGAGATTCTAATCACCACCATTAATGTAATTTTCTTCAAAAATTATTCGTTCATGGATTCAAATGGGATTAATAGAGTCCTTACTACATGAAATTAAAATACATGGATAGAAAATTATTTTATAACCTTAAATTTCATGAAATAAAAGTCCTTGATGATAGACATTAAAATACATAGCAGATAGTCAAATCCATATGAAATTTAATTTAATGACCATGGACTTCGTTATTTGACCATAAACTATAATAAATGTTTGTCCTTATTATATTATATTAAATTGCATGACATAATTTCCATCACGATATGACATTAATCTACTTTGACTGAAAAATATAATAAAATAGAAACTAGTAAGATCTCCATTAGATAAGATCTATATCTATATAATAAAATAAAACTCCCCCATATAAAAAATCTCACCCCACAAAAGAAGTAAATTTACTAAGATATTTTCAATGATTTCAAGGTTATACTGACCTTTTACTTTAATAATTACTACTCATATATAAGAACTACATCTGTAATGATTTATATTTCCCCGTAATAGGTTGTTTTTTTGAAGACACATTTTTTATATTTATTGAAAAGTTAATCTATATTAATTATTATTAATTAACTTACTCATGACATCTTTATTACGGACGCCCTGATGACAAAAAGGGGACATTCCTTTTCAACTATGAACATTATCATGATATATGTTTTCTTTACTAAAACAATTTGTGTCTTGGTTCTTGGTTTCACATGATACATATTTATTCCTTGATATTATATTATATTATTGATCATTAATTATCTAACTATTCAAAATACATTCATTATCTTGACAATTAGGTGGCATGGAAGTTCATCCTTGTTTATAACCAATGTCAATATAAAATTCACTCATTTTTTGAACATGTGACTTACTATATGGATCTGTCGCAATTTATTTAGTACTCCATCAAAAAATTGATTCTAAATTAGCCAAAAAAATCTATACAAACAACTTTATATTTATTGTTTTAATCCCTATAAGGCATGCATCTGGAAAAACTCAAAAATAAATAATTTCACACTAAAAAATATATATGTTGCAACATCCTACTAACCATTAACTACGGTCATCATAAAAAAGGAATAAAACAAATATGTTACTCATAACTAAATTAAATAACCATTCAATGCATAAAAATAATTATTTTCCAAATAGAAATAAACCTTAATGGTGGTAGGAAGACAAGTACCAAATTCTATAAATCATGTTTTATACAAAAGAATATATAATTTAAATGGTTTCTACTAGTAATGTGGTGGATTTAGAAATTTATAAAGATGTTTCTTGGTTTAATTTACAATCATATAACATTCCTAGAAGGATAAATGGGTATGTTTTAAGGGGTATTTTTTCTATTATTATAGGAAAACAAAAAAATAGATTAAAAATTATAGATATATTTATTATTATATGTTTGAAGGATTTGAAGAATTACATAAAATATGTGACTAACCAAGTATCACTAAAATTGATTGATTATTCCTTCTCCAAGACTAAAAATATGATTTTTATTACCCAACAACCTTAGGATAAGAAGATAAAAGTTTTGGTGGCTGATTAAGGGAGAATGTTTCAAATCAATTCTTTTAAAGTGAAAAGTTAGTGTATCTTGGATATTGGGTATTCCTCCCATGTGAGAGGAGAATTAAAACATACTAATGATGTAAAAATTGAAATGTTGTGTTAGTGACCTTTGGAAATTATGAGTAACTAAAGGTAGATGGAGTTTCATTAATAGTGAAAGATAAAAAAATCTAAAATTCAGAAACAATATGTTTTTTATAGAAAAAATAAAATTGTTAAGTGTTTCAAAAATTTGTGATGAATGAATTTAAGTGTTATTTAGGATGAAATGGTTTTTGGTTAATAACCATAAATATGTAAGAGTTATAAAAATAATATAGTTGACTAAAGGGAATTTATTTCATGATGGTGATGTAAAAAATGTATTCTATCTAAGCATGAATGAAAATAATTAATTAGGTCCTCGAAGGAATAGATATATTTATCAAAAGAAAATTCCCAAGATCACCCACGAATTCCATTTTAATTTTTCTCAATTTCATAAAAGGTAATGATATTGGATATGGCCATATTTTCAAAATTGGAAATTGTTTTATTTTCACACAATTAGGTAGTGATTAAATATACTCAACCATTGGAGTTTATATATTCATATTTGTAAATTTCCATGTGAAAGAAATAACATAATGAATAAAAGTAATTTATCAATTTCATTTAATAATTCAATCACATTTATTATATTATATTTATAAAAAAAATAGATGTAATATTAGGTTTGTTTATGTGTTTTATAAGAATTATAGAAAAAGAGTGTGGTTTTTCTTAAGAATATATTGAAAGTTAATGAAAAAGAGCATACAAATGGGAATTTGGAAGTATGTCTAGAAAATAATTAATTAAAACATGATCTTAGTTCACCATAATGACAATATCAAAATCGTTTGGTATAACATAATAATACATTTTAAATTCCGTTGGCATATAAAATATTGGTTGAGCATAAAACTTCTCTATATTTTTAAGGGAAATACATTAGAATAATAGTTTACATTCAAAATGACTATTTACATAGTAAAATCCATATATTTCACCTTGAAATATATATTAGAAAAAAATTCAAAGCATAAAGTATAATCATTTGTTCCATAGTCCTCGAGTTATCGAGGTTAATGGTAAAAGTATTTTAAAATTTGACAATAGAGAAATATATGAAAATATACTAGATTACACTCTAAATGGAAGTGGAGACCTCTAAAAAATAAAATGTGGAAATAAATATTGATGATATTTAGGATGTATATGTTTTTGAACATTCAAGTAATGATGCTTCACATGATGAATAATGTTCAAAAATTGATGATGATGATGTTTTCTTTAAAGAGCCAAATGAAATTTCATGAGGAGATGAAAGACATAAATATTTAAAGGTTGTAGAAGAAGATCAATCCAATTTAAGTAAAGAGTAAAATTACTGTGTATCTCATACATTATTTAAATGTTATTGTTATGTCCCAAATATATTGGGTGACCAAATAAATCACCAACAAAAGTGGATAATATTAAGTAAAATGTTCATACTCCATTGCTTTCTCATACTAGATGTATTTATATTGAGGAAGAATTGCTGTATAAAGAGTGGTTTGATTCTATGAATGTAGAATTGGACTAAATAGTGTATAATTACACTTTTTAATTGGTACCCAATCATTAATAGATGAATTTCATTCTGATAAAATGGGATTTTCAAATCAAACTGAACGAAAAAGGTAAAGTGGTTAGAAATAAAGAAATATTAGTGTGTCAAGGATATTCATAGGTTGATTTAGTGAGATTTAATGAAACCTTTTCAACATTTTCAACCATATAAACTGTTATGATCATTCTTATTATTATATAACTATGTTAATTCAAGATATTTCAAATGGATAGGAAGTTTACCATCCTCAACTATGATTTAGAAGATGAGGTATACATTGATTAACCGTGGGTTTATTTCATGGTAAAAAAGATAATCATGATTGTAGGATAAATAATTATTTATATAGACCAAAACGATCCCCAAGAGCATGATATTCCAATGTTGGAACATTTTTGATGAATTTGAATTTCAAAATGGGTAGAGTGGAAAATAATTCTATATCAGAGATACCATAATTATATCTCTCATTGTTATTGATTTTATATATGATATTATATTTAATGGAAATGATGAAATAGATTGTGAAACTTTTTATAGGGATATTAATAAGTTATTTTAAATGTAAATTTTATATGAGATGATTTATTTTATTTACCTAAAGATTTCTCAAGACAAAAATAACATTTTTATTTCTCAATAGAAAAATTGCATTTTTATCTCTCAAGAGAAGTATCTTAGGGAGATTTTAAAAATATTAGGAATTGAGGATTTAAAAACTATTTAAACACATATTTACAATATAGTAAAGATATATATAAATTAATAGGGTAGTGAATTTTATCTAATGTAGTTTCATGTTCTTATTTAATCTCTATTATAAAAAACAAACTCAAGACCATATTTGGTGCATTTTTTAACTTCTGAACCAAGTACATAAGTGAAAAAAAATGATTTCAATGTTTTGAAGATAATTTTTTTGTATATTTAATATAAAAAAGTTATTGGATATAATATGAAAACAAGAGTTCTCTTAATATTTTTTCATTCATAGATATATATTTGGAAGGTTCAATTAATGTTAGAATGTTAAAAATTGGTGGCTTTTATCTTTATAGAGCTTCATTATTTTTTACACACTAGGAAGTAATTTTTTGGACTCTATTTATTTTTTAAGCTATATATATTATTTCAACTCAAAAATAAAATCAATTAATTTGGATGGTAATACAATTCTAGTTTCATAAAACTCATGTGAAGATTTCACTACTTTTGGGGTGTGATATTCAAAGTGTAATACATATTAAGTTAAATCTATTTTATCACCCATCATGTAAGAATATTTGTATAAAGTATCACTTAATCAATGATATTGTGTATAGAGATGAACTAATGTTGGAATTTTTTCATAGGATGGAGAAAATTGTAGGTTTTTTCACAAATTCATTTCAAAAGTATGAATTTCAGAATATTAGGATGGTGTTGGTAGTTTATCATCACACCTATAAAGGCAACAAAATTGTGTTTATGTACCCAATATCATCAATATTTTTTATACTGTTTTCTAATGTATTGAAAAATATAACACCAATATCTTAATGTTTAAGTATATTATGTATTTAAATAGTGGGAGAAAATTGTTTTCATATTATTCATTAGTTTTCTTTCCCTTTTAGGAGTAATCTCATATGGGGAAGTTATTTTGAGATTTTTTTCAAAAGGGTTGAGTTGTTAATTCATCATTATTCATGTGAAAATTATTTTAACTATCTTGTTGAAGTGCATTAATGAAATTTTTCTTTTTTTAGTCTCCTTGATTAGATCAGTCAAATTCAGGGTAAATCTTATGTAATAATGTTATATAGATTTAAGAATAAGTGATCCATTATAATATCAATATTCATGTTCTATTAATTAATATTTTTGGATAAATAACATCATGTTTATAAAAGGTGTGAATTTAATTCACTTTTTAAAGTAAACATGATATTATTATACATTATTATTATTTTCCTATCAGGTTCAATCTAGAAGGAATAAAATTATTTTAGAATTATTTATTTCTATGAGGATTTATTTTGGTAGTGATTTGGGTTCATTAGTTTCCTAGAAAATCTAAATGGGATGTTTTTTTATCCTAAGGGACATTTGGAAGTAGGTGTATACATGTGGAGATTTTTTATGAATTGAGATGATTTTTTTGATTGTATGATTGAAGTTACTCTAGAATATTTTAATTACCTTGAGAATAATTTTTGGATATGTTTAAAGTGGACATGGTCTATTGTGTTAGATTTTGTTATCAATTTATTAATCTTGTTCATACTCAACTATTTTCTAGAGATTCATTTGAGGTGAATTTTTTTCCAACACTTATGAATGATTAATATTATGTGGAGTTATTTTAGGAGAGTTTGGAATAATTTTTTCTATATTTTTAGATAATTATAGGGAATTTATTTAATTTAAAAAATTAATAAGTCATGAGAGAAATGTATACCTCAATTTGAAATGTGTAAGGATCATCTTGTCCAATTTTTTTAAAAATTATAAAATCTTGACCTATGTAAACACATTTTTCAAACTTGGGTATGTATGAAACCATGAATCTATGACGATCATTCCTTATCCACATAAATATCATATAAATCTTTAAATGGATGATTGTTACATGTGTAATAATTATTTTCTTTTTCATAAACATCATCCTCTTATGTTTTAATATCATTGTTCTACGTAGGAATGAATACTCATCCCATAAGTATCATTTACATATTCATAAGAATGATTTCCTAGACTGTAAGGTTGATTTAATTGGGTATAAGATCCAAAAAGTATAAATTTTTGAGATTTATGTTGTATTAAATTCAGAGTTTCCATAACTATATATTCTGAAGAAATATTAATTAATATTATTCAAAAGTTATTTTTTCAAAGTATAAAAATAACAAAATCATATTTTTGATTATTTAAAATTAGAAATATTGTCTTCATTAAAAATATTTTAGTTCTATCAAAGGATAATATTCAGTTACTATTTTAATAAACTATACATGTTGAAATAGGTACCATAAAACCATAGTTATCTAGAAATGTTTTTGTAATGAATAATAAGAATTTATGGATCGTCCTTAATATAAAATATTGAATCCATAACTAAAGGTGTATTATTTTTTAATACATTCCAACATGGATGATGGAGTCTATTTTTTGGTGATAATAAAATGACAAGAATGATGGTAGGTTCAGGATAAATAAAACTGTCACTATTTTTTATATCATATTGTAGTAATGAATAGTTATAAAGATGGGTATTGAGATTTATTTTGAATTTCATGTCTTCATTGATTAAAATTTAAAAATATATATCTTTTTTATTTTAGGATAATGTTCGAAAAAGTTGATAAATAGATGGAATTTTATTCCCATTATTATATGAATAAATATTTTAAGAAGAATAAGAAGAAGTTGTGTGTGTGTGAACTGGAAAATGAACATTATGGTATATTATAGAGTATATTATGAATAAGTAAACTACCATATAATTATTTCCATAGAAGAGATAGATATATAGAATATTATTTTCTATATATATATTTTTAAGGATCTCATTCACATATAAGATGCATAAAATGTTGGTTTTATGTATTGATGTTCATAAAAATTGTCCTGGTGTCTTTCTACAGTGAAATAACAACATAAGGAGAACTCAACACACTCGAAAACTAAATATCATTCTATTGTTCAAATGTAAATAAATTCTTAATAAAATTTAATATCATAATAAATTTTTGGATAAACTTGTGTGTGTGATAAATTTGTGTCTAGGATACACCTAACCATAGTATAAAAATGTGAATGTGAAAGTTTGAAGAATATTCCCTTCACTCTTATACCTATAAAATGATTAATGTTGGTATTATGATCTGATAGGAATTTGTATCTCACCATGGACTAGCCTTCCCACATTGAGTCATGAACATTGTAAATCATTATACCTCTTGTGTTTGTGTGTGTTTTAGTGTGTTTGGGAGTGTTTGATAGTGTGTGAAAAAACATCACTCGTATTAACTAGTGGTGAATGTTATTTCAAAAGAAATATAGAAATAGAAATATTACATATATATGATCCATTAGTGATATCGTAATGATCATTTATGTATCACTATAGTGGATTTAATTGAAATTCTCAGATGGATTGGTTATTTTTTTTATCAATTACATCACAGTTTACCACTACAAAAAGTTCTACTTGGTGATGACTTAACCTTAGGATTCTTCAACCTATAACCATAAGTGGAGACTTATTTCTATAGATCCTTGGAATTAATATAAAATATGTTAATATTTATGAGGAATTTATTCTATATTGATTAACACATGATCTTTCGGTGTTCTAATGAGTGATAGATTTTTATGAGGTATTCAATCATCTATTATATGGATAGTAAAATTCCTTTATTTGGGGACTTTATTAGCTATGATGATCTCCTTGATATATATTTACATTCATTGATGGGTAAGGTCATTCCTATGTGGATCCTAATTTAAAAAAAACTATATATATAAATACATTTTCTTTTGATGAGTATTATTTATTAATTACTTTTTTCATGGACACTTCGTAGGAATTTTTTTATCACATTGTAACCTAGATGACCCTAGATGGTGAAATGTGGTGACATCATAACTATGTATTAGTATTTTATGGACATTGATTGTTTGTGGATATTGGATATTGAAGTTTAAATTTATAAAAACATGTAATATCCTACAATTTCATTATCTTCACCCACATATGATCAATTGTTTCATGACATACTCGAGGATATGTAGATGACATGCACTCTATAGATGATCCGGGAGTACATCACCTTAGTAGAGTAGATTTGAAATCATCAATAAAATGTGGTTGTTAGTGTAAATAAGTAATTGTGATAGAGAAGAATATCATTTTTTGCATTGCATAAACCGTTAATAAATGATTGTGGGATTTAATGTATTTCATTCTTGTGTGTGTTTTTTCTTACATATATGGGATTTTTATTTTATCATTTTTATGTTGAAAACATGTAATGTTCCTATTGGAATGTTACAAATGTTTTGTTAATGGTTTCATGGGTGATTTATTCACATTATACATGCATTTTTTCTTAGTTCATGAAGAAATTACTATGAATTTTAGTGTTGCCGAAAAGGTGGAATACCTAACTTTGTCTTCAACACAAAAATAATTGTGATATGGTTTCATCATGTACTATTGTTTAGTAAATAATTGATTTAAACTAATATATAATCCTATGGAAAGGTTAATAGAATAAATATTTATCTCATTTATGAGTGAAATGTAAATTTTAAATTACGGAAAAGAGAGTATTTATAGATACTTTTAAAACATAGTAAAAAGTGAAAAAATAAATAAAATGAATAAGGATATAAAAATTATGAGTAAAAACAGTGTGATGAGGGAACCAATGGTTATAAAATAAATAAAAGAATTCATATAAATAATTTAAATAGAATTTTTCTAAGAAACCTAATTTTTTTAAAAATAAATGATATAGACATCTTTAGAGGGGGAGGAAACTTTAGATACTCTATGTTTAACCACTAATTCACATAACACATCATTGTGTTCTAGTGTTGTATCACATTATTCTGTTCTCTCAAATATCATTACAAGGGAAATAATCAATGGATTTTCTTGTTTTTTGTATTATTAATCATTTTATTAACTTCCTCTTTATATCAACACTTACAAATCATTCGTCTTATTAATAAATAAAGTGTTGGGAGATAGTCACATTTGATCATTGTGGATTACTATGGTTATAACTATAAAATGGAATTTTTCCTGAAAATATGAAGTCAAATCCCATTCCATAACTTAATGGTACATTCAAAGTTTTATAGATGATCGATGACAATTCCTATAAGATTAAATTTCTTTTTAGGTATGGTAATGTATGTGAAACATTTTATATATCTAATATTTATCCCATTGAATTTGAAAAATCAAGGATGATTCCTATTGATGAATGAAAATAGGATGAGGATCATGTACCAAATGTGAATATAGGATATGAAGGTGGATAACACATGAAGTTCAGAAGGTTTATAGTCAAACTTGACACATTACAAGGAATTGGTGGCCCAATTACAATGGAGTATGTTAAGGGAATGGAGGAAGACTAATATAGATTAATCATCAAACTACAATAAAAGTCCCAATAACCTTTCTTGGAGGAATAATCCAAGCCTAAATGTACATTAGTTGAGGCTCAAACATTATTTTAAAATTCTAACGCAAGTTATGAATTTAATTTCAAGTTTAAAATTCCATTAGAATCTTTACTGTTCATGTTAAATAATTATATTACAATGTTAGTGGGAAATTTATCTTCAATTATTTATTTAGTGAATTATTTTTTAAATGGGTGAGATACTTTTACCTTAAATTCTTGGACAAATTCAACATTCAAAAAAATCGTATGAGAGGTTTTTAAAATATGGAAAAGTGTATAATTGATCATTGTATCCCCTATTTTGATATAAATTAAAAACAAAATGAACTCTAGAGCCACCAAGATTGGGCGTATTGTTATTATGGGGATTTTATCATGAATATTATATTGTATTTCTTAATTCATTGACTTATAATGGGATTATTCATTATATGCATCATCTTGTGGATTGATTTATTAGAGACATGTTCTCTTTGGGTTTTAGCTTTAATCATCAACCCTCTCCCTTCTATATTCTCACCATCAAAAAACTATTATGTAAATTTTCCTATGATTTTCAAGGTGATTAACACATGATCATTGGACAAGGTTCCATAGATATTTCCCCATAGTTCTTTAATCTCGTATCACAAAAAAATGTATGCTTATACTTTTAAAAATAATAGGAAAAAAGATCATCAAAAACTTTTTGATATACAGGAACAATCCATACATTACATGGAATCATGAATTTATTATAATTATTCAAATTATGCTTTATAAATTAAAATGGTTTTTTCGATTTATTAATGGGTTCTTAATGATACTAATGACCAAAACATAACATATAGTCAAGAAAATTTTGTATATTTGTCACTGATTTATTTTTGATCCATATGTATAAATCACACATCAACATATCATGTATGTGTTCATGAAATGATTCAAAATACATTTAAAACTTATCACTATTTTTGAATATTGAAATCATGTGATCTAATCGATGAAAAATATTGTATATTTAAAAAAAACATGAAAATTTTCATCAAATATTTTGTGATCTTTATGAACAAACACCATTCCAATGTGTTTTGTGATGTTATTGGAATTATTCAATAAGAATTTAGAAAATTATAAATGGTACATATCGTAGATATTCAATATTATTTTTTATATGTTATTTATATTTGATTTTACTCATTTTTATCTATTTTAAAATTTTCAGTTTTACATGCTCATTGGTGTTTTTATGTGAAATTGGAAGTTACAATGTATTATTTTTCTTTAATATTCTTATTATTATATCAATGTAAAAAATGATTCTATGAATATGACTCAAACCAATTTTTTAAAATTAGAATTTGAATAATTTAGTTTCATCATAACTAAGAATTTATAAATTTCTCTATAGAATCATGGGATACACATGTGAAATTTAATGATTCATTCCATCCTCATAAATAAAATATTAATAAATATATACACCATGAATAATTTCTCAAATGTTTTTATTATGAATAATATTTAAAAAAACATAGAAAGTGGAAAAAATGGATAACACATTGAAACCCCATATTATATGGATACCGCTGCAACAATAGTGGTGGCCCCAAAGGTGTATATTTTTTATTTAAGGTGTTTTAATTTTAAATTTTCATTATATAATATATTCCATTTATACATATTTTGTCATAAATGAAAGTTTAATTTTAAATTGCCTTTAATAATTATAATGAAATTATAATTCTAGATGTTATGTTTTCACCTTTACACATATTTTTTTACACCTATAAAGCATGGTTTAACCTTTTGTACGGTCTTATTTAACATTAAATATATAGTTTCATATTTGCATTGATTTTATATTATCTTTATGTGGTTTATAGTTTTCCTTTATGTTGGTGTCCCCTTGCCTTTAAATAACATATTTTATCCTTATTTGATGTATCCATTACCTTTACATAGTGTAATTTTTACCCTTAAAATGTTTCTTTCTTTCCCAAAAGTGATTAGTACCCATACATCATTACCATTACATTACAATTGTTACCATTACGTGGTTTCCTTACATATTTGTTACTCTTACATGGTACCATTACGTTATACCATTATATGGTTGTTACAGTTAGACATTTACCCATACATTGTTGGTACACATACATGGTTATATTAATGTAATGGTACCATACACATTAGGTGGTATATATCAATGAATTTATGTGTCATGTTTATGTACCATTATGTAGCACAAACCATTTTAAAAAAAAATGGATGATTAAATTATCAGATTTGTAGGGATCCATAGAACACTCCAACTGGTGATTTAGTCAATATATCATCTAATATCTTCAAGGGAATTATTAAAATAGTGCGGCCTCAACCTTTGGAATTGAAATAATTTACACCTTTATGTTTTTCTATGGTTCCCAGTATAATAAAATCTTACAATTCTTTATCTTGTCCTTAAAAGAGGATCAGGTTTCTAGACATCCATCCTTTTTTGGTGTTATGTTTTTTATGTTTTTCTATTTTATTAGTGTTTATTCACTAGTAAAAAGTGTGTCCTACTATTCTATATCATGGATACATAGAATTAGTTCTATGGAGATTCAAAATAATAATGTTTGAAGATTAGTGTGAAAGAAATCATACTGATTTTTGGATAGAAAACCTCTCTAAAAATGAATATTTCTTTTGAAATTATTTTCTACACTATATACCAATTTATATTCTTATTGTATCTTTTATTTTTCATGATAAAATTTGTGTGTAGGTGTTTTTCTTTCCATGCATGTATTCCCAAAAGGGAAGTAGGCACATAAAATCAGGGGTCCTTTTTTCCATTCTTCTTTCATTAATTATGCAATATCAATCAACATTGTTGATTCTATTTATAATTTTACGTTGATGTATTATTCAAAAAGTTTATTAATATTCCAATTCAAGTTTATTTTTTGAAATCCATAGTATTAATAATTCATCATTGTTCCAATCTGTTAATAATTTAAATTATTATAACCTTGAAATTATTTTTTGAATTCATATAATTAATTTAATAATATAGTAAGATCAGTGGTCATGGATATTTCATGGGTGAATATAACTAATTTTTTATGAGAATTTTGGTATGTGAGCATTTGGTTAAAAATGGCTTCAATTATGTCCCAATATTGAAATATATGATTGTGAAAATGATTTTATTTTATGGTAAATTAAATTAGGGTCCCTTCTTGTTCAAATGGGTTAATTGATTATTTTCATTGACCAAAGAATCTAATCTTATCCATTACAACTGATGGACATACCTACACATCAAATCAAAAGGTCCCTCCAAAAATTCCTCTGAAGGACCATATTATTATATTTTTTTCTCTTGTTGAAAATGTATATTGAAATGTTTCCTTTGAATCTACTACAACTATTATACAACTTATGTTAGAAAAAAATTGAAAACATCATTAGTTGATATAAAATTTAAAAAAATCACATGTTCGCCTTTATAATTAATTTCTTTGTTTGTATTAAATCCATTATCCTTTATTTAAAAAGACATTATTTTGAATTTTGATGATGAAGACCAATCTATGATCCTTTTGATACCTCTAGGAAATTCATACATCACAATAGTAGAAACAATGATGTTTGATCATGAATCTATTACCCTTGAAGAGTTTAAATCTACCTTTATTTTTATAGAGTTATATTAAAACCCAAAACTAATGGTGAGGTTTAGTGCCTATTTATAAAATAGAGGCCACATTATATGGGTAAAAAGAAAAAAAAGGTAAAGAGTAAGGAAATAACCATATCCAACCTAAATATATTTCAAATTCTAGGGATAAATATGTAATTTTTATAACTATGGTAATCCAAGGAACATAAATTAAGAGTATAGATAATCCAATAAAAATATCATTTTTTAATAACCTATTTTTTAATACATTTTAGTATATTCTTGGTATGACACTATCGAAGTTTTAAATGTGTCTAGACATGTACTCACGGATGACTGTGTTTCATATTATGGTTTATCTCTTCACATGATTCCTTATATATCATATTTCCTTATTTTAGTTATGAGAGTATAGAGAGATTTAATATTACATAATAACAAGAAGTTTAATGTTCAAGGAAGAGGTTCAGTTCATGTAGAACTAAATTACCATTTTATCATCACCCTCCTATGTTATTTATGGGTCCCTAGCCTTTATATAAACCTTATTTCCCTAGGTTTTTTGGACTAAAAAATTATGTGTTTATTTATATATTATTAATAATTAAGATCTATAAGGGATCTATAATTATAATCCATGGTTATCTAGTTAATGAACATTATGTGTAGAATGAGAATACCCATTCAAGGAAACTATGAAGTATGTATTTGAGTAACAATGATAATAAATTATTATCTAATATGACAATTTGGAACATAATCTCAAATGGATTATTATAATTGAGTAAAAATGGGATGTTAGAAAATGTTACACCAAAAAATCTCCCATTTTGTGAATATTTCATCATCGATAAGTCTAAGAGTGTAATTCATGGTAGGTCCATTTCAAATTTAGTCAAATATTAGAGTATTTACATTAAAATATATATGTCCCTAATCAAACCTTATACGATGGTGTTGGTTCTTATTATGTAACCTTTATAGATGAATACTATATAAAATTTTATATTTATATGCTCAAAAACAATTCATATGTTTTGAAACCATTACAAAATGGAAAAACATTTTTAAAACCTGGTTAGAAATAGTATTAAATTTATGATAATGGATAATGGTTTGGAGTCATCCTCTACTAATTTTTTCTTGTAATTTCAATTTCTATGAATAGTAAGAAACTGGACTATTAGGGACCCCTTCCTAATAGAATGGTTTTGATGAGTTCATGAATATAACTATTTTCGACAAGTATGAAACATTCATGCATTCTCGATCCTACCTAAATTAGTTTTTGGTAGAAGATTGCACTATGATAGTGTACCTTATTAGTAGTTTCCCATTTACTTCTGATCATTTTAAACCCCTAAAAGAAGTATGGAATAGAAGACCACCTTCAATAGCCACTTTAAGGGATTTGGGTGTACTATCTAAACCCAAATTAAAACTGATATGTTGGAACCAAGATCCCTTAAGTGTGTTTTCATGGGACTCCCTAATAGTGTTAATGGATATATACTGTGGTTTAACAAACCTTGATACAAAATGTTTATAATTAGTAGAGATGTTTTATTTCATGGATCAAGTTATGATAAATCCAAATATCACACACATCACATAAAAGAGACAAATCGTTCTGAAACTTTTGATCCCCATCCCTCAGCTCAAATTGTTGTTAGTGGTACGAATATTCTACCTATTTCATAAAGCGAAAGATGAGGTTAGTATAATTCTTATATAGATTTAGATTCATATCCTCCTACTTATAACATGGGTTAATTTTTCAATTCATAGAGAGATGGGAGGGTCATTTGACCCCTTCTAGATTTGGCCAATATGATATCACTTAATTTTCCATTCAAGTTTCCTAGGACCTCATTGATGATGATCCCATAAACTATATAAATTTTTTCAACATAAAAGGTTCAAAGGAATAAATATCTTGAGAAATGGAACCCTTGAGTAAAAAGTATACATTTTCAATTTTTTAAATACATCCAAATTCAATGTTCAATTGATAAAAACATATTTACAAAAGAATGGAATATAACACTGATGAAAAATAAATTTATAGTCATGTATAAATTAGAGGCTTGGGGTTTCTATCAAATTGAGGGTATTTATTATTTTTTGTTTTATCAAACAGCTTTTTAGGCATTCCTTTATTTGGAATATTTTTTATTTTTCTTATTTTTATTACTTTGACATAGAAAAATGACATGTGAAAAAAAATTATGTAGTTACCCTAATTATAAATTGTACATTAAACCTCAATATGGCTATCAAAATAATTTCACATTAAACCAGGTTTTTCTTTTAAATAAATCCCTATATTTTTTAAAATAGGCCTATAGAAAAGGATATAGAATATTTAAATCATTTATGTTAGTTTACCAATTTAACAAGATCAAACAAGATGTCTGTGTTTAAATTAAATCTATTAAAAAGTATATTCTTTACTTTATACATAATGAAAATGGTACGGTTGTTATGTGAAATAATATTAATCCCATCAATTACATTATGTATCAATTGGAAACTATTTTTGATATGATTTATATAGGAATAGAAACAAAGATATTATGCATTGAAGTTATAAGTTAAAACCTAATAAAGTGTTTAATTTTTCCCAAAATGCTTATATCATGAAAGTTCTGAATGTCACTTTCTTAATAAGATGAACCCGGATAATGTTCCCTTTGGTCAATACTTTATATTTCCTTTGACTCAATCCCCATATTCTATGTTTGAAATTAAATATTCGTTAAATATATCTTATGCCAATATTTTTGGAAGCCTGATGAACATTATGATTTTCACTTGTCCTAACATTTCAATTTCTATTTTCACCCATAGCATATTTATGGGAAATCTAAGAAAACCACAATAGTAGTCCCTTATATTCATACTTGGATTTTTTGTATATCCTTTATAACTTAATTTTTGTTTAGGTCGAAATTAATATAATGATGAACTAATTGGTGGATATGTTGATACTGATTATGTTGGTAATTTGGATACTAACAATTAACTCATTGGATAGCTTTCACTTCTTGTTGAAGAACTGTATCCTGGATATGTAACATGCAATTTTTTGCTTCTCTTTCAACATCATAAGTAGAGTATATTTCCTTAATTGAGTCCATTAATGAGGGTTTATAGTTGAAGGGCTTGGTTTTTGAACATAATTTACACAATTCTATTATTTCAATTTTTAGTGAAAATCAATCAAATTTTATTTTGTAAAATAAATTATATTTCTATGATAAATCCAAAAAAATAGAAAATAGGTTTCATTTTATTTGGGATATCATTGAATTTGGAACTGTATAAGTCACAAACATACATACTGATAAAAAATCAGTTGATAGTTTGACTAAAGTTATGGTTTTATCATAATTCAATTATTTTATATAGAATGAATTTTTTTCTTATTACTTGACAATATGTTGAAGAATTTAACACCCCGATATTTTTATAAGAAAATTTTGTTCTATAGAATATACAACATGCAACACTATATTAAAAAAACCATGGAATATTATTATTTTATTACCATTACAACATATCCATTGAATTAGTGGCTTTAATAGAAGTTACCAAACTAAGAAATATATATGTGTTTCATAATAAATAAAAATTCTATTGATAAATTCTTACTTAATAACCACACACATTTTTAAGTTCATTTTCTTCTTCAAATTTCCATTTCTTCAAAATTGAGTTTTATCGCTTTTTAAAGTGTATATTATAAATAATTTCTATAAATACTTCAATTATTAATTTTTAAAATAAAATAATTTTTTAAATTACAATATAGATATTAAATTATGGTGAAATTTCTATATTTCTCTAAAAAGATTTATTTTTCAATGAATATTGAAACCTGCGTATTTTTAAATTAATGTCATTTTATTTAATTAAATTAACTAATTTAAAACTCTAATTATATTTTTTATTTCATATAAACGTTTAATATAATCCATTTTCTTTATAATAATCTAATTGTTTCCATTTTAATCAGTAATATTCATGATTTTTATATAAGTTCATTTTATGATTAAAACATATTTTTCTAAAAACTAACACCCGGCCTAATTTCCTTTTATGTAATAAATAAATCCATAAACATCTCAATATCAGATATAAGTAATTTTTTACCATTTTCCCATGATAATAAAATATTATATTGTTTTAATTAAAGAAATTTCCAAAATGTCACTCTCTTGGATTTAATATCTCTAAAAATTTTACCTAAGGATAAAATGATGGTATGTTGAGTTATAAGTATTTATTTTTAAAAATAAATAATTTTTTGTCTTCGAAATTTTTTCATAATTTTTATTAAGTGAATAATTAATTTAAATTCTTATGAAACACATACATAATATTTATTCAAATAATTGAAAAATATATTAAAAAATTTTAAAAATATTAAAATTAACACAATTTTGTTGATATATTGTGTTCCATTAATTTTTTAGAAAAATATAACATTGTATTAATGTGTGAAAATTTAATATTTTAATTCCATTACTTTCAGGTAATTTTAAAATTCATATTATATTTACACTTCTTAAAATGACATTAATAGTATTTTATGATAAAACTATATTCTTAATATATTAAATAATATTTAAAATCAATAAATAGGAACATAAGGATTATTAAGGGTTGAAAATTTAATCACCCAGTAATTTTTATATTTTGGTATTCATGAATGACCATTCCAAGGTTCCTTAAGAAGGGATCTAAAGGAGGCCTGCCTAAGAAAATATAGTCAACCTACCCGACCACTTTCAATTTATTTATTATTTTTTCCTTATCTTTGTATATGGTATTAATAATAAATCAACACCTTAAATATCATAAATATACTAAAAGTTTATTTTTATCATTTAAATAAAATTATCCACCCTCAATTCCATAAAATGGGAAGTGAAAATATCTCTCACGCGTACATGTGGACTACCCGCCTCTACGTAGTGAAAAAATTCATTTTCCATAACCATTTTGTTGGTTGATCATTGTGATGGTTTTAATTATCATATGTGATATTAATGATAAAATTATTCTTCTTTAATTATAATATATTATCTACCTTCTCATCTTCATACCTACTGAAAAATGATAACATCACTCATTCATACGTGTGGACTATCAACTCAATGAAGTAATGTGATTAATTTTTCATTTTATCTTTAAATGTATGGTAAAAGCACCACTTTAATGAATATATATGATATATATGAAATTATAATGATTATATAATGTGAAAAAAAATTCATCTGTTAAAAAATGAAAACAGATTTTATGCATACGTATACCATACCATCTTTAGGAATGGTGTAATTCATTTTCAAATCTCTATATTTTATTAATGAATCTAAATATATATATATATATATTGAATATATATTATATTTATATCATTTTTAACATTCATAAGATTATGGACTCGAGGTATGTATTTTTCTTCTCACTTTTGTTTATATGAGGCATTTTTCATATTCACCACAAGATTCCTTTATATGGTGTATATAATACCTATGAATGTATTTTATTATTATATTAATGAATATTATGGTGATTTAAAATTCCTTGTAATATTCTCTCTTTAATGAGGTTTTTATTCAAAGATTACCAGAGTGGTTAGGGTTTATCATCTCAAAAAAAATTCATACATATATTTTTTTATGAAAATATATTCTAATATGATGTGTATATACATCCCCTTTTCATGTTATATAATGATTCTTTTTATTTACATTATATTTATAGTTTCATTTTATGTTATCCATTCATGGCATCTAAGATTCAAAGATACCAAAATTATAATGGTTTTATGTTACAATATCTTTGTTTACTGGGATCTTTATGATAGAGTTTTTGATGATGAAATTTTATAAACTTGTATCCTATAATATTTTTAATTTTATTTTAAAATGTTAATTTAAGTATATTAAATTTTTTTCTTCAATTTTTATATATCTATGTAATTAATATGCTAAATGATTATTTTTAATGAAAAATGACTTCATTTCCCTCTTCAACTAAAAATCCATTTTTTCGATATCCACATTTTCTATATATAAATTCAATAATGTTTTTAATATTATCATATTATTTTTTAAATTATTTTTTTCTCATGATTTAATTTTTCAAAAAAAATTAATGGAATCTTCTTGCATATTTATGATTGCGGGACTTTAAACTATTTTATCATTAATGCGAATGAAATATTTTTTTAAAGTACATGTTATGAATAGAATTCACCATAATCATGAACACTCAATGTTTTGAATCTTCCATTACATGTTTCAAAGGTTGTTTTAAAATATAATTTTTTCCATATTATAGGGAACATTTATATATTTTAAATATGTGATTTAAATTTAAAAGTGTATTTTCCTCACAAAATACTACTGAGATTTTTTAAATGAATGTTTCTTATATAGTAACATTATTTGATGTCACTTATGATTTATTGGGGATATAACCCATGATAACATATATATTATTTCCCTAGGTGGTTTATTTTTATAATGATAAAATATCATTGAAACCATTTTTCTTTTCCATGATATGTTATTATGATTGTTTTTATGATATTTTTTCATATATAAGAATCAATTTATGATTATGTGATGGGTGGGTCTGAAATTATATAGCTCTCCCATTCATTGGGAAAATATTAATTCATTATGATCTAAAAGGTAACATGGGATGTAATCCTAAGATAAAAATGATATGGTGAATGAGAGGTTATCCTAAGACCGATAGAAGCGGAAACATGAGAGGATATCATAATACTAAAATTTTTTACATGGGAATTTGTCCCAAGACCAATATAGATATTTGGGCAGTTAGACCAACCCTAACTTATTATGAATTTCTTGGTGGATAATCTTGAAATGAGGTTTCTATGATTATTATTATGCTGCAATTTATGCCAATATTTAATGAAATGATCTTATACCAATGATATATTATCATGTATTATGTTCTTTGATCCAATTATTATTCATGACTTATGAACTTCAAAGAGTTATTCAATGACTCGTATTTATTATCAAATAATTACTAGGTATGATATTATAAGGATAAACTCATGTTCTCATACCCTTTATGGTCATGTTATGTTTAAATTATCATTGTGATTTACTTTGTATACCCTTACTATGAATATATGATCTCCATTCATTATGTTTTATTTTTCCTAGTATATGATGAAATGTTTTCTATATGATATATCTGAGAAGAGTTAAATTTTTAAAGAACTATATGGGATATGATGTTGATTGTTTGTGAACATGTTTTTTATGTATACATGTATCTAATGAAGCTCAACATTTATCGTTCTATCATGGATCATAATTTTATGTAATGAATATTCATATAAGAAGATATAATATTTTTTTATTAAATGTATTCATTCCTACAGTTTATGTTAGATAAATGTTTAGTAAACTTTGGAAACTAGGATCAGATAACAACAGTGAGAATATTTAGGATAATCCAATATATAGGTAAACATAATATTTAATATTAAATAATATATCATGGTTCTCCTTGAAAAAACTAAATTTTTGGATAATAAATAGGCTTTGTTTTTTGGAACATATTCATCTGGGGCTAATAACCATGAAAATACGTGTTCGAGTAAATCATGACAATTATTTTAGTGCATAGTGAGTGTTCCCTTACTGTACAACTTGTAAAACACTCTGGAGTGATATTCATTTGTTAATTAAAGTTTTTTTATAAACCCCTATGAATAATTTGAATACATTATAACCAATTTTGACTAAGGTTAATCCTAAGGCATCAAAGATGGGATGGAAGGTGTCATAATTAACATATTCTATAAAAAATATTGTGATATCTCACTATGTTTATTGTTTCTAATAATATGGTTTCTTATTTTAGAAAATTATTTGTAGTGGTATTATTCATGTTAATGGTAAATGTGACATTCAGTGGAATGATTGTCCTCCTTGAAAAAATGAAATCAGAACTATAAAGTGAATCCTTTTGGTTATTCCTAATCACTTGTCTTGATATTTGTTTAACATAAACATTAATAATTTTCCTAACATGTAACATAAAATTAAGCTGGTATTTTATGATTGTTCTTATAGTAATGACCAAAATATAATTAACTTTTGACTTTATTCATTTCATGAATGTTAGACAGAGCACCCATTTTAATATCTCAAAATAAGGGGGATATGTTTTCTTTGTTGAAATGACTGTCACGAAGAGATATATTGCTATGGAATTCAATATATTATATATGGAAAAGTTGTAAATTATCAATGGAAATTCCTTAATATAAGGGTTTACTCCTAGACTAATGAAGGTACTAAATTATTCCCATTTATGAAGTGGATATAGTTATGTTTTTATGTATTGGGATTCAAAAACTATATTATATAAGTGTTATATCTTTCAAAACACTTATATTCATTACACATTAATTCAATATTTATTACAAAATTTCACAAGTAATAAAACCATAAGACCAAGAATTATAGTGTATTTGAGAAATACTTACATTATATTAAAACATAAAAAAGGATACACATCACCATTATTGAAAACATCCTTAACAAGATCATATTATTCCTTTATACTTATAACAACATCGGATAAGATAGGGACACATGTAAGAAATGGGTGGGCTATAAAGCCTATTAAGGGAATAAAAATGTAATAAAATGAATAAATTAACACATTCTCGACAATAGTAATATAAATGGGGAATTAAAGGAGTGAGAATCATAATCATGAACAATGAGTCATTATATAGCATGATAACATAAAGGAAATATGAGAAATATGAACACAACATAAAAAACTAAATCATAAATTTAGGTAATGGTTAACTATAAAGATATCAAGACGGAAAAGATAATCTGATGGATTATGTTCCCTATATAATCCCATGAATGGCCTCTCATGAGACTGAAACATTACCCAATGAATTGGAGTGCTATATAATTATGGGGGCAATGGTCACTTTCATATCATTCTCATCCTTTAGTGTGCCACACAAATCATAAAACTTGGATTCATTTACCATAATATTTAATTACATGATAAAGGAGTGTTGAATAAATAACTTTATTTAAAAAATAAATAATTATATGTTAATAAAGGTAAAAGCTCGTTATAGGAAATGGGTATGATTATTCACAACATAGTTGTTTAGCAAGGAAAATCATGGTGAGATTTCAACTGCATAACGAGGGAATATGAATGTTCATGGGAGGTATTGATGAAAGTTAAATGGGTCTATAATAATTTATACATAAAATGGATATTCAGTAGGATATTTAAGAATATATCCCATAAATAAAAATTTTATATAAAAGATATAAGATAACCAACAAACTTGAATAAAGAGGAGAAGGAGGGGGTCCCTTATCTTGAAAGTGTGATTCCCAATGCTTGGGAGGAGCATCTTGAGAGATTGCTGGACCATGGGAGGACTCTATATGGGTAAGGGAAGATTAAGGACGTTCATAAAGTGTTTTTAGTGGTGAAAAATGGGATATTGTGTTGGTTTATATATTAAATTACTGGAGAAGTCTTTATTATCTCTCAAACATTGGTTTTCGTCTCTATATAATAAAATAACCAAAACCAAAAACCTTCCCATGCTTTTTTAAATAGTTTTTTAAAAGGGGAATGAGTATCGTTTTTTATAAGGAAAATTGAATAAATTAAAAAAATAATACCCTTATTGATGTGTAAATGAGTCATGACCTTAAAGAACTGATTTTAAAACCTTAAACTATTTTATAAGTTTTGGAGGATTTATAAAGGGTTTATAAAATTAAAGAAATAAACATAAAGTCACATTATTTTAAAGGGTAAAATATATTTGGATGTGTATTACCTTTATATTATTTATTAAATCACAATTATTTCATTATGATGTCACAAAACACACCGTATATTTATACTATTTTTAATTTTTACCCGAAATTTGACTCCCTCCGAAAATTATAAAAAATTCACTATTTGATAATTTGAATGTTCTAATTCCAAAATTAATATTGATTTTATTAAAATAATTTTCTAAACATATGATTTTTCACTATTAAAATTTAATCGACAATTATGAGAAATGTTGGTTTTCATGACAATTACAGTTTGTGAACACTTATAAAAAATACATTTGACTTCAGAAAAATTATATGATCATTTAAATTTAATAAAATGTATTTAAAAATCATATTTAACTAAAATATTATTTATTTCAAAAATCTATTAATTCATCAAAATAAACATCTTAATTGAAAATAAATACAAATTAAAAATACAAATTGTTCTTTATTTTATAAAAAATCATTAATAAAGTACCAATAAGAAGTAAATATAAATATTATTATATAGAAAATACAATTTACATATTCAAATTATTATTGTATTGTTACGTATCTCATTAATACATTGGAAAACTCACTATGGGTATGGTGCGTGATGGTGAGATTTTCATGGGGTGGTTCAGAGTATGTGGTTTGGGTTGTGATCTCGATGAGATTAAACTTCTCTCATAAATGGTTTCACTCATGGTTATGATTTCAGATATTAGTTTGGGCTTGGTCGATTCAAAAAACAAGTGATGTTATCTCCCTCATAATATCTGATAAATGGGATTCATCGAGTATAATCCTACTAGATAAGGCCATCAAATCCATTATCTGTGTCAATTGGATTTTTTCAAACCTATATTTATACTAATCATATGATCACTATTAAATAGTTGTATCCTCAATGGTTATGATTCATAAAGATATTTTAAATTTGATAGGTTATTATAAATCCAAAGAAGTTAATGTGTTTTCTAAAACTATATTACATAATAAGACATCTAATTAAATTTCAAGAGTAATTATATTTATAAATATTTTGGACATTACAACCATCCCCCCTTCAGTAATTTCACCCATGAGATTTTCATTTCCCAAAACAAAATACATGAGGATAATTTAGTTTTATTTCTTCCTTCAATTACCATGTCAATTATTCATACATTTGGTTTCTCCATGACACTTTGACCATGTGTATTGTCTTATTTCATAGAACTTGGTCTTTACCATCCAAGATCTTTAGTGGCTACTCATTAAATGAGATATCATTCTCCAATGGTACAACCACTAGATTGAATACATGTGAGGGTTTAGGAATGTACATCCTTAAGGGGGACATATGGAATACATCATGTTCTTTAGATATATTTAGTGGTAGTTCTAGTCAATAGGCCACCAATTTGATGTGATCAAGGATCTCAAAGGGACTGATTTATCTTGGTATAAGATTTCCCTTCATCCCAAATATCATGACCTTATTCCATAGTTATAAGTGGAGGAATACCTTATCTCTAATATCAAACTCTCATTCTCGTCAACAATTGTTGGTATATCTCTTTTTCAACTCTAACAAGCCTTGATGTGATGTTAAATGGTTTTAACATTTTCCACCATTTCCTCAACTATTTCAAATTGTAGCAGTTTGTTTTCCCCAACTATTTCTCAACATGTAGGTGTTCCACACCTCTTCCCATAAAGGGATTCAAAAGGAACCATTTAGATGCAATATGGGGAGATTATCCCATATTAGGATTTTAGTAGAGGAATATATTTATCCCATACTCCTTTGAAATCAATTTAGAATGCTCTCATAATATCCTCAAGTTTCTAGACAGTCATATCATATTGTCTATCATTTTGACTATGATAAGCTATGCTTAGTTAAACTCAGTATTAAAAGAACTTTGGAGACTCATCATGAACATGGAGGTAAATATTGGGTCTCAATCAAATACAATGGATATTGTTGTTCCATGCATCCTCACCACTTACCTAATGCCATGACATGTCCCCCAAGGCCCGTGTTGTGACTACCCCAATCCTGCCTCCCAAAGGCCAATGGATGGCGACTAGAACCAAAGGCATTATCCCCCAAGAAGGAGGCATTTTCCTGAGTACATGTACACACACAAAAAAAACTCCCAACAAAAGGTACTAGAAAGTAAAATCCAAGTAAACCTTGCATGAATCCACTACGTAAAACACAACTAGAGTACGATGGAAAGTAAAGTATAAGGTGGAAGCTTGGGCCAGTATACAATCCCAATAAAAGAAAAATAGAACAAAAGTAAAACTCAAAGTCTCTGAAGCTCATCTGCTGGGAAGACTACCTAGAGGGTAGGTGAATGGTAGATCCCTGAAGCTGTAGAAGTACACCGCATCTGTCTAATCTCACTAAACACTACTAGGCCCTGGTCCTCCCTAGACTCTGTCAATGTGTCAGTCGTCAGCCTAAGACATAACACATACAGGAAAAGCCAATGAAGTGGTGATTAAAACAATACTCAGTAGGGCACCCCAAAACCACAAAGGTAAAGCACAAGGGAAATCCAACAAGGCATGCACAATCAGCTCTACTCTGGTATATTACTATTCCTATACCATGAACATTCAGATATAATCATCATATCCACTAATAAAACATGTGTACCCAACCAAATAGATTGTTTCATGATTCTCATCTAAGCCTCAAGTCATTACACACAAACCAAGAGATTACACTCCATGAGATAAGACATCCCTAATGGCACATGTCCGAGAGATGCACTCCATATGGTACAATCTTACCCTTCTGAAAGGTATTTCAGAGAGAATGTTCTTCATAAGTATCATTCTAATAGGTCTGAATATAGTGCCCAACACTAGTGTTCTATTAATCACAGTCATGCACCCCATACAATTCTATGGAAACCCAAGTGAATAGGCCTGCTCCTTATCACTATGCTCAATTGAGGGAATGCTACTCCAGACTAACCTACAATACCTTAGTTGCTCATATAAGAAGTGTCTCACAACTCACTCTGTCGAGGGATAACTAACTCCTATCTTGGAATTTTTTTCATCAAGTGGGTGGGCCCACACCTAGCTACTGTGTCTGGCAGTCAAGGGATCTCCATTTACAATTGAGGACTCGCACCCTAGCCAGTAGGGGAGTACCACTCACTGACTAGAGGACTCATGCCCTGGTATGATCGCAGAATTCTGACTATGTCTATTCATGTATGGAGGACCTGGGCCCTAGTATGATAGGGGAGTACCGACTACTATAATAGAGGACCAGAACCCTACTCTATAGGGGAGTCCCGACTCTATTAGATCATCAGTGGAGGACCCACACCCTGGAATAGTAGGGCAATACCGACTTTTTTGGATTGTTCACTACGGGGGACTCGCACCCTAGTATGTTAGGGGAGTACCTACCCCATGATAGAGGACATGCTCCTTGGCATATCAGGGGAGTACCGACTCTGCCATAGCACTACGTAAGGAGGACCCACACCCTATAACGACAGGGGAGTACTGGCTCCTACAATAGAGGACCCGCTCCCTACCTGGTATGGGAGTAACAATATGTGTTAGGTATGGAGAACTCACTCCCTATTATAATAGTGGAGTACCAAATCCATGGTTAGAGGACCCGGTCCCTAGCATGGCAGAGGATTACCGACTCTTCCTTTATGAACTTCTCTAAGAACCCATTACCTAATCCTATAGGGAAGTAACAATGTTGGAGGAAACAACTAAAATGAAAATCATCCTACACCCAAAATATGGGGATCCAAATCTCTACCAAAGAAGAGGGATAACGGGTACCCGTGCATTGAGTCATCAAGGGAGTAACTATCCTAACATCACATTATAAGAATCTCCTTGATTCTGCCCAAAGTCTACCTATACCGGGAGATGCAACTCTTCTAACCAAAGAGGTTGTCCTATAACATTCTCATGAAATCACATTGGGTATCTCAAAAGAAACATGCCATCCCAAGGGTCCCAATGTCATAGATGTCTTTTCAAACAGATGATCTGTTTGAATGTTATGGGTATTTTTTGAAATGGGGGATGGTTGGGTTCAGGTATGGTCGACCAGGCTGGACCGACCCTACCTGGCCCAAACCAGCTAGCCCCGGCTGGGCCGACCATTTGAGAGGGTCGGCCCCTGCAGACCAAACGTGGCTCTGCTGCATCTTTTTTGCACTAGGTGGTTCCAACTAGAACTGCTACCCATACAGCAGGTCCACATCAGCGGACTTGAATTTCCACATACGGCGCCGTTGTGCTCAACTTGGCAGTTCTTCATGTCCAGTAACCCTACAACAGATACCATAGGTTCTCCAAACCTCCATTGTTGGAGGCCAGTCTCTATCACACCGACATGTCGTCCAGTTGTTCTGTAGACCACCGAATGTGCTCCAGTGGTCTGTTCTTCAAACCAAAAGGAGCCTCGTGATCCTTACATTGTGTTCTACACTGCCAGGGGATCAAAACTCCATTGTGATCCCTTCTGCTATAAATCACTTGATTTCGGATATCTCACGTGCTGACTCAATCCATCTTTCATCATTATACGTCATTCCTTCATCATTTTTATCCAAGATTATTTGTGCAACGACTGACCACTCTACATCTCGCAAAGAACGTGAAGAATGCAAGAAAAAAGAAGGAGAAAATCCAAACAACAAAGAGAGGAATGAACCTCCGCCTTCATTCACCACAGTGTTATTCTTCTCCCATTATAAGGTTTAAATGAAGAAAAATAAAAACATAGGAAAATATAGAATATTAATTCCCCAGGAACAAGCCTGATAAGAACCCTCCTATAAGAATGACGATCATTGGGTCAACCAGCGTGATTTGATCTATGTTCATATTTAAATTTAAGAATGGGGAATAACCACTTAAAACACAGTAACTACCTCAAAATTTTCATTCAATGATGAAGAACATCTCTACATTTTCATCATTAGTGATTCTCAATCTCCAGTCTTAGTTCTGATCTCTAAAGGCATCGGCGCCGCTTCTTAGTTCACCAAAATTCGCCGTTGGAGAGGGTTCTTCGACGTCGTTGGTCGGTCGACATTGAATTCTAAAAGGCTTATTTACTTAAATAATTTAACACCTTCCACCCTTAACCTTGGATCCTTACTAAGACATTACGTGGTGAAATAGGATTCAACATTTTCCATTTTGCTGATTCACTGACATTACGTTGTTTCACTTATGAAACAGTATTTTTGTTTCAACGTGTTACATGTCGTTTTTCTATAAAAGTTATAATGTTTGAAAAATAAAATAAATCAAGTTTATTTTATTTATATTTTTCTTTAAAATGTTTGAAAATTAAATTTTTCGGTCGAACCATGCCGGTCGAAGTTAAATCCTTTCTAGGAAAATCTCAACATTCTGAGTTCAACCGTGCCCTCAGAGTTTTTGATCTGAGAACTGGTTTAAAAGATTGAAACACCCACTCACACATTTATTTAAATGAACTTAATAAAGTTAAAAATTATATTTCGGGCTCACTAGGCCTTAGAATTATGTGTTTCTTTAGATTCTGGTCTTGTAAAAATCAAATTGTTGTTTCGAAAAAAATATAAGGTATTCTGGGAAATTACATTCTCCTCACCTTAAGACTTTTCATCCTCAAAAAACAAAAGCCTAAACTCAAGGGAAGAAAACTAAGTTCTTCAAGGGTCTTTGTGCTTCTTAAAATAATTCACCTCGAGGAACAACTGATATTGACCACATTCATGTCCATCTTCTACTAGGACAACATTCTGTAACAATGGGAACATGTCGCTTTAGCTGCAATAAGTGAAAAAATCACTAAGTACTCAAATCCATTTATAGCCATGGGGTATAGTGTCTCACCCCCTCGCTAACCTACCATAGATACAAATAGAAACACACAATTAACATCCACCCCTGGATGAACAGTGTTAATTCCTCTACAAGTGTTATGCATTCAAGGTTATTGCTAAATGCATAGAGTTATTTACAAATGAAACAGGGCTTCCCATAAGAGAATGTTGGGTCTTAATATCCCCTCTATCTACAACCTCTATTGGCCACACAACTTCCCAAAACTAGAAAAATGCCACACTCACTAGTGGAATCTCAGCTGAGTATGGATGGTAAGTATCCATTTCATACTAAATAAACCATAGAGGTCTAAATTAGCCTCCATGGATTGATCCAAAACAAGACTCTTGCGAGATCCCACCCTGTCCTGCATGGGTTTCCCTTTCACCGCAAGGGAAAACCCTTCTTTAACATCGCGAACACACCGAATCCTTTTCCTAATACAGTCAATATGTGTATGAACAGTATTATTCCATACCTAGAATGACATCGTAAGGCCTCGACGCCACGGCTAAGGGATCCCAACCGCAACTATCACCTCTAAGATTCAGGTCACAGTATCATCACTAGTTTGTGATCAATGGGTCTCCTCCAGCATGATTTTATAAGAGTAAGGGTCAAGTCCATTTTCCAACTGGAACCTCAAAGTCTCAAACAGAACTCATAGAAAAAGTAGAACATCCAGCACTTGTGTCTATTTAAAAAGGCAGCCAAACCAAAGAAAAATATTGTACCTCAAATTTCTCCTAGAGCTTCTTGGTCATAAGACAAGATCGCATGCAACTGACCTCACCCACGTCCTCAAGCTCCCTAAGCCGAGTGTGGACCACCTGGGGGTGGTGGTGGAAGAGCCACAAACTTCCTGCCACCTCCTGCTGCTCATCCAACACCATTTCTTTGCATTCCATCTTGCAGAAGTCCTTGTTCCAAGTGTTTTCTCTACCAAGGAATATTTTCTGTCAACTCCCTATTAGTGTCATGGTGGGTTGGAAAATCCCTAGTGAGATTCCCCAAGAAATTTCAAGTGTAACATCGCCTCTCCTGCAGCTGGTCTACTCCTTGGCACTGCTCCTGTGCCACAGACCCATGTGTCTCTGTTCGGGTATGGGTATGCCTCCTACACCATGATCCTGTCACATGTCATCTGATATCTCTAGAAGATTACCCTACCTCGTGACCTCTATTGTAGGTCACATCCATATTATCCCCCTCCTGGTAGCTCTCAACCACCATGTCTTTCTCCAACACCCCAGCATACATCGGAATGCTAAGGGGTATCACTGACACCATGATCTCTCAGCATAGTCCCTACACAATGGTTTGTGCCCTGGTGTAAGGGTCTCGCACAATTTCTATAGAGTAGCGAGAAAGATCCATGAATATCACCGAGTACTCTACTATCATCGTGTTTCCCTGCCATAGGTGCAGCATCTCCTATATACACACAGAGTGTAAAGTCTTCGAAAAGAAATCATCCCTGGAGATGCGCTCAAATTCAATCTAGGTGAGGGTCTCCATGTTGGGTGTTTGGATCATCAAGCTCCACTATCTCCTTTTCAAACACTAACAATGGATTTAGGATAAGATTTAATTCTAGTTGAGAGGCGTCCTCACTAATCGAAAGACTCAGGTAACCACCTCAAACCAATCCTCAACTACATGAGGATCTGTTTAACCTCAGAACTAGGGAGGTCTATTCCTCTGGAACTCATGTAGTGCACTCATCTTACTTGCATCCTCCACAGGTAGTGCTAGTAGCATCTGCAAATCAACGATTGGTTGCATCACTGATGCACCACCCAGAGGTAACACCACAGATTCAGTAACCTTCACAGAATCCTCCACTCTAGGTATATCATCATTAAGATCATGTTGTAGGATCCTATTTGGTTTTAATCATGGTGGCATCCTGGAATATATCAAGATGAACCACGGTTAAAGAGTATATTTGGAGAGATGAATGAAAAAGGACATAGAAATCACAACCATCCCTACATGATACATGGACCCTTTATTTCCCCACAATTAGTGTTTCCACATACCATGTTGGAAAACAGGTGTCCATAGTCCTAGTGTATAGATACGTCAGCCGCCACACCAACATTAGAGTCCCTATCCTAAAATATGAACTCGTAACACTTAACATTGTTTCCCAAAACCAAAAAACAATATAACCATGGTCTTTGAGGTAGAACCGACCACCTTTGAAACCAATTTGTCACAAACCATCCCTTAGGGACCATTTCGTGACTACCCAATGCCCACCACCCAAAAGTTAGGGGATGGAGAAAAGTGCTGAAGGAATTATCCCACACGTAGAAGGCATTTTTCTGAGTACCTGTAAACATGCACACAACTCCTAGCCAATTGTACTAGTTAGTAAAATCCAAGAAAACCATGCATGAAATCCACTAAGTAAAACACAACCATATTACAATGGAAAGTAAAGTACAGGGTGGAAACCCGAGCCAGTATACAAGACCACTAAAAGAAAAATAGAACAAAATTAAAACTTCAAGTCCCTATGGACCGTCTGTTTGAAATCATACCTCGAGGCAAGGTTAAAGGTAGCTACCTGAAGTTGTAGAAGTACACCTCATCTGTCTGATCTTACTAAACACTACCAGGTCCTGGTCCTCCATGGACTCCGTCAAATCATTGGTCATCTACACAAGACACAACACGTGCAGGAAAAGCCCGTGTAGGGGTGAGTAAAAGAATACTCAATAGGGGACCCTAAAACAAAAAAGGTAATGAACAAGAGAAAAACAACAAAGGAATGCATAGTAATCTCTACTTGGTTATGTGCCCATTCCTATAACATGAACATATAGATATACTCATCATAGCCGCTAAGAAAACATGTGGTCCCAACCACATAGCCAATTTTAGGATTCTCAATGAAGGCTCATGTCATAACACACAAACTAGAAGATTACACCCCATGAGCTCAGCCATCCCTAATGGTACCCATTCGAGAGACGCACTCCATCGGGTACAATCCTACCATTCTGAATAGTACATCTGAGAGAACGTGTTCTATCGAGAACGATATACTATGTCCGAATCTACTGCCTGAAACTAAAGGTTTAGTCACCACAGGCATGCACCCCATGAAAGACTAATAAAACCCAATTGGAGAGGCCCTCTCCTCATCACTACACTCATTTGAGGGAGCACTGCTCTAGAATAACCTGTGATACCTCAGTTTCTTTTATAAGAAGGGGCCCCCACCTCAGACCGTCGAGGGAGCACTAACTCCTATCTAGGTATCATTTTCATCAAGGGGATGGGACCTCTCCTCATTACTGAGTCTAACGGCCAAGGGATCTCCATCTCCAATCGAAGACCCACACCCTACATGGTATGGGAGTACTACTCAATGACTAGAGGACCCATGCCATGGTATGACAAGGGAGTGCCGACTCTATCAGTTCATGTTTGGAGGACCCAGTACCTAGTAAGAAAACAGAGTACTGAATCCTATAATAGAGGACACAAACCCTACTTGGTAGGGGAGCACCGACTCTATTCGATCATGAGTGGAAGAGCCGCACCCTAGAACAGCAAGGAAGTACTGACTCCCTTCAGTTTTTTATTATAATGGACCCACACCCTAGTATGTTAGGGGAGTACCAACCCCATGCTAGAGGACCATCTCCTTAGCATATAAGGGGAGTACCGAATCTTTCATAGCACTATGTAAGGAGGAACTACAACCTGGAATAGAAGAGGAGTGTTGACTCCTATAATAGAGGACCCTCTCCCTACCTAATAGGGTTGTACTGACTCTATATGAGTTAGGTATAGAGGACCCACACCCTAGTCCAATAGAGGAGTACCGACTTCAAGGATAGAGGACCCTCTCCCTGGAACGGAAGGGGAGTACCGACTCTTCCTTTGCGAACTTCTTCGAGAAACCATGCCCTAATCCTTCAAGAGAGTAACATTGTTGGTGGAAACCACTCAAAGGAAAAAAAGAATCCTCACCCAAAATGTGGGGAGTCTAATCACTACCAATGAATAGGGATAACTAGTACCCTCTCCTTGAGTCATCAAGGGAGTAACCGTCCTAACATCTCATTATAAGAATCACCCCAATTCTGCCCAAAGCCTTCCGTAATGGGAGAGAATGATCTTCTAACCAAAAAGGTATTCCTCTAACTTTATCAAAAATTAACATAGAGTATATAGAAGGAACTGCCTCATCCTAAGGGACACAACAATGCAAATGGATCATCAAACAGATGCTCAGTTTGAATGTTACATGCATTTTTTTTGAAATGGGGGCTGGTTGGGTCGAGGTTTGGTCTGACCCGGTCGGACCGACCTGGCCCAATGGCCTTGGCTTGCTACGCTCTAGGTCCAACCCAGCCTTCCTATCTAGGCATGGCCTGCCAACAGCAACACATCCCACCATTTGAGTGGGTCGGCTCCATCACACCAGACATAGTTGTACCATGTCTGTTATGCACTAGGCGACGCCAATTGGCACCACCACCCTATCCAGCTAGTCCGGATCTATGTACCAGAATTTTTTCATGGATCCCAGCCATATGTGCCCATTAAGGAAGCACCGCCACAATCAATGCTTCTATTTTCCATGTCCAAAAACCCCACAGTGGATTCCACGAGTTCTTCTGACTGCCGCTGCAGGTGGTCGGTCTGTGTCGCACTGGCACATGGCTTCCCCAATGTGCCTTCAGCACCGGCGCACCTGCTGATTGTTCTGCATAATACTAAACACACTCTGTTTGTGTTGAAAACTACTGGACGTACTCTGCTGGTTCGTTCTTTGAACCGAAAGGAGCCCCACAATCCTTGTGTTGCGTTCTTCAAAGCTAGGGGCACAAAACTCTATTGCGATACCTTCTGCCTGAAATTTATCAATTTCCAGTATCTCAAGCACTGCCACAATGCATTCTTCATCATCATTAAACTCTCATCCATCGTTGTTACACCAAGAGTGGTTTCATAATGACCAACCGCTCATTGTCCTATAAATTATGTGAAGAACTCAAGAAGAATGAAGGAGAAAAGCGAAATAGCAAAGAGATGAATGAACCTCTTCTATCATTCTTCATGGCGTTATTCTGCTCCCATTAAGAGGTTTAAATGGAGAAAAATAAAAACATTGTAAAATGTGGAATATTAATTCCCACAGAACAATATCGAAAAAAACCCTCCCGCAAGAACAATGATCTATGGGTCAACCAGCATGAGTTGATTTGCATTGATCATTAAATTTATGAATGGGGAAAAACAACTTAAAACACAACCCCTACCTCAAAAGGTTCTTTTGTTGATGAAGAATGTCTTTTCATTGTCATCATTTTTGATCATCTATCTCAGGTGTTGGTTCTGATCACCAAAGTCATCGACGCTTCTCGGTTCGCCTATATTCATCATTGGAGAGGATTCCTCGCCATTGTTGGTCATTCACCACTAAATTCTCCAATTCTTATTTCCCAGAAGAATTTTACACCTTCCACCCCCGAACATGGATCCTTACTAATCCATTAAGTGTAGAAACATGATTCAGTATTTTCTATTTTGTTGAGTCACTGACATTTCTCTTTTTAACTTATGAAATAGCTTTTCCATTTCGAAGTGTTACATGTCGTTTCACTACAATAGTTCGAATGTTTGAAAATAAAATAAATCTATTTTATTTTATTTTATCTTTTTCTTTAAAAAAATATAAAAATTAACTTTTCCATTTGACCCACACTAGTCCAAGATTAGTCTTTTCTAGGTGAATCCTGTTGTTCTGAGTTCAACAGTGCTCTCAGATTTTTGATCTAAGAACCAGTTTAAATGGTAGAAAAAACCCACTTTCACGTTTATTTAAATAAACTTAAAAATGATTTAAATTCTCTTATGGGTTCACTGGGCCTCAGAATTATGTGCCACCTCAGGTTCTGGTCTCGTATAAATACCATTAAAATTTTCAAAAAAAATTCATGGGATTCTGGTACGTTACACCTAATGTATATCTATGCAAGTTTATCAAGTGATAAATCCCCTAGAATTGCAATGAATTGAGGATTCATTGAAAGTAGATCCACCAAAACCCATAAATAATTATATACTCTTAATTGATTTGGAAGACTAGTGACATTGACCTTGGTGGTGTTTTTCTAATTCCATGAAGGTATGTGAAATGGCTGCTAAATCCCCTTAGATTTTTACGTTTTGTTCATCACTTGCTCACATACAATACATCATTATGTATATTCTGTGATATCCTTCTTCATGTTATCCCAAAAATAGTTCTCTAGAAGATATTGATGCCTCTTTTTTAATCCTATATGAATGGAGAAGTTAGACTTATTATCACCATCTAAGAACTCCTTTTTAGGATTTGATAGTACACATAGTTGTGACCCAAATCTCATGTATCCTTCTTCATTGACATTGAAATATGAGGATTTCCCTTTTCATATACCTTTTATATAAATCTAAAATCCCACAAAATATCTTTGATCATCCATTATCTTCCCCAAAGGGATGGTTGAGAAATAATTTTTGAAAGGATTTATGGTGTTCATTCCTTTATGACTCCCATGTCCATCCTTTTCAAGTCCATGAAGGTTAGATCCTTATCAATTCATATTAATGATAAAATTGTGGATCCATTATTCTTAGAGAATATTCCACATTATTTGATTTCTTAGGAAAATATTGGATTGGGAAATTTTATTTTTTGATCATCCATAACCATATTCATTGGTTCATATTATGGTGTTTCTAAGTGAATATAAATATTAGGATTTTGTGATTTTTATATATTTCACACATCACCCAAAGGCTATAATGCCACTACATTTTCATTTTGAAGATAACTTCATCCATTTATAGATCATGTGTTTGGTAATTTTGTTTGCGAACTTTTAATTACCTTGAGGCATAGGCTATCACTTTTTCATTCTATATTAACTAGCATACCAATCTATTCATCGAATAATCATGCAATACCATGAAAATTTATACACTTTTTGGTAGTTTGAGTATAGTTGTACTGATAAGCCTCTTTATCAACTCATTTAATCTATCTTTACATTCATAATTCAAAAAAATTGACTCCCTTATGAGTTAGATTGGATAGTGTGTTTGAAAATCGTAGGAAGTTTCTCAAAATCAATGATAATACCCAACTAACCCAAGGAAAATTTGAGTTTCTGTCCAATATTTTAGCCTTGTAAATCCATAAATTTTATGTATTTTTGAACGGTCTATATATATACCATTTATTTTAATAATATATCCCATTAACGAGACATCCTTCAATTAGAACTTACATCTATTTTACATGGAATAAATCTTATCCTTTCGTAAGGTCTATACAAAGTTCCCAGATGCTCTTTATGATCCTCATTTATATTGGAGTATATTATAATATAATTTATAAAAACTACCAAAAAAATTTCTATGTAATCTTTAAAGTCTCTATTAATCAATTCCATGAATATTTTTGGAGCATTAGGTTGTCCTAGTGTAATTTCTACAAACTCACAGTGCTCGTACCCAATATGAAAAGCAGTCTTGGAGATATCCTCCCTCTTCACCCTAACATGGTAATATATCGTCCATAGATCCACCATGAAGAAATATTTTTCTTTATATTTTTTATCAAATTTGTCATAAATCTGTGAAAGAGGATGCTTGTTCCTCATTGTGATCTTGTTGAGAACATGATAAAAATGAAAAGGTGCATTGAACCATTATTTTTCTTAATGAAGAGGAATGGTTTTCCATAAGGTGAAGCACGTGGGCATAGGAACCATTTATCTAGATTCTAATATAGTTTTTTATTCTACTCCATAAGTTCTAAAACATACCTTTTATATGGATTCTTGAATATTGGAAACACCCCAGGTATAAACTCAGTTGAAAATTCAATCACACAAGTGGGAGGAAGACCATGACATTTTTCTGGAAACACATTTCAATATTACCTCACAATTGGAATGTCTTAAAGGATGATCCATTCCATAGAATAATTCATTTGAGATAGATATTCTTTCTCATAGGGAAATAATATCCATTCATGGTAAAGTATCATAAGGTTCGTTGGGAAGTTCATTTTAAATGTTTTTATAGGGGATGAGTTATATACTTGGGATGAAATAATTTCCCCATTTTTCATTTTCACCAACATCTATACATCCATTCTTGTTGCTGGTATTTGAATAGTTATTCTAAACTTTCATCATCAGAAGGGATTTTTAGAACTAGAATCAAAATTTCTACTCACTATTCTTGAATGAATAAATAGTTTACATGTGACCACTTCATTGCCTTGATCCACCTTAGTAGTTGTGATAGCATAAGCTTTCCCTTTCTCCTTTGTATGTTTTTGGTTGTCTCTGAAAACCCTTGTCTTAGTGCATTAGTTTTAAAAGTGAACCTATTACTTTCAACTAAAATAATGAAGAATGTGATGATGGTTGACTAGAGCATTCTTTTCCTCCATTGCATTAGTGGGGTTCTCCCATCAGAAATCGATAGTTATGTGTCTTTCCTTCATGCAAAAAATGAATTTATTTACCCCCCTTAGGAAATTTCTAGGATGATTCTTTCAATGCTATTGAAAATTGGGATTTTGAAATTTCTTAGAACCAATGTATTTCTCTATTGGGCTTCCAGAATTAAATTATACATTCCACTTCTTAACCCCATGACACCCTTGATAATTGAAGAACACTATTTCTACATTGAGGACACAATGAACAATTTCCTCATAGCTATCAAAGTCTCATATTTCCAAGTATTTTTGTATATAATATTTTAATCCACCAATGAAGTAGTCAACCTTGCATTCAGTGGTAATGAAAAAGCTAGAGATATATCATGCACATATAGTGATGTTTTTTTTATACACCCCGATAGATTAATTTCCTTCTTTCTTGAGGGAAAGGAAATCCCTTTCCATTTAAGGTCGGAGAGTTTGAGGAAAATATTTATAAAAAAAATAGAATTCTTTCCACCCATTGCTTAGATAACTTCCTCGGGCTTATTATTCTTAATCAATTTACACCACTGATCATCTTCTCCTTCTATATGATAAACATCTAACAGAACATACTCTATTATGGACAATTAAAGGATGGAGAAGATCATGTCACTGGAGTTCCACATTATTCTGTGATTAAAGGATCATATGATCCATTGGAATTCATAGGCCTTTATTGCATAATGGTCATAATTTAATCTTGTTTTTATTATGGTAATTTTGAAACTCCTATTGATTTAGATTTAAATGCACAACCTGAGTTAACTGGTAGAGTATGTTCATAATGTTCTTTATTCCTACTCTCCTCATGTTTGGCATCTCTTTGGGTAAGTCATCACATTTCCCTTTACATTGGTTTTTTACCCAATTCCTCATATTTCTGAACATTGGATAAAATAAAGGGAAAAATTAGGGATGAGTATTTTTAAACAAGTACACACATAAACAAAAATACAATGGCATTAAACATATAACTTATAAATTATATTTACTTATTAACTTATGATTTTTGTTATTCAATCTATATTATTGATTATCTATTTCCCTACATATAATCATATAATAATTTTTTCACTTTATAATGGTCTATAATGATCTTGTGAATTTACCAAATCTTATCCCCTATTGTGCCAAACTATGTGTACAGAAACACCCATTTTCATGCACTAGTTCCCAGTGGAATCTAGCTCAAATCATTGTTTTCAAGTTTTATCACCATGTACATTTGTGACAAAACCACATTCACTTGTAGTATCGTGAAAGGGATGTATTTTATTGAAAAAAACACTTAATATATAATTTTAAAAAAAATTGGGATGTTATATTATACATTGTTTTATTCCTAAGGCTTTCATTTAAGTTTTCTAATACCAATCACAAAATAATTTAACATCCTTTTAATACCAACTATGACAATCCTGATCTTTTTTACACATTAATTCATGATATTTTACAGAAGACTACACATAATACACCCTAGAATATTGAGAATTATAGTGTCTTATGGAATTATTTACATTACATAACAACTTAAAACAATGTTATACATCATCATTATTGAAAACATATTCAACATTCTCATATTATTACTTCATACTTAATACTATATGGGATAACTTAGGGATATATTTATAAAAGGGATGAGAAATAAATCCCTATAAGGTAATAATCATGGCATAAGAGGAAGAAATAATAACTTTTTAGAAAATATGAATATTAATGGGTCATAAAAAGAGTGAGAATAATAAAAATTAACAATGAGGCATTTTATAGCTAGATAACATAAAAGCGACATGGGAGATGTGGGAACAATATAAAAAACTACATCATAATCATAGTTAAAGGAAAAATTCCATGAAATCATGATGGAAAAGGTCCCATGATAGATTAGTTTTAATCCATAATTTCTTTCATAATGTCTCATGAGACTATAACATTACCCAATGCATTTGAGTGCTATCTAATTTCAGGAGCACCCATCACTTTAATTTCATTCTCATGCCTAACGATTCCACGCAGATCATACAAATAGGATTCATTCATCTTAATATTTCATTCCACAATAAAGGAATGTGTAATAAATAGATTTAAGTCCCAAAAATGAACTATATGGTAATAAAGGTGAACACCCTTTATTGGAAATGGGTATGTGTATTCACAACACAATTGTTTGGTAAGGAAATTCACAATGAAATTTCAGCAGCATAACCATGGAATATGAATTTTCATGGGAAGGATTGATGATAGTGAAAGGGATATATCAAAGTTTATACATAAAATGTATTGTAATGGTGATATGGAATAAAATATCTCATCATTATGAATTTTATATAAAATACACAAGATAATGAAGAAATTGGAATAAATATGAGAATGATTGGATCCCTAACCATGAGAGTGTGATCCCAAATGCTTGGGAGTAGAATCCTGATAGCTTGGGAAACCTTGGGAGGACTCTAGAGAGGTGATTTTATAGTAAATAATTTATCCATTTATTTTTAGTGAAGATAAATGGGAGCAGGAGTGGGTTTATATAAGAAATTATTGGGGAATTTCTTATTGTCTCTCAAACATAGTTTTTGGACTCTATATAATGAAATAACCAAAACCAAAAACCTTACCATTTTTTCCAATAGATTCAAAAAAAATTGATTTTTTTCATTATTTTATATGTATAAGGGTCAAAATTGTTAGAATAATACCCTTTTTTATGTGTATGTGAGTCATCTCCATAAAGAAATGATTTTCAAACCGTAAAATTTAATATAGTTTTTGTAGGATTCATAAAGGATTTATAAACTTAATCAAATAATCATAAAATTGCATTACATTAAATTTGAAATATATATATGTATCATATACAATTTATTTTTTTATTACATTAGTTTTGGGTTATTATGATGACGTAATACACATTGTATATTTATACTGTATTTATTTTTTTCTTAAAAATTCAACAATGTTAGAAAATTTTAAAAAAAATAAACATTGGATAATTTTATGTTTTTATTAAAAATATAATATTAATTTTATTAATATAATTTTCTAAAAATATGAATTTTTACTTTTTAAATAGAATCAACATTTATTGAGCATTGTTGGGGTTTTTTACTACAACAGTTTTGGAGCCCATATAAAAAATAAAATTCACTTTATAAAAATGATATGATAATTTAAATTTATTATTTATTATTTAATAATAATATTTTATTACAATATTATTTATTTCAAAAATACATTAACTAATAAAAATAAAAAACATAATTGAAATTGAATACTAGTTAAAAACAAAATTTTTTTTTTCTTATATAATAACAAAAATTGTTTATAATGTGATGATAAGAAGTAAATATAAAAAAATTAAATTAAAAATATAATATAAATATTTAAATTATTTTTTTCTTGATACATATCCCTTTAATATATTAGTAATCGCACTATGGGTAAGGTGTGTGAATATGAGATTTTCATGGGGTGGTTCGGCGTACATGGTTTGGTTTGTGTTCTCAATGAGATTGAAATTCCCCCATAAATGGTTTCTATCATGATTAATTTGTTGGATCTCATCTTGGTATTGGTTGAGGGCAATTCCCTGTGATGATATCCCCCTCATAAACTCTAATAGATGGGCTTCATTGGGTTTGATACTACTGTTTGAGGCCCTCACTACCTTTTTCTATGTCAATTTGATTTATTAAAACCCTATATTTATACTAATCATATTATAACTATTAAAAACTATATTATTAATACTTATGATTCGTAATTTTATTTTAAATATTATATAATATAATAAGACCAATTAAGTTCATGTGTTTTCTATAGAAATTTTAATTATGAAGTCATTCAATTCAAACACTGGAGGAATTTTATTTATAAATGTTTGTGTGTGTATAATATCAATGATATTATGGTTATAATAATCATGAAACATCTAATTATTTAATAAAAATAGTTATTCTATAAGGATTTTATGATATATATTGAATTTTACTGATAACAATGATACCTAATTTAGTGAAAATGTGACATTTTTTGAGAACACGCTATTAATCGGAATATATCTGTAGAGACCCGAAGCCTGACGTACATGGACATTACATTACATTTGCGGAATACTTATTACATAACAAAAAAACACACACACAAGGATCGTAAAAGTTTAGTGTCTTTGGAAACTCGAAACGTAATCTTCTAATCGTGGTGAAAGATCTTCAATATCTCCCATAAAGATCTTCCCTTTTTTTTACCTAAAACCTTTCTTTATATCCTGGGGAAAATAAAACATAAAAGGGTGAGCTCAAATGCTCAGTAAGGGTAAACAAAAGAAAAATCAATCACATCATATTCATAAGAACATAACTTTTGGAAATCTTAACCTGCAAAAGAGAGCATAATTTCATAACATGGGATAAATCATAGTAGTGAAATGTAATCCCAATAATTATAACTTAAAACATGAAACATTGTTGCATACACACATAATCATAGAGGATCATTTCTTTTTAGTCAAGACTCATTTCCAAGACTATCTTTGTGGACAAAGTCCCTTTCTGAACCGAGTCACCCTCGTTTCAGTCCTGTTTCACTGAACCGGTATAACCTACCATTCCAGCCATGTCTATCTCATGAGATATAAAATATTTACCCAACACATTGGAGGGAGATATAGGTCCCACCCACCTCATAATGATACCATTCTTATGTGTGCCACAAAATCATAAACCATACATCATAGCATAACCCATGTAATAAAAATGGGATTCTTAGACAACATGACATCATAAAACAATTCATATAAGATAAAGGAATTCATAAAAATATTTAAATCACAACATAATGAAATCCATATAACAATAGGGATAGAAACAGAACTCTTTATTATCTTAGATGGAAAATAATTTTGATAAAACACTTGAACTCCATTCTTGAGGAAAATATCCTTTCTTCTTCAAAAACATTTTTCCTCTCTTAACATGTCATAAAACTTTAAACTAAAAGAAGTTGATTAAAAATAAACTTGAAAACTTGTAAAGGAAGCTTCTTGGAAATAATGTTTTAAAAATTCATTCATGCCGTATAAGTTAAAAAAACATTCTTCTCATAGTTTTTTTCGGAAAAGTCAAAAAGTACCTCGTATGAAAAACGACAAAAGATTCCTTTCATATATTTTACTAAAAACTCACCAGAGGGTAAAATAGGATTTAAACAATATTATGTGAATGGGAATAATATTACATATTGAGGAAACATGGATGTGGATAATAAAATACACCCCAGAAAATGCCAAAGTATAAACAATCTCGCATAAAAATGAGATTGTGATATTTCCCTTACCATAGGTCCGATTTGCTTCGTAAGTGTCTGAACCTCCTGTATAATGATTTAAATCATGTTATTGACTTATTAAAGAATCATATTAATTGTTATTATATCATATATGGTCCACTTATGACTTTATATTACCCGTTCTTTTGTAAATTCATGTTAAAGTAGCGTTTTGGGTAAAATCATCTCATTTGTCGTTCGTGTTTTTAACATGTAATTATTAATATGATTACTTGGATCATGATTAATTATATCCAGAATGTAAAACATGATTTATATATAATTATATTCATAATATATAAATATATATAATATATCGATAAATGGAATGAAATACATCGTTCATGGAGACGGTAGTCCGTACGTACGCATGAACGTTGTTTTCGTTTCCTTATTGAATTGAATGGAATTAAGTAGATGACATACATATAAATATACATAAATCCAATATCATTATTATTTCATATATTTTATTAGTACTTATTATATATACTTTATAATAATTCATGAATGGTTAATCATTGAGAATGAATCTCATCGCGTCGTGGAGACGGTAGTCCGTACGTACGCACGAGCGATGATATTGTTCCCATGGTCGTGGAATTTTATTGGAGTATATTTATACTATTTTAGAATCAATATCACTTTATAATAGTCATATATAGTCATTATTTACACCATATTACCCATCCAAGTAAGGTGGTGGTGGAAAAATAGATTACACCACGGCGTGGAGACGGTATTCCGTACGTACGCACGCGCGGTGATTTCATTTTTCCGTAGGATGGATAGAAGGTTAATTAGGGTTGTTTCATATTTATAATAACATATCAGTATTTAAGTAATACTTATGTTATTACTTTATCATGAAACAACTAAAGAAGAAGAAGTTTAAGAAGAAAGAAATTGAAAAGATCGGTAATGGATATTACCTCTTTTTGACGCGCCTTCACTTAACCTCCACTTAAAGAACTAAGGATGGTCTTTGAAGAAGACCAGGACCTCTAGGATGATACTAGGGAAGTGGAGAAGAGATTTTGTCAGGGTTTGGCCGAGCTTGAATTCTAAAATTGGTGTGAGGAGGAGAGGGAGGAGGTGCCCTTTTATAAGGGAGGAGAGGGGCATCTTAGGAAAATCTCAAAATATTATTTTATATTAAAGTCAAATTCGCTTTATAATGGATCAAAATGGTCTTATTTCTAAGCTAAAGTGGGCATGGGTCGAAATCCTATCATCCAATAGGATTTAGACAAGTTTAGGTTATTATTTTAACCTTATCAATTATATTTAACTCTAAGTTAAATAATTTAACTTTTACCGTGTCTTTTTGTTTTCTTACACTATATGGTTAATAAACTTACTATATGAAGCAAAACGAACCCCAAGTTGTTTATTATTAATATATCTATCCTTAGCTAAGTCATTTGGCAGAACCTTAGATTTTTAGGAATTAAATAACAATTAATAATATAATATTTGTTTTAAAAACTAATTTATGTCAATTTTGACACTATTTGGTACATGATTTTTATGAAATTTCTAACAGAATGATAAGTTCGAACCAAGTTACCTAAATCAACAATAACATGTCATATTAACCTAGAAAATTAGTTTAAGTCATAAAAAGTCTCAAATTACATTTATTTGGGCATTTATAACATCAATTATGTTAATATTTTCTTAAAAAGGTAATTACTGCATCATGGTTGTGTCATAAATAAATTAAATTATATAAAGTATAAAAATTACAAATAAAATACCATTATGTAGGACATATTTTTATATTTCTAATGAATATTTATAGTTGAAATTATATTATTTATAACCCTATATTAAAAATGTTTTATTAAATAAACTTTGATTTTAACTCTTTTAACTCTTCTTTGAATTAAATAATAATAAAGGTCCTAATCTAATCCAAGTAGGACTAAATGATAATATTTTACACTTAAGGTTGTTTTTGGTCGAGATAAACTTGTCCAATAGGATTAGGACATGTGTTAGGGTAATATTAATATCATTTTTACCCTTAATTAACTTATTTACTTTTAACCGTGGTAAATAAAAGTAAAAAGTTATTATTCACCAAAAATTATTTTCATCTCATTGAACCACATTTTACTTACTAACATCAACCGTGTCTCTCGGATTTTTGAAATTCCATTTACAGAAGCGGTAAAATTAAGATTTATGAAAAAAAAAATTTAACTACCACTTAGTAGTTTCACTATTCATCAAAAATTGAAGTTTTTCAGAAAAATGCCAAAATTTCACCCTAAGCTATAATTGATATTCCGAATTCAAAAATGATTTTTATTTTACAAAATTCCCAACATATAAGTTGCATTAATTAATTTTATAATTAATTTCCGCTATCACAACAAATAGCGTGTTTTTAAGAGATAATAACTATCAAAAGATTAACACTTGTTTATGTCTGGTGTAAATGTGAAATTACATCCAATGACCAACATTGTATTGAATTGTAAAAATATATTCTAAATATACATTAAAACCACTCAAATTAATAATTTATAACTATTAATTATTTCGATTAAGAAAGTTGTTTTTAATTAAAATTTAGTAATTTTCACTATTCATCAGAATATGAAAGTTATCCGAAAAGTACCAAAATTTCACCTTAGGCTAAATTTGATACTCTGAATCCAAAAATGAAGTCCATTTTGAGAGGTAAAATTTCTAAAATTTTAAAAGGTGGTTATTACTATTCATAACGACTAGTTTTAATAATATTTTAATAGCATATCGTTGTTTAGTAAAACTCGGTATTGCGTACTACACACGCTATCGAGAAAGGTCGCGATTGAGTGTAATACAAGGAAAGTCAAGGATGCGTGTTGTGCAATCTCCTTTTGGTGTAGCGTACAATACAAGACATTAGTGAAATTAAAAAGAATATTTTTCATAAAATTTCGGGGTGTTACATTCTACCCCCCTTAAAATGAATTTCGCCCTCGAAATTCGTCGGGGTTATAAATGGTTTACTATTCGAAAGTTTCTTTAATAGAAACCCACATCGTAAAAAGGAATACCAAAACCAATCTTTAAAAACAAAGGTATAAAGCGTAACAGTTACCCAAATAAACTAATCACTGGGTTTCCACATAGGTGAAAATATGGATATGGAAGAGAAATCTAACCATCATGTTCTGATGGAGAGTGGTAGAGAACATGGCTATGGAAAAGCCAGTAATCACAAATCCATAGATTTGTGATGATATAAGGTACCATCTGATTCATCGGGTATATGATCACTAGGACAACATTTTTGGTTTTCAAGATCATTTCCCTAAAGTTGAAAATTTTTATTAGAATAAATAATTACTTTATTTTGGTACAATATCACTGTTGTTCATGCCTTGAACAATTTCCACTTCATCTCTTAAATAAATGAAGTTGAATTTGTTATTCGTGAAGTGTTAGAAGATCATGTGATAGAATGACGGGTCATTCCATCTGTCTCAAACAAAAGGTTAGCAAAAATTATATACATAAGTCGATCTGTAGTGAGATTAATCATATATGGTTCCTAAAATGGACTTATACTTCATATATCATACTTCTTAATATAATAAAACTAGTTTCTACTAAACAGAGACTTCATGTAAGCCAGTGGTAGGTGATAAATGCCAGTCGCACTTCGATTGTGGGTTCGATTTCCACAGCCTTGTCTGACACGATGGGCTGTCACCCGTCCTGCAGGTTGTCCTTTTTCTTAAACTATATTACTATAACATCCCATCAATAATATCGAGAAAACTTCTATCCTTAAAAAATACTAACTTATGTCCATCATAATCCATTCCAATCTTTAGGCTTATCCATAATACTGCAGTCCACTCTCATAACATAGTGAAAACGATTACCAGAGATTTAACACCATCGTCGATCCACATATATCATAAGATATGTTTTGTTGGTCACATTCCAAACATTCAAAGTCCTTAATCATGTATTCTCTTGAATACCTTAGTGAAAACATTAATGCAGTTAAAAGTTAACACCTTCCACATGCCAAAATCCTCAAAATTATATATTCTCAAACCATGATATCACATAGTCTTTATATCAATCATGAGCTCATGAATACTGTCAAACATTTCATTTTCTCTGTATCCCTTCATTATGGGCATATTATCTACTTTCCAAAATATTTGAATCACTTTTCATGGTTACCAGTACCTTAAAATTATTGAAGACCACAATAGACCAATACATAAATATTTCAATACACCATAAAAGTACTTCAACAACATTATTCCTGAATACCAATACATAAACACTTCAGTCCATCCACTTCAATGATTGTACTGGAAGAAGTCCTTCCTTGATTTAGAAGTAACTTTTTAGGTCAGGGCATTGAGTTGGGTAATGCCCATGTTCTCCAAAAATAAGACATTGAACTCCATAACAGTCTGTCACTCTATGACCCTTTTCTCCACACAGATAACATCAGTCCCTCCATTTGAGGTATTCCACAAGGTTCTTCTTCCCTTCTTTAGAAATCTCAATCTTCCTTTATTTATGCTCCTCAACATGCGAACATGCATAATAGTTTATCTTCCTCTTCTTTGATGAATTAGGAATACCACTAAATTTCACCTTGTTAATCATATATCGCGATGACTGATTTGGCATAATCACAAGATCTTTCTCTATAGGAATTACACAATTTTTTTGCTCATAGTCACCAATTTTTCCATTGGATTCAATGTTAACCGAATTCCTTCTGGTTCCCTCCATCAACTAAAACACAAAAAAGAATCTTGTGAGAGGCAAAAATAATGCTAGGGAAAATAACATAGTAAAGGGGGAGTACCCTTAATATCTAAAATCTTAGGTTAAATTCTAAGATCGTTACCGTAGTTCTAGGACTGTATCTTATATGTGTACTTATCCTTAGGGACATCCCTAGACATACCTTAGAAATATCTCTAGGGATCTCACTAACGCTTTCGCATCCTAGTTTCCAAAGGTTGACTAAACCTTTCCTCTGATACCAACTGTAGAGACCCGAAGCCAGACGTACATGGACATTACAGTACATTTGCGGAATACTTAGTACATAACAAAAAAAAACACACAAGGATCGTAATAGTTTAGTGTCTTTGGAAACTCAGAACGTAATCTTCTAATCGTGGTGAATGATCTTCAATATATCCCATAAAGATCTTCCCTTTTTTTACCTAAAACCTTTCTTTATATCCTGGGGAAAAGAAAACATAAAAGGGTGAGCTCAAATGCTCAGTAAGGGTAAACAAAAGAAAAATCAATCACATTATATTCATAAGAACATAACTTTTGGAAATCTTAACCTGCAAAAGAGAGAATAATTTCATAACATGGGATAAATTATAGTAGTGAAATGTAATCCCAATAATCATAACTTAAAACATGAAACTTTGTGGAATACACACATAATCATAGAGAATCATTTCTTTTTAGTCAAGACTCATTTCCAAGACTATCTTAGTGGACAAAGTCCCTTTCTGAACAGAGTCACCCTCGTTTCAGTCCTGCTTCACTGAACCGGTATAACCTACCATTCCCGCCATGTCTATCTCATGAGATATAAAATCTTTACCCAATGCATTGGAGGGGATATAGTTCCCACCCATCTCATAATGATACCATTCTTATGTGTGCCACAAAATCATAAACCATACATCATAGCATAACCCATGTAATAAAAATGGGATTCTTAAACAACATGACATCATAAAACAATTCATATAAGATAAAGGAATTCATAAAAATATTTCCATCACAACATAATCTAATCCATATAAAAATAGGGACAGAAATAGAACCCTTTATTATCTTAGATGGAAAATAATTTTGATAAAACACTTGAACTCCATTCTTGAGGAAAATATCCTTTCTTCTTCAAAAACATTTTTCCTTTCTTAACATGTCATAAAACAATAAACTAAAAAAAGGTGATTAAAAATAAACTTGAAAACTTTTAGAGGACGCTTCTTGGAAATAATGTTTTAAAAATTCATTCATGCCATATAAGTTAAAAAACATTCTTCTCGTACTTTTTTTCGGAAAAGACAAAAAGTACCTCGTATGAAAAACGAAAAAAGATTCATTTCATATCTTTTACTAAAAACTCACCGGAGGGTAAAATAGGATTTAAAAAATTGTAGGTTAATGGGGATAATATTACATATTGAGGAAACATGGATGTGGATAATAAAATACACCCCAGAAAATGCCAAAGTATAAACAATCTTTGAAAAAAATGAGATTGTGATATTTCCCTTACCATAGGTCCGATTTGCTTCGTAAGTGTCCGAACCTCCTGTATAATGATTTAAATCATGTTATTGACTTATTCCAGAATCATATTAATTTTTATTAGATCATATATGGTCCACTTATGACTTTATATTACCCGTTATTTTGTAAATTTATGTTAAAGTAGCGTTTTGGGTAAAATCGTCTCATTTGTCGTTCGTGTTTTTAACTTGTAATTATTAATATGATTACATGGATCATGATTACTTATATCCAGAATGTAAAACATGATTTATATATAATATATATTCAGAATATATATATATATATATATATATTATATATTGATAAATGGAATGAAATACACCGTTCATGGAGACGGTAGTCCGTACGTACGCATGAACGTTGTTTTCGTTTCCTTATTGAATTGAATGGAATTAAGTAGATGACATACATATAAATATACATAAATCCAGTATAATTAGTATGTCATATATTTCATTAGTACTTATTATATATACTTTATAATCCTTCATGAATGGTTAATCATTGAGAATGAATCTCATCGCGTCGTGGAGATGGTAGTCCGTACGTACGCACGAGCGATGATATTGTTCCCATGGTCGTGGAATTTTATTGGAGTATATTTATACTATTTCAGAATCAATATCACTTTATAATATTCATATATAGTCATTATTTACACCATTATACCCATCCAAGTAAGGTGGTGGGGGAAAAATAGATTACACCACGGCGTGGAGACGGTATTCCGTACGTACGCACGCGTGGTGATTTCATTTTTCCGTAGGATGGATAGAAGGTGAATTAGGGTTGTTTCATATTTATAATAACATATCAGTATGTAAGTAATACTGATGTTATTACTTTATCATGAAACAACTAAAGAAGAAGAAGTTGAAGAAGAAAGAAATTGAAAAGATCGTTAATGGATATTACCACTTTTTGGCGTGCCTTCACTTAACCTTCACATAAAGAACTAAGGACGGTATTTGAAGAAGACCAGGACCTCTAAGATGATACTAGGGAAGTGGAGAAGAGATTTTTTCAGGGTTTGGCCGAGCTTGAATGCTCAAATTGGTGTGAGGAGGAGAGGGGGGAGGTGCCCTTTTATAAGGGAGAAGAGGGGCATCATAGGAAAATCTCATAATATTATTTTATATTAAGGTCAAATTCGGTTTATAATTGTTCCAAATGGTCTTATTTCGAAGCTAAAGTGGGTATGGGTCGAAATCCTCTCATCCAATAGGATTTATACAAGTTTAGGTTATTATTGTAACCTTATCAATTAGATTTAACTCTAAGTTAAATAATTTAACTTTTACCGTGTCTTTTTGTTTTCTTACACTATATGGTTAATAAACATACTATATGAAGCCAAAAGAACCCCAAGTTGTTTATTATTAATATATATATCCTTATCTAAGTCATTTCACCGAACCTTACATTTTTAATAATTAAATAACAATTAATAATATAATATTTGTTTTAAAAACTAATTTATGTAAATTTTGACACTATTTGGTACATGATTTTTATGAAATTTCTAACAGAATGATAAGTTCGAACCAAGTTACCTAAATCAACAATAACATGTCATATTAACCTATAAAATTAGTTTAAGTCATAAAAAGTCTCAAATTACATTTATTTGGGCATTTATAACATCAATTATGTTAATATTTTCTTAAAAAGGTAATTACTGCATCATCATTGTGTCATAAATAAATTAAATTATTTAAAGTATAAAAATTACAAATAAAATACCATTATGTAGGAAATCGTTTTATATTTCTAATTAATATTTATAGTCGAAATTATATTATGTATAACCCTATATTAAAAATGTTTTAGTAAATAAACTTTGATTTTAACTCTTTTAACTCTTCTTTGAATTAAATAATAATAAATGTCCTAATCTAATCCAAGTGGGCCTAAATGATAATATTTTAATCTTAAAGTTGTTTTTGGTCGAGATAAACTTGTCCAATAGGATTAGGACATGTGTTAGGGTAATATTAATATCATTTTTACCCTTAATTACCCTATTTACTTTTAACCGTGGTAAATAAAAGTAAAAAGTTACTATTCACCAAAAATTATTTTCATCTCATTGAACCACATTTTACTTACTGACATCAACCGTGTCTCTCGGATTTTTGAAATTCCATTTACAGAAGTGGTAAAATTATGATTTATGAAAAAAAAAATTTAACTACCACTTAGTAGTTTCACTATTCATAAAAAATTGAATTTTTTCAGAAAAATGCCAAAATTTTACCCTAAGCTATAATTGATATTCCGAATTCAAAAATGATTTCTATTTTACAAAATTCCCAACATATAAGTTGCATTAATTAATTTTATAATTAATTTCTGCTGTCACAACAAATAGCGTGTTTTTAAGAGATAAAAACTATCAAAAGATTAACACTTGTTTATGTCTGGTGTAAATGTGAAATTACATCCAATGACCAACACTGTATTGAATTGTAAAAATATATTCTAAATATACTTTAAAACCACTCAAATTAATAATTTATCACTATTAATTATTCCGATTAAAAAAGTTGTTTTTAATTAAAATATAGTAATTTTCACTATTCATTAGAATATGAAAGTTATCCGAAAAGTACCAAAATTTCACCTTGGGCTAAATTCGATACTCCGAATCCAAAAACGAAGTCCATTTTGAGAGATAAAATTTCTAAAATTTTAAAATGTGGTTATTACTATTCATAACGGCTAGTTTTAATAATATTTTGATAGCATATCGTTGTTTAGTGAAACTCGATATTGCGTACTACACACGCTATCGAGGAAGGTTGTGATTGCGTGTAATACAAGGCAAGTCAAGGATGCATGTTGTGAAAGCTCCTTTTGGTGTAGCGTACAACACAAGACATTAGTGAAATTAAAAAGAATATTTTCATAAAATTTCGGGGTGTTACAGTATCCCTTAATATGTCTTCGATTTTGATTTAATCATGTTTATGTAGTGATAAAGAGACAATTAATATTTATGATGTAAATGAGATAGTATTGGTAACCATAAAATTGTTGTTGATTTGATGAAATAGTGATTTAGGACATCTTTGATGAAGTTTAATGAATTCTTGGATTTATGGAACATATTCAATAGTCGATGATGTTATTCTAATAATGAAGATTATGTTCATTTTTTAAATAATATATTTCTTCATGTGAAGTTAAATTAAGTGTTATAAATACCATCATGGGTTTAAAAGTTTATTTTTTATCATTTGTTTAAAGTCAAATATAACCCTTTTGAGATTTTTGGTAAATGGATTTTGATGTGTATTAAAATTTTACTGGGTTTTAGGAAGAATAATATATTGAGGTTTAAATAACCCTTTTGGTTAATATATGTTTTTATGTTATAATAATTATGGCCTTTTTGATAGTCAGATATAGATGATATTGATTATTGAAAAGTGGTTCATTGATAAGGAAATATTTTTAGAGATATTTATGGAAAATCTAAGGATTTCCATTCAAGTTTACATCTAAATATGATTCCTAAAAATTTTGTTTCAGTTAACTACATTATGAAAATATATAGTAAAATATAATTTTTATTAATTTTATTTTGGGATAAGATACATTTTGGTGAGTAATATGTAAAACTTTGGCATAAAATGTTGTATAACATGAATTATTACATTAGAAAACATCATTTATGTTTTCAGGGATATATTTTGAAAGGTATAAGATCACCTTTATGATTAAAAATTATATAATGTTAAGTTTATTGTACTAATTTTTTATTTATGGTTATTTATTTATTGAATGGATTGAGTTTAACAATTGGTGTTAAAGTGTAAATTTTGGAGTAAAATGTATTTATTACTCAAATGATGGTTTATACATTTGGGATATTATTTTACCTTATACTAACAAATTTGGTGTTACTTAAGGTTGAAATATGGTAGAAATAACTGTTATCCATTTTTGGATTACATTATTTGTAAGAATATTATTTTAGTTCTATGTGCATGAAAATTTCAACAAGAATACTCATTGTTTGGATAAAAGATGAGATTTCGGTGGAAATTGATTAAAGGATTAAATTCTACATGTCATGAAAGGATATTTTTCTATTTTCTTAGAATATATGGTTAATAATTTTTCTAAATCTAAGAAAATGATATTAAAAAAAATATCCAATTATGATCAATTATGATGAATAAATGGATTTTTCACACCTCATTGATCAATAGTTTTTTGTTCAATAACTTACACATCATCATTCATTTTTTTGTGATCAGTTTTCTCTATCACTCACAATCATTATATGGAGATTTATTTTTCCATCATGTCCATATTTTCACTTCCATTTAAAATTATCCTATTTGGAAACAAAATTATGTGCTATTCTAGATAACCTTTATATTTTCCTTTTCCCTGTTATCAAGAGGATGATTTATTAACCCTTTTATGTTGTGTTTTTTTAAATGAAATTTAAAATCTCAATCCCTTTATTACTAATAAAAACTTCAAATTTTGAGTAAGAAATTTATTAAAGGTTTTATAATGTAATGCCCTATGATTTTTTAGTGAACATTGTCTTCATATTGTATACAACATGCACTAATGAACTTAAACAACCCACAAAATACAAGTATCATTTTACTTTTATAACATAAATATTGAATTTTTGAGTATGAATAAAAGTAAAAAAATTTAAATACTTATAAATTTTTTAATTAATTAAAAAGATTATTGATAAATTATTAAAAAAATAATAACACATTATTTTATGTTCAATTTATTCTTCAAAATAAGTTTTATTCAAAAATGGTTTTTATCACCTTCTATAAGAGAATATTTTAATTAATTTTGGAACATTTATAAAATATTATTTGATAAAAGAATCATTTTTTAAATATGCATATCAAAAATATATTTGGGTTAGTTTTTTGTATTTTTATAAAAATGTTGACTTTTCAATGGATGTTGAAAAATACAGATTTAGAAAAATATTTTCATTAAGTCATATAATTTAAATTCGTCATTATACTTTAGATTAGGTATTAAGGTGACATATTATCCATTTTAATTATAATATTATTATTATTTCCATTATAACCAATAATAGTCATGATCTTGATATAAGTTAATTTTTGTGCTTAAAAATCATTTTTCTAAAAAATTATTTTTATTTTTATTTAACACTTTTATATTAATATTTTCTTCCACATATATAGAATGAATTATGAAAAATAGATACCATATTTGGAATTAGTATGACCAAATATGGTAAATAGTTCCCTTTATTTTTGTTCATTATGAATAGTAAACTTGTTAAATATTTGTCACTTTGGTAAGGATAAAATGTGCAAAATATGTTTATAAATATTATATAATGATTAATTATCAACCCAAATATTTAAAAAAAAATATTTTGTGGAATAAATTTTACAATAAACACTAAAAAATTTAATATATGGTATTTTGGTTCTATTTTCCCTTGATAATGAATTTTAAATTGTTTTACATAAAGAAAATTCCAAAATGTCACTCTCATTAATTTAATATCTCTAAAAATATTACACAAGGATAAATTGTGGATAATTTTGGTTAAAAATTTTAATTTTAAATAAGAACTAGTTTTTTAAAATTGTAATTTATTTATAATTTATTTATAATTTCTAGTTATTGAATAATTACCTTAAATTCTTACACAACACTGAAATAATATTTTTTCAATTAATAGAAAAATAAATTAAATAATTTTTAAAAAATAAAAATTAATACAACCCCAGTAAATTGTTGTGTTCCCATAATGTTTCTCATGCGTACATGTAGACAACCACCTCCATGAAGAAATGTGAATAATTTTCCATTTATTCTTTACATAGATGATAAAACTAGATATATTTAATGAATAAGTAAGATATATGTTATATACTCATGTTTATATATATGTTAATTTTTATTTACCCTTATTTCATTCCATCTATTGAAAAATTAAAACGACGTTAATGCATAAGTACAACCTACTATCTACATGAAAGGTATAATTCATTTATATATCTATATTTTATGGAGGATTCAATATATATATATATATATTGAATATATATGATATTTATAACATGTTTATCATTCTGGAGATGATGGAACAATTATTACTGCTCAATGACTATAACTGAAACACTGATAATCTCATGAAAAAAGATATAGTTAACACCCTTAAATGACGACTTAAAAAAAGTTATTTAATGATTTATAAAAGAATGTTATAGCTAGGTTATATATGATATTATAATTTTGTAAATGAAAATTTTATATAATAATTTTAATATTGATTAATGTATTTATTGATTATTTTTATTAACATTATGGTGATTTAAAAATCCATGTTACATCCCCTCTTGCATGAGGTTTTTATTCAACAATTACTAATGTAGTATGGGATTATCATCTCAAATTGCCTTGTTTGGGATATATGTTTTCTTATACACCTATATTGTTTTATGGGGTTAATATAAGAACCATTATCATTATTCAAATCATTCAAATTATTTAAATTTATTCTAATGTTTCATTTTATGTTGTTCTTTAATGGGACTTCTGATTCTAATGTTACCAAAGTGTTAAGGGTTTTATTTTGGAAACTCATTGTTTGCTGATTTTTTTACTATGTTTCTAATTAGGAATTTTTTTATGTAAATATCAATAATCACATGAATTTTCTTCTCCTATGGTTATTTTCATATATTGAATTTTTTATTATTATTTTCCTCCCTTTATAAACTCAAGAATCCGAATGAATATTTTATGGAAAACCAACTTTATTTCTCACCTCAATCAAAAATCCTTTTTCTCCATATCCTTTTTTTATAAAAACATTTGAAATAATTTTTTTATATTATCCAATGATTTTTTAACTTAATTATTACCCATGATTTAATTTTTTTTAAAATATTTTAAAAGGAATCAACTTATTATTTTCAGAGTGAGGTAATTTTAGTTTTTTAACAAAAATGTGAAAGGAATATTTATTTTAATGTCAATAGAATGAATGGAATTTCCTATTTCCATGAAAATTCAATATTTTCAAGCATACTTCACATTTTTACGGTTTTTAAAATAAAAATTTTTCCTTAATATTTGGGAAGTTTTTTGATTTTAAATAAATTATTTATTAATGAAAAGGAGATTTTCACCATTAAATATTCCAATTATCTATGATGGGAGTTTTCATATATTATAATATACATTTATGCAATTTATTATTTACTAGGTATATGATCCAATGATACCATCATTATTCATTCTCTAGACATTTCTAGCGATGATGATGAAATAATTTTGAAACCCATTTTATTTTCCATAGTTTTAGTAATGAGGAATGTTTTTGTAATCCTTTGGAATACACATATTGGGATTAATTATTATGTGATGGTTGGTTATATAGTTATATATCACTCTAATTAATTGGATAGTTATTAATGATTTATGATATCAAAAGGGTACATGGGAGGTTATCCCAATCCAAAAAGAAAGGGAACATGAGAGGTTATCCCAAGACTTAAAAAAGTGGTTACACTGGAGGTTATCCCAATCCTAAAAGAGGGTACATAGGTGGTTATACTATTCTTTATGTAGGTACATGGTTGATTATACCAAGACTTATTTTCTATGAGTTTAGTTTTGGGTGCCATTGACATGATATTTATACGATTATGACTATGCCACACTTTATGACACTCATTCTTGACATAGTCATATAGATATGTTATGTTCTAAAGGGTAATGTTCTTTAATACCTTAATGATTAAAGTTTTATTTACATCCAATAATTGTGTTTTGATTCGTGTTTATTAACTAATCATGGTTGGGTAATATTTTACAATCTTAATATCTTGTTCTCATACCCTTCATGCTCATTTTATTTATAAATGATCATTGATATCTCTGTTGTTTTCCAATACTAAACCTCTAAGATCACCCTTTATTATTGTTTTCTATTCCCCAGGATATAAATAAATTTTTAATTATATTATAACTTATAAGGGTTATAGATGTGAAGAAATAAGTGGGAGATGATGTAGATATTTTATGAACCAGTTTTCTATGTATCCATGTTTCCAAAGACACTAAACCATTATAGTTAGGCATCGATCATAATTTTATTTAATGAATATTAAACTAATAAGATGTATTATTTATTGATTAAATTTTTCGGTTTCTTTAGATAACATCAACAATTTAAAATGATCATGGTAGTGATATTTTCATTTAATGTATTTTCATGTTGAATTTTTCTTTTTTAATATCTACCATTTATACATTATCTACCATTTAATGTGTTTTCATGTTGAATTTTAATTCTATATTTATTATTTTTATCATATTATGATTCTAGATGTTAAGTTGTTACATTTACACTTTTTGTTTTGGTTACCCTTTCAAGGTATGGTTTACCCTTAATTACTACCCTATTTACCTTTACATATCTTGATTTGCATTTATCCAGTTTCTAGTTTACCTTTACATGCCTTCCATTTTACCCTTAAGTGGTGTCATGATACCTTTATGTAAAAAAAATTATCTTTTTGGGAGGCTTCCATTACATTTATGTTTTAGGAGTTTTACCCATTCTCGTGTTTATTTGGTCCCCCATAGGTGAGTAGTACACTTAAATATTAATCATTACATATTATCTAAAACCATTAAACTGTAAACATATATGGTTGTTTCCCTTACGTGGTAAAATATTCTAATTGTTACACTTACACCATTACCCTTACTCAACTAGTACCATTACATTGTTACCTTTACACAATATGACTATTATGTATTGAGGGTCCTGTCACAGTACCATTACACATCATGTTTATATACCCTTACATAGTGAACAGTATTTTAAAATATTATTACATTGTTTAATTTTATGTTTCATAGGGATTTGGGGAACATTCTAACTAGATGTGTAGTTTTCATATCCTCTATGGTTTTTAGTGGATTTGATGACGATCAGTGGCCTTGTCTTTCGATATTCAACTGAGTCTCCCATTTAGATACTACTTCAGTTCTTGATGTGGAAATAACATAATGGTTCCTCATCCCATGGTACATATATGATTTGGTATGTCACCTATGATCATTCAAGGAAACAATTTTCACTCTATTTCTAGTAGATTATATTTTTTATATAGTCTATAAGAATGAATTTGGCCTCATATTCACATTCATGTATTCATAGAATGGGAACCATATCAATGCATGCACTCCATATAGGGATTTCCCTCATACTCAAGATAACTATAGTGGAGCTGGTGATGAAACTGGTGTTGATCATCTAATCACCATACTGGGACAACTCACTCAGGTTATGAATAATAACCTTACCCGTATAGAGAACCCTGATCCACAGCGTGGAGGATCAATGATAGATCACTTCATGAGGAAAAAACCAACAAAATTCAATGGGAGTACAAATCCATTAGTATCTGAGCAATGGATAAGTTCCATAGAGAAAATATTTCAGGATTTGGGGAGTATTGAAAGGGAAAAAGTTGTTATGGAAGTTTATCGCCTTACTGGATATGCTGATCAATGGTGGTCATTGATACAAAATACGAAGGAAGATGATGAAGTATCAAATATATAAGGGAGGGAGTTTGAAGAGATTTTCTTAGAAAAATACTTTCCTCGTGACCATCGAGAAGATATGGAAAGGATATTTCTGAGTCTGAGAAAAAAGCAGGATAAGAATGTCGCAAAGTATGAGGCTAAAATTACAAGCTTAGAGAGGCATGTAACAGATTATATATGTAACCCAATAAGTAATTATGATCATTTATTTCATGGGTTAAAACCATTTATCCATCGAGCATTAGTCTCACAATCCTTCTCATCGTACGAAGATATTGTATCATGTGCTATCAATATATAAAAGTAATTCTCTAAGTCTTACAATTTTAAGGCAAAGAAAGAGATGGAGAGATCTAATGATCACTCTGGGAATGGAAATATGGGGAAGAAGGGAAACGTTGAATACCCATCCTGCAGTAAATGTGGGAAGAAAAACCCTGATACTTGATTGAAAGGAATGGGAGTCTGTTACAACTGTGGTGAAAAAGGCCACCAAACTCATGATTCCAAGGGGAAGAAAGAAGCTACCAATGTTCAATGCTACGACTACAGGGATATGGGACATTATTCAAATGAATTTACTATGAGTTGGGGGAACATACCTTAGAAAAGGCCAAGGGATCAAGGACAATCTTATTCTATCACTACTGCTAAGGTAGAAGCTCTGAAAGACTTGGTGGAAGGTAATATAATGGTTTCCTCAAGTTTAGAAAAAGCATTATTTGATTCTGCATCATCACATTGTTTCATATCTTCCCAGTTTTCTAAGAAAATAAGATATTTCCAATATGATTTAACAAGGGAGTTGTCAGTTAAAACTCCTAAGGGAAGTATCATTGTAACAAAGTTCTGTGAATCAGTTCCCATTAGAGCATATAAATGTTCTTTATCTGCTGATATCATCACCATACCTAGGATTGAGTTTGATATAATCCTCGTTATGGATTTTATTTTGTACCATGATGCAAATATTTATTTTAAGAAGAAGGAGGTTACAATTTTTTGATGATGATGATAAGGAACACCTTATCTTTAGAGCAGAATCGTCACCACCTAATTCTTATCTAGATCCACCCTCAGTAGCTCAACTAAATTCAATTATTGGGGTGGAAGAGAATGAAATAAATATGGGTGAGGAAAGGAATTTTCAAAAAGAGGATGTACCTATTGTGAAGGAATATGTAGATGTGTTTCTGGAAGATTTACCAAGACATCCTCTAGAACAATAAATTGAGTTTTCCATTTATTTAATTCCTGGTTCAAAGACTATATCAAAGACCCATTATAGAATAGCCACTATGGAATTAGTTTAACTAAAGAATCAACTAGAGGAATTGAGTAATATGGGATTTATTCACCCAAGTGTTTCTCCATGGGGAGCCCCTATCATTTATGTTAAGAAGAAAGATGGATCTATGAGGTTATGTATCGACTGCAGGGAAGTCAATGTTATAACAATAAAGAACAAGTATCCCCTAACTCACATTGATGATTTATTTGACCAACTGCATGGAGCTCAATACTTTTCAAAGATTTACCATCGATCTGGATACCATCAGTTGTGTGTGAATAAGAAATACATTCCGAAGATAGTATTTTGAACCAGGTACGGGCGTTACGAGTTTACAGTAATGCCTTTTGGATTGACTAATTCACCCTCTGTATTCATGGATCTAATGAACAGAGTTTTCAATGAATATCTCAATGCTTTTTTAGTGGTATTTATTGATGATATCTTTGTATACTTCAAAAGCTTTGATGATCATGAAAATCAATTGTGCATTATCCTGAAGACTCTTAGAAGACATTAATTATATGGGAAGTTTAGCAAGTGTGAATTCTAGCTTCAAGAGATTTCTTTTCTTGTCCATATTGTCCCTAATGATGGAATCACCATCGATCCTTATAAGAAAAGATCAATCCAATAATGTCCAGCACCGATGAGTATAATTGAGGTACACAGTTTTATTGGTTTAGTAGGTTATTATCGGCGTTTTGTCCGGAATTTTTCCCGATTGGATAACCCATTAACGAAGCTCACACAAAAAAGGGGTTATATTTGTTTGGACCAAAGAGTGTGAAGAATGTTTTGAAGAACTGAAGAGAATATTATTCAATGTTCTTATATTGACTCTACCATCAGGGAATGATGGGTTTGTTATTTATAGTGATGCATCGAAGAAAGGACTTGGTTGTGTCCTTATGCAGAATGATAGGGTTATTGCCTATGCATCACGATAGCTAAAAATCATGAGCAAAACAATCCTACTCAAGATATTGAGTTAGCTGCTATAATCTTTTCTTTGAAGATATGGAGACATTATCTCTATGGTGAAAAATGCGAGATATATACTGATCACAAGAGTTTGAAGTATATTTTCTCACAGAAAGAACTCAACATGAGGCAAAGGAGATGGCTTGAATTACTCAAGGATTGTAATTTCATGATACACTACCACCAGGGGAAGGAAAATAAGGTGGCATATGCTTTGAGTAGAAAGGATCATGGAGTTTTGAACACGATGAGAGTTTAAAAGGATCCTATATACATGGATCTAGTGAAGATGGATATGGGAATCACCATGGAAGATGAAACATCAATAATTTTTCAAATGTTTTCCAAACCATCTTTACTAGAAAGGATTAATATTTCTCAGAACGATGATGAAGAATTTAAAAAGGAATATTAAAGTTGTGAATGATGGGAGATTGAGAGAATTTGTGTATGAAGAAGGAATTTTGAGAATTGGGAAGAGACTTTGTGTTCTCGATATACCTGATCTAAAAAGGTAATTGTTGGATGATTCTCCTAGTTTCAATTTCTCTATACACCCTGGGATCACCAAAATGTATAGATACTTGAAGGAACATTTTTGGTGGGAAAACATGAAGAGGGAGATTGCTGATTTTGTGTCAAGATGTATGGTTTGTCAATAAGTGAAAGCTGGAAGGAAACAGCCTGGAGGAGTCATGCAACCTCTTCCCATACCTTAGTTGAAATGGGATAATATCACGATGACCTTTTTCATGGGACTACCAAATAATCCGATAAGGAACGATGAAATATGGGTCATTTTTTATCATCTTACCAATTCAGCACATTTTCTTTCTATAAGAGAAGATCTACCACTTGAACGTCTAGAAACACTATATATTAATGAAGTTGTGAGACTTCATGGAGTACCCCTATCGATTATTTCTGATTTTGATCCCCGTTTTACTTCAAGATTCTGGAAGAGTCTTCAGAAAGCCTTGGATACTGAACTTCGTTTGAGCACTATCTACCACCCCCAAATAGATGGACAATCAGAATGGACTATTCAAAACATAGAATACATGTTGAGATCAAGCACACTTGACTTTCAAGGTATGTGGGATCAATATTTACCTCTGGTAGAATTTTCATATAATAATAGCTTCTATTCAATTATTCATATGGAACCATATAAAGCGTTATATGGAAAGAGATGTCTCCAACCAACCTGTTGGGTCGATGTTGGTGAAAGAAAACTCGTAGGCCCATAACTGGTGGAGGAAATGATGGAAAAGGTGAAGGTAATCCAAAACCACATCAAAGCAACTCAAAGTAGGTAGAAGAGCTATGTCAATAACCGAAGGAAGGATTTGGAATTTCAGGTAAGAGATAATGTTTTCTTGAAGGTATCTCAATGGAAGGGAGTTATACGTTTCGGTAAGAAAGGTAAATTGAGTCCTAGGTACATCGGACCTTTCGAAATTCTAGAATGAATTGGGGTTGTAGCTTATCATTTGGCAATGCTGCCAAATCTCTCCAAAGTTCATGATGTGTTCCACGTATCACTATTGAGAAAATGCATGCCTGACCCAATGCATGTACTCGCCTATAAGGAATTAGAACTGGAACCCGATATATCGTATTGTGAAGAGCCCGTCAGGATTCATGATATAAGAGAACAAGTGCTAAGAAACTGTACGACTCATCTGGTAAAAGTTCTATGGAAAAACAATAAGATGGAAGAGGCAATGTGGGAACCTGAGGAACTTATGATGAAGAACCACCCGTGTCTTTTCATGTGGTTGTATTCTAGAAATTTCGAGGATGAAATTATTTTAAGGAGGGGAGAATGTAACACCCCAAGCTTCCACAGTATGCATCTCTTTGAATAATACAGTAGCGTGTGTTGTATGCAACTTCGAGTTCTAACACACCACAACCAATCAAACTAGCTGTTATGAATAGTAAAACTCGGTTTTTGAAATTTTATACATTTTATCTATCAAAACGGACTTAATTTTTGAATTCGGAATATCGAAATTATCCTGGGGTGAAATTTTGGTATTTTTCTGAAAACTTTCAATTTTTTATGAATAGTGAAAAACACTATGTTATAGTTTAAAAATGAATTTTTATTTAAATGATTATTTATTTTATTTAAATATATTTTAGGTCAAAATAAATACATAATACCTATATAAGTTCAATATAATCCATTGGAGTCAGTTTAAAATAATTTTAGATATATAAATATTTTATTGAACTTTTCACCGTCTTTTACCCATCTCCTAGGAGAATTTTCAAATTCTCATAAAACATAATTTTACCGCTTATGTGAGTGGGATTTTGAAAATATGAGAGACACGGTTAATATTAAGGAGTAAGATTTTGTTCAATAAGATAAAAAAAATTTGGTGAATTGTATGTTTTTACTTCTATTTACCACGGTTAAAAGTAAATACGGTAACTAAGGGTAAAAATGATATTATTATTACCCTAACACATGTCCTAATTCTATTGGATAAGTATAATTCGACCAAAAACAACCTTAGGAATAAAATATGAACCTCTTTGGTCCACATGGATTAGATTAGGACATTTCTTATTATTTAATTCAAAGAAGAGTTAAAAGAGATAAAATCAAAGTTCAATAGCTAAACCATTTTTAATATAGGGTTATACATAAGGTAAATTCAATTATAAATATTAATTAGAAAGATAAAAATATTTCATACATAATTATATTTTATTAATAATTTTTAGACATTAAATAATTTAATTTATTTATGACACAATGATGATGCAATAATTACCTTATTAGTGAAATATTAAAATAATTGATATTATAAATATAAAAATAAATATAATTTGAGACATTTTTTGAATTACACTAATTTTATAGGATAATATGAAATATTATGGTTAGTTAGATGAATTTTTCTCGAAGTAATAATCCTGTTATAAATTTATCAAAAACAAAATACCATAAAGAGTCAAAATTGACATAAAAGAGTTTTTAAAACAAATATTATATTATTAATTGATATTATATTCCAAAAAAATCTAAGGTTCGGAAAAACGACTTATATAATGAAAGTTGTATCATTAATGGACCACTTGGGGGTTTCTTGGAATTATATAGTATGTTTATTAACTATATAATATAAAAATATAAAGAGACATGGTAAATGTCAAACTAATTAACTAAGAGTTAAAACTAAAAGATAAGGTTAATATGGTGACCCAAACCTTTCTAAAAGCTATTGGTTGAGTGGTTTTCGACCTATCCCCACATTATCCTCTAAATAAGTCACTTTTTAGCCATTATAAACCCAATATGAATTTATTATAAATTAATACTTCTAGTTTTTCCTAAGGTGACCCTCACCCCTCTTATTAAAGGGCACCCCCCCTTATCTCAAATTCGTACCTTCAAAGCCTTTTTGTTCGGCCAACCCCTACCCAAATATCCTCTAAAATTCTCTCACATAACTCTATAGGCCTTAGTTTGATCATAAATCCAACCTAAAGATCACTTTTGATCAAATCAAAAGGAAGAACCCGAAGAAGAGGTAATGTTTTCACCACCCTCTTTCAAGTTCCTCTCTTCTTCCACTTCTTAATTATTTGTTATTTCCATTATAAAATAATAACTACAATATATTCTATATACTGTTATGTTATTATAAATATGGTACAACCATATTCAGTATTTTATCCATCCTTTTAATGACATGTCACCATACGTGCGTACGTACGGCTTACCGTCTCCACGTCGTGGTGTAATTGTTATTCAATACATTATTATTTGAATGGGTATAATAATTATGTGTAATTGATTTCAATAATGAGTATAACATGATAATTATTCTGTATATATGACATATTATCCAATTAAATTTTATTTTAATATCAAAAGAATGATATTGTCGCTCGTGCGTACGTACGGACTACTGTCTCCACGAACGCGATGAGATTCATTCCCCATCGTATCCATTCAAGAATAATTTAAATTTGATGGTTAAAAATAATGTTTAAAGACTTAATATCATTCTGGAAATGAATAAGATACAACCTATCCATAACAAACATGGATTACGTAACAAAGCATATAAAGGAAAATGAATCAGTTAACACCTGAAACAACGATAATACAAAGATATTATTAACAAAGCAATGTTAAAAGATCGTATATGATATCATATTAATGTATATGATTATTGTATAATTTAATAAAAATTATTTCACCATTATATAGGAGGTTAACTTACCCTCGACCAAGGATATGTACAAGGTAAGGGTTAATTTCACAATCTCTTCATTATCCGAGGTTTTTTATACGTAATTATCTACTGGGACCTCTTTATCATCCACATCCATGTTTCTTAAAAATGTATTTCAAAACATTATTAATATTTTATAGACTATGTTTTAAAGTCATTTATACACTTTTTTGTCTTTTTATAAGATGTTTATAAAGGAATATTTCCGTCGTTTTCCAAACAAAGGTCATTTTTAACCTTTTCGACAAAATTAATGTAAGAATGTCTTTTTTTAACTTATACGGTGGGTGCAGCTATTATCCACTGTTATAAAATCATTTAATATTACCTCAAAATATTATTAGGATATTTTCAAAGTAAATTTTTTATTTTATAATTATGTGACTTTTAAATGATTTCAAAAAAAGAGATATTTCTCTCCAATAGTTTTGATTTCATCTATGTGAACATCCTTTGATAGATTTTATGCTTATTTGTAGTTGATTTATTACAATACAAAACATCCATATAGTATTGAAGGTTTTGCGATATTTTTGATTCTGGATGTGTTATTTTTATACCATTCGTGGTTTATGGATAATGTGTTGACATTTTTTATGCTCGTTTTAATACGAATTTTTATGTTATGTTTAAACCTTTTCATATGAGGAATGAATTGGACTTAGTAAGTGAAGGGTAGAGCCCGCTATAGCTCCTTGATGCATTAGTAGGACTCATGAGACAAACTTTTGTCTTGGCACAAGGCCTTAAAAAAGTATTATTTTTATTCTTGGAACAAGGCCTTAACTATGTGGTTATGATAGTCTGGCATTTTTCATTCCATCATTATGAAAGTGGTTATTGATATTGCATGTGATTATTCGACTAGTATAATATCCATGTGAATTAGTAAATGGAATTATTTCGTTTTATTTTTTCCATATTATTCTGAATTTCAAGTTTAAAAGGATTTTGTTTTAGTTATACATTGCCTTAAATGTTTATTCTTATTTATGAATGTTTCCTCTATATTGTTATCCTTACTGAGCATCTGAGATCACCCCTTTCTATGTTTTATTTTTCCCAGGATGGGAAGAAATATTTTATGACTGGCTTGTAGGGATAGTCTGAAGGGGATATGATTGTGGACTATGGAGACTATATTATTGTTGTTTTTCACTTTATAATGTAATGTAGACTTTATGAATGTATCTAGTGATTCCAAGGCTACTAAACTAATTGGTCTTTTGAGACGTGATCTTTTGCGATCATGCCAATGTTATGTAATAATGCACCGACTCTAGGTAACTGGGGTCAGGGCGTTACATCGTAAGTGGCCTCTTAATGAATTAACAATTTTAATTCATAATTCACATCTTGAATATCCTAAGACTAGCCAATTTTTATGTAGTTATAGCTTTTTTTATTATACGGCTTTTTCTTTACCCTTTTAATTTCAATGGTTATCCTAGGTGATTTCTGGTGATCTTCGATGTTCATAATCTATATTCATAGAATCATTGAGTGGTTTTTTATGAAATAAAATGATAGGGACTCCTCCTTTGTTCTCATAATAGATATCTTTGGTTGTCTCATTTGGAACCGTAGTTTTTTGTATGTCCAGATCTATGTGTTTGGTATTATTTTGATGATATATTGTATAGGGAATATGAATAAAGCATTGATCCATGGAACCATTTAATATCATTTGTGAAAATTTGTTCATGGTTGGTAGATCCCCCCCCCTCTACTATTCTAGAAACTATTTTCACGAATCTAGAAAAAACTTTCTTCTCCATAAATTTCAAAATATATTGTGAAATAAATTTAGAAAACCCAACATTAATGTTATTTCAAATGGGTAGTTTTGAAAGGTTGAATAAATTTTATTTATTAGAATCTTGATGATATGTATTGTTTTAAAAAAATTTAAATTTTTTTGTAATAATAATCATGTTTGTATGAGTTCATGTTTATATGGGAAGGGTAGTGGTCAGAAGTAGAACCATCAATTAATGAATAAAATGGGACGGATCACAGTTATATGTACCATTGTCAAACTGGGTCACCAAGTGACAACATGGTGGCTAGATGACTCGCCACTCATGATTATAGGGAGATCCATGGTTGGAATGAATAAATTTTTGTTTGCGTGTGATCATGTGGTGTTTATGCCAAGTTGTTATAATGATTTAAAATCTTTTTATAATGTTCTCCATGAAACCATTTATATCTTCTATTGATTGTTATCCTACTTCCTACCCATTTTATATAAATTTTCATAATGTGACCTTGTCCTAATGTCATGTGATTGGATATTTTATGGGAATCCTACTATGTGATATAATCTTTAACTTCTTGGGAACTTTGATTTGTTTTCAGATGTCATCTACCATGATATAGGGAATGGGAATATTTATTTCTTCTGTATTGATAATCCTTGACATCGTGGTTTGGATGATGATGCTGGAGCTAGGGAGTGTGTGCCTCTTGGTCTTGGATTGTTCCACATTGCTTCCAATGTATTTCTATTTGGAGCTTGAGGCTTTATATGATATTTATTTTTAAACTATACACTGTAATTGTTTTTTATTGTGATTTCATTCAGTTATGTGACTAATTATTCATAAATTATGTAGTTGGGTTTTATTGAATTATTTATTTTAATAAAGTTGGATTTTATTTAGGGAAAATTACCCCCAATGTTTTACTAATACCTTGGAATTAATTGTCATGATTTTGTGTCTTGGGGACTTCACCTAAGGACATTCACACCTATTCCTATTCCCAGACCAATTGGTGAGGGGTGGGATGTTACTAATGGTATCCAATTTGATTAGTCCTTCAGTTGTGCTGATATCTTTTAGATAGTATTTTCGGAACATGAAATGTGTATAATAAATATATGTAGCTAAAACTTTTATGTATAACCTCTTATTACAAGTGTTACTAGGTGAAAAAGTGTTTTAGGACACTTCTAGATGTTTTTTATCTCATATTATTTTGTTTATCCAGTGAGTGTTGCATACTATGAATTCTAGTAAGACTTCCCACTTATATGGAATTGTTAATCTACAAAAAAAATATTTTTTAAAATGAATAAAATGCTTCACTATTGGATTGATAGATGCACTGGATGTTGATTATAGTGATGATAATTGTTAATAAAATTTTCCAATTTATTCATGATTTATATTTATAGAGAGAAACAACCTAAATTTTGTAGTGTTATACTTATAGAAAATATGTTCAGAAACATGATATAGAAATCAGTAGTAATAGGATATTGAAATTTTTGTTTCACCTAAGAAAGAAGTGAATCATAAACTTATATTTAGTGTTATACAAGTGTTGTTGGACATTTATAGATAAAATTTTAATGATAGAAAGAGGAAATTGAGTCATTCAGTGTATATTCTGAAAAAAAAAACCTCAGTTTTTTAAGAGATTCAAATCCAATAAAAGACGATGTGTGGTTCAACAAAATGAATAGAATATTCAATTTTCATTTAACATTGATAGAGATGAATATTATGTTGGAAACGTAAATTATGAAATATCTTGAACACCAATGGTGGGGTTTTTATATCCAAGATAAACCTGCATATGGAATGATGTGGTAGGATATGGAAGAAATTTTAAGTAAAAATTATATCTACAGACATTAAAAATAACTTGAAAATTGTTTTCTTTAACTTGAAATAAGAAAATATCCCTGTGACAAAAGTATGTGGCTATATTTATGAACATAGGTTGTTTCTCCTTATAAGTATATTCTAGTTCCTCTTTTAAGGTATTCATAATTGAGTTCATATTATTTATAAATATTTCATCCAAGATATTGCTTCTCTATATTTCTAATTATATAGATATGACCACCAAGGTAATAGTGGTATAAAGGGATATTTTTAGGAATCCTACGGGAGGTAGTATGTATTTTCCCACAGGGATAGGGTTTAACTCAATTGATGGGAGAAAGAAAAATATAGATTTTTATTCCCATGGAGTTAGTGAACCCATGACACAATCTATAAAATAAATTAATTTTCCTCTAAGATTTGATGTCAAATTATATTGTTTTTTGTGAAATTCATTAACCCATAAGAAGAGAGAATGCATTGCACCACCAAGGAATTTCAACCATCATGGTAGGAAAATTGATATTAGTAAGTATTGCATTAAAAAACAGATACCAGTAGGTAGAACCATCTCAACTCAACCTTATATTTCTTATGATCAGATGAAATAGTCCCATAAGAATAGTTTGCATCCATTAACATAGTGAAACAAGATATTTCCATGAACACTTCATTTGTTCAATTAAATCCTCATAAGGGAAGAAATTTCTATCCAGTGACAGTTGATCAAATATTAAATGATGTAGAACATGCTATTGCAAGTGAGAAACTAGGTATCTCTATGGTGAGAGGTACTATTATTTTTAACATGACTCATGTAACGTCCCGATTCCGGAATCCACCCAGAGGCGCCCCGTACCCGGTTGGTCACATGGCCTCAAGCACATTTCCCCAAACGCCAGAGGCTGCCGACTAGCAGTGAGGGCCTTGGGTGTGTTAGTGGGGAAACTATTCCCTCATTGGTAGAGTACACAATGGAAGAAGAATAAACATACAGTAGTGGAAGCAGTAATAGCCATCAATATAACAGCGGAAAACTAAATCAGAAAACTGGAGCACATATGTATATAAGAAATGATGCATGATACATAACTAGGAATGCAGCCAAACTAGTCACAATGCTGGAAAGCTCTATAGTACCAAAATAAATACAAAATACAAGTAAACAGCTCCTCAGCATTGTGAGCCAAATCTCGGTCCCATGCTCTCCTGCTCCAAGAAATCATGTCCTAGAAGTTGAAGGGCGCTTGCCCTTGTCTATACATGCAACAACATAGTCTGCTTGGGCCCAAAAGCATGGCCCAAACAGGGTGTAAGAAAAAATATCAATAGGCATTCACTCAAAGTTCTGTGCCTAATAATCAGTGAATATATGGCTGGTAAAAGTACAATAAGTAGTAAACAGCAACAGCAAGTAGAAGGAAGTAAACAGTAAGTAGTAAAACATGATGTTACAATAGCAATCAAACCCCAACCAACAATAGCAGTGAAGCACAAAGCTAACAAACAGGAAACCCTATGGGAAGTACTCATAGCCATCCCCTCTCGTTCTATCCAAGAAGTACCACAACCCTCTGGGCAGTGCACTCAGCCTAACCCCTCTGGCTTGGTGATACGTATTTATGAGACTCTCTGGGAAACTCACTTGGTCTATCCCTTATAGTCTATAGCACCAAGTTCTCTCAGCCCTGTGTTGGTCAGTGCATAATAATTATTTAAGGCTAAAGTACACCTATATAGCTACTTGTCTAACCAAACTACATCTATAGATCTAATTATCTAAATAGTCTACAAGGCAACAATCATGTCATGAATTTCACTTCATCCTATAACTGAAAGACACGAAAACAGGTGTAGCGGCCAAAGGAAAATGAGACCCAAAGGTCGTAAACAGAACGAAGCAAGGAAAATACATCAAATCGCTACAAAATATCCCCTAACATGGTCAAATTACCTCTACACAAGCATATAGGAAATTCAGGAAAAAAATAAGGGAAAAAAGGTAAACAAGTGATACCCCGTTCACGGGTATCGGTGGAAATTTGTACATAAACTCAAGTACATTGAACGGTAAGGTACAAACCACCTAACTTGATCCTAAGAGATCGATATACTTGAACCACGACGGCTGATTCTCCCTAGAATGTCGTAGATCTGAGGAAACGTACAAAACATTAAACCTTAGATAACTTGAGAAGGAGGAAGGATTGGAAAACAAGGTTCAAGCAGAAGGAAGAACTCACCGTTGCGCTTCCAATGCAATCGACTGTGCTTGAGTCAGATATCAGACGGAGCGGAGGGATCTTGGGGAAGATTCAGCTATACGGGTCACTCTCGGATGAACCAGATCTAGAAGAAGGAAAATAACGTGATGAGGAGCGACCCTGGTCCGTTTAATGAAAAAAAGTACACGGCGTGTATTATTAAAGTACACGGCGTGTAGTGGGTTTTTCCGTACTCTACCAAAATCGGCCTCTACGTCACCCCTACACACCATGTGTGTGGCCCGGGCACGGCCAGCACATGGCTTCGAGCCGGAGAAGAGTACAGGTCATATACTCAGAAAGTACATGTCGTGTACTTCAAAATTTTCTAGAAATTCCAAAAATTCTCAAAACTCCAGAAAGGGAAAGACACACCTGAAACAAAGATCCGGGTTCTTACAAACTTCCCCCTTAAAGAAATTCGTCCCCGAATTTCCCTATATGGGTATAGAAGAAAGATCCTCGAACAGCTCCGGCCACTGTGATCGAACCTCAGCCTCCCTCTCCCATGTCTCGTCCTGTACTCGCCTGTGCTGCCATAGAACCAATACCAGAGGAACAGACCGGGCTCGGAGAACCTCCGTGCTGCGATCGATAATCTAGATAGGATGCTCCAAAAATGATACATCCCCTTCCAGCTCAACCTCCTCATGTTGGAAGACATGAGATGGTTCTGAGAAGTAACGTCGGAGCTGAGATACATGGAAGACGTCGTGCATAGCCTGGTACCTATGAGGTAGTTGCAACTGATAGGCAACCGGCCCAACACTCTCCACTACCTCTAACGGCCCGACGTACCGCGGTGAAAGCTTACCCTGTCTCTGAATCCTCTTGTGTCCCAACCTCGGTGTGACATGCAGGAAAACCTGATCTTCGACCTCAAACTCTAGTGTTCATCTCCGCTGATCAGCATAAAACTTCTGTCATGACTGTGCTGTAGGCATCCTCTTCTGAATCAACTCTATCTGCTCTAATGTCTCCTAAACAATACGAGGTCCTAGCAAAGCTACCTCTCTTTCTTCCAGCCAGCTTAAGGGTGATCGGCATGTCCTACCATACAGAGCCTCCTATGGTTCCATCTGAATGATTTCCTAAAAATTGTTGTTGTAGGAGAACTCCACAACAGGTATATGCTTCTCCCAATAACTGACGATGTCTAGAATGCAATCTCAGAGCATATCCTCAAGCACCTAGATCGTGCGCTCGGACTGGCCATCAGTCTGGCGATGGTATGTTGTAGTTAAAAGTACCTATGTACCCAAAGCCTTCTGAAGTCCTTGCCAGATCCGAGAGGTAAAGCGTGCATCCCTGTCCAAAACAATGCAGTGTGGAACTCCATATAAATGTACAATCTCTCAGGTGTACAGTCATCCCAGATCATCAAAACTGACGGTTTCGTTGATCAGCAAGAAGTGTGCTACCTTTGTAAGTCTGTCAAAAAAAACCCAAATAGCATCACTTCCCCGCGGTGACCTCGGCAACCTGGTCATGAAGTTCATCGCGACGTCCTTCCACTTCCACTCTGGAATGGGTAACTGCTATAAGAGCCCTGCTGGTTGTTGATGCTCTGCTTTCACCTGCTGACAAGTAGAACATCTCATGACAAAACCAGTAACATATCTCTTCATACCTGGACACCAGTACTAGCGATAAAGATCTCGATACATCTTGGTGATTCCAGGATGAACTTACCAAACTGAGGAATGGAAATCCCACATCAGCTCCTCGGGTATGTCTTCTGGCACCCATATGCGTCCCTGGAAATGCAAGATCTCATCCTCTCCCACTGTCAATGTAACATCCCAGGTAAATAATGAATAAAACATTTTCATATTTATTAATATTTACAAATTAAATATTAATTTTACTTTAAAGGGGTTTCTATGTTCGATAGCATACCAGATATGCAACAAAGAGTTTCTTTGAAATCTTACATTGCACACTATTCATAAAATAATATTATTTTAAATGGTAGTCAACACATAGTCTTTGTATTGGTAGGAATGGATAGAAATAACTAAAATATGATTATATGTGTTTTTAAATGTTTTTAATTTTATATAATAAAAGATAAAGGCTTAAAATACGGAAATAATTCAATTTTAGGCGTATATGCCCTAGTTTTCACTAAAGGTTCATTTATCGCCTTTTGATGGAGAACCATCATTAAATATATTTTTTCACTCTTATACATTCTATTGGAACAAATAAAACTCTTCTCTAGAATTAGGACATCAAAATTTACTTTGTGTAAATTTTTGGTATTTTTCCGATAAAGTTCATTTTTTAATGAATAGTGGAAAATGTTGTATTTTAATTCAAAACCTCTTTTTAATCTAATTTATTTATATGATTAGATTATATTTTGAATTGGTTTTAAAGTGAAATTAGAATATATTTTTTACCATTATATCCAATAGTGGTCTTTTGAATTAATTTCACTTTGAAATCGGACTTAAACTAGTGTCAATCTTTTCATACTTATTGTTTCACAAAAACACGCTATTTGCTCTGATAGCTGGAATTAATTATTAAATTAATTAATGCAACTTAAATGTTTTAAATTTTTTAAAATGGACTTCATTTTTGAATTCAGAATATCAAATATATATTAGGGTGAAGTTTTGGTATTTTTCTGAAAAACTTCAATTTGTGATGAATAGTGAAACCACTAAGTGGTACTTAAAAAACTGATTTTTCATTTAAATGAAATTTTACCACCACTGTGTTTTTAATTTAAAAAATCCGACATACATGGTTTTTATTAAGAAGTAAAATGTGGTTCAATGGAATAAAAATTATTTTTTGGTGAATAGTAACTTATTAAGTCTTTAATCGCGATTAGAGGTAATTAGTGTAGTTTAAGGTAAAAATAATGGTTTAATAATATGAGATGAGCTTTACACATGTCCTATCCTCATTGGATGTGTCATGGCCGACCAATAAAATCCATGGGTCAACTTGGGGACCACATGAAGCCACTTTAGTTGGAAAATGACATTAATATCATTTTATTTAATGTTAAAATAAAAATGTCACAAACATGAGTTGTTTTACTAAAACAATTTTTACATGGAGTTATACAAATCAGATTTTTTACTATAAATATTCATTAGAAAGATAAAAAATTTCCTACATCATGATATTTTTTTATAATTTTTAGACATTAAATAAATTAAATTATTTATGACATCATGATGATGCAGCGATTACCTCATTAATAAAGGATTTAAATAAAATGAAATGATAATGTAACATCTATGAACTAGACATGTCCAAAACCAATTGTATGGGTTGATTTCGAACCCTTATCACCTTATCCTATAATTATATCAATGTGGGACCTTTTTAATCCAAAACTCATTTTAAAATAAAGTAACATTTCATTACTTTCCAAGAGTGCCCCTCCTCTCCTCTTATAAAAGGCCCCCACCTCTACCTCTTTACCCACACTTACAAAGCATTTGGCTCATCCAACCCCTGCCCACTTTGTCTCTCCACATCCCTCTATTACTCCTTGAAGCCTCACTTTGTGCAGAAGTCTTCCCAAGGATGCCTTTGAGCTCAAATCTAAGAGAGTTACCCGATTTTAAGGTGATGTCTTCACTTGTGTTCTTTTGTTTTATTGTTCTTCTCCAACCCCCTAAACTCTTTTTATTAATTTCTTTTGTAACAACTCCAGTATCTTAAATATACTAGGATGTTTTTATAAGACTATTTTGAGCTACAATTACACACATCGACATCTAATGGTTAAAGAACATATTGTTTCTGTGGTTGGTGAATTTCTGCCTCACGAAACGATGATTGTTCAATCTTCTTTTAAACACCTTTAATGGTGGAAATTAAGATGTCACTATATTTATATATGATATATATTATGTTTATGTTTTCCTTATGATTCTTTATTTTTCATTTGTGGTTTAACATTATTGTTTCCATTTTGGGTAAACACGATAATTTCATTTTAGGAAGTGCACACTACCGCCCCCTCAAAGTGATGTGATTCGTTAATGCCATATATGGGACGTATAAAGGATGTATTTAAAGTTATTATATATGTTGTTTTACTGGAATTATAATTTACCTCTATATCATTATTATTTCTTTCCATTAATGTATGAGATAGAATTGAAAGTAGCGTTCATGCGTACGTACGGCTTACCGTCTCCCTGAATAGTGCATTTCATTTCTTATCCCCAAATGTAATGTACTATTATAAGTACATATTTATAATGTATATATATAATGTAAGTTACATATAAATGATGAATATAATTATGGAATTAAAGTATACATACCTCTCATTTAGTTTTAATTCCATTAATATGACATAGAAATGAAAGTAGCATTCATGCGTACGTACGGCTTACCGTCTCCATGAACGGTGCATTTCATTTCTTATCTCTAAATGATTATGTGATATTATAAATACAATTATATGCAAGATATATATGATATATATGATATCCCAATCAGTAATTTCATTCTGGATATAAAGAACCTTTGACCACATGAACAACATGTAATTGTAAGAAGTCCACTTTCAACTTAAGAACCAAATATCGACAAAACAAACATTATTAACTTAAATGATTACATAATGTTTATAACATGATAATAAGTGATATAAAAGTAATAATTAACTTGAAGAAGGTTCTTAAGAAAGTATAAATTAACTCAAGTTTATTATTCAGGACATTAAAGAACGATCGAGTCAAGTCAGACCCGAGGTAAGGGACTTCGTCTCAATCTCCTTTCATTGAGGCATATTTCATTTTATACACAACTTTATTTTATACGGTGTATAAACCCATTTGACTTTTACTTTTATACAAAAGTAAACTTTTTCTATGAAGCGTTTTACAAAATGAAAAAAAGGAATGTTTCTTTTAACGTACGCGGTGAAAATGACCATTTCAATGGCCGCGAGTATTATTTTGGTCTTTGGATTCCTGAACAAGCCGTAATGTTTTTTTTAAATGAAATAAATACCATATACTCTTTTATGTATTTTGGTATTGTAAATGGTTTTTATAATGGATTTTTTATGTCAATATATTTATGTGATATATTGTGATCAAAGTGTGGAAATGTTTTCTTTCCATTTTATTTGTTTTATGTCTTATGATTTTTATAATGGTACTTTGAAATTTGACGGGTGGTTACGTGATAAACCATATGACGGGTGGTGCCGTGAATACCAGGACGGGTGGTTACGTTATAACCTCCAATTCATTGGGTATGGAAGTTGGTCGTATGGCTATTCCATTAAGTATGTATGGAAGTTGGCCGAATGGCTATTCGATTAAGTGATATGTGTGGAAGTCGACCGTATGGTTATTCCACATAAGTATGTTTATGTCCCAAGTTACCTTTATATGTTATGTGTTCTTTATATGGGTTTTATGATAATCTTTTGGTTACAAAAGGGTAAGTAATGATCTTTTATTCAGTGAAGAGTTTTTACTACTTCATAAAGGTGAAAAGTATTACTTTGATAAAGTATACATGGTTTACTTTTTGTTTTGATAAACTAACAGTTTTTATTCTTTGTGTATCCCTTACTGAGCTTTTTATTCTCACCCCATGTTTTTTTTTTGAAATGTTTTTCACAAGACTTAATGTGGAATAGGGTCAAGGATGGGATCAAGGGAAAGTCATGCTATATGAAACATGGAACTAGACATGTTTCTTTTTAAGAGTTTTATTTATTCTATGGAAACTTGGTAGAAGTGTTTACTTTGTAAATATTTTGAGATGTAATAGTTATGTTCTAATTCTCTAAAAATCTAAACCTGAAAAGATCCTCAATGTGAATTATTCATTTAATTCAATATTTAGTAAGGTATAAGGTTGGGGCTTTATAGATGGAATCAAAGGTCAGTTTAGACAACTTTAGGAGTTAGAAAAGTGTAAAATTATAAGTTAATTTATGGTACAATTAAAATGATATAGCATTTAAACATTACCATGTTGCTTCACCTAAGTTATTTCTATGATAATAATGGTTTTCCATATAGGAAACATAGCAGCTTTTTAAGGAAGGCATACAGAGTATAATGACCTTTTAAATCAGCAACCAGAGATGGTCAGAATTAGAATTAAGCAGTTTACTGCACTGATGGCTCAGTTGAATCGGGTGATAAATAGTGGTTGTGTTTATTGATGATATTTTGGTATTTTCTAAAAGTAAAGAGGAGCATGAATGACATTTAAGGGTTATTTTTCAAGCCTTAAAAGAAAATAAATTGTATGGGAAATTCAGCAAGTGTGAGTTTTGGTTGCAAAAAATTTCTTTCCTTGGTCATGTTGTTTCAAAAGATGGCATAACTGTTGATCCTGCTAAAAAAAAGTTGCTGAAGAATGGCCAACACCCAAAAATGTAACCGAGATCCGTAGTTTTCTTGGTTTTTCAGGTTACTACAGAAGGTTTGTTCAAAATGTTTCACGGTTATCTAGTCCAACGACTAAGCTAACTCGTAAGGGTGTTAAGTTCATCTGGACAAAAGAATGTGATGATTGTTTTCAGGAGTTGAAAAGAAGATTGGTGAATGCTCTAGTTTTGGCACTTCCTTCTAGGAATGGTGAGTTTGTTACATACAGTGATTCTTCGTTGAAGGGAATTGGCTGTAACCTTATTTAGAATGATCAGGTAATTGCATATGCTTCATGTCAGATGAAAACTCATGAGGTAAATTACCCTACACATGATTTGGAATTAGCTGCGGTTGTTTTTGCTCTAAAAATTTGGAGGCATCATTTGTATGGATTAAAGTGTGAAATATATACTGATCACAAAAGTTTAAAGTACATATTCACTCATAAAGAATTGAACATGAGACAGAGGAGATGGCTGGAATTAATCAAGGATTATGAATGTACAATTCATTACCATCCGGGAAAAGAAAATAAAGTGGCTGATGCTTTGAGTCGAAAAATTAATGCTTCATTAGCTATGTTGCGTTTGGAATGTGATCCTTTGGTTAAGGATTTCATGAACTTTGGCATAGAATTTGTTGGTGCAGTATGTTCTTCTGTTTTGTTTCAGGTATCAGTGAAATCTTCTCTATCAGATAGAATCAAGCAAGCACAGAAGAAAGACAATGAGTTGCAGAAAAAGGTAGAGCTGGTTCAGAAGGGTAAGTTGCCTGAATTCAACATTGATAATGATTGTGTTTTGAGGTTTGGGAAGATATTATGCGTGCCTTGTGATTCACTATTGAAGAATGAGTTGTTATGTGAGGCTCATAGTTCCCCGGTTTCAGTTTATCCTGGCAGTACTAAGATGTACAGAGATCTGCGGGAGTATTACTGGTGGGATGGAATGAAAAGGGATATTGCTGATTTTACTGTGAAGTGTTTGACTTGTCAGTAGGTTAAAGTAGAGTGGAAGTTACCGAAAGGGATGCTTCAGCCTTTACCAGTGCCAGAGTGGAAATGGGAAAATATATCCATGGATTTTGTTGTGGGATTACCAAAGACATATCGAGGTAATAATGCAATCTGGGTTATTGTTGATCGCTTGACTGAATCTGCTCATTTCCTTGCTATACGAGATAATTTTTCCCTAGATCAACTTTCCCGTTTGTATCTTAAAGAGATAGTCAGGTTACATGGATTTCCTCTCTCCATTGTATCTGACCATGATCTCAGGTTCACTTCTACCTTTTGGAAAGGCCTTCATAAGACGTTGGGTACTGAATTAAATTTTAGTACAACTTTTCATCCTCAATCAGATGGGCAGTCAGAATGAACAATTCAGACCTTGGAGGGTATGCTACGAGCTTTCTCTATGGGTTATCAGGGAAGTTGGAACCAATATCTTTCTTTGGATGAATTTTCATATAATAACAGTTTTCATTCCAGTATACAGATGGATCCATTTGAGGAATTATATGGGAAGCGGTGTCGAACCCCAGCTTTCTGGGATGAAGTGGGTGAAAGGAAGTTGATGGGACCAGAATTGGTAGAAGAGATGGCTGAAAAAGATCAGTTGATTTAGAAACACATGAGAACAGCTCAAAGAAGGCAGAAGAGTTATGCGGATAACCGGAGGAAAGTTCTATCTTTCGAGGTAGGTGATCATGTTTTTCTCAAGGTTTCTCCATGGAAAAGTGTGATGCGATATGGTAAGAAAGGAAAGCTGAGTCCAAGGTTCATTGGACCATATGAAATTCTGGAGAGAGTTGGATCAGTTTCTTACCGAGTGGCTTTACCTCCGAGTTTATCTCAGGTACACTATTTTTTCATGTTTCGATGTTGAGGAAGTATATGCCAGATCCTTCTCATGTTTTGAGTCCAGGGGTAGTTCAGCTGGAAGATAACCTATCTTATGAAGAACAACCAGTCCAGATTCTTGATCGAAGAGAGAAAGTGTTTCAAAATAAGGTAATTCACTAGGTAAATGTTATGTGGAAAAACCATATGGTTGAAGAGGCAACGTGGGAATCTGAAAATGCTATGAGGGATAAATACCCCCACTTATTTTGATAAGTGAATAAAATTGTGAGGACGCAATTCCCAAAAGGGGGGAAGGATGTAACATCCCAGGTAAATAATGAATAAAACATTTTCATATTTATTAATATTTATGAATTAAATATTAATTTTACTTTAAAGGGGTTGCTATGTTCGATAGCGTACCTGATACGCAACAAAGAGTTTCTTTGAAATCTTACGTTGCACACTAGTCATAAAATAATATTATTTTAAATGGTAGTCAACACATAGCTGTTATATTGGCGGGAATGGATATAAATAACTAAAATATTATTATATATGTTTTTTAAATGTTTTTACATTTATCTAATAAAAGATAAAGGCTTAAAATACAGAATGAATTCAACTTTAGGCGTATATGCCCTAGTTTTCACTAAAGGTTCACTTATCGCCTTTTGATGGCGAACAATTATTAAATATATTTTTGTTCACTCTTATAAATTCTATTGGACCAAATAAAACTCTTCTTTAAAATTGGGACATCAAAATTTACTTTGTGTAAATATTTGGTATTTTTCCGATAAAGTTAATTTTTTAATGAATAGTGGAAAATGTTGTATTTTAATTCAAAACCCCTTTTTAATCTAAATTATTTATATGATTATATTATCTTTTGAATTGGTTTTAAAGTGAAATTAGAATATATTTTTTACCATTAAACCCAATAGTTTTCGTTGTAATTAATTTCACTTTGAAATCGGACTTAAACTAGTGTCAATCTTTTGATACTTATTGTTTCATAAAAACACGCTATTTTCTCTGACAGCGGGAATTAATTATTAAATTAATTAATGCAACTTATATGTTTTAAATTTTTTAAAATGGACTTCATTTTTGAATTCGGAATATCAAATATAGCTTAGGGTGATGTATTGGTATTTTTCTAAAAAACATCAAGTTTTGATGAATAGTGAAACCACTAAGTGGTACTTAAAAAACTGATTTTTCGTTTAAATGAAATTTTACCACCTCTGTGTTTTGAATTTCAAAAATCTGACATACATGGTTGTCATTAAGAAGTAAAATGTGGTTCAATGGAATTAAAATAATTTTTTTGTGAATAGTAACTTATTAAGTTTTTAATCGCGATTAGAGATAATTAGTGTAGTTTAATGTTAAAATAATACTTTAATAATATGAGATGAGCTTGAAACATGTCCTAACCTCATTGGATGTGTCATTTCCGACAAAGACAATCCATGGGTCAACTTGGTGACCCCATGAAGCCACTTTATTTGGAAAATGACATTAATATCATTTTATTTAATGTTAAAATAAAAATGTCACAAACATGAGTTGTTTTACTAAAACAATTTTTACCTGGGGTTATAAAAATCAGATTTTTGACTACAAATATTAATTAGAAAGTTATACAAATTTCATACAACATGATATTTTTTTATAATTTTTAAACATTAAATATATTAAATTATTTATGACATCATGATGATGCAGCGATTACCTCATTAATAAAGGATTTAAATAAAATGAAATGATAATGTAAAATCTATGACCTAAACATGTCAAAAACCTATTGGATGTGTGGATTTATAACCCTTATCACCTTAGACTTTAATTATATCAATGTGGGACATTTTTAATCCGAAACGCATTTTAAAATAAAGTAACATTTCTTTAGTTTCCAAGAGTGCCCCTCCTCTCCTCTTATAAAAGGCCTCCACCTCTACCTATTTACCCAAACTTCCAAAGCCTTTGGCTCGGCCAACCCCTGCACATTTTGTCTCTCCACATACCTCTCTTACTCCTTGAAGCCTCACTTTGGGCAGAAGTCTTCCCAAGGAAGCCTTTGAGCTCAAATCTAAGAGAGTTACCCGATTTTAAGGTGATGTCTTCACTTGTGTTCTTTTGTTTTATTTTTCTTCTCTAACCCCCTAAACTCTTTTTGTTCATTTATTTTGTAACAAATCCAGTTTCTTAAATATACTATGATGTTTTTATAAGAATATTTCGAGCTACACTTACACACATCTACATCTAATGGTTAAAGAACATACTGTTTCTGTGGTTGGAGAATTTCTGCCTCACAAAACGGTGATTGTTCAATATTCTTTTAAACACCTTTAATGGTGGCCATTAAGATGTCACTCTATTTATATATGATATATATTATGTTTATGTTTTCTTTATGCTTATTTATTTTTCATTTGTGGTTTAACTTTATGGTTTCCATTGTGGGTAAACACGATAATTTCATTTTAAGAAGTGCGGACTACCACCCCCTCAAAGTGATGTGATTCGTTAATGACATATGTGGGACATATAAAGGATGGATTTAAAGTTATTATATATGATTTTATACTGGAATTATAATATAACTCTATATCATTATTATTTCTTTCCATTAATGTATGAGATAGAAATGAAAGTAGTGTTCATGCGTACGTACGGTTTACCGTCTCCATGAACGGTGCATTTCATTTCTTATCCCCAAATGTAATGTACTATTATAAGTACATATTTATAATGGATATATATAATGTAAGTTACATATAAATGATGAATATAATTCTGGAATTAAAATATACATACCTCTCATTTAGTTTTAATTCCATTAATATGACATAGAAATGAAAGTAGCGTTCCTGCGTATGTACGGCTTACCATCTCCATGAACGGTGCATTTCATTTCTTACCTCTAAATGATTATGTGATATTATAAATACATGTATATGCTAGATATATATGATATATATGATATCCAAATCAGGAATTTCATTCTGGATATAAATAACCTTTGCCCACATGAACAACATGTAATTGTAAGAAGTCCACTTTCGACTTAAGAACCAAATATCGACAAATCAAACATTATTAACTTAAATGATTACATAATGTTTATAACATGATAATAAGTGATATAAAAGTAATAATTAACTTGAATAAGGTTCTTAAGAAAGTATAAATTAACTCATGTTTATTATTCAGGACATTAAATAATGATCGAGTCAAGTCAGACCTGAGGTAAGGGACTTCGTCTCAATCTCCTTTCATTGAGGCATATTTCGTTTTATACACAACATTATTTTACATGGTGTATAAACCCCTTTTACTTTTACTTTTATACAAAAGAAATATTTTTCTATGAAGTGTTTTACAAAAAGACAAAAAGGAATGTTTCTTTTAACATACGCGGTGAAAATGACCTTTTCCACCGCCGCGAGTATTATTTTTGTCTTTGGCTTCCTGAACAAGCCATAATGTTTTTTTTAAATGAAATAAATACCATATACTCTTTTATGTATTTTGGTATTGAAAATGGTTTTTATAATGGATTTTTTATGTCAATATATTTATGTGATATATTGTGATCAAAGTGTGGAAATGTCTTCTTTCCATTATATTTGTTTTATGTCTTATGATTTTTATAATGGTACTTGGACATTTGATAGGTGGTTACGTGATAAACCATATGACGGGTGGTGCCGTGAATACCAGGACGGGTGGTTACGTTATAACCTCCATTGCATTGGGTATGCAAGTCAGCCGTATGGCAATTCCATTAAGTATGTATGGAAGTTGGCCGAATGGCTATTCCATTAAGTGATATGTGTGGAAGTCGATCGTATGGTTATTCCACTTAAGTATGTTTATGTCCCAAGTTACCTTTATATGTTATGTCTTCTTTATATGGGTTTTATGGTAATCTTTTGGTTACAAAAGGGTAAGTAATGATCTTTTATTCAGTGAAGAGTTTTTACTACTTCATAAAGGTTAAAAGTATTACTTTGATAAAGTATAAATGGTTTACTTTTTGTTTTGATAAACTAAAAGTTTTTATTCATTGTGTATCCCTTACTGAGCTTTTTATGCTCACCCCAAGTTTTTTTTGAAATGTTTTTCATAGGACTTAATGTGGAATAGGGTCAAGGATGGGATCAAGGGAAAGTCATGCTATATGAAACATGGAACTAGACATGTTTCTTTTTAAGAGTTTTTTTATTCTATGGAAATTTGGTAGAAGTGTTTACATTGTAAATATTTTGAGATGTAATATTTATGTTCTAATTCTCTAAAACTCTAAACCTGAAAAGATCCTCAAAGTGAATTATTCATTTAATTCAATATTAAGTAAGGTTTAAGGTCAAGGCCTTATAGTCAATCCAGGAAGAGGGTCCCCCCTGACACACTCTCCCACAGGACCAAGGCCTCTGAGTCCGATAGTTTCCTCATTCATACCCGATCAAGAAATGTAGTGGTAACAGCCAAAGATGAAAGAAAGGTATGTCTTTTCCTGTAGTGAACCTCCAGATGCATCTCAGAAAACACAACCATAAGCTACCACTCACTGCTGGCCTCCTGAACTATCTGAATATGAGTTCGTCTGCTCAACGCATCTGCCACTGCATTGCCCTTTCCCGGCATATAGGTGAGCTCGAAGTCAAAGGACTGAAGATACTCGACCCACCTGCGCTATTTCAGATTCAGATCATGATGAGTGAAGATATACTTAGACTCTTGTGGTCGGTAAAAAACACAAAGTTCTCTCCCAGAAGATAGTGTCTTCAACAACGTAAGGCATGAACAACTGCTGCCAACTCCAGATCGTGCATTGGGTAGTTCCTCTCGTGTGGCCTCAACTGTCGAGACCTGTAAGCAACGACTCCACCCCCCTACATAAGTACAGCTCCCAGCCCAATACCCGAAGCATTACAGTAAATATTTTAGGTCTTTCTCGGCTCTGGAAAGACTAGTATCGGTGTTGACATCAACCTCCCCTTCAGCTCCTGAAAGGCTGACTCATAAGAATCTGACCATAAAAACTTCTCCCACTTCTTGGTCAGACCTGTCAACAGTGCTACTATGCGCGAAAAGTCCTGAATGAAGCGTCTGTAGTACCTGACCAGCTCTAGAAAACATTGTACCTCAAATACGTTCTTCGGCTTCTCCCAGGAAACTATGGCTCTCACTTTCTCTAGGTCCACAGATACTCCAGCCTCTGAGATGACGTGACCTAAGAAGTGAATATGATCCATCCAAAATTGGCACTTCAAGAGTTTAGAATACAGTCGATGCTCTCTCAATGTACTCAGAACGGTCTCAAGATATGTGGCATGGTCGTGTCGATTGTGAGAGTACACTAAGATATCATCCACGAAGACCATGACAAAGGAGTCCAAGTACGGATGGAACACTCGGTTCATCAGTGCCATGAAGACTACAGGCGCGTTCGTAAGACTGAACGGAATGGTTGTATATTCATAAAGACCATACCTGTTCCTGAAAGCTGTTAGAGGTATATCTTATCGTCTAAAGCCAAACTGATGATAACCGGACCTCAAGTCCACCTTCGAGAACACCTAGGATCCTCGAAGCTGATCATAGAGGTCATCGATCCTCGGCAAGGGATATCGGTACTTGACCGTCAACTGGTTCATCTTTCGATAATCCGCACAAAGACGAAGGCTACCATCTGCCTTCTTTGCAAACAGGATAGGCGAACCCCAAGTAGAAGTACTGGGTCGGATGAAACCCTTTGCCTGCAACTCCTCCAACTACTTCTTGAGCTCCTGAAACTCGGGTGTAGCCATCCTATAAGGAATAATGGACACCGTTGCCACTCCTGGCACGAGCTCAATCGAGAAGTATACCTCACGCTCTGGAGGTAAACCTGTAAAGTCTTCTGGAAAGACATCCCTCAAACGATCCACCACTGGAGGAAAGTCTAACTATGAAGTCCACTGGTCATCCAGATAAAGACTGGAAATATGGGCTGTAACTTTCCCTAGCCCATGATGCTCTGGTCCAGCTCTACCCACCTGGACATCCCACTCACCTCTATGAAGGAAATATCCACCCTCTGGTGATGTGAAACTCACCCAGCGGCGATAGAAATCAATGACTGCCTAGAAGGGAACCAACCAGTCCATCCCGAGAATGACGCCATAGCCCGTCATCTCCAGGACATAGAGGTCCAATAAGAAATGACACCCTGCAACCTCAAGAGGGAACTCTCTGCACGGTCGTACGGTATATGTCCTCATTCCCAATGGTGTGTCAAGATTCAACAAATCGGAAGACGAAAATATAGAGAGATCAATGCTATCCACAACCATAATAGAGATAATGCTATGGGAAGCACCAGTATCGAAAAGAGATGAAGATAAAACTGAGGATACTAAGATATTACCTCAAACCGTGGAAGGGTCAGGATCCTGCTTCTGATAGGTCTACTCCATGGCGAAAGACTGGTCTGCACCATGGCTTTGCGCCCCTATCTGACCGCTCTGAGCTGATCCACTCTATTGTCGCTAATGACCTGGTGACTGACCACCACGACCGTGACCTCCACCTCATCCTGAATAGCCAGAAGAACTCCAGTTCCCTAACTAGTGGGAAACAGGTGAAGCATCTCCAGAACGCGGGGTCATAGAGGAACCCCTACCACCAGCTGATGGTGATAAAATATGATAGAAGCGCTGAAGATGGCCCCTGTTTCCGCAAGACTAGCACTCCATCAGATACCTCTAGCACTAAGTCCTAGTATGCCCACTCCTATCGCATTTGTAGCATACAACCTGGCTGCCAGAAGACGCATCTCTTGAACCTCGATCTCCTTGAGAAGACTCTCCGTGACGCTTCCTGCTGTCCGTAGGAGGAACATCAGCTCCGGATGACGAACCGCACTGGCTCACTGCTCCAGAATCCCTCAAATTGCACTCAGGGATTAGCCCCTAGTTGAGGATGGAGGATATAGAAGTCAACTGTAATATATTCACCTGGGAATGGATCTCCTGCCTTAGACCATCCTCGAACTTCCTAGCAAGGAACAACTCATCACCTGCTGGGACTGGGGTGAAACGTTGCAGCTCAGTGAAATGAGACGAGTACTCCATAACAGAGAGAGTACCTTGCTACAGACTCATAAAATCCCGGGTTAGATCAGCCCTCAGGGTCTTCGGATAGAAGTAGTCATATAAGGTGCGGTGGAACTCGTCCCAAGACATATCCTACTGACGTCCTGACCATGAGATCACCTCCCACCACCTCTTGGCAGTGTCCCGGAGCATATAAGTAGTCAGATTTACCCTTTTCTCTGGAGGGATCTCTAGGTGCTCAAAGATAGTCAGTGTGGCCAATATTCATGACTCTACAGCCTGATGTCCTCCATCCCCTAAAAAAGTAGTAGGATGCTGCTGCTGAAAACCCCAGGTCAACTCACCCATCGACGGGGCAGGAGGTGGAACTCCCTGGAAGGTCTGCATCATCCTCAGAAAACCTTCCCTGAACTGTGCATCAGCGCCTACGACTAGTATGACAGCCGGTGCCAAGGCTGGCTCGACTGGAGGATCAGCAGGAAGTCCCTGATCATCCATATATGGCGTTTGATCACAGCATGACAACAGATGTATGATCGAAGGATGTCTTGGAGGCATAGCTCTGAAAGATCAAAAGTACGCCTTAGATCATAAAAACAAGGAAAGAGAACAAAAGAGTACAAAATAGGAACAGGGGAAAAAACACACATGTTTACAAAACACGACTACACGACGTGTATAAAAACTACACAGCGTGTCTACTTAAGCCACTGACATGGGCATGTACCCCTGCCCTGAAGGTCATGCAACACCTCAAACTACACGGTGTGTTGAGCGAACACACATCGTGTACATGAAGACTATTCCCCTGCCCGAGTCTCTTTACACGGCTAACTCACACGTTTCAAACTAACCTCAGACTACACGACGTGTTCCCTAGGGACACGGCCTGTACTAGACACTGACTCGGTGGCCCATCTTGTTAGTTACACGGCCTTCTGCATGGCTGGAACATACATGTTGTTTTCCAAACAAACACGGTGTGTATAGAAGAAGGTGACACTGTCCCGTGTTGTTCGTGACACGGCTGGGTCCCTCGGAAAGACTACACAGTGTGTTCCAAAAGCAACACGGCGTGTCTTAGAGAAGGTCATGTCGACCCGTGTTGTTCGTGACACGGCCGGGTGCTTGGACAGAACTACACAGCGTCTTCTTCACCAACACAGAGTGTTCTACTCGAGATTCCCCAACCCATGTTGTTAGTAACACGGCCGGGTACAAGGCTCAACACTGCATGGCGTGTACATACAGTACACATCGTGCTCTTGACGTTATTTTCACAACACTGTGTTCCTGCACACAAAGTCAGTTACAAATCCTAAAAACTACACAGCGTGTAACCAGAAAGTACACACAATGTATTCTGGGTTTTTTCTAGGCAGTAGCTTAGAAACTTCATAGAAACCCAGAAACACTGAAAACAAGGTATGGAGATGCCAAATTCCGATCCATGATGGCCCATACTCCCCACGAATCAAATCTTGGAATCTCCTACAGTCATGTACAAGAAAAAAAACAGGATCATGATCCACCAATTTCCGATTCAAGAAGGACTATAACACCTCAAGAATCAAAATTTTGCGTTCATGTAAACAAAGTACAATTCAAACAATTCTCTAACAATCAGCAGAGATTCTATAACGCATCTATCACAACAGCATGCATAATCTACACAACGTCTATCACAACAGCATGAAATCGCTAATGCACCCTAAATGGCATGGAAATAATGCATGGAATGTAATTTCTATAACTGCCTATATGATGCATGAGATGGAATACCCTCGTCTCATCAGGTTGCGACAGAAATAGAACCGTAATATCAAAACAATAACAGTACAAGGCATGTGAATCACTCTAGGTGAAATCGTATCAACCTTAAAATCTCAAAAACAGAAAACATCAATAAACGAGGTAGTATGGCTTTTCCCTGTACACGGGTTAGCTACTCATGGGCACAACTTATTACCAAGTACAGAATCCGTCTTATCCCTCGCTAAAGTATCCAAATAGTAATGCAAGAGAAATAAATTCCTCTGATACCACTTTGTAACGTCCCGGTTCCAGAAGACACCAGAGGTGCCCGATACCCGGTTGATCACATGGCCCCAAGCGCATTTCCTATGGCATCCCGCCTTTATCACATAAACATTCATTACATTTTACAAAACCGAGGATCTTTAAGGTTTAGTGTTTTGGAATCCAGGAACTTAAAACATGAAAACAACATAAAGAATTCTTCTTAAACACTTGAAAGGATTCTCCTCAAGTTCATCCTAGGTTCATTACTGCATCTCATAACCTGGGAACACACATCAAAAGAAGGGGTGAGCAGAAGGCCCAGTAAGGGAAACAAGTGAAACATTTTACATATGAACTTGAGATACATCAATAAAGTCATGAAAAGAACTTTAAGGCATGAAAATGAAATCATGTGGCATATCATAATAAAAATAAAACTTTTTCATAACTTGAAGATGTGGCTAAATCATTTAACATAGACAATCATGAACATATCACCAAGGTCCATCCCCAAGGTGTCATTTGAAAATTACCAAGGTTATTCACCAAGGTATCTTGAAAATTGTAATCTCTAGTGGTTACATCATTACCAAATGCATTGGAGCGCTATCAGGGCGCACCCTTAAATTTGACTTTATTATCATGTGAGCCACATATATCATCATCAAACATTTCATAAATAACCCATATAGCATAAAATAAATGGGTTTCATTTCATAATCATAACGTTTAAAAAACTGCTTTAAAGACATGATCCTTACGTCACTTTAAACCCACGGAATGGGAAAGCGGGTCTCATGTATGTAAATCCCAGAATTTAAAATAGAACATTTTGATATATATGTGAATACCCTTTTAGAAATAAGAGCTTTGAGTATTCACTTTATAACATAAAATAATTTTGAGAAAAGAGAGAGGCATTTTGAGACCAAAAATTCTGCAGCATAACGGCTATGTGTCGGGGTTTTAGAAAACATTGAAAAGAGAGGGGACATGGGTCACCCACTCATAAATTATCCATAAAACAGTAGGGGAACGGAATAAAAAGCATATATGGACATGGTAATGAAATTTGGGGGACATACCATTTTAAATGAAAAACATGGAAGGAAGACAAAAATTAGATTTCTCTTATTAAAATTCGGCAGCCTAACGGCGTCACTTAAACTTCAAAAAATGAATTGACAATATCAAATAGGGTCTCTCATCATATGATCATAAGAGATCAGTATTATAGATATATATATAATACCCCAACATAATAAAAAGGGAACTTGAAAGACTTGATATGAAAATCGAACTTCAAAAATGAGAAGGGTGAAAGGATCCCTTAAAAATTCGGCAGCCTAACGGCGCCACTTGAAACTTCAAAATACTGAATTGAAGAGATCAAATGGGGTCTCTAATCATATGAAAATAAGATTACAGTATGATAGTTATAGAGATCATACCCCAACATAACAAAAAGGAACTTGAAGGAATTGACATAAAAGTAGAACTTCAAAACGAGAAGGGTGAAGAACCACTTAAAAATTCGGCAGCCTAACGGCGCCACTTAAAACTTCAAAATACTGAATTGAAGAGATCAAGTGGGGTCTCCCATCATATGATAATGAAATATCAGTATGATGAATTTAGATATCATACCCCAACATAATAAAAATGAACTTGAAATACTCTACATGAAAATAGATCTTGAAAAATGAGAAGGGAGAAAGAATCTGTTACAAAAATTTCGGCAGCCTAACGGCGCCACTTAAAACTTCATAAAACGAAATAATGAGAGTAAGAGGGGATCTCTCATTATATGAACATAAAAAGGGAAGTAAGAGGAGTATAAAAGAACATCCTCCAACATAATAACATGGAGCATAAAAGGAATGACATAAAAGAGAACACTTGAAAAGAAAGGGAGGGGTTGGATCCCTTACCTTAAAATGTAACTCTTAAACCTCAAAGGATGGGACCTTGAGGGCTTGGGGGAACCTTGGTAGGACTCCTTGGGAGGTAATGAGACCAGAACTTCGTTGGGGAAGAGTGGGGAGTAGAATGGATGAGAGGAGGGCTTGGTATTTATAGGGAAAGTGAGGGGACAAGGCATTAATGGCCAAGAGACACCTCACATGTGCTTTTCTCAAACCCATGTGCTCTCCCTTGGCATTTATCATGGAGTTAGGCCACATGGGGCCCCCAAAACAATAATTCATCACCCTTGGCTGGCCAACCCTTAAAATATCTCATGAAATCATCATGACACAGTTATGATGTCATTAAACATACTGAAACCCTAAAACTGCATTTTTACTATTCACTGAAAAATTCATCTGTCTCAGAAAAATCCCAAAATTTCACCTTAACTAAATATCGATGCTATAATTACATTTATGAACTACATTTTATAAAAATAATTTTCTAAATATTTTTAATTTAATTTTTAAATACAAACACTATTCATTGAGAATTCATTTTTTTCAGAAAAATCCCCAAAAATTACCATAACATAATATCGATTCTCTGAGTTCAAAAATAATGTCCTTTTTATAAAAATAATTTTCTAATTATTTTTAATTAAATTTTTAATTAAAAAACACTATTCACCTGAAAAACTAATACTTGAATAATAATTTATGAAACCATTATTTAACCATTTTATTGAATCACATTACTTAATCAAGGTGCCTAGATTATTTTAAAACATTCTTTAAGTGAGATTACTAATCCATTTGGTCATATTACTAATCCTAATCATAAAATCACTATTCATAATTTACTATTCATCAAAAATCATGCTGATCTTATTAGACTCTAAATTTCGTACTGAACATAATTATAGAAGACCATTTTTTGAGATTCATTACACATTTTTATTTATTTAAGGTTTACATAAACATTTTTAAAATATCCTTTTTCTAAAATTCATCAAAAATATGCATACAATATTTATCCGGTCATTTGAAAATTCATAAACATCATCTTAAGAAGAAATCCCAATTTTTATTGAAAACAATGGATTACACAAGGCAGTTACGGTCTTCTTACATAGCCCCTTATCACACCAGCATAGGAAATAAGTGTAAGGTGTGCTAAGGTGAGATAGTCCGAGGGAGGCTCGGCCAACATTGCCCGAGTAGTAATTTCTATCAGTTTGAACTTCTCGCGAAGGCGATTCCTTTCTAGCTTCACACGATGAAGTTCGGCTTGGGTTTGGTCCATAGCAAAGCCCAATGGTGCTACCTCCTTCCCAAGTTCTGTTAGATGGGATTCGATCGGTCCAAGACTACTAGGTGAGGCCATCAAATCTTCTTTCTATAATAATTAACCCAGATTACTTATATTTAGAGACAATAATCAAAACATTTTGTTCACGGTGGTCATATTGACCGATGGTCATATAACACTCAAAAACCAATGTCCCATTTTAATTATAATCATGTTTATCAAATAAAACATTTTTGTTGAGTATAAAAATAAAATAAAACAACACATGAAATTTGGAAACAAGATTTATTCAAAATTTCGGGCCGTTACAATCTTCCCCCCTTAAGAAATTGCGTCCTCGCAATTTTAAAAAAATTGGGTTTTGAAATTACATTGAAAGTCCCACATCGGAAAAAGAGTTCGTGACACCATTACTTTAAAAGAAAGAAAATGAAGTACAAAGGCCACCCGAGTTTACTCATACTAGGATTCCATGTAGAAAACATGGACATGGAGGAGAAAACAAAGGGTCACGTCCTAAAGGAGAGTGATAGAAAACATGATTAGGAGGAAGTTAACCACCAGAAAATCCCAAAATTATGATGTGTGCAAGCGGTCTTTGATTACCTAGTAGGAAACGTAAACCAACAACGTTTTTGTTTTACGTTCCTTTTCATAACTTTGAGGAATTCATTTACAACATAGAACAAAAACATAAGGAAATATATCTACCTTCATGTAGAGTTTCATCCTTTAAACTGTTTCTACCCAAAACTAATCTTTTCTCTAAACTATGAGCATTCAAAACTACTTGGTCTCATCAAAACACAAGAATCATCTTCTAGAGAATCACATAATCCACAAAAGATTAACTATCTATTTATTTTATCTTTAAACATTATCCCAAAAACCAAAAGGGTAAGGTAAGATAACTCTTCAAAAAGAAAGAATCCCATAGGAATGGAAACTACTTTTAAATATTAAAAGTTTCATGGTACTACCCAAAGTTCATCATAGTCCATTCCATAAATAACGGTCCTTAAAATTCCTCAAAATAAACCAAACTAAGATTGAAACCCAAATACAAGAAGGATTTGATAACATAGTCTTCCAAAATAAACTTCATTGTTCATCTCCAAACAACATCAACCACTCCTAACATCTTATAACAAAAGTATCTAACCTAAACATATTTAACCCAAGATAGGTTAATCATTCCCATACGTAACGTAAATTACTATAAGTCCACCTTAAATTCATCGATTCTCCAAATATAAGTCAACCTTACTCCTCAATGAAAATACCGTTGTAATCTATTTACCTTGATCATATAGGGTCCCCAAAATAGTGAACGTCTTCCAAAATAAAAATCATATTTTAATCCCCTAATCATCTCTGTCATATTAATACGGAAATCGTAGCATTTCCTATCACATTGGTTGTTGAGACATGTTCTTCCATTTCCCGCCATTAACTAGGAAAAGAAACTATAATTAGGGGCTTAAATACATAGCCAATAATAATGAAAATAAACTTAAAGCATATAAGGATAACTTGTAGTTGAAAAGTATACCCTAACTTGTGATCCCCTAGGTTCCCATATAGGTTATCCATGATCATATATTCTTATGTGAATCTTCATTTTATTTTATCTTTGTTCCTTTAACAATGGTTCATTCTAAGCTTATGAATTTTCCAAAGCATATCCCCCGGGAGTGTCGTAACCAAGAGTGCAGCAAGGCCTGTTGTCTTGTACCAGTTCCCGTTCGAGTCTAGCTCAAAGCGGTGTTTTCGGGTTTTACCCCTATGTACATCTGTGCCAGAGCCACCTCTACCTGCTCGTATCCAGACATGGATGTATTTGCTTGGCAACCCCTTACTCAATACTCACCAAAATACCAGGAATATTTCCTATATTTTAACTTTTCTATAGGCTTCTTCCTAAAGTTTTCATATCCTAATTTCCACAAATAAATAAACCATCCTTTGATACCAACTATGGCATCCCTCCTTTATCACATAAACATTCATTACATTTTACAAAACCGAGGATCTTTAAGGTTTAGTGTTTTGGAAACCAGGAACTTAAAACATGAAAACAACATAAAGAATTCTTCTTAAACACTTGAAAGGATTCTCCTCAAGTTCATCCTAGGTTCATTACTGCATCTCATAACCTGGGAACACACATCAAAAGAAGGGGTGAGAAGAAGGCCCAGTAAGGGAAACAAGTGAAATATTTTACATATGAACTTGAGATACATCAATAAAGTCATGAAAAGAACATTAAGGCATGAAAATGAAATCATGTGGCATATCATAATAAAAATAAAACTTTTTCATAACTTGAAGATTTGGCTACATCATTTAACATAGACAATCATGAACATATCACCAAGGTCCATCCCCAAGGTGTCATTTGAAAATTACCTAGGTTATTCACCAAGGTATAGTGAAAATTGTAATCTCTAGTGGTTACATCATTAACCAATGCATTGGAGCGCTATCAAGGCGCACCCTTAAATTTGCCTTTATTATCATGTGAGACACATATATCATCATCAAACATTTCATAAATAACCCATATAGCATAAAATAAATGGTTTTCATTTCATAATCATAATGTTTAAAAAACTGCTTTAAAGACATGATCCTTACGTCACTTTAAACCCACGGAAAGGGAATGCGGGTCTCATGTATGTAAATACCAGAATTTAAAATAGAACATTTTGAAATATATGTGAATACACTTTTAGAAATAATATCTTTGAGTATTCACTTTATAACATAAAATAATTTTGAGAAAAGAGAGAGGCATTTTGAGACCAAAAATTCTGCAGCATAACGGCTATGTTTCGGGGTTTTAGAAAACATTGAAAAGAGAGGGGACATGGGTCACCCACTCATAAATGATCCATAAAACAGTAGGGGAACGGAATAAGAAGGATATATGGACATGTTAATGAAATTTTGAGGACATACCATTTGAAATGAAAAACATGTAAGGAAGACAAAAATTAGATTTCTCTTATGAAAATTCGGCAGCCTAACGGCGTCACTTAAACTTCAAAAAATGAATTGACAAGATCAAATAGGGTCTCTCATCATATGATCATAAGAGATCAGTATGATAGATATAGATATAATACCACAACATAATAAAAAGGGAACTTGAAAGACTTGATATGAAAATCGAACTTGAAAAATGAGAAGGGTGAAAGGATCCCTTAAAAATTCGGCAGCCTAACGGCGCCACTTGAAACTTCAAAATACTGAATTGAAGAGATCAAATGGGATTTCTCATCATATGAAAATAAGATTCCAGTATGATAGTTATAGAGATCATACCCCAACATAACAAAAAGGAACTTGAAGGAATTGACATAAAAGTAGAACTTCAAAACGAGAAGGGTGAAGAACCACTTAAAAATTCGGCAGCCTAACGGCGCAACTTAAAACTTCAAAATACTGAATTGAAGAGATCAAGTGGGGTCTCTCATCATATGATCATGAAAGATCAGTATGATAAATTTATAGATCATACCCCAACATAATAAAAATGAACTTGAAATACTTTACATGAAAATAGATCTTGAAAAATGAGAAGGGAGAAAGAATCTGTTACAAAAATTTCGGCAGCCTAACGGCGCCACTTAAAACATCATAAAACGAAATAATGAGAGTAAGAGGGGATATCTCATTATATGAACATAAAAAGGGCAGTAAGAGGAGTATAAAATAACATCCTCCAACATAAGAACATGGAGCATAAAAGGAATGACATAAAAGAGAACACTTGAAAAGAAAGGGAGGGGTCGGATCCCTTACCTTAAAATGTAACTCTTAAACCTCGAAGGATGGGACCTTGAGGGCTTGGGGGCACCTTGTTAGGACTCCATGGGAGGTAATGAGACCAGAACATCGTTGGGGAAGAGTGGGGAGTCGAATGGATGAGAGGAGGGCTTGGTATTTATAGGGAAAGTGAGGGGACAAGGCATTAATGGCCAAGAGATACCTCACATGTGCTTTTCTCAAACCCATGTGCTCTCCCTTGGCATTTATCATGGAGTTAGGCCACATGGGGCCCCCAAAACAATAATTCATCACCCTTGGCTGTCCAACCTTTAAAAGATCTCATGACATCATCATGACACAGTTATGATGTCATCAAACATACCGAAACCCTAAAACTGCATTTTTACTATTCACTGAAAAATTCATCTTTCTCAGAAAAATCCCAAAATTTCACCTTAACTAAATATCGATGCTATAATTACATTTATGAACTCCATTTTATAAAAATAATTTTCTAAATATTTTTAATTTAATTTTTAAATACAATCACTATTCATCGAGAATTCATTTTTTTTCAGAAAAATCCCCAAAAATTACCATAACATAATATCAATGCTCTGAGTTCAAAAATAAAGTCCTTTTTATAAAAATAATTTTCTAATTATTTTTAATTAAATTTTTAATTAAAAAACACTATTCACCTGAAAAACTAATACTTGAATAATAATTTATGAAACCATTATTTAACCATTTTATTGAATCACATTACTTAATCAAGGTGCCTATATTATTTTAAAACTTTCTTAAAGTGAGATTACTAATCCATTTGGTCATATTACTAATCCTAATCATAAAATCACTATTCATAATTTACTATTCATCAAAAATCATGTTGATCTTATTAGACTCTAAATTTCGTACTGAACATAATTATAGAAGACCATTTTTTGAGAATCATTACATATTTTTATTTATTTAAGGTTTACATAAACATTTTTAAAATATCCTTTTTCTAAACTTCATCAAAAATATGCATACAATATTTATCCGGTCATTTGAAAATTCATAAACATCATCTTAAGAAGAAATCCCAATTTTTATTGAAAACAATGGATTACACAAGGCAGTTACGGTCTTCTTACATAGCCCCTTATCACACCAGCATAGGACATAAGTGTAAGGTGTGCTAAGGTGAGAGAGTCTGAGGGAGGCTCGTCCAACATTGCCCGAGTAGTAATTTCTATCAGTTTGAACTACTCGCGAAGGCGATTCCGTTCTAGCTTCACACGATGAAGTTCGGCTTGGGTTTGGTCCAGAGCAAAGCCCAATGGTGCTACCTCCTTCCCAAGTTCTGTTAGATGGGATTCGATCGGTCCAAGACTACTAGGTGAGGCCATCAAATCTTCTTTCTATAATAATTAAGCAAGATTACTTATATTTAGAGACAATAATCAAAACATTTTGTTCACGGTGGGCATATTGACCGATGGTCATATAACACTCAAAAACCAATGGTCCCATTTTAATTATAATCATGTTTATCAAATAAAACATTTTTGTTGAGTATAAAAATAAAATAAAACAACACATGAAATTAGGAAACAAGATTTATTCAAAATTTCGGGCCGTTACATTTCCCCAAATTCCAGAGGCTGCTTGGCCTTGGGTGTGTTAGTGGGGAAACTATTCCATCATTTGCAGATTACACAGCGGAAGAATAATAAACATATAGTAGCGAAAGCAGTAATAAACAACAATATAAAAGTGGAAAACTAAATCAGCAAAGTGGAGCACATATGTATATAAGAAATGATGCATAATACATAACTAGGAAAGTAGTCAAACAAGTCACAATGCTGGAAATCTCTATAGTACCAAAACAAGTACAAAATAAAAGTAAACAGCTCCTTAGAATCGCGAGCCAAATCTCGGTCCCATGCTCTCCTGCTCCACGAAATCAAGTTCCAGAAGTCGAAGGGCGCTTGCCCTTGTCTATACCTGCAACAACATAGTCTTCTTGGGCCCAAAAGCATGGCCCAAACAGGGTGTGAGATAAAATCCCAGTAGGAAATCACCCGATGATCTGTGCCTAACAGTCAGTGAGTATATGGCAGGTAAAAGTACAATAAGTAGTAAACAGCAACAGCAATCAGAAGGCAGTAAACAGTAAACAGTAAAATAGGATGATACAACATCAGTCAAACCACAACCAACAACAGCAGTGAAGCACAAAGCTAACAAACAGGAAACCCTATGGTAAGTACTCATATCCATCCCCTCTAGTCCTATCCAATAAGTACAACAACCCTCTGGGCAGTGCACTCATCCTAACCCCTCTGGCTTGGTTATATGCATTTATGAGACTCTCTGTGAAACTCACTCGGTCTATCCCTTATAGTCTATAGCACTAGGTTCTCTCAGCCCTGTGCTGGTCAGTTCATAATAATTCTATAAGGCTAAAGTACAGCTATACAGCTACTTGACTAAGCAAAGTACACCTATAGAGCTACTTAGTTAAACAATCTACAATGCAACAAGCATGTAATGAATTTCACTTCAACCGATAACTGCAAGACACGAAAACAGGTGTAGCATCCAAAGGCAAATGAGACCCAAAGGTCATAAATAGAACAAATTAAGGAAAATAAATCCAAGAACAACAAAATATCCCCTAACATGGTCAAATTACCTCTACACAAGCATACATGCAAGGCAGGAAAACAATAAGGGAAAAAAAGGTAAACACGCGATACCATGTTCACGGGTATCGGTGGAAATTCGCACATAAACTCAAGGACTTTGAACGGTAAGGCACAGACCACCTACCTCGATCCAAAGATATCTATATACTTGAACCACGATGGATGATCCTCCCCAGAACATTGTATACATGAGGAAACGCACAAAACATTCAACCTTAGATAACTTTAGAAGGAGGAAGAATTGGAAAACAAGGTTCAAGAAGAAGGAAGAACTCACCACTGCACTTCCAACGCAATCGACTGTGCTCAAATCGGATATCGGACAGAGCGGTGGGAGCTCGGAGAAGATTTGTCCATACAGGTCGCTCTCTAATGAACCAGACCTAGAAGAAGTAAAATAATGTGATGAGGCGTGACCCCGGTCCTTTTAGTGAGAATAAAAAGTACACGCCGTATAGTGGGTTTTTCCATACTCCTCCAAAATCGGCCTCCACGTCACCCCTACACACCGTGTGTGTGGCCCGGGCACGGCCATCACACAGCTTCGAGCTGGAGAAGAGTACATGGCGTGTACTCGGAAAGTACACGGTGTGTACTTCGAAATTTTCCAGAAATTCCAAAAATTCTCAAAACTCCAGAAAGGGAAAGACATACCTGAAACAAAGATCTGGGTTCTTATAACTCATATGTAGGAATTATTTTATATTATAACATTTAATTATTTCAATTCTTCTTCATTGGTTAAAAAATGGTTCTACACATGGAAATGACACCTCGTGTCATGGGTATCTATAAACCCCTTAGATAGTGGGAGTATGGAGGTTTAAATTTCCTATTATGTTCCATTACCATTGATGTTGTGAAGTTTTTCTAGGATTTTATGGTCCTAGAGTTGGATGTTATTGATTTATTCTTTAGTATGGAATGGTTGGTGGGGTTTAAATCTTATATCGACTACTACTAATGGTAGGTGACATTTAAATATTCAGATGGAACACATCACATATTCAATGTGGATTTGGACACAAATTCTAGAAGAGAATGAACTTTTGTGACAATGGATGGTACCATATATGGCTAGCTGGACTTAATGACCTTTGTAGCTACTGAAAAATAATAAAGGAGACGCTTTTATGAATAGAGGATCTATACCCAAATTTATTTCCCAATGAGTTCTTTAGGCTACCACCTGAGGGGGAAATAATTTTTTCCATCAATATATTATAGATAACAATCCTTGTTTCACTACCATCTTATAGAATTGCTCTAATTTAGTTTTAATAATTAATAGTCTAGCTATAAGTGGTTGAAATTATAGGATTTATCATACTGAGTATATTTTCTTGGGCAACACAAGTGTCACTCATAAGGATGTTAGATGCTACTCCCTTCTTTATGTGTAGAATATTTTCTGTTAAATGTTGTTATGGTTAAAAATTGGTGTCCCCTTACATAAATAGATGATCTGTTTAATCAATTGAATGGAGGCAAGTGTTTCTATAAAATTGATCGATGCTACAAATATCATCAGTTGAGTGTCCTAGGAGAGGATATTGTGAATACATCATTTTGATATCACTATGTACATTATGAATATATCATTTTTTCCTTTTAGTCTGATGAATGAACCAATATTTTTCATGGAATTTATGAATTGTATCTTATACAGGAACCTCAACTCCTTTTTGATTATTCTTCTGATTTTTTTCTAGTATAATCATGAAATAGGAATGATCATGATGACCACATGGAAATTTTCTTAAGTAAATTGAGAAAGTATTTTTTGTATTCTTATTTTTCAAAGATATAATTATGGAACTAAGAAGGTTATTTCCTAAGTCATGTCATTTTTGAAGATGTAATATTAGTTTACCCTATGAAGATAGAAGTCATAGTCTATTAGAAGTCACTAAACAATTTTTTTGATAAACGCATTTTCATGGGAATATCATGGTATTATCACTACTTCATTTTGTATTTCTGGAGATTTTTTCCCCATTAAATCCTCTAAAAAGAAAATGTGTTCTATTTGTAGGGATATCTAAATGTTAGAAATTATTTTTGGAACATCAATTTTATCTCACCTCCACACCCATTATAATATTTCATGAAACACAATAACATTTATGTGGTGTATTATGATATGTAAGGATCTGGTCTTGCTTGTGTTGTCATATAGGGAAATCATATTGTGGCATATGGTTCCTGTCATCTATGTGTTCATTAGAAGAATCATCATACACATGGGCTATAACTATCTGAAGTAGTCAATTCATTAATGACTTGAAGGCATTATCTATTTGGATAAAAATTCATTGGTTCGACTAACAATAAGAGTTTTAAATAAATATTTTATAAAAAAGTCATGAAAATAAGAAAATGAAGATAGATGGAGTACCTTCATATGATGATCAATTTTATCTACGTATACACACCCAGTAATGATAATTATGTAGTAGTTTCATTGTGTTGGAAATAATACAAAAAAGTGGTCAGAGAATCTTGTGAACAATGGAATTTTATTAGAATGATCACTAATATGTATTTTTATTTTCATTCATAGGGGGTGGATGTATTTTTTATTCTTTTCAGTGTTGTTTTAGACTTAGTAATCTTGTTAAAAGAATCTGAGATAGATTATTCTGATTGTATCACTATAGAGTTGAACCTAAATGGTTATGAGTCTTTTAATGACTGGTTAGATGATACAAAATCTCTTTTATACATTTAAAATTGAATTTAAGTTACTCAGTCTTATGAGTAATAGTTTATTTCAGTGTATCACCATTCAAAATGGGACATTCATCTAGGTGCCAGAAAATGTAAAAAAAATTTAAAGATAGTTTTTGTTACTTAGGTATCGAATATAATATTTCATATTTTTTTATGAAGTGTATGATATGTTACCAGGTAGAGGTTTAAAACAAAAATCTATCTTATATGTTGTAGTCTATGACAATACCTATATGGAAGCAAGAGAATATTGTGATGGGTTTTTTCATATGCCTATTTATAATGTTATGGAAACATGATTCTATGTGGGAAGTAGTGGGATGACTTACTATGTTAGCAGAATTTATCCATATCGAATAATTTGACATAATAGAGTACCTTGTAAAATTGTGTGTCAATAAAGTAGTCATATTAAATGGAGTTTTATCTTAGATTATATCTGATAGATATCCTCATTTCTCTTATCAAATTTTTATATTATTACTATAGGATCTTGGAATCCAATTGACTATGAGAACATAATATCATCCATAGGTAGATGGATAGTTGAACACACAATCCATACATTGGATGATATGCTTGTAGATTATTTCATGGACATTAGTGGCTCTTGGGAGGATCATATTACCTTGGTTGAATTGTCCAGTAATAATAGTTTCCATGAGACAATACATATGGACATGTTTCTGTATTTTTATGGCCACCATTTTAATTAACATTTATATTGGGTGGAAATAATAGTGACATATTTGATTGGAATAAGTCTTATATGGGATACTCTGATGAAAATCCAAATTACTTAGGAATAGATGTATGTGGCTCATAGTAGACCAAATTCATATGAAAATAATTTTAGCTGATAAATATATAATGATTTTGGTTGCAATTTGTTCTTGAAATTTTCACTGAAACATCCAGATTGATGGTTGGGGAAATAATGGATGTTAACTCCATGTCATGTGGGAAAATTTTTGGTGATGAAATTTATTGGCATTGTTGCATATCAGTTAGCATTAGAGACAAGATTTGGGGTTTTTCATAATGTCATCCATGTATCTCAACTGAAAACATATAATCACAATTCAAATTTTGAGATCATTTGGGATCATGTTACTCTTGATTTGGGTTTTATATTCATCAATGAACGATTTAGGGATAGATAAGAAAATATCCTTCAAGGAATATCTATTTTCGTGGTGTATATCTTATGGAATAATGGTTAGGTTCAAGAGGAAACATGGGAATGGGAAATGATTATGTAGGTGTAATAGGCTACCTTTTTCAAGGGAATTTTTGACATACGGCTTCTCAATTATGTAAATCCAAAAGGTGGCAAGAATTTAGAATCATATGTTTGGGCTACTATATCATTTTATACATTTGTTATTATGTTTGAAGATGATGGGATAGTTTACATGATGTGTATATGGGAAGGAAAACACATAAAAAATGCAAAAGTACAGATTCACATCGGGAATGGTGGCTTCGTAATGTGAATCTTCCCTAGGCATAGGTCTTAAATTCATAATTCACGTAATGAATATCCAAGTCCTAGTTAGTTTTTTTGAGTAAAAGTTGGATTCATTAAAAATGAAGAAGTACAAGTGCGAAGCCATAACGGAAAGTAGTCCAGCCAAAGCTGGTCGTCATCAAGAGGGCCAGTGGCCGCCATCTGATGGGAAGCATTGTTCCCTTCCCTTCTGATGAAGGAGAAGGTGCAGGATGAGAAACAGTGACGGAGAGAGTTGATTTTCTAGATGAGGGGGCCAAAAGATTGAAGGACATCATCATTGTGGTTGATGGCACTGATAATAGTGAGACAGTCCGACTCAAGGTGGATTTTATCCCATCCATGATCTTTGGAAAACATCATATCGACGAGGATGGAAGCAGCTTCAGCAATAATGGTCTCCCAAAGAGTGTGATGGGATTCTTGTTTGGCTGTAATGATTTGACCCAAATGATCCTGGACCAGCAGACCAAGGCCGACAGGACCATCCTTGGGGAGAGACTCATCCACATTAATCTCAAGGATCCCTTCCGGTGGCAAACACCAATGGGAAGAAGGGGGAAGGGATCCAAAGGGCTTCTATTGTCCAGAGTGATGTTGTCAGCCCTCAATCCAGGATGATGCATGTTCAATCCAGAGATTAGGAGACTTGATGACATGGTTGAACACAGCATCATTACGATGAACCCAAATCATCCAGGCCATGATGCAAAGTGAACCCACAATAGTCGGCAAAGAGGAAGAGCACCAACTCCTCAGGAGTGATGGTAGGTCAGAGGCCAAATCTAGTGAATTATCTGCGAATGATCCCCATTTGTTCTGAATCTCCTTTTCCCTCGGACATTGGATGATAGCGTGGAGGGGAGATTCTGGGACGTCCGGGCAGAAGGGGCAGAACATGTCATTGGAAAAGTGTCGGAAGTCAAGGAGGCTCATGGTAGGGAGGATGCCCGAGCACACCTGTCACCAAATGTGGTGGATTTTTGTGGGGACATTGATCTTCCACACAAAATCCCATGGCCCCCCTTCCCTTTCGTCTGACTGAGTACAAAGAGTGAGCTGATATCTGGATTTCATCATATAGGCTCCCAAGATGTCATTGATCCAAAAGGGGTGGTTGGGGCCTACATCTGGAACACAGGGGATACTCTGGATAGTCCTTCTGCCTCTTTCATTGAACCAAGAGTGAATCTTTTTTCATGCACCACCCATTCCCATGATCAGCAAAAAGGAACTAGATGGTGGCACCTTCAAGACCTAGTTGGGCTGGGGATGATGCCTACATGTTGTCCTTATTAATTAGTCAGGGATTCATCTAGATATAAACAGATGACACATTCCCAATCCTCCAACCCATCTCTCTTGCCAAAAGTCTTTGGGAGCCCTAGATAATTCCCCAGAGGAAGCTGGGTTGGGGGCCAAGAGAGGAATCCTACAAGTCCTTGTGGGGGAAGTATTTAGCATAGAGAACTCGCACACAGAGAGAGGATGGGTGGTTAATAAGGCACCATCATTTCTTTGCCAACAGTGCATCATTAAAGTGAAATAGGTCCCGAAAAACCATTCCTCCCTCAGATTTTGGCTGTCAGTGACTTTTCCAGGAGATCCAGTGGGTTTTATTCCTTCCATTGTTATGTCCCCACTAGAATTTTGTTGTGCGTGAGTGGATCTGGTTGACAACAATAGCAGGGAGCATAAACAGATACATAAAGTAGCTGGGAATAGATTATAGGGCATCCTATATGAGGATTTCCTTAGCGGCTTTGGAGATTCTTTTTGGGGTCCATCCTTGGATTTTTGTTCTCTATCCTATCATGTAAAGACTAGTAAATTTCAAGGAATTTTTTTTTCTTAATTTTCTTAATAATTTTACAAGAGCACAGTTTCTGACGGCACCTGATTCCGAAGCCCGGTGTGCCCAGAATCATTTTCTGAAGTTTTGCTCGGGTACGTTCAGTGAACAAACGAGCGGGTTTTTCTAACTTTTGAACTGGTGCTCAGAATCAAATTTCGAGGGCACCGATGGAATCGCAGCACCGGTAATTGCTTAGAAACACCTCTTCCAGAGTTGCATTTGCTATGGTGTGGTTTATAATTTTTGGGGTTAAGTTAAGGAATAAAATTAAAGTGGTGAAACCGATTTTTCTTTTATTTTACCTAACTTAAGTTAAGTGGATGATGTGGGACCCACAATATCCTACCCACTTGGTAGGATATTTGTGAGTTGGGGCCCACACGAGCCCCACCATTTCTTTTCTTCCTAAACCCCCTCCTTTAATTAAGAAACGCACAAGCACCCCCTTCATAATGAATTCAACCCTTTCGTTTAATCTGGTTAATAAACGCCTCATAAATTTGGGCGGTTAAATCGTTGTAATTAATTAAATTAATTGTTTGTTTCATTTTTGAATTTTAAAATGCATCGCTTGAGAAATAGAATAAGATAACTCTTTTTTTATTAGGCATGTTGTGTTGAGAGGGGATTGGGAGAAAGTGGGGAGGCTTGAAGATCTTCATCTTCTTCATCGAAGAACGTGAAGAACATGAAGAACACGAAGAACACACCGATCTCTGATGAAGAATGCCGAATCCTCAAAGATCGACTACGCGATGCCATATACCACGACGCCAACGTTCCTTCTTCCACGACGCCTTCTTCTGCGACGTGCTTTTCTGTGACGAACCCTCGCTCAACGACGCTTGAGGTAGGGGTTTTGGTTCAATCAAATATTGTGATTTATATCATCGGCATGTGTTTAAAATTTGTCGGAAGCCTTTTTAAACCGATAACGCGGTGGGTGCGGACCAACGAACAAGTCCAAACCCACCGTCTCTTTGTTCTTGGTGTGCGGATCAGTGGGTGATCATGAATTAGGCCGCACAGGTGTTGTGTCGTCTTCGCAGTGAAGAATCGGTCCCGGGAGGGCCGTTGGCGAAGACGGCAGGCAAAACCGACCACCAGAGCTCGTCCGGTGGTCCGCGAAAAGCACCGCCGGCGCGCATCGCCGGCATAGCGGCGCCGGCAGCCAGAGGCGGCGGCTGGCACCGGCCAGCCGCCAGGAGGCGGTGGCAGGCTGCTGGTCCCGCGACCACGCGGAACCGAGGGAAGCGGGACGTGGCGCTCGGCCGCGTCCATTGACATGGAGCGGCCCCCCATGGGGGCCGCGGTTACCAGTTGGCGGGGGGCAGTGTGCCAACCCTCATCCCCATCCGCTCGGCCAAAAAGGTCGGGCCGCTTGGCCCCGGCCAGCGCGCCAGGCCGCGCCTAAGCGGGCCGGACCCGGACCCGATTCGGGTCGACCTGGTTCAGGCCGACCTAGGGGGTCTCGGGCCAGGTCGGCCCAGGCCCGAAACCCCCACTTCCGGACCCCTTTCGGTCTTTTGCCCATAACTTGGGCTACGGACCTTCGATCGACACACCGTCAGTTGCATAATGATCCTTGGATCGATTTGGTACTTTAAGTATATTAAACTCAAAGTTTCGGAGTACTTTGGGTTCGACCGGGTTGGTTCGTACACGAAACCAACCGGGCCCTCGGAGTGGAAACGCTCATAACTTGAGCTCTGGACGTCTGATTGACGTGTCGTTGACTTTGATGGTTTCCTCTATGTGAGACGGAACTTTTGTCTTACTCCGCTCGAGGTTTGGATGCAGTTGGAGTACGGTCAGGTTGGTTTTGACTTAAAAACCAACCGGGCCCCTGGGACGAAAAAGCCAATAACTCTCAGACTGGGCGTCCGATTGACGCGCCGTCTGTGACGTTGAGTTCCTGTTGAAGATACGGAACTTTTGGATACATCAACTCCGGACTATGTGTCCGTTGATGTATCAGCCTTTCGGCTTGTAGAGCGGACCCTCCCGAATGAGCTTGCTGTGTGTGGGAACCCTAGAGCTGGCTGCGACTGCGACGACGATGACGACTGTGCAGAAATCCTCCGTGGATTCGACGGCGACGACTACAACACTCAGCAATCCTACATGGATCAGTGCTACCGATCCTGTGTGGGTCAGATCCTCTGTGGGTCAGAGCTCAGTGGTCCTATATGGGCCAGTGCCTACAGATCCTGTGTGGGTCCGATCCTGTGTGGGTCATTGTGGGGGTTAGTTACCTATCGATCATTAGTGGGTCAGATCCTTTGTGGGTCATTGCGGGGGTTCGTACCTATCGATCCTTTGTGGGTTTGATGGCTTAGATGAATCAGTGGCTACATCTGATCATCTCTATCATCATACGAAGAATTATACCTATGTGAGCTGAGTCTTGATTTTCAATCCTTATCTTCGATAAGTTTGACTTGATATCCTGTGTGGATTACATTATGCTTTCCTTTGTGGATTTGGTTGTGTTTTCCTGTGTGGACTGGGTTGTACTTGGGCTTGGATGTTGGAGCCGAACGAGAATTGATGAATTAGGTATATGTATGGGTATATACCTAAGTAGTGTTGGATGTTACTTCGTGATTGTATCTTTCCTTTGTGGATTATTCTTTCTGGATTTTGGGAGACCTTCGGGGGTCTCGGGATCCCTACTGAGTAGCTTATACTCACCCCTGCACGGGCTATGCCCACACTACGTTGTGTTGTTTGCAGACGATGGACAGCACTAATCATGGTTGAGGCTTGAGAAGCAGGACGGTACCTGGAGGTGGACCACTGGGCGGGACGTACTCAGAGCGGACGGCTGGACCCAAGGTGCTTTGGAGGCTATTTGTACCCACCCTTTAGGTGGGACTTCCAGTGGACGGCTGGACGTTGCGACTTTACTTTCAGTTGTTGTTTTCACTTTCTAGTTTTACTTTACTTTCAATTTGGGTTTGTATTCCGGCCCACTTACTTTTCCGCACTTACTGTTGTACGTAGTTTTAACTTAGTGTTTACTTCTGCTGGCTTGCTCTGTGGTGTTTGTTACTTTACAATGGCAATGCCTTCCCTTTTTATCGGGAATTACGCCTTGGTGCTAGTCGCCAGCCCCTGGCCTATGGAAGGCGGGCTTGGGGTAGTCACGGCACGGGCCCCGAGGATGGGTCGTGACAAATTGTTATCAGAGGAGTTCGGTTCTACCGCAGAACTCAGGACTCTGATATTTTCTATGTGAAGCAATAGTGTTAAGAGTATTGAGTATGTTTATCAGTCCAGAGAGTCCAGTGTTGGTGTGGCGGCCGACGTATCCGTACACCAGGACCCTGACTTCTGATTTCCAACTTAATGCACGAAAACATTGATTGCGTGTGTGTTTCAAGTTTTCTTTGTGATTACTTTGTGTCAGCTCACTAGGTATACTGTTTGACCGTGGCACACCTGTTTCATTTCAGGATGGCCCCACGACGGTAGCCAGCTAGGGTTCTTAGCATTGTGCGTCAAGACAGCCCACCGAGCGACGAGGTCTCGGTACCGGGCCCTTTGATAGCAGAGGCACCGGCAGTACCTCTACCCGTGGAGCCACCGATGCTACCATCCCCAGCGGCTGACGATGCATGTCGCCTTAGTGCACTGCACAAGTTTCAGCGCTAGTGACCGCCGAGGTTCTGTGGGGAGACGGACCCTCAGGCAGCCGAGGATTGGCTGGAGGTAGTTGTACGAGTTTTGAGGTTAGTAAGGACACTAGCAGACCTCATGGTGATCCTCACAGTGAGCCTCATGCACGCGGTAGCACGCAGATGGTGGAGCTTGATGCTCCAGGTGCATGACGAGGCATCTCTCCTCTGGATTGACTTTTTGAGCCTCTTCCGCTCAGATTTCGTCCCAGCCACCCTCCGTGTGGTGCGCATTCAGGAGCTTCTACAGCTATGGCAGGGCAGCTTGACGGTCACCCAGTACTCTGCGAGATTTACCGATCTCTCACTCTATTCGACAGACATGATACGGGACCAATTCTTCGGGGCCCGGACCTTTGAGCAGGGATTGAGGCATGAGATCAGGGCATCACTGATCTCCCTTAGCATTCCGACTCAGGCAGGGGTACTGGAGTGAGCCCCTCTGACCGAGAGCTTCCTTGCTGAGCCTACATCAGTAGCGAGACCTACCACAGGGCGGCACGTAGCAGAGTCTTCTGCAGCAGGCAGTCGACGGATGACTCATGGGTCCAGGCAGACCAGACCCTCAGGCAGACGACCTCAGGACACTGGCTCAGCGGTGCAGGGAACACAGTGCGGATCCAATCTTTCGAGAGGCAGACAGTGCTACCCATGCGGCGGGCAGGGCCACATGGCTCGTGACTGCCCGACCCACCGTACCGAGGAGCAGCAGACGGTTGAGGGGCCACCTAGGAAAAGGCAGAGGGTCGACAGTGGTGGTTTGCAGGGATCATTTGGACGAGGCATAGGAGCTGGCCGAGCAGCAGGTGGTGGGAGACGCTTTGAGGCTCTACCACCACCACCACCAAGAGGTCCTCCCCAACCACAGGGAGCTGGCGGGTAGAGACAGGCGCAGCTTCAGGCAGCGGAGGCCTACGACCATGGCGCGCCTGAGATGATTCGAGGTACTATCTGTGTCTATTCCACCCTTGATTCAGTTCTTATAGACACAGGAGCGAGTCATTATTTCATAGTCTTTGCCCTTGTTCGGAGCTCGGAGATTCCGACAGAGCCGTTGGCTCGATCCTTATGGCTAGAGACTCCTACAGGAGTAGACTCGACGATTACGCACTGGTGCTGGCAGTGTGAGCTTAATCTAAGAGGTGAGAGCTTCGGCTGGGATCTTCTAGTAGCGGCGTTGAGGCCTTACGATGTCATTTTGGGCATGGATTGGTTATCTACAGTCCATGCTCATATTGACTGTATTAGGCGCAAGGTGCGATGTGTACGCACCGACGGGAGCAGGTTCACCTTCACCGGCGAGAAGGGATCCTTCGCAGCACAAGATGGACTCACGCAGAGGAGAGGACAGCCCATCACTCATCAGTTGGCTAGCCTCATCCTAGGAGCAGTTGACGTGCGGAGTCCTGGTTTTCCTGTAGTGGTGGATCAGTATGCGGACATTTTCCCTGATGACGTCCCAGGGCTACCTCCTCGCATAGAGGTAGACTTTCATATTGACCTGTACCCCGGGACAGCCCTGATATCCACCCTAGAATATCGGATGGCACCCGCTGAGCTTCGAGAGCTACGGGTACAGTTTGGGGACTTGCAGGGAAAGGGATTTATCTGACCTAGTGTTTCACCCTGGGCTTCCCCAATATTGTTCACCAAGAAGGTGGACAGGAGCTTGAGACTGTGTGTCGACTATCGTCACCTGAACCAGGTGACAGTGAGGAACAAGTATCCGCTACCAAGGATTGATGACCTCTTCGATCAGTTCAAGGGAGCATAGTGGTTCTCGAAGATAGACCCCAGGTCAGGCTATCATCATCTCAGAGTTCGGGATGAGGACGTGCAGAAGACCTCCTTTAGATGTCTGTATGGCCACTACGAGTTCTTGGTTATGCCATTCGGAGTGACCAATGCTCCAGTAGTGTTCATGGGCCTCATGAATAGGATCTTTCAGCCATACCTTGATCGATTTGTCGTGGTCTTCATTAACGACATTTTAATATACTCGACGACTGAGGAGGAGCACACCTACCACTTGCGGGTTATACTAGACACACTCCGAGAGCACCAGCTTTATAGAAAGCTCACAAAGTGTCAGCTCTGGATACGTGAGGTCCACTTATTGGGACACAACATCTCTGAGGTGGGAGTTGCATTGGATCCTACGAAGATTGAGGCAGTGATTGCTTGGGAGCCACCCAGGAGCGTGACGGAAGTGCGAAGTTTCTTGGGACTAGCTGAATACTATAAGAGATTTGTGCCAGACTTCTCCAGAGTTTCGGTGCCACTCTCAGCTTGGACAAAGAAGGGGAAACCCTTTATATGGTAAGAAAGTTGTCTGCAGAGCTTCCAAGAGCTGAGACAGATATTGACCAGCGCGCCTATCTTGAGGCTACCAGAGGAGGGAGTTGGGTACGTAGTTTACTGCGATGCTTCAGGGACCAGACTCCGATGTGTCCTGATGAAGGAGCGAGCAGTGATTGCCAATGGATCACGTCAGTTGAGGCCGTATGAGCAGAACTACGCTGCCCATGACCTAGAGTTAGCAGTAGTGGTCTTTGCTATGAAGATGTGGAGACACTATCTGATGGCGAGCGCTTTACAGTCTATTCCGACCATCAGAGTCTAAGGTACATCTTCTATCAGAAGGACCTATAACTGAGACAGTGGCGATGGCTCGATTTCTTCAAGGACTATGAATTTGAGATAGTCTATACTCCTGGAAAGGGGAATGTGGTAGCTGATGCACTCAGCAGGAGGACGGTCATTCAGCTACTTGGGGAGGCGACATAGTAGCTAGCCGTTTTGCAGATATCCTTCGTGGATAGAGATGGAGCTGCCTTCCTTCAGTCACTCACAGTCACTCCTCCACTACTGCAGTGGGTCAGAGAGGCAGAGTGGGGGGATGCTGACTGTGAGACGCGACATGTGCAGATATCCTGAGGACAGTCACCTGATGGTTTCTCTATAGGATGGGAGCACGAAGTCCTTCCCAAAGGACGTACCTTGGTACCAGTTTATTTATGGGAGGAGGTGCTGAGAGAGTTTCACACTTCCCCTTTGGCGGTACATCCTAGCGTGGCGAAGATGTACTAGGATCTCAGACGACAGCACTGGTGGCCGGGCATGAAGAAGGTTGTGGCAGAGTTCTTTTCCCGATGCCTCACCTGCCAGCAGGTGAAGGTAGAGCACTAGGTACCAAAAATCTTGGTACATCCCTTAGGGGTCCCAGAGTGTAAGTGGGATGGGATATCTATAGACTTCGTGTCTGGACTTCCACGCACTTCCAGAGGTCACGACTCCATTTGGGTGATTGTCAACCGACTCACCAAGTCGGCCCACTTCTTACCCTTCAGAGAGCAGGGCTCAGTGGAGAGACTGGGACGCCTCTAAGTTTAGGAGATTGTACGGATTCATGGTGAACCATCATCTATCATATCCGATCGAGATTCTCGCTTTACTTCCCGGATCTGGAAGGGGTTACAGGAGGCGTTCGGGACACAGCTACATCTGAGCACCACCTTTCACCCTCAGACAGATGGTCAGACGGAGAGGACCATTCAGCCTCTCGAGGACATGCTCCGTGCATGTGTCCTAGGCTTTGGTCGCAGCTGGGAGGACCACCTACCCTTGGTGGAGTTCACGTACAACAACAGCTTCCACTCCACCATTAGGATGGCACCATACGAGGCATTGTACGACCGACCTTGCAGATCTCCTCTGTGCTGGACAGACCCTGGAGAGTCAGCACTTGTGGGACCGGAGATGGTCTAGGCCATGACAGAGAAGTTCCAGGTCATCCAAGAGCAGATGAGGACAGCTCAGATCCGGCAGAAGTCTTATGCTGATAGGAGGCGGAGGCCACTTGAGTTAGAGGATGGTGACCACATCTTCTTTCGGGTCTCACCTCGGCGTGGATTACTGAGATTTGGCCGAGGCGGAAAGTTGTCTCCACGCTTCATCGGACCATTCCAGGTCCTCAGTAGGATTGGCGAGGTGGCTTATCGCCTGTCTCTACCACCTCAGTTACACCAGGTGCACGATGTCTTCCACATATCCCAGCTGAAGAGATACTTGCACGACCCGACACATATCATTGACCATGGGGAGCTAGACATTGATGATGGGGTGACTTTTGCAGAGGTCCCAGTGGAGATTTAGGATCGACAGGAGAGAGTCCTACATGGACGATCGATTCCTCTAGTGCGCATCAGATGGCAGCACGAGAACCTCCAGGAGAGCACTTAGGAGCGGGAGGCTCAGATGCATGCTCAGTACCCACATTTTTTTCCCTAATTTATGATGTATCTTTACGGGGACGTAAAGCCCTGAGGTTTGAGTGATGTAAAGATCCATAAAATTCAAGTAAATGTTTTTTCTTAATTTTCTTGGGAATTTTACAAGAGCACAGTTTCTTACGGAACCTGATTCCGAGTCCCGGTGTGCCCAGAATCATTTAATGAAGTTTAGCTCGGGTACGTTCAGTGAACGAACGAGCGGGTTTTTCTAACTTCTTAACCGGTGCTCGGAATCGAATTCTGAGGACACCGATGGAATCGCAACGCCGATAATTGTTTAGAAACAGCTCTTCCGGAGTGGTGTTTGCTCGGGTGTGGTTTTTAATTTTTGGGGTTAAGTTAAGGAATAAAATAAAAGTGGTGCAACCAATTTTTATTTTATTTTACTTAACTTAAGTTAAGTGGATGATGTGGGACCCACAATATCCTACCCACTTGTTAGGATATTTTTGAGGTGGGGCCCACATGAGCCCCGTCGTTTATTTTCTTCCTAAACCCCCTCCTTTAATTAAGAAATGCATCAGCACCCCCTTTTTAATGAAGTCAACCCTTGTGTTTAATCTGCTTAATAAACGCCTCATAAATTTGGGCGGTTAAATCATTGAAATTTATTCAATTAATTGTTTGTTTCGTTCTTGAATTTTAAAATGCATGGATTGAGAAATAAAATAAGAGAACTCTTATTTTATTAGACTAGTTGTGTTGAGAGGGGATTAGGAGAAAGAGGGGAGGCTCGAAGATCATCATCTTCTTCGTTGAAGAACGCGAAGAACGCACCGATCTCCTACAAAGAACGCCGAATCCTCGAAGATCGACTATGTGACACCGTGTACCGCGATGCCAATGTTCCTTCTTCTGCAACGCCTTCTTTTGCGATGTGATTTTCCACGACGAACCCTCGCTCGAAGATTCTTGAGGTAGGGGTTTTGGTTCAATCAAATCTTTTGATTTATATCATCGGCATGTGTTTAAAATTTGTCGAAAGCCTTTTTAAACCGCTAACGCGGTGGGTGCGGACCAACGAACAAGTCCGAACCCACCGTCTCTTCATTCTTGGTGTGCGGATCAGCGGGTGATGATGAAGCAGGCTGCAGAGGCGTTTTGTGGTCTTCGTAGTGAAGAACCGGTCCCGGGAGGGCTGTTGGCGAAGACAGCAGGAAAAACCGACCACCAGAGCTCGTCCGGTGGTCCTCAGAAAGCACCACCGATGCGCCTTACCGGCACGGCGGCACCGGCGGCCGAAGGCGGTGGCCGGCACCGGCTGACCGCTAGGAGGTGGGGCCAGGCAGCTGGTCCCGCGACCGCGCGGGACATAGGGAGGCGGGACACGGTGCTCGGCCGCGTCCGTTGACAAGGAGTGGACCCCCATGGGGGTCGCGGTTACCAGCTGGTGGGGGCAGCGAGCCACCCCGAACCCCCATCCACTTAGCCAAAACGACCGAGCTACTGGGCCCCGGCCAGCGCGCAGGGCCGGGCCGCCCAGGCCGGGCCGGGCCGCGCCCAGGCCGGACCGGGCCGCTCCAGCTGGGCCGGGCCGCACCCAAGTGGGTCGGACCCAGACGCGGGTCGGGTTGACCATGTTCGGGCCGACCCAGGGGGTCTCGGGCCGCGTCGGCTCGGGCCCGAAACCCCCACTTCCGGACCCCTTTTTGGTCTTTTGCCCATGACTTGGGCTATGTACCTCCAATCAACGCACCGTCAGTTGCGTAGTGATCCTTGGATCACGATGGTAGTTTCGGTATATTACACTCAAGGTTTCGAAGTACTTTGGGTTCATCCAGGTTGGTTCGTACACAAAACCAACCGGACCCTCGTAGCGGAAATGCTCATAACTTGAGCTCCGGACGTCCGATGGACGTGCCGTCAACTTTTATGGTTTCCTCTAAGTGAGACGGACCTTTTGGCTTACTCCCCTCGAGGTTTTGATGCATTTGGAGTATGGTCGGGTTGGTTTTGACTTAAAAACCAACCGGGCCCCTGGGACGAAAAATCCAATAACTCTCAAATTGGGCGTCCGATTGAGGCACCGTCTGTGACGTTGAGTTCCTGTTGACGATGCGGAACTTTTGGATACATCAACTCCAGACTATGTGTTAGTTCATGTATCAGCCCTTTGGCTGGTGGAGCAGACCCTCCCAAATGAGATTGCTTTGTGCGGGAACCCTAGAGCTGGATGCGACTGCGACGACGTTGAAGAATGTGCAGAAATCCTCTGTGGATTCGACGGCGATGACTACAGCACTCATCAATCCTTCGTGGATCAGTTTTACCAATCCTGTGTGGGTCAGATCTTGTGTGGGTCAGCGCTCAGCGGTCTTGTGTGGGCCAGCGCCTATAGATCCTGTGGGGGTCTGATCATGTGTGGGTCATTGCGGGGGTTAGTTACCTATCGATCCTGTGTGGGTCAGATCCTTTGTGGGTCATTGCGGGGGTTAGTACCTATCGATCCTTTGTGGTTCTGACGGCTTAGATGAATCAATGGATAAATCTGATCATCTCTATCATCATATGAAGAAGTATACCTGTGTGATCTGAGTCTTGATTTTCAATCCTTATCTTTGATAAGTTTGACTTGATATCCTGTGTGGATTACGTTATGCATTCCTTTTTGGATTTGGTTGTGTTTTACTGTGAGGACTAGTTTGTAGTTGGGATCGGATGTTGGAGCCGAATGAGAATTGACGACTTAGGTATATGTATGGGCATATACCTAAGTAGTGTTGGATGTTACTTCGTGATTGTATCTTTCCTTTATGGATTATCCTTTGTGGATTCTGGGAGACCTTCGGGGGTCTCGGTGTCCCTACTGAGTAGCTTATACTCACCCCTGCATGGTCTATGCCCGCACTACATTGTGTTGGTTGCAGACGATGGACAGTGCTGATCATGGTTGAGGCTTGAGGAGTATGACAGTACCTGGAGGTGGACCACTGGGCGGGATGTACTCGGAGCGGACGGCTAGACCAGAGGAGCTGTAGAGGCTATCTTTACCCACCCTTCAGGTGGGACTTCCAATGGATGGCTCGACATTGCGGCTTTACTTTCAGTTGTTGTATTTCCTTTCCAGTTCTACTTTACTTTCAGTTTGGGTTTGTATTCTGGCCCACTTACTTTTCTGCACTTACTGTTGTACCTAGTTTTTACTTAGTGTTTACTTCTTCTTGCTTGCTCTGTGGTGTTTATTACTTTACCAAGGCAATGCCTTCCGTTTTTACCGGGAATTATGCCTTGGTGCTAGTCACCATCCCCTGGCCTATGGATGGTGAGCTTGGGGTAGTCACGGCATGGGCCCCGAGGACAGGTTGTGATATATCAAGCAAAGTTGCGAGGATTTCTTTTTTGGATCAGTTGATCACCATGGGTAGTTCGAGTTAGTTATGATGTGGCCAATACATGTTTTTTTCTCATGGGGTTCTTTCCTCACCCTCTCATTTTCTAGGGATAAATTAGGTTATTTATGGAAATTATATACATCTAGACTCTATTGGAAATGAATCATTGGGGAATTGTTTGTGAAATAAAAAAAGATAGGGTCTCCTACTTCATTATCGTCTTTGATATATTTGGATTGTCTCATGTGGAACCACATATTATGGTGTATGACTGGTTATATGGGTTTTGAATTATATTGATGACATCATTGGGCATTCATCTAAGGGAATTAGAGGAAGAGGTTGATCTAAGGAATGATTTAAGTTCTATTTTGAAAATTTATTTGAGGTAGGTGGATGCTCTACCAAATTATTATTCTAGAATATGTAGGCTTTATTCCTGAGAAATTGTATTTATTCAATAATTTGTAAATTTATTATTGAATAAATTTGGAAAACCCAAATTTGATGTGATTTTAAAATGGTATTTTTGAAAGGTGGATTAATATTGTTTCCAAAAAAGATATATGACATGTAATATTTTAAAATAAGGGTTTTAATTGGTATATTATCATAATTATATTAGTGTAAGTTCATGTTTATATGGTGTGGGTAATGGTCTAAATTAACACTATCAATAAATGATAAACATGATATGGATCAAGGTTGGAAATACCAACATCAAATTGGGTCACCAAGTGATGGCCTGGTGATAGGATCACACACCACTCATGAGTATTGGGAGGTCTATGGTTTTCATGAAAGTGTGTTTTTGTGGATTTGAACATGGGGTGGTCTTTACAAGTAATAAGAACGGATTAAAATCATTTCTTAATTTTTTCTAGAAAAACTGATATAGCTTGTATTAACCATTTATCTTCATCCTACCTAATTTATATAAAGTGTTCTGACTTGATATTGTCCTAGTGTTGTTCCTTAGGAAGTTTTTCAGGAAGTACTAATGAGTGATATACTCACACCTTTTTGGCCACTACGGTTCATTTATATATGTTCAATGTTGTGATAATTATAAGGGGAATTTTTAATAATTCTCTTGTGGTAATCCTTGATTTGATATTTTGGTTGCTAAAGCTAGAGTTGGGGAGTGTCTACATCTTGGTTTAGGATTGTTTCACATTTGTGCCAATGTCATTCTATTAGACGTCTTTGAATTTATCTATTATTTATTTTTCCGACATACAATGATATTGTTCTATATTAGGATTTCATGGAGTTATTTTATTAACTATTCATGAATTATGTAGTTGGTTTTATTATATTATTTCTTTTAAATAGGTTTTTTGTTTTTCTAGGAAAATATTCCCCCATTTGTTTTCTAAGACCTTGGAATTTATTTCCAAACTTTAGTGTCTTGGGAACATCACCTAAGGTAAGTAGCACCTTTTCCTCTTCCCAAGACAAAAGGTTAGCGATGGGATATTACAAGTATGAAACAATAAACAAATTTCCAAATTATTAAAATAATATAAATTTTATCAATTTAAAAATATTTTCAATTTATATAAATAATTACAAAATATATATATATATATATATAAGATATATTTCAAAGTAACTTTTATAAATGTTAAAATAGATCTAATAAATGGAACACTTTTTTCTATGACAAATAAAGAACTAACAAATGATTCCCTTTTACCATATTTTTTTAGAACTAATAAATATTAACTTTGTCATCACTTTTTTAGCACTCATAAACATATGCCATTTATGAGAATTTTCTTACCATTGGTAAAGGGTATTGTTTTATTTATGTAAATCTATAATAGTGGTGAACTCTATGGATAAAATGATATGACGTGAATTATCAACCACAAATTACATTCAAATATTAGGGATAAAATATTATGATGAGAATAACAAAAAAGGGTTTCATTCAAATATATAAGAATACATTTTCATGGTGATGATACTCACCAAACATAGATTTTTGGGAATTTAGTGGTGATAATGACCACTATTAAAGGTATTTATAAAACCTATTGTGTATAAAACTATCAAAATCATTTCATAGTGATTTCTTTATTTTATGACAGTTTTAATAATTTTTAGTGATTATATTGTTATGTTTTAAATTTATTATAATAGAAAAATTATATCATACAGTTTTTTTATGTTTCACTCAACTATCCATGTATTTCTTCATGTCATCTTTCCATTACCCCAACCAAAACCACCACCATACCACCCCACTGGTCTATACTTCATAGCTCACTAGACTAACTCCCTACCTACTGGGCCTTCCCAACACAGAAACCCACCCACCAACCAAACCCTCATGAGTCAAACTAAAAATTATTAATCATATTCACATATAGTGGGTAAATCGAACCCACACCTAACTCCTCATAGGGAATCATCTAGACAACTTACATGGGAACATAATCTAGTTAATTCATTATCTCTCTCAATATATATATACACACACATACATGTATTTATATAAATATATATACTGATTTAAATATATTTGAACACATTTACATTTATGTTTTAATAATGTATTTTTACATACTTTTATATAATTCAATTATAAATAAAGTTATATAATGTATTTATGAACACATTTGTGTGTGTCTGTTTACAGATGTACATTTATGAATGCATTTTTATATACATGCATACATGCATATATATATATATATATTAATTTACGTATATATGTGTATATGTGTATATGTGTATATGTATGTATGAAATAATGTACACACAAACACACTTATTAATGATATGGTTTTAATTATTTATCTTTATGTTTTAACTTGAAAATAGAAACTAATAATTAACCATTAGTAATGGATAAGTATTATTTCTTATTTATTACTTATTATTTATTTATTACTAATTACTTATTAAATGTTTTTAGCGTTAACTATTTCATAGAAATTAATAATTAATATTTTTAATTTATTAAATCATAATTATATATCAATTATGATTATTAATTTTAATACATTTATTACTCATTTTTTAAACAATGCTAATATTACATAAATAAACTTGAATTTAATAATTACTAAGTGTTTTAAAAATCTATGAAAATTTACAATTTCTAAAATTAAATATAATAATATAAATTTATTTATTTGTGATATTTTATCAGTTCCTTTACTAAAAAATAAAATATAGGGACATTTTTCAAAACATTTGTAAAAAATTAATGACTAAATGCTTATTTTTTAAATTATCAACTAAATATGAGTTTGAAGTAAATGAAATATATATGAGATTGATATTTGGTATAAATTTTATTAGAAATTAAATAAAAAGTTTGAGGGTTTTACATAATAATCAAAAAAATAAGAATATGATGGTTAATTAGAAGAAGTTTAATATAAATAATACTAAAATAAACCCTCAATGCCACTTGACACTATGTCTCTACTATTCTTCTCACGACCCACTCTCTACCCTTCTCCATATCCATAATGAAACTATAACACTGATTATTTGACCATCTACATCACTGTATTCTTAAACCTTGATCTTGACATATCACTCCAAAGGTATTCAAATCAACCATCGTAGATATATGGTTTGATCTCATTGACACATTGAACAATGAGTAGAAAGTCATGTAAGCATATTTTTTCCATTATTACTTTCAATGATAACTATTCTTTTTAATACATAAATTTTTATCTATTTGAATAAAACAATCAATTAACTTTTACAAGAGTTTATAGTACTGGTGTAATTATATTTCAGTGACTATAAGAGAAAGAAGAGGCATGATGAAACTCATGGGTTTTATTTTTTTAGTGAATATAAGTTAAATATGGAGAGAGGGTGAGGTAATTCACATTAAAAAATTATTCCCTAAAAAATTAATAATAAATATTTTTTTAAATATATTACGTTTAATACTTAATGTTGAAAAAATAAAAATGATTTAAAGATAAAAATTTCCATATAATTTTATAGATAAATTTTATGAATATAGCTCATCCATAAAATATGTGTTATTTTCATAAAATGAACATAATATTTCTTATATTTATATAGTTCTAGTTATTGAAAATTAATACATATTTTGATAAAAAAGGTCAGGCTTTTTCAATTATCCATATTTTTTTAGATAATTCTTGAGTATATAATAATTGTAGAAAAGTATTTTATATATTACTAAAAATTACATTACAATATTTAATATACTTAGTTTGTGTTTTTTAAAAATGAATGAAATGTAACTACAAGTTTTTTTATTGATTAATTAACATTTTTTAATAATAATAGAACATTATTTCATTAATTAATAAATAAAATGAGCTATAAAAACTATAGATTAAGACCCATATATTATTTTCAAAGTAGAAATAATTTTTACCTTCACAAATTTATTCATTTTTTATTTTTTGAATATTACGTATCATATATGAAAATATTTATTGGACTATATAGAAATATTAAATGATGAGAATATATATTTAATTTTTATTTGAAAAAGAAATTATAATTTTTTGTTTTGTTGGGCATCTATTGGTCACAATAGAACCTCAATATTTAGTATCCAATGGGACACTACTCATAATAATGTTTTCAGAAATTTTGAAAATATAAAATACTAATTTTTTTAATTAAAAAATATCAATAGTAAGAAGGAAATGATACCCAAAATATAATATCATGTCTCAAATAAATATATTAATAAAATAAATTTCAGTTTTTTTGTATAAATATTTATATATTTTTCTATCAATTCATTATGATTTCATGACTAGAATTAAACATTTACCACTAATATAATAAAATAATAATTTATTTCTATTTATAACAATCTATTTTTCTAATAGAATCCAATTATTTTTAATGAAAAATTTTTAATTTTAGAAATAAAAAAGGTTAAATAAAACATAAAGATTGATAAAAATTAACGTTTAATCAAAATAACTAAATAGACCAAAATCACATGTATGATAATATAATTTGAACTAATTAACCAAAAAAATTCACTGAAAAATATAAATGATATCAATATATAAATTATTCAAAATGTAGTAAATAAATTAGTACTAGGAATTATTTTTTATATTTTTTATTTGAATTTATATCTACACATGATAGAAGTGTCACGAAACTTCTTCTATATAATAAAAATAGAATGATAATAGTAGACAAACACAGGAAGTGCATACTAAAGAAACTATTCTAGAACATTGTTCTAAAATAACATGAATTCATGTCAGGTTTAAGGATGAAACATTTAAAATTGAATTTTATATCCTCACAAGTGGGACACGATCACAAACATCATTACTAAGACAATTAAATGTATCATAAAATATATTGGAAAAAATAATAATACATAATTACTTTAGTTGTGACATACATAATTGCCATTAATTATGGTGACAACCCAAGCATTTTAATTTATATAATAGTGGGAATCAAGAGTGGGAAACACTGGGCATCCTATAACACATACTCGTGGGGTGGCCAAAAACCTTATGCAATGATTATGTTTAGCGGTAAAGATATGTGGTAAGAGTGGCTCATCCCATTATATTTTCAAATAGGAGTGTTGGTAGGAGTAGGACACTCAATTGGGGGTGAATTTAGTTCCTATAAAAATTTCTATTTAAAAGGTTAATTTATAAAGTTCCCCAAATTTAAAATTAAACAATACAATTAACCAAGGTAGTAAAATTATAAGAGTATCATTGTTTAAATAGTTTCTCATAAGATTGATTAATTCCCAGTTATAAAAATTTTAAATATTGATATAACTTTTGAAACTAATATAATAAGGAAAAATGGTTATAAATACTATCTGAGACTCACTATCAAAGTAAAATTCAGTTTTCTAAAATATAATTTAAAACAGAGAAAAACTAAATTGAAAACACAATTGATAAATAGGTGGTTCAATCTCAAGATAAGACCTAATCCACTCCACTCTGTGATAAACTACCACCGAGAAATATATATATATATAAGATATTTATCCACACCCTGGATAGGTGTTAACAATAGTAAAAAATATTATCCTAGTCACAAGAGCTCTTCCATAGTTCTACATGGGAAAACAGACAACACTGTCACACAGGACCTCTTATACAGTTCTACATGAGTTAAACAAGGGTAAAAAGATAGGTGTTTGAGGATATATAGTATCCTATAGTCTAGCACAGTATAAAGTGTGTGTTTTAGTACAGACACACACATAGCTCAAAAGTTTATTAAAATGGTACACAACATAGAATAATATATTAAGAAGGGATTAGAGATACTCTGAGTGTGTTTTAATTCAGATTTGTACTCTAATTTATCAGAGTTGAAACTTGAGTCCTCTTCTAAAAACAAAAACTGAAAACAAAGTTTCGTGGATCACTGTGTTCTGCCTTCTAGGAAAATGAGAGGTTCTTATCCTTTGGTTTTTTTGGACACTACTAAGAGGATGGAAATTTGATGATTGGAAGTTCCCTAGTTCACTACAACCAGGAATGAAGGAGTCCTTTTGCATTCTCCTTCTTCTGTATGATGCCCTTAGTAAGTATTCTTGTGTTAACGTGAGTCTATCATGTCTCTTCTTTCAGGCTCTCTCCTTTTAATATATATTATTACAGCCCGAAAATATGCATTTTTGAGGTAGACACAGTACCTCATATCTCTAACATCCTCATTTACGATGTCTTCAAAAAAGGAATTAAATTAATTAGTCACATTAAAACACTCAAAATATGACCGTTAGAAATAATTTTGAAATGGAAGAAATTTTAAAAATTCTATCGGCGAGTCCTCAGTCGGAATCTCCTTCTTTTGGTGACTCATCCCATTGGTATGTCATTCTGTTAGTCTTTCCATATGTCGGTGAATCATTTTAACTGTTGGTGAGTCCTTTCATTAGTATCACCATGCATCAGTAGGTTATTTTTACTATTGATATTTCGGTTACATCTACAAGTCTTCTGTGTCAATGATTCATATTCGTCAGTAGGTCATCTACGATGGTGAGTCATATTCCTTGATAGGTCGTCTTCTCTGTTAGTGTCAGTAAATTATACATGAAATTTATTTTTGTTCAGATTGTCTTATAATATAAATGTAAATATAATGTACCAAATCTATGTGAGATCATATATAGACATAATTTCACATATTATAATTTAATAAATATAATTGATATATTTATACAATATTAATATGAATTTACATGATTTTTGATTATTAAAAATACTAATACTAGAGAGGATGACCAACATGGAAAACAATCTCTCCCTTTTTAATGATCACAAATAATGGTATTATTCAGTATAATTAGTATATGTGGAATGAAACTATCCTACTTATCATTTCACATTATGAATGATTATTTATAATATACATATAGGGTTCAGAGTTAAAGTAGATAGTAATGGTATCAAAAAGAAAATTAACATATATAAGGATAATGCCAACTGGCCAGCCAACTGGTTCTTCCCCTTTTGGGATTATCAAAAAGAAAACAGGTAGCATAAAAATAAAAAGTATCATAAAGTAATAGATAAAATAGAATTGGAGGAAAGGCAGGAACACAAAATTCCATTACTCAAGAAATTGCAATGTATTACAAGTATCCAAACAAAATAGAAGAACGAAAGAAAGCATCCCCATAAGAGAATGATCCACACTATAGTTGAGGGTTAATAGGTTCCTTCCATTTCTTATAAGGATCAATAGAGGGTCCAGTAGGTGGTGGTTGAGAATCTATAGGTTCTGAAGAAATTCTCAAAGCAGGTAGGATCACTCCTTCTAGAATAGTAGGTACACGACTGGGTTTGATTTTTGACAATATAGGAGGTTGAAACTATTCTTGGATCACTAGATGAATCCAAGTCAAAGTGTGATCAACTAAAATTCATAGTGTAGGCACTAATCTAGGAGGTCCAAGAGGTGCAGTAGTAGGTACTTCAATTACTTCAGTTTGTACATGAAGGTATTACTATAACAGTTTGATAAAATCCTCAATAACCACACTAGTATTATTCATTTCTTTCTCAATGTCATCCTTATTTTCAAGGAATTTTTCCAATAGAGGAGTGATGTCCCTGAAATGCTTAACTTGATCTTTGAATGTTTTGGAAACTGGGGGTAAAGTCAAATTTTCTTCCAAATACTTAAAGTGAGTTTTCAACAGGTGCATGGTGTAAATCATTGAGAAATATAAATTACTACTTTTTGTAAGATGTTCTTGAGTGGAAGATGCTTCCTTGGTATATAATCTGACCATATAATATACATGATCACTATTATTCTCAATATTTTCTAGGTTTCTCAATCCATAGGAATCAAATAGACCATTAAGCTCCTCTTTTACAACAGTTCAAACTGCCTCAATATCCAGAGTCTGAGAGGTCTGACTAGATGTTGAAGAAATATCAGTAGGAGTTTAGTTATGAGTTTTTAAAGTCTGAAGAATTGTCTCCATGCAACCTTTATACTCTATAGTCAATGTATTTATGGAAGAATAAAGTCGATTTATCTCTTTCCAAAGCTTGGCAGTTCTTGCAACAATTGTCTCAACAGTTGTAATAAGGTTGGGTTGAATCTCCTCTATCCCTTTATTTGAAACATTAACTACATCAACCTCACATATACCTACATTCTGATCTATAATAGACACCACTTGTCCAAAATGCCTCATTTCTACTATTGAATATCTAAGAGAGTGTAATACATCACTCAACTCAGTGTTTTCTCTTCTAACTATCTAAATTGCATGTACCATTTGATATTGAACAGATATATTGATAGTTGACCAAACTTCTTTAAATCTTTCAAAATATTCTTTATTGAAAGAGTCACTAAGAAGGGTTGAAGACAGTGATTCCCTTGCAATAGGTACAAAAAAATTATCATCTAAATCTTCATAATATTATCCCAATGCCACATCCCTATGATTCCTCTCCCATTCACCATTACATCATCATCTAGAAGAGTGAGAGTATCAAGCCTTACTCTTCCAAGTTGATTCTCTTCACCATCTTGATCTTCTCTTTCTTGAGTTTCTCCCTCAATCTGAGATTTACTTACTAGTTTATCATCTTCATCATGAGGTCTTCTCCTTTCATAAAATAAATTAGGTACATGAATTTCTGGATCTTCATCTTCAACAAAATCTTTATAATTTTCTCTTACTTCAACAACAACTTCAGTAGGTTCCTCTAACCAGGACTGATCCACAGCTTCAAACACTTCCATATCTTTACCTTGTTCATCGTTATGATGGTCATTATCACTTACACTACTTCAATCATCATCAGGTCCAAAGTTGTGTTCTTTATTTTCATTTTTATCATCATCTTCTTCACCTTCTTCCTCTTCACTACCACTGCCACTTTCTTATTCTTCTTTCGAGCCACTTGATAAACTTCTCTATTCTAGAATTCTTGAGACATATGTCTCCTCATCCCCATTATCTTCAAGAGTGGTATCATTAGAGGGTCACATATGTGGAGGAGTAGGAGGTCCAAAGGAAAAAACCTTTTTGAGTTTTAGTGGTTCCAGGATCACTCATATTGTCAATGGGTGATCCCTGATATCTAACAGGAGTGACATGCGCTTTTTATTCTTTTGAAGAGTAAATAGAATCATCATTTGGTCCTAGACCAGGATCAGTCATATTATTAGGCCCAGTTGGATAGTCCATTGGATTGAACTTATCAAAGATCTTATCTTTATCTCTGACCCATTCTCTCTTTCATGGGTTCCAGTTGATTTTCATCCTCTTACAAATCACTTTACAGAGGAAGATCCCACTAAACATAGAAACAACTTATTCTCCTTTATTTAAACAACCTTTCTCTTTCATCATATCTAAGATCATTCTAGGATAAAATAGGGAATTTGTTTTGTAGGAAGGTTTGATCATCTCACTCATGTTCACAGCAAGGTATCTACACAAATTTATCTTGAACCCTTTTCTTAGCAGATAAACCCAATAGACATCCTGATATTACAAAGAAGAAAATTCCCCTTTCCTAGGATAGATTTGATGCTGGATAAAATTAAACAAGATTCTACATTCTCCACTTATATCTTTTCTAATGGGTCTTATGTGCTCATCATTATTAGTATCTTCCTTTAAAACTATCTCAAAGAAAAACATATCACTCTCAGGTGAAGAGGTACCTTGATAATCATCAAATACACCATCATGGGTAACATTAAGATATTCATCCCTATGTCTTGAAGAGAAAGAGATTATCTTCCCTTTTACTATAGACTTCATCTAGGCAACATCACTTCCTTCTAGCAGAAAGTCCATATTCATGTAAAATTCATGAACTAGATTTGGGTAAAAGGGTGATTCATTATTCGAGAACTACTCATGCCATACATGATATTTTAGTACCTTTAAAAGAAGAAACGTTTTTTCTAATATCAACTCTTCCAGAACTTCTTTTTCTGTTTCTTAAAAGAACAAGTCTTGCCACCATCAAGAGCTCGCTTCACACATTCCATTTCAAATAGCTCATTTTGGAGGTTAGAAGGTGAAAAGATAGGGGTAGAGAGAGAAATAGCCGAGAGAGTATAGGGGTAAAGTAGTTGAGTGTATTGATTCAAATTAATTTTATTTAGGGCTTTTGAAATCATAGAATCATGAAATTGTGAACCAGGTTTAATGAAATTAATAAAACAGTGTCATTTTGATAAAAATATAAAACATATAAAAAATAGGGATTCATCGGTGTTGGCATGATAGATTTTTAATAACACTAACAGTGTCACCATAAAAAGGCATCGATGTCAGCATGAAATAGCATCGGTGTCAGCATGGAAAAATCACATATAATGATAAAAGGAATAGCAACACAAGGTCTTATAGATTGATAATTCCTAACTCATGTATGATGTAGTTCATTCTTTCTATGTTCAATAGTTTCATGAAAATTTCAGCAAGATGATGTCCAGTGCCAATGAACACTAAAGTTAAATCACCTTTTTTATAATATTCTCTCAAAAATGATGTATTACATCAATGTTTTTTTCCAATAATGTGAAATAGGATTCTCAAAAATATCAGTGACACTTGTGTTATCATAATTTATAGTGACATGTTTGAACTGATATCCATAATCTAGATATGAGGGTTTCATCCACCAAATTTTTTCACAACAACAACCAGTAGCTATGTATTCAACTTAAGTGCTAGATAATGCAACAGAATTTTGTTTCTTACTACACCATAATATTACAGACTTTCCCAAAAAGTGACATGTTTGAGAGGTTCCTTTTCTATCTAACATATAACCACCAAAATCACTATCTAAATGGCTAAGTAAATTGATTTTCCTCTAGGATAAAATAGTCCTAAGTTGCGAGTATGTTTGAGATATTTTAAAATTCATTTAACAGCAAGAAGATGAGATTATTTTCTGTTTTCATGAAAATGAGAACACATGAAAAAACTAAACATAATATCTATCCTACTAGTAGTTATGTATAGTAAGCTTCTAATCATTCCTCTATAACTGGTTTGATCAACAGATTTACCATCTACATTAAGGTCAATCTTACAAGTTATACTAATTGGAGTTTCACTACTCTTAGTGCTTTCAAAGACAAATATTTTTAAAATATCCTTAGTATATTTACTTTGATTGAAAACAATACCTTTATTATTTTGAAATATTTTAAATCCATGAATGAATTGGAGTTTAACCATTAAACTCATTTAAAATTCACTTTGCATCAGCTTTGAAAAATTAACACATAAATAATTTATTGAAGATCCAAAAATAATATCATCTACATAAATTTTTACTACTAAAATATATGTGCAAAATTTTTTTATAAGAGATTTGGATCAGTTATACCTTTTCTAAAACCTTTAGAAATAAAAAAAGTGTTGAGTCTATCATACCAAGATCTTGGGGATTTCTTTAAACCATATAAATATTTTGTCAATTTAAAAAAAAATGGAAAATGAGGGTTTGTAAAACTAGGGGTGGTTAAACAAAAACATCCTCAATTATATACCCATTTAGGAATGCACTCCTGACATCCATTTGATATATTTTGAAATTTAAATGTACTGCATATGAAATCAATATTCTAATGGCTTCATGTCTAGCTATAGGTGGAAAGTTTTTATCATATTCAATTCAATATTATTGACTATAACCTTGTAAAACCAGTTCTATTCACAAGTTTCCAAACATTATTCCTTTCAAACTAATTTAATTATTCTGAAACAGCCATCACCCAAAATTAATCATTGATAGCATCATAGATATTTTTAGGTTCAATTTGTGACATGAAGGCTCGATCTTCAAACTAATTTCAAAGAGAATCTCTAGTTTTTATTCCTTTATCTAAATATCCAACAACAACATCTAAACTATAGTTCTTAAGAGTTCTAATAGTTGTAGAAAAAGAAGGGAAATTAATTTTAGGTTCTTCAGTTGGTCCGTGTTTATTATGGATTGAATCAATAGAATTTCCCGAACAATATGTTCTAGAAGATTCCTTTATAATATGGTCAGAAGATTTTTCATTGATTTTCATATTTTACATATCATCTTCAAGATTCTCCAGGGAGGTCCTTGGTTTATGTGGATCTATTTCATCATATTTGACATGTACAGATTCTTCCACACATTTGGTTCTTTTTTTAATAACTCTATAGGGTTTACTAGAGATTGGATATCCTATAAAATTTCCTTCATCACTCTTGTAGGAGAACTTATAAATATTATCCTTTGTATTAAGAATATAGAATTTGTAACAAAAAACATTGTTGTAATTAACCTTGGGTTTTCTATTGTTCCCCAACTCATAAGAAATTATTTTAATAATAGGTCTAATTAACACTATATTGATTATGTTGCATGTTTTATTGACATATTTAGACTAAAGGTAATTAGGTAATTCATACACACTATGAATGTTTCTAGAAATTTCATGTAAGGTTCTATTTATTCTTTCTATAACACCATTCTATTGAGGTGTCCTAAGGGAAGATAAATTATGACTATAGCTATTTTGTGAGAAAAAGGATTCAAACTCTTGGTTTTCGAACTCATATCCATGGTCACTTTATAGATATTTAATTCTAAGACCACTATGTTTTTTATAGTCCTAGAATATTTGGTGAAATGAGAGCAGGCTTCAATTTTTTGATCCAAAAAGTAATCCAAAGTATACCTAGAATTTTCATCTACAAGAACATAAACATGGTGCTTCACATTTAAACTAGAAACTATAGATGATCCAAAAAAATCCATATGAACCAACTCAAGAGGTTGAGAATTTGATACTTCTTTATTTATTTTGAAATAGATTTTTTGATATTTACCCTTTTGATAAGGATTATAGAATTTTTCATTTGGAAACTCTAGTTTGGGTAGGTCCTTGAATAAACCTTTTCTAGTAAGCTTTCTATGGGAGGGTATATTTTAGTTTCCTAGTTTTCTATGCCAAATCTACGACTCTTTGTTAATTAAAATTAAGCCTGAAACATTTAGAGAAACAAAGGAATATAAGTTAACAACATAAACAATTTCACTTCAAAAAGTAGAAAATATATGTTCATATTTAGATTTAAAAACATTGCAATCATAATTTTAAATTTTCAAAAGAAATCCATCATCACATAACTGTGAAATACTAAGCAGATTATATTTCAATCCATCAATAAAAAGTACTTTAGAAATTAAAACTGAGTTAGAGTTACTAATCTGGCCTAAGACAATTATTTTTCCTTTATCATTGTCACTAAAGGTGACATGAACACCATCAATATTTATTAAATTCTTGAATCATGATTAATCTCCAATCAGGGGTCATGAACATCCACTATCCAAGTGCAATAAGCTTTTATAGGAACACTTCATATCACTTTCCTCAGATGATTTTTTATAAAACACATATTGGATTTGTCAGCCTTATAATCATGTGAAGAATTTGAGTCACTTGAGATATCCTCATAAGAACTTCATGTTGCCTTCAGGGACTTTTTATACTTTCTACCTTTGTCCTCATACCATGGTCAGAATGGACCGAAGGCCTTCATTTTTTTATTATTTTGATAATCCATTTTTCAAGGGGAGGGGTGGAACCCTTAAAAGGCTCAAAGGATTAGAGACAATTACATGACACGTAGGTCTTAGAGGGCATCACCCAGACAAGAGAACTTGGAACTTCTCCTCCCCAGCATATGTCATGATATCAGCACTCCACCTTGGTAGGGCTGGTCGGTTAGCTATCCTATGAAAAGCTGCACATGCCCGGAACCGATGGCAAATCCATACCCTCTCATTCTTCCAATTTTGGTTAGCTCTGCCCTAGTGAATGCACCTGCCATGAATCCTCCTCTGAATCCTTTTCCCTTATCGTATGACTGGTACATCTGCATTTCATATGGCTTGAAGGCCTTGGGGTGTCCCTAAGGCCTTAAGGTGGCCCGAAGGCCTTGGGTGGCCCGAAATCCTTACAGGACCCAAGGACCAAACCAGTGGCCCAAAGCCCCAGATGGATGAATAGTTCTGGAAGCTACAGTACTGAATAGTACATACTGCAATACCTGCTACAGTGACTGCTACAGACATGAAAATACTCCTCCACCCAGATTTGATCTCGGGTCTCTTGGATGCACCTACCGAGTCCTCATACCTATTCTTATATTTTATCATAGGACGTTCATCCTTTACATTCCCTTTTCTCTTACATTCATAATATACTATTTCATAATATTTGTCACTTCTTTTCCAATCCTTTTTTTCAGTGGCCCATGTGATCATAGTATCCTTTGTAGTTGGGATTCCTAAATAATTTATTCTTTCTATAGAACTGCTTGAAAATTTAAACTAATTGATCCATCTCCTCATCACTGTCTGCTAATGATTTTTCATCACTTGAACTTTTAATGTCATCTTTAACTTTTTCCTTCTTCTTGGAGGTAGTAGATTTGAAATTAATATATTTTATCTTGGGTTCATCATCCTCTTCTTTGTTGACATTTACTTCTTCCCATTACATAATTAACATTCTTATCATCTCCTTTACTGGAAACTTTCTAATGTCATGGGATTATCTGATGGATGCAGAAGTTCCTCTCCATTTATCTGGTAAGTATCTTGTTATTCTCACGATTTTCTCCGTGATTATAACTTCTCTTCCTAGATGGATCATTGTGTTCACTATTTCATTAATCATGAGATACATGTTAGAAATAATCTCATCAAGTTTCATTTTAAAGTTACCATATTTAATAGTATATGTGTTAAGTCTCATTTCCTTAACACAAGTGGTTCCTTCATATGAAATAGATAAAGTGTCCCAAATTTCATGGGCTAATTTACCGGAAGAAATTTTCTAAAACTCTTCATCTCCTAAAGAAAATTATAATCCATTCATGGCTTTGCAATTATTATTGTAAGAAGTCTTAATTGGGTCATCCCAAGTGTTCCTACCAGTAAAAGGAATATTATATTCATCAATAATTGAAGACTAAATTTTAAAACGCATACTTTCTAAGTGAATTTTCATTTTAATTTTCCATTGTGCATAATTTGTTCCATTAAATAATAGAGGTATGTTGGTAGCAGCACAATCCAATAAATTATTCATACTAAAGAATAAAGTGTAGATATTTGAAAAAACTAAAAATTTAGAACTGATAGACATTTTAGATCTTTAAGACACAAATAAAATAACAATTAAAAAACAGATTAACAATTTTGAAATGAGGAATTTTGGAGACTCCTATGATACCAAATGTTGATCAGAGTAGAACACTCAAGAGGGGTGAATTGAGTTTCTATAAAAAAATATGTTTAAAAGGTTAATTTATAAATTTTCCTGAATTTAAAATTAAATAGTCTAGTTAACTATGGAAGTAATATTTTAAGATTCTGACTCTTTAAATAGTTTCTCAAAAGATTGATTAATTATCAGTTATAAAAATATTTGATATTGATAAAACTTTTGAAAGTACTGTAATAATGGAAAATAGTTATAACTAGTATCTAAGACTAACTATCAAAGTAAAACTTATTTTTCTGAAATATAATTAAAAAATTGAAAGGTTAAATTGAAAACACTATGGATAAAACAAGTGGTTCAGTCTCAAGTCAAGACCTAATCCACTCCACATGGTGACAACCTACCACCAAGAAATATACATGTGTGTGTTTGTGTGTGTGTGTGTGGATTTGATCCGCACCCTAGATCGGGGTTAATAATAGTAGACAAGAATGTCGAGTTCACAAGACCTCTTCTACAGTTCTACATGGTAAAAAAGACAATCAGGTCACATAGGACATCTTCCATAGTTCTACATTGGTTAAATAAGTCTAAAAAGATAGGGGTTTGAGTATATCTAGTATCCTCCTATTTAGTACAAGAGAAAGTGTGTATTTTAGTATATACACACACACAACTTGAAAGATTAGTTAAATGGTACAGAATAGAGTATAATATATTAATAAGGGATTAAAAATTTTTTGAGTGTCGTTTAATTCTACTCCAGACTCTCTGATGTATCAGAATGGTAGCTTGAGTCCTCTTTGGAAAACAGACACTGAAAACAGTGTGTTGTGGAGCACTTTGTTCTATATTCTAGGAAATAAAGAGGTTTTTCTCCTTTGGTTTTGTTGGATATTGCTGAGAATATGGAAATTTGATGATTGGAAGCTCTCTGGTTCACTACAACTAGGAATGAAGTATTCCTTGTGCGTTCTCCTTCTTCGTTATGATGCTCATAGTAAGTCTTCTTGTGTTTTTGTGAGTCTATCGTGTCTCTTCTTTTATGTGTTATCCTTTTAATATGTATTATTACAGCCTGACAATATACATATTTAAGGTAGACACAATACCTCGTATTTTGGAAATCCTCATTTATGATGTCTGCAAAAAGGAATCAAATTAATCACTCACATTAAAACACTCAAAATATGACTGTTAGAAATAATTTTTAAATAGAAGAAATTATAAACATTCTTTCAATAAGTCCTCAGTCGGTATCTCCTTCTGTCGGTGACTTATCCCATCAGTATGTCATTATATCAACCTTTCCATATGTTGGTGACTCATTTTAACTATTGTTGAGTCCTTTCATCAGTATCACCATGCATCAGTAGGTCATTTGTAATGATGGTATTTTTTTCATTGGTAGGTCATCAACATTGGTGATTCATATTCTTAGGTAGGTCATCTGCATCGGTGAGTCATATTCATTGGTAGGTCGGTTTCTCTATTGATGTCAGTCTATCATACTTGAAATATATTTTTGTCCGGACTGTCTTATAATATAAATGTGTATAGAATGTACCAAATATGTGTGAGATCATAGATAGATATAATTGCACATATTTAAACTTAAATAATTTTGATTAAAATGTTCAAACATGATTAATATGAATTGACATGAGTTGTGATTATTAAAACTAATAATACTAGAGAGGATGAGCAATATGGCCAACAAGGTGCACCCAAATGTCAGGCTCAGTCAATGGTTGTGTATAATCCTTACACATTCCATTATATACATATGTATCTCCACTCCCCACATGACTATTCCATGTTTCCCTTGTCCAACCATGTATCACGATACAACCATATGTCGACCATGATTCTTATCCACCACTAAATTAAAAAAACTAAATAATTTCCCTAGGTCTATTTGAAACCCATAAATATTAGATTTATGTGAAAAAACTTATATATAAAATTATTATTATTTTAAATCTAATGATATTATTCTTTGTTCTATTTTTGATATTTTATGGAGTAGGTTTTATTTATCAAATTTTTTAGCCTTATAGATATTTTTATAATATTATTTCACTTTTTATATTGAATAAAATAAAAAATAACCCTTAAATGCAAAATTAATATATCATATATCCAATTATTTAATGAAATACTATTTTATAATATAACACCCCAAGATTTTACAGTATGCATCTTTTTAAATATAACTTCTTAGATAGCTTATCAGCTTCAAAAATGAGTTAAATATTATTATTTATTTATTATATATTTCTCCTAGATAATGGAAATAGATAGAATGAATGATATTATATAAATTATAAAAATATATATTAAATTTTTTTATAAAATTAATTCATTTCTTAGCAGTTAATTAGAATTGAAAACCAATTGAACATAAAGGGTGTATTTTTATAAAAACACATTTGTATGCCCACAATGAAATTTTATATTATTAAATTAAATTAATAACTATTAGTGAAATATATTAATTAATTTTATATATTATATATTAAATAAAATATTTTTGCATTCATCCAAAACATTTTTTGAGAAATAATATAATAATAAATCCAATTTGACACATAAAATGCTATATTTTCATAAACCCATTTTTACAACCATTTAATAGATTTTTTTAAATATATATTTCAAAACTTTTATGAATTATATTTGATATAATAAAAATTATTATTTAATGTTTAAAATCAACATTTTATTTGGTTAAATTTTTTGAATTTCTCTGATATGTTTCATTTTTTATGAATATTAATTTGACCATTAGAATAACAATGTGACCTTTTGGAATATAAATATGTCCATTATAATAATAACACAACTTATTAAAGTATAAATAAAATTTAGGCATCCTATAAATAGTGATATGATATAATTATATCATAGTATAAGTAAATAAATGTTTTAAAAATTATTAATTAAGTGTTGATATTTTCATAAAACATAAATGTTTATTTTCAATTTTATAATTAATATCAAGATTTAAAATAAAATTTACAATCATAAAATGTATTAAAAAATTAGTATTTTGTTTTCTTAGGATTATAAACTAATTTTAAGAGACCTTAATTAATTTTTCAAAGTATTATACAATCAGTTATAATTTTAAATTTTGTATTTTTTAAATAAAACAATTTTTAAATAAAAATTAATTTTCTCATATTTAGAAAATTATTATCCAAAAATGGTTTCCATTTTTGAATTATATATTTTTAAAAATAGTTAGACTGAATTTTGGTGATTTTTTGGAAATACTTTAAATTTTTGGTGAATAATAAACTAGAGTAATTTTTTTATAAATACATTATATGTTACATACACTATTCCAAAATTTGTTGATGATGTGATCACCATAATATCAAAATATCTTTCATTATTTAATATATTTATTTATAATTCTCAAAAAATTAATTGTCTTGAGGAAAAATAACAAATTAATAAATAAAATAATAAGAAAACACCCCTCTTATCCACTATAAATACCACCCCTACTCCTAACAACATCCAAGATTTTTTTTTCTTGTCAAATTTATTCCTAGTCCACTTCCCAAACCTCTCCCACACATCTATGTTCCCTTGGTATTAATAAAAATAGAAACCAATCCTCTTAATGAGGTTCTCAAGGAAGAGAATTCAATAGGTAAAAATCCTCTTTCTTTTCTTTTATTTTCTTTCAATTTCATTTCTTTTCTTATCCTCCCCTCACCTCCCTAGTACAAAGATACATGATAACTCTAGTATCATTAATATACTTGAATTATATCTTGTTAATCGAAGATCCATCATCAAATTTGTGACATCCCAGACTTGGATGCCACTTAAAAGGTCCCTCGTGTCAGGTGGGCCACATGTCCTCAAGATAATCTCCTCAAACACCATAGGCTATTGAATAATAGTGAGATCCTAGGGTGTTTCTCTGGGAAAACTCTTCCCTCATTACAAAAGTGTAACAAAATGGATAAATATAAACATAGGTAAATAATATAAGAAATATAAGTAAACAAAAGGCACAACAGAAATATAGACAATAGTAATAATAACTAAATCAACTAGAATAAAATCAAGAAACTGATGATGATATGTCATGTGTCTATTATTAATTAAAACATGAATGTAGATTATCAAGAATAACATTTTCTACAAAATTATAATGGAAATCAAAGGACTATCCCAAGTATCCTGAGCTCTAACTCAATCATCTCATATCACGCTCCATCCTAAACAATAAGAAATCAAGTGTTTGAAGTTGTGTGCTTACATTTACCAACACCTGCATTCATATAATCTTCCTATAGTACTAAATGGCTCTCGGAGAGGGTGTGAGATAAATCTCAGTGGGCCACAACCAACAGTGTCTATAATATCTGGACTGTGTTATGAGAATGTAATAGTGTGAAAGCATCTATATATATAAAGTAAACAAGTAAAATGTAACTAAATATCCAAGTACCTTCTTCATCCCATGTCTAGTGTCAAAACATATAACCAGTTAATTATTTCATTATTACCAGTTATAAATAAGTCATATGTAAGCAATAGTGTAGGTTCCAAAATTTAACAGGGAAACCTGTAAAGATATTTAATATTGAAGTTCCTAGCTAACAACCGAGGAAATTTAGACCTCAAGGGTCACTAACACCTTAATGATTGTAGCCTACCTAAGGGTAAGAGTGTAATCCAATGATCATAGTCCATGGAATTCTATAACGAGATGCATACCATGTCCAAGGAGTTTGTCCAAGGTAAAATGGGGATAAGCAATGACTGGGCATGTGGGCTCTAACCATGGAATCTACTTTTCAATACTATATCAAAGGAATTTATCTATGGAATCCTAAAATATTATTGAATGGATTCTATGGTGTAATATCAGGCATCCAAGAACAGACAAGGATCATATTCTTGGTGGGTCTCAACAAAAGAAATATTCATCCTTGAATCAGAATGGGGTTCCTGAGTGCTCAAGGCATTCACTTAGGAATCTAAGGTGATCTCCAGTCAGGCCACTCCTTTTTGATAATGAAGTAATATAATATTCCATTTGGTTCAATTATTTCCTTTTATTAGTTTTAGAGGTATGATTTAGCATGAAACCCTTTAATTAATTCATAATTAATCGATAATACATTTGGTTCAAGCCACACCTTTCATTAGTGTGATATAGCCATGTAGCATGAAACCATTTATTTAATCCATTTAAAGAATTTTCAAAAATCAAGGTCATGTCCTCTACCTTCCACTAACATGTTAAGGTGTGTTGCGGACATGAATCCTATTATTAAATTACATTTAAAAGGCCAAGTTGTATACATAGTATACCTTCCAATTTGGATTTCACGTTAAATTTTCTAATTAAAGCAATTAACATAGGCAGGTCAAGTGGTGAAAATACATGGTACATTCCATTATTCAATTCAGAATTTAAATAAATTCATTTAATATATAAAATCTCACCCTTAGAATGTTGAAGCCAAGGAAAACCCTCACGATGGCTCAAACGTGTCAAAACACAAAAACGATTAAATGGAAAAACATCCATCATGGGATGGATGCATTTGTGGGAATATCCACTAACAACTAATCACATATTTAGAAAGAGAATAACCATACAATTATAATGATTATAATAATGACATATAAATTCAACAAACTACACACGATGAAATTAGCGGGCCCCGCATGATAATTCCAAAATCAACGAACTTGAGGGATGAGTTATATACCACCTACATTAGGCATGTACGATTCTCCTATTCCATTATTAGAATCTAATTTAGCTTGGAATAGAATAGATCTGTGAATAATGTAAAAATGATCACACCTCAATAACTAGGTCGAGAGCAAGATAGATGAAGAATAGCTCAAAAAAACTCAAGTACTTACCATTGTGCATACAATATGATGAACAAAACCTAAAAAGTATCTCATATGGAGGATATATCTTGATCCCTAGGTTAGGACATCAAAAATCCCCAAATTGAGTGAAATGGAACATCATCCCGCTAGAAATCAGATTAGTTAATAAGGAAGGCCTCATTAGATCATTAAGGGTAAAAAGGTTATATTACCCAAAAATTAGCATGTGCATGGTTTTTCCGCATGTTTTTCCAAGCTATGAACAAACCATGCATGGGTACCTAATGAAAAGGGGGAACTCGTAGGGCTATGACACACAGTTACAGAAACTGTGCTCTAACTATGCAGTAAGACTCTGTCTAAAAACATGCTACTTACATAGTTTTCTCTAACTATGTGGCCTCCTCGCACGATTTTCTACATACCACGATCAATGATTAGTTTCACTAAAAATATGGGTTCCAGGCTCCAAAAATGATCCAAACGCCCTTGAGACCCATGCGAACTCATTAGGAATACTTATTAGGTCCAAAATAAATAATTAGACTGAAATATAAAGGATGCATACATGAGTGAAAATAGGGTTCATATAGTCTTACCCCATTAAAAAAATCATTCCCAAGTTCACCTTCCAAGGGTGGTGAAACACTTTCTGAGAACAAATCTAGCCACTAGGCATGTATTTCAGCCTCCTACACCCAAGTTGTGTCCTTCACACAGTCATCCTGCCATAGCACTCATACTAAAGGGATAGACCGGTGTCAGAGAGACTTCGTGATCCACTCAATTATTTTTACTAGATAGTCCTCAAAGGTATCATCATCATCCAACTCAACTTACTTGGGATCAAAGGTATGAGGCGGGTGGCATGATATTGGTGAAGTTTTGAAACATGGAAGATTTCATGTATAGCACAGTACCTCTGACGTAGTTGCAACTGATAGGCTATTATCCTGACTCTCTCTAGAATCTCAAACATACCTACGTAATGAGGAGATAAATTCCCTTGCTTTTATAAGCATATATTCCCTAGAATGGGCGATACTCGAAGGAAAACATGATCCCTAACCTCAAAATCCATTGGTCATTGGCAGTGATCAACATAAGATTTCTATAAAAACTAATTAGTATTCATACGCTTACTAGTAATCTGAACCTACTCTAGAGTCTGCTGTATGAGATGAGGACCTTGTAGGGATGCCTCACCAGCCTCTAGCTAGCACAGGGGTGAACAGAACAACATACCATATAAGGCCTCATAGGGAACCATCTGAATTGTCGCCTGAAATCTATTATTATAGGAGAACTTGTTGAGAGGGATATGTTTCTCTCAAGAACCACAAAAATCAAAGACACATTCTTGGATCAATTCCTCTAAAACATGTATTTTCCATTATGATTGTACATCGGTCCAAGGGTGAAAAGATATGCTTAGAAGCACTTGTGTACCCATAGATTTCTGAAAACCCTTAAAAATAGTGACATAAAACAAGAATCCCTATTTGAAATGATAGTACGAGGGACCCCATGTAGTCATTTGATCTCATGAACATATAGTCTTATTATCTAATCAACTAAGAAATTATATTGAATAGTAATGATGTTGGCTACTTATGTTCATCAGTCCACAACTACACATACAACATCACTACCCTCAGTGACCTAGGTAACCATACTATATTGTCCATGGAAACATCTTCCCATTTTTATTCCGGGACTAGAATAGGATGAACAAGACTATAGGTCTTTGGTGCTCCTCCTTCAAATTATTACTAGTGGATTGGATAGTGATAAAGCCTGCTATTAGATGTTTCATCTTAGACCACCAATCCTAGTGTCACGTATCTCGATACATTTTGGAGATGCAAGGATGAACTACCCACTAAGAAGATTGGAATTCATTCATTAACTCTTGTCTAATATCATCAAGAACCCAGACACTCCCATGAATACATAAGATGTCGTCTCTATCCACAGAACAATCCTAAGGCAAGTTAACTCCCAGTATACTCTCATCGAGAACCAATCCCTCAAGATCTAAAAATAGTCTTCCCTTCACCTTCTCAAGGAGGTAAGAGGTTAATGCCATGTATTAGAGGTAAGACTACTAGTGACTATCATGAAACTCCAAATGCATCTCAGAGAAAAGGGACATCAATTTCAATTCATCTCTGGCTTCATGTGTGGAATGTTCTTGAGTTTTACAACTCAGCTCATCAGCAACTACATTATCCTATCCAGGCATATAGGCAATATAAAAACTGAAGGAATGTAGATATCCGACCCATATCAACTATCTGAGGTTAAATTCATGATTTGTAAATATAAATATGAGGCTCTTGTGGTCCGTGTAAAAAAAAGTGCTCACCCAATAGATAGTGTCTCTAGAAACATAAGGAATGGACACCTAGTGTTATGTCAAGGTCATGCATCAGGTAATATCTCCCATGAGGCCCCAACTATTGAGATCCATATGAAATGACTCTATCCTCCTACATCAAAACTGCTCCTAGGATAATGGATGATTCATCATAGATGATTATATGACCTATGCCTTCTCTAGAAATGTCATAATAGGTTTCAAAACAATACTCCCTATCATCTTTTTAAAGGCTTTCTCACACTCTTATAACCACTGGAACTTAACAACCTTCTTTGTAAAATTGATATGAGGTTATTCAAGGCGTGATAAGTCTTATATTAAACGCATGTAACATCCAAACAGACCTAAGAAACTCCATATATCAAATAAGTTCTTCATTTTCACTCCACAAACCACCACACTCACCTTCTCTAGGTCAATAGAGAGTCCTGATTCTAAGATAATATGACCTAATAAGTGAATATTGTCGATCCAAAAGTGGATCTTAGCAAGTTTAGCATAAAGATGATTCCCTCTCAGTGTACTCAAAATGGTCCCAATGTGTTTATCATGGTTTATAAAATTATGATAATACCCCAAGATGTCCACAACAAATACCATGAAAAATGAATCCACATTGGGATGGAAAACCCTATTCATTAGAGCCATGAAAATGGAGGGTGATTTTGTAAGACTGAATGACATAACTAGGTACTCATATAGACCATACCTTCTATGTAAGGATGTATGGGTTATGTCTGACAACCTTACTCACAATTCATGATATCCCAACCTCAGTTTAATCTTATAGAATACCCTAGCTCCTCAGAGATGGTCGAAGAGATCATCTATCCCAGGCTGAGGATATTAGTTCATCCCCATAATATGAATCAATCATATGTAATCCATGCATAGATGTAAGGTTACATCCACCTTCTTGGTGAGAAGCATGGGAGAACCCTTAGAGTATGTGATGGGATGTATAAAACCTTGGGACTCTAAATACTCTAACTGCCACTTGATATTTTTAATCTCTATAGGTGACATCCTGTATTGAGGAGTGGACACTGGATCTTCTCTTAGAACAAGTTCGATTGTATAATCTATTATCTTTGAAGATGTAAACTAGAAAATTCATCAGAAAAAACATCCCAGAAATGATCTACTAGTAGAGGAAACTTTACCTGGCCTAAGAAATGATCCTCCATAAAGATATTTTCAAAATGGGTGGTCACTCCACCTATCCCATGATGAGCAAGTCCTGATCTACCAGCCTATACATCCCACTCCCCCTTATGTAGATAATTGTTTCCCTTTGTTGATGTAAAAGATACCTTGGGGATATAGCAGTCTACAAAAACATGAAAATAAACCAACCAATAAACCTTCATAATGGAATCAAATCCTATTATCCTGAGAATGAAGAGTTTTCATAAGAAAGGGTAACTTTCTACCTCAAGGGGAAAGTCCTTACATTAGCATATTCCCACTAGTCATACTCTTAATGGTGTGTTTTGGGTCATTACACCCCAATAATATTATACCTATAGTCGAAGAATTTACATGATATATAGAGATAAAGGATTTTGAAGCATCCATATCAAATAATGTATATAATATAGTAGATTCCACTAGAATAGTACCTCATAGTATAGATAGTCTCACAGCCTGATCCTCAGGTATTAGATGTAGTGCATAAAACTGGCCTAATCCATGGAACTATGAAATATCTATACTACTATGATCATAACTACTTTATTAGAGTTACTGGTGATTTGGGGCATGGCTACCACAACCATGAACTCCTCCTCATCTTGTATTTCAGGTGTGATTTCAACTCCCCTCCTGACACAATGCATAAGAACCTTCTCTTGAAGGTGGATCTAGTGTTGATCCTTTTCTACTTGAATATAGTGGAAATGTACTACAGAAGATCTGAAGATACCCCATATAACCGCAATCCCGACACTCCATTGTATCTCTATCACAATGAGGCCTCATGATCCCTTATCGTCCACACTGATGACACATCATGGAGTTATAAAAATGGATAATCTGGTTGTCATTTCCCTAATAATAAACTTCAAGGGAATGTTTCCTACCACTGGGAGAATTATTGGACTACCATGGCACTGATCATATATGCCTAGTGCTATTATTGTCATTCAAGTTATTCTCAGTTATGTTTTCCTGATTTACTATTTCAAAAAAAAGTAGGCAGGTGAAAGACATTCACCTGCATACGGATGGCGCACAAAATCCAATCGTCTAAGTGTCTATAACATGACATCTCATCGCCATCTAGAAGTGGTTAGAAGCACTAATACTTTTAGAAACATTATGAATACATTATAACTATAATATAACCCTACTAAACATGCATGAACTCTCAAGTTCTATCAGCTCTCAGCGTCTGAGGATAGATCTGATAATATATGGAAGTTTAGAAATCAACCCATAACACGCCCTAATGACAACCAACCTTGGTAATAACAACCCAAAAATTCTTTTCCAAATTATGAATCATATATGTAAATTGATCGACCCTCTACTCTAGTGTAATATCTAGATTCTAAAATATAGATAGGGTGGTCTATTGCCAAGACTCAGCAGCCTGCTCACCACCATCCTCTGAAAAAGTTGGAGGATGTTGCTGCTGGAACTGATGAGTCAGATCATCCATTATTGGTATAGCTCATGAATCACCATGCATGGATTGTATCAAACATCAGAAACTATATCGGACTTGGGAATAAATTCCTAGATCAGTTACATAAGGATATTCCTCAAGTGGCACTCCTAGTGGTGATACTGGCAGCTTAGGACCCACCACATCTATAGAATGGCCATCACCGCCTTCTAAGAATATGACATGAGGACTTAATGGGAGAATTTTTCTACCAATTCCAAAAACACATCTTATAAAAAACTTATAATCTTAAATATATCATCACTTTTTGAAGATGAATGTAATAAAACTCACTACCCAAATCATACTACTCTAACAATCTTCTTAGATAGACATGTATGAATAAGTTCTCAGATATTACATTCAAGGGTTCAAATAGATGATGGGTCAATAATACCTTTCCTCATCATTTACTGGAAATAATTTCATTTCATTTAACATTTAATCCCTAGGTTCAGTCATTTACCTTGCATAATCATGATAAGGCGGTATAAGGGCATGCAGCCATTCCACTTTTTTTTCATTTTCTTATAACATTCATCAAAGTTACATTAAAATGGATTTTCATTCCTAGTAAATCAGGGCCCATACTTCTTATCACTGAAAATTGCACCCATTTGAATTTATAATTAATGGATTGATTTCGTAAATTGCTCATTCCAACCCATGAGGGCCCATGACACCTCGTGAATTGAAACAAGTAATCACTCAATCACAGCTCATAGAAGTACAAGCAATATATAAACAAGGTAAGTCTCACTCATCATTCATATCCATATCCATAAATGAAAAGTAGTGAAATTCACCTATATGTAATGGAAATATGAATTACATATGAATTTTAGGTGCCTATATGATTCATGTAACAATTATCCTTTCCCTAATCTCATCAGGCCATGAATTAAATAGAATCTCAATAAGAATAATAATCAACAACACCACATAGAATGTGTGTCACCCAATAGTGAAATGATATCAAATGTAATATGAAAAATAAGAACAAATATTATAATATAGGAAACTTTGTCGTTACACTAAGCATGGGCTCATGATGCCAAATCATGTATTATGGCCAAGTTCAAGCATTCCTAATCTTATGACTATTGTCTCCAAATAGTAAATAAAGAAAATAACACATCTGATAAAACTTTTTGAATTCCTGGACTTGGATGACACTTAATAGGTGCCTCAAGCCTAGTGGTCCACATGGCCTCAAGCGTATCTCCCCAAATTCCAGAGGCTTCTTTATAGAAGCGATGACCTAGGGTGTCTCCATGGGGAGACTATTCCCTCATTACCAGAGTATAGAATGGTGTAAAAATATAAACATAGGTAAATAGAATAATAAATATAAGTAAACAAAAGGCACAGTGGAAATATAGAAAACAGTAACAATATCTAAATCAACTGGAATAACATTCAAAAATGACGATGATATTTCATCTATCTAGTAAAATTGAAAACGTGGATAAAATATAGAAAGCAAAACGTGTTCCAAAAATGTATAAATTAAATAAAAGGACTATCCCAAGAATCCGGAGATCCGACTAAATCATCTAATATCATGACCCATCCCAAACAATAAGAAAATAAGTTTTTGAAGTTGTATGCTTCCCTTTATCAACACCTGCAATCATAAAATCTGCACCAGGTAAAAAATGGATCACGGAGAGGGTGTGAGCTAAATATCAATGGGCCACCATTAAAAGTGTCTATAAAATCCATCCTACGTAATAGGAATGTTACAATGTGAAAGAAAGCATATATATAAAGTAAATTAGTACAATGTAACTAAATAACCAAGTATCTTCTTCAGCCCTAAGCCAGTGTCTGAACATGTAACCATTTAATTATTACCAGTTATAAATAAGTCACATGTCATAAATAGTGAATATTTTAAAATGTAATAAGGAAATATATAATGATATTTAATAATGAAGTTCAAAGGTATCAACCAAGGAAACATAGACCTCAAGGGTCACCAACTTAGTGATGATTGTAGTCTGGATAACATTAATTGTGTAATCAAAGGATCATGTTCCAAGGCATTCCACAATGAAATACCTACCATGTCCAAAGATTTCATCCAAGGTAAAATGGGGCTAATAAATGACTGGGCCCAATGGGATTTAACCATGGAACCTACATTTCAATTCTTGATCCAGGGAGTATATATGAGGCATCCTATAATATTATCGAAGGGATCCTACAATGACATACCGAGAATCTGATAATAGATAATGATCAGGTTCCATGATGTTCTTAACGAAATAATGTTGTATCCTTGAATCAAAATGGGGTTCCTAAGTGCACAAGGCATTCCATAAGGATTCCATGGTGAGATCGAGTCAGGACACTCCTATTTGATAATGAATTCATATAATATTCAAATTTTTTAGGTATTTCCTTTTATTAGTGTGACATGGACATGTAGCATGAAACCCTTTAATCAATTCAATATCAATCAATAATCCATTAGGTTCAAGACTTGCCTTTCATTAGGGAGGAAAGGCCATATAACATGAAACCATTTATTTAATCCATTTAAGGGATTTTCAAAAATCAAGGTCTACTCCGCTACCTTACAACTAACTTGGTAAGGGGTGATAATGACATCAAACATCTTATTAAATTACATTTAGTAGGGTTGATTCAGATACTTAGTATACTTTCAAATTTCCATTTCACATTTAATTATCAAATTGAAGCACTTAACTTAGATGATTCAATTGTTGATCATAGATGGTACTTTCCGTTATAAAATTCACAATTTAAACAAAGTCACTTAATATAGAAAATTTTACCATTAGAAAGGTCAAGCCAAGGCACACTCAAATGGAGGCTCAAACATGTCAAAACACCAAAACAAATATATTGAAAAAATCTTACATGGGATGGATGAATTTGTCGATGAAACCACTAACAAATAATCACATATTTATAAATAGAATGATCATAAGGTTGTAATGATTATAAGAATGATATATAAATTCAACAAATGACACTTTATGAAATTAGCGGGTCACACATGACAATTCAAAAATTTAAAAACTCGTGGGATGGGTTATATACCACTAACCTTAGGTTGGTATGACTTCCCTCATCCAAAATTAACCTCTAATTCTTCTAAGAATGGAGTAGATCTGAGAAAAAGGTAAAAATGATCACACCTCAATAACTAAGTCGAGAGTAATAGAGACAAAAAATGGCTCAAAAGGACTTGATTACTTACCATTAAACATCCAACATTAAAAAGGAAGCTCAAATGTATCATGAATGAAGGAAATATATTGATCCCTAGGTTAGGCATTCAAAAATATATAAGATGAGAGAGGTGGAGGTTCATCCTACTGGAAATCAGATTAATGAAAAAGGAAAACATAATTAGATCATTAAGGTTAGTCATGTAAAATTACCCAAAAATTATCTAGTGCATGATTTCTTCACATAGTTTTCCATACCGTGCACAAACCATACATAGGTACCTAGAGAAAAGGTGGAACTCACATGGTTATGTCACACGGCTAGGGAAACCATGATTTAATAATGTGGTAAGGCTCTACATAAAGAAAATAAATTTACCTGCACGATTTTCTATAACTTTGTGACCTCTTCACATAGTTTACCATAAAATATGTTGCCTCCACACACAGTTTTCTATAAAACATGTTCCATGCCTTGTTCTCTAAAAAAGATGGGTTTTGAGCTCCAAACAAGCCCCGAACACCCTTGATAAATTTGATAACTCATTAGAAATCCTTATTGGGTCCAAAATAAAAAAATAGAATGAAATTTAAAGGATATATACTTGAGTGAAAAAATGGGATCTTACAAAACTCCAATCTCTCTCCTGTTTATTTTACTAATGAAAACATCACCCGTGATGAGTCAATTTACTGGCATCATGGATGATGCATTTTCATTTTCCATTAACACCTTAATGTATGTTCATAAAACCATTTTATGGATAAAAAATTATAATATATGTATTAAAACCTAGTTAATGTTCTAGAACCATTATATAAACAAGATAATAATTAATAAAACAAAACTAGTTTGTGATGATCAAAAACTCCCAAAAATAATATAAAACATTATCACTAAAGTCTTATCTAATGAATCAATATCTCCCCAAATATACTAATGAATTATATAATAATTTAATATTATTTATGAAAATTAATAACATATAACTTTAATTTTGTATATTATTTTCCATTTTACATGACCTTTCATACTCATATACAAGTAAACTGATCATGAAAACCAAGGAAATGAACACTCCTGAATGATAAATATGTAACATATAACTCATAAAAAATACAATAAATGAATTTAAAAAAATTATAATAAAAAATTAATATATAAAATTTTTTGAATTAATTAATTAATGTATTTAATTTTATTATCTAGAACATTATGGTCATGTGCAGAACACTTTCAGAAATATGGTAAGGGTTTATTCCTGAACCACCATTTTCATTTGAGTTATGCTTCCTCCCTCTTTAAACAAATTTTTTATTCATATATTTATATAATTATTATAATTTATATTTATATGTTCCAAACACATGTATCCAGATACGTTTATCTTTATTTCATAGGGAAATTCATGTTTTATGTGGCTCCCTTCTTATTTCTTCCTAATACAAATCCTGATTAAAGGAAACATCTCAATTTCTTACCCATTTTTAATTACCAACTATAATATATTTTAAGACACCATTATTTTTATAAAATCACTAATTTTTTCATTAAAACTAAATTAGTTCATTTCTGGTTTTATACAAACAATAATGACAAATAAAAATGATTTTTCCAGACAAACTCTTCTTTTCAATGTAAAAAGGTTATTTTATTCATGAATTCTCTACTGATTTTATTAGAGTATTTATATCTATTTAAACACCTCAATGGAATTTTTGATTTATTGATATTTATTTCTTATTCATATCATCTACCATATTTTATTAAATGGTTTTTGATCAGTTTGACTATGGATGTGCTATCTTGATACCAATCACCATACTACTCAGAAAGGTTAGTGATTATGTTTACATATTGAGGAAAGTTATTTAAATTTAAAATGTATATTATGTTTATGTTTAACCCCATTAATATGAGGAATTTATTGGATTTACCATGTGATGGGTGGGCCCACTATATCCCTTCGATGCATTTGTAGGTCTCATGAGACAAAACAGAAATGGATTTTGGCCGAGGCCTTGACAATTTATTTTCAGATGTATTGGTCGAGGCATTGATGATATGATTCAAATGTATTTCATTATGAATTACCTAATTTTGAAATTAATAATTGATAAATCAAGTGATTATTATACTAGTAACATATCCATTTCTAAGTTTCATGTCATTTTATATATGTAAATATTTATTCATCTTTTATTTTTTTTCATATTATGCTCAAGTTTGTATTATAATGGCTTGTATTTTTCATCATTAACCATGACTTATTTTCTATATTATCTTATACTATATCACTTACCCTTACTGAGCATTTTATCTCACCCATTTCTTATGTTTTATTTTTCCCTCAGTATATGAATATGTATATTAAGAATGACTTACAAGGACAATCTAAAAGTTTATGGGTGTTTTCAATGGAATTTCTATGGTGTATTTCCTTTCATGTTGTAATGTAAAGTTCATATTTTAAATATGGATTACAAAAGTAATAAAATAATCCATCCACTGGAATTTGACTATTGTATCAATGAAAATTTATTGATGTAAAGCACATAATCAAGGCTACTAGGGTCGATGTCTTTATAGTTGGTATCACAACAAGTTTCATAGAAACCTAGGAAACTAGATTTAGGAAACATAGATTATGGAACATAACCCTAAGGTAGACATTGATGATTATCGTAGAAGAATATCCTAGAATTTTTTTTCAATGTAGAGATTGTGTGGTTATTTCTAGAAATACATTGTTGTCTAGATACTATAAGTGGACATGTTTCTGGAACAGAAGTACCCATGGGTAACAACTCTGATAAGGTGTCTTGGGCCTGATTCAGGGTAACCTATTACATGAAAATCATTGTTAATACACACCTGGTTTTAAAATACCAACGTATATGGTTATGATAATTAAAATTTTCTTTATAGACCATTATGATGGATTTAAAAAAATCACAAAGAAAAAAATCTTATGATTTAGAGATTAGTTATACCAAAATTATAAATTTAGGATTATGTGATGCACTAGTTATGAGATTACACATTATGTTTCATAATTTAATGATATAATTTAGTATATTATAATGTTTATAAATGGACACAAGGGGATGTAATGGGAACCTCAGGAATTCACATGATCCAAAGAGTAAGGTTCATCAAATATTTTATGGTCCTATGACAATAATTCGATGGGAAAAAGTATCCTAAAATTTCTCATCATATGAGGACATAGTATCATCACATAATGAGACAAATATTGAATTATTTTTGGTATTATGGATTCAGAGTTAATCATGAGAGAAATAGTTCAACTAGGAAAAATGTGAATAAAGAATATAAGATAATGAATTATTTTCCCACATGAGATAATTGTGGAAGGAAACACCATGGTATTTGCTTAAGTGGAAAATGAGTTTTATTCATGTGAGGAGATAAAGGAAATGATTATTTTTATTGTAAGATTAATAAAATTGTTTCTAATTTACATTGATTCAACTGAAAGGGTATTGGAGACTACATAAATCAATGTCGCAAGTATCTGTGGAATATATCTCAAATAGGGATAATGGATTTTGGTCAAGATTATTCCACTACCTTTAAGAAGAGTAATGATTAATATTATTATGTTTGGATTAAATAATTATGTTATATGAGTATTTTATAAATAATTATTTGTTTATAATAATCATGATATATTTAAGGATTGTACCGTCATGCTTCTTCTTTAAGGAATTGGAAGCATGAGATGAATATCATCAGTAATCAAGAGAATTGATTCTATTATAGGATTATATTTTTAAAAACATGTGACTTTGGAAAGTTAACACTATATATGTGCTTGATGATTGAGAAAATTATAACTAGATTATTATGGGAAAGTATTGGTGACCATGAAGGTGATCTGATATACTATAATTATTAGAGGTTTGGATTTATGGTCAACCTGATATTTCACTCTTGGAATCGTGATTTTTTCTTTAATATTTTAAGGAGATTATATTATTAATGTATTTGTTATGTGAGATTAAGATATAGATTATTTTGGGAATCTTATTTTATTTTGATTTTTGAATTTCATTGACCTTATAATTTTTTTGGGTCATTGAATGTGGATATACATGCATTAGGTGAGTCTTATGATTAATTACTTCTAGAATGGATCAAGTTAATACTATAAAATCATTGTTTGATGACAACATATCCAACTCGTCTTGGTTTTTGTAAACATTTAATGGTAGAATGAATGACTTAATGACCATATGATTCGTTAAAAGTACCCTAGGTCTGAAAAAATCATCTTGAACAATCACTTCCATGTGTAAGGGGTGAAGTGAAAATTGATTAAAGAACAACTAAAGGATGAAATTATGCTTATGACATGGGAAGTAATAATTAAATTTATCTGAATATTAATGGAATGTCTTAACTCTAGGAAAAATATTTTCAAACAATAACATTATCTGTTTACTTTTCTTTTTAAGAAATCAATGATCATTTAACTGATCACAAACTTAAGGCCTTGTGATGGTTACCATTCTAATGACCATGGACTCTTTCATTATTACTCATAACATGGTGTCTAGATTATTCCTTCATGTCCATATTTTCACTTTAGACTAATTTTTTTCTACCTAAAATCCTAATTTCATGGTGACCTTCACATTTTTCATTTCCCTATTATTAAGAGGATATTTTATTAAACCCATTTATGATGTGATTTTCCCGCAAAGAAATTTTGAAGTACCAACCATTTACTTTCAAAGATAAAATTCATATTTAGCGGACGAATTTTATTTTTGTAGGGGATAATGTAACACCCCAAAATTTTAAAGTATGCCTCTTTTTAAATTAAACATCTATGATATATTATCAACTTAACAAATGATTAAATTTTTATTATTTAATTGTTATAGTTATCTTCAAGTTGTTGGGAACGGAGGGAATGAATGAGATTATGTTAATTATGAAAATATAGATTACAAATATTTATAAAACTAATTCATTGGTTACAAATTAATTATAAATGAAAACCAATTGAACATAAAAGATTTAATTTTACAAAAATAATTTTTATTCCAACAATGAAATTTTATTTTAATAAATTTGATTAATAACTATTAGTTAAATATATTAATGGAATTTATATATTATATATTAAATAAAATATTTTTACATTCATGCAAAACCTTTTTAGAGTTCTAATATAAAAATAAATACAATTTTGCCGATAAAAAAGCAATATTTTTCTAAAGAAAATTTAACCACCTTTTAATAGAAAAAGTTTTTTAAATATATATTTTGACACTTTTATAAATTACATTATACATAATAAACATTATTTTTTAATTCATAATATAAAAATTTACTTTGCTTAAATTTTTTTTATTTTTATAATAAGTTTCTTTTTTAATGATTTGTAATGTGACCATTGGAATAACAATGTGACCTTTTGGAATAGTAATTTGGCCATTATAAATATAAACTCACATATAAATAAATAAATAAATTCTCATCTTATAAATGGTAATATGATATAATTATATCGTGGTATTAGTAAATAAATGTTTTATAAATTATTAATTATGTGTGGACATTTTTATAAAACATAAATGCTTATTTTCAATTTTATAATTAATATAAATATTTAAAATAAAATTTATATTCTTAAAATTTATTTACAAATTAATATTTTATACATAGGATTATAAGATAATTTTTTGAACCATTAATTAATTTTTCAAAATGTTATAAAAGCAGTTATAATTTTAAAATATGTATTTTTCAAATACCTTATGGTTTTAATTTAAAATTAATTTTATCATGAATATAAAATTATTTTCATAAAATTTAGTTCATTTTAAATTATAAATATCAAAAAATGGATAGGGTTAATTTTTCATATTTTTCTAAAATACTTGAATTATTACTGAATAATAAAATATGGTAATTTACACTATAAATAAAGTATAAGTTAAATACACTATTCCATGAGTAATTGCTGATTTAATCACCATAATCTCTAATTATCCATCATTATTTTAGTATATTTATTTATAATTCTAAAACTATTCATAGTCTTGAGGGAAAATAATACACTAATGAATAAAATAATAAGAAAACACCCCTCTCCTCCACTATAAATACCACCTATCACCACCCCTTCCCCTCACACCTTCCAAGATTTGAGCCTTGTCTGATTTCTAAAAAATCTTATTACCAAAACTATACCTAATTTCTAGGATCCCTTTTTCAAAACAAAATAACAAAACTAATCTCCTTAAGGAGGTTCTCAAGGAGGATAATTTCAGAGGTAAAAATCATTTCTTTTATTTTTTTAAATTTCTTTTATTTTACAATCCTTCTCACCTCCACTATAAAAAGATACTTGATGACTCCAATATCACTTATATAATATAATTATATCCTATTAATTTAATATTGATCATAAAACTCCTTTATCTCTCTATTTTATTCTATAAATGAAAACATCACCCGTGATGTATCAATTTACCAACATCAGGGATAAGGCATTTTTATTTTACATTAACGCCATAAATTCCAGTCATAAAAACTATTTTTATGGTTTAACCACATTATAATATATTTATTATATCCTATTTAAAGTTATATAATAATTATATACACATTTTGTGGATTAATAAAACAAAACTAGTTTGTGGTGATAAAAAAACCACCAAAATAATTGAAATGATTATCACTAACATCTTATCTAGTGATTCATCCTCACGCCAAATATAAAAAAAGAATTATATAACCATTTTATCTTTTTTATGTTAATTAATAACATATAACATAGATTTTATATATCTTTTTTCATTTTTACATGACCTTCCATACTCATATACATGTTCACTGATCATGAAACCCAAGGAAACGAATGCTCTAGAATGATAAAGGTGTATCTTATAACCCATAAAAAATATCATAAATTGACATAATAAAATGATAATAAATAAAATAAATTTATAAAAGCTTCTTAATTAATTAATTAATATTTTTTTTGATTATCCCGGACATTAAGTTCAAGTGAAGAACACTTTCATACATAAGGTAAGGTTTTCTTCCCGAACCACAATTTTCATTCAAGTAATTCTTTCTCCCTCCTTAAAAAATTATTTCTTCGTGTTTTATATAATTTGTATACATTCTATGTATATTTTTCAATATCATGTATCCAAATCAGTTAATATTTATTTTATGAGTAAATAAATGTTTTACAGGGTTACCTTCTCATTTATTCTCGATATACAAGCCCAATTAAAGAAGAAATCATGATTTCTTTTCCATATTCAAGTACCATAAATAATATTTTTTAAGACATAATTATTATTTTTTAAATCACTAATTTTTTTAGGAAATGCTACATTGGTTATTTATGGTTTTATACAAAAAATCAGGAAAAACACAAATTATTTTCCCAAAAGAACTATTCTTGGAAATGTAAAAAACATATTTTTCTCAAGAATTTGTCGATGATTTTATTAGAGTATTTTAATATATTTAAATACCTCTATTGGATTTATTATTTATTTATATTGAACTCTTATTAATATCATCTAAAATATTTTATTAATTTTTTTATGATCAGTTTTACTATGGTTGTGTTATCTTGATACCATTCACCATACTACTCAAAATGGTTAGTGATTGTGTTTACAGATTAAGGAATGTTATTTACAGTTCATATGTATATGTTTTTTATGATTAACCCCATTAATATACGGAATTAATTGGATTTATAAAGTGATATTTCGGCCATGTTATATCCCCTCGATGAATTGGTAGGTCTCATGAGATGAAACAGATATGGATTTTGGATGAGGCCTTGACCATTTATTTTTAGATATCTTGTTCAAGGCCTTGATGGTATGTTTTAGATTCCCATAATTACTAATTCCCTCATTATTATATTATTAATTGAGAAATTATGAAATTATTAGACTAGTATTATATCCATGGTTATGTTTCATGTGATTATTTATATGGAAATATTCATTCATCATTTTTTATTTCCACGTTACGCTCAAGTTTATATTCTAATGGAATTTGTTTTTGGTCATTCGGCATGTCTTAATATTTATATTAGCTTTTGATGTATTACTTACCATTACTAAGTATTTTAGATCATGCCATTATTATGTTTTATTTCTCCCCAAGATTCGAAGATATATAATAAGAATGACTTATAGGGATAATCTAAGATTTTATGGGCATTTTCAATGGAATTCATATGTTGTATTTCCTTTCAAGTTGCAAATATAAAGTTCATATATGTAATGTAGCTTCCACAACATCTAAATATATCAATAAATTGGGATTTATTCTTTTATATATGATAATTTATTAATGCATGGCACCAGTTCCACACTACCAGGGTCGGGGTCTTTACATATCCATATATGTGTTATTTTTTTGGTGTAATGATGGTTGGGAGAAAAGGAGTCTATTAAATTCTCATAGTGTATCCAACATGGTTCATAACAACCATATATATATAAGGGTCAATGTTATTTCACTATTTCATAACATAATGTAGTTATTCCCTTATCCCCTAAAATAGATTGGTAGTTTCTATTGGGTCTATGGATAAAATCTATAGAGATAAAATTTTGGTGTACTTAGTCATCACCATGGAGAACAAATTGTTAAAATTATCAAAGTCCATGAAGCCAGATGAAATTTTTTCCAATGATTGTCTTGACTATTTCCCTACATTTAAATATTGGGGAATCATATCCCAGAGAAAATCATTTCTATGGATATAATACTGAAGATAGTTGGATCATGGTATATAAAACTAGGTAATCCCCTAGAATAGGTAACTTGTGACTCTATCATTCCCCTAGAATAAGAAGTAAAATTGTAGAATTTCCTGAAAAAAATCATGTATATTTTGGGAGACTATAACCTAAATAAACCTTCCAACCTAGTTCACTCCAAACTTTGGGCACAACTAAATCAACAAGTTTCCACCCTATTTTCTTTTATAATTCTAAAAACATCTTTATAATCACAATTTTCTTGGATTCAACATACATATTTCAAGAACAAAAATACATGAGATAAATCACCCTTATTTAATGTTAAGATAGTCTAAACTCTTCAAAAATTCCTAATCCAAACATTTGAAGGTTGGGAACCACCCCTCGAAATGGAACCCTCATTAGATGGATACTCTCAATATATAATGGTAAAAATTATCCATTCAATAGATCCCTTATCTAATGAAGAATATTTATAGAAACAATAACTACCTATTTTCCATTGTGGGTGATATTGTAGAGGTTGGTGAGATTAGGGAAGAAGAAGTTGTGTTATACCCATATTATCGAGCATAATTTTTATTAAATCCATATACACATCCGATACTTGGAAGAAAGAACTCCATAGAGCCCAATATGAGAAAAAATATACCCCTAAATCTTCCCAATATCATTAAGATGCAATCATATTAGAGAGGTTTCAAGTTATAATAGAACTATTTGGTCATTATAAAAATATGTGAAGACTATGTTATACCAACCAGGTAATAAGAAAATATTCATAAATTCTAGTCATGTTTTAGAATCATCAACATAAGAAGCTTCAGTTATTAACACATGGTGTAACGTCCTATTACTAATCTATTAGGTATGTCTCTAACCTAGTCATGGTTTTCCCTTTTCTGGTTATCTGTATGGGGATGAGAAGGCATTGAGAGGATACCTATAACGGTGATGTCAGTGGTTTTTTGGACCCTTATCTTTAACCAGCCTTTTAAACAAGCTACAGAAGGATTTCACACTATGTAACAAGGTTACATGTCATGTAAGAGTTTTTAGATTAAATTCATTACGTACTTCACGCTATGAAAGTATAGATACTATGAATATATGTTTCATGTCATGAATATTTTATGTAATAAATTTTAATTAGAGGTGATGGGTTTTTTGGTGTGTGTGGGACTCTGACAATTACATCTCATTTCACCAGGTTACAAGTTGTGTAACGGCCCATTTATAGTTTTTTAAAATAGGTGTGAGGAAATTTTGTTTCGGTTTTCTTCTCCAAACACGTTTTCTCTTGACCTAGTGAAATTCCTTTGTGACTTTGGGACACTCAAATCCTTCTTGATCGATATGTTCATCATTTGATATTCATTGCGACTACGATGACTCTCTCTGAGTAAGTGATCTTTTTGCTTCTTCATTGTTCATGATCATGGTAGCTCCCTTGGGTTGCGTTATCAGATTTTTTGGTATATGTTTTTGTTTTATCTTATCTTCGTCTAGATCTGTTGTGTGATCTCATTCTAAAGGCCATTCCTTTGTGGGTTGTGGTGTAGCAGACATTCTTTGTTTATGTATGTGGTGTTTCCTCTTCTCCTACCATCCCCATTCTCAATTGAATCAATCATATGATTTGTGGATTTTGATTCTAGGTCCTTCATAGAAATATTTGGGTTTTCATTGTTGGTGGATCCCATTGCGGGCCTGTGTGACTCAAGTTTTGAGGTAGGTGGTTTAATCTCTAGAACATGTTGATCAACCTTTCTTTTACTACTTTATAAATTGATTTATATAAGTATTAGGCATAATTGATTTCTGTGTGTTGGAACGATTTTTTCAAGAGAAAAGATTTTTCCCTGATTGTGGATGAATGGAATGAAAAAGGGTATTTTCAAATATTTGAAAATGATTTTGTGAAATGGTTTTGAAATTAATTTTGAAACATTGAAAAGGTTTCGAAAATGATAATATGGGTTACCTTGGGTACTAGTTGGAAGGTTTATCTTGAGGTCATCACCCATTGTGGGGTTCACTTTTTGGCGTTGTCCTCTTGACCAACAGTGTATATTATTGGCTATAAGTATGTATATGATATTGGGGTTTCACTTTTTGGGACGTCTCCCTTGTCCTGGAGTGTAAATAATTGGCTTTAAGTATTTTAGTTCACTATTTCATAGATTAATGGGCATGAGTAGTCTACTTCCTGGCCTATTTGTATTCCTTGGAATTGTAATTCTTGTGCTGCTACTGTTGTTTTTGTTTTTTCTTGGATTTTTACTATTTTAGCCTTGATATGCATGTTTATTTTAGTGAAAGATTATATGAAAAATTGTTCCTTGAAATTAATATACCTGCTTTTGTTTTATAAGTGTGATAAAAGGGAATTTTTTTCCATGTTTTCTATAAAACCTCTTTAATGCTTATCATGACATTTTTATTCAAAATGAGCATACAAGAATTTTTGCACAGAGACTGGTTATGAAACACCTTGATGGGATCCTACTGAGCATGTTACCTCACACCCTACACACCTCTTTGGTGGTTTATAGGCCTTTTAATATCTTCCATTATATGGAAAGAAAAGGCACTATAGTTAGGTAGTGAGGTTTCACGTCAGTAGGGTTGGGTTTCTAGAGGTGATATGGTGGGATTTCATCTGCACCATAATTTAGATTAGTTGTTTCATTTTGGACCATTGTAGTTGGACTTGTCCTTTGGAGTTCTAGTTACTTTTATAGTTTTTTTATGTGTTCTCATTATTATGGAATATATTTATTAGTATTCCATTGTATCATTATTTTCTATATGTGTATATATATATATATATATCATGTGTTTGTATGGTTTAGGTGAAATTGTTCTCTCTGGTTAGTTGATCAATTCCCAGGTGCTTGTCGCCAACCCATGCAGATCATGAATTCTTTTTGGGTATGTGAAGGATTGGGTCAGGTGCAAGTTTTGAGGGTAACCAAGTTCGGTTCATTACAAAATGGTATAAGATAAGATCTTTCCTCAAGATTCCTTATCTTGGGACATCATTTAGACTGTATATAGGATTTTTGGGACTTTAGAGGTATGTTGTGATAAGTGCCTGGACAGATCTTATTGTGAAAAGACTCAAATTAGCATTGGAAGTTGTGATATGTGTCCTTAATTTTGGGTTTAATTATTTATCTTAATTACTGCTTGTGGGTTTTCTGGTATTAGCTGATTTTTTCTCTATTTTCTTATCATTCCTTCTCTTTCAGTGTACACAGTATGCCTCTGAGACATCTTCCATGGGTTCATTGGAAATGTATAACTGATTATCAATAAGGGAATTTTCTAGTGGATTATAATTTCATATATAATATCATATAGGTATTTCATGCAGTTAATCAAGATGTATCATGAGTCTATAACAAAGTCTTTGAGGTACATCTAAGAGCTGGAAGAGAAAGATATGGTTCCTGAGAATTCTTACACGATAATCCATTTTCCTTTAAAGGAATGAATAAACCTAAAGAGGAGGGGGATTGGATGGATAGGATCGATCAAATATTCTACTTCTTAGAGACAACTAATAATATAAGAGTGAAGTGTGAAACATTCAGGATCAATGGTTCTAGAAAGAAATGGTGGGACTCTATGGTCAAGGAAGACAGACACATGGACCTAGATTGGTATGGTTTCAAAACCATGTTCTTCCAATAGTTTTGTCAAGATTTTATAATTTTGGAAAAGTCTCTTCAATTCCTATATTTTTAGTAGGGAGAGAATTTAGTGTCAGTGTAAACCAATCAATTTTTGGAGCCCTTCCATTTTTTCTTCGTAAATGGTGAGGAATGACCAGTTGAAGTTTCAGAAGTATCTGTAGTTTTTGTGACCAGTTATCAGATCATAGGTATTTATGTTGAACCTTTCTATCTATATAGAGATGTTAGATAGAGCTATGATGGTAGATATGGATATGGCATGCAAGGTTGGTTTTTCCAACTCTTATATTCCATATAGTGGTAGCTTTAGTGGCATGCATGGAAATAATAGGAAGTTGCAGGATCGTCATAGAAGTGGTGGTGGTGGATATAAGCAGCGATCCTCCGCCACACATTTTTCTACAGATAGTATTGTGCCATTGACTTTCTATTAGTGTGTTAGGGTGACAAAACACAATTTTATTGAATATTTTATTGATAATAAATGACATAATTTCCTCACATTGTGATAAATATGTTCATTTATGGAATATTTGGTATTATATCATTCATTTGACAATTTGATGAAAATTCATGTTTTACCCTTCAAAAATTCAATGTAGTATTTAAAAATAAATAATTTTATTTGATTTATTTGAACATAATATTTTTTAAATGTGTTCCAAACTTAATATTCTACAACTTTTATTTAGGACATTAGATCTAAATCATACATTTTGTTGGTGTAAATGGGCCATGAAGTCAAAGTTGGGATCGACTCGCGAGAATGGACATGGGTTTTGTATTTGGGCCATAAATTCTTCATCAGTGCTTTTATTAGGCCTCAATTTTTAGAGAATCTCTTGGAATAATTTTTTCATGAATAATCCTTCTGTAAGGATAGCTCATTCACATGTTTGGGTGGTAAAATTGGTGGTACAAGTTGGCATAAATATTTGGTCGTGATTCCCCATTCACATTTGAAACCACTTTGAACCTAGCCTCCCCACCACTCTATAAATTGGTGTTTTTATCATTTTTTTGGGTTGGGGTAGTGCAGTAGGAGATTGTAGGTAGAGGATAATTGGTTTCACCCAAATTATCCAACCATTTTAAGAGGGGTAGCACTTGAAGCAAGGATCCCCTCATCGAAGCCTTCTTCTCTTCTTCATGTTGTAATGTTTTCATTTGTATAATAAACTTCTTTTTTCTTCTTTTATTTCTTCTATTTTCTTATATTTTGTTCAAATTTCTTCTTCTCATAATCTTACTAATTGTCTATAATCAAGAGTGGAAACAATATTGTGTTATACCCTTTCTAAACCTTTGCACAAGGAAAATGTTTCTATGATGACTACACCGCCCATGAAAGAGTAGTTCTTTTTAGTAATTGATCTATCTCTAACATCCTTCATTCATTTATTTTTAATCAATGAGATAATTTAATTCACTTAATATTATCTATTAATTGAGTTTTCAATTTAAATGAAACTGAGCAAGCAATTGAATAATTGACACAAAAACACGTGAGGTCGAGTTTTGTGTAAATTGTGTGAGTGTGATTGTGATTAGTAATACAAGACCATAAGGGAAAAATTTGTAGAGTTAAAATATAATCCCTAAACTAAATTAATCCTCATTTTTAGAATGGATATATTCTCTAATTAACCACTGACGATAAGCTAGATTTAGAACATCAATCAAAGCAGGGTGCTACAATTGCAAGTTCCAAAGATAGCCTAGGGATTAAGTAATTTAATCTTTGTGGTTATGTTAACACCTATAGGGTTTGAGGGTTAATAAATTAGGGGATCATAATTAAGTGGATATTAATTTAAATGATAATGAGTAAATGAGTAAATTAATTGGTATATAAATATCAATTACAACATTTAAATATTTTCTAAAAAAACATCTTCTTATTGTGTCATTTTAATCAAAATTCATTTAAAAACTAAAAACTAAAAAAAATACAATATTCTTCCAGAAAACTTATTCTAGTTGTATAAATGATAAAAAAACCTATCCTTTCAAGTAGTGTTTTCATTCTCTTTTATTTTATTTTTATAATACCATTAAGTAGTTGTTTTAATTCAATTCCTCCTTTGAGAGACGACCTTGGTCAGCCAATCTACTGCACCTAAGTAACCCGAAACTGAACATCATTTGAAAACACCCATGACAGCACTCTTAAAATTGGAATTTTTTTCTTGGAGGCAAGTAATTATTTCATGTAATTAGAGTTATTTATTTTACTTCACATTTTATTCACTTATTCTCTTCTTTCTTCCTTATTTACCCAATCTGGATTTTTTTCTTCTTTTTTATTTTCTTCTTATTCTTTTTAGACCATCAACTCAAACCTCTCATTTCATTTGTGGTACACTTTCCTAATTTTTATTTTTATATGATTTATGAAATGAACTAATCCCGAGGATCTCTTAGATATTTACATTGATATTAAACGTAGCCTTTGGGCTCGAATCAGACATTCTCAGCCTACCAGAAGTTTTGACATTAAACCAGTTGGGGAATTTCTCCATTTAGAGAACATTGAAATTGGAAACACTTATATATCAAACATAAAAAAATAACCAATGGATAAAAACAATAATAATGAACTTAATATAATCATTCAATAATTTTCTACACCTGATATTAGTTATCAACCCAATTTCATTGAATACCCAAATCTTGAATGGGAATTTGAACTGAAATATTGATTAATTCACTTTCTTCCAAAGTTTCATGGATTATCTGGTGAGGATAAAAAAACATTTAAAAGAATTTAATTTGGATTTCTCAACCTTAAAACCATGAAATGTATCTAAAGATCAAACCAAACTAAGGGTATTCCCATTTTCACATGATAGATCTATAAAAGACTGGATGAATTATTTACAACCTGAAGATGTAACATGTTGGAATGATTTGAAACGTCTTCTCTTGAAAATATTTTTTCTAGCATCATGGACCACTTCCATTCATAAAGAGATATCGGGGAGTCAATGTATGAGTACTGGGAGCGATTCAAGAAGTTTTGTGCAAGCTGTCCAATTCACCAAATCAGTGAGTAACTCATCTTCCAATACTTCTATGAAGGACTCGCACCTATGGAGAGAATCATGGTGGATGTTTTTTCAAGACGACCATTGGTGTATAAGACACCATTAGTTGCACGTGTGTTGGTTGACAAAATGGCCCAAAACTCCCAACAATTTGGTGATCTAGGTACACCACATGTCAGGGGAGTACATCAGGTAAGTCCATCTTCTCTTGAAAGTAATTTGATTGATACCAAGTTTACAAAATTGAAAACTATGGTGAGATTGATTTATTTGGCTCAAAATACATCCCAACTCCCTCCTTCAAGGCCTTGTGGCATTTGCACTAAGACAAGACAACCAACTGACGATTTCCCCCAACTACAAGTGTAATGTCTCAAATTTTTCATGAATTATTATTTTTTTATTATTATATGGAATTATTATGAGACCAGGAACAGTGAAGGAACATCATTCCAAGGCCCGGTGATCCCAGAATGGTGATTCGAACTTTTTTACAAATTAAGTGAGTCAGCACTTGTGCACAGTTGTGGAAATTTCCAAACTGATGCCCAGATTAAAAATCTGAGGGCACAGTTGTTTTCGGGACGAAGACCTTACCTATGAATGGATTTAACAATGACCGGCACGAGTCAAGAGGAAAAGTTAATTTTTGGACGTTTTCAGTAAAAAAATAAATGGCAAGTTTATTTTATTTTGGAAACATTCACTGTAGTGCAACGACAGGGCAACTGTTTCAATAATAAATGCCACGTCATAATGACCATGAAATAGCAACACTGACTCACTAAGGCCGCATTGTAATGATAATAACTCAGTGTAACAGAATGCTGAAACATGCTCCCTCTTTTTAATGGGTTAATTAAACATTGCTCATTGGCAGAACCTGGAGAGAAACTTTGGAGAATCCTTCGCACTTTGGAGAGAACTCTCGGCGACAAACGACGAGGAATCAAAGCTGTGAATCACTACACTAACAAAGTTGAAGGATCTCAGTGATGATAGAGGCACGACCCCCCCCCCCCCCCTCGTTAGCAATCGAACCCTTCACAAGGTAGGGGTTGTTATTTTAATTCTATTTTCCCAATTTTTAATTTTGAAAGAAGAATGTGGATCAACCACGAACATGTTGATCTGTGGATTCGTACATTTTTGCGGGAGGGTTTTTTTGGGATGATTTCGGGGAATTAGTCCATTTTAAATTGTTGATTGATTATACTCCATTTAAGCCTACTAATGGGAGTGGATCAATGTCGTGATGAACGATGGTGGAGGTACATTCCTCGATTTTCTAATTGGATTTTCCCCCTTTCTTTTCCTCATGTGTTCTTCACGTTCTTCAATGGGTGACGAAGAACAGATTGTTTCCCACCTGTCTTGCAACGAAACAATCCCAAACATGAGATCCGACATTGCAATGACCCTATAGAGGTGTGATGGTTATAGGGGATGACGAATCGGCTCGGATCGGAAAAGATCTTTCTTCGAACGTTCTTCACGTGGGAGGATTGAAACATGTTTTCGGATTTTATCGGAGGCCCAAAAACACTAGAGATGACCTCAGGATGTCAAAATGACTTGGATTCCCAAGTTCCGTGGAAATTGGATATCCATATTGATGAACGGGGAAATACGGAGGTGCGGAGGAGGAAGTCCGCAATTCTGGAAATTGTCAAAATACACAGCATGTACTTCCGAAAAACATGTTGTGTAGTACCGGTGGTGGTGTCTAGGGTTTCGGAGGTCAGAGAGAAAAAACATGGTGTGTGACCCTGGTCACACGGTGTGTTGGACTTTCTCCAAAGCTTGGCATGTATTTTGGAAAGTACACAGACACGGGATGGACTACAAGGCTTCGGAACACAGCGTGTACTCTCTACGTAGCATGGTAGAGGCAGATACATGGGACTCGGTGTGTATCTAGGGGATACATGGACACGGGATGGAGTACACAGTCGTGTAATATATCACATGGCCAGGTGAGGCCTATAATGTGGGTCACCCCATGTAATGAATACATGGGTTGGAGTACACTGGTTGAGGACCGTGTATGGGCACATGGCCAGCGTACATGGAGCCAACCCCAGTCACTCGGACATGGTGTGTACACATGTAACGCCCCGACCCCAGCTACCCAGAGCTGGTGCATTACTTCGTAACATTGGCATGATCACAAAAGATCAAGTCTCGAAAGACCGATTAGTTTAGTAGCCTTGGAAACACTAGATACATTCATAAGTTTTACATTACATCATAAAATGAAAAACTACTACAACAACATAATGTCTCCACAGTCCACACTATTATCCCCTCATAATATCCCTGCAGGTCATTCATAATTTACTTCTTCCCTTCCTGGGAAAAAAAAAATAAAACATAGAAAAGGGGTGAGCTCAAATGCCCAGTAAGGATAACAGTATAGCGGAAACTTTCATAAATAAGAATAAACATTTAAGGCAATGTATAACTAAAACAAAAGCCTTTTAAACTTGAATATCAACATAATATGGCAAAAGCAAAATGAAATAACGCCATTTACTCATTCACATTGATATTCTACTAATCGAATAATCACATGAAAAATCACTAACCACTTTCATAATGTTGGAATGCATAATGCCAGACTATCATAACCACATAGCCAAGGCCTCGTGCCAAGACTACAAATAAGATTTTTTCAAGGCCTTGTGCCAAGACACTAGTTTGTCTCATGAGACCTACCGATGCATCGAGGAGCTATAGCGGGCTCCACCCATCACATATTAAGTCCAATACATTCCCATATGAAAAGGTTTAAACATAACATAAATATTCGTATTAAAACTAGCATACGAAATGTCAATAATTTCACCATAAACTATGAATGGTATAAAATAGCACATCCACAGTCAAACATATCACAAAAACCTTCAATAAAATATAGAAGTTTTGTATTATAATAAATCAACTTCAAATAAGCGTAAAATCCATCAAAGGATGTTGACATAGATGAAATCAAAACACTTTTTAGAGAAATATCTCTTTCTATTTTTGAAATCGTATAAGAGCCATATAAAACAAAACATTTTCTTGAAAATATTATTATAATATTGTAAGGAAAGCTTTGAAGATTTTATAACGGCGGAAAATAACCGCACCCGCTGTATAAGTTAAAAAACATTCTTACCTCAATTCTGTCGAAAAGGTTAAAAAGGACCTTGTTTTGAAAACGACGGAATGATTCCTCTTATAAAAAGTCAAAAAGGGTATAAATGACTTTAACCCATATTCTTGTAAATAATAAAAATGTTTTGAAATACATTTTGAAGAAACATGGATGTGGATGATAACGAGGCCCCAGTAGATAATTATGTATAAACAACCTTGGATAATGAAGAGGTTGTGAAGTAAACCCTTACCTTGTACTTTTCCTTGGTTGGGGTAGGTTAACCTCCTGTATAATGGTGAAATAATTGTTATTAAATTATACGATAATCATATACATTCATATGTTATCATATATGATCTTTTAACATTTCTTTGTTAACAATATCTTAGATTTATCGTTGTTTCGGGTGTTAACTTACTCGTTTTCTTATAAGTTTTGTTACGTAAGTCATGTTTTTCATGGATATGTTGTATCTTATTCATATCCAGAATGATATCATGTCTTTAAACATTATTTTTAAATTATCAAATGATAATTATACTTGAATGGATACGACGGAGAATGAATCTCATCGCGTTCGTGGAGACGGTAGTCCGTACGTACGCACGAGCGACAATATCATTATTTTGATATTAAAATAATATATAATTGGATAGTATATCATATATAAAGAATCATTATCATGTTATATTTATTATTTACATGAATTACATATCATTATTATACCCATCCAAATAATAATATATTGAATAACAATTACACCACGACGTGGAGACGGTAAGCCGTACGTACGCACGTATGGTGACATGTCATTCAAATGATGGGTAGAATACTGAATATGGTTGTTCCATATTTATAATAACATCACAGTATATAGAAGATACTAGAGTTATAATTTTAGAATTGAAATAATAAACAAAGAGGGAGTGGAAGAAGAAAGAAACATGAAAGAGGGTGATGAAAATGTTACCTCTTCTTCGGGTTCTTCCTTTTGATTTGATCAAAAGGACTCCTTAGGATGGCTTTCTGACTAAAGTAAAGCTTCTAGGATGAAGGGATAAATGTTGGGAGAGTATATGGGCAGAGGTTGGCCGAACCAAAAGGATTGAAAGTGTGAATAAGGTGATAGAGGTGGGGGCCTTTTATAAGAGGAGAGGAGGGATCTTTTGGAAAGATTGAAATGTTACATTATTATACCATGCTTTTCGGATTCTAAAGGTCCCACACTTATATATTTCGTGGATAAGGTGATAAGGGTTAGAAATATCTTCATCCAATAGGCTTTGGACAAGTGTAAGACTTGGATTTTGCATTATCTTCTCATTTTATTTAAATCCTTAAATAATGAGGTCATCGCCGCATCATAATGATGTCATAAATAATTTAATTTATTTAATGTCTAAAAATTATAAAAAAAACTATGATGTAGGAAGTCTTTTTATCTTTCTAATGAATATTTATAATCAAAATTTGGACTTGTGTAACCCCACTAAAAAACTGTTTTAGTAAGACAACTCATGTTTGTGTCAATTTACTTTTGACATTAAATAAATATATATTAATGTCATTTTCCAACTAAAGTGGCTCCATGGGGTCCCCAAGTTGACCCATGGGTTGTCTTGGTCGGCCATGACTCATCCAATAGGAGTAGGACAAGTGTCATGCTCATCTCATATTATTAAAACATTATTTGTACCTTAAACTACACTAATTACCTCTAATCGCGAATAAGAACTTAAAAGCTACTATTCACCAAAAATTTATTTTAATCTCATTGAACCACATTTTACTTCTTAATGAAAACCATGTATGTCGGATTTTTGAAAATCAAATCACAGAAGTGGTAATATTTCATTTAAATGAAAAATCAGTTATTTAACTACCACTTAGTGGTTTCACTATTCATCAAAAATTGATGTTTTTCAGAACAAAGCCAAAATTTCACCCTAAGCTATAATTGATATTCCGATTTCAAAAATGATGTCTATTTTACAAAATTACAAACATATAAGTTTCATTAATTAACTTTATAATTAATTCCCACTGTTACAAAAAATGGCGTGTTTCTAAGAAACAATTTATATCAAAAGATTGGCATTTGTTTATGTCCGATTTCAATGTTAAATTAATTCTAATGACCAACATTGGATAAAATGGTAAAAATATATTCTAATTATAATTTAAAACCACTAAATAGTATAATTTTTCACTATAAATTATTTTGATTTAAAAAGTTTTTTTTAAGTATTTTTCACTATTCATAAAAATTTCGAAGTTCTCAGAAAAATACCAAAAATTCAACATAGGCTAATTTCGATATTCCGAATCCAAAGATGAAGTCTATTTTGATAAATAAAATTTATAAAATTTCAAAAATTAGGTATTACTATTCACAACGGCTAGTTTAATTAGTTGTGGTGTGTGTTAGAGCTCGAGGTTGCGTACAACACACGCTATTGCATTATTCGAAGGGAAACGTACCGTGGAAGCTTGGGGTGTTACATTCTCCCCTCCTTAAAATAATTGCATCCTCGCAATTGCTAGGGTATAAAAAGACTCAGGTGGTTCTTCATCATAAGTTACTCAGGTTCCGACGTTGCCTCTTCCATTTTATGATTTCTCCACAAAACCTTTACCAGACGAGTCGTCCGGTTTCTCAGCACCTGCTCCCTCACATCAAGAATCCTGACGGGCTCTTCACAATAGGAAATATCGGGTTCCAGTTCTAATTCCTCATAGTTGAGTACATGCGTTGGGTCAGGCATGTATTTCCTCAACAGAGATGCGTGGAAAACATCGTGAACTTTGGAGAGATTTGGCGGCATCGCCAAACGATAAGCTACAGCCCCAATACGATCTAGAATTTCAAAAGGTCCGATGTACCTGGGACTCAACTTACCCTTCATACCAAAACGTATAACTCCCTTCCATGGAGATACCTTTAGGAAAACATGATCTCCCACCTGAAATTCCAAAACCTTTCTTCTGTTATCAGCATAGCTCTTCTGCCTACTTTGAGTTGATTTGATGTGATTTTGGATTACCTTCACCTTTTCCATTGTTTCTTCCACCAGTTCCGGTCCCACAAGTTTTCTTTCACCAACGTCATCCCAACAGGTTGGTGTACGAAATCTCTTTCCGTATAACGCTTCATAAGGTGCCATCTGAATGCTTGAATGGAAGCTATTGTTATAGGAAAATTCTACCAGTGGTAAGTATTGATCCCACATACCCTGAAAGTCAAGAGAGCATGATCTCAACATGTCTTCTAAGGTTTAAATAGTCCGTTCTGATTGTCCATCTGTTTGAGGGTGATAGGCAGTGCTCAAACAAAGTTCAGTATCCAAGGCCTTTTGAAGACTTTTCCAGAATCTTGAAGTAAAACGAGGATCACGATCAGAAACAATCGATAGGGGTACTCCATGAAGTCTTACAACTTCATTAATATATAATCTTGCTAGACGTTCAAGTGCTAGATCCTCCCGTATAGCCAGAAAATGTGCTGACTTAGTAAGACGATCAACAATGACCCATATTGCATCATTCCTTCTAGGAGTCTTTGGTAGTCCCATGACAAAGTCCATCGTAATATTATCCCATTTCCACTCAGGTATGGGAAGAGGTTGCAATACTCCACCAGGATGTTGCCTTCCAGCTTTCACTTGTTGACAAACCATACACCTCGACACAAAATCAGCAATCTCCCTCTTCATATTGTCCCACCAAAAATGTTCCTTCAAATCTCTATACATTTTGGTGCTCCGAGGGTGTATAGAGAAATTGGAACTATGAGCGTCATCCAGCAATTCCCTTTTTAGATCAGTTATATCGGGAACACAAAGTCTCTTCCTGAATTTCAAAATTCCATCCTTATACACAAAGTCCCTCAATCTTCCATCATTCACATCTTTAATCTTCTTCTGAAATTCTTCATCATTGGTCTGAGAACTCTTAATCCTTTCTAGTAATGATGGTTTGGCAACCATTTGAAAAATCATTGATGGTTCGCCTTCCCTAGTTATTCCCATGTCCATCTTCACTAGATCCAAGAAAATTGGATCCCTTTCAATTCTCATCACATTCTAAACTCCATGGTCTTTTCTACTCAAAGCATCTGCCACCTTGTTTGCCTTCCCCGGGTGGTAATGTATCGTGCAATCATAATCCTTGAGTAGTTCAAGCCATCGCCTTTGCCTCATGTTGAGTTCTTTTTGTGTGAAAATATACTTCAAACTCTTGTGATCAGTATAAATCTCACATTTTTCACCATAGAGGTAATGTCTCCATATCTTTAAAGCAAAGATCACAGCTGCTAACTCAAGATCATGAGTAGGATAGTTTTGCTCATGAATTTTTAGCTGTCGTGATGCATAGGCAATGACCTTATCATTCTGTATAAGGACACAACCATGTCCTTTCTTTGATGCATCACTATAAATAACAAACCCATCATTCCCCGATGGTAGAGTCAATACAGGGGCATTGACTAATCTTCTCTTTAGTTCTTCAAAACATTCTTCACACTCTTTTGTCCAGACAAATTTAATCCCTTTACGTGTGAGCTTTGTCAATGGGTTAGCCAATCTGGAAAAATTCTAGTCGAAACGTCGATAATAACCTGCTAAACCAATAAAACTGTGTACCTCAGTTATACTTGTCGGTGCTGGCCATTCTTGGATTGCCTTGGTTTTAGAAGGATCGACGGAAATTCCATCCTTAGAGACAATATGGCCAAGAAAAGAAATCTCATGAAGCCAGAATTCACACTTGCTAAATTTCCCATATAATTCATGTCTTCTAAGAGTCTTCAGGATAATACGCAAGTGATTTTCATGATCTTCGTGGCTTTTGGAGTATACCAAGATATCATCAATAAATACCACTACAAAGTCATCAAGATATTCCTTGAAAACTCTATTCATCAGATCCATGAAAACAGAGGGCGCATTAGTCAATCCAAAAGGCATTACTGTAAACTCGTAATGCCCGTACCTTGTTCGAAATGCTGTCTTTGGAACGTCTTCCTTCTTCACACACAACTGATGATATCCAGACCGAAGTTCAATCTTTGAAAAGTATTGAGCTCCATGCAGTTGGTCAAACAAATCATCAATGCGATGTAGGGGATACTTGTTCTTTATTGTTATAGCATTGATCTCCCTATAGTCAATGAACAACCTCATAGATCCATATTTCTTCTTAACAAAAAGAACAGGGGCTCCCCAAGGAGAAATACTAGGGCGAATAAATCCCTTATTACTCAATTCCTCTAGTTGTTTCTTTAGTTCAACTAATTCCACAGTGGTCATTCTATAAGGGGACTTCGATATGGGCCTTGATCCAGTAATTAAATCAATGGAAAACTCAACTTCTCGTTCTGGAGGATGTCCAGGTAAATCTTCCGGAAACACATCAACATATTCTCTCACAATAGGTACATCCTCTATTTGAATCTTCCTTTCCTCACCCTCAGTAATTTCGTTCTCTTCCTCCCCAATAATTGAATTTAGTTGAGCTACTGGGGGTGGATCTAGATAAGAATTTTGTGGCGACGATTCGGCTCTAAAGATAAGGTGTTCCTTATCATCATCATCAAGAATCGTAACCTCTTTCCTCTTACAATAAATTTTTGCATCATGGTCCGAAAGCCAATCCATACCGAGGATTATATCAAATTCAATCATGGGTATGACGATGAGATCAGCAGGTAAAGAACATTTAGGTTCTCTAATGGGAACTAATCGACAAAACTTTGTTGCAATAATACTTCCCTTAGGGGTTTCGACCGACAACTCCCTTGTTAAATCAAATTGGAAATATCTAATTTTCTTAGCAAACTGGGAAGATATGAAACAATGCGATGATCCAGAATCAAATAATGCATTTTCTAATCTTGAGGAAACCATTAAGTTACCTGCCACCACGTCTTTCGGAGCTTCTACCTCAGCAGTAGTGATAGCATAAGCCTGGCCTTGATCCCTTGGCCTTTTCTGAGGTAAGTTCGCCTGACGCTTAGGACATTCATTTGCATAATGCCCCATCTCCCTGCAATTGTAGCACCAAACGTTGGTAGCTTCCTTCTTCCCCTTGCAATCATGAGCTTGGTGGCCTTTTTCACCACACTTGTAATAGACTCACATTCCCTTCAAGCAAGTACCAGGACGTTTCTTCCCGCATTTACCACAAGATGGATATTCAACCTTTCCCTTCTTCCCTTTATTTCCATTCCCAGATTGATTAGCAGGTCTCTTCTTCTCTTTCTTCGCTTTAAAGTCATAAGACTTAGAGAATTCCTTTTCTGTCTTGATAGCGCACGAGACAATACCTTCGTATGAAGAGAAGGTTTGTGATACTAAATCTCGACGGAGAAATGGTTTCAACCCATCAATGAAACGATCAGTCTTACTTCTTGGGTTACGTATGTAATCTGCAGCATACCTTGCTAACCTTGTAAAGTTAGCCTCATACTTTGCGACATTCTCATCCTCCTTCTGCCTCAGACCCAGAAATTGCCTTTCCATATCCGCTCGATGGTCTCGAGGAAAGTATTTTTTCTAAGAACAGCTCTTTGAACTCCTGCCATTCCATGTTTGTTAATTCATCATCCTCCTTTGTGTTTTGAATTAGTGACCACCATTGATCGGCATCTCCAGTGAGGCGGTAAACTGCCATGACAACCTTCTCCCTTTCACTACTCCCCAAGGCATGGAATATTTTCTCTAAGGAATTTATCCATTGCTCAGCTACTATAGGATTTGTACTCCCATTGAAGGTTGGTGGTTGTTTCATCATGAAACGTTCTAGCATTGATCCTCCACGTTGCGGATCAGGGTGCTCCATACGAGTAAGGTTATTATTCATAACCTGAGTGAGTTGTCCCAGTATGGTAATAAGTTGATCGGCACCAGTTGCATCACCAGCCCCACTATAATTATCTTGAGCAGGAGGGCAATCCCTACATGGAGTGCGTGCATTGATACGGTTTCCATTTCTTCCATTAGGCACCATTTCTAAACAATGGCATAAACTAGATCAGTTTATGAATCAAAATACATAATCCCATACTTATAAAACACTTAACATAAATTGAACTATTTATGGATATAATCCATAATCATAAAAAAAATTTCTTTGAGGAAGTTTATACTCATAAACCCTTCATAATGATTTGTAGAGAAAATGAGAGTTATCCTAAGCATATCCCCCGGGAGTGTCGTAACCAAGAGTGCAGCAAGGCCCGTTGTCGTGCACCAGTTCCCGTTCGAGTCTCGCTCAAAGCGGTGTTTTCGGGTTTTACCCCTAGGTACATCTGTGCCAGAGCCGCCTCTACCTGCTCGTATCCAGACGGGGATGTATTGCCCGGAAAACTCACAAAATCTCAACAATACCATAATTCTAGGATGTTCTTCTATACTAATCCTCAAAGTTCATCTTAGGTCTACGTGCTCTAATCATAGTTTATCTAAATCTAGCTTCCAAGGTTTGTACTAAACTTCCTCTGATACCAACTGTAATGCCCCGACCCCAGCTACCCAGAGCCGGTGCATTACTTCGTAACATTGGCATGATCACAAAAGGTCAAGTCTCGAAAGACCGATTAGTTTAGTAGCCTTGGAAACACTAGATACATTCATAAGTTTTACATTACATCATAAAATGAAAAACTACTACAACAACATAATGTCTCCACAGTCCACACTATTATCCCCTCATAATATCCCTGCAGGTCATTCATAATTTACTTCTCCCCTTCCTGGGAAAAAAAAATAAAACATAGAAAAGGGGTGAGCTCAAATTCCCAGTAAGGATAACAATATAGCGGAAACTTTCATAAATAAGAATAAACATTTAAGGCAATGTATAACTAAAACAAAATCCTTTTAAACTTGAATATCAACATAATATGGCAAAAGAAAAATGAAATAACGCCATTTACTCATTCACATGGATATTCTACTAATCGAATAATCACATGCAAAATCACTAACCACTTTCATAATGTTGGAATGCATAATGCCAGACTATCATAACCACATAGCCAAGGCCTCGTGCCAAGACTACAAATTAGATTTTGTCAAGGCCTTGTGCCAAGACACTAGTTTGTCTCATGAGACCGACCGATGCATCGAGGAGCTATAGCGGGCTCCACCCGTCACATATTAAGTCCAATGCATTCCCATATGAAAAGGTTTAAACATAACATAAATATTCGTATTAAAACTAGCATACGAAATGTCAATAATTTCACCATAAACTATGAATGGTATAAAATAGCACATCCACAGTCAAACATATCACAAAAACCTTCAATACAATATAGAAGTTTTGTATTATAATAAATCAACTTCAAATAAGCGTAAAATCCATCAAAGGATGTTGACATAGATGAAATCAAAACACTTTTTAGAGAAATATCTCTTTCTATTTTTGAAATCGTTTAAGAGCCATATAAAACAAAACATTTTCTTGAAAATATTCTTATAATATTGTAAGGAAAGCTTTGAAGATTTTATAACGGCGGAAAATAACCGCACCAGCCGTATAAGTTAAAAAACATTCTTACCTCAATTCTGTCGAAAAGGTTAAAAAGGACCTTGTTTTGAAAACGACGGAAAGATTCCTCTTATAAAAAGTCAAAAAGGGTATAAATGACTTTAACCCATATTCTTGTAAATAATAAAAAAAAATGAAATACATTTTGAAGAAACATGGATGTGGATGATAACGAGGTCCCAGTAGATAATTATGTATAAACAACCTTGGATAATGAAGAGGTTGTGAAGTAAACACTTACCTTGTACTTTTCCTTGGTTGGGGTAGGTTAAACTCCTGTATAATGGTGAAATAATTGTTATTAAATTATACGAGAATCATATACATTCATATGTTATCATATATGATCTTTTAACATTGCTTTGTTAACAATATCTTAGATTTATCGTTGTTTCGGGTGTTAACTTACTCGTTTTCTTATATGTTTTGTTACGTAAGTCATGTTTTTCATGGATAGGTTTTATCTTATTCATATCCAGAATGATATCATGTCCTTAAACATTATTTTTAAATTATCAAATGATAATTATACTTGAATGGATACGACGGAGAATGAATCTCATCGCGTTCGTGGAGACGGTAGTCCGTACGTACGCACGAGCGACAATATCATTATTTTGATATTAAAATAATATATAATTGGATAGTATATCATATATACAGAATCATTATCATGTTATATTTATTATTTACATGAATTACATATCATTATTATACCCATCTAAATAATAATATATTGAATAACAATTACACCACGACGTGGAGACGGTAAGCCGTACGTACGCACGTATGGTGACATGTCATTCAAATGATGGGTAGAATAATGAATATGGTTGTTCCATATTTATAATAACATCACAGTATATAGAAGATACTGGAGTTATAATTTTAGAATTGAAATAATAAACAAAGAGGGAGTGGAAGAAGAAAGAAACATGAAAGAGGGTGATGAAAATGTTACCTCTTCTTCGGGTTCTTCCTTTTGATTTGATCAAAAGGACTCCTTAGGATGGCTTTCTGACTAAAGTAAAGCTTCTAGGATGAAGGGAGAAATGTTGGGAGAGTATTTGGGCAGAGGTTGGCCGAACCAAAAGGCTTGAAAGTGTGAATAAGGTGATAGAGGTGGGGGCCTTTTATAAGAGGAGAGGAGGGCTCTTTTGGAAAGATTGAAATGTTACATTATTATACCATGCTTTTCGGATTCTAAAGGTCCCACACATATATAATTCGTGGCTAAGGTGATAAGGGTTCGAAATATCTTCATCCAATAGGCTTCGGACAAGTGTAAGACTTGTATTTTGCATTATCTTCTCATTTTATTTAAATCGTTAAATAATGAGGTCATCGCCGCATCATAATGATGTCATAAATAATTTAATTTATTTAATGTCTAAAAATTATAAAAAAAAACTATGATGTAGGAAATCTTTTTAGATTTCTAATGAATATTTATAATCAAAATTTGGACTTGTGTAACCCCACTAAAAAACTGTTTTAGTAAGACAACTCATGTTTGTGTCAATTTACTTTTAACATTAAATAAATATATATTAATGTCATTTTCCAACTAAAGTGGCTCCATGGGGTCCCCAAGTTGACCCATGGGTTGTCTTGGTCGGCCATGACTCATCCAATAGGAGTAGGACAAGTGTCATTCTCATCTCATATTATTAAAACATTATTTGTACCTTAAACTACACTAATTACCTCTAATCGCGATTAAGAACTTAAAATCTACTATTCACCAAAAATTTATTTTAATCTCATTGAACCAAATTTTACTTCTTAATGACAACCATGTATGTCGGATTTTTGAAAATCAAATCATAGAAGTGGTAATATTTCATTTAAATGAAAAATCAGTTATTTAACTACCACTTAGTGGTTTCACTATTCATCAAAAATTGAAGTTTTTCAGAACAAAGCCAAAATTTCACCCTAAGCTATAATTGATATTCCAAATTCAAAAATGATGTCTATTTTACAAAATTACAAACATATAAGTTTCATTAATTAATTTTATAATTAATTCCCGCTGTTACAAAAAATGGCGTGTTTCTAAGAAACAATTTATATCAAAAGATTGGCATTTGTTTATGTCCGATTTCAATGTTAAATTAATTCTAATGACCACCATTGGATAAAATGGTAAAAATGTATTCTAATTATAATTTAAAACCACTAAATAGTATAATTTTTCACTATAAATTATTTTGATTTAAAAAGTTGTTTTTAATTATTTTTCACTATTCATAAAAATTTCGATGTTCTCAGAAAAATACCAAAAATTCAACATAGGCTAATTTCGATATTCCGAATCCAAAGATGAAGTCTATTTTGATAAATAAAATTTATAAAATTTCAAAAAGTAGGTATTACTATTCATAACGGCTAGTTTAATTAGTTGTGGTGTGTGTTAGAGCTCGAGGTTGCGTACAACACACGCTATTGCATTATTCGAAGGGAAACGTATCGTGGAAGCTTGGGGTGTTACAACACAGTACTACACAACATGTACTAACTTTTCTATATGACCAACCTTACGACACAGGCCATTGTACCCGGGCAGTACCTGGGGTCAAACGACACGGTGTGTAACTTTTCTACATGTCGTGTACTTTTTGGAAAATGGAATGGTCCTTTTGTCCACCATATCTTGGACATGTTTTTTTGGGTTAGTGCCCCTTATTCTAATTCCCATGAATTTAAGGCATCATTTCCTTCTACAAGAGTATGATCCCTTCAGCAGGACTTTTTGTGATAGAGTTGGAATCCCTCGAAGAGGCTCGAAGCAAGATCCTCTATCCATTCCTGGCCCTAGGTTGAGTCAGGAATCTACATGAACAACTCTATCGGGCGTTGATCCTATACCTAGATGGTGAATCTGGATGAGTTGTGGTATCCTCCATGTCCCTGGCAGTGATCCTCATCTGTGTATCATGATCTTCCCACTCAGGAGTGTGTCTCTCATAATGAGTGCATCTATCTCTTGTGATCTTCCCACTTAGGAGTGTGTCTCCCATAATGTGTGTAACTACCTCTCGTGACATTTCTCGATGAACAGTACTTCTTGGACGGACTTCATCAGAGCTACTAGACTCATGGAGTGTGTTCTCCTTGAACGAGTACTTCGTGGAATCATTGAACTGAATCCCTTGACGGGGGTATGTGGTTGTGTGACTTGTCTCTAGACTACGGGTCTGGGTTTTGAGTATATCTAATTTGTGTTCTCCTATTATATTTTCATTAGACATATACTATGTATAGCTGACTATGCCTTTCCTTTTTGTATTGCCTTGTTTTTTTCAGGGTCCTCTACTGAGTATTGTTATAATCACCCCTGCACGGGCATTGCCCGCATGTGTTATGTCTTATGCAAATGAGCATCCTTTTGACAGGGTCCAGGGTGGACTAGGATAGGACCAAGCATTCTGAATTCCCTATAGGTTGAGGCATTTCTATAGCTACGAGCAAAATTCCTAGTACCTCTTTGTGTTTACAGGATGGACTTTGCAGTTTTCATACTCTTGTTTTGGGTGGGAATGTATTCTGGCATAGTTTACTTTTAGTACTTTTATTTCTGTCTCACTCTGTTGGTTGGGTTTAGTTGTATGCATGAATTTTGTTCCTTTGAGATTTTTACATTTCAGCATTAATGGGATTGGAGATGTGTGTGTGGGTACATGTTCTTAGGCAATGCCTCCCATGTTAGTAATATGCTTACTCAGTGCTAGTCATCAGCCCCTGGCCTATTGGAGGCGGGCTTGGAGAGTCACATCCCGCGCCCCACTAGGATGGGTTGTGGAAGAGTGGTATCAGAGGTGGTCAGTTCTAACTTAGGACCATGAGTATGTGAGATTGGTTTGGGGAAATAGTGTCAAGTGTTTCGAGCTCAGCTTTCAGGCTAGAGACTCCAGTGTTGGTGTGGCGGCCGACGTATCCGTACACCAGGACTCTGATAACCTACTTTTTGACACGGTACATGAAAACACTAGTTGTGGGGAAATAATATAATGGTACATTCATTATATTGGAATGGGTTGTGTTTTCCATATACTTTGTGTCATCTATCCAGATATACTCATTGTACATCTTGTTTCCTTATAGGATGCATCTGTGATGCATACCCACTAGGATTCAGCAGCACGATCCTGAGGATGACCACCTCAGTGATGAGGCTTTGATAGAGGGACCAGTTCCCCTGGCGTTTCCACCGAGTGGTGCACCTGTTATACCACCACCAGTAGAGTAGCTCGTGGTACCTGTAGTACTGATCGATGAGAAGCATAGGCTGATCGCACTCCATGAGTTCCAGATATAGAGACCCCTCAGGTTCCGAGGTGAGCCCGACCCTCAGGCGGCTGAGGACTTTCTTGAGGTGGTGACCAAAGTTTTCTGTCTAGTGAGGACACCCTCAGACCAGACGGTGATCCTAAGGGAAATCCTTCTTCAGGGATCGGCGGGAAGATGGTGGAGTCTCACCACACAGACTCACGACGAGGAGACTCCTTCACAGATGGAGTTTTTGCAACTATTTAGGGAGGAGTTATATCCAGTTATGCTGAGATTCATACGCATCCAGGAGCTTCTTCAGCTCTAGCAGGGTAGTTTGAGAGTAGCTGACTATTCATCGAGGTTCACCAACATCGCCCGATACTCGATAGATATGGTTAGGGATCAGTACTTTAGAGCTCGGACCATCGAGCGAGGTCTACGACAAGACATCTGAGATAGTGTCATGCCTCTGGTCATTTTGACTTAAGATGGAGTGCTCGAGTGGGATTTTTTGATCGATAACTTCTTGGCGGAGAAGAGACAGCCGACGACAGTCAGCAGCAGGCAGACAGGTGTGGAGACCTCGGCAGTAGGGAGCTGATGTCGGACGTAGGGATCAAGATGTGAGAGACGTCAGAGGAGGACCTAGGATAGGGGATCGACATTCTAGGGATCTAGGGATGGATTCAGACATCCTAGGGAGAAGTGGTGTTATGCATGTGATGATAGGGGACATCTCGCTAGAGACTTTCTGACATGTTGAGCTGCTGATAGGGAAGTGGTGGATGGACCACCGAGGCAGAGGCAGAGAGTGGAGCAGATAGACCCGCTAGGCGGATGATGTGGTAGAGGAGCAGGGAGAGCTATAGGTGGTGGAATATTCTTCGATCTACTTCCACCACCACCCCAGGAGGTCCTCACCAGGCTCAGGGAGCTATTGGACAGGGGCGAGGAAGCTACATACGTTTGAGGTGTATGACCCAGGGGCTCCAGGGATGATACGAGGTATGATCTATGTCTTCTCTACCTTAAATGTCATACTTATATACACAGGTTCTAGTCATTCCTTCATCATCACATGCCTTGTACGAAACCTTGAGATTCCAGTAGAACCGTTGACTCAATCCTTATGCTTGGATACACCTGTGGGAGGAGACTTGACGATCCCACAGCTTTGCAGATAGTGTGATCTTACCCTTGGAGGTGAGAGTTTTGGTTAGACCCTCTCGGTGGTAGTGTCGAGGCCTTACGATGTCATTTTAGGTATGGATTGGTTATCTTCGGTCAATGCCCATATTGACAGTTTTAGGTGAAGAGTGAGGAGTGTTCACAGTGATGGGAAATGGTTTTCCTTTATCGGAGAAAAAGAGACCCAGGCAGCACAGAATGGGCTCATGCATAGGAGGGTGCAGTCGATCACTCATGAGATGGATATCCTTAGCCTCAGAGTAGTAGATGTTGTGAGATCTAAGTTCCCAACAGTAGTGGTGGAGTACGAGGATTTCTTTCTCGAAGATATTCCCGGATTACCTCCCCATCGGGAAATCGACTTCTGTATCTACTTACACCCCAAGACAACACCGATTTCCTCACCAGCATATCAGATGGCTCACATAGAGCTTCACGAGCTGAGGGTGCAGTTAGAGTATTTGCAGAGCAATGGTTTTAAAAGACCCATCATTTCACCCTGGGCGGCCCCAGTCTTCTTTTCCCGGAAGGAAGATGGGAGTTTGAGGTTGTGTGTGGATTACCGATACCTGAACCAAGTGATGGTGAAGAATAAGTATCCACTACCAAGAATCGACGACCGCTTCGATCAGCTAAGAGGGGAACGGTGGTTCTCAATGGTTTACCTTCGATCATTTTATCACTAATTACAAGTACGGGACAAGGATATACCGAAAATGTATTTTTGATGCTGCTACAGTCACTATGAGTACTTGGTGATACATTTCGGTATGACAAATGCCCCCATAGTGTTCATGGGACTGATGAACCAGATCTTTTAGCCATACTTGGACCAATTCATAGTGGTCTACATCGATGACATCCTTGTGTACTCGATGTCAGAGGATGAGCACGCGGGACACCTTTGGATAGTTCTAGACGTACTCCAGGAGAACCAGCTTTATGGGAAGCTCTCGAAGTGCTAGTTTTGGATTAAGGAGGTCCACTTTTTGGGACATGTCATCTCAGTAGATGGTGTAGCTATGGGCCCAGCCAAGGTGTAGGCAGTGTTAGCATGGGAGCCACCTCAGACCGTGATAGAGGTGTGAATCTTCCTTGGGTTGGCAGGATAATACCAGAGATTCATACCTGATTTCTCCCGAATTGCAGCACCGATGACAGCCTTGACCAGTAAGGGGAAACCCTTCATGTGGATGGAGAGGTTCTAATAGGATTTTGACTAGTTTATATAGAGTTTGACGAGTTCCCCAATCATAAGATTACTGGAGGAGGGTATCAAGTACGCAGTTATCTGCGACGCATCAGGGAATGGTCTTGGCTACGTCTGGATGCAGAGACAGGAAGTGATTGCTTATGATTCATTCCAGCTTATGTCACATGAGCAGAACTATGTGACCCATGATCGCGAGTTGGAATCCGTAGTCTTTGCGTTGAATATGTGGTGACACTATCTTATGGGTGAGTGGCTTATCATCTACTATGACCACAAGATCCTCAAGTACATATTTTCATAGAAGGATCTGAATCTGAGATAGAGGCATTGGATAGATCACTTCTAGGACTATGATTTTGAGATCATCTATACTTCTGTGAAGGGGAACAAGGTGGAATATTATCTTAGTAGAAGGTCGAGCTCACAGCTGTTGAGTGAGGAGACAGAGCAGTTAGCCATGTTTCAGTTATCCTTCTTGAAAAAATAGGATACAGCTTACATACAGTCGATGGTTGTCGCCCCTCCACTCTTACAGTGGCTTAGGGAGGCGCAGCTAGAAGATTTCGACTCTATGGCTTTACGTGCTCAGTTATCCATATGACATGCTCTTGATGGATATTCACAAGGTGGAAATCACGTACTTCTTTCTAGAGGATGAAATTTTGTACCAGTAGTGTTGTAGGAAGAGGTCCTGAGGTAGTTTCATACATCCCCCTTGGCAGTACATCCTGGAGTGACAAAGATGTACCAGGATCTCTGAGGACAGTTCTGGTGGTCAGGCATGAAGAAGGCAGTAGCAGAGTTCATTTCTCAATTCCTTACATGCCAGTAGGTGAAGGCTGATCACCAGGTTCTATTGGTATTAGCTCACCCCCTAGAAGTTCTAGAGTGGAAGTGGGATGGAATATCTATGGACTTCATGATAGTCTTAGCATAGATTCCCAAGGGGAATGATTCCATATGGGTAGTTGTTGACCAACTCACCAAGTCTGCCAACTTCCTAGCTATCAGAGAGCAGAGTTCTGTAGAGAGCTTGGGACGCCTCTACATGCAGGAGATAGTTCGACTTCCTTGCATCCCTTCAATGATAGTCTCAGACCGAGATACCCGCTTTACATCCTGGTTGTGGAAGGGATTGCAGGATGCCTTTGGGACTCAGCTACTCTTGAGCATGGCATTCCATCCCCAGACTGATGGTCAGACAGAGAGGACCATCTAGGTTCTGGAGGATATGTTGCGGGCCTATATCTTGGACTTTGGTCACAGTTGGGAGGACCACCTACCACTGGTGGAGTTTGTGTATAATAACATCTAACACTCCAACATTGGTATAGAACCATTCGAAGATTTGAATGGGAGAATCTATCGGTCACCGCTTAGCTGGACCGACCCCGGAGAGTTATCACTCATGGGTCCAGAGTTTCTGAGAGATACCATTGAGAAGGTGCAGATCATCCAGGAGTGGATGAATACTGCATAGAGCTGGCAGAAGTCTTATGCTGATAGGTGACAGAGACACCTGGAGTTTGAGGAGAGAGACCATGTCTTTCTTTGGGTCTCACCTCGATGAGGGTTACAAAGATTTGGCCGAGGCGGTAAGCTATATCTGAGATTTATCGGACCTTTTTAGATACTACGCAGAGTTGGAGAGGTGGTGTACCACCTAGCTCTACCACCGTTGTTGCATCGGGTACATGATTTCTTCCACGTGTCGCATCTAAGGAGGTACGTGCATGATCCATCTCACGTCATTGAATGAGTCGAGCTAGACATCGAGGATGGAGTGACCTTTTCTGAGTACCCAGTGGAGATCGAGGATCAGCAGGAGAGGATACTTCATGGGCGATCGATTCCCTTGGTGTGTGTTCAGTGGTAGCACGGGAATCTTCAGGAGATCATGTGGGAGCGGGAGGCTCAAATATGTGCCCAATACCCACATCTTTTTTAGTAGTCTTATTTTGGATTTTCGGGGACGCAAAGCCCCAAGGTGGAGAGAATGTAATGTCTCAGATTTTTTGTGTATTATTTTTTTGTTATATGTAATTATTATGAGACCAGGCATAGTGATGGTACATCATTCTGAGGCCCGGTGATCCCGAAATGGTGATTTGAACTTTTTTTAAATTAACTGAGTCGGCACTTGTGCGCGGTTGTGGATGTTTCCAAACGGATTCCTGGATTAAAAATCTGAGGGCACCGTTGTGTCTGGGACAATGACTTTACCAAAGAACTGGTCTAACCTTCAACGGCACGGGTCGAGGAAAAAAATTAATTTTCGAACATTTTCAGTAAAAATAAAATAAAATAAATGGAAAGTTTATTTTTATTTTGGAAACATTCTATGTAGCACAACGACAGGTCACTTGTTTCAATAATAAATGTCATGTCATAATGACCCTAAAATAGCAACACTGACTCACTAATTCTGCAGTATAATGGTAGAAACTCGGCATAACAAAATGTTGAAACATGCTCCCTCTTTTTAATGGGTTAATCGAACATTGCTCGTTGGTAGATGCTGGACAGAAAATATAGAGAATCCTTGGCTCTTTAGAGAGAACTCTCGGCGAAGAACGATGACAAATCAAAGTTGTGAATCGCTGCAGCAATGAAGTTGAAGGATCTCAGTGGTGATAGAGGCAAGACCCCCCCCCCCCCCCTTCTTTAGCAATCAAACCCTTCGCGGGGTAGGGCTTATTATTTCAATTCTCTTTTCTCCATTTATAATTTTTAAAGACGAATGCAGATCAACCATGAACATGTTGATTTGTGGATTTTTATGTTTTTTCGGGAGGGTTTTTCTTGGGATGATTTTAGGGAATTAGTCCATGTTAAATTTTCCTTTTATTCTAATCCATTTAAGCCTACTAACGGGAGCCGATCAACGCCATGACAAACGATGGTGGGGGTTTTTTCCTTGATTTTCTGATTGTATTTATTCCCCCTTTCTTTCCTTGTACGTTCTTCGCTTTCTTCGTGGGGTTATGAACAACGAATCTTTGCGCACCCACATTGAAACTCAACGATCCCAAACTGGAGATCCGACAACAGAACATCCCTACGGAGGTGCGACGGTCATAGAAAACGACGAATCGGCACGGATCGGAAAATATTGTTCTTCGAGCGTTCTTCACATGGGAGGATTGAAACCAGTTTTCGGAGCCGATAGGAGGCCCAAAAACAAGAGAGACGCCCTCGGGACGTTGGGGAAACCTGGATTCTAGAGTTTCGTGGAAATCGGACGGCTGGATCAATGAACAAGGCAACATAGAGGTGCACCAGCTGAAGTCCCTGATTCTGGAAATTTCTAGAATACACAGCGTGTACTTCCAAAGAACACGCCATGTAGTACCGGCGGAAGTGGATTGGATTTTAGGGGTCATAGAGGAAACACACAGCATGTGACCTTGGTCACACTGCATGTTGGACTTTCCCCAAAGTTTGGCGTGTATTTTGGAAAGTACACGGACACGGGATGGACTACACGGCTTCAGAACATGGAGTGTACTCTCTACACAGCATGGAAGAGGTGGCTACGCGGGACTCGACATGTATCCAAGGGATACACAGAAATAGGATGGATTACACGACCGTGTACTCCATCACATGGCCAGGTGAGGCCAGTAACGCGGGTCACCCCATGTACCGATTACACAAGTTGGAGTACACGGGTTGAGGACCATGTAGGGGCACATGGTAACCGTACACGGAGCTGACCCCAGTCACTCGAACATGGCCTGTACATAGTACAACACACAGTGTACTAAATTTTCTACACGACCAGCTTTACGACACGGGTCGTTGTACCCAATCAGTACCTAGGGTCAAACGACACGGCGTGTAACTTTTCTACACATTGTGTACTTTTTGGAAAATGGCATGGTCCTCTTGTCCACCGTATCGTGGACATGTTTTGTTTGTGTTAGTGCGTCTTCTTCTTGTTCTGCTGAAGGTCAAGAATCGTTTCCTTCTACAGGAGTATGATACCTTCAGCAAGATTTTCTATGATAGTATTGGCATCCCTCCAAGAGGCCCAGAGCGAGATCCTCTATCCATTCCAGACCCTAGGTAGAGTCAGGAATCGACGTGACCAACTCTACCGGGAGTTGATCCTCTACCTAGCTGGTGAATCTGGATGAGTCGTGGAATCCGGCAAGGCCCTGGCAGTGATCCTCATCTGTGTATCTTGATCTTTCCCACTAAAGAGTGTGTCTCCCGTAATGAGTTCTTCTGTCTCTCGTGATCTTCCCAATCAGGAGTGTGCCTCCCGTAATGAGTGTAACTACCTATCATGACGTTTCTTGATGAAAAATACTTCTCAGACAGACATAATCAGAGCTACTAGTCTCGTGGAGTATGTTCTCCTAGAACGAGTGCTTCGTGGAATCTTAGAACTGAATCCATAGATAGGGTTATGCGGTTGTGTGACTTGTCTCCAGACATATACTATGTAGATCTAACTATGCCTTTCCTTTTTATATTGATTTGTGTTTTTCGGGGTTGTCTACTGAGTATTGTTATACTCACCACTGCACGGGCTATGCCCGCACATGTCGTGTCTTGTGAAGATGAGCAGCCTTTTGACAGAGTCCAGGGTGGACCAATACAGGACCGAGATTTCTAAGTTCCCTACAGTATGAGGCATTCCTATGGCTACGAGCAGTAGCCCCAGTACCTCTTTGTGTTTACAGGTTGTACTTTGAAGTTTTCAGACTCTTGTTTTGGGTGGTCTTGTATTCTGGCCCAGTTTACTTTCATTACTTTACTTTCCATTGCACTCTATTGGTTGGGTTTAGCTGTATGCATGCATTTTTTTCCTTAGTGGTTTTTACATTTCAGCATTTGTGGGCTTGGAGATGTGTGAATGTGTACAGGTTCTTAGGCAATGCCTCCCATGTTAGTAATATGCCTACTCAGTGCTAGTCACCAGCCCATGGCCTATTGGAGGTGGTCTTGGGGCGTCACGGTGCGGGCAACACTAGGACGATTTGTGACAATAAGAAATAGAAGATTGTGAAGTATTGTTTCCTGGGAGACCATATCAGTAGAAACAACAACCATATCCCCAAAATAATCTTGATTATTTTTCACCAGTATACAACCAAGGGTGGAAAGATCAATCAGACATGCGGTATGGTTCTAGAAAACAAAAAAGGTCCCCTTTTCAACAAAACTTCTAGCAGCCTCCACCTTACCAGCAAGGTTTCCATTAACCCCAAAGGCGATTTGAATCTCAAGCATCAACAAGTCAACAAAAAGGTAATTCTCAACCCAAGTTAGATTATAATACTGATGTTCTTTTGAAACAAAATTTTCTTAATCAACAGAATGAGTTGCAGAGTCAAGGTTCAGAGTTGAGGGAGTTGAAGACTCAAATGAGCTAGATTTCCATTTCCCTCCATGAACTGGTAAGTAAGAATTCTAGAAATCTACCTTCCCAACCTACACCAAATCCCAAGGGAGATGTCAGTGCCATAACATTGAGAAGTGGTAAGAAAATGAATGATACTTCATCACCCACCATTCCACCGGGATTCACCTCAACTCTAGAGAAGAACCATTCGAAACTAGCTGATGAGCAACCCAAGGGGAAAGATAAAGGTAAGAAAAAGATTGAGGATGTTCGTCCTAAACCCATTCCTTTTCCAAATAGAGTTGTTCAAACCAAAAATATCGATGAATAGGTGATGTAAAAAGAAGTTTTGGATACATTCAAGTGTTTGGAGATCAATATACCTTTACTTGAAGCCATTAAGAAAATCCCAAGGTAGACCAAATTTTTAAAAGAAATTTTTACCAAATCGAAGAGGGATCAAGGTAAATGAGAGGATCATTCTCAGAAGGAATGTTTCGTCACTCATTACACCAACTCTTGCAATGCCAACAAAGTGTAAGGTTCCGGGGACATTCATTATACCATGCATCATAGGGCATTTTCACTTTTATGATGCTCTTTGTGATTTGGGAGATTCCATAAATGTGATGCCTCACTTTGTATTTTCTTCTTTATAGGTTGGTGAGTTGAAACTAACCAGAGTAGTGGTGCAGTTGGAAAATAGAGCTATGGCATATCCATCGGGAGTCCTTGAGGATGTACTTGTCTAGGTAAGAGACATGATTATTCCATTAGATTTCTACATGCTTAACATGGAGGATGATCAGGCAGGTTCTCATGCTCCCATTATCTTATGTAGAACATTTCTCAAAACTGTAAAAACTATCATAAATGTCAATGAGGGTACACTTTCCATAGAGTTTGGTGATGATGTTGGGATATTTAATGTTATGGACTCCATGAATTACCCCTTAGAGGACCATTCTGCATTTTTTATCTCCCATTTTGAACCACCAAATAAAAACCCCAGGGAATTTTACTGTCCAATACTTAGGGAGATTATGAGTATTGTTTCTAGTTTGATGTCTAAGAGTACTTCCACACCTGTTTCTAATGCACAAGACTCTCTTATATTTGATTTTGAAATGGATTCATATTCTGATTTTGATCATGTGAACTATGATTATGACATGGTTGTTGAGTATGCTGATGGATTTGATGCTTTATACTCTGATTTTCATGATGTATATTTTGATACTGATGTTCATTGTGCACATATTTCAGTTCCTTCAATTTCTCCATCCATACACCACCCCCCTTCATTGGAGCTCAATCCATTACCACCAAATCATAAATACTCATACTTGTTGAGTGGTGAGAGATTACCTGTTATAATTTCTAATAATATTCCTTTTGAACATGAAGAATTTTTTTTGAATCTTTTGAGAGAGAACATTAAGGAAATCAGGTGGAACTTGGCTGACATATCAGCTATTAGACCATCTATTTACATGCATAGGATTCTTTTGGAGGATGGGTATAAACTAGTGAGGCAACCAAAAAGGATAGAAAATCCTTCCCTTCTGGAAGTTGTTAAAAAAAGGTTGAAAAATTGCTCGAGGTAGGTATAATATATCCCATTTCAGATTCCTAGTGGGTGAGTCCTATTCAGGATGTTCTTAAAAAAAAGGTGTTACAGTTGTTAAAAATGAGAAATATGAGTTAGTTCCAATGAGGGTGAAAAATAGTTGGTGTGCGCGTATTGATTATAGGAAACTAAATCATGCCACTCACAAATACCATTTCCCCCTCCCATTTATTGATCAAATGCTTGAGAGACTAGTTGGGAAAACACACTACTATTTTTTGGATGGATTTTCTAGATATTTCCAGGTTCATATTGCTCCGGAGGATCAAGAGAAGAAAACATTCACTTGTCCATTAGGTATGTTTTCCTAAGGAAGGATGCCATTTGGACTTTGCAACGCCCCAGGTACCTTCCAGAGATGTATGATGATTATTTTTTTCTGATTTTATTAAGACCTGAATGGAGGTATTTATGGATGATATTATAGTGTATGGGTCCTCATTTGATGATTGTATCTCTAGTTTGGGAAACATGTGGAATCATTTTATTGAGAAGAATCTAGTCTTGAACTTTGAAATGTGTCATTTCATGGTAGATCATGGAATTGTCTTAGGGATTGTAGTGTCAAAACATGGGATAGATATTGATAAATCTAAGATAGACATTATTTCATCCTTACCATATCCTTCACGTGTGCGTGATGTTAGATCTTTCCTAGGGAATGCAGGATTTTATCGATGCTTTATGAAAGATTTTAGTAATATTTCTCTTCTTATGTTGTGATTACTTCAAAAGGATTCTGATTTGGTGTTTGATGATTCTTATAGGACTTCATTTGCTTATCTAAAGAAGTTTCTGACCACTCCACTGATCATATATCCCCCACGGTGGGAGATTCCTTTTGAGCTTATGTGTGATGCCTCCAACTTCGTAGTTGGAGATTTCTTATCTCAAAGGGTGGAGGGATGTTCACATTTGATGGCCTATACATTGAGGACACTAGATTCATCCCAATAAAACTACACAACCATAGAAAAGGAAATTCTTGCTGTCATAGTTTCTTTAGATAAATTTAGTTCATATTTATTGGGCTATAAAGTAGTTGTTTTTTTGACCATAAAGCTCTTAGGTGCCTATTGAAGAAGCCATATTCAAAGCCCAGGATAATCTGATGGATGCTTCTTCTTCAGGAATTTGACATTGAGATAAAGGAGAAGAAGGGGTTGGAAAACCTAGTGGTGGAACACATGATTAGGCTTACTCACACACTAGAGGATGACACCTTGGACTAGGTACCACTTCATTAAACTTTACCCGATGAGAATCTTTATTCCATCTCAGGTATGCATCCTTGGTATGCAGATTTAGTTAAGTACCTTGTTACCTCTGAAATACCCACAAATTTAAAGAAACATCAAGTCCAAAAATTAAAATTTTAGTCTCAGTATTATGTGTGGGATGATCCATACATCTGGTGCATGTGCAGTGAACAAGTTATTAGGAGGTGTGTTCCTGATCATGAGTTTCAGTTCGTTCTACAATTCTATCATACACTTGCTTTTAGTGGACACTTTGGACCCCAACAAATATCTAGGAAGGTTTTAGACTCTATATAATATTGTCCTAGCTTATTCCATGATGCCCATGTGTTTTTAAAGTCATTCTCTTGTTACCAACACACTGGGAACATTTATAAGAGTCATGAGATGCCCCAACAACCCATACTATTTTGTGAGATTTTTTATGTATGGGGAATCAATTTTATGGGTCATTTTCCTAGTTCCTTTGGTTTTTTGTATATTTTTGTTGCTATTTATTATGTGATTAAATGGGTGGAGGCTAAGGCCACCAGGACTGATGATTCTCATGTTGTTGTGGGAATTGTCAAAGCGTAGATTTTTTGCAGGTTTAAAGTACCAAAGGCCTTCATTAGTGACCAAGGAACACACTTCTGAAATCATAATCTTTCTTCCCTTCTTCAGAAGTATGGAGTGGCACACAAAACACCAACACCATACCAACCCCAAACAAATTTCCAGTCTGAGGTTTCAAATCGTGAGATGAAACAAACTTTGGAGAAAATTGTGCAGCCAAATAGGAAATATTGGAGAAACTGCTTGGATGATGTGCTTTGGGCTTATAGGATAGCATACAAGACACCCATTGGTAAGACCCCATTTCAGATTGTTTTTGGTAAAGCGTGTCATCGCCCCATGGAAGTTGAGCATCGTGGTTATTGGGATATAATGAAATGCAACATGGATTTGGCCCAAGATGGAATCCAAATGAATCTATAAATTCAAGAGATTGAGGAGATTTGATTGTCTTTATATGAGAACACAAGGATATACAAGGAAATATCAAATGTATCTCATGATATAATTATCTAAAAAAGAGAGTTTCAAGTTGGAGAGAAAGTATTGCTCTATATTTCACGACTGAAGCCGATGCCTGGTAAGTTGTGTTCCCAGTGGTTAGGTCCATATGTTGTGACTAATGTTTTTCATTATGGTGTAGTGTATATCACACAAGAAGACACAAGAAGGAGATTTAAAGTCAATGGAAAACGTTTGAAGAAATACATTGAGGGACTTCCTACTGATATAGTGGATTTCATCACACTGCTTAACCCTATCATCACTTGAGCATAGTAGGTTGTTCCTAACCCTTTCACTTCTTTATTCTTTATCCTATTTAAAATTATACATTTCATTTACATATATCATACCATGGTTTCACATTGAGGACAATGAAATATTTTATGTGTGGGTGAGGGAACCTTTTAGTTTAGCAATTTCAATTGTTTCCTATTTCTTCAATGATTTTAAAAAAAATTGTGTGTTTTTAAAATTTTGTGTGTTTATTTTTAAATTTTTTGTGTGTTTTTGAAACTTTTGAGCTGAAATGATTCTCATAGACATTTTTAAATTCATATAAATAAGTGAAACAATTTAACCCATGAATCCAAGCTTAAATTAATGCTGAAAATGACTTTGTTTCAAGTTCAAATATTTAGTAATTTTACAAAAAGTACACTGAATTTTGAATCCCATGACACATCTCACTGTATTTTTATTTTAAATCACTTTCCTGTGAGAATTATGAACCATTATTTTCATATTATTTACATTTACCTCACTTCTTGAGAGAACCAAATCATGCTTGATTTAACCATAATTTTATTTATTCCTATCAAAACTTGAGGGTTTGAGGTACTTATATTTAAATTATTGAGGCATTTGTTTGGTATTAAAGCCCCTATTTCAAAGAATCCTTTTTTATAATGGCCTAACTTGAACATTTAATCATTTTATCCCTTATAATCCAGGAATAACATGTTAGGTTAGCCACATTACAAGCCAATTTTCCCTATCCAACTAACTCTTGAAGTGAAATTGCATAATCGAGTTGAACATAAGTGTGGGGGAAGTTGTCTTGTGTTGTGCTACCACATTCTATGATAAATTCTGAAGATATTTGTTTACTACTGAAGAAAATCATCATATTGAATGTTGTGCCTTTTCTGGAGCATTCATGATAAGTGAAGTTGTGCCATTCTGGAGCTTCTAATAGATATAGACAGTTCTTCCTATCTGGAGCTTTCAAGAAAATCATGTTTGAGAAGATTGAAATTTTTACTGCTGATATGTTGAATGGTGTGCACATTCCTTTTTTTCGTGATGATGAACATGAATAAATGTTAAGGGGATTGATGAGGATACCATATTAAAGTAAAAATTAGACTAATACAATTTTTCTTCAAAAAAAGTCACACCCTCCTCCTTCAGCCTTAGAGTTTTTCACATCTAAATCCTACCAACCAAAATCCATAGAACAACCCTGAAAATTACTCATGATAAACATTTGTTCTTGACTTACATCTGGTGGTGATTTGGGAATTTATCAAGCATATGGTGACCCTTTTATAAGATTGTATGAGATAGACATTGCTGAAAAATTGACATTTGTGTGATAAGAGAAAATTCAAGTAAGGTAAGTGTTTTGTGAGCATGGGAGGATAAATTAATTGGAAATATATAAAATGATATAAATGGAGAACTTGAAATAATGGTTTTTATGAGGCATGATATCTTTTGTTTCTTGGTGTGGAATTGTTGGATCTCAAGGATATGTTTTTAAAAAAAAATTGATTGTATATTGATGTTTACTTGATATGAGGTTTTTCCAAGGAGTGCAAAAGGGTAAGTGTAACACCCCAGGCTTCCACAGCACGTTCCCCTTTGAATAATGCAATATCTTGCATTGTATTCAATTTCAAGATTCTAACACACCGTGACCAATCAAACTAGCCGTTATGAATAGTAATATCCACTTTTTGAAATTTTATAAATTTTATCTATCAAAATGGACTTCATTTTTGGATACGTAATATCGAAATTAGCCTACAGTGAATTTTTGGTATTTTTATAAAAACTTCCAATTTTTGATTAATAGTGAAAAACATTGAGTTATTGGTTAAAACTGACTGTTTATAGAAATAATTATTTATTTTATTTAAATTTATTTTATGTCAAATATATATTTAATACCTATATAAGTTAAATTAAATTCATTGGAGTAAGTTTATAATAATTTTAGACATATAAAAATTTTATTGAACTTTTCACCGTCTTTTACCCATCTCCTAAGAGAATTTGAAAATTCACATAAAAAATAATTTTACCTCTTCTGTGAGTGGAATTTTGAAAATACGAGAGACACGGTTAATATAAATGAGTAAAATGTGGTTCAATAAGATAAAAATAATTTTTGGCGAATGGTAACTTTTTACATTTATTTACCACGGTAAAAAGTAAATAGGGTAATTGAGGGTAAAAATGGAATTATTATTACCCTAACACATGTCCTAATTCTATTGGATACGTATAATTCGACCAAAAACAACCTTAGGAAAAAAAATATGAACCACTTTGGTCCACTTGGATTAGATTAGGACATTTATTATTATTTAACTCAAAGAAGAGTTAAGAGTTAAAATCAAAGTTTAATAACTAAAATATTTTTAATATTGGGTTATACATAAGATAAATTTGATTATAAATATTCATTAGAAAGATAAAAATATTTCCTAAAAAATGGTATTTTATTTATAATTTTTAGACATTAAATAATTTAATTTATTTATGACACAATGGTGATGCAGTAATTACCTAATTGATGAAATATTAAAATAATTGATCTTATAAATATCCAAATAAATGTAATTTTAGAATATTTATGAATTATGATAATTTTCTAGGTTAATATGACATATTATTAATGGTTATATGAATTTTATTCGAATTAATAATTCTGTTATGAATTTATCAAAAACAAAATACCCAATAGTGTCAAAATTGACATAAAAGAGTTTTTAAAACAATTATTATATTATTAATTGATATTATATTCCTAAAAATATAATTTTTTACCAAAGGAATTATATAATGATAGGTGTATAATTAATGGACCACTTGGGGGTCTCTTGGAAGTATATAGTATGTTTATTAACCATATAATATAAAAATACAAAGTGACATGGTAAATGTCAAACTATTTAACTAAGAGTTAAATATAGATGATAAGGTTAATATAGTGACCCAAACCCATCTAAAATCTATTGGATGAAATTATTTAGACCCATCCCCACTGTAGACTTTGAATAATCCACTTTGGAGCCATTAGAAACCGAATATGAATTTATTATAAATTAATACTTTAATTTTTTCCTAAAGAGCCCCTCCTCCTCTTTATAAAAGGAAACCACTTCTAACCAATTCTTCATACCTTTAAGCCTTTTGGTTATTCAAACCTCTGCCCAAATACCCTCTCAACTATCCTCCCTTAATCCTAGAGCCCTTACTTTAGTCATAAATCCAACCTAAGGATCCCTTTTGATCCAATTAAAAAGGAAGAACCCGAAGAAGAGGTAATGTTTTCACCACCCTCATTCATGTTCATTTCTTCTTCAACTTCTTCTTTCTTTGTTATTTCCATTATAAAATAATAACTCCAGTATATTCTATATACTTTGATGTTATTATAAATATGTTAAAACCATATTCAGTATTCTATCCATCGTTTAAATGACATGTCACCATATGTGCGTACGTACGACCTACCATCTCCACGTCGTGGTGTAATTGTTATTCAATACATTATTATTTGGATGGGTATAATAATGGCATATAATTCATGTAAATAAAAAATATAACATGATAATGATTCTGTATATATTATATACCATCCAATTATATATATTATTTTAATATCAAAATAATAATATTGCCGCTCGTGCTTACGTACAGATTACCGTCTCCACGAACGCGATGAGATTCATTCCCCATCGTATCCATTCAAGAATAAATTTCATTTTATGATTAAAAATATTTTTTAGATACATGATATAATTCTTGATATGAATAATATACATTCCATTCATAGAAAATATGGCTCACATAACAAAGAATATAATGAAAAACGAATATGTTAACACCCAAAACGATGATAATACTAAGGTATTATTAAAAAATCAATGTTAAAATATCATATATGATATCATATTAATGTATATGATAATTTTATAATTTAATAACAATTATTTAACCATTATACATGAGGTTAACCAACCCTCAACCAAGGAAAAGTACAAGGTAAGGGGTTTTCATCTCACTCCTTTTTCCCATGAGATTATTTCCATATTTCCACTATTACCTTTTGTGTAGTGTATGTACATCCCATAATTGTATTATTTGTGTAATACACTTTAATTTATATGTATTTACATATTCATTGTGTGATACCTCTTTCATGGGGTGTATGTTTTGTAAGTTACCAAATTGGTAATGGTTAATTTCACAATCTCTTTATTATTCGAGGTTGTTTTTACGTAAGTATCTACTGGGACATATTTATTATCCATGTACATGTTTCATAAAAATAGTTTTCAGATGGATTATGTTAAGGTACAATTTACAAAAACATCATTTTAAATGTTTGAAAGATTTATTCTTCTAAACCATTCTCATTAATGTCCATGTTTTCAAAATGGTTTTAAGGATTTATTTAAATGGACATGTATGTTTTAAAATTTTAATTACTTTCAAAAGTTTCAAAGTGGTATGGGAAAATTTGATTCAAAAATGTATTTAAATGTATTCCTTTCTAAATTGTGTGACTTTTAAATATTTTCTTGAAAAATGGATATTTCTCTCAATGTGTTTTAAAAATCATTTTCATCTATGTCAAAATCTTTTAATGGATTTTAAACTTGTTTGAAGTTGATTTATTATGATAAAAATCTTCCATATTGTATTGAAGGTTTTGTGATATTTTTGTCAGTGGATGTGTTATTTTTATACCATTCATGGTTTATCAGTAAAGTATTGATATTTCGTATGCCAGTTTTAATACAAATGTTTATGTTATGTTTAAACCTTTTCATATGAGGAATATAGTGGACTTAGTAAGTGACAGGTGGATACCACTATAGCTCCTCGATGCATCAATAGGTCTCATGCGACAAACTATTGTCTTGGAACGAGGTCTTGAAAACATCTTATTTGTAGTCTTGGAATGAGGCCATAGCTACGTGGTTATGCTAGTCTGGCATTATGAATTCCATCATTATGAAAGTGATTATTGATATTGTATGTGATTATTCGACTAGTAGAATATCTATGTGAATAAGTAAATGGAATTATTTAATTTTATTTTTTTCCATATTATGATGATGTTCAAGTTTAAAAGGATTTTGTTTTAGTTATACATTCCCTTAAATGTTTATGCTTATTTATGGAAGTTTCCGCAATATTTTTATCCTTATTGAGCATCTGAGCTCACCCCTTTCTATGTTTTATTTTTCCCAGGATGTGAAGAAGTATTTTATGAATGACCTAAAGGGATAGTATAAGGGGATATGAGTGTCGAGACAAAATTTTGTTGTAGTTATAACTTTATTATGTAATGTAAACTTTATGAATGTATCTAGTGATTCCAAGGCTACTAAACTAATCGGCCGTTCGAAACTTGATCTTTTGTGATCAGGCCAATGTTATGTAATAATGCACCGACTCTGGGTAACTGGGGTCAGGAAATTACTGTTGGTATTAGAGGAAGTTTAGTACAATCCTTGGAAGCTAGATTTAGATAAAATCTGATTAGAGCACATAGACCTAAGATGGACTTTGAGGATTAGTATAGAATAACTTCCTAGAATTTTGGTATTGTAGATATTTTTTGAGTTTTCCAAGAAATACATCCCTATCTAGATACGAGCAGGTAGAGGCGGCACTGGAACAGATGTACCTAGGGTTAAAACCCGAAAACACTGCTTTGAGCTAGACTTGAACGGGAACTGGTGCACGATAATGGTCATTGCTGCACTCTTGGTTACGACACTTCCGGGGGATATGATTAGGATAATTCTTATTTTCTTTTCCAACCATTATGAAGGGTTTATGAGTATATACTTCCTCAAAGAAAACATTTTTTTATGATTATGGATTATATCCACAAACTGTTCAATTTATGTTGAGTGTTTTACATGTATGGAATTATGTATTTTGATTCATAAACTGATCTAGTTTATTCCATTGTTTAGAAATGGCGCCTAGTGGAAGGAATGGAAACCGTATATATTCATGCACTCCATGTAGGTATTTCCCTCCTGCTCAAGATAATTATAGTGGAGCTGGTGATACAACTGGTGCTGATCAGATTATCACTATACCGGGACAACTCACTCAGGTTATGAATAGTAACCTTACCCGTATGGAGCACCGTGATCCGCAGCATGGAGGATCAATGTCAGATCAATTTATGAGGTAGCAACCACCAACATTCAATGGGAGTACAAATCTATTAGTAGCTGAGCAATGGATAAGTTCCCTTGAGAAAATATTTCAGGCTTTGGGGAGTAGTGAAAGGGAAAAAGTTGTCATGGCAGTTTATCGCCTCACTAGAGATGCTGATCAATGGTGGTCATTAATATAAAAACATGAAGGAAGATGATGAAGTATCAAATATGGAATGGAGGGAGTTAAAAGATCTTTTCTTAGAAAAATACAGTCCTCGTGGCCATCGAGCAGATATGGAAAGGAAATTTCTGAGTCTGAGGTAAAAGGAGGATGAGAATGTCGCAAAGTATGAGGCTAAATTTACAAGGTTAGCGAGACATTCATCAAATTATATACGAAACCCAAGAAGTAAGATTGATTGTTTATTTTATGGGTTAAAACCATTTCTCCGTCGAGCATTAGTCTCACTATCTTTCTCGTCGTACGAAGATATTGTCTCATGTGCTATCAAGACAGAAAAGAAATTCAATAAGTCTTACGAATTTAAGGAAAATCAAGTGAAGAAGAGATCTGATGACCACTCTGGAAATAGAAATAAAGGGAAGAAGGGAAAATTTGATTATCCATCCTGTAGTAAATGTGGGATGAAACACCCTGGTACTTTCTTGAAGGGAATGTGAGTCTGTTACAAGTGTGGTGAAAAAAGCCACCACACTCATGATTTCAAGGGAAAGAGAGTTACTATCAACGTGGAATGCTATAATTGTAGATAAATGGGGAATTATGCAAATGAATGTCCTACGCTTCAGGGGAACTTACCTCAGAAAAGGCCAAGGGATCAAGGCCAAGCTTATGCTATCACTACTACTGAGGTTGAAGCTCCGAAAGACGTGGTGGCAGGTAATTTAATGGTTTCCTCAAGTTTAGACAATGCTTTATTTGATTCTGGATCATCGCATTGTTTCATATCTTCCCAGTTTGCTAAGAAAATTAGATATTTCCAATTTGATTTAACAAGGGAGTTTTCAATCAAAACTCATAAGGGAAGTATTATTGCAACAATGTTTTGTGAATCGGTCCCCATTAAAGCACATAAATGTTCTTTATCTGCTGATCTCATCATCATACCCATGATTCAATTTGATATAATCCTCGGTGTGGATTGGCTTTCAGACCATGATTCTAATATTTATTGTAAGAAGGAAGTTACGATTTGTGATGATGATGATAAGGAACACCTTATCTTTAAAGCATAATTGTCACCACCTAATTCTTATCTAGATCCACCCCCAGTAGCTCAGCTAAATTCAATTATTGGGGAGGAAGGTAATGAACTGATTGTGGGTGAGGAAATGAATGTTCAAATAGAGTATGTTCCTATTGTGAAATAATATGTAGATGTGTTTCTGGAAGATTTACATGGACATCCTCCAGAATGAAAAATTGAGTTTTTTATTGATTTAATTCCTGGTTCAAGGCATATATCGAAGACCCCTTTAGAACGGCCACTGTGGAATTGGTTGAACTAAAGAAACAACTAGAGGAATTGAGTAATAAGGAATTTATTTTCCCTAGTGTTTCTCCATGGGGATCCCCTGTCCATTTTGTTAAGAAGAAAGATAGATCTATGAGTTTATGTATCGACTATAGGGAAATCAATGTTATAACAATAAAGAACAAGTATCCCCTACCTCGCATTAATGATTTATTTGACCAACTGCATGGAGATCAATACTTTTCAAAGATTGACCTTCGATCTGGATACCATTAGTTGTCTGTGAAGAAGGAAGATATTCTTAAGACAGCATTTCGAACCAGGTATGGTCATTATGAGTTTACAATAATGCTTTTTGGATTCACTAATGCACCTTCAGTATTCATGGATCTAATGAATAGAGTTTTCAAGGAATACCTCGATGATTTTGTAGTGGTATTTATTGATGATATCTTGGTATATTCCAAAAGCTACGAAGATCAGGAAAATCACTTGCGCATTATCCTGAAGACTCTTAGAAGACATGAATTATATGGGAAGTTTAGCAAGTGTGAATTCTGGATTCAAGGGATTTCTTTTCTTGGACATATTGTCTCCAAAGATTGAATTTATGTTGATCCTTCTAAGACCATGGCAATCCATGAATGGCCTACACCGATGAGTATAACTGAGGTACTCAGTTTTATTGGTTTAGCAGGTTATTGTCGACGTTTCATCTAGAATTTTTCCTGGTTGGGTAACCCATTAAAAAATCTCACACGTAAAGGGGTTAAATTTGTTTGGAAAAAACAGTGTGAAGAATGTTTCAAAGAACTGAAGAAAATATTAGTCAATGATTCTATATGGAGTCTACCATCGGGGAATGATGGGTTCATTATTTATAGTGATGCATCGAAGAAAGGACTTGGTTGGGTCCTTGTGTAGAATGATAGGGTTATTGCCTATGCATCACAAGAGTTGAAAATTCATGAGAAAAACTATCCTACTCATGATCTATAGTTAGTAGCTTTGATCTTTTCTTTGAAGATTGGGAGACACTACCTCTATGGTGAAAAATGTGAGATTTATACTGATCACAAGAGTTTGGAGTATATTTTCTCACAAAAAGAACTCAACATGAGGCAATGGAGATGGCTTCAATTACTCGAGGATTATGATTGCGCGATACACTACCACCTGGGGAAGGAAAATAAGGTAGAAGATGCTTTGAGCAGAAAGGATCATGGAGTTTTGAACAATATGAGAATTTAAAGGGATCCAATTTTCATGGATCTAGTGAAGATTGACATGGGAATAACCATGCAAGTTGAAACATCAATGCTTTTTCAAATGGTTTCCAAACCATATTCACTAGAAAGGATTAAGAGTTCTCTGACCAATGATGATGAATTTCAAAAGAAGATTAAATCTATGAATGATGGGTGATAGAGATACTTTGTGTATGAAGAAGGAATTTTGATATTTGGAAAGAGAATTTGTGTTCCAGATATACATGATATGAAAAGTAAATTGTTAGATGATGCTCATAGTTCCAATTCCTCTATACACCCTGGGAGCACCAAAATGTATAGAGATTTGAAGAAATATTTTTGGTGGAACAACATGAAGAGGTAAATTGATGATTTTGTGTTAAGATGTATGGTTTGTCAACAAGTGAAAGGTTGAAGGCAAAATCCTGGAAGAGTCATGCAGCCTCTTCCCATACCGGAGTGGAAATGGGACAATATTACGATGGACTTTTTCATGGGGCTACCAAAGGCTCCTAGAAGGAACAATGCAATATAAGTTATTATTGATTGTCTTACCAATTCATCACATTTTCTTGCTATAATAGAAGATCTACCACTTGAACGTCTATAATGAATATATATTAATGATGTTTTGAGAATTTATGGAGTACCCCTGTCGATTGTTTCTGATCGTCATCCCCATTTTACTTCAAGATTCTGGAAGAGTCTTCAGAAGGCCTTGGATACTGAACTTCGTTTGAGCACTGCCTACCACCCCCAAACTGATGGAAAATCAGAACGGACTATTCAAACTTTAGAAGACATGTTGAGATGTTGCTCACTTTATTTTCAGGGTATGTAGGATAAATATTTACTTCTGGTGGAATTTTCCTATAACAATAGCTTTCATTCAAGTATTTGGATGGCACCATATAAACCGTTATACGGAAAGAGATGTCGCACACCAACCTGTTGGGATGATGTTGGTGAAATAAAACTCGTAGGCCCAGAACTGGTGGAGGAAATGATGGAAAAGGTTAAGGTAATCCAAAACCACATCAAAGCATCTCAAAGTAGGTAGAAGAGATATGCTGAAAACTGAAGGAAGGATTTGGAATTTTAGGTAGGAGATCATGTTTTCTTGAAGGTATCTCCATGGAAGGGTGTTATAAATTTCGGTAAGAAGGGAAAATTGAGTCCCAGGTTCATCAGACCATTCTAAATTCTAGAACTAATTGAGGTTGTAGCTTACCCTTTGGCAATGTCTCCAAGTCTCTCCAAAGTTCATGATGTGTTCCACGTATCACTGTTGAGAAAATACATGTCTGACCCAACGCATGTACTCACCTATGAGGAATTAGAACTGGAACCCAATCTGTCTTATTGCAAAGTGCCTATCAAGATTCTTGATATGAGAGTACAAGTTCTGAGAACCCGGACGACTCGTCTGGTAAAAGTTTTATGGAGAAACCATAAGATGGAAGAGACAACGTGGGAACCCAAGGAAATTATGATGAAGAACCACCCGAGTCTTTTTAAGCAATAATATTTTAGAAATTTTGAGGACGAAATTATTTGAAGGAGGGGAGAATGTAACACCCCAAGCTTCCACGGTACGTTCCCCTTTGAATAATGCAATATCTTACATTACACGTAATTTTGAGATTCTAACACACCGGGACCAATCAAACTAGCCATTATGAATAGTAATATCAACTTTTTGAAATTTTATAAATTCTATCTTTCAAAATGGACTTCATTTTTGGATTCATAATATTGAAATTATCCTAGGGTGAATTTTGGTATTTTTTTGAAAACATTAAATTTTTTATGAATAGTGAAAAACACTGAGTTATTGGTTAAAACCGACTTTTTATTTAAATAATTATTTATTTTATTTAAATTTATTTTATGTCAAAATAGATATGTAATACCTATGTAATTTCAATGTAATTCATTGAAGTCAGTTTATAATAATTTTAGACATATAAAAATTTTATTGAACTTTTCACTGTCTTTTACCCACCTCCTAGGAGAATTTGCAAAATCACATAAAACATAATTTTACCTCTTCTGTGAGTGTAATTTCGAAAATCCGAGAGACAAGGTTAATATAAAAGAGTAAAATGTGGTTCAATAAGATAAAAATAATTTTTGGTGAATAGTAACTTTTTACTTTTATTTACCACAGTAAAAAGTAAATAGGGTAATTATGGGTAAACATGAAATTATTATTACCCTAACACATGACCTATTTCTATTGGATAAGTATAATTCAACGAAAAACAGCCTTAGGAATAAAATATGAACCTCTTTGGTACACTTGTATTAGATTATGTCATTTATTATTATTTAATTCAAAGAAGAGTTGAAAGAGTTAAAATAAAAGTTTAATAACTACAACATTTTCAATATAGGGTTATACATAAGATAAATTCGATTGAAAATATTCATTATAAAGCTATAAAATTTCCTACATTATGGTATTTTATTTATAATTTTTAGACTTTAAATAATTTAATTTATTTATGACACAATGGTGATGCAGTAATTAACTAATTAATGAAATATTAAAATAATTGATATTATAAATATCCAAATAAATGTAATTTGAGCCTTTTTATGAATTCCAATAATTTTATAGGTTAATTTGACATATTATTATTAGTTATATGAATTTTATTCTAAGTAATAATGTTGTTATGAATTTATCAAAAACAAAATACCCAATAGTGTCAAAATTGACGTAAAAGAGTTTTTAAAACAAATATTATATTATTAATTGGTATTATATTCCTAAAAATATAAGGTTCGGAAAAAAGACTTATATAATGACAGGTGTATAATTAATGGACCACTTGGGGGTCTCTTGGAAGTATATAGTAAGTTTATTAACCATATAATATAAAAATACAAAGTGACATGGTAAATGTCAAACTATTTAACTAAGAGTTAAATATAAATGATAAGGTTAATATAGTGACCCAAACCTGTCTAAAATCTATTGCATGAAATTATTTCGACCCATCCCCACCGTAGAATTTGAATAATCTACTTTGGAGCCACTAGAAACGGAATATTAATTTATTATAAATTAATACTTTAAGTTTTTCCTAAAGAGCCCCTCCTCCCCCTTATAAAAGGACGCCACTTCTAACCAATTCTTCATTCCTTAAAAGACTTTTGGTTCGGACAACATCTACCCAAATACCCTCTCAAATATCCTCCCTTAATCCTAGAGCCCATCCTTTAGTCATAAATCCAACCTATGGTTCCCTTTTGATCAAATCCAAAGGAAGAACCTGAAGAAGAGGTAATGTTTTCACCACCCACTTTCAAGTTCCTTTCTTCTTCAACTTATTCTTTCTTTGTTATTTCCATTATAAAATATTAAATCCAGTATATTCTACATACTGTGATGTTATTATAAATATGGTACAACCATATTCAGTATTCTATCCATCCTTTTAATGACATGTCACCATAAGTGTGTACATACGGCCTACCATCTCCACGTCATGGTGTAATTGTTATTCAATCCATTATTATTTGGATGGGTATAATAATGATGTGTAATTTATGTAATTAATAAATATAACATGATACTTATTCTTTATATATGATATACCATCCAATTATATATTATTTTAATATCAAAATAATAATATTTTCGCTCGTGCGTACGTACGGATTACCGTCTCCACGAACGCGATGATATTCATTCCCCATCGTATCCATTCAAGACTAAATTTTATTTGATGATTAAAAATAATTTTTAGAGACATGATATAATTCTGGATAATAATAATATACATTCCATCCATAATAAATATGGCTCACATAAGAAATAATATAAAGAAAAACGAATCCGTTAACACCTGAAATGATGATAATACTAAGGTATTATTAACAAATCAATGTTAAAAGATCATATATGATATCATATTAATGTATATGATTCTTTTATATTTTAATAACAATTATTTCACCATTATGCAGGAGGTTAACCTACCCTCAACCACGGAAAAGTACAAGGTAAGGGGTTTTCATCTCACTTCTTATTCCCGTGAGATTCTTGCCATATTTCCACTATTACCTTTTGTGTGGTGTATGTACATCCAATAATTGTATTCTTTGTGTAATACACTTTAATTTGTGTGTATTTACATATTCATTGTATGATACCTCTTTCATGGGGTTTATGTGTTGTATGTTACCAAATTGGTAATGGTTAATTTCACAATCTCTTTATTATCCAAGGTTGTTTTTACGTATGTATCTACTGGGACATATTTATTATCAATGTCCATATTTCATAAAATAGTTTTCAGAGGGATTATTTTAAGGTAAATTTTACTGAAACATCATTTTAAATGTTTTAAAGATTTATTCTTCTAAACCATTCTCATTAATGTCCATGTTTTCAAAATGGTTTTAAGGAGTTTTTTTAAATGGGCATGAATGTTGTAAAATGTTAATTACTTTCAAAAGTTTCAAAGTGGTATGGGACACTTTTATTAAAAAATGTATTTAAATGTATTCCTTTATATATTTTTTCACTTTTAAATTTTTTCATGAAAAAGGGATATTTCTCTCAAATAGTTTTACAAATCATTTTCATCTATGTCAAAATCTTTTAATGGATTTTAAACTTGTTTGAAGTTGATTTATTATGATACAAATCTTTCGTATCGTATTGAAGGTTTTGTGATATGTTTGTCAGTGGATATGTTATTTTTGTACAATTCATGGTTCATCGGTAAAGTATTGACATTTCGTATGCCAGTTTTAATACGAATCCTTATGTTATGTTTAAACCTTTTCATATGATGAATACATTGGACTTAGTAAGTGATTGGTGGAGCCCGCTATAGCTCATCGATGCATCGGTAGGTATCATGAGACAGACTATTGTCTTGGAATGAGGCCTTGACAAAATCTTATTTGTAGTTTTGGAACAAAGCCTTCTATACGTGGTTATGATAGTCTAGAATTATGCATTCCATCATTATTAAAGTGGTTATTTATATTGCATGTGAATATTCAACTAGTAGAATATCCATGTGAATAAGAAAATGGAATTATTTAATTTTATTTTTTCCATATTATACTTAAGTTCAAGTTTAAAAGGCTTTTGTTTTAGTTATACATTACCTTAAATGTTTATTCTTATTTATGGAAGTTTCCACAATATTGTTATCCTTACAGAGCATCTGAGCTCACCCCTTTCTATGTTTTATTTTTCCCAAGATGTGAAGAAGTAGTTTATGAATGACCTAAACGGATAGTATAAGTGGATATGAGTGTGGAGACAATATTTTGTTGTAGTTATCACTTTATTATGTAATGTAAACTTTATGAATGTATCTAGTGATTCCAAGGCTACTAAACTAATCGGTCTTTCGAGACTTGGTCTTTTGTGATCAGGCCAATGTTATGTAATAATGCACTGACTCTGGGTAACTGGGGTCAAGGCGTTACAGTAAGTGTGGGAGAGTTGATAAAACAAAATTTTATTGAATATTTTATTGATAATAAATGACATAATTTCTTCACATTGTGATAAATATGTTCATTTATGGAATATTTGGGATTAGATCATTCATTTGAAAAATTGGTGAAAATTTCAGTTTTACCCTTTAAAAATTCGTTGTAGTATTTCAAACATAAATAATTTAATTTGAATTATTTGAACTTAATATTTTTTAAATGTTTTACTTACATAATATTATACAACATTCATTTATGACATTGGAGCTAAATCATGCATTTGTTTGGTGAAAAAGGTCCATCAACTCAAAGTTGGGATGGAATCTCCAGAATGGACATGGGTTCTGTATTTGGATCATAACTTCTTAATCCATTCTTGTATTAGGCCCACCATTATATAGGAGGTCTACGAAATATTTCTTCACGAATCATCCTTCTTTAAGGATAGCTGATTCAAGCATTTTGGTGGTCAAATGGGCGGTTCCAGTTGGCGTAAAATATTTGGCCGAGATTCCCAATTCACATTTGAAACCACTTTGAACCTAGCCTCCCCAACACTCTATAAATTGGTGTTTTTATCATTTTGTGGGGTTGGGTATGTTCATTAAGATATTGGAGGCATAGGATAATTGGTCTCACCCAAATTATCCAACCATTATAAGAAGGGTATCTCTTGAAGAAAGGATCCCCTCATCGAAGCCTTCTTATCTTCTTCATGTTGTAATGTTTTCATTTGTGTAATAAACTTCTTTGTTCATATTTTATTTATTCTATTTTCTTATGTTTTATTCAAATTTATTATTCTATAAATCTTCCTAATTGGTCTTGAATCAATAGTGGAAACAAGATTGGGTTATACCCTTTCTAAACCTTTTCACATGCAAAACGTTTCTACGATGACTACACCACTCATGGAAGAGTAGTTCTTTTTAGTAATCGATCTACCTCTATCCTTCTTCATTAATTTATTTTGAATCTATGACCTAATATAATTAACTTAATATTATCTATTAATTTATTTATCAATTTAAATGAGACTATGAAATAAATTGAATAATTGACACAGAAACACGCGAAGTCGAGTTTTGTGTAAATTGTGAGAGTGTGATTGTGATCGGTAATACAAGACCATAAGAGATAAATTTATAGAGTTAAAATATAATACATAAACTCAATTAATCCTCATTTGTAAAATGGATATGTTCTCTAACTAACCACTTAACATATGCTATATTTAGAACATCAATCAAAGTAGGGTGCTACGATTGCATGTTCCGAAGCTAGCCTAGGGTTTAAGTAATTTAATATTTGTGATTAAGTTAAATCCCATAGGGTTAGAGGGTTAACAAATTAGGGGATCATAATTAAGTGGATATTAATTTAAATGATAATTATTAATAGGTAAATTAATAGGTAGAGTTATATAGATTAATCCTTTTAAATATTTTCTAAAAAACATCTTCTTATTGTGTAATTTTAATCAAACTTCGTTTCAAAACTAAAAACAAAACAAAAATACAATATTCTTCCAAAAAACTTATTTTAGTTTTATAAATGATAAAAAATCCATCCTTTCAAGTATTGTTTTTATTCTCTTTTATTTTTTTATAATTCCTCTAAGAAGAGGTTTTAATTCACTCCCTCCTTTGAGAGACGACCTTGGTCAGCCACTCTGTTGCACCTAAGTAACCTGAAACCAAACATCATTTGAAATCTCCCACGACAGTTCTCTTCACAAGGTCAGACAAACCAGATGATTTTGTCTTATTTCATTGATAACATGTAACAAATGTGGACATGTTGGTCATATAAACTTCTTCTATTAGGAGATGAATACACCTCATTATGGTTAGGGTTATTCATTTCCAAAGCCTACTGTGGTGAAGTCATAAGCTTTAAAGACTATCGAGCTCTAGCCACATGACTCAAGAGTATGTCCTTTCATGCAGTAGATGAGTGTCCAGTGGAAGTAGATGTAGGTACGGAAAGAATGAGAGGTATTATCCTTGTTGGATCTTCCGTAGAAATTGATTTACTTGATATTGGTTACTCCCACACATTTATATCTGCATGTTTTGTTTATATTCTTAAGTATCCAATAGAACTTATTTTCTTTATAATAGAGTTAGTGACACCTCTTGGAAATTAGAGAGAGTAGGGGTTTTGGTGTCCTTGTTCATTAGTGATTTCTAATATTATGTTTTTCTAGAATTTTCTCATTCTTGATCTGGATATGTTTGACATCATCATCAATATGGATTGGATTTTCACTCATCGAGTAAGTTTTATTGTTTTCATTAGTGTGTATTGTTTCTTATTTCCAATGAGAGATCTTGTGTGTTTTAAGGGGATTGGGACCTGATATCAGGATGTGCAGGGCCTTCCCACCCAAATATCAGGATTTTGTTGTCTGCTATTTCATTTGATAATGATGATGTTTCTTTTATTTTTGATCATCATGTTGTTGTTTGATACTTTCCTAGTGTTATACCAAAATACTTCTCTAGTCTCCCTCTAGAGATATTGGTAGATTTTTTTATTAACCCGGTGTCACGTATGCAGCCGATATTGATACCTTATTATCATATGTCACCATCATAGCTCAAAGATAACAAGATTTAGTTGGATGACCGATTGGAAAAAAATTTCATTCACCCTTCTATTTCACCTTGGGAACCCCTGTTCTCTTTACCAAGAAAGCATATAGTTCACTTCAGTTGTGTGAGGACTATCAAAAGTTGAACCGTATAATGGTTATATACAAATATCCTTTTCCTCGTGTGGTTGATTTTTCTTATTTGTTAAAGGGGAAAAAGTGGTTCTTGAAGATTGTTCTTTGGTGAGGCTATCATCAGCTTAGATTTTAGGAGTCTGATATACCAAATATAGATTTTAGAAGTTTTTATAGACATTTGTGAATATCATGTGATGGATTTTGGTCTGAATAAAACTGCTAAAATGTTTATGGATTTGATGAATTAGATATTCCATAAATATCATGAAACTATTGTGGTAGTGTTTGTGGATGATATTCTAGTCTATTTAAAATCTGAGAGTGATAATGAGAACCATCTAATTTTTGTTCTGTAAATTCTAAGAAGTCATCATTTGTATAGAAAACATTCAAAATGTAGTTTCTGGATTCAAGAAGATAAGTTCTTAGGGAAGAAAATTTATAAACATGGTTTATCAGTTGATTCAGAGAAGGTAAAGGTTGTTTTTTCATGAAAGGAACCAGAGAATGTATTTGAAATTTAGATCTTCCATTATCTTTATCGATACTACTAATGGTTCATTAATCATTTCTCTAATATGGAGTCACCTCTGACTACTCTTACTAGGAAAGTGATGAAATTCACCTGGGATGAAAAGTGTCAATATTCTTTCTATGAACTGAAATGAATTCTGACAATGACTCATATTCTGGTCTTACCTGATCATGATAAGATATATGTGGTGTTTTTTATGCTTCTGGTGCTGGTTTGGGATTCATTCTTATGCAGGATAACCATTTGGAAGCTTGCGACTCTCGTTAGCTCTGATCATACAAGAAATATTTGTCCAATCAGGATTTAGAGCTTATTGTAGTTATGAATGTGCTTAAATGTTGGTGACACTGTCTTTTTGGGGAGAGGTTCACAGTCTAATATGATCATATAGTTTGATTCAAATCATTTCTCAGAAAGACATCAATCTCAGAAAGAGATGATGGGTAGAATATGTTCATACATTTGATTTTGATACAACATACATCCCGAGGAAGGGGAATGTCATTGCAGATGCTCTTAGAAGGAAAGTACCATAACAGGCTATTCTAGAATCGAAGTAAGAGTGGAAACATATGGGTCTATTTTATCAGTTTCACCTGGATGATCAATAGGATGCTTTGGGTATGGTTTTGAACATTGTTCAGTTATCATCATCTCTCTTAGAGTCTATCTTGTATATTCAACAATAGGATGTTGAGTTTACTAATTATTGAGAAAGAATTTATAATCGGGAGACTGTTTATGGTTCGTCTCTCTCTTCAGACAGTATACTCTAGTTTGGGAAGTGGGTTGTCATCCCAGTATATGTGAGGAGTTTAGTCTTGTTTAATTAACACATATCTTTGTGGTTCATTCATCCAGGAACTAAAAATATTTATAATTATATGAGATGATAATTATAGTGGTGTGGTATGAAGTGTGAAATTACATATTATGTGTCTTGTTGTTACACCCTCCAATAGTTAAAGGAAGATCACTTGAAACCCTCAGGTTTTTTTCATCCTCTTCCAGTTCTGCTCTAGAAATGGGATGAGGTATCCATAGATTTTTTATTGGATTTTAATAAACTCCCCAAGGGATGAATTCTATATAGGTATTTGTTGTTCAGATGAAAAAGTGTTCTCATTTCATTCTAATCAAGGATATAACCAAGGTTGAATAAATATGTAAGTAGTACGTTTAGAAGATTGTGAGGTTACATGGTATTCCTTCTACTATTGTTATAGATAGGGACCCTAGGTTTACCTCAACGTTCTGGAGGAGTCTCCAAGTGGAAATGTGATCTCAGTTCATGTTGATAACAACTTACCATCCATAGATAGTCAGTCATATGGAGTGTGTGACTAAAATCATGGAGGATAAGCATCATGCCTATGTATTGGATTTCGGTGGATCATGGGAGAGACATCTAGGACTAGTTGAGGTTGTTTACAATAATTGTTTTCAGTCATCGATAATAATGTCTCCCTTTGAGGAATTGTATTGATCCACATTCAGATCAACTCTTTATTGAGCGGAGGTGGGAATAGTATCTTTAGCTATACCAGGTTTGGTTCAGGAGACATCAGGAAAGATTAAAGAGGTATATAGATGTTTGGTTACATCTCAGAGTTGATAAAAAGGATATGGAGATCATAGAAATCCTACGTTGGAGTATTCTATTGGTGAATTGGTTTTCTTGAATGTTTCTCCTAGGCTGAGTCACTATTGACTAAGAAAATATGGAAAGTTGGATCTGAGATATGTTGGACCTTTTGATGTCACCGAGTGGCTTGGGAAGGTTCTTATCGGTTGAAATTTCTAGTTCAGTTGGAATATATTAGTGATTTTTTCCACATATCTCAGCTCAAGAAGTACCATATTGGTCTTGGTCATATTCTGAATTGGGAGGAAATTGAGTTCGATCTAGGTGTTTCTATTTTAGACAAGTCAGTTGATATCATTCTCTCTCAAGTGAATGTCTGGCATGGGAATTCAATTCCATTGGTCACAGTACTCTAGAAACAAGGATCAGATTCTCGTGATACATGGGAACGTGAGTTAATAGATGGGGAGAAGTGGCCTCATATTTTTCTATGGATTACATATTCCACATCACTTTCCAGAGATATAAAGTCTTTATGTTGGGGAGTTTGTAACATCTCATTACCGATCAATCATGTGTTTCTTTAACCTAGTTGTGGTTTTCCCTTTTCTGGTTGTCTATATGGGTCCGAGAAGGAATTGGGAGAATTCCTATAATGGTGATGTTATAGATTTTTTGGACACTTTGTTTTAATTTGTTATCTTTATAGGTTGTGGGAGGATTTTACACCATGTAAATAGGTTACACATCATGTAAGAGTTGTTGGATGCAAGTCATAAAGGACTTGACACTGTAAAAGGTTACACGGTGTGAAAATATGTTTCACATCGTGAATGTTTTATGTAACAAATTTTAATTCGAGATGATGGTTTTTTCTGGTCTATTTTGGACTTTTATGGTCACATGCCATTTAACCAGGTTACACACCATGTAATGGACTACGTATAGTTTTTAAAACAGGCATGAAACTATTTTATTTCTTTTCTCTTCTCCAAAAAAACATTTTCTCTTGACCCAATGAAATTCTTATAGGATTTGGGGAGACTCCAATCCTTCTATATCAATCTATTCATTGTTCAATATTTATTACAATTGTAGAACGTCTCTCTGGGTAAGAGATCTTTCATCTTCTTCGTTGTCCTTGATTACGGTAGCACCCTTAGGATGAGTTATTGGATCTATTGTTCTATGTTTCTATTTTCTCTTTTCTTCTTCTAGATTCATTGGGTGATCTCATTTTGGGGGACATTATTTTATTGGTTATGGTGTGGTAAGCATTTATTCTTGAGGTATGTGGAGTTTCCTCTTCTCCCCAACCCTATTTCTCAATTGAATCTATCCTAAGACATGTGGATTTGGATTCTAGGTCCTTCGTAGATATCATTGGGTTTTAATTGTTGGTGGATCCTGTTGTGGGAGTGTGAAACTCGAGTTTCAAGGTAGGTGGTTCCATCTCTATCTTATGTTGATGAACATTGTTGTTATTTCTTTATAAAATTATTTATACATGGAATTAGCATGATTGAATTGTGTGTGATGCAAATATTTTTTAAAGAAAAATGGTTTTTTCCTGATTATTGATGAATGGAAAGAAAAAGGTTTTTTTCAAATCATTGAAAATGGTTTTGTGAAATGTTTTTGAAATGATTTTTGAAACCTTGAAATGGTTGTGAAAATGAACACATAGGTTACCTTGGGTACTAGGTGGAAGGATTAGCTTTGGGCAATCATCTATTGTGGGGGTTCACTTTCTATGGTGTTTCTCTTGTCTTGTAGTGTAGATTATTGGCTCTAGGTAAGTATATGATACTGAGGTTTTACTTTATGGGGTATATCCTTGGTCTTGGAGTATAGATCATTAGATTGAGGTACTATAGTGCATTGTTTCATATATTAACAGGTACGAGTAGTCTGTTTCCTAACCTGTTTGTATTCCTTGGTATTATGATGCCTGTACTACTACTGTTGTTTTTGTATTTATATTATTTGTGATATTTTATACATGATATGTATGTTTATTCTTGTGAAATATGATATGGAAAATTATTCTTTGAAATTGATATAACAGCTTCTGTTTTATAACTATGATAAAAAGGATCATGTTTACCATGTTTTCTAAAATAGATTTACTACCTATCATTCCATGTTTCATTTTAAAATATGCATATAGATATATTTGTACATAGATTACTTATGGAACACCGGGGTGGGATCCTACTAAGACTATTATCTCACACCCTACACACATATTTTGTGTTTTGTATATTATTTTATATCTTCCATTTTATGGAAAATCAAGGCGTCGTAGTGAGGTGGCATGGTTTTGTGTAAGCCGGGTTGGGTAGCTGGAGGTGATATGGTGGGAGTTCGTCCATTCCATCATTTGGAGTAGAAGTTTATTTTTGGTCCTTTCCGTTTTTACTTCTGCTTTGGAGTTCCAGTTACTTTTACATCTATTTTGTTTCCAATTTCTTCTCACAGTTTTGGCATATATTTATTAGTCTTATAATTTCTCATTCTTTTACGCACGTATATATTGGCCATGTGTTTGTACGGGTTGGGAGAAATTGTTTTCTCGAGTTTGTTGATCTATTCCTAGTTTCTTATTTCCAGCCCATGGGGATCAGGAATTCCCTTCTGGTATGTGATGAATTTGTTCAAAATCCAGTTTTGAAGGTAACACAGGTCGGTACGTTACACACAGGCAAGGGAATTACCTCATGAGGAGAAGCATATACTCCTAGATTGGATATTTGACATTATAGAACTATTGGTCTCTTTGCCAACCAAACCGTCAATTTTATATCTACAATAAATCATGAATCATTTCATAGAAACTCTCATTGAAGTCCCTTTAATCCCAATAGAGTTATAGATTAATTTTTCTACGGTTTAGGTATATCATGTGTAGATTTGCTCCATCTATTTCCAAATTGTAATTTTTTTCAATGAATAATAAAATGAAGTAATTATGCATGGGAATATTCTACCTATGAATATGTATGCAAAGCTAAAATGATACAAAACCCATAATTCCTTTATTTTTAGTGGTTCTACAATCAAAAATAATATATTCTTGACCCTTAAATTTATGGTATCTATTGCGAATGAAATTTATCCCTCCATCATGATAGTTCAAGGGAATGATTAGAGGGAGCACAAACCACTTAGGTGGGTCTTCCAAAAACCCATTCAAGGACCTCATCTATGACTCTGAGTTCATGGTTTTTCATCAAGACAAATCCTTTAATTTATTTATGAGGAGTCCAATAATTCATATGCACATGATATATCCCTTTTCATACCATTATTTCCTAAAATAATCCATCGATGTATTTTTTAGAAAATAGTATAATTGTAATTCCCATTTTGACTCTTATGAATACCACTATATAGACACGTGTTTCATTAAAAAGGTAGGGAAAAACCTACTGTTACATGAATCAATTTATATTTCTAACCAAAATAACCTAGAATCCACTATTATCAAACTATGGGAAGAATTCAATAAATATTTCACTTTTCTTATTAACTGGACTTAGGTGAAAGAACTAGCTCTAGGAAGTAATAGGTCCATGCGGGTCCTATTAGAGAATAGACCAAAGTGACCAATTACATTCCTCTCATTAAATATTTAGTTGGATTCCCCCTAATTAGCTACTACCATGGGAGAATAACTTGGTTGTGAACTATATTAGGGTCAATCATTCTACTAAACGTCTATATTCAATGTTCATTCTCATAAATATTAATACAACACTTTCATGGATCTTCAATCAATTTGACCTCAACCCATATAGAATGGGATGTGTGTATGTACTAGGGAAAATTTTTGTAAGACCCAATACCCTAATATAGTATATAGATACTGCATCCCAAAAAAATCACAACAATAAATCAAAACCATAATTATTCAATAATATATTTAACAGTTAAGTTTCTAATTTAATGAATTTAAATTTGATAAAAAGGATTTCATTTTATAACTAATCATGTAAAAAATAATTTTGGGTAAATTTAGGGGTTTTTATAGAAATATATTTTTTAGGTGAATAACAAGAAATTTCATTTTTATAGATCCTGTAATTCTTATGACATCATACATGGTGATTCCTCACCCTTTTAGATTATGGTTGTTCCATAAGAGGATTTCATTTTATACTGTAATCATATAGGCCTCTGGGTGTCTCACTTATTTAGGCAAGGCAATGTCATTTTTGAATCTCTTTTCAACTTGGGTGTTGGGTTGGGGAAATGTACATTTCTATTTGAAATTCCATAGTCATTTGAAAAGTGTTTGTTGTATGATATTTTTATAAATCTGTTTATATTTTTTTAATTATTCACTCTTGACCCCAACTCTATGGGAGATCTTATTATTATTAAATAATAGTATTCATTTAAAATATTATTCTCAATTTAGAAACATATGTTTATCATTTTTGAATCAAAGAAATGTTTTCTTCCCACAAAAACTATTTTGTGGTCTTTCATTAATTAAAAAATAATAAGGAAGATTTTAGTTTTGGATTTATATTAATTATACATCACTATTATTTATTTTTTAATAAACTAAAAAATTTTATGCTAGTCAAAAGAATTAATAATTTCATCCTAAATATAATTTTCATTCTTAAAAATATAGTTTTTTAAAATAAAATGGTTTTTACATGTTATGATAATGAATATTAAAATTAGTTTTTCTCACCCATAGAAATATTATTTGATAAAAAAATATTAAATATTTTAAGTAATGAAGTCAAAATTATTATTCTTTTCATTTTCACTCATAAAAATATTTTACTGAGTGTAAAAATATAGTTAACATGGTAATTGTAAATTATGGTAAAGAGAGTTTAACCATGTAAAAATGATCTAAAACATGTTAATAGAATGGATTTAAAAGAGTGGTTATGGTGTGGATTGACCATAACATATCTACATTCTATTATTTACACTATTAAATTAACTTTCTATGTGAAACATGTTCACTCTTTATACTATGATGTTTTATTTACAAAATTGTCATTCCCCCCAATTATAAAATAGTCCTTCCACCACCCCTACACGGCCACTCTGATAATTGAATTATGATTTAATACCCATCCATTTTACTTGACATATAATCTTGTTCCTTCTTCTGATGCATATTGTCATACTATTTTTTTTCTAAGTCCTTCATTTTCAAAAAGTACATGAAAAGAATGTTCAAATTATCAACAAAAGTACCCCTCACTATCTAATATTTTTCCTTATCCATCATTATCCTCTAAGTGAATATAACCCATTCCAATTTTATGGCCTAAGAATAATTTATCTATGGATATGTTTTTATGTTTATTAAATAATTAATATCCATTGTTTCCCTCTTCCCTTAGAAAAACAAAAAAAAGTTATTTGTACATATTCAGCATCCATGAATCCATTTGTTTCGGTTTTCTTCATAACCATACATAGATAGTTAAAAATGGTATTTAATAAAATAATATGTTATATATAATATGATTAAGATTCTAAAATGCTACACTATTTCTTACCTTCCTCCCGTTTTACGGAAAATGAATACACAGTTCATCTGTACGTGAAAACTACAACCTCCACATAACAATGTACAATGTTTTTCACCGTCATCCAAATTTTCTGAATCTAAGAATATAAATCATTGAATAAAATTTATATCTATATCATTATTAATTTTTTGGATTTTTTATATTAATATTTAAATTATTATAATAAATACAACTTTCACTTATTATAAAATAACAAAATAATACTGTCATTGATTCCACCTTCACAAACCATAGATAAAAAACTAATACAATTGAATTAGAAAATTAAAAAAAATTATAAAAAAAGTATTTCAAGTACTATAAATTATATCGAAATGGTTAATTCTTTTTAGAGAATATAGATCAACATCGTCATTAAAAATTCCATTTAAAGTAAAAAAACTACTAATAGTCGATAATAAAAAAACATTAACATGTTAATTAATATATAATGATTTTTTATAATTAAAGAGTAAAAATGGTAATATATTTTATTAATGTTTTTAAATAGATTATTAATATGGTAATATTTTTTTATAGAGGAATCCAAATCACTATTACTGAAGTCTAGAGTGAAGGTAAATGTTTCATCCTAAATTTCCATCTTTGAGACTTATTTTTTGAACTATTTTTTTTTATATATTGCATATTTAACCTCTTTATAATGTTATATCATTATTATCTCTTAATTCATGGTATATAATGTTTCATTTAAATCATTATCCTTCATGATTTTTTAGTTCAAATGGTATGAATATTGTAAGGGTTTTTATCTCAATTCCCTTTCATTGAGGCACATTTTCATATTATACATCTATTTCTATTTTATATGGTCTAATAAATTTCTAAAGGAATATGTTTTATTTATTTATTAATATTTAAAAAATATAAAAGTATTTTATAGAACCTTCATTCATAAGTATTGATATTATTTAATTTCAAACCAGTAAGGGTTTCTTTATTTCAATTTCACTCATCGATATATGTGTTATATTCACCACCTATTTTATTTTTTGGTCTATATAAACCCAATGGATGTATTTTAATATAAATTTCTTTAAAACAAAATTATTTACATATTCATCTAGTTTTTTACCTTTAAGAGGTTTTTATTATATTTATAGGAGTGTAGTGAGGGATTTTATTTTCTCAAACAACATTCATTGAGTTATAATGATTCAGGTTGAGATTATTTCTTCCAATCATAGTTTCATCCACACTATGACATAATTATTTTAATATTTATGGGAAATTTGAACTTAAATTGAGAACTAATTCTATAAATATTTTCTTTCTAGAAAATGTATAGTACTTTTAATAATAATTCTCATCCTCTAGAATATTCCATTTTTCATCAATATTAATATTCTCCTTTCCTACAAATTTTCTCCTTATTTTTTGTAAACTATGTTATATATTTTTTTACCTTTATATTTATATTTATCCCTTTTAAAAATGAATTTTTGTCCCTTTTATGATTTGTGTTTTCAATAAAGGTATATTGAGAAAATAAAATTTATTTTTCTTCCTTTCACGATCATATACATTATCTTCCACTCAAAAATTAAATATATTATAATGATCCAAATATTATATTTCATTCTAAATAATAATTGAAAAATTTATTAATTTATTCCCATTAAAATTAACTTCTAAAATTGACTCATAAAATTGTATTTGTATGATAATGTTAAAAAACTAAAATTTCATTTTAACATTATTCCAGGTGTGAACATTATTTTTATAAAACATTGTTTCCATGATTTAAAATGTTTTAATGTATAAATTTAATTATTAATTATTTTAAAATGAAAATTGGGTTTTTCTTTTATTTTTCTAGTTATTTATCCAATGATCATAGAAAGGTATATTTTTAACTTTCTCAATATGCTTAATACTCCTTTTGTTACACTGAGGATATGATTAAATTTTACTAACCTCCTTCATTATCTTTATGAATTACAATAATGTTATTATATTAATTTACTAGGTAATATATTGATATACTATATTTTTATTGTTCTAATATTGATTTTTACTAATTATAAAGGAAAGTTGATACTGAATTGTAGTGTTAGTCATTTATTTTATATAGTGAATGTATTAGACTTATTAAGTGAATTAGAGACTAAAGTATCCCCATGATGCATCATTAGTTAATACGAGATAAAAAATATTGGATATTTCAAATATAAATTACCTATTAATGTCCTATGTCTTGAAAAGAGGCCTTGACAATAAGATTATGGTATATAAAATTATGCTTTCTATCACTAAGAAATATGTTATTTCTAACAACATTATTATTTATATTATTATTTCACAAATTTATATATCCATATTTCATGCTATAAGAAAAATAAAACATTTGATTACTATTTATTTATACCATATTATTCATGAATTCATTATTCAATGGTCAATATCACAATAGGTTATCCCTTGCTGGGTGTTATAGAATAGCCTTTTATTTTGATTTATATCCCTAGGGTACCCAAAGTAAAGTGTTATTGATATTATTCCTATAATCTAAGAAATAATAATTTTCTCACTGGTATTTTAATTTTTATTTCATTGTTTAAAATGTAATGTGATAATAATCTCTTTATATTATGTTGTAATGATACTAAACATGGTGATCCTTTATGATGGGATCCATTGTATATTGTACTAATATAATAAGGTGACCACTGACTCTAGATTATTGGATTTGGTGTTGTTACATTTCTTATTAAATAATTTTTAATAGAGACCTTGGGACCTAGATTTTGGAACACATTTATTAGATATCATAACTCTATCACAGACAGTAAGGATTTTTATAAGTATAGAATAGTAACATTTAATTTTTTTAGTTGGGATTGTGTGTTTTTATATAAATCATATCCCTATTTGGACATAAAAAAGTTGATTCAGGCTCCAACAAATATTCTCCTAGGTTTAGTAACACAGACAAGGCTGGTGGGGGACTAATTCAATATTCACCTAATGTATGAAAATTAAGCATAAACACACACCTTGAAAGAATCTCCTTGGGTATATTCTATAGTTTATTCTCATGATCCTTATAAACCATTTTGTAAGATTTCAAAATATTTTTATTATTTGAATATATTCTCAATCACACAAAAAATATGATTCATGAATTTCTTGTTGCAAAAATTTTTAATTTATGTTATGTGTTGCAACAAATTGATAATTATATACTATAATTCATGGGGACATACATGAAATAATCTTGTGAATGAAAATATTTAGAAAATTCACCAAGAGAAATGATTGAAAATCATAAGAATACCCATAACTTGGGTTGAAATTTCCCTCCTGAGAATGTAAATGAAGCCAATGATATGGGTTCAGGATTTTAGTAGAGTATAAATATATTAGGGTATTTAACTCATGTTATGACCGATAAACATACCTATAAAGAGTAACCTACTAATCCCCAATATGGTAAAACAATTATGGACAACATTTTGTGACCAAAACCATAATCTTTTAATGGGAATATTAATCCAATAGTACCTAGATAGTGCATCAAATATTGGATAAGAAAATTATTGTATTATGATGTAGTGAAATGGATAAATTTATAATGCTATTTTATCATCCAAATAGATATGATAATAATTTTTTTTATTGATTGAGAATGCTATGGGGGAGGAGGAGATAAAGAGCATATAATGGAATAATTTCAAGAATATACTCAATCAAAAATACTTTTCCCATGAAAAGAATGATGATATAGAAAGGAAATTCCTCTACATAAGGAAATGGAAGACGAAAATGTCATTGAATATGAAGCTAAATTTAAAAGTCATCAACTCATGTTGTGAAATATATTTATAAAAAAATGAGTAAGATATATTTTCCCCCTAATGGTCTAATTACAAGAATAAAATTGGAATTACACTCTCGCACATGTTTTGTATATGAGGATTTAATATCAAGTTCCCTCAAGTAAGATAATGATTTCTCCATGTCTTATTTTTTCCAAGGAAAACAAGAAAAAAATATGGTGGATTAGAACTCTGTATGAAGAAGTACAACAAAAGGAAAGAAAGTATGGGGTAATTTTGAACATGTAATAGGTTTCTAATGAAACAATTTGGAACATGACTGAAGAAAATGGGATTTTTATTCATGTATGGTAAGATATTCCATCAAGATCATGAATGAAATGTTAAGAAATAATTCTAAAATTTCCAATTATTCAATAGTAAATTTATGGGTTACTATTCGAAATATTGGACCATGTTTCAAGTGAATTTTCCTCACAAATTCCATAGGAGAAAGTCTAACTTTATGTGATCACACAAGAATAAGTTAAAATCCCAAATGATTTGATAGTATATAAATTCATTAAGAAAACAAATTTAGATAATTATTAATTTTATTCTGAATCTACTCAATATTTTATAACATGGAATTTTTCAAAGAACATTAAATCATCATATAACACTCTATGTAAATTGTTATAAAACAATAAAACTAGTGGGAATAATTTTAAAATAAAGATATCACAAGAAATCATTATTTAGATGCATATATATTCTCTAGTTGGAGACTTCATTATCATTACTATGATTGAATTTAAAATAATACTCAATATGGATTCGATTTTAAAGTATACAAATGAATTTATTATAGAGAGATGAAGATTGCTATTTTAAGGGGGTAAAGAATCCATTATTTTGAAGTACTGACTTCATTATATGATTCATTTGTGGATCCACCTATGGTATCTCTCCTTATTAAATTCTAGGAGAATAGGAGTATAAAACACTATATATGGACGAAAATCACATACTAATGATATAGGATGTGTGTATTACTAAATAATAAATTGACTTATTTCTTGTAGAATTATTGAGGCATCCACTTGAGTGAGAATTTGTTTATTATATGCAGCAAGTTCCCAAGAACCAACAACATTATAAATTAGATTCCCTGCATATTCATGGATTTGAATATTAATACCTTATCAAATATGGATTATTCATCTAAATAAAATTAATATGATAATATTCTAGAATATATGTCCCATTGAAAAGGTCATAGGAGTTCACTGCTATTATAAGAACCTTGAAGTTCCATGTTGATATTCTTAAGTATTGATTTGTAGTTGGAAAAATTTTTATTATGGGATACATAGTATGCTGATATTTTAGGTGTTTCTATTTATTATCAAATGAGGCTTTATCTCATCATATTTTCAATTATTAATCTTCAATAAGAGAGAATAAGAGAAAATACCTTCCTATATGAAATCCTCTAGATTATGTGTCATCGGATATTCAAATCTAGGAGAATGTGTAATGGACCTTATAAATTAATATTATTAATCATGCATGTAATTAATTAGACACTTTTTTTATCATCTTAAACCCTAAAGATATAGTTCTTATTAAAGTTGGGTATGTTGGGTTCATCATGAATGCTTTTTTATTAATGAATTACTCAAGGAATGATTTTTTCATTCCATTGATAAAGATTTTAATATAATGACCCATTTTTTTAAATTCATCTTTCAAATTAAATTCTATATTCATTGTGTAATTATGAGTTTCTTTCAGATAGTAAAATAATGAATTATCAATCATATAGGGTGATGACATGGGTGTACAGCCTACTTGATGAGATATTGTGACAATGGAATTATATTACAAAGTGAATGTTTGTATAGAGTTTTCATTATTGTGATATATCCTCATATTCTCTAGGATACATGGCCCACTGATAGAAATTAATATTAAACTTTAGAGAATCCCATATAATTCTCCTAAGGAATAGTCCAAGAGGGTCACACACAATGTGGTTCTTTTGATCATAGTTAAATATTATTTATATTTTAAAATTAGAATAAATTCAATTCCTTTACCAAGAACTAATATTTTTTTATTATTTATTAAATGATCACAAATATTATATAAATACATTCCCACAAGATAAAAAAAATAATTATTTATTCATTAATAAATAATTTATTACTCTAACTTCAAAATAATTATTTTATTCTCTAGAATGTGAATATAATATTTATTTATTTATAGAAACTATAACACTTATCCCTTATTATTCTCAGGGTAATAAATAATTATTTATAAATAAATTATCTATTTAATTAAGTGAATATGTAAATTAATATTTTATTCACCAATTCATGAATGTAATAATTATTTATGATATTTATTCATAAATTTAAAAAATGTCAAGGAGGATGAGAGGATCTAGTTATTTGTTTGATGGGAATTATTTATTTACCAAACTATAAATAATATTTTTCATTTCACAGGTTAGTGAACACTGGGGAATGAAATAATATTATTATTATTTTACATGTAATGGGTTCTTTTGGTATAACATACATTCAAGGGATCTCAGTCCAATTAATTAATATGAAACTATAACCCTAGGTCTATAAATAGAAAACTATGAGAATTGAGAGAGGTTTGTCTTATTTCACAACATTCTCCTTTATAGATAATTCTCTCCCAAAAAAGAATATATCTAGGGTTTCTCTCAATGCAAATATATTCTCTCTTCCTCTAATTATCTGATTACATAGAGATCAAGATATAATCCTTCACTAACAAAAGGGATTGTGGTTATGATCAAGGAAGAGATACAAGATGATCGGCACCACCATCATGACACACGAAGTGATATTGAAAACATTATGAGATCAAAGGATAACATATTAAACACTACTATATTGGATTTAATTTGGCCCATCATAATTTGAAATTTCCTAGACCTGTCTGGTCCATTACATTATGGAAATCTGGTCTTTAGGGTGTTTTTGGAGGTAATTATGAATCATTTCAAGAGTATTCCAAATTTCTAGTTTTTATAGCAGTAGGTCATCCCAATGGTGAGTCATGTCAATGAATCATGATGGTGACTCATAGTGGTGGTTCAGGCCAAATGATTCTTAATGGTAGGTGGTAACGGTAGGTTGTGGTAGTGAGTCGTGATGGTGACTCCTCCAATGGTTAGTCGCAACGGGGACTCACATTAGTGGGTCATGTCACGAACTGTCCTCAGGACCCATGTCGTGATTTCCCCAAGCCCACCTTCAATAGGCCAGGGGCTGGCGACTGGCACCAAAGGCGTAAATCTCGATACAAGGGAAGGTGTTGCCTTTATGTAAGAAAACAAACACCACAGAGTATGCAAGCAGAAGTAAACACTAAGTAAACTGAGTACAAAAGTATGTGCTAGAAAGTAAATGGGCCAGTGTACAAACCCAATTGAAAGTAAAGTACAACAAAAAAGAGAGTACAATGGTAGAAAAGTAAATCAGCAACACAGAGTTGTCCTCTGGAAATCCCACCTTAAGGGTGGGTAGAGATAGTCCCTCTGCTCCTCGGCTCCAGCCATATTCTCCATGTATGTCTCGTCCAGTGATCCTCCTCTAGGTATTGTCCATCTCCACGATCTCCTACCTCGATCAGCATTGTCGGTCGTCTGCATCCAACACAATGTAGTGTGGGCATAGCCAGTGCAGGGGTGAGTATATGCTACTCAGTAGGGACCCTGAGACCCCCGAAGGTCTCTCGGAATCCACAAAGGATAAACCAAAAAGTAATGATACAGTCACGAAGTAACAACCAACTCTACTTAGGTATATTCCCATACATATACCTAAGTCATCAATTCCAGTTTGACTCCAACTTCCGAGCCCATGTTTGATCTAGTCCAAACAGGAAAGCACAATCCAATCCACACAGGATAACACAACCCAATCCACACTGGATATAAAAACAATCATATCGAAGATAGTGATTGAAAGTAAAGACTTAGCTCACACAGGTATACTATTCGTAAGGCAATAGAGATGATCAGATGTAGCCACTGATTCATCTAAGTTGTCGGACCCACATAGGATATAAGACCAGCTAAGCTGTCGGACCCACAAAGGATACAAGACCATCTACTCTGCCAGACCCACGTAGGATACAAGTATAGAGTCAAATACTGCCGAACCCACATAGGATACAAGAACAGTAGTCAAGTACTGCCGGACCCACATAGGATACAAGAACAGTAGTCATCGCCGTCAAACCCATGGAGGATTCCAGTACGGTTGTCGTCGCTTCCGAACCCACTAAGGATCCCAGTACAGTCGTCATCGTTCTCGTAGTCGCAGCCAGCTCTAGGGTTCCCACACATAGCATGCTCAATTCTGAGAGGGTCCACACCACAAGCCAAGGGGGTTCAATACATCAACTTACATGAATTCCGGATTTTATGTATCCCAAAGTTCCATCTCGTCAAAAGGAACTCAACGTGATAGACGGCGCGTCAATCGGACGCCCGGTCTGAGAGTTATTGGTTTTTTAATCCTAGGGGCCTGGTTGGTTTTTAATTCAAAACCAACTCAAATGTACTACAACTATGCCCAAACCTCGATCGGGGTAATCCAAAAGAACTGTCTCACTAAGAGGAATCCAACAAATTTGACGGCACCTCAATCGGATGTCTGGAGCTCAAGTTATAAGTGTTTCCACTGCGTGGGCTCGGTTGGTTTCGTGTTTGAACCAACCCATCCATACCCAAAGTTATCTGAATCCTTGAGTTTAATATACCTAAATGACCATCTCGATCCAAGTATCTCTACACAACTGATGGTGCATCGATCGGAGGTCCGTAGCCCATGTTATGGGTGTTTGAATGGATCTGTCCGAAAACAGGGGGTTTGGGCCCGGTCTGACCCAGACAAATACCCCCTGGGTCGGCCCGAACCGGGTCGACCTGACCCGGGTCCGAGTTCGTCCCGGTTGGGAACGGCCCGGCCCGGCCCGACGTGGGAATTCGGCCCGATGCGGGCGGTCCATCCCGGTGCGGTTGCTCCAGTCCCGTGCAGGTGTCCGCGTGTTGAGCGGACGCAGAAGGGGGCGGGGCACTGCCCCCCTTGTTTTTGAAATGGCGGATCCCCACGTGGAGGGGCCCACCCTTTGTCAGCTGGCGGGGGTTGACCCCCAGACTTCCCGGATCCGGCCGGCCGTAATGGCAGGCCGGTTTCGCCGCGTGGGACCAGCTGGTCCCGCATCCTATAGCACCAGCGGCCGGCAGTTCTGGCCGCCCTCCTCTGCACCGCTGCAGCCTTAGGCCATGGCCCTTGTCCGAACAGCATGGCGCGACGACACCGCGCCCCTCCGCCGTGGCCCGCCCCAGCCACGGCTCTCCATGATGCTCCGGCGCGGTGTGATGGCGCCGTGGCCCGACTCCAGCCGCGACCTCTTTCGGTCTCAACGGCACGGCACGACGGCGCCGCGCTCCTTCGCCGCGGCACACACTGGTTGTGGTTCCTTGGTTTCTTCGTGGTGTGATAGCACCGCATCGCCTCTATTCCAAACCATAACGAAGTACAACATCAATGGGGAGGAGGGTCGGTCGTGTTTGTGCGGTTTGGCCTCCTCCCATTAATTCAATAACAAGAGGATATTTATTTAACAATAAACGCCAGAATTAATCATGAACGTAAAAACAAACCCCTACCTCGATGAAGTTGTCGAACGATGATCGTCGTGGAAAAACGGCGTCGCGAGGTGAAGCTCCGTATATGTTGACTGAGAAAATCTGAGGAGGAGCGGTGTCTCCCCTTCCTTTGACGCGGGAAGAAGAATGAAGGAAGGCGCGTTGTCATTATTTGGGAAAGGCGTCACACACTGGCTACAGAGAGGATAAGAGACATCACATTGATCTCTACTTGCGGTGACGGCATTCTTCGTCGAAGTCTTGGTGTTCTTCACGAAGAAGAATAAGTTCTTCAGAGTATATAACACACTCTCTCTCAATTCTCCACAGTAGAAACCAAACTAAAATAAAATAAGGCTTTGACTTATTTTATATACTTATGCCAACATTTTCAAAATTCAAAACACCTACTTCAATTAATTGAATAAAAGGTGTGTTGGCATTCATTTAATTCAATAAAATTAGAGTTGAAAAAATTTAATGGATATTTAAGTTGTCATCATAAATGTGGAAGAGTTATAACTCATGTGGAGGGGGTTAGAGAATTTGAAGGGGTGGGGCTCGTGTGGGACCCACCTCACTAAATCCTATCAAGAGGAAATAGAATTTTAGTGGGTCCCACCCCAACTCCCACTCATGGGTTTAACCATTTAAGTGAAATAAAATTAGTATCACAATTTTATTTCTCTTTACTCTTAATCCACAAATTTTAACAACTCCTTCCTGAGAAAACGCAACTCTAGTAATGGTCATCATAAGCAATTACTGGCGTTGTGGTTTCATTGGTGCCCTTTGATTTCGATTCCGAGCACCAGTTCAAAAGTTAGGAAAACTCGCTCGTTCGTTCACTGAACATAACAGAGCTAAACATCAGAAATTGATTCTAGGCACACCAGGCCTCGGAATCAGGTGCCGTCAAAAAATACGTACTCGTAAAATCCCAAATAATTTAAGAAAAAAATTTCCTTTAAATTTACGGGTCTTTACATTACTCCCATCTCAGGGCTTTACGTCCCCGTAAAGATACATTACAAACTAGGGGAAAAAATGAGGGTACTGAGCACGCATCTGAGCCTCCCCCTCCCAAGTGATCTCCTGGAGGTTTCCATGCTGCCAACTGATGCGCACTAGAGGAATCGACCACGCACATAGGACCCACTCCTATCGATCATCGATCTCCACCAGGACCTCCGCAAAAGTCTCACTATCATCAATGTCAAGCTCCCCATGGTCGATGATATGCGTTGGGTCATGCACTAATCTCCTCAGCTGAGATACGTGGAAGACGTCGTGCACCCGGTGTAACTGAGGTGGTAGAGCCAGGTGATAAGCCATCTCACCTATCCTACCAAGAACCTGGAATGGTCCGATGAAGTGCGGAGATAACTTGCCACCCTAGCCAAATCATCTTAATCCACGTCGAGGTGAGACCCGTAAGAAAACGTGGTCCCCATCCTCAAACTCTAGTTGTCTCCACCTCCTGTCAGCATAAGAATTCTGTCGGTTCTGAGCTATCCTCATCCACTCCTGGATGACCTGGACCTTCTCTGTCATGGCCTGGACCATCTCTGGTCCCACAAGTGCTGACTCCCCAGGGTATGTCCAGCACAGTGGTGATCTGCAAGGTCAGTCATACAATGCCTCGTATGGTGTCATCCCGATGGTGGATTGGTATTTGTTGTAGTATGCAAACTCCACCAATGGTAGGTGATCCTCCCAACTGTGACCAAAGTCGAGGACACATGCATGGAGCATGTCCTCAAGAGTCTGAATGGTCCTCTCTGTCTGTCCATTCGTCTGAGGGTGAAAGGCGGTGCTTAGACGTAGCTGCGTCCCGAATTCCTCCTGTAAACCCTTCCAAAGCCAAGAAGTAAAGCGATCATCTCGATTGGAGATGATAGATGATGGCACACCATGAAGCCGTATGATCTACTGATTGTAGAGGCGTCCCAAGCTCTCCACCGAGCCCTGTTCTCTGATGGGTAAGAAGTGGGCCGGCTTGGTGAGTCGGTCGATGATCATCCAAATGGAGTCATGTCCTATGGAATTATGTGGAAGTGAAGTCACGAAATCCATAGATATACCATCCCACTTCCACTCCGGGACCTCCAAGGGTTGTACCAAGCCTGCTGGTACCTGGTGCTCCGCCTTCACCTGCTGGAAGGTGAGGCATTGAGAAACAAACTCTGCCACAACCTTCTTCACACCCGGCCACCAGTGTTTTCATCTGAGATCCTGGTACATCTTCGCCACTACTAGATGTACCACTAAAGAGGAAGTGTGAAACTCTCTCAGCACCTCCTCTAGAAAAGCAGCTGGTACCATGGTACGTCCTCTGAAAAGGGCGACATGCTCTCCTCCTATAGAGAATCCATCAAGTGCTTGTCCTATGGAAATTTGTGCACGCTGCGTCTCACAGTCAACGTCCCCATGTTGTGCCTCTCTGACCCACTGAATAAGTGGAGGTGTGAATGTGATTGATTTAAGAAAGGTTGTCCTATCTCTATCCATGAAGGATATCTTCAAAGCGGCTAGCTACTCTGTCTCCTCGCAAAGTAGTTGAATGCCCGTCCTCCTGCTGAGAGCATCAGCTACTACGTTCCCCTTTCTAGGAGTATAGACTATCTCAAAGTCATAGTCTTGGAGGAACTCAAGCCATCTCCACTGTCTCAGGTTCAGGTCCTTCTGCGAGAAGATGTACCTGAGACTCTGGTGGTCAGAGTAGACTGTAAAGCACTTGCCCATCAGATAGTGTCGCCACATCTTCAGAGCGAAGACCACTACTACTAACTCCAGGTAATGGGTAGCGTGGTTTTGCTCATGTTTCCTGAACTTTCGTGATCCATAGGTGATCACTACCTTCTCCTACATCAGGACACACCCGAGTCCAGTCCCTGATGCATCGCAGTAGACTACGTACCCTACTCCCTCCTCCGGTAGCCTCAAGATGGGTGCACTGGTCAATCTCTGTCTCAGCTCCTCGAAGCTCTGTTGACATCTATCTGACCACATGAAGGGTATCCCCTTCTTCGTCAAAGATGAAAGTGGTTCTGCAACTCTGGAGAAGTCTGGCACAAATCTCCAGTAGTACCCAGCCAATCCTAGGAAACACTGCACCTCCATTACGCTCCTGGGTGGATCCCAAGATAGCACTGCCTCAATCTTCGTAGGATCCACCGCAACTCCCACCTCAGAGATGACGTGCCCCAAGAAGTGTACCTCACGTATCCATAACTAACACATAGAGAGCTTACCATAAAGTTGGTGCTCTCGGAGTGTGTCCAGTACAACCCGCAAGTGGTAGGCGTGCTCCTCCTCATTAGTCGAGTATATCAATATGTCGTCGATGAAGACTACGACAAATCGATCGAGGTAAGGCTGGAATATCCTGTTCATGAGACTCATGAACACTTCTGGAGTGTTTTTTATGCTAAAAGGCATAACCAAGAACTCATAGTGTCCATACCGACATCTGAAAGCCGTCTTCTACACATCCTCATCTCGAACTCTGAGTTGATGATAGCCTGACTTGAGGTCTATCTTCGAGAACCACCGTGCTCCCATGAGCTGATCTAAGAGGTCATCAATCCTTGGAAGCGAATACTTGTCCCTCATGGTCACTTGGTTCAGGAAATGATAATCGACACACTGTCGCAAGCTCCTGCCCGCCTTCTTGGCGAACAAAATTCGGGAAGCCCAGGGTGAAACATTGGGTCGAATGAATCCCTTGACCTGCAAGTCCTCCAGCTGTACCCGTAGCTCTCGAAGCTCAGCAGGATCCATTTGATATGCTGGAGTGGATATCAAGGTTGTCCCGGGGTACATGTCAAGATAGAAGTCTACCTCTCTGCGAGGAGGTAGTCTTGGAACGTCGTCAGGAAAAACGTCTGCATAATGATCCACCACTACAGGAAAACTCAAAATCCACACGTCAACTGCTCCTAGGATGAGGCTATCCAACTGATGAGTGATCGGTTGTCCCCTCCACTGCGTGGGTCTATCCTGCGCTGCAAAAGCTCCCTTCTCGCTGGTGAAGGTGAACCTGCTCCAATCGGTGCGTACACACCGCACCTTGCGCCTAATATAGTCGATCTGAGCATGGACTATAGATAACCAATCCATGTTCAAGATGACGTCATAAGGCCTCAACGCCGCTACAAGAAGATCCCAGCCGAAGCTCTCGCCTCCTAGAGTAAGCTCACACTGCCGGCACCATTGCGTAATCGTCGATTCTGCTCTCGTAGGAGTCTCTAGCCATAAGGATCGAGTCAATGGCTCCGTCGGAATCTCCGAGCTCTGAACAAGGGCAACAGAAATGAAATAATGACTCGCTACTGTGTCTGTAAGAACTAGGGTTTTCAGAATGGGTCAAAATCCCGACCCTGTTTGAATTTTTGACTGGTTTCTAAGGAAACTAGAGGAAATGCAGAGTTTCTGGAAATTTCCAGACTACACGCCGTGTACTTTAAGTACATGTCGGGTATGTGTAAGCGAGTGACCAGTCGTGTGATCGCCGAGTACATGTCGTGTGATGACCATGTAGTAGTTTCTTACAACACACTGTGTAGTTTTGAACATTCCGTGTAGACCCCCGACCGTGTCAAGCCATACATGGCATGTAGGCCATTGGCCGGGTAGAACCATGAACACGCCGTGTCCCCATTGGACATGCCGTGTAAGTCTAGCCGTGTATTAGGGAAACACATGGCATGTGGGTATGCCGGTGAGGAAGAGAAGAGGAACCCAGTACACGCCGTGTACCCAGAGGTACACGCCATGTACTCATGTCGGCAGGTTCAGAAAGTAAGTCGGTGGAATCAGCCGTCTTTTGAACAGTTAAATGAACTATACATGGCATGTAGTCCCAAGGTACACGCCGTGTACTTTCTTTTTTTCACTTAAAATGGGAAGTAGCCTCATATTGAGGTAGAACCTCATCTCCTCCGCCCGGATACGCGAACCAGGTCGGCTGAACCCCTTTCCTCTTCCCGATCGTCCGTCCGAGACCCGTTTCGAGCTCTGATTAGTGCGTTGGAACCCCCTCTGTAAGGCCTTGATTCCTCTTTGGACGTTTGGTTTGATTTTCGTTATAGAACGAGTTATAGCCCTTTGAGATGTTTTGAATCTTTTGTGGATTTACCGCGTTTTAGACCGAATTGGCGGGTGTTACCGGAGGAGTAACATCGTGCGAGTCTTAGGTAGGTGGTTCATACTTCATTTTTTGTTTTCGTGATTGTTTTGGTAATGCGGCCTTCGGCGCGTTTTCAGGTATTTTGAGCGGGACCTGTTTTATCTGCTTTTCCATACTGTAATTCTTATGGGACCTCTGGGATGCTTTTCGGTATGGCCGGTTACCAGGTTGCGTGAGCAGGGCCAGGTGAGGGGTCGTTGTTGGCCGGGGAATTTTGGCCGGGGAATGCCAAAATTGTTTTAATTGAATTATGATTGTTATAAACTATTTAATTTAATTTGTTAAAGCTTGTTATAAATTTTTAGAGGCATTTAAGACCTCAGTGCTGGTATGGGACAACACCTTGCATAGTGCAATTCAACTGTTAGTTTCTTTTTCCTAGTTGTGTCTTCTGTTTTCATATGTTATATATATGTGTTTCGGTGCGGATGTGCGTCGGGTTACGCTGTTCCGCCAGGACGCGTTCGCGCGTGCACCCGTCAACCCGAGGGGATGGGCGCGCGGCTTGTGGTCCCGCAGTCCCACTTTCCAAGGGCGGGCGGCATTCGTCCCTTATTCAGGGGCGTCTGCTCCTTGATCGAAACCGGGATGATGGGATGTCGGCTCCTCCTTCCTTGGACGTCTCCTCGGAACTCGTCGCCTAATCCGGGTCTCCCTCATAGACTTAAGAATGTTCGTGAATCTCGTTCCCGGCGCCATATCTTCATGGACACCGGTTAATTACGCTGCTTCCGCCCGGACGCTCCAAGGAGTCTGGGCGAGGCAGCAACCTGCAGTGAGAAGGCCGGGTGGCTCTGGGTGATGGGGGCGTGTCGTGACACTGCGGCTCTGCACGTCTGTCTTCCGTCCCTAATAAGGCTTCTCGAAGGCATGATGGACTGAGGCATCCCGTACTGGGTGCGGGGAACTGTGTCACCTGAGGTTTTCCTCAGCTTCCCATGTTTAACACGGGGTATGCCGCGAGTTTAACGTCCACCGGGGACGGCATCGGACCGATCAACACGAAAAGTGGATCAGATGACAGAACCCCTTGCGGGGAACCTCCGACGCTGGGGCCAGCACATGGGCGGCTTCCCAAATGATATGGAGTGGAGTGAAGTGGCATGACCCCACCGGGATGTGGCGGCCCGGGTAAGGATCAGGATGGATGATGGAGTGAAGAGCTTGGACCCCGTAGGGGCTTCCTACGTACCGCGCATTAGCACGGATCAAAGTCAACGTAGTTCGGGTATACAGTTTAACGTCATGCTGGACGTCGGCAAGCCGACTGACGAAGAAGTCTAGGCCGCCGGGCGGAGGATTGAACCGAACCACCTCGCACAGAGGGGGATGGAACGGCCGGGTGGATCACAGTTTCACGTCATGCTGGACGATAAAAGGAGAAATGGAAAAAGGGGCTGTGGGGAGGCACAGTGGAGATACACACGGGCAGTCTCCCACAGGGGCGGATTCATAGGTGAATCGACGCAAGCGTGAACCCTGGAGGGGTCCACTGATGGACGAACCGACGTAAATACGACCGGGACGACCAGGTGGTGGGCTTGGACCTCAGGGAGGCTTCCTACGTACCCTGTTTAGAAGACAGGGATCAAAGTCCACGTAGTTCATTCTGTCAGGACTTACGCACTTGAGGCAGCCCGGATGCGGCAAAACTCAGTTGGAAGGGACTTGGACCGAAAGTAGGAGACACCTCGATCCCAGTCACACCCTCTACTGGCTTCGGCAGTGGGGGAGCGCAATGGAGATACACATGTGCAGCCCCCCACAAGAAACTAGGGGTTTGTAATACCCTGCCCCCGTAGGGAAAAGCCACTCCCATTAAATCGTCCCAAAAGCGGGACAATCCCGACATCCCTGCAGAGACGAGCGGGTGGGGGCCACATCCAAACCGGGGGGGACCCTGCGTGCGGTGCACGGGATCAGGTTGCGGACGGTTTAACGTCTTGCCGGACGAAGTATAGTTTAACGTCGTGTGTTGAGGACGAATCGGACGGTTTAACGTCTTGCCGGACGAAGCACAGTTTAACGTCGTGTGTTGAGGATGAAACACTTGGCAGTTTAACGTCTTGCAGCGCGGACGATGGGGGGCTAGGCAGTTTAGCGTCGTGCAGCTTGGACGAATGTGCAGTTTAACGTCATGCTGGACGTGTGGGCAGTTTAACGTCATGCTGGACGTGTGGGCAGTTTAACGTCATGCTGGACGTGTGGGCAGTTTAACGTCATGCTGGACCTGTGGGCAGTTTAACGTCATGCTGGACCTGTGGGCAGTTTAACGTCATGCTGGACATGTGGGCAGTTTAACGTCATGCTGGACATGTGGGCAGTTTAACGTCATGCTGGACATGTGGGCAGTTTAACGTCATGCTGGACATGTGGGCAGTTTAACGTCATGCTGGACATGTGGGCAGTTTAACGTCATGCTGGACATGTGGGCAGTTTAACGTCATGCTGGACATGTGGGCAGTTTAACGTCATGCTGGACATGTGGGCAGTTTAACGTCATGCTGGACATGTGGGCAGTTTAACGTCATGCTGGACATAGGTCCGTGTCACTTCGCGCAAGCCTGGAGGGCCGCACGGAAAGACAACGCACGGTGCGGGCACCCAGGATGAAGACCATCGGGCGCCACGCAGGCGGGTACCCTCAGGGGGTCAAGGGAGGCGACCCTAGCGGATTGCGCGCAAAAGAGGAGCTTTGCGCGCAAAACCGCGGGTCGGCGCGCAAAATGGCGGGCTGGCGCGCAATTGGGCCAGCGCTTCGCGCGCGGATGATTGGGATTGCGCGCACCGGGCTTCGGGTAGCGCGCGGGGGCAACGGCTCATTCTCTAACGAATGGCCACTTTGAAAACGGGGGGTGCGCGCAATCGGGCTGGATTGCGCGCACCCGGGGGGCAATTGCGCACAAGAGGCTTCTTTTGCGCGCAAAGGCCTTCGGGTTAAGAATTATTCAAAGGAAAGGAGCCAAGGGGATTGCGCGCGAAGGCGAACCCCAAGGCTCTATTGCGCGAAAGAAAGGAGGTTACCTGAAGATCGGCATTGCGTGCGGAAGGGGTTGAATTGCGCGCGCGGGAGACCGTTCGACTTCCAGCAACCTTTGAAACGTTGGGGGTCGCCTAGTATTTATAGGCAACCCCGGGCGCGGAATCCAAGGCGCGAGCGCGGAATTCTCCTCGCGGGCGCGGAATCGGGCACGGCGCGCAAGGGAGTTGCGCGCATCCCGGGGGTTTTGCGCGCGGATCATCATCTTTGCGCGCAGGCCTCTGAAATTCCGCGCAAGGCCTCCGGGCCCTCCAAAACATTCTTCCGACTCCAAATATGACCTCGCTTTCCGCATCCGGAGCTTTGTTTGGGAACAACGGACTTTTCCGGCGTCTACAAAAGCCCCCCCTCGGAATCTGATCGGCGAGAGGTCGCAACGATCGGGTTCCGAGGGAGACGCCGGAATGCCGAAGTCCTGGGCGGCGCGGGACTTAGGCGCGCAAAAAGGGGCGCCGGTCGCGAAATTCGCCGCTGCGGTCGCGCAAAGCGCTTTCCGCGCAGCGCGGACCCCGGCCTCGCCTATAAATAGGGGCACTGGGTCCCTCCGTGCCGTACACTGGCCTTCCGCGCGATAAGCATCTCTGCTCTCGTGCGCGAAATTGCCTTTTCCGGCGCGGAATTCGCCCGCTCGTCGCGCAAAACCGTCCGGATTTCGCTCTGTCTTTGCGCGAATACCCGGGGTTTTACGCGAACGACTTCCCGATTGCGCGCCGTCCACTAGGATTGCGCGCCGACTCTCAAACTTTTCCACCAGCCTCGTTCGATTCCGCACACTTCATCCCTTAACCCGCACGACCCCCGGAACTTCTGAGATGGCCGCGAATCAAGGAAATGAGGGGGATGCCGCCACTCGCAGGGCTGAGATGGCGACGAACGAGGAGGTTTACGGAGCCAAGGAGATTGTTTCCAACAATCAATCCTTGTTCGACTTGCTGGCGCCGGCCCAGAAGACATATCCGCTGTCGGACAACCTGCCGCTCTGGAACTTCGGCATCCTAGATGAGGTCATGGTGCCAGGGTTCGAGATTGATGCGCCGCGGACCTGGGTGACTCGGGAGGACGAGCTTCCCCGCTATAACATCACCAACAATGGGCATCCTGCTAGGGAGACCAGGCACTTGGACGTCTATGTCCTGAACCCGAGGACGCGAACCATTGACGGGGGTGAGCCTACTGCGGAGAATTCTCCAGCCCTCTACTCGAGCATATATCGCCAGAGCGTCACGGACGACACCAAGGGCTGGCTGAAGGACTGGGACTTGCGGTCTGGGGGCAATTTCACCAGTGAATGGGCCTGGGCGTTCTGGGTACGCCACACTTGCGATCACTTCGCAGAGGAGCTGCGGTACATCGGCCTGTTTGAGGCGGTGTGGACGTCGCAGTTCCACTTCTACCAGCAGTCTGAGCTCGGGCCGGAGCTGTTCACCCGCTGGTCCCCGGATACCAACACCTTCCATCTTCACCATGGGGAGGTCGGCATTGGTCTCTGGGACATCCACTGCATCGGAGGTATCCCGCTGGAGGGCTACCAATACGATGAGTTCCTGCCACCGAAGAACACCTGGGAGGACATGTCACGGACTCCCATCCTGACCTGGCATCTGCTTGACCTGACTACGCAGCGGCTCGGGATCAAGGACTTCCAAAAGGACATAGCCTACAAGGAATGGTTCGGCCAGTTCTTGGAGCATGACCCGGCGGTCAAGATGCCAGGCAGGGGGAAGCGGTGCCCGACCGCAGCTCAGAGGAGCCGGAACGGGTCATACTGGCGGGTCCTGGAGACGGGCGACTACCGCTCATGGGGGTACCGCGTCATCGAGGCCCGGGACCCAAACGTCCGGTACGCGGCGTTCCTGGCCGCCTTTCTGAGCGGGTGGCTCCTTCCAGTGCGGGATGCGAGGATGGGCGTCCGCCCGGCGACACTGGCGATGGCGGGCGCCATGGCTGCCAATAAGAGATACAACCTCGGGGTCCCAGTGTTGGCGAGGCTGTATGCCATCCTGGGACGCATCTCACGAGGGGGGTCGCCACGAAGGATCTGTGGGCCCTTTCAGTTCTTCCACGGCTGGGTGGCTGCTCACCTTGGTGGGTATACGTTCCCAAATGCCATCAATCCTCCGGGCAACGGCCTGCGACCCTCCCTGCTGAACATTGCGGGGGTCGCTCCGATGACCCTAAGTGAGGAGGGCGTGAGGGTTCGGATTGGCAATCATGCCAATTTCAACTCCAGCCCGTTCCCCACTCCCGTCGGCCAGATGATCGACAATGGACAGGGCCCGCTGGAGCAGCATGAATACTTCTTGAACATGCGGGGCGGGGTGCTCGTGGCTCGGATCGACGGGAAGGTGATCTGCGAGCCTTACGTGCCGACCCGGTTCGCCAGGCAGTTCGGGTGCCTTCAACGGATGCCGAAGAGGGTATTCACTGCTGTCCGGGAGGAGACGAACCCTTGCGTCCTTCGTCAGATGTGGCTGATGTTCGTCGCCTTCGGCTCTGGAGATGTCATCACTCTCCCTCCTACCGGGATCGACGCAGGCTTGGCAACCGAGTACGCCGAACACTGGGCCATCGCGTACCCCGAGGGGCTTCTACGGAAGCCAGTTCGGCGGCTCGAGGTCACCCGTGCGGAGACCGGGCGTCAAGGGAGGAGGCGAGGCGCCGCCACACGGGGGAGAACGGAGGCGCGCCAAGCAGCGGGGCCGGCGCGAGCAGGGACTTCGGCGGCGGGCACATCGCAGGCTGTCGCTACGACCTCGGCGCCCAGAGAGGGGGCACATGCGGCGGTCGGGGAGCGGCCCGGGAAGCAGGTGAGGCGTCTGCTCGAACCCTCCCACGATGCAGTCTTCCCGGCGCTGTGGTCGGCCTGGATGACCCTGCGGCAGTCACTGGGGACCGACGTCATCTGGCGAAAGATACTCAGAAAAGGAATCGATCTGCCAGAGGTCGGGCGCCTCCAGATCGCCGGCAGGGTGGACTTCAACCGGCAGTATGCGTATCTGACGGCCATGGACGAGTACGCGCGCCAACGTGGTCAGCGTGCGGAGCCATCCCTTCTGGTGAAGGTGATGCTCGGTCTCGAGCCCGCTCCAGAACAGATGTCGCCGGGAGAAGATGACAGTAGCGACTCCGAGGAGGAGGAGGAAACGGGGGAGGATGAAGGCTCCGAGGGAAAGTCTCATCGGGGGAGCCCGCGGGAGAGCGGCGAGGTGGCCGGCTCTGACAACGTTGATGTCGCTGAGATCCTCGAGGTCCACTTCTATCCCTACTCAACCTGCTTCATCCATTCTCTTATGCAGCTTCTAACCCATTTCTCCACCTTTCTCAGGAGCACACGGATGCTGGTCAGGCGTCCTCAGCGGGAGTAAGAGAGGCGCCAGCGGGACAAGGCGGGGGCCAGACACCCATCATCGAACTGACAAGCGCGGAAGGGTCCCCTGCTGCAGCTGTTCCTGCGGCGGCCGGGGCAGCGGAAGATGACGCTCCGAACTCCCGTAAGTCTCCCTACTTTACTGCTGGTGCTTGCCGTTGACGATCCGTGACTAACCATGGCATGCCCTGCGCAGTGATCTCAACACTGGAGGCTCATCGGGTTGCCGAACCCGGGCCATCCACGAGTGGACCGGTGGCAGACATGCCGCCTGCTCCGGAACAGACTTCCCAAACCGAGCCGGCCCCACCAACTGCTGATCAAGGGGCTGCGGACGTCGGCGGTGCTGCCATCGGAGAGAGGTTGGGGGCTGACGAGGGTGTCAGCGCCGCTGGGGAGAGAGAAGAAGGTCGCCCGGATGTTGGGGAACCTATCCCTCGTGAGGACCTCCCAGGGGCGGACCCTGCAGCAGACCTGCTGGCTGCCTTCCCTGCCTACCGGCCTGCCGACCCCGAGGAGATGGACGACTCGGACGCGGAGGCGGTCGAGGAGAGCCGGATAACGCGCCGCAGGGGGTGGAAGTGCATCCAGCGCTTCCTCAAGCGAGACCCATCGGAGTGGCTGGGGCGCATGGGATCACTTCAAACCTGGATGCGCTTCCTGTGTGCCGGGGGAGCTGATGCTCAACGCCTCCATCTGACGGTCCGTGATTTCATGGCCGAAAAGATGCGCGAGAGCTGCCGGCGTGCCGACGTCACACAAAGTCGTGACATGTCGGAGAGCACGCGGGCGCTCCTCGCGGCGGAGCAGGAAGTCCGGCGTCTCGAAGGGCAGGCGGCAGAGAAGGAGGCCTTCGTCGCAACATGCACCGAGCTTGTGGAGCAACTAGCAGCCCAGCTGGTTGACGCCCAAGTACAGCTGGCGGAGGCGGGCCAACAGATGGTGACAATTCAAGTCGAGCGGGAGCGTGCACAGGCCAGAATCGACGAACTGCGTGCTGCGACCGCCGACGAAGAGAGGGCACGCAGAGAGCGAGAAGCAGCTCTGGAGGCCGCCAGCCAAAGGGTAGCGGCATTAGAAAGACTTATCCAGCACGCTAACCCCTAGGGGCTTTTGTTTTTTTCCATTCCCAGAACATTTACTTCCGCTACTCAATATTTAGATCCATTTGTATGAATCAATATATTTACCTGCGTCTTTTGGCTTAACATGCCCAACCACAATTCGTTGTCCTGCGGGAGTGTTAACCAAGCATCAGGCATCCATAATTGGGCCTGGATTTCTGGAGAAAAGAGGGAGGTCATTCCTAGGAAAGGAGACCTCAGACCTAATCAATGTATCATCCCCCCAACTTGTTCCAACACACGAGCGGGACAACGCTAGGGGCGTTGAGATTTTATCCGAACATATGGAAATGAGAAAGGGTGAATCGCGTGTCCCGAATCCGGACATCCACAATGGTCGGCCTTCCAGGAAATGCCCAAGACGGTAGGCGGACAGTGGATCGACCATAACAACTGCAATAGATGGACCGAAAAAGGCCATCATTCATATTGCAGGAGGCGGACCACATGTCATCATGAATACCGCTTTGGGGTTCCTTCAGACACAAGGGTGGAAATCCAGATCAACAGGGCATGCGAAGCGTGGGGCGAAGTGACGATTTGTTCGGACAGAATTCAACGCTCTCAAAATTGCGCCACCGTGGGGAAAGCGTATTAGGTGGATGCACTAACCTGGCCGTGAGTCACCTCAATTCTCAGACAGCACCTCTCTGACGAGGAAACCGTCGCTTCCCATCCTTGCGATGGGGCATCCCGAGCTGAATCGGGGAGAATATCACAACTGCACCACTCTACCCGAAGTCAGGCCAGACGGCCGGCGACGAGGAGGGGCGGGACTTAACGATCCCTGAGGCTGGACCCGAGTCGGAATGCCCGGGCGTTCCTACGTACTCCATCATGCTGGAGATCAAGCCACACGTAGTTCTGAGAGTGCAGTTTAACGTCATGCAGGACGTAGGACCCCATTTGGGGAGATCTTAGTTTAGGGTCGTAGAGCTCGGACCATAAGGGCTAGATCTTAGTTTAAGGTCTTAGAGCTCGGACCATAAGGGCTAGGTCTTAGTTTAAGGTCTTAGAGCTCGGACCATAAGGAGAGATCTTAGTTTAAGGTCTTAGAGCTCGGACCATAAGGAGAGATCTTAGTTTAAGGTCTTAGAGCTCGGACCATAAAGAGAGATCTTAGTTTAAGGTCTTAGAGCTCGGACCATAAGGAGAGATCTTAGTTTAAGGTCTTAGAGCTCGGACCATAAAGAGAGATCTTAGTTTAAGGTCTTAGAGCTCGGACCATAAAGAGAGATCTTAGTTTAAGGTCTTAGAGCTCGGACCATAAAGAGAGATCTTAGTTTAAGGTCTTAGAGCTCGGACCATAAAGAGAGATCTTAGTTTAAGGTCTTAGAGCTCGGACCATAAAGAGAGATCTTAGTTTAAGGTCTTAGAGCTCGGACCATAAAGAGAGATCTTAGTTTAAGGTCTTAGAGCTCGGACCATAAAGAGAGATCTTAGTTTAAGGTCTTAGAGCTCGGACCATAAAGAGAGATCTTAGTTTAAGGTCTTAGAGCTGGGACCATAAAGAGAGATCTTAGTTTAAGGTCTTAGAGCTCGGACCATAAAGAGAGATCTTAGTTTAAGGTCTTAGAGCTCAGACCATAAAGAGAGATCTTAGTTTAAGGTCTTAGAGCTCGGACCATAAAGAGAGATCTTAGTTTAAGGTCTTAGAGCTCGGACCATAAAGACCTCAAAGTACGCCGCATCTGGTCATATCCCCTGGATATGCGAAGATGCACTGAGGGATAGTGTCAAGAGTGTCGAGGTTTCGCCTGGCCGGAATGGGAGGTGGAAGATGTGAATCATGCGGCCATTCACTCGAGGACCGGGAGCACCGGCGTGACGATATGAGAGTACTGCCGACCGTGGCGGAAAAGCAGCATCAACATCGCACTAACCGTTGGTGGAATGAGGCAGCAAACGAGCATCGACCGCTCAATCGCAGGATTCATATCGATTTGCTGCCCGAGGCCATTGGGGGTACCGGCCCGAGTCGGTGGGAGAGCACTGAGGCATTGTGTCCGAACCGTTCACGGGGGCTCCACCCAGGGCGTAGACGATGGGTCCGAATGAAAGGGAGCACGAAGCCTGAAAAGCGGAGGAAACCTGACCAAGCGGATCCTGACCCTCCTGGCAATAAACCAGAGTACTCTTGACACCGGTGGACCACTGCAAGGGGTCGGGGAACACGCCTTGAGGGTGACCTGAAGGCGGCGGATTCCCCAGAGAAGGGGGAATCTCTAAGAGGTGGGGGGCTGGACCCGAAGTTTCAAACATCCGGGCATTCCTACGTATCCCATAAGGATGGGAATCAAGCCGCACGTAGTTCTTGAAGCGCGGTGCAACACAATCGGGCACCAGCGCGGGGAGGAGTGCGGGTCTGACCCTCGCACACAGAAGGAGCGGCATTTGATATTTCTTGTTTGTCCTTAAAGATGAATGGTTTTTCTTTGTGCGGCGACATGCCTGTGATTGAGAGATCTCTGGCGTCGCCACAATAATCAAGCCACGGAAGGCATTGATGAATGGCGTGGTTATTAACCAGCGCCCAACATGAGTGCCCCCTGAGGGGAACATCACGATGCAGTGCCGTTTCTCGTCGGGCGGCCAAGACGATCACAGTTTACGGTCGTGTGGTAGGACCAGACAACATAGTTTAAGGTCGTGTGGTTCGGACCATGGAGGAATCCGCTTATCGCGGTACGGCGGACACGGCGGAGGTGGGAGCATACCTAGCCCTGCGGTCACGCACGATTCCAGGAGAAGAGTCTTGGGATAGGGGCCTGCGTATGTCCATCACCCGAGGGGCAGAGATGCTAGCCTCCAGATATACTGGGCCCAGAACGCAATTGTTCGGGCGACTCCTTCCTCCTTATGGGGACGAGGGTCCAGCTACGCATGGCCCTTATGGAGGATATCCGCATATATCCTTGGTGCTCAGATCATGGGAGCCTCGAACGACATCATTACCTTGGTTGGTCTGCCTAACGTGTAGAGGTGTACTGAAGGTCAGTATGAAAAGAGTGTCAAGATTCCACTACAACGCGCAAAGGCGGAGTGTGATGAGGACTGCGCAACCAATGTTCAGAGCCTGAAGGAGCTGACATGGCGATCAAGGATGTTGCTGACGCATTCGCAACACAACATCCGATCGCGTCAGCCTAAGACGGGGCAAGCAAACGAGCATCGACCGCTCAATCGCAGGATTCATATCGATTTGCGGCCCAAGACCCGCCGGTAAATCGACCCGGAGCGGTAGGAGAGCACTGAGGCATTGTACCCAAACCGCTAACGAGGATCCCTTTGAGTGAAGGCTCGAACAAGAGGAAGCGCGAGGCCTGACAAGCAACACAGGACTTGTCGGGATTGAATCTGACACTACGAGTCATAGACCGAAGTACCCAAAAACATGTTAACAGATCTCCGGAAAGGGTCGGAGGACTCACCCTGAGAGCAACCAAAAGAGGGCAGATCCCCGTGATCAACCAAGGGACGGGGCTGGACCTGAAACACAAGCATTCAGGCGGTCCTACGTATCCCATAAGGATGGGAATCAAGCTGCACGTAGTTCTTGAGAGGCAGTTTAACGTCATGCAGGACGATGAGGGGTGTGAGGTAGTCCCACACATGGGGGAGGCGTACGGCGCGGCCAGTAGACCGACGTGAATGAGGACATAATCCCCCGCTCACGCGATACGCCTCGCACAAAAAGGAGGGGAACTGGGGCCAGAGGCCCAACGCGGGATAGAGATTCCCGGGAAATGGGGCTGGGCCTGAAACATGAATGTCCAGGTGGTCCTACGTATCCCATAAGGATGGGAATCAAGCCGCACGTAGTTCTTGAGGGGCAGTTTTACGTCATGCAGGACGAATGCTGAACAGTTTAACGTCTTGTAGCTCGGACGTAGGGCAGTTTAGCGTCATGCAGGACGAAGCACTTGGCAGTTTAACGTCTTGCAGCGCGGACGAGTGCTGAACAGTTTAACGTCTTGTAGCCTGGACGAATGCAGTTTAACGTCGTGCAGGACGTGGGTACACTCAGACAAAGTACTGCTTGAGGAACCTAGCGTTGGTGGGAGGAGTGACACGCTCACCATCCATAGTCGCTAGGGAGTACGCGCCATTGGGATAGACCTTGTGGACAACAAAAGGTCCCTCCCACTTGGGCTCCAACTTGGGTGGCTTCCTGCCGGGGATCATCGGTGCTCTTAGGGCCAGCACTAGATCACCCTGCAGGAAGGAGCGGAGGCGAACCTTCTTATTGAAAGCTCGAGCCATCCTGTTTTGATGCCTCTCCAAGTTGTGCAAAGCGCGAAGTCTATTCTCATCCAGTGCTTCCAACTCGACTAGACGGGCTTCAGCAACTCTGTCCGGCGCTTGCTGGTCGTAGACCGCAGTGCGCAAGGACGGCAACTGGATCTCGATGGGCAGGACGGCCTCAGCTCCGTACACCAGGAAATAAGGGGTCATCTGGGTGGAATTGCGAGTCGTCGTCCGATAAGCCCAGAGGGCGTTGGGGAGCTTGTCCGGCCAACTCTTCTTGTTCTGACCAACCATATTTTGCAGAATGTTAGAGAGGGTTTTGTTGAACGCCTCGATCTGTCCATTTGCCTGCGCATGATAGCGAGATGTATGGTTCGAGCGAATGTTATACTTGGCCTACAACTTCTTCAACTCGGCTGCTCGGAAATTGGTTCCGTTATCTGTGAGGATAGCGTGAGGCACTCCAAATCGATGGATGATGTTGGAGGTCACGAAGTCAGCGATCGAACAGGATTTGACCTCTCTGAGCGGAATCGCCTCTGCCCATTTGGAGAAGAAGTCCGTGGCGGTCAGAATGAACCGGCACTGGCGAGCTGTCGCCGGCGGGTAAGGTCCCACAACGTCCAGTCCCCAGACTGCAAAGGGCCAGGAATACCTTGTGGTATGGAGAGGTTCCGGCGGCCGATGCACAAAGTTCGCATGAACCTGGCACGCATGGCACCTCCTGGCATACTCGATGCAGTCATGGATCATAGAGGGCCAGAAGAATCCCAACCTCCGAATCTGGTGGGACAGCTTCGGCCCAGTCTGGTGGGCGCCATATGAACCAGCATGAACCTCTTGCATGACCCGTGGGATCTCAACTCCCTGAAGGCAACGGAGGAGAACACCATCAAATCCGCGTTTGTAGAGAATCTGCTCCAGGCCGGGACTGCTCTGGAGGACGAACTGCGATGCGCGGTGTCGAACTCGCTCGCGCTCGGCCCGATCCGATGGAAGAATGCCATGTTGGAGGTACTCAACCAAAGGCGTCCTCCAATCAGGGGCTGATCCGACTGTCATATCTGGGGTACTCGGGGCTCCGGGCATAGGGGCAACCGTGGTGAGGTTACTTACCAACGGGCCGCGATCTTCTTCCGGGATAACGGGAGCGATGAGCCTGCGGCGCGTCACGCGGACGATCAGGTTGTCCTGTTCAGGCTCCGCAAGTGACGCAGCGAGGCTGGCCAAAGCATCTGCTCGACCGTTCTGCGACCGGGGAACATGGACAATTTCCGGCCGAGAAGGGAACCGAGCCATCAGAAGGAGGGTGCACTCCAACAATGGCACAAGTTCCGGCTTCCTGACTACGTAGTCGCCATTGATCTGCTTAATGACCAGCTTGGAGTCCCCTTTCACACACAGACGGGGCACGTCGATCTCGAGAGCCAACTCGAGGCCGGTGATGAGGGCATGGTATTCCGCCTCATTGTTGGTACAGCCCTCCGACAACAGGAAAGAGTATGGCAGCACGGCTTGCTCCGGGGTGATGAAGACGATGCCCAAGCCCACTCTGTTGAGCTTAGGATTATCGAGTCTTCTACCGGTGGGGCTCCGGGAGGCACCGTCAAAGTGCATCTGCCAGCATGGATCGGCTCGATCAACCGAGAGAATGGTCTCATCAGGAAAGCCTAGATCCAGCGGCTGATCCGCGGAGGTCGGGTGAGCTGCCAGAAAGTCTGCCAATGCTTGCCCTTTGATGGCCTTCTGAGACACATACCTGATGTCGAACTGCTGGAGAATCACAGCCCACCGCGCTAGGCGGCCAGTCAACATAGGCCAGCTCAGGATATATTTCAACGGGTCTACCCGAGAAATCAACTGTACCTCATGGTGCTGCAAGTAGTGTCGTAATTTCTGTACGGCAAATACGAGCGCCAGGCAGCTCTTCTCGATGGGGGAATACCTAACTTCCGCATCGAGGAGCATGCGACTGAGGTAATAGAGGCTATTCTTCGTTCCCTCGTTGTTCTTCTGGGCGAGAAGGGCACCCAGGGACCGTTCCAGGGCGGTCACATAGAGGACCAGCGGCTTCCCGGATACAGGCGGCATCAGGACCGGAGGTTGAAGCAGGTACTGCTTGATCTCCTCGAAAGCGGTCTGACACTCTTTATCCCATACATAGGTGGCACCTTTCTTCATGAGCCGAGAAAAGGGCTTACACTTGCCGGCCAGATTCGCGATGAATCGGCGTATATAGGCTAAGTGGCCTTGGAACCCTTGCAGTTCCCGGACGGTACCTGGGGGAGGCATCTGGCTAATCGCCCTGATTTTCTCTGGGTCGATCTCAATACCCCGGTATCTTACCACAAATCCAAGGAACTTTCCGGAGGTGACCCCAAAGGCACACTTCAACGGGTTCATCTTTAGGCATCGAGACCGGAGGAAGCTGAACACTTTCTCAAGATCTTTGAGATGGTCCTGACGCTGGCGCGATTTGACAACCAAGTCGTCGACGTAGCATTCCACCAGTGTGCCGAGGATTGGCTTGAATATGCGGTGCATCGCCCGTTGATAGGTGGCACCTGCATTCTTCAGGCCGAAGGGCATGACCCGGTAGCAAAAGGTACCTTGGGGGGCCCTGAAGGCAGTGAACTCCTCATCCTCAGGGGCCATCCGAATTTGGTTGTATCCGGAGTATCCATCCATGAAGGAGAGGGCTTGGAACCCTGCCGTGGCATCAATCAACAGCTCTGTCACTGGAAGGGGAAAATCATCCTTCGGACAGTGGCGGTTGAGATCGCGGAAGTCGATGCAGACTCTGATCTGCCCGTTCTTCTTCCTGACCGGCACAATGATGGCCAGCCATTTGGGGTACTGAACTTCCCTCACGAAGTTGGCTTTGATAAGCTTGTCAACTTCGGCCTCAACCATGGCATCGTGGGATGGGTGCATCTTCCTGGGAGGCTGCTTGAACCCGCGATGGTTCGCCGGGAGACCAAGGCGGTGGACGGCTACCTGAGGATCTAGCCCCGGCATCTCGTCATAGCCCCAAGCGAACACATCACGGTGCTGCCTGAGAAAGTCCACGTACTGCTGCCGCTCCTCAGAGGGCATGGCGGCACTAACCAATGTGGGTCTTGGATCGGCCTCGGTTCCAAGGTTCACCTGTATTAACTCATCGACCGTGGCGGGGACGCCCTCCTCAAAGGCTGGGGGTGCATCTTCCACGTCCTCTCCGCTCGGGGAGGGATCGTCCACGGGAGAGACTGCGTTGGAAACTGCATTGGGGCTACCAGATCCTGCTGGGCCACTGGTGCTGGCGCGGGCGGTCGCGGCCATCTCATCAGGAGACTCACGGACCGTCAAGACCATGGCGACGTCCAACCGGTGAATTGGGAGGACGTAAGCGTCATCCAGACTTGCCCAGGGATCGCTTGCAACAGCGACAGGCTCAACCTCACCTGCCAGGATCTTCTTATCCTTGCTCTTGTAATAGTCCGCGTCCAGATAGCGGGCTTCACACGAGGCAAAAGGAGAGGCATCTCCTTGAAGCACGCCTACTCGACCATTAAGGGAGTATTTGAGGCATTGGTGGTATGACGAGGGAACCGCCGCGTGAAGATGGAGCCATGGCCTGCCCATCAATGCGTTGTACGCAGTGTCTTGAGAGACTACCATGAATTCGGTGTCGGCAACCAAGTCACCGAACTGGGTCTTCAAACGTATCTTGCCGACCGGGGTTTGCTCGGTGCGGTCGTACCCCTGGATCCTGAGGTCGGAGGGAATCAAGTCATCCTCAGACAACCCCAATCTCCGGAGCGTCCGAGTTGGAATCAGGTTAATCCCGGACCCCGTGTCGACAAGACAGCGCCGGACTTCAAGGCCATTGAACTGGCCAGTGACATACAGCGGACGGATATGTCCCTGTATAGGAGGGTCTTCATCCTTACCAGAGAACGAGATAACTGCCTGACATTCGGCGTCCTCAATCGTTTCGGCGTGAAAGGCCTCTGCAGCCGCAACCTCTGTCTCAAACTGGAGGGGGCTTTTCAGGGCTTCAGCGAGTGCCTCGCGCATCTCAGATGACATGCGCAGAGCCTCAAGGATGGAGAGCCTTGCTGGGATGTCAGCCAAGTGCTTCAGGACATCATACTTTTTGGCCAAGCGCGAGCCCCTGGTTGCAGGAGGTTGCTCTGCGGTTGGTGGCATGACGGGCCTTGCCGGTTGGATCGGCGGCCGACTGGTACTTGGCGCATCTCGCTGTTCACTGGTCGCAGTCCGGGAAATGGTCACCGTACTGGAGTCAGGAGGCCGGGATGGACCCGTGGCAGGGCGGAGCTGGTCGTGACGCGGCTGAGGCGGTTCTGCCTGGTCCCACACCACAAACAGCGGCGGAGGCGAATCCGTCATCCCCGAATGGGGGGGCGGCGCACATTGTGCTCGGTTTTGAGCCTGCTGCCTAGTCTCAGTGGCGTGCACGGCCTGGCTGGAGGTACCAACGGCTGTGCCCCGGCGACTCCTGTTGCTGCGGTTCTTCCGACGGTAGCGACGACCGGGGACACTAGGGAGGTCCACCTGTTGTTCTTCAACGTCGGGAACCGAAAAGGGATTTACCAGCTCGACGGTGTTAACCGAAGCGTACCCAATACCATCATCGGACGAATCATCCATCACCAGGCGGATCCGAGGAGGGACCCCCATCTCCGGGGGCATGAAATCGCCGAGAGTGCGGGATAGTGGCGGAACCGGCGGGGTGCGCTCTTCCTTCTTGCGCTGCCGCCGTTTGCTCCTCTTGGAAGAGGCAGGCTGGGACGACGATGCCAAAGCGGCACCCGCAGATTCTGGGGGCTCAGGCTGATTCAAGCGCGCACGGATGATTCCATGGGCGCGAATGGTCGTCTTGCGGGCCATCCAGTTATTATACTTCTGGGATTCGCGGTTGGAGACCAGCTGCCATTCGTCCTCGTTGCCACTATCGTCATCTGATCCCACGAACACGCCCGCCACTTGTGCCGGAGCTGGGCCCAACCTGATTACATTGTTGTTAATCTGGTCGTGGAGCCAATCCTTAAACACATAGCACCGCTGGATGGTGTGCCCCAGGGCCCGATGGTAGGGGCAGTAGCGGGGGTTATTCGTAAGATGTGCCTCCTCTGGCCTCCAACACTCAGGCAGTCGCACAATTCTCTGCTCCAGGGCGCTCCGGAAATAACCGGGGACCTGATCTTCGTGGAATGAGTAAGTCAGGTGTCGCGGGCCCCTGGGAGCGTGGTCTTGACGAGGGGCTGGAGGGGCCGGCCGAGGAGGTGGACCCTGATTATCTCGCCTGGGTTGCGGCGGTACATTACGCGGAGGGGCCGGCCGGTTCTGAGGCTGCCGCTGCTGGGCCGGGAACTGAGCCCGTGGAGGCGGATTCCTGTGAGGCTGTGGATCTGGCCTCGCCGGCAGCAGCTCCAATGGCCTGGGGGCCTCTATCTGGGCAACAGCAGCGGGCTCAGCCCTGCTGACTCTCCTTGCAGGAATCATAGGAGGCAGCGGGTGTGCCTGGCTGGCCTGTTGCAGGGCTTCCACAAGACGTTGAGCTTTGTCTGAGAAGTCCCTGAACCCTCCGGGGTAATTTTGAGTGATCAGGGAAGGGACCAGCTCGGTCTTGACGTTCCCGACGCACATTGTCAGCAACTGCTCCTGAGTCAATGGCATGTCAAGGGAATACGTGAGACCCTTCCATCGGGCGACGAAGTCCGCGACTCGCTCATCAGGCCTCTGCTTGCACTTGAAGAGGTCTGCGATACTTGTCTTCCGGGTCGTAGAACTGAACTGGTAGAGGAACTGTATACGGAGGTCCTCCCAGCTGGTTACTGACCCGACGGGGAGCTGGCTGTACCAGACAAATGCTGGCCCTTCCAGTGTCTGAACAAAGCAGCGAAGCTTAGCGGCCTCTTGCTGCGCCGGAGTCCCCAACATAGGCCCGCACCTCGAGTTGAAGTGGGATAAATGTTGTGGCGGATCTCCAGTTCCGTTGAAGGGGGAAAAAGTGGGATTCCCGAATCCCGGAGGCGCCGGCATGTCATCCACCCATGCTGGGTAGGGTTTGCCGTCCGGTGGGATCGCCACCTGCCGAGTCTCCAAGGCCTCCAAGCGAGCGATGAGTGCCGCCATCGGATCATCCGGACATGGGTTCCAGTCCTGGCGAGGATCTCTAACCACGAGCGCGTTACATGGCCCTTCAATCGGGTCGTTGACCGGATCGTCGAACTCGGCAGCTCGTGGGATGGCGGGCGGAGCGGCCCTTGGGGCAGCGGGAGGAATCCGAGCGGGATCTCTCAGGTAGTCACGCCGCTCGGGAGGGTGAGGCGAAACATACCGCGCCCTCTTTCCGTAGGAAATGGCCTCTCTCCTGTCGGCGAACACGGCGTAATCACGGTTGTCCGGGAGAGTCTCGTCGAGGAGCGGTTGTTCCGGTCCCTGCTGTCCTGGCCTAGGATCACCGTAGTCAGGCCGCCGTTCTGCAGCGCGCTCGGCGAGGAGCTGGTCAACCAGCTTCTTCTGTTCGGCGAGCTGCTGACGTAGCGTAGCCTTCTCGGGATCCTCCTCTGTCCTCTGCATGGAGGCAGATGGGTCGGCGGGCTTTATAGCCTCGCTGTGCTCTTTTCCTTTGCTGACGTTTCGGCTCAACGTCAGTGCTTCAGTGGGTGCGGGGAGCCCCAGGAGTTTCCTCTGATGACGAGTAACTCTCACCGATGGATCTGACGACGGCTTGTCTTCGGGGGGGAAGCCCCCGTCGAGAAGTTCCAAGTCGTTCCCCTCTCCCGACAGGTCAGCCATATTGACTGTTTCTGTCCCTGGGGATATACCCTCAGGGCCACCCAGCGAATCGGGCTGTCGGCGAATCACACTGAAGCGTAGGGCAGCGTACTGCCCCCATCCACGGATATACACGTGGGGAGTGGCTTCCTTGATAACTTTGCGGAGTACTTGAAAGCACTCAACGCATCGTTGTTGGAGGGCCTCGTGGCGCTCAAATGACCCGGGGTGCCGAACCGCGGGGAGCATGGCCAGGTCAATTTGACGGCACTGCTCACCAATCTCCTCCAGGTGTAGTTGACTCCCGGGGTATGGCATTTGTAGGCAGTGAAGACGGCAGTGAGTCTCCCGGAGAGTTCGGCGGAAGCATTCGAACTCATCCGGGGTGAGTGATTCGGGTGCATCAAAGCTCGGTCCTGCGACTGGCCAAAACTTCTCAGGGAAGTGGCCCTCTGCAAGGACGGTCCAGAAGCTCCACGACTCAAACTCGGGACCCAGGTCTCCCTGGTCCTCTTCAATGGCTGGGAACGGACGGGGAACCGGCAGTGGTGCCGAGGCGGGCCGCCGGGCCGACGGGCTGGCCGGCGGTGAATACGGCGAACAGGCCGATTGGCCTCCATATCCCGGGCCGCCCTCTGAGGGTGGCGGTGCCCTGGCCACCACATCACGATAGGACGGGCCGGCGAGCGAACATCCTGTCGTGGCATCGGTGCTCGCCGAGGGTGCACCAGATCGTGGTTCGACCGTCGATCCCCAGAAAAAGTCTCTGGCTTCTCCGATCGAGGCGGAAGGCACTTCCGGAGGGGCCGGTACCAACCGCAAGCTTGATCCTTGGGGGTCTACCAGGCCCTCGCTACTCCGGATATACCTTCGGAGAGAAGCGGGGATCATATCGATCTCGCTCTCGGGGAGTACGAGGCTGACGTGCCGCATTCCCATCCCTGCCGAAAAAGACTGGCGGGACTGGGGGAAGGGCTCTGTCGCCGAATCGTACTCCGCCTCTGAATCAGAGAAGCGAACAGGTCGGATCTCTGTTCGGAATTCTGTAACATTCTTCCCTCGGCGTCGACGCCTTGCCTTCCTGCCCCTGGGTGGTTCTTCGGGGCAGGGCTGATCTCTGTCCTGGCGTCCTCCGGCCGCACTGGTACTGGGGCCAAGAGGACTGGGAACCAAGGTGCGAGGGGCACCGGGACAGATATCAAAGGGGACGCGGGGAGAGATGATTCTGGGCAGGCCTCCGGGCCGGGATCGGAAGGTGGGATGGCCCATGCCTCCTGGATCGGCCACACAGAGTAGATCCTGCCGGTGAATAGCGCTACCACGAGGTGGTCTGCGGTGGCTACTGCCAGTGCCGGCAACCGGGAGAGTCGACCCAACCTGCCTTTGGGGCGGTCGGGGCCTCGATCCAGGTCGGGCATAGGAGTTCCTCTGCTCAGGATGCGCAGAGGCCTGGCGACTGGAGCCAGCAGCGGCTTGGGCCGATGCGGCCACTGCTGCTAGAGCCCCAAGGCGGGCATCCTCTTCCGCTCGTGCCCGACGTTGGCGTCGAGACAGACGAGTCGGGATGAGCGGCGCGGGCAGGTGGAGAGCCCGCTCTTCGACTGGAGAGGCCTGGAGGCGGTGTCGCCGTGGCCTGCCGGGAGTCCTTACCGTAGATCCCTGGAGCGAATCCCGGATAGGGTGATCCCGGGCCTCTTCCACCTCATCCGCGTAGGGAAGGGAACTGTCAGAGCGCTCCGGGGATAAACTCCCGAAGCGATTGGACATTGAGGTAGGCAGCGGTGCCTCCCTGCGCGGCCCTCGGGGGCGGCGGTGGTGGCGAGGCGCAGCCTCCTCAAGGCCTAGGCGAGCCATTTCCCTAGTGTGGATGACTCCCTCTTCCTCGTATCTCCGCACCAGGGTGTTGATCACCCTTCTCTGGATGACCTCCGAGGGGGAGAGAGGGCGTGGTCGTCCCGCAATTGCGGCTGCTGGGACGGCTGTGGAACGGGCGGGACCGCGCGGAGTAGCCGCGTCGGTGTTTCCCCTACCTCTGCGCCAGTGGGCGGGTGGCGATCGGGCACTGGATCGGGCGACCTGATTTCTGAAAGCAGGGAGAAGGACCCATTAACACTGACAGGAAAAAGGAATCGACAACCAACCATTAGCGCCACGATGCCTTCCGTGGGGGGAACCCAGGCCCTCAACGTTGCGAGACGGAGTGCCCGATGTCCCTTCCCCAGCCCCTGGCGGGTAAGACTGAATGCTTGGCCGGGCAACACGCCGGTCTTCCAACACCTCTGAAAGCCATCGGTCTTCGTATCGAGGAGAAGAGATTCACGTCGGGTTCACCATTTTTCTGTTTCGGTGCGGATGTGCGTCGGGTTACGCTGTTCCGCCAGGACGCGTTCGCGCGTGCACCCGTCAACCCGAGGGGATGGGCGCGCGGCTTGTGGTCCCGCAGTCCCGCTTTCCAAGGGCGGGCGGCATTCGTCCCTTATTCAGGGGCGTCTGCTCCTTGATCGAAACCGGGATGATGGGATGTCGGCTCCTCCTTCCTTGGACGTCTCCTCGGAACTCGTCGCCTAATACGGGTCTCCCTCATAGACTTAAGAATGTTCGTGAATCTCGTTCCCGGCGCCATATCTTCATGGACACCGGTTAATTACGCTGCTTCCGCCCGGACGCTCCAAGGAGTCTGGGCGGGGCAGCAACCTGCAGTGAGAAGGCCGGGTGGCTCTGGGTGCTGGGGGCGTGTCGTGACACTGCGGCTCTGCACGTCTGTCTTCCGTCCCTAATAAGGCTTCTCGAAGGCATGATGGCCTGAGGCATCCCGTACTGGGTGCGGGGAACTGTGTCACCTGAGGTTTTCCTCAGCTTCCCATGTTTAACACGGGGTATGCCGCGAGTTTAACGTCCAGCGGGGACGGCATCGGACCGATCAACACGAAAAGTGGATCGGATGACAGAACCCCTTGTGGGGAACCTCCGACGCTGGGGCCAGCACATGGGCGGCTTCCCAAATGATATGGAGTGGAGTGAAGTGGCATGACCCCACCGGGATGTGGCGGCCCGGGTAAGGATCAGGATGGATGATGGAGTGAAGAGCTTGGACCCCGTAGGGGCTTCCTACGTACCGCGCGTTAGCACGGATCAAAGTCAACGTAGTTCGGGTATACAGTTTAACGTCATGCTGGACGTCGGCAAGCCGACTCACGAAGAATTCTAGGCCGCCGGGCGGAGGATTGAACCGAACCACCTCGCACAGAGGGGGATGGAACGGCCGGGTGGATCACAGTTTCACGTCATGCTGGACGATAAAAGGAGAAATGGAAAAAGGGGCTGTGGGGAGGCACAGTGGAGATACACACGGGCAGTCTCCCACAGGGGCGGATTCATAGGTGAATCGACGCAAGCGTGAACCCTGGAGGGGTCCACTGATGGACGAACCGACGTAAATACGACCGGGACGACCAGGTGGTGGGCTTGGACCTCAGGGAGGCTTCCTACGTACCCTGTTTAGAAGACAGGGATCAAAGTCCACGTAGTTCATTCTGTCAGGACTTACGCACTTGAGGCAGCCCGGATGCGGCAAAACTCAGTTGGAAGGGACTTGGACCGAAAGTAGGAGACACCTCGATCCCAGTCACACCCTCTACTGGCTTCGGCAGTGGGGGAGCGCAATGGAGATACACATGTGCAGCCCCCCACAAGAAACTAGGGGTTTGTAATACCCTGCCCCCGTAGGGAAAAGCCACTCCCATTAAATCGTCCCAAAAGCGGGACAATCCCGACATCCTTGCAGAGACGAGCGGGTGGGGGCCACATCCAAACCGGGGGGGACCCTGCGTGCAGAGCACGAGATCAGGTTGCGGACGGTTTAACGTCTTGCCGGACGAAGTACAGTTTAACGTCGTGTGTTGAGGACGAAGCGGACGGTTTAACGTCTTGCCGGACGAAGCACAGTTTAACGTCGTGTGTTGAGGACGAAACACTTGGCAGTTTAACGTCTTGCAGCGCGGACGATGGGGGGCTAGGCAGTTTAGCGTCGTGCAGCTTGGACGAATGTGCAGTTTAACGTCATGCTGGACGTGTGGGCAGTTTAACGTCATGCTGGACATGTGGGCAGTTTAACGTCATGCTGGACATGTGGGCAGTTTAACGTCATGCTGGACATGTGGGCAGTTTAACGTCATGCTGGACATGTGGGCAGTTTAACGTCATGCTGGACATGTGGGCAGTTTAACGTCATGCTGGACATGTGGGCAGTTTAACGTCATGCTGGACATGTGGGCAGTTTAACGTCATGCTGGACATGTGGGCAGTTTAACGTCATGCTGGACATGTGGGCAGTTTAACGTCATGCTGGACATGTGGGCAGTTTAACGTCATGCTGGACATGTGGGCAGTTTAACGTCATGCTGGACATGTGGGCAGTTTAACGTCATGCTGGACATAGGTCCGTGTCACTTCGCGCAAGCCTGGAGGGCCGCACGGAAAGACAACGCACGGTGCGGGCACCCAGGATGAAGACCATCGGGCGCCACGCAGGCGGGTACCCTCAGGGGGTCAAGGGAGGCGACCCTAGCGGATTGCGCGCAAAAGAGGAGCTTTGCGCGCAAAACCGCGGGTCGGCGCGCAAAATGGCGGGCTGGCGCGCAATTGGGCCAGCGTTTCGCGCGCGGATGATTGGGATTGCGCGCACCGGGCTTCGGGTAGCGCGCGGGGGCAACGGCTCATTCTCTAACGAATGGCCACTTTGAAAACGGGGGGTGCGCGCAATCGGGCTGGATTGCGCGCACCCGGGGGGCAATTGCGCACAAGAGGCTTCTTTTGCGCGCAAAGGCCTTCGGGTTAAGAATTATTCAAAGGAAAGGAGCCAAGGGGATTGCGCGCGAAGGCGAACCCCAAGGCTCTATTGCGCGAAAGAAAGGAGGTTACCTGAAGATCGGCATTGCGCGCGGAAGGGGTTGAATTGCGCGCGCGGGAGACCGTTCGACTTCCAGCAACCTTTGAAACGTTGGGGGTCGCCTAGTATTTATAGGCAACCCCGGGCGCGGAATCCAAGGCGCGAGCGCGGAATTCTCCTCGCGGGCGCGGAATCGGGCACGGCGCGCAAGGGAGTTGCGCGCATCCCGGGGGTTTTGCGCGCGGATCATCATCTTTGCGCGCAGGCCTCTGAAATTCCGCGCAAGGCCTCCGGGCCCTCCGAAACATTCTTCCGACTCCAAATATGACCTCGCTTTCCGCATCCGGAGCTTCGTTTGGGAACAACGGACTTTTCCGGCGTCTACAATATGCAATTGCTGAATTGCATCTAATGGACCCTTTGGGTTGTGTTGGGCTTGGTCTAGTTACGCTTGAGTGATGCTGACCATAGGTTGGGGCTTTGCCCGGGATACTTTGGGTGGTTTTGACCATGGGATTGGGCGTCATGGATGTCGGATTGAGGTAGTGTGACTGTCAGGTTGGGAATGGCCCGGGTTACTTGGATGGAGAGACCATCGGACTTGAGCGACATGGTCGCAGGGACATGAGGTGTCAGATGTTTTGGTGGCTTAGGACTATTTTGGGTGATTACCGCTCACCGGGACTTTGTGTAGTGTGCACACAGAGATACTCCTTGATGAGGTGGTTTTGACCACTCGTGTGGGTAGAGGACCCCGTAGTTGCGGTTATGTATTTTGGTTGGGGGTGCTTGTCGTAGAAAGCCATGTGGGAGGTGAGGGGCCTTCAGGAAATGGGCGTGCCTTCGGGACGTCGGCACTTGAGACACGAGGTGTCAGGAGGCACATGGTGTCGGGTTACTATTTTGGGCATGCCTTCGGGACGTCGGTACTTGAGACACGAGGTGTCAGGAGGCACATGGGGCCGGGTTACTATTTTTGGGTGTGCCTTCGGGACGTCGGTACTAAAGACACAAGGTGTATGGAGGCACATGGTGCCGGGTTACTATTTTGGTCGTGCCTTCAGGACGTCGGTACTTGAGACATGAGGTGTCAGGTGGCACGTGGTGTCTGGTTACACGACATAGATTTCGGCGTTGGCCGAAGCAGGTGACACTCCATGGTGGCTGTTGAGAACCAGTGGAGTTTGTATTTATTTTTGCATTGTAATGATCACTGCTTTCCTAGAAAATGCATGACTGATTAAACACATATATTTGTTACGCACCGTTGGGTGGTATCCTACTGAGATTTGTCTCACACCCTGCACGGGCCCTTCGGGACACGTGCAGACCTCAGGGATTTACATGCAGGAAAGAGGCCAGCTTCAGGATCTGGGTTACATTAGTTGTTGCATGGAGATGGTACGTACCATGAGGTCGTACCTAGCTGGGGTTTACTTTGTTCTGTTTACTTTTCTGTATCAGCATGCATACTTGTTGTAGCAACTTTTGGTTAGCCATTGGCGCCCTTTTTATATTCAGTTGTGCATGACTTTCTTTGGATGCATGCTTGGTTGTTTACAGTAGTTTTTGCAGTTGATTTATGGCATGTTGTGCTGTTTACTTTCTCCTGCAGTTGATTCATATATTGCATCCGCTATTTATTTCTATTGGATATGCTTCCGCTCTGCGGGTCAGGTTCGAGTCTGCTGAGTCTTTTTTCCTGCCACATCTTTACTGTTATACACAGACCCGGACCCTTACTATGATCCTCCAAGAGGGAATAGCATCCCCACTATACCTATTCAGACCCTCGCTGCTAGTGGGCATCCTTTGGCGTTCAGGGGAGGTGCGCCTAAGGTAGTGACACCCGACCCATTCGGCACTGCTCGGGTGGCTGGCCGTGTCCGGGTTGTTACAAAGTGGTATTAGAGGAGTTCGTGATAGGGATTTAGTAGCAGCGTTTTACTGGCTAATAATGAGTTTCAGGCTTCTCTTTTCTTCCTGCTGATTTTACTATTTGGGTTGTGGTAGAATGGAGATAGTTTGTAAGAGGTACTGGGTTTCTAGCTTGTGCTTGGGTGCCTGTAGCCCCAGGTACGAGGGATGGACCTAGTTGTCATGGGTAGGAATTGTTGTTTGCTTTTTCTTAGATTACAGTTGATATGATTTCCACCTCAGTGGCTCACTTGATGTGTAATGTTGTTGATTTTGATATGTGACCCTTGACCCAGTATGGTAAGGGAGAATTGGACCTTGGCCCGGTATGGCAAGGCTAGTTGTTGGATTTTGATAGGCACATGTTTAGGGTGTTTCAATGTCATAATTGCACGTATTCTTTGTGAAGTGATAATGCCAGGTAAATGAAATATCAAATTCCATGATTTATATGATTTAAAATGTGAATTGGTGAAACTCCTGATAGAACTGCTAGTTATGAAAATGTGTATGCCATGCTTTATATTTTGTAGAATTGCATGTTGTAGGATAATTGAGTCTGACTCTTATGAGAGCAGGCAGGTGCTATGGGTGAGGCAGTGTAACTGTCAGGATTGGGCGACTCGGTCATCGGTTTGAGGCAACGTGAGTTTTCAAGACGGGCATGGCCCGAGGTACTTTGATACTTGGAACTGTTGAGGGCGGGTAAGGAGGCCATGAGTCCGGGATGCCGTGGGGCATGGGTTGTGGTGAGGGGGAGTAAGGGTAGTTGTTATGAACTGCCTTTTACTACTTTCCTTATCTGCGTAGAATATATATTGTTATATATATATATGGGTTGTCTGTCCATTTATGGTATTCAGTGGGTTACTCCTTCACGGATCGATGGAGCGTCGGGCAGGAGATTATACAGTGCCGCAGGATTAGGGTCAGAATTCGGTATAGGCTGAGCACGAGCCGTAGGTACAGACTCAGGGACAAGAATAGGTTCAGGATCCAGTGCAGGCCGGACAACAGCCGGGTTTGGCATCGTTCGGGTCATGGCTTGACGAGAAGCTCTGTGCTAGCCTGGTACGAGTCTTGAAGGGGATTCACAGAGGCGCACAGAGTACAGAGCCTTCTATGGCATATCTGACGCGGGAGTTCCAGTCACAGCACCTGCCTCTTTTTCAGGGATAGGGTGGTCCGTAGGTGGCTGAGAACTTGATAGAGAGTATGAAGATGATTTTCGAGAAGCTCGAGATGCCTCCAGGGCGGAGGGTCAAGCTGGCGACATACATGCTGAGAGGACCGACAAAGCGTTGGTGAGATGTACAGGTACATGCTTGTAGGCACGAGGGACTGGCTTGGAAGGACTTCGAGGGTAGGTACTTTGAGAACTTCTACCTAGAGATGTTGCGGGTAGAGAGAGCTCGGGAGTTCTTGAGTCTTCAGTAGGGAGATATGTCTGTCATGGACTATGCAGCTACCTTAACAAAGTTGTCCCATTTTGCACCAAGTGTGGTGAGTGATGATGCAGCCATGGTAAGGTACTTCGAGGATGGCTTACGACACTCCATTCAGATCCAGGTGAATATCTTCCGGCTATGTTCTTTCTCTGAAGCGGTGAATCAGGCACTCATAGGCGGGGGAAACGAAAGGGAGAAATCTCGCTTGGGCAGGACAGCAGCTTCGGGTAACGGTTCAGACAGTAGGAAGCGTGGACGGGATGAGTCTCTGTAGGGCAGTCAGGCCAGGGATTCACCTAGACCACCACATGGGAGTTCTTTGATGATTTTTTTCCAGTGTGGACATTCGGGACATGTTCGGGCGCAGTGCGATATGCCTTCGAAGGAGTGTTGGGCATGTGGACAGGAAGGGCATCTGGAGAGGTTTTGCAGGAATCCATCTTAGATGAACAGCAGGTAGGGACCAGGGCAGACTGTAGCGTCTGGAGTTGGTTCAGGTTCGGTACTCGGAGAGGGTAGTTGAGGTTCAGATGTGCGCGGATGTCGTGACAGAGACAGTGGTACCCAGCTGAGGGGTCAGTGGCCGGATACTGGAGCAGCATCAGGATTTCAGGCATCAGGCAGCCGTGTTTCAGGCCAGGTGCATGTCGTGGAGCTACCAGAGGCTGATCAGGCTTGTGAGCCGATTCCATTTAGAGGTACACCGTGGTGTGACCATGATCTTCATGTTTCGTTTTTAGCATGACCTGTAGAGGTATGTCTGTTTTGAGTGCACGTGGTGCACATGACCTTTGTGGACTGACTAAATTCTAGTCAGTGTGATTGACACCATATCGGGTGCGTGATATATTATATATATGTATGAGATGCATAGCATCAGGACATCGAGGATGCTGGTTACTTGAGGTTCTGAGGGAATCGGGTCATCATGGATGTGGGTTACTTGAGGTGACGAGGGCATCAGGGCATCGTGGATGTGGGTTAATTGAGGTTTCGTGGGCATCAGGGCATCGTGGATGTGGGATACTTGAGGTTCTAGGCACCAGGACCTCATAGAGGTGGACACCTATGCGGTGCGGGATACTTTGGGTGGCAGAAGAGACACAGGAGCACCAATGAGGTGTAGGGGTAATGATGCATCACGGGAGGATTTTACTTCCATAAAACAGGTTAGTAAACCCTGTTTGTTTTAACTTTTGTTGGGTTGAGACCGGGTAAGGCAATTCTTAAGGTGGGGAGCCCCCCTTGAGGAATTTAGTTGGAACCTTTGAGACTGGGGTAGTCCGGGTTGTTTAACTGGGATGAGCGTGTTCGGTGCAATCTCCTGGTTTCGTTTGGTAGCTTGGGGACAAGCTAAGTTAAGGTGGGGAGTTTGTAAGAACCCGGGTTTTCAAAACGGGTCAAAATCCCGACCCTGTTTGAATTTTTGACTAGTTTCTAAGGAAACTGGAGAAAATGCAGAGTTTCTGGAAATTTCCAGACTACACGCTGTGTACTTTAAGTACACGCCGTGTATGTATAGGCGAGTGGCCGGCCGTGTGCTCACCGAGTACATGTCGTGCGATGACTATGTAGTAGTTTCTTACTACACGGCGTGCAGTTTTGAACACGCCGTGTAGACCCCCGACCGTGTGAAGCCATACATGGCGTGTAGGCTGTTGGCCGGGTAGAACCAGGAATACACCATGTCCCCATTGGAAACGCAGTGTAAGTCTAGCCATGTATCAGGGAAACACATGGCGTGTGGGTATGCCAGAGAGGAAGAGAATAGGAACCTAGTACATGCCGTGTACCCAAAGGTACACGCTGTGTACTCATGTAGGCAGGTTCAGAAAGTAAGTCGGCGGAATCAGCCGTCTTTTGAATAGTTAAATGAACCATACATGGCGTGTAGTCCCAAAGTACACGCCGTGTACTTTCTTTTTTTCACTTAAAATGGGATGTAGCCTTGTATTGAGGCAGAACCTCATCTCCTCCGCCCGGATACGCGAACCAGGCTGGTCGAACCCCTTTCCTCTTCCTGATCTTCGGTCCGAGACCCGTTTTGAGCTCTGATTAGTGCGTTCGAACCCCCTCGGTAAGGCCTTGATTCCTCTTTGTCCATTTTGTTTGATTTTGGTTATAGAACGAGTTATATCCCTTTGAGAGGTTTTGAATCTTTTGTAGATTTACCGTGTTTTAGACCGAATTGGCGGGTGTTACCGGAGGAGTAACATCGTGCGAGTCTCAGGTAGGTGGTACATACTTCATTTTGTGTTTTCGCGGTTGTTTTGGTAACGCGACCATCGGCGCGTTTCAAGTATTTTAATCAGGACCCGTTTTATCTGCTCGTTCATACTTTAATGCTTATGGGACCTCTGGGATGCTTTTGGGTATGCCCGGTTACCAGGTTGCGTGAGCAGGGCCGGGTGAGGGGTTGTTGCTCGTCGGGGAATTTTGGACGGGGAACACCAAAATGGTTTTAATTGAATTATGATTGTTATAAATTGTTTAGTTTAATTTTTTAAATCCTATTATAAATTGTTAGAGGCATTTTAGACCTCAGTGCTGGTATAGGACATCACCTTGCATAGTGCAATTCAACTGTTAGTTTGTTTTTCCTGGTTGTGTCTTCTGTTTACATATGTTATATATATGCAATTGCTAAATTGCATCTTCTAGACCCTTTGGGTTGTGTTGGGCTTGGTCTGGTTATGCTTGAGTGATGCTAACCACAGTTTGGGGCTTTTCCCAGGATACTTTGGGTGGTTTTGACCACGGGATTGGGCGTCATGGACGTCGGATTGAGGCAGTGTGACTGTCAGGTTCGGCATGGCCCGGGTTAGTTGGATGGCGAGGCCATTGGAATTGAGCGACATGGTCGCAGGGACATGAGGTGTTAGATGTTTTGGTTGCTTAGGACTATTTTGGGTGATTACCGCTCACCGGGACTTTGAGTAGTGTGCACACAGAGATACTCCGTGATGAGGTGGTTTTGACAACTCGTGTGGGTAGAGGCCCCCGTAGTTGCGGTTAGATATTTTAGTTGGGGGTGCATGCCGTAGAAAGCCATGTGGGAGGTGAGGAGCCTTCAGGAAATTGGTGTGCCTTCGGGACATTGGTACTTGAGACACGAGGTGTCAGGAGGCACATGGTGCCGGGTTACTATTTTGGGCAAGCCTTCGGAACGTCGGTACTTGAGACACGAGGTGTCAGGAGGCACATGGTGCCAGGTTACTATTTTTGGGCATGCCTTCGGGACATCGGTACTAGATACACGAGGTGTCCGGAGGCACATGGTGCTGGGTTACTAATTTGGGAGTGCCTTCGGGACGTCGGTACTTGAGACACGAGGTGTCAGCTGGCATGTGGTGCCGGGTTACACGACAGAGATTCCGGCATTGGCCGAAGCAGGTGACACTCCATGGTGGATAATGAGCACCAGTGGAGTTTGTATTTATTTTTGCATTGTACTAATTACTTCTTTCTTTGTAAATGCATGAATTCATAAACACATATATTTGGTATGCACCGTTGGGTGGTATCCTACTGAGATTTGTCTCACACCCTGCACGGGCCCTTCGAGACGCGTGCAGACTTCATGGATTTACGTGTAGGAAAGAGGCCAGCTTCAGGAGATGGGTTACGTTAGTTGTTGCATGAATATGGTACGGACCCTGAGGTCGTACCTAGCTAGGGTTTACTTTGTTCTGTTTACTTTTATGTATCAGCATGATTACTTGTTGTAGCAACTATTGGTTAGCCATTGGTGCCCTTTTTATATTCAGTTTTGCATGACCTGCTTTGGATGCATGCTTGGTTTTTTACAGTAGTTGTTGCAGTTGATTGCTGGCATGTTGTGCGGTTTACTTTCTGCTGCAGTTGTTTCGTTTATTGCTTCCGCTGTTTATTGCTATTGGATATGATTCTGCTCTGCGGGTCTGGTTCGAGTCTGCTGAGTCTTTCTGCTACATATTTACTGTTATACTTGGACCAGTACCCTTACAATGATCCTCCGAGAGGGTATAGCCTCCCCACTATACCTATTCAGACCCTCGCTGCTAGTCAGCAGCCTTTGGCGTTCAGGGGAGGTGTGCCTAAAGTAGTGACACCCGACCCATTTGGCACTGCTCGCGTGGCTAGCCAGGTCTGGGTTGTTACAGTGTCTATAAGAACTGCTGCAAGGGTGTAGTAGACACAGATAGTACCTCGAATCATCTCTGGTGCGCCGTGGTCATAGGCCTCCACTGCCCGAAGCTGAGCCTGCCTCTATCCGCCAGCTCCCTGTGGTTGGGGTGGACCTCCTGGTGGTGGTGGTGTTAGAGCCTCAAAGCGTCACCCACCACCTACTGCTCGGCCACCTCTGCTACCTCATTTGTCTGCTCCCTGCAGACCACCACGGTCGAACCTATGCCTCTCCCTGGGTGGTCCCTCAATCGTCTGATGCTCCTCTGCATGGAGGGTCAGGCAGTCACGAGCCCTGTGGCCCTACTCGCCCCATGCATAGCACTGCCTGCTCCTCGTAAGGCTGGCTCTGCACCGTGTGCCCCACACCTCTAATCCAGTATCCTGAGGTCGTCCGCCTGATGGTCTGGTCCACTTGGACCCCTGTGACATCCTTCGACTTCCAGCTGCAGAAGACTCCACTACGTGCCGCCCTGGGGTAGGTCTCGTTGCTTGTGTCGACTCAGCTAGAAAGCTCTCTACAAGAAGGGCTTGCTCCAGTACACCTGCCTGCGTCGGAATGCCGAGGGAGATCATCGATGCCCTGATCTCATGCCTCAGTCCCTGTTCGAAGGTCTGGGCCCGGAAGAATGGGTCCCATACCATGTTCGTCGAATAGCGTGATAGATCGGTAAATCTCTCCGAGTACTGGGCTACCATCATGCTGCCCTGCCGCAGCTGTAGTAGTTCTTGAATGCACACCGCACAGAGGGTGGCTGGTACGAACTCCGAGCGGAAGAGGATCTCGAAGTTTGACCAAAGAAGAGATGCCTTGCCGTGCACCTGGAGTATCAGGCTCCACCATCTACCTGTTGACGCGTACAGGAGACTTGCTACAAGGATCACCATGAGGTCAGCTGGTGTCCCCACTAACTTGAAAACTCGTACAATAGCCTCCATCCCATCCTCAGTGCCTGAGGATCCGTCTCCCCGCGAAACCTGGGCGATCTCTGACGCTGAAACTCATGCAGTGCACTAAGGCGACGTGTACTCTTAGCGGCTCGGGCTGGTGGCATCGGTGGCTCGGCGGGTAGAGGTACCGCCGGTGCCTCCACTGTAATAGGGCACTGCACTGAGGCATCGTCGCTCGGTGGATTTGCGCCTTGAAAAAAGCTCAGAACCCTAGATGGCTGCCATCGTGGGTCCATCCTGAAAAGAGACAGGTGCGCCATGGTCAATACAGTATACCTGGTGAGCTGACACAAGTAATCACAAATAAAACTTTTGAAACACACACGCAATCAATGTTTCTGTGCATTGAGATGGAAATCAGAAGTCAGGGTCCTGGTGTATGGATACGTCGGCCGCTGCACCAACACTGGACTCCCTGGACTGATAACCACACACAATACCCTTAACACTATTTCTTCACATAGAAGATAGTTCAGAATCCTTATTTCTATGGTAGAACCAAACTCCCCTGATACCAATTTGTCACGACCCGTCCTCGGGACCCGTGTCGTGATTACCCCAAACCCGCCTTCCATAAGCCAGGGGCTGGAGACTACCACCAAAGGCATAAATCCGGATACAAGGGAAGGGAATTCCTTTATGTAAGAAAAAAAACACCACAGAGTATGCAAGCAGAAGTAAACACTAAGTAAACTGAGTACAAAAGTAAGTGCTAGAAAGTAAATGGGCCAGTATACAAACCCAACTGAAAGTAAAGTACAACTGAAAAGATAGTAAAGCGGAAGAAAAGTAAAGCAGAAACACTAAGATGTCCTCTGGAAATCCCACCTGAAGGGTGGGTAAAGATAGTATCCTCCGCTCCTCGGCTCCAATCGTCCGCTCCGTGTATGTCTCGTCCAGTGATCCACCTCCAGGTACCGTCCAACTCCATGAGCTCCTACCTCGATCAGCATTTTCTGTCATCTGCATCCAACAAAACGTAGTTCGGGCATATCCCGTGTAGGGGTGAGTATACGCTACTCAGTAGGGACCCCGAGACCCCTGAAGGTCTCCTAGAATCCATGAAGGATAAACCAAAAATGAAAGATACAGTCATGAAGTAACAACCAAATCTATTTAGGTATATGCCAATACATATACCTAAGTCATCAATTCCAGTTCAGCTCCAACTTCCGATCCCAAGTTTGATCTAGTCCACACATGAAAGCACAATCCAATCCACACAGGATAACACAACCCAATCCACACAGGATAGCAAAACAATCATATCGAAGATAGTGATTGAAAGTAAAGACTAAGCTCACACAGATATACTATTCATAAGGTGATAGAGATGATCAGATGTAACCATTGATTCATCTAATCTGTCGAACCACATAGGATATAAGACCAGCTAAGCTGTCGGACCCACAAAGGATACAAGACCGGCTACTCTGCTGGACCCACGTAGGATACAAGTACAGAGTCGAATACTGTCGGACCCACATAGGATACAAGAACAGTAGTCAAGTACTGTCGGACCCACATAGGATAAAAGAACAGTATTCATTACCATCGAACCCACGGAGGATTCCAGAATGGTCGTCATCACTGCCGAACCCACGGAGGATCCCAGTACAGTTGTCATCGTCATCGCAGTCGCAGCCAGCTCTAGGGTTCCCGCAAACAGCATGCTAGATTCCGGGAGGGTCTGCTCAATGATCCATGGGGGGTCGATACATAAATTGAAACAAAGTCTAGAGTTGATGTATCCCAAAGTTCCGTCTCATCAAAAGGAACTCAACATGACAGACGGCGCGTCAATCGGACGCCCGATCTGAGAGTTATTGGCTTTTTCGTCCCAGGGGCCCGGTTGGTTTTTAAGTCAAAACAATCCCGACCATACTCCAAATGCACCCAACCTCAATTGGAGTAAGCCAAAAGAACTGTATCCCTAATAGGAATCCAACAAAGTCAATGGTATGTCAATCGGATGTCCGGAACTCAAGTTATAAGTGTTTCCATTGCGGGGGCACGGTTGGTTTCGTGTTCGAACAAACCCATCCCTACCCAAAGTTCTTCTAAACCTTGAGTGTAATATACCGAAACGACCGTCTCGATCCAAGAATCACTATGCAACTAACAGTGTGTCGATCAGAGGTCCGGATCCCATGTTATGGGCATTTGAAAGGATCTGTCTGAAAACAGGGGGTTTGGGACTGGTCCGACCCGGCCCAATACCCCCTGGGTCGGCCTGAACTTGGTCGACCCAACCCGGGTCCGGGTCCGGCCTAGTAGGGTGCGGCCCAGCCCAACTAGCCAGGCCTAGCCCAGGGGATCCGGCCTGGTGCGGGCGGGGATCCAGCCCAGGGGATCTGGCCCGGTGTGGCCCGGCCCGGCGCGGGGATCCGGCCCGGCGCAGGCGGTCCGGCCCGGCGCGGGCTATAAGGACCCAGCCTTAAACCTTACTTAATATTTAATTAAATTAATAATTCCCATTGAAGATCTTTTCAGGTTTATTGTTTTAGAGAATTAGATCATAAATCATGAATTACATTCCACATTTAAACAAAGTGGTTACATAAAATATAGTATTTGTTTTTTCCCATCAACGGAAACATATTTAAAATAAAACATGGATTCTTTCTTGACAATTCCTTAACACTATCATCATATCATGCACCTTTCCATGGACCTGTGAAAAACATTTCAAAAACTTGGGATGAGCATAAAAATCTCAGTAAGGGATATAAAAGTACGAAAAGAAAACATTAGTCCATGTATGAAATCATACTTTACTCATAAAACATAAGCATTTTAACATACCTCATCAAATCATTAATAAATCATAGAAATCATAAGACATAAAGCTAACTTGAGGCATTTATAACATTCTTACGTAGGGAGTAACCCTCTTGGTTACTTTTGGAATACCGATCACAGTATATTCCCTAAATCTCTTCGGAGAAACCTTAACGTTTAACTCCTTCGTGTTACCCAATGCATTGGAGAGCTATATCAGGCTCACCCGCCCTTATTTTATCACGGAACCACCCATCTTCATAATAATTCCCATGAACCATAACATAATCGTATCACATACAACATGCATAAAGGAAACATAACATTTCCACTTTTCAATCATAAGGTATCAATACAACACATTGATATAAAAACATTATGAAAACCATTTTCAATACAAAAATAAAATAAAATTAAAACATGGTATTTATTTTTCATTTAAAAAAGGTATGGCTTGTAGAGGAAGCCGAAACTCAAATAATGGTCACGGCGGCGGAGAAGTCGTTGTCACCGCATATGTACGACAAAAAAAACATTCCATTTTGTCGTTTAGTAAATGCTTCGTATAAAAATATTACTTTTGAATAATTGTAAAATTCAAAGGGGTTTATACATGGTATGAAAGGATGTTTTGTATAAAACAAAATATGCCGCAATGAAAGGAGATTGAGACAGATTCCCTTACAAAGACGGTATCCTTGGATTAAGGATAAATCAATTACATAATTATGTGTGAAAAACGAATATACCAAATATAAGTGGATATTAAGTGTAAAACAATCATAGGTTATTCACACATATTCATAGAACGACATATTCAAGGATTGCAAGTTTATCCCAAAGAATCAAAAATTAGGTTAAGAAGTTCCCTTGCAAAAATTCGAAAGTCTAACGACGTCACTTCAAAATTCAGAAAATGAGTTTATGGGAGATGAAAAGGGTATATCATCACTTGGAAATAAAATTTACATCAATAAGAACATATACCAACATAAAAATATGTAAATTAAAAGACCCAACAAAAGATGTCTTTTAAAAAGAGGAGGTTGAAAGGTTCCCTTACTGACTTGGGTATCTTTCGAAACATACACCCCATGAAAGAAGGACAATACAACATTTATGTAAATACTCATAAACGAAATTATATTAAACAAAGAGTATAATAATGGTAAGTATATATACCACTCAACGGGAATGGTGGCAAATGTATCATAAATCTCACAGAAATAAAAGTGAGATGAAAAATCCCTTACGAAAACTCTGCAGCCTAACGGTGCCACTTAAAACATCCAAAAATGGATTTGTGAGATAAAATAGGGTATCTCATCATATTAACATAAAATTTACATCAAGAACAACATCCCCCAACATAAAAAATAGGAGCTTAAAAGAAGTGACATAAAGGAGAGTACTTAAAAAGAAAGAGAGAGGTTGGATCTCTTACAAAAATTCGGCAGCCTAACGGCGCCACACAAAACTTCCAAAATTGATTGATGAGAGAAAGAAGGGTCTCTCGTTATATGAACATAAAAATTATAGTAAGATTAATATAAAATAACATCCCAATCATAAGAAATATGAGATTAAAAGGAATGACATTATAGAGTGTACTTAAATAGAAGGAGAGGGGTAGGATCCCTTACCTCGTGTCCGACATGACTCGATCGTTCTTTAATCTCCTGAATAGTAAAATTTGGTCAATTTATAATTTCTTAAGGACCTCCTTTAAATATTATTATTCAGTTCATATCACATATTATAATGTTATAATAATTGGTTAATAAAGCAAGTTCATATCAGACGTTTTTGTCAATGTTCGGTACATGAGTAAAAATTGAACTTGTTGGAAAAGAATTTTCCATGTAGTTATAGGTACATCATATCCAGAATAGTATCTATGTTTTAAATATCATATATATCCATTATATATTCATTTTATACTATTACATAGCATTTAGAGATAAAAAATTAAAAGCACCATTCATGGAGACGGTAGGCCGTACGTACGCATGAACGCTACTTTCATTTTTTTGTCATATTAATGGAATTAAAACAAAATGAGAGATATATATATTATAATTCCAGAATGATATAAATCATTTAGGTGTAATATATTACATATATATCCATTATATATATGTAATTATAATAGCACATAACATTTGGAGATAAGAAATGAAATGTACCGTTCATGGAGACGGTAAGCCGTACGTACCCATGAACGCTACTTTCATTTCTTTTTTTTTGTATTCAATGGAATGAAATAATAATGATATAAAGTTATATTATAATTCCAGTAGGATATCATATGTAATACCATTAATTAAATCCTTTATATGTCCCACATATGGCATTAACGAATCCAATCACTTTGAGGGGGCGGTAGTCCTCACTTCCTAAAATGAAGATATCGCATTTACCCATAATGGAAACCATAAAGGTATGCCATAAATGAAAAATACAGAAGCTTAAGGAAAACATAAACATATTATATATCATATATAAATATAGTGACATCTTAATTTCCACCTTTTAAGTTGTTAAAAGAATATTGAACACTCATCGTTTCGTGAGGCAGTAATTCGCCATCCACAGAAATAGTATGTTCTTTAACCATTAGACGGATGTGTGTGAAAGTGTAGCTCGAATACTTCTTATAAAAACATCCTAGTATATTTAAGATACTGTTTTTGTTACAAAAAAAACTAATAAAAATATTTTAGGGGTTTGGAGAAACAAAAATAAAACAAAATAACACAAGGGAAGACATTACCTTTAAATCGGGTAACTCTCTTTGATTTGAGGTCAAAGGATTCCTTGGAAAGGATTCTGCCCAAATTAAGGCTTCAATGATGAAGATAGGGATTTTTAGAGATTAAATGGGTGGGGTTTGGCCGAGACAAAGGCTTGAGAGATGTGTGTAAGGTGGTAGAGGTGGGGGCCTTTTATAAGAGGAGAGGAGGGGCACTCTTGGAAAGTTATAAAATATTACTTTATTATAAAATGATTTTCGGCTTTTAAAGGTCCCAAAAGGATATATTTCTTGGATAAGGTGATAATGTTTCTAAATACACCCATCAAATAGGTTTTTGACAAGTTTAAGACTTATATTTCACCCTATCGTTTCATTTTATTTAAATCGTTCATTTATGAGGTAAACACTGCCTCATCACGGTGTCATAAATAAATTAATTTATTTAATGTCTAAAAATTATAATAAAAATCTCATGATGTAGTAAATATTTTTATCTTTCTAATGAATAATTATAGTAAAAAATATGACCTATATAACCCCATGTAAATTTTTTTTTTAGTAAAACAACACATGTTAGTGACATTTTAATTTTAAATTTAAATAAAAAGGTATTAATGTCATTTTCCATCCAAAGTGGCTCCATGGGGTCCCAAAGATGACCCATGGATTGTATTGGTCGGAAATGACTCATCCAATAAGGGTAGAACTTGTTTCAAGGTCATTTAATATTATTATAACATTATCTTTACCTTAAATTACACTAATTACCTCTAATCACGATTAAAAACTATAGAGTTACTAGTCACCAAAAAAATTATTTTAAGCCCATTGAACCACATTTTACATCTTAATTACAACCATGTATGTCGGATTTTTGAATTTTAAACCCCAGAAGTGGTAAAGTTTCATTTAAATGAAAAAACAGTTTTTAAACTACCACTTAGTGGTTTCACTATTCATCAAAAAATTGAAGTTTTTCAGAAAAATAAAAAAAATTCACCCTAAGCTATATTTGATATTCCGAATTCAAAAATGATGTCAATATTAAAAAATTAAAAACATATAAGTTGAATTAATTAATTTAATAATTAATTCCTGTTGTCAAAACAAATAGCGTGTTTTTAAGAAACAATATCTATTAAAAGATTGACACTAGTTTAAGTCCAATTTCAATGTGAAATTAATTCCAATGACCACTATTTGATTAAATGGTAAAATTATATTATAATTTAACAATAAAAACAATTAAAAAGATAATCTAATCATATAAATAAATTAGATTAAAAAGAGGCTTTGAATTAAAATACAACATTTTCACTATTCATTAAAAATGAACTTTATCGGAAAAATACCAAAAATTTACACAATGTAAATTTTGATGTCCCGATTGTAAAGAAGTATTTTATTTTGTTAAATATAACACATAAAATTGTCAAAAAGTTGATTTAAAAGAGGTTCTCCATTAAAAGGCGGTTAATCAACCTTTTAAAGAATATTAGAATGCTTATGCTTAAAATTGAATTCATTCACATTTTTAATCCTCTAACATTTATTGTAAAAAGTAAAAATATTTGACAAACATATATAATAATTTTGTAGTTAGTTCTATTCATTCCCGCCATTACTATGGCAAGGCATTAACTACCATTTAAAATAATATTATTTTATTATTAGAGTGCAACATAAGATTCTGAAGAAACTCGTTGTTGTGTATTGGGTATGCCATCGATCATAGCGTCCCCTTTAAAGTAATATTAATATTTTATTCACAAATATGGAAAAATGTGAAAATGTCATATTGTTTATTTACCTAGGGTGTTACATCCTTCCCCCCTTTTGGGAATTGCGTCCTCGCAATTTTAAAATTGGACTTGGAAACATCATTGAAAATCCCACATCGGAACAAGAGTTAGTAAAACAATCACTTTAAAATAAATAAAGTAAAGTACAAAGGTCACCCGAGTTAACCCATACTAGGATATCATGTAGGAAAACATGGATATGGAGGAAAAAACAAAGGGTCGTGTTCTGAGGGAGAGTGATAGTAAACATGTCTAGGAGAAAGTTAACCATAAGAAAATCACAACCTTGTGATGGGTTAAACGGTATTCGATTCCCCAGTAGAAAAAGTTAGCAGAAAACTTTTTTGTTCTAAGTAACACTTCATTGAGGAATTTATTTTTGAGCTTAACTAAATCATAATGAAACATACTTACTTGCCATGTAGACTTTCAACTTTTACTAGATTCCTTAATCAAACTCATATTTTCTCCAAAAGATGAGTATTTAGGAAGACTTGTTCGCATTAAGAGTACTATAATCAACTTCATGAGAATCACCTAATCCACAAAAGAGAACTATATATTTCCCATGTCTTTAGACAAAAACCAAAACCAAATTTGTTAGTATGAGATTAGATAATCCACAAAAGTATAATCCTTTATAAAAATAAAATCATATCTTAATCTCCAAAAATTTGTCCAAAAAACCCCAAAGTTCAACGAAGACCATTCAATAAACAATTGTCTATAAAATTCTTCAAAGTAAACAAAAATAAGATTGAATCCCAAATATTTTAAGGATTTAATCACATAGTCTTCCAAGGTAAAAATTAACTTTTATCTCCAAATAACATCAGTTCCTCTTTAATTATAATATTGAAAAGTAATTAACCTAATCACATATCCACCATGATAGGTTAATCATTTCCATAGATAACCCAAAATAAACTTACTCTTGATTCCTAAAATCATATAACTAAAAATAATTAGTCAAACTATCCAGGGACTTCATGTAGTCCAGTGGTAGGTGATAAATACCAGTCGCACATTGGTTGTGGGTTCGATTCCCACAGCTTTGTCTGACGTGACAGGTTATCACATGGTCTGTGTGTTTTCCTTTTTCCAAAACTATATAATTCTTAAAACATTCTCCAAAATGAGATAAAATATTCAAAAATAATCATAACATATTTTAACCTCAAGTTTATCTCATGCCTTTCATTTTCCATCATAACATATAATAACCCATAATTACCTCAAAAGTAAGGATCATATAAACTCTAATGGTTACATTTATAATTATTACCTGAACTTCCACACCGATTGGTCATCTCGTACATGATGCATTATAGAACATACCAAGGTTAAATTGGTTGATCATAACTCCCTGATAGTTGGTTTAGAACAACCACGAGTTTCCTCATTGAATCCCCCATTTCGTCCAGTCTCTTAATCAGAGAACCACCACAGTTTCCTTCAAACCTGTTGTCACTTTGGTGCCATCTAGATCCATCCATTCACTAAAAACTGAAATGTCAGTGTGAGTATGTCAACAAAACCATCATGTACTAATGAGGAAGATAAACACTTAGATATACTTACTCATTCACTTTATCTAAAACTAGGACTCTTTCCGAAATCCTAACCATTATGGTAATGCCACTTATGCTTAGAGAATACCCTAACCTATAAAGTTATCTAAACCGACCTTTGATACCAACTATAAGGCCCCAGCCTTAAACCTTACATAATATTGAATTAAATGAATAATTCACATTGAGGATCTTTTCAGGTTTAGAGTTTTAGAGAATTAGATCATAAATCATGAATTACATTCCACATTTAAACAAAGTGGTTACATAAAAGATAGTATTTGTTTTTTCCCATCAACGGAAACATATTTAAAATAAAACATGGATTATTTCTTGACACTTACTTGACACTATCATCATATCATGCACCTTTCCCTTGACCTGTGAAAAACATTTCAAAAACATGGTATGAGCATAAAAAGTTCAGTAAGGGATATAAAAGTACGAAAAGAAAACATTAGTCCATGTATGAAATCATACTTTACTCATAAAACATAAGCATTTTAACATACCTCATCAAATCATGAATAAATCATAGAAATCATAAGACATAAAGGTAACTTGAGGCATTCATAACATTCTTACGTAAGGAGTAACCCTCTTGGTTACGTTTGGAATACCCATCACAGTATATTCCCTAAATCTCTTTGAAGAAACCTTAACGTTTAACTCCTTCGCATTACCCAATGCATTGGAGAGCTATATCGGGCTCACCTGCCCTTAGATTATCACAGAACCACCCATCTTCATAATAATTCCCAAGAACCATAACATAATCGTATCACATAAAACGTGCATAAAGGAAACATAAAAATTCCAATTTTCAATCACAAGGTATCAATACAACACATTGATATAAAAACATTATGAAAACCATTTTCAATACAAAAATAAAAGAAAATTAAAACATGGTATTTATTTTTCATTTTAAAAAAAGGTATGGCTTGTAGAGGAAGCCGAAACTCAAATAATGGTCACAGCGGCGGAGAAGTCATTGTCGCCGCATACGTACGACAAAAAAACATTCCCTTTATTGTTTAGTAAACGCTTCTTATAAAAATTTTCCTTTTGAATAATTGTAAAATTCAAAGGGGTTTATACATCATATAAAAGAATGTTGCGTATAAAACAAAATATGCCTCAATGAAAGGAGATTGAGATGGATTCCCTTACAAAGACGGAATCCTTGGATTAAGGATAAATCAATTACATAATTATGTGTGACAAACGAATACACAAAATATAAGTGGATATTAAGTGTAAAACAATCAGAGTTTATTCACGCATATTCATATAACGACATATTCATGGAGTGCAAGTTTATCCCAAAGAATCAAAATTGGGTAAAGAAGTTCCCTTGCAAAAAATCGACAGCCTAACGGTGTCACATCAAAATTCAGAAAATGAGTTGATGAGAGATAAAAAGGATATATCATCACATGGACATAAAATTTACATCAATAATAACATATCCCAACATAAAAATATGTAAATTAAACTACCCAACAAAATAAGTCTTTTAAAAAGAGGAGGGTGAAAGGTTCTCTTACCGACTTGGGTATCATTCGAAACATACACCCCATGAAAGAATGACAATACAACATTGATGTAAATAATCATAAACTAAATTATATTACACAAAGAGTAAAATAATTGGCAGTATATATACCACTCAACGAGAATGGTGTAGAATGTAGCATAAATCTCACGGGAATAAAAGTGAGATGAAAAAACCCATACGAAAACTCTCCAGCCTAACGGTGCCACATAAAACATCCAAAAATGGATTGATGAGATAAAATAGGGTCTCTCATAATATTAAAATAAAATTTACATCAAGAAGAACATACCCCAACATAACAAAGGGGATCCTAAAAGAAGTGACATAAAGGAGAGTAGTTAAAAAGAAAGAGAGAGGTTGGATATCTTACAAAAATTCGGCAGCCTAACGGGGCCACTCAAAACATCAAAAATTGATTGATGAGAGAAAGTAGGGTCTCTCATAATATGAACATAAAAATTAAAGTAAGAGTAATATAAAAGAACATCCCAATCATATGAAATATGAGCTTAAAATGAATGACACAAAAGAGTGTACTTAAAAAGGAGAGGGGTAGGATCCTTTACCCCGTGTCTGACATGACTCGATCGTTCTTTAATCTCCTGAATAATAAAATTTGGCCAATTTATAATTTATTAAGGACCTCCTTTAAATATTATTATTCAGTTCATATCACATATTATAATGTTATAATAATTGGTTAATAAAGCGAGTTCATATCAGACGTTTTTGTCGTTGTTCAGTACTTGAGTAAAAATCGAACTTGTTGGAAAAAGAATTTTCCATGTAGTTATAGGTACATCATATCCAGAATAGTATTGATGTTATAAATATCATATATATCCCGTATATATTCATTTTATACTATTACATAGCATTTGCAGATAAAAAATTAAAATCACCGTTCATGGAGACGGTAGGTCGTACGTACGCATGAACCCTACTTTCATTTTTTATATCATATTAATGGAATTAAAACAAAATGAGAGATATATATATTATAATTCCAGAATTATATCCATAATTTATATGTAATATATTACATATATATCCATTATATATATTTACTTATAATAGTACATAACATTTGGAGATAAGAAATGAAATGTATCGTTCATGGAGATGGTAAGCCGTACGTACGCATGAACGCTACTTTCATTTTTTTGTATTCAATGGAATGAAATAATAATGATATAAAGGTATATTATAATTCCAGTAGAATATCATATGTAATAACATTAATTCCATCTTTTATACATCCCACATATGGAATTAATGAATCCAAACACTTTGAGGGGGCGGTAGTCCGCACTTCCTAAATTGAAGATATCGCTTTTACCCATAATGGAAACCATAAAGGTGTTCCATAAATGAAAAATACATAAGATTAAGGAAAAAAAAACATATTATATATCATATATAAATATAGTGACATCTTAATGGCCACCTTTGAAGGTGTTAAAAGAATATTGAACAATCGTCGTTTCGTGGGGCAGTAATTCGCCATCCAGAGAAACAGTATGTTCTTTAACCATTAGACGGAGGTGTGTGAAAGTGTAGCTCAAATACTTTTTTATAGAAACATACTAGTATATTTAAGATAATTTTTTTGTTACAAAAAACTAATAAAAATAGTTTAGGGGTTTGGAGAAGAAAAAATAAAAACAAAAGAACACAAGGGAAGACATTACCTTTAAATAGGGTAACTCTCTCTGATTTGAGCTCAAAGGCTTCCTTGGAAAGGATTATGCCCAAAGTTAGGATTCAATGATGAAGATAGGGATGTTTATATATGAAATGGGCCGGGTTTGGCCGAGCCAAAGGCTTGAGAGGAGTGTCTAAGGTGGTAGAGGTGGGGGCTTTTTATAAGAGTAGAGGAGGGGCACTCTTGGAAAGTTATAAAATATTACTTTATTATAAAATGGTTATCGGATTTTAAAGGTCCCAAAAGGATATATTTCAAGTATAAGGTGATAATGTTTCTAAATCCACCCATCCAATAGGTTTGGGACAAGTGTAAGACTTAGATTTCACCCTATCTTCTCATTTTATTGAAATCGTTCATTTATGAGGTAAACACTGCATCATAACAGTGTCATAAATAAATTAATTAATTTAATGTCTAAAAATTATAAAACAAATATCATGATTTAGAAAAACTTTTTAGATTTCTAATGAATATTTATAGTCAAAAATATTCCTTATATAACCCCATGTAAAAATTGTTTTAGTAAAACAACACATGTTTGTGACATTTTAATTTTAAATTTAAATAAAAAGGTATTATTGACATTTTCCAACCAAAGTGGCTCCATGGGGTCCCCAAGTTGACCCATGGATTGTCTTGGTCGGACATGACTCATCCAATAAGGGTATAACTTGTGTCAAGGTCATTTCATATTATCATAACATTATCTTTACCTTAAATTATACTAATTACCTCTAATCGCGATTAAAAACATAAGAGTTACTATTCACCAAAAAAAATTTCTAATCCCATTGAACCACATTTTACATCCTAATGACAACCATGTATGTCGGCTTTTTGAAATTCAAACCACGGAAGTGGTAATGTTTCATTTAAACGAAAAAATGGTTTTTAAACTACCACATAGTGGATTCACTATTCATCAAAAATTGGAGTTTTTCAGAAAAATACCAAAAATTCACCCTAAGATATATTTGATATTCCGAATTCAAAAATGATTTCTATTTTACAAAACTCAAAAAATAGAAGTTTCATTAATTAATTTAATAATTAATTCCTGCTGTCGAAACAAATAGCGTGTTTTTATGAAACAATATCTATTAAAAGTTTGACACTAGGTTAAGTCAAATTTCAATGTGAAATTAATTCCAATGACCACTATTGGATTAAATGGTAAAAATATATTATAATTTCAATTTAAAAAAAATTCAAAAGATAATATAATAATATAAATAAATTACATTAAAAAAAGGTTTTGAATTAAAATACAACATTTTTCACTATTCATTAAAAATGAACTTTATTGGAAAAATACCAAAAATTTACACAATGTAAATTTTGATGTCCCGATTCTAAAGAAGTATTTTAGTTTTTAAAATATAACACATAAAATTGTCAAAAAGTGATTTAAAAGAGGTTCTCCATTAAAAGGCGGTTAATCAACCTTTTAAAGAATATTAGAATGTTTACGCTTAAAATTGGATTCATTCGCATTTTTAATCCTATAACATTTATTGTAAAAAGTAAAACAATTTGACACACATATATAATCATTTTTTAGTTCGTTCTGTTCATTCCCTCCATTACAACGGCTAGGCGTTAAGTACCATTTAAAATAATATTATTTTATTATTAGAGTGCAACGTAAGATTCCCAAGAAACTCGTTATTGCGTATTCGGTACGCCATCGAGCATAGCGTCCCCTTTAAAGTAATATTAATATTTTATTCACAAATATGGATAAATGTGAAAATGTCATATTCTTTATTTACCAGGGGTGTCACACGGGCGGTCCAGCCCGGTGCGGCCGGTCCGGTCCCGTGCGGGCATCTGCACGCTGAGCGGACGCGGAAGGGGGGGCACTGCCCCCTTGTTTTTGAAATGGTGTCCCCCAACGTAGAGGGGCCCTCCCTTTTCCATCCATCGGGGGTTTACCCCTGGACTTCCCGGATCCGGCCGGTCGTAATGGTCGGCTGGTTGTGCCACGCGGGACCTGCTAGTCCCGCCTCCTGTAGCACTGGTGGCCGGCATTTCCGGCCACCCTCCTCCGCAACGCCGTGGCCTTAGGTCGCGGCCCTTGTCTAATCACTGCGGCGCGACGATGCCGCACCCCTCCACCATGGCCCGCCCCGGTCTCGACCCTCCATTATGCTTCGGCACGGCGCGATGGCGCCGTGCCCCTCCGCCGCGGCCTAACTCCGGCTGCGGCCTCTTTCGATCTCAACAGCGCGGCACGACGGCACCACACTCCTTCACCGTGGCCCGCACTGGATACGGTTCCTTCATTTCCGCGTGGTGCGACGACACAGCGTCGCCTCCGTTCCAAACCATAACGAAGTACAAAATCAATGGGGAGGAGGGTCGGCCATGTTTGTGCATTCTGACCTCCTCTCATTAATTCGATAACAAGCGGCTATTTCTTTAACGATGAACGCCAGAATTAATCACGAACGTAAAAACAAACCCCTACCTCGAAGAAGTTGTCGAACAATGATCGTTGCAGAAAAACGGTGTCGCGAGGTGAAGCTCCGTATATGTTGATAGGGAGCGTCTGAGGAGGAGCGGCGTCTCCCCTTCCTTTGACATGAGAAGAAGAACGAAGGAAGGTGCGTCATTGTTCTTGGGGAAAGGCATCACACATCGGCTGCTGAGAGGAGAAGAGACAGCACGTCAATCTCTACTTGCGGTGACGGAGTTCTTCATCAAAGTCTTGGCATTCTTCGCGAAGAAGAATAAATTATTCAGAGTATAGAACTCTCCCTCTCTCAATTCTCCACAGCAGAAACAAAACTAAAATAAAATAAGGTTTTGCCTTATTTTATTTCCTTATGCCAACATTTTCAAAATTCAAAAAACTTCATTCAATTAATTGAATAAAACGTGTGTTGGAATTCATTTAATTAAATAAAACTAGAGTTGACAAAATTTAATGGAGAGTTATGTTGTCATCATAAATGTTAAAGAGTTATAACTCATGTGGAGGGGGTTAGAGAATTTGAAGTGGTGGGGCTTGTGCGGGCCCCACCTCACTAAATCCTATCAAGAGGAAATAGAATTTTAGTGGGTCCCACCCCAACTCCCACACATGGGTTTAACCATTTAAGTGAAATAAAATTAGTAGCACAATTTTATTTCTCTTTACTCTTAATCCACAAATTTTAACAACTCCTTCCCGAGCAAACGCAACTCTAGTAAAGGTCATCATAAGCAATTACCGACGTTGCGGTTTCATTGGTGCCCTCAGATTTCGATTCCAAGAACCGGTTCAAAAGTTAGGAAAACCTGCTCATTCGTTCCCTGAACGCACCTGAGTTAAAATTTGGAAATTGATTTTGGGCACAACGGGCCTTAGAATCAGGTGCCTTCAGAAACTACGTACTCGTAAAATCCCAAATAATTTAAAAAAAATTCCTTGAAATTTATGGGTCTTTACAGGTCACCAATGGTGACTCGCGACGGTGATTCATAAAATGGAGAGTCACTCAATGGTGACTCATCCACCAATATATTATTTTACATAGGTGATTTCCAATACTGAGTCATCCAACAATGAGTCTTCCAATGGTGACTCATCCACGAGTAGCTCGTTCGCCAGTGGTGACTTGTGTCGGTGAGTTGTCCAATGGTTAGTCACATAATGGTGACTCATCCACTAGTAGCTCATTCACTTATAGTGACTCAAGATAGTGAGGAATCCAATGGTGAGTCACCCTATGGTGACTCATCTATCAGTATCTCATTTTCCATCGGTGACTTGTTCGATGGTGAGTGATCCAACAATGAGTCGTCCAATGGTGAGTCACTCGATGGTGACACATCCACCAGTATCTCATCTAATCTCAGGTCACCCAATGGTGACTAATCCAATGGTAGTTCACTCTGATGACACATCCACCAGTGAATCGTGATAGTGACTTACCCAATGGTGATTCATTTCCAATAGTTTCTCAAAATTTCAGATTTCTCATGTTTACCCCTTTAACATTCTTTTTTTATGTAAATTGAGTTTTGGACCGTATGTAAATGGTTTTGAATCTATTTTTGGGGATTTTGATCATATATTTATTTTCTTAAGAGTCTTAGAGACTTCTAGAAGGAAAAACCATGTGTTCTTGGTAATGTTCAACTTTAATGGCCTTAAAAACATTTGTTTCGTTGATATAGGATATAGGTGTTCTAGAGCCAAGTTCCTCTCTTCCTTATTATCTCCCATTTTCACTTCCTGTACATAGTACCTTTTTCCCTGAGGATACATGTGTTGTGTTGTATCCGTTGGATTGTGTCTTCCCTATAGTCTCTTCCTACTGCATGTGTACCCCCTGTTTTGGCGCAATAAAGAACTGTTGATCATCTGCTCTTCCAAGCAAGGATCCCTTCGTTTCAATTTTATTTTTGTATCTTGTGGGATGGGTTTATGAATGTATCCTTTGTGAATATAGAAAAATATTCCATCTTAGTAAAGATAATTGAATCAATTTAAGATCAACATGTGGATATTGGAAAAAAGTGACTTATGGTCTGTCTTGATATCTGTTGATATTTTGATTTGTATGGGCTATATGCCTACTAAAAATCATGGTCGTTGGTGGTATTTGTTTGTGCATATGTGATGGCCTGTGAATTATTGTTGTTTATCTAGTGTGAACCTCTATTTATATATGAATCTAATTAACCATGTATATTCGGTTAATTAAATTGATTCCCCATGATTTTATGGGTATTGTGATCATGCCCTCAATTTTAAGAAGTGAAATTGAATAGTAGATCCCTTGTGAAAACTAAATAAATTGTGTTTATGGGTGTGGTGTGGTTATACATTGGGGGTGTGGAGAAGGGTTTTGTCTTGTTGTGTTACTGGATGTGATGGGTGTGATGGGGTTGTGCAGTGGGGCTGCCGGGATTGGTTGTGATGAGATATTTTGTGGGGTTTCTCTATGAGTTGGGGTTGACTTTGTTGAGAAGATGGATTGGGTGGAATTACATTGAATAATGATGTTTTCCGTGGTTGGTATGTGTATTTTGTCAAGGGTTTCTCCATAAGTAGCATGCCAAAATATTCCCTCCATGTCTCGGGATTAGTTTTTTTATGTTATGAATGGGTGTTAAATGGAGTGGAAATATGAAGTGGGTTAGTTCACCATGGTTCTTTTTTCGCTGTGTGAATTTTTCTATGTGGTCGGTTATGTGGTGTTCTTGGTAGTTTCCTAGATATAAATAGAATAAATGAATTTTTTAATAAAGAATGAGAAACTGGTTAAATGAATTGGATGGGGGTATGAATTGAGTATTTCCATTGTTGTGAAGCGGCCTTCTTTTATCAACATCTGAAGTGACTATTTATAGTATTAATACATGCATTTAGAGGAAGCATCAAAGGGGATTTTCTGAGTTGGTTTTTAGTTAGAAACCCATAGGCTGGGCTGAATGTTTGATGCCTATATGCATATAAAAAAATTACAATTAATAATGTTTATAAATGTTGCTAATTCATTTTCTGACATTTCCCAAAAACATCTCTAAATGAGGTATCACTAAATTTGCAAAGTTTAAAAATTTTGCTATTTAGTGACACCTCATTTATCGATGTTTTTTATAAATGTCATTAAATAAATATCACTAATTTATTGAAGTTTTTAAATGTCACTAAAATGTTTGTCATTTTCCATTGCTATGTTTTTTGAAATATTTATTTATTATTTACGGATATATATTTTTATTTGGAGGTTTTTTTAATTTTTTAATTTTTTAATTAAATTCATTAAATTTTTTATTTCAATTTCTTTTACCCTCACCCCATCTTGATCCCTCCCCCATTCTCCCATTCCCCTCCCTCCCATCCCATCATGTTACCCACCTTACCCTCTTGTTCCCCTATTCCCCTCCCCTGGAATGCAACTGAGTAATTAATTTAAACGGGTTTTTAATTTTTTTACAAAAGGGATAGGGCTTGGGATATTTTTTAAAATGGGTCCGAGATGCGTGAACAGGGTTCATGGATCTTCCATCCGAGCGAGATGTGTGAACCCCATTCACGCATCATGCAGAATGTTTTTTAATAGTTTAAAAAAATTATTTTGTTCTATTTTGTTTATATATATATATATATAACAAAAAAAAGCAGAATTTATCCAATATTTAAAATCCAGCAGCACTGCTATTATAGCAGTCTGGATTCTGACAGAAACTCTCACCCATGACTCCCTTTTATAAGAGGGTTTTCCCTAAAAATTATTCTGCATTTTCGATGTGGGATACAGGTTCTTCCTAACCTGCACAGTTCATTCCTCATTTCAGATGTGGGATTCTAGTTCAAGTACGTGACTTTTAATGATTATAAAATATAGAATATAAGACTAATATAAATGAAATTTTAAACATTGATTAAACATATAATAAATAGTTGAAAACAAAAACAATTTCATAAAAAATATTGATCAAAAATAAATTATAACCATTCAAACCCATCAAATTGAAACTTAAAAATGTTTCATGTATTTTAAGTACGTGACTTTGAAAGACTATAAAATATAAACAATAACACTAATATAAATGAAATTTTAAACACCGATTAAACATATAAGAAATAGTTGAAAAAAAATAATTTCATAAAAAATGTTGATAAAAAATAATTTATAACCATTCAAAACCATCAAATTGAAGCTGAAAAATGTTTCATGTATGTGACTTTGAAAACCTATAAAATATAAAGTGTAAGACCAGTATAAATGAAAATTAAAAAATGAATTTAAAATATAAGAAATATTTGAAAATAAAAATATTTTAATAAAAAATGTGCATGAAATATAATTTATGAGATTTCAAACACACATACTTTAAACATAAAAATGATTCAAATATATGGCTTTAAAAGAATATAAAATATAAATTACGGGACGAATATAAATGAAACTTAAAACATAAATTAAACATATATGAAATAATTATTAATTAATTAGTTAATGAGTAGTATAATTATTAATTATATAATTATTAATTACTTATTAATCAGAATAATTATAAATTAGTTAATTATTAATGAAAATATTAATTATTAACTACTAATATAATTATATAATAATTAAATATTTAAGTAGTAATATGATTATTAATTATAATTAGGAATTATTAATGATATAATAATTAATTAGTTAATTAGTAAAATAATTATTAATTATTATTATAAATTACTAACATACAATAATTAATTAGTCAATTGGTAGTATAATTATTAATTATACAATAATTAAATAATTAGTTAATTAGTAATATAATTATTAATTATAATTATTCAATATAATTATTATTTCTTATTTGTTATTTATATAGTAATTAATTACTTAATTAGTAATATTATTATTAATTATAGTTAGTCATTGTTAATTATTAATTATATATATAATAACTGATTATTTATTAGTATTATACTTATTAATTATATAATAATTAATTATTTAATTGGTAATATAGTTATGAAATATAATTTGTAATATAATTTTTAATTATAAGTAGTAATTATTAATTATATAATAATTAATTAGTTTATTAGAAGCACAATTATTAATTATTAGTTAATTAATTATTATATATTTAATAATTATATTACTAATTAACTATTAAAATATTATATAATTAATTATTAATAATTGATTATTAATATTTAAAATGAATAATTATAATTATTAAATATCTTGTTAATTTACTAGTTAAATAATGAATTATTATATAATTAATAATTATTTTACTAATTAAATAATTAATTATTATATAACTAATAATTATATTACTAATTAACTAATTAATTTTTATATATTTAGTAATTATATTACGAATTAACTAATTAAATATTATATAATTACTAATTAATTATTATATAATTAATAATTATTTTACAACTTAATTATTATATAATTAACAATGATAGTAATTTTTAACTAATAATTATATTACTAGTTAACTAATTAATTATTATATAATAAATAATTATGTTACTAATTAACTAATTAAATATTATATAATTATATTAGTAATTAACTAATTAATTTTTGTATATTAGTAATTAATAACTAATATTTATATTAATAATTAACTAATTTATAATTATATTGATTAATAATTATTTAATAATTAGGTATTTAATAATTGTACTACTAACTAACTAATTAATTGTTAATTATTTCTTATATGTTTAATCCATGTTTTAAGTTTCATTTATATTCTTCTTGTAATTTATATTTTAGTCTTTCAAAACCAGTTATTTGAAACATTTTTATGTTTCAAGTATGTGTGTTTGAAATCTTATAAATTATTTTTCATCAACATTTTTTATTAAAATCTTTTTATTTTCAACTATTTCTTCTATTTTAAATTCATGTTTTAATTTTAATTTATATTGGTCTTATACTTTATATTTTATAGGCTTTCAAAGTCACATACATGAAACATTTTTAAGTCTCAATTTGATGGTTTTGAAAGCATAAATTTTTTTTTCAATCAACATTTTTTATAAAATTATTTTTGTTTTAAACTATTTCTTATATGTTTAATCAATTTTTAAATTTTCATTTATATTAGTGTTATAGTTTATATTTTATAGTCTTTCAAAGTCACGTACTTGAAATACATGAAACATTTTTAAAATTCAATTTGATGTTTTTGAATGGTTATAAATTATTTTTGATCAATATTTTTTATGAAATTATTTTTGTTTTCAGATATTATTTATATTTTTAATCATTTTTTAAAATTTCATTTATATTAGTCTTATAATTTTATATTTTATAGTCTTTCAAAGTCACATACTTTAAATAAATGAAACATTTTTTAGTCTCAATTTTATGGATTTAAATACTTATAAATTATTTTTTATCAACATTTATTATGAAATTCTTTTTATTTTCAACTACTTATTATATTTTTAATCAATGTTTAAAATTTCATTTATATTAGTTTTATAGTTTATATTTTATAGTCTTTCAAAGTCACGTACTCGAAATACATGAAACATTTTGAAGTTTCAATTTGATGGTTTTGAATGGTTATAAATTATTTTTTATCAACATTTTTTATGAAATTATTATTTATTCAAATATTTCTTATATTTTTAATCAGTGTTTAAAATTTAATTTATATTTTTGTTATAGTTTATATTTTATAGTCTTTCAAAGTCATGTACTTGAAATACGTGAAACATTTTTAAGTTTCAATTTGATGGTTTTGAATTGTTATAATTTACTTTTGATCAACATTTTTTATGAAATTATTTATTTTTCCACTATTTCTTATATGTTTAATCAATGTTTAAAATTTCATTTATATTATTCTTATAGTCTATATTTTATACTCTTTCAAAGTCACATACTTGAAACAAAATCTCACATCGGAAATGTATAATGTACTGTTTAGGTTAGGATGAACATGTATCCCACATCAAAAATGCAGAAAAATTTTCAGGCAAAGCCCTCTTATAAAAGGTAGTCCTGGGTGAGAGTTTTTGTCAGAATACAGACTGCTCTAATGGCAGTGCTTCTGGATTTTAAATAGCGGATAAATTCTACTAATTTTTTTATTATATATATATATATATATACAAACAAAACAAAACAAAATCAAAATCAAAATCTTTAGAGCTATTAAAAAACATTCTGCATGATGCCTGAACCCCGTTCACGCATCCTTCATACGATTCGCGAAAGGATGCGTGAATGGGGTTCATGCATCTCGCTCAGATGAAAGATGTGTGAACCCCCTTCACGCATCTTCCCGGGATCGGGGATGCATAAACAGGGTTCACGCATCTCGGACCCATTTTTAAAAATATCCCAAGCCCTATCCCTTTTGTAAATAAAAAATTTTTAAAAACTGTTTAAATTATTTATCCCGTAACCCACCTCACCCTCCCGTCCTCCACTCCCTCTCCCCACCTGTGCCCCACCTCACCCTCATGTTCCCCTCCCTCTTCCTGCATGCACCGCACTCATGTTCCCCTCCCTCTTCCAGCCTACTTGTGCCCAACACTCCCCTCTCATTCTGCCGCCCGCCTACCTCAACACTCATGCCCCAAACGTTGTTCCACGATCACCGCATGCCCGCCTCCATGCCCCAATCCCCCAATCTCTGGTCGTCCCCTCTCTAAATAATCTTTCTATGCAAGGTTTAGAACCCACGTCATTCGCACAAGGGCTATGACCAACTCACATATTTTTTAAACATGATGTTTTATTCTATTATATTTATAAATATCTAATTAAATTAAATTACATTAATAAATTAATTTATTATATATATTATTATTATGTATTAATATATATATTTGTCTGTTTATATATTAAATTTTTTTTAAAAATTAATATGTTAAATATATATATATATTATTTTATACATTAATATAGATATATTAATATATATATATATATCTATGTGTTTATATTTAATATTTTATAATTATACGTGTGTGTGTGTGTTTATATTATATCATATATATATATATGTATATTTATATATATATATATATTTATATTCGAAACTATTTAAAAAATTAATATATTATATATAATTTTATGTGTTTATATACATATATTAATATATATGTATATGTTTGTGTGTGTGTGTGTTTATATTTAATATTTTATGATTATATATATATATATATATTTGTGTGTGTGTGTTTATGTTATATTATACATATCTGTGTGTGTGTGTGTTTATATTTTAAATATATGTTTATATTTTATATTATATATATATATGTTTATATTTTATATTATATATATATATGATATGATATGTTTGTGTGTGTGTTTATATTCTATATTATATATATGTGTGTGATTATATTTTAAACTATTTATAAAATTAATATTATATACATAAAAATAATTTTGTATATTAATATACATATATTAATATATATATATGCCCGTGTTTATATTTTATGTATGGGTTTCTATTTTGTAATATATATATATTATTATAATATATATATATATTATATATCTATATGTTTATATTTTATTATATATATATATAATTATTTATTTATATTTTTATAGTTGCTAACGCTACAGTTACCATGAAACAAACACATATCTCACCCGCAAGGGTCAATGGGAAGGTCATAGCCCCCTTATGGGATAACTCACCCACAAATTCACATATTACATGAGTCATAGCCCATGTTTTTTTAACCATAATATCGGCACAAGCTGACCATCGATCCTTATCTACTTATCCCTGTCATCACAGGTGTGTCGCAGTACCCACACCACATTTTTTGTCGTCATCGCATACCATAGCTAGCCCCACCCCGCACATCGTCGCTCTCGCCCCGATCATTCTGGCTGCCGCAGATCAGATCTTAACCGCCCCACACACCTATCGCTTAAACCCCCTTTGCCTCTGTAGACCATGAAAACTTGTCTCAGTCACGCCACGACCTCGTCACCAATGAGATCATTAACTATCCTCCATCACCATTACAAGACCACAGCAACTAGCCGCACATGCCTTCACCAATGATATGTCCACCAATCCACATCCGCAAAGGACCCCATGACACCTGACAGAGACATCGTGAGTCCCAATGTCATTTTATTCCTCAAATTTGAGGTAGTTATGATTTGATCCTGAATAAGATGCTAGATTATGGGGAAGCTTTTCCACTGAGTTGCTACCCCGACTGCAATATATATATGTGTGTGTGTGTGTATGTGTGTGTGTGTGTGTGTATGTGTGTGTGTGTGTTTATATTTTATATTATATATATAGGTTTATATTTCTTATATATTATATGTTTATGTTTTTTATATATCATATGTTTATATTTTATGTATATTATATATTTATATTTCATATATATCATATGTTTATATTAATATATAATTTTTTTATATTATATTTACGTAAGTTTATATTTATTTATATATATATGTATATGTTTATATATATGGTTGTGTGTGTGTAAATATATATTTATATGTACACATATATATAATTATAAATATATATATATATATATAATTAGTCATTTTTTAAAACACTGGTAAAAATGCCCCTTAAATAGCTATGATTTGTTAAAAACATGACTAAATTTAATGTGTGTGTGTGTGTGTTTACATATAAATATTTATATATACATATACCTATTTATATATATATGTGTGTGTTTGTGTGTTAATATATATGTGTATGCGTTTATTTATATATATATATATATATATGTCTAAATATATATTTACATCGATTTGGGAAGATGAGCTATATAAATATATATATTTTTAGAAACGTTTCGTGAAAATCATTGCTAAATTAGCGACATTTCTTGAAAATCATCTCTAAATTAACAACGTGTCCTTAAAAACATCACTAAATTAGAAAAGTTTCCTAAAAATGTTGCTAAATTATTGACTTTTCCTTAAAAAAGTCACTAAATAATCAATGTTTCCAAACAAACATCACTAATTTAACGATGTTTCATAACAAACACCACTAATTTAGCATCGCTTCCTGAAAAAATTACTAATTTAGTGAGGTTTCCTGAAAACGTTTCTAATTTATCGACTTTCCCTTCAAAGTGTCACTAATTTAGTGAAATTTCCTCTAAATTTAGCAACGTTTGGGGGAAACGCCAATAAATTTAAAAATTAGCGATGTTTTTAAGAAACGCCAGTAAGAACATCACTAAATTATAGTTTTTTTAATGGTATATACTTTTATTTCCATTTTGATTTCTATACACACCCCACCCTAGTTGAGAACTATGTTCCGAACACCCCCATCATCATAGGGGACAGTGTCTTTTCCCAAAATCCTAGTAGGAGGATGGATGAGTGGTTACTGGCTCTTCCCTACTCCCTCTTATAGGCATTAGTATCCCATGAATCTTCGGGTAGTTTGTGGTGTGGTTTGTGAGGCTCAGCTATCTGTAGGTGAGTTGTGCTTCCCATGTGTTATCGGGATGAGATTCATTGTTCTTTACTAGATTTATTCTGGATGATATGTGATGTGGTAGTGAGGCCCATGTGGTTTTTTGTGGGATTTGATGAGATTTTTTTCCCATGTTATGGGACTAGCTATAAGGCCTTGGTATATTCATGTGGGATGTGATGAGCTTCATTTTCCCAGTTTGCAGGACTAGCTGTGAGGCCCAAGTTTGTCCAGGTGGGATGCGATGTGGGGAATTTGGAAGAGGTGAGAGCGTCAAGAAATTTTCAATTAGTGTATGAGATACTAACCTGAGGGAAAGTGTTGTGGGTACCCTATCATCAATGTGTTCACTATATTACTTTACTTGACATGCATGTTATTTGGTAAGCGTGATTTGGGGAGGTTGGGATGACTAGTATACCTTGGTAGGTGTTGTTAGTTTCTTCTATTTTCTCACTAGGGTATTAGTATTCTTCTCCACTTGTGAAAGATGGAATTTGGTTTTCCCTACTGGTTATACTTGTATGTTCACCCTACATATAACAAAATTATTTTAGGGTTCCAAGAGGACTATGTGGACCATGTTAAGCATTACTAGCTCAGACTTTGGGTTAGTTATTATTTCACTATTGAGCCTTGTTTTTTGAATTTACATTGGAGAATATTGTTTTGTAATAGTTATATTTCTAAACATTAATGTGGGATGGTTTTGGCTATCATTGATGTGTGTGTGTGTGTGTCTTGGTGTTGTTTTGTGGTGAACCATCTAATCTCACAATCTCGTTTTCTTATAAAGGGTAATACCTCCCATATTGTGAGATCTTTGTACCTTTGGTGCTATTATCCACCCTGGGGCCTACTGGAGGTGGGACTTAGGGGTAATTATCTCTCTTCCTTCATTGCCATCTCAAGAGGGGCATCTTTGGAGGGAGGGGGTTGTGATAGAATGGTATCAGAGATGATGGTTGAGAGATAGGGTGGGGTATGGAGTTTGGAAAAATGATAATTGCATGGGTTCGTATGGAAATAGTGTCAGGTGTCCTTGGTTCAGGACATATCATAGGGAATAAAGTCTATGAAATGGGATTTTAGGGCCCTCCATGATCTGATGCAAGGACTCATAGCCTACCAAGAGACCAAGTGAGGCTACACCATTTGTTGGGTAGATACCCAAGGAAAGGTACATGCATCATAATGGCTTGTGTTCTTGTATGAATTGGGTTGTTTTTTGGAATTATAAATGGACAACATAATGATTTAAAATGAATATTAAGTAAAATTTCATACTACTCGGGCTTAAGAGTTCCTTGATTACCTTTTCAGCTATGGAACCTGGTCACCATCTGCTTGTGGATTGGGAAATGGATACTCAGCAGGCCAGTCTAGTTGATTAGTGGAGGGATGACATTGTAGAGAAGGAAAACTAGTGGTAGAGAACATTACATGATTTCGAGTGTCAAGGCTGGGTAAATTACAAGGATAGTGTTTCAAACATGGATACAATGATCTGGCTTGAGGAGCATGAGATCACCTTTAGTTTGATCTGGTATCTGGCAGAGTATTGGGTTATGTTGGTGGTGAGTCAGATGTGGGGATCTGCACATCAATGGTGGATGTTGTGCCTGGGGGAGAGGAAGGAGGTTCACATTCATTGGGTCGATTTCGAGATGGAGTTCTAGGCTAAATACTTTTCATTGGCCATGATGGTTGAGAAGAGGCAGGAGTTACTCTCCCTTTAGTAAGGGTGTGTGTTAGTATAAGAGATGGGGATCAAGTTCAAGCATCTCCTTCTCTTTGCTCCGAATCTCTTTCTAGATGAGGAGTCTCATGAAAGACACCTATAGGAGGTACTTCATCCTTCTATCCAGTATGCGGTCACCCCCTTTACATTGTCAGCATACCTGGAGGTTTATAAGAATTCAGAAGTGATTGAAGGGATGCACTCATGAGGAGGTGTACTGTGAGATGGGATTTAGTAGGGTTCTTCAAAGGGAAATGTTATCAACTGCCGATCTCAAGCACTAGGGCCTTCAAGGTTCTAACCAGTAGGGAGTCGACCTTAGTAGTTTATGTTTCTACCTACTGGTCTTCATGCCCTTCCCGTAGGCTTGGGGAAGATGTGTTTCATTTATGGAGTCTGTGGTCATTTTTCAAATTAGTTCCCTATAGAAATATGAGCTCAGTATGGTGGAAGTGGGAAGGTTCATCCCCATCCCTAGTAGCAGTTCGAATACAGGTAGTTCCAGTAGCAGGGATAGCAGGCTCATGCTCCACCGAGGGAAGAAGGGGTAGGTAGATGCCGACCTCATGGTGTTCCTTAGGGAGTAAAACCCAAGAATGGTTGAGGAGGTGGTTTTTGGCAGATGAGAATCTGGTCTAGGTAGGGTTAGTTACACGCAGTGGAGGAAATAGTTCCAGCAGGTCCGGAGATCGTTTGAGGTATGATCAGCTTTTTTAGTACCCTTTCTTGTGATTTATTTGATTCAATAACTTCACACTTCTTTGTTTCACCTAGTCTAGACCATTCTATAAGACTATACATAAAGAGGCTTCCCTTACCCATAGTGTGGAGTACTCTAGTCGGAGTTCAGACTATCTTGATTGATGTGTGTCTGGGATGTACACCGATGTTGGGACCGCATCAGTCATATGGGGATATTTTCTTACTACAGATGTAGCCATACGATGTTATTCTCACCATCAACTGGATTTATTATATGAAATATATTATTTAATTCTTCTAGATAAGATTTTTGTTTTCTGACATGGGTGGTTGACATGTGGCTTTAGTTGGTGAGTAGAGATTCTATGTTGGAAGTCATTTTGTAGAGCTGCTTCTTTCCTTGTTGGATGAGATATCAGTGGAATTAGTGGATACTAAAGTCCCTAGGGATGTTGGGGAGTTCTTGGGTGTTTTCCCCAAGGATGTTGTGATACTACCCCCTTTACATGATGTCAAGTTTGAGATAGACATACAGCCTGGTGCTTGTCTGATTTTGATGGCCCCCTATCTGATGACACCTTCTGAGTTGCTAGAGATGAGGATTCAGATTGATGACCTGATGAAGAAGGGATTTATCCATCCCAGTGTGTTTCTCTGGGGTGTGTCAGTGTTGTTTTCAAAGAATTAGGATGGTTTTCTAAGGTTGTTCATAGACTACCGTAGGTTTAATTAGTTTACAGTCAAGATCAATTACCCTTTTCTGATGATAGATGAAATTTTCGACTAGATGAGAGGTGTGAGTTATTTTTTAAATATTGATCTACATTTTGGATATCACCATTTGGGGGAGAAGTAGGGAGATATCTGGAATACTGCTTTCAGATGTAGGTATGGGCACTTTGAGTTCGTAGTCATGCCTTTCAGTGTTATGAACGTACCATCCATGTTCATGGTGATTATGAACTCTTTATTACATGATTTTCTGGACTATTTCATCATTTTATTCATTGATGACCTCTTGATATACTCAAATTTGTGGGAGGAGCATACCAAGCATCTCAGGACTATCTTGTAGGTCCTTCAATGTCACTATCTCTATAGAAATCTATCCAAATTCAAGATATAGACATGGGAGGTGCATTTCCTTGGATTTGTGGTGTCACAGCAGGGTGTATCGGTGAACCCATCAAATTTCAAGGTAGAAGTTTATTTGGAAGAAACCATGATTTTTGTAGAGGTTCACAATTTTATCGATCTAGTATGCTATTACAAGAGGTTTGTACCCAATTTATCTCAAGTTGTGGATTTGTTGACAACTCTGACTAGAAAAGTCTCGGGTTTTTTGGGGAGTGAGATAGGCCAGGAATCATTTGGATATCGAAAGGGGAAGTTGGTTAGTGCTCCAGTGCTCTAGTTTCCATATGAAGGGGTGATCATCGAGTTGTTTTGTAATGCTTCATGTCTGGTCTTAGGATGTGTGCTAAGGCAATAGTAGGGTGTTATCTCTTATGGGCCTAGGTAGTTAAGTCCCCATGAACATAACAATTCCACACACGATCTTGAGTTGGCAGTGGTTGTGTTTTCACTGATGTTGTGATGACATTACCTCATTGGAGAGTGATTTGTGGTCTTTAAATATCACAAGATTTTGATGTATATATTTTCCTAGCGAGATCTAAACATGAAATAGTGAAGGTGGATAGAGTTTATTTAGAACTATGATTTTTAGATATCCTACAAATCATGGAAGGGAAATGTGCCAATTTCTTGAGCAGAATATCATAGAAGGAGTAGTTCATGAATCTACGGATGCTTGGAAGGTGATGGAGGAATTGGTAGAATTGAACTTGGATACAAGAATGGATAGCAAAAGAGGCTATTTGATTTAGATTATGATTCAGTCTTCTCTGATGCATTAGGGGGAGGAGTCTCAGTGGTGAGACATGGAGGTAGAGGTAATGTGTGATCGCGTTAACCATAGTGATGCTCTTGAGGGATGGTCAGAGGATGGTTAGAATTAGATGATTTTTTGGGGAAGGCTATTTATTACGGTGTTAAATCATGAGTAATTACTCCATTAGATTCATATCTCACACTTAGTGTTACACCCAAGAATTTCCAAGATGTATCGTGGCTTGAGGATGTAGTTTTTGTGGCCCAAAATGAAATGGGTAGTGGCAGAGTTTGTGGAGAATTCTTTAGAGTTCCAGTAAGTGAAGGTTGACCACCGTGTTCCTGATAGTTTTTTGCAGCCCTTAGATTTCCCTAAGTTTAATTGGGATGACATCTCAATGGATTTTGTTGAAGGTTTACCCAGGGCATAGGGAGGTTGCAATGCTATTTGGGTTGTAGTGGATTATATGACTAAACAAGATCCCTTATCCAGGATTAAGGAGTCAATTGTAGTAGATTACTTTTAAAGAAAGTATGTGGATGAGGTGGTGTGGGTGCATGGAGTTCCAAGATCCATTTTCTCATATCGGGATACAGGTTTTACCTCATGAGTCTAGCGGGGATTGCAGCATTATTTTGGAACTCAGTTATTCATCATCACTACCTTCCACCCTCAAAGGGATGGGAAGAAATAATGGACTATCCATGCACTAGAGGATATGTTACAAGAATGAATCAGTGACTTTGGAAGATCTTGGGTGTGACACTTTCCCTTAGTAGAGTTTTCCTACAACAATAGTTATCACTCTTTTATTGGTATAACCCATTTGAAGCTTTGTATGAAAGGTCCTCTTGGTCACCCATTTTCTGGAAAGAGGTTGGGGGGAAACTTTTCAGGGTCCAAAGGTAGTGCAAATCATGATAGAGAATGTTTAGCTTGTTTTTTAGAGGATGAAGGTATCACCTGACTAGAATTAGTCCTATTCCAATCGAAGGAGGATGCCCATGGAGTTTGAGGTTGGGGACCATGAGTTCGTGAAGTTTTCCCCTCGACATGGGTAGTAATGTTTTGGAAGAGGTAGAAAGCTTTCTCCATGGTTCATCGAACCCTTTTAGGTGTTGTGGTGAGTTGGTGAGGTGGTATAACAGTGTTCATTGCCACCATAGTTGGAGAGGGTCAACAATGGCTTTGATGTCTCTCGACTTTATCAGTATCTAAAAGATGACTCCAACATAATCGACTGGGGAGAGTTGGATATCAAGTATGACACGATGTATGTGGAGTGACCAGAAGAGATCTAGGACTGTCGGGAGAATGTGCTTCATGGGTGGATCATTCCTTTGGATCACATGTTATGGAGGCATGGTGGCCTAGAAGAGAGTACTTGGGAGTAAGAGGCATAAATTCATTCCCAGTACCCAGAGTTTTTTGAGTTCTTCCTTATTATTTTCTTCCTTGTAATGTGATGTTTGAACCTTATTTTCTATGATATGAGTTGTTTCCTTTATTGCATAATTTTCTATGAAGTCTTGACATGTGGAAAAGGGAGGACATGATTCCTAATCGAGACACATTAATTGAGATGTGATTAAACCCATGCTGGAAAGTCAGTGCCACCCATAACGGATAATGTCATGGAATGAATGGGGAATTCCCTGATCCTTTAGTTCAATACAATGTAGTTGTTATGCTTGTGTGGTGTTTCATCTGGTTGATTGGGTAAGCAGATTTCATTGGAGATATTCTTGGATGTTGAGGTTTCATCCCAGATTTTGAATAATACAAGGTTGTTTATTGTTGAATGTTGGTGTGTTTAGTTAGTAGTCATTCTTCAAGTTTAGTAAGATCCTTGAGAGATATCTTGTGGGGTGGTTGTTCATACCCCTCTTTCTTCTGGGTTTTGTTTAAATTCATCAGGGTGAGAATAGTTTGAGAGGTATGTGATACAATTTCTTGGATCTCTCTAGTCCATTACTTTTTTGGAAATTCAGCCTTTAGGGTTTTTGGGAGGAAACGATGACTTATTTTATGAGTTTTCCAAAATTCAGATTTTTTCAGCAGTAGGTCATCCCAATGTTGTGTCACATTCGTGACTCATGACGTTGAATCATAATGGTGTTTCAAGACGAGGGAGTCATAACTGTAGGTGGTGATAGAAGGTCGCAGCAATGATTCGCATCGGTGACTTGTCCAATAGTGATTTGCAATGGTGACTCACACTGATGGGTCGCTAGCGATGACTCATGATGATGAATCATCCAATGGTGATTCACCCAATGGAGACTCATCCACTAGTAACTCATTTTCCAACAGTGACTCGTGAACTTGACTCGTCCAATGGTGAGTCACCCAACAATGACTCATCCACTAGTAGCTCATTTTCCAACAGAAACTCACGATGGTGAGTCGTCAAAGGGTGACTCATCCACAGATAGCTCATTCAACAGCGGTGACTCACAACGGTGAGTCATCTAATGGTGAATCACCCAACGGTGACTCATCCACTAGTAGCTTGTTCCTTAGTAGTGTCTCGTTCGATGATGGGTCATTTAATGGTGAGTCGTCCAATAGTGAGTCCCCCAATAGTGACTAATCCACTGGTAGTTATTCCAACGATGGGTCACCAAATAGTGACTCATACACCGGTATATTTCATTTGTGACTCATCCACCGGTGACTCATGATGTTGACTCACTGAATGGTGAGTCAGTTCCAACAGTTTTTCAAAATTCCATTATAACAACCCTTCTCCTTATTACACACATGAACCTGACTTATTACATAAAATTTCACTTAATATAACTTTAAGGATCGATAGGTATATTGTCTTGTGAAATTAGGAAAATTACATAACAACTTATAATATAAAACAAAACAATTTTATTGAAAACTTTTTTTACATGACCACAACATTCCTTCGTACATAGAATTGTATGGGATAACCTGAGGACATGCATAAGAAAAGAGTGTCCTATAAATCCCAATAAGGGATTCAACAAGCCATAACATGAAGAATATAGTACATGTTTGAAAATAGTATGGATAACAATAGAAATATGAACATAAAGGCATGATATAGCATGATTATCATAACATGGAAATGTGGTGACAACATTTAACCTGATATTAGCATGATCCAAGGCTCATTGCACTTGAATCATGAGTAAAACCTCATTGAACTAGAATTATAATTATTAAAACCTCATTTCACTTGATTTATCATGATACTAATCTTTACCTAATGCATTGGATCACTATCAGGGCACACCCTTCTTAATCATTTCTTTTCATGCATAAGTGTGCCATATAGATCATACAACATGGATTCATTAATGATCATAATTTATCCCATGAAAAAGGAATGTGGAATTAATACACGAGAATCGATAATAAATATGTAAATATTCATAAATTTGAAAACCCTTGATAGATAAATGAGCATGTTATTCACTACACAATGACCTTGGATAGGAAATTCACAGTGCAATTTCGGCTGAAAAACGGTGTGACGTAATAATTCATAAAAATGGTTGGTGAGAGATAAAGGGATATCTAGTCATATTTACATTAAATGGACAGTAAAGGGGTCATATAGATAAATTTTTCAACAAATTTAATGGAATTTAGATGCATAATATAAAATAATTGATTGAATGTAAATGAAGATAGATAAATTCCATATGGAATTTTGGCATGGTAACAGGTGTATATGGAAGGCTTTAATGAGAGAGAAAGAGGTCTATAATCATTGAAAAATAAGGAGATAAGTATGGGGGAGGTGTAAAATTATACCCCAACATTTTCAATTGAAAATAAAATGGTATAACAACATAATGAAATTTGGACAAAAATGAGAAAGGAATAAATCCCTTACTTGGAACTATGATCCAAAAGGCTTGGGAGAGGCTTGAGAGAGGATTTTTTGGAGCTTGCGGAACCTTGGGAGGATTATAGGGAGAGTAGGTCAGGTTTTGGTAGAGATAAAAGGGTTTTGTGGGAAGAGAAGTGGGATATTTGGTGGGTTTATATAGGAAAAGGGGGAGAATTATTTATTATTTAGGTTTCAGACAATACACATTAAACTAATAAAAACCACAAACCAGCGCATGGTTTTTGCCCATGGATGGAGCATAAAATATTATTTTATAAGAAAAATGTCCGATATTATTAAAATATTAATCTTTATTATGTGGAGGTGGGTCACACTCTTAAGGAAATCATTTTAAAATGTTAAAATGTTTTATAAGTCTTGGAGGGTCCGCTAAAGCTTTGTAAAATAAATCAAAAAAACATAAAATCAAATTATTTTAAAGTTAAAACATATTTAAGCCTAACACCCCATTTATAGTATTTTATTACATCACTATTGGGTCATTATGATGTCATAAAACACATTATATATTTAAACGGTATTTAATTTTTACCCAAAAATTAGATTATCTCAGAAAATTATGAAAAATTCACCATTGGATAATTTTGACATCTTGATTCCAAAAGTGAAATTCATTTTTCCAATATAATTTTTTAAATATGTGAATATTTTATTTTAAAATAAAAACCGACAGTTATTGAAAAGTCATGGGTTTTCACAAAAACAGCTTGCAAACCTTAATAAAAATAACAATTGTATTCATAAAAATTATACGATAATTTATATTTAATAAAAAATAATTTTGTAATAATATTTTTTTAAAATAATAATTAATTCAAAAATACATTAATTCATCAAAATAATTTCTTAATTGATTATTAACTAAAAATACAATTTGTTCTTTAAAAACTATTTACAAGGTAGCAATAATAAAATGAATGCATATTCTTTACTCTATACAAAAATAATGCACATAATCATAGTGCTAGGGTCTTGTTACATAACCCCTTATAACACCCGCATAAGACCTAAGGGTATGGTGTGTGATGGTGACATACTCTTGGGGTGGCTCGGATAACATCACTCGAGTGGTAATATCTACTAAATTACACTTATCCCATAGGCAGTTTTGTTTAATATTAATGTGTTGAAACTCAAATTGGGCTTGGCCAAGAACAAATCCCAGTGATGCTACCACATTTCCGAGCTCTAAAAAATGTTCTTCATATGGAGAAATTCTACTGGATGAGGCCATCATATCGTTTGTCTAAGTAAATTGGATATGTTAAATCCTTATATTTATACTAATCATGTGATCACTATTCAACAGTTATATTAGCAATGGTAAAAATTTATAATAGTATTTTAAAATCCAAAAACATAAAACCAAAGAAGTGAATATATTATATAACCATTTTACAAAATAAGACATTTAATTAGATTAAGAGGAATTTTCATTAATAAAATTTTGGGTCATTACAATCTCCCCCCCCCCTAAGAAATTTTTTCCTCTAAATTTCATTTTCCCACACTAAAAAAGATGTTGGTAACTCTACCTCATCACTTCCTCTGATTCCCACATTGCTTCTTTAAACTTGTGGTTTTGCCACAACACCTTGATGAGTGGAATTGTCTTATTTCATAGAACGTTTTTCCTATGATCCATGATCTTCACTGGATTGTCTTCAAATTAGTGGTCATTATCCAATGGTACCACCTCTGGATTGAGTACATATGATGGGTCAAGTATGTACTTCCTCAAGAGTGATACATGGAATAGATCATGTACTTCAAATAGGTTTGGTGGGAGTGTTAGTCGATAGGCCACTAATCCAATGTGTTCAAGGATCTCAAAAGGGCCGGTGTACCTTGGACTGAGCTTTCCCTTCTTCCAAAATATCATAAATCTATTCCACGGTTATTTGCGGAGGAATAACATGTCTCTGACATCAAACTCTAGGTCTCAACGATGATTATCAACATAGCACCTTTGTCGACTATGAGCAGCTTTAATGTGTTGTTGGATGGTCTTAACCTTCTCCACCATTAATTTGACCATTTTTTGACCTAGGAGTTTTCTCTCCCCAACTTCATCCCAACATGCCGATGTTCTGCACATCTTCCCATAAAGGGCTTCATAAAGATCCATTTGGATTCTTGAGTGGAAACTGATATTGTAAGAGAACTTATCCATAGGAACATGTTGATCCCATTCACCTTTGAAGTTCACTGAGAATTCTCTCGACATGTATTCATGTGTTTAGATATTCTGCTCAGATTGGACATCAGTTTGAGGATGATATGTCGTACTAATGTTTAGCTCAGTATTCAGAGAATGTTGAAGAAACTTCTAGAACATAGAGGTTAATCGTAGATATCAATCAGATACAATTGATAGTAAAACTACATCCAGCCTTACCACTTATTTGATGTATATCTGTGCCAGTTGATCTAATGATAAATCCTCTTGAATTGTAATGAAGAGTGATGTCTTTGTAAGACGATCCAAAAAAACCCAAATAGCATTTTTTCCCTTTGGATGTCTTTGGAAGTCCATTTACAAAGTCCATGGTGATGTTATCCCATTTCCACGTTGGTATGGGTAATGGTTGCATCATCCCTTTAGAATTATGCCTCTTAGTCTTCACTTTCTAATACACTAGGCACTTTGATGTATACCTAGTGACCTCCTTCTTCATGTTATCCCACCAATAATGATATCAGATATCTTGATACATCTTTGTGATTCTTGGGTGAATGGAGAAATTTAAACTATTTGCATCATCCAAAAGTTCTTTAATTAACTCCAGATTTTATGGAACACATATTCTTGACCCAAATCTCACAATTTCATCATTAACATTGAACTCTAAGGATTTCTATTTTTTGATAGTTTCCACTTTCTTCTGAATTCCCACATCCTCCTTTTGAGCATCCTTTAACCTTTACAAAAGAGACAGTTGAGCAATCATTTGTGAAAGGATTGATGATGTTCCCTTCATTATGATTCCCATTTCCATCATCATCAAATCTAATAAGATTGTATCCTTTTCGATTCTCATCAATGATAGAATCACTGGGTTCTTTCTACTAAGATCATCGTCCACCTTGTTCGCTTTCCACAGGTGGTAATTCATTGAGAAGTTATAGTATTTGATCATCTCTAACGTTTTTTTTGCGCATGTTCAACTCTTTCTGTGTGAATATATAATTGAGGATTTTTTGATTCATACATATTTCACACTTCTCCCCAAAGAGGTAATGTCACCAAATTTTTAAAGTGAAGATTACTGAAGCCAACTCCATATCATGTGTTGGATAGTTTTCCTCATGAACTTTCAATTTCCTTGAAGCATAAGCAATTACTCTGTTATTTTTCATCAACACACAACCCTTTCCCTTCATCGAAGCATCACTAAATACCACAAAAACTTCTCCACTTGTGGGTAGTGTGAGCACAGATGCAGTGATTATCATCCTTTTCAACTCCTTGAATCTCTCTTCGCATTCATCACTCCAAGAAAACTTGACTCCCTTCTGAATAATCTTGGTAAGAGGGTTTGAAAATCATGATAAATTTCTCTCAAATCGGAGATAATATCCAGCTAACCCAAGGAAGCTATGGATATCTGTTACCGATGTTGGCCTCGTTCATCCCTCAATTGTAGTTTTCTTGGAGGTATCCACATATATCCCATTATTTTTTATTATATTACCAAAACAATGAGACTTCCTTCAACTAGAACTAACACTTGTTTCACTTTTCATAGAGCTTATCCTTTAATAAGGTCTCTAGTATAGAGCTTAGATGCTCCTCGTCCTCCTCCTTGGTTTTGGAGTATATTAGAATATCATCTATAAAGACTACCACAAATTTGTCAAGGTAATATCTAAAGACTCTATTCCTCAATTCCATGAATATTTTCATAGCATTAGTGAGTGTGAAAGTAATTACTATGAATTCATAGTGCTCGTATCTTGTACGAAAAGAAGTCTTGGGGATATCCTCCTTCTTCACCCTTACTTGATAATATCCCGACCACAGATCCACATTGAAAAAGTATTTTGCTCCACGTAGCTGATCGAACAAGTCATCAATTAGGGGCAGAGAATACTTGTTATTTATCATGATTTTTTTGAGCTCATGATAATCAATGAAAAGGTGCATTGACCCATCATACTTCTGGACGAAGAGGACTAGTGCACCCCATAGTCAAGCACATGGGTGTATAAAACCTTTATCCACATTCTCCTATAGTTGTTTCTTCATCTCCACAAGCTCCAAAATTGCCATTATATACGGAGTCTTGGTTATTGGAAAATACCTAAGTATAAGATCAATGGATAATTCAACATCTCCTCTAGGAGGAAGACTTTGAAATTCCTCAGGAAATGCTTCTGCAGATTCCCTCACAATAGGAATGTCTTCAAGGATGGTTTCTTCCTTAATCTCATTTTTCTGAGCAAGATACACATTCTCTTAAGGAATTAATATCCACACTTGAGATGATGGTGCTAAAGAAGATTCATCCTCCTCCTTGCACTTGTACAGAATTGGGGGTCAATTATCCATATGGAGAGTGATTTCCCTCTCATAGAAATTAATGTTGTACCTTTAAGGGTTGGTGTCCTGAGAACCAACTGTTCTGTACTTTGATTAAAGAATGTACTCTTATTATATATTGTTTATTGTTCTGCATGACTATAATATAATAATGTCCTGGAATATTTTTTGCATTAATAAGGTCATGGAAAATCCCTACTATGATGAGAACCTTGAAATGTTATAAAAATATTCTTAAATAATGTTCTATGGTTGGATGACATACTATTATAGGACACATAGTATACATAACGTCATGTGTGAGTACTCGTAAGAAGACGAGACTCCCTCTCGGGGAGTTCACACTTGGTAATCTCCAAGATTGCAGATTATGAGAACATACACGCCCGTAGTAATTCTGCATGTCTTGGTGTCATCGGATATTGCTATATGCGAGCGTGTGTAATGGTCCTTAGATTGGAAGATTATCATTAACTCATGTCATGACTCGCGCACTTAGATTTTCTGACAAAAACCGTCACGTAGACAGTTGGCGGGAAGTAGGGTACGTTGGGTGCATCACAAATGACATTTTTTAATGGATAAGTCGAGGAAGGATTTGTCCCTTCAATATTTATGGAAGTAGATATCTCGGGCCCTTTGATTGAAATAGAACTTTCGAACAAATTCCATGGTCATGGTGATATGATGAGTTTATTTCTAGAAGTCAAATAATGACAGATCAAGCGTATAGGTTGATGACACTACCATGAAACCCGGTTGATGAGATATTGAGACAAAGGGATTAAATTACACAGTAAGCGTTCGTATGAGGTGACATGTAAATGCGGCATCAACTTCTTCCTCTTGGGTTCCTTGACCCGTTTCTAGACAGTAATCTTGGTCTTTAGGTAAGCCCGCCTAATGCCAATGAGAAAGAGGCATAGAGGGTCACACACTGAGTGTATCCAAGTATCTCAAGTAGAATAAAGATTATTCCCGTACGTGGTTTAATAATTATTCAAGTAAGCCTAAATCATTTTAATGATGAAGGAAGAAGAAAATGAAAAACAAGATATACACGCCATGTATTAATGATTACATGCCATGTAGTTTTTCATGGAAAACAAGTACACACCGTGTATTAATGATTACACGCCGTGTACTTTTCATTTTGGAAAGGAAATGCAAAAATAAGTACATGCCATGTATTAATGATTACACGCCATGTAGTTTTATGGAAAACAAGTACACGCCGTGTATTAATGATTACACACCGTGTAGTTTTCCAGCTGGGATTTTGAGGATTTAATATTGTTTTATTAAATGATATTTATTATAATCCGCGTGAGCGCATAACAGGGAATTAATTATTCGACATGGGGGTTTTCAATAAGAATCAATGAAATAAATAAAACATGAAATGTCTTTATTTATTGACATAACTCTACAACCTCAAACCCAATTATAAATATCCTCACAACCTCAACTCTTTTCCTACACAAGAGAATCGTTGTGCACAACAATTCTAGAGAATTACTTCAAGACTAAACGAACTCCTTCCTCTAATAACACTATCAAGAAAAGATATCCTTCTCATCGGATCAAGACGATCTAAGGTGGGCAACGCAAGGAAAGGTTTCTCCACGCTAACGCCTGAGACACCTTTGGCGATGTCCAGAGATACGAGGTGCATGTGTGGATCGCCACTAGAGGAAGTATGCACCTGGATTCTACATCACAACGATGAATCACATCAGAACATGGTCAAGAATATCAACGAAGAAAGAACCCCAAAAGTTACTTCTTGTAAATTAATTAAATTTATTATAATCAACCTGTGACGATACACTTTTGTGGTTCCGAGACCTTTCTTCTTCTTTGTCTATTTCTGTGAATCAATCTGTGGATACTGGCATTTATCATCGTATTGATCTCGGATTGATCATTGCTAATGACAAAAATCCAAGTGGGCACAACCACGCATGAGCTTCTGCTGCACCCGGAACCTTCAATTGGTATCAGAGAGAGTTTACAACATTGATTATAGTTATTTAAATTTCGTTGATAATTTACGCATTTATATTTGATTCAATTAAAGATAAATCATTCTATTAAACTGAATGAACAAGATCTGTTCTTCCACCTTTTTTTTCATGATTCACATCACAGAAACGACCTTTTAATTTTAATTTTGATTAAAATAAAAAAATGAAGAACTCATTCGGAGGAGCTCTTTCTGTCTATACAACACAGGAATACATGGCGTGTAATGAAAACTACATGTCGTGTACTTAGGTTCAACAAACCGGTACTGGTCCGCCAAACCACACTGTGTAAATTGAGTATACCTGAGTTTTATTACACCGTGTTGACCATAAATGAATGGCATGTGGAACTAGAATCGACGGCATGTATGTTGAATCAACACGACATGTCGTCCAATCTGGCCCAAGTGAAACTGTGTACAAGGAGAATTCATGTTCCACGTACATGGGATTGCTAGGCTGGTAACCACAAAACAAGGAAGTACACGCCGTGTTAGATTAATCAACATGTCGTGTACTCCAAAATTTCCAAAGTAGAGAAAACACGCCAAAGCCCCCGGTGGGTACTTTGGATAAAGGGCGAAAAGAAATACACGCTGTGTAAATATAAACTACACGTCGTGTACTTTCCAAAAATAAAATTTCACCAGGTTTCCTCCAAAAGTAAAAAGACTTGTACTTGGGATATGGATGAGAAGAATCTCAAGGAAATTCAGAAAGATATTTAAGATAAATAATTGATTAATTATAAGATCATAATTAATTAATTTCAAGTGTGACATATCTTAAATAATAGAAAGATTAAAAGAATTTTAATTCTAAATATGTGTAAATGCCATTGCATGATATGGATGATCATGAGCTAGACCAAAGACCCTTTGTATGTCTGTCTGGTTTCATTTAAATTTATTTAATTAAAATTCATTGGTCTGCGAGCCTTCTTCGAATAAAATGTAGGGTCTGTGTGCTCATGGTTTCTTTAATGTAAACCCCATGTAATGAAGGATCTACCAAGCCAGAGGAGACGGTTCATAACTCAAAGTTGAGGCGAAACCAACCCAAGAAGATACAAAGGTGGATAGGTGGGAGCTGCAAAACACAAACCATCAGTTCAAGGTGTTTTCCCCTAGGTTAGGGTAAGCTTATCAAGCCGCTGGATAAGCTAACCAATAAAAGCTCATGAAGATGCCATATTATTTTATTTCTGTCTGATTTCATGGTTTATTTATAATGTATGTGTTGTCGTAATCACATAGGTAATAAAATGAATAAGCATTCAAAGATGGAATAAAATAAAAACCGGATTATGCATAAACATTATCGGAACATGGTTAATCACTTTAATCAAGAATCACTTAATATTAACAAGCATGTGATAATGAGAAACTACGCATAAAGGATTAAAATCCCTCAATACCATATTAAGTCAGACCAAGCCTTCCGTTACATGATTAAGGGAAAGACTCAATAAAACTATGTGTTTGGCCAACCCTTTTTGGGACACTTACTTTTATAAAGAAATACCTTATGAAAGGTTTAGGGTTGATGTAACCATATTACATCAAGAGGAGTAGCCCTTTCTAGACTTGATGTAATATTGGAGGCAAGAGTTGAGGAAATCCAAGTCAGGATTTCAGGATTGGGGAGTCCACTCAATAGATCAAGGAACTGTAAGCCTACCTAAATACATTAAAATTTCTTAACCAAACCTTTTTGGGGTTATGAAAAGGGGAATATGGATCCTTGCCATTAGAATGTCAAGGAAACATGACATTCTGAGTTCAATGGTGAGGGTCATTGGGACCTGATAAAATAGTGGGAGACTTAATAAAATTTATTATTTCTCATAAAATGTAATCAATAAAGTACTGATAAATCTACTCTTTAAATTTGTAGAATCAATATGACAAGCTCGTCAACCACATTTTCTATGTGATCAATTCTGGATAAAGACAACATTATCACTGGTAGTAACTTTTAGGAATGGTTTAGGTGCCTTCGGGTTATCCTATGCCATGAACGAAAGTTTTACGTGCTGGAGTCCTCACATCCTGATTCTTCTGCCCCAGGGGCGAGTGATGAAGATTTCCTGGTCTATGATCAACATTTGAGTGATGCACTCTACATTCAATGTTTGATGTTGTCATCAATTTCTAGTGAGCTCATGAATTCTCATGAAGACATGGATGCCTACAGCATGCTCGAGCACCTCCATGGTCTATACCAGGAGAGAGAAAGACTGTAAAGGTTTGAGATCTCCAAGGCTCTATTTCAGTGCAAGCTTGGAGAAGGTGCCCCAGATGGGCCTCATGTGGTCAAGCTCATTTTCTACATTGATCATTTAATGGTTCTAGGGTTTAAACTCCCCAAAAAACTGGGTACCGATCTCATTCTTTCATCACTCCCCCAGAGCTTCTCCAACTTTGTTGTAAATTACAACATAAACAACATTGCAAAGTCTCTATCTGATCTTCTTATCCTTATTCTCCAATTGGACAATGATATGAAGCGTGAAAATCCTTCTGTGCTTATGGTGAATAAAAGGAAATGGAAGGCGAAGAGCATTAATCCCATTGCTTCTTCAAGGCCTTCCAAGAAAAGGAAGATCAAAGGGGGCGCAAGAGAATAGGAGGCTGTTTGTTTTTCATGTGTCAAGAAGGGCCACTAGAAGAAAAACTGCACCCAGCCAAGGAAGCAAGTGGAAACTCCAGGTTTATTTTTCATCGAATTCAATCTATTTGTTTCTAAAAATTGGGTATTAGATACAGCTTTTGGTGCTCACATATGTATCCAAATACAAGAACCAAGTAGATTCAGGAAGATTAATCGAGGGGAGGTAGATCTCTAATCATCCAACAGAGCTAAACTTACTGTTGTAGCTGTCAGAGACTACCACCTCACATTCCCAACTAGAATGATCATGGTGCTAAAGGGATGTTATTATGTGTCTTCTGTTACTAAAAAAATTATTTCAGTATCCAGATTAGATATTGATGGATTCATCTTCATGTTTGGAAATGAATGTTTCTACTTTTATAAAGATAGAATTTTTTTGGTAGAGAAAATTTATATAACGGCCTTTATGTGTTAGACTACACAAACATAGTAATGGAAATCGATGACAAAGTTAATTCACATGAATCATACCCCACCCAATTTTGGCATCATCTGCTAGGTCATGTCAATGAGAAACATTTGACAAAATTACATCAATATGGGTATTTAGATTCATTCAAACTAAAACCACTTGGCGTATGTCATGCGTGTCTATAAGGAAAAATGACCAAAGCCCCATTTAGTAGGAAAGGAGAAAGAGATAAATAAATTCTAGAATTAGTTCACATAGATGTGTGTGGACCATTTCCAATGGAAGCAAGGGGTGGGTTCTCATACTTTATAACTTTTACTTATGATTTTAGTAGATATGGATATATTTACTTAGTGAGGTATAAGTCAGATTCTTTTGATCGGTTAAAAGAGTACAAGAATGAAGTTGAGAACCAACTTGGTAAGAAGATTAAGAAACTCTTCTCAGAAAGAGGAGGAGAGTATCTTAATCAGGAATTCATTGATTTCTTACAGGAGGTTGGGATTCTATCTCAACTCACTCCTCCATACACACCTTAGTGTAATGGTGTAAGTGAAAGGAGGAATTGCACCCTATTGGACATGGTGAGATCAATGATGAGTCATGCGAGTCTTCCATTATCCTTTTGGGGATATTCATTACAAACAGTAGCACACATACTAAACCAAGTACCAACTAAATCAAAAAATGGTATTCCATACGAGTTATGGAGTGGACACAAGGCCATGTTATAGAATTTACATGTGTGGGGTAGAGAAGCATTTGTTAAGGCCTCTTCATGTAACAAACATGCACCCTGAGGCACAAAATGTATCTTTATAGGATATCCCAAGGAAACAAGGGGATATTACCTATACAACCACTCAGATAAAAAGGTTATTGTGGCAAGGCATTCCATATTCCTTGAGAGGGAGAACATCTCTAAAAGAGATAGTTGGAGTGAGATAGACTTTGAAGAAGTCGAGGCTCAAGATACACATGAGTTGGTACAAGAATAGATTCCACAAATCCATGTGGAAGAAAAATCTATTCCAGAGACACAAGAACTGTGTAGGAGCACGAGATAGGTGAGAGAACCAGAATTATATGGTTTTCGTGTCACCAATAATGGTGACTCTTTATTGTTTGATAATGATGATCCTCTTACCTACAAGGAAGCAGTTGAAGGTACAGACGTTGCCAAGTGGCAAGAAGCCATAAATTATGAAGTGGATTCCATGTACTAAAACCAAATATGGATTTTGGTAGATCCTCTAATTTTTGTAAAGCCTATTGGTAATAAATGGGAATTCAAGAAGAAACTGGACACGGAGGGGCAATTCACCACCTATAAGGCATGACTGGTTGCCAAAGGTTTTAGACAGCAATAAGTAATTGACTATGATGAAACCTTTTCACCGGTTGCGATGCTGAAATCCATCAGAATCCTATTGGCCATTGTCACTTACCATGACTATGAAATTTGGAAAATGGATGTCAAAATAGAATTCCTTAATGGGAACCTCTAGGAAGATTTCTACATGACACAACCTGAAGGGTTTATTAATCCAAAGGATTCTAACAAGGTATGAAAGTTGCAGAAATCCATTTATGGATTAAATCAAGCATCAAGGTCATGGAATATTCATTTTGATGAAGCTGTAACAGAATTTGGATTTGTTAAGAACGAATGTGATCCTTATGTCTACAAGAGGTTTAGTGGGAGTGCAATCATTTTCCTAATAGTATATGTTCGTGACATATTAATAATTGGAAATGAAGTACCTATCTTACAGTCAGTTAAGGTATGGTAAGATAAATGCATCTCCATGAAAGACTTGGGCGAGGCAGCATATATTCTTGGGATAAAGACCCACTGTGAGAGATCCAAGAGAATACTGGGCCTGATTCAAAGTACATACATTGACAAGATATTGAAGAGATTCAGTATGGAACAATCCAAGAGGGGATTATTGCCAGTGTCACATGGCATTCATCTTTCCAATAAAATGTGTCCTTAGACACATGAGGAAAGAAAAAAATCGCAAGGATCGCATACGTATCTGTGATTGGGTCAGTCATGTATGTTATTCTATGTACAAGTCTAGATGTTTCTTACGCATTAAGTGTCGTAGGAAGATATCAAGATGATCCCAGAGACCGCCATTGGATGGCAGTCAAGACTATCCTTAAGTATCTGAGGTGTACTAAGGACATGTTCCTCGTTTATGGAGGAGATGAGGAACTAGTCATTAGAGGACATGTAGATGCTAGTTTCCAGACTAATCAAGATGACATGAAGTCGCAGACTGGATACATCTTCAGTTTGAATGGAGGTGTAGTGAGCTGGAAGAGCTCAAAGCAAGGTGTGGTTGCAGATTCTATAGCAAAGTCCGAGTATATCGCAGATTCTGAGGTAGCTAAAGAAGTAGTATAGATGCAAAGCTTTTTCCAAGAGTTGGATGTAGTACCTAGCTGTAAAGATCATATCACACTCTATTCTAATAATACAGCAGTGGTGGCACTTGCAAAAGATCCAAGGTCACATCAGTAGACAATGCACATACTTCAGAAGTATCATCTCTTAAGGGATTTTTCTCAGAGAGGTGAAGTTGCAGTGAGCAGTATTTCCATGGAAGACATTGTGGCGGACCCCTTGACTAAAGCCTTGACACAGCAGAAACATGATCATCATGTGAGGTCTAGCGGACTAAAAGTCGTAGGCAGTCGTCTCAAGTCCAAGTGGGAGTTTTTAAGGGTTGCTGTCCTGAGAACCAACTGTTCTGTACTTTGATTACAAGAATGTACTCTTGTTATATATTGTTCAATGTTCTCCATGACTATAATATAATAATGTCCAAGGAAATTTTGTTGCATTAATAAGGTCATGGGAGATCCCCACTGTGATGAGAACCTTGAAATGCTATAACAATATTCTTGAATAATGTTCTCTGGTTGGATGACATACTATGATAGGACACATAGTATAGAGATCGTCATGTGCGAGTACTCGTAAGAAGACGAGACTCTCTCTCATGGAGTTCCCACTTGGTAATCTCCAAGATGGGAGATTATGAGAACAGACCTGCCAGTAGTAATTCTACATGTCTTGGTGTCATCGGATATTGTTATCTACGATCATGTGTAATGGTACTTATACTGGAAGAATATCATTAACTCATGTCAGGACTCGTGAACTTAGATTTGCTGACGAAAACCGTCATGTAGAGAGGTGGCGGGAAGTAGGGTACATTGGGTGCGTCACGAATGACATGTTGTTAATGGATAAGTCGAGAAAGGATTTGTACCTTCAATATTTATAGAAGTTGATATCTCGGGTCCTTTGATTGAAATAGAACTGTCGAACAAATTCCATGGACATGGTGACAGGACGAGTTTATTTCTGGTAGTCAAATAATGACAGATCAAGCATATAGGTTTATGAAACTACCATGAAACCTGCTTGATGAGATATTGAGACAAAGGGATTAAATTAAACAGTAAGCGTTCGTATGAGGTGACACGTCAATTCGGTGTCAACTTCTTTCTCTTGGGTACCTTGACCCATTGCTAGACAGTAATCTTGGACTTTAGGCAAGCCCGCCTAATACCCACGAGAAAGAGGCCTAGAGGGTCACACACTAAGTGTATCCAAGTATAATAAAGATTATTCTCGTACGTGGTTTAATAATTATTCAAGGAATCCTAAATCGTTTTAATGATGAAGGAAGAAGAAAATGAAAAACAATATATACACATCGTGTATTAATGATTACACGCCGTGTAGTTTTTCATGGAAAACAAGTACACGCCGTGTATTAATGATTACATGTCGTGTAGTTTTCATTTTGGAATTGAAATGAAAAAACAAGTACACGCCATGTATTAATGATTACACACCGTGTAGTTTTATGGAAAACAAGTACACTCCATGTATTACTGATTACACGCTGTGTAGTTTTCTAGTCGGGATTTTGAGGATATAATATTGTTTTATTAAATGATATTTATTATAATCAGCGTGAGAGCTGTCAAGGAATTAATTATTCTACATGGTCGTTTTCAATAAGAATCAATGAAATAAATAAAACGCATAACGCATTTATTTATTGTGATAACTCTACAACCTCAAACCCGATTATAAATATCATCACAACCTCAACTCTTTTCCTACACAAGAGAATCGTTGTGCACAAAAATTCTAGAGAATTAATTCAAGATCGAAATAACTCCATCCTCCAAGAACACTCTCAAGACAGAGATATCCTCTTCATCAGATCAAGACGATATAAGGCGGGCAATGCAAGCAAAGGTTTCTCCATGCTAGCACCCGGAGACACCTTTGGCGACGTCCAGAGATACAAGGTGCATGTGTGGATCACCGCTAGAGGAAGTAAACACTTGGATTCTATGAAGCAATGAAAAATCACATCAGAACATAATCAAGAATATCAATGAAGAAAGAACACCCAAAGGGTACTTATTGTCAATTAATTAAATTGATTATAATCAAAATGTGATGATCTAATTTTGTGGTTCCAGGACCATTATTATTCTTTTTCTATTTCAATGAATCAATCTGTGGTGACTGGAATTTATCATCGTATTGATCCCAGATTGATCATTGCTAATGACAAAAGGCCAAGTGGGAACATCGACCCAGGAGCTTCTAATGCGCCCGGAACCTTCAGGACCTATATAAGGAATGATAATAAATGCTATGAATTGAATCAAATTACACCATATGGGGTATGACAAGGTTCACTGGGATGTTCAAACCACAAATTGTGATAGGGTAGGGGTTATATTCATGGGATGTAATGATTTCCCCATTTTCTGTTCTCACTGATGTCTTTACTTCCATGATTTTTGGTGGTGTTAGTATTGCTATAGTAAACTTTCAAAATAAAAAATAATGTGTAGAACCAGAATCAAAAATTAAGATCACTATTCTTGAATGAATAACTAGCTTACATATCACAACATCTTTTTCGGGGTTCGCTTTGGTCGTAGTGTTGTAAAAAGCTCACCCTTGCTACCTTGGAGGTTGTTAGTTTCCTATGAAAACCCATGGCTTAGGGAACTGGTTTGCAAAGTGCCCTGGTTCTTTGTAGTTCAAGCAATGAACAACACATTAAGGGTCAAACAGAGTGTTCCTCTCATCTTTTGTAGCTATGGGTTTTTCTTTTCAGTAGTTAATGTATGTGTTCCCTTATCTTCCACACCTAAATCATTTCCTCATCCCTTTTAGGAAATTTATAGGGTACTTCTTTCCACACATTTGAAAAGTGTGCTGTTGGAGTTTCTTAGTACCATTGGATTTATCCATCAGACCACCATAATTAAAGTCCACCTTACAATTCTTATCCCCATGATACCCTTGATATTATCCAATCTCCATTTTGACTTTGAGGGCACATCGGAAAAGTTCCTCATAGCTATCGAAGTCACAGATCGCTAGGACTTTTCTTAGGCAAGTTTTTATCCCACCAAAGAAGCGGTATACCTTGAATTCAAGGGTAATGACAAATCCGAAGGTGTATCATGCAGTCCTTATAAATTTTTCTTCATACGCTCTAATGGACTCATCATCTTTTTGCTTGAGGTAAAGGAAGTCCCTTTCCATCCTATGTCATAGGATGTGAGGAAAATATTTGTCGAAAAACATTTTCCAGAAATCCTTCCATTCCAACACATCGATCTCTTCCTCAGGATTCATATTTTTGATCAATGTCCACCATTGATTAGATTCACCCTCCATACAATAAGCATCCAGAATAACCTTCTCTTGTTTGGAACATTGAGGGGTGGAGAATATCTTTTCAATGGAGTTGATCCATTGTTCGGCAATTGGGGGATCCAATGACCCATTAAAAGTAGGAGGCTTTTTTCTCATGAAGCTTTCTATTGTGGATTGTTCATTCTTAGGGGGGTTTAACGTTCCTCTTGACACACATTTCTATTCAAAACTTGAGTTAACTGAGAGGGTATCATGACAAAGTATGCAATTCCTGCTCCCATCGGAAGGGGAATCTCATTAGAATAGTCGTCACATTGATCCTTGCATCGGTTGTTATCTCGAGTCCTCCTATTACCTGCTATTGGATGGAAAAAAAGGAAAGTTATTGGTAACACATAAAGGGTAATCCGACAAAAAAAAGGGGTAACTTATAAATTCCTTTTATTTCCTTAACTTATGCTTTTATAGTTCCTTACAAAATTTCGTCATGGTAACAGGTGTACATGGGAGGCATTAATGAGAGAGAAAAAGGTCTCTCATCATTAAAAAACAAGTAGGGAAGTATGGGAGAGGTTATAAATTATACTCCCATATTTTCAATTGAAAATAAAATGGTTTAACAACATATTGAAATTTGGAGAAAAATGAGAAAGGAAGAAATCCCTTACATGGAAGTGTGATCCCAAATTCTTGGGAGAGGATTGAGAGAGGATTATTGAGAGCATGGGGCGCCTTGGGATGATTATAGAGAGAGGAGGGAAGGGTTTGGTCGAGCTCCAAAGATTTTTAGTGAATATAAGTGGGATATTAGGTTGATTTATATAGGAAAATGGAGGGAATTATTCATTAATTAGGTTTTGGACACTATACATTAAACTAATCAAAACCACAAACCAAACCATGGTTTTTACCCATGGTTTTTTCCAAAGTAGATTGGAAAATATTATTTTATAATGAAAATTTCCTAAATTATTAAAATATTTGGCTTGCTTATGTGGAGGTGAGTCACACTCTCAAGGAAATAATTTTAAAATGTTAAAATGTTTTATATGTCTTGGAGGGTCCAATAAAGCTGGGTAAAATAAATCAAAAAACCTAAAATCACATTACTTTAATGTTAAAACAAATTTTGGCCAAAAATAACGTTTTTAGTATTTTATTACATCACTATTGGGTCATTATAATGTCATAAAAACCATTATGTATTTAAATGGTATTTAATTTTTATCCAAAAATATGATTGTCTCAAAATTATGAAAAATTCACTGTTGGATAATTTCGACATCTTGAATCCAAAAATGATATTCATTTTATATAAATAATTTTCTAAATATGTGAATTTTTTCTTTTAAAATAAAAAATCACATTTATCGAAAATTCATGGGTTTTGACAAAAACAACTTGCAAACCTTAATAAAAATTGCAATTGTATTCATAAAAATTATATGATCATTTATATTTAATAAAAGTTAATTTAGTAATAATATTTTATTAAAATATTATTTCATTCAAAAATCCATTAATTCATCAAAATAGATTTCTTAATTGATTATTAACTAAAAATACTTTTTGTGATTTAAAAACTATTTACAAGGTATCAATAATAAAATGAATGTATATTCTTTGTTATATACAAAAATAATGCATATAATCATAGTGCTAGGTTATTTTTACATAACCCCTTATAAAACACTCATAAGACATAAGGGTATGGTGTGTGATAGTGACATACTCTTGGGGTGGCTTAGATAACATCACTCAGGTGGTAATATCTACTAAATTCTACTTCTCCCGTAGGCGGTTACGTTCAAGCTTAACGTGTTGAAGCTCAGCTTGGGCTTGGGAAAAAGTAAAGCCCAGTGACGCTACCTATTTTCGGAGCTCTAAAAAATGGTATTCTTATGTAGTAATTCTACTGGATGAGGCCATCACTTCCTATGTTTGAGTAAATTAGATTTGTTAAAACCTTATATTTATACTAATAATGTGATCACTGTTCAAAGACTATATTAGAAATGGTAAAAATTCATAACGGTATTTTAAAATCCAAAAACATAAAACCAAGGAATTGAATCTGTTATATAACCATTTTAAATAATGAGACATTCAATTATATGAAGATGAATTTTCATTAATAAACGTTTGGGTTGTTACATCCATATTCTCCAGTTTTTCATGTTTTCCCCCTTTAACATTATTTTTGATGTAAAATAAGTTTAAGACCATATTTAAATGTTTTTAAGCCTTTTGAGGTCAATGGATCATATATTTATTTTTCTAGAAGTCTCGAAGTCTTATAAAAGGTCAGACCGCATGGTCCGGGTCAAGATCTAACTTTAATAGCCTTTAAAATAATTGTCCCTTCTGTTGATATAAGATTTGGGCTTTCTAAAGCTGAGATCATATCGTCCTTATGCGCTATAGTTTTATCTTGGTGCACCTTGAACCTTAATTACCTAAGGAAATATGTGTTGTGTTGTATCCTTGGAACGTTTTCCCCCGGAGGCTCTTCATGTTCCATGTTCACCCCCTATTTTTCCACAATAAGGAATTTATGGTCATCTATTCTTCAAAGTAGGGTTCCCTTTATCTCTCTTTTATTTGTGTATCATGTGGGGTGGGTGTATGAATGTATCCTTTGTGAAGATAGTAGAGTACCAACATAATAATGATAATTGAATCAATTTAAGATCAACATGAAGGGTTGGGAAAAAGTGACTTATATTCTTCCTTGTTATATGTTGATATTATGATTTTTATGTTTTATATGCCTATAGAAAATCATCGTTGTTGATGGTATTTTTTTTGTGAATATGTGGTGGCCTGGGAATTCTTGTTTTTTATTTTGTGTGAACTTATATGTATATATAAAATTTATTAACCGCATATATTTGGATAATTTAATTGATGCAATAGGATCTTATTGGTTCTGCGATCACACCCTCAATTTTACAAAGTGAAATTGAATAATACCCCCTTGTGAAAAATAAAACAAATGTGTTTATGGGTGTGGTGTGGTTATATAGTTGGGTGTTTTGGAATTTTTATGGATTTTTGTTTTTCTAGATGTGGTGCATGTGATGGCGTTATGCAGTGGTGTGGTTGGGTTTGGATGTAATGAGATGTGTTGTAGGGTTTGGTTGTGAGTTTGGGGTTTTATTTTATGAGAGGATGGATTGGGAGAAATGACATTGAATAATGATGTTGTCAATGGTTGGTATGGGTAACCCATCTGTTGTTTCTCCATGATTAGCATGCCCAAAGCTTCAATCAGTGTCTCAGGATCAGTTTTGTTATGTTATGAATGGGTTATAAAAGGAGCAGAAATATGAAGTGGGTTAGTTCACCATGGTTATTCTTCCTCGATGTGGATTTTTGTGTGTGGATGGTTATATGGTGTTCATGGTAGTTTCTCTAACAGAAAGAGAATGAATTAATTGTTTAATAAAGAATGATAAATTTGTTAAATTATTTGGATGGAAGTATGAATTGAGTTTGTGGGTTGTTGTGAAGTGGCCTTCTTTTTTCAACATCTGAAGTGACTATTCCTGGTATTAATATATGCATTTAGTGGTAGTTGAAAATTTGTTTTTGTGGGTTGTTTTTCAGTTGGAAAACTATAGTTGGGGATGAGAGTTTGGTACCTATATGTATATACTTATATTTCCTTTGTGATTTATATACACACCCCACCCTAGTTGAGCACTATGGGAAGAACACCCCCATCGTCATGGGCAGGGTGTCTTTTCCCAACATCCTGATGGGAGGATAGATGGTTGGTTATTGGATCTTATCTACTCCTTCTTCTATGAATTGGTATCCCAAGACTCTTCTAGTAGGTTGTGGTGTGGTTTGTCAGGACCATGTGTCTGGGGCTGAGGTGTGCTTCCCATCTGCCTTCAAGATGATATGTGTTGTGTTTTCACAGGTGTCTTCGAGATGATATGTGATGTGGTTGTGATGCCCAGGTCTTTGGGTGCAGGATTTCACGAACTATGTTTTCCAAGGTGATGGGAGTAGCTGTGAGGCCCAGGTGTCTGCAGGCGGGATGTGATGAGAATCTTTTTCCTATGATGTGGGACTAGCTGTGGGGCCCAGGTGTGTGCGGTTGAGTTGTGACATGGGGTTTGTGAAAGTGGTAGGAGCATTAAGATATTTTTCGTTAGGGTATGAGAATCTAACCTTTGGGAAATTGGTGAGGGGTACCCTATCATCGATGGGCTTACTATATTACTTTACATTAATTGTGTTATTTGTTCAGTGTGATTTAGTGAGGCCGGGATGGCTAGTATATCTTTTTAGGTGTTGTTGGGTTCTGTTGTTTTATTATAGGGGAAGTAGTGTGCTTATCCACCTGTGAACAAGATTCTTTGGATACATTGGATTTTCCCTAGTGAGTATACTTGTATGTTCACCCAACCTATAAAAAACTACTTTCAAGTTTCATAGAGGACTACATGGACTGTGATGAGCATTAATAGCTTGGACATTGGGATAGTTGTTGTGTTGATGCTTAGCCTTGTTTTTTGTATTTACTTTGGAGGCTCTTGTTTAGTAAAAGTTATATTTTTAATAATGCAAGTGTCACTTCAAAAAAAAATGACAATTAGCGTTGTTTTTTTTCATTAGTGACATTTATAAACATTGCTAAATGAGGTGTCACTAAATTAGAGATGTTTATAAATGTCACTAACTGGCAACGCTTATAAGTGTCTCTAAATAGCGACGCTTATAAGCCTCGCTAAATTAGTGATGTTTATATATATCACTATTTAGTGACACATCATTTACCGATGTTTTTGAGAAACGTCAGTAAATAAATGTCGATAATTTTCTGACGTTGGGAATCGTGGCTAAAATTTGAGTCATTTAACATCACTAATATTTTTTTGAAATTTTTATTTTTTATTTACAGATAATTTTTTTTATTTGGGGGATTTAATTTTTTTTGAATTTTTAAATTGAATTCTTTAAAATTTTTATTGCAATATGTTTTACTCTCCATCGTTCACTTCCCTCTTGTCATGTTCCCCACAACACCCTCTTGTTCTCCTATTCCCCTCCCTCCCCAGGCTTGTGCCCCATGCCACCCTCTCATTTGCCACTTCCTCTCCCCGCCTACGCCCCACCTCACCCACCCATTACCCTCCCTCTTCCTGCCTTCACCGCACTCCCATTCTCCCTTCCCACCTGTGCCCAACACTCCCCCTCCTGTTCTCCTGCCTGCATGCCTCCAAGCCCATTCCTCAAACGTTGTTCCCCGATCGCCGCTCCCTTACCTCCACACCCCAATCCCACGATCTCCGGTCATCCCCTCCCTAAAAAATTTGTCTCTATACGGTTTAGAAGCCACATCTTTTCTACAAGGGTGATGACCAACTCACCTATTTATTTTTTTAATATAAAGTTATATTATATTATATTTATATATATCTAATTAAATTAGACTACATTAATAAATTAATGTATTATATATATAATTATATATATTAATATATATATATCTGTGTGCTTATATATTAAACTATTTAAAAAATTAATATGTTATATATATATATAATTTTAATATTAATATACATATATTAATATATACCTCTGTGTGTGTGTTTATATTTAATATTTTATGATCATATATATATATGTTTATATTATATATATATTAATATTCTAATCTGTTTAAAAAATTAATATATTATATATAATTTTATGTATTAATATACATATATTGATATATATATGTGGGTGTGTTTTTATTTAAAATTTTTATGATTATATGTGTGTGTGTGTGTGTTTCTATTATATTATGTGTGTGTGTGTGTTTATATTATATATATATATATATGTTTATATTTTATGTTATATATATATGATTATATGATGTGTGTGTGTGTGTGTGCACATGTGTGTTTATATTCTATATTCTCTATATATATATGTTTATATTTTAAACTATTTATAAAATTAATAATATATATATATATAATTTTATATATTAATACACATATATTAATAAATATATATGTGTGTGTGTGTGTGTTTATATTTTGCATATGGGTTTATATTTTATATTATATATATGATTATATTATATATATGATTATATTATATATATGATTATATTATATATATGATTATATTATATATATGATTATATTATATATATATATATATATATTAGTATATGTCATAAGGGTTCAATTACCATGAAACAAACACACATCTCACCCACATGGGCCAATGGGTAGGTCATAGCCCCCCTTATGGGATAACTCACCCACAAATACACATATTACATGATTCAGAGCCCATTTTTCCACCATACCACTGGCACAAGCCGACCATCAATCATTCTCTTCCTATACTCGTCGCCACAGGCGTGTCACAACACTCACGCCCCAATTTCCATCGTCACAACATACCGCGGCTAGCCCCGCCCCAAACACTATTGCCCTCACCCATATCATTCCAGTCATTGTAGATCGCATCTTACCCTCCCCGCACACCTATCGTTTGAAACCCCTTTGCCTCCGTAGACTGCGATAACCTGTCTCAGTCATGCCATAACCCTGTCACTGACGAGGTCATAAACCCTCCTCGGTCACTGCTACAAGATTGTGACAACCGGCCACGCATGCCTTCGTCAATGAGATGTCCACTGATCTACATCCTTAAACAACCTTGGGACACCATCCACCACCATCATGAGTCCCCATGTCATGAAATTTCTCAAATTTGAGGAAGATAGGATTTGATCCTGAATAAGCTACAGGATTACATGGAAACTTTGCCACTGAGCTGCAACCCCGACTGCAATATATATATATATATATATATATATATATTATATAGGTTTATATTTCATATACATTATATGTTTATATTTTATATATATCATATGTTTATATTTTATGTATATTATATGTTAATATTTCATATATATCATATGTTTATATTATATATATATATATATTTATATATATGTGTGTGTGTGTTTATATATATATATATATATGTATTTATGTATATGTTTATATATATGGGTGTGTGTGTGTGTGTAAATATATATGTGTATGAACACATATATATAATTATATATATATATATATATAATTAATCATGTTTAAAAACACTAGTAAAAATGCCACTGAAATAGCCATGATTTGTTAACAACATGACTAAATTTAATATATATATATTTAGGCTTTTATATACAATTAATGTATATATGTATATATTTATATATGTGTGTGTGTTTGTGTGTGTATATATATGTGTATGTGTTTATATATACTAATATATATATATATATATACACACATTGATTTGGGAAGATGAGCTATATAAATATTTATATTTTTAGCAATGTTTCGTGAAAAGAATCACTAAATTTGGGACATCTACTGAAAAGAGTCGTTAAAGTAGTGGCGTTTCCTGAAAAGGGTCCTTAAATTAGTGACGTTTTCTCAAAATATTCTCTAAATTAGCGGTGCTTCCTTAAAAGCATCGCTAAATTAACAATGTTTCCTAAAAATTATCTCTAAATTAGCAGTGTTTCCTTAAAAAGTTCGCAAAATTAGCAACGTTTCCTAAACAAATCAATAAATTAGTGACGTTTACTTAAAAACATTGCTAAATTAATGACATTTCCTAACAAATGTTGCTAATTAGGGACATTTCCTAACAAACTTCTCTAATTTAGTGACGTTTCCTTCAAAGTGTCAGTGATTTAATGATGTTTCCTCCAAAACCTCGCTATTTTAGCAATTGTTTGGGGAAACGTTGCTAAATTAGTGACGTTTACTAGAAATGTTGATAAGTCAGTGAAGTTTTTATGAAAGCGTCATTAAATTTAAAAATTGTCGATGTTTTTAAGAAATGTCACTAAGAAACCAATGCTAAATTACTATTTTTTATATTGTGGGATGGTTTTGGATGTCTTATATATATATATATATATATATATATATATATATATATTTCTTGGAGTTGTTATGGGATGAACCATCTGATCTCCTGATCTTGTTTTCTTATAAAGGGTAATGCCTTCCATTTTGTGAGGTCATTGTGCCCTTAATTCTAGTCACCACCCCAGGGCCTACTAGATGCGGGACTTAGGGGTCATTATCTCTCTTCCTTCATTCCATCTCTGGAGGGGCATCTTTTAAGGGAGGGGTTGTGACAAAAGAGGGTGTTGTGACATCAATATAATGAAAATATAATCGAAAAGAATTAAAAGGATCAATACATACATCAAATAAATACCTCAAGATCAATTTATTTCTTCAAGATATTAAATTAATTATAAATTAATGTGAAAAGATCCTCTCTCTAGGAACCAAAAAAATATTTTCCAACACTATTCAGAAAAATTTCCATTGTTCAAAGAATTCACACAATGTACATCGTTGATTATCCATATAATAGAACAAAAGTGGAGCTTCATATTATCCCAATAGGTATTTCCACAATGTCCATAACCAAAAAATGGTATTAGAGCAGTCATGTTCAATTTATAATAATTTATTGATCTTTCAACCATATTGTATTTAAAAGATACTTTTCTTTTGTATAAATTTGTTATTTGAACTTGATTTCTAAGATATCTTTTTCTACTCTTCCTTTTTCACTCGTATAACCCATATCAGATAATAATCTATGTAGAATTTCTCAGGAACCATCTGTTGTTTGTGTAGGGTTCCATAGTAATGTGATATATAACTCACCAAAAAGTTGTGAAACACCACACGAAAAAGTTTTCATTGGGTCAAAAGACGTGGAGTAATTAATTAAATACCTTATTTTATAATTAACAGAAAAATATTTAATTAATACACACATGGAGCAATTAATACACATGTGATGAAATTATTTTACATGTAGTGAAATTAATTCACATGTAGTGTAATTAATTCACATGTGGTATAATTAATTCATATGTGGTGTACTTAATTCTCATGCTTGTTAATTAATTCACACGCATGTAATTAATACACATCTGATGTGATTATTACACATGTAAGGTAATTAATTTACATTTTGTATAATTAATTCTCATGTTATATAATTAATTAACATGAAATCTAATTAAGTTCATGTGGTATAATTATTTTATACCTATTTATGCGGAATAAATGTTATTCCAGGATGTACACCATGAATATTAATTTACATATAAATGAAAAAAATCTATTTCTCCACTCATCAACATGAGACTATGTGTCCTTAATTTCACAGTGCACACATTTTTATAGGTTTTATAATATATGAAATTCTAATATAATTCCATATAAAATAAAGAACTATAGGTCTTTCATAGTCATTATATACTATATATTTCACACCATAAAATTTATACATGCACTGTAATACTAATGTTTTTAGTGTATCATTTATTTAAAAATACATTCCCTAAAATTACATCACATATAATGTGTGGAATAATCCATATGAGTGTAATGAAAATAATAAGGATGATACCATATACTATGTCTTGGTACAAGCAGTCTTTCCTCAAATTTCAAGTAAAAAACATAGTTAATTTTAAATAAATTTAATTTATTTAATTTATATAAAATAAGTTTATATGTATATCTCTATTATATATTGGTTGGTTATTATGGTAAAATGAATTAATTGATTAATTAGATAATTAACTGGATTAATTAATGTTTGTTTAATCTTAACAAAATAATGAATTAAAATGAATGAAAGATAGATATATTAAATTCATATTCATTTAATTCATGGATGATCATAATCTTAGACTGACATATTAATTTATACAGTTTAAATTAATTTATTTTATGCATTTTTTCAAATTACATTGGAAAATTAATTTATGGTCTACTAGTCATCTAATCATCCTTATTATATGTGGGTCATACTACCCATAAATTCTATTTTCTGAACAACCTTTTTTATCTTCTTTACATGAAAGTGTTGTAAAGGAATTGTAAATATGGATCTCCAATCCATATGGAGTTGGTTTGAGATGGAGAAATTGAAAAAAAATGACATGGAGATACACTAAACATAGGTTGAATGCTTCAAACCCAATTCCAATCTAGCTCAAAGGAGATTTTTCCTTTTGGTCAATGGTTTTTTTGTTATATTATCAATAAACTAACTGCTTATTAAAGATCATGATCAGACCATTATTTGTTTTATTGATTCATGATCATGATCACAAAAACAAATTGATTAATATGCAAAGACTGAATTTAAATAAATTTATTATTTGTAAATATTTTATCACTACACTATTAATCACTTATGTAAAATCCAAAAAATATTTAAAATACATGTAAAAGATAAAATAATATAATTTACATATAATTAACAGAATTCTTCAGGTTAATATTAAGTAATTAAAAATTCAATCATGTGAATTAAGATCATCCAAAAAATATATATCGCTTAAGGGAAAATTAAATTATGAACAAGTATTAACATAGATAGTGGGTCAAATTTACTGAATCTTATTTAGTATTAATTGTCTTATTCTATCCAATAAAAATTTGGATGAAATTATTATGGAAATTTGAGGAAGGGTTTTTGGATTAGAGAATCCACTATATGAATAAAGTAGTAGATAGTTTGTAGTTAGATTGACGACCTATGTAAATTATAACTTATAATCTTCATTCCCTCTATCTATATTATAAAAATTTAAATAAGGACACATTAAACTAGAATTCACACATGATGGTACATTCTGATTTCATTAGTGATGGTTGTTGGAAAGTGAAAAAAATGTGAGAAACATGAAAATAAAAATAAAAAATACAACATGTCACAATTTTTTAATCAAGTAATGTACTAATATATAGATATTAATTACTATAAAATATAATGAAAAAACATGAAATACATTATTACAATTCCATAAATTAGTTAATTCCCTCATAGGCATAAATTTATTGAATTATTATAATTGTGTTTAACTACTTTAATATAAGAGAATTTATACTTTGTGTTGGAATTATAGAAACATGATAATCTTCCTCTCAGGAGGAGGTGAAGAATATTCATGGAGAATATATATAGTGGCTGATTATTCTATGGTATCTTCTATTTTATCACTTCATAAGAAGAAAGAGATGCTCAAAGATAAAATAGATTATTTCTGCATTATTTTTGTGTAAACTAGAAAGGGAGTATTTCGTTTTTAGTAATATATTTAATTATTGAAGAATATTATTTAATTTTATCCATACATTTTGATAAGATATTATCCTTGAATCTCATTTTCTCATCCTTATCTGCAAGGTTCTCCTTGATCATCAAAATTTGGATGAATAGTATAGAGAACTCACTCATAAATAAGGCTGTCTATAATTCCCATAGAAAAATAATGTTTGGTGGATAAAAATTTCATCATAAATTATGGTGAAATTAAAAAAGGATAAGGTTTAGAATACCATGTAATTTTATATCCAATTGTATCATTAAAATTTATTTCAAATAGACAAATTATTTAGTTATAGGAAAATGAACATGTGGACATTTACTTCTCATGAGGAATGAAATTGGTTTTTATAGAATTGTAATAAATTAATGTGGATGAATTTATAACCTTCATGAATAATCAAAATTTAATATTATATTTCCATTTTACTTTATATGGATTTAATAAAATAAGTTATATATATATTAGAATTAATAAATTTTATAAATATTATAAGAAGTTGGATGAATTCACTAAGATGATAATAAAGGGTGATTTAATTGTCAGTAGTGTGAAGAAAAAAATTCCTAGAGTGGATTGATTTATCTTTGTAATGAGTGTTACAGAAACATTTATCTCAATGTCCAACTAGGAATAATGAAGCATTATTTCATATTTGGAAAACAATATTTCATAGTACATCATACCAAATTAATGGTTTAATAAATGTTGAATCACATATACCAATTGTAATTAATTTTGAATAAAAAATAAAGGAATCTCACTTGATTATTGAAAGATAATTTTTTTAATAAAATAGAATGTAGTGGAATTATTTATAACTAGAAAAGTGTTACTATATTTAATAATTTGACATAATAGGTATTCTAACAAACTAAATTTGTTGTTTTTTATAATAAACTTTTGAAATAAATTTATTTAGAGAATATTTTAGATTTAGTTCAACCAGGCCACATGAAATATTCTAAATCAAGTGGTATATTCATATACTTCATGGAATTCATTTAAAAAAATTGAAATGATAATTGAAGTAAATCAGTGCAGTGGTAAATATAGAGGAAACCCAAAGATATATTGTCATAGATCATCATGTCCACGTAATATTTGATTATACATGTGGAGTAAAGGTATTCCCAAACTCAGAATTACTTTTTTATATCAATATAAAGATGGTAGTAAAATAAATATCAATGCTGAGTCTTATATATATTATAAATTTTCTATAACTTCTTAAAAAACATGATTTTAATATTGTAGTTCTAAAAATAAACATTTTATAACTATATTTACCAATGGATTTCATATAAAATGAAATATTATTAGAATATTCATAGAAATAATCAAATATTTTTTTGAATCCCATTTCCTAAAAGATGACATTAGCTAAAAATGAACATGAAGAACTTAGTGAATCTCAGTTAAAAATCTTATAAGAAGTAAGGAAAATAATTTTTAATCATGGTTGATTATGTTTACATAAAGTAAGAACATATATTTAAGGAAAGTGGGATCCAAATTATATTCTATGGGTTAAATCTATAGATACACATGAGTTAGTATATGAGTGATGGACTCCACTAAGTATAGTGAGTAGAGTGGTTCCAGAGACACTAAGAATTCATAACTAAATATGTGTATTATGTTTACCATAATATGTGGAATATATATTATTATTTCATAATAAATATTCCTATAATGATGTAATGTATATATAAATTCAATTAATAGACTCGATGTATCATGATTTGGGGACTCCATATTTTTAATGTTTCAAAGACTTGATAATGATGATGAGTATTCAATAGAAACTGAACAGGGATGGTATAAGATGGGTTCTATAAGGAATGATTGGATATTGAATGGTTTAGTCAATGGAAAAATATATACACCAATCATCAGTAATAAAATTATTTTGACTTATTCTTCTCAAATCATACTTTTATTATCACAATATTGAGCTATTGATTGTAGAGACCACCTCATTCAGAGGAATCCTCATGGAAAATATCTATATGAAGTTACTATAAGGATAACCAATTGTATATTCCTATGAGGAACAACTATAAAGGTTGAGTGACATTAAGAAATACCAATAAGATATGAATATTACATAAGTTAATTTATGGATAATCATGAATAGTGGTCATATAATATTCATTTGGAAATAAATGAATGAAATGTGTCTCTAACAGGTTAATGGGAGCACTAAATTTTTTTCAATATTAGTATACTAATAACTTATAGAAGAAAAATGTTATGTCTTGGTAGTTTTTTGGGACTAAGGATTGAATTTATTTAAAAGAAGTCTTAAAGTATAGATCATGTTCTAAGGAGAATGATTTATAAAAATAGGTACATCGGTTTGTTGATCTAATGAAATAGGTAATGATTAAATAAATCATTTCATTTATTTATTATATTTTAATTAACGGAGACAATATTTCTAATAATGTATATGATAAATTTATTTTTATGGTTAAAAACATTGTTTTTGTAAAAAAAATAGTTTTATGAACTTTTGATGGAGAACCCATTTTAAATCTATTTTTTTACACTTTTATAAGTTATGTTTGAAAACAAAAATCTTTTGGAAGCGGGAAATAAAAATTTACTGCTATTGAATTTTTGATATTTTTATGATAATATTCATTTTTAATGAATAGTGAAAAAATTTACACTCTAATTCCAAACTGATTTTTTTTCTAATTTATTTTTATTGTTAGATTGTTATTTTGATTTTTTGTAAAGTATAATTATATTATTTTTTTATCGTTTAATACAATTGAGTTAATTTTATTAAAGTTCACATTGAAATTGGATATAAAAACTATGTGAACTTTTAAATGTTTTACTTTAAAAACTCATTTTTTATTCCGTCAATGAGATTAATTTTTATTAATATCTTCCAATCATGTGGTCCAAATTTGGAAAAATAGATTCCATATTTGTAATCAGAGGTTCCAAATTACGTAAATAATTATCTTTTATTTTTGGGCTTTATGAATAGTATCTTTAGTAATTATTTTTAATACCATGATTAAGGGTTAATCAGGTAATTAATGGTTAAAATAATTTTATAAATATTATAAAACACCCCTAACAGTTGTCATAATTTTATAGGATGACATATCTTAGACAAATAAAATCCTTGGGCCTAAATTTTGGTATTTGAAACCCACTTGGATGTGATTATGACATTTATAACATTTTATTTAAATTCAAGAAAAAGATGGCCTAATCACGTCAGTTATAAATAAAATTTTTTTTATATGGGGATAAATAAGTGACATATTATACTATAAATATTTTTTAGAAATAAAAAATGATTATCTACAACATGGTAAAATATTTAAAAATTTTAGGAAATAAATATTTAAATTAAATGGTGACAAAATCATAATGTAGAAATTTCTTAATTAATGAAGAATCAAATAAATGAACTTATAAATATTTAAATAAATATAATTTTACATAATATATTCCATAAAATAATTTTATGTAAGAATTTTAAATTTAATTGATGTGTCAAAAAAATTCGACTATATCATGAAGTAATGATATTTTTTAAAAAGTCAATAAATAAATAGTGTCAAAGTTGACATACATGGTATTTTAAAATATAAAATATTCTATTAAATGTTATAAAAAATATAAAAATATAATATTTTGTAAAAAAGTTTATATAAATGTAAAAATGTTATTAATGACTCGTTCATTGGTTGTTTTTCTTGTTATGTTAATTATTTTAACCCTCAAATTTTAAATTACTTGATAAAACAGAAAGTGTTAAAATGGGTTAAAAAATTGATAAGGATTAAAAAAATATTCATACTTGATTAATTTTTATTTTATGTTTTTATTTAGACCCGTTATCATCAAATATTGTAACTAAATCAAATTTGACCCATTTATAATAGAACATTAATTTATATTAATTTAATACTTTTAGTAATTCCAAGAGTGCCCCTTCCCTCTCCTATAAAAGGGATCCCATTCATATCTATCAAGTACAATAAAAACACTTTGGTTAGGCCCTGATCTACCCAAAAACTTTCCTTTAATCCTTCAATGAATTATATTCCCCTTATTTTTGTAATAACACCCTCTTTAGAGTTGTCAAGGTGTTAATAAAAGGTAACCATCTGAAGAAAACATATTGTTTTAAATAAAGTATTTCAGTTTTATTTCTTCTTCCACTTCCTTAAAATATTATTCAACCATGATGATATAATAAATCTATTATAATAAATATATTGATATGTTATTATTTTTATATCATCACCTAAATCCATCTCCACTTCCATAAAATGGGGCTGGAATTAACTTTTTTTGTGTACGTGTGAATTATCACCTCCAGGAACAGATATAATTCATTTTCCATGAACATCTCTCATAACTATTATAATGGTGGAATTACTTTTTATATTTTATATTAATTAGATTTTTATAATTACAAGATAATAATATATCATTTATGTTCTTACTTCCCATGCACATAAAAATGATAACATCGTTCATGTGTACGTTTGATCTATCACCTCCACAGAGTGATGTGATTCATTTTTATTCACGACAACACTTACATGATATATATAAGTATATTTAAATGATTAGTATGCTATTAATTATTTTATTATCATTTTGTAAAGATAAAATAATACTTACCTTATTTCTATAGTGATCAATGAAAAATGGAAAATATTACTCATGCGTACGTATGACCTATCGTCTCCATTATTATAACATTGTTCATTTTTCATAACCATACATAATTGTTTGATTTAAAAGTATAATTTATGTATACAAATGATAATGCTTTAATGAATATTATTCTATAGATTATAGACTTATAACCACATTGAAAATCGAAATCATACCAAGTTCATTTTAGACTAAAGTACTAAATATCGACAAAATGTACAACATGACCTTAAATAAATATGTAATTGTATTAAAATGGTGATAAGTGACTTAAAATGAATAAAAAATGAATTTTTTTTCAATCAAGTAAATAATTAACTTATTCTTATTATTCCAGATGATAAAAACATACTTGAGGAATTAGATTCAGGGAACGGGATTTTATCTCAATCTAATTTCATTAAGGCATTTCTTGATGATATAAACCTTTATTATTTTATTTGGTGTATATAAAGTACCTTTGACTCATCATGTAGTTAATTTATTTATTATAATGTTATTTTTATCAATTTTATTCTTCTATGGGGATTAAGATTTAATTGTTCAATGTGGTATGAGACACCTTGAATGTTTAAAGATTTAGTTATCACATCCTTTTATCCATGTCAATAATCATCATATTATTTTAAAATATTATTTATATGGATATGAAAGTAATATATAGGACATTTTATACCTATTTTTCATTTCAAACAATGGTTTTGAAAATTAATATTTTTTCATGTTTTATGCGGAACGTTATTATAAAAAACAAAAGGAATGTTCCTTTTACCATATAAGGCAACAACATCTTCTCTACCACCATGACCACTATTTGATATATGGATTACTCTATAAGACTTCATGTTTTTAAACGTAAAAGAAACACCTTTATTCCCATTTTTAGGTTTTTTGACATTGGAAATGTTTTTTTTAATTTAATGTTTATTTAATTATCTTGAAATGATTTATTTTGATTACAAATGAAATTTTATGAGTGAAATGCTGAAAATTGAAATCTTTTAGGTGTTATGATTACATAATGGAACATTTAAATTTTAAGGGTGGTTATGTGATAAACCAAAGATAGGTGGTTCCATGATAAACCAAGGATGAGTGGTTATGTTATAATATTCAATGCATTGGGTATGGAAGTCATTCATATGGCTATTCGATTTGTAAGAGTGATATGTATGGAATTAGACCACATGATTATTCTATTTATGTATGATCATGTCCCAAGTTAGCTTTATATGTTATATATTTTTTCTATGGGTTTTATAGTAATATATCAATTAAAGAAAACGTAACAAAATAGTTTATATTAAAAGGAATGTATTTTCGAATTCCTATGGGTGAAATGTATTACTTCATGGTAAAGTATTCACAGGTTTATATGTTTTCCCAAGACTAACAGTTTTCCTTCTTTGTGTATCCCTTACTAAGATTTTTATGCTCATCCCATGTTTTGAATTTTTATACAAAGGATTTAAAGGAGAATATATTCAAGGATGGGGTCAAAGAATAGTTATGATGATTAAACATGAAACAAAGCCTTGTTTCCTTTTTAATGTTTTTATTTTGTGAAAAAATTGATAGTGAGTAGAAGTACCTACAATATAACATTTGATTTCTTATGTATGAATTATGGCCTAATTATATAAATCTTTAAACTTGAAACTATACTCAATGTGAATTAATGTAAAATTATTTACCTAACTCATGATTATGTAATGTTTAAGGATATGGGCTTATAATTAGTATCATAAGACAATTTTGATAACCTTAGAAGTTAGGGTAATGTGAATAACTTAACTTGGAATATTTTACATTATAGTCAAGTTAAAATGTTATAGAATTTTAATACTGGCATGTTACTTGATCTAATATATGTTAGTTTAGAATGGATTTCTAAACAGGAAATAGTTAAGCTATGTCGGGAATGAATCGATCAGAAAACATCATTCCAAAACATCAACCTGAGATGGTTGAAATCAAAATTGAGCATTTTGTTTCAGTGATTGATCAACTAAATCATGTGAAAAATGGTGTTGGTTTTCATGAAAGAGATTAAGATGATCTACCATATGAGAATAATATTATAGTGGAGAATTTTATGAGACAATATCCCCCACAATTCAGTGGATCATATGACCTCCTGAAAATTGAATGATTGATTAAATACCTTGAAAATATATTTGATTTCTTCAGTTTTTTGGATCCCTAAATGATAACTATTATAATTTGTCATTTTTAAGGTGAAGCTGATCAGTGGAGGATAATGGTTAAAAATATTAGAGGTATTAAAGATATGGATGCCAAGGAATGGGATGATTTTATGAATATATTCCTTGAAAAATATTTTCCTAAAGCTATTCAACTTAGAATGAAAATTAAATTATTATAATTGAGACAAAAGGAGGAATATTTGGTGGCTCCATATGAAGAAAATTTCACCTGTTTGGAAAGGTACGTTCCAAATTTTAGAAGGGATCTTGATAGTAAGATAAATCATTTTTAATCAGGGCTAAATCCAAGATATCACAGGGAATTTGCTTCTTGTGAGCTCAAAGGCTATGAGAAACTTGTCTAATGTGATAAAAATATATAAATGGTGTTTTTTATGATCATGTGTTCTATGAGAGAACGAATAAGAAGAGGTCCAGTTGGAATACAATGGGAAATAATTCATCAAAGAAGTTTGGAGGTAAGAAAATTAAATTTCTATCTTGTGATAAGTGTGGTGAAAAGAATCCAGGATAATGCCTTTCAATTTTTGGAATGTGCTTCTGATGTGGTAAGATGGGTCATATTGCTGGTGACTGTAAGGGAGATGATCAGGAATGTAATGAAAGGTCAACGGTAAGAAGTATTAGTTGTAATGTGTTCAGGAATTATGCCAATGTGTGTCCAATGTAGATTATCCTAGGTGGAAACCAACAAGTTAGAAAGTATAAGGGTGTGTAAAAATCATTTTATACTACTATGGTTGATGAGGGACCATCAAATGAAGTGGTGAAATCTCTAGGTAGCTCAGTATTTTTTGAATATTGATTTGAGTTTTGGGTTCCATCAGCTGAAGGTGAAGGATGAAGACATTCCAAAGACAATATTCCGAATGAGATATGGGAATTATGATTTTATTGTTAAAGATAATGGTTTATCTAATTCACCTTATATATTTATGAATCTATTTTATAGCGTCTTTCATAAGTTTTTGGATTAGTTTTTGGTTGTGTTTATATATGATATTTTGGTATATTATAAAAGTTAGGCGGAACATGAAATTCACATAAGGATTGTTTTGAAAACCATAAAACCAAAAAAACTATGTGGAAATTTCAACAATAATTACTTTCAGTTGCAACAAATTTCTTTATTTTGTCATATTATTTCTAAGCATGGCTTAATTATTAACCCTTCTAAAACAAAAGTTATTGAATAGTGCCCAAGACCTACCAATATCATTATGATTCATATCTTTCTTGGATTAGTGGATTATTACCAACGATTTCTTGAAAAAATTTATTGGTTATGTATCCCACTAATTAAGTTAACATGTAAGGTAGTTAAGTTCATCTGAATAATATAATATAATTATTTTTTCAAGAAATAAAAAGAAGATCGGTAAATGCTCTAGTTTTGGACCAAGATTATAGAAATGGTGATTTTGTTATCTACAATGATGATTCATTGAAAGGACTTGGTTGTTTCCTATTACAAAATTATCAAGTAATTTATTATGCTTTACGTCAGTTGAAACCTCATTAGTTAAATTACCCCACACATGATTCGGAATTAGCTACTGTTTTTTTAATTAAAAATTTGGAGGCATCATTGGTATCGTGTAAAGTGTGAAATATATCCTAATCAAAAAATATTGAAATATGTATTCACTTAGAATAAATTAAACATGGGATAGAGGATATAGCTATAACTAATCAAGTATTATGATTGCATGATTCATTACCATCTAGGAAAAGGAAATAAAGTGGATGATTCTTTGAGTCAAAAAAGTAATGCTACATTAACCATGATACATTTCAAACATGATCCTCTGGTCAATGATTTAATTTTTTGTGGCTTGGTTTTTATTGGTGTAGGAAATTCATCTGTTTTGTTTTAGGTTTTAGTGAAATCATATCTATCAGAAAAAATTAAGAAATCATAGAAGGAAGATAGTGAGTTGAAGAAAAAGGGGGATTTTTTATAAAAGGGTAAGTTTCCTAAATTTAACATTGATAAATATTATGTTTTGAAGATTGGGAATAGATTATGTGCACCTTGTGATTCACAGTTGAAAAAATATGTGTTAAATAAAGCTCATAGTTCTCTATTTTCATATCATTTGAGAATCACTAAGAAGTACTAAGACCATCATGAGTATTACTGGTGGGATTGAATGAAAATTGATATGGATGATTTTATCCAGAGATGTTTGATATGTCAATAGGTTAAAGTAGAGTGGAAGTTACTAAAAGGGGTCCTTCAACCTTTTCCAATGCTAGAGTGGAAATGGGAAAATATATCTATGGACATCATAGTAGGATTACTGAATACTTCTCAAGGTAATAATGTGATATGGGTTATTTTTTATTGATTGACTAAATCTACTAATTTTTTTACTATTTGAGATACTTTGTCCCCAGATCAACTCTCTTGGTTGTATATTAAAAAGATTGTCATAATAGATGTTTTTATCCTATCTATTTTATCTGATCATGATCCTAGGATCACTTATATCTTTTGAAAAGGCTTTCAGAAGTTGTTGGTTAATGAATATAATTTTTGTATAGAATTTCATACTTAATCAGATGGGAAGTCAGAGTGAACAATTAATATATTGGATGATATGCTGCACTCCTATTCAATGGATTACTAGGTATTTTGGGATTGATATATTTATTTGGTTGAATTTTCTTATAATAATAAATTTTCATTCTAGTATATAAATGGAACCATTTGAGGCATTATATGGAAAGTGGTGTAGAACTCTAGATTTTTTGGATGAAGTATATGAAAGGAAGTTTATGGGACATAAAAGTTTAGAGGAAATGGAAGAGAAAGTTTAGTTGACTTAGAGACACATGAGGACATCCCATAGATGGCAGAAATGTTATTCGGATAACCAGAGGAAAGTTCATTCTTTTGAGGAAGATGATCATATTTTTTTCAAAGTGTATCCATCAAAAAGTGTAATGCGATTTGGAAAGAAGGGGAAGATGATCCCAAGGTCTATTGGACAGTATTAAATCCTTGAGAAAGTTGGATAATTTTACTTCAAAGTGTATTTACCTATAATTTTATCCCAAACACACAATATTTTTCTTGTTTCAATGTTAAGAAAGTATATGTCATATCCATCTATTGTTTTGAGTCCAAAAGTAGTTTATTTGGAAGAGAATATTTCTTATGAGGAAAATCCAGTCCAAATTCATGACCATATAGAGAATGTTTTTTTAAATAATGTGTTTCATTAGGTTAAAGTTTTGTGGAAAAACCATATGGTTGAAGATGCAACATGGGAACCTGAAAATGCTATAAAGGAAAAATGCCCACACTTGTTTGATAAGTGAAAAATATTATGAGGACACAATTTCCAAAAGGGGGAAGAATTTAAAAACCCATATAATAATAAAATAATCACTTTTAATTTATTAATTAGATATTAATTAACATTTAAAATATGTTCCATAACTTATATGATAAATCTAGTTTTATAATAAAAAACATTGTCTTTCTAAAAAAATGGTTTCACTGCCTTTTGATGAAAAACCAATTTTAAATATATTTTATGAAAGATTTAGAAGTTTTATTGGAAAAAATAAACTTCTTATTTGTATGTGTGACATAAAATTTTATTTTGGTTGATTTTTGTGAATTTTTATGATAAGATTCATTTTTTAATAAATAGTGAAAAATACTGCATTTTAATTCAAAAATACTTGTTTGTGTAATTTATTTCTATTTTTAGATTATCCTTTTACTTGGTTTTAAAGTATAATTAGATTAATTTTTTTTATCATTTAATCCAATTTAGTTCTTTGGAATCAAATTCACACTGAAATTTGATATAAAAACTATGTGAACTTTTGAACATTTTACTCTAAAAATTCGTTTTCTTATTTCGTTAATGGGATTATTTTTTATTAATTTCTTCCAATTCAGTGTTTTGAAATTGGGAAAATAGATTCTATATTTTTAATCAAAAGATCCAAATTATTTAAATAGTTTTCTTTTATTTTTGGGCTTTATGAATAGTAACATTGGTAATTATTTTTATTACCACGGTTAAGAGTAAATCAGATAATTAAAGGTTCAAATAATATTATAAATAGTATAAAACTACCATAAAACTTTTCCTAATATTATTTTATGAGTTATTTTGGACCAAAAAAACATTTTGGATGAATGATTTGTCTTTTGAAGCCACTTGGGATTGATTATGACATTTATAACATTTTATTTAAAGTAAAGACAATGATGTTATAATGTTGTCGCTATAACTAATTTTTTTAATATGGGGTTTTATAAGTGATAGATTTTACAATAAATAGTAATTATAAATATAAATTGATTAGAAATATCGTGGTAATTTATTTATCATTTTTAGGAAATAAATATTTAAATTAAATGATGACACAATAATGATACATTAATTCTGTAATTAATAAAAGAATAAAATAAATGACATTATAAATATTTAGATAAATATAATTTGAAATTATTTATGAAAAAAAATTATGGATGGATTTGAAAAGTTATTAATGTTTTCAAATAGTTGGTTCAACGATATCTTGAAGATATGGTTTTTTTAAAAAGGAAATAAATGAATAGTTTGAAAATGTACAGAAATGGTATTTTAAAATATAACATATTCTATAAAATGATATAAAATTTCTAAAAATATAAGATTAGTCAAAAAAGTTTAAATAATTATAAAAATTCCATTAATGACTCATTCATTGGTCTTTTGTCATTTTATGATAATTATTTTAAACATCAAAGTGTAAGTTACATCATAAAATGGTAGGAGTTAAAAGGGGTTAAAATAAAAAGATAAGGATTAAAAAAATATTCAATCTTATCTAATTTTTATTGGATGATTATATTTATATCCATTATAATTCTATAATCTAAATAAATAAATTTGGACCCATTTGGAATAGAAAATGGATTTATAATAATCTAATACTTTTTATAATTCCAAGAGTAGCCCTCCTCTCTCCAATAAGAGGGAAATCATTCATCTATATTCCTTAAACATAAAAAAACATTTGGTTAGGTCAATATCTTCCTAAAACCTTTCCTATAATCCCTCCCCACATTATTTAGGTCTTAGGTTCGGCAAAACACCCTTTGTATGGATGTTAAGGTGTTAATAAAAGGTGATTGTCCAAAGCAAAGGTGTCGTTTTTAATCAAGTATTTCTGTTTTATTTCGTCTTACACTTCCATCAAATATTCTTCAAACATGATGATATATTAACTATTTTATCATAAGAATACTCATATGTTATTATGTTTATATAATCACCTAAATCCATCTCTTCTTCCATCAAATTGGAAATGAATTAATCATTCGTGCATATGTGTGAATTGTCACCTCCACGAACCGATATAATTTATTTTCCATAACCATATCTCATGACTGGTTATAATGATGTAATTAAGGTTCATATGTAATATTAATGAAATATTAATAATTATAAGATAATTATATATGATTTATGTGCTTAATTTCCATGCACATAAAAATGATAGTGTTGTTCGTGCATACGTCTGAACTATCACCTCCATGAAGTGATGCAATTCGTTTTTATTCACTAAAAGATTTGTAAGATATATATATAAGTATATTTAAATGATTAATATGGTATTAATGATATTATTATAATTCTTAAAATATAAAATAATACTTACCTTCTTTTCATAATTATCAATCTAAAATGAAAAATGTCAATCATACGCACGTACGACCTACCATCTCCGTGATTATAAAATTGTTCATACTTCATAACCATACATAATAGTTAGTTTTAAAAATATATTTTATGTATAAAAATTATAATAACTTCATGAATATCATTATAGAGATTATGTACTTATGAAAACATTGAATGTTGACATCATACCATTTTTTTTGAAAAAGACAGATATCGTTAATGACGAAGGTCAGCAGATGTACAAGTGAAAAGCCATGAAAGAAAATTGTCCATCCAGAGATGGTTGGCATCGAATGGGCCTGAGGCTGCAAGTTGATGGGCCGCATTTTTTCCTTCCCTTTTGGTGAAGGAGAAGGTGAAAAATGAGAAGCATTGACGAAGTGTGAGAATTCTTCTGATGATGAGGCCAAATGACTGGAGTCCACCATCATTATGGTTAATAACATCGATTATGGTGAGGCAGTCAGACTCAATGTTGATATCAACCCACCATTGGTCTATAGCGAGCATCATTTCAACAAGGATGGTGGTGGCCTCAGCCACTGTAGGTTCCCAGAATGCATGGTGTGGTTCGTATTTTGCCGCAATGATTTTCTGTATATGGTTTCATGCCAGGAGGCCAAGGGAAACAAGCCCATCCTTGGGGAGAGATGCGTCCATGTTGATCTTAAGAATCCCTTCCATTGGAGGATTCCAATTAGAGGGGTATGAGGGGGTAACACCTGGCGTATAATGTCCATTGTGGTCCTTCCAACCCTCAATCCATGAGGTGGCCCGTTCAATCCAAAAATTCGGAGGTTTATGAAAGTGATGAAAAATAGCATCATTACGCCGGACCCAAATGATCCAGGCCAGGGTGAAAAGTGAGCATGCGTTAGCCGGTGAGAGGGAGGAGCACCAATGCATCAGAAGATCGGTTAGGTCGGAGACTGTGGCCAATGGTGTGCCTGGAGCCGGACCCCATTTATTCCAAATTTCCCTAGCTCCTGGGCAGTGAATGATGGCGTGCAAAGGGGTGCGCCTGGAGCTGGACCCCATTTATGTAATTATTATAACATGGTGATAAGTGATATAAAATTAATTATAAACATGAAAAATATTATCAATAACTTAGAAAATTAACTTAAGTGAATTTTGTGTGAAAATAAAGAATATCATTGACAAATCAGACTTGGGGTATGCGATTTCATCTCTATATCCTTTCATTGAGGCACTACTTGATGATATACACATTTATTATCTTATTTGGTGTATATAAATTACCATTGACTCATCGTGTCATTAAATTATTTATTATCATGTAATTTAATTTTTTTAAAATGTTATTCTTTTATGGTGATTAATATTTAAATGCCCAAAGTGGTATGAGGCACCTTGAATTTTTAAATATTTAATTATCACATTCTTTATCCATGTCAATATTCTTGATATTATTTTACATAATTATTTATATCAATATAAACGTAATATAAAGGTCATTCTCCATATTTTTTTCATTTCATTAAAAGGTTTTTAAATGTAATTTATTTACATGTTTTATATAGAACATTTTGACAAACGACATAAGGAATGTTATTTTTATCATATACAACGACAATGTATTCTCCATCACCATGAATAATATTCGATATACGGATTACTCTATAAGACCTAATGTTTTAAAAATTAAATGAAACCCCGTTAATAAATTTTATGGGTATTTTGATATTAGAAATGGTTTTTGAAATGGAGTTATATTTTTAATACCTTGAAATGATTTCTTTTGATTGAAAATGAAATTTTATGAGTGAAATTATAAAAATGGAAAAATTTAATATGTTAGGATTATATAATGGTACATGGGAATTTGATGGGTGATTATGTGAAAAACTAAATATGGGTGCTTCTATGATAAACTATGTATGGGTTATTATGTTATAACCTCTAATGAATTTGGTATGAAAGTCGTCTGTATGGTTATTCGATTTGTAAGAGTGATATTTATGGAAGTCAACCACATGGTTGTTCGATTTAAGTATGATTATATCTCAAGTTACCTTTATATGTTATATACTCATTCGATGAGTTTTATGTTAATCTCTTCATTATATAAAAGGTGATAAATTTATTTATATTCAATGGAATGTATTCTCTACTTTTAAGGGTGAAATGTATTACTTTATGATAAAGTATTCACGAGATTACATGTTTTCACAAGAATAAAAATTTTCCTTCATAGTGAATACCATACTGATATTGTTATTCTCATCCCATGTTTTAAAAAAAATCATAGGATTTAAATGGTAATAGAGTCAAATATGGGGTCAACGAAAAGTTATGATGATTAAACATGAAATGAAACCATGTTTCATTTTTAATTTTTGTATTTTGTGAATGAAATGGATAGTGAGTAGAAGTGTCCACATTATATCATTTGAATTTTTATGTATGAATTATGGAATAATTGTATAAATATATAAACATTATAGGATCCGTAATGAGAAATAAAGTTAAATTCATGACTTAACTCAGGATTTTGTAATGTTTAAGGCTAGGGCATTATAATTGGTATCACGAGATGGTTTTAATAACTTTAGAGGTTAGGGTAATGTTAATAATTGAACATGAAATATTTTACTTCATGATCAAGTTAAAATGTTATAGAATTTGAATATTACCTTGTTCCTTGGTCTAAGAAATGTTCATTCAGAATAGTATTACACTGAGGAAATATTTAAGCTATGTTGGGAAGGAATCAAGAGGAAAACATCCTTCATAATCAACATCCCAGGATATTAAAAATTGGAACTGAGAGGTTTTTTATAGTGATGGATCATTTTAATCAAGTGATAAATGGTGGTGGTGTTCATGAAAGAGAGTAACCTGATCTACCATAGAAGAACATGAAAATAATGAAGAATTTTTTGAGACAACATCCCCCATCAATCAGAGAATCATCTAATCCCATGAAAACTAAAGGATGGATTAAATACCTAGAAAATATATTTGATATGATGGGTTGTTTGGATCACCAAATGGTAAGTATTTCAATTTATCATTTTGATGGTGAAGCCGATTGGTGGTGGAAAATGGTTACAAATATCATATGTAGTGAAGAAATTGATGCCAAGGAATGGGATGAATTTAAGAGTATCAACTTTGAGAAATATTTTCCAAAATGTATTAGACTTAGGATTGAAAATAAATTCATGTAATTGAGACAAAAGCATGAAGATTATATGGCTTTATATGAAGATAATTTCACCCGTTTGGCAAGGTATGTTCCAAATTTTATCTAGGATCTTCATAGTAAGATAAATTTATTTTACACAGGGATGAAGCTAACATATCAAATGGAATTAGCTTCATGTGAGTTCAAAATCTATGATAAACTTGTCTAATGTGATAACAAGGTAGAAATAGAGTTTTCTGATGATCAGGTGTTCCATGATAGAAATAAAAGAAGAGGTCCAGTTGGGAGGCAATGGGAAATCATTCATCAAAGAAGTTTAGTGGTAATAAAACTAAATTTCCATCTTCTAAGATGTGTGTGTAAAAACTATCCAAGATAATGTCTTTCAATGTTTGGAAAGTACCTCTGAAATGGTAAGATGGGTCATTATTTTCATGACTATATGGGAGATGATATAAAAAGTAATGAAAATTCAGTGGTAATATTTTTTAGTTGCAATGTGTTAGGGAATTATGCCAATGTGTGTCCAAAGTAGATTACCCCAGGTGGAAACCAACAAGTTAGAAAGTAGAATGGCATGGAAAAATAATTTTCTTCTACTACGGTTGATATGGTAACATCAAATGAAGTGGCGAGAACTCCAGGTAGATCAGTATTTTTTGAATATTGATTTCAGGTCTGGGAACCATCAGCTAAAGGTGAAGGAGGAATACATTCCACATATAGTGTTTTTAATGAGATATGTTCATTATGAGTTTATAGTTATGGACTTTGGTTTATATAATGCACCCGATATATTTATGAATCTTGTGAATGGAGTCTTTCAAAATTTGTTGGATCAGTTTTTGGTTGTGTTTATATATTATATTTTGGTATATTATAAAATTCATGAGGAACATAAAATTCACTTAAGGATTGTTTTGAAAACCTTAAAAAAATAAACCATGTGAAAATTTCAATTAGTGTGAATTTTGGTTGCAAAAAATTTCTTTCCTCGGTCATATTGTTTCTAAAGATGGAATAATTGTTGAACCTTCTAAAATAAAAGTTCTTGAAGAGTGTCCAAGACCTACCAATATCATAGGAAATCATTGTTTTCTTAGATTGAAGGGTTAATATGGATAGTTTGTTGAATACATTTCTCAGTTATGTAGCCTACTAGTTAAGTTAACTCATAAGGGATTTATGTTCATCTAGACAATAGAATGTAATGATTATTTTTAGGAACAAAAAAAATTGGTAAATGCTCCATTTTTTTATCTTCTTTCCAGAAATATTTAATTTTTTATCTATAGTGATGCTTTATTGAAAGGACTTGGTTGTGTTCTAATGAAAAAATGCTTAGGTAATTTCTTATTCTTGACATTAGTTAAAAACTATTGAGTTAAATTACCCTACACATGATTTGGAATTAAATAATATTTTTTTCATTAAAAACATTGAGGCATCATTTTTATGGTGTAAAGTGTGAAATATATACTGATCACAAAAGTTTGAAATATATATTCACTCAGAATAAATTGAACATGAGACAGAGGAGATGGTTGGAACTAATCAAGGATTATTATTTCATGATTCTTTACCATCTAGGAAAATGAAATAAAGTGGATTATGCTTTGAGTGGAAAATGCAATTATAAATTAACCATTCTATTTTTAGAAGGTGATCCTATGGTAGATAATTTGATGAATTTTGGATTGGATGTTGTTGGCATAAAAAATGCACCTATTTTATTTCAGGTGTTAGTGAAATCATCTATATCAGATAGAATTAAGAAATTATATATGGAAGATAGTGAGTTGAAGACAAAGTTATAATTGGTTCAGAAGATTAAGTTTCATGAATTTAACCATGATAAAGATTGTGTTTTGAGGCTTGGGAATGGATTATGTGTTCCTTGTGATTCACAAGTCAAGAAAGATATGTTAAATAAATCTCATAGTTCTCCTTTCTAAGTTCATCTAGGTAGTACTAAGATGTACATAGTCCTTTAGAAGTATTATCGGTGGGATGTAATGAAAAGAGATATGGATAATTTTACCAATAGATGTTTGAAATTTCAATAGGTTAAAGTAGATTGGAAGTTACCGAAATGGATGCTTCAGTCTTTTCCAGTTCTAGAGTAGAAATGGGAATATATATATATATGGACATCAAAGTAGGATTACCAAAGACTTATATCAAGGTAAAAATATGACCTAGGTTATTTTTGATTGATTGACTAAATATGCTCATTTTCATCCTATTCAAGATACTTTGTCCCTAGATCAACTCTCTCAGTTGTATATTAATGAGATAGTCATGTTACATGGAGTTACCCTATCCATTTAATCTGATCATGATCTCAGGTTCACTTGTAACTTTTTTAATTTACTTTAGAAGTTATTGGGTAACGAATTAAATTTCAGTACTACTTTTCAACCTCAATGAAATGGGAAGTCAGAGTGAAACATTCAGATTTTGGATGATATTATATGTTCTTGTTAAATGTGTTTCTAGGGAATTTTGGATAAACATATTTATTTGGCTGTTTTTTCTTATAATAACAGCTTTCATTCAAGTGTACAAATGGAACCATTTGACGCATTATATTGGAAGTGGTTTCGAACACTAAAATTTTGCAATTAAGTAGGTGAAAGGAAGTTGATGAGACCAAAATTGGTAGATAACATGGTAGATAAAGTTAAATAGAGTCAGAGACACATGAGGATACCCTACAAAATATAATTTTTTTTGCGGATAACCAGAGGAGAGATCTTTCTTTCGAGTTACGTGATCAAGTTTTATCAAAGTGTCTCCATCAAAAAGTGTGATGTAATTTGGTAGGAAGGGAAATATGAGTCCAAGGTTCATTGGACCCTATTAAATCCTTGATAAAGCTAGATTAGATTCTTATAGAGTGGATTTACCTATGATTTTATCCCAAGTAGACAATATTTTTCATGTTTCAATGTTAAGAATGTATATGCTGGATTTATCTCATGTTTTGAGTCCAGAAGTAGTTTAGTTAGAAGAGAATATTTCTTATGAGGAAAATCCATCCCTGATTCTTGACCATAGAGAGAAACTATTTTGGAATGAAGTGTTTCATTTGGTTAAGGTTTTTTTGAAGAAACCATATGGTTGAATATGCAACATGTGAATCTAAAAATATTATGAAGGAAAAATACCCACAATTGTTTGATAGGTGAATAAAATTGTGATGACACAATTTCCTAAAGGGAGAAAAATGTAACAACCTAGTTAATGATAAAATAATTATTTTTCATTTATTAATTATATATATTAATTAATATATAAAATATGTTCAATAACATATATGATAAATCTAGTTTTATGCGTAAAAACATTGTTTTTCAAAAAAAACAAATTTACCACCTTTTAAAACAAACCCCATTTTTAATATATTTTATGAAAAATTTATAAGTTCTATTTGAAAAAATAAACTTCTTATTTGGATGTGGTACATCAAAATTTACTTTGGTTGAATATTTGGTATTTTTATGATAACATCCATTATTAATGAATACTAAAAAATACTACATTTTAATTCTAAACTACTTTTTTTCTCTAATTTATTTCTATTGATTGATTACTATTTTACTTGGTTTTATAGTATAATTAGATTAATTTTTTATCATTTATTCCAATTTAGTTCATTGGAAGCAATTTCACACTGAAATTAGATATAAAAACTATGTGATCTTCTGAACCATTTACTCTAAAAACCATTTTCTTTTTCCATCATTTGGATTAATTTTTATTAACTTCATATAATTATGTGTTTTGAATTTGTAAAAATCAATTCCATATTTTTAATTAAAAGTTTTAAATTATCTAAATAGGTCCCTTTTATTTTTGGGTTTTATGAATAGTAACTTAAGTAATTATTTGTATTACCATGGTTTAGGGTAAATCAGGAAATTAAAGGTTAAAATAATATTATAAATATTTAAAACTACCCTAGAATATGTACTAATATTATATTATGAGTTATTTTTGACCAATAAAATCCTTGGGCTGAATTTGTTTCCTTTGGAAGACACTTGGGAGTGATTATGACATTTATAACATTTGATATAAAGTAATGATGATTATTTCATAATCCTATAACTTACAACTAAAGAAATTTTAATATGGGGTCATATAAGTGATATCTTTGACTATAAATAATAATTAGATAGAAAAAGTGATTATAAATATCATTGTAATTTATTTTTAATTTTTATGAAATAAATATTTAAATTAAATAGTGACACAATGATGATGCATTAATTCCTTAATTAATGAAAGAATCAAATAAATGACTTTATAAATATTTAAATAAATATAATTTTACATTATTTATTCTTTAAAATAATTTTATGGATGAATTTGAAATATTTATGATGTGTTCAAATAGTTTGTTTGACTATATCTTGAAGTTATGAATTTTTTTAAAAAGTAAATAAACGAATAGGTTGAAAATTGGAACAAATGGTTTTTTTAAAAAAATATCCTATTAAATGTTTTAAAATTTCTAAAATTATAAGATTCATCAAAAGTTTTGAAATAAGTATAAATATGTCATTAAGGACTCATTAATTTGTCTTTTTTAATGTTATGGTATTTATTTTAAATATAAAAGTGTAAGTTACATCATAAAATCGAAGGAGTTAGAAGTGGTTAAAAAAGAAAAGGATTAAAAAAATATTAAAACTTTTATAATTTTCATTGGATGATTATATTTATATCCATTATCATCCTATAATGTAACTAAATATGTAATATCTTGTAAATTAGCTATAATTTTTTTAATTATATGGAATTATTCTAAGACCACCTGCTCTGACGACACGTGATTCAGAGGCCTGGAGATCCCGGAATGAAATTTTGATGTTTTTTTAGGTACATTAAATAATAGTGCAAGTGGGTTTTTCTAAATTTTGAACCGATGCTAGGATAAAAAATATGAGGGAACTATTGAACCCAAAATCATTGAATCCATCTATAATGGGCTTAACTTTGGCTGATATGTGCTAAAAGAAAAAGTTTATTTTCAGACTTTTCAGAAAATAATAAAATAACTTCAAAAAAACTTATTTTATTTATTTTTCCAACCGACGATTGGAGACATGGTGAAGATGCGGTGTAGTGATGAGGAATCGACAAGGTTCATTAATGAGTCTCATTAATGTCCCATATCAGATAACATAATGATGAAATAAAGGAAGTGTAACATCGTAACGTCATGATGTCACAGTGTGACTGAAACACTGCAAAGTGTTTCCTTTTAATTGTTTGACACATTGGGGGAATGGGGATTAATACTTGGAGATTCTCTAATGAACCTCCAATGTTATTCCTCTCTAATGAAGAATGACACACTGGAGGATCATCATTGACTTTGACACACCTTGAAGAACGGAGCCACAAGCGACGAGTGATGTCGACATGTTGAAACCTTGAGGAAGAAATGATAAGGATTCGTAAATCAAATAGGTAGGGGTATTTTTTTAATGTTATTCCCCATCCTTTTCAGGAAATGAAAAATTAGTATCATCCCATGAATAGGTTGAACCGTGAATCATAAATTTATGCGGGAGGGTATCTTTTCTTGGGATTTTCGTCATTCGGGATTGAAATTATCACTTATTAATTGAACTGTAACCCCCTGACCTCCCATGCTCTTGAACCTATAATGTGGAGGGTGTGGGTCGACACAAACAAGGCCCGAGAACCTCCTCTGTGTGCGTTCATTGTGGCTGTATCATCAAAGTGGTGGCAAGAGAAATCTGGGGCCAATGTAGGGATGGCGATGACCCCGGAAGCCCGTAGGCGTAGAAAGATCAGAAAACGGACCAGCAGAGAAACTCTAGAGGCCCACGGAAGGTGCCCCCAGCATTGTGGTGCCGAAAACTAGTGGTGGTGGTCGGTCCATTCTGGTCACGGGGAGGGGTTGGCATCAACTGGTGTCACATCGACAGGAGGCCACGGCCGGCTGGTCGTGATAGTCATGGGGTGACGCGGTGCTAGGCGGACATCGCGTGGAGGGACAGCCAATGTCCAGGCCATCTGACTATTTCAGAGAGCCTTGGTCACTCGACCACAATAGAAGAAAGGCCTTGCACGTCTGTGGGGCCAGCGGGGACCGGAAGCGGTAGCTAGCTGCGTCCTGGCTAGGCGACGCACCACTGGCCCGCACCGCACAACCGGGCTTTAGACTGGCAGGCCACGCCCCCAGATAGTGGGCCAAAACCACACCGGTGAGCTAGAAACGCAGCCTAGTGGGCCGGATCCGCACCGATAGTCTAGACTCGTGTCCTTCGGGTCGGGCCGAACAAGACTAGGTCACCAGGTGACTCAGTAGACTGGACCCTCAGTCAAACCGGGCCATGTCCAGTGAGGCCCATTGGACTGGCTAGATTGGACTAACCCAGACTCAAACCAGGTCAGGTCGAGTCGGTTGAATTAAACAGGGGTACATGGGACACCCGGGCTGGGTTTGTTCGAGTCGGTCGTACCGGGTCGGATCGGGCCCAGACACAACTATCCCCTATTTACTAAATTGCTAATAACTTTCAAACCAGGTGTCCGATTAATGAGACGTTTGTGGAATTCAGGTTCTCTTTACGAGACATATATTTTTGGAATTCCCCAAGGAGGTTTTCATGTAATTTGAGATGTGATGAATGTCTTGAGGAGCGGTTCTCCCAGGCGTGCTATGTACAGAACCCTACGATTGGCTGAGACCTGAGGACTGTCAACTTTTGACTCTATGAGACTCGACTATGGCCCAATGGGAAGCACTTATATGTGACTTTGCAGGCCCATTGTGGGAAGCAATTTTGTCTGACTTTACAGGCTTATAGTACGTGACGAGGAGGAGTACATCAATTGGCCAAGATTAGTGGGAATCACATATGTATGACTCTGCAGAACCACTGTAAGAGATGAGGATGTGTACCTAAGTTTTCCAAGGACAGTGGGATGTAATTTTGAATGAATTGGTAGGCCCACTTTACTCAATATAGGAGGAGTTATCTAGTAGATGAGGTGTTTGATGATGTGACAAATGATTCTTCTATTACTTCCCTAAATGTATACCTAATGTGAGCTGTCTTGTTATTCGTGCCTTAATTTAAGGATTGTTGTGTGGTAATTCATTTTTTTTGGGGTACCTACTGAGTACTTTGTTACTCACCCCTACACCGGCTTCGCTCACACATGTTGTCTCTGGTACAGACAATCGGCATTTTGATAGGGACATTAGTGGAATAGGACGTAGAGGTGCTCAGGGAGACAGGACTGACAGATGCTACGATGGTGGAATTGGTGACCTAGGACTAGGCAGGGCCTAGTAGGATCAGGTGGAAATGATGTTCTACTTTGGCTTCCAGTAGCTACACTACTCTCACGATCAGGTGGGGTTTTCTGCATATGGCCTCCAAAGTTTCTTTTTTTGTACTTTGTGATTTTCATTTCTTTTGTTGGGTTTGTATTCTGACCCACTTATATTAGTTGTACTTTTATAAAACATTATTTTATTGATAATTTTTTCATTTTCAACGTGTGGGACTTGGTTGGGTGTGTGTGTTCATATAGGTACATAATAAAATGCCCCCCACTTGTAGGTTGACGCCTTCAACACTAGTCTCTAGCCCCTACCCATTGGGAGCCAGGCATGGGGTATTCACGCCATGGGCCCCGGGGGACGGGTCATGAAAAAGTGGTATTAAAGTGAGGTTGGTCCTTACAAAAATATTGAGAGTCTATTGTTTTGTTTTGGGGCAAAAATGGTAAGTGTTGCGAGTTCAACTTTTAGATTTGGGGAGTCTAGTGATGGTGCGGCGGCTGACGTACCCATACACCAGGACCTTGAATTATGCTTTTCGGCTCAATACATTAAAGAATTGGTTGCATAAGTGTATTATTATGTTATTTTTAATAAAATTTATCTCACTAGGTATAACCTTATGACCACGATACATCTTGATCTATCCCAGTATGCCTTCATGTGGATGACCAATCAGGATCCGGATATGAGGTCGTTAGGATAGACCACCTTGAAATGATGCATCAGTTCGAGGACTAGTTCTAGAGATGGCCCCACCGGGTGGTGCACCAATTCTATAACCACCTGATGTTTAGAATCTACTGTCGACGGTTCCGATAGAGAACTTGCACATACTCAGTGCCCTACACGAGTTTCAGATATAGAGACCTCCCAGGTTAAGGGGAGAGATAGATCCCCAGGTCACTAAGGACTGGCTGGATGTAGTGAAGCAGGTCTTCTGCATAGTGAGGACACTACCTGACCAGATGGAGATCTTAGAATTGAGGCTTCTATAGTGATCGATAGGGAGATGGTGGATCTTGACCACCCAGACGTATGATGAGGCGACCCTCACCTAGGAAAACTTTTAGTGGCTTTTCTAGGAGGAGATTCTCCCGGCAACCGTGCACTTTGTGTGCATTCAAGAGCTACTTCACCTTCACCATGGTATCATGATGATGGATGAGTACTCAGTGAGGTTCACAGAGCTTTTTCTCTACTCCAACGACATGGTGTGAGACCCTTTCTTCAGGTATCAAGACTTTAAGCAGGGACTCAATTGGGAGATCATCACATCGGTGTTGTCTCTTAACATCCATGCCCAGGTCGGGGTGCTGGAGTGAGCACTTCTTGTGGAGGGATTTTTGGTGGAGTAGGTGTTGATGACTAGTGCTACCCATAAACCCCAGGTGGTGAAGTCTTCAGTAAGAAATTGGTAGCATATGCGAGGGACCAAGAAGGATAGGTCTTTCAGAGGATGTCCCCATGACTCAGGGTCGATAGTATGGGGATCCCAGTCCAGAGGGAGTCAGTCGGGAGCTAGGTAGTGCTTCACATGCAGGGGGCAGTGACACATGGCTCGTGACTGCCCAACCTGCCATATAGAGGACCAGCAGACGGTTGAGGGGCCTCCAAGACAACGTTAGTGGTTCGAGCGAGGAGGTCCACATGGTAGTGGATGTGGCAGGGGAGTAGGATGAGCAGCTAGATGTGGGTTTCAGTTTGAGGTGTTACTGCCACCACCCCTAGGTGGTCGACCCCAACCTCAGGGAGTAGGCAGACATGGGTGAGCATAGCTTCAGGAAGTAGGGGCTTATGACCAAGATTCTCTAGAGATGATCTAAGCTATGATATATGCCTTCTCCACCCTAGCTGTAGTACTTATAGAGAGAGGTGCTAGTAACTCCATTCATTCCATGGATCTCAGTTGGAGCTTAGAGATTTTGATGGTGCCATTAGCTTGATATTTACTACTAGAGACTCCTACTGGAAGATATTTTATTATAAAACACTAGTGATAGAAATGTGAGCTTAATCTAGGAGGTGAGATCTTTGTATGGTATCTCCTAGTAATAGCGTTGAGGCCTTGCAATGTCATCATGGGTATGGACTGGCTATCCATAGTCTATGCTCAGATCTACTGTTTTAGGTGTACAGTGTCGTGTGTCTATGGAGATGGAACTAGGTTTTCCTTCATCGGTGAGAAGGAAACCCTTGCACCATAGGACATACTTTCTCAGAGTAGGGTGCAGCTGATCACTCACCAGTTTGCTAGCCTCACCCTCGGTGCAGTGGATGAGAGGAGTGCAATATTTCATGTAGTGGTGGATGAGTATGAGGATGTTCTTCTTCAAGATGTCCTAGGAATACCCCATCATAGGTAGGTAGAATTTTTCATCGACCTGTACCCCAGGAAGACAAAAATATCCACACTGGAAATTTGGATGGATCCCTTGGAGCTTCACAAGCTGAGGGTATAGCTAGAGGAATTGCAGTAGAAGGAGTTCGTAAGGCCCAACATTTCACCATGGGCAACCCCGATTCTTTTTTCCAAGAAGTTAGATGAGAGTTTGAGGTTGTTCATGGAATTTAGGTGCCTGAACTAGGCGACCCTGAAGAACAAGTATCCACATCCAAGTATCAATGACCTCTTCAACTAGCTGAAGAGAGCCAGGTGGTTATCAAAGATAGAACTCAGATCGGGCTATTACTAGCTTGGAGTACGGCATGGGGATTTATTGAATACAACCATCAGGTGTTGATATGAACACTATGAGTTCCTGGTGATGCCTTTTGGCATGACCAACACCCCAATAGTGTTCATGGGACTCATGAAAAAGATCTTCGAGCCTTACCTCAAGAGGTTTGAAGTGGTCTTCATTGATTACATCTTGGTGTACTCAGTGTCAGAGGAAGAGAACACTACACAACTGTGGATAGTACTAGATATACTATGAGAGAACCAGATTAATGGTAAGATCTCGAAGTGTCATTTTTGGATATGTTAGGTCCACTTCTTAGGACACATCATCTCAAAGGCTGGAGTTACAGTGGATCCAGTGAAGATAGAGGCGATGCACTCTTGGTAGATGCCCAACAGCGTGAATGAGGTGCGGAGGTTCTTAAGGTTGGATGCTTATAATCAAATGTTCACGTATGACTTTTATAGAGTATCAGAACCTTATCGGATTTGACACAGAAGGGATGACCCTTTGTGTAGATAGAGAAATGTCAGCAGAGTTTCCAGAATCTGAGGCAGAGACTGACTGGTGCCCCCATCATGAGACTACCATAGGTGGGCGTTGGGTATATAGTTTACCGCGATCCATCAGGGACCATACTGGGTTGTGTCCTAATGCAGGAGTGAGAATTGATCACCTATGGCTCACACTAGTTGAGGAAACATGATAAGAATTATGTTACCCATGACCTGGAGTTAGCAGTAGTGGTCTTTGACTTGAAGACATGGTGGAACTACTTGATGTGCGAGCAGTTTATGGTTTACTCCGACAATAAGAGTCTCAGGTATATCTCCTCCCACAAGGACCTAAACCTAAGATAGTGGAGATGGATAGAGTTCCTCCAGGACTATGAATTTGAGATAGTCTATACTTCTAGAAAGGGGAACATGGTGGCAGACACGCTCAACAGGAGGACCGGTTTGCAACTATTGAGTGACATGACAAAGTAGTTGGTTGTGAAGCAAATATCCTTCACAGATGACAGAGAAGCTACTTACCTTAAGTCGATGACTATTACTTCCCCACTCATATAGAGAGTCAGGGAGGCACAATTGGTGGATATTTACTGTGAGGCCCAATGTGCTCAGTTATCCTCAAGATGGACTCCTGATAGATTTTTGATAGATGCGGAAAACGTCATCCTTTTTATAGGGTGCACAGTAGTTCCAATGAAGTTGTGGGAGGTGGTTTTGAGGTAGTTCCAAACATCCCCCTTGGTGGTACATCCTAGAGTGGAGAAGATGTACTTAGACCTCCAATGTTAGTACTGGTGGTCGGGGATAAAGAAAGTGGTGGTCATGTTTGTTTCACGGTGCCTCACTTGTTAGCAAGTGAAGGCCGAGCATCGGGTTCTAGTAGGCTTGGACCAACCACTCAAGGTACCAGAGTGGAAATGGGATGATTTCTTGATGGAATTTGTGAGGGGGTTAACATGAACATCCAGAGGCCATGACTCTATTTGGGTGATCGTTGATCGACTCACCAAGTTGACTCACTTCCTACCCATCTGGGAGTAGGGACCGGTAGAGGTTTTGTAAATCCTCTAGGTCTATAAGACACTACAGATTCATGGGGTGCCTTCAATGATCCTCTCAAACTGTGATGAAAGCTTTAAATCCCATCTGTGGAAGGGATTACAGGAGGCATTCAGGACTCAATTGCGCTTAAGCATAGCTTTTCATCGCCATATGGATAGTCAGACAGAGCGAACCACAAAGAACTTGGAGAACATGCTTCGTGCTTCCATGTTTGACTTTGGTCATAGTTAGGAGGAAAATCTTCCTTTGGTGGAGTTCGCATAAAACAAAAGATATCACTCCACCTTTGGCAAGACACTATTTGAGGCTTTGTATGTCCAGCCTTGCAGATCACCCATATGATGGAAAACCCAGCGGAGTCAGTATTTATGGGTCCATAGTTGGTACGAGCTACCATAGAGAATGTGAAAATCATCCAAGTGTGAATGACTACTCTACAGAATAGGTATAAGTCTTATGCCGATAGTATACATAGACTCTTGGAGTTTTAGGAGGGTGATCATGTGTTCCTTCGGGTCTCACCTCAACAAGGAATGCATAGATTTGGATGGGGAGAAAAGCTATATCTAAGTTTCATCAAACCTTTTCATATCTTGAGAAGAGTTGGAAAGGTAGTGTACCTCTTATCTCTCCCACCAAAGATGCACTGAGTTCATGATGTTTTCCACATGTCGTAGTTGAGGAGGTACATGCATGATCCATCACACGTCATCGACTGAGGCGAGATTGATATTGATGATGGGGTGACATTTGAAGAGTTCCCAGTGGATATAGAGGATCTACATGAGTGGTTCCTACATGGGTGGTCGATTCCTCTGGTGTAATTTTGGTGGCCACATGAGAATCTCTAGGAGAGCACATAGGAGCGGGAGGCTCAAATTCGTGCTCATTACTCCCATCTGTTTGATTTGTTTTTGTTTTGTCTTTTAAGTACATAAAACCTTAAGGTGGGGAGAATGTAATGTCTTGGAAATTCAGTGTAATTTTTTTTAATTATATGGAATTATTCCGATACCACATGCTCTAACAACAAGTTATTCTGAGTCCTAGAGAGCCCAAAACAGAATTTTGAAGTTTTTTTAGGTACGTCCAGTAAACATACGAGCATGTTTTTCTAACTTTTGAACTAGTTCATGGATAAAAATCTGATGGCACCATTGAACTCAGAATTTCAAGATTCTCCAACAATTCACTTAACCTCAGCTTTCAAGGAATGAACAAAAAAAATTTATTTTCATACTTTTTAGAAAATAATAATATAACATCAAAAAAATTTATTTTATTTATTTTTCCAACCAACGAGAGGTGATAGAGTGACACTACAGTGAAGCAACTAGGAGATTTAATGAATCTCATTAATGGAATGTATCGCAAAACGTAATGATGAAATGAAGGAAGCATAATAATGATGTTGTTTTATAAATGAAATTGCACAAAGAAGTGACATCACAGTGTAACTGAAACACTAAAATGTATTTCCTTTTAATTGTTTGATGCATTGGGGGAACAAGGATTAAACCTTGGTGATTCTCTAAATAACCTCTAATGGTCTTCCTATCCAATGAATAATGAGACAACGATGGATCATCACTATCTTTGACACACCTTGAAGAATGTGGCTGGAAGTGATGAGTGACATCGACATCTTGAAGCATCGAGGATGAAACGTTGTGGCTTTGAGCGTCAATGAGGTAGGGGTTATTTTTATTCAAATTTATTCTCGTCTTTTTCTAGAAAAGAAGAATGCAGATCAACCCATGAAAGGATGATCTCTGAATCATACGTTTATGTGGGAGGGTAGCTTTTTTGGGGGATTTTATTCATCTGAGATTGAAATTATCACCTGGTGATTGAATTGAAACCCCTGGACCTCCCATGTTCTTGAACCTCTAATGGGGAGGGTGAGGGCTGACACAAATAAGGCTTAATACCCTCCTACATGTGCATTCATTGTGGCTATATCCTCAAAGTGGAAGCAAGTGGAATCCAGGGCCAAGGAAAGGATGGCGGTGACTCAGGATTCCTGTAGGTGCAGACGGATCAGAAAACGGACCACTGAAGCAACTCTGTTGGCCCACGGAAGGTGTCATTGGAAAGGTCCCACTAGCGCGGTAGCACCAGAAACCATCCCACATTGTCCATGTGGAGGGGGTGGCACCAACCAACATTGTGACGGTAGGAGGCGGCTAGACCTCGCTGGCCACACTGGTGGGCGGTGGCGTGACTGTCGGCATGCCGCGACTGAAGGAGACCATGATAGCCGCGGGGTGAAACAGTTCTAGGAGAGAACTGCGTGGACGGACGGCCCCCATCCGGGCTTTCTAACTGGTTTGGCGAGCCTCGGTCGCTCGACCATGGTGGGAGGAAGGCCTCATGCATCTGTGGGCCCAGAGGGGACCAGATGCGAAAGTCGGCCGTGTCCCGGCCATGCGACGCACCACCGGCACACACCGCGAGGGCCAAGATTTGGGTTGGTGGGTTGCACCCCCAGCCAGTGGGTCAGACCTGTGTTGGAAAGCCAGACCTGCACCCATTGGGCCAGGCCAGACAAGACTGGGTCCCCAGGCGACTCGGCGGACTGGACCCTCGACCAAACCGGGTCGGGTCCAGCAAGGCCTATTTGGCCTATCCCGACTAGAACAACCCAGACCCGAACAAAGTCAGGTTGATTTGGTCGAATTAAAATGGGGTATGTAGGACCCCATGGCTGGGTTAGTCGGGTCAGTCCAACCAGGTCAGACCGGGCCCCGATACAACCGGCCCCTGTTTACTAAAACGCTAATAACCTGCAAACTGGGCATCCGATTGACAAGAAGTTTGTGGAGTTGGGACCCTCTCGACGAGGTGGATCTTTTGACTTTCCATGAGGAGGATTTCATGGAAGTTGACATGTGATGAATTTCTTGAGAAGCGGTTCTCGTAGGCAAGCTATGTGCGGAACCCTATAGTTTGATGAGACCTGAGAACTACCAACCTTTGACTATTTTAGACTCGAATATGGTGAAGTGGGAAGCACTTATGTGTTAATTTTAACTAAAATGGTGGAAATAACTTCTATGTGACTTTGTAGTCCCAAGGTACGTGATAGGGAGGAGTACCTCACTTGGCCAAGATTAGTGGGAAGCACTTCTGTGTGACTTTGTAGGCCCATGGTACGCGATAGGGAGGTGTACCTATGTAGTACAAGTTTAGTGGGAACCACTTCTATGTGACTTAGAAGGCCCAATATACTCGATATAGGAAGAGGTATCCAGTGGCCGAGGTGTTCGATGATATGACTGATGATCCTTCTATCACAACCATAAATGCATACCTGGTGTGAGTTGTCTTGTGCTTCATGATTTACTTTAAGGATTTTTGTGTGGTCATTCATTTTCATTTTGGGGTCCCTATTGAGTAATTTTTTACTCACCCCTGCACGGGATTCGGCCACACGTGTTGTGTCTGGTGCAAACGATTGAAATTTTGACAGAGACTTTGGTTGACCAGGACCTAGAGGTGCTCAGGGATATGGGACCGACGTATGCTAAGAAGGTGGACTTGGTGGCCTAGGACCAAGAAGGGCCAGTATCATCAGGTGGAAAAGATATTCTACTTCATCTTCCAGTATCTACACTACTCTCATGATCAGGTGGGGTTTTCCATGGATGGCCACCAGATTTTCCTTTTTTGTAATTTTCTGTTTTCAGTTATTTTGTAGTGTTTGTATTCTGGCCCACATATATTAGTTGTATTTGTATCCAGACCTTTTTTAGTGATAATTTTTTCCTTTCCAGTGTGTGGGCCTTGGTTGGGCATGTGTATGCGTACAGGTACTTAGGAAAATGCCTCCCACTTGTAGGTTAATGTCTTCGGTGCTAGTCTCCAGCCCCTGCCCTTTGGGTGGCGGGCATGGGGTTGTTAGTGTTAGGGTTGGTGTCCTGAGAACCAACTGCTTATACTTTTATTACATGAATATACATGTATTATATATTTTTCATTGTTATACATGAATATAATATAATAATGTCCTAGAATATTTGTTGCATTAATAAGGTCATGGAAGATCCCTGATACGATGAGAACGTTGAAATGCTATAACAATATTTTAAATAATGTTCTATGGTTGGATGACATACTATGATAGGACACATAGTATAAATACTGTCATGTGCGAATACTCGTAAGAAGATGATACTCTCTCTCGTGTGCTTTGCACTTGGTAATCTCCAATATGGGAGATTTTGAGAACATACCCACTAGTAGTAATTCCTCATGTGTTAGTGTCATCAAACATTGTTATCTGCGAGCATGTGTAATGGTCCTTAGACAAGAAGATTATCATTAACTCATGTTATGACTCACACACTTAGATTTTCTAACGAAAAACATCACGAAGACAGTTGGTGGGAAGTAGGGTATATTGGGTGCATCATGAATGACATGTTGTTAATAGATAAGTCGAGGAATTATTTTTCCCTGCCATATTTATAGAAGTAAATATATCGGGCCCTTTGATTGAAATAGAACTGTCACACAAATTATAAGTCCCCAGCCTTAAACCTTAATTAATCTTCAGTTATCACAATATTACATGTTGAGGATCTTTTCAGGTTTAGAGTTTTAGAGAATTAGATCATAAAACATGAATTACAACCCACATTAAAACAAAGTGGTTACATAAAGATAGTATTCTTCATTCCCATCAATGGAAACATATTTAAAATAAACATGGATTATTTCTTGAAACTTCCTCGACACTATCATCATATCATGTACCTTTCCCTTGACCTGTGAAAAACATTTCAAAAAAACTTGGGATGAGCATAAAAAGCTCAGTAAGGGATATAAAAATATGGAAAGGAAACATGGGTACATATATACATAAGGATGAGATCATACTTTACCCATAAAACATAGGCACTTTATCATACCTCATCAAATCATGAATAAATCATAGAAATCATAAGACATAAAGGTAACTTGAGGCATTCATAACATTCTTACATAGGGAGTAACCCTCTTGGTTACGTTTGGAATACCCATCACAATATATTCCCTAAATCTCTTCGGAGAAACCTTAACTTTTCACTCCTTCGCGTTACCCAATGCATTGGAGAGCTATATCGGGCACACCCGCCATTAGTTTATCACGGAACCACCCGTCATCATAATAATGCCCAAGAACCATAACATAATCGTATCACATAAAACATGCATAAAGGAAACATAACATTTCCACATTTCAATCACAAGATATCAATACAACACAAAAAACATTGTGAAAACCATTTTTAATAACAAAATAAAAGAAAAGTAAAACATGATATTTATTTTTCTTTTAAAAAGAAGGTATGACTTGTAGAGGAAGCCGAAACTCAAATAACGGTCACGACGGCGGAGAAGTCGTTGTCGCCGCATACGTACGACAAAAATATTCCCTTTTGTCGTTTAGTAAACGCTTCGTATAAAAAAGATTCCTTTTGAATAAACGTAAAATTCAAAGGGGTTTATACACCTTATAAAAGAAAGTTGTGTATAAAATAAAATATGCCTCAATGAAAGGAGATTGAGACGAAGTCCCATACCTCGGGTCCGACTTGACTCGGTCGTTCTTTAATCTCCTGAATAATAAACTCGAGTTAATCTCTACTTGCTTAAGAACCTTTTTCAAGCTCATTATTCCTTTTATACCATGTTATGAACATCATGTAATCATTTAAGTTAATAGTGTTCATTTTGTCGGTATTTGGTTCTTAAGTTAAAAATAGACTTCTTACACATACATGTTGTTATTTTGGTCAAAGGTTCGTTATATCCAGAATGATATTAATGATTTTGATAACATATATATCATATATATTCATCATATACATGTATTTATAATATTACTTCACATTTAGAGGTAAGAAATGAAATGCACCGTTCATGGAGACGGTAAGCCGTACGTACGTATGAACGCTACTTCCATTTCTATTTCGTATTTTCTGGAATGGAATCATAATGATATAAGAGTATATTATAATTCCAGTATAATAACATATATAATATCATTATCTTTATCCTTTACACATCCCACATATGGTATTAACGAATCAAATCACTTTCAGGGGGCGGTAGTCCGCACTTCCTAAAATGAAGATATCGTGTTTACCCATAATGGAAACCATAAAGGTATGCCCAAAATGAAAAAAAACATAAGTTTAAGGAAAACATAAACATATTATATATCATATATAAAAATAGTGATATCATAATGGCCACCTTTGAAGGTGTTAAATGAGTATTGAACAATCATCGTTTCGGGAGGCAGAATTTCGCCATCCACGGAAACCGTATGTTCTTTAACCATTTTATGTAGTTGTGTGAGAGTTTAGCTCAAATAAATCTTATAACAACATCCTAGTATATTTACGATACTGGTGTTGTTACAAAAGAAGTAAATAAAAAGAGTTTAGGGGGTTGGAGAAGCAAAATAAAACAAATGAACATGAGAGAATGAATTACCTTTAAAAGTGTAACTACTTTTGATTTGAGCCTAAAGGCTTCCTTTGAAAGGATTATGCCCAAAGGGAATCCTCTAGGATGAGGAGAGGGATGTGTAGAGAGTAAATGGGCAGGGTTTGTCCGAGCCAAAGGCTTAAGGAGTGTGTGAAATGAGGTAGAGGTGGGGGCCTTTTATAAGAGGAGAGGAGGGGCACTTTTGGAAAGTAAAGATCAGTTACTTTATTTTAAAAAGAGTTTTGGATTAAAAAGGTCCCACATTGCTATAATTAGAGGATAAGGTGATAAGTATTCTAAATACAATCATCCAATTGGGTTTGGCCATTTTTAGGTTTTATATTTTTCTTTATCATTCCATTTTATTTAAATCGTTAAATAATGAGGTCATCGCTGCATCATCAAGATGTCATAAATAATTTACTTTATTTAAAGTCTAAAAATTATAAAAAAAATACTATGATATAGGAAATCGTTTTATCTTTCCAATGACTATTTATAATCAAAAATCTGATCTTTATAACCCCACGTAAAAATTGTTTTCGTAAAACATATTATGTTTGTGTCATTTTTACTTTTACATTAAATAAAAAGTTATTTATGTCATTTCCCAACCAAAGTGGATCCATGGGATCCCCAAGTTTACCCATGGATTTTCTTGGTCGGCCATGACACAACCAATGAGGTTAGGACATGTTTCAAGCTCATCTTATTTTATTAAAGCATTATTTTTACCTTAAACTACACTAATTACCACTAATCGCGATTAAAACTTAATAAGTTACTATTCACCAAAAAATTATTTTAATCTCATTGAACCACATTTTACTTCTTAATTACAACCATGTATGTAGGATTTTTGAAATTAAAAACAAAATGATGGAAGAATTTCATTTAAACAGAAAATCAGTTTTTATAAGTACCACTTAGTGGTTTCACTATTCATCCAAAATTGAAGTTTTTCAGAAAATTACCAAAAATTCACCCTAAGCTATATTTGATATTCCGAATTCAAAAATGAAGTCTATTTTACAAAATTAAAAACATATAAGTCACATTAATTAATTTAATAATTAATTCCCGCTGTCAGAGCAAATAGCGTGTTTTTATAAAACAATAAGTATCAAAAGATTGACACCAGTTTAAGTCTAATTTCAAAGTTAAATTGAATCCAATGACCACCATTGGATAAAATGGTAAAAATATATTCTAATTTAACTTTAAAAATAATTCAAAAGATAATCTAATCATATAAATAAATTAGATTAAAAAGCATTTTTGATGTAAAATGCAGTATTTTTCACTATTCATTAAAAAATGAACATTGTCAGAAAAATACCAAAAATTCACACAAAGTAAATTTTGATGTCCCAATCATAGCTTATAAAATTGTCAAAAGATAGATTCAAAAATGGTTTGCCATCAAAAGGCAGTAAAACAATCTTTTAAGAATATTAGTGTATTCCATGCATAAGATTGTATTTATTTTCATTTTAATCCTCTATAACACTATCTTAATCATTAATAGACATAGATAAAAAATATATATTATTCATTACTTACTTGGGATGTTACATCCTTCCCCCCTTTAGAAAATTGCGTCCCCGCGATTTATTTACTTATCAAATAAATGGGGGTACTTATCCCTCATTGCATTTTCAGATTCCCATGTTGCCTCTTCAATCATGTGGTTTTTCCAAAAAACCTTTACCTGGTGAATCACCTTATTCCGTAACACTTGCTCCCTGTGGTCAAGAATCTGGAACGGTTGTTCCTCATAAGATAGGTTCTCTTCCAGCTGAACTACCTCTGGACTCAAAACATGAGATGGATCTGGCATATACTTTCTCAACATCGAAATGTGAAAAACATTGTGTACCTGAGATAAACTCGGAGGTAAAGCCACTCGGTATGCAGCTGATCTAACTCTCTCCAGAATTTCGTATGGTCCAATGAACCTTGGACTCAACTTTCCTTTCTTACCAAATCTCATCACACTTTTCCAAGGAGAAACCTTGAGAAAAACATGATCACCTACCTCGAAAGATAGATCCTCCCTCCGGTTATCTGCATAACTCTTCTGCCTGCTCTGAGCTGTTCTCATGTGCTTCTGAATCAGATGAACTTTTTCTGCCATCTCTTCTACCAATTCTGGTCCCATCAACTTCCTTTCACCCACTTCATCCCAGAAATCTGGAGTTCGACACCGCTTCCCATATAATTCCTGAAATGGTGCCATCTGTATACTGGAATGAAAATTGTTATTATATGAAAATTCAACCAAAGAAAGATGTTGGTCCCAACTTCCCTGATAATCCATAGAACAAGCTCGTAGCATATCATCCAATGTCTAAATTGTTTGTTCTGACTGCCCATCTGATTGAGGATGAAAAGTTGTACTAAAATTTAATTCAGTACCCAACGACTTCTGAAGGCCTTTCCAAAAGTTAGAAGTGAACCTGGGATCACGGTCAGATACAATGGAGAGAGGAACTCCATGTAACCTGACTATCTATTTAATATACAAATAGTAAAGTTGATCTAGGTAAAAAGTATATCGTATAGCAAGGAAATGAGCAGACTTGGTCAAGCAATCAACAATAACCCAGATTGCATTATTACCTCGAGATGTCTTCGGTAATCCAATAACAAAGTCCATGGATATATTCTCCCATTTCCACTCTGGAACTGGTAAAGGCTGAAGCATCCCTTTCAGTAACTGCCACTCTGCTTTAACCTGTTGACATGTCAAACACTTCACAGTAAAATCAGCAATATCTCTTTTCATTCCATCCCACCAGTAATACTCCCGCAGATCTCTATTCATCTTAGTACTGCCCGGATGAACTGAAAACGGAGAACTATGAGCTTCACATAACAACTCTCTCTTCAACTATGAATCACAAGGCACACACAATCTCTTCCCAAATCTCAAAACACAATCATTATCAATGTTGAATTCAGGAAACTTACCTTTCTGAACCAGCTCTACCTTTTTCTATAACTCACTGTCTTGCTTCTGTGCTTGCTTGATTCTATCTGATAGAGAAGATCTCAATGATACCTGAAACAAAACAGAAGGACTTCCTGCACCAACAACTTCTATGCCAAAGTTCATCAAATCCTTAACCAAAGGATCATGTTCCAAACGCAACATTGTTAATGAAGCATTACTTTTTCAACTCAAATCATCAGCCACTTTATTTGCTTTTCCTGGATGGTAATGAATTGTACAATCATAATCCTTGATTAATTCTAGCCATCTCCTCTGTCTCATGTTTAACTCTTTCTGAGTGAATATATACTTTAAACTTTTGTGATCGGTATATATTTCACACTTTACTCCATACAAATGATGCCTCCAAATTTTTAAAGCAAAAACAACAGCAGCTAATTCCAAATCATTTGTAGGGTAATTTACCTCATGATTTTTCAACTGTCGTGAAGCATAAGCAATTACCTGATCATTCTGCATTAGGACGCAACCAAGTCCTTTCAATGAAGCATCACTGTATATAACAAACTCACCATTCCTGGAAGGTAGTGCCAAAACTGGAGCATTCACCAATCTTCTTTTCAATTCTTGAAAATAATCATCACACTCTTTTGTCCAGATAAACTTAACACCCTTCCGAGTTAGCTTAGTCATTGGACAAGATAACCATGAAAAATTTCTAACAAACCTTCGGTAATGGCCCTCCAAACCAAGGAAGCTACGAATCTCGGTTACATTTGTGGGTCTTGGCCATTCTTCCACAACTTTTGTTTTTACAGGATCAACAGTTATTCCATCTTTAGAAACAATGTGACCAAGGAAAGAAATTTGTTGCAACCAAAACTCACACTTTCTGAATTTCCCATACAGTTTCTTTTCTTTTAAGGTTTGCAAGATAACCCCTAAATGTCATTCATGCTCCTCTTTAATTTTTGAAAACACCAAAAATATCATCAATGAAAACCACCACAAACTTATCCAAGAACTCATGGAAAATTCTATTCATTAAGTCCATGAATACAGCAGGTGCATTGGTTAGCCCAAAAGGCATTACTACAAATTCATAATGGCCATATCTCGTACGGAACGCGGTCTTCGGAATATCTGCCTCCTTTACCTTCAGCTGATGGTACCCCGATCTCAGGTCAATATTTGAAAAAAACTGAGCTCCCTAGAGCTGATCAAACAAATCATCGATATGAGGAAAAGGATATTTGATCTTAACAGCGATGTTATTCAAGGCTCTATAATCAATGCAAAGTCTCATAGAACCATATTTCTTTTTAACAAATAAAACAGGAGCACCCCATGGTGATGTGCTAGGTCTAATGAAACCTTTCTCTAATAAATCTTGCAATTGCTCCTTCAACTCTAAAAGTTCAATTTGTGCCATTCGATAAGGGGGTTTTGAAATTGGCTTAGCATCAGGAACTAAGTCAACAGTAAACTCAACTTCCCGATCTGGTATTATTCCAGGAAACTCATCAGGAAAAACATCAGGATACTCATTTACCACTGGCACATCATTAATCTGAATAGTTCCTTTATTTTCAACGACGTGTGCAAGGTAACATTCATTTCCATCTTTTACAAGTTTCTCGGCCTCTTGATATGTTATCAAAAGTAAGGGTTCATTCTTGTAAAAAAACTGAAAGTCTTTCTGAAAAGAAACTTCTTTAGCTCTATAGTCAATCTTAGCATGGTAAATAGAGAGCCAATCCATACCCAGGATAACATCAAACTCTACTAGAGGTAGAACAATAAGGTTTGCAAGTAGGTTCTTTCCACAGATAAGGATAGGAAGATTCTTATAAATTCTTTTTGCCTCAACATTTCCCCCAGGTGTTTTTACCAAAAGTTCAGGAGTCTTTTCTTGATATGGTATTCCCATTTTACTAGAAAAGGTTTCAGAGATGAAAGAATGTGTAGACCCCGAATCAAACAACACACTGGCATAATCTGAAAAAACAAACAAAGTACCTGATACAACTTCATTTGATGGCCCGACATCTGCTGAAGTAGTTGCAAAGGATTTCACCACCCCTTTCTGCTTGTAGTCTAACTACTTCTCATCACTCAAGCTCTTTGTCAGACACTCATTTGCATAGTGACCCATCTCATTGCACTTATAATATTTCACTAACTGTAAATCAAATTTGTTCTTACCTTCACCTTGATCCTTTTCAGTGCAATCACGAGCCTTATGTCCCATCTTACCACATCGGTAGCACTTTCCAGAATTCAGAAGACATTCCCCAGCAGGCCTCTTGCCACATTTATCACAAACTGGAAACTTAGTTTTCTTACCATCAGACTTTTTTGAAGAATTCTTACCTTTCTCCTGCCTCCTCGGTCTCTTCTTCTGTTGGTTGTTATGGAACACTTGGTCATCGACAAACTCCATTTCCACCTTATCAGCACATCGAACAAGCTTTTCATAACTTTTAAACTCACGAGAAGCTAATTCCCTTCGATATTTTGGCTTTAATCCTGAGTAAAAACGATTGATTTTACTATCAAGGTCTCAGATAAAATTTGGAGCATACCTTGCCAATCGAGTGAACCTTTCTTCATAGGCAGCCACTGAGTCTTCCTCTTGCCTCAATTCCAAGAACTGTTTCTCCATCCTAAGTCGAACAGCCTTAGGAAAATACATCTCAAGAAACATACCCTTGAATTCATCCCAGTAAAGAGCATAAATCTCATAGGCATCCCTGATATTTTTAACCATAGACCACCACTGATCTGCTTCACCCTCCAAACGGTATATAGAAAGACTAACCTTTTTATTGTCTAAACACCCCATGACATCAAAAATCTTCTCCAGTGCTTTAATCCACCCTTCAACTAGCACAGGGTCAGTTGATCCTCTGAATGATGGTAGATGTTGCCTCATGAAATGTTCCACCACTGACATGTTCCTCTACGGTTGATCTGGCTGATCTCATGCAAGGATACCAGCACCATTTATAGCCTGAGTCAACTATTCCATCACTGAAACTAACTGTTCAGTTCCAATTCCGACCATTTCTAGATGCTGATTCGGAAGGTTATTTCTTTCTGTATGCCTTCCTAGCAATGCTTCCCTGTTTCCTCTGCGGAAAACAATTCTGAACAAACATGTCTTAGATGAAGCAACATGGTAATCTTCAAATGCTATATCATTTGAAAAAAATATTTTTGGATAATAATTTAATAGAATTCTAACTCCTAAAGTTATCTAAACCGACCTCTGATACCAACTATAAGGCCCCAGCCTTAAACCTTACTTAATCTTGATTTATCACAAGATTACACGTTGAGGATCTTTTCAGGTTTAGAGTTTTAGAGAATTAGATCTTAAAACTTGCATTATAACCCACATTAAAACAAAGAGGTTACATAAAGATAGTATTCTTCATTCCCATCAATGGAAACATATTTAAAATAAACATGGATTCTTTCTTGACACTTCTTTGACACTATCATCATATCATGTACCTTTCCCTTGACCTGTGAAAAACATTTCAAAAAAACTTGGGATGAGCATAAAAAGCTCAGTAAGGGATATAAAAATATGGAAAGGAAACATGGGTACATATATACATAAGGATGAGATCATACTTTACCCATAAAACATAAGCACTTTAACATACCTCAACAAATCATTAATAAATCATATAAATCATAAGACATAAAGGTAACTTGAGGCATTCATAACATTCTTACGTAGGGAGTAACCCTCTTGGTTACGTTTGGAATACCCATCATAGTATATTCCCTAAATATCTTCGGAGAAACCTTAACGTTTCACTCCTTCGCGTTACCCAATGCATTGGAGAGCTATATCGGGCTCACCTGCCCTTAGTTTATCACAGAACCACCCGTCTTCATAATAATGCCCAAGAACCATAACATAATCGTATCACATAAAACATGCATAAAGGAAACATAACATTTCCACATTTCAATCACAAGATATCAATACAACACAAAAAACATTGTGAAAACCATTTTCAATACCAAAATAAAAGAAAAGTAAAACATGGTATTTATTTTTCTTTTAAAAAGAAGGTATGGCTTATAGAGGAAGCCGAAACTCAAATAACGGTCACAATGGAGGAGAAGTCGTTGTAGCCGCATACGTACGACAAAAACATTCTCTTTTGTCGTTTAGTAAACGCTTCGTATAAAAAATATTCCTTTTGAATAAACATAAAATTCAAAGGGGTTTATACACCATATAAAATAAAGTTGTGTATAAAATAAAATATTCCTCAATGAAAGGAGATTGAGACGAAGTCCCATACCTCGGGTCCGACTTGACTCGGTCGTTCTTTAATCTCCTGAATAATAAACATGAGTTAATCTCTACTTGCTTAAGAACCTTTTTCAAGTTAATTATTCTTTTCATACCATGTTACGAACATCATGTAATCATTTAAGTTAATAATGTTCATTTTGTCGGTATTTGGTTCTTAAGTCAAAAATAGACTTCTTACACTTACATGTTGTTAATTTGGTCAAAGGTTCGTTATATCCAGAATGATATTAATGATTTTGATAACATATATATCATATATATTCATCATATACATGTATTTATAATATTACATCACATTTAGAGGTAAGAAATGAAATGCACCCTTCATGGAGACGGTAAGCCGTACGTACGTATGAACGCTACTTCCATTTCTATTTCATATTTTCTGGAATGGAATCATAATGATATAAGAGTATATTATAATTAAAGTATAATAACATATATAATATCATTAACTTTATCCTTTACACATCCCACATATGGTATTAACGAATCAAATCACTTTCAGGGGGTGGTAGTCCGCACTTCCTAAAATGAAGATATCGTGTTTACCCATAATGGAAACCATAAAGGTATTCCCAAAATGAAAAAAAAAAACATAAGCTTAAGGAAAACATAAACATATTATATATCATATATAAAAATAGTTACATCATAATGGCCACCTTTGAAGGTGTTAAATGAGTATTGAACAATCATCGTTTCGGGAGGCAGAATTTCGCCATCCACGGAAACCATATGTTCTTTAACCATTTGATGTAGTTGTGTGAGAGTGTAGCTCAAATAAATCTTATAACAACATCCTAGTATATTGAAGATACTGGTGTTGTTACAAAGGAAGTAAATAAAAAGAGTTCATGGGGTTGGAGAAGCAAAATAAAACAAATGAACATGAGAGAATGAATTACCTTTAAAAGTGTAACTCCTTTTGATTTGAGCCTAAAGGCTTCCTTTGAAAGGATTCTGCCCAAAGGGAATCCTCTAGGATGAGTATAGGGATGTGGAGAGAGTAAATGGGCAGGGTTTGGCCGAGCCAAATGCTTGAGGAGTGTGTCAAATGAGGTAGAGGTGGGGGCCTTTTATAAGAGGAGAGGAGGGGCACTTTAGGAAAGTAAAGATAAGTTACTTTATTTTAAAAAGAGTTTCGGATTAAAAAGGTCCCACATTGCTATAATTCGAGGATAAGGTGATAAGGCTTCTAAATACACTCATCCAATTGGTTTTGGACATGTGTAGGGTTTAGATTTTTCATTATATTTCCATTTTATTTAAATCGTTAAATAATGAGGTCATCGATGCATCATCATGATGTCATAAATAATTTAATTTATTTAAAGTCTAAAAATTATAAAAAAATTACTATGATGGAGGAACTATTTTTATCTTTCCAATTACTATTTATAATCAAAAATATGATCTTTATATCCCCATTTAAAAATTGTTTTCATAAAACATATTATGTTTGTGCCATTTTTACTTTTACATTAAATAAAAAGTTATTTATGTCATTTCCTAACCAAAGTGGATCCATGGGGTCCCCAAGTTGACCCATGGCTTGTCATGGTCGGCCATGACACAACCAATGAGGGTAGGACATGTTTCAATCTCATCTTATTTTATTAAAGCATTATTTTTACCTTAAACTACACTAATTACCACTACTCGCGATTAAAACTTAATAAGTTACTATTCATCAAAAAATTATTTTAATCTCATTGAACCACATTTTACTTCTTAATGACAACCATGTATGTCCGATTTTTGAAATTCAAAACACAATGATTGAAAAATTTCATTTAAACAGAAAATCAGTTTTTATAAGTACCACTTAGTGGTTTCACTATTCATCCAAAATTGAAGTTTTTCAGAAAATTACCAAAAATTCACCCTAAGCTATATTTGATATTCCGAATTCAAAAATGAAGTCTATTTTACAAAATTCAAAACATATAAGTCACATTAATTAATTTAATAATTAATTCCCGCTGTCAGAGCAAATAGCGTGTTTTTATAAAACAATAAGTATCAAAAGATTAACACCAGTTTAAGTCTATTTTCAAAGTGAAATTGACTCCAATGACCACCATTGGATAAAATGGTAAAAATATATTCTAATTTATCTTTAAAACTAATTCAAAAGATAATCTAATCATATAAATAAATTAGATTAAAAAGCATTTTTGATGTAAAATGCAGTATTTTTCACTATTCATTAAAAAATGAACATTGTCAGAAAAATACCAAAAATTCACACAACGTAAATTTTGATGTCCCAATAATAGCTTATAAAATTTTCAAAAGATAGATTCAAAAATGGTTTGCCATCAAAAGGTAGTAAAATAATCTTTTAAGAATATTAGTATATTCCATGCATAAGATTGTATTTATTTTCATTTTAAGCCTCTATAACACTATCTTAATCATTAATAAACATAGATAAAAAATATCTATTATTCATTACTTACTTGGGATGTTACACAAATTCCATGGCCATGGTGTCATGATGAGTTTATTTCATGAAGTCAAATAATGAATGGTCAAGCATATAGGTTTTTGACACTTCCATGGAAACTTATTGATGATATATTGAGACAAAGGGATTAAATTACATGGTAAGCATTCATATGAGGTGACACGTAAATGAGGAATCAACTTCTTTCTCTTGGGCGACTTGACCCATTGCTGGATAGAAATCTTGGACTTTAGGCAAGCCCGCCTAATGCCAACGAGAAAGAGGCCTAGAGGGTCACACACTAAGTGTATCCAAGTATCTCAAGTAGAATAAAGATTATTCATGTACGTGGTTTAATAATTATTCAAGGAAGCCTAAATCGTTTTAATGATGGAGGAAGAATAAAATGAAAACAAGATATGCATGCCATGTATTTATGATTACACGCCGTGTATTTTTTATTTTGGAAAGGAAATGAAAAACAAGTACACACCGTGTATTATTGATTACACGCCATGTAGTTTTATGAAAAACAAGTACATGCCATGTATTAATGATTACACGCCATATAGTTTTTCCAGTCAGGATTTTGAGGAAATAATATTGTTTTATTTAATGATATTTATTATAATCAGCGTGGGTGCATGTCAAGGAATTAATGATTCGACATGGGGGGGGGTTTCAGTAAGGATTAATGAAATAAATAAAATGTGTAACGCGTTTATTTATTTTCATAAATATATAACCTCAAACCCAATTATAAATATCTTCACAACCCCAACAATTTTCCTCAATCGTTGTGTACAACAATTCTGGATAATTCTCTCAAAGCCGAAAGAACTCCTTCCTCCAGGAATGCTCTCAAGACCAAGAGAGATCCTTCTCTATCGGATCAAAGTGATCTTAGGCAGACAACGTAAGCAAAGGATTCTCCATGCTAGCTCCCAGAGACTCCTTTGGCGACGTCTAGAGATACGTGGTGCTCATGTGGATCACCGCTAGAGGAATTTTATTCTTGGCTTCTGAGACGCAACGATGAATCACATCGGAACATGATAAAAATTATCAACGAAGAAAGAAAGAAATAAAATGTACTTCTTGTAAATTAATTAAATTAATTATAATCAACCTGTGGCAATCCACATTTATGGTTCTAGGGATAATCATCTTCTTTGTCTATTTCTGTGATTTGATCTGTGGAGTCTGGTGTTTATCATCTTATTGATCCCGGATAAACCATTACTAATGACAAAAATCCAAGTGGGCACATCCACCCACGAGATTCCTACTGTGCCCGAAACCTTCAATTGGTATTAGAGGGGTCACAACGTTGATTATAGTTATTTAATTTTCATTAATAATTTGAGCATTTATATTTGATTCAATTAAAGATAAATAATTATATAAAACTGAATGAATGAGATCTGTTCTTCCTCCTTCATTTCACAATTCACTTCACAAAAATGACCTTTAAATTTTAATTTTAATTTAAATCAAAACAAGGAACTCATCCGGAGGGGCTTCTCATTCTGTCTGTACAACACAAGAATACATGGTGTGTAGTGAAGACTGCATGCCATGTACTTAGGTTCAATGAACCGGTACTATTCCGCCAAACCACGCTGTGTGAATTGAGCATACCTAAGTTTTTAATACACCATATTGACCAGAACTGAACGACACATTTAAAATGGAATACACGGCATGTATGTTCAATCAACACGCCGTGTAGTCCAATATGGCCCAAGTGAAACCGTGTACAAGGAGAATCCATGTACCGTGTACACGGGATTTCCAAGATGGTAACCGCGTAACAAGGAAATACATGCCATGTTAGATTAATCTACACGTCGTGTACTCCAAAATTTCCAAAGTATAGAAAACACACCAAATCTCCTGGTGTGTACTTTGGATAAAGGTTGAAAACAAATACATGACATGTAATATTTCCTACATGTCTTGTAATTTAAAGAAATGGAATTTCACTAGGTTTCCTCTAAATTACAAAGACATTTAAAAGAAATATAGATGAGAAGAATCTCAAGTAAATTCAAAAAGGAATTTAAGATAAATAATTGATTAATTATAAGATCATAATTAATTGAATTCAAGCACTAATTATCTTCAATAAAAGAATGATTAAAATAATTTTAATACTAAATATGCATAAATTTCATTGCATGATATGGATGATCATGAGCTAGACCAAATACCCTTTGTGTGTGTATGGTTTCATTTAAATTTATTTAATTTATATTTTTTGGCCTTCCAGCCTTCTTCCAATAAAATTTAGGGCATGCGTGCCCATGGTTTCTTTAATGTAAACCCCATGTAATTGAGGATCTCCCAAGCCATAGGAGATGGTTCAAAATCCGAATATGAGGCGAAACAAACACAATAAGATACAAAGGTTGATAGGTGGGAGCTGCAAAAAACATAAACCATTGGGTTCAAGGTGTTTTTCCCTAGGTCAGAGTTAGCTTATCAAAACCACTAGATAAGCTAACCAATAGAAGCTCATGATCATGCCATATTATTTTATTTCTATCTGACTGCATAGTATATTTATTATGTATGTGTTTTTGTGTCACATAATTAATGAAATAAACAAGCATGAAAAGATGGAATAAAATAAAAACCGGACTATGCGTAAACATTATCAGAACATGGTTAATCACTTAATCAATAATCACTTAATATTAACAATAATTTGATAATGTGAAACAATGCATAAAGGATTAAAATCCCTCAAATACCATATTAAGTCAGACTAAGTCTTCTGTTACTTGATTAAGGGCAACACTCAATAAAACCATGTGATTAACCAACCCTTGTTGAGACACTTAATTTTATTAAGGAATCTCTTATGAATGTTTCAGGTTGAATTAAACATTTTACATCATGAAAAGTAACCCTTTCTAGACTTGTTATAAAATGGAGGCAAGTGTTGAGGAAATCCAACTCAAGATTTCAGGATTGGGGAGTCCACTCAATAGATCAAGGTACTGTAATCTCATAGTTGGAAAATAACTACCTTCCTAAATACCTTTAAATAGCTTGACCAACCCTTTTTGGTGTTATGTAAAGGGGAATATGGATCCTTTCCAGTAGAATTTCATCACAACTAGACATTCCGAGTTAAATGGTGAGGGCCATTGGGACTTGATAAAATAGTGGGAGAATTAATAAATTCATTTATTATTTTTCATAAAATGTAATCAAAAAGTACTAATAAATCTACTCTTTTAATTTATAGAATCAATATGAAAAACTTCTCAACCACATTTTCTTTGCGATCAATTCTAGATAAAGACAATATTCTCACTGGCAGTAACTTTGAGGAATGGTTTAGGCACCTTCGGGTTATCCTACACCATGAATGAACGTTTTACATGTTGGAGTCCTCACTTCATGATTCGCTTGCCCAAGGGGTGAGTGATGAAGATTTCCTGGTCTATGATCAAAATTTGAGAGATGCACTCGACATTAAATGTTGGATAATGTCATCTATGTATAGTGAGCTCATGAAGTCTCATGAAGACATGGATGCCTATAGCATGTTCGAGCACCTCTGGGGTCTATAACAGGAGAGAGAAATATGGAATGTTTTAAGATCCCCAAGGCTCTATTTCAGAGAAAGCTTGGAAAGGGTGCCCCAGCTGGGCCTCATGTAGTCAAGCTCATTGGCTACATAGAGAACTTGGAGGTTCTAGGGTTTATACTCCACAAATAACTGCGTCCCGATCTCATTATTTCATCACTCCCCCAGAGATTCTCTAACTTTATTGTAAATTTCAACGTGAACAACATTGAGAATTCTCTATATGACCTTATTATCCTCATTCTCCAAGTGTACAATGATATGAAGCGTGAAAAGCCTTATATACTTATGGTGAATAAAATTAAATGGAAGGCGAAGATATTTGATCCCAAAGCTTCTTCAAGGCCTTCCAAGAAAACGAAGATCAAAGGGGAGGCAAGAGAACATGATGCTATTTGTTTCGCATGTGGCAAGAAGGGCCACTGGAAGAAAAACTGCACCCAGCCAAGAGGGAAAGGGGAAGATCCGGGTGTGTTTGTTATTGAATGAAATATAATTATTTCTACCAATTGGGTATTAAATACTGCTTTTGGGGCTCACATATATATCCAAATATAGGAACCAAATAGATTTAGAAAGATTGACCGAGGTGAGGTTGATCTGCGAGCAGCCAACGGAGCCAGAATCACTACTGTAGCTGTCAGATACTACTACATCACATTGCCTACTGAGATGGTCTTAGTATTAAAAGGATGTTATTATGTACCCTCTATAACCAAAAACATTATTTTAGTATCTAGGTTAGATACTGATGGATTCATCTTCAAGTTTGGAAATGAATGTATTTACTTTTATGAAGATAGCATTTGTTTTGGTAGGGCCCATTTATATAACAACCTTTATGTGTTAGACTACACAAACCAAGTAATGGCAATCAGTGACAAAGTTAATTCACAAGACTCATACCACACCCAAATTTGACATCACTGGTTAGGTCATGTCAATGAGAAATGTTTGACAAAATTACATCAAGATGGGTATTTAGATTCTTTCGAACTAAAACCACTTGGTGTATGTCATGCGTGTCTATAATGAAAAATGACCAAAGCGCCATTTAGTGGGGGAAGGTGAAAGGGATAAAGTGTTTCTAGAATTAGTTCACACAGATGTGTGTGGACCATTTCCAGTTGAATCAAGGGGAGGGTTCTTGTACTTCATAACTTTTACTGATGATTTTAGTAGATATGGATATATTTACTTAATGAGGTATAGGTTAGATTCTTTTGATCAGTTAAAAGAATAAAATATTGAATTTTATAACCAGCTCAATAATAAGATTAAGAAATTCCACTCAAATAGAGGAGGAGAATACCTTAATCAGGACTTCATTGATTTCTTACAGGAGTTTGGGATTTTATCTCAACTCACAAATCCTTACATGCCTCAGTGGAATGGTGTATGTGAAATGAGGAACCACACCCTGTTGGACATGATGAGATCAATGATGAGTCATGCAAGTCTTCCATTATCCTTTTTGGGATATTCATTAGAAAAAGCAGCACACATACTAAACCAAGTACCAACTAAATCGATAAATGGTATTCTACATGAATTATGGAGTGAATGCAAAGCCATGTTATCAAATTTACATGTGTGGGGTAGTAAAGAAGTTGTTAAATCCTCTTCAAGTAATAAGCATGCACCCCGAGACACAAAGTGTACCTTTATAATATATCCTAAGGAAACAAAGGGATATTAACTATAAAACCCCTTAGATAAAAAGGTTACAGTGGAAAGACATGCCATATTCCTTGAGATGGAGGACATATCCAAAAGAGATAGTGGGAGCGAGATCGACTTTGATGAAGTCAAGGCTCAAGATACACAGGAGTTGGTACAAGATCAGATTCCACAAATCCCCATGGAAGAACAATCTGTTCTAGAGACACAAGAACTGCATAGGAGCACGAGAGAGGTGAGAGAACCAGAACAATATGGTTTTCTTGTCACTGAGGATGGTGACTCGTTATTGGTTGACAAAGATGATCCTCTAACCTACAAAGAAGTAGTTGAAGGCACAGACATTTCCAAGTGTCAAGAAGCCATGAATTCTGAAATGGATTCCATGTACCAAAACCAAGTCTGGATTTTGGTAGATCCTCCAGTTGATGTAAATCCTGTTGGTAATAAATGGGTATTCAAGAAAAAACTGGACATTGAGGGACAAGTGAGTACCTCTAAGGCACGGCTGGTTGCAAAAGGTTTTAGACATCATCAAGGAACTGACTATAATGAAACCTTTTCATCGGTTTCGATGCTAAAATCCATAATAATCCTATTGGCCATTGCCACTTACCATGACAATGAAATTTGGAAAATGGATGTCAAAACAACATTCCATAATGGGAACCTCCTGGAAGATGTTTACATGACACAACCTGAAGGGTTTGTGACTCCAAAGGATGCCAACAAGGTATGAAAGTTGCAGAAATCCATTTATGGATTAAAAAAAGCATCAAGTTCATGGAACATTCATTTTGATTATGCCATAATGGAATTTGGCTTTATTAAGAATGAATGTGAGGCTTGTGTCTACAAATGGTTTAGTGGGAGTGCAGCCATTTTCCTAATAGTATATGTTGATAACAAATTACTAATTGGAAATGAAGTACCTGTCTTACAGTCACTTAAGTCATAGTTGGATAAATGCTTCTCTATGATAGAATTGGGTGAGACAACATATATTCTTGGGATCAAGATCCATGGTGATAGATACAAGAGAATGTTGGGCCTAAGTCAAAGTACATACATTGACAAGATATTGAAGATATTCAATATGGAACAGTCCAAGAGGGGATTGTTTCCAGTGTCACATGGTATTCATGTTTCCAAGAAGATATGTCCTCAAACAAATGAGGAAAGAAATAAATTGGCAAGGACCCCTTACACATCCATGATTGGGTCAGTCATGTATACTATGATATGTAAAAGGATAGATGTTTCTTACGCATTAAGTGTGGTAGGCAGATATCAAGATGATCCAGGAGACAGCCATTAGATAGCTGTAGAGACCCGTATCTTGACGTACATGGACATTACATTACATTTTCAGAATACTTAGTACATAACAAAAAAACACACACACAAGGATCGTAATTGTTTAGTGTCTTTGGAAACTCGGAACGTAATCTTCTAATCGTGGTGAAAGATCTTCAATATCTCCCATAAAGATCTTCCCTTTTTTACCTAAAATATTTCTTTATATCCTGGGGAAAAGAAAACATAAAAGGGTGAGCTCAAATGCTCAGTAAGGGTAAACAAAAGAAAAATCAATCACATCATATTCATAAGAACATAACTTTTGGAAATCTTAACCTGCAAAAGAGAGCATAATTTCATAACATGGGATAAATCATAGTAGTGAAATGAAATCCCAATAATCATAACTTAAAACATGAAACTTTGTGGCAAACACACATAATCATAGAGAATCATTTCTTGTTAGTCAAGACTCATTGCCAAGACTATCTTAGTGGACAAAGTCCCTTTCTGAACCGAGTCACCCTCGTTTCAGTCCTGTTTCACTGAACCAGTATAACCTACCATTCCAGCCATGTCTATCTCATGAGATATAAAATCTTTAACCAATGCATTGGAGGGAGATTTAGGTCCCACCCATCTCATTATGATACCATTCTTATGTGTGCCACAAAATCATAAATCGTACATCATAGCATAACCCATGTAATAAAAATGTGAATCATAAACATCATGACATCATAAAACAATTCATATACGATAAAGGAATTCATAAAAATAATTCCATCACAATATAATAAAATCAATGTAATAATAGGGATAAAAACAGAACCCTTTATTATCTTAGATGGAAAATAATTTTGATAAAACATTTAAATTTCATTCTTGAGGAAAATATCATTTCTACTTCAAAAACACTTTTCCTTTCTTAACATGTCGTAAAATTATAAACTAAAAGAAGTTGATTAAAAATAAACTTGAAAAAATGTAAAGGAAGCTTCTTGGAAATAATGTTTTAAAAATCCATTCATGCTGTTAAAAAAACATTCTTCGTAATTTTGTCGGAAAAGTCAAAAAAAGTACCTCGTACGAAAAACGACAAAAGATTCCTTTCATATCTTTTACTAAAAACTCACCGAAGGGTATAATATGATATAAACTATTGTAGAAGGATAAATATTACATATTTAGGAAACATGGATGTGGATGATAAAATACACCCCAGTAAATACCAAAGTATAAACAATCTCGAATAAAAATGAGATTGTGATATTTCCCTTACCTTAGGTCCGATTTGCTTTGTAAGTGTCCGAAACTCCTGTATAATGATTTAAATCATGTTATTGAATTATTCCAGAATCATATTCGTTGTTATTATATCATATATGGTCCACTTATGACTTTATATTACCCGTTCTTTTGTAAATTCATGTTAAAGTATCATTTTGGGTAAAATCGTCTGATTTGTCGTTCGTGTTTTTAACTTGTAATTATTAATATGATTACTTGGATCATGATTACTTATATCCATAATGTAAAACATGATTTATATATAATATATATTCATAATATATATATATATATAATATATCGATAAATGGAATGAAATACACCGTTCATTGAGACGGTAGTCCGTACGTACACATGAACGCTGTTTTCGTTTCCTTATTGAATTGAATGGAATTAAGTAGATGACATGCATATAAATATACATAAATCCAGTATCATTATTATGTCATATATTTCATTAGTACTTATTATATATACTTTTTAATCATTCATGAATGGTTAATCATTGAGAATGAATCTCATCGCGTCGTGGAGACGGTAGTCCGTACGTACGCACGAGCGATGATATCGTTCTCATGGTCGTGGAATTGTGTTGAAGTGTATGTATACTATTTTAGTATCGATATAACATTATAATAATCACATATAGTTACTCATTACACCATTATACCCATCCAATTAAGGTGGTGGCGGAAAATAGATTACACCACGGCGTGGAGACGGTATTCCGTACGTACGCACGCGGGGTGATTTCCTTTTTCCGTAGGATGGGTAGAAGGTTAATTAGAGTTGTTTCATATTTATAATAACATATCAGTATATAAGAAAAACTGATGTTATTACTTTATCATGAAACAACTAAAGAAGAAGAAGTTGAAGAAGAAAGAAATTGAAAAAGATCGGTAATGGATATTACCTCTTTTTGACGCGCCTTCACTTAACCTCCACTTAAATAACTAAGGATGGTCTTTGAAGAATACCAGGACCTCTAGTATGATACTAGGGAAGTGGAGAAGAGATTTTGGCAGGGGTTTTCCGAGCTTGAATGCTCAAATTGGTGTGAGGAGGAGAGGGAGGAGGTGCCCTTTTATAAGGGAGGAGAGGGGAATCTTAGGAAAATCACAAAATATTATTTTATATTAAGGTCAAATTCGGTTTATAATGGTTCCAAATGGTCTTATTTCAAAGCTAAAGTGGGGATGGGTCGAAATCCTCTCATCCAATAGGATTTATACAAGTTTAGGTTATTATTTTAACCTTATAAATTAGATTTAACTGTAAGTTAAATAATTTAACTTTTACCGTGTCTTTTTGTTTTCTTACACTATATGGTTATTAAACATACTATATGAAGCCAAAAAAACTCCAAGTTGTTTATTATTAATATATATATCCTTATATAATTCATGTGTCTGAACCATAGATTTTTAGGAATTAAATAACAAGTAATAATATAATATTTGTTTTAAAAACTAATTTATGTCAATTTTGACACTATTTGGTACATGATTTTTATGAAATTTCTAACAGAATGATAAGTTCGAAGCAAGTTACGTAAATCAACAATAACATGTCATATTAACCTAGAAAATTAGTTTAAGTCATAAAAAGTCTCAAATTACATTTATTTGGGCATTTATAACATCAATTATGTTAATATTTTCTTAAAAAGGTAATTATTGCATCATCGTTGTGTCATAAATAAATTACATTATTTAAAGTATAAAAATTAAAAATAAAATACCATTATGTATGAAATCTTTTTATCTTTCTAATTAAAATTTATAGTCGAAATTATATTATTTATAACCCTATATTAAAAAATTTTTAGTAAATAAACGTTGATTTTAACACTTTTAACTCTTCTTTGAATTAAATAATAATAAATGTCCTAATCTAATCCAAGTGGGCCTAAATGATAATATTTTACACTTAAGGTTGTTTTTGGTCCAGATAAACTTGTACAATAGGATTATTACATGTTTTAGGGTAATATTAATATCATTTTTACCCTTAATAACCCTATTTACTTTTAACCGTGGTAAATAAAAGTAAAAAGTTACTATTCACCAAAAATTATTTTCATCTCATTGAACCACATTTTACATAATTACATCAACCGTGTCTCTCAGATTTTTGAAATTCCATTCACAGAAGCGGTAAAATTAAGATTTATGAAAAAAAAATTTAACTACCACTTAGTAGTTTCACTATTCATCAAAAATTGAAGTTTTTCAGAAAAATGCCAAAATTTCACCCTAAGCTATAATTGATATTCCGAATTCAAAAATTATTTCTATTTTACAAAATTCCCAACATATAAGTTTCATTAATTAATTTTATAATTAATTTCCGCTGTCACAACAAATAGCGTGTTTTTAAGAGATAATAACTATCAAAAGATTAACACTTGTTTATGTCTGGTGTAAATGTGAAATTACATCCAATGACCAAAATTGTATTTAATTTTAAAAATATATTCTAAATATACATTAAAACCACTCAAATTAATAATTTATCACTATTAATTATTTTGATTAAAAAAGTTGTTTTTAATTAAAATTTTGTAATTTTCACTATTCATCAGAACATAAAAGTTATCCGAAAAGTACCAAAATTTCACCTTAGGCTAAATTCGATACTCTGAATCCAAAAATGAAGTCCATTTTGAGAGATAAAATTTCTAAAATTTTAAAAGGTGGTTATTAATATTCATAACGGCTAGTTTTCATAATATTTTAATAGCATATCGTTGTTTAGTGAAACTCGGTATTGCATACTACACACGCTATCGAGGAAGGTCATGATTGTGTGTAATACAAGGCAAGTCAATGATGCATGTTGTGAAAGCTCCTTTTGGTGTAGCGTACAACACAACACATTAGTGATATTAAAAATAATATTTTTTATAAAATTTCGGGGTGTTACATTCTACCCCCCTTAAAATGAATTTCGCCCTCGAAATTCATCGGGGTTATAAATGGTTTACTATTCGAAAGTTTCTTTAATAGAAACCCACATCGTAAAAAGGAATACCAAAACCAATCTTTAAAAACAAAGGTATGAAACGTAACTGTTACCCAAATAAACTAATCACTGGGTTTCCACATAGGTGAAAATATGGATATGGAAGAGAAATCTAACCATCATGTTCTGATGGAGAGTGGTAGAGAACATGGCTATGGAAAAGCCAGTAATCACAAATCCATATATTTGTGATGATATAAGGTACCATATGATTCATCAGGTATAAGATCACTAGGACAACATTTTTGGTTTTCAAGATCATTTCCCTAAAGTTGAAAATTTGAACTAGAATAAATACTTAATTCATTTTGGTAAAATCTCATTGTTGTTCGTGCCTTGAACAATTTCCACTCCATATCTTAAATAAATGAAGTTGAATTTGTTATTCGTGAAGTGTTAGCAGATCATGTGATAGAATGACGGGTCATTCCATCTGTCTCAAACAAAAGGTTAGCAAAAATTATATACATAAGTCGATCTATAGTGAGATTAATCATATATGGTTCCTAAAATGGACTTATACTTCATATATCATACTTCTTAATATAATAAAACTAGTTTCTACTAAACAGGGACATTATGTAGGCCAGTGGTAGGCAATAAAGGCCAGTCGCACTTCAATTGTGGGTTCGATTTCCACAGCCTTGTCCGACGCGATGGGCTATCGCCCGTCCTGCAGGTTGTCCTTTTTCTAAAACTATATTACTATAACATCCCATCAATAATATCGAAAAAAGTTCTATCCTTAAACAATACTAACTTATGTCCAACATAATCCATTCCAATCTTTAGGCTTATCCATAATACTGCAGTCCACTCTCATAACATAGTGAAAACGATTACCAGAGATTTAACACCATCGTCGGTCCCCATATATCATAAGATATGTTTTGTTGGTCACATTCCAAACATTCAAAGTCCTTAATCATGTATTCTCTTGAATAACTTAGTGAAAACATGAATGCAGTTAAAAGTTAACACCTTCCACATACCAAAATCCTCAAAATTCTATATACTCAAACCATGATATCACTTAGTCCTTATATCAATCATGAGCTCATGAATACTGTCAAACATTTCATTTTCTCCTTATCCCTTAATTATGGGCATATTATCTACTTTCCAAAATATTTGAATCGCTTATCATGGTTACCGGTACCTTAAAATTATTGAAGACCGCAATAGACCAATACATAAATATTTCAATACACCATAAAAGTACCTCAACAACATTATTCCTGAATACCAATACATAAACACTTCAGTCCATCCACTTCAATGATTGTCCTGGAAGAAGTCCTTCCTTGATTTAGAAGTAACTTTTTAGGTTAGGGAATTGAGTTGGGTAATGCCCATGTTCTCCACAAATAAGACATTGAACTCCATAACAGTCTGTCACTCTATGACCCTTTTCTCCACACAGATAACATCGGTCCCTCCATTTGAGGTATTCCTCAAAGTTCTTCTTCCCTTCTTTAGAAATATCAATCTTCCTTTCTTTATGCTCCTCAACATGCGAACATGCATAATAGTTTATCTTCTTCTTATTTGATGAATTAGGCATACCACTAAATTTCACCTTGTTAATCATATATCGCGATGACTGATTTGGCATAATCACAAGATCTTTCTCTCTAGGAATTACACATTTTTTTTATCATAGTCACCAATTTGTCCATTGGATTCAATGTTAACCGAATTCCTTCTGGTTCCCTCCATTAACTAAAACACAAAAAGAATCTTGTGAGAGGCAAAGATCATGCTAGGGAAAAAAACATAGTAAAGGGGGAGTACCCTTAATATCTAACATCTTAGGTTAAATTCTAAGATCGTTACCGTAGTTCTAGGACTGTATCTTATACCTGTACTTATCCTTAGGGACATCCCTAAACATACCTTAGAAATATCTCTAGGGATCTCACTAACGCTTTCGCATCCTAGTTTCCAAAGGTTGACAAAACCCTTCCTTTGATACCAACTATATAGAACCATATCTTGACATACATGGACATTACATTACATTTGCGGAATACTTAGTTCATAACAAAAACACACACACACAAGGATTGTAATAGTTTAGTGTCTTTGGAAACTCGGAACGTAATCTTCTAATCGTGGTGAAAGATCTTCAATATCTCCCATAAAGATCTTCCCTTTTTTTTACCTAAAACCTTTCTTTATATCCTGGGGAAAAGAAAACATAAAAGGGTGAGTTCAAATGCTCAGTAAGGGTAAACAAAAGAAAAATCAATCACATCATATTCATAAGAACATAACTTTTGGAAATCTTAACCTGCAAAAGAGAGCATAATTTCATAAAATGGGATAAATCATAGTAGTGAAATGAAATCACAATAATCATAACTTAAAACATGAAACATTGTGGCATACACACATAATCATATAGAATCATTTCTTGTTAGTCAAGACTCATTGCCAAGACTATCTTAGTGGAAAAAGTCCCTTTCTGAACCGAGTCACCCTCGTTTCAGTCCTGTTTCACTGAACTGGTATAACTTACCATTCCAGCTGTGTCTATCTCATGAGATATAAAATCTTTACCCAATTCATTGGAGGGAGATATAGGTCCCACCCATCTCATAATGATACCATTATTATGTTTTCCACAAAATCATAAATCATACATCATAGCATAACCCATGTAATAAAAATGGGAATCATAAACATCATGACATCATAAAACAATTCATATACGATAAAGGAATTAATAAAAATAATTCCATCACACCATAATCAAATCAATGTAATAATAGGGATAAAAACAGAACCCTTTATTATCTTAGATGGAAAATAATTTTGATAAAACACTTAAATTTCATTCTTGAGGAAAATATCCTTTCTACTTCAAAAACACTTTTCCTTTCTTAACATGTCGTAAAATTATAAACTAAAAGAAGTTGATTAAAAATAAACATGAAAAAATGTAAAGGAAGCTTCTTGTAAATAATGTTTTAAAAATCCATTCATGCTGTTAAAAAAACATTCTTCGTAATTTTGTCGGAAAAGTCAAAAAACGTACCTCGTACGAAAAACGACAAAAGATTCCTTCCATATCTTTTACTAAAAACTCACCGAAGGGTATAATTGGATATAAACTATTGTAGAAGGATAAATATTACATATTTAGGAAACATGGATGTGGATGATAAAATACACCACAGTAAATACCAAAGTGTTAACAATCTCGGATAAAAATGAGATTGTGATATTTCCCTTACCTTAGGTCCGATTTGCTTCGTAAGTGTCTGAACCTCCTGTATAATGATTTAAATAATGTTATTGACTTATTCTAGAATCATATTCATTGTTATTATATCATATATGGTCCACTTATGACTTTATATTACCCGTTATTTTGTAAATTCATGTTAAAGTAGCATTTTGGGTAAAATCGTCTCATTTGTCGTTCGTGTTTTTAACTTGTAATTATTAATATGATTACTTGGATCATGATTACTTATATCCAGAATGTAAAACATGATTTATATATAATATATATTCAGAATATATATATATATATATATAATATCGATAAATGGAATGAAATACACCGTTCATGGAGACGGTAGTCCGTACGTACGCATGAACGCTGTTTTCGTTTCCTTATTGAATTGAATGGAATGAAGTAGATGACATACATATAAATATACATAAATCCAGTATCATTATTATGTCATATATTTCATTAGTACTTATTATATATACTTTATAATCATTCATGAATGGTTAATCATTGAGAATGAATCTCATCGCGTCGTGGAGAAGGTAGTCCGTACGTACGCACGAGCGATGATATCGTTCCCATGGTCGTGTAATTGTGTTGAAGTGTATGTATACTATTTTAGTATCAATATAACTTTATAATAATCATATATAGTTACTCATTAAACCATTATACCCATCCAATTAAGGTGGTGGCGGAAAATATATTACACCACGGCGTGGAGACGGTATTCCGTACGTACGCACGCGGGGTGATTTCCTTTTTCCGTAGGATGGGTAGAAGGTTAATTAGAGTTGTTTCATATTTATAATAACATATCAGTATATAAGAAATACTGATGTTATTACTTTATCATGAAACAACTAAAGAAGAAGAAGTTGAAGAAGAAAGAAATTGAAAAAGATCGGTAATGGATATTACCTCTTTTTGACGCGCCTTCACTTAACCTCCACTTAAAGAACTAAGGATGGTCTTTGAAGAATACCAGGACCTATAGGATGATACTAGGGAAGTGGAGAAGAGATTTTTGCAGGGGTTTGACGAGCTTGAATGCTCAAATTGGTGTGAGGAGGAGAGGGAGTATGTGCCCTTTTATAAGGGAGGAGAGGGGCATCTTAGGAAAATCTAAATATTTTATTTTATATTAAGGTCAAATTCGGTTTATAATGGTTCCAAATGGTCTTATTTAGAAACTAAAGTGGGGATGGGTCGAAATCCTCTCATCCAATAGGATTTAGACATGTTTAGGTTATTATTTTAACCTTATCAATTAGATTTAACTCTAAGTTAAATAATTTAACTTTTACCGTGTCTTTTTGTTTTCTTACACAATATGGTTAATAAACTTACTATATGAAGCCAAACGAACCCCAAGTTGTTTATTATTAATATATCTATCCTTATCTAAGTCATTTGGACGAACCTTAGATTTTTAGGAATTAAATATTAATTAATAATATAATATTTGTTTTAAAAACTAATTTATGTCAATTTTGACACTATTTGGTACATGATTTTTATGAAATTTCTAACAGAATGATAAGTTCGAACCATGTTACTTAAATCAACAATAACATGTCATATTAACCTAGAAAATTAGTTTAAGTCCTAAAAAGTCTCAAATTACATTTATTTGGGCATTTATAACATCAATTATCTTAATATTTTCTTAAAAAGGTAATTACTACATCATCGTTGTGTCATAAATAAATTAAATTATTTAAAGTATAAAAATTACAAATAAATTACCATTATGTAGGAAATCTTTGTATATTTCTAATGAATATTTATAGTCTAAATTATATTATGTAGAACCCTATATTAAAATTTTTTTAGTAAATAAACTTTTATTTTAACTCTTTTAACTCTTCTTTGAATTAAATAATAATAAATGTCCTAATCTAATCCAAGTGGGACTAAATGATAATATTTTACAATTAAGGTTGTTTTTCGTCGAGGTAAACTTGTCCAATAGGATTAGGACATGTGTTAGGGTAATATTAATATCATTTTTACCCTTAATTACCCTATTTACTTTTAACCGTGGTAAATAAAAGTAAAAAGTTACTATTCACCAAAAATTATTTTCATCTCATTGAACCACATTTTACTTACTGACATCAACTGTGTCTCTCGGATTTTTGAAATTCCATTCATAGAAGCGGTAAAATTATGATTTATGAAAAAAAAAATTTAACTACCACTTAGTAGTTTCACTATTCATCAAAATTGAAGTTTTTCAGAAAAATGCCAAAATTTCACCCTAAGCTATAATTGATATTCCGAATTCAAAAATGATTCTATTTTACAAAATTACCAACATATAAGTTGCATTAATTAATTTTATAATTAATTTCCACTGTCACAACAAATAGCGTGTTTTTAAGAGATAATAAATATCAAAAGATTAACACTTGTTTATGTCTGGTGTAAATGTGAAATTACATCCAATGACCAACATTGTATTGAATTGTAAAAATATATTCTAAATATACATTAAAACCACTCAAATTAATAATTTATCACTATTAATTATTTCTATTAAAAAAGTTGTTTTTAATTAAAATTTAGTAATTTTCACTATTCATCAGAATATGAAAGTTATCCGAAAAGTACCAAAATTTCCCCTTAGGCTAAATTCGATAATCCGAATCCAAAAATTAAGTCCATTTTGAGAGATAAAATTTCTAAAATTTTAAAATGTGGTTATTACTATTCATAACTGCTAGTTTTAATAATATTTTAATAGCATATCGTTGTTTAGTGAAACTTGGTATTGCGTACTACACACGCTATCGAGGAAGGTCGCGATTGCGTGTAATACAAGGCAAGTCAAGGATGCATGTTGTACAAGCTCCTTTTGGTGTAGCGTACAACACAAGACATTAGTGAAATTAAAAAGAATTTTTTTCATAAAATTTCGGGGTGTTACAATAGCAGTCAAGACTATCCTTATGTATCTGAGGCGTACTAAGGATATGTTCCTAGTTTATGGAGGATATCAGGAAATAGTCATCAGAGGACATGTAGATTCTAGTTTCCAGACTAATCAAGAAGACATGAAGTCGTAGACTGGATACATCTTTGGTTTGAATGGAGGTGCAGTGAGCTAGAAGAACCCAAAGAAAGGTGTGGTCGTAGATTCTATAGTAGAGTCTGAGTATATCACAACTTCTGAGGTAGCTAAATAAGCAGTATGGATGTGAAGCTTCATCCAAGAGCTGGATGTACTACCTGGTATTAAAGATCCTATCACACTCTATTGTGATAATATTATAGCGGTGGAACTTGCAAAAGATCCAAGGTCACATCAGCAGACAAATCACATACTTCGGAAGTATCATCTCTTGAGGGTTTTTTCTCATAGAGGTGAAGTTGTAGTGAGAAGTATTTCCATGTAAGACAACATGGTGGACCCCTTGACTAAAGACTTGACTCAACAAAAACATGATCATCATGTGAGGTCTAGCGGACTAAAAGTCAAAGGTAGTTGGCTCTAGTCCAAGTGTGAGTTTGTTAGGGATGGTGTTCTGGGAACCAACTGTTTATACTTTGGTTACATGAATGTAAACATATTATATATTGTTCATTGTTCTACATGAATATAATATAACAATGTCATGGAATATTTCTTGCATTAATTAGGTCATGGCAGATCCCCGCTATGATGAGAACCTTGAAATGCTATAATAGTATTCTTAAATAACATTTTACGGTTGGATGACATACTATTATAGGACACATAGTATACATATCATCATGTGTGAGTACTCATAGGAAGATGATACTCTCTCTCATAGAGTTCCCACTTGGTAATCTCCAAGATGGGATATTATGAGAACAGACCCGCCAGTAGTAATTCCGCATGTCTTGGTGTCATCGTACATTGCTATCTGCGAGCATGTGCAATGGTAGTTAGACAAGAAGATTATCATTAACTCATGTCATGAATCACACACTTATATTTGCTGACGAAAACCGCTACGAAGACAGTTGGTGTGAAGCAGGGTACATTGGGTGCATCAAGATTGACATGTTGTTAAAGGATATGTCAAGGAACTATTTTTCCCTTCCATATTTATGGAAGTATATATCTCGGGCCCTTGGATTGAAATAGAACAGTCACACAAATTCCATGGCCATGGTGTCATGACGAGTTTATTTCTACAATTCAAAGAATGACATATAATGAATATAGGTTTATGACACTACCATGAAACCTGCTTGATGATATTTTGAGACAAAGGGATTAAATTACATGGTAAGCGTTTGTATGAGGTGACACGTCAATGCGGTGTCAACTTTTCTCTTGGGTGACTTGAACTGTTGCTAGACAGAAATCTTGGACTTTAGGTTCACACACTAAGTGTATCCAAGTATGTCAAGTAGAATAAAGATTATTCTCGTACGTGGTTTAATAATTATTCAAGGAATCCTAAATCATTTTAATGATGGTGGAATAATAAAATGAAAACAAGTTATACATGCCATGTATTAATGATTACAGGTCGTGCAGTTTTTATTTGGAAAGGAAATGAAAAACAAGTACACGCCGTGTATTAATGATTACATGTTGTGTATTTTTATGAAAAACAAGTACACGCCATGTATTAATGATTACACACTGTGTAGTTTTTACAGTTTGGTTTTTGAGGAAATAATACTATTTTATTAAATGATATTTATTATAATCAGTGTTGGTGCATGTCAAGGAATTAATGATTCAACATGTCAGGGTTTTCAATAAGGGTTAATGAAATAAATAAAATGCATAACACATTTATTTATTGTCATAAATATATAACCTCAAAACCAATTATAAATATCCTCACAACCCCATCATTTTTCCTCAATCGTTGTGCACAACAATTCTGGAGAATTTTCTCAAGGCCAAAAGAACTCCTTCCTTCAAGAACGCTCTCAAGACCAAGAGAGATCCTCATCCATCGAATCAAAGCTATCATAGGCGGATAATGAAAGAAAAGGATTCTCCACGCTATCACCTAGAGACTCCTTTGGCGATGTCCCGAGATACGTGGTGTTCTTGTGGATCACCTATAGTGGAAGTCTATAGTTGTCTTCTGTGACAAAATGACGATTCACATCAGAACGTGATTAGAAATATCAAGGAAGAAAGAACGCCATAAAAGGTATTTATTGTCAATTAATTAAATTAATTATATTAAACCAGTGAAGATCCACATTTATGTTTCTAGGACTATTCTTCTTCTTTGTCAATTTGGGTGATTCGACCCGTGGAGTCTAGCATTTATCATCGTATTGATCCCAGATTGATCATTATTAATGACAAAAAGCCAAGTGGGCACATCCACCCACGAGCTTCCACTGCGCCCAGAACATTCAGTTAGGGCACGGGCCCCAGGGGATGGGTCATGATAAAATATATATTTTATGCATTTTTAATATAAAATTAATATGTATTTATCTAATATTTTTGATAATTCCAAGAGTACCCCTCCCCTCTCTTATAAAAGGGCACTCATTCATCTCTATTAATTACAAATAGAAAACCATTTGGTTCGGCCAATATATTCCCAAAATAATTCCTATAATCCCTCCCCATATTATTTTGGCCTTATTTTAGGTAAAAAATTGTCCGTATATGTTTTATGGTGTTAATAAAATGTGATTGTCCAAAGGAGAGGTATCATTTTTAATCAAGTATTTATGTTTTATTTCATATTCCACTTCTTTCAAATGTTCTTCATCCATGATGATATGTTGAATTTAGTATCATAAATATACTGATATGTTATTTTTTTATATAATCAACTAAATCCATATCCACTTCCATCAAATGGGAAATGAATTAGTCATTCATGCGTATGTGTGAACAATCATCTCCACGAACTGATATAATTTGTTTTCCATAACCATATCTCATGGAAAATAATAATGATGTAATTAATGTTCATATGTTATATTAATGACATATATATCATTGAAATATAATAATATATCCTTTTAATTCTTACTTTTCATACACATAAAATGATAATGTCATTCATCTGTACATGTAAACTATCACCTCTACGAAGCGATGTGATTTGTTTTTATTCACTACAACACTTGTATGATATATAGAATTATTTTTAAATGATTAATATGTTATTAATTATGTTGTGATAACTATTTAAAGATAAAATAAAACTTACCTTATTTCCATAATGAACAATAATAAATGGTAAACATTACTCATGCGTACATACGGCCTACCATCTCTATAATTATAACATTGTTCATTTTTCACAACCATACGTAATGGTTTGATTAAAAATAATAATTTATTTATAAATATGATAATAGTTTCATGATTATTATTCTAGAGGTGATGGATTTTTTACCACATTGACTATTAACATCATACCAAGTTCATTTTCGACTCAAGTACTGAATATCGAAAAAAAATACAACATGAACTTAAATAATTATGTAATTATTATAACATGGTGATAAGTGATATAAATAGCATAATAAAAATGAAAAAGTTTATCAAGAAAGTAAAAAAAATTAACTTCTATTTTTTATTCAGGAAGTGAAATAACATCCTTGATGAATCAAACTTGAGGTAATGGATCCTTCTCAATCTCCTTTCATTGAGGCATCTCTTGATGATATGAACCATTATTATTTTATTAGGTGTATATATAGTACCTTTGACTCATAATTTTATTAATTTATTTATTATCATGTTATTATTTTTAATTGTTACTCTATTATGGGGACTAAGATTTAAATGTTCAAAGTGGTATGGGACACCTTGAATGATTAAATATTTAATTATCATATATTTTTCTCCATGTAAATTTTAATTATATTATTTTTCATATTTATTTACATAGATATAAAATTAATATAAAGGATTTTTTATATCTATTTTTCATTTCATTCAATGATTTTCAAAATGAATATTTTTACTTGTTTTATGTGGAACTTTTTGACAAATGACATAAAGAATGTTATTTTTATCATATACGGCACGAACATCTTCTCCGCCGCCTTGAAAACTATTTGATATATGGATTCCTTGATAAGAATTCATGTTTTTAAAAGGAAAATAAATCACTTTTATTCCATTTTATAGGTATTTTGATATTGTAAATGGTTTTTTAAATGGAATTATTATTTCAATATCTTGACATGATTTCTTTTGATTGAAAATGAATTTTTTTGAGTGAAATATTGAAATTTAAATTATTTATATGTTATGATTATATAATTGTACTTGAACATTTGATGGGTGGTTACATGATAAACAAAAAATGGACGGTTCTATGATAAAACAAGGATGGATGGTTACATTATAACCTCAAATTAATTGGGTATGTAAATTATCTGTATGGTTATTCCATTTGTAATAGTGATGTGTGTGGAAGTCATCCACATGATTATTCCAGTAAAGTATGTTTAATTCCCAAGTTACCTCTATATGTTATATATGATTTCTATGGGTTTTATGGTAATATTTAGATTATAGAAAAAGAAATCAATGTATTTATATTCAAAGGAATGTATTTACTACTTCTTAAGGGTGAAATTTATTAATTTATGGTAAAGTATTCATGGGTTTACGTGTTTTCACAAGACTAATAGTTTTACTTATTTATATATCCCTTAATAAAGTTTTTATTCCCATCCCATATTTTGAATTTTTTTCACAGGATTTAAAGTATAATAGAGTCTTTTATGGGATCAAGGAATTTTTATGATGATTAAAAATTAAATGAAACCATGTTTCTTTTTTAAAAAACTTGTCTTGCAAAAAAATGGATAATAAGTAGAAGTGTATACATTGTATCATTTGAGTTTTTATGTATGAATTATGGCTTAATTATCTAAAGCTATAAACTTGAAAATATACCCAATGTGAATAAAAGTAAAATTCATGACTTAACTCAATATTATTTAATGTTTATTGTTGGGGCATTATAGTTGAATCTAGTCATATTTCATATATTGACAAGGTATTTAAAAATAAAAGTTAAAAAACCAAGATTGATTTTTTTTTGAAATATAATTATTTGAGTTGAATATAAATGGGTGTTGGGATATATTATTGAGAATAAAATAATCTCACAAGATTATGTTCAAGTAATTTATCTCATAGGATATGACATGTATAGAATTTTATATTACTATATTATAAATAATAGTATGTGACTATAAAATAGATCCAACATAACTATAATGAGATGTATTTAGAACTATCCAATATTACATAGAAATGTGAAACTAGATATATTCCTAGTTTCTAGAGAAGTGAGAATACTACTGATCAATTCAATTGAGCAACTATCATCATTTAGATCAATTTTATCTAGTATCACAATAAGGCTTAAGTGATATGAAAAATAAACATATTACAAATAGTTGGTGAAAAATATATAATATTCGTGTATGTTGTGGATTGGAATTCATCTTAAGAATAATTTTAGAATCCCCTTGTTCATATTTTTGGTTATAATTAAAGAAAAATTTATTATCATTATTATGATAATCATTGACTGTGGAAAAAATCAAGAGGTCAGGATTCTGATTGGGGAACAATAGGTGGATACTCAGTTATATCACTACATGATGGATTTTATCAAGTTAGCGATATCACAGGAAACAAATTAGCTATAGAAACAAGTGGATTTACGAACCCTAGAAAGGACAACATTTTGTCCCCATTAGTTATAACCATACTCAATAAAATTATGTTTAACATGTGAGAACTAACTAGTCATTAGCATCTAACTCTAGTATAAGTGGGAGTATATTAGTGTTGGTTCCTTTGAAAAAACAACTTTATACTATATATTTATTTTGTATTAATTGATTTGAATATTAATAGTTTATCACTTATTTATTCATCTTTTTTATTTCAATAATTTGATAATCTATCACATTGAAAATGTGAAAAATATTCCTTGTTACGATGAGAAATTTGATGTTCCATAGAGATATTCTTAAAAAAATTCTATATTATGATAAAATTGTATGATGGGACACAAATTATATCAACTGTCATTTAAGAAAAAATTTAATTATATGCAGAATTATTTTAAAAAAATTATAGTCGGTAATCTCCAAGATGATAGATTATGAGAATAGACTCACCTATAGGATTTTTTAATGTTTTTGTGAAATAAAATATTCTTATCATTGAGCATGTGTAATGGTCCTTAGACAATGATATTATTATTAAATCATGTTATAACTCAATCGCTTTTATTAATTGTCATAAACTATGATAAGATGGTTCATGTTGGAGTTGGGTATGTTGGATGCATCCATAATTATGTGTTATTAATGAATGAGTTGAGGAATGATTTCCCCTTCCAACATTACAAATGTTGATATCTTAGACTATTAATTGAAATTGAACCCTCACATTAAATTACATGTCAATTTTTTAATAATGAGTTTATTTTAGATAGTCAAGGAAATACATATCAAGAATATAGATTAATGACACATATATGCATCCTACATGTTAATATATCATAGAAAATGGTATACGTTACACATTTAGTATTAATATTTTCTTGTTATCATGGAGAAATATCCTCTTCATTTATGGGTTTTGGGACTTGTTTCAAAATAGTAATCTTGTACATTAGAAAAATCATGTTCAATTCCACTAAAGAAGAGGATAAGAGGATAAAACAAAAAGTGTTGCCTTTTATCTAAGAAAAATACTATTTATATTTTACACTTGGAAGAATTACTATTCTCCATATTAAGAAATAACGTTTATCATGGTTTTATTAAATGATCACAAATATTAAATAAATATTTATTCAAAAGTTAATGGATAATTATTTATTTATTAATAGATAATTTATTATGTGAATATCAAAATAAATATTTTATTCTTTATACTGTGAATATGACATTTATTTATTTATTTAATGTGTAATATTTTTCTAATGTTATTCATAAGCTAATAGATAATTATTTATTAATAAATAATTTATTTAATTAAATTAATATTTATAATAAATAATCTCTAACCTATTATTATGGTACTTATTTATGATATATATTCATAAATTTATTAAAGGTTAATGAGGGAAAGTGGACCCATTTATTAATGTGATGATAAATATTTATTTACTAGAATGTATAAAATAATTATAATTGAGTGGATTAGTTTACGCCATAGAATAAGATAAAAATATTATTATATTACATGGTATGTAGTAACTGTTAGGTTTAAAAATATTATTATGAACCTTTATGAAATTAACTAATATAAAACCATAATATTGGGTTTATAAATAGACACCTATGAGAATTGTTTGGTTGGTCATTGTGAAAAATAATCTCCACCATAATGAATTCTCTCTAAATGAAATATGACTCTATGGATTTACCTAAATACCTATATATTTTCACTTCCTCCATTTCTCTCAATCCGGAGAGATAAAGAGAAAATACTTTTCGAACTGAATGGATCATGGTTTTGATCAAGGGAGAAATGAAAGATAATTAGAACCATTGAATTAGAACCTGAAGAACTATTGGAGATGTTTTGATATCAACAGATCCCATGTTATAGATACCATATCCCTTTTCACAAATCATTACTTGATTTTATTCATATTTAAAAATCATATTAGAAACCAAGAATTGTAAAGTCTAGTGTCTTGGAAGATTAGGTACATAATTAAACATCCCAAAAACATATTTTACAGAATCTACACATTGAGATCCTAACATCTATTATGCTCAATCATCTACATAGTATAATTTTGGGGTTGCAATAATAAAATTATGAGTTATAAATCCTAGTAAGATAATAATCATTAGAATAAAGCTTTATCACATGTGTTAGAAGACATGTTATAAGGATACAAAAGGCATGGAACACGATTGAACATATGGGATAATAACATATAAAACATGGGATCATATAAAAATTGAATCATAGTAATTATAAAGTAATATAAAACATGACTTTATTTTGAGTCAAAGATCATTGCACATAGGGTATCATAAGTCAAGTATAACCACTAAGACTGTTGCACATGGAGCAAGAGTCAAGGCTAACCGCCAAGACCGTTGCACATAAAGTATCATGAGACTAAACTTTATCCAATGAATTGGAGTGATATTTGGGAACACCCATCATAACATGTTCATGAATATGTGTTCCACATTAATAATCCTACATAAGGAATCGATCATAACATAAGGGTTACCAATCATAAGAATTGGGTATCATAATCTTATAAAAAGGGATAATGTAAGAGAATATCACAATGGTGTCCATGAAATAAAGGATTTAAATAATTCATGTAAATTAATAAGGTAAAATAGTCATATATCATGGTAGGATATGTATATTTTAAGTGACAACATGTAAAAAGAGTATTTAAGAAACATTAGAATTAAAACATTTTAGTGTGGTTCAAGGAAAATAATAAAGAGATTTTAATACAAAAAATGGGAAAATATTTTACATAAAACCAGAAGTGATACAATAAGTTTTTCATAGTAAAAGAGTGATTTTATTAAAATAATTATGGATTAAAAATTTATTTTATAGTGCACATTAAAATGGAGAAGAATTCCAGAAGTTCCCTTAAAATGGCTTGCTTGTCAGGAAGTATCGTGGAGGGAACCACTTAAAAACATGTATATCCATGAAGAAATAGGATTATAATATCTTGATACATGATTTTTGAACATTTAAATAGTATTTATAATATTCACATAAAAATAAAAGAGAATTTTAATTTGGTAAAAAAAGAGGAATAAAAATCCCAAGAAATAATGGAGGTTCAGGTAGAATCGCTTACCTTAAGTCTAAAGGTGTTCTTCACTTGATCTTAATGTCCCAGATAATCAAATTAGATTCATTAATTAATAATTACATAACCGATTATACATTTAAATGATTTATTATAACCATAATAGATTCATTTATGTTCTTTTTTAAGGGTTAAGAGGTTAAATTTTATTGTTTTGGAGCATTTGTTTCCGTGGTTTTCATGATCACTTTACTTATATACATGTGCGGATAGACATGTAAGATTAGAAAGGTTGTCTAGGATTGAAGTTATATGTTATTATAAAGAATAAATAAGATTAAATGGTTATAAAATTCATTTTGTTATGTGTAGTGAGGATGAATCATTACATAAAATTTAATGATAACTGTTTGGGTTAATTGGCAGGTTTTTTGTCACAATGAACTCATTTTGATTTATAAATTAATAGCATGTATAAAAATAGTTTCAAGAACATTACCTACGATATAATACATTTATTATAGTCTATTTAATCCATAAAAATTGTTTTATTACCATAATTTAATATGGTAAAAGAAATTGGAAACTCGTTGTCCTTAAATGTGATAAATTAACACATATCGGATAATGTTTTCATTTCTATTAAAAATAGAGGGGAAAGAAGATATGATGATGAATTATTCCATTAGAATAAATAAAATTATAACACATTTAATGTAATAGAGTTATCATACCATTTATATGAGGGTAGGTGGGGATAGAAAATAAAACAAAGGAACTTGAAATGAAATTGAAAGAAAATGGAAGAGGGTTTTACCTCTTGATTCCTTCCTCTTGACAGCCTCCTTAGGGGTTTCGTTTTGGTATTTTGTTAAGACAAAAAGATCTTGGTCGTGGGGGAGGGAATTAAGAAAATATTTGACTAGAATTTAGACAAATAACAAGGCTTTATAAGTGTGAGTAGAAGAGGTGGTGAGGGGTGGTATTTATAGTTGAAGAGAGGGGTGTTTTCTCAATATTTAATTCACTAGTTTATTAATTTTCTCAAGACAATTAATATTGATGATTCATGAGAATAAAAATAGTAAATAGTTAATATGAGTTCGAACCAATGGATTTTACATCATCCATGACTCAATAAATTGTTTATTTAACTTATAATGTATATATACTCTAAATTATTATATTTTATTACTCATAAAAAATTCATGTATTTCTGAAAAATACCAAAAATTCACACAAAACATTTTTGATGCATACAATTCAAAAATTTACTCAATTTTTGAAAAATAATTTTCTAAATATGATAAATTTAATTTATATTTAAAATCAGAATTTATGTGAAAAATACAAATTTAAAATTTAAAACTACCTTTCTTACAATTTTAAAAATTAATTAAGGTCTCATAAAGTTATCTTATAATCATAAAAATTAAAAATATTATATTATGAATACATTTTATGAAAATATTTTTTTTAAATTTATTAAATTAATCAAAAAATTGTAATTAAATATACATGATTTACAAAAAAACGCTTAATTAATAATTTTTAAAATATTAATTTACTTATACTATGATATAATTATACCATATTACCACTTATAAATTGGATAAATTTTATTTATACTTTCATTGAGGAGTTTACTATTACATTGGCCAATATACTATTCATAAGTGTAACATTACTATTTCAAATGTCAAGTTATTATTCCTTTGGTATAGGTTCCTTAATTTATAGAGATACATTTTATTTCACTCATTCTTCATTTATAATGTCTGTATTGTGTTCTCATTATAATATTATGTGATTGTACTATAATAAATAATGATAAGAAAATAATTTCATTAATAAAACATTGGGTCATTACATTATTCCCCCCTTATGAAATTTCTCCCTCGAAATTTCATTTTACATTCTAAGCTGAAAACAGGTGTGGGTACTTTTCCTTTATCACTTCCTCTAGTTCCCATTTTTCCTTTTCATACTTACAGTTATTTCATAGTAATTTGACTAGGTGTAGTCTTGTTACATAGAATATTATCTCTATGATCCAAGATCCTCACTGGATACTCCTTATAAGAAAGATCATTTTCAAATTATACCGTCTCTAAAGATGATATATGTAAAGGATCTAGTATGTACTTCCTTAATATGGATACATGGAAGTCACCCTGTACTTTAAACATTGTAGGTGGAAGTTCTAGTTGATTGGCCACATCTCCAACACGATAAAGAATCTCGAAGGGGCCAATGTAACTGGGAATTAGCATTCCTTTCTTCCCAAATATCATGACCTTCTTACATGGAGATATTCAGAGGAATACCATGTTTCCAACTTTAAACTCAATGTCTCATTGATGACTGTCTGCATAGCTATTTTGTCGACTTTGGGCTTCCTTGATGTGCTGTTGAATGGTTTTCAACTTTTCCACCATTTATTCAACCATTTCAGGTCTTAATAACTTACACTCACTAACATCATATGAGCATTCCATTTTTCTACACCTTTTCCCATAAAGGGATTCATATGGATCCATTTGGATGCTGGAGTGGAAAATTTTATTGTAGAAGAATTTGACCAGTGGAAGATGTTGATCTCATCCTCCTTTGAATCCCATAAAACAATCTCTCAAAATATCTTCTAGTTTCTAAATATTTCACTCATATTGGACATCAGTTTCGGGATGATATACCATAATAAAGTTTAGATCAGTACTTATATCATGTTGGATACATTTATAGAACTTCGAGTTGAATCTTAGATCTCGATCTGATACAATAGATAGTGGTACTCCATGCATCCTTACCACCTATTTGATATATATCTATCCAAGTTGATCCAATCAAAAGTCATCTCAAATTATGATTATGTGATTTGTCTTTGTAAAATGATCCATAATGACCCATATAGCATTATTTCCTCTGAATGTACTTGGAAGTCTTGTGATAAAATCCATAACGATGTTCCCCCACTTTCAGGTTGGTATGGGTAGTGGTTGCATCATCCCCTTAGAATTTTTCCTTTTAGCCTTCACTTTTTCACATACTATGAAAATTGATGTATACTCAGCAGTATCCTTCTTCATATTGTCCCACCAATAATTCTCTAAAATATCTCGATACATCTATGTAACACCCCGAGATTTTATGAAAAATATTCATTTTTATTCATTAATGTCTTGTGTTGTACGATACACCAAAAGAAGCTTGCACAACACGCATCCTTGACTTGCCTTGCATTACACGCATTCGCGACCTTGCTCGATAGCGTGTGTAGTACGCAATACTGAGTTTCATTAAACAACGATATGCTGTTAAAATATTATTAAAACTAGCTGTTATGAATAGTAATAACCACTTTTTGAAATTTTGTAAATTTTATTTTTCAAAATGGACTTCATTTTTGGATTTGGAATATCGAAATTAGCTTATGGTGAAATTTTGGTAATTTTCGGATAACTTTCATATTTTGATGAATAGTGAAAATTACTAAATTTTAATTAAAAAAAAACTTTTTCAATCGAAATAATTAATAGTGATAAATTATTAATTTGAGTGGTTTTAAATTATATTTAGAATATATTTTTACAATTTAATACAATGTTTGTCATTGGATGTAATTTCACATTTAAACCAGACATAAACAAGTGTCAATCTTTTGATAGTTATTATCTCTTAAGAACACGCTATTTGTTTTGACGACGGAAATTATTTTTTAAATTAATTAATGCAACTGATATGTTTTGAATTTTGTAAAATAGAAATCATTTTTGAGTTCATAATATCAAATATAGCTTAGGCCTAATTTTTGGTATTTTTCTGGAAACTTTCATTTTTTGATGAATAGTAAAACCACTAACTGGTAGTTAAAAAAATGAATTTTTCATAAAACTTAATTTTACCGCTTCTTTGAATGGAATTTCAAAAATCCGAGAGACACGGTTGATGTCAGTAAGTAAAATGTGGTTCAATGAGATGAAAATAATTTTTGGTGAATAGTAACTTTTTACTTTTTTTTAACCACGATTAAAGGTAAATTGGGAAATTAAGGGTAAAAATGTTATTATTATTACCCTAACACATGTCCTAATTCTATTGGATAAGTGTAATTCGGCCAAAAAACAACCTTAGGAATAAAATATGATCATTTAGGCCCACATGGATTAGATTAGGACATTTATTATTAATTTATTTAAAGAAGGGTTAAAATAGTTAAAATCAAGGTTTAATAAGTAAATAATTTTTAATATAGGGTTATACATAAGATAAATTAGACTATAAATACTCATTAGAAATATAAAAATATTTACTACATAATGGTATTTTATTTGTAATTTTTAGACATTAAATAATTTAATTTATTTATGACACAAAGATGATGCAGTAATTATCTTATTAATGAAATATTGACATAATTGATGTTATAAATACCAAAATAAATGTAATATGAGACTTTTAATGAATTACACTAATTTTCTAGGTTAATATGACATGTTAGTATTTATTTAATTAACTTTTTTTGAACTAATCATTCTGTTATGATTTTTACAAAAATCAATTACTTAATAGTGTCAAAATTGACATAGAATAGTTTTTAAAACAAATATTATATTATTAATTGTTATTTTATTCCTATAAATATAAGTTTCGGCCAAATGACTTAGATAAGGTTATATATATTAATAATAAACAACATGGGGTTCTTTTGGCTTCTTATAGTAAGTTTATTAACCTTATAGTGTAAGAACACAAAAAGACACGGTAAAAGAAAAATTATCTAACTTAAGGTTAAATATAAATGATATGTTTAAAATAGGAACCTAAACATGTATAAATTCTATTGGATGAGAGGATTTAGACCCATCCCCACCTTAGATTCTAAATAAATCAATTTGGAGCTATTTAAAACCGAATTTTTCTTTATAATAAAATAATATTTTTAGTTATTCCAAAGGTGCCCCTCTCCTCCCTTATAAATGGGCACCTCCTCCCTCTCTTCCTCACTCCACTTTGAGCCTTCAAGATCGGCCAAACCCTGACAAATTCTCTTATCCACTTCCCTAACAACATCCTAGAGGTCCTGATCTTCTTCAAAGACCAATTTTAGTGCCCTAAGAGAAGGACTCAAAGAGGCGTTTCAAAGAAGAGGTAATGTCTGTTACCAATTCTTTTAACTTTATTTCTTCTTCCACTTATTATTCTTTAGTTGTTTCATTATGAAGTAATAACATCAGTATAACTCATATACTGATATGTTATTATAAGTATGAAAAAACCCTATTTCACCATCTATCCCTCCTACGGAAAACAAAATCACCGCGCGTGCGTACGTACGGAATACCGTCTCCATGCCGTGGTGTAATCTATTTTCCACCACCACCTTACTTGGATGGGTATAATGGTGTAAATAATAACTATATATGATTATTTTAAATTTATATTGATTCTGAAATATAATTCATACACTCCAATACAATTCCATGATCATGGGAATGATATCATCGCTCGTGCGTACGTACGGAATACCGTCTCCACGATGTGATGTGATTCGTTCTAAATGATCTTCATTGCATAATGATTATATAAATGAATTTAATGAGTTAATATGATATATATTACCCTAATACCATTCTGTAAATGAGGTATCTATAACCTAAAAAGAAAAATAATAATTTATTCGACAAAACACGCATAAGAACAAAAAGTAATAAACACCCGAATAACAAGTAATAAAGAAATATTACCAATAAGAAGCTAAGAATATGACCATATATGATATCATAAAAATAAGTATGATTATGGAATAAGTAAATAACATTATTTAAATCATTATACAGGAGGTTTGGACACTTACGAAGCAAATTGGACCTAAGGTAAGGGAAATATCACAATCTCATTTTTATCTGAGATTGTTTATACTTTGGTATTTACTGGGGTGTATTTTATCATCCACATCCATGTTTCCTCAATATGTAATATTATTTACATGCACCTAAAATTGTTTAAATCCAATTTTACCCTTTGGTGAGTTTTTATTAAAGGATATTAAAGGAATCTTTTGTCATTTTTCATACGAGGTACTTTTTGACTTTTCCGAAAAAAGTACGAAGAATGTTTTTTTTAACTTATACGGCATGAATGGATTTTTAAAACATTATTTCCAAGAAGATTACTTTACAAGTTTTCATGTTTATTTTTAATCAACTTCTTTTAGTTTATAATTGTACGACATGTTAAGAAAGGAAAAGTGTTTTTGAAGTAGAAAGGATATTTTCCTCAAGAATGGAGTTCAAGTGTTTTATCAAAATTATTTTCCATATAAGATAATATAGGGTTCTGTTTTTATCATTATTATTACATTGATTTGATTATGTTGTGATGGAATTATTTTTATGAATTCCTTTATCTTATATGAATTGTTTGATGATGTCACGATGTTTAAGATTCTCATTTTTATTACATGGGTTATGCAATGATGTATGATTTATGATTCTGTGGCACACATAAGAATGGTGTCATTATGAGATGGGTGGGACCTATATCTCCCTCCAATTCATTGGGTAAAGATTTTATATCTCATGAGATAGACATGGCTGGAACGGTAGGTTATACCGGTTCAGTGAAACAGGACTAAAACAAGGAGTGAACTCGGTTCAGAAAGGGACTTTGTCCACTAAGATAGTCTTGGAAATGAGTCTTGACTAATAAGAAATGATTCTCTATGATTATGTGTGTATGCCAAAAAGTTTCATGTTTTAGGTTATGATTAATGGGATTACATTTCACTACTATTATTTATCCCATGTTATGAAATTATGATCTCTTTTGTAGGTTAAGATTTCCAAAAGATATGTTCCTATGAATATGATGTGATTGATATTTCTTTTGTTTACCCTTACTGAGCATTTGAGCTCACCATTTTATATTTTCTTTTCCCCTGGATATAAATAAAGGATTTAGGTTTTAAAAAAAGATAAGATCTTTATGGGAGATGTTGAAGATCTTTCACCACGATTAGAAGATTATATTCCGGGTTTACAAAGACACTAAACTATTACGGTCATTGTGTGTGTGTTTTTGTTATGTACTAAGTATTCCGCAAAAGTTATGTAATGTCCATTTACTTCAAGCTTTGGGTCTCTACAGTTGGTATCATAAGAAAAGTTTAGTCAACCTTTGGAAACTAGGATTCGAAAACGTTAGTGAGATCCCTAGAGATATTTCTAAGGTATGTCTAGGGATGTACCTAAGGATAAGTATACGTATAGGATATAGTCCTAGAACTATGGTAATGATATTATATTAAACCAAAGATGTTAGATATTGAAGTTACTCCCCCTTTATTATGATTTTTTCCTCTCACACTATTCTTTTTGTGTTTTAGAAAATCGCTGGAAACAAGATGATTCACGATAATGGAGGATATGATGGACAATGGAATGATATTATTCATGAGAAACCAACTGAAATGGGATTTGGAAGTCCAAACATCATTATTATGCCGAATCAGCAATATCATAATATGATCAATAAAGTAAAATTTGGTAAGTTTTATGACTCAGCTAATAAGAGAAAGATGGAGTTTCATGATGATCATAGAGGAAAGAAAGTTCAATTTCCCCTATGTAAATCATGTGGGAATAGGCATCAAGGAGAATGTTTCAAAGGAACTGTAAGATGCTTTGGGTGTGGTAAATAAGGACACAAAGACAGTAAGTGCAAAGGAAAAGGTTCAGTTAACACCAGGGATGAGGATAATGGTATTTCTACGACATCAACAATGGTTAAATGTTTTAAATGTGGAATGTACGGGCATTATGCAAACCAATTCCCTAAGGGAAAGTCTCATGAAGAGAATAAGTATGGTCGTATGGGTAGTATTTATTTTTATGATGATGAAGAGACTACAAATGATATGTGATATGAAAAAATTGTTGAAGCTCGGTCAATGGTTTAAGAATGTAGTGGAATGATTACATGTTTATCATTTGTAATGTTGTATAAGTAATCTCATGGTACTATAGAATAAAGAGACATCTAAGGATTGTTACACTGTTGTATTTCCTTGATTTTTGAAAGTGTATGATTAATGGTACCAGTATCCATGAAAGGTTATTCAGATATTTTTAGAATGTAGATGATATGCGCATAATGAAGGGATAAGGAGAAAATTAAATGTTTGATTGTATTCATGAGCTCATAATGGATATAAGGACTAAGTGATATCATGGTTTGAGTATATAGAATTTTGAGGATTTGGGTAAGTGGAAAGTGTTAACTTTTAACTGAATTCATGTTTTCACTAAGGTTTAATGGGTATTCATTTTTCAAGAGAATACATGATTAAGGTATTCACATAACTGGAATGTGACCAACAAGATATATGGGGGATAAAATATGGCATTCACGTGATTGTTATGTGACATTTCAAGTAATCATTTTTTTATACTATGAGTTTGGACCGATGTATTTTAGATAAGCCTAAAGATTGGAATAGATTATGTTGGACATAAGTTAGTATAGAATTTTTTTCGATATCATTGATGGGATGTTATAGTAATATAGCTTTAGGAAAAGGACAACCTGCAGGACGGGCGACAACCCATCACGTCGGACAAGGCTGTGGGAATCGAACCCACAACCGAAGTGCGACTGGCCTTTAGCGCCTACCACTGGCCTACATGAAGTCTCTGTTTAGTAGAAACTAGTTTTATTATATTAAGCAGTATGATATATGAAGTATAAGTCCATTTTAGGAACCATATATGATTAATCTCACTATAGATCGACTTATGTATATTTAATAACTTTTTTTAACCTTTTGTTTGAGACAGATGGAATGACCCGTCATTCTATCACATGATCTATTAACACTTCATGAATAACAAATTCAACCTCATTTCTTTAAGAGATGAAGTGGAAATTGTTCAAAGCACGAACAACAGTGAGATTGTACCAAAATAAAGTAAGTATTTATTCTAATTCAAAATCTTCAACTTTAGGGAAATGATCTTGAAAACCAAAAAAAATGTTGTCCTAGTGCACTAATATCCGATGAATCAGATGGTACCCTAGATCATCACAAATTTTTGTCTTTGTGATTTCTAGATTTTCCATAGCCATGTTCTCTACCACTCTCCATCAGAACATGATGGTTAGATTTCTCTTCCATATCCATATTTTCACCTTTGTGGAAACCCAGTGATTAGTTTATTTGGGTAACCGTTACGTTTCATACTTTTGTTTTTAAAGATTGGTTTTGGTATTCCTTTTTACGATGTGGGTTTCTATTAAAGAAGCTTTCGAGTAGTAAATCATTTATAACCCCGACGAATTTCGAGGGCGAAATTCATTTTAAGGGGGGTAGAATGTAACACCCCGAGATTTTATGAAAAATATTCTTTTTTTTCATTAATGTCTTATGTTGTACGCTACACCAAAAGAAGCTTGCACAACACGCATCCTTTACTTGCCCTGCATTACATGCAATCATGACCTTCCTTGATAGCGTGTGTAGTACGCAATACCGAGTTTCACTAAACAACGATATGCTATTAAAATATTATTAAAACTAGCCGCTATGAATAGTCATAACCACTTTTTGAAATTTTGTAAAAATTATTTTTCAAAATGGAATTCATTTTTTGATTTGGAATATCGAAATTAGCTTAGGGTGAAATTTTGGTAATTTTCGGATAACTTTCATATTTTGATGAATAGTGAAAATTACTAAATTTTAATTAAAAAACAACTTTTTCAATCGAAATAATTAATAGTGATAAATTATTAATTTTAGTGGTTTAAAAGTATATTTAGAATATATTTTTACAATTTAATACAATGTTGGTCATTGGATGTAATTTCACATTTAAACCAGACAAAAACAAGTGTCAATCTTTTGATAGTTATTATCTCTTAAGAACATGCTATTTCTTTTGACGACGGGAATTAATTTTTAAATTAATTAATGCAACTGATATGTTTTGAATTTGGTAAAATAGAAATCATTTTTGAGTTCATAATATCAAATATATCTTAGGCCTAATTTTTGGTATTTTTCTGGAAACTTTCATTTTTTTGATGAATAGTAAAACCACTAAGTGGTAGTAAAAAAATGAATTTTTCATAAAACCTAATTTTACCGCTTCTGTGAATGGAATTTCAAAAATCCGAGAGACACGGTTGATGTCAGTATGTAAAATGTGGTTCAATGAGATGAAAATAAATTTTGGTGAATAGTAACTTTTTACTTTTTTTTACCACAGTTAAAGGTAAATAGGGTAATTAAGGGTAAAAATGTTATTATTATTACCCTAACACATGCCCTAATTCTAGTGGATAAGTGTAATTCGACCAAAAACAACCTTAGGAATAAAATATGATCATTTAGGCCCACTTGGATTAGATTAGGACATTTATTATTAATCTATTTAAAGAAGGGTTCAAATAGTTAAAATCAAAGTTTAATAAGTAAATCATTTTTAATATAGGGTTATACATAAGATAAATTCGACTATAAATACTAATTAGAGATCTAAAAACATTTCCTACATAATGGTATTTTATTTGTAATTTTTATACATTAAATAATTAAATTTATTTATGACACAATGATTATGCAGTAATTATCTTATTAATGAAATATTGACATAATTGATGTTATAAATACCATAATAAATGCAATTTGAGACTTTTTATGAATTCCACTAATTTTATAGGTAAATATGACATGTTATTATTTATTTAATTAACTTTTTTCTAACTAATCATTCTGTTATGATTTTTACAAAAATCAATTACTAAATAGTGTCAAAATTGACATAAAATAGTTTTTAAAGAAAATATTATATTATTAATTGTTATTTTATTCCTATAAATCTAAGTATCTACAAAATGACTTATATAAGGTTATATATATTAATAATAAACAAAATGGGGTTATTTTGGCTCCTTATTGTATGTTTATTAGCCTTATAGTGTTAGAACACAAAAAGACACGGTAAAAGTAAAATTATCTAACTTAAGGTTAAATATAAATGATAAGGTTAAAATAGGAACCTAAACTTGTCTAAATTCTATTGGATGAGAGAATTGCGACCCATCCCCACCTTAGATTCGAAATAAATCAATTTGGAGCTATTTAAAACCGAATTTAGCTTTATAATAAAATAATATTTTTAGTTATTCCAAAGGTGCCCCTCTCCTCCCTTATAAAAGGGCACCTCCTCCCTCTCTTCCTCACACCACTTTGAGCCTTGAAGATCGGCCAAACCCTGAAATATTCTCTTCTCCACTTCCATAAAAACATCCTAGAGGTCATGGTCTTCTTCAAAGACCAATTTTAGTTCCCTAAGAGGAGGACTCAAAGAGGCGTTTCAAAGAAGAGGTAATGTCCATTACCGATTCTTTTGACTTTATTTCTTCTTCCACTTCTTCTTCTTTAGTTGGTTCATTGTGAAGTAATAACATCAGTATAACTCACATACTGATATGTTATTATAATTATGAATCAACCCTATTTCACCATCTATCCATCCTACGGAAAACAAAATCATCGCGTGTGCGTACGTACGGAATACTGTCTCCACGCCGTGGTGTAATCTATTTTCCACCACCACCTTACTTGGATGGGTATAATGGTGTAAATAATAACTATATATGATTATTGTAAAGTGATATTGATTCTAAAATATAATACATACACTCCAATACAATTCCATGATCATGGGAATGATATCATCGCTCGTTGGTACGTACGGAATACCGTCTCCACAATGTGATGCGATTCGTTCTACATGATCTTCATTGCATAATGATTATTTAAATGAATTGAATGAATTAATATGATATATATTACCCTAATACCATTCTGGAAATGAGGTATCTATAACCTAAAAAAAATAAGAATTTATTCGACAAAACACGCATAAGAACAAAAAGTAATAAACACCCGAATAACAAGTAATAATGAAATATTACCAATAAGAAGCTATAAATATGACCATATATGATATCATAAAAATAATTATGATTCAGGAATAAGTCAATAACATTATTTAAATCATTATACAGGAGGTTCAGACATTTACGAAGCAAATTGGACCTAAGGTAAGGGAAATATCACAATCTCATTTTTATCTGAGATTGTTTATACTTTGGTATTTACTAGGGTGTATTTTATCATCCAAATCCATGTTTCCTCAATATGTAATATTATTTACATCCACCTAAAATTGTTTAAATCCAATTTTACCCTTCAGTGAGTTTTTATTAAAGGATATGAAAGGAATCTTTTGTCGTTTTTTTATGAGGTACTTTTTGACTTTTCTGACAAAAGTACGAAAAATGTTTTTTTAACTTATACGACATGAATGGATTTTTAAAACACTATTTCCAAGAATCTTCCATTACAAGTTTTCAAGTTTATTTTTAATAAACTTCTTTTAGTTTATAATTGTACGACATGTTAAGAAAGGAAAAGTGTTTTTGAAGTAGAGAGGATATTTTCCTCAAGAATGGAGTTCAAGTGTTTTATCAAAATTATTTTCCATATAAGATAAAATAGGGTTCTGTTTTTATCCCTATTATTACATTGATTTGATTATGCTATGATGGAATTATTTTTATGAATTCCTTTATCTTATATGAATTGTTTGATGATGTCACGATGTTTAAGATTCCCATTTTTATTACATGGGTTATGCAATGATGTATGATTTATGATTTTGTGGCACACATAAGAATGGTATCATTATGAGATGGGTGGGACCTATATCTCCATCCAATGCATTGGGTAAAGATTTTATATCTCATGAGATAGACATGGCTGGAATGATAGGTTATACCGGTTCAGTGAAACAGGACTGAAACAAGGAGTGAACTAGGTTCAGAAAGGGACTTTGTCCACTAAGATAGTCTTGGAAATGAGTCTTGACTAATAAGAAATGATTCTCTATGATTATGTGTGTATGCCCCAAAGTTTCATGTTTTAGGTTATGATTATTGGGATTACATTTCACTACTATGATTTATCCCATGTTATGAAATTATGATCTTTTTTTCAGGTTAAGATTTCCAGAAGATAATTTCTTATGAATATGATGTGATTCATATTTCTTTTTTTTACCCTTACTGAGCATTTGAGCTCACCATTTTATGTTTTCTTTTCCCCAGGATATAAAAAATGATTAGGTTTTAAAAAAAAGAGAAGATCTTTATGGGAGATATTGAAGATCTTTCACCATGATTAGAAGATTATATTCCGAGTTTCTAAAGACACTAAACTATTACGGTCCTTGTGTGTGTGTTTTTGTTATGTACTATGTATTCCACAAAAGTAATGTAATGTCCATGTACGTCAATATTCGGGTCTCTACAGTTGGTATCAGAGGAAAAGTTTAGTAAACCATTGGAAACTAGGATCCGAAAACGTTAGTGAGATCCCTAGAGATATTTCTAAGGTATGTCTAGGGATGTCCCTAAGTATAAGTATACATATAGGATATAGTCCTAGAACTATGGTAATGATATTATATTAAACCAATGATGTTAGATATTGAAGTTACTCCCCCTTTATTATGATTTTTTCTCTCACACTATTCTTTTTTGGTTTTAGAAAATGGCTGGAAACAAAATGATTCACGATAATGGAGGATATGATGGACAATGGAATGATATTCTTCATGAGCAACAAATTGAAATGGGATTTGGAAGTCCAAACATCATTATTATGCCGAATCAACAATCTCATTATATGATCAATAATGTAAAATTTGGTAAGTTTCATGACTCGGCTAATAAGCGAAAGATGGAGTTTCATGATGATCATAGAGGAAAGAAAGTTCAATTTCCCCTATGTAAATCATGTGGGAAGAGGCATCAAGGAGAATGTTTCAAAGGAACTGGAAGATGCATTGGGTGTGGAAAAGAAGGACACAAATCCAGTAAGTGCAAAGGAAAAGGTTCAGTTAACACCAGGGATGAGGATAATGGTATTGCTACGACATCAACAATGGTTAAATGTTTTAAATGTGGAATGTACGGGCATTATGAAAACCAATGCCCTAAGGGAAAGTCTCATGAAGATAATCAGTATGGTCGTATGGGTAGTATTTATGTTGATGATGATAAAGAGACTACAAATGATATGTGATATGAAAGAATTGTTGAAGCTCAGTCAATGGTTTAAGAATGTAGTGGAATGATTACTTGTTTATCATGTGTAATGTTGTACAAGTAATCTCATGGTACTATGGAATAAAGAGACATCTAAGGATTGTTACACTGTTGTCTTTCCTTGATTTTTGAAAGTGTATGATTAATGGTACCAGTATCCGTGAAAGGTTACTCAGATATTTTTGGAATGTAGATGACATGGGCATAATGAAGGGATAAGGAGAAAATTAAATGTTTGATTGTATTCATGAGCTTAGGATTGAAATAAGGACTAAGTGATATCATGGTTTGAGTATATAGAATTTTGAGGATTTTGGTATGTGGAAAGTGTTAACTTTTAACTGCATTCATGTTTTCACTAAGGTTTAATGGGTATTCATTTTTCAAGAGAATACATGATTAAGGTATTCACATAACTGGTATGTGACCAACAAGATATATGGGGGATAAAAGATGGCATTCACGTGATTGTTATGTGACATTTCAAGTAATCATTTTCTTTATACTTTGAGCTTGGACCGAAGTATTTTTGCTAAGCCTAAAGATTGGAATGGATTATGTTGGAAATAAGTTAGTATAGAATTTTTTTCGATATCATTGATGGGATGTTATAGTAATATAGCTTTAGGAAAAGGACAACCTGCAGGACAGGCGATAGCCCATCACGTCGGACAAGGCTGTGGGAATCGAACCCACAACCGAAGTGCGACTGGCCTTTAGCGCCTACCACTAGCCTACAGGAAGTCCCTGTTTTGTAGAAACTAGTTTTATTATATTAATCAGTATGATATATGAAGTATAAGTCCATTTTAGGAACCATATATGATTAATCTCACTATAGATCGACTTATGTATATTTAATAACTTTTGCTAAACTTTTGTTTGAGACAGATGGAATGTCCCATCATTCTATCACATGATCTATTAACACTTCATGAATAACAAATTCAAATTCATTTCTTTAAGAGATGAAGTAGAAATTGTTCAAAGCACGAACAACAGTGAGATTGTACCAAAATAAAGTAAGTATTTATTCTAATTCAAAATCTTCAACTATAGGGAAATGATCTTGAAAACCAAAAAAATGTTGTCCTAGTGCCCTAATATCCGATGATTTAGATGGTACCCTAGATCATCATAAATTTATGACATTGTGATTGCTGGATTTTCTATAGCCATGTTCTCTACCACTCTCCATCAGAACATGATGGTTAGATTTCTCTTCCATATCCATATTTTCAGCTATGTGGAAACCCAGTGATTAGTTTATTTGGGTAACTGTTACGTTTCATACTTTTGTTTTTAAAGATTAGTTTTGGTATTCCTTTTTACGATGTGGGTTTCTATTAAAGAAACTTTTGAGTAGTAAACCATTTATAACCCCGATGAATTTCGAGGGCCAAATTCATTTTAAGGGGGGTAGAATGTAACACCCTGAGATTTTATGAAAAATATTCATTTTTTCATTAATATATTGTGTTGTACGCTACACCAAATGAATCTTTCACAACATGCATCCTTGACTTGCCTTTCATTACATGCAATCGCGACCTTCCTCGATAGCGTGTGTAGTATGCAATACCAAGTTTCACTAAACAACGATATGCTATTAAAATATTATTAAAACTAGCCATTATGAATAGTAATAACCACTTTTTTAAATTTTGTAAATTTAATTTTTCAAAATGGAATTCATTTTTGGATTTGTAATATCGAAATTATCTTAGGGTGAAATTTTTTTAATTTTCGGATAACTTTCATATTTTGATGAATAGTGAAAATTACTAAATTTTAATTAAAAAACAACTTTTTCAATCGAAATAATTAATAGTGATAAATTATTAATTTGAGTGGTTTTAAAGTATATTTAGAATATATTTTTACAGTTTAATACAATATTGGTCATTAGATGTAATTTCAAATTTAAACCAGACATAAACAAGTGTTAATCTTTGGATAGTTATTATCTCTTAAGAACACGCTATTTGTTTTGACGACAAGAATTAATTTTTAAATTAATTATTGTAACTGATATGTTTTTAATTTGGTAAAATAGAAATAATTTTTGAGTTCATAATATCAAATATAGATTTGGCCTAATTTTTGGTATTTTTCTGGAAACTTTCATTTTTTGATGAATAGTGAAACCACTAACTGGTAGTTAAAAAAATGAATTTTTCATAAAACTTAATTTTACCGCTTCTTTGAATGGAATTTCAAAAATCCGAGAGACGCAGTTGATGTCAGTAAGTAAAATGTGGTTCAATGAGATGAAAATAATTTTTGGTGAATAGTAACTTTTTACTTTTTTTACCACGGTTAAAGGTAAATTTGGAAATTAAGGGTAAAAATGTTATTATTATTACCCTAACACATGTCCTAATTCTATTGGATAAGTGTAATTCGACCAAAAACAACCTTAGGAATAAAATATGATCATTTAGGCCCACTTGGATTAGATTAGGACATTTATTATTAATTTATTTAAAGAAGGGTTAAAATAGTTAAAATCAAAGTTTAATAAGTAAATCATTTTTAAAATAGGGTTATACATAAGATAAATTCGACTATAAGTACTCATTAGAAAGATAAATGGTATTTTATTTGTAATTTTTAGACATTAAATAATTTAATTTATTTATGACACAAAGATGATGCAGTAATTATCTTATTAATGAAATATTTACATAATTTATGTTATAAATACCACAATAAATGTAATTTTTGACTTTTTATGAATTCCACTAATTTTCTAGGTTAATATGACATGTTATTATTTATTTAACTAAATTTTTTCGAACTAATCATTCTGTTATGAATTTTACAAAAATCAATTACTAAATAGTGTCAAAATTGACATAAAATAGTTTTTAAAACAAATTTTATATTATTAATTGTTATTTTATTCCTACAAATCTAAGGTTCATCCAAATGACTTAGATAAGGTTATATATATTAATAATAAACAACATGGGGTTCTTTTGGCTTCTTATAGTAAGTTTATTAACCTTATAGTGTAAGAACACAAAAAGACACGGTAAAAGTAAAATTATCTAACTTAAGGTTAAATATAAATTATAAGGTTAAAATAGGAACCTAAAATTGTTTAAATTATATTGGATGAGAGGATTTCGACCCATCCCCACCTTAGCTTCTAAATAAATCAATTTGGAGCTATTTAAAACAGAATTTGGCTTTATAATAAAATAATATTTTTAGTTATTCCAAAGGTGCCCCTCTCCTCCCTTATAAAAGGGCACCTCCTCCCTCTCTTCCTCACACCACTTTGAGCCCTCAAGATCGGCCAACCCCTGCCAAATTCTCTTCTCCACTTCCCTAACAACATCTTAGAGGTCCTGGTCTTCTTCAAAGACCAATTTTAGTGCCCTAAGAGGAGGACTCAAAGAGGTGTTTCAAAGAAGAGGAGGTTCGGACACTGACGAAGCAAATTGGACCTAAGGTAAGGGAAATATCACAATCTCATTTTTATCCGAGATTGTTTATACTTTGGTATTTACTGGGCTGTATTTTATCATCCACATCCATGTTTCCTCAATATGTAATATTATTTACATCCACCTACAATTTTTTAAATCCAATTTTACCCTTAGGTGAGTTTTTAGTAAAGGATATGAAAGGAATCTTTTGTCGTTTTTTGTACGAGGTAATTTTTGACTTTTTCGAAAAAAAGTACGAAGAATGATTTTTTTTTAACTTATACGACATGAATGTATTTTTAAAACATTATTTCCAATAATCTTCCTTTACAAGTTTTCAAGTTTATTTTTAATCAACTTATTTTAGTTTATAATTGTACGACATGTTAATAAAGGAAAAGTGTTTTTAAAGTAGAAGGCTTATTTTCCTCAAGAATGGAGTTCAAGTGTTTTATCAAAATTATTTTCCATATAAGATAATATAGGGTTCTATTTTTATCCCTATTATTACATTAATTTGATTATGTTGTGATCGAATTATTTTTATGAATTACTTTATCTTATATGAATTGTTTGATGATGTCACAATGTTTAAGATTCCCATTTTTATTACATGGGTTATGCGATGATGTATGATTTATGATTTTGTGGCACACATAAGAATTGTATAATTATTAGATGGGTGGGACCTATATCTCCCTCCAATTCATTGGGTAATGATTTTATATCTCATGAGATAGACATGGCTGGAACGGTAGGTTATACCGGTTCAGTGAAACAGGACTGAAACAAGGAGTGAACTCGATTCAGAAAGGGACTTTGTCCACTAATATAGTCTTGGAAATGAGTCTTGAATAATAAGAAATGATTCTATATGATTATGTGTGTATTCCAAAAAGTTTCATGTTTTAGGTTATGATTATTGGGATTATATTTCACTACTATGATTTATCCCATGTTATGAAATTATGATCTCTTTTGCAGGTTAAGATTTCCAAAAGATATGTTCTTATGAATATGATCTGATTGATATTTCTTTTGTTTACCGTTACTGAGCATTTGATCTCACCATTTTATGTTTTCTTTTCCCTAGGATATAAATAAAGGATTTAGGTTTCAAAAAAAGAGAAGATCTTTATGAGAGATGTTGAAGATCTTTCACCACGATTAGAAGATTATATTCCGAGTTTCCAAAGACACTAAACTATTACAGTCCTTGTGTGTGTATTTTTGTTATGTACTAAGTATTCCGCAAAAGTAATGTAATGTCCATGTACGTCAAGATTCGGGTCTCTACAATCTATGTGCTCCTTGGTTGAATTGAGAATGTTGAGCTATGTGCATCACTTAGAAGCTTCTTCTTTATCTCTGGATCAGATGGTATACATAATCATGACCCAAATATTATGAATTCATCCTTATCAATCTTGAACTCAAAGGACTTCCCATTTTAAATAGATTCCACCTTTTTTTAATTTCCACAACATTTCTTTGATCATCCTTTATTTTCTCCAAGAGGGATGGTTGAGTAATAATTTGAGAACAGATTTATGATGTTTATTCCTTAACAATTCCCATGTCCATCCTTTGAAATTATAAAAAGATTGGATCCTTTTCTATTCCCAATATTGATAAAGAAGTATGATCCTTTCTACTTAGATCATTTGCTACCCTATTTTCCTTAATGAGAAGTTAGTGGATTGAGTATTTGTAATAATTGATTAGCTATAACTATCTTCGTTGGTGCATATTAGGATCCTTTTATGTGATTATATATTTGAGACTCTTATGATAAGTATATATCTCACACTTCTCCCCATAGAGATATTTCACATGATTTTCAATGCAAATATCACAACTTCTAACTCCGTGTCATGCACGGGATAGTTTTACTCATGAATTTCCAACTTCCTTGGGGTGTAGGCTATCAATTTATCATTTTTCATTAGTATTCATCCTAATCCTTTATTTTAAACATCACTGTAAACCACGATCAATTATCCACTATTCAGAAGTGTGAGTACAGGCGTACAAATAATCCTATTTTTGATATCCTTAAATATTTCCTCACATTCTTGAGTCCAAACGAACTTCAATCCCTTCTAGGTTAGTTTGGTCATCAGGTTTGAAAAGTCATGATTAGTTCTTCAAAAATCATAAATAATACCTGGCTAGACCCAGAAAGATGTAGATATCCATTAAAAATGTCGACTTGGCCCAGTCCTTGATTTTCGTTATCTTAGAAGGGTCCACAAATATCCTTTTGCTAGTAATAACATTCCCCAAGAATGATACTTCCTCCGTATAGAACTCACATTTACTATACATTCCATATAGTTTCTCCCTTCACAATGTCTTTAAAACTGTATTCAAATTCTCCTCTTGTTCCCACATAATCTTGGAGTATATTAGAATATCATTAATGAAGACTACCAAAAAAATTTGAGGTAATATTTAAGGACTCTATTCATTAAATCCATGAAAATTGCAGGATTATTAGTGAGTCCAAAGGGAATCACTATGAACTCATAGTGTCCATTCCCCATTTGAAAGTTAGTCTTGGGAATATCTTCCTTCCTTCCCTTTAATTAGTGATATCCTGACTAAAGTTCAACCTTATATAAATAACTATCCCCACAAAGCTGATGAAAAAAGTCATCTATCCGAGGAAAGGGATACTTTTTCTTTATCTTGATTTTATTAAGTTCACGTTAATCAATGTAGAGGCACATTGATCCATCTTTCTTGATGAAGAGGACTGGCACACCCCATGGTGAAGCACTCAGGCATATAAAACCCTTCTCCAAATTCTCTTATAACTACTTCTTCATCTCTTCTAGCTATAAAGAGGCCATTATATACGGTGTATTTGATATAGGTAGAGATCCTAGAATAAGATCAATTGAGATCTCAACCTCTCCATCATGAGGAAGACCAAGAAATTATTCAAAGAATACATCAGTGTAGTTCTATATAGTCGAAATGTCTTTAAGAATTATTATCTCCTCTCTCTTAATCATTTGAGCTAGATATTATTGCTCATAAATAATTCATATTCACACTTGAGATAATAATTCTAAAGGAGATTCATCCTCATCCTTAAACTTGTACATATTGGAGGATTTTTTAGGATGTAAATAGTGGTATCCCTTTCCTGAAAATTGATGCTGGCTTTATATAAAGATATCAAATCCATGCCCATGATAGAATTGAACTCCACCAGAGGAAGTATGGTGAGATTTTCTAGGATTTTCATTCCACAAACACTAACTAGGGAGGAGTTATGTACTTTGGATGCAATAATTTCCCCATTTTTTGTTCTCATAGATAACAGAATATCTATATTTGGATGTGGTGTTTGAATAGTTATACTAATCTGTAAAGATATGAAAGAGTGCATAGAACCTGAATCAAATAGTACATTCTCTATTCTTGAATGAAAAATTAGTGTACCTATCATCACATCATTTTTCATCTCCACATCAGTAGTAGTGATACCATAAGTACATCCTTTTTCCCATAGAGTTTGTTGTTGATTTCCTCCAACAACCCTTGGATTAGGGTAATTTTTTTCATAATTCACATGTTCCTAGAAGTTGTAACAATGTACTATAGGATGAGTGTTGATCTGAACCATCCTTTATTCTTCTACATTAGTGGTATTGTTCTTATCTATTTTTTGGTTCTTATCCAGATGTCCCATTCTTCCACATTTGAAGCAATTCCAGGTTCCCTATAAATAGTTCCCAGGATGATTTATCCGGTAATTTTGACATGTGGGATGTTTAGTATCCTTTCCATCATGGGATTTATTTACCAAACCACCCATACTATACTCCATTTTCTTGTTTTTTTCATTGGGCCCACAATACCATTGAGTTTCTGATATCCATTTCAACCTTGAGAGCATAAAAAACAATCTCCTGATAACAATCAAAGTCATGAATCGCAAATGATTTTTGTGGACTGAGATTTAGTCCACTAAAGAAGAGATCTAACTTACTTTTGTTATTTATGACAATGCCATAGGTGTATCTTGAAATCCTTGTGAAGTTTTTTTCATATGCCCCGATAGACTCATATTATTTCTACTTAATCCTGAGGAACCCTCTTTCCATGTTGAGATGGTGGGTTTGGGGAAAATATTTACGGAAAAACATTTTCTGGAATTCTTCCCAATCCATGGAATCAATTTCATGCTTAGATTGTTTTTATTAGTGTCCCCCAGGGATCAACATACCCTTTAAAATGATAGACCACCATCACAACATTTTATTCTTTGGAGCAATGAAGGACATATAATATCTTTCAATGGAGTTTACCACTATTCCATGGGGAGGGTATCAGAAGATCCACTAAGCATTGTAAGCCTTTTCCTCATGAAGGATTCGATGTCAACTTTATCTTTCCATGGAGGATGAGGTAATTCCATAAGATTCAAGTTATATTTCATAACTTGATCTAACTGAGCATGTACTGTCATAATTTTTTGAACACCCATTCCCATAATATTTGTATTATCATTAGTGAAATCATAAAATTACCTATCAAATTGATTTTTGGCATGTGTTCTTCTATTTCCCACCATTATCCAAGAAAAATATGGTGCAATTAGGGGGATTGAATTATTAGCTAATAATAATGAAAAGTAAACTTTAAACATAAATTGATAAACTTGTAAAATAAAATTATATCATAAATTTTGATTCCATAGGTTTCAATATAGGTTATCCATGATCTAATTCCTAAAATTTTCTCTTATGGTATTTTCTTGTTTCCTTAATAATTTTTCATAATGAGCTTATGAATTTACCAAATTATATCCCCTAAGAGTGTAAAACTAGGTGTTTAGTAAGACCCTGTGTCTTGTACCAGGTTATCCGGTGTCTAGAATGGAACACCTTTTCAGATTTGTTACTAATAGGTATATATGTTCTAGAACTACATCCACATGAAATATCTAAAAATTGATGCGTTTTCTCTATAAACTACTTTCTCTATACTTACAAAAATTTTGGGATGTTTTCTTAGACTTAGACTAATCCCTAAGGTTCATACTAAAGTGATCAATTCCTAATCTTTAAAAATAACAAAAATTTTTATATAATAAAAACTATATACCCTATACTTTTTCATATATCATTATTTGATTTTTGTCATATTTTAACCTCATATTACAAGACAAGAATCGTAAAGTCTAGGTTCATGGAATATTAGGTACATAATTAAACATCATAAAAACAACTTTTATTTAATCTCCACATTGATCTCCTAACTTACATTGATCTCAAACATCTACATAGGATAACCTAGGGATAACATGAACAAATGTATGAGCTAGAAATCCTAGTAAGTGAATAATCATAAGAATAAATCTTTAGCACATGGGTTAGAAGGTATGACATAATGATATAAAAAGGCATGAAACACGATTGAATATATATGCTCAAAACATATAAAACATAGGATAATATAAACATGTAATCATAGTATTGTGGAATAAATATAAAACCATAATTTATCACAATTCAAATCCCATTTCACATAGAGTATCATGGGTCAATACAAACTACCAAGACTGTTTCACAAGGAGCATGAGTCAAGGTTAACCACCAAGACCGTTGCACATAACATCTCATGAGACTAAAAATTACCCAATGCATTGGAGTGTTATTTGGGAATTCCCATCATAACATGTTCATGAATATGTGTGCCACATTAAAAATCATACATAAGGAATCAATAATAACCATAAGGGTTACCCAAGGTAAGAATACAATATCATAATCTTGTTAAAAGGCATAACAAAAGAGAATATCACAATATTGTCCATGAAAGAAATGATTCAAATAATTCATAGAAATTCATAATGTAAAATAGGCATATATAATGATTGTATGTGTCAAATTTAAGTGACAACATGTACAAAGATTATTTAAGAATCTTTAGGATTAAAAAATTTTAGTGAGCTTGAAGGTAAATATTAAAGAGCTTTTAAAACAGAAAATGGCATAATATTTTACATAAAACCAGAAGTGATCAAAAAAGTTTTCTTATTAAAAATTTTTATTTTAAAAAAATATTCATGTCTTATAAATAAATTTTATAGTGAACATGAAAATGGGTAAGAATTCGGGAAGTTCCCTTAAAATAGATTGCTTATCATGAAGTATCAAGAAGTGAACCACTTAAAGGCATGTATATCCCTGAACAAGGTGGTAAACATATATTGATACATTATTTTGTAAAATTTAAATATAATTTATAATAATTACATAAAAACAAAATATAATTTCATTTTGGTAAAAATAGATGAAGAGAAACCCGAAGAAACTATATAGGTTTGGGTAGAATCCATTTCCTTAAGTCTGAAGGTGTTCTTCACTTTATCTTAATGTCCTGGATAACAAAATTAGATTAATTAATTAATAATTAAATAAAATATTCTACATGTAAATTATTTATAATATCCTTATTATGTTCATTCATGGCATTTTTGATGGGTTAAGATTTTCAATTTCAGTGTTTGGGGGTGTTTGATTCCTTGATTTTCATGATCAGTTTACTTATATACATATATAGATTAACATGTAAGATGAGAAAGGTTGACTAGAATTAAAGTTATATGTTTTTAGTGAACATAAAATAGTTTTCACATTTATAAAATTTATTTTTTTATTTGGAGTGAGTATGAATCATTATATAAAACTTTAATGATAATTGTTTGGGTTATTTGGCGGGTTTTTATCACAACGAACTTATTTTTATTTATAAATAAATATCATGTGTAAAAATAGATTATAGAAAATTAAATAAGATATAATGAATATATTATAGTCTATTTCATCCTTAAAAATTGTTTCATGAATAGAATTTAAGAGAGTGATATAAATAGAAAACTCATCATCCTTGAATGTGATAAATTGAAACATCTCGGGTAGTGTTTTCATATCTAGTAAAAATGTACGGTAAATGAGATATGATGATGAATAAATCCTTTAGAATAAAAAATTTATTAAATTTAAGGTATTTTATTTATCATAACATTTGGATGAAGATAGGTGTTGATAGAAAAAAACAAAGGAACTTGAAAAGAAATTGATGGAAAACAGAAGAGGGTTTTACCTCTTTATTACTTCTTCTTGAGAAACTGTTTAGGTGTTTGTTTGTTGTCTTTTTATATGACCAAAATCTCCTAGTCATGGGGGTGGGGAATGGGAATATATATGATCATAATTTAGAAAAGTAATAGGGATTGAGAATTGTAAGGAGAAGAGGTGATGAGGGGTGGTATTTATAATGGAGGATAAGGGTATTCTCTCAATATTTAATTCATTAGTTTATTATTTTGCTCAAGACAAGAAATAGTGACGATTCATGAGGCTAATAACAATAAATAGATCATTTGAGTTCAAACCAATGGTGATTACATCATCCATTACTCTATAAATAGTGTATTTAACTTATAATGTATATATACTGTAAATTATCCTATTTTACTATTCCCAAAAAATTATAGTATTTCAAAAAAATCCTATAAACTAACCCTAACCATTTTTTGACATGTAGAATTAAAAAATGATATCCATTTTTTAAAAATAATTTTATAAATATAATGAATTTATTTTTTAATTAAAATCATAATTTACATGAAAAATACCAAATTTTAAATTAATTTTTCTTTTCTAACACTTTGAAAAATTAATTAATGTCTCATTAAATTATCTTATAATCAGAAGACATACAAATTTTATTTTATGAATACATTTTATCAAAATAATTTTTCTTTTAATTTATTAAATTGATCATAAAATTGTAATTAAATATACATGACTTAAAAAAACAACAATTTATTGATAATTTATAAAATATTTATATACTTATACTATGATATAATTATACCATATTATCACTTATAATATTAAAAAAAATTATTTATACTTTCATTGGGATGGTTAATATAACATTGTCCAGTTTGCTATTCATAAGGGTCACATTACTATTTTGAATGTCAAGTTACTATTCCTTTGGTATAATTTCCTTGACTTCTAGATATACCTTTTATTTCACTCATTCTTCATTTATAAATATTTTATTCTGTTCTCTATGTATTCTTATATGATTATATTATATGACATAATTATAATAAGAGAATTTCATAGATAAAACATCGGGTCCTTACACATGTGGATTATAACTAGTGGGGATCTTCTTCTGGTCCTCATAAATATTATGAAAATACTACCAAACAACTTTCATAAGATCAATACCTACATCATAGAAATAATTCAAGATAAATTTAATTATTTATTCAATTAAATTAATTATAAATTAATGTTAAAATATCCTCTTCCTTTTTTGAGGAAAAAAATATTTATCAATATTATTTTTAAAAAATTAATTGTTCATAACATTGATGTCATTTATATTGTGGATGATCTATTGAATCTAAAAAATATGAGTTGGCCATGGTCCCAATCGGTGCTTCCACTATGGCTGGAAGCAACATTTTATTTAACTAATATTTAATTAAAAACCTATATCCAATAATCCCTATAAAATTGAAGTTGTATAATTGGTATATTTGAAAAAACAACTGTAGGAGTTGTGTGATAATAGATTTCAGTTCCGTGTATTTTCACCTTTGGGAGTGTTGTTTTATTTGTGAAAATGAAGGATATATATATGTGGTTTTTCATTTATTACAAGGATATCACTTCCATTATAATAATGAATAAGTATCATTTACCACGGAATAATGAATTATTTGATCAACTTCAAGGAGATCAATATGACAATCTTATCTCTAGTTATCATTAGGTAAGGGTTAAAAAGGATGATATACTAATGATGAAATATTATATGATGTATGGATATTATGATTTTATATTAATTCCCATCAGATTGAATAGTTCACTTTTATTTTTATGGATCTAAGGAAGACTGTATTCTAGGATTTTCATTACAGCATCATGATGGTATCCATTGATGATGTCTTGATATAATCTAAAATCTATGAATATCACGAGAAGCATATGGGAATTATTTTTGGGACCTCCAACGAAATTTAATTATACAAGAAATTTTGTACGTGTAAATTTTATCCACAAAAAGTTTATTTTCATGTAAATATTGTCTCTATGGAAGGAATATATATTGATAATTTTATAAAAATGTATTCAATGAAAAACCTAAATTAAAAAAATATAATTGAGATATGTACCTTTATAGGTTAAACACGTTACTCCAAACAGTTTGATGAAAAAATTTCCAGATTAGTCAAACCATTATCTTAGTTGACACATAATGGCGTTTAATACACATGGTCAGGGGATTGTGAAGAATGTTTTTAATAACTGAAGAGGATATTTAATAATTAAATTTTATTCGATTTTCCAAGGATAAGAGAATGTTTTGAAATATATTTTGATGCATCAAATAATGGACTAAGTTGTGTCATTATACAGAATGAAATAGTGGTTTCTTATGCATCAAGGAAACTAAATATCCATTAATTGAACAATCTAACTCATAAACATGTTTTGACTACATTAATAGTTTCCTTGAAGATATAGAGTAACTATATATGTATTGAACGATAAAACATGTAAAAAAACAATGAAATAATAATGTAAATTTTCTCAGAGAAAATGCTCAATATGAGGCAATGAATATGCCTAGAACTACTCAAGGATTATGATTGCTCGATATACTGCCACCATGGGAAGGAAAACAAGTTTATTAATGTATTGATTAAGAGGGATCATGGATTTATAACCATGATTGATATTAATAATGATATTATATTCAAGTATTTATTGAATATAGATATGATAATTTTTTGGCACTGAAAGGAGTCATTCTTTATCCTTGAAATAGATAAAATATATTTGATGGAAAAGATATAGAATCATAGCCTGATGTTAAGGAATAAAAATTTAATATTAATGTAGTTAATTGTGTTATGTTGAAATATATTATCAATAAATATCGAGTGTTGATTATTATAAAGATATTATTTTATTTATCAATATTAGTGTTGATGATGGAGATACTAGATGAACCACATAGCTAAAAAATTTGTATAAACCCAATTAGAAAAAATATTAATAGGGATTTAGGAGAAAATTATTAGTGGGATGACATAAAGTGGGAAATTTTAGAATATGTGTCTAGATTCCTGATTTTTCAACAATTAAATGTTATAAAAAAACATCCCTATGGAGACATAAGCTACTTCCATGAGTAATATGGAAGTTGGAAAATGGTATAATAGTCTTTTTACTGAACACAAAATACTCTAAAAATATTATATTCCTGCCTTACCAAGTTCACACATTTTATATAAATATGGTAAGATAAACCACTTTAGAACTTTTACTATATCTATATCAATTAAATTATTAGACTTTATGGTGAACCTCTATCAATTGTATCTGGTTGTGACCCTTAGTAAAAAATTTAATTACGGAAGAGTCCTAAAAAGTCCATTGACACTAAGGTATATATAAGAAGAACCTATAATCCTCAAAAAATTGGGAATTTTGAATGGAATTTTCATTCCTTAAAATACATTCTTAGATCATTCTTTCATGAGTTATAATGTAAATGGTATCATTATATACCTCTTGTTCAATTTTCATAAAATAATATCTTCACTTAAATAATAAATATGGTACTATATGGAGCACTATATCAGAATAGATTTCATAATCCAACATGTTGGGAATAAGTTAGAAAATTAATCTAGTTTTCCATGATCTTATTGTGGAGACAATCAAGAAATTATTCACTATTCATAATCATATAAAATCCTATCAAAGAAATCAAAATAAATTTATTGATAATTGATGGAAATAAATGTTATTTCAATTGGGAGATCATGTATTATAAAAGGTGTCTATATGGAAGGGGGTATAATATTTGATAAAAAGGGTAAGTTAAGACCTTGGTACATTAGACCTTTTTAAATACTTGAGAAAAATGGTAAATATAACTTACAAATTGGCTATTCCACCCAACCTACATAAATTAAACTATAACTTCCATGTTTAATTATTGAGGAAATACATATTAGATACAAAACATGTACTCACATATAAAGGAATATAGTTTGAACAATACTATTATTATGATAATAAGACCACTTAAATTCCTCAAAATAGAGAGAATAATTTTTGGAATCAAACATCTTGAATAGTGAAAGAACATTATAGAATCTGTAAAGTAAAATAGTAAACATTAGATCTGAAAGAAGTTGAGAGGAAGTATTATACACATTTTTAAATAGCTTATATATATATATTCAAATTTCATATAATAATTTATTTTTTGGGGGTGGGGTAACATAATAATCAAGATATTATTATAACAAATAAAAACTACATCCAAAAAATATTACATAATACACACTGAAAAGATCATTTATTCATGATTATATTAAAAAGATAAATTGATAAAATATATAATTTAAATTTCATAAAAAGGATTTTGTTTTTGAATTAATTAAGTTAAAATTAACAAAGGATTAATTAATTAGTTTTTTATATAACGTTTTTTAGGAGAAAAGTGAAAAATATATTTTTTAAAATAAAGTGATTTTAATTAAATAATTTGGATATTATAATGAATTAAAATTTTAAAAAATCACTTTAATAATTAAGGATATATTTAATTAGTAAAATTATACATTTAAATAGTTATTTTTAATTTATGAACATAGTTTTATCATTTTAATGTAAAAATGGTGTATTCCAATAAAAAAAATTGTATTCCAATAATTAAATATTCACACAATGGATTTAATTTTGGTCATTGTTTAAAAGACCCAAATAAATTTTTTCACATTTAAAAACTAATAAATTTTTTCAAAATCAATATAATCAAAAATTTAATCATAAACATAATTTTTATTCTTAGAAATTACGTTTTCCTAAAAAATAGTTTTTACTTGTTTTGAGCACTAATATTAAAATTAATCTTTATTACACATAGAAGTATTATTTGATAAAATGTTTTACATACTTAATGTTTAAATTATTTATCAAGTTCCAATTCATTTTTAGTAAAAAATATAGTTATCAAGGATTAAAATGTAGTTTCCATAATAAAGGTAAATTAAGGTAAAATGTGTTTAAAAAGTATAGAAGAGAAATAGAAAGTTAAAAACATGTCTAGAATGAGTTTTTTATGTGTGTAATGACCATAAGATGTCTCATATACATTATTATTAACTTTTAAATACACTTTATTTGTAAAAAAAGTGTAGTAATTTTATTAATAAGTAATATTTACGAAAGTATCATTCCATCCCAATATAAAAGTGTCATTCCACCACCCCCTATAGGCCAATATAAAGTTTTTATTACATATTAAATCCTATATATTTACTTCACATAGAATCCTATTTCATGTTCTAATGACTCAAGTCACCAAAATATTTCATATGTCCTTTTTAAGACATAATTTAAGAGAATGTACAAATTCCCAATGTAAGTACTAATCACCCTCTAATATTATTCATTTTCTATCATTCCCATAAAAAATAATATTACCCATTAAAACATTATTAAAATATAATGAATTATATACTATCCTTTATTTTTATGAAATAAATAGTATCCACATTTTCCTTTAACCCTTTTCAATTTGTAAAACAAAAAACATTGTTCGTGCGTACATCCGGATTGCCGCCTCTAAGAAGTGAGGTGTTTATTTTTCATTCACTATATTAAATGAATGGTTTAAAAAGGTTATATAATTAAAATATAAGGTATTTATAAAATTATTAATATTATAAATAGATAATACCCCTCCTACCTTCCTCTCATTCAATGTAAAATTAATACATCGTCCGCGTATACGTGTAGATTACTTCCACAACATGGTAGAGTATTTTATTTATCATAATTAACCTATGTGGATGATTATAATAATTTATTTATTTAATATAAATTATATACATATAATTATTAAGGTTATATATATATTTTATATTTACATTTTACTTGTTATTAATATAGTATGTTTATCCCACTAAAATTTACTGAAATGACCTCGTCATTGATTCTATCATACCAAAAACATAATAAAACATTCATAGGGTGAAATTTAAATGTTATAGATCCTTAAAAAACATAAAATACATTTATATTTAATGAAATACTAATGATTAACTTTTATCAATGATAATAAGGATGAACATCATCGTAACAAAACTCATTCGAAGAAGAAAAACTATTAATACCCGATAATAAACATAACCATTTACTAGATGATGAACATGTAATGAATGAATATAATTAAAGAGTATAAATGGTAATATATATGAATAAGGTTATAAAATATATGATTATAATGGATATTCTTTTAATAAAAGATTAAAAATTTCTTTCATGGAAGTCAAGAGTAAATGTAAGGGTGTTGTCTAAAATATCCTTCTTTTAGACATGTTTTGCACCTATTTTTGGTTATATGATGTATATGAGGAATATATACATATTATTTCATTATTATATATTTATTAAATTTATTTAAATAATCATGTAAATGTTTTCCACTAAATAGATTTTGGAGAAAATGTTATGAAATACATAAGAGGTTTTTTATTCTAAATTTCACTTTCATTAAGAAATAATTTCATATTACATGTATATTATTATTTTATATGGTTAAATTAATTAAAAATGGTATCTATTAAAATTATTAATTATTATTTTATGTATTTTAAAATTCCTTCCATAACTCATCTATAATATGTATTAGTTTTCTTTAATATTAAATTGGTGAGGCTTTTCTCTTCTCAATTTATCTTCATTGAGATATGATTTTTATTCATTGCTTATTTAATTTGTTTTTTGTATATAATTAACATGGATGACTATTAAGATATATATAACTAAATTAAATGGATTTAAAAAAAGATATCATATTCTACCTTTAATGGTTTTTCGATTCAAAATATAATGATTTTGTAAGGGATAATGTTAACTTAACCTTCTTTATTTTAGTTATAATGTTTAATATTGGACTTTATTATTAAATAATTCATTTCAAAAATTGAAAGATTTTATTATTCATCTTTCTATATAGGGAAAACAGAATTCAATTTCAAATCTCCTTCCATAATGAGTTTCTTTCTCATAAAATTATATAATTTTCATTAATAATTCTCATCCTCTAGAATATTACCTTTTTCCATGTAAATATTTTCTATTCCTTCCATTGTTCTCCAAAATAATTGGAAATAAAATAATTTAATATTTAATGTGGGATTAATATATCTTTTTATACCTTTCTAAAATTTTTTTGTATTATTACTTTTATGAAATGAGTTTTTTACAGAGTTATTTTGAAAATTTAAAATGTTTTCCTTCCCTTCATGGTCATATAATTTATCTTACACTAAAAATCTATATCTTATCCAAGGCTCCATTATTGAAATTTAATTCCAAATAATTTTTAAAAAATGTATTCATGTAAACCCCATGAATATATCTTTTGAAAATGACCTGTAACATTGTCTATTTACAATAATGATAAAAATGATTTTTGAAATCTATTTTTAATATTTTCCAATGATCACCTATTCTTTCATTGAATTTTTTTATGGTTTAAAAATGTTTTCCAAATAAATAAAAATCATTATTATTTTGAAAATGAAAATGGGTATTTCCCTATATTTTTCAATTGATTTACCGAATGATCTTAAAATTTCATTTTTCATCGATGTCAATATCACTAATTTTACTTTTATTACACGATGGATATATTATAATAATAAAAACCCATGCATTATCATAATGGATTATGATAATTTTATACCACTCATTAACTATGTAAATTATTGATAATCAATACATTAATTATTCTAGTATGGTTTTTTGTTGAATACAGAGGTAAATTTATTATGCATTGTATTGATTTAAATAAATATAATATATTGAATGAAATACACATATTATTTGATGGGTGGGGTCCAAAATAAATCCTAAATTCACTGATAGGTTTATTGACACAAATTGGATTGGTTATTTGGCTAATGCATTACCTATTTATTTATGTTGTCCAGAAACAATGCCTTGATAATAATATTATGATTTACATAATTATAATTTTTACCACTACAAAACCAGTTATTTTTATCCATGTGAATATATCTAATGTTATGTCCTCCATGGATATATTCTTCTTTCATGATATTAGTTATATGGAACATTTGATTATTGTTTTTCTCATCTTTATTATTCATGCCCAGTTATTCAATGATAGATTTCATAGTACATTATCCCATACTACAAAAAAGATATAATCCTTTTTTTCTTATCAATAGGGTACCCAAAAGTGAACAATGATTTATTTTAGGTATATAATAATATAAATAATAATGTTCACACTAAAATATTATGTTTTATTTCATTTTTCAATTATAATGTGATAATTATGTATAAATATGTTCTTCATATGTTGATAAAATATTTAACCCTATATGGCGTAGTGCCTTGTATCTTTTACCAATATAGAAAAGTAACTACTGACTCTGGGTTACTGGAGTAGGATCTCTTACACTTTCCCTTATTCCCATAATATCTGTATCATCGAATGTGCCCAACCCTATAGAAGAATGATGTGATTGTCAAGGTGATGATAACACCCTTGTTGATAATATCCCAAAATCATCTCAAATATTTCAAGGAGAGTAACCATCCCATTATCATGATTTTATAGGAGGATTAAAAATAATAGGATCTTAGTGATTCCTCTTCATTATTGAAAAAATGTGTTATAACCACTTTTAATGATCTTTATAATATGAATATTAGTAGTGAAGAAGATCCTAGACCAATATTTATTTATTACTCCATGAATCCTAAGGAGGAAGTGCCCCAAAACTCATTCTTGAATTAGTATCAGGATGTATTCACCTGGAAGTAGAAAATCATTTTCATATTCCATCACAAAGTATCTACCCACCATTTGGGATCATCAGACGACCATCATGGCTATAAGTCGATAGTAAGAATAATTCATTTAACACACACTATAAAAATGGATGCCAAATATATTATTCATTTCCCAAAAAAATCATCCATTAATTAAAAAAACCAATACTATATTTCTTATAATGTTGAAAAATGGGAAGAATCATGTCTACATCAACATTAGGGGTCTTAACCCCCACAATCTAAAAGATGATTTCATATTCCCAATGAGAAATCTGTTGATCAAGGTTGTTTTTGGTTTCATATAACTATATTTCATATATGTTTAAATTATATATAATAATATAGATATGAATTACAATAATGATGATGCCACTAATTTTTGGGAGCCTCTAGTGGAATAACACAATCATGTAATGACCTTCGTCCAGAATAATGATGTCTACACATTTCAGTAAAAATTTATCATATCATTAAGTCATTTTTTGGAAGAATAGGGAGTGTTTTTTGGATGATATAGTGCTCAATTATTAACAATTTTATGATCATAATACCAACCATGATTACGTTTTCAACAAAAAACATGAAAACAACCGAAATTTGAAATCTAAGAAATGTGTTTTGGGATGATGTCATGAACATATCTTGGCTTAATGTATACCATCATGGAATTATATCAATCTTAGGAATACCAAGGTAATCTAGGATAATACTCTTCTTTAAAACCATATTGATTTCATAAAACTCTTGGGACATATCACATATATTAAATGTTTCAATTCCATCCAAATTAGAAAATTCTTTTTCTTTAAAAAGTTGGTGATGGATGGAATCACATATCAAATGGATAAGGATTGCAATAAAATTTTCACTGATCCTATTCCATGTCTTCTAAACTAACTTGATTTTATGTTATTAGTTGATGGTAATCCCCTCATCGTTTATAGGATAATCATATTGAAATTAATTAGTGTGATCTATTCTCATAAAAATGATGAAATCAAGGAGTAAAGTCTCTACCATATTGGTTGGACAATGATATATAATGGGTCCTGATAATCGAACATTCATAATAATTATGTGGAAATTTTTTTTTATGAAAAAATATGAGGCATTACAACTACGAATCTGGCATATTTGGTGGTCATTATTTAGAAGTTGAATAATGATTTTGTGTCATAGTAGGAAGTAAAAGGGTAGGCATGAACTCACATCACATCCTAACCAAAAAGTACACCAGTGAACATAGATCCCCTAGATGAAGTTGTTTTATTAATACATGAAACCCCTATAATATGAGATCTGTATATTTATGGTGCCTCTAGTATCTTAATAGGAATAAGAATGGAAAAATAGAAACACTAATTTTAGAAATAGTATTGTAATTAAATTCCAATAGAAATAATTTATTATATATTCTTTTCTACACTCATATGGATGTTTTAATAGTGAGGCATAATACTAGGTCCTTTTCATTAGATTGGAGTTATCCCCATTAATACTGGTGGAACGATTGAGTATTAATGGTGCTTTAGATTTTTTAATCAAGTATATCATTACTTAATATACAATTAAAAGTAGGTATTGACTCTATTTAATAATCATTTGAAATGATTAATGGTGTAATTATCCACTGATACGACATTATATCACATATCATACTCACGGAAAACTCATTCAGATGAAATGGCCAATACAACCACACCCCTAGAATATTTAAACCTCAAGGAAACAATTATTCACATCAAGAGTCTCATAACCGTCTCTCTATTCATCAATGACAAGATAAAAAAGATCAATACAGTCAAAACACTTCCTGGCCAAGGAATGACCAAGAATTAATTATATAGTACCATAATTATAAAGATATATCTTATAATAAACTATCACAAAGTCATGATTCATCAAACTGATCAATATATGATAGAGAAAATTATTCATCAAATGATTAATTTTTTCCACTATAAAACCCAAATCCTACAAAAGGAAATATATAAAGTAGGATTTGATGGTATTATCGTTAGGTTCATTAAAATATAATACAACCTATGTATCACATAAGAAGTTCATGTTTGCACCTTGGTTCCCCTTAATAAAAAATAATGTTTCCCACCAAGTCAAGAGGCCTAGGTATTTCTATCCATCAAGAATGTCTGATTGAATAATGTTCTTAGATAAGTGTCCTAATTATCATATAACTTTCAAATTCATTCATCAACCCTTTGATTTATTATACACCCAAAAATATGACTAGTTAGTTTTTTAGGGATAGATGACATGGGTACATACCCTCTAGTCATAGTCAAGCAGTTGAAGTACATCCTTACAACCACCAACTTCTTAAAAAAATTCACATGGTTACACCTACAATTTTTTTTGGAAAATATGATTTAAAAAACTTTTGAATTTGAATTTAATTACAATATTTTATTTCAATCAAATTATATTGACCGATCAAGACTCTAATTTATGTTATTCTCATTTGAAAAGATTTAATCTAGAGGAAAATATCTAATCCAAGAACATTTCCAAATAGCATGTAGTAAAAAATTAATTGATTAAATATTTCAATAAAATCCTATCTAATATACTTCAATAGATTGTGGAAAAATATTTTATGACTATTCCCAAAAAATCATATATGTAATGAGGAAATGACCCCCCACAATCAACACTTTTGGGAAGGAGATCCCATATTCACATATATAAAAGACAAAGGTAGTATTTTCTATAGAGGATAACACCATAATAAATATCTCACTTTTCAATCAGAGGTATGAATAAAAAAATTCTTATAAATGACTTGATGAGTTAGAGTAACATGATGAGAAAAGGTTGCATATGTTCTATAACACTAAGTTCTATCAAAATCGATTCATGATAGAATGAAATAATAATGTTCACCTTTCCTATTTTCTCTATGGATAATTGATGCTACATCTGAGAACACCTATTATGTATTAGATAAAACCTTTAATACATTATCCAATGTAAGAGGGGCCTTACATCATACACTGTGCCGTTTTAGTAAATCATATCCCTTAATTACAATAAAAGGTGAGAACATCATGACCATCCCAAACACAAGGTTATCCAAGAAGTACCTTTCTATAGCTTCACATTGTATTCATAACGACCTTACCAATTGACATTAAACATCATTGATAGATCCTTATCATATGACCTTAAACTAAATGACATCAATATCATTATCGCAAGTCTTTAAGTAGAATAACAGATAGTACCATACACATAACACTAAATTACTTGACCTTGGTCCTAGTTATATGACCTTAATCTTTATGAAACCCTTATACTTATTGCCTAATATTAACTTGAACATTATAAGGCCTATCTCCACATGAACATAAAGTGATCTTAGTGAGAAATTTTATGTGATATCATGCAGTAAATTCTCTCATGCATAAGAGATTGATTTATATAATCAAAAAAATTCCCCTAGTTACAGAATCTCACCCCACAATATAGTTTATTTACTTTATATATTTTATATTATTTCATAGATAACAAAAAATTTACAATAATAATGAATAATAATTTTTAAGTATTATATATGGAATTATTTTTGTTTTTACATAATATTTAGTGATTCTCAAACCACTTGTCATGTTACAAGATACAAATTCCATCGATTTTATTCCTATTGATTAAACCCTTTAATGTAGGATTTCTTAATGATATAATTATGTCTGAATATAGCTGCAAAATTTCCTCTTTAAAATTGAGATATATTTATTATTATATTTCCCTAAAAATATACATGTCATAGTTTATGGAATCACATGATATATAGTGATTCCTATATCTTCCATCATATTAATGATCATTAATTATTTGACCATTAAACAACCATTTTTATCCTAACAATTATATCTCTTAGAGAACCATCCTTTTCGAGAACCCAAATAAATATAAAATACACACATTTATGGAACATCTACCATATTATGTGGAGATCCATAAATATATTTTGGACTCTGTCAAAATCCTCATTGAAAAATTAGCTATGTTTTTTAATTTATACATTATTATCCCAACTAAGTTAATACCCTGAGAGGGGTGTGAATTAGGGTATGAAATATTAAAACAAGTTCCCCTTTAGATCTGGTTTTTTTATTATACAAACCGCTTTTTTCTCCCTTATAGAAGTGTATGAACTGAAATGAAAGCATGAACAGGGCACATCAATTTTACTTGGTTCACAGTCATATGGAAATTTCCAAAGATCATTCAACATAAATGTGTTGATGTACCAAATTAACTAAGTTTCAGTAGAAAATAATGTTCATGAAAGAACACTTTTATGCCCAGGATCAGTGACTTTACAATGTTTAGGGATAACTCACTTCTTCCTAAGGGTCACTCCCTTAATCATCCTTCTATGGATCAGTGTTAGTGGAAAGGATCACCTTCTTCCTCTACATTTTCTCACTGCTCTGGAATGGACTCACATATAGTTTATTTACATGTAGGTCCCTTCATTGGAAATAATGAATACATCCTCAATAGTAGAAAAATTCTCTATTGAAGTTATACTTTCATACAAATGATTAATAATAATTTACCACAGATTTATTAGTCAATCATATCTATTTCATACAACTTTTTCATTCATACATGTAATGGACAAAACATTTTAAATGATAATTGTTTCCTAAAAATGAGTGTTATATTATTTTAATCACAAAATATATATATATTTATTTAATAATTAAGTTAGTATAAATGGAAATGTAACAATAGGGTTTCAATCGTTATATGACCAATGGTCAATTATTACCATTGATCAATATGCCCATTTGAAAATATAATCTTAATAATAATTCTAAAATGTTTTAAAGTAGAAATGGTGTTAGTTAATTAATGCAGAAAAGAAGAAACGATGGCCTCAACATGTAGACTCGTCTCATACAGAGCCCATTTTTCATAACATGGGAGGGAGGTAGTGTCACTGGTCTTCTCTCTTAACGAAGCCCAATATGGGCTTCAACAAGTGATTCTCTAATAAAATTGTATATGGGATAAGTTCATGTCAGTGGAAATTACCACTTGAGCAACATTATCTGAGCTTCCCCATGACTCTATCACGATCACACACCTTACCCTTAGGTCATATGCAGGTGTTATTAGAGTCTATGTGTGGAGGAATTAGTTACTTATGGTATTATCCCTTTGTATGAATAATGTTTTTGTTCCATCAATTTTGTTCTAAGAATAGTTTTTATGAATAAAAAATATAAAGAATTTGATAAATTGAATTTTTAGACAGAAATTGTCCTTTTCAAAAAAAGATATAAATTATTATAATAAACTATTGTATTAAAAATAATAATTATTTTTATTAAATATTATGAATAAATCACTATAATTTAAATATAAAGGATAAATTTATTTCCAAGTGTCTCATATTTCACTATGCAATCTCAATCCGCTATTATTTTTTATAAATAAGTATTTTTATATTTAAAAGTACAAATTATCATATTTAGATAATTTTTATGATAAAATAAAAATCATTTTTTAAATTAGTTCATTGAAATTATTTTAGGGTGAATTTATGATAATTTTATAAAATACTTTATTTTTTCATGAATAGTAAAAAATAGAGGTTGACTATTTTTATATGTTTATTGACATCATAATTATTTCATAATTATTTCATAATTATGTAATAATTAATTAACTACAATAAAATATTTAAAATATGTTATTTTATTAATATCAATTACTTAATATATTTTAATCGATTTCCAAATATATATTTTACTTTCCAATTTCTAAAATGGAAATTTTACCTTTAAAAATTTTATTTTGTAAGAACATTAATTTTACTTTCCAAAATTAGTAATATAAAATTATTTTCACCTCTTGTGGATTAAAATAACAAAAAATTGTTCCAAGTTTCCAATACCAGTGGAAAATACCATTGGAAAGTCCATGGTTTTTTCATTTACTACTACTAAGGTGTCTAGGGCCTATACTTAGAAATTAATGAATAAATCCCCCAATTTCTTTAAATAACCACACATTTCTCCATTTACATTCACTCACAACTCTTTCTACACGAATATCTGATAGTTTTAACTCCCAAGGAGTCCTCCAACATTTTCCTCAATCCCCTAATGTCCCGATCCTCATGTTTTAGGAACTAATCTTCAAGGTAAGGGAAATCTATACTTATCATTTCAATTTGAGTTTCCACTTTTTATGGTATGTATTTCATATTTTCATGATAAGTTCTTATTTAAAATCTATTTTGTACATTTACTATATTAATATTCCTTTAAGAAAGGTATACCCATGTCCCCTCTATTTTTATCCTTTTCTAAAATCATTTTTTATACTCGTTATGCTGACAATTTTACTTCTCAAAATATCTCTATTCTCCTCAAGAAATTCCATTTTATTTTCATTATGTTAATACCCAATCCTATTTCACTTATAGGGGTATTAAATAAGATTTAAAACTAATTTATTTGATTCTTGGACTTAAATACATGAAAACTCCATTTTATTTCAATTTTTTATGAATGACATAAATATCTTTCCTTTAAGAACTTTTTAAAATACCATGACTTTTATATGAAACCCATTTCTTTTATTCACCACCTATTATTTATGAAATGTTTTATTATTATCATTGTGGCTCAAATTAATTATGACATATGAAGGGTGATCCCTAATAATTCTCCAATGCATTGGATAAATAATTTAATCTCTAGATATGACATGTTTTACAATACATTGGTGAATATCCTTGGTAATTTTTATGATACCTCAGTGAAAAATCCTGGTGATATGGTTATGAATGTCTAATTTAAATGTTTTATCCAAAATTCCATTTTTTGATTCATGTTATATTTATTATGATATTCCCCTTTTTCATTTTTTTCATTCCTTTATTATATTCCTAAAATTCATAGTGATATTTCTCAAGAATCACATGTAAACTATTTCCCTTTCTTTCCATTACTGGGCCTTATGCTTACCCTTTCCTTTGATATATGTCCCCAGTTTATGAGATTAAATAAATGTACTTAGTATGAACCTATGATGAAGAGTTTCATGTTTATTATAAGAATTTTTTATGTTTTCATGTATTATGTACATTTTTTCCAATGCTATAAACATTAAAATCCTCTATTTATACCATGTAAATGAAATGTTATGAAACAAAAGGAGGGTTTCCATAGTTGCAATCAAAGGATGGTTTAGTTATTTATGGAAATTAGGATCTGAAAACATTAGGAAGAACTATACAAACATGTTAAAATATAGGAAAACATCCTGGTTTTTTGATTAAGTATAAATTAAGTGGTTTTCCAAAAATGAAACCTCATGACCCATCCCCCGGGGCTCATGTTGTGACTACCCAAAGCCCGCCTTACAAAGGCCAGGGGATGGAAACTAGTACCAGAAAGTTATATCCCTAAAACCGGGATGGCATTGCATTTATAACCTGCAAACTCACACAACCAAGCACACAACAAGATATGAGCACAAAGTAAACTTTATAGTAAAAAGAGTGCGTACAGTAAGTAAAGGGGGACAGAATACAAGCCCAATTGCAAAGTACAAGTAAAACTGAAAAAAAAATCTTGTGAACACCCGCCAAGGATCCAACCTAAAGGGTATGTATAGATCTTGTATGGTCATCTCTGCAGATCGTCTTAACTAATTTCCTCCTCCAAGCAGCCTCGTGTCCTGGTACCCTCGTCCTCAGTCAATGATGTCTATCATCTGTATAAGACACAACAAGGTGTGGGCATAGCCCGTACAGGGGTGAGTATATCAATACTCAGTAGGGACCCCAAGACCCCCTAAGGTCTATCAGAATCCACAAAGGATAAACCAAAAAGCACGAAAAAAACAGTAAACCCTATTTAGGTATATTCCTATACATATACCTAAGTTATCAAGTATACCCATCTCATTTAAGAGGACACATAAGGCCAAACTCTTTATCCAAAAGCACAATTGTTACACGATGCGAAGAATACCAAAAAGGTAACACCACAAAGGTATGTACCACAAAGGTCATTCCACACAGAAGAATACCGCAAAGGTACCACCAGGAAGGTAAGTTCCACAAAGGTACGCTACCCAGAAGAATACCACTAAGTTATCACCGCGAAGGTAAGTACCACAAAGGTACACCACATAGAAGAATACCACTAAGGTATCACCACAAAGGTAAGTACCACAAAGGTATGCGACACATAAGAATACCACAAAGGTAAAGACTCGGCTCACACCAGGTATAACTTAAGCATGAAAGTATAGATGATTATTCATAAACTAGATCATCTTACTTCATCAAGAAGCTCTGCTGCTGACCCACATAGGATCGAAGATAACCCACACAAGATCTGAAGATGACCCACACAGGATCTGGAGATGACCCACACAATATAGGTATGTGCTAACCCACACAATAATGTAGAGCACCACCCACATAGGATCGTTATGCGCTGACCTACACAGGATCACCGATCACTGACCCACACAGGATCTGAAGAATCTTCATGTAAAACCAGCCATTGGGTTCCCAAACTATAAATTCTTGATTACGGGATGTTTTGCTTCTTAATCCATTAGTTTATACTTCAACTACCACGAAGTCCCATGAATAAGTATCACAAAGTTCCACCATGTCATAAGGGACCCAACAGAACTGACGACACATCATTTGGAAGCCCGGTCTGTAAGTTATTAGAGTTTCTGTTCCGAGGGCCCAGTTGGATTCAAGTTCGATCCAACCCATCCATAATCCAAATTTATCCAAAAGAAAGTGGATTACACCAAAAGGAACATCTCGATCCAAGGATTATAGCACCATATACGGTTCATCAAACAGATGTTCGGTTCTCATGAAAAGGCTCTTCAAGTGTTTCTGGGCCCGGATCCGATCTGACCCGGTCGGATCGACCCAGCCCAACCCAATATGGGTCCGACCAGGTTGGGCTGGGATATGGTCTGGCCTATCTCATGAGGGGGTGGCCTGGCCCGCAATGGGGCGGCCCGACATGCGATTGGGTGACCCGGCCCATGATGGGGTGGCCCGGCCCGACCCGCGATGGGCGGCCCTACAAATGATGGGGGGCCAGACCCACAATGGGGGGGCCAACCCACGATGGGGTGGCCCGAACCGTGATGGGAATCCTGGCCTGTGATGGGAAACCTGCTGGGCAGGGTAGTCTGCTCGAGTCGGCGCTGAAGGGGAGAGATCCCCCCCTCCGTTCAGAACACCAAGCAGCGGTGCCATTAGGCGCTGCCAAGTCACCCACGAGACCTGAGAGGGTATCGCTGATCTGTTACAGCCGGCTGGTGCTTTGGCCGGCTCTCCTCCCAGTGGCGGGATGGATCCACTTTCCTCTCGCGACTGGCCAGGTGCCAGCTTCCCTCTGGTGCACTGGTGTATCTAAGATTCCGCGACTTCCTGCTCAACCGTCAGCGCGGATGCACGCCACCCTACCTCATGTGGTTGGGCGGCGTGCCAGACGCTATTCTCCCACCACCATGGCCAATGGGCCATGACCTCCTTTGCTATCGGTGGTGCGAATTCATGACGCCTCGGTTCCACATAGCCGGCTGAGTGCCAGCCGCCACCTTCCTCCACCACGGCCGACGAGCTATGGTCTCCTTCGGCGACGCGGTTGCACCACCGTCGTCATCGTGACCCGTGAAGAACATGTCAATAACACAGATGCGGAGGGATCAATCCATGTTTGTTTGGCCCGCACCCTCTACGTTAGACTGATAGCATGCGGCTTTGAGAAGAAATATTCAACATAAAAACACGATGAACAAACATAAATACACCTCAACCTTGTTTGTTTGTTGGAGATGGCGTGAGGAAGAGGATGAAGTTGATGAAGGGAATGCCGACGTTTGTCACTCCTGTAACATGGTTCCGATCTGGGCTCGTGCGTCATCATCATTCTTTGTTGGGGTTGGTTCTTTAGTGGAGGATCTTCTTTCAAAATTTCTCCACCAAAACTAGTTTCCAACCCAATTCTCTCCACATGAGGTGAGGAGCCAATCTTATTAAGATTAAGTATTATTAATTAGTCAAATCAAGTTGTCACATCAATGGTGAGATTCCAAGAGTTACCTTCCATTAAAGAAGGAGTTTGGTTGGTACCCACCACCATAAATTAAAATAGGAGGTTTCAAAATAAATAAATAAAAGTTAAATATTTTATTGTGTTATTTGTTTAACCCTCCCACAGAAATCTGAAAAAATAAATTCTACCCTTGACCTACTACAGTCGAGGTGAAGGTATCCTTAAGTGAATATCAGCATTGCAAGTTCAATGGTGTCCTAGGATTTTCAATTCTTATCACCCCATAAAAATTTAAAAAATTCCACTCGCGCGTTTACTAAATGTACCTAAAAAAGTTCAGAAATTCATTCCGGGCACACCGGGCCTCAGAATCACACGCCGTCAATTTTTTTGGACTCGTAATATTTCCATATAAAAAAATTACATGAAAAAATCCAGGTCTTTACTTGAAATCACTTTACGGATAAGAACAAGTGGATGTATCTCTAGGACATATGTATCTAGGAGTAAAACCTAAAAAACAACATTGATCTAGACTCAAATGAGAACTGGGGAATGAAAATGAGCCTTCATTCACTCCTAGTTTGACACTCCTAGGGGATGTTTTTGGTTAATCACAATATTTTTATGAACCATTATGAAGGATTTATAGAAAATGTAATTGTTGTTAAAGAACAACATATTTAAACACGATGTTTTATGATAGAAAAATATTCTTTAGAAATATAGTATTATTAAATGAAACATGTTTCTCACTATGGTTTTATTTTTTTAGAAAATAGTTGGAAATAGGAGGAACCCCATAAATAGTGATCTCAATGGACCATGCATTGATGACCCTCCAATGGATGATGGAATGGAAATATTCATAATAATAATTAATCAACAGACTCCATTTATAAGAAATAACTTCAATTAAACCAAGAGACTAGATTCACCTCTAAGGGAACAACTTTTTATTGTGTCTTTTATGCATCAACAACCACCTTCTATCAGTGGATCTACCAACCAATTGATTTTAGAATAATGGATAAGCTCTATAGAAAAGATATTTTCTGTACTCCATTGGTAAGTGATGGAAACTGATTAAATACACAAATTCAATAAGGGAGATTTATTCTATGTAGTGGGAAGAGTTCAGGGGATCAGTTTTTAAAAAATAGGTCCCATGTTCGATGCAAAAAGAATTGAGAATAATTCCTAGAGATGAAGCATAATGAAAAAGAATTTGGGGGAGTTTATGAGATGGTCTTTATAGGAAATTATCAACACACCTCTAGCTTTGTAATGGATCATAAAGGAAAGGTTGATAGGTTCATTGGTGGAATAATAACCCATTTACAAAATAATCCATCCAATCAATATTATGAAAGCTATGTAGAGATAGTGAGAAGTACCATGAAGGTTGAATTGGATTTTGGGAAGATGAAAAGTTCCCATAGATTGAATGAAATGAAGAGATCAATGGATCCATGCTTCAGGAATAAATTTGATCATGGAAGAGGGGGAAAGCAAGTGAAACATTCCTCATCCAATAAATGTGGGAAGAAGCATCTAGGGAGGTGGTTTCTTGGGAGTGGAAAATGTTATAAGTGTAGAATATATGGAAATATTTATATGAACTATTGTAGCGAGGTGAAGCCTCAACTTCTTAACCCTAAGATCAAAGGGAAGATGGTACATGAAGAGACTGAGTTCTAATGCTTTAATTATAGACAACTTGGTAATGTTTCCAATCACTACCCAAATACGAAGATAATGGTAGAGAATCACCATAAACCACAGCATAGTCCAGGGGAGAATGGTCTGTATTTTTTATAATGATAACTAATATTGAAGCTCCAAATGATGTGGTAGCAGGTACTCTCATTGTTCTCTAAAATCTAGACAGTATTTTTTTTTATTCTGGTTATAAACATTCCTTTATTTCTTCCAAGATTTCAAAGAATTTAAAATCAATACCTAGAAAACTAGAAGTATTATTATTAGTAAATACTTCTGTAGGGATCATCCAATCATCAACAGTGTATAGAAACTCTAGTATTCACTTTCATGAGCATAATATCATCACAAATCTAGTAGTCATTCCCATTATTGAATTTGAAATTATACTAGGGATTTACTAGCACTCAAAGTATAATTCTAAAATCAAATGCAAAAGCATAGAAATCTCAGTAGTCTTGAATGGACAACCTATAGTTTTTTTCAAAGGAATGATATATCAACCTAAGATTTGACCACAAGTACATCTCATAGCACTCTTTATAGAGAACATTAATAATGATGAATAAGTAAATGAAAATATACGAATATATAATGTCCCCATAGTTTATGAATACATTAACCTATTTTATGAAGAGTTACCTATACCTCCCCCAGAAAGATAGGTAGTGTTCTCTATTGAACTCATGTCTGGATCCAAGTTGATATCAAATATCACATAAATAATGGAAAATGTGGAGCTAGAGGAATTAAAAAAACAACTCCAAGATCTTTTGGAGAAGGATTTTATCTGACATAGTGTGTATCCATGGAGAAAACCTATTCTATATGTCAATAATATGGATATATCAATGTGGATATACATTGATTATAGAGAAATTAATAGGATAAAAGTGATGAATGAGTACCCCCTTCCAAGGACTGATGATTTATTTGAAACTCTTTGTGGGACTCAATTCTTCTCCAAGATTTATCTTTGACCTGGTTATCATCAATTGAGTTTTAAGAAAGAATATATTTCAAATACTTCCTTCTAATAAAAATATAAGCATTATATGCTTATTGTTATTCCCTTAGGATTGAATAATTCTCCCATTATTTTTACGGAATTGATGAATAAAGTCCTTAAGTAATACCTTGATAACTTCATGGTATTTTTTATTGATGATATTATGATATATTTCAAAAGTTGCGAGGATACTGAGAATTATATAAGGGTTATATTTAAAACTATGAGGAGTAAAATTCTGTTTAAAAGTTCATCAAATTTGAATTCTGGTAAAAAAAAATTATTTCCTAGGGAACATTGTAACCAATGAAGAAATCTTATTTTACCTTACCAAGAAAATATTTTTTGAGGAGTGGCCTCATCCTACATCATTAATGGATATTTGTAGTTTCCTTAGTTTAGTAGGATATTATACGAGGTTTGGGAGAATCATTTCATGGCTTTCTAATCTACTGACCAAGTTAACTTGAAAATAATCCAAGTTCATATAGAAAAAAGAGTATGAAGAAGGTTTACAATAGATAAAGAAGAGAATGGTTAATTTACATGGGTTAAATATACCCTCTATCAGATAAGTATTTTTTATTTTTATAAATTCATATATGAAATTCCTTGGGTGTGTCCTCATGGAAGATGAAAATTTGATTTCTTATTCATCTTGATAGTTGTAGCCTTATGAGTAGAATTATCCTACGCATCACTTGGATCTTTTTGTGGTTGTTTTTTCTCTAAATATATGGTGGAACTATATTCATAGAGAGAAATGTGATATATAAAAAGACTATAAAAGTTTGAAGTATATTTTTACACAAAAGGAATTGAACATGAGATAGAGGAGATGGTTGGAACTTCATAAAGATGGTTATTTTTTGATTTATTATCACTTCGGAAGAGAAAACAATGTTTCTGATAAATTAAGTAAGAAAGTCCATGTTTTTTTGAAAATGGTGAGGATTCAAGGAGATCCATTGATGAAGGACCTAGTAAAGTCAGACATAGTAATCTTGAGGTAAGGGAGATAATAAACTGTATAAAAAATGATTTCTCAACCATCATTACTATATAATATCAAGAAAGGTCAAATAGAATATAATTTATTATATAATAAGTTAGAAGCTGTGAAGAATGGGAAGTTTCCCATGTTCAATATTTATTAAGGATGTGTAATGAAATTTCCTACAAGGTTATGTGCTCCATATATTCAAGAAATAAAGAAGCTGATGGATGATGCTCATAGATCTATACTACCTATACATCTTGGAAGCACTAAAATGTATAGTAACCTTAATGATCATTATTTGTGGGATATCAAAAAAAATATTACTGACTACACTATAAGGTTCCTAGTGTGTCAACAAGTGAAGGAAGAGAAACAACATTCTATAGGGGTACTCCAACCACTACCCACACCAACATGGAAGTGGTGAAATATCATTGTGGTCTTTTTCATTATTCTCCTGAGAACATCAAAAGGAGATAGTGAATATGGGTTATTATGGATTGCCTCACTGAGAATTCACATTTAATCGCTATTTGGGAAGATTTATCTCTTTACCAACTCACCATGATATACGTGAAGGAAGTGGTAAGGATTTATGGAGTTCTACTTTCTATCATCTCTAATTATGATCCAAGGTTTATGTCAAATTTCTATAAAAATATTAAACATGATATAAATATTAAATTGAATTTCAGTATAGCCTATCACCCACAAACTGAGGTCCAATATGAAAGTAAAATTTATACACTCAAGGACATGCTTAGAACATGCTCGATGGATTTTAAATGTGGATGGGATCAACATATCCCATTACCCGAGTTCTCATAAAATAATAGATTTACTTTGAGTATTCTAATGGAAGCCTATGAAGATAAATATGGGAAGATATTTATAACTCCTACTTGTTGGGATGAAGTTAGTAAGAGAAATATTTTTGGGCCTAATTTTTTTCAAGAGATGATTAAAAATGATCTTCTCATATAACAACACATGAACTCTTCTAAGAGTCAGCAGAAGAGTTTTGTTGACAACCATCTAAGGGACTTGAAGTTTGATGTGGCTGAAAAAGTCTTATTTTTAATTTCACCTTATAAGAGAGTCATTTAGTTTGGGAAGTAAGGGAGGCTTATCCCTAACTACATTGTCCCCTATGAAATCGTTAATCACATAGAAGAAGGGACCTATTGGCTAGAACTTCCACCAAATATAGCTCAAGTTCATGATGTATTCTATATATCTCTCTTGAGGAAGTACATACCTGGCCATTCACATTTACTGAGTCCTGAGGTTGTATAACTTGAACATGATATATCTTATGAGGAGTAGCTGGTGGAGATCGTGGACCATAGAGACAAGGTTCTATGCAACAAGACTACCCACATCATAAAAGTGTTCTGGAGGAACCATATATATGAAGAATTGACATGGGAACTAGAGGATATAATGAGATAGAAGTACCCATACATTTTCTCAACTAATATAATGAGTTGATATTTTGGGGATGAAATTTCTTAAGGTGGGAAAAATGTAAGAAACCTGAAATTTTTAAATGATAATTGTTTCTTGAAAATGTGTATTATATCATCTTATACAAAAAAAATATATCTCTTTAATAATTAAGTGATTATAAATTGAAATGTGACCATAAAGTTTTGACTATTATGTGACTGTTGTTCAATTATGAACATTAGTCAGTATGATGGTTGAAAACTATACCCTTAATAATAATTTTTCTGTGTTTATAAGAAAAATGAAAAATGATAATTAATGGAAAATGGAGAAATTATGGGCTCAACCAATAGATTCGTGTCATATGAAGCCCATTTTTTAGAACATGGGATAGATGTATTTTAATTGTTATTCACTCTTGAACAACCCAAATCCAAGTTTCAACAAGTGAACCTTGAATGAAATTGCCTATGCAAGAACTTTAAGTTAGTGGGAAATACCACTTGGGTGATGTTATCTGAGCCACCCCATGAATCAATCACCATCCACACACCTTACCCTTAGGTCATATGTGGGTGTTATAAGGGTTTATGTGTTTATTCCTTAATAACATAATTTATAATACCCTTTTATAAAAAAATTATCGTTCCATCAATTTCCTTCTAGGAATAGTTTTTCTTAATAAAAAAATATGACAAATTCGATAAATTGACTTTTCAAACAAAAATTATAATTTCAAGAAAATATATAAATTATTATAAGAAACTAAGTTATTATAAATATTTTTTATTTTAATTGAATATCATGATAAAAACACTCATATTTAAATATAAATGATAAAATAAGTTTTCTCAAGTGTTCCAAATTTCATTATGCATTTTCAATCCACTATTATTTTTAATAAATAAGGATTTTTATATTTAAATGATAAAATTCGGATATATAGAGAATTATTTTGATAAAATAAATATCATTTTTCAAAATAAAAATTTCTAAATTAGATTAGGCCGAATTTATGATAATTTTAGAAAATACATTATTTTTTCATGAATAATAAAAATATATTATGAGTTTTATAGTATATTTAGAGACATCATAGTTATGTCATAATGATTTAATAATTAATTTAAAAAAATAAATGACTTCAAATATTATATTTTATTAATATCAATTATTTTAATAAATTTTAATCAACTTTCATATATATATTTTACTTTCCAAATTCTAAAATGGAAACATTAACTTTAAAAATGTTATTTTGTGAAAACTTTAATTTTCCTTTCCAAAATAATTAATATTAAATTATAATTGAATATTATGGATTAAAATAACATAAAATATGTTACACATGTCCAATACCATGGGAAAATATCAATTTCAATCCCATGGTGTTGCATTTACCACTACCTAGGTGTACAAGTCCAAAATTTAGAAATTAATAAACAAATCCCACACTTTTTCTATAAATACCGCCATTTATCCATTTTTATTTAACTCTCAATTATTAATCCAAAACAATATGATATTTTTAACTCTAAATGATTCCTTACAAGGTTTTCTCAAGTCCCCAAGGTTCGAAACCTCATGTCTTAGGAACTACTCTTCTAGGCAAGGGAAATCTCCATATCGCTTTTCCATTCGAGTTTCCTCTTTATGTGGTATATATTTAAAATTTCCAATATAATTTATTTTTCCAAAAAAAAATTATCCATTTAATATATTAAGAGTATTTTATTAAATGGATACCAATATCCCCTCTCTTCTTTCCCTTTGTAAAACCATGTTATATATCCATTATGCTACTGATTTTACTTCTCAAAATTTCTCTCTTCACCTCAAGAAAATCTATTTTATTTTAATTATGTGAATACCCAAAAAAATAATTTTCTATATTTATTCACCATGTTTTGAAAATTATTTATATTATTTTGTTATTGACATAAATAAAACCATCATTCCATTTCTTTGGGTTATAAATGACATAAAGATCTTATCTTCAAGCACTTTTTAAAACGCCTTGATTTTTATATAAAACTCATTTCTTTTATTATCCACGGGTTATTTAGGAAATGTATTATTATGATATATGTGGATAAAATTAATTAATTCATATTAAGGGTCTAACCTAATAGAACTCCACTTCATCAGCTAAATAATTTAATATCTAAATATTACTTGTTTTTTATACGTTCGTGAATAACCCTAGTAATTTTTATGAAACCTTGGTCAAAAAACTTGTTGATATGCTCATGAATGTTTCATTTAAATTTTGTAGCCATATTTACATGTTATGATTCAAATTAGTTTTATTATTATGTTCCCCTTTTTACATTTCTCATTACTTTATTATATTCCTCATGTTTTTATTGATATTTCTCAAGAATCACATGTAAACTATTTCCCTTTATTTCCCTTTATAGGCATTATGATCACCCTTCTTTTTATGTATGTCCCATAGTCATGAGATATATTAAATGTAATTAGAATGAACATATGATGAGGCCATTTAATTGCATTAGAATAATGTTTTTTATTTTCATTTATTATATACATTTTTTCCAAGAACTAAAACATTAAAAGATCATTTTTTGTACTATGTAAATAAAAAGTTTTGTAATAAAAAGGAGGGATTACATAAAAAAACCTTTGGCTGACTTGAGTGAATCTTTACCAACCTGCATGAATTTTTTTTTATTTTTATGAAAATTCCAACTTTCACACAACGTTCACACAATGTGTGTATCTCCCTTGGTTATGAAGACACGAGATCATTTCTACCAGCAAAAAACATTTGACTCGTTGTTTCACACAACTCTTCTTTCATTCAAATTTTAATCATTTTACAAAACACTTACACAATTAAAATATCTAATATTCTATATGGGTTGATATATATAAATTAGAGGGAAATATACCAATTTATAAACCTGTTCGACCCTATGTAAATATTTCTTATGTGCCTTCCACTGTACGTGAAATAAATCTGTTTTATTGCAGAATTCCTTCCTTGTGTTCAAATTTCTTTGAGAGATCAAGTTAAAGTTTTTTAATTGTATTTTGAGCCTAATATTATTAAATTCCTACTACTGTGTGAAAATTCTATGTCACACAAACTAGTATTTCACACAATATCAGACATTAAACACCCCTTTTTCCTTAACAGAATTCTGATGTGGTGATCCCAAAAAATCACTTCCACACAACTTTGTACATAACATTCACCCTTGCATGAAAAACACCTTTATCCATCCTCTATATTTTGGATGCAAAAAATTTATCAGACACTGGGAAATGATGCAACCTTGTATATAAAATTATCTATATCATTACTAAAGTTTCCAATCCTTTATCTTGGAATTTTTTCAACATACCCTATTAACAATCTCTCTAGAACTCTAATACTAACCATGGAAACCTTCTTTTTCAGTAAAAAAATTAACCCAAAAACACATCAATTTTAACTCGATGTATTTTTTCCAAAAATATACAATAAAATTAGTTTGTTATTTTACCCTCATTATATAACCTGGCCAATGAAACTCAAAAATAATGTATGTATCACATAAAAAATATAGTTCACAATATCCTACCCAAAAAACAATTTTTCATCACAAAAAGGTAATAAAACAAACCTATTATTCATAAAAACATTAAATATTAATGAATGGATTATAATAAATTATTTTCTGTACTGAATTCACCATCAATTTTTGATGGAAAACAAACACCAAATTATTGAAATCCTTTTTGACCCAAACAAAATAAATACCTCTATAGTTTTTGCATGTATTTTTTAGGAATTAGACATATAGAAAAGATGTTTTGGTTCAATTACCAATCATATAACATGACTAAGAGGCTCAAGAGGGAAGGTTTTAGAGGGTTTTAGTGCATTCAAGGGAGGATAAAAACATAAATATATTATAAATTATAGACAGATATATCAAAGAAGGTTTTAAGCTTATAAATATCTCTATAGAATATGTGACAAACCCTTTCACCATGAAAATGAATGATTCTTACTCCTAAAATAGGAAAATATGAGTTTTATACGCAAAAGCCATATGAGATGAAGAGTTAAGGGAAATAGAATGATTAGTTGTGGATGTTTTACTCAAGGAATCCAAAGTGTAAAGTCAATAGATCCGGGATAGTGTATATTCCACTAACATGAAAATTGATTTAAAAATAATTAAAGATGTTTAAAACTACAATGATATCTTGATGACCCTTGTAAATCATGATAATAATGGTTAATGGAGTTTCCTTAATAGTTGTTGGGAAATGAAATATAAAATTTAGAAACACTTTGTCTATTGATGGATTGAAACAAAAAAAATTAATTTTTTCACAACTTTGTGATAAAGAAAATATAGTGTTTTTAGGAATTATGGGTTTTTGGTCAACAACCCCAAATATAGAAGATTTATGTCAATATTATAGCAAACTAAATGGAATTTATTTCTAGTGGTTTATATATAAAATCTAATCTCTCTATTCGTGAAATAGGATATTGAATTACCATGTTGAAGGCTTTGTTATCATGGTCAAAATAACATGTGCAAGATCACCTAATGAGAAAATTTTCAGGTTCTTATATTTATTATAATATAATGATATTGGATGTTTCCAAATTTCCAAAATTGGAAAAAAATAATCTTTAGACAACAATGTATGGATTCAATATACTCGCCCTTTTCAGTTCATTCATTTAGATGTGTGTAGGATGATGAGGAAGAAATTTCCCATTGAATATATGCACATTATCACATTTATTGGTGAATTCACTCACATTTTCTATGTTATTTTTATAAAAATAAAATATGAGTAATATAGAATATTAAAAGTTTTCAAAGAAGTATAGAAAAATATTGTGGTTTTTCTCTCAAGAAGATCTATAATACTAATAGTATTGCTCTTACATATAGACACATTAAGGATTATCTAAAGAATAATGGAATCCTATATTAACTCAATTCACCATACACAACATAAAAAAATTCTGAATAGAAGAATATTTTTTTTATTGAGGTGGCTCAAGTAATCTTGGTCGACAATGAAATTTCATGATATTTTTAGTGGCAAGATATTAGTGCAACATTTTACAATAAATTCCACTATTTACAAATTATAAATTAAAATATTTCTCCTTATAATATGAATTATAAAAAATATTCAATATTGATATATCTTTATGTGTTTGGGTGTCATTTTTTTATGGATGTTAAAGTTGAAAGCAGTGTGAAATTTGAAAAGAGGGGCGGTTAAGGAATTTTCCAAGGATATCCTCTAAATTAAAAATGAAAAATATAAAAAAAAGTGTTTATAAATACTGATTATTTCAGAAAATTCATGAAATGAAGCTTCACCTGATGAAGCATGTTCTACAAGTGATGATGAATCTATTTTTCTTAAATAAATATATGAAATTTTAAAAAGAGATTAAATAGTTGAATATTTATAAGTTTTAGAGGAATATTCATTCATTTCTAGTGATGATGAACAATTTCATTCATATCATACACCATTAAAAATTAAATTTTAGGTCCAAAATATCTTTAATGAGCAGTGATATTTAGTACAAACAAGGATATCATCAAGGAAAACAACTCATACTTCATTGTTTTATTAGGTAGAATATACAGATACTGAATAACCATTGAATAATATATATTTTTTTGATTATATGAATAAATAATTTGACTAAATAGAGAAAATTACACTAAGGAGTTGGAACAAAAGAATGAACAATTTATTTTAATTAAGAATACATGATTATACCCAATCAAATTGACTAAAAAATGTAAAATGTTGAGAAATATAAAAATATTAGTGTGTAATGTTATTTCATAGGTTGATGGAGTGGGACTTTATCAGGACATTGCACCATTTTTAAGGATTTAAAACCATTAATATAATTCCATCTATTTGATAGAAAATTTAATGGATGATATTATAAATTGATTTCAAGTCTTCCTTCCACAATTTTTATTTGTAAGAGGAGTTATACATGGAAAACAATGTGGGTTCTTTCATTGAAAATATTTGAAGTTTTTATAGGTTAAATAAGGATTTATATAGAATAAAGCAATCCCAGAGTGCATCACATTTTAATCAAGTCACCTACTTAAATAAGTTTAATTTCAAAATGTGGAGATAAGATAATAACCTCTATATAAAAAAATACAAAGGGTTGTCTCTCATTGTTATTGTTTATATATATGGTATCATATTTTTTTTAGAAATTATTAAAAAAAATGAGAAGTTTTCCTAGGATATAAATAAGTTATTTTAAATTTCAATATTAGGATATATGAGGTATTTTCATTACCTATAAATTTTTCAAAATAAAATTCAAATTTTTCATTCTCAAGAAAAGTATGACAGGGAACTTTTAAAAATGATAGAAATAGAGGATTGAAAACTTATTTCAACACCAATTTCCATGGGAATATAATATTCTATAAATGAATATGTCAATGTATTTGACCTATGGTATTTTATGTTCTTATTGGAATTATATTAAACATAATATTTTCCTGAAAAAAAGTGTATTTTCTTCCTCTGTACCGACTACCAATGTGTACTAAAGAATCTCATTTTAGTGTTTAAAAATGGATTTGTACGTACATTAAAGGTAAAATAGGTTTGAGATATAATATGAAAATAGGTCTGTTCTGAATTTTTTTGGATATATGGATACAAATAGGGAAGGTTCTGGTAATATAAGGAGGGTCAAATTTGGTGGATGTTTTCTCCATGGAGAGTGGTGTGATTATTAGCACACTGAGAAGTAATTTTTTTTTTACTCTAAGAACTGTTTAATCAATACTTGTGGATTCAACTCAAGTTACAAATCAATTAATGTGTTTGAGAACATATTCATTGGATCATAAAGTTGATGTGATGTTTCCACCACTTACTAGTTGTGATAATCAAAGTGCTATCAATCTTACAAGTAATATGGTCTATCAGTCAACATCTATGAATATTTATATAAATTATCACATCATCTAGGATCATGTGGAGACAGTTGAAGAAATATTTTAATTTTTTCTTATAATGTATAAAATTGTATATTTATTCACCAACACGTTGCTAAAGGATGCATTTAAATATCATTGGTTGGAATTGGGAGTTAATCCTCACCCCTATCAAGGACATTGTATAGTGTATATTTCCCATATATCACTATGTACTTGGATATTTTTATAAAATTTTTAGAAAGAGAAAACATAAATCAAGTAATGTTTTAACCTTTCATGAATTTTTAAAGGGGAGGAAACTATTTTGATACTATCCATTAATTATTTTACCTTTTGGGGGAGTAATATATTATGGGATTATATATTTTGATAGTGTTTGGGAAGTTTCAAATTCAACATTATGTATTTTTTAACTATTTTAACAGTCTTGTTGATGTTCCTAAATGATTTTATTCATCAATAGGTTTCTTTGATATATCTATCTAATTTATGGAATATTTAAAGTGATGATTTAGTATTTATTAAATATTAAGTGATCCATTCTCATATCAATATTCAAGTGGTATAATTTAATGTTGTATAATCGAGAGGAATTCGTTTATAAAATTTATAAATGTAACTCAATTAATATGGACAGCGTGGGATTATTATTCAATTTTCTTATTTCCAACACCATTTTTTTTCCTTTTAGGATAATAATAATATGAAAATTATTCATTTATAAGACATTTGATTTTGGTATTTTTTTACGTTCCTTGGTTTACAAAAAAATTCAAATGGGAGTGAGTATTATTGATCACAAAATAAATTTGGAAGTAGTTGAATACAAGTGGATACTGTTGAAGAATTTAGATGATTCTTTTGTGTTGTGTGATTGAATAAGTCCCACTAGAATATTGTAATTATCTTGAGATGAAGGTTTGGAGATTCCTTAATTAGAATTATTGATGTTTTTTGGATCATTTGGGGTGATTTCAATTAGAAAACATTAGAATGATTGATGTTTTTTGGAAGTAGTTTGGATGAGGTTTGAGTAAATTGGGATTTATTTTTTATGAATTCTAAATAATTTATAATTATACTAAAAATTATAAAGTCATGAAAGAAACATAAACATAAATATGATATTTTTAAGTGTAATATAGTCTGATTGAGTGGATAAATTGAAAATTAATGTATTGTGTATACATCATTCAAATGTTGTGTATGCATGAAACCTTGAATTTTTTAGGATAATTACTTATCTATATTGACATCATAGTAATCTTCACAATGATGATTATGACCTAATAATAGTTATCCTTTTTCCAATAAAATCATCTTATTCTACATTAATATCACCTCTCTCCCTAAGAATGAATCGTCACATAGTAAGGATTATTTATTTATTTCTAGGGATGATTTACTATATTATAATGATGATTTAGTGATTCATATGGATCAATACATGGAAATATTTTTAGATTTATATTGTATGTAAATTATATTTTCTGAAACTTCTATCTTCTAAAGAAATATTAATTAAGATGACTCGCAAGCTATTAATTCAAAGGATAAACATTAAAAAATTGTATTTGTTATTCATGAAAAGGGAGAATATAGCTATCATTATAAATTTGGTATTTCTATCAAAGGAAAATAAGTCGACACAGATGTAGCTAATATCTCATGATAAAATAGTTACCATGACACTATAGTGATATATAATCATCTTTGAAAATAATCAGGTCGCTAAGGAGTTCATACTGAAGCATAAATTGATGAATTTTTTGGGGACAAAATGGGTATTCCAAATCAAATTGATTGAGAAGTTTTAAGTGGGGCTAAATAATGAAATACTAGTCTGTAATGGATATTCACAGGTTGATGTATTGGTCTTTCAATATAAATTTTCACTAATTTTAGGTATTCAATCCATTATAATCATTATTTTTATTACATCACAAAGGTAATAAAATAAATTTTAGATGGATTTCGAGTTTGTCTCCCTAAATGGTGTGTTGGAATATGAGGTATACATTAAGGAACCATCTAGGTTCATTCATTTGGAATAATAAAATTTCTCTTGCATGTTTTATGAGAATTTATATAGGATGAAATAATCTCAAAGAGTTTGATATTATATGTGAGGTACCTGAATGAAAGATTTGAATTTCTATATGGGGAGAGTGAACACAAACCATTACATCAAAAATTGAAAAGAGGTATCTCTCATTGACATTTTTTATATAGATGATATTGTATTTCATAGGAATTATGGAAAATATTGTGAGAAGTTCTCCAAGGAGATGAAGAAGTAATTTTAAATGCCAATGTTAGGAGGGATGATGTACTTTTTTACAAATAAGTTTCCCATAAAAAATATCATTTTTCTTTCTCATGAGAAGTATTCTAGGGAAATTTTGAAGAGGTTAGGCATGATGTTTTTAAATAAAAATTACACACCAATTTCTATAGGAAATAATCATTCTAAAAATTAATAGAGAAAATAATTTAATCCAAGGGAGTTTCGAAAGCTCGTTGTAAGTCTATTACACATGACAACTTTAAGACCAAATATGGTGTATTTAGATAACCTCTATACTAAGTACTAATTTTCCATAAAATAGTATCATTTAGTTGTTCTAAAAAATATTTTGAGGTATATTAAATATATAATAGGTTTGGGATATAATATGAAAAAAATAGTGTGTTTAATATTTTTGGATTCATAGAATAATATTGGGATGTTTTTGTTAATGATTAGAGGCCCAAATTTGGAAATAATTTTCTAATAGGAGAGTGGTGTGTTTTTTTTTACACTAAGGAGTTAAAATTTTGACATTAAGCACTATTATAGCTATTTATTTGGCTATCACTCAAGAAACAACCCAATTAATGTTGATGGGAATACAATTGTGTGATCTTAAAGTTGAAGTAAAATTTCCACCACTTATGAGGTGTGATAATCAATGTGAAATAAATATTACAAGTAATCTAGTCCAAAAATTAGTATATATGAATATTTATATAAATTGAAACTTTATCAAGGATCATATAGAGAGAGAAGAACTAAATTTATAATTTCTTCCTACGATGGAAAAAATTGTGAATGTGTTCAGCAATACACTGGAAAATGATTCATTTTATAATATAATCTTGGTGTTTGGAGTTCAACATCACTCTAATAAAGGCCATGGTATTGTTTATATTCCCCCTCACTCATCATTTATTAGGATATTATTGTAAAAGGGTTATAGAAATAGAACATAAATCTTTTAATATTTTAATCCTTTTTGTTTCTAAAAATGGGGATAAAAATGATTTGTGTGAATCCATTAGATGGATTAACTTTTTGGGAGTGATATATTTGGGGAGAATGAATTTTTTGACTGTTATTCGAAGGGGTATGTTGTGAATTCAACATTTTGAAAGTGTGATATTTTTAATAGTCTTATTAAATTGCTTATAGGAATTTATTCTTTAATAGATTCCTTAGAAAGTTCTGTCCAATTTTGGAAAGATTTTAGGCAATGTTGTTGTATTGGTAGTAAAAGAAGTGATCCATTCTCATATCAATATTCATGTGGTATCATTTAATGTTACTAAATCAAGAGTATCATGTTTAATAAATGTATGGATTTATGTAGCATCCCAACCTGGTTCCACATACTAATGCCCCAAGCCAGTTCATTACATGACCTTAAGTGCACATCCCCGTACACCAGAAGATACCAACTAATAAAGATGGTCTAATAAGGACCGTGGAGAGACTATACACTCTTTATCAAAGTTTGATGACAATGGTAATCAATATAACAATAACTAGGATAATACAATAATAATCAATAACTAACAATAACTAAGAATCACATGAAGAATCCCAAAATAGTAGAAATGAAGATAAACCAATAAAGATTATATGTCAGGCCATATACATGTGTTAAGAGAAAACACAAAATAATACACACTGAAAACAGAAAATAAAGTCCTAATTTCTTGTCTAGTTCCCATATACATGCTTCATCATGAATCCAAAATTAGACATCTAACATAGAGATTTTTCCCTAATCCACTCTAGAAAACATGAAGTCTACTAAGGTTCTAATCAGAAAATTGATTTGGGTGTGAGTTCAACTAATTAAGAAACCCCCAATAGTGCCTAAATAGATATCATTTCTATAAAAATGTATGTTTTTATATAAAGAATAAATTATATAACAACAAAATTAAATTGGTTTCACATTTATTATTCTTTAGTCAACCACATTGGCCCCGAGTTCATGGTGACACCCAAGCTAATCATACCTTCTTTAGCTCATTCTGGAGTATGAACAATACACCATAGAAATTTTACAATTTACTATTTCATAGGAACTAATAATTTAATTTAATTTCAATATCAATTTGATATGTAGGAGAATCGATCCATGTACCATTTTCATGGATTCATGGATCATCGGTCAAATATGTGTATCTCGGGTACATAGAGCATCAGTTCAGTACCAATATCACGAGTACATAATGAATCTATTTATAAAAAATATTAGGTACTTGGATCATTATCCCCGCACCAATTCACAAGAATTCATCAGGGGCCTAGAGAATCAGTCTATCCATCCACAAATGAGGATAATCAATCCAACACCCACACTACATTCTTCACATTTACATATATATATATATATATCATGGTTAAACATGAATAACCTTATTACCAATAAAGAACAACACATTACACTGTTTCATTTATCAAAAACAACCATGGTTCAGTACTTTTAACACAATAAAAAACATGGGAAATCCCCTATTAAAGAATATATCATCAGTTATTACAAAACTCGACAAGATTTAAAGGATATTCCAATAATACCTTTAAATACCATTATCGAACCATGAATCAAGGATTTATTTCAATTCCATAAAACCACTACTCCCTTTTTATATTCTGTAAATTTTCATTTCATGGATATTGGAACAACCCATGAGTTTCCATTAATCTAGTATGAATAATATCAAATGGATCCAATGAGTTAACAATTTGGATAGGGTTCTATTAAATTTTCCTAATAAAAAAAATTCACAACAAGGATACGCAATGGAATAATTACATACATAGATAATACATCAATACGATGGGAAAATATCATATGGACCACATACTATAGGTTTGTTGATGATTTATTTCCAAAATATTGTCCTTAATTCACTATATAAAGACTAAAAACAAAGAATGAAACTATGATACTCTATATCTAGGATTGTATTTCCATTTATTCAATAGATCCAACAATAAAACATCACAATTCCCATAAAAGAACATGGATCTATCCACTGAATATTAGATCTAAGGTTCCAATAACTAGAAATAGAATATATCTTGGAATAACATTCAAGAACAGAGACTTACTGGTGAATATGGATCTCTAAAGGTATTTAAAATGCCTAAAACTGGCTTCTAGATCAAAGGGAGTCACCTATAAAGCCTTGGGAGAGAATGGAGTTCATAATTCAAGTCATTAGGGGGGGAACAAGTCCCTTATATTTTGAATTTTATTAGATCCAAATTTTTTGGTGTGTGAATAGTTTTCCATGTGATTAGGATGCATGGTTCGGAAAAACGTACACTAACAGTGTGTTGCTACTATCTCAAGAAACCCCACTCACCATTGGATCACATAGTTAAAAAAACCATATGCTTACCAGGTTGTTACCCTTTGTTCATCATTTCATGGTTTCCCTGGAGCACCAACATGGTTTGGCCAAAAAGTGTGCCAATAGTGCATCTCCCCACTGTCTACTGTCTTTCCTTGCATAGTTTCTTAGAGGAGGGTGTACAATTTGGGAAAATTATGTTCCAACTGTATTCCCCCTAAAAACTACCAAAACTCTATCAAATGCACCCAATACAACCCCAAGAAAAATGGGGATTACAAAAATGGTAAAATTACCATAAAAAGTATGAGAAGAATTAATAATGATTGAGATATTATAATATCTCCACCTTATTATAGATCATCCTTAATTTTCTCTCCAAATAATAACTAAGTTTCTAAGGAAAAAAATTCTAGGCCATTAGGCCCACAAATTTACTTCCCTCTCCCATGTTATATCATGACCATGATGCCACAAAACTCAAACTAATGGCATAGTCTTTCCCCACATAACATTCTTACTTTGGTCCACTATATGAATCAGATTCTCCATAGGGAACAAATCATCCTCAGGCTCAACATTCTCATCATTGATCACATGACAAAGGCTGGAGTGATATTGTTGAATATGAGACCCATGAAAAATATCATGCATAACACTATACCTATATATAATTTCCAATCTATATTACATGAGTCCAATCCTCTCAATATTATCAAATGTTCCAAAAAACATGGTTGCCAACATGCAATGCTGTAAAATCTTATGGTGACCCAATCTCGATGATACCCAAAGTAAAACATAGTTACACACTATAAAATCAAGAGATCAAAGATTCTAATAAGTATAAGAATTCAATTTATTCTATGATATACTCATACGTTTCTAAATAAATTGACCCTTTTAAGACATTTCCTTCATGATACTTGATCCCAACAACTTTGCATTACTCATCTCCATCCAACATAAAGGTGGTCTACATGGATAACCATAGGGTGCCTCATATGGTTCCATCTGAATATTCTTGTAATAACTATTGATTTAGGTTAACTCAACCAACAAAAAATAATTTTCCTAGTGTCAACTAATTTCTTGGACTCATTCTTGCATCATTTCCTCCGACACATGAGTTGTACATTATGATTTCTCATCATCCTATGGGTGAAAAGTTGTAATAAAAAACTCCTGAGTAACAAGAGATTTATGAAAGACTTGACAAAAGTGTTAAGAAAAACATGGATCATGATATGAAATTATACTTCAAAGATCCCCATGAATATTCAATATCTACCAAATATGAAACAACCATATTTAATCTTCTATCCATCATATGGAAAACGAAATCACCACACGTGCGTACGTACGGAATACCGTCTCCACGCCGTGGTGTAATATGTTTTCCACCACCACCTTACTTGGATGGGTATAATGGTGTAAATAATAACTATATATGATTATTTTAAAGTGATATTGATTCTGAAATAGTATACATACACTTCAATACAATTCCAAGATCATGGGAACGATATCATCGCTCGTGCGTACGTACGGCCTACCGTCTCCACGTTGTGATGCGACTCGTTATAAATGATCATAAATAATTAATTATTATATAAATGAATTTAATGAATAAATATGATATATATTACACTAATACCATTCTGTAAATTAGGTATCTATAACCTAAAAATAATAATAAGAATTTATTCGACAAAACACGCATAAGAACAAAAAGCAATAAACACCCGAATAACAAGTAACAATGAAATATTACTAATAAGAAGGTAATAATATGACCATATATGATATCATAACAATGGGTATGATTGTGTAATAAGTCAATAACATTATTTAAATCATTATACAGGAGTTTCGTACATTTACGAAGCAAATCGGACCTAAGGTAAGGGAAAATCTCACAATCTTGTTTTTATCCGACATTGTTTATACTTTAGAATTTACTAGGGCATATTTATCATCCACATCCATGTTTACTTAATATGTAATATTATTTATATCCTCCTATAATTTTTTAAATCCAATTTTACCCATTGGTGAGTTTTTATTAAAAGATATGAAAGGAATCTTATGTCGTTTTTAGTACGAGGTACTTTTTGACATTTTCGACCAAATACGAGAAGAATGTTTTTTTATATGGTATGAATGTATTTTTATGATTTCATAGAAAATTATTTCCATGAAGATTCCTTTACAAGTTTTCATGTTTATTTTTATTCAACTTCTTTTAGTTTAAAATTGTATGACATGTTAAGAAAGTAAAAAATGTTTTGAAGTAGAAAGGATATTTTCCTCATGAACGGAGTTCAAGTGTTTTATCAAAATTATTTTCCATATAAGATAATATATGGTTCTATTTATATCCCTATTTTTACATTAAATTTATTATGTTATGATGGAATTAATTTTATGATGTCCTTTTTATCTTATATGATTTATGTTATGATGGGATGATGTTTAAGAATCCCATTTTTATTACATGGGTTATGCTATGATATATGATATATGATTTTGTGGCACACATAAGAATGGTATCATTATGAGATGGGTGGGACCTATATCTCCCTCTAATTCATTGGGTAAAGATTTATATCTCATGATATAGACATGGTTGGAATGGAAGGTTAATCTGGTTCAGTGATACAGGACTGAAACGAGGAGTGAACTCGGTTCAGAAATGGACTTTGTCCACTAGGATAGTCTTGGTAATGAGTCTTGACTACTAAGAAATGATTCTCTATGATTATGTGTGTGTTCCAAAAAGTTTTATGTTTTAATTTATGATTATTGGGATTACATTTCACTACTATGATTTATCCCATGTTATGAAATTATGATATCTTTTGCAGGTTATGATTTCCAAAATGTTATGTTATTATGAATATGATGTGATTGATATGTCTTTTGTTTACACTTACTAAGAATTTGAGCTCACCCTTTTGTATGTTTTCTTTTCCCCAGGTCAGTAAGAAGGGTATTAAGTATGATATGCCAAAAGATACTCTAAATATGACAAAATAAAAGGGAGATAGTGTAGATGATTTATGAACCAGTTATTTTTGTTTCCCAGTTTCTAAAGACACTATACTTATACGGTCCTTTCATGATTTATTATATGTGTAATTAAATTTTGAAGTATTAACAATGTATGTAAAGTATGGTTCGTTATAGTTGGTATCAGAGGAAAAGGAGGTAGGAATGTATCCGATCCTTGGGAACTCTCACATGTGAGCGTTGGATGAAGCATGGATCTCCGCCCAAGGGCTTCATGAGGTAATGGCTGCCACTACGGATGGTGGTGTGTCCCACCGAGGGGGTGTAGCCACCCATGGAGTGCCATGATAGGTATCAATTATAGTCTACTGGAAGTAATTCCAGACCCTTATAGTTGGTATCAGAGGAAAGGTATAGTCAACCTTTGGAAACTAGGATGTGAAATCCTTAGTAAGAACACTAAGGATAAGTCTAAGCATAGAACACAATTTTAGTGTTTTCAAATTGGCCATGAATAAACTATGATAAGACCTTAAGTGTGAAATTTTATTCATGATTATGTGGTTTTCCTATTATAATTAGTGTTGCTCACACTATTCTTCTTGGTTTTAGTCAATGGCTGGAACCCGAAGGAACCGTGTTAATGCGGAATGCGATGGGAAATGTAATGATTGTCCCACTGAGAAACCAAATGTTATGGGAGATGGAATGAAAAGTCTTGTAGCCATACTCACACAACCTTCTCAAGATATGAATCATGCAGGACTTCCTAATGAGAAAAAAAATGAGCAACATTCTGTTGAATCCTTTATGATGCAGCTTCCACCCTCATTCAGCGGGTCTACTGATCCATTAGTGGCTGAACAATGGATCAGTACCACTGAAAAGATATTTTCAGTTCTTCAATGTTCTGAACAAGATAAAGTCATCTTAGCAGTATATCATTTGGAAGGTGAAGCTGATCAATGCTATAATCTTATCAGGAATTCGAGGAAAATGGATGAAATTGAATCCATGGAATGGGATGAGTTCAAGAACTTATTCTTCATGGTTTTATTCAATGGATGGAACCCAAAGGAACTGTGTTAATGCAGAATGCGACGGGAAATGTAATGATTGTCCCCCTGAGAAACCAAATGTTATGGGAGCTGGAATGAAAAATCTTGTAGCCATGATCACACAACATTCTCAAGCTATGAATCATGCAGGACTTCCAAACGAGAAAAGGAAGGAGCAACATTCTGTTGAATCCTTCATGAGGCAGCGTCCACCCCCATTCAACAGGTCTACTGATCCATTAGTTGTTGAACAATCAGTACCACTGAAAAGATATTTTCAGTTCTTCAATTTTATGAACATGATAAAGTAATCTTAGCAGTATATCGTTTGGAAGGTGGAGCTGATTAATGGTGGAAGCTTATCAAGAATATGAGGCCAAGAGATGAAATTGAGTCCATGGAATAGGAGGAGTTCAAGAACGTATTTTTCAATCAGTACATCCCTCGTATTCTTTGAACAAAGATGGAGAACGAGTTTTTTGAACTGAAGAAAAAGGATAACGAATCTGTTGGTACTTACGAAGAAAATTTTACAAGACTTGCAAGGTACACTTCTGGGATTATTATCCAACCTGAGAGTAAGATAGATCGATTCTTTAGTGGCTTAAAACGAAGTCTTCGAAGGGCATTAGCCATAAGGGACTTCAATAGCTACGAGGAAATCGTTCGATGTGCTCTCAAGGTTGAGATGGAGATTGGAGTAACCCATCATTCATATGTGTTTAATAAGAAGAGGAAAATGGAAATCAAAGGAAAATCTAAATAGCACACTGAAAAGAAGATGAGTTTTACCTTATGCTCAAAGTGTGGAAAAAAAACATGAAGGGAGTTGTCTTAAAGGGACAAGTAAATGTTTCAAATGTGGAAAGTAAGGTCATCGAGCATTTGAATGCCGAAATTATGGGAAGAAGATGTCTAGTGATGCATATAAAGAAAATTATACATAGAGTGAACCTCCTACACTTCAATGTTACAAGTGCAAGGAAGTGGGGCATTATGCTAATAAATGCCCTAATCCAAGGGTTGCTGATGATAATCGATGTCAACAAAATCATAAGGGTAATGACAAAGGAAATCCACATGCAATTTCTATCAGCGATGTGGAGTAGGATAACAGAGTGGTGAAAGGTACACTTACCATCCACTCTAAAGTAGAAAATGTTTTATTTGATTCGAGATCCACCAACTCTTTTATTTCTGAAAATTTTTCTAAGGGTATTGCTGTATTGCCTCAACAATTAGATGTTGAGTTAGCTGTGACAGCCCCTAATAGAACAACATGTCGCATCAAAAGTTTATAATTCTTCTCCGATTGAAGTTTGTGGGAAAGTGCTTCCTGCAAATATTGTGATCCTTCCTATAGTGGAATTTGATGTGATTATTGGCATAGATTGGCTTTCTTTATATGGATCTCATATCAATTTCCAATGAAGGGAAGTCACATTTCATATTCCAGATCAATCTATGATCATCTATCGATGCAGGGATGAACATAACCTTCCAGTGGAAATTTCATCCATCCTATGGGTCTTGATTCCACTAAATGAAGGTTATTTATCTCAAATGGATTAAGTGAAACTCATGATTAAGAATATTTCCATTGTATGGGAGTTTGATGATGTCTTTCTGGAGGAATTTCCAGGTCTTCCACCAAATCGTGAAGTTGAGTTTTCAATAGAACTCGTACTCGGTGATTTTCCTATTTCAAAGACACCTTATAGAATGAAACCAATTGAGTTCCAGGAATTAAAGAAGCATCTCCAAGATAATATTGATAAGGGATTCATACACCCTAGTGCGTCCCCTTGGGGAGCACCTATTCCGTTTGTTAAGAAGAAAGATGGATCAATGAGACTCTTCTTTGATTATCGAGAACCTAACAAGATCACTATCAAGAACAAATATCCTCTCCCACGCATTGATGACTTATTTGACCAACTACGCGGAGCTTAATACTTTTCCAAGATTGATCTTCGTTAAGGGTATCATCAATTAAGGGTCAAAAGGGAGGATATACCAAAGACGGATTTCCTTACAAGGTATGGACACTATAAATTTATAGTGATGCCATTTGGTCTTACTAATTCCCCTGGAATCTTCATGCATCTAATGAATAGAGTCTTTAGAGAATATCTTGATCAGTTTTTGGTAGTCTTTATAGAATATATTCTTGTCTATTCAAAGAACAAGGAAGAACATGAAGATCACTTGAGAATTGTATTAAAGACCCTGAGGAAGGAGAAGCTTTATGCCATATTTACCAAGTGTGAATTTTGGCTTCAAAAAGATGCATTTTTGGGTCACATAATCTCAAAAGAGGGGATATCTGTGGATCTAGCAAAAATAGAGGTTATCGAAAGATGGTTGAGACCAACAACAGTAACTGAGATCCGAAGTTTTCTTGGTTTGGCTGGATATTATCGACGTTTTGTGAAAGAGTTTTCACGATTATCTAATCCACTCATGTGGTTGACTCGAAAAGGTGTTAAGTTCATTTGGATGGAGGAGTGTGAAGAGAATTTCAAGGAGTTAAAAAGAAGGTTATCCAGTGCACTTGTGCTCACACTGCCTTGTAGTGGAGAAAGGTTTGTGATTTACAATGATGCATCCAAGAAGGGATTGGGGTGTGTTATCATGGAAAACGATATGGTGATAGCTTATGCCTCACGACAGTAGAAAACTCATGAGGAAAATTACCCAACTTATGGTTTAGAGTTAGTTGTGGTAATATTTGCATTAAAGATTTGGAGGCATTATCTTTATGTTGAAAGGTGTGATATTTATACTGATCATAAAAGTTTAAAGTATATTTTCACACAAAAGGTGCTGAATATGCACCAAAGGAGATGGTTGGAGCTGATTAAGGATTTCAACTTCTCAATTCATTACCACCTTGGGAAAGAAAACAAGGTGGCAGATGCCTTAAGTTGACAAGACCATGCTAGATTATTCATGATGAGGATCACAAAAGATCCAATATTTATGGATTTACAAAGGATGGATCTTGGGATTATAATGAAAGGGGAAAAATCTTATCTTTCTCAAATGAATGTTCAACTATCTATACATATGAAGATTAAAGAGGCACAAAAAGAAGATGTAGAGTTACAAAAGAATGTGAGAAATGTTTCTGAATTCAACCTTGATTGTGATGGGATAATAAGGTTCAGGAATTGGGTTTGTGTTCCTCCCATCCTAGAATTAAAGAAGGAGTTGTTGTATGAGGCTCATAGTTCTCCATTCTCTATTCATCTTGGAAGCATGAAGACGTATAGGGACTTGAAAGATTACCTCTGGTGGGATGGCATGAGAAGATATGTTGCTGAATATGTCTCTCGATGCTTGGTTTGTCAGCAAGTTAAAGCTGAGAGACAGAAGTCTAAGGGGATGTTACAACCGTTACCCATACCCGAATGGAAATGGGAAAACAACACTATGGACTTTGTCACCAGACTTCCTAAAACATCCAAAGGAAATAATGCTATCTGGGTCATAGTTGATCATCTTACGAAGTCGGCACATTTCATTGCTATTAGAGAAGATTTCTCTCTGGACCAGCTTTCCAGGATATATGTGAATAAATTGGTAGGATTTCATTGAGTACCACTTTCCATTATATCTGATCGGGATCTGAGGTTTACTTCGAAGTTCTGGTGAAGTCTTCAGCATACTCTGGATACAGATTTGAGTTTCAGCACTGCTTATCATCCTCATAGAGACGGTCAGTCCGAGAGGAAAATTCAAACTCTAGAAGATATGTTGAGAGCTTGCTCTATGGATTTAAAAGGAGGTTGGGATCAACACCTACCTTTAGTGGAATTTTATTATAATAATAACTTTCACTCCAGTATTCAGATGGCTCCTTATAAAGCTCTCTAGGGAAAGAAATTCTGAACTCCAACTTGCTGGGATGAAGTTGGGGAAAGAAAGCTATTAGGACCTGATCTTGTTGATAAGATGGTAGAAAAGGTCGGATCTATTCAACAACACATAAGGGCATCTCAGAGTCAACAAAAAAGTTATTCCTATAATTGAAGAAAATACCTAGAGTTTGAAATGGGTGATAAAGTGTTCTTATGAATATCTCATTGGAAGAGAGTAATGAGATTTGGAGAGAAGGGAAAGCTGAGCCCTAGGTATATCGGTCCTTTTGAAATACTGGATCGTGTTGGGAAGGTAGCTTACCGATTGGCGCTTCCACCGAATCTCTATCAAGTTCACGATGTGTTCCAAGTATCTCTCATAATAAAGTACATAACTGATCCTTCACATGTACTCAGCTCATAAGTTGTACTGCTAGAGCAAGATCTTTCTTATGAAGAACAGTCGATTGAGATTCTGGATCGTAGCGAAAAAGTCTTACGGAACAAGACCACTCTCTTGGTGAAAGTTTTATGGAGGAACCACCAATTATAAGAATCTACATGGGAGCTTGAGGATATGATGATGGAGAGGTGTCCTCATCTGTTTGTTACAAAGTGACAAATTTCGAGGGCAAAATTCATTTTAAGGGGGGTAGAATGTAACACCTGAGATTTTTATGAGAAATATTTTGTTTTTATGTTATATACATCATTAAAAGAATCTTTCACTACACACAATACTAGCTTGGCTTGCTTTACATGCAATCATGACCTTCCTCGATAGCTTGCATTGTACACAATACCGAGTTTCACTAAACAACGATATGCTATTAAAATAGTATTAAAACTAGCCGTTATGAATAGTAATACCCACTTTTTAAAACTTTATAAATTTTAACTTTCAAAATGGACTTCATTTTTGGATTCAGAATATCGAAATTATCCTAGGGTGAATTTTTGGTATTTTTCTGAAAACTTTCAATTTTTGATGAATAGTGAAAACACTAGGTTACTATTTAAAAACTGACTTTTTATTTAAATAATTATTTATTTTATTTAAATTTATTTTAGGTCAAAATTGATACATAATACCTATATAATTTCAAATTAATTCATTGGAGTCATTTTATAATAAATTTAGATATATAAAAATTTTCTTGAATTTTTCACCGTCTTTTACCCACCTCCTAGGAGAATTTGCAAATTCACATAAAAATTAATTTTACCGCTTCTGTGAGTGGAATTTCAAAAATCCAAGAGACATGGTTAATATTAAGGAGTAAAATTTGGTTCAATAAGATAAAAATAATTTTCGTTGAATAGTAACTTTTTACTTCTTTTTACCACGGTTAAAAGTAAATAGGGTAATTAAGTGTAAAAATGATATTATTATTTCCCTAAAACATGTACTAATTCTATTGTATAAGATTAATTCGACCAAAAACAACCTTAGGAATAAAATATGACAATTTAGGTCCACTTGGATTAGATTAAGACATTTAATATTATTTTATTTAAATAAGAGTTTAAATAGTTAAAATCAATGTTTAATAACTAAAATTTTTTTAATATAGGGCTAAAAATAAGATAAATTAGACTATAAATATTTATTAGAAGGATAACAGGATTTCCAAAATAATGGTATTTTATTTATAATTTTTAGACATTAAATAATTTAATTTATTTATGACACAATGATGATGTTGTAATTACCTTATTAATGAAATATTAACATAATTGATATTATAAATACCCAAATAAATGTAATTTGATACTTTTTATGAATTAAACTAATTTTATAGGTTAATATGACATTTTATTATTTATTTAATTAACTTTTTTTGAACTAATCATGCTGTTATGATTTTCACAAAAATCAAATACCAAATAGTGTCAAAAAGTGACAAAATAGTTTTTAAAACAAATATTATATTATTAATTAATATTTTATTCATAAAAATCTATGGTTAGGCAAAATGACTTAGATAAGGATATATATATTAATAATTAACAACTTTGGGTTCTTTTGGATTTTTATAGTATGTTTATTAACCATATAGTGTAAGAAAACAAGAAGACAAGGTAAAAGTTAAATTATTTAACTTAGAGTTAAATCTAAATGATAAGGTTAAAATTGTAACCTAAACTTGTCTAAAATCAATTGGTTGAGATGTTTTCGACCCATACCCACCTTATCTTATTAATAAATCAATTTGGAGCTATTAAAAACCGAATATGACTTTATAATAAAATAATATTTTAAGTTTTTCTTAAGGTTCCCCTCTCCTACCTTATAAAAGGGAACCTCCTCCCTCTCCTCCTCACACCACTTTGAGCCTTCAAGCTTGCCCAAACCATGCCCATTTCCCTTATAAACTTCCCTAGAAACATCCTATAGTTATTGGTCTTCTTCAAATACCATATTGAGTTCCCTAAGAGGAGGTTAAGAAGAGGCACTTCAAATAAGAGGCGCTTCAAAGAAGAGGCGCTTCAAAGAAGAGGTAATGTCTGTTACCGATTCTTTCAACTTTATTTCTTCTTATACTTCTTATTATCTAGTTGTTTTATTATGAAGTAATAACATAAGTATCAAAAATATAGTGATATTTTATTATAAATATGAAACAACCCTATTTCACCTTCTATCCATCCTATGGAAAACGAAATCGCTGCGCGTGCGTACATACGGAATACCGTCTCCACGCCGTGGTGTAATCTGTTTTCCACCACCACCTTACTTGTATGGTTATAATGGTGTAAAGAATAAATATATATGATTATTGTAAATTTATATTGATTCTGAAATATTATACATACACTTCAATACAATTCCACGATCATGGGAACGATATAATCGCTTGTGCGTACGTACAACCTACCGTCACCATGATGTGATGTGACTCGTTCTACATGATCTTCAATGATTAATTATTATATAAATGAATTGAATAAATAAATATGATATATATTAAACTAATACCATTATGGAAATTAGGTATCTATAACCTAAAAATAAGAATAAGAATTTATTTGACAAAACACGCATAAGAACAAAAAGCAATAAACACCGGAATAACAAGTAACAATGAAATATTACTAATAAGAATCTAAGAATATGACCATATATGATATCATAAAAATTATTAAGATTGTGTAATAAGTCAATAACATTATTTAAATGATTATAAATTAGGTTCGGACATGTACGAAGAAAATCAGACCTAAGGTAAGGGAAAATCTCACAATCTCATTTTTATTCGATATTGTTTATTTTTCAGTATTTAATGGGGCATATTTATCATCCACATCCATGTTTCCACAATATGTAATATTATTTATACCCTAATACAATTTTTTTAAATCCAATTTTACCCATTGGAGAGTTTTTAGTAAAAGATATGAAAGTATTTTTTTGTTCGTTTTTAGTACGAGGTACTTTTTGACTTTTTCGGCCAAATACGAGAAGAATGTTTTTTTATACGGCATAAATGGATTTTTATTATTTCATAGAACATTATTTCAATTAATCTTCCTTTACAAGTTTTAATGTTTATTTTTAATCAACTTCTTTTAGTTTAAAATTGTATGACATGTTAAGAAAGGAAAAATGTTTTTGAAGTAGAAAGGATATTTTCCTCAAGAACGGAGTTCAAGTGTTTTATAAAAATTATTTTCCATCTACGATAATATAGGGTTCTGTTTCTATCCCTATTTTTACATTTATTTGATTATGTTATGATGGAATTTATTTTATGATGTCCTTTTTATCTTATATGATTTATGTTATGATGGCATGATGTTTAAGAATCCCATTTTTATTACATGGGTTATGATATGATATATGATTTATGATTTTGTGGCACACATAATAATGGTATCATTATGAGATGGGTGGGACCTATATCTCCCTAAAATGCATTGGGTAAAGATTTATATTTCATGAGATAGACATGGCTGGAATGGTAGGTTAATCTGGTTCAGTGATATAGGACTGAGACGAGGAGTGAACTCGGTTCAGAAATGGACTTTGTCCACTAGGATAGTCTTGGAAATGAGTCTTGACTACTAAGAAATTATTCTCTATGATTATGTGTGTATGACACAAAGTTTCATGTTTTATGTTATGATTATTGGGATTAAATTTCACTATTATGATTTATCTCATGTTATGAAATTATGATCTCTTTTGCAGGTTAAGATTTCCAAAATGTTATGTTATTATGAATATGATGTGATTGATATTGCTTTTGTTTACCCTTAATGATACTTTCATCTCACCCTTTTGTATGTTTGCTTTTCCCTAGGTCAGGAAGAAGGGTATTAAGTAATATATACCAAAAGGGACTCTAGATATGATAAAATAAAAGGGAGATAGTGTAGATGATTTATGAACCAATTGTTTATGTTTCCTAGTTTCTAAAGACACTATAATTATACGGTCCTTTCATGGTTTTGTTATATGTGTACTTAAATTTTGAATTATTAATAATGTATGTAATGTATGGGTCGTTGTATGTTCATCCTACAAAAATGAAAAATCCCACACTATAATCCTTCTTTAGGTTTCCCTCAAAAAATGAGAGACAAATTCACTTCCCCAAAATCTTCTTCAATTGGAAGATGTTAACTTTGTATTTAATCTCACATTTAAGTTCATCCTGAAAACACTTCACCACGGATACCTCATATCCAACTAGTGATGAAACAAAATATTTTATGTCAGTGAAGTGGCCAAAGCAGTCTATCACTAACATGCTTCACTAGGTTAAATACACAAACTCTGTTACCCTCTCCAGTCGTATTGTATCTAGGTAAATGTTTTTGGGAACTTATCCTATATTTATTTCAATACCATTCCCTCTAATTTCTCATCCCAACACTGAATATCCTATAATAACATCACTAGTCCTAATAACATATAAGAATCCAACGTGACCCATTTATCCGTAATATTATTTAAATTGACATGAATTTTTTGGATGTTCTCAATCCATAACTCAACTACCTCAGGTATGACCTCTCCAATTATTTTCTGTTGGTGTTGCAACTAGATCTCTAGGGTAATATAAAAAAAATCACATCCCACCCTAGGTATCATTCTATTAACTACATAAAGTGAGAAAATTTCTCATGTAACTATTACACAACCCTTTATATAGAACTATTGAGGCCTCTTCATCCACTGTTGGAGGTAGATTCCCAGGAATTTTCACATGACATTCAACCAATAATATTATTTGTGGAGGCATTCCTCTACAAATCCAATCACACATCATAAGCCACATAACACAACATCTAAACATTTTCACAGAGGATATTGACCCAAATTCAAAACAATTAATCATACACATACTTCTCCAAGGTTAAAACTGAAACACTATCACAACCCTCAACCATCCCTAGCCTAGGTCTTGACCAACGAAGGGAAAAAAATTATATTCATAATATTCCCATTAGATGATATTTTTAATCATTTCTAATTACCAAATTTATCATATTTTAACCATTATAATTTCATTATTATGTTTCTTTTATTTAAACTATATTAAAATAACGAAAATAATATTAATTTCTCATAACCCACTCATAACTATCTTTTTCATGTGTTCCAAATAGGATGTATGCCACATAAATTCCTTAGTTTCTAGAAAGATGTATGCATACACAACTGTCATTCCATTCTTGCCATTATTAAAGTCACAGAAAATAGTGAAATCAAGCAACAATTGAATAACCTGAGATGAAATAAATTTCAATTATATAATAATATATAAAGTAAAATAATCCCAACCTAGAAAATTGGGTTTTCCACCACACATGGGATAGATACTCCCATGCACAAGCTCATGAACAATGTATTAATCATCCTAATATTCTATATACCTTTACAAAATAGTAAGACAACTAAATATAAAATATAAACTCCATTTGATACTGCTTTTTTCAGGTACTTACCTTGGTACCATATACTAGTGCCTCGATTTGGTTTGTTACACAACCTCAAGAACAGCTCCCCATATGCTAGACGAAGCTCTCTAGTAGTATTGTTATAATAAGAATCCGGGGGAGACTATACCCAATTTATCAAATTGTTACCACAATGGTAAATAATATAACTGTAACGAAGATAATAAATTAATAACTAATAACTAACAATGACCAATTATCACCTGAAGAATCCCAACACATGGGAAATAAAATTAAATTAATGAAGTAAATATGTCATTCCATATACATTTCAGGTGTCAAAAGAAAGTGAAAAATAATACACACTAGAAACTCCAATGTGGGTTCCGACATCATGTCTGGTTCCCTCATCCATTCTCCATCCAGAATCGCAACTCATCCATCTAATATTGGTCTCTTACACATATCTTGTCCTGTAAACATGAAGTATACTCTAGTAAAAATAGGAGGACTGATTAGGGTGTTAGTATAACTCATAAGATGACAACCAACGATTCCTAAATAAATATCTTATCTATAATATTGTATGAAGTTTTATTAGTAATAAAATACAAAAATTATAAAAGTAAATTGGTTTCACATTTATTATTCTTTAGTCCACCACATTGGCCTCAGGTTCATGGGGTCACAAAAACCAAACATACCTACTTTGACCTATGCCAGATTCTAAAACATACACAATAGGTATTTTCAAATTTACTATTACATGGAAACTAATTATTTAACTTAATTTAAATTTCATTTTGTTGCCTCAGATCATGTGTCTGGGTACTATTATCACATATTCTTGGAGAGTTAGTCCATCATCATTATCTTAGGTACATGGAGTTTCAGTAAAACACGAATATCATTAGTACTTAGAGAATAATTGTAGAACCAAAATATTGGGTACAAGGAACATCATTCCGACACCAATTCAAAAGAATGCATCGGGGGCCTAGAGCATCAGTCTGGACACCCATATATGAGGATCATTAGTCCAACACTCACACCACATTATTCACACTCCCATGTATATTTATATATATCAGGTTCAACATCAGCGCGATTGTTATCAATCATTAACAACATGGTTCACCTTTTAATTTTTAAAACACAACCACTGGACTTTAATTTTAAGATGAGAAACAACATGTTCAATCCCCCATTATTCCATTTATTATCAATTATTTTAAATCTAATTAACATTTCAATGTTAATCCAATCAAACTATTAAATCCCATTATCAAACCATGTAATAAAGATTTTGTTCAATTACATAAACCCTATATTTCCCTTTTTCATTCCATAAATTATCATTTCAAGGATAATGGCATACCCCATGGGTTTCCATCAAGATTGGTAGTATATTATCCAATGAATATGAATGGATTTGTGAGGGGTATCACAATTTTGATAGGGTTCGATTCAATTTTCATAATAAAAAAACAATTTTGAAACAAGGAAAAAAACACAAATTCATACTAGAGTAAGAAATCAAGACTATGAGAAAATAACGTTTAGACCAAATACCTTAGGGTTATTGATAAATTCACATCAAACCGTAGTCCTTAATTTGATACAAAATGGATGAAAATGTAGAAATATAGAATGATCCTCATGATTTATACATTGAACTCACTTCCTTCAATAGACACAACCATAAAACATCACAATTCCCAGCAAGTAATATGGATCTATCCATAGTGGATTGGAACTAAGTTTATGGGAAGTATAAAGAGAAGATATCTAGGAAGAATAGAAAATAATAGAGAATTTCTGATGAATCTAGATCTCCAATAAGCTTTGAAATGCCTAAAACATTCACTTGGATAGAAGGGAATTACCTCTAAATCATTATGATATAAATTAGTTTGTAAATCTAATTGATTAGTGTAAAAGGGAGTCATGTAGATATTAATTCAGATTATATAGATAAATTTTTTCCTACCAACTATATACCACATGATTTGGAAAACATTTTTCTAACCATATAGTTTTATGATCTCAAAAAAATCCCATGAATAGTTCTCCTGATCAATTAGAAAAAAATACACAACCATATAGATCCCTTTTTTTCATTATTTAATGGTCTCCCATGAGCATCCGTATGGAATAGACAAACTTTAGTATGATAGTGCACCTACCCAGTTCCCTCTATCATTACATTCATGGTTTCTAGAAGATGTAAAATTGTTTGTGAGAACCATTCATCAACCATGAACTGCCCCCCCAAGAAACATCCAACACTCAAACGAACGCACCTGAGACAAGCCCAAAACAAAATATAATTAAAAAGTTTAGAAGTACTTGAAAATAATTATGATACATCTCTTGAAATCCTAGGATCTTACAATTTAAATCATATTTTAGGGACAACATGAAATTATTATTCAATATTATTAATTCCCAAATCCTATTCACTCATGTGGGATTAGAGTTATTAGATAATGATTCATTTATATGTGGTTTAATTTTGGTAGTGATTTTTCTTCATTGGATGCAAAAAAAATTAAAATGGTATAGATTTTTGAGCCCAATAGATGTTTGGAAGTAGTTGAATGATTTGGTAGATTTTCGATTACTCAAGATGAAGTTTTGGTGTTGTGATATTGAAGACGTTCCTCTAGAAAATTGGGATTATCTTGAGATGAAGTTGTGGGGAATATTTAAGTAGATATGGTCAATTCTATTATATTTTTTTATAAATGTATAAATTATGTTCAAAATATTGCGAATCTTGGTGATTCATTTAGGGTGATGTGTATTACAACACTTTAAAATGATTGATGTTTTTTTGGAAGAGGTTTTGTTGAGTTTCATATTAATTTGATATTATTGCTATAGAATTATAATTAATTATGAATTAATCTAAATAATGTCTATGTCATGAGAAAAACAGAAATATAAATTTTATATTATTATCCAATTGAGTGTAAAAATGGAAAATGATTAACCTATGTAAGAATCATTCCAAATATTTGAATGCATGAAACCATTACACTATAAGGATCATTACTTATCTATAAAAACATCATGTTCATCTATATAAGGATTATTATGTCCTCCATGCTAGTTATCTTCTTTTTTATAAAAACTATATGCTTCAGAATTAGCATCAATTATCTTAACAAGAAAAAATCACCACACTATTAAGATCATTTTAGAGGTGTAGGGATGAATTCCTATACTATAAGGTTGATTTTGTGCTTCATATGGATCAATACATGGTGATTTGTTTTTATATTTATAATATATTAATATTATAGTTACCATAAATTATATATTCTGAGTAAATAGTAATTGATGTGATTCACAAGATGATCATTTAAATTTTAAACATCATAATATGTTATCTTTAATTAATGCAATGGGATAAAAATGTTTTCAAGATAAATATTACTGTTCAAACAAAGGAGAAGATCCAATTATTATTATACCTGCCTGATCATGCAAAAATAGGTAACGTGGAACCATAATGATATATAACCAACTATGAAACGAATAATAATAATTTTTAATGTATTTTCACCACAAATAACGAATCCATGACTATATTATTTTATTTTTTAATACATTCATAGAATTATTACAAGAATGGTGGTAGGTTTGAAGGAAAAAACATGATGATAGTTCTTCATACCATCTTATATATATGACAATTTATGATGATTTTAAGTGAGAGTATTGAGGGATTAGAATTCAATTATCATTAGGTTTTTTATTTTGGGAGGAATATCAAAATTTTAGGAGAAATATAGGGAATATTCATCATGCAATTCAATGAATAAATATTCAATGAATAAATATTCAATGAATAATAAGAAGGGGGATGTATGTGTGTTTTGGTTATATGGAAAAAACCCAAAAGAATAATATCAATAATATTTTGAAGAATTTTACTTCCATATATATATATTTAATTTCATAAAATATATATATATATAAGAAGTTTTTATTTTTATATATTTTTAAGTATCATATTCAAAAATAAGATGTAGATAATGAAGGTCTCATGTAGTGTTATAAAAGAAAAATGATGATGTGTCTTGATACTTTTAAAGAAAAATCTAAGGTGAATAAATCATGACACACAATAACACAACATTAGTCTAGTGGTTCAATTCGCATTAGTTGTTACTAAAATTTTCAATCATTTTAAAATGTGGGATGTACATCTATAATGGATACCTCGAAGAATAATTAGGATATGGGAAAATTAGTTTTTAAAGGATATACCCCCGCACTATTATATTTGCAAAATGATTTAAGTAGGTAATGTGATATCAGTGGAATTCATATATCACCAAGGGCTAGCCTTATAACATTGAGTGTTGAATCAAGTAAATCATTATACAACTTTTTTTCTATGTTTTAGGATGTGTGTGTGAATAAAAAATGAAACATCTAAACTAGTGTTGAATTTTATTTCAAAATAAACATAAAAATAGTAAGATCACTAATTCATCACCCCTCAGGGATATCCCAATGATCATATAAGTAGTTTTATAATGGATATAGGGTAAATTCATATAAATATTTCCAATTATTTTAGTAGTTACATTATATTTTACCATCACCTCATTTTCTTCTTAGTGAGACTATAACCCTAGTCTTAGGTATCCTGTAATCATAAGGGGAGACTTCTTTTCTATAGATAATGGGAATTTATATGCCTAACATTCACATTTAGGATTGTGTGATTCTCCATTGATTAACACTGGTAGTTATGGTGTTCTTATGACTGATACATTACTATGAGGTATGTGATCCTCAATGATGGGGTTATTAGGACTCCCTAATTTAATTAATATCATGGTTACTATGATCCCATTAATAATGATTTACATTCTCTAATTTGTTACAGTGTTCCCATGTGGATACTATTTTAATACAAGTATTTATAAAATAATTTTCATTTTGGGAGTTGTATATGTTGTGGATTTGGTTATGAATACATCCTATGAATTTTTGGGATCGCTTTGTATCCTAAAAGGACTTAGTGGGTGACATGTGGTGAGATCATAACTATGTACTTTGGTTTTATTTACTTTATTTTTTTTCATAAAAGAGATAGAAATTTTCATTTCTCAAAAAATAGAATTTTTACCATGTCATTATAATCACCCTCACATGATCAGTTGTGTCATGAAATACTTGGGGATATGTTGATGTCATGGACTCCATAGATGATCATAGGGGATGTGGCATTTGAAAACCATATCCCCAGGCATGAAACACATGTGGTAGTTGGTAGAGATAATTAATTGCGATCTAAAAAAACATATTTGGTACATTTTTCATTAAATAAGCATTTAATTATTTATCAAAAAGGAAATTTTATTTTATCAATTGTATGATTTTCACATACATTTTTTTTAGTGAAATGTTATAGACGTTTTTATTGGTTTCTTGGGTCATTTATTCACATAATATATATATATTTCATTATAGTTCTTATAGCCAGTATTAGGGATTTTATTTGTTGGTTTTAGGGTGAAACAATTGACCATGTTGCTGACGCAAGTTGGGTTGTGATTGGGTTTGGTAATGTCATGTTTTTCCAGAATGAATTGATTTATAATGAAATAAAATCATGTGGAGTGGTTAAGAGTGTAGATGTTTTCTTATCTATAAGTGAGATGGTAATTTTTTAATTAAATAATACTAATAATTGAGGGAGGGTTTGAATTGAATTAAAAAAATAATACCTATATTAAATAACAATGGAAAAATTTAGGGTGGAAAGGGAGTGATTGTGGCATTAAAGTAAATAAGGGAAAGAAGAGATTAGAAACTATGAGATGAGACAAGATTATTCAGAGTACTGGGATTATTTTTCCTGATAAAATTATAGAGACATATTTTGAGGGTGATAAAACTCAAGTGGATCTATATTTTACAACTAACACCCTTAAAAAATTAGTGTCTTCTAGTGCTGTCTTCCATTTGTAGGTTTTGGAAATATCCTTCTAAATTAAATCCCCATTTGATTCCATAACTTATGGGGTATTGAGTATTGTGTTAAATTCTTTCTAAGATAAATCCTTCAAAATCATCCATCTTATTGAGAATGAAAGTTTCATTAGTAGGTTACTTTTGATCTAGGTGGTTTGGTAATGGTTATAACTATAAAAAATAATATTTTAGAAAAAATATAATGTTAGTGAAAATTCCTTGATTTGATGGACCTATATATTTTTTAACGATGGTTGATAAAAATTCCAACTTAATTAAATTTCCCAATATGTGGTAATGTAAGAAAAACAGTGACTTCCACTAATCATTCACCTTTGATTTTTTAGATTTGAGGATGAATAATTTTGAGGAGGTAGGGATGGATATGGATCATGGACCACATATTCCTCTTGGATTTGAAGGTGGGTAGAAGGTTCATAATTTCACATGGTCCATTGGGAGGAATTTATATCCCAATTACAATAGATTGGACCAAGGAAATAGAGTAAACCTTATAGGTATTAATCATGAAATTACAAGAGGAGACACAACATCCTTTCATGGGACAAGTATGAAAACCTATATATACTATAATTAAATCCCAAACATTTTTTTTAATTTTAGTCCAATGTGATTCTATGAATTTAAAATTCAATCCTCCCATGGAATCATTAATTTCCTTATTAAAACATCAAATTTAAATGGCAGTGGGCTAGCTATATTGAGGTCCTTGATACTTGAATTATTTTAAAAAGGTTCTCTCGTTTGCTTCTAAAATAATGGTAAAATTAAACATTATAAAAAATCATATCATAGGATTTTTTTTACTATGGAAAACTGGATAATGGACCATTGTGTCCCCTATAGTTATAAATTTCCACAACAATGTACTCTTGAGTCACCATGATTGAAAGTATTCTTATAATGGTGGGTTTATCTTGAAATAATTGTTTTCTTGCTTGATTTAATGATATAAAAATGGATTGGTTATCCTTTGAATTTTTTTATGGATATATTTATTAAAGGAATTCTATATTTGGGTTTGTCCTTTGACCATATACCTTATTCATTATATATTATCACCATATATAAACTATTCACCTTCATTCCTTATGATGATCTATGAGCTTGACACAAAATTGTTGGAAAAGGTTCCAAGGATATTTACAGATAGTTCATGGGTCTTGTACCACAATTTTAAAAAATAAAATTATGCTTAGATTTTCATAATTTTTTTGAACATGATCCAATTTTTTTATATATAAAAACAAACTGCACATTTATTAGTCCTTTTCTTTTATCGTTATTGTCCAAAGTATTTTTTAGAAACTATAATTATTATTTACTTCTATAAGTGGGTTCCAATGATCAAAATGAACAATTAGATTATATTATTGAGAAAATTTAGTAAAATTATCATTTATTGATTCAAACAATATTAATCCATTATCACATATAACATATAACCCTTTCCTGAGACTACATTAGTGGTTTCATTTCAAAAGATTTTTAAAAGCATATTAAGTAGTCCCATCTCTACCTCTATGATTTGTTTCATGCAGGTGAATATATAACATATGTAATTTTAATTATCTCTTGTCCCTATTCATATATCATTAAATTATGAGTTTTAAAACTATACCACCTAATTGAATGGTATAGACTATTGTTTTGTTTTTTAGATTACAAAAAATTTGTCAGGGTAACAATTATTGGTCTCTCTTGATAATGTATCAAGATGGAGGCCTTTGATTAGCGGGTCTTCTCCGCCTTCGGAGATTATAGGGTTTCCTCTTGGGTGTTAACTCCTCCCCCTCTTATGTGGAATAGCGAATCGGTACTCATGTCTTCTAGATCTTCGGCGTGCTGAGCAGTGGCTTGGATCTTGTCTTGGCCTTAGTGGGGCTCAACGTCGACTTCAGTGTGCCCCGGTACAGCTCGGGCTCTATCTATCACATTTAGACACGACTTCCAATCCTCCGCTCCAGTCTTGGATTCTATGTCCCAAAATCTAACATGATCTGGTGTTGGCTGTCTAGTCCTTAGTTTTTCTTCAGATCAGGTGAGAGTTGGTTTCGATGAAGGTCTGGCATGTTCCAGCTTGGTGTCGATGTTGTCCGGCTTGGCTACGGATATGGGTGTTTCTGAGTTCAGGCATCGACCCAGGTAGAGGTTTGGCATCAGCATGGTCCGTGATGGATCTAGTGCATCTCAGATTATCCACGGTTTAGGATGGGTAGTTTGTCTTTGCCTTCATCATGGCTCGGATGGGGGAGGTTTTGGTCCATGATCGATTATGGTGTTTTTCAGATTGAGGTTGTGGTGTTTCTTTTGCATGTTTTGAAAAAAAAATTATATATGGTGTTCTTTCGGTGTATTTTTTATAGAATAATCCCCTACTTTTTTGGTGCTTTTGCTTCTCGTGGTTCGATCGGTTTGGAATCTGGTTTGGGTTATTTTGTACTTTGGAGATGACCAGCTTCATGCCCCGGGAGGCGCTGCTTGCTTTGATCAGTTCAGACCCCCTTAACGGAGAAACTCAATTTATGTGTTGTTGCATCATCCAGTCCTGGGTGAAAAATACTTAGCATTACATTCCAAGATTTCCATAATCTTTGGGTTATTGTGTGTGGTGTCGGAGGTGCCCTCTGGATTGGTGGGTTTCTATGGCTTTGATTCCAGCATTATGTTTCTATATTTTCTTATGAAGCTTTTTTGTCAGCAATGGTTCTGTACGTGGTTTGTTGGAATGGAGATGCTCCCGGACCCGATCTCATAGTGCAAGGCCTAGAGGAGGTTTGATATCTTTTCATTCATCTTTGTAGACCTTTATGGACTTGGAAGTTGAGAGGGTATGGCGTCATCCATCGGATTAGGCATGTGCTTTGACACAAGACACTGGTTTTCTATATAGAAATGTAATGGTGGAGGGCTTTTCATGGTCAAATACTGGGGCGGGGTTACTCTATGTAGTATGGTTGGGTTATATCTCTAGACCTTCAGGTCGTGATTGTCCTATGTCCATGATGTCTATTCAGGTTTCCCCCTTCATCTCCTAAAAGGGGGTTATGTTTAAAATAAAAAATTTGATGGCTTTTCGACCGTTGGATGGATAAGGATATATTTCTATAAATTATGTCATGTTAAAATAAACATATATAATATATATTTTCCATTTAGAAAATTATATAATACATCATAATGGGATTTTTAGAGTTAGAATTTAGTAAGGAGAGCCACCAATGATTTTTGAAAATGGTATCTGATCAATCTTATCATCTTCAATATTTTATTATTTTTGTATTTATTTATATAAATTTACATGCATATTTTTACTTATATATTTATTAATATAATTACATATATTTATAATATTATTTTCAAATACGCTTATAAAATATGTTCATATATTTACATATATATATTTATATGTTTACATATAACTGTATATATACATCTAAATTTTTATAGTGTATTTATAAAATGCATATTTATTATAATCACATTTATATAATATATTTATTTAATGTGGTTTAATACATTTATATAATATATTTATTTAATGTGATTTAATACATTTATCTTATATATGTTTATAAAATGAATATTTATTTAATGTGATTTAATACATTTATCTTACACATATTTATATTCTTCACACTTTCACACACATATATATTTATTTTTCATGCACACAAACAAAAAAATTATATTTATCTATATTAAATAGAGCATATTAAAAACCAAAAAAAAACACACATTATATATTTATACATTTTTTAAAATATATATAGGCACACACTTTACAACATATTTATATGTATATATGCGTGTTGGTATGAGTCTTTGTGTGTGCTTGTGTGTGTGTGTGTGTATAAACATGCATTTTATAAAAAAATATGTATTAAAACATATATTCATACATATATATAGACACACACACATATGAATCTATATATATATATATAAATTTTTTCATACTCATTTTGAAAAAAATATATTAAAATATACATACATGCATGTATAAAAATATAAATTATATTATTATATAAATCATTAAAGTATATTTATATTATTATGAATATTGTAAATCATCGTAACCTATATTATAAAAATATTATAAACAATAAAATTTTATCTCAATATGATTTAAATTTTTAAATATATATTTTCTATGTAATTTTTTTTAATATATTTTAAAACTAAATTTGTAATTCATTAATATATAATAATATATAAAAGCACAAACTCACACATATATATATTAAGTATTATAATATGAATATATTAATTAAATATGAAATATATTTAATGAATTTATATAGTTCATATTAATATATTTAATGTATTAAAATATTTATCTATATATTTCGTATCACAATGTTTTTTATGTTGCACTCAAGTTGCCCTGGCTTGATGTCCTTCATCTCGAAGCAAGCCGAAACAACCCCAATATCCCACGTGCCCAAGCCCACCAACCTGCCCCTCATGAGATGAGCTGAAAAATAAAAAACATATTCTCATATGGGGGGATTGAACCCTCTCGCCACACCATATAAAGAAGTGTACAAACCACTTATCTAGCCACTTAATATTGTTAATTATATATCTATATATTTATTCAATTGTATATATAAATATTAATATATCTATATATCTTTCTAAATAATATATATTTAAATAATTTTATAAAATATTAATAGTAATATATTTATATAATGTATTTCTGAATCAATCAATAAGATATATATAAATTATAAATACATTTATATAATTCTATTATAAATATATTTATACAAATGATTTTTAATACTATGCTTCTTGATAGCTTCTTGGTGAATTTTAACATTTTCATTTTATCAAAATTGAATTGGGATTATTCAAATTTAAATGAATTTTAATTTATATCTATGATATTTATTATAAATACATTTATATAATATATATCAAGAAGGAATAACATGGTAATTAATGATAGATTCATGGTGTGAAAATGGTAATAGATTTGGATCAACGGGTGATACATGAAGAAGTGGATGATTCTCTTAGTGCCCCACAATAGATTCATCTCTAACTTCATCACCAGAATCTCTAAGAATAGGCTCAAAAGTGACTGATTGATTCTTGATAGCTTCATTCTTCATGTGATTCATTCTTTCTAGCTATTACATAAATTTATAATGATTTATTATAATTAAAGTGTGCAAATGGGAATAACAATAATCTATCATTCATTATCATGGATTGGACCCGCCATTTGGCATAATTAATGTGAATAAATTGAAAAAAAATTGAATATTTTTTTAAAATATGTTATTATTATGGGTAGGTTTTTTATAAAGGAGGTTAAATGACTTTTATAGAATTCTAGAGAAAAGTTATGGGTTTACTCTCAAGATTCATTATTTGGGAAATGTTTTTCCAGTATTTTTTCTTATATAATGCATATTATAAATCTTTTAAGTATTATATCATGATTATATGTTTATTTATGGTATTTAATGATTCATTTGAACCATTATAATTCATGAGATTTTTTTAAAAAAAATTTATAAGTTTTCATTATGTGATTTTGGATTAAATGGTAAATTATTGGTGTTAAAATGGTATTATATTTGAATAAACATTTCCAGAAGAAATCATTCAGCTCTAAATTCTATGTTTACTGAAATACGAGGACCCAAATTTTAGGCTCATTCCATTTTTATGTATAATCCTTACACATTTAGGTATATACATATTTATCCCTGCATGTAACATGACTATTCCATGTTACCCTAATCTATACTTGACTCATGAAGCAACCCTAATCCTATTGTGGTTCATATAAATCCTAGAATTTTAAATTTCCTAATGGATTTTCCTAATGCCTACTTGAAGCCCATAAATATATTATTTATTTCAATTTTTTTATAGATCAAATTGATGATATTTTCAAAACCAATCAAAATTATCTAGGTTCCATTTTGGATATTTTTTGAAGTCAACAATGTTTTTGAAAAAAAGATAGTCCAATGGAAATTTTATAAATATTGTTCCACTGTTTGTATTAATTAGAACACAAATTTAAACTTCTATGTTAAATGTAAAGCTCTTATATCATCCTATTAAATGAAACAATATTTTGTTCTTGGATGCGTTTTATTTGGGTTCAAATTGATATTAGTTATGTTTCTATGTTTTATGATGTAATATAGTAATTCCCCTATACCCTAAAATAGGTTAGTAGTTTTTGTTGAGTCTATGTCCATCCTCCAAAGAGAGATACAACTAGGTAATTCATAGTTAACTTTGGGAACAACTTGTTAAAATTACTAATGTCCAAGAAGCCCAATTAAGTCAATCCCAATGAGTTCCCTAAATATTTCAAAAATATTCAATGTTGGAGTATAATATCTCATATTTCTCCATCTCTAATGGTATATAATTGAATAATGTTTTCTCTAGACATGAAAAAATGAATATTCCACTTGAAATGGTAACTTCTACCTCTTTTATTCCCCGAAAAGAAGAATAATGGCAGTAATTCCTGAAAAAAGTTGGTAGATGTTTGAAAACTATAAGATAAATAAATCATTCAACCTAGAGCATGACATACTTAGGGAATAACTAAATATACCAGTTTTCAACTGACTTCCCTCTACAATTCTAGTAAATTCTTCAAAATTAAAGTCTTATAAGAGTTGAAATATCTAGTTTAATAAGAGAAATACATGGGATTAGAAGACATTATTAACTCTTAATCTAATGTACACACTTTAGAAATTCATATTCCTAACATTGGGTGGTTGGAAACTTCCCCTCCAAAAGGAACCCTGATCAGATGGAGAGTTACATAATGACAGGGTATGCATTACCCATTTCACATATCCAATCTCTCATAAAGAAGATTTATATGAACCAAAACTCTTTATTTATCATTAATGAGGAGATTATAGAGTTTTAGGATGTTAATTATGTGGATGTTGTGGTCTAAACCATTGCTTAAGAATCATTTTCACTAAATCCATATACATAGATAATTCCCAGAGGCAAGCACTCTAATGATCACCAAAAAAGAACCAATCTTATACAATATAATATTGGGATTATTCTGATGAAATAATATTAGAGTAATAGATGGTTAGAATAGATGAATTAGGTATACATCAATATGTGTGAATACCATGTTTACCAAATTAGTTATTGAGAAAATTATTCCCAAATTCCAGTCATATTATGAAATCTTCACAATAAAAAATCCACAGTTATTTAGGCATAGTCTTGAGACTAAAATCTTGATTGGAAATGTATGCCTGCAGTTTAGACGTTTAGCATCATGAAACAAATTTTCATTTTCCCAACCATACTATCATTTCTAGATGTACATCACCAATAAAAGGAGATCCATGAAGCACTCATTTCAATCCTTTTAAGCCCAAAAGAGTTTTATGATGATGTCATTATGGCCAAGGTATATTAGGAAAAATCAGTATTATTGAATTTTACATGGTTATTTTATTCATGGAACAGGACTAGGAAGTCATTATACATAGACATATCATACATATGAATATGTATACGAGGGGAAAATTATATATAAATCCACCAATCCGTGATGGATAGTGGTTCTAAAATCAATATTAATCAATTATATACACTGAAACATTTGGGATATAATGAGTATAAAATGTCTCCCTCCATCACGACCATTAATGTGAAAAAAATGAGACAAAAAACCACTCATGAGGATCAAGCTCAATACCCAATTCAAGGACCTCATTTATGACCATGACATCGTAGATATTTATCAATAAATAGTCTTTAATGTATTTATCAAGAGGTTGTGTATCCATATGAACATGACTATTCTATTTTCATACCATTATTTCATAAAATAATCCATCGATGGATAGGTTAGGTTACAGTATGGCGATAATTACCTTTTTGAATCTTATTAACACCATCATATAAACATATATTCATGAAAAAATTATTGAAAAGAACCTAGGGTAATTGAATTCATGTACATAATCCATAAATGAACTAGTTTAAACTCTTTTCAAACCATGGTATGAAAGCAAAAAAGAAATTGTGTTTCCTATTAACTGGATTAAGGTGACGAAACTCAATCTATGAAGTTTCCAAGTCATTTGGTTCCTTTTATAAAATATTCTAAACCATCAAATTACTTTCCTATCATATAATGTTTAGTGGATTACCCAACCAATAAACCATTAAAAATATAGAAGGTTTAGGTTTTGAACTCTATTAGGGTCAATCATCCCACAAGGAATGTCTATTTGAAGGTTGTTATAAAAAATATTCAGACTACACTATCAAGGATCCCCAATAAAATAAAATTATAACCCCAGAAAAAGAGAAGAGGGCTAGTCATGGACATGGTTGTTTTAATACCCAAGACTCTATTTTATTATGTAAACACTATATACAAAAATTATTTCACAATAATTTCTTTAAAGAGACTTTATTAATTTTTTATATTTAAATTTTAAATTTATGAGTTATCGAATATATAGTTGATAAAAAGGATGTAATTTTTGGATTTATCATGTCAAAGTTAATAGAGGTTGAATTTATGGTTTTCTCTAGAAGGATGGGTTTTAGGTGAATAGTAAAAAATATATATATTTTACAATTAATATAACTATTATTATATCTACCTCGGTGTTGCCTCTCTCTCTTGGAGGTTAGCTATATTGTGGTAGGAATTAATTTCATAATATAAGAATATTGAATTTTGGGTGTTTCACATATTTATTCAAGGTAATGTAGTTTATGAATCTCTTGAAAATTTGTTTGTTAGGTCAGTGAAATGTACATGGGAATTTGAAATCCCAAAGTTAGTTGAGATGCATTTTTTCCCAAATATTTTTAAAACTCCATCCTCTGGTTTTTATAATTCTTACACCCTTGGGACCAGATCAGGGGGATTTCATACTACTATTATTATTAATTAAAATCATATATTTAAATTATTATTTTTTAATTTAGAAAATTAAATTTTACATATCATAACTCAAGAATAGTTTTATTCCAATTTTTTTTCATTTCCTAAAATTAAATATTGAAATATTTTATTTTAGTACTTTATTACTTTTAATGACACAAAAAACTTATTTATTTAATAATAAACTAACTAATTTGATGAAAATGAACAAAATTTATAATTTTATCCAAAAAATAATCTTTCAACTAAAAATATAAATTTCTAAAAAAAATTATACATTATGAGCACTAATAATAAAATAATTTTTTCTCACCCATATAAATTTTATTTGATAAAAAATCATTCATATTTTATATGATAATGTCAAAATGAAAGCATGAAATTCATTCTTCCCTCATTATGTTTGGTCATGCATTTCTATAGTTTATTTTATATAGACCCACATTTGATTCACTTTACTTATGAGTTATCTAAAATCATTGTATGAATGGATCTCTCAAGAATATAGATTTTGTTTTGAATTGAGAAAAGAAGAAACCCTATCAAGGAGATACACAAGGCAAAGGTAGAATGTTCCAAACATGATTTCAGAGTGGACCAAAGAGTTGTTTCCCTAGGCTAAAAGGTATCTCTATTATCTGATAAATAAAAATCAACTTGTTAAATTTAGTGATCATACTATTATTTATTTATTTTATTTTAGTCAAATGAATAATGAATTTTATGGATCCATGATCATGATCACATAAATAAATTCATTAATACGTAAAGATGTAATTAAAATAAAATGAATATGTGTAAATATTTTATTTAATAAATGTTTAATTACTTAATTTATATCAACTTAATATTAACCAGACATGTAAAATATATAAGAAGGAAATTTTACACATAATAAACAAAATAAATCATGTTAATTTCAATTCATTACCCATTACTACATATAAATCAATGTGAACCCAAAATTAATGTGTCAGTTAAACCTTCTCCTTTGGAAGTTTTAATTATCAAAAAATCATAACATGGAGAGTGGTTTTCCATAACTAAATCTAGAATGGGTGTAATGTCCATAGTTTTTACAAAACGATTTTGGACTCAATTGGAGAGGAAATCAATTTCAAGATTTTTTGGATTGGGCAATCAACTCAACTAATCAAGGAGTATCCAATTTTTAGTTGGAAATCTTACCTATCTAAATTATATATTATAATTTACTTGTACTCTTTTTATATTATAATATTTTATATAGGTATCCTCACCATTATAATATCCACATGATATAATGTTCTAAGTTCAATGTTTGGAGCTATTGCAACTTGAAAAAATTAGGTGGCAGTTGATTATATTTTTTAAAAAAATTATTATGTCTCACATAATGTATAATCAATAAAATTAATAATATATACACTTTAATTATTGTAAAATTGCATTAAACCCCATGAAAAGAATTGTTCTAATTCCTTATTAAATGGAATTCCATCATTGGAATAAATTTCCTATAGTAGGATAAATGATTTACATTTTTTTAATAATGAATAATTTATACTATGTGTTATAATTCTCTAAACGTGATTATTTTACCACCAAGAGGAGGTGAAGAGGATTCCTAAAGTATATTTATATAGGGTGATTCCCTCATGATATCTTATATTTTATCTCTTTATCTGAAGAAGTAGAGGCATAAAGATAAATGAGATTATATCTTCATTATTTCAATGTAAAATGTAAATGGGGCATTTAGCTTGTAATCATGCCTTCATGTATTAAAGAATATTATTTAAACCTAGGAATAAATTTGGATAATATATTATCTATGTATCTAATGTTTTTATACTTACCACCATAGTTCACCTTATTCATCCAAGTTCTGATGAATAATATAGAGAAACTGCTTATATATTCTGTTGTCCATACTTTTCCTAGAAAAAATGGTTGGTGAAAAATTATTTTCTTTTCTTTTATAGTCATAATAATGAAGGATGATATTGAAAATACCATGAAAATATAAATCCAATAGTTACCTTAAAAATTCTTTCAAAGAGACAAATGATTTAGAATGAAAGGTAAAAACATGAGTTAATTCACTTCTCATAGGGAAATAAATGGTTTTATGAAGAATTGAAATAAATTTAACTGGAAGTGGTTATAAATATCTAGAATACACATAATTGAATTTAATATTTCCAATGACCTTTTTTTTGAATTTAATATAATATGTTATATATATATTCCCATTCAAGAATTAATAATTTTTGGAAATATCTTAAAAGTTGGGTGAATTATCCCTGAGGATAAGAAATGGTAATTCTTATATTAGTTTTGAGAATAGACAACTTCATTATTTATACAATGGACTTATTTGAGTCTTTGATGAGTGTTACCAAAACATTTATCTCAATATCCGACAATACATAGTGAAAAATTATTTCACATTTGAAATAAATGTTGTTATGGTACTTCATATGAAATTAATGGATCAGAAATTCTTGAATCATATATATAAATTGTAATGAATCGTGAATATAAAATATAATAATCTCACATGATTGTGTCAATATAATTTTTTTTCAAATAAAACTGAATCTAATTGACTAATATGTACCTATAAAAGTGTTTTAATCTCTATTGACATAAGATAACATGTATACTAACAAATTACTTATAACTTTTTAGATATAAAACATTATAAATAATTGTATTCAAAAAATACATTAGAGTTTGTATAATAAATAAATGTGAACTATTCAAAAGCTAGTGGTAAATTCAAATATTTCAAGTGGTTCCTTTAAAAAATTATATATTCTCAATGAGATAAGTGAGTGAACATGGTAATATAGGAGGAAACCATGAACTGGAATATGAGAGAACATATTATCCAAGTAATCATTGATCATTCATGTGCAGTAAAGGTATTCCAAAATTTAAATTTCCTTATATGCATCTATATAATGAAGGTAGTAATAGGAATACCAAAGATATGTCTTATATACATTGGAAATCATCTATAATTTCTTCCAAGACATTATTTACAAATAATAGGGAAACATTTACCTTTTTTCAACTATATTTACTAAGGGTTATCATATAAAATGTGATATGATAAGAATATATTAGGATATAACCACATGTTTATTTTGGAAATCAATTTGTTAAAATATGTATTTATCTATAAATGAACATGAGAAGCATAGTTTATCATAATTAATAATCCTATAGTCACTAAGGATATTAACATTTACTCATGGTTGAATATGTTTCCATAAAGGAAGATTATCTCTTTAAGGATAAGATGATCAAACAATGTGTTTATGGGTTAAATCATTATACACACATGATTTATCAAATGAATTCTGCTCTCCATTGATTAAATGTGGTGAATTACTTCAAGAGACACATACATTTTATGAATTCATAACATACGAATTGATTAAAATTTACTACAGTAGGTGATACATATATTATTGTTATAGAATAATGATTCCTAAAAATAAGTTTTAATTGGATACTTGATAAGGTTGAAAAGTAGGTATAAGTTCATTTATTGGACTCCATGTATCATGATCCAGATAATCCTTATTTTTAACGTTTCTATGACTAGATATAATTTATGAGTATTTGAGAGAAACTTATTAAGGATGGCACAAGATGGTACCAATAAAACATGATAGATGATTGAATTTTTTATTCTATAAAAAAATGTACACCAATAATCATGACTATAATAATTTTGAATTTTACTTGTCAATGAATACTTATATGATCATCATATAAGGACTTTGATTGTTTATAAAACCCCATTTAGATAAACTACATGGAAGATATCCATATGACATGACCAGAAGGATACCCTATGGAATATGTCTACTTGACCTAACTAGAAAGGGTTAGTGACATAAAAAATTTCAATTTAGATATTTATATTAAATAAATTCATTTAATGATCAATCATGCGTAGTGATTATAGAATATTTATTTGAAAATGATTAAATGAAATGTGTCTCTAACAGGCTTGTGGGCGTGAAATTAGTTTTCATCATAAATATGTTGATAACATATGGAACTAAAATGTTACATATTTCCATTTTTAAAAGAATAAGGGGTAAAGTTTTCTAAAAATTACTAAGAATAAAAACTATATTCCGAGGAACAAGATATATAAACATAGATCCATGGGTTTTTTGAATATATTTATAGTACATATATTATCAAATAATTAAAAGATAAATGTTTAAAAAATACAATTCTGAATTTTTTTCGACAATAAATTCATCTAGTAGAACATTAATGGGATAGAAAGAGATTATTGATATTAAAAGAATCAGATAAGATTAATTTTTTAGAATTTATCTCATAGTCCATGAAATGTATTTAGATTTGATATTAGTGATTCATGATGTATAGTATGTAATTATATAATGGATCCAACATAACTACACCGATTTGAAAGTAGTATTATGCACCTATACTTGGAAAAGTATAAATGGATGAGTTTCAAGATTTTAAGGAAGTGAGAATACAATTGATCAGTTGAATTGAACAACTATATTCATTTTTTCAAGCTGATATAGTATCACAGAAAGTCTAAGATAATATAAAAGATAAACTTATTATATCCATTGGATACCATATCTATAATATTTAAGTATGTTGCAGCTTTTGAGGTAGCTTAAGAAGAGGTTTAAAAATTTCCTATTCTAATTTTGGGTTATACCAAAAGTAAAAAAAATGTCATTATTATGATAATATTTGATTATATACTTAATAAAGATGTCATTATTCAAATAAGGTGAAAAGAGGTGGATACTTAGTTATATCCATACACGAGGTATCTTCTCAAGGTAGTGATATCATAGTAAATAGATTCACCACACAAACATGTGGGTTTAACAACCATAGTCATGTAAACATCGTAGAAAAAAACTATATAAATACTTAGCAGAATCATATTTAACATGTGAAAATAACTAGTCATTAGTAGTTGGATTTAGTGAATGTGGGATTATGTAAGAGTTGGTTCCCTATAACCGAATAATTTATACTTTATATTTCTTCTATTTTCATGGATTTGAATTTTATTACCTTGTCACATATTAATTGTTATTCTTCAAATCATTAATGTTATAATATCATAGAATATATATCTCATAGAAAAGGTCAAATAAGTTCCCCATTATGATGATAAACTTAAAGTTCCATCAAGATATTCTTAAATATGGTTTTATAATCTGATTGCATTCCATGATTGGATGCAATGTGTATCAAATTATAGGTGTGGGTAATCGTAAGTAGAATAGGTTTTATCGCATAATTTTTTCACTTGGTAATTTCTAAGATGATATATTATGAGAAAATACCCACCTATATGAATTGTACATGTTTATGTGTCATCAAATATTCCTATTTTTGAGCATATTTAATGGTCCTTATACTTTAATATTATTATTATTGCATGAAGTGACTTATGCACTTTCATTTATTATATTAAACCATGAAAAGTTTGTTCATTATGAATCTATTCATGTTAGGTGCATCATGAATGATGTCTTATTAATGAATAAGTCAAGGAAGGATTTTTCCCTTCCAGCATTATAGATATTGGTATCTTGGAACTTTTATTTAAATTGAACCCTCACATTAAATTATATAGTCATTGTGTAATGATGAGTTATTTCATATAGTAAAAGAAAGACCTATCAAGAATATAATTAAATGGTATGGATGTGAATCCTAATTGAGTGGATATTTTAATAAATGGATTATACTACAAAGTAAGAATCCGTATGTGATTGTTGTCATTATAACATAACCTCTTCCTCTATGTATTCCTTGACCTGTTGATAAATTGTAATCATAAAAGTTTGGAAATCATATCTTATTCCAATAAGGAAGATACCTAGAGGGTCACACGGAAAGTGTTTCCATTATCTCAGTTAAATATTTTTTTATATTTAATAGTTGGAATAAATATTATTCTCCAGACCAAGAAGTAACATTTATTCTAGATTTTTTAATTTATCAAAAATATTTAAAAAATATTTTCTCACATGGTAATAAATTAATACTTTTTCATTGATAATTAATTTATTATGTGAATATAAAACTAATTATTTTACTCTCTAGACTGTGAATATAATATTTATTTATTTATTGAATGTGTAATATATATCCCTTACTATTTTAAAGGTAATTAATAATTAATAATTATTTAATTATTTATTTAATTATGGGAATATTAAATACATTATTTTATTATTTAGACCTTGAATATAATATTTACATTTGATATTTATTTAGAAATTCAATAAATTTAAAGAAGGGTGAGAAGAGCCAACTATTATCCTGATGATAAATATTTATTTACCGAACTATAAATAATACTTATCATTGAACGAGTTATCTCACCCCCTAAAATAATATAATATTATTATTAGTTTACCCAGAATAAGGTTATTTTTTTGTTTAACTTGTTATTAATGGCTCTTATTCAATAAATTAGTATAAAATTTTTACCTTGGGTTTATAAATAAGCATTAGTGAGAATTGTGAGTGGATGGCCATTGTGCACAAAATTCTCCTCCCTAGAGAATTCTATCTCAATGATAAACATATATAGGTTTTTCCATTAATATTGATTGATTTTAACTTCACCAGTATCTCTTCAGAAAAATATATAAAGAGATAATCCTTTCTACAATAAAGGGAGCATGGTTTCTATAAAGGGATTGGCATAATATGATTAGTACTATTATGCTAGCACTCGGTGTACTATCAATGACATTCCAACATCAAAGGAGAAGATGTGGGTCACCTATAGAGGGGATATACATTGGTTCCTCATCAACACAATGAAAATACAATCAAACAAACTTAAGAAGATTAACACCTACATTGAATAAAGAACTCCTGATTGAAGTATTTATTTATAATATTAAATTAATTATAAATTAATGTGAAAAGATACTCTCTTTTTTCATAAAAAAATCAATATTATTTATAAAAAATTGGTCATGCAGTTCATGTCATGTACATTACTGACAATCATGTGAATCTGACAAAATATCAGTTGATTATAGGGCTAATTGGAACTTAGGTTGTGGAACGAACCAATATTTTTTTGAATTATTCTTTGACATAAACCAAGATACATGACTCCTTATATAATGGAACTATTAGAATATCTAGAATTGAAGAAATGACTATAGGAATTCTATGATAATGTATTTATATACCCTTGTGTTTCATGATGAGGTCCCCATTCTTATTTGTGAAAAATAATTATTCGTATATGAGGGTGTGCATAAATTACAAGGATAGAAATTCCATTACTATAAATAATAAGTATCATTTACCATGAATTGATGACTTATTTGATCAACATCAAGGATGTAAAAAAATAATTTTAGGTTTTAACTTATCTCTTCTCATCATCATTTATGGTAAAATAAAGATGATATACAAAATACAATATTTCATATGAAGTATCAACATTATGAGTTTATAGTAATTCCCTTTGGATTATATAATTTAATGTTTTTAAGGATTTATTGAAGGTAGTATTAATATATTATCCAAATAAATTCTTGATGGTATTAATTGATAATATCTTTATATATTATAAAATACATGAAGAGAATGATAAATATCTATGAATAATTCTTGGGAAACTCGGTGAAATGTTATTATATGGAAAATTCTATAAGTGTGAATGTTGAATACAAGAAGTTTATTTTCATGTCCATATTGTCTCCATGTATGAAATATATATTGACCCATAAATGGTAAATATAGTCAATGAATAGCTTAAATTGAAAAATATAATCTTGAAATGGTTTTTTATTATTACAATTGGTTACAATCGGTAGTTTTTTCAAAAAATAAGGTAAAATAGTTAAATTAGTTGACATTTATAGTGGTTAAATTCACATGCTAAAGGTATTTTGATTAATGTTTTAAATATATAAATAAGTGATTGATTAATGCTTTAGTATTGAAATTATCGTAGATAAAGGAGTGATTTTTAATAATTTTTGATGCATAAAATAAAGGATTCGGTTGTATTTTAGAGACCCAACTTTTTCTTACATGACAATAACATCATTTTGAAAATATACAAAATAATTTTGTTACAATTCTAGGATCAAACAGTTTAGTGTTATGGTAAAATTAGGTTCATACATAACATTTACATAATAATGCATAAAAATTATTTAATTCTTTCTTCTCTAGCTTCTTAATGGCCTTCACAATTTCCAAAGAGCAAGTAATCACATGAGGATATACAACAAAAAGGGGTTAGTTAAAAGAGCATTAAGAGGATAGATAAGTACATGAATCAATATAACATGGGTGAGCATAATCATGATCGTTATAAAATAAGTATGGGATTATTATCATAATCATGAGAGTAAGAATTATATAAAGTTTTGGAATGTCTAAATTCATAAAAATGAAACATCATTTCTAGTAGTTAAATACACCACATAGTTGTGAAAAAATCTAGCATCATGTTCCCACATTACAAATGTTCATAATCATAACATCATCATTATTAAAACACATATAATCATGTTCACTCATATTTCACACTATATCTTTAGATACATAACATTAACCAATTCATTGGATTGATGTATAATTCTAGATGCACCCATCACATCATAACATTTATGTAATCATGCATTCCACATAGAACATATATCAATTTTAGATATAAAATAACCCATGCAAAGGAATGAGTTTTATTTCATAAATAATAAATTCATGAATAAAATCTATATATTACAATATAAAAGTGCGTAACATTATTTGTATAATAATCATGAATCTTGAGTGAATAAGAAATAATTTCAAAATAAGTAAAATATTATTATAGAATAAAGAGTTCTTTGGGAATTTTTTTTTCTAATTTGTCATTAAACCAAGTTGTAAATATACATATCCTTGAAAATAAGAGTGATTTATAATGAAATTAAATTTAAATACCATTAAAATTATAAAAGTATTTAAATTGGAGTGGAGTGATAACCTAAGGAAAATAAATTGGGTTAAAAAATCCACTTACCTTATGGCTGAATGCTTTCTTCACTTCAATATCTTGGATAAAAAAATTAGATTCATTGAATAATAAATCCATAACCTATTGTACATTTATTTGATTCATTATAGTTTTATTAATTTTTTTATGTATATTTTGATGAGTTATAGTGTTCAATTTCATCATTCAAGAGTGTTTATTTTCATGGTTTTCATGATCAGTTCACTTGTATACGTGTATGTAAGATCTCGTGAAATGAAAATAATTTTTCATAATTGAAATTATATTTTATTAGTGAGATTAGAATAGTTTTATTAGTCTTATATATATTTTCATATATGAGGATGATTTATTAGATAACATATTAATGTTAATCGTTAAGATTACATTGGCCATTTTCGATCACAACGAACTCATTTTGTTTTATTATTTACTACTATATATTAATTCTAGAACATAAAAATACTTATAACATATATTTTACAATCTATTTCCACCATTATTATGGTTATATGACCATACTTGAAGGTGGTAAATGAAAATGAAAACGTATCATCCACGAAGGTGATAAATTAAGACCTCATGGATGATGTTTTCATTTTTAGACTAAAAGGGGGAGTAGAGTTGGATTGATGATGAATTATTCATTTAAAATGATAAAATTAAACTATATATATGATAATTTATTTATCATGAAACTTTTATGATGTTTTTTGAGGATATAATAAGAAAATAAAAGTACTTGAAAAAAAATTAAAAGAAAATGAAAGTGGATTTTACCTCTTGAATTCTCCTCCCTAAAAAACTCCTTAGGGAAATTGGATTTGGTCAATTGTGGAGACTAAAGGATACTAGACATGGGGGAGGTTCTTGGGGAGAGTATTGGTATGAAATTGAAAAGTATTCTAAGCTTTTTATGTGTGAGTATAAGGGGTGGCATTTATAGAGGGAGGAGAGGAGTGTTTTCAATTATTTTATTCATTACTTTATTATTTTGGATCAGGAATATGAACAGTTTTGATTATTCTAACTAAATGTAGTAAATAAGGAAGTATGGTTCAATATTATGGGCTTACATCATCAATACGTCATTCATGACTCAATAATTCATTTATTTGTTAAATACCTAAATTTTTATATTTCACTATTCAATAAAAATTCAAATATTATATAAAAATTACAAAAAAATACACTAAAAATTATAAATTTTTATAATTAGAAAATTATATCCATTTTATGAAAATGATTTTCAAAATATTATTAATTTAATATTTAATTAAAATCATCATTTATTCAAAAAATACATATTCTAAAATTATAATTGATTTTATGATACTCATACAAATTAATTTAAGTCACATAAAATTATTTTATAATAATAAAACAAAAAAATATCACTTTACGAATATATATTATGAAGATATATTTTCCTTTGAATTATTAAATTAATTATAAAATTGTAATTAATTATTCATGACTTACATAAATACCAACAATTAATTTATCATTTTAAAAACACTTATTTATGTATACTATGGTATAATTATATCATATTTTCATTTATGAGATGCCTAAATTTTATTTATATTTTTATAGGTGAGTTTCTATTATATTATCCAAATTACTATTCCCAATGGCAACATTATTATTCCAATGGTCAAGTTACTATTCCATTAGTATAGGCCATTTAACTTAAAGAAATACCTCTTATTTCATTAATTATTTAATTATAAATTTTTTATTGTGTTATCATTTTGATTTTATGTTATTTATACCATATAAACTAATTATAAGAAGGTAATTTCCATTGATTAAATTTTTGGATGTTAAATTCTTCCCCCCTTATGAAGTTTCTCCCTCAAAATTTTATTTTACATACTATGGTGAAAAAAGTGAGGGTACTTCTCCTTCATTACTTCCTCTAGTTCTCATGTTTCCACTTTGTACTTGTGGTTTCTCTATAGTATGTTGACCAGGTGAGTAGTCTTGTTACATAGTAAATTAACACTATGGTCCAAGAACTTCACTGGATGCTCCACATAAAAGAGATCATTTTACAATTTTACCTCTTCTAAATTTAGTACATGTGAAGGATCTGGTATGTAATTCCTCAAGAGGGATATGTGGAATACATAGTGTATTTGATACATTGTTGGTTGAAGTGCTAGTTGATAGGCCACATCTCTGACATGATAATGAATCTTGAAAGGGATGTTGTATCTTGTACCTATCTTTCCCTTTTACCAAATATTATAATCCACTTCCATGAAGATATTAAGAGGAATAAAATGTCATTAATAATAAACTCTAGGTCTCATTAACAATTATCTGTATAGATATTCTATTAAATTTGGTCTACCTTTATGTGTTGCTAAATTATTTCACCCTTTCTACCATTTATTTGAAAAAATTTGGTCCTAGTATCTTATGTTCACTAAATTATTCTAAGAATGACAGTGTTCTGCATCTTTTCCCACAAAGGGATTTATAAGGATCCCTTTGTATGCTCAAGTGGATACTATTTTTTAAGAAAATTCAACCACAGGTAGATGATGGTTCCATTCTACTTTGAAATCCATAGAATATTCTATCAACATTTATTTTAGTGTATAAACATTCCACTCAGATTTTCCATCATTTAGAATATGATAATCCATACTGAAGTTCATCTCAGTGTTTAGAGCATATTCGATACTTTTCCAGAAGTTGTAGGTGAATTTTGGATCTCGATTAGATATAATCAATAGTGTTACTCCATTAAGCCTACCATTTCACTAATGTATATCTATTCATGTTGATCCCTTGATATGTCTTCTATAATTTTTACAATGTGATATGTCTTTGTAATAATATACACAACAACCCACAGAACATTATTTCCTCTGGATGTCTTCAGAAGTTTGATGAGAAAGTTCATGTTGATTTTTTCCCATTTCCATGTCATTATGTTTAATGGTTGAATCATCTCCTTAGAATTTTTCCTTTCTAAATTCAATTGATGATATATGAAAAAAATTTATGTATATTCAGAAATATCCTTCTTCATATAATCCCACCAATAATTTTCTCATATATATCGATACATATTTGTTCTCCCTTGGTGAATATAGAAATTTGAGCTATGTTCATCATTCAGAATCTCGTTCTTTATATCTATATCAGATGGTAATTATAGTCATGATGTAAATATGAAAACTCCTTCCTCATCAATTTTTAACTCTTATGATTTCACTTTTTTGATTGTTTTCAACTTCTTATTGTAAAACCCCAAGTTTCCATGGTACACTTCTCTTTGAATAATACAGTAGCGTGTGTTGTACGCAACTTCGAGTTCTAACACACCATAACCAATCAAACTAGCCGTTATGAATAGTAATACCCAATTTTTAAAATTTTATAAATCTTATCTTTTAAAATGGACTTCATTTTTGGATTCGGAATATTGAAATTAGCTTAGGGTGAATTTTTGGTATTTTTCTGAAAACTTTCAATTTTTGATGAATAGTGAAAAAACACTTAGTTATTTTTTAAAACCAAATTTTTATTTAAATAATTATTTATTTTATTTAAATTTATTTTAGGTAAAAATAGATAAATAATACCTATATAATTTTAATTTAACTCATTGGAGTCAGTTTATAATAATTTTAGATATATGAAAATTTTATTGAACTTTTCACCGTCTTTTACCCACCTCCTCGGAGAATTTGAAAATTCACATAAAACATGATTTTACCACTTATATGAGTGGAATTTTAAAAATCCAATACACACACTCGATATCATTAAGTAAAAAGTTTTTCAATGAGATGAAAATAATTTTTGGTGAATAGTAACTTGTTACTTTTATTTACCACGGTTAAAAGTAAATAGGGTAATTAAGGGTAAAAATGATGTTATTATTGCCCTAAAACATGTCCTAATTTGATTGGATAAGTATAATTCAACCAAAAAAAACCTTAGGAATAAAATATGAACCTCTGTGGTTCACTTGGTTTAGATTAGGACACATATTATTATTTTATTTAAATAAGAGTTAAAAGAGTTAAAATCAAAGTTTAATAACTAAAACATTTTTAATATAGGGTTATACATAAGATAAATTCTACTATAAATATTAATTAGAAATATAAGAATATTTCATACATAATGGTATTTTATTTATATTTTTTAGACATTACGTAATTTAATTGATTCATGACACAATGATGATGCTGTAATTACCTAATTAATGGAATATTAAAATAATTAATATTATAAATATCCAAATAAATGTAATTTGAGACTCTTTATGAATTCCAATAATTTTATAGGTTAATATGACATGAAAATGATGGTTAGATGAATTTTTTTCTAAGTAATAATGATTTTATGAGTTTAACAAAAAACAAATACCAAATAGTATCAAAATTGACATAAAATAGTTTTTAAAACAAATATTATATTAATAATTGATATAATGGTCCTAAAAATCTAATTTTCGGAAAAAAGACTTATATCATAATATATATGACATTAATGAACCAATTGGGATTCTATTGGTAGTTTATAGTAAGTTTATTAACCATATAGTGTAAGAATACTAGAAGACACAGTAAAAGTTAAATCATTTAACTTAGAGTTAAATCTAAATGATAAGGTAAAAATGGTAACCTAAACTTGTCTAAAACATATTTGTTGAGATTTTTTAGACCCATACCCACCCTATCCTCGAAATAAGTCACTTTTGAGCCATTATAAACCGAATATGAATTTATTATAAAATAATATTTTAATTTGTTTCTAAGGTGCTTCTCACCCCTCTTATAAAAGGGCACTCCCCCTTCTCTCTAATTCACACCTTGAAGGCCATTTGGCTTGGCCAAACCCTGCCCAAATACCCTATAAATTGTCCTCCCTTCATCCTAGAGGAATTAATTAAGTCATAAAGCCAATATAAGGATCCCTTTGGATCAAATCAAAAGGAAGAAACCGAAGAAGAGGTAAGTATTTAATCACCTCTATCAAGTTCCTTTCTTCTTCCACTTCCTCTTTCTTTGTTGTCTCCATTCTAAAATAATAACTCCATTATCTTCTATATAGTTTGATTTTATTATAAATGTGGTACAACCAAATTAATTATTCTATCCATCCCTTAAATGACATGTCACCATACGTGAGTACGTACGGATTTCCGTCTCTATGTCGTGGTGTAATTGTTATTCAATACATTATTATTTGGATGGGTATAATAATGATGTGTAATTGATATAAATAATAAATATAACATTATTATGATTCTGTATATATGATATACCATCCAATTATATATTATTTTAATATCAAAATAATTATATTGTCGCTCGTGCGTACATACGGATTACCATCTCCACGAATGCGATGAGATTCATTCCTCATCATATCCATTTGAAATTAATTTTCATTAGATGGTTAAAAATAATGTTTAAAGACTTGATATAATTTTGGATATGAATAATATACATCCCATTCATAACAAATATGACTCACATAACAAAGAATATAAAGGAAAATGAATCCATTAACACCAGAAACAACGATAATACTAAGATATTATTAACAAAGAAATGTCACAAGATCATATATGATATCATATTAATGTATATGATTATTGTATAAATTAATAACAATTATTTCACCATTATAAAGGAGTTTAACCTACCCTTGACCAAGTAAAAGTACAAGGTAAGGGTTAATTCTACAACCTCTTCATTATTCAAGGTTGTTTATATGTAATTATCTACAGAGACCTCTTTATCATCCACATCCATGTTTCTTAAAAATGTATTTAAAAACCTTTTTTTATATTTAATAGACAATGGGTTAAAGTAATTTATACCCTTATTTTACCTTATATGTTTTTGAAAGGAATCTTTCCATCATTTTCCAAACAAGGTACTTTTTGACCTTTTCGACAAAATTCAGGTAAGAATGTTTTTTTAACTTATACAGCAGGTGCGGCTATTTTCCGTCATTATAACATCTTTGAAGCTTCCATTACAAGCTTATAAGAATGTTTTATTTTATAATTATATGGATTTTAAATTATTTAAAAATAGAAAGAGATATTTCTCAAAAAATGTTTTGATTTCATCTATGTCAACATCCTTTGATCAATTGTAAGCTTATTTGAAGTTGATTTATTATGATATAAAACATCCATATCGTATTGAAGGTTTCGTGATATGTTTGACTGTGGATGTGATATTTTTTATACCATTCATGATTTATGGATAAAGTATTGACATTTTGTATGCTAGTTTTAATATGAATGTTTATGTTATGTTTAAACTTTTTCATATGAGGAATGCATTGGACTTAGTAAGTGACGGGTGGAGCCCACTATAGCTCCTCGATGCATCGGTAGGTATCATGAGACAAAACAGTGTCTTGGAACAAGGCCTTAACAAAATCTTATTTTATGTCTTGGCACAAGGCCTTGACTATGTGGTTACGAACGTCTGGCATTTTGCATTCTATCATTATAAAAGTGGTTATTGATATTGCATGTGATTATTAGACTAATAAAATATCCATGTGAATAAGTAAATGAAATTATTTCATTTTATTTTTTCCATATTATACTGAAGTTCATGTTTAAAATGCTTTAGTTTCAGTTATACATTGCCTTAAATGTTTATGCTTATTTATGAAAGTTTCCACTATATTTTTATTCTTACTGAGCACCTGAGATCACCCCTTTCTATGTTTTATTTTTCTCAGGATGTGAAGAAGTATTTTATGACTGACCTTCACGGATAGTCTAAGAGGATATGAGTGTGGACTATGGAGACTATGTTGTTTTATTTTTTCACTTTATCATGTAATATAAGACTTATTAAGGTATCTAGTGTTTCCAAGAATACTAAACTAATCGGTCTTTCAAGACTTGATCTTTTGTAATCATGCCAATGTTATGTAATAATGCACCAACTTTGGGTAACTGGGGTCAGGGCATTATAGTTGGTCTTAGAGGAAGATTATTAAAAACCTTGTAAGCTAGATTTAGATATACTCTGATTAGAGCACATAGCCTTAAGATATACTTTGAGGATTAGTATAGAATAACTTCCTAAAATTTTGGTATTGTAGATATTTTGTGAGTTTTCCCAGAAATACATCCTTGTCTGGATATGAGTAGGTATAGGCGGCTCTGGCACAGATGTACCTAGGGGTAAAAATCGAAAACACTGCTTTGAGCTAGACTCGAACACGAACTAGTGCACGACAACGAGCCTTGTTGCACTCTTGGTTACGACACTCTCGGGGGATATGCTTAGGATAAATCTCATTTTCATTAAAAACCGTTATGAAGTGTTTTTGAGTATATAATTCCTCAAAGAAAACATTTTTTTATGATTATGGATTATATCCATAAACTTTTCAATTTATGATAACTGTTTTACAAGTTTGGAATTATGTATTTCGATTCATAAACTAATCTAGCTTATTACATTGTTTAGTAATGGAACCTAGTGGAAGGAATGGAAACCGTATCAATGCACACAATCCATTTAGGGATTTCCCTCCTGCTTAAGATAATTATAGTGGAGCTGGTGATACAACTGGTGCTGATCAGATTATCACTATACTGGGACAACTCACGCATGTTATGAATAATAACCTTAACCCTGTGGAGCACCCTGATCCACAATGTGGAGGATCAATGTTAGACCTCTTTATGAGGCAAAAACCACCAATATTCAATGGGAGTACAAATCCATTAGTAGCTGAGCAATGGATAAATTCTTTAGAGAAAATATTCCATGCCTTGGGGAGTAATGAAAGGGAAAAAATTATCATGGCAGTTAACCACCTCACTGGAGATGCTGATCAATGGTGTTCATTGATTCAAAACACAAAGGAAGATAATAAAGTATCAAATATGTAATGGAGGTAGTTTAATGATATTTTATTAGAAAAATACTTTCCTTGTGACCATCGAGCAGATATAGAAAGGCAATTTCTGAGTCTAAGGAAAAAGGAGGATGAGAATTTCACAAAGTATGAGGACAACTTTACAAGGTTTGTGAGGCATGCTACAGATTATATAAGTAACCTAGGAAGTAAGATTGATCGTTTCTTTGGTGGGTTAAAACTGTTTCTTCATCGACCATTAGTCTCACAATCCTTCTTGTCATACAAAGACATTGTCTCATGTGTAATCAAGACAGAAAAATAATTCTCTAAGTCTTATGACTTTAAAGAAAAGTAAGAGAATAAGAGATCTTCTGAACACTCTAGAAATGGAAATAAGGGGAAGAATGGAAAATTTGAATATACATCATGTAGTAAATTTGGGAAGAAACACCCCAGTACTTGCTTGAATGTAATGGGAGTCTGTTACAAGTGTGGTGAAAAAGGCCACCAATCTCGTGATTGCAAGGGGAAGAAAGAAGCTACCAATGTTCAATGCTAAAATTGTAGGGAGATGGGGCATTATGAAAATGAATTTACTAAGAATCAGGGGAAATTACCTTAGAAAATTCTAAGGGATCAAGGCCAATATTATCGTATCACTACTTCTGAGGTAGAAGCTCCGAAAGATGTGGTGGCAGGTAATTTAATGGTTTCATCAAGTTTAACAAATGATTTATTTGATTCTATATCATCACATTGTTTCATATCTTCCCAGTTTTATAAGAGAATTAGATATTTCCAATTTGATTTAATAAGGGAGTTGTTAGTTAAAAATATTAAGGGAAGTATCATCGCAACAAAGTTTTGTGAATATGTTCCCATTAGAGAATATAAATTTTCTTTATCTGCTGATCTCATCGTCATTCCTATGATTGAATTTGATATAATCCTCAGTATGGATTGGATTTTGGACCATGATGTGAATATTTATTATAACAATAAGGAGGTTACGATTTTTGATGATTATGATAAAGAACACCTTATCATTAGTGTCGAATCGTCACCACCTAATTCTTATCTAGATCCACCCCTAGTAGCTCAACTAAATTCAATTATTAGGGAGAAAGAGAATGAAATAACTGAGGGTGAGGGAAATAATGTTCAAATAGAGTATGTACCTATTGTTAAAGAATATGTTGATGTGTTTCCAGAAGATTTTCCTAGAAATCCTCCAGAATGAGAAATTGAGTTTTCCATTGATTTAATTCCTGGATCAAGGCCCATATCAAAGACCCCTTATATAATGTCCACTGTGGAATTAGTGGAACTAAAGAAACAACTAGAGGAATTGAGTAATAAGGGATTTATTCACCCTAGGTTTTTTCCATGGGTATCCCCTATCCATTTTGTTAAGAAGAAAGATGGATCTATGAGGTTGTGCATCGACTACAGGGAGATCAATGCTATAACAATAAAGAACAAGTATCCCCTACCTCGCATTGATGATTTATTTGACCAACTGTATGGAGCTCAATGATTTTCAAAGATTGACTGTCGATCTGGATACCATCAGCTGTGTGTGAAGAAGGAAGACATTCTGAAGATAGTATTTCGAACCAGGTACGGGCATTATGAGTTTACAGTAATGCCTTTTGGGTTGACTAATGCACCCTATGTCTTCATGGATCTAATGAATTAAGTTTTAAAGGAATATCTTGATGAATTTATAGTGGTATTTATCGATGATATCTTGGTATAATCCAAATGCTATGAATATCATGAAAATCACTTGCGCATTTTCCTGAAGACTCTTAGAAGACATGAATTATATGGGAAGTTTAGCAAGTGTGAATTTTGGCTTTAGGAGATTTCTTTTCTTGGCCATATTGTCTCCAATGATGGAATCTTTGTTGATCCTTCTAAGACCAAGGCAATCCAAGAGTCTCCAGCACTGATGAGTATAACTAAGGTACACATTTTTATTGGTTTAACAGATTATTATCGACGTTTCATACAGAATTTTGCCCAGTTGGCTAACCCATTAACAAAGCTCACACGAAAAGGGGTTAAATTTGTTTGGACAAAAGAGTGTGAAGAATTTTTTGAATAATTGAATATAAGATTAGTAAATCCTCCTATTTTGACTCTACCATCGGGGAATGATGGGTTTTTCATTTATAGTGATTCTTCAACAAAAGGACTTGGTTGTGTCCTTATGTAGAATGATGGGGTTATTTCCTACACATCACGATAGCTAAAAATTCATGAGAAAAAATATCCCACTCATGATCTTGAGTTAACAGCTGTAATCTTTACTTTGAAGATTTGGAGACACTATCTCAATGGTGAAATATTTGAGATATATACAGATAAAAAGAGTTTGATGTATATTTTCTCACTAAAATAACTCAACATGAGGAAAAGGTGATGGTTTGAACTACTCCGGGATTATGATTGCACTATACACTACCACCCAGGGAAGGAAAATAAGGTGGAAGATGCTTTGAGTAGAAAGGATCATGGAGTTTTGAACAATATGAGAGTTGAAAAGGATCATATATACATGGATCTAGTAAATATGGATATGGGAATCACCATGGAAGGTGAAACATTAGTACTTTTTCAAATGGTTTCCAAACCATCATTACTAAAAAGGATAAAGAGTTCTCAGACTGGTGCTGGAGAGTTTCAAAATAATATTAAAGCTATGAATGATGGGATATTGAGTGACTTTGTGTATGAAGATTGAATTTTAAAATTTGGGAAGAGACTTTGTGTTCCTGATATACCTGATCTAAAAAGAGAATTTTTGGACGATGCTCATAGTTCCAATTTCTCTATACACCTTGGGAGCACCAAAATGTATAGAGATTTGAAGGAACATTTTTGGTGGGACAATATGAAGAGGGATATTGTTGATTTTGTGTCACGATTTATGGTTTGTCAACAAGTGAAAGATAGAAGGCAATAGCCTGGAGGAGTCTTGCAACCTCTTCCTATACCTGAGTGGAAATGGGATAACATTACAATGTAATTTTTCATGGGACTACCAAAGACTCCTAGAAGGAACGATGCAATATGGGTAATTGTTGATCATCTTACCAAGTCAACACATTTTCTTGATATAAGTGAAGATTTACCACTTTAATGTCTAGCAAGACTATATGTTAATGAAGTTCTGAGACTTAATGGAGTACCCCTATCGATTGTTTTGGATCGTGATCCATGTACATCAAGATTCTAGAAAAGTCTTTAGAAAGCCCTGGATAATGAACTTTGTTTGAGCACTGCCTATCACCTCAAACTGATGGAAAATCAGAACGGGTTATTCAAACCTTAGAATACATGTTAAGATCATGCTCACTCGACTTTCAAGGTATGTGAGATCAATATTTACCTCTGGTAGAATTTTCCAATAACAATAGCTTCCATTAAAGTATTCAGATGGAACCATATGAAGCATTATACGGAAAGAGATTTCACACACCAACCTGTTAGGATGATGTTGGTGAAAGAAAACTCGTAGGCCTAGAACTTGTGGAGGAAACAATGGAAAATGTGAATGTAATCCAAACCCACATCAAAGAAGCTCAAAGTAGGCAGAAGAGCTATGCTGATAATCGATGTAAGGATTTGGAATTTTTGGTAGGAGATCATGTTTTCTTGAAGGTATCTCCAAGGAAGGGTGTTATACGTTTTGATAAAAAGGGAAAATTGAGTCCCATGTACATTGGAACTTTCGAAATTCTAGAACAAATTGGGGATGTAGCTTACCGGTTGGCAATGCCGCCAAGTCTCTCCAAAGTTCACGATGTTTTCCACGTATCACTGTTGAGAAAATAAATGCCTAAACAATGCATGTACTCACCTTTGAGGAATTAGAACTAGAACCCGATCTGTCTTTTTGCGAATAGCCTTTCAATATTATTGATACAAGAGAACAAGTGCTAAGAAACCACACGACTAGTCTGGTAAAAGTTCTATAGAGAAACCATAAGATGGAAGAGACAATGTGGGAACCTAAGGAACTTATGATGAAGAGCCACTAGAGTCTTTTTATGAAGTAATATTCTAGAAATCTCAAGGAAGAAATTATTTGAAGGAGGGTAGAATGTAACACTTCAATCTTCCACCGTATGCTTCTCTTTGAATAATACAGTAGCGTGTATTGTATGCAACTTTGAGTTCTAACACACCACAACCAATCAAACTAGCCATTATGAATAGTAATACCCACTTTTTAAAATTTTATAAATTTTATCTTTTAAAATGGACTTCATTTTTGGATTCTGAATATCGAAATTAGCTTAGGGTTAATTGTTGTTATTTTTCTGAAAACATTCAATTATTAATGAATAGTGAAAAAACAATGAGTAATTGTTTAAAACTAATTTTTTATTTAAATAATTTTTTATTTTATTTAAATTTAATTAAGGTCAAAATAAATACACAATACCTATATTTGTTCAATGTAATTTATTAGAGTCAGTTTATAATAATTTTAGATATATAAAAATTTTATTGAACTTTTCACCGTCTTTTACACACCTCCTAGGAGAATTTGCAAATTCACATAAAACATAATTTTACTGCTTCTGTGAGTGTAATTTAAAAATCCAAGAGACACGATTGATATCATTATGTAAAATGTGGTTCAATGAGATGAAAATAATGGTTGGTGAATAATAACTTTTTTACTTTTATTTACCACGGTTAAAAGTAAATAGTGTAATTAAGTGTAAAAATGATATTATTAATACCCTAACCCATGTACTAATTCTATTAGATAAGTATAATTCGACCAAAAACAACCTTATGAATAAAATATGAACCTATTTGGTCCACTTGGTTTAGATTAGGGCACTTATTATAATTTTATTTAAAGAAGAGTTGAAAGAGTTAAAATCAAAGTTTAATAACTAAAACATTTTTAATATAGGGTTATACGTAAGATAAATTCAACTATAAATATTCATTAGAAAGAAAAAAATATTTCCTACATAATGGTATTTGTTTTATATTTTTTATACATTAAATAATTTAATTTATTTATGACACAATGATGATGCATTAATTAACTAATTAATGGAATATTAAAATAATTAATATTATAAATATCCAAATAAATGTAATTTGAGACTTTTTATGAATTCCAATAATTTTATAGGTTAATATGACATGTTAGGGTTTGTTAGATGAATTTTTTTCGATGTAATAATGTTGTTATGATTAAAAAAACAAATAAAAAATAGTGTCAAAATTGAAATAAAATTGTTTTTAAAACAAATAATATATTATTAATTGATATAATGGTCCTAAAAATCTAAGGTTTGGCCAAAAGACGTATATAATAATATATATGACATTAATGAACCAATTGGGATTCGATTGGTAGTTTATAGTAAATTTATTAACCATATAGTGTAAGAATACAAGAAGACACAGTAAAAGTTAAATTATTTAACTTAGAGTTAAATCTAAATAATAAGGTTAAAATGGTAACATAAACTTGTCTAAAAACTATTGGTTGAGAGTATTTCGAGCCATCTCTACCCTAGCCTCAAAATAAGTCACTCTGGAGCCATTATAAAACTAATATGAATTTATTATAAAATAATATTTTAAGTTTTTCCTAAGGTTCCCCTCACCCCTCTTATAAAAGGGAACTCCCCCTTATCTCTAATTCACACCTTTAAATCCATTTGTCTCGGACAACCCCTTCACAAATACCCTCTAAACTATCCTCCATTCACCCGAGAGGACTTACTTTAGTAATAAATCCAATCTATGGATCCCTTTTGATCAAATCCAAAGGAAGAACCTGAAGAAGAGGTAAATATTCCATCACCTCTTTCAAGTTCCTTTCTTCTTCCACTTCCTCTTTCTTTGATGTCTCCATTCTAAAATAATAACTCCAGTAACTTTTATATACTGTAATTTTATTATAAATATGGTACAACCATATTCATTATTTTATTCATCCCTTGAATGACATGTCACCATACGTGCGTACGTACGGTTTACCGTCTCCACGTCGTGGTGTAATTGTTATTCAATACATTATTACTTGGATGGGTATAATAATGATGTGTAATTGATATAAATAATAAATATAACATGATAATGATTAATTATATATGATATACCATCCAATTATATATTATTTTAATATCAAAAGAATGATATTGTCAATCGTGTCTACGTACAGATTACCGTCTCCACGAACGCGATGAGATTAATTCCTCATCGTATCCATTTAAGACTAATTTTAATTATATGATTAAAAATAATGTTTAAATACTTGATATAATTCTAGATATGAATAATATACATCCCATAAATAACAAATATGACTCACATAACAAATAATATAAAGGAAAATGAAACCGTTAACACCTGAAACAACGATAATACTAAGATATTATTAACAAAGAAATGTTAAAAGATCATATATGATTTCATATTAATGTATATGATTATTGTATAATTTAATAACAATTATTTCACCATTATACAGGAGTTTAACCTACCCTCAACCAAGGAAAAGTACAAGGTAAGGGTTAATTCTACAACCTCTTCATTATTCAAGGTTGTTTATATGTAATTATCTACTAGGACCTCTTTATCATCCACATCCATGTTTCGTAAAAATGTATTTCAAAAAAAATTACTACTTAATAGAAAATGGTTTAAAGTCATTTATACCCTTATTTTACCTTATATGTTTTTGAAATGAATCTTTCGGTTGTTTTCCAAACAAGGTACTTTTTGACCTTTTCGACAAAATTAAGGTAATAATGTTTTTTTAACTTATACAGCGGGTGCGACTATTTTCTGCCATTATAACATCATCTAAGATTACCTTAATAGCTTATAAAAATATTTTCAAATATATATGTTTTCTTTTATAATTATATAACTTTTAAATGTTTTCAAAATAAAAATAGATATTTCTCAAAAAAAAATTGATTTCATCTATGTCAACATCCTTTGATGGATTGTAAGCTTATTTGAAGTTGATTTATTATGATACGAAACTTCCATATCATATTGAAGGTTTTGTGATGTGTTTGATGTGGATGTGCTATTTTTTATACGATTAATGGTTTATGGATAAATTATTGACATTTCGCATGCTAGTTTTAATACGAATTTTTATGTTATGTTTAAACCTTTTCATATGAGGAATGCATTCGACTTAGTAAGTGACGGGTGGAGCCTGCTATATCTCCTCGATGAATCGGTTGGTATCATGAGAAAAACTAGTGTCTTAGCACAAGGCCTTGATAAAATCTTATTTGTAGTCTTGGAACAAGGCCTTGACTATGTGGTTATGAAAGTCTAGAATTATGCATTCCATCATTATGAAAGTGGTTATTGATATTTCATGTGATTATTCGACTAGTAGAATACCCATGTGAATAAGTAAATGAAATTATTTAATTTTATTTTTATCCATAATATGATGTAGTTAAAGTTTAGAAGGCTTTTGTTTTAGTTATACATTGCCTTAAATTTTTATACTTATTTATGAAAGTTTCTACTATATTGTTATCCTTACTGAGCATCTAAGCTCACCCCTTTATATGTTTTATTTTTCCCAGGTTGTGAAGAAGTATTTTATGACTGACCTGTAGGGATAGTTTGAGCGGATATTATAAGTCCCTATCCTTAAACCTTACTTAATCTTGAGTTATTACAAGATTACACATTGAGGATCTTTTCAGGTTTAGATTTTTAGAGAATTAGATCTTAAAACATGCATTACATTCCATATTTAAACAAAGTGGATACATAAAAGATAGTATTCATTTTTTCCAATCAACGGAAACATATTTAAAATAAAACATGTATTCTTTCTTGACACTTCCTTGACATTATCATCATATCATGTACCCTTCCCTTGACCTGTGAAAAACATTTCAAAAACTTGGGATGAGCATAAAAATCTCATTAAGGGATAAAAAAATATGGAAAGGAAACATGAGTACATGTGTACATAAGAATGAAATCATACTTTACCCATAAAACATAAGAACTTTAACATACCTCATAAAATCATTAATAAATCATAGAAATCATAAGACATAAAGGTAACTTGGGGAATTCATAACATTCTTACGTAGGGAGTAACCCTCTTGGTTACGTTTGAAATAACCACCACATTATATTTCCTAAATCTCTTTGAAGAAACCTTAACGTTTAACTCCTTCGCGTTACCCAATGCATTGGAGAGCTATATCGGGCTCACCCGCCCTTAGTTTATCACAGAACCACCCGTTTTCATAACAATGCCCAAGAACCATAACATAGACGTATCACATAAAACATGCATAAATGAAACATAACATTTTCCACATTTCAATCACAATATAACATTTTAGGATTTTGAAATAATGAATCCATTCAAAAAACCATTTTCAAACCCATTTAAAGAATTTAATAAAGAGATTTTTTAATCAAAGTGTCCCATACCACCTTGAAGCTTTTAATTTTTTAAACCATTAATATCCATATAAATAAATCCTTAAAACCATTTTGAAAACGTGGATATTAATAAGAACAAATCATTAAAACATTTAAAGTGATATTTTGGTTAAAGGGTTTTTACCAAAATTAGAGACACTTGAATACAATAATTGAGGAATAAAATTTAATCAGAACTTTATAATATCATGAGAATAAATGTATTCATGATATAATATTCCAAAGTACAGTATATACACCATATAAGAGTGAATTGGTGCATAACAACAATGAAGTCTCAATAGAAATGTAAAATGTGATGAAATCCCTTATAAAGAAGGTATCCTTGAATTAAGGATAAATCAATCTCAAAATTATGTGTGACAAATATAAATACACCCAATATAAGTGGATATTAAGTGTAAAACAATAAAAGGTCATTCAAAAATATTCAAATTATGACATATTCAATAACTACATGTTGAACCCAAAGAAATCGAAATTGGGTTAAAAAGTTCCCTTGCAAATATTTGACAGCCTAACAGCGTCACTTCAAAATTTAGAAAAAGAGTTAATGATAGATAAAATAGGTATCTCATAACATGGACATAAAATTTAAATCAATAAGGATAAAGAATAAAATACCCCAACATAATATTATGTGAATTAAAAGACATAACAAAAGAAGTCTTTTAAAAAGAGGAGGGTGAAAGGTTCCCTTACCGACATGGGTATCTTTCGAAACATACGCCCCATGAAAGAAGGACAATACAACATTGATGTAAATAATCATAAATGAAATTATATTACACAATGAGTAAAATAATGGGCAGTACATACACCACTCAAAGGAAATGGTGGAAAATGTAGCATAAATCTCACGGGAATAAAAGTGAGATGAAAAATCCCTTATGAAAACTCGGCAGCCTAACGGCGCCACTTAAAAATTCCAAAATGGATTGATGAGAGGAAATAGGGTCTCTCATCATATCAACATAAATTTTACATAAATAGTAATATAAAATAGCATCCCCCAACATAACAAATAGGAGCTTAAAAGAAGTGATATAAAGGAGAGTACTTAAAAAGAAAGAGAGAGGTTGGATCTCTTACGAAAATTCGGCAGCCTAACGGCACCACTCAAAACATCCAAAATGGATTGATGAGAGAGAATAGGATCTCTCATCATATGAACATAAAAATTAAAGTATGAGTAATATAAAATAATATCCCAATAACATGAAATGTGATCTTTAAAAGGAATTACATAAAAGAGTGTACTTTAAAAGAGAGGAGTTTGATCCCTTACCTCAAGTCCAACTTGTCTTGTTCGTTTCTTTATATTCCTGAATAATAAACATTGGTCAATTTATAATTACGTAAGGACCTCCTATAAATATTATTATTCAGTTCATATCACATATTTTAATGTTATAATAATTTGTTAATAATATGAGTTCATATCAGATGTTTTTGTCGATGTTTGGTACATGAGTCAAAAATTGAACTTGTTGGAAATTAATTTTCCATGTAGTTATAGGTACATCATATCCAGAATAGTATTGATGTTTTAAATATCATATATATCCAGTATATATTCATTTTATACTATTAAATAGCATTTGGATTTAAAAAAATTAAAAGCACCGTTCATCGAGATGGTAGGTCGTACGTACGCATGAACGCTACTTTCATTTTTTTGTCATATTAATGGAATTAAAACAAAATGAGATATATATATATATATGTGTGTGTTATAATTCCAGAATGATATCCATAATTTAGATGTAATATATTACATATATATCCATTGTATATATGTACTTATATTAGTACATAACATTTTGAGAAAGGAAATGAGATGTACCGTTCATGGAGACGGTAAGCCGTACGTACGCATGAACGCTACTTCCATTTATATTTCATATTTAATGGAATTAAAACATAATGATACATAATATTATTTTAATTCGAGTATGGTATCATATATAATATCATTAAATATATCCTTTTTACGTACCACATATGGTATTAACGAATCAAATCACTTTGATGGGGCGGTAGTCCGCACTTCCTTAAATAAAGATATTGCGTTGACCCATAATGGAAACCATAATGGTATGACATAAATGAAAAATAAATAAGCTTAAGTAAAACATAAACATATTATATATCATATATAAATATAGTTTCATCTTAATGTCCACCTTTGAAGGTGTTAGAAGAATGTTGAGCAATCATCGTTTCGTGAGGCAGAAATTCGCCATCCACAGAAACAGTATGATCTTTTACCACTAGATGTAGGTGCGTGTAAGTGTAGATTGATTACATCTTATAAAAACATCCTTGTATTTTTATTATACTGTATTTTTTACAAAATAAATGAATAAAAAGATTTTAGGGGGTTGGAGAAGCAAAATAAAACAAAAGGACACAAGTGAAGACATTACCTTTAAATCGGGTAACTTCCTTTGATTTGAGCTCAAAGGCTTCCTTGGAAAGGATTCTTCCCAAAGTGAGGCTTAAATGATGAAGATAGGTATTTGGAGAGATGAAATTGGCAGGTTTTGGCTGAGCCAAAGGCTTGAGAGGTGTGTGTAAGGGGGTAGAGGTGGGGGCCTTTTATAAGAGGATAGGAGGGGCACTCTTGGAAAGTTAAAAAAAGTTACTTTATTTTCAAATGCTTTTCAGATTTTAAAGGTCCCACATTGATTTATTTCGAGGATAATGTGATAAGGTTTCGAAATCCACCCATAAAATAGGTTTGTGAAAAGTTTAGGTCTTAGATTTTACATCATCGTTTCATTTTATTTAAATCGTTAAATAATGAGGTAATCGCAGCATCACTATGGTGTCATAAATAATTTTATTTATTTAATGTCTAAAAATTATAAAAAATATATCATGATGTAGGAAATCGTTTTATATCTCCAATGACTATTTATAGTCAAAAATCTGACTTGTATAACCCCATTTAAAAATTGTTTTAGTAAAACAACTCATGTTTGTGTCATTTTTACTTTTACATTAAATAAAAAGTTATTTATGTCATTTCCCAACCAAAGTGGATCCATGGGGTCCCCAAGTTGACCCATGGATTGTTCTGGTCGGCCATGACACATCCAATAATGATAATACATGTTTCAATCTCATATCATATTATTAAAACATTATTTTTATCTTAAACTACACTAATTCCCTCTAATCGCGATTAAAAACTTAAAAGTTACTATTCACCAAAAAAATATTTTAATTCCATTGAACCACATTTTACTTCTTAATAACAACCATGTATGTAGGATTTTTGAAATTCAAAACACAGAGGTGGTAAAATTTCATTTAAAAGGGAAATCAGTTTTTTATAAGTACCACTTAGTGGTTTCACTATTCATCAAAAATTGAAGTTTTTCAGAAAAATACCAAAACATCACCCTAAGCTGTATTTGATATTCCGAATTCAAAAATGAAGTCTATTTTACAAAATTAAAAACATATAAGTTGCATTAATTAATTTAATAATTAATTCCCACTGTCAGAGCGAATAGCGTGTTTTTATGAAACAATAAGTATCAAAAGATTGACACTAGTTTAAGTCCGATTTCAAAGTAAAATTAATTCCAATGACCACTATTGGATTAAATGGTAAAAATATATTCTAATTTTACTTTAAAAACAATTCAAAATATAATCTAGTCATATAAATAAATTAGATTAAAAAGAGGTTTTGAATTAAAATACAACATTTTTCACAATTCATTAAAAAATGAACTTTATCGGAATGATACCAAAACATTACACAAAGTAAATTTTGATGTCTCGATTCTAAAGAAGAATTTTATTTTAATGAATATTAGAATTTTTATGCTTAAGAGTACTATAATAAACTTCTAGAGAATCACCTAATCCACAAAAGAGAACTATATACTTCCCATGTCTTTAGACTTTAACCAAAACCGAAACCAAAAAGGTTCGTACAAGATCAGATAATCCAGAAAAGGATAACCCTTTATAAAAAGAAAATATATTCTTAATCTCCAAAATTTGTCCAACAAAACCCACAGTTCAACGAGGACCATTCGACAAACAATTTGTCCATAAAATTCTTCAAAGTAAACCAAACTAATATTGAAACCCAAATATTTGAAGGATTTAATCACAAAGTCTTCCAAGGTACAAATTAACTTTTATCTCCAAATAAAATCAGTTGCTCTTAAATTCTCATATTGAAAAGTAATTAACCTAATCACATATCCTCGATGATAGGTTAATCATTTCCATGGATAACCCAAAATAAACTTACTCTTGATTCCAAAAACCATCTAACTAAAAATAATTAGTCAAACTAACCAGGGATTTCACGTAGTCCAGTGGTAGGCGATAAATACCAGTCGCACATTGGTTGTGGGTTCGATTCCCACAGCTTTGTCCGACGCGACGGGTTGTCACACGGTCTGTGTGTTGTCCTTTTTCCAAAACTATATAATTCTTAAAAAATTCCCCAAAACGAGATAACATCTTCAAAAATGATCACAACATATTTTAACCTCATGTTTATCTCATGCCTTTCATTTTCCATCATAACATATAATTACCCATAATCACCTCAAAAGTAAGGATCATATAATCTCTAATGGTTACCTTTATAATTATTACCTGAACTTCCACATCGTTTGGTCATCTCGTACATGATGCATTACAAAACATACCAAGGTACAAGTGGTTGATCATGACTCCTTGATAGTTGGTTTAGAACAACCACGATTTTCCTCATTGAATCCCCCATTTCATCCAGTCTCTTAATCAGAGAACCACCAAAGTTTCCTTCAATCGTATTGTCACTTTGGTGCGTGCTAGATCCATCCATTCACTAAAAACCGAAATGTCAGTGTGAGTATATCAATAAAACCATCATGTACTAATGAGGAAGATAAACACTAAGATATACTTACTCATTCAATTTATCTAAAACTAGGACTCTTTCTGAAATTCTAACCATTATGGTAATGTTACTTATGCTTAAAGAATACCCTAACCTCTAATGTTATCTAAACCGACCTTTGATACCAACTATAAGGCCCCAGCCTTAAACCTTACTTAATCTTGAGTTATTACAATATTACACATTGAGGATCTTTTCAGGTTTAGAGTTTTAGAGAATTAGATCATAAAACTTGCATACAATTCCACATTTAAACAAAGTGGTTACATAAAAGATAGTATTCATTTTTTCCAATCAACAGAAACATATTTCAAATAAAACATGGATTCTTTCTTGACACTTCCTTGACACTATCATCATATCATGTACCCTTCCCTTGACCTGTGAAAAACATTTCAAAAACTTGGGATGAGCATAAAAATATCAGTAAGGTATATAAAAATATGGAAAGGAAGCATGAGTACATGTGTACATAAGAATGAAATCATACTTTACCCATAAAACATAAGCACTTTAACAGACCTCATAAAATCATTAATAAATCATAGAAATCATAAGAGATAATGGTAACTTGAGGCATTCATAACATTCTTACGTAGGGAGTAAGCCTCTTAGTTACGTTTGGAATAACCGCCACAATATATTCCCTAAATATCTTCGGAGAAACCTTAACATTTCACTGCTTCGTGTTACCCAATGCATTGGAGAGCTATATCGGGCTCACCCGCCCTTAGTTTGTCATGGAACCACCCATTTTCATAACAATGACCAAGAACCATAACATATACATATCACATAAAACATGCATAAAGGAAACATAACATTTTCCACATTTCAATCACAATATAACATTTTAGAATTTTGAAATAATGAATCCATTCAAAAAAACCATTTTCAAAACCATTTAAAACATTTAATAAAGAGATTTTTGAATCAAAGTGTCCCATACCACCTTGAATCTTTTAACATTTTAAACCATTAATATCCATATAAATAAATACTTAAAACCATTTTTAAAACATGGATATTAATAAGAACAAATCATTAAAACATTTAAAGTGATATTTTGGTTAAAGGGGTTTTACCAAAATTAGAGACACTTGAATACAATAATTGAGGAATAACATTTAATCAGAACTTTATAATATCATGAGAATAAATGGATTCATGATATAATATTCAAAAGGATAGTATATACATCATATAAGAGTGAATTGGTGCATAACAACAATGAAGTCTCAATAGAAATGTAAAATGTGATGAAATCCCTTATAAAGAAGGTATCCTTGAATTAAGGATAAATCAATCTCAAAATTATGTGTCACAAATATAAATACACCCAATATAAGTGGATATTAAGTTTAAAACAATAAAATTTCATTCACACATATTCAAAGGATGACATATTCAATAACTACATGTTGAACCCAATGAAATCGAAATTGGGTTAAAAAGTTCCCTTGCAAAAATTTGACCGCCTAACAACGTCACTTCAAAATTCAGAAAAAGAGTTAATGAGAGATAAAAAGGGTATATCATCACATGGACATAAAATTTAAATCAATAAGTATATATAAGAACATACCCCAACATAATAGTATGTGAATTAAAATACATAACAAAAGAAGTCTTTTAAAAAGAGGAGGGTGAAAGGTTCCCTTACCGACATGGGTATCTTTCGAAACATACGCCCCGTGAAAGAAGGACAATACAACATTGATGTAAAAACTCATAAATGAAATTATATTACACAATGAGTAAAATATTGGGCAGTACATACACCACTAAAAGGAAATTGTGGAAAATGTAGCATAAATCTCATGGTAATAAAAGTGAGATGAAAAATCCCTTACGAAAACTCGGCAGCCTAACGGTGCCACTGAAAAATTACAAAATGGATTGATGAGAGGAAATAGGGTCTCTCATCATATAAACATAAAGTTTACAGAAATATTAATATAAAATAACATCCCCCAACATAACAAAGAGGATCTTAAAATAAGTGACATAAAGGAGAGTACTTAAAAAGAAAGAGAGAGGTTGGATCTCTTACGAAAATTCGGCAGCCTAACGGCGCCAATCAAAACTTCCAAAATGGATTGATGAGAGATAATTGGGTCTCTCATCATATGAACATAAAAATTAAAGTAAAATTAATAAAAAATAATATCCCAATAACAGGAAATATGAGATTTAAAAGGAATGACATAAAAGAGTGTACTTTAAAAGAAAGAGAGGAGTCAGATCCCTTACCTCAAGTCCAACTTGCCTTGTTCGTTTCTTTATATTCCTGAATAATAAACTTTGGTCAATTTATAATTTCTTAAGGACCTCCTATAAAGATTATTATTCAGTTCATATCACATATTTTAATGTTATAATAATTGGTTAATAATATGAGTTCATATCAGACGTTTTTGTCGATGTTTGGTACATTAGTCAAAAATTGAACTTGTTGGAAAATAATTTTCCATGTAGTTATAGGTACATCATATATAGAATAGTATTGATGTTTTAAATATAATATATATCCAGTATATATTCATTTTATACTATTCAATAGCATTTTTAGTTAAAAATTTAAAATCACCGTTCATGGAGACGGTAGGCCGTACGTATGCATGAACGCTACTTTCATTTTTTTGTCATATTAATGGAATTAAAACAAAATGAGATATATATATATATATGTGTGTGTGTGTGTGTGTTATAATTCCGGAATGATATACATAATTTATATGTAATATATTACATATATATCTATTATATATATGTACTTATAATAGTACATAACATTTTGAGATAAGAAATGAGATGTACCGTTCATGGATACGGTAAGCCGTACGTACGCATGAACGCTACTTCCATTTCTATTTCATATTTAATGGAATTAAAACATAATTATACATAATAGTATTTTAATTCCAGTATGGTATCATATATAATATCATTAAATATATCCTTTATACGTACCACATATGGTATTAATGAATCAAATCACTTTGAGGAGGCAGTAGTCCGCACTTCCTTAAATGAAGATATCACGTTGACCCAAAATGGAAACCATAAAGGTATTCCATAAATGAAAAATAAAGAAGTTTAAGTAAAACATAAACATATTATATATCATATATAGATATAGTGTCATCTTAATGGCCACCTTTGAAGGTGTTAGAAGAATGTTGAACAATCATCGTTTCGTGAGGCAGAAATTCGCCATCCACAGAAACAGTATGTTATTTAACCATTAGATGTAGGTGTGTGTAAGTGTAGATCTAATCATTCTTATAAAAACATCTTATTATTATTAAGATACTATATTTGTTACAAAATAAATTAATAAAAAGAGTTTAGGGGGTTGGAGAAGCAAAATAAAACAAAAGGACACAAGTGAAGACATTACCTTTAAATCGGGTAACTTCATTTGATTTGAGCTCAAAGGCTTCCTTGGAAATGATTCTGCCCAACGTGAGGATTCAATGATGAAGAGAGGGATGTGTAGAGATGAAATGGTCAGGGTTTGGCCGAGCCAAAGGCTTGAGAGGTTTGTGTAAGGTGGTAGAGGTGGGGGCCTTTTATAAGAGGAGAGGAGGGGCACTCTTGGAAAGTTACAAAATTTTACTATATTTTCAAATGATTTTCGGATTTTAAAGGTCCCACGTTGATGTATTTCTAGTATAAGGTGATAAGGTGTCGAAATCCACCCATCCAATAGGTTTGTGACAAGTGTAGGTCTTAGATTTTACATTATCTTTTCATTTTATTTAAATCGTTAAATAATGAGGTAATCGCTGCATCACCATGGTGTCATAAATAATTTTATTTATTTAATGTCTAAAAATTATAAAAAAGATATCCTGATGTAGGAAATCGTTTTATCTCTCCAATGACTATTTATAGTCAAAAATCTGACTTGTATAACCCCATGTAAAAATTGTTTTGTTAAAACAACTCATGTTTGTGTCATTTTTACTTTTACATTAAATAAAAAGTTATTTATGTCATTTCCCAACAAAAGTGGCTCCATGGGGTCCCCAAGTTGACCCATGGATTTTCTTGGTCGTCCATGACACATCAAATAAGGGTAGGACTTGTTTCAAGCTCATCTCATATTATTAAAACATTATTTTTATCTTAAACTACACTAATTACCTCTAATTGCGATTAAAAACTTAAAAGTTATTATTCACCAAAAAATATTTTAATTCCATTGAACCACATTTTACATCTTAATGACATACATGTATGTAGGATTTTTGAAATTCAAAACACAGAGGTGGTAAATTTTCATTTAAACGGAAAATCCGTTTTTTATATTTACCACTTAGTGGTTTCACTATTCATCAAAAATTGAAGTTTTTCAGAAAAATACCAAAACTTCACCCTAAGCTGTATTTGATCGTCCGAATTCAAAAATGAATTCTATTTTAAAAAATTCAAAACATATAAGTTGAATTAATTAATTTAATAATTAATTTCCGCTATCAATGAAAATAGCGTGTTTTTATGAAACAATAAGTATCAAAAGATTGACACTAGTTTAAGTTCGATTTCATAGTGAAATTAATTCCAATGACCACTATTGGATTTAATGGTAAAAATATATTATAATTTTACTTTAAAAATAATTCAAAAGATAATCTAATCATATAAATAAATTAGATTAAAAAGAGGTCTTGATTTAAAATACAACAATTTTCACTATTCATTAAAAAATGAACTTTATCGGATTGATACCAAAAATTTACCCAAAGTAAATTTTGATGTCTCGATTCTAAAGAAGAATTTTATTTTGTCAAATATAACACATAAAATTGTTAAAAAGTGGATTTAAAATATGTTCTCCATCCAAAGGCGGTAAATCGACCTTTTAATGAATATTAGAATGTTTATGCTTACAAAAATTGGATTCATTCGCATTTTTAATCCTATAAAATTTATTGTAAAGAGTAAAAATATTTGACAAACATATATAATCATTTTTTAGTTAGTTCTGTTCATTCCCGCCATTACAACGGCTAGGCGTTAACTACCATTTAAAATAATATTATTTTATTATTAGAGTGCAACGTAAGATTCCCATGAAACTCGTTGTTGTGTATTCGGTACGCCATCGAGCATAGCATCCCCTATAAAGTAATATTAATATTTTATTCACAAATATGGATAAATATAAAAATGTCAAATTATTTATTTACCTGGGGTGTCACAGATATGAGTGTGTACTATGGAGACTATTTTGTTGTAGTTTTTCAATTTATCATGTAATATAAGACTTATGAATGTATCTATTATTTCCAAGGATACTAAACTAATAGGTCTTTTGAGACATGATCTTTTTTGATCATTCCAATGTTATGTAGTAATGCACTGACTCTAGGTAACTGGGGTTGGGGTGTTACACTTATGAATGTTCACATCATTTCTTTGAGAATCCTTTATTTTTACCATGAGGGATGTTTGAGAAATAATTTGATAAAGGAATGATTATGTTTATTATTTAGTGATTCCCATGTCCATAATTTTTAAATCTAGGAAGATTAGATCTATTTTAATTCTCATCACTGATAATATTGCTGGATTATTTATACTTAGAGAATCCTCCAATTTATTTTCCATGCCAAGATGTTTGTGGATCTAGAAGTCGTAAACCTTGATGAGCTCTAATCATCTTTGTGGTAATATATTATGGTCATTCTATGTGAATTTATATTATAGGCTCTTATGATTGGTATATATTTCACACTTATCTCTATAGAGATAATGTCGTGAGGTTTTAAACACAATGATCACAACTGCCAACTCATAATCATGTATGGGATGGTTTTCTCATGAATTTTCAACTACCTTCTGAATTAGGCTATTACATTGTAATTTTTCATCATTACACTATCTAAAACCTTCTTTTAAGTATCAATGTATATCAAAAATAGTTCCCCAGTTGATGGTAGTGTGAGTACTAGTGCAATGATTAACCTCTTTTTTAGCTCTCTAAAGCAGTCTATACATTCACTGGTAAATAAAAATATTACTCCATTCGAGTTCAAATGTGTTATAGGGTTTGAAAATCATGAAAAAAAATTCAAAAATCCTCAGTAATAACCAACTAGTCTATGTAAACTATGTATCTCTATTATAGATTTTGGCATGGGCCATTCTTCAATTTCCTTTTCCTTAGAAGGGTCTAAAGATATTTCACTTCTAGTAATAACATAACCCAATAGTGATACTTCATCCCTTAATAACTTGAATTTACTATAACTTCATATAGTTTATGCCTTCACATGGTCATTAGCATAGTATTAAAATACTCCTCATCTTCCTACATTATCTTAGATTATATAATAATATCATTAATAAATACTATCAAAAAATTTAACGTAATCTCTAAAGGCTCTATTCATTAAATCCCTGAAAATTAATGGAGAATAATTGGGTCCAAAATGAATCACTATGAACTAATAGTGTCCTTACATCATTTTAAAGGTGGTATTTAGAATATCTTTTGTCCTCACCTTTACTTGGTGATATCCTAACCGAAGGTCCACCTTAGATAAATACATGGCTCGACACAATTGATCAAATAAATTATCAATCCATGGAAGGGGATACATGTTATTTTTAGTGATTTTTATTGAGCTCACGATAATGAAAGAAAATGTGAATTGATCTATCCTTCTTCTATACTTAGAGGATTGGCTCACCCCACAACGAAGAACTTGGGAATATAAAACCCTTGTACAGGTTTTCTTATAACTACTTCTTCAGTTCTTCTAACTCAATAGTGGCTATTCTATAAGGTGTCTTTGATATGGGAAGATATCTGAGAATATGTTCATTTGATAACTCAACCTCTTTGTCAAGAGGAAGACCTGGAAATTCTTTGGGAAACATATCAGTGTAGTCCCTCACAATGGGCATGACTTTGATCCTGATTCTCTCATTTTTCATAAACAATTGAGTTAGATATTATTGATCATAAGGAGACAATTCCCACACATGATATGATAATTACAAAAGAGATTCATCCTCTTCTTTACACTTATATAGAATTTGAGGATTGTTCAGGATGTGAAGTTTGATATCTCATTCTCGATAGTTGATGTTGTATTTGTATAAAGATATCAAATATATTCCCAATATGGAATCAATATCCACCAAAGGAAGTATGAAAATATTTTCTAGTAGGTTCATTCCATATAAATTAACTAATGATGAGTTATATACTTTTGATTCAATAATTTCTCCATTTTTTCTCATAGAAAACCCATCCTCTATATTTTGAGGTGGTTTATGAATAGTTCCACTAAACAAGCTATATAGAACTAGAATCAAATAATATGTTCTCTATTATTGAATTTATAACTAGTATACTTATCACAAAATAATTTTTTGGATCCACCTCAGTAGTAGTGAAGGCATAATTTTTCCCTTTTTCCTATGTTGTGGGTGGATTTTGACACTCATTAACCTCAAAAACTCATGGTTTAGTGCACTAGTGTGCATTATTACCCTTCTCCCTATAATTGAATCATTGAACCAAATATGGTTATCTCCTTTATTCCAACAAATTATCTAGATTCCTCATGTATCTTCAACATTCCTGATCTTTATAGTCTTCTCTCCCACACATGAAGAATTACAACATCCCTTTGAGGAAATACCCAAGATGCTTCTTCCCATATTTTTTGACATGTGAGTGGTTGAGTTTTATTCCTACCTTTTTCATTAGACCCTCCAGATTAAAAATCCATCTTTTATTTCATATGACCATAACCATGAGACCACTCACTAAACTTCATCTCCACTTTAAGAGATCATCAATCAACTTCTTCATAACTCCCAAAGTCTCAAATTTCTAGATCCTTTCTAAGGTGTTGTTTTAAAAAACTAAAAAATCTATCTAGTTTTTCTAAAATTGTTGATAAAAAAATTGAGGTGTAATTTTAAAGAATTTTGAAATTTACATTTTATTCCATGAAATATTCACCTTCCTTTTCCTTTAGTTCTATGAATTCTCTCTCTATATTTGTATGAATATTTTGGGGGAAATACTTATTTATAAATATTTTCATAAAGTATTCCCACTCCATCTATTCATTTTTATCCTTTGGAATAGAGTTCTTAATCAATTCCCACCATTTATCTCCCTCTCCATTTAAATGATAAATGGATACATTCACCTTCTCCATCTATGAAAAATTAATCACAGAAAAGATCTTCTCAATTAGGTTGACCCACTATTCCACGACTAGTGGATCAGAAGATCCACTAAACGTTGCTGGTTTTTTATCATAAGAGAATCACTGATCAGTTTCTCCCTCTTAGGATAAGGAGAAAATTTCACATTATTATTGTTCATAGCCTGAGATATATGGGTAATCATCTCTATGAAAATTTAAGCTCCACATCCCAAGGCATTGGGGATGTCCTCTGGGAAATCGCTGCATTTTTTCCTCACACAGGTCATTGGCCTAGTTTCTCTTAGTTCCAACCATATTATAAAATTGAAATGTTTTGAACAAAAAATAATTCAACAAGTTATAAATAATTTATTCCTTTGTTAAATTAACTCTAAATGCATATCGTATTGGATCCCTTTATTTATCATTTTTCTAAAACATTGCTTCCTGTATGCTTACATATACTTAGTCTTGTACTATGGGTTTTCCATAATATTCTCTAATACTAAATCCCAAATATTTAAACCATTCCATGATACCAACTATAGAGACCATACTATTTCATATATTACTATAACATTTTTTAAAAAATAAATAAACATAATAGTGTTACAAATCTAGGATTGAACAGTTTAGTGTCTTAGGAAAATAAGTTCATACATATCATTTGCATATTAAAACATAAAAATTATTTAATTTATTCTTCTCTAGATTCTTAGTGGCCTCTAAATTTTCCTTATTATAATTAATCACCTGAGGATATATCTTAAAACGGGGTGATCTAAAATATCAGTAAGAGGAAATATAAAGACATGAATCAATATAACATGGGTGGGAATAATCATCATAATCATAAAATAATTATGAGAAAATTTTCATAATCATGGTTATAATAATTAGAAAAATTAATGGAATGTGTAAATTCATAAAAATGAGACATCTTGTCTTAGTGGTTAAAAACCACACATAGTTGTGAACAAGGTTAGCATCATGTTCATGCATAACATATGTGAATAATCATATAATCATAATCATTATGAAAAAAACTACAATAATATTCATGCATATTTAACATTATATCGTGAGATAAATCACATTACCCAATTAATTTGATTTATATATAATTCTACGTGTACCCGTCATATCATAACATTAACAAAAATCATACATGCCACATATAATGTATAACATTACTAGGGATGAAATAACCCATTGAAATGAATTGGTTTCATTTCATAAATCATATATTCATGAATAAAAATTAGATATACCAATAGAAAAATAGAATATCATACTTAGTATAATAATCTTTAATCTTGATAGAAGAAGAAACAATCTCAAAATAATTAAATGATGTGTTTTCTAGAAGAGTTATTTTGGAAAAAAATCTTTTACTTTTTCATAAAAAAAAGTTTGAAACATGTATATAAATGAAAATAACAGGTATGGATAATGAAATTACATTTAAATGACATTAAAATAATATAAATACTGAAATTAGAGTAAAGGAGGGAAACCCCAAGGAAATTGAGTTGGGTTCGAGAATCCCCTTACCTTATGTCTGAATTATTTCTTCACTTAAATATCTTAGATAATCAAATTACATTAATTAATTAATAAATAAAGAACCTATTATACTTTTATTTTATTCATTATAGTTTTATTGAGTTTTTTTATAGAAATTTTTATGAGTTACAGAGTTCAATTTCATCGTTTGAGAGTGTTCATTTTCTTGGTTTTCATGTTTGGTTCACTTGTATACATGTGTGAAAGATCATGTAAAATGAGAATAATTGTCCAGAATTGAAATTATATGTTATTAGTGAGATTCTGGGTGCTTTATTGAACTTAAAATATATATTTTTTCAGATATTATGATGATTCATCAGATAACACGATAGTGTTAATCGTTTAGATTAAATTGGTCATTTTGTATCACAAAAAAATTGTTTTGCTTTATTATTTAATACTATATGTTATTTATAGAAAATAATAAAAGTTATAAAATTTATTTTACACTTATGTTTTTATGAATAGCCTTGAAAGTGGTAAAATAAAATTAAAACTTTTCTTCCTCATAGGTGATAAATTAACACCTCACGGACAATGATTTTATTTTTAGAATAAATGGGTGAGAAAAAAGGTTTGATGATGGATTATCCCATTAAAATGATAAAATTACAGTATATATAATATATTGTATTTATCATGAAACTTAAATGAGGGTATTTTAGGAGAGAATAAGAAAAGAAAACAACTTTAAACGAAACTAACAGAAAATGAAATTGGATTTTACCTCTTGAATTCTCCTCATAGGGAGCCTCCTTCGACAAATTTGATTTGGTATTTTGTTGAGAGAAAAGGATCCTGGAAATGGGGGAGGGACTTGGGAAGATTATTGGGTAGAAATTATACAATATTCAAGGCTTTTATGCTATGAGGAAGAGGGGTGGGGAAGGGGGTATTTATAGGGGGCAGAGAGGAGTGTTTTTTATTATTTTATTCAATAGTTTATTATTATGGCTCAAGATTATGAATAGTTTTGATTCCCTTGACTAAATTAAGTATGGAGGGAAATGTTTTTCAATATTATGGATTTACATCAGCCATAAATCATCCATTACTCAATAATTCATGTATTTGTTAAATACTATAAATTACCACATTTCACTATTCACCAAAAAGTCAACTATTTTAGAAAAATCCCGAAAAAATCTCCTTAATAATTTTTTCATGGAATAATTAAAATATTAATTCAATTTTAAGAAAATATTTTTTTAGGTATAAAAATTTTATTTATTAATTTAAATCATCATTTTTTCAAAAAATACAAATTTTAAAATTATAACTGATTTTATGACACTTTGAAAAGTTAATTAAGGTCCCGAAAAATTATATTATAATAATAAGAAAAAAATATTAATTTAAAAATGTATTTTATAAAAATGTATTTTTTTACATTATTATATTAATTATAATATGGTAATTAAATATTTATGACTTATAAAAATCCCAAAACATAATTTATCATTTTTAAAACATTTATTTACTTATAATAGGATATGATGATATCATATTTTTATTTATGATATGCATAAATTTTATCTATACATTCATAGTTGAGGTTACTATACAATTGGATAAATTAAAATCCTTAATGGTCACATTCTTATTCCAAATGAAAAGTTATTATTCCATTGGTATAGGTTCCTTAACTTCTAGAAATACCTATTATTAAATTATTTATTTATTTATAATCTTTTTATTATGTTATCAATATGATTTTATGTGGATTATACCATATGAAATAAATATAATAATGGAATAACCATTGGTAAAATTTTGGTTTGTTACATGTATCCTCATTCAGAATGATCAAGTTGTTTCTTCTGCATCAATTAAATTTAAAATCCAAGAGTTTAAATATAAAAATAATGAACTTGAATTTACAGTTTTAATCTTTTACTTGATGATTTGGAGAAAATTTATTTATGTTGAATGATGTCACATAAATATAAACTATAATATTTTAAAGTACATGTTATCTAAGAATACAGTGTAAATGAAGAAAATATGATGGATTAAACTACTCATTGTCTATGATTACTCAATACACTACCACCATGGAAAGTAAAATAAGGTTGTTGATTCATTAATTAGAATAGATCATGGAGTTATAACCATGATGGTGATTAAATAAGATATTAAATTCATTAATTTTGTAAATATTTATACCGAACTTTTTATCCATGGGAGACGTCATTTATTTTCCATGAAATTCCAAAACTATATTTATTGGAAAAGATTAGGAAGTCCTAGGAAGATGATAATGATTTAAAATAGATGATTAAAGTAGTGAATCATAGGAAATTGACTGAATTTATCTATAAATATGGATTGATTAATCTTATAAAAAATATTTTTGATCCATCTATACTAAAGATTATGAGGGATCTATTGGATGAAGCACATATCTGAAATTTCTATAAAAAACATAGTAGAATAAATATGTATAATGATTTAAGAGCTCATTTATTATGGTATGGTATGAAATGGTAAATGTTAGACTATATTTCTATATTCTTGGTGTGCCAGTAGGTATTTTCTGAAAGATAATATCTTGAGGGAGTCTTAAAACCTCTGCCACTAACATAATGTATGTGGGAAAATGTTAAAGTGGACTTTAACACTAGCCTTTTAATGACTCATATGAAAAATAATCCTATATTTCCCACCTTACTATGTTTTTACATTTCATAAAAGTAAGTTAAGATCCACCCCATGATCAATTTTCCTATATCGATATCAATGAAATCATGAGACTTCATGGTGTACCCCTATTAATTGAATCTAATCATGACCCATTGTTCAGATTGAAATTTTGGAAGAGTCTTCAATAAGATATCAACATCGAGATATGTCTTAGAACCACCTATCATCCACACAAAAATGGGGAGTCTGAAAGGACTATTCCGAACATAAAATATATTCTATGATCATTTTCTATTGAGTTTCAAGGTACATGGTTTTAGTATATATATCTGGTAGACTTTTTATACCATAATACCTTCGATTCAAGAATCCAGATTGAATAATTTAAAGATTTATATAGGAAGATATGTGGTAATCCAAATCATTTCGATGAAACTAAAAAATAAATCCATTAGGTAATGATTTTTTTAGGATAAAATCATGAAAATAAGGACAATTCAAAATGATATCGAATTAACTCAAGAATAATAGAAGAGTTATGCTAATAATCGAAGGAAAGACTTAAAATTTTAAGAGGGGGATAATGTATTCGTAAATTTTTCCGTGCTGAGGGGTATAATATTTGACAAAAATGGGAATTTAATAACTTGGTACATTGGAACATTTGAAATTATAGGTAAAATTGGTTTTATTACATGAAGATTGGCTATGAAACCCAACCTATCTAAAGTAAATGACTTCTTCCATGTTTCATTACTAAGGAAATACATTTTAAATCTAATACATGTACTTACATATGAGGGAATATATTTATAACTTTACTTTTTTATAATTAATAACATGAACTGATTCCTTATATTAGAGTTCATGTGTTAAATAATTAGATGACTCAATTGGTGAAAGTCTATTGGAGAAAACTAAAACTAGAGGAGGAAAAATTGGTTCCTAAAGAAGTTATGAGGATGTGTTATCCAGAGTTATTTAATATCTAAAATATATCACATTTTTTATGAAGAAATTTTTCATGGGGGATAATGTTATACTCAAGACTGTAGATAAACACTACATCTAAAAACTATTGTACAATGCACACAAAAAAGATCCTTCATTCAGGAATATATTAAATAGTTAAATTTCTAAATTCTAGAATTTATAATTGATAAGAGGATATTATTTTTGGATTAATAATATCAAAAAAAATATTTATGTGAATTCATGGTTTTTTTCTATGAAGGATTCTTGTTTAGGGTTTTTTTAAAAAATATCTTTATTTAAAATAAATTGGCTTATATATAATCATCAGGATATTAGGAAGTATTAAAAAATTATAAAACCATTTTAAAAAATAAAATTTTATTTAATAAGTAAATTTATGAATTAAAAATATAATTTTTTATTTAGAAACATATGTTTTACATTTTATAAGTCAATAATTTTTTTTTAAAAAAAATATTTTGGTCTTTCCCTTTACCTAAATTTTCACATTGTGTATTTCAGTTTTGGTTTGCATTGAATGAAACATAACTCTTATTTTTTATTAATAAAAAATTGTTGTTATGAAAATCAACATCATTAATAATTTTATTATAAACATAATTATTATTCTTTGAAACAAATTCAAAAAATAAGTTTCTATGCATTATGAGAACATATATTAAAATTAATTTTTCTAGAAATTATATATTTTATTTGATAAAATTAATTTAATATTTGAAATAATTACTTCAAATTAATTAATAAGTGCCATTTTATTTTTGTTCATAAAAATTGGTAACCAAGGTTTAAAATTTAGTTGCCAGTGTAAATGTATTCTAATGTAAAAAAAGTTTAACCAACTATAGAAGTACAAACTAATGTTAAAAAAATGTCTCTAAAATAATGTTAGTGGTGTTTATTGATAGAAAAAATTATGTCCCATATAATAGTTTTCACTTTCAAATCAACTTTTCATGTGAAATTATTTCCATATTTATATTAATAAGATATATTTATGAAATTATCTTTCCCCACCCTTATAAAAGAGGTCATACACCACCCCTATATGGCCAATCTAAAATTTGAATTCCTCCTATAACCCTACCCATTTTATTTCACCTTGAATCCTCTTTAACATTCTAATGACTCTGGTCACTACAATTTTTCCTAACCCCTTTATTTCAAAAAATAACTTTATAATAATGTTCAAATTCTCAACAAAAGTAATAACAACTCTCTAATATCTTTACTTATTTATCCTTATCATCTAGACCTATCTTTTCAATTAAAAAATTATATAATAATTAATATATATGTAATTATATTGTTTTATTTTTATGTTATAATCTTTATCCACCTTTTACCTTATAACCTTTCCCTTAGAAAAACAAAATGGCATTCTTGTGTACATGTAGATTACCACCTCTAAGAAGAAAAGAGTTTATTTTTCTCCACTTCCTTACATAGATGGTCAAAAAATATATTTAATTAACAATTATTAAATTTATAACATGATTAAGATTATAAAAATATAATTTGTTTCCTAAATTCCTCTTGTTCCATAAAAATTATTATACCATCCATGTATATGTGCAGATTTCCACTGACACATAGTGATGTATTTTTTCAGCCTCATCCGATATTGATGATTCTAATAATGAATTAAATTAATAAATATTATTTCCATTACATTATTATTTTTATGAATGTGTTATTTTAATATGTAACTTCTTTTAATATAACAACTTTATCCTGTTAAGGATTACCAATATAATCTCATCATTGATTCTATCTCATCATATCATAAATAAAACATCCAAGGAATTAAATTAAAATAATATATGTCCTTATTAAATATTTGTTCCATTTACCTTTAAGTATTTAGTAATGAGGTATTTTACCTTTGATAATAATGATTGACATCATCATTAAAAAATGCGTTCAAATAAAAAAACTACTAACAACTGATAATAAAAAGAAAAAAATTAAAGGTATTGAAAATAAAATTAATGATTATAATTCAATATTATAAATGGTAACAGATATGAATGATTTTTTAAATAGTTTATTATGATGGTTATTTTTGTAATAAATGATGATAAATAAATTTTGTGGAAGTCGAGAGTAAATGTAAGGTTTTCATCTAAAATGTCCTTCTTTCTGAATGTTTTCCACATCTTTTTGTTTATATGGTGTATATACTACATCATTAATGCATTATATCATTATTATATATTTATTAATTGTATTTAATGTTTTATTTAAATTTTTTCTTTTAATATATTTTTGATGAAATGTAATGTAAATCTTAAGATATTTTGTCCCAATTTTTCTTCATTGAGGTACATTTTGAAATTATCCATATATTCTTCTTTTTATGGTCTATATAATTCCTTATATACTCTCTTACAATTATCAATTAATAATTAATTGATTTTTATATGAATTTTCATGAACCTTCAGTCATATGTAATGATTTCCTTTAATATCAAAGTGGTAAGAGTTTTATCTTCATAATTTCACTTTGTTGACAAATTATTTGTATTCACCACTTATTTCTATTTTTAGTGTATATAAAGTCTATGTATTATTATTAATATACATATTAAAAATTTTAATAGAACTAAAAAATAATATAATGTTCTTCAACTAATGGATTTTCAATTCGATAGATAATGATATTATAAGGGGTTTTCAAACATAATATCCTTTTATTGAATTACAAGGCCTGATACAGATATTATTTATTCAATTCTTGGTTTATTCTAGCCTAATATTTTATTTTTACTATTTTCAATTTGGGAAAAATAAATTTTAATACTAATATCCTTTTTAAGGAGATTCTTTCTCATTAAATTATAGCATTGTTAAGAATAATTCCCATAATCTCAAATATAGCCTTTTTTCCATGTCCATATTTTCTCTTCCTACACATGTTATACTTTTTAAATCGAAATAAAATTATTTATTATTTTATGTGAGTATCATATTTCTCTTTATCTCTTTATAAAAGTAAGTTTAATTAACTATTTTAAGGAATTGGTTTTTAACAAAGGTATATTGGAAAATTAAAATAATTTTTACTTACCTTCATGATGGTATAGTTTATCTTTAACTAATACTTTATATATTTTATGAGGATACATTTAAGATTTTTCCTTCTAAATAATGTCTAAAAAATGTACTCTTGTCAAATTATTGATTCCATCTTTCGAATTTGACTCATAAATTTTTATATATACGATAATGTTAAAAATGTTTTTTGAAATATCCATTTAACATTTTCCCATGTGAACACGTTATTTCACTCATGATTATTTTCAATGTTTTAAAATTATTTTCCAAGTAAAAATAACTCTTAATGATTTTTAAAAGAAAATGGGAATTTCCACTTATTATTGAAGTGATTTATCCAAAGATCTTAAAAACAAATCTTTCATCTATATCAGTATCCTTAATGCTCCTCTTATTAAAATTGGGGTATACTCTAATAATAACACCACATGCTTTCACTAAATAGATTATGGTGACAGTATTCCATTTTTTAACTATATATTGTATTGACATTCATTGTGTTTATTATTCCAATTTTGATTCATAATGACTACTAAGGAAAATTGATTATGCATTGTATATATGCATGTGAGTATGAGTCTATGTGTGTGTTTGTGTGTTTGTGTGTGCAAATTTTGCAACAAATATATATTTAAATATATATTCATATATATATACACAAATATATACAAATATATATATATACCCATACTCATTTTATAAAAAATATATATTAAAATATAAATAAATTCATATATTTAAAAATATGAAATTATAATATTATATAATGTATTAATGTATATTTATATTAATATAAATTTTATTATTAATTGCCTACTAAATTATAAAAATAATATTGATAATGAATTTTTATTTTAATATGAATTTTAATTTTAAATATATATTTTATTAGTAACATTATTTTAATATATTTATTTTAAAATTTTATAAGAAAACTAAATATATATAAATGAAAACATATTATATATATTATAAATAATATAATTTGAATATATAATTTAAAAATGAACTATATTTAATGCATTTATATAGTTCATATTAATAAATTTAATTTATTTTTATATTTAATTATGTACTTTATAACATAATGTTTTTTATCTTCCACTCAACCTTCCCTGGCCTATTTCCCATCATCTTGCAAGCACCCCAACCAACCCCAACACCAAACCACCCCACTGTCCCCCATAGTCTAGCTTACTAAAATGACACCCTATCTTCTATGCCTTCAAAACATTCTTCCCCTCCCACCGTCCTACCCCTCCCCAGAGTAAATGAAAAATATAAAACATATTCTCGAAGGAAGGGGTAATCAAACCCATGCCCCACGCATCATAAAGAAACATCCAAACTTCTTATCTAAGAAAATAATACAATTAATTATATATATATATATTAAATTGCATATATAAATATAAATAAATATAAATATTTTTTTATATAGTATATTTTTAAATACATTTAAATAATACTATTCTAAATATATATATATATTGTATTTATGAATACATTTATATTTTTCTATGTGTTTATAGTTGTATATTTGTGAATTCATATTTGTACATAGATATATATATATATATATACACACAAAATTACATGTATGTATGTATGTATAGATTCTTGTTTGTATATATGCATATGTGCATTTATTTACATACAAACACACAAATTGATGTTTAATTATTAATTAGTTTAAATTATTTTTTAATTTTTAATTAATAATCAATCATTAATCATTATTAATGGATATTAATTTTTTGTTACTTATTAATTACTAAATATTTATTATTAATTTTCAATTAAACATTCTAAATATAAATTATTTAATATTAATTACTAATTAATAATAAAAAAATTATTAAAAATTAATTAAATATTAATAATTATCATTAATTTTAAAACATTTATTTGTGACTTTATGAAAAATGTGCTTGAATTGTATAAAAAATAGAATATAAAAATTATAAAATTCTTTAGAAAATACTATAAAAATATTATCTCTATAATTAAATATAATAATTAAAATTTTATTATTGATGAAATTTTTTTATCACTACTAAAAATTTAGCATTTATTGACAATTTGAAACCCACTATAAAAACACTTCTAAATGTCTTATTTGTAATGATTGAGTGAATATGAGTTTGAATAAAATAAAAGTTATATGAGATATATGTGATGTATAATAGGTAAGTGAAATAAATGAACTATATAGAGGCTTAGACATAATAGGTCAAAATATAAATAGATGAAGAAGAAGAAGAAGAAGAAGATAAATAAGGAGAAGAGAGGCCCATATCGCCACTCTATACTATATTTCCATTTTTATTATAGGCAACCAATCATTATCCTTATCCAAACTACTCTTATAGCTACTACACTACCATAATATTGATCACCATATATAAATTATTTCAATTTTATCTTGTCATCACACTCCAATATTCTCCATAACCAACTTTATAGATTGCTGCATTATTCTCACTACCACCGAGTACATTGGCAAAAAAGACATGTAATGGATCTTTTCTCTCTCCTTGATTTCACTGATAATTAGTCTTTTTAATGCATCAATTATAATCTATTAGATTCATATATAAACCTAACATTTCCATGATTTTCTTCTTGTATTGTAACAATATTTAATTGGGTATGAGAGAAAGAGGATGAATGAAGAAGTTTAGGGGTTAGAATTTTTTTATTCAGATAAGTGAAATATGAATTGAGGGAGAGTGAATGGGGGGAGGGGGTTGTGTTAATGTTGGGGGTATAAAAAATATTAATAGGTGTTTTTTTACAGAGTTTGAATAAAAATTCTCAGGGAATTACCTTAAAATAATTATTCATTAAACCATTAAAAATAAACAATTCTTTAAATACATTGAAGTTAACACTTAATATTCAAATAATTATAACACTTTAATTTTTTTTAGTTTTTTCTATTTTTATGATTATAAAAATTTTAATATATATTTTGATGTTTTTTTTATTTTTTCATTTATATATATATTTTATTAGATAAGGCTTGAATATAGAAGAATTGTAGAAAAATCATTTTTATATTACATGAAATCACATTAGAATATTGGATCTATGATGTTTTTGTGTTTTTATGATTAAAGTATTCTTAATAATTTTTTTTTTTCAAGAGTTAATCAAAAAAATTAGTATAATAAAATAATAATATTTCATTTAAAAGAAATATAATGTGCTATAATAACCATAGGCGTGGAAAGTAAGAGATTAGTCCAGAAATCCAACCTCCCACTTAAAGCATCTCATTTAACATGTATGAAAATATTACAATTATAAAATTACTATTATGTTTATGTGAATGTTTCCATAAATTATGTATCATTAAAATAAACATATTTAATACCTATAGGCCATTTAAAAAATATATAATTCTTTTTTTTGGAGAATATAGATTTTTAAATTAAATGATCAAGGATCATGTATTACAAGATAATTTATCCAAGAAGTAAAACCGAACTAGAAAAAATGTGGATTCATCCATATAACCATTAGTTTATAAATATTTATCTTCTTAAATTAATTCTCTTTTATTTAAATAGAACATTCATGTAGAGAGGAATTTGAAAAGGGAGCATATTTTCAAACCCAATAATCCAAAAGACTAGAGACCATTCTTCGGTGTGTGGATCATGTTAACATTAGTGGGGTATTTTGATTCCCTAATGATATATTTACATACTCTTTATATATTGAACATAAATACCTCAAAAATAACTTGGTCTACTATAATCGGTGGATCCCAATGATGGAGGAAATTTTCTGGCATTCTGTAACCATCTATCCAAGGGTGTAACTCAACACTACACAAATACTGAGTAATCCTCCTCCATAAGTCAACACATACAAATTTATCTTCATCATAACCAATGGGGGATGGTTCCATACAATACTACATGAATGTGAATCTTAAATCTAATTCATTATCTCATTTTTATTCCAAATTTCCAATGAAGAAGCAACTCTTTCAATCTAGAAGGATGTTTTCTTCCACATATGGTCAAAGGCTAAATCATTTCTTATTTCCTAGATAATATAGGTAATGTTTTAAAGAAAATATAATATCTTAGTATAAAGAGAGGATGAACACTACAACTGAAGCACTACAAAACCATTTTACATGTGTAGAAAATGATCAGTGTTTGAATCCCACACAAGCTAGATAACGCTAGCGCCAGAGCAGAAGATAATTTCATGTGATAAAGAATATTGATCAGCCATGAACTTGGGAGAAATTGAATCATTATATGTGTGATTTAACAATAGAAAATACTCAATGGGGATGATTCCATCATATATTTTCCACAAATAATAACAGACCTTTGGAGGAAAATCAAAACACCCTTGTTTCTTCTATAACACATGCTCCTTCGAGATTCATGTCCTAAGGATCATCTATAAGATTATTTAACATAATAAGTTTTGAATTTATCTATAAACTATAAAATATTATACTGACACATTTCCAAAAAAAATAGATGCTAAAAATTATTCTTCAATATCTCTCATTAAACAAACCATCTAATTTTTCATAACATCAACTGTTACCTAAACTATCCAATATGGAGTGTACTATTTCATCTTCTGGCCCAGAAACTAGAAACGAGGATACCTTCATCCCTTAAGAGTAGACCATACAAGTATCCCTCTATATTTTGACCATGGATCCATATCAGATTCACAAGTAGATTCTCCCATGATGAAGTTAATGTGACCTCCATAAACTTCTCTAAAAAAGATTTTATAGGGGGCCAACGAAGAACCAAATTAATCGGATTAAGGGTAATATTTTTACTCAAGGATTAAATCACACAGAGAACCAGGGTGTTACCACATACTCCATCCATTAATAACTAGTAACTCATCGTTAATGTGTCACAAATCCAGAAAGCCCATTCCTTTGAAATCCTTATGGGTACACATCTTGTTCGAGGACAATGAAGGAATTTTATTTCAACCGCTATTAACCCCCACCAGAAGATGGTGAGGGAGGAGTAGATATCATTAAAAAAAGTGAGGTTGGTTAAATATGGACATAACATAGATCAAGATAGCTTGTTCTACTATCTTTATTAGAGTATATTTCCTATATTTATGGGTCTTCTTAAAGGAACATAACTAAAAAAATTTTAAACACTTTCAAGGATACTATACCAAAATCCCTTTTAGAATGTTGAACTACCATGGGAATTGTAGAGACCCAAAGCTTGACGTACATGGACATTACATTACTTTTGCAGAATACTTAATACATAATGAAAATAGACACACAATGACCGTAATAGTTTAGTGTCTTTGGAAACTCAGAAAATAATCATCTAATCATGGTGAAAGATCTTCAACATCTACCATAAAGATCTTCCCCTTTAGTTTTTTTACCTAAAACCGTTATTTGAATCCTGGTGAAAAGAAAACATATAAAGGGTGAGCTCAAATGCTCAGTAAGTATAATCATAGAGAAGATAAAACAATCCATAAACATTTTAATGAAAAAACTTGAACATAAAATCTAAACATCAAAATCATGATCAACGACATAAATCTTGGAAGTACACAAGGCATAGATCATAAAGGAACATTAGTCATGATAAACTAGAATGGTAATAGAATATGTAATTGTGTAATTCATTAATCACATGTTATGATTTCCATAGTAGCCAAGGAATTGCAGCCAAGACCATCTTAGTGGACAAAGTCCCATTCTGAATCGAGTTCACTCCACGTTCAAGTCCTGTAACACTGAACCGGATTAACTTACCATTCCAGCCATGTCTATCTGATGAGATATAAATCTTTACCCAATGCATTGTAGAGAGATATAGGTCTCACCCATCTCATAATGAAATCATTCTTACTTGTGCCACAACATAAACATAAATCATTCATCACAACCCAAAGAATAAAATGGGTTTCATAAACATCATTCAATCATAACATAATCCATATAAAAAAATGGATATCATTTTATCATAAGAAAAGTAAAACCATGTAAATCATAGATACAATATACTTGAAACATACACATATGAAATAATGTCATCTTAGATGGAAAATGGTTTTTATAAAACACTTGAAATGAATTCTTGAGGAAAATATCCTTTCTTCTTCAAAATAATTTTCCTTTCACAAAATGACATGAAATATTAAAAGAAAAGTATTTTGTTGAAAATAATCATAAACTTTTGTATAGGAAACATCATTGAAATAAGTCATTATAAATCTGTAAAAATCCATTCACGCCATATAAGTTGAAAATAACATTCTTCTCCTACTTTTGTCAGAAAAGTCAAAAAGTTACTCGTATGGTAAACAAAAGAATGATTCCTTCCATAATACAAAGTAAAATTAAAAGAGTGGTAAATATGACATTAAACATACATGGAAGAATATTAAACACTTTATGAAAAACATTTTATGGTCATGGATGAAAAATATAACCCCAGTAAATACTTATGTATAAGAAATCTCGGATAAAAATGAGATTGGAAAAATTATCCCTTACCTTATGTCTAATATGCTTTGTATGTATCAGAACCTCCTGTATATTGATTTAAATAATTTCATTGACTTATTACAGAATCATATTCATTGTTATGATATCATATATGGTTTACTTATGACTTTATATTACCCGTTCTTTTGAAAATTCGATGTAAAAGCAGTGATTTGGGTAAAATCGTTTCATTTATTGTATGTGTTTCGACTTTTTGTTCTTGATATTATTACTTATATCCTGATTTACTTAATTACAGAGTGTAAAAAATGATTTATATATAATATATATTCATCATATAAATATATATATGATATATCGATAAATGGAATAAAATACACCGTTCATGGAGATGGTAGGCCGTACGTACGCATGAACGATGTTTTGCTTTCCTTATTGAATTGAATGGAATTAAGTACATGAAATACACATATATATATACATAAATCCAGTATCATTATTATGTCATATATTTCATTATTATTCATTATATATACTTTATAATCATTCATGAATGGTTAACATGGAGAATGAATCTCATCGGGTCGTGGAGACGGTATTCCGTACGTACGCACGAGCGATGGTATCATTCCCGTGATCGTGGAATTGTATTGAAGAGTATGTATAATATTTAAGAATCAATATCACTTTACAATAATCATATAACTATTTATTTACACCATTATACCCATCCAAGTAAGGTGGTGGTCGAAAACTGATTACACCACGGCGTGGAGACAGTATTCTGTACGTACGCAAGCGCAGTGATTTCGTTTTCCGTAGGATGGATAGAAGGTGAAATAAGGTTGTCTCATATTTATAATAATATATCAATATATAATTAATACTTATGTTATTACTTTATAATGAGACAACTAAATAATAATAAGTAGAAGAAGAAAGAAACTTGAGAGAATCGGAAGAAGAGATTACCTCTTCTTCGACGTACCTCCTTTAAGCTTCCTCTTATGGAAGTAGAGTTGGTCTTTTGAGAAGACCAGAACCTCTAGAATGTTTATAGGTAAGTGGAGAAGAGAAATGGTCCTGTTTTGGCCAAGCTTCAAGGCTCAAAATGGTGTAAAGAGTAGAGGTAAGGGGTTCCCTTTTTATAAGGGAGGAGAGGGGCACCTTTGGAAAAACATAAAATTTTATTTTATAATAAAGTCATATTCGGTTTATAATAGCTCAAAATTGATTTATATTGAATCTAAAGTGGGGATGGGTCGAAATAATCTCAACCAATAGATTTTATACAAGTTCAGGTTACAATTTTAACCTTATCATTTAGATTTAACTCTAAGTTATATAATTTAACTTTTACTGTGTCTTCTTGTTTTCTTACCCTATATGGTTAATAATATTACTATAACAGGCCAAAAAAAACCCCAAGTGGTTCATTATTAATATATATATCTTTATATAAGTCATTTTGTCAAGACTTAGATTTTTAGGAATAAAATGACAAGTAATAATATAATATTTGTTTTAAAAACTATTTTATATCAATTTTGACACTATTTGGTAATTTATTTTGGTAAAAATCATAACAACCTGATTAGTTAGAAAAAAGTTAATTAAATAAATTATAACATGTCATATTAACCCAAAAAATTATTTTAATTCATAAAAGTATCAAATTACATTTATTTGGGTATTTATAATATTAATTATTTTAATATTTCATTATTTAGTTCATTACTGCATCACCATTGTGTCATAAATAACATAAATTATTTAATCTCGAAAAATTATAAATAAATTAACATTAGGTATGAAATATTTTTATCTTTCTAATTAATATTTATAGTCTAATTTATCTTATGTATATCCCTATATTAAAAATGAATTAGTTGTTAAACTTTGATTTTAACTATTTTAACCCTTCTTTAAATAAATTAATAATAAATGTCCTAAACTAATCCAAGTGGACCTAAATGGTCATATTTTATTCTTATGGTTTTTTGGTCGAATTAAACTTATCCAATATAATTAGTACATGTGTTAGGGTAATAATAATATCATTTCGACCCTTAATTACCCTATTTACTTTTAACCGTGGTAAATAAAAGTAAAAAGATACTATTCACCAAAAATTATTTTCATCTCATTGAACCACATTTTAGTCCTTGATATTAACCGTTTCTCTCGGATCTTCGAAATTCCACTCATAGAAGCGTTAAAATTACGTTTTATGTGAATTTCCAAATTCTCCTAGGAGGTGGGTAAAAGACGGTGAAAAGTTCAATAAAATTTTTATAAAACTAAAATTATTATAAAATGACTCCAATGAATTAAATTTAAATTATATAGATATTATGTATAAATTTAGACCTAAAATAAATTTAAATAAAATAAATAATTATTTAAATAAAAAGTCAGTTTTTAAATAGTAACCCAGTGTTTTCACTATTCATCAAAAATTGAATGTTTTCGAAAAAATACCAAAAATTCACCCTAGTCTAATTTCGATATTCCGAATCCAAAAATGAATTCCATTTCGAAAGGTAAAATTTATAAAATTTTAAAATTTGGGTATTACTATTCATAACAACTAGTTTATATAACATATCGTTGTTTAGTGAAACTCGGTATTGTGTACAACACACTCTATCGTGGAAGGTAACGATTGTGTGTAATGCAAGACAAGTCAGGGATATGTGTAGTTCAATCTCCTTTTGGTGTAGTGTACAACACAAGAAATAAATAAAATTAGAAATAATATTTTTCATAAAATCTCGGGGTGTTACATTCTACCCCCCTTAAAATAAATTTCACCCTCGAAATTCGTCAAGGTTATAAATGGTTTACTACTCAAAAGTTTCTTTAATATAAATCAACATCGTAAAAAGGAATACCAAAACCAATCTATAAAAACTAAAGTATGAAACTTAATGGTTACCCAAATTAACTAAACACTGGGTTTCCACATAGGAGAACATAGGTGAAAATATGGATATGGAAGAGAAATCTAACCATCATGTTTTGATGCATAGTGGTAGAGAACATAGCTATGAAAAAGACAAAAATCAAAAAGCCATAGATTTTTGATGATCTAAGGTACCATATGATTCATCGGATATAAGGGCACTAGGATGACATTTTTGGTTTTCAAGATCATTTCCCTAAAGTTGAAGAAATTGGAATTAGAAGAAATACTTTCTTGATTTTGGTACAGTCTCAACGTTGGTCATTCCTTGGAAAATTTCCACTACATCTCTTAAAGAAATGAATTTGAATTTGTCATTCATTATGTGTTAGCAGATCATGTGATAGAATGATGATTCATTCCATCTGTCTCAATCAAAAGGTTAGAAAAAGTTTTCAAAAATACATAATGCCATCTATAGTGAGATTAATCATATATGGTTCCTAAAATGGACTTATACTTCATATATCATATTGCTTAATATAATAAAACTGGTTTCTACTAAATAGGTACTTCCTATAGGCCAGTGGTAGGCAATAAAGGCCTTTCACACTTCAGTTTTGGGTTCGATTCCCACAGCCTTGTCCGACGCGACGGGTTGTCGCCTGTCCTGCAGGTTGTCCTTTTTCTAAAACTATACTATTATAACATTCCAGAAATAATATCTAAAAAAGAGTTCTATAGTTAAATAATACTATCTTATGTCCAACAAAATCTATTCAAATCTTTAGACTTATCCAAAATACATTGTCCAATCTCATAGTAAAATGAAAACAATTACTAGAAAGGTCATATAACAAGCATGTAAATACCGTCATTTATCCCCCATATATCATAAGATATATCTTGCTGGTCACATTACAAACATGTGAATACCTTAATAATGTATTCTCTTGAAAAATAAATACCCATTGAACTTTAGTAAAACATGAATGCTTTCAAAAGTTAACTCTTTCCACATACCAAAATCCCAAAAATTCTATGTACTCAAACCAGGATATCACTTTATCCTTATATGAATCATGAGCTCATGAATACTATCAAACATATTATTTTATCCTTATCCCTTTATTATGTGCATATCATCTACTTTCCAAAATATTTTAATCACTTTTCATGGTTACCGTTACCATATAATTATTGAAAACCAATACATAAATATTCCAAAATTCCACGATACCATAAATGAGGTTCCATGATACTATTTTGAAATCCCATTACATAAACACTTAATCATTACACAAAATAATTTTCATACTCAACATCAAAAATAGTGATCTCATGTGACTTCCCTTTATCCTTTTCCTTAAGAGGTTGCTCACATTGATCATCATTAACCCTTGGATTAGGGCATTGATTAGCATAATGCCCCATTTCCTAACACATGAAGCATTGAAGCGCTGGTGGTGCGTTCTCTGCAGTCTTTTATTTATTGACATCATTTACAACCCTTTTTCCATTACTTCGACACTCAGATTCTTAATGACCTTCTTTTCCACACTTAAAACATTTTCTAGTCCCTTTAAGACAATCTCCACCATGCTTCTTTCCACACTTTGAGAATAATGAAACATTCATCTTCTTTTCACCATTATTCTGAGATTTCTCCTTAAACTCCATCTTTCATTTCTTATTAAAACCATGAGATGGATATGTTACACCAAATTCCAGTTCTACCTTGACATCACAACACACAATTTATTCATAGCTACTGAAGTCTCTTATAGCTAATGCCCTTTGAAAACTTGGTTTTAAGCAACTGGAAAATCGATCAACTTTACTTTCAGGTTGGATGATAAAGCCAGATGCATACCTTGGAAGTCTTGTAAAATCGCTTTTTATATACCAACTGATTCATCATCCTTCTTCTTAAGCTCAAGAAACTCCTTTTCCATCTTTTTTCAAAGAATACGAGGGAAGTACTTACTGAAAACAAGTTAGTGAACCCATCCCATTCCATGGATTCAATTTCAGCTTGGGGCCTTGTATTCTTAACATAATCCATATAAAACAAATCGATATCATTTCATCATAAGAAAAGTGAAAACATTTAAATCATAGAGACATTATACTTGAAACATACACATATGAAATAATTTTATCTTAGATGTAAAATGGTTTTGATAAAACACTTGAAATGAATTCTTGAGGAAAATATCCTTTCTTCTTCAAAATCATTTTCCTTTCACAAAATTCCATGAAATCTTAAAAGAGAAGTATTTTGTTGAAAATATTCATAAAATAATGTATAGGAAACATCATTAAAATAAGTCGTTATGAAGCTATAAAAATCCATTCACGCCGTATAAGTTAAAAATAACATTCTTCTCGTACTTTTGTTGGAAAAGTCAAAAAGTTCCTCGTATGGTAAACAAAAGAAAGATTCCTTCCATAACACAAATTAAAAGTCAAATAGGGGTAAAAATTACATTAAAAATACATGGAATAATATTAAAAACTTTATGAAAAACATTTTATGGGAATGGATGAATAATATAACCCCAGTAAATACTTACGTATAAGCAATCTCGGATAAAAATGAGATTGGAATAATTATCTCTTACCTTATGTCTGATATGTTTTCTATGTATCCGAACCTCCTGTATAATGATTTAAATAATGTCATTGACTTATTACAGAATCATATTCATTGTTATGATATCATATATGGTTTACTTATGACTTTATATTACCCGTTCTTTTGTAAATTCGATGTAAAAGCAGCGATTTGGGTAAAATCGTTTCATTTATTGTACGTGTTTTAACTTGTTGTTCTTGATATTATTACTTATATCCTTATTTACATAATTACAGAATGTAAAACATGATTTATATATAATATATATTCAGAATATACATATATATATGATATATTGATAAATGGAATGAAATACACCGTTCATGGAGACGGTAGGTCGTACGTACTCATGAACGCTGTTTTCGTTTCCTTATTGAATTCAATGGAATTATGTAGATGAAATACACATATATATACATAAATCCAGTGTCATTATTATTTCATATATTTCATTATTATTCATTATATATACTTTATAATCATTCAGGAATGGTTAACATGGAGAATGAATATCATCGCGTCGTGGAGACGGTATTCCGTACATACGCACGAGCGATGGTATCATTCCCATGATCATGGAATTTTATTGAAGTGTATGTATAATATTTCAGAATAAATATCACTTTAAAATAATAATATATAGTTATTTATTTACACCATTATACCTATCCAAGTAAGGTGGTGGTTGAAAACAGATTACACCACGACGTGGAGACGGTATTCCGTACGTATGCACGCGCGGTGATTTCGTTTTCCGTAGGATGGATAAAAGGTGAAATAAGGCTATATCATATTTATAATAACATATAAAGATATAAGTAATACTGATTTTATTACTTTATAATGAGGAAAATAAAGAAGAATAAGTAGAAGTAGAAAGAAACTCGAGAGAATCGGAAGAAGAGATTACCTCTTCTTCGACGCACCTCCTTTAAGCTTCCTCTTATGGAAGTAGAGTTTGTCTTTTGAGAAGACCAAAACCTCAAGAATGTTTCTAGGGAAGTGGAGAAGATAAATGGGAAGGGGTTGGCCGAGCTTCAAGGCTCAAAATGGTGTGAAGAGAAAAGGGAAGGGGTGCCCTTTTTATAAGGAAGGAGAGGGGCACCTTTAGAAAAACATAAAATATTATTTTATAATAAAGTCATATTCGGTTTATAATATCTCCAAATTGATTTATTTATAATATAAAGTGCTTATGGGTATAAATCCTCTCAAAAAATATATTTTATACAAGTTTAGGTTACAATTTTAACCTTATCATTTATATTTAACTCTAAGTTATATAATTTAACTTTTACCGTGTCTTCTTGTTTTCTTACACTATATGGTTAATAAACTTACTATAACAAGCCAAAAGAACCCCAAGTGGTTAATTAATAATATATATATCATTATCTAAGTCATTTGGCCAAAACTTAGATTTTTTGGAATAAAATAACAATTAATAATATAATATTTTATTTAAAAACTATTTTATGTCAATTTTGACACTATTTGGTAATTGATTTTTGTAAAAATCATAACAGCATGATTAGTTCAAAAAAAAATTAATTTAATCATTAATAACATGTAATATTAACCTATAAAATTAGTGTAATTCATAAAAGTCTCAAATTACATTTATTTGGGTATTTATAATATCAATTATTTTAATATTTCATTATTTACGTAATTACTGCATCACCATTGTGTCATAAATAAAATAAATTATTTAATGTTGAAAAATTATAAATGAAATACCATTTTGTATGAAATATTTTTATCTTTATAAATAATATTCATAGTCTAATTTATTATATGTATAATCCTATATTAAAAATGAATTAGTTATTAAACTTTGATTTTGACTATTTTAACCCTTCTTTAAATAAATTAATAATAAATGTCCTAATCTAATCCAAGTGGACCTAAATGGTCATATATTATTCCTAAGGTTGTTTTTGGTCGAATTACACTTATCCAATAGAATTAAGACATGTTTTATGGATTTTTACCCTTAATTACCCTATTTACTTTTAAACGTGGTAAATAAAAGTAAAATGGTACTATTCACCAAAAAATATTTTCATCTCATTGAACCACATTTTAGTCCTTGATATTAACCGTGTCTCTTGGATTTTATAAATTCCACTTACAAAAGCAATAAAATTATGTTTTATGTGAATTTCCAAATTCTCCTAAGAGGTGGGTAAAAGACGGTGAAAAGTTCAATAAAATTTTTATATATCTAAAATTATTATAAAATGACTCCAATTAATTAAATTGAACTTATATAGGTATTGTGTATCAATTTTGACCTAAAATAAATTTAAATAAAATAAATAATTATTTAAATAAAAAATGGGTTTTTAAATAGTAACCCAGTGTTTTCACTATTCATCAAAAATTGAATGTTTTCAAAAAAATACCAAAAATTCACCCTAGGATAATTTCGATATTCCGAATACAAAAATGAATTCCATTTTAAAAGTTAAAATTTATAAAATTTTATAAAGTGGGTAGTACTATTCACAACGGTTAGTTTATATAACATATCATTGTTTAGTGAAACTCGGTATTGCGTACAACACACGCTATCGTGGAAGGTCATGATTGCATATAATTCAAGCCAAGTCAGGGATGCATGTAGTGAAAGCTCCTTTTGGTGTAGCATATAACACAAGACATCAATAAAATTAAAAAGAATAATTTTCATAAAATCTCAGTGTGTTATAGGAATCCCATGGTATTTGTTATGCCCCTCACCAAATTGAATACAATATGTTCTATTAAGTTATTCCTTCCTAATTGAAAGAACAACAAAACTATTTTTTTATTTGGAATGGTTAAAATATTGTTCTCATTCCATCTTGTATAAGAGAATCAAGTAATAAATATATTTTAATTATTCAAGAGTGGAAATTGAAAAAGAAATGTATCCACAGAAAAAACTAATGGGAAATGGGTGGTATTCATCACCACAGTTTTATCTCATAAATCATGTTGTCATTTTCTACAACTAAAATATTATTATAGATCATGTCATCCACCATAATAAAATAGAAAAGATAAACATGATCCCTTTGATGAAGATCTCTAGTTGGGGAAGTTTTTTGGGAGAGGGAGCTATTTATTTTAATCCTTAATGAGACAAAATAAAAAACATTTCATGATGAAATCCATCCATTTTGGAATAGAATAACATTTTTAGCATAACATACTAGACAAGGGGTCATTCTCCATTTTATATTCCTTTTTAATATCCATATTTCATTCCACAATACAAATTTTTACAACTGGGCATGTTTTCATTAAGTGAAAGACTTAATGGGAGATAATGGAATTATCTGATACGAGCCTTTTGGGGGAAAATTACTTTAACTTTTATGAAATAGTTGAATGATTCTATGAAGGAATGTGATTAATCCAAAAAATAGAAAAAAATTTAGATAACATTGCATCAACTGATGGGGATAATGTCCTAGACTAAGGAGGGTTTCATGATCTTAGGGATCATTTTAGTAATGGTTTCATTCAGTGTATAAAATTTATCCTAAACCAATATATATTTCATGGGGCATGAAATATTACTCTCAAAAATATGTTATAAATTTTTAAAATATATGGCTTGGAACCCATCTAGTCCAGGTACATTCCTATAGTGGGTTTTTTGAGAGACAAAAAATTTCCTCATCATAAAATTCATGTGTAAGATAAAGTTTCACTATCCCCATAACCAATTTTTTAGTACATGAAGTAATTTTGAGCTAAATAATAGAATCCCCATCTCTATAAATCTCTTGGTAGAAAATCATAATCATATTATTGATCCCTATATCCTTCAGTTTATTTTCAATAACATCATAATGAGAATTTGGTTTGTGGAACATGGGGTCTCTTCTATATTTCAAACTTTTTACTAGATTTTTTATATTACTTACCATATCAAGAATCAAAACCTTCCAATATGAATGTATTACATCTTTTCATTCCTTAACATTTTCCCAAAAGGTTTCAAATCTGATGATTCATTAATATCATGGCTTTAGTTGTCTCTTAGAAAGGTTAATGAGGATAGGTAAATGGTTTGAGGAAGTAGGAGCAAGGTGAGAATCATATAATAAGATGAAAAGGTTTTTCCATTCACATGGCCCCAAGAATCTATCCAAACACTATTAAATGAGAGTATTTTCAATATTCTCATGGAATAACATGTGAATGTTTTTTGAATAATCTAGACTTATAGGGCCTGTAAAGTGGGTCACATTCTAAAACTCCATTTTTTAAATTTTTTTCCTATTATCACCCCATATCTTTTCATCTTTGAACAAAATTTCATTAAATTTTCCAATGAAAAAGGAGAGTTTTAGTTAAGCCCTCCTATAGGGACTTAATAAATTAAAACAACTCTCAATTATACCTATGGGAGGGTCATCCATAAAATCAAAAAAATAATATAACAACCAATGTAATTATAGAATAAATAATTTTATATTTATTATTACTAATTATTCAGTTATTTTAGTTTTAAAAATATTGAGTAATTTAAAATGAAAAAGTTAATAATTTTATCTATACTTTTTTCTTATAATGCTTTATTTAAAATAGTAATTTATAAATTATATAAATCTAATTTCACAAAATTACTGATATTTTTGAAATATGTAAACCAAAATTATCTTAGGGTGAATTTTTTTGGATCTTTATGAGAAGTTTCAGCTTTTGGATCAATAGTGAAAAATACTGAATTTTAGTTAAATGTTACCTTTTCATTTTAATAATTTAAAAAGTTAAATTATATTTTTTATTTTTTTAATATTAAATTATTTAAATTATACATACATTTATTCAATTTAGTTCATTTTAATGAATTTATTTTTTAATTTTGATATATAACATTTTAATCTTTTAAACGTTTTCTCTTTAAAAATATGATGTCTTGCCACATCTGCGAGATTAATTTTAAATTAATTTGTTCAAATTCTTTGAATTGAATTTCAAAAAATGGAATCCATATTTATATTCATAATATTTCATAATTTATAATAATTTCAACATAATTTTTGACCAAAATTAATAGTGTAAATAGTAAAAGTCAATTATCGTGGTTAAGGTAAAAATATGTTCTCCATGAGGCTAAATTAAAAGGTTAAGGTAAAAATCACCTATAAGTTTTTATAAAAACTATTAAATTAACATATTTAGAAAATTATTCCTCCTAGTTTCTATAATTTTCAATTACATACCCTTGTGACATATTATGATAATGGGTAGAATTCTCTCTTTCAAAAATTTGTTTGTTTTCCTCTCACCCCACTTATAAAAGGACACCCATCCCCTCCTATATTAACACATTAAAAACCAATTGGTTCTACCATGAATGAAAAAAATAAATTATACACTCCCCTACTCACATCCTATAATCCCTACTTCGTGATTAAATCCATTAAATTAATTCTTTTTGTGCAAACCGAAAGGAGTTTCCCAAAGAAGAGGTAACGTTCATCAATGAGTGTTTTTGTTTCATTTCTTTATCCAACCCCTTAAATTATTCTTATAACATTATTTAATAATAAGAAAAGTATCATAAATATATCGATATGTTTTTATGTTAATGTTATGACCTATAAACACACACAAATCATTCAAATGGGTTATTAAATTGACATTCATGTTTATAGTGGACTACTGCCTCGCAAACTAATGTCTTTCATTTTTCAATTACCACCTATCAAGAATGATAATAATGATGGATATAATTTTTTTATATATTATTTATAAAATAATTATTCCTATAGATTCATTATATAATATATTCCATTTTTTACATTATATATCAATGGAGATATGATAATGTCGCTCGTGTGTATGGTGGACTACAACCTCGCAAAGTAATGTGTAGCGTTTGTCACTAACGTGTTACATGGAAGGTAATAAGGGTAAAAATAATTAATATATATGATATTAATTATATAATTATAATATTCATGGCATAATTATCTTTCTAAAAATATAATATATCTTTTTTTTCTTACCTTTTCAAACAATGAAAAAGTGATAACCACATTTGTGGGCATGTGGCTAATCACATCCCTGAAGTGATGTGATTCCTTTTTTCATCACCAAGTCATGATAATTTTACATTTAAGTACATATAATTAAATATTATTTTATTTATTCTATACTTATCTTTCATTTATGATTAAATATTTATTACATTCTTTCCAAAATGATCATTGAAAAATGGAAAGGTTACTCATGCGTACGTACAACCTACCATGCCCATGATCATATCATTTGTTCATTTTTCATAAACATATTTTAAAAATAATTTTAAAAGAATAATTTAGGATAAAATATTAAAATTATTTCATGATTATTATTATTGATATGTTTAAATAATGACCTCTTTTATAGTATTCAACCTACTTAAGCTGTTTTTGACACACAATCCAAATATGGTCAAAACATCAGACTTAAACTTAATTAATCATGTAAATGTATATAACATGTTAATAAGTGAAATAAAAATAATAATAAACTTTAAAAATTTTCTAAATCAATTAAATAATTAACATATGTTTATTGTTTAGATAAATAATGGAACATGTGACAAGTCATATTCCAGGTAATGGACTTCATCTCAATATCCTTTCATTGAGACATATTTTGATGTTATACACTTATACTATTTTATAAGGTGTATATAAATCCCCATTGACATGTTATATTAATAAATTATCTATTATTATAATATTTATAGTTTTTTTAATGTTAATATATCATAGTCATTTTGACTCAATTATTCCCAAGGTGATAACAGGCTTCTCTTTAAAAGAAAAAAATATATTTTAATTTTTTCCTTCCAACTCTTCCCTTTTCATGTCCATATTTGTATAATTTTTTTATTAATGTTTTAATGGACACAAAAGAGTTATAACAATATTTTACACATCTTTTTTTACTTTTATTATAAATGTTTTTCAAAATTATTCTTTTTTACTTGTTTCTGATGAATTGTTTGGAAAAATGACAATAGGGATGTTCAATTATTAATGTATATAGTAAAAAAAAATTTGTCTTCATGACCGTTATTTGATTTGATTATTTGTATACAATATTTCATATTATTTTAAAATAAAAAAACATTTTAAATTTATTTAGGGTATTTTTTTATTTAAATAGTTTTTTCAAAATAAAAAGGGAATTTTCTAAAATAGGTTTTTAAAAAGGAAAGTGTATTTTGATTTCCAAAAAAAGTGATTTTCATAAGAGTTTAAAATAGTGTTCCTAATGTTTTATGTTGAAAAAATTAAATGAATAAAAATGGTTTATTCATGATATATAACATTAGAATTATATGGTGGGGTTTCCAAAATATCACTTACTGAACCCATTATAGCTTATATAAGGGTCTAGCCCAGATTACATTGGGTGATACCATTATAGTATATATGAAGGGGTGGCCTAGATAGTGTTGGGTGATTCCGTTACATCATAAATGATGGGTTAACCTAGATATCACTCTAAAACATTTTTTAATGAAAATATTGGATGTCGAATTTATGGTTATTTCAATTAGAAGGCTTTTAAGAGGGTTTTATTTGATTTTATAAGTCATCAAAAAGGGGTTTTAATTTCTTTCTATGGGTTTTAATTATTTTATTTGAGAAAAAATGTGTGTGTGTTTTTCTTTTGAAAATATGTTAATTTATATTCTCAAATAATATTTAAGATAATGCAATTAATTTTATGAGTTTTCATGTTTTCACTTGACTAATGGGTTTCCTCCTTTTATGTATCCCTTACTAATCTTTTTCTACTCATCCCATTTTTTTAAATTTTTTCATAGGATTTAAACATGGGTAAGGGAAGTGAAGATTCCATCTTGAATGTCATGAAGATTGCATGAAATAAAATCATGGAATGTTTTAAAATTTAATATGGTGGAAAAAATGGATGCTAAATGTAAGTTAAAACTTTTTATTAAATGGTTCTGCAATGTATGAGTTATGACCTAATTCTCAAAAATTATAAAATAGAAAAGATCCTCAATGTTAAAGAAAGTAAATTCTTACCATAAAACGCAAGATTATGTAAAATCTATGGTTGGTTCCATAAATTTGGTATAATATGATGGTTTAGAAAACCATATAGGTTAGGATAATGTTAATAACATTCTGAAGAATAATTTTACATTATAGTTAAGTTAAAATGAAATAGAATTTAAAGATTACCATGTTTCTTTATAAAAACAAATTTAGTTTAGAATGGTTTTCCATGTTTGAAATAGGCAATATGTAGAGAGAATGAATCATGGGGAAAATATCCTTCCAAATTAACATACCAATATGGAAGAATAATAATGTAATAGGTTATTATAGTGATGGATCTGTTGACACAATATATAAATTGCGGTGGTATCCATGCTAGGTTGGAATATGATCTATCATAAGGGAACATGTCTATTGAAGATAATTTCATGAGGAAACATTACCCATCATTTAGTGGATCAACTATCCTCGTGGTAGATGAAGGATGGATTAATTCCCTATAGAAGATATTTGACATCATGTTAATTTTATAATGTCAATAGGTAACTCTTTATTTTATCATTTTGAAGGTGAAGCTAATCGATGGGGGTCCTTGGTTTAGAATACAAAATAGAAATATGATCTTGGTGCCATGTAGTGGTAAATATTCTGGGATCTTTTACTTGAAAAATATTTCTCTAAAGTTGTTCAACTCCAAATGGAAAAACAATTCATATAATTGAGGTAAAGAGATGAAGATTTTTTAGCTTCATATCAATAAAAATTCACAAGATTGTCTTGGTAAATTCCAAAGTTTATTTTTGACACTAATATTAAAATAAATCTGTTTTACTTAGGGTTGAAACCATTCCTATGAATACTTTTTTTCTCATGATAATTTATAAGTTATGAGAAAGTGTTATGTTGGACTGGGGAAGTTGAGATGGAGTTTTTTGGAATGTATTTTCCTTCAGATGACAACATTATGAAAAGTTCATGGAGGCAGGAAATAGAGAAATGATAATCTAATAAGTCAAGAGGAAATCCCTCATAATGTTCCATGTGTGTAATAATAAATTTCAAGGAATGTTTGATAAGATATGGGAAGTTTTTCTAGTGTGGATAGTTTGGTTATAGAGCTCATGACTATAAAAGAAAGTGTCTGACCAACAATAGAATGTGGTAACTAAAATTTGTCCAATGATGAGTTGTTTTAGTTACAAAGAGTTGTATCATCATGCTAATATGTGTTTGAAGATAGTTTAACAAGATGAAAATATTCTTGATTGGAAATATAATTCAATAGAAAATTAATTTTCTACCACCATAGTTGATGTTGGGACTTTGAATGAAGTGTTGATAGGTTTGTTAATTGTGCATTCGAATTATCCCAAAATCCTTTCTAACTCTCGATCTTTATATTTTTTAATTTAGGATAAATTTTCGTATAAATTAGGAATATCACCCCATGAATGTAAGATATAACTTTAGGTTAAAACTCTTACTGTAATTATTAAAGAAAAAAAATTTATTGGAATAATCCTATTATTATTAGTGGGGTGGTCTTTCTAAGAAATATTCTTGTACTATCCATAGTAAATTTTGATATCATTTTTTGTATGGATTGGATTTTAGTATATATTTATAAGAAAAATAATAGATATAATTATGTTGTGTTCAATGATTTCATGCCTTTGATATGTTACCAATATTCTTATAAATTTATTAGAAATGACAGTGAAAGATGTTGAGAACATATTTTTGAAAATAAAAAAACTGTTCAAATTAGGGATGTGCCTATAGTAATTGAATACAAGGATTTATTTCTTGATGATTTGTCTAGTGTTATTCCTAACCATGAGGTTCATTTTATTTTGACTTAGTGTCTAATGTTTTTCATATTTCAGAACCCCCTTATCGAATATCTTAAGTGGAACTTTTGAAATTGAAATTGAGATTGCATGGGTTGTTATATAGAGGTTTTATTTGATCTATAACTTCACCATGGGATGATCGAGTGTTTTTTATTAAAAATAAAGATTATTTAATGAGACATTTATTTGATAACAGAGCCTTGAATAACATCACTATTAAAAAATGTATCATTTTCCTCATGACGATGATTTGATTGATCAGATCCATGGAGCACGTTATTTTTTGAGGGTTGACCTGAGGTCGAGGTACCATCAGAAGAAAGTGAATCTAACATCAATTATGAAGACTATGTTTCAGATTAGATGTGGGCACTATGATTTTGGAGTTATGTAGTTTGGATTGTCTAATGTAACTGCTATATTTAAGGATTTATGAATAGTGTTTTCATGTGTTCATGGAAATTTTTTTGGTTGAGATTATTGATGACATTTGTGAATATTCTAAAAGTCACAAGGGAGATTAATAACACCTATTTTTTGTTTCTTAAACCTTAAAATAAAATAAATTATATGTTAAATTTATAAAGTGTTAATTTTGGTTGAAAAAAAATTTCTTTCCTTGGACATATTGTATCTAAATATAGAATTATTATTGACCCTCCTAAAACAAATGTTCTTAAAGAATTTCCAAGACTTAAAAAATCATAGTGATTCATAGTTTTATTTGATTAACAGGTTAATATTGGTGGTTTAATGAAAAACTTGTGGTTGTCTATCTTACTATGTAAGTTTACTCGAAAAGTAGTTAAATTTGTTGACACAAAAGAATGTGATTATTTTTTCTGGAAGAAAATGAAGATTTCTGAATGATCATGTTTTGACCTTGGATTCTATAAATGGTGAATTTTTCATCTAAAATCATGCTTCATAGAAAGAACATGGTTGTTTCCCACAGTTGAATGATTCGGTAATTTCATATGCTTCTCATCATTTGAAACATTATGAGTAAAATTGTAGCATCCTAGGTAATTAAAGAATAAGAAATTTTCATATATATTAATATTTTTGAATTAAATGTTAATTTTAGTTTAAATGGGACACTATGTATGATAGTTTACCCAACAAGCAACAATCGGTTTCTCTAAAACCATACATTTCACACAACATTGAGTTATACCAAAAAGTAATACAATAATATTATTATTATTTTATATGATAGTTAATGCCTAGTAATTTTATTAGAATGAATGAAAATAATTAACTATATTATTATTTTACATATTTGTTAATTTTTTACATTTATCTAATAAATTTTAGAGTCTTAAAATGAGAATAAATCATATTTTAAGGATAAAATACTCTATTATTTTTAAAAGGTCGTTTTATTGCCTTTTGATGGAGAACACTTTTTAAATCTAGTTTTTGTAACTTTTATGTGTTATATTTGACAAAATAAACTTATTATTTAGAAGTGGACCATAAAAAATTACATTGGTTTAATTTTGGTATTTTTATGATAAAATTCATTTTTTTAATGAATAGTGAAAAATACTGCATTTTAATTCAAAACTACCTTTTCATATCATTTATTTATATAGATAGATTATATTTTGAATTAGTTTTAATGCGTAATTCGATTATATTTTTACCATTTAATCAAATTTTGGCCATTGAAAGTAATTTCACATTAATTATTTTTATAAACATGTGTCAATCTTTTGAAGGTTTTTACTTTTTAAAAACTCGCTTTCTTATTTAGACAATGAAGTTTAATTTTAAATTTATTACTGCACCTTCTGTGTTTTGAATTTGAAAAATTGGATTCCATATTTGGAATCATAAGGTATAAATAGTGTAAATAGGTACCTTTAATTTTTGTACATTATAAATAGTAACTTCAGTAATTATTTTTATTTATCACGGTTAAAGGTTAAATTAGGTAGATAAAGGTAAATATAATATTATAATAGTATAATACTACCCTAAAATGTTTCTTAATATTATTTTATGGGTTATGGGTGACCAAAAAAATCCTAGGCTAAAACTTTGGCATTTGGGAGCCACTTGGTTGTGATGATGATATGTTATAATAATTAATTTAATGTAAAGAGAAATATAACATAAACATGTATATTTTTAATAAAAAAAATTTAATGTGGGGTTATATAACTGAAATATTTAACTATAAATATTCATTATAAAAATAAAAATATTTCCTAAATCATGGTATTTTATTTATAATTTTTATAAATTAAATAAATATATTTATTTATGAAACGATAATGATGCAGTGATTACTTTATTAATGAAATATTCAAATAAATGATATTATAAATATAAAAATAAATGTAATTTGAAATTTTTTATGCCATTAAATAATTTTATGGATAATTATGACATGTTATATTTTATTTAGTTTAGTGTTTTCTAATTAATCAAGTTGTTATGACTTTAACAAAAATCAATTATTAAATAGTGTCAAAATAGACATAAATGGGTTTTTAAAATAAATACTATTTTATTAAATGACATCACAGTCATAAAATATATTATTTTTACAAATAACTTATATAATGTTAAAACTGTCATTAATAATCCACTTTAGGTTCTCTTGGAATTTTATAGTAACTATATTAACCATATTGTGTAAAAATACAATAAGACGTGGTAAGAGTTAATTTATTTAACTAAGGGTTAAATCCAAAAGATAAGGTCAAATTTGTGACATAAACTTTTCTAAAACCTATTTTTTTAGAGTATTTATATCCATAATCCTATTATACTAGAATTATATCACTTTGGAATTATTATAATTCTAAAATAAATTTATAATAAAATAATATTTCAAGACATTCCAAAAGTGCCCCTCCTCCCTCTTATAAAAGGCCACCACATCTACCCACTTAGTAAAACCTCTCTATCCCCTTGTCTTGTCCAAATTATGATAAAATAAGCTCCCAAAATCCCTACCTTACTCGTATAATCATTAACTTGTGCATAAGGAAATTCAAGAAATCCTTTGGACTCAAATCAAAAGGAGTTACCTGATTTAGAGGCAATGTCTCCTCTCAAACTCCATTCATTTGTTTTACTTCTCAACATAACTAACATCTATTTATTCCATTATTTTATAAAAAACCAGTATCCTCAACATACTCGGATGATTTTATGCTATGTTTTCAATATACAGTTACACACACCTCCATCTAATGGATATAGAACACACTATTTCTGTTTACGGTGAACTATTGCCTCACGAAACGATGATTGTTCAATTTTCTCCTACCACATCTCATGGTGGAAATTATGATGTAAATGTAATTATATATTATATATATTATATTTTCTCTATTATTATTTAATTTTTACTATAACATACCTTTATTCTTTCCCTAATGTGTAAATACTATAATTTTACTTGAGGAAGTGTGGACTACCGCCCCCTCAAAGTGATATGAGTTGTTCTTGCCATAAATGGAACATATAAAGGATGGTGTTAATAAAAATATGTTACATATATAAAATATATATTATACTGAAATTATAATATACATATTAATCATTTAGTTTTCATTCTTTTAATATGTCAAATAAATGAAAGTAGTATTCATGCATACGTACGGCCAACCGTCTCCACGAACGGTACATTTCATTTCTTATCTCCAAATATTATGGACTATTATAAATAAAAATATATTTTATATATATGATATTTAAATCATAAATATCATTTTATAGATTATTTACTTATAAAAACATGGATAATTTACATCAAAACAAGTTCATTTTTTACTCAAGTACCGAACATCGACAAAACATCAGATATGAACTCAAATAATTAACTAATTTCTATAACATGGAAATAATTAATATAAAATGAATAATAAAGTTGAAAAATGTTCTAAAGAAAGTATAAATTATATTAATTTTATTATTCATGAATATAAATAAATAATGAGACAAGTTGAACTCAAGGCAAGGGAACCTTTTAACCCAATTTTCATTCTTTTGGTTAATCTTCTACTTCCTGATTATGTTGTGATACTATTATGTGAGAAATGAATTTTGAAATATTATATTTTATGTATAATTTATTTATGGGGATTTATAGTGAATACACATAATCAATCTATTTTATTAAGAAAATTTTCTTTGTAAGGGAAATCTTAACTGAATATTTTTCATTGAGTTAAATATCTATGTCAATGGTTTTGTTTTTACAAGAATATGCGTGAATGGCCATTGATTTTTTACTATTAATATAAAATTATATTGGGTGTATTTATATTTTTCACACATAATTATTTCATTTATTTATCCTTAATCTAAGGATATGATCTTTGTAAGGGACTTTTCCTTAATATTCTTTCTTTGAGGCATAATTTTGTTTATACACGACCTTCTTTTATATGGTGTATAATTTTACCCTTTGACTTTTAATTTCATTCAATATTTTTCAAAAGGAATATTTTTCTATTAAGTGTTTTACTAAATAAAAAAATGTAATGTTTCTTTTTAACACATGTGGTGACAATGACCTTTCTACCACTACGAGCATTGTTTGATATTTGGCTTCCTCTACAAGACGTAATGATTTTAAAATAAAAATAAATACCATATACCCTTTCTATGTGTTTTGGTATTGAAATTTTTTTGAAAAAGGATTGATTATATCAATATAATGAAATGATCTATTTTTATTTCAATATGTAACTATTATTTTTCATTTATGCTTGTTTTATGTGTTATTATTATGTTATGGTTCTTGGGATTTGTTTATGTATATTTATGGTTCCGTGATAAATCATGGGAGGGTGATCTAGTGATAGATATCCAATGAATCGGGTAACATGAAGGAGGTAAACGTTAAGGTTTATCCTAAAATATTTAGGGAATATAGTGTGATGGGTATTCCAAACATAACCATAAAGGTTACTCACTATGTAGTTGTGAAAGCTAAAATGTAAGTATGATATAGATGCTACAAGTTTCGTTTATATTTCATGATTTCTACGAAGTTTTTTATGAATCATATGATTACATGATGTAAGCAAAATAGTTTATGTTTTATGGGTAAAAATTATGATTTTGTGAACATGTTTTCATGGGGTTTAAATATTCATGGAATGATGGTTTTATTCCATTTTTTTATATTCCTTATGTATCTTTTTATATTCATACCATGTTTTTGAAATATTTTCCCTAGGTTATAAGGATGGGTAAGATAAAGGAAGAAGTAAAGAATATTTTTATCCATAAAAATAAATCATGTTTTGTTTAAAGGTTTTCCTTTGGTGGAAAATGTGGATATTGAGTGTAAATATCCACATGTAATGTTTGGGTCTATTATGTAATAGTTATGGCCTGATTCTCTAAAACTATAAACCTGAAAAGATAATCAATGTGAATTCTTGTCTTAACCCAATATTGTGTAATGTTTAAGGTTGGGGCCTTATAGTTGGTGTCAAAGGGAGGTTTAGACAACTTTGGAGATTAGGATGTTTTCTTAAGAGTTCAGGATATCATCATGGGTTTATAATTTTAAAGATGATAATATTTTTAATGTATTAGAAACCCCTTTTGAGGCTCTATGATCTGAAATATTAAGGTGACTAATGGTATTCATGGAGACATTCACCTTTGATGAAATTACGATTTATTGTTTTTTGGGATGAAAAATGTGAGGTATGAAATAACCTTTGAGGTTCGAAACATGTTGTGGTTATTTTTGGGTTATTTATAATATTTTTTTTAATATTTTAATAATTATATTTTTTAGAAAAAGTAAAACCCAAATGATTGGTGACAACTTTTCATGTCCATCAAGGCTGTAGGGATCGAACCCACAACTGAAGGGTGATAAGGGTGTATCACCTACCACATGCCTACATGAAGTCCATGGTTAGTATGAATTATTTTTAAGTTAAAATGATTTTATGGATTAAGAATAAGTTAATTTGGGAGACATATATTTTATTAAATAGTTAAACCTAGGAATATGAAAATGCTATGAAGGATAAATACCCCCACTTATTTGATAAGTGAATAAAATTGAAAGGATTCAAATTCCAAAATGGGGGATGGATTTAGCACCCCAAGTAATTAAAGAATAAGATATTTTAATTTATATTAATATTTTTAATTAAATATTAATTTTATTTTAAATGGGATATTATGTGTTATAGAATACCCAACACGCAACAACAGGTTTCTCTGAAATCTTACGTTGCACCCAACACTGAGTTCTACCAGGAAATAATATAACAATAATATTATTATTTTAAAAAGTACTTAATGCATAGATTTTTTTATGGGAAGGAATGAACATAATTAAATATATTATAATTTTACATATTTTTGAAATGTTTTTACATTTATCCAACAAATATTAGAGGCTTAAAATGTGAATAAATCCAATTTTAAGGATAAAATAATCTAATATTTTTTAAAGGTCATTTTACCGCCTTTTGTTGGCGAACCATTTATAAATATAGTTTTTGTCACTTTTATATGTTATATTTGAAAAAATAGACTTCTTATTTAGAATAGGTACATCAAAATTTACTTTGGTTTAATTTAGATATTTTTATTAAAAAATTCATTTTTTAATGAATAATGAAAAATACTGCATTTTAATTCAAAACAACATTTCATATCATTTATTTATATAGTTATATTATCTTTTTAAATTTTTTTAAAGTTTAATTGGATTATTTTTTTATAATTTAATCAAATTATGGTCATTGGAAGTAATTCCACATTGATATTTGATAAAAACACATGTCAATATTTTGATAGTTTTTACTTTTTAAAAACTCGATTTCTTGTTTTGACAATGGGATTTAATTTTAAATTAATTACTAAAAATTATGTGTTTTTAATTTGGAAAAATGGATTCCATATTTGAAATCAAAAGTTCCAAATAGTGTAAATGGGTACCTTTTATTTTTGGACATTATGAATAGTATCTTCAGTAATTATTTTTATTTAACAGGGTTAAAGGGTAAATTAGGTAAATAAGGGTGAAATAATATTATAATAATATAAAACTACCGTAAAATGTGTTCTAATATTATTTTATGAGTCATTTAAGACCAAAACAACCCTTAGGCCAAACTTTTTAAATTTGGGAGCCACTTGGATGTGACAATGACTTGTTATAATAATTAATTTAAAGTAAAGAGAAATATAACATAAACATGTATCATCTTAGAAAAACAATTTTAATATGGGGTTATATAGCTTATCCCGTTGACTATAAATAGTAATAATAAAGATAAAACTATTTAATAAATCATGGTATTTTATTTATAATTGGTATAGATTTAATAAATAGATTTATTTATTACACAATGACGATGTAGTGATTACCTTATTAATGAAAGATTCAAATAAATGATATTATAAATATTAAAAGAAATTTAATTTTGAAATTTTGATACCATATGTGATTTTTTTGGTAATATTATGAAATTTTTTATTTTAGTTAATATAGTTTTTTTATAATTAATCAAGTTGTTGTGACTTTAAAAAATCAATTACTAAATACTGTCAAAATTGACATAATTGAGTTTAAAAAAAACTATTTTATTAAATGATAAAATAGTCATAAAAATATAAAATTCTTCTAAATGACTTATATAATGTTAAAAATTTCATTAATGATTCACTTTAGGTTCTATTGTCCTTTTATAGTAACTATATGAACCATATAGTGTAAAAATACAAGAAGACATAGTAAGAGTTAATTTATTTAACTAAGGGTTAAAGCCAATAGATAAGGTTAAATTTGTGACCTAAACTTTTCAAAAACCGATTGGTGATTATTTCGGCCCATAATCATCTTATCCTAGAATTAAATCATATTGTATCTATTATAATTCGAAAATCAATTTATAATAAAATAATACTTCAAGACTTTCCTAAAGTGACCCTCCTCCTTCTTATAAAAGGCCACCACCTCCACCCACTTACTCACACCTATCAAGCCCCTTAGCACGTCCAACTTATGATAAAATAATCTACAAACATAACTATTTCCTATAATACTTACCTTTGGCATAACAAAATTCAATAAATCCTTTTGACTCAAATCAAAAAGAGTTACCCAGTTTAGAGGAAACGCCTCCTCTCAAGCTCCTTTCATTTATTTTCCTTCTCCAACCCAATAACTGATATTTACTACATTATTTTATAACAAAACCACTATAATAAATATACTATGATGTTTTTATACTAATTTTTAACCTAAACTTACACACACCTCCATTTAATGGATATAGAACATATTGTTTATGTGTACGGAGAACTACTGCCTCATGAAATGATGATTGTTCAATTTTCTCCTACCACCTCTCATGGTGACCATTATGATGGAACTTTGGTTATAATATACATATATATTTATATTTATATTGTCTTTATTATTCTGTAATTTTTATTATAACATACCTTTATGCTTTCCATAATTTTTAAATACGATAATTTCATTTGAGGAAGTGTTGACTACTGCCCCCTCAATGTGATATGACTCGTTCATGACGTACATAGAACATATAAAGGATGTTGTTCATGAACCTATGTAACATATACAGAATATATATTATAATTAAATTATAATAAAAATATTAATCATCTAGTTTTCATTCTTTTAATATGAAAAAGAAATGAATGTAGCGTTCATGCGTACATACGGCCTATCGTCTCCATGAACGGTACATTTTATTTCTTATCTCAAAATATTATGGAATATTATAAATACATATATACTGGATATATATGATATTAAAATAATTAATATCATTCTGGAGATGATGGAATTATGACAACATGGATAATTTTCATTAAAACAAGTTCATTTTCTACTCAAGTACCGAACATCGACAAAATGTCAGATATGAACTAAAATAATTAAGTAATTGATATAACATGGAAATAAGTAATATAAAATGAATAATAAACTTGAAAATGGTTCTAAAGAAAGTATAAATTAGGCTATGTTTTTTAATCAGGAATATAAAGAACAAACGGTAGAAGTCAGACTCGAGGTAAGGGAACTTCTTAACACAATTTCCATTCTTTGGGTTGATCTTATACTTCTTTATTATGTCGTGCTATGATTATGTGAGAAATTAACTTTGATATCTTATCATTTATTTATACTTTATTTATGGGTATTTTAGTGAATACACATAATCAATCCATTTTATTAACAAAATGATATTTGTTAGGGAAAGCTTAACTAAATATCATTTCATGGAGTTAAATATCCACGTCATTAGTTTTTTTTCAATTAATATGTGTGAATTACCTTTTATATTTTTACACTGAATATATAATTATATTCGATGTATTAATATTTTTCAAACATAATTATGTCATTAATTTATCCTCAATCTAAGGATACGGTCATTGTAAGGGACTTTGTCTCAATCTTATTTCATTGAGGTATATTTGGATTTATACACGAACTTATTTTATAATGTAAATAATTATCACCTTTTACTTTTAATTTCATTCAACGGTTTTCAAAAGGAATCTATTTCTACGAATTATTTTACTAAATGAAAAAAAAAATTATTCTTAACGTACACGACGGCAATGACATTTTTTCCACTTCGAGCAATATTTGATATTTGGCTTCATATACAAGATGTAATGTTTTTAAAAGAAACATAAATACCATATATCATTTATATGTATTTTGGTATTGAAAATGGTTTTGATAAATGATTGATTATGTCAATATCATGAAATTTTCTAGTGTGATTTCAATGTAGAAAAGTTATTTTTCCTTTATACTTGTTTTATGTGTTATGATTATGTTATGGTTCTTAGGAAGTGATTATGTATACGTGTTTTTCCATGATAAATTGAGGGCAGTTGAACCTGTGATAGCTCCCCAATGCATTGCGTATTGTGACAAAAGTAGACATTAAGGTTCCTCCTCAGATATTTAGGGAATATACTATGATTGGTATTCCAAACGTAACCATGATGGTTACTCCCTATGTATCTGTGAAAGCTACAATGTAAGTATGATATGGATTCCACAAGTTACGTTTTTATTTTATGATTTATATGATTTTTTGTAGTAATATTATGATCAAATAATATAAGCTAAATAGTTTATGTTTTATGGGTGAAAAATATGATTCTATAAAAATGATTTCATGGGTTTTAAATATTCTTGGACTAATGATTTTATTCTTTATTTTATATTCCTTATGGATATTTTTATGCTCATCCCATGTTTTGTAATTTTTTTCCATAGGGTATAAGGATAGGTAAGTGAAAGGAAGAAGTGAAGAATATTTTTATCAAGAAAAAAAATCATGTTTTGTTTAAAGGGTTTTATTTGGTGGAAAAAGTGGATATGGAGTGTAACTATCCACATGTAATGTATGGGTCTATTATGTAATATTTTTGGCCTAATTTTCTAAAACTCTATAACTGAAAAGATACTCAATGTGAATTCTTGACTTTACCTAAGATTTTGTAATGTTTAAGGTTGGGGGTTTATATAAATAACACTACACATGATTTAGAATTAGCTTCTATGGTTTTTTCTTTATAAATTAGCATGCTTCATTTTTATGTATTAAACCATGAAATATATATTGATCACAAAAAATTGATGTATATATTAATTCACGAAGAATTGAAAAAGAGAAGAAATGATGGTTAGAACTTATCAAAGATTATGACTACATGATTCATTATCATCCAGGAATAGAAAACAAAGTAATTGATGATTTGAGTTGAAAAAATAATTCCACTTTAACCATGTTATGTTTGGAACATGACCTTTTTGTTAATTATTTGAAAAAAAAAATCCTAGAATTTTGGGATTCAGGGGCTTCCTCTTTTTTTTCAGGTTTCAATAAAGTCATCTTTTTTATAATGATTTAAGAAAACCCATAAGTAGGATCAGTCATTTTAGGGAAAGATATAATCTCTTAATAATTTTTATTTTCCTGATTTTAATAATGATGAATATGGTTTTTTAAAATTTTCAAAAATATTATGTTCTCCATGTGATTCCCAGTTGAGGAAATAGTTTTTGAGTGGATCTAGTAGTTCTCTATTTTTCATTCATCCTAGCAGCACTAAGATTTATAGAGTTCTTTGGGAGTATTACTAGTGGGATGTAATGAAGATATATATTGTTTAACTTACCATGAAGTTTTTTAATTTTCTATAGCTTACAACATAATGATAATTACCAAATGGTAGGCTTTAACATTCTCAAATTCCAGAGTGGAAATTGAAAAATATATCAATAGATTTTGTGGTAGTATTTCCAAAGACTTTTAAAGGTAATAATATGGTTGTGGTTATTATTGATCAATCAAATAAATCTACACTATTATATCCCATTCAAGATAAAAGTTCTATATACTATCATTCTCAACTATATTTAAAGGATATAGGGACGTTTCATGTATATCCACTCTCTATTGTATCATACTGTCATCCTTGGTTCACACTTAATTTTTTAAATGTCCTTCAAAAGAAGTTGGGTACTGAATTAAATTTCATTTAATATTTTATAGAAAACCAGGATTTAAATACATGGATATTACAACATTTTTTATGATTATTCATTACATTACATAATAAAACATCTAAGGAACATATTATTTTAGTTCCTTTGGAAATTTGGAACATAATATTCAAATTTGGTAAAGGATATTCAATGTTTCTCACAAAGATGTCCTCATTTAGTACTATTCATAGACATACACTACATAAAAACTTTCTTCATAACCTAGCTAAAGGAAACATAATAAATTGGGAGCTCATATACTAAGTAAGGGTAAAAAATGGAGATACATAAGAATAAAATGAACATAAGGGTAGGGGGCATAAGAATAACATTTAAAAACCATACTCTACATAGAAAAGATCATAAAATTGGGTCATGGAATAAATATTAGAAGATTAAAATATATAAATCAATAGATAATTAAATTACATGATCCATGAGGGAATAAAATTGGAATAAAATATTTAATTTTATTATACAAATAATCATATAAAATCATTTCCATATTAGTAATGGATCACTACCAATACCATCATAGAAGAAAAATACCATTACTGAACCAATTTCACTCCCCATTCCATCCCAATATTACAGTACCAAGTTCACTTATCATTATATACCTATATTAATAAACTAGGTTCACTTCTCATTTCATCTATGTATTATGGAATTGGGTTCACATCCCTTTCCATCCCAGTACTACTAAACCTGGTTCAATTACCGTTCAAACCTTTTTTACTGAACCACGATCACTTCTCATTCCAATCCTATCATTCTCATGAGATATAAATCTTTACCCAATTCATTGTAAGTGGATATAAGTCCCACCCAACACATAATTAAATCATACAAATTTGTTCTACAATTTAAAAACATTCATCATATCATAACCCCAGAAATGAAATGTGTATAATAAACATTTAATCATATCATAACCTATAGAAAATATATAGGTTTCATAATCATTTCAACAAAAAAGTACAAATGAAATGAAGTGTGTTTCTTAACCATTTTATCTTAATATAACCCATGGAAGATAAATGAGTTTCATAAACATCATTACATTAAAACATAAACCATTCATAGACAATATATGAATGGAATCCTTAGTTCTAATCCCTAGTAAGGAATAGGTAACACTAAAAGATTTCATTTTAGTTGTAAAATAATTTTGAATGATCTTTTAAAATATTACATGATAAAAATAACCTTTATTATTTTGAAAAACACATAAAACATTAAATATTTTAAAAACCTTTTTATTTGAAAATAACCTTTAAAACATATAAATGATGATTTTAAAAATAATTTAATACACTTTTTAAATATAAAAATATTAAATCATTTTCATCGAATATGATATTAAAATATATTTTGAAAAAATATTGAAAATAATTTTAGAAGACATGGTTTTTAAGGAAAATAGATTTCTGACCGAATAGAGAAATAAAGGCAGATATTATTAAAAAAAATCTATCATAAGAACCAAAGAGTTGAAAAATGGTTCCATTACATTAATATAACATGAATAACTAGAGGAGAATAAATTTCATGATAATTCTTGAGAGTTATATCATGATCTTTCAACATTGGAGACTTAATCATAAACAACCTCGATAAATGATGAGATTGTAATAAAAAAATCTTTTCAACATTGGTAACATTGATTCATAAGCCCCATGAATGAATAAAATATAAGAAATAATACAATATAATGAGGAAGAATAAATTCAGGATATTACATGTCAAATGGTTGAATATTCACCTTGTGAAATAACATAGGTTCATAACATATCATACGTCTCAATGATGGAAAATCGAGACACAATTTCCTTACCAATTTTTTAAATTTTGGAACATAAGCCCCTTGAAAGAGAGATCCTGAAATGATTATTTAAACCCAAATATTTTTTAGCATAACAATAATAATATACATTAATGGTAATTTTACACACCACATAAAATATATTGTTTCTGAGCATGTAATGTGTCCCACTATAGTAAAAAAGGTGATATAGAATTCTCTTACCTTAAGTCGCGACTTTTGTATCACACATTCAACCTATGTTATAATAAATATAAGTTTTTTATATATCTATAATGTAACCATATACATATTTATCATATCATGTATGATTTTCTTATTACCTTTTATGACATGTTTTTTAACAATTCCATTTTAAAGTCATGTTTTGGGTAATAACTGCTTTGCTTTTCGGTACATGTTTTGAGATGTTATTCTTAGTACTCTTACATAGATCATGATTTTATAATCTACAGAATGTAAATCATGATATAAATATCATATACAATCAAATTATATGTATTTATTATAATCAGAAAATTTAGTGACAGTAAATGAAATGCACCATTCATGGAGATAGTAAGTCGCATGTAATCATGAATATTTTACATTTTATTAGTGATGTGAAATAAATAAATAAATGATATAAATTATTATTCCATAATAATTTTTATTTCATATATATAAAATATTTTTATTTAAAAAATCCTTAATAAAATCCATATAAAGAGTTACAAAATCATATCCCTTCATTAGGCAGTTTTCCACTATACACACAAACAACATCATTATATTCCCTTAATTAAAAAACATAAAGGTATGAAAAAATGAACAACATCAGTTCACAAGGTGGTAGTCCTCCATACAAACGAATGCTGATTTAATAACCCATTTCATGGAAGTGCGTGTCTTCTTAGGTCATACCCTTAGCATAAAAACATCTCAGTCGATAGAATATACTGACTCTATTATATAATCATGATATAAAAATAATTTAATGTATTTGATGATGAAATAAGAAAAAATGTATGCTGATGAACGTTACATATTATTCTAGTATCTTCCTAATTTTTTTATAAATCCTTAAAAGTATATATTTGTACCCACACTATGTATTCTAAGATGAGGTGATGGATGTTTGGAAGTGATTTGGGTAGAGCTTTGTCATGACAAATGGCATAAGCGGTGTGATGAATGGGGGAGATTGTGTTACCTTTTATAGTTGAGGAGGAGTGACATTCTTATAAATACTCTACATTATATACTATTAGGTGGTCTACCTTACCTCTTGTGGCTCCAAAATTAGATAATAATGGGATATGGGTTTTATAGGGTTTATAAACACCTCCACTACAAAAAAAAAAGAAATTCATTTTTATAATGTTCTTCCATAACTTCTATATTTCCCTATATTAACAACTTCAATTTTTATTAGGGTAATTAATTTTATAAACTAGGTAACATATCCATTAAGACCACATTAAAGTTATACACATTATAAAATTTAGACTCATTGAATCTAAAATATGATATCTAATTTATAAAATAAAAACCCATATGTGTTGGAAATTAATTTTAATAGAAGCACAAGTAACACATAAAACCCCATCTTTAACCCAAACTACAAAAACAATGTTTTTAAAATTTATGGGTCAATATTTTTATTATAAATTATAAATTGTAACTTTAATGGAAAATATTTAATACTTATTAACATTTAAAAATAAATTTGAAAAATATAGTATTTTTTAAAAAATTAAATCATTTAATAAAATATAATTTATTATAAAATAATACTAATTCCAATTTTGAAATTATTTATTTAATTTGAATTTTAAAAATATGGGGGAAATGATGTAATTTTAATATATTTAGTTCACACCTATGTAACATGATATATCCATCTCAAAACTTAATTTATGTAAATAATTGATTGAATTTCCCTCACTTTTATTATTTTTGGAATAAGTTATTTTAGTCAATTATTAACTAAATAATTCATGTGTTGGTGTTTCATAAGAATTTATTATAATTATTTTATCTCTAAAAATTAAAAAAATTAGGATAAAAATATATTTAAAATTTAAAATAATATTTATAACCAATCTTATGATGTTTTTTCATATCCCAAAGCTTTACAAATAATAAAGGCAAGAAAGGTTCCTTTTTGTCTTCTTCTTTACATAACTTATTATATAGGTAACATTAATGGAATATTTTCCCAATAACTCATAAAAATATAGAATAAAGTTTTAAGGGTAGAAATAAGTCTAGGCTATGGGTTTTGGATAAGTTGGTAGGTCATTTCACACATTATTTTCTAAGTTTAATAACTAAGTAAACTCATTTTACCATAATCATTGTAAATAATTTTAACTATTTTCACTAATATCATCGGTCAAATATTATTTTGGCCTTATTATAAATTATAAATTAAATTTAATCCAAATATGGAATCAATTTTTCCAAATTGAACTCACATAAGTGGAATAATTTAATTTAAAATGATTTTCCCAGACGAGATGAGAAAGCAGGTTTTTAAAGTGAAAATATTCTAAATTTTAAAATGTTTTTATATAAAAATTCAACAATAAAATTAAACCAATAACATAAATTGGATTTATAGATGTATAATTGAGATATTTTTTATTTAAATACAATTAAAAATATAGTTTAACATTATAAATTATATGAAATAAAAGTCTATTTTCAATTAAAATTAAGTATTTTTTATTATTCATCATAAAAGGAAGATTCCCAGAAAAATACAAAAAACTATCCCTAAGATAATTTTGATAAAACAATTTAAATAATTAATTTTATTTTTGGAAATCAATTTTCTTTATTTCTTCATAATTGTTTTTAAATAATGTGTGTCAATCACGATTAAACCATCTTTTAAAAAAGATACTATTTTTTGGAAAACTATTATTTTTCTTTTAAATGATTCTTATTTTATTTATAATCAATTGATAACTAATTAACATATGAAAACTATATATTTTCATTTAATATTTATTTCTATTCATTCCCTTCATTCCAATGGATAAGAAATAACTATCTCATTAAATAATAATATTAATAGTATATTTTAGTTTAGTAAAAATGAGTCTTGTATGCAACGTAAGATTTTGAAGGAACATTGTTTTATGTGTAACACAATCAAAATTTATTTTTGAATATATCATAAGATAAACTCAATGTTTCATATCGTGAAAGAATAAATTGTTTTTTAGTACAAAGAAAGATTAACTTGGTATATCGTGAAACTTAATCTATCAATGAATTTAAATTTAGTCAAAAATAATTAATTCATAAAAATTTGGGTTGTTAAATTATACACTGTAGAGACCCGAAGCTTGACGTACATTGACATTACATTACATTTGCGGAATACTTAGTACATAACAAAAACACACACTAAAGGATCGTAATAGTTTAGTGTCTTTGGAAACTCGGAATGTAATCTTCTAATCTTGGTGAAAGATCTTCAATATCTCCCATAAAGATCATCCCTTTTTTTACCTAAAACCTTTCTTTATATCCTGGGGAAAAGAAAACATAAAAGGGTGAGATCAAATGCTCAGTAAGGGTAAACAAAAGAAATATAAATCACATCATATACATAAGCACATAACTTTTGGAAATCTTAACCTGCAAAAGAGCTCATAATATCATAACATGGGATAAATCATAGAAGTGAAATGTAATCCCAGTAATCATAACTTAAAACATGAAACTTTGTAGCATACACACATAATCATAGAGAATCATTTCTTGTTAGTCAAGACTCATTGCCAAGACTATCTTAGTGGACAAAGTCCCTTTCTGAATCGAGTCACCCTCGTTCCAGTCCTGTTTCACTGAACCGATATAACCTACCATTCCAGCCATGTCTATCTCATGAGATATAAAATCTTTACCCAATGCATTGGAGGGAGATATAGGTCCCACCCATCTCATAATGATACCATTCTTATGTGTGCCACAAAATCATAAACCATACATCATTGCATAACCCATGTAATAAAAATGGGAATCTTAAACATCGTGACATCATAAAACAATTCATATAAGATAAAGGAATTTATAAAAATAATTCCATCACAACATTATCAAATCAATGTAATAATAGAGATAAAAACAGAACTCTTTATTATCTTAGATGGAAAATAATTTTGATAAAACACTTGAACTCCATTCTTGAGGAAAATATCCTCTCTTCTTCAAAAACATTTTTCCTTTCTTAACATGTCATACAAAAATAAGTTGATTAAAAATAAACTTGAAAACTTGTAAAGGAAGATTCTTGGAAATAATGTTTTAAAAATCCATTCATGTCGTATAAGTTAAAAAAACATTCTTCATACTTTTTTCGGAAAAGTCAAAAAAGTACCTCGTACGAAAAACGACAAAAGATTCCTTTCATATCTTTTACTAAAAACTCAACGAAGGGTAAAATTGGATTTAAACAATTTTAGGTGGATGTAAATAACATTACATATTGAGGAAACATGGATGTGGATGATAAAATACACCCCAGTAAATTTCAAAGTATAAACAATCTCGGATAAAAATGAGATTGTGATATTTCCTTTACCTTAGGTCCGATTTGCTTTGTAAGTGTCCGAACCTCCTGTATAATGATTTAAATAATGTCATTGACTTATTAAAGAATCATATTCATTGTTATGATATCATATATGGTTCACTTATGACATTATCTTACCCGTTCTTTTGTAAATTCCGTGTTAAAGAGCGTTTTGGGTAAAATTGTTTCATTTGTCGTGCGTGTTTTGACTTGTAATTATTCATATGATTACTTAGATCATGATTACTTAATTACAGAATATAAAACATGATTTATAATTATATATATATATATATTCATAATATACATATATATAATAAATCAGTAAATGGAAAGAAATACACCGTTCATGGAGACGGTAGTCCGTACGTACGCATGAACGCTGTTTTCGTTTCCTTATTGAATTGAATAGAATTAATTAGATGACATACATATAAATATAAATAAATCCAGTATCATTATTATGTCATATATTTCATTAGTACTTATTATATATACTTTATAATCATTCATGAATGGTTAATCATTGAGAATGAATCTCATCGCGTCGTGGAGACGGTAGTCCGTACGTACGCACGAGTGATGATATCATTCCCATGGTCGTGGAATTGTGTTGAAGTGTATGTATACTATTTCAGTATCAATATAAATTTATAATAATCATATATAGTTACTCATTACACCATTATACCCATCCAATTAATGTGGTGGAGGAAAATAGATTACACCACGGCGTGGAGACGGTATTCCGTACGTACGCACGCGCGGTGATTTCATTTTTCCGTAGGATGGATAGAAGTTGAATTAGGGTTTTTTCATATTTATAATAACATATCAGTATTTAATTAATACTGATGTTATTACTTTGTCATGAAACAACTAAAGAAGAAGAAGTTGAAGATGAATGAAATTGAAAAGATCAGTAATGGTTATTACCTCTTCTTTGAAACGCCTCTTTGAATCCTCCACTTAGGGAACTAAGATTGGTCTTTGAAGAAGACCAGGACCTCAAGTATTATTCTAGGGAAGTGGAGAGGAGAAAATGGCAGGTTTTGGCCGATCTTGAGTGCTCAAATTTGTGTGAGGAGGAGGGGGAGGAGGTGTCCTTTTATAAGGGAGGAGAGGGGCACCTTAGGAATACCTCAAAATATTATTTTATATTAATGTCAAAATCGGTTTATAATGGTTCCAAAGGGTCTTATTTCGAAGCTAAAGTGGGTATGGGTCGAAATAATATCAACCAATAGGATTTAGACAAGTTTAGGGTATTATTTTAACCTTATCAATTAGATTGAACTCTAAGTTAAATAATTTAACTTTTACCGTGTCTTTTTGTTTTCTTTCACTATATGGTTAATACACTTACTATAACATGCCAAACGAACCCCAAATTGTTTATTATTAATATATATATCCTTATCTAAGTCATTTGGCCGAACCTTAGATTTTTAGGAATAAAATAACAATTAATAATATAATATTTGATTTAAAAACTATTTTGTGTCAATTTTGACACTATTTGATATATGATTTTTGTGAAAGTCATAACAGAATTATATGTTCGAAACAAGTTGATTAAATCAACACTAATATATCATAGTAACCTAGAAAATTAGTGGAATGCATAAAAAGTCTCAAATTACATTTATTTGTGTGTTTATAACATCAATTATGTCAATATTTTATAAATAAGATAATTACTGCATCATCTTTGTGTCATAAATAAATTAACTTCTTTGATGTCTAAAAATTACAAATAAAATACCATTCTGTAGGAAATCTTTTTAGCTTTCTAATGAATATTTATAATCGAATTTATCTTATATATAAACCCATATTAAAAATGTTTTAGTAAATAAACTTTGATTTTAACTCTTTTAACTCTTCTTTGAATTAAATAATAATAAATATCCTAATCTAATCCAAGTGGGCCTAAATGATAATAATTTACACTTAAGGTTGTTTTTGGTCGAGATACACTTGTACAATAGAATTATTACATGTGTTAGGGTAATATTAATATCATTCTTACCCTTAATTACCCTATTTACTTTTAACCGTGGTAAATAAAAGTAAAAAGTTACTATTCACCAAAAATTATTTTCATCTCATTGAACCACATTTTACTTAATGACATCAACCGTGTCTCTTGGATTTTTGAAATTCCATTCACAGAAGCGGTAAAATTAGGTTTTATGAAAAATTCAGTTTTTTTTAACTACCACTTAGTAGTTTCACTAATCATAAAAAATTGATGTTTTTCAGAACAATGCCAAAATTTCATCCTAAGATATATTTCATATTCCGAATTCAAAAATGAAGTCTATTTTACCAAATTCATAACATAGAAGTTTCAGTAATTAATTTTATAGTTAAATCCCGCTGTTAAAACAAATAGCATGTTTTTAAGAAACAATATCTATCAAAAGATTGACACTTGTTTATGTCTAGTTTAAATGTGAAATTACATCCAATGACCAACATTGTATTAAATTGTAAAAATATATTCTAAATATACATTAAAACCACTCAAATTAATAATTTATCACTATTAATTATTTTGATTAAAAAAGTTGTTTTTAATTATAATTTAGTAATTTTCACTATTCATCAGAATATGAAAGTTATCCGAAAAGTACCAAAATTTCACCTTAGGCTAAATTCGATACTCCGAATCCAAAAATGAAGTCCATTTTGAGAGCTAAATTTTCTAAAATTTAAAAAGTGGTTATTACTATTCATAACGGCTAGTTTTAATAATATTTTGTGAAACTCAGTATTGCGTACTACACACGCTATCGAGGAAGGTTGTGATGGCGTGTAATGCAAGGCAAGTCAAGGATGCGTGTTGTGCAAGCTCATTTTGGTGTAGCGTACAACACAATACATTAATAAAATTAAAAACAATAGTTTTCATAAAATCTCAGGCTGTTACATTCTACCCCCATTAAAATGAATTTCGCCCTCGAAATTCGTCGGGGTTATAAATGGTTTACTATTCGAAAGTTTCTTTAATAGAAACCCACATCGTAAAAATGTATATCAAAACAAATCTTTAAAAACAAATGTATGAAATGTAACGGTTACCCAAATAAACTAATCACTGGGTTTCCACATAGGTGAAAATATGGATATGGAAGAGAAATCTAACCATCATGTTCTGATGGAGAGTGGTAGAGAACATGGCTATGGAAAAACCAGCAATCACGAAGCCATAAATTTGTGACGATCTAAGGTACCATCTGATTCATCAGGGATAAGATCACTAGGACAACATTTTTGGTTTTCAAGATCATTTCCCTAAAGTTGAAAATTTGAATTAGAATAAATACATTATTTATTTTGGTACAATCTCACTATTGTTCATGCCTTGAACAATTTCCACTTCATCTCTTAAATAAATGAAGTTGAATTTGTTATTCGTGAAGTGTTAGCAGATTATGTGATAGAATGACGGGACATTCCATCTGTCTCAAACAAAAGGTTAGCAAAAATTATATACATAAGTCGGTCTATAGTGAGATTAATCATATATGGTTCCTAAAATGGACTTATACTTCATATATCATACAGCTTAATATAATAAAACTAGTTTCTACTAAACAGGGACTTCCTGTAGGCCAGTGGTAGGCAATAAAGGCCAGTCGCACTTCGGTTGTGGGTTCGATTCCCACAGCCTTGTCCGAAGCGATGGGCTGTCGCCCGTCCTGCAGGTTGTCCTTTTTCTACTATAACATCCCATCAATAATATCACAAAAATTCTATCCTTAAACAATACTAACTTATGTCTACCATAATCCATTCCATTTTGTAGGCTTATCCATAATACTGCAGTCCACTCTCATAACAAAGTGAAAAAGATTACCAGAGATTTAATACCATCGTTGATCCCCATATATCATAAGATATGTTTTGTTGGTCACATTCCAAACATTCAAAGTCCTTAATCATGTATTCTCTTGAATACCTTAGTGAAAACATGAATGCAGTTTAAAGTTAACACTTTCCACATACCAAAATCCTCAAAATTCTATATACTCAAACCATGATATCACTTAGTCCTTATATCAATCATGAGCTCATGAATACTTTCAAACATTTCATTTTCTCCTTATCCCTTCATTATGCGCATATCATCTACATTCCAAAAATATCTGAATAACCTTTCATGGATACTTGTACCATTAATCATACACTTTCAAAACTCAAGGAAGGACAACAGTGTAACAATCCTTAGATGTCTCTTTATTCCATAGTACCATGAGATTACTTATACAACATTACACAAGATAAACATGTCATCATTCCACTAAATTCTTAAACCATTGACCGAGCTTCAACAATTCTTTCATCTCACATATCATTTGTAGTCTCTTAATCATCATTCCCATAAATACTTCCCATACGACCATACTGATTATCTTCATGAGACATTCCCCTAGGGCATTGGTTTGCATAATTCCCGTACATTCCACATTTAAAACATTTAACCATTGTTGATGTCGTAGCAATACCATTATCCTCATCCATGTTGTTAACTGAACCTTTTCCTTTGCATTTACTTGCTTTGTGTCCTTCTTTTCCACACCCAAAGCATCTTCCAGTTCCTTTGAAACATTCTCCTTGATGCCTCTTCCCACATGATTTACATAGGGAAAATTTAACTTTCTTTCCTCGATGATCATTATGAAACTCCATCTTTCTCTTATTAGCCGAGTCAGGAAACTTACCAAATTTTACTTTATTGATCATATTATGAGATTGCTGATTCGGCATAATAATGATGTTTGGACTTCCAAATCCCATTTCATTTGGTTGCTCATAAATAATATCATTCCATTGTCCATCATATCCTCCATTATCATGAATCATCTTGTTTCCAGCCATTTTCTAAAACCCAAAAAGAATAGTGTGAGAGGCAAAAATCATGCTAGGGAAAACAACATAATAAAGAGGGAGTACCTTCAATATCTAACATCTTAGGTTTAATTCTATGATCGTTAGCGTAGTTCTAGTACTATAACCTATACGTATACTTAACCTTAGGGACAACCCTAGACATACCGTAGAAATATCTCTAGGGATCTCACTAACGTTTTCGCATCCTAGTTTCCAAAGGTTGACTAAACCTTTCCTCTGATACCAACTGTAGAGACACGAAGCTTGACTTACATTGACATTACATTACATTTGAGGAATACTTAGTAAATAACAAAAACACACACTAAAGGATCGTAATAGTTTAGTGTCTTTGGAAACTCGGAACGTAATCTTCTAATCGTGGTGAAAGATCTTCAATATCTCCCATAAAGATCATCCCTTTTTTTACCTAAAACCTTTCTTTATATCCTGGGGAAAAGAAAACATAAAAGGGTGAGCTCAAATGCTCAGCAAGGGTAAACAAAAGAAATATAAATCACATCATATACATAAGCACATAACTTTTGGAAATCTTAACCTGCAAAAGAGCTCATAATATCATAACATGGGATAAATCATAGAAGTGAAATGTAATCCCAGTAATCATAACTTAAAACATGAAACTTTGTGGCATACACACATAATCATAGAGAATCATTTCTTGTTAGTCAAGACTCATTGCCAAGACTATCTTAGTGGAAAAAGTCCCTTTCTGAATCGAGTCACCCTCGTTCCAGTCCTGTTTCACTGAACAGATATAACCTACCGTTATAGCCATGTCTATCTCATGAGATATAAAATCTTTACCCAATTCATTGGAGGGAGATATAGGTCCCACCCATATCATAATGATACCATTCTTATGTGTGCCACAAAATCATAAACCATACATCATTGCATAACCCATGTAATAAAAATGGGAATCTTAAACATCGTGACATCATAAAACAATTCATATAAGATAAAGGAATTTATAAAAATAATTCCATCACAACATTATCAAATCAATTTAATAATATAGATAAAAACAGAACTCTTTATTATCTTAGATGGAAAATAATTTTGATAAAACACTTGAAATCCATTCTTGAGGAAAATATCCTCTCTTCTTCAAAAACATTTTTCCTTTCTTAACATGTCGTACAAAAAGAAGTTGATTAAAAATAAACTTGAAAACTTGTAAATGAAGCTTCTTGGAAATAATGTTTTAAAAATCCATTCATGCCGTATAAGTTAAAAAAAACATTCTTCTTACTTTTGTCGGAAAAGTCAAAAAAGTACCTCGTACGAAAAACGACAAAAGATTCCTTTCATATCTTTTACTAAAAACTCAACGAAGGGTAAAATTGGATTTAAACAATTTTATGTGGATGTAAATAAAATTACATATTGAGGAAACATGGATGTGGATGATAAAATACACCCCAGTAAATTTCAAAGTATAAACAATCTCGGATAAAAATGAGATTGTGATATTTCCCTTACCTTAGGTCCGATTTGCTTCGTAAGTGTCCGAACCTCCTGTATAATGATTTAAATAATGTCATTGACTTATTACAGAATCATATTCATTGTTATGATATCATATATGGTTCACTTATGACATTATCTTAGCCGTTCTTTTGTAAATTCCATGTTAAAGAGCGTTTTGGGTAAAATTGTTTCATTTGTCGTCCGTGTTTTGACTTGTAATTATTCATATGATTACATAGATCATGATTACTTAATTCCAGAATATAAAACATGATTTATATATATATATATTCATAATATACATATATATAATAAATCAGTAAATGGAAAGAAATACACCGTTCATGGAGACGGTAGTCCGTACGTACGCATGAATGCTGTTTTCGTTTCCTTATTGAATCGAATGGAATTAAGTAGATGACATACATATAAATATAAATAAATCCAGTATCATTATTATGTCATATATTTAATTATTACTTATTATATATACTTTATAATCATTCATGAATGGTTAATCATTGAGAATGAATCTCATCGCGTCGTGGAGACGGTAGTCCGTACGTACGCACGAGCGATGATACCATTCCCATGGTCGTGGAATTATGTTGAAGTGTATGTATACTATTTCAGTATCAATATAACTTTATAATAATAATATATAGTTACTCATTACACCATTATACCCATCCAATTAATGTGGTGGAGGAAAATAGATTACACCACGGCGTGGAGACGGTATTCCGTATGTATGCACGCGCGGTGATTTCATTTTTCCGTAGGATGGATAGAAGGTGAATTAGGGTTGTTTCATATTTATAATAACATATCAGTATGTAAGTAATACCGATGTTATTACTTTGTCATGAAACAACTAAAGAAGAAGAAGTTGAAGATGAATGAAATTGAAAAGATCGGTAATGGTTATTACCTCTTCTTTGAAACGCCTCTTTGAATCCTCCATTTAGGGAACTAAGATTGGTCTTTGAAGAAGACCAGGACCTCTAGGATTATTCTAGGGAAGTGGAGAGGAGAAAATGGCAGGGGTTGGCCGAGCTTGAGTGCTCAAATTGATGTGAGGAGGAGGGGGAGGAGGTGTCCTTTTATAAGGGAGGAGAGGGGCACCTTAGGAATACCTCAAAATATTATTTTATATTAATGTCAAAATCGTTTTATAATGGTTCAAAAGGGTCTTATTTCTAAGTTAAAGTGGGGATGGGTCGAAATCCTATCAACCAATAGGATTTATACAAGTTTAGGGTATTATTTTAACCTTATCAATTAGATTTAACTCTAAGTTAAATAATTTAACTTTTACCGTGTCTTTTTGTTTTCTTTCACTATATGGTTAATACACTTACTATAACATGCCAAACGAACCCCAAATTGTTTATTATTAATATATATATCCTTATATAAGTCATTTGGACGAACCTTAGATTTTTAGGAATAAAATAACAATTAATAATATAATATTTTATTTAAAAACTATTTTGTGTCAATTTTGACACTATTTGATATATGATTTTTGTGAAAGTCATAACAGAATTATATGTTCGAAAAAAGTTGATTAAATCAACACTAATATATCATAGTAACCTAGAAAATTAGTGGAATTCCTAAAAAGCCTCAAATTACATTTATTTTTCTGTTTATAACATCAATTATGTCAATATTTCATAAATAAGATAATTACTGCATCATCTTTGTGTCATAAATAAATTAACTTATTTGATGTCTAAAAATTACAAATAAAATACCATTCTGTAGGAAATCTTTTTAGCTTTCTAATGAATATTTATAATCGAATTTATCTTATGTATAAACCCATAATAAAAATGTTTTAGTAAATAAACTTTGATTTTAACTCTTTTAACTCTTCTTTGAATTAAATAATAATAAATGTCCTAATCTAATCCAAGTGGGCCTAAATGATAATAATTTACATTTAAGGTTGTTTTTGGTCGAGATAAACTTGTCCAATAGAATTAGGACATGTATTAGGGTAATATTAATATCATTCTTACCCTTAATTACCCTATTTACTTTTAACCGTGGTAAAAAAAAGTAAAAAGTTACTATTCACCAAAAATTATTTTCATCTCATTGAACCACATTTTACTTACTGACATCAACCGTGTCTCTCGGATTTTTGAAATTCCATTCACAGAAGCGGTAAAATTAAGTTTTATGAAAAATTCAGTTTTTTTAACTACCACTTAGTAGTTTCACTATTCATCAAAAATTGATGTTTTTTAGAACAATGCCAAAATTTAATCCTAAGCTATATTTCATATTCCGAATTCAAAAATGAAGTCTATTTTACCAAATTCATAACATAGAAGTTGCATTAATTAATTTTATAATTAAATCCCGCTGTTAAAACAAATAGCGTGTTTTTAAAAAACAATATCTATCAAAAGATTGACACTTGTTTATGTCTAGTTTAAATGTGAAATTACATCCAATGACCAAAATTGTATTAAATTGTAAAAATATATTCTAAATATACATTAAAACCACTCAAATTAATAATTTATCACTATTAATTATTTTTATTAAAAAAGTTGTTTTTAATTATAATTTAGTAATTTTCACTATTCATCAGAATATGAAAGTTATCCGAAAAGTACCAAAATTTCACCTTAGGCTAAATTCGATACTCCGAATCCAAAAATGAAGTCCATTTTGAGAGCTAAATTTTCTAAAATTTAAAAAGTGGTTATTACTATTCATAACGGCTAGTTTTAATAATATTTCGTGAAACTCAGTACTGCGTACTACACACGCTATCGAGGAAGGTTGTGATTGCGTGTAATGTAAGGCAAGTCAAGGATGCGTGTTGTGCAAGCTCCTTTTGGTGTAGCGTACAACACAATACATTAATAAAATTAAAAAGAATAGTTTTCATAAAATCTCGGGCTGTTACATACACCACTTAAAATGAATTTATCCCTAAAAATTATTATATATAATCAAAGGATTCATATCTAAACATACCTTTCATAGAAACCTACATTATATAATATGAATAATAAAACATCCTTTAAAAGTGAAATTTTGAAACATAATGGATACCCAAAGTAACTCATAAATAGGTTTCCACAAAAAAGATCATAGACAGGCAGTGAAGATTTTGACATAGAGGTAAATCATAAATAGCTATAGAGAGTCAAAGATATCACTTATCACAATAAATTGGGTGATCTAGAGAAAGTTAACAACCACAAAACCATAAATGTGTGTCAATTTAAGAGACCATTAGATTCATCAGAAAAGAAGGTACTAGGGTAACATTTTTTTTCTAATACCATTTTCCCAAAGATAAATATTTTTCACAAGAATATATACTTACTTGATGTAATTATATTTCATAAGAACAACCCCATCCATCAATTGTTCCTTGAACAATTTTCACATGATTAGTTACTCCATGAAATAAAGGTTAATTTTTTATATCTCAAGAAATAATGGGTCATAAGATCAATCAATAGAATGATAACTCTTTTCCACTATCTTTAGTTGTCATCACAAAATAAATGGTTATAATAGGTTATCCAATATGCATAAATATTCTTTTTTTAAACATTAATATATAAAACCTCATTCAAAGTTCAACATAAACCTTTCCATAAGTGGTTAACATTTTGGTGCTTTCGAAATATAAAAATCCTAAAATTTACAAAGAATGTCACTAAATTTTTAAAAGTAAGCTTAACATTGATCCCACATATATCATAAAGTAGCCGTTGATTGTCACATACCAAATATGTGAATACCATCATTAGGTTTTCTCTTGGAACATGGTAATATCCTAAATTACCATAAACTTTATAGAAAACATATATTCTTATTCATTACATTATGTAGAATATAGATTATTGGACACACAAATTAAATCTATAAATGTTTTAAACTACATCCATGATAGCATAAATCACTTTGTCAACAAGTCATTAATCAGCTATAATGTAATCAATACTATCCAATTTACTTATTCATATCCAATACCCTATATTATCTCAATATCCATAACATATTAAGGGTAATGTTACCTCAATCGAAATATCACCTTTCTATTAAAATAATTTTCTAGTCTCTCCATACCATTTAACATATTCTTGTAAATATTTTACTAAAAAATATAATGAAAAATACTTATAAATTTCATGATTCTTATAACATAAACATTGAATTCAAATAACTAAATACTTTGATTATTCCAAATATTCCTTTAGTGATTAACTAGGCTTCCTCATCTTATTCCTTAACACATATTTTCATTCATATGTTATTTTTAATCTCTATATTTTAAGAATCATAACCACTACTCATACCACCTTGCTTATACTCTTCATGATATTTCAAATTAGTACATCAACTTTCATAATTTTCATACTTTACATCTATAGAATTCAATAGTAAATGATATCTTATAAAGAAAATTATTCTTATCCATTGAGTTAACAAAAAATTTCATTTCCCTATTATAATTACTTTCTTTGTGTCATTATTTTTAGAAGTCAAACCATATTCCCATCCCTCTGATGCATTTACTTGGGCGTTTCATCCCATATTATTTATAAAAAAGGAAACTAAATCTTCTTTCCAACATGGGATCCACTACCTGAAATCTTAGAAAACACTTTCCTTTTCTTCTTTGGTGAGTGTGATAGTTTTTTAATGTATACATTATTATTCATGTTCTGTGAAAACTGATTAAGAATAATCAAATATTACACCACTATAGTCATTATCAAATTTTAATTATCATCAAATGAAATTCTACCGCATTTAATGTTAAACTGATTCTTTCTGCATCCTATCATTGACTAAAACTAGAAAGAATAGTGTGAGGAACACTTATCATTGTAAAAAACCACATAATCCTGAAAAATCACTTATTGTATGGTTAAATCATGACACCTTATTTTAAATATGTGACACATTATTCATAGAATAGGTAATCCATTATCATAATCTATTTAAATCATTCATAATGGTTTATAAATATTTTGTTAATTCCTAAATCATTCCCCCTTGGAGTGTCAAAAATGGTGTGTAGGAAGACCCCTTTTTATGCACCAGTTCCAGATCGACCCTAGCTCAATATTGTGTTTTTGGGGATACTAACCCTATGTAAATCTGTGCTAGATCCATATCCACTTTTAGTATCAAGACATGTATGTATTAAAGGGGAAACCATATCCCAATTCTTTACCAAAATTCCAGGATATTTTCTTATACTTTGTCTCATCGTTAAACTTATCATTAGAGACATCACTAGAAATATCCTATGAAATATCCTTAGGTATCTAACTATGGTTTTATCACCCTACATTCCAAATGTTGACTAAAAATTTCATTTGATATAAACTATAGTGACCTAGGATTAACATACATAGATATTAAATCATTTTTTATGAATATTCTTTACAATACGCAAACACATGCTTGAGGAACATAATAATTTAGTGCCTTTAGATACATGGAACACAATCTTCTCCTTTGGTGGGTGGTCATCAATGTTTCCCAAAAATATCTCCCACTTTATTATAATTTATAGAAATACCATACATAAAATATTTACTCATAAACTAGGGAATGGAAACATAATAAATTGATAGATCATATGCTTATTAAGGGTAAACAAGGGATATACATAAGCATAAAATGAAAATATGTGTATTGGGTCTAGGGAATGGAATTTTAAAACCATACCCTACATAAAAAATATCATAAACATGGGTTAAATAATATGTATTGGTATTTCATAATACATGAATCAATAGATAATCAAAGAACATAAGACATGATAATATAACATTGACATAAAACTTTTAATTTTTATCAAACACATAAACATAGAAAATCATTTCCATATTATTCAAGTCTCGCTTCCAAGGATATCAAAGAATAAAAACACCATTACTTAACTGAGTTTACTCTCCATTCCAAACCTGTATTACTAAACAAGGTTCACTTAAAGTTCAAACCTTGTATTATAGAACTATATTTGCTTCTCGTTCCAACCCTATATTATTGAATTGAATTCACTCCCCCTTCTATCCATTCATTACTTAACCGAGTTTACATCCCATTCTATCTCGTTATTTATAAACATGTTTTACATCCCATTATATTACTATCTATATCATGAGATAGAAATCATTATCCAATATAATGGAGGGAGATATATGACCCACCTATTACATAATGAAACCATACATATGTGTTCTACAAGATCAAAAATATTCATTATATAATAAAAAAATAAATAAAATTGAAATATTAATAATTTCATTATATCAGATACTTTAGAAAAGTGACAAGTTTTATAATCATTTAACTATATCATAACCTATAAAAATATGTGGGTTTCATATAAATGTTCACGTGGTATAACCCATAAAAGATAAAAAGGTTTCATAAATATCATTTCATCAAAAAATAAGACCACTTAGAAGAAGAATATGAATGGTATCATTGAATAGTATCCCTAATAAGGCATTGGTAACACCAAAAAAATGTCATATTATTTGGAAAATAATTTTTCAATATAAATTAAAATATTTCCTTAAGAAAATATTCTTTCCTCTATGGAAAATGATTTTTAAAACATAAAAAAATTTTAAAACCATTCTCTTTGGAAATAACATTGAAAGCATATAAAGGAAGATTTTAAAAATAATTTTAAACATATATTAAACATAAAAAAATTTAATTCCTTTTGTTTGAAAATGATCTAAAAAGAACATTTAAATTTTTTTGAAAATATTTTTAGAGAAATAAAGTTAACTTTTATTAAACACATTTTCTTAATTATCCTAAGTAAAAAATAGTGAAAATGGTACTATTAATTTAATATATCATTAATAACTTTAGGATAAAATAGTTAATAATATTTTTTTATTGTTAGATCATGATATTTTAACATTGGATACTTAATCATAAATAATCCCGATAAATGATGAGATTGTAACATAAAAGCATTACCACTTTAGTAACATTGATTCACAAGATCGATGAATGAATAACATATAAGGAAACATAAATTATCATAATGATGTTTAAATTAATTATATTACATGTTATAAGATTCTATATACACCTCATGTAAGAATATACTAAAATGACATGAGGTGCATCTCAAATGAGGCAAATTGAGATAAAATTCACTTAATGATTTTTTAACTTTTGAACCATAAACACCATGAAATAGAGATACTAAAATTTATATGTAAACCCCAATAGATTTTATATAATAATAAAGATATAAATTAATTGTAATTATACACATCACATAAAATAAATATGTGGTGAACATGGCATGTTTCTCAAGAATGCAAAAAAGTGATATGGAATTCACTTACCTTAAGTCTTGAATTTTATTGCATAACTTTAACCTCCTGTATAACAAATATAAGTTTATTATACATCTATTATATAATAATTTTCATATGTATATATATATATATATTTCTTACCATATATGATTTTCTTTTGATCTTTTATTATTAGTTTATTAACAATTCCATGTTAAAGTTGTGATTTGGGTAATAATCGCCTCATTTCTTGTTCATGCTTTGACTTGTTATTTATGGACCTATTATACCAATTATTATTTCACAGTATAAATAATATAAATCATGATATAAATGTCATATATATTATTTATTTATTTATTTATTCTAATTAATATAATTTAGTGATGGGAAATGAAATGCATCATTCAGGGAGATGGTAGGCCATATTTACGTATGAACATTATTTTTCATTTTCATGTTGGTTTGGAAGAATGAAAAGGAAATGTTATATATAGACATTCCAAAATAAATTTTATTTCATATATATCACATATGTTTTATATACCAATCCTTAATACATTCCATGTAAATTGTGGATGAATCAGATCGCTTTGCGAGGTTGTAGTCCTCTGTAAACCAAAACGACGTTATCGTATTCCCATAAAATGGAAATAATCAAGGTATTTATTATATAATGATTACAGAAAAATAACTACATCATAAATATAATATATATTTAATATAAACAGTATTTACCTTATTATTTTTCACCTTTATTAGTGGTAAATCCTAAATGAATGACATCAGTTCGTGAGCTAGTACTATGCCATAGACATGAATGTTGATTATCGTAATTCATTTGATGGAAGTGTGTGTGCTTTTAAGTTGTAAAATTATTATAACAACATCTCATTTTATATAATATTTTATTTCCAATATATAATAATGATATAAAAATAATTTATGGGGTTTGAGGAAGAAATAAAACAAAAAAGTTTGTGGATGAATGTAACCTCTTCCTTTGGTATCTGTAACGACCCGAATCTGGGGCCTCATAACTGGTTCCCCATACCCAGTTCGCCACATGAACTCAGGCGCGTTTTCCCAAACGCCAGAGGCTGCCAACTAGCAATGAGGACCTTGGTGAGTTGGTGGGGAAACTATGCCCTCATTGGGTAAAGTATACAGTGGAAGAACAAACGTACACAATAGAGGAAACAGTAACAACATACGACAACTGAAACTAAAATTAGAAGCAATGTCTGATATAACAATGATGCAGTATGGTACATGTGTCTATGGAAATCAGTAAACAAAACAACGTGCTGAAACACAACTGAAACCAAATACTAAAAGTAAATAGCAACTCCAACAGCATCGCGAGCCAAGGCCAGATCACATGCTCTCCAACTCCAACTAGCAATCAAGTACCTGAGGTGGAAGGGCCACAATCCCTATCCACACCTGCAAACATATAATCTGTTTGGGCTGAAAAAGGACCCAAACAGGGTGTGAGACTAATCCCAGTAGGCAACCACCACAATATTTGTGCCCTACTGTCAGTGAGAAATATAGCAAAAGTAAAGGAAATACATACAGTAATGAACTAGGAGTACACCAGTATAAATCCTACCAATTACCATTAACATTAATTTAATTAAACAACCAGGGAATCTAGAAAAGATCTTTATTCTAAGGTAAAGCAAGTGACATAGTAGGTAACTAAAAGACTACCTAACCCACAAGCAGTTCAAACCCAAGCTTGTTCTTTGGATTGGTGGACTCGTCACAACCAACCAAACAAAAATCAAACTCACTCTTCGGGTGGCTCAAACAAAAAGACCCCTATAGTCCAGTAATTAAACAAGGCACAGACACTCTAGGAAGATCTTATGTCAATTCCTCTATGGTCATGCAATGATAGATATAGACTCTCTGAGGAAGCACTTACATCTAATTCCTCTTGTGGTCTCGATACGTGTGTAAAATAAGAACAATCATGAGAATAACAAATTCATATTCCCGTTGGTCCTGCCTATAAAACTAAAACCAACAGACCCTTTAGGGAAGCACTTAATCGTCTATTCCCTCTTTGATCTACTGCACCAGGTTCTCGGAGCCCTGAGCAGTCCAGTCGAGTGTAATCGACCATCAGCAGCCCTAAGTAAGTCCAACAACTACTTGTCTAATAGCTAAAATGAATCAAGAACATTTAAATAGCACGAAACACCTCCAAGCAGTTATAACAAGTAAAATAGCAATTGCAATAGGGTTTGACTCGTAGGCAAATGGTGCAAAATGGTGATAAACAGCCAAACATGGAAAAACACTTATGGGGTGATCCTTAAACATGCTACCAAGCATACATTAGTATCAATTAATTATAAGCTAACAAGCAATCTAAGGAGATTAAACAATAGGATCAAAATCCCAAACCTGGGATACCAGATACATGGGTATCCGGCACTTTTGCAACCAAAACTCAAAGACATTCAACGTAGGGAAACAAACCACCTACATCGATCCTCGGAGATCGATATAATAGAACCAAAACCATTGATTCTCCTTATAATGTCGAAGATCTGAGAAAACTTCCAAAACGCTGAACCCCTGATAACTTGAAAATGAGGAGGAATCATGAAACAAGGCTAAAGAAGAACCAAGAACTCACTATTGCGATTATATTACAACCTACGGTGTTTGATTCGGATAGCCGGTGATGGATCGGTGGCTCGGAGAAGATTCGACCTCCTTGGATGCTCTATATGGAATTAGGCGGAGAAGAAGATGAAAACATGGTTAATTCGCGACCCCGGTCTGATTAATAAAATAAAAAGAAAAGTACACAACGTGTATTTTTAGAGTACATGTCATGTACCTAGGTTTTCTATACTCCTATTTAAGAGACCTTCATGTCACCCCACACAACTATGTGTGTGGCCCAGACATGGCCAGCACATGGCCTCACACAGGAGAAAAGTACAGGGTGTGTACTCATAAAGTACACGACATGTACTCTAAAAATTTCCAGATTTTCCCCTTTTCCTTAAAAACGACCAAAAAAGGAAAACATACCTGAAACGACCTTCTGGGTTCTTAAAAACTTCCCCCGTTAAAGAAATTAATCCACAAATTTCCCTATCAAGGCATAGAAGAAGAAATGCAGAACAGCTCCGGCCACTGCAATCGTACATTGGCCTCCCGCTCCCAAGTCACATCCTGCACTCGCCCGTGCTGCCATGACACTCGTAATAGAGGAACAGACTGGCCACAGAGAACTTTCGTACTGTGATCGTCAATCCAGATAGGATTCTCTTCAAATGATGCATTATCTTTAAGCTCAACCTCCTCAGGTTGAATGACATGAGATGGGTCTGAAAAGTAATGTCAGATCTGGGAAACGTGGACGACGTCGTGCATAGTCCGGTACCTCTGAGGTAACTGCAACCAATAGGAAACTGATCCAACTCTCTCTAACACATAAAACATCCTGACGTACCATGGTTAAAGCTTTCCCTATCTCTGGATCCTCTTGTGTCCCAACCGCGGTGTGACACATAGGAAAACCTGATCCCCGACCTCGAACTCCAGAGGTCGTCTCCGCTGATCAGCATAAGAATTTTTCCAAGACTTTTCTGTAGCCATACTCTTTCGAATCAACTCTATCTGCTCGGAGGTCTCCTGAACAAGATGAGGTCCCAGTAAAGCTGCCTCTCCTGCCTCCATATACCATAAAGGTGATCGTCATGGCCTACCATACAAGGCCTCGTAAGGTGCCATCTGAATAGTCACATAAAAGCTGTTGTTGTAGGCGAAATCCACAAGAGGGATATGCTTCTACCAAGAACCACCAAAGTCCAAAATGCAAGCTCAGAGCATATCCTCAAGCACTTGGATCGTGCGCTCGGACTAGCCATTAGTCTGAGGATGGTATGTTGTTCTCAAAAGTACGTGTGTACCCAAAGCCCTCTAAATCCCCTTCCAGAACAGAGAAGTGAAGTGCGCATCCCTATCTGAAACAATGGAGTGTGGAACTCCATGCAGACGTACAATCTCTCGGATATAACGTCATCCCAGATCATCAACACTAAAGGTCTCTGTGATCAGTAAGAAGTGAGAAACCCTCGTAAGCCTATCGACAACAACCCAAACAGCATCATTCCCTCGAGGCGACCTCGGTAAACCGATCATGAAGTCCATCACGACATCATTCCACTTCCACTCCGGAATGGGTAACTGCTGTAAAAGCCCTACTGGTCGTTGATGCTCTGCTTTCACATGCTGACAAGTCGAGCATCTCATGACAAAACCAGCAACGTCTCTTTTTCATACCTGGCCACCAGTACTGGCGATGTAGATCACGATACATCTTGGTGACGCCAGGATGAACTGCCCAAACTAAGGAATGAAAATCCCGCATCAGCTTCTTGCGTATGTCTGCTGGAACCCATATGCGTCCATGGAAATACAAGATCTCATCCTTACCCATGGTCCATCGAGGAAGAGGGTCCTCTCCTGACACACTCTCCTGCAGGACTAATCCCTCTGAATATGATAGCTACCCCATCCACACCAGATCAAGTAAAGTAGAGGTAATAGCCATAGAAGAGAGAAAGGTCTATCCCTATCTATCATGCACATCCAAGTGCATCTCGGAGAACAGGGCTATAAGCTGCCACTCACATCTGGCCTCCTGAACTGCCTGTAACTGAGTCCTCCTGCTCAGTGTGTCTGCCACAGGATTGCCTTTCCCAGGCATATAGGCAAGCTCAAAGTCGAATGACTATAGGTACTCGACCCAACTCCAATGTCTTAAATTTAAGTCACGCTATGTGAAGATATACTTGAGGATCTTGTGGTCAGTATATACCACAAAATTCTCTCCTAGTAAATAGTGTCTCCAACAACGCAAGGCATGAACAACAACAGCCAACTCCAGGTCATGTGTAGGGTAGTTCCTCTCGTGTGGCCTCAACTACTGAGACCCATAAGCAACGACCCCACATCCCTGCATAATCACAGCTCCCAGCCCAATACCAAATGCATCACAGTAAACAGTATAGCCCTTGCCCGGTTCTGGCAAGACCAGTATCGGTGCTTACGTCAACCCTCCCCTTCAGCTCCTAAAAAGATTACTCACAAGAATCTGACCACAAAAACATCACCCCCTTCTTGCTCAGACCTTCCAGTGGTGCAGCTAGGTGTGAAAAGTCCTTTATAAACCGCCTGTAGTAACTAGCCATCCCCAAGAAACTCCGTACCTCGAAGACATTATTCGACACCTTCCATGTAACCACCGCCCTCACCTTTTTTGGGTCTACTGATACTCCTGTCTCTGAGATGACATGACCCATGAAGTGAATCTCATCTATACAGAAGTGGCACTATGAGAGCTTAGCGTATAACTGATGCTCTCTTAGTGTACTCAATACGGTCTCAAGATGGGTAGCATGGTCGTGTCGAGTGTGAGAGTACACCAAGATATCATCCACGAAATCCACCACGAAGGAATCCAAATAAAGATGGAAAACTATGTTCATCAGTTCCATGAAGGCTGTTGGCACGTTCATGAGACCAAACGGCATAACCAAGTACTCATACAGACCATATCTGCTCCGGAAGGCTGTAAGAGGTATATAAGATGGTCTGACGCAAAACTGATGATAGTCAGATCTCAAGTCGATCTTTGAGAACACCCTGACTCCCTGAAGCTGATCAAAAATATCATCAATCCTCGACAAAGGATATCGGTTCTTGACTGTTAACTGGTTCAGCTTCTGATAGTCCACACACAGTCGTAAGGTACCATCTGCCTTCTTCGCAAACAACACCGACAAACCCCAAGGGGATGTAATGGTTCTAATAAAACCCTTTGCCTGCAACTCCTCCAACTATTTCTTGATCTCTTGCAACTCAGGAATCGCCATAATATAAGAAGGTATGGATACCGATGCTACTCCTGGCACAAGCTCAATAGAGAAGTCTACCTCTCGCTCCAGAGGAAACCCTGAAAAATCTTTTGGAAATACATCCGGAAAAAGATCAACTACCGGAGGAAAATTCATCTGAGAAGTCCCCTGGTCATGCAGATATAAAATAGAAATCTAGGCTATAACACTGCCCTACCCATGATGCTCTAGTCCAGCTCTGATCGCCTGGACATCCCATTCTCCCTTGTGAAGAAAATATCCTCCCTCTAGTGATGTAAAACTCTCCCTTCAGCGATAGTAGTCGACAACGGCCTGGAAGGAAACTAACCATCCCATCCCGAGAATGAGATCATAACCCGTCATCTCAAGGACATAAATATCCCACAAGCAATGACACCCACCAATCTCAAGGGGTCACTCCTTGCACTAATGCACACTAGCAATTTTAAGTCCCAAGGGAGTTTCTAGTGTCATCATATCCTCAGAAGTAAAGACAGTAAGTCTAAGGCTCTTCACATTGTTCATAGAAACAAATCTATGAGAAGCTCCAGTATCAAAAAGTGTAGAAGATAAAACTGAGGCTACTAAGATCGTACCTCGAACTGTGGAAGGTCCAGGATCTCGCCCCTGATGAATCTGCTCTACCGCAAACGTCTGGCCAGTACAGTGGCCCAGTGTAGCAGCCTGATATCCCTGGGATGATCCTCCCTGAGCCTAAACACTACATCCTCAACCTCTACCCTGTCCTGAGCGACCTGAATAACTCCAAACCCCGTTATTCTATGGAACTGGTAATCCTGCTCTTGTATGAGGAGTAGAAACAGATCCTCTTTCACTAGCCGCTGGAAGAAGAACCCTGCAAAAAGGTTGTAGATGACCCATCTTGCTGCAAGATCGACACTCTACTGGGTCTCTCGGGCACTGAGGCTTCTTATGCCCACTCTTTCTACACTAATATCATACCACCTGGTTGCCCGAAGGGAGATCCCGTCTACCAAAAGAAATACCTCGCTTCCTTGAGTCACCTCGAGTAGACTCTCAGTGGCGCTTCCTGCTATTAGTATGAAATGAATCAGTCTTGGGTGCTGAACCGCCCTGGTCAACAGCTCCAGTCTCCCTCAAATTTCATTCAGTGATCAGTTCCTGGTTGACTATCAGAGTAATAGAAGTCAACTGGAAGACGTTCACCGGCGATCTGATCTCTGGCTTGAGGCCTTCCTCAAACTTCCTTGCCAAAAACAACTCGTCATTTCCCAGAACGGGAGTGAAGCACTGTAACTCAATGAAATGGGAGGAATAATCCATAACCAAAAGAGTACCCTGCTTTAGTTTCATGAAATCTCTGGCTCTATCGGCCCTCAGCGTCGCCGAATAGAAGTAGTCGTAGAACATACGCTGGAACTCGTCCCAAGGCATAGTCCGTTGGCACCCTACCAGCAAAACTATATCCCGCCATCTCTTGGAAGAATCTCACAGTATGTAAGTCGAGAGCTTCACCCTTATATCTAGGGGTGTCTCCCGATGCTCGAAGATGGAAATGATGGTTTCTAGCCATGACTCTACAACCTGAGTTCCTCCATCCCCGGTAAAAGTGGGAGGATGTTTCTGCTGAAAAACCCACGCCAGATCTTCTATAGACGGGGCAGGATGTTGAGCTCCCTGGAAGGTCTGCATGAATCTCATGAAACCCTCTCTGAACTAAGCATCGGCACCAGTGTATGGAATCAATGCAGGTTCTATGTCCAGAACGATCGGTGGAACTACTAGTAGTCCTTGGTCTGTCGTATCCGGCGTACGGTCACTATGTGGTTCCTGACGTGCAACGGGAGGTCGTCTTGGTGCCATAGCCCTGAAAGGTCAAAAGAACACATTAGAATTAGGATTAACAAGGATAGAAAAACAAGGGTACAAAATGAGAATAGGAGATAGAAACCCTTAAGTTTTCCAAAACACGACTACACGACGCGTATTTAAACTACACGGCGTGTCTGTTAAAGCCATTCACATGGGCATTTACTTCTTCCACTACTGGTCATGTAACACCCCAGACTACACGGTGTTTTGTTCCAACACACCGCATGTACTTGAACTTCACTCCCTTGCCCGAGTCTCTTTACACGACTAACCTACACGGTCCTCTTAATCCTAAACTACACGGCGTGTTCACTTAAGGAAACGACGTGTACTGGACAGGTTCGGCGACCCGTGTAGCAGGTTACATGGTCGGCTACACGGCTGACACTTACACGGCGTGTTCCAAACAAACATGGTGTGTATAGGAGAAGATAACATCATTCTGTGTTGTTCGTGACACGGCCGAGTACCTAGAACAAGGCTACACAGTGTGTTCTAAAAAAACATGGCGTGTACTACACGAGCATCCCCGACCAGTGTTGTTAATGAAACGGTCAACTACTACATGACATGTATTTATCATACAAGGTGTGTCCCCGAAGACTTTCTACAACCCCGTGTCTCTGTTCACACAGTCAGTAACATGGTTTAAAACTACATGGCGTGTATTAATAAAGTACATGCCGTGTATTCTGGGTTTTTCCGGGCAGTAGCTCAGAAACTACACCGAACACCAGAAACACTAAAAAACAAACATCTATGTGCCAAATTATGATCTGTGGGGGACCATACTCCCTGAGAATCAAATCTTGGCATCATAACAATGCATACGCCAAGTAAACAGCGTAACAATCCAATGATCCTCCAAATTCCGATCCTCGAGGGCCCATAACACCTCTAAGACCAAAGTTTGGCATCCATGAAAAATTAACTGCAAAAATAAACAACACCCTATCAGCATATTGGTATCTCTATCATAGAAACTATCACAACATCATGAATAATCTATCACGACATCTATCACAATAGCATTAAATATCTAATGCACCCTAGATGACATGGAAAAAGGCAAGACATGTGATTTCCTAACCAGTTCCTATATGATGCATGGGATGACATACCCTGATGTCATCAGGTTACAACATAATATAACCATAATAATATGAACTGTGACAGAAAAAAACATGTGCATCACCCAACGGTGAAATATAATAAACTGTAACACTTGAAAAAACTGAAAATTGCAATTACGAGGTAATATAGCTTTTCCCTGTACATGGGTTAATTACTCCTGGGCATAGTTAATTACTAACTAACCATTCCTTCCTATCCCTGTCTATTGTCACAAAACTTTAAGGCAATAGAAATGAAAGAAAACCTCCCTATGATACAACTTTGTAACGACCCAAATTCGGGGCCTCATAACTGGTTCCCCATACCCGGTTCGCCACATGACCTCAAGCTTGTTTCCCCAAACTCTATAGGCTCCCGACTAGCAGTGAGGGCCTTATTGAGTCGGTGGGGAAACTATGACCTCATTGGGTAAAGTATACAGTGGAAGAACAAATGTACACAATAGCAGAAACATGAACAACATACGACAACTGAAACCAAAAGTAGAAGCAATGTCTGATATAACAATGATTCAGTATGGTACATGTGTCTATGGAAAGCAGTAAACAAAACAGCGTGATGAAACAAAACTGAAACCAAATACTAAAAGTAAACAAAAACTCCAACATCATCACGAGCCAAGGCCCAATCCCATTCTCTACAGATCCAACTGGCAATCAAGTACCTTAGGTGGAAGGGCCACAATCCCTATCCACACCTGCAACCATATAATCTGTTTGGGCCGAAAAATAGGACCCAAACAGGGTGTGAGACTAATCCCAGTAGGCAACCACCATAAGATTAGTGCCCTACTATCAGTGAGCAATATAGAAAAAGTAAAGGAAATAAATACAGTAATGAACTAGGAGTACACCAGTATAAATCCTACCAATTACCATTCACATTCATTTAATTAAACAACCAGGGAATCTAGCAAAGCTCTCTATTCCAAGGTAAAGCAAGTAACATAGAAGGTAACTAAAATACTACATAACCCACAAGCAGTTCAAACCCAAGCTTTTTATTTGGCTTGGTGGAATCGTTACAACCAACCAAACAAAAATCACACTAACTCTTCTGGTGGCTCAAAATAGCAGACCCTTATAGTCCAGTAATCAAACAAGGCATAAACACTATAGGAAGCTCTTACGTCAATTCCCCTATGGTCTTGCAACGATAGCTACAGACTCTCTGAGGAAGCACTTATGTCTAATTCCTCCTATGGTCTCGATACGTGTGTAAACTAAGAACACTCTTGGGAAACACAAAGTCGTATTCCCATATGTCCTGCATACGAAACTAAAACAAATAGACCCTCTAGGGAAGCACTTAATCATCTATTCCCTCTTTGATCTCCCGCACCAGGTTCTCGCAGCCCCGAGCAGTCTAGTCGAGCGCAATTGACTATCAGTATCCCTAAGTATGTTAAAAACTACTTGGATAATAGATACAATGCATCAAGAACATTTAAATAGCAGAAAAAACTTACAAGAAGTTATAAAAAGTAAACTAGCATTTGCAATAGGGTTTTCTTCATAGGAAAACGGTGCCAAACGGTGCCAAACGGCGATAAATAGCCAAACAGGGAAAAACACCCATGGGGTGATCCTCATACATGCTACCAAGAATACATTAGTATCAATTAATTATAATCTAACAAGAAATATAAGGAGATTAAACAATAGGATCAAAATCCCAAACCTGGGATATCGGATACATGGGTATCCGGCACTTTTGCAACCAAAACACAAAGACATTCAACGTAGGGAAACAAACTACCTACCATGATCCTCGAAGATTGATATAAGATAACCACGATGATTGATTCTACTTAAAACGTCAAATATCTGAGAAAACACCCAAAATTCTCAACCCACGATAACTTGAAAATGAGGAGGAATCATGAAACAAGGCTAAAGCAGAACCAAGAACTCACTACTGCAATTCTATTGGAACCGATAGTGTTTGATTCAGATAGCCGGTGACGGATCAGTAGCTGGGAGAAGGTTCTTCCTCCTCAGACACTCTGGGCGGAATTAGGTGGAGAAGAAGACGAAAACATGGTTATGTCGCAACCCCGATCTGATTAATGAAATAAAAAGAAAAGTACACAGCGTGTATTTTTAGAGTACATGGCATGTACCTTTGTATTCCGTACTCCACTTTAAGTGGCCTCCACATCACCCCACACGACCGTGTGTGTTTCCCGGACATGGCCATCACACGACCTCGCGCAGGAGAAAATTCCACGGCATGTACTCATAAAGTACATGGTGTGTACTCTGAAAATTTCCAGATTTTCCCCTTTTCCTTAAAAATGACCAGAAAAGGAAAACATACCTGAAACGAAGATCCGGGTTCTTACAGTATCTTCATTAGGTTTGTACTAAATTCTTAAAAGGATATATTTATTTCCATACAATAGCTTCAAGTATGTGGTTAGGGAATATGGTATGTGATTTTGGTAGTTATTTATCAATCCAAATGGTTATAGAGGTGTGAAAAATAGGATATAGTGTGTTCCATCTTATTTCATAAGAGGAGTGGCATTCTTGTAAATACTCATAAGTATTTACTACTGGTAGGTATCCCTTGTGGCATGTGTCTCAAAAATAGAATAATAAATGAGGGTATGGTTTATGTGGTCAAGAAACATCTACACTATACAAAAATAAATATATTTTTATAATGTTCATCCATAACATCTAAGTTTACCAATTTTTACCATTTTGTTTTTTATTAAGGTAACTAATTTTATATACTAGTTAATCTATCCATTATGAATATATTAAAATGATAATTTTTAGAAAAGTTAGATCCATTTGTTATAAAATATGATATCTAATTTATAAGATAAAAACATGTATGTGTTGATTATTAATTTTAATAGAACCCCAGGTAACCCGCAAAGACAATGCTTTAACCCTAACTACGCTAACAATGTTTTTACTACTTAGGGTTCAACATATTCATTTTAAAAGTTAAATTGTTCCATTAATGGACCATATTTTATATTTTTTAACATTTAAAATTTCTGAGAATAATATTTTTATTTTAGAAATTTTAAAATATTTAATTAAATATCATTTATTATAAAACAAAATTAATGTCAATTTTCAAATTATTTATCTAATTTAAATATTAAAAATATAAATAAAATTATGGAATTATAATATAGTAAGTTAACACATATGTAAAACTATATATTCATCTAAAAAATAATTTAAGATAATTTATTCAATTTTCCTCATTTTTAATATTTTTAGTATCACTTACTTTACATAATTATTAACAAAATAATTCTTGCATTTGTGTTTCTTAAACATTTAAAGTAATTATATTATCTATAAAAATTTAAAAGAAATTATCATGATAAGAAAACTTATTTATCTTTCAATACAATATTTATAACTAAGCATATGATTTTTCCCTATCCTAAATCCTTATAAATATTAAAGGCACATAAGGTTCATTTTTTGTTTCCTTCTTAATTTACCTAATAATATTTTTCACTTATATGTAATTGTATCCCATTAACTCATAAAATTATAGTATAATGTGGTAAGGGTAAAAATTATATCTATAAAATGGGTTCTGTACATGTTTTTAGCCCATTTTAAACCTTATATTTTTATTTTAACCACTAAGAAAACTCATTTTTACCTTAACCATTGTAATTAATTTTAACTATTTCCACTAATATCTTAGGTGAAAAATTAAGTTTTATTTATTATAACTTATTAAAATAACTTATTATATATATTTAATCAATTATTTTGAATTAAATTCCATGAAGTGGGAGAATTTAATTTAAAATTAATCCTGGAGACAAGACGAGAAAACGGGTTTTTAAAGTTAAAATATTTCTAAGATTATAATGTTTTTATATAAAAAATAAATATAAATATTATTCCAATGAGGTAAATTTGAATAATATATTTATATTTTAAATATTTAAACTTTAAAAACAATTCAAAATAGAGTTTAACAATATAAAATATTTAAATGAAAAGGTAGTTTTCATTTAAAATTCATTATTTTTTACTATTAATCAAATGTAAAACTTCTCATACAAATACTAAATATTCACCCTAGGATAATTTTAAAAATCATAATTAAAAATTTAATTTTATTTTTTCAAATAAATTTTCTAAAATTAGAAGAAAAAAATTATTTTAAATTATTTATACCAAGCACGGTTAAACTGTCTATTAGAAAATATATTATTTTTTAGAAAACATTTCCCTTTATTTTATATGATTATTAATTTCTTTATAATAAATAGATCAATATTAAACATGTAAAAACTATATATTTTATTAAATTTTATTTTACTATTCATTCCCACCATTCCAACGGTTAAACAATAACTGTTATATTAAATATTAATATTAACATTATATTATTTTTCGGTAGAACTCAATATTGTGTTTAATGCAAGCTATCAAATGAACTCGGTATTGTGTGTAACATAAGGAAAGAAAAACAATTAGGTATAGAAAGCTAAAATGTGTTTTTTTAGATAAATCATAACTTTGGGATTCATTTATAACAACATTAACTTAGTGTAGCGTGCATAACAAGAAATCAAATAATCTTAATTTATTTGAAAACAAATTGTTCATAAAACCTATGTGTGTTAATTCTTTTAATCCTCAATATTATTGATAGTTTGAGAAAAATATCAAACCATGGAATATATTCTTTATTCTTGTTCAATTGATTATAAGTGAAGTTGGGATCAACATCTTTCTTTGGTTGAGTTTTCTTAAAACAACAGTCTTCATTCTTGTATACAAATGGGACCATTTGAGGCATTATATGGAAAGAGGTGTCAGACACAAGATTTTTGGGATAATTTATGAGAACGGGTTTTTATGTGGAAAATTTTGGTAGTGGAGATGACAAATAAATTCTAGTTTATTGAGAAACATATGAGGACATCTCATATCAAGAAGAAAAGATATGCATATAATCAGACAAACGATCCTTCTTTCGAGGTAGGTGATCCTATCTTTCTTGATGTGTTTTGATAGAAAACCATTATTTATTCTAGTAAGAAATGTAAGATAATTATATTGATCATTTTAATGTATCTAATCCTAGGTAAAGTGGGATCAATTTCCTACTGAATGGATTTTCCTTTGAGTTTATCTCATAAACACAATGTTTTTCATGTTTCTATGTTAATGAAATATGTGTTGGATTGATCTCATGTTTTAAGACCAAATGTAGTTTAGTTAGATGAGAATATTTCTTATGAGTAATTTCCAATTCAGGTTCATGACTGTAGAGATAAAGTGTTGTGAGATAAGGTGATTCACCAGGTTAAGGTTTTATGAAAAAACTATACAGTTGAAGACGTAACATGGGAATTCAAAAATACTATGAGTGAAAGATAACCCCACTTGTATAATAGGTGATAAAAATTGTAAGGAAGAAATTTATAAATGTGGGAATAATATAGAAACCCATTTAATGAAATAATAAATCATTTTCATATTCATTAATATGAATTATATAGTAATATTCATTATAAAAATATTAAGTAATTTTTAATCAAAAATTTAATAGTTTTTACTAAACTCTTTTCTAAAAAGATTTTATTTAGAATATTAATTTTATAAATTTTAGAGTTGAAATTTTTAAAAATTATCAGAATTTTTGAAATCATTGTACCAAAGTTTTCTTAGGGTAATTTGTTTTATTTTTTAGTGCAGATTCACTTTTTGATAAATATTGAAAAATACTAAATTTTAATTGAAAAATTCCTTTCCCTTTAAATAATTTATAAGGTTAAATTATATTATTAATTGTTTAAAAAGTTAAATTTAGTTAAATTATAGATATATAAATCCAATTTAGGTCATTTTAATTAATTTCATATTCAATTTAGATATAAGAACATTTCAATCCTTGAACTTTTTCTCTTTAAAAACATGTCATCTCGCCTCATCTATGAGATTAATTTTTTTCCACTTATGTGAATTTAATTTGGAAAAATATATTCCATATTTTTAATAATAATAATTTATAATTTATAATAATTTCAACTTATGTTTTTACCCAAATGAATAGTAGAAATAGTAATCATTAATTAACATTATTAAGGTAAAAATTGGATTACTAAGGGGTTGAACTAAAAAGATAAGGGTAAAAATCATCAAAGAACACATATAAAAATTTTCTTATTTTCATATTTATACTACTAAACCTCATTTTTTTATAGTGGTATACTTGGTTCCCTTTTCACATATTAAAAGCATTGGTGTAATTATCTATTTCAAGCATTTACATTTTTTTTCACTCACCCCACATATAAAAGGACACCCCCTCTTTGGCTCTCTTTACACATTCAAAACCAAATATTCATTACAATAACTTCCATAATAACTTATAAACCACCATACTCACATAATATAAGAATTATTTTTGGTATAAATTCATCCAAGGAATGCCTTCGGTGTGAACCAAAAGGAGTTACCCAAAAAAATTGGTAACATTCACCAACAAACGTTTTTGTTTTATTATTTCTCCTCCACCAAAAATTATTATTATATCAATATTATATAATAACCTTTGTATCCTAAATATAATAACATGTTTTTATCTTAGTGTTACAACTTACATCCACACAAAATTTCATCAAATGGATTATGAAGTCATCATTCGTATCTATAGTGGGCTTCTGCCTTACGAACTCATGTCATTCATTTTTCCATTACCACTTCTCAAGGTTGGGAATAATGATAAATATAAAGTTTATATTTTATATTTATAACATACCTATAACTATGGAATAATTATTTCATATATACTATTTTTACATTCCATTCCATTTTTATACGATAAAACTGATCTTGTGTACGACGGATCTCCACCTTGCAAAGAGATGTGAAAAACTTTTCACTAACACATTACCTAGAAGGTAATAAGGTTAATGATAATGAATATATGTGATATACATGGTATAATTATTTTATTAATTTAATAATTATATTTATGGAAATATCATATATCATTTTCTTTCATACCTTTTCACACACACAAAAAGCGACAATAATGTTCAAGGACGTTTAGACTATGGCCTCCTCAAAGTGATATGATTCTTTTTTTCATAACCCCAAAAAACATGATACATATAAGTAAATATAATTAAATATTATGTTATTTGAGATATAATTATAATTCTAAAAAGATAAATTATTACTTAACTTCTTTTCATAATGATGATTGAAAAATTGAAACATTACTTTTGTGTAAATACAGTCTACCGGCTCCATGATCATATCATTGGTTCATTTTTCATTACCATTTTTCATGATTGATTTTAAAATGATAATTTATGGATAAATATGATAATTATTTTATGATTTTTGTTATATAAATTCAAAAATAATTACCTTTTTGACCATATTCAACCTACTAATGATGTTTTTAACACGTAAGCCAAATATGGTAAAAATATATGACTTAAACATAATTGAATATGTAAATGTATTTAAATTATAATAAGTGAAATAAAAGTAATAATAATATTTTAAAAGTTTCTAATTAAAGTAAATAATTTAGATAACTTAATTATTTATATAAATAATGAATCATGTGGCAAGTAGGACTCAAGGTAAGGGACTTCATCTCAATCTCCTTTCGTTGAGGAGTAATTTGATATTATACAACTATACTATTTTATGATGATTATATACATACCCATTAACATTTTATATCATTAATTTCTCTACTATCATGTAATTTTTCGATTTTTATTAATCTATCATGGGGAGTATTATTCAAATATTCCCAGGGTGATAAACAACTTTTCATTAAAAGAAAAAAACTCTTTTAATGTTTCCCTTAAAAAAATACTTTTACATTTAAATTTCATTAAAATTATTTTATTATGGATTTAATGGAAATAAATTATTTCTAAATTATATTTTATATAACTTTTATGATATTTTAGAAGTTTTTCAAAATGAATCTTTTTATTTGTTTTATAAGGGATGGTTTGAAAAATGGAAAAAGGGTTGTTCTATTCTCATCACACACTATGAAAAAGACTTTTATGTAATCATAAACATTATTTATTTCTATATTCCATTGTAAGTTTTCATATTATTTTAAAATTAAAAACCTTTTTATTTCAATTTTGGGTATTTTGGTATTGAAAAGTTTTTTCTAAAAAGAAAAGTGGAATTTAGTTTTGAAAATGGGTTTTTAAAATGGAAATAGTATTTTGATATCCAAAATAGATTATATTAGGAGTTTACAAGAGTTTTTAAAATGTTTTATGTTGAAAATATATCAATAATTGAAATTTTTATTCATTATATGGAACATGTGATTTATATGATGGGTGTTCCAGATAGCATCTGGTGATCCAATTATAGATTTTAAAATAGGGTGGCCTAGATAGTGTCGGGCGAGCCCGTTATAGCTTATATGATGGGAGTCCTCGATAGTGTCATGAGAGTCTATAATAGCTTAAATGATTGTTGTTCCTATATAGTTCTCCAACGCATTGGATAATGATAATATTGGAAGTCATCCATATGGTTATTCCAAGGGTTTTTAATGAGTTTTTAAATGATACACTACACCACCGAAAAGGGGTTATAATTTAGTTCTATGGGTTTTAATGATTTTCATTGATAAAAAAAGTTTGTGTGTTTTCCATTTAATTTTTTTTAATTTATATGACCAAAGAACATTAAAAATAAAGATAATAATTATATGAGTTTTTGTATTTTCACTAGACTAACGGTTTTCATTCATTTTTGTATCCCTTACCAATCATTTTTTGCATGTACTATATTTTTTAATGTTTTTAATAGTATTTAAGGTTGGGTAAGGGAAAAAAATAGGCCAATTTGAAAGTAATGAGGATTTCATAAAATGAAAACTTATTTTTAAAAAAAATATATGGTGGAAAATATAGATATTGAATGGAGTTGTCTACTTTATATTTTATGGTTTTGTAATTTATGATTTATTAACTAATTATCTAAAATAATAAACCTAAAGATATCCTCAAAGTGAAGGAATGTAAATTCTAGGCATAAAAATAAATATTATGAATTTGTTAAGGACATGTCCTTACAAGAAGACATTCTTGTATGAGTTTTTTGAAAATGGATGTAGAAATGTGTTTATGGGAGAAGGATTTATTCCATAAATACATATATTATCTCTAGATAAGATAGATTCCACCGAAGTGGACTTGTCAATACATAGGGAAATATAAATTAAAACTAGTTTTTTTGTAATCTCATCCAAGTCCTATTATAACATGGTTTTCAATAGTAAAACCATATCAGGCTATCTATTCATGTAATGGTACATGTGAATCCAAACTGAGCATGGGATTCTAATCTTGTAGCAGTTATAGTATAGGTTTTTCATCAGGATAGGAATGGATGGCTCAAACTGAAGGTTCTGGGTGCAGTGGAAGCGCACAGGTGCATGTTCCCACATGGCTTTTTGTCATTAACAATGATCAATCTAGGATCAATACGATGATAAATGCCAGTCTCCACGAATCAAATCACAGAAATGGAAAAAGAAAAATAAAGTCTAGGAACCACAATGTAGGATTATTATAGGTTGATTATAATTAATTTAAGCAATTTAAAAGAAATAACTTTTAGGTGTTCTTTCTTTGTTGATGTTCTTGATCACATTCTGGTGTGATTTGTCATTGCATCACAGATGCCAAGTGTAGACTTCCTCTAGCGGTGATTCACACATGTACCTTGTATCTCGGGACGTCGCCAAAGGATTCTCTGGGTGCTAGCGTGGATAAACCTTTGCTTGCATTGTCCGCATTAGATCATCTTGATCCAATGGAAGAGGATCTCTCTCGGTATTGAGAGTGTTCTTGGAGGAAGAGGTTCTTTTGGCCTTGAAATAATTCTCCAGAGTTGTTGTGCACAACGATTCTCTTGTGTGTCGGAAAAGAGTTGGGGTTGTGCAAATATTTATAATCAGGTTTGAGGTTGTAGAGTTATGACAATAAATAAACGCATTAAGCATTTTATTTATTTCATTGACTCTTATTTAAAACCCCCATGTCGAATATTTAATTCTTTTACATGCTCCCATGCTGATTATAATAAATATTATTTAATACAATATTATATCCTCAAAATCCCGACTGTAAAAACTACACGGCGTGTACTTTTTTTTCATTGAAAAATACATGGCGTGTACATTCAATGTACATGGCGTGTATATCTTTTTTTTATTTATTCAGTTCCTTTCCCTAAAGAAAACTACATGGCGTGTAATTATTAATACACGGAGTGTACTTGTTTTCCATGAAAAACTACACGGTGTGTAATATTTAATACACGACGTGTATATCTTGTTTTTCATTTCCTTCTTCCTTAATCATTAAAACGATCTAGGATTCCTTGAATAATTATTTAACCACGTACAGGAATAATCATTATTCTGCTTGAGATACTTGAATACACTTAGTGTGTGACCCTCTAGCCTCTTTCTCATTGGCATTAGGAGATCTTGCCTAAAGTCCAAGATTACTATCTAGCAGCGGGTCAAGGAACCCAAGAGAAAGAAGCTGACGCCGCATTGATGTATCACCTCATATGAATGATTATTGTGTAATTTAATCCCTTTGTCTCGATATCTCATCAAGCAGGTTTCATGGCAGTGTCATAAACCTATATGCTTGATCCGTCATTCTTTGACTTCCTAAAATAAACTCGCCATTTACACCATGGACATGGTATTTAATGTGACGGTTCTATTTCAATCAAAGGGATGATATATCAACTTCCGTAAATGGAAGGGACAAATCCTTCCTCGACTTATCCATTAACAACATGTCACTAATGACGCACCCAACGTACCCTACTTCCCACCAACTGTCTACGTGACAGTTTTCGTCAGTAAATCTAAGTGCGCGAGCCATGACACGAGTTAATGATAATCTTCCAGTCTAAGGACCATTACACATGCTTGTAGATAGCAATGTCTGATGACACCAAGACATGCAGAATTTCTACTGGCGGGTCTATTCTCATAATCTCCCATCTTGGAGATTACCAAGTGTGAACTCCATGAGAGAGTGTCTCATCTTCTTACGAGTGCTCACACATGACGGTCTGTATACTATGTGTCCTATCATAGTATGTCATCAAACCGTAGAACTTTATTTAAGAATATTGTTATAGAATTTCAAGGTTCTCATCACAGTGGGGATCATCCATGACCTTATCAATGAAACAAATATTCCAGGACATTATTATATTATAGTCATGCAAAACAATGAACAATATATAATAAGTGAACATTCATGTAATCAAAGTACAAAACAGTTGGTTCTCAGGACACCAACCCTTACAAACTCCCACTTGGACTAGAGCCAACTGCCTAGGACTTTAAGTCCGCTAGACCTCACATGATGATCATGTTTCTGCTGAGTCAAGGCTTTAGTCAAGGGGTCCACCACGTTGTCTTCCATGGAAATACTGCTCACTGCAACCTATCTTCTCTGAGAAAAATCCCTCAAGATATGATACTTCCAAAGCATGTGCTTTGTCCGCTGATGTGACCTTGGCTCTTTAGCAAGTGCCACCGCTGAAGTACTATCACAATATAGTGTGATAGGATCTTTACTGCTTGGTACTATATCCAGATCTTGGATTAATATTCGCATCCATACTGCTTCTTTAGCTGCCTCAGAAGCTGCGATATACTTGGGCTCCACTATAGAATCTGACACCACACTTTTCTTTGAGATCTTCTAGATCACTGCACCTCCATTAAAACTGAAGATGTATCCAGTCTGCGACTTCATGTCATCTTGATCAGTCTAGAAACTATCATCTACATGTCCTCTAATGACTTGTTCCTCATCTCCTCCATAAACCAAGAACATATCCTTATTACGACTCAAATACTTAAGGATAGTCTTGACTGCCATCCAATGGAGGTCTCCTGGATCATCTTGATATCTGCCTACCGCACTCAATGCGTAAGCAACATCTAGCCTCATACATAGCATAACATACATGACTGACCCAATCACGGATGCATAAGGGATCCTTTCCATTCTATTTCTTTCCTCATGTGTCTGAGGACACATTTTCTTGGAAATATGAATGTCATGTGACACTGGAAACAATCCCCTGTTGGACTGTTCCATACTAAATCTCTTCAGTATTTTGTCAATGTATGTACTTTGACTCAGGCCCAGCATTCTCTTGGATCTATCACGATGGATATTTATCCCAAGAATATATGATGCCTCACCCAAGTCTTTCATTGAGAAGCATTTATGCAACCATGACTTAACTGACTGTAAGACAGGTACTTCGTTTCCAATTAGTAATATGTCATCAACATATACTATTAGGGAAAAGACTGCACATTCACTAAACCTCTTGTAGACACAAGGCTCACATTCATTCTTAACAAATCCAAATTCTGTTACAGCTTCATCAAAACAAATTTTCCATGACCTTGATGCTTCCTTTAATACATAAATAGATTTCTGCAACTTGCATACCTTGTTGGAATCTTTGGAGTCAAAAACCCTTCAGGTTGTGTCATGTAGACATCTTCCGAGAGGTTCCCATTAAGGAAAGCTGTTTTGACATCCATTTTCCAAATTTCATAGTCATGGAAAGCAGAAATGGCCAATAAGATTCTGATGGATTTCAGCATTGCAACTGGTGAAAAGGTTTCATCGTAGTCGATTCCTTGATGCTTTCTAAAACCTTTTGCAACCAGTCGTGCCTTGTAGGTGCTGAATTTCCCCTCCATTTCCAGTTTCTTCTTGAATACCCATGTATTACCAATAGGCTTTACATCAACTGGAGGTAATACCAAAATCCAGACTTGGTGTTGGTATATGGAATCCATTTCAGAATTCATGGCTTCTTGCCACTTGGCAACATCTATGCCTTCAACTGCTTCCTTGTTGGTAAGAGGATCATCATTTTCCACCAATAATGATTCACCATCCTCCGTGATAAGAAAACCACATCGTTATGGTCCTCTCACCTCTCTCGTGCTCCTACGTAGTTATTTTGTCTCTAGAACATATTGTTCTTCCACGAGGCTTTTTGGAATCTGTTCCAGTACCAACTCTTGTGTATCTTGAGCCTTGACTTCATCAAAGTCTATCTCGCTCCCACTATCTCTTTTGGAGATGTGCTCCCTCTCAAGGAATATGGCGTGTCTTTCCACTGTAACCTTTCTGTATGAGGGGTTTTATATGTAATATCCCCTTGTTTCCTTGGGATATCCTATAAAGATACACTTTGTGCCTCGAGGTGCAAGTTTGTTTCCTGAAGAGGACATAACAAATGCTTCACTACACTACACATGTAAATTCGATAACATGGATTTTCGTCCACTCCATAACTCATATGGAATACTATTTTTTGATTTAGTTGGTACTTGGTTTAGTATGTGCGCTGCTGTTTGTAATGCATATCCCCAAAAGTATAATGGAAGAATCGCATGACTCGTCATTGATCTCACCATGTCCAATAGGGTGCGGTTCCTCCTTTCACTTACACTATTCCACTGCGGTGTGTAAGGAGGAGTGAGTTGAGATAGAATCCCAAACTCCCGTAAGAAATTAATGAAGTCCTGATTAAGATATTCTCCTCCTCTGTCTGAGCAGAGTTTCTTAATCTTCATACCAAGCTGGTTCTCAACTTCATTCTTGTATTCTTTGACCTGATCAAAAGATTCGGACTTATACCTCATTAAGTAGATATATCCATATCTACTAAAATCATCAGTAAAAGTTATGAAGTATGCAAACCCATCCCTTGCCTCAACTGGAAATGGCCCACACACATCTGTGGGAACTAATTCTAGAAGCTATTTTAGATCTTTCACCTTTCCCACTAAATGGGGATTTGGTCATTTTCCCTTGTAGACACGCATGACATACACCAAGTGGTTTTAGTTCAAAAGAATCTAAATACCCATCTTGATGTAATTTTTTCAAACATTTCTCATTGACATGACCTAGACGGCGATGCCAAAGTTGGGTGTGGTATGAGTCATGAGAATTAACTTTGTCATCGATTGCCATTACTTGGTTTGTGTAGTCTAACACATAAAGGCCGTTATATAAATGTTCCCTACCAAAACAAATGCTATCTTTATAAAAATAGCAACATCCACTTTCAAACATGAAGATGAATCCATCAATATCTAATCTGGATACTGAAATAATGTTTTTGGTTACAGAGGGTACATAATAACATCCTTTCGAAACCAAGACCAACCCAGTAGGAAATGTGAGGTGGTAGTCTCTGACAGCTGCAGCAGCAAGTCTGGCTCCGTTTGCTGCTCGTAGATCTACCTCCCCTCGATCAATCTTCTTGAATATACTTGTTTACTGTATTTGGATACAAATGTGAGCACTAAAAGAAGTATCTAACACCCAATTAGTAGAAACAGATAGATTGCATTCGATAACAATTTCACATGAAGCTTCCCCTTGCTTCCTTGGCTGGGTGCAGTTTTTCTTCCAGTGGCCCTTCTTGCCACATGCGAAACAAACAGCATCATATTCCTTTGCCTCCCCTTTGATCTTCCTTTTCTTGGAAGGCCTTGAAGAAGTGTTGGGATTAAATCTCTTTGCCTTCCCTTTCCTTTTATTCATCATAAGGACAGAAGGCTTTTCATGCTTCATGTCATTATCTACATGGAAAATAAGGATAAAGAGATCAGATAGAGACTTCTCAATGTTTTTCATGTTGAAATTAATAAGAAAGTTTGAGAAGATCTGGGGGAGTGATGCAAGAATGAGATCGGTGCCCAGTTCTTTGGGGAGTTTAAACCCTAGAACCTCCAATCACTCAATGTAGCCAATGAGCTTGACTACATGAGGCCCAGATGGGGAACCCTCTCCAAGATTTCTCTGAAATAGATCCTTGGAGATCTCAAACCTTTCATGTCTTGCTCTCTCCTGGTATAGACCACAGAGGTGCTCGAGCATGTTGTAGGCATCCATGTCTTTATGAGACTTCATGAGATCACCAGACATAGATGATAGCATCAAACATTTAACGTCGAGAGAATCGTTCAAATGTTGATCATAGACCAGGAAATCTTCATCACTCACCCCTGGGGTAGGAGAATCAGGAAGCGAGGACTCCAGTATGTAAAACTTTCGTTCATGGCGTAGGATAACCCGAAGGTTCCTATACCATTCCTAAAAGTTTCTGCCGGTGAGGATATTTCCTGTATCCAGAATTGATCGCAGAGAAAAGGTGGTTGACGAGTTTTTCATCTTCATTCTACAATTTAAAATAGCATATTTATTAGTACTTTCTTGATTACATTTTATGATATATGATAAATGAATTAATTAATTCTCCCACTATTTTATCAAGTCCCAATGGCCCTCACCATTGAACTCAGAATGACCAGTTACTTTGACATTCTAGTGGAAAGGATCCATATTCTCCTTTGCATAACCCCAACAAGGGTTGGTAAAGCTCTTTGAAGGTATTTAGGTAGGCAGGTCTTTGCCAACTGTGAGCTTACAATTCCATGATCTGTTGAGTGGACTCCCCGATCCTGAAATCCTGACTTGGATTTCCTCTACTCTTGCCTCCAATATTACATCAAGTCTATCAAGGGCTACTTCTCTTGATGTAATATGGTTAGGTCAACTTGAAACCTTTCATAAGGGATTCCTTTATAAAAGTAAGTGTCCCAACAAGTTTTGGTCAAACACATAGTTTTATTGAGTCTTTCCCTTAATCAGGTAACGGAAGGCTAAGTCTGACTTAATATGGTATTGATGAATTTTAATCCTTTATGCATAGTTTTGCATTATCACAAGCTTGTTAATATTAAGTGATGCTTTGTTAAGTGATTAACCATGTTCTGATAATGTTTACGCATAGTCAAGTTTTTATTTTATTCCATCTTTACATGCTTGTTCATTTTATTAACTATGTGATCGCGACAACACATAAATAATAAATAAACCATGCAATTTAGACAGAAATAAAATAAGATGGCATGATCATGATCTTCTATTGGTTATCTTATCTAGCGGTTTGATAAGCTAACCATGTCCTAGGAAAAACACCTTGAACCTGATGGTTCGGGTTTTGCAGCTCCCACCTGTCCACCTTTGTATATTCTTGGGTTGGTTTCGCCTCAGCTTTGGATTTCGAACTGTCTCCTCTAGCTTGGGAGATCCTCCATTTACATGGGTTTATATTAAAGAAACCATGGGCACGTAGGCCCTACATTTTATTAGAAGAAGGCAACCAGGCCAACAAATTTAACTTAAAAAATTTAAATAAAACCATACACACATACAAAGGGTCTTCGGTCTGGCTTATGATCATCCATATCATGCAACAACATTTACGCATATTTAAAATTCAAATTCTTTTAATCATTCTTTCATTTAAGATATTTCATGCTCGAATTCAATTAATTATGATCTTATAATTAATCATTTATTTATCTTAAATTCCTTTCTGAATTTCCTTGAGATTCTTCTCATCCATATTCCTTGTACGGGTCTTTGTACATTGGAGGAAACCTGGTGAAATTCCATTTCTGGAAAGTACACGGCGTGTACTTTATAATTACACGACGTGTATTTCTTTTCACCATTTATCCAAAGTGCACGCTGGGGGTTTTGGCGTGTTCTTTGTACTTTGTCAATTTTGGAGTACACGGCATGTAGATGAATCATACATGGCGTGTACTTCCTTGTTACATGGTAACCGGCCTAGCGATCCCATGTATGTGGTACATGGCTTATTTTGTACAGGGTTTCACCTGGGCTAGAACAGACTACACGGCGTGTTGCTCCAACATACATGTCGTGTATTCCAGTTCCACGCATCGTTCAATTCTGGTCAACATGGAATGATTAATAATTAGGCATATTCAATTTACACTGTATGGTTTGGAAGACCAGTGTCGGTTCATTGAACCTAAGTACACATCGTGTAGTTTTAATTACACGCTGTATAATCCTGTGTTGTACAGACATAAAGAGAGGCTCCTCCGGATGAGTTCCTTGTTTTTATTTTAATCAAAAATTAAAATTAAAAGGTCATTTCTATGATATTAATCAATAAATGAATGAGGAATAATAGATCTCGTTTATTCAGATTTATAGAATGATTTATTTTCAATTGAATCAAATATAAATGCATAAATTATCAACTAAAATTAAATAACTATAATCAACGTTGTAACCTCCCTCTGATACCATTTGAAGGTTCCGAGCACAGCAGAAGCGCGCGGGTGGATGTGCCCACTTGGTTTTTTGTCATTAAAAATGATCAATCCGGGATCAATACGATGATAAATGCCAGTCTCCACGGATCGAATCATAGAAATGGACAAAGAAAAGGAAAGTCCCAAAACCACAAAGTTGGATCGTTACAGGTTGATTATAATTAATTTAATCAATTTAAAATAAATAACTTTTAGGTGTTCTTTCTTCGTTGATGTTATTGATCATGTTCCGGTGTGATTTTTCGTTGCGTCATAGAAGCCAAGTGTAGACTTCCTCTAGCGGTGATCCACACATGTACCTCATATCTCGGGACGTCTCCAAAGGATTCTTCGGGTGCTAGCGTGGAGAAACCTTTTCTTGCATTGTCCGCCTTAGATCGTCTTGATTCGATGGAAGAGGATCTCTCTCGGTATTGAGAGAGTTCTTGGAGGAAGAGGTTCTTTCGGCCTTGAAATAATTCTCCAGGGTTGTTGTGCACAACAATTCTCTTGTGTGTCGGAAAAGAGTTGGGGTTGTGAGGATATTTATAATCAGGTTTGAGGTTGTAGAGTTATGAAAATAAATAAATGTGTTATTCATTTTATTTATTTCATTGACTCTTATTTAAAACCCCCATGTCGAATATTTAATTCCTTGACATGCGCCCACGCTGATTATAATAAATATCATTTAAAACAATATTATATCCTCAAAATCCCGACTGAAAAAACTACACGGCGTGTATTTATAAATACACGGCGTGTACTTGTTTTTCATTGAAAACTACACGGCGTGTAAATTAAATGTACAGGGAGTGTATATCTTATTTTAATTTATTCATTTCCTTTCCATAAAAAAAACTACATGGTGTGTAATTATTAATACACGTCGTGTACTTGTTTTCCATGAAAAACTACACGGCGTGTAATCTTTAATACACGGCGTGTATATCTTGTTTTTCATTTCCTTCTTCCTTTTTTATTAAAACGATCTAGGATTCCTTTAATAATTTTTAAACCAAGTATGGGAATAATCTATATTCTACTTGAGATACTTGAATACACTTAGTGTGAGACCCTATAGGCCTCTTTCTCATTGGCATTAGGTGAGCTTGCCTAAAGTCCAAGATTACTGTCTTGAAACGGGTCAAGACACCCAAGAGAAAGAAGTTGACACCGCATTGACATATCACCTCATACGAATTCTTACTATGTAATTTAATCCCTCTGTCTCGATATCTCATCAAGCATGTTTCATGGCAGTTTCATAAACCTATATGCTTGATCCGTCGTTCTTTGACTTCCTGAAATAAACTCGTCGTTTACACCATGGCCATGGAATTTAATGCGTCAGTTATATTTTAATAAAAGGGTCGAGATATCAACTTCTATAAATGGAAGGGACAAATCCTTCCTTGACTTATCCATTAACAACATGTCACTCGTGACGCACCCAACATACCATACTTCCCACCAACTGTCTACGTGACGGTTTTCGTCAGTAAATCTAAGTGTGTGAGTCATGACATGAGTTAATGATAATCTTCCAGTCTAAGGACCATTACACACGCTCATAGATAGAAATGTAAGATGACACCAAGACATGCGGAATTTCTACTGGCGGGTTTGTTCTCATAATCTCCCATCTTGGAGATTACCAAGTGCGAACTCCATGAGAGAGAGTCTCGTCTTCTTACGAGTGCTCGCACATGATGGTCTATATACTATGTGTCCTATCATAGTATGTCATCCAGCCGTATAACTTTATTTAAGAATATTGTTATATCATTTCAAGGTTCTCTTCACAACGGGGATCTGCCATGACCTTATCAATGCAACAAATATTCCAGGACATTATTATATTATAGTCATCCAGAACAATGAACAATATATAATAAGTGAACATTCATGTAATCAAAGTACAAAACAGTTGGTTCTCAGGACACCAACCCTTACACAAACTATCCTCTAACTCCGAATATTCCTGAAATGTTCTCTCCTCTTCCACTTTTGACCTTTTGGAGTATCTCTCAATAACCAATGAACCCTTCATGTATCTTTTGGAACCACATGTTTCTTACATACTGTAGCCAATAATTTTTCCCCCTATGACCATCCCAATCCACATATGAAACTTTTTAGGCCCTATTAAATGAGGATCAATTATATTATCCCCTAATAAGGGGAAATTGGGCATTTTGGCCCCAGTGAAAAACATAATCTGGTGGATCATATGTAATCCATTTTGGGCTAGATGGTGATTTAAATATCTCTTCAAAAATTATGGATTTTTAATCAGGGGGAAAAATAACATAACATATAAGCCTTTAATAATATTTCATGGGGACTTTTGATTTCACAGATAATAGATCTACTTGTATGATACCCACTTCCTTCCATTTGCAGATACATAAGATGTTAAAAAGTGAAGACCAGAAGTCCAAGAATAATGGTTTTATTTAGATCAGATCTAATTATGTTCATAAAGACTTTAAGAGTCTATATATATCCATTTATTTTTGTTTTTTTGAATTAAGTAAATCACCATATTTTTATCTCAAAGTCATGTTCTATTCTATAAGATAATATTTCCTTCTGCATCCCTCATCTTTGAACAAATTCTTTCTTTGTACCCCCAATACACTCACATGAGAAGCAATGTACTAGTATATTTTTATATTTTCAAGGGATATTAACATTCAAGTCCTCCATAGATAAGAAAAAACCTCTCATAAGAGGTTCTGTAACATCGATCAACAACCTATTTCAAACTCCCAACCCCAGGGGAATATGGAAAAGAGAATTTCCATTCCACAAAATTGATCATTTAGTCCCCAATATTGCACATAGTAAGATCTGATATTCCATAAAACAAAATTCCATTGAGTCAAATCAAAAAGGTTTTTTTCAAAATGTGGTATTCTAGATATCCTCTATATTATATAGTTTTTCTTTTAAAATAGTACAATTATCAAAGGACCACAATCTACCTTTAAGCACATTATTCTTATCTTTCAAAGAGAAAAATTCAATGATATTAAGTCCCACATCTGTTTCCCTTATGGATACAATATCATCTAAATTCCATACATTTTTTAATGTATTGTTTATGGAGTTCATATTGAATGGTCAATTGATTATGAATTTTCTAATGATGAGGGGGGACATTTGGTGCCTTAAAAAATATCATCACTTTTTTTGGATATAATCACCGATTTTTCCTTTTCTATTAGTGATATATCTTATTAATTTTCAACCAGATCTAATTCCATTGCACCATGTACTAGGATGAGGAACAAAAGGATGGTTATGGTAGAAGGGTTGTAATCAGAGCACAGATCATCAAAGCACTGGCATATCACTACCGCAACTAGGATGCCATATAACTCTATTAACCCTAGGAAACACTTGGAGGATACTCTCAACCCACTGAGAGACTCATAAATTTTATAATACTTCATAATGGGACTTTTAGAGTTATTTTTTATTTGGGAGAACCAAAAATGCTTTTTGATAAAAAGATGCTAATTCATCTTGTCTTCTTAAATATAATTTATATTTTTTGAAAATTCATTTCCATAAAATATTTCTATAATATTTTTAAATCAACATCTTATGTGTTTATATATATATATATATTTATATATTTACATATAATAAATTTCTATAAAATGTTTAAATACATTTACACACACATATATTTATATTTATATTTATATTTTCTATGCACACATATACACACTTATTTATTTTATCTATCTTAAACAGAGTATGTTACAAACCGCAAATAACGCACATTATATATTTATACATATTTCAACAAATATATAGGTAGACACTTTTTACAACAAACACAAAGATATATATATATATATATATATATCTGTGTGTGTGTGTGAGGGGGTTCTAGGTCTATGTGTGTGTTTATTTTTTTGTATATATACATAGATATTTTCTAAAATATATTTATTAATAAAATATACTTACATATATATAGACACACACATATAAAAATTTAAATTTATATACCCATACTCATTTTCAAAAAAAAATATTATAATATATATACATGAAAATATATAAATATATAAAGATATATTGTTATTTAATGTATTAAAGTATATTTATATTAATAAAAAAGTGATAATTATTTATTACATAAATTATGAAAATAATATTGATAAATAATTTATATTTTGAAATGATTTATATTATTAAGTATACATTTTCTATTTAAATTATTGTAATATATTTATATATTTATTTTTAATTTTATAATAGATAACAATATATAAATATAAATAAATTAAAATAGTCCTATAATTATATATGTATATTAAAAATACATATGCATATTATAAAACAAATAATGCGATTATATGAATTTAAATATGAAAAATAATTAATGTATTTTTATATTTACTTATATTGTTCATATAACAATATATTATATTATATATATAATTATTATATATATAATTAAAAATATGTATTAAAGAATAAATAAAAGTGTAAATGATTAAAAAATATATAGATTATATTAAAATAAAAATATATTTATTTTATATAATTCGTATTTAAAAAATATAAATATGTAATAATAAAATATATTTTCAAAGTACATGTTATCAATACTAAAATAGATCTAATAAAAGTAACACTTTTATCAGCTATTTTGTATCACTAATAAAGTTTACCTTTATAATTTCTTTTTTGTACTCATAAATGAATGTCATTATGAAAATTTTTTAAGTACAGATAAAGGGTATTCTTGTATTTATGTGAATATTTAATCATGTTGAACTCTCTTAATAAAATGATAAGACTATAATGATCAACGAAAAATAAATTTCAAATATGTTGAATATAATCAGATGATGAGAATGCTAAAAAGATGTTTATTTCAAATCTATAAGAACAATCGTTCTTTGTGTTGATTGTAACACATGAGGGGGATTTGGAATTTAGTGGTCATATTGAAAATCATTGAATGAATTTATAAAATATATTGTGTATACAACAATAATAATAATTTCTTAGTTGTTATTATTTTTATGATAATTTTTAATCATTTTTTAGTACTTATATTTTTATTTGTTAAATTATTTGAAATAAATAAAATTAATATATAATTGTTTTTTTTGTTTCACTCAACATTCCTATGCATGATTACTATCATATTACCACTACCAAAGCCAACCCCAACACCATATCACCCCACTGACCCACACACCCAAGATCACTGAACCCCTGCACTACCTCTTGCGCCTTTCTGACACTATTCCCCTCCCACCAACCTTCCCATATCAATACAAACTAAAAAATAGTAATCATATTCATGTATATATGGGTAATCCAACCCCCACCACATTCATCAAAGAGAACCATCTAGACCACTTATATGGGAACTTAATCTAATTAAATCTCTCTACACACACACTAACTCTCTCTTAATTGTATTTATATAAAGTAATTTACATGTGTGTGTGTCTATAAGTAAATTTACATTTATTTTTAAGTAATATATTTTTAAATACATTTATATAATTAAATTATAAATCTATTTAGATAATATAATTATGAATACATTTGTGTGTGTGTGTGTTTACAGATGTGTATATATATATTCATATATGTATGTATCTATATGTATGTATCTATATTTGTGTGTGTGTGTGTGTCAAGAAATTTATTTACACAAAAATAATTATATTAATGTATAAATTTTAATTAGTTATAATTATGTCTTTCCTCATAAATAAAAATTATTAATGATTATATATTTTTTATTGCTTATTACTTATTAATTAATTATTATTAATTACTAATTACACATTATAAATATTAATTATCTAATGGTAATTTATAATTAGTAATTAAATTTTATAAAATATTAATTACATATCAATTATTTGTATAAATTTTATTCATTTATTTGTGATTTTTTTAAAAACGGGTGTAAAATTATATAAAAAAGATAAAAAATAACAATTTGAGACCATTTTAAAAAATCTAAAAATAACCATTACTAAAATTAAATATAAAAATTAAAATTTATTTATTTTAGGAATTTTATCAATGGAACTACTAACAAAATAACATATAGGGATGACTTTCAAAGCTATCATAAGACAATCACTACTCAATATTTATTTTTTGTAATTATCAAGTGAATATGTGTTTGACCAAAATGAAAGTTGTATATGATGGATTTTAGGTATAAAAGGTAAGTTAAATAAATTAATTGGATATAGGGTTTTATAGGATAATCCAAAAAATGAACATGATGATAAATTTAAAGAAGGGGAAGATAAAGAATAATAAAATAAACCCGCAACACCACCTGACCATGTGTATTTACCATTGTTCTTGCTACCCCATCTCTATTATTCTTTATTCACCACATCACACATTATGCTATTGTACTCTCCTACTATTCATATTCATCTCTCTATGATTTCACATGGATCCAGTCATAGCACTTTAGAATTATTCACCCCCGCCATTATATATTGTTACTTTGATCTTGTTTCCACCAAACACAATGTGCATGAAGATGTGTAATGACCCTTTTATCTCTTTTTCCTTGCAATGGAAATTGGAATTTTGAATATGTCCATTGGAATATATTATAATAAAATACACACTTTACATTTATATTAGATTCAAGAACTAGTTTAATTATATATCATTGAGTATGAGAAAAAATGTAGGTTTGAAAATAATCATGGGAGTGAAAATTTTAGTGTGGATAGGTCAAATATGGATGTAGGGTTAAGTAAATCACTTCAAAAATTTATTTATTAAAAAATTAAAAATAAGATTTTCTTTAAATGAATTAAAAGTATCACTTAATATTGAAATAATAAAAAATAAACATTAATAACACACATTTTCTTATAATTTTATGGATAAAATTTCTGAGTGTACATCATCCATAAAATATTTATTATTTATGGGTAACAACCATAATGGTTCTTATTCTTGTATATGTATGATTATGACTAACTTAATATATATTTTGATAAATTAGTATTATTTATTACATTTATCAATATTTTATTAGATAAATATTTAATATAGATTAATTGTGGAAAAATGTTGCATATATGAGATGAAGTCACATTGGAATATTTAATCAACTATGTGTGGGTGTTTTATTAATGTATGTAATGTAACTATGGGTTTTTTTTGATCCTAGAAAAAAGAATTTTGGAATAATAAAATAACACTTTTTCATTAATAAAGAACTAAAATGAACTATAACAACTACATATTGAATTCCATATATATTATATTCTAAAATAGACATTTTGACCTTCCTAAATTTATATTATTTTTTATTTTTTGGGTATTAAGTATAATTTATTAAAATATGAAATTAATAATATTAAAATATTAAATGATGAAATTATATATATAATTTTAATATGATAATAATATATATTTTTATTATTTTGTGGGGAATCTATGGTCCACATTATAACCTCTACATTCAATACCCTGTGAGGTATTTCTTATATAAATGTTTTGATAAATTTCCAAAATATGAAATTTTGATTTGTATATTAACTAGTATCCAATATCTAAAATACAATGATCCAACTATTTTGGTAAATAATCCTAGAGAATAATAATAATATAAATAAATTTTGTGTGTAATTATCAATTTTAAAATACTTTTCAATCCATTCTTTATTATTTAACAAAAATAATTAAAAAAACTAAAAAACTAAAACAATAATATATTTTTGTTCAACACAATCTATTTTTTTTATAAAATACAATTATAATCAATATTGAATTTTTATTTTTAGAAGTAAAAAATTTAATAAAACATAAAGAATGAAAAAAATTAAATTTTTTTAATATAGATAAATATCATATCAATACATGTTTGATAATTTAACCCAAACCAATTAACCAACAATATTTCAATGTAAAAGCTGGAATATATTAAGATAATATATTTTGAAAAATTATTAAATAAATCAATAAAAAAATGAGCTTTTATTTGTTTTTATCCATGTTAGATCAATTCATGATAGAGTTATCATGGATGTTTGGTTATATAAGACTCAATGAAGATAAACATAAGAAACGCATTCCAATTAGCAATTTCAAGAACATAGTTCATGTTACAACAAGGACATGTAGTCAAGTCATATTCAAGGATGCACCATTTATTCCAGAACTGGATATCCCCACATGATACACACCATAACATACATTATTACTGTAGAAATTATTGGTAATCAATGACTATTTTGGATAACATAATGAAACAATATTCCTTTGGTTATGACTGTTGTAATCGTCAATTATTATGAGGACCACCTTATCCATTCAATTTCTATAATAGTGTAAATCATGAGTGAACTACACTTGGAATCCTATAAACTATCCCCATGGGGTGTCCCAAAACCTTTCAAAATTATTATTTTTTGTGGTAATGTGATGGGATAGGTGACGGATGAACCTGCCTATATTAAAATAGGTAGACCCCAATGTTAAGAACAATCCCTAGTTGTGTATAATCATTGCACATTTTATTATACACATATGTTTTCCCACTCTATACATGACTATTTCATGATTCCCTTATCCATCCATGACTCATGATACAACCCTAAGACTTAAATGTTTCCTATCCACCTCAAAATTTCAAAATACCAAATGGATTTTCTTAATTATTATTTGAAGCCCATAAATAATATATTTAAGTAAATTTTTTCTACAGATCAAAATGATGATATTTTAAAAAAAAATTAAATTCATCTAAGTGGTGTTTTTAATATTCTATGGAGTTGATATTCTTCTATGGAAATGGATAATCATGTGTAAATTTAAAGAGTATTATTGTAATTTTTTGTGTTGATTTGAACACAAATCGATCGTTCTATGAGAATTTTAAAAATCATAAATCAATTTATTCATTGAATTAATATTTTATACCTAAATTTTTTATGTGTGTGGTCAGAAGATAGTAGTGATAAAAGGATTTTATGATAATATCATAGTGTATTCTACAAGATTAATAAAATCTATATATATACTTAGGGATAGATTATGTGGCACTATTTTATGATGTAATGTAGTGATTATCCTATCCCATACTACAGGTTTGTTTTTTTTCATTCCATTTTCAACCTCCAAAGAGGGAAATATTTGTGATACATTATCATCATCTAAGAGAACAATGTTGGGAAAAAATATCCAATATTGCTTCCTATGTAAGTATATCCTATAGAAGATGGTTGGCACTGGGCATGTGAAACTAGGTAAGCCCCTGTTTTAGGTAACTTATCTCTCTTCAATTCCCCTAGAAGATGAAGGATAATGAAAAAAATTCTTTAAAATGTCTGGTAGAATTTTGAAAACTATAATATCAATACTTTAGTAAACCTAGTGAACTTCATACTCATGGTGAAGCTGAATAAACGAATTTCCATCGTAATTCCATTTGGAGTGCTATAAACATCTTCATAATCACAGTCTTCTAAGAGTTGGCATAACTTTAGTAATAATAATAAGACATGTGATGAAGAGCTTTTATTGACACTTAACCCTGCCCTAAATCTACAAAAACTCATACTCCTAATATAGTGAGGTCAAGAACTACCCCTCCAAATGGAACCCTCATAAGATGAAGATTTATAATATGGAACGGTATTTATTATCCATTTTATAGACCCTTTATCTGATAAAGAAGTTTTATATGAACCAAAAATCCTTATTTATCATTTAAGTGGATACTTTAGGGGTTAATGTTTTTAGTTAAGAGGAAGTAGTGTTAGACCCTAATACTCCAACCTCTTTTTCACTAAATCCATATACATTACAAATACCTAGAGGTAAGAACTCTATACAGCCCAATAAAATAAACAATCTACTAAATAATCTTCTTGGTCTCATTTGTATTTAATCATATTTGTGGAATTTTTAGATATAAGTTGTAACGCCTCGACCCCAGCTACCCAGAGTCGGTGCATTACTTCGTAACATTGGCATGATCACAAAAGATCATGTCTCGAAAGACCGATTAGTTTAGTAGCCTTGGAAACACTAAATACATTCATAAATGTTACATTACATCATAAAGTGAAAAACTAATAACAAAGTCTTCATAGTCCACACTCATATCCTCTTTTTACTATCCCTGCAGGTCATTCATAAAATACTTCTTCACATCCTAGAAAATATTAAAACATTGAAAGGGGTGAGCTCAGATGCTCAGTAAGGATAACAATATTGCGGAAGCTTTCATAAATAAACATTAACATTTAAGGCAATGTATAACTAAAACAAAAGCCTTTTTAAACTTGAACTTCAGCATAATATGGAAAAAGTAAAATGAGATAATTCCATTTACTTCTTCACATGGATATTCTACTGGTCGAATAATCACATGAAATATCAATAACCACTTTCATAATGATGGAATTCATAATGCCAGACTATCATAACCACGTATCCAAGGCCTCGTGCCAAGACCACAAATAAGATTTTTTCAAGGCCTCGTGCCAAGACACTAGTTTGTCTCATGAGACCTGCCGATGTATCGAGGAGCTATAGCGGGCTCCACCCGTCACTTATTAAGTCCAATACATTCCTCATATGAATAGGTTTAAACATATCATAAACCATAACATAATCGTATCACATAAAACATGCATAAAGGAAACATAACATTTCCACACTTCAATCACAAGATATCAATACAATACATTGATATAGTAAAAACGCTTTCAATACCATTTTCAATACCATAATAAAAGAATGTTAAAACTTTGTATTTATTTTTCATTAAAAAAAAGTGATGGCTTGTAGAGGAAGCCGAAACTCAAATAATGGTCACAGCGGTGGAGAAGATGTTGTCACCGCATAAGTACGGAAAGAAAAAAATTCCCTTTTTTCGTTTAGTAAAATGCTTCATATAAAAATATTCCTTTTGAATAAACGTAAAAGTCAAAGGGGTTTATACACCGTATAAAAGAAAGTTGTGTATAAAACCAAATATGCCTCAATGAAAGGAGATTGAGACGAAGTCCTTAAAAAGATCATTTTTAAAATAAAATAGATCTATTATGTGTATTCACTATAGTTACACATAAAGAACGTAAAAAATACAAAATAGGACATAATAATATCATGACATAATTTGAAAGTAGGAGATTAACCCAAAGAATGGAAGTTGGGTTAAGAAATTCCCTTACCTCGTGTCCGACTTGACTCGACCGCTCTTTAACCTCCTGAATAATAAACTAGAGTTAATTTCTATTTACTTAATAACCTTTTTCATGTTCATTATTCCTTTTATATCACTTATTACCATGTTATGAACATTATGTAATTATTTAAGTTAATAACGGTCATTTTGTCGATCTTTGGTACTTGAGTCAAAAATAAACTTCTTATAATTACAAGTTGTTCATGTGGTGAAATATCCATTATATCCAGAATTATATTCATGATGTAGATATCATATATATCATATATATACAGTATATCCATTAATTTATAATATTACGTAACATTTAGAGGTAAGAAATGAAATGCACCGTTCATGGAGACGGTAAGCCGTACGTACGCATGAACGCTACTTTCATTTATATTTCGTATTTAATGGAATGAAATCATAAAGATATAAATTTATAATATAATTCCATTATAATATAGTGTATAATACCATTTACTCCATCCTTTACACATCCCACTTATGGCATTAATGATTCAAATCACTTTGAGGGGGCGGTAGTCCGCACTTCCTAAAATGAAATTATCGCGTTTACCCATAATGGAAATCATAAAGTATGCCATAAATGAGAAATACAAAAGAATAAGTAAAACATAAACATATTATATATCATATATAAATATAGTGACATCTTAATGGCCACCTTTGAAGGTGTTATATGAGTGTTGAACAATCATCGTTTCGTGAGGCAGAAATTCTCCATCCATAGAAACCGTATGTTCTTTAACCATTAGATGTAGGTGTGTGTAAGTGTAGCTCTAATCCTTCTTATAAAAACATCCTAGTATATTGAGGATGCTGTTGTTGTTACAAAAGAAATGAATAAAAATATTTTAGGGGTTTGGAGAAGAAAAATAAAACAAAACAACATTAGAGAAGACATTACATCAAAATCGGGTAACTCTTTTTGATTTGAGCCAAAGGCTTCCTTGGGAAGATTTATGCCCAAAGTGAGGCTTCTAGGAGTAAGAGGGGGAAGTTGGGAGAGTATTTGGGCAGAGTTTTGCCGAGCCAAATGGCTTGAAAGTGTGAATGAGGTGGTAGAGGTGGGGGCGTTTTATAAGAGGAGAGGAGGGGCACTCTTGGAAAGTAAGGAAATTTCACATTATTGTACAATGCTTTTCGGATTCTAAAGGTCCCACACTTATATAATTAGTGGCTAAGGTGATAAGGGTTCGAAATATACCCATACAATAGGCTTTGGACAAGTTTAAGCCTTGGATATTACATTATCTTTCCATTTTATTTAAACCGTTAAATAATGAGGTCATCGCTGCATCATCATGATGTCATAATTAATTTAATTTATTTAATGTCTAAAAATTATAAAAAAATACTATGATGTAGGAAATCTTTTTATCTTTCCAATAACTATTTATAGTCAAAAATATTACTTGTATAACCCCATGTAAAATTTTTTTTAGTAAAACATTTCATGTTTGTGTCATTTTTTACTTTAACATTAAATAAAAGGTATTTATGTCATTTTCAAACTAAAGTGGCTCCATGGGGTTCCCAAGTTGACCCATGGATTGTCTTGGTCTTCCATGGCACATCCAATGAGGGTAGGACATGTGTCAAGCTCATCTCATATTATTAAAACATTATTTTTACCTTAAACTACACTAATTACCTCTAATCGTGATTAAGAACTTAAAAGTTACTATTCACCAAAAAATATTTTAATCTCATTGAACCACATTTTACTTCTTAATGACAACCATGTATGTCGGATTTTTGAAAATCAAATCACAGAGGTGGTAATATTTCATTTAAACGAAAAATCAGTTATTTAACTACCACTTAGTGGTTTCACTATTCATCAAAAATTGACGTTTTTCAGAACAATGCCAAAATTTCACCCTAAGCTATAATCGATATTCCTATTTCAAAAATGATGTCTATTTTACAAAATTCCAAAAAATATAAGTTGCATTAATTTATTTTATAATTAATTCCCACTGTCACAACAAATAGCGTGTTTTTAAGAAACAATTTATATCAAAAGATTGGCAATTGTTTATGTCCAATTTCAATGTTAAATTAATTCTAATGACCACCATTGGATAAAATGGTAAAAATATATTCTAATTATACTTTAAAACCACTAAATAGTATAATTTATCACTATAAATTATTTTGATTAAAAAAAGTTGTTTTTAAGTATTTTTCACTATTCATAAAAATTAGAAGTTCTCAGAAAAATACCAAAAATTCAACATAGGATAATTTCGATATTCCGAATCCAAAAATGAAGTCCATTTTGAAATATAATATTTCTATAATTTTAAAAAGTGGTTATTACTATTCATAACAGCTACTTTGATTAGTTGCGGTGTTTTAGAACTTGAAGTTGCGTACAATGCAAGCTATTGCATTATTGAATGAGAAGCGTATCGTGGAAGCTCGGGATGTTACATTCTCCCCTCCTTCAATAAATTGCATCCTCGCAATTTGAAATTTTTTTCCTCGAAAATAAAAGGTTGAAAAGAGAAAATACCTTTGTGGAAAACCCACATCGGAAATAAGATTAATAAAATTTATCCTTAATAAGAGGGAAAGGGAAATGAAAAAGTAACCACCCAATTATGATCGTGATTAGGAGAACATCGGTGGCAATTAGAGACATATAATTGGAGGAATAACGTAAATATTTGTAGGGAGTGATTGAGGTCATCAATTACAATCAACAGTCAAATTGAGGGCCTCAAAGCCTTCAATCTATGTTGATTTAAAATATCATCAGTTCAACAAGACATAAGGTATTAGGATAACACATTTTTTGTTTTAATATCCCTTTACTAATGTTTAAGAATTAATTTATTCATTGAATAAGAGATAGGTATATATATATTTATGCTTGACAATTAGAGTTTCAACCTTCAACTCATCTTTCACTCAAAAAGATAATAGAACTCAAAAATATTATACTTATCCTAATTGTATAAGGTTCCAAATGTTAACACATACCATTTAGATTAGTAAAATTATTTTGTAATAACCAGGGACATCCTATAGGATAGTGGTAAGAAATAAAGGCCTCTCGCACTATGGTTGTGGGTTCGATTCTTGCAGCTTTGTCCGACGCGACGGGTTATGCTCCACCCTGCAGGTTGTCCTTTTCCTAAAACTATAGTATTATAATATTCCAAAAATAATCTTCATAAATTTTTTAACCTTAAACAACACTATCCAAAGATCAACTTAATCTACTCCAACCTTTATAGTTATCCAAAATACCTCTGTCCAGACTTTCTCTAAAGGGTCTCTTAATTCCAAAATCAATTTATCAGATTCCCCAAATAAATTAAAGTTTCTCTTTTTGTCACATACTAAAAATATGATTACCTTCATCATATTAAAACCTTACTGAAACAACAAGTATTGCAGTACAATCCTTATATATCACATTATTCTAATAACCAGAATATAATCCATGAGTCCAAAAGCACCAATACATTAATTATTCCGCTTCAACTGTAGTCACAGCATAAGATTTTCCTTGATCCCTTGGCCTTTTCTGAGGTAAGTTTCCCTGAATCTTAGGACATTCATTTTCATAATGCCCCATTTCTCTACAATTGTAGCATTCAACTTTGATAGCCTCTTTCTTCCCCTTGCAATCATGAGCCTGGTGACCCTTTTCTCCACATTTATAACAAACTCCCATTACTTTTAGGCAAGTACCAGGGTGATTATTCCCAAAATTATCACATAATGGAAAATCCTTCTTTCCCTTTTTCCCTTTATCTGTCTCTTGTTACGCCGTTCTCTTCTTCTCTTGCTTTACTTTGTTTTCATAAGACTTAGAGGATTCCTTTTCTGTCTTGATAGAACATGAGACTATATCCTCGTATGTTGAGAAATATTGTGATACTAAAGCTCGACGAAGAAAAGGTTTTAACCCATCAAAGAAACGATCAATCTTACTTCTTGGGTTACGTATATAATCTACAGCATGCCTCGCTAACCTTGTAAAGTTAGCCTCATACTTTGCGACATTCTCATCCTCCTTCTTCCTCAGACTCAAGTATTGCCTTTCCATATCTTCTCGATGGTCATGAGGAAAGTATTTTTCTAGGAAAAGCTCTTTGAACTCCCTCCATTTCATATTTGATACGTCATCATCTTCCTTTGTGTTTTGAATCAGTGACCACCACTGATCGGCATCTCCAGTGAGGCGGTAAACTGCCATGACAACCTTCTCCCTTTTGCTACTCCCCAAGGCATGGAATATTTTCTCTAAGGAGTTTATCCATTGCTCAGCTACTAATGGATTTGTACCCCCATTAAATGTTGGTGATTGTTTCCTCGTGAAGCGGTCTAACATTGATCCTCCACGTTGCAGATCAGGGTGCTCCATACGAGTAAGGTTATTATTCATAACCTGAGTGAGTTGTCCCAGTATGGTAATAAGTTGATCAGCACCAGTTGTATCTCCAGATCCATAATAATTATCTTGAGCAGGAGGGCAATCCTTACACGGAGTGCGTGCATTGATATAGTTTCCATTCCTTCCACTAGGCGCCATTTCTAAACAATGGCATAAACTAGATTAGTTTATGAATTAAAATACATAATTCCATATTTGTAAAACACTTTACATAAATTGAACTATTTATGGATATAATCTATAATCATAAAAAGGAATTTTTTCTTTGAGGAAGTATATAATCATAACCCTTCATAGAGGTTTGTAAAGAAAATGAGAATTATCCTAAGCATATCCCCCGGGAGTTTCGTAACCAAGAGTACAGCAAGGCCCGTTGTCGTGCACCAGTTCCCGTTCGAGTCTAGCTCAAAGCGGTGTTTTCGGGTTTTACCCCTAGGTACATCTGTGCCAGAGCTGCCTCTACCTGCTCCAATCCAAATAGGGATGTATTGCTCGGAAAACTAACAAAATCTCTATAATACCAAAATTCTAGGATGTTCTTCTATACTAATCCTTAAAGTCTATCTTCGGGCTATGTGCTATAATCAGAGTTTATCTAAATCTAGCTTCCAAGGTTAGTACTAAACTGCCTCTGATACCAACTGTAATGCCCCGACCCCAGCTACCCAGAGTCGGTCCATTACTTCGTAACATTGGCATGATCACAAAAGATCATGTATCGAAAGACTGATTAGTTTAGTAGCCTTGGAAACACTAGATACAGTCATAAATGTTATATTACATCATAAAGTGAAAAACTAATAACAAAGTCTTCATAGTCCACACTCATATCCTCTTTTGACTATCCCTGCAGGTCATTCATAAAATACTTCTTCACATCCTGGAAAATATTAAAACATTGAAAGGGGCGAGCTCAGATGCTCAGTAAGGATAACAATATTGCGGAAGCTTTCATAAATAAAAATTAACATTTAAGGCAATGTATAACTAAAACAAAAGCCTTTTTAAACTTGAACTTAAGCATAATATGGCAAAAGTAAAATGATATAATGCCATTTACTTATTCACATGGATATTATACTGGTCGAACAATCACATACAATATCAATAACCACTTTCATAATGATGGAATGCATAATGCCAGACTATCATAACCATGTAGCCAAGGCCTCGTGCCAAGACCACAAATAAGATTTTGTCAAGGCCTTGTGCCAAGACACTAGTTTGTCTCATGAGACCTGCCGATGCATCGAGGAGCTATAGCGGGCTCCACCCGTCACTTATTAAGTCCAATGCATTCCTCATATGAATAGGTTTAAATATATCATAAACCATAACATAATCGTATCACATAAAACATGCATAAAGGAAACATAAAATTTCCACACTTCAATCACAAGATATCAATACAACACATTGATATAGTAAAAACGCTTTCAAAACCATTTTCAATACCAGAATAAAAGAATGTTAAAACTTTGTATTTATTTTTCATTAAAAAATGTGATGGCTTGTAGAGGAAGCCGAAACTCAAATAATGGTCACAGCGGCGGAGAAGTCGTTGTCGCCGCATAAGTACGGAAAGAAAAACATTCCCTTTTTGTTTTTTAGTAAAACGCTTCGTATAAAAAGATTCCTTTTGAATAAACGTAAAATTCAAAGGGGTTTATACACAGTATAAAAGAAAATTGTGTATAAAACCAAATATGCCTCAATGAAAGGAGATTGAGACGAAGTCCTTAAAAAAATCATTTTTAAAATAAAATAGATCTATTATGTGTATTCACTATAGTTACACATAAAGAACATAAAAAATAAAAAATAGGACATAATAATATCCTGATATAATTTGAAAGTAAGAGATTAACCCAAAGAATGGAAGTTGGGTTAAGAAATTCCCTTACCTCGTGTCCGACTTGACTCGACCGCTCTTTATCCTCCTGAATAATAAACTAGAGTTAATTTCTATTTACTTAATAACCTTTTTAATGTTCATTATTCCTTTTATATCACTTATAACATGTTATGAACATTATGTAATTATTTAAGTTAATAACGGTCGTTTTGTCGATCTTTGGTACTTGAGTCAAAAATAAACTTCTTATAATTACAAGTTGTTCATGTGGTGAAATATCCATTATATCCAAAATTATATTCATGATTTAGATATCATATATATCATATATATATATATTATATACATTCATTTATAATATTACGTAACATTTAGAGGTAAGAAATGAAATGCATCGTTCATGGAGACGGTAATCCGTACGTACGCATGAACGCTACTTTCATTTCTATTTCATATTTAATGGAATGAAATCATAATGATATAAATGTATAATATAATTCCAGTATAATATAGTGTATAATACCATTTACTCCATCCTTTATACATCCCACATATGGCATTAACGATTCAAATCACTTTGAGGGGGCGGTAGTCCGCACTTCCTAAAATGAAATTATCACGTTTACCCATAATGGAAATCATAAAGTATGCCATAAATGAGAAATACAGAAGCATAAGTAAAACATAGACATATTATATATCATATATAAATATAGTAACATCTTAATGTCCACCTTTGAAGGTGTTATATGAGTGTTGAACAATCATCGTTTCGTGAGGCAGAAATTCGCCATCCACAGAAACTGTATGTTATTTAACCATTAGATGTAGGTGTGTGTAAGTGTAGCTCGAATAATTCTTATAAAAACATCCTAGTATATTGAGGATACTGGTGTTGTTACAAAAGAAATGAATAAAAAGAGTTTAGGGGGTTGGAGAAGAAAAATAAAACAAAACAACATTAGAGAAGACATTACCTCAAAATCGGGTAACTCTTTTTGATTTGAGCCAAAGGCTTCCTTGGGAAGAGTTCTGCCCAAACTGAGGCTTCTAGGAGTAAGAGGGGGAATCTGGGAGAGTATTTGGGCAGAGGTGGGCCGATCCAAATGGCTTGAAAGTGTGAATGAGGTGGTAGAGGTGGGGGCCTTTTATAATAGGAGAGGAGGGGCCCTCTTGGAAAGTAAGGAAGTTTTACATTATTATACAATGCTTTTCGGATTCTAACGGTCCCAAACTTATATAATTCGTGTCTAAGGTGATAAGGGTTCGAAATATACCCATCCAATAGGCTTTGGACAAGTGTAAGCCTTGGATATCACATTATCTTTCCATTTTATTTAAACCGTTAAATAATGAGGTCATTGCTGCATCATCATGATGTCATAAATAATTTAATTTATTTAATGTATAAAAATTATAAAAAAAATACTATGATGTAGGAAATATTTTTATCTTTCCAATGAATATTTATAGTCAAAAATATGACTTGTATAACCCCATTTAAAAATTGTTTTAATAAAACATTTCATGTTTGTGTCATTTTTTACTTTAACATTAAATAAAAGGTATTTGTGTCATTTTCCAAATAAGTGGCTCCATGGGGTTCCCAAGTTGACCAATGGATTTTCTTGGTCAGCCATGGCACATCCAATGAGGTTAGGACATGTGTCAATCTCATCTCATATTATTAAAATATTATTTTTACTTTAACTACACTAATTACCTCTAATCGCGATTAAGAACTTAAAAGTTACTATTCACCAAAAATTATTTTAATCTCATTGAACCACATTTTAATTATTAATGACAACCATGTATGTCGTATTTTTGAAAATCAAATCACAGAGGTGGTAATATTTCATTTAAATGAAAAATCAGTTATTTAACTACCACTTAGTGGTTTCACTATTCATCAAAAATTGAAGTTTTTCAGAACAATGCCAAAATTTCACCCTAAGCTATAATTGATATTCCGATTTCAAAAATGATGTCTATTTTAAAAAATTCCAAAAAATATAAGTTGCATTAATTTATTTTATAATTAATTCCCGCTGTCACAACAAATAGCGTTTTTTTAAGAAACAATTTATATCAAAAGATTGGCAATTGTTTATGTCCAATTTCAATGTTAAATTAATTCTAATGACCACCATTGGATAAAATGGTAAAAATATATTCTAATTATACATTAAAACCACTAAATAGTATAATTTATCACTATAAATTATTTTGATTAAAAAAAGTTGTTTTTAAGTATTTTTCACTATTCATAAAAATTAGAAGTTCTCATAAAAATACCAAAAATTCAACATAGGATAATTTCGATATTCCGAATCCAAAAATGAAGTCCATTTTGAAATATAAAATTTCTATAATTTTAAAAAGTGGTTATTACTATTCATAACGGCTGCTTTGATTAGTCGCGGTGTTTTAGAACTCGAAGTTGCGTACAATGCAAGCTATTGCATTATTGAATGAGAAGCGTATCGTGGAAGCTCGGGGTGTTACATAAGTTAACTATCTGGCCAACATTGGAATGAGTGAATACCAGATTGAACTATCCAGCAAATGAGAAAAATATCCCCAAATTCAAGTCAAGTTATGAAATCTTCACAGTAATAAGCCTCTATTATTAATATTTAATATAGGGAATAACCTAACAATTGGAAATTCAATACCCCTAGTTTGGATATTTGAAAACCAAAAATAACTTGTTTTCCCCAACAAAACTATCAATTATGGATGTACAACACCTCTCAAAGGATCTCAATGAATCACTAATTGTGGTCCTTTAAATAAAAAAAATAGTTTTGGGTTGAGGATGATATGTTTTTTATACATAATACATATATTAGTTATGTTGAATTCCAAAAATTTATTTTATTCACTGAAGATTAATAAAAATTCATTATACATAGACATATTATACCTATGAATATGCCTAAAAGATAAATTATACAAATATCCATCGAGTATTAATTGATATTGGTTCTAGAATAAACCTAAATAGAGTCTAGATCATTAGACAGTTGGTCTATAATAATGATTAAATGTCCCCCTCTATCACGACCATTCTAGTGCTTGAAAAGAGAGAGCACAAACAACTTTGGAGAATCATCCTCAAACCCCAATTTAAGGACCCCATCTAAGACTATGAGTTCACATTATCTCTTCAATAAGTTGTATTTAATCTATTTATTTGGAGTCCATGTATCCATATTCACATGAAAATACCCATTTCCTATCATTATTTCTTTAAATACTCCAACAATGGACAAGGTAGGTTACTGTATAGCGGTAATGCCCATTTTGACTCTTACAAACGCCATCACATAGCCATATATTTATATAATAAGGATATAAAGAACTATTTTAAATGAATCCATATATATTTATAGCCTAAATATCCAAGAATAAAGCCCTATTAAACTCTGTAATAAAATCAGTAAAGACATCATGTTTCCAATTAACTAGATCCATGAAACAACAATAGATCTTCGAAGTCACTAGTTCATGTGGGTCATATAAGACAATAAATTAATGAAACCAATTAATTTCTAATCATATGATGATCCGGCTGATTCCCTAACTGATAATCCAATGCCAATAAATAATATGTTGTTTATGAACTCTAATAGGGTAAATCATTCCCCAAGGTATATTTATTCGAAGGTTGTTCTGATAAGTATTTAGACCACATCATTATGGATATTCAGTCAAATCAACTTAAACTGTCATATAAAGTGATGATCTTATTTATTAGGCAAAATTTTTGTAATACCTGATACCCTATTATAATAGCTAAACATTACATCCAAAAATTATTACACAATTTTCTTTGTAAAGAGAATTTATTCTTGATTATATTAAAAAGATAAGTTTTAAATTCATGAATTTATATTTGGTAAATATGAATTAATTTTTTTATTATTTTTTGTAATAATTAACTTTGGGTGATTTTTTGTTATTTTAAAATAATTGTAGGTGAATAGTAAAAATTTAATTTTTACAAATATTGTAATTGTTATGGAATCAAACTCGGTGCTACTTCTACCTATGGGATGTTAGTTATGGCATGAGAGAACTACCTTTTATACTATAAGCACATCGACATAAGGGTGTCTCAAATATTTAGGGAAGGTATTTATTTGGTTGACCCTTTTGTAAATTTGGGTGTGGGTTTGGGGAAATGTGCTTAGAAATTTGAACATCCAAATTCGGTTGAGGAGTATTTTTTCTAGGATATTTGTAAAAAAATAATCCTTTAGATTTTTATAATTTATGTGTCATTTATGCCAAATCAAGGGTATTTATTATTATTATTATCATTATTTTTAAGTAAAATTAATAAATTAAAATATTATGGTTAATTTAGACACTTATTTTTAACATATGGGAACATAGGAAAATTTTTATTCCAATAAAAAATATTTTTGTCTTTTCTTCTATTTAAATATTCACATGGAATATTTTGGTTTTTTCTTGCACTAAAGGACATAGAAAACATTTTTATTTAATAATAAACTAATTAATATTATTAAAACCAACAAAATTTATACTTTTATCCTACACAAAATTTTTATGCATAAAAATTTACTTTTACTAAAAAATATTTTTTATGCGTTATGAGAACTATTATTAAAATAAATTTTTCTCACACTTATAAATTTTATATGAAATTAATTTTACATATTTGAAATAGTAATTTCCAAATTATTTAATAATATTCTTTTCATTTTTATTCATGAAAATTTGTTATTGTGGTTTATATTATTACCACAATAATGGTAAATTATGGTAAAAGGAGATTAACCAAGTATAATTGAGGGAAGAAATGTAAAAAAACATGTCTCTAAAATATTAGTTGAGGTGGGGCTTGAAAGAAAGTATCTCCTCTCCATTATTTTCCACTTTTGAATCCACTTTCAAGGTGAAACATTTTATCTCTTTATATTCAAAAGTTATATTTACAAAATTTCAATCCAATTATGGAAGGGGCCTTCCAATAACCTTTCATGGACACTCTAAAATTAGAATACCTCTCCAAACATACTGAATTATACTTCTACAATAATCATCTTTAATTTGCATATTCAACTGGTCATAATAATTCGACCTTAAGTCCTTTAATTTCAAGAAGTAATTCAAGAAAATGTTTAAATTCTCAACATAAGTACTCATCACTCTCAAATATTTTTTTTCTCTATATTTATTCTCCAGACAAATATTACACATTAAAAAATTATGAAATAAGTATTATTTATATATGGATTTATTTTATGTTTATTGAATAAAAATTATCCAAATATTCCTTTTTCCCTTAGAAAAACAATATCATAATTCATCAGTATGACCAAACTACCACCCTCTATGGAACAACATGTTTTTTTATTCTTCACATCCATACATAGATTGTTCCAGAATATGATCTAATAAAATAATATGGAATTTATAAAATGATTAATGTTACCAAATTTCAAACCATTACCTACCTTCCTCTTATTCAACTGAAAATGGATATTTCTTTTATGCATATGTACAAACTATGATGTCCACATATCACTATATTTAGTTTTACTGAATCATCCTACTTGGATGATTCTAATGATTTATTTCAAGGAATAAAATTTATATCCAATATAATATTAAGGTTAAATCACTGTTATATTAATATCTCACTTGTTTTTTTAAATATCTTTCACTCATTAAAAATTACAGAAATAGTCTCATTATTTATTCCAACATCAAAAATAGTAAATAAAACATCCATAGGTGGAAATTAAAAATATTAAATCAATATTAAAAATATATCTTAAGTACCTTAAATGATTCAAAATTATGAACTTTTATTTAATATAATAAAGAACAACATCATCGTTACAAAACTTGTTTGAAGAAAAAAACTAATAATACTCGATATTGAAAATAAAAATTAACTAATTAATTAAAATATATTGAATTATTATTAATAAATAGTAAAGTATGTAATATTTTTTTTCAAATAAGTGATCAATATGTTAATTTTTTTTATAGGATTTTAAATCACTTTCACATAAGTTGAGTTTAAAGGTAATGGTTTCATCTCAAATTTCACTCTTTGAGACATGTTTTCATCTATTTTATTATAAAGTGTATATGATGAATCTTTTAAGTATTTTTTTCATGATTTTATCTTTATGCATAATATTTAATGTTTCATTTTATGAGTTTCCAATGCTTTTATTGGGGCGTTCCCGCCTCATGTGTTTTCGTTCACTGATGCACATTGTGTTTCCCAATATTCCCAAATTCCAAAGGCGAGCGAAATTTATCACTTATTCAGAGTTGTTTGATCCTTGATTGAAATGGGATGACGTGATGTTGGTTCTTACTTCCATGGATTCATCCTTATAATTCATCACCTAGTATGGGTCTCTCTCATAGATTAAAATGTTATTCACAAAACTCTTTCCCAGTTCCAAATATTTGTGGATGACAGTTAATTTCACCACTTCTGTATATAAATTCCAATGAGTCTTTATAGGGAAGAAACCTTTGGTCAGGATAGTAGTCACACTCGGAATCACTGGCATGTCTGGATGCTGGAACATTCATCACCTATATTGTTCATCATAATATGGCTTCTAAAGGGACAAGAACTCAAGGCTTCCAATGTTGATCATGGGGTATCTTATCAAAGAGGGATTTCTTATGAGGTTTTCCTTATGTGCCCCATGTTTATCATGGGGTAGCAATAAGATATCATGAGTTTAACTTCTTGTATAGATGGGTAGGAATTATTGCAATGCCTCATGATGGAAGATCAGAGAGGTACATCCTAATGAGGGATTACATGAAAGGTTTACCATATGGATGGGTCAGAATAACCAATTAGAGCTGACCAAGGATTGTGTGTCGCATACACGGAAGATATCACGCCATGAAGGGGTATGTCCCCAAGAGGGAGGGGCCAAGGCTTACCATTGGTCGAGTCATAATTCCCAATGAGAGTGGGCCTAGGATGATGTGTCCCATAAAGGGAACATGTCACACCATAAAGGGGTATGTCCCAAGGAGGGAGGCACCAATGTTTTCCATTGGTTGGGATTGAACCTTATGGAGGTGTCCTACATAACTTGTTTAGAAGATAGGGATTAAAACCCACATAGTTTTAGGGATGGTGTGGGACATATGAATTCTAACGTCCTAGAAGGATGGATTTATTTCACTAGGATACGGTGGCCCGGGTAAAACTCAATATGGGAATGGATGGAGTTTTGGGGTGGAATGGATAGAAAGGGTGAATTTGAGAATGTTGGTCTTGAACCCTAGAGGGGACTCATATATACCTTATGTAGTTGGGAATCAATGTCTATGTAGTTCTGAATGAGGGAATAGTTATTACACATGGAAAATACCCAATGGTTCTAGAAGAGATATATTCTCTTAGGTTAGGGGCATGATCTTCTTAGGATGTGTCCCGGGAAAGATCGGGATGGATATGGAAGATAGGATTGAACCTCATGGAGGATTATTATGTATCCCAGCTGGTTGGGAATCAAAGTCCATGTAGTTAAGAATATTATAGTGATTATTCATAGAAGCATCCCATGAAGGTGTAAACTAGGGATTACTCTCGAAGGGGTGACCATGGTAGAGGTGGATAAGGGTGTCACAGTCACTACTATCCTCTAAGATCACATGTGTCATGATCGGTGTGGGAAATAAGAGGAAGCAGCAGAACAGACAGCCATGTTGTGAAGGATGTGTCACTGAGACATGGTATGAGGCTAACACATTGGATATTCCCATGTAATGGAACCCCGTGTTCATTGCATGGGGTGAGACTGTAGTTTAACATCATGTTATGAGGATGATGGTGATGTTCCATTTTACTCCCTACAACATGGAAAGGGGGAACTCACTCCTCACCCCTTAGGGCTTACATAAATAATGCTCTCTAACCCATGGGGGATGGAAGGCATCATCAATTCCATGTTTGAATGGTGTGGAGGAGTGGTCGATTGTGGGGCCCATGTTAGCATGGCTATACAGAAAAGTACAATAAATTAGAGTTCCTATGATGAAAAGAAATAGGTAGGGAAACACAACAGGGGAAACCTCACAAGGGACAAAGATATCACTACACACAGGCCTAGAGGGCCACATGGAAGAGGGTATAACAAAATAGGGGGCCTCAATGAGAAGTGCTTCATGAAGGATTAATTCTCTATGAATTCTCGAGTACCCCAAAGGGTGTCCTTCCTTTACAAAATGCATATGACTTTGTGAAAGGCAAACCTACCATAGGAAAGGGTCCTTTGGAATAGGGGAATGGGGGGTTCATAATGCTCAAGTAACTTGGATGATTCATTTTGCATTTGGGTTTATAGTGCCTAGGTGCTTTGCGAAATGGGATATTGAAAGGTGAATGGTCAGGGTATTCATTCATTTAGAGGGTGAATGGGATATATATTTATAGTCCACAAGAGTCACGATGCTTAGAGGTGAAATGAAAATTAAAATGGAGCTCCACAAAAGGGTGTGGTGTTGTTGGGCTTGTTGATCCATCTTTAAACTCCCTTAGCGTGGTTATAGAGAGCATCAGACTCGTAGTGGCTCTATCCTTACCCACCACCATCACTGTGGAGAGGGGTATCCATGAAGGAGCTTCGCGAGGCAGACCATTTGGATGATTTTCATGACATTTGAGCTTGTATTCCATCCCAAATGGATATGTATTTCTTAAACTTATCCTTGGGAACGTATTTGGGAACTAACAAATCCCCCCCCTCAAAATGGGAGTCAATGGGAAAAGGAGGGTCATATTCTGAGCACAAGTCAAAAATTACTTAGAGGATCACAATGCTGGATCACAATGCTTGATCATGATGAAGACCATGTGATGCACATGTGTATGGAGACCACCGTAAATCTTAGTTATCCCCATATCTATAAACAGTGAATGAGGGTCCCCCATCTATACTATATCTCTATGAACATATCACTTGATCTATTTTTTCACAAAGATTCTTCACCCTATGAATTTATCTTTTCAAATTGGTTTCCTTGTACCTTTGCTCAGTGAACACTACTTAGCAAAACAGAGCATCATGATCTTCTGTAGGTTTGCAAACCATACTGAGTATGCCACACCTTCACAATTTGGTGCTCTGCGAACATGCTTAATAATTGATCTTCACTAATAGCCTTAGACATTCTCTCTTAAGTCTCAGATCATATGGACACTCAAGAAGCTACTCGAGAGGTCCATTAAGATGATGTCTGAAGGAAAGAAATGGAAAACAAAATCATGATTGGGTATTATGTCTGGATCCACTATGACCATGAATAACTACTTGAACTATTGTAGGAAGATTAGAATGAATATCCATTTTACAAGAGGTTACTGTTATATGGATTCTGTTTAAGGGATGATGTCTTTATCCCAAAAGTGCATAGGGATGAACCAGATTACTAGTTTAGGGGAATTCCAGGACTATACCAATGGTACAGGGATACCGATGGCCACATCAGGAAGGTTCAAACAACTATCACGGTTGACAACCTTTACAATCACACCAACGACATTGATGTGAAGGAACTGGTGGCTGAGGCATATCTACCTTAATACAAGATGATTATCAAGGCGATTCTAGGAATCCCATAGAAGGGGTGGACGAAGGACTGAGATTTATGCTAGGGAGGTAATTTCAAAGATGAATGGGCTTTTCCTACTGGGTCTTCACATCCTATGTAGAGCTTAGAGTAGATCTAAGGAAATTTGGACCCTATGAAGCAGAATAGGCTTCTCAGTTCCATGTCTACAGACCGTGGGAGATCATACCCGAACTACTGAGCAGATGGTCATCAGAGACCAATACTTTCCATCTACATAATGGGGAGGTTGGAATTATCCTCTAGGAAATCCATCAAATATCTAGGATCCCCATCCTAGGGGTGATGTATGATTAAATTTTGATCATGTAGAATGCATTGGATGATCAGGAAAAAATTACATATATGGAGAAGGTGCTCCTGGATTTGATGCCAAGCAGAGCCAAGGATGAGAAGGGGATGAGGGATGTACACTTCAAATAGTGGTTTAGCTAAATCCAGAACTTCCCAAAGGAGGAATCTGTAGATGGGGTAAAGGTTCCCAAGAAACATCCAATGATTCCTTCTACCTATATGAGAGGACCCCAGAGAGGTAGATATAACTCTTACTGGTGGATCCTGGAGGATATCCAATGAAAAATGTGGGGATACAATATCAAAACTGAGCCTCAACTCATAGTTAGGTTGTTTGTATTCATTTCAATTCTCATCTATAGATGGATGCTATCAGTAAGGGATGTGCATATACGGTTGTTTCCAAGTACATTTATCATGGATGTGATGTTGGTGATGGGGAAATGTATTAACTTCAGAATCATGGTGTTGGGGAAGCTGTATAAGGTGCTTCGACATATCAATGAGGATAAGATGATAATGTTCATGTGTAGACCACTCCACTTCTTATACAACTGGGTGTTGGCGCACATTGGAATCTATGAATATCAAAATCCCATCTCCCCTCCTCATAAGAACTTTTGTCTAGTGATTCGGAACATCGCGGGGAGCTTTCCATTCAATCTAAGCTTGGAGAAGGTGCTAAGAAAAATTGAGAGGGTGGATAGATTCACCTTTCACCCATTTCCTCTAATAAAAGGGGTGATAACTGATAATGGTATGAGAAATAAGGAGTAGATACCATATATCCTAGCTTTTCAAGGCATAGTGATTGTGGAAAGGGTGGAATGTGAGCAGATCTGTGAACCATACATCCGACACTGATTCATAAGGCTTTTTAGGAGCATATAGAAGATAACATTGAAGGTATAACTAGGATTGTTTCATGAATATCACTTCTTCTTGATGCGGCATCTCTAGGTCATGTTCATGTGTGAATATGGGAATATTATAAACAAGATGCCTCCATCCAATACCACATATGGGGTGGTATATGCATATGCAAAGAGCTGAGAGACTGCATACCCAAGAGAAACATTAAGGCATTGGACCATCTAGGATAATGAGGGAATGGTACCTATACCTCAGGGATGAGGAAGAATGATGTAAATAGAGAATCTCTATGGCATGGTCTTTCACATCTCGGTGGTGGAGTTACAGCGGCAGGGCCAAAAATTTTGAGGCCTCCACCGGCCAGAAGAAGGAAAGTAGTATCAGGTGCATCATTCCCATATGAAAATAATTGGGAGTAAGGTAAAACATCAAGATGGTTTTGAAGGGTGTCTGATAAATCTCTTGGGATGAAATTGTGTCATGTGGACATCTCTGGTGATGTTTTTTTTCTTATGTCTTGGGAGACCTGGGATGTTAATAGGTAGCTCCTCAATACTGATAGGACATCAGACCATCTTAAAAGGTATTGGATGGAAATTTTGGGGATCATTTATTCCAAGATCATCCTCCATAAGTCCCAAGAAGAGGGAAAATAGTATGTGGAGGAGATGTTGAACCTAGTTTATTCACAAGCCAATGCATGACCGATGATGAACCGGGTGAGAGAACTGCTAGATCTGACATGTCCACCACTACTATTGGCTACTGAGCTAGTGGTTCATTATCCCTTATTTAAGGGATCATATTGGTCTTGGGTGGATGATGATAATGAAGAAATCCCCCCAGAGGATAGTGAGGTCATAGCCTTGAAGGAAACCTCCTTGGAGGGATTTGCTGAATATATCATAGTAAGATCCAACTCAATCCCCTATACTACCACTTTACTCATTATTTATCTATATTCCTTGGATGAAGTATACTTTTGAAAGAGGACATTACAAAAATAAACCCTACTGATGAAGATGGAGATAGTTGTTGGAACCATGGTCATCTATGAATGAATTGGAGTATGATTTGTGTTTGTTGACAATCCTCATAGGAAGTTCAGAATGTGTGCCAGAAGTGTACTCATACAAGTCAAGTAGATAACTGTATTGAAGGTGAAATCATTTTCCAGTGTTTTCCAAATTTAAGGACCTCAAAACTGACAAAAGGAAAAAAACAATGATTTTTGGAAAAGAGACTCGCGCGCCGTATATGTGTCATGCAAGTGACTTGCGCGCAGAGAAATGACTTGCGCTCTGGTGCCAAGGAGGATTGGAAAGTTGCGCGCAATATGTTTTTGTAGATCAGAACTTCAAAATATGGCAAAGGAAAAAGGGTTGCGCAAGTATTGGTTTGGTCGTGCAAGTGAGTAGTGCGACAGAGGCTAGGGAGGTTGGAGTTGCATGCCGGAACCTGTGCGTCGAGAGGAGGCCTGTGCACCACTGTGCAGGGTGTCAAATTTGCCTATAAATAGAGGACCACCCCTCCTCATTTAAAATGAAGTTTGAGACTAAGGGAAATTTAGTGCTCTCATCACACAGGTGTAGTGGTCATGCAAGTGGTTGTGGGTCACACAAGTATAAGTTGCGCGACAGTTGTTTGCTGCGTGCCAAAACTAGTTTGGGTGAAAAGGAATGTGGGTCGCGCAAGTTTGAAGTTGTTGAAGTGAGTGTCGTGAAAGTCATTGAGGTGGACTTGCGCACTAGTTATAACTTGCACGCCATCTTTGAAACTTGCGTGTTGACTTGGGAAAGCGTGCTTGGTGTTGTTGAAGTACATCCGTCTTTTTGAAGCAACATGAAAGCTAGGAGATTTCCCGGTACCATCAGTGCAAAGTGAGATTCTTCTACTGATGATAATTGTACTTTAATATAGAATCTACATACAATAGAGGATGCATTCTTTTGCAATTATGAAGAGACCTTCACATCTATAAATTGAGTGGGACTTCACTGAAGGTAGTGATCCAGGGGGAGTTAACGGGAGTGACCCAAGGGACGTAGTGATCTATCCTTGAACCTTTGTAAAGGCAGTGATCCTGGGACAGAGTAACTATTTCCTAACCATTGTAATCCACAACTAGTGAAGAATAGTGTAATTTGGTATAACCAACAACCAATCGGCGTATTCTCCTTGGACATAGCCGTTAGTGGTGAACCAAGTAAAAAGTGATGTGTCATCTCTCTGCATGTGAATGTTTTCTTTCTGATATTTTTCATTATACAGGTTTAACAAGTTCCTACCAATGTGGGAACAATATCCATCTCTTTAAAAGATGAATTTTCCACCCTAATTCACCCCTCCCCTCTCAGGGTGTCATAGGGTCCTACAAGTGGTATTAGAGCCAGGTTCTTGGTGTTGAATCTGTCCTTTGTCATCATGGAGAATGCGGCCAATGTCAGGGGAGTCCCTCTCTTCGATGGAAGTAATTTTCAGATCTGGAAGAATAGAATGAGATTTCATCTAAGATCCCTTGGAATGGATGTTCTGGTTTACACCATGCAAGGTATACATGTTACTAATCCAACAGGGCTGGCTATGACTGATGCTAATAGGAAAATTCATGATGCTGATGCTAAAGCACAGAATGCTCTCACCGTATCCCTTTCTGATTAGATCTATCTAAAGGTAATGAGTTTCACCTCAGAAAATTCCATGTGGGATAAAATTTAAAATATTTATGAAGGAGATAGCAAAGTGAAGGAGTCAAAACTACAAGTCCTTCACAACAGGTTTGACGATATAAAGATGCATCCAAATGAGAATGCAGATTCATTCTTCAATTGAATTACTGAAGTTATGGGAGAAATTAGAGGTCTTGGAGAAGAAATAAAATACATTGATATCTTAAAGAAAATATTGATAATACTTCCTCATATGTAAAATGAAAAGGTGCCAGCCCTTGAAAAAATATATCTATCTAAACTATCTTTGGATGATCTTTTAAGTAGCCTGGTGGAATATGAGATGAGAGTCAAACTTGAAGATTCCACAACTCATGTAAGCAAGGAAATGTCATTCAAAGCCATGGAAAAACTGAAAATTTCAGAAGATAGTGGTGGTGAAGATGCAGAGGAAAATTAAATTCTTTCTCTCATCACCAAGAATCTGAATAAGGGAAAAGATAAATTCAAAGGTAGGCTACCTCTGTCATGTTTTCATTGTGGAAGAGTCAAGCACATTGCCTCTCAGTGCCAAATAAATTTTGATGATGATGAAAGTGAAGCAGAAGACATTGAGAAGCCTCGGAACAGGTTTTTCAAAAAGGGATACTATAAATCTGGGAATAATATATAGAGGAAGAGTTTTATCTGTGAAGAGGAAGATGATAATATTGAATTTTGTGATGAAGAGGAACCAGAATTTAAAACTAGGAACCATGCTTCCATGATGGCCACTGTTGAAAAATCAGAAGATACTAGTGGAGAAAATCAGTTGAAAACTAGTGCAGATCCTAAGTTGAAACTTAAGGTTGCTATTAGTAATCTCAATATTAAATGTAAGAGTTACAATACGTGGAAATAAATTTTAGAAGAATCAACTGAATATTTTGATCAACTTGAAGCTGAAATGGAATGACAGGAAGAATTGGTGAAAGTTCAGTCTAAAGTACTTGAAAGCAATGATGATGTAGTGGATCTAAAGATGAGAATTGAAGAGCAGGAAAACATCATCAATAACCTCACCTCCAGACTAAAAGAAAAGTCCAAGACTATTGATCGTCTTGAGGAGGAAGTTGTTATTATTTGGAGTAAACTTGAAAAAGATTCAATTTCAAAAGAATCAAGGAAGAAAATACATTTTGGAAGGTTCTCAGATGCTAAGCTGTTGGAGAGGGAAAAACGTGGCTCTAATAGAGTTGAAAAGATTTTAAATGATCAAAGACCTTCCTATATGGGAAATAGTGGAATTGGCTATGAGGCCGAATTGTCAAATGTTGCAAATAAAGGGGGACAAAATAAAGTCAAGCTGAAAGTGGGTGATGTGGGAAAGTCATCTAAAGTGATGAAACAGAAACCCCCCAATTCAATCTGAAAGAAGAAAAGAAGATTATCCTCATGCCTCATGGAAAAAGGATCCATCATACTATTATACCACGAAAGAACGTATGAGGAGAAATTCAAGTGAGAAGACATTCCCCCTCATGAAGTGTCAGTTTTGTGGCTATTTGAGCCATACCGTGTCATATTGCGAAGAAGCAAGGAGCTACTTGAATGGGGAAGATCTGGGAGTTCAACGAAGGAGAAATATTTCATATCCTAAATCTTTTAGAAGAAACAACTTCTATGGATATTGTTTTCGTTGTTCTAAATTTGGTCATAAGGCTGTTAATTGTACGCATATAAGGGACATGGACACCTCATACCGGAGTTCAAGACAAATCAAATCTCGTCATCAAGATAGTATTTCTCTTACAAATAAGTTTTCTATTCTCGAAGAAGACTTCTATTATGAGGAACCAATGTACATAAATAAGATAATTGAAAGGCCATCAGTGCTCTATACTCAATCCAATATCTCATGGAAAGAACAGAAAAAAATTGAGAAACCCAACCTTGCAGAAGTATCCCTCAAAGTTACAAAGAGCAGCAGCACTTGGATTCTTGATAGTGGATGATTTTCCCATATGACGGGAAATGCTAACCTTTTTAAGAACACTAAAAAGAAGGTTGATGGAACCGTGAGGTTTGGTAATTATGGTGCTTTGAAAATTAAAGGAAGTGGGAATACTTCTCTCTCCAATGGAGAGATAAAGAAGACTGAAGTTCTTTATGTGGTCGGTCTATGTCATAATCTTTTCAGTGTGAGTAAACTCTGTGATTCAGGGCTCGTAGTAACTTTCAATCAAAAAGGATGCACAATAAAGGGAAAAATAGGGAATTCTCTTATGAAATGTTGTAGAACAGAAGGAAACTTATATTAGGTTGACAGCAAAGTGAACTCCTGCTATTTGTCTGTTGAAGAAGAAAAAAATTTGTGGCATCAAAGGTTGGGGAACATTAACCAACAAGACATGGAAAAGATATCTAGGCTGAATATTTTCATGGATATCCACATTCTGAAGCATGATCATGAAAATTCTTGTGATGCTTGCATTCATGGGAAACTGTTCTACAATTCATATCAGCCAAAGAATAAAAAAGCATCTCATCTTCTTGATCTAACTCATACAGATGTTTTTCGGCCGATAAATGTTGCTGGAACTCATGGAGAGAGGTACTTTGTCCTTTTCATTGATGATTACAGTAGAATGGCGTGTGTTATGGTCATTCATAGGAAACTACAAGTACTTGACTGCATGAAAACATATCGGTGAATCGTCGAGAATGATACTGGACGAACAATCAAACTATTGTGATCTAACAATGGAGGGTAATACACACCCATTGAGTTTGAGAATTACCAATAAAAACATGTAATACAGCATGAGGTAGCTGATGTGAGAACCCCACAACAAAATGGAGTTGTTTAGCGCTGGAATCGACATGTCAACAATATGACCAGGACTATGCTGATTGTGAGTGGTACCTCTCGCCATTACTGGAAGGAAGCTGTTGAAGCTGCAGTGCACATTCAGAATCAAACAGGGCCTTATATGGGAGAAACAAAGACACCATATGAATTTTGGCATAGAAGTAATCCCTCGTTGAAATAATTTCATGTTTTTGGAAGCAAATTTTTCATCTAGAATAAAGAAGGAAATCAAGGGAAGTTTGTTGACAATGCTAATGAAGGAATTTTTCTTGGGTATCCAATGAACATCAAAGCCTACAAGTGTTTCAACAAGCAATTTGGAAGGATTGTAGAAACCAGTGATGTTAATATAATTGAAGAGAAAACCACAAATTCGTCAAGGACGTCCTATGATGATGTGATAGAAAGTGAGGAAGAACGTGAACGTGGAGAAAATAAAAATACAAAAATAGAGGAAGATGTACAAAACATTCAATAGTCACATCATTATGTTGACTTAGAAGAAGAATCTAAAGAAGAAACTATGGCTGGAGAGAATGCAACTGAACCACACAGGAGAAATCGTAGAGCTGGGAGAGATCCATCTAACATAATTGGGGACAAGAGTGCACCCACACAAACAAGTAGGATGAGGAATAACACGCAATCTACATTTTTATCAGTTGTGGAGCCATCCTCATTCAAAGAAGATGCAAAGGATGAATCTTGGGTGAAATCCATGAATGAAGAGTTAGATCAGATTGACAATAATCAGACATGGGATATTTTCCAGAGACCCGAAGGTCATAATGTGATTGGTATGAAATGGATCTTCAAGAACAATTTTATGAGCACGGAAGTGTTATTAGAAACAAGGATCGACTGGTATGTAAGGGATATTCCCATATTGAAGGTGTTGATGTTGAAGAAACCTTTGCTCCAATGGATAGACTGGAGTCAATCAGGTTGTTCCTTACCATGGCTCTCCAAATAGGATATAAGGTATATCAAATGGATGTCAAGACAACATTCTTAAATGGTGTACTCGAAGAAGAAGTCTACATTGAACAACCAGTGGTTTTTCTTCTTGGTACTAATGAAACAAAGGTCTGCAAACTAAAGAAAGCACTTTATGGCTTGAAACAGGCACCACGGGCGTGGTACTCCTGACTGGAATCTAATCTCAAGAAGTTTTAATTCAAAAGAGGAGGATTATATCACAATCTATATGTGAACAATTGTCAAAAAGATCAACTCATGGTTCTAGTCTACATTGATGATATCATATTTGGTGGCAACAGGCATAAATCAGTAGATTAATTTTCCAATCACATGAAATCAGAATTTGAAATGTCTATGATTGGGGATCTCACATATTTCTTGGGCCTGCAGGTGATTCAAAAGAATGATTAAACTTTCATTTCTCAGGAAAAGTATAAAAGAGAGCTGATGAAGAAGTTTAATATGCAAGACTCCAAACCAATGTCAACTCTGATTGCAGTTGGAACTAAACTTGGAAAGAATGAGGATGGGACATCTATAGATCTCACCATGTACAAGAGGATCATTGGAAGCTTACTATACCTGACAGCGACACGTCCAGATATTGTCTTTGCCACATGTCTTGCGGCCTACAATCAGAGTAATCCAAAAGAGTAACATATGGAAGCAGTAAAAAAATCATGAGGTATATTCAAAGTACTCACAATTGTGGCGTATACTTTGTTGTAGGAAGGAACAGTGAATTATCAGCATTTTATGATACTGACTGGGCTAGCAAAGTTGTGGACAGAATTTCCACCAGTGGTGGAGCATTCTATATTGGGAATAAATGTGTTGGCTGGTTGAGCAAGAAACAAGAAATTACTTCTCTTAGTACTGCTGAAGATGAGTATATCTCCACCACAAAGGCATGCACTCAACTACTATGGATGAATTAGCAATTAACAGATATTGGTGATGAGGTAACGCAACCAATGGTGATTTACTATGATAAAAAGATCACAATTAATTTTATGAAGAATCCGATTCATCATTCTTGTACAAAACATATTGAAAATCGGTATCATTTTATCAAAGAGAAAGTTGAGCAAGGAGTGATTAGAATGGATCATGTGGGAACTGATGAAAAAGTGGCTGATATCCTGACCAAGCTACTGTCAAAGGCTATCTTTGTGAAGCATCGGTTGAACCTCAGTGTTCAACCACCTCCCAGTGCATAAAGAGTTTACGGAAATCCCCTCTCCCTAGTTATGTTAACTGTTTTTAATATTTTTATGGATGCGATGCAGGTTTGTGGGGGAGACACTATCCACGAGGAGTGTGGTTTGAGTTGAGAAATGAATAAATACCAGTCATTGGGTTTATTGTCAATGGGGGAGAAAGGGATAAATTTAGGCATAAATTCAGGAATGTAATTCTTTTGTGACACATTGAGAATTCAGTGTCGGTGATAGGATAGGAAGGAATTATTTGGACGGATTTGGAAGAGAAACCAATTCAACATTTATCTTTTGTTTTCTACACCGAGCATTGCTCATGTAGACTTAGAGTGTTGGCTGAGTTGATTCTTGCATTTTTTGTTTTCATGTGGATGGTGATCTAGTGAATTTATTTACTGATTTCCAACAAACCCAAATGGGGAGATTGTTGGAACCATGGTCATCTATGCTTGAATTGGAGTATGATTTGTGTTTGTTGTCAATCCTCAGAGGAAGTTCAGAATGTGTTCTAGCATAGTACTCATACAGGTCAAGCAGATAACATTATTGAAGGTGGCATCGTTTTCTAGTGTTTTCCAAATTTCTGGACCTCAAAACTAACAAAAGGAGAAAACAATGTTTTTGGAAAAGAGACTTGTGCGCCGTATATGTGTCGTACAAGTGACTTGCGCACCAAGAAAGGACTTACACACTGGTTCCAAGGAGGATTGTAAAGTTTCATGCCATATGTTTTTGTATATCATAACTTCAAAATATGCAAAAAGAAATAGGGTTGTGCAAGTATTGGTTTGGTCGTGCATGTGAGTAGTGCGATAGAGGCTAGGGCGGTTGGAGTGGCGCGCCGGAACTTGCGCGCCGAGAGGAGGCTTTCATGCCACCGCGCAGGGTGTCCAGTTTTCCTATAAATAGAGGACCACCCCTCCTCATTTGCAACAAAGTTCGAGACTTAGAGAAATTCAGTGATCTCGTCGCGCAGGTGTAGTGGTCGCGCAAGTGGTTGTGGGTCGCACTAGTATAAGTTGTGCAATAGTTGTATGATATGCACCAAAACCGGTTTGAGTGAAAAGTAATGTGGTTCATGCAAGTTTGAAGTTTTTGAAGTGAGTGTCATGCAATTCATTGAGGTGGACTTTCATGCCAGTTATAACTTGTGCGCCGTCTTTGAAACTTGTGCGCCGTCTTAGGGAAGAGTGCCTGGTGTTGTTGAAGTATGCCCATCTTTTTGAAGCTACATGAAAGCTGGGAGATTTCCCGCTACCCTCAGTGCAAAGTGAGATTCATCAACTGGTGAGAGTTGGACTTCAACAAAGCATCTACATACAATAGAGGACGCATTATTTTGCAATGATGAAGAGACCTTCACGTCTATAAACTGAGTTGGACTTCACCGAAGGTAGTGAGCCAGGGGGAGTCAACGAGAGTGAACTGAGGGACAAAGTGAGCTATCCCTGAACCTTTGTAAAGGCAGTGATCCTGGGACAGAGTGACTATGCCCAAACCATTGTAATCCACAACTAGTGAAGAATAGTGGAATTTGGTACGACTGACAACCTGTCGACGTATGCTCCTTGGACGTAGCCCTTAGTGGTGAACCAAGTAAAAAGTATTGTGTCATCTCTCTGCATGTGAATGTTTGCTTTTTGATCCTTTTCATCATACAGGTTTAACAAGTTCCTACCAACATGGGAACAAGATCCATCTCTTTAAAAGAAAAATTTGCCACCCTGATTCACCCCTCCCCTCTCAGGGTGTCCCGGGGTCCTACAATAGCACTGTAGGAGTAGAGAACCAAGCCCCATGATTTTTGTCCAGGGTGAAAGAGGTTGTAGGGCCAAGAGGAGTAGAGGAGGCCACGGTTACCATCTTGGAATCAATGGGTACCTTAATGTTTTTTTTGGGTCCATGTTCCAGTATCCTAATGGTGAAAACCCGAGAGGATGATATGCCACCACTCGAATTATGTAATTTTATTTCCCTACAGAATCACACATATTTTTTCTTGATCAAGTTAATTGATATGCTTCCCAGTCTAAGTAGTGTTGGGAGTAATAGGAACTTCACTTTGGGACATGGTTATAGGTCCCATGATACCTTTTCATATGGGGTGTCTGGAAATAAAGATATGGACTATCAATATGATTAGGCTAGGGCTTCTGGTGACTAGTCCATTGTAGATGTTGTAGGTGCTACTCACCGAGTGATATATGGGGATGGAAGGGACAACATCATTAAGGTGGGGTCAAGTTTGGAATACCAACCTCATGAAATGGATACTATCTCATCTTAAAAAATACATGAGAATGATCCTTCCATTGGGCTCTTGACTACATTCCCAGAGTATGAAACTACGGATCCTAAAGAGCTAGAAGACTCTGGTTCTGGAATGGAAGAGGAGATCTACATCATCTGGAATCAGCTATGGAAGTGCATCACGTTTTTCATTGAGACCATAGAGATTAAATGGGTGAACTATATGGGTTCAATTTTCCACTAGCTATGATATCTCTGTGGTAGGGGGAATTTCATGATTTTCATGTGTTGGCCCTTGAATATCTTACTGAGAAGATATGGGAAAGTAGTCAACACTTGGATTCCACCTATTCCTATGAAAAATATGACAACATCTGGAAGCTTTAGGAAGATTAACAGAAGATCTAGTGCATGTAATAACATATTAACGAGTGTTCCTTATTTTCCAAAACTCCATAAGAACTTGACATACGATTGAGGGTCCAATTGGGGGAAGCCCAAGAGTGGCTAAGATAGGACTCTCTTCAAGTGGATGGTCTCCATGATGATATTGATCGGGAAAATAATAGGTCTGATGAGCTTCTCCCTATGGATGATATGAGGAAACAGGTCTCAGAAGACAATAACAGACCCTGGAGGCAACACGCTAAAAGGTGGTGCAGTTAAGGCACTCTATTTAAGGGGTAGGTCTATAAGGGATAAATTTCCAAACTCATTAAACTTATATTCTTGTTTTATAACATTGAATTAAATAGAGGGAAAAATTATTACTGGATTTAATTACTATATCTCAATCATATTAATAAGACAACTAATGATCAATCACTAATCTTGCATGGGTCATGCCTGGTGTGAGATAAAAGTGACTGCCACATAATTGTTCACTTTTTATGATTGTCAAATATTTATTGAACACTCAGAGTATTCTATTTTTGACTAACCTCTAAGAGAATTTGGGCTAGTAGAGGATGTAACTAGAGAATAGGGCTCTCAAAGCATCCAAATCGGATTTCCTGATGTGCTCTAGTGAACAAATGAATTAACACCAGGTGTGTTGGAATATCTTCGAACAAAAGGTAATGAGAGTATGTGAATCATGATAACCAAAAATCTAGAACACAATGGGAGAGGATTCATGATATAGGATAACTATTGACCATTGTTGATGACATAGTATCCATATTTCTTATCCTAACATGGGGAAAAATGAGTTTCAACCGTTGGTCATGTTCAAAACATGAGACCTATCTCAAAAGTTCATCCAAATTCTTCTAGAACATTGTCCCAGGATGTTAAGTGAGCCATTACTAGACACCATTCCATTAGTTGTTCCCTTCAAACATGAAAGAGGATAAGGATCTGAATAAAGGGGAATGAGAAGCAAGGATGCAGAGTGATGGAATGTTCAAATGGCTTCCAACACTCCTAATGTTATGCCACTATGTCTTAGAACACACAGGTGTGATTGTATTTTTTTGAAGAAATATCAAGCCTATATTCCAAGCATTCATCATCATAGATTCCAAGCAACAACTGAAGATGTGAAAAATGTGGTAGATGACCATCATTAAGGGAGAAGACCTCTAGAGAAAGGCCTGATATGCTTTATAGTTTTACACCGTGCAAGTAAGGATGATGAACATGTAGTTTAACGTCATACAATGAGGATGATACATGGTATAGTTTAACGTTGTGTGACCATGACTTGCCCAAAAATTAAAAATCTTGTGATTAGGACATTTCACATAGTTTAAGGCATACTTCCTAGATCTTGGACAACAATTTAACATCATTCTAAATGGAGTAAGAAATGTACTAAGGTACTTTTATGGTATGGAAGGAAGAAATATGACAAGAATGATCCCAAAGAGGCTTTCATACCACACGAATATCAGGGGATATATTGTAAGGATACCTCCCTAAAGTGAGTCTCTAAGGTGTTTTGGATTGAAAAACCTGACACTCTCCCACTTTATCTATGGGTTTCTTAGTTCAAGTTCATAGAGTTAGGACCATGAGGACTCATGTGAGGCTCAAACACATCGACACACACCTTACTAGAAATCTAAATTCAACGTGAGTGAAGCTCGGTGTGAGAAACAAGGAACTATATTGGGGCTTATATGAAATGTGGGAGTGCACAGTAGGGATGACACTAAGGATAAAATACAATAATGATATGAGAATTTAAAAGAGTTAAGTTGAGAATTCCAAGTCTCAGATTAAAGGTGGACTAGGAAGCTAGGATCGACTTTTGACCTTGTTCAAAATATAGGGATCGTAACCATACTCGCCAAAAAGGGGTGAGCAAGTGCCAGATCAACTATTAACGATGTTTGAAACATGGGATTCATCATTTACTGCCAAATATCCATTAGGGAGTTTTCCTAGGATAGGAGGTGAGACAAAGTGGCATGAGACCATCACGATTATGGGGTCTATTAGGATTTTAATGATGATGAAAAAACCAATATAAGGATTACTCAAAGTGTGGAATGAACATATCAGAGAGTGGGATTCAAACCTAGGTTTTCAAATAGATTAATGTTACATTGAATAGACCATGTAAAAAAAATTTAAAGTCATGTTTATCATACTAAAGGAAAAGTTTTGGTCATAGGGTATGCATAAAACATGGAGGAGGTAAAACCTAATGTTAATGAGGCCAAGGAGGCTCGTGTTACTTAATACAAATGACATAAAGTTTAAGGTCACAATGATTCTATAGTAACTGATTCTAAAGGTCTAAAAGGCTAATGAACCTATCGACGGGTTTTAAGAATAAAAATTAGTATTCACTATATATCCCACAAGGATGGGAAAAAATCATCATGTAGTTGTAAAAAACAATGTGGTGGGATACCAACACTAGTGGGTACAATCCTCTCCAATGAGGAAGATGAAGTATCCCACATTTATCATGGGGAATCTTAAACTTGTTTCAAATAGGATCACAGTTTTAATGTCATGTGTTAAGGATATTAACTCTTAGTTTACGGTCATTGAGCATGGACCTTGAGGGGTGGTATCTCATATAGGTATTTACGGTGCGCTATTATAATAAAACCAATGTGAATGAGGGGTGGGAGGCCCACATGAAACACATACTAGAATAGACCTGTAAACAATTTAAAGTCATGATGCTTGGACTTATTGAAAGAAGTTTTATGGTCATGCTATCTGGACCATTAGCTCTTAGTTTAGGGTCATACAGTATGGGCTATATGGGAGGTTCACCAAGTGGAATATGCGTAATGTGGTGGCATAACAAACTAGATGTGAATGAGTTCCTTGGATGACCACACAACACATACGTATCCCTGAGGAAGTTTTCATATAGTTTAATCTCATGCAACATGGACTATAGAAAGGAACGCTCCTTCCAAGGGTACAATGTGACACATAAGAGATAAAAACCAATGTGAATGAAGGAAAAAATATCGTGTGTATCACATAGACACCTTAAGATGAACATAGGGTCATAAACCTTGAACCATGATCGAGGAAAAGGATCCAATGATTTAGAGGAGTTTTCATATGGGCCCAAAGATGAAGTGGTTGGGAATTTCTATGTATCCCATAAGGATGGGAGTCAATCCATGCATAGTTCTAGAATTTTGTGTAATTTAATGTCATGCAGTAAGGATGAAGATAAAATAATGTGAATTTAGGGAAATTCTATAGCTAGACTCGAAGGCAGAGTACCTGGGAATTCCTACATATCCCATGAGGATGACAATCAAGCCATACACAGTTCTAAATAGTAATCTCTCTATGCAGGTATGTCCCATACACATAGAGGGAGGACATTATTATTATTATTTAGAGTGGATAAACTTGGATAAAGAATCCAGGTGTCACTAGTATCCTGTATATATAATAATTAATCCATATGTAGTCCTTAACATGTGTCATGGTGGATGACTCGTGACAAGTTTGATTTCCTCTCAGGAGAGAACACCACAACATTGTGTCATTTTTCATTGTATAGCTAGGATGATGATGTCACAATTTAAGATCATGTGATAGGATAGGTCTATTCATTTTAACATCATGTGGTAAGGATGCTGGTTTTATATTTTGGTAGAGGTATCTTATAATGGATGTTAATGGAATAAAAAAATAATTTGACATGAATGGGGACCATGGAGGCCCACACCACACCACACACTCCTAGGAGAAACATAGGCCAAGGGGATAGTATGTTGAAATTAAGGCTCAATATAAATATGAAATTTTTGGGAATTCATACATATCCCATAAGGGTGGTAATCAAGTTATACATATTTCTTGATCACAATAGGGAAGAATACTGGTTCCAGAAGTGATGGCCTCACAAATGATAACATCACGATGACACTATGCAGTTTAGAGTCATGCAGTATAGATTGTCCGGTAATTAGTTTATGGTTATAGAATTTGGGACATGGGGTAATCTTATCAATAGGATATCCATATCGTGGATAGGTGATGAACCTAATGTGAATGAGGGACAGGAAGGCATGTCACCACACCACATATTCCGCTGGTGACTTCCATACAGTTTAAAGTTGTGATTCTTGGACTATACTGGCTGCAAATGTTTTAAGGTCATAATTCTTGGACCTATTGAAAATATTTTAAATTTCATGTTTCCTAGACCATAGTCTCTTAGTTTAATGTCTTAGTGTTCGGATCATGAGAAAAAGGGCTTCAAGAGGACATGTGTAGCATAGTGGTTTAGAAAAAATGACATGAATTAGGACCTAGGAGGACTCATCAACACATTACACAACGCAAATATAGTCCTACATATTGTTTAAATTCATAATTCTCAAACTTGGGAACCTAATAAAACATCATTTTATTGGGATCGAAACTATTATGAAATTTATCATCGTGCGACTAGGATACTGGAGAGAGGAGTGTTCTGAAGGGAGGTGTATGGAACAACTATTATAACACAATGTAAATGAGGACCAAGGAGGCCTTAGTTCCACACAAAACATCCTTGAGAGAACCATAGAGAGGAACATAGTTGAATGTCGTAGAGTTTGGACCACGGATTTTGAAGATCCTCTATGTGGGTAAAAATCCAACCAAGACTCCTATGGCCACATGAGCCATGCTCGGTGTGAGAAGAAAAGAGTGGTGTTAGGCTTTCCTGATCTCATGTAAGAACATGATATGGTTAAGGAAATTTTGGGTGGGAAAGTCCCAATTACATCTACCTTACCACCTAACACGCACAAATACATGGAGGGGAAACACCAGGGGTGTTAGAGCTCCATTAGAACATAGGGAGGTGGAAAGGATGTAAATAGAGACCTCTTAGATCTGAATGAAGGAAGGGAAGATGAATGGGTAGGACCACCGCTGACCATATTCAAAACACATGATCTAAAAACTAAGAAGTCATGGGTGGGATGTGAAAACACATAATTTATTACTGACCATGTTTGAAACACAACATATGCTTTTGGAACTGAAAATAAATTAGGATGTTTTCCCAGAATGGGAGGTAGTATAAAATGTTCTCTATGCATTTAATGTTATTATGAGTAGGCATGGTGTCGAGGGATCATTCTAGGTTGGTCACATGGAGGACCAGATGCATCCCCTGAGATGAGTGGAATTAGAACAAGATTCTATAGTAAATACTTCTTGATCCCCTAAAACGTGGTATATCTCTCTTCATACCACTGATAGGAAACATATTTCTTCATGATACTAAAAAAAGAATTACACTTTCCATCCATATTCGCGATGAATCATTGTATGATGGATAAGTGGCATTAAAAGCCTTGGATCACCCAAAGGTTTCTCAGTCGAAGAATATAACTGATAACGTTGATATTATCTAGAAAAATTTCAATGCCTATATACCTAACAACAAAGTCTAGAAACACCCCAAAGATAACCTCAAAGGCACACTTCAAAAGGTCTATCTTTAGATGGAAGGAGAAGAGGAAGCTGAACACTTTCCTAATATCTTTGATATGGTTCGGACACTAGAAGGACTTGAAACCAAGTAATCCATGTAGCATCTCACTTGTGCACTAAGGATTAGTTTTAATATGTGGAGCATGGAACACTAATAGGTGGCCCCTGTATTCTTTAAACCAATTAAAATTACCTGGTAGAAAAAGGTTCCTTGTGGTGCCCTGAAGGTGGTGGAATCTCCATCCTTGGGGACCATCCATATCTGATTATATCTAGAATTCAAATCTATGAAGGAGATATCCTGGAACCTAATGTTGGCATCAATCAACAGTTATATCACAGGAAGCAGAAAAATCATCTTTCGGATTGTGGCAGTTGTGATCCCAGAAGTTAATGCACGCTATGATCTATCTATTCTTCTTCCTGATGGGAATGATATTGGAAAACCATTTATGGAACTGAAGATTATTTATGAAGTTGATTTGATGAGATTATCAACTTCGGTGTCAACCATGTCACCATGATATGGTTGTGTATTCCTTGTAGGCTACTTGAACCCGCGATGAATTATCAAGAGATCGAGTCATTGGACGACAACCATAGTGTCTTGTCCTATCATAATGTCATAGCTTCAAGAAAAAACAACATTATTATGATTTATACAATCCATGTATGACTATTGTTCCTCTAAAGGCATGGTTTCACTGATCTGTGTTGGCCTCAGATCTATCTCAGTGTCAAGATTCACCTATACCAACTCATCAACGGTGGTGGAGATGCCCTCTTCAAATGTGGGAGGATCGTCTTCCGAATATTATTAATCATAAAAACATGGGGATTGATAGGAGGATAAGATACATCTAGTATGTTGAATGTTGAATCCTCACTAGGAGACTCATGTGCTATTAAAACCATTACGACAAAGGTTATCAACCTAATTCTATCAAGGCTTCGATTGAGGGGTCGGTGCTTGATGATGTTAATGTAGTGATGGAAGGTCATATTTTGTCTGTTCAATTTTCCACAATGGAACAAGTAATTCTAGATAACATCTGTACCCATAGGGTGTACATCCCAATAACTGATAGGGGTATGGGGTTGTCATATTACCCAAGCCTGGTCCATGTAGGAATACAAGGTAATCTTCTGGAGTTCCTTTTAACTTGGATAATGTCTTCCCCACTTCATGGAAATGATAAAGAAGTGTCTCATGTTTGGTTTCATTTCCTCCAACTGGTGAATTAGAAGGATTAATGTATCATCCAAGTATTCCCATGGGTCGGCCACAATGGTAGTGTGCTCAACCTCATTGGTCTCAACATGTTTCTCCATTACCTTATAATATTTTTCATCATGATAACGGGCTTCATAATAGGAAAAAGGGAGATGCATCATCTTAGAGCATTCCCACTTATTCACTGAGGGAGTACTTGAGGCATTGGTGATATGATGAGAGAACTACTGCATGAATATGGATCCACGGTCTACCCATCAGCTCATTATAGGTGGTCTTCTATGGGATAACAATGAATTTAGTATTGAAAACCAAGACAACAAACTGGGCCTTCAAGTGGATCCTTCCACAAGGGATTTTCTCAGTCCTATCGACACCCTAAATCTTCACTACTAAAAATTTTCCCTATACCAACGGTTTGAAATAGTGGGTATATCCCTTAAAAACATTGGTGTAGGCTATACCCATGGTTTTAGAGAACCTTAGGCTACTGAGGCCTCAGTATAGCCCCTTAGATATACCCACAGTTTAGGAAACTATGGGTATAGGCCTATTCCACTATTTTACTCACCATTCCACTGTGTCATTCACCTATACCCACAATTTTAAAGATGTGGGTATAGTGTTGAAAAAAAAATGCAGTTACAGGATTCGATCCCTAGACCGCTTGTTTATTCCTCCCACACCTAACCACTAGCCCATATGTATTATTGGTATATAAATATTTATTTAGTTATATATATTTACAGAAATCATTAATATAGGTATAAAACTGTGGGAATAGGTTTTCTCGCGACAATTTTTTTGTTCCCCACAAATATTTTTTCATGCCATAAGGCGGGGAAGCTATACCCATGGGTTTACAAAACTGTGGGTATAGGTCTTCAAAAATCAACCCTATAGCCACAATATTTGTTAAACCATGGTTATAGGTCTTGAAAAACTACTCTGTACCCATGGTCTTGGTAAAACTATGGGTATAGGAGAGCATATACCCACGGTTTTGGAAAACCGTTAGTATAGGTTCCCATACAATACTTATACCCACAGTTTTGGGAAAACTGTGGGTATAGGGGTTCGTATAACCATAGTTTTGGGAAACAACATGGGTATAGTTCCATTTTCTAGTAGTTCTTACATCACAGGGACTCAAATCTGCTTTGGTGAGTCCTAGATTGTAGAGCGTTTGGGTCAGGATTAGGTTGATCTCAAAAGCTGTATCACCTAGACAGTGGCAGACATCCATTCCATTAAACTAGATAGTTATGTAAAGTGGGATTATTTTAACCTATATAGGACATAATTCATATTATCCATAGAATTAGATGAATACTTGACATTCTTTTCCCTTGATTTCTCATCATGAAAGGCCTATGAAACTGATACCTTCATCCAAACATAGATGGGGATCCTCAAAGCTTCTGTGAGAGCTTCTCGCATGTATACTAACAGAAAGACATAATCAAGGATTGAGAGATTTTTAAGAATTATGGAAAGATTCTTTAGCACATCATACTTCTATTTTGGAAGAAATTTTATGCTCCCAGGTGGTTTCTCTTATGCAGGAAGTATGATGGGCACTGCCAATCAAATCTGTGGATTTTTCCTAGTGTTTGAAATGTCCTATTGCTCATCAACTGAACCACACAATATCACTATTGGCTGAATATTATATGGATAAGTCCTAGCTATAGTTGGGTATGGCCAATCATGATGAGTTTTTAGATGTGCGTCTTGGTCAAGTAGGATGATCGGTGGTGACAGTGAATCTAAAAAGACAGGCTTAGAGGACTTCTCCTGATGAGCACTATACAAAACATTTTATCTGGTCTCAGTAGCATACATGACTTTTATTGAAGTGTTAGCATGGGAATTTTTACCATTAACATATCCAAATCCCCTTTGATGATGGAATCGACCAGGTAAAATAAGAGGACCTCCCAGATACTCCTCATTATCGAGAACTGTATAGATATACACTTTCTTGATGGTATTCATAGAGGTGTACTCTTTCTCATCATCATAGGAGTCTTCCTATAATGGGCGGACCTTGTGGATTATTATCACCTCTACGGGAATGAAATCACTGAGAGTGTGAGATGTCTTCGGTGTCGGTGGGGTACTTTTCTTTCACTTGTATCATCGGTGCCTACTCTTCTAGAACTGCGATGTGGACATAGAAGTGTTTTCCAGAGGAGAAGTGACAACTTCAAGAGGCTTAGGTTGATTCAATTCAGCATGGATGGCACTGTGTGCACGAGCGACTGCTCTGTGATCTAGCAATTCATCACACTTCTCATTACCATGGTTGGAAACCTATTTACATTCACCTTCATTATCACTATCTAGTGATCATGTTGTCAAGTGCATCAAATTAGATGTTTAGTTTTACTATAATTTCTAAATTATAGCAGGAACCCTAGGTCATCTCTCAACAGATCCATAGATCATTAATTAAAAATGAAGGTTGTGATTATGAAAATAAAATGATAATGGGATTTTGGAAAACATGGGGTTTCATGATTTAATAGTTTAAAATAAAGAGTAAAGTGATAAAAACAATGTGGAAATTAACAAAATTAATTAAACATGCTCAACCTGAGGAAATATCATAATGCTCATCCTTCATCGCTTAAATAAATAGGGTTATGATCTTTTAATCCCTGATTTTATCACCTAGAACCAAATTTTAATAAATTTATATTATGATACCTTCGAGGGATCATTAAAAAACACAAAATGATTCATTTGTTACCACCGATGATTGGGTGACTTGTGTTTAACTTCATAACCGAAACTCACCAAGGAAACACATGAAGAACTCGATGTGATTTCTAGATTTTTATGTTATTTAATTTTGATACCATGATATAAAATTACATTGATATGAGAGTGTTTATGATATTTCAATTGACTATTATGAACCACACAAACACCGTAATTTAAAGGGGAAGAAAATGGAATGAACAGTGTGTAAAACATCACATGAAAGGGTACCCCCAAACATGATCATTTGAGTTAGAGTATGATGAACCATTATATAAATTAATTAAATAATAATATATGATAAATAAATAAAACATACAACCTGTAATTTAAAATAACATTCAAAATAATACAAACATGATGCTCGGGATTATATCACGTTCCTCTTTGGGTGATCATAAGGAGTTTAGAACCCCATGAAAAGGGATGAATACACAGATGTTTAATTTTCCCATCACATAGCCTCTATAACTTCTATGGATTAGAAAATTACTCCTTTTGGACTCTAAAATGGCACCACCTTTCCTCCTAGTAAAACTCCCAAATGGGGTGCCCTAGGTTCCAATTTATAGGTAAAGAAGGAGGTGGTTTTGGGAACCCTAATTTCAAGAATCCACCTGGTCTATAGTTTTGGGTGGCCATACAGTCTTAAATCACTTTGAAAAAAATCCACAATGATTTTGGAAGATGCATTTTCTATCTCTATTTCAAATTTGGTGAGTAGATAATGTATATAATAATAGATATTTCCAAAATACATAGGAAAATTTTTGACTCCATGCAGATTCATTCTATTGGACATAATGGTTCATTTGGGCATTTTAATGGATTAATTGAGCTTGATTTACTTCATGAAAGTTTCATCCCATGGTGTTATGGATCTATTAAAAAACTTTAAGCCCATTTAGATTCAAAAATTTTGCAGAACCTGAAAAATAGTGGACATGTGTTCATGGAATTCAATGCAGTTTAGCCCATTTTCCTTCCACATCATCGTGGGCTCTCCAAATCACCTCCACCATCAACAAAATCATCAAAACAATTGAAATTTCCCTTTTAATAGTTAAAATCAAGAAAATATAAAATCAATCATGAAATTCAATTTGTTATTATAATTTTTATTTTCAATACAAAACTTGTTTAAAATTGTGGTCCAAGGGTCGAAATGAATAGTGAATCGTGGTGCGATCAAACCCACACACCTAAACATTTGCACTCTTGGGAAAAGTCACATTTATAAAATGATGCATGTATATATTACTAACTTCATGAAGATTTAACATTAAATTAAAATTTGATTCATGAAGGAAATTTGATCAAAGAAAAAATTAGACAAAATAGTGATCATGGAAAAAGGTGTCTCATAAATTGTATCAGTATGAAATACAAAGAGATTCATGATACCAGTATGAAAAAATAATTCAATATAATATCATTAAACAAACTCACCATGTTTGTGTGTGAAAAACATTCCATGGTATTATTTCCACTTTCTATCCCATAAATATAGATTATTTTAATATTATTCTACGTAAATTATTTTTTCCACCAAACCTAGCCTATATCCATTACAATCAAATTCCAAAACCCACTCACTTAAGAATTACCAAAAGTCAATCCTTAAGATTCCAACCTAGATATCCCCATATGTGTCGAGTTAATATGGTTTCCTTATGAATTTTTCATTCTTCTATGTTTTGAAAATCACAAACACTTTATCTTAAGGAAAATCATATTTCCCTAACATTTATTTTCTCCATGAAAATTTCCCTTCTCTAATGAAATTTTTATCCTTATACCTATTTTCATTATCTCATTTTATAATCTCTCTAAATAAAAATCTTTTTATTTATAAGTCTTAAATTCTTATTTATATCTAAAACCTAAAAATCTCATAATTCTTTGGATATAGAGTATTCTATTTTTAGGTTCTGAATTCTCTGAAATTATTGTTCCAAATTATCTGAAATTTAGAATCTGAATTCTATGAAATTTAGTTTCCGAATTCTCTAAAATTTAGACTTCAAATTCTCTGAAATTCCACCTCTAAATTCTATGAAATTCAGACTTCAAATTCGTTAAAATTCATATTCTGAATTCCTTAGAATTCAGAATCCAAATTCCTCAGAATTCTGACTCTGGATTCCTTAGAATTCCAACTTCAAATTCCTTAGAATTCAGACTCTTAATTTCTCAGAATTATGAATCTGAATTCCTCTAAATTCTAGATTCCAAATTCCTTATAATTTAGACTCCAAATTCCTTAGAATTCAGATTTAGAATTCATTGGAATTCAGACTCCGAAATATTTAGAGTTCTAATTCCGAATTCAATTTAAAATAGAATACAGATTTCCATGTCTTATAAATTTTGAATGTTTATATGGTTAGACTCTGAAATTTATTTTTTTCTTAGACTCTCAAAAAAAGATTTGGTAATTAAATTTCATTTTGGTTACACATGCTACTATTTTGAAATGATGTTGTACAATCTGTTTCTAACTAACCGTTGGTTGAGTGACACGTGTACAGGTCCCTTTGATATTCAAGGAAAAATATAACCATTGGAGGAGGGAGCCGACCATTAGATATGTTCTTATAAATAGAAGCTCATTTGAACGAGCTCAAAACCATTCCATCGATCTAGATATTACATGTTGTAGAACTGATTTCTAGAGAGAGAGACTCTCATGCTTTGTGCGGATCCGAACATCTTGTTCAGTTTGCTTCATGTGACTCTAATTGTTGTTGAGAACAATCAAGGGATTCCAGGGATAGGAAGACAGGTGCCAACTACTTTAAATTTTGAGTACTTCTAGGGATAGTAAGACAGAGGTGTCTAATACCTTAAAGATTGAGGGCTTGTGGGGATATAAAGATAATTTATGATATTCTTATCGAGGGCTTACCCTGATGTGGTTAAGATAGAATTTCTTGAAATTATAAATCAAGGGACCTTTATCCAAGGTTGTTGGATACCCTACTATTTGGGTTAAATGATTTTATACTTGTTAATTTTTTTGTTTCAAGTTTATTTCCACTGAATTATGATAAAGGAAGAAAAAATAACTTTCTTATACTTTATTATACCATTTCATACTCTGATAAGTAAGATTTTATATGCTTTAGGGTAGAATATTTTCCTTGTAAACTTTCCTTAAGTTTCATTTTTGGAACCGTATTTCCTAAACCTATAAATTTTGTCTTATATAACTATTTTAGGGTTTGTGAATTTACCATGTTTAACTTTGTTAAACATATTTTTCCTTAAGGTTAAAAACTAACATTTTTAAACTTACAGTTCACCCCCCTCTTGTAATTAAGCATCTTCATTTACAATTTTGATCCTACAGTTGGTATCAGAGGAGGTCTATGAAATACTTATACTCACATATAAGTTTTATTTCTCAAGTTTTCCTTATTCTAAATTCTTCTTTCTTAACTTTTTTTGTTCAAGTTTTTCTTAGAGTTTTTTATCTTTGTTTATAAGCTTTTTCCTAATAACAAGTATTGTGGAAAAGTATATTCTTATAGAATGGTAGGAATGAATTTTGGGTCAATTGACAGCCTAAATCAAACTAGACCACCTATATTTGATGGGAATGATTATGAGTAATGGAGAGATATAATGAAGACATTTTTTATTAATACTAGAGTGGACAACTTTTTCATGGTTATTAGAGTTTACAAGATTCCAGACAAGGAATTCATAACCTTTACAAATCAAGAAAAATCGGAATATAAATTAAAATACAAGGTGCGTAATACTTTATTGTGTTCTATGACCAGGAATATATATAGTCAAATATCATCATGTGAAGTAGAAAATTGTATCTAGAAGAAATTGGAAGTTACACATTTTGGTACATCCAAAATGATAGATACTAGAAGACATATTCTTAAATCTAAATATCATGGATTTCTATTTCCTTATAGAGAACTAGTATGCAAGGTTTAAAAAGTTTTATGACCATTTTCAAATGTTTAAAATCTATGGGAGAGAATGTTTTTGATTATTAATCTCTTGTGGAAAAGATAATAGATATTATGCCTAATGATTGGGAGTCAAGAAGAACAATTATTGATGAGAATAGGAAAGTATCTCAAATTACTCTTGATGAGATTTTTGGAACTCTTCTTCAACATGAGAAAAGAATGAAAATAGATGTTGATATGAATAAGAAGAATAATGGCAATGGATTTTAAGCCTTTACTACTACTAAATTCAAGACTCTAGAAAGGGTTACAAGTTCCAAGACTAATAAAGTCGATGTTCTATCTAAATCTAGTGAAAGTGAACATTCTGAAAATGATCTATCTAATATTTCCTGAATGATGAATAAGATAGTGGGAAAAAAGACTTTTAGTATAGATATAAGAAGAAAGAAATAAAAGACAAGAAAGACTTGGAAGTCACTTGTTGTGAATGCAAAAGTGTTGGACACATTAGGCTAGATTTTCCCATGCTCAACAGAAAAGATATAAAGGAAAATAATTATAAGAGAAATAGAAAGATGTTTTACAAATCTAAATCCAAGAAATTCATGAAAGATAATGACACCTGGAGTGCCAGTGGTGGTGACTCTTCATATGAATCTTTAGATTTTTAATCTTATGGATAGAATAAACTTGGTCTACTAGACAAACTACCCATTGAAAATAATTTTTTAATGTCCAAGGTACACAATACTGAATCTATCACTAATGTATATTTGAATGAAAATTATACTGATGATAAATATTATGAATCTTCAGATGATGAATCTTCCTCATCAGAATATAATAATTTACCTTCTTATGAATAAGTGTCTAGGTTTGATAAACTTCTTAAAAATGAAAATTGTAAAATAAAAAAGAAGTTAGAGAAAGAAAATTCTTGAATATATATTTTAACTAAAGAAGTTTTAGATCTTTCTAAACATCTTTATAAGAAAACTTTTTATTTAGAAAGTTTTTCTAAAAACCTTGAGGAAGTTAATTCTGATAAGGATATACTTTCTAAGGATCCTGAAAATTTAATTTCAAAGAAAAATATTTTAGAGGCTAACTCTAGTTCTAAAACTAATGTTTTGAGGATAAAAAATTTGGTTATTAAACTAAATTCAGAAATATTTTCCTTAAGGAATTTTTTTTCAAACCTTACCTCTGGTAATGAATGCTTTGACAAGATATATTCCCAAATCAGTCCTTTGAGGAATCGTTTTGGATTTGGTTATGCCTATTCTAAACCATTTTTTAGTAATTACTATTTTTTTCCTCAAAGTGCTCTATTTTTTCACTAAATGCCAATATAGTGGACATTAGGGGAAATTTTTTTCTTTAAGAAAATATCAATACTTAGGTTTTCATAAATATTATTTTTCTAAGAAAAATCGGATTCCTAAAATACTACTTTATGAAATTTCTAGATCCAAGAAATTTTGGATTCTGAAAGTCTAACTCTTTTATTTTTAAGAAAATAAAGAAAGTACCAACAACAATACATGGTACATAGATAGTATATATTCCCGGCATATGACTAGTAACAAAAATTTCGTTGAAAATATTATCAAGATGAAAGGAGGAAAAGTAACTTTCGGAGATAATGCCTAGGGGGAAATTGTTGGTATAGGTAATATTGTTCTTCTCGAAAAAACTGTAATTTAAATTATTTTATTTGTTAACGGTCTCAAGAACAACCTCATTAGTATAAGTCAATTATATGATGAAGGTTACCTCAAGAATTTTATGAATGATAAATTCTTAGTACACAATTCCAAGGAAGAGTTTATTATTTCTACCCATAGGAAAGAGAATGTATACACACTAAACTTAGAAGACCTTAGGATCCATGATATACCTCTCCTTAGTGAAATGGAATATCAATCTTGGTTATGGAATATAAGGTTAGGATACTATAACCTTAGGAACTTATGAAAACTCTATAAGAAAAGACTTATTAAGGATCTAACGAAGCTTAGATTTGATTATTCAAAAGTGTGTGATCCTTTTCAATTTATCAAGAAACATAAATCAAGTTTTAAATGAATTGGTGAAGTATGAACTTCTGATGCATTACAGTTAGTGCATATGGATCTTTTTCGACCAACATAAACTGGAATTATTGGAGGCAAATATTATGTATTTGTCTTATTTTATGATTACACTAGATTTACATGGGTCATTTTTCTAACAAAGAAATATGAATCTTTTTCTTATTTCAAAATTTTTAGAGCCCAAGTTAAAAATTAGAAAAACCATCCTTTTATAACTATTAATAGATATCATGGAGGAGAATTTCAAAATTATTATTTTGAAACTTTTTGTAATAATAATGGCATTACTCATAACTCCTTTGCACAAAGAAGTCCTAAACAGAATGGTGTTGTTAAAAGAAGAAATCGAATTCTTCAAGAGATAACTAGAACCATGTTGAGTGAATATTATATTGATAATCACTTTTGGGCTGAATCTATTATTACTAATTTATATACTGTAAATTGAGTTTTAATTAGACATTTTCTTAACAAAACTCCTTATGAATTGTGGAATGGTAGAAAACCTATACTTTCTTACTTTAGAGTATTTGGTTTCAAAGTATTCATCCTAAATAATAATGATAACTTACATAATTTTTCACCCAAATATGATGAAGTAATTTTCCTAATCTACTCCACAACTTCTAAGGCTTATAGAGTTTTTAATAAAAACACTTGTATTGTTGAAGAAACATTGCATGTAAAATTTGATGAAACCGGTCCTTTTGTTTTTAAACAACCCCAACCTGCATCCTCAAATGTGTTTTCAAAAACTAATTGTCAAACCTTGATAGAAGATCCTTCTGATAAGGAAAATGTTCAAGAAAATATTTCTAAAGAATTTCCCCCCAAAATATTTCCTACCATATGTTGATGAACAAGTTTTACAAAACCCAAATCAGTTGTTTCAGAAGAATCATCCCAGTGATAGTATCATTGCTGATATAAATCAACCTATAAGGACTAGAGGTTACTTAATCAATGAAGTAGAACATATAACATTCCTTTCCCAATTAGTACCAAAAAATAACTAATGAAGCTTTAGGTGATGATTATTGGATTAAATCCATGCAAGATTAGATAAATTAATTCAGAAGGAATAAAGTCTGGACCTTGGTTGAAATAACAAAGGAAACATTTGTAATTTGATTAAAATGTGTCTTCATAAATAAATGTGATTAAAATGGAATCATAGTAAGAAATAAGAATAGATTAGTTGCTAAAGGATATAATCAACAAGAAGGAATAGACTATGATGAAACCTATTCTTGAGTAGCTAGACTCGAATCTATTTTCATTTTACATTCCTTCATAGCATTATTTAATTTAAAACTTTTTAAAAAGGATGTAAAGTGTTATTTCCTTAACGAATATGTTCAATAAAAAGTTTATGTTGAACAACCTCATGGTTTTGAAGACACAAAACATCATAAACATGTTTTCAAACTTACCAAAGATTTATATGGACTTAAACAAACCCCTAGAGCCTGGTATGATAGACTTATAGGATTTTTTACAAAAAAATCATTTTAAAGGAACTTCTTATCCAACCCCTTTTATAAAAAAATATAAGAAAAATGCTTTCATTGTTCAAATTTATGTTTATGACATTATATGTGGTTCAACTCAGTAATCTTTAATAGATTCGTTTGCAAATCTAATGAAATCTGTGTTTGAAATGAGTATGATGGTTGAGTTAACATTCTATCTAGGATTCCAAAATTCTCAAAAACCAGAAGGAACTTATATATATAAACATAATTATAATAAATATCTTATTAAAAATTATGTATATGACAACACTAAAAGTATAATTACTCTTATTGGTACCTCAAATTCTCTTGATCTTGATGAAGCTAGGAAACCATTAGATCAAACATCAATTAGAGGTATGATAGGAAGTATACTATACTTGAAAACTAGTCATCCATACTTAATGTTTTTATTATTATTATGTACAATATGTCAATCTAATCCTAAGAAATTTCATTTAAAAGTAGTGAAAATAATTTTTCGCTACTTAAAGGGAACCAGGGATTTAGGACTCTTTTATTATTTTGGAAATGATTTTTTTTTAAAAAAAATTAGAAGCTGATTTTGATGGATGTAAAATGGATAAAAAAAGTTTATCTGGAACATGTCATTTATTAGGAGAATCATTAGTTTCTTGTTCATGCAAAAAAACAACACTCAGTAGCTCTTTCCACTACTAAAGTCGAATATATAGCAGCTACAAGTTGTTGTGCCCAAGTTTTGTGGATGCAACACACACTCACAAACTATGGTATGATTTTTACCAAAACACAGATAATGTGTGATAATAATAGTTCCATTTCCCTAAGAAAAAACCATACACATCACTCCCATGCAAAACACATAGATATTATGCATCAATTTCTTAGGGATCACACACTAAAAGGAGATATCATTCTTCAGTTTATCAGAATGCAACATCAACTTGTTGATACTTTTACAAAATCTTTACCCTCTGATAGATTTGAATACATTAAACAAAAGTTAGGAATGATCACTGTAAGTTAATCTTCTATATCAAATTTTATTTGAAACCTATCTCCGTACATTAAGAAACTCTTTTTCATAGGGGGTACATTTTATTGATTAATCAATTTTTTCATAATCAATTTTTTTAGTCAAATTTTCTTTGGTAAACCAAATTTTTTGTTTTTAAACCGATTTTTTTTGGAACTCAAAATTATGGAACCTAATTTATGTTTACTTGCTAAAATTTTCCTGTTTCAAAAATTTCATTTCTTTAAAATTTTCTAGAATCTAAAATTTCTTCAATAAGAGTGTTCCTTATTACTAAAATTGTTTCTCGCAAAATGGAATTTATGTTTATTTACTTAAATTTTTTGTAATCAAATTTTTTATTTTTTGGTATTTTCATCTTTTTTTTAGTAAATTTTTCAGATTCACTTTTCTTAAATCTGAATTTTTATCTTAAACACCTCAAATGATCAGAACCTACCAAAATCCTTATTTGGATTTCACCTCAACCGGCATATCATATCGATTTTTTTAACCGCTGGATTAATCTAGGAATATGAATCGTCGCTTCAATACCATATAAAGGAACCCTATTATTTGTCCCACATCGATTTTCAAGCATTTTTGTGCCGAAGCTCAACCTCTCTACTTAAGGATCATTCCCCATTTCTAGTTTTCTTAACTCTGAATGTGTTTGGAAGCGTCTTCTCAGAAGAAAATTTCTTCAGTTAAGGAAATTTCAGAATGGAAAATCTAGAGAGAAAGTTTAGTAGATCTGAAGTTCTTTCCCAAGTATGATTCTATCATTAAAAAAATATTAAGTTGAATGTCTGAGAGAGTCTCTGCATAGCCAAACTGAAAGGATATGATCTGGTTTATCCGGAGTTGCTTGTAGAGTTTTATCAGACTGTAAGTTTTTTCAATCAATATGGGAGAGATAATATTTCTTTAAAGTGTTATGGGAAAACCTATTCCCTTTCCTTTATTATGGATGAAAAAATCATTGGAATTCCATTTCAGGGTGAAGCTATTTTCTGTACTCATATATTACCAGATGAGACAGGTAGTTTTGACAATGAGAAGGATATAGAGTGTCTTGGTTTATCAGGAGTGAAGATACTAAAAATAAATCATCTCTCTACAAATTTCAGGATCTTATAATTATGGGTTCAGTGATTTCTCATTCTGAGAAAAGGTGATGAGGACACCTTAAAGAAAAGTGATATCTACGTTATGGATTTTCTGGAAAACTTGAGGAAGATAAATTTGGTGTTGTATATCTTGGTGACTATTACCAATATAAATAATGGGAACCTTAAATATCATATTATCATGTATCCAGTAGTTCTTTCCAAAATCATTTTCCTTTTCCTAGATTCGTTCCAAATCTCATGCAATTATAAGCCAAGAAATTTCAAGGATTTTTGCTGACTGATGATACCCTAGGGAGGATAAAGGTTCGATTTAATTGAAAATCTGAATAATTCTATGACTTATTAGAAAATGAAATAGAAACCTTATCTAAGAAACCAAAAGTAGTTGAGACTTACAAGAAGGGTGGTAAGAAGAGAAAGCAGAAGGAACTAGAAGTCTAAGTAAAAACTACTATAGCTTAAGAAACTCAATTAGTTCCCCCAAAGTATAAGAAGAAAAAAACCTACCCTGATGAATTAGTTTCTAAGTGAAAATAAGATAATAAGAATATAATGGAAAGAGATCCTAGATTTGTCTTGGATCTTGTTGAGGACAAAGATTTGAAGATCATGGCTGCTGAGAAATATGAGAAGCAAGAAAGGAAAAAGATGCTAAATAATAAGATGTTTGTGGCTGAAATAGTTCAAGCTCCTCTCAATGATACTAAGAAAGCTTCTGAAAAAAATCTAGGTTTCGGAATCCTTTCTACAAGAATCAGTACATGTGACTCAGAGAAAGAAGATGGTAATTCAGGAACCAGAAGAAGAGGAAGAGTAACTCGAAGAAGAAGATAATGAAAAAAGTGATTACACTGATGATATGATAAGGAATGTTGAAAAATATCATGAGAAGGAAAGCCCTTCAGAAAAGTTGTATATCCGGACTTCTCAGGCCGAATCAATAAAACTTTCTTCTCTAGGAAAAGGTGATGATGTTTAGGAAGAAGTAAATAAATCATATGATAATGAAAGTAGTAATCCTAATCTTTTTCAACCAGATGGTCTTGTGGAAAATGTTGATAGGGAAAAGGTTGATGAGGAAAAAATCTTTCAAGTATCAAATAGTGAACATGAATCCCCAAAAGATTCGGAGACTATTTCTAAAGCTGATAAAGTAAAATAGGTCATAGTTGATACACCTAAGAAATATTTCATAGCTTAGAAATATGTTGTTAGTTCATAAAAAAGAAAGGTTGTTTAGATAGAGAAATAATCCACACCAACAAGGGAATTAGATTCAGAATCATCCTCCATGGGCTAGGACTTCATGGTTCAGTCAATAAAGAAATTGGTTGATATTATTCCCTTGATTCTCAGTATTGAATCAAGGTTCCAGATGCTTCATCACTCATTAAATCAGAAAATAGATTCCTTTATCATGGTTATGGAGAAATTTATCAAGATCAAGGCCAATTTTCAAACATTCTACATTGGTTATAATGTTCACAGGAGGTCATTCAAGGAAATCACCAATTGGTACATGAAGAAGATTGAAGATCTGGTAATCCTTGATGACTTTTAGGACTCGATGAAGGATTATTCTGCTAATTCAGATGAAATGATCAAAAAACTTACAAAAAGTTTCACTGAGAAGCTGAATCTAGAAAAAATATCTCAGAAGAAGGAACAAAAATATCTAAAAGGGAATCTCAATTCAGTTGCTTTAAATTTGAAGAGGGAAAGAGATCTCATAATAGAGTTCGAGGATAAGTTCATCAAGCAATAAGAACTTTTTAATTCTTAGGTAGAAATCCAAAAGTATCATGATGAAAAGATCAAATATCTAGAGAAGAAAAATGAGGATCAAGAACAGCAGCTCAAGAAATTTGAAGAAGATTATAAGGAGCTTAAGAAGCTGAGGACCATCATGAAGAAGTTCATGCCGAAGGAAAAAAGAAGGATGAATATTTTTCCTTTCAAATCCAATCTTTTTCTGTACCATATTTGTATCAATTTTTCCAACATTAACAAAAAATTATTGTTGTTCTTAATTTGGTTGTGTATATAGTTCTAATATTTCAGGTACCATATTTTCTCTCATTCTCTTTCTTCCTTTTTATAAAATCACAAATGGGGAGAAAGGAATAATAAAAAATAATACTAAGAAAATAATAGAATTCCCTAAGTAAGGGGGGTCTATCTAAGGGGTAGTTTTCTCAAAGAAGACTTTCTTATGCAAGTAAAAGTAAAATATCTTTAAGGAAGACAACAATATGATCCTTAGGGATTTCAAAACCTAAGTGGGAGTTAGTCGTATTCATCATGCTTCATAAGTAAAGGGAGATAAGTTTTTCTTTTAAGTTCATAAAGCAAAATTCTTAGTCCTTATATTCCTTTTCATAAGAAAGTTTTTGCTTTCCAAAAAGGGTGAGATTGCTGAATCAATAAGGTTTGCTTATGAATTTTCAACTCTTTTATGTTTTGAAAATAAAAAAACTTTATCTTAAGGAAAATGATATTTCCCTAAGGTTTATTTTCTCAAGGAAAATTTTCCTTCTCTAAGAAAATTTTTATCCTTATCCCTATTTTAATTATCTCATTTTATAATATCTCTAAATAAAACTATATTTATTTCTAAGTCTAAAATTCGAATTCATATCTAAAACCATGGAATATCATAATTACTTGGATATAGAGTATTCTTTTTTCAGGTTCCAAATTCCCTGAAATTCAGGTTCTGAATTCTCTGAAATTCAAACTTTGAATTCTCTGAAATTCAGGTTACGAATTCTCTGAAATTCATACTCTGAATTCTATGAAATTAAGACTCTAAATTCTCTAAAATTCAGACTCCAAATTTTTTGAAATTTAGATTCCTAATTCCTTAGAATTTATACTCGGAATTACTTAGAATTAAGACTCATAATTCCCCATAATTCAGACTCTGAATTCCTCAGAATTCAGACACTGAAGTCCTTAGACTTTAGACTTTGAATTACTTTAAATTCAAAATCCAAATTCCTTATAATTCAGATTCATAATTCCATATAATTTAGACTCCTAATTTCTTAGAATTATGATTCTGTATTCAATAGAAATCGGAATCCAAAATCTTTAGCTTTCAGATTCTGAATTCTTTGTAAAACAGAATCTAAATTTCTAGGTCTTATAGATTCTTAATTTTTATATGGTTAGACTTTGAAATTTAATTTTCATTAGACTCAAAAAAAAAGATTTGGTTAAGTAATTTCATTTTTATTACACATTATATTATTGTGAAATAATGTCGCACAATCTATTTCTAGCTAACCATTAGTTGAGTGACACGTGTACAGGTCCCTCCGAGATTCAAAAAAAATATGACAGTTGGAGGAGGGAGCTGACCATTGGAGATGTGCCTATAAATAGGAGATCATTTGAACAATCTCAAAACAGTTCCATCTATCTAGAGATTACATACGGTTTAAGTGATTTCTAGAGAGAGAGAGAGACTCTCATGCTTTGTGCAGATCCGAACATATTGTTAAGTTTGCTTCGTGTGACTCTGATTTTTGCAGATTACAGTCGAGGGATTCTGGGGATAGAAAGAAAGATGTGTCAACTACCTTAAAGTTTGAGGACTTACAGAGATATGAAGACTGAGGTGTTGACTACCTTAAAGATCGAGGGCTTGAGGGGATAGCAAGATAAATTTTGATAGTCCTATCAAGGGATTACCTTGGTGTGGGTAAGACAGAAATTCTTGAAAGTATAAATCAAGGGACCTTTATCCACGGTTGTTGGATACCCTACTCTTTGGGATAAAAGATTTTATACTTGTTACTTGTTTTGTTTCAAGTTTATTTCAGCTTAATTTTGATAATGTAAGGAAGTATAACTTTCTTATACATTCCTATAATTTTTTATACTATGATAACTAAGATTCTATATTATTTATGGTATAATATTTTCATTGTAAACTTTCCTTATGTTTCATTTGTGGAACTATATTTATAGAACCTAGAAAGTTTGTCTTATAGAACTATTTTAGGGTTTGTAAATTTACCCTGTTTAACTTTTTTAAACATAGTTTTCCTTAATGTTAAAAATGAATGTTTTTAAACATACAATTCACCCCCCCCCCCTCTTGTAATTGATCATATTTATTTACTATTTTGATCCTACAATATGTTTTAAATTTAATAACTCCCCTCATTTATTACTTTTATTGATGTTTTTTCTTTCAAAAGTTGCACTTGTCACTAATCTGACACTCATCCCTTCACCCTTGTTTGATCTCCTCATGACACTGATTCTAATAGTTATAACAACATCAAAGTTTGAGGAGGAGTGGTTTTTTCCCTTCCCAAGACACAGCCCTTTTTTAGGGTGTACAACAATCAGATAATAGGTACACATTCATAGGTCAATCCAGTACAGTAATGAAAAATATCGGATAACGAACAAACATATGGAAAAATCATTTTTGAAAGTAGATAAATATTAACCTAACTTATTTTTACCTTCTATTGAGTAAGAAAAAATCATACTTCATGGTGGGGTGAAAAAAATGTGTGGAGATATTTAGTTATAAAATTTCTCATAAACTACTCACACAAATGATACCATTCTTCTCAAAGGTTTCAAAATAATACAACCATTTATATCATCTACAAACAACCAATTTACTAAAAAACACACTCACAATGTTAAATTCATGATAAAACACGCATTTCATCAAAGAAATAAAAAGATTAAATGTTAAAACAACATGAAATAGGGAAATTCATCATGAATTTTCAATAACTTCCATGATTAAGAGGGAAAAATATTCTATGATAAACTGTGAATCAAAATTTACATCCAGACACAAAGGTAAGAGGGATAAATGGGGGGAGTGATATTACCATTTAAAAAGCTAAAAATAGAAAAATAAAGAAAGATGATGAAAATACAATTGAACTTATCAAGGTGGGGAAAAGTAAAAAATAATATTCAATAAGTTAAAAAGAGAATAAAGAAGAGAAGAAGGGGAAATACTAACGATATGAGGAATGTACCCTCCCCCCCCCCACACACACACCAAGAGTGTGTAGTGTGCTTACTATAATAAAAGATAATGTTGGAATGAAGGACAAAACATTGTGGGTTTCACTTGTATGTTGCTTCTTAAAGGTCTATTTCCTCTACCAGGTTCTTTAGAAAATCCTCATATAAGTGTTTAAAACTCTACCCATTGATAGTAATACTTCAACCACTCAACTCATGAAAGACCTGTATTACACTAAAAGGGAAAATGTTAGTAACAGTTAATGACTAATCTGTAAAGACACGCAAATTTCAAGGAAATTTTTTTCTTAATTTTCTTTGGAATTTTACAAGAGCGCAGCTTCAGACGGCACCTGATTCCGAGGCCCGGTGTGCCCGGAATCAATTTCCGAAGTTTGGCTCGGGTACGTTCAGTGAACGGACGAGCGGGTTTTTCTATCTTTTGAACCGGTGCCCGGAATCGAATTCTGAGGGCACCGATGAAATCGCAGCGCCGGTATTTGCTTAGAAACGCCTCTTCCGGAGTTGCGTTTGCTCAGACGTGGTTTTTAAATTTTGGGGCTTTAAGACAGAAATAAAATAAAATTTGTGCGACAACTTTATTTTATTTCACTTAAGCTGCTTGGAAGCCACTTGAACTGAGTTAAAGCGGATAGGGTGCTATCCGGAAATATCCTACCCTCTTGGTAGGATATTTGTGAGGCAGGGCCCGCACGAGCCCCGCCGTTTCTTTCGCTAAGTAACGCACCCGCGAAAACCCATCAAAGTAACTGAAAAGTCAACCGACGCATTTTCTTTATTTCTTAACAGACCATTTAATTGGGCGGTTTATTTCGTGAATTAAATGGGCTGTTTCATTCGTTGAATTAATTCAACGAATTTAATGGGTCATTACTTACGCGTTTTGCGTTTGTTGGCAAAATAATAAAATAGACAAACTTGTCTATTTTGGAGGATCCTCCTGTTGTGCGAGATCCTCTAAACCTCCACTCTCCCCGCGAAGAACGCAAAGAACGCGAAGAACGCGAAGAACGCCGGAACCGGAATTCGACGACGCACGATCCGCGGCGTCAACAAACTTTTCCGCGACCTTCTCCTTCTTCTTCTACGGCGCCTCTTCTTCCGCGGCGGACCTTCGATCAGCGGTTAAAGGTGAGAATCGAATCTTCTAATTCTCCCCTTTTTATAATTCGATATCAATGGATTTAAATTAATTAAATCTGTTTGATCTTGATCCGGAGATCGTCGGCGCGACGTTTTTCCCGCGGAGCGACGAACGTCTCCTCCGCAACGACGCGACGATCCCCTCCTTCCGCGACGACCTCACGTCCGACGACGACAAGGTAAGGGATGTTGGAATATTTTATTTCCCCGTGTTTATTCTTTTAAAATAAAGAACCTGATCTCCGAACAATTTTAATTTAATTAAAATTGTTGTTGATTATTTTCTTTTCCTCCCGTTGTTTATGACTAACGCGGAGGGTGCGGATCTAACGAACAAGACCCGGCAACCCTCCGCCGATCTTTTGTTGTGCGGATTTGGCGGACGACGACGAAACATGCGGCAAGGGCGATCCATTGATCCCGCAGTGAAGATCGGCCCCCGGGAGGAGCAATGGCGCAGACGGGAGGCAAAACGGGCCACCGGAGCAACTCCGGCGGCCCGCGGAAGGCGGCGGCGGCACGGGTCGCCGGCGCGGCGGCGCCGGCGACCGGAGGCGGCGGCGCCCAGCGCGCCGCCGGAAACTCCGCCGCGGCCGAGCCGCGGCGGCGGCGAACCGCCGGACCGCGTCCGCGGTCCGGCCACCCAGCACGCGGGCCGCGTTCCTCCAAGCCGCGGGTCAAACCCGCGGCGGTTGCTTCGGCCGCTCGGCCGAAGCCGAGCCGGCCGGTCCGGTCAGCCGGGCCGCACCCAGGCCGGACCGGACCCGGCCTAGCCGGGTCGGTCCGGGTCGGGCCGACCCGGTTCGGGTCGACCCGGTTCGGCCGACCCAGGGGTGGTTCGGGCCGGGTCGCCCCGGGCCCAGAACCCCCGTTTTCGGGCCTTCTTCGGTCTTTTGCCCATATCTTGGGCCTGAGACCTCCGATTGACGAACCGTCAACGGCTACGCGATCCTTGGATCGATACGGTCGTTTCGGTATATTATACTCAAGGTTTCGGAAGACTTTGGGTTCGTCCGGGTTGGTTCGTACACGAAACCAACCGGGCCCTCGGAGCGGAAACGCTCATAACTTGAGCTACGGACGTCCGATCGACGTACCGTCAGCTGTGGTAGTTTCCTCTAAGTGAGACGGAACTTTTGGCATACTCCGCCCGAGGATCGGACACAGGCGGAGTACGGTCGGGTTGGATTTGCCCTAAAAAACCAACCGGGCCCCTCGGACGAAAATGCCAATAACTCTCAGACCGGGCGTCCGATTGACGCGCCGTCTGTTGCGTTGAGATCCTGTTGTCGATACGGAACTTTTGGATACATCAACTTCGGACTACGTGTCAGTTGATGTATCAGCCTCTCGGCTCGTGGAGCGGACCCTCCTAAACGAGCTCGCTGTGTGCGGGAACCCTAGCGCTGGTTGTGACTTCGACGACAGAGCAGAGATCCTCCGTGGACTACGACGACGGCAGAGCAGAGATCCTCAGTGGACTGCGACGACGGCAGAGAAGAGATCCTTCGTGGACTGCGGCGACGACTGTGCAGAGATCCTCAGTGGACTGCGTCGACTACTGCACTCAGCGATCCTACGTGGATCAGTGCTACAGGTTCTGTGTGAGCCCGATCCTATGTTTGGTCCTTACTACCGGTTCTGTGTGAGCCACTGCCTACAGGTTCTGTGTGAGCCCGATCCTGTGTGGGTCTTTTGCGGGGGTTAGTACCTATCGATCCTTCGTGGGTCCGACGACTTAGATGGATCAGTGATCATCTTTGACGTCATCTGAAAAAGTATACATGGTTGAGCTGAATCTTATGTTACTCTCCTTTGTGGTTTGTGTTGAACTATCCTTTGTGGATTTACTGTTTACTCTCCTTGTGGATTTGAGTCTTGCTTTCCTGCGTGGATTGAGTTGTTCTTGAGCTCGTGAACAGAGCTAGAATTGGGGACTTAGGTATATGTATGGTCATATACCTAAGTCGAGTCAGATGTTACTTCGTGATTGCATCTTTCTTTTGTGCTATATCCTTTGTGGATTTCGGGAGACCTTCGGGGGTCTCGGGGTCCTTACTGAGTAGCTTATACTCACCCCTACACAGGCTATGCCCGCACCTTGTTGTGTTGGATGCAGACGACGGACAGCGCTGATCTCGGCTGGGGCGTGGAGCAGGACGGTACCTGGAGGCGGACCACTGGGCGGGACGTGCTCGGAGCGGACGTGGGACCCGAGGAGCCTGGAGGCTATCTGTACCCACCCTTCAGGTGGGATTGCCAGTGGACGACACGAGGCCGCCGTCTTTTCTTCAGTTGCTGTTCTTTTCCTTTTCAGTTGTACTTTCTGTTGGGCTTGTATTCCGGCCCCCTTTACTTTTCTGCACTTTGTAGTTACTTTCCGCTTGCTGACTCTGTGGTGGTTGTTACTTATAAAGGCAATGCCTTCCCTGTTTACCGGGATTTACGCCTTGGTGCTAGTCGCCAGCCCCTGGCCTATGGAAGTCGGGCTTGGGGTAGTCACGGCACGGGCCCCGAGGTCGGGTCGTGACAAATTGGTATCAGAGGTGGTCGGTTCTACCGCAGACTCTGATCGTCTTTTCTTTCTATATGAAGCAATAGTGTTTAGTGTATTGAGTGTGGTTATCAGTTCAGGGGGCCCAGTGTTGGTGCGGCGGCCGACGTATCCGTACACCAGGACCCTGACTCCTGATTTCCGACTTAATGCATGAAAACATTGATTGCGTGTGTGTTTCAAGTTTCTTTGTGATTACTTGTGTCAGCTCACCGGGTATACTGATCTGCTTCATGAAAGTCTCAAGTTTTCCTTGTGATTACTTGTGCCAGCTCACCAGGTATACTGTTCTAATTGTGGTGCTCTTGTTCTCCTTTTCAGGATGGCCCCGCGACGACAGCCAGCTAGGGTTTCGAGTGTAGGGCGCGACGGCAGCCCACCGAGCGACGAGGCCTCGGTGCAGGGCCCTTTGCCAGCAGTGGCACCGGCGGTAGCTTTACCCGCCGAGCCACCGATGCTACCAGTACCAGACGCTGACGATGCACGTCGCCTCAGGGCACTGCATGAGTTTCAGAGCCAGCGACCGCCCAGGTTTCGCGGTGAGGCGGACCCCCAGGCCGCCGAGGACTGGCTAGAGGCGGTGGTGCGGATCTTTAGACTAGTGAGGACACCAGCGGATCTCATGGTGATTCTCGCGGCGAGCCTCCTGCAGGCGGCGGCAGGACGATGGTGGAGCTTGATGCTCCAGGTTCACGATGAGGCATCCTTGCTCTGGACAGACTTCAAGAGCCTCTTCCGCTCTGAGTTCGTCCCGGCCACCCTCCGAGCGGTGCGCATCCAGGAGCTTCTCCTGCTGCGCCAGGGCAGCATGACGGTCGCTCAGTACGCGGCGAGGTTCACTGACCTATCTCGCTACTCGACCGACATGGTACGGGACCCCTTCTTCCGGGCCCGGACCTTCGAGCAGGGCTTGCGGCAGGAGATTCGGGCGTCGCTGATCTCCCTCAGCATTCCGACCCAGGCGGTAGTGCTGGAGCGAGCCCTCCTGATCGAGAGCTTCCTGGCAGAGCCTTATTCAGCAGCGAGACCTAGCGCAGGGCGGCAGGTAGCTGAGTCTTCGGCAGCAGGTAGCCGACGGATGACTCTCGGGTCCAGGCAGACCAGACCCCCACGCAGACGGCCTCAGGACACCGGCTCAGCAGTGCGGGGCACACAGCGGAGTGCCAGCCTTCCGAGAGGCAGGCTGTGCTACTCCTGCGGCGGGCAGGGTCACACGGCTCGTGACTGCCCGACTCGCCGATCAGAGGAGCAGCAGACGGTGGACGGGCCACCCAGGCAGAGGCAGAGGGTCGACCGTGGCGGTCCGCAGGGAGGAGGCGGATGTGGCAGAGGAGCTGGCCGAGCAGCGGGTGGTGGGCGACGCTTCCAGGCTCTACCCCCACCACCACCAGGAGGGCCACCTCGACCACAGGGAGCTGGCGGGCAGGGACAGGCCCAGCTCCAGGCAGTGGAGGCCTACGACCCCGACATGCCAGAGATGATTCGAGGTACGATCTGTGTCTATTCCACCCTTGTTGCAGTACTTATAGACACAGGAGCGAGTCACTCTTTCATAGCCTCTGCCCTTGTTCGGAGCTCGGAGATTCCGACTGAGCTTTTGGCTCGATCCTTACGGATAGAGACTCCTACGGGAGCAGACTCGACGATTACGCACTGGTGCCGGCAGTGTGAGCTTACTCTAGGAGGCGAGAGCTTCGGCTGGGATCTCCTTGTAGCGGTGTCGAGGCCTTACGACGTCATCTTGGGCATGGATTGGCTATCCACGGTTCACGCCCAGATCGACTATTTTAGGCGCAAGGTGCGATGTGTTCGCACCGACGGGAGCAGGTTTACCTTCACCGGCGAGAAGGGAACCTTTGCAGCACAGGATGGACTTCCGCGGAGGAGAGTGCAGCCCATCTCTCATCAGTTGGCTAGCCTCATCCTAGGAGCAGTGGACGTGCGGAGTCCAGCTTTTCCTGCAGTGGTGGACCAGTACGTGGACGTCTTTCCCGACGACGTTCCAGGGCTACCTCCTCGTAGAGAGGTAGACTTTTACATCGACTTGTACCCCGGGACAGCCCCGATATCTACTCCAGCATATCGGATGGCCCCCGCCGAGCTTCGGGAGCTGCGGGTACAGTTGGAGGACTTGCAGAGCAAGGGGTTTATCCGACCCAGTGTTTCACCCTGGGCTTCCCCGATTTTGTTCGCCAAGAAGGCGGACGGGAGCTTGCGACTGTGTGTCGACTATCGTCGCCTGAACCAGGTGACAGTGAGGAACAAGTATCCACTTCCACGGATTGATGACCTCTTCGATCAGCTCAAGGGAGCGCGGTGGTTCTCAAAGATAGACCTCCGGTCAGGCTATCATCAGCTCAGAGTTCAAGACGAGGACGTGCAGAAGACGACCTTCAGGTGTCGGTATGGCCATTATGAGTTCTTGGTTATGCCGTTCGGCGTAACCAATGCTCCAGCAGTGTTCATGAGCCTCATGAACAGGATCTTCCAGCCATACCTCGACCGATTTGTCGTGGTCTTCATTGACGACATTTTGGTATACTCGACGACTGAGGAGGAGCATGCCTACCACCTGCGAGTTGTGCTAGACACGCTCCAAGAGCACCAGCTTTATGGCAAGCTCTCAAAGTGCCAGTTCTGGTTATGTGAGGTCCACTTCTTGGGGCACGTCATCTCTGAGGCGGGAGTTGCAGTGGATCCCGCGAAGATCGAGGCAGTGCTAGCTTGGGAGCCACCCAGGAGCGTGACGGAGGTGCGGAGCTTCTTGGGCCTAGCCGGATACTATCAGAGATTCGTGCCAGACTTCTCCAGAGTTGCGGCACCACTCTCAGCGTTGACGAAGAAGGGGAAACCCTTCGTGTGGTCAGACAGATGTCAGCAGAGCTTCCAGGAGCTGAGGCAGAGGTTGACCAGCGCACCTATCTTGAGGTTGCCTGAGGAGGGAGTTGGGTACGTAGTTTACTGCGATGCATCAGGGACTGGACTTGGGTGCATCCTGATGCAGGAGCGGGCCGTGATCGCCTACGGATCACGTCAGTTGAGGCCGCATGAGCAGAACTACGCCACTCATGACCTGGAGTTAGCAGTAGTGGTCTTCGCTCTGAAGACTTGGCGGCACTATCTGATGGGCGAGCGCTTCACAGTCTTTTCTGACCACCAGAGTCTCAGGTATATCTTCTCTCAGAAGGACCTGAACCTGAGATAGCGGAGATGGCTTGAGTTCCTCCAGGACTATGACTTTGAGATAGTCTATACTCCTGGGAAGGGGAACGTGGTAGCCGATGCCCTCAGCAGGAGGACGGGCATTCAGCTACTTGAGGAGGCGACGGAGCAGCTATCCTCCTTACAGATATCCTTCGTGGATAGAGACGGAGAAGCCTTTCTTCAGTCTCTCACAGTCTCTCCTCCACTTCTACAGCGGGTCAGAGAGGCTCAGCGTGGGGACTCTGACTGTGAGACCCGGCGTGCACTGATATCCTCAGGTCAGGCGCCTGATGGTTTCTCCCTTGGAGCAGAGCACGACATCCTTTTCAGAGGACGTACCTTCGTACCAGTCGCTTTACGAGAGGAGGTGCTGAGAGAGTTTCAAACTTCTCCCTTGGCGGTGCATCCCGGAGTGGCGAAGATGTACCAGGATCTCAGACGACAGCACTGGTGGCCGGGCATGAAGAAAGCTATGGCAGAGTTCGTTTCACGATGCCTCACCTGCCAGCAGGTGAAGGCAGAGCATCAGGTACCAGCAGGCTTGGTACAGCCCTTGGAGGTCCCGGAGTGGAAGTGGGACGGCATATCTATGGACTTCGTGACTGTACTTCCACGCACTTCCAGAGGTCACGACTCCATTTGGGTGATTGTCGACTGACTCACCAAGTCGGCACACTTCTTACCCATCAGAGAGCAGGGCTCAGTGGAGAGCTTGGGACGTCTTTACGTCCAGGAGATCGTACGGCTTCACGGTGTGCCATCATCTATCGTCTCCGATCGAGATGCTCGTTTCACTTCCCGGCTTTGGAAGGGGTTGCAGGAGGCGTTCGGGACGCGGCTCCATCTGAGCACAGCCTTCCACCCTCAGAAGGATGGTCAGACGGAGAGGACCATACAGACACTCGAGGACATGCTCCGTGCATGTGTTCTCAACTTTGGCCGCAGCTGGGAGGACCACCTACCCTTGGTGGAGTTCGCGTACAACAACAGCTACCACTCCACCATCGGGATGGCACCATACGAGGCGTTGTACGGCAGACCCTGCAGATCACCGTTGTGCTGGACAGACCCTGGGGAGTCAGCACTCGTGGGACCAGAGATGGTCCGAGCCACGACAGAGAAGGTCCAGATCATCCAGGAGAGGATGAGGACAGCTCAGAGCCGGTAGAAGTCGTATGCCGACAGGAGGCGGAGGCCACTAGAGTTCGAGGATGGCGACCACGTCTTTTTGCGTGTCTCACCTCGACGTGGTTTACGGAGATTTGGCCGAGGCGGCAAGTTTTCTCCATGCTTCATCAGGCCTTTCCAGGTCCTCAGCAGGATAGGAGAGGTGGCTTATCGCCTGGCTCTACCACCTCAGTTGCACCGGGTGCACGACGTCTTCCGCGTGTCTCAGCTGAGGAGATACGTGCACGACCCGACGCACATCATCGACTTTGGGGAGCTGGACGTGGACGATGGGGAGACTTTTGCGGAGGTCCCAGTGGAGATCGAGGATCGACAGGAGCGGGTCCTACGTGGGCGGTCGATTCCTCTTGTGCACGTCAGATGGCAGCACGGGAACCTCTAGGAGAGCACTTGGGAGCGGGAGGCTCAGATGCGTGCTCAGTACCCCCATTTGTTCCCCAAGTTTTTGATGTATCTTTACGGGGACGTAAAGCCCTGAGGTGGGAGTAATGTAAAGACCCGCAAATTTCAAGGAAATTTTTTTCTTAATTTTCTTTGGAATTTTACAAGAGCGCAGCTTCAGACGGCACCTGATTCCGAGGCCCGGTGTGCCCGGAATCAATTTCCGAAGTTTGGCTCGGGTACGTTCAGTGAACGGACGAGCGGGTTTTTCTATCTTTTGAACCGGTGCCCGGAATCGAATTCTGAGGGCACCGATGAAATCGCAGCGCCGGTATTTGCTTAGAAATGCCTCTTCCGGAGTTGCGTTTGCTCAGACGTGGTTTTTAAATTTTGGGGCTTTAAGACAGAAATAAAATAAAATTTGTGCGACAACTTTATTTTATTTCACTTAAGCTACTTGGAAGCCACTTGAACTGAGTTAAAGCGGATAGGGTGCTATCCGGAAATATCCTACCCTCTTGGTAGGATATTTGTGAGGCAGGGCCCGCACGAGCCCCGCCGTTTTTCTTTCGCTAAGTAACGCACCCGCGAAAACCCGTCAAAGTAACAGAAAAGTCAACCGACGCGTTTTCTTTATTTCTTAACAGACCATTTAATTGGGCGGTTTATTTCGTGAATTAAATGGGCTATTTCATTCGTTGAATTAATTCAACGAATTTAATGGGTCGTTACTTACGCGTTTTGCGTTTGTTGGCAAAATAATAAAATAGACAAACTTGTCTATTTTGGAGGATTCTCCTGTTGTGCGAGATCCTCTAAACATCCACTCTCCCCGCGAAGAACGCGAAGAACGCGAAGAATGCGAAGAACGCGAAGAACGCCGGAACCGGAATTCGACGACGCACGATCCGCGACGTCAACAAACTTTTCCGCGACCTTCTCCTTCTTCTTCTACGGCGCCTCTTCTTCCGCGGCGGACCTTCGATCAGCGGTTAAAGGTGAGAATCGAATCTTCTAATTCTCCCCTTTTTATAATTCGATATCAACGGATTTAAATTAATTAAATCCGTTTGATCTTGATCCGGAGATCGTCGGCACGACGTTTTTCCCGCGGAGCGACGAACGTCTCCTCCGCAACGACGCGACGATCCCCTCCTTCCGCGACGACCTCACGTCCGACGACGACAAGGTAAGGGATGTTGGAATATTTTATTTCCCCGTGTTTATTCTTTTAAAATAAAGAACCTGATCTCCGAACAATTTTAATTTAATTAAAATTGTTGTTGATTATTTTCTTTTCCTCCCGTTGTTTATGACTAACGCGGAGGGTGCGGATCTAACGAACAAGACCCGGCAACCCTCCGTCGATCTTTTGTTGTGCGGATTTGGCGGACGACGACGAACCATGCGGCAAGGGCGATCCGTTGATCCCGCAGTGAAGATCGGCCCCCGGGAGGAGCAATGGCGCAGACGGGAGGCAAAACGGGCTACCGGAGCAACTCCGGCGGCCCGCGGAAGGCGGCGGTGGCGCGGGCCGCCGGCGCGGCGGCGCCCGGCGCGCCGCCGGAAACTCCGCCGCGGCCGAGCCGCGGCGGCGGCGAACCGCCGGACCACGTCCGCGGTCCGGCCACCCAGCATGCGGCCCGCGCGGGCCGCGTTCCTCCAAGCCGCGGGTCAAACCCGCGGCGGTTGCTTCGGCCGCTCGGCCGAAGCCGAGCCGGCCGGTCCGGTCGGCCGGGCCGCGCCCAGGCCGGACCGGACCCGGCCTAGCCGGGTCGGGCCGGGTCGCCCCGGGCCCAGAACCCCCGTTTTCGGGCCTTCTTCGGTCTTTTGCCCATATCTTGGGCCTGAGACCTCCGATTGACGAACCGTCAGCGGCTACGCGATCCTTGGATCGATACGGTCGTTTCGGTATATTATACTCAAGGTTTAGGAAGACTTTGGGTTCGGCCGGGTTGGTTCGTACACGAAACCAACCGGGCCCTCGGAGCGGAAACGCTCATAACTTGAGCTACGGACGTCCGATCGACGTACCGTCAGCTGTGGTAGTTTCCTCTAAGTGAGACGGAACTTTTGGCATACTCCGCCCGAGGATCGGACACAGGCGGAGTACGGTCGGGTTGGTTTTGCCCTAAAAAACCAACCGGGCCCCTAGGACGAAAATGCCAATAACTCTCAGACCGGGCGTCCGATTGACGCGCCGTCTGTTGCGTTGAGATCCGGTTGTCGATACGGAACTTTTGGATACATCAACTTCGGACTACGTGTCAGTTGATGTATCAGCCTCTCGGCTCGTGGAGCGGACCCTCCTAAACGAGCTCGCTGTGTGCGGAAACCCTAGCGCTGGCTGTGACTTCGACGACAGGGCAGAGATCCTCCGTGGACTGCGACGACGGCAGAGCAGAGATCCTCAGTGGACTGCGACGACGGCAGAGCAGAGATCCTTCGTGGACTGCGGCGACGACTGTGCAGAGATCCTCAGTGGACTGCGTCGACTACTGCACTCAGCGATCCTACGTGGATCAGTGCTACAGGTTCTGTGTGAGCCCGATCCTATGTGGGTCCTTACTACCGGTTCTGTGTGAGCCACTGCCTACAGGTTCTGTGTGAGCCCGATCCTGTGTGGGTCTTTTGCGGGGGTTAGTACCTATCGATCCTTCGTGGGTCCGACGACTTAGATGGATCAGTGATCATCTTTGACGTCATCTGAAAAAGTATACCTGGTTGAGCTGAATCTTATGTTACTCTCCTTCATGGTTTGTGTTGAACTATCCTTTGTGGATTTACTATTTACTCTCCTTGTGGATTTGAGTCTTGCTTTCCTGCGTGGATTGAGTTGTTCTTGAGCTCGTGAGCAGAGCTAGAATTGGGGACTTAGGTATATGTATGGTCATATACCTAAGTCGAGTCAGATGTTACTTCGTGATTGCATCTTTCTTTTGTGCTATATCCTTTGTGGATTTCGGGAGACCTTCGGGGGTCTCGGGGTCCTTACTGAGTAGCTTATACTCACCCCTGCACGGGCTATGCCCGCACCTTGTTGTGTTGGATGCAGACGACGAACAGCGTTGATCTCGGCTGGGGCGTGGAGCAGGACGGTACCTGGAGGCGGACCACTGGGCGGGACGTGCTTGGAGCGGACGTGGGACCCGAGGAGCCTGGAGGCTATCTGTACCCACCCTTCAGGTGGGATTGCCAGTGGACGACACGAGGCCGCCGTCTTTTCTTCAGTTGCTGTTCTTTTCCTTTTCAGTTGTACTTTCTGTTGGGCTTGTATTCCGGCCCCCTTTACTTTTCTGCACTTTGTAGTTACTTTCCGCTTGCTGACTCTGTGGTGGTTGTTACTTATAAAGGCAATGCCTTCCCTGTTTACCGGGATTTACGCCTTGGTGCTAGTCTCCAGCCCCTGGCCTATGGAAGGCGGGCTTGGGGTAGTCACGGCATGGGCCCCGAGGTTGGGTCGTGACCCGAGGAGCCTGGAGGCTATCTGTACCCACCCTTCAGGTGGGATTGCCAGTGGACGACACGAGGCCGCCGTCTTTTCTTCAGTTGCTGTTCTTTTCCTTTTCAGTTGTACTTTCTGTTGGGCTTGTATTCCGGCCCCCTTTACTTTTCTGCACTTTGTAGTTACTTTCTGCTTGCTGACTCTGTGGTGGTTGTTACTTATAAAGGCAATGCCTTCCCTGTTTACCGGGATTTACGCCTTGGTTCTAGTCGCCAGCCCCTGGCCTATGGAAGGCGGGCTTGGGGTAGTCACGGCACGGGCCCCGAGGTCGGGTCGTGACATAATCCAACAGGAACAAATCCTAACTAGGTGGATATTTTTCCTACAATAGTACATGAGGTCCTTCTCACCAATATGAAACTTTTGATGATTAATCATTTGGTCATGGATTTCCTTTGTCTTCACGTTATAGATTCAGGAGATCTCATATGTATCACACTGAATTTCTTCCAACTCCCAAATCCGCAACTTCCTATGCTCACCTGTATCTGAGAGATTCATATTACATTATTTCATATCCCAATATTAATGGTGTTATACCTCCATCGGGAGATGAAAAGCCTTTCAAAACACAATCCTATATGGTGACATTTTTATTGGGGTTTTAAAATCTATACAGTATGCCCAAAGTGCATCATCCAAGGGAAAACACCAATATTTCCTATTGGATTGTTCCATTTTTTCAAGATTCTCTTAACTTCCCGATTTGAGATTTCTACTTGTACATTAGATTGTGGGTGATATGTAGTAGAGAATTTTTGAAAACCCCTATGCTTACAAAGAAATTGTTCATGTAAAGATTGATAAAATGTGAACCCTAATAACTAATGATGAATCTTGGAAAACCAAACCTACTAAAAATCTAGGACCTTACAAAATTAACAACCACTTGATATTCATCAGTCCTATTAGCCTTTTCTTCCACACATTTAGAGACACATTCCATATCCAATAAGATATACACAAAGCCAAATGAATTTAGAAAAGGCCTCATAAAGTCAATACCCCAAGCATAAAAGATATCACAAAATAAAATGAGCTGTTGGGGGCATTTCATCCCTCTTGGAGATATTCCCTATGAATTGACATTGAGCACATGACTTACCAAACCGATGGGCATCTCAATAAAATATTGGATAATAAATTCTCGAGTCAAGGATCTTTCGAGTAATTATTTGAGAGCTAAAGTGTTTCCCACAATCCAAAGTGTGGAAGAAGCCTAGAACAAATGTGAACTCATGGTCTGGGACACACTGATGAATAAATTGGTCACTATAAATTCTCCACAAATATGGGTCATCCCAAATGTACCATTTATAATCATTCTTAAGTTTCTGGATTGTGAAGTGCTAAAATTTTTGGGGACCCTAGATGTTTCTAGAAAATTTTCAATGTATGCATAGTAAGGGGTAAGGTCAACAACATCACAAAGGTTCTTATGAGGAAAAAAATTTCCAATGGGGAGGCATGAGTCAACATGGTGTTCCAATGGTAGGGAAATCCTACTAATGTGGTCAGTTATAACATTTTCCACTCCTCTATTATAATGAATCTCAAAGGTCAAACTTCTAGAGGAGCATACAGTGAATGAGGTGGGGATTAGTTTCAGGTTTCATTAGGAGAAATTGAAGGGCATTATGATCTGAAAACACAATGATTTTTTACACAATAATATAAGAACATAATTTTTCCAAATAAAATACATTAGAAAGGAATTCATTTTCAGTGGAGGTGTATTTTTTCTGGGAAGGTTCAAGGGTACGTGAGGCATACTCAATGACATGAGGAGACTAATCAACCCTCTGTGATAAAATAGCCCCAACATAAAAGTTAGAGTAATTACACATAAGTTCAAAGGGGAGATCCCACCTTGATGGTTGGATGATGGGAGGTGAGGTGAGACTCCTTTTTAGTGAATTGAAATCATCCTCAAAATTTTTGTCAAAAAAAAATTCAGCATCCTTCTTCAACAATTGAGATAGGGGAAGTGAGATATTACTAAAGTCTTTAATATATCAATGGTAAAAACCATAATGACCTATGAAATATTGCACCTAATGGACATATTTTGGATATGTAATTGATTAAATTAATTCATTTTTTGATTTATCCACTTGAATCCCCTCTTCTGAAATAACATTACCACAAACTATCTCCCACTCAACCATGAAATGACATTTCTAGTAATTTAATACAAGATATTTTTCAATGAAGTTATGGGGGAAAGAACCCAGGTTTTCCAAATAGTCATCAAAGGAAGTTCTATAAACCGTGAAATCATCCATAAAAACTTCCATACAATTCTCAAGGTACTCAAAAGAAATACTCAACGTATATCACAGAAAAGTACCAAGAGCATTAGATAGGACAAAAGTCATCCTTTATATAAAAATGCGCCTAATGGATAGGTAAATGTTGTATTTTCTTGGTCCTAAGGGACTATAAGGATTTTAAAATAACTCGTCAAGGAAAAATAATGGGACTTACCAGCAAATATTTCAAATAGTTGGTCAATGAAAGGTAATGGAAGTTGGTCCCTTTGTGTGGTATGATTCAGTCGATGGTAGTCAATATGGACTCACCAACTATTTGTAACATGTTTTGGAATAAGTTCATTATGTTTATTTAACACAATAGTTATTCTAGTTTTTTAAGGAACAATTTACACTGGGTGAGCCTATTTACTATTAGATATAGGATAAATGATACCAACGGTAAGTAACTTACTAACTTCCAAATTTACAACTTCAAGGATCATGGGATTTAACCAACATTAAGCTTGCCTATTGGGCTTAGCCTCATATTCTAAAAGTATATGGTGCATACATATATATGGGATAATCCTGGGAATATCATTCAATATCCATCCAGTTTCCTTTTTACACTCTCTCAAAAGGTTGAGAAGTTTTTATTCTTGCTATGGAGAGAGTTTATTAGTAATAATGATGGGAAATTGTTCAACACCCTCAACATAGGAATATTCTAAATTAGTTGGATGTTTTTTAATCCAACACCAATGGTTTTTGGATTGATGGAGGGGATTAGGGGGAGTGAGGTCCATGAAACTATCTATCTGCTCATGTTTATTCTCTAAAGAAAGAGAATATATGGAAATGAGATTTGTATAATCATGGACGATCATGGATACCTTAGAATGAACACACTAATCAAATAAATCACAAAATTTATACTTTTATGAACCCACAAAACAATCAAAACATGAATCAAAAATCAAATCATCCAAGGGTGAAGAAGAGGAAAATGAATCATAGTATAGGCCAAGGAGATAATTGTGTGTGTGTGTTTGTGTCATTTGAGATCACTTACATTGAATAGAAATTAAGAGTGGAATGCTCATCAATAGTGTGTTTCATAGCCTCAAGGATGTTAAAATATATCATTTCGCCACCGAATTCCATGGATATTATACCATTATGAACATTTATGATCGTCCTTATTGTTTTAAGTAATGACCTCCCAAGTATGAGAGAATCATGTCTTTGGGTTCTATTATCTTCTATGTCTATAATATAGAAATCGGTAAGGAAGATAAGATTCTTAAATCTTAAAAGGACATCCTCGATCACTCCAGATGGTTGTGTTATGCTCCAGTTATCAAGTTGAATGATGATTCTCTTTGGTTCAAGCTCTCCAACCTGTAGAGAAGTGTATATGGAGTAAGGAATTACATTAATTGAAGAACTTAAATATATCATAGCATCTAAAAAGAATGTCTCCCCTATGGTTCAAGGTATCGTGAAAGTTCCCAGATCCTTGAATTTAGTTGGAATTATGGGTTGAATCAAGGTTGATACATTCCTTCCTAGGTTGACTCTCTCATTCCCCTTGGGTCCCCATCTATGGGTACAAAGCTCTTTAATAAATTTGGTGTATTGTGGGATTTTTTTAACTACATCCAATAAATGAATTTTAACTTATACCTTTCTAAATGTATCCATTATCTATTTATAAATCTCATTGTCAAACAAATTCTTAGATTTATAGTGTATTTGGGGGAAATTAATATGAATAGATTGTTTAGTGGAATACTCAATGAAAATTTGTTTATCATTTTTGTTTTTTTTCATCATTATAATCTTTTGAGGGTAGGGAAAGAGATTTTTCAAGAGGGGGAATACCTTTTATATAGAATAATTAAAATAAGAAACTTCTTTAACAATATGAAGTGTCATTTCATGTACATTACCTTTGTCTTTTGGATTAGAAATAGATTGGGATGGTATTTTTTCATAACCTTCCATCTTTATCTCACTTATGGTGTTTTCCAGTTTTCCCACTTGAGTTCATAGGTCTTGAATAGCCAGTTGTGTGGTTTGTTGGAACTAGAGGTTCTGATTTTCCATTTTATTCACCATATCCTCAAGGCTTGTTTTATATTTTGGGGGCGTAGGATTGTTTTTAGATGTTGAAGGATACAAAGGTTGCAAACCTAGGCCTTGTTGATACTAGTTTTTTTAGGGTAACTTGAGTTTACTCCTTATTTGTACTATGGTTGTGATTTCCAACTGGGTTTTGATTTGGCCTGAATGGTTCTTCCTTGAAGGGTGGTGCTTTCTGAAAAGAAAATCTAGGTAATTATACTACACAAGACTCATATTAATCCTAAAGTTATGTCCACTGGTCATAAAAATGAGTGTTATTAGAACAAATACCACAATGAAATAGAATAGAAGAAGAGTGTGAGTTACCTTGTGCTTGAGATAACTACCTTAGAAGGATATTAATTTCATCAAGTTTATTACCTACCTTTTGTTCTAGAGATGAATGAATTATCTCATGAACTTCTCAGGTTGGTGGAATTTCTCATGTACCAAATTTTTTTTCATTTTGAGCCATGTTGACTGTTAAGTCATGGGTGGTAGGAGTTTGATTAACCAGGGCACCACAAGCTTCAACATCTATCATTCCATGATCCATGGGGATAATTCCCTCATAGAAGTATTGAATTTTTAATTTTCCACTAATTTGGTGGTGGGTTAAACTTTTAGAGTGTCTTTTGAATCTCTCCCAATATTCATGAAGGGTCTCCCCTTGTGATTGCCTAATTCCACGGATTTCTTTTATAATTGATGTAGTTTGGGAGGTAGGGAAGAAAATCTCTATAAAGGGTCTTTTTAAGTCATTATAACCCCCAATTTTGTTAGGCAGATAGTATATCCAGTCTTTGGCTACACCATCAAGGGAGAAAGGGATGACCTTAAACTTAATGAGGTCCTCAGACACATTTTGGGGTTTCTTGGTGGAGTACACTATGTGAAACTCCTTAATATTTTTGTGAGGTTACTCACTAGGAAGACTATGGAATTTAAGAATAAGGTGGATGAGGCCTGATCTTAGCCCAAATTTTTCTTCTTCCTCGGGATATTATATGTATAGAGGTTGGTACTCCACATTTAGGGTTGTCAATTCTTATAAAGTTTGGTTATTTGTAGCCATGTTTTCTGGGGGAATATTTGGTTCAATTTTTAATTGGTTTGGGATCACTTGAGGCTTCATAAAGGCTTACTCAATTTTACTTGATTTTCCTACCCAATCTTACCTAATTCATTAGTGAAGTGTATTTTCAATTTCTGGGTCAATTTCAAGGATGTTTTTTTTCTCAGGTCATGAAAATAAGTTGTGAAGTTTTTTTTGAATTTTTTTATGTTTGTGATTTTAGATGGATAAAATAAAATCACTTAATAATTTTGATATGATAATATAAAATATAATGTTATACTATATAATTATATAGATAGATAGATAAAGAGAGAGAGAGAAGAATAAACACACAAAAATAAACAAAAAAACAAAAAAAATATTCAAAAGGATGGGGATATTGAAAGGAGTACTAATTAATAATTAAAATAAATAAATAAAATTAAATAAAGGGAAATGATGTAGGTTCCCCATAAATGGTTCCAAAATTTTATTGGGTTATCGAGTGTGTTAAATTTGTTGTTTAGTTTTACTAGAATTTCTACAATATAGAAGGAACCCTAAGTCATCTCTTGATAGAGACTTAGATCATTAATTAAAAAATAAGGTTGTGATAATAAAAAGATAAGGTGAGTGGTATTTTGTAAAACTTTTGGTTTGATGATTTAATATGCCAACAGAAAGAGAAGAGTGATAAAAACAAAGTGGAAATTAACAAAATTAATTAAATGTGATCAATCCGTGGAAATCTCATGATGATCATCCTTCATCACTTCAAGATATAGGGTTATAATATTTAAATACCTAGTTGTAACATGTATAACCATAGTGTTACTGATTTTTTACTATGATACCTCCTAGGATTCAGTCAAAAATATAAAATGATTCATTGGTTACCATCGATGATTGGGTGACTTGTGTTTGACTTCATAGCTGAAACTCACCAAGGAAACACATGAATAACTCAATTTGTTGTGAAGGTTTGTATATTATTTATTTTTTATACCAGGACATAAAATTACATATAAATGATAGTGTTTATGAGATTTCAAATAACTAATATGAACCACATAAACACCATAATTGAAATGGGGAATAAAAAAGGATGATCAATCTGTGAAACATCACCTGAAACGGTACCCCCAAACAGGATCATTTTAGTTTGAGTATAATGTACCAATATATAACTAAATTAAATAAGAATATAGGATTAATAAAAACAAAATATAACTTGTAATTGAAAAGATCACTCAAAATAATACAAACATGATTCTTAGGATTAAATCACGTTTCTCCCCGGGTGATCACAAGGAGTTTAGAACCCCATGAAAAAGGAGGAAGCCATATATGATGAAGTATCACTTACCATAGCCTTCATAACTTATAGGTATTATTATATGATAGCTTTGGGACTCCAAAATGGAATCACCTTACATCATGGTCGAACTCTCAAATGGGGTTCCCAAGGTGCCAATTTATAGGAAATGTGAGAGGTGGTTTTGGGCACCCTAATTTTGAGAACCCAATTGGTCTATTGTTTTAGGCCTCCAGATAGTCTTAAATCACTTTATAAAAAACTATAAAGTTTTTTGAAGACACATTTTCTTTCTCCATGTCTAATTTGGTGGCTATATAATTTATATAATAATATATATTTCCAAAATACAGACAAAAACTTTTGACTCCATGCAGATTAATTCTTTTAGATAGATCTATTAATTTATGAATCATAATGGACAAAATAGGCTTGTCTTACATCATGAAATTTTTATCCCACAGAGTTATGGATATTCTCAAAAAAAATCGTCCCATTTAGATGCACAGAGATCACATAACATGAAAAATGATGGACAAGTGTTCATGGGATTCTATGAAGTTTGGACCATTTTCATTCTGTATCATCATGGGACATTCTAATCAACTCCACCTTGAATGAAATAATCAAAACGAGTAAAATTTCCATTTTCAACAGTGAAAACAAAATCAATCATGATGTGAAATTCGTTATTATATTTTTATTTTTCAATACAAAACTAGTTTAAAATAGTGGTGTAAGGGTGGAAATGAATAATGAATTATGGTGAGGTCATCATGCTTAGCAGAGACACATGTAACCTATTTAGGTGAAATACCTAATATGACTACATTGTTATAAACCTATTCCTGGAGCCAGTCCTTGAACACATATCATTTTTTCATGAAATCTCCAAGGATTATATTATAAGGATAGTAGTTCAGACGATTAGTAAACTCAGCTTCCTAGGGATTCCTACATTCTGGAAGCTTCATAATTCCTTGATTTAAGGCACTACAAAAATAACTAGGAACCTAAGACTCATTAAATGAGTGGGTTCATTTTCTCCGGTCTAGGAAGGGTGATATGGGAGCCTAGACTTGATGAGGGGTGGAGCCTCATTATCTCACCTAGGAATCGGTGGTACTTAATGATTCTATGTTGAGAGATGTTGAGCCTGGGTTTGTCATGAGGTTGTTTTCATCAATGAGGATGTGGTTGAGGCTCTACCGATAACAACTGTAGAGGTTTCAAGGCCTCTATTTTGTGATGGAAACCATCTCTCCCTTGATAGTACTTTTTGCAGGAGCTAATAGAGGCAATGGATGTGCTGTCTTGGCTTGCTTCAAGGATTATTCTAGGCATTGATCCCTATCATAGAAATCAAAAAACCCACTTGGGATGTTCTGAGTGATGAGGGAGGGAACTAATTCAATCTTTACATTTCCAGTGCACATATTCAACAATTGTTATTGAGTTAGTGGTATGTTTAGTAAATTCATGAGGCCTTTCTCTCGAGTGAACAAGTTTGTGACTCACATATATGGTTGGTGATTTTACTTTAATAGGTCTTAAATACATGTCTTGTTGGTGGTGGAACAAAACTAGTAGAGAAAATACCTATAAAGATCCTCCCAACTAGTGATGGACCCTATGGTTAATTGGCAGTACCAAACAAACACATGCCCTTCCAACATCTTCACAAAACAATAGAGCATGGATACTTTTGGCTACTCTGAAGTGCCCATCATGGGTCTAAACCATGAGATAAATTGGGATAGATAATGCATTAGGTCACTCATCCCATTAAAGGAGATGAAGGTAGGATTCTTGACGTCGGGGGGTGCCTACATGTCATCAACCCATATCGGATATGGTTTTCCATCGTGTGGGATTGCCACATGTCGCATCTCTAGGGATTCGAGGAAAGCAGTAAGAGTGGATATCAGCTCGTCTTAGTGGGGGTTCCTATCATGGTGAGTATTCTTTACCACCAATACATTGATAGGCTCATTAACATGATAGGATGGATTAGAGGCTCATGGAGCGGCTAGTGGAATAGGTGGAGAAACTTCTAGAGGAATGGCCTAGGGAGCGGTCTAATCCAGGTCCAAAGTCATGTTATCATAGTGCTCAGGAGGATTTGGTGATTTATACTTTGGGAATTTTTTCTAGACTCTAGCCTCCACCCTTTCGGGGTGTGTGGGATTTTCAAGATCAATAGGAGGTAACTAGATGGGATGAGCATGTGGTTGCCCCTACTACCCCAGTGGAGGGACGAGAATGTATTTAGGATCACCATATTTCGGAAGTCATTTAGCAAGGTTCTTAGTGAGAATATCATCAATGAGCCTCATTTTATCTACAAGATACCCGAGTAAGGAATCCATTATAGGATTGAAATTTGTCCTTTATGCGGTATCGGGCACAATATTAGATGAGCCAGGGGATTGGAGGTCCTAAAATGATCATTACACTTGTTGGTGTTCTTAATGATAGGAAATGATGTTAAGGGGTATCCAAGGCTATGTACCTACCTTTTTTATGATTAATGACACCTTTAGGGTCCTTCTAATGTTGTGCTACCCCAAGGAGTGGGTTCTCTTATTTAGACCCCGTACTGATGCCCCCTTCCAGGTGTATCTTAGGGACAACCATATTTACCTTGATGGTGCTTGGGGAATATAATCAACATAATAGGGAAAGTTAGGTATTTGTTGAATGGGACTGAATTAGAGAGCATCATACTTTCCCCAGCCCCAGATCTTCACATGTTAAAATGCATCATCAATAACTTTGTAGAGCATGGTGAAGCTTTGAACTCATCTTTTTTGAAAGTTCTAGTGATATTCAGGTGGCGTGGGATGATGAGACACTATGATAGCTTCTATCTCAACCATGTGAAACTGATGTTCAATGTCATCAAAGTGCTCCCAGCACTTTGGGTAGACCAACTAATGGCCCTTGAGGTAGAAATTCATTTCCCATATGTTCTTGTGGAAACACATGACCTCATATTAGGTGATCGAATCCATAATTTTAAATTCAGGAGTGGTGATTAGACAAAACATCTTGGACAACTGATTTGTGGTGAGGTTGTCCCATAGACATCCCTGTTTGGAAGCAGGGTCTAACTCTTCATTTCCCTAGGCTTTGATTGGGACATTCTAATAACTTGTAAGCAGTATTTATTTGGGTCGGTGTGGTGGTGGGCTGGCTGATGGAGAATCCACTACATGAACTAAATTATTGTTGTGTGATGGATCATCTCTTTGGGTGTGGTACCAACTGAATCATCATGTCCCTCTAGGATGGGGTATTTACCACTATCTCATGAGTGAGTTTAGTAGTAATTGGTGGAAATTCCAGAAGGTTCTCATCATTTACCAAACCCCATAATAACTCTTTATAATCTTGAGTTGAGGTAGAGAATGAATCTAGCGTTGATGGGTATGGTTGTACCACTATTCCCTAGAAGGGAGCCAAATATTCTTCTCCTACTTTCATGGACTTAGGAAGGGATTTAGGGAACTAGTTCATATCACCTTTTTTATAACTAATCTCACACGTTGGGCTCCTACCTTAGATTCTGATGTAGACAATTGGGGTGAACGATCCATCATTGAGACACAATCCTCTTCCAAATCTGAGAAGCAGACTATGTGGACAAAAATATGGAACTTCTTGTAGTTCTTCCTTTGGTGGAAAAGATTCTCCCTTCTACCTCGATATGGATGTTTAGGGTGGGGAGGTGATTCAACATGGGGAGGAAATCTGTGTGGTTTGGGGATGGTGTGGGGAGGAACTTTGATTGAGCTGGTTGGGAAATGGGCAGGACCTCAATATCTATTTTTCTTAGAGTGTGGAGGACCTCCGTTGGGACTGTTGTGATATTGGGGATGAACTCTACTCTAGGTATTGAAATAGAAGGGAGAACCTCTTCTTGAGTCATCAAGAACATGGGGAGCACCTCCATGCCAGATGTGAGAGAAGGGAGGACCTTTTTCTTTAGAAATATGAGGTGTGAGGAGCACCTTTTCATATTTCAAATGGGACATCTTGAGGACCTCCATGTTGGGAAGAATGAGTATGGGGAGGAACTCCATACCATATGTTTTAAACATGGGTAGGACCTCCGCGGTGATGAGTGTTGGAGCAGGGAGGTTCTCTGCTTGATATGATGAGAACATGGGGAGGAACTCCATGTTGGTTTCCTGTGGAATGGGGAGTTTCTATGTGTTGGTTGGCAGTGGTAGCATGTGGAAGACCTTCGTATAGATTATACTGAACATAGGGAGAACCTCTATGTTGATTGTCAATGAACTGGGGAGGACCTCTACTTGGATGGGTGATGAAGCGGGGAGGACATTCACTTTAGCTGGGAATGTTGTGAGGATGGCCTTTGTGTTGATGTTTTGTGACATAGGGAGGACCTCTATATCAGGAACCATAGGTACCGGGAGGACCTCCAAGCTAGATGTCGACAAGGTAGGGAAGACCTCCTCTTGGACTAATGCTAAGAAAATGGGGAGGACCTCCATGCTAAGTGTGATAATAGGGATGAAATTCACTCTATATTGTGATGGTACAATGAGGGCCTCTGTACTGAATCTAATCATCATGAAATGGATCATAACGGCTTCCGGTTGTGCTGGAAACTGAGAGATTCAACCCATCCAATATTTTGAGCAACTTTGGTCTCAATTCCTATTGATCATTGGTGAGTCCCTGCTCTACAGTATAAGGGATCTGGTGGAATTCACAGGGGGTGGTATGATCCATTGAAGGTATGGAAGACAATGTCCCCTGATGTGCATCCTTCTAAACTTGCACCTGACTTGGGAATCAGGTGATCCGACATGGGGCTAGACGAAAAGGGGTTTAAAACACCTGTTCTTTGGATGCAAGGACTGGTTATTAGTGACATTAACGATTCATGGTAGGAGCCATCCTTTGCAGATCCCGAGTGGTAGTCATAGCCGATATGACCTGGGAATCCCCTACCACCTCGGAATAGGGGAATTAGTCATAATAACATTCTAGGTAGAGGATCTTGAAGTGATTCAATATCGGAGTGGGGAGTGGTGGATCCCTTTGTGGACCTACAGTGTAGTGGTGATAGCGAGGAATAGAAGATTCCTAGTCCTAACAGGCCATATCCCTTGTGGGAATGACACCCTCCTTCCCATGAAATCATATGATGTAATCTATCACCCTCCTCTAAACAATCTCTAAGGGTGAGATAAGGCATGGATGCCCTATAGCTGTAATAATGGCAGAAGTTGTGGAAGTGGTGGAGTTGTGAGAGATAGCCACATTGATGTTCCTTCTACACCTACATCTATGGGAGGAGGGTGATTTGTTTAATATAGATTGGATCCTATTAATAATTAATATTTAGTTATCAATATGGATATCTAGAAAGAAATTCTTGATTCCCTAGTGTCATCCAATCTTCCATGGTTGTAGAGGGAGATCCACGCTCAAAAGGTCATAGACCAAAATTCACAATGATTAACTACCCCATATTATTTTGAATTCCATACTCGGCCCACTATTTTTTTAGAGGGACCTGAAACCAAGTATCTAGATCTAGTTGGATGCTTATATATGGATTTATTGAACTTTAATAGTCCCCATTTTGAGGATAATAGTTTCACATCAGGTTCACCATTTTTGTTTCCGACTCTTTCACTAGGGGGAACCCACCTCACATGTTGTTGTTCACTGGAACGCGTTTTGATGCCCTACATTCCAAATTTTCAATGGTAGGTGGAATTCAACACTTCTTCATATATGTTTTCTACTTGACTGAAATAGGATGATGGGATTTCAGTTCGTCCTTCCATGGATTTCTCCTCAAAATTTGTCTCCTAGTCTAGGTCACCCTTATAGATTAAGATGTTGTTCACAAAAAATGTTGTTGGTGCCATCTCTTTGTAGATGACGGTTAATTATTATACTTCTATCTGGACATTTCCAGGTATTTTGACATATAAGAAACCTTCAATCAATAGACTAATCACATTGGACATCATCAGCATGTCTGGACAATGGAACATTGGTCACCTGTATTCTTCCTTATAATAAGTATTCTCAAGGGATTGAAACCCAAGAATTCCCACATCGATCATGGGGTATCTTATACCCAAGTCATGTATTCCAAGGTATTACTTAGGTATAACTTGTTTATCATGGGGTAACCATAATAGTTCATGATATTAAAATATTTAAAAGATAGAGAGGAATGATCAGAATACCTCATGAAGGTGTATTAGAGAAGTACATCCTTAGGATGGCGTACTTGAACGGTTTACTAGATGGATGGTTCAGAACACCCAATGAGAGAAAAAACAGGATGGCATGTCCCACACATGGAATATATCACAATTTTAAGGGGTGAATTCATAAAAGAGAGGAACCAATGTTTATGGTTGGTTGTTTCTGAATGCCCAATGAGAGAAGACCTGGGATTTTGTGTCATATAAAGGGAATATGTCACACCGTGAAGGGGTATGTACCTAGGAGGGAGGCAACAAGGATTACCATTGGTTGATATTGAACCTTGGGGAAGTGTATTACATACCTTTCTTAGAATACAAGGATCAAAACCCATGGATTTCAAGTGGGGTGGTGTGAGGATTATGCATTTGAACTCCCTATATGGATGACATGATTTCACTGAGATGTGGGAGATCAGATATGAATCAGGATGGGAATGGATAGAGTGATGGTGTAGAATATATGGAATGGTTGAATATGAGAATGTTTTTCTTGAACCCTGGAGGGGATTTCTATGCATCACATGTAGTTGGGAATCAAATTCCACATAGTTCTGAATGGGGGAATGGGGCTTTCACATAGAAGCATCCTAGTGGGCCTAGAGGAGATGAAGTCTCCCAATTGAGAGGTATGATCTTCACATGATATATCCTAATAAATATCAAGATGGATGTGGATGTTGTTCTTGAACCTTAGGGAGGATTCTTACATATCCTAATTTGTTGGGAATCAAATTCCATGTAGTTTTTTATAGTGTGGGGATTACGCATAGAAGCATACCATTAAGCTAGAAATTGGGATTATATTAGGATTTATACACATTATGGAGGTCGATAAGGGTTTCAAAGTCACAAGTGACCTCTAAGACCATGTGATTCATGCTCGGTGTGAGAAACAAGAGGAAACAGTAGACCATATGGTCACATCATGAAGGATGCATCAGTGAGAGATGTTATGGGGATTCCACATTGGAGCTTCTTGAGTCGTTCCACCATAGGTGCATTGCACAGGGTTAGACCAAAATTTAATTCCATGGGTTCAGAATGATGGTGTTGTGCATTTTTATTTCCTACAGTGCGGATGGGGGGAACTCAATCCTCACCCCTTGGGCTTACATAACTGATGCTCACCAACCCTTGGGGGAAGGAATCTACAATTCCATGTTTGAATGTTGTGGGGGAGTGGTTGATTTTTGGGTCCATGTCAGTGTGTCTATACTAAAAATTAAAATCCATAAGTGTTTATATGTGGAAAAGAAAGAGGTAGGGTAATGCAATGGGGGAAACCCCGTGATGGATCAATAAATAACTACATTCAATCCTAGAGGGCCACATGGAAGAGGGTCTCATGAATAAGGGGGGCTCACTGAGAAGTACTGAGTGGAGATTGGGTGATTCATGGAGGAAAATTTCTTTATAAAGGAATGGGATTCATGAAACATGGTTACCCTACCTTGGCATGAAGTTAGGATCTAGAAAGGGAGTTCTTTGTGAATGATTAGTGCTCTGTGAAGCCTTGAGTACCCTGAAGGATCTCCTTCCTTCATGAAAGGCATACACCTTCATGAAAGGCATCCCTATCATAGGAAGGGGTCTTTTGTAACAAGGGAAAGGGGGTTCAGGAAGCTATAGTACCTTAGATGATCCATTTTCTAGTTGGGTTCATGGTTCTCGGGGGCTTCACAAAATGGGAGATTGGAATGTGAAATATCAGGGTAGTCATACCTTTAGAGGGGAATGTGATGGATATTTATAGGCCATGAGAGTTTTGATTCTCAAAGGTGTGATGTAAAGAAAAATGGAGTTCCATGAAAGGGAGGGCCACCTTCAGACTTGTGGAACCATCCTTCAACTACTGAAGCACTATCTTAGAGGGTGTCAGACTCATGATAGTTCCATTTGCATGCCATATGGTTGCGGTGAGGAGGGGTCTCTATAAAGGATCTTCACAAGGCAGACACTTTGGATGATTTTTTTCCATTTTAGCTTGGAATCCCTGACAAAAAGCTGTTTATTTCTTCAAATTATCCCAAGGAATGTATTTCAGTGACAACATTATGATATCTATTTCATGATATTTTATTTCAAATATTATGAAATTTTAATGTATTTTCATCTCAATTTCCCTTCACTAAGGAATTTGTTCATATTATACAGTTAATATCCTTTTATATTGTGTAATTGCATCTCAAAGGATTATATTATAAATATTATTGAATATTTCAGAGATTTTACAATTCTTTTAATGACCCTTCCTTCATACATATTTACTTCATTTAATATAAAAGTTTAAAAGGTTTCCTCATTTTAGTTTCATGCACTGATATATGCTTCGTATTCACCACATATTTTCTTTTTTTTGTTGCATGTACTACCCTTGGAAGTATTTTAAAAGATATTTCATTTAATTATAGGGATTTATGAATTCCTCAAATGTTATACCTTTCATGGGTTTTTAATTATATGGGTAACAATGTTTTAATGGATTTTGTTACCTAAAACCACTTTCATTGAGTTATAATGTTTGAACTTGAACTTGTTTCATCAAATATAACATTATTCCACCCCAAGATTTAATTATTTATCATTTTCTAGGGGTAAATTGGAATTTTATATCAAAAAAGCTTCTATAAATAGTTTTATTCTAAAACATTTTTAGTATTTATAATAATAAATCAAATCCACTCGAATATTCCCTTTTTCTTCAATATCCATATTGTCTCTTCCCACAAATGTTCTCATTTTATTTAGAATCCATATTATATATTATTTCATGTGAATATTTTTTTCCCATATAATGACTTACTGAATAACTCAATAGGGTTGAATTGAGTTTTAAAATTTTTCTTTGAGAAAATACAACCTCCCTCTTTGAAGTATGTAAGTCCAATTTTCATCATTGAAAATATTTGTTGTGGGAAAGTAAAACATACTAAAAAGTAATTTAACACATAGATTTATAGTTTTTTGTGGAATATAAATCTCCTATTCCACTCCACCAATGCTATACTCCAGGAGTATGGTTATTTTCACTAAAGATCCCTTTTATCGGGGGGCCATCTGAGAACAACCAGCTGTCACTTTCTAAAAATTCTAAGAGATTTCAACTAGGATCTCCCTTTACAAGACCTATCTGTGTTCATACACACTCTTATACTGAGTGAAAAAAACGTTGAATGAGATACAAGATTTGGGAAATGTTTGTGGGGTACATCTTCAAGTATAAATTTACAGTATATGAATATTCATCCAATGAAAAGATAAACTTCAAGCATAATTGGGATGATCTTCAGTGAAGCAGATGGAGATAATAATCTTATAACTAGATGTATTTATTTTCAATATGCAAAGATATCTGGTGATATAAAATGAAAACACAACCTTAATTTCTTGTTTTTGTTCTCTTCACATTCTTTGTTTGACACTTTGTGTTGTTTCCAACTATTCTTTATATATTCCATTTTTAAATTGATCACTACATAATTCTAATAGTCGAATGATCCATGCTTCAATCTAGATAAGAAATGATAATAATAGTATGTATCAACTCTTTCCAAATTTTTAATTGTTTTTTTTGATAGTGATGCCATATATTTTCTCACTCTCTAAATTTACATATTCATGGTAAGACTTGTGTAGTCAAATCTTCCCTTAAATAGATAATCTTATTTTTATATACTCAAAAGGTATGAAATGAATTATCAAAAGATTAAAAAATTAATCCTGGCATTCAGAACTATCAAATATTCATAGGATATTGACTAGAAATACTATTTACCATCAGATATCTTTTTGTAAGATAAAGAATCTTGTCTTCATAAGATAATTAGTCTTCATAGAATCATAAGATAATTCACTGGAATATGATAATGTGTTACTGACATATCAGTGAATTTTCTTCAACTTAATTCATCTATCAATATTCTTCTGAGAATAATAAATTACATTCACATTTCATTTCTAACTAGAAGACTTTGAGTGACTTAGGAAAACATCATATGATAAAATTTTATTTTTTCATTTCTATTTTTGAGTAACTAAATATATTCCTCAATATTCATAAGACAAAAATTTTATGTAAGAATAAATACTTGAACACATTGTAGGATGAATATAATCTGAAATACTTAAAAAAATTATTAGAATAAACCTAGGGATATTTTGAATCATCAAAACATATAAAGAGTAGTTGGATTGAAACAATAAACTTTATAACAATCTATCCATTTTTTAAGATCACAAAACCCATGTAATTGAAAAAATAAATAATTTCCAATAAAATATGTTAAATTTTCATAAAGTAATATATTTTTATTTACTTCTGAAAAAATTATTCTCCCCTTTTAAAATAATAAATAATTTTTAAATACAAGTGATATTTCGTATATTACATTTTATTCTCCCCCTATTTTTGATATAAAAAAGAGGTGAAATATGGGAAAAAAATTTTGAACATAGATATCAATTGAAGAAACATTTTTTTGGAATTATGATGAGTTCATAATGAAATATTAAAATATCAATATAAGAAGATAATAAAGATAATGATTTAAAGAAAATTATTATCTTGAAACATAAACTAGATAAATATAAAGTCTTAATAATGATTAACATAACATAAAAAGTATAAGAAAGCAAAGGAAGTAATATTATTCAACTAAAATCATATGGTAAAATTTCATAATCATCCAAAGGAAATGTTGAAGTAAATTGATGCAGATTTTTAAATTCTATAAAAATGTTGGCATAATTCAAATGTATTTAGAATGTCCCAACCATTGGGAATCTAACTTCATGAACTTCAAGAGGGATAAGTATCAACTGTTTTTCTAAAAATAAATTTTGGAAGGTTGTTTCTTGAACAATAGGGGTTGGTCGTGAGGTAACAAAGATAAAGGTAGGGGGAATCATTTATTGTGTCAAAAACATTGCCTAGCGTCATTGAGGATTCTCCAAGACTAGCATGATATTCATGAGAAAACCAGACTGGTGTTGAATGAATATTGTGAGTATGTTGTTGTTCCCTCACTATGTCAAAGTTATCTACAAGACTATAGGGTAGTTCAAAAAAATAGGGAATAATAAATATTTATCTATTGCGATCCTTTTATGATCCCTTGGTTGATCCACTGTTTGATCGAATATTTATTTGAGACATGGAGATGTATATGGAGAACGATCATCAATTTAAGGTCTAGGTAGCCTTAGCCCACACATTTGAAATAGTGAATCTGCACATGAATCAATTATTTTCACCAATTCATTATTTCAATAGTCTAGAATACTTTTAAATCCATTCCACATACTATGAGAGAAATTTAATATAAAATTTTGGAGGTCTCCTTTCTTAGTGCAATGGGTTATTAGGTTTATTAAAAATTCAAAATGATTGTCTAACAACCCTATGATACACACGATCTCTTTTTTCCTTATAAGGTTCTAGTATTTCATAGGATTCTACAAATGAATCAAATTCCATATCATCATCATCTAAAAAAATATTGAGGGTTTTCATCACTTCTTGATGAATAATTTCAATTTTATTTTTGATTTCATCATAGTAATTTTTAAAGGATTCATCCAACCTTCATAAAATAGTGATGATAAATCATATATCCTTATTTAATTGAAAGTATTTTTATTGATATTTTGTAGTCCTTTGATTGATCATAGATCTTAAATCTTGTTTTCATTTATCAATAGCTCTAATATCTTTGTTCATTATAGCTGTCAATCTTCTTACCTCATAAAAAATAGTTCTTGGGATGTTTTGACATATTTCTCTTGTCACAAATTCATATTTAAGAGAATTGGTAGCTATAGTGATAGAGTCTAATACATGAGATAGTTGAAAAACTCTTTATTGTAAATTTCAACTGATTTTGGTTTCAACAACAGGTCTTTCTGAACATTTTTATAAAATGGATTGTATCAATAGTCTAACTTCCAGAATATCATATTTGAAGGACATATGCTCACATAGAATTATTGCATGATGACATGACTTATAAATTTGATCTTTTAGGATCTCTACATCATATGATAGCTTTAAAGGTCTTTGATGAGGCCTTTCATAAACAATACATTATTTTTATAGAAGTTTCTTATTTTTAGTTTCCTGAGGAACAAGGGAGTCTCTTTCCTATTAAACGCCAACACTCTATTCTTGAGATGGTTGATTTTCAACAACATTGGGTATGACGTCATCATGAGGTGATTCTTATGAAGAAGTTCTTATTATTATTTCTTTATGTAAAGACCCGGAAATTCTGTGGAAATTTTTTTCTTAAATTCATGGGATTTTTATGAGTCCGTGAAATTTTATAGAGCTTGTTTCCGAGGCCCAGTGTGCCTAGAATAAATTTATGAAGTTTTGTTCGGGAACTTTCAGTAAACATATAAGCAGGATTTTATATCTTCTAAATCGGTGCTCGGAACTGAAATCCAAGGGAAACATTGAACTCGTAGTGTTGGTGATTTCTTAGTGAGACATTCACCGCAGTTGTGTTCTAACAGGAATGGAAGTTAGATTTTGGGGGTTTTTAGATAAGTTAAATAAAAATAAGAGTGAAGCTTATTTTTATTGTGGTGGTTAAAACATGCAAGTGGAGGTTGGGGGTGGGGGCCACCACACCCTAACATCCCATGGGAGGTTATGGTGGTGGGGCCCACCTGAGCATAACCTCCCTTGGGAGGATAATTGAGGTGGGGGCCACATAGGCTTGTAACTCTTGGAACCCCCACTCGGGCCTGGCCCGAACCTAAAAACCAACCAGGCCCTTAGAACGAAAATGCCAATAACTCACAGACTGAGCGTCCGATTGACGCGCCGTCTATTGCGTTGAGATCCCTATAACGAGGAAAACCTTTGTGATACTTTTTCATGGGACTTTGTGTCAGTTGGAGTATCAACCTATAGCTCATGGAGCGGATTTTCAAGGAGACGAGCGAGCAGAGTACGGAGACTTAGTAGCTGGCTGAGACCTGACGACTGCTGACCTTTCGACTCGGAGTGTTTTGACTAGCCCAGTAGGGGAGCGCCTCTATGTGAGCATGGCAGACCCACAGTGGGGAGCACCTCTATGTGACGCGGCATACCCACAATGGGCAGCTCCACTGTGTGAGCGCAGCAGACCAACGATACTCGACAGGAGGAGTACCACAGCAGTCTAGGAAAGTGGGAAGCGCCTTTGTGTGACGTGGCAGGCCACAGTACTTGATAGAGGATGACTACACCATCAACTGAGATTTCAACAGTTTGACTATGGATGTTACTTGCTACTATCCCAAGAATAAAATTCCTCGTTTGAGCTGAATCAGTGACTTTTTTGTTTACCTCATGATTGAGATGAGTTATTAGATAACTTAGGTATATATATGGGAATATACCTAAGTAAGGGTTATCCGTTGAATTATTACTTTGTGGTTATCCTTGTTAGATATTGTGAGACCTTGAGGGTCTCGGGGTCCCTACTAAGTATCGTTATACTCACCCATACATGGGTTATGCCCGCACCTCGTTGTGTTGGATGCAGACGACGGACAGCGCTAACGGAGGCCAAGAGTTCCAGGACTGGATGGTACCCGGAGGTGGACCTTACGACGAGATGGTACATAGAGGAGTCTGATGGATGTGGAGTGTTGAGGTGGCCATCTGTACCAACCATTCAGGTAGGAACCCCGGAGGATGATCCAAGATCTGCTCTTTACCTTTCATCTTTTTGTCCATTTTCCAGTTTTACTTCTTTCAGTTGTACCTATACTTTACTGTTGGGCTTGTATTTCCGGCCCCTTTACTTTCCAGCACTTCTTCTATATACAATATTGCTTAGTGTTTTGCTTCCAGTTGTGTACTCTGATTGTGTGTGTTTACTTATTATAAAGGAAATGCCTTCCCAGCTTAGGGATTTACGCATTTGGTGCTAGTCGCCAGCCCCTGGCCTATGGAAGGCGGGCTTGGGGTAGTCACGGTATGGGTCCTGAGGATGGGTCATGACAAATTGGTATCAGAAGGAGGTTCTACCGCAGAACTTAGGACTTTGATCTTTCTTTTTTGTGAAGAAATATTTTTAAGGGTACTAAGTGTGGTTTCCAGTTCAAGGAGTCCAGTGTTGGTGTGGGCGGCTGACATATCCATACACCAGGACCCTGACTAATGATCTCTGACTTAGTGCATGAAAACACTAATTGTGTGTGTGTTTTAAAAAGTTTTCTTAAGTTAGCTCAACCAGGTCAGCTCACCAGGTATAGTCTTTTGACCGTGTCGCACATGTTTCTTTCAGGATGCCTCCCCACAAAGCCCCGAGAGTAGTACGTACTAACAGACCACCGAGCGACGAGGATTCGGTGTAGGGCCCCTTTCTAGTTGAGGCACCAGCGGAGGAACCAGCGGTACCACTTCTCGTTGGGCCACCGATGCCACCAGCCCCAGCAGCAGATGGTGCACGCTAGTTGAGTGTGTTGCATGAGCTCCAGCACCAGAGTCCACCCATGTTCTGGGTAGAGACGGTCCCACAGGCGGTTGAGGATTGGCTGGAGGTTGTGGTGAGATTCTTCAGGATGGTAGGGACACCAGAAAATCTCATGGTGATTCTTTCTGCGAGTCTCTTTCAAGAAGCAGTAGGTAGATAGTGGAGCCTGATGCTTCAGGACCACAACGAGGTGACACTAATCTGGAAAGACTTTGAGATCCAGTTCCAGGTAGAGTTTGTACCATCCACTCTTCGGGCAGTGAGAATACAAGAGCTACTGCATCTACAATAGTGTAGCATGACTATAGCACAGTACTCGGCGAGGTTCACCAACCTCTCACGCTACTCCATGGATATGGTACAAGTCCCATTCTTCAGGGCTCGGACCTTCGAGTAGGGGCTCAGGAGAGATATCAGGGCTTTGATGATCTCCCTTAGCATCCCGACACAGGCGGGGATGTTAGAGAGAGACCTCATAGTGGAGAGTTTCCTTGCTGAGCAAACACCAGCAGTGAGACCCACTACTAGTTCACATGAAGCGGAGTCTTCTACAGCTGGAAGTAGACAGATGACGCAGAGGTCCAAGAGGTCCAGACCCATGGGTGGACGACCGCAGGACTCAGGATCAGTTGTTCAGGGAACCCAGGGCAGTGACTTACCTGCCAGGGCCAGGCAGTGTTACTCATGTGGCGGGTAGGGTCACATGGATCGTGAATATCCGACCCACCGTTCAGATTATCAACAGATAGTTGAGTGACCTCCCAGGTAGAGGCAAAGGTTCGATCAAGGTGGTCCGCAGGGCGTAGGTGGACATGGCAGAGGATCTCTTCGAGAAGTAGGTGGTGGACGACGTTTCGAGGTGTTGCCACCACCACCACCAAGAGGTCCACCCCGACCACAGGGAGCGGGTTGACAGGGGAGAACTCAGCTTTAGGTAGCTAAGGTTTACGACCATGGCGCTCCGGAGGTGATTCAAGGTACGATCTGTGTCTACTCCACCTTAGCTGCAGTTCTTATAGACACATGTGTCAGTCACTCTTTCACTTCCACTGCCCTTTTTCGGAGCTCGGAGATTCTGACGGAGTCATTGGCTCGATCCTTACGGCTAGAGACTTCTACGGAAGTAGACTAAACGATTACGCACCAGTTATGGTAGTGTGAGCTTACTCTAGGAAGTTAGAGCTTCGGCTGGGATCTCCTCATAGTGGCATCGAGGCCTTACGATGTCATCTTGGGTATGAACTGGTTATCTACAGTCCATGCTCAGATTGATTTTATTAGGTGAAAAGTGTGATGTGTCCGCATGGATGGGACCAGGTTCACCTTCACCGGTGATATGGAAACCTTTGCAGCATAGGAAAGACATACTTAGAGGATGGTGCAGCCGATCACTCACCAGTTGGATTGCCTTACCCTCGGAGTAGTTGATGTGGAGAGTCCAACTTATTCTGTAGTGGTGGTACAGTATGCAGATGTTTTCCCTGAAGATGTCCCAGGACTACCTCCTCATATAGAGGTGGACTTTTACATTTATCTGTACCCAGGGACGGCACTGATATCTACTCCAGAATATCAGATGGCTCCCGCTGAGCTTCGTGATCTATGAGTAGAGCTAGAGGACTTGTAGGGGAAGGGATTCATCCAGCCCAGTGTTTCTCCCTGGTCAGCCCCGATTCTATTCTCCAAGAAGGCGGATGGGAGCTTGAGGCTCTCTGTTGACTACCGTCACCTGAACCAGGTGACCATGAACAACAAGTACCCACTCCCAAGGATTGACTACCTCTTTGATCAGCTCAAGGGATCATGATGGTTCTTGAAGATAGACCTCAGATCAGGCTATCACCAGCTCAGATTTCGAGACGAGGATATGCAGAAGATGGTCTTCAGGTGTCGGTATAGCCACTACGAGTTCTTGGTTATGCCCTTTGTCATAACCAATGCTACAGCAGTGTTAATGTGTCTCATGAATAGGATATTCTAGCCTTACCTCGATCGCTTTGTCAGGGTCTTCATCGACGAAATTTTGATCTACTCGACTACTGAGGAGGAGCATGCCTAAAATTTTCAGGTAGTACAAGATACAATCCGAGAGCATCAGATTTATGGTAAGCTCTCGAAGTACCAGTTTTGGATTCAAGAGGTTCACTTCTTGGTACATGCCATCTCAGAGGCTGGAGTAGCAGTGGATTTGGAAAAGATTGAGGTGATACTTTCTTGAGATCCACCCAGGAGTGTGAAGGAGGTACATAGTTTCCTATGCTTGGCTGGGTACTATCGGAGATTCATCCCAGGCTTCTCCAGAGTTGTAGCACCACTATCATCCTTGAAAAAGAAGGGGCAAGACTTCGTGTGGTCGAAGAGATGCCAGCAGAGCTTTCAGGAGCTGAGGTAGAAGCTAACTAGTGCCCCTATCCTGAGGATTCCAGAGGAAGGCGTAGGGTACGTAGTTTACTGCGACGCATCAGGGATCAGACTTGGGTGTGTCCTGATGCAGGAGCGAGCAGTGATCGCATATGGTTCTCGGCAGCCAAGATAGCATGAATAGGAATACGCTACCCCTGACTTGGAGTTAGCAGCAGTGGTCTTCAGCTTGAAGATGTGGCGGCACTATATTATGGGTGAACTTTTTACCATGTACTCTGATCACAAGATTATCAGGTATATCTTCTCTCAGAAGGACCTGAAACTGAGACAACGATGATGGCTTGAGTTCTTCCAGGACTATGACTTCGAGATAGTTGGTACTCATGGTAAGGGGATCGTTGTTGCAGATTCCCTCAGTAGGAGGACTGGTATACAACTTCTAAGAGAGGCGACCGAGCATCTGGCTGCCTTACAAATATCCTTTGTGGATAGGTATGGAGAAACCTATCTATAGTCTCTCATAGTCACTCCTCTACTTCTTCAGTGAGTCATGGAGGAACAACGTGGAGACACTGACTGTGAGGCGTGACGTGCTCAGATATCCACAGGTTAGGCACTTGATGGATTTTTTGAAGGTGGGGAGCACATCAATCTCTTCATAGGACGTACCATAGTACCAGTTTCACTTCAAGAGGAAGTTCTAATGTACTTACACACTTCCCCTTTAGTGGTACATCAAGGAGTGTAGAATATGTACTAGGACCTTCGATGACAGCACTGGTGGCCAGGTATGAAGAAGGCGGTAGCAAAGTTTGTCTCACGGTGCCTCACTTGTTAGCAAGTGAGGGTGGAGAACCAGGTACCAGTAGGCTTGGTATAGCCCTTAGAGGTCCTAGAGTGGAAGTGGGATGGGATATCCATGGACTTTTTGACAGGTATTCCATGTACATCCAAGAGTCATGATTTGATATGGGTGATCTTTTACCGACTCACCAAGTTGGACCACTTCCTACCGATCAGAGAGCAGGGTTCAATAGAGATCTTGGGATGCCTCTATGTCCAAGAGATTGTGCATTTTCATGGAGTACCTTCTTCTATTATCTCTGACTGTGACACACGGTTTACTTCCTGGCTATGAAGGGGGTTACTAGAGCCTTTCAGGACATAGCTACGTCTGAGCACCGCCTTCCATCCTCAAACGGATGGCCAGACCGAGAGGACCATTCAGACCCTCAAGGACATGCTCCGTGCATGTGTCCTTGACTTTTGTCGCAGATGGTAGTACCACTTACATTTGGTGGAGTTCACCTACAACAACAGATACCACTCCACCATCGATGTGGCACCCTTTTAGGACTTGTATGGTTAGCCATGCAGATCGCCACCGTGCTGGATAGACCTAGGGGAGTCAGCACTAGTGGGACCAGAGATGGTATGGGCTACCACAGAGAAGGTGCAGATCATCTTGGAGAGGATGAAGACTGCACAGAGCAGACAGAAGTCATATGCTGACAGGAGATGGAGACCTCTAGAGTTCGAGGATGGAGACTACGTCTTCCTACGGGTCTCACCTCGACGAGGTCTACGGAGATTTGGATGAGGCGGAAAGTTATCTCCGAGGTTCATCGGACCTGTCTAGGTTCTAAGCAGAGTAGGTGAGGTGGCTTACCGCTTATCTCTTCCACCTTAGTTGCACTGGGTGCAAGACATCTTCCACGTATCTTAGCTGATGAGATACATGCACAACCCTTCCCACATCATCGACCATAGAGTGTTGGACATCGATGACGGGGAAACTTTCATGGAGGTTCCAGTGGAGATTGAGGATCGATAGGAGTGGCTCCTATGTGGACGGTCGATACCTCTGGTGCACATTCGCTGGTAGCATAGGAACCTCCTCGAGAGAACATGGGATCGAGAGGCTCAGATGCATGCTCAGTATCCACATTTGTTCACTTAGTTAGAGTTATATCTTATGGGGATGTAAAGCCATGAGGTGGGGAGAATGTAAAGACCCAGAAATTCTGTGGAATTTTTTTTCTTAAATTCATGGGATTTTTACAAGTCCGCAAAAGTTTACGGCGCTTGATTCCAAGGCCCGGTGTGCCCTGAATCAATTTCTGAAGTTTAGTTCGGGTACGTTCAGTAAATTTATGAGGGAATTTTATATCTTTTAAACCGGTGCTCGGAACTGAAATCTAAGGGCACCATTGAGCTCACAGTGTCGGTGATTTCTTAGTGAGACCTTCACCGCAGTTGCATTCTAAAGGGAATAGAAGTTAGATTTTGGGGGGTTTTAGTTAAGTTAAATAAAAATAAGAGTGAAACTTATTTTTATTGTGGTGGTTAAATCCTCCATGTGGAGAATGGGGGTGGGAGACACCACACCCTAACCTCCCATGGGAGGTTATGGTGGTGGGGCTCACTCGGGCATAACCTTTCTTGGGAGGATAATTAAGGTGGGGTCCACCTGAGCTTCTAACTCTTGGAACCCCCAATTGAAGTGGAGGAAACCCTTAAAATTAATTTAATTAATTTTTTGCCAACCCTTGAACTTCCCTCATAAGTGTTCCAAACCACACAAACTAATTAATTGCATTAATTAATTAATTTGAATTCTTTTGATTTCTTTCCAACCATTAAAATAATAGATAGTACATTATTGTTTTTGGTCGGAAATTGATTTGGGAGATCATTGAGAGAGAATTTGGAGAACATTGTCCTCTCAATGAAGAACGTGAATAACACCTCTTCATCATCCACCGAAGAATGACAAACTCTTTCTTCGATCTTCGACTGAGCCAAAAGAGAAGTATCTAACCACGAAGAATGCCAACGATGCTTCTTCCTCAGTCTCCTACACTGGACACTTTCTGACGTCAATGAATTGACGCCTGCCATTCCTGTTCTTCCACCATCAAAGAACGACAAGAGAGGAAGGGGTTTGAGTTGATTTTGTACTCGTTTTACGTCGTTCAATTTATAGACTAAGAAATTCCGAATGATACCACCATAACGAGGAGGGCTCAGACCGCACGAATAGGGCACGAACCACCCACTTTGTTGTTATCATTTGTTGATGATGGTGGCGATGCAACACTATTGTCGGAGGAACGAACCGTGGCAAAAGAAACGATGGTCGGCGATGGGATGACCGTGAAAAAAACTGGTGGCACAAGGCCGCCGGGTTGCCAAGAGGGCGCGACACTGTCAGGCTGCATGGAAGGAGAGCCACAGTCAAGGTGGGCCGTGGAGAAGGCGTGCGGCGTCGTCACGCTGTGCGGAGGGCAGCAGGAGTCCGTGACCATTCTGGATCGCGGCGGAGGCAGTGTGGTGCAGTCGCGCTGCATGGAGGAGTAGGAGGCCACAGCCAGGCCGGGCCATGGTGGAGGAGGCGCGGAACTGCTGCGCTGCGTGGAGCAGTGAAGCCACGGCCAGGGAGGACTGCGGCAGAGCAGGTGGAGCAGCTGGCCGCTCGGCCATCAGGGAGGAGCGGGACCCCGTCGGGTCCTGCGTGTGCTGGACCGGCGCCACCTAGTGCTGTTTTTGGATCACACCCAAATGGAAAATCCATTCTAGTATCCAGAGGCACGCAGTTTCCCCTTGGTCGCGGCTAAGGCGGACCCCCGTTGGGTCACCAGGTCGCCAGGCCGACCGGGCCGTCGGGCCGACCGGGCCGACTGGGCCGACCGGGCCGACCGGGCCGACCGGGCTACCGGGCCAACCAGGCCACCGGGCCAACCGGGCCTCCGGGCCAACCGGGCCGCCCCCTCAGGCCGGGCCACCTTCAGGTTGGGCCGCCCCCTCAGACTGGGTCCGACCCCAGTCCAGACTGGGTCGGTCTAACTGGGTCGGACCAGACCCGGACCCGTTTAGTCAGTTTACACCTTTTTGCCCATATCGTGGGCTACAGGTGTCCGATCGACGAACCGCCTACAGCGATGGAAAGCTTAGAGTGTGACGATTCTATTGGAATAATCCACTTGTTTTTTGGACACAAATGGAGTATGATCAGGTTGGTTTGAACCTAAAAACCAATCTGGCCCTTCAAATGAAAATGTCAATAACTCACAGACCAGGCATCCGATTGACGCTCCATCTGTTGCGTTGAGATCTATATGATGAGGCGAACCTTTGTGATACTTTTGTGTGTGACTTCGTGTAAGTTGGAGTATCGAACTATAGCTCGTGGAGCAGATCCTCCCAGAGATGATCGAGCTGAGTATAAAGACTTAGTAGCTGGCTGAGACCTAACGATTGCTAACCTTTTGACTCAGAGTGTTTCGACTAGCCCAGTAGAAGAGCGCCTCTATGTGAGCGTGGTAGACCCACACTGGGGAGTGCCTCTGTGTGACACGGCAGACCCACGATACTCAACCGGAGGAGTACCATAGTAGGCTTCGAGGGGGAGCGCCTCTGTGTGAGGGCGGTAGACCCACGGTGGGGAGCACCTCTGTGTGAGCACAGTAGACTCACGATACATGACAGGAGGACTACCAGAGCAGTCCAGGAAAGTGGGAAGCACATATATGTGATGCGGTAGGCCCACAGTACTCGATAGAGGAGGAGTACACCATCAGCCGAGATTCTGACAGTTTGACTATGGATGTTACTTGCTACTACCCCAAGAATAAAAATCCTGGTTTGAGCTGAGTAAGTGACTTTTGTGTTTACCTCATGATTGAGATGGGTTATTAGATAACATAGATATATGTATGGGCATATACCCAAGAAAGGTTTATCTATTGAATCTTTTATTTTTGGTTATCCTTGTTGGATATTGTGAGACCTTGTGGGTCTCGGGGTCCCTACTGAGTATCGTTGTACTCACCCCTGCACGGGATATGCCCGCACCTCATTGTCTTGAATGCAGATGAGGGACAGTGCTAATGGAGGCTGAGAGCACCAGGACTAGACAGTACATGGAGGTAGACCTTACAACGAGATGGTACACAGAGGTTTCTGACAGACGTGGAGTGCTGAGGTGGCCATCTGTACCTACCATTCAGGTAGGAACCCCAGAGGACGATCCAGGAGCTGCTCTTTACCTTTCATTTGTTTGTCCCTTTTTTAGTTGTACTTTCTTTCAGTTGTACCTGTACTTTAATATTGGGCTTGTATTTCCATCCCCTTTACTTTCCATCACTTCTTCTATATACAGTATTGCTTAGTGTTTTGCTTCCAGATGTCTACTGTGATTGTGTGTGTTTACTTTTTATAAAGGAAATGTCTTCCCAACTTAGGGATTTACGCCTTTGGTGCTATTCGCCATCCCCTGGCCTATGAAAGGTGGGCTTGGGGTAGTCACGGCATGGGTCCTGAGGACAGGTCGTGACACTTCATCCATTCTCTCTATATATTGTGAGTGATAATGAACTAGAAGAGGAGTCAATCTTGACCTTACAGGGATTTTCTTATCCTGATCGATTGAGAACATCTGAGTGATTGCCATGTCTATACTTTCATTTGGATTTTGGATGGGTATAGAGGTAGGAGAAGGAGGAGTTCTCTTATGAACAATATCTTGAGGGCTCATAGGAATACCAATATTAGTCATCTTCTTGTATTAGGAGTTTCATCTCCTTTATCATAGCTTTTTCTACTCTCAGAATGATGAGAATATTCATCCACCACTATCGTTGTCTTATTGAAATTAGAATGCTCCCTTGAATCTGATTATGGTACACTTGAGGCATCGAGAGATAAAGAATCAAATTTATTGAATAAAAATCCTAGTGCAATCCACTCTTTCCTAAAACACTTGCATTTAGGTCCATCAAACCATGATACGATGTTGCATCATTTTCTTTCAAAACAACAGAAGTATTTTGAAAAACTAGGGTATAGATTCTTCGATAAGGGTAGAAATTTAGGGACTTATTTCTCACATGGAACATATATCGTAATATATATCATGCTATATTTTCAATATTTTCTAACATAAATAGATAAATAAATGAAATATTTTGAAAAAAATTTCTCAAACTCACCATTTCATTGAGTGATTCTAGACAGAATGAATTTGATCAACACTTTTCATTCTAGCTCTAAGTTCTTCACTTGCTTCTTCTCAATAAAAATAGTTCCAAAGAGAAATTTTTGTGATTTATGTAGGAGTAAAACCATCCAAGGAAGATAGAGTGGTGTGAAATAATTGGTATCCTTCTTGAGAAACTTTCAAAGATTCATCCTTCTTAACTATTGTTATAGATTCCTCTTTTTGGTTGACGGTTTGAGTGACTCTATATTCATCTTCACCAAAGTGTAAAGTAGTAGAATTGTAGAACTCATTATATTCATTCATAAAAACTATACGGGTTCATGATGTATCAAAAACATATTCCCATACTTGATGATTGAAAACCTTATTATATATCATATATGTTCTATCCAGCCATTTGAAATTGATTGATATTTCACTCAATTTTTTTTGATATCCTATGATGCTTCATCCTACTAGATGAATCACCTTAATCTCCATTTTTCTTCCATTTTTATAGTTTTGATGGATTGGACGGTCTTAATTCTGAGGTAAAAAGGGTTAGAGAAAATAGAAAGAGGGTTCAATGGATTTGAGAGTCATTTTGTGCATAGCATTTATACTCAATCTCCTTTTTTGTTCATGATAATTGAGGGATCACATAGTAATTTTAGAGTAATTACTACTAAATATAAGTGATGTGGCCTATGGTATGTGACCATTACTTGAAATGGAGACACAAAAAAATATTTAAATAAATAAAATAATGTGCCCCATGTATATATGATAAAAATAAAATATAATATTACTTCATAAAATTGAACATACCTTATTATGATTTAATAAAACTAAATCTATCAATAGAAAGGGGTTAAGTAAAAATATCAGCTAATATTTTTTATTTGAAAAAAAAATTAAAAGAGATGTCATCTTTCTATGCATGGTCTCTTAAGAAATGATTTATTATTTCAATGAACTTTGTTCATAAAAGTTTCATTGGATTATTTGATATGTTTATAACAATAGTGTTATCACATCTGATTGGAACATAGTTAAAATTAAATCAACAATACATTAAGGTTTGTTTTGTAATGCCCTGACCCCAGTTACCTAGAGTCGGTGCATTATTACATAACATTGGAATGATCACAAGGAACTCATGTCCCGAAAGACCAATCAGTTTAGTATTATTGGAAACAAGATTCATACATAAGTTCAACTTTACAACTTGAAAATAAATACAACACTAATTTATTCCATTAGAAATATCCAAGCCTCCTATATTAAGCATGCATGTCACTCATAATTAACTTATTTATATCATGGGAAAATGAAACATAAGAAAGGGGTGTGCTCAAATGCTCAGTAAGGGTAAGCAATACAACGAAAGATAACATAAATATTAAGCATGGTGAACAATTGAAAACACATGCCTTTTCCAGTAATAAACATGAACAATTTATGGTAGGAATATGAGTTTAGTAAATAATTCCATAATAAAACATAATCATGGGTATTCTATGAGTCGAATTACCACATGATCCATCAATATTATTTTTATAATGATGGAATGTATAATGACAGACATTCTGAAACATTTTGACAAGGCATCGGCCAAGACGTCTAAAAATGATTAAGGCCTTCTCCAAAACCATATATCAAATTGGGAAAGACCTCGGCCAATTCCACATCTAGTTGTCTCATGAGACCTACTGATGCATTGATGATCTATAGCGGGATCCACCCGTCACTTACTAAGTCCAATACATTCCTCATAAGAAAAGTTTGAAATATAACATAAACATTCGTATTAAAACAAGAAAACGGAATGTCAATACTTTAACCATAAACCATGAATGGCATAAAAATAACACATCCATAATCAAACATATCACAAAACCTTCAATAAAATATGGAATATTTGTATCATAATGAATTGACTTCAAACAAGAATAAAATCCATCAAAGGATGTTGACATAGATGAATCAAAACTATTTGAGAGAAATATCTCTTTATTTTTTTTGAAATAATTTAAAGTTAAATAATTATAAAAGAAAACATTTATTTTAAAAATATTCTTATAAGATTTTAAGGTAATCTTTGATGATGTTATAATGGAGGAGAATAACCGTACCTGCCTTATAGGTTAAAAAAAGACATTCTTACCTTAATTTTGTCGAAAAGGTCGTAAAGTACCTTACCTGGAAAATGACTGAAAGATTCCTTTCAAAACATATAAGTTAAAATAAGGGTATAAATGAAATTAACCCATTTTATAGTAAATAGAAAAAATGTTTTGAAATACATTTTTAAGAAACATGGATGTGGATGATAAAGAGGTCCCAGTAGATACTTACATAAAAACAACCTCAGATAATAAAGAGACTGTATAATTAACCCTTACCTTTTACTTTTCCTTGGTAGAGGGTAGATTAAACATCTTTATAATGGTGAAATAATTGTTATTAAATTATTCAAGAACTATATACATTAATTTGATATCATATATGATCTTCTAATATTGCGTTGTTAATAATATTTTAGTATTATCGTCGTTTTGGGTGTTAACTGATTCGTTTTCCTTTATATTCTTTGTTACATAAGTAATGTTTGTTATGGATAGGATGTATCTTATTCATATTCAGAATGATATTTAGTATTTAAACATTATTTTTAATAATCAAATTAAAATTATTCTTGAATGGATACGATGGGGAATGAGTCTCATCGTGTTTGTGGAGACGGTAATCTGTACGTACGCACGAGTGACAATATCATTATTTTGACATTAAAATAATATATAGTTTGATGTTATATCATATATAAAGAATAATTATAATGTTATATTTATTATTTACATAAATTATAAATCATTATTATACCCATCCAAATAATAATGTATTGAATAACAACTACACCACGACGTGGAGACTGTAATCTGTACGTACGCACGTATGGTGACATGTCATTCATAGGATGGATAGAATAATGAATATGGTTGTACCATATTTATAATACAATAAAAGTATATAGAAGATACTAGAGTTATAATTTTATAAAGGAAACAACGAAGAAATAGGAAGTGGAAGAAGAAATGAACTTGAAAGAGGTGATGAAATATTTACATCTTCTTTGGGTTCTTCATTTTTATTTGATCAAAAGGGCTCCTTAGGATGGTTTTATGACTAAATTAAGGCCTATAGGATTAATGGAGGATAGTTGGGAGGATATTTGGGCAGGGTTTTTTTGAGTCAAATGGTTATTAAGGTGTGAATTTAAGAGAAGGGGAAGTGCCCTTTTATAAGAGGGGTGAGGGGAACCTTAGGAAAAGATTGAAATATTATTTTATAATAAAATCATTTTCGGTTTATAATGGATCAAAAATGAATTATTTAAATTATAAGGTGGTTATGGGTAAAAAACCACTCAACCAATAGGTTTTAGACAGGTTTGGGTCACTATATTAACTTTATCTTCTAGATTTAACTCTTAGTTAAATAGTTTGACATTTACCATGTCTCTTTGTAGTTTTATATTATATTGTTAATAAAATTACTATAAACTTCAAAGAGAACCCCAATTGTTTTATTAATGACATATATAATAGTATTTAATCCCTTTGTCTGAACCTTATATTTTTAGGAATTGAATACCAATTAATAATATAATATTTGTTTTAAAAACTCTTTTATGTCCATTTTGACACTATTTGGTATTTTGTTTTTTCTAAATTCATAACAACATTATTAATTCCAAATAAATTAATTTAATAATATATAACATGTCATATTAACCTATAAAATTAGTATAATTAATAAAAAGTCTCAAATTAAATTTATTTAGGTATTTATAATATCAATTATTTTAATATTTCATTAATAAGGTAATTACTACATCATCATTGTGTCATAAATAAATTAAATTATATAATGTCTAAAAATTGTAAATAAAATACCATTATGTATGAAATATGTTTAAATTTACAATTTATATTTATAGTATAAGAGATAACATATATAACCCGGTGTAAAAAAATTACAAAAAGATATATGCTTATGTCATTTTTGTAATTACTATAACTTAATTAATATAAAGTGTCATTATCACTTACAAGTGGATCCATGGGATCCCAAAATAAACAAAAGGATATATAAGGTCGAAAATGTATCATAAAATAGGGTTATAACATGTTTTAGGGTAATTTAATATTATTATAATATTATTTTTTTACCCTTATTTACCGGATTTACCCTTTAACCATGGTAAATAAAATATTTACCGAAGTAATTATTCAAAATGTCTAAAAATAAAATCTACCTATTTACACTATTTGTACATCATGATTCTAAATATGAAATCCATTTTTCTAAATTCAAAATACATAAGAGGCAGAAATTAATTTAAAATTAATTCTTGTTGTCAAAACAAAATTTGTGTTTTTAAGAAATAATAACTATCAAAATATTTACACTTGTTTATGTCCAGTTTAAATGTGAAATTACGTCCAATTACCAACATTGGATTAAATGGTAAAAATATAATCTAATTATACTTAAAACCCACTCAATATTATAATTTAGCACTATAAATTATTTTGATTAAAAAGGTTGTTTTTAATTAAAATTTAGTATTTTTCACTATTCATCAAAAACTGAATGTTTTCAGAAAAATTCCAAAAATTAACCCTAAGATAATTTAGATATTTCAAACCCAAAAATGAAGTCCAATTTGAAATATAAAATAGATAAAATTTCAAAAAGTTGGTATTACTATTCATAACGGCTAGTTTGATTGGTCGTGATTTGTTAGAATCTCGAAGTTGCGTACAACGCAAGCTATTATATTATTCAAAGGGAAACGTACCATGGATAATTGGGGTGTTACATTATCCCCTCCTTTAAATAATTTAATCCTCAAAATTTATAGAATATTACTACATAAAAAGATTTGGTTGGTTCTTCATCATATGTTCCTCAGGTTCCCACGTTGCCTCTTCCATCTTATAGATTCTCCATATTACTTTTACCAAACGAGTCATCTGGTTTCTCAACACTTGTTCTCTTGTATCAAGAACCTTGATAGGCTCTTCGTAATAAGAGAGATCGGGTTCCAGTTCTAATTCCTTAGAGGTAAGTACATTTGTTAGGCTAGGTATGTATTTTCTCAACAGTGATACGTGGAACACATCATGAACTTTGGAGAGACTTGGCGGCATTTCCAAATGGTAAGCTACAGCCCCAATTCATTCTAGAATTTCGAAAGGTCCGATGTACCTGGGACTCAATTTACCCTTCTTATCGAATCGTACAATTCCCTTCCATGGAGATACCTTAAAGAAAACATGATCTCCAACCTGAAATTCCAAATCATTTCTTTGGTTATCAGTATAGTTCTTCTGCCTACTTTGAGTTTCTTTGATGTGGGTTTGGATTACCTTCACATTTTTCATCGTTTCCTCAATAATTTCTGGGCCTACAAGTTTACCTTCACCAACATCACCCCAACAAGTTGGTGTATGACATCTTTTTCCATATAACGCTTTATATGGTGCCATCTGAATACTTAAATGGAAGCTATTATTATACGAAAATTATACTAGAGGTAAATATTGATCCCACATACCATGAAAGTCAAGTGAGAAATATCTCAACATGTATTCTAAGGTTTTAATAGTCCATTCTGATCATCCATCAGTTTGAGGGTGATAGGTAGTGCTCAAACAAAGTTCAGTATCCATGGATTTCTAAGGACTTTTCTGGAATCTTGATGTAAAACATAGATCGCGATCAGAAACAATCGATAGGGGTACTCCATGAAGTCTTAAAACTTTTTTAATATACATTCTTGCTAAACTTTCAAGTTGTAAATCTTCTCTTATAGCAAGAAAATGTGTTGACTTGGTAAGATGATCAACAATGACCCATATTTCATCATTCCTTATAGGATTCTTGTAGTCCCATGACAAAGTCCATTGTAATATTATCATATTTTCACTCATGTATGGGAAGAGGTTTCATGACTCCTCGGGGTTGTTGCCTTCCAGTTTTCACTTGTTGACTAACCATACATCTTGACATAAAATCAGAAATCTCCCTCTTCATGTTGTCCCACCAAAAATGTTCCTTAAAATCTCTATACATCTTGGTGCTCCCAAGGTGTATGGAGAAATTTGAGCTATGAGCATCATCTAAAAATTCCCTTTTTAGATCAGGTATATCGGGAACACAAAGTCTCTTCCCAAATTTTAAAATTACATCTTCATATACGTAGTCACTCAATCTCCCATTATTCAAAGATTTAATCTTATTTTGAAACACCTCATCATCAGCCTGAGAACTTTTTATCCTATCCAGTAAATATGTTTGGCAACCATTTGAAAAATCATTGATGTTTCACCTTCCATGGTTATTCCTATATCCATTTTTACTAGATCAATGAAAATAGGATCTATTTCAACTCTCATCTGGTTCAAAACTCCACGATCCTTTCTACTAAAAGCATCGACCACCCTATTTCCCTTCCCCGGGTGGTAGTGTATAGTGAAATCATAATCCTTTAGTAGTTCAATTCATCACCTTGCCTCATGTTGAGTAATTTTTGTGAGAAAATATACTTCAAACTCTTGTGATCAGTATAAATCTCACATTTTTCACCATAGAGATAATGTCTTCATATATTCAAAGAAAATATTACAGTTGGAAACTCAAGATCATGAATAGGATAGTTTTGATCATGAATTTTTAGTTGTCATGATACATAGGCAATAACCCTATCATTTTTCATAAGGACACAACCAAGTCCTTTCTTTGAAGCATCAATATAAATAACAAACCCATCATTCACTGATGGTAGAGTCAATATTGAAGCACTGACTAATCTTATCTTCAGTTATTCAAAAAATTCTTCACACTCTTATTTCCAAACAAATCTAACCCCTTTACATGTGAGCTTGGTTAATGGGTTAGCCAATTAGGAAAAATTCTAGGTGAAACGCTGATAATAACCTGCTCAACCAGTAAAACTACATACCTCGGTTATACTCATCAATGCTGGACATTCTTGGATTGCCTTGGTCTTTTAAGTATCGACATATATTCCATCCTTAGAGACAATATGGCCAAGAAAATAAATCTCTTGAAGCTAGAATTCACACTTGCTAAACTTCCCATATAATTCATTTCTTCTATGAGTCTTCAGGATAATGCGCAATTGATTTTCATGATCTTCGTAGATTTTGGATTATACCAAGATATAATCAATAAATACCACTAAAAAGTCATCAAGATATTCCCTGAAAACCCTATTCATTAGATCCATGAACACAGAGGGTGCATTAATCAATCCAAAAGGCATTACTGTAAACTTTTAATTCCCATACCTAGTTTGAAATGTTGTTTTCAGAATGTATTCCTTCTTCACACACAACTGATGATATCCATATCGAAGGTCAATCTTTGAAAAATATTGAGATCCATAAAGTTGGTAAAATAAATCATTATTGAGAGGTAGAGGATAATTGTTCTTTATTGTTATAGCATTGATCTCCCTGTAGTCAATGCACAACCTCATAGATCCATCTTTATTCTTAACAAAAAGAACATGGGCTCCCCATGGAGAAACAATAGGGAAAATAAATCCCTTATTACTCAATTCCTCTAGTAGTTTCTTTAGTTCCACTAATTCCACAGTGTCCATTCTATAAGGGGTCTTTGATATGGGCCTTGAACTAGGAATTAAATCAATGGAAAACTCAGTTTATCATTCTGGAAGATGTCCAGGTAAATCTTCTGAAAACACATCAACATATTCTTTCACAATAGGTACATCCTCTATTTGAACATTATTTTCCTCACCCACAGTTATTTCATTTTATTCCTCTCCAATAATTGAATTTAGTTGAGCTACTGAGGGTAGATCTTGATAAGAATGAGGTGGTGATTTTTCTTCTCTAAAGATAAGGTGTTCTTTATCATCATCATCAAAAATCATATCCTCATTCTTATTACAACAAATTTTTGCATCATGGTCTGAAATCCAATCCATACCGAGGATTATATCAAATTCAATCATGGGTATGATGATGAGATCGGCAGATAAAGAACATTTATATGCCCTAATGAGAACTGATTCACAAAACTTTGTAGCAATGATACTTCCCTTATGATATTCGAATGACAACTCCCTTGTTAAATAAAATTGGAAATATCTAATTTTCATATAAAACTGGGAAGATATGAAACAATGTGATGATCCAGAATCAAATAAATCATTGGATAAACTTAAGGAAACTATTAAATTACCTACCACCGCATCTTTCGGAGCTTCAACCTTAACAGTAGTGATCTCATAAGCTTGGACTTGATCCCTTGGCCTTTTCTGAGGTAAGTTTCCCTAACACTTTGTTCATTCATTTTCATAATGTATCATCTCCATGAAATTGCAGAATTGAACATTGGTAGCATCTTTCTTTCCCTTACAATCACCATCAAAATGGTATTTCTGTCCACATTTGTATCATACTTATTTTACTTTTAGATAGGCACTAGGGTGATTCCTTCTACAATTATCATAGGGTGGAAATTCAATTCTTCCCTTCTTCCCTGTTTCTTTATTTACATTCCTAGAGTGTTCAGCAGATCTCTTCTTCTCTTTCTTTTCTTTAAAGTCATAAGACTTAGATAATTCCTTTTCTGTCTTGATAGCAAACGAGACAATATCTTCATCTGATGAGAAGGACTGTGATACTAATTCTCAATGGAGAAATGGTTTTAACCCATCAAAGAAATTTTCAATCATAATTCTTGGGTCACGTATATAATCTGTAACATGCCTTTATAACCTTGTAAAGTTAGCTTCATACTTTGCAGTAGTATCATCCACTTTTTGCCTTAGACTTAGAAATTTCCTTTCCATATCCGCTCAATGGTCATGAGGAAAGTACTTTTATAAGAAAATATCTTTAAAATCCCTCCATTTTAAATTTTATACTTCATAATCTTCCTTCGTGTTTTGAATCAACGACCACTATTGATCATCATCTCTAGTGAGGCAGTAATCTTCCATGACAACGTTTTCCATTTTGCTACTTTCTAAGGCATGAAATATTTTCTCTAAGGAATTTATCCATTGTTCAGCTACTAATGGATTTTTACTCCCATTTAATGTTGGTGATTGTTTCCTCATGAAGCGGTCTAACATTGATCCTCTGCATTGTGGATCAGGATGCTCCATACGGGTAAGGTTATTATTCATAACCAATGGGAGTTGTCCTAGTATGGTGATAAGCTGATCAACACCAGTTGCATAACTATCTCTGCTATAATTATCTTAAGTAGGAGGTAAATACCTACATGGATTGCATGCATTGGTATGGTTTCCATTCCTTCCACTAGGCTCCATTTCTAAACAATGGCATAGACTAGATTAGTTTATGAGTTGAATTACATAATTCCATACTTGTAAAACACTTAACATAAACTAAACAGTTTATGGATATAATCCATAATCATAAAAATGTTTTCATTAAGTAATTATATACTCAAAAACCCTTCATGATGGTTTTTAAAGAAAATGAGAATTATCCTAAGCATATCCCTCGAGTGTTTTGTAACCAAGAGTGTAGCAAGGCCCATTGTCGTGCACCCTTTCCCGTTCGAGTCTAGATCAAAGTGGTGTTTTCTGGTTTTACCCCTAGGTACATTTGTGCTAGTGCCGCCTCTACCTGCTCGTATCCAGATGGGGATATACATCTTGGAAAACTCACAAAATCTCTATAGTAGAAAAATTCTATAAAGTTCTTCTATTCTAATACTCAAAGTCTATCTTAGGGCTATGTTCTCTAATCAGAGTTTATCTAAATCTAGTTTCCAAGGTTTGTACTAACCTCCCTCTGATACCAACTACAACGCCCCAAACCTAGTTACCCAGAGTTGGTGAATTATTACATAACATTGGATGATCACAAGGAAATCATGTCCTGAAAGACAGATAATTTTAGTATTATTGGAGTCAGTATTCATACATAAGTTCAACATTACAACTGGAAAAGAAATACAACACTAATTTATTCCATTAGAAACATCCAATCCTCCTAGATTAATCCATCAAGTCACTCATAATTAACTTCTTCATATCCTTGGAAAATGAAACATAAGAAAGGGGAAAGATCAAATGCTCGGTAAGGGTAAGAAATACAGTAGAAGATAACATAAATATTAAGCATGGTGAATAATTGAAAACACATGAAAAGGTTGAAATATAACATAAACATTCGTAATAAAACTAGCATACAAAATGTCAATACTTTAACCATAAACCATGAATATTATAAAAATAAAACATCCACAGTCAAACATATCACAAAACCTTCAATACAATATGGAAGATTTGTATCATAATGAATTGACTTCAAACAAGTATAAAATCCATCAAAGGATGTTGACATAGAAGAAATCAAAACTATTTGAGAGAAATATCTCTCTTTTTTTTGAAATCAATTAACGTTACATAATTATAATAGAAAAATTTTATTTTAAAAATATTCTTATAATATTGTAAGGGATGCTTTGAAAATGTTATAATGGCAGAGAATAACACCACCCATCATATAAGTAAAACATATATTCTTACCTTAATTTTGTCCAAAAGGTCGTAAAGTACCTTATTTGGAAAACGACTGAAAGATTCCTTTCAAAACATATAAGTTAAAATAAGGGTATAAATTAATTTAACCCATTATCTAGTAAATAGTAAAAATGTTTTGAAATACATTTTTAAGAAATATGGATGTGGATTATAAATAGGTCTTATAGATACTTACATAAAAACAACCTCAGATAATAAAGAGATTGGAAAATTAACCCTTACCTTGTACTTTTCCTTGGTAGATGGTAGGTTAACCTCCTATATAATGGTGAAATAATTGTTATTAAATTATTCAAGAACTATATACATTAATATGATACATATATGACCTTTTAATATTGCTTTGTTAATAATATTTTAGTATTATCGTCATTTCGGGTGTTAACTGATTCGTTTTCCTTTATTTGATTTCTTATGTAAGTAATGTTTGTTATGGATAGGATGTGTATTATTAATATTAATAATGATATTAAGTCTTTATACATTATTTTTAATCATCAAATGAAAATTAGTCTTGAATGGATACGATGGGGAATGAATCTCATCGTGTTCGTGGAGACGGTAATCCGTACGTACGCACGAGCGACAATCATTCTTTTGATATTAAAATAATATATAATTGGATGGTATATAATATATAGATAATCATTATCATATTATTTTTATTATTATATCAATTATACATCATTATTATACCTATCCAAATAATAATGTATTGAATAACAACTACACCACGGCGTGGAGACGGTAAGCCGTACGTACGCACGTATGATGACATGTCATTCAAAGAATGTATAGAATAATGAATATGGTTGTACCATATTTATAATAATATCATAGTATATAGAAGATACTGGAGTTATTATTTTATAATGGAAACAACAAATAAAGAGGAATTTGAAGAAGAAAGAAACATGAAAGAGGTGATGAAATATTTACCTCTTCTTCGGGTTATTCCTTTTGATTTGATCAAAAGGGCTCCTTAGGCTGGATTTCTGACTAAAGTAAGGCCTCTAGGATAAAGGGAGGATAGTTGGAAGGATATTTGGGTAGGTTTTTTCTAATACAAATGGCTTTTAAGGTGTGAATTTGTGATAAGGGGAAGTTCCCTTTTATAAGAGGGGTGAGGGGAACCTTTGGAAAATATTGAAATATTATTTTATAATAAAATAATTTTCGGTTTCTAATGGCTCAAAAATTAATTATTTAAATTATAAGGTTGGGATGGTTCAAAAACCACTCAACCAATAGGTTTTAGATAGGTTTGGGTCACTATATTTACCTTATCTTCTAGATTTAACTCTTAGTTAAATAGTTTGACATTTACCATGTCTCTTTGTATTTTTATATTATATGGTTAATAAAATTACTATAAACTTATAAGAGATCCCCATGTGGTTCATTAATGAAATATATAATATTAATTACTTCTTTTGGCCGAAACATATATTTTTAGGAATATAATACCAATTAATAATATAATATTTTTTTTAAAAACTCTATTATGTCCATTTTGACACTATTTGGTATTTTGTTTTTACAAAATTCATAAAAACATTATTACTTCGAAAAAAAATCATTTAATAAACTATAACATTTCATATTAACCTATAAAATTAATATAATTCATAAAAAGTCTCAAATTATATTTATTTGTGTATTTATAATATCAATTATTTTAATATTTCATTAATAAGGTAATTATTGCATCATCATTGTGTCATAAATAAATTAAATTATATAATTTATAAAAATTATAAATAAAATAACATTATGTATGAAATATTTTTATCTTTCTAATTAATATTTATAGTCTAAGATATAACATATATAACCCTATGTAAAAATTGTTTTACTAAAAGATATATGCTTATGACATTTTTGTATTTACTTTAACTTAATTAATATAAAGTGTCATTATCACTTACAAGTGGCTCCATGGGGTCCCAAAAATTTACCCAAGTATTCCCATGGTCAGACATGTATCAGAAAATAGGGTTAATACATGTGTTAGGGTAATTTAATATTATTATAATATTTCTTTTTTACCCTTATTTACCGGATTTTCCCTTTAACCATGGTAAATAAAATATTTCTCAAAGTAATAATTCAAAATGTCTAAAAATAAAAGTTACCTATTTACACAATTTAGACCTCATGATTCTAAATATGGAATCCATTTTTCTAAATTCAAAAAACATAAGTGGTAGAAATTATTTTAAAATTAATTCCCGTTGTCAAAACAAAAAACATGTTTTTAAGAAATAATAACTATCAAAAGATTGACACTTGCTTATGTCCAGTTTAAATGTGAAATTACGTCCAATGACCAACATTGGATTAAATAGTAAAAATATAATCTAATTATACTTAAAAACCACTCAATACTATAATTTATCACTATAAATTATTTTCATTAAAAAAGTTGTTTTTAATTAAAATTTAGTATTTTTCACTATTCATCAAAGACTGAATGTTTTTAGAAAAATACCAAGAATTCACCCTAAGCTAATTTTGATATTACAAACCCAAAAATAGAGTCCACTTTGAAAGATAAAATTTATAAAATTTCAAAAGGTGTTTATTACTATTCATTACAACTAGTTTGATTTGTCACGATATGTTAGAATCTCGAAGTTGCGTACAACGCAAGATATTGCATTATTCAAAGGGAAACATATCCTGGAAGCTTGGGGTGTTACATGTTTCATCTACAACACCTATGCAAAAAAAACATCCTATATAAATATATTCAGATTTAGCAGTTTCTAGTGATAGAGAATGTTTCTTTTTTCTCCACCAAGACACAAGAGATTTACCAAGACAATGATAGGTTCTTGAGGTGCTTTTTCTAACTAATCTAAATCCATAAAAATCATTATCTGAGTAATAAATTAAATTAAAATCAAAGGTTTTTTTAAAATAAAATAAAGAGTTACAATTTATTTTAAGTATCTTGAAATTATTTTCATAGTATTTAAATGTGATTCTTATAGATTTGATTGAAATATTGCACAATGAAATTTTCAAAACATAATGTCTGGTATACTTTTAGTAAGGTACAAAAAAATTCCAATGATTCCTCTATACAACTTGTTGTCAACTGGTTTTCCAGTGTCATCTGAGTTAAGTTTGATATTTTAACTCATAGAAGTTGAGTAGGTCTTATTATATTTCAGGTCCAAACTTCTTAGGTAAGTCAAGTATGTATTTTTTTTAATTTAAAATATCTCAATAATCTTTTTGATAATTTGAAATCCTAGAAAATATTTTAATTCTCCCATAAAGATCATTTAAAATTATTTTTACATATGTCTTGAAAAAATATTGAAATGTTTTTGATTTTTTGATATGAAAATAACATTATCTACTTATATTTATACCAGTAAAATATAAAAAAAATATGTTTTCTTAAATAATATAGGATCTATTGTTCCTACTGTAAAACCATTTGATAGGATAAAAGAACTTAATCTTTCATACCCCGCCAATAGAGCTTGTTTATATCTATATAATGACTTGGTAAGTTTAAATATATAATTTTTAAAATGAGGATCTTCAAAACCAAGAGGTTGTTCTACATAAACTTCCTCCATTAGAAAAATGTTTTAAAAGGTATATTTTATATCCATTTTATATAATTTAAAATTCATACATGATGCATAATCTATACAGATTATAATAGCCTCTAATCTAGATAAAGGGGAAATGTTTATTCATAATATATTCTTTCTTCTTGATTATATCCTTTGGAAACCAATCTAGCTTTATTTGTAGTTATTAAATTGTGGTTATATTTTTTGTTTCTAAAAACCTATTTTGTTCTGATGATAGGATAGTTTGAGGGTCTTTCAACTAGTTCCCAAACATTATTTCATTTAAATTTATTTATCTCTTCCTATATTTCTATGAACCAACTTTCATCATATAAATATTCTACTATGGATTTAGGTTCTCATTGGGATAAATGGTAGATAATTCTATTAAATTTCCTACATCTATTATAGTTCATACTCTTTCATCTAGGTTTCCAATAATTGTTTCTAAAGGATGGTCTTTAAAGATTCTAGGTGTTCTAGGAAACACATTTTTTGGTTCGCTAGAGACTATTATTATTGGATTTGTTTTAAGTAAATAAAGTTCCAAATCATTATCCTTATTATCTTAAAATAAAGTTTTAGGTATCGTATTTTTTACTGAATTGTTATTATCTTCAATTGGAGTCATTTTGTGACTGAAAGGACCACTTTCATCAAATTTCATGTGAGATTATTCTTAAAAAATCCTTGAACTTTTATTGAAAACTGTATAATAATTGTAATTAGTAGAACAGACTATGAAGATACCTTAATATTCCTTTGGATCAAACATCCCAAGAGTATCATTGGGTTTCAAGATGTAAACCTTACATAAAAATACTTTAAAGTATCCCACCATGGGTTTTATATTATTCCACAACTTAGAGGGTATTTTCTATAAAATATTTTTTGTCAATACTATGTTAATGATATAAAATGTTGTGTTAATAGGTTAATTACATAAATAAGTGGTCATGTTATATTCACATAACATATTCCTTGCAATATCTTACAGATCCATATTTCTCCTTTTGAAAACACTATTCTATTGAGATGTTCTAGGGGAATAGATTATATTTTTAATTACTTTATTATAGTAATATGAATTAAATTCAATATTCTCAAACTCACCTCCATGATCACTTCTCAAATAAATTATTTTTACATATTTTTCATTTTTTACAAGTTTACATAAATTAATAAAAATAGAACAGGCTTTACATTTTTAAATTAAAAATTTAACCCATGTAAATATCAAAAAATGATCAACTAACACAAAAAATGAATCACCAGTAATACTTTCAGTTCTAGTAGGTCTGAAAAAATCCATATGGATAAGATCAAGAGGTTTAGAAGTGGAAGCTTATTTAATTGGTTTGAAATATGACTTATGTTGCTTGCCCATTTTTCATGATTCAAATAGTTTCTTTGTGTCCAATTTAATATCATGAAAGTCATAAATAAAATTATTTTTAGAAAAAAATCCCAAGTATTTAAAATTGTAATTCCCAAGCCTTCTATGTAAAATCCACGATTAGTCAACTGTAGCATTTGAGCTATTTAAATTTTTTAAAAAAAAATTAAGATTTAATGTGTTAACATTGTCTATTTTGGGTTCTTTGAACTTGAGACTTTTATATTTAAAAAATAATCATGAATTATTTAAAAAATCTACAGAATATCCATCATCATAAAGATGAGAAATACTTTTAAGTTTTTCTTAAATCCTTTAACATAAAGTACGTTATTGATAAGGATAGACAATTGATTTCCAACAGATATAATGAAACATTTATTTCCATTTTAATTATCTCAAAATGTAACATATAATACATCTAATTTGGATAATGAATGAAAATTGGAGTTGTATACTCTCATATTCCTTGAACATCCACTATCTATGAACCATTCTGAATTATTTTTCATATACCCAATTTCCTCATAAGATTTTTTGATAAATCATATGTTGAAATTTTTATTTGCAGCTTTAACTTTTGATTCTAATGACATTCATCCTCTAGAATCTTAAAAATAAATCATGGTATCTTTCATATCTTTTGTATATTTATTATATCTAGTTTTTTTTAGTAATTCATTTTTGACTTCTTACCATATTTTATTTTCAAATAGTCTAGCTTAATTTGTCCTATCTTTTCTAATTTTTAGAATCTCTCTTATTTACAGTTTTCACCATGATTTCTATTCTCATTAACAATTCTTCTAATTACTCTTCTCTTATTATAGAATTTTTTTAACTTTCATGAAAATTGAGCAATCTCGTCATTTGATTCAATATTTCTTGAGGATTATTCCTCTCCATATTCTTTAGAAACTTATGTATTTATTATTTTTCTATCACCTTCTAAAGTAGAGACTTTGAAGGTAGAATTTTCCTTTTTGATCATGTTGGGATTATCATCCTTAGTTTTCATTTCATCCTTATACATCATGAGAGTTGTGATAAGGTCATTTATTTTGAATTTCTTTACTTATATAGATTGTTTGATGCTAGAAGAGATTCCACTCCATTTAGGTGGTAATAATCTAATGACATTCAATGCTTATTTTTTCTTAGTGATTGGAATTCCTAGGGAAGTAATGTTACTCATGAATTTAGTGAGCCCTCCATTTAGTTAAGTAATACTATATCCTTCATCAATTTTTAATGTATCAAATATAATCTTGGATGTATCATATCTGAGAGTTTTCATGTTTCCAGTGCCTTCAAATTCTACTGCAATTGATGTCCATATTCATGTGATGTCTGACATTGAATGATTTTGTTGAGTTCATCTGGTCCTAGCCTGCAGATGGTAGAATTCATAGCTCTAGAGTTTATATCATAATTTTCTTCACTTGTAGGATCCCATGTTTTAGGTTTTGACTTAGGAATTTTTTACAACGAAACAACATTGAGATAATCTTTCATTCTAAGATTATTTAGATAAATGATCATATGATATTTCCAAAAACTATTGTTTTCATATTTCAAGTATGGATCTATAACCATTGACATTCCTTCTTTTTTTAACATCCATAGAATCAATTTGATTAAATATATTTCAACTTAAAACTTTTATAGTTTTGAACTCAAGAGTCATAATCTCTAATACCAATTATTTTCCTAGATAATGACATACTGAATAACTCAAGAGGGGGGTGGATTGAGTTATTAAAATTTTCCTCGAGAAAATATAACCTTTATCTTCGAAGATTGTACATTCAATATTCTTCCTTGTGAGTATGTGTAGTGGAAATGTAAAACATGTTGAAAGGAAATTTAACATAGATATTTGTAGTGGTTTAGGGAATAAAAAACCCCAATTCCACTCCACCAACACTCTACTCCATGATCTTTGTGATTTTCACTAAATATCCTTTTTATTGGGGGATCCTAGCAGAGTACAAGAATCTTTCAATTAGAAAAAATATATAAGAGATTTCAAAAAGTATATCACTTTAAAAGACCTATCCACGATATTACAAAAAATCACACTGAGTGAAAATAAATTATAATGAGATGAAATATTTGAGAAATTTTTTTAGTACACAGTTTCAAGAAGTAATTGACAGTAGATGAAGATTCATCCTGAGAAAGGATAAGATTCCAGAATAGATCAAGATGATATTTAGTTCAAATGATAGATAAGTTAAACATAACACTATATGTATTTATTTTAAATATGTACAGGTCTTCGGTTTTAGATAAGGGTAACAAAACCTTACTTGATTCTTTTTGTTCTCTTCTCATTCCTCATTCGACATTTTTTGTTGTTACTAACTATTCCTTAAATGTGCTATATTTAATAGGAGGAAAGAAGAATTATAACAGTAAAAGGATCCATGTATCTATCCTAATAAGATATGCTAATCAGAGTATGTATCTTCTCTTTCCAAATGTGAAATTGTTTTTGTGTCCGTGATGTCATAGATTTTCTTGTTTTCTAAATTTTCCTATTCATGGTAAGACTTGTGTAGTATTATATTTCCTTAAATATATAATCTTCATTCCATGTACTCAAAATATATTAAATGACTTATCAAGATATTATTAAATTATTCATGAAATTCTTCACTATCATATCTTTATAGGATCTATGTTGAACAAACTCTTCACCATTGGATATCTTTTCATAATATAATGAAGCTTTTATTTGAAATATAATTAGTATTCAATGAATCATAATATAATTCACCGATGTAAGATAAAGTGTTATTGAAATAGAATTAACTTTTATTCAACTTATTATGGTTATAAATATTATTCTCAAATGAATAACTTCCTTTCAAATTTCATTTCTGACTAGAAGTCTTTGAGTGACTTAGTCAAACATCATAAGATAAAATGCTACATTTTCATTTCTGTTTCTGAGTTAGTAAAGTTGTTCCTTAATATTCATAAGACAAAATTCTTTTGTAAGAATAAATACTTGAATATATAGTATGGTCAATATAATATGAAACACTTAACAAACTTCATATAATAAATATAGGTTTTTTGTGAATCCTCAGAACATATAAAGTGGAGATGAATTTAAAAAATAAATTTTACAAAAAATATTATGTTTCCCATTATCCATTTTTAAATGTAAGACTTATTATCCCACATGCATTGTATATTTTAAAAAAATGTATTTTTTAAAATTAATAATGATTTTCACTACTTTCATGATCATATACATTATGTTCCACTAAACCATTAGATCTTTAACTAGACTCTATTTTTTAGATTTATTTTGAAACAATTTTTGAAAATGGCTCTAATATAAAACCCTTGAAATTATCTTTTAAATGTGACCCATGATATCATATTTTTACGATAATGTTATAAATTTTTTATAGAATCTATTTCTTAAATTTTTCCTTGTGAACACATTATTTTATTGAAGCATCCTTTCCATTTTTTAAAATTGTTACTAAATAAATTTTATTATTAATTACATTATAAGGAAAAGGAGTATTTCCTTTTATTTTTTGGTTGATTTATCCAATGATCATAAAGAGGTGTTTTTAATATTTTTTAACATCTTTGAGGATCATTTTGTTACACTAAATATATGATCTAATTAATCCATCAAAATACTTTCTCTGGATGGCTGATAGTCATATTATACCATTTATTAACTACGTAAAGTATTGATATCATGTATGTTAATTATTCCAATAATGATGTTTATTTATTACAAAAAAAAAGTTTATTATGCATTGTATTGTTACTCATTTATTTAATATGGTGAATATTATACTAATTATGTGACATGGGGCATGAAATATTCCCTTGATTCATCGGTATATCTCATAAGGAATGATATATTGGGTATTCGGTGTATGAATTGCCTATTTATGTGTGATGTCTTGGAATAAGCACTTGATGGTAAGATTATGATATCTGACATTATACATTCTATCAATATGAAACTAGTTATTTCTATTAATGTGATTATTTATTATATTATTTCATCCAAGGATATATTCCCTTTTCATGATATTAGTAATATGGAACATTTTATTATTGATTATCTCTGCCATATTTTTTTATTCCATGGTTACTATATGATATCTTTTGACGTATGTTATCCCATACTGAGCATCAGGGCTCAAACTATTATTCTGATTCTTATTTGTAGGGTACCTAGAAGTGATCAATGATTTATTTCATGGATAAACTATAACAAATAATAAATTTATCCATGGAATTTTAAGTTGTAGTTCTTGTTTGGAATGTAATTTTAAAATTGACTATGTATACCTTCTCTTGTGCCTACTATACTATGTGTTCCACTATGATGTGATCCCTTGTATCTATAACAATGTAATAAAGTAACCAATGACTTTAGATTACTAGATTTTCCATTTTTATAATTTTTATCAAGGAAATTTTAAAACAAACCTTAGGAAAAATATTTGGGAAAATGTGGATTATATAATATAACTCTATGAATGTCTCTAGGGATTAGTCTAAATAAAGAATAACATCTAGAAACTTTTGTAATGTGACCATTTTAGAGTTTCCTAGTAATATAATCCATTTTATAGAAAAAAATGTTGATTCAAGCTCTGATATAAATTAACATAGGTTTAATAACCCTAGAAAGGTTGATTGGGTACTGACTCAGTCTTTATATCATGAAAAAAATGAATCTTAATCACAAACCTTATTTGGAATTCACAATGGATATTATTTAGTTTATTCACATGATATCTATAAACCAATATTCTAGAATTCAAAATATTTTTATGATTTGAAGATATTATCGATGTCACTATATCATAATATCCATTGATAGTTGTTGTATAAATTTTCAAGTTATGTTATGTGTTGCACCAAACACTGAATTATATAATATAATTCATCATTTCATACAAGAATTAACCTAATACACGAAAATACAAACACCCATAACTAATGTAGGAATTCCCATTATTGGAATGTTGATTAAGTCAATGATATGGCCCAGGAGATGAGTAGATTATAACTATATTGGGGGAGGTGATTGAGGTTATTACTAATAACCTTACCCATATGGAGAAACCTACAAAACCCTAACATTGTACAATAATGTTCAATAGATTTATGTGAAAATAAACTACATCATTTAATGGAAATACTCTTCTATTAGTACTTGAAAAATGTATTAAGTCCCTAGAGAAGAACCTTCTTGATATTGGAAGTATCAAAATGAAAAAAAAGTTATCATGTTAGTTTATCATCCAAATGGTGATGTTCATTAATAGTGGTCATTGATTCAAAACACTAAGGTGGTGGTGGAGATACAGAGAAATGAATACAAGTATTTAAATAAGATATTCATTGAAAAATTTCTTTCCTCGTGAAAAAAAATCTAATATTGAAATTAAATTCTTCTGTATAATGAAAAAGGAAGTAAAAAATGTCACTGAATATTAAGGTAACTTTACATTTTTAACAACTCTTGTTGTGGATTACATACCAAATAAATGAATTAATAGAAATTTCATATTTTATAGTATAAATATTAGTTTCAAATGGGAATTAGTCTCTTATGAATTTTTGGTATATGAGGATATAGTATCAAGTTTCATCAATGTAGATAATTAAATATCAATGTATTTTGTTTTATAGGTAAAATAAAAAAAGGAGAAGGTGGTTGAGAACTCTGTAAAACTAAATAAAACAAAAGGAAAGATTTTATGGGAGGAATTTATAACATGACATAGTTGAGGAAAGAAACATAGTGAAATGTTCTTAAAGGGAATGTGAGTTTTCTTCAAGTGTGGAAAGACAAGGCATAAAACTCATGAATGAAATGTTGAGAGACATGTTTCCAATGTCTAATACTTCCACTATAAATATATGTTGTACTATTAAAACTAATACACCAATTTGAAAGTGAATTTACCTGAAAAGGCCAATAGATCATGGGGATGATTATGAAATCATTCCATCATAATTTAAAATCCCGAATGATTTTATAGTATGAATTTTCATCATAAAGTAAATTTCAGTTAATTATTTAATTGATTTATAATATACCCACTCATTTATATCTTACATATTTATATATAAATTTAAATCATCATATAATACTCTATGTAAATTGTTTTCAAACAATGAACACCATGAGGATCTTATTGAAACAAGGATATTCTATAGTTTCATATATGATTATCATTCCTATTGTTGAATTTAAAATAATACTAAATATGGAATTATTTTAAAAGTATAATACATAAATTAACTACCGAGATAATGAGAATACTATTTTTAAAGGGGGGATAGAATACCTTGTTTTAAGGGAGAGACATCATTTCCTAAATCATTTATGGATTCACCTCCAGTATCTCATCTAAATGAAATTAAAGGAGAATAGGGGTAAAAACAATATTTTTTGATGGTAAATACATCCTAATTATTGAGGATGTTCCAATTATTCAATAGTACATTGATGTATTTCTAGATGAATTACCAAGACATCCATATGAGTGTGAAGTTGAGAATTTTATGTTAGACTTGGTTCCCTAGAACTGACAACTTTATTACTTTTGATTTGTTTTATATTCATTTATTTGAATATTAATACCTTCTAAAATATTGATTGAACTTATAAATGAAATTAATGTGATAATGTAATATAATATATGCCCCCATTGAAAATGTCATATAAGTTTATATCTATAATGAGAATATTGATGTTCCATGTCGATATTCAAAAATATTGTTCAATAATTGAATAACATTAAATGATGGGTCACATAGTAGGTTGACTGTCAGGTTTGGGTACTTGTAAGAAGATGAGGATTTATCTCAAAAAAATTTCACTTATAATCACCATGATAAGATATTATGAGAACAAACCTATTTGTTGGTATTTTTCATGTTTATGTGTCATTAGATACTCTAATATGTGAGTATAAATAATATTCCTTGTACTGTAATATTATTATTAATGAATTTCATGACTTATGAACTTTTATGTATTGTCATCAACAAAATAAAATAGTACATTGGGAAGTGGGATATGTTCGGTGCATCACTAATAACGTGTTATTATTTAATAAGTGAAGGAAGGATTTTCTCCTTATATAATTATAGTTTTTTATATCTTTTCCCTTTGATGGAAATGGAAAAATCACAAAAAATCAATTTTCATGGTGTAAAAAAAGTTTTTTTATGATAGTGATAGAAATACATATCAACCATATAGTTTGATGACATGTGTGTAAAACCTATGTGATAAGATATAGCGATAAAGGGATTATACTAGGTAGCAAGTATTCATTATAATGAAATATATTATTCCTCTATTGGTTTCATAACACATTGATAGAGAGTAATCATGGAATTTAGGAAAACCCACCAAATGACACTGAGGGAGAGGCCTAGAAGGTCACACACAAAGTGATTCCTTTGAAATCAATTAAATTTTATTTATATTTATATATTGGAATAAATTCTATTCTCAACACCATGAAGTAATATTTATTATTTATTTTTTAAATGATCAAAAATATTAAATAAACATTTATTTTTAAGGTAATATGTAATTATTTATTCATTAATAAATAATTTATTATGTGAACATGAGAATAAATATTTTATTCTCCAGACTCTTAATATAAAATTAATTTATTTATTGAATCTATAATACTTATCAATTGTTATTAATAAGGTAATAAATAATTTTTTATTAATAAATAATTTATATAATTATGAAAATATTAAAATAAATGTTTTTACCAGACCCAAAATAAAATAGTGATTTATGATATTTATTTGGTAATTAAATAAATGTCCAGGAGGACGGGCAAGCCTAGTTATTTCTCCAATGATAAATATTTATTTAATAGACCACAAATAATATTTATCATTATATGGGTTACTACACACCATTTAATATAATAATATTATTATTATTTTACATGGCATGGTGTTTTTTTGGGTTCAACATTGATTAAGGGGCTTTGCATAATTAATTAATAAGAAACCCTGACCCTAGGTTTATTAATAGAAAACTATGAGAATTGTGAGTGATTATTAATTGTACACTAAATTATCCTCACAAGATAATTCTATCTTAATGAAAAACATCTCTAAGGTTTTTATTAAGATCAATAGAATCTTTCATCCTCTATTCCCCACAAGCTAGAGAGATCAAGTAATAATCCTTTATAGACCAAACGGATTGTGGTTACAATCAAGGGATCGATGAAAGATGATTGTTACTTCCACCTTAGAACCTGAAGTATCATAAAAAAATTATAATATCAAAGGATCAAGTACTGTAACATACCTTCATTTTAAAAAATTACTAGTTTAATAGTGTATACAACATGCAACACCGTGATTTAAGAGAGTCATGATATAATATATTGTTATTTTATATGACCATTATAATGTTGTCATTTAATTTTGGGGTATGAATAGAAATAACTATATTGTGAAATATATAATTTACCTATTAAATATAAATATAATGATTAATTATCATGAAATAATAACCCAATTTTTAGAAAAGTCATTTTATTCTTCAAAATACATTTTCTTCAAAAATGGTTTTAATTGCTTCTTTTGAGAAAATATTAATAATTATATATAGAACATAAAAAATTAGTATTTAATTAAAATTATATAACTTTTAAAAATAATCATTCCAAAATTGGATTAAATTGGAATTTTTTGATTTTTCTGAATTGATTTCTTTTTTAGTAAACATTGAAAATACCAATTTTTCAAATACCATCATTTATTTTAATTAAATAAAGTAATATAAAATCCCCATTATAATTTTATTTGATATTATAGAATAATATAATCTATTTTATTTATAATAATCTAATTTGAATCAATATTTTTTTATATAAGTTAATTTTTATGCAGAAAACACATTTTTCTAAAAATTATTTTTCATTAGGATTTATGAATTTATATTAAAATTATTTTTTACTATTTATTGAAAATTAATTTTGAAAATGGATTCTATATTTTTAATTAGGAAGAACAAATTTTTTAAAAATTAATAATTTATTTTTCAGTTTTGGGAATGCTAACTATAGTAAAATTTATCACATTGATAAATGGTAAATTGTGTAATTATGGTTAAATATAATGAGATATGTTAGTAAATTTTAGCCCAAAAAATTAAATTATTTAATTGTATGGGATTAATTCATCCGTATACAAAAAAACCAAATATATAGAATTTTGGAACCGTTTGACCTTGGTAGTGACATTTATAATATTTTATGTAATAAAAACTCTAAAAATATCCCTCTTTTGCTTTCAATTTCATTTATACATTCACATAATTATAAGAATATGTTATGAAAGAATATAAAAGATCATTTTGAACATAATTTTTTTATTTTTTTAGGGTAATTTATTTTTAATTTTTAGTGATGTAATAATTACCTTAAATTCTTATGCGATGCTGACACAATATTTATTCAATTAATATAAAACAATATAAATTATATTTATAAAATAAATGAAATATTATTTGGTTAAGTTATAGTGTACCAAGAATTTAATAGATATTTAGGGAATATGAGATAAATTTTAGAATTTTATATTATTATTTCACATTTTTTTAGATATCTTCAGAGTCAAATGAAATGAATAGAATAAAAATTTAAAAAATTGATATTTTATAAAAAATAATATTTTATTAAATTATTTTAAAAATGGGAAAATATGAAAAGTGTAAATATAGGATCTTTAATTGTCAAAAATTTCATACCTTGTCTATTTATGATCAAATTATTAAAACATATGTAAAACTATAACTCTTTAATATTGAAGCAGTAGTTACTATGGTTGAGGTTAAAATTTTTTATTGAATGAGTTAAACCAAAAAATAAGGTTTAAAATACAACATAAACCTGTAAAAAATTTATTTCTTAGAGGTAGTTTAACCATATATAATAATATATTCGAAATTATTTCTAAATTCCCCAACTTTCACTTAAAGGTAATTTATTATATTTAAATCTATTTATTAATTCCATGTGTGTTATTTCTTTCTCCATAAAAAGGATCCACCTCCTCTATTATGTATACCACATAGAGCCACTTAACTCAAAAAAAACTTTCAGAAACTCTACTCAATATCCAAATCCAAGTTTTAGAGGCTTTTTTATTCCTAAAATACCTAAACTAGATCCCATAAGAAAATAACTAAAGGATATCTTTTATAGAAGAGGTAACAATACTTACCAACTCATTTTAGTTTATTTCTTCTTCAACTTCCTCTAAGTATTCTATAACCATACAAAAATAATAACTACAGTATAATAAATATAATAATACGTTATTATAATTTTTTAATACCATTTTCTATCTATTTTCCATAATCACAAAATAAAAATCATCGCTCATGCATACGTATGGCTTACCATGTCCATGTAGCAGTGTAATTTGTTTTCCATCACCACATTAATTTTATGGTAATAAAAGATGTAACTAATAAGTATATATAATATTTTTGAATTAAATATACTTTATGAATTATATCATCATATCTACTTTCTTACCTTCTAATCCTTTGTAAAACTATGACATCGCTTGTGTGTACTTATAAACTACCACCTCCATGACGTGATGTGATCTGTTTTTAATTTATGCTTTATGAAGATGGTAGTAAGGATAAATTTAATTAATATATATGATATATATGATTATCTAATGATTCTTTAAATTTTTATAATTACTTACCTTTCATTCTTTCAAACCACGGAAAAGTGAAAACAGTGTTCATGCGTATGTATAGCCTACCATATCAAGGAATGGTTTAACTCATTCTTGTATCTCCATATTTTATGTATGACTATAAATATATATATAAATATATTTATTTATTTATTTAATATATATGATACTTATATCAATAATGAAATTATATATATTATGGAACCATGATCAATGTAAAATTACATAATGTACCATATCCATCAATTTATGAAAAATTGAGTAAATACCAAAAACAAGGATAATAATAAAATATTAGTGATAAATGGGTGACATGATATTATAAGAGGATCATATAAAATAGTATAAATATTAATATCAATCTAGTATAAACTAATAACATGTTTAAAACCATTATGCATGTGGTTAAATCATGATTAACTAAGGTGAAATGTGAGGCAAGGGGTTTCAATACTCAATTATTTTCATTGGGTATTATTAATTCTTCATTGCCTTTGAAATTATATGATTGTGTGGGTAATAACCATTGGAATTTTTATATTGTATTTCCACTTATTTTATGGGTATTTACATTTATTACACAGGATCAAATCAGTGATTAATTATCATAACAATGTTATGATCATGTTACGTATTTATGTCTCATTCTCATTTTAATTAGGATTATATATGGATAAATTTACATTAAAGTAAATTATATGACTAATTTATGATAAAACCATTTAATTTCATAATATTATTTTTGTTTTTGTTTAATTAATGGTTCCTAATAATTTTCCTCTCTTTATATGCTCATGACACTGAACTAATTTATTTAAGGAAAACTGATTTTTTTATCTACATGGTTGGGAATATTTTTATTCTATGTTTATATTTTCATTAAATTTATTTAAATAATATTTGAATTTTTCTCTAATGATTTTTTAAATGAATTTTTACTAATTTTTGACTTTAAAAAAAAATAAAAGTAATCTTATTTTTTCTGAATAAGGTATATATTGACTTGTTATAAAGGAATTGAAGAAATGTTTTCTTTTAAATTATATGTCATGATAATAATTTCCAATCATAATAACCACTCATTTAATTGAAACTTCCATTACATGTATAAATTTTTCTTTCAAAAAAATGGGTTTTCCAAATATTTTAGAAATTTGTAATTTTTAAAAGTGATTTCCAAAGTGTAAAGGGTATTATCCTCAAGAACTGTTTTAGTGATCTTTTTATAGTATTCTATTTATCAATAACAAAAATGAATTAATATAATTATACTCTACTTGGGATATTTTGTAATTAAGATATAATTATTAATTCTCATGATGTTTTATGGTCATTTTGACCGAGGAATGTTTTAACATTCACTTTCTTGATTAATTTTGTGGTCCTAAAATTTATCTTGAATCATTCACTTTCTTATGATCATTGGATATTATATTTCTCTTAAAAATACATATTATTTGTATCATGAATATGGGTATTTTAAAAAAATTATACCATTTAAATTTATATTATTTTACTTTGTATTTAATTTGATTCACTATGGAAATATTAATATTCCATATTATTTAATCGATCTAGACATTTATTAATAAGGAATATTATTCATGAATTAAATTTATCATTCAATATATGATGAATTCCTTGGATAAGTGGTGATGGGTGGGGCCTAGAATTATATATCCCATCATTGAATCGAGAGGTCTAATGAGACAAATAAGTTGGCCCCATTAGATGGATAATTACCCATATATTTAAACTATCTTGACATAAGGTCATGATGGTAGAGATACCATGATGTATGATATATTTATGTATTATAGTATTCATTTCGTTCATTAAAAATTTAGTTATTATTATCCATTGGATTACTGCATTAATATTATCTATGGATTCATTTTGTGCTCATGTTATTGTTTATATAGCATGTGTTTTTAGTTATTTACCTTTATGTATTGATTATTCCTTATTTACTCATGTTATATTATGTTTTACTTAACCCTTACTGAGAATTTTATCTCACCCTTAGTATATTCCTTTCTCTAGTGTATAATGAAGAGATATTTTAAAATGTTTCAAGAATGCTAAACATTCTCTTTTATTATGATGTATATTATATTTCCAATGTAAGATAAGAATTAATTGTGAATCTAGTTCATCAAGACTAATAAAATAATTTATCCTTCATGATGATCTCCATTGTATCTTTGTATAATGTAATAAATTAGATATTGTCTCTAGGTTTTTAGAGTTGGGATTGTTATAGGTGGTATTAAATGAGGTTTAGAAGAAACATTTTGAACTATATTTAAGAAAACATAGATCATGGAAGATAACCCTATGAATGAATTTTAGGATAATTCTATGTATAGGATAACATCTTAAAATTTTCATAGGGTAGATATTATTTGGTTTCACACTATGACTATTGTTTCACATATTGTACTTTTTGGTTTTAGTTAATGGATGGAACTATTAGAAATCATGTTAACACTAAATATGGTGGACAATGTGGTGATTATGAGAAACCAAATCAAATGATAGTCTTAGTGAAAGATATTTTGATTATCCCTATTTAGTTATCATGATACATGATTAACAACCTACACCTTAACTAAATCATAGTATCACTAAAAATATAATAATAAATTTTGTTGAGATATTGAGTAGTGGAGACCATATAGGAAAGTAGGATTAATTGCCCTCATGTTATAAATGTGGAACAAGACACCATAGAGAATGTATGAAAGGAATATGAAAATGTTTTATGTGTGTAAAATAAGGTTAAAAATCAATTAATTATTAAGGAAAAATGAATATTTTGATAAAGGTATATGATGTTCTTCCCAAAGTACCATTTATTGTTAAATATACTTTATGTGAGCAATATAGGAACTATCTATGTCAACACCCTAATCAAAGGGTTAACTCATAGACCAAGGAAGTATATATTCTCCTCAAATCCATGAAGTGTAATGATTGAGGTAATTGTGTAATGAAATAATGGGATGATTAATATTGATGATATTTTTGGATTTTTGGATTTATAGTAGTCTGTGAGTTCATTTTAGTAATAAGGATTATGTTAATTTTTGGAAGCCTATATGTTTTCATGTGGGGTTAACATAAGAGTTATGGATAAAATCATGTGTTTATAATTGTAAGGTTTCAATAAGTTCAAAATCATATATACGCATTTTATGTTTTAAAATATGAGATTATGAGTTTATTTGAAACTTTTACTAGGTTTTAGGAATAATACTCTACTGATGATTAAATAACACTTTGGTTTAGTATATGAGTTTTTATGTTCTATTTGTTAATGAAATATAGATATTTTTTATAGTTAAAAAGTGATTAATTTACAAGGAGATATTATCAGAGATATTTATGGTAAAGATAAGGAATACCTTTCTTGTTAGTATCTAAATTTAATTCATGATATTCTAGTGAATTTTGATACATTATAAGATTTTATAGTGATTTACCGTGGTCATTAATAATATTTTTTGGATTCTTAATTTGGATTGTGTTTCTAAAACCTTTAGTTTTAATATGGAGTTTATCAAGAAATATTAATTTTAAAGAATGAAATTAAATTTTGGGGAATGTAATTTTAAAGGTATGGGATCACTATTGAGTTTAAAACATTATAAACGTTGGGATTATTTAGGTTAATTGGGATGTAGGTTTATTTATTTTTGGAATAATCTATATTGAAAATTTTTTATTATGAAAACTATGAAGTAAAATATATTTTTTATTCATATAAATTATTACACAATTTGGATATTATCTCACATTATACTAACCTTTCCGGTTCAAGTAAAAATTTAAATATATTAGTAATATCTTTTTATCCTTTTATGTAATATTTAAATTTGGTGCCCATATTTTAAAATTATTTTATTTTGAATTAAATCATATAGATTTTTTAGGATCCTTAAAGTTAACTAATTTTGGAATGGATTATATTGAACTTTGGGAGTTACTAGATAACTTGTGCTAACCCTTTTTGTTTTGGTAAATATTTAGTGGTATAAGGAATGAATTATGGATATTATGATTTGTTAAATTTTAATTTTGGTTATCTATGCATGAAAATATTCATCTTAAATATTAATTTCATAGAGTAATAAATGTAGTGTAAATTGATCAAAGAACAAAAAGAGGATGATATTGGGATTTTAAAATGGAAAGAAGTTAAGTAGGTATATTTTTTTGAGTATTTCATCTCGATATTAAAATAATCCCTCGATGTTTGGAAAATTAATTTGAAACAAAAGTGTTATTTGATTACTTTCATTTTTGATGAATCATCAGTACTTTAACACATCACATATTTATGGTTTTTATGGTGGTAAATTATCTCATTAACATGTTCTCTATCACTCTCTATTAATCCTTGAGTGTTGGTTTTTTATTTCATGCCCATAGTTTCACTTCCAACTAATTTTCTCTTAATTTTAAATCTAGATTCATGTTATTCTATATGAACTTCATATTTCCCTTTCATTATTTTAAGAGAAAGTTTTATTAACACTTTCTAGGATGGGTTTTTTCTACAAAGGAATTTTCAAATTTCAAAACCTTGATTACCAGTCACAAGATCAAATTGTGAGGTTGAAAATTGTTAAAGGTTCAATGTTACACACCAATATTTATAAAGAACACTATGTTCAATAGTGTATGAAATATGTAACCCGAAGCTTTAGGAAAATCATGATATAATATATTTTTAATTAAAATAGTTGTTATAACCTAGTTTTTGAATTAGAAGGTATAAATAGGAATAACCATATAATGAAATAGTTAAAGCACCTACTCAATAAAAATTTGTTGATTAATTATTAAGAAATAAGCATTCAATTTTTAGTTAAGACATTTTATACTTCAAAATATGTTTTCTTAAAAAATATTTTTTATTTAATCTTGAAAGATAATATAATAATTAATTTATAGAAAATATAAAAAATTGATCTTATAAAAATAATATAATTTTAAAAATCATCATACCAAAATTTATTTGGACGAAACATTATATTTTTTATGAAATTATTTATTTTTCAGTGAGTTGTGAAAAATACTGATTTTTCAAATAGTCCTATTTCTTTTAATTAAATAAATAAATTTAAACAATCCATTAAATTTAGATTTTGTCTTCAAGTAACATATAAGGACTTTTGTATATAATAATATAATTTTAAGGTTCAATTTTTGAGATTTTAATATAAGTTAGTTTTTAATATAAATTCCATGTTTTAAAAAAAATCATTACGATTGAGACATTTATATTAAAGTTAATGACTTATACTTGAATAAAATGAATCTTTAAAAAATTAAACTTTTTTGGAATTAGGTGATCAAAATTTAGAAAATATTTCCCCTTTATTTCTACACATTATGAATAGGAACTATTGTATAATGTATCAAAACTATAAAGTGAAAATCAAGTAATTAAATTTAAAATTAATTTGATAAGGGATAAAAAATCAATACAACACTAGACATTATTTAATTTTAAATGATTAATTCATCCATATACATATAATATTAAAATATATATAATTATATAATCATTTCACCTTGGAAGTGATATTTATATTATTTCAAGTAATAAAAGTTCAAAAATTTATCTCTCTTTCATTTTATTTTTATTATATATTCACATAAGGATAAAAATATGTAATCAATAAATATAAAAAACTTATTTTTAATAGATTTTTTTTTATAATGGTAATTTTTTAATATTTCAATAATGAAATTACCTTAAATTAATATGCAATGCTGATACAATATTAATTCAACTAATAAAAAAATAAGTTATTTTATATTAAACTCTTAATGTAATATTATCTACTTTAGTTTTAGTGAACATGAATTTTATAGATATTTATGTAATAATAGAGGCATTTTAAAATTATATATCTTCATTTAATATTTTTATTGATGTCTTTAATGTCAAATTAAAGGAATAGTGTCAAAATTGACATTATTATAATTTTATAAAAGTTGAAATTTTATTAAATTATTTAAAAATAATGAAATAATTAAAGTGGTAAATTATGATCATAAATGATCTAAAATTTCATCCCTTTTACATTTATGTAAAAATTCATACATTTTATGTAAAATTATAACACTTTAAGACGGAAAAATTATTTATTGGAGTTAAATATAACATTGTTTAATGATGGATTTAAAGAAAAATATATGGTTTAAAATACCACATAAGACATTCCAAATATTATTGGTTGAATAGATTATAAACATATCAAATATTAGCTTCAAAATTATGGCCACTTTGTTCCATTTTCACATTAAAATTAATTTATTATAATAAAACATTTTTATTAATTCCATGTGTGTCCTTTCATTCACTGTAAAAATAAACCACTTATCATCTCTTGTTAACACAACCTAGAGCCTATTTACTTTAAAAAAAACTAAAAAAACTATTATAAAAGTCCTTATATAAGTCTTTAAGGTTATTTTATTCCTAAAATATCATCCTTTAGTCCCTTAATAGAAGATCAAAATGAGGAATTAATCTGTACTGACAGTTTTTAATTTCATTATTCTTCCAATAGATAAATATTTTGAAACCGTAAAAAATATTGTATCATAAATATATTTATATGTTATTATAAATATGTTAAAAACTTTTTAAATCTCTTTTTTACTAGGAAAATAAAAAAAATCACCCACGCTTATGTATAACATATTTTCTCCACAGAGCGGTGTAATTTGTTTTCCATCACAACATTATATACATAGTTATAGAATATGGAACAAATAAACATATATTATATTTATTAAAAAAATATTATTATTTATTATTAATATCATATATACCTTTTTACCTTCCAATCCATTGGAAAATGATAATTTTTCTCGTGTGTACATGTGGACTACCACATCCACAAAGTGATGTGATCTGTTTTTCATTTTGGATTTATGTAGAATATAATAAGGATATATTTAATGTTTTTATATAATATATATGATATATTAATGACTCTATAAAGGTTAATTATTATTTAAATTTATTTTTGTCAATTTTTCAATTCATGAAACCAACATTCTTGTGTGCGTACAACTTACGATCTTTATAAAAAGTGTAATTCGTTTTTCTGTATCTATATTATTGGATGAATATGAATATCTATGTATTTAATAATTATGATATTTATTTAATAAATAATATTATATTTATTATGTAACCATTATCAATGTACAATGTCAAGAACTATCAAATCCAAACATAAATGAAAAACGAAGTAGTAAACACCCAAAATAATGATAGGAATAAAATATTATTAACAAATGGGTGATAATATGTTATAAGTGGATCATTTATGGAGTAATAAATATTAAAATGGTTATGTTATAAATTAATAAAATGTTTAAATCCATTATAAATGTGGTTAATATGCACTCAATAATGGGGAAATGTGAGGTAACAGGTTTTATAACTCAATTTCCTTTCATTGGGTTTTATTACATCTTCATTGTCTTTAAAATTCTTCGATTATGTGAGTAATTACAAATAATTATTTTATGTTTTATTTAAACTTGTTATATGTAAATTTAAATTTGTTACACATGATGAATTCAATTATTAATTCCCACCTCAATTTTATGATCTTTTTAAGGGATTTAATTCCCAATCTTATTTTAATTGGGATTGTTTATTATTGAATTTACATTAATGGAAATAATATGATCGTTTTCACATATAGAACTTTTATTTAATTATCCTATTTTTATTTACATAGAATATATGTTTTCATTTCATTTTAATATCTTTATGTACTTAATATACTCAATTAATATTTTTAAGGAAACCCAACTTTGTTTATCTGCTCAATCAAGAATATTTTTCTTCTACGTCTATATTTTCCTTAAAATATTTTAAATAATATTTTTAATATCATCCAATGATTTATTAAATAAATTTTTACCTATTTTTTCATTGTTCTAAAAAAATTTAAATGGAATCTTCTTGTCTTCTTCTCAAAAATGTACTTTTTATATTTTACCAAAGTGTGAAAGGAATGATTTATTTTAACTTATTTCACATGAAAAAAATTTCACACCATCATGACAACTGAAGGAAATAAAAGTTATGTGAAAATTATTTATGATTATTTTAAAATAATATTTTATTCATAATATTATGTAAATTTTTATTTTTTAAAAGTTATTTTAAAATTGTAAAGATTATTTTCCCCTAGAATGTTTTTAAAGATCAATTAACGGTATTTTTATTCATCAATGAGAACAATAATGTTTTTTAATTATACTCCACTGGGGATATTTTATAATGATTCTATCCTTATTCTCTCTCTAGATGGTTTACCGTCATTTTGAGTAGGGGAAGTTTTTACATTTTCTTTCCTAATTAATTTTTTGGTCTTCAAATTTCTCTTCAAACATTTACATTCTTATGATTATTAAAGAATACATTTCTATTAAATACCCATATTATTTGTATCATGGTTATGATTATTTTCTAAACCATATAACATTTCTAAATATTGTATTTTACTTCGGAATTTATTTGATTAATAGGGAAAATAATTATATTCCTTATTATTTACTCGATATGGAAATTTATTAATAAGAAATGTTATTCATGAATTAAATTGATCATTTAATATATATAAAATGAATTTAACATGTAGTGATTATTGGGTCCCAAAATTATATATCCCCTTTAAGCATTGACATGTCTCATGAGAAAAATCATTTGTCCAAATTATTTGGGTCATTACCCAGTGTTGTAAATTATCATGGTACAAGGTTTTGATGGTAGATATAGCAGGATGTCTAAGACCATGAAATCCAAAAGTATGAATTTCCTTCATTGTGAATTTATTTTTTATTATCCACGATATTTTTCCATTGATATTGTAATGTCTCGGATTTTTAGTGTATTATTTTTAAATATTATATGGAATTATTTTGAGACCAAGCATGGAGATGGTGTGTCATTATGAGGCCCGGAGAGCCCGGAATGGTGGTTTGAACTTTTTGTAAGTTAAGTGAATTGGCATGTGTGCACGGTTGTGACAGTTTCGAAACAGATGCCCGGATTAAAAATCTAAGGGTACTGTTGCATCGGGAAGGATGACCTTACCTAAGAATGGGCCTAACCTCGACCGACATGGGTCGAGTAAAAAAGTTAATTTTTATATGTTTTTAATAAAATAATTTGAAAAGTTTTTTTATTTTATTTGGAAACATTTACTGCAGCGCAATGACAGGGCAGTTGTTTTGAAAATTAATGACACAGCATAATGACTCTAAAACAGCAATGCTGACTCATTAATTCCACAACATAATAGAACATTGAAACATGTTACCTCCTTTTAATAGGTTAATCGAATGTTGGTGATTGGTAGGAAATTCGGAGAAATTCTGTGGAATTATTGGATCTTTGGAGAGAACTCTTGACAATGAAAGATGAAAAATCAAAAGTGTGAATCGTTGTGCCAGTGAAGTTGAAGGATCTCAGTGGTGATGGTAGCGTGATTCCTTCATCATAAATTGTTCCCTTATCGAGGTAGGGGTTATGTTTTAAAGTTGTTTTCTTTTATGTTCTTTGAATTTAACAATGAACAAGGATCAACCCACGAACCAGTTGACCTGTGCATCATCGTTTATGTGGGAGGGATTTATCGAGTTCATTCCTGGGATTTTGTTTTTCAAGTTTTGATGTTTTTAATTTTCTTAATTTAAAACCTTCTAATAGGAGTAGATAAATGTTGTTACAAACGAAGATGAGGGTTAGTTCCTCCTTATTGACTTGTTTCTTCTTCCCTCTTCCCTACTTTCTTCGCATTCTTCACAGGGATACGAATGATGAATTGTTGAATGCCCTTTACTTAGCGTAACAATACCAAAATGGAGATACGACATCGTGATGACCCATTGAAGGTGAAACAATGATGGCAGTGGACGAATTGGAAAGATTTTTGATTTCTCGTTCTTCAAACGATCTTTGTGTGGGTGAATCATAATGGGTTTTTATGGCTGATCGGTGGCCCAAAACTGACGGAATCGGCTTCGCGATGTGAGGGAGACCTAGACCAATGAGTTTCATGGTGATCGGATGGTTGGATTGAAGAACGGGGCATCACTGGAGGCACGCTGGTGGATGATAATGATTCTAGAAATTTTCATTCAACACGGTGTGTATTCCGAAGAACACGTCGTGTGGGACCAGCATAGTGGTTTCTAGGGTTCTGCGCTACAGGAATAGATGGAATGGCATGTTCTTTAAAGAACATGACATGTTGGTCCTTACGTGGGACTCGACGTGTATCTCGGAAGATACATGGACATGGGGTTGAGTACACAGCCATTTACTCCACCACACAACCAAACGAGGCCGGTTACGCGGGTTACCCCGTGTATCGGTTAAACGGGATGGCCCACATAGGTTGAATCCATGTATGGGAACACGCCGCGTACATGAAGGGAACCCTTTTTACTTATACATGGTGTGTGGTTCGTCATACACACCGTGTACTTACCTTTCTACATGGCATGTCCCCTCTAACTCGGGTCGTTACACACAAGCAGTACCATGAGTCACGAGACATGGTGTGTGACCCATTTTACACACCATGTATATTCGGGAACATGGATTGATCTCCTTTTCCACCATTCCTTGGACAGGTTTCATTCGGGTTAGTGCCCCTTTGCTCGTTCCCCTAAAGGTGAGTGACATTGTTTCTTATCCACAGGAGTACGACCCCCTTCAGCAGGACTTTCTGGGTAGATCTGGAGTCCCTCAGAGAGGCTCAGAGTGAGATCCTTTATCCTTCCTTATACCCTAACTAGAGTCAAGTTATCGATGCGACCAATCCTACCGAACGTCGGTCCTCTCCTAAGCTGGTGAATCCAGATGAGTTGTGGTATCAACCCCATGGCCCTGGTGGTGTTCCTTATCTGTGTATCAAAATATTTCCCAATCAAGAGTGAGTTCTCCCAGAATGAGTGCATCATGATCTTCCCAACTCAAGAGTGATTTCTCCCAGAATGAGTTCATCCGTTTTTTCTCTCTTCAGATCTATCGATGTATCTCTATATCTCATTACTTTTCCCAATGAAAAATCCTTATCGGATAAATATCATCAGAGATATCATACTTTTGGAGTGAGTTATCCTATAATAATTCTTTGTGGAACCTTCGAACTGAATACCTAGTGGGGGTATGTGGTTGTGTGACTTGTCTCTAGACCATGAGTTTGGGTTTTGATGATATCTGGATTGTGTCACTCTTTCTATATGTTCAGTAGACATATAATGTGTACATATGATTGTACCATTACTTTTTTTATTTATTTGTGGTTTTTGGTGTCCTCTACTGAGTATTGTTATACTCACCCCTGCACGGGCTTTTCCTGCACGTGTCGTGTCCTGTGCAGATGAGCATCCTTTCGATGGAGTTCAGGGTGGACTAGGACCAGACCGAGATTTTTGAGTTCCCTATATGCTGAGTTGTACATATCTCTACGAGAAGAAGTCCCAATACCTCTTTGTGAATATAGTTTGGGCTTTGTATTTTGCAGACTCTTGCTTTTGATGGGCTTTTATTTTAGCCCAGTTTTACTTTCTTCGCTTTACTTCTATTGTACTCTATTTGTTGGGTTTAGTTGTATGCATTCATTTTGATCCTTAGTAGTCTCTACATTTTAGAATTTTTTGTCTTGGATATGTGTGCATTTGTACAATTACTTATGTAATGACTCCCATGTTAGTGATATGGCTACTCGGTTCTATTCACCAGCCCATGTCCTATTGGATATAGGCTTGGGGAGTCGCAGCATGAGCCCCACTAGGAAGGGTCGGGACAGAGTGCTATCAGAGTTGGTCGGTTCTACCTTAGGACCGAGATTCTGGGATCTTTGGTTTGGGGAAATAGTTTTAAGTGTTTCAATTTAGGATTTCAGGCCAGGGACTCTAGTGTTGGTGCGGGCGACTGACGCATCCATACACTAGGACTCTGATAACCTGCTTTTCAACTCAGTACATAAAAACACTAGTTGCAGGGAAATAAAAAAAAGGGTACATGCATCATATAGTAATGGGTTGTGTTTTCCATGTCCTTTGTGTCAGCTATCCAGATATACTCATTGGACATAGTAAATCTTGTTTCCTGACATGATACCTCTGCAACACATACCAGCTAGGATTTAGCAGCTCCATCAAGAGGATGACCCCCTTAGTGATGAGGCTTCGATACAGAGACCAGTTCCCCAAGTGTTTCACCTATTATACCACCACCACTGGAGTAGCCCGTGGTACCTGTAGTACTGACAGAAGAGGGGAGTAGGCTGAGCGTGCTCTATGAGTTTTAGAGACAGAGACCCCTCAGGTTCCGAGGTGAGCCTAACCCTCATGCTGCTGAGGACTGGCTTGAGGTTGTGACTAGAGTGTTCTGTCTATTGAGGACACTAGAGGACCATATGGTGATCCGAGGAGCGAGCCTTATTTAGGGTTTAGTGGGATGGTGGTGGATTCTGACCATGTAGACTCATGACGAGGAGACTCTTTCTTGGACGGAGTTTTAATGACTCTTTAGGGAGGAGTTCTCTCACTACAACAGATAACGCCTTTACCGGTGGTATTGTAGTGGCGGTTTACAAAACCATTGTGAAACATTTCATTAAAAATATTTAGCGACGGTTTATTAAAAACCATCGTGAAACCTATTTAGGTTTTTACATCGGCGACACTCCCCCCCCCCCCCGAGCCAACCCCGACCACGCGAGCTTCTCATCCTGGTGATCACGAACCCTACCATCGGTCCCCTCTGTTGCCCTCCCGTGTCGCTGGTGACCTTGCCGCCGATCTCTGCTAACCCCACTTCTCCCCCCGACACCCGCGACACCAGCTTCTCCCTCGACCCTATCGAGTCCGTACTGCAGGTATGCTCCCCTCCCCTGTCGTCAGTGGGATCATCCTGTTACGATGGATTTTTTGTGTGTAATGGTTATAGGAATCTTGTGGAGGAAAAATTCATAAGGTTTTATGTAGTTTAATTATTGTTGAGTCATTTACATAATTTATTTTCATTTATCATCAAATTTGGATGAATTCATTTAATGGATTGACTTCATATATTTGTGTTTTTTTAGAAATGAGCTCAAAGGTGTTCCAAGAGTGATCCATACCCCATTTTTTGAAGTTACAATGAGGATACATAATTGATGAGATGTCCCTAAAGTATGACTAATTGGATTAATATGGATTAATTCTCTTAATTAATTATTATTACTTTATAATATATGTTGTAATTTTATGAGTTAGGGGATTGAGATGGTGTTGGTTCCTAGAGATGGATTTGATGAAGATGGAATGATATTTTTCAAGGGGATAACTCTATGGTCAATGTATTTTATGACTAATATTACCATAGGATATGGTTATGCATTTATTGTGTGGATGGAAATTTCATGTAGGTGGGTATGTGACATTAATGGGATCCATGAGTTATTTACCTTATTATACATGAGGATAGAGATTCATGTTGGGTTCATAGAATTCCCTTTAGTATGATGCATTGATTATACAACCATTGATGGCTATGTTATATATGTGAGAGGCTTAACTATAGGGAAATTAAAACCCCAATAGGGTGTCCATCATGTATTTAAGGGTCAAGTTATCTATAAAGGTCTTGTTTTAGGTAATTTATTCTCTCCTAAAGAAATGTATAGGGGCAAGGCTATGGGTTGGTGTGGTAATGGTCATCTATGGTATGATAATCTATGAGAGCATATGAATGATCCAGTATGGAACCAAGTTAGGTTCCTTTTCTCGATGAGCAATCAATATAGACTATATAGATAATGATAGGTTCTCAAACCTTATGAGTTGGGAATGTATCCCTTGATAGACATTTATACCTTAGGTAGGAAAGGTATGATTACTTGTGCATTAGGTTCTTGAGAACTCCACCTTCTTAAATATAGTTATTTTCATTGAAGGCGACAAGGATTAAACTATTTTCTAGGTAGGTTTGTCTTTTTAAGATAATTTTCCATAGATTACCTTTTATTCCTTTATAACCTTTGGATTTTTTATTAAATATACATTCAATTGATTTATGGTTGGTGTTTAATCCTTGTTTTTGATGATTCGTGATTTTTTAATGAAAATTTGATGTGTAAAGTGGGGTTTACAAAGGGGGTTGGTTTTAATTTACCCTATGTATTTGATAAAATGGATCAAATATGTTTTATTGATTAAAATGGGGTTTTAAATATGGTTTAGAAATGTTTTTACAATGAGGAAGGTTTTTTATTTAAATGCGCATGTTTTTTTTATAAAATTATATTTTTAAATATTTTTATATATGGAACTTATGATTTTTATTTGTATAGAATTGAGTAAAAATGGTATGCCAATGGTGAAAGGGTTTTATTTTTTCAAGGGAGATGGAGACTCTGGGGAGGAAGATTGAGAGAGACTCCAATTTTTCACTAAGATAATGAGAGAGATATTGGGAGTTGGTCTTGGGGAAGATCATGTGAGATTCTAGACTAGTTTTATTTTTTTATCCAACTAGCATACTATGATTAGACTATCGCACATTTGACCCCTATAATTATATCCAATGATGAAAATTACTTATGATTAGTTTATTTATATTCTTTCATGCATTCTGTTAGTGAACCATTTGATTGTAATACCTGGTGTAATTCCCATTTCTTCTTATTTTATTATATGATAATGTTTATGATTAAACCAATGTTATGAATTATTTTGGTAGGTTGTGTATGTTTATGTTAAGTGGATTTGATTTCATTACATGATCCATATTGATAATGTTTTGGAAACATGTTTTATTTAAATAAAAACTAATGGAATTTAAAAGGAATGATTTCGAGTTAAATGTTTTCAATCTGAATTAGTTTTGGAGAAATGAGTTTTTAAACTAGTTAATTGGTTTCCATGATTTAAAATCCGTAAATAGATTCATGGTGGTATCCTAATATAAATTTTTCCTGACACAAAATATATTCCTTTAGGAATATATGGAAATTATTGTGTAGTTTACTAGTATAAAAATGGGAAACATGTACTTAGGTGTCGCTTTCTTCTTAAATTCATCTGAGGCCTTTGATATATGATACATGGTATCATAGGGTTAGATCATGAGGATCTGTTTTTGAGTTTTTGAATCATTGAGATATATGTATTTTCATCCACATTAATGATAGAAAGGGAATAACTACTTCCTCTAAATTTTTCTTCTTATTAGTGGTCTAATTATACTAAATTCAGTGCTTAATATCCCTTGTTATAAACCAGATTCAATATAACATCCTTGATTCTATTATTTAAGACTTGGAAGCCTCTTTTTATTCTAGAATAATCCCTTTTTTATGTATTTCTAGATTCAACAAGTGACTTTACTTCAGCATGAAACTTCTAGATCAAGTTTTGGAGAAACAAAGTGGTTTTTTAACACCACTTGCTGATTCATGATCAGCCATGACACGTTTTGATCATATTTTATATCAAATGAGACTTGAAATAATTATTACATCACTTATTTCATGCATTTTTTGGATTTAATTAGTTCTTACTTTACTTTAATAACATGTAATTTATTAGCACATCCACCCCATGGTTCATATCTCCCCATAAATATTGGGCCACTTCAAGGAATAACAAAAATGTTCAATGCCCACACCAAAGTCTGAATATGACTCTTAGTTCAACTCCAAGGTCAGATCCTCGATCGTCCCATTTAACCATAATTCTCCACTCATGAGCACTAACAAATATATGATCCAAATCACCTTAAAGTAAAACCACCACTCTTTTCTATGTGAATACACCAAAGAGAGGTCTAGGAATTCAATCCACACAAGGTTCTTAGAACCTCAAAACCTAATCTCCCAAGTTATTTCATCATGAATTTCCATGAACACCACCACTTATCATGCCTCAAGACTACCATCCCTCACATGGTTCTTGCCACTCTAAATTAACAATGTGTTGAGTTTTGTAAGCATCATAAGGTTTTCCATAAACATTATTTATAATAAATTTATTTGATATTAGAGTTTTATATGAAGACTCTATAGAGAAATTAGGTTGGGGTTATTCCAAATTAACAATGTGCTTTGGTTTTAATGGTAAAGTAGCTACCATGTTGTTAGCACACTGTTTCTCCTTACCAAAGAAACTTCCCCTATCCCAAACACTAGAGGGTTCATATCTAACTTAAGGTCTCATCTTTATTATATTATGTTTCTATAATCTTATACTATCGTATATATGGATCTCTTTCTCTATTTAGTAGTAACTATGTGTTTTAATTTTTTTTATTATTGTATAGGCACATTGTGATATACATGGATAAAAGATGGATCACATTACCAAGGAACACACCTCAGTATGTTAAGGGACTGAATGAGTTTTTAGATTTTGAAATTTATAATCGATCCGTTGAAGGGAGAATAAAATTTCCACATCCTAAATGTAATATTAGAACATGGTTGAAGAGAGATGAATTTTATGAACAATTAATACTGAAGTAATTCCCTGGTCAATATTTGTGTTGGATTTGGCATGGAGAATCAAATGTTATAGAAAGATTGAGCACTGATGTTAATCCACATAATGAGGTCCCAAGTTCGTCGACAATGGAAAATGAAATGAAAAACATCATAAATGATGCATTCGGAAATACAAGACACCACTATCAACATCAAAACATATCTGAACAACCAGAAATGGGTGCTACAAATTGCAACGTGACAAGTGATGTTTTTTAGACTGTAACACAGGCAGATCAAGATTGTAACATATCATTGGATCCTCCTCTTGATTCTGTGGAGCCAAATGCAAGAGAAAACTTCACTTAGGAAAATGTGTTTCATGATTTAGTTGATAATGGAAATCAAGAGTTGTATAGTGGGTGTTTGAAATATTCAAAGCTTTCATTTCTACTAAAGTTGTACCATATCAATTGTCTATGTGGAATTACAAATAAGGAAATGTCCATGATATTGGAATTGATTCGTGATGCATTTCCTAAAGAAAAAATCTCAAAATATTTTTATGATATGAAAAAAGTTATTAACAAGATTGGTATGAATTATACAAAAATACATGTGTGTCCCAATAATTGTATGCTTTATTGGGGAGAGGATTCAAGTAAACAGAATTGCAATAAATTTTCTTCTTCTAGATGGTAGGAAAAGGGTGATGTTGGAAGTCTGAATGAACATAATTTCATGGAGAAGAAGAAAATGAACACACCTACAAAAGTTTTGTGTTACTTTCCTTTGAATCCTCGATTGTAAAGATTATTCATGTCATCGAAAACCACTGAACACATGAAGTGGCATTCTGTAGATAATAACAATGATGGGTTAATGATACACCCAAGAGATTCTCAATCATGGAAGAAATTTGATTCATTACATCTATATTTCTCAGCTGATCCTAGGAATGTTCGATTGGGATTGGCTGCTGATGGATTCAACCCATTTGGGACTTTGAGTACTAGTTATAGCATTTGGATGGTTGTTTTCATCCCTTATAATATGCCTCCGTGGATGTGTATGAAACAAACATCTATTATCCTTTCGATGATTATTCCTGGAAAACAAATGCCTGGAAATGATATTGATGTATACTTGCAGCCTTTGATTGATGAATTGCAGGAGTTATGGCGCAACGGTGTTGAGACATTTGATGCTTCTTCTAAAACGATGTTCAAAATGCATGCTGCTTTAATGTGGGCCATTAGTGACTTCCCTGGTCTTGGGAATTTATCTGGTTGGAACACTTACATGGGTTTGGATTGTCCCGTTTTTAACTTTGATTTTGAGCCCAAATGTCTACCTCACAGTAGAAAATGGTTCTTCTTGTGTCATCGAATATTTCTCGATGCATCTCATAGATTTCGGCTGAACAAATCAAAATTTAATGGTTCCATTGATCATAGACCACCTCCAAAGTTGTTAACTGGTTCTAAAATATTTACACAGCTTGAAAATGTTGAAACAGAATTTGGGAACGTTCATCATTTGAATGATAGTGGAAAATAGGTCCGAAGTGCATCGTCAAGAGAAATTGGAACGCCACAATTGAAGAAAAAAAGTATTTTCTTCAAACTTACATGTTGAGAATTTAATTTGTTGCGGCATAATCTTGATGTGATGCATATTGAGAAGAATATTTGTGATATTTTTATTTTCACATTGCTTAATGAGCACGGAAAGTCGAAGGATTGTCTCAATGCTCGTAAAGACTTACAAGCAATGAACATAAAACGCGATCTCTGGCCAGATGAGAATGAAATGTATCCTCCGATAGTTCTTACAATGAAAAATAGGGATAAAGATACATTCCTTATAATTTAAAATAATGTTAAGGTATATGATGGGTATTCAAGTAACATCTCGAGGTGTGTTGACTTGAAGAATCGTAAGTTACATGGATTGAAAAGTCACAATTCACATATTTTGTTACAACAGTTACTACCATTGGCATTACGTACATTATTTCCTGAAAAAATTACTGTTGTTGTACTCCAATTCTACACATTTTTTAGTCATCTTTGTGAGAAATATCTACATCCATTTTAGCATGAAAACCTCCAGGAGATGTTTTTATTGACCCTTTGTGCAATGGATATGATCTTTCCTCCATCATTTTTTACTGTAATGATGCATTTAACTGTGCATTTGGTTGAGGAAGATAAATTAGGAGGCCTCGTTCATTATCGATGGATGTATCCAATTGAGAGGTACTTTATTTATATGTTTTTAAGTTAAGTAAACAATTTTTGGTACTTAATTAAATGCATAAGTATGTTTATTTTATTTAACAGATATCTTGGGAATTTGAAATCATACGTGAGAAATAAAGCTCAACCAAAAGGCTCTATTGCTGAAGGCTATTTGGATGAGGAGTGTCTTACCTTTTGTTATAGATACTTGGATGATATTGAGACAAGATTTAATCAAGTTGGACGTGTTGATGACACATCGAATCAAACTCAAATACATCAGAAATCCAAAATATTTCCCGCTATTGGCCGATCAGTTGGGAGGAACTCAAATGTGACACTGACTGAATTGGAATTATTACAGGCACATAGATATGTGATATTGAATAGTAAAATTGCAGATCCATTTATTAAAGATTTGAGGATACAAAAAAAGATATTAATGAGAGGCCAAAGACGAAATGAGAAAGATATAATGAAATCTGTTAATAAAGAGCTTGTAGAATGGTTTACACGCCGTGTAAGTTCATAAATATTGTAATAAGTAAGAATATTAGTTTGACACATACATTTTATAAATCTAATAAATTATATTTCTTTTTTCAGATCATTAATACTGATACTTGAGTAGAGGTGTCATAATATTTGAAGTTTCTTACTAGAGTTCCTCTAAAACAAGTTAGAAAGTTCAACGCTTATAATGTGAATGGATTTAGATTTCGTACAGTCGATCGAGAAGTGGGTTTGAAAACACAGAATAATGGTATATTTACATTTTTTGAAGTGGAATACTACAGAAATCTTCATGATATTATTGAATTAAACTACCACGGATATTTTTCTATTGTTTTATTCAAATGAAAATGGGTCGATATTATCAGAGGTGTTAGAAGAGATTCCTTGAAATTTACTTCTGTGAACTTCTCTCTCCTGATGGATGTTGGTGATCATGAACTGCATGATCCATATATCTTAGCATCACAAGAAAAAATGGTATATTATGTGAATGATGTTTTCAATGAAGGGTGGAGTGTAGTTTCTCACGTAATACAAAGAGATTTGTATGATATGGGTGATGAAGTGGATAATTTTACCTCTGAAATTGAATTTAATCAAAAATAGGAAGTAGAATTATTTTTCCATCATGATATTGAAAATATTATTCTAGCAAGGATGAATGAAGTGGATGAAGCAATGGAGCAGGAAACCGACATGATTGAAGGGGAAAATGATTGTATGCACAATTATTTATTTATTCAGCAACCACTTATTTAATTTCTGTAGTCATTCATTATCATTGTTATATATATTTTGTCTGTTAGTACTGGGAATCTATTATCATTTTTAATTTTTTTTTTCTGTATAATATTTTTGAAATATATATTCTGAACTTAATTTTATTTGATTAATTGAAAGGAATTCCAAGGAGGAAGAGGTATACTATTTCATCTAGTTTGGCTACAGATGACGATCCATCTGGCTCCCTCCCCACGACATCTGAGGAACCATCTACCTACACACCTACACCATCTCCCCCTACACCATCTATCACACCATATTTGGATGTCCCATTATAGGGTGAGTCATAGACTCCCCCTTCAAGAGCCTCAGTTTTGGGGCAGCGACATGCCCCTTCTTGTTCTTCACGGGTATACTGGACTGTCACTATCATAGGTACAAATTTTAATTAAATAAATTTATTGCATTTTGTTTATACTAATTTTTTTCTCATTGAAGATGAAAAAAATTCAACCATGGAGAAAAACATAAAAAGTACAGATGTTTGGAATATGACTGGCGAAAAGATAGTCGTGTCATTTGATTCTTATGGGGTCCCGACGGATGACGTCGCGGGGTTACTTGGCCAGATTCTAGGACAGCTGGCAGCAGAGCCCATTTCCCTTCCTATTTCATATGATGATTGGAGACATATGCCTCCAAGCTGGAAAAATAAAGTATTTTATTCTCAAATAAAGTTAAATTTATTACATTCTGGTTTAATTGAATGTCATGTTACTAATATGTTCAAAATGAATTTCTGTATACAGATGTTCTTCCACTTTACAGTTGCTGATGTGATAGCACGGAAGTGGATGTTGAAAAATCTAGGTAAGAAATGGAAATATTTCAAATGGAGATTGTGGTGTGATGTCAACGATACCTTGTTGATTGTGCAACAAATGTATGAGAAGCTACCCGGTGGGGTACTGAAAGAACAGTGGAAAGTTTTTGTTGACAGACATCGTGATGAGAAGCAGATGGTATTGAAATATATATTATTATATTATCCTCATTTTACATTTATACATGTATATGAAGAGGACATGACATTGAATACATTACTATTAAATTTCATTTTATTTATTTCAGGATTTCTAAAGAAATAATGCATCAAACCGGGCTAATCAAGTCATCCCTCACACTGTGGGCTCAAAAAGCTTTTCTAGAAGCCGAATGACATTGGTAATCTTTTAATTAGATTAAATATTTATAAGACAATATTATCTATTTAATATATTGAAGTGTTGATTTATCTTTGCTTAATGTAATCACAAAGTTTAGGGCACAAAGCATCCCGAACTGAACTGTGGTTGGATGTTCACAAGAAATCAGATAGAAGTTTTGTTAATGAGCCTGCTAAAGAAGTTGGGGTATGAAGTCAATTTTTTATTATAATAACTTATTATCAGTTTTTACTGTGTTAATATATATTGATATTTGATTTATAGGTAAAAATTAAATAACTATGGGATGCCAATCCTGCGTAGTCCTACTCAGTCTCCCAGGATGACCCGGTTGCTAAAGTCCATGAGAAGGAGCATCCTGGTAGAGTGTGCGGGATGGGTTTGGGACCCGTACAATATGAGGTATTTGGAAGGCCACCAGGGATTACAATCGCATATACTCCTAGTTATAGTCAGCCCATACCTGATGATGCTCAGAGGGATATTTCTTCTCTACAAGCCACATTTCAAGACCAGGGGGCTGAGATATCCGCTATGCAGAAAGCATTGACTGATTTATATCAGCAGATGAGCAGATATCCCCCTGGTGGTAGTGCACCGAGTAGTGGTGAGCAGGTAAATCACAAAAAATAAAAATCATTTAGTTTTCTAACTTTCATTGGTTTTACGTTTTAATATAAATATGCAACCGTATTTAATGTTCAATATAATGTTCTTACAGGTGACAGCAGAAAGTGGTGATGAAGGTGGCGAGGGTGACGATGCATCATCAGACCGTGAGTAGTTGTATTGTTCATGTGTTGAACAAATATGGGAATAGTTGGTTTGTATATGTAATATGTGTGGCACATATTTTCCACCAAACATTTTCATGTCCTAAAATTTCCTTGATTTGTCATGTTTAATTTTATTCATTTTATTGATTTTTGATGTTTCTTTTTATGTCTTTATTTCTCAAGTGTGGTATACACCATCCCATTTAGGCCTGTGTTTGAATTGGTAGTTGAGATTTTGGATGACTAGGAGTTAAACCCATTGTTGATGTGTTGAACAAATTGGGTCATTTCACATGTTATACTATTTTGAATTTGAACTAAGTAATATTCTCTTATGTTGAGATGGTTTTACTTTTTTTAGTGGTGAGGGGGTAGTGGATTCATCCACACCTGTTTCATACTCAATAGAATCATGTTTCCCAACATCAATTGGGTTAACATTGAAGAAATATATTAATGTGTTACCACCAATAGGAAACACATATTTATATTATAAGAGGGATATCATTAATTTGGGTGTGATCCCATAGGATGAATGATACTGGAGATGACCATGAGGAAAAAATGATAAAAAAATTCCCCCACACATGTGGGTTATGTTTTTCATTGTAATTTTATAGTCACAAACGCCACTAAGGATAGATTATGATGCTTTTAGATATTAGAGCTTTGTAACCATCCCTAGTATATTATCTTGATATTCTAATGGGCCTCAAGGGTTTTTAAACTAGTAGGGGTATAAATACACTCTTGAGTGTCAGTGTTTGGATATCCCCAGTGGGATAAACTTTTAGATGCTTGAGTATAGACAATAGGGAAAAACACCCTATATATCTTCTTGAGTACTCAAGGTCACGTGTTAATAAAAATGACTATAGTGAACATGATACTCATAATGAAGTTCTAAGGTGATTTCTACTTTATGGTGGACATATTTATCCAAATCAATATGATAAGAGAAGAACGTGTTCTCATGATCTATTGAAAGGATACAAAAAGGTTGGATGTGAAATTATGGACCAATGGTTTAGTTGGACAACTTGTGGGGCATTATTCCCTATAGATTACCATGAGTGTCATATAATGTAAGGATAGATCCATTTAAATGGTATTCTTGAAATAAGGTGTGAACCATCAGGCACTCATTTTACAAGGGTAGGAGACAATGTATGTCAGGGTATGGGGAACATATATTCATAGAAATTGAGTCCTATGTATGACATAACAATTTTTTTCATGCGTCACCCTTGTGTTCCTTATGGTTACTATCAGCTTGTTTTTGGTCTTGAACATAATTGGTGCATTTGGTGATCCAATTTTAATTGAAGGATGTGATGAAGTTATTGAAAAGGAAACACAATGAAGAAACCCATCAATACATTATCAAATTTAAGAGTTCATAGTTTATCAATCCAATTCCATGTTAATGGATTCACATTAGGTTATCTATTTTTTGATGAGAACCTCCAATGGGCTTCCATGTATATGATTATTTGGTATGGATGTCCTTTTAAAACTAAATTACAATGAAAGGTGTTCACTAGTGATTCATATACTATAGATTCCTCAAAATAGGTATTGGTAAAAGGTGTGAGATTTTGGGATCATCAAATATTCTTTGGGTGGAATCATTTTAATTATTGGATTCCCTTATAGATTTATGATTTTTTAATGAATAATATCAAAATACTAGTGTTTAACGAGTTACCCATATTCCTATGATCTCTCTGAATCTGTGTAGATATGAAAATATATGATTTTTAGGTTAATAATACATATAATACATGTTTATGACTCATTTTTTTAAGGCCACATAGTTAAGAAATTATTCATTTTTTCGCCATACAAAGAGGTCGTAGGTGTTTACATTGTTGGGATCAGGCCCATGCGATGGGCATCATATGAATCTCTATAAATAGAATCATAACACACATATTTTATTAATGATTAGTGGTATACATCATACCATTTATGTTCAATTTAAATAGAAATATTTCAAGAATTTTAACTTTTTGTGAAGGGGAACACTTTGTGAAAGGTACCTAGAAATAGATAGTGTTTGCATTTATCATGATTTTCCATTTCAGTTTCATCTTGGTCTTCAATCACTAATTTGGAGAAGGTATGGTTGTGGATTACACCTATTAGAGGGCCCATATATTGTTTTCAATATCATATATGTTGGTATGATGATAATGGATGAATGCTTAAGAGGCTAGGGCATACAACTTGAAGGTGGATATGATATTGTGATACTAGGAGGGGTATCTAAAATTAAGGACTATATAAAGAATTTAATACTAGAGTCTTTAACTATGGTATTTTGTAAAAGTGATTCATATTATTCTTATCGCATAAGAATAATAGCATGTTTCTCGATGTTGGGATTGAACCTCAGAGGGGAATAAATTGTATCCTAGTTAAGAGGAATAAAATAAAATATAATTGAAGGAATGCATTTTAAGGTAATGTGACATGATTCATCGTAGATTAAAATTTTGTTGAAATGACATGTATAATGACTTTTAGAGTTGTCCTACTAGGTTTAGAAGGTGGTTAATATAATGAATCTCAATAATTATTTTAAATTATGATCAAATGGAACATAATGTTTTTGTGTATCATGATTTTTTTAAGAAATAAGTTAATATAAGATTAGTTGTGTTACATAAAAGTGCACAATAAATTATTGGGAGAGACTAACACGCGAGCTTCTCTAAGACACCTGGTATAGTAGATGTGTGCGGTGATTGTATATTTGGGGTATTAAACCAAGTAAGAGGCCCACACATGGTAAATATAAATTTGTTTTACGCTCACTCCCTATATGGGAACACCGACACACATTTAGATCTAATGTTTCATTTTCAAGTGATATATATTATGGGGTATCAAGAAGGATCGGCTAGATGTATGTTTGGAGAGTAGCCAAATAATGGAACTATGTTTTATTGTTGATTCTATAATATATATTTTTTTCAATTTATTCTATACTGATTTCCTAGGTTGATGTTTCTTGTTGTATGTTGGTATGTACAATATGGTTCATTCTTATATAGAATGTCAATGTTTACTTATTTTTTTCAATTTATTCTATACCGATTTCCTAGGTTGATGTTTCTTGTTTTCTGTTGGTATGTACAATATGGTATTTCTGGTTTGATTTTTCTTTCAGGGCAGTGGTGCAGCGGAAGCAGAATTTTTTTTTCTGTTCTAAATTTCGTGGCGGTTTAAACCACCGCTAACTGGTAAAAACCGCCAAGAAACGTAAAAAAATTACCTTTCGTGGCGGTTTAAACCACCGCTAAACGGTAAAAACCACCACGAAATGTAAAAAAAATACGTTTCGCGTCAGTTAAAATCACCACTATATAGTCGCATCGTAGGTTCTCATTCTGTGGTGGTTCTGGTGACTTCAGTGGCGGTATTACGGCTGCTGGATCTGAGTTTATTCGCGGCGATTATAACCGCCGCGAATAAACTGATGTCAAGGACTCATAAATAACTGCCGCTAAAATCAGTAAAACCACCATGAAATGAGGAAGCTACGACGCTTTCTTGAAATTGACGTGAAACGGAAATAACTGCCGTTAATAGATTGGTGACGCCGTATTAGACGGCGGTTTACAGAAATCGCCGCCAGCCCATTTAGCGGCGGTTTAAATCACCGCTAAACAACGATTCTCTTGTATTGTCTCTGGTTTCACTGAGAGTAGTGTGTATCCAGGGGCTTCTTTAGCTCCAACATGGCAGTTTGATGGTAGATGACTGTTCATCAAGGTTCACCAACCTCGCTAGGTACTTGATGGATATGGTCAAGGATTAGTACTTTAGATATCGGACCTTCAAGAGAGGTATACAATGGGACATATGTTCTAGTGTTGTGCCTCTATGCATTTCGACTTATGATGGAGTGCTCAAGAAGGACTTGGTGATCAAGATCTTCTTGGTGAAGTAGAGACAGGTGACGGCAGTCAGCAGTAGGCAGACAGGTGAGGAGACCTCCAAAGTAGGGATCCAATGCCAGGCACATGGATCAGGATGTGGGAGATGTCACAGGAGGACCCAGGATAGTGGATCAACAGTTCAGGTCTCTCAGGCTGGATCCATTCAGCCTAGGGAGAGGCGATGTTACTCGTGCGATGGTAGGGGACATCTCTCTTGAGATTGTCTAACCCTTCAAGCTGTTGATAGGGAAGCAGTGGATGGAACATCGAGGCAAAGGTTGAGAGTGAAGCAGATAGACCCCTGGGTAGAAGACGTGGCAGAGGATCAATGAGAGCTTTAGGTGATGGCAGACGCTTCGATCTACTTCCACCACCACCCCTTGGAGCTCTACACCAGGCTCAGGGAGCTGGGGAACAGGGGCAAGGACAGCTACATGTGGTCGAGGCGTACGACCCAGGGACTCCATGGATGATCTGAGGTATGATCTTTGTATTTTTTACCTTAGTTTTTGTACTTATAGACACAGGTTCTAGTCATTAATTCCTCGCCAGATGACTTGTGCAAAACCTTGAGATTCTGTTAGATCCATTGACTCGACCCTTACGCTTGGAGACACCTATGGGAGGAGACTCAATGACCACTCACCTTTGCGGATAGTGTGATCTTACCCTCATAGGTGAGGGTTTCGATTGGAACCTCTAGGTGGTATCTTTGAGGCCTTATGACATCATTCTTAGTATGAATTGGCTATCTTTAGTCCATGACCAGATTGACTACTTTAGGTAAAGAGTGTGGTGTGTCCACAACGATGGAATGGGGTTTTCCTTTGTCGGTGAAAATGAGGATCAGGCAGCATAGAATGGGCTCATGCATAGGAGGGTGCATCCAATCACTCATGAATTGGATAGCCTTTCCCTCAGAGCAGTAGATGTTTTGAGATTCCAGTTCCCAGCAGTAGTGTTGGAGTATGAGGAGGTCTTTCCCAAATATGTTTCTAGGCTACCTCCCTGCCGAGGGATTGAATTCTGCATCTAATTACACATCATGACAGCACCAATATCCTCACTAGCATATCAGATGGATCTCATAGAGCTTCTCGAGCTAAAGGTACAGTTGGAGGATTTTCAGAGAAAGGGTTTCATAAGACCTAGTGTTTCACCTTGGGCAGCCCTAGTTTTGTTTTCCAAGAAGGCAGACAGGAGTTTGAGGTTTTGTGTGGATTACCAGTTCCTGAATTCGGTAACAGTAAAGAACAAGTATCCACTGCTGAGGATCGATGACCTCTTCGATCAGTTTATAGGGGCACAATGGTTCTAGAAGGTTGACCTTCGGTCAAGTTACCACCAGTTATAAGTACGGGAAGAGGATATATCGAATACGACTTTCAGATGCCTTTGTGGTCACTATGAGTACTTGGTGATGCCTTTTGGGGTGATGAATTCCCCCATAGTGTTCATGGGACGTATGAACCATATCTTTTAGCTGTATTTATACTAGTTTGTAGAGGTCTTCATCGATGACATCCTTGTGTACTCGGAATCAGAGGAGGAACACACAAGACACATGAGGATGGTTCTAGATATACTATGAGAGCACCAGATTTATGGGAATATCTTGAATCAGTTCTTGATTCAATAGGTCTACTTTATGGGACATGTCATCTCAGTATATGGAGTATTTATGGACCTAGCCATGTTGGAGGTAGTGTTAGTATAGGAGCCACCTCAGAGCGTGGGGAGGTGCAGAGATTCCTTAGGTTGGCAGGATATTATTAAAGATTCATTCATGATTTATCCCATATGTCAGTACCAATGAAGTTATTGACTAGTAAGGGGAAACCCTTCATGTGGATGGAGAAGTGCCAGTAGTATTTCGAGTATTTGAGATAGAGTTTGATGAGTGCCCTGATCTTGAGATTGCCGGAGGAGGGTCTTGAGTATATAGTTTTATGCGACGCATCAGGGACTGGGCTTGGTTGTGTCTTAATGTAGGTACAGGTGGTGATTTCTTATGGTTCACGCCATCTAAGACTAAATGAGTAGAACTATTCAACCCATGATCTTGAGTTCATAGTGGTAGTCTTCAGGTTGAATATGTGGCGACACTACCTTATGGGTGAGTGATTTATCGTCTACTCTGACCACAAGAGCCTCAAATACATCTAATCACAGAAGGATCCAAATCTAAGACATAGGTATTGGATATAGTTCCTATAGGAATACGATTTTGAGATCATCTATACTCTTGGGAAGTGAAACAATGTGTCATATTCTCATAGCAGGAGATCAAGCTCGCAGTTAATGAGTGATGTGACAGAGTAGTTGGCCATGTTATAGTTATTCGTCATGGACAGAGAGGTTTCATCTTACCTTCAGTTGATGGTTGTCACACCTCCAATATTACAGTGAGTTAGGGAGGCACAACTTAGGGATGTAGACTGTGAGACTTTACATGCTCAGTTATCCATAGGACATTGTCCTGATGGATATTCTCAAGGTGGGGAGAATGTTGTTCTTTTTATAGGATGCACAGTCATTCCAGTGGCATTGCGGGAGGAAGTTCTGAGGTAGTTTCACACATCACCCTTGAAGGTATATCCTAGAGTGGAAAAAATGTACTAGGACCTTTGGCGTCAGTTCTGGTGTACATGTATAAAGAAGGTCGTAGCAGAGTTCATTTCCTGATGCCTTACATGCCAGTTGGTGAGGGTTGAGTGCCAGGTTCTAGTAGGGTTAGCTCACCCCCTAGAAGTGCTGGAGTGGAAGTGGGATGTAATATCAATGGGAATCGTGATGGGCTTACCATGAATGTCCAACCTCGACAGGTACTTGATGGATATGGTCAAGGATTAGTACTTTAGATATCGGACGTTCGAGCGAGGTCTACAATGGTACATATGAGCTAGTGTTGTGCCTCTATGCATTTTGACTTATGATGGAGTGGTCAAGCGGGCCTTGGTGATCAAGATCTTCTTGGGGAAGTAGAGACAGGTGATGGTAGTCAGTAGTAGGCAGACAGGTGATGAGACCTCGAAAGTAGGGATCCAATGTCAGGCACAGGGATCAGGATGTGGGAGATGTCACAGGGGGACCCAAGATTGGGGATCGACAGTTCAGGTCTCTTAGGCTGGATCCAGTCAGACTAGGGAGAGGCGATGTTACTTGTGTGATGGTAGGGTACATCTCTCTAGATATTTTCTAACCCTTCGAGCTACTGATAGGGAAGCAGTGGATGGATTATCGAGGAAAAGGTAGAGAGTGAAGCAGACAGACCCACTAGGCAGCAGACATGGCAGAGGATCAGGGAGAGATTTAGGTGATGACAGACGCTTTAATCTACTTCCACCACCACCCCTGGGTGGTCTACACCAAGCTCATGGAGCTGGGGAACAAGGGCAAGGATAGCTACATGTGGTTGAGGTGTACGACCCAGGGACTCTAGGGATGATCTGAGGTATGATCTTTGTATTTTTTACCTTAGTTGTTGTACTTATAGACACAGGTTCCAGTCATTCATTCCTCACCACATGTCTTGTGCAAAACCTTGAGATTCTGGTAGATCCATTGACTCGACCCTTACACTTGGAGACACCTACGGGAGGAGACTCAATGACCACTCAGCTTTGCGGATAGTGTGATCTTGCCCTCATAGGTGAGAGTTTCTATTGGAACCTATAGGTGGTAGATTTGAGGCCTTATGACATCATTGTTAGTATGGATTGGATATCTTTAGTCCATGCCCAGATTGACTGCTTTAGGTGAAGAGTGTGGTGTGTCCACAATGATGGAATGGGGTTTTCCTTTGTCGGTGAAAATGAGGATCAGACACCACAGAATGGGCTCATGCATAGGAGGGTGCATCCAATAACTCATGAATTGAATAGCCTTTCCCTTAGAGGAGTAGATGTTTTGAGCTTCCAGTTCCCAGCAGTAGTGGTGGAGTATGAGGATGTCTTTCCCAAATTTGTTTCCAGGCTACCTCCCCACCGAGAGATTGAATTCTGCATCTAATTACACCTCAGGACAGCACCAATATCCTCACTAGAATATCGGATGGATCTCATAGAGCTTCTTGAGCTGAGGGTACAGTTGGAGGATTTGCAGATCAAGGGTTTCATAAGACCTAGTGTTTCACCTTGTGCGGCCCTAGTTTTGTTTTCCAAGAAGGTAGACAAGAGTTTGAGGTTGTGTGTGTATTACCAGTGCCTGAATTAGGTAACAGTGAAGAACAAGTATCCACTGCTGAGGATCGATGACATCTTCGATCAGTTGATAGGGGCACAATGGTTCTAGAAGGTTGACCTTCGGTCAAGTTACCACCAGTTACAAGTACGGGAAGAGGATATATTGAAGATGACTTTTAGATTCCTTTATGGTCACTATGAGTACTTGGTGATGCCTTTTGGGGTGATGAATTCCCCCATAGTGTTCATTGGACTTATGAACCATATCTTTTATCCGTATTTATACTAGTTCATAGTGGTATTCATCGAAGACATCCTTGTGTACTCAGCATCAGAGGAGGAACACACAAGACACATTAGGATGGTTCTAGATGTACTATGAGAGCACCAGGTTTATGGGAATCTCTCGAACCAGTTCTTGATTTAAGAGGTCTACTTTATGGGACATGTCATCTCAGTATATGGAGTATCTATGGACCTAGCCAAGTTGGAGGTAGTGTTAGCATAGGATCCACCTCAGGGTGTGACAGAGGTGCGGAGATTCCTTGGGTTGGTAGGATATTATTGAAGATTCATTCATGATTTATCCCATATTTCAGCACCAATGAAGTTATTGAATAGTAATGGGAAACCCTTTATGTGGATGAAGAAGTTCCAGTAGGATTTCGAGCATTTGAGATAGATTTTGACGAGTGCCCTGATCTTGAGATTGCCGGAGGAGGGTCTCAAGTACATAGTTTTATGCGACGCATCAGGGACTAGGCTTGGTTGTGTCTTAATGCAGGGACAGGTGGTGATTTCTTATGGTTCACGCCATCTAAGTCTAAATGAGTAGAACTATTCAACGCATGATCTTGAGTTCACAGTGTTAGTCTTCAGGTTGAATATGTGGCGACACCACCTTATGGGTGAGTGATTTATCATCTACTCTGACCACAAGAGCCTCAAATACATCTAATCACAAAAGGATCCAAATATGAGACATAGGCATTGGATATAGTTCCTCTAGGAATATGATTTTGAGATCATCTATAATCCTAGGAAGGGAAACAAGGTGTCATATTCTCATAGCAGGAGATCAAGCTCGCAGTTATTGAGTGAGGTGACAGAGTAGTTGGCCTTGTTGCAGTTATCCTTCATGGACAGAGAGTTTTCATCTTACCTTCAGTTGATGGTTGTCACCCCTCCAATATTACAGTGATTTAGGGAGGCACAACTTAGGGATGTACACTGTGAGACTTTACATGCTCAGTTATCCATAGGACATTGTCCTTATGGATATTCTCAAGGTGGGGAGAATGTTGTTCTTTTTAGAGGATGCACAGTCATGCCATTGGCATTACAGGAGGAAGTTCTGATGGAGTTTCACACATCCCCCTTGAAGGTACATCCTAGAGTGGAAAAATTTATTAGGACCTTTGGCTTCAGTTCTGGTGGACGTGTATAAAGAAGGTCGTAGCAGAGTTCATTTCCCGATGCCTTACATGCCAGTTGGTGAAGGTTGAGCACCAGGTTCTAGTAGGGTTAGCTCACCCCCTAGAAGTGCTGGAGTGGAAGTGGGATGGAATATCAATTGGCATTATGATGGGATTACCATGAATGTCCAAGTGACACAATTCCATCTGTGTGATCGTTGACCAACTCACCAAGTCGACCCACTTCCTAGCTATCAGGGAGCAGAGTTCTATAGAGAGATTGGGATGCCTCTACATGCAGTAGATAGTTCGGATTCATGGCATCGATTTGACAATAATCTTGTATCGAGATGCCCTCTTCACATCCCGGTTGTGGAAGGGATTTAAAGAGGATTTTAGTACTCAGCTACGCTTGAGCACAGTGTTCCATCCCCAAATAGATAACCAGAATGAGAGAACTATATAGGTTCTAGAGGATATGCTGTGGGCCTATATCTTGGATTTTGGTCGCGGTTGGGAGGACCACCTACCACTGGTGGAGTTTGCGTACAACAACATCTACCACTCCACCATTGGCATGGAACCATTCGAGGATTTATATGGGAGACCCTGCTAGTCACCGCTTTGTTGGACCGACCCTAGAGAGTCAGTACTCAGGGGTCCAGAGTTGGTGCGAGCTAACACCAAGAAGGTGCAGATCATCCGGGAATGGATGAAGATTTCATAAATCTGGAATAAGTCTTATATTAATATATTATAGAGACCTTTGGAGTTCAATGATGGAGACCACGTCTTCCTTAGGGGCTCACCTCAACGAGGGTTGTGGAGATTTAGATAGGGTGGAAAATTGTCTTCGAAGTTCATCATCCCTTTTTAGATACTGTGCAGAGTTATTGGGGTGGCACACAGCTTAGCTCTACCACCAAATTTTCACTAGGTACATGATGTTTTCCACATGTCACAGCTTTGGAGGTACATGCATTACCCATCACACTTCATTGACTAGGGTGAGCTGGACATCAAGGATGGAGCGACCTTTACTGAGTACCCGGTGGAGATTGAGGATTGGTAAAATAGGATCCTTCATGGGAAATCGATTCCCTTGGTGAGCTTCCAATGGTAGAGCATGAACCTTCAGGAGAGAACGTGGGAGTAGGAGGCTCAGATCCATGCCCAATACCCACATCTTTTGGAGTATCCCTTGTTTTGGCTTTTTAGGGACACAAATCCCCAAGGTGGGGAAAATGTAATGTATCTGATTTTCTATGTATTATTTTTAAATATTATATGGAATTATTTAGAGACCAAGAGCAGGGAATACATTTATTTCTGAGGCCCAGTTAGCCTAAAATGGTGGTTTGAACTTTTTTTAAGTTAAGTGAGTTGGTGTGTGTGTGTGGTTATGGCAGTTTCCAAACGGATGCCCGGATTAAAAATCGGAGGGTATCGTTGCATCTGGAACAATGGTCTTACCTAAGAATGGGCCTAACCTTGAATAGTACGGGTCAATGGAAAAGATAATATTCGATGTTTTTTAATAAAATAAAAAAAATTAAAAGTTTATTTTATTTTATTTGGAAATGTTCATTGTGGTGCAATGATAGGTTAACTGTTTTGATAATTAATGACACAACATAATGAATCTGAAACAACAATGTTGACTCATTAATGCCACAACATAACAGAATGCTAAAACATGTTCCCTCCTTTTAATGGGTTAATAGAATGTTGGTCATTAGCAATAAATTGAGAGAAACTCTAGGGAATTCTTGGAGCTTTGTAGAGAACTCTCGACAACGAATGATGAATAATCAAAGGTGTGAATCGCTGCGCAAACAGAGTTGAAAGATATCGGCGGCGATGGCAGCATGATTGATTCACCAACAATTGATCCCTTCTCGATATAGGGGTTATTTTTTAAATTTGTTTTCTTCCCCATTCTTTGAATTTAATGACGAACGCAGATCAACCCATGAACCGGTTGACCCGCGCATCGTCGTTCTTGAGGGAGGAATTTATTGAGTCAGTTCCTGGGAATTTTTTTGTCACATTTTGATTTTTATTATTTTCCCCATTTAAATCCTTATAATGAGAGAATATTAACACCATGATGAACAATGGAGGGGGTTCATTCCTCCTTGTTCACTTGTTTCTTCTTCCCTCTTCCTCGTGTTCTTCGCGTTCTTTATGGGGATATGAACAAGGAATATTTGTGTGCTCGTTTCTTGGTGTAATGATCCCAAAATGGAGATTTTCCATCATGATGACCCAATGGAGGTGCAGTGACTATGGTGATAGACAAAACATAATGGTTTAGGAATTATCGTTCTTCGATCTTTCTTCATACGGGTGAATCAGAACGTGTTTTAAGGGCCGATCGGTAGCCCGAAACTGATGGAATCGGCTTCGTGATGTTGGGGAGACCTAGACCCTTGAGTTTCATGGTGATTGGATAGCTTGATCGAAGAACAGGGCATCACCAGAGGTACTCCGGTGGAGGAGAACGATTATGGAAATTCTTGATCACCATGACTTGTATTCTGAAAGAACACAACATGTGGGACCAACGTAGCGGCGGCTAGGGTTCGGCAGTGTAGGAAGTGATGACACGACATGTTCTTCGAAGAACATAGTGTGTGGGTACTTACATGGGAATCAGCGTGTATCTCAGATGATACACAGACACAGGGTGGAGTACATGGCCATGTACTCCACCACACGGCCAGACCAGGATGGTTATGCAGGCTACCCCGTGTACCAGATACACAGGATGTCCCACACAGGTTGAATCCATGTATAGGCACACTGCCACGTACATAGAGGTAACCTCATTTACTTAGACACAGTGTGTGGTCCATCATACATGTTCTTTACTTACCTTTATACACAGAATGTCCCCTCTAACTTGGGACATTACACACGGGCAGTACCAGGAGTCGCGAGACATAGCATGTGACCCATTCTACACGCTATGTATATTCTAAAACATGGAATGATCTCATCGTACACCTTTCCTTGGATAGGTTTCATTCAGGTTAGTTCCCCTTTTCTCATTCCCCTGAAGGTGAGTGACATCATTTCCTATCCACATGAGTATGACCCCCTTCAGCAAGACTTTCTAGGTAGAGCTACAGTCCCTCCTAGAGGCCCAGAGCGATATCCTCTATCCTTCCTTGTACCCTAAGTAGAGTCAGGTTTTTGGCACAACCAATCATACCGAACGTCGGTCCTATGCTTAGTAGGTGAATTCATATGAGTCGTGGTATCACCCCCATGGACCTAGAAGTGTTCCTCATCTATGTATCAAAATATTTCCCACTCATGAGTGAGTTCTCTCAGAATGAGTGCATCATGATCTTCCTGACTCAGGAGTGAGTTCTCCCAAAATGATTCAATCCAAATGTTATATCTTTAGATCTATCAGTTTATCTCTCTCTCTCGTGAATTTTCCCAATGAACAATCCTTCTCGGATGGATGTCATCAAAACTATCAGACTCATGGAGTGAGTTCTCATAGACGGGCGCTTTGTGGAATCTACGAACTAAATCCCTAATGGGGGTATGTGGTTGTGTGACTTGTCTCTAGACCACAGGTCTGGGTTTTGTGTATATCTAGATTGTGTCTTTCTTGTTATATATTCAGTATACATATACTGTGTAGAGTTGATTGTACCTTTACTTTTTGTATTGATTTGTGGTTTTTGGGGTCCTCTACTAAGTATTGTAATACTCTCCCATGCACAGGTTTTTCCCACACATGTCGTGTCTTGTGCGGATGAGTGGCCTTTCAATGCAGTCTAGGGAGGACCAGGACCAGACCAAGATTTCTGAGTTCCCTACAGTCCTAGGTGTTCTAATGGCTACGAGCAGTAATCCCAGTACCTCTTTTTGCTTACAGGTTGGACTTTGTAGTTTACAGACTCTTGTTTTTGGTGGTCATGTATTCTGGACTAGTTTTACTTTCCACACTTTAATTCTATTGTACTATGTTGGTTGGTTTTAGTTGTATGCATGTATTTTGTTCCTTAGTGGTCTTTACATTTTAGTATTTGTGGGCTTGGAGATGTGTGTGTGTATACAAGTACAAAGTAAATTCCTCCAAAGTTAGTGATATTCCTACTCAATGCTATTCACCAGCCCTTATACTATTGGAGGCAGTCTTGGGGAGTTGCGGATCAGGCCCCACTAGGACGGTTCATGACAGATATTATCTATGGATGCATTTTTTATCAAGGTATGGATTAAATGAAATGTTTTTTCAGTTATTTACCTTTCCAAATTTATTAAACCTTATTTTCCAATGTTATCTTATGTTTTACATAACCCTTACACAAAATTTGATCTCACCCATATTTTTTTATTTACCCAGGGTCTAAAGAAGAAATACTTGAATGATTTTCAAGGATTCCAAAAAATTTCTTTTATTATGTTTAATATTTCATTTTGAATTTAAATTGGGAATCATGTATATATATGGATCTTCAAGACTACTAAACTAATTGATCCTTTGAGATGAGATCCCTTGTATCTTATTCTAATGTAATAAACACATGCAGATCCTCACAAGAGATTCCCTACTTCAGTTCCTCATCAATATAATGAAAATAAAATTGAATGGCCATCAGAAGATCAAAATCAACATCAAAGAAAGAAATCCAGATCAATGTATTTTTTCATGATATTAAAATAATAATAATTTAACATGAAAATATCCTTTATCTAGTTTCAAAAATAATATTTTTTAAAAATTTCTTAAAAATATAATAGGTTTTGGAATTAATATCATTTAATTTTTTGATGAACCAATGAATCCAAAAAATATAACAGTTGTTCATAGGCCCTGTAGATTCTTTTGCAACATCCAGAACCCACAATTGGTATAAGAATAGTCATGTTCAATTTATAATTATTTATTTATTTTTGGTTCTTTATATATTTATAAATTTATTTTCATTTTATGAAGATTAATCTTTTAATTTGTTTGTTGAGATCTCTTATTGTTTTATTTATTTCTCCTACATATGACCCAAATAATTTACTGATATATGTAGAATGTCATAGGAACTAACTATAGGTGGCACATAGTTCTTGGGTTTCCCAACTTATAAATCACCAACTCATCATGTAACCCCATGTGATGTGGAGATCATGTGGTACATAAACATATAGTAGTTAATCAAATCAAAAATATTAAAATTAATTTGTGTACAATGTAATTAATACACACATGATGTAATTAATTTATATGGCATGTAATGAATTCACATCCTAGGTAATTAGTTCTAATGCGGTGTAATTAATTCATTTTTGGTGTCATTAATTAACACATGGTTTATTTAATTTAGACTATGGTAACTAATATTCATGTGATTTGATTAATAAACACTTAGTGTAGTTAATTTACACATGTTGTAATTAATTCATATGACACATAATTAATTCAAACACAATGAAATTAAGTCCATGTGGTATAATTATATTGTAAATGTTTATATAGAAAAAATTACATGTGAGGATATAAACTAGATAAAATAATTTTAAAAAAGGAAATTATTTTATTTCTCCATTAAACCTCATCAATACGAGTCCAGGTTTCATTAATTTGGCATTACACCATTACTCATAGGTTTTATATTTTATCAAATTCTTTTTTTATTTTGCATAAAATAAAGAACTATAATTCTTTCATAGTCATTACATATTTCATACTTCAAGGAATTAAATTGGTACACAAATCATTATTTTCATGTGTCCCAAGTTTCCTTTATTTGACATTACATGACATGAAATTATGTTGCATGTCATGTTCACGTTATGTAGTTTGAGTTCAATCTATACAACAAGGACTATGTTGGATATTTTAGATAGGTACATGTTTGTTTCCTCAATGCACATTTCAAGTACTTAGAAAATTTTATATGAAAATAATTTATTTAATTTATTTAAAATTACATAGGATGGGTATCTCTAGGAGGGATTTGATATATATTAAGATAAAATGAATTAGTTTAATAATTATATAATTTATAAAATTAATTCATGTGAATTTTATCTTAATAAAAGTAAAAATCAAAATTAATTTTAGCTAGATATATTAAATGTTTATTCATTGTATTGGAATATTATTATGAGCTTATATTTACATATTACTATGTATGGTTTCATTTAATTTATTTAATTAATGGGTTTTTTTTGATTAATTTATTAAATTAAATTGATTTCATGTGAGTCATCCATCCCTCCTTATTATGTACAGACCTACATGCCCACATTTTATTTTATTTAAACACCCATTCTAGTTTTCTTGACCAACGAATGAAGTAAAGGAATTGTGAGAATAGATCTCTTTATTGCATGGAGTTGGTTTGAGATGGAGTCAAGGTGAAACCATAATAATGATATACAAGAGACAGAGGTGGAATGTTGCAATATTAAGCCTGAACTAGATCAATAAGCCTTTCCCTTATGGTTAATTTTGTTTTTACATCCTTCTAAATAAAAAAACTTCTTGTTAAAACTCATGATCATAAAAAGTTTATATATTTTATTTTTTTCTTATGAATGATTTATTTTATGGATTCCAGATTATGATCACATAATTAAATTGATTATTATGAAAGGATAGAATTATAATAAAATAATTATGTTTAAATATTTTGTGTTTACGTGATTTATCACTTATGTGATGTCCAAAAAATATTAAAAATACTTGTAAATGATAAAATAATAAAAAACATATGCATAATAAACAAAATACATCACATAAATATTAATCCATTACCACTTCTATTGTCTAAATTATGATAAACCCATGATTAAAGTGTCAGTTCTTCCTCCTTCAGTGTAAAAAATAATTATGAGTAAGTCATAACATAGAGAGTGTTTTGACTAAACTAAATTATCATTGGATTTAATGGCCTTAGTTTTTACAATAAAAAATTGAAGTAAAATATTATGGAAATATGATTCATGATTTCAGGATTGGGGTGTCCAATCAATGAATCATAAAGCTTCCGGTTTGTAGTTGGCATGACTTCCAACCAAAATACTGCATTATAATTTTTATTCTCTTCATATATATTATAAAAAGGTAAATATGGATCCTTTCCTACTGAATCTATACATGATGGGGCACTCCAAGTTCAATGTTTATGGGCATTGGGACTTGAAAAAATTGTGGGAGAATTGATATAATTAAATGAAATTATTATGGACCACATAATTTTTAATCAATTAAATTACTAATATATATTTATAAATTGCTATAAAATTTAAAAGACAAACCCTTAAAAAAATATGACAATTCCATAACTCAGGGTATACCCTCTCAGGCATAAATTTCCTAAAGTAGCATTTTTTCACATACTAAATATCAAAGATTTTATACTTTGTATTGGAATTCTATAAATTAAATCATATTACCACAAATAAGATATGATAAAGATTGTTGAAGAATATATATAAAGGTTTATTCCTCTATGATATCATGTATTCTATATTTTTATAAAAAGAAAGAGAGGCATAAATATTAATGAAATTATCTCTACATTATTTTAGTGTAAATTGGAAAGCAAGTATTTATCGTGTAATAATGAAATCATGTATTGAAGTATATTATTTAAAATTAAGCTTCTGTTTGGATAAGATATTATCCATGAATCTCATGTTATAATTATTATCACCATGGTCCTCCTTTTTCATCCACATCTAGATAAATAGTATGTGGAAACCACTCATAAATCCTTTTTTTATATATTTCACATATAAAATAAAGGTTTGGTGGAAACTTATTTCCTCAATCCTTATGGTGAAAAGAATAACTGATAATGTTGAAAAGTATATATATTTTTAAATTCACTCATGTACATACAACATATTTTAAATAAAAAATTTATTTAGAGGGAGAAAAATTAAAAGGAATATCTTTACTTCAAATTAGGAAATAAATTGTTTTGGAAGAATTGTAATAAATTAAAGTGGAATCGATTATAAACTTCTGCAATATTCACCAGTTTATATAAAATTTCTATTACACTTCTTGGGGATTTAATAAAAAAATTCATATATATTCTCATTTACTAATTAACAGTGTTCATAAATATTATAAGATATAGTGGGAATTCGCCTAGTGTCTAAGAAAGGGGGATTACTCTATCAGTAGTGAGAATAATCAACTTCTAAATTTATAGTATGTATTGATTAAAGTTTATATTGAGTATTACCAAAACATTTATCTATGTGTCAAGCTATAAATAAAGAGGAATTATTTTTCATTTGTAATAAATGTTTTTATAGTAATTCAAACTAAATTTGTCGTTTAACAACTCTTGAATCACATATATCCATTGAAATGAATGAAAAATATAAAATATCATACTCCTATGTTATTGTATCAATATAATTCCTTTTTAGATAAAACTGAATGTGTTAGACTTATTTAGACCTTGAAATTATTTTTGTCTCTATTAAGATAAGATATTATGTATAATAACAAACTAATTATCTTATTTTAGATCAAAAAAATTTATAGATAAAAGGTATACCAAATAGCTTTTAGAGTTAGTTAAACAAGGCCATGTGAACTATTCGAAATCTAGATGTAAATTTATGTACATGATGAGATTCAATAAAGAAATATAAATTCTCAATGATGTAAATGAGATCACATTATAAATATATTTGAAACCCTTAGATAGATTATTGGATAATATCGTATCCAATTAAATATTTATCATACATATAGAGTAAAGATATTCCCAAATATTAATTTTCTTATCTATATCAATATGATTATGGTAGAAAACGGAATATCAATGATGAGTCTAAAATATATAGAAAATATTCCATAATTTCTTCCAAGTCATTCATTTCAAAGAGAAGTTAAATAACGAATAATTTTCCAACTATATTAACTAATGGATATCATATTATAAATCATAAAATAAGAATATATTACAATATAACAATTTTTTTGAATAGTTTTTAAAATGTCACGACCCATCCCCCGAGGCTCGTGCCGTGACTGCCCCAAGCCCACCTTCCATAGGCCAGGGGCTGGTGACTAGCACCAAAAGGTGAATTCCCTAAAACTGGGAAGGCATTGCCTATATAACCTGTAAACTCACAAAACTAAGCACAAAGAAGTATACAAACACAAAGTGAAACTATATAGTAAATAGGGTGTGTACAGAAAGAAAAAGGGGACCAAAATACAAGCCCAACTGTAAAGTATAAATAAACTGAAAAGTACAAGTAAAACTGAAAATAGCTCCAGTGAACACCCGAAAAGGATCGTACCTGAAGGGTAGGTACAGCTCTTGAACAGTCGTCCCTACAGTATGCCTTGTCTAATTTCCACCACTAAGCTACCTCTAGTCATGGTACCCTCATCCTCTACCAACGTTGTCTATCGTCTGCACCAAACACAACAAGGGGCGGATGTAGCCCGTGTAGGGGTGAGTATAATGATACTCAGTAGGGACCCTGAGACCCTCTAAGGTCTCACAAAATCTAAAAAGGATAAACCACAAAGCATGAAAACAACTAAAAACCCTACATAGGTATATTCCCATACATATACCTAAGTTATCAAGTATACCCATCTCATTCATGAGGAAACACAAGGACCAAATATTTTATCCAAAAGCTCAACTTTTCCATGGAGGAAATATTACCATGAAGGTAACACCACAATGGTAAGTACCACAAAGGAAAATCCACACAGACGTATACCCCAAAGGTATCACAACAAATGTATGTACCACAAAGGTAACACCACATAGAAGAATGCCACAAAGTTAAGACTCAGCTCACACTAGGTATAACGTAGGTACAGTAGTAAAGATGATTAGATGTAACTACTCAATCATCTTACTCTATTGAGAGGCATACCCATGTAGGATCCTACATCATCAGACCCACATAGGATCCTAAATCATCAGACCCACCTAGGATCCTGGTACAGCAGACCTACATAGGATCCTAGATTAGTCCCACATGGATTCCTAGAGCAGATTCAAGTGGGATCCTTGAACATAGACCCACATAGGATCCCAAGGCACAGACCCACATAGGATCCCTTTCTCATGTTACAGCCAGCTACAGTGTTCCCGCACTAAGCTCGCTTGATTCCGGGAGGGTCCTCTCTTCAAGCCACAAGTCGATACTCCAACTTCCATGAAGTCCCATGAAGAAGTATCCCAAAGGACCGCCATGTAAAAGGGGTATCAACACAATAGATGGTGGATCAATCTGACTCCTGGTCTATATGTTATTGGCCTTTTAGTCCCAAGGGCCCAGTTGGATTCGTGTTAAATCCAAACTAGTTGTAACCAAATTTATCTAAATCTTAAGTGGGGTATACCAAAAGGACTGCTTTGTTCCAAGGTTTTTGGTTCCATAGATGGTTCGTCAAATGGAAAATAATAGCTCAAGTTATGGCCATAAGAGCAAAATATGGTCGAAGCTGGTCCGGGTCCGGTCCGGCCCGACCCGCTAAGTCTGACCCAGCCTGCCGGTGCGGCCCGACCCACGATGCAGCCTACACTGGGCATCCTAATGGTCAGCCCGCACTGGGTGGCCCGTGGCTGGCCCACAGGTGGGTGGCCACACGGTGGGGTCCACCCTAGTCGCCCTCCAAGGGGAGGTGCCCCCTGGGTACCCCAAACTGCTGGGTCGTTCGGGTTGGGTGACCGACCAGGCGGCGCCACGTGGCGCCTGCAGCTGGAACGCGGGGACCTCAGGTCTCGCTAGGCTCCCTGATTGGTCGGACAGCCAGCCCACCCCCATGGCGCAGTCACACGTCGTGCCTCTACCAGCAATCGGCAGTGAGTCGGCCGCCCTCCTTTGTTGTTGCGGCCTCCTACCACGGCCCCTGCATGCCCGGCGGTGCAGACGTGCACCGCCACCCCTTTCACACAGTCGGCCGAGCACTGGTCACAACCCTTGCTCTGACATGACTGACGAGCCATGTCCCTTCTTGGTCGGTGTGGTCGCGCTGCTGCCGTCATCGCGGCCGGTCGGAGTGTCGGTCGCCGGTTCCAAGCCCTTCCGGCACCGGTCCCCGGAACCAGTTGTCGGCGACGTTCCTCGGGTCACCAGGCATGCCACGGTGGCCCTTTCTTCATTTTGTAGACTTCTTCACTTTTCTAGGGACATATACATCAATTCAAGACCACCAAAGTCCATAAAGGTTGTAGGTGGGTCGGTCTGTGTTCGTTTGACCCACACCCTCCACGTTAGAACGGTAGCAAGAATCATAGTTGTTCTTTATTCAAGAATAATGAAAAGAACGGGGTAAGGGGTGTTCAAAACAACAATACCTACCTCCAAGATGCATTGACGTCGGTGAGGAGTGGGAGAGATGGTGGTAATTGAAGACGTTCCTCATTAGAGATCCTTATATGGAGTTCTTCATTGGAGAAAAGTTTGTCGAAGGAGAAGAGTTCTTCGTTGGAGCAAGTTCTTCTCGGTTCTCAACTGTTCTCCCAAACCACATTTTCCAATGATTTTCCCCAAGGAAATAAAGAGCCAACATTATAAAAATATTTCTATCAATTAATTAAAGTCGTCACAATTAACCATGGAGCATTGAAATGTTTTTCCACCTTAATAGAGGTTCAGGTGATCCCCACCAAAAAATTCAAATTGGGAGGATTTCCAGCTCGGGTGGTCCCCACCAACATAATTCAGAAACAGAGGTTTTAAAAAGAAAAATAAAATGTTAATTATTTTATTTTTCTTATTCCATGAAAAACTGAAAAACTAACTTCCACCCTCAACCTACTGTGGTCGAGGTGAAGGTCTCCTTAAGTGAATATCGGCACTACGAGTTCAACGGTACCCTCAGATTCCAATTCCGATCACCGATTCAAAAGATAGAAAATGCTGCTCATGCGTTTACTGAACGTACCCTAAAAAAATTCAAAAATCCATTCCGGGCACACCGAGCCTCGGAATCACATGCCTTAAATTTTCACAGACTCGTCATATTCCCATAAAATTAAAAAAATTACCTGGAAAATATGGGTCTTTACATTCTCCCCACCTCAGGGCTTTACGTCACCATAAGACACAACTCAAACAAAGGGAACAAGTGGGGGTACTGAGCACATATCTGAGCCTCCCACTCCCATGTTCTCTCCTGGAGGTTCCTGTGCTACCAGCGAACGCACACTAAAGGTATCGATCACCCACAAATGACTCTCTCCTGTCAATCCCCAATCTCCACTAGAGCCTCTATAAACGTCTCCCCATCGTCGATGTCCAACTCGTCGTGGTCGATGACGTGATATGGGTCATGCACGTATCTCTTCAGCTTGGATACATAGAAAACAGCATGCACCCGGTGCAACTGAGGGGGAATTTCTAGGTGGTAATCCACCTCTCTAACTCGACTGAGGACCTGAAAGGGTCCGATGAACCTCGGAGATAACTTGATGCCCCAACCAAATCTCCAAAAACCTCATCAAGGTGAGACCCATAGAAATACGTGGTCACCATCCTCGAAGTGCAGAGGTCTCTGTCTCCTATCAGCATAAGACTTCTGCCTGCTCTGTGTAGTCTTCATTCACTCCTAGATGATCTGCACCTTCTCCATGGTAGCCCGTACCATCTTTGTTCCCACGAGTGCTGACTCCCCTAGGTCAGCCCAGCACAAAGGCGATCTGCAAGTTCGGCCGTACAGAGCCTTGAATGGTGCCATCCCAATGGTGGAGTGATAACTGTTGTTATATGCAAACTCCACCAAGGTAAAGTGATCCTCCCAACTGTGACCGAAGTCGAGGACGCAAGCACGTAGCATGTCCTCGAGGGTCTGAATGGTCTGCTCAGTCGGGCCATCCATCTGAGGATGGAAGGCGGTGCTTAAATGAAGCTGCATCTCGAAAGTCTCATGCAACCCCTTCCATAGCCGGGAAGTGAAACATGCATCACTATCGGAGACAATCATCGAGGTTAATCCATGTAGCCACATAATATCTTTCACATAGAGGAATCCCAAGCTCCCTACTGAACCATGTTCTCTAATAGGTAAGAAGTGGGCTGACTTGGTGAGTCGGTCGACGATCACCCAGATTGAATCATGACACTTGGATTTATGTGGAAGTCCTGTCAAAAAGTCAATGGATATCCCATACCACTTCCACTCTAGGACCTCTAAAGGTTGAACTGTGCCTGCAGGTACCTGATTCTCTACCTTCACTTGTTGACAAGTGAGGTACCAAGAGACAAACGTTTCTATTTCTTTCTTTATTCCCGACCACCAGTGCTGTCGTCGGAGGTCCTGGTACATCTTTTCCACTCCTATACGTACTGCTAGAGTAGACATATGGAACTCCCTCAAAACATCCTCACATAAAGCCACTAGTACCATAGTACGCCCTCTAAAGAGGATGACGAGCTCCCCGGCTTCAGAAAATCCATCATGTGCATGCCCTGTGGATATTTGAACACATCGATTAACGTAGTCAGTGTCCCCATGTTGCACCTCCTTGACTCACTGAAGAAGTGGGGGAGTGAATATAAGAGAATAAAGAAAAGTTGCTCCATCTCGTTCCACAAAGGATATCTGTAAAGCGGTCAGCTGCTCCATCGCCTCACCTAGCAGTTGTATACCAGATCTCCTACAAAGTGCATCTGATACAACGTTCCCCTTCCCAGGAGTATAGACTATCTCTAAGTCATAGACCTAGAGGAACTCAAGACAGTTCCACTATCTCAAGTTTAGTTTCTTCTAAGAGAATATATACCTAATACTCTGGTGATTATAGTAGACTGTAAAATGCTCGACCATCAGACAGTGTCACCACATCTTCAAAGCGAAGACCACTGCTGCTAACTCAAGGTCATGGGTAACGTAGTTCTGCTCATGTTGTTTCATCTGTCAAGAACCATAAGTGATAACTACTCACTCCAGCATCAAGACACATCCGAGCCTGGTCCCTGATATGTCGCAGTAAACTACGTACCCAACTGCCTCCTTCGGAAGCCTCAAAATGGGGGGCACTAGTCAGCCTCCACCTCAGCTCCTGAAAACTCCACCGGCATCTCTCTGAGCACACGAAGGGTTGCCCCTTCTTTTTCAATGCTGTTAAATTTACTGCAACTCTAAAGAAATTTGGCACAAATCTCTCGTAGTATCCGGCCAAACCCAAGAAACTATGTACCTCCTTCACACTCCTGGGTGGCTCCCAAGCAAGTATCACATCAATATTCACTGGATCCACTACAACTCCAGCCTCTGAGATGACATGTCTCAGAAAGTGAACCTCTCAGATCCATAACTGGCACTTTGAGAGATTACCATAAATCTAGTGTTCTCGTAGTGTGTCCATAACTACCTGCAAATGATAGGCATGCTCCTCCTCAGTTGCCGAGTAGATCATAATGTCATCAATGAAGACCCCCACAAAGCGATCAAGGTATGGCTGAAAGATCATGTTCTTGAGTCCCATGAACACTGCTGGAGTGTTGGTCACACAGAACGACATGAAAAAAAACTCATAATGGTCGTACCAACATCTAAAAGTAGTCTTCTATACATCATCGTCTCATACTATGAGCTAGTGATAGCCTGATCTGAGGTATATCTTCGAGAACCACCGTGACCCCTTCAGCTGATCAAAGAGGTCGTCAATCCTCAGGAGTGGTTACTTGTTCTTCACGGTCACCTGGTTCAGGCGCTAATAGTCAACACAAAGTCTCAATATCTAATCCGCCTCCTTGGAGAACAAAATCGATGTTGACCAAGGAGAAACACTGGGCCGAATGAACCCCTTCCCCTATAAGTCCTCCATCTGTACACGCAGCTCACGAAGCTCCGCAGGAACCATTTGATATGCTGTTGTAGATATCGGTGTCGTACTGGGGTACAAGTCAATGTAAAATTCCACCTCTCTATGAGGAGGTAAACCCAGAACATCATCAGGGAAGACATCCTCATACTGGTCCACCACTACAGGATAGCTCGGACTCTCCTCATCAACTGCCCTAGGGGTAAGTCTATCCAACTGATGAGTGATCAACAGCACTCTCTTCTGGGTAAGTCCATCCTATGATGGAAAGGCTCAATTCTCACCGATGAAGGTAAACCTAGACCCATATGTGCGGACACACCACACTTTTCACCTAATACAGTCAATCTGAGCATGGACTGTAGATAACTAGTCCATACCCAAGATGATGTCGTAAGGCCTCGATGCCACAACTAGGAGATCCCAACCAAAGCTCTCACCTCCTAGAGTAATCTCACTCTGTTGGCACTAATGTGTAATCATTGAATCCTCTCCCATAGGATTCTCTAGCCTTAAGGATCGAGCTAACGGATCCATCGGAATCTCTAAGCTCTGAATGAGGGAAATGGAAATAAAATAATGACTGGAACTTGTGTCTATAAGTACTGTAGCTAAGGTGGAGTAGACACAGATCGTACCTCATACTATCTCTAGAGTGCCATGGTCATAGGCATCAGCTGCCTGGAGCTGAGCTCACCCATGTCCACTTGCTCCCTATGGTCGGGGTGGACCACTTAGTTGTGGTGGTCGTAACACCTCAAATCATAGGCCACTGCCAACTACATGGACAACTCCTCTGCCACATCTGACTGCTCCCTGAGGACCTCCTAATTCGAACCTCTATCTCTGCCTGGGTGGTCCTTCAACCATCTGCTGATCATTCAGACAGCAGTTTGGGCAGTCACAAGCCATGTGATACTGCCTGCTGCATGCATAACACTGCATGCTCCTCACATGATTGGATCTGTCTCGGGTGCCCCGCACAATGGACCCTAAATCCTATGGTCGTCCACCTATAGGTCTGGTCCTCTTGGACCTCTATGACATATGTCTGCTGCTAGCTGTAGAAGACTCTACTACATGATGCCTAGTGGTGGGTCTTGTTGTTGGTGACTTCTCAGCAAGAAAAATCTCCACTAATAGGGCTTTCTCTAACACCCCCGCCTACGTTGGGATGCTGAGAGAAAACATTGAATCCTTGATCTCCCACCTGAGTCCTTACTAGAAGGTCTGGGCCCAGAAGAATGGGTCCCACACCATATTAGTGGAGTAGAGTGAGAGGTCGGTGAACCTCTCTGAGTACTGAACCACAGTCATGCTGCACTGTTGTAGATGAAAAATATCCTGTATGCGCACTGTACGAAGGGTCGTTGGGACAAACTCTGCCTCAAATAGGTTCTCAAAATCTTCCTAGAGAAGTGTCACCTCGTCGTGAACTTGTAGAATCAATCCCCACCATCTGCCTGTTGCATCCTGTAGTAGACTAGAGGCAAGGATCACCATTAGATCAGCTGGTGTCCCTACCAATCGAAAGACTCTAACCACAGCCTCCAGCCAATCCTCAGCCATCTGTGGGTCTGTCTCACCCCTGAACCTGGGTCGCCTCTGGTGCTGGAACTCATGCAACGTGCTCAATCGGCATGCACTGTCTGCTACTGGGGTTGGTGGCATCAGTGACCCAATGGGTAACGGTACCGCCAGTGCCTCCGCTGGTGCCTCTACTGAAAGAGGGCCCTGCACCGAGGCCTCGTCACTCGGTGGGCTATCATCGCGTACTATACCCGAAACCCTGGCTAGCTATCTACGTAGAGGCATATTGAAAAGAAACAGGTGTTCCACTATCAATAAGTTATACCTGGTGAGATTAATCAAAGATATCACAAAGAAAACTTTTCAAAAAACACACGCAATCAGTGTTTTCATGCACTAAGTCAGAAATCATAAGTCAAGGTCCTAGTGTATAGATACATCAGCCGCCACACCAACACTGGATTCCCTAAACAGATAACCATACTCATAACACTTAAAACTATTGTCGTTAAAAGATTAGATTCTGATGTTCTACGGTATAACCGACTCCTATGATACAAATTTGTCATGACCCATCCCCTGGGGCCCGTGCAGTGACTACCCCAAGCCCACATTTCATAGGCCAAGGGCTGGAGACTAGCACCGAAAGGCATATTCCCTAAAACTGGGAACGAATTGCCTTTATAAGCTATAAACTCACACAAATAAGCACAAAGTAGGATACAAACACAAAGTGAAACCATATAGAAAAAAAGGTGTGTATAGAAAGAAAAAGGGGGACAGAATACAAACCCAACTGTAAAGTATAAGTAAACTAAAAAGTACAAGTAAAACTGAAAACAGCTCCAGGGAACACCCGCCAAGGATAATACCTGAAGGGTAGATACAACTCTCGAACGGTCATCCCTACGGTATAACTCATCTAATATCCACCTCTGAGCTACCTCCAGCCCTGGTACCCTCGTCCTCCATCAGCATTGTCTTTCGTCTACACCAAACACAATAAGGTGTGGGTGCAGACCATGCAGGGGTGAGTATAACAATACTCAGTAGGGACCCCGAGACCCTCAAAGGTCTCACAAAATCCACAAAAGATAAACCACAAAGCATGAAAACAACTGACAACCCTACTTAGGTATATGACCATACATATACCTAAGTTATCAAGTATACCCATCTCATTAATGAGGAAACACAAGGCCCAACTCTTTTAGCCAAAAGCTTAACTGTTCCATGGAGGAAATATTACCACCAAAATAACACCCCAAAGGTAAGTACCACAAAGGAAAATCCACACAGAAGTATACCATAAAGGCATCGCCAGAAATGTATGTACCACAAAGTTAACACAACATAGAAGAATACCACAAAGGTAAGACTCATCTCACACTAGGTATAACTTCGGTACAGTAGTAAAGATGATTAGATGTAACTACTAAATCATCTTACTCTGTTGAGAGACAGACCCATGTAGGATCTTACATCACCAGACCCACGTGAGATCCTAAATCATCAGACCCATGTAGGATCCTAGTACAATACACCTAGGTAGGATCCTAGAGTAGTACCACGTGGATTCCTAGAGCAGATACAAGTGGGATCCTAGAACACAAACCCACGTAGGATCCTAAGGCATAAACCCACATAGGATCCCTTTCTCATGTTATAGCCAGCTATAGGGTTCTCACACTAAGCTCACTTGATTCCAGGATGATCCTCTCCTCAAGCCACAGGTCAATAATCCAACTGCCACAAATTCTAATAAAGAAGTATCCCAAAGGAACACCATGTAAAAGGGGTCTCAACTTAACAAACGGTGTGTCGATCAAACACATGGTCTGTAAGTTATTGGTCTTTTAGTCCCAAGGGCCCGGATGGATTCGTGTTCAATCCAACCTAGCTGTACCCAATATTATCCAAACCTCAAGTGGGGTATACCAAAATTACCGTCTCAATCCAAGGTTTCTGTTTCCGTAGGCGGTTCATCAAATGAACACCCATAGCTCAAGTTATGGCCAAAAGAGTGAAAAAGGGTCGAAGCTAGTCCGGGTCCGGTCCAACCCGGTCAGACCGATACAGGCCGACCCGGCCCAACCTGGGTCCAGCCCTGGGTCCGACCCGGCCCGCTGGTTCTGGCCCGACCTTCGGACGTGGCCCAGCCCACCGGTGTGGCCCGTGCTGGGCAACCCACGTGATGCAGCCCGCGCTGGGCAGCCCACGCGATGCCGCCCGCGGCTGGCTCATGGCTGGGTGGCCCTACGGTGGGGTCTACCCTAGCTGTCACCCAAGGGGAGGTGCCTCTTGGGTACCCCAAACGGTTGGGTTGTTCGGGTAGGGTGATCGACTGGCCATTGCCACGTGGCACTAGTAGTTGGCACGCGGGGACCCCGGGTCCCGCTCGGCTCCCCAGCTAGCCGGACGGCCAGACCACCCGCGCCGCACGGTCATGCACCACGCCTCCACCAGCAGCCCGCAGTGAGCCGACTGCCATCCATCACTATCGCAGCCTTGTTCCATGGGTCTTGCACTCCCGGCAGCATGGACGCGCGCCGCCACCCACTTCATGCATCCAGTCGAGCGCCGACCGTCGCCCATGCTCCGCTACGGCCGACAGTCCATGGCCTTTCTCTGGCGGTGCGGTCGCGCTACCGCCGCCTTCACGGTCGGCCAAAGTACTGGTCATCACTCCTGAGCCCTTCTGGTGCCCATCTCCAGAACCGATTGTCAGTGACGTTCCTCGGGTCACCGAGCACGCCACGGTGGTCCGTTCTCCATTCTGTAGACTCCTACACTCATCTCGGGGTGTCACCATCAATTCAAGACCCCCAAAATCCACAAAGTTTGTGGAGGGGTTAGGCCATGTTCGTTTGGCCCGCACCCTCCACGTTAGAATGGTAGCAAGTAGCATAGTTGTTCTTGATTCAAGAAGAATGACAAGAACGGGGTAAGGGGTATTCAAAACAACAATCCCTACCTCCAATATTCATAGATGTCAGTGAGGAGTGGGAGAGACGGTCATCGGTTCATCATCGTTGAAGACGTTCCTCTTTGGAAATCCTTTGACGAAGTTCTTCATTGGAGAAAAGTCTGTCGAAGGAGAAGAGTTCTTCATTGGAGAAAGTTCTTCTTGGTTCTCCTGACACTCCTTTGCCAACGATTTTCCCAAAGGAAATGAATATCCAACATAATAAAAATAATTCTATCAATTAATTAAAGTTGGAACAATTAACCATGGAGCATTTAAAGGTTTTCCCACATTAAGAGGGGTTTGGGTGATCCCCACCACAAAATTCAAATTGGGAGGATTTCCAACTCTGGTGGTCCCCACCTCCATAATTCAAAAAGAGTGGTTTCAAAAAGAAAAATAAAATGTTAATTATTTTATTTTTCTTCTTCCATGAAAAACTAAATCCACCCTCAACCTACTGCAGTTGAGGTGAAGGTCTCCTTAAGTGAATATCAGCATTGTGAGTTCAACGGTGCCTTCAGATTTCAATTCCAATCACCGGTTCAAAACTTAGAAAATGCCGCTCCTACGTTTACTGAACGTACCTTAAAAAACTTCAAAAATCCATTCTGGGAACACCGTGCCTCGGAATCACACGCCATCAATTTTCACGGACTCATAATATTCCCATATAATTAAAAAAAATGGAAATTCCAGGTCTTTACATTAAACATTGGATTTACCTTCTAATAAACATGAATCACTTAGCGCATCTCATTTACTAGTCCTATACCCAATAAGGATATTAATTTTTATTCAAGTTCGACAATGTTTATATTAATTAATCCTATCTCTTTGAGGATAGTGGGATCAAACATAACTTTAATTGGTTAAATGTTTATACACACATGAGTTAGAATAGAATTACTGGACTCGAATAAGAGCAGTGGGGAGAGTACTTCTACAGGAAAAAACCTTATAAGAATTCATAACCAAATAGGTGGTTTATATTTACTATAGTTGGTGATATATATATTATTATTTCTGAATAAATATTCCTACAATGAAGCAGTAAATGGTTACATGATAATATTGAAAATTATGTATGAATTAATGTAATGGAATTCATGTATCATGATCCAGGGACTCGACATTTGGAATATTTCATAAACTATATTTTTAGGGATAATTCAAGTGAAATTGAACATGGATAGTTCAAGACTATACAAATAAAACAAGATTGACTATTAAATGGTTTCTTCTATGAAAAATATATAAGGAAATAATCATGACTAAAATCCTTTTGATTTTTAATTATGTAATCATACTTATATGATCATCATATTGATCTATTTATTTTCAAGTCCACTTTATTTTAAGGAAACCACATGGAATTTATCTATATGACACAAACAAAAGGAGTCCTAATGGTGTATTTGTAAAAGGAATAACTAGAAATTTTCAGTGACATCAAAAAAATCCAAATAAGATATATATATTACATAAATTTATTTATACATAAATAATTCATATAAGTCCTAGAATATCCATTTTAAACAAATAAATGGAATATCTCTGTAACAGGTTAGTTGATGCACTATAAGTTTTCAAGATAAATATGTTGATAAAATATAAGAAAAAATACTATGTATTACAACTTTAATAAGACCATAGAAAGAATTTTTACAAAACTAAATTAAATTAGAAAACATCTAATAAAGAACAATATCTATAGAAATATATACATGGGTTTGTTGAATCTATTCATAGTACATATATTTACAATGTATTTAAAAATAAAAATTAAAATAATTCAAGGTCGAATTATTATTTCCATGTAATATTTATATTAGTACATAGATGGTCCTAGGAAGAGAATATTGATATTAAAATAATCAACCAATATTAAGTGAAAGGAATTTATATCACAGACCTTTATATATACTTATATTTTATATTATGATGCATAGTATGTGAATATAAAATAGATCCACCATAATGGAACTAACTTGAAGTTAGAACTATCCAATGTTACTTGGAAAAGTAGGACTAGATGACTTCCAAGTGTCTAGAGAAGTGATAATACTGCTGATCAATGGAATTGAACAATTATCCTAATTTAGTTCAATTTGAACTTGTTTTGAAGTATGGATAATGTAATATTCTAGATACAATTATTATTGCTTGAGGGATTTTCTCAAGGTAGTGATTTCATAGTAAACAAATTCCCCACAAAAATATGTGGATTTACCTACCCTAGTCATGGAAACATGGTAGGCCTAATAGCTCTATCAATACTCCATAAAAGCATGTTTAACATGTGATAAATGACCAGTAATTTGAAGTTGGATCTATTGAAAGTGGGATTCTATTCGAGATAGTTCCCTCAAACCAACTACTTTATACTTTTTATGTAATGTCCTTCCCCTCACCGATTGGATTGGGAAGAGGTGGAGGATGTTACTAGGCCTTAGGTGACATCCCAAAGACACCAAAGGCTGATAGTAAATACCAAAGGCATCATTAGAAATTTGGGTAAGATTATCACTTTGAAAATAAAACAACACAACCACAAGACGAATCTGAAAATACCATTATATGATGAATGAGAAAAATAATTACAACTTAAAGAAAACCAGACCAATAACGAAATAAAACCATATCAGAGTACAAGGAAGAAACAAGAACCAATATTAGAGTACAAAGTAGAGACCAGAACCAACACAACTCAACTACTCCAAAGACACTGACTCCACAACTCCCAACATGTGCATTTATACAACTCAATAATACATCCAATGTTATCAAGCTGCATCACTAAAGAACTGGAATACCATTCCTTTACTTAGGCATTGATATATCACATCTACAAATTCACTAATGTGCCCATGTAGGGTTTGAGTATAAAAATCATTAGGATTTCCCCAATGAAATCCCAATTAACACCAGTAAGATAGAATAAGTTAGAAAATTTATATAATATTATTTTAAACCAATTTAAGGTATTTCATATCAATGTGTAAAATAGTTTCCGAACCAAAATAATTTTTCCAATGAATGAAACAAAAAAATTCTTCCAAACCATATATAAATTCCATTTGTGATATGGAATATATTTTTCAATGTCCACACACATCCACTAAACACACACACACAATGTTGGGGTTACCATTAACAATGGAACTTCATGTCCATAACCTATCCCTTTGATGGTGCTACTTCATGACCATTATCCATCCCATTCAACTAATTCCCAACTATTATGACCAAATCATGTCAACCCATTTCAATAAAACAATTATTTTTATTGAAATCATTTCTAAAAATATCTATCCATAAATCTAAACCAACCATTTTAAAATCATCTTATTAAAATAATGTAACCAATTGCACTTTCCACAAAATAACCAACTTCCACAATTTCTCAAACAATCACTAATGAGGTTTTACATCAAGATTTTAACAAAAATTTCACAATTACATTTAATAAATTCAATCTAGTTGAAATTAATCCTTGAAAATATAGCTATGAGGATTAGATAGTGAATCCACCTACCTCAATAGCATAGATAAAAATGAATAAGGACGCAAAATTCTTCAACAAATAAAATTATAACTTCCCAAACCCACCTTAGATCTTGTTTCCTGTCATCAGAACAACCATATATCATCATGATTGAAATCACATAACATTTATACATCCCTAGTGTTTTATATCCATGAGTCTAAGAGAGGTAATAAGAAGAAAACAATGTAAAACCAACAAGAATAAGCACTTACCAAGGAATTAAAGCATCCAACACACTTACATTCATTAACGGATCACTCCTGAATCAAGGGGTGGTTCTATCCAACCTTCATAATGAATGGAAGTTGAGTTAGTGTCAGATTAAGGGAAAAAAGTCTCATTAAGAGGAAAATCCAAATTAGATCCATAAAACTTCATCTTATTTTTAAGGCCTCACAGTTAGGGAACATGGTTAAGAAAACCATGAATTAACCTTGTGCTTTCCATTTCCTTCCAAAATACCACACAAGGTTTTATCACATGTTTATACAAACCATTATCCAACCATGCTAAGCCCCTCTATTCAACATCACACAGTTTCTTTTCGGTGGCTAAATAGTTTTTCCAAACCGTGCACCAACCAGATCCCACTGTTTCAATTTCACGGTTTCATGGGAGATGATGCACTATGCATACTAACTATTCTCAAACCTTTCACCTCCATAAAATCCCAAAAATCTTTCCAAGACTCCTCTAAAACTTCCCAAAAATAACTCAATTACTATATATACTTAAAATACATACATAAAGAGTTAATTACCTGAATCCATGGGTGAAAAATTCTCCCCATAATTTTCCATTCCATCCAAAAAAGTTAGAATTACACCATTTTCTTAAAAGTGTTTGGGCCATTTATTCACCATTTCCTTCACATATACTCAAGTTTCTTCCTAAATCTGAACATGTTCCCATTAAACACATACTATACTGATTCTTTTATCATGCAATACTTTCTCCTATATATCCACAATCTATATTGGCACATCAACCAATGCAGAATCAAGCTCTAGGTCAAACCAATCCCATCAAATCAAATGGTTAGGATCAGGTTGATACATCATCAATTGAGAAACATGAAACACATTATGCACTAAAATTAATGTTGGTATAAAATCTAATCAATATACCACCTCACCAACCCATTAAATTATCTCGAAAGGGCCTATGTATCACAAATATAACTTTCCCTACTTCCCAAAATGATGATTCCCACGCCTTGGATTGATTTTTAAAAAAAATGATCACTCCAATAAAATGAACACCACCATCGAAAATGGCCTGAATATGATTTTAGAAGACTCTGAGGAATCTCTATCCTTTCTATGATCAACTAAATCTTCTTTGTTTTCTCTTGCATAAGGCTTGGTCCAACCAGTGAAGTCTCAATTGTTCCCACCCAAAAAAAGTGTACAATGACAAGTACACCCATAAAATTCATCAAAAGGATCCATATGTATTGAGTCTAGATAACTTTTTTTATATGATTAAACCATTAATGATATATGCTCCCCCCATGATCCCCAAAATCAATTACACAATCCCTAAGAATTTCTTCCAACTTTTGTACCATCCTCTCAGATTTTCCATCCAACTAGGATGATATGTTGTACTCATAGTAAACTAAGTCCCATGGGATTGCAATATGGATTTAAAAAATGATAAATAAGCCTTGGGTTTAAGTCTGATACTATTCAAATAGGTATACCATGCCTTTTTACCACTTCTTGGATATAGATTTTTGACAAGTCCTCTTCTATATGAGATTATCGAATATAGATGAAATGGAATTATTTTTTGTGCTGATCCACTATCACCCATATGGAATCTTGTTTCAGAACCATTATTGGGAAACCTATCACAAAATCTTGGTTTATCTCCTCCCATTTACAAATAATAATTGCTAAGGAATGAATCATACTCACTGGCCACTGGTGTTTTTCCACAACCTACTAAGAGGTGAGTCGTCCCATAAAAAAATCTGCCATATTTTTATTCTTTCTAACCAACCATATTTTTTCAGTACCTTATACATATTATATATTCTATTATGAACAACCCATCTCAAATGGTGGTCATCATGAAGTGGTTGTTCCTGAAACACCATAGGTACGACCATACGATCTCGAAAACAAAACATTAATCCTCTATCAAGGTTCTATCCATCAATGGTCTCTCCATCATTGAGTATTCACCTCACAATAACACATTAGGAATCAAATTTATATGCCTCTTTAACTATCTAAAATAAATAAAGAATGAAATAAACTGGACTAAAAACCACAACATTATATCAATCTTCACAATCCATAAGCATATCTCCTAACACCAACATCAAATACCACTAATTTGAATCCTCTTTTTCCAGCTAACTATATGAATTTATGATTAATTCATATACCAACAAATTGACTTTACCATGATTATGAATCAAGTCAAAGTAAAATATCTGAAGATACTCCATCCATCTTTGTTCTCTAGGGTTCAAATATTTTTGTGAGAAAATGTGTATCAAGATTTTATGATCCGTAAACACCATAAATTTCTCACCAAATATGTAATCACACTAAGGCTTCAAAGCATGGACTACTGCTACTAATTAAAAATCATGTGTTTGGTATTTCTTCTCAAGAAATTGTAAGTATCTTGATCCATAACAAACAACATGATCTCCCTACATGACAATACATCCCAACCTTGATCCCAAAGAATCACAATACACCATATAACCTTGTCTTGATTCTGGAAATATCATGATCGATACTGATGTAAGGAAAATTTTATGCTCTTGAAAAGACTTATGTTATTCATCATTCCATTGAAATAGAATGATTTTCCTTACAAAATCCATTATTGGTGACTCTCTTCATGAAAATTCATGAACAAAATGTTGATAATAACCAACTAAGCCAAGGAAACTACATATCTAAAAGAAATTCATTGGAAGATTACAAGAGATCATAGCTTCTATCTTTTCTAGATCCATATAAACACTTTTTCAGAGATTATATGGCCATGAAAATGTACCACATGTATCCAAAATTCAAATATTGAATGTTTTCCATAAAAATGATGATCCTACAAAATTCACAACATTGTTACTAAGTTTTTCACTTTTTGTGCCCATCTCCTTGAATACATACAAATTTATTCCACAAACACTTCAATAAAATAATCCAAATATCATTGAAATATCTGATTCAGCAATGACATAACGTTATCTAGTGGATTTGTAATTATGAAATTCATAGTCATGCACTTTTAATGGCCATATATACTCTAGAAAGATGTTTTCTAAAGATCCATATTATGAACCTTCATTTGGTGATATCTCGGCTGCAAGTAAATTTATGATAACCACTAGGATCCCCACAATTGATTGAATATATCATCAATTCATGGAATTGGATACTAATTATTTATCGTAACTTTGTTAAGATTATGATAATCCACCCAAATCCTTAGATATCCATTTTCCTTATTCACAAACAAAACCAGTGATGCCAATGGATATGTACTAGGATGATTAAACCCATTATTTTTTAGATCTTCCTAATAGAATTTCAATTCCCATAATTTTGTTGATTCTATCCAATAAGACATAAGTGAGATAAAAGTAGTCCCCAATAAGAGATCAATCAAAAACTCCACTTCCATTATGGGTGGAAACCCTGGGATGTTATCAGGATAAAAACTGAAAATTGATCAAAAATCGCTAGAAAATTGGTATTCTCAATCTCATCAACAAATTCCATGGTCAGAGATTCTAAATAGTATGATATCATTCAAACTATTAGTGAAAACAAGCATGTTTCACCTGCCTTTACACTTTTCTCTCCTCTAAAGAGATTCTTGACACTATCCTAAGTTTTAAAACTAACCTTTTAAGTATAAAATTTGATGTGATATTTGAACATTGTCAACAAATCCAAACCTAGGATTAATTCATAGATGTATATCCCATGTAAATAGAAATCCCATATCAATTCAAATCAATAAATATTTACAAATAATTCTTTTCACATAAAGGCTCGACATTCTTTTTTAACAAGATCATTTTTTAGTTTTAAAATACAAGGAATCATCTCAACATGAATATCGAGAATTTCAACTGCATGAGAATAAATTAATGAATGAGTTTCATCCATATAAAAAAATTCTTGCATAAGATTATAATTCAAATTAATTGTACCTCTCACCATCAAGGGTCTATATTGATCCTTTTGTGTCACATTATTAGCTCTAAAAAATTCGATACTTGTTGTAATTTGGTTATTATTACTTTGTTGATATTTAACTAGTTGAGGAGTCATGGTATTCCTAAAATAACCATGGTTAACTCAGTCCTACTGATGAAAATTATTTATCCACCCTTGTCCTGTCGAAGCATATGACATCTTCAAAACATTAGATGTGTCCCAAACATCCAACCATGGAGCACCATGACAATAGTGTTAAATATTTTCTATCTAATTTCAATTATGGATTGATCTAGGTGGAATTAGACATTATCACTTCATATGATCCAAAGAACCAAATTGAAAACATCATTTCTTACTCTTTATTTTTGAAGAAAGATTATACGATTCATTTATCTGATTTTGAGCCATACCACTAACTTGGATATAGGTTTCCCTCTTCCACTTATTCCCAGATTAAGATTTCCCACCATTTCCCATAGTTATTAACATGTTTCCACCACCTAGGCTGCCTTTGAAGTCTCTTTCTTCCATTTTCACTCTATTGACCATCTCTGTATAACCCTATATACTAATAATTTAATTTTTTTTAAATATATGGATTTAACTATTATTAAAAAATATTTTCCTTGAAGGAAGAACATTCAGAAACCTTCGGTTAAAAGATGAATAGATTCATAAATTTAGCAGCATACTTTGTCACTATTAGGTTCTCTTACTTCATGCTGAAAAAGTTTATTATTATATCAATTTTAAGCATGTGAGGATAGAATAGTTTGTTGAATAAAATAATTAAAATCCTCCCATTAAATTCCCTGGTCTAATTTATCCTGAACTGCTAAATCTCATCACTAGCATGCAACATCTTCCAGAATATGTGTTTCCAACTTGGCTTTCAACTCAACCGGTGTTCCAAGAAAATCAATGATTCGATTCATCCTATTTAGCCACACCTTTTATATTTTTTGGTTCCGAATAACCCCATAAGATAGGTGGATTCTACTTTTGTAACTCAATAGAGTCATCCAATTTATGTGGTTCGTCCCTTATATTCCCTATATCCATAGCCTTAAAAGCTTGTACAATATTATGAAGTATTTGTTGGTTCACATGTGGCTTAGGTGCAACTATAATATTAGCATCCTATTCTGGTTGGTTTCTTTTATGCCTAACCAGTTCCATTTTCTATAACCAAAAAGACAAAGATTTTTATTCTAACTCTATAGAAAATAAAGGCTTATGAATTTAAAATTTACCATATAAAACATATCAAAACAAGGAATTCCAAAATTCAACAATTTTCCACTTTCAAACCATTTTTGAAATTTTCACTATGCTTTTGAAAAACAAACAATTATCTACTATTTTCAAAAATAAACACCTTTCCACCAAATCATAAATCATTAATCAAAATGAATTATGAAATCATAGTGGAAATCCATTTCTATCAATTCAATTCATTATCATATTATAGGGTAAACCTAGTAAGATGTGATTGCAACTCCAATAAGTGTCTCAAAATACTCAAGTACCCAAACTCCATGATAACTTGATGTTCAACATAAATAGGTTAACTATGCCTTTTTATGCTATAAATTTCATGTTTTGTAAATCCTAATCCTTTCTTCCAAGACAAATCAAGAACTAAACAATAATTAATTTCCAACTCCAAGACCAAAAAAATCAATTCCATTTGTAATGTCTTTCCCCTCACCCATTGTCTTAGGAATAGGTGTAGGGTGTTACTAAGAATTAGGTGACATCCACAAGACTCTAAAGGATGGAAATAAATCCCACTAGATTCGATAAAAATTGGTATAAGATTTTCCAATTTAAAGTAAAACATCCCAACCACAATATGAATCCGAACATACCTCCATATGATGAATGAGAACAAAAAAATTATAGCTCAAAGAAAACCAAACACCCCACTAAACCACACCATATCTTGGTAAAAAGAGGAAAATAAATCCAATATTCGAGTAAAAAGAGGAAAATAAATCAAAAAAATCAAAGAATCTAAAGACACCAACTCATCAACTCTCAAAATGCTCTAGGATCTAGCTTAACAATATAACCCAAGGTATAAAGATGCATCACTAGATAATTGGGATACCTTACCTTTAAATTTTTCTTGATATATAATAGTTGAAAATGCACTAAAGTTCCCAATCTGGGGGTAAGAATAAAAATCAGTAGGATTTACTAAATATCATACCAACTCAAGCTACTAGGATAGAAAAAGTTAGTACAGTTATATAATACAGTTTAAAACTAATTTAATTTATTTTAAATAAAATCATAATACATTTTCTAATATAAAATATTTTTTACAAGGAATGAATCCAAAAAAAATCATTCAAACCATTTATCAAATCCAATTTTGATTTTTAATATATTATTCTATGTCTACATACATCAAATATGCACACACACACAATCTTTTTGTTACCCTTTATGTTGGAACTTCACATCCATAACCAGTCCCTTTGATGGTGGTACTTCACGACCGTTATCCATCCCATTCAACTAATTCCCAACTGTTATTCCCATATCATGTTAACCAATTTCAATAAAAAAATATTTTTCCTTAAAACATTTCTACAAATATATTTAAATAAATTCAAACCAAACAACCATTTTAAAAACATATTTTTATAATCATATATCCAATTTAACATTCTACAAAGAAACCAATTTCTACAATATCACAAACCATAACAAAAGAGGGTTTTCATAAATCTTTAAACAAAAGTTTCACAATTAAAATAAAAAAATTTCAATCAATTTGAAATTAATACTTCAATTTTTAACTAATATGAGTCAAAAATGATGCTACCTACCTCATAAACATAGGAAAAAATAAATAATGGTGCAAAATTCTTCAACAAACCAGATTAGATCTTCCAAAACCTTCCTTAGATATTGCTACCTATCACGAACACAACTAAATATCATCCTAATTGGAATCTCACAATATGGATCTATGCCCAATGGATTAGATCCATGAATCCATGAGATGGAAGAAGAATAAAAGTACAAAAAAACTACCAAGAACAAGCACTTACCAAGGAATTCAGGCCTCCAATGCACTTAGATTCACAAAAGGATCACTCTCATGTCAATGGGAAGGGTCCATATAGTATTCTAAAGGAGTGTAATTCATGTTAGGGAGGAATTATAGTTAAAATAAGTCATAAAGAGGAATATATAGGTAATATCCATAAAATATAGATCTTTTTTTTAATGCTACATGATTAGGATGAGTGGTTAGGAAAACTGTATGCCAACCGTGCATTAGACACTTCCTCACAACACCCCTTTCATGATTGTTTCTCATATTAGAAAATTCATGAATTTACAAAGCTAAGACTTTATTTTAAATTTCATGCGGTTTCATTTAAGTGGTTGTGCAATTGGGCTGAACCGTGAGCCTAATTGTGTGCCTACCTACAGACCACTATTTCAGTTACACAGTTTCCTAGAAGATGTTTCACAGTTAATAGTAACCATGATCAAATTCTGAACCTCCAAAAACACAAAAAAACATTCCAAGACTCCTAAAAACTATCCAAAATATAACCAAATTACTTTATATACATTAAATATATAAGTAAAAGGTTGGTTACATGAAACCTAGGATGCTACATCAAATTTTGAACTTATAGGAAAGCCCCAAAAACAATCGAATACTCATCCAAACCTTCCCAAAAAAACCCAATTACATTATATACTTAAAATACCAAAACAAAGGGTTAATTACTTGAATCTAGGGTTGTTACATTCGATAGGTTGTATATTTATCAATTTTAATATTAATACCTATTAACATAGTGATTTTTCTTCTACAAATCATTAATTTTGTAATATCTTAGAATATAGGTTGCATTGAAAAGATTATAGTAGTTCCCAAATTATGATGAGAACCTTGAAGTTCCATGGAGATACTCTTAAATATTTTTCTACAAACTAATATCATTCTTTGATGGGAAATAATGTATGTCAACTATTAGGTGTGAGTAATCATAAGTATATGAGGCTTTAACGCATAATGTTTTTACTTAGTAATATCTAAGATGGGAGTTTATGAGAATATACCCGCCTATATGAATTATGTATGTTTATTTATAATCAAATATTCCAATCTATGAGTGTGCATAATGTTCCTTAGACTTTATAATTTTTATCAATCCATGTCATGACTCAATCACATTGATGTATTTTCATAAGCCATGATAATAAAGTTTTTAAGGAGAATCTATGTATTTTTGGTATGTCACAAATGACGTATTTTTAATGAATAGTTCGAGAAAAGATTTGTTTCTTCCATATTTATAGATGTTGATATCTTGGAACTTTTATTGAAATGAAACCATAGATTTAAATTCCATGTTCATACTATAATGATGATTTTATTCCATACCATCAAAGAAAGATTTATCAAGAATATATGTTAATGAAACAAGTATGAAACCAACATGATAATATATCACAAAAAATAGATTACATTACACAATGAGCATTATTATGTGGTTGACATCATTATTACATATCATCTTCCTCTATGGTTTCCTTGACTCATTGATAAACTTTAACATTGGAATTTAGGAAGGCATTTCTAATTCCACTAAGGAAGATACCTAGAGGATCACACAAAAAGTGTTTCCTTCAATCTTAGTTAACTATTATTTATTTTTAACAATCATAATAAATATTATTCACCAGACTATTAAGTAATACTCATTATATATTTATGAAATGATCAAAAATATTAAATAAGTATTTATTTTTAAGGTAGTAAATAATTATTTATTCATAAATAAATAATTTATTATATAAATATAAAAATAAATTTTTTACTCTCTTGTTTTTGAATATAATATTAATATATTTATTTAATGTATAGTATTTTTATATTTTTATACACAAGGTAATAAATAATCTATATAGTTGAGTCAATATTAAAAAAATATATTTTATTTGAAATACCTTGAATATACTATTTTTATGATATTTATTCAAAAAGTCAATAAATATCTTGAAGGATAAGAGAACCTAGTTATTTTTCTGAGGATATATATATGTTTAGTTTTCATACATTAAATTATATTTAACACTGTACAAGTCAAAGCTTGAAATTGAATAAAATAATATTATTATTATTTTATATGGAATGGGGTTCTATTTGGGTTTAACATAATATTAATAGCCTTTATGAAATTAATTAACATGAAATACTAATGCTTAGTCTATAAATAGAAAGAATTGAGCATTGTGAGAGGTTGGTCATTTTTCGAAAAATTCTCCTCCCTAGAGAATTCCCTCTCAAAAAATAACATATTTAAGGTTTTCCCTCAAGATCAATAGATTTTTTCATCCTTAATTTCTAAAAAACTAGAGAAATTAGGATAAAATATCTTCTAGAATAAAGGGACCATGGTTGTAATCAGGGGAGTGATGTAGTATTATCAGTATAGCCACAACAGCACCCAGATTAACATCAGCAATGTTCTCAGATCAACGGATCACATGTGGATCACCCCTAGAGTGGTTATACTATGGTTCATCATCAATGTAGTGAAAAAACAATAGAAAAATATACATATGATCAACACCTACATCTAAAAAATAACTAAATATCAAGGTATTTATTCATGATATTAAATTAATTATAAATTAATGTGAAAAGATCATCTATGTTGGTTTTGGAAAAAATGTTTCTCAATATTATTTAAAAAATCGTTGTTTTTCATGGAATTAAATTCATGTACATTGTAGATGATTTATTAAATCCAAAAAAAATTGATTTGTCCATATACCCAATTGGTGCTTATGATGTGGTCAGAACCAATAATTTAATGAACTAATAATTGAGTAAAAAACATGTATCCAAGAATCCCTATAAAAAGAAACTAGTAGAATTGGTAGAGTATAAAAAATAATATAAGGAGTTGTTTGATAATGGATTTATATTCCCTAGTGTTTCACCATGGGAAAACTTGTTTTATTTGTGAAAAAAAGGATGGTTATATGAGATTTTGTATCAGTTACAATGAGATCCATTTTGTTAATATAAATAATATGTATCATCTACCAATATTTGATGACTAATTTAATCAAATTTACGGTGATAAATATTTTTTAAAGGATGATATTCTCTCTGGTTATCATTAGTTAAGGGTGAATAGGGATGATATTCCAAAGATAATATATCTTATGAGTTATGGATAGTATGAATATAAAATGATTACCTTTACATTGAATAATTCAACTTTTTCTATAGATATCATAAATAGAGTATTCATTAATTATCTTGATAAATTCATACTGGTATTCATTGATGATATCTTTAAATACTCTAAAATCAACTAATCACATGAGAACCATCAGTGAATTAATTTTTTGACCCTAAAGTGTGAATTTTGGATCCATGAATTTAATTTTCATTGTCATATTTTCTCAAATATAAGAATATATATTCATGCTTTAGAGATTAATATAGTCATTGAATAGACTAACTTGAAAAAACATAATCAAGATATTTATTTTCCTTATTTCAACTGGTTACTCTGAACATGTTATTAAAAAATAATTATTTTTCAAACTATTAACATATTTGAAACATAAAGGGATTAAATTCACATGGTTAATGGATTGTAAATAAAATTTTGAAGAGTTAAATATGAGATTTTTTAATACACAAGTATTTACTTTACCATTGATAAAGGAATGGTTTTTCATATATAGTGATGCATTTAATAAAGTATTTGGTTTTCTCTTTATGTGAAATGATAGAGTGGTTTTTATTGCATCAAAGAAAATAAATATCAATGAATAAAACTATCCAATATATGACCCTGACTTGAAAGATGAAATATTTTTTTGTTGGTGTGGAGACACTATTACTATTATGAATGTTGTGATATATAGATAAACTATAAAATTTTGAAGTTCATTTTCTCTATAAAAACACAATACATGAGGCAAATAAGATGTTTTAACTACTTAGGGACTATGATTTCTTGAAATAATACCACCATGGGAACGAAAACAAGGTTGTTGATGCATTGAGTATAAGGGATCATGGTGTTATAAATATGATTCTAATTATAAGGATATTATATTTAGGGATTTATATAGTATAGATATTGAACTTTTTATTCATTTGGATAAATAATTCATTTTCCATGAAATTTATAAAATTTCATTATAGAAAAATATCAAGAATCCAAAGCTAGATGATAAGGGTTTATAAAGGATGATAAAATTATTGAATCATAGGAAATTCAATAAAAATTATCAATAAATATTGAGTTTGAATATTATAAATAGATTATGGTTTCTATTAATATTATAGATGATTAGGTAGCTACTGGATAAAGTGTATAGCTAAAATTTCCTTATACACCCTTGTAATGTCTAGATTCCGGGTACCACCCAGAGGCACCTCGTACCAGGTTGGTCACATGACCTCAAGTGCATTTTCCTGAACTCCAGAAGCTTCCAACTAGCAGTAAGGGCCTTAGGTGTGATAGTGGGGAAGCTATGCCCTCATTGGAAGAGTAACACAATGGATGTAAAACAGCTAACAATAGTGGAAACAGTAATAATACCATACAACAGAAAACAGTGGAAGACTGAATAAATAAATAACTAGAGAACATGTATAAATGATGCATGACACATATGTCTAGGAAAGCATCCAAACAAGTCACAATGATAGAATACAGTACTAAACCAAAGTATGAAGAAAATAAATTAAACAGATCCACAGCATCGCAAGCATCGGCTTGGTCCCATGCTCTCCAGCTCCAAAGCAGTAAAGTACCTGAAGTAGAAGGGAACTTTCCCTTATCTAGAACTACAACAATATAATTTATTTTGGCCCACAATCATGAACCAAATAGGGTGTGAGACGAATCCCAGTAGGAAACCACCCAAATATTTGTTCCTAAGAGTCAGTGAATATATATGGCAGGCAATACGCAAAAAGAAGCAGTAAACAAGGAAGTACTTAAAAGTAACCAATCCTACAGTTTCAATTGAATTCATTTTCATATATCAAGTAAGAATCTAAGCACAAAAAGCTAACCCTTTGGAAATTACTCATATACTAACCCCTTTTGTTCAACCAAACAACACAAACAACCCTCTGGGAAGTACACACAGTCTAACCCCTCTGGTTCAGCTTTAGAAAAAACTCTCTGAGGAAGCACTCAGCATCAATTCCCCATGTAGTCTCGCATCGGTAACTAAATATGTTATGGGGAAGAACTCAACATCCAGTTCCCCATGTGGTCTCACAACGTAGAACTACATACACTCTTAGGGGGTACTTACATCTATCCCCCATATGGTCTCGCAATGTAAAAGTAAACAGACACTCTAGAGAAGCCCTCAAGGTCCATTATCCCTATGGTCTACTACACAAGGTTCTCTTGGACCTATGTAAGTTAATCATCCAAAAAAATATATGGCAGCCAAAGTAAACCTCAATAACTACTTGGCTAAATAGTCTACATCACATCACAATATGTCAGATAAATCACTCCACCCTAACAATACTATGCATGGAAAACAAAGCAGCCTAACAGGCAAGCTAGACAAAATGGTCAAAACAAGAAAACATGTTAAAAACATCCATAGCATGGAAAAGTTAACCCTATTTACAAAAAATTAACCTCTATCCAAACAAACATGGAATAATAGGAAATAACATGGCTAAAAACCATAAACACAAAATACCTCGTTCTTGGATATTGGGAATTTTTGCACATAAAATTCAAAGACTATCTACTATATGGCACAAACCACCTACCTCGATGTTGTGAGATTGATATACATGAACCTTAGGCCTTCAGTAACCCTATAATTTCATAGATCTACAAAAACACTAAAAACTTTCAACCGAGAATATCTTGTGAAAGAATAGAAATTAGAAAATGAGGCTCTAGAAGAAGGAAGAGCTTACTGAGGAGATTCCAACGCAATCAATAGTGGTCGATTCGGAGAACGAACAGCGGGTCAGGGGCTCGGAGAATATTCGTCAACCTCGGTCACTCCTGGATGAGACGAACAAATAAGAAGATGGTTCTTTCCATGAGACGCAACCCCGGAATGTTTAATGAAATAAAAATAAAGTACACGGTGTGTTCTTTAAAATTACACAACATGTACTTACCTTATCCGGCCTCCACTTTAGGCAGTCTCCAGGTCACCACACACGACCATGTACTTAGCCATTACACGGCCAGTACACGGTCACCCAAAACAACTGGGTACACGGAATGTACATATAATTACATGGTGAGTACTCATAAAATTTCTAGAAATTCCTCTTTTTCTCAAAAACAACCATAAAATAAAGACATACCTGAAAAGAAGATCTGGGTTCTTATAAACTTCTCCCCTTAAAGAAATCCATCCCTGAATTTCCCTAGCAAGGTAGCATAAAAGAAGAAACCTCGAATAGCTCTGGCCACTATGATCGTACATTGTCCTCCCTATCCTAGGTCTCATCCTGTACTCACCCATGTGGCCATAGCACTCGTACCATAGGAATAAACTAGTCACGGAGAACCTTCGCACTTCGATCAACAATCTGGATAGGATGCTCCTCGAATGAGGCTTCCACCTCGAGCTCAACCTCCTTGGATTGGAAAAAATGATATGGGTCTAAGAAGTAAAAACTAAGCTAAGAAACATGGAATACATCATGCATAGCCCAATACCTCTGAGGTTACTACAATTGATAGGCAATCATCCCCGACTCTCCCCAACACCTCAAATGGCCTGATGTATCTCAGTGAAAGATTACCCTATCTTCTAATCCTCCTATGTCCCTACCTCAGTGTGACACGTAGGAAAACCTTATATATAACCTTGAACTCCATAGGTCTTCTCTGTCGATTAGCATAAGACTTTTGTCATGACTATGTTGTAGCCATCTTCTTTTGAATAAACTCTATCTGCTCGGTAGTCTCCTGGACAAGATGAGGTCCCAGCATAGTTGCCTCTCCTGCCTCCAACCAACATAAGGTTGATCGGTATGGATTACCATACAAAGCCTCATAAGGTTCTATCTAAATAGTTTCATGAAAACTATTGTTGTAGGAAAACTCAAAAAGAGGTATGTGCTTCTCCCACGAACCTCCAAAATCCAAGATGCATGCTCAAAGCATGTCCTCAAGTACTTGAATTGTATGCTTGGACTGGCCATATATCTGGGGGTGGTAAGCTATACTTAAAAGCACCTGTGTACCCAAGGCCTTCTGAAGTCCCTTACAGACCTGAGAAGTAAAACATGCATCCCTGTCTAAAACAATGGAGTGTGGAACCCCATGTAAGCGTACAATCTATCAGATGTACACTCTTCTCAGCTCATCAACACAAAGGTCTCCTTGATCAGAAATAATTGAGAAACCTTCATGAGTTTTTCAATGACAACCCATACTGTATCATTCCCTTGAGGTGACCTTGAAAAACCTATCACAAAATCTACCACGACGTCATTCGACTTCCACTTGGGAATGGGTAACAACTGTAATATCCCTACTGGATGTTGATGCTCTAAATTCACCTACTGACAGGTGGAACACCTCATGAAGAAACCATTAACATCTCTATTCATAACTGGCCACCAATATTGATGGTTTAGATCATGATACATCTTGGTGACGCTAGGATGAACTACCCAAACTAAGAAATGAAAGTATCACATCAGCTCCTCGTGTATGTCTACTGACACCCATATGTGCCCATGAAAAGGTAAGATCTCATCATTTCCTATGGTTCATACCGAAATAGGGTCCTCTCCTGACACACTCTTCCATAGGTCTAGGCCTTTAGAATCTAATAGCTTCCTCGTTAGTACTCGATCAAGAAGAGTATAGGTAACAGCTACAGAAGATAGAAATGCATGCCCCTGACTGTTTTGAACATCCAAATGAATCTCAAAGAAGATGTCCATAAGCTTCCACTCACTACTAGCCTCCTGAACTGTCTATATTTGATTCCTCTTGTTCAACGCATCAGCCACTACATTGCCTTCCCCAGGCATGTAGGCAAGCTCAAATTCAAAGGACTAAAGGTACTCAACCCACCTTCACTGTCTCAAATTCAGGTTACACTGAGTGAAGATATACTTTACACTTTTGTGGTTGGTGAAAACTACAAAATTATCCCCCCAATATGTAATGTCACCAACAGCCTAAAGCATGAACAACTGTAGCCAACTCAAGATCGTGTGTTGGGTAATTCCTCTCATGTGGCCTCAACTACCAAGACCCATATGCAACATCTCCTTCTCCATGTATAATAATGGATCCTAGCCTGATACTTGAAGCATAACAGTAAACAATATATCTCTTTCTCAGCTCTGAAAAAACTAGTATTGGTGTTGAAGTCAACCTCCCTTTTAGCTCCAGAAAGGCTGACTCACAATAATCTAACCACAGGTACTTTTCACCCTTCTTAGTCATGACCATTAGTGGCACTGCTAAGTGTGAAAAGTCATGTATGAAACATATTTAGTATCCATCCATCCCTATAAAACTTTGTACCTCAATGTCCTTCTCTAGAAAACTTTGTACCTCAATGTCTTTCTTCGGCTTCTCCTAGGAAACTACTGCTCCCACTTTCTCTGGGTCTACTGATACTCCTGTATCGAAGATAACATGACCCAAGAAGTGAATATGGTCCATCCAAAAGTGGTATTTTGAGATCTTAACGTATAACTGATTCTCTCTCATTGTACTCAAAACGATCTCAAGATGGGTGGAATGGTCGTGTCGAGTGTGAGAGAACACCAAGATATCATCCACGAATACTACCATGAAAGAATCCAAGTATGGATGGAACACTTGTTTCATCAGTACCATGAAGACTAAAAAAGTGTTCATGAAACCAAATGACATAACCACATAATCGTATAGACCATACCTACTCCAAAAAACTGTAATAGGTATTTCAGATGGTCTAACATGCAACTAATGATAACAAGATCTCAATTAAATCTTCGAGAACACCTAGGATCTTTGAAGCTAGACAAATAGATCATTAATCCTTGGCAAGGGATATCGGTTCTTGACCATCAACTGGTTCAACTTTTGATAATCCACACAAATTCTTAGGGTACCATCTGCCTTCTTCGTAAACCGGATAGGTGAACCACAAGTAGAAGTACTGGTTTGGATAAAACCCTTTGCCTGAAACTCCTCTAACTACCTCTTTAAATCTTGTAAATCTTTTGTAGTCATCCTATAAGGAGGAATGGACACTGGTTCTACTCCTGGAACAAGCTCAATGGAAAATTATACCTCTTGCTCCAGAGTCAAACCTGAAAATTCCTCTAGAAAAAATCTCTGAAATGATCCACCATTGGAGGGAAGTCCAACTATGATGTCCCATGGTCATCCAAATATAGACCAGAAATATGGGCTATAACTCCTCCCAACCCATGATTATCGGGTTCTCCTCTACTCGCCTAGACATCCCATTCTCCCTTATGAAGAAACGATCCGCCCTATGGTGACATGAAACTCACCCTATGGTGATTAAAATCAACCACAGCCTGAAAGGGAACTAACCAGACCATTCCATGAATGAAATCATAGCCTATCATCTATATGACATAGATATCCCAAAAGAAGTGACACCCACAAACCTCAAGAGGGAACTCCTTGCACTGACGTACACTAGTCATTCTTGTCCCCAACGGAGTGTCTAACGTCAAGATATCAGCAGAAGAAAAGATACAGAGACCAATGCTCTCCACAATAGAAACAGTTATAAATCTATGGAAATCCCCTGTATCGAAAAGTGCATAAGCTAAATCTAAGGCAAATAGGATCGTACTTCGAACTGTAGAGGGTTCGGGATCCTGCTCCTGCTGGGTCTACTCCACTACAAAATTTTGGCATGTACTGTGGCCATATGACCCTTCCTAACCACCCTAAGATGATCCAACCTACTGTAGCTAAAATCCTGGAGACTGGATACCACGGCCGCAACCCCCACCTCTGCCTAAATAGCCGTAAGAACTCCAGTTCCATGACTGATGAGAAACCAGTGGTCCTGCTCTTGAATGAGGAGTCATAAAAGAACCCCTATCACCAGCTGATGGTGATAAGAACTGATAGAACCGTTAAATATGACCCATCTTTCCACAAGATCAGCACTCCACTGGGTCTCTCAGGCAATGTGGCCTCATATGCCTGCTCTTCCGAAACTGGTAGCACACCACCTAGCCACTAGAAGAAGTATTCTGCTTCCTCGTATCCCCATGCGTAGTCTCTCTATGGTGCTTCCTGTTATCAGCAAGAGGGGTACCAACTCCGAATGCCAAGTATCCCTGTCTCACAGCTCCAAAATACCTCAGATTGCGCTCAGTGATCAGTGCTTGGTTGACTATAGAAGTGATGAAATTCAACCTGAATATGTTCACCTAATATCAGATGTCGTTCCTGAGACCATACTCAAACTTTCTTGAAAGAAATAACTCATCACCTCCTGGGATGGGTGTGAAGCACTGCAGCTCAGTGAAGCGAGAAGAATACTCCATAACAGAAAGAGTACCCTACTCCAGACTCATGAACTCTCGAGCTCTATCGGCCCTCAAAGTCTTATGGTAGAAGTAGTTGTAAAAGGCACACTGAAACTCATCCCAAGATATACCTTGCTGGAGTCCCGCCTATGAGATCACATCCCACCATCTCTTGGTAAAATCCCAAAGTATATATGTATCGATCTTCACCCACCTCTATGGAGGTGTCTCAATATGGTAAAAGATATATAGCATGGATTCTAACCATGAATATAGAGCCTAAGGTCCTTCATCCCCTGTGAAGGTGGGAAGATGTTGCTACTGGAAAACCAGTGTCAATTCTACCCTAGATGGAGCAGGATGTGGTACTCCCTATAATGTCTTTATAAACCTCATAAATCCCTCTCATAACTATTCATCAACACCTATGTTTGGAATGACAGCTGGTGCCAAGACTGGTACAACTGGAGGACCTACTGGTAGTCCCTGATCAGCCATATCTGGTGTCTGATCATTACTGTGTAACTAGCTTACAACTAGAAAACGTCTCGGTGGCATGAACCTTCAAGGTCAAGAGCACACCATAGATAAATATTATCAAGGAATAAAACTTATAAGTTTAATAAGGGAACAGGATAAGGAAAGCATTCAAGTTTTTCAAAACATGGATACGTGGCATGTATGACTACTACATGGTGTGTTCCATTAAGCTTTCACATGGGCTTGTACTTTTTCCAACCCAGGTCATGTAACACCCCAAACATACAACATGATGTCCTAACACACATCATGTAATTGAATCCTCTTCCCCTATCTCAGTTCCCTTACATGGATAAGCCACATGGTTCTCCTAGAATAAAACTACACAGTGTATTAGTGCCAGACACGACATGTACTAGATGAACTTCATTAGCCTGTGTTTTTAGTCACACAGCCAGTTACACAGCTCACTCTACATGGCGTGTTCCAGATAGACACGGTGTGTACTTGAAGGATTACACCAACCTGTGTTATTAGTCACACGGTCGGTTACATGGCTAACTCTACATGGTGTGTTCTCCAACGACACGGCGTGTACTAGCTACCCATCATCCACCCGCGTCATTAGTCACATGTCCAGACATATAGTCTCTACAACACAGCATGTACATCTGGTACACGGCGTGTTCCACTAAAGATTTCCCAAACCTATGTCTCTACCCACACAATCAGTGACGCGGTTAGGGACTACATGGTGTGTACATAATTACACGGTGTTTACTTAGAAAAAATAGTTCCTTCCCAAACAGAAGAACACATGGCATGTATTCATCATTACATGTCGTGTATTCTGGGTTTTTTCAGACAGTAAGCCTCAGAAACAATTTCAGAACCCAAAAAAACACTAAAATGAACATTAAAGTTCCAAATTCTGATCCATGAGGGCCTATACTCCCCGCAAATCAAAGCTTGTGATCTTATACATGTCATATACAAGCATAACAAAGTAATGATCTACCTAATTCTTATCCATGAGGGCCCATAACACCTGAAGAACCAAATTTGGCATTCATTCAAATGAAACCTTGCACAATTTAATACCCTATCAAATAGCAGGTATTCTATCAAGGCATCTATCACAACAACATGCATATCTATCACAACATCTATCACAATAAGATGCAATCGCTAATTCACCCTAAATGGAATGACAAAAATGCATGACATGTGATTTGTAGCAAGTTCCTATATAATACATGAGATGGCATACCCTCATCTCATTAGGTTGCAATAGAAATAGAACGTCAATAATATCAATGATAATAGCACAAAACATGTGAATCACCCACGGTGAAGTCAAATCAACAGAAATAACTGCAAAACCAGAAAATAGAAATATATGAGGTAAATCGACTTTTCCCTATACACGGATTAGAAACTCCCAGGAACAACTTATTACCAATTACTCATTCCATCATATCCCTGGCTATAGGATCCAAACAGTAAGTCAAGAATAAAATAATACCTTTGATACCACTCTGTAACGTCCTGGTTCCGGGTGCCACCCAGAGGCGCCCCGTACCCGGTTGGTCACATGGCCTCAAGAACATTTCCCCGAACGCCAGAGACTACCAACTAGCAGCAAGTACCTTGGGTGTGATAATGGGGAAACTATTCCCTCATTAGCAGAGTAACACAGCGGAAGTAAAACAGATAATAATAGCAGAATCAGTAATAATACCATACAATAGTAAATAGTGGAAGACTGAAGAAATAAATAACTCGAGCACATATATAAATGATGCATGATACATATTTCTAAGAAATCAGCCAAACAAGTCACAATGCTGGAATACAGTACTAAACCAAAGTACAAATAAAATAAAGTAAACAGCGCCACAGCATCGCAAGCCTCAGCTTGGTCCCATGCTCTCCAACTCCAAAGCAATCAAGTACCTAAAGTAGAAGGGTTTTTTCCCTTATCTAGACCTACAACAATATAATCTATTTGGGTCCAAAAGCATTACCCAAATAGGGTTTGAGATGAATCCCATTAAGAAACCCCCCAAAGATCTATGCCTAAAAGTCAGTGAATATATATGTCAGGAAATATGCAAAAAGAAGCAATAAACAAGCAAGTACTCAAAAGTAAACAATCCTACAGTTTCAATTTCATTCATTTTCATATATCAAGTAAGAATCTAAACACAAATAGGTAACCCTCTGGGAATTACTCATATCCAAACCCCTCTGGTTCAACCAAACAACAAAAGCAACCCTCTGGGAAGTACACCTAGTTTAACCCCTCTCGTTCAGCTTTAGAAAAGACTCTCCAAGGAAGAACTCATAGTCAATTCCTCTTGTAGTCTGTTATTGGTAACTATATATCCCTAGGGAAGCACTTAATGTCAAATTACTCATGTGTTCTGGCAACGTGGAACTACAGACACTCTAAGGGAGCAATTACGTCCATCCCCCCTATAGTCTCATAATGTAAAAGTAAACAGACACTCTGGAGAATCCCTCAACGTCCATTCTTTCAATGGTCTACTACACCAGGTTCTCATGGCCCTGTGTAAGTCAATCGTGCACAAAAATATATGGCAACCAAAGTAAACCTCAAAAACTACTTGGATAAACTGTCTATAGCACATCACAGCATGTTTGATAATAATCACTCCACCCTAACAATACTAGTCATGGAAAACAAAGCATCCTAACTGGAAAGCTAGACCAAATGGTAAAAACAAGTAAACATGGGACAAACATATATATCATGGAAAATTTAACCCTATTCACAAACAATTAACCTATTTCCAAACAAACATGGAATAGCAGGCAATAACAGTGATAAAAACCATAAACATGCAATACCCCATTCTTGAGTATTGGGTACTTTTCCACATAAAATTCAATGACTATCTACGGAAAGTCAAAAACCACCTACCTTGACATTTTGAGATTGATATATGTTAACCTCGTGTCATGAGTCACCCTATAATTCCATAGATCTATAAGAACACTACAAATGTTCAATCGAGAATATCTCGTGAAATATGAGAGATCAGAAAATGAGGCTCTAGAAGAAGGAATATCTTACCGAGGTGATTCCAACGCAATCAACGATGGTCAATTTGTATAATAGATGGTGAGTCGAGGGCTCAAATAAGATTCATTGGCCCCATTTGCTCCTAGATGAGAAGGACGAAGGAGAAGATGGTTCTGTCCATCAGACGCGACCCCGATTCGTTTAATGAAATAAAAAGAAACTACACGACGTGTTATTTAAAAGTACATGGAATGTACTTGCCTTATATATCCTCCACTTTAGGTGGTTTCTAGGTAACCACACATGTCCATGTACTTTTCCATTACATGGATAGTACACAGTAACCTGTGGCAACTAGGTACATGGCGTGTACACATAAGTACACAGCGTGTACTCCTGAAATTTCCGGAAACTCCTCTTTTTCTCAAAAACTAATAGAAAAGAAAGACATACCTAAAAATAATATCTAGGTTCTTACAACCCTACTAGCATAAGTATGTAAAAATATTTAAGAGAAAATTTCTTTTGGTATGGTATAAAGTGGAAAATGTGGAAAATGTTTCTAGATGATGGGTGTTCTGGTAAGTAAATGCTAAGAGACATTATCTTGATAGATCTATGCAACCTATGCCTCTACCAATATAGTAGTGGTATAATGTTATAATTTACTTTATCAGTGGACTCCCAAAATATCCTAGGAAAAATAATCCTATATTTCCCACCTTACTAGTTTTTCACATTCATTAGTAATAATGGAAGATCCACCCTTTAAGAACCATTATGGTATCTTTATTAATGAAATAGTTAGACTTTATGGTGTAACTCTATCAATTGTATCTTATTGTGACCATCGATTGACATTAAAAATATGAAAGAGCCTTAAAAATGATCTAGACACTGGGATATATTTAAGAACCACCTATCATCACCAAACTGAGGTCAAGTCTAAAAGGACTATTCATACCTTAGATGAAATGATGAAATTATGATCTCTTAAGTTTCATTTTACATGGGATAAGTATATACAACTAATGGAATTTACAAACAATAATATCTTTGATTTAGTCATCCATATGTCACCACATGAAGCATTGTATGGGAAGAGATTTCATACTCCAACTTGTTGGAAAAATGTTGGAGAAATGAATCTACTAGGCCCAGATCTTATTGAGGAGATAATAATTAAAGAAATTACAATTTAATATCAAATCAAATCATCTCAAACCATACAAAAGATTTGTGCTTATAATTAAAGGAAATAATTTTAATTTGATGTGGGGGATCATATATTATTAATGGATCCCTCGTGGAAGGGGTTATATGATTTTTAAATAGAGGAATTAAATACTTGGGTACATTAGACCTTTTAAAATTATAGGGAAAATTAGTGTTTTAGCACACATATTGGTTATGTCGCCCAACCTCCCTAAATTACATGACGTCTTCCATGTTTCATTATTGAGGAAATATATTCTGGATCTAACATGTGTACTCACATATGAGAGGATATAGCTAGAACCTGATTTATCTTGTAATGAAGAGCATGTCCAGATTCAGTATACTAGAGACCAAGTACTGTGGAATCAGATAACTCAATTGGTGAAAGTTAATTAGAGATATCACAAACCAGATGAGGTAACATTGGTGAATAAAGAAGTTTTGAGTAATTATTAGAAACATTTTATTAATAACTAATATATAACCCAATTTCATGGAATAAATTATTTAATGGGGGATAATGTAATAATGAATACCATGTTTAGTACATAAACACTACACCCAAAATCATTTCACAATGATCACTCTAAATATCCTTTATTCATTATTATATTAAATAGTTAAATTTCTAAACACTAGAATTTATAGTTCATAAAAACATGTTTGTTTTTTATTAATCATATCAAAATTAACATAAGGATAATTTATGGGTTTTTTCTATAAAGTTTAATGTTTTAGAGATTAGTATAATATATCACTTTTTCAAATACTGTGATTTTTATGAAACCATTAAGATATTAAAATGAATTAAAAAGATTGAAACCTTTTCTATAATTAAATATGTATTTAATAATTAGAATTATTCATTTAAAATATTATATTTAATTTATAAATATTTTTTTATGCTTTTATAACTCAATAAATGTTTGATTATAATAAATAAATATTTATTTTTGTTTTATTTTAATTAAATATTCACACTGTGGATTTCAGTTTTATCATACATTGAAAGATTAATAACTCTTATTTTTATATTAATATAGTAATTAATTTTATAAAAATAAAATAAATGATTCTATAATTAAAAATATTTTTTTATTCTTAGAAAATAATATTTTCTACAAAACATTTTTTAAGTGTAATGAGCACTAATATTAAAATTAAATTTTCTCACCATTAGAAATTTTATTTTATAAAATAGTTTACATATTTGAAATAATAATGTATAAATTATTTAATTTGCGGATTTTCATTTTTATCCATAAAAATTACTTACCAAGGTTAAAAATGTTGTTACCACTATAAAGTTAATTATGGTAAAACAAGTTTAAAAAAGTGTAAAAGTGAAAATGAAAGTCAAGAAATTATCTCCAAAATATTTTTTGAGTATTTTAGTGACCAAAAAATATATCCCCTCCATTATTTTCCACATTTAAATCTATTTTCCAAGTGAAACATGAGTTCTCTTTATATTAAGAATTTGTATTTATGAAATTTTTATTCCCTCCACTTATAAAAGGGTCCCTCCACCACTTCTTCAATGACACTCCAAAATTAAAATTATACTTGAAACCATACACATTTTACTTCATCTAGAATCATGTTTCATGTTAGACTTTATTTTTAATAATTTCTCCTATTTCATTCATTTCAAAGATCCACTTTAAGAAAAATTTTAAATTCCCAATGTTAGTATTAATCAACCACTAATATTTTTATTTATCTATATTTCTCCACTAAAAATATCATACCCATTAAAACATGATGAAATAAGAATTATTTATACTCTAATATTTTCTTATGTTTATGGAATAAATATTATCCATTTGTTCCCTTTTACCCTTTCCCTTAGAAAAACAGAAACATCATTTGTGTGTACATGTGGATTACCGCATCCACGAATCGATGAGTTTTTTTACATCACTACCTTACATGGATGATTAAAAATTTTAATAAATGAAAAAATATTGAATTGATAACATTATTATGTTTCATAAAAGATAATCTATTTCTTACCTTCCTCCCATTCTATGGAAAATGAATATGTCATCTGTGTATATATTTTGATTAACACCCCCATATAGTGATATATTTCCTTTTTCATCATCACCCAGCATGGATGATTCTAATAATGTATTTAATTGAAAAAATTATATCCATAGCATTATTAAGGTTCTATAATTGTTATTTTAGTATGCTACTTTTCATTAATATGACATATCTATCATGTTAAAAATTACTGAAATAAGCTCACAAATGATTCTATCTTCACAAATAATAAATAAAACAATCATGTAATGTTATTAAATCATTATAAATATTTAAGAAAACATGTGTTCTATTTACCAATAATTATATGGTAATGATGAACTTGTGTCTATGATAATAATTATCGACATCTTTATCACAAAACTCATTTGTTGCAAACAAAACTACTTAAAACCAACAATGAACATAAAATTTTACAAGTTAATAAATGTAAAATGAATTATTTTAATTAAATAGTATAAACTACAATAGATATGGAAATTAATCTAAAATATGTTATTATAGTGGTAATTTTTGTAATAAAGTATGATAAATAACTTTCATGGAAGTTGAGAGTAAAGGTAATGGTTTCATCAAAAAAATCATCCTTTGAAAAATGTTTTGCACTTATTTTTTTCTATATGTTGTATATGGTTACTATTAAAAATATTATATCCTTATTATCTCTTTATTAATTTTATTTAATGTTACATTTCAATGTTTTTCTTTCAATAGATTCTAGATCAAATGTTATCTATTCCATAATGGTTTTTTGTCTCAATTCCCCTTCCTTGAAGCATGTTTTTCATATTACACATATATTACTACTATATATGGTGTTAATAATAAATAATGGACTCTATATTAATTATTAATAAATAGTCATGTATTTTAAAATCTATTTCATGACCCTTCTATCATACGAATTGATTTCCCATTATTTCAAAGAAGAAAGGGTTTTCACTTCTCGATTTTTATTTATTTAAATGGGACTCTTATTAACCACCTATTTTATTTTTTGGTGTATGTACTTTCCATATATGACTATTAATAAACATATAACTTAATTAAAGGGATTTATAAATTCCTATATATTTTTACTTTTATTTGTTTTTTGATTCGAAATATAAGGATGTTTTAAGGGATTTTGTAAACATAATCATCTTTCAATGAATTATAACATTAAATATTGAAATTATTTCTTTAATTATTGGTTTCTTTAACCCTGAGATTTTGATTTTTTTTACTTTATATAAAGGTATAATAAAAATTTAATTGAAATCAACTTCTATCGAGAGTTTATTTCTCATAAAATTATATAATTGTAAAGAATAATTCACATCCTCTCAATTTATCCCCCTTTTACTTATCCATATTTTATCCTACCTCTAATGCTCTACTTCTTAAATGGAAATAAATTTATGTATTATTTCATCTGAACTAAATATTTCTCATTATTCCTTTATAAAATTAATTTTTATTGTCTTTACTAATAATAGTTTTCAATAAAAATTTTCTAAAAAATTAAAAAAAAATTCCTCCCCTTCATGATTATAAATGTTGTCTTCCACTAAAACTTTTTGTCTTTTACAAGGATAAATTATTTATATTTCATTCAAAATTATGTTTACAAATTTTCTTCATTCCAACCCCTTTAGAGAATCTTTTGAAAATGACCAAAAAAAATTATAATTATGATAATGTTAAAAAATTATAAAATCTCTTTTTATTGTTTTATTATGTGAACACATTATTTTAATGATGCATATATTCCATGTTTTAATATAGTTTTACAAATAAATTTAATGAATAATGATTTTAAAAAGAAAATGTGTATTTCCTATTATTTTTCAAGTTATTTATCCATGTATATTAAAAATACAACTTTCAAGTATGTCAATATACATAATACTAATTTTTTTACACTAGGGGTATTCTCTAATTATAACACCCCCTACTTTATCTAAAAGGATTATGATTTTATTCCATTTTTAATATGGAATGTATTGAAATTTAATAAGTTAATTATTTAAATATGGGTACTTATTTATTACTAAGGATAATATATTATGAATTGTATTATTATACATTTATTTCATATGGTGAATGAATTTCACATGTTAAGTGATATGTAGAGCCCAAAATAAACCCTAAATGCATCGATATGTCTTATGAGACAATCTATATTTAGTACTTGGTGTATGGAATACATATTTATGTGTGATGTCTTGGCATGACACCCTTATAGTAATATTATAATGTTTAAAATTATAAATTCTATATATATAAATCCCAATATAGTTATCAATGTGATTATTTATATTTTTATGTCATCCATGTATATATTCCTCTTTCAAGATATAAGTTATATTGAAAATTTTATTATTATTTATACCTTCAATATTATTAAGGATAACTTATTCTATGATAGCTTCTACTATACATTATCCCTTACTGGGAATTAGAGATCATCTTTTTATTTATTTCTTATCCCCAGGATACCCATAAGTGAACTTTGATTGATTTTATGGATATACTAGAAAAAATATAATAATTTTATCACTAGAATATTCTGATTTATTACATATTTTTAAATTTAATGTGATAATAGTGTATGAATGTATTCTCCAAAGAATGGTAAACTATTTGATCCTATATGATGATATACCTTATATATTTTACGTATGTAATAATGTGGCGACCAGCTCAAGGTTACTGGAGTTAGAGTTGTTAAACAATCCCATATTCCCATAATATCGACCACATCAATTGAGACCATCTATATGGAGATATGATGTGATTGTTAAGGATATAATAACACCTTTGCTAATAATATCTTCAAATAATCTCTAAAATTTATAAGATATAAAAAATCCTTTATCCCTGATTGAAAAAGTGGATGAACAAGAAGGGTGTCTTTGAGGATCCCCTCAAATATGTGAAGAAGGTATAATAACTGCTATTAATGAGATCTAGAATGTGAATCTTGGTAGTGGGAATGATCTATGTCCCATATTGAATAGTTCTACCATGAGTCCTAATAAGCAAGATAAATAATTCTCCTTCATGAAGTATTATTAGAATTTATCCTCCTAGAAATACATAAATATTCCCATGTTGGATTTTGAGGTATACAACCACCATTTTGGACTATCAGAAGACCATCGTGTCTATACACTAGTAGTAAGGATAATTCATCTAACACACACTTCTAAAATAGATACCAAATATTTTAATATCATTATATAAAACCTCATCAATAAATATTAATAACCACCAATATTTTCCTTATAAATAAGAAAAATGGGAAGATTTAGGTCTTTATTAACTTCATGGATCTCAAACTGTACTATCTAAATAGTGATTTCCTAGTCCTGATCACAAAGCTATTAATCATTATGGTAGTTTCTTTCCATAACCTCTATTTCATGAATGGTTAATATATATAGAAATAGATCTGGATGGATCCTTATAATGATGATGAATCTTATTTAATGGCACCCAAATGGGAATAACACTATCAAGAAATTCCCTTTATCATGAAGAATGATAGTGCTACATATCAATGAAACATGCATCAAATATTTAGGAAATTTTTATGGAATATCATGGATTGTTATGTTGGTTATATGGTGTCCAATTATCAATAATTAAATGACCATATTTCCAACCATGATTCAGTTTTCAACAAATAGTAACAATATATCCTGAAGATGAACCCCTTAAAGAGTGATTTCATGTTGATGTCATTGAAATTTCATGGATTTGTGGTACACCATCATGACATTGAAGTCAATATTTAGAATTACAAGTTAATACTATATATTCAAATTATTCAAACCATATGGATTTGAGAATACTATAGGGGAATCACACTTATATAATATGTTTCATAGAAATCCTCGTCAAAAAATTATTATCCTTCACAAAGTTAAAGAAAGAAGGAGACACATATTACTTGTATGAGGACTAATTGAAAGAATTATATGATCATAAGAAATATCTTCCAAACCCATTGTATTTTATGTTATTGGATGAAGGGATCCCCCATCCTTTACATAGGAACACCAACCCAATCAATTAGTGCACCTTGTGCCCATGAAATTTATGTGGGAATTGAGTAAATCCTCTACCATCTCATTTATAAAATGATGGATACTGAGTCCCAATACTCCCACATTAATAAGAACAATTTGGACTTGATATTTATAGTGAAAAAATATGAGGAACTACTAATAAAAACACTAGGTTCATTTAGTCTCTCATGTTTGTCAACTCATGTATGTCTTTAATTGTCTGATGTTAAACGGGCACCCATCATAGTGTTTGGTCATTATATAGTAGTTTAATGTCCATTTTCATGTCTTATTAGGAAGTCAAATGGAAAAAAAATTAACATTATTACTCATAGAACATACTACCCTGTAAGTGAACTAGTGAACACAAATCTCTCATATATAGAGGTTTTATCCAACCAAAAAACTCACCAAATATGGTTCATGTACATTGGTGGTTCCTCCAAGAGCCTAATAAGACTAAGAATTAAAAAATATAAACACAATAGGGTTAGCATGATGATTTTTATCATTTTCCAAGTGAAATTTGTAAAGACCTGGAATTTCCATCTAATTTTTTTTAAATAAATGGGAATTTTACGAGTTTGTGAAAATTTACGGTGCATGATTATGATGCCCGAAGTTCCCAGAATGAATTTATGAACTTTTTTTAGGTACATTCAGTAAACATGCGAGCGAGTTTTTTCTAACTTTTGAACCGATGCTTGGAAAACACCATTGAACTCGTAGTGCCGGTATTCGCTTAAGGAGACTTTCACCTCGACGGTAGATGTTCGAGGGTGAAAGTTAGTTTTTGGGTTTTTTGTGTAAGAATAAAATAAAAATATGACATTTTTAATTTTATTTGCAACACCCATGTGGGTTTTGGGAGGTGGGGTCCACCGAAACTAAACCTCCATGTGAAAGTTGAGAAGTGGGGATCACCAGGCCTTAACCTCCCATGAGAGGTTATGGTGGTGGGGACCACCCGAACCTAACCTCCCATGTGAGGTTATGGTGGTGGGGACCACCCGAGGCCTAAACCTCTTGAAATCCCCTCATTATGGAGAAAAACCTATCAACCCCCCTCATTAATGTGGAGGAACCTCTTGACTTCCTCCACATTAATTGTACCAATGCACATACATTTAATATGCCAACCTAGTTAGTTGATTAGGCTATTTTGAATTTGTTCCAACGAACTAAATAGATAACTTAATCTATTATCCTTGGAATCTTTGGTTGAATTGGGGGGAAGGATCTCTTGGGAGAAAGCTCTTCAATGAAGAACGGTCCACCGACAAAGAACGCTCCACCAACGAAGAACGCCGACCCCATTCGACCTTCTTCCTCAGGACTCTTCCGACGTGGGACATCCTCATCTACGGTGAATCGATGACCGTACTAACTTCTTGTTCCAATGTCATCAAGCGAACAAGGTAGGGGTTTATTTCTATTTGATTATCGCTTTCTATATTCTCCCCTTCTAATTATTTTGTAGGATAGGGAATAGAGATTGACGTGGGTTGTGGGAAATGATGTTTTAAAATATCTTCCATACATGTTTATGATTTATTCATTGTGAACCACTTGCTACCACTCTAAATGCGGAGGGTGAGGGCCAAACAAACATGTCCCGACCCCTCCGATGTTCTTCTTTGATGTGTTCTTCGAAATGGAGGAAGGCGAAGAAGGCGACGAAGGCTACGGTGCTACCACCTGGGGCCTCCGCGACCCGTGTCGCCCCACAGCGCTTCGCCCTCTTGGTCGAACCAGCCCCGCACCTAGCTGAGCTACCCACGGCTGGACCGAGCCACCACACCGCCTCGGGCCGACCCCCCCCCCCCCCCCCGTGTCGTCGTCGTCCACCGTGCTGAGTCGCCACGTCTCCACCGTCTACCGTGCCGAGCCGCAACGCCACCATCCGCCAAGCCACACCACTGTCCGGGCTGAGCCAAGCCATCATGCCGCTGCCATGCCAAGCTGTCATGTTGAGACGTTGTGATAAGCCACCGCGTCGCCCCAGGACGAACCCCCCATCGCCTCACCGCCGACAAGTCGAGTCGTTGTGCCGCCGCCATCCGTCATGTCGAGTTGCCGCACCACCGCCCACCGAGCCACACCAATGTCCGGGTCGAGCCGAGCGGCTGCCACCATGCCCTCGTCACGCCCCTCCAAGCTACCTGATCCACCCACACCGTGGCCTTGCGATCCACCCTAAGCCGAGCTGGCTCGCGGCCAAGCCACCCTCACAACACCCTCCGGGCCGGGGCACCCAATGGGCTGGGCCGAACCCAATGGTCCAGACCTAGCGGGTCAGGCCGGGTCGACCAGAACCAGTTTGGCCCAGGCCGGGTCGGACAGAGTCGGTCCGACCGGGTCGGACCGGACTCGAGCCCACTACACCCCTTTTACTTTCTTTTGTCCATAACTTTGGCACCGGATGTCTGTTAGACGAACCGTCAGTGGCGTTGGGAACCTTGGAGTGAGTTGGTCCCTTTGAGATATACCCCACTATGTTTTGGATTATGATGGGGAATAGTCAGGTTGGATTGATCATGAATCTAACCAGGGCCCCGAGACTAAAAGGCTAATAACTCACAGACCAGACGTCCGATTGACATGCCTTCAGTTACGTTTATAACCCTATGACGTGGTGGACCTTTGAGATACTTCTTATTGGGACTTAGTGAAATTTGGAGTATCAACCAGTAGCTTGGGGAGCGAATCTTCTTAGAGAATGAGCGAGCATAGTGCGGAGAACTAGTAGCTGGCTGTGACTTGACTATTGCTGACCGTTTCGACTCGAAGTGACTTAACTGGTCCAGTGGGGAGCACCTTGGTGATGCGGCAGACCCATGGTGTGGAGCTCCTTGGTGACGTGGAAGACCCACGGTACTCGACAGGAGGAGTACTTTAGTAGGCTACGAGTGGGAGCGCCTCTGTGTGACATGGAATACCCACAGTGGGGAGCGCCTCTATGTGACGTGTTAGAACCATGGTACTCGACAGGAGGAGTACATCAACTGTCCAAGGTTAGTGGGAAATGCCTCTGTATGACGTGGCAGGCCCACTGTACTCGATAGAGGATGAGTTCTTCAGTTGCCGAGGTTTTCGACGTTGTGACTCTAAATGTTACTTGTTACTACACTTAGAATAAATCCTGGTTTGAGCTGAGTCAGAAACTATGTATTTTCCTCATGATTGAGATGGATTACTTAATAACATAGGTATATGTATGGGAATATACCTAAGTAAGGTTATATGTTGATTTCATACTTTGTGTTTTATCCCTGTTGGGTTTTGTGAGACCTAGAGGGTCTCGGGGTCCCTACTGAGTATCGTTATACTCACCCCTACACGAGCTATGCCTGCACCTTGTTGTGTTGGATACAGACAACGGACATCGCTGACTGAGGCTGAGAGTACCAGGACTGGATGGTACCTGGAGGTGGACCATACGGTGTGTTGGTACGCAGAGGATACGGGTGGGTGTGGAGTGCTGAGGAGGCAATTTTTACCTACCCTTCAGGTAGGAACCTCAGAGAATGATCCAGTAGCTATCTTTTCCCTTTTCTTCAGTTTTATTGTATCACAGTTTTACTTGTACTTTCCAATTGGTCTTGTATTTTGGACCCTTTTACTTACTACACTCACTTTGTTTACAGTTTAGTTTACTTGTGTTCCTATCTTTCCATGTTCTTGGTTACGTGTGCTTATAGGTTATAAAGGCAATGCCTTCCCCGTTTTAGGGAATACGCCTTTGGTGCTAGTCACCAGCCCCGGGACTATGGAAGGCAGGCTTGGGGTTAGTCACGGCACGTGCCCCAGGGGATGGGTTGTGACAAAATGTTATTAGAAGAGTCAGTTCTAATGAATAAATAGGACTCAGATATTTTCTATGAAGAAATAGTGTTAAGGTTAATGAGTGCGGTTTTAAGTTCAGGGATTCCAGTGTTGGTGCAGCGGCCAATGTATCCATACACTAGGACCTTGAATTATTCTTTCCAATGTAGTGCATGAAAACACTAATTGTGTATGTGTTTCCAAGAGTTTTCTTTGTTATCTCTTGAGTCAGCTCACCAGGTATAACTTATTGACCATGGTGCACCTGTTTCTTTTAAAGATTCCTCCACATAGACAGCCAGCTAGGGTTCTGAGAGTTTTACACACTGATAGCCCACCGAGCGACGACGCCTCGGTGCAGGGCCCTTTTCTAGTAGAGGTACCAGCAGAGGCACCAGCGGTACCATTACCCATTGGGTCACTGATTCCACCAGCCCTAGCAGCAGAGAGTTTACGTCGCTTGAGCGCATTTCATGAGTTCCAACGCTAGAGGCCACCTAGGTTTAGTGGATAGATGGACCCACAGACAGCTGAGGATTGGTTGGAGCTTGTGGTGAGAGTCTTTCGACGCATAGGGACCCCAGCTGATCTCATGGCGATCCTTGCCGCCAGCCTTCTATAGGAAGCAGTGGGAAGATGGTGGAGCTTGATGCTCCAGGTTCATGATGAGGTGACACTTCTCTGGGCAGACTTCGAGAGCCTATTTCGGGTATATTTTTTCCCAGATACACTTCACGCAGTGCACTTATAGGATCTTCTTCATCTGCAGTAGGGAACATGAATGTAGCTCAGTAATCAGTGAGGTTCACTGACCTCTCACTCTACTCCACGGATATGGTATGAGACCCATTCTTCATGGACCTGACCTTTGAGTAGGGGCTTAGGCAGGATATCAAGGATTTGATGATCTCACTCTACATCCTAACGCTGTTGGGGGTGTTAGAGAGTTCCCTCTTAGTTGAGAGTTTCCTTGTTGAGCAGTCACCAGCAACAAGACCCACTACCAGTCATCACATAGCAGAGTCTTCTGCAGCTGGCAGTAGACAGAAGTCACAGAGGTCCAAGAGGAACAAAAATACAAGTGGATGACCGCAAGACTTAGTATTGGTTGTGTGGGGAACCTAAATCGGAGCTAGTCATGCCAAGATCAGTCAGTGTTACACATGCAGTAGGAAGGGTCACATGGATCATGACTGCACAACCCGCCATTCGGATGATCAGCAGATGGTTGAAGGACCGTCTAGGCAGAGACAGAGGTTCGACCGAGGAAGTCTGAAGGGATCTGAAGGATGTGACAGAGGAGATGGTCATGCAGCTGGGGATGGGTGAAAATTAGAGGTGTTACTACCAACACCACCAGGAGGTCCACCCCGACCGCTAGGAGCAGGTGGATAGGGGAGACCTCAACTCCAGGCAGCTAAGGCCTACGATCACGGCACTCCGGAGATGATATGTGGTATGATCTGTGTCTACTCCACCATAGTTGTAGTACTTATAGACATAGGTTCCAGTCATTCTTTTATTGTCATTTCCCTCGTTCAGGGCTCAGAGATTCTGACGGAGCCATTGGCTCGATCCTTATGGCTAGAGACTACTACGGGAGAAGATTTGACGATTATGAACTGGTGTTGGAAGTGCGAGCTTACTCTAGGAGGTGAGAGCTTCAGCTGGGATCTCCTAGTAGTGGCGTCGAGGCCTTACGATGTCATCTTGGGTATAGACTGGTTATCTATATTCCATGCTCAGATAGACTGTATTAGGCGCAAAGTGCGATGTGTTCACACGGATGGAACTAGGTTTACCTTCACCGGTGAGAAGAGAGCCTTTTCAGCACAGGATGGACTTACCCGAAGGTGGGTGCAGCCAATTACTCATCAGTTGGAAAGCCTTACCCTTGGAACTGTTGATGTGGAGAGTCCAAGATATCCTGTAGTGGTGGACCAGTACGTGGATGTTTTTCCTAATGATGTTTCAGGTCTACCTCCTCGCAAGGAGGTGGACTTTTATATTGACTTGTACCCCGAGATGGCACTGATATTTTCTCCAGCATATCATATGGCTCCCGCAGAGCTTTATGAGTTACGGGTATAGCTAGAGGACTTACAGGGGAAGGGATTCATCTGACCTAGTGTTTCACCTTGGGTAGCCCCGATTCTATTCTCCAAGAAGGAAAATGGGAGCTTGAGGATTTGTGTTTACTATTGGCGCCTGAACCAGGTGACTTTGAAGAATAGGTACCCACTCCTGAGGATTGACGACCTCTTTGATCATCTGAAGGGAGCACAGTGGTTCTCAAATTTAGACCTCAGATCAAGCTATCACCAACTCAGAGTACGAGACAAGGATGTGTAGAATATTTCCTTTAAGTGTCGGTACAGCCATTACGAGTTCTTGGTTATGCCATTCAGTGTAACCAATGCTTCAGCAGTGTTCATAGAACTCATGAACATGATATTTTAGCCATACCTTGATCGCTTTGTAGTAGTCTTCATCGATGACATTTTGATCTACTCAACTATTGAGGAGGAGCATGCCTATCATTTTTAGGTAGTACTGGACACACCCTGAGAGCACCAACTTTATAGCAAGCTCTTGAAGTGCCAGTTTTGGATCCGAGAGGTTCACTTTTTGGGGAATGTCATATCGGAGTCTGGAGTTTTAGTATATCCAGTGAAGATTGAGGTGGTTCTTTCTTGGGATCCACCCAAGAGTGTGACGGAAGTACGGCATTTCCTAGGATTGGTCGGATATTACCTGAGGTTTTTGCCAGACTTCTCCAGAGTTGCAGCACCACTGTCAGCGTTGATGAAGAAGGGGAAACCCTTTGTTTGGTCAGAGAAATTCCAGCGGAGTTTTCAGGAGCTGAGGTAGAGTTTGAATAGTGCCCCCATCTTGTGGCTTCTAGAGGAGGGCATAGGGTATGTAGTTTACTATGAAGCATCAGGTACCAGACTCGGATGTGTCTTGATGAAGAAGCGAGCAGTGATCAAATATGGTTCTCAACAGCTGAGATAGCATGAGAATAACTACACTACCCATGACATGTAGTTAGAAGCAGTGATATTCACCTTGAAAATGTGGCGTCATTATCTAATGGGTGAGAGTTTTACCATATACTCTGATCACAAGAGTCTCAGGTATATCTTCTCTTAGAAGGACCTGAACCTGAGACAGTGACGTTGGCTTGAGTTCCTCCAGGACATTGACTTTGAGATAGTTTATACTCCTAGAAAGAGGAACATTATAGAAGAAGCACTTAGCAGGAGTTCTGGTATACACCTACTAGGTGAGGTGACGGAGCAACTAGCCGCTTTTCACATATCCTTTGTGTATAGAGACAGAGCATCCTTTCTACAGTCACTTACAGTCACTCCCCCACTTCTTTAGGGAGTCAGGGGGGCACAGTGTGGGGACGCTGACTGCGAGGCACGACATGCTCTGATATACACAGGACAGGCACCTGATGGATTTTCTAATGGTGGGGAGCACGTCATCCTCTTAAAAGAACGTACCATGGTACCAGTGTCACTTCAGGAGGAAGTGTTAAGGGAGTTCCACGCATCCCCTTTAGCGGTACATCCATAAGTGGTGAAGATGTACCAGGATCTCCAACGACAACACTAGTGTCTGGGAATGAAGAAATCAGTAGCAAAGTTTGTCTCTCAGTGCCTCACTTGTCATCAAGTGAGGGCAGAGCATCGGATACTAGCAGGCTTGGTTCATCCTTTAGAGGTCCCATAGTGGAAGTGGGGTGGGATATCCATTGACTTCGTGACAGGACTTCCATGTAAATCCACGGGACATGACTCTATCTGGGTGATCATCGACCGAATCACCAAGTCAACCCACTTCCTACCGATCAGAGAGCAGGGTTCAGTAGAGAGCTTGGGATGCCTCTATGTGAAAGAGATTGTACGGTTACATGGAGTACCCTTGATGATTTTTTGTGATCGTGATGCGCGTTTTACTTCTTGGATATGGAAGGGGTTGTAGGAGGCTTTTGGGACACAGCTTCGTTTGAGCACTGCCTTCCATCCTCAGATGGATGGTCAGGCTGAGTGGACCATTCAGACCCTCAAGGACATGTTGTGTGCTTGTGTCCTCAACTTCAGTCGCATCTGGGAGGATCACTTACCTTTGGTGTAGTTTTGATACAACAACAGCTATCACTCCACCATAGGGATGGAACCTTTTGAGGCATTATACGGGCGACCTTACAGATCACCTTTGTGCTGGACAGACTGAGGAGAGTCAGCACTAGTGGGACCAGAGATGGTACAGGCTACTACAGAGAAGATGTAGATCATCCAGGATCGGATGAAGACTGCACAGAGCAGGCAAAAGTCGTATGCCGACAGGAGAAAGAGGCCTCTAGAGTTTGAGGATGGCGACCACATCTTTCTACGGGTCTCAAACCAACGTGGTATATAGAGATTTGGTCGAGGTGGAAAGTTATCTCTGAGGTTCATCAGACCTTTTCAGGTCCCCATAAATGTTAGCGAGGTGGCTTACAGCTTATCTCTTCTAACTCAGTTGCACCGGGTGCATGACGTCTTCCATGTATCCCAGCTGAGGAGATACGTGCATGACCCTTCTCACATCATCGACCATGGCGAGATAAATGTCGAAAATGGGGCAAATTTTATGGAGGTTCTAGTAGATATTGAGGATTGATAGTAGAGATTCCTTCATGGAAGATCAATACCACTGGTGCGCATTTTTTGGCAGCACGGGAACCTCCAAGAGAGTACATGGGAGAGGGAGGTTCAGATGCATGCTCAGTACCCCCACTTGTTTACCTAGTTTGATTTGTGGATTATAGGGATGTAGAGCCCTGAGGTGGGGAGAATGTAAAGATCAGAAATTTACATGTAATTTTTTTAAATAAATGGGAATTTTATGAGTCTGCGAAAATTTACAGTGCATGAATCTGAGAACCAGAGTGACTGGAATGAATTTATGAACTTTTGTTTGGGTACGTTCAGTAAACGTGCGAGCGGGTTTTTTCTAACTTTTGAACTAGTGCTCAAAATTGAAATCTTAGGGCACCGTTGAACTTGCATCACCAGTATTCTCTTAAGGAGACTTTCACCTCGACGGCAGATAGTTGAGGGTGAAAGTTAGTTTTTGGGTTTTTCGTGTAAGAATAAAATTAAAATAAAAGTGTGTGACTTTTTTATTTTTATTTACAACACCTATGTGGGTGTTGGAAGGTGGGGTCCACCAGAACAAAACCTCCATGTGGAAGTTGAGAAGTAGGGAATTTCAGACAGTAACCTCCCATGAGAGGTTATGGTGGTTGGGACCACCCGAACCTAACCTCCCATGTGAGGTTATGGTTGTGGGGACCACCCGAGGCCTAAACCTCTTGATATCCCCTCATTATGGAGAAAAACCTCTCAACCCCCTGATTAATGTGGAGGAGCCTCTTGACTTCCTCCACATTAATTGTTCCAACACACATACCTTTAATATTCCAACTTAGTTAATTGATTAGGCTATTTTGAATTTGTGCCAACGAACTAAATAGAGAACTTAATCTATTATCCTTGAATATTTGGTGGAATTGGGAGGAATGGGCTCTTGGGAGAAATATCTTCATTAAAGAACACTCCACCGACAAAGAAAACTCTGCCAACGAAGAATGTTGACCCCCTTCGACCTTCTTCCTCGGGACTTCTTCCGACATGGGACATCCTCATCTACGACGAATCGACGACCGTACTACCTTCTTGCGCCAGCTTCATCAAGAAAATGAGGTAGGGGTTTATTTCTATTTGATTACCGCTTTTATGTTCTCCCCTTATAATTATTTTATAGTATTGGGAATAGAGATTGGCGTGAGTTGTGGGAAATGATGTTTTAAAATATCTTCCATACACATTTATTATTCGTTCTTTGTGAACCACTTGCTACCACTATAAACATGGAGGGTGCGGGAAAAACAAACATGGAACGACCCCTCCGTCATTCTTCTTTTATGTGTTCTTTGAAATGGAAGAAGGTGACGAAGGTGACGAAGGCAACGACGCCACCACCCACAGCCTCCGCGACTCGCGCCGCCCCATGGCGCTTCACCCTTTCGGCTAAACCAGCCCTGTGCCCGACCGAGCCACCCGCGGCCGGACCGAGCCGTCATGCCACCCCAGGCCGAACCCCCCCCCCCCCTCCCCCCACCCCCCTCACCCCCCACCCCCCCACCCCGCCGTCGTCCGCTATGCCAAGTCGTCGTGCCGCCGTCCGCCAAGCGGCGCTGCTGTCCGGGTCGAGCCGAGCCGTCGCACCGCCGTCATACCGAGCCGTCGTACCAAGCCGTCATGCCGAGCCGCCACACCACCCCAAGCCCACCCCCCCCCCCCTTCTGCGCCACTACCGTGCTGAGCCTTCGTCCGCCATGCCGATTCGCCGCCCACCGAGCCGCGCCGCTGTCCGGGCCGAGCTGAGCTGCCACCGTCATCGTGCCCTCATCATGGCCCTCTGACCCGCCCTCACCACAGCCTTGCAGGCCGCCCCAAGACGAGCCGTTTGTCGGCTGAGCCACCCACGCAGCACCCTCTAGGCCGGGCTGCCCAGTGGGTCGGACCAAACCCAACGGGCCGGGCTGCCTAGTGGGTCAGGTCAGGTTGGCCCAGGCTGGGTCAGGTCGAGTCGTTCTGACTGTTTCGGACCAGACTTGGGCCCACTACACCCCTTTTACTTTCTTTTGGCCTTAACTTTGTCACCAGATGTCTGTTAGATGAACTATCAGTGTCGTTGGGAACCTTGGAGTGAGTCGGTCCCTTTGAGAGATACTCCACTGTGTTTTGGATTATGATGGGGGAGCAGTCGTGTTGGATCGAGCACGAATCGAACTAGGCCCCCGGGACTAAAAGGCTAATAACTCACAGAACATGTGTCTGTTTGATGCGCCATCTGTTACGTTGATAAGCCAATGATGTGGAGGACCTTTGAGATACTTATTCATGGGATTTCGTGACAGTTGGAGTAACAACCAGTAGCTTGTGGAGTGGATCCTCCCAGAGAACGAGCGACCATAGTATGGAGACCTAGTGGCTGGCTGAGACTTCATGACTGCAGACCGTTTCGACTCGGAGTGACTCAACTGGCCCAGTGGGGAGCGCCTTGGTGATGCGGCAGACCCATGGTGGGGAGCGCCTTGGTGACGCGGCAGACCCACGATACTTGACAGGAGGAGTACCTCAGTAGGCTACGAGGGGGAGCACCACTGTGTGACGTGGTAGACCCACGGTGTGGAGCGCCTCTGTGTGACGTGGAAGACCCACAATACTTGATAGGAGGAGTACCTCAATAGTCCAAGGTTAGTGGGAAGCAAATATGTGTGATGCGGAAGGCCCACTGTACTCGATAGAGGAGGATTTCTCCAGCAGCAGAGGTGTTCGACATTGTGACTCTAAATGTTACTTGTTACAACCCCTAGAATAAATCATGGTTTGAGCTGAGTCAAAACCTATGTGTTTTCCTCATGATTGAGATGGATTACTTAATAAATTAGGTATATGTATGGGCATATACCTAACTAATCTTATCTGTTGATTTCATACTTTGTGTTTTATCCTTGTTGGATTTTGTGAGACCTAGAGGGTCTTAGGCTCCCTACTGAGTATCGTTATACTCACCCCTACACGGGATATGCCCGTACCTTGTTGTGTTGGATGCAGACTATGGACGGTGCTGACTGAGGCTGAGAGTACCAGGATAGGACAATACCTGGAGGTGGACTATACGACATGTCGGTACGTAGAGGAGATGGGTGAACGTGGAGTGCTAAGGAGGCGATCTGTACCTACCCTTCAGGTGGGAACCTCAGAGGACGATCCAGTAGTTGTCTTTTCCCTTTTCTTTAGTTGTATCGTATCATAGTTTTACTTGTACTTTCCAGTTGGTCTTGTATTCTGGCCCCTTTTACTTACTGCACTCACTCTGTTTACAATTTAGATTACTTGTGTTTCTATCTTTCTATGAGCTTGGTTACATGTGCTTACATGTTATAAAGGCAATGCCTTCCCAGTTTTAGGGAATACGCCTTTGGTTCTAGTCACTAGCCACTGCCCTATTGAAGACGGGCTTGGGGTTAGTCATAACACGGGCCCTGGGGGACGGGTCGTGAAAAAATTAGATCTTATATAATATTTTCTATAATTTGATGGGTTTTCTAACAATGAGGTAGAATATCATTTCCACATAATAGGCTTGAGATGGACCTATAAATACTAGTGGATCGATTGAGTATCAATGGTGATTTTGAGTTGGTAATCAGGAAGATCAATGGCGAATATACCATTAAAAATGAGTTATTGATTCCCATTCATAATTATTTGAACGTTTTGATGGTGTAATTATCCTATAAGATAACACTATATCAAATATCACATTCACAAAAAACTCATTCTAAAACATTATCTAATATAGACACAACCCAAGAAGATTTAGACTATAATGAAATAATTTTTCACATTAAGAATCTCATAGGAGATTCTATATTTATAAAAAATAACATAAAAGAGATCAATAAAGTCAACACTATTACCAACCAAGTCGAACTCGTGAATTCAATATCTAGTTCCATAATTGTATGAATGCCTCTTATAACATAATACATCAAAGGAAGGATTCATCTGATTAATTAAGCTAAAAAATAGAAAATTCATCACCAAATGATGAATCTTTTCATTGCCAAAACCTAAAACTACAAAAGGTCCTATATAAATGACTCTTTGAGGTTTTTCTCCTAAGTAGAATTAAAATATGATCCACATTCTCTATCAAATAATGTGTTCATGTATGAACCTATGGTGCCCATAAATCAAAAATAAATATTGAAATAAAATTAAAATACATGGATATTTATAGCAATTTATAATGTATAATTTTATAAAGTTTATCATTAAGTGAAATGTTTTTAGATATATATTGACTTTATTCAGTAACCCTTTGAGTTATTTTACTTCAAAAAACACTTTTAGTCATTTTTTGTTTGATGGATAGATGCATGAATCTATAACCTCCTAACATAGTTAGGTTTTCCAAGTATATTCTTACAAAAAAAATCTTCTCAAAATGGTCCAATGTTACACCCCTGATATATTTTGAAACACATGTTTTCATAAATATTTTGATGTTTAATTTAATTTAAATATTTGGTTTCTATAAAATGATATTGATGGAATAATAGACCAATTTATGTGATTTTTATTTGAAAGGATTATTTCACGAGAAAAATATCCAATACAAGCACTCTTCCTTCTTTATTGTAGTGGAAAATGGATAAATAGAATATTTCAATAAAACACTATTTAATATACTTCAATAGATGTTTGATAAATACCAAAATTATTATTTGGAAAAATTTCTACATTTTTTTAGGGAATATAACACCACAACCTACACTTTTATGAAAGGGATTGTATATTATCTTATATATAGGAAAAATGCAGTCATTACCATGTTGGTTTATCCCCTATTTCTCTACAACTCCATTTTCAATCAACTATACAATGAAAAATACTCTCAGAAATGGATTTATGAGTTGATGTACCTTGATGAAAAAATATTACACATATTGTACAACATTTTTTTCTATCAAAAATCGAGTTGTGTTAGCATTCAATAAGAAATTTTACCTGGGGAAGTTTCTCTATAGAAAATTCATGCTAGATCTGAGAACACCCATGATACATAGGATAAATCCTTTAAAACAAGATCCAATGTAAAATGGGCCTTAAATTATATACAAGGAATATTCTAATAGATAATATTATTCAGTTGAAATGGAAGGTAAGAACATAATGACCACCCTAAATGAAAGGTTATTTGAGAATAAAATTTTCATCAGTTCACATGGGATTCATAATGTCCTTACTGCGTGACATTAAAAATCATGGATAGATCCTTGTCGTATCCATGTTCTTAATATAATAATTTAAAAAATATAATATATATTCTAATCCACATGAACTTAAATTCAATAAACTAGGAACTAGTTAAATGAACTTAATCTATATGAAACCCTTTTTCTTATTTCATTATGTTAAATTTAAAGACATAAGGTTCATCCCTACATGACCAAAAAATTCTTGGAGTGAGAAATTTCATCCAATATCAAGTACTAAAATTTACCTTGTATAGGATCTCAATTTATATAATGAAATAAATTCACCCATATACAAAATCTCACTACACTGGATATTTTAGTTTCTTTAGATATTTTCTATGATTTTATGGTTAAAAAACCTTTAAATGGAATAATTCTCACTTATATGTAATAAGTACATATGGATTAATTTTTGTTTCCAATAGATACATAGTGATCCATAAACTAGCTATCATGAGGTCAACTATGAATTCCATAGAAATTATTAATGTTTATTGAACACATTCATGTAAGGATTATTTAGGATAGTTTAATTTCAGAATATATATAGTACATTTCATATTTGAACATGATCTAGATCTATATTTGGGCTTTCCTAAAATTTTTTATGTCATAATTACCAGTATCACATGATATGTAGTGATTCTTATATCTTCTTTCATAGGAATGACCAATAATTATTTCACAATTCAATGTACCTATTTATCCCAAAAAAATCTATTCTCCTAGAAAATCATCCTTTTAGATAACTCATGCCAAGATAAAATCTACTCATTTCTAGAATATATTCCCTAGTGTGTGAATAAATCTCAATTTATTTTGGAATCTCTCAAAAAAAAATTCTAAATTATCCATAAATTTTTTATGTGGTAAATAATTAGAGTAAATATATTTTTTACACTATTTATTGGACATGATCCATGAAAATAAAAAATTAGGTAAGCCACACATAAAAAGAAATATAGGTCATGATATCCTATCTGCATTTAAATCATTTCATCCTCAAAAATGGATAAAACCAATCATTTATTCAGATCCACAATAAATAAACTCTAATATATTATAATAGATCATTATCCATACTATAATCACCCTTATTGTCAAATAGGAATAAATGTAATAAATTTTGGAAAGAATATTGTATACAAAGAAATGTATACCTTCTATGGTTTCGATAGTACTATGGAGGACTTGGGAATACAGAAAATATTTTTTGGTTCAATTACCAATTATATAATATTTCTATGATTTCCTATAGACATTAATTGGGGGGAATTTAATACCTTTCATGGAATATAAAATATAAATATATTTTAAATTATGGAAAATTTTCTCAGATAAGGTTTAAAGATTTTGACGATGTATTTGAAATATGTGACCAACATAATCACCATAAAAACTTATGATTAATACTTTTACCATCCCATAAAAATAGTATTTTTCATACTCAACGGCCTTAGGATAAGAATAACGAAGGGAAGAAGTAGGATTAGTTGTGGAAGTTTCACTCAAAGCATCCAAAGTTGAAAGTCAATAGATATTTGATAGTGTATATTCCTCTCAGAGGGAAAGAGAATTAAAACTTATGAAATATGTAAAAAGGTGAAATTAAGGCCCTTTGGCCTTTTAAAATTATGGTTAGCTAATGGATAATGGTTTTTCTTAAATAGTTATTGAGAAATAAAAGATAAACTTTAGAAACATTTTTTTGATAGATTAAAATATAATTTTTAAGTATTTCACAAATTTTTTATGAAGGAAACAAAGTGTTATTTTGGAATTATGGGTTATAGTTAAATAAATTTAATTATTGAAGAGTTTTAATAATATTACAATGGATTAATGATAATTTAATTAAAGTGGGTGATGTAGAAAACTAATTTTTTCTATTCCTGAATGAAAAAAATGAATTGAGACATCAATAGATTATTTATGATGATCAAAAGAAAATGTGAAAGATAATACATGGAGAGAATTTTAATGAAGTTATTTTTCTTAAAATGGAATGATACTAGACATTTCCAGCATTTTGTATGGGGAAATTATAATCCATCGCTCAAGACGGTATAGATTAAATCAACTCAACCTTTAGAGTTCACTTATTCAGATGTGTGGAGGCCCATGAGGAATTAATAACACAATAGAGATAAGTATATTATAATATTAATTAACTAATTCTCCCCCATTTCCTATATATTTTTATGAAACTCAATAACTATGTCTTAATAATGATTAAAGTATAGAAAAAAATTATGGTTTTACCCTCACGAAGATCCATAAAGATAATAGAATTGATATTACATATAGAATGTTTAAAGCTTATCTGGATAATCATGAAATCCTATATAAACTCAACGCACCATAAACACCAATGAAGAATGATTTTGTTGAATGTGAGAACATATTTTTTTATGTGTCTTGGATAATGTTGGTCAAGAATGTTACTTCTTGATATTTTTTAAAGCCATCTATTAGTGCTACAATTCACATTCAAAACTACTATATACATAGTAAAAATTCATATATTTACATTCATAATATTAACTAAAAAATATCTAAGCTTGATGTATCTTCATTTGTTTTTCATTACATGTGTGATCAAGGTTAAAGGTGAAAGTCTTGAGAAATTTGAAAGGAGATTTGTTCAAGTAATTTTACTTGGATATCCTCTGTGTGGAAGAGGATAACACTACTAAAACAATGTTTTTAGAAATATTGATGATATTGTTTATGTAATATTGTTGTAATATTCAAGTAAAGAATCATCTCATAATTAATAAATTTCTAGAAGTGATGATGATACTATTTTGGTTAAACAACCAAATAAAATTTCATAAACATATGAAAGAGTTAAATATTTATAGGATGTAAAATATGGTTTATCCATTTAAATTAATGAATAAAGAAATCATTTATTTCATCCAACGTTTAAAAGGCATGTTATGTTCAAAAATATCATTAATGATCAAAGACAGCTGGTATAAACTTCAAGAAAATTGAGGATAAAAACTCATACTTCATTATTTTCTCATGTTGAATGTAGATATGTTTAAGAAGTATTGAAGCATAAATATTGTATTGATTCTATTAATTAATTATTGGACCATGTAGTGAAAAATGAATATTAATAGTTGGTACACAGGAATAAAAAGACTATTAGCATATGGAGAAAATGGGTATTCTGAATCAAATTTAATGAAAAATGTATGTGGTGAAAAATAAAACAACATTAGTGTGTAAAGAATATTCAAATGTTAAAGGAGTGGGATTTTATGAGACCTATTCACCTATTTAAAGGATTGAAACCATTATTATCATTCTTTTATTTCATCACAAAGGTAATACAATATATACCAGATAGATATCATGTTTTCCTTCCTCAAAGGTGGGTTGTAAGAGGAGGTATCCATTGAGAAATCATGTGTGTCATTGTGTGGGAAATATGAGAAATGAATTTATTTTTTAAAGCATTTATAAAGGGTGAATCAATCCCTAAGATCTTGATATTCTAATCAAGGCACATTCTTGAACATGTTGAATTTCAAAAAGTGTAGACTGGACAACAACCTCTACATAAAAGAAGAAAAATGGGTATATCTCATTATTATTATCTATTAAGATGATATCATATCTTTTAGAAATGATGAAAAATATTTTTAGAAGTTTTAAATATAGATGGAGAAGTTACTTGAAATATAAGTGTCAGTATAGATGATCTATTTTCATTTCCAACAAATTTCTCTAGAGAAAATTTAAAAAAATCCTCAAGAGAAGTATGCTTGGGAAATTTTGAAAAGGTTAGGCATAGATGATTAAAATACTATTTATAAACCAATTTACTTAGGAAAAAACTATCTAAATATTAATAGGGAAAATAATTTCATCTAAGGGAGTTTTTGAAGATAATTAGAATCTTATTATACTTGATAGCTTCAACACCAAACTTCATGGAGTTTGTTAACCACTATACTAGGTACCAATGCGAACCAAATGAGTCTCATTTGGGTTTTTCAAAGAGTATTTTGATGTATATTAAAGATAAAATATTTTTGGGATATAATATGAAAAAATTGGTTCACTTAATTGTTTTTGATATGCCATTATATATTAATAAAGTTATGTTAATGACAGGAGGTGAAAATTTGGCAGATTATCCTTCTTATAGAGAGGTGTGTTTGTTTTCACACTAAGAAGTAAATTTTTTAAAATCTAAGAATTTTTAAAGTTGATAATATGGCTTCCACTCAAGATACAGGTCAATTAATGATTATGAGAACACTGTTATAGGATTATAAAATTTTGGTGAAGTTTCCACCACTTATTAGGTGTGATAATCAAAGTTCTATCAATCTTATAATGAATTTGGTTTTTCTATAAAGATATAAGAATAATTATATAAATATAAATTCATCTAGGATGGTGTGGAGGGATATTAACTAAATTTGTGTCTTCTTCCTATAATGGGGAAAAGTATATATTTTTTCATCAGTACATTTCTTAAGGATGTATTTTAGAATCTTAGGTTGACATTGGGAGTTAATCCTCCCCCATCTCAAGTTTTGGGTATGGTCTATATGTCCCTTATATCATCATGTATTTAGATACTATTTTCAAAGGTAGAGAAAAATATAACATAAATCTATTAATGTTTTATTCCATAAAGAATTTATATAGGGGGAAACATTCTTTTGAGTATCCATCAATAGTATTAAAATTTGAGGGATTAATATCTTTGGGGGATTAGATATTTTGATAATGTTTTTAAAATGGGTATGTTTTAAATTCAAAATTATTCATGTGTGAACATTTTTAATAGTCGTGTTGAAGTGAATATGTGAATTTTTTCATTAATAGGTAACATTTATAGATTTTATCAAATTTGGGATAGATTTTATTTGATGATATAATATTTAATAAAGAACAAGAGATCCATTATCAAATAAATATTCAAGTGTTATCATTTAATCTTATCGAATCAAGAGGACCAAGATTATAAAAGTTATGAATGTAAATCACTTTTTATGGGAATCATGACATTATAATTCAACTTTCTTATTTCCAATATCAATTATTTTCATGTATATTTAGAATTATTAAATAGTTACACATTTCTAAGAGGTTTGATTTTTGGTATTGATTTATGCTCCTTAATTGTGATAAATATACAAATGGGGGAGATTTTTTATCCTAATAGATTTTTGTAAGTAGTTTAATACTTCTTTATATTTTTGAAGATGTGATATGAATCGTTTTTGTTTTAAGATAGAATAATTTCTTCTATAAAATTGGAATTATATTTAAAATAAGGTTTGTTGAAAGCTGAAGTTGATAAAGTCTATTATGTTATCTTTTTTTATCAATCTATAAATCTTGTTGAAAATCAACTGATGTGTGGTGATTCATTTGGGGTGAAGTTTAATCCAACACTTTATAATGATAGTTGTTGTTTGGAAGCATTTTAGAAGATTTTGGAAGATATTTGGATTTTTTAGAGAATAATGGAGAGTTTGGAATTAAGTTAAAAATAACCTATTATAGAGAGCAAAATTAGAATCAATATGATATGCATAAGGATCATCTGGTCCAAATGAGTGGAAAATGGAAATGTATTGAAATTTTTAAATATTGTTCCCATTCTGTGTATGTATGAAACCATAACTCCATGAGGATCATTCCTTATCTACATAAACATCATGGGCGTCTACAAAATCATGATTATGTTCTACATAATAGTTATCATATTATTTATAATCATTATCATCTTCAAAATTAACATCACTTCTCTACATAATCATAAATACTTACACCATAAATATAATTTAGAGATGTGTAAGGATTATTTCATAGACCATAATGATGATTAATTTCTTTATAAATACAAACACATGATGAATTTTTTATATTTCAATCGTATTAAAATCAGAGTTTCTAAAAATTGTATATTCTAAAGAAATATTATTTGAGACAATTCAAAGTTGTTAGTTCAATGCTTAAACATAAAAAAATGGTATTTTTATTTAATTAAAAGGAACAATAATGTTTTCATGATAATTATGGGAGTACTATAAATGAAGAAGAATCTGTTTATTCTATAACTTCCTGGTCATAATGAAATTGGAACCACAACACAATGATTATCTGGAACTGGATTTGAAAAGAATAGTTACACATATGAGTTGTTACCCAATCATAAAGAGATGAATTTTATTAGGTTAAAATGGTTAATCTAGATCAAATTGAATAAAAAATGTAATTTCGTGACAAATACAGTAGGATAGGTGTTTAAATTATACTCACATGTAGAAGTGGTTGTATTTAGTGAGACCTTTTAACAAGTATCAAGGATTAAAACCTAAATATTTATTATTGATATTACAAAAGAAAAGGTAATACAAGATATTCCAAATGGATATAAAGTCTTCATTCCTCAATGGAGACTTTGAAGAGGATGTATACATTGAGAAACCATGTGGATTTGTTCATGAGAAATATGAGACTTGTGTTTTTATCTTATACAAGGATTTATATGGGATGAAAAAATCCCTAAGAGTTTGATATTCTTATCTAGACACCTTCTTGAACAAGTTTAATTTCAAGTAGTGGATATTGGACACCAACCTCTACATCAAAGACAACAAATGGGTATCTCTCATTGTTAGTACTTATATAAATGATATTATATTTTTTTAGAATGATGAAAAATAGTGTGATAAACTTTCAAAGTATATGGATAATATATTTAAAATTTCAATGTTATGATAAATGAGGTATTTTCTTTACCTATAAATTTATCAAAAGAAAATTCACATTTTTATTTCTCTAGAGAAGTATGATATGTAACATTTGAAAAGGTTTGACATTGAGGATTCAAATCATATTTACAGAACACTTTACATGGGAACACATCTTTCAAAAAAATTAATAGGGTAAAAAATATTATCCAAGGGAGTTTTATAATCTAATTGTAATTCTATTGTACTTGATATCTTCAAGACCAAATTTGGTTTCTTTTTTTGACCTCTGTAACAAGTAAAAAAGTGCACCAAAAGGTATCATTTAAGTTTTTTAATTAATATTCTAAGGTATATTAGAGATACAACAAGTTTGGGATAAAAAATGATAAAAATATATTTCTTAATCTTTTTAGATTCTTGGATAACTATTGGGAAGGTTCTATTAGTGATAGGTGGTCCAAATTGTATTGAGTTTTTATACTTATGGTGTGGTGTGTTCAATGTCACACTAAGAACTAAATTTTTTTACTATAATTACTATTGAATCTAATTATGTGTCTAATTCCCTAAAATTATAAAATAAGAACATTGTATTTGATAGAATATACAACATGAAACACCAAGCATAAAAAACTCAAGAAATATACTTCATTAAATTTAATCTCTTCGATAGCTTCTGGAAAACACGGCCCTAACTAAAAATGAACCATAATATATTATACCAGTATAACCTAGTAATTATATTTGTGGGAATTAATAGTAATAAATAAATTATAAATATTATGTTTTCCCATTGATTATAAAGAAATAAAAATCATTTAAATGAAAAAAAAATGTTTTCTAAAAATTGTATGTTCTCAATAATACGGTTTAGTCACGCTTTGCATACATAATTTAAAAGTAATTTTTACCACTTTTAGAAAAATTAGCTGATAAATTTTATTTCATTTTTTACTTCAAAATATCTAAATTATATTATATTTATTGTTTTTATTTTTCTAAAATGTTTCATTTTTTGAGGAAAAGTGAAAAATTATGAATTTTAATTAAAAACTACCATTTAATTTAAATTATTTGTTAATTTAATTTATATTTAAAACTGTTTTAAAGTAAAATTAGTTAAATAATAAATCAGTTAATCCAATTTAGATAATTTTTATAATTTTCAAATTAAATTTTGATATAAAAACATTGTAAACTTTAGAACATTTTCTCTTTAGAACCCCTCTTTCTCATCTCATCTACAGGACTAATTTTAATTTAGATTTTATGCACTTACCTAAATTGAATTTCAAAAAATTTATTCCATATATGGAATAAAAATAATTTACATAATTTAATAATGTCCTATTAATTTTTTAATAAAAATAATAGTGAAAATAATAAAAATTATTTATTGTTGTTAAAGAAAAAGGATTTATCGAGGGTTAAACTAAAAGGATAAGGGATAAAATTACCTAAAAACTTATATAAAATATATTTTATAGTTATATTTCTATCTTATAATGTATAATTATTGATAATACTCTATTTTAGACCCTTTTGGAATGTGAAAAACATGGATACCGGTTTTTCTTTTGAAAAATTACGTGTGTTACACTCACCTCACCTATAAAAGGCCACACCGTATTCTCTATTATTTACACCATCATATGCTTTTGGTTCAAAAAAAACCTACCCAAATCATTTACAAACATACATAACCTCATCCTAAAATCCTTATTTTGGTCATAATTCCTACATAGCATAGCTTTTGATACAAACTAAAGTAGGATACCAAAAGAAGAGGTAATGTTATTCAATGGGATTTTAAATTTTATTTCTTCCTCCAACTCCCTAAATTATTATTAAACCATTATGATATAATAAACTTAATATATTAAATAAAGTGATATATTTTTATTCTAATTTTATGATATAAAACCATCCAAAATTCCATAAAACATGTTATGAAGTTGTCATTTTTGTGTACGGAGAACTACTACCTCGCAAACTAATGGCATTTGTTTTTTCATTCTGAACTCTCCCAATTGGGTATGATGTTCGGTATAAAGTATATATATGATATTTATGAAAAAATTATACCTTCTCTCATGGCGCACAATGGGGTCATGGGGGAGAAACGTGCACTGCCCGACGGTTGATTAGAGAAGATTGGGTTCTACTTAATAACTCATATCGGGTGCACCGTTTTCACCTCGAAATTCCCAACGGTTCCATATCCAGCAATGCATGGACCTGCTTTCCAAAGGTAGGCGTTCGCTAGGTGGTTTGACCAGCGATGCTTAAGAACTCACATTGGTCTATAGGATGGTAATTCAGGCTCATCGCACCCTTTTGGGGGGAATTGTTGCCTGTTCTGGGACTCTCTTATAGATTTAAGATGTATTTATATGTTCACGAATCTTTGGTTTATACCCAAGTATAGTATCCACGGATTTCTACTGGTTGGAAATGGTCAACTAGACGCAGGGGTTCGGAATCATTTATACCCAAGGTTTACCATCCCTCGTTGGATTAATGACCCCAAAGAGTCTGGACTCATTGAGACGGCACTAGTTTAAAGCCTCGTAATCAGGTACTCTGGAGTTTATTTTCATCCAGGGGGGTCAGATAATGATTTGAGAATTTGGATCGAACTTGTAGTATGAGCTTCCTACTTATCCTCATGAGAGGAATTAGAATCCACGTAGTTTGGTTTGGTATGGGACTTACACTCCAGGCTGCCCAGGGTTGATGCGGTGAACCAACATAAAGATAGTCGGATCGACTGGTTATTGGGCCTGAACCTCAGAGAGGCTTCCTACGTACCCTGCCTAGGAGACAGAGATCAAATTCCATGTAGTTCTAATTAGAGGGTGTTGTAGAACCGATGTAAGGTTAGACCAGGGGTTAGATGGGTAGTGGGATTGAACCACTTGGAGGCTTATTATGTACCATGTCTTGACACGGATCAAAGTCCTCGTAGTTCGCATTGGAGTGGGGCTTACACTCTGAGGAGGCCCATGGTGTGGATTGGGGCTTACACTCTGAGGAGGTCCATGGTGTGGATTGGGGCTTACACTATGAGGAGGCCCATGGTGTGGATTGGGGCTTACACTCTGAGGATTCCCATAAGAGGATTTCATGGTCGATGTTTTACTCTAAGCCCACGTGATTCATGCTCGGTGTGAGAAACAAGAGGCAGTAGGGACTAGATGATCACATTGCGAAAGGTGCATCTGTGGGAAGCGGAGTGGGGATTACGCAATGGAGCACCCTAAAAAGTCATGGATTACTCTGAGATGGATGCCCATGGTGTCTTCCTCATGTCTGGCCATGAGGGAATCCCAACCCATTTGTGGGTTTAGGAATATAATGGGGGCCAACACCTATACGCAAGTGCACAAGCGGGATAACGGCAAGGGCGTTGGAATCAGTCTGAACAAAGGGAGATGAAAAGTTTGAATTACATGCCTGACATTCGGAACGCAATGAGGGTGGCATGGAGATGGAGGATAACTGTTGACCATATTCGAAGTACAACATCCATATCACGTTAGCCTGAAATGGGGATAGACAAATGAGGGTCGACTGCTGACCGTGTTCAAAACACAGGTGCTGACTCGAAGTGTTGTCCAAAGTCTTCCAGGGTGTTGGCCCAGGATGGTAGGTGAGCCGATGCGGCATGGGACGAGGCAGTTAGGGGGTCCCTTCGGACATGGAAGAGGATGGAGATCTAAATGAAGGACATGCAAAGCGTGGGGTGGAGTGATGAAATGTTTCTACAGATTCCAACGCTCTTGAAATTACGCCACTATAATCATGGCATGAGGCATCTTATGCTTGGAGCATAAGGAATCTCTTGCATGGAGAAAGAGGCATTAAATTATTGAATGATAGGGAATGCTACAGTTTATAGACATATATATAGGACTTTTTCCATATATTTTAATGTCATATGGATTGGACGAGGGCCATACAGTTTAACGTCCTGTGGTCAGGACGACTAGGTAGGAGATACCTTGCAATGGTTGGTGTGGGACTTACGCAAGGGCATCCCTTTGTGAATGAACCTAGAAAAAGGAGCCAGGTAATGGGGTTATAGGAGATTCTTGAGGAGTATCTCGACTCATGTCATGTATATGACGGATTTTGGAGCGGCATAAGGGTGCAATGTAATATACTGTTGACCCGGCCCGAAAAGTTCGCGGTGCGACTCTCCATTTTTCATGGGGGAGTGAGTGCATGGGGTTTGTCACATGGGGGCTCGCTGCGGAGGATGTGGGCCACATGTGGTTCTTGGTTTGGTTGTCTATGAAGGGTGTCCACGGAGGAGGCGGGCCGCATGAAAGCTGGCCGCGAGGGAGATGGCCGCTAAGGGCTGTCCGAGGAGGAGGTTGTCCACGAAGGGTGTCTGCGGAGGAGGTGGGCTGCATAGAAGCCGGCCGCGAGGGAGATGGCTGCTAAGGGCTAGCCACAAAGGAGGCTATCCGCGAAGGGTGTTGTCTGTGAAGGAGGCTGTCTGTGAAGGATGGTCGCGAATTAGATGGTCGTCCGTGAAGAAAATGGTCGCGAAGGGCGTCTGTAGAGGGGTTGGTGCCCGTCCTACTTCGTGCCCGCGGAGGGGTTCCCGCCTCCATTTCACGAACAAAACTGGTCCGCTGAGGGGGTGGATGCGAAGGAGATAGCTACTTGTGGTTCATGGTTTGGTTTCTTCTCTATGCGGAAAAGTGCATCTGTGGACTATATGGGGTCCACGGATGGTCGCGGAACATTACCGCTGGGAGCGATTTCTCCAGCATCTCCCCATGGGTTTTCACCCGTCCTTCCTCTCTTTTTTTGGTGCCCCTCGAGGTCTATTTTTAGAGTAGCGAAGAGGCAGTATTGATGGGCACATGGTACTTTCTGTAGAATCCCATGAATGAATCCCCACCCATAGATGACTCAGTCAACTGGGAGCTTTTGAAACTGAGATTCGCGGGATCGCTTCCACAGCATCATACGTCTCCACCCCTATTCCGCGAACGATGAGGTTCACTGCCGCATACATCTTCCGCCTCCATTTCATGAACAATGGCACGCAAGACATGGTCTGGATGGCATGGTTCGCAGCGGTGGATTAGCCTGGCTTCACCGGCGGTCTTCCTGGTTCGCGCCCGCGTAGGCGCTCCACCCCCATTTCGCGAACGACAGCGTCTACAGGAGGGCGGTTCACCGAACTAGCTGCGTACTATTGCTGGGAGCTGGTACACGGACTGGTTCGGACCTTTTCCAAGTTTTGAGGTAATTGGATTTCCCCTTTGCATAATTTTTAGGACCCTAAAAATTCCTCCCATCAGAATGGGGTCCGATCGGAATGAAGAGGATGCTATTCCGATGTAGAGTGGTCCTGAAAATCAATGAGGGATTGGAAAATTCTCTAAATATTTCCTCAGCCAAGGGACTCCGTGAGCATAGTTCTAATTTTTCTAGGGTTTTATAGAAAACCCCCCCCCCCCACAAACTTTTTTTCTGTTCTTTAAATACCTTAATTTTTCTTGGGCCCATTTGGTGTGGACCCAGCGGGTATGGCCTGACTTTTACTTAGGTCACCCTTTTTGGGTTTTCGGCCTAACAGGCTTTGTGCCTCTTTTTGTGAGCTGTTTAAAGTCCCTCCAACAGGACTACCATTACTGATGTTTTAGGTCAAACAGCTTTGACCATACATGGTGGGGTGAGGGCCTCAATGAGGTTTTGTTGATTAAAATATGTCTTGATACCCTTAAGACGCATGTGGGGGGAATCATGTTTAGATTTGAATGACATGCTGGGCATGTCTCAAGGAATGGGAGTCGTATCGACCTGTAGAGGTAGGAAGAGCATCGCCTAAGGAAATCTTGCCTTTGGTAGATGTTCCAGGGGCAATCAATATGCAGATCCGCTGAGGCATGGTATGCATAGTCGTGCAAAGGTTTCCTTAAGTCCATGACTCTCCATTTCTGATGGCCTAAGGACTTCATGGAAGTCTGTCTTATGGAAACCACCATGGGTGGGTTGGAGAATTATGAAAATCACCAGGGGTGGCTCAGAAAGGGTGTGTGTTGTCTGAAAGGGTTTGAGAAAATCTGTATTAATCAGGAGTTTGGAAGCAAGGTCCCTGTCCTACGCATTTATCTAGTGTAAAGGGTGGTTGGAGCTTGGCGCAGTTTAAAGTCATGCAGCCTAGAAATTCTTCAAAGTGGAATGGCTTCTTCTGGTTCTTGGTAATCTCATCAGAGACATTCCGCTATATTCAGTTAGGGTTATGAAAGATTCTGGTAAACTGTATCTTAGAGGGTTTCTAAATCCCTGGATGGATATAGGGGCTCAAAGTCCAAGAGGCGTATGGAGAGAAGCATTGCCTAAGGAAATTTTACCTTTGGTAGATAGGCCAGGGGATATCAATATGCAGAGCCGCTGAGGGCATGGTATGCATAGTCATGCAAAGGTGTCCTTAGGTCAATGATTTCATTCTCCCGATAGCCAGGCAACTTCAAGGAAGTTTGAGATTTGGGACCACCAAGGGTGGTTTACAAAGGTTCGGATTTTTCTGAGTACAAAGTATGGTTTAGGAGAGGGTGCCTAGATACGGTAGAAACATCTAGGATAAATTTCCCAAGAATGGTTGAATTCATTCCTTCTCACATTGGTGTGAGATGGTGGTTTGTGCAGGTCTGACTCGTGCACTGAGGGACAGAGAAAAGCCATTGTTCCTTACTAAACCCATGACAGGCTTGACCATGCAGTTTAACATCATGCAGCAAGGACGGCTTCCATGCAGTTTAATGTCATGCGTTAAAGACAAGGAGCATTACTAAAGGATGTTGTGTAGTTTAATGTCATGCAGCAATGATGGGGGGCATTTTTGCCAATGTTGTGCTGTTTTAACGTCATGCAGTGAGGACAGGGGCATTTTTGCCGATGTTGTGCAGTTTTAACGTCATGCAGCGAGGACAGGGATCATTTTTTCCGATGTTGTGTAGTTTTAACGTCGTTCAGTGAGGACAAGGGGCATTTTAAATTTTGTGTAGTTTAACATCATGCGATAAGGATGGCTTCCGTGCAGTTTAACGTCATGCAGTAAGGAAGGGAAGCACTTTTGAAGATGTTGTGCAGTTTAACATCGTGCAGTGAGGATGGGGGAGAATTTTTAAATCCATGAAAATAATTACAATTGGAGGAATTCCTTTGGATTCTTAGTTCTAGGTCTTTTCAGTTTCTCTCCAAGCAGCAAAGACATGTTCTGTGTAGTTTTAATCGTCATGCGATAAGGACGTAGTTGCAAAGGCCGCTCTTGATCAGAATGTAATTGGGATTGAACATCTCGGCATGCCCAAGACGTGGAGAGGGGTTGATTAGTGTAAATTGTGGTTCCAGGGCTTCTTGGATCAGGAGAAATGATATGGGGGCTCTAAGGCTAGTAAGCATACGGAGCTAGGAAGAGTATCGCCTAAGGAAATCTTGCCTTTGGTAGATGGGCTAGGGGCTATCGATATGTAGAGCTGATGAGGGCATGGTATGAATAGTCATGCAAAGGTGTCCACGAGTTGATAACTTTCCACTTCTGATGGCTTTGGATGGTTATGAGGATCCGCGATTTTTTGTGCCATGAATTCTGTCATTTGGTAAGAAAATATATGGATATGTCGGGAATATTCGGCCCTAGTTGTTGTTAAGCTTAGAGAGCTCCCTGCACTGATTTATCTTGCGCGTGGGGGTGTACCTTCACTCCATGCGGTTTAACATCATGTGGTAAGGATGAAGTACTCCTAGTTTAGCGGTCATAGAGCTCGGACCATTGGGTGACTATTGATGCAGTCACTCGAAGGATAACTGAGTTACCATACTCTGATATACTCTAAACAGGGTGGGGGATGAAGGTTGTAAACTGTAACTATAAGGTTTCCTGGATCAGGAGATGTGGTGTGGGGGATCTAAGGATGGTAAGCATACTGAGCTAGGAAGTGTACCGCCCGAGGAAATCATTCATTTGGTAAACGGGTCAGGGGCTATCAATATGCAAAACCACTGAGGGCATGGTATGCATAGTCATGCAAAGGTGTCCCTGGGTCGATGACTTTCCACTTTTGATGGCCATGAATGATTATGAAAATCCGAGATTTCTCACAGTATAGAGTTTGTCATGTGGGGATAATGGTGTTCAAGCATACAAGAAACATCTTCACCGCAATTTTTCGTTGAGTCAAAGTAGCCTAGCCATGGATTTATGTTCGTAGATGCATGTCATCGTGCTAACCATGGGCGTACACATAGGCTAACCATTTAGGGATACCCTGGCAAAATTTGGATGTGAGAGGGGAATGAACTTGTAAACCACTGCTCCATAAATTTCTGGATCGGGAGATATGATATGGGGGCGCTGAGGTCGGTAAGCGTACGGATCTAGGAAGAGTATCGCCTGAGGAAATCTTGCCTTTGGTATACAGGATAGGGGATATCAATATGTAGACCCGTTGAGGGCATGGTATGCATAGTCATTTAAAGGTGTCCCCGGGTCGATAACTTTCCACTTCCCATGGTCGTGAATGGTTATAAAGATCCATAATTATCCGGGTCGTGGAGCCTGATGTATGGAGAGGATGCATCCAAATGTACAAAGAGTATTTCCCTCTCATTTCACCATATATCTTGGGTGGGTTGCGACGAAGTTTGTGCAGTTTAACATCATGCGGTAAGGATGAGGTCCGTGTAGGTTAACTTCGTGCGGTAAGGATGAAGTCTGTTTAGTTTTAACGTCATGCGGTGAGGATGAGGAATACACCCCGTGCAGATCTGATCTGTACACAGGGGAAGAGGGAATTTTTGACTTTCATTTGGGGATGGTTGGGCCAGGGTGAGGGACCCTGCCGTCACTACGTATCTTGCGAGGGCAGGAATCAAGCCTCAAGTAGTTCTCTGAAGTCCGTGCAGTTTAACGTCATGTGGTGAGGACAAAGAATACACCTCGTGTAGGTATATTCTATACACGGGGGGAGAGAGCATTTTTTTTGAATGGTTGGGCCATGATGGGGAACCCTAGCATCACTTAGTATCCTGCGAGGGCAGGAATCAAGCCTCATGTATTTCTATGAAAGAGGTACACCCCGTGCAGGTCTGTCTCATACACAGGGGAGAAGGGGTATTTTTTTCTTATCCGTGCAGTTTAACGTCGTGCGGTAAGGATGAGGAATATACCTCGTTCAAGGCTAGTCGGTACACAGGGGGAAAGGAAATTTTTTTTATTTGGGGGTGGCTGAGCCAGGATGGGGAATCCTAGCATCACTACGTATCCCATGAGGGCAGGAATCAATCCGTAGGTAGTTCTCTGAAAGAAGTACACCTCGTGTAGGTCTGGTCCACACACGGGGGGAGGAGTCATTTTTTTAATTTTATTCCATTTGGGAGTTTTTTTGCCAGGATAGGGGATCCCAGTGTTTCTATGTATCCTGCGAGAGCAGGAATCAAGCCGTACGTAGTTCTCTGTGGAGTACACCCCGTGCAGGTCTGGTCCATACACAGGGGAAAGGAGCATTTTTAAATCTTCTTATCCGTGCAGTTTAACATCGTGTGGTAAGGACGAGGGATACACCCCGTGCAGGGCTAGTCCATACACTGGGGGAAGGGGAATTTTTAATTTTTATTCATGCAGTTTAACGTCGTGCGATAAGGAAGAGGAAGACACCCCGTGCAGGGTTGGTCTGTACACGGGGGGGGGGGGCATTTTTAATCCTTATCCATGCAGTTTCACATCATGTGGTAAGGATGAGGAATACACCCCGTGCAGGGTTGGTATGTACACGGGGGGGAAAGGGAATTTTCAATTTTATTTGGGGATGTCTAGGCCCGGATGGGGGACCCTGGTGTCACTACGTATCCTGCAAGGGTAAAAATCAAGTTGTACGTAGTTATTTGAAAATCCATGTTGTTTATCGTCGTGCGGTGAGGACGAAATACTCTTAGTTTAAGGTCATAGAGTTTGGACCGTTGGGTGCTTGGCAGTTCAACGTTTTGCATCTTGGATGATAACTACTTTTAGTTATGCTAGTGAGGACAAAATACTCTTATTTTAAGGTCATAGAGTTTGGACCTTTGGGTGCTTGGCAGTTTAGCGTCATGTAGCTCGGACAATAACTACTTTTAGTTATGCCGGTGAGGATGAAATGCTCTTAGTTTAAGGTCATAGAGTTTGGACCATTAGGTGCTTGGCAGTTTAATGTCCTGCAGCTCGGATGATTACTTCTTTTAGTTATGCTGGTGAGGATGAAATACTCTAAGTTTAAGGTCATAGAGTTTGGACCGTTGGGTGCTTGGCAGTTTAACATCCTGAAGCTCAGATGATAACTGCTTTTAGTTATGATGGTGAGGAAGAAATACTCTTAGTTTAAGGTCATATATTTTGGACCATTGTGTGCTTGGAAGTTTAACATCTTGTATCTCGGACGATAACTACTTTTAGTTTCTACGCGAAATACTTCTTCAGGAATCTCTCATTTTTAGGAGAAGTGGTGAATTGCCCATCCATGGAGATCTGGGAATATGCTCTGTCGGAGTAGACCTTGTGTATAACATATGGTCCCTCCCACTTGGGCTCCAGCTTTGGAGGTTTCTTTCCATATATCATTGGGGTATGGAGGACCAACACCAATTCTCCTTCCAAGAAAGACTGAAGACAGATCTTTTTATTGAAGGCTCATGCAATCCGGTTCTGGTATACTTCCAGATGGTGAAAAGTGTGCAACCGCTTCTCTTCCATCTGTTCCAATTCACCTAACTGCTTTTCTGATTTCTCATCGTTGGATAACTGATCACAAATGGCAACACAGAGTGAGGGAAATTGGAGCTCAATGGGCAGGACCACTTCTGTTCTGTATACAAATGAGTACGGAGTAGCCTGAGTAGTGGTTTGGATTGTGGTTCAATAAGCCCACAATGCATGGAGGAGTTTATCCGGCCATGACTTCTTGTCTTTGTCCACCATTTTTTGGAGAATGTTGGACAGGGTCTTGTTGAAAGCCTCTATCTGTCCATTGGACGCTACGTGGTAGCGGGATGAGTGGTTAGCTTTGATACCATATTCTTGGTATAACTTCTCCAATTCAGCATAGCAGATGTTGGTGCCGTTATTCGTCAGTATGGTATGAGGGACACCAAATCTGGTGATGATATTAGTTTTCACAAAGCTGACAATGCTCCATGCCCCGAATTCCTTAAGGGGTACAACTTCTGACTATTTGGAAAAGAAGTCGGCTGCCATGAGGATATACTTCATCTGTTTGGCTGTGGCGGGAGGGTATAGTCCTACGACGTCCATTCCCCAGACGGCAAATAGCCAGGAGTACTTGGCCTGATGAAGTAACTCCAGGGGTTGGTGTATGATGTTGGCAGGAATTTGGCATGAGTGGCATTTTGCGGTAAAGTGCTCGCAATCTCGTGCCACTGTGGGCCAATAGTACCCAAGTCTTAGAACTTGATGGGAAAGCTTAGACCCCGGCTGATGTTCCCCACATACTCCGGTATGTACCTTAGTCATAATGGTAGTGGTTTCTTCTCCATCAATTCATCTGAGGAGGATTCCGTTGAGGCCTCGTTTGTAAAGGTCCTCTTGCTGACCTGTGCTGCCATATAGGACAAAGTTGATTACCCTTCTCCGTATTTGATCTCGTTCAGCCCTATCTTGTGGAAGTTCTCCCCATTGAAGGTAGTTTGCAATGGGGGTCATCTAGCCGGTGGCGGGAGCATATGGTTCAGGGAAAGGGCTGACTTCATGGATTTCTCTCATCTTAGCTTGAACAAACGGTGAGAACATTCAATGATGAGCAATATGGATAACTATTTCATCCCGGTCTGGGTTAGCTAGGGTTGTGGCCGCATTAGCTAATGTGTCGGCCTAGGCATTCTGAGACCGGGGAATATAGGTCAATGTTGGTTCTATGGAGAATTCCTCCATTAACCCTTAGACATGGTCAAATAGGGGAATCAACTCTTCCTTTTTAATAGCATAGTCACCATTGACTTGCATGATGACCAGTTCCGAGTCACCTTTTACCTTAAGGTGTTGTACTTGTGCTTGGAGTGCAAGCTCCAGGCCTTTAATGAGGGCTTGATACTCCGATTCATTGTCCGTATATCCTTCTGATAGGAGGCAGGAATATGGAAATACTGCATTTTCCAGAGACATGAGTATTATCCCCAAACCCACCCTGTTAAATTTGGGATTTTCCATCCTCTTCCCGGTTGGGCTTCGGGAGGCGCTGTCAAAGTAAATTTCCCATGCTGGGAACTCCTCTTGAACCGAGAAGATGTCTTCATCAGGTAGTTGGGCGTCCGGTGTGGTAGTCCCTATTGAGGGGTGCTCTGCCAGAAAATCTGCTAATTCCTGGCCTTTGATGGCCTCCTGAGGCACAAACCGGATGTCAAACTGTTACAGTATGACTGCCCATTGGGATAGGTTCCTAGTCAGTATTGGGCGACTGAGAATGTACTTGAGCGGGTTACTACGCGAGACCAAATGGACTTCATGATGCTACAAATAATGTCGAAACTTTTGAACTGTGAAGACCAAGTCCAAAAAACTCTTCTCAATGTTTGAGTATCAAGTTTTAACATCAATAATGGTTCGGCTGAGGTAATAGAGACTGTTTTCACTACTAGTGTCATTTTTCTGCGTGAGGAAGGCTCCCAGTGACCGCTCTAGGGCTGCCATGTATAGGATGAGAGGTCTTCCTTAAACTGGGGGCATGAGCACTGGAGGGCTTAAGAGGTACCTCTTAAGCTGTCAAATGCCTCTTGGAAGTCATCTATCCATTGGTACGTGACTCCCTTCTTCATTAACCTGGTAAAGGGAAAACATTTGCCTGCCAGGATTTCTATGAATCACCTGATGTAGGACAGGTGCCCTTGGAATGCTCTCATCTCGGTGAGATTGTGGGGGGGTTTCAGGTCGAGGATAGACTTTGTATTTTTAGGGTCGACTTTGATGCCACGATAGCGTACGACGAAGCCAAGGAATTTCCCTGAGGTAACCCCGAAGGTGCATTTCAAGGGATTCATCATCAGGATATGCTGCCAAAGTTGGTTGAAGACGGTCTCAAGGTCTGACAGGTGATCTGAGCACTACCTGGACATAAACACCAAGTCATCCACGTAGCATTCAACAAATCTCCCCAGGAATAGTTTAAAGATACGATGCATGGCGCGTTGATATACCCGGTCGTTGCGTCGATTAATAACTCAGTGGTCAGGACCAGGAAGTCATATTTTGGGAAATGCTGATTGAGATCTCTGAAATCAATGGAGACACGGATTTTTCCATTCTTTTTCTTGATGGGAACAATGTTTTCCAACCAGATGGTGTACTGGACCTCCCGAATGAAGCCTGATTTCATGAGATTATCGACTTCGGCCTCTATTTTAGTAGCATGTGAGGGGTGTGTCATTTTGGCGGCCTGTTTATAGCCTCAGTGGTCTTCTGGAAGACCCAGGTGATGTGTCACCACTTCGGGATCGAGCCCCTACATTTCTGTGTAATTCTAGGCAAAGACATCCTAGTGTTGCCTCAGTAAGTAGGTATATACCTCATGCTCCTCGGGGGATATGGCTGCACTAATAAGGGTGGGCCTCGGGTCTTCCTCGTTACCCAGGTTTATTTCCCTAAGCTCATCCATCGTGGTGGAGATACCTTCTTCAAACGCGAGAGGTGCATCCCTGAGATCTTCCTCCTCTTTTTTCTTACAAATCCTCATCTTCTTGATCCGGCGGCGGGAGAGTTCTTGACACGGGCTCCTGGGATTCCGGAGGTGAGGAATTTTGGGCATCCCCGTTCAGGTATTTACCCCCAAATTGAGGGTTGGCGGACATTCCTGCATTTTCACACTCGTCCTTTATGGCTGAAGTCATGAGGACAGTTGAGTAGGTGTCTAAACTTGAACCCATGCTCTCAATATGGTTGATGGGTAGTACATAGTCTCTACCAAGCTGTCTGAGGGGGTCGTTAGGAAACATTTCTAGACTATTTGGAGTGGGGATCCAGTTGACACCATTGAACGAAGGCTTCTTCTTCTTTTGCTCATAGAACCTGGCATCAATGTAATGTGACTCAGAGATCTTGAATGGGGCCTTGTCGGCGTGAAATGTCCCACTTTTCCCATTGACGCAGTACTTGATACACTGGTGGTAGGATGAAGGAATGGCCATGTGCTTATGGATCCATGGCCTTCCCAGTAGGGCATTGAATGATGTGTTTTTCCAAACCACCAGGAATTCCGAATAGGCCACAATGTCACCAAAATGGGTCTTTAGCTTAATTTTTCCCATTGGATTCTACTCACTCTTTTCGTAACTTAACAGAGTTGTGTCTGAGGGTACTAGGTCATTTTCATTGTAGCCCAACTTACAGAGTGTCCATAGGGGAATGAGGCTAACACCAGAGTTTTTGTCAATAAAGACTTTGTGGATCTCAACATAATTTAGTGTGTCGGACACATATAGTGGTTTGATGTGTCCTTACATGATGGCATCTTCATCTTGATCGGTGAAGTAAATCACCGCATCACATTCAGTCGAGCCAGTCTCCATACGGTAAATCTTGATGGAAGCTACCTCGGCTTGAAACTCCTGGGGGTTGAGAAAATATTCTATAAGTGCCTCCCTGAGGTCTACTGACAAACTCAAGGCATCCAGGATCAACAGTTTGGCTGGTACCGACGCCAGCTGATTAAGGATGTCGTATTTCTGTTCCAGTGGTCGACGCATCTCCGTTGGTGGGAGATTTTTGGTAGGCAACCTCGGATTTGGAATACGTGACAAGGAGGGACCATCTGTGGGGTTAGATTCCAATGATGTCCCCACGTTCTAGGGACTCGGACCGGCTAGTCTATTTGTGCGCACTAGGTGGCTAGACACTTATTCCCCCTCTGATGGGTACTACAGAATTATGGGGCTAGAGTGGCTACTTGTGGAGGTGGAAAGATATTCTTTCTTCTGTTGAGTCTGTTGAAGGGCTCTCCCATGGGTTTATGCGATATTGACGGTTTGGGTCGAGGTCCAACTGTATGGTTGGTTTTGGCCGCGACTGCGCCCCCCCTGGTATCCCCTACCTCTGTGATTCCTCATCCTGGCTCCTTGTATCAGAAACTTGGTTCCATAACCATACCCTTAATCAGGGAACACTTCCATAATATGGATGAAATTTATGGAACCAAAGATTGGTTCCTCATCCTCTGACAAGTTAACCCATTCGGTTGTCCTTGATGGTGCCATTTGGTGGGTCGGTGCCTGTGGCACCAAGTTTGGGGGCATAAAATCCGACAGTGTCAGGGCTAACTTAGGCCTCTTTGTGGACTGCTCCTCTTGTGCTTGTTTCCTCCCTTTTTTATTATGCCTGGATGACCGGATCATGGAGGGTTGTGAGGCTGATATTATCGGTTGTGTGGCATCAAGGGATGTTGGCGGCAACACTGGATGCTGTAGTTGAGCTCAGAGTATGCCCTGGGCTCAATTGATAGTCTTCCAAGTCATCCAGTTAAAAAATTTCTGACCCTTTTTTCTGGTGACTTCCTGTCACCCCTCCCCTTTGTTGCAGTCGGTGGTGGAAATATATGTCACATGTGCTGGGGGTGGTCCCATCTCGACCTGCCCAAATTCTACCATCCTTTGCAGGAGGTCATTGAATACGAAGCATTCTCGAATATTGTGCCCCAACATTCAATGGTAGGGACAGTAATTTGACCTGTCATCGCGGTCGACTTCTTCATGTTTTCTTGGATCTAGGAGGCGGAGAAAATTTCAATTCATGGTGGTGATGAAGTAGCTTTGAACTTGGTCCTCTCAGAACGAGTATTCTTTGTTTCTTCATTCCTCAAACTAGTTCCGCTTTGATCCTCTCTGATTGTCCCGCTTAGGCGGAGGCGGACACTGATATACAGGGGGACCTTGATGATTTGGCGGAGGCCTGAGTGGTGGATCAGACATAGGGGCTGGCTTGAGCGTGACAGAGGACGCTTCAGCTCTAACTGCTCTCTTTGTGGGAGCCTGCGAGGCTATTCGAGACTTCAAGTTGGTCCTCTGCAGGGAGTCCTCAACTCTTTGGGCAATGGCCGAGAGATGTCGGAAGCCAGTGGTGCACTCCACTGGTATGAGCGATGTTTGCAGCTCATCTTGAAGATTATCGATGCATATGGAAAGCAACTAGTCTTGAGGAATTGGCATGTTCAGGGAGTAGGTCAGACATTTCCATCTAGAGATTAAATCTGAGACCCTCTCATTCTCCCTCTGCTTGCAGTTCATGAGGTCGATGACCATTGTTTTAGGAAACGTCGAGCTGAAGTGGAACAGGAACTGTTGTCGAAGGTCTTCCCAGCTTTTTATTGACTGGGCTAGCAGGATTGTATACCAGACGAAGGAAGATCTTTGCAAGGTACATACGAAGCAACTGAGTTTCACTACTTATTGTTGTTCTGGAGTTCCCATCATAGGGTCACAATAAGACGCGTAGTGCATCAAATTCAGTTCTAGATCGCCTGATCCATTGAAAATAGGGAATAAAAAGCTCCCAAAATTGGGTGGAGGTGGTGTGTTTCTCACCCAATCCGGGTAGGGCTTCCACTCTGGCTATATCGGAGTGCGTCGACCATCCATTGCTTCCAATCGAGCTGTCAGTGCCTTGATGGTGTTGTTGAGACCCTGATTTACATCCTGTTGGGCCCAGTCCTCGGCAGCTGTATCCTGAGGCATTTCTTGAGGATCCAAATCAGTTGGCACCAGGGGTGCATGTTCTATTTGTGAACCCTTCGGAGGGTTTATACGTACTCGCTCTGGTTGCTTCCTGAGTGGAGGGAATTCTTGGTATTCATCAGGATCCACATATAGGTAGTCAGATAGGTCGGGCGCCTCATTGGGCAGGATCCCTGACCGTGCTTCGTTTTCCAAGGCAAACCTCGGTCTTTGAGGTGCACTTACTGGGAGAGCATGATATGGCTCCTCTTGGGAAGCGCTTTCAATAAGATGGTTCCTCTGGAGTAGCTCGGCATTAAGCCGCCTAAATTCTTTCATTTCCTATTCCTGACGAGCAAACCTCTCTTCGAGCGTAAGTGGCTCGTTTTTATCGAGAGAGGGGGGTGGGTTAAGGGCAACTGGTCCTTTGTTCTTATCCTTATTGGAATCTCACAGGGTTAGTGGAGGAAGATTATTTGAAGGGGCGGCCATATTTAGAGAGGCCCTCTAGTTCCGAGTGTGCACACCTAGTGGTTCATTATGAGTCACAGCCTGACTGGAACCATCGTATCCCGATCCATTCGGATTTTCATCATCTTTAGTGTTACCCGTGGGGTTAACCTCTATGGAGTTGATGGATGCATATCGCAGGGTAGAGAAGATTCCATCTTCCAAATAGGAAGAGGATCTCCCGCATCTTTTACTGGTCTTCCCTCTTCTGTCCCTGGATTTCTTTCAGGCTCTTTGACGAAGGGTGACGCGAAGAGTTCTTTGATGCGACCTTACGGTACGCCACACTCTTGAAGGGGATGATGATTCAAAGGACAGGATAGGGTAGGAAACTTCCCTTATGACGGTCCTCCCTAGAAGAGAGAATATTGATTCTCATGGGGGAGGTTGTTGTTGAGGTGTTAAAAATGCCCCCAGCCCTGAGGGCTGGGTTGGATCTGTTCCCAGTACGTCGACTCTCTTCCCTTTTTTATTGGTCTTACAGGGGAATTTTTTGTTAAAAATTCCCCCAGCCCTACAGGCTGGGGTTGACCTTAGATTTTGGCAGTGGCTGCTACTATCCCTACCTGCTTGATCTTGCGTGCCCCCATTCGGGGGTGAACTGGGTTTGGTGCCGAGTTCTTTTGTGAATCGACCCCTTTTGGGGAGGCAAGAAATGACCGCTGATTGGCCTCTCTTAGGAGAGAGGCCTGTTGTATGCTCTTGGTGACCTGATTCAGAAGTTCTTGAATGGCTTGTTACCATCGGGCCTGATGCTTCTGAGACATACTCGAGGCCTGTCTCTGTTGGGTGTGTTGTCTCTCCTGAGCAGGGACCCCACTCGATTGATGTCTTGATGTGATGATGTTGCAAGAAACCATGTCGAACGGGTTCTTCTGGGCGGGGAGCAGAGTGAAATGTAGAGCTTCATGTTCTCCCCATCCTCTGATATGGACTCCCATTGAGGTATCACCAATGAGGCAGTGCATCTGGTGCAGCGCACGGAGGTAGGCCATCTCCATGTTTCCTTTATGCCTCTCGGGTCGTTGTTGTCGCGCCGAAGGAAGAGCTTCTAGGTCGATGTGATGCAGGAGGTCTCTCATTGTCTTGACATGGTCTACATACCCATCGTAGGGCAGGAAGCTTGATTTCAGCCGGTGGAGGGTTGTCCATATATTGTAGCGGATGTCGTGCACGCATTCTTCCAGAAAATTTCTGGGTATGTTGAATTGGGAGGTGTCCGTGGGCCAAAACATAACTAGTATATCATCCCTGGCCAGTCATTTCCTCAGGTGCAACATGTCATCATACTCCTCCACCAGCGATTCCTCTACCTGGTCGTCCTAGCTGAGATTCTCACTGATAGTGTGTTCGGCGGCAGTGGGACTGGTAGGTATCGAATTATCATGTGGGCGATTCCGAGGTGGTTCAGAAGATGAACGTGGCCTCGGAACATCTCCCGGTTGAAGAAGGGTGTCATTGGAGACTAGCTGGGAATCTAACATGCTTGATCCCATCCTTCTAAGTGCCTCGGCATATGAGGTATTTTCTGTGCTTGATTCGGCAGGGGGAGGACCTTCCTGTCGATATGATATGTCATTGCGGGGAGGACCTTCTCAATGGTGGCCGCAATGGCGAGGAATACCATTAAAACTTGACGCCTCACTACATAGGGTACTTTTTCATTGCATACCCTAGGGAGGACCTCCAAGGCGTGTCTCAGCAAGGGGAGGACCTTCTGGATACGTAGTGTTGTTATAGGGAGGGCCTTCGCAACAACTACCATCATGGTGAGGATGACCATCATGGTTTGACATTCGATGTGCATCCTGGGTAGGACCTTCAAGACACACTGCGATAAGGGGAGGACCTTCTTGTTTCTTGGGGACACTATGGGGAGGACCCTCGCAATGGCAGTCGTGGTGGCAAGGACTACCATCATAGCTGCTGAAATGGCAAGGACTACCATTACAGCTGCTGCAGGGAGAATATCTACGGGGTACACCCTGGGGAGGGCCTTCAGAATGTACTTCAATGAGGGGAGGGACTCCTTGTTGCTTGACGTCTCTACGGGGAGGACCTCCATTATCAAGGTGGTGAAGACTACCACCGTGATCTGATGCCCGACTGCACAGAGTTTCATTTCAATGTAACCCCTGGGGAGGACCGTCAGGGCAGGCCACGACAAGGGGAGGACCTTCATGTCGTGATGACACATCACTGCGGGGAGGGCCTCCGCAGTTGCGACTATGATAGTGAGGACTACTATCATAATCTATGGTCCCATTGCATGAAGAGTGCTTACAGTTTATACCCCAGGGAGGACCTTTAGGGTGGACTGCAGCAAGTGGAGGGCCTTCTTGCTGCTCGATCTTCTGGTCATGTGGAGGGTTTCCGTGACTCGCATCAAAATAGGATCTCTCGTGATCGATCGTTATATGCCCGTGGGGGAAGCCCCTGTGGGTGCTCTGGGGAGGACCTTCAGAGCTGCTGGTAGCGACATTGTGGGGAGGACCTTCGCAACTTCTACTACCACTCCCATAATATGGTAATGGGTGGGCAGGGTTCTGAGCCTTTGATATGTGCTTAGCGGCATCAGGAACCCCAGCTTCCAGCAAAGCGGAGTCATGAACCCGCTCTTTATTTTCCAGCTGCCTTCGATGTTTTCTGGGTGCTTTATTGTGAGCAGTGGGGACCGTCCGCTATTGACTACGACCTTCACCTTTGGGTCTCTGTCTAATTGGGTCCTGTGATGTTGCTGGGATATGTCGATGAACATCTTGACTTTTAGCAGGGATATATGCCTGCTCTGGAGCATCCAACATGATGGACGGGTGTCCCCCAGTTGGAACGAGTGAAGATGCTCGATCCGGTTGCCCTTGCATCACAGAATATGGTCGGAGACCCTCTTGGATGGAAGTAGGGATGCAGATCTGCTCTGAGGCGTCTATCTCATCTCTTAGATGAGTCGCCTAAGTTGGGGAGATGGGATCACAAGCCCAAGTCCTTGCTATTGTCGATGATGCAATAACATTTTGGAAAGTCTAAAAGATATGATCTGGGATTGATACCTACTCCTCCATCATTTCCAGGATATGCAGAGATACATCTTTGGCTGGAACGGGTATGAAGGCCCATTCTGGTATTGGAGTAGAAATATCCTGCTCCGGTCCTCTGGTGGTCAGTGGGTACTGACAATTCTCATGTCTCGGATCAGCTGAACGAATCCACCCCTAGGCTGGGATATGCTGGTTTATCTCTCTGTTTTCCACTATATCATGATGACGGACTTTATTTTCATCTTTAGGGAGCTGGCCCTGCATATGTTGGTTTTCCACCGTATCAAGTTGGCGGCCTTTGTTGGCAGGGAAACGTGCCCGCCTATTAATTGTCGCCACATCTAGATGGCGAGATTTGTTGATCACCACTATGCCGGGATGGTAGGTGTCAAGATCATCTGCTAGGAGCTGGTCTTGCAGGCACTGGGTCTCCACCATGTCTGGTTGGTGGGCTTGATGAACCTGTGCAGGGAGAGGTGCCTGCCGGGTAGGTGTCGTCCTGCGTGAGCGACGGGCTTGATGGAGCCCGACGGGGATGCACGCCTGCTCGTATGATGCCGCTATGTCTAGATGGTGGACTCTGGAGGAACGAACAGGTGTATGTGCATGTTCATGGTATGTCTCCATGACTGGGCAACGGAGCTCCTCCTCAGGGACAAGGGTGATGACTGGTCCCTGGTTGTACGTTTCCCGCCCTCGTTGGGCGGTCCGAGGGGCCAGAGCTCAGGGAGCATGGGCCTGGATCCTCAGGGTGACATCCTCCTTATCGTGAGGATGTTGAGTCGTGGCGTGACCGCGGTGATGTCTTCTAGCGGGGGACTTGGAGTGGAACCCCCATTCAGTGGGGATGAAGTCCTCAGCGTCGACCTCATCTGCTCCACTAAGATAAGGGGGTACGCATTGTCTTGTTCTGGGGATAGACTCTCGAAATGGTTGGAGACAGAAATAGCAGCCGTCTAGATCTACCTTTGAGGCTGCTGCTGGGTGGGTGACCGGCGGGTCTTGGCGGATTGGAGGGCATGTATGGCCGCCTCCACCATCGGGAGAGTACTGTTCACGTGGTACTCTCAGATCAATGTATCTGAGACCCAGCATTGAAGACGTTGGGTTGGTGATGGGGTCCTCTGTTAGTGAGGAAGTCCGGTCATTGCATTGTTGGAGGCACTCACCTATGAGTTCCTTTGTGATTCCATTGGATCGAAGGGAGTTCTGCGTGGTACCTGTAAAATATATTTTAACAAATACAAATAGCAAACCCATCAAAGCAGTATCTCATAATCCCATATGTAATTAATGACCTTGATTGGCCCCTATTGTGAGTATAAAGGGGGCATAGGGTGGGATTAGGTTAAATCTGTCATTCTTGGTTAAAGATTCATGTCGGGTTCAACATTTTTTTTTCTCACAGCGCATGACAGGGTCATGGGGGAGAAACATGTGCTACCCGATAGTTGATTAGAGAATATTGGGTTCTACTAAATCACTCATATCAGGTGCACCGTTTTCACCTCAAAACTCCCAATGGTTCTATATCTAGTAATGCGTGGACCTGCTTTCCAAAGGTAGGATTTCTCTGGGTGGTTTGACCATCAATGCTTAAGAACTCACATTGGTCGAGAGGATGGGAATTCGGGCTCATCTCACCCTTTTGGGGGGAATTATTGCATGTTCTGGGACTCTCTTATAGATTTAAGATGTATTCATATGTTCTCGAATCTTTGGTTTATACCCAATCATAGTATAACGACCCATACTTTACATACATTGTTAATACTTCAAAATTGAAGCACACTTATTACAACATATGACAAAACCACAAAGGACCGTATAGGTATAGTGTCTTTAGAAACTGGGAAACATAAACAACTGGTTCATAAATCTTCTACAGTGTCTCCCATTTATTTCATCATATCTAGGGTCCCTTTTAGCATATTCTACTTAATATCCATCTTCCTGACCTGGGGAAAAGAAAACATAAAAGGGTGAGCTCAAATGCTCAGCAAGGGAAAATAAAGGAAATAAAAATCATATCATATCTTTTTGAAAATCATAACCTGCAAAAGAGATCATAAAATCTTAACATGGAATAAATCATAGAAGTGAAAATGAGATCCCCATAATCATAACATGAAACTTGAAACTTTGTGTCATGCACACATAATCATGGAAAATCATTTCTTGTTAGTCATGACTCATTGGCAAGACTATCTTAGTGGACAAAGTCCCTTTCTGAACCGAGTCACCCTCGTTCCAGTCCTGTTTCACTGAACCGGTATAACCTACCGTTCCAGCCATGTCTATCTCATGAGATATAAAACCTTTACCCAATGCATTGGAGGGAGATATAGGTCCCACCCATCTTATAATGAATCCTTTCTTATGTGTGCCACATAATCATAAACCATACATCATAGTGTAATCCACGTAATAAAAATGGGATTCTTAAACAACATGACATCATAAAACAATTCATATAAGATAAAGGAATTCATAAAAATGTTTCCATCACAACATAATCAAATCCATGTAATAATAGGGATAAAAACAGAACCCTTTTATTGCCTTAGATGGAAAATAATTTTGATAAAATACTTGAACTCCATTCTTGAGGAAAATATCCTTTCTACTTCAAAAACATTTTTCCTTTCATAACATGTCATAAGACATTAAAATAAAAGAAGTTGATTAAAAATAAACTTGAAAACTTGTAAAGGAAGCTTCTTGGAAATAATTTTTTAAAAATCCATTCATGCCGTATAAGTTAAAAAAAACATTCTTCGTACTTTTGTCGGAAAAGTCAAAAAGTACCTCGTACGAAAAACGACAAAAGATTCCTTTCATTTCTTTTACTAAAAACTCACCGAAGGGTAAAAATGGATTTAAACAATTGTAGGTGGATGTAAATAATATTACATATTTATGAAACATGGATGTGGATGATAAAATACACCCCAGTAAATACTTACGAATAAACAATCTCGGATAAAAATGAGATTGTGATATTTCCCTTACCTTAGGTCCGATTTTCTTTGTACGTGTCCGAAGCTCCTGTATAATGGTTTAAATAATGTTATTGACTTATTCCATAATCATACATATTTATATGATATCATATATGGTCATATTCTTAGCTTCTTGTTAGTAATATTTCATTGTTACTTGTTACTCGGGTCTTTATTGCCTTTTGTTCTTATGCGTGTTTTGCCGAATACATTCTTATTATTCTTTTAAGGTTATAGATACCTTATATCCAGAATGATATTAGTGTAACATATATCATATTTATTCATTCAATTCATTTATATAATTACTATGTAATGATGATCATGTAGAACGAGTCGCATCACATCGTGGAGACGGTATTCCGTACGTACGCACGAGTGATGATATCGTTCCTATGATCGTGGAACTGTATTGGAGTATATATATATTATTTCAGTATCAATATTACTTTATAATAATCATAAATAGTTACTCATTACACCATTATACCCATCCTTGTAAAGTGATGGTGGAAAAATAGATTACACCACGGCGTGGAGACGGTATTCCGTACGTACGCACGCGCGGTGATTTCATTTTTCCGTGGGATGGATAGAAGGTGAATTAGGGTTGTTTCATATTTATAATAACATATCAGTATGTAAGTAATACTGATGTTATTACTTTATCATGAAACAACTAAAGAAGAAGAAGTTGAAGAAGAAAGAAATTGAAAAGATCGGTAATGGATATTACCTCTTCTTTGGAACGCCTCTTTGAATCCTCCACTTAGGGAACTAAGATTGGTCTTTGAAGAAGACCAGGACCTCTAGGATTATTCTAGGGAAGTTGAGAGGAGAAAATGGCAGGGGTTGGCCGAGCTTGAGTGCTCAAATTTGTGTGAGGAGGTGGGGGAGGAGGTGCCCTTTTATAAGGGAGGAGAGGGGCACCTTAGGAATATCTCAAAATATTATTTTATATTAAAGTCAAAATCGGTTTATAATGGTTCCAAAGGGTCTTATTTAGAAGCTAAAGTGGGGATGGGTCGAAATCCTATCAACCAATAGGATTTAGACAAGTTTAGGGTATTATTTTAACCTTATCAATTAGATTTAACTCTAAGTTAAATAATTTAACTTTTACCGTGTCTTTTTGTTTTCTTTCACTATATGGTTAATACACTTACTATAAAATGCCAAACGAACCCCAAATTGTTTATTATTAATATATATATCCTTATCTAAGTCATTTGGCCGAACCTTATTTTTTTAGGAATAAAATAACAATTAATAATATAATATTTGATTTAAAAACTATTTTGTGTCAATTATGACACTATTTGATATATGATTTTTGTGAAAGTCATAACAGAATTATATATTCGAACAAAGTTGATTAAATCAACATTAATATATCATAGTAACCTAGAAAATTAGTGGAATTCATAAAAAGTCTCAAATTACATTTATTTTGGTGTTTATAACATCAATTATGTCAAAATTTCATTAATAAGATAATTACTGCATCATCATTGTGTCATAAATAAATTAAATTATTTAATGTCTAAAAATTACAAATAAAATACCATTATGTAGGAAATATTTTTAGCTTTCTAATGAATATTTATAGTCGAATTTACCTTATTTATAACCCCATATTAAAAATTATTTACTTATTAAACTTTGATTTTAACTATTTTAACCCTTCTTTAAATAAATTAATAATAAATGTCCTAATCTAATCCAAGTGGGCCTAAATGGTCATATTTTTATTCCTAAGTTTGTTTTTGGTCGAATTAAACTTTTCCAATAGAATTAGGACATGTGTTAGGGTAATATTAATATCATATTTACCCTTATTTACCCTATTTACTATTAACCGCGGTAAAAAAAGTAAAAAGTTACTATTCACCAAAAATTTATTTTTATCTCATTGAACCACATTTTACTTACTGATATCAACCGTGTCTGTCGGATTTTTGAAATTCCATTCACAGAAGCGGTAAAATTAAGTTTTATGCAAAATTCAGTTTTTAACCTACCACTTAGTGGTTTCACTATTTATCAAAAATTGAAAGTTTTCAGAAAAATACCAAAATTTCACCCTAGGCTAATTTCGATATTCTGAGTCCAAAAATGAAGTCCATTTTGAAAAATAAAATTTATAAAATTTCAAAATTTTGTTATTACTATTCATAACGGCTAGTTTTAATAGCATATTGTTGTTTAGTGAAACTCGGTATTGCGTACGACGCAAGCTATCGAGGAAGGTCGCGATTGCGTGTAAAGTAAGCCAAGCAAGTGTGTAGTGAAAGATTCCTTTGATGATATATAAAAACAAAATATTACTCATAAAAATCTCGGGTGTTATATTCTACCCCCCTTAAAAAGAATTTCGCCCTCGAAATTCGTCACTTTGTAACAAACAGATGAGGATACTTCTCCCTCATCATATCCTCAAGCTCCCATGTAGCTTCTTCTAATTGGTGGTTCCTCCATAAAACTTTCACCAAGCGAGTGGTCTTGTTTCTTAGGAATTTTTCGCTACGATCCAGAATCTCTATTGGCTGTTCTTCATAAGAAAGATCTTGCTCCAGCGGTACAACTTCTGAGCTGAGTACATGTGAAGGATCTGGTATGTACTTTCTCAGGAGAGATACATGGAACACATCGTGAACTTGAGAGAGATTCGGTGGAAGCACCAATCAGTAAGCTACCTTTCCAACACGATCCAGTATTTCGAAAGGACCGATATATCTAGGGCTCAACTTCCCCTTCATTCCAAATCTCATAACCCTCTTCCAGGGAGATATTCATAAGAACACTTTATCGCCCACTTCAAACTCTAGGTCTTTTCTTCGGTTGTCGGCATAACTTTTCTGTCGACTCTGAGCTGCTCTTATGTGTTTTTGAATAGATCTGACCTTTTCTGCCATTTCATCAATGAGATCAGGTCCTAATAGCTTTCTTTCCCCAACTTCATCCCAGCAAGTTGGAGTCCTACATTTCTTTCCATAGAGAGCTTCATAAGGAGCCATCTGAATACTGGAGTGAAAGATATTATTATAAGAAAATTCCACCAAAGGTAGGTGTTGATCCCAACCTCCTTTGGAATCCATAGAGCAAGCTCTCAACATATCTTCTAGGGTTTGAATTGTTCTTTCAGACTGACCATCTATCTGGGGATGATAAGCAGTGCTGAAACTCAACTCTGTATCCAGAGTATGCTGAAGACTTCGCCAGAACTTCGAGGTAAATCTCGGATCCCGATCAGATATAATAGAAAGTGGTACTCCATGTAATCTTACCACTTCCTTTACATATATCCTGGCAAGCTGATCTAGAGAGAAATCCTCTCTAATAGCAATGAAGTGTGCAGAATTTGTAAGACGATCAACTATGACCCAGATAGCATTATTGCCTTTGGATGTTTTAGGAAGTCCTGTGACAAAGTCCATAGTGATGTTTTCCCATTTCCATTCGGGTATGGGTAATGGTTGTAACATCCCCTTATACTTTTGTCTCTCAGCTTTAACTTGTTGACAAACCAAGCATCGAGAGACATATTCAGCAACATCTCTTTTCATGCCATCCTACCAGAAGTACTCTTTCAGGTCTCTATACATCTTCGTGCTTCCAGGATGAATAGAGAATGATGAACTATGAGCCTCATCCAGCAGCCCCTTCTTTAATTCGGGGATGGGAGGAACACAAACCCGATTCCGGAACTTTATTATCCCATCACAATCAAGGTTGAATTCAGGAACATTTCTCACCTTCTTTTGTAACTCGTCATCTTCTTTCTGTGCCTCTTTAATCTTCATGTGTATAGATGGTTGAACATTCATTTGAGAAAGATAAGATTTTTCCCCTTCCATTATAATTCCAAGATCCATCCTTTGTAAATCCATAAATATTGGATCTTTTGTGATCCTCATCATGGATAAACTAGCATGGTCTTGTCGACTTAATGCATCTGCCACCTTGTTTGCTTTCCCAGGGTGGTAATGGATTGAGCAGTCATAATCCTTAATCAGCTCCAACCATCTTCTTTGGCGCATATTCAGCTCCTTTTGTGTGAAAATATACTTTAAACTTTTATGATCAGTATAAATATCACACCTTTCACCATAAAGGTAATGCCTCCAAATCTTTAATGCAAAGATTACCGCAGCCAACTCCAAATCATGTGTTGGGTAATTTTGCTCATGGATTTTCAACTGTCGTGGGGCATAAGCTATCACCATATCATTTTGCATAAGAACACACCCCAATCCCTTCTTGGATGCATCACTGTAGATCACAAACCTTTCTCCACTACAAGGCAGTTTGAGCACAGGTGCACTGGATAACCTTCTTTTCAACTCCTTGAAATTCTCTTCACATTCCTCTGTCCAGACAAACTTAACTCCTTTCCGAGTCAACTTGGTGAGTGGATTAGATAATTGTGAAAAATCTTTTACAAAACGTCGATAATATCCAGCCAAACCAAGAAAACTTTGAATCTCAGTTACTGTTGTTGGTCTCGACTATCTTTCGATAACCTCTGTTTTTGCTGGATCCACAGATATCCCCTCTTTTGAGATTATGTGACCCAAAAATGCAACTTTTTGAAGCCAAAATTCACACTTGGTAAATTTGGCATAAAGCTTCTCCTTTTTCAGGGTCTTCAATATAATTCTCAAGTGATCTTCATGCTCTTCCTTGCTCTTTGAATAGACAAGAATATCGTCTATAAAGACTACCACAAATTGATCAAGATAGTCTCTAAAGACTCTATTCATTAGATCCATGAAGATAGCAGGGGCATTAGTAAGACCAAATGGCATCACTATAAATTCATAGTGTCCATACCTTGTACGGAAAGCCGTCTTTGGTATATCCTCCCTTTTGACCCTTAATTGATGATACCCTGAACGAAGATCAATCTTGGAAAAGTATTGAGCTCCGCGTAGTTGGTCAAATAAGTCATCAATGCGTGGGAGAGGATATTTGTTCTTGATAGTGATCTTGTTAAGTTCTCGATAATCAATGCAGAGTCTCATTGATCCATCTTTCTTCTTAACAAATAGAACAGGTGCTCCCCAAGGTGACGCACTAGGGCGTATGAATCCCTTATCAAGATTCTCTTGGAGTTGCTTCTTCAATTCCTGCAACTCAATTGGGGCCATTCTATAAGGTGTCTTTGAAATAGGCAATGCACCCGGTATGAGTTCTATTGAAAACTCAACTTCACGATTTGGTGGAAGACCCGGTAATTCCTCCAGAAAGACATCATCAAACTCTCGTACAATGGGAATATTCTTAATCATGAGTTTCTCACCAACCATTTGAGATAAATAACCTTCATTTAGTGGAATCAAGACCCGTAAGATGGAAGGAATTTCCACTGGAAGGTTATGTTCATCCTTGCATTGATAGACGATCGTAGATTGATCTGGAATATGAAATGTGACTTCCCTTCTTTGGAAATTCATATGAGCTACATGTACAGAAAGCCAATCCATGCCAAGAATCACATCAAATTCCACTAAAGGAAGGATCACAAGATTTTCAGGAAGCACTTTCCCACAAACTTCGATCGTAGAAGAATTATAAACTTTTGATGTGACTGTTGTGCCATTAGGTGTTGTCACAACTAACTCAACATCTAATTGTTGAGGTAATACAGTGATACCCTTAGAAAATTCTTTAGAAATAAAAGAGTGGGTGGATCCAGAATCAAATAAAACATTTGCTACTTTAGAGTGGATGGTAAGTGTACCTTTCACCACTTCGTTATTGTACTCCACATCGCTGATAGAAATTGCATGTGACTTTCCTTTGTCTTTAGCCTTAAGATTTTGTTGACGTCGACCATCATCATCAACCCTTGGATTTGGGCATTGATTGGCATAATTCCCCATCTCCTTGCACTTGAAACATTGAAGTGTAGTAGGTTCATTCTGTGTATCCCTTCCTTTGTTTGCATCATTAGACATCTTCTTCCCATTATCGCGGCATTCAAATGCCCGATGACCTTCCTTTCCACATTTAAAACATTTACTTGTCCCTTTAAGAAAACTCCCTCCATGTTTCTTTCCACACTTTGAGCATAAGGGAAAGTTCATCTTCTTTTCAGTGTGCTCTTTAGATTTTCCTTTGAATTCCATCTTCCTCTTCTTATCAAACCCATGTGACTGATGGGTTACTCCAATCTCCATCTCGACTTTGAGAGCACATCGAACGATTTCCTCGTAGCTATTGAAGTCCCTTATGGCTAACACCCTTCGAAGACTTGGTTTTAAGCCACTAAAGAATCGATCGATCTTACTCTCAGGTTGGATAATAATACCAGAAGCGTACCTTGCAAGTCTTGTAAAATTTGCTTCATAGGTACCAACAGATTCATCATCCCTTTGCTTTAGTTCAAGGAACTCTTTCTCCATCTTTGTTCGGAGAATACGAGGGAAGTACTTATTGAAAAATAAGTTCTTGAACTCGTCCCATTCCATAGACTCAATTTCATCCCTTTGCCTCGTATTCTTAATAAGATTCCACCATTGATCAGCATCTCCTTCCAAACGATACACTGCGAGGATGACTTTATCATGCTCAGAACATTGAAGAACTGAAAATACCTTTTCAGTAGTACTAATCCATTGTTAAGCAACTAATGGATCAGTAGACCCGCTGAAAGAAGGTGGACGCTGCCTCATGAAGGATTCAACAGAATGTTGCTCCTTCCTTTGCTCGTTTGGAAGTCCTGCATGATTCATAGCTTGAGAAAGTTGTGTTAGCATGGCTACAAGATTTTGCATTCCAGCTCCCATATCGTTTGGTTGCTGAGGGGGCAATCATTGCATTGCCCATCGCATTCTGTATTAACACGGTTCCTTCGGGTTCCAGCCATTGACTAAAACCAAGAAGAATAGTGTGAGCAACACTAATTATAATAGGAAAACCACATAATTCAAGAATAAAATTTTCATGCTTAAGGTCTTATCCTAGGTTATTCAAGGCCATTTCTAAAACACTAAGATTGTGTTCTATGCTTAGACTTATCCTTAGGGTTCTTAATAAGGCTTTCACATCCTAGTTTCCAAAGGTTGACTATACCTTTCCTCTGATACCAACTATAACGACCCATACTTTACATACATTGTTAATACTTTAAAATTGAAGCACACTTATTACAACATATGACAAAACCACAAAGGACCATATAGGTATAGTGTCTTTAGAAACTGGGAAACATAAACAACTGTTTCATAAATATTCTATAGTGTCTCCCATTTATTTCATCATATCTAGGGTCCCTTTTATCATATTCTACTTAATATCCATCTTCCTGACCTGGGGAAAAGAAAACATAAAAGGGTGAGCTCAAATGCTCAGAAAGGGCAAATAAAGGAAATAAAAATCATATCATATCTTTTTGAAAATCATAACCTGCAAAAGAGATCATAAAATCTTAACATGGAATAAATCATAGAAGTGAAAATGAGATCCCCATAATCATGACATGAAACTTGAAACTTTGTGGCATGCACACATAATCATGGAAAATCATTTCTTGTTAGTCATGACTCATTGCCAAGACTATCTTAGTGGACAAAGTCCCTTTCTGAACCGAGTCACCCTCGTTCCAGTCCTGTTTCACTGAACCGGTATAACCTACCGTTCCAGCCATGTCTATCTCATGAGATATAAAACCTTTACCCAATGCATTGGAGGGAGATATAGGTCCCACCAATCTTATAATGAATCCTTTCTTATGTGTTCCACAGAATCATAAACCATACATCATAGCGTAATCCACGTAATAAAAATGGGATTCTTAAACAACATGACATCATAAAACAATTCATATAAGATAAAGGAATTCATAAAAATGTTTCCATCACAACATAATAAAATCCATGTAATAATAGGGATAAAAACAGAACCCTTTTATTGTCTTAGATGGAAAATAATTTTGATAAAATACTTGAACTCCATTCTTGAGGAAAATATCCTTTCTACTTCAAAAACATTTTTCCTTTTATAACATGTCATACGACTTTAAAATAAAAAAAGTTGATTAAAAATAAACTTGAAAACTTGTAAAGGAATCTTCTTGGAAATAATGTTTTAAAAATCCATTCATGTCGTATAAGTTAAAAAAAACATTCTTCGTACTTTTGTCGGAAAAGTCAAAAAGTACCTCGTACGAAAAATGACAAAAGATTCCTTTCATTTCTTTTAATAAAAACTCACCAAAGGGTAAAAATGGATTTAAAAAATTGTAGGTGGATGGAAATAATATTACATATTTATGAAACATGGATTTGGATGATAAAATACACCCCAGTAAATACTTACGAATAAATAATCTCGGATAAAAATGAGATTGTGATATTTCTCTTACCTTAGGTCCGATTTGCTTTGTACGTGTCCGAATCTCCTGTATAATGGTTTAAATAATGTTATTGACTTATTCCAGAATCATACATATTGATATGATATCATATATGGTCATATTCTTAGCTTCTTGTTAGTAATATTTCATTGTTACTTGTTACTCGGGTCTTTATTGCCTTTTGTTCTTATGCGTGTTTTGCCGAATACATTATTATTCTTCTTTTAAGGTTATAGATACCTTATATCCAGAATGGTATTAGTGTAAAATATATCATATTTATTAATTCAATTCATTTATATAATTACTATGTAATGATGATCATGTAGAACGAGTCGCATCACATCGTGGAGACGGTATTCCGTACATACGCGCGAGTGATGATATCGTTCCTATGATCGTGGAACTGTATTGGAGTATATATATATTATTTCAGTATCAATATTACTTTATAATAATCATAAATAGTTACTCATTACACCATTATACCCATCCTTGTAAAGTGATGGTGGAAAAATAGATTACACCACGGCGTGGAGACGGTATTCCGTACGTACGCACGCGCTGTGATTTCATTTTTCCGTGGGATGGATAGAAGGTGAATTAGGGTTGTTTCATATTTATAATAACATATCAGTATGTAAGTAATACTGATGTTATTACTTTATCATGAAACAACTAAAGAAGAAGAAGTTGAAGAAGAAAGAAATTGAAAAGATCGGTAATGGATATTACCTCTTCTTTGGAACGCCTCTTTGAATCCTCCACTTAGGGAACTAAGATTGGTCTTTGAAGAAGACCAGGACCTCTAGGATTATTCTAGGGAAGTGGAGAGGAGAAAATGGCAGGGGTTGGCCGAGCTTGAGTGCTCAAATTTGTGTGAGGAGGTGGGGGAGGAGGTGCCCTTTTATAAGGGAGGAGAGGGGCACCTTAGGAATATCTCAAAATATTATTTTATATTAAAGTCAAAATCGGTTTATAATGGTTCCAAAGGGTCTTATTTAGAAGCTAAAGTGGGGATGGGTCGAAATCCTATCAACCAATAGGATTTAGACAAGTTTAGGGTATTATTTTAACCTTATCAATTAGATTTAACTCTAAGTTAAATAATTTAACTTTTACCGTGTCTTTTTGTTTTCTTTCACTATATGGTTAATACACTTACTATAAAATGCCAAACGAACCCCAAATTGTTTATTATTAATATATATATCCTTATCTAAGTCATTTGGCCGAACCTTATTTTTTTAGGAATAAAATAACAATTAATAATATAATATTTGATTTAAAAACTATTTTGTGTCAATTATGACACTATTTGATATATGATTTTTGTGAAAGTCATAACAGAATTATATATTCGAACCAAGTTGATTAAATCAACATTAATATATCATAGTAACCTAGAAAATTAGTGGAATTCATAAAAAGTCTCAAATTACATTTATTTTGGTGTTTATAACATCAATTATGTCAAAATTTCATTAATAAGATAATTACTGCATCATCATTGTGTCATAAATAAATTAAATTATTTAATGTCTAAAAATTACAAATAAAATACCATTATGTAGGAAATCTTTTTAGATTTCTAATTAATATTTATAGTCGAATTTATCTTATGTATAACCCCATATTAAAAATTATTTACTTATTAAACTTTGATTTTAACTATTTTAACCCTTCTTTAAATAAATTAATAATAAATGTCCTAATCTAATCCAAGTGGGCCTAAATGGTCATATTTTTATTCCTAAGTTTGTTTTTGGTCGAATTACACTTGTCAAATAGAATTAGGACATGTGTTAGGGTAATATTAATATCATATTTACCCTTAGTTACCCTATTTACTATTAACCGCGGTAAAAAAAGTAAAAAGTTACTATTCACCAAAAATTTATTTTTATCTCATTGAACCACATTTTACTTACTGATATCAACCGTGTCTGTCGGATTTTTGAAATTCCATTCACAGAAGTGGTAAAATTAAGTTTTATGCAAAATTCAGTTTTTAACCTACCACTTAGTGGTTTCACTATTCATCAAAAATTGAAAGTTTTCAGAAAAATACCAAAATTTCACCCTAGGCTAATTTCGATATTCTGAGTCCAAAAATGAAGTCCATTTTGAAAAATAAAATTTATAAAATTTCAAAAAGTGGTTATTACTATTCATAACGGCTAGTTTTAATAGAATATTGTTGTTTAGTGAAACTCGGTATTGCGTACGACGTAAGCTATCGAGGAAGGTCGCGATTGCGTGTAAAGTAAGACAAGCAAGTGTGTAGTGAAAGATTCCTTTGATGATATATAAAAACAAAATATTACTCATAAAAATCTCGGGTGTTACACATAGTATCCATGAATTTCTCCTAGTTGGCAATGGTCAAATGTATGCAGGGGTTCGGAATCATTTATACCCAAGGTTTACCATCCCTCGTTGGATTAATGACCCCGAAGAGTCTGGACACATTGAGACAGCACTGGTTTAAAGCCTCGTAATCAGGAACTCTAGAGTTTATTTTTATCCAGGGGGGACAGATAACGATTTGAGCATTTAGATCGAACCCATGGTATGGGCTTCCTACTTATCCTCATGAGAGGAATCGGAATCCACGTAGTTCGGTTTGGTATGAGACTTACACTCCAGGATGCCCAGGGTTGATGCGTTGAACCGATGTGAAGATATTCAGATTGACCGGTTGTTGGGATTGAACCTCAGAGAGGCTTCCTACGTACCCTACCTAGGAGACAAGGATCAACTTCCACGTAGTTCGAATTAGAGGGTGTCGGAGAACTGACGTAAGGTTGGACCGGGGGTCTGATGGGTAGTGGGCATGAACCTCATGGAGGTTTCCTACATACCACACCTTAACATGGATCAAAGTCCACATAGTTCGAATCGGATTGGGTCTTACACTCTAAGGAGGCCCATGGTGTGGATTAGGGCTTACACTCTGAGGAGACCCACGGTGTGGATTGGGGCTTACACTCTGAGGAGGCCCATGGTGTGGATTGGGGATTACACTCTGAGGAGGCCCATAAGAGGATGTCATGGTCAATGCTTTACTCTAAGCCCACATGAGTCATGCTCGGTGTGAGAAACAAGAGGCAGCAGGGACCAGATGATCACGTCGCGAAAGGTGCATTTGTGGGAAGTGGAGTGGGGCTTACGCATGGAGCAGCCCAAAAAGTCAGGGCTTACTCCGAGATGGATGCCCGTGGTGTCTTCCTCATGTCTGGCCATGAGGGCATCCCAACCCATTGGTTGGTTGAGGAATATAATGGGGGAAAATTCCTATGCGCATGTGGACATGCGGGATAACACCAAGGGCGTTGGAATTAGTCCGAACAAAGGGATATGAAAAGTGTGAATTACATTCCCAACATTCTGAACACAATGAGGGTGGCATGGAGATGGAGGATAATTGTTGACCATGTTCAAAACACAGTATCCATATCACGTTAGCCTGAAATGGGGATAGAAAAATGAGGGTCGACTGCTAATCGTGTTTGAAACACAGGACCTAACTCGAAGTGTTGTCCAAATTCTTCTGGGGCGTTGGCCCAGGACAGTAGGTGAGTGATGCGGCATGGGACCAGGCTGTTAGGGGGTCCCTTCGTACATGGAAGAGGATGGAGATCTAAATAAAGGACACACAAAGCGTGGGGTGGAGTGATGGAATGTTTGAACAAATTCCAATGCTCTTGAAATTATGCCACTGTAAGCATGGCATGAGGCTTCTTATGCTTGGAGCATAAGGCATATCTTTCATGGAGAAAGAGGCATCCAATTATTGAATGATAGGTAATGATACAGTTTATAGTCATGTAGAGAGGACTGTTTCCATATATTTTAACGTCATATGGATAGGACGAGGGTCATACAGTTTAATGTCATGTGGTCAGGATGACTAGGTAGGAGATACCTAGCAATGGTTGGTGTGGGACTTACGCAAGGGCAGCCCTTTGTGGATGAACCTAGAAAAAGGAGCCAGGTAATGGGGTTATAGGAGAGTCATGAGTAGCTCAACTCATGGAATGTATAGGACAGATGTTGGAGCAGCATAAGGGTGCAATGTAAAATACTATTGACCTGGCCTGAAAAGTTTGTGGTGTGACTCTCCATTTTTCATAGGGGAGCGAGTGCATGGGGATTGTCACATGGCGACTGGCTGTAGAGGAGGCAGGCCGCATGTGGTTCGCAATTTGGTTGTCCGCAAAGGGTGTCCGTGATGGAGGCTATCCGTGAAGGGTATCTTCGGAGGAGGCGGGCCGCATAGAAGCTGGATGCGAGGGAGATGCCGCTAAGGGCTGGTCGTAGAGGAGGCTATCTGCGAAGGGTGTCCGCTGAGGAGGCGGGCCGCATAGAAGCTGGTCATGAGGGAGATGGCCGCTAAGGGCTGGCCACGGAGGAGGCAGTCCGTGAAGGGTGTTCTTCGCAAAGGAGGCTGTCTGTGAAGGATGGTCGTGGAGGAGATGGTCGTCCACGAAGGAAATGGCTGTGAAGGGCGTCTACAGAGGGGCTGGCGCCCGTCCTACTTCGCACCCACAGAGGGGTTCCTGCCTCCATTTCATAAATGAAACTGGTCCGCAGAGGGTGTGGCCGCGAAGGAGATGGACGCATGTGGTTTGCGGTTTGGTTTCTCCTCTATGCGGAAGAGTGCATCCACGGACTATATGGGGTCCACAGATGGTCGCGGAACATTACCGTTAGTAGAGATTTCTCCAGCAACTCCACACAGGTTTTCACCCATCCTTCCTCTATTATTTTGGTGCCCCTCAAGGTCTATTTTTAGAGTATCGAAGAGGCAGTATCGATGGGCACATGGAACTTTCTACAGAAGCCCATGAATGAGTCCCCACTCGTGGATGACGCAGTAAACTGGGAGCTTTTGGAACTGAGATTCACGGGATCCCTTCCATGGCATCATACGTCTCCGCCCTTGTTCTGCGAACGAAGAGGTTCGTTGCCGCATACATCTTCTGCCTCCATTTCGCGAACAACAATGCACGTGGCATGGGCCGCTTGGCGCAGTTCGCAGTGGTGGATCGTCCTGGCTTCCCCAGCGGTCTTCCTGGTTCACGCCCGCGTAGGCGCTCCGCCCCCATTTCACAAATGAAAGCATATATGGGAGGGTGGTTCGCCGAACTGGCCTCGTAGTGTTACTGGGAGCCAGTACGCGGACCGGTTCGGACCTTTTCCAAGTTTTGGGGTAATTGGATTTCCCCTTTGCAGAATTTTCAGGACCCTACATACCTATATATTTATTATATAATATATATCTTTTTTTACTTTTCATTCCATGGGGGGATATAATAACGTCACTCATGTGCACAGAGGACTACCACCTTGCAAAAAAATGTGATTAGTTTTTCACTAATGCTTTGCATTGAATGTGATAAGGATAAAGTTGATGAATATATGTTATATAAATGAAATAATTATGATATTCATGAAATATTTATCATTCTGAAAATATAATATTTCATTTTCATTTTTTTGAACTAAAAAATTATGACATCATTTGTGTACGTAGGACTACCACCTTTACGAAGTGATGTGACTCTATTTTCATAACCACGCCACATGAATGATATATATATAAATATAAGTATATTTAATGAAATAATATGGTATATATGATATTATTATAACTATATAAAGATAAAATATTACTTAACTCCTTTACATAATGATCATTGAAAAATGGAAACATTACTCATGCAAACGTATAGCCTACCGTCTCTATGATTGTAACATAGCCCATTTTTCATAACCATCTTTCATGATTTGTTTTAAAAGTAAAATTAGTGTACAAATATTATTATTATGTAATTTTTTTATTCTGGATATTATATAAATATATTATTGGATTAAGAAATGGATATTTCATGATGAAACACGCATGAGAAAGCAAGGTAATTAACACCCAAAATAATGAAAATAATGAATGATTATAAACCAGTGAGTGAAAAGATGTTATAAAAGGTTCATATATAATATAATAAATGTTAATATGTTTTTGTAATAAGTTAATAACATTTTTAATACCACTATACTATAGGTTAAACCACATTCAACTAAAATGAAGTGTGAGGTAAGATATTTTGTCACAATTTCATTTCATTGTGGTATATTGTAATGTTATGCACCTAATGTCTTTTATATGGTGTATATTTTCATGAACCAAAATTTTATCAATCAAATTTCCCTTATTATAATTATATTATATATAATAAAACACATACATAGATAGATATCCTAGTAAAAATACCATTCTTATATGTGAATAATGGGATAAGTGGTTTTATAGAAATTAAGAAACCTATATCAAGGGAATAGTAAATGGACACTTTGAATAGTAACATGACCATTAGTAATAGTAATCTTCCCAATAGAAGATTAACCACATCCATAAAAGTATAAATAAAATTTATAAATCTTAGAAATGAAAATATGATAAAATTATATCATTGTATAAGTAAATAAATGTTTTAAAAATGATAAATTTAGTATTAGTATTTTTTGTAAAACATAAAAGTTTATTTACAGATTTCTAATTACTATAATGATTTAAAATGAAATTTTATTTTTATAAAATATATTCATACACTAATATTTTTTTCTTATGATTATAACATAATTTTATTAGACTTGAATTAATTTTTCAAAGTTTCATAAAATTAGTTATAATATTAAAATCAATATTTTTCAAATAAATGATGATTTTAATTAAAAAATAATTTTATTATATTTAGAAAAAATATTTTCATAAAATTAATTTATGTTCTGAATGATACACATCAGAAAATTATAATGGTGATTTTTTGGTATTTTTATAAAATAGTTGAATTTTTGTGAATAGTAAAATACAATAATTTACAATATAATCTAAATACAAGAATTATTGGGTCATTATTGATGTATGGATAATTTAATCTCATTATCTCAAACTATCCTTTTCTATTTACTATATTTATTCATGTTAATAAAAACTGTTGATAATATTGATCCAAAATAATAAACTAATTAATATAATAATAATAAAAACACCCCTCTCGTCTATAATAAATATCACCCCTCACTACCCATTCTCCTCACACATTCTAAGATTTTATAATTTTATAATTTTATCCAAATCCTATTACCAATTCTCTACCCACATCTAGAATCTTTTTTTATCAACAAAATTCAAATCCCAATTTCCCTATGGAGGTTCTCAAGGAGAAAAAGTTCAGGAGGTGAAAATCATCTTTTAATTTATTTTAATTTATTTTAATTTTTTTCTATTTTTTATTTCCTTACCCTCTCCACATATCCCTATCTAAAAGTGTCACGATAACTCCATTATCTATTATATACTGGAATTTTATTTTTTTTAAATTCATTAATCCATCATCAATTCTCTTACATCTTCCTTATATTCTAAAAATGTAAATATCATCTGTGATTTATCGATTTACCGCTATCATGGAAAATGAATTTTAATTTTCCATTAATGAATTAAAGGATGGTCATAAAACCATTATTATGGTTAAATTAGTTTATATTATACATATTATAAGTTATATAAAGTTATGGAACCACTATATAAACATGATATTGAATAAAATGGTATAAGATTGTAATGGTCATAAAAACCACCAGAAAAAATTAAATCATTTTCATTAACATTTTATCAAATGAATCTTCCATATACTATATAAAAAATGATATATTGGACCAATTAAAATTATGAAATTTCATTAATAGTGTATAATTTCAATTATGTAGAATATTTATCATTTTACATGAACTTCCATACTTGTATACAAGTGAACTGCTCATGAAAACAATGAAAACGAACACTCATGGAACAACAAAATTGAACTCTATTACTCAAAAAAATGGCCACAAAAGATCCTAATAAAATTATAATAAGTCAATTAAATGTATAAGAGTTTATAGAGTTAGTAGTTATGGAATATAATTTTATTATACAGGATATTGAAGGGAATATAGCATTTATATATAAGGTAAGGGGACTCTCAAATCCAACTCCTTTTCTTTGTGTTATTCCTTTTTCATGCCAAATTTTAGTGTGGATATTCAATTAATATTCCTAAAAAATAATTTAATTTTACTTTCCATTTATTTTTTGGAATATACATGTTCCCAATCTAATTTTATGACAAATATAAATATTTTCCAAAAGATCTATTCTATCCAAAAAAACATTTTTACATCTCTTGAGTTAATTCTTTTCACTCAAGAATAATGAAAATTATTCCAAATATGTTTTTCCTTATTCTTCCAAGAACCTAAAGTATATTCACAATTGAGTAAATCCTTATGAAACTTATTCAATTACATGGGTTACTTCATGACTTTGATTGATATATGTTTTATGTGTCATGCATGATTATGTAAATGTTATGATATGATGGGTGGGCCTGAAATTACATAATGATATGATGGATTGGGTAATGTGATATATCTCATGAGATAATGTTCAGTATTTCTGAACATGATTCTACCTTTGTTCATAATGATGATGTTATGATTATTCACATATGTTAGGCATGAACATGATACTATCTTTGTTGACAACTATGTGTGGTTTTGACCATTAAGACTTGATGTTTAATTTTTATAAATTAAAACATTCCATACTTTTATCTAATGATTCCTCCCATAATTATGATGGCGATCCTATTATTATGTTATAATGATGGTGATTATTCTCACCCATGTTATATTGAGCCATGTCCTTATTTATCCTCTTACTGAGCTTTTAACTCACCCCTTTCATTGATGTATATCCTTAGGTGAATAATTGCACCAAGGAGAATGAAAATACCACTATGAAGCTATAGAAGAAGGATTTAAATAATGTTTATGTTTTATTATATAAAAGTTATGCTTAAACCTAATTCTAACAAGACCCTAAACTGTTTGGTCTTGGATTTTAACATTATTATGTTTTTTATCTTTAAAATGATGTAATAGTCATATAAGAAATAGTAGGGTCTCTACAGTTAGTATTATAGAATGGTTTAGTTAAATTAAGAATTATTATTATAGAACATTAGTGAAAGACCATAGTATGAGACTAAGTATATGTAATCACCTAATAATCATTGCTTTTAAAAATTTGTAAACATGGGGATTCTATAAGATATGTCTTTAGAGTTAATTTCACAAAGGAATAAATTACATATTCATGATTTTTTGACTTATGTTTTTTTCAAAAAATTTCTATTCTAAAAATTGGTTGGAACCAGGAGAAACCAAGAAAACAACCCATGGGAGAGAAAATGCAACGATTACCCAAATGACATCCCCAATTCCTTGGTAATTGAAGTTAAAAATTTCTTAGTGATTCTTACCCTACAATCTCAGTCTATAAGCAATAACATGAATAATTTTGAACATCTGCCTTCACCTAAGATGTAGAAACTATATATTAAATCATTTATGTGAAAATAACCACTAAAATTTAGTCGATCATCTGATCCGCTTATTACGAAAGAGTGGGTTAAGTCAATGGAGAATATATTTTCTATTCTCCAATATTCTAAGAAGTATAAGGTGACATTAGTCTTATATCATTTAGATGGATAGGATGATCAATGGTGGGTATTAATTAAGAACACCAAAACAAAGGATGAAATTTAAGAGATGGAGTTGGAAGAAATTAAGAAAATATTTCTTAATAATTATTTCCCTTCAACTCTTTGTATAAATATGGAGATAGAATTCATAGAGATAAAGAAAATTAAAGGTGAATATATCAAATATTTTGAAGAAAATTTCACAAGGCTTTCAAGGTAAACCTCGTATTTTATTATCAACAATAACAGAAAAATAGATAGAATCTTTAGTGGTTTAAAACCATACCTTCGAAAGGATCTAGGTATTCGAGACATTTAGAGTTATAAATAAGTTTTTTGATGTACTCTAAAATTAGATATGGAGTTTAGATAATAGTCCCATGGAATTTAAGATAAGAAAATAAATATGGATTTTCAAGATGGTGGATTTAATTAAAAAGGTGTAAAGAAAACTTAACTACTCACATGTCTAAAATGTGGGAAGAAGCATCATGGGAATTGCCTCAAAGGGATGAGGAAGTTATTAAACTATGGGATATAAGGAAAAAAATCTCATTAATGTCGAAGAGAATTGAGGAAGTTGGAAAATGTGGTGGAGGAAAGGAGAGAACCACCTATGGTTCAATGCTTCATCTATAGGGAGTATGGACACTATGCAAGCTATTTTACTAAACCTAACTCCTTGAGGGTAATCAGCATCAGCAGCCACCAAATCCAATAGATAAATGGAAATTTTATGTCATTACTACTATATAATTGGATATCGATAATGATTTTTGGATAAGTATTCTTGTTATTAATTCAAGAATAGCGAATGTACTATTTTATTCTGGTTCAATGAATTCTTTCAAATCATTCAAGTTTAGTAGGACTATTCAAATACCACCTCAAAATATGGAGGTTGAGTTATCAAGTGAGAATATCATAATGGGACAATTGGTTCATAAAAAGTATATAACTCATCCTCGGTTAATGTTTGTAGACTAAACCTCCCATAAAATCTTATCTTTCTTCCTTTGGTGAAGTTTGATCCCATATTGGGGATGGATTGGCTATCTTTATACAAAGACAACATCAATTATTTGGAAAGGGAGATCAATCTTCACATCTTGAGGCATCCTCAAATTCTGTATACGTATATATATAAGAATGAATCTTTTTTGGAATCATCCTCTCATGTTTGGATATTATTTCATTAGGAAAAAGAATATCTAGCTTAAATGGTTAAGATAAAGCAGAGAATCATGATTGAATACATTACCATTGTGAGGGACTCCACAGATGTGTTCCCTAAAGAATTTCCTACTCTTCCTCCTAGATGATAGGTTGAGATCTCAATTGATCTTATTCATAGATCTCTGAATATATCAAATACTCCTTATAGAATGGTCACCATTGAGTTGCAAGAACTGAAGAACCAATTACAAGAGAATTGGGATAAGGGTTTCACACGCCCGAGTGATTCACCATGGGGTGTGCCAATTCTCTTCTTCAAAAATAAGGATTGATCTATGAACCTATTCATTTATTATCATGAACTCAAAAAATCAAGTAAATAAAAAGTATATCTTACCACAGATATATGACTTGATTGATATGCTACATGGGGCCAAGTATTTCTCTATGGTGCATCTTCTGCTGGGATATCACTAATTAAAGGTGAGGAAAGAAGATATCCCCAAGACTGCCTTTTGAATGAGGTGTGGACACTACGATTTCAAAGTGATTACCTTCAGACTCACTAATTATCAATAAATATTCATGGAATAAATGAATAGGGTACTTAAAAAATACCTTGACAAATTTTTGGTAGCATTTATTGATGATATTTTGATATACTCCAAGATCATGGAGGAACATGAGGAGTATTTTAATACTATTCTAAAGACCTTGTGAAAGGAGAAGCTATATGTGATGTACAGTAAATATAAGTTATGGATGGAGAAATTATCATTCATGGGTAATGTTATCACCAAAAATGGAATATATATAGACCCTTCCAAGATAGTATAAATCAAAGAGTGGCCCCAGACAACATTTGTAATAGAGATCCATAGTTTCCTTAGTCTATCTGGGTATTACTGATGATTTGTGAATAATTTCTCACAGTTTTCAAACCCACTAACCAATATGAATCAAAAGTAAATTTTTATAGGACCAGTGAATGTGAAAACTACCTCAATGAGTTGAAAAATAGGCTTATCACTACACCAGTACTCACACTACCAACAAGTGGGAAACTCTTTATGGTATTAGTGATTCTTCAAAGAAGTAATTATGTTGTGTATTAATGAAAAAATATAAATTGATAACTTATTCCCAAGTCAATTGAAAATTCATGAGAAAAACTATCCCACTCATGATCTGGAGTTTGTGACTATGGTCATTGCATTGAAATTTTTTTTGCATTATCTATACGGGGTGAAGTGCGAGTAATATACTAATCATAAGAGACTAAAATATATATTCACACATAATTATCTTAATATGATCTGGTAAAAATGGTTATATCTCATCAAGGATTATTAATACTCAATCCACTACTATACTAGTAAAAAAATAAAGTGGAGGATGTTCTAAGTTAAAAGGGTCCTAAAAATTATAAATGAAGATAATTAAAATTGAATCAATATTATTTTATTTTTAAAGGATAGACATGGTAATCATTAGTGAAGGAATATGATCAATCATTTCTCAAATGATTTCTCAACCATCTCACATGGAGAAAATAAAGTATTCTCAAAGAATTGATGTGGAAATTCAGAAGAAGGTGGAATATATCAGAAAAGATAAATCCTTAGAGTTCAAAATTGATGAGGAATGATTAGTAAGATTTGGATCATGAATATGTGAACTATACAATCAAAATATAATGAATGAGCTTCTGAATTATTCATATAGCTCGACATTCTCTATTCACCTAGGGAGCACAAAGATGTATTGAGATCCCTAATAGAACTATTAGTGGTACAATATGAAGAAAGATATCAATTATTATACATCAAAGTGCATGTTATGTCATCATGTGAAGGTTGAAAGATAAATGTATAAGGTGGATGATGTAACCATTACCCATAACAATATGGAAATGGGAAAACATCACCAAGGACTTTATCACCGGACATCCAAAGACATCCAGATGAAACAATGCTATATGAGTTGTTTTCGATCATCTTACAAAGACATCTCACTTTATCTAAATTTGAGAGTACTCCCCACTTGATCAACATTCATATATAAACATAAAAGAAGTGGTAAGGCTTCATGGAGTACCACTATTGGTTATATCCGATCAAGATATGAGATTCACCTTCAAATTCTAAAAAAAATATCCAACAAGATCTAAACACCAATATGAAATTCAGTATGGCTTATCATCCTCAAATTGATCTTCAATATGAGAGAACTATTTACACATTGGAAGAAATGTTTGGATCATGTTTTATTGATATCATTGGAAGATGGGACCAACATATACCTATGGTTAAGTCCTATTACAACAAAAGTTTCTACTCGAGCCTACAAATTGATCCACATGAATCCCATTATGCTAAAATATTAATAACTCTAGCATGTTGGGATGATGTTGGTAGATGTAAACTTATAAGACCTTAAATGGTCAATGAAATGGTAGAGAAGATGAAAACCATTCAACAGCATGTTAAGGAAGTCCAAATTTAATAGATGATATATGCATAAAATCATCAATGGGGCCTAGAGATTAAGGTTGGAGACATGGTATTCCTCCACATATTTTCATGTAAAAGGATCATGATATTTTGGAAGAATAGAAAGCTAAGTCCTGGGTACATCATCCCCTTAAAGATTATTGATCATGTCAAAGCTATGGCCTATTAATTAGCACTTCCACTAACCATGTCCTAAGTACATTATGTATTCCACGTATCCCTCTCGAGGAAGTACATACCACATTCCTCACATGTACTAAATTTATAGGTGTTATAGTTGGAAAATGGTCTTTCTTATGAGGAGAAGTCATTGAAGATCTTATACCGTAGTGATAAAGTTCTATACAACAAGACAACTCACCTAGTCAAGGTACAATGGCATAACCATAAGTACATAGAGGAAATAGGGGAATTAGAGGAAGTAATGAAGAAGAAGTACCCTCACCTGTTCTCACCATAGTATGTAACACTAAATTTTGAGGGAATAACTACAAAAGGGGGGAAGAATGTAATAACCCAAAATTTTATCAATAAAATTTACCTTCTTATAATTATGTTATATAGTATAAAACACTTACATAGAATAGATATCCCATTAAATACATCATTCTTATATGTGAATAATGAAATAATTGTAATTTATTGAAATTAAGAAACCTATACTGATGGAATAGTAACTTTACTCATGGAATAGTAACATAACCATTAGAAATATTAATCTAGACAATAGAATAGTAACCTCGCCTATGAATGTAAAAAATAAAATTTTGGGAACTTATTAATTAAAATATGATATAATTATATCATACTATAAATAAATAATTGTTTTAAAAATCATAAATTAAGTGTTGGTATTTTTTTAAAACATAAATGTTTATTTATAATTTTATTATTACAATAATGATTTAAAATCAAATTTATATTCATAAAATAGATTCATAAATTATTTTTATTTTGTCTTATGATTACAAGATAAATTTATGAGACCTCAATTAATTTTTAAAATTGTCATAAAATTGGTTATAATATTAATATCGTTATTTTCTAAATAAAGGATGGTTATAATTAAAATTTTAATTTCTTATATATAGAAAAAAATCATAAATTTATGTTCATTTTTAAATTATAAATGTAAAAAATGGTTAGGGTGATTTTTTTGGATTTTTCAGAAATAGTTTAATTTTTTTGTGAATAATAAAATACAATAATTTATGATATAATCTAAATACATAAATTATTGAGTCATGTCTAATGCATGGCTGATGTAAGCCCATTATATTGAACTCTCCTTCTATATTTACTATTGTAACGTCCCAGTTCCAGAAGCCGTCCAGAGACTCCTCATACCTGGTTGGTCACATGGCCTCAAGCGCATTTTCCCAAACACCAGAGGCTGTCGACTAGCAGCGAGTGCCTTGGTTGTGATAGTGGGGAAACTATTCCTCATTGGCAGAGTAACACAACGGAAGAGAAACAGATAACAATAGCAGAAGCAGTAATATTACCATACAAAAAGAAACAGCATAAGAATGGGGAAATAAACATCTAGAGCACATATATAATGATGCATGATACATATGTCTAGGAAATAATCCAAAAAAGTCACAATGCTAAAATACAGAACAAAACCAAAGTACAAGAAAAACAAGTAAAGAGATCTTAATCATCACAAGCCTCAGCTTGGTCTCATGCTCTCCAGCTCCAAAGTAGTCAAGTACCTAAAGTTGAAGGGCATTTTCCCTTATCTATACCTGCAACAATATAATCAGTTTGGGCCCAAAATCATGAACCAAATAGGGTGTGAGACTAAATCCTAGTAGGAAACCACCAATAGATATGTTCCTAATAGTTAGTGAATATATATGGCGGGCAATAAGAAAAATAAAGAGTAAATAAGGAATTACTCAACAGTAAACATTCCTACAGTTTCAAAGCATTCAAATACCACATATCAAGTAAGTAGATAAACTCAAACAGGTGACCCTCTGGAAAGTACTCACAGTCTAACCCCTCTGGTTCGGCTTTAGTATAGACTCTCTAAGGAAGCACTCACCATCAATTCCCCATATAGTCTCATATCGGTAACTAAAAGGTGCTATATGGAAGCACTCAACATCCCATTCCCCCTATGGCCCGCATCGAGGAACTACAGACACTCTGAGGAAGAACTTACATCAATTCTCCCTACGGTCTCACATAGTAACAATAAACATACACTCTGAAGAAGGCCTCAGTGTCCATTCTCCCAATGGTCTACTACAACAGGTTCTCACAGCCTTGTGTAATTCAATCGAGCACAACAATGCATAGTGTCCTAGGTAAACCTCAAGAACTACTTGGCTAAACAGTCTACAACATAATAGCATGTCAGAATACAATCACTTAATCCTATAGTACTAGGCATGGTAAGCAAAGTAATATCCTAAGAGGAAAAGTTATACCAAACAGTCATAAACAGTACAAGCATGGGCAAACACAACCATAACATGGTAAACAACCATATTCACAACAATTGACCTAAAATCAAGAATTCTAAGCATAGTAGGCATTAACTGGGTCAAAACCCTAAACACGCAATACCCCGATCAAGGGTATTGGGCACTTTTTTACATATAACTCAAAGACTATCTATGGAATAGCACAAACCACCAACCTCAGTGTTGTAGGATCGCTATACGTGAACATCAATCCTTGAATCACCCAAGAACTACATAGATCTAAAAAAATGATAAAAACACACAACTGAGGATAACTTGAGAAAGAGTAGAAATCAGGAAATAAAGCTCTAGAAGAAGGAATATCTTACTGTGGCGATCCCAATGCAATTGACGACGATCAAATCAGAGAACGAATGCAGGTGAAGAAGAAGTCACATCTGCCAATTAGACGCGACCCCGGTTCGTTTAATAAAAAAAATGTACACGGTGTGTACTTTCCCTTACCGGCCCCCACATTAGGCGGTCTCTAGGTCAACACACACGGCCGTTACACGGCCAGAATACAACTACCCATGGTAACTGAGTACACGGCGTGTACTTAAGAAATTTCCAAAAACTCTTCTTTTTCTCAAAAACACCAAAAAGTAAAAACATACCTAAAAAGAAGACGTGGGTTCTTAAAAACTTACCCCCTTAAAGAAATTCATCCCCGAATTTCCCTAGCAAGGCAGCATAGAAGAAGAATCCTTGAACAGCTCTGGCCACTGTGATCGTACATCGGCCTCCCTCTCCCAAGTCTCATCATGTACTCACCCGTGCTGCCATGGCACTCGTACTAGAGGAACAGACTGGCCACAGATAACCTTTGCACTTCGATCAACAATCCAGATAGGATGCTCCCTAAATGATCCATCCACATCTTACTTAACCTCTTCATGTTGAAAAACATGAGACGGGTCTGAGAAGTAACGTTGAAGTTGAGAAACATGGAAGACATAATACATAGCCTGGTACCTCTGAGGTAACTACAACCGATAAGCAACCGTACCGACTCTCTCCAACACCTCAAATGGCCTAATGTACCTTGGTTAAAGCTTACCCTATCTCCTAATCCTCCTGTGTCCCAACCTCGGTGTGACACGCAGTAAAACCGGATCCCCGACCATGAACTCCAGAGGTCATCTCCATCGATCTGCATAAGACTTCTATCGAGACTGTGCAGTATCCATCCTCTTCCTAATCAACTCTATCTACTCTGTGGTCTCTTGGACAAGACAAGGTCTCAGCATAGCTACCTATCCTACCTCTAGCCAACATAAGGGTGATCATCTTGGCCTACTGTACAAACCCTCATAAGGTTCCATCTGAATAGTTTCTTGAAAACTGTAGTTCTAGGAAAACTCCACAACAGGTATGTGCTTCTCCCAAGAACCTCCAAAATCAAGGATGCATGCTCGCAGCATATCCTCAAGCACCTAAATCATAATCTCGGACTGGACATCTTTCTAAGGGTGGTAATCTATACTCAAAAGTACCTATGTACCCAAAGCTTTATGTATCCCCTGCCAAACCCGAGAATTAAAACGCACTTCCTTTTCTGAAATAATGGAGTGTGGAACCCCATGTATACGTACAATCTATCGGATGTAAAACCATCCTAACTCATTAACAATGAAGGTCTCCTTAATCAGAAAGAAGTGAGAAACCTTCGTGAGTCTATCAATGACAACCCAAAATGCATAATTCCCTTGAGGAGACCTCAGAAAAACTGTCACTAAGTCCATCATGACATTGTCCCATTTTCACTCGGTAATGGGTAACTGCTACAAAATCCCTACTGGTCGCTGATGCTCCACCTTCACCTGTTGACAAATGGAACATCTCATGAAAAACCCAGCAACATCTATCTTCATACCTGGCCACCAAAACTGATGGTATAGATCACGATACATATTTGTGATTCCATGATGAACTGCCCAAACCGAGGGATGAAATTCCCGCATCATCTCCTTGTGTATGTCTTCTGTAAACCATATGTGCCCATGAAAATGCAAGATCTCGTCCTCGCCTACTGCCATCCAAGAATAGGTTCCTCTCCTGCAACACTCTCTTGTGGGACTAGGCCTTCAGAAACTGATAGTTGTCTCATTCACACTCGATCAAGTAGAGTAGAGGTAACAGCCACAGAAGAAAGAAACATCTACCCCTAACTTTCGTGCACCTCCAAATGCATCTCAGAGAACATATCTATAAGCCGCCACTCACTGCTGGCCTCCTTAATTGTTTGTACCAGAGTCCTCCTTCTCAATGCATCAGCCACTGTGTTGCCTTTCTCAGGCATGTAGGCAAGCTCAAAGTCAAAGGACTAAATGTACTCAACCCACCTTCACTGTCTCAAATTTAGGTCATGCTGAGTGAAGATGTACTTGAGAATTTTGTGGTTAGTGAAAACCAAAAAATGCTCTCCTAGAAGATAATGTCTCCAACAGCGTAAGGCATGAACAATTGTAGCCAGCTCGAGATCGTGCATCGGGTAGTTCCTCTCATGTGGCCTCAACTGCCAAGACCCATATGCAACAACTCCTTCTCCCTACATAAGCACTACTCTTAGCTGGATACTTGATGAATCATAGTACATAGTATAGATCCTTCCCAGCTCTAGAAATACTAGTATCGATGATGAAGTAAACCTCTCTTTCAGCTCCTTAAAGGTTGACTCACAAGAATCTGACCATAAGTACTTCGCACCCTTCTTAGTCAGACCCGTCAGTGGCGCTGGTAAGCATGAAAAGTATTGTATGAAACTTATGTAATATCCATCCAACCCTAGAAAACTTAGTACCTCAAAGAAGTTCCTCGGCTGCTCCCAGGAAACTACAGCTCTCACTTTCTCTAGGTCTACTAGTACTCCTGTCTCTGAGATAACATGACCCAATAAGTGAATTTGGTCCATCTAAAAGTGGAATTTTGAGATCTTAGCATATAATTGATGCTCTCTCATTGTACTCAAAACGATCTCAAGATGTGTGACATGTTCATGTTGAGTGTGAGAGTACACCAAGATATCATCCACAAAGACTACCACAAAAGAATCCAAGTATGGATGAAACACTTGGTTCATCAATTCCATGAAAATTTTAGGTGTGTTTGTGAGACTGAACGGTATGACCACATACTCATATAGACCATACCTGCTTCGAAAGGCTGTAAGAGGTACATCTGATGGTCTAACATGCAACTAATGGTAACCATTTATCAAATAAATCTTTGATAAACCCCAGGCTCCTTAAAGTTGATCAAAGAGATCATCAATCCTCAACAAGGGATATCGGTTCTTGACCGTCAACTGGTTCAACTTCCGATAATCCACACAAAGTCTGAGGGTATCATCTGCCTTCTTCATAAACAAGACAGGAAAACCCCAAAGAGAATTATTGGGTTGGGTAAAAACCTTTGCCCACAACTCCTCCAACTACTTATTGAGCTTCTGTAACTCAGTTGTAGCCATCCTATAAGGAGGAATAGACACAGGTGTTGCTTCTGGAACAATATCAATAGAAAATTCCACCTATCGCTTTAGAGGAAAACCTAGAAATTCCTCTAGAAATACATCCCTAAAACCATCCACCATTGGAGGAAATTCCATATGTGAAGTCCCCTGGTCATCCAGATATAGACTAGAAATATGGGTTGTAACTCCTACTAACCCATGATACTCAGGTCCCACTCTACTCGTCTGGACATCCCATTCACCCTTATGAAGAAACGATCTTCCCTCTGGTGACATAAAACTCACCCTACAGTGATAGTAGTCAACAACTGCCTGTAAGGGAACTAACCAGTCCATTCCAAGAAGGACATTATATCATGTCATCTCTAAGACATAGATGTCCCACAAGAAGTGACACCCACCAACCTCTATAGGGAACTCCTTTCACTAATGTACACTAGCCGTTCTAGTCCCTAATAGAGTGTCTAACGTCCAGATATCAGCATAAGAAAAGATACAGATCCCAAGGATTTCCATAACATCTACAGATATAAAGTTATGGGAATCCCCTGTATCGAAAATAGAAGAAGCTAAAATTGAGGAAACTAGGATCGTACCTCGAACTATAGAGGGTCCAGGATCCTACTCCTGCTGGGTCTACTCCACTAAAAAAGTATGACCAGAACTACGGCCTTGTGACCCTACCTGACCACTCTGAGCTGATCCACCCTATTGTCACTGAAATCCTGGTGACTAGATACCATGGCCATGACCTCTACCTCGTCCTGAACAACCATAAGAACTCCAGTTCCTTTCGTGATAATAAATTGGTGGTGCTGCTCCCGAATGAGGAGTCATATAAGAACTCATGTCATCGGCTACTGGTTAGAAGATCTGACAGAAGCACTGAATATGACCCATATTTCCTTGTGATCGGCACTCCACTAGGCCTCTCGGTCAATGTGGCCTCGTATTATTGCTATTCCCACACTCGTAGCACATTACTTGGCTAACAGAAGAAGTCTCCCGTCTCCTCAGATCTCCATACAAAGACTCCCTATGGCGCTTCCTACTGTCAGTAGGAGGGATACCAACTTCGGATGTTGAGCCTCCCTGGCTCACAAATCCATAATCCATCAAGTTTTGCACCATGATTAGCACCTGGTTGACTATAGAAGTGATGGAAGTCAACCTAAAGATATTCACCTATGATCGGATGTCATGCCTCAGACCATCCTCAAACTTCCTTGCTAGGAATAACTCATCACCTCATGAAATATGCATGAAGTGATTCAACTCAGTGAATAAAGAAGAATACTCCATAACAGAAAGAGTACCCTACTCTAGAATTATAAACTCTTGGGCTTGATCGGCCCTCAAAGTCTCCAGATAGAAGTAATCATAGAAGGCATGCTAGAACTCACCCCAGGCCATAACCTGCTGGAATCTCACCTATGAGATCACATCCCACCATCTCTTAGAGTAATCCTTGAGAATATACATAGAGAGCTTGACCCTCCTCTCCAGAGGTGTCTCCAGGTGCTCTAAGACTGAAATCATGGATTATAACCATGAATCTACAAGCTAAGGTCCTCCTTCCCTTGTGAAGGTGGGAGGATGCTACTGCTGGAAAACTCATGTCAGCTCTGCCATATATGGGGTAGGATGTGGTACTCTGTGGAAGTCCTGGACGAACCTCATAAAGCCCTCTCGGAACTATGCATCAACACCTGTGTCTGGAATGATGGCTGGTACCAAGACTGGCACAACTGGTGGATCTGCTGGAAGTCCCTAATCATCCATGTCTGGTGTCTGATCATTGCCTTTCAACTGGTGTAAAACCAAAGGAAGTCTTGGTGGTATGACTCTGCAAGGTCAAACGCACACCTTTGATCAATATTATCAAGGACTAAAAACTGGAAGTTTAAGAAGGGAATAGAAGAAATAAAGCATTCAAGTTTTCCAAAACATGGATACATGGTGTGTATAATGCCTACACGGTGTGTTCCCTTAAGCCTTCACATGGGCATGTACTTTGGTTAAAACTGGTTGTGTAACACCCCATACACATGGCATGTTTCCCTAACACGTGGCGTGTACTTGAATCCTCTTCCCCTTCCCAATTTATTTTACACAGCTAATCCACACTGTTCCCCTAGAACAAGACTACACAGCGTGTTAATTCCAGGAACGGCGTGTACTAGATGAACTTCACCAGCCTGTCTTGTTAGTCACACACCCAGTTACATGGCTTACTCTACACGGCGTGTACTAGATGAAATTCACCATCCTATGTTGTTAGTCACACGGCAGGTTACACGGCTCACTCTACACGGTGTGTTCTAGATGGACACTGTAACACCCGAGATTTTTATGAGTAATATTTTGTTTTTATGTTATATATATATCATCAAAGGAATCTTTCACTACACACTATCTTGACTTACTTTACATGCAATCGCGACCTTCCTCGATAGCTTGCGTTGTACGCAATACCGAGTTTCACTAAACAACGATATGCTATTAAAATATTATTAAAACTAGCCGTTATGAATAGTAATAACCACTTTTTGAAATTTTATAAATTTTAATTTTCAAAATGGACTTCATTTTTGGATTCGGAATACCGAAATTAGCCTAGGGTCAAATTTTGATATTTTTTTGAAAACTTTCAATTTTTGATGAATAGTGAAACCACTAAGTGGTAGGTTAAAAACTGAATTTTGCATAAAACTTAATTTTACCGCTTCTATGAATGGAATTTCGAAAATCCGACAGACACGGTTGATATCAGTAAGTAAAATGTGGTTCAATGAGATAAAAATAATTTTTTGTGAATAGTAACTTTTTACTTTTTTTTACCGCGGTTAATAGTAAATAGGGTAACTAAGGGTAAATATGATATTACTATTACCCTAACACATGTCCTAATTCTATTGGATAAGTGTAATTCGACCAAAAACAACCTTATGAATATAATATGACCATTTAGGTCCACTTGGATTAGATTATGACATTTAATATTATTTTATTTAATGAATAGTTAAAATAGTTAAAATCAAAGTTTAATAACTAAAACATTTTTAATATGGGGTTATACATAAGATAAATTCGACTATAAATATTAATTAGAAATATAAAAAGATTTCCTACATAATGATATTTTATTTATAATTTTTAGACTTTAAATAAATTAATTTATTTATGACACAACGATGATGCAGTAATTACCCTTTTAAGGAAATGTTAACATAATTGATGTTATAAATGCTCAAATAAATGTAATTTGAGACTTTTAATGAATTACACTAATTTTCTAGGTTACTATGATATATTAGTGTTGATTTAATCAACTTGGTTCGAACATATAATTCTGTTATGACTTTCACAAAAATCATATATCAAATAGTGTCAAAATTGACACAAAATAGTTTTTAAATAAAATATTATATTATTAATTGTAATTTTATTCCTAAAAATCTAAGGTTCGGCCAAATGACTTAGATAAGGATATATATATTAATAATAAACAACTTGGGGTTCTTTTGGCATGTTATAGTAAGTGTATTAACCATATAGTGTAAGAAAACAAAAAGTCACGGTAAAAGTTAAATTATTTAACTTAGAGTTAAATCTAATTGATAAGGTTAAAATAATAACCTAAACTTGTCTAAATCCTATTGGTTGATAGGATTTCGACCCATCCCCACTTTAACTTTGAAATAAGACCCTTTGGAACCATTATAAACTGATTTTGTCTTTAATATAAAATAATATTTTGAGATATTCCTAAGGTGCCCCTCTCCTCCCTTATAAAAGGGCACCTCCTCCCCCTCCTCCTCACACCAATTTGAGCACTCAAGATCGGCCAACCCCTGCCAAAATCCCTTCTCCACTTCCCTATAATAATCCTAGAGGTCCTGGTCTTCTTAAAAGACCAATCTTAGTTCCCTAAGTGGAGGATTCAAAGAGGCATTTCAAAGAAGAGGAGCTTCGGACACGTACAAAGCAAATCGGACCTAAGGTAAGGGAAATATCACAATCCCACTTTTATCTGAGATTGTTTTTACTTTGGTAATTACTGGGGTGTATTTTATCATCCACATCCATGTTCCCTCAATATGTAATATTATTTACATCCTTCTACAATAGTTTATATCCAATTTTACCCTTCGGTAAGTTTTTTGTAAAAGATATGAAAGGAATCTTTTGTCGTTTTTCATACGAGGTACTTTTTGACTTTTTCGACAAAAGTACAAAGAATGTTTTATTTAACTTATACGGAATGAATGGATTTTTAAAACATTATTTCCAAGAATCTTCCTTTAAAAGTTTTCAAGTTTATTTTTAATCAACTTCTTTTAGTTTATAATTGTATGACATATTAAGAAAGGAAAAGTGTTTTTGAAGAAGAAAGGATATTTTCCTCAAGAATTCATTTCAAGTGTTTTATCAAAATTATTTTCCATCTAAGATAATATAGGGTTCTGTTTTTATCCCTATTATTACATTGATTTGATTATGTTGTGATGGAAGTATTTTTATGAATTCCTTTATCTTATATGAATTGTTTTATGATGTCATGTTGTTTAAGAATCCCATTTTTATTACATGGGTTGTGAAATGATGTATGATTTATGATTTTGGGGAACACATAAGAATGGTATAATTATGAGATGGGTGGGACCTATATCTCCCTCCAATGCATTGGGTAAAGATTTATATCTCATGAGATAGACATGGCTGGAACGGAATGTTATTTTGGTTCAGTGATACAGGACTGAAACGAGGAGTGAACTCGGTTCAGAAATGGACTTTGTCCGCTAAGATGGTCTTGGCAATGAGTCATGACTAACAAGAAATGATTTTCCATTATTATGTGTGCATGCCACAAAGTTTCAAGTTTTATGTTATGATTATGGGGATCTCATTTTCACTTCTATGATTTATTCCATGTTAAGATATTATGATCTCTTTTACAGGTTATGATTTTCAAAAAGATATGATATGATTTTTATTTCCTTTATTTGCCCTTGCTGAGCATTTGAGCTCACCCTTTTTTGTATGTTTTCTTTTCCCCAGGTCAGGAAGATGGATATTAAGTAGAATATGCTAAAAGGGACCCTAGATATGATGAAATAAATGGGAGACACTATAGAAGATTTATGAACCAGTTGTTTATGTTTCCCAGTTTCTAAAGACACTATACCTATACGGTCCTTTGTGGTTTTGTCGTATGTTGTAATAAGTGTTCTTCAATTTTGAAGTATTAACAATGTATGTAAAGTATGGGTCGTTATAGACACAGTGTGTACTTGAAGGATTTCACCGACTCGTGTTGTTCGATAAATGGCCGGATACTCAGGTTACACTACACGGCGTGTTCAAACTTGACACGGCGTGTATAAGCTAGAATTTTTTCATTTTTGTCGTTAGTCACACAGGTGGAAACATGGTCTATGAAACATGTCATGTACATCTGGTACACAGCGTGTCCCACCACAGATTTCCCAACCTCGTGTTTTTTCCCACACAGTCAGTAACACGGTTAGAGACTACACAGCGTGTACATATAGTACACAACATGTACTTAATAAAAATAGTTTCTTCCCAAAAAAAGGACGCAGGGCATGTATTCACCATTACACGCCATGTATTCTGGGTTTTTCTAGACAGTAAGCCTCAGAAATTACTTTGAAACCCATAAAAACACTGAAATGAACATTAAAGTTCAAAATTATGATCTGTGAGGGCCCATAATCTCCACGAATCAAAGCTTGGAATCTTATACATGTCATATATAAGGAAAATAATGAAATTATCCACCAAATTCTGATCCATGAGGCCCAACACCTCAAGAACCGAAGTTTGGCATTCATTCAAACAAAACCTTTCACAATTTATTACCTTATCAAATAGCAGGTATTCTTATCAAAGTATATATTACAACAGTATGCATATCTATTACAACACCTATCACAACAACATGCAATCACTAATGAAACCTAAATGGAATGAAAATAATGCATGACATGTGATATCTAACAAGAGCCTATATGATGCATGATATGGAATACCCTCATCTCATCGGGTTGCAACAAAAATAAAACCACAATAACTTCAATAATAACTGCAAAATATATGTGAATCACCCAATGTAAAATAAAATCAACTGTAAAATTAAAAAACTAGAAAAATTGCGATAAAGAGGTAGGTTGGATTTTCCTTGTACACGGGTTAACTACTCCCAGGAACAGCTTATTACCATGTACTTATTCCTTCTTATCCCTGGCTATAGGCTCCAAACAGTAAGTCAAGAAGAATAAACCACCCTTTGATACCACTTTGTAACGCCCCGGTTCTAGAAGTCGCCCAGAGATTCCCCTTAACCGGTCGGTCACATGGCCTCAAGCGCATTTCCCTAAATGCCAGAGGCTACCATCTAGCAGTGAGGGTCTTAGGTGTGATAGTGGGGAAACTATTCCCTCATTGGTAGAGTAACACAATGGAAGAGAAATAGATAACAATAGAAGAATCAGAAATATTACCATACAAAAATAAACAGAGGAAGACTGAAGAAATAAACAGCTGGAGAAAATATATAATGATGCATGAAACATATGTCTAGGAAAGCAGCCAAAAAATTCACAATGCTAAAATACAGAACTAAACCAAAGTACAATAAAAACAAGTAAATAGCTCCTCAGCATCAAAAGCCTCTGCTTGGTCTCATGCTCTCCAGCTCCAAAGTAGTCAAGTACCTGAAGTAGAAGGGTACTTTACCTTATCGGAACCTTCAATAATATAATCTGTTTGGGCCCAAAAGCATGACCCAAATAGGGTGTGAGACTAAATACAAGTATGCAACCACCAAGAGATCTGTTCCAAACAGTCAGTGAATATATATGGCAGGAAATAAGCAAAATAAAGAGTAAACAAGGAAGTACTCAATATTAAACATTCCTATAGTTTCAAAGCACTCAAATACCACATATCAAGTAAGTAGATAAACTCAAATAGTTAACCCTCTAGAAATTACTCATACTCTAACCCCTCTAGTTCAGCTTTAGTATAGACTCTATGAGGAAGCACTTGCCATCAATTCCCCCTCTAGTCTTGTATCAGTAACTAAAAGGCACTCTGGGGAAGCACTAAATGTCTCATTCCCCCTGTGGCCTGAATTGAGGAACTATAGACACTCTGAGGAAGCACTTAGGTCAATTCCCCATATGTTCTCGCATCGTAATAGTAAACAGACACTCTAGAGAATCCCGTAACGTCCATTCTCCCTATGGTCTACTACATCAGGTTCTCACGACCCTATGTAAATCTATCGAGCACAGCAATGCATAACGGCCAAGGTAAATCTCAAGAACTACTTGACTAAATAGTCTACAGTATAACAACATGTCATAATACAATCACTTCATCCTACAATATTAGGCATGGAAAGAAAAGCAATAGCCTAACAGGAAAAGCTAGACCAAATGGTCATAAATGGTACAAGCATGAGAAAACACATCCATAACATGGTAAACAACCATATTCACAACAATTAACCTCTACTCAATCATTCTAAGCATAGAAGGAATTAATTGGGTCAAAACCCTAAACATGCAATACCCTGATCAAGGGTATTGGGCACTTTGACACATATAACCCAAAGACTATTGATAGAAAGGAACAAACCACCTACCTCGATGTTATATGATCTCTATACATGAACCTAATGCCTTGAATAACCCAATAACACCATTTATATACAAAAACACTAAAAACACACAACCGAGGATAACTTGTGAATGAGGATAAATCAAGAAATGAAGCTATAGAAGAAGGAAGAGCTTACCGTGGAAATCCCAACGCAATCGATGGTGGTCAAATTTAAGAAAGGATGCTCAATTGGGGGATTAGGAAAATATCGGCATCGTATGGATACTCTTGGTCAAAGAAGGTGAAGAATAAGGTGCTTCTTCTAATTAGACGCGGCCCCGGTCCATTTAATGAAAAAAAGAAAGTATGCGGCGTGTACTTTAGAAGTACATGGTATGTACTTGCCCTTACCAGACCCCAAATTAGGCGGTCTCTAGGTCACCATACATGGCAGTGTGTGTGGTCGTTACACATCCACAACACGGCTACCCACGGTAAACGAGTACACAGTGTGTACTTACAAAGTACACAGTGTGTATTTAAGAAATTTCCAGAAACTCCTCTTTTTCTCAAAAACACCAGAAAAGGGAAAACATACATAAAGAGAAGACCCAGATTCTTACAACTATATTTAGTAATGGGAATCAACACTATTGATATTATTCATCCAAAATAATAAACTAATGAATATAATAATCAAAAAACACCCCTCTCTTCCATTATAAATACCACCCATTATCTTCACATATTCTATGCTTTGAATCTTGTCTAATTTTTTCCAATAATCTTACCAAGTGTATACCCCACATCCATGATCCTTTTATCTCAAAAAAATACCAAACATAATTTAACTAAAGAGGTTCTCAATGAGAATAAGTTCAAGAGGTAAAATCCTCTTTCATTTTTTTTAATCTATTTTCAATTTCTTTTCTTTTCTTATCCTATCCTTTTATACTTATACCAAAGTGGCGTGATAACTCTATTAAATTTTATATACCAGAATTTGATTTTTTTTAATGGAATAATCCATCATAAAATCTCTCACATCTTTCTTTTATTCAAAAATTGAAAACAACATCGTGATGTGTCGATTTACCCCCATCGTGGACAATGCGTTTTCATTTCCATTACCGCCATCAAGGCTTGTCATAAAACCATTGTTATGGTTAGATATGATTTTACTATACCTATTATAAGTTATATAATGTTTTTGAACCTATATATAAGCAAGATATTGAATAAAATGATTAAGTTCTTGAAGGTTGTAAAAACCACCAAAATTAATTAAATCGTCTTCATTAACTTTTTATATAATGAATCATCCACATAATATATAAAAATGATATATAAGGACAATTAAATTTTTTTAAGTTCATTAATCATATATAATTTCTATTCTGGATAATAACTCTCATTTTACATGAACTTTTATACTTGTATACAAGCAAACACGTCATGAAAACCAAGAAAACAAACACTCCCAAAATGAAGAAACTAAACTCTATAACTCCTCAAAATGGCCATAAAATAAATTAATAAAATTATAGTAAATAAAATACATGTAAAATATTTTTTGGATTTAGTAATTAATGAATCTAATTTTATAATCTATCATATTTAAGTGAAGTAAAGATTCAGACGTAAGGTAAGGGGGTTCTCGATCCCAACTCCTTTTCTTTGGGATATCCATTTTCCATGCCAAATTTCAGAGTGGATATTTTGTTAATATTCCTAAAAAAATCCATTGTATTTTCATTTTATTTTATTGGATATACATGTTTTGAATCTGATTTTATGAGAAAAAAAAGAGTTTCCCAAAGTTTCCTTCTTTCTGAAACACATTTTAGCTTCTCTCGAGTTACTTATTCTTTACTCAAGAATGAGGAATCTTATACCAAATATGTTTTCCATATTCTTTTTAGAACCCCGTGTTTATTCATGATTGATGAGAGCCTTATCAATCCCATTACTTTACAAGGTATACTTCATGAATTTGATTAATATATGTTCTATGTGGCATGCATGTGTATATAAATGTTATCACGTGATAGGTGTGCCTGAAATTATATAGTGATACAATGCATTGGGTAATGTGATGTATCTCATAAGATAATGTGAAATATCAGTGAAAATGATGATACCATTGTTCACAATTATGATTTTATGATTATTCACATATTTTATACATGAACATGATACTAGCTTTGACCACAACTATGTGTGGTTTTGACCACTAAGACATTATGCTTCATTTTTATGCATTTCCATATTCCATGTTTTTATCTAATGCTTTGTATAATAATCATGATGATTATACTATGATTACATTATGATGATGATGATTGTGCTGAACCATGTAACATTGATTCATGTCCTTATCTATCCTCTTACTGGGCTTTTAGCCCACCCCTTTCATTGATGTATATCCTTTGGTGAATACCTGTATTAAGGAGAATGTGAAGGCCACTAAGAAACTATTGAACATGAAATTAAATATTTTTTATGTTTTATTATATAAAGGTTATATATGACCCTAGTTTTTTCAAGACACTAAACTATTTCATCCTGGATTTGTTATAATATTATGTTATTTATCTTTAAAATTATTGAATATTCATGTAAAAAAATTAGGGTCTCTATATAAATAATACCACTTTAACATGTTATATCATGAGTAATTAATAATTCTTGGTATTTAAATTTAAATTTTAATAATTTCATTCAAGGGTATTTTACTTGAAAATTACCAAGTGGTAATGAATTTCATAACTCTATTTATTTTCATTGGGATATATTACTTTTTCATTGTATTTGATATTCTATGATTATGTGTGTATTGAATTTTGACTAAATTATGTTTTATATCAACTTTTTTATGTGTATTTTAATTTAAAACACATAATCAATTCATTTGTTAATTTTTACTTAAAATTTATTATCTTTTCATGGGTTTATTTCACATTCTCATTTTAATCATGATTGTTTATACTTTGATTTCCATTAAGGTAAATTATTTGATCATTTTTTAATAAAACATTTATTTTTCATCACATATAGTTATTTATGAACTTTTTCAAGTAATATTCCATTTTTCACTCATTGGTACTTAAAATAATTGAGAAATATTTTTAATAAAATGCATCCTCATTTCTCCCTTCGGTCAGAAATCTATTTTCTTCCAAAACTATGTTTTCTAAAAATGTTCTCAAATATGTTTTTAATCTTTTTTAAATGATTTATTAAATAGATGTTTTCCCATATTTTCTTTTAAAAAATGTTTTAATAGGTATATTCAAGTCATTTTCTAAACAATGAATTCTTTTCTTTTACTAAAACAATTAAACAAATATTTTATTTAACATGTATAGAATGAAAATAATTTCTATATTTCATGAACACTAAAATGTTTTAAATGTTCATTTATATGATTCAAATATTGTTTTATAATAAAAAATATTTTTGAAATGTTTTTTAAATATTTATATTTAAAAAGTGATTTTCTAAATTAAAAGGGTATTTTCCCCAATATTGTTTTTAATGATATTTTTATTGTATTTATATTAATAAACAAAAAAACCTTTCATTTTTCATATAATAAATTAGGTATATGTTGTATTGATACCATGATTATTCTCCCTTGTGTGGATTATGATTATTTTTAATTTGGATAGTATTGAAATTTACTTCCTTGATTCATTTTTTTAGTCAATAATATTTCACTTTAATGTTCACTTTCATATGATTATTATACCTAAAAATTCACATAAATATCCATATTACTTATCACAGATATTTTTATTATTTAAAAATTATATCATTTATACATAAAGAGTTGTACAATGAAGGTCATTTTTATATATGGGTAAATATTAATTAATTGGTATTCCTTACTCAATATGGATAATTGATGATAAGGAACATTATTTATGTGTTAAATCAGTTATTTGATATATGAGGGTTGCTTTATAAATTCATGATATGGGTGGGCTTAGTTATAGATATATTCTTAATGCATTGGTAGTCTCATGGGATGAATTAGTTGGCAAGACATAGTTAAATTGGTTTCTACACATTAGTTTTAAACTATTGTGAGGATAGATATTGACGATAGAGGTGTAATTTTCCTAAGAAACATGACATATAATAAATAATTATTTCATTTATTATGAATTAAATTATTATTATCCATGATATTTTCATAATTAAATTATATTTGGATGCATTTTATTATCAGTTATTAATTAAATGACATGTATTTTTAGATATTCACCTTTAAATATTGATTATGGATTATTCAATTATAATAGTAATGTTATTGATTAAATGGAATGTGTTTTAATTTTTTTAACCTTTCCATATTAATTACTATCCATGATATTTTTTCATTGATATTATATCTAAATGGAATTCCTTCTCAGTTTATTGATTACATGGAATGTGTGTTCAGTTATTTTCATTTCCATAGTGATTATTCTTATTGATTCAAGATCGCTTTGGTTGTACTTAACCCTTACGGAGATTTTGATATCACCATTATTTTGTTTCCTTTCCCAGAAATCTATCAAGTGCACCATGAAACATATACAAGGATATGCTATAGGGAATAATGATATTCACAAAAATAATTCTACTAGAATTTTTATATTTAAATGTAATATGGGAATCATGTATATTTATAGTTTACCAAGACTACTAAAATATATAGTAGAAACCCTATGATTTAGATTAAGGTTAATATTGATTAGGTAACATAACCCTATTATTCCCTTTGAGGATAAGTGTAGAAGAACATCCTAATGTTTTGGTAAGGAATAGATTATGTGGTTTTTCCTTAAAATACATCATTTTATAGATACTACAATTAGACGTGGTTCTGGAATAGATATAGCTTGGGGTAATAACTCTAAAAAGGGCACATTGGAATTCATCTGATCATCACATGGTGCATGAAAATGGGGATTACTATGAACCTACATTAACACTCTTGAGGGATATGATTTTGATAATTCACTTTTTATTTACAAACAATTATGAATGATTTGAATATATGATGACATTCAAGGACCAAGGTTAAATATAAGGTGTATTACATTCAAGATATGGTGTCTCAATAGAACAATAAAATGTTTTATGTGTAAAAAATAAGGTCATAATAATTGATTGTTGAGGGAAAATGAAGAGTATGATGAAAGGAAATAAATATCACCCTACAGATCCATTAATAGTTTTTTGTCTTAAATGTGGAGAATATAGGCATTATATGAGTCAATTACCTATTCTAAAGGTCAACCATAAATGAATTAAGGACCTATGGTGAAATAAAATAGATGAATTAGTTATATATTGTGATACAAAAATTAAATTTTGGAAGTATTTTTTCAATGGTATTTTGGTTATAAGAATTATGAAACACCGAATGATTGTGTTATTTTTTACAAGCATATATTTCTTTGTTAACTTAATAGTTATGAATACTATCATGGGATTATGAGTTTATGTTTGATCATAATTTCCAATTGTTTTATTCCCATTTTATAATTTTTTGTGGTAGGAATATAATAGGATAAATGATATTTTAGGAGAAATTTATGGAATTCATATGTTTTAGTGGAAATTTTATTTGAGGTATAATGACTTTCCATTGAATAAAAATGATTATAATGTTATTTATAGCCTTTAGGTTTAATATAATGATTAATGACATTGTAATAATAGTCAAGTAAGATATATAGATTTTTTGGAAAAAAAATATAAATTTTATTGAAAACCATATTAGAAAGGTTATTTAATGATTAATTTTATTTTAAAGATTTCCATCATATTTTTTTGGTAATTTCATAATAGTTATATTAATATAGTTTTAGAAAAGGGACAACCAGCATGATGGGTGACATCTCATCATATCTAGTAAGGTCAGAGTCTTTGAACCCATGACTGAAGCAAGATAATGATGTAGGGCCTACCATTAGGCTATGTGATGTCCTAGTTAATATGTAATTGTTTTATTTAAATAATTTAAAAATTAAATATTAATAATGAACCATTTGTGTTAAATTTTAGGTTTAGAGATTAATGAATTATATTAGATAACTTCTTCAAGCCATATTAGTTTTGGAAAATAGCTAGAGACAGAAAAAAAAAAGAATTTTAACTCAATTATGGATCTTATGATCTATTAGAAGTGAATTTTAGTACATGAGGAATAAAAATTTCCCTTTTTATATTCATTTCATGGAGTAACATATTAATTGTAAAGTAATCAAATCACAACTAAATGATAAAATTGGTCCTATAAAATAAAAATGTATCAACTAAGTACATTTCATTATATTGTTAGAGAGTAAATTAATTTCTCAACTTTAGGAAAAGGATATTGAAACAAAAAAAAATATGTTCTATTACATTAATATCCAATGAATCATAATATAGTTTAAAGAAACTTATATTTATTATTTTTGGGCCCTTAACATTCAATTGATCATTGTGATCAATGACCTCAATCACTCTCTATAATTATTTTTGATTTTCTTCCATGTCTATATCTTCACTTTCCCCCAATTTTCTCCTACATAGAAATATATTTATATGTTATTCCTTATGACCTTTATAATTCCATTTATATCTTATTATTAGGATGTTTTATTAACTCTTTTTACAATGTTGGTTTTCAACAAATGAATTTTCAATTATCAAACCCTTGATTATCAGGATCAGGTTAAATTATGAGGACCCAATTTGTTTAAGGGGGGAGAATCTAAAACCCGAAAATTATAAAATAAGAACATTGTATTAGATATATTATACAACATTCCACATCTCACATAAATAACCAAGGGAAAATATTTCTATAAATTTAATCTCTTCAATGCTTCCAAAACATGCAATCCTGAGTCGAAATAAACTATAATATTTTATATCATTATCACCTAACCATTAAATTGGTGGGTATGAATATTAATAACTATATTATAAAAATTATGTTTATTTATTTATTATAAATAAAATAGTAATCATTTAAAATAAAATAAAAATATGAAAAATTTTATTTTTTTTAAAAGATGGTTTAGTATCTCTTTGCACACATAAATTAAAATTTATTTTTACCAATTATAGATAATTTATTTAATATAATTTAATTAATTTTTTAAATAATAAAAAAATTATCTTATGATGAATTTTGAGGATTTTTCTATGATGTTTTGTTTTTTGATTAATAGTGAAAAATACTGAATTTTAATTGAAAACTGTCATTTTGTTTAAATTTTTTGTATCGTAAAAAATATATTTTAAATTGTTTTTAAAGTATAATTAGTTAAATTATAAATAAATTAATCCAATTTAGGTCATTTTAATAATTTTTATGTTTAATTTTAATATAATAACTTTGTAAACATTAAAACATTTTCTCATTAAAAACTAGTTTTCTTATCCTGTCTGCAAGATTAATTTTAAATTATATTTTTCAACATAAAAGAATTTAATTTATAAAAATAAATTCCATATTTTAAATAATCAAAACTTTTATTATCTAATAATTTAATCTTAATTTTTTACCAAAATGAATAGTGAAAACATTAAAAATTATTTACCGTGGATAAGGTAATAATGGATTTACTGAGGGTTAAACTAAAATAAGAAGGGATAAAATAACCTAAAACTTGTATAAAATATATTTTATGGAAATATTTACACCTTATAATGTATTAGTCTCTATAATACTCAATTTATAACCCTTTTTTCATGTGAAAATGTGGGTATGGATTTTTCTTTTGAAACATTACAACTATGTCACTCAACTCACCTATAAAAGGCCACCCCCTCTCTTCTCTTCTTAAAACCTTAACATAAATTTAGTTCAGCCATTAACTACAAAAATAAATTCCCAAATTCCATTCCCTCATCCTATGATACTTATTTTTTTCATAGTTCCATCCTAGGAAGTCTTTTGGTACAATCTTATAGAGGATACCTGAATAAGAGGTAACATTCTTCAATGAGCATTTTTATTTTATTTATTCCTCCACCTCTTTATATTATAATTAAAAAAAGTTAATATAATAACATCATTATATAACATATACTTGGAATATTTTATGTTAATGTAATGACATTAAACCATCCCCACTTCCATAAAATTGGTTACGAAATCATCATTCGTGTGTATTGCAGACTACAACCTTGCAAACTAATTTCATTCATTTTTCAATTACTAATTCTCATAGTTGGGTATGATAATGGATATAAAGTATATATCTGAAATTTATAAAATTTTTATACCTATTTATTACTAAAATAATATATATACCTTTTTACTATCCATTTTGCAGGGAATACGATAACATCACTAGAGTGTATGAAGGACTTACACCTCAGGAAGCGATGTGATTCATTTTTCACTAACTCTTCACATAGAATGTGATAAGGATAATATTAATGAAAATATGTTATATACATGATATAATTATGATATTTTTGACATATTTATCATTATGAAAACAAAATATATCATTTTATATTTTTACACTAAAAAATGATAACATAGAACATATACCTGTGGACTACCGCCTTCACGAAGCGATGTGACTCTATTTTTAAAACCACACCACATGGATGACATATATAAAAATATTTAAATAAATAATATTTAATATATTATATTATTATATTTATTCAATTATAATATATTTCTTACCTCTGTTCCATAATAATCATTGAAAAATTGAAACGTTACTCATGCATACGTATGACCTATCGTCTCCATGATTGTAATGTAGTACATTTTTCAATACCATAATTAATGAATAGTTTTAAAAGTAAAATTGGTGTAAAAATATGATAATTATATTAGTATTATTATTATGGATATGATATAACTATATAATATGTGTAAGAACTGGATCTTTCATGAAAAAACACGCAAGAGAAAACAGGGAAATTAACACCCAAAATGAAAATAATGAAAGATTATTGATGAATAAATGATAATGTGATTTAAAAGGATAATATATGGTATTATAAATATTAATATGGTTCTATAATAAGTTAATAATATTTTTAGAACCACTATATAAGAGGCTAAATCATGTTCAACCAAAAGGAAGCATAAGGTAAGGGGTTTAATCTTTGTTTTATTTTATTGATACATATTGTAATGTTATGAACCTAATTTTGTTTATCTAGTGTATATACTTCACATTTTAAATCTTATATCATAATTAATTAATAATTCATGCATTTTTAAGATTCAATTTGAATCATTTCATCTAACCGGATTTGACATGAAAATTACCAAGTGGTAAATAATTTCATAACTCAATTTCTTTTAATTGGGTTATATTACTTCTTCATTGACATTGACATTATATGATTATGAGTGTATTTAATTTTAACTAAATTATGTAGTATATCCAATTTTTTACTTCAATTTATATTTGATACACATAATATATTCATTAGTTAATTCTCACCTCAATGTTAAAATCTTTACAAGGTTTTAGTTGATAATCTCATTTTATCCAAGATTGTTTATACAAGAAATTCCATTGAAGGAAATTATTAGATAATTATTTAGTAAAAAAATAATTTTCTTATACGTATGTTATTAATGATTATTTTCAAGTAATAATACCCTTTTTAACTCTTTATTACTTAAAATAATTGAGAAATGTTTTTTAGGAAAATACTAATTCATTTCTCTCTTTGTTGAGAAATTTATTTTCTTCCAAAACCATGTTTTCTAAAACTATTTTAAAAAATGATTTTATAATTTTAAAAATGATATATTAAATAAATTTTTTCAAATTTTTACATTTAAATAATTTTTTTAAAGGAATATTAATTTCCATTTAAAAAATTATGCATATTTGAATTTTACTAAAAATGTGAAAGCAATATTTGTTTTAACATTTATGGAATGAATTAAATTTCTATCTATCATGACCAATAAAATATTTTAAATATTTAAATATAATTTATAACAATTATTTTTTAATAAAATTATGTTCAAATTTCTTTTTGAACGTTTATTTTTTAAAATTTTAATTTTAACATGAAAATTATATTTTCCCCATGTGTGTTTTTAAAGATATTATAATGGTGTTTCAATTCATCAACAAAAAACCCTTCATTTTAAATATAATAAACTAGGTATATGTTCTATTTATAGAATCATTATTATTAATCTATATGGTTTATGATTATATTCACCAAGGATAGTATTGACATTCACTTCCTTGATTTATTTTGGTAGTCAGTAACTTTCTCTTGAAATGTTCACTTTCCTATGATCAATAGAAATTAAATTTAACCAAAATATCTATATTATTTATCTTAGATATTATGATTTCTTATTCCAAATATAATTTAAACTTATGTTTTTCTAAAATTATATTCATTTATTCATCTGGGGAAATATTAATAAATTTTTATTCTTTACTCAATACAGATAGATGATGATAAGGAACATTATTTATGAATTAAATCAATTATTAAACATATGAGGAGTGATTTGTACATGAATTACATGGGTGAGGAATAGATATATATATATCCCCTTGATTCATCGATGGCCTCATGGGATGAATCAATTGGCAATCCTTAGTTAAATTTTTTTCTACCCATCAGTTTTAAACTGTCTTGATGATAGATCTTAACAGGAGAGGCATCATATGCCTAGGAAACATGAAATCCCATAATTTAGTATTTACTTCATTAAGAATTATTTGTTTATTATCCATTATTTTATCACAGTGATTTTTTATATTGATTCATTTCATTATCATTCATTAATTAAATGCAAAGTGTTTTTAGTTATTCACCTTTCCATATTGATTAGGTCGTATCCAATTATGATAATGATGTTATTTGTTAAATATAATGTGTTTTTAGTTATTTACCTTTCCATATTAATTATTATATATTATATTTTTAAATTGATATTATCTCTAGTTTCAATTAAATCTTAGTTTATTGATTAGATTTCATGTGTGTTTAGTTATTTACCTTTCTATATTGATTATGTGTATTGATTCATAATTTATTCCAATATTCTTAACCCTTACTATGAATTTGATCCTATCCTTATTTTTTTCCTTTCATAGGAATCCATAAAGAGTACAAAAAAATATATTCATGATTTTCTAGAGGGAGTAATTAAATTATTTAAAAAAAATTATGCTGTAATTGGTGTATTAAAATTTAATATTAGAATCATGTATGTATCTAGTTTACCAAGACTACTAAACTATCTAGTCCATTAGTATAAGATCCCATGTATCTTATGAAAATGTATTAAATTAGGAATTTCCTTTGGGATACATTGGATAGGGTCCCAACATTTTGTATCAGATAATTTTTTTTAGAAACCCTAGGAAATAGATTAAGGAAAATATATCCAATGAAACATCACCCAATGATAGAGTTTGAGGATAAGTGTAGAAGAACATTATAAATTTTTTTTAAGGTATATATTGTGTGGTTTTACCTTATAATAAATCCCCATATGAATATTACATGTTTATCTGTTTCTAGAACATATAACCTAGGGGTAATATATCTAAAAATGGAATGTTTATTTTGACCCAATCATTACTAGATGCATGAAAACATGCTTAATACTCACCTGAATTGACACTCATAGGGGTATATTCTTAGGATAATTCACATTTTATTTACAAAACATTATTAAGTATTTGAATATATAATTAAAATGAATGACAAAGGTTAAACCTAATGTGTCTTATATTAAGAAGAAGGTGTCTCAATAGAATGGGAAAATGTTTTATGTGTGAAAAATAAGTAAATATAGGTATAACTTTCCAAGGGAAATTGAAGATTATGATGGATGTAAATAAATATCATCCTAGGGATCCATTTTTATTTTTTCAAATGTGGAGAATCAGGGAATTTTCTGAGTTAATGAACTATTTTAAAGGTTAAAACCTGGACTAAGGAATGAACTGTGTTAAAATAACATTGTTGAATAATTTATAAATTATGTTTCAAGATTTGAATTGAAAAGGTATTTTACCAATTTTATTTCTTATATAATAATTATGAAACATCTAAGTATTGTGTTAAATTTTAGAATTATGTATGTCTTCCTTAACATAAGAGTTATGAATACCATTATGGATTTATGATTTTAAGGTTTGTCATAAGTTCCAAGTATTAAATTCCCCTTTTAAAAATTTCTATGGTAGGAATATAACATGATTTAGAATATCATGGGAGACATTTATAGAAATCATATTTTTAGTGGAAAAGTTATTTGAGGAATAATTACATTACATTTTATAGACCAAATTTTAATTATAATGATAGAAATTAGGGTTAATATGATAATTAATTAAATATTAATAATATTCAAATAATATTATTAGAATTTGTGGGAAAAATATAAATTGTTTTGAAAACAATAGTAAAAAGGGTTATTTAATGATTAATTTTATTTAAAGGATTTACATCATTTTTTTTAAACTTTATATGAATTATGTTAATATTGTTTTCAAAATGGAAAGCCTACATGTTGGGTGACAACCCATAAAATATGGTAAGGTCTTGGTATGTAATTGTTTTCTATTAAAAAATTTGAAAAATAAATATTAATAATGAACCAGTGGTTTTACTTTTGAGGTTTATAGATTAATTTATTGTATTGGATAACTTGTGTTAACCATATCGGTTTTGGAAAATAGTTAAAGACTGATGGAAAGACTTGTCACTCTATTATGGATCTTACGATCTATTAAAAGTTAATTTTAATGATTTATGAATAAGGATTTCACTTTTGTATATTCATTTCTTGGATTAGGGGATGAATTAGAAATTAATTAAATCAAAACCAAAGGATGAAATTTTTCTTATGTAATAAAAAATATATGTTAAGTATATTTTCATATATTCATATAAATTAAAATAATTACTCAACATTAGGAAAATGATATTTAAAGAAAAAATTATCCTAATATATTCATATATGATGAATCATATAGTCTTTTAAATCATCGCAGATTTATTTTTTTGATGCCCTTATCATTTTATTGATCATTCATTTATTTGTGATCAACGACCTCAATCACATTCTATAATTATTTACACTTTTATTAAATCTACATATATTTACTTTCCTAAAATTTTCTCATACATAGAAACCTATTTTTTTATTCCATATGACCTTTTCAACTCCTTTCAATAATATTAAGTGGATTTTTTATTTACTCTTTTTACTATATGGGTTATCAAAAAAATAATTTTCAAATATCAAACCTTTGATTATTGGGATAAAGTTTAAATTGAGAGGACCCAATTTTTTTATATTGGGGAGAATTAAACACCCCAAAATTATAGAATGATAACATTTTATTTGATATAGTATACAAAATGAACCACCAATAATAAACAACCAATGAAATAAATTTAATTAAAGTAAATCTCTTTAATAGCTTGTGAAACACACAACCATGAGTCGAAATGAAATATAATATAATAGATCTATATGACCTATAAATTTAATTATAATGTATAAATAATATTAATTAAATTAAGAAAACCATGGTTATCTATTTATTATAAATAAAATAAGAATCATTAAAAATGAAAAATAAAGTTTTTCTAAAAAAATTATTTTTTTCTAAAAGGAAATTCAATCATACTTTGCAAACATAATTTAAAATTACCTTTTAATAATTTTATAAAATTTATTTGATAAAATTTAAATAATTTTTTTAATCAAATTATAAATTTTATCTTTGGAAAAAAATTAGAATTTTTTTAAAATGATTGATTTTTTGAAGAATTGTGAAAAATACGAAATTTTAATTGATAAATTCCTTTTCGTTTAGATTATTTATAAATTTAAACTATTTTTAAATTGGTTCTAATGTAAAATTAGTTCAATTATACTTAATTTAATTAAATTTAAGTCATTTTTATAATTTTTTATATTTAACTTTTTATATAAAAACATCATAAACTTTGGAAAAATTTCTCTTTAAATAAAATTCTCACCCCGACGGTGGGATTAATTTTAAATTATATTTCTAAACATCTATAAATGGAACATGGAAAAATGTATTAGTTATTTGAATCATATAAATTTATGTTATTTATTAAGGATATATTTGTTTTTTACTAAAATGAATAGTGAAAATAGTAAAAATTATTTACCATAATTAAGGTAAAAATAGATTTACCAGGGGTTAAACTAAAAATATAAGGGATAAAAAGACATAAAAACTTTTATAAAATATATTGGATTATAATATTTAAAAATTATCATGTATAAGGATCTAAAATAATCCATTTTTAACATTTTTTATTTGATAAAAGATGGTATCACTTTTTCTTTTGAAAAATGACAAGTGTGACACTCGCCTCACATATAAATGGACACCCCCTCTCCTCTCTTCTTCGTACCTTCACGCCCTATTGTTTAAAACATTTTCTACCCAAATAACTTCCCAAAATAAATTCCAACACCCTAAAATAATTATTTTTGGCATAATTCCAACCTAGTAAGGCTGTTTCTACAAACCTAAGGATGATACCCAAAGAATATATAAAGTTCTTCAGTGAGCCTTTTTCCTTTATTTCTTCATACATTTCCTTAAATTCATGTTAAAAAATTATGATATAATAACTTTCAGTATATTATATATAATTTTATTTTTTTATATTAGGTTCATGACCTACATCCATACCCACTTCTATCAAATGTGTTATGATATCATCATTCATATATACGGCAGACTACCGCCTCACAAACCGATGTCCTTTATTTTTGCATTACATTCCCTCAAAGTTGGGTATGATGATGTATATAAAGTATATATATTATATTTAAAACATAATTATTCCTCTAGAATTATTATATCATATATACCTTTTTACTTTCCATTTTATAGGGGATAAGATAATGTCACTCGTGTGTACGGTGGACTACCACCTTGGGAAGTGATGTGATTCTTTTTTTACTAACACTTTTCTTGGATTGTTAAAAGGATAAGGTTAATGAATATATGTTATAAAAATGAAATAATTATTATATTAATGACATATTTATCATTTTTAAAATATAATATACCATTTTTTCACCAAAAATGATTATATCGTTCGTATAGGTGTGCATTGTCACCTTCACGGAGTGATATAGCTCTCTTTTCATATATACATCATGTTGATGAAATATATAATTATATTTAAATTGATAATATTCTATATATTATATTATAAAATTTATGTAAATATATAATATTAATTAACTCATTTCGATAATGATCATTGAAAAATGGAAATGTTACTCATGCATATGTATTACCTACCATCTTCATGATTAAAACATAGTCCATTTTTCATAATCATATTTAATTATTTATTTCAAAAGTAAAATTTGTATAAAAGTAAGATAAATTTTTCATTATTATTACTCTATAGATGATATAACTATATAATATGTGTAGGAATCAGATCATTCATGATGAAACACGTATGAAACAAGGCAATTAACACCCAAAACAATGAAAATAAGGAATGATTCTTAATGAACAGGTGATAAAATGTTATAAGAGGATCATATATTTAATTAAAAATATAAATATGTTTCTAGAATAAGTTAAAAAAATTAAAATCACTATACTATAGGTTAAATAACATTCAACCAAAAGGAAGTGTGAGGTAAGGGATTTTGTCTCAATTTGATTTCATTGAGGCATATTGTAATTTTATACACCTAATTTATTTTAAATGTTGTATATATATCCCCTTTGACATGTAATGTAATGATTAATTAATAATTCATATTATTTTATGTTTTAATTTTAATTATTTCATCCAAGAGGATTTTACTTGAATTTTACTAAATGGTAAATAATTTCACTACTCAATTTCATTTCATTGGGTTATATTACTTCTTTATTGTCTTTGATATTCTAAAATTGCATGTGTATTTAATTATGACTAAATTAAGTTGTATATACACTTGTTTTATATGGATTTAAATTTTATACATATAATTAATTCATTGGTTAATTCTCATATCAACATTATGATCTATTCGTGGTTTTATTTCACAATCCCATTTTAATCGGGATTGTTTATACTTGAATTTCCATTGATGGAAATTATTTGACTGTTTTTTAATAAATCCTTTAATTTTTATATCATATAGTTATTAAATAACATTTTCAAGTTATAGTACCATTTTTACACTCTTAGGTACTTACAAAAATTGGGAAATATTTTTAAGAAAATCTGACTTCATTTCTCTTTTTAATCAAAAATCTATTTTCTTCAAAAACCATGTTATCTAAGAAAAACTAAAAATATTTTTTAAAATTTAAAAAATAATTTATTAAATAAATTTTTACCCATTTTATCTATCTAAAAAAATTTGAAATTAGTTATAATTTTATTTTCAAAACAACACTCATTTGGTGTTTACCAAAAAAGTGAATGGATTCTTCATTTTAATATCCATGACATCAATGGAATTTCTAGAAATCATGAACACTAAAATTTTTGAATTATAAATTTATACGTTTCACATATTATTTTCAAATAAAATTATTTTCAATATGTTTTGTGAAATTTTAGTTTTAAAATTTGACTTCCAAAATGAAAGGGATATTTTCCCAAAAAAATGTTTTTCAAGTTATTTTTATTGTATTTGAATTCATAAATGACAAATATAATTAATTTTATATATAATAAAATAGGGATATGTTTTATTAATACCGTCCTTATTCTTCATATGGATGGTTTATAATTATTTTGACCAAGTATAGTATTGAAATTCAATTCCTCAATTCATTTTTGTAGTCAATAACTTTCTCTTGAAATGTTAATTTTCCTATGATCATTAGACATAAAAATTCCCCAAAATATACATATTATTTATCAAGGATAGGTTTATTTTTTAAACCATATATCATTTGTACATAGGATGTTCAGAATTTAATGTCATTTGTCTATCTAGGAAAATATTTAACAATCAGTGTTCTTTACTCAATATAGATATTTAATGATAAATAACAATTTTTATGAATTAAATAAATTATTCAATATATAAGGAATGATTTGGACATGAATGAAATGGGTGGTCCCATTTATAGATATCCCCTCAAAGCGTAGATAGTCTCAGGGGATAATTTATATAGATAACCTGTTTTAAATGGGTTTATGCCCATCAGTTTTAAATTATCTTGGGGATAGATCTTGACGGTAGAGGTATGATGTACCTAGGAAAAATGAAGTCCAATAATTATGTACTTCCTTAATTAAGAATTCAGTTATTTTTACCCATTAGATTTTGAAAATGATATTATCTTTGGATGCATTTCATTATTAGTTATTGATTAAATGGAATGTTTTTTCATTTATTCACCTATCCATATTGAATATGCCTTATCCAATTATGATATTCATGTTATTCCTTAAATGGAATGTGTTTTAAGTTATTTAAATTTCAATATTAATTATTATACATGATTTTTTTTCATTGATATTATCTCAAAATGATATTACTTATCAGTTAATTTATTACATGGAATGTGTGTTTAATTAAATACCTTACCATATTAATTATTCTTGTTAATTCATGAATTATTTTATTTTACTTAACCCTGACTAATAATTTGAGCTCACCATTATTTTTTCTTTTTCCAAGTAATCCATTATGCATACTATGAAAGATATTCAAGAATATCCTATATGGTATAATGATATTCTCAAAAAAAATTGTAATTTGTGTATTCAAATATAATATGGTATTGATGTATTTATCATTTTTACCAAGACTACTAAACTATTAGGTACTTTGGGATGTGATTCCATATATATTATTCCAATTTATTAAATAAGGAACCTAAATTTGGCTACTAGGAACAGGGTCTCTAAAATGTGGCTACAATGCAAAGAGGAACTCAATTAATGTGGATGGTAATAATGTTGTAGGATCTTAAATTTGTATTGAATTTTCCATCACTAATTAGGTGTGATGATCAAACTATTATCAATTTTTTAAGTAATTTGGTTTGTCACCCATGATATTTGAATAATTATATAAAGTTTCAGTTTATAAAAGATCTTATGGAGAGATATGAAGTAAATTTAGAATTTGTTCCTATAAAGGAAAAAAATTGTAGATGTGTTCACCAAGGCATTGAAAAAGGATTAATTTCATAATATTATGTTAGAATTGTGATTTTAACCTTTCCCCTCTCAAGGACATGGTATAGTGTATATGTCTCCATTCTTATCATGTATTTTGATATTATTGTCAAATGGGAAAAAATAATATAAATATCTTAATGTTTTAATCCTTTATGTATTTATAATGGGGAAAAATTGTTTTTAGTATATCCATTAATTGTTTTACATTTTGGGGGAGTAATATCTTAGGGGTAGGTGAATATATTTTGAGAGTATTTTTAAAAGGGGTGTGTTTTGAATTAAACATTTTGAATTTGTGATGTATTTTAATAGTCTTTTTGAAGTGATTAAATGATTTTTTTTTCTTTAATAGGTAATGTGGATAGATTTTTAAAATTTAGGATAGATTATATGTGATTATATAGTATTGATTGAATAGGAATTGATCCATTCATATATAACTATTCATGTGGTATCCTTTATTTGTGTATAATAAATAGGATTAGGTTTATAAAAATTATGAATGAAAACCACTATTTAGGTACAACATAACAACAATAATCAATGTTATTAATCCTTATATTAAGTAAATTGATGTGATATTAGAATTATTAGATAATGACTCATTTTAATGTGGATTGATTTTGGTAGTTATTTATGTTCCTTTCTCACCAAAAAATCCAAAGGGTGGAGATTTTTGGGCCCAATAGATTTTTGGAAGTTTTCTGAATTATTTGAGATATTATTGAAGACTTTATATGATTATTTTTTTCTATGATATTTGAGAAGTTTCTATAGAAACTTATTATTATCTTGAGAAGAATTTTTGGAGAAGTTTTGGAGAATTTTGATGTATATATGGTCAATTATGTTCTATTTTGCCATAAATCTATAAATCTTGTTAAAAAAAGTGATGTTTGGTTATTAATTTGGGGTTAATTTTATTTAAAAATATAGAATGAATGATGTTGTTTGGAATTAGTATGAAATAGTATAAAATTAATTTGGTTTCATTTTTAGGTAAATGTGATGAATTTGTAATTCAGTTAATAAAATGTATAACTCAATATAAAAATGTGAACATAATTCGTATATGAGTTATGATCATCTAGTCCAATTGAGTAGAAAAAATTGAAAAATAATGACCTCTGTAAAAATCATTCCAAATATATATATTCTTGGAACCATGAATCCATGAGTATCGTTTATTGTCTATATAAATATAACATTCACCTTCTTAAGGATGATTATGTCTTGTATAATAGTTATCTAAGTTTTTATAAACAATCTCAATATCTTTGTAAACATCACTACTCAATATAATCAAGAATAATAAAACCATAAGGATCATTTAGAGATGTGTAGGTAAGATTTCCTATACCATAAGGATGATTTGGTTCTTTTTAAGGTTCAACCCATGGTGAATTTTTTAGATTCTGTTATATGAAAATTAATGTTTTTTAAAATTATATATTTTTTAAAATAATAACTAATATGATTCAAAAGAAAAAATTTCAAATATTAAACATCACAATATGAAATTTTTTATTCAAGAAATGGGATAAGAAGTTTTTCATGACATATATGGTAGTTATATCAAAGGATAAGAATTACTTACTATTATAACTACTTGTTCATATCGAAACAAGTACCATGACACCACAGTGATATTAACCAACTATTAATATAAAAAATAGAATTTATAGAGACTTTTCCACCATAAAAAATAAACCAATGATTGCAGAGATATTATTTATGAATACCTGAAAAAATGGTTCATAGAGTATATTTTTTTGAAAGAGTAAAATTCCAATAATGGTGGTAGGTTTAAAGGAAAAATTCCATGATAGTTCTACATATCATCTTATGGATATGAGTAATTATGAAGAGAATCGGTGAGATTACCTTTGAATTTCAAATATCTATAACTTTTTTATTTCATGAGGAATATTGAAAGAGGAAGGAAAATATATGGAATATTATTCATGTGATTCTATGAATAAATATTCGAATAAGATGAAAAAGTGGTGTGTTTTGTGTGAACTGTAAAATGAAACCTATAGAATATTATCGATAGTATTTTGATGAAGTTTAATCCCAAATATTATGAATTTCACATAATTGAGAGAGATAGAGATGTAAAATAAGTTGTTTTTTCTTTATATTTCGATGGATCACATTCATGAATAAGATGGAGATAGTGTAGGTTTCATGAAGATTTATACATACATGTTGAAGTGAGGTATTACTGTTGTGAATGAATAAAAGAAGAAGAAGTATTGAACATACTTAATAAATTAACAATAATCTTTTGGTGGAATTCATATTAGTTGTTAACAACATTTAATATCATTTTAAAGTGTGGGATTAAATTATGTGTGGGATAAACCGATGCATAGTTGGGAGATGTGAAAATAAAAGTTTAAAGGATATACCCTTATCTCTAATGTCTTAAAAATATTTGCGTTAATAGTATGATTTCATAGGAATTCATATCTAACCATTTACATGATTTATCATATTGATGGGGGAATCATGTAACTCGTTATACTACATATATTGGTGTCTTTTTTGGAGTGTTTTTGAACAACAAACATCCCTCATCTTAAAATTTGGTGAAAGTTATTTCAAAATAAATATAAAAATATAAAGATAAATAATTCCACACCCCTCAGGTATATCCCAATGATCTTGTAGGTTGTTTTATAATAGATTTACACAAAATTCCCATGAGGATTACTGATTATTTTAATAGTTAGATTATATTTTTCCAACACCTTAAGATATTCTTGTTCAGACCTTAACCCCAGAATTCTATATCCCATAACCATTTGTAGAGAATTCACATATATAGAGAGTGGGAATTCCTATACTCGATGTTTACATTTTCTATTGTGTGATTCTCCATTAATTATCAAATTCATTTTATGTGTTCCTATGACTGCTAAATTTATATGAGGTATATGGTCCTACATGAAGGGGTTAGGAAAACATCTTTATTTTATGACTTTATTAGTTATTATGACCCACTTAATATTGATTTATATTCTCTTATGGATATGTTTTTTCCCATGGGCCCCCTAATTTAAAAAAATTATTTATTAAAACATATCCATTTAGTAATTTTTATTTATTATTTATTTTTAATATCCTTTGTGATATTTTCAATTTAATGTTTTTATTTATTGACAACATGTTTTGGTTGTCAATTTTTTTATAATAGGTGAGAAATATTTACTAAAGATGAATAAATTTATAAAGTTTTAAATATTCCTTAACATTGTTAAATAAAATTATAAAAAACTAAGATGATGTTATGTTGTTTATTCAATGATTCCGATATCATGAATAATCACATGATATAGACTGATGTTTGTACAATTTTGATGCAATGGGATATTTTTAGACTATTTCACTAGATAAAAAAATTCTGATCATTAGAGAAACAAAATTTAGAATATTTGACAAAGAAATTATTAAAAAGAGGGAAGTAAAAAAATGGTTGAGTTTTTGTAAGTGGAGGGTTGGTAAAATATTCCATCGAATTAACAAGACACAAATTATCAAAGAAACCTGATTTAATGAACATTGTAAAAAAATTTCTAAATTCAAGTAGTTGAAGGAACAATTACGAAGGAAAGATGTGTGTTTTTTATGTGTTTTGGGGGGTTTTAAAATAATAATGAAATAAAAATGGGGAGGGATCCATGAAATTATAAGTTAGATTTATATTTTTTATGTTAATTCATAGGAGGAAATCAAAAATGAAAATTCCATGTTGTTCAAGGATGAATAATGATGCATGTGACAAAAGTCCTTAGAAGCTAAAATAATGTAGTAAACCAAATTCAAAGGTAGCTAACATTTTCTTGATAAGAAAACTATATGTAATTCTAATTTATGAACTGAACTAATAAAGGAATTCCATGGGATCATATCCATTTGAAAAACAATAGAGTGGTAAACATTTTACAAGTACCCCCAAAAAACTCACCAAAAAGCACACATCTTTTATAAAACCCCCAAAAAATCAGCAAAAAACTGATACACCTAAAAAACATATGCATCTAAAAAACTGATTCACCAGATGTAGAATCTTTTTTGAAGTAATTGAACAAAAAATTAAATCAGATGAAGAAAAAGTCTATAAGTAATATTTTTCATCAAATAGATAAGGTTCCATTAGATGGAATGTTCTTAATGTTTTCATTACAAAAATAAATGTCACGTGAAGTTTTTCTATAAAAATTTGTAAAATCCTAAAACATGGTGATTTGGAATTTATTCATTTAGTTTTTATTATTATTTAACTAAGTTTTAGAATTATTTTGAAAGTTTTTAATTACTATATTATTCATGAAGATTCAATAATACTATATAAAAATTTATAAGTGTCTAGTTATTTCACTTAAGTATGTATAATTAAATTTTGAAATCATTTCAGTTAAAAAGAGAAATGTGTTCCCCCCTTTTCCACTTCTATGGAATGTATAAATTGGGGTGAAAAGTGAAATAATACTGAACTATTTTCACCACATATAAAAAATATGAAAAACTATAGTGTTGGTGTCATACTATGTTTCCAACCAATTTAGTTGAATAATAGTGAAACTAAAAATGTTTTGGTTCAGAGAAATTAGATAGAGAACCGAATAGAGAAATCACGCATAATTATTTAGATGAGTTTGAGGTGCATCTGTTTTTATGGAGGATAGATCTCAGGTTAGAATATAATGTGTAATTTCATTTATATGTACCAGACATACTTTCACCAAATAAATAATGTGGGAACCAGACGAAAATTACCAGTTAGATAAAATCAGACATACTTTATGAAGCATAATTTGGGAGAAAATTTCACAAAGTTTCAAATATTTTATAGTGGATCTATTTTTTATGAAAACCCATGTAAACATATATGATTCATCATAATTATACTTATTAAGATATATAATGATTCAAATTTTATTTAGCTCAATAATTTATTCACTTTTTATAATAGTTGATATCAATAGACCCACCAGAGTGTCCACATAAAGGATTTTGGTTATTACACTAAGGTTGATCCTTAAAAATTGTTTATCAATTATTTAATTTATTATCATTGCATTATTTTTCGATTTTTATAAAAATATGATAAGTAAAATTACTCTAACATGTTTCAAGGGTTATATTATAGATGGAATCAAAATTTCTAAAATTTAACCTATAATCCCCCCCCCCATATTAGTGGTTCAAAATACTAGTGGAATTGAATTGGTATTAAATAGAAGGTTACCCATTTCATTTCCTTATCATAAAAAATATCATCATTGTAAACTATATAGGTATTCTTATATTATAGGGAATAAATTATTATTTTTATAAAAATTTAATAATACCCTATCTTCTAGAACTTGGAATATATGTTTTTGATATAACAAAAATTGGGTTTCAACACATTGAGAAAAATGATCCCTTGACTTTTTCTTACAAAAGGAATATTGAGGTTGATGTGAAATATTGAAATTATGTTTGTAGTTCACTGTTATAAAATTTTTTATTAAATGTTATGGGTATAAAAATCACTAAATAATCCTATGATAAACTTGAATGTTTCATGGAGGGAAAAACTAAGGTGAATGAGTTAAAGTAAAAATATGGTAAAGTTGGTTTGAAGAAATCATAATGGTAAATGAAAAAACTATTGATGAATAACTCACCATATTAAATGATTTTTTGTGAAATATTATGTAATTGAGTGATATCTTATAACATTATACCATTGATAAGAATCTCATGAAAAAATTTCCTAATACGTTTATCTCTGAAATATCTACCTTTGAATACAAATATGATTTATCTCATGATGGATTGTATAATATTCTTATTTCTTATGAGGTTATAAAACCTTAGGCATTAAAAAATGAGATCAAGGATGAAATGTATTTGGAATCTTTGTGAAAGTTAAAAATACATGATAATGAGAATTTTGATAATAGTGATTTTAAAGATAAGAAATATAATGAAATGAATGAAAAATTCATGTTTATTATCTCTAAAAATTATCGAAGATGTGGAGGAAATAATTGATGAAAACTCTCACTCTAATTTTTCAAGAGTAAATGAAATGGTAATTTTTATATGAATTTCCAAATGAAGAAACATAGAGAGTATGAAGATCATTCTGGAAAAAAAACCACAGTGAAAAATGTTCAACAAAACTTTTAAGGAATATAATAAATTCATTAGTATGAATAAAATTTCCACTAGAATTATAAGAATCATTCTTAGTAAGAATTTTGAGAATAAATATTCTAATAGTAGTTTATCAGAATTTGAAGAACTGGAAAGGTTTGTAAATTTATTTTCTAAGGTTTATATGAAGGAATATTTCCCAAACATTTAAGGATAAGAAGGTGAGGAATGTTACAGATAATATCATCTAAGATTTAAACTTTTAGCTTGTCTTGATAAAAATAAAAAAACACAAAAAAGTGATCATAATGTTGAAGAATTAATGAGTAAAGGATAATTATGTAAGTGAAGATGTTCTTATATTGTAATATTGTTATATCTAGGGAATAATTATCCTTAAACTAAAAGTTTTTTAATAGATAAATATAATGTAAGATCATAGTAAGAAACTTGCAGCTAAGGAAGATTAATTTTATAAAGCTCAATAGAAACATATAGAGGTTGAATTTATCTTGAAAAAGATCATAAATTTTTTTAACATGTCATCAAAGGTAAATGATGAAATATCTTATGATTCAGAGAAAACTCCTCCCAAGAATTAGGTGGCATCTTTACCCACTAAATATAACAGTTAATTTAATTAATCCAACCAAGCTTGTTTCATAAAAAAATTGGGAAAACATGGGTCAATAAAGGATGTGGAATGTACACCACATTAATGAATTTGGAAAATAACTTTCATAATAATGTCTCTCTATTCTAAAAATAAAAAAAAGCAAAAATATATTACGAATCTCAAAAAAATCTCCTTGAGGAAAGATCATACATCTACAGAAAACAAAGATTCAATTGTTTTTATTAGTGATTTGGAATTTATGGGCACAGATATTATAAATTTTGGTATAAAAACTCTCTTCCAAGAAATATTAATGACTAAAGGGGGGAAATTGGGGAATAAAAATTACTTTCTTAATCCATAAGAAGATGGAAAATATAAATATGAATATTTTATAAAATATCCAATGGAAAAATAATCTTATTGATTGTAGGAAATTTTTTGGAATATTGGCCTAGGTATCAACATTACTAAATAATATATGACAACTCTTTCAGGAAAATTTAATTCTTTAATGAAATAAAAATAATAAGTAAAGAAAAAAATTTAAGAAAGATCATTTGGTGTTGATATAGCTCCAAAAGTGAGAAAATGTAACAACCCATATATTCATGATATTGGTTGTTCCTCACACATGGAAGGTGATGTATGAATCTTACAAAAATATTGAAATTTTTAAGGAGGAGGAGTTACATTTGGTAATGATAGTTTATAAAAAATCATAGGAATTGGAGCTAATGAGATTGAATCTCAAAAACTAAAATCTAAGGATGTTGTATATGTGGATGGGAACAAAAAAAATTCTATGTGTTGGATAAATTCATGATGATGGTAAATAATTTATATTTAGGAAGGATCTGTGTATCATCATAATTTTGGAATATGGAAAAATTATGACCAAGGGAGAGAGAACCATCTAAATTTTTTTCATATTGGATAACATGGTGACTCATGCTACATAAGTGTTGAGGATGAAAAAAATTGTTGAACTAAAGACTTATTCATAAAGGACAAAAATATTTGAGCAATGTTTATAAATTTAATGTTGAAAGAAAATTACCAACACTAAGTAGGAAAGATATATTTCTAAAACTCTTCATAAAGGAGAAATAGTTAGAAGAAATCAAATGAAAGTGGAAATCCAATCAAACAGACCTATTGATATTATACACATTGATCTTTGTGGGTATATAAGACATCATCCAATAATAGTTGATTTGTACATTATAACTTTTAAAAATTATTTAACTTATATTACCAACATTATATTTATTAAGTATAAATTAGAGTCTATAGAGATGTTTAGATATTTTAGAAGGGATATTGTGAGATAAATGGATGTTCACATAATAAATCTAAGAATAGAAAATGGAACGGAGTACAAAATAAATGATTTTGAATCATATTTTAAGAAAAATGGAATCAATAATCAATATATTTCTTTATACATCCTATAAAAAAAGGATTGGCTGGAAGTAAAAAATAATAGTTTAGTGGAAATGGGATGAAGTATGATTGCTGAGTATAAACATTCTTTGTTTTTCTAGAGAGAAGACATTAGTATTAATATTCATGTACAAAATAAATGTTTATTATGATCATAATCCAACATAACTCCTTATTAAATGTGGTATATTAAAATTCCTTCATTAAAATACTTCAAATTATTTGAGAGTCTATGCATAATAATGATAAAAAAATTGTATCATTGGAAATTTGATAAAAACTATAGAAATGAATTTTCATGGGATATCCATCCAATAGAAGAAGTTAAAAATGTATGAACAAACATCTTAAAAAGGTGGACCTGAGATATAAAAATCAAACATAAATTATCTCACAGTCTGAGCTAGAATCGTTTTTAGAGGTTTTATAACGTAATGAATGGGTATAAGCTATGAATGATGAGTTGGGTTATATTGAGAAGAATAAAACCTTGGAACTTTTTCCATGACAAGAAGAAAATAATTTTATAGTGACAATGAGGGTGTTTAGGAAAAATTTCAATGAACATGGAGAAATATATAGAAGTAAATCTTAACTTGTTTATAGTGGTTAATAATAAGTGGAATGTTTGGATTTTGATGAAGCTTTTTATATTGTCATGAGATTAGAAATAATCAAAATGTTCTTGGAAGTTGTTTCACATAAAAATTACAAAAAATTTCAGATTGATGTTATGTCATAATTTATAAATTATGAGATTAAGGAATAATTTTATAGTGAGAAACCTTGTGGGTTCTTAATTAGTAAAGGTAGAACAATGGTGTGTAATCTAAAGAAATGCGAAGACCCTGGCTTATTTTACATAGTAATTACATATCAATATATTAATATTCATTACATTAAAAAATTACATGTTAAAGTGTCATATTAGTTTAGTGTCTTTAGAAACATGGATACATAATCAACTAGTTCATAAGTGAACTACATCATCTCCCATTAAGTTCATCATAGTTAGAACCCTTCTTAGACCTATCAAACATAATATCTTTCATCATAACCTAGAGAAAGGAAACATAAGAAAGTGTGATCTTAGATGCTCAGTAAAGGTAATAAAGAGATATATAATTGATAAAATAAGTATAATATGGTAATAAGGATATGAAAACATGATCATACCATTGTAAAAACCATATAATGCATATCAAATATCATAATCGTTAGTCAAGGTATAACGAGTAGCAGTTAATATGACATGACATAAAAAGAAATCAAAGAACATGATCAATGAGTGAATAACATTGGAATAAGACACAGAATTTTGGAATACACATAATCATAGAAAATAAATTCCATGGTATACAAGTCTTACTAACTGGTTTATCATATTGTAATGGGTTCTCACCCCAATCCATCGTAGTAGTTAAGGTTCACTCCCAAGACCATCATGGTGGAAAAATCCCTTACAGAAATGGTTCTACTCCCCATTCTAGTACTATTTATCTAATAATATATAAATCATTACCCAATGAATTTTACGGAGATACAGGCCCTACCCATCAAATAATTAAAATCATACATATATGTGCCACAATATAATAAAACATTCACCATATCATAACCCATGAAAAGAAATTAGTTTCATAAACATATTTTCATCTTATACATAAACCATTAATAGAAATATTGAGAATGGTATCCTTGTATCATATCCCTATAAAATCATAGGTAACATCAATGGACATCATCATATATGGAAAATTATTTTGAAATATCCTTTAAAACATTTTATGAGGAAAATAGTATTTATAATTTGAAAAAAAAACTTTTTAAAACATAAAACAATTTCAAAATAAATTTCATTATAAATGAACCATGAACATTATAAATTAATATTAAAATCAATTATTTTTCATGATGGATGTGAATTATGTTCATGTAATACACGTTAAAAATATATTCCTTTCACATTTTCGGTAATTAAGTCAAAAGTAACTTGTTTGGAAAATGAAAAGAGGATTCCTTTTAAACTATTTTGTAAAAATTAAAACATGGGGATTATGAAATTAAAAAATCTTTATATAATTTTAAAAAAAATTATAATATATTTAGAAACATGGATATAGAAGATAAGATAATTTTTAATTGAAGATAAAAATATCATCAGTTTTTTCATTAAAAAATATTATGATTTATTGAGTAATTAAAGGAAGAAAAATGAAATGAAAAACAATTATTATAAATAAATAACTAGAGGAGAATAAAATTAATTATTATTATTTAATTTTAGGTTATAATATTTCAACAATGGAATGTAAACCATAAATAATCCCAATAAATGATGAGATTATAACAGAAAACACTTACCACATCAGTTATCTGTTGAATCATAATACCCATGAAATAACGAATATAAAAAATGAAACTTTTAAATATCAATAAAATAATGTGTTTCATGTTATAACATGTAAATTAGGTAGTATATACATATCATATAAGAATATAGGTGCATAATATAACTTATCTCCCAAAGATGGGAATTTGAGGAAAATAATCCCTTACCTTAATTCTCAACTTCCTTCGTACATGTTTGAACCTCCTGTATAATAAATATAGGTAGATTATACATCTATTAAATAAAAATAATCAGATATATCATAGCATATATTATTTAAAAATACACTTTTATCACCCTTTTATTAACAATTCTTTGTTAAAATCGTAGTTTTGGGTAATATTTGCTTTGTTTTTCACGAATGTTATCATTTGATGATTTTGGTCCTATTAAACTAATAATGGTTACATAACCTCATGAATTTTAACCATGATATAAATATAATATATATTTATTATAATTATATATATATTCAACCTAGAATTATATATAAAAAAAATGGATTACATCATTCATGGAGACGGTAGGCCATATATACGCATAAACATTGTTTCAATTTTTTTGATAGATATAACCAAAGGAAGGTAAATAATAATTAATAATTAATATTATATAATATATTTAATAAATCATATCCTTATTAACTTACATATAAATCATTACTGATAAATGAATCACATCACTTCACGGGAAAGTAGTTTGTCGTACACACAATCAACGTTATCATATGTCCCGCATAATGTAAAGTAAAAATGTATTAATTAATTTATATTTAAAAAATATAATTAAATTAAAAATATCATTTATATACATTATATTCATAATCATACCTAATTATGAGAGGTTTTTATGGAAAACTAGTCACATCTGTTTGTGATGCGACAGTCCATCATACACACAATCAATGTTATCGTTTCACATTTTAGGGAAGAAGATATAGATACAGGTTATACCCTTAATATCAAGAAATTTTAATATATTAAATATACTGAGTTTTTATATCATAATGTTATAATAATATTTGAGGTGGTGGAATAAATAAAATAAAAATGGCTCATTGAATAATGTTACCTCGTCTTCGGGTGACCTCATTAGGTTTCCACCAAAAGCCATCCTACAATGGATTTCTGATCAAAATTAGCAATATAGGATGATTTTAGGTAATAGAGGAATTTATTTAGAAATTTATTGGATGAAAAAAATTTGTTTTATTAGTTTAAATAGTATAGGAGAGGAGGTTTCCTCTTATAAGTGGGGTAGAGGACACGCTTGGAATTTTTGAAAAGAAACAATTACACCCATGTTTTTCTCATGAAATAAGGTTAAAAAATAAAAAAAAATCAATACTTAGAAGTTATAAGGTAGATATATGACCATAAAATATAAATTAGACAATTTTTTGTGTCATTTTTTACCCTTATCTTTTTATTTTAACCCCCATGTAAAAATGTTTTTTATTTTAACCGCTATAAATAATTTTTATAGTTTCACTATTCATTATGGTAAAAATTAAGTTGAATATATTATATAATATAAATTAATCTAATTAAAAATATTTATTCTATTTTTCCTAATTCAACCTGTATAAGTGGTAGTTTTTAAATAAAAATTAAACTCATAGTCATGTCGAAAAAATGGTTTTATAAAAGAAAAACATTCAAAAGATGAAAAAAAAATCATGTCAAAATAAAATATGAAATTGATTCAAGTGAAGTAATTTATATTAATTAATAAATAATTGAACTAATATTAATCTTCAAACTAAATTAAAATAAAATGGGACTTTTAAATTCGTTAAATAAAAAGATAGTTTTTAATAAAAATCAATATTTTTCACTATTCATCAAAAAATGAATCTTTTCAGAAAAAAAATAACCCTGGGATAATTTTGATATTATTTTTTTTAAATGGAGTTAATTTTTTAAAATATATTTTCAAGAATTAAAAAAAATTAATTTTATTATTTTCTCACAAAATTTAATGAAAACATATTTTGACAAAATAATATTTTGGAAACATATAAAGACCTTTCTAAAAATTAAATTCTTTTTTATCAATATGATTTCTTTATATAAATCCATTATACATAATATTTAAAAATTATTTATTACTATTAATACCACTAATTTTAATGGTTATCTTATAACGTTCTCATTTTAGTAATAATATTAATAATATATCATGGTTTCTTAAAACTCATCATCACATGTAATGTAAGATAAAATCGATTGTGTATGTAATGAAGTCTACTAAAGAAACTCATTTTTGTTTGTAACACCATATATCTAAGAAATTTACCTTATTAAAATATAATAATTCATAACAAATTAGGTTTTTACAATCAACCACCCTTAAAATAAATTTTCCCTCAAAATCCATCACTTTGCTACAACAATTGAGGATACTTCTACCTCATCACATCCTCAGGTTCTCACATGGATTATTCAAACTGGTGGTTTTTTCACAAAACATTGATTGGGTGTGTGGAATTGTTTTTTAGAACTCTCCCTATATGATCAAAAATTTACATCATCTTCTCCTCATAAGATAGATCCCACTCCATCTACATGAATTTTGAGTTCAGTACATGTGATGGATCAGGTATATACTTCCTTAGAAGACATAGATGGAACACATCATAGATGTGAGAGAGGTTTTGTGCAAATTAAAAACAATAATCTATTGTCCTGATATGATCAATAATTTTTAAAGGTTCAATATACCTAAGGCTCAGTTTCACTTTATTTTTGAATCTCAGAACCTTCTTCCATAGAGAAATTCATAGAAACCCTTTCTCACCAACTTAAAATTCAAAATAAGGTTTATAATTATCAGTATAACTTGTCTATTGAATTTGTGATTCCCTTATTTATTTTGAATATTCCTAACCTTATCTTTCATTTCTTCAACGTATTCTAGTCTAAATGGGTTTTCTTTTTACATCTTCATTCCAATACATAAAATTTATACACGTATATTCATAGATGGATTCATAAGGATCCATCTGAATACTCGAGTGAAAGTTACCACTTTAAGAGAACTCAACTATAGGGAGGTTTTTATGCTAACCACCTTTGAAATCCAAAAAATAATATTGAAAAATATCCTCTATGGTATGAATTTTTCTCTCAGACTGACCATCTGTTTGAGGATGATACATAGTTCTAAAGCATAATTATTTATAGAGATACTACTGAAGACTTCTCTAGAACTTTGAGATAAACCTTGGATATTGATCAGATACAATAGAATGTGGTACTCCATTTAGTCTTACCACTTCCTTATTGTATATTATGAAAAGATGATTAGAAGTTAAGTCTTATCTGATAGTGATGAAATGTGCTGACTTTGTAATGTGATCAACTATAACCCATATAGCATTATTCCCTATAGATGTTTTGAGAGTCCTATGACAAAATCCATGGTGACATTTTTCCATTTCCATTCTACTATGGGTAACTATTTTAACATCCCTTTAGGCTTATTTCTCTAAACCTTAAATTAATGACATTTCAAGCACCAATATACAAACTTAGCAATATGCCTCTTTATTCCATCCCACCAAAAATAATCATTCAAATATATATACATCTTTATCCTTCCAGGATGTACATAGAATTAAGAACTTTTATCTTTTTATAACATATCCTTCAATTCATGAATGGATGGAACACAAACATAGTTCTTGAACCTTATTGTTTCATCTTGATAAAAGTTAAACTGGGAAACATTTCTTACATTCTTTTATAGTTTTTTATCATCCTTATGTAACTCTTTTATCCTCAAATGATATATAGTTGAACACTTATTTGATAAAGATAATATTTCTCCCCTTAATTGGATATTTCATGATCCATATTTTTAAATCCATAAATATTAGATCCTTTATGATCCTCTTTATAGATAAGATAGTATAATCCTTTAAACTCAAAGCTTTGACCACCTTTTTCTCTTTCTTAGGGTGGTAATGTATTGATCATTAATATTCATTAATCAATACTAACCATCTTCTCTAGAACATATTCAACACCTTATATGTGAAAATATAATTTTAAATTTTATGATTGATATATATATATATATCACACTTTTCCCTTTAAATATAATTACTCCATATCATTAATTCAAATATTACTGCATCTAACTTCAAATTATGAGTTGGGTAATTTTTCTTAGGTATCTACAATTTTCATAAATAATACACTATAACCATGTCATTTTTCATGAGAATGCATCCTAATCCCTTTTTGGATATGTCACCAAACATTACAAACCATCCTCCATAGTAGGGTAATGTATGAATAGGTTCACTTACTAATATTATCTTCACATCATTAAAATTTTCCTCACATTCATTTATCCAAAGGAATGTGGTACCCATTTGAGTTAACTTGGTGAGTAGATTATATAGTGGTGAAATTTTTTTCACAAACCATTGATAATATCCCTCTAAACCAAGAAAACTTCAAATATCAGTCACTATGGTTAGTCTGGGTCAATTTCCAATAGCCTCTTTGTTTTATAGGTCTATAGATATTCCCTGTCTTGAGATTATATTAACCAAAATTGAAACTTTTACAGCCAAAATTCACACTTTTTAAATTTTATATACAATTTATCTTTTATCAGGGTGTTTGGTAAAATTATCAAGTGATATTCATGCCCTTACTTTCTCTTTTAATATATAATAATATAGTCTATAAATACTACCACAAACTATTTAAGGTAATCTCTAAATACTATATTCATTAAATAGATGATGATATAGGGTATATTAGTAAGACAAAATGGAATCACTATATTTTCATAGTGTCCATACCTTGTTTGGAATGATGTCTTCAGTATATATTCCTTATTAACCCCCAATTGATGATATACAAAACAAATTTAAATCATGGAAATGTATTGATATTCACACATTGATAAAACAAATATTAAATACAAGGTAGAGGATACATGTTCTTTATTGTGATCTTGTTTAGTTCCCAATAATCAATACATATTTTCATCGATCCATATTTATTTTTGAAAAAAATGATAGGTGAACCCCAAGGTGACATACCTGGATGAATGAATAACTTTTCAAGATTATCCAAAATTTTATTCTTCAATTTATTCAACTCAATAAGTTAAATTATATATATAGTCTTCAAAATAGTTGAGGTACCAGGTATGAGTTCTACTGAGAATTAAACTTCATTATTTGGTGGAATACTTGTCAATTCTTCTAGAAAGACAACAAAAAACATTCACATGATATGAATATCATTGATTTTAATTTTCTCCAAGAACATTTGAGATATATATCCCATTTTTTATAGGAATCAAGACCCATACATTGGATGTGATTTCCATTGGAAGTTCAGATTTATCATCACTCTGGTAGATGATTGAATGATTTTTTAGAATATCAAACATGTATTACCTTACTCATCAATTAAAGTGGGATTTTTTTAGTTAAATCCATTACATTCATAAGATAACATCAAATTAGACCATAGGTAGAATAATAAGATTTTCGAGAAACACATTCCCACAAAATTTAACTAAGTAATAATCATAGATGTGAGATGTGATCATCATACCATTATGGGTTTTCAGTACTAATTCAATATCTAATCATTGAGGTATAAATTGTATCCCTATATAAAATTATTAGAAGAAAAAAATAATGGTTTGATCTAGAATCAAATAAGACATTATAGTTATAGATTTTATGGTAAGTGTTCCTTTCAAAATTTAGTAATCATACCCCTCATCAGAAATACTGATCGCATGAGATTTTCCTTTGTCTCTCGACTTAAGATGTTAGTGACACCAGTCGTCATCATTAAATGTTGGATTTTGTAAATCATTATCATAATTCCATTCTCTTTACACTTGAAACACTAGAGTTTGGGTGGAGAATTCTATATATCTTTCTCTCTATTCGCATCATTATCTAACTTTTTTCCATCACTTTGATAGTAAATTTTCCAATGAACATACTTCCCAGGTATAAAATGTTTACTATCCCACTTAAGATAATTTCCCACATGTTTCCTCCAATATATTAAACATAAAGGAAATCACAAATTCCTCTCTCCATGGTTTTTTTAATTTAATTTTAATTCTATATTTCTCTTCTTATCAAAAACATGAGATTGATATGTTAATCTAATATAAATTTCCACCTTGATTGAATACTGAGTAATATCTTCATATCTACTAAAGTCTCTTATGGATATTTTTGTTCAGAGACTTGTTTTTTAGCCACTAAAAATGTAAAAACCTTAAATTTAGGATTGATGATAATAAAAAATCTTACCTTACAATACATGTAATATTTTTCTCATAGGTACCAAAATATTAAACATCATTTTTATTTATCTCTAAGAACTCCTTCACCATCTTCATATAAATAATATGAGGATATTTTATATTAGAAAATAATTTATTTAAATCATCCCAATCCATGGATTCAATTTCATCACGTTTCCTTGTATTCTTGATTACATTCAACCATTGGTCCACTTCACCTTCTAAATGGTATACATCCAAAATGACATTCTAATATTTAAAACACTAGAGGATGGTAAATATCCTTTCATTGGTGTTAATAAATTTATTATCAACTTATAGATCAGAATATTCACTAAAAGAAGGAGGTAATTTCATCATGAAGGATTAAATATAATTTTGTTCCCTACTTTTCTCATTTTTATGTTCAGTAAGATTCATAGCCTGAGAATGTTGTGTGAGCATAGAAATGAGATTTTTATTTTTAGTTACCATAAGCTTTAGTTTCTCAGGAGGAAAATCATTTCAATTTCCATCACATTCAACATTAACATGATTTATTAAAGTTACAACCAAATATTAAAACCAAAAATACATAGTTTGAGAAACACTAATCAAAGTGTAAATGCACATTGTCATGAAAAATAAATTAGGATATCTTAATCAATATAATTTATTTTAAATCTATAATACCTTAGGTTTAACCTAGGTTATACACGATCATCATCTAATTAAATACTTCATTATCATTAATAAATAAAATGTTATTAACCAAATAATGTCCCAATGGAGTGTCAAACTAGGTGCGTACTAAGGCTCTTTGTCATGTACCAAGTAATTCACAAGTCAAGCTCAACATTCTATTTTCATAGTTATTACCCAGATATTCCTTTATGCCAGAACCACATCCATTTGCAGTATCTATATAGGGATTTATTTCTAGGCAATCCCCATTCTATCATTTACCCTAACTTAGGATATTCTCCTATACTTATAATTATTCTATGGTTTCTCACTAATGTTTTGTCTTCCTAGTTTATAATGGTTTAACTAAACCTATCCTATGATACCAACTATGGTCTCCCTAGATTTTTATATATAGAAATTACATCATAATCATTGAACATTCATTACAATACACAATTACACACAGAAGGATCATATTAGTTTAGTGTCTTTGGAAACATGGATAAATAAACAACCAGTTCATAAGTGAACTACATCATCTCCCGCTAATTTATTCATAACTAGAACCCTTATTCAATATAGCATACATAATATCATTCTTAATAACCTAGAGAAATGAAACATAAGAAAGGGTGATCTCATATTCTTATTAGGAATAAGAAAGAGATATATCAATTATCACATAGGCATAACATGGGAATAAGGGTATGAGAACATGAGCATAACATTGAAAAACCCATACCCTGCATATCAAATATCATAATATTTATTTATAGAATAATTATTGGTAGTTTATAACACATAAATCATAAATGAATCAAAGAAAATGTGACATAGGAGCATAAAATTAGCATAATACAAGGAATTTTGGAATACACATAAGCACAAAAAATAATTTCCTTGGTATTCAAATATTTTTTTCAAGAATATAATAGATGAATAGGTTTACATCCCAAACCATAGTACTAGTCAATTACTACTCTGAAGACCATAATAGTGGGAAAATTCCCTTATGAAACTAGGTTCACTCCCCATTCTAATGTTTTTATATCATGAGATGTAAATATTTAACAAATGAACTATAGGGAGATATATACCCCACCCATCACATAATGAAAATAATACATATAAATTCCACAAGATCATAAAACATTCATCATATCATAACCCATGAAAATAAATGGTTTCAAAAACACCATGTAATCTTAAACATAAACCTTTCATAGAAAGATTGATAATGGTATCCTTAGATCTTATCCCTGGAAAAAAATAGTTCACATCAAAAAAATCATGTTTGATGGAAAATGATTTTGAAATATCATTTAATACTTTTCATGAGGAAAATAACATTTCATATTTAAAAAGTACTATTTAAAACATAAAACATTTTAAAAATTACTTTTATTGAAAATAACATTATAATATTATAAAAAAATATTCAATGAAATTGTTGGTCAGGATATTGGATAATTTTTTTCATTAAATACATGTTAAAACAAATATTTCTCTTTCATCTTCATTAAAAAGGTCAAAATAGAATTTTAACGTCCCATGTTTTTGAATCGGGTCAAAAACCTATCATGTTTTGAATTTTTGAATTAGTGGGTGTATTGTTTTCTTTTTTCATTGATCAGAACCAAATTTTGAGAGTTTAATTAACCTTATATCATTATTTTGATGGTTTTATAGGCTTTTAGAGTCCCTTGGGTGTTTTAAAAGGGTTTCAAGAGTGTTGGAGGCCCAAATATCGCTTTTGGAGTTGAAGGTCAGGGTGCACGGTTTGGGGTAAATCTTGTGGAACCTTCTAGATAATCATGCGTCTTAGTTTTTAACTACCACATGGTTTGGGTAAATAGTGTAGGGTAGTGAACTGTTATGAGGCCTTTTATGTAGGTCATTGAAGATACTACCACACAGTATTCACATAGTTAGGTAAAACCGTGTGATAATCCCCATGGGTACTACCACTTATGTAGTACTTCAACATTGTAGTCTGCACGGTTTGTGCACGGTGTGGTAAACCATGTGAGATAAAACGTGTGTCCCAGTAAAGGTAGGAAATTTCCTTTCTACCCCCTTATTTATTTTTCTATTTTTCTTTATTTCTTCCCTCCTTCTTCCTTCATGGATCATGCATAGAGGGAGGGTTCCTCTATTTTCCATCCTCTTTTTTTATCCATATCCTCTATCGGGGCTCTGATCTTCAATCCATTTGGTAAGTTGGAACTATATCTATAAGGATTATCACACCTTATATTATCTTATCTTTTTCTTTTGCCTCATGGATTGCTAAATCCATTTAAGCCATTTTTCTCTATTTTTAGGACATTAGATGGAATCATCGATTTCTTCCAAACTACTTAGAGTTAGAGGTTAATACTAGACAGGCCTATGAATATGAGTCCAGGGTCTGGGTTTCATGCCTTATATTGTGTTTTGACAATTGTTTTGGGGAAAAAAATTTAGTTCCCCATTGCGTAATTTAGTGATACCCCTTTATTTGATATTAAAATGATCATGTGACCACATGGGATGACTTTAGGCATTCCCTAGCCCATTTTACTCATGTGAGGTTGGGTTAGAGGTCGTAAACCATCTTGGGTATGTAGAACCATGACCCTAGATACCCCAGAGTGAGTGTTTGCTACTAATTACATTGGCATGATTACAAGGAATCAAATCTCAAAGGAATGAGAGTTTAATAGTCTTGGTAAACCAGATACATACATGAGTCTTTTATTACAAAATAATACACTAATTACAATATATTTTTTTATTTCTTATAAATAAATAACCTCTAGGATAACTTTATTAAATCTAATAAATACATTCATATCTTTCATAGTATTCTTCTTGGATTACTGGGGAAAGAAAAATAATAAGGGTGAGCTCAAATGCTCAGTAAGGGAAAAATATAATGTAAGAAATAATGAATAGATGAGAATAATAATTACAAAATGGTAAATAACTAAACTCACATTCAATATAAATAATAAACTAAGAAGGAAGTGCATAAACAATATAGTAAGGTAATAACTATAAACACATGCCATTCAAATAACTAGATAAGATAAAATAAATATGTCAACATAAGACACTAAAACACATGGAATTTAATCAATGAAGTAAAAAATTAAATGTATCCATAGATATTTAGATACAAAATATCATGGATGAATAATAACTAAAAATAATATGAGGTAAATTATTAATTTTTAGATGTCGTGTCTTATGAACATGAAAATCTCTACTGTTAAGATCCATCCTCTGGACAGTTTAAAACTACAAATAGAAACCTGTTTAATTTGCACAACTTATTTGTCTCATGAGAACCTATCGATGCATAGAGGAGCTATATAAATTCTAGGTTCCACCTTTCATTTCATGTCCAAATCATTTTACATATCAAGTAGTTTATTTAATTAATAAAAAATATTCCTTATAAAATATATGTATTGAATAAAGAATACAAATTTATCAATATTTCCCCAAATAATCAAATACTTTCAAATTAGGCACCATATTTAAAGAGGTATACAGTTTAGGAAATATTAATATCCAGGATAAATGAAATGGATAATTTAGGTGAAATTTTATGTTTAATGATTATAGGTGATTGAATATTTCAAGGATACTAACAAATGAATGAGGGAAGTGAATGGGAATATTATCCTTTTCCAAATAAATCAAAACCATCTAGAGGAAGAAATAGGATGGTATCAATACAACATATTCCAACTGGAGTAAAAATTAGTTTTTTATCATTGATGAATATAAATACTATAAAATTATCTTTTAAAAACATTCTAGAGGAAAATAGACTTTTATTGTGAAAAACATTTTGAAAAACATTTTCTTTGAAAAAAAAATTTGAAAATATTTTCTTTAAAAATTAACCTTTTAAACATTCAAATTAATCTTTCAATAAATAATGGTGGGTAAATCCACACAAACTGTATGAGGTAAAAAACACATTCCTTTTGCACCGTTAAAGGTTAGAAAAATTATTTATTTGGAAATTGATAAAAATATTCCTTTGAAAAAATTAGTAAAATAAAAAATTGTAAAAATGTATATAAAAAATAATTTAAAAAAATTAAATCATTTTAAAAAAACATGGTTTTTAGAAGAAAATAGCTTCTCTAACTAAAAAGATAAATAAATTTGGGTTTTTTGAAAAACATTTTGAGTACCAAAGAGTATAAAAATGGTACTAATACTCAAAAATGGTCATGAATAACTATAAAATAATTAAAGGGTTTATTGAAAAATGGTTATATAATTTCCTTAAAATGTAAATTCTATTGAATGGTCATTAGTTTTAGTCTTGAGAAAAATAATCTTTAAACATCCCAAAGTTTCCCATACCACTTTGAAAAATTTTAAATCATAAGACTCATAAAATAATAATATTAAAAGAAACTTATAAAACCATGATAATAATGGGATTTATGGTATAACATGTCAAATTAATTATATACACTATAAAATGAACTAGGTGTATAAGAATAATTATGTCTCAATGGAATGTAAATTGAGATGAAAATCCCTTACCCTGTGTTTCCTTTTGTGTGAATGTCCTTTAACTTATTGTATAATAAACTTTTGTTAATTATATACTTTATTGAGATCTTTTTTCATGTTTATAATTAATTTTTTACTTATTACTATGTTTTTTACAACTACTTAAACAATTAAGTTTACATCGGCTTTTTTAACCAAATTTGGTTTATGTGTTAAAACTACTTTTATAGGTTAACTATGGTCAAAGGGTTCATTATATAATATATATGAAATAAAAATCATGACATAATTATGATATTCATACATAAAATATAATTTTAAAAACAATCATTAAATATGATTATGAAAAATGAATCAAGTTTACAATCATGGAGATGGTAGGTCGTACGTACACATGAGTAACATTCTCATTTTTCAATGATAGTTATGGAAAGAAGGTAAGTAGAATTTTATATTTATATAATTATAATTATATAATAAATATTATATTAGTTAATCAAATTTACTTATATATAGAATTATTGTGAGGAGAAAATAATCACATCGTGTTGAGGAGGCGGTAGTTCACACGTCCATGATCGGCTTCACCACTTTTTAGTGTGTGAAAGTGTAATAAAGAAAATTATATATACATATCTATATTATATTTCCATAAAGGTGATTATTTAATTAATATAATATTTTTTTTATGTCTCGTATTTTTAATTATAATCATCCTTTATACATTCCATGTATAGTGTGAACGAATCACATCGCTTTGAGGGGGTGATAGTCCACACTTCAACAAACGATGTTATCATTTTTACACAAAATGGAATGTATAAAGATATGTGTTTTATAAGAATTAAAGAATATTAAATACATAATAAATTTTATATATAACATATATAATATGGTTTTATATCATAATCTCCACCATGAGAGGTTGTAAAGGAAAAAATGATCAATCATTGTTTCATGAGGTTGCAGTTCGATGTACACAGAAAGAGTGTGTTCGTTACCCATTAGAAGGAGGTGTATGAAATTTTAGGTATAAATTATAACATAAAATCATAATATTATATTTAGGATACTGTTTTTAATTAAATAATTTAATAATTAGAGTATAGATATTGGAGAAGAAAATTAAAGAAAAGTGATCGTTGGAAAATGTTACCTTAAAAATTGGGTAACTCCTTTTGGTTTATAACAAAGGGATTCCTTGGAAGGATATATGCTCAAATTTTGGATTCAAGATTGAGTGCAGGTATTTTAGGTATCTATTGGGGTATAACTTGGCCGAACCTATGGGGTTTTATAGGTGTGATGAAGTGGGAGAAGAGATGACCTTTTATAGTGGAGGAGGAGTGGAACTCTTGTAATATTTTGAAAAAGAAATAATTCCAACATTTTTCATGATGAAATTGGATCCAATAATATACCCAATTAGATACAATAGAGGATAGGGTCTATATATGGACATTAAATAGATATTTTACAAGTATATAGGTCTTTTTGGGCCTTATGGTTAAAGTCTAGTCCATTATTAAGCTTAATTTAATCTTAATCATTATAATTAATTTTAATTACTTTCACTAATCTTTTTGGTCAAAAAAATGTTTTTATTATTATAAATTATGAAATATTCTAATTAAAATTATGAAATATATTTTTACAAATTCCAATCAAAAAAGTGGTAGAAATTAAATTATAATTCATCCCACGGGCAGGACGACAATGCGGGTTTTTAAAGTAAAACCGTCCGAAAGTTTCTATGTTTTTTCTAATCAATTTCAAAGTGAAATTGGTTAAAATTAAATAAATTGTATTAATTTATAAAAATATTAATTAATTAAACTTTGAAACCAATTAAAATTATAATTTAAACTTATAAATAAGTTAGATGAAAAACCAGTTTTGAACTAAAATTCATTATTTTTAACTATTCATTAAAAATGAAATGTTTCAAAAAAATATCAAAAATTCACTCTAACATAATTATTATGTTTATATTTCAAATATGAAGTTTATTTTGTTATATTAAGTCGATTAAACTATCAAAATTAAGATTTAAATTGGGTTCTCCAATAAAAGGCAGTAAAATTGCCTTTATAAAAATATAGGTTTTTATGTGTGAAATAGGGTTTATTCTTATCTTATTCATATAAAATATAATGGATGAATATCCAAAATATTTTATTGAATATAATATATATACATATTTCATTAAAACCATTAAATAATTGTAATTAATTATGTTTATTAAGAAAAAACTCCTTTAGAAGCATAAAAATAATAATATTTCTTTTTATATCCAATTGGTTCTTATTTTTGTTTCTCATTAATTAGTAACCAATGAATTAATTTTATATTTATATAAACCAAAAAAATTCATAATTTATATAAAATTATTCATAACCTCTAACATAATGGCTAGGTTATATCATATTATATTAAATAATATTATTTTAATAATACATTGTTATTTTGTGAAACTTGGTCTTGCATGCAATGCAGGCTATCATGGAAGGTCGCTCTTTTATATAATTAAAGATATAAAGGAAGAAATCTATTGCATTAATTTAAAGATATATAATATATTATATTTATTTAAGATAGTAAATATATTTTAATGTTTCAGGTAATTGTATTCCCTTTTTAAACTTAGTGTCACGTGTCATACACGCTATTGAATGCAAGGTACTTACTTTAGAATTTTTGAGGTGTTACATTCTCCCCAAATTAATTCAATTTCATCCTTGAAATTTTAACTTGATATTGGTGATATATTTTTTTACATTTCCTATGTTTAAATACCACATCATGAGAAGGGTTCATAAAAAAAACTCTAGAAAAGAGAGAATGAAAAGTATAAGGCTCACATGGTGTAATATATAAATAGGTCTCAAAATAGGATAAGACTAGTGGAGTGTATAGATATGTACTTGGAGTAAAAATTTAAATATTTATAGGGAGTTATCTAACTCATTAATCACAAACAATTGAACAAATAATAGAAAGTTGAGGGACTCAAAGCCATAAATCTTTGATTATTTAAGAGACCATGGGTTCAATAGAAACTAAGGTATTACGACTATATTTTATTTCAAATTCATTTTTCAAATGTTTGGTAATTATTTTACTGACCAAGAATATAAGGAAATATTATTACTTGATAGGTTTCAATTTCAAATGAAAAATCCTATCTTTTGGTTGTGCTTCGATCAAATTCTAATTCATTCCTTCACTCCCTAAAATTAATTACCAATAATGAATTTTCTTATGCCTGAAGCACTAAAATATTAATTTAATGGATTATAAGGCCTATAAAAGAGTGAAAATTCTAACTATTTGTCTCAAACTATCTTCCAAAAATAATATGGTTAATAGATTAATATCTAATCCTCAAAATTGATACTACTGGTTCATTATTAATATCTATTCATCAAATTGTTCAACCAAAAACAATGATATATTAACTAAGAAATTACATAGTTCGGGGGTTAGCATGAAACCCTTATCATCCTTAGGTCATGGGTTCAAGACCCATGGCCTTGAAAATTTTTATTGGTTGTCACCCAGCTTACAGGTAGTCCTTTTCTAAAACCAAATTAATATCATTTACAAAAAATATAAGATGGAAATCATTGAAATAAGTTTAATCACTAAATAGCCTTTTAACTAAGGTTTTCAATACAACCTCAATACATAAAAACTTTAAATATTTATTTCCACATAGGTCCTTCCTTGGTGTAGGTTTTTTCCACAATATCATTTATAAGATTTTTAATTCATGACACATTATCTTAAATATAAAACAAATTAGGTTTAACCTAGGTTATTCATTTTCAAAATCCATCATAGTTGTTTGTAAAGAAAATGTGAATTTTCATAAGCATATACTCTAAGAGTTTTAAACTATGTATATTGAAATGCTCGTTGTTGTGTACCAGATTACACAAATTTAGGATGATAACACCTTGTTGGTGTTATTACTCCTAGGTAAATTTGTGCTAGAACCACATCCACTTGTAGTTTCTAAACAGGGATGTATTTCTAGGAAGACCCACATAATCTCTACCGTACCAAAATTCTAGGATTTTATTCTATAATTATCCTCAAATTCTACCATATGGTTATGTTATCTAACCTATTTTTTTCAAAATATAGTTCTAAGTGTTTCTACTAAACGTTCTTTGATACCAATTGTAGTCACCAAACCGTATATAACTTGGAGATGGTGTCTACTACTAAGTAAATTGGCATGATTACAAAGAATAAAATCTTGAAGGAATGAGAGTTTAGTAGTCTTGTTAAGCCAGATACATACATGAGTCTTTTATTACAAAAGAATACACTAATTACAACATAATTTTTTATTTCTTATAAATAAATAACCTTGAGGATAAATTTATTCTATATAGTATATCCATGCATATATTTTATAGTACACTTATTAGATTCCTAGGGAAAGAAATATAATAAGGGTGAGCTAAAATTATTAGTAATGGAAAAATATAGAGGAAGAAATAATGAATCAAGGAGAAAAATAATTATGACATGGTAAATAATAACTAAAATTCCATATAAACAATAAGCTAATAAGGAAGTGTATAAACAATATGGAAAGTTAATAACTAGAAACGTATTACATTCAAATAACTAGATAAGAAAAAAATAAATATGGAAAGTTAAGAAACCAAAACACATGCCATTTAAGCAATGAACTAAAATTTAAATGTATCCATAGATAAGTCGGTACAAAATCTCATGGTTGAAAAATAACTAAAACTAATATGAGCGAAATGCTTAATTATTGGATTTCATGTCTCAAGCACAAGAAAACCTATATTTTCAAGAACCATCCTCAAAATAGTTTAAAACTAAAGATAAAACGTATTTAATTTTAGAAAATAATTTATCTCATGAGAACCTATCAATGCATTGAGGAGCTATATAATATTTGGGATCCACCCATCATTTCATGTCAAAATCATTCTTCATATCGATTATTCGATTTAATTATTAAAAAATATGTCTTATCAAAAATTCATATTGAATAAATAAAATATATTTATCAATATTTCCCAAAATAATCAAATATTTTAAAAGTAAACACTGTATATAAAGAGTTATACGTTTTATTAAATTTTAATATCCATGATAAATGAAATGGATAATTTATGGGAAATTCAATGTTTAATAATCATAGGAGATTGAATATTTCATGAAGACTAACAAATTAATCAAGAAATTGAATGTGAATACCATATTTGGCCAAATAAATCAAAAATGAACCATAGGAATAAATATGTTGGTATTAATACAACATATTCCAAGTAGAGTAAAAATAGGGGTTGTTATCATTGATTAATATAAATAATAAGATAACCTTTTAAAAACATTCTTGAGGAAAACATTGTTTTATTTTGAAAAACATTTTTAAAAACATTTTCTTTGTAAATATCTTTTGAAAATATTTTCTTTAAAAAGTAAACATTTAAACATTAATATTAAGATTCAAATAAATAATGGTGGTTAAATATTTACAATCCATACGAGTTAAAAAGTTCATTCATTTTCCAAGGTTAAAGGTTAGAAAAATGACTTATTTAGAAATTGACAAGAATAATCCTTTGAAAACATTGGTAAAAACAAAAAATAGTAAAAATATATTTAACAAAACTTTTTAAAAACTTTTTTTGAGAACTTATAAATAAAATAATGTTTTTATAAGAAAATAGGATCTCTGAATAAAGAGATAAATGTAGTCAGGTTTTTTGAAAAAAAAAATTCTAAAACATTTTGAGTACCAAAGAGTGGGAAAATGGTACTAATACTTGAAAATGGTCATGAATAACCAGATAATAATTAAAGGTTTTATTTAAAAATGGTTATATAATTTCCTCAAATGTAAATTCCATTGAAAGTTTATTATTATTAGTCATGAGGAAAATAATCATTAAATATCCCAAAGTCTACCATACCACTTTGAAACATTTTAAATAATAAGCCTCTTGAAAGAATAATATTAAATGAAACTAATAATATCAACATAATAAAGGGATTCATGATATAACATGTCAAAGGTAGTATATACATTGTAAAAGAAACTTGGTGCATAACAACAATTAAGTTTCAATGGAATGTAAATTGATATGAAAATCTCTTACCTTGTGTTTCCTTTTGGGTGACATCCTTTAACTTAATGTATAATAAAAAATTTTAAAATATCTGTTTTCTTGAGAACATATTTCTTGTTTATCATTAATTTTATTTCACTTATTACTATGTTGTGTACAACTACTTAAATAATTAAGTTTACTTTTAGTGTCTTGACCAAATTCAGTTTACATGTCAAAACTACTTTGGTAAGTCAACTATGGTCAAAGGGGTAATTAAATAATATATCCATAATAATAATAATTATTAAATATTTATAATATTTATACATCAATTATACTTTTAAAAAAAATATTAATTACATTTTTTTAAAATGAATCAGTGTTGCGATAATGGAGACGGTAGGTCGTATGTACACATGAGTAACGATCTTATTTTTCAATGATAATTATATAAAGAAGTTAAGTAGCATTATATCTTTCCAGAATGATTATTATATCATAAATAACATATTATTTAATCATATATACTTATATGTAGAATTAATGTGATGAAAAATGAATCACATCGTGTCGAGGAGGCTGGAGTCCACACGTCTTAGATCGACGTTACCACTTTTAGTGTGTGAAAGGGTAATGAAGAAAATGATATATATATATATATATATATATTATTTAAAGAAAGGTAATTATGTAATTAATATCATATAAATGTTTTTTATGTCTTATATGTTTAATTATTATCATCCTTTATACGTTCCATGTATAGTGTGAACGAATCACATCGCTTTGAGGGGGCGGTAATCCACACTTCCACAAAAAATGTTATCATTTTTACACAAAATGGAAAGTATGATGATATGTGTTGTAAAATAATTAAAGAAGATTAAATACATAATAAATATCATCTATAATATATATAAATAGAGTTTACATCATAATTTCCACCATGATAGGTTGTAAATGAAAAATGAACAATCATCGTTTCGTGAGGCATTAGTTCATTGTACATAGAAACATTGTGTTTGTTACCCATTAGAAGGAGGGGATTATAATTAAAGGTATAAATAATAACATAAAAATCATATTATATTTATTATACTATATTTTTTAAGTAATAATGGAATAATAATAGTATAGGGAGTGGATAATCAAATTAAAGAAAAGAGATTGTTTGAAAACGTTATCATAAAAATCGGGTAACTCCTTTTGGTTTATACCAAAAGGATTTCATGGAAGTCATTCTACCTAAATGGAGTACTCAAGGTATATGGGAGGTATTTTTTAATCTATTTGGGCACATATTGACCATACATAAGTGTTTTGAGATGTGTGAGGAAGTGGGAGAAAGGGAGGCATTTTATAGTGGAGGAGGAGGAGCACTCTTGTAATATTTTGAAAAAGAAATTCGTCCCACATTTTTCTTGTCCAAAGTGGATACAATAATGGAAAAAAATAGATCAAAGATATTATAGGTTTGATATATGTCCATCCAATAGCTCTTGTACAAGATTATTGGTATTTTTGGGCCTTATGGTTATGGTTTAGTCCCTTATTAAGCATAATTTAACCTTAATCATTGTAATTAATTTTAATTACTTTCACTAATATTTTTGGTCAAAAACAAAGTTTTTATTATTAGACATTATAAATTATTCTTATTCCAAATATGGAATCCATTTTTCTAAATTAAAATCATATAAGTGCATTAATTAATTTAAAATTCATCCCATAGGCGGGACGATAATGTGAATTTTTAAAGTAAAAATGTATGAAAGTTTTCTATATTTTTTATAATAAATTTAAAGTAAAATTTATTAAAAAGACATACATTATATTAATTGATAAAAATATTATCTAATTAAACTTTAAAAACAATTAAAATTATAATTTAAACTTATAAATAAATTATATGAAAAAGCATTTTTGAACTAAAATTTAGTATTTTTAACTATTCATTAAAAATTGAAATGTTTCAGAAAAATATCAAAAAATCACCCTGATCAAATTATTATGTATTTATTTAAAATATGAAGTTTATTTTGAAATATTAAATCAATTAATGTTTCAAAATAAATATTTAAAATGGGTTCTCCATTAAAAGGTAGTAAAATTACCTTTATAAAAATATTGGTTTTTATATGTGAAATAGAGTTTTTTCTTATTGTATTCATATCAAATCTAATGGATGAATATCCAAAATATTTGAATGAATATATAAAATATATATTTAATTAAAATAATTAACAAAGTTTAATTAATTATTTTTATTAAAACAAAACTCCTTTGGAAGCATAAAAATAATAATAATTCTTTTTATATCCAATTGGTTCTTATTTTTATTTCTCAATAATTGGTAACTGATGAATTCATTTTATATTTATATAAACCATAAATTTTTATATGTTATTTAATACTATTCATAACCACTAACATAACGGATGGGTTATATCATATTATATTAAATAATATTATTTTAATAATACATTGTTATTTTGTGAAACTCGGTCTTACATGTAACACAAGTTATCATGGAAGGTATCACTTGTGTGAAATGAAAGATATTGAGGAAGGTACCTCTTGAGTTTATTTAAAGCTATATAATATATTATATTTATTTATGGTGGTAAATATATTGTAAATTATTAGGTTATTATATTCCCTTTTTACACTTGGTATTGCGTGTCATACACGGCATCGAATATAAGGTTCTTACTTTAGAATTTTTAAGGTGTCATAGGGTAGCTAGGTCAAGGTTTTTTTTGTTTGAAATTAGTTTTGTTTATTTAGTTGATGTTTTTAAATTTAATTATATTAAATTTATTGTTTAATTAAAAGTGAATAATATAAATTAAGTATGTTAGAATTGAACAATTCAATTTCATTGAATTGTTATGTTTATTCAATTCGCACAATTCAATCATTTAAAATTGATTTGTCTATTATATAATGCTTGTGATATAATTTTTTGACCCATGGGGTCATGATGTAATTGGCCCAAAGAATTGAGGTGTCTAGGCCATCAGGATTTAGGTGATGTTGATCATCTGGTTGGGCTTTACTCAGATTTATTGAGTGATGTTGAATCAAAGGATTGGGCATCATGGATGTTAGATTAAGGTGGAAAGGATATCATGTTACGAGTGAGGCTGATATTATTTTGGGTTGGAATGGTCATCATAATTGATAAACATGGTTTTAGGGGCATGAGTTTCTAGTTTGATGTGGATTAGGTATTTAATTTGGTGAATGTCGCTCACCTATGATGGTCAAATCACTAAGTAGAGTCATGTGAACATAGTAGGAATCAAATGTTGAGGTGGTTTTGAGAACTCATGTGGTTATAGGACCCCGGTAGTGCAGATTAGGATTTTTTTTGTAGGTTCATTCCATATAATTCCATGTGGAAGGTGGGAAGCCTTCTGTTGATAGTGATCAGGCTATTATTTGGGGGGTTAAGGCTTGTCGTATTAAGGTTATTGGACTGAATTGATTTGGGAGAATGGATATCATTGTTTATCAGGATGTCATGTTATGAGCCAATTGTGACTTTTCTTTGATAAAATATATCGTTGTGCCTCCAGAATTTAGGATTTGAACTAATAGGTGCTTTCGAGCAGGGGTTTGAGAGACTGGTGACTTGTTTGGGTGTGTATTCAGGACATTAGTGATTGTTTGAGACATGAGGTTTCTGGAGGCACATGTTTCCAGTTTACTTCATTTGAGGTAGAACCTAAGGTTTCACCTGGGCTTTTTAGAGTAGGGGAATCCTTGGGTCGTGGGCAAAGGATCCACTCCTCTTCAGAGATTATGGTGTTGGTCGAGGTAGGTGATGTCTTCCTTGCGGCTATTGAGCACTAGGTAAGTCTATATTTATTTTACTTAGGCGTTTTTTATTTATTATTTTTCACACCTACTTAAAAAATCATGTTGTGTATGAAAACTTGGGTGGTACCCTACTAAAAAAATTTATCACACCCTACACAGATGATTCAGGGTGCATGTAGACTTTATGTATTTACGTTCAGGAAGGGGGGTCATCTTCTAGAGATGAACATTGTTAGTTTTTTGGCATTTTATGTTAGTAAGTACCTTTCAATATTGCCTTAGCATGAGTTTTACTTTAGTTTCCTTTTTGTTCAGTATACTTCTTATATATGTATGTAGCTATTGTGTTCTTCCATGGGAAACCCTATTTCTATATGTTAACATGTATGACCTGATATTCATGATCTATTTTAGTTTCTACAAGTGGTATGTTGGCTTGTTTCATTTATTTTCATTATTTTATTTAATCATTCTTCCTCTATTTATTGATATCGATTATGCTTCTACCATTAGCGGGTCTGGATTGAGTATGTTGATTCTTTATTTTCTAATGCATGTTGTATATATATTACTCGGACCATTATTATATCTTCTTTTTGGGTATAGTCTCCCAAATTTTTTTATTTTACACCCTCACTGCTAGTCAGTATCCTTTGGCATACAGGGATGTGCTCCTAAGGCCATTGGAACCCAACCTGATAGCACTTTTTGGGTGTGTAATCGGGTCGGGGATGCTACATGTGGTATCAGAGCATTCTTGACTAGGATTTTGTAGTAGTGTTTCATAGGATACTAATGATATTGAGATTGCTTTTACTTTTATTTTTTGATGGTATTACTACTTAGGTTATGGTAGACTGGAGATTATGTGATGTCTGAACTGGATTTGTAGCACTTTATTGGGTTCCTACAACCCCATGTATGAGGGATGGACCAAGTTACCATGGGTGGGAATTTCTATTATAGTATTGCTCATTTTACATTTGATTTGATTTCCACCTGGAGTGGATTACTTAGAATATGAATTGTTAATTGTTGTGGAAAGTGACCCTTGACCTGGTAAGTTAAGGGATGAGATTTGGAACCTTGGCTCGGTGAGGCAAGGTGTCATTATAATGTATTAATGTGCTTTTTTTAGGCACGTGATAGGGGGTTTAAATTATAAATTCTTATTCTATAATATAAATGCTTTGTTAAATGTAATATTTCATGGTATAAAATTTATTATTCCATGTGATATGAAATGAAATCCATATATGATATGTGTGTGTGTGTGTGTGTGTTTGACTATGAAATGATTTTATTTTGATATGTGAAATTGGTCTAGACCTTGTAAGAGTATGAAGAATGGGGTGATGTTGATCACCAATTTGGGAAATGAGGTCATCAGTTTGATGAGATGTAGTTTGTCCAGATGGGTGAGGCCCAAGGCTTATTTTGATACATGGATCTATTGAGGGAGGGTAAGGAGTTCACATGGTCAGGATGCCCAAAGGCATTGTTGTGATAGGAAAGGGTAAGGGTAGTGAGGATGCATTATATATCATTGAATTCCCTATCTATATTTTATATTTATATCTGGGTTTTCTAACTATGTTGATGGTATTTAGTGTGTTTCCTCCTAGACGGATTAGATGGAGTGTCAGATAGGTGAGGAGAGGGTGATGCTAGGGAATGAGTATCTTGAGACACCTGAGGGTCAGGCAGAGAAAGATCAAGCTTGGGCATAGGTTAAAGTGCAGTAGGGACAACCTCTAGATCTGAAATCATTTAGGTCATGGCATGAAGAGAAGCTTCGAGTGAGACAGGTACATTTTATTCATGGTATCGACAAGGGTGATCAGGGAGCAGAGACGTCTATGGAATACTTGAATCAAGAATTCCAGTCTAAGAACCCACCACTTTTTCAAGGTGAGGGTGGTATGTAGGCAGCTGAGAATTGGATTGAATCGATGCAAATGATTTTATAGAAGCTCAAAATGCATCCATAGTAGAGGGTCAAATTTTCAACCTACATTCTTATATAACTAAGCGTTGGTGGGATGTGTAGGTTTAGGAAATAAGACATGAGGGTTTGTCATGGAAAGACTTTAAGGCCAGGTTCTTTGAGAATTTTTTCCCAAATACGATGAGGGAGAAAAGATCTCGGGAGTTCTTAATCCTTTAGCAGGGAAACATTTCAATCACGTACTATGAAGCGATGTTCAATAAATTGTATCTATTTATGCACAAAATGCTGAGCAATGACACCTTGAGGGTGAGGTGCTTAGAGAACGGTTTATAGCATGCTATTAGGTGCAGGTAAAAATCTTTAGGTTGGCCTCATTCTCAGAGGTGGTGAACCAGGAACTCATAGCTGAAGGAAACATTACGAAAAGGTCTATCTCGGGTTGGTAAGTATCTTCTAGTGAATTCAGTGGCAACACTTCATATAGAAGGAAGTGAAGATGAGATGAGTTCTAGTTGGGTGGTCAGGCCAAGGACTCAGCTAGACTACTTCGAAGTGGTTCTTCGATGGGTTTATTTTATTATGGGAAGCCAGGACATGTTGGGACTCAGTGTGAGTAGCCTCAAAAGGAATTTCATACATGTGGATAAGTTAGGAATCTTGATAGGTTCTTTAAGAATCCCTCTCTAATAGCCACTAGTCAATGATCGGGGTAGACTCAGGCTTCTGAGGTCTGTTTGGGATCGGTACCAGGAGAGGGTAGCCGAGCTTTGGCTTCATGTGGAGGTCATGGAAAAATAGTGGGCCAAAATTTAGGGTATGTGCCCATTGGCTGGTGTATCACCATAGGGAGGTCAGGCTTTAGGTAGTCAGGATTCAGGCTAGTTACATGATGGGGATCTTCCAGGTTCTGAGCAAATGGGTGAGTTGACGATTGTTAGAGGTGTGTCATGGGCATAACCTTTTTTTCATTTGTCATGGCCTATTAAATCGTGTATTTTTTGGTCATACGAGGTGTGCAGGATATGTAAATGGACTAACTAGGCACTGGTTAGTAGTTTGGAACCATATCGAGTGTGTTTGATATATATGTATGAGATGTGAGGCTTCGAATTTTGTATTTTAGCATTATTTAATGCAAGATTTTAATGTATTCTGTCATCTAGACATCGAGGAGATGCATTTTGTTGAGGTGTGTTGGCATCTAGGCACCGTTAATATGTGGTACATGATTGAGGTGAAAGGAATCAAGTTTGACTTTAAGAATATATTGAGATGTGGGGCCTTGTTTTTCTATGGGTGACATGGGTACGAGGTGGGAACCGATGTAGTGTGGGATTCATATGGGTCTCTGGTATGACACATGAACACCTGATGAGGTGCGGGAGTGATGATGTGTCACATGAGGACTTTTGATTCTGGGAATGGTCATTGGAACATTTATTGATTTGAGTTTTGTTTGGGATGAGAGAGGGGTAAGTCACTTCTAAGATGGGGAGCCCCTTGATATTGTTGGATTATACCTCTTCAAAATAGGATATTCTGGGTTTATATTAATGGTTTGGGTATGTTTGGTACCATATTTATGTTTTTTATAGGCTGGGTATGAGCTATGTTAAGGTGGGGAGATTGTAACCTCCTGAGTTTTTGAATCGGGAAAAAAACCTCTCCCATTTTTAATTTTTTAATTAGTGGGGTTTTGTTTTCTTTTTCATCAATCGGAACTAAATTTTGTCTTTATATCATGTTTTTGGATGGTTTTAGAGGCTTGCATAATACCTCCTATGTTTTAAAAGGGTTTCGGGGGGCATTGGAGGCTCAAAGGCTTGTTTTGGAGTTGTAGGTCAGGGCACATGATTTGGGGTAAACTGTGCAGCCCCTTCCAGCTAAATGTGTGGCCCAATTTTAAACTGTCACATGGTTTGGGTAAACTATGAGGGGTGGTGAATGTTCATGCTTCCTTATCTGAAGGTTATTGTAAAGGCTACTACAATTTTTCTGCACAGTAAGAGAAAACAATTCGACAAGCCGCTTGGGTACTTCCACTTAGGTAGTACCTCAGCAATGTTGACTGCATGGTGTATGCATGGTTTTGAAAAAATGTGTGAGATAAACCATGTATCCATTAAAGGTATGAAATTACCTTTATACCTATTTATTTATTTATTTATTATTTCTTTTTTACCTCCTTCTTCCTCCATGGGTTGCGCACTACAAGAGGGTTCCTCCATTTTCCCTCCTATTCTTTTGATCCATCTCCTTCATCGGTGATCCAATCTTAAAGATGTTAGGTGCATTGGAACTGTAGTGGTATGGCTTATCAAACCCTAGATTATATTTTCCATTTCCTTCACCTCATGGAGCACTAAATCTGTTTGATCTATTTTTTCCAATTTTCATGGCATTCGATGAAATCATATATTTCTTCCAAACCTCTTGGAGTTAAAGGTTAATATCAGACATGCCTACATCTACAAGTCCAGGGTAGATGGTTCATTCCTTACTTTATATTTTCATGTTCATTTTGGGGGAAAAGATTTTATTACACCCTTGGTTATTTAATTAAGACCCCATATTTTGATATTAAAATGAACATGTGATCATGTGGGGTGCCTTTAGGGATTCCCTAACCCATTTCACTCATGTGAGGCTGGTTTAGGGGTTGTCTACCTCCTTGGGTAGCTTGTTTGGGGTGTGTTTTGTTTGAAATTAGTCTTTTTTATTTAATTTATGTTGTATAATTAAATTATATTGAATGGTTTTTTTACTTGAAGTTGAATTATATATATGAGGTCTATTCGAATTAAACAATTCAATTGTTTGTAATTTAATTGTCTATTATATAATTTTTGTGATACACTGTTGTGATTGATGGGGTTGTGATGGGCTTGACCTAAGAAATTGAGGTTTCTAAACCATCCGGATTGAGGTGATATTGATCTTCTGGTTGGGCTTGGCCCAGATTTATTGAGTGATGTTGAATCATAGTATTGGGCATCATTTATATCAGATTGAGCCAGAAAGGCTGTTAGGTTACAAATGAGGATCATGAGATTTTGGGATGGCATAGCCATATTAATTGAGAGGAATAGTCATAGGGGAACAAGGTTCCAGTTTGATGTGGCTTAGGTATTTAATTTGGTGAATGAGGCTCACCTGTGATGGCCAAAGCACTGAGTGGAGTTGCGTACACACAGAATGACTCAGATGTTGAGGTGTTTTTGACCACTCGTGTGGGTCGAGGCCATCGGTAGTGTGGTTTAGGATTTTTGTTGGGGGTTCTTGTTATAGAAATCCATGTGAAAGGTTAGGAGACTTCAGTTGATAATGATGAGGATCTAAATTGGGGCGGAGGCTCACCGTATTAAGGTTTTAGGCCTATATTGATTTGGGAGAACATATATTACCATTTCTCATGATTTCATGTTGTGAGTCGAAAATGACATTTATTTGTGGATAGATATCGATGTGCCTCCAAATATCGTCTTTGAGCTAATAGGTTCTTTTGTACAGGGGTCCAAGGGACTGGTTACTTGTTTGGGCATGCCTTCGAGACTTCGGTGATTGTTTGATACATGAGGTTTCAGAAGGCATGTGGTACCAGTTTACTTCATTTTATGTGTAACCTAAGGGTTTACCTAGTATTTTAATATCAAGGGCTACCATAGTCCGTGATCCAAGTATCCACTCATCTTTAGGGATTTCAATGTTTTTCAAGTTAGGTGATGGATTCTTAGTGGCTGTTGAGAACCTGGGAAGTCTGTGTTTACATTACACATGTGTTGTTTTATTTATTTTCATGCCATCTTAAACACTCATGTTGGGTATACACACTTGGTTGGTATCCTGCTAAGACTTGTTCTCGCACCCTACACAGGCCCTTCGGGATGCATGTAGACTTTATTTATTTATGTTCAGGTAGGGTATTGGATTTAAGAGATATACCTTAGTAGCTATTTGGTATAGGATGTTTGAAGTAACCTTAAGGTCTTACCTTAGTAGTAGTTTTACTCTAGTTTCCTTTTTATTAAGCATATTTCCTCTATATGTATATAGCTATTATGGTCTATCATGGGAGACCTTCTTTCTGTATATTGACATGTATGAACTAACATGCATGTTCTATTTTATTTTCTATGAGTGTTATGCTGGCTCGTTTCCTTTATTTCTTCTACTTTATTTAATTATGATTCCTCTATTTATTGATAGTGATTTTTCTTCCACTATTGGTGGTTCTAGTTCAAGTCTGGTGAGTATTTATCTTGTTATTGCATGTTATATATATATATATATATATCAAAAAATTATTATAGATTCCTTGAGGGTATAATCCCCCCAATGTTGTTCTTCTACACCCTCACTGCTAGTCGATAGCCTTTGGTTTATGGGGAGGTGTGCCTAAGGTAAGTGGCACCCCACCCGATAGCACTGCTTAGGTGGATAATCAGGCCAGGGATGCTATAATTACTCAGAAAATGACAAGAAGATTAATTTTAAAAAAAATTGAAAATGTAAAACATAGGTAAAAATGAAATGAAAAAAACATGAGATAATTTTAAAAACTATTTTTAGATTATATTTAGAATCATGGATATGGAACAGAAAATAATTTCCTATCGAAGAGAGAAATAAAGACGGTTTTTCTTTAAAAAATATTATTTTGGTTTCATGAGTACCTAAAGGAATAAAAATAAAATTAAATCATGTATTCTCAAGATGTAACTAGATGAGAATAAAATTCATGATAATTATTTAGAGTTTGGTCATAATATTTCACCATTTGAAACTCAATCACAAACAATCCTAATAAATGATTGAGATTGTATCATGAAACTTTTAAAAAAATTGGTATCTTTTGAATCTTAAGTTTTAGAACCATTATTTCAAGTAATTAACCCTTTATTTATATATTTTAAGTATATAGAGTAATTGGGTTGTGTGTTGGGAGGTTTAAAGGGGTTTTGGAATGTTTTGGGGGATTTTCTAGAGTTACACGATTTGAGATCTATTGGGAGAAACTGTGCAACACCTCCATGAAACTAAACAAGGGAGAATATGAGTAACTAGTTAGGTGCATGGTTGGCTCACAGTTTGGAAAAAATTTTCATCCATCTAGGTAAAACCATGTTATTCTGAATAGAGGGGCTGATCATGGTTGGCACATGGTTTTTATAACCATGTGATCCAACCATGTGATGGATGCTTGGAGGTAGTGGATGGGGAACCATTCATGAATGATTTTCCTATCCATGACCCTAAACCCTGAATCGTTAAATAATATATCTGTAAAATGTTCATCTAATACATATTTTCCCTTTAATGAATCATTTTCACCCTTATTAGTCTATAACATGAATTCCACTCCTCCCAATGGCTGGTGATACCTTTCCCCTTGATTCGGGAGTGATTAGTTGGTGATTCATTCTATGTTGGAGGCTTGGATTCCTTATTAAGTGTATGTTCTTGGTTTTTTTCCTTATATTTAATCTTCTTATGTAATGTCCCAACCTGGGTTCCACACACTGGTGCCCCAATCTGGTCAATTACATGACCTTAAACACACATCCTCATGCACAAGAGGCTGCCGACTAACAGTGATGGTCTATTATCAATCATGGGGATACTATACACTCTTTATCAAAGTAAAACACCAGTGAAAATTAATAATTAATAACAATTGAATAACCATAACCATAAGGTCACCAATATCACATGATAACAAAAAATGGAAATACAATATCAAAACTAAACAGTAGATATGTCAGGCTAAATTACGTGTCAAAGTGAAACTAAAAAGTAAAGACACTAACAACTCCCAAGCGGGTCCCAACCCACATATGGTTCCCTCATCCATGATTCATCCCAAATCATCCATCTAACACATGGTCGTTTCCCTTATCATGTCTTATAACCATGAAATCTAGTAGGGTACTTATCAGACAACCCATGTAGGGTGTGAGTGCAACTCGGTAGGCCACCACCAACAGCATCTAAAACAATATCTAGTCAATAAAAGTGTATATAGTTGTATAAATAAATAAAAAATGAATAAGTAAATAATTATCACATTATAAATTATTATTTATTTAACCACATAAACCCCTAAGTTTTTAGGACACCCAAACCACAATACCTTCTTTAGCCAGCGTCAAAGTCTAAACTAACTCCAAGGGATATCACGTCTTAGAATTCCATTATTTCCATTATATATCTCATGTCATATCTCAGAATTCCATTGTTACCATACTAGATTACATGTCATATCTTAAAAATCCACTGTTACCATTCTATATCTCTATTCACATATGTATTTCATTGTTACAATTCATCATCCTAGTCACATGTGAGAATAAACCATTAGTTAATTCAACAATAAATTAATCACCTCAATCTCATTAATAAACTAGATAATTAATTAATTATCTCAATCTCATTAATTATCTCAACAATTAATTAATCATCTAAATCTCATTACTAATTTAAAAATTACTTAATCATATCAATCTCATTATTTAACTTAAAAATTAATTAATCATCTCAATCTAATTACTAATTCAATAATTAGTTAATCTTCTTAATATTATTAATTTACTCAAAAATTAATTAATCATCTCAATATCATTATTAATTCAAAAATTGGTTAATCATCTCAATCTTATTAATTAAATCAATAATTAATAAATCATATAAATTTCATTACTAATTCAGTAATTAGTTAATTATCTTAGTCATATTAATTAACTCAATAATTAATTAATCATCTCAATCACATTACTAATTCAACAACTATTTAATCATACAAATTTTATTAATTAATTCAACAATTAATTAATCACAACAATTCTATTAATTAATTAACCAATTAATTAATCTTGTTAACTAATTCAAAAAATAATTAATCATGGAAAGTTAATTAATTAAGTCAATAATTAATTAATCCCAAAAATACATTTAAATAATTCAAGAACTAATTAATTAGATACAATCATCTTAAAATCCAAATAATTAATTCAGCAATTAATTATTTCTATTCAAAAATTCTAATGTCCCACTAATAAATTTGATAGTTAATTAACCCACCATAATAATAACAATATCATGTTATTAATTTAATAATTAATTAGTTTAATTCAACCAATCCCATGCTCATAATAATTCCCAATAATTAATTCAATAATAAATTATTCCTAAATTCCACAATCATAATATCATAATAATTATTTCAATAATTAATTATTCCCAATGTTCCATTAATTAATTAATCCAAATAAATAATTACAAAATATTAAAATTCCATTAATTAATTAACCAATTAATTAACCTAATGCAATCATTTTCATAACCACAACATTAGATTAATTAATTCGCCAATTAATTAATTCATTTAAACAATTGCATAAACGTAACACTCCATTAACTAATTTACCAATTAATTAATCAATTCAATAATTTCATAACTATTCATCTATTAATTAATTCACCAATTAATTAATCCTAATCAATTCCATAAATTAATTCAATAATTAATTAATCATAATCAATTCCTTCAATTAATTCACCGATTAATTATTCATGTTAATTTCATTAATTAATTCTAAAATTAATTAATCGCATTCAATTACACTAATTAATTCACCAATTAATTAATCCATAAATTCAATTAAGTAATTACATAATTAATTAATCAGTCAATTCCATTAACAAATTTACCAATTAATTAATCCATCAATTCCATTACTTAATTACATAATTAATTAATCTCATTCAATTCCATTATTTAATTCTCCAATTAATTAATCCATCAATTCCATTAATTAATTCCATAATTAATTAATCTCATTCAATTCTGTTAACTAATTCACCAAATAATTAACCAATCAATTCCATTAATTAATTCCATGATTAATTAATCGCATTAAATTCCATTAATTAATTCACCAGTTAATTAATTCGTCAATTCCTTTAATAATTCCACAATTAATTAATCTGATTAAATAATCTCATTCATAATCACAAAATCCCCATAATTAATTCATCAATTAATTATTTCAATTTAACAATTCAATATTCCCAATTAATTCAAAAATTAATTGTTCCCAGTCAATCAATTAAATATCCTTGATTAATTCTTTAATTAATTATTCCAACTTAATCAATTAATTATTCCAACTTAATCAATTCAATATCCCAAATTAATTCCATAATTAATTGTTCCAGCTCAATCAATTAAATATCCCCAATTAATTTGTCAATTAATTTCTCCAAATTAATCAATTCAATTGCCCCAATTAATTCCTCAAAATTTACCATCCCAATAAACCCATAATTAAATCATCAATTAATTAGTCAATTCAAAATCTCAATATCCATTATTAGTTCATCAATTAATTATTCAAATCAAAATTCCATTATCCCATAATTAATTCCAACATTAATTATCTAATTTAACGATCTAAATACCTTATAATTAACTTGAAAATTGATTATCTAATTCATAATATCAATATCTCATAATTAATTAGGCAATTAATCTTCCCTAAATCCTATAATTTCACAATACCTTAATTAATTAATGCACCAAATTAATTAATTCAATTAGAAAATTAAATTTCTAAACAACTCTAGCAATTATATAATTTTTATACACATAATAAAAACCATGACTATTAAATTTGAATATTAGACGACCTACCTCAAGAACATTGATGAACACTCACCAGCAGATAATCCCTAATTTCAAATGGAATGATCAAGAATACTCTGAGGAACGCGATCTAGATTTGATACCTATATCCAAGGTTAAATGAATTATGATCTAAAAAAACTAGATCTAGATCTGTAACTAACAGTGGGTAAAAACGCATATTTTATCTGGGGAGATGAGTAGAAGAGAGAGATAGATCTAAATGGGAAGAAAAAATACACCTGGGAGGTTCATAGCTTCAATATGACCTTCAATTCTCCATGAACGGAGGTTGGGAGTTTTTTGAATCTGTTTGGGACCCTCCAAAATTGAGATAATGTTATTTGGGGTGGGTTGGGGTTTGATAGGGGTTAAAATAGGTGTTTTTGGAAATTAAAATATAATTTTTAGATTAATTTAATTCTCATTCACAGTTTTTTAGACAGGGGTGCACAATTTTCTCTAACTATGCACCTTAATTATGCAACTCTTCTAAGGGGTACACAGTTTCTCCTAAGAGGGTACACTATTTAACAAACTGTGCACTAGCCATTTGAATCCCCTCTGTTTGGATTTACATGGTTTGTTGGGCTGGGGAGAATGGTTTGGGAAAACCAGGCACTAACCATGCACTTTCCAACTTCCTTCCAAAATTTTAAATTTCCACCCAAATGATCACCCAAACATGTTATACTCAAAACAAGGAAAAAATACCTCTAAATGAGCCTATGAAATCTCCAGAAATTGTTGAGATATTAAAATATCTCCACCTTATAATATATCTTCCTCGAGTTGTACTCTCATGCATCTCTAATATTCTAAGTCAAAAAATTTAGGCCACTATGACCTATTATCTTCTTCTCTCTTTCAATATCCCTCCTGAACCCATCCATGTTTCCAAAATACACAAACTATTTGTGTGGTATTTCCCCACAACAAATTCTCACTGCCATATAAAAAAATAAGATGATCCTCAAAGGATGTATCTATCTCAAGCTCAACTTTAACAACATACCCGACACATTTCCCAACTCATCATTCCCAACAACCATAAGAACACCATATAGCATTTTCACTCTTCCTTGCTATAAAAAAACACCTATAAAGGACGTACATCCACCACTACCAAGGCCCACCAAGCATTTCCCCTAGAAATTTAAATAGGCTCTTTACAGGTTTCTCAATGGAATTCTAATGGAACCAATTTCAACCCATGTTCTTGATCCACACACCTACTACTAACACATTTCTCCCCACCTTTGAAGAATTGTTAACACCACTTGTCAAGAAACATAGCCACCATAGCCCACATCCCATGGTATTCATTGACCTCTAGTCCCCCCTGAGAACCTTATCCATAAACTATTTATGGATTAACTTGAACCATCCTAATCAACATATATGGATCTTCATAAGAACAGCTTCCAAGGGGGGCATATCCAACCAAAACATTTTCAGGTAGTCAGTCTTAAATCCAAAGTATTCTCAGCATACTCAGGATGATGTCAAGGTAGGGGACATGATCGTCACTAATTATAAGTACAGTAAGAATTCATTAAAGAACACCACCACAAATCCTCCATCACCAATTTTACCTTCCACTATGGAAACACTGTAATCTATTGAAGGTATTGAGGTTCCCTTCCTACCAACATCTCAGCATACCGATCCAAAACCAGATGGTCCCTCACACAACCTACAATGGGGTTCTCAAACAAGGTAATTCTCACTACCCAGACTACCCATGTCAAGCCCCAAATAAAAAACACAAATATTTCCCACTTTATAATATTAAAATAGTAAACAAGAGGGATTTAAACAAAACCATAACAATTATTTTCCCCAAACCCTACCACGTGGTCAAAACTGAGGAGCTATCACTAATCTTATCCATCCAAAATCTAGGTCAAGGTTAAAAAAGGGTAACTCATTTTAATTATTAACTTTTCTCATTAAGAAACACATTATTTTACCATTCTCACTTTCATATTAGGAACATTTTTAGTTCAATTTCAAAATCAAGGAAAAATAGTTCATGTTTAACAACTTACCCAAACCCCATTTTCTCGTGCATTCCTAAAATGATGCATGTCATAAAATAACCCTGAGTTTCTATAATGATGCATGCATACTCAAATCTATTTCCATTCTAGTTTACAAGTCAAATATTATAAAATATTAAAAACAATTATCACATCACATATAAACTACATCACCCAAGGTGAAATAATATTCAATTGTAACATCAAATATAAATAATAACAATCCTACCCTAGGTACTTGGGTTCTACCCCGTACAACAGTTAGCTACTCCCACGCATCAGCTCAAAACCAAGGCATGACTCTTCTTAGTCTCTATTATACCTTTCCTAAATAGTAATACAAATGAAAAATAAAATAAAATTGGTCTTTGATACCACTTTGAAACATCCCAACCTGAGTACCAGACACTGGTGCCCCAAGTTGGTCGGTCAGATGACCTCAAGCATGCCTCCCCGTATGCTAGTGGCTACCGACTAGAAGTGAGGGTTTGTTATCAATCATGGGGAGACTATACCCTCTTTATCACAGTAAAACACATTTTAAAATAAATAAATTGTTACACCTAAACAACTATAACCAGAAGGATACCAATATCACATGATGACCAAAACTAAAAATATAATATCAAAACTAAACAATATATATGCCATTCTAAAGTATGTGTCAAAATAAACCTCAAAAGTAAACACACAAACTAGTCTCAAGTGGATCCTGAAACCATTTTGTATTACCTCATCCATGCTATATCCCAAATCATCCATCTAATACATGGCCTTTTTCCATATCATATCCTACAAACATGAAATATATTCGAGTATCGATTAGGCATCCGGAGTAGGGTGGGAGTATAACTTAGTAGGCCACCACCAATAGAAAATAAAATAATATCCAATCAATAATAGTGTATGTAGTTTTAAAAATAAATAAACACAATGCATAAGTAAATAGTTATCACATTTTCAATTATTTTGTATTTAACCACATAATCCCCCGAGTTCCTGTGGACACCCAAACTTTAATTCCTACTTCAGCCCGCACCAAAGTCTAAACTATCCCCAATAGATGTCACATCTTAGAATTCCACTATTACCATTATATATCTCATGTTATATCTTAGAATGATATTTTTACTATTCTATATTGCATGTCCTATCTCAGAATTCCACTGTAGCCATTCTAGATAACAATTCACATTTGAATTCCATTGTTACCACTCATCATTTCAATCACATGTGACAATAACCCATTAATTAATTAAACAATTAGTTAATTATCTCAATATCATTAATTAACTCAATAATTAATTAATCATCTCAATATCATGATTTAACTCAATAACTAATTAATCATCTCAATCTCATTAATTAACTAACTAATTAATTAATCATATCAATCTCATTACTAATTTAACAATTAGTTAATCATCTTAATCTTATTAATTGAATCAAAAATTAATTAATCATCGCAATATAATTTCTAATTCAACAATTATTTAATTATCTCAATCTTATTAATTGACTCAATAATTAATTAATTATCTCAATCTCATTACTAATTAAACAATTAGTTAATCATCTCAATCTTATTAATTAACTCAATAATCAATTAATCATCTTAGTCTCATTAATAATTCAAAAATTAGTTAATCATCTCAATATTATTAATTAACTCAAAAATTGATTAATCATATCAATCTTGTTACTAATTAAATAATTAGTTAATTATTTCAATATCATTAATTAATTCAGAAATTAATTAATGGTAATAATTTAGTTAATTAATTCATCAATTAATTAATCTAGTTAATTAATTCAATAGTTAATTAATAATGAAAAGTTCATTAACAAATTCAATAATTAATTAATCACAATAATCCCATTAATTAATTCGATAATTAATAAATCATTTTCAATCATCTCAAAATCCCAATAATTAATTCAGTAATTAATTATTCCTATTAAAAATTCTCAATGCCTCATTAATTAATTTAACAATTAATTTATCCAACACCATAATCACAATGTCACATTAATTAATTCAAAAATTAATTATTTCAATTCAATCAATTCCATACTCATAATAATTCCCAATAATTAATTCCATAATTAATTATTCCTAAAATCCATAACCAAAATATCATAATAATTAATTCAAAAATTAATTATTCATGATTTTCCATTAATTAATTCACTAATTAATTAATCCAATTACAAAATTACATGATCTCAATGTTCTATTAATTAATTCACTAATTAATTAATCTAATTTACTCATTTTTATAAGAACAACATTCCATTAATTAATTAATCTATTTCAACCATTGCATAACCATAACATTCCATTAATTAATTCACCAATTAATTAATCCATTAAATAATTTAATAAAAATATATCTATTAATTAATTCACCAATTAATTAATCTCAACCAATTCCATAATTTAATTCAATAATTAATTAATCACGTTCAATTATTTTAATAAATTCACCAAATAATTGTTCACGTTAATTTCATTAATCAATTCTAAAATTAATTAATTACATTAAATTTCATTAATTAATTCACCAACTACTAGTCCATCAATTCTATTAAATAATTCCATAATTAGTTAATCTCATTCAATTCCATTAATTAATTTAGCAATTAAATACTCCATCAATTCTATTAGTTAAATCCAAAATTAAATAATCTCATTCAATCATGTTATTTAATTCACAAATTAATTAATAAATAAATTCTATTAATTCATTCCACAATTAATTAATCCTATTCAATTCCATCAATTATTTCACCAATTAATTCATCCATCAATTCCATTAATTAATTCCACAATTAATTAATCTCATTGAATTCCATTAATTAATTCACCAATTAGTTAATCCTTCAATTCCATTAATTAATTATATGATTAATTTATCTAATTAAATAATCTCATTCATAATAAATAAATACCCATAATCAATTTATTATTTAATTATTTTAACTTAACAATTCAATATTCTCAATTAATTCATCAATTAATTGTTTCATATCAATCAATTCAATATCACCAATTAATTCATCAATTAATTGTTCCATATTATTAAATTCAATATACCTAATTAATTCCTCAATTAATTGTTCCAGCTCAATCAATTCAATATCCCCAATTAATTTCTCAATTAATTATTCCAACTCAATCAATTAAACATCCCCAATTAATTCATCAATTAATTTCTCAAACTGAATTAATTCAATACCCTTAATTAATTGCTCAAATTTCACCATCCCCATAATCCCATAATTAATTATTCAATTTAATATTCAATTATCAATCTAATTATCCTACAATTAATTCACTAATTAATTATTCAAATCACAATTCCATTATCCCATAATTAATTGCCCCATTAATTATCTAATTTAAAAATCTCAATACATCATAATTAACTTGAAAATTAATTAACTAATTCCTAATCTCTATATCTCATAATTAGAAAATTAATTATCCCTAAATCCCACAATTTCACAATACCTTAATTAATTAATTCAGCAAATTGTTTAATTCAATTTTAAAAATTCAATTTCTAAACAACTATAATAATTTTACAATTTCCATACACATAATAAAAATATTGACAATGGGATTTGAATATTATTCCACCTACCTCAAGAATAGTGATGAATTATCACCAATGGATAATCCCCAATTTCAAACGAAACGATCAAGAACATGATAAGGAACACAATCTAGATCTAAAACCTAAATCCAAGATTAAATGAATTAAGATCTTACAAACCTAGATCTAGATCTAGAACTAATAGCGTATAAATGTCCCTTGTTTATCTGAGAGAGGATAGAGAGAGAGATCCAAACAGGAAGGAAACACATGCCTGGGAGGTGTAGATTTTCAATCCTCCATTCGATTCACTAAGAACGGAGGTCGGAAGCTATTAAAGTCTATCTGGGAGCCTCCAAAATCAAGATAATTTTATTTTTCATGAGTTGGGGTCGAATAATGTTTAAAATAGGGTTTTGGAGAAAATAAAATCTAATTTTCAGTTTAATTTAATTACCATGCACCGTTTGCTGGGCAAGGGCTCATGGTTTCTCCTAACCATGTGCCTTAATTGTGTGCCAATTCTATGGGGGTGCACAATTTCTCCTATAAGGGTGAACAGTTTGACAAACCATGTTCCACCTATACGAATCTCCTCTATTTTGTTTCTCACGATTTGCTGGTTTGGGGAACACAGTTTGGGAAAACCATGCTCCAACCATGAACTTTCCCACTTCCTTCCAAAAATTTCAAATGTTCACCCAAAAACACCCAAGTTGTGACTCAAAAACTTTATACTCAAAACAAGGAGAAAAATACCTCTAAATGATCCAGATAAATCTATAACAAAGGTCATGATCTTAAATCTTCCCTCTCTTGGATTCAAAGATCCGATCTGTTGGGGATAGATCTATGTTTTTTGCTGCTAATTATGATGAGATGTGATTTTTTGGTTCATGGGGAATAATATCTGAGGTGTTTTTTTGGTATTTCAACCCAGTTTGATGAATAATTTGTTCCATTCATTATTTTTTACTATGTTTGTGAGGTAGGTGGCTTCTCTCTTGACTCCTCTTATCAGAACATAAATTATTGATTTCAAATTGATTGAACTTCTTGACTTTAATTGTTAATTTTTTTGTAAAAATGATGATGTAATCCCTCTTTAGTGATGGATTTTGAAATTTTGGAAATAGGTTGTTTGTCAAAAGATCATTGTGACATGATTTTAAAATGTTAACTTTAAAATATTGTTTTGTTTTGATTCATGGAAATGGTTTGGTATAAATTTTTTCATTAAAATAATTTTTTTATTAAAATGGATTGTCATGGTGGTTTTGGAATGGAATTTTTTTTACTTGGTTGGAATGTGTTAATTTTCATTAACAAGGCACTATGGAAGTTGTATGTGCCATTAGGGATAATGGTATATGGTTACCTTATGACGACTTGGTAGATCGATGATAAGTTTCTCATTAGTACGGATCTGTCACCTGGGCATGCATGTGTGGTTTTGTGTATTTTTTGAACCATGTAATGGGTATGCCAATGTATTTGAGAAATTTTTTAAAGAAATTGTTTGTTTTCTTTCCTTGTGAAATTATTTAGTTTAGAAACTTTTTGGTTGGAAAGCAATTTTTGACTCATATATAAACTATTTGAAAATTATTTTAAATCAGTTTATATAAATTTTATATATAAATGTTCTAATATGTTCTATCCTAGTGGCGTGAGTGGGGAAGTAATTTCGGTAAAACCTATTGAGTTTTATACTCACCCCCGACTTGGGAAATTTGGTACATTTGTATATATTGTATATCAAGACTCAAGTAAAGGAAAGGTATCTCATTTATTTAGTTATGCTTCATGATGCCTTGGGGATGGGTTATGGAGTTGGATCTTGGAGCATCTTTAGAGGTGTGGATTTTATGTCTTTAGAGACTTTGAGTTTTCTTGGATTTTTCTTTTGCTTGATACTCTGATATTGGTATTGGTTTCCACATTGCACTCTAATATGTTTTATGGTTATAGTTTGGTATTTTTGTATTTTGGTATTAAATTTAGTTGTATTATATTTTTCTCACACATCATATATTAGTATTTTGGTTGTTGTATACTTGATTTGGGGGTTTTATTTTCAAAGTTAAAATCATCCCTCAATTTTTAATGAATCCCTTAGCATTTACTTCCAACCTTTAGTGCCTTGGGGATGTCACCTAATGCTTTGTAGCTCCCTTGTAACTTCTCAATCCAATGAGGAAGAATATGATATTAAAAATGTTGACATTTTATGATGGATTGTTTGTGATGAATATAAATTTCATCACAAATAATGTCTCAAAAAGGGTTTTTGTGATTGAAAATGTAGTTTTCCACCAAGAATATTTTTTGCGATGATTATTAATGATGAAACATAAGTATGTTTCTAATATTTTTTAGGGTAATACAAGTTCTTTGGAAGGATGAGTTATTTGTGACAAAATAAGCTATTCCATCACAAATAGTCATTTTTTGAGATTATTTACGATGAAATGGGTGAGTCTGTTATAAATAACCCTTTTAGTATGAGGTTATTTGTCATAGGATTCTTATTTTATAATAAATAGCCTTGTTGAAAATGATTATTTTCGATGTAATTCGGTGGTCCATCATAAATATACTTGTTGTAAAAGTTTATTTGCAAAAAACTCAAACATTCCATCACAAATAACTCTACCAAAATTGTTTGGTGATAGATTATTTATAATAATATATATCTGTCACAAATACTTTTCATATAGATGAAAAAAGAATTGACAATGGATACGTTTTTCTACGGATATCTAGTCTGTTACAAATACTCGTCACAAAATACATACTCCGTTGTAAATATCTATCATAAATAGTTTAACTTATAGAAATTTTTCAATAGAATAGTCTATCATAAAAATTCTATCGCAATAAAGAAAACTCTAAATACAGTCATTCATACCCCCATTCAACCACCCCATACTCATATTTTTTTAACTCACTCAATTTTTTTTTTACATTTCTTTCCAATTTATTTTTTTAATAATTATTATTTTTATAAATTTATTTTTTAATTTAATTTTAATCATCTTTTAGTGATGTATTATTATTTATTTTTACACAATGTTTTATTAATATTTTTTATTTAATTAGTTTTTTGTTTGTTTTTAAAATCTATTAACATTTAAAGTGTAAAAATTTAATACATTGTTATAAAATAAAATTGATTTTAATAGTAATTATTAAATAAATATTTTATTTATTTTATTTTTTATATATTTTTAAGAATAAATTATCATTCCATTGTAAAAAAATGTTTCATGTACTATTTGTTACAAAATTGTAAGTCTGTCATAAATAGTATCATTATATGGTTTTTTACGGAAATAATAGAAATTGCAGTGTGATTTTCTATAACACCCTTTTTTACGATGAATTCCCATTATAATTATCATTTTTCAACAAAAATCCATCAAAAATAACATGTTGCGAAAAACTATTACTTTTGTAGTGCATCCAAGTGAATAGTCATTGGTAAATTTATTCAATTATATTATTTTAGTTTAGAATAATGAGAATTGAATTTATTTCTCAAGGTATTCACAATTTATTTAATTATAAAAATTTATTATGAGAAAGTATTATTTTTCAAATAGATGTCACGCATTCAAGGTTTATAAAATAATTATTGGAGGAACGATTCAATTTAATGTCTCATGGTTCATCACGTGACATTTAATAATGTCACCAATGAGTGGTAAAATATTCATGAAAGGTATGACACATTTACTTAGTTAATCATGCTGTTTTGGGATGAATTAAGTGGTTTAACCTATGCAAGGTCTTAAAAGAAATTTTATAAAGTTAAACCTAACTATTTAAGCTCATTTTTAATCCATGAATTATATGTGTGAAAATTTACATGAATTTGGAGTTCTCCCCTCCACTCATCCCATCTCTTAATCTTTGAGAGATAGTGAGATTGAGAACAAATCGATCCATGTTCAAGGATCGATCACATGATCTTATAGTGATCATACAAACATTTTAAGGATTTTAATTTCCCATGATAACACCCAGGAATCAAATCATTATGTTCATGGAGTTTTGGTACATTTTTGGGTGATCCAAATAGCATACAGTTGGGTGTCTTTGTGATAAGGTGATCCAGAGAAGAACAGATAACACTATGATCATGTTGTTCTAAAAAGGTACCTTTTTTCTTTTTTTATCATACATAAATTGAATTATATGAGATCATTAGCATTAATTAGGCATAACTATGATAAATCAAGTATCTTATAATCAATTCGGTGTTAAATCTTTAAAATTGACCTATTTTCATGTTTCCAAAATGCATCTGGTTCCTTCAATGGTATTAAATAAATTTCGTACCATCCCATTACTATTTTTAGGTACTCTTCATCCCCTATTTTGATCATTCTTTGGTTAGGTATCATTTAGGGGTGATTTAGGTAAAATTTTGGAAAATATGAAGGGCTCTTGGGTTATGCACGGTTGGCACATGGTTTTCCTAAACTATACACCCTGCTAGTGAAAATCGTGCAAACCCAGGCGGTGAGTGTTTTCATGGTTGGTGCATGGTTATAAAAACTATGCACCCACAAAAGATAAACTATGAAACCCCACTAGTAGGAGGTGCACGGCTAGGATACACAGTTTTACAAACTGTGTAGACCCCTCTAGGAAACCATGCTCACAAATTTTAATTATTCCGAAAATTAACTTAAAATTTCTCAAATCCCTATTTCTTCCACCTCTCAGCCCTAACTTGGGGTTGGACATACTCTTAGTTTATTGGAGCTCTCAAAGACCCATTTTGGATCCTCCAAACCCCTTCTAAATTGAATCAAAGTATGGTGATTGTTGTTTGATCCTTCCCCAATAAGAGTTCTTCTCTCATTACTTATCTCCCACTCTCTCTCCTAATCTACTCTATAGGGTTTTTTAGATCTCCATGTTGTTGGAGGATATAATCTATGTTGTTTTAGATCTTTAATATGGTTTTGGTTCTAGGATATCCTTTTTGAACATTATTCATTGGAGTTTCCCATTGCGGGTGTTGTGAGACATGATCTCTTTGTTTTGGTAGGTGGTTCCATTTAAGATTTTCAAATTTATTTAACCCTAAATTGATTTATTTAAATAAAATTTATTTTAATTAAATTGTGAAACACCAATTCATTGTTGATTATGGTTTAAATTTTATTTGTAATGAAATTTTGTAAGAACCCCCAATTCTATTGAATTGAGGTGTGTTTATAGAATTTGATGGAAATTTATGAAATTAAATTGTGGGATTTAAATTGTGGAATTTCAATTGTTGAATATAAATTGTGAAATTTATTTGTGAAATTTATTTCAAATTTTTATTTTTGGAAAAATGTCTTAAATGTTTTTGATAGAAACATGTTGGTTTTATCCTCAAAAAAGGCATGATTTGATTAAAAACCTATTTTAGTATTTAAATTTAAATTGTCATATTAAAATAGAAAAATGGGTAAATTGTATTTTGAAATATTTTAAAGTAAATTTCCCATTATTGATTGTTGTTAGAGAACATGAAATCCTCATAAGTTAGTGAGTTATTCATTAAAACACTCTATTAACACATTATAACTCTAGAAAAACATATATAGCAGGTCACATCCCTAATGGTATAGTGATTAATCCCCTTTGACCAGTGTGTGAGGGATGTGTGTACACATATTTCCATGATCACCTATTAGAGTGTGTGAGGATCCCATAACCTAGACCTAGCATACCTCTTGTTGGATGACCATGTTTCTAATTATTAATGTTTTGATATATATTCCATTGTTTGTAAACTATTCTACAAGTGCCTTATGAATTTATATAAATTGTTAATATAAATTGTTTATTAATCCATTGTTTGAAATAATTTAATAAATTAAAATGTAAATAATGATCTGTTTTAAATATTATTTTGAAATTCCATTCCTATTTATTTAAAATTGAAATCTTTACTTGGTTAATTAAATTTGGTGTCTTATTATGGAATCCTTGGTGAGACCCTACTGGGATTTTAGCTCACACTCTACTAGTGCCTTTGGGTGTTTGTAGATTATCTTCTTCTGGGTTCAAACAAGGGTAAATCTCTACATGGAGGTGGTACTATTTTTTGATACTTAGTTTTAGAGATTTTTTTCCATTGTGAATTAGGATATTTATCCTATTTTTTAGTAATTTGTGGTTGTAATTTGGTTTTCTTTACCCGTTTGACTGCTGGTAAATTTCTCCCTATGGGTTTTTCTTTTGTGCATATTGATTTTTAATAGTTTATTCTACTATTTATGGGGAAAATTTGTTTCTAGTTTTATCTTGTATGATGCCAAGTACTAGTCACCAACCCATCGGGATCAAGAATTCCCTTAGAGCTATGTCGGTGTTGGCTTGGGTGTCAGGGTACCAGGGTATCCAGGCTAGTCCATGAAATTTTAGTATCAAAGTTACTAGTTAATCATCCTTCATTGATTTCAATAAGAAGTTATGTAATCTTGTCAAGACTTAGAAGTTAGTTTTGATTAATTTTATAGTCAAAACTCACCACAATGAGCCTTAAGTCACCATGGGTGGTTTTGGAGAGATGTTATGAGGATTAGTTCTAGTATTTTACCTAATTTTTATTTGGATAGGTTTAAATCTAAATCTTTTGTATCTATTTTTTGGGATTGATTTCCCTATTACTCTTGTTTTATTGTCAATCTGTGTAATGTTTTGACATCCTCAATGTTATTTTCTGGTGTTGTGTAGCATAATGCCTCCAAGAATATGTGAAAATAGGATCCATGGGGATTCTTTTGATGAAACTCAATGATAAAATCATCTCATGGACTAGAATATGGTTAAAGTTATTGTGCGTGTTTTCCAAGCTCTGGGAAAGACACCTGCAACTGTTCTCATTCAATCTCCAGCTGTGGAACCTCAAAGGGATATTTTACAGAATCATGCTCAGGATTTCTTTCACCAAAATCCACCATAATTAAAAGGATATAATAAGAATCAACTGAATGATAATTGGTTGAGAGATATAAAGCTTCTATTTTAGTTTTTGTAGATGCCAAATGAAATCGAGGTGAAATATACCACCTTTAATCTAGAGGGACCAAGCAGGAAATGGTGGGACATGATGGTGATAGTGAAAAGGCATGAGGGATTAGAGTGGAAATAATTTAAAGATATTTTCACTAACTAGTTTTATCTAGATTCTATGGTGTTGTCTATGGATTTGTAGCTCTTCAAACTCAATTAGGAGAACATGACCCTGACAGAGTATGCAAATCACTATGCTGATATTATACAGTTTTCACCTGAGAGTGTATCGAATGAGAAGCTGACAACTTGATGATTCAATATGGGACTTAAATATGATATTATCTATCATGTTTTATTACTAAATCTAAATTTTTATACTTATGTGTTGAATAGATCATTAATGGTTGAGATAGACCAGGATGGCAAGTCAAGGTTGACAGGAGTTCCTTTTTCTCCCAATAGAAATTTTGTGAATTATTCTAAAGGAAAGAGGAAGCATGATGATTCTTATGGTGGTTCTCAATATCTGGGTTATTATAGAACTCATGTAGTTCCTGTAAGAGGCCCTTTGATTTGTTATCATTGTGTAAAACTTGGGCACTCAAACTAGTTTTTCACTAAGGCACCCAAGATATGTGCTTCCTGTGGATGCCCAGGTCACTTGCATATGTTCTTCCACATCTATTATACTACATGTAGTGGAACAGGATCATAAATACCTACTAAAACTATGGTGAAATCAGATGCTTCATGAACAAATGGGTTCCAGTCATAGGCATCCAGAATGAAGCTTCTTCACATAGTGGAAGAGTCTTCAGAGAAAGTAGATATGGTTCCAAAGACTTTTTGAGGCACCATCACTATATCTTCATCATCAGTGACTTCTTTATTTTATACTGGTGAATATCATTCATTTATTTCAACCTGTATTTTTTATTTTATTAATCTTCCTATTAAGATTTTATCTTATGTGATGGATATTACTACAACCCTCATAACAAAGATAGAGAAGATTATTTATAGTCCTTCTTGTGTTTTTACATTAATGGATCTTGAGATTTCTTGGGATTTTCTAGTTCTCAACGTGAAACTTATTGAGGTAATATTCAGGATGGATTGGTTCATTTCCAATAAAGTCTGGATTGATTGTTATCTTTGATGGGTCTACTTTACTGCACCTGATGGAGTGTTTCGTATCTGTCAGGGAGAATGGGACCTGAGATTGAGTAGATCTAGACCTTATTATTCAATATTGGGGAAAGTGATATCAGTGTTCACTTTTGATCTGAAGAGGGGATCCTTGACCAGTTATCTCCCTCCAATTTTCATTAGGTTTCCCAATGTTTTTACTTCTAAATTCTCTGGTTTTCCACCAGTAAGGGGGGTAGAGTTTTCTATTGATTTGGTGTCTAGTACTCAACCAATACTTATTCCTTCTTACCACATGGCATCAACTAAGACAAAAGAGATGAATAATTAGTTGGATGATCTATTAGAGAAATTATTTATACGTCTGAGTGTATCACCTTGGGCAGTGCCTATTCTCTTTGCTAAGAAATCTAATGGGTAACTTCACCTATGTGTTGATTACCAAAAACTCAATAGAGTTGTAATAAAGAATAAATATCTATTTCCACAGATTGATGACCTATTTGATCAGTTGAAAGTGATTAAGTGGTTCTCAAAGATTTATCTTTGATCCAGTTACCATCACTTGTGAATAAAAGAATCTAAAAATCATAAAACTTATTTTTGGAGAAGGTATGGCCATTATGAGTACCTTTTCATGCCATTTGATCTAACCAATTCTCCTAAAGTCTTTATGAATTTAGTGAACATTATATTCCATGAGTATCTTGAAACTTTTATGGTGGTCTTTGTGGATGAAATCCTTATTTACTCTAAGTATGATGAGGGTTGTGTCATTTGAGAGTAGTTCTAGAATTATTGATAAATCACTGACTTTAGGCCAACATATCGAAATGTGATATTTGGATTTAGGAAGTGAAGTTCTTGGGATGCATGGTGTCTGAACATGGTATCTCATTGATCCTGAAAAGGTTGAAGTTGTTATGACATGGGAGCAACCATGAAATTTTTTCAAGATTCTAAGCTTCTTGGGATTAGATGAATATTATTACTGATTTGTAAAGGACTTCTCAAAGTTGGCTTCTCTGATGACTTCCCTAACTCAGAATTGAGTAAAAAAAATTTGGGATGAAAAATGTCAGAATTATTTTGTTGAGCTAAAACGTATTTTGAATACTATGATAGTATTGACCCCTCCAATGGTTGGGAAAGGATATGTGATATTTTTTTATGCATCAGGTTCCAATTTGGGTTTTTTCTTATATAGGGTGATCATGTCATTGCCTATGGATCTCAAAATCTTAGGGAACATGGGAGTAATTACCCAACCCATGAACTTGAACTTACATCTATGATTCATGCACCTAAGAGTTGGAGGCATTACCTTTTTGAAGAAAGGTTTACCATGTATTCTGACCACAATAGCTTGAGTTATATCTCCTATCAAAAATATTTGAATCTCCACCAGATGTTCTGGTTGGAATACATAAAATTGTTTGAATTTGACATCATATATACCCTGGGGAAATTGAATTGTAGTTCCAAAGGATCGAATAACAACCGAGAAGGGGGGGTTGAATTAGTCGTTCACTTTTTATAAGTTTCAAAACATTTAGAAACTTAACCCCTACAAACTATTAAGATTTATTTCATTATTAACTTTTAGTAAATACTCATGCAAGAAAAATTAGGAAAGAAAGTAAAGCACACAAGATTTATAAGGTTTGGACTTAGTGTGAGAACCTACATCCTTTCCATAGCCACTCCCATGGGTCTATGGAAATCCACTATTTTAAGAAGTGAATATACCTTGTGTCAACTCCTCTTAGACACGTTCTATCTCCCAATAGGAAATATTATACTAACTCCTATCAATTTACAATGTTTTCTTATAAAATAATTGGTCCAAAAGAAATAATAAATACTTTGTTGAAACTGATCCACAATTGATCAGTCTGAATCCTCATTCTGATTTGGATGGATATGATTTTCTCAATCTGATGAGTTTGGATCCAATTTTGTCAATTTGATGAGTCCGGATATGATTATCTCAATATGATGAGTCTAAATCTGATTATATAAATATGATGGACTCAATATAATGATCTCATTATCAATATAAAAAACTCAAACTCTGCTCAAATACTCAATATGATGCACCTCAGTCCAATTGACTCAATTCGATTAACTAAATATGATCTTATCAATATGATCTTTCTCAATATGATCTTTCTCAATCCAGTAAACAAATATTCAATTGTCTAATCCTCCTCATGACATATTTGGCCAAAAATGGCTCACACTTGATTTCTTCAACACTCCACCTATTTTTCTTGTGTACAAAGTTCACATAGAGCTAATGATATGATCAAGTATTTATAGGTAACTCAGAAAACAAAACTGGGAACCTTGAAAACTTTACCAACTTCCTAAAATTTCAAAATCTTCAAAAAAATCACGCATTTAAACTTTAACTTTGACTTATTCAAAACTCCTTAAATTTCTATGAGATTTATGAAAAATTGAATTTCAAGTTTCTTCAACTCTTCACAAAACTTCTATAATTTTCTTTTTGAGTCTTCTTTGTAATCATCTCAATAAGATTTTGGTTTCTTATTCAGTGAATCTAATTTCTATTTATTTCTTAGTGAATCTAAATTTTGTATCCTTCTTCATCTCATTATGATGGAATTACTGTTATGATGAAAATATCATTAAAATGAATTTCCCATTATGATTAAATTCCCATTCTAATGGAAATCACATTACGATGGAAATCCTATTATGATTGAATCTCTATACTTCAATTTTGAAATTCTTCAAACTCCATCAGCTTCACACATTATGACTTCTGGATTTGATCTTCTGAAACATTCTACCTTCAATAGATTTATTTATAATGATGGAATCCCCAATTTGATTAAATTCTCATTATGATATAATTTCTCATTATGATGGAATTATTCCCTATGCAATTTTCAATTTCTTCAAACCTCTCTACCATTTCTTCAAAAGATTTTATCATGAAATTTTTCATGATTTGCGAGAACTTCTTGATCAAAAAAGCATCGTATGATTTTTTTTAGAATGTATGAAAACATTATAACTCCAAACTTCACAATTTTATTTCAAAACTCTTTAACAACAAGAAAACTTCTTCACTCAAAAATTTTTTCTTTCTCTGATTATGAAAAAGAAAAACTTCCAACAAACAAAAAATTCTACCTATGATTATTTTCGATTCGATTAACTAGATCTGATATAGATGAATCAAATGATCTGAAATTGATATTGGTCAGTCTAATTATCTCATTATGATAGACTGGGTCTGATTTTTTCAAAACAAAAACATTATTATAAAAAAAGGTTAGTTTTCAAAAAATACAAAATCTTTGTTAAAACAATTCATCATAAAGGTTATGCAATCTACCCCTTTATATTTTTTGTCAAACCTTGTTAACAACTTTTACATCTCTCAAAAGTTTTTCATAACTCAAGTTTTTTTACTTTTATCAAAACATATCCTTTCTCAAAAGAGAGTTTCATAAGACCACACTACTGGATAAAGTAATTTTTTTTAAGGAATTACATCCCTCAGTAGTAAGAAAATTTTGTGGCCTTGTAAAGATAAACTCCCCATCACTTTTATCTTTTACTTTATCACTTTTATTTTTCTCTTACTTTTATTTTACTTTCAATATTATTTTTCTCTCCCCATTCTATGATAAACATATCTTCATATTCATAAAATAAATATAAGTAAAAACTTCTTAAAAATTAATAAATTTGTTACTTTCTCTCCCCCTTTTTCAATATAATCCAAAGCACAGTGGGGGTTCTTACTTATATGGTTTAGAAAGAAATGGGAGGAGGCTAAACATGAATTTTCAACCTCAATTCCACAAACCTTTCTTTCAACATTGATTTTGTAAAGATATCATCAATATGATACTTTTTTGAAATGTATTCTAGAAAAAAAAACTTCAGCAACAACTTTTTATTTTATAAAGTGAAACTTTATATCAATGTGTTTTGATCTTGAAATTTAGACAGGATTCTTAGAAATATCAATTACACTCTGATTATCACAAAGTATCCTCAATGGTTTAGAAACTTTTACTTTCAAATATTCCAACTGAACTTTCATCCACAACATTTGAGTACAATATTCAGTAGTTGTGACATATTCAAATTCAATTGTGCTAAAAGTTACTAAACTTTGTTTCTTACTATGCTAACTCACACAACATTCACCCAAGAAAAATGTTCCTCTTAAGATTTATTTTCTATCATTTCAATCTCCAACCCAATCGGCATTAGTATAATCATGAAAATTCATCTCATTATTTCTTTTGTATAACAACCTATGTGAATTTTCTCCTTTTACATATCTCAAAATCCACTTTTCTACCAGCATATTTGATTCTTTCAGATTACTTTGATACCTAGCACACAAAGTCTAGACATAAAAAATATCAATCCATGAGGATATAAGATAAAGAATACTTCCAATCATATTCTGAAAGTATTTATGATTCACACTTATTCTAGATTCATCTCTGCTCAACTTTATGCTCGCTAAAATAGGATGTGAAACTTCTTTGGATTCTATCATCCCAAACCTCATTAACAATTCCCTAACATAATTTTCTTGAGATAAGAAAATGTATTTTTATTTTTGCTAAAATTTCAAGACAAGGAAGAAAGTTAATTCTCCCAACATTGACATTTCAAAATTATTCTTAATTTCCTCAGAAAATTATTTACAGACTTTTTTTCATCCCAAGAAAAAATTATATCATCTATATAAACAATTATAATTAGAGTTCTGAATTCAAAATCTTTCACATACATGTTACTATCAATTTTTACTTTAGAAAATTTGAATATTCTCAAAAAAATCAAGCTTAGAATACCATGAACATGGTTCTTATTTCATCCCATACAATGATTTCTTCAATTTACAAACTTCTTTTCATCTTCATCAAATAGAAACCCACAAGGTTGTTAGGTGTAAACTTCTTTATCAATCTCACCATTTAAGAAATATGACTTTAAATTCATCTGGTAAACTTTGTAATTCTGATGATCACCTGCTATAAGAAACATTCAAATAGTTTCGAGCCTTGCAATGGGGGAAAAGGTTTCATCAAAATCCACACCTTCCACCTATGCATATCCTTTAAAATCAAGTCTTTATTTGTTTCTTTAAACTTCTCTATGCTCATTCAATTTGTTTCTATAAACCCACTTTTTTCTGATAACATTTTTATTTTCTATCCTTGGAAAAATTTTCCATGTTTTATTCTTATCAATCTGATACAACTCTTAATTCATAGAATCCACCCATTGTTTATATTGAATAGCCTATGAAACTTATTCTGGTTTAAATTTTAAGATAATTAAAGTAATCTTTTATAATCTCAATTTCCTTCAAGTCTAAACCAGATCCTTCTAATTCCCAATAATGTTTTCAGACTCAACATGTTTTTGTAAGGTAGTAAATTTCAAAGTTTATCCCCTAACTTCACTTTCCTCACTACATGACTCATATAAATCTTGATCAGGATTTTTTAAATTACATTCAATGTTGTTGAAATTATCAAATTTATCCTCCTTGAAATTTTCAAAAAAATTTGTTAAGGAAATTTGATTTTTAATTACCTTCACATAATTTGAGTCTGCCAACTTTTGTAAATGTTTGTTCTAGCATTTATAAATTCTTCCATTTGGTGAATAACCCATAAAAGTTCCTTCCTCATCTTTCTCATCAAAATTACCCAAATCCAAATTTTTTTACTTTGAGAAAACATGGACTTCCAAAAAAATTTAAGTATTTCAATGAAGGTTTTTTTATACCAAATTTCATAAGAATTCATGTTGGTTTTCAGTCTCAACAAACATCTATTTTGAACATGTACAGCAATACTAATAGATTCTTTCCAATAGAACCTTGAAATTTTGTATTTTTATAACATAATTCTTCCTATTTCTACCAAACTTATATTATTTATTTATAATACCCCATTTTGTTCTAGACTTTAGGTAGTACTATACAGATGTTTGATACCATACTTTCTCAGATAAGTTTCAAATGTATTGTTTGTGAATTTCAAACCATTATCTATTCTCAACTTCTTTATAGAAACCCCCATCTCTTTCTCAATATACTTTCTAAATAATTTGAACATTTCGATGGTGTAACACCCGAAGATTCCATGGTATGTTTCCCTTTTAATAATGAAATAGCTTGTATTGTACACAACTTCGAGATTCTAACACATTGCGACCAATCAAACTAGCTTATGAATAGTAATACCCACTTTTTGAAATTTTATCAATTTTATCTTTCAAAGTGGACTTCATTTTTTTGGTTCGGAATATCAAAATTATCTTAGGTTGAATTTTTTGTATTTTTCTGAAAACATTCAGTTTTTTATGAATAGTGAAAAATACTAAATTTTAATTAAAAACAACTTTTTTGATCAAAATAATTTATAGTGATAAATTATACTATTGAGTGATTTTTAAGTATGATTAGATTATATTTTTACCATTTAATATAATTTTTCTCATTGTACGTAATTTCATATTTAAACTGTACATAAGCAAATTTCAATCTTTTGATGGTTATTATTTCTTAAAAACACGCTTTTTGTTTTGACAACAGGAATTAATTTTAAATTAATTTCTGCCACTTTTGTGTTTTAAATTTAGAAAAATGGATTCTATATTTATAAACAGGAGGTCCAAATTGTGTAAATAAGTAACTTTTATTTTTAGACATTTTGAATAATTACTTTGGTAAATATTTTATTTACCATGGTTAAAGGTTAAATCCGATAAATAAGGGTAAAAAAATAATATTATAATAAAATTAAATTACCCTAACACATGTCCTAACCCTATTGTCTGATACATGTCCGACCATGGGAATCCATGGGTAGATTTTGGGACCCCATGGATCCACTTGTAAGTGACAATGACACTTTATATTAATTAAGTTAAAGTAAATACAAAAATGACATAAGCATATATCTTTTAGTAAAACAATTTTTACATAGGGTTATATATGTTATCTCTTCGACTATAAATATTCATTTGAAATATAAAAATATTTTATACATAATGGTATTTTATTTATAATTTTTATACATTATATAATTTAATTTATTTATTACACAATGATGATGCTGTAATTACCTTATTAATGAAATATTAAAATAATTAATATTATAAATACCCAAATAAATGTAATTTGAGACTTTTTATGAGTTCCACTAATTTTATAGGTTAATATTACATGTTATAGTTGATTAAATTAATTTTTTTTGAAGCAATAATTCTATTATGAATTTAGAAAAAACAAAATACCAAATAGTGTCAAAATGGACATAAAAGAGTTTTTAAAACAAATATTATATTATTTATTGGTATTCTATTAATAAAAAACAAAGTTTCAGACAAAAGGATTAAATACTATTATATATGTCATTAATTAACCACTTTGGGTTCTCTTGGAAGTTTATAGTAAGTTTATTAACCATATAATATAAAAATACAAAGACACATGGTAAATGTCAAACTATTTAACTAAGAGTTAAATCTAGAAAATAAGGTTAATATAGTGACTCAAACCTATCTAAAACCTATTGGTTGAGTTTTTTTTGACCCATACCCACATTAGACTTTAAATAATTCATTTTGGAGCCATTAGATACTTAAAATTATTTAATTATAAAATAATATTTCAATCTTTTCCTAAGGTACCCCTCACCCCTCTTATAAAAGGGCACTTCCCCTTCTCTCAAATTCACACCTTCAAAGCCATTTGGCTCGGCCAAAACCTGCCAAAATATCCTCTCAACTGTACTCCCATCATCCTATAGGCCTTACTTTAGTCATAAATCCAACCTAAGGATCCCTTTTCATGAAATCAGAAGGAAGAACCTGAAGAATATGTAAATATTTCATCACCACTTTCAAGTTCCTTTCTTCTTCCACTTCCTCTTTCTTTATTGTTTAAATTATAAAATAATAACTCCATTATATTCTATATACTTTGATGTTATTATAAATATGTTAGAACCATATTCATTATTCTATCCATCCTTTTAATGACATGTCATTATACGTGTGTACGTACGGATTACCGTCTCCACGTCGTGGTGTAGTTGTTATTCAATACATTATTATTTATATGGGTATAATAATGATGTATAATTGATGTAAATAATAAATATAACATGATAATGATTCTATATATATGATATACCATCCAATTATATATTATTTTAATATCAAAAAATGATATCGTCGCTCGTGCGTACGTACAGATTACAGTCTCCACGAACACGATGAGATCCATTCCCCATTATATTCATTCAAGAATAATTTTCATTTGATGATTAAAAATAATATTTAAAGACTTAATATAATTATGAATATGAATAAGATACATCCAATCCATAACAAACATTACTTACATTGCAAATCATATAAAGGAAAATGAATCAGTTAACACCAGAAATGATGATAATACTAAAATATTATTAACAAATCAATATTAGAAGATCATATATGATATCATATTAATGTATATAGTTCTTGAATAATTTAATAACAATTATTTCACCATTATACAGGAGGTTAACCTACCCTTGACCAATGAAAAGTATAAGGTAAGGGTTAATTCTACAATCTCTTTATTATTCGATATTTTTTGTACGTAAGTATCTACTAGGACCTCTTTATCATCCACATACATGTTTCTTAAAAATGTATTTCAAAACATTTTTACTATTTACTATACAATGAGTTAAAGTAATTTATACCCTTATTTGAACTTATATGTTTTGAAAGGAATCTTTCAGTCGTTTTCCAAACAAGGTACTTTACGACCTTTTCGACAAAATTAAGGTAATAATTTCTTTTTTTAACTTATACGGCAGGTGCGGTTATTCTATATAATTATAACATCATCAAAGAATCCCTTACAATATTATAAGAATATTTTTAAAATAAATGTTTTCTTTTATAATTATGTAACTTTAAATGATTAAAAAAAATAAAGAGATAAATCTCTAAAATAGTTTTGATTTCATCTATGTCAACATCCTTTGATGGATTTTATACTTGTTTGAAGTCGATTCATTATGGTACAAATCTTCCATATTGTATTGAAGGATTTTTGATATGTTTGACTGTGGATGTGTTATTTTTATACCATTTGTGGTTTATGGTTAAATTATTGACATTTTTATGCCAGTTTTAAAAAGAATGTTTATGTTATATTTCAACCTTTTCATATGAGGAATGTATTGGACTTAGTAAGTGACGGGTGGAGCCTGCTATAGCTCCTCGATGCATCGGTAGGTCTCATGAGAAAACTAGACATTGAATTGGCTGAGGCATTTTCCAATTTGATATATGGTTTTGGCTGAGGCCTTAATCATTTTTGGAAATCTAGGTCGAGGCCTTGAAGAAATGTTTTTGAATGTCCGAAATTATACATTCCCTCATTATGAAAATAATATTGATGGATCCTGTGGTCATTCGACAAGTAGAATACCCATGATTATGTTTTATTATGTCATTATTTACTAAACTCATATTAGAGCCATAAAAGTGTTCATGTTTATTACTGGTAAAGGCATGTGTTTTCAATTATTCACCATGCTTAATATTTATGTTATCTCCCACTATATTTCTTACCCTTACTGAGCGTTTGAGCTCACCCCTTTCTTATGATTCATTTTCCCAGGATATGAAGAAGTTAATTATGAGTGACTTGTAGGCTTAATCTAGGATGGTTGGATGTTTCTAATAGAATAAATTAGTGTCATATTTCTTTTCAAGTTGTAAAGTTGAACTTATGTATGAATCTTGTTTCTAATAATACTAAACTGATCGGTATTTCAGGACATGATTTCCTTGTGATCATGCCAATGTTATATAATAATGCACCTAATCTAGGTAATTGGGGTTAGGGAATTACATTTGGTGTCAGATGAAGTTTATTACAAACCTTGGAAACTAGATTTAGATCAACTCCGATTAGAGCACATAGCCCTAAGATAGACTTTGGGGATTAGTATAGAAGAACTTCCTAGAATTTTGGTACTGTAGAGATTTTGTGAGTTTTCCAAGCTGTATATCCCTATCTAGATATGATCAGGTAGAGGCAGCTCTGTAACAGATGTACCTAGGGGTAAAACCCGAAAACACTGCTTTGAGCTAGACTCGAACAGGAACTAGTGCACGACAACAGGTCTTGCTGCACTCTTGGTTACGACACTCCTGGGGGATATGCTTAAGATAATTCTCATTTTCTTTAAAAACTATTATTAAAGGTTTATGAGTATATACTTCCTCAAAGAAAACATTTTTATGATTATGGATTATATCCATAAACTGTTCAGTTTATGTTAAGTGTTTTACAAGTTTGGAATTATGTATTTCGATTCACAAACTAATCTAGTTTATGCCATTATTTTATAAATGTCACCTAGTAGAAGGAATGGAAATTGTATCAATGCACTTAATCCATGTAGGGATTTCCCTCCTACTCAAGATAATTATAGTGGAGCTGATGATGCAACTGGTGCTGATCATCTTATCACCATACTGGGACAACTCACACAGGTTATGAATAATAACCTTACATGTATGGAGCACCTTGATCCACAACGCGGAGGATCAATGTTAGACCGCTTCATGAGTTAACAACCACCAACATTAAATGGGAGTACAAATCTATTAGTATCTGAAAAATGGATAAATTCCTTAGAGAAAATATTCCACACCTTAGGGAGTAGCGAAAGGAAAAAAGTTTTCATGGTAGTTTACCACCTCACTGGATATGCTGATCAATGGTGGTTATTAATTTAAAACACAAGGGAAGATTATGAAGTAAAAAAATATAGAATGGATGGATTTAAAGATATTTTCTTATAAAAATACTTTCCTCGTGACCATTGAGCAGATATGGAAAGGAAATTTCTGAGTCTGAGGCAAAAAGAGGATGAGAATGTTGCAAAGTATGAAGCTAACTTTACAAGGTTAGCAAGGCATGCTAAAGATTATATACATAACCCAATAAGTAAGATTTACCATTTCTTTGATGGGTTAAAACCATTTCTCTGTCAAGAAGTAGTATCACAATCCTTCTCATTGTACGAAGATATTTTCTTGGGTGCTATCAAGATAGAAAAGGAATTATCTAAGTCTTATGACTTTAAAGAAAATCAAGAGAAGAAGAGATTTGTTAAACACTCTGGGAAAGGAAATAAGGAAATAGGGAATAAGGGAATAATTGAATTTCCACCCTGTGGTAATTTTGGAAGGAATCACCATGGTGCCTTTCTAAAAGGAAAATAAGTGTGCTACAAATGTGGACAGAAAGGTCATCTTGCTAGTGATTGTAAGGGAAAGAAAGACTACAAATTTTCAATGCTATAATTACAAGGAGATGGGACATTACAAAAATGAATTTCCTAAACGTCAGGGAAACTTACCTCAAAAAAGTCCAAGGGATCAAGGCCAAGATTATGTGATCACTACTACTGAGTTTGAAGCTCTGAAAGACATGGTGGAAGGTAATTTAATGGTTTCCTCAATTTTAGCCAATGCTTTATTTGATTCTGGATCATCACATTGTTTCATATCTTCCCAGTTTTCTAAGAAAATTAGGTATTTACAATTTGATTTAACAAGGGAGTTTTCAGTCAAAACTCCTAAGGGAAGTATCATTGCTATAAAGTTTTGTGAATCAGTTCCCATTAGGTCATATAAATTTTCTTTACCTGCTAATCTCATTATCATACCCATGATTGAATTTGATATAATCCTCAGTATGGATTGTCTTTCAGACCATGATGTAAAAATTTATTATAATAATAAGTAGGTTACAATTTTTGATGACAATGATAAAGAACACCTTATGTTTAGAGTAGAAATGTCACCACCTCATTCTTATCTAGATCCACCCCCAGTAGCTCAACTAAATTCAATTATTGGAGAGGAAGAGAATGAAATAACTATGGGTGGGGAAAATAATATTCAAATAGAGGATGTACCCATTGTACAAGAATATGTTGATGTGTTTCCAGAAGATTTACCTGGATATTATCTAGAACGAGAAATTGAGTTTTCCATTGATTTAATTCCTGGTTCAAGGCCCATATCGAAGACCCCTTATAGAATGGCCACTGTGGAATTATTGGAACTAAAGAAACAACTAGAGGAATTCAGTAATAATGGATTTATTTTCCCTAGTGTTTCTCCAGGGGGAGCCCCTGTTCTTTTTGTTAAGAAGAAAGATGGATCTATGAGGTTGTGAACTGACTATAGGGAGATCCATGCTATAACAATAAATAACAAGTATCCCCTACCTCACATTGATGATTTATTCGACCAACTTCATGGAGGTAAATATTTTTCAAAGATTGACCTTCGATCTGGATATCATCAGTTGTATGTGAAGAAGGAAGACATTCCGAAAATAGCATTTTGAACTAGGTACGGGCATTACGAGTTTATAGTAATGCCTTTTGGATTGACTAATGCACCCTATGTGTTCATGGATCTAATGAATAGGTTTTTCAAGCAATATCTCAATGAATTTATAGTGGTATTTATTGATGATATCTTGGTATACTCCAAAATCTATGAAGATCATGAAAATCACTTGCGCATTATCCTAAAGACTCTTAGAAGAAATGAATTATATGGGAAGTTTAGCAAGTGTGAATTCTGGCTTCAAGAGATTTCTTTTCTTGGCCATATTGTCTCTAAGTATGGAATATTTGTTGATCCTTCAAAGACCAAGGAAATCCAAGAATGGCCAGAACCGATGAGTATAATTGAGGTATGCAGTTTTATTGGTTTAGCAGGTTATTATCGGCGTTTCGTCCAGAATTTTGCCCAATTGGCTGACCCATTAACCAAGATCATGCGTAAAGGGGTTAAATCTTTTTGGAAAAAAGAGTGTGAAGAATGTTTTGAATAACTGAAGAAAAGATTAGTCAATTCTCCTATATTGAATCTACCATCAGAGAATGATGGGTTTTTTATTTATAGTGATTCTTCAAAGAAAGGACTTGTTTGTGTCCTTATGCAAAATGATAGGGTTATTGCCTATGCATCACGACAGCTAAAAATTCATGAGCAAAACTATCCTACTCATGATCCTGAGTTACCAACTGTAATCTTTTCTTTGAAGATATGGAGACATTATCTCTATGGTGAAAAATGTGAGATTTATACTGATCACCAGAGTTTGAAGTATATTTTCGCACAAAAAGAACTCAACATGAGGCAAAGGCGATGGCTTGAACTACTCAAGGATTATGATTTCACTATACACTACCACCAAGGGAAGGAAAATAGGGTGGCATATGCTTTGAGTAGAAAGGATCATGGAGTTTTAAATAAGATGAGAGTTGAAAGGGATCCTATTTTCATGGATCTAGTGAAAATGTATATGGGAATAACCATGGAAGGTGAAACATCAATGCTTTTTCAAATGGTTTCCAAACCATCTTTACTAAAAAAAATAAAAATTTCTCAGGCTGATAATGAGTTGTTTCAAAAGAAGATTAAAGTTGTGAATAACGAGAGATTGAGTGACTTTGTATATGAAGATAGAATTTTGAAATTTGGGAAGAGACTTTGTGTTCCCGATATACCTGATCAAAAAAGTGAATTGTTAGATGATGCTCATAGCTCTAATTTCTCTATACACCCTAGGAGCACCAAGATGTATAGAGATTTGAAGGAACATTTTTGGTGGGACAACATGAAGAGGGAGATTTCTGATTTTGTATAAAGATGTATGGTTTGTTAACAAGTGAAAGCTGGAAGGAAACAGCCTGGAGGAGTCATGAAACCTCTTCCCATACCTGAGTGGAAATGGGATAATATTACGGTGACTTTTTCATGGGACTACCAAAGACTCCTAGAAGGAATGATGCAATATGGTTCATTATTGATCGTCTTACTAAGTCAGCACATTTTCTTTCTATAAGAGAAGATTTACCACTTGAACGTTTAGCAAGACTGTATATTAACAAAATTGTAAGACTTCATGGAGTAACCCTATTGATTTCTTCTGATCATGATCTACGTTTTACATCAAGATTCTGGAAAAGTATTCAGAAATCCCTAGATACTGAACTTCATTTCAGCACTACCTATCACCCTCAAACTGATGGACAATCAGAACGGACTATTCAAACCTTATAAGATATGTTGATATCTTGTTCACTTGACTTTCAAGTTATGTGGGATCAATATTTACCTCTAGTAGAATTTTCCTATAACAATAGCTTTCATTCTGGTATTCATATGGCACAATATGAAGCGTTATACGGAAAGAGATGTTTTACACCAACTTGTTGGGATGATGTTAGTGAAAGAAAACTTGTAGGCCCAAAACTTGTTGAGGAAATGATGGAAAAGGTGAAGGTAATCCAAACCCACATCAAAGCAGCTCAAAGTAGGTAGAAGAGCTATGCTGATAACCAAAGGAATGATTTGGAATTTCAGGTAGGAGATCATGTTTTCTTAAATGTATCTCCATGGAAGGGAATTATACAATTAGGTAAGAAGGGTAAATTGAGTCCTAGGTACATAGGACCTTTCGAAATTCTTGAATGAATTGGGTCTGTAGATTACCGTTTGGCAATTCCACCAAGTCTCTCCAAAGTTCGTGATGTGTTCCATGTATCACTGTTTAGAAAATACATGCCTAACCCAACGCATGTACTTACCTATGAGGAATTAGAACTGGAACCCGATCTGTCTTATTGTGAAGATCCTATCAAGGTTCTTGATACAATAGAATAGGTGTTTAGAAACTGGATGATTCGTCTGGTAAAAGTTCTACGGAGAAACCAAAAGTTAGAAGAGGCAACGTGGGAACCCGAGGAACATATGATGAAGAACCACCTGAATCCTTTTATGCAATAATATTCTAGAAATTTCAAGGATGAAATTATTTGAAGGATGGTAGAATGTAACACCCCAAGCTTCCACAGTACATTTCCCTTTGAATAATTCAATAGTTTGTGTTGTACGCAACTTCGAGATTTTAACACATCACGACCAATCAAACTAGCCATTATGAATAGTAATACCCACTTTTTAAAATTTTATAAATTTTACCTTTAAAAGTGGACTTCATTTTTGGGTTTGGAATATCGAAATTAGCTTCGGGTGAATTTTTGGTCTTTTTCTGAAAACATTCAGTTTTTTATGAATAGTGAAAAATACTAAATTTTAATTAAAAAAACTTTGTTAATCAAAATAATTTATAGTGATAAATTATACTATTGAGTGGTTTTTAAGTATAATTAGATTATATTTTTACCATTTAATCCAATGTTGGTCATTTTACATAATTTCACATTTAAACTGGACATAAGCAAGTGTCAATCTTTTGATAGTTATTATTTCTTAAAAACACACTTTTTGTTTTGACAACAGGAATTAATTTTAAATTAATTTATTCCACTTCTATATTTTGAATTTAGGAAAATGGATTCCATATTTATAATCAGGAGGTCCAAATTGTGTAAATAGGTAACTTTTATTTTTAGACATTTTGAATAATTACTTCAGTAAATATTTTATTTACCATGGTTAAAGGGTAAATCTGGTAAATAAGGGTAAAAAAATAATATTATAATAATATTAAATTACCCTAACACATGCCCTAACCTTATTGTCTGATAAATCTCCGACCATGCGCATCCTTGGGTTGATTTTAGGACCCCATGGAGCCACTTGTAAGTGATAATGAAACTTTATATTAACTAAGTTAAAGTAAATACAAAAATGACATAAGCATATATCTTTTAGTAAAACAATTTTTACATAGGGTTATATATGTTATCTCTTCGACTATAAATATTAATTATAAAAATAAAAATATTTCCTACATAATTTTATTTTATTTATAATTTTTATACATTATATAATTTAATTTATTTATGACATAATGGTGATGAAGTAATTACCTTATTAATGAAATATTAAAATAATTGATATTATAAATACCCAAATAAATGTAATTTGATACTTTTTATGAATTCCACTAATTTTATAGATTAATATTAAATGTTATAGTTGATTAAATGAATTTTTTTTTGAAGTAATAATGCTGTTATAAATTTAGAAAAAAACAAAATACCAAATAGTGTCAAAATGGACAAAAAAGATTTTTTAAAACAAATATTATATTATTAATTGGTATTCTATTCTTAAAATTCTAAGGTTCATAAAAAGGGCTTAAATACTATTATATATTTCATTAATTAACAACTTTGGGTTCTCTTGGAAGTTTATAGTAAGTTTATTAACCATATAATATAAAAATACAAAGAAACATGGTAAATGTCAAACTATTTAACTAAGAATTAAATCTAGAAGATAAGATTAATATAGTGACCCAAACCTATCTAAAACATATTGGTTGAGTGGTTTTTGACCCATACCCACCTTATAATTTAAATAATTAATTTTTTAGCCATTAGAAAGAAAAAATTATTTTATTATAAAATAATATTTCAATCTTTTCCAAAGGTGTCCATCACCCCTCTTATAAAAGGGCATTTCCCCTTCCCTCAAATTCACACCTTCAAAGCTATTCGGATCGGCCAACCCCTACCCAAATATCCTCTAAACTGTCCTACCTTCATCCTAGAGTCATTCCTTTAGTCATAAATCCAACCTAAGGATCCCTTTTGATCAAATCAAAAGTAAGAACCCGAAGAAGAGGTAAATATTTCATCACCTCTTTCAAGTTCCTTTCTTCTTCCACTTCCTCTTTCTTTGTTGTTTACATTATAAAATAATAACTCCAATATATTATATATACTGTGATGTTATTATAAATATGGTACAATCATATTCATTATTCTATCCATCCTTTTAATGACATGTCACCATACATGCATACGTTCGGCTTACCGTCTCCACGTCGTGGTGTAGTTGTTATTCAATACATTATTATTTGGATGGGTATAATAATGATGTATAATTGATGTAAATAATAAATATAAAATGATAATTATTCTTTATATATGATATACCATCCAATTATATATTATTTTAATATCAAAATAATGATATTGTCGCTCATGCGTACGTACGGATTACCATCTCCACGAACACGATGAGATCCATTCCCCATCGTATCCATTCAAGAATAATTTTCATTTGATGATTAAAAATAAAGTTTAAATACTTAATATCATTCTGAATATTAATAATATACATCCTATCCATAATAAAAATTACTTATGTAACAAAGCATATAAAGGAAAACGAATCAGTTAACACCCCAAACGACGATAATACTAAAATATTATTAACAAAGAAATATTAGAAGATCATATATGATATCATATTAATGTATATAGTTATTTAATAACTTAATAACAATTATTTCACCATTATACAAGAGGTTAACCTACCCTCGACCAAGGAAAATTACAAGGTAAGGGTTAATTCTACAATCTCTTTATTATCCGAGGTTGTTTTTACGTAAGTATCTACTAGGACCTCTTTATCATCCACATAAATGTTTCTTAAAAATGTATTTAAAAACATTTTTATTATTTACTATACGATGGGTTAAATTCATTTATACCCTTATTTAAACTTATATGTTTTGAAATGAATCTTTTAGTCATTTTCCAAACAAGCTACTTTATGACCTTTTCAACAAAATTAAGGTAAGAACGTCTTTTTTTAACTTATACGGCGGGTACAGTTATTCTCTGCCATTATAACATCGTCAAAGAGTCCCTTACAATATTAAAATAATATCTTTAAAATAAATGTTTTCTTTTATAATTATGTAACTTTAAATGGTTTCAAAAAAAATAGATATTTCTCTCAAATAGTCTTGATTTCATCTATGACAACATCCTTTGATGGATTTTATACTTGTTTGAAGTCAATTCATTATGATACAAATATTCCATATTTTATTGAAGGTTTTTTGATATGTTTGAATGTGGATGTGTTATTTTTATACCATTCATGGTTTATGGTTAAAGTATTGACATTTTGCATGCTAGTTTTAATACGAATGTTTATGTTATATTTCAATTTTTTCATATGAGGAATGTATTAGACTTAGTAAGTAACAAGTGGAGCCTGCTATAGATCCTCGATGCATCGGTAGGTCTCCTGAGACAACTAGACGTGGAATTGGCCGAGGCCTTTCCAAATTTGATATATGGTTTTGGTCGAGGCCTTAATCATTTTTAGATGTCTTGGCCGAGGCCTTGAAAAAATGTTTCAGAATGTCCGACATTATACATTCCCTCATTATGAAAATAATATTGATGGCTTGTGTGGTCATTCGACTAGTATAATACCCATGATTATGTTTTATTATGGCATTATTTACTAAACTCATATTCTTTCCATAAAAGTGTTCATGTTTATTACTGGTAAAGACATGTGTTTTCAATTATTCACCATGCTTAATATTTATGTTATCTTTCATTGTATTGCTTACCCTTACTGAGTGTTTGAGCTCACCCCTTTATTATGTTTCATTTTCTCAGGATATGAAGAAGTTAATTATGAGTGACTTTCAGGCTTAATTTAGGAGGCTTGGATGTTTCTAATGGAATAAATTAGTGTTGTATTTCTTTTCAAGTTGTAAAGTTAAACTTATGTATGAATCTTATTTCCAATAATACTAAACTGATCGGTCTTTCGGGACATGATTTTTGTGTGATCATGCCAATGTTATGTAATAATGCAACGACTCTGGGTAACTGGGGTCGGGGCGTTACAGATTGCCTCTAACTTGTGCTTCATAAACATGCTATTTTTCATCTGAGTGAAATCATCAATAAAATTGATAAAGTTTAAGTCTCATTTTATTGATTGATGTCTCATTAGCCCACATAAATCAGAATGAATAATATCAGGTGGTATTCTAGATTAAATATCAACTCTTTTATGACTTTTGTTAGTCATCTTCCCCTTTTGACAAGTTCAACAAACATCTTATTCTATTATTTTCAATTATGGAAAGTTATAAACGACATCAAATTTAGAAATTTTGTTCATTATTTTCTATCCAACGTTCCCAGGTCTTCGGTACCATAATTTTTTTTATCTTCTTCACTCAAGTAGTGGGAGTTATTGAATTATTTTATTTGGAATAGATTCTCAATGGTTCTTTCTCTTTTTTTGTAATAACTTTTCCATCTTTCGTATTTTTATTGATACAAAAATATTTTATGAAAAAAAAAACTTCTTTTACATCATCAAAAAGTTTAATTATACTAAGTAAATTATGTTTTATCCCATCAAAAAATAAAACGTCCGTAGATTTCAACTTTTTTGATTCAATCTCAATCATTCTGATTCCTCTGATTTTTAAGGAACTATCATTACCAAAGGTAAATTATCTTTCATCATGAGTTTCAAAAAATTTCAGGATTTTTATATCACCTATCATATGTGAAGAACATACACTATCAAGTATCCATGGTTTTTTACTTTTACTTACTTTCAAATCTATCTTAACAACAAAATATCTTTCTTCAACTTTTTCCTTTTCAAATTTCTTTTCTTTTCCATCATAAGAAATTTATTCTGGAAGGATTTTCATACATATTTTGGAACGATGAATAGTTTAATCAAATCTTCCAAAAAAACTTATTTTATACATTCAAATTGATTTCTTGATGAAAATTTTTTAACATCTTGATAATTTACCTTTTCAACTTTCTGTGAGTTGGGAAATTTTCTCATTCTAATTTCATTATTTATTCCACTTTTCTCAAACCTTCTTCTAGGTAAATATAATTTGTTCTAAAAATTATAATATCTATAACCATATATTACACAACACCAGAAACATCCATCAAATCTTGATTTTCTATTCAAGAACTATCTTTCTCTATAGAAACATTGTTGAGGTTGGTAACTTCTTTGAACTCTAACATTCTCAAAACATAGACCATTTTTTCTTTTTAGTGAGTTTTCTAATTTTTTAGATTTGATAGGTTTCCCACATCCTTTATCTACCCAATATTTCTTAATACTTTTTCTAGAACCTTAAATGTAAAAATAATTAGATGAAACGTTATTTTTGGAAAGAGAATATTTCACCTGATTCTCATATTGATACTTCTCCACAACTTTAGAAGTCTCAGCTTTTACTTGAAAATATTTGTTGAAGTTTTCATTAATCTTCCTCAAGGTACTTTTAGACTCAAGAAGTTTTGATTAAAACTTGTTAAATTATTCTTACTTAGCTTCCAGCTTCTTACTAGGATATCCAATCATATTTCCCTAATCAGCAATTCTAAGTTTGTAACTTAAAATCTCCTCGATGTATTCTTCCTCCTGCTTGATGAAATATTTTCTTCCATCAGAAATTTCTTCACAATCTTTATTTATTACTCTAATTTATTTCTTGAGAGTTTTGTTTTTCTCAAGACATGAAACCAGTTATATTCTGAGCTGATACTCTCTATAAGATTCTTCACCACCTTCTTCACTTTCTACGGAATATTTTGTTTTCTCAACTTTTGCAATGAAGGTTCTGAATTTTCCAGAACATTCATCTTCTAAAGAATTTTTTTTATTGAGTATAGTTTAACTTTATTACTCAAAATACTTCTTTTATTTGCAGTAAACTTCTTCTTTTATTTTTGGAAGACTTCTCTTCTTTATCTTTTTTTTTCCACTTCGTCCATCGAGGTTTTTTATCAGAATCATCTCGATATTCTCTAACTTTATTCTTGGGGAAATTCATAGAAAATTTTATGATTCCACTATACTCAAAACATTTGATATGAGGTTTACCTCAATACTTTACTCTTCCTATTCAATAGTTCTTATATATAAGAGACATGATTTTTCATTCAACTCATCATACTCTTTATCTTCGGACTCACAAGGATCATCTTATTCAACATATTGGATTTTCATCTTTCTCATAGCTTCAAAATAAATTTCATATTTCATCTTATTTTTAAACATTTGGATATTTCCTCATTTCATAAGAAATAATAAATTTATGAAATTCATCAAGAGATAAATCATCCTCATCTTTTAAAGAAGAAATTTTAGAATCAAACTTGTTCAGAAAGTTTCTCATAAGTTTCTTCATAATTTTAGAATCTTCTAGGACATCTCATAAACCTCTTATGTTGTGAACAATTTCATTTACTCCGGTGAAGTATTCATCAATTGTTTCATCATCTCTCATTTTGATGTCTTCATACTCATTATTCCATATTTCTAGCTTTGCTTCCTTAACTTTTGTATCCCCTTCAAAAACACTTTCTATCTTTTCCCACATAATTTTTAAAGTTTTGTGACCCATCAACTTCTGGTAAACCTTTTTTGTTAAAGACGTGAGAATATAATTTTTTGCCTTTCCATCAGCTTCTATATTTCTCTTATCAGCAAAGGTCATTGGGGAATCTTTCTCAATAGGTGGAAACCCAATATTAGTAACATCAACAAATTCCTAGACAAGAGAGGGGAGATAAGGAATCATCCTATTTCCATCCATAATAATTTTTTCCATCAAATATAGGAATTCCTCTACTATTCAAAGAATTAATATTATCCATGATAAGGATTCAATAAGGGAACCTCTATATAATACTAATTGAAGTTCCAAAGGATCTAATAATTACTAATAAGGGGGTGTTGAATCAATTTTTCACTTTTTATAAGTTTCAAAACTTTTAGAAACTTAACCCCAGCAACCTGTTAAGATTTATTTACTTATCAACTTTTAGTAAATACTCATGCATGAAAAAGTAGGAAAGAAAGTAAAGAACAAAAGATTTAAAAGGTTCAGCCTCAGTGTGAGAACCTATATCCTTACCATAGCCACTCCCATTGGTTTATGGAAACCCACTATTATGAAGAAGTGAATATAACTTGTGTCAACTCCTGTTTGACACCTTTATTCTCCTAATAGTAAATATTATATTAAATTAAAATGTTTTCTTATAAAATAATTGATCCAAACAAAATAATGAATACTTTCTTGAAACTGATCCACAATTTCTCAGTCCAAATCCTCACTCTGATTTGGTTGGATCCAATTTTCTCAATTTGATGAGTCTGGATCTGATTTTCTCAATCCGATGAGTCTGGATCTGATTCTCACAATACGATGAGTCTGAATATGATAATATTAATATGATGGACTCAATATAATGAACTCATTATCAATATGAAAAACTCAAACTCTACTCAAATAATCAATATGATGTACCTCAGTCTGATTGACTCAATCCAATTGGCTGAATACGATCTTCTCAATTCGATATTTCTCAATATGATCTTGATCAATTTGATAAACAAACATTAAACTATCTGATCCTCCTCACAAGATCTCTAGATGGAAATGAATCCCACTTGATTTATTTAACACTTCACCTTTTCTTATTGTGTGTAAAGTTCATATAGATCTAATGATCTGAGAAAGTATTTATAGGTTAATACTAAAAAAAAGTGGGAACCTTGAAAACTTTCCCCAATTCCTCAAATTTCAAAATCTCTGAAAATATATCGCATATAAAATTCAACTTTGACTTCCTCAAACCTCTTTAAATTTCTCATGGATTTATGCAAAATTCAATTTCAAGTTTGGCCTCTTTAACTCTTCACAAAACTTCTGGAATTTTCTTTTTGAGTCTTCTTCATAACCAGATCAATACAATTTTTGTTTCTTTCTCAGTGAATCTGATTTCTATTTCTTTCTCAATGAATCTGAATTATGTATCCTTCTTCATCTCATTATAGTAGAATTTTCATTACGATGGAAATCCCATTAGGATGAATTCCCCATTATAATGGAAATTCCCATTACGATGGAAATCTCATTAAGATGGAAATCCCATTACAGTGGAATATATATACTTCAACTTTAAAATTCTTCAAAATTCATTAGTTTCACACATTCTGACTTCTGGATCCGATCTTCTAAAACATTCTACCTTCAAAGGATTTCTTCAAAATTATGGAATCCCCATTACGATGAAATTCTCATCATGATATAATTTCTCATTATGATGGAATTATTCACTCTATAATTTTTAATTTCTTCAAACCACTCCACCATTTCTTCAAAAGATTTTATCATGAAAGTTTTCATGATTTGTGATAAATTTTTTATCAATAAATCATCATATGATTTTTTTTATAAAGTATGAAAAATTATAAATCTTGACTTCACAATATTCTTTCAAAACTCTTTAGCAATAATACAACTTCTTCACTTTACAATTTTTATTTTATCTGATTACAACAAAGGTAAAATTCCAAAAAAACAATAATTTATTCTTCCAATTATTTGGGATCTAATAATATGATTTTGATACAGATGAATCTGATGATCTAAAACTGATGTTGGTCAGTTAGATTATCTCATTACGATGGACTGGGTCTGATTCCTAGAAAACAAAAATATTCTTATAAAAAAAGTTAGTTTTCAACAAATAAAAAAAACCTTTTTAAAACAATTCATCACAAAGGTTCTTAGGGAATGTTTTTGTAAATTCTTTGAGCAGGAAACTTTTGACCAAGGCCATGAAAGAATCATCTAAATAGTGGAACTTGATGGATCTTTTTTCAAAGTTTCATATAGGAGTTTGGAAATCAATTTTCAAGGTTTCCTTGTCCAATGTTCAGTTTACCTCCTCTCTTATTGAGTTGATTCTTTGGAAACAATGGCTTGATGATTAGTTATATAGCATTAGAGACTCTCTTTATGGTGGGCAAATCATTATTTAGTGGTCATTCTCCATAGATGGTATTCTATGTTTCTATAACTGGTATGTTATACCATTGACTATGTGGAAAGTTTTTATGGGGGATTACCATAATTCCTAGTGGTCAGTGCACCCAAGAACCACAAAGATGTTATATGAAATGTATGGATGATTCTAGTTTCAAGGTATGATATAGGGTAGTGCTAATTTTTTCTCTCATTGTTATACTTTCTAACAGGTCAAGTCTAATCACTAGATACTTTTGGATTTTCTTCAGCCACTTTTAGTATCAACTTGGAAGTGGGATGAGATCTCTATAGACTTTGTGGTTAGGTTGTTGCATTCCCAGAGAAAGAAGAATGTTATATGGGTTTTGATCAATAATATTACCAAATTATCTCTCTTCTTACTCATTAATGATGCAAAAAATATAGAGGAGATGAGAAATATCTATGTGAGAGAGATTATTTGTTTGCACAGAGTTCCATTTTCTATAGTATCTAATATAGATCTCTGGATTACTTCTCACTTTTGGAGAGTCCTTCAAGAGGAATTGGGATATTAGTTCTGTTTGAGTATGGAATACCATCCGTAGTCAAATGTCTATACAGAAAGAGCTACACAGATTCTTAAGTATATGATTCATGGCTTCATTGTTGACTTTTATGGGGCTTGGGATGACTATTTGGGGAAGGTTGAGTTTTCTTATAATAATAGTTACCAGTCTTAGATCAGAATGGATCCTTTTGAGGCCTTGTATGGTAGGCCTTGTAAATCTCATTTTTCTTGGTTGGAGATTGGTGAAAGTTCCTTTTTTATACCGATCTTGGTTCAAGATATGACAAAAAATATTAAGTTGATTCATCATAGGATGTTGATGGCACATAGCCAGTAAAATTTTTATGCTAATCGTCATCGCAAAACATTGTAATTTTCAATTGGTGGTCAGGTGTTCTTGAAAATTTCACCTTGTTTAGGTCATCGATGGATTGGGGGAAATGAAAACTTGATCCTCCTTTTATGGGACATTTTGAGGTTGTTGAGAAGGTGGATAAAGTTTCTTACCATTTATTAATTCCATTGTAGCTGATGTCGATACATAATGTGTTCCATTTATCAAAACTCTAAAAGTATATTTCTAATTCATCTCATATTCTGAACTAGAGTGATCTTGATGTTGAACCCAATTTGTTTATGACTGAACATCCTATCATGATAATTGATTCTGAAACCAACGTACTTCATGGGAGGATGATTTCATTGGTTTTAGTGCTATGGCAGCACGGTTCTGATACTCATGCGACGTGGGAGAGAGAATCAATGATGAGAGAGTAGTTCCCTCATCTTTTTTACATGAAATATTCTTAATAGGATTTATGGGTACATGAAGTTTCTATGGTGGGGAGGTTGTAACATCCCATTATCATTTTTAGGTACTCCTTAATCTTTATTTTGATCATTATTTGGTTGGGTCTCATTTAGGGGTGCTTCGTGTAGAATTTTGGAAATTTTGAAGGGATATTGGGGTGTGCACGGTTGGGGCATAGTTTTCCCAAATTGTGAGCCATGCTAGTGTAAAAAGTGCAAACCCAAGAAGTGAGAATTTTCACAGCTGGCGCACGATTTGAAAAAAAATTCACCTTCCAAGGAGAAACCATGAAACCCCCCCCCCCACCAAGTTAATTTTGCACACAGTTAGACAAACCGTGCAGCCCATTCTAAAAAATTGTGTGCACAACTTTTAATTATACTAAAAATTAACATAAAAATTCACAAACCCCTATTTCTTACCCCACGTGGCCCTAACTCAGGGTTGGACACCCTCCTAGATCATTTGAGCTCTCAAGGACCCATTTTGGCTCCTCCAAACCCCTTTTGAAGCGAATCAAATCATGTCGATCATTGTGAAATCCTTCCCATGTAAGAGTTCTTTTCTTGTTCCTTCTCTCCTACTCTATATAATTCTCTCCTCTCTAGGTTTTATGAGATATCCATGTTATTGGATATTCTAATCTCATTTGTTTTAGATCTTGAATCTAGGTTTGGTTCTTAGATATCCTTTTTCGGTATTCTTTATTGAAGTTTCCCATTACGGGCATTGGGAGACATGATCTATTTGTTTCGGTAGGTGGTTTCATTTAAGATTTTCCAATTAATTTAAACCTAAATTTATTGATTTAAATTAGATTTATTTTAATTAAATTGTGAAAAAACAATTCACTTTGTATTGTGGATTAAATTTTCTTTGGCATGAAATTTTGGAAAACCCTCAATTCCATTGAATTGGGGTGTGTTTGTGGAATTTGATGGAAATTTGTGAAATTAATCTGTGGAATTTAAATTTTGGAATTTAAATTAGAAATTTGAATTGTGAAATTGATTTTAAATTTGTATTTGGGAAAAATAGATTAAATTTTTTTGATAGAAACCAGTTAGTTTTATCCTAGAAAAAGGTATGATTTGATTAAAAATGCATTTTTGTTTTTAAATGGAAATTGGTGTATTGAAATGGTAAAATGGGTGAATTTTATTTTGAATAATTTTAAAGTAAATTTCACATTATTGATTATTTTTAGAGAACATGAAAGACTAGGTAGTCATTGAGTTATTTAGGACAACACTTTATCGATGCCTTACAACTCTAACAAAACATATATCGCAGGTCACATACCTGATGGGGTGGTGATGATTCATCTTTGACCATTGTCTAATGGATGTGTGTACACATATTTTTGTGATCACCTATTCAAGTGTGTGAGGATACCATAACCTAGAACTATCCTACCTATTGGAAGATGACCATGTTTCTTGTTATTAATGTTTTGATATATATGCCATTGTTTGTAAACTATTTTACAAATGCATTTTGAATTTATATAAATTGTTTTATGTAATTTTGTTTATTAATCTATTGTTTGAAATATTTCCATCAATTGAAATGTAAATCATGATTTTTTTTAAATATGATTTTGAACTTCCATGCCCGTTTATTTAAAATTGAAAGCTTTATTTTGTTAATTAATTGTGGCATATTATTATAGAATCCTTAGTAAGACCCTGTTGGGAATTTAGCTCACACCCTACCTATGCCTTTGGGTGTTTGTAGATTATCTTATTCTAGGTTAGAGAAAGGGTAAAGCGCCACTTGGAATTGGTTCTTATTGTTGATACTTGGTCTTGGAGATCTTTTTCATGAGACTTGGGTTATTTGTCCTATTTTTGGTACTTTGTGGGTATACTTTGGGTTTGTTTACCTATTTGACTTCTGGTACAATTCTCCCTATGGAGTTTTCTTTTGTGTATACTACCTTGTAGCTGTTTATTATACTATTTATGTGGAAAAATCATTCCCAATTTTTTCTTGTATGATGCCAGGTGCTAGTCGCCAACCTGTGGGGATCGAGAATGCTCTTCGGGATATGTCAATTTCAGCTCAGCTGTCAAGGTACCAAGGTATCTGGGAAAGTTTGTGACAAATCGTGGAATTATTTAAGTTAGTACATAAATTAAATTTTCTATAATTTAGATAGAGGGCTTCAATATAGTCCCAAAGATACTAAAGACACTTTGATATGGGTTTTAACAGCTAATAAATGATCATTCAAAAATTGATTTGATTCTTTGAAATCGATAAAATGAAATAAATAATATATACATATATATATATATATATATATATATATATTGAATCTTTAGGGGAGGAGCTTGTTGGAGACATTTGGATAGGGCATCATCGGTGGAGGTTTGGGGGTGAGTTTCACTTACACATGGATAATCACAATCACAAAAAAATGATTGGTGGGAGGCTTATGCCATTGCCCATGTTGTAACAGTTCCAGCATTTATTGAGGGGATTGATAGAGACAGTTCTCACTATCATTTTCCATTATAAAAAATGTTATTTTGGTTTAATTAAGTCGGTGCCATATAGGGTGTCTCCAGCCTACCCATGTGTGCCCCACATAAGGCGCTTGACCCATCATGACTTGTCTGACTACCGGGTCTCTCATCCTAACCGGACCCGATATAAGCTCGGTTATCCTTATTTAGACCCATATTTTAATGCTACTTTAAATTATTAAAAATTCCCCAACTTAAATTTTAGAAATATTAATTTTTAATATGTAGTTTTTTTTTCATGTTGACTAATCATGAGTTGAGTCCAACCCATGCATGTTTGGGTATTTATTTATTTATTTTAATTATTTTTTTTAAGTTTTAAAATGTAATAATTATTTATATTATTGATAATTTATGAATTATACCTCCATTTTTAGATGTATAAGGGAAGTGATATAATATAATTCATGCATTTTGAGTTTCCCTCACCCGAGTGTGTATATACATTGTAGATATTGGAGGATTTTGTGATGATGTGGTTTGATTCAAGATCCAGTATGGAACCAAACAAGTATTATGAATGGGTGTTTTATGGGTAATGTAATAAGAGTTAGAATATGGATCAATGTATTACTATAGACACTGGGTTAATCCATTATTTTCTCGAAGGATTAACCAGTGAAATAAAACTCATTATTCATTCATTTTCATCTTCCATTATTAATTATATCATTATTTGAGTGTTATATGATATCATAGAATAATTAACAAGTATGTGAAGATAAAAATTAATAATCAAAATGAATGTTTTTTATTTATTCATGGTGAAATATGTGAATGATCACATATTAACAAGAATGATAAATAGAATTTTATTTCTATTTCTAAGAGAAATAAGACAAATTGATTACACGTAAATTATTTTCTGAAGACAATTTTACATAATTATACAAAATAACCATAATATTAACAAGCATATAAAAGGATAAAATAAATAATATTGATATATAAGATACAAATTCCCTCAATGAAATATTAAGTCAGATATTACCCTCCATTACTTGATTTATGATGAAACTATAGATTGAAGTGTTGTACAGGCCCTTATCATGAAACTTCCATTTATCAAGGAGTTATAATGAAGGTTTTGGGTCGAATTTAACAAGTTAATATCAAGAGGAGTGACCCATACTAGACATGGTGTAACTTGGAGGCAAGTTTTGAGGAAATACAAGTGCAACACTTTGGGATTGGGGAGTCTACTAAATAGATCAAGGAGCTACGAATTAATGCAATTGGAAAGACCTGCTTACCAAAATGCCTTTAAGTAATTGACCAGACCCTTATCTGAGTTATGAGAAGTGAAATATGAATCATTTCTACTAGAATGTCCACATTATAGGATATTCTAAATCTAATGGTGAGGTTTGTTGGTATTTGATAAAATAAATAGAGATTAATTGAAATAATTATTACGTCACATTTTGGTAATCAAGATGAAATGATAAAATCGTTTTTTATTATTTTATAACAAATAGAAAGTAATAAAAACTTGACATTATCACTCTAATTTATATATGAAAAAATATAAAATCCTCACCAACATGAAATTATAGGAGTGGTACATGCACTTATTCATCATACTACGCTAAGAGTGGAAATTATACATGTCGGAGTCCCCTATTCCCAAGAAATTTCCTTCTAAGGAGGCTAGTAAGGAGGAGCAAGATGCCTTCTAGAAACATGTAGAAGATTAATTTGATGTTTAGTGACTCACTTTATCTTCCATTTCAAGTGAGATCTAGAAACTAAATGATTATATGGATGTATATAACATGTTTTCTCATTTTCATGATCTTTATCAGGAGAAGGAAAGACAAGAGTGATACAAGATCTCTAAGTCACTTTTCACATGCAATATTGGAGAGTGGTAACTGACCGAACCTCGTATAGTCAAGATTATTGGATATATTGAGTGTTTGGACATCTTGGGATTTAAGTTACTAGATGAGTTACACATAGATCTCATTCTTTCCACACTAACTTAGATCTTATATAGTTTTATTGTGAATTATAATATGATAAATATTGATAATTCACCTCAGAAGTCCTCAATTTGATTCTCTAAGAAGATAAGGACAAATGGAAAGAAGAAAATAGAGTCCTTATAGTGAACAAAAGGAAGGGAAAAGAAAAGGACCTTATGAATAGTTTCAATTATAAGGTTACGTATCGCCTAACCAAGAATAGTAAGATCCAAAGATAGGCTAATAAATAAGATATATTATTTTTTTCATGTGGTAAGTAGGTCCATTGAAGAAGAACTACATCTCAGTGAAGAAGCATGCGGAAGCTTCTATTTTTTTATTATCGAGTGAAACCTTTTCATTTCTATAAGTTGGGTATTAGATATAACTTGTGGTGGTCAAATGTGTATTTGAATATAGGAACCAAGTAGATGCAAGAAGGCTTCTAGAGTTGAGGTGGGTCTTCAAAATGCCAACATAGTAAGACTAACTTCCTTATCTATAGGATATAACCACCTTACTTTGTCGATATAAATGATTATGATCTTGAAGAATTTTTATTATGTTCTTAGTGTTACTAAAGAAATTATACCTATGTTGAGTTTATACACGGATGGCCTTGTATTAAATTTTGGGAATAAAAGTTGTTAATTTTATAAAGATATCATTTTATGGTATGAAACACCACAATAATAGTCTTAATGTATTACAATATGATAACAAGTTTTATAATCGATAACAAATAAATTTCACATGACTCATATCATACCCAGTTGTGGCATCACTGACTTGGTCATATAAGTGATAATTGTATGACAAATATCTATAAAAATGGGTATTTAAATTATTTTTAACTAAAACCACTTGATATAGGTCAAACTTGTTTGAAAGGAAAATGACCAAAACTAATTTTGGTGGTAATGGGGAAAGGTCCACAAAGCTTCTAGAATTAGTACAAACAGATGTGTATGGACCTTTTCCAATTGCATCCAGAAGTGGATACTCACACTTTACTACTTTTACCGATGACTTTAGTATATATGGATATGTTTAATTGATGAGGTATAAGTCTGAATCCTTTTATAAATTTAAAGAGTTTGAGAATGAAGTAGAGAATTGACTTGGTAAGAAGATAAAAATTATTCAATCAGATTGAGGTGGAGAATATCTTAACCACTAGTTCATCAACTATCCCAGGGAGTATGTGATTCTACCTCAACTCACTCATCCTTATACACCACATTGGAATGGTGTTAGTGAAAGTAGGAACCACATCTTGTTAGACACGGAAAGGTCGATGATGATTCATACAGATATTCCATTATACTTTTGGGTATATTCATTATAGGACGAAATACACATGCTAAACCAAGTTCCAACTAAATTGGGAAAAAAATTACATATGATTTAATGTATAATAGGAAATATGTATTGTCACATAGTCATGTTTGGGTTTGTAAGGCAATTGTTAAGGCCATTTCTAGTAACAAACTAGAACATCAAGGAATAAAGTGTATATTTATATGATATCCCAAGGGAAAAATGTATATTATTTATACAAGACCTCAAACAAGAAGGTAATACTGGCAAGATAGGTTGTATTCCTTAAGAGAGATAACTTCTAAAAAATAGATAGTGAGAGAAATATTGACTTCGATGAAGTTGATGCTCAAGATATATAGGAGTTGGAACATGAAAAATTTCCACAAGTCGCCATGGGAAAGGTTGTTCTAGAGACGCAAATAATATGTAGGAACACTAGAGAGGTTAAAGAATCAGAGAGATATGGTCTTATAGTCATCAAGGATAATGACTCATTATTGGTTGACAATGATGAACCTTTGTCTTACAAGTAGGCAGTACATAACTTAGATGTTTCAAGATGGTAATAATACATGAATTATAAGAATGATTCTATATATAAAAACCAAGTTTGGGATATACTCTATCTAATGATAGATGTAAATCCTTTTGGATGTAAATCCTTTTGGATGTAAATGGGTATTCAAGAAGAAACTGGATATAGATGGTAAAGATAATACCTATAAGGCATGACTAATGGATAAAAGGTTTAAGAAACACCAAGGCATAAACTATGAAAAAACATTTTCACCAATTGCCATGCAGAAATCCATCATAATTCTTCTTTTCATAAAAACCTACCATGATTAAGAAATTTGGAAAATGGATGTCAAGACAGATTCCCATAATAGAAACCATATACAAGAAGTCAATATGACACAGCCATAGGTTTTTTTGATATATAAGGATGGAAATAAGTTATTCACATTGTATAGATCCATTTATGGGTTGAAGAAAGAATCCAGATCATGAGATGTTCACTTTTATGGAGCCATAAGAGAATTTGGTTTCATAAAGATCAAATGCGAGCCCTCTGTCTTCAAGCAGTTTAGTGGGAGTGAAGTCATTTTTCTAGTAGTATATGATAATTAAATATTACTTATTTCAAAGGATATGCTAGTATTATATTCAGTTAAGATGTGGTTGAACACATGCTTCTCCATGAAGGAATTTGGTGATACAGCCTACATTCTCAAGATAAAGATCATATGTGATAGATCTAAGAGGGTATTTAGACTAAGTCAGGGTACATATATTGACCAGATACTGGAGAGATTCTATATAGAATAATCCAAGAGATAATTGTTTTTTAGTATCATATGGTATATATATCTATAACAAAATGTATTGTCATACATAGGAGGAGAGATAGAGGATGAGAAAAATTCCTTATTCATCAGTGAAAAGTTATGCCATGACCCCCTCCCCACAAAGTGTACCCCTCCTGGGCCGACAATAGGAGAAGAGAGATAGTGAAACCTGATTCCTACCTCTAGTAGGCCCTGAGTTGGCAACTAGCATCGAGTTTATAGTAAACACACTGATGGGATGCATTACCCTCTAAGATAACACATGCAAAAGAGAGAGATAAGATGAAGACCAACCAAATCCTACTCAGACCACAAAGTAAAAGAAACCCAAGTACATGTATGTAATGTCATATAATAACTAATACAACTGAAAGGAAAAACTATAAGTACAAAAATAAAGTAAAGACAAAAGAGACCATGAAGCCCAAACAACTCCTGTAAAACCCCAAGCTAGTAGTAACTAGCTTGATCTCCAACCTTCTCTAACTAACCTAAAAAATATTTTATATAAACATAGGGTGAGTATAAAAATATACTCATTAGTATCCTCCTTGGAGCCTCTCATACAAAAGTAATGAAATCATGTTAAAGCATAATGAACAACAAGTGAAACTGACTCGTCACTTAAATGTGTATACTAAGTTCCCAGCCTCACCATGGATACTCTCACTAAGTATCACATACAATAGCATATTATATAATAAAGAATATTAAGGGTACCCTGATATAAATTCCCTACTATTTTTCCACTTTTCCCCAACATCACGCATCCTGAGCATCTCTCTCCAAAGATACTTGGGCGAATCGCTACAACATGCACCTCGTGCAACAGAGCCACCGCCTCCACAGAGCCAAAAGTAACCATGTAGTTTTCAGAAGCCACCACATCTCACATATCATGTATCATACATCGAGTATTATACCTCAATCCATTAAAACTCATACACTGAGTAAGGATTCTCAATCTATCATAGCCTATACACATTACACCTATAGTATTCTATAGGAAACTATATCTATAATATATGTTTGTGAAATAACCATAATCCATTACATCCCTTTACACACATATATGGGGAAAACTAACCATCCTGTATACCAACACAAGTAACTACCAAGAGAAGAGTGCAGGGTCAATGGGGGTATTCATCCATCCATCCTCCCACCAAGATGTTGGGGAAAATACCCCTCAGGTCTTAGAATCCTCAGGGTGTTAGTTTCTCTAATTGATAGGGTGAAGTATCATATGAAAACCGAAAAAGTATAGGATATAATATATCTCACAACCACACAATGGGAATAACCTAGTCATAGCATCAACTGCAGCTCATGTCTCTTAGACTCCTGATTACCACTACTAAGACTAGATATCCTATAAGCACAAAACAATTTTTAAAGAGCTTCATTAAGTTGTTTTATCCCTTTTCATAAATTTTAATTTACATTAATTAATTATTTAACCATTAATTAACCATCATCATTTTCCATATTCCATTAAATTAGCATTTCAACAAAGATACATCCCCTCTTGGCATAACCAAATCGAGTCCATGGATTCTCATAATCATAAACTCGATATTGTATCCTAGCAATCTCCAACCCCATGGGTTAAATAATTATTCATTTATTAACAACATTACCACTTTCCACATTTCCATATTTCTAGGTATTCTAGGAAAACATTATAAGATAACAAGTACAAGGGGCTCAACATGGTGAGTAGATGAGATACCCATTGAGTCTTTTCCACCTGTAGTAGAAGCATAGATCAATCCATCCTCAAGAAGATAAACATAGAAATCACATGGCATACCTCACACATATTCGCCTCTTTTGGAAGGAGAGTAAGCAAAACTAGCTGCCTCAAGCAATGGGGAGAGTAAAGCAGATAAACAAACAACATATTCAACAAGCATACAACTTTCATATCAATGGGTAAGCCTAGCTTCAACCTATTCCATAATCTTCAGTGTCCTCCCCAACACCCACATGCATAAACCGATGCATCTTACCACTCTAGGATTCAACTGTTGCCTCAACAACTGGGCCTCCTTGCCCCACTTACCACAACAGCTATCAGGTTCATCCATCTTAGGCTCACATGACATCACAGGCAGTAGGAAATAAACAAATAAATTGGTCTCTTAGACCTAAACAAGGCATTCATCCTTCACATCATGATCTATCATGGCTCCAGAGTACAAGGTACTCATCCTTACAAGAAAACGGGCAACTTGGGTCCCATAAAGACATTATATTTAATCACACAAACCAATTATTTATTTCATATTGAATTAACTGATTCAATTAAACATGCATAACTACATCTATTTAATTATCATAAAATCACAACAACAGTAACTGAATTCATTAACATGCCTCTTTAATCCTTTATCCAATCAATTTATAATTAAACCTAGATTTACATTCTTTACCAATTTCCATCAAGAAAGAAATTTTAAACAATCAAATCATAGATATCACACTATGTATAAAATCAAGAGGAAATAACTTCGCTAAGAAATTGATACCAATTCTTTAATCTAGTTTAAATATTTATTATGACAATTTAATTATGATCCAATGGTATATATCATACTAACTCTATGATTTCATGTAAATAAAATAGAGAAGCAACAAATCCCTTACCTCAAAATGTCTTCAATGTTCTTCGCTCGAGAATGAACCATGAAATGGATCACGATCACCTCTCCTATAATTACTGCATCCACCTGAGGATGTCGTGACACCACTACACCAACCAAAAATTGAGAAAACTCCATTAGAAACACGAAGATCACGTGCCATCACATGGTAAGGAGAAATGGGAGGAAACAGATCAAGGAACCTAGAATAACAGAGGTAGAACATACCTTATATCAAAGACGGGTCAACTCTTCCTGGTTGCACCAAAATAAGGGGTGTGCATGCAGCAAGAAAAACTCCAAGGGGAACATGGTCTAAGGATACAGCACAACACATGACTCATGTGGGAGGAAGAACTCTGGGCATCCAGTACCAAGGAAAAACAAGAAGGAAAAACAAGGGTGAAAGTTATCTTAGCCTTTTGAAAATCTAAATGAAACAGTGGTTTAGATATGGTTTAGATTTTCCATTAAAATAATATCTGGTCAAGATTATGCATTTTGACCGAGTAAAGGAACCTATACCCTTAGGAAAATTTAGATATGATTTATGGGATTTGAATCAGCCTTAAATACCTTAAAATAAGGCTTTGAATTAATTTTATGTTAAAGATAATGTCAAAGGGGAAAAACTATAGGAAACTGGAAACATTGTTCATGACTCACCATTAGATGAGTCACCATTGGATGATTCACCGTTGGATGACTTGTTGTTGGATGATTCACCATTGGATGACTCACTGTTGGACGAGTCATCGTTGGATGAGTCACCGTTGGATGACTCACCATTGGACGAGTCACCATTGGATGAGTCACCATTAGATGAATCACTATTGGACGAGTCACTATTGGACAAGTCACTATTGGATAACTCGCCATTAGATGAGTCACCGTTGGATGACTCATTGTTAAACGAGTCACCATTGGATGACTCACTAGTCCTGACTCACCATTCTAGAAACACTGTTCAACCTAATGTTGGACGAGTCACTATTGGATGACTCACCATTGGAAAATTCAACATTGTATGATTCACCATTGGATGACTCACTGGTCTTGAGTCACCATTCTAGAAACACTATTCACAAAACTAGAAATTTTGGCAAAGTGTTGAAATGAGTTACATTGACCTTCCAAAACACCTCAAACACCATATTTTCACAAAGTAATGGATTAGAGAAGTTTTTTCCATTACATCAGATGCCTATCAAACTATTATCGCCCTTGAGAATCCAAAAACAACTGAGAAAGGAAAAAAGAAAAAGGTTTGTCTGAACATCCACCCTGTGAGATACCTCTCAAGGCTCTCACTACCACAGGAGCTCAACCACTTCATAAAAAGGAGAAACATGAAACCATACGACAACCAAAACCATATCCTAAACACTCTCCTGGGGGACATACCTCTCAAAAGAGAGAAAAAATTCAATAAGAGACAATATAAAGTCATCTCATAAACGAAAAGGGTCTACAACCACCAAATGAAAAACATTATAAGAGAAGATATAAACATCAAAAAGCCCGGGGTACTGAGCATGTATCTATGACTCACATTCCCAAGTACTCTCCTCTATGACATTGTGCCTCCACAAAACATGAACTAAGGGGATAACATGCTCGTGCAACACCTTCTCCTAGAGGTCCTGGATCTCTATAGGCTGCTCCTTAAAGGTCACATCGTCATCAACATCGATCTCACCCTAATCGATGATGTGAGAGTCATTATAAAGGTAACGATGGAGCTAATACATGTGAAAAACATCATGTATCCAGCCCATCTATGGGCAAAGTGCTACCCGGTATGCCACGACTCCAACACGATCCAACACATCGAAAGGCCCAACAAACTAGGGATAAAGCTTACTCCCACAACCAAGCCTTCACTTCCCTCGATGGGGAGTCACCTTCAGAAACACATGATCCCCAAAGTCGAACTCCAGAGGTCTCCTCCTATGATCGGCATAGGACTTCTGACAATTTTTCACCGCCTTCATCCGCTCGTGAATCACCTGAACCATCTCTATCATGCTCTATACCAGTTCCGACCTAAGAATTGCTGACTCTCTGACCCTAGTCTAGCACAATGGAGAATGGAAAGTTTGACCATACAAGGATTCAAATGGTTCTATACCGATGTTGGAGTGGAAAATATTGTTGTAATCAAACTATACCAAGAGAAATTTCCTCATCCACAAACCTAAAAAAATTCAAGACACAAGAGTACAACATGTTGTAAAGAGTATGGATGGTATATTCTGTCTGACCATCCATCTGTGGATGAAAAGCAGTGCTAAGGCATAGTTGAGAACCAAAATAATTTTGGAGACTTCTCTATACCCTGGAGGTAAAACAAGGATCTTGATTAGAAATGATCTTCCTTGGGACTCCGTGGAGTCTCACCACCTCCTCCAGATATTATCTCGACAAAACCACCACTAATCTCAACTCCTTGATCACTATAAAGTGGGTTGATTTCATCAAATGATCTATTACCACCTATATATCTTTATAACCTACCTAATATTGAGGTAAACCAGTAACAAAGTCCATCGATATTTTCCCCCACTTCCATTGGGGAACATCTAACAGCTGTAGAAAACCACCAGGAACACGGTACTTAGAATTCACCTTCTGGCAGACCAAACATCAAGACACAAACTCTACAACTGCATGATTTAAACTCGGCCACCAAAACTGACCTCTCAAGGCTCAGTGCATCTTTTTCACACCAGGATGTACCACTAGAGGTGAACTATGTAACTATCTGAGAACCATTTCATGCATCACCAAAGGAACAAAAAGCCTTCCCTGAAACAACACTCGGTGTTTCTCATCCTTAGACCAACCATCATAGGCCTCACCACAAACAACTCTGTCTCTCTAGACCTTCAACTCAAGATCCCCCAACTGGGAATCCTTCACCGACTTCACCAAACATGACTACACCATCATCTAAAAAAGGTAACCTCTTCCACAAACTTATCCCATATCTAGATATATTGCTGAAAGTTCTTCCATCACTCTCCAGAAATCACCCAATTCACGCACCACATCACTATGTGACTTCTTACTCAGCACATCGGCCACAACACTCCCTTTTTCTAGGTGTATAATAAATTTCGAAGTCATAACCCTATAATAACTTCATCCACTAATGACAATTCAAGTTCAAGTCATGCTGGGAGAAAACATACCTCAGTATTTTATGATCAGTGAAGACCACAAAACGTTCGCTGAGGAGATAATGTCTCCACAACTTCAGGGAAAAAAACACTATCGCCAACTCGAGATCATGGGTGTCATAGTTATGTTCATGGGTACACAAATACCGAGACCCATAAGAAATGATTGATCTACACTTCATCATAACACAACCTAAACCCAGATGCAAAGCATCATAGAAAACCTCAAACTAAACTCCTTCTATTGGAAGATAAAGAACTGGAGTACTGACCAACTTCTCCTTCAGATACTAAAAATCTGCCTAACACTGATCAGTCTACATGAATTCCTGATCCTTTCTGGTCAACATAGTCACACTACTGGAAAGGCAGGTTTTCCCAATGCATATGTACCAACAGTTTTCTTAAACCATTGGTATACATTACTTTTACCAACGGTTTGATTAAACCATTGGGAAAGTCTTATAAAATCTAATCTATACCAATGGTTCAATAAAACCATTGGTATAGAGTGATTTTTAATGATAATATACCAACGGTTTTAAAAACCCGTTGGTACAGGATTTCTTTCCCAATGGTTTTTGGCCCTAAATTGCTAAAATCTTGGGCTCCCCCATTCCGCGCGACTACAGCACGAAACAGAAGCATGGAGTTGTTTACCCTACTGCCGAAATTCTTTAATCTTCAAAATTTATCAGTTCATCACTTGTAATCTGTAAGTATACCTTCATTTTATTATTCTACATCTACTATTTTGGGTTTATTTTTTTATTTCGGTGAAGCGGAGAAGCAGAAATCCTTGACCGGGAAGTTGTCTGGTTCGATAGAATTCCATCTTGTTTGTGAAAAAATTGTATGAAAGCTGGCCCTTTTTTATCTGTACTATCAGGTATTTGGAGATTTAGACTATAGAAACCCTATGTTTAGTCATGGGAATATCAACATGAAATATTTTCCTTTTTAATACTTGATTTTAATTGGTTAGTATGGGTTTTTTGTCTTTGTTTTTGTTTTAGTATGGTTTGGGTGAGGGAAAAATGGAGGAGAGAAATTGTTATGCCTTGATCTCAAATGGATTATTGACCTATGTAGAGTCTGAGTACATAGTTCAATATCCACCATGCTTGGTGGTTCTTAGTTGGGTTATGACTCACTACCATGTCACTAGGTAATCCATGACCATTAGTTCATCACTTCAGTAATTTTTTAGGAGTTGTGTCTTGTTTTAGTATCATTTTTTATGAGTGAACATTAAAGGTGAAAAATATTTTGTAATGGAAAATGATTTCATTCAAATGGGTTTGGATTGAAAAAATGGTCTTTAAATGAAAATGTTTTCTTTTTAAAATTTGGTGAATTCCTTAGTTCTAGACTTCTAATATGTAAGTCCTACACTTCTAATCTATAAGTGATACATTCATTTTAATGTTCTGCATCTACTATTTTGGTTTTCTATTTTGATTTGTGTGTGTATGACTTTTGTTTTCTGGTTGATTTGGGTGTGTGTGTTGGGATTTGATAGTGGTACACATATAGTGATTATAGTATGGGTTTGGTTTATAGGGATAAGTAGTAAAGTGAATAAAATTTGATTCAAAATGAATTATGTGTTAATATCATCCATAAATTTTCAGTTCTTAGAAGGCTTGGTATTTCTGGGAATTTTTTGTTAATATCATCCATATTCCACATGATTCAAATCATGGTAAGCATGTGTGATGATGTTGTTGAGATCAGAGAGAAAACTCATACACTCCATGTTGTTTATAGTGGCATGGTTAGTCATGAGTGATAATTGGATTCCTAAGATGATTGTACTAATATAACTTTAGGGTCAATTAAATATGGTTCTCACTGTACGTTGTATATTATGTCTCTTTCTTAGCCAATACTCACTTTTATAATGGTGGCGTTCTTTTCACTAGCCATGATGGCATGTGTAGACATCCATAACAATGTTAGATAAGTCACAAGTTTAATTCAGTAATCTTGTTTTTATTGACATACTTTATTATTAATATCAAATTTAAAAATAAATGTTTTTGTCTATACTTTATGAAATTAAACCTTTTTACAAGCCATGAACAGCCTATTGGTGTAGAATCCTAAACTTTATCCACCCATGGGGTGCGCTTGACTTGGGGAACTAATTGGGTAATGAAAGGTATGACCATAGAGGTTCCAAGAATGAGTTATTGAATATGAGTGAATGATTTGGGATGCCTATAACACATAATGGGACCTGAGGCATGTGCCTATTATATGAGACCTAATGAAAATGAATAGAGATAAATTTTAATTTTAATTTTTGAGTACTTGTTCTTTGATTAATGATTTGGGATTCCTTGAAGAAATGAACCAAGGATTCATGTTAAAAATATAGCTTTTAATTCCATTTGGAAATCCCCTTGGATTCATGATGATTTGGTTTAGAATACCTTGAGTAAATCTACCTTGGATTCATAGTGATTATGATTTAGGAAGCCTTGTGGAAGTCCCCCTTGGATTCTAAACTAGAGGCCTCTCTCTTAACATAGGGTGGGAACTCCTTCCTCCCTATAAATCCATCTGAAGTCAATAAATTAGTATATCTTTACATTGTTTTAATAGTTCACTACATCAACTAGAAACTCCTTACTTTATTGTTTATTTAATTATATTTTCTATTAAACTTCAATCTTATTGAATTGTTTATGACGAAATGACTTATAACAATTCTTTTTACAAAATGGATAGAAGTTGGATGTATGAAACCGATCGGATCTCAAGCGATTTTCAAAACAATTTGGAGAGCTTTTTAGATTTTTCATTTCACAATACTTCAGATAGTGGTCACATACACTGCCCATGTTCCAATTGTGTTGGCAGACCTTGGTTGAGCCATGAAGAAGTCAGCTACCACATAACCAAATATGGTTTTCAAGCAAACTACTTTGTGTGGTATCATAATGGGGAGAAAATGAAATCTCAAATTGCTGATGATCGAAATGAAAGGATAGGAATGGCGAATTTGTTAGATGACCGGTTTCTGTTTATTCGTCATCATGAAAAAAGAAAGGATTCTGACCCAAGAATACTTTGATATGAGCACACATGATGTGTCTAATGAAAATGATGATGTTGTAAGTGTGAAAAAATTGAATGATGCTGCCACGAATCCAGTATATCGACAGCCCCCCCCCCCACCCTCCTTCCTAGACCCCAGACAGCCCCCCCACCCTCCTCCCTAGACCCCGAATAGCCCCCCAGACAGCACCCCCCCCCCCACCCTCCTCCCTGGACCCCGGACAACCCCCCGGACAGCCCCCCAGATAGCCCCACACCCTCCTCTCTAGACCCCGGACATCCCCCCACCATCATCCCTAGACCCTAGACAGCCCCTCGAACAACCCCCCCCCCCCACCCTCCTCCGTGGATGCCAAATCCCAATCTAAGATTTCTTCAAGATTCACCCTAAATCCCAATGGAAAAAAGATGGTTTTAGAGCTTCGGAAGAAGATGATAGAAGAGTGAAAACCCTAATCAAAAAGAGGAAGAAAGGAGGGGATTAGACTCACCCGGATCTTCAATACAAACTTGACAGCACTCAAAACTCCCAAGTGATGTGTACAAGTCAACCCTGCCTCAAACCGAGGCACGGTGTGGCCGGTACCACTCAAAGTGTCTCACTTTTATATTAAATGGACAACATTTTAAATGAAAACAACAACTGACATACGGAAAACCAACCAAACGGATTCGGATTCTTTTGAAACTTTAGGACAATGATCCATGGGTAATTTGTGGAATGTATGAGTCAACCCTTCCTCAATCTGAGGCACGGTGTGTCTGGTACACCTCAAAGTGTTTCACTTTTATTTGAAACGGAAAACATTTTAAGTGAAAACAAAAACTGGCATACGGAAAACCAACCAAATGCATTCTTATTCTGTTGATACTTTAGGAAAAGGATCCATGGGTCATTTGTAATGTGTAAAAGTCAACCCTGACTCAATCTGAGGCACGGTGTGGCCGGTACCATTCAAAGTGTCTTTATTTTTTTTAAAATGGATACTCTTTTAAGTAAAACAACTAGAATACGGAAAACCAACAAAACGCATTCGGATTATGTTGATACTTTAAGAAAATGATCCATGGGTCATTTGTGATGTGTATGAGTCAACCATGCCTTAATCCGAGGCACGGTGTGGCCGGAACCACTCAAAGTGTCTCTCTTTTGTTTCAAAAGAACATCATTTTAAGTGAATAAAACAACTGACATACAGAAAACCGACCAAAGGCATTCGGATTCTGTTGAAACTTTAGGAAAATGATCCATGGGTCATATGTGATGTGTATGAGTCAAATCCGCCTCAATATGAGGGCCGATGTGGCTGACACCACTCAAATTGTCTCACTTTTATTTAAAATGGACAGTATTTTAAGTGAAAACAAAATCTAGCATATGGAAAACCAACCAAACGCATTTGGATTGTGTTGATACTTTAGGAAAATGATCCATGGGTCATTTTTCATATGTACGAGTCAACCCCACCTCAATATAAGGCGCAGTGTGTCCGGCACCACTCAAAGTGTCTCTCTTTTGTTTAAAATGGATACTCTTTTAAGTAAAAACAATTGGCATACGGAAAACCAACCAAACGTATTCGGATTTTGTTGATACTTTAGTACAATGATCCATGGATCATATGTGACATGTATGAGTCAACCCCACCTCAATATGAAGTGCGGTGTGGCCGGAACCACTCAAAGTGTCTATCTTTTGTTTAAAATGAACATCATTTTAAGTGAAAACAAAAATTGACATATGGAAAACTAACCAAAGGCATTCAGATTCTTTTGAAAATTTAGGAAAATGATCCATGGGTCATATGTGATGAGCACGAGTCAACCCCACCTCAATCTGAGGCACAGTGTGGCCGAAACCACTCAAAGTGTCTATTTTTGTTTAAAATGGACATCATTTTAAGTGAAAACAACAACTGACATACGAAAAACCAACCAAACGCATTCAAATTCTGTTGAAACTTTATGAAAATGATCCATGGGTAATATATGACGTTTAAAAGTCAACCACGACTCAATATGAGGTGTGGTGTATCCAGTATCACTCTAACTATCTCTCTTTTGTTTAAAATGGGCTTCATTTTAAGTAAAAACAACTGGCATACGGAAAACCAACAAAACGTATTCGGATTGTGTTGATACTTTATCACAATGATCCATGGGTAGTATGTGACATGTAAGAGTCAACCCCACCTCAATATGAGGTGCGGTGTGGCCGAAACCACTCAAAGTGTTTCACTTTTATTTGAAATGGACAACATTTTAAGTGAAAACAAAAACTGGAATATGGAAAAAAATGCATTCAGATTTTGTTGATACTTTATGAAAATGATCCATGAGTCATCTGTGACGTTCATGATTCAACCCCACCTCAATATGAGGTACGGTTTGGCCGGTACCACTCAAAGTGTCTTTATTTTGTTTAAAATTGATACTCTTTAATGTAAAAACAGTTGGCATATGGAAAACCGACCAAACACATTTGGATTCTGTTGATACCATAGGAAAACGATCCATGGGTCATTTGTGATGTGTACGAGTCAACCCCATCTCAATATGAGGCGCGGTGTGGCCGGAACCACTTAAAGTGTCTCTCTTTTGTTTTAAATGGACATCATTTTAAGTGAATACAACAACTGACATACAGAAAACCGACCAAGGCATTTGTATTCTATTAAAACTTTTGGAAAATAATCCATGGGTCATATGTGACATGTACGAGTCAACCATGCCTCAATTCGAGGTCCTTTGTGGTTAGCACCACTCAAACTGTCTCACTTTTATTTGAAATGGACAGCATTTTAAGTGAAAACAAAAACTCGCATACGGAAAACTGACCAAACGCATTCGGATTCTGTTTATGCTTTAGGAAAAGGATCCATGGGTCATTTATGATGTGTACGAGTCAAACCCACCTCAATCTGAGGCATGTTGCAGACGGTACCACTCAAAGTGTCTTTATTTTGTTCAAAATGGATACTCTTTTAAGTAAAAACAACTGGCATACGAAAAACTGACCAAACGCATTCGTATTGTGTTGATACTTCATTAAAACGATCCATGGGTTATTTGTGATGTGTACGAGTCAACTCCACCTCAATCCGAGATGCAGTGTGGCTGGCACCACTCAAAGTGTCTCTCTTTTATTTCAAAAGGACATCAGTTTAAGTGAATACAACAACTGACATATGGAAAACTAACCAAAGGCATTCGGATTCTGTTGAAATTTTGTAAAAAGATCCATGGGTCATATGTGATGTGTACGAGTCAACCCCGCCTCAATCCGAGGGCCGGTGTATCCGGCACCACTCAAATTGTCTCACTTTTATTTGAAATGGACAGGATTTTAAGTGAAAACAACAACTGGCATATGGAAAACCGATCAAACGCATTCGGATTGTGTTGATACTTTAGGACAACGATCCATGGGTCATTTTTGACGTGTATGAGTCAATCCCACCTCAATACGAGGCGCAGTATGGCCGGCACCACTCAAATTGTCTCTCTTTTGTTTAAAATGGATACTCTTTTAAGTAAAAACAACTGTCATACAGAAAACCAACCAAACGTATTCAGATTATGTGGATAATTTATTAAAATGATCCATGGGTCATATGTGACATTTACAAGTCAACCCCACCTCAATATGAAGTGCAGTGTGGCTAGAACCACTCAAAGTGTCTCTCTTTTGTTTAAAATGAACATCATTTTAAGTGAAAACAATAATTGACATATAGAAAACCAACCAAAGGCATTCAGATTCTGTTAAAGATTTAGGAAAATGATCCATGGGTCATATGTGCCATGTACGATTCAACCCCGCCTCAATCCGAGGCGTAGTGTGGCGGGAACCACTCAAAGTGTCTATCTTTTGTTTAAAATGGACATCATTTTAAGTGAAAACAACAACTAACATACGGAAAACCGACCAAATGCATTCAGATTCTATTGAAACTTTAGGACAATGATCCATGGGTCATATTTGACGTACACGAGTCAACCCCACCTCAATCCAAGGCGCGGTGTGGATGGTATCACTCTAACTATATCTCTTTTGTTTAAAATGGACATCATTTTAAGTAAAAACAAATGGCATACGGAAAACCGACCAAACGTATTTGGATTGTGTTGGTACTTTATCACAACGATCTATGGGTCATATGCGACGTGTACGAGTCAACCTTGCCTCAATCCGAGGCACGGTGTGGCCGGTACCACTCAAAGTGTTTCACCTTTATTTGAAATGGAAAACATTTTAAGTGAAAACAACAACTGGCATATGGAAAAATGACCAAACGCATTCAGATTTTTTTGATACTTTATAAAAATGATCCATGAGTCATATGTGATGTGTATGAGTCAACTCCACCTCAATATGAGGAACGGTGTGGCTGATATCACTCCAAGTGTATGTATTTTGTTTAAAATGGACATCATTTTAAGTAAAAACAAATGGTATACAGAAAACTGACCAAACGTATTCAGATTCTGTTGATACTTTAGTTTGGGGTTATTAGATTCTAATTTCTAAATTCAATCATGTATGTGTTATAGAAAATTAAATTTTTTATGTATTCTTAATTCTGTATAACCCACCCCCCTAGACACCCCCACCCCCGTGGACAGCCCCCCACCCCTGGACACCCCCACCCCCTGGGACACCCCCAACCCCTTGTATGTCATATTATATATGTGTTATATATAATTAAGAATTTTTTATGCAACATAATTCATTTTTTATGTGTTATTGATTCATAATTTAGAATTCATTACATAATTCATTCTGCATGTATTCAATTGAGAATTAAATTATGAATTTTGTATTGCATAGGGTAATTGGGTTCATATATATGATTATAATTGTGGTACATTCCATGGTTATAAGAGTATCCAATTTTTATGTGATTTTTTGTGCTATATAAGGTGTTTTTTTTTCTTTAAGAGTGTATGCAGGTGTATGTAGTTGAGTGTGCGGTAGAGGAGATTTTAGGTGGATGGGCTGTTAAATTCTGGAAATACACTATACCAACAGTTTACTAAAACCATTGGTATAGTGTTGTACATATTTTTACCAACGGTTTTAGTAAACCATTGGTAAAACATGAAAATGATAGTATTGCCAACGTTTTTACAAACCGTTGGGAATACTCGGGATTACACAACCTTTCCCAATGGTTATACTAAAACTGTTGGTAATGGGCTATCCCAATTCCTTACTTACCAACGGTTTTCCAAACCTTTGGTATATAATATACCAATAGTTTTGTAGCTTTACCAATGGTTTGAAACTATTGGTAAAGCCTTAGTTTCCAGTAGTGTCAGAGGAGCCACAACCTGATAGAAATTGGCTACGAACCTCCTGTAATAACCTGCAAGACCAGGGAAACTTTGCACCTCTTCCACTATCTTGGGGGCTTCCCAAGACACAAGTGATTCTATATTTTATGGATCCATGGATACTCCCTACTGGGATACAACAAGACATAAGAAACGTACTTCCTGAGCCAAAAACTCACACTTCGGAAACTTCCCAAACAACTTCTCACAGTGAAGAACTCTCAAAACAGCATGCCCCTGCATGCTCCTCCTCAGATACGGAGTACACAAGGATGTCATCGATGAAAACCACCAAGAACTTATCTAGGAACTCACGAAACACATCATTCATTAACCCCATGAACACAGCTAGAGAATTCATCACACCAAACAGCATCATAACAAACTTGTAATTCCCATGACGACAATAGAAAGAAATCTTTGAGATATACTCATCCTTCACATGAATCTGATGATATCATGACTGCATATAAATCTTTGAGAACCAACTTTCACCCTTTAGTTTATAGTATAAATCATCAATCCATATAAGAGGATAGTGGTTCTTCACTATCACTTGGTTCAAGCAATGATAATCAACCCAAAACCGTAAATTTTTGTCATCCTTCTTCACGAACAAAACTAGTGCACCCCACGGTGACATGCTTGGATGAAAAAAGCTACACTGCAACAGACCATCAAGCTTTATATGCATCTATTTCAACTCATAAGGTGTCATCCTATATGAAGACATCGAGATAGGATACACACATGGTTATAGATCAATCCTGAACTCGATCTCCCATCGTGGGGGTAATGCTATAACCTCCTATGGAAAGACATCAGGGTACTCTTCCATGACCCTAGGAAATGCCAACTCCTAAACCTCTGACGAACTCAACATCAGATCATCCATTGATAATGATAAGGATAGAACATGCCTTTAACCCATCAGAGGACCTCACTCACCAACAAACATTGTTGGCTCTCCATCAGCATCAAAGAACACCACCTACCTCCAAAAGTAATCCACGATAGCCTACACTAAATACAACCAATCCATGATGCGGATAACATCGTATGGTTGTATTCATAAGAATAATAAATCTCCCCAAGATTTGTGTTTCCCCAGCACCAGCTCGCAGTCTCTACATACTTCAGACAAGTTAGCTTGACCTCTAATTAGCATAGTCAACACTAAGGGCACTGGAAGGCTCTCTACCTCAAGTCCCAAGGCATGGACAAGGGCATGTGATATGAAGTAGTGCATCTCTCCTGAGTCAGAAAAGGCATGCACCCAAGTAGAAAATAAGTAAAGGGTGCCTCAAACGACATTTGGCTCGCCTGGAGGAGGTAGCACTAACACATGAAGCTAACCATGACCTTCTCCATAGCCTCTCTGACCCTAATAATGACTAACTCCATGGTTGCGCTCAACTCTTTGAGGATGGGGAGCATCCTGGGGTTGTCCTCTAACTGCATCATCTGATCTCTATTGGTCCAAAGATGGTCCAACCCGCTACTGTTACCTCAGTAAGAACTGCCTCAACAGAGGAACTTGGATCGCAACACCTGACACACGCTGACTGCTCAAAAAATTTGGGCATTATCTCCCTTGAAGACCTTGTACTCCAAAAGAAAATCAAGCATATGATCCCTTGGAATAATCCTGAGATTTGTTTCCCCCTAGAGAAATGAGATACTGTGGGCTGGGACCTACCCTTGACTTAAAAGAAACTCTTCTACCATAAAAACTAGGAACCCCAGACCACAACTCTGCTTTATGAAGAATAATGATGACTCCCCTCTCATGACGATCCAGTTTTGGCTAACATCCTCTCGACAACCTCTTCCCTCACCAGCACCTCGAGATACATCTTCAACATAAACGGAGTGACCTAGCATTAGATCTATGGATGCAAATCCTCCTCGAAATGCCTTGCCCTAGCCTCCTCATCTAGAAATAGGTTCAAAACATATCAAAGAAGGTTCTTGAAATGGATCCCGAACTCCCACACACTGGAGATTCCCTACTGATGGGTAAGCATCTCCTAGAGACTGGCCAACTTCATGGTTGAAGAAAGAAACTCAGCTCTGAACTTCTCTCATAACTTCTTCCACGATACTACCAACTCTTCGTGATCCCCAAGGAACAAGAACCATTGTTGTCTCACTACCCCACATAGTATCATCACAACCAACGATACTCGGTGCTCCTTCCAAACATGAATCGAACTGAAAGATATCTCAACCTCTTCCAACCAATCTTCAGTGACTGCATCTAAAACAGAGCCCTTGTCTTCTTCAGAATTTGCTATAGAAATTATTGAAGTTTCCTCCTCCAAGTGTCATCATTGTCAACCTCTACTCTATAGTGATTTGTTGGCGTAACCTAGTGGACATCTTCTGCACAAACCTGGTGAGGACGTCGACCTGAATCCATACCTGGAAAAAGACAAACAATTAGAGCTCCTAAACCTAGAATATGGAATACTTAAACATTAATTAACTATTTTATTTTATTCATTTTAGGTTAACTTATCCCAAGGTCTACCCATTCAAACACAGGCACAAAAAATAATGATTTGTGATCCTTTCCTAGGTCTCTACCCTGAAACAAGTATCACCTCATTTAGTAGCCACTATAATCTTGAAGGTTCATGCATCAGATCACAGGGTGGGGGGCTAGATACCTCTATCTCATCCAGTCTCTTATGTTTACAGCGCTTGCTAATCTTAGCTGACATTGTTTCCCTACCAACCCATGAAACATCGTCTTTGCCTAACTCCAAACTTTATCCTATCCTTCAACCATTCCTCTGATACCACTCTTTTGTGACCCCCTCCCCACAATGGGTATCCCTCCTAGGCTATAAATGGGAGAATAGAGATAGTGACACCCAAGTCCCACCTCGAGTAGGCCCCAGGTTGGCGACTAGAACCAAGGGTATATTAAACACCCATATGGGAGGCATTGCCCTCTAAGAGAACACATGTGAAAGAGAGATATAAGATAGACACCAACGAACTCATTCTTAGACCACAAAGTAAAATAAACCCAAGTACATGTATGTAATTTCATGCAAGAAATACTATAAGTGAAATAAAAAACTATAGGTACCAAAAGAAAGTAAGGACGACAACGACCACAAAGACCAAACAGCTCCCATAAAACCCCAAGCTAGTAGTAACTATCCTGATCTCCAACCTTCTCCACCTAACCTGAAAAATAATTTATACAAACATAGGGTGAGTATAACAATATACTAATTAGGATCCTCCACAGAGCCTCTTGTGCAAAAGTAAAGAAATCATGTTAAAGCATAATGAACAACAAGTGAAACTAACTCATCACCTAAATAGGTATACTAAGTTTCCAGCCTCACCATGGATACTCTCACCAAGTATCACATACAAGAGCATGTTATATAATATAGGTGTCCATTTTCATGACTTTGGGTTCTCCCCTCCTCTCCTCCCTCCTCTCAAGCTTCTAGAGAGAGATCAAGAATGGATCAGTCAAAATTTAGGGATCGACCAGGTGATCTTCTGGCGATCATACGAGCATCGTAATGATTTTGATTTTCTGAACTAGCACCTAGGGATCGAATTATGATGTTCATGGATCTATGGTACACATGTGAATTATTTATATGGTATCTTGTTTGATGTCTTCAAGCTACAATGATCTGAACAAGAGATGATAACATCGAGATCACATTGTTCTATCAAGGTACCATTTTGTTTTTATTTTCAAAATTAGATTATATTGAATGAGATCCTTAGCATTAATCAAGTATAGATATACTAGATCAAGTATCTTATGATATATTTAGTGTTAAAATTTAAAAATTAACCTACTTTCACGCTTCTATTTCATACCCAATTCTTATATATATATATATATATATATATATATATATATATATATATATATATATATATATATATTCCTTTGATGGCCCGAATACCTTAAATTTTTATTTATTTTTATTGATAATCTCCTTTTCAACTAGGTTGAGGGTTAATCTTACATGACTTATAGGCCTTGAGGTACATGGCCTAAGTACATTACCGAAGGCCCCAAAGACCCGACTACACTAGAACTGACCCTCCCAAGCATATGAATCATTAATGATGATTAGCTCCCCACATCACATAGTTGTTTGACTATCATTGCCCTGGGTAAAGGTGTGTGGTGCCTCGTACTGATTGCGGATGTCATACCCTCTCATCCTTCCCAATCTGGATAGCTTTTCTTTGATGGTTGCAACTGCTCTAAAACCTCTTCTGGGGACTACTTATTGTGTGGTCTGATCTTCAAGACCCAAAGGCCCAAATCCATCTTTAATGGATCCTTTTTTTATTATCAACCTTGCACCTCCAGCCCTACCACATCCCGTTGTTGCGATCTCACCACCGTCATGGTCAAGCACCGTCCAACAACCTACCACCACCATGGCTCCCTTCATGTCCTGACTTCAACCCCCAACCTGCCATCATTATTTCCACACCCCACGAATGATCCCTACTTCATCATTACCATTGATTTGTCCCCCACCACGCCGAGGAGTGACATCACTACAATAGAGAATACCCACCGAAGAGCCACCATCGAAGATCCTCATCTTTATCTATTGAGCCGAAACCAAACCCCATCAAAAAATTCCCAAATTTGGGGCTATCAGGATTTGATCTTGGGCTTTGATGCAAGATTATTGGGCTACCTTAATATAAGTACACACATAAATTTATATATTATTATATGGATAATTTTCATTAGAAATCTCCAATGTATAGATACAAATGTACATACACATATATAAGAATAAGTACTAACACACACATGTAGATATAAGTATATATACACATAATTTCTTGAAACACACACACACACAAACATACATAAATAAAAACAATATAAATTTATAGTGCAATAATATATTGCAAATTTGTAGTGTTTTTTTATACATTTTTTGTACAAACTAATTTTTTTATACTTACATATGCTTAGATATATGAAAAACAGATTATGTGTATTTGTATACTTATCAATATAGATTTATATATTTTAATGTAAATTCATAATATAAAAACTAAATAATGTATATATAATTTCTATATATATAATATTAATTTTTATAAAATATAAACAAATTATATATTTAAATATATATAAATATAAATATATACATATGTCAAATTGTGTTTATATTCAAAAAAAATTATGATATTTATTTTATTACATACTTTTTTTTTGCAAAATCATTTTTATATATACATGTAAAACACACACATACATAATATGTATATAGAATATGTATAAAAATAATATGTTCAAAATTAAAAAATTATTTTATATATATAAACAATCATTATATTTATTAATTTTATTTAATTTTAATTTTACTAATATCTTATAACACTATATATACTACTATTATTATTAAATTTAGTTTTAAATGTATTTATTATTATTATTATTCAAAAAAATTAACTTATAACATTAATATAAACATATATAAGAAAATGTTATAATTAAGTTTGTTTTATTTAATTTTATTAGTGATTTTAATTTTATATGTATGTATGTATGTATGCATGTGTGTGTGTGTGAATGTATGTATGTATGTATGTACGTACGTATGTACGTACGTACGTGCTGAATGGGTGTAAGATCATTTTGATAAAGCAATTTATTACCATTTAACAAAACAAAACAAAAAATCTAGATCAAAATATGATGCCACATGCTTTTTATTCCAAATGTCAAAATCTCAGTAGGGAAATTGTTCCACTTGTCTCAGGTGGAAAATTGAGATGATGATTTCCACCCATGAGGTACCCCATGCCATGCTCTATACACCGGGAAAAATGGTTCCCATCCCCTGAAATTTACGAGGCACTGGAGGGAATGGTGTCATGTAGATAAATATATTTACACCCAAGCAATACCCAAACACATAAATAAATACCTATAGATTTTTTTAATAAAAAAATATACAATATTTATAACACCCCAACTGAAAAGCTACAGAATTGACGCTCTAGGACGATGTGCCACAAGGCCTTAGGCATGTCTCCCCATATGTCGGAGGGTATCGACAAGCGGTGAGGGTCTATGAGGTTCCCATGGGGAGACTATTACCTCATCATTAGATTAGAAATATCAGTGAAAATAACAACACATAAACCAGTCCAAATCACTATCGCAGATAAAACATGGAAAGTGCCAATAAATAACTATGGTAACAAAATCCATAACAATTAGTATGCCATATATGTAATGAACTAACCTAGTTCAACATGAAACATCACCCGAGATGACCCACCACAAGGTGAAGATCAACACATAAACCAAAATATGTCTCAAGAACAACTGAAAGGAGATAAAATAAATAGAGTACAACACAGAAGAAGAGTACACATCCATGATACAAACAAGGACATAACCAAAAGGCTAAACCTAAAAGTAAAACAAGATAAGTTGACGAACTACAAGATGCACTTCCTTTTACCTGTGTCCTGCAAAACCAAATATACATATTCCCAAAAGCATATGTAGGGTGTGAGAAAAACTCACAGTAGGATACCACTATGAATCTATACAAATTCTATCTCTATGAAACCTTTAGTTCTAGATTTAAAACAGAAAAAAAAAAGTTTATAAAATCAATTTCAAATGAAAACCTTGTAGTAAAACATCCTTTGACAAGTACATGAAAGGAAATATATAGGTCATAATCAGAATTAACCATAGAAATAATGTATAATAAACATGTGAGCAATCAACATGAAACAATACCATCATGTAAAAAAACCAAGAATAAGTGGTCTTTAGCCAATGAGAAAACGTACTCAGACACACAAAGGAACACTTAGGCATACCATGAATCCTACTGATATGGACTCCTTCCATAGTCTATCGATATCAACATAATAATTGTTGGGTACCCCCATTGCGCAGCGGAAGCTGGTGGGTCGGGAATTTAAAATTTTCTGCTTCACCGGAGTGACATAACCCTGTCAACTCCGATGATCTTGTCCCAGCTTGCTCCGAGGATCTCACAAGGTTTATAAAGAGCATGAAAAATTAAACTGAACATTTACCTTGTTCAGAATTGACATGTGCAAGTCTGCTGCAGGACGCCGGCGATCGTTGCTCAAAGACTCCGATGTCGAAGCACTCTAGATCGTCCACACACGCCTCGCGAATCTGCTTGTGCGTCGTTCATCAAGATCTGAGTGCTAGCGCGGATCTTCAACGCTCACTTCAGCGCAGAGACGATCACCACAAAGGAAGAAGCTTCAATCCGAGATGGATGATCTTGAAGATCCTTCTTTGCTTGAAAGACTCTCTAGATTCCAGGAGGAGAGAGAAGCTCTCAATCTTGACACATGAATAGTAATAATGGGAGATCCTTTCTCTCACTTATATAGTAAGTGTTTAAAACATGCGGTATAGGTTCCTGGCCCCCGTGTAATAGACGTCTGCTATATAAGTGATATAAATAATTATTTATGACAAATAAAATTATGCCATAAATAATATTTACAATTTATCACTTACTTTTAATATATAAATATATTACGTGATAAATTTGAGTCTTTAACTCGACTCATTCCTCCTACTAATATTAAACGAACCTAGGATATTTAAATCCATTCGAATAATATTAATACTTGTATTTACTATACAACTTGTAAATACATGTTATAAATAAATTCAACGAATTATTCTAAACTCAAATAATTAATGACTTTATTTATTCTTTGGTGATCCATAGAACTTGGATAGTGCTCGGACCCTTTGGCAGGGCCTACCAAGTTCTAAATTCCTATTCCCAGAATATGGCAGATTCTCAAGGTGATATTATGCGTGACCCTCTAGGCCCTTATCTCAATATCAGTGAATAATACCACTGACCTAGAGTGGGTTCTAGCAACCCATTGAGGCCCCTATAGAGATAAGGCAAAGTCAAAGAAATGACTGCCTTCCTACGAACACGGTTTGTGTAATATAATCTCTTCGTCATCGATATCTCAATAAAGCAAAATGCATACTAGTGTCATCATTCTTTATTTGTTTTATTTTGTTTGTTGATTTGTTCGGACGGTCTTACCTTCGACTACCATGGACATGGATTTATTGAAGGTGCAACCATCCTAATCAACCAGGCCTGAGATATCTCTTCCTGAACTCAGAAGCAAAAAATCCTTTCTCGATCATTCAATCAATGTCATGCCATTAATGACGTACCCGATACAAACTACCTCACCACGACTTTATCACCATGGTTTTCTCCTTATATCAAATGTACGTAATTAAATGAAATTCATTGATAATGACCTCAAGTCAGAAGACCATTACACATGTCTTTAGATAGACACGACCAATGACACCATAAACATGTGGTGTTCCTATTAAGTGGGTCTGTCCTCATGACCTCAATTACTATAGATCATCAAGTACGAACTTCGTGAGAAGAAGTCTCAATGCTTATGATCCCCCAACACCTGATGGTCACACATCATCTATTTCCTTTCAGAATGATGTAACTGGACCATAGGATGTTACTTTAAGATTACTTTCATGACATCTCAGGGTTCTCATTATATCCTAGGACCTGCTATAACCATTTGATGTGATAGGTAATCTAAGGACATTGCCATAAACAAAGTGGATGCAGAAGTATCTACACTATCATGGAAAGATAAAAACATGTATAAAAAACAAACTGAATACATGTAACAGTAATCAAAGTACAATACAAGTTGGGTCTAGGGAACCCACTTTCAACACTCCCACTTTCACTAGAGCCAACTGTTAACAGGATTCAATCCGCTAGCTCTCACATGTGAATCATGATTCTACTGAGAAATGGATTTATTCAGGGGTCTGCCACATTGTCCTCTGTGGCTACACTACTAACTGTTACTTCACCTATTTGAGTAAAATCCCTCAAGAGATGAAACTTCCGAAGAATATGCTTTGTCCTCTGGTGAGACCTGGGATCCTTGGCAAGCACCACTACAGCAGTATTATCACAATATACTGGAATAGGTTCTACACTTCTAGGTACAACACCAAAGTCTGAGATAAAGCTACGTATTCATATTGCTTCCTTTGCTGCATCAGAAGCTGCAATATATTCGGACTCTGCTGTAGAATCAGCAACCATAGCTTTCTTTGAGCTTCTCCAGCTCATTGCACCACTATTCAAGAAAAAGATGTAGCCTGACTGCGATTTCATATCATCATGATCTATCTGGAAACTAGCATCATTGTATCCCCTCACAACTAGTTCCTCATCTCCTCCATACACCAGGAACATATCCTTAGTACGCCTTAAGTACTTTAGGATAGTTTTAACAGTTTTCCAGTGCAGCTCTCCTAGATTGGCTTGATATCTACTCACTATGCTTAAAGCAAAGGCAACATCAAACCTAGTACATAGCATGACATACATGATAGAACCCACTGTAGAAGCATAAGGGACTCTACTCATTCTTTCAATCTCCTCCTGTGTTTGTGGACACATTTTCTTGGAGAGATTTACACCATGTGACATAGGTAACAATCCTCTCTTGGATTGTTCCATATTGTACCTTTTGAGTACCTTGTCAATATATGTAATTTTACTTAGGCCAAGCAGCCTTTGAGATCTATCTCGATAGATCTTGATCCCTATAATGTAGGTTGCTTCACCTAAGTCTTTCATGGAGAAGCGTTCATTTAACCAAGTCTTAACTGATTGTAAGACTTGCATCTCGTTTCCCATGATTAATATGTCGTCAACATATAAAACTAGGAAAACGATAGCATTCCCTTCAACCTTTTTATAGACACAAGGCTCGCTTTCATTTTTGACAAAACCAAAATCTCTTATGGCCTCATCAAAGCAAACATTCAATGATCTTGATGCCTGCTTCAATCCATAAATGGATCTCTGTAACTTGCATACTTTATTGGCATTATTTGACTTAACAAACCCTTCGGGTTGAGTCATATAGACATCTTCAACCAACTTCCCATTTAGAAAAGTAGTTTTGAAATCCATTTTCCAAATTTCATAATCATGAAAGGCTGATATTGCAAGAAATATTCTGATGGATTTAAGAATTGCCACTGGTGAGAAGGTTTCATCATAGTCAATGCCTTGACGTTGTTTAAAACTCTTTGCAACCAGTCTTGCTTTAAAGGTATTAACCTTACCATCCATGTATAGCTTCTTCTTGAATACCCATTTGCATCCAATGGGATTTACATCAGCTGGAGGGTCTACCAAAATCCAAACTTGATTTTGGTACATGGACCCCATCTCATAATTCATGGCTTATTTTCATTTAGAAGCTTCTTTGCCTTCTACTGCTTCCTTGTAGGCTAGAGGTTCATCATCCTCAAGGACTATTGTGTCACCTGACTTAGTGACAAGAAAACCATAATGCTCTGGTTCTCTAACCTCTCGCATAGACCTACACAGTATATGTGTCTCAGGAATAATTTCTTCTTCCACTTTTTCTTGTGGAGATTGTTCCTCTACCAACTCTTGTACATCTGTATAATTAACTTCATCGAAATCAATCTTTCTCCCACTATTTCTAGTAGAAATTTTATCCCTTTCTAGAAATGTGGTGTATCTTGCCACAATGACTTTTCTATCTAAAAGGTTATATAGGTAGTATCCTCTAGTTTCCTTAGGATAACCTATAAAGATGCACTTAGTGCTTCTAGATGCTAATTTGTCACTTGGTAAAGTCTTGAAAAATGCCTCGCACCCCTACACACACATGTGTGTCAAATTGGGTTTCTTTCCATACCATAACTGATATGGAATCTCATCTGCAGCTTTAGTTGGTACTCGGTTAAGGGTATATGTTTATTTCTGCAAGGCGTATCCCCAAAAGGATAATGGAAGAGTTGTATGACTCATCATTGATCTGACCATGTCAAGCAAGGTCTTATTCCTCCTTTCACTAACACCATTCAATTGTGGTGTATAAGGAGGAGTGAGTTGGGATACTATCTCACACTCCTTCAAGTGATCAATGAAAGCTTGGTTAAGATATTCTCCGCCTCAGTCTGAGCGAAGTGCTTTTATCTTCTTACCAAGTTGGTTTTCTACTTCATTTTGGTATTCCTTAAAGAAACGAAAGGAATCTGACTTATACCGCATTAAGTAGATATATCCATACCTACTATAATCGTCGGTAAAAGTAATAAAGTATAGAAAACCACCCCTTGCCTCTACTAGAAATGGACCGCATACATCGGTATGTATTAGTTCCAGCACTGCATTGGCTCTTTCTCCCTTTCCTGAGAAAGGTGCTTTGGTCATCTTTCCTTGTAAACAAGCTTGACATGCATCTAAGGGTTCTAACTGTACCGAGTCTAGATACCCTTCTTGATGTAATCTTCATAATCACTTCTTGTTTACATGACCAAGCCTGAAGTTCCATAGGCGGGTGTTATTTGAGTCATGTTGGCTATTTTTTTCATTGATTGCCATTATTGAGTTTTCTAGTTCTAGAATATATAAACCATTTTTAAGATGTGTCGTACCATAACATATGTTATCCTTATAAAAGAGACAACTTTTATTTCCAAACTTGAAATAAAAACCTATAGTGTCTAAACTTGACACAGAGATAATGTTCCTAGTAATAGATGGTACATAATAGCAATTGTTTAAAACAAGAACCAAACCAGTTGGTAAAGTCAAGTGATAGTCTCCCACTGCCAAGGCCACCAGACTTGCACCATTTGCATCTCTGAGATCCACTTGACCATTTGCAATCTTCTTGAACCTACTTGATTCCTGTATATGAATATAAATGTGTGAGCCACATTCCATATCCAATACCCAACTTGTAGATAAAGATAGATTGCATTCAATGACAAAAATACCTTAAGTAGAAGCATCAGCTTGCTTCTTCTTCTCAACTCTGCAATTCTTCTTCCAGTGGCCTTTCTTGCCACATCCAAAGAAGACAGCTTCCTGCTCATTACTTTTCCTATGAATCTTTGACTTCTTTGCAAGACGATGCATTGGTGTCTTTGGCCTTGACTTGGCCTTAGACCCCTTTGCCTTGCCCTTGTTTTTCTTGTTCACTATAAGGACAGTTGAATTGGTATTTTTCATGTCCTTATCATCTTGGAGAACTAAATCCAAGAGATCTGGGAGCGACTTTGTCATATCATTCATATTATAATTGACAATGAAAGTCAAGAAGCTTGACGGTAAAGAGGAAAGAATGAGATCCACTGCTAGTTCTTGATTCAGTTTGAACCTAAGGGCTTCAAGCCTCTCAATATACCCAATCATCTTGAGTAAGTGAGGACCGGCTTGGTGCCCTTCTGCTAGCATGCACTTATAAAGCGCACTTGAGATCGCATACCTTTCTTGTCTATCCCTCTCCTCATATAGTTCTTAGAGATGTGAAAGCATATTGTAGGCGTCCTCTTCCTCATGCATTTTTTGCAATTGGCTGGACATGGATGACAACATGATGCATTGTACATTAAGCGCATCATCTACATGCTTTCTCCACTTATCTTTTTCCGTCTTGCTTGCTCCCTGAGGAGGCTCAGCGGGAATTGGGGATTCCAGCACATATAACTTCCTTTCTTGGCATAGTACTATGCGCAAGTGCCTGTACCACTCCTGGAAGTTATTTCCGGTCAGGATATTTTCTTTATCCAAGATAGATCACAGTGATAAAGTACTTGTGGTGTTGGTGATTTCCATTTTGAATCTACATCAGATAAACATTTAGCAGTTATTACTTTGTCTTGATTACCTTTTGACATTTTATGATTAATAAATTATTATATCATTTAATGTCTCCCACTATTTTAACGAACCTTAATAGCCCTCACTATTAGATTCAGAATACTCTATCGCTTGAGCATTCTAGTGGCAAGGATCCTCGAAACCTACCTCGTAGTCTACAAGCTAGGGATACACCACTACTTGGAGGGTTTCATGGTAGACACTATGCTGGCCAACCACTTATTCTTGTGGTTCCTTGTGTTGTTGAGTAAAGTCACAACTTTTGGAATCTGAACTTGATTCCCTCAACCTCTTGCCTCTAAAGTGATAGAAAGTTAGCTAAGGCGAATCCTTGACTACTCACTTAAGTTAAGTCGACCAATTTCTCTCATGAAAATGCCCCGGTAGTAAGAGGCACTCTCAACTAAGGCTGATGAGCACCCAAACAGCCGGTTTTGTTTAGATGTGAGAAATGGAAGGCATTTAGACTTAATATATCTTTGAGGTATTTTTAATATTAATTGACGAATATAATCCTTTTCTATTTTTATGTTCAAACTGGGTTGTCGTGCTCACAACTGAACATGCAATAGAATATTATTCATCACATCTTTATGCATTTTATTTTGTTTACTATTCTATGTGATCACGCAATAATCATGCAGACGCATAAAATAATAAACTATGCATAAAGTAAATCATGCATTCTGATTGGTCTTGAGCATTCTATAATGATCGATTGATAACTAATCAATCATCACCTAGAGGAATCCATACCTGAGTCGATACATGACTCGTGTCACTGCTTGCCCCGGTGCAAAGCGCCCAACTCTTGTCTGGACTACCGCCTCATCATGGCGGGGTCTGCCTCTCGGATCGTCACTGTATAATTACAAATATACTCGCACGCAGGCGAGGGGGTCTGGGGTACAAAATACAACTAGTGCAATGGACGTGCAGTCCCTTATACATATTTGAATTAAAAGACGATTCGCAGACCATCATTTATCTAATTAAATATTACAATCATTGCACGCATTGAATAAATAATTAAATAATTAAATAAATATCAGACATACACAGGTCGGTCACTTGCTCAAGACCAGTCGGGGTAAATGGGAAATAAAATTAAATTGAAATAAATTTAAATAATGCGAGGGTGTTCTAAAAAATTAAATTAATTTGATTAAATTAAAATAACTTATTTTTATCGGTTCCATTTGATTAATTTAATTTTAATTCCAAAAATTAAATTAAACCATCAATTTAATTCTAAACTTAAATTAAATTAATATTTCGGATTAAAATAATTTAAACCCCTAAATTAATTAAAATTAATTTAATTTAAAAAACTAAATTAATTAAAATTAATTCAATGTAGGATTACCTCTACTCGAAGAGGACTCCGGCAGGACTGCGTACCATCGCGGGGTGTTGTCCTGGAACAGGGTATCACGGCATGACTACGGCGTGACCGCGACGTGACCACGGCATCCAACAACTCCTGTGGTGGCTGCATCTTCCGGTATGGTCCGAGGGGAGCGGGAGGAGGCCGAAAAGAAACCAGCCATCCACATGGCTGACAGCCCGCTGCTTCGGCGAGGCGGTAGACTGGTCCGGGGCGGGCTCGGCCGGCGGGCTCGGGGTGTCCGGCTGGATGCGGTCCGGCGTTTAGGGAAGGCCGGCGCGAGGTCAGGGTGGCCGACCGGACGTGGTCCGGCGTGGAGGAAAAGGCCGGCGTGGCTTCGGGCGGCCGAACAAAGGGGGTCCGGCGCGGAGCAGGAGGCCGGCTCGGGCTCGGGCGGCCAGACGGAGGGGGTCCAGTGTGGAGCAGGAGGCCGGCGCGGCATGGGTTTGGGGCGGCCGGCTGGACGCAGTCCGGCGAGAGGGGAGGTGGCTAGGGTTTGCCTCCCCTGTGCACCGCGTGAGAGGAGACCCCTTTGGGGTCTTCCTCCTCCTTTTTTGTGTGTATTTAGACAAAAGAAAAAGCCACCACTTTTTTTGTAAATAAAGGGAGAAGACCCCATTTTGGGATCTTTGTACTCCCATTTTTTTTTATTTAAAATCAAGAAGAACCCAAATTGGGGTCTTGGTCTTGGTCCCCTTCCCTCTTATTTTATTATTAAAACTTTTTCACACACCTTTGTGGAAAAATATTTTATAATAAAATATTTTATAATAAATATTTTATTATATTTTAGAATAATAAAATATATATTTGATGTTGATTCTCAATTTGAGATAAACATCAAATGAACAAAAAAACACGATGTCTATCCGATTAAAATTTTAAATGATCGTAACTTGATCATTTGAAAACGAAACAACGCGCGGTCGAATCTGAATGAACCGTTTTAACACCCCGCAATTAAATTTAATGAATTTTAATTTTGTTAACTCAGAAAAACCTTACAATCCCTCTGATACCACTGTTGGGTACCGGGACTGTGTAGTGGAAGCCGGTGGGCCGAGAATTTAAAATTTTCTGCTTCACCGAAGTGACATAACCCTGTCAACTCTGGTGATCTTGTCCCGGCTTGGTCTGAGGATATCTCAAGGTTTATACAGAGCATGAAAAATTAAACTGAACATTTACCTTTTTCAGAATTGAAGTGTTCAAGTCTGCTGCAGGACGCCGGTGATCGTTGCTCGAAGACTCCAATGTTGAAGCCCTCTAGAACGTCCACACACGCCTCGCGAATCTGCTCGTGTGTCGTTCGTCAAGATCTGGGTGCTAGCACGGATCTTCGACGCTCACTTCAGCGCAGCGACGATCACCGCAAAGGAAGATGCTTCAATCTGAGATGGATAATCTTGAAGATCCTTCTTTTCTTGAAAGACTCTCTCTCTAGATTCCAGGAGGAGAGAGAAGCTCTCAATCTTGACGCATGAATAGTAATAATGGGAGAGTCTCGCTCTCACTTATATAGGGAGTGTTTAAAACACGCGGTATAGGTTCCCGGCCCCCGTGTAATAGACGTCCACTATATAAGTGATATAAATAATTATTTATGACAAATAAAATTATGCCATAAATAATATTTACAATTTATCACTTACTTGTAATATATAAATATATTACATGATAAATTTGAGTCTTTAACTCGACTCATTCCTCCTACTAATATTAAACGAACCTAGGATATTAAAATCCATTCAAATAATATTAATACTTGTATTTACTATACAACTTGTAAATATATGTTATAAATAAATTCAACAAATTATTCTAAACTTGAATAATTAATGAATTTATTTATTCTTTGGTGATCTATAGAACTTGGATAGTTCTCGGACCCTTTGGAGGGGCCCACCAAGTTCTAAATTCCTATTCCCAAAATAGGGCAGATTCTCAAGGCGCTATTGTGTGTGACCCTCTATGACCTTATCTCAATAGCAGTGAATAATACCACTGACCTAGAGCAGGGTCTAGCAACCCATCGAGGCCCCTATAGAGATAAGGAAAAGTCAAAGCAACGACTGTCTTCCTACGAACATGGTCCGTGTAATATAATCTCTTCGTCATTGATATCTCAATAAAGCAGAATGCATACTAGTGTCATCATTATTTATTTGCTTTATTTTTTTTGTTGATTTGTCTGGACGGTCTTACCTTCGACTACCATGGCCATGGATTTGTTGAAGGTGCAACCATCCTAATCAACCAGGCCTGAGATATCTCTTCCTGAACTCAGAAGCGACAAATCTTTTCTCGATCATTCAATCAATTTAATACCATTAATGACGTACCCGATACAAACTACCTCACCATGACTTTGTCTCCATGGTTTTCGTCTTATATCAAATGTACATAATTAAATGACATTCATTGATAATGACCTCAAGTCAGGAGACTATTACACATGTCCGTAGATAGGAATGACCAATGACACCAGAAACATGTGGTGTTCCTATTAAGAGGGTCTATCCTCATGATCTCAATTACTAGAGATCATCAAGTGCGAACTTCATGAGAAGAAGTCTCAATGCTTATGAGCCCCCAGCACCTGTTGGTCACACATCATCTGTGCCCTTTCAGAATGATGTAACTAGACCATAGGACGTTACTTTAAGATTACTGGCATGGCATCTTAGGGTTCTCATTATAGCCTAGGACCTGCTATAACCATTTGATGCGATAGGTAATCTAAGGAAATTTTCATAAAAAAAGTGGATGCAGAATTATCTACACTATCATGGCAAGATAAACACATGTATAAAAAAACTGAATACGTGTAACAGTAATCAAAGTACAATACAAGTTGGGTCTAGGGCACCCACTTTCAACAATAACCCCTAGCGTTTCCACACTCACTAAGGTTTACATATGTCCATAACCCAACATACCAAAGGTTCCCAATGTGATATATTTTCCAAGACATTTGAAAAATCATGCTCATAATTTTATAAACATTTTCAAGAAAAACGTCACCACTGTCGTGCTTGAAAATCCATTTTTGATTCAAAATCATCTTCAAGGCTTTTCATTGAACACATAAAGTGTATAATATGTTTTTAAATAAAACACCCTTTAAACACCCCTTTTCACACCACCCAATATGCTTGATATCAAATCAATCAATTTCACAAACCGAACCAAATAAATTTACAAGAACATCAAGTAATTCACGAGTTAGAACCTTTTTATTGAGAGAATATATCCTTAGTGAATACAGTGTACTGATTTGAAATTTATATCCTCATCCCCATAAGAGATATTGTAAAACTATGGGAAAATAAGTAACAAAAAAGGAGGTTGCATACCCATTCTGTGAAGCACACCGCATAAGTACTTTTAGTGTTTACTGCCATTCCATTATATCATAATCTTTATTCATATCAATCTTGATCATGACATTGGATCCTACCACATTACTATCAATGCATGCTAACATTTCTTGGGTCAGTCCAGTTGTCCCCTGGATGCTCCTACCTTTGAGGAAACCATGTTGTTCATCTAAGATTTAAAGAGGTAAGATTCTGGATAATCTAATATTGAGGATTATTATAAGAACCTTGTATGAAAAATCACAAAAACTTATAGGCCAGAATTAAAAAAAAGAAAGGGAAGGTTCAACATGGGAATGAGAGTAAGCATAGCATAGGTGGTAACTCAAGGAATAGGACCACCCTTGGAGTAATCATGCACTTCCTCTATCAGATATTTCTTGATGCAATCCCAAACAACAATATAAAAGGATATATAGAAACCATTTGGTCCTGGGATGCTATTAGGATTGAGATATTTGAAAACTACAAGTATTTATTCTTCCTCTATAACGGATTTAAGAAAAACAGCATCATGGTTCTCTACTAAAACCAAAATATTATTAAAAAATGATCATCAACATATTTGGATGAGTTCCCCTCTCATGATCCATGACATGAACCAGCTAAAAGTTCTATGATGTGAACCATCTAAAAATATTTCATGGTTCTAAAAACAAAAAGAGCAATGTGACATGGGGAATTTCAAATCTTGGACATCCTATCGGGAAATTTGACATCTCATATGTATCAATGACTCACTTTTTTGGTCAATGAATTGAATTCTCTTATAGGAAATTTTATTATGTATTTTTTTGGATCATTACACAAATATTTTTGACATCATTTTCTTTTCTTGGATTGGAATCCTCAATACTATATATATCAACAAGATAAATATTTTCTAACTCATCAATACTCTACAGATTTGAATCGTTTTATTAATAAAAATGAAAACAGGGATAAGAAAATATACAAAAAGAATCAAGTAGGTTTGAAGTGGTGAAGCTCGAGAGCATCACCCCAAATAAAATCAGTGCAATCCCTAGGAAGAGAGCCAACACTCGAATAAAAAATGAATTCCTCCACTTGCACTCCTTTGAAATCTAAGCAACCCACTACAAAGATATAATTTTTCTTATAATGTCTACCAAAAATCAAAGTTGTCATATAAAGTTTCTCTAGTTTAATCCATATACCAGCAGTAGAGCTTTCATAAGAAACTTCTTCAAGAACACTGTCACCTAAAGAAAGAAGAAAAGAACTATGGGCCTTAACAAGAATATCAAAAGATACATCATGGTACATAGTAGAGGTATGCCCATCGGAATATTGGGTAACAATGGGTTTCCTCGAACCATGCAGGGCATCAATTAACACACGTTCAACCAAAAGGTCTCTAATTTTAATCCACCAAAAATTGAAGTCATTATGACCATCAAATTTTTTTATTTCAAACCCAGTTGAAGTAATCTTTATCCAAAGGCTCTAATACCAATTTTTTGGGGACAATGTTAAGCATACACCCACAAGAAATAGCTAAGATCAACAGATATATGTGCTTATTCAATTAGGTATTAGAATTCGAATAATGTTTGTGGTTATGATGATTGCAATTACAAACAGTGGAGGATAGTTTCCAATAAAGATGAGATTGCATAGTATAATTTAAAGAGTAGAATTGATTCAAGAATCAGATTTAGAAATAAGTACAAGAAAATCGTAAATATGGACAAGGGATTTAACATGCTTCAATTCATTTTGGACATACGCGCACTATAAGAACACCACCCCACACACATTTATTAATGCTCAAAATAAGATTTACATAATGAAGGATTAACAATAAAAGAACGGCAACATAATCTTTGAAACACTAAAGTTGTGAATGAAGGAACTGGAATAAAATGACATACAATGCCAGATTCTTGGGTCTAGTGATTCAATACTCTTTAAGCTGTTTTCGGGAGGTCGGCGCAAATCTTTGAGCTCACCGCTGAGGAAGGTCTCTCTTGTTCAAAGTTAGATTCACTCAGATCGAGAACTCGGACACACATCTTCATAAGGAAGGATGCTGGAAAAACTCCACCATGAACTATTCAGTAGGGGTGTATATGGAGGATAGCAGGCTTTAACAACTAATCTATGAAGATGATGAACACACTAAAGGGTAGGGTTTCCAGAATGGGAGCGAGAACCAAACCAAGATGACGAGAAGCGCAAGATAATAATGAGACGAAGCGACGGAGGAACAGGGTTGATGAAACTCCCTGACCACCGCAATGCCTCAAAACAGGTCACCTAACTATCATGTGCTACACACAAGGATCCAACACCGCATAATGAAACGAGCTCCCAAAATCAGGGGTACGTGGATGCCCAGGATTAAAAGGGTGACAACATAATCGACGGCCATAAATAATCCCATTGTGGATCACTGATTTGGAAAGTGCAGGCACAACGGCCCAGAAGAGAGGTCTACATGAGAATACCTAATTCCACACCAACAAGATTAGATTTTATAGAAAATTTAGTACAATGTTCATTGATTTATTCAGTGAATCTTTCTCCTTTATCACCTATGACATCTAACCCTTGCTTAACCAATTTCAGTGGTGTCATTTCACATGAGTTTTAAAACCTAAATAAGTTGTCTCATTGCAACCTCTAGGATGTATTGTTTCTGGGGTGATTACATAATAGTTGTAATTTTAAATATTGTTTTCCCACTTCATATATCATTAAATTATGAGTTTTAAAACCATGCCACCTGCTTGAATGGTACTGACTGTTGTGTTTCTGCACAAATTACATCACATTTGTCATGGTAATAATTGTTGGTCTTTCTTGATAAAGTATCAGCTTATGACATTGAACAGCTTATCACATGCTTGGATAGTTCTAGATAAAAACTAATATAGTCAAACATTCAAACCTTCAATTGATATCTTATCTCATTCGAGGATCGCTGCCTTCAATAATTTGAACATCTAATCTGAATGACTAGATTGGTTAAAAATCATAGCATATAAACTTTCAAATCTTCATTGAATTAGCCACTCCAAAAAACCATTTAAAGAACATAAATTTAATAAAACTACCTTAACTAATATAATTCCTTTCAATTATATTTGATATAACATATATAGTTGAACCACTTACACAGTTTCATTTTTTAGTATAGTTTTTTAGTAATGAAATAACATATTTTCAAATAATATTCTGCTAGTACACAAGATGTGTAGTTAGTATTTCCAGTGCACTTGCACATATTCAATTGTATAAGTGCCTTGCTAGAAGCATGGGATATGCATGAAAAATTGGATGATGGATGTGATCCTTGTAAATGAAATATTGAAGAATGTATCGTATGTTTCTATCATGATTGTAACACCCCAGAATGATAAAGGGTTAAAAGATTAAATGATATAATTCATGCCAACAAGGTGCACCTTTTGTGTCGGGACCCAACGACCATGTTAAGGCGGGGTTTCTGTAATGTCAGCAGGGCCAGTTGTTACATTGGTGTCAGAGCAGGAGTCCAACCTTAAGTGCGGTGCACTGCCTAGGTTGAGATGTAGGGTCTACAATGAGGACATTATGCTCTAAAGGGGGAGAGGAATGTAACACCTCGTAATGATTAAGGGTTAAAATAATAAATGATACAACTCATGTCAACAAGGTGCATATTTCTTTTCAGGAGTCTACTTGATTAGAACTCCACAGTTAAGTGTGTTTGAACAAGAGTAGTGATCAAGATGGGTGGCCTTCTAAGAAGTTTCTCAAGAGTGTGCGTGAGTGAGTACAAAGCACACTAGAAAGAACATGTGTTGGCCTATGGGGACAGACATTAATCTGATGACTCATTCAGGAACGTGGGCGAGCCCCATGGTGGGGACCACATGTCTGCGGGGCAACTGGTGGTACCTGGAGAGTCAGGACCCGACGGCCATGTTGAGGCGGGGTGTCTGTGCTGTCAGTGGGGCCCAATTGTTACAATGATCATTATGGAAAAACATGAGAAATTGAAACAAGTCGGATAGCATTTACAAGCCCCATATGCTATGGATACCGCCACCGCAATGGTGGTGGCACCCCAGATGAATCCTCTCCTCCGCTTACACTGCTCATTTTCCAAATCCACCACCTACAACTTCCTCCCCTCCACCTTTGTCACTACCTCCACTACTCATTTCTCAGTTGCCTCTAGTCTTTTATCAGAAAATAATGAACAGCATCGAACCCCCAACTTCTCTATCTCACCAATCAACCTGCTATAATCCTTAATACCCTATTCCAAGGTCCTCTTCAATTTTAATCTCCATAGGATCCCTTCTTCGGCACAACTCACGGTAGTGTTCCTCTCCTACAACAGCCAATCCAAAACAACCCGTAAAGTCCATCCTTTTGTTCCACCCATCAACTCTTCATTTCTGACTCCGTCCATGCCCTATGTAACTTTGAAGCAGTGTTTCACATATTCTCAACCTTTCTTTGGAGGTCGGCGACCTCCATCACCCTATTCCTCCTCTCTCTCGTCGACATCTCTTCCATACGTTTCTCAATGTCGATCACATACTGTCTAAGGCCATTGGCTTCATGGATCTTAGAGACAAGAATGAACTCTAGCTCCCTCTCCATTTCAAGGAGATTCGTTTCTCTATGGTGATCATCAATGAGGTCAGTCATTTAGATTTCTATGATTGCGGGGATTACGGGTGAGATCGCGGGAGATGAAATGAAACATACAATAATGATGAAGACGTAGAGAAGAAGGGGAATGTGAGAACTAAATAGGCGAGGGAAGCAGGAGATCGGATTGTAACTCCAACCTATCGTCAAGATCATCCTATTTGACAAGTTTCCAAATATTCACATAAAAAATTGTTGTGTTTAAGGGTATGTTTCCATAAATTAAGTCTGGTTAAAATAAACATATTTAATATATATGGTCCATTGGAAGAATTAAGTCTGGTTAAAATAAACATATTTAATATATATGGTGTTGGAAGAATTATATAATACTTCATAATGTGATTTTTAGAGTTATTATTTAGTTAGGAGAGCCACTAAATTTTTTTGAAAAAGGAATCTGATCCATCTTGTCTTCTTCAATATTTAATTATATATCTTTTTATTTATATACATTTACACACATCTTTTTTATTTATATATTTATTCATATAATTATATATATTTATAATATTATTTTGAAATGAGTTTATGAAATTGGTTTATATATTTATTTATTTATTTATTTATATGTTTACTTATAATTTTATCTACCTATAAATTTTTTAGTGCATTTATAAAATTCATATTTAGTGTAAATACATTTATATAATATATTTCTAAAATATGTTTAAATACACATCTTATGTATGTTTATATATATAAATATATATATGTTTACATATAATATATTTTTGTAATATGTTTATAACATTTACACGCATATATATTTATATTTATATTTATATCCTTCAACTGTGCACACACACATTTATATTTATCTATATTAGGTACGGGAGATTACAAACCGCAAACACACATTGTATATTTATACATTTTTAAACAAATATATAGGCAGACACTTTTTACAACACACACATACAAATATATATATATATATATATATTGTATATTGCATGTATTTGTGTGGGTGTGAGTGTGTGTGGGTGTGGGTGTATTTATGTGTATAGATACATACAGATTTTGCAATAAATATATATTAAAAAATATTTACATATATATATAGAGACACATGCATTTATACAAATATATATATATATATACCCATACTCATTTTGCAACAAATATATATTAAAATATATATACATGCAAATATATAAATATATAAAAATATATTATTATATAATGTATTAAAGTATATTTATATTAACATAAATTTGATAATTCTTTGTTACATAAAATATGAAAATAAGAATGATAATAAATTTTTATTTTAATATGATTTAAAATTTTAAATATCCATTTTCTATGTAAAAATATTTTAATATATTTATATATTTATTTTAAAATTTTACAATATATAATAATGTATATAAATATATATAAACACAAAAACATATAATTTTATATGTATATTATAAATAATATAATTTGATTATACAAATTTAAATATAAACAATATTTAATGTTTTTATATAATTCATATTAATATATTTAATGTATTTATATATTTATTTATATAGTTAAAATCACTATATTTTATATTATATATATGTAATTATAATTATATATATAATTATAATTAAGTATAAAATAATAAACAAAATTGTAAATGATTAAAAATATACATTGTATTAATATAAAAATATTTTTTATATATAAATCATATTTAAAAATATATAAATATGTATTTAAAAATATATTTGCAATGTAACCTTTATCAATGCTAAAATAGATCTAATAAATAGAACACTTTTATCAGCGTTTTTTTAACATTGATAAAATTTACCTTTATCATCGCTTTTTTTAGCACTCATAAACGTATACCCTTTATGAGCATTTTTTAGCATTAAAAAATGATATTTTTGTATTTATATGAATATATAACAGTGAATAACTCTCTTGATAAAATGAGTTGATGAGAATGACCAACCAAAAAGGACTTTCAAATATGTTGGATAAAATTGGATGATGAGAATGATAAAAAAAGGGTTGCTTTCAAATCTACTAGAAAAATTGTTCTAGTTGTTGATAGTCACACATCAGGGTTTTTTGGGCATTTAGTGGTGATATTGACTATCATTAATTTAATTTCTAAAACCTGTTGTATATACAACTGTCAAAATCATTCATAGTGATTTTTTATTTCATGATAGTTTTTAATTATTTTTTAGTTATTATTTTTTAGTTATTATTTTCTTATATTTGAAAATTTTTAAAATAAAAAAAATTGATATCGCAATGTTTTTTATGTTGCGCTCAACCATCCCAGGCTTGTTTCCCATCATCTCACCACTATCCCAACCAACCCCACCACTAAACCACTCCACTGGGCCACACACCCTAGCTCGTTGACCCATGCCCAACCTACTAGGTGTTCTCGACACCAAGCCATGCCCACCAATCTGCCCCTCTTCAGACGAACTGAAAAATATTAAACAAATTCATGTAGGGAGGGGGAATCGAACCCTCGCCCCATGTCTCATAGAGAAGCATCTAGAACATTTATTTGGGCACTTAATCCAGTTAATTCTCTCTCTATATATATATATATTCTTTTACACACGCGCACATACACACTTACATGTATTTATATAAATATATTTACTTGTGTGTGTGTATATATATATATATTTGAATGGAAAATTAGTAATAGATTAAGAATCGATCAAAATAGAATTACAAATCCAATCAAGAAAATGATCAATCCAAAAATGATCGCTCCAATCTTTCCCAAAGCTAGCCAAACAATGGGCCGCTTGATTTCTCCCTTGCTTAATGGACAAAAACCTGTAAGAGTAGAAGTTATCCAATAAGGACCGGGTCTTCCTAAGAATAAGTCCATAAGGCTACAAATCCTCTCCATGTTTGGAAATAGAGTTAACCACAAAAAAAATAGTCAGATTCAACAATAACATCATCCCACCTGTTGGAACATACATGGAGGAGACCATGAAGAATAGAATACACCTCCACCACGGAGGGATCCCAATAAGCCTGAACATAAAAACATCGAGATGCCATAATATGTACATTATTATGGAAAATAATGATCTCAATACCCACCTTGGATCCTAGAGCGACACCAACATCAGTATTAACCTTAAGAAAACCTTTTGGGAAAGGATCCCAAACAGAAATTCCTAGCTAGATACACTGATCATAAGAAACAACTCTGTTCGGTGTCCAATGATTCATTCAATCCAAGGCTCTCTCATACCAAATGCGATCATGAGTAGACTTCTCTTGGAAAACTCATTCATTTCGTCTTGTCTAAACCAACCATGTGATTGTACAAATTAGTCCCACCACCTGTGGTTCAAAGGAGGAAATCTGGTTATGAAAATTATGATCAAGATCAAGAGATAAACCAAAGAAGTCATGGAAATTCACCCTCTACTCCTTTCAAGAACCTTACACTTGTTGGAAAAGAAGAATAGTATGAAACGGTGATTCCACATCATAAAGACACATGGGACAAGTATCATCCACAAAAAGGTGACGAGAAGTAAGAAACCATTGTGTTAGGAAAATACCATAATAGACCTCGCACAAGAAAAATATCACCTTCGATAGCACCTTGAGAGACCAAATATCTTTCCAGCAATCGACGGGTGAAACATGGGAAGATTCCTCAGCCAAAAACTTATAACCAGAACAGACAAAATAAATTCCCTATATTTCCCACTTCCAACACAATTGATCCTTACCCATATCTGGAGTTAGAGGAAGATTAAGAATGAGGTGATGGTCTCTCTCATTAAACCAACAAAAAATCTTATCATGATCCCAATTATCCAAATATTTTTTAAATAAATCTTACACTAGCATTTTCCAATCCTGAGACAACATGAGAGGAAACTCTCAAACCAGAGCTATCCGCCAGCCACGGATCCCTCTAAACAAAAACATCATTATCACTCACAATCCTCCAATATAATCATTTCTCAAGAAGGGGATTAGTTCCCCAAATAATCCACAAATATCATGGCTTAGGCCCTAAAAAAGAATGTAGAAAATCAGTGGAAGGGGAATTTTTAGCTCGAAGAACCTTTGAAAAAAGGGAATCTGGACAGGAAAAAAGATGCCAACCTTACTTAGCCAGAAGAGCTTCATTAAATAACTTCAAATTCCTAAAACCAAGCCCACCAAAAAACTTTGAAACACAAAGTTTATCTCATTCCTCCCAAGGAATATTATACTTCCCATCACGTGACCTCGACCAAAAGTTTCCAACCAAGAATGAAGCTATTCAATAAGGATGTTTGGAAATCTAAATAAAGACATCACATATAAAGGAATATCTTGAGCTACTACCTTAATAAGAATCCCCTTCTCTACTATTCAAATCTTTCTGCTTAACCATAAACAAATCTTTTTATCCACTCTATCAATAATAAAAGAGAATACGTGTTTTTTTGACCTTCTAAAAATAGTCATAAGTCCAAGATATTTTTGTTTTTTATAAACCATTGGAAAATCACATCACTACTTTACATCCTCCTTTGAAGGTGAAAATTATTTACTAAAATACATTTCTAAATTCGCAGGATTAACCCATTGACCATAATCCCTTTCATGCAAATGGATAATCTTCAAAACTGAACAAAATTCTTGAGGTGCAACACACGCAAATAGAAGAATGTCATCAGCAAAGAAGAGATGAGAAATGGGGGCTATTGTGACATATCTTAGCTCCATGAATGACCCCTTGTTCAATCGAACTCAATAGAAGATGAGTGAAGAAATTTGTTTTTAGGATAAAGAGCTAAGGAGATAGATGATCCCCTTTTCCACAATCCCCTTGTAGGCTTGAAGCACTCCGAAGGTATCCCATTAATATTAATCCTGAAAGACACCAAGGTCACACAATTCATAATTGTATTCACCCTTCATCCCCAAATCCCATTCTAGAAAGGACCGACTCAAGAAAAGGCCATTCAACCCCATCATATGCTTTCATCGTATCAAGTTTCATTACCATAACTCCTCTTTTAAATTAAGAGTGAGTCTTCATAGAGTGAAACACTTCATACACAATAGCTACATTATATGAAATAGATCTCTTCAGGACAAAAAAACGTTGATTTATAGTCATAATAATAGGGAGGAAGTCCCGTAGATGAGCCGCCAAAATCTTAGAAAATATTTTGTAAACAACATTGAAAAGGCTAATAGACTAAAATTCAACGATTTTATGAGGGTTATATATCTTTGGAATAAGGGTAATCAAAGACTCATTTAGTGACTCGAGAGAAGCACACCCTATCTACAAATCCATAATAATACAAACCACATCGGTGCCAATAATATGTCATGTAAAGAACCAAATTTTCCATGTAATTTTTTTTAATTATATGGAATTATTACGAGTCTGCAAAAATTGACGGCCCATGATTCTGAGGTCCAGAGTGCCCATAATGAATTTCTGAACTTTTTTTAAGGTACGTTCAGTAAACGAGCGAGCGGTGTTTTCTAACTTTTGAACCGGTGCTCAGATTTAAAATCTGAGATCACCGATAAACTTGCAGCGCCGGGATTCGCTTAAGGGAGGCTTCACTTAAACCGTAGTAGGTTGGGAGAAAAAGATATATTTTAGACTTTTAAAAGAATAATAAAATAACAAAGTTATTTTATTTTCTCTCTTTTCTTTTCCTCCAACGTACGAGCAGTGGTGGCGGGACCAACAACACGTCAAGTCATTAATTGGCTTGAATCCTCAATGTTTGTAACTGTACCATTGGAATTTGATAGGTTCATTAATTAAACAAACCTCATAAATTCCCAACGGCGTTACCCACCTCTTCCCCCTCCTATTTATATGGTGCTTGGGGAGGGGTATTGGCACGACTTCACCAAGCGACGAAGCTCTGGTAAAATACCGCGACGTTAATCACTTGGAGGACGAGACCGGATCCAGAAAATGGCGACGAGTGCTACTGAAGAACGACGATTAAGCAGTGTCGTTGGAGGTTTGTTGCGGGAACGACGAACACTGACTCTTCCTTAAATGCGGACGTTCTCCAACGATCTTGAGGTATGGATTTATCTTGTTTTAATTTAAAGATTTTGTTGAATCTTATTCTTCCCTCATGTTATCAAGATAACGCGGAGGGCGCGGGCCAAACGAACAAGACCCGAACCCTCCGCTACTTTGTTGATCTATGCGTTCTTCGCGAACTTTTTACTCGGGTTGGATGGAACCCGGAACGGAGGGTCAAGCAGTGAGGAGGGAACCCTGAGGAGGCTGTTGGTACCATCAGACAGAAAAATGGGCCACCGGAGCTAACTCGGTGACCCGTAGAAGACCGCCAGCAACCGGTGTCGGTGGAGGAGGTGACCGCAACGACCAGCCGCGGAGGAGATGGTGGCGTGCCGTCGCACGCCACCGGTGAAGAGGGCCACGACTGTAGTCGCGGCGGGTGAAGACGACGGTCGGCTCGGGCCGGCTGCGGAAGGCAGAGCGACGCACCGCCGGAGAGAGGGTCGCGGCCGTAGCCGCGGCGGAAAACGGCGGCCGGCATCGACCGGCCACGGGTGTAGGCGGAGAGGCGCGTCGCCGCACACCACTGGAGATGGTCGCGGCTCGAAGCTGCAGCGGAGGGGGGAGGGACCCGCCCCTGCAGGTCCCACGACGACCTGGTAGCACCACGTGGCGTCGCCGCACAAATTGAACGTCTAAGGATGTTCGAGAAAACCGAGGGGGGGTGCTCCCCCCATTCCAGTTGGGGTGGGGCCCGCTCTAACAGGTTGCGCCTCCAGCGGGTCAGGTCGCGCCTCTTCGTGGGTCGGACCATGCCGGCCCAGCGGGCCGCACCGCCAGGCGGTTCGAGCAGTCCACGGCTCAGCCCACTGCCGCCCAGCCCAATCGGGTCGGGTGAGACCCATATCGGGTCGTTTCAACCCAAACTGGTTCGGGTCGGGCCGGACCCGGACCCTTCCAGGCCCAGTTTCACTAAAAGAGCCATAACTTTTGAACCAGGTGTCTGTTTGACGAACCATCTACGGCCCTGGAAACCTTGGAACTATACGGTCCTTTTAGTATACTTCACTTGAGTTTTAGAGAAAGTTAGAGTAGGGCCAGGTTTGATTGAACCTGAATCCAACCGGGCCCTCGGTACTAAAACGCTTATAAGTCACAGACCGGGCGTCTAATTGACGCACCGCCTGTTGTGTTGGAACCTTTACGACATGAAAGTCCTTTAGGATATTTCTTCGCAGAAATTCGTAGCAGTTGAGGTATGACTGATGGATTGAGGATCAGATTCTCCCAGAATCAAGCGTGCTTGGTGTGGGAATCTAGTGGTTGGATGTAACGTGAAGAAAAAACATTGATCATATGTGGGTCAGCATCTATCGATCATGTGTGGGTCAGCACGTAGCGATCCTGTGTGGGTCAGTATCTATCAATCCTATGTGGGTCAGTGCTTAGCAATCCTGTGTGGGTCAGCGCTTAGTAATCCTATGTGGGTCAACAGCAGAGCCTCTCGACAGAATAAGATGATCCAGTGATACATCTAATCATCTGTACTTTTGTACTTAAGTTATATACCTGGTGTGAGCTAATTCTTTTACCTCTGTGGTGTTACCTTTGTGGTACTTTTACCTTCAGGGTGTTAACTTCATGGTACTTTTACCTTCATGGTGTTACCTTCGTGGTGTTACCTTTGTGGTGTTACCTTCGTGGTATTCTTCCCTCATGGATCAGTTGTGCAAATGGCTTAAAAGTTGGAGCCTTATATTTCCTCATGTATGAGACGAGTATAATTTGATAACTTAGGTATATGTATGGGCATATACCTAAGTAGAGTTGATGACTGCTTTGTGCTTTGTGCTTTGTGACTGAGGTCTTGCTTTGTGGTTTTTGCTTTGTGGAACTCTGGGAGACCTTCAGGGGTCTCTGGGGTTCCCTACTGAGTATTGTTATACTCACCCCTACACGGGCTTCGCCCACACCTTGTTGTGTGTTGTGCAGACGACGGACAGTGTTGATCGAGGCTGAGGGAGCCAGGATTGGACAGTGCTCAGAGGTGGACCATTTGACATGACGTGCTGCAGAAACTACTAATCATGAGTTGAACCTACCATTCAGGTATGATCCTCGGTGGACGATCCAGGAGCTATTTTCTCTTTTCAGTTGTACTTGTACTTTCTAGTTGGGCTTGTATTCCAACCCCTTTACTTACAACACACTATTTACTATAGTAGTTTACTTCGTGGTTTCTTCTTTTTGTGTTCTTGGTTTGTGTGTTTGTACAGATTTAAAGGAAATGCATTCATGTTATAGGGATACACCTTTTTGGCGCTAGTCGCCAACCCCTAGCATTTGGAAGGAGGGCTTGGGGTAGTCACGGCGCGGGCCCCGGGGGACGGGTCGTGACAAAGTGGTATCAGAGGAGTCGGTTCTACTGAAGAACTAGGACTCTGATCTTTTCAATGTGGCAATATCGTTAAAGTGTTATGAGTGTGTTTTTCAGTTTGGAGAATCCAGTGTTGGTGAGGCGGCTGACGTATCCATAAATCAGGACTCTAAATTCTGATCTCTGACTCAGTGCACGAAAACACTGATTGTGTGTGTTTTGAAAAGTTTTTTTCTTACGATCTCTTTGAGTCAGCTCACCAGGTATAACTTATTGACCATGGTGCATCTGTTTTCTTTCAGGATGTCTCCACGTAGACAGCCAACCAGGATTCCTGAGAGAGTACACGATGACGGCCCACCGAGCGATGAGGCCTCAGTGCAGGGCCCTCTTATGGTGTTAGCACCTTCGGGTGGTGTACTAGTAGCACCAATACCCATTGTGCAATCGTTGCCACCAGCCCCACTAGTAGATTGTGCACGCCGACTGAGCGCATTGCACGAGTTTCAACGGCAAAGGCCTCCGAGGTTCCAAGGTGAGATGGATCCGTAGGTGGCTGAGGACTGGCTGGAGGCTGTGCCTAGAGTTTTTCGCTTAGTTGGGACACCAGCTAATCTGATGGTGATCCTAGCTGCCAGTCTCTTCCAGGGAGCAGTTGAGAGATGGTGGAGTCTGACACTCCAGATACACGACGAGGAGACCCTCACCTGGGCAGACTTCGAGAGCCTTTTCATGACAAAGCTCGTTCCAATGACTTTACGCTCAGTGCGTATACAGGAGTTGTTGCACTTACGGTAGGGCAGCATGACCATGGACCAGTACTCGGCGAGGTTCACTGATCTCTCCTGTTACTCCACCAAAATGGTACGAGACCCTTTCTTCAGGGATCAAACCTTTGAACGGGGTCTCTGACGGAAGATCAGAGCATCGATGATATCACTTAGCATTATGACGCAGGTTGGGGTGCTAGAGAAAGCACTTTTGGTAGAGAGCTTCCTAGATGATCAGGCACCGACAGCGAGAGCCACCACCGGACGTTAGGTAGCAGAGTCATCTGCAGTAGGCAATAGACGGATGACGTAGGGGCCCAAATGGGTCAGGCCTTCTGGTGGAGGACCTCAGGATACAGGGTCGGTGGTGAGGGGTTCATGGGACAGAGGAGGACAGGTGAGGAGCAGGCAGTGCTACTCATGCGGCGGGCAGGGTAACATGGCTCGCGACTGCCTGACCCGTCGTAAGAACGACTAGCAGACGGTCGAGGGATCGCCGAGGCAGAGGCAGAGGTTTGAGTGAGGAGGTTTGCAGGGCGATGGACGTGGCAGAGGAGCTGGTCGTGTAGCAGGCGGTGGGCGGCGATTCGAGGTTCTACCGCCACCACCTCCAGGTGGTCCATCCCGACCATAGGGAGTAGGTGGACAGGGATGAGCTCAGCTCCAGGCAGCTGAGGCCTACGACCACGGCGCTCCGAAGATGATTCGAGGTACGATCTGTGTCTACTCCACCTTAGCTGCAGTACTAATAGACACAGGTGTCAGTCACTCTTTTATTACCACATCTCTCGTTCAGAGCTCAGAGATTCTGGTGGAGCCTTTGACTCGATCCTTACGGCTAGAGACTCCTACGGGAGGGGATTCGATGATTACACACTAGTACTGGTAGTGTGAGCTTACTCTAGGAGGCGAGAGCTTTGGCTGGGATCTTCTAGTAGCGATGTCGATGCCTTACGACATCATCTTGGGTATGGACTGGTTATCCACAGTCCATGCTTAGATTGATTGTATTAGGCACAAAGTTCGGTGTGTCTGTGAGGATGGGACCAGGTTTTCCTTCACTGGAGAGAAGGGAACATTTACATCACGCAATGGACTTTTCCGGAGGAGGGTCCAGCAAGTCACACATCAGTTGGCTAGCCTTACCCTCAGAGCAGTTGATGTTGAGAGTCCGAGTTATTCTGTAGTGGTGGACCAGTATGCCGATGTCTTTCCTGATGATGTTCCAGGACTACCTCCATGTAGAGAGGTAGACTTTTATATCGACCTGTATCCTGGGATGGCATTGATATCTACGCCAGCATATCAAATGGATCTCATGGAGCTTCGTGAGTTACGAGTATAGTTAGAGGACTTGCAGAGGAAAGGGTTCATACGGACCAGTGTTTTCTCCATGGGCAGCCCTGATTTTGTTCGCCAAGAAGGCAGATAGGAGTTTGAGACTATGTGTGGATTATCAGCACCTGAACCAGGTGACTGTGAAGAAAAAATATCCACTTATGAGGATTGATGATCTTTTTGATCAGCTGAAGGGAGCTCATTGGTTTTCGAAGATAGACCTCAGATCAGGCTATCATCAACTCGGGGTACGAGATGAGGATGTGCAGAAGCAGTCTTCAGATGTCGGTATGGCCACTATGAGTTCTTGGTTATGTCATTCGGCATGACCAACGCCCTTGCAGTATTCGTGGGACTCATGAACAGGATCCTTCAGCCATACCTCGATCACTTTGTGGTGGTCTTCATCGACAACATCTTGATTTACTAGATGTTAGAGGAGGAGCATGTCTATCATCTACAGATAGTTCTGGATACACTTCGAGAGAACTAGCTTTATGTTAATCTCTCGAAGTTCCAGTTCTGGATATGGGAGGTCCACTTCCTGGGACACGTTATCTTGGAGGCTGGAGTCGCAGTAGATCCAGCAAATATAGAGGCAATTCTTGCTTGGGAACCACCCAGAAGTGTGGTTGAGTTACGGAGTTTCCTGGGATTGGCTGGGTACTATCGGAGATTCATACCTGACTTTTCCAGAGTTGCGGCACCCTTGTCAGCATTGAAGAAGAAGGGACAATACTTCATATGGACGGAGAGATACCAGTAGAGTTTTCGGGAGTTGAGGCAAAGACTGACGAGTGCCCCCGTCTTGAGGCAACAAGAAGAAGGTGTTGGGTATGTAGTCTACTGCGACGCATCAGAGACCAGACTTGGATGTGTCTTGATGCAGGAATGAGTAGTGATCGCTTATGGTTCACGACTGCTGAGACAACATGAGCAGAACAATGCTACCCATGACCAAGAGTTAGCAGCAGTGGTCTTCGCCTTGAAGATGTGGAGACACTACTTGATGGGTGAACAGTTTACTTTATACTCTGATCACAAGAGTCTCAGGTATATCTTCTCACAGAAGGACCTGAACCTGAGACAGCGGTGATGGCTAGAGTTCATCTAGGACTATGACTTCGAGATAATCTACACTCCTTCAAAGGGGAACATAGTGGAAGGCGCACTTAGCAGGAGGTCCGGTCTACATTTGCTGAGTGATGCGACAAAGCATCTAGCCGCATTGCAAATATCCTTTGTGGATAGAGGTAGAGCAGCTTACCTCCAGTCTATGACTGTCACTCCCCCACTTCTTTAGAGAGTTCGAGAGACATAGCTTGAGGACATTGACTTCAATGATAGACGTGCTTAGATATCCTCAGGACAGGCACCTGAAGGATTTTCTGAAGGTGGAGAGTACGTCATCCTCTTCAGAGGACGCACCATGGTCCCGGTGGTGCTACAAGAGGAGGTGTTGATGGAGTTTCATACGTCTTCTCTGGCGGTACATCCTAGTGTGGCGAAGATGTACTTGGACCTCCAACGTCGGCACTGGTGGCCAGGGATGAAAAAGGCAGTGGCAGAGTTTCACGATGCCTCACTTGTCAGCATGTGAAGTCCGAGCATCAGGTTCCAATAGGCTTAGCGCAGCCACTTGAAGTGTCGAAGTGGAAGTGGAATGGTATCTCCATGGACTTTGTGACAGGGCTTCCACATACGTCCAGGGGACATGATTCCATCTAGGCGATCGTTGACCGACTCACCAAGTCAGCCTACTTCCTACCCATACAAGAGCAGGGATCAGTAGAGGGCTTGGAACGTCTCTACATATAGGAGATTATACGACTTCATGGGGTGTCATCGACGACTGTCTCTGACCGTGACACACGTTTTACTTCCCGGTTGTGGAAGGGATTACAGGAGGCGTTCGGGACTCAGCTACGTTTGAGCACCGTCTTTCATCCTCGGATGGATGGTCAAAAAAAGCGGACCATTCAGACACTGGAGGACATGCTTCGTGCTTGCGTCCTAGATTTTGGCCGAAGTTGGGAGGATCACTTTCCCTTGGTGGAGTTTGCATACAACAACAGATATCACTCCACCATTGGTATGGCACCATTTGAGGCCTTGTATGGTCGACCTTGCAAATCACCTCTATGCTGGACAGACCTAGGGGAGTCAGCACTTATGGGTCCAGAGTTGGTTCGGGCTACCACTGAGAAGGTGCAGATCATCCAGGAGTGGATGAAGACTGCACAGAGTAGACAGAAGTCCTATGTTGACAAGAGATGGAGACCTCTAGAGTTCTAGGATGGGGACCACGTATTCTTGCGAGTCTCCCCTCGACAGAGACTATGGAGATTTGGCTGAGGCGGCAAACTCTCGCTGAGTTTTATCGGACCATTTCTGATACTTCGGAGGACTGGCGAGGTAGCATATTTCTTGGTACTGCCACCACAGTTGGAGAGGGTGCACGGCATCTTCCATGTATCTCAGCTGAAGAAATACGCGTGCATGAACTGATTATCCAATAAAAACATATATTTTAATTACATTTTAATGGTATTAAATGTTCATTTTTGATCTTATGGGCCTGAGTTAGTTCATTTTCATTATGAGCATTCATTCCCATCATTTGTGCACTTCATGCCTAATATACACCAATTTAGGCCCAATGAGTCATCTGATTATAAGGAATGTAATTATCAATTTTTTAATTTTATATTTTGGAAACTTTATCTACACTTAAATTTGAACATTTTTCATTCAGGGATCAATGGAGAATTCATGGAAGAAGATGGAGATATTTTGTGATGAAAGGAAGCAATTCTAGAGAAGACAGATTGGACACCAGCCCACTGATGAGACTGTGGGGCCCAACATACAGGCCCAATTAATCCCAAATTTCGTGGGATGATAGAAGACATGTATAGGAACAAATCACTATTCATGATACAATGCTAATTTGGCCTCTATGGTGGTCATTGAGGCGGCCCAAGTTAGAGATACAATTCTGGGCCAGATTCTGCGGCCCAGAAAAACATCCCACTAATTTGATCATATCTCGGAATCTACAACTCCAAATGGGCCCAAATTTTACAGGCGGTTAGAAGACATCCGGAGATCCATTTTCTTCTTCTATGGCCCACTCTGATTCGGCCTTCTAGAAGGTCTTCCAGACGCGTCTGTTCGGTGAAGGAAAGCTGGCTGCCACCTCGGGTCAAATGTGGAAAAGTTCAAATTCCACAAACTTTCCACCACCTATGGCCTACCAAAATTAATTGAGATGATTTGTACTGTTGGAGGCTCGACCCAAGGCTCCCAAAATGCCTATTTAAGGCGGTGGTGGTGAAGGAGTTGGAGATCTTGGATGCTTTGTTCAATTGTAATGTTATGCTGTATTTTTGTTGCCTCAAATTTGTCTTTCACATGTAAGTTGTTCAATTCACTTTAGTTTCTTAATAAAAGTTCTTCTTCTACTCTTATTCTGTTATTCTTCATATCACTTTGATACCGTTGGATCAAGGTGTGAATTTATTCACACCAACTCTTGTGAAATTATTCACACAACGGTGGAGTGATCATTTTATTTTTGTTGTTTTCTTTACTTCTTCATTTCCTCCCTCATGAGTCTACTTTCCGCTTCCATTGAAACCATGGGATCAATGGAGGGATAACCCACTTATGGGTTGATCCAAGGGAGTAGAAAGGGGCTGGATTGGATGTTATTTATCACCTAATTAATGTATAATCACTTCTTTAATTGGGATTTTTATTTGATGATTTTTAAACTCGATCGTCCTTGTTGAATTTAAGGCCACACACTTCAAGTACTAATACGAACCTTTACCTTGAAGTGCTCAAAACTTTGATCCTTCAAGTGTATAGGTGATTAGTATTAAAATGTGTAGGCATTAAACCAGTAAGTGTTGATATTGTTTTATCTCCTTAAATGAACTCATCTCAAATTTAAGAAATTGAAATCATTAAAAAGAAAATACGTCCAATCCACCCCGAGCAATAACATAGGATCAACTCATTATTTTAAATTGAATTCACTTAAATCTGTTAGATATCTTTAAAACTCATCCAAAATCAATCCAAGTTGGCCACTTCATAGTCGAAAACAGTCCATAGAATGTACGTGTCTATAGGTTTCTTCTTAGGTCTCTGTGGATTCGATAACCCAAGCTAAACTACAAGGACCGTCTTACCTTCTTCTCTTGGGTAAATTTGAGCGAGAATCAAATTTTGGCGCCGTTGCCGGGGACCCAAGTAAGTCATCTAAACACCCATTCTATTCTCCCCCATTTCTTCTTTTCTCATCTAAATTCTCTTATCTTGTCCCTTTCTCGTTTTTTTTCTTTGGCGCATGTCCGCCTACACCCGCGATCAATCAAACCGTCTAGTTATGGTGGATAGTCCTGGGGTTGGGGAGTCAAGTACACCAAGGGAACTCTTTCCATTAGATCCTAATCTTTCTATCACCCCCGAGTCAAAAATTGAGCCAATTTCAATGGAAGGTCTTCAAAGAAACCAACTCATAAACCCGGGTGGGAACCAAAATGGAAACCCAAATGAGGCAGCCCCAAACTTGGGGAATGAAATTGATCAAACCATGAATGACTACCTCACACCTTCCTGGACCAATGCCCCCTCATACATTAGACATAATTCCCTAGGAGATGCCAACTACATCTTTAAACCCCATGTCTTAAACCACCTTCCCACATTCCATGGAATGGAGTCCGAGATGTCATACCTGCACATTAAGGAGTTCAATGACATTGTAGAAACCATGTGTCCCCCACATCAACTAGAATCTGCTAAGATGAGGCTATTTCCTTTTTCTTTAAAGGATCGAGCTAAAAATTGGCTAAACAATTTGAGACCATCATCCATCAAATCTTGGGACCAACTACAAAGAGAATTCTACAAAAAATACTTTCCCCGCCACAAAACAATTTCACTTAAAAAGAGTATCCAAAACTTTTTTGAAAAAGAGGGAGAGTCATTCTATGAAACATGGGAGAGGTTCAAAGACACTCTAAACATGGTTCCACACCATGGTTTTTCTATTCCTAAACAAGTGAGAATTTTCTATGAAGGGTTGGGTCCGGGGAACAAACAATTCAATGACATGATGTGTAATGGAACCTTTAAAAACAAAGCCCCAAATGATGCTTACGAGTATCTAGAAAGCCTTTCTGAACAAAACCAAACATGGGGAACTTCACCTTATTCTGAAAATCCACAAAGAACCACTGGAATTCATACACTTAGAGAAGAGGAAAGCCTTAGGTCTAAACTCACAGCACTCTCTAGGAAGGTTGAAGAGATAGACCTTAGGAAAGTCCATGAAATCCAAACTGTTGACCCTGTTTGCACAATTTGTGTCAAACATGACCATAAGACAGACAACTGCCCAATCATTCCATCCATCAAGGATGTTCTCTTAGGAGGACCCCAAGTGGAAGTAAATGCTTTGAACTATCAAAAGCCTCAATACCAAAACACCTTCAACCCAAGGTATAACGACCACCCAGGCTTCCGCTGGAAAGATAACCAACAACCTAGCCAACCACAGGGACAAAATCCTTACCCCCATCAGAACTACCAAACCCATAACCAGTTCCAAACCCAACCTATCCAATACCAACAGCCACCGGTCCATTTTCAACAAACCATCCCACCTCCAAAATATCCCCCTGGGATAAACCAACCTACTCAAGCACCCACCCAAACTGTTCCACAAAGCCTACTAGAACAACTGTGCAAACAAACGGAGAGGATGAACTCGGAGGTATCTTCCCTAAAACAAGAAATTCAAACCATCAAAACTGGAAAGGCACCCATGCCTACTCAGGCGGTGCCATCCTCAACTTCAAGGGGAGAGTCAAGTTGTGCTCAAACAACTCATGAACAACTAAAGGATGTGACTGTTTTAAGAAGTGGGAAATCAATTGAGAAACCTGAACAACTAATTCATAACCCACTTGAAGATTCAAACTTGGATGAAAATTCAAATGAACCACAAGATCAAACTAAGGAAACTGATAACATTGTCAAGGAAACAACTCTTCAACAAACAACCCCACAACCTGCACCATTTCCTCAACGCATGAGGGGGAAACCCAAGCCTGAACTGAATGAAACATTGAGGGAAATATTTTCACAAGTCAAGTTGAACATACCCCTTCTCGATGCAATCCAAACCATACCTGCCTACTCAAAGTACCTTAAGGACTTGTGCACTTTTAAAAGAAAATTTTCACATAAAAACCAAGTCCTTTTGGCTGCTAATGTGAGTACCACCATTCAAGGGACCATTCCTCCTATGTTGAAAGACTCAGGTTGCCCTTACATCAATGTTGAACTAAGAGAAAGTAAAGTTGTCAAGGCCTTGTGTGACCTAGGTGCTAGTGTCAATATCATCCCATATGTTGTGTACTGCCAGTTAGTCCTAGAAGAACTCCAACCCACATCTGTCACACTTCAGCTTGCTGATCGTAGCATTAGGGTTCCAAAGGGGATTTTAAAGGATGTTCTGGTAAAGGTTGAAAACTTCATATACCCTGCTGATTTCATTGTCCTTGACAACCATCCAAATTTAGGAAATAAGGAACAAACCCCAATCATCCTTGGTCGTCCTTTCCTTGCAACAATCAACTCTGTTATCCGAGTCCGAAATGGGAACATGACCATCACCTTTGGGAACATGAGTCTAGACTTGAACATCTATAATGCAAGCTCACAAATAGGGGATGATGAGGACATTCATGAAGTAAACATGATAGGAAGCATTGATAATGAATCCATGGAACATCAAGGAATATTTGATGAATGTTTAAGTCAGGATGAGATTGATTTCCTTTGTTCATATAAAGGAAGTTTATCTCCTTGGCTTGAATCATTTTCAAATTTCTCTTATGATGAAGTCTTAGGTCCAACAATCAGTGAAACCTTTCAAGAAACCACTTTCATAGAGACCCATCTAAATTCCTTCCCTAAATATGATCAAGCCAATCTAGTAGCTGAAACTTCTACATGTGGGGAATCAATCCTATCTAAAACTCTAAAAAAAGAAATTGAACTTGATCCAATGTCCCAATCTTTTGCTGAAATTCTAAACCAACATGATCTTGAATTGAAGGAACTTCCTGCTGCACTAAAGTATGCCTTCCTAGGGGAAAATCAAACACATCCTATTGTCATTTCTTCTTCTCTTGAAGCCAATAATGAGAGGATGCTTCTTGATGTCCTTAGGAAGCATAAGAAAGCTATTGGTTAGACCCTTTCTGATATTCCTGGGATTAGCCCACTTGTTGGGACTCATAGGATTGTTCTGGAATCTGATTCAAAGTCATGTCGTCAACCTCAACGGCGACTCAATCCTAATCTCATGGAGGTAGTAAGGAAAGAACTTCTGAAATTGTTGAAAGCTGGTATCATATATCCTATAGCTGAGAGTGAATGGGTGAGCCCAATCCAAGTGGTTCCAAATAAGGCTGGAATCACAGTGATAACCAATGAGGATGGAGAGATTCTTCCAACAAGGGTGAGTAGTGGATGGAGGGTCTGCATTGACTATAGGAAACTAAACTCATTCACCAAGAAGGACCATTTCCCCTTACCATTCATTGACCAAGTACTTGAGAGAGTGGCAGGTCATGCCTTCTACTGTTTCTTAGATGGGTACTCGGGGTACAATCAAATTGAGGTCTCCCTAGAGGATCAAGGGAAGACTACATTCACATGTCCTTTCGGTACCTTTTCCTTCAAACGCATGCCCTTTGGGTTATGCAATGCCCCTGGAACCTTCCAGCGGTGCATGATGGGAATCTTCTCAGACATGGTAGGTGATTTTCTAGAGGTCTTCATGGATGACTTCTCTATGTTTGGGGATAATTTTGAGGGATGTCTGCAGAATGTGGAGAGAGTCTTGTCAAGATGTGAAGAAAAGAATCTGGTCCTAAACTGGGAAAAATGTCATTTCATGGTTAAAGAGGGACTTGTTCTTGGCCATCTGGTCTCGAGTAGGGGGATTGAAGTTGATAAAGCAAAGGTTGACATCATTCGTCACCTTCCATCACCCAAAACTGTCAAGGAAGTGAGGTCTTTCTTAGGACATGTTGGTTTCTATAGAAGATTCATCAAGGACTTTAGTTCAATATCCCGTCCCCTTTGTGCTCTCTTAGTAAAGGATGCTCCATTTGTTTGGACAGAAAGATGTGAGGGTTCATTCTCAACCCTCAAATCCTCTCTCACCTCTCCTCCCATTATGAAATCTCCAAATTGGAACCTTCCTTTTGAACTTATGTGTGATGCCAGTGACTTTGCTGTAGGAGCTGTGTCAGGACAACATTGTGATAAAACTCCTTATTTCATTGCTTATGCAAGAAAATCCTTAAATGATGCCCAAATCAACTACACCACTACTGAAAAGGAGTTACTTGCTATTGTGTTTGCTTTAGAGAAGTTTAGGTCCTACCTATTAGGATCCCCCATCACTGTGTTCACTGACCATTCTGCACTAAAATACCTCTTCCAAAAACAAGATGCCAAGGCTAGACTGATTAGGTGGGTCCTTCTCTTACAAGAATTTGACATCACAATCAAGGATAAAAAGAGTGTTGAAAATGTTGTAGCTGATCACCTCTCTAGGATGGAATTCAAAGACAACTCAAATCACCTTTCTGTGTCTGATTCGTTTCCTGATGAACACCTATACTCTGTGAGTGACTGCCCTTGGTATGCTGACATAGCAAATTTCTTAGTGACAGGAGTCATTACAAAATTCTTAGAGACTCAAGATCGAAGTAAATTCCTTTCTGATGTTAGACACTATTTGTTTGATGATCCATACCTCTATAAGTTCTTCCCTGACCAAGTCATTAGGAGGTGTGTTCCAGAATCTGAACAAGAGTCCATCCTTAAATTTTGTCACAGTGAGGCATGTGGAGGTCACTTTTCCTCTAAGAAAACATTTGCTAAGATTCTTCAATGTGGTCTCTTCTGGACCACCCTCTCAAGGGACTCCTACACGTTTTTTCAAAGCTGTCCTAGGTGTCAATAAGTAGGGTCCATCACAAAAAGGAATCAAATGTCACTCACTCCCATCTTAGTGGTTGAAATCTTTGACTGTTGGGGAATTGATTTCATGGGTCCCTTCCCAAACTCTCGGGGATACCTCTACATACTCTTAGCTGTTGATTATGTCTCAAAATAGGTTGAGGCCATTCCCACTAAGTCCAATGATCATCAAGTTGTGATTCGATTTCTGAAAGAGAACATATTTTCAAGATTTGGAATTCCTAGGTCTATCATAAGTGACCGTGGAACTCATTTTTGCAATCGTCCATTCTCATCACTCATGGAAAAATATGGAATTTCTCACAAAGTGTCCACTACTTACCACCCTCAAACCAATGGTCAAGCTGAGTTAGCGAATAGGGAGATTAAGCAAATTCTTGAAAAAACTGTCAACCCCTCTAGGAAAGATTGGTCTGAGAAACTCTTAGATGCTCTTTGGGCCTATAGAACCGCATATAAAACCATTTTAGGAATGTCCCCATATAGGTTGGTTTATGGAAAAGCATGCCAGTTACCTGTTGAAATTGAGCATAAGGCCTTTTGGGCAATTAAGAAAATGGATTATGACCTCTCATTAGCCGGAACAAAAAGGAAATTATATCTCAATGAACTGGAGGAATTAAGGATGAAGGCTTATGAAAATTCAAGGATCAATAAAGCTAGAGTTCAAGCCTACCAATCTAGGAATATCAAGGTAAAACATTTTGAACCGGGAAAACTTGTGCTCTTGTATAGTTCAAAACTTCATTTACACCCGGGGAAGTTAAGGTCTAGATGGTCAAGTCCTTTCATAGTGCATCATGTATACCCCCATGGGGCAGTAGAGATTCAAGATCCCACAAGTGGTCACATTTTCAAGGTCAATGGTCAATGGTTAAAAACATTCATTGAATCATCCAATAAACAGGAAATAGATGTTGAGTTAATTGATCCAATCTATGAACCAGGAAAAAATTGATAAATTTGGGATCTATGTCAGGCTAACGACGTTAAACAAAGCGCTGCACGGGAGGCAACCCGTGGTTTTTATGTTTCTAATCTTTCTGAATCATCTTTATTTTTCAAATAAGATTACTTAATCATTTTTATATTTAAAAATAAAAAAATAGACTTTTGACCTGTTCTTCTATTATGAGTATGAATGGGTACGAAAGAGGAGCACCATATTCATCTGTGTCACGTGGTGTGATCCTTGAGTAATACCTTACCCAGAAATTTAAAAAGAAGACAATGTATCATCAGTTTATTTTGTTTTATTTTTATTATTTTATATTTTAAGATAAAAATAAAAATATAATAATAATAATAAAGTCCACGCCATAGGCCGTGGGGCAAACCCCGTCACAACCGGCGAAGCCGCGGGGACTCAAACCCAGGACCGAAGGGAGACAGGGGCGCGCGCTTACCACTGACCTGTGGCTTCTTGTGCTTCCTTATTCTATAATTTTTATATATATTCTTATATTTTACTTCCTTTATTATATATATATATATATATTGTTTGTTTTTGTTTGTTTTGTTTGTTTTGTTTTTCCTTTTTCCACTAGGGAACTTTGCAAGCGACATGAATATCAAAGGAATAAATTTGAGCGGCAAGAACTTCAAACTTCAACCACCAGGTGACTTCATTCCATGATCCTCATATTTCAATTTCCTTATTGAACTCCCCTTTTTATTCCTCTACCTCATTCTAAATTTTGTTTTTACGAAATTAGGGATAGTTTCATTCTAATTTGGGGGGTGTGGAAACAAAATGTTTGTTTAAAAAAACAACAATGATAACAAAAAGAAGTAAAATTCCTTCAACATTCATATAATAACATCTTTGCTCACATAAAAACTACATATCAAATAATTATTATTTCCTTGACTCTTAATTTAATTCATGATTAATTTTAAAAGCATTGATTTTGGAAGTTTGGTTGTCCAATGAAAATTTTTATCATTTTTTTTTCATCCATTAAATCAAAATGCCACAATGCACGTCCTTTAGACTGTGGGGTAATAATTTGAATTTTTGGGGTCCCATAATAAATAGCATAGGCTGGTTTGATTTTTATGAATAATATGAGTATTCAAAAAAAAATAAAAAAAAATAAAAAAAAACAACAAAAAAAAATTTCGTGTAGAGCAATGGATTGATAAAATGAGAGGCTTTCGGCACTTGGAGATCGTGACTCCAGAGTTGTCTAGCCCTGAGTTTTTCAATATATCTCTATTTATGGTAATATGACTTTGTTTTTTATTAAGTTAACTCGAGATGATGCCCGAGTATGTGGGCTTCACTTGGTGCCCTATGGCCTTTGAGTCTGGGAGTCATCGGCAAAGTCTTGCTACATGGGTTAATTTGATTAACTGCAATCTCAATTACTATGGAAATATTGCAAAAAAAATCAAAAAAAAGAATGAAGAATACTCATATTAGGATTAAATGTGATTCTACCTAGCGCTTCCATGATTTCTCCCTTGAATGAAAATGAACCCCCATATCTATTGTGATACACAACACATCATTACACCTAATTGAGTTGGATGAAGTATGATGATGGATTTGATCAAAGGAATGGGCTTGGGATTGGGATATTCTTTTAAATTCATCTTGTTTTAAATTATCTTGATAGGTTATAAAAATATATTTGTGTGCAGTTTACATTGTGAGCATTGTTTGTTATAATGTGTTTGAAGAAAGGAATTCAAATAAAATCATTGAATTATTTGCTCGGGACTAGCAAATCTCAAGTTGGGGGGTGTGATTATCCAATAAAAACATATATTTTAATTACATTTTAATGGTATTAAATGTTCATTTTTGATCTTATGGGCCTGAGTTAGTGCATTTTCACTATGAACATTCATTCTCATCATTTGTGCACTTCATGCCTAATATACACCAATTTAGGCCCAATGAGTCGTCTGATTATAAGGAATGTAATTATCAATTTTTTAATTTGATATTTTGGGAACTTTATCTACACTTAAATGTGAACATTTTTCATTCAGGGATCAATGGAGAATTCATGGAAGAAGATGGAGATATTTTGTGATGAAAGGAAGCAATTCTAGAGAAGACAGATTGGACACTAGCCCACTGATGAGACTGTGGGGGCCAACATACAGGCCCAATTAATCCCAAATTTCGTGGGATTCTAGAAGACATGTATAGGAACAAATCACTCTTCATGATACAATGCTAATTCGGCCTCTATGGTGGTCATTGAGGCGGCCCAAGTTAGAGATACAATTCTGGGCCAGATTCTGCGGCCCAGAAAAACATCCCACTAATTTGATCATATCTCGGAATCCACAACACCAAATGGGACCAAATTTTACAGGCGGTTAGAAGACATCCGGAGCTCCATTTTCTTATTCTATGGACCACTCTGATTCGGCCGTCTAGAAGGTCTTCCAGACGCGTCTGTTCGGTGAAGGAAAGCTGGATGCCACCTCGGGTCAAATGTGGAAAAGTTCAAATTCCACAAGCTTTCCACCACCTATGGCCTACCAAAATTAATTGAGATGCTTTGTACTGTTGGAGTCTCGACCCAAAGCTCCCAAAATTCCTATTTAAGGCGGTGGTGGTGAAGGAGTTGGAGATCTTGGATGCTTTGTTCAATTGTAATATCATGCTGCATTTTTGTTGCCTCAAATTTGTCTTTCACATGTAAGTTGTTCAATTCACTTTAGTTTCTTAATAAAAGTTATTCTTCTACTCTTATTCTGTTGTTCTTCATATCACTTTGATACCGTTGGATCAAGGTGTGAATTTATTCACACCAACTCTTGTGAAATTATTCACACAACGGTGGAGTGATCATTTTATTTTTGTTGTTTTCTTTACTTCTCCATTTCCTCCCTCATGAGTCTACTTTCCGCTTCCATTGAAACCATGGGATCAATGGAGGGCTAACCCACTTATGGGTTGATCCAAGGGAGTAGCAAGGGGCTGGATTGGATGTTATTTATCACCTAATTAATGTATAATCACTTCTTTAATTGGGATTTTTATTTGATGATTTTTAAACTCGATCGTCCTTGTTGAATTTAAGGTCACACACTTCAAGTACTAATACGAACCTTTACCTTGAAGTGCTCAAAACTTTGATCCTTCAATTATATAGGTGATTAGTATTAAAAGGTGTAGGCATTAAACCAGTAAGTGATGATATTGTTTTATCTCCTTAAATGAACTCATCTCAAATTTAAGAAATTGAAATCATTAAAAAGAAAATACGTCAAATCCACCCCGAGCAATAACCTAGGATCAACTCATTATTTTAAATTGAATTCACTTAAATCTGTTAGATATCTTTAAAACCCATCCAAAATCAATCCAAGTTGGCCACTTCATAGTCGAAAATGGTCGATAGAATGTACGTGTCTATAGGTTTCTTCTTAGGTCTCTATGGATTCGATAACCCAAGCTAAACTACAAGGACCGTCTTACCTTCTTCTCTTGGGTAAATTTGAGCGAGAATCATGACCCATATCACGTCATTGACCATGGAAAGCTGGACTTTAATGATGGGGCGATGTTTACAGAGGTTCCAGTGGAGATTAAGGATCGATGGGAGCGGGTCCTTCGTGGATGATCGTACCTCTAGTGCATGTTCGCTGGCAGCACGGGAACCTCCAGGAGAGCACATGGGAGCGGGAGGCTCAGATTCGTGCTCAGTACCCCCATTTGTTTCCTTAGTCTCTGTTGTGGATTTTGGGGACGAAAATCCCTAAGGTGGGGAGAATGTAAAGACCCAGATTTTCCATGTAATTTTTTTAATTATATGGAATTATTACGAGACTGCGAAAATTGATGGCGCATGATTCCGAGATCCGGAGTGCCCGGAATTAATTTCTGAACTTTTTTTAAGGTACGTTCAGTAAACACACAAGCGGCGTTTTCTAACTTTTGAATCAGTGCTCGGATTAAAAATCTGAGAGAACCATTGAATCTGCAGCGCCGGGATTCACTTAAGGGAGGCTTCACTTCAACCGTAGTAGGTCGGGAGAAAAAGATAGATTTTGGACTTTTAAAAGAATAATAAAATAACAAAGTTATTTTATTTTCACTCTTTTCTTTTCCTCCAACGGACAAGCAGCGGTGGCGGGACCAACGATATGTCAAGCCATGAATTGGCTTGACTCCTCAATGTTTGTAACTGTACTATTGGAATTTGAGAGGTTCATTAATTAAATAAACCTCATAAATTCCCCCCAACGGCGTTACCCACCTCGTCCCCCTCCTATTTATATGGAGTTTGGGGAGGGGTATTGGCACGACTTCACCAAGCAACGAAGCTCTGGTAAAATTCGTTTGGAGGAAGGGACCAGTTCCAGCAAATGATGACGAGCGCTACCGAAGAATGACGATTGAGCGGCGTCGTTGGAGGCTTGTTGCAGGAACGACGAACACCGACTCTTCCTCAAACGAAGGCGTTCTCCAACGATCATGAGGTGGAGATTTATCTTGTTTTAATTTCAAGAGTTTGTTGAATCATATTCTTCCCTCATGTTATCAAGCTAATGCGGAGGGCGCAGGACAAACGAACAAGGCTCGTACCCTCTGCTACTTTGTTGATCTATGCGTTCTTCATGGAATTTTTACTCGGGTTGGACGGAACCTAGAATGGAGGGTCAAGCAGCGATGAGGGAGTCCCGGGGAGGCTATTGGTACCTTCGGACGGAAAAATGGGCCACCGGAGCTCACCCGGTGACCCGCGGAAGACCGCCGGCAATCGATGCCAGTGGAGGAGGTGACGGTGATGGCCAGAAACGACCTACCGCAGAGGAGATGACGTCATGCCATCATGCGTCGCCGACGAAGAGGGTCGCGGCCGTAGCCGCGGCGGGTGAAGATAGCGGCCAGCTCGGACTGGTCGTAGAAGGCGGAGCGACACACAACGGTGCGCCGCCAGAGAGAGGGTTGTGGCTGGCACCGGCCAGCCGCGGGCGGAGTCAGAGCGGCGTGCCGTCACGCGTTGTTGGAGATGGTCGCGGCTCGAAGCCAGGCAGAGTGGGGAGGGACCCGCCCATGCGGGTCTCGTGACGACCTGGCGGCGCCCCATGGTGCCGCCGCACAAATTGAATGGATAAGGTCGTTCGGGAAAATCGAGGGTGGCTCCCCCCGTGCCAGCTAGGGCGGGCCCCGCTCTAGTGTGTCGCGCCCCTCCGTGGGTCGAGTCGTGTCAGCCCAACGGGCCGCACCGCCAAGGAGGGGTTGGGCCGGTCCGTAGCCCAACGGGCCCAGCCCGCGCGCGGCCCAACCCAACCGGCCCAGCCTAGGCCGGTTCGGGCTGGGTCGGGTCGGCCCAGAACAGGTCGAGTCGGCCCAGATCGGTTCGGGTCTGCCCAGACCGGGTCGGACCAGACCCGGACCCTTCCAGGCCCAGTTTCGTTAAAAGAGCCATTACTTGTGAATCGGGCGTCCGTTTTATGAACCGTCTACGTCGCTAGAAACCTTAGAACGAGACGATCCTTTTGGTATACTTCACTTGAGTTTTGGAGAAAGTTGGAGTATGGTCGGGTTGGATCGAACCAGAATCCAACCGGGCCCTCGGTACTAAAACGCATATAAGTCACAGACCGGGCATCCGATTGATGCGTCGTATGTCGCATTGGAACCCTTACGACATGGAGGTCCTTTGGGATACTTCTTTACGGAACTTCATGGAGGTTGAGATATGACTAATGACTTGAGGAGAAGATCCTCCCAGAATCAACAGTGCTTAGTGCGGGAATCTAGTGGTTGGCTGTAACGTGAAGAAAGAACATTGATCCTATGTGAGTCAGCATCTATCGATCATATGTGGGTCAGTACATAACAATCCTATGTGGGTTAGCATCTATCGATCTTGTGTGGGTCAGCGCCTAGCGATCCTGTGTGGGTCAGCATCTATCGATCCTGTGTGGGTCAGCAGGAGAGCATATCGATAGAATAAGATGATCCAGCGATACGTCTAATCATCTGTATTTTTGTACTTAAGTTATATACCAGGTGTGAGATGAGACTTTTACCTTCGTGGTGTTACCTTTGTGGTACTTTTACCTTCGTGGTGTCACCTTCATGATACTTTTACCTTCGTGGTGTTACCTTTGTGATATTCTTCCCTCGTGGATCAATTGTGCAAATGGCTTAAAAGTTGGAGCCTTATGTTTCCTCATGTATGAGACGAGTATAATTTGATAACTTAGGTATATGTATGGGCATATACCTAAGTAGAGTTGATGATTGCTTCATGCTTTGTGACTGAGGTCTTATTTTTCGGTTTTTCATTTGTGGAACTCTGGGAGACCTTTGGGAGTCTTGGGGTCCCTACTGAGTATTGTTATACTCACCCCTACATGGGCTTTACCCACATCTTTTTGTGTCTTGTGCAGACGACGGACAACATTGATTGAGGCTGAGGGAGCCAGGACTGGATTGTGCTCAAAGGTGTACCATTTGACGTGACGTGCCGCAGAGACTACTGATCGTGAGTTGTACCTACCCTTCAAGTAGGATCCTCGGTGGATGATCCAAGAGTTGTTTTCTCTTTTCAGTTGTACTTGTACTTTCCCGTTGGGCTTGTATTCTAACCCCTTTACTTATAGCACATTGTTTACTATAGCAGTTTACTCCGTGGTTACTTCTTGTTGTGTTCTTGGTTTGTGTGTTTGTACAGGTTTAAAGGCAATGTCTTCCTATTATAGGGATACACCTTTTTGGTGCTAGTCGTCAACATCTGGCCTATGGAAGGTGGGTTTGGGGTAGTCATGGCGCGGGCCCTGGGGGACGGGTTGTGACATGCCAGAAACGTTTAAATAATAAGGTATGAAACTCATCTGGACTAGTCACCTTAAAAAATGAATTTGTTGAAGGGTACTGAAAATTTCTTCATCAAAAATATCCATTTCCAGCTTCTGATTCATATTATCGATGACAACTTTTCGGGATGAAATAATTCATTCTAGAATGAAAATTAGTGCTTTCAATCCTGTAAAGATTGCGAAAGAAATTCAAAATAATATGATGTATTTCACTCACATATCTTGAAATTCTACCTGTCAGGTCCTCCAGCTGAGTGATCTAGTTTTTCCTCCTCCTTGGGAATGATTTTTTATGGAAGAAGTTCATTTTATGAACGTCGTCCCTAATATGAGATTCTATGGCCCTTAAAAACAAGGAGTTCACCTTCTCCCTTGAATCCTCATTCAGCGCCTTCTCCAAAAAAGAGATCTTCCTAAGAATTCGGTTGTTGCCCACAAGAGAGACAAGTCTCTTCAAATGATTCTCTGTTGAGTTGATTCACGTGTCAAAATACTCATACCTCAAATTACCCCATATCTAAAGATTGGTTGCCACATTTTGGATTTTAGAAGTAAAGCAATGGCTCTGAACAAACTAGGAAGATTGAACAACCTCCTCACATTTGTTATTTTGGAGCCACAAAAATTCAAAGCGGTACATCCACTTAGGTATCCCCCTCCCCTTGAGAAATCGTAGAAAGAATGATGGGTCAGTGATTGTCACGAACCAGCCTGGGTACCCTGGTAACCCGATAACCGAGCCGGTTCTGACATAGCCTGAAGGGCATTCCCGATCCCCATGGTTCGACGACTAGCACCTAGCATCATTCAACATACAAGTGGGAACGATTTTTCCACTAGCAATGTGAAAGTAAAAGGTACAAGACAGTATGCATATCAAAAGAAAACTCTGCTAGGAGTAAAGTACCAGAATACATCAAGGCATAAAAAGCCCAAAGTACAACCCAAGTACTAAAATGTAAAAAACAACCCCAAGGTCCCTAAGGACACAACTCACCGAGTCCAAAACTCAACAGCAGGATTCACCTCCAAGAGATCCATTCCCTTTGCTTGAACCTGGAAGTAGAAAGTCTACAAACACCTGAAGGCAAAAGTAGGGTGTGAGCCTAAGCCTGTTAGGATAGCACCAAAGATTCCATAACAGTTGCCAACATTTGATTAACCAAAGAAAATCTTTCAATTTTCACAATAAACAGGTTTGGCAATTCAAAAACATATTTAAACAAAACATGTTATACATTTTCAAAGTGATGGAAAAAAATATACTTTTAAAGCATATGATTTACTTTACAATGATGGAATGTTTCTAAAATAATGGCTTCATCATCAGGCATGTAAAAAAGTTTTACATCATTGACATATATTTATATCTCAAATATAAATCACAAGCGAGCAACATAGTCATCTTCCAAATAGGTACGATAGTATTAACCAGCTATTGGATTCCACACTCTCTAAGTGAACTCAGTAATATGTGTACACACATCCTGATGACACTGGCCAAAAGAGACTTGTCACCAACCCATCAAGAATGTGACTCGCTACACATGTTTTCAAACGTTGTAATAGCGTAGAGTGTATCCAAATAACTCGTCAACTACTTAAGGCTTGCATGTGCTCTTACATAATGGGAAATTTATTTCAAGAATGCTCAAAATACAATTAATCCCTATTTCCTAGATTAAATGCCAATTTTCCATTTAAAAAACAAAACGAATTTTTAATCAAAAACATGTCGCTTTCACAAGATAAAACCACTGGATTTCTATCAAAATATTTTTAAGCCATTTTTACAGTTTGAAATCCATTCAAAACCAATTCCATCATTTCACAATTCATTTCCACAATTAAATTCAACAATTTAATTGAAGCTATTTCTATCAAATCCATAATTTAAATTCAACAATTTAAATCATCCAATTTTCATAAACACGCACCCCGGTTCAATGGAATTGGGGGTTTTTCAAATTCTCATGTCAAAACCAATTCCAATCTCCCAATTCAAAGTAATTGGATTTTATTGCATCAATTGAAAGCAAGTTTAAGTAATTGAATTTAAATTAGCAGTTGAAATAAATCATGCAAAACAAGGTTAATCAATTTGGCTAGAATGAGACGAAACCACCTACCTTAAGGTCGTCGATGTCAGTGGAAATGATAAACCACCGTGGTTCAATACATCTCCTCACGACCCTATTATCGTAAACATCGACAAACCAAAGTTCAATGTTCGTCAAGGGGTCCTAGAACCAATGCCAGTTATTTTATTTCAAAAAGAAATAAAATTTCACATGCGATAATACATTCTCTCTCCTGGATAAAATCTGGATTATCGTCTTATGTCAACGCATGTGTTTGAAATTATCCTTCAATAGTTCATGTAATTACACGTTGATAAGTTTATATTCAATAAAATTATCCTTAACTTTAATAAATTATCCCATGTGTGTTTTTCAATATATATATATATTATGTATGTATGTATGCATGCATGCATGTATGTATGTATAGAAACACACACATGTATATATCTTTTGATAATTCAAACAATTATCATTTGATAATTTTAAACAATTATCCATTTCAATAATTTGATGAAATATTCATTTATAATTTGGGTTTTATCAAATTATTATTCAACCATTTTTTTCTAATTTTAGGCAATTTCTATTTGATAAATTTATAAATTATCCCCTAATAATTTTATAAATTATCTTTTGATAACTTTGTGATAATTAGTTTTTTTTTAGAAAAGAAATAATAGAATAAAGAAATAATTTAATAAAAGAATTAAAAAAAATCACCTTCGACTCTCTCACAGGCGCAACGCACAAACCCTCACCCACTGTCAAGGAAGACAATCGCCGAGGAGGAAGAACAAAAATAGATCCACCAGTCAGGCACAAAAGAGATCTGAGACTGCTTGGTTTCAATTGGACCAACCAAGGATGAACGGAGAAACAAATGGGCATTTTAATACCCACTCCGCATGTTTTCCCCAATTAATGAACTTTGAATCAAAATGTTTAGAACATCCAACGGAATGTTTAAAAACACTCCATTCATGCGTTGATAATTGAAATGGTTGAAAACGATCCAAAACTGAAGGTTTTGAAACCCCCTACGCGGGAAAATGGAGATTGGGTGTGATGTTAGGAGTGATTGAACAGTGAAAATCGTTTCTTTTTAATAATTGAATTAAATTAATATAATTATTTATTTAATATAATTATTAAAAACATAAAATAATTAGTGATCTAACCAAACACTCTTTGCGTACAAATTTTATACCCCTCTTAAGGTAAACACTTTGTTCCAGACACAACGTAGGTCTCAGATTTCTTAAACGGTAAATCGTTTGAGAGATATTAATGATTTATTAATTAAAAACTAGAATAAATAATTAATTAAAATAAAAACAATTATTTTTGCGAGCGAGGCATCCAAACACCTGATACTTACAAATGTTATATCTCGTCTAGGGTAAACTCCTCATTCTGGACTCATTGATGGTGTCCAATTTCCCTTTTGGAAGATATTTAATTATTTTTAATAAATAATATATTAATTATTATTTAATAACTTTAGCTTAAGAGTGAGGCATCCAAATGTCTGACGTCCTCAAATGTTATACCTCTTCTAGGGTAAACACCATTTTTCGAACATAACAGTGGTCTCATATTTCTCATACGACGCACCGTTTTGAAGTTATTCAATTATTTTGAATAAAAAGTGTACGCTTAATATATTATATTTAATATTTTTATACAGTCTTCACCGAGACCTTACGGGCCTCGAAATATCACACTAACTCAGTGTCGAACTACAAAAATATTCAATTGAATATTTTAAGATTTTAACTGGAAGTTAAGGCCTTAAACACATTTATCAAAAAATCGCTGATAAATTTTTTTCCCACTTAAGATATTAATAATTTAACACAAGAGGGTTTTGGAAAACCTAAAATAGTAACGGGATGTTACGATGATCATATGAAATCAGAGACAAATGAGATATCACAAATGATCAGAAAAGAGATTTCCAATTATCATATCCCAAAAATCTATCTAGGTGTTCAGCAATACGGTCAACAGCTGGTCTACCTCTACACCAGGTAAATAGGCTTCCAGAAAAACTAAGATCATGTAAAGAATTCGCCATGAGTGAGTCCCGAATGGAGTCCATGGAAGCACAACTTCTAGTACATCCACCTTATTTTTCATAGCAGAAAAGAATTTTGTTAAAATCTCCTACAACGAGGAGAGGTCTTGGGAGGGAATTGCACAAAAGATTCAAAGATGCTCTATGTTATCATTGTGGTCAGGCCAGCCATAAAAGCCTACAAACATCCATGAAGAGTACCCCGATGTTGAAATCAAAGTTGGAATATATGATTACTAGAGTAGTTGGCAATCTTGACATCCAAGTCCGCATTCCAAAAGAGGCAAAGACCTCCAGCATTCCCATTGCCTTCGAACAAGAAAGACATTCCTAGAGTCAATCTTTGAACCCAAAGAAAAAGCATCATTATTTTCCAACATAGTTTTGGATACAAAAACTATGTCAAGGTGATATACTGAACTCTTAAAATGAAAAGTACATTTAGAAATTTCCAAGCCTCCTACAATTCCAACATAGGATTTTCATTACCCTAAGCGGAGCTGGGGTGTGCCACCCTCCACCACTATAAAAGTACGCATCACATTACAATCAACCCTCACCTTCTTCAAGGAAATCATATTATCCTCCTCTAACAAATATTCATGGGACCATTTTCTAGTCCTTTGAGAAAAAGGAATGCCCTTGATACGTATCCATAAAGGTGACCATGAAAAATCAACTCTAGAGATATTAGATACCTTATTGAGATCACATATTACAATTAAATGGTTTTCAAAAGATCATGGTCGACCATCCAGAATCTTGTCTTTATCCGATAAGCAAAAGCATTCAAAAATCAACACCCCAAATTCCACTTCCCAAATAGCAACACAGTTTTCAAGTTTCCACATCGTCTAAAAAGTATTGTGCAAGGCAATAAGATTATCTGGTTTCTATGTCATGAATTTACCCACACGGAGAAGGGAAAGTCATTGCTAAAGAGATTCATCCACATCATCATCTGTAGCGACAGAAATAAGTTCCTTCTTTGTAAGAGAAAAACATTTCCAATTGTTAATTGGGTCGTCTTCTATGAATAGAAACCCAAAAAACACAGGAAATGGACGACATCCAAGCGAAACAACCAACAGCGAGCAGCGAAGATGGAAAAATGACACAAAATCCCTGGAAACAAACCTATGGAAGTCGAACCTAGGATGAAACCCTAGGAAGAAACCATAGGAGAATCCTTCGAAGAAAACTCCTATCGGGAGGGAACTTTACTTGTGTGTATATATAAATATATTTACATATATGTTTAAATAATATATTTTTAAATAATATATTTTTAAATAATTTCATATAATACAATTATAAATACATTTATATAATGTATTTATGAATACATTTGTGTGTGTGTTTACATATGTAAATTTGTGAGTGCGTTTTTGTATACATATATATTAAGGGTGTAATTTTGGCCCGGTGGCCCGAAAGCCCGATAGGCCCGGCCCAATAGCCCGAGCGGCCCGGCCTGACAAAGCCCGCATCGGGCCGTAGGTTCAGCGGGTATATGTGCATATATCATTATATATTAACAAAAAATAATATTATATATATACATATAATTATTATTATATATAATTATAATGTGTGTATAAATATATATATATACAACGATACATAATTATATATATAATAGTGCATATATATAAACAGTCATTAATAATATATCTCAATTAAGTGTGGTTTTTAAAAATCTATTAATATATATATATATATATCAATGATTTAATATTATATATATATATATAATAACTTGTTGTATATTAATAAAAAAATAACACTCACCTAATGATATTCGTACAAGTCCCTCAACTTTATTAATTTTGTTCAAATATGTTGCAACATGTATATATTATATATACTATACATATATAAATATATTTAGAAAAAAAATTAACTCACCCACTGCGACACACCCCCCACCCCTAATTATTATTTTTATAATTTTCTCATATTATATATATATATATATATATATATATATATCAATCATTTAACATTATATATATATATATAATAACTTATTATATATTAAAAAAATAACACACTCACCCAATGATGTTCGCGTATATATATGTATGTATGTATATGTATATGATTTAATATAATATATATATAAACAAGGCTATTAATATATATATATATATAACAATGATTTAATATTATATATATAATAACTCATTGTATATTAATAAAAAAATAACACACTCACCTAATGATGTTCGTGCAAGTTCATCAATTTCATTAATTTTTTTTAAGTATGTTGCAACATGCATATATTATATATACTATACATATATAAATCTATTTAGAAAAAAAATTAACCCACCAACTGCATATTAATGAAACTTGCATATTATATATATATATATATAAAAACAAATCTACTAATAATATATATATATATCAATGATATGATAATATATATATATATATAAACAAAGCCATTAATATTATATATAAAGCTATTAATAATATATATCAATTAAGTGTGGCTTTTAAAAATCCATTAATAATATATGTGTGTGTGTGTCAATGATTTAATATTATATAATAACTTATTTTATATTAACAAAAAAAATAACACACACCTAATGATGTTCGGGCACGTCCCTCAACCTCATTAATTCTTTTAAATATGTTGCAACTTACATATATTATATATAAATTTATTTAGAAAAAAAATTAACTCGTCCACTACAGCGCACCCCCCAACCCCTAATTATTTTTTTACAATTTTCTCATATTATATATATATATAATAACTTATTATATATTAACAAAAAAATAACTACTCACCAAATGATATTTGCACTCCCAACCTCACTAATTTTTTTTAAAATATAATAAAACTTGCATATATTATATATACTATATATTCATATATAAATCTATTTAGAAAAAGATTAACTCACCCACTGTTGCGCACCTGCTAAGGGTGTAATTTCAGTCCAGACAGGGCCGGGTCGGGCCTGCCCTGCAAAAAAATTAAAAAAACGTTTAAAAAAATGTTTTAAATTAAATAAAGACTTAAAAATACTTTTCATAAATAAGTTAAAAAAATAAATGTAAAAAAATGTTTTAAATAAATGATAAAAAAACATTTAAATAACAACACTTTAAACCCACCACCCACTGCTGCGCACCCCCCAATAACTCATTGATTTTTTTAATTTGTACATAATATATATAAATTCACATACATGTATAAATCTATTTAAAAAAAAATAACATATTCACTCACTGTAAAATGTTTTTACATAAAACGTGTTAAATGTTTAAAAAAATACATGTTAAAAATATGCGTTCAAAAAAACGTTTTAAATTAAATGTCTAAAAATAAATGTAAAAAACGTTTTAAACAAGTGTTAAATAATGGTTTAAATAAAGGTTTAAATAAAAAAGTTTAAAAAAGTTTTTAAAACAAACATTTAAATTAATTTTTTTAAAACAAACACTTAAAAAATACTTTTTACATTAAAATATGAAAAAAAAAAGTTAAATGTTTTAAAAAAATACTTGTAAAAAGCATGCGTTTAAAAAAATTCAGAAATGTTTTAAATTAATCATTTAAAAATAAATGTAAAAGAACTTTTTAAACAGATGTTAAAAAACGGTTTAAATAAAAATGTTTAAATAAAAAATATTAACAAACGCTTAAAAAATTATAAATAAGTTAAAAAAAATAAATGTAAAAAATATTTTAAATAAATGTTAGAAAAACGTTTAAATAATAAGGCTTTAAACTCACCCACGGCAGCTGCGCTCCCCTCATTATTTTTTTTACAATTTGCAAATAATATATATATATATATATATTCACAATATATAAATATATTTAGACAAAAAAACATATCCACCCACTGTAAAATGTTAATAAAAAATAAAATAAACGTTTTTACAAAAAACATACATTTAAAAATAAATGTAAAGAAACGTTTTAAATAAATGTTAAAAAAGTGTGTAAAAAAATTTAAGAGACAATTATTTTGAAAATAATAAAAGCCCATCATGGCCCGACTCGAAAAAACCCGACCCGACCTGATGGTTTGGGTCGGCCCGAGGTCGGGCTCGGGCCGCCTCATGGGGTTGTTCGGGCCGGCCCGACCCGACCCGAATAGTGGTCAGTGGCCCGACTCTTTGCATGGCAGGCCGGGCCGGGCCGAAATTACACCCCTAGTCGTCGTGAAGGTACATGTTCTTCAAAAACCATGAATTAAACATGTTCAATCCTTAAAGAAACTTGCTCTAATAGCACTGATGGGTTTTAAGGGATCATTATATGATCCTTGACAGCGAAAGCAAACCCAAACACAGCCAGATTTATCTTCAAGGAATTGAAACGTGCAAGAAAACAAAGACCTCAATCTTTCTTCTTCGATGGAGTACATTTGATGACGAGCACCAAAGCAGCAAACAAAGGCTTCCTGCCTCAGAGGGAATGACACCGGCCAAAGGATCCCAAAAAATCTTAAGGATCCCTAAATGAAAAAGGGGTGTTAGCACCTTCTCCTAGTGATAAACTCCATCTTGGGAGGAAGAGAGTATCAGGAGGCTTGCATACAATTGGCCATTCCCAACCAAAATGATCTCATCCCTTTAAGTAGTCATCCTCGACGCGTTTCATTTACTGAAACACATCGGTAATATTCAACATATTGGCAAACGTTTATTCTCATCAAACTTATTCATTGAATTCCCCATTTAATCCATTCATAATGGATTTGTAACTGATAAAACCGTGTGGAAGTGGACCTGAAAACACATGCATCATATGCATGCGAAACGACATAGTTGTGGCACCCATACACGTTATGGGTAAGACCACATCTTGGAGGCCCACAATATGGTTCCCTCTCAGTTTTAGTGCACATTCAACAATCCCAGAGCGGAAATTCAAAGGATCTGTTATCATTCCCTACAAAGAAACATGTTCGGGACTTTGCCTCTAACTTGTCACTTTCTTTGACATCAATGTGGATATAGGCGAGCGAACCAAAAACTTTAAGATAGGAACTTTGAATCTTCAATTTGGACCAACATGCTTCCATAAGTTCTTGCCCCACCTAAGGACTTCTATTCACCAGTAGACAACACAATTCACAACCTCCGCCCAAAACTCCTTAGGAAAACCAACGTGTATCCTCTTTGCGACTTTGTTTTCTTCTGGAGTCCCTGGCACGGTCTTCTCAAGCCATATGCCTTTCTGCCAACAGAACCTTTGAAATTCCTTGCTTTCATATTCTTCACCGCTATCAAACCTCAAACATTTCAGTTTATTTTCAGTCTCTATTTCCACTATGGCTCTCCATCAAACGAAGGTTCTGAAAACTTAGGACTTGTGCTTAAGAAAGAACACACCTTCTGTGTTGCATTCATAGTTGTCAAAGGCGCGCAGCATAATAAGATGCAAAGGCTGCTAAGGGATGCGGTACAAGCCGCAGCACGCGCCACTCAAAACTAAGGCGGCTTTACATAATTAAATACACATAGTTTCTGATAATATTTTAAATTTAAAAAAAACATATATTCAACCAAAATAATATAAATTAAAGTACATACTAATAGTTTTTAACCAAATCATAATCAAATAATCCATCCTAGTAGAAAAATCAATGATAAAAGTGTAAATAAGATAATGAAAGTTAGAGGAGAGATGTTGTTGCCTAGGTCACCATATGTTGACGTTGCACTATGCGCTTGTCGATGCTTCGAATGGACTTGTCCAAACACTCTCAAAGCCTCGAGAGTATTGTTGTGCACTTTTTGTGTAACATCCCGAATTTTAAGAAAGAAATACTATGTTAAATAGCATCCATGATACGCTACATCAAGCTTAAACGAACTAAATATTATTATTTAAATGTTATTGTTATAACCTAACCGTTGGAATGGAGGGAATGAATAGTATTAATTGAATTATGAAAATATCGTTTATATATGTATATAATTAATTCTTTTGTGAAAAATTATTTATAAATGAAAATAAAACCCTTTTTAATTAAAAGGAAATGTTTTTCTGAAAAACTATTTAAATGCAAATAAGTGAGTTTATACAATAATAAAATCAATCTTGATAGATTTTATTAATATATATGTAATATATTCAATTTAATATTTGATACTCATATTATATGTTTTCTAGACAAGATATAAGAACAAAACCAATTTTAAGCATAAAATAAGTATTTTTTAAAAAAGACATTTTTATCATCTTTTGATGGATAACCCTTTTTAAATCTAGTTTTTGTAACTTTTAAATGTTCTATTTGACAAAATAAACTTCTTCTTTAGAAGTGATACATCAAAATTTACTTTGGTTGAAATTTTTGGTATTTTTCTGATAAAATTCACATTTTAATAAATAGTGAAAAATACTGCATTTTAATTCAAAACTACTTTTTCATCTAAGTTATTTATATTGTTTGGTTATCTATTTAATTGGTTTTAAAGTATAAATAGATTAATTTTTACCATTTAATCCAATTTTGGTCATTAGAAGTAATTTCACATTGAAATTAGATATAAACGCATGTCAATTCCATATTCGGAATCAGAAGGTCAAAATTATGTAAATAGATCTCTTTTATTTTTTAACATTAAATCACGTAAATAAGGGTAAAAATAATATTATAATAATATAAAACTACCTTAACACTTGTACTAATCCTATTGGATGAGATATGACCGACCAAGACAACTCATGGGAGGAAAATTTGGCATTTGGAAGTCACTAAGGTGTGATTATGACACTTATAACTTTTAATTTAAAGGAAAATATGTTATAAACATATATCTTCTTACTAAAACAATTTTAATATGGATTTATATAAGTAATCTCGTCGACTATAAATAGTCATTAGAAAGCTAAAAAAATCTTATATCATGGTATTTTATTTATAACTTTTAGACATTAAATAATTAAATTTAATTATGACACAATAATGATGCATCGATTGCCTTATTAATGAAAGAATCAAATAAATGATATTATAAATATTAAAATAAATATTATTTAACACAATTTATGTCATCCGCGATTTTTTTAGGTGAATATGACATGTTAGAAGACTAGTAAATGCTTTAGTTCAAAGTTATCTCTCTGTTTAGATTTTATTTAATTTCAATAAAATGAAGCGTAAAAATTGACATAATTGATGTTTTATAAAAATAGTAATTTATTAAATTATTTAAAAATCCTAAAAATCTTTTAAAATTACAAAGTGATTATGATAAGGTTGACAAGTTCATTAAGTGTCTAATTATAGAAAATTGACCCCATATAAGTAAAATTTAAAGTATTAATATTTAAAATGTTGTTACCACAATTAAAATTAAAAGAGAATAATTAAAGGTAAACCAAAAAGATAAGGTTTAAAATAAAATCAATACATGTCTAAAAATTATTTAATGAGGGGATTCTGAACTATCCTCATCTTATCTTCGACATATCTCAAGTTGTAATTATTTGGAATAAAAAAATAGTTTATATTAATTTAATATTTTAAGAGTTTCAAATGGTGTCTCCCCTCTCCTATAAAAAGGTACTCTCTCTTATCTAATACTCACACTTCCAAAGCCTTTTGGTTCGGTCAAGCTCTGCCCAAACCACTTAGAATCCATCCTCACGTTCTTGATAAGATAATAACTCAAGTATCCTCAATATACTGAGATGTTATTATGTTAATATCATCACCTAAATCCATCCCCACTTCCATCATGTGAAGTATCACCTCCACGAACCGATTTAGTTCATTTTCCATTACCATCTATTAAGATTGATTATAATAATGGAATTAATATTCATGTGATATTCATGACATAGTTATCATTGTAAAAGAATAATATTTCAATTATGTTCTTACCTTCCATGCACATAAAAACAATAACGTCATTCGTGCGTATGTGTGAACTATCACATCCACAAAGCGATATGAATTGTTTTTATTCACCGCATCACTTGTATGATATATATAAGTACATTTAAAAAATTATTATGATTTTAATAATATTATGATCATTCTTGAAAGATAAAATAATAATTACTTTATTTCCATAACGAACAATGAAAAATGAAAACTTTACTCATGCGCACGTGTACGGCCTACCGCCTCCATTAATATAATGTTGTTCATTATTCATAACCATAATTAATGGTTTGATTTAAAAAATATGATTAATATATAAAAGTGATGATTATGTCATGAATACTATTCTGGAGATGATAGACTTATGACCATATGGACTAGTGACATCAAAATCATGTTCATTTTCGACTCAAGTACCGAATATCGACAAAACGTCCGATATGAACTTAAATAATTATGTAATTTTTATAACATGGTAATAAGTGATATAAAAGGAATAATAAACATGAAAAAGGTTCTCAAGCAAGTAAAAATTAACCTAAATTTATTATTCAGGAATATAACGATTGTACATGACAAATTGGACTCAAGGTAAGGAAAATCTTAACTCAATTTCCATTTATTGAGTTAAATATCTCTGTCATTGGTTTCGTTTTTTCAAAAATGTGTGAATGACCTCTGATTGTTTTGCAATTAATATTTACTTATATAGGGTGTATTTATATTTATCACACATAATTATGTCATTGATTTATCCTTAAACTAATGATACGATCTTCGTAAGGGACTTCGTCTCAATCTCCTTTCATTGAGCCGTATTTCGATAATATGCATCACCTTCTTTTATACAGTGTATAATCAACCCCTATGACTTTTAATTTTATTCAACGGTTTTCAAAAAGAATCTTTTTTATACTAAGCGTTTTACTAAATGACAAAAGGAGTGTTTTTTAACATACGCAGCGACAACAACCTTTTCGTCGTCGTGACCATTATTTAGTATTTGGCTTCCTCTACAAGACGTAATGTTTTTAAAAAAGAAAAGTAAATATCACATTCCCTTTTTCGGTATTTTGGTATTGAAAATGGTTTTGAGAATGGATTGAATATATCAATATCTTGAAATGATATCTTATGATTACAATGTGGAAATGTTATTTTTCATTTATGCATGTTTTTTGTGTTATGATTATGTTATGGCTCTTGGGCATTGCTTATGTATATGGGGGGTTCCGTGATAAACCGAGGGTGGGTGAGCTCGTGATAACTCTCCAATGCATTGGATGATGAGACAGAGCTAAACAATAAGGTTTCTCCTAAGATATTTAGGAAATGAACTGTGATGAGTATTCCAAACGTAATCATGAAGATTACTCCCTATGTAGCTGTTAAAGCTACAATGTAAGTATGATATGGATGCCACAAATAACCTTTATGATTTAGGTTTGCTATGAAGTTTTTCATGATTCTTAAGATTTCATGGATTTATAAATATTCATGGACTAAAGTTTTTTTCCATATTTTATATTCCTTACAGAGTTTTTTGTGTTCATCCCAAGTTTTTAAAATATTTTCACAGGGTACAAGGATGGACAAGGGAAAGGAAGAAGTCAACAAGATTTCTATCAAGAAAAAGAAATCATGTTTACTTTTAAAAATTCTATATTGTGGAAGAAATGGATAATGTTGTAGTTGTATCCACTTTGTATAAATTTGAGTTGTTTTGTAATAGTTATGTTCCAATTCTCTAAAACTCTAAACCGAAAAAGATTTTCAATGTGAATTCTTGATTAAAACTCAAGATTGTGTAATGTTTAAGGTCGGGGCCTTATATTTTGAGTCGTGCAATGCGGTTAAGTTTGTATTTTTTATTATTATTTCATTAAATATTGATTTGAATGTCGGTTTTCCTTTTTGTCTAAGAGCCCCCTCCTTCCTTTTCTGGCTTTTCAACTGACCCGGAAGCCCTTGATCTTATTTTTTGGGTGCGCCTTTACTTTGCAGTGCCTCCAGGAATAATGTGCGGGGCGCGTTCCTCAAGGTGGTCGTCGTGCCTAACCAATGGAGCCTCCAGGAATAATGTGTGGGGCGCGCGCCTCAAGGTGGTCGTCGTGCCTAACCAATGGCGCCTCCAGGAATAATGCGCGGGGTGCGTGCCTCAAGGTGGTCATCGTGCCTAACCAATGGCCAGGCACTCCAAGAGTCTCACAAGGCCTCTTGCCAAGGCACGCGCCTTTGACAACACTAGTGGCATCGTTGATAAAGGTAACATAGCACAATGAGGTTAGTGAGAACGGACCAAAGCAATCCCCCATACGTCGTATAAACCAAATTTAACTTTCAATCCTTATTCGAAACGACATATTTCACAGCTTCTCAAGGATGCATTCTTCGCATGTTTCGTACTCCATGCTTCTGATCTTCAACATTCATTTAGCAGCAAAGACTTTTATCCCTTTCGCACTTAAAGTGGTCAAGACTTCCATGCCACAACTTTGCGGAAGTTGTTTGACTAACATGTATTGCTCCTTCTGAAACTCTCGTCAGGTATAATGTTTCATCTTTCACTCCATTGGCCACCGCCATGGAACCGCGTGTAACTTTCCACGCTCCACCTGCGAAAGTAGCACAGAAACCCCATCATCCAACTGTCCCACCAAAATCAAATTCTTCCTTAACCTTTGTGCCCCACTATCTCAAGAGTTTCACTGTCTGCAAGATGTACCTTGTCAAATCTTCCAAAAGTATAATTTCTCACTCCTTTTGGATGTAGAGTGAAAGGAAGCACCAAGGTATATAATACAAAACTCAAGTGAATTGGCACCATTCAGCAACAGACAACTCATATCTTCTGAAATGGGATTTGCGGATGTTTCTGAAAGCATATTTTTTGAAATTAACTCTTTGCTCGCTACAACCTTTCTTCATATCATCTTTTTGTCCACAATATCAACATAAGGGACGACCTTCGACCGAGCAACTCCGACGTCTGCTTCTTCTTTCTTTCCCTTTTGTGCGACTCTTTCATGCAATGAAACGTCCTTAACCTTTTTCATTGTAGGCATTCCCGGCAAAAGCTTGGATCACGTTCTGCTGAATCTCCTCATTCAGAATTAGATCACCAACGACCTCAAACACTAAGTTTGTTTTGCCACTTGAGTTGCTCATCGCGGTAAACATTGCATTCCATGATTCCGTGAGTGATGAAAGCAACAGCAGCACCTACTCTAGATCTGTGAACTTTACCTTTACCGATTACAAATGACTATAAATTAAGTTGAAGTCGTTAACAATATCAGCGGACTTTTCCTCGGACATACTCATACATATCGACAAGGGTCTTCATAAATTCCAAAGTCGACTTCACTTCACAAATGTTATAGGCAACATCCAGGGCCAGTGACATATGGATCAACCCCAGTGCTTTCTTATCCAACCTTTCTCATTTTTCCTTCTTCGCTTCTGGTTTGGTGTCAGACAACGGAAGATCAAGATCCTTCGGTAGTAGACAGTCGCATCAAAAATCCTTCATCAAGATCCTCTATCTGGATCTTCCAAAATCCAAAATATGTTGCATCAAACTTCTCAACTCGGACTTCCAATGCCATCCTTCTGGAATCAATTAACTCCCACTGAAACCGAAACCACGTAAGAGATAATAGGAAATGCTTACTGGAATTATTCTACAAGGTCGAGGGTAAAATGATGATACGGAACTGAGTTCTGAAACACCTTGGCCAATTCCTAGTCGTATTGAACTCTGCAATCGAGCTCTGATACTACTTGTTGGGTCTGGAACCTCCCAATCCGGAAGTTATCTTCCAAAACTTCAACAGGCGGAAATAAAGTCTGGAACCACCGAATCAAAATGAACCCGCGTTCACGATGTGTCTAGGACAGGGAAGACAAAGCATCCCAGCCACGCGCTGCAACGCTCACATACACAGCAAACAAGAACTTTCAAAAGGCGGTAATAGAAAGAACAAAGCAAAGACAATAAGTATTTTACGTGGTTCAAACAAAGTCCCACTCCACACAAGAACGCCGCAAAATCTTTATTAAAATAAACGGAAGAAGATTAAAATGTCAAACAGTTTTCTGTCTTTTTTAAAAAGGCCTCGCTCTACTATTTAGTAGGGCCCCAACGATTCAATCGATTCCACTATCTTCTTATCACCACGGAGAGAGTACGCCTTTGGATCTGATCTTCACTCGCATCTCTTCAACTAGTCAAAGGAATCCATCGACTTAACTCCTTTTGGTGAACAATGCGAGCTTATGAATTCTCTACGTCACATTAATCCTACATGGCTCATCAGATTAATCTTACACCTCCTTTGAACCTTCAGGGTAACTCATATGTAGCCTTCACCACCTTCTTGAATCAGGTTTCGAATGTTGTTTTTGTTTTGATTGCTTCAGGACTTTCAGGCCTTAGTCACATCGCTCCACCATCACTATCTGGTCTCAAAATTGGACTTCTAGATTCACTCTTTCTGGAAGTTCCAATACTTGCCGGAAAATGGTTTCCACACAGCTGAACCTGCCAATATGCTCTATTAAAAGATGCATACAACATATATATATATTGTAATATGTGAATAAATCAATGACTCGTGGACACATATATATATATATATAGTAATATGTGAATAAATCAATGACTCGTGGACACATATATAAATGTATGTTACGTGTTTTATAAACATTTATGGAAAATAAATAAAAATTTTGTCAACATAAATGTACACATAAATAAATATGTGTGCTATGTTGACACAAATATTTATATAAATGTTTTGTGAACATTTATGGTCAATGCTATGTGTTTTGTATGTGTATATTCTATGAACATTTATAGTAAATGTTGTCTATTTCATAGACATATATATATCCATATATTAAATTTGGCTCGAAATTCTTTCCCCAAAGATCTTTCCACAAAGACCCTACAATTGAGGAGGCGGCCCAAAGGCCTTACACAATTGAGGATATATATATATATATTTGTAGAATGATAAAGAGGTGAACTCAATTTCCAAGATGTCACTCTAATGGAGGCCTTGGTGTCTATTTATAATCAAAAATTATAAAGATGACAAAAGACTCACGTCCGATGTGGGACGCACACTCCAACACTCCCCCTCAAGCTAGGTCTACCTAGCTTGGATACATAAAGAAAAGAGACCAAAGCAAACCAGAAACACTGCAAACACTCCCCCTCAAGTTGGATATACCCAGCTTTATTACAAAACATGTTATAAAAATATTGATATGAAATATGAAATCCATTTCATTATATTTAATTTCATCAAGTGATGAAAACTAATTTTTAATATAATTGAATTACATGATAAGAATGTGACGAGCGGCCCCATATTTATATATTCCTACAATACATTGGGTAATGTTTTTATCTCATGATGTAACAATTATGGTTTAGGGGTGGCTATCCTAATAATGTTGTTTAATGATGACTTAGTTGTTATCACTTATGTTCATGATTTCGCATTATATGTTGTGAAGTATGACTTTTTTACAATATTTCATGTTTTATTCAAAGAAAACCCATCTTTCCCTTATGTTTTGAAAATGGGTTGACAGTACTGGTTCAATGTATCTGGAAAACATGGCATCCAATAATTAAGCATTTTCCAAATTTATCAGACAAGTAGGACATCCAAAAGGGAGGTTGGAACGGATACACTGTATTCTGGTGGTCCCTTTGAGATTTTTTGTAAAGGGGAGAAGACTATCGCACATCCTGGTGGTGGGCTACGACATGGTTGTGCTATGTGAGGGTCGTTTATCGGTATTATTTATGATTATGTTTCCGATTATAAAATATTATGATCCATCTCTCATTAAACTAATGAATTTTCTTATCCTCTAGTTATTCATGATATTTTCAAGGAATATTACCATTTTTATGGATAAAACATAAATTAGAGGAAGCTACCTGGGAAACCGAATATATGATGAGGTAGAAGTATCCTCAATTTTTTTATTTTGGAGCGATCGAATTTTGATAGAAAATTTTCTATAAGGGGTTATTATAATGTAACAACCTTATATTTTATGATATGGCATTGTCAAAGGGGATCCGCGTGATCTTCCAGCATGTTCTGTGCTACACATGGAACATTCACATGACCTTTCAAAGGTCATGTGATCATGTGTCCGAACAAAATGCCCCACCACTGGGGGAGCCATCGGCTGGCCAGAGATCCACCACCAGTTGGTCGATACTATGATGAATTTGAAGATATTGTATATTGAGACATAGGTAAAGGAAAGGTGTATCATTTCTCTATTGGTGTATCGTGATGAAACATAGGATTTTGATATTTTTTAGGGGATCACGCCACAATGTTTGGAATCATGTTGGGATCATGTCAACCCGGTGAAAAGAAGAAAAGTATTTACTTTCATCATTGTTTTATAAATAATTTTATAAAAAAATTTAGAAAATCCATCGAATGTTAAAAAATTGAGGTACCCAAACTAAAAACTCAGTTTTGGATCACACGATGGTATTCAGTATTACTTTTCTAACAACATTGTGTTACCCTTATTTGTTTCTAAATGGATTTATCCTTCTATGTCATTTCTTTAGCAAATAATTTTCTAAATATGTTAATTTTCACCTTTAAAATAAGAATCGACAAGAGGAAAATCAATTTAGGGAAGCTGATCCTATTTCTAATGGAGCCGCCCCTATTACGGTTTTCCTGTTATGGTCGTAAAAACGTTTTTAGTGTTTTAAAACACTAAAACGTACATGGAACGGTCAAAACCATCAGAGTCAACAGTTTCACAAAAAGGTTTTCTAAAAAATGCTAAAACCCTAAAAACCCAAAAAGAACCTAAAAACCCAAAAAGAATCTAAAAACCTAAAGTCCCCTAAAAACCATAAACAACAAGGTGGAAATAAATGTGGATATTATGTCCAAATTCATTTTTGACACATAAAATAACCATAAAACCCTCAAAATCCCTAAGAACGCAAAAAACCCTCAAAATCCCTAAAACGCTAAAAACCCTGAGGTGTTTGTGCTTGAGGTTTTGAGACAACCACAAACTTACGGGTTTTTTGAATCACTGAACATGAGGTATAGGTATGAATTCATCATCTATGGCAATTGGGAGTCTTGTGTGATGTTACCGACAAACGAATTCCTTTCAACCCGTTTAGTAAAAATTCACACAACTGGCGATTTTATTTCTCATTTGATGGAAGAAGAATGAATATAGGTTATTAAATTAACATAATAAAATGTCAGGTTGTTAATAATGAAAATGTGAAATTATTAGGGGATCAACAACATGTTGATGAAGAAAATGACACAACATCAAAAATGTGTGACATATGTATTATCCAATGCCCAATATGTATAAATTTACAGATTCCATTCAATGACAAATATACCAAAAGTTGAAGCATCAACTTGTGTGTGGGTGATGTTGTTCCCACATCACCAACCCCTATCCAAAAAACCAACTTTGAGCTTCTTCCAACCACTACAACACCACAGACAGTCCTAAATACACATATTTAGGTTGATGTAAGACTTAAATCGATCCCAAGATGAGAATGGGGATCATGAAGACTCCTTGTCATGTCCCTCAAAAAAGGAGTTGATAGACTTCACCATCAGAGATTCAGGAGTCTAAATAGAATCACAATTGATCGCACGTGGGGAACCATAGCTTGGTCGTCTTGTTGGAAAATATTGGTGTGTTGAAGCCCGATTCCCTTGGTAAGACACTTTCATGTGATGGAAATAACATTTCTTTAACCTTTAAGACACTCCTATATGATACAAGTAGGAAATGTGTTGAAATTAAGTTTTTCGATTTGATGGTCATTTACACGGTAGGTCGGACGTACACATGAACATTTGTTTCCATTTTCTCGGTGGATGGAATCAAAGAAAAGAAAATATTAATTCACCATTTTAGTCTCTCTTTAAAGCATGTTATAGAATTAAACTAATCATAAACCATGTGTAAAAACATCCATCTAGAAATAGAAGATGGATGAAACTGATTAAGGATTATGACTGCACAATTCATTATCATTCTGGGAAACAAATACTAGTAATAATAATAATAATATACATGGAGGGTGGTACTCTCTCCAGCCAATCCATTACTCAATCTCACAACCCTCACTCTGGAGTGAACATCGTTCAGTAAAATAGGGCTGGAATGAGGAGTGAACTCGGTTGAGTAGCTTTGCCTCCGATTTTATCTCAGGTACCCAATATTAATCCATCCAGTGGAAGAACTAGGATGGAACCAATAAAACATATCCCATGTGAATTAGAAATAAAGGGTTGTTGTCGTAGAACGGGATCATGGGCCATTTGAATATGTCTTCAGACTCTTGAGAATCATCTGACCATGTCCCAAGGCATGTGCCCCAAGGGAAAACCAAAGAGAAAAGTTCTAGACAAAAAATAAATAGAAAAATACCTGAGATTACATGTCCTAAAATTAATTATAGATAAATATAATTGTTCTACGTTCCTTTAAATAAGATATTTCTTATAAGACCCCAGCCTTAAACCTTACTTAATCTTGAGTTATTACAAGATTACACAATGAGGATCTTTTCAGGTTTAGAGTTTTAGAGAATTAGATCATAAAACTTGCATTACATTCCACATTTAAACAAAGTGGTTACATAAAAGATATTACTCATTTTTCCCATCTACGGAAACATATTTAAAATAAAACATGGATTCTTTCTTGACACTTCCTTGACACTATCATCACATCATGTACCTTTCCCTTGACCTGTGAAAAACATTTCAAAAACTTGAGATGAGCATAAAAAGCTCAATAAGGGATATAAAAGTACGAAATGAAAACATTAGTCCATGCATGAAATCATACTTTACTCATAAAACATAATCACATACCTCATCAAATCATGAATAAATCATAGAAATCATAAGGTAACTTAAGGCATTCATAACATTCTTACGTATGGAGTAACCCTCTTGGTTACGTTTGGAATACTCATCATAGTATATTCCCTAAATCTCTTCGGAGAAACCTTAACGTTTAACTCCTTCGCGTTACCCAATGCATTGGAGAGCTATATCGGGCTCACCCGCCCTTAGTTTATCACAGAACCACTCGTCTTCATAACAATGCCCAAGAACCATAACATAATCGTATCACATAAAACATGCATAAAGGAAACATAACATTTCCACATTTCAATCACAAGATATCAATACAACACATTGATATAATAAAAACATTATGAAAACCATTTTCAATACCAAAATAAAAGAAAAGTAAAACATGATATTTATTTTTCATTTAAAAAAAGATATGGCTTGTAAAGGAAGTCGAAACTCAAATAATGGTCACGGCGACGGAGAAGTCGTTGTCGCCGCATACGTACGACAAAAAAAACATTCTCTTTTGTCGTTTAGTAAACGCTTCATATAAAAAGATTCCTTTTGAATAATCGTAAAAGTCAAAGAGGTTTATACACCGTATAAAAGAAAATTGTGTATAAAACAAAATATGTATCAATGAAAGGAGATTGAGACGGATTCCCTTACCACTTTGAAGCTTTTAAAGGAATGACATTTAATCAAAACTTTATAATATCATGAGAATAAATGAATTCATGATATACTATTCCAAAGGACAGTATATACATCATATCAAAGTGAATTGGTGCATAACAACAATGAAGTCTCAATGGAATGTCAATTGAGATGAAATCCCTTATAAAGAAGGTATCCTTAAATTAAGGATAAATCAATCACATAATTATGTGTGACAAATATAAATACACCCAATATAAGTGGATATTAAGTGTAAAACAATCAGAGGTCATTCACACATATTCATTGGATGACATATTCAATAATTACAAGTTGAACCCAAAGAAATCGAAATTGGGTTACGAAGTTCCCTTACAAAAATTTGACAGTCTAACGGCGTCACATTAAAATTCAGAAAATGAGTTGATGAGAGATAAAATGGTATCTCATCACTTGGACATAAAATTTACATCAATAAGGATATAGAAGAACATATCCCAACATAATAAGATGTAAGTTAAAAGACATAACAAAATAAGTCTTAAAAAAATGAGTGTGAAAGGTTCTCTTACCGATTTGGACAACTTTCGAAGTGTACACCCCATGAAAGAAGGGTCATATAATGAAAATGTAAATACTCATAAATGGGATAATATTATACAAATAGTATAATAATGGGCATTACATACACACACAAAAGGAAACAGTGGAAAATGTATCATGAATCTCACGGGAATAAAAAGTGAGATGAAAGTCCCCTTATGAAAATTCGGCAGCCTAACAGCGCCACATAAAACATCCAAAAATGGATTGATGAGATCAAATAGGGTATCTCATCACATGAACATAAAAATTACAGAAATATGAATAGAAAATAACATCATCCAACATAAGAACATGGAGCATAAAAGAAATGACATAAAAGAGAGTACTTGAAAAGAAAGAGATAGGTAGGATCCCTTACCTCAGGTCCGACTTGAATCGATCGTTCTTTAACCTCCTGAATAATAAACTTGAGTTAATTTCTACTTGCTTAAGAACCTTTTTCAAATTCATTATTCCTTTTATATCATTTATTACCATGTTATGAATACTATGTAATTATTTAAGTTAATAATAGTCGTTTTGTCGATCATTGCTACTTGAATCAAAAATAAACTCTTTATAATTACATGTTTGTTCATGGGGTAAAATATCCATTATATCCAGAATTATATTCATTATGTAGATATCATATATATCATATATATCTATTATATACATCCATTTATAATATTACATAACATTTAGAGGTATGAAATGAAATGCACCGTTCATGGAGACGGTAAGCCGTATGTACGCATGAACGCTACTTCCATTTCTATTTCATATTTAATGAAATTAAAACATAATGATACATAATAGTATTATAATTCCAGTGTGGTATCATATATAATATCATTAAATCTATCCTTTATACGTACCACATATGGTATTAACGAATCAAATCACTTTGAGGTGGCGGTAGTCCGCACTTCCTAAAATGAAGATATCGCGTTTACCCATAATGGAAACCATAAAGGTATGCCATAAATGAAAAATACAGAAGCTTAAGGAAAATATAAACATATTATATATCATATATAAATATAGTTACATCTTAATGGTCACATTTGAAGGTGTTAAAAGAATATTGAACAATCATCGTTTCGTGAGGCAGAAATTCACCATCCACAGAAACAGTATGTTCTTTAACCATTAGATGTAGGTGTGTGTAAGTGTAGCTCGAATCCTTCTTATAACAGCATCCTAGTATATCGAAGATACTGAAGTTGTTACAAAAGAAATGAATAAAAAGAGTTTAGGGGGTTGGAGAATCAAAATAAAACAAAAGAACATAAGTGAACACGTTACCTTAAAATCGGGTAACTCCTCTTGGTTTGAACCAAAAGGGTTTCTTGAAGAGCTTTCTGTCTAAGGTAAGGCTTCTAGGATGAGGAGAGAGATTTGAAGAGATGAAATGGGCAGGGGTTGGCCGAGCCAAAGGCTTGAGAGGTGTGTGTAAGGTGGTAGAGGTGGGGTCCTTTTATAAGAGAATAGGAGGGGCACTCTTGGAAAGTTATAAAATATTACTTTATTATAAAATGATTTTCGGATTTTAAAGGTCTCACATTGATGTATTTCGAGGATAAGGTGATAAGAGTTTGAAATTCACCCATCCAATAGGTTTTTGACATGTTTAGGTCTTAGATTTTACATTATCTTTTCATTTTATTTAAATCGTTAAATAATGAGGTAATCGCTGCATCAACATGATGTCATAAATAATTTAATTTATTTAATGTCTAAAAATTATATAAAAAAATACTATGATGTAGGAAATCTTTTTAGCTTTCCAATGACTATTTATAGTCAAAAATCTGACTTGTATAACCCCATGTAAAAATTGTTTTTGTAAAACAATACATGTTTGTGTCATTTTTACTTTTACTTTAAATAAAAGGCATTAATGTCATTATTTTACCCAAGTGGCTCCATGAGGTCCCAAAAATCGACTCATGGGTTGTCTTGGTCGCTCATGACTCATCCAATAGAGTTAGGACAAGTGTCAAGATATTTTCATTTTATTATAATATCATTTTTACCTTAAATCACACTAATTACCTTTAATCGCGATTAATAAAACTTAAAAGTTACTATTCACCAAAAAATTATTTTAATCTCAGTGAACAACATTTTACTTCCTAATGACAACCATGTATGTCGGATTTTTGAAAATCAAAACACAGAAGTGGTAAAGTTTCATTTAAACGAAAAATCAGTTTCTTTAACTATCACTTAGTGGTTTCACTATTCATCAAAAATTGAAGTTTTTCAGAAAAATACCAAAAATTCACCCTAAGCTATTTTGATATTCCGAATTCAAAAATGATATCTATTTTACAAAATTCAAAATAAATAAGTTTCATTAATTAATTTAATAATTTCTTCCCGTTGTCAAAACAAATAGCGTGTTTTTAATAAACAATATCTATTAAAAGATTGACACTAGTTTAAGTCCAATTTCAAAGTGAAATTAATTCCAATGACCACTATTGGATTAAATGGTAAAAATATATTCCAATTACACTTTAAAACCAATTAAAAATATAATCTAACCATATAATTAAATTAGATGAAAAAACTGTTTTGATGTAAAATGCAGCATTTTTCAATATTCATTAAAAAATGAACATTGTCAGAAAAATACCAAAAATTTATCCAATGTAAATTTCAATATCCCAATCATAAATAATATATTTATTTTGACAAATAGAGCTTATAAAATTGTCAAAAGTTTGATTTAAAAATGGTTTGCCATCAAAAGGCAGTAAAACAATCTTTTAAAAATATTAGAGTATTTATTCTTAAAATTGGATTCATTTGGATTTTAAGCCTCTAAAATTTATTGGATAAATGTAAAAATATTTAACAAACATATGTAATCATTTTGTAGTTATTTCTGTTCATTTCCGCCATTACAACGGCTATGCGTTAACTATTATAATATTATTATATTATAAGTGTGCAACGTAAGATTTCAAAGAAACTCGTTGTTGCGTATTGGGTACGTCATCGAGCATAGCATCCCCTTTAAATTAATATTAACATTTTATTCACAAATATTGATAAACATTAGAATGTAATATTATTTATTTATCTGAAATGTTACATCCTTCCCCCCTTTTGGGAATTGTGTCCTCGCAATTTCAAAATTGGGCTTGGAAACTCCATTGAAAGTCTCACATCGGAACAAGAGTAAGTAAAACTATCACTTAAAAAGAATGGGAGAGAAGTACAAAGGTCACCCGAGTTAACCCATACTAGGATTCCAAGTATGAAAATATGGATATGGAGGAAAAAAACAAAGGGTCATGTTCTGATGGAGAGTGATAGTAAACATGTCTAGGAGAAAGTTAACCACAAGAAAATCACAAACTTGTTACGGGTTAAACGGTATTCAATTCCCTAGTAGGAAAAGTTAACATACAACATTTTTGTTTTAAGTTACTCTCCATTGAGGAATTTATTTTTGAGCTTAACTAAATCATAATGAAACATACTTGTCGCGTAGACTTTCAACTTTTACTAGATTCCTTAATCAAACTCATATTTTCTCCAAAAGACGAGTATTTAGGAAGACTTGTTCGCATTAAGAGTACTATAATCAACTTCTTGAGAATAACATAATCCACAAAAGAGAACTATATATTTCTCATGCCTTTAGATCTCAACCAAAACCAAACCAAAAAGTTTAGTACGAGATCAGAAAATAGCCAAAAAGGATATTTTTTTTACAAAAAATAAAAACTACTCCTAATCTCCAAAATTTGTCAAACAAAACCCAAAGTTCAACGAAGGTCATTCAATAAACAATTTGTCCATAAAATTCTTCAAAGTAAACCCAACTAAGATTGAAACCCAAATATTTGAAGGATTTAATCACATTGTCTCCCAAGGTACAAATTAACATTTATCTCCAAATAACATCAGTTGCTCTTAAAGTATCATATTGAAAAGTAATTAACCTAATCACATATCCTCCATGACAGGTTAATAATTTCCATAGATAACCCAAAATCAACTTACTCTTGATTCATAAAATCATCTAACTAAAAAATAATAATTAGTCAAACTAACCAGGGACTTCATGTAGTCTAGTGGCAGGCGATAAATATCAGTCGCACTTTGGTTGTGGGTTCGATTCCTGAAGCTTTGTCAGACGCAACGGGTTGTCACACGGTCTGCGTGTTTTCCTTTTTATAAAACCCCAAAAATAACCCTAACATGTTTTAACCTCAATAGTTTCCTTATACCTCTAATTTTCATCCAAATTCATTACGATCTCAACATCTTAATTCTTGAAGTCTTATTTCACCACCATAAAATAAAACGATTCCCAAAATGAATAACAGCATACCTTGTTCATGGAGTCCACTCGGTTCCATCGTCATCTTGTTCACGTAGGTAAAAGTCTCATGCATTACAACAATGATTTAGAGATCCTTCAAAATCATTTGCTTCCTCCATCCAAATACACCTTGTACAACATGGGCCATATGGGTGTTCACAGAAAAACAGTTTTGGAAAATAATCATGTATGACATATAATTCCAAAACATCTGATAAAACATGATTTCTATAAAATAGTCGGACAGAATTTGAGTTGAAGCTTTCTATTATTGGTCCTTTTAAAATTCCATAAGTATGTGCTCAAAGACTATATTTTAAAAGCAAATATAAATAGGTTGCGCAAGGGTCTCCTTCCTCAGCACCATTTTTAAAATCATAATATGCTTCAAATTCTTGTGATAAGGTAAAATATTTGAAAATACCTTGATAATATTTACCTTTCTTGAAAATATGAGAATATTGTGAAAATAGTATTTGTCTAAATACAACCCATGATCCACGATGATAACGAGGTATAGTGGAGGTGTTTGATATCTCAAACAACTGCTTGCAAGAGAGTTGTATGCTAGAAAAAGTTTCACAATCATCCGAACATGACTTTGCAATAATTATTGCAAGCACGTCATCAGAAAGAGATAGGAATGTCGTTTGAGATCATCCTCCTTCCATTCGTAATTGTCTTTACTTGAACAAAAAAAAGTTATAAAACAAGGATTTAACTGAAATAATAGATATAGGGACTAACCATGTGTCTAACAAAAACTCCTAATCCCTAAAGTTGTCTAAACCGACCTCTGATACCAACTATAAGGCTCCAGCCTTAAACCTTACTTAATCTTGAGTTATTACAAAATTACACAATGAGAATCTTTTCAGGTTTAGAGTTTTAGAGAATTGGATCATAAAACTTGCATTACATTCCACATTTAAACAAAGTGGTTACATAAAAGATAGTACTCATTTTTTCCATCTACGAAAACATATTTAAAATAAAACATGAATTCTTTCTTGACACTTCCTTGACACTATCATCACATCATGTATCTTTCCCTTGACCTGTGAAAAACATTTCAAAAACTTTGGATGAGCATAAAAAGCTCAGTGAGGGATATAAAAGTACGAAATGAAAACATTAGTCCATGCATGAAATCATACTTTACTCATAAAACATAATCACATACCTCATCAAATCATGAATAAATCATAGAAATCATAAGACATAAAAGGTAACTTGAGGCATTCATAACATTCTTACATATGGAGTAACCATCTTGGTTACGTTTGGAATACTCATCACAGTATATTCCCTAAATCTCTTCGGAGAAACCTTAACGTTTAACTCATTCGCGTTACCCAATGCATTGGAGAGCTATATCGGGCTCACTCGCCCTTAGTTTATCACAGAACCACCCGTCTTCATAACAATACTCAAGAACCATAACATAATCGTATCACATAAAACATGTATAAAGGAAACATAGCATTTCCACATTTCAATCACAAGATATTAATACCACATATAGTATTAACGAATCAAATCACTTTGAGGTGGTGGTAGTCCACACTTCCTAAAATGAAGATATCGCGTTTACCCATAATGGAAACCATAAAGGTATGTCATAAATGAAAAATACAGAAGCTTAAGGAAAACATAAACATATTATATATCATATATAAATATAGTTACATCTTAATGGTCACCTTTAAAGGTGTTAAAAAAATATTGAACAATCATCATTTCGTGAGGCAGAAATTTACCATCCACAGAAACAGTGTGTTCTTTAACCATTAGATGTAGGTGTGTAAGTGTAGCTCGAATCCTTCTTATAACAACATCCTAGTATATCGAAGATACTGAAATTGTTACAAAAGAAATAAATAAAAAGAGTTTAGAGGGTTGGAGAAGCAAAATAAAACAAAAGAACATAAGTGAACACGTTACCTTAAAATCGGGTAACTACTCTTGGTTTGAACCAAAAGGGTTTCTTGAAGAGCTTTCTGCCTAAGGTAAGACTTCTAGGATGGGGAGAGGGATTTGGAGAGATGAAATGGGCAGTGGTTGGTCGAGCCAAGGCTTGAGAGGTGTGTGTAAGGTGGTAGAGGTGGGGTCCTTTTATAAGAGAAGAGGAGGGGCACTCTTGGAAAGTTATAAAATATTACTTTATTATAAAATGATTTTCGAATTGTAAAGGTCTCACATTGATGTATTTCGAGGATAAGGTGATAAGAGTTCGAAATTCACTCATCGAATAGGTTTTTGACTTGTTTAGGTCTTAGATTTTACATTATCTTTTCATTTTATTTAAATCGTTAAATAATGAGGTAATCGTTGCATCAACATGATGTCATAAATAATTTAATTTATTTAATGTCTAAAAATTATAAAAAAATATTATGATGTAGGAAATCTTTTTAGTTTTCCAATGACTATTTATAGTCAAAAATCTAACTTGTATAACCCCATTTAAAAATTGTTTTTATAAAACAATACATGTTTGTGTCATTTTTACTTTTACTTTAAATAAAAGGCATTAATGTCATTATCTTACCCTAGTGGCTTCATGGGGTCCCAAAAATCGACCCATGGGATGTCTTGGTCAAAAACTCATCTAATAGGGTTAGGACAAGTGTCAAGATATTTCCATTTTATTATAATATCATTTTTACCTTAAATCAAACTAATTACCTTTAATCGCGATTAATAAAACTTAAAAGTTACTATTTACCAAAAAAATTATTTTAATCTCATTGAACAACATTTTACTTCCTAATGACAACCATGTATGTCGGATTTTTGAAAATCAAATCACAGAAGTGGTAAAATTTCATTTAAACGGAAAATCAGTTTCTTTAACTATCACTTAGTGGTTATACTATTCATCAAAAATTGAAGTTTTTCAGAAAAATACCAAAAAATCACCTTAAGCTATATTTGATATTCCGAATTCAAAAATGATATCTATTTTACAAAATTAAAAATATATAAGTTGCATTAATTAATTTAATAATTTATTCCCGTTGTCAAAACAAATAGCGTGTTTTTAAGAAACAATATCTATTAAAAGATTGACACTAGTTTAAGTCCAATTTCAAAGTAAAATTAATTTCAATAACCACTATTGGATTAAATGGTAAAAATATATTCCAATTACACTTTAAAACTAATTAAAAATATAATCTAACCATATAATTAAATTAGATGAAAAAGCAGTTTTGATGTAAAATGCAATATTTTCACTATTCATTAAAAAATGAACATTGTCAGAAAAATAGCAAAAATTTATCCAATGTAAATTTCAATGTCCCAATCATAAATAATATGTTTATTTTGACAAATAGAGATTATAAAATTGTCAAAAGTTAGATTTAAAAATGGTTTGTCATCAAAAGGCAATAAAACAATATTTTAAAAATATTAGAGTATTTATTCTTAAAATTGGATTCATTTGGATTTTAAGCCCCTAAAATTTATTGGATAAATGTAAAAATATTTAACAAACATATATAATCATTTTGTAGTTATTTCTGTTAAGGTGAATTTTTTGTAAAATAGATATCATTTTTGAATTCGGAATATCAAATATAGCTTAAGGTGAATTTTTGGTATTTTTCTGAAAAACTTCAATTTTTGATGAATAGTATAACCACTAAGTGATAGTTAAAGAAACTGATTTTTCGTTTAAATGAAACTTTACCACTTCTGTGATTTCATTTTCAAAAATCTGACATACATGGTTGTCATTAGGAAGTAAAATGTTGTTCAATGAGATTAAAATAAATTTTTTGGTAAATAGTAACTTTTAAGTTTTATTAATCGTGATTAAAGGTAATTAGTTTGATTTAAGGTAAAAATGATATTATAATAAAAAATGAACATTGTCAGAAAAATAGCAAAAATTTATCCAATGTAAATTTCAATGTCCCAATCATAAATAATATGTTTATTTTGACAAATAGAGATTATAAAATTGTCAAAAGTTTGATTTAAAAATGGTTTGTCATCAAAAGGCAGTAAAACAATATTTTAAAAATATTAGAGTATTTATTCTTAAAATTGGATTCATTTGGATTTTAAGCCCCTAAAAATTATTGGATAAATGTAAAAATATTTAACAAACATATGTAATCATTTTGTAGTTATTTCTGTTCATTCTCGCAATTACAACGGCTATGCGTTAACTATTATAATATTATTATATTATTAGTATGCAACGTAAGATTTCAATGAAACTCATTGTTGCGTATTGGGTACGCCATCGAGCATAGCATCCCCTTTAAATTAATATTAACATTTTATTCACAAATATTGATAAACATTATAATGTAATATTATTTATTTACCAGGGATAGTACATCCTTCCCCCCTTTTGGGAATTGCATCCTCACAATTTCAAAATTGGGCTTGTAAACTCCATTGAAAGTCCCACATCAGAACAAGAGTCAGTAAAACTATCACTTAAAAAGAATGGGAGAGAAGTACAAAGGTCACCCGAGTTAACTCGTACTAGGATTCCAAGTATGAAAATATGGATATGGAGGAAAAAAACAAAGGGTCATGTTCTGATGGAGAGTGATAGTAAACATGTCTAGAAGAAAGTTAACCACAAGAAAATCACGAACTTGTGATGGGTTAAACGGTATTCAATTCCCCAATAGGAAAAGTTAACATACAACATTTTTGTTTTAAGTTACTCTCCATTGAGGAATTTATTTTTGAGCTTAACTAAATCATAATGAAACATACTTGTCACGTAGACTTTCAACTTTTACTAGATTCCTTAATCAAACTCATATTTTCTCCAAAAGACGAGTATTTAGGAAGACTTGTTCGCATTAAGAGTACTATAATCAACTTCTTGAGAATAACCTAATCCACAAAAGAGAACTATATATTTCTCATGTCTTTAGATCTCAACCAAAATCAAACCAAAAAGTTTAGTACGAGATCAGATAATACCCAAAAAGGATATTTTTTTTTACAAAAAATAAAAACTACTCCTAATCTCCAAAATTTGTCAAACAAAACTCAAAGTTCAATGAAAACCATTCAATAAACAATTTGTCCATAAAATTCTTCAAAGTAAACCCAACTAAGATTGAAACCCAAATATTTGAAGGATTTAATCACAGTCTCCCAAGGTACAAATTAACATTTATCTCCAAATAACATCAGTTGCTCTTAAAGTATCATATTGAAAAGTAATTAACCTAATCACATATCCACCATGAGAGGTTAATAATTTCCATAGATAACACAAAATCAACTTACTCTTGATTCATAAAATCGTCTAACTAAAAAAAATAATTAGTCAAATTAACCAGGGACTTCATGTAGTCTAGTGGTAGGCGATAAATATCAGTCGCACTTTGGTTGTGGGTTCGATTTCTGCAGCTTTGTCTGACGCGACGGGTTGTCACACGGTCTGCGTGTTGTCCTTTTTATAAAACTCCAAAAACAACCCTAACATGTTTTAACCTCAATAGTTTCCTTATACCTCTCATTTTCATCCAAATTTATTACGATCTCAACATCTTAATTCTTGAAGTCTTATTTCACCACCATAAAATAAAACGATTCCCAAAATGAATAACAGCATACCTTGTTCATGGAGTCCACTCGGTTTCATCGTCATCTTGTTCACGTAGGTAAAAGTCTCATGCATTACAACAATGATTTAGAGATCCTTCAAAATCATTTGCTTGCTCCATCCAAATACACCTTGTACAACATAGGTCATATGGGTGTTCACAGAAAAACAGTTTTAGAAAATAATCATGTATGACATATAATTCCAAAACATCTGATAAAACATGATTTCTATAAAATAGTCGGACAGAATTTGAGTTGAAGCTTTCTATTATTGGTCCTTTTAAAATACCATAAGTATGTGCTGAGAGACTATATTTTAAAAGCAAATATAAATAGGTTGCGCAAGGGTCTCCTTCCTCAGCACCATTTTTAAAATCATAATATGCTTCAAATTCTTGTGATAAGGTAAAATATTTGAAAATACCTTGATAATATTTATCTTTCTTGAAAATATGAGAATATTGTGAAAATAGTATTTGTCTAAATACAACCCATGATCCACGATGATAACGAAGTATAGTGGAGGTGTTTGATATCTCAAACAACTGCTTGCAAGAGAGTTGTATGCTAGAAAAAGTTTCACAATCATCCGAACATGACTTTGCAATAATTATTGCAAGCATGTCATCAGGAAGAGATATGAATGTCATTTGAAATCCTCTTCCTTCTATTCGTAACTGTCTTTACTTGACCTGAAAAAAGTTATAAAACAAGGATTTAACTGAAATAATAGATATAGGGACTAACTATGTGTCTAACAAAAACTTCTAATCCCTAAAGTTGTCTAAACCGACCTCTGATACCAACTATAAGGCATCAGCCTTAAACCTTACTTAATCTTGAGTTATTACAAGATTACACAATGAGAATCTTTTCAGGTTTAGAGTTTTAGAGAATTAGATCATAAAACTTACATTACATTCCACATTTAAACAAAGTGGTTACATAAAAGATAGTACTCATTTTTCGCATCTACGGAAACATATTTAAAATAAAACATGGATTCTTTCTTGACACTTCCTTGACGTTATCACCACATCATGTACCTTTCCCTTGACCTGTGAAAAAACATTTCAAAAACTTGGGATGAGCATAAAAAGCTCAGTAAGGGATATAAAAGTACGAAATGAAAACATTAGTCCATGCATGAAATCATGTTTTACTCATAAAACATAATCACATACCTCATCAAATCATGAATAAATCATAGAAATCATAAGACATAAAAGGTAACTTGAGACATTCATAACATTCTTACGTATGGAGTAACCCTCTTAGTTACGTTTGGAATACTCATCACAGTATATTCCCTAAATCTCTTCGAAGAAACCTTAACATTTAACTCCTTCGCGTTACCCAATGCATTGGAGACTATATTGGGCTCACCCGCCCTTAGTTTATCACAGAACCACCCGTCTTCATAACAATGTCAAAGAACCATAACATAATCGTATCACATAAAACATGCATAAAGGAAACATAACATTCCTACATTTCAATCACAAGATATCAATACAACACATTGATATAATAAAAATATTATGAAAACCATTTTCAATACCAAAATAAAAGAAAAGTAAAACATGGTATTTATTTTTCATTTAAAAAAAAGGTATGGCTTATAGAGGAAGCCGAAACTCAAATAATGGTCACGGCGGCGGAGAAGTCGTTGTCGCCGCATATGTACGACAAAAAAAACATCCCCTTTTGTCGTTTAGTAAACGCTTCGTTTAAAAAGATTCCTTTTGAATAATCGTAAAAGTCAAAGGGGTTTATACACCGTATAAAAGAAAGTTGTGTATAAAACAAAATATGCCTCAATGAAAAGAAATTGAGACGGATTCTCTTACCACTTTGAAGCTTTTAAAGGAATTGCATTTAATCAAAACTTTATAATATCATGAGAATAAATGAATTCATGATATAATATTCCAAAGGACGGTATATACACCATATCAAAGTGAATTGGTGCATAACAACAATGAAGTCTCAATGGAATGTCAATTGAGATGAAATCCCTTATAAAGAAGGTATCCTTAAATTAAGGATAAATCAATCACATAATTATGTGTGACAAATATAAATACACTCAATATAAATGGATATTAAGTGTAAAACAATCAGAAGTCATTCACACATATTCATTGGATGACATATTCAATAACTACGAAGTTGAACTCAAAAAAATCGAAATTGGGTTACGAAGTTCCCTTACAAAAATTTGACAGTCTAACGACGTCACATTAAAATTCAGAAAATGAGTTGATGAGAGATAAAATGGTATCTTATCACTTGGACATAAAATTTACATCAATAAAGATATAGAAGAACATATCCCAACATAAAAAGATGTAAGTTAAAAGACATAACAAAATAAGTCTTTAAAAAAATGAGTGTGAAAGGTTCCTTTACCGATTTGGACAACTTTCGAAGCGTACACCCCATGAAAGAAGGGTCATACAATGAAGATGTAAATACCCATAAATGGGATAATATTATACAAATAGTATAATAATGGGCATTACATGCACACACAAAAGGAAATAGTGGCAAATGTATCATGAATCTCACAGGAATAAAAAGTGAGATGAAAGTCCCCTTATGAAAATTCGGCAGCCTAACGGCGCCACATAAAACATCCAAAAATGGATTGATGGGATCAAATAGGCTATCTCATCACATGAACATAAAAATTACAGAAATAGGAATAGAAAATAACATCATCCAACATAAGAACATGGAACATAAAAAAAATGACATAAAAGAGAGTACTTGAAAAGAAAGAGATAGGTAGGATCTCTTACGTCGGGTCCAACTTGACTCGATCGCTCTTTAACCACCTAAATAATAAACTTGAGTTAATTTCTACTTGCTTAAGAACCTTTTTCAAGTTCATTATTCCTTTTATATCACTTATTACCATGTTATGAACACTGTAATTATTTAAGTTAATAATGGTCGTTTTGTCGATCATTGCTACTTGAGTCAAAAAAAAACTCTTTATAATTACAAGTTTGTTCATGGGGTAAAATATCCATTATATCCAGAATTATATTCATTATGTAGATATCATATATATCATATATATCCATTATATACATGCATTTATAATATTACATAACATTTAGAGGTAAGAAATGAAATGCACCGTTCATGGAGACCATAAGTTGTGTGTACATATGAACGCTATTTCCATTTCTATTTCATATTTAATGGAATTAAAACATAATGATACATAATAGTATTATAATTCCAGTGTGGTATCATATATAATATCATTAAATCTATCCTTTATACATATCACATATGGTATTAACGAATCAAATCACTTTGAGGTGGCGGTAGTCCGTACTTCCTAAAATGAAGATATCACGTTTACTCATAATGAAAACCATAAAGCTATGTCATAAATGAAAAATACAGAAGCTTAAGGAAAACATAAACATATTATATATCATAATAAATATAGTTGCATCTTAATGGCCACATTTGAAGGTGTTAAAAGAATACTGAACAATCATCGTTTCGTGAGGCAGAAATTCACCATCCATAGAAACAGTATGTTCTTTAACCATTAGATGTAGGTGTGTGTAAGTGTAGCTCAAATCCTTCTTATAACAATATCCTAGTATATTGAAGATACTGGAGTTGTTAGAAAAGAAATGAATAAAAAGAGTTTAGGGGGTTGGAGAAGCAAAATAAAACAAAAGAACATAAGTGAACATGTTACCTTAAAATCGGGTAACTCCTCTTGGTTTGAACCAAAAGGGTTTCTTGAAGAGCTTTCTGCCTAAGGTAAGGCTTCTAGGATGAGGAGAGGGATTTGGAGAGATGAAATGGGCAGGGGTTGGCCGAGCGAAAGGCTTGAAAGGTGTGTGTAAGGTGGTAGAGGTGGGGTCCTTTTATAAGAGAAGAGGAGGGGCACTCTTAGAAAGTTATAAAATATTACTTTATTATAAAATGATTTTTGGATTTTAAAGGTCCTACATTGATGTATTTCGAGGATAAGGTGATAAGAGTTCGAAATCCACTCATCCAATAGGTTTTTGGCATGTTTAGGTCTTAGATTTTATATAATCTTTTCATTTTATTTAAATCATTAAATAATGAGGTAATCGTTGCATCATCATGATGTCATAAATAATTTAATTTATTTAATATCTAAAAATTATAAAAAAAATACTATGATTTAGAAAATCTTTTTAGCTTTCCAATGACTATTTATAGTCAAAAATCTGACTTGTATAACCCCATGTAAAAATTGTTTTAGTAAAACAATACATGTTTGTGTCAATTTTACTTTTACTTTAAATAAAAGACATTAATGTCATTATCTTACCCGAGTGGCTCCATGGGGTCCCAAAAATCGACTCATGGGTTGTCTTGGTCGTCCATGACTCATCCAATAGGGTTAGGACAAGTGTCAAGATATTTTCATATTATTATAATATCATTTTTACCTTAAAAAACACTAATTACCTTTAATCGCGATTAATAAAACTTAAAAGTTATTATTCACCAAAAAATTATTTTAATCTCATTAAACAACATTTTACTTCCTAATGACAACCATGTATGTCGGATTTTTGAAAATCAAATCACAGAAGTGGTAAAGTTTCATTTAAACGAAAAATCGGTTTCTTTAACTATCACTTAGTGGTTTCACTATTCATCAAAAATTGAAGTTTTTCAGGAAAATACCAAAAATTCACCCTAAGCTATATTTGATATTCCGAATTCAAAAATGATATTTATTTTACAAAATTCAAAATATATATGTTGCATTAATTAATTTAATAATTTATTCCCGCTGTCAAAACAAATAGCGTGTTTTTAAGAAACAATAGCTATTAAAAGATTGACACTAGTTTAAGTCCAATTTCAAAGTGAAATTAATTTCAATGACCACCATTAAATTAAATGGTAAAAATATATTCCAATTGCACTTTAAACCCAATTAAAAATATAATCTAACCATATAATTAAATTAGATGAAAAATCAATTTTGATGTAAAATGCAGTATTTTTCACTATTCGTTAAAAAATGAACATTGTCAGAAAAATACCAAAAATTTATCCAATATAAATTTCAATGTCCCAATCATAAATAATATGTTTATTTTGACAAATATAACTTATAAAATTGTCAAAAGTTTGATTTAAAAATGGTTTATCATCAAATGGCAGTAAAACAATCTTTTAAAAATATTTGAGTATTTATTCTTAAAATTGGATTCATTTGGATTTTAAGCCTCTAAAATTTATTGGATAAATGTAAAAATATTTAACATATGTAATCATTTTGTAGTTATTTCTGTTCATTCCCGTCATTACAACGGCTAGGCGTTAACTATTAAAATATTATTATATTATTAGTGTGCAACGTAAGATTTCAAAGAAACTCGTTGTTGCGTATTGGGTACGCCATCGAGCATAGCATCCCCTTTAAATTAATATTAACATTTTATTCACAAATATTGATAAACATTAGAATGTAATATTATTTATTTACCTGGGATGTTACATTTCTACCTTTCTCATGCTTTTTCTGATAATTCTTTCTCACCAAGAGAAAAAAAGTAATTAACTTTTTTCTTAAATCACTGATTAATTTGAGAGGAAAGGTTTGAGGGGGGACAATTCCTTCAAAATAAGAAGACTGAGAAGATTGTTTTGAAGAAAGGTTTAATGAGAAAACATTTTTGGGTATTTAGTATATTCATGCCCAATTCAGTAAGTTGTCTTGATTCATCAAGAATGAGGTAAGATGAGCCTTGGAACCTTCCAAAATTATGAGGATATTGAAAAAAATTAAGGATTGTTCTGCAACTGTTGAAAGAAAAGATATGGAAATTTTAGTAAATGTGAATTCTAAACCCTAACTCTAGGTTACTGTAGTCGGGGTTGCAATAAACTATTATTTACCTTTATTTCATTTCATCCATCAAAAAGTGATCATTTCCTTTCTTACATTTCCATTCACTGAAAAACAAAAATGACGTTCGGGTGTAATCTCACGTAAATAAAGTGATATGAAATTTCATTACCTTACATCAAATGATCGAAGAGGTCATCAATTCTCAGTAGTGGGTACTTATTCTTCATGTTCACCTAGTTCAATGTTCACCTAGTTCAATCGTTGATAGTACACATAACCGGAATAGAATATATTCTAAAATCTCAAGGTGTAAAATTCTATCCCCTTAAAGAAATTACATCCTCACAATTTAATACCATTTATATAACCCAAACTCCTTAATCATTAGATTAAATGTGATAGAAAAAATGATCAATTATTTAGTGGTATGAAACCAAGTATTCGAAAGGTTTTAAAGTGTAATTAGATCAATTTTACCTAAATTAATTCAATGTAACTCATGACATTACAACTCTCAATTGAGTTTTGACCAAGTGAATGGTCATGACCCGAAAATATAATTTTTTTTTAACCTTCATGGATCAAATGTTGGAGACTTGCAAGACATGAATTCTATTGTTTTCTGAAGATTATTATATTCTGGTATTTATTTTCAAGTAATTATTATATTCTGGTATTTATTAGTTTTTTATATTTCATATCTGTATCAACAGTTATTTACATGTAACAATAATATTATTAATTATTATTATTATTATTATTACACCTATTTTTTAAACTATAAAAATTATATGTTGGTTTTATAAATATTGTACTTTTAATGTCGTATTGGGTTTCTTGTCTCAAAATATTAGGGTCAATAACTCTGAAAAAGACATGTTGAACTTGACTCGAGCGTTATTTGCTACTGATTAACGATCATTTATCAAGATGGAAGGAAATTGATCTTTCACAACCTTCATATCCCTTCCAAATGATTTGATTATCACTATTATTGTGACTGATGATCTATGCCCCTAATATATATTTATATGTGAATATGAGCAATTATGCATGGTTTAGGGAGTGATGGGAAAAAATTATAAAAAAAATAAAAAATCAAATATTTAAATAAAAAACGCTCTGATGTATCAGGTGGAGGAGTCTTAGTGGGGAGACTTAGGTAGAGGTGATGCGTGATCATGTTAGCCATGGTGATGCTCCGACCAATTTGATGTCCTAATGGCTATCTCTTCCCTCCGTTCGTGAAGTATGGGCATCATTGAAGCAGGGAAATTCTGTTTTAGTGACCAACTGGCCTAAGCGTCTTTTTTATATCAAATATGAATTGTGTAAAGGATAAAAGCATGTTTAAAGTGAATTGGGCTCATGTGTGGATTTGAAAGGGGTTTGGCCCATGCAAAACAATCCTTAAATTTTTATCACGATCCTCATAACTTTTTGAATAAACCAAAAAAATCAAGGATCACTGTGAAGTCAATCATATCATAGTGGAAACCAAAATTCCCTTTTCACAGGGCAAAAATGGCATAATTATCATATCTTTAAGCACTTCTGCTCGCCATGATTTTGATAAGAAACTCGTCTTTTATTTATATTCCACATTCTCTTACTCCTCGTATACATTTTTTTTCTTCACGAGGACCTTAGAAATCCCACTTATTCTATTTCTTTCCTATGTAGTCTTTAAAAATACCCCGGATGGTAGTTACTATATATTTTATACAGTTATAAGAAGTTATAAAGATGGAAGGGTGAGCTCAAACGACCAGTTAGGGAATGTGTATACGAGAATCTATTATAGAATAAACAAGTCATGAATAATATGATACACCAACCTACGCATCAACCTGCGTGGTACACCTGAGCAACACACCCGAGCGAAAGAGTTCACCCAACAAACATTGAAACACATGTTTTAAACATTTGTTTTCATCTCAATTTCACAAGCAAGAAAAGAAATTTCACATACGCATGGTGCCCCGGGCCCTGCCCATGTATCACGACCTATGCCCACATCTGTGTCATAGTACATAGCATGTCCCAAACCATGTAGCCTAAGTTATGTTTTTTTTTATGGTTCATGGGAATTGCTTATAATGATGGACATGGCGCGTGGTCCTACTTCGCTACCTTATTGTGTCCCTTAAGATCACAAGAGATTATGGGATACCTCAATAACTGATAATGATTATCTTCCTCTCAATCCTTCAATTAAACAGAATCAGAATGTAATTACCTATTCACAACTTATGATTTATGAAAATTACAAATCAGCAAAGCATCATCACATTTAATTAATCGTAGTTATGAAGACTCTGATTCTTCATCAAAACAATCACTTCTAAGGAAATGCAATCATGATACTTAAAAAGAAAATAAACTGCATCCTTGAATGATTATTCAAAGATTTCTTCTTCATAAAGATTCAAAAAACAAATCCCTTTGAACATATACAATCTAATATTTGTTTACAAGTAAATAAGAAATCAATGAATGATGATAAATGCATATCAAGATCAATATAAAGAATAAGCATCATTTTCCTTATTCCCTCTTTTCATACTTATTTAATGTTATAGTGCCTTATTAAGTTTATATTTCACTTATTGTATAGTTTGGTTTATTCTCTAAATAGTTTTCAAGTGTTCAATAAAATTATTTTTTATGGTTCAGATGATATTCTACTCCATATGACGAACACTAAAAATTCATTATTAAGGGTAAGTTGATTCAAAAAAGGTAAAAGGTGGATAGTTGGAATATGGGTTGTGTAATGTTATAGTGCCTTAAAATGTATATGGAGGGGACATCAAATGAAAATGTATATGGGTCTTTTAAGGGATTTATAAGGGTGTTAAGGTCTTTTTGAGTATTTAGTGTTTTTAGGGTCATATCTTATCTAATCCATTTATAACATTTTAAGACCCAATCAATAACTCTATTAAAATAATCATTTTAGGGTGTTAACCGTTAAAATCATAAGATACATATCACCATAGACCCACTTTTGTAAAGTTCCATTTTAATGGAGGGACATCAAATGAAAAGGTGTATAGTATACCAATAAAAGAGTCTCATTCCTAATTTTCTGCTATTATGAGGAAACCGTTTGAGGTTCAAAATCAAAATTACATACTTGACCTGTTTGGCCTTTTTTACAAACAAAAAATTGAAATGCATTGGGAAAGAGGGTTTTTAAAAATATCATTAAGGGAAAACCATCCTTTTGCCCAAAAATTTTACCTGTCACCTTCAGTTAGAAGTTCTTACCATGCTTTGTTTTATTGCATTTTTATTGTATGTATAATCTATAAGATTATATTTGTTTTTCAATTATTTTATAATTGCATAAAACCAAAAATGAACTAAAATAATTTTTATGATGAAATGAGATGGTGCATGAGTAGAATGACATGGTTTTTTTGTATAATGGATTTTATTAATGTAATATAAATGTAATATATTCAATCTAATATTTAAAAAACATCTTATATGTTTTTTAAACATGGTATAAGAACAAATTCCAATAACATGCATTGTATTAATATATATTTAATTGATCTATTTTGACAAGGATAGATCAAATGAATATATTTGGTATAATGGGTTTTATTAATGTAATATAAATGTAATATATTCAATCTAATATTTAAAAACATCTTATATGTTTTTTAAACATGGTATAAGAACAAATTCCAATAACATGCATTGTATTAATATATATTTAATTGATCTATTTTGATAAGGATAGATCAAATGAATATATTTGATATATTTTATATAATTATATTTCACCAATGCCTTACAATGAAGGTAATTAGGGTAAATTTAATGAATATATGTGATATAAATGACAAAAAATGATTCTTTAATGGTAATATATCATTTAATTGTCTTATTTCACCCATTGATCTTGACAACCCTGCATATCCCGACAAGATAGAGGTCGGAGCTTATGGCAAGCGGTCGTGATGTGTATCACCAAATCCGTGCGTCGAATTGAGGTGCGGCTGATTCCTACACATCCCAAATGACTTACAGATCATTTCTCTAAAGTATCAAAACAGTCTGAATATTTTTTATACTCGAGGCTCTAAATCTTTCCAAAAATAAAAAAAAAACTATATAACATTCAAAGGGTTGTCCCATCACCTAAGTCCCATATCCACATGCATTGAGACTGATTACTTTATATGCCCTATTTCCCACACTGAGCATGGATCATGTGGAAATCCTATGTTGAATGTCAGCATAGACACACTTTTATAAATATCTAAATAAGAAATCAGGTTTAAAAAAATATATTTAACGTTTAAACAAACAAACTTTTATGTCATGAGGTAAGACGAAACAAAAAAGAAAGCATTTGCTAACAAAGCTCTCCTTCGAGATGAAAATGATGGATGATGGAAGATGTCGCTGAAATAGCCAGATTACATCAGTGGCGCGGCAAGTCATCGAGGCGCAGTAGAGGAACCATAAAGGCGGGGTCGATCGTCGGAGCGCCGAGAAAGTCGCGCAGGCAGGGCCGCTCGACGGGGTGCCGGGAAAGCTGCACAGGCGGGGCCAGTCGATGGGGCGCCGGGAAAGCCGCATAGGCGGGGCCAGTCGACGAGGTGCTAGGAAAGCCGCACAGGCGGGTCACGCGATGGTGCGTCGGGAAAGTTGCACTAGCGGGGTTGGTCGATGGTGCGTCGGTAAAGGGAATGCTAGAGGCGGTTGACCAAATCTTGCACGACGGGAGGGGGCAGCAGATGGCGGAGCAAGGTTACCGGAGGTCGTCCGACGATGAAGACTCGTGCGAGACGGCGGTAGCTGGCCAGGATCTGGCTCGTAGCAAGGGGAAGGTCGACGCGGAGGGGAGGCGAGTCGTGCGAGAGGGACGTCACACAGAAAGTGCAAAGAGAGGTCGCCGACGGGGCGAGGCGCAGTGGCGCAGAGGCGCTGGCGACGGGGCGAGGCGCAGCGGCTGTTGCGCAGGAAGAGGTCGGCTACGGGGCGCAGCGGCTACTGCGTAGGGAGGTCGGGCCGCAAAGGGTCGTCGCGCAGGAGAACGACGGGGAGGCGGGGATTCCGCAGGAGGCGCTGGCGACGGGAGGTGGGGATTCTGCAGGAGGCGACAACAACGGGAGGTGCCCACGAGGACCTCTGCTCGCTGGTCCATATTTGGAATGTCGATCGGCGCGAGGAAGACAACTGGGGCGTCGCGCGGTGGAGACGGCCTGGACCAAGGCTGAGCGAGGCGTCGCTGCTGGATCTGGTGGCGACGAGCAGGAGGGACACCGGCTAGAGCGCAAAAAGGGATCTCGCCGGAGATGAATATCCTACTGATGTCGACGAACCGCAGGCCGGTCAGCTGCGAGTTGGCGTCGAGAAGGCTGTCGGAGACACGTCCCTCGCTGAGGGCAGGGGGCGGACGACTTTGATGGTGGCCAAGGGCCTGGGGCAATCGCCCCCCAACGAGGGGAAGTCGTAAGTGTCCGCCGATAAAAAAAAGGGACGGGACGGAGGGGTTAGGGTTAGAGAACCTCCTCCAATACCATGTAGAAATGCATTTTTGACATAGTTGGTGAAGAGGCTAATGATGAGTAGCGGCAAGAGATGGATAATCAAACAAATGTCATCTTCACAACCAGAGAGAATGTATCGAAATAATCAACATCATATGTCTAAGCAAAGACTTTCGCCACAAGTCTTACTTTAAGGCGATGAAGAGTGTCATCTACATTTAGGCGTACCGTATAAATTCATTTGTTGTCAGCCACCAGTTTAGTTGCCAGAAGAGGGACCAGATCTCAGGTATGATTGTCGTCCAGAGCCTGCAATTCATCCCGCATTGCTTGAAGCCACCCAAAGTGAGATTTGACTTCACCAACCGTGCGAGGAACAGATATCGTCTCCAGAGCAGAGGTCTCTATATAAAGTTGTGAAAAGAGAATTATTCTGGCAAGAAAGAGTACTTTTCCACAGTGCAATTGGTAAGTCGTTTGTTGCCAGAGCAGGAGCATCAGACGAAGTTGGGGAGATGGTGTCTTCGGCCTGAACGGGGGACACATTCAATGGTCGACGAGAGTAGACGGTGCCAAAACAGTGACCAGTAGAGTAGGACACCGGAGAGTAGACGGTGCCAAAACGGTGATCGGCAGAGTGAGACACCGAAGGCAGAGGTGGATAGATGGTGAGAGGAAGACAGTCATCGATAGTGGTGTCTGGGTGGGAAGGGGGAGGAGAGAATAGAGAACTCTCAACAAAAGAGACATCAGCAGAAATGATATAACGCTGCAAGTCTGGAGGGAAACATCGGTATTCGCGCTGAGTGCGGGAAGATCCAACGAAGATGCAAAGGAGGGATTTTGGAGAAAATTTTGAGAGGTTGGGAAGAGTGTCGCGCACATAACAAAGATACCTAAACACACGAAGTGGAAACGGGTGAGAGGAGAGAGAGCATAACAGAACCCGAAAAGGGGACTCCCCTGAAAGATAGAAGGGAGGCGATTTATAAGGTAGGTAGCAGTAAGGATATCATCCCCCAAAAATGAAGCGGCGCCAGCATGTGAAATAAGAGGGCATGAGCAGTCTCCATAAGATGGCGATGTTTACGCTCGACCACTCCATTCTGCTACGATGTATCGGGGCAGGATGTTTGATGAAGGATGTCGTGATCTTTGAGAAACTACTGAAGGGAAGTGGATAAATATTCACAATCATTGTCCGAGCAGAAACATTTGATAGACTTTGAGAATTGTGTGTGAATTTCATGGTAAAAGGTTTTGAAAATATCACACTTCAGAACGATCACGTAGAAGATATAGTCATGTCATCCGAGAGAAGTCATAGGATGCATGATAGCGGAACCCTAACCCTGACTGACTTGGAGTCCTGCAAGAACCTCATACATCAGAATGAACTAGGTTGAAAGGATTCACGACACACATTTCCAACCGAGGAACATACGTCACCCAATGATGTTTAGCAAACTTGCAGGATTCACAGTTGAAAGAAAGGTGTGGACGGAATTGGGGGCAAAACTTACGTAAAACAGAAGTCGATGGATGACCAAGACGAAAATGTAGGTCTAAGGCACAAGCAGAGGTGGATGAGCAAGCAATGGATGGGGGGTCGAACATGTACACTCCATCACTAAGACGGTCTCTACCAAGTTCCTGATTCGTCGACCACTCCTAAAAAACAACACCAAAGGATGTAAAAGTAGCAACACAATTTAAGTCTTTTTTGAGTTTACTGATGGAGAGAAGATTAAAAGGAATGTGATGAACGTGAGCTACTGAAATCAGGCGAATAGACGGAGTCAAGGACCATTTGTCAAATCCCGCAATAGGGATTGTAAATCCATCAGCAACAATAATTGCAGAGGCACCAGCATACGGATGATAGGTAGTAAGCATACCTGAATCTCCTGTGAGATGTTAAGACGCACCAGAGTCAAGCATCCAAGTTGTCGGTCAACGAGATATACACACAGTATGGGCTACCAGTCTGAGCAATGGAGGTTGGAGAGGAGGAAGGCGGCAAAGCATCCCGATGAGATTGTATAAGTGTAATCTCCTTCAAGAGTGTCAGTTTGTGATGGATACTAGATGGTGGCAAGGGTGAAGGTATGTCTGGGTATGCGGAGTGCGCTAGAGAAGGGGGGTTACCTCGCGGAAGGTCTGACGTCAAGGCAAGAGGCGAGAGGGATGCCTCGCGAGAGGGCCAGCAACGGGGCATTGGAAAGTCGCACAGGCGGGCGCACAAACGCGGCGATTGAGTGCGGGGCTGCTGTGCGGGAATGTCACCAACTGGGGGCGAGGAGGTTGCCTTGCAGGAGAACCGGCGACTAGGGGCGCAGGGGGGCCGCGCGGGCATGCCAGCGATAGGGGCACGAGGGAGCCATGCGGGATGAGGACCACCAGCTGTCAGTCGTCACTCAAGGAGGCAGAGCGCTGAAGGGGGGGAGCGATGCTCAGGGCTACCAGGGCCGGTTGATGGGGGGTCGTCGGGAAAACCATAGAGCCGGAAGGCCACGAAGGGGGCAGCAGGCAGCGTCAGGCACGCCTGGGTGGAGCGCAGCAGATGGGGGGAAGAAAAAATATTATAAGGAGTCTCCTTTTGATACCATGTAGAATGATAAAGAGGTGAACTCAATACCCAAGATGCCTCCCTAAGAGAGACCTTGGTATCTATTTATAATAAAATATAAAAATGACAAAAGACTCACGTCTGATATGGAACGAACACTCCAACAATATTCTTTGAACATTTAAAGTAAATGTTATGTGTTTTGTGGACAAAAAGATATATAGATACAAAGCATCTATGAACATTTATGCCAAATGTTATGTGTGTTTTGACACATATTTATATATGTGTGTGTAAAGACCCTTAAACAAATCATTTAAGATGATCTTGTTTTAAATGGTTTCAATGAAAATATAGTATTCAATAAAGCTAATTGGCAACGTTTGATCCATGTAGCCGACCCATGCTTGTTTTTTGTTGTTATATATATTTATATATCTATAAATGTTTTTTGAACATGTATGGTAAATGTTTATATAAAGATATATATTTTTTTTTTTTGTCAACATTCATGGTAAATGATTTGTGTGTTTTGTGAAGGAGCACACATATATCTATAAATGCTACGTGAAGATTCATGGAAAATGTTCACAAAACATGTTCTGTGCTATGTTTTAACAGAACAGGTTCTGTGAACACCGCAAGAGGCATTTTCATCAAAAAAAACCATCGTTTCCCGGTTGGATCTAGCAGTAAATTGTGAACCTATCAGTAAATAGTTTGCTGAGAATGGACATACCGGTTTATTTCCCTTCACAATATAATAATTCAAACATATTTTTCTTATTTTTGGTTCCCAAACAAATCTTGAAAAACAATTCCAAAAACTGGTTAAAGAACATTAAAACAAATAAATATAGAATCAAATGAGACGATAGTTTTCTAAAAATTATAGCCGGTCATACCTGAAAGAAATGATCCTTCAATATTCTATACAGCTTCCCATGGAACGAGCATATGTTGAATCCATTTTCCATCTCATAAAATGAAGTGACAGCAGTTGCAACATACCTTTTCAAGGAAGAATAAATAACAATGTATTAAATCCTGGTCTTGAAAAAAAAAAACAAATGTCAGGTAATTGGGCTGCTCCATTTGGTTATTATGGAAAACATTTTGTAACACGTTTTAAAATGTATTTTTGAAAATTGAAAACAAAGAATGTTTTTCAAGACAAAATGCAACTTTAAATTCTCTCCCATTGAGATTTGTTTTATCCTCAAAGCGAGTCAACCCTCATTTCTAATCTTCCTTGGAGTATTTGGTGTTGAATCAAATTAAGAAATGGCTCTGTACTGATCTTATGCCTAGGAAACTGGACGAACGCCCTTTGACAGCTCATTCCAATGTTTTTTTGAAACTGTCTCTCACAGATTCCCTTCCCATACAACTAAACAGCAGAAATGCCTGTCATTTTCCAAGAATGTTACCCATGGGGAACCAACCAAACAAACCCTAATATTATCACACATTGGGTCATTATTCTCTCCCTCAAAGGTTGCCTGTCGAGAGTATGCCACTCGTGCCACGCCAACCCCAAATGAAACCCTAGATTTCTCCGTACAGATCAAAAAAAAAACTCAACATTACCTTCTGGTAGGATCCCACTCTATATATGTGGGCCATGAAATGCTCAGTTGTAGCCATGGTTTCAAGTTAATCCACAATGTAAAACTCCAACTGTACATTGAAACCTTTCAATCCAGCCAGTATAATGAATCGACCAGCAGAAGACCAGAAGAGAGCATTTGCCTGCTTTCCCTTTAGAGTAGTGAGCTTTGACACCCGAGCACTAAGCATTGAGTAAAAACTTATGTCAGGCCTCGGACTGTCACCATGAATAACTGCAAATCTATGGCTTCTTGGCTCCCATGCAAATGTAATGATCTTATCATTTTTATTCTCCAGCTCCAGAACCTCAATGGGAATATCCCTTTCTTTTATCCGAAAAAGCTCAAATCCAGTATATGTGCTTTTCAAATGTACTGGCAAAGCAATGGAGATTACTTGGCTGTTAATGAAACCTTTCAATCCAGCAGGTATAATGAATCGACCAGCAGGAGACCAAAAGAGAGCATTTGCCTGCTTTCCTTGAGTAGTGAGCTTCGACACCCGAGCACTACGCATTGAGTAAAAACTTATGTCAGGCCTCGGACTGTTACCATGAATAACTGCTTGGCTCCCATGCAAATGCAATGATCTTACCATTTTTATTCTCCAGCTCCAGAACCTCAATGGGAATATCCCTTTCTTTTATCGGAAAAAGCTCAAATCCAGTATATGTGCTTTTCAAATGTACTGGCAAAGCAATGGAAACTACTTGGCTGTTAATGAAACCTTTCAATCCAGCCGGTATAATGAATCGACCAGCAGGAGACCAGAAGAGAGCATTTGCCTGCTTTCCCTTTAGAGTAGTGAGCTTCGACACCCGAGCACTACGCCTAGTAAAAACTTATGTCAGGCCTCGGACTGTCACCATGAATAACTGCAAATCTATGGCCTCTTGGCTCCCATGCAAATGCAATGATCTTATCATTTTTATTCTCTAGCTCCAGAACCTCAATGGGAATATCCCTTTCTTTTATCCGAAAAAGCTCAAATCCAGTATATGTGTTTTTCTTAGTTTCTGTAAAACGGTCAACCTTAACAGCCAAGTAATCTCCATTGCTTTGTCTGTACATTTTGCACTCACTGACACTGAAAAGGTTTTTCTGTCTAAGCTCCTCCTTGCTTGGGATTTGAACGAGACTCACCTGCAAATAGTGTGATTCATTAACTAATCACAAATGCAAAAAAACAAAAAGGCAGACAAAACTGAAGATAAGAGGTCAAAGGGAGGAAAGACAATATACATCAAGCAAAGGAGCTCACCCTGGCAGGCTGATGGCCTCCACCAAGCTCGGGAACGAAGAGTGCAATAATGGGTTCAGTGGGTGGCCAACAAAAATCAATAACATTATCAATCTTTATGGATTTATTGTAGATCAGAGAAAAGGTCTCTGCTTCATAAACAGAGATAACATTCTTTCCAATTCTAGCAAACTATTGATCACTGCTTCCGCCGCCCCATCTAAAAAAATAGACAAGACAATATTGTTGGGTCGGAGAAAAAGCGGGAATGATGGCAAGAGGGGGGGGTGAATTGCCTTTTAAAAAATGATTAACAAATTAAAATCAAAGTGAAAGAATGCAGCGGAAATAAAGAGGCAATCACACAAAAAATTGATAACGGAGTTCGGCCAAAACCCGGCCTACGTCTCCGCTCCCAACTCAACCGTTGAGAGATTCCTACCGCTTGCTTTTCAATGGTTTTAGCAAGAAACCCACTAGGCTTTGAGGTAGCACTAGGACCTATTACAGCTTGCTTTTGTTGGTTTAGCAAGAACCCACTTGCTTTCAATGGAATAGCAAGAACCCACTAGCCTTTTTAACGGGTGAAGGCTAGCTCACCGGTGACACAAGCCTTTTAAAAGGAAAGGCTTGAAGAAACCTTTTCACACCTTAGTGGTGATGTGAAACCCAAAAGAAAGGGGGATGAGAAAAGGGATTGGGGTTTGTAGGCACAAACCCAATTTAAAGCTCAAAATAAATAAAACAATAAAAACCGTATTGTTGAGAAGCCTTGGGCGCCAAAGGTTGAATGGAGTTGAAGACGTGCACTCCCAAGCTTCTATGGTGGTGCTCCTTGGATGTGGAATTGGATTAGAGCAGTTGTGGTTCCCTTGGAGCAATCCGCCGGAGGTTTGCCAAATGAGGAGAATTGTGTTCGTTGGCTTCACAATGCTTAATTATGGTCCGGCAATTGTTCCGGGGCTTCAAGGTCCTTTATTTATAGAGGGGGAACCCTCATATGGCCGTTGGAGGCCTTTGGAGCCGTTGGAAAGGCTTTTGGAGCCGTTGGGAGGCAAGTGGAGCAGCCTGGTCAAAGCCCCAACGGCTAGTTTGACTGGGTCCACCGGCTGGCCGGTACAGTCCCACCGGCTGGCCGGTGTGTGCAAAAAGGCATAGAATTTCTGTCCAGGGGCCACCGGCTGACCGGTGCCAGAGCCACCGGCTGGCCGGTGGCAAGTCAGTAGCTGGCACTGTTAGGAGAGGGTTCCACCGGCTGGCCGGTGCTGAGGCCACCGGTTGGCCGATGGGGTGGCAGTAGCTTCCTCTTCTGTGCAGGTGACACCGGCTGACCGGTGCTGAGGCCACCGGCTGACCGGTGGTGAGGCAGTGGCTCTGCCTTCTGCCCAGGGTCCATCGGTCGACCGGTGGTGAAGCCACCGGTTGGCCGGTGGACTGAATTTCAGTCCAGATTGGCTTTTTGCCTTCTTGGCCTTCTTGGCCCAATTCCTTGGCCACCTGAAATGATTCCTATCATCCAAAAACACTTGAAAAAGGATTAGATAAATATGAGGGTGATTGTGATCATGAAAATCAAACCTCGAGGGGTTCGAGAGGTACAACAATCTCCCCATATTTTGATGATCACAATCACCAAAACAATTAATGTAAAATACTGAATTTGAAAGGAAATGTTAAGCATGTAGAAAAGGATTCTCCCCCAATCAATCAAGAAATTTCTCCCCCTTTGTGATTATCAAAATAGCGTGGGGCATAAAACTTGATTGAGGGAAATGTTTGAAAAACTAGATTTTTAAATCAATTGGAATTTTTGAAAATTAAATTTAAAAATTTGAATAACAGTTTGAATTGAAAGTTTTGAATCAAAAACCAATTGAATTTTGAAATTTGAAACCAAATGAAATTTTTGAAATTGAGAGTTTTGAATCAAAAATGAATTGAAAATTTAAATTGAAAAATGAATCGAAAATTTGATACCAAGAGTTGAAATTGAAGGTTTGAATTGAAAATTTTGAAATTGAAATCAAAAGGGCTTAAACGATCCTAATTCCCCCTAGATAAAAACAATAAATCACCGGGGAAAGGAAATAAATTTTGGCCCGGAGAGACTCGCAAGAAGGGATTTTTCAATCCACACTTGCCTTGTAGCGGGTCTTCTCCTATAGAATTCATCCGAATAGAAAATAGACTTGGGTTGGCCGTACCGGGCATTTTTGCAATCACACTCATAAATGAGGTGCCCGGGTTTTTTACAATAATTGCAAAATTTATAACTAGAGCTCCCCCTTACAAAAACAGTGGGTGCATGGGAGGAGGAAGCTTGGTTGGTGTAGCCAAGTCCATTGGTGGTTCTAGATACTCGTTGAGACCCTAAGAGTTTGGACAAATTTTGTTCACCTTGGGTGAACTTGGCTAGGGATTCTCTAAGGTCTTTGATGGTTGATTCCAAAGAATCAACATTTGGAAAATTTTGGATTTTAAGGGACAACTCTTCCTTCTCTTTGAGAAGTTGTTCTTTTTCGGAAGAGAGTTTTTTGAAATTCTTTTTCAAAGAAACAAATTTTGAAGAAAGCTCATGAAAACCATTTTCTAATTGATCTCTAGCATATTGAAGATCCTCATAAGAAAGATGATTTAAAGAATTTGAATTTGAAGAGCAAGAGGAGGAGGAGTCGGAAGATGTTACCTCATTACATGTCATTAGGCATTTTGTACCTTGGTCGCTTGAGGAGGAGGAGGAGGAGGATGATGAGGAGGTGTCACTCCATGTCGCCTTGAGGACCTTTTTCTTTCCTTTTTCCTTTTGCGTGGCCCGTTTTTTGTTGAGTGGGCAATCGGGCTTGTAATGGCCCTTTTCGCCGCACCCGTAGCATTTTACCTTGGACTCGGATTTTGCGGTGGGTTCTTGCTTTCGCGCCTTGCGAGATTTCTTCTTCTTCTTGTGCTTCTTCATAAATTTGTGCATTTGGCGGGCGAGATTCTCCATTTCCGAGTCGCCGCTTGAAGATGAAGAAGATGAAGATGATGAGGAGGAGGAGGAGCTTACTTCTTTTTGTACCTTGAGGGCGATGTTCTTTGGGGTCTTGATTGGTGTGCCCTCCTTTTGAGCTTGCCTCCTCATCGTGATCTCATAAGTCATGAGAGATCCGATGAGCTCCTCTACCGGCATATTTTTGACGTCCTTAGCCTCTTGGATCGCCGTCACCTTTGGTGCCCATGAGCTCGGAAGGACCCATAAGATCTTCTTGACCATCGTCTCGGCTGAAACATCATCACCAAGAGATTTCCTTCCATTGCAAATGTCAGTGAAGCGTGTAAACATATCGGTAATAGATTCGGAAGGATGCATGGAAAAGCTTTCAAAATCTTGCCTATACATGTCTAACCGAGTATCCTTAACTTTGTTAGTGCCCTCATGGGTCACTTCCAATAGTTTCCAAATTTCATGAGATGAGGTGCAAGTGGAAACTCGGTTGAACTCATTTCGGTCAAGGCCGCAATGTAGAGCGTTCATGGCTTTGCCATCAAGCTCAAAGTTTCTAATATCGGCGGGGGTCCATTTGGATTCGTCGGGGGTAGACAAAGTATAACCTTGCATGACAATTTTGTAAATAGGATAACTCACCTATGTCTCAAGCTTTTTAAAGGAAAAGCTTGTGAACCTCTTTTCACACCTTAGTGGTGATGTGAAACCCAAAAGAAAGGGGGATGAGAAAAGGGTTTGGGGTTTGTAGGCACAAACCCAATTTAAAGCTCAAAATAAATAAAACAATAAAAACCGTATTGTTGAGAAGCCTTGGGCGCCAAAGGTTGAATGGAGTTGAAGACGTGCACTCCCAAGCTTCTATGGTGGTGCTCCTTGGATGTGGAATTGGATTAGAGCAGTTGTGGTTCCCTTGGAGCAATCCGCCGGAGGTTTGCCAAATGAGGAGAATTGTGTTCGTTGGCTTCACAATGCTTAATTATGGTCCGGCAATTGTTCCGGGGCTTCAAGGTCCTTTATTTATAGAGGGGGAACCCTCATATGGCCGTTGGAGGCCTTTGGAGCCGTTGGAAAGGCTTTTGGAGCCGTTGGGAGGCAAGTGGAGCAGCCTGGTCAAAGCCCCAACGGCTAGTTTGACCGGGTCCACCGGCTGGCCGGTACAGTCCCACCGGCTGGCCGGTGTGTGCAAAAAGGCATAGAATTTCTGTCCAGGGGCCACCGGCTGACCGGTGCCAGAGCCACCGGCTGGCCGGTGGCAAGTCAGTAGCTGGCACTGTTAGGAGAGGGTTCCACCGGCTGGCCGGTGCTGAGGCCACCGGTTGGCCGGTGGGGAGGCAGTAGCTTCCTCTTCTGTGCAGGTGACACCGGCTGACCGGTGCTGAGGCCACCGGCTGACCGGTGGTGAGGCAGTGGCTCTGCCTTCTGCCCAGGGTCCATCGGTCGACCGGTGGTGAAGCCACCGGTTGGCCGGTGGACTGAATTTCAGTCCAGACTGGCTTTTTGCCTTCTTGGCCTTCTTGGCCCAATTCCTTGGCCACCTGAAATGATTCCTATCATCCAAAAACACTTGAAAAAGGATTAGATAAATATGAGGGTGATTGTGATCATGAAAATCAAACCTCGAGGGGTTCGAGAGGTACAACAAATATTAGTTGAGGCTGAGTTTGACAGCACTTGCTGAAAAGTGTACGTGTCAGCTGTCCACTTATGATCAGTGATTTGAAAAAATAAATGGTGTTTGTTCCGTTTCTAAAACTGCTTATGCTTAAATTTCCAAGGAAAGCCACTTACTAAGTGGAGGAAAAGAATAATTTCAATAAGCAATCTGGAAATACTTAGTGTTATAAACAGTTTTCAGTAAGTGTTCTCAAACAGGGCCTAAGGAACAACCTCAAGACACATAATCCATGAGTAACAGAAGGGTTGCCTGAAAATTGGCCAAGAAATCCCTGCAACGCTTCATGTGCCTCCACTGGAAAAATCATCTGCACTTCCCTTGAAGTCTCACATCACTTGCCTAGTCCTCACATCGAAAATATTAAGAAAAACCCTCTAAAATATTTTTTCATCTCTGAAATGGCTCTTCAACAACAATAACCAAATGCAGAAATAACGGCTTAAGAAAGAATCGCACATGGGTATCACGAGGATTACTTGGTTTGTGGCTGCTGAAGGTAACCAGGAATTTCTCTGTGGGTCAGAAGTCAATCATTTTCACCTAATTACATAAAATAAAATTTTAACACAGAAACAGAATCCACGTGGCAGGTTAAATCGGAGGTAAAAATTAACCTGAGGATGGGCATAACGCATCAAGCGGTTAAAAGAAGTGGCACCTCCGCATATTGCAGCACCCTGCCTGTGAACAGTATCCAGTTATGATCCAAGTGGGGACCGCTGAACAAAACTTTCAGTCCAGAACTGCAACAAGTAGGCATTATAAATCAGGACATCAAACACCTACCACTAAGACAAAAACAAACTTGCACTCATAAGGACTAAAAGCCCAAAAGCAAAAAAAAAAAATGTCTTACGGGGGTTTGTAAACAGGTTCTGGCTTCAACTGCCTAGCATCATTCCACAAAACTTCTGTTTCAGAACAAGTGCAGATTACAAACTGATCACGAGCCTTTTTGCATCAGTATTCCAATGCTGGATATTTTCTTGTGATGATGCACATGGAAAATATATCTAAATAACTTGAACATGTAGAGGCAAAATAAACAAAAAAAAACTCACGAAATTACTAAATTAAGTTACGAGTAAAATGATAAAGAAACAAATTTGTTCTCTGTGTTGAGCCAACCAAAGCATGTTTGTGTGGCAATTCATGGTGAATTGAATAATAAAATAGCATGGCAAGATGCATAATACGGTATGGAAGTGAAAAGATAATCATGAACACAAATAAGCAAGTCAAAACACCTGTCATTTGGATTTGATTGCATTTGGAATTTAACTACCTAGGGCCCATTTGCTTGGTTTTTTTTTTTGTAAAAGAATGAATAGTGGTGATAAAAAAAGCTGGTTTAAGTTCTTTTTTTCTTTTAAAAATTCAGAATCTAGAAGAAGTAAAGATTTTGGATTTCTTTTAAAGCAATTCTAACTAGTTTTTTGAAAACAGAATTTAAGATTGAAGGAAAAAGCAAACACAAAAGCACATTTTATGATTATAAACACAAAATGAATTATTCTTTCTATAAAATCTTTAAATATAAAATCATTTTTATATGAAACAAATGGGTTTTCCATCTTTAGCAGAATATTTATGAATAGGCCTCATAAGTTAGACCACACAACTTGCCAATATTTTCCATGCAACAAAAAAAGAAACACAAGTCCCACCAGCCACCAAATACAGCTTTCTAGCAGTAGAGGCTTGAATCGATATGCAGGCATCTGAGCATGTTTACTGAAACCTAACAACTATCAGTGCATATCACAATGACTAACAAGGAACCTGATGCAACAAGGGCAGCCTGCTCAAAAGCTCAAGACTCCTTGAAAGTGAAGCCACGGTCTATGTTACCATAATATGATAGAAAGTTACAACAACTCAAACCAGAATGCAACAAGGTCAGTTGAGCATATTTATAAGATGAAAAAAATTGAAAACTGAAGCTAACTTCATTTTTTAAATTATTTAAGTTGCGTAATGGGTATGCTCCGATGGTATATATTACATTCAGTGAAAAAATCAAATACTTGTTCCAAATCACCGAGAACATTTTTCAGGATCCGCTCTTCAACGCATTTGAGCACGGACACCAACACGAAATAAACCTGAAAAATCTAATGTTCTATTGCTTTCAACTTTATCCTAGTCCAAAGTGCTCCTCTATATTCCTTTTTCCCAGTGTTATGCCTTGCCTTCATGCAACAAGAAATATAAGCAACACCATTAAAAAAAATTAAAAAAAAATAATTCCAAAAGCATTAAAATAATAGTATAAAAAACAGATAGATTGAGGATAAGCAAAACTGTTCCCCCAGGAACATATGGCTTGGTTTCTGGAGGGGCCCATTAATCTGAAACTTTCATAAACTTCTCATAATCATTAAACATGTTCACTGGACATATATTTCTCCGTTTTAATTTTCTCTACTAAAACATACACAAATGCGTATGAAGGTGCGTACATACGTGTGTATTTGAAGTCTCTAACCTTTTTTGTTGTTTCTATTTTAATTGGTTGCACCAAATTCACGTTAATATTTCATAACTATTACTGAAAATGTATTCTTTAATTTAATATATATTAATTCTTATTCTTGGTTGTCATTATAGGAATCCGAACTCGCCAAGGAGGTGGCACAATCTTACAAACTGGATCGATCACATATATTTGATGTGAACATGTTTGATTTTTTATCGATCCAGTTTGTAAAAATGTATCAGCTCCTTGGCAAGTTCGGTTTCCTACCAAGAAAAAAAATATATATATTAAATTAAATAATCCATTTCCAGTAATAGTCATGGAACATCAATGTGAATTTGGTAACCAATTAAAATAGAAACAAAAAAAAACTAAAGGCTTCAAATACAAATGTACGTGCACACCTCCACACGTGTATGTGTGTGTTTTAGTAGAAAAAATTAAAGCACGTAAATATTTGTGCAGTGTTGAACTCGATAAAGCAGTAAACTAGGGTTTTTGAGTGTCCGGATCAACAGGCATCCAGAGACCATCATCCTTTATCACCCCGATTTGATTATATGTCTTACTAATAAACCCTTCAAGTTTCTCAAATTTCTCTCGAGGAACGACCGGAAGAATATCAACAACAGTAATGTTGCCGAATCCAGAGTCAGATTCTAACTCATCCCCTTGATACAAATCTTTATTATCGCTAAAAATAAATCAATCGAATTCAGGATCACTTTCCTGATTGTAAACAACGGTGAAGTATTAAACTTTCATGAGACCAGATGTATGGGTTTCCCACCTAATGATGCCAAAATTTTCTTCTGGAGGAAGACGAACAGAGCTTAGATCGATTTACGAAGGATCGATTTGGAGCCTTGAGGAAATTTCTTTGATTTCCTCCATAGAAATCACCGGGGATATTTAGGATATATGCCCGGAGAAGGCGGGGAGTCGGCGTCGGCAGTGACGAGTTTCGAGAAGGCTTTCAATGTCCCCGTCCCAGCGCCCCGAACAGTCTTCACACCCTTCATGCTTGTTCTCTCTCATCTTTATTTTTTTATCCTTCGGTCATTTTGAATTTTAATTTATATATATATATATAAATATATACATACTTCACGGAAATTAGGGGAGGATTTTTTATTATTATTAAAATGGGTTTCCCATTTTCTTTATTTAGAAAATGGGCTGTCTAGCGCCACTTCAAATGGCGCTATACAAATTGGTGGGACAGCGCCACGGCTAACCCTTTCCGCTCCCCCAACCCCAACCCACATATATATATATAATATTTATAATAAATTTATTTATTATAATTAATATAATTACTAAAATAAATACAATAAATATATAATTATTATATTTATTATAATCATATAATTATTATAATTAGAATTATATAATTATAATAAATTTATAATTATAAATATCATAATTATAATAAGTATATTATTATGATAAATATATAATAATAATAACTATATAAATATAATAATTATAAAATTATAATAATTATATAATTATAAATACAATAAATACAAAAATAGAATAATTATATAATTGTAATGGATATTTAATTATAATAAATATTTGATTATAATAAATGTATAATAAAAATGAAATTACAATAATTTATATAATTATAAATATAACAAATCCATAATTATAATTAATATATAATTATAATAAATATCTAATTATAAATATATAAAAATAATAATGTAATAAATATATAATTATAAATATAATAATTATATGATTACAATAAATATTTAATTAAAATAAATTTATAATAAAATGAATATATGAATATAATAAACATGAAATTACAATAATTTATATAATTATAAATATAAAAAATCCATAATTATAATTAATATATAATTATAATAAATATCTATTTATTATAAATATAATAATATAATAAATATATAATTATAAATATAATAATTATATAATTATAACAAATATGTAATTACAATAATTGGATAAGATTTAATAAGGTTTATTTATATAAAGATAAATAATTTTAATAATGTTTTTTTAAATATAAATTTATAAATTTTAAATATAAGGTTTATTTATATATAATTATTTATAAATTTATATATAATTATTTAAATACATAAATTAACCGTATTAAATTTATTTATAAATATATATATATATATATAAACATTATTAAAATTGTTTATATTTATTATATTTATTATAATATATTATAATTATGTATTTATTATAATATTATAATTATGTATTAAATTTATAATTATGTATTATAATACATAAATAAACCATATTAAATTTATTTATAAATTATTTATAAAAAAATTATTTAAAATTATTATTTTTATTTTTTGTTTTGTGTTGTTTATATATAATTTTTTTTAATTTAATTTTTTTTATGATTTGTTTTGTTTAAAAATTTTGTTTTGTTTTGTTTTGTTTAGATATATAATTTTTATTTGTTTGTTTTGTTTTGTTTTGTTTTTATTTAAAATTGTAAATTTTTTTTGTTTTGTTCTGTTTATATATATATAAACAAAATTTTCATTTATATTGTTTTTTGGTTCTCTTTTTCCTGCACAGTACATTTTGCGTTTCCGATGTGAGATTCTGTTTCAAGTACGCGACTTTGAAAGATTATAAAACGTAAACTATAATACCAATATAAATGAAACTTTAAACACTGATTTAACATATAAGAAATAGTTGAAAACAAAAAGAACTTTCTAAAAAATGTTGATGAAAAATAATTTATAATCTTTCAAAACCGTCTACTTGAAACTTAAAAATGTTTCAAGTACGCAACTTTGAAAGACTATAAAACGTTAACTATAAAACCAATATAAATGAACTTTAAACACTGATTAAACATATAAGAAATAGTTGAATACAAAAAGAACTTTCTAAAAAATGTTGATGAAAATTAATTTATAATCTTTCAAAACCGCCTACTTGAAACTTAAAAATGTTTCAAGTACGTGAATTTGAAAGACTATAAAACATAAACTATAAGACCAATATAAATGAAACTTTAAACATTGATTAAACATATAAGAAAGAGTTGAAAACAAAATCAAATTAATAAAAAATGTTGATAATAAATAATTTATAAGCTTTCAAAACCACCTAGTTGAAACTTAAAAATGTTTCAAGTACGCGACTTTGAAAGACTATAAACGTAAACTATAAGACCAATATAAATGAAACTTGAAACATTGATTAAACATATACGAAATACTCGAAAACAAAAATAATTTCATTAAAATGATGACCAAAATTAATTTATAAGCTTTCAAAATCGTCTACTTGAAACTTAAAAATGTTTCAAGTACGCGACTTTGAAAGACTATAAAACGTAAACTGGATATGAAGAAAGGTCGAAGCCGCCTTTCGTTAAGGGCATCCTTGTCACACGGGTTTTCTGAAATTTTGATATACAATTTACTGCAAGAAAGGCTAGAAGATTCACATAAACACACCATATTTGGACCTTCTGGCTTTTCTTGCAGTGAATTGGATATCAAAATTTATACTGGATATGAAGAAAGGTTGAAGCCGCCTTTCGTTTTGGGGGGAACACTACCACAACTTCCTACATCCAGCTTAACCGTTCAATTCAGTTTCATTAAATTTGGACAACCCCTCATTTTTACTGAAATATCACTCACATATCCAGATTAACCCTCCAATTCTGACGCCTCTGGGTTCAGACCATTCAACGGAGGAGAGGCGGCCATGGTAAACCACTGAGTGAGAGTTTCCTTCACTCTCACTCGGAGGTTTACCATGGACGCCTCTCCTCCATTGAATGGTCTGAACCCAGAGGCGTCAGAATTGGGGGGGTTAATCTGGATATGTGAGTGATATTTTGGTAAAAATGAGGGGATCTCCAGATTTAATGAAACTGAATTGAACGATTAAGCTGGATGTAGGAAGTTGTGGTGGTGTTCCCCCCAAAACAAAAGGTGGCTTCGACCTTTCTTCATATCCAGTATAAATTTTGATATCCAATTCACTGCAAGAAAGGTCAGAAGGTCCAAACATGGTGTGTTTATGTGGACCTTCTAGTCTTTCTTGCAGTGAATTGGATATCAAAATTTCAGAAAACCCGTGTGACATGGATGCCCTTAACGAAAGGTGGCTTCGACCTTTCTTCATATCCAGTTTATGTTTTATAGTCTTTCAAAGTCGAATACTTGAAACATTTTTAAGTTTCAAATAGGCAGTTTTGAAAGCTTATAAATTAATTTTGGTTATCATTTTTAATGAAATTCTTTTTGTTTTTGAGTATTTCTTATATGTTTAATCAATGTTTCAAGTTTCATTTATATTATTTTGTATATACTATACATTTTATTTTCTAATTATTTGTCTAAATAACAATCGTTTATCTAAATAAATAGGGTTTTTAACATATATATCATGGCATCTGAATAAATCCACGTCGATGCCCCCCCCCCCGGGACCACAACGTGGCGTCTGAATCTCACGTCCTCCCCGCATCCGACGTATGCATCGCTCTGGTGTCCTAGCAGCGAGATCCTCCGCTTCTGGTGCATCTGGTGCATCTGGTGCCTCCTCATGATGTTGTGTAGAGGGCTGAACAAAATCATGCGTGGATGACGACCCAAAATCATACGTGGATGACGGCCCAAAATCATGCATGGAGCCATATGGTCCTAAGGCTCCTAAAAATGGTAGAAATGGCATACTGAAGAAGTCCTCGCCGGGAGGAGAGGGGACCGCCACAAGCTGTGTCACCTGATCCAGCTCATAGTCCATAGTAGTCATCAGAGATGACAGATGTGGTCTATAAACGTCTCCCTGCTGTGCAAGCTCATCAATAAGCTGGGCAAGATCATCTCTATGTGGTGTTGTCACATCTGCAGGAGGCACTCTCGGATGTCTATCTCACCACCTCTGCCCCTCCCGAGGTACTCGTCTTCATCTCCCAGCTGGCGATGGTGGTGGCAGTGCATCGTCATTAGCCGTCATAACAGGGACATCATCACCCTCAGGAGCTCCAGCTGGAGGAAATGGATCAGGATATACCTGTGGCTCCTCGTCATAAAAATTGTCCCGTATCATCCGGAGATGGTCGTAGAGATCCAACACATCTTGATGAACTATGTCTCGTCTAATATATGCTTCCTCCTGAGGATGTGTGATATGTGAAAGATGATCAATGTTGTCTGCTTGCAAATGGAATGACATTCAAATTAATACCACAAAAGAGTTAAACAAATATAATATACCTTAATAAACATACAATCTGCTGAATTTCAATCCCCTGACGTGTAAGATGCATGATGGTATGACGTCGATACCAGTCTGCATAACCCCCTTGGGAAGATAACTGATACTGTATTTTGGGATATCCATATTGAGAAATACCATACCGGGCACGCGCGTCCCACAACTCAATATGAGATGTATGAAACTATCGCTAGTTCATCGACTGTCTACCTATAAGTACAATCGAATGCAACCCATCAGGCTGTCTTGGTGCCATCGGGATATGCTGTATATAACTGAACTGGCGCATGACCCGGTCTGGCCGGTGTCACTCAATGATATGGAAGTGGATGAGTGACACCACTACAGCATGATCTCCGATCATAGCTGTGCAGTACGGTGGAAGTGACGTATAGACATAACTTATATATGGAGTCCATGAAACCTGAAATGTAAACTCAAAAAGTAAGTGACATATTAGAAAGATAATGTTAGTAAGATTACATTGAAATAACTTAAAATAGTGATAACAAAACATACTGTTCTATAAAAAAGTATCGCTTGACTTACATCAGCTGGCACTAATGCATCAAATATCTGTCGAAATCTATGCACGCTATGTCTCGGTGTGTGTGCATGCTTCTGAGACTAACTCCACCTGGTTACAAAAGAGTAATATACAGTAAGTTTATAAAAAACAAAAACAAAATTACTAAATAAATGAAATTAATGAAGTAAACATACCATCGTTCCTGAGGACAATCCTGAAATAGCTCTACTGCGAGTGGTGCGATAGCTCGAGGAGCGATGTGTGGAAAACTCTCCCAAGCCCACATTTGTTCTAAAGCCATACAACCTGCAATCTGCTGTGCATCTTCCTGACAACTGGTATAAAGATATATGTACAGATGTGCTAATACAATGGATCCCCAACTGTATATAGCTATCTGATCAAGATCCTCAAGTAATGGGAGGTACATCATGTGTACCAAAAGGGTGGAGTAGTCGACGCATAACATGCCTCCAAGCAATCGCAAAATATATGCATGTGTGTACCTAATAAGCGTCTCATCGTCTGCGTCATCAGGAATGACAGTGAAATGATCATCAAGCCCTGTCATGAACAATCACGAACCCACAAGGACACCTCGTACGCCAACGACATCAATGCCTAATAGTCGTTGTATGATGGCAACCCAGTTGCCACTAGTGGCACCCATAACTACCTGTCCATGGATAGACAAACCAAGCATGTAGGCGACGTCCTCTAAAGTAATGGTCATCTCCCCCTTCGAGAGATGAAAAGTGTGTGTCTCTGGCCACCATCTCTCAACTAATGTCGCAATCAAATGATGGTCAATAGTCTTGAAATCACACATAGTGACTCCATAAAATACCGCATGTCTAAGGTATGGACAAATATCTACTGGGGGAACATCATGATGATAATGATGTGCTCTCTGAACAGCAAGCTGTCGAACAGGTCGTCACTCCAACACAAGATGTGACACATGCATCTCCTGGCCAGATAATAGTGGCTGCTCCATCTAAATGTACAAATAGTAAAACATTAATTTCATGTTAAACATCACATTTATCATTTAAGGTATGAAATTTATCATGTAATGTATGAAAGAAGTGTGTAATGAGTTAAATAAAGTAATTTAGGGGTGAGTTAGTAACCTATCAACAAGTTGATGTCAGACATAAGTCAGTTTCAATTCCCTAAAACCCACCTTTTTTAACAAGGATTAAGGCATCAAATTAATATTTTCTCCCAAATCACCAAAACATTTCATTTTCTCACTTGCTCCTATTCGGTGTTAAATAAAAAAAGTTACAGGGTGCTTAAAATTCAGTGGTAACTTCATTAAAAGAACGACACTACACTCATTAAGATTGATGGTATCTAATTTCTTCCAATATTCATTATTATCTAAAAACCTCTTGATAAATTTGGAATATGATGAAATTTTATCCAAGGCTTGCAAAACCAATATATCAATGCTAAAGGTTTTAATCTTTTTCAAGAATATCAATTATTTAGGTTCATCACTCTATTTAACACTTTTGAAGAAAAAGATGAGAGGGGCATAATGTTTGAAATAGTTTGATTACTCAGCTTCTCCTTAAATATAGCTTTGTCATGATTTCTTTACTTGTCATTTTCTAAGCTAATAGTCACAGATTCTATTATATCCTCAATTTATTCTTCACTAGTATTCACTATAGATGATTCTCAGATTCTATTAAATCATCAATCTTGCATTTTCTATATTTTAAAATTTCTTGTTATTTTTCTAAAACAACAACCACTTATTTAAATGTTGATGATATATATTCATTGTGAATGCTTTCAAAACTCATCGATGGAAAAATATTGATTACACGTACAATGTGTTTATAGTAACTGATGGAGTACAAAAATTATTTTAACCATTAGATGATTTCCCTATGTGTCTAGGGCAACGTGTCTTCGTATGACCCTCCTGGCAACATATACTGCACTTTCGTCCAGGTGCCTGTTCACTAGGTCAATCCATCTCATTCCGAATATGAGTCGAATTTGGCCTCCCTTTAAGTTAAAGTCAACTGTTGTTAGGTAGAAGCGTGGGTGTGTCATTATAGAGCCAAAAATTATGATATTCTCTGATTAGCATCCACGGAGTATTATAGCAGGAGTTGATACTGTCGATTCGATAAACTGGATCAACAAACTACTCCCAAGATACGTGTACGTAACCATAGGCTACAATCACATGGCCACAAGGATATCTCAATGCTTGAAACTTTCCACATTCACAGTAACACTTCTCCAATAAAACAACTCAGATACGACCACTGCTACAAGACACATCATCACCGGGATCAGCGACCTCAAATCATTGCTCTGGACGATTAAATGCTATGACACGATAAGTTGCAGCTTCCTGAAGAATTGTATCTAAATCACACTGGAAATGGTGTACATAGTGCATCCCTTTGTTCAATCAATCTTCAGCTTGCTTTCCCTATTCCAGAAAATACTTGACACTGCGATAGAGGGTCTCTTGTACCAAACTGATAATTTATATTTAAGTCATTATACTAATAGTATATTATAATTTTGATTTTCTGAGCAACATATAATCAAATATTCATATTTACCTGTGATTGGTAATTTTCGAACTCCCTTGAAAACTCCATTTATGCATTCTATGATGTTGGTCGTCATATGACCATATCTCCTCCCATCATCATATGCCAACGACCATTTCTGTTTTAGAATTTTCATCATGTAATCATAAACTTCCAGATTAAATCTATGAATATCTTGAAGACACTCCTCCATTATTTATTGTTGAGGATCGTATGCTATCATACAAGAAATAATCTGAACAGATATGATCATAACTAGGACATGAATTTTTAATAGGAAAAAGGATATTCATACCAATTTTTAAGATTGCTTTCTTCATTGACTCATTCTTGATTCTATTTTGTAAATTTCTAGCAATGTGTCAAATACAGTATCGATGACGGGTATAGGGAGGTCTCCATGAAAGTCCCTCAGATTGTACTGCCTCCTTGATTGCACGGTGACGATCTGAGATAAGTCAAATCCCTTCCGCACCCGTAACAAACTCTCGAAGACATGCCAAAAACAAACTCTATGATGAGAAGTTCTCTTTATCCACAATTGAAAATGCCAAAAATAGAGGTGATTGATTTCCACCTTGTGTGGAAGCAATCAATAAAGTTCTTTTATACTTTCCATACAAAAATGTGCTATATATTTGTATAAACTGCTTGCAATGTCTAAAAGCCACCACACATGGTAAAAATTTCCAAAACAGTCTATCAAAAACAACCATTGACTGATCAACTTGGTTGTATTGGTTAATATATTCAGTAGTATGTGACCAATATATTACTTGATTATTGTGGCATAAAACCTCTAAAATTTGTGGTAAAACTCGATAAGAGTCGTCCCAATAATCGTACACTTTCCCAATAGCCTTTTGTCTTGCTGCCCATGCCTTCCAATAAGAGATCTGATACCCAAAAAGTTGTTTGATTCACTCCATCACTAGAACAACAGGAATATATTGACATGCTCTAATCATTTCAACAATAACTGTTGAAACAAATTCAACATATAATGAAGAGTGTTCCTGTGACAAGCTTGGGTTCACATATGTGTGTGGAGTAAATCTTTTGATGAGCTAGCTATGAAAAGTGTTATCAATTATAGCTCGCAGACGCATTTGACAGTTCGAATTGTATTTTTCACAACGGATCAAATAATAAGACCTTTTTGACTCTTCTACAACATAAGAGTAATGTCTTTCAATGTGATATTGTTTTATCACATTTTTAATTTCATATTTACTATCAAACTCTCTCCCAATATATAGAACGCCTTTATCTGACACTCGATCTGTGCCCCCAATGATTCTTGGAAATTTTGAAGTAGGAGTAATAACTGACCAATCGAATTCTGGAAAGCGATCCATGCCTTTCATCGACCATGAACTCAATGGTGGGGGATGGTTCAATGGTTGGTTAAACCTCACATTGGTGGTCACTGACTATTCTTCCGCATGTGCTTCCTCTTCATCTTCAGCTTCCTCTTCATCTTCTTCTTCTAAATTGTCATCATCCTCAAAATCATCGACCAACGCATCTACAGTATGTGGGGGACTATCCACTGAAATTGTAGCCAAGGGAAATGACGGTACCATTGCTGATGAAACTTCTTGATGTGTTCTAACAGGAGCATATGACATAGTGATGACCCAACTTCCAATGTCGATGGAACCTCCATTATAGCTATGGTCATATACAACTCCATCATTTGATTGGCAGGTAGAAACTTAACCAATGACAGTACGTATTCCCTTTCTTCATCATTAGTTATTGGATATGACACATTCCAAAACCTATCAACATATTGTAGATTCTTGTATGTGATAGATTTTATCGCTTGGTTGCTTATCAGTTTTAAATTTTGATGAATTTTCCTTTGAAGAGTTCCCAAATTTGTACAGCCTCTAAGAATTACAACAGCTTCTGGTTGTATACTATAACTACATCCTTGTTCTATCTCAATTATTTTTCCGTTGCAATAAATATAAGCAATCATCTTTTTTATCTAAAATAAACCCTCGTTATTAATCACATATGATCAAATAATCAATTTATGTCTGCATGCTTCTAGAATTTATGTTGTAATCCTAGTCCCTCCACCAAATCAATATGTTCAAACCATATTGATGTGTAACTCTCTTTACACAACCCACAAGTTTGTGTTATTTACCCAAAAATAGTAATTCAAACATATTCATACATATCCACATGCATCATATGCATGAGGTACATGAACACGTCATGTAAAAACACAAAGTTATATGAAATTAAAAAACTCAACATGAATAAGCCTGGAGCGACAGATATCCAACCCCATTCACTTTCCTAGACAAGGAAAGCCTCTAGGAAAGTAGGTGGCTAACCCAAAGCCCCTCTATCCAGGGATACTTTACTCAAGCAAGCATTTTAGTTCATGACAACTATAACACTTAATATGCAAAAAATATATTCAACTACTAAATTCAAGTTCATAACTTCAATTAAAAACTGAGTTCAAGGTAGATGACAAACTAAATTCATTATCATACTTAGAATGTAATGAAAAAATATATTATATAAACAATTCATAATATAACTACTTCACTAATTACTGTAACTACATCGCTAATTACTGTAACTACTTCACTAAATACTGTAACTACTTCGCTAAAAACTGTAAATATTTCGCTAAAAACTGTAACTACTTCACTAATTACTGTAACTAATTAGCTAATTACTATAACTACTTAGCTAATTACTGTAACTACTTCTCCAATTAATGTAACTATTTCGCTAATTACTGTAACTACTTCGCTAATTAGACTTTATTAATTACATAATTAGACTTCATTAAGTACCTAATTAGACTTCATTAACTACCTAATTAGACTTCATTAACTACCTAATTAGACTTCACTAACTACCTAATTACATTTAATTAACTACCTAATTAGAATTACTTAACTTAATTAATTACTTAATTAGATTTAATTAACTACCTAATTAGATTACCTAATGAGATTTAATTAATTAACTTAACTAATTTGAATAGATTAACTACATAATTTGAATTAATTAACTAACTAATTACAATTAATTAAGTAACTAATTATAATTAATTAAGTAACTAATTATAATTAATTAAGTAACTAATTACAATTAATTAACTACCTAGTTTGACTTAATTAACTTCACTAATTTGAATTAATTAAGTACTAATTACAATTAATTAACTACGTAATTTGAATTGATTAATTAACTAATTTGAATTGATTAATTAAATAATTACAATTAATTAACTAATTACAATTAATTAACTAATTACAATTAATTAACTAATTACAATTAATTAACTAATTACAATTAATTAACTAATTAAAATTAATTAACTAATTAGAATTAATTAATTAACTAATTAGAATTAATTAATTAACTGATTAGAATTAATTAATTAACTGATTATAATTAATTAATTAACTAATTATAATTAATTAATTAACTAATTAGAATTACTTACTTAACTAATTTGAATTAATTACTAAACTAATTTGAATTAATTACTTAACTAAGTTGAATTAATTAACTCCACTAATTACAATTAATTAACTACCTAATTTTAATTAATTAACTTCACTAATTTGAATTGATTAATTAACTAATTAAAATTAATTAACTAATTACAAACTAATTAGAATTAATTACTTAACTAATTATAATTAATTAAGTAACTGATTAGAAATAATTATTTAACTGATTAGAATTAATTAATTAACTGATTAGAATTAATTAATTAACTAATTAGAATTACTTAATTAACTAATTTGAATTAATTAAGTAACTAATTACAATTAATTAACTACCTAATTTAGATTAATTAACTTAACTAATTTGAATTGATTAATTAACTAATTACAATTAATTAACTAATTACAATTAATTAACTAATTACAATTAATTAACTAATTACAATTAATTAACTAATTACAATTATTAACTTAACTAATTAGAATTGATTAATTAACCAATTAGAATTGATTAATTAACCAATTAGAATTCACTAATTAACTAATTAGATTTAATTAATTAACTAATTATAATTACTTACTTAACTAATTAGAATTAATTAGTTAACTAATTAGAATTAATTTCTTAACTAATTTGAATTAATAAAGTAACTAATTAAAATTAATAAACTACCTAATTTGAATTAATTAACTTAACTAATTTGAATTGATTAATTAACTAATTTGAATTGATCAATTAACTAATTTGAATTGATTAATTAAATAATTACAATTAATTAACTAATTACAATTAATTAACTACCTAATTAGAATTAATTATTTAACTAATTAGAATTGATTAATTATCTAATTACAATTAATTAACTAACTAATTAGAATTACTAACTTAACTAATTAGAATTGATTAGTTAACTAATTACAATTATTTAGTTAACTAAATACAATTAATTAAGTAACTAATTACAATTAATTAACTACTTAATTTGAATCAATTAACTTCACTACTTTGAATTAACTAATTAACTAATTACAATTAATTAACTAATTAAAATACATTAATTAACTAATTAGAATTAATTAACTAACTAATTAAATTAACTAAACAATTAAATAAACAATTGAAAATATTACATAAATGTAAATGAAAAGTTACCTCAAATTTGCGGGAAGGTAGCTATGTGGCGGCTACACAACCGGAAAGTGGAACTTCAATGTTAGAGAGGAAAAAAATAGAGAGAAAGGGAAGGATGAATTGGGAAGGAGGGAGAGAGATTGGGAATAGGAGAGAGTAGAAGGAGTGTGTGGGGATGGGTATTTATAGGTGGGGAAGGAGATCAGCACCACTTGAAGTGGTACTGATACCTAATTTGGTGAAATCGGCTTAGCGTCACTTCAAGTGGTGATAATGGAAAAAATCGCCATAGCACCACTTCATGTGGTGCTAGACAGACCCATTTTCTAAATTAAGAAAATGGGGAACCCATTTTAATAATAATAATAATAACCCTCCCCTAAATTAACCTACATACTTCCATCACGGTAGTCTCTCACGCGCAGTTGAGAGCGTTCTTCCTAGGATTTCCTAGGTTCAGGTGAGCTACAGCGGCGGCTTCATCCAAGTGACTGTCTGAGTTCTATTCCCTGTAGGGGTCCTTGCTCGGATCTGTAATAGAGAGAATCGGTTCTGCACGGCTGTTTCCTTTAGGATCTCCTATATTCACCGACATCCTATGTTAGACTGGTGTTCTTCTGATTTCTTTGGGGATTTTTGAGTCCCCTGATATCGACTGTCATTTGACGATTTGAGATTTGTTTGAATCTTCGAGGGCTTGTGATGGACCCGCGACAGTTCCAACCTAAGAGTTATGTGTTGTCACAACTTCAACCATGAGTTCTGGTCCTGAACGCTTCATATCTTCAACCAGTGATGGATTTGGTTGCATTTGTTGTTTTCAGATTGGAAACCTGTGGCAGTTTTCAATCTTCGACTTCAAATCTACATCCGGCGACCAGCGGTGGTGGTGTTCGCGACGAGCATTTTGACCGGTGATTCCAGTCGGTGTTGCTTCCCACAGCTAGAACAGAGCTCACGCACCTTACAGTTCTTGTTCTTTTTCTGTGGTGTGATTTCTACAGTGGTTCGCGACCTTTCCATGAAGGGTTTGTGTCCGACTGTGATTCGCAGAGGGGAGGATGTGCGCAGAACATCACGCGCATAGGGTGTCTGTGAAGGAAGGGTTCACGAAGGAGGGTGTCTGTGAAGGAAGGGTGTTCGCAAAGGAAGGTTTCTCAAAGGAAGGGTTCGCAAAGGAAGGGTTTTTGAAGGAGGGTGTGCGAAGAACAACGCGGGTGTTGGTTTGCAGTGAAGGGGAGGGGAAGACTCGCAGTGGATGGGAGGACTCGCACAGGGTGTCCACGAAGGAAGGGTCGCTAGGGAGGGTATGCGAAGAGCACTACAGGCAAAGTGCACCGCATACGCAGTGATTTTTCTGCATGGGGGTGCATTCGTGCATCATGCGGTCTGTGCAAGGGTGGGTTGTAAAAGGGCGCAGAGTTGGGGGTGTTTTTTCACAGGTCACATTTCGCATTGGAGTGGATATTTGAAAGGACACAAAAGGGGTATGTAGCAATGGAATCAGACCTGATGGATAGATGACAAAAACTTTCACTGACAAATAAAGATAAAATGACAATTTCCACATGAAAGGATGAAGGTGCTTTTCTTTCACGTCGTATGGGTCTACTGATCATTGGAAAATGCTTGGAAAAACAAACTTTCAACCATGACGCTCTTAAAAAAACCCTACAAAAAATTTAAAATTAGAGGATGGTGTCGCCATAAGGGAAGTGGGGGAGGGCCTCTTTGTCTTTGAATTTTTTAATAATAGAGATAAAGAAAAGGTCTTCAAATGTAGACCATGGTCCTTTGATAACCAGATCATTATCATGGAAGATTTAAAAGGTGAGGAAGATATTCAAAATATCCCAATGACTCACTCACCTTTCTAGATATGAATTAAAGGAATACCATTCCATGGTAGAACTGAACGAGTTATACATGAAATTGGAGAACACATTGATACATTTCTGGAATGGGATCAATCTGATCCAATTCACTGGGGACTCATGGTTCGGATCAGAGCACTTGTCGATGTGGAACAACCACTTATGAGGGGAATCTTCTTGTCATAGGATGAGTCCAGTGCTTGGATATCCTTTGAATTTGAAAAGCTCCCAATTTTTGCTTCTTTTGTGGGTGTCTTGGACATTTAGATAAGGACCGTGGATCGAAGAAGGAGGATGATTAAGGCAATTTCATTTAGCAATATGGACCTTGGCTTTGTGCAAAAACGGCTAGAGAAACTTTCATTCCTAAGACAAAAAAACAAAAGGATCGAGATAGTCCAACGAAGGTTCTCATAAAGCAGTCGAAACCAGTTCACAATAACATCATAATGCTTGGGCCACTAGAGTTTCCTGCTGGCAACCCAGTGGATCAACGGGTGAAAGAAGTGATATTTTGCAGTGTTGTGATCATGGATGGCTTGGGGGAAAAGAATGTAGGTAAGGTGAAGGACCCAACTCTTTACTCAACCTAGGTCCCTACTTATGCGAAGAAGTCCTCTCCCCCATATCTCGGGTTGTCGACAAAATGCAAATAACCACTAGACCCAAGTGCTAGATGAGAGAAATCTGGAGAGGAACCCCTTGACCCAATTCATTAGACAGATGGTGAAGCACCAAGGTTCACTACCCAAGACAGAGAATACATGGTTGGATTAACATCGTCAGGTATTCAAAAACCTCAAACGTGGAAAAGGGCTACTAGAGGAGATCGAGATGGCGTACCAAGCAGTACAAATCCAGGTGACCACAAATGAAGCTAGGAGGCAGGGACAATGCATGAGATCCTCCCAAAGAGGTGGAAAGCGGCGAGTGATGGACAATTTCTTGAAGTTATGGAGGTGGAGGTGGGCATGGACCAGTCCTTCCTGGAGCAATGAAAATCTTATGCTAGAACTATCGGGGACTTGGAAACCCTATAACAGTTCGATTGCTCCGTCACTGAGGTTCAAAATACCACCCTAACATAGTTTTTGTATCCAAAACTATGTTTGATTGTAAGGATGATGGTCTTCTTGGTTCGAAGATCGGTTTCAAGAATGTCTTTCCTATTGGAAGATAGGGACACTCTAGTGGCTTGTGCCTCTTATGGAAAGAGGACCTTGGTGTTCAAGAGACTAATTTATCAGTTAATCACATTGTTGTGACTATTGTTTCCCCAAGATCTCTACCATGGTATTTTTTGGGATTCTATGGGTGGCCTGGTCACCAAGATAAACACAAAACTTAGGACCTGTTGCGTCGAGTGAGATCCTCTCTCTCAGTCCCATTACTGGTTGGGGGAGACTTTAACGAGATACTCCTTCATCATGAAAAAGAAGGGGGCATTGGCAGAGTGGTGATGTTATAGAAGAATTTAGGAATTATATTGTATTGAATTCCCTTCACAACCTTGGGTTCTTGGGTGCTCCATTCACTTGGTATAAAGGGAGATCAGTGGAGAATCATATTGCTGAAAGGCTGGATAGATTTGTGGGAACTAGTGAATGGAAATCCCTCTTTTATGCTTTCTAAGTGGTTTACCTTCCTCCGATCTCTTCTGACCACTATTCGATCATTTTTTCAACGGCCTCTCATGGGAAAGTTAGGAAACCTTTGAGAAATTTTTGATTTGAAAGTATTTGACTCCAAGATAGTAATTGTGAGAAGGTGGTTTAGTCATCTTGGCAGGGACTGAACCGGTCCATAATATTCAATATCTGGAGTACTGCCTCTTATTTATAGAAGTGGAGTTCGGCTATATTTGGGTATATTTATAGAAATATTAATTTTGTAGAAAATATCTTTAAGAAGCTACATTCTTTGCCTTGTTGTAACTCTGTACTCAGGGATATCTCATTTATAGAAAAGAACCTTAACACAGCTTTGAGGGAGAAGGAGAGCTTTTGGTTTCTGCAGGCAATAAAATACCATTTGAAGGAGGGTGACCAGAATACCCACTTTTTTTTACCAAATATCCTCTACTAGGAAAAGTAAAAACCACATCTCTCAACTCAATGATCACTCTAGTAGGGTTGTTTATGATATCAATAATATCCAAACCATTATCCTGGATTTTTTCAGAAACCTCTATAAAGTGGAAAGTATTGAAACTCCTTCGAGCCTGACTAACTGTATCCCAAAAAATTTCATGGAGGATATGAACTATAAGTTTGAGAGAGATATCTCTGAGAATGAAGTGCTTGAGGCTCTTCACCTTATTCACTCCACCAAGGTCTCAGGGCCTAATGGGTTTCATGCACTGTTTTTAAACATTTTTGGCATATTGTTGGACCATATGTGGTAGCCCTGATGAAGGATTTGTGGGATGGAAGAGCATCTCTTGATCCCTTGAATGAAACCCTCATTACCCTCAACCCTAAAACCCATTGCCCTAAAAAATCACGGAATTCCAACCTATCAGTTTATTCAACATTGTTTACAAAATCTTTCCTAAGGTCTTGGTGGCTAGACTCCGGGATTGTCTCCCACAACTTGTTGCTGAAAACTAGAGTGCTTTTGTTCCAAATAGATCCATTACCGATAATGCAGCTATTTCTTTTGAACTTTTTCACTCTATGAAAACCCGCTCATCATCCAAAAGAGGTTTCATGGCAATGAAATTAGATATGATGAAAGCTTACGACATAATTGAATGGCCTTTTCTTGAACTCGTTCTCTCCAAATTGGGATTTGGAACGAAATGGATCTCTAATATCATGAACTTTGTTATGAATGTGACCTTCAAAATTAATATCAATGGGGCCCACTCGAAAAGCTTTAAACCCTCAAGAGGTCTGCGGCAAGGGGACACTCTCTCACCTTATCTCTTCATTTTAGTGGCTAATGTTTTTTCTCATCTTCTATTGAAAGTAGAGGGTAAAGGGATGATCCATGGCGAGAAGTTATGTAGAAACGCCCCCCTATAACCCACCTTTTCTTTGCACATGATAGTCTACTCTTTTCTCGTGCTAACCCGAAAGAATGTGGTCAAGTGATGAAAATCATCAATATGTATAAAAGGGATTCTGGACAACATATTAATCCTTCGAAATCAAAATTATACTTCAGTAAAGGTGTTTTATATGCAAAAAGGGAGGAACTGCAGTGGGTGTATGGATTTCTGCTGGTGGAAAACATCCTAAATATTTTGGCCTCCCGGCCCTTGTCAGAAGATCTAAGAAACAAGTGTTCATGTCAATTATGGAGAGAGTGGACAATTTGATTTTCTTATGGTTGAGTAGGAAGATCTCCAAGGTAGGAAAGGAAGTTCTCATTAAGTCTGTGGCCCAAGAAATCCCCTATTATGCTATGTCCCTTTTCAAGTTTCCAGAAACTCTTTTCGATCAGATCCATTCCCAGTTGGCCAACTTATGGTGGGGCTCACATGAGGGAAAACATAACACCCATTGGATGTACTAGAAAAAACTGTGTGTTTCTAAATTTTGTGGAGGTATCAGGTTTAGGAATCTCAAATGTTTTAATGAGGTGATTTTGAAAAAACAAGGATGGTTCCTTCTCATAAACCCAAACACCTTGTTCTCAAAAGTGTTGCGGGACAAATATTTCCCCCGCTCTGATTTTTTGCATGCCCAGCTGGGGCCGAGGCCGAGTTTTTTGTGGAGAAGAATTTGGGGTGAAAAATCTATGATTGATTTAGGCTGTGTGTGGAGAATTACTGATGGTAATGATGTGAGTATTTGGAATGATATGTGGCTGACAAATGGCATCAACCTTAAAGTGTCCTTGATTATTTCCCCAGGTTTTGAAAATGCTAGGGTGCGAGACCTGATCAATGAATCACTTGATGATTGGGATAGGGGGAAAATTTCCAACTGGTTTAATGATGTCGATCACACTCTTATTCCAAGCATTCCTCTCACACCAGGTATGGGGAAGGATCAAATTTGCTGGACTATGGAAGTATCCAAGAAGTTCTCAGTCTGATCGGACTATATAATGCGGGTTCATGACTTGGCCCAGGTCACCCCTGAAAATTGTTGGAGGAGTCTATGGTCACTCTCCTCACCTCCCAGGGTGAAATTATTTTGGTGGAAGGTCTGCTATGGTGTTCTACCTACCCGTGACTTTTTGACAAGACACCATTTGGTAGATGACAACAGTTGTCCTCTGTGTCTCCAATAGGTGGAATATCCTTTGCGTACAATTCCTTTTTTGTCATGGGGTGGAAGGGGTGTAGAAGGAATGAGAGACAGATTTTAAAAATATCTTTGATCCATCTGTTGGGTTGATTCAAAACTTCATTAAATGGGCGTCGTCATTGGAAACAAGGGTGATGGGGGTGATTTTCACAATTGTTTGGCTGGTGTGGACTCGAAGAAATGAATTCATTTTTCATAATAAGGTTACCCAAGATCGTATTTGGGTCAAGAGGGATTTGGAATGGATGAATTGATGAACAATGAATGATGATGTTCCCTCTATGGGTAGTAATCGGTATGCACCTCCCTGTTGGTCTCCCCCTCCAGAGGGTTTTTTCAAAATTAATACGGATGTGGACGTCTCTACTCTTCCCAGGGTTTTCATTGGATTCATCACCCATGACAGTGATGGAAAGGTTGTGAAATCTCATTGTAGGGTTGTTGATGCCTCCTGAAGACCTGCAGTATCAGATACATCTTCCATTCTCCATGGGATTCTTCTCGCCCGCTCAAAAGGATGGATCAATGTTTTGGTGGAATCTAACTGCTTGGAAGTGATTACTGCTTTATCAAAGAAGGAGGAGGATTCCCATACATTTGGCCTTATTTTGAGAAAGATCTGGTCCTTGACCAATTACATCATTGAATGTAATTTTTCTTTCATAAATCAAGGGGAAATTGGGAGTCTCATCATTTAGCTTGTTTTGGGAAATCATGGGGTAATCATTATTGGGAGGACTCTTTCCCTGAGTGGATCTATAGGTCTAGTGTGATTGATCAGTAATTTATTTGTTTTGGTTAAAAAAACATACTTCCATCACAAATTTATATATATATATATATATATATATATTTAAATGTTGAGTATACAAATATATATATATATATAATAATCACTATAAGAAAATCACTTTTTTTGTGACAGATTATTTGTGATAGATTTCCATCGAAAATAGTTCATTGTGGAAAATTGCACCGTAAATACTATTATTTAGGATGAACTGTCATAGTTAACCTCGTGAAGATACTATCTGTGATGCATTATTTTTTTAATCGCAATAAATATTTCTTCAAATTTTTTTTGTGATGGAATTTACATCCCATTGTAAACATATTTTTTGTGATTATTTATGATAAAATACCAATTTCATTGAAAATAATTGAAAAATAAAAAAAATACACTAAATAAAAAAAACAAAAACAAAAAACAAAAATTCATTATAAAATTACACCTATTATATTATATAAAATGTTTCATAGAAAAAATACAATAATAATGTCACTGGGCGGTGGGGGGGTCAGGTCCAGCTGGCAGAGGGAACCTCATCCCTAAAAAACATGTAAGTTAGCACATATAATTCATCATCTTCTTGTGTTGTTGCTCATGTTGTCTTCACTGCTCTTCCTATTGTCATCGCTGATCTTCATGTTTTCTGATCAATATCTATATAACCTCGTCCCAAACTCGCAACTCTGCCCTATACTTTGCATCAAAAAATGACGACGACGACAAAAATGTTGCTCCTTTCGAGTAATATGATTTTATTGATTCTGTGTCATAATAACTAGTCGGGGTCGATCGTTATCCTATACCGATCACCCAACCTTTCTAAAGAGCATTCTTCATTGCTCGCATCCATATAATTATATACCGTTGGAGCTTATTCTTAATGAAACATTTAATTATTATGTTTTTCTCACATCATTTACTTGGAAATTTAATGAATTTAAAATGCAAGTTTTCACTTTAAATGAAGAATCATTGACCTTCTATCGATATGCGAGGGAATTAAAATTCATTAATTAATTAGTGAAAATTTGTGATTTTGAGAGTTAAAATGATAAATTTTTCCTCAGTTTAATTCTCATATTTATCGAGAACAATTTTTTTTAATTGATGTTGGTGGAAGGATCATTGAAATATTTTTCTTAAAGTGATTGTGAAATCATTTTGATTTTAAGAAATTTAATTAGCCTCATTCCAATATTTTAAATCACATATATGTTGTTGGAAATTTATTTTAAGATCTTGGGAATTGTTGTTTTTTTTTTGTAATTTTAATTTTACAATTCTAAATTAATTAATTTTTATATGTTAAAATTCTATTAAGGTTGTCGCACATGGAAAAATTGGTAAAGACATGCTACCGTAAGACAAAATCTAAGTTTTCATGCCAAATGATTATTAAAAATTTAAAAAAATGTTTGATGGGTTGTGCATGTGATCAATTGACCATGTGCGATGGAAATAAAATCCACCATTAGAGACTTGAAATTTTATAAAGGCTTAAAGCGACCACATGTGTATTTATGATCATCCATGCCTTATTACCAATTGATTGCACCTGAATCCAAGTGACCACAAGGAGTTCTCATAGACCACATGAGGAAATTCCATCAACCATGCCTAATGAATAATCGATTGCAAGTGTTATGTGATCAACCGCACTGCAAAATTGAAAATCACGGAGAATCAATCGCAAATTCAGATCCGATTATATATGTTGGTGTTTTTTAACTGAATTGAGCATATATTGGGATTAAATTGAATATGAATATTGAGTTTCATTGGTAGATATCGAAACCAAACCAATTGAATTTGAGGATAATCAACTATGACCAAGCATCTTCAAACATTGTAGAGGATGACTAGATTAATCTTGACTCTAAGGAAGAAGATGATTGAACCAGTACCGGTTGAAGACTGAAAGAAGACAGATTGAGATTCTACATTTCATTCACTAATAAGGATTAATGGAACCTAAAGTTTGACCGACATGATTTAGCAAAGAATACCGAAGCACAACCAGAAAAGAACTTATTTGGGTTTGACATGGTTAAGGAGAGAGGGAGTTTGTGTTAAAAATATTGTTGATGTCAGATCTCCAATGAAGACAACCTGGGTTTCATCATTCGAAAGAGATCATAGTGTTGTTTTATGGAGGTTTTCAACAAGGAGAAACTAGTTTAATTGATGAACAATGATATGTCTCAAACTCAATTCATCCTTGAGAAGATGATATCAACCAGAGGAATGTTTCCAAGGCTGAATGAAGTTTTGAGAGAGAGCTGCACTCTGGATTTTGTTTCCTGGTGTTCCCTATGCAGGTTTGAAGGGTTTGGTGTGGTCTTTGATCATACCCAAGGCATTGATTATGAGGATGGAGGAGGTTGCATATATAGTTCTCGATGAAATTCTTGAGAGAAGATGAGAATGAAAGGCTAATGATTGATGTTTCCAATTGAGATTGAAGTTCTCCTCGCTTGAGTTGAGTGAGGATTCTGGGATGCCAACTGTTGGTCAAAGCTAAAAGATAAAAAGAACTGTTATAAATCAGGGTATGAAGTCCATGATTAATTGAAATATTATTATGTCGATGTTGAGGTGGTTATTGAAGATTCAAAACTGGGAAGAGGTTTGTACACTATTGTTCATTCAAGATTTCAGAAGTAAAGGGGGAGTGAACGAAGACTAGAATGGAGTCTAGGTTCTTAATGAGTTGTACACATGTGCAGTATTAATTAGTTGTTGGAAGGGAAAAATTATTTTGACTCAGTAGTTTCATGAAGGAACTCAAGGAAAAATCAAGTGTTCTCACATGGATTAGTTTTCTATTAGGATATTCAGATCACCCAAGACTTAAATTTTTGTTTATATTTTGAAACATATGGGGAATTCAAGAGGAGATTTCATCAGGAACACATAAGAGAGGAGAACGAAGATAGAGGCAAGAGACACTCTCGGAGCAGAAACCTGTGAAGCTGGAGTCAGAGAACGAAGACGATCTCATCTAAGAATCTTCTATTATCTTTCTCTTAATTTCAGTATTTTCTTTTTTGAGATGTATTCCTAGAATACTATTGGTATCATTGCTTCAAGTATGTGTAACTATGTTTTGTTAGAGTTACTAAATAGGATGGATTGAATTAATTCATAATATGTATTTGAATTAGTTTTAGTCACAAAGTCTTATGTTATTTTTACCAGAATTATCTTTTTTACTTCTTTATGAGTATTCTTCCACTCCACTTGAAGTACCGATGGGTGAAAAGTAGAGTATCTATTATTTTGGCTATCACAACCGAAGTACTTTTCGAAAAAGGTTGTGGTCTGGTCTTCACTATGATGAAATTTCTTAATCCTAAAATTTGTTAGAGATAATGGTGTTTGGGAGAGATTTATATTGAGGTTTTTTCCTCATGAAATTAGGTATTCTGATCCTGACTTCTCTCAATTTCAGCACTTTTATGATTATTTTTGTGCTAGTGAAATTACCTTTTTTATCAATTCAATATAGTTCAATATCCCCAACATCATCAATCAGTTAGTCACTTTTTATCTTTTTTCACTCATTTTTCATATCATTTCCACTTTCTTCACACTTTTCAAACTTTCATCACACGACTTCACTTTTTCTTCAACCTCTTCACTATTTTCTTTTATTTTGTTTGTTTTTACTTGTTTTAGTTTTATACCTTCATTTTAGCCTTCCTTGTGGATATGATATCCCACATGCCAACTATATTAGTTTTAGCAGGTTTAAAAATAATTAAATTTTGTATGAATCAGTGCCATATAACTAAATGACTTTTTAATTTTGATTAGTTGTATATTAAAAGCGTTTAAAAATAATGCATATATTATCATATGATGATTGTTCTCCTGCGTGACATTTAATGTGATAATTTCCTTAGAGAGTCTGTCACATCAGAAGGTCATAACGATTTTCTACTATGATGAGAACCTTGAAGTGTTGTGATGGTATTCTTAAATATATGTTCTATGGTTGGATGAAAACATTTGACTAGACACAAATGATATAAACTATCAGGGGTAGGAGAGATCCATAAGATATTGATACTCCTCATGAAGTTCACCCTTGGTAATCTCTAAGATATATGGTTATGAGAATTGGAAAACCTATAAAAATTCAACATGTTTTATGTGTTTAGATATTAAGTGGCCAACTTGGATTGATTTTAGATGAGTTTAGATGATATCTAACAGATTTAAGTGAATTCAATTTAAAATAATGAGTTGATCCTAGGTTATCGCTCGGGGTGGATTGGACGTATTTCCTTTTCAAAGATTTAAATTTCTTATATTTGAGATGTGTTCATTTAAGAAGATAAAACAACATCATCACTTACTGGTTCAATGCCTAAACCCATTAATACTAATCACCTATACACTTGAAGGATCAATGTTTTGATCACTTCAAGGTAAAGGTTCGTATTAGCACTTGAAGTGTGTGGCCTTAAATTCAACAAGGATGATGGAGTTTAAAAATCATCAAATAAAAATCTCAATTAAAGAAGTGATTATACATTAATGGGGTTATAAATAACATCCAATCCAGCCCCTTGATAATCCATTGTATCAACCCATAAGTGGGTTATCCCTCCATTTATCACATGGTTTCAATGAAAGCAGAAAGTAGACTCATGAGGGAGGAAATGGAGAAGTAAAGAAAACAACAAAAATAAAATGACCACTCCACCGTTGTGTGAATAATTTCACAAGGTTTGGTGTGAATAAATTCACACCTTGATCCAAAAGTATCAAAGTGATATTAAGAACAACAAAATAATAGCATAAGAAAAACTTCTATTAAGACACTAAAGTGAATTGAACAACTTACATGTGAAAGACAAATTTGAGACAACAAAATTGCAGCATAACATTACAATTGAACAAAGCACCCAAGATTAAAAACTCTTTCACCAACACTACCTTAAATAGGAATTTTTGTTCCCTTGGGTTGAGCCTCCAACAGTCCAAGTCTTTTCAATTAATTGTGGTAGGACATAGGTGGGTGGAAAGTAAGGGAGAGTTGATTTTTCCACCCTTGACTCGAGGTGGCAGCCATATTTCCTTCACCTAACAGAAGTGCTTGTAAGACCTTATATATGGACGAATAAGAGTGGGCCATATAAGAAGAAAATGTATTCTCGGATGTCTTATAACCTCCTGTAAAATTTGGGCCAATTTGGAGTTGTGGATTCCGAGATATGATCAAATTAGTGGGCTATTTTTCTGGGACGCAGAATCTGACCCAGAATTTTATCTCTAACTTGGGCCGCCTTAATGACCACCATAGAGGCCTAATTAGCATTATATCATGAATAGTGATTTGTTCCTAAACATTTCTTCTATCATCCCACAAAATTTTGGATTCATTGGGCCTGTATGTTGGGCCCCAAAGTCTCATAAGTGGGATGGTGTCCAATCTGCCTTCTCTAGAATTACTTCCATTCATCTCCAAATATCTCCATCAGTATTTATGAATCATCCATTGATCCCTGAATGAAAATTTTTCACATTTAAGTGTAGATATAGTTCCCAAAATATCAAATTAAAATATTGATAATTACATTCCTTAGAATCAGATGACTCATTGGGCCTAAATTGGTGTACATTAGGCATGAAGTGCACAAATGATGTGAATGGATGTTCATAATGAAAAGGCACTAACTCATGCCCATAAGATCAAAAATGAACATTTAATACCATTAAAATGTAATTAAAATATATTTTTTTATTGGATAATCAAATGGTCATTAGACTTGATATTATTATTAATGCATATAATGAGTCATGTACTTTTATGTATTGATAAAAATCGTGATGATATATGCTCACGACAAGATATGATATATTGGGCTCATCATGATTGATATGAAATTAATGAATAAGTTAAAAATAGATTTGTCTCTTCCTGGTTAATGGAAGTAGATATCTCTGGCCCTTTTATTAGAATGTAATTTTCTGATAAATTAATGGTCAGGGTAGTATATCGATGAGTTTGTTTCAGGAAATTTAGAGAAAGATACATCGATAATATAGGTTGATGACACATGCGATGAAACATACTTGATGAGATGTCAGGAAAAAGAGATTATATTACATAGTGAACATTCGTATGTGATTTTCGTAGCTACAACTTATCCTTATCTCTTTAGGGGTTATGATGTATTGTCTGATACCACTCTTAGTTTGTGAGCTAGACACACTGCCATCAAGATGATGACTAGAGGATCACACACAAAGTGTATCAATAAGTTCCACCAATATAGATGAATTGAATTTCAAGATGAATTGGGCCCCCATGCAAGGACTAGAGAACATTAATACAAAAAATTGACTTTTTGTGACAGATTATTTGTGATGAATATAAATCTCATAAAAAATAAAGTCTCAAAAATGGTTTTTGTGATGGAAAATGTAGCTTTTCACAAAGAATATTTTTTTGATGATTATTAATGATGAAACATAAGCATATCACTAATATTTTTGATATTAATACACACACTTTGTCAAGATGAGTTATTTGTGACAAAATATAATATTCCATCACAAATAGTCTTTTTTCTGAGATTATTTTCAATGAAACGGTCGAGTCTATTATAAATAACCCTTTCAATCTAAGGTTATTTGTGTTAGGATCCTTATTTCATTGTAAATAACCTTGTAAAAAATGGTTATTTGCAATGGAATTTGGTGTTCCATCATAAATATCATTGTCGTAAAATTTTATTTATGAAAAACTCAAACATTCCATAGCAAAAAACTCTACCACAAATGGGTTAGTGGTAGATCATTTATAATAAGACATATATATCATAAATACTTTTCGAATAGACAGATTTTTTTTTGGCATTGGATACCTTTTGCAACTGATATCTAGTCCATTAAAAATACCCATCACAAAATACCTAATCCATCGCAAATATCTATCACAAATATTTTAAATTATCAACCTTTTAAAATAGAATACCCTATCATAAAAAGTCTGTCATAATAAATTAAACTCTATGTATAGTCATGCACACCCTCTCTACACCACTCCATACTCCTCATTTAAAAAAAACTCACTTAAATATTATTTATTTATTTCTTTATGTTTATTTTTTCAATTTATTTTTTAATAGTTATTAGTTTTATATATTTATATTTTAATTTAATTTTAATAATATTTTAATAATGTATTATTAATTATTTTTACACAAGGTGTTATTGATATTTTTTATTTAATTATTTTTTTGTTTGTTTTTTAAATCTATTCGCATTTTAAGTATAAAAATGTAATATGCTGTTATAAAATAAAATTGTTATTAATAGTAATTATTAAATAAATATTTTATTTGTTTTATTTTTTATATATTTTTGTGATGGAATTATCATTCCATTATAAAAAATTGTTATAAGTATTATTTGCAACAGAATTGTAAGTCCGTCACAAATAGTATCATTATATAGGTTTTTACAGTGAATCATCGCAAATAATAGAAATTGCAATGTGATTTTCCATAATGATCTTTGTGCGATGAATTTCCATTGTAATTAGCTTTTTATGATGAAAATACATCACAAATAACCCATCATAAAAAACTATTATTTTTGTAGTGCATCCAAGTGAATGGTCACTAGTAAATTAATTCAATTATGTTATTCCGGTTTAGAATAATGATAATTTAATTTATTTCACAAGATATTCACAAGTTATTTAATTATAAAAAGTGACTATGAGAAAGTATTATTTTTTAAAAAAAATTTACATGTTCAAAGTTCATTAAATAATTGTGGCAGGAATGGTCTGATTTAATGGCTCGTGGTTCATCATGTGACATTTAATAATTTTACCAGTGATTGTTAAAATATTCATGACATGTGAGACACATTTACTTAGTTATTCATGTTATTTTGGGATAATTTAAGAAGTTTAACCTATACAAGGGCTTAAAGAAATTTTTGGAAAGCTAATCCTAACTATTTAAGCTCATTTTTAATCCATGAATAATATGGGTGACCATTTACATGAATTTGGAGTTCTCCTCTCCAATCATCCCATCTCTTAATATTCAAGAGAGAGAGAGAGAGATTGAGAACAGATCGATCCACATTCGAGGATCGATCATGTGATCTTTTGGTGATCATATTAGCATCGTAAGGATTTTGATTTTCCATGATTGCACCTGGGAATCAAATAATGATGTTCTTGGAGTTGTGGTACATGTGTGGGAAATCCAAATGGAATACAGTTAGGTGTATTCAAGATAAGGTGATCCAGAGAAGAGAAAATAACACTAATATTATGTCATTCCACCAAGGCACCATTTTGGTTTTGTTTTCATACTTAAATTGAATTGCATGAGATCCTTAGCATGAATCAGGTATCTCTATGCTAAATCAAGTATCTTATGATCAATTTATTGTTAAATTTTGAAAATTGACATATTTTCATGTTTCCACAATGCACACGGTTCCTTTAATGGTATTAGAGAAATCATGCAACTATTTAAGTCGAAATTTAAATTAAATTTTCTAAAATTTGGGTAGAGGGATTAAATACGATCCCAATGCCACTAACGATACTTCGGTCTAGGTTCGAACAACCAATAAATGATCATTTGAAGATCGATTTGATTTTTGAAATAGATAAAATGAAATAACTAATATATATATATATATATATATATATATATATATATTAAACCGGTGGGGAGGGAGGTGCTCGTTGGAGCCATTTGGATAAATCATAATCAGTGGAGGCATGAGGGTGAGTTTCACTTACGCATGGATACTCACAATCACACAAAAAAAATGATTGGTGGGCAACTTATGCCACCATCTGCATTGAAAAAGTGTCCTCATTGATTGGGGGGTCGATGGAGATAGTGCTCGCAACCACTGTCTATTATAAAAAAATGTTTTTTTTGTTTATTTAAATAATTCAGTGCCACATAGGGCATCTCCAGCCCACCCACACATGCCCCACATGAGGCGCACTACCCACCATGACCCATCCTACTACCAGGTTTCTTGGCCTAACTAGACCCGATATAAGCCCGATTATCCTTCTCTAGACCCATGTTTTAATACTACTTTAAGGCATTAAAAATTCCCCAAGTTAAATTTTATCATTTTTAATTTTTAATATGCAATTTTATTGCATGTTGATTGATCATGAGATGAGACCGACCCATGCATATTTGAGTATTTATTTATTTAATTTAATTATTATGTTTGAGTTTTAAAATGTAATAATTTTTTATTATTTTGAAAATATGTGAAATATCCCTCCATTTTTAAATAAATAAGAGCATGTGTGTTCACATTTAAGTGATAAAATTTAATTACTACACCTTGAGTTTCCCTCACCTGAGTGTGTGTATACATTTTAGAGATTGGAGGAGTTTGCGATGATGCAATTTGAGTCGAGAGCCAGCATGGAACCAAACTATTATTATGCACAAGTGTTTGATGGGTGATGAAATATGAGTTAGAATATGACTCAATGTATTCCCATAGAGTCTAGGTTGATCCATTATTCATTTTATGGATTAACCAGTAATACAAAACTCATGATCATGACATTATTCATTCATTTTTTTCTTTTATGATTAATTATATCATTACTTGAGTGTCATATGATCACATAGAATAGTTAACAAGAATGAAAAGATAAAAATTAATAAGCATGATGAATATTTTTTATTTATTCATTCTTAAATATGTGAATGATCACATATTAACAAGCATGATAAATTGAATTTGATTTCTGTTTCTAAGATAAATAATGTAGTACCCCCAGTTTGAGTTATGTGGACTTTTTTATGCATTTTTATGTGTTTAAAGTTCATGGTATGAGTTGGGAAGAGGTTGGGAGAGTTTGGAATAGTTTTGGATGAGTTTGAAGGCTTTTCTGTGGGTGCACGGTTTGAGCACGACTAAGGGAAACCGTGCGGGTGCTCTAAGAAACTATGTAGGGGGAGGCAGTAGGCTTCGCATAGCCTGTGCACAGTTTGACAAACCAAGTGAGGCAACTGTGCAGACCCTTGCTCTCGAGGTAGTAGCGTGCGCACGGTTAGCGCACAATTTTCCAAACCGTGCAGGATAACCGTGCGACCACTTAAAGAATAGGTTTTAAGTTCTGGGCTCCCTTGGGCTTAACCTATTTCACTCCAATCTTCCTCCCACTCGAGCCTCACTAGGTTTTTTGGGTTATTAGGGGTTGAGGGTGCTCTTCCACACGTTTTGGAAGCAATTAGAAGGGGTTTGAAGGTGGTTTCTCCCGGGCAAGTCTATCATCTTGGTTTTCTTGTGGTTTCCTCTAGATCCACATCTCCCTCTTTCTTGGTTTTCTAGATCTACACTTTTTGTGTGTAGATCTAGGGTTTTGGTTGCCTTGGATGATGATTTTAAGGCTTGTGAATGTTAGGTAAGGGGATCTAGAGAGGTTTCGGTGGTGCGTTCGCCGGATTGGAGGTGCGGTTGCTCGTGGGTTGATTTCTCGGGAACCCTAAAGGTAGGTGGCTTCTCTCTCGACTCCACTTGGTTAGAGCTAGTGGTTTTTGGTTACAATTAATTTGGTTGGCTTGAAATTAACTGTGTTTTGATGTGTGAAGTTGGTTGGAAACCCATTTGGGAATTTTGGAAATAGGGGGTTTATGGTGAAATGCTATTGTTGTAGATTTTAAAATGAGATTTTAAAATGGGATGCTATGGTTGATTTGTAAAAATGATTGATGTAAATGGTTTTCAATAAAGAGGTTGTTTTATTTAAATGTGGTTTGGCATGGAAAATGATTTTCAATAAATGGGTGATTTATTGAAGTGGATTGATATGCAATGGAATTGGTTGATTGCATGTTGTTGTGACATTGGTGGGTTATATGCTTGGTTGTGATTGAGTGGAATGTTGTGTGGAAGTGGAGAGAAGTACCACTATAAAAATGGGTATGGATTGTGGATGGAAGGGCCACCATAAAAGGATAAATGGATGCGAAGTACCACTAGTTGTGAATGGGTGAATGGGTTGGACGGAAGTTCCACCGTTTTGTTGTGGTTGGGAAGTACCACTAGGTGTGAATGGGTGAACGGGCTGGATAGAAGCTCCACCGTTTGGTTGTTTTGGTTGTTTGTTGTGCATTTCTTTGCAAGTTGGAAATTGTTGTGCTAGTGTGTGAATGATGAAATGGATTGTGGCATATTTTTTGGATTTCCCTTGGGTTCTTAGTTTGGGTATGATGGCTTGGTAAGGGTGTGTTTGGATTATGGAAATGGTTGCACTTGTGATTATTTTATATAAATTATTTTATATAAATGTGCTAACGGTTTTATCCTAGTGGCGTGTGTAGTGAAGTCATTTGGGGGAATCCTACTAAGTTTTAGTACTCACCCCCTGCTTTGGCATGTTGGTGTCTTTGCAGATGTTTTGTATTGTGACGTGGGCAAAGGTAAGGCATCACCCTCCTTTAGTGGTGCATTGTGATGTCTTGGTGGAGCTTGGAGCTTGGATCTTGGTGTAGATCTGTGGTGGTATCATGGCATGTGGTGCTTTGTTGTTTGGTCTTCCGCATAGTACTCTGATATTGTGTTGTTTGTTTTGGATTTGGGTTGTATGGTGGAACAATTTGGTTGTATCTTGAAAATTCATGTTGGAATGTTTTATTGACATGCATCATATAGTGGTGGTTAATGAATGGTTTGGTTGGTTTTTTCTTAAGGGAAAATCATTCCACAATTTTATCTTGAATCCCTTGACATTTATTGCCAGCCTTTGGTGTCTTGGTAACGTCACTTAATGCCAAGTAGCCCTCACCGCCTCCTCAAGCCAATGAGGTAGGGGCAGGGTGTTACAAATGGTATCAACTTGTTCGGTCCTTTGGAGTTGATTCTCAGATTTGGAGTTGACATTTGTGGTGGTATATTCCTTGAGTCGAGATGGTAGCAAGGCGTAGACTTGTCGAAACATGGAATGTATAGCATAAAAGGACGTAGCTAACCCTTTTATGCTGAAATTCAAGTTACCAGGGAGTTGGGTACATAAGTGTTTTAAAAACACTTATAGGGATTGGAAATCTCATTGTTGTGGGTGTAGCCAATGAGATGTGCATGGCATATATAATAGAAATGACTTCCCTCTAGGATGCATATTTCATTGGGGTATAATGATTTATAGGATGAATTGAGAAATGGTTTTGCAAATGTGTGAAATTGTAATGTGAATAAATATGGTATTTTGAAAATGGTTTGGTTTTCAAAAATGGTGAAACATGGCCAATGTGGAAAATGTGAACTTGTGGAAAGCCTTGTGCGATAGTGTTGTGTAATGTGATTAGAAATGGGAATTCTTGATGTCTATGGAAGTGAGACTCATGGTTGTTTGTTTTCTGTTGATAGAAATGGCACCGGGTAGGCGTTGTAGAGACCAACCAGAGGAGGCTGCTGAGAATGTGGTTGCACCTAAGCCTCAGGTGAACCAGCAGCTAGTGCAAAGCATAGTGAAAGTTTTTCAAGCTATGGAAAGTGGAAATAAAATAAATGAACCCAGGCATGTGGATCATGCAGTTCATTTTGAAAATCAGAATCCAGCCATCTTCAGGGGTGATTCAGAGTCGGAGAGGGTAGAAGCATGGTTGAATAGAATGAACAATATTTTCGAGTTCTTAGGAACACTGGAAGAGTTAAAAGTGAAGTTGGACACGTATATGTTGGTAGATCTTGCCCTTCAGTGGTGAAGTTAGTAGTCCAAGTGGGGACGGACCAGGGTGTGACGTGGGAAGGCTTTGAAGAATTGTTTAATAAACAATTCTACCCACATACGTTCATAATTCAGCACACGACTGATTTCTTCAGTTTGAAGTAAGAGCTTATGTCGGTGACAGAGTATGAAGCTAAGTTTATAGACTTAGTGAGGTTTTCACCTGAGGTGGAGGGTAGCACGTAGTTGAAGGCAAGGATCTTTGAAGCGGGGTTAAGACAAGAAATATATTCAAAGATAGTAGTACTATGTATAGATAATTACACAGAGATGGTGAATAAAGCCTCGGTGGCTGAGCGGGATATGTTGGGAGCTTCGGGCGGAGGAAGCATGGTGGTACCCATGGGGAATAGTGGGAACTCTAACGCTGGGTTCAAGCGGAGGAGGGAAAGTTATTCCCAGGGTGGGATTATGACACATAATCTGCCGGTAGGATTAGTGAATCTTCCTACGAAGCCCCAGAGCAAGCCAAGATGTTTTCAGTGTGGTTCGACGAGCCACATCAAGTGAGATTGTATGACACAACCTCGAGCATGTCATAATTGTAAGCAGATGGGGCATCTTCAGCGTTATTTTTGGAATGCTCCGAGGTCGGGTGCGTGTAATACTTCTCAGGGATTGCAGACATCGTATTCTTCGACGGGACGGGGACAACAACATACCCCTCGGCAGTAGAGTAAAGTGGGTCATGGTGATTCTCGGAATACCACGATGCCTCAGCAGGGTAATAAAGAGTAGATTGTGGCAAGCAAACATGTGTTTAGATCTAAGAAGGTTGTGGTGGATGATCAGTTGGGACCATCCACGGTGCGAGGTACCATTCTTTTAAATTCTACCTTGATGCAAGTGTTGTTTGATACGGGTTCTTCACACTCTTTTATTACTTTACGTGTGGTTGATTTGCTGGGTTTAAGGGTAGAAATGATGCCCTTGGTTTTAAAACTTCAAACTCCTCTGGGTCGAAGAGAGTTTCGAGCCTTCTTGTGTAGATAATGTTGTATCATTGTGGGCAAGGTTGAGCTAATGTGGAATTTCTCAATGCTTGAGATGGATGGGTATGATATAATCCTGGGAATGGATTGGATGGTGGATTTTAAGGCCCACATCGACTGTGATGCACGAACAATGGCTTTTACAACACACGATGGCATTAGGCATCTCTTTAGAGAAGAGAGGCATGAAAGGCAGGGTGCAACGAGTTTGTTGGCACCAGCAGTAGGCACGTTATCATATAGGTTAGCGGTATTGTCATTGGAATCGGTAATGGGTGTTGAGCGGAGTGTTATTCCGGAAGTGGTGGATCAGTTCATGGATGTTTTTTTTGAATAATTCTCCGGGTTACCTCCCATAAGATAATTGGAGTTTACGATTGATCTCCTTCTGGGGACCAATCCTATCTCACTTTCGTCTTATCAGATGGCCCCTACTGAATTGCGGGAATTGAAAGTCTAGTTGAAAGAATTAGAAAAACAAAGGGTTTATACAGCCTAGCACATCCCCGTGGGTAGCGCTGGTGTTGTTTGTGAAAAAGGCGGATGGAACTTTGGGGCTCTATGTTGATTATCGTAGACTTGACCAAGTTACAATAAAGAACAGATATTCACTTAAACGAATTGATGATTTGTTCGACTAATTGAGGGGAGCCCAGTGGTTCTCCAAGATCGACCTGTGGTCGGGATATAATCAATTGTGGGTGAATAAGGACGATATTCCTAAAAAAACTTTCATAAGTAGATATGGCCATTATGAATATGTGGTTATGCCCTTTGGTCTAATGAATACGCCAGCGGTGTTTATGGCATTGATGAATCGGATATTTTAGAGATATATGGATTCATTTGTGGTGGTGTTTATAGATAATATTCTAGTGTATTCAACGACAAGGGTGGAGCATGAGAAACACTTGGAGATAGTGCTAGGGATCTTGAGGGATCATCGGTTGTATGCCAAATTGTTAAAGTGTGACTTTTGGATACAGGAAGTTCGTTTTCTTGGCCATGTGATTTCTGAAAGGTGTGTTTCAGTGGATCCAAAAAAGATAGAGGATATTATCTTATGGAAACTTCCAAAGAATGTGTTTGAGATACAGAGTTTCCTTGGTCTAGCTGGGTATTATCGGCATTTTGTTCGTGATTTTTCACGTTTGGCTTCACCGATGACAACTTTGACAAGAAATAATGTTCTATTCCAGTGGAATGAATAGTGTCAGCAATGTTTCGAAGAGATAAAGGGTCACCTTACATCAACACTAATATTGGTTTTTCCAGAACCAGGAAAAGGGTACGTGGTGTATTGCGATGCATCGGGATCAGGGTTGGGGTGTGTTATCATGAAAGGAAATCACGTAGTTGCGTATGGATCATGACAGTTGAGGGTGCATGAGAAGAACTACCCAACTCATGATTTGGAATTGGTAGTAGTGGTGCATGCTTTGAAAGTGTGGCGTCATTATCTCTTCGGTGAGAAATTCATGGTATATACAGATCATAAGATCTTGAAGCACATTTTATCATAAAGGGATTTGAACTTGAGGCAAAATAGATGGATGGAATATATCCATATGTTTGATTTTAACTTAATGTACACACCAGGTAAGGTAAATTTGGTGGTAGATGAATTAATCATAAAATCATATTCTCATATGGTGAAATAGGCAACAGACTAGTGGCAGTTGATGTCGGTTATAGCCGATATGCGGTTGGAATGTGAGGACCAGGGCGATAGAGCGGTCTTCTTTCCGATTTTGTTGATTCCTGACTTGGTTGGCATGGTTACAAAGGAAAAAATATCTGATTCTGAGTGTGTTACCATGGGGTCGAGACTCAATGGTCGGGGAGACCATTGAGGGTTGGAAACTGAATGAAGATTCAGTTTTGTGTTTTCAGAATCAGATGGTTGTACCAGTTGCTTGTCAGGAGTATCTTCTTGGGGCATATCATCATTCCAGGTGGTCTGTTCATCCTAGAATTCAGAAAACGTATAAAGAGTTGAAAGAGTAGTTTTGTTGGTCTGGTATGGAAAGAAGAGTGGCTAAGTTTGTTTCGAGATGCTTGACTTGTCAGCAGGTCAAGGAAGAACATCAGAGGCCAGCAGAAATGTTGCAGTCTTTACCAATCCCTATTTGGAAGTGGGAGAAAATAGTGATGGATTTTTTTACAGGTCTCCCACGAATGGTCATAAATCACGATGCCATTTGGGTGATATTGGATTGGCTAATGAAGTCGGTCCATTTCATTCTAATTCGTGAATCTCATACGGTGGAGGATCTATCCAAAATCTATATTCAGGAGGTGGTAAAGAGGCATGGTGTTCCAGTTTTGATTGTATCAGATAGAGATAAAAGGTTTATTCCTCGATTTTGGAAATCCTTATAGAAATCACTTGGAACTAGGTTGACCATGAGTACAATGTATCACCCTCAGACGGATGGTCAATCCAAGAGGACGATACAAACTTTGGAGGATATGTTGCAGTCTTGTGTTATGGATTTTTGTGGATTGTGGGAGGATCACTTGTCATTGGTTGAGTTCTCGTACAATAACAGTTATCAAGCATCCATTCATATGGCTCCGTTTGAAGTGTTGTATGGGCGGTCGTGTTGTTCTCCACTATGTTGGGTGGAAACGGGTGAGTCCTCGATGGTTGGGCTGAGCCTTTTCCTCGAGACTACAGAGAATATCAAGTTGATCATGAAGAGAATGGAGATGGCTCAGAGTCTTCAAAAATCATATGCGGATAATCTTCGACGATCGTTGTCGTTCGAGGTGAGTGATCATGTTTTCTTGAGGATCTCTCCTAGGTTGGGACATCGTCGGTTTGGGAAGCAGGGAAAGTTATCTTTGGGGTATATTGGAACTTTTGAGATTCTTGAACAGGTTGGTGAGGTGGCTTATCATTTGGCTTTTCCACCTAGGTTCAGTGCGGTGCACAATGTGTTTCATGTGTCACAGTTGAAAAAGTATCATCCGGATCGTGACCATGTGATTCGATGGGATCATGTTGAACTATAATCGGATGCTTCATTGGTGCACGTGCCAGTTCGGGTTGTGGATAGGAAAGAGAAAGTATTGCGTAGTAAAAGCATCAGTTTAGTATTGCTTCAGTTTAGTTCGTGTTTTGTGGCATCATGGTCTGATTCAAGAGGAGACTTGGGAGTGGGAGGAGGAGATGGTCGAGCAGTGGCCCGAGCTCTTTCAGCAAAGGGAGGGTTCACTACTTTCCGGGGATGGAAAGTCCAATGGTGGGGAGAATGTAGTACCCACAGTTTTAGGTATGTGGCATTTTTATGCATTTTTTATGTGTTTAAAGTGCATGGGATGAGTTGGGAAGAGGTTGGGATAGTTTGGAATGGTTTTGGATGAGTTTGAAGGCTTTTCTGTGGGTGCACAGTTTGAGCACTGGTAAGGGAAACCGTGTGGGTGCTCCAGGAAACCATGTAGGGGGAGGCAGTAGGATTTTCATGGCCTGCACATGGTTTAACTAACCATGTGAGGCAACCGTGCCAACCCTTTCTCTCGAGGCAGTAGCATGCGCACGGTTAGCGCACAATTTTCCAAACCGTGCGGGATAACCATGTGGCCACTTAAAGAATAGGGTTTAAGTTCCGGGCTCCCTCGGGCTTAACCTATTTCACTCAAATTTCCTCCCACTCGATCCTCACTTGGTTTTTTGGGTTCTCAGGGGTTGAGGGTGCTCTTCCACACGTTTTGGAAGCGATTCGAAGGGGTTTGAAGGTGGTTTCTCCTGGGTAAATCTATCCTCTTGGTTTTCTTGTGGTTTCCTCTAGATCCACATCTCCCTCTTTCTTGGTTTTCTAGATCTACACTTTTTGTGTGTAGATCTAGGGTTGTGGTTGCCTTGGATGATGATTTTAAGGCTTTTGAATGTTAGGGAAGGGGATCTAGAGAGGTTTCAGTGGTGCGTTCTCCGGATTGGAGGTGTGGTTGCTCATGGGTCGATTTCTCGGGAACCCTAAAGGTAGGTGGATTCTCTCTCGACTCCACTTGGTTAGAGGTAGTGGTTTTTGGTTACAATTAATTTGGTTGGCTTGAAATTAAATATGTCTTGATGTGTGAAGTTGGTTGGAAACCCATTTGGGAATTTTTTAAAAAAAGGGGGTTTATGGTGAAATGATATTGTTGTGGATTTTAAAATGAGATTTTAAAATGGGATTCTATGGTTGATTTGTGAAAATGATTGATGGAAATGGTTTTCAATAAATAGGTTGTTTTATTGAAATGTGGTTTGGTATGGAAAATTATTTTCAATAAATAGGTGATTTATTGAAGTGGATTGATATGAAATGGAATTGGTTGATTGCATGTTGTTGTGACATTGGTGGGTTATATGCTTGGTTGTGATTGAGTGGAATGTTGTGTGGAAGTGGCGAGAAGTACCACAATAAAAAGGGGGATGTATAGTGGATGAAAGGGCCACCATCAAAGGATAAGTGGATGAGAAATACCACTAGTTGTGAATGGGTGAACGGGATGGATGGAAGTTCCACCATTGGGTTGTGGTCGGGAAGTACCACTAGGTGTGAATGGGTGAATGGGCTGGAAGGAAGCTCCACTATTTGGTTTTTTTGGTTGTTTGTTGTGCATTTCTTTCCAAGTTGGAAATTTTTGTGCTAGTGTGTGAATGATGAAATGGATTGTGGAATGTTTGTTGGCTTTCCCTTGGGTTCTTGGTTTGGGTATGATGGCTTGGTAAGGGTGTGTTTGGCTTATGGAAATGGTTGCACTTGTGATTATTTTATATAAATTGTTTTATATAAATTTGATAACGGTTTTATCCTAGTGGTATGTGTAGGGAAGTCAGTTGGGGAAATCCTACTAAGTTTTAGTACTCACCCCCTACTTTGGCATTGGTGTCTTTGCAGATGTTGTGTACCATGATGCGGGCAAAGGTAAGGCATCACCCTCCTTTAGTGGTGCATTGTGATGTCTTGGTGAAGCTTGGAGCTTGGTGTAGATATGTGGTGGTATCATGGAACATGGTGCTTTTTTGTTTGGTCTTCCACATAGTTCTATGATATTGTGTTGTTTGTTTTGGATTTGGGTTGTATGGTGGAACAATTTGGTTGTCTATTGGAAATTCACCTTGGGATGTTTTATTGACATGTATTATATAGTGGTGGTTAATGAATGGTTTGGTTGGTTTTGTCTTAATGAAAAATAGTTCCCCAATTTGATCTTGAATCCCTTGACATTTATTTCCAGCCTTTGGTGTCTTGCGAATGTCACTTAAAGCCAAGTAGCTCTCACCACCTCCTCAAGACAATGCGGTAGGGGCAGGGTGTTATAAATGGTATCATCTTGTTCGGTACTTTGGAGTTGATTCTCGGATTTGGAGTTGACATTCGTGGTGGTATATTCCTTGAGTCAGGATGGTAGCAAGGCGTAATCTTGTCGGAACTTGGAATGTGTAGCATAAAAGGACATATCTAACCCTTTTATGCTGAAATTCAAGTTACTAGGGAGTTGGGTACATAAGTGTTTTGAAAACACTTATAGGCATTGGAAATCTCATTTTCGTGGGTGTAGCCAATGAGATCTGCATGACATATATGGTAGAAATGACTTCCCTCTAGGATGCATATTTCATTGGGGTATAATGATTTATGAGATGAATTGAGAAATGGTTTTGCAAATGTGTGAAATTGTAATGTGAATAAATATGGTATTTTGAAAATGGTTTGGCTTTCAAAAATGGTGAAACACGACCAATGTGGGAAATGTGAACTTGTGGAAAGCCTTGTGAGATAGTGTTGTGTAATGTGATTAGAAATGGTAATTCTTTATGTCTACAGAAGTGAGACTAATGGTTTTTTGTTTTATATTGATAGAAATGGCACCGGGTAGGCGTCGTAGAGACCAACTGGAGGAGGCTGCTGAGAATGTGGTAGCACCTGAGCCTCAAGTGAACCACCAGCTAATGCAAAGCATAGTGTAAGCTTTTCAAGCTGTGGAAAGTGGAAATAAAATGGATGAACCAAGGAATGTGGATCATGAGGTTCAGTTTCAAAAGCAGAATCCACCCATCTTTAGGGGTGATTCAGAGCTAGAGAGGGGAGAAGCATGGTTGAATAGAATGAACAAGATTTTTGAGTTCTTGGGAACACCGTAAGAGTTAAAAGTGAAGTTGGCCACGTATATGTTGGAAGATCTTCCCCTTCAGTGGTGGAGTTGGTAGTCCAAGCAGGGACGGACCAGGGTGTGATATGTTAAGGCTTTGAAGAATTGTTTAATAAACAATTCTACCCACATACATTCAAAATTCAGCGCATGACTGATTTCTTCAGTTTGAAGCAAGAGCTTATGTCGGTGACAGAGTATGCAGCTAAGTTCATGAACTTAGTGAGGTTTGCACCTGAGGTGGTGGGTAGCACGTAATTTAAGGAAAGGATCTTTGAAGTGGGGTTAAGGCAATAAATCCATTCAAAGATAGCAGTACTGTGTATAAATGATTACAGAGATATGGTGAATATAGACTCGGTGGCTGAGCGGGATCTGTTGGGAGCTCCGGGTGAAGGAAGCATGGTGGTACCCATGGGGAATAGTGGGAACTCTAACGCTGGGTTCAAGTGTAGGAGGGACACTTATTCCCAGGGTGGGAGTATGGCACATAATCTGACGACAGGATCAGTGAATCTTCCTCCGAAGCCCCATAGCAAACCAGGATGTTTTTATTGTGGTTTGACGAGCCACATCAAGCGATATTGTACGACACAACCTTGAGCATGTCATAATTGTAAGTAGATGGGGCATCTGCAGCGTTATTGTCGGAATGCTCTGAGGTCAGGTGCGTGTGATACTTCTTAGGGATCGCAGACATCATATGGTTCGACGGGACAGGGACAACAACATACCCCTCAACAGCAAAGTAAAGTGGGTCATGGTGATTCTCAGAATACCACGACACCTTAGCAGGGCAATAAAGAGTAGAGCGTGGCAAGAAAACATGTGTTTGGAGCTAAGAAGGTTGTGGTGGATAATCAGTCGGGACCATCCATGGTGCGAGGTACTATTCTTTTAAATTCTACCTTGATGCAAGTGCTATTTGATACGGGTGCTTCACACTCTTTTATTGCTGCACCTATGGTTGATTTTTTGGGTTTAAGGGTATAAATTATGCCCTCGGTTTTAAAACTTCAAACTCCTCTGGGCCGAAGAGAGTGTCGAGCCTTCTTGTGTATATCATGTTATATTGTTGTGGGTGAGGTTGAGATAATGTGGAATTTCTCAATGCTTTAGATGGATGGGTATGATGTAATCCTGGGAATGGATTGGCTGGTGTCTTTTAAGGCCCACATCGACTGTGATGCGTGAACAATGACTTTTACGATGCACGATGGTGTTAGGCATCTCTTTAGAGGAGAGAGGCATGAAAGGTAGGGTGCAACGGGTTTTTTGGCACCAGTAGTAGGCACATTATCGTATCGGTTGGCGGTATTATCATTGGAATCGGTAATGGGTGTTGAGTGGAGTGTTCTTCCGATAGTGGTGGATCAGTTCATGGATGTTTTTCCTGAAGAATTCTTTAGGTTAACTCCCATATGAGAAGTGGAGTTTACGATTGATCTCCTTCTGGGGAACAGTCCTATCTCACTTTCATCTTATCGGATGGCCCCTACTGAATTGCAGGAATTGAAGGTCCAGTTGGAAGAATTAGAAAACAAAGGGTTTATCCGGCCTAGCACGTCCCCTTGGGCAGCACCAGTGTTGTTTGTGAAAAAGGCGTATGGAACTTTGAGGCTCTGTGTTGATTATCGTAGACTTAACCAAGTTACGGCAAAGAACAGATATCCACTTCCACGAATTGATGATTTGTTCGACCAATTGAGGGGAGCCCAGTGGTTCTCCAAGATCGACCTGAGGTCAGGATATCATCAATTGCGGGTGAGGAAGGACGATATTCCTAAAACATCTTTCAGAAGTAGATATGTACATTATGAATATGTGGTTATGCCCTTTGGTATAACGAATGATCCAGTGATGTTTATGGAATTGATGAATCAGATATTTCAGAGATATCTGGATTTATTTGTGGTGGTGTTTGTAGATGATATTCTAGTGTATTCAATGACAAGGGTGGAGCATGAACAACACTTGGAGATAGTGCTAGGGGTCTTGAGGGATCATCGGTTGTATGCCAAATTGTCAAAGTGTGACTTTTGGATACATGAAGTTCGTTTTCTTGTCCATGTGATTTCTAAAAGGGGTGTTTCAGTGGATCCAGAAAAGATAGAGGTTGTTATCTCATGGAAATTGCCAAAGAATGTGTTTGAGATACTGAGTTTCCTTGGTCTAGCTGGGTATTATCGGCGTTTTGTTCGTGATTTTTCACGTTTGGCTTCACTGATGATAGCTTTGACAAGAAAGAATGTTCCATTCCAGTGGAATGAACAGTGTCAGCAGTGTTTCAAAGAGCTAAAGGGTCGCCTTACATCAGCACCAATCTTGGTTTTTCCAGAACCAGGAAAAGGGCACGTGGTGTATTGCGATGCATCGGGATCAGGGTTGTGGTGCATTCTCATGAAAGAAAATCACGTAGTTGTGTATGGATCACTGCAGTTGAGGGTGCATGAGAAGAACTACCCAAATCATGATTTAGAATTGGTAGCAGTAGTGCATGATTTTAAAATGTGGCGTCATTATCTCTTCGGTGCAAAATTCATGGTATATACAGATCATAAGAGCTTGAAGCACATTTTCTCACAAAGGGATTTTAACTTGAGGCAAAAGAGATGGATGGAATATCTCTAGATGTTTGATTTTGACTTAATGACACACCAGGTAAGGGAAATTTGGTGGTGGATGAATTAAGCAGAAAATCATATGCTCAGATGGTGAAACAGGCATCAGACCAGTGGTAGTTGATGTCGGTTATAGTCGATATGCGGTTGGAATGTGAGGACCAGGGTGATAAAGCAGTATTATTACAGTTTTATTGATTCATGAATTATTTGTCTTAGTTAAAGAGGCACAAATATCTGATTCTGAGTGTGTGACCATGGGGTTGAGACTCAATGGTGGGGGAGACCATTGAGGGTTGGCAACTTAATGGAGATTCAGTTTTGTGTTTTCGGAATCAGATGGTTGTACCGGTTTCTTGTCAGGAGGATCTTCTCTGGGCATATCATCATTCCAAGTGGGTTGTTCATCCTGTAATTCAGAAAATTTTTAAATCATTGAAATAGCAATTCTGGTGGGCTGGTATGAAAAGAAGAGTGGCTGAGTTTGTTTCGAGATGCTTGACTTGTTAGCAGGTCAAGGTAGAACATCAGAGGCTAGCAGGAATGTTGCAGTCTTTACTAATCCCTATTTGGAAGTGGGAGTAAATAGTGATGGATTTTATTACAAGTCTCCCAAGAACGGTCAGAAAGCACGATGCCATTTGGGTGATAGTGGATCAGCTAACGAAGTCGGCCCATTTCATTCTAATTTGTGAATCTCATACGGTGGAGGATCTGTCCAAAATCTATATCCGCGAGGTGGTAAAGAGGCATGGTGTTCCAGTTTCGATTGTATCAGATAGAGATCTGAGGTTTGCGTCTTGTTTTTGGAAATCCTTACAGCAATCCCTTGGAACTAGGTTGACTATGAGTACGGCGTATCACCCTCATATGGATGATCAATCCGATAGGATGATACAAACTTTGGAGGATATGTTGCGGGATTGTGTTATGGATTTTGGTGGCTCTTGGGAGGATCACTTATCGTTGGTTGAGTTCTTGTACAATAACAGTAATCAGGCATCCATACATATGGCTCTGTTTGAAGTGTTGTATGGGCGACCGTGTCGTTCTCCACTATGTTGGTTGGAAACAGGTGAGTCCTCGATGGTTGGGCCGAGCCTTGTCCAGGAGACTACAGAGAAGTTCAAGTTGACCATGAAGATAATGGAGATAGCTCAGAGTCGTCAGAAATCGTATGCGGATCATCATCGATGATTGTTGTCGTTCGAGGTGAGTGATCATGTTTTCTTGAGGATCTCTCCTAGTTTGGAACATCATCGGTTTGGGAAGCAGGGAAAGTTATCTCTGAGGTATATTGGACCTTTTGAGATTCTTGAGATGGTTGGTGAGGTGGCTTATCATTTGGATTTTCCACCTAGGTTCAGTGCAGTGCATAATGAGTTTCATGTGTCACAGTTGAAAAAGTATTAGCCGGATCGTGACCATGTGATTCGATGGGATCATGTTGAACTAGAACCGAATGCTTTGTTGGTGCACGTGCCAATGCGGGTTTTGGATAGGCAAGAGAAATTCTTGTGTGGTAAAAGCATTAGTTTAGTTTGTGTTTTGTGGCAGCATGGTTAGATTCAAGAGTAGACTTGGGAGTGGGAGAAAGAGATGGTCGAGCAGTGGCCCGAGCTCTTTCGACAAAGGGAGGGTTCACTACTTTCCGGGGATGGAAAGTCCAATGGTGGGGAGAATTTAGTACCCCCGGTTTGAGGTATGTGTCATTTTTTATGCATTTTTTATGTGTTTAAAGTGCATGGGATGAGTTGGGAAGAGGTTGGGAGAGTTTGGAATGGTTTTAGATGAGTTTGAAGGCTTTTTTGTGGGTGCACGGTTTGAGCACGGCTAAGGGAAACGGTGTGGGTGCTCCAGGAAACCGTGCAGGGGGAGGCAGTAGGCTTTGCACGGCCTACGCATGGTTTGAAAAACTGTGCAAGGCAACCGTGAGAACCCTTGTTCTCGAGGTAGTAGCATGCGCATGGTTAGCGTACGGTTTGCCAAAACATGCAGGATAACTGTGCGACCACTTAAAGAATAGGGTTTAAGTTCCAGGATCCCTTGGTCTTAACCTATTTCACTCCAATCTTCCTCCCACTCGAGCCTCACTCGGGTTTTTGGGTTCTCAGGGGTTGAGGGTGCTCTTCCACACGTTTTGGAAGCGATTCAAAGGGGGTTTGAAGGCGGTTTCTCCTGGGTAAATCTCTCCTCTTGGTTTTCTTGTGGTTTCCTCTAGATCCAAATCTCCCTCTTTCTTGGTTTTCTATATCTACACTTGTTTTATATAGATCTAGGGTTTTGGTTTCCTTGGATGATGATTTTAAGGCCTGTGAATGTTAGGGAAGGGGATCTAGAGAGGTTTCAGTGGTGTGTTTGCCAGATTGGAGGTGTAGTTTCTCATGGGTCAATTTCTTGGGAACCCTAAAGGTAAGTGGATTCTCTCTCGACTCCAATTGGTTAGAGCTAGTGGTTTTTGGTTACAATTAATTTCATTGGATTAAAATTAATTGTGTTTTGATGTGTGAAGTTGGTTGGAAACCCATTTGGGAATTTTGGAAAAAAGGGGGTTTATGGTGAAATGCTGTTGTTGTGGATTTTAAAATGAGATTTTAAAACGGGATGCTATGGTTGATTTGTGAAAATGATTGATGGAAATGGTTTTCAATAAAGAGGTTGTTTTATTGAAATGTGGTTTGGCATGGAAAATGATTTTCAATAAATGGGTGATTTATTGAAGTGTATTGATATGTAATGGAATTGGTTGATTGTATATTATTGTGAAATTGGTGGGTTATATGCTTGGTTGTGATTGAGTGTAATTTTGTGTGGAAGTGGCGAGAAGTACCACTATAAAAATGGGTATGGATAGTGGATGGAAGGTCCACCATCAGAGGATAAGTGGATGAGAAGTACCACTAGTTTTGAATGGGTGAATGGGTTGGACGGAAGTTCCACCATTGGGTTGTGGTCGAGAAGTACCACTAGGTGTGAATGGGTGAACAGGATGGACGAAAGCTCCACCATTTGGTTGTTTTGGTTGTTTATTGTGCATTTCATTGCAAGTTGGAAATTTTTGTGCTAGTGTGTGAATGATGAAATGGATTGTGTCATGTTTGTTGGCTTTCCCTTAGGTTCTTGGTTTGGGTATGATGACTTGGTAAGGGTGTGTTTGGCTTATGGAAATGGTTTCACTTGTGATTATTTTATATAAATTGTTTTATATAAATGTGTTAATGGTTTTATCCTAGTGGTGTGTGTAGGGAAGTCATTTGGGGAAATCGTACTGAGTTTTAGTACTCACCCCCTGCTTTGGCACGTTGGTGTCTTTGCAGATGTTGTGTACCGTGATGTGGGAAAAGGTAAGGCATCACCCTCCTTTAGTGGTGCATTGTGATGTCTTGGTGGAGCTTGGATCTTGGAGCTTGGTGTAGAGATGTGGTGGTATCATGGCACGTGGTGCTTTTTTGTTTGGTATTCCGCATAGTACTATGATATTGTGTTGTTTGTTTTGGATTTGGGTTGTATGGTGGAACAATTTGGTTTTCTCTTGGAAATTCATGTTGGAATGTTTTATTGACATGCATCATATAGTGGTGGTTAATGAATGGTTTTGTTGGTTTTGTATTAAGGGAAAATCGTTCCCAATTTTATCTTGAAGCCCTCGACATTTATTGCTAGCCTTTGGTGTCTTAGGAATGTTTCTTAAGGCCAAGTATCCCTCACCGCCTCCTCAAGCCAATGAGGTAGGGGCGGGGTGCTACAAATAAGATAAATATATTACAAGTAAATTATTTTCTAAAGACAATTTTACTTAATTATATAAAATACACATAATATTAATAAGAAGGTAAAAAGATAAAATAAAGAATATTGATTCATAAGATATAAAATTCCTAAATGAAATATTAAGTCAGATATCACCCTCTATTACTTGATTTAAGATGAAACTATAGATCAAAGTTTTGGTCTTGCCCTTATCAGGACACTTACATTTATCGAGGAGTTCTAATAAAGGTTTTGGGTTGAATTTACCAAGAAAATATCAAGAGAAGCAACCCTTAATAGACTTGGTGTAACTTGGTGGTAAGTGTTGAGGAAATCCAAGTTCAGGATTTTAGGATTGGGGGGTCCACTAAATGGATGAAGGAGTTGCGAGTTAATGTAGTTGGCAAGATCCGTCTGCCTAAATGCCTTTGAGTAATTGACTAGACCATTGTTTGAGTTATGAGAAGGGAAATATGAATCATTTCCACTAAAATGTCCAAGCGATAGGATATTTTGAATCTAATGGAGAGGGTTGTTGGGATTTGATAAAATAATGGGAGAATAATAGGAAAATTTATCACATTACATTTTGGTAATTAAGATGAATAAATAAAACCTACTTTTATTATTTTATAAAAAATAGAAATTTATACAACCTTGAAATTATCACTCCGATTGATATATGGGAAAATATAATCTCTTCATCGATATGAATTTTTTGGAGTGGTATAAGAACTTACACATCATACTACGTTAAGAGTGGAAATTCTAAGTGTTGGAGTCCCCTATTCACAAGAAAGTGCCTTTTAATGTGGATAGTGAGGAGGAGAAAGATGCCTTCTAGAAATATGTAGAAGATGCATTGGATGTTCAATGACTCATGTTATCTTCCATGTTGAGTGAGATAGAGAAACTACATGAGGATATGGATGTATATAATATGTTGTCTCATTTTCATGATCTTTATTAGGAGAAGGCAAGACAAGAGTGATAAAAGATCTCCAAGTCACTTTTCACATGCAATCTTGGAGAGGGGGCACTGACCAGACCTCATATAGTCAAGATGATTAGCTATATTGAGTGTTTGGACATCTTGGGATTTATGCTACTGGATGAATTACACACAGATCTCATGATTTCCTCACCACCTCAGAACTTATCTAGATTTATTATGAATTATAATATGATAAATATCGAGAAGTTTCCTCAGAACTCTTCACTTTGATTCTCCTAGAAGATAAGGACATGAGGCGTGAAAAAACTGGAGTCCTTATAATGAACAAAAGGAAGGGAAAACAAAGGGTCCTAAGACTAGTTTCAAGTCTAAAGCTATGCACCACCCAACCAAGAAGAGTAAGATCTATAGGCAGTCTAAGAAATAAGATGCATTATGTTTTTTCATGTGGTAAGTAGGGACATTGGAATAAGAACTACACCTCAATGAATAAGCATGGGGAAACTTCGGGTGCATTTTTTATCGAGTGAAACCTTTCCATTTCTATAAGTTGGTCATTGGATACAACTTGTGATGGTCACATTTTTATTTGAATATTTGAACCAAGTAAATATAAGAAGGATTCCCAAGGCGAGGTGGATCTTCGAACTTCCAACAGAGCAAGACTGATTACCTTGGCTATAGGATATTACCACATTAATTTTTCAATATGAATTATTCTAGTATTTAAGAAATGTTATTATGTTCCTAGTGTTACCAAAAACATTATACCTATGTTGAGTTTAGACATATATGACCTTGTATTTAATTTTGGGAATACATTTTTTTACTTTTATAAATATTACATTTGTTACAGTATGAAACACCTTATTAATAGTCTTAACATATTAGAATATGATAACAAGTGTTATTAATTGATAAAAAATCAAGTTCACATGACTCATATTATAACCAGTTGTGGAATCACCAAATTAGTCATATAAATGAGAAGCACATGAAAAAGGTCTATCAAAATGGGTATTTAGATTCTTTTGAACTAAAACCACTTGATATATGTCATGCTTGTTTTAAAGGCAAAATGACCAAACTTAATTTTGGTGGTAAGGGTAAAGGGGCCACAAAGCTTCTAGAATTGGTATAGACAGATGTGTGTGGACCTTTTCCAATTGAATCCAGAAGTGGATACTCATACTTTAATATTGTTACCGATGACTTGAGTAGATATGGATATGTTTGCTTGACGAGGTATAAGTCTGAATCCTTTTAGAAATTTAAGGAGTTCAAGAATAAAGTTGAGAATCGGCTTGGTAATAAGATAAAAATGATTTGATCAGATTTATGTGGAGAATATCCTAACCAATAGTTTATTGACTATATTAGGGAGTATTTAATTCTATCTCAACTCACTCATCTTCATACACTATAGTGGAATGGTGTTAGTAAAAGGAGGAACCACACCTTGTTAGACACAATAAGGTTGATGATGAGCCATGTAGATATTCAATTATACTTTTGGGTATATTTATCATAGGATGAAACACAAATGATAAACTAAGTGCCAACTAAATTGGAAAAAAAAATTCCATATGATTTAATATATAATAGGAAATATTTATTTTCACATACTCATGTATGGGGTTGCAAGGTGTTTGTTAAGGCCATTTATGGTAACAAACTAGCAAATCAAGGCATAAAATGTATCTTTATATGATAAAATAAGGAAAAAAGGGATATTATTTATACAATATCTCAGACAAGAAGGTAATGGTGGAAAGACATGTCATATTCCTTGAGAGAGATCACATCTCCAAAAGAGATAGTGAGAGTAATATTGACTTCGATGAAGTTGATGCTTGAGATACATAGGAGTTGACACATGAACAATTTCCACAAGTCCCCATGGGAAAGGTTGTTCTAGAGACACAAATACTATGTAGGATCACTAGAGAGGTTATATAACCAAAGAGATATGGTTTTCTAGTCATCGAAGACAATGAATCATTATTGGTTGACAATGATGAACCTTTGTCTCACAAGTAGGTAGTAAGTAACTCAGATGTTTCAAGATGGTAAGAAGCCATGAATTATAAGAAGGATTCTATATATCAAAACTAATTTTTGGTTCTAGTTGTTCTGCTGATAGATGTAAATTATTTTGGATGCAAATGGGCATTCACTAAGAAATTGAACATAGAAGGTAAAGTTAATACCTATCAGGCATGACTAATGGTTATAGGGTTTAAGCAACACCAAGGCATAAGCTATGAAAACACATTTTCACTAGTTTCCCTGCTGAAATACATTAGAATTATGATTTTCATAACAACTTACCATGATTATGAGATTTAGAAAATATATTCCAAGAAATATTTCTATAATATAAACCTTATAGAAGATGTATATATGACACAAATGGAGGGTTTTATGACATTGAAGGATGGGAATAAGGTATTCACGTTATATAGATCAATTTATGGGTTGAATAAAGCATCCAAGTCATGAAATATTTACTTTGATGGATCCATGAGAGGATTTGGTTTCATAAAGATTGAATGAGAGCCCTCTGTCTTCAGGTGGTTTAGTGGGAGTGCAGTCATTTTTCTAGTAGTGTATGTTAATGACATATTACTTATTGGAAAGGAGATACCAATATTATAGTCAATTAAGATGTGGCTGAACACATGATTCTTAATGAACGACTTTGGTGAAGAAACCTACATTTTAGGGATCAAGATCATCTGTGATAGATCTAAGAGAATGTTTAGAATAAGTCAAGGTACATATATTGACCAAATACTGAAGAGATTTAGTATGAAATAATCAAATAGAAAGGATTGGTTCTAGTATTATATGGTATATATCTCTCCAATAAAATGTTCCCTCAGAAACATGAGGAGAGGGAGAGTATGAGCAACATTCCTTATATTTTAGTGATATGTTTCTTCATGTATGCCATGTGTCCTATCAGACTTGATGTTGCCTACGACTTGAGCATGTAGCCATTAAAAAAATTAGGAGAACTGAAAGGCTGGTAATTAGAACTGTCTGATACTATTTGAGAAAGTAATCTTGGACAAGTTCCTAGAAATTGGAGAAATGAGAATACTAGTTATCAAGGGGATACAAAACTAGTCTTATTTTAGATCAATTTGATCTAAGATCCAAATTATGATATGATAATTTCTAAGAGAAAACTTATTCTAGTTGATGGTTTCCATATCCAAATACACCGAGTACATGTTGATTATGATGCATCTTAAGAAGTTGTTTATCAACGTTTTTATTCTAGATCTTGGAGTTGTAAATAGATAGTAAAGTGTAATTATATCATGTTGAACTTTAGAAGATGGTGTTATCCAAGATATTAGAGATGATAGAGGAGAAAAGGTATATACTCAGTGATATCATCTCTTAAGGGATTTTCTTAGAGAGATAAGGTCACAATAAGTAGTACAACCATCGAATCATGGTAGGCCCATAAGCTATAGCCATAATTCAATAGAATCATGTTTTTCATGTGAGGAAAACTAATTATATAATTATTAGTTGGATCTCATGCAATTGGGAGTTTGTTGGAGTGGGTTCTCTAGAACTGAATTTGTGATTTCAATTACTTGTACATTCAAAGTGTTGAATATTAATAAATATATTATCACATGATGGTTGTTATTCTATATTAAAATTAATGTTATAATGTCTTTAGAGTATCTGCTACATTGAAAGGTCATAATAATTTTCCACTATGATGAGAACCTTGAAGAGCTATGATGATATTCTTAAATTTTATGTTCTATGGTATGATGACATCATCTGACTATGCATAAATGATACACACTATCCAGTGTAAGAGGATCATAATACATTGGGACTTTTTCTCACGAAGTTCACCCTTGGTAATCTCTAAGAGAGGAGGTTATGAGAACTGACCCACCTGTAGGAATTCTATATGATTATGTGTCATTGAATATTACTATCTACGAATGTGTGTATTGATACTTAGATTTGAGATTATTATTAATTCATATAGGTTGATGATACATGCGATGCAACTTTTTTGAAGAGATATTGAGATAAAATGATTATATTACATAGTGAGTGTTCATAGAAGTTAGTAGTAGCTATGACTTATCTTTATATATTTAGGGTCCATGTTGTGTTTCTAGGTACCACTCCTGGTTTGTGAGTTAGACTCACTGTTATCGAGATGAGGTCCTAGAGGGTCGCACAAAAAGCGTATCCATAATTTTCACCAATTAAAATGAATTGGAGTTCAAGATGAAGTGATCCCCATGTGTAGGGATCAAAACGCATGGCTGATTGTCACCTATCGACCGGTCAAAGTTCCGATGCTCTGCTAATATGTATAGCAGCACTCGGGTCGAATCCTCGACGATGATACTTTGAAATAGTCATTTGTTTTTAGTTGATTGTATTCTGATTGGGGTTTTTTTGAAGAGATTAATTGAAATGACTAATTGATTATGATTTATTTAACAAATTGATAATTATTGGGGTGATTTCATCATTAGGTTAGTTAAGCTTGTGATATCCTTGAGCTTTGCTTTATATTGCATTTAAATTAACACCCATGTCACAAGTTGACGTTGATTTGAATTCCCAAGTGTTAAGGCTTTAATCCAAGCCTTAACTTAACTTAGGGTTCTAATATTGATCATATCTTATTTATGGTAGTGTATTTATGGTTCCAATAATCCATGGAAACCACACATTAAACAAAAAAGTCATTAATCCATGACATGCTAAGTCCAACATACATAATGTTAATTCAACGAATACTCATCGAGCGAAAGCTCTCAATCGCTTAACATACCTAAATTAAAACTCAACCCAATGAGAGATTTACTTATCCATTAATATGGTTATTAATCTGGTAATATATTTTTATGGCAATGAATTATAAAGATAAGAAAAAGAAAGGGACAAGATAAGAGTAGTGCACCGAACACACACACAAACGATGAAGAAAATTAAAAACGGATTTTTGATTGAATGAGGAAGCAAAAGAAGGGAAGGGGATTCAAATGAATTTAAACTATTTTAAGAACATAAATATTAAACTACAGAAGTTGGATGAGAATAAGAGATATTGAAGAAGTAACTTGCATTAAAACATAATTACAAAGAAAGAGACTTACAAGATTACAAAAACGAAGAACACGAAAGTAAGTGAAAACAAAGAGAGGAGGAAAGGTCTCTCAAGTGAAAACTTGAGTATGGAAGGTCATCCCAAGACCTTTTCAAGGCTTTGGTCGTGCCAATATATTTTCTTCTCTTCTGAAATGCCAACCCCTCTCAAGGAGAGAAGGGGAGAGTATTTATAGCCCAAGGAGTGGACTGTTTGCATTCCCAATCTGTCCCTCCACTTGAATCTCCATGTTGGATATTCATACAGCCGAATATTGAGAAATATCCTTCTTAAAAGTTGTATATAATAATATTGGGAGACTAATCTCAAAATTTGGAGGAATTTGAACCTATTTAGCCAAAGTTATGGCTAGTTGATTAAACAATTTTAATCTGTCTATTTCAATCCAGTCTTTTTAATCTTCAAAATGTGAAATGGGTTTTGAATAGGAATATGCCCTCAAAGCCGAATTATTTCTTCAACAACGTCGACCTCCTATATCTCCTATTTCACACTGAAAAATCTCAGCTCTATTTGATTCTTACATCATGAGATATGTCATGAATACTATACTAATTTTATTTCTCGTCCAGAATGGTGGGCTGGACTTCAAAGCTTTATTTGGGCCCCTTTTTCTTAGAGTTGGGCCCTGAAATTTTTATCCATGATTATTTTTTATATTAAAAAACATATGGTATATTTTCATAAAATTTGGGCTTTGGGATTTAGACCAGTAACTCAATCATCATGGATGGTCCAGTTTCTCACAAATTTTGTAGGTCATTTTGTGTGGTAAATATGATCCTTCAAATGGAAGAATTGTCCCATGATCCCTTATAATGAAATTTTTTATATTGAATTTGAAATCATAAAAAACATGAACCACACAATTTGGATTAGTAGGGTTATATTTATAAATAAAATAGTAAACTGACGCAATTGGACTACTTCTAAAAATGCTAAAAAATTATACTTAGTATTAAAACATTAATATTTCACAAAAATTATGCACATTTCATATAAATTCAGTAAAGGGAGTATATAATAATACATGAAAATATTAACAACATCAATCATGAATTATCACATGGAATTTAATAATTTCACCACTGAGTAGTAAAACATTCATGACACGCATGTCACATTTACTTAGTTATTCATATCATTTTGGGTGAGTTTAAGAGGTTTAACTAATACAAGGGCTTAAAGGAAATTTTGTAAAGTTAAAATTAATTATTTAAGCTCATTTTGAGTCATGGATAGTATAGGTGTCCATTTTCATGCATTTGGAGTTCTCTCCTTCTATCCTACCTACTCTCAAGATTCTAGGGAGAGAGAGATCAAGAATGGATTGATCAAAGTTTGGGGATTGATCATGTGATATTCTAGTGATCATACAGGTGTCGTAATGATTTTGATTTTTCACACTAGCACCTGGGGATCGAATCATGAAATTCATGGATCTATGGTACACATGTGAATGATTTAGATGACATCTTGTTTGGTGTCTTCAAGCTAAAATGATCTGAAGAAGAGCAGATATAATCGGGATGACACCGTTCTACCAAGGTACCATTTTGTTTACGTTTTCACACTTACATTATATTACATGAGTTCCTTAGCATGAATTGAGTATCAATATTCCAGATCAAGTATATTATGATAGATTAAATTTTAAAATTTGAAAATTAACCTACTTTCAAGCTTCTATTGCATACCCAGTTCTTATATATATATATATATATATATATATTCCTTCAATGGCTTGAATACCTTAATTATTTATTTATTTTTATGTATAATCCCCTTTTTAACTAAGTTGAGAGGAAACCTTACATGACCTATAGGCCCTGAGGCACATGACCTAAGTACATGAACCGAAGACCCAATGACCCGACTATACTTGTATTGCCCCTCCCCAACATATGAATTATTGATGGTGCTTAGCTCCCCACCTTGCATGACTATTTGACTAGAATTTCCCCATATAAATGTGCATGGTGCCTGGTACCGATGATGGATGTCATACCCTCTCATCCTTTCCCATCTAGTTGGCTTTGATTTGATGGTTGGTACAACTCTAAAACCTCTTATGGGGCATGATTCTTGTGTGGTCGAGGCCCAAAGGCCCAAATCCTTCTTCAATGGATCCTTTTTTTTATCATCATCCCTATGCCTCCACCCTTGCCATGTTTTACTATTGATACCCCACCACTATCATGGTCAAGCACCACCACACCAACTTGCCACCACCATGGCTCCCATCACGACCCGTCGTCAACCCCTGACCCACCATTGTCATTTTTAGGCCCCCCAAATGAGCTGTGCTCCACCGTTATCATTGATGCCTCACCTACTGCATCGAGGACACCCACTGAGGAGTGATGTCACTACTGCCAAGGATACCTACTAAGGAGCCAATGTATAAGACCCTTGTCTTTATTTGCTACACTGAAACCAAACCCCATCGACAAGCCCCATATTCGGGGCTACCGGGATTTGATGCAAAAATTTGCACCGAAAATCTCTAGTGTAAATTTTACGCTAGAAATATCTAGTGTATAGATACAAACATACATACACATATCTAAGAATAAGTACTTACACACACAAATATAATTTTATATACACATAATGACTTGAAACATTCACACACACAAAAATACATAAATAAAAACAATATAAATTTATAATGTAATAATATACTGCAAATTTATAGTGTTTTTTTATACATTGTATGCACTGAATAATTTTTTTATACTTACATATGCTTAAATATATGAAAAAAGAATTATGTGTATTTGTATACTTGTCTATATATATTTATATATTTTAATGTAAATATATAATATAAAACTAAATAATGTATATGTAATGTCTATATAAATAATATTAATTTTTTAAAAACATAAAATAATTATATATTTAAATATATATAAATATAACTATATACATATGTAAAACCATGTTTATCTAAAAAAAATTATGCATGTTTATTCTATTATATAAACAGTTTTTTAGTGAAATCATTTTTATATATACATGTAAAACATGTTCACACATAATATGTATATAGAATATGTATAAAAATAACATGTTCTAAATTAAAAAATTATTTTATATATATAAAAAAACATTATCTTTATTACTTTTATTTAATTTTAATTTTACTAATATCTTATAATACTATATATACTACTATTATTATTAAATTTAGTTTTAAATGTATTTATTATTATTATTATTATTCAAAACATTCTAACTTAAAACATTAATTTCTACACATATAAGAAAATTTTATAATTAAGTTTGTTTTATTTAATTCTTTTAGTGATTTTAATTATATATGTATGTATGTATGTATGTATGTACTGAATGGGCACATGAGCATTTTTATAAAGTAATTTATTACCATTTAAAAAACAAAAAATCTAGATCAGAATATGATGCCACATGCTTTTTATTCCAAATGTCAAAATCTCAATAGGGAAATTGTTCTACCTATCTCAGGTGGGTAATTGAGACGATGATTTCCACCCATGAGGTACCCCGTGCTATTCTCCACACATGGGAAAAAATGTCACCCATCCCCAAAATTTGTGGGGCACTGGAGGGCATTGTGCCATGTAGAGAAATCTATTTACACCCAATAAATCCCCAAACACATAAATAAATACCTATAGATGTTTTTTAATAAAAAATAATACACAACATTTGTAATTCCTTGACCTAGAAGCCACTGAATCTATGCTCTAGGCCGGTGCACCACAAGGGTTTAGGCGCGCCTCCCCATATGCCAAAGGATATAAACTTACGACGAAGGCCTATGAGGTTACCATGGGGAGACTATGACCTCATCATCAGAGTATAAACAAGAATTAAAATAACAACAACACATAAACTGGTTCAAATCACCATCGTAGATAAAATATGGAAAAATCTAATAAATAACTATGGCAACAAAATCCATAACGATGTGTATGCCATATATGTAATGAACTAATCTAGGTTGACATGACACATAACTCAAGATGTCCCACCATAAGGTGAAGATAAACAGATAAACCAAAATATGTCTCAAGAACAACTAAAAGGAGATAAAATAAATAGAGTACAATGCGGAAGAAGAGTACACATCCATGAGACATATAAGGACATGCCCAAATGGCTAAACCTGAAAGTAAAACAAGAGAAACTAATGAATTACATGACACCCTTCCCTTTATTTGTGTCCTATAAAACCAGATATACATATGCCCAAAAATAATATGTAGGGTGTGAGACAAACTCACAGTAGGATACCACTATGAATCTATACAAAGTCTATCTCCATGCAACTGTTAGTTCTAGCTTTAAAACAAAACAAGTTTATAAAAGAAATTTCAAATGATTTTTTTTGTAAAACATCCTTTGGTTTCCTTTAAATAATTTCATATTCATATGAACCATGAATATGAAAAGTACATGAAATGAAATATAAAGGTCATAATCAGAATTAACCATGGAAATACCTTACAATAAACACGTGATAAATCAAAATGAAATAATACCAACATGCAAAAAACTAAGAACAAGTGGTCTCTAGCCAATTAAAATATGTACTCTAACACAAAAAGGAATAATCATGCATACCATGAATCCTACTTATATTAATTCCTGGCATAGTCTATCAATATCACAATAATAACCCCTAGTCGTGCCACACTTACTAAGGTTTTCATATGTCTATAACCCGACACACCAAAGGTTCCCAATGTGATATATTTTCAAAAACATTTGAAAAACCATGATTATAATTTTATAAACATTTTCAAGAAAATAATTACCGATTTCATGCTTGAAAATACATTTTTGAGTTAAAATCATCTTTGAGGCATTTCATCAAATACATAAACCACACAATCCATTTTTAAAGAAAAACCCTTTTAAACACCCCATTTTCACACCACCCAAGATGGTTTATATCAAATCAATAAACTTCACAAACCAAACTAAATAATTTTACAATAACATCAAGTAATTCATGAGTTGGAACCATTTTATTTAGACATCTTCCTCACCAATAGAGGAAAAGTAGTCGCCTTCGATAATAGAGATTAGAAATGAGGAGATCCAATCCTCATAAGCCCAGATCCATAAGAAACATCATCAACCCCCATAAAAACCTATAAATATGGAAATCACATCACAATTGGGTTCCAATGGAATAAGGGGGGAAAGAGATCAAGTAAATATCTATAAAGAGGAGATGAGATCAAATAAAAATCAAAATGTACCTTTAACAGATCCACCAAGAATAAAGGGAAATTAGTAAGGATACAAGGATAGAACTCTCTAGAGCATTAGGGAGATGTTAAGTTTGGCCTAAGAGGGATTATGAGATGATTAGACTTAAGAATGACCAAGGGTGTTAAGGTAAATTCCAAATTTAAGAGGTTTAGATATGGGTTCATGGTTAAGCCGTGTGATTTAACATACCATGCACCAACCATGTTGTGGCATCTTTCCTTAGAAAATTGAGGCCTACAATTACCTAGGGAGAGATGCATGGTTTGAAAAATCATGTGATAGCCCCTAGAACAACTCCAAGACACCTGCATAGTTTGTCTGAGGACTCACACAGTTTGAAAAACCATGATCAAACCATGAAAAATAACACTGGGACTCACAATTACATATGACAAAGTTACCGCACTTTTAGTAATAACTATGTGCCTAAACAGTGTTCCCAACATCTTTTTATTGAATCTCTAAATTTTAAACTCCTGACCCCTGAAAACTTTTAGAACTTTACAAGAGATAAATCAAGCTCAAATTAAAGTATACATGTGACTTAGATGGTGTCACATGTCATATATGTCAAGGATCCCCTATAGGCAAATCATACATAATAATACTAAGTGGCTAAAATAAAACTCAACTCAAACTCACTCCAAACTGGTTTTAAGTCCATCTTGGTACCATAATCCATACCCATACCAGCACACCAAGAGAATTATCATCAATATTAGTCCTTTCACTATACATGTACCTGTGATCAATAATAGTGTATGCTTGAGTACCAAAGTGTCATTCCGACCTGAGCAGGGTGTGAGTAAAACTCAGTATGCCACCACCAATGACGTCCCTAAAATAACTAGTCTAAAATAAGATTACATATAGAAGTGATCATGGTAAATAGTTTAACAATTTTTAAAATTGTTAAAAATAATAATATTAATCACTGATGGCCTGAGTTTGTAATGACACTCGAGGATGACTATATCATTGTTGATCCTTAGGTCTATGACCCCAATAAACAATAATCTCTTTGGCCAGTGATGGGGTGTCTCTAAGAATGTCATGATGACCATGCCTCCATTAGTAAACACATATAATACAGAGGTCATCTTGAAATTCATAGCATCATGAAGTGTCATATGGAATCCGAGCACTCAACACAATATTTCCATGGAATCTGGGATCTCATCCCGACATTCCCCAGTCACCAGTCATCACATGAAATATAGATTCTCATCCTAGAATTCCCATGGAATCCAAGCACTCATCTCATCATTCCCAATCAACAAATATCATATGGGTCTAGGCACTCCTAGCCTTCCCAAGTCATTATTAAACACATGGAATCCGAGTGATCATCCCAAGATTCCCAACCATCAAGAATCATATAGAATCCTGGTGCTCATCCCAACATTCATAAGTAGAATATATCACATGGAATCCAAGGATTTCATCCCAATATTCCTGGTCATTATACATCCAAAATCTTAGATTTGAATTTTCTTTATATAATATGAATTATCAATTAACTTAGCAAGACATAAATTTAAATAATACATCACTAATAATTAGTAAAATTTACTAAATTCACCATGATATATAATCATTATATCCCATATTAATAACCATGAAAATCACAAGACATAATTTACCCTTTTGAAAAACCAATCCATTTTATAAAACATGGGTTCTGACTATAAATTCCTTTAGGATTTATAAAACATAGGATGCCAATTCTCATTAACCAAATGATTTTCCAAATTAATTTTCTAACTAATAAATAATAAAATTAATTCCCTAAGTCATTTAACCAATATAAAACCATTATTCCATTTCAAGATCATCAATGATTGGGAAATTCTATTTCATAATCATTGATTAAAAACTTAGTTACTCACTTGAGTCTTTCAAACCAAGACACTCAACTCATATCACCATATAATTCTTGGGAAACCATAGCCATTTTGTGGTCAAACTCACACATAAGGAATTCCACTTGGAACCACATTATTCTTGGTCCTATAGCTTTTAGACTAGGGTGTTTAATTAGGATGGGAACAATTAAATACCACAATTTAAATTAGGTCAAATCGTAGTGATGCTGACATGAATGTGAAATGTACTACTTGGAAAATGAAACAAGACTATGGGATAAGTCTAGGGACCACCTACCTCATGCTTATAAAAGAACACTCATTAAGTTTCAGTTTTCAGATCTACAAAAAATGGGAGAAATTGTGAAACTAAACAAACTCCCTAAAAATAAGGAATATTAGCTAAAAATAGAAGAACACTACTTGAAAGTGAAATAAAACAAAAATATAAAGAAGGGTATGTGTAGAATCACCTCAAGATTACCAACGCAAGTGAAGAAATTTTATTTAGACACCAGATTGGAGAGATCCACCCAAGAGGAGAAGAGAGGGAGGAAGGCATGGGTGTGAGGGGTTCTGGACGAAGGGGAGGAGAAAAGGGTTAAAATATTAAAGGTTAGAGGGGTAGTTTCATAATTTGTTCACTTTTAAAGAGGGGAATAGTTTGGTCGCACAATCAAAAAAACTATACACCAACTGTGAAAATCCCACTATTGAGGTATACCATTTCTTACAGTTACGATGCATGATTTACAAATCATGTGCCAACCATGAATATTCCTCTACAACGTTTTTCATTCACTCACATAGTTTCCTAGAGATGCAAGCATGGTTAAATAAATTATTCGCCTATACATACCAGGACGTAAAGTTGGGGTGCATGGTTAACACTAACCATGTGCTAACTATGTGCCCCAATCCGCTACTCCCAAAATCGAAATTCACACCTCAAAGCTTCTAAGACCTATATAATCACCCAAGTAACCCCTTAGGTACTAAACCACATATAAAACACCCCTTTAAGACATTCTAACTATAATGTATCAACCTGGTGCCACTGAACCAGTGCCCCAATTTGGTTCAACACATGACCTCAAACACGCCTCCTTGTACGCCAAAGGCTGTCGACTAGCAGCGAGGGTATAAAATGGATCTGTGAGGAGACTATACCCTCATATCAGAGTAAAAAACCAAAATAAAATAACCAAATATCATATTCATCAAAGTATGTGGGAGGAATAAATAAACTGAAACTAAAAACATGTTGTAGTAAAATGAAATACAATAAAGGACCAAATGATAATGTCATACATACAACCAACCACCCACTGGGTTGATTACATAATATACCAGAATAAAAGAAACTACAAGTAGGTTCCACAACATCACCAAGACAAACCCATCTAGTCACTTGATACCACTTGAGAAATCTGGCTCGATCAACCAATACTCAACACGGGCCTCAGCCCAACTTTGCACCTGTAATAAACACATGAGAGCTACTCATGAACCCAAGTGAAATAGTGGCCCGAGAAGGGTTTGAGTAAAACTCAACAGGCCACCACCAATGTTATCTAAATAAAATACTAGTTTGTGTAACTATTCATATAGAAAAAGGGATAACAGTAAACAAGCAGGAATATAAAATAGGTTTCATTAATTAACAAAGTTCAATTAATCACTTTTATTCTTTGTTCCAAAAGTTATCCATTTCCATAAAATCAACTTAGCCCAAGTTAGTCTTCTGATCCATATATCAAAAAGGTCATTGGTCAACAATTAAGGAGCCTTAGTCCAAGAATCCAACTGGGATCCAGAAATCCATACCTGACCGTCCTAACCACTAGGTCACAGGTCAAAAAACACAGAGCATCAATCAGTGAATCCAATCAGGACTTGGACCACCATGTCTGACCATCCCAAAATTTAGGTCATTGGTCATAAAAAATGGAGCATTAATCCATGAATCAAACTAGGACTCGAAATTACATGTCCGAGTATCCCAACCTTTAGGTCACTAGTCAAAAAACATGGAGCATTAGTCTGTGAATCCAATTGGGACTCAGAATGTCATGTCCAACCATCCCAACCTTGATGTGGAATGCCATGTCCATACCCTCAGGTTCTAGAGTGTAAATCCTTCCCCTAAATAACTATGGTGTAGTGGTGTTCCTAGAACATCAGTCCATCCCACCCAAAACTGGGAGTGGAGCATCAGTACAACATCCCAAAACCATTAGTCACAGATTGGAAAATATGGAGCATCAGTCCATGAATCCAAATGGGATTTGGAATGCCATGTATGACCATCCCCAAAACCATTTCATTATCAATCATCACCATTTCATTCTACATTTCCATAATTCATCACTTTAATCACATTAAAACTTTTCATAATTAAACCATTTCATTCTTTACCAAATTACACATTCATCAAATGTTCTTCAAACCATTTAACAATCAAACACACCCTTTTAGCTATTTCTATTTCCTTTCCCAATTACAAAATTTTTCATAGTCCCAAATTTCCTTTAAATCAACACATGGATCAAAAAAATCCAACCCCTTTAAAAATTCATAAAACCCCAAAACCAAACATTCACATTAAACATTTAAAAAACACCCCTTAAACATGGGTCTTCCCCTTTGAAAATCCAATAAAGGTCTAAGACCTTCATATTCCATGAAAACCATTTTAAAATCCACCACACATCCATTTCAACATAACATTTGAAATATACTTAAAAACACATTGAGGTCAACACCTCACTTCAAAACAAGAATCATTTCAAAACATGGCCTTTCCCTTTTGACATCCCAAAAATAGGTTGAAAATCAAATCATACATCATAAACCATTTAAAAAACCTCATAAAAATTTTCATAAAATCTTAACACATAAAACATACCACTTACAAGGTTGTCACACCTAGTGGGTAGCCCTAAGTCTGGTCACACACCATCATGGATCCAACGAGATCCGTGGAAGGTCCATAGTGTTAATCGAAGGTCAAAACTAATTTCTTAAAATAAGGGATAAAGCATAACACACATGGATTCCAAGTCATATACTACAATTCATATATAAAATGAATATTGAGACTATATGTAAAGCTTTTAGACCACCTAAATTAGGATGAATCTCTCCATAACATTTCCAAAGCACAACAGGATTGGTAAGGGTTGTCCAAGCATAATACAAACCTCTCAGCACCCAATCAAGATCATCACAATCACCCAAACCCTAGTCTCTCACCAAGAAACCACAATCAATTAATTATAACAATTATAATTAATCAACTAGCCAATACCCAACTTGGTATAATGCTAGAAAACTCACCAGGTATAACGAACATTACTTTACATAAATTTATATTAATTCAAAATTGAATAATATTCATTAAAAAATATAACAAATCCACAACATAAACATTTAGGTATATTATCTTTAGAAACTGGGAAATATAAAAAACCATTTCATAAGACATCTTCATAATCTCCCACTTATTTCATCATAACTAAACCCCTTTTTGACATATCTTACTTAATACCCTTCTTCATGACTTGGGGAAAAGAAACATATGAAAGGGTGAGATCATATGCTCAGTAAGGGTAAAAAAAGGATATATCAATCATATAATAATCATAAGACATAAGAACATAACATTTCAAATTCTTATCCTGCATATGAAAGATCGTGATATCATGCCATGGGATAAATCATAAAAGTTCATAATAATCAATGAACGTAATCCTAAAAGTCATAACACAAGATGTGATTTTTTTGGCATACACATAATAATAGAAAATTATTTCATATTAGTCAAGGCTCATTTCCAAGACCATCATAGTAGACACAGTCCATTACTGAATTGAGTTCACTCCTTGTTCCAACCATACTACTGAACTGAGATCATTTCCCATTCCAACCATGTCTATCTCATGATATATAAATATTTACCCAATTAATTGGAGGGAGATATAGGTCTCACCCATCTCATAATGAAATAATTATTACATGTTCAACAATAACATAAATCATTCATCATAACCTAAGAAATAAAATGGGTTTCTTTAAACATCATTCCACCATAACATAATCCATGTAAAACAAATGGATTTTATAAATATCACTCCATAATAAAAACAATAAAACCATAGGAACAATGAGAATATTATACTTGAAACATAATAATATTAGATAATTCTATCTTAGATGGAAAATAATTTTGATATAACACATGAAATTAATTATTGAGGAAAATATCCTTTCTTCATAAAAAATGTTCACTTTTCTCAAAATGCTGTGTAATTTTAAAATAAAAGAATTTATTTGAAAATAAACTTGAAATAATGTAAATTAATATTCATGTAAATAAGGAATTATTAAAACATAAAAATTATTTCATGTTGTATATGTTAAAAAAACATTCTCCTCATACTTTTGTTGGAAAAGTCAAAAAGTACATCGTATTGAAAATGAAAAAATATTCCTTTCATATCGTTTAATAAAAATTCACCAATGGGTAAAATTTACTCTAAATAATTTTATAAGAATATAAAGAATATTTTGGAATACATAATTAGGAAACATGGTCATGAATGATAAATATACCCTAGTAAATACTTACGTATAAACAATCTCAGATAATAATGAGATTACAAAATTATCCCTTACCTTAGGTCTGATTTCCTTTATATGTATATGAAACTCCTATATAATTATTTAAATAATGTAATTAACTTATTTCATAATAATATTCATTTTTATGATATCATATATAATCATATTATTATCTGTTTGTTAGTAACATTATTACTCGTCCATCGGGTGTTAACTTCTTTATTTTCTTACGCATGTTTTGTCAGATAAGTTCTTATTACTCTTATTAGGTTATAGTTATATCATTTACAAAATTATACTATCATAATATATATCATATTTATTCATTCCATTCATTTATATAATCATTTTTTAATTAAGATCATTTAGAATGAATCGCATTGCATCGTAGAGATAGTAGGTCATACATACGCACGAGCGACAATATCATTTCCATAATTATTGAATGGTATTGAAGTGAATGGTGAATAATATTTCAGAATAAATATCATATTATAATAATCATATATATTTATTATTTCCATAATTATACCCATCCAAGTAAGGTGGTAATGAAAAATAGATTACACCACGACGTGGAGACGGTAAGCCGTACGTACACATGCGTGGTGATTTCATTTTTTGTAGGATAGATAGAAGATGGAATATGGTTGTTTCATAATAATGATAACATCTCAGTATATAAGTGATATTGGAGTTATTATATTATAATAAAACAACTCATGAATATGAAGTATAAGAATAAATAAGTTTGAAATAATCAGTAGAGAAGATTACCTCTTCTTCGATGTGCTCCCTCTAAATCTCCTCTTAAAGCACTTGAGTTGGTCTTTGAAGAATAAAAGAACCTATAGAATGTAACTAGGGAAGTTAAGAAAGGAAATGTTCAGGGGATGGATGAGATTTAAGGCTCAAAGTAAAGTTAAGAGGTGAGGAAGGAGGTACCCTTTTATAATTGAGATGAGGGGCACTTTTGGGATCTCCAAAAATATTAATTTAATATAAAATAAAACCCCATCCAAAAACCTTAAAAATGTCCCAATTTAGAAGATAAGATGAGATAGGTTTTTAATATATTCAACTAATAAATGTTTTACAAGTTTTTCTATCAATTTAAACCTTATCATTTTAATTAACTCTTAGTTATTCTATTTAATTTTTAACTAGGTTAACAAATATTTCAATATTAAAAGGGTAAAATATTTACTTATTTGATATCAATTAGACCATAAATAAATAATTTATAAAATTTTATACCATATTATAATTTTTCTACATGTTTAAAAATGTTTTATGATTTTTAAATAATTTAATAAAACATTATTTTGATAAACAATCAATGGTGTCAATTTTGACACTATTCAATTCATTGATTTTTAAAAATATTAAGATAATAAGTTAACTTCTAACCAACTATTTTATTATATTAATAAGATGTCAAGGTAATATATAAAATTAATTTGATATATTAGTTATCACAATTATATTTATTTTAATATTTTAATAATATTTATTTGTTATCTCCATTAATAAAATAATTATTACATCAATTTTGTGTAATTATTTAATATACTTATTTATTGAATAAAAATTAAAAATAAAATACTATGATAAATATAAATCTAATATATTTCACAAAAATAATTTTAGTAAAATTTATCTTCTAGAAAATCCAACATTAAAAATGTTATACTTATTAAAATATGAATATGACAACATTATTTAAATAAAATAATATAAGTTTCATAATCTTCTCCATATGGCTAAAAATGGTCAATAACTCAAACCTTGTATGATTATGGTCAATATATACTTGAGAAATAAGATTTATGCAAGTGTTTGTGTCTTTTAATGGATATTATCATTTTAATAAAAATTAGTTTATGGATTTTTTATCAATTAAATAATTTATGCATCATCAATGTATAAACCTTTAAGGTAATTATTTATTTCCTAAAAATTACAAAAAATTACCATGATAAAGAAAAAAATATATTTAGAATTATTATTTATAATCAGATTTATATTCTATATAACCTTATATTAAAAATGATTTAGTTATTAAAATTTGAGTGAGACATATTTAACCTTTTTTTAAATAAATTAAATTAAATGTCCTAATCTTATCCAAGTAGATTCCAATGGATAAAATTTTGAACAAAGGATGATTTATGTAAAAACCTACTTATTAAATGATATTAATACAAGTTTTTGAGTAATTTTATAATATCATTCTTACCCTTAATTACCTGATTTACCATTTTACCGTATTAATAAAATTTACCGAAGTTACTATTAATAATGCCTAAAAATAAAATAAATCTATTTACATAATTTGAACCTAATGATTCCAAATATGTAATCAATTTTTCAATATTCAAAACATATAATTTACAGTAATTAATCTAAAATTAATCATGTTGTCAGAATAAGTGAACGAGTTTTAAAAGTTAAAAAACATTGCAAAAGATTGAAATGTTTTTACATTTGAATTCAATGTAGAATTAATTCCAATAACCTACAATATATTAATTGATAAAAATATATTATATTTATAATTTAAAACCATTCATATTATAATTTAACTGTACAATTTTTTTTTATGAAAATTTTTCTTTTCAATTAAAATTTAGTGTATTTTTACTATTCATCAAAACTTGAAAGTTATTAGAAAATATAAAAAATTAGTCTAAAGTAAATTTTTATATCATGATTATAAAGAACATGTTTATGTTTTCATATAAAAATTATTAATGTGTCAAAATCTTAATTTAAAATGGTTTTTCCATTAAAAGGTGGAAAATTACCCTTTCGAAAAAATATAGGTTTTTATACATAAAATAAGGTTTATTCATACCCTATGACAAAATATCTATTGGATGAATATAAAAAATATTTTATTAAATACATGACAAATATATTTCATTAATTTCATTTACTAATTTTAAATCACTTAACAAAAATAAAAATATATAATTGATTTATATTTTTCATTCACAATACATTTTCATAATTTAGTTATATTTATTCTCGCTAACCTAAAGACTAGGTTATAATGGTCATTTTATTCTAAGGTCATCTCGTGGTTCGTTTAAACTCACGATTGCATGGAATGAAAGCTATTAGATTATTTAAAATATTTCATAAAACATCCAGGTGTTACATTCTACTCCCCTTAAACTGAATTTCTCCCTCGAAATTCATTATTTGGAAACAAACCGACAGGGATACTTCTGCCTCATCATATCCTCAAGTTCCCACATAACTTCCTCAAATTGGTGGTTCATCCATAGAACTTTAACCAAGAGAGTGGTCTTGTTTCATAGAACTTTTTTGCTATGATCCAAAATCTCTATCGGTTGTTCTTCTTAAGAAAGATCTTTATCTAGTGGTACAAATTCCAAGTTTAGTACTTATGAAGGATTAGGTATGTACTTTCTTAGGATAGATACATGGAACACATCATGAACTTGAGAGATATTTGGTGGAAGCTCCAATCAGTAAGATACTTTCCCAACACTATCTAGAATTTCAAAAGGGCCAATATACTTAGGGCTCAGCTTTCCCTTCTTTCCAAATATTATTACTCTCTTCTAGGGAGATATTTTTAGAAACACCTTATCACCTAATTCAAACTCTGAGTATTTTATTTGGTTGTCAGCATAATTTTTTTTCGATTCTGAGCCAATCTTATGTATTGTTGAATAGATCCAACCCTTTCTTCCATTTCATCAACAAGATCAGGCCCTAATAACTTTCTTCCCCCAACTTCATCCCAACAAGTTGGAGTTCTACAATTATTTCCATAGAGGGATTCATAAGGAGCCATCTAAATACTGGAGTGAAAGCTATTGTTGTAAGAAAATTCTACCAAAGTCAGGTGTTGATCCCAACCACCTTTGAAATCCATAGAGCAGGCTCTCAACATGTCTTCTAGAGTTTTAATTTTCCTCTTATACTAACCATCTATCTGAGGATGATAAGTAGTTCTAAAACTTAACTCTATATCCAAATCTTTCTGAAGAATTTTCCAGAACTTCGAGGTAAACCTCGGATCACAATCAGATATAATGGAAAGTGGTACTCTATGCAATCTTACCACTTTTGTTTCATATATCCTGGAAATATGATCAAGAGATAAATCCTCTCTAATATAAATAAAGTGTGTTGAATTCATAAGGCGATCAGATATAACCCATATAGCATTATAGACTTAAGATGTTTTGGGTTGTCCGATGATAAAGTCCATAGTGGTGTTTTCCTATTTTCATTCTGGTATGGGTAATGGTTGTAACATCCCCTTATACTTCTATCTCTCAGCCTTAACTTACTAACAAACCAATCACTGAGAGACATATTCGACGACATATATTTTCATGAAATCCCATTAGAAATACTCTTTCAAGTCCCTGTACATCTTTGTGCTTCCAAGATGAATAGAGAATGGAGAATTATGAGCCTCATCCAACAGTTCCTTCTTTAATTATGATATGAGAGGAATACAAACTTAGTTCCTGAACCTTATTATTCCATCACAATCAAGGTTGAATTCATGAACATTTCTCACCTTATTTTTATCTCTACATCTTCCTTCTACACCGCCTTAATCTTTACTTTTATAGGTAGTTGAATATTCATTTGAGAAAAATAATATTTCTCACCTTCCTTTAAAATTTCAAGATCCACTCTTTGAAAATCCATAAATATCGATATTTTGTGATCCTCATCGTGGATAGGCTAGCATGGTATTTTTTACTCAAGCATCTACCACCTAGTTCTCTTTCTCAAGGTGTTAATGTATTGATTAATCGTAATCATTAATCAACTCCAACCATCTTATTTTATGCATATTCAGCTACTTTTGTGTGAAAATATACTTTTAACTTTTATGATCAGTATAAATATCACACCTTTCACCATAAAGATAATGCTTCCATATTTTTAGTGCAAATATTATTACAGCTAACTCCAAATCATGAGTTGGGTAATTATACTCATGGATTTTCAATTATCATGAGATATAATCTACCACCATATCATTTTGCATGAGAACACAACACGAAACCTTATTGAATTCATCACTATAGATCACAAACCTTTCTCCACTACAAGGCAGTGTGAGCACAAGTGCATTGGATAACCATATTTTTAGCTCTTTGAAATTTTCTTCACATTCCTCCATCCTCACAAACTTAAATCCTTTATAAGTTAACTTGGTGAGTGGATTATATAATAGTGAAACATCTTTCACAAAACATCAATAATATCCATCCAAACCAAGAAAAATTTGGATCTCAATTACCGTTGTTGGTCTCGGACAACTTTCAATAAATTTAATTTTTTTCTAGATCCACAGATATCCCCTATCTTGAGATTATGTGACCCAAAAATGAAACTTTTTAAATCCAAAATTCACAGTCGGTAATTTTTCATAAATATTCTCATTTCTTAGGGTCTTCAGTACAATTATAAAGTGATATTCATGCTCTTACTTACTCTTTGAATAGATAAGAATATCATCTATATAGACTACCACAAACCAATCAAGATAGTCTCTAAAGAATCTATTCATTAGATCCATGAAGATAGTGAGGGGATTATTACAACCAAAAGGCATCACTATAAATTCTCAGTGTCCATACCTTATACCGAATGATGTATTTGGTATATCCCCCTTCTTGACCCTTAATTGATGATATCCTAAATGAAGATCAATCTTGGAAAAGTATTGAGCTCTGCATAATTGGTCGAATAATTCATCAATGTGGGGAAGATGATATTTTTTATTGATAGCGATCTTGTTAAGTTCTCAATAATCAATTCAGAGTCTCATTGATCCATCTTTATTCTTAATAAACAAAACAAGTACTCCCCAAGGATACACACTAGGGCATATGAATCCCTTGTCAAGATTCTCTTGGATTTTCTTCTTCAATTCCTACAACTCAATTGGGCCCATTCTATAAGGTGTCTTTGAAATAGGCACAACACCCAGTATGAGTTATATTGAAAACTCAACCTCACAATTTGGTGGAATACCTAGAAATTCTTATAGAAAGATATCATCAAACTACCATAAAATGGGTGTATTCTTAATGGCGAGTTTCTCCCCAGCCATTCGAGATAGATAACCTTCATTCATAGGAATCAAAACCCATAAGATGGAAGATATTTCTAATGGAAGGTCATATTAATCCTTATATCAATAGATGATCATATATTGATCTAGAATATGAAATGTTACTTCCCTTGGAAATTGATATGAGCTTCATATAGATAATTCCAATCCATGCCAATAATCAAATCAAATTCCACTATAGGAAGGATAACAAGATTTGTAGGAAACACTTTCCTACAAACTTCAACCAGAGAAGAATTATAAACTTTTGATGTGACCATTGTTCCATTAGAAGTTGTCACAACAAACTCAAAATCTAATTATTGAGGTAATGTGGTGATACCCTTAGAAAATTATTTAGAAATAAAAGAGTAGGTGGATCCAAAAATCAAATAAAACATTTTCTACTTTAGAGTGGATGGTAAGTGTATCTTTCACCACTTCATTATCGTACTCTACATCACTGATAGTGATCACATGTTACTTGAATTTTTCTTTAGCCTTAAGAGTTTTATGATGTTGATCATCATCAATAACCCTTGGGTTAGGGCATTGATTGGCATAATTCACCATTTCCTTACACTTATAGCATTGAAGTGTAGAAGGTGAATTTTGTGTAGCCTTTTATCTATTCGCATCATTAGACATATTTTCCCATCACTTCAGCATTCAACTACCCGATGACCTTCTTTTCCACACTTATAACATTTTCTAGCACCTTTAAGAAAATTTCCTCCATGTTTATTTCTACACTTTGAGCATAAGGGAAAATTCATCTTCTTTTAAGTGTGGTATTTATATTTTCCGTTGAATTCTATTTTTCTCTTCTTATCAAACCCATAGGGCTGATGGGTTACTCTAATATCCATATCAACCTTGAGAGCAAATTGAACAATTTCTTCATAGCTATTGAAGTCCATTATGGATAATTCCCTTCAGAGACTTGGTTTTAAGCCACTAAAGAGTTGATAAATTTTAATCTCAGGTTGGATAATAATTCCAGAAGTGTACCTTGCAAGTCTTGTAAAATTTGCTTCGTAGGAACCAACTGATTCAATATCCTTTTGTTTAAGCTCAAGGAAATCCTTCTCCATATTTGTTTGAAGAATACGAGTAAAGTACTTATTAAAAAATAAGTTCTTTAACTCATCCCATTCCATGGATTCAATTTCATCTCTTTAACTAATATTCTTGATAAGGTTCCACCATTGATCAAATTCACCTTACAAATGATAGACTACTAAGATGAATTTATCATGTTCTGAACATTGGAGAACTGAAAATATCTTTTCAGTGGTACTGATCCATTATTCATCCACTAATGGATTAAAAGATCCTCTGAAAGAAGATGGACACTACCTCATGAAGAACTCAATAGAATGTTGTTCCCTCCTTTGATCATTTGGAATTCATGAATGATTCATAGCTTGAGAAAGTTGTGTGAGCATAGCTACAATATTTTTCATTCCAGCTCCCATAACATTTGGTTGCTCAGGAGGAAAATCATTTAATTTCCCATCACATTCATCATTAATGTGGTTCCTCTAGGTTCAATCCATTGACTAAAAACAAGAAGCATAGTGTGAGAAACACTAATCATAATGGAAAACCACATAATCAAGAATAAAATTTCAGTTTAGAACACTTTAGGTTTTATCCTAGGTTATTCATGATCATTTCTAAAACACTAGGATTGTAACCTATACTTCGACATATCCTTTGGGTTATTACTAAGGTTTTATCATCCTATTTTCCAAAGGTTAACTATACCTTTCCTCTGATACCAACTATAACGACCCTTGCTTTACATACATTGATATTACTTCAAAATTGAAGAATATTCATTACAAAATATAACAAATCCACGACAGGACCATTTAGGTATAGTGTCATTAGGAACTAGGAAACATAAACAAATGGTTCATAAGACATATTTATTATCTCCCACTTATTTCATCATAACTAGACCCATTTTTGACATATCTTACTTAATACCCTTATTCATGACCTCAGGAAAAGAAACATATGAAAGGGTGAGATCAAATTTCTATTAAGGGTAAATAAGAGATATATTAATCATATCATAATCATAAGACATAAGAACGTAACATTTGAAAATCTTATCCTGTATATGAAAGACTGTAATATCATGCCATGAGATAAATCATAAAAGTTCATAATAATAAATGAATGTAATCCCAAAATTCATAAAATAAGATGTGAAATTGTGTGGCATACACAAAATCATAGAAAATCATTTCATATTAGTCAAGTCTCTTTTCCAAGACCATCATAGCAAAAAAAGTCCATTACTAAACCGAGTTCACTCCTCGTTCCAGCCCTGTACTATTGAACTGAGATCATTTCTCATTACAACTATGTATATCTCATGAGATATAAATCTTTAACAAATTAATTAGAGATAGATATAGGTCCCAAACATCTCATAATGAAATCATTATTACGTGTTCCACAATAACATAAATTATCCATCATAACCCAAGGAATAAAATAGGTTTCTTTAAACACCATTCCACCATAACATAATCCATGTGAAACAGATGGATTTCATAAATAGCATTCCATTATAAAAACAATCAAACCATAGGAACAATAAGGATATTATAATTGAAACATAATCATATTATATAATTCCATCTTATATGGAAAATAATTTTGATATAACACTTGAAATTAATTCTTGAGGAAAATATCCTTTCTTCTTCAAAAACATTTTCTTTTCTCAAAATGTCATGAAATTTTAAAAGAAAAGAATTTATTTGAAGATAAACTTGAAATATTGTAAATTAAGATTCATAGAAATAAGTAATTGTGAAAATATAAAAATCCATTCATGTAATATAAGTTAAAAAAACATTCTCCTTGTACTTTTTTCAGAAAAGTTAAAAAGTACCTCGTATCGAAAACGAAAAAAGATTACTTTCATACCATTTAATAAAAAATCACCAATAGGTAAAATTGACTCTAAATAATTTTATAAGAATAGAAATAATATTTTGGAATACATAATTAGGAAATGTGTACATTAATGATAAATATACCCCAGTAAATACTTATGTATAAACAATATTGAATAATAATTAGATTGAAAAATTATCCCTTACCTTAGGTCCAATTTCCTTTGTATATATAAGAACCCCCTGTATAATGATTTAAATAATTTCATTGAATTATTTCAGAATCATATTAATTTTTATGATATCATATATTATCATATTATCATTCGTTTTTCAGTAACATTATTACTCATCCATCGGGTGTTAACTTATTTATTTTCTTACGCATGTTTTGTCAGATAAGTTATTTTCCCTCTTCTTAGGTTATAATTATATTATTTATAGAATGATATTTGTATAATATATATCATATTTATTCATTCCATCCATTTATATAATCATTATTTAATGAATATCATGTAGAATGAATCACATCGCATCGTGGAGACGGTAGGTCATACGTACGCACAAGCGACGATATCATTCTCATAGTTATAGAATGATATTGAAGTGGATGGTGTATAATATTATAGAATAAATATCATGTTATAATAATAATATATAGTTATTATTTCCATCATTATACCCATCCAAGTAAGGTGGTGGTGAAAAACAAATTATACCACGATGTGGAGATGGTAAGTCGTACGTCCACACACGTGGTGATTTCATTTTTCGTAGGATGGATATAAGATGGAATATGGTTGTTTAATAATCATAATAACATCTAATTATATAAGTTATACTAGATTTATTACCTTATAATTAAACAAATCATGAAGAGGAATTAGAAGAAGAAAGAAGTTTGAAATAATCGTTAGAGGAGATTACCTCTTCTTCAACGTGCTCCCTCTAAATCTCCTCTTAAAGCACTAGAGTTGGTCTTTGAAGAAGAAAAAAACCTATATAATGTAACTATTAAAGTTAATAAATTAAATGGTTAGGGTATGATTGAGATTGAAGGCTCAAAGTGAAGTGAATAGTTGAGGGAGGAGGTGCCCTTTTATAATTGAGGTGAGGGGCACTTTTAAGATCTCCAAAAATATTAATTTAATATAAAATAAAAACCCATCCAAAAACCTAAAAAATGTTCCAATTTTGAATATGAGATGATATAGGGCTGTAATATCATCAACCAATAAATTTTTTACAAGTTTTTCTGTCAATTTAAACCTTATAATTTTAATTAACACTTAGTTATTCTATTTAATTTTTAACTAGGGTAAAAAATATTTCAATATTAAAAAGGTGAAATTTTTAATTATTTGATGTAAATTAGATGATAAATAAATAAATTATAAAATTTTATACTATATAATAATTATTATATATATTTTAAAAATGTTTTATGATTTTTAAATAATTTAATAAAACATTATTTTGATAAAAAAATCAATGGTGTCAATTTTGACACTATTCAATTCATTGATTTAAAAAAATATTAAGATAATAAGTTAACTTATAACCAGATATTTTATTATATTACTAAGAGGTCAAGGTCATATATAATTTTTTTTGGATATATTAATTATCTCAAATTATATTTATTTTAATATTTTTCATAACATTTAATTGTTATCTCCATTAATAAAATAATTATTAAATCAATTTTGTGTAATTATTTAATATAATAAGTTTTTGAATAAAAATTTAAAATAAAATACTATGATGAAGATAAATATACTATATTTTAGAAGAATAATTTTAGTCAAATTTATCTTCTGGAAAATCCAACATTAAAAATGTTATAATTATTAAAATATGAATGTGACAACTTTAACATCACTTTAAATAAAATAATATAAGTGTCATAATATTCTCCATATGGATGAAAATTGTCAATAACTAGAACCTTGGATGATTATGGTCGATATATATTTTATAAATAATATTTGGACAAGTGTTTGTGCTTTTTAATGTTTATTATCATTTTAATAAAAAATAGTTTATTGATTTTTCATCAATTAAATAATTTATGCATCATCAATCCATAAACCTTTAAGGTAATTATTTATTTCCTAAAAATTAAAAATAAATTACCATGATAAATAAAAAAAATTAGATTTAAAATTAGTATTTATAATCAAATTTATCTTCTGTATAACCTTATACTAAAAATGATTTATTTAGTAAAATCTGAGTGAGACATATTTACCCTTTCTTTAAATAAATTATATTCAATGTCCTAATCTCATAAAAGTGGATTACAATTGATACCATTTCAACTCAAGGATAATCTAAGTCTAAACCTACTCATAAAATGATATTAAGACAATTATTAGTGTAATTTTATAATATTATTCTTACCCTTAATTACCCGATTTACCCTTTTACCATATTAATAAAATTTACCAAAGTTAATATTCATAATGCCCAAAAATAAAATAAATATATTTACATAATTTATACCTAATAATTATAAATATGGAATCCATTTTTCAAAATTCAAATACATAAGTTGCAGTAATTAATCTAAAATTAATCTCGTTGTCAGAATAAGAGAACGAGTATTAAAAGTTAAAACATTGCAAAAGATTGAAATTTTTTTACATTTGAATTCAATGTAGAATTAATTCCAATGACCTAAATTATATTAACTGATAAAAATATATTCTATTTATACTTTTAAACCATTCAATATTATAATTTAACTATATAAATTATTTTGATGGAAAAAGTTGTTTTCAATTAAAATTTAGTGTATTTTTACTCTTCATCAAAACTTGAAAGTTATTAAAAAATATAAAAAATTATTCCAAATTAAATTTTTATATCCCACTTCAAAATAAAATGTTTATGTTGTTATATAATTATTATTAATCTATTTAAATCTTAATTTAAAAGGGATTCACCATTAAAAGGTGGAAAATTACCCTTTTGAAAAATATTAGTTCTTATGCATCAAATGGCTTATTCATACCCTATGAAAAAATATCTATTGGATGAATATAAAAAATATTTTATTAATTATATGACAAATATATTTCATTAATTTCATTTAATAATTATAAATCACTTAAAAAAGTACAAATATATAATTGATTTATATTTTTCATTCACAATACATTTTTACAAGCTAGTTATATTTATTCCCGATAACCTAACAACTAGGTTGTAATGGTCATTTTATACTATGGGAATATCATGGTTCATTTAAACACATGATTTTGTGAAATTCAAGCTATTGAATTATTTAAAATATTTCATAAAAACATTTGGGGGTTACACTGAGTCGATCAACTCTTATAGAAACTCTAAGAAACTGCCATGGAAGGTCCACAATGGACTCCTGACAGTATTCTCATGCAAATACCTAAGAGGAAATGCCAAGATGAAAACTAATTAAATTAAAACATTAAGAAAAATCTTAGAAAATTCACTGCGGCCACATACCTTAATGAAATGCCTTGAAATGAAGTGCGGAATCCATCTCAGGTTCTCTTCTTCCCAATCCGACCAAAATCCCCAAGAGAAACGGGTGATTCCAACATGCTCTAGTGGAATTATCAATGAAACCCTAACTAGAGAACTATAAAATTATAAGAAAAGGATAATATAAATCAAGGAATCCACTTGAGGTTGAATCTTACCTCAAATTACCAAAGAAACACCACCAAATTACCTCATTGGTGAGGATTGAAGAAGGAAGGATGGGAGGAGGAGCCTCCTCTGGTTTGCGCGTGAAAGGGGAAGAAAATGGGAGAGGGTAACTTAAAATACCAAAGGGGAAAATAATAAAAATACCATTTTAATGGAATTTTGTCCAATCACACAGTTTGGCCACATAGTTTTCTAAATTGTGCACCAACCATGCACACCCTTACTGTCGAACATCCAGGACCCTCACGGTTTGGCCGCATGGTTTGAAAAACTGTGCACCAACCATATTGTCAGCACTATCTTCCCTCTATAACAAGGTGCACATTTTGTCTGAAACCATGCGTAGTCCATGAACCATACCTAAGAACCTCCTCAACCTCACATGGTTTCTCCTTTTGCCTCACATAGTTTACCCCAAACCATTCTCTAACCATAAATCCCAACTGTGCTTAGTTTAAATTAAACTAAAAAGCTCTTGAGCATCAAGGTGTCGCATGGTTTCTCCTAAACCGTGCACACCAAACCATGCACCCTTTCCAGAGAACTCCAAAACCTATGAAATGTAAAATAAAGCCTCTGAAGCTCATCCGAACACCCAAGATACCTCCCAAGAATCATTCATCATCTCAAAACACAACGTTAAGGAATTACAACTCTTGAAAACCCATTCCGAGCCTTGATTTAAGATTTGACCTGTCCAATAATGAAAAATTCAAATTCCTTTGGAATTTTTCGATATGTATAGATATGGGATATTACACCAACTCTTAGGTCCTCAATCCCACCCTCAAATTTAAGAATGATCCATCCACCAAACTCAAAACTAAAATTCACCTTAAAATTAAAATACCCATACAAGAGAGGCATTACAAACTCCGCACCATAACACTTCTCGTCCTTGAGAAGTCCTGGTGGTCATCTAACCACATCACCTAACCCACACCAATCATTAAATTGATGAAAAATGGCCATGTTACACTCCCAAACACCCAACACACTTACAAAATGTAGCTCCCAATGAAAGAAATAAGGTCACCAAATCCTGATATAATGATCATAACCAACACCGAAACAATGAGATGGTGATTACTTGAGCCCATCCATCTTGAGAAACAATCACATTGTTGTTTAGTTGGTCACAAAATCTTTGGCATGACACACCATATGACTTAATGCACAAATTCCAATTTTAATCCATAGTGCTTCCCATCAAAATAATTTCTTACCAAAATAGTATTCTGAAATTTTAACAACAGACATAGTATTGTTTTCAAAACACCACACCCAACCACTCACAGGAATGCCAATTTAATTCTAGTTCCTATCCTTAATTCCAAAATCAAACCTAAATAGACAAGCCTATATCATTATAGAACAACTTGGATGTACTAAAATTTCCCTGAAAATCCTTGGCTAACTCAAAACCCCCCCATAAATAATATATACCTGATGTGTTTCCAACATCACATCCAACTACGAACTAGGACATCAATTAGAACTCCTGTAGCTGAACTATATCAAGAACATCAGGTTTCCACCTCCAATATACCATTAACCACTGAAGAATGTTTCCTTGATCATCATAGGCATCCCAAAACTGATCAAAACACACACTAAGGTAAAACCTTGACCTCCTTATGAAATCCCATGATCGAAATTCCAACCATGCACATTATTCTCTAATCCCTCACCTGAGAACCAACTATCCACCAGAATGAACCATGCTTGGATTACATCATTCATCATGATCCAAAACAAATGCTCTGATTTATACCATAATAAAACATAAAAAAACCTATGGTGTTCCCAAAGAAATCTAGACTACACTAAAAGCACACATACACCAATGTATATTGTCATCATGACTGTCTAAAGACTATTCCCAAACACTGATAACCCTTCTCAAACAAGGGTCACATTCCCACAACTGACATAATACTCCTTACTATAAGATCTTCCTCATCATCATTCCATTGTATCAACACTTCGATCTCAGTGGTCCACATCTCATCCATTATTGAACATAATGGCCAAATTTGGCCAAACTCGCTCACACCCGAGTGATACTCTAACCATTAAACATTTTTCTATTTTTGGCTCCTGAAATAGAATCTTCATTCCTCACCAAGACCTATCCGAAGAGAGGACTACACCCTTCAATGGATTATGATGTCTCCCCACCATATTGATTTCCTTACAATGATCCCCAAGCACCAATCCCCAATGAGTCTTGTCCTTACCACAAGCACTTCGCTCCTCCTGAGACACACCCACTATCCTGCCAAATACCAACCATAACCAAAATCCTAGATTGACAATGGCACAAAATTTCAATCCAAACGAACACCCCCTCACAATTGAGGGTCTTTTAATTTTCCAACCAAACCTTAAGAAACTATGCCCACAACACCTCAATGTTATCAACACTCATCTCATATACAACCTCTAATCGACCCAAATCTTAGTAGGCACTTCTCTTACCAGCACACACTTCTTTGATCCACTAAACCAAAATGGGTACACATACTCATGCACCAACCAATCACAAATCCCGACTCATTCCCCCATGAGTCTCGTTTCATCTAACTCGACTCGCATGCCTAAACCACTAACCATGCTCAAGCATAGGTCATCATTAATTAACCAAGAGTACCCTTAGTACTCATCTTAAAAACCAACCACTTCACTTGTGCCAAGGTCCAACACATGCCCGCCCACTAACTTATGTCATTCCAAAAATGCAAGTGTTTAACCCCACTCTCACCATGCTGCTAAAATCACACCCCCAACTTGATAGGTCTAGGAACTCAACTGATACTACCCAAGACCCCCAAATTTGATACTAAGTATCACCACCCTAGGTTATTTCATGTTTAAAAATAGAAAGGGAACCACCTCACTACCTCTAACCAGAAGTATCCCAGATGATCTCTTATAATGGATTTGACACCCTACTTGTATCAAGGATAAGTGTATGACCAACCATCACCCTGAGAATCATTTCCAAAACCCAAACCACTTACCTAAGTGGGCACTACACACCCAAAACATACCAACAACTACCAGGGGAAGGCATCCAAATGACCCTTCCCTTCAAAAATAGCCTAGACACAAGACATCAGTACTCCATGTGCTCAACCATAACCCCATCAAAATTAGGTAGCACAAAACATGCACTGATCATATAAGTAAAAGAACCTTCCCATGCCTTACACCTCAGAAGGAATTTATAAGGATGGGCTACCCTCTCGCGGGTCACCCTCATGTATCTATATATAAAGACTCACTAAAAACCCAAGCCACACAAGAAGGTAACTAATTACTCTAACCTAGTCCATAAACTAAGGTCTCACTGAAGCTAGAACTCATGGGATGACACTCGCTCCCATCTTAAGGTCACACAACATATAGTGTGCCAAACACGCAACTCAGGGTTCTCAAATCTACAATGAAATCACCTGCTATAGCATCGAACTATAAGGGAAATAAAAACCACATTACACCATGAATCTCAAGGTCATAAAACAACATAATATCATAATATACATAACACTCTATTATCCATCACACCTCATATCAAAGCAGTTTTCAAAAACTGATCTATCTCTTTAGCCATAACTACCCATATCAGGGTCAACACCATACATGGACATAAGATCCACCCACCATCTTAGGATCTTACCCAACAAAGGTCTCAAAACTCAATCACCCACAATATCCCCCAAAACCCATTCATAGGGTTAATCCATATACGCACACATGAGCTAAAAGTATCAATATCATCTAATATTTCCATCATTTGAAGGTTTTTTCATCATTATTCAACCCATATAATTCCCACTTTAATTCCAAGATTCACATTTCAAAAATTTACATTTCTTTTTCATTATAATGTCTACATATAATATTTCCAGGATTTATCAAGATTACCACATTCCCAAGGCTTGATTAAATAGGGTGTAATTCACAATCTATTAGGGAAAACACCTAATAGGTTGCTTACTAGAACCTTATTTAATCAAGATCATCATTTAACGATTCATTTATGACTGCATATTCTTTAAGGAATCATCTATGGAATTGGATAAGTAAGACGCCACCATAGCCTTATATGTGAAAACACTATATATGACGATGATGACACTTTAAATAATCAACCCACTTTTACTCGTAAATAGTCATAGATCATATGTAGCTATAAACCAAATGAATAAAATCATAATCTAATATAAATTACATACATCTTGAAATTGACATCAAAATCCTGTGTCCCTAGTATGATGCATGTCATGTGAATCCCTACATGACTAAAATGATGCATGAATATAACCACACCCTCTTGAAATATTAGGATAAGATTATAAATCCCATAAATAGTAACATCACACACCATGTGTCTCAATCACGGTGAAAATCAAATGCAAATATAATAAGAAAAATTCAAAGAACTATAAGTCTTATCCCTAGATACTTGGTTTTCCCCCGTGCATGGGTCGAGCACTCCTAGGAATGTGATCATTACCAATTTTCAACACACTCATAGTCTCCTATATACTATTACCAAATATTAAGAAAAGGAAAAATATAACTAATACCACTTTGTAATTCTCCAACCTAGAAGCCACTGAATTGGTGCTCCGGGATGGTGCACTATATGGACTCAGGTGAAATTCCCAACATTCCATAGGTTTTTAACTAGTGGAAAGGGCATATAAGGTTACCATGAGGAGACTATTCCCTTATTATCAGAGTAGCTATAGTAGTAAAAATAATGAAAACACATAAACCAGTCCAAATCACTATCACAGATAAATTGGGGAAAGTACTAATAAATAAATATGGTAAAAAAATCCATAATGATGGGTATTCCATATATTTCAAGGACCCCCCATGGGTGGATCATACACAAGAATAATAAGATACTAAAATAAAAAAAATCATCTCAAACTCACCCAAAACTCATTTCGTTTCCAGCCCAGTCCCATAATCCATACCTATACTATCATGCCACAATAATTATCAATTCACTTAACAGTCATGCATTGAGATTTTCTTACTGAGAATCTTTGAAGGTTGGTTGTTATGGATCAAAATTATCATAAAATGGATGGGTATTTTTGTTGGGTGTTTGGTCCTTGGGCCTAAAATGGTCATGTATGGTCATGTATTAAGGCTTAGTGCCTCTGTGGGTATACAGACTATATAAAGATTACCCCTCAACATTTAAAAGTGGATTATCAAAAATTAATAAAAATATAAATCCTTAGATCATTTAGGAAAGACATAATTTACCCATTTATAAAACTAATCCATTTTATAAAACATGGGTTACGACTAAAAGTTCATTTGGGCTTTATAAAACATAGGGTGCCAATTTTCATTAACCAAGTGATTTTCCAAAATCCCTTTCCAACTTATAAATAAGAAAATTAATTCCCCTAGGCATTTAACCAATATAAAACCATCATTCCATTTCAATATCATCAATGATTGTGAAATTACATTTCTTAATCATTGATTAAAAACTTAGTCACTCATTTTAGGCATTCAAACCAAGACACTCAACTCATCCCCCCATATTATTATTAGGAAACCACAACATTTAATTTAACCATTTTAAGTTCAAAATATCCCCCATAGAATTACAATTAGAACCACCTTATTATTAGGACTGTATCTTTTAGAATTGGTTATTTAATTAGGAAAAGGCACAATTAAATACTATAATTTAAATCAGGTAAACACACGATGAAGCTGGAATGACTGCACAACGCATCACTTGAAAAAGAAGCAAGACAATGGTCTAAGTATATAAACCTCCTAATATTGTGAAAATTAAAAGAGTTGTAGTGACAAAATGGTTTGTAGATGAAGAAAATAAATAACAAAATAATAAGAAAAAGATGAACACAGGACACAGTGATTTACGTGGTTTGGGAAAAAATCCCTACGTCCACAAAGAGGAAGAATCATTTCACTAATTTTGGAGTATAATTAGAGGGAAATTTTCAATTTATATAAAACCCTATCTAGAATGAGGTATTAATGAAGATGATTCAACTATGCCACCAACTTCATGGTAAGTTCACTATGCTATAGTAACCGGTGGTTAGAAGTCTACAAAGCTACAATGACCTATCAGTGTGTCTAGTCACATGATGCTATAGTGACATGTCAAAGTAAAAAATACTATACTATCCCCTCACATGCTTCTATAGTATGTCTTCACTACTATAGTGCCCTATTGGTGTCACCAGTTAGCTCTTCTACAGTCTGGTCAGAGTTATTACAACCCTGCCAGTTCAAACCGCGAGAGTTATGGTGTGGTGCGAAATCTTGGCCACTAACAGTCAACCCAAATTCATCCAAAGGATCATGTTACACTATTCTATCACCTATCTCATACTTATAAAAGTACACTAATCAAGTTTTTTCCATTGGTTTGGCAAAAACTAGGAGAAACATAAAACTAGACAAACACCCTGAAAAGGGAATATTAGCTAAAACAAGTGGAACACCACCTAAAAATGGAAGAAAATAAAAAAGAAGGAATAGGATGAATAGAATCACCTAAATATATCCAACACAAGAAAAGAAACATGATTCAAACACCATATGGGAGAGATACACCCAAGAGTAAAGGAGATAGAGGGAGGCATGAGCATGAGGGGTTCTGACTGAAGGGGAGAAGAAAAGGGGTTATAAGTTTAAAAGGTTATAGGGGAAGTTTTGTAATTTTACCTCGTTTAAATAAGCACATGATTTGGCCACATGGTCTAACAAATCATGAACCAACCGTATGGATCCCACTACTAAGGTATACCATTTCACACGTTTACAACACATGATTTACAAACTGTGTACCAATCGTGCAAATGCCTTTGAAAATTTCTATAAACACTCACATGGTTTTCCAGAGATCTAAGAATGGTTAAATAAACCGTGCGCCTATACATACTAGGAAAGATGGTTGGGGTGTGTGGTTATCACTAACCATGCACCCAAAGCTGCTACTCCCAAAACTAAAATTCACACCCTGAAGCTTTTGAGACTTATCTAAGAACCCAAGGTACCCCTTGAGCCTCAAACCACATATAAAAATTTCCCTTTAAGACATTCAACTCTTAGTTCCTCAATCTCACCCTCCATTTTAAGAATAGTCCATACACCAAACACAAAACTCAAATTCTACTTAAAATTCAAATGATTATATGGACAATGCATTATAATATTTTAACCACTTAGAAAACAATACTTACACCCAACCAATCCATTAATAGTTGACAAAAATTATTGAAAATAATAATTATAGTAGATTTTTAATATAAAAAAACATGTACCATGTGCTTAATCCATAATAAATCCACACCAAGATGTGAGATTTAGGGATGGGTGGGAGTATTTTCTCACATGGAAGAAGAAAATATGGTAGAGTTAGAGGGAGGGCATGAGACACTACTGAGTGAAGGTAAGAGAGGTGAGGCATTGAGTTTCACTTTTTGTCGCTATCACTATTAGTCAGATCAGATAGAGGGAATGAAATATTTTAGGGAGGTAAGGGGTTAGATATTTAAAATGTGGATTGAGAACCATCGATGTAGGAAATTTAAAGTATGCATTGGGTTTACTTTATTGAAAGTAGGAGTGTTTGTGCACGCCTGAGCCAAGGAAAAAACCGAAACGCTTTAGGGCAATAATCATTCAGGGGAAAACTGGCCACTTTTCTTCTCTCTTCATGAATCTATCTCCCTCTTTATAGTTTAAAACCTCGTATATCATACCAATAGGAATATACTTGCTATATCATCTCACTTTTCATCCACCTGAACTACCTCCCCACTCTGTACCATCACGCCTACCTCACATTCTCCCCACTGACACCTCTCCCCACTCAACCTCCTTTCCTACCTCACATTCCTCCATAAAACCTTGATAAAGACAATATTTTAAATAATTTTACTTTTAATTTAAATGTTTTAAATCCCACAAATATGATATTTTAAGGGTAATTATCATATTTTTAGGTTTTTGGAATGTTTTGATCTTAGTTGTGAAAATGAAGTAATTCTGGTTTTTTAATTGTTTTTTATCACTTTGATATTTTGACCATAATTTTTTTTATACTAATCCAAATTTCTCAATTCATTTTTTATGATGTTGTGTGTATTGATATTAAATTATCTCAACTATACCAAGAGCTAATTCAAACTTGATGAGAAGCAAATAATTCATGAAACTTGGAAACTTTTTTGGTAGAAAAAATTGGACACCTATCAATAAATGAGGTGTATATATAGTTTCACAACTCAAAATGAGGTGATTATAGTTTTCAATGAAATAAGACTCAGATTAGAACATTCCCATTAAGTTTAAAGTAAAAATTCATTCATTAAAGCTGAAAATTCACATGTTTAATTATAGGAATATGAACAATATCTTCAGCTAGAAATATTTTTCCAAGTATGAAATCAATAACTTTGGATGAACAAGACCAATTGAGATAAATGTTTTTGGGTGAATTTGAAAGACATGTAAAAAAAATTCAACGAATTACACATTTCAATATTCAACCATTTACTATGCCTATCATGCACAAAAATTTAGAGGATTATGTTTTGAGCGAAAATGATCCACCCTCTCCATATAAATTTGTATTCCACCTCCTTTCTCAAGAGTTATAAATTTGAGTTATCTATTTCAGTATATTAAGAGTTGTTTTAATACTGTTATTATATTTTAAATATTTAATATATATATTAATCTTATCTTCCTCTCATCCTCTCTTTTTTTTCTTTTTTGTGTTTCTTCTCCATACATTCCCAATGTGAACTCCTTTACTCATTAAGATGAGTAATTGACCCAAGGAATTTATTGGGGGAGAAATATAGTGTTGAATAAGATTTATACATTCATGATAAATGTTTAATATTTTCTTAAATATAGGATAAGCAGGATATTAGTGATCAAGGCACCTTTGTATTTCCACTTTCCACCCAAATCTTAGCTTTTTATTTCGTATTATTTTTTCTTTATCAAGGTGGTAGACGTACGGTGTACTTGGAGATCATTGAGTGCAACACATATTCACAACCTAGTAATAAGAGTATTTTCACACATATGATGAAGTCTGTTTATTGAGTAAATATGAAACTAAATTTAAGGTAATGAAGGTTCACTCTGGGCAATTCTATTGGGAGGATCTCCTTTATTTTTAACTCCATTTTATCCACATTCATTCTGTTTACATATGAATTTTTACTTTTATATTTTTAATTTCACATTATCAACCCCCATATTTTAATTATTTTCATAGGTATATAATTATATTAATTAGTAATAGTGAGTTATTGGCCGTGAAATCTCCTCAAGTGTGACAACCTTGGTCTGCACTAGGAAAACAAATAATTGTTTCTGCCACACCCCACGATAGGTGTGCATCAAAACTTAGAACCATTACAGGGGAGAAAAGTGGTATTTAAATTATTATTTTTATTCAATTTTTTTAAATAATTTTCTTTTATTTATTTTATAAAAATAAAAAAAAATCTATTTCCATGATGTATTACAATTAAATATATTATGCATAGACTAATTACTCACAGGTGCAACCACAAGAAGAAAAAGTTCACAATGAAGAAGAAGACCAGTTGTAAAAGACTTAGAGATAAAATAAAAAATCTAGAGATCAAAATAAAATGAATAAATAAATATGTTTATGCATTTCAAGAGCAGCTATTGGAGCAACCAGAACCAAAACTAGAACCAGTGGTGGAAGAGATTTTACCACCCAATTTTTATGTCAAGGAACCCTACGAGGCTGAGGAGGAGAAACTAAAAGAATTAATATTATCATCCTTAAATTGTATATGGATAGATAATATTTTTGAATAACAAATTCACGTTTCTGCACTCATGGGAGATTAACATTTTTTGAAATAATCTTGGAATCATTTTGTGGAAGATAATTTGCAACATGATCTCATCATCTTTAAAGAACCAAAAACTTTTGTAACTTTCTTTGGACATAGAAGAAGAAACCAACTAATGGGTGAAATTTTAATAAAATATGGAGGTGATCAACTACCTAATTCAATCTATGATAACTCATCTCCAAGTGGTTATTTCTACTAAAGAATAATTAGAAGTTGAACCACCTTAGAGAGTTAATCATTTCTTAAGTTCAATTTCCATTATTTTTTTCAAAGAACATTAACTACCCCTATTTAATTTTTTTAGATTTGACCATCACTTGGAAAACCATGGAGGATAAATAAGAAGAATATGGTGCACCTGATGAGGAACCCATGAAGTTTCTTTATCTGAGTGAATAATTTTTAAAGGGAGAAAATGAATAATTCCCATTATCTTTTCATGAAGAAACCAAATTCCAATCTACTTTGATTGAAGTGGAAGATTTTTATACTGATTAATTTTACTTTAATTAATTTAAAAATGAAATTATAATTTAATATAACCTTCTTAAAATTATGGATGCAACAAATTCAAATTAGAATAACCTAGATAAAGTTAATGAAGTGGTTGAGGTAGAAGACAAAGCAAAGGAGGATGACCCATCCATTTCCCTTCCCCCACCATATGAGTTATACTACATTGCAATGAGGATAGAACTATCAGACTTTTTCTATGTGTTATTATATACCTAATATGAATGGATGTACATTAGAAGTAAAATATTTTGGTGGTTCATGAGAATGAAACTGCACCCACCTTTGAATTGAAGATGACTAGCCGCAACTTCCCAATTTGGGGAAGTAAAAACCTAAAACCAATTTGGGGGGGGGGTTGTCCAAAATATATCCTTTTTTCTTATATATTTTCTTTTTAATAATTTTTTTCTTTCAATAAATTTCTCATGTTTTGTTTTTTATTACTTTATTATGCCTAAATAAGTAGCTGTTAGGATCTTAACTCAAAGCTGCCACAAGAAAATAAAGTTAGGTTGTATCTTTCCTTTATTTTTTTCTGCCATTATCTTTCTAATTTTTTTGAGCTTAAATGGAATGGTATATAAATATTAAGTGTGTGTGTGTGTGGGGGGGTGATGTTAAGTTGTTTTTAGATTTTTTTTTCAACTACCCTTTTTTTCATGTCTTTTATGAATTTTTCATGTTTTGTTTTCTTCTTTTTAATTTTTGGTGTGTTTTTAAGTTACAAATGTGATCCCTAAATATTATCATGCCTTATGGAAAATACCATGCTATTTTTGAGTATTTAATTTATTTTTAATTATTTGAGCTTATATTATTGTTGAGTGAGTTTTTATACCACTTCCATGGACATTTTTATTTTATAATTTAGAAAAGGTTTGTAAATAGAATAAAAATTAGTAGAATTAGAATTATAACATGAGGAAATGAAAATTTGAGACTCTTTCTTAAGTAAATTTCCCATTGTGAAAAATAAGACCTCAAGGAACTAACAAAACAAACTTTTATATATAAGTCCTTTAAAATTAGAGTAAAATAGTAAATTGATATCCTTCAATTAATCTTCGAGACATTAAACACTAGGTGTGTGAGTAAATAAATTCCATTATATAATCTAATAAATGGTTTGAACATGTCATGATTGAAAAAAATCAATAATTGCCTAATTATAAAAATTGAATTCATTTAGATGGGGGAGCAATGAACTCCAAATGAAGAAGGGGGAAATTGAATTATAAGAATTTCATTTGGGTTGTATCATGGAAGTGAGAAATGAATATTTGGTTTAAGGAGCTTGGGAAATAGGAATTTATGATAGCACCACTTGTTAAAATGTTAGTCCCATTAAATTATATTCTATTTACAATCTTAGAACTTGAACTTTTACTTAAATTGAAGCGGGGGTAGTGAATCGTACTTTTAGATGAGGCCTGATACTTTTAATGATGAATGAATCTTTATTTTTATTCTTTTATGGCATGTGTTTTGGAACCCAGGCATGAAAAATCTGTTGGCCCATAGGAGACTGTTTGGACACCCTCTCTAGTATTAATAGTTTTAATAATCACAAATCATGTCAAAACCTATTAATCACGTTTAATAATTTCAATCATGTTTATTTAAGTTTCAATATGTGTAATTATGATTATATATGATCAAATATAAGTTTAACACATTATGATAATATTTATGTTATAAGAAAATCCAAGTAGAAATATTTTCTAAGTATGACAGACTAACACCGACAGAAGAGATGAGACACCAACAGTTCAATTGAGTCACCGATAGTGCAAAATGACTCACCGATAGATGACTCACCGACAATTCAATTGACATACCAACATACCAACTGTCTCAACGGTAGTTCAAAGGACTTACCGACACAAGTACCTAACGATTCAAGAACTTACCGACACATGGTGATACCGATGCATAGTGCTATCGATGCATGGCGATACCAATTTAAGGACTCACCATCAGTTAAAATTAGTCACCGATGTAATGAGTCACTGACGCATGGAAAGATCGACAGAATGACACACCGATGGAATGAGTCACTGACAGAAGGAGATACCGATAGAGGACTCACTGATAGACTATTTAAATTTCCTTTTATTTAAAATTACTTCTAACAGTCATATTTTGAGTGTTTTAACATAACTGATTAATTTAATGCTTTTTATAGAAATATTAAATGAGGATTTCAAAAATACGAGGTACAATACCTACCTAAAACATGCACATTTTTGGGCTGTAAGAATATATATTTAAGGATCACATTAAAGAGATACACTAAAAGATACGAGTAGACACAGTATCAGAACCAGACGAGCAACATATAGAAAGGAAGATCACACGAGGAACTCTTCATTCTTGCTTACTATGATCCAGAGAACTTATACTCATAAAATTTCCAACATTTCTGCAGTATTCAACTAAACCTAAGGAGAAGAATATCTCATCTTTTTGGAAGATAGAACCCAGTGCTTCATGAAACTCTGTTTTAGTGTCTGCTTCCAGAAGAGTACTCTGTCTTTAATTATAATACATCAAAGAGTCCAAAGTTGAACTACATAAAACATAGAGCCTTCTAAACCCTATATAACATTTATTTCTCTATTGTGTGTATTTTTTATTACCTTTTTGATAAGTGTGTGAATCTCTCTATTAAACACACACTATCTCCTACAATGACCCAGAGGATACTAGATATCCTTACATAACTATCTTTCTAAACTTGTTTATCCCACGTAGAACTGTGGAAGAGGTCATGTGTGAGCTGATTATATTTTTTTCCCACGTAGAACTATAGTAGAGGTCTTGTGACTTGGACAGTCTGTGTACTGTTTTGTAAACCCCGATCTAGGGTGTGGATCAAAACCTTTATCTATATAGATTTATTGGTGGCAGGTGATCACCAAGTGGAGAGGAATAAGTCTCAACTTGAGACTGAATCTCTTATTTTATATTCATTGTGTTTTTAAATTTAGTTTTCTCTGTTTTTACCTGTATTTTAGAAAAATGAATTTCACTTTGATAGTTAGTATTGAATAGTGTATATAACTATTTTAGATTATTAGATTAGTTTCAAAAGTTGTATCAATATCTCATATTGTTATAGCTAATAAATAATCAATCTCTTGAGATATTAGTTGAACAGTCAGACTATTATAAATTAACTACTTTGATTAACTGGCCTGTTAAGTTTTAAATTGGGGGAATATTTTAAATAATTTTTTAATAGAAATGTTTATAGGAACTCAATTCACCAACCTCTTGAGTGTCATAATCTGACAAAGATTTGGTATCTAAGGTTGTTTTTAAACTACTAGTTTCAAAAATCTCAAGGTTTTTTCAAATCTTTTCAATTGTGATTTAGTTATGTTTTAAAGATCTCAAAATTTATGTTACTTCTAAATTTTTAGCTCTTTAAAAATATTTTCTTTAGTATGGATAATAGATTGGAAGGTTCTACTACAAACAGACCTCCCTACTTTAATGAAAAAAACTATTCCCAATGGAAGCTTAATATGAAAATGCATTTAGAAAGTATGGAATTTTATATTTGGACAGTTATAGAAGACAAATATTAAATACTAAAGACTATTAGGAATACTTGGAGTGATGCCACAAAGACTGCTTATAATAATAATTGAAAAGCTATGAATGCTCTGTTTTTTTCACTAAGAGATAAAGAATTTAATATAATATCTTCTTGTACATCTACCTATGAAATTTGGGACACTTTATCTATTTCACATGAAGGAAATTCTAATTTTAATGAAATGAGACTTAACACTTACACTATTAAGTATGATAATTTTAAAATGAAGTCTGATGAGCCTATTTTTGACATGTATCTTAGGTTTGATGAAATTTTGAACATCATGATCTCTTGGGGAAGAGCTGTTATAGACAAGGAGAAAATCATGAGAATACTTAGATGATTACCAGACAGATGGAGTGGAACTTCTATATTTATAAGAGAATCCTATGACCTCAACACTTTTCTAGTAAAGGAGCTGATAGGAAAGCTGATGATGTATGAGGAAGAACTAAAAGTAAACAAATAAGAGGACGATGAACCCAAAATAAAATCTGTTGCTTTCAAATCTACTGCATCCAAACAAAAGGAAAAATATCAAGATGAAACTAAAAGTTCAAGTGATGAACAATAATTAATAGAAAGTTATGAAGAGATGGATCAAATAGCCATAAAGTGTAATAAATTTTATAGAAAGAAGAAATTAATCAGAAATACCAAATATAAAGGAATATATGATCATAAGGGACATTGGAAAAAGGATTGGAAAAGAAGTGACACTTCAAATGAAATCATCTGTTATGAGTGCAAAAGAAATGGACATGTAAAGCCTGACTGTCCCAAGATAAAGTACAAGAAGAAGTATGATGATAAGGACAGAAAGTATAAAAATTACATGAAGGAAACATGGAGTGATTATGAAGATATCTCAAGTGACTTATAATCCTCTCATGATAAAAATACTAATAAATAAAATTTGTGTTTTATGACAAATACATATGAGGTAACACTAAACTCTTCTGAACATAATGCTTACTATTCTGGAGATGAAAGTGATTATGAAAATATGACCAATGTGGAAATGTTTAAATATTTAAAATTATATAAGAAAATTGTAATGAGTTAAAAGATAAATATGAATCGATAAAAAAAACATCATGCTTTAACTACCACTTTTAAATCTAAACTTGCTGTAGAAAAAGAGAAAAATGCTCATCTGCTTAAGAAAAACAATGAGCTTAAATTATCAAATGAGCAATTGAAAAAGTATTTATAAAGGTTTTCCAATGGTAAATAAATATTAGTTCAAATTATTGGTAAAAAATTAGCTCCTAAATATACTACTGGAATAGGATACCAACCAGGAAAGAGGAATATAACTAAAACTCATTTTTTATCAAAATATGGAAAATCCAGTTTTATACCCAGTTCTGGAAAATTTTCTGCAAGTTCTAGCCATGAAACATCTTCTACTGTTTCAAGTTTTTCTAGAAAAAATAAAGTATATTTTTCAAAAAATTTAAATGATGTTTATAGGAAACCCATGAAGAAAATGTGGGTTCCCAAAGCTTTCATTACTAATGTTATTGGACCCAAACAAATCTAGGTACCAAAATATTTTCTTGTCTAATTTGTTTTTGTAGGAAAGTTGTTTGAAGAGATCCTGTAAAAGCTTATGGTACTTGGAAAATAGATGTTCAAGACACATGACAGGAGATTACTCATTCTTTAAGAATTTTATAAATATTGATGGTGGGCATGCCACTTTTGGTGACAATGCTAAAGGAAAAATCATTGGCCTTGGCTAGATTGGTAACTCTAACTCAGTTTTAATTTCCAAAGTAATTTTTGTCAATTGATTAAAATACAACAAACTTAGTATCTCTCAGCTATGTGATGATGGTTTTAATGTTAAATTTGAAAATGATGCATGCAATGTTTTTAATTCTAAAAATGAGTTAGTGTTTTCTGCTCTTATAAATGAGAATGTTTATGCTGTTAACTTAGATTCTTTGATTTCTCCAAATGAATCATGTTTGAATTATTTTCATAAAGAATCATGGATTTGGAATAGGAAATTAGGGCACTGTAATATACAATCACTTATAAATATTACTAGAAAAGGATTATTCAAGGATCTACCTAAACTTGAGTTTCCAAATGACAAAGTCTGTAATCCTTGTCAAAAGGGTAAACAACACAAAATATTTTTCAAACCAAAGAAAGAAGTTTCAACTTCGCAAACTCTTGAGTTGGTTCACATGGATCTATTTGGACCTTATAGAGTTTCAAGTCTAAGTGGGAAGCATTATGTCTATGTTCGTGTATATGAGTACTTTAGATATACTTGGACCTTCTTCTTGGCTCAAAAAAGTGAAGCTTGATCTCACCTCACCAAGTATTATAGGAATTTATAAAATGTTAGTGGTATTAGAATTAAAACCCTAAGAAGTGACCATGGTTGTGAGTTTGAGAACCAAGAGTTTGAATCTTTTTTCTAAAAAAATGGCTATATTCATAACTTCTCTGCTCCTAGGACACCCCAACAAAATGGATTTGTAGAAAGAAGAAATATAAGCCTGAAAGAAATTGCTAGAACCATGCTTAGTGAGTATGACCTACCTATATACTTTTGGAAAAAATATATCAATACAACATGCTATATAATCAATAGAGTCCTGATTAGACCTATTCTTAAAATAACTCCTTTTATGTCTCATCCCCATCCATTCTCATTGTGAACTCTTTTACGCATGATGATGAGTAACTAACCCATGAAATTTCATGAGGGAGTAATATAATATTAAACCTAATCCTTTCAGATTCACATTCAATGTTTTATATTTTCTTATATTTAGGCTAGGGGGATCTTAGTGGGAAAGTCCACTTTGTGTCTCTACTTGCCACCCGAGGCTTATCTTTTTCTTCTGCATTATTTTCCCTTGATCGAGGAGGTGAATGTGCAATGTACTTGATGATAATTTAGTGTACCACATATTAACAACTTGAGAAGAAGAGGATGTTTACACATACATTGTATTGTGTTTAGCAAGTAAATATGAAACCAATTTTAAAGTAATGAAGGTTAAATCTAGGTAATTGTCTTTGGAGGATCTCCTTTATTTATAACTCCATTCTATTTACTTTCATTATATTTTAATATGTATATTTACTTTTATGTTTTTCATTTCACATTCTCAACCACCATTTTTTTTGTTTTCATAGGTATATAATTAGGTGAATTAGGAATATTGGGCGATTGGAAAAAATATATACCCAAGTGTAAAGACCCTGGTGAGACACTGTGATGCACTAGAAAAAAAATTTCTTTTGTCACACCCTAAGATAGGTGTGTGTCACACCTCCCCATTAAAAAGTTACAAAATAACCACTAATAATAGAATTTGTGAAACCCCTTTCTTGGGATAATCAAGTTCAATATTTCCCTCTTCACAATAGCTAAGAATCAAATTATTTTTTCCTCATTCTACTAAAATGAATTAGTTTGATTGATATAGAGTCAAGAATCTAGGTGGATTTGAATTCAAATATATGAATGATGTAAAAATTATAGAAAAATATTTACGAGGAGAGTGAAGAATACACTAAGAAATTATTTACTATTTTAATTGTTTTTATTTATTTTAATTTATTTTTATTTCATAAATATTTGTTCTTCAAATCATTTTTTAGTAGAATAATTTTTTATTTATATTTATTTATATAGTTATATAAATTAAATATATAAAAAATATGTATTATAACTTTAGTGGGAAATATTTTCAATGATATTCTTGGATAACTGTGTATGTGTATTATTATTAAGGATGGTAATGGGGAAAGTTTTTTCCTTGCCCAATGGATTTTTCCCTAATGAGGGATGGAGATGGTTGTATTTTTTTGCAGTAAAGAAATAAGTGGGACCATTTTTTACCATACCACAATTTTTGAAGTGAGGAAATATTACACTACCTTAACCCAAAATAGTATAATAACATTAGGGAAATAATAATAATAATAATAATAATAATAATAATAATAGTAATAATAATATTAGTAATAATAGTAATAATTTTTAGGGTCAAGCACACTCAGTACCTGAACCTTATCGAGTAATAATAATAATAATAATAATAATAATAATAATAATAATAATAATAATACTCTAAACAGCTCCAAGGCCTTTAATTTTTTTATTTATATTGGACAATCTCTTTTTTCTAAACTGGGTCAAGGGGAAAACCTTATATGGACCATTGGTCCTAGTGGAACAAGGCCTAGCACATGACCCTTAAAGGCTCTAAAAGACTTGTCAACACTAAAACTACCCCACCCCAACAATTATAAAAATGATTCATCAAGCTACCCTACCTTGCTTTGGCCACCTAGCTAGCATTGCCCCGTGAAAAGCTGTATGGTGTATGGTACTAATAGATAATGCCATACCCTCTAGTCCTTCCAATATGGATGAATTTTAAATGGAGGATTGATTACTATTCTAAAACCTCATTCGAGATATCCTTCTAAGGCCTGATTTTTTAGGCCAAGACCCTTTTTTTACCCGTCGTTCATTTTTCCTTCCGATCCACTGTCTGTGATCCATACCGAGACCCGATGACATCCTACCATCCCATGGAGTTCCCCATATCCCAATGACTAGACCTCCACCATGACATTGTTCTTACATCCATGATCCACTCCATCCCAACTGAGCGCCCCACATCCCAACGACCAGTTCGCCACCCCTGACACTGATCGACTATGAAACACCTACGTTGTACATCCCTGCACTGACACCACTATAACATCCTAGGCTCTGTCACCATTGTTTTTTTTATTACTGTTTATTCCATCCTAAGAACTAGATGAAATGAACACCCGAAGATACATTATATTACTCACTATTGACACTATCCGCATCAATGGACCCTACAAATACACTGCCCATAGAGTGCCCCATGAACCCTGAAATAAATCAGGTAGAAATAATGAGGATACAAGATTTGATCTTATGTCACTCCAAAATGATTCATTGGGGTATAATATAGACCAACAACTGATCTGGATCCCATTTTCCACCCTGCTAGCATTGGACCATGCAAAGATACATGGTTCTTGGTACCGATGGCTGATGCTATACCCTCTCATTCTTCCAATATGGATGAATTTGCAATGGAGGATTGATTAATTCTTTGAAAACTCATCCGATACATCCCTGTGAGGCTTGATTTTTGAGGACAAGACCTATTTTTTAACCCTCCATCAATTTTTCCTTTTTCTACACCATTCGTGATCCACACTAGGACCCAATGCCATCTCATCATCCCACATAGCGTCCCACATTCTGATGGATAGACCTCCTCCCCCGACACTGCTCTTCCATCCATGATCCACACCATCCTCACTGAGAACAAAACATCCCTATGGCTAGTTATCAGACCCCGATGTTGATCAACTATGAAACTTCTATGCTGTGCATCCCCGCACCGACACCACATAGCCACTGCAACATCCCACACTTCGCTGCCATCAGTTTTTTTTTCTATTTACGCCATCCAAAGCGCTGGAGAAGACAACCACCAGATGATAAAATTGATGAATTTCCATTGACACCATCCATATCAATAAACCCTACAAATACACTACTCGTAGAGCACCCCATGAACCCCGAAATAAATTGGGCAAACATGACGAGGACGTAGGATTTGATCCCGCGTCACTCCACAATGATTCCTTGGGGTATAATCCAGGTCAACAACTGATATAGAACCCATTTGAAAATAATAATAATAATAATAATAATAATAAATATGTGGTATATAAACACTTCCCATGAAATATTTGAACTATTACTTGTGTCATTAGCCATAAATAAGTGGTATAACAACACTGCCTATGCCACTAGGACCCCATAGATCTCACCAGGAATCCGGTGTGGGTCACCAAACTTTTGATAGTGCTCAAGGGTTTTTTTAAAAGGAGGGTCACAACCATCATTTTATGATTGAACCCTCTCGGGTTTAAGCATTAGGGGGCTATGAGGGATATCTATCTGGTCAATTATTTCCCTCCGCTTCTTCCCTAAATCTTTCTTAGGGTAGAGGGTGATTTGATTGTGTCACCATAACAATTTGAGGTAGGTTTCTCCCCTCCTTCTTTTTTTCTTATTTTTTCCTCCTTCCCCTCTAATATATGGCAGTTTGGATCCAGTATTTATATCAAATTTCATTAGATTATGGTGAAATTTGATGGATTTGATGGGGGTTGTGCATGTTAAGGATATAAGTGGCCAATAGAGAATGGATATGTGTCTTTGCACGCCATTTTTGTGAAAATATGTCACCCTTTTGATTATTCTTGGGTTTTTTAAATATTGGGTGAAATTAACTGATGAACCAAAGGGGGAAGTTAAAGATTTTTCCCATATAGGGATCAAGGTTCATTTATGAATTGTCTGCATTTAATTTCTCTAGATTCGAACTAGTTGGTTCCACTCAATAATTTTATTGAAATTATATCAATTGTAGATTAATTATTAAAATTAATCATAAATTGTTGATCATTAAGTAATTATCTATTTTTGTGATCTAGGGGGATCATGATTACAAGGTTGATTGAGAAAACTTAAATACAGTGAAATGAGCATCATTGAAAGGGGATAAATTCATCACATAGCAAGTGTCCCTATTATTTTTCTACCTTTATATGTAATTATATATATTTGTGTGATGTGTAAGTGGGGTAAAGTGAGTGTAACTGATCCAAGTGAGAGATGATAGGGCTTTAAAGGAAATGGGAAAACAAGTGTGACCTATTAGGGTTGTTGGTGGTGATCCCACATATGTTCCATTAAGAATTAATTCACTTTACAACTCTAGTTAGGTGAAGAGATTGGGTCAAATGGTGAAGTACCTCCTAGTATTGATCCTTGGGAAATTTCTTGAGTGACCTAGTGAGGTCTCTCATGTTGATGTTATATTATTTATGGAGTGAATTGATCTATGTATGGGTTGAGTGATAGATGAGATAAAATGGGAATCATTATAATAGGCCTCGTGTATGAAAAACCTCATGCATAGAATGTGAACAAATCTAGCATCATGTTCATGCATAGAATATGTGTACAAAACTCACTACATAGAATGTGAATAAAGCTAGCACTATTTTTTTAGGATCATAGATATATTCTGCTAAACCAGCAGAATATGTCCACCCGAAATTATTGGGAAAAAACAAAGTGTTGAAAAATGATACTATACTATAGTGTTTGAAATATAGAAGAAAGTGCACCTAAATCACTAAATTATAACACAAAATATATGAACACACACATACAAGATTTATAGAAGAGAATAACTAAAATAAAATAAGGTAAACAAATAATACAATTTATGTAATTCAGAAACGAGTTATACTCCATAGGGGGAACACTACTTTACTTTTATTAAGGTAATAGAAGATGATTCAGATTTCTTGAGTTCATTATGATCATAAGTGATCCAATCTACTAAATATAATCAATTCCATACAGTGTAATCGACCACCATATATTTTGATCTCCATGAGGAGGTATTCCATGTAGCTTTTATCTTTATGGCTATATTTCTGTTCTATTAAAGGCTCCCACTACCTCAACTCCTCCAACCAGTGTACAATGTGCACTTCTAAAACTCTCTTTCATTTACCCATACACTCAATGAAAGCTATGTCTTTACCTTTTTTGAAAAATCACCAGGGTAATCCTTTAGAAGGAATCTTAAGTCTCCCTAGAGTTACTTTTATGAAATCCACTTTATGCTTTGCGCACTACTTCCATTGACCAGTTCAAGTTGTAATTTCTAGTTTCCATCTTTTGAATAAACCTTTCAGTCATTGGTTTTTCATAAATTCTGAACTTCTATACTTCATAGATATTGATCTTTCATTATTATCCAATCCATAAAAAAATAGACCATTGAAATTTATCTCTTCATTGGATCTAATGCCTTGGTTGGTTTCACACACATGACTAAAACCTAAGGGTGTAATTTTGGCCCATCCCGCACCGGGTCAGGCCAGGCCAGGATGACCCTGTAAATAATTGGGCCATTGACCATTATTCGGGCCAGGACGAGCTAGCCCGAACAACCTCATGAGGTGGCCCGAGCTCGGCCTCAGGCCGGCCCAAACCTTCGGTTCGAGCCGGACTTTTTTTGGTTCGGGTCGGGATTTTTCAAGTCAGGCCATGGTGGGATTTTATTATTTTCAAAATATTTGTTTATTTTAAATTTTTTGAAACATTTTTTTAACATTTATTTAAAACATTTTTTTACATTTATTTTTAAATTCATGTTTTTTAGATGTATTTTTTTAAATGTTTAATATGTTTTTTATAAAAATGTTTATTTTATTTTTTATTAACATTTTACAGTGGGTGGATATGTTATTTTTTTGTCTAAATAGATTTATATACGTGAATATATATATATATATATTATATACAAATTATAATTAACATTAATGAGGGGTTTGGGGATTCATAATAGTGGGTGAGTTTAAAACATTTTTATTTAAACATTTTTTTAACTTATTAATAATTTTTTAAGCGTTTTTGAATTTTTTTATTTAATTTTTTTTTATTTAAACCATTTTTTAACATTTGTTTAATTTTTTTTACATTTATCTTTAAATGATTAATTTAAAATGTTTTTAATTTTTTTAAACGCATGCTTTTTTACATGTATTTTTTAAAACATTTAACTTTTTAAAAAAAAATTAATATAAAAAGTTTTTTATGTGTTTGTTTAAAAAAAATTAATTTAAATGTTTGTTTTAAAAAAAATTAAACATTTTTATGTAAACTATTTTTAAAATTTGTTTAAAACAATTTTTACATTTATTATTAGACATTTAATTTAAAATGTTTTTTAACGCATGTTTTTTACATGTATTTTGTTTAAACATGTTTTATGTATACACATTTTTTATTAACATTTTACAGAGGGTGGATATATTATTTTTTTCAAAATATATTTATATATGTGTGTAAATTTATATATATAATGTGCAAATTGAAAAAAAATTAATGAGGAATTGGGGGATGCACAACAGTGGGTGAGTTTAAAGTTTTGTTATTTAAACATTTTTTTATCATTTATTTAAAAACAATTTACATTTATTTTTTTAAAATTTTTATGAAAAGTATTTGTAAGCATTTTTTTAATTTAAAACATTTTTTAAAACAATTTTTAATTTTTTTAAACACATGTATTTTACATGTATTTTTATTAGGCATTCAACATTTTTTTTAAGAACATTTATTTTCTATTTTATTAATATTTTACAGTGGGAGGATATGTTTTTTTTCATCTAAAAAAATTTATATATGTGAATCTATATATATTATGTGGAAATAAATAATGAGAGGTTGAGGGGTGTGTAGTGGTGGGTGAGTTAATTTTTTTTCTAAATAGATTTATATATGAATATATAGTATATATAATATATGAAAGTTTCATCATATTAAAAAAATAATAGTGAGGTTGGGGGTGTGCAGACATCATTGGGTGAGTAGTTATTTTTTTGTTTATATATATATATATATATGAGAAAATTGTAAAAAATAATTAGGGGTTGGGAGGTACGTCATCGTGGGCGCGTTAATTTTTTTTCTAAATAGATTTATATATAATATATGCAAGTTGAAACATACATAAAAAAATTAATGAGGTGGGGGGAGTGCACCAACATCATTAGGTGAGTATGTTATTTTTTATTAATATACAATAAGTTATTATATATACAATATTAAATCATTGATATATATATATATATATATATTATTAATAACTTTGTTTATATATATATTATATTAAATCATTTATATATTTATATATTATTAATGGATTTTTAAAATCTACACTTAATTGATATATATATTATTAATAGATTTGTTTTTATATATATTGTATCATATCATTGTTATATATATTATTAATATATATATATATATATAATATGCAAGTTTCATCATATTTAAAAAAAATTAATGAGGTTGGTGGGTGTGTGTGAACATCATTGGGTGAGTGTGTTATTTTTTTGTTAATATATAATAAGTTATTAAATATATATAATGTTAAATGATTGATATATATAATATGAGAAAACTGTAAAAATAAAAATTAGGGGTTGTGGGGTGCTCTGCAGTGGGCGGGTTAATTTTTTTATAAATAGATTTATATATGTATAGTATGTATAATATATGCAAGCTACAACATACTTAAAAAATTAATGAGGTTGGGGGACGTGCACGAACATCATTAGGTGAGTCTGTTATTTTTTTAATTAATATACAACAAGTTATTATATATACATAATATTAAATCATTGATATATATATATTAATAGATTTGTTTGTATATATATATTATATTAAATAATTTATATATATATATATGTATATTATTGATGAATTTTTAAAAGCCATACGTAATTGATATATATTATTAATGGATTTGTTTATATATATACATATATAATTATATATTGTTATATATATATACACATACACACATTATAATTATATATAATAATAGTCATATGTATATATATTATTTTTTGTTAATATATCAACGATATATATATGTATATATATCGTTGATATATATACATATATATACAGTCTGGTGATAATATAACAGGTGCAACGCTTGGGCCAGTTGGTCCAGGCATAACCTTGGAAGCTTGAGGTGGAGGGATCAAATCTCCATACCAGCAGCTTCTTGTTATATTTTTTTACAGCGGGCCAGGCTTTGTACGGGCCAGCAGGGCAGGATTTTTCGGGCTGGCTTGACCCGGCCTGTGGGCCTTCTTGGACAGGCCCAAGCCTGACCTGATGAACCAACAGCCCGAGCCTAGCCAGGCCCGACGCGGGCTTTGTTGGGCCGGGCCATTCAGGCTTTCAGGCTAGGCCTCTCGGGCCGCCGGTCCAAAATTACACCCCTACTAAAACCTAACAATCTCCCACTTGAGTATCATTTTTTCAAGATTTACCACCGATCCCTCCATCAAATACCAAAAAACTCTTCCATTCCCCAAAATTCCTTTATATCTACATGGTTACACAACTATTCTTTTGGTCATCCTATACCAACTAAGGTGTAACACCACCTCATCACATCCTCAACCATGAACTTTGTTAGCATATATACCAGATTTCGAGTCATTTCTATCTTTTGTAGATCTAACACTCCGTCCTCCAACAACTTAGGGATGAAGTAATAATTTGGCTGAATATGTTTTTTCCTAGAATGAAACATTGAATTTTTATCCTAGTTAATTTATCTTTGTGAATTAAAAAACAATATCCCATCATATTTCCTTCTTATAAGATCTTCCAATAACCCCTTCATCCATATCAACTCCTTCCTAACTTACGTTAAAGTAACGTACTCCACTTCTATTCTTGAGAGTGTAACTACTAGTTGAATCTTTGACATTTAGATCATAGTCATTCATATGAAAGTGAAAACATATTTGGTGGTTCTCTTTCGAGTGTTTGGATCTCCCCCAAAGTCATAGTTTTCGAACCCCTGAAATGACTTGTTTTTTCTGAAGCAAAGTGAAAATCTTACATAACCCTTTAATTACCAAAGAATCCACTCCAAAGAATCTAAATGATCTATTATAGTATTTGATATGTACTTTCTAACAACACCCACTACTTTCATAATGTCTGGTCAAGTACAAACCATGGAATACATTAGGCTTCCAACTTTTAATGCTAAGGGAATCTTCGCCATGCAATCAACCTTAGCTTCCGTTAATGGTGGATTCTCATTTCTTAATTTTAAATCTCCAGCCAGGGGAGTGGTTATAGATTTTTCTTCACTCATGTTGAAGTGTGGAACTAACTTTTGGATGTAATTTGACCGAGTCAGGTACAACGTACTGAACTTAAGTCCCACATAAACTACATCACCAACAATCATTTAGTTGAACCAAGATCCTTCATCTCAAAACTTATAGATAGTTAAATATATATCTCATAAACCCTTTCATTTACTAGACTAATAATAATAATATAATCAATATAGATAAATAATACGATGAAGATCCTATCACTAAACACATTCTAATAACAACAATGGTCCACATTTCTCTGGATGAAATTTCACCTCATCAAGAATCCATTAAACTTATTATTCTATTACCATGTCACTTTCTTAAAACCATAAATGCTCTAATTTAATTTTCACATATAGTCATGTTTTTTATACTTCATGAAATCAACTAGCTTCTCCATGTATATTTCCTTATCTAAGTCTCCATGAAGAAATAATGTGTTCACATCTAACTATTCCAGTTACAATCCATACGTGACAACTATACTATGTACCGTATGGATAGTTTTATGTTTAAATATCAGTGAAAAGATCTTAGATAAATCCACACATTTTTTTATTGATACCCTTTCACAAATAGTCATTCCTTGTACCTCTATCTACCATCCAATTCCTCCTTTAACTGACAAAACATTTATTCTAAAGAACTTTATTTACATTAGGAATCTTTATTAGATCCTATGTTCCAGACACATAGAGAGAATAAAATCATCCCTCATGGATAAATCACCTTGATTTGAGCCTTTTATATTTCTAGTTCTTCCAAGCTCTCAGGAACTTCATATTATATGAGTATAAAATAATTAAAATTACTCCCATAACTCTACACTTAGCACCTAACTCTTGTAGATCTATACAACTCCCTTTTCATATCATCTTCTTCAAGAACTATAACTTACATAGATATATTTAAGCTATTTAAAATCTACCTTGATCCTCCACAATCCTAGAGATTTATAGTACTTTCAAAATTATAAACACCCAAGGTGATCAAAGCCAAGATGAAACCTGTGCCAAAATCTAAAAACAATAAATAATTATAGGTGTGAGTATTAAAAATCAGTAGGCATGCCCAAAAAATATATTCCCAATGAAATTCATTTAAATAAAGAAACATAAAATTTAGGTTTGAAATACAATGTATAAAAATAATCTTTTCCACACATTTTCCATTTTAAAACCAAACACAGACTATTTCCCTTTTTACCATTTAAAACCTTTCTATTTTATAAGAAGGAACCACAAGAATTTTAAAAGTTAATGATGGAATTTAATTTATAAATGATAGAAAAAGTGTAAAACATTTCCTAAACCTTTTTCTTATAAACACTTGAAAACAATTCATCACTTTCAATAAGAAGCCACACTGCTCAAGGAAGTAAGAATAAAAAACATGTAATAAGGGAAATGGGAAATATATCACATAAGAGTAACCAACCAATAAGTGAATCTCAATCATCCACCACAGATAACTAAGTGTCAAAAGAAATGGGAGAACCTAGAAGTTCATGAAATAATCCAGAACACACTATATAGGTTGACTCATCTCGAAGGCATGCCTCACTCGATGAAATCATTCTCACCCACAATGCTCGATCACACCCTACTTGGTCTGACCGAGGGGCACTATCCCATAATAATAAAAACTAAATCAAATCATATCATATACCCTACTATGGGCCACTAGCCATAGTGAAATCTTAAGCTAGTGCAACAACTGTTCTCAGAAAATTCACTAGATATTCAAGGTTCCCATATCAATATATATAGTGGGGTGAGCCAATCAATCCAAAAAAACACAAACCAACACACATATATATCACACACATGAGCATCTCACAAAATCATCACCCTGAGTCACCCTAAGGATCGATATATTGCCTTAAAACTCATAGATCTCAATGGATTCCACACTGAGGATCTCCCGTTCAACTTAAAGTAAATGGGTCACGAGGAGTCCATAGTGAGTAAATCCCACCTATTCACATAAATGGATAACAAGGATTCCATAGTAAGGACATCTCATCTATTCAACATAAAAAAGGTAATAGGATCATCCAAGGAGAGTTTTCAAGTCAACTAATTTCACAAAAGTGCCAAACGATCCATCAAGAATCCTTTAAGAAACCATCATTTTCAAATAACTAAAACCAACTTTCTAGAAAGGTGAACACACAAAATTTTTTATTTCACAACCATTTGTAAAAATCCAATTTAAGTAATCACACCACATTTCCAAACCAAAGACACTTTCATAAAAATGAAAAATAGGCCACACACCACCAACACATGCCAAACCATTTTCAAAATCCAAATAAACACTTATTTTAAATACAAAACCACTCAGAAACTCTTTAAAGAAACTTAAGTAGTAATTTCCTATTCCACAAATACATTTCAAAGACAAAACATGCTTTAAATATCACAAATCACCCATAAAGGACATATGAGCATTTTATCAAACACTTGGTGTACTACATTTAACAAAATGATGCCATTTACCACTAAATAAGGAAGAAATCACCACTTTACACACTAAGAAAATATTCCAAAGATCATACATCACTATTTTATATCCAAGGAAGGTGAAAAAAGTAATAAACCAACAAATATTAAATTTAAAGGGCAAGTGCAAAGAGAAACCTACTTCAAATCACATGTGCTTCAACAACACCAACCTGAAACCACTCCACAAAAGATCCAAGAGACAAGGAAAACCAAGAAGAACCATAAAAAAAACACCCAACATAAACTAAGGGAAACATGAACCCTAGATCCACATGACCATGTAATAAGAGAAACAACCATGAAAATCGATGGATATTGAAGAGGGATAAGACAAGAGAAGAATACCGTAAAGATTGAGCCTCAAAACTTGAATAAATCCCTTAGATATACACTTGGGAGGAAGGAGGATACTTAAATGAAGGTTCTCCCCTAGGGCTGTATGAAATAGTATAAGGATAAATTGGGCATTTTAAAGTTAAAATCTAAAAAGGGTAGAAATTTAATTTCACATTTTTAATGACCTGGGCAATACGCACGGTTAGGCCGCACAATTTACCAAACCATGTTACAACTATGCACCAATCACTAGACACACAAAGTACCCTGCATGGTTTTTTCAACAGTTTGACAAGTCATGTGCCAATTGTAAAAAATGGTTCTACCAAGACACAGAGCCTCCCAACATGCTTACCGCATAGTTTAAAAAACCGTGTCCAAGCTGTGCACCATGCCTCTGACACCAACCCTCAGATGTATGGTTTCCTAGGTGAGGGTGCATGGTTTCCCCTAACTGTGTGGTAACCATTCAACTAGAGAAAAATATCCCAAAACTAAAAATTTAAACCCATCACACCTAGAACTTGAGAAAAAAAACCGAAGGCCAAAAGATAAGCTGAAACAGGGGACAAAAATAAAAATATGGGTGTGACACCCACTATTTTCTAAAATATAAAAAGTTAGTAAAAATCATAAATTGATAAAGGATAAATAATTTAATCACGTGATTAAATAAATTCTAAAGTCTTTACTTATGATATCCATAAGCTTAACCTAGGCTATCTTTTACTAACCTAATTCCAAAATTAATTAAACCTTTCTTTGATGCCAACTATAACAACCGAAATCATTTATACATGATTATTACATCATTTATAAGATAAAAATACATAATAATACAACTTCAAAAATCGATAGGTTTAATTTATTGGGAAAATTAGGTATATAAAACATAAATACATATAAAAATTTAAACTTTATTTAAATCCTTTTTCATAATCCTTATAAAGTATTTCATAATCTCCTTAGTACTTGTAATCACCTGAGGACATGCATCAAAGAAAGGGTGAACTAAAATCCCAGTATGGGGAGGAAATAATAATGAGGAGCATGAGACATGGATCAATATGTGTAAATGGGTGAGAATAATCATCATCATTATATCATGATAACAATATCATAATCATAATAATCATATGTAAAAGTCTTTCAAAGATTCTACCACGTGCACTCTCAAACAATGTGTAAATTTAAAGTACTTAGGTGCAGTAGAGTAGTTGACTAAGGCTATTCTATAAGGAAGTAATATTTAAAACAATATATTAAAGGTATTTAAAAAATAAAAATAAAAAAACTATTAAAAATGATGGGATTTTTTTATGTTTATTAAATAAGAATAAGTATGATGGAATAATATTTCATTTGTTTTGTTTTTGTTTTTGAAGTGTGATTGAGAAAACACAAAAAGAAGATGTTTCTTTTAGAAAATATTTTTAAAAGACATAATCTATATAAATATACGTATTCAATTACTTAATAATAATTATAATATAAATTAAAATACACTTAATTATGATACCATAATTTATCAACCCCCAAACCCTATGAGAATTAACATAACTATAAAGATGAAATAAATTAAACCCTAAGCTAGCTTTAGAACATGCAATCGTAGCACCGTGATTTGATTGTAGTTACAAGAATAGATCATGGTCAGTAGTGAATTATGGATCATATAAATTATGTAAATAATAATTAAATAAGTTTTAGGATTGTATTTTAACTCTATAAATTGATCCCATGTTATTTTATTTTACTGATTAAGATTGTGCTCTCACAATTCACACAATTCTCGACCTCACGTGTTTTGTGTTAATTGTTAAATTATTTTATTAGTTTATTTTAAGTTAAAAACTCAATTCATATATCATATTATATTAATTATAGTATATCATTGATTCAAAATAAATTAATTAATAAGGTTAGAGGTAGATCAATTACTAAGAAAATATACTCTTCAATGGGTGGTGTAGTCATCGTAGAAACGTTTTTCATGTGAAAAGGTTTAGAAATGGTATAACCCAATCACATTTATACTCTTTAGTTCTAGCCCAAATAATTAAATAAAATAATAGTGAAATTTAAAATAATAGAATAATTGGTATATAGAATATAGATTTTATTGTAAGAACAACAACATTACAACAAAGAAGAGGAAAAGAAAATCATTTTGGAGGAGATCCTAGCTTGAGAGCTTCCCTCCTCCAATGGTGTATTGAAATGGAAAGGAACCACTTATCCTCTACTCCCAGTCCTCTAATTCACGTCCAAACCCCTAAAAAGGAGAAAAATACCCATTTATATAGGGTAGGAGATGCTAGGGTACCCTGAATTTACAAGTGTGAATGAGAAATTTTGCCAAATGTTTTAATCCAACTTACACAGACTTATTGAACACTAAAACATGTGAACCAGATTTCTTTCCAGAAGGATGATTTGTGTATAATTGGTTCCTAAATCTTCTTTATAAATTTGATTCTAATATAAGCTTGTATAAATAAGTTATGGCCCAAATGGTGAAGTGGTGTCCAATATGGAAAGTCCAGTCTAGATTTGACTTCATGAACCATTTACTCCAATTAAATGAACAATCCATGTAACACCCTGTTAATTTTATTCCAGGTATGTTTTAACATTTTTTTTGGTTTCCTTTTTTGTTGGATGAATAATTCCTAAAAAGAAATTTAGAGGATATCAGTAATGGTTAAGTCAGGTATTTTTTAGAATCTTCAGCTTAAACCTGCAGTTTTTGTTGTTCGCTAGGTGATTAAATGCTGTGTAATGGGAGTGCATGTCGTGTAATGACTGCCAGGAAAAATCCATGAACTGGAAATAGGGTTTGAAGGTTTTATATTCCATGTAACTATTTCACTTCATGTAATAGAAAATATCAAATTTTTAATTAAAAGGCAATGGATTTTTCAGTGTATATAATCTTTGTGGAATACATGATGTGTAAGGTGATTACACACCATGTCATAAATGATAATTGGGATTTTTAGGGTTCTATATGATTTATTTATTATTTAATCCATTGTAGGCTTATTTTCTCTCAACCTATAGGCTCTTCCTAGGTGATTTTGGGTGATTTCTTCCCTTATGGACCGCTTTGTTTGAAAATTGATCACTATTGTGGCTGGGTTAATTCTCTCCAAGTATATAATACTTATGGTTTTTCTTTGGATTTGGTTAACTATTTGGTTTCGACTACCGTTGTGTTTGGATTTATGACCAGATAGTGATTTATATCAATACGTTTCAGTTTCTTAGTGTGTATTGCCTTTCAAAGTCTGTTCTATTGGTTTTCGGTCATCATTATCGAAGGCAGCTAGGTTTCTACCATGTTAAGGTAGGTGTTTTTATAAAGTGGGTTAATTTGATGAATTGAATATCATTCTTGATAAATTAATTTGGGTTGTGTCTTGATGTAGGGGAAATAGGTGGTGACTTATGGGTCTCACTAGTTATGCCCTCACAAGAAGAACTACCCTACCCATGATCTTGAGTTAGTAGTAGTTATGCATGCACTCAAAATGTGATGTCACTATCTATTTTGGGAGTGGTTTGTGGCATATTCTGATCATAAGAGCCTGAAATATATTTTTACTCAGAGGGATATAAACTTGCAACAGAGAAACTAGGTGGGGTATATATAGACTTTTTGATTTTGATATTGCTTATACCCCTGGTAAAGTGAATGTGGTTGTGAATGCATTAAGCAAAAAATTACTGATGCAAGCTGTGAAGGAATTAGTTTAGGATTGGTCCCTGATGATTTTGTTTGATAAGATGATCTTAGAAGTGGAATAGGTTTTTGGAAAGGTGTTCTTGTCTTTGATGAAAGATTTATCATATTTTTATGAGTGAGTTCAACTCAATCAGGTGATTGACATTGAGTTCCAATGCTTTAGTGAAATCCTTTAAAGTGGGGAGACCTTATGTGAGTGATCTCAATCTCCCATTTGAGATTTGTGCTTCCTTAGAAGGTTAGTTCTTCCATTTTTCCTAAGGAAGAAGTTTATAGATAGTGGAAAATTTTCTTACTATTCCATTTACCCTAGTGCTACCAATATGTATCATGACTTAAGGTGTCAGTATTGGTGGAAAGGGGTGAGATGGTCAATTGTGATTTTGTATCACGATGCCTTGTCAGAAAATTAAGGTGGAACATCAGAGACTGGTAGTTTTTTTTAAATCACTTAACCATTACATTATAGAAGTGGGATGATATTTCCATGGATTTATTCATTGGTTTTCCAAAAAATCCTAGTGGGAAGGATGTGATTTGGGTGATTATTGATTAACTCATGAAATCAGTTCATTTCCTACGTATTCGGGAGGTGAAGAAAGTAGAATAGCTTGGGGACTTGTATGTATGAGATATTGTGAGACTTCATGGGGTTCCCTATGTAGTTGTATCTGATAGGGATATGAGGTTCACATCCATGTTTTGGATAGGTTTACAGGAGGTGATGGGTTCCCAGATTAAATTAAGCACAACTTATCATTTGTATATGGATGTATAGATAGAGAGGACTATACAGGTTCTAGAGGATATGCTTTGGGCTTGTATGCTTGATTTTGGATGATCTTGAAAAAATAATTTTCCTTTGGTTTAATTTTCCTATAAAAATAGTTATCAAGATTTGATAAAGATGGCTCCCTTTGAGGATTTTCATGGGTGGACATGTAGATCTCCCTTGCACTAGGCATAGTTGGGAGAGCTGTCCTTGGTTGGGACAAGTGTTATTTAGGAGATGGAGGAGATGGTTCAGTTGATCCAAAGGAATTTGATCATGGAAAAAATTTGTTTGAAATCATATGCAGACTGTCAGCATCATCTGATGGGGTTTGAGGTTGGTGATTGGGTCTTACATAGAGTTTCATCTTACTTGGGACATCATTGGTTGGGTAAGTAAGGTAAGTTGGCACCGAGGTTTGGGGGCCCCTTTGAGATGTTTGGATGACTATAGAGTGTGGCCTACTAGTTTCAATTACCATATGGTTTGACATCTATTCATGACATGTTTCATGTTTCCCAGTTGAGGAGGTATATACCAGACCCTTCCCATGTGATTAGATGGGAGGATATTGATCATGAGCCTGATACCACTTTGGTTGAACAACCAATTCAGATTATGGATCACCAAGATAAGGTACTTCATGATAAAATGATACCTCTGATCTGGGTACTATGGAAGTGTGGAAAGTATATCCACAATATGTGGGAGCAGGAGTCATTGATGAGGCAATAATGGCCTTCTCTTTTTGCTGATCCAGGATCTTGAGGGATTTTTGGGTGAATGAAAGATTTATTATGGGGAGATTGTAACACCCCATTACCTTTATGCCAGGTATGTTTTAACCTGTTTTTTTGTTTTCCTTTTTTTTTGTATGAATAATGATGAAAAGGAATTAGGAGGATATCGATAATGGTGATGTTAGATATTTATTGTAATTTTCAGCTTAAACCTATAGTTTTTTCTATTCGTTTGGTGATTACATGCCGTGTAATGGGAGTACACGCTATGTAACAGCTACCAGGAAGAAACTGTAAACTGGATATAGGGCATGAAAGGTTACATGCCATGTAATAGGTTCACATTCTGTAATGTAAAATATCAAATTTTTAATAAAAGGCGATGATTTTTTTGATATATATGAGCTTTGTGGAATACACAACATGTAAGTGTATTACACATCATGTAATAGTCATGAATTGAGATTTTTAGGGTGAGGCACAAGTGATTTATTATTTTATTCACTACATGCTTCCTTTATCTCAACCTAGAGGCTCTTATTAGGTGATTTTGGGCGACTTCTTACCTTCCAGATTGCTTTATTCAATTTTTTTATCACCGTTGTGATTGGGTTGCTTATCTCCAGGTATGTAATACTTATGGTTTTTCTTTGGATTTGGTTACGACTATGGTTTTGAATATGGTTGTGTTAAAATTTTGGATTAGATAATGATTTATATTGATCCTTTTCAGTTTATTGGTGTGCCTTGTCTTTCAAAGGCTATTCTCTTGGTTTCCGATCATCATTATCAAAGGCAGCTAGGTTTCTACAGTGTTGAGGTAGGTGTTTCTATACAATGGGTTAATTTTATAAATTGAACATCATTCTTGATAAATTACTATGGTTTTTTCATTGATTATAATTGATATTTGGTTTCAAATTATTTATCATAAAGGTAAATGATTTTTAAAAAAGGGGGTTTTCTTTGAAAATGGATTTTCTTGATTTATAAATGGGTTTTAAAACTCTAAAGCAGATTGGCTTGGATTTAAAAATGTTTTATAAAACCATGAGAAATATTTTGAAATAAAATTTGTAAAATTACACATTAGGATCCTTGGGTGCATTGGGAAAGAGACTCAAGTAGCCTTAGTGTGTGTACGACACCACTAGGAGGTAACCTTTTGTGATATCGACTGGTAGGACTCGATATTAGTTATGATATCAACTGGTAGAACTCAATATCATTGGATCCAATGTTATGCCTATTTAGGATTTACATTTTAGTGTATAGTACATAGTTACCTAGAGGATATATTTAAATATGTGAGGTGATTTATCATTTTTGGTTATTTATCACATGATTGTTTTTATCATGGATTGTTTCTCACAAGTTTTTGTATGAGGTTACATCACATAGCTTCGCATGATAGGTTGTTTCACGGATATGTGTTTACTTTTTTTACCTCTTGATATATGAAAATGATTTACTATTTTATCACTTCTACTTTTCATCTTTATAGTTTTATAATATAAAAGTATTTTATGAAAGCCAAAGGAGAAAAATAGAAAATGATTTATAAATGGTTTGGATTTTTGAAAATTATTTGTAAAACTATTTTGTTTTAAAATCTAGAATTGTAAATTATTGATATTAGACCTTGTATAGAAACTATGGTGGTATCCTAATAGGATTTGGATCACACCCTACTTGTTACTTCAGGTGTTTTTAGATGTTTTATTACAGTATTTAGGTAAAGGGAAGAGCATCTTGCCGCATGATATCTTCTCTTGTTGCTGCTACTTTCAGTTCAGGTTGGTTTGGAGGTGACTATTGGTCATGTGGGGATTTGATATACTTTTTGGTTTATTCTATTTTGGTTTGGATCATATGTGTTTATGGTATCTCATTTATTTTCTCTTTGTACTCTTCTTGTATATCGTGTTTTTCTTATATTCAATACTAGTTTCTGTTATCCCATTTTACTTATATTACATGATGGTCCAGTTTAGGTGGATTGTCTAGTTGTCCTGGGTTGGTTCATTACATTCCAACTCATATATCCTAAATTAAAGTTGTATCCCATTGAGTGTGGAAAAATGTTACAAAATTTTATATTCAAATAAGTCACATAAAAATATTTATGGCTGAAATACTATAGTGCACTTTAAAGGGTCAAAACTGGAATTTTTATCAAATTTTCAAATGACCCATCTAATTCAAAATATTCCATAAATAAACATATTTTACAAAATTTGAGAGAATTATGTCATTTATTATCAATGAAATATTCAAAAAAAATATGTTTTATCAACTCCCCCACACTTACCCATTTACACTCCCAAGCAAAGTCACGTGTCATGCATTTTAGAAAATTGTGACAAGATATGCATGTTCATATTTCCCAATCTATAGTGGAAATAGAGGAAAAGTAATAATCTCATCAAGATTAAATAATAATAAATTTTAAATTCATTATCTTAGATATTTTATCAAAATAAAATCCAGTGAGATTAATGACACTAATCATAGAAAAAAGTTATGGGTCTACCATGCCATTAATTCCCCACATGTGTGTGTTCCAAACATTTCAATATCATATCTGAACCATTTATTCAGTATATTTAGGTTATGTAAAATATTTATTCTTACTTGGTTTAATTCCACTAAAATTATTCTACATTAATTTTCAATCAAATTTCAAGACCCACTCACTTAAACATTCCCAAAAGTCAAACCTTAAGCTCCCGACCTAAATATCTCCACATGTTATACATTTCATCACTCCCCTATTTATTAAGATAATATTTTTATTTGATTTTTTGGTGTATTTTTTTGAGGGTGTACAACTGTTGGGTATCAGTTACACACACATAGGTCAATTCAGTACAGTAATAAAATTGATTAGAAGAGAAATGATCATATGGACCAACCATTGATATAAGATGATTTTTTACCTAACTTGGCTATACCTTTAATTGAGTAGGAAAAATTTCAAAAGTCATGGCTACGTAAAAATTTGTGTATATAAATAAATGAAATAATTTACCATGAAAAAATATCACAAATAATGGTATAAAAATATAAATGGTTTTATAATGACATAACTAATCCTATCATCAAAGACTCCTATTTTTTAAAAAATCAACCCCTGATGGTGAAATCTTGCACATTCTTATCATGCTACTAATGAATTTTGAAAAACATGCATTTTCTATATAGTTCACATGTAAATGATCATGTTACATGATTTTTTATTGTTTCTTTTCTCTATTTTGTTTTTGTTTTTGTTTTTTTTTTAAAATTAAAAAAAAACAAAAAAAAACACACAAATGAAAATCCTAAATAGCTACCCCAAAATTTTGTACCCTCCCCAAACTTAAAATACTAAATTTTCCTCAATGTGGACCTATGAGATAATAAATTTACATGAAATGTATCATTTTAATTAGTAAAAATAATATAAAAGTGAAAGGGTTAAGGACAACCTGATATTCTCAAGTGATGATGGGGTCATGTAGTGTGATGAAATCAACTTCATGGGTGGGAAGTCCCTTAATGCATCACTTTAAAGGTTTCCCATTTATTTTAAATCTCATTCTTGTAGCCTCTTGAGTGACCTATACCACACCAAAAGGAAAAACATGAGATACAACATAAGGTCCCAACCATCTATAACGAAACTTACTAGGAATTAGCTGTAATCATGAACAATAGAGGACTTTGTCTCCTACATGAAACTCATTTTTTTGGATCATTCTATCATGAGACTCTTTTTATCATTCCTTATAGTGCCTTGAGTTCTTATATGATGAAAATAGAATCTCCTTAAGCTATTGAATTTTCAGATTCCATTGAATTTCAGCTTGGGTGAAATCCATGTTGCATTTATTTATAGCCCATTATTCCCAATTCTTGACCTCTATAGGAAGATGACATGCTTTCCCAAAAATAATTTAGAAGGGGGATAAACCAATGGGATTTTTGAATTTCATCCTATAATCCCATAAAAAATCATCTAAGTGGTTACTCCAATCCTTTCTATTTGACCACACCATTTTCTCCAATATCTACTTCAACTCAATATTTGAAACTTTGGACTGACCATTCATTTGTGGGGTGGTATGGGGTTGATGTTTTGTGTGTAACCCCATACTTTCAAAGTAGGTAATTCAAATTTTGGTTTCAAAAGTGTGTCCCCTAGTTACTGATCACAACCTTTGGTATTCTAAACCTACATAAAATTTGATCCTTGAAAAAATACACTATAACATGAGAATCATCAGTCCTAGTGTCCTTTTTCCTCCACACATTTACTAACATAATAAAAAATGACAATAATTTAAAAGAAACCAAATGAGATTGTAAATATACACATAAAATAAATTCCCCATACATCAAAAATCTCATAAATAATATTGGTTATTGGGGCATATGGTGCCTCCTAGAAATGTTTCCAGCGTGTTTGCAATGAGAGTATGACTTAAAAAACGCATGGGCATCATGAAACAAGGTAGGACAATATAATCTTGAGTCTATTACCTTCCCACTTCTCCTTTGGGGTCTAAATTGTCCACCACAAGAAAGTGTATGTTAAAAATGCAAAACAAACTCAAACTCATGATTAGGCACACATATTATAATGACATAGTCACTAAAAATACACCAAAGGTAAGGATTATCCCACACATAAAACCTATATCCACTCTTCAATTTTTCAACTTGACATTTCTTTAGGTTTTTAGGAATTTAAAAGGCAACCAAGCAATTCACCAAATATGCATACCAAGGATACATACTTAAGATGACTTATAGATTATAAACAGGGAAATTTTCCCAATATGGTACCTAGTTTGGGGTATAATGATCCAACATGTGCATGATCCTACTCATATAGTTAGCCACTACGTTCTCTGACCCCTTCTCTTATCCCTTATCTCAATGTTAATATAAGGACCCGACCTTATTACATTGAAAAATCTTAAATTTTAGCCAAGAACTCACTTCCTTTCGCATTGATGATCTTTTAAAGTTTAGAGTTTTAGATAATTGTGATATAACACATACATAACATTCCACATTTATACAGATAAGGCACCACAAAAAAAATCAATTTCTTCCAAAATATAAAACTTTTCAAATAAAACATATTTTCTTTGAAAAATATTCATAACATTTAACTTGGATTCTTTATTTGTCTTAAACATCATTATAACCAGTGAAAATCATTTAAAAACTTGGTATGAGCACAAAAATCTTATTAAGGGATATAAAAAGAAGGAAAGAAAACATTATTCCATGAATACTTGTAACATATGAAATCATTTTCAAAAAGACATACTTTTCACCTATATAAAAGTACTTTTTGAAACTTGATATTTCCAAAAGATTTAAACAAAAAATATAGAACATAAATAAAACCATAAATCTATATTGGGTAATTAATTAAATAATTTTTTAACCCTCTCGACTACCTTATAATTTGTAACCCTCACGACTACCTTATTGTGTAACCATCGTATTTACACTTAGAGTAACCATACAGCTGACCTACAACTTACACATACCCAATGAATTGGAGGGAGATATATGTACCACCATTCATTATAAAAAATTCCCAAGAACCATAACATAATCATCAAACAATAATACTGGAATAAAAACATTCACTTTGAATTTTGTAAAACTAGAAGTTTAAAAGAAGATTTTATAAGAAAAGTCCCTTACAAATAACATATAATTGATATGAGAATCAAATATAAGAAAAGTAATACATGTATAAATTGTAAATAAACATAATATAACATACTATAAACAAAATTAATTACACAAAATAATCTTATTACCACATAATTAATGAAGTATAAGGTCAACCCAAAGAATGTAAATTGTGTTAAGAATTACCTTACCTTAGGTTTGTATCACTTAAAACTTGTTTAAAACTACTATATAATGGTTAAAATAGTGTTATTAATATCTTAAAGAAACATATTCATGTTTATAACACCTTATATGATCATTTAATAACATAATTTTACCCTTTAATTATTAGTATTTTGTTCCTTCTATTATTTTGGGTGCTTTCTTTACATGATTTCCACGACCGGTTTGTATTTTATTTTCTTGTTGTATGGAAATAAAATTATAGAAGTTGAATGAAATGGTAATCATATTTTTCTATAATATTTAATTATATCATGAATAATTTTTTATCATATATGATGATGAATCATTAGATAAAACATGAATGATATTTGTTTAGATCATTTTTGGCGGTTCCTTGATAATCATGAAATTGTTTCATTATATAATTTAATTTCATGAATAAAAGTTCATTCTAGAACATAAAATAGGTTAAATAATAAAATTTAAATTCTATTTCAACCATTAAAATTATTTTATGATCATATTTGAATGAATTAATGGAAATTGAAAGCACATCGTCCACAATTTTGGTAAACGACACATCACGAATGTTGTTTATATATATATATTTTAGAATAAGAGGAAGAGGAGAGGAATAAATATGATCAAGTTTTTACATGAACATGATAACATACAGAATATATAAGATTTTGGAGATTTAATACCTCCTGGATAAGGTGAGGGTAAGAGAGTATAATAAAATAAAGGAATTGAAAAGAAAACACATGAAAACGAAAGAGGATTCTTACCCCTTGATTTCTTCTCCTTGAGATCCACCTTAAGGCCTTTGGTTTTGGACTTTTTGTGAGACCAAAAGGTATTGGAAATGGGGAAGATCCTTGGAGAGGGGATTTGGTAGAACTTAGGAAATGCTCAAGGCTTGAGAGGTGTGAGATGAAGTGGGGAATGAGGGTGGTATTTATAGTGGAGGAGAGGAGGGATTTTACATTATTTTAATCATTATTTTAATATTTTTGTCCAATACTATGAATAGTTTTCATTATTGAGATAAAAATATTAAAGAGAGAATTTTATTTATAAATAAGTGGGTTTACATCATTCATGATGTCAAAAATAGTGTATTTAACAGATAATTTGTATATATGGTATTTTATCATATTTCACTATTCATAAAAAATTCAAGAATTTCAGAAAAATACCAAAAATTCACCCTAACCATTTTTCGACATGTATAATTCAAAAATGAACACCATTTATTGTAAATAATTTTCTAAATATGATTAATTTAATTTTTAAATAAATTTATATTTTATTCCAAAAATAACAATTTTAAAACTACAAATGATTTTATATTACCTTGAAAAATTAATCAAAATCTCATTATATTATAAACTTAATAAAATAAAATAATGATACAATTTACTATTCATTAATGTCATACTACTATTCATAAGGGTATGTTACTATTCACCAAAAATAAAATTGGTTCCATCATACTCCAAATAACTTACTGATCACAATTGTAGATGACCGTTTTTAAAAATTCAAAACATAGAAGCAAGAAAATTATGTTTTAATGACTAATTTATAACTATATCCTTAAAAAAAGTTTTGTTTCCTAGATTCTTAGTATTTCATTCATTTAATTTATTTGTAAAACCTTGGGGCGTTACATTCTCCCTACCTTCTGAAAATTACATCCTCACAATTTTTATTTATTTATTTACTTATTAAACAAGTGAGGGTACCTTTCCCTCATATAATTTTTAGAATCCCTTGTTGCTTCTTCAAACACGTGGTTTCTCCACAAAGCCTTTACCCTGTGGATTAACTTATTCTGAAATACTTATTCTCTTCGATCAAGAATCTGAATTAGTTTCTCTTTATAAGAAAGGTTTTGTTCCAACTAAACTACCTCTGGGCTCAAAACATGAGATAAATTTGGCACATACTTTCTCAACATCGAAACATGAAAAACATTGTGTACCTAAGATAAACATAGATGAAAATCTAATTGATAGACAACTAGTCCAACTTTCTCCAAGATTTCATAAGGTCCAATGAACCGTGGACTTAGCTTTCATTTCTTACCAAAATACATAACACTTTTCTATGGTGAGATTCTAAGAAAAACATGATCACCTACCTCGAAAGAAAAGTCCCTCATCTTGTTGTCTGCATAACTTTTCTGCCTGCCCTGAGCTTTCCTCATGTGTTTCTGGATCATCTTCACTTTCTCAACCACTTCCTCTACTAATTCTGGTCCGATCAACTTCCTTCCCCTGACTTCATCCCAAAAATCTGGAGTTTGACACCACTTCCCATAAAATTCCTCAAAAGGTTACATCTGTATAATAGAATGAAAACTATTATTATAAGAAAATTAAACTAAAGAAATATGTTGATTCCAACATCCCTAGAAATCCATTGAATAATCTCGAAGCATATCCTCCAAATTCTGAATTGTTATCTTGGTTTTTCTATCATATTGAGGTTGAAAAGTAATTCTAAAGTTTAATTATGTGCCAAATGACTTCTAAAGGACTTTCCAAAAGTTAGAAGTGAACTTAGGATCCTGATCAGATATAATGTAAAGAGGAAATCCATGTAACCTAAAAATCTCTTTGAGGTAAAATCGAGAACGATGATCCAAAAACATTGTATCTTGAATGGGAAGGAAATGTGCAGATTTAGTCAGTCGGTCAACAATAACCCATATTACATTGTTACCTAGAGAAGTCTTTAGTAGTCTCACAACGAAGTCCATGGATATATTTTCCCATTCCCACTTCGGCACTGGTAAAGGCTGAAGCATCCCCTTCAGTAACTGCCGCTCTACTTTAACCTATTGACATGTCAAACATTTCACTGTAAAATTTGCAATATCTCTTTTCATTCCATCCCACCAGTAATACTCCCGAAGGTCTCTGTACATCATAGTACTGCCAGGATGAACTAGAAATAGAGAACCACGAGCTTCATTCAATAAACATTTCTTCAAATGGTAATAACAAGGAACACACAATCTTTTTCCAAATCTCAAAACAAAATATTTATCAAGGTTAAATTCTAGAAACATACCCATTTTAACCAAAACTACCTTTTTTCTGTAGCTCACAGTCTTCCTTCTATGCTTTCTTAATTCTGTTTGATAATGATGACTGCACTGAAACCTAAAACAAAACATATGTATTTCCAACACCAACAATATACAAGAAAAAAAATCATCAAATAATTAATCAAGGGATCATGTTCCAAATGTAACATGGTTAATGATGCATGATGTTTTGGACTCAAGGAATCCGCCACTTTGTTTTATTTTCCTGAATGGTAATTGATCATGAAATCATAATCCTTTATTAGTTCAAGCCATCTTATTTTCCTCATGTTTAATTCTTTCTATGTGAATATATACTTCAGATATTTATGGTCAGTATATATTTGATATTTGGTTTCATATAAATGATGCCTCCAAATTTTCAAAGAAAAAACCACAGTTGCTAATTACAAATAATTTGTGTGATAATTTAACTCATGATGTTTTAGTTGTCTTAAAGCATAAGAAATTACCTGATCATTCTGTATCAAAACACAACCAATTCCCTATAATAAAGCATCACTGTAGGTGAAAAAATCACCATTTCAAGAAGGTAAGTCCAAAACTAGAGCATTAACCAATATCTTCTTTGGTTCATGAAAACAAACATCACATTATTTTGTCCAAACAAATTTAACCCCTTTTCGTGTTAACTTAGTTAGCGGGCTAGATAACTGTGCAAATTTTTTAAAAAACTGTCGATAATAACCTGTTAATTCAAGAAAACTATAAATCTCTGTAACATTTTTAGGTCTTGGACATTCATAAAACACTTTTGTTTTGGTAGGTTCAACTATTATTCCATCCTTATTTACAATGTGTCTAAGAAAAGAAATATTTTGCAACCAAAAATCACACTTTCTGAATTTTCCATACAGTTTCTTTTCCTTTAAGGTTTGAAAAACAACCCTTAGATGTTTTTCATGATCCTCTTTACTCTTAGAAAATACCAGAATGCCATTAATAAACACAAGCACAAACTTATCCAAGAATTAATGAAATATTCTATTCATAATATACATGAATACAATAGTTGCATTAGTTAACCCAAATAGCATAAAAAAATTCATAATTCCCATATCTAGTAAAAAATGCTATTTTTAGGATGTCATCCTCCTTCACCTTCAGCTAATGGTATTTGGATCTCAAGTCAATCTTGGAAAAGTACTGAGCTCCCTAGAGCTGATCAAACAAGTCATCGATATGAGGCAAAGGATACTTGTTTTAAATAGTGATGTTATTCAAGGCTCTATAATCAATGCAAAGTCTAATGGAACCATCTTTCTTTTTAACGAAAAAATAGGAGCACCCCATAGTGAAGTGCTAGAAAGAATGAATCCTTTATGAAGAAACTCTTGCAACTGATTTCTCAATTCAATAAGTTCCATTTGAGCCATTCGATAATGGGGTTTTGAAATTGGATTATCATTAGGAACTAATTCAATTGTGAATTCAACTTCCTGATTAGATATAACACCAGGTAACTCATCAGGAAAACCATCAAGATATTCATTTACCACTGACACATCATTAATCTGAATAGTACCATTGTTTTCAATAATATGAGAAAGATAACTTTTATTTCCATCTTTCAACAATTTCTCATCTTCCTGATCGGTCATCAATTATATGGGTTCATTCTTGGATACAAACTAAAACTATTTCTGAAAAAAACTTCTTTAGCTATACAATTGATCTTATCATGATAAATAGAAATCCAATACATACCCCAAATGACCTCAAACTCTACTAAGGGAAAATGACAAGGTTTGCAGGTAAAGTCTTTCCATAGACCATTATATAAAGATTCTTATAATTACTCTTTGCTGTAATATTTCCCCCTAGTGTTTTAACAATAAGTTCTGGTCTCATTTGTTGAGGTGAAATTTCTAATTTACCAGAAAATTCCTCAGAAATAAAGGAATGTGTAGACCCCATATCAAACAAGACTTTAGAAAAATATGAGTAAATAAATAAATCACCTGATACCACTTCTTTGGATGTCCTGAAATTCGCTAACGTAGTCACAAAGGATATCACTACACCTTTATTCTTATAGTCTAGATTCTTTTCATAATTCAGATTTCTCTTTGGGTAGGCATTTGCCTAATGACCCATCTCAACACATTTAAAACATTTAAAACTTTACTTATCAATATTAGTCTTAAGGTTATTTTAATTACAATCTCAGGCTATATGTCTGAACTTACCACATAAAAAACACTTCCCACTTTTTTTAAGGCATTCCCTAGGGTGATTTTTTCCACACTTTTCACAAACTAGAAACTGTACTTTCTTACCATCAGATTTCTTTGATTAATTATTACCTGTCACTTACCATTTGTAACTCTTCTTCTATTTATTGTCAAAGTGAATGTGATCATCAGAAAACTCCATTTCTACCCTCTAATCACATCAGAAAAGTTTCTCATAACTTTTTAATTCATAGGAGGCCAATACCCTTTGATACCTTGGCTTAAATCCTGAGTAAAAATGGTTTATTTTTCTATCATGATCCAGAATAAGATTTGGAGCATACCTCACCAGTTAGGTGAAGTTATCTTCATACACATACACTAAATCTTCCTAATTTTTCTTCAATTCAAGGAATTTATTCTCCATCCTAAGTCTCACCACCTTAGGAAAATATTTTTCAAGGAAAATACTTTTAAATTCATCCCACTCTAAGGCTTAAATATCCTCTATATCCCTGATATTCTTGACCATTAACCATCACTGATCAACTTCAACTTAAAAATGATAAATGGAAAGACTTAACTTTTGATTATCTGAACATCCCATAAAATCAAATATTTTTTTAAGGGCTTTAATCCATCCTTCAGCTACTACTAGTTTAGAAGATCCATTGAATGCAGGAGGGTGTTGCCTCATAAAATGTTCCAATATCATCATGTTACTTTGTGGTAGCTCTAGTTTTTCTCTTTCATGGATTCCACCACAATTTATTTAATACTTAAACTAAGAAATTACTATCACAAACTGCTCAGTTCCAATTCCCACAATTCCCAGTTGTGGATTCGGAAAGATATCAGCCTCTCGATTCCTTCCAACTTTAGCTTTTCTGTTTCTTCTACAAAAAACCATTCTGAAGAGACATATCTTAGATGATGAAACATGGTAATGTTTAAATTCTATATCATTTCAAATTAAACATAGAGTAAAAATCATTTATGTTATTATATTAACATTATCCTAACCCCTAAAGTTATCTAAACCATCCTCTAATACCAACTATAAGGACCCGACCTTATTACATTACATAGTCTTGAATTTTAGTTAAGTAATCCCTTCCATTAAAATTTAGTATCTTTTCAAATTTAGAGTTTTAGAGAATTAAGATATAACGCATACATAACATTCCACATTTATACAGAGCGGATACCACAAAAAAGTATCCATTTCTTCCAAAATATAAAACTTTTCAAATAAAACATGTTTTCTTTGACAAATCATCATAACATTTAAATTGGATTCCTTATTTCTCTTACACATCATTATAACCTGTGAAAATCATTTAAAAACTTTGGATGAGAGAAAAAATATTAGTAAGGGATATAAAAAGAAGTAGAGAAAACATTTTTCCATGAATACTTGTAACGTATGAAATCATTTTCAAAAAGACATACTTGTCACCCATATAAACAAATTCTGTGAAACTTGATATTTCCACAAGATTTAAAAAAAATATAGAACATAAATAGAACCATAAATATATCTTGGGGAATTACTTAAATAATCTTGTAACCCTCTCAGCTACCTTATAATTTGTAACCCTCATGGCTACCTTACACTGTAACCCTCACAACTACCTTATTGTGTAACCATCACAGTTACACTTAGAGTAACCATAAAACTGGCCTCCAACTTACACATGCCCAATGAATTGAATGGATATATAGGTCCCACCTTTAATTATAAAAAATTCCCACGAACCATAACATAATCATCAAATAAGAATACTATCATAAAAACATTCACTTTGAATTTTGTAATACTAGAAGTTTAAAAGATGATTTTATAAGAAAAGCCCCTTACAAATAACATATAATTGATATGAGAATCAAATAGAACGAAAGGAATACATGTATACACTATAAATACACATAATATAATGTAATATAAACAAAATTCATTACCCAAAATAATCTTATTACCACATAATTAAGGAATTATAAGGTCAACCCAAAGAATGAAAATTGGGTTAATAATTCCCTTACCTTGGGTTTGTCATACTTAAAACTTGTTTAAACCTCCTGTATAATGGTTAAAAGAGTGTTATTAGTATCTTAAAGAAAAATATTCATGTTTATAACACCTTATGTGATCATTTCATAACATCATTTCACCCTTTAATTATTAGTATTTTGTTCCTTCTATTGTTTTGGGTACGTTCTTTACATGATTTTCATGACCAGTTTGTATTTGATTTTCTTGTCGTATGGAAATGAAATTCTAGAAGTAGAATGAAATGGTAATAATATGTTTCTAGAATATTTAATGATACCAAAAATAATTTTGTTATCATATATGAAGATTAATCATTAGATAAAACATTAATGATATTTTTTAGATCATTTTTGGTGGTTCCTCGATAATCATAAACTTGTTTCATTATATAATTTAATTTCATGCATATAAGTTCCTTAAAGAACATAAAATATGTTAATACAATTTAATTTTTTTTGACCATTAAAATGATTTTATGATCATATTTTAAGGAAGATGGAAATTGAAATCACATCGTCCACAATTTTGGTAAACGACACATCACGAACGATGTTTTTATATATATTTTAGAATAAAAGGAAGAGGAGAGGAAGAAGGATAATAATTTTTTTACATGAAAATGATAAAATAAAGAATGTATAAGATTCTAGATATCTCATACCTCTTGGATAAGGAAATGGGAAGATATTATAAGAAAATAAAGTAATTGAAAAGAAAACACATGAAAATGAAAGAAGATTCTTACCCCTTGATCTCTTCTCTATGTGATCCTACTTAAGGCCTTTGGTTTTGGCCTTTTGGTGAGACCAGAAATTCTTAGACATGGGGAAGAGCCTTCGGAAGGTTATTTGGTAGAACTTAGACAATTATCAAGGCTTGAGAGGTGTGAGAGGAAGAGGGGAATGAGGGTGGTATTTATAGTGGAGGAGATGAGGGGTTTTACATTATTTTAATCACTATTTTAATATTTTTGTCCAAGACTATGAATAACTAACATTATTATGATAAAAATTGTAAATAGATCATGTTAGTTTGAAATAATTTGTATTACATTAGTTATGATGTAAAAAATAGTGTATTTAACTGATAATTTGTATATATGGTATTTTACCGTATTTTACTATTCATCAAAAATTCAAGAATTTCAGAAAAATACAAAAAACTCACCATAACCATTTTTTGATGTTTAGAATTAAAAAATGAACTCCATTTTTTGAAATTTTTTTTCTATATTTTATTAATTTAATTTTTAAATAAAATCATATTTTATTCCAAAAATAACAATTTTAAAACTATAACTGATTTTATATCACCTTGAAAAATTAATCAAGATCTCATTATCTTATAACCTTAAGAAAATAAAATAATAAAATAATCTACTATTTATTAGGGTCATATTAATATTCATATTACTATTCATAAGGGTACGTTACTGTTGAACCCTCTGTGCAATAGATATTTTAATAATCACAAATCATTGTTTTTATATATGTCAATTTAGTAAATTATTTAATCTATTCTAAATGTGTTTATATATGTTTAATCATTTCTACATATGTTTATCTATGATTATTTATGGTCTACTATTGACCTGGAAGTATTCTGGATTACACAGACACCTTGTGAGAATTTTATGTTTTTGACTTACTGTTAGTTATATTCTTGAGTCACCGATAGTTAAAGGAATGAGGCACCGATGACAATGGTCACACCGATGACAACAGTCACACCGATGACAACAGTCACACCGATGACAACGGTCGCACCAATGACAATGGTCACACCAATGACAACGGTCTCACCGATGACAACAGTCTCACCAATGACAACGGTCACACCAATGATACAACTGTCTCGTCGATGATGATCACATGACCTACCGAAGCCGATGCTGATCACATGACCTATCGAAGCCGATGCTGATCACATGAACTACCAAAGCCGATGCTGATCACATGACCTATCGAAGCCGATGCTGATCAAATGACCTACTAAAGACGATACTGATCAAATGACCTACCGAAGCCGATGCTGATCACATGACCTACCGAAACTGATGTTGATCAAATGACCTACCCAAGCCGATGCTGATCAAATGACCTACCGATACCGATGAAATTAAAATGACCTACTGATCTCATGACTTACCGATAGTCATGAAAACCATTTGAATTTTCAATTAACTCTTATTTAATTCCAACGGTCATATTTTCTTAATTTAATGAAACTGCTATTAATTAATGTTGGTTGTTGGATGTGAGGGAATCGTACCTCGTACCTGTCAAAAAGTAATCATTCCCTTTGCTGGATTTCAAGGAATAAAAAGGAAGATCGATCTGCAGTAAGATAGAGATAGAGATACAAATATACACAAACAGAGACACACAAGAAGATGAGAGCGTACGTGTGTGTGAAGGCCCACGAAACAAAAGAAGAACTTAGAGAACACCTATGAAAATCAGAGAGCTTCAAGAAGATCAATCACCTGGAAAAAATACAAAAGTCAAGTTGTTGTGCCTTACTGAAAATCATCTGCACAAGGCTGAATAACTATAGCTGGGAAGAACAACGACACTCTGTTTTGTGTCATCTTCACCAGAAAGGACTCGAATAACATCTGAAACATCCAAATGAGTCCAGATCTCATCTGCAATCACTCAGAGAATTATAAACCCATTATCCATTTATTTCCTCTGTAGTATTCCTTTGATTAACATTTTGAGTAGTGTGTGTGATTCTGTCTATTTAGACGCACACTGACTCCTGGGATGAACTGTAGGATACTAAATCCTCACACCAAAATTTTTATACCTTATTGTATCCCACTGTGAATTGTGGAAGTGGTCAAGTGTGACCTGGACAGCCTGAGTGCTGTTGTTGTTGTTTACCGATGTAGAATTATAGTTGAGGTCTGAGGACCTGAACAGTCTAAGTACTGTTGTAAAACCTCGATCCAATGCGTGGATCATAGTTTATATAAAATTTTTAAGAGGACTAAGTCTCAGCTTGAGACTGAACCTCTTGTTTTAATACTGCTATGCATTTTTCCTCTGTTAAAAATATTTTGAATATTCCGCTGCTAAGTACTTTAAATATAAATCTATTTTAAAGTAACTCTGATAGTTGAACTAGCTAGTGTTTGTAATTATTTTGAAACAGTAAGTTAGTTTCAAAAGCTAACTTAATCTTTATATTAAGTTAACTGAGATGTAATCAATCTTTGAGAAACTGATTGAACATTTACAATCTTTATAAATTCACTACAGTTTAACTTGTTTTATGAATTGGGGTTTTTTAATACAAATCTTTTAAATAATAAATTTTAATTGGTACTCAATTCACCCCCCCTCTTCAGTATCCACTCCGACCAACATTATCAGAGGATTTCAAAACACTCTGTTTGTGAAAAGCTTTCAACTGTGATTCTAGTTGTATCTTAATGATCTTAAAATTTATGTTATTTCTAAATTTTTATCTCTTTAAATACATTTGTTAAAATCTAATTATTGACAACATATTAGAAGGTGTAGCTACCAACATGCCACCCTTCTTTAATGGTGTTAATTATGCCCAATGGAAAATCAAAATGAAAATTCATCTAGAAAGTATGGGATTTTACATCTGGACTACTATAGAGACTCAATATAAGATTCTAGAGACTGTTAGAACTACCTGGGATGAATCCACCAAGAATTATTACAATAATAATTGTAAATCTATGAATACCTTGTATTGTTCTTTAGGAGATGAGTAATTCAATAGGATATCATATTGTAAAACTGCTTTTGAAATTTGGGATACTTTAGCTGTTTACCATGAGGAAACAACTAATGTTAAGGAAATGAGATTGAATACCTACACTATTAAGTATGATAAGTTTAAAATGAAGCCTGATGAACCTATTTCTGACATGTATCTTAGGTTCAAAGGAATTTTAAATACAATGAGCTCACTTGGAAAAGCTGTTCCAGCTAAGGAGAAGATTATGAGATTACTAAGATGCTTACTAGACAGATGGAGAGGAACCTCTGTCTCTATACGAGAATCATGTGATATTGGAAAGCTACCTGTCAAGGAGCTAATTGGAAATTTGATTATGTATGAAGAGGAGCTTAAGGTAAATAAACAAGAAGATGACGAACTAATAAATAAATCAGTAGCCTTCAAGACCTCTGCCTCAAAAATCAAGGACAAAGGTAAAATTAAAAGTGAAAGTGATAGCTCAAGATATTAAGAAAGTGCATCATACAGTGATGCTGATATGGCTCAGATAGCCAAACGATTTAAGAAATTTTATAGGAAGAAGAATATTTTCAGAAAATAAAACTATAAGGGAAAGTATGATAACAAAGGTCATTGGAAGAAATATTAGAAAATGAATGATAAGGGTGATGACATAGTCTGCTAGGAATGAAAGAGGAAAGGACATGTGAAAGCTGATTGTCCCAAATTAAAGTTCAATAAGAATATGAATATAAGGATAGAAAATACAAAAAATCTATGAAAGAAACCTGTAGTGCTTCAGAAGAAAGTTCAAGTGATTCTGATTCTACTCAGGATGAAAAATATCAAAAAGCTAACATGTGTTTCATGACAAACACTTTTGAGGTAATATCAGATACTCCTACTTTAAACTCTTATTATTATAGAGATAATTATGATTCTAAAAACATTTCTAGTGAAGATTTATTTGAATACTGTAATATGCTAGAGGATACCTGCAATGAGTTTAAATATAAGTATAAATCCTTAAAGAAGCAGTATGCATTAACTAGCACTGTCAAATCTGCACTAGAAGTAGAAAAGGAAAAGAATGCTCAACTACTCAAAGAGAATACTGAACTGAAATTTTCTAATGAGAAACTCAAGAAAGATTTGGAAAAATTTACTAATGGAAAGGAAACACTTACACAACTTCTAGGAAAACAAGTGTCACCAAAGTATACTACTGGTTTAGGTTATCATCCTGGACAAAGATAGTTTACAAAAAATAAATTTATTCCTAAATATGGATAGTATACTCCTGGTTCTAGTTTTGAAAATTCCTATGCCTTAACTAGAAATTCATATGGTTATAGATCAAACAAGGTTTATCTATAATAATATCTTGATTCTATTAAGAATATGAGACCCATTAGGAAAATATTGGTACCGAAAGTTTTGCTTTCTAATCTATCTGGACCCAAGAAAATCTGAGTACCAAAATCATTTTCTATCTAAAATTGTTTTGTAGGAAACTTGCCTGAAAAGTTCCTGTATAAAGACATGGTATTTGGACAGTGGATGTTCAAGACACATGACAGGAGACTTTTCATGCTTCAAAATATTAATCAAGGTTGATGGAGGATATGTTACCTTCGATGATAACTCTAAAGGGAAAATCATCGGACTAGGTCAAATTGGTAACACTAATTCAATTTTAATTTCTAAAGTTTTATTTGTAGATGGATTAAAATATAACTTGTTAAGTATTTCTCAGTTATGTGATGATGGTTTTAATGTTAAATTTGAAAATGATTCTTCTAATTTTTTTAATTCTAAAAATGTTTTAGTATTTTCTACCTTAAGAAATGAAAATGTATATGCTGTAGATTTGAATTCTTTAGCTAAGAAGAATATTACCTGTTTAAATGATTTTCATAAAGAATCTTGGATTTGGCACAGAAGATTAGGACACTGCAATATACATTCACTTAGAAAACTGACTAGAAAGAACTTAGTTAGAGACCTACCTAAACTTGAATTCCCAGCTGATAAAGTTTGTAATCCCTGTCAAAAGGGAAAGCAACATAAAGTTTCTTTTAAATCAAAGAAAGAAGTTTCAACTTCTCAACCTCTCAAGTTGGTTAATATGGACTTTTTTGGACCTTCTAGAGTTTCTAGTTTAAATCGTAAGCACTATGTTTATGTTCAAGTAGATGACTTTTCTAGATATACTTGGGTATAATTTTTAGATCACAAAAGTGAAGCTTGATCTTACTTTATTAAATAATCCAAGTCTGTAGAAAAACTTAGTGGACTTAAGATTAAAACCTTAAGAAGTGATCATGGTCGTGAGTTTGAAAATCATGAGTTTGAATCTTACTGCTCACATAATGGCTATAATCACAAATTTTATGCTCCTAAGACACCTCAAAAGAATGGTTTAGTAGAAAGAAGAAATAGAACCCTTCAGGAAATTTAAAGAAATATTCTAAATGAATATGATTTACATGTTTATTTTTGGGATGAAGCTGTCAATACAGCTTGTTATATTAAAAATAGAGTCTTGGTTAGACCTGTTCTTAAGAAAACCCCTTATGAGCTTGGGAATAATAGGAAACCTAAACTTAGTTACTTCAAAGTTGTAGGTTGCAAAGTTTTTTATTCTGAATACTACAGATAATCTAGACAAGTTTGCATCCAAGAGTGATGAAGGAATATTTTTAAGATATTCAATTACTAGAAAAACCTATAGAGTTTTTAATAAGAGAACCAAATGTGTGGAAGAATCTGTTCACATCAAATTTGATGAAACTGATCCACATGAACCTAAACCTATTTTTGAAAATACTAAAGAAGACTTTTATATTCTAAATATTAATAATAAAGATAGTAGACCTGTTGTAAAGACAACCAAATCTGGAAATACACTAGAGCCTGCTTCTGTTGAATCCAAACCTAGAGAAGAACCTGAAATTTCTAATTCTACATTTACTAGATCAACTAGAATTCTAAAGAACCATCCTCTAGATGTAGTTGTAGGTAACCTGGATAGAGGAACACAAAATAGAGCTTCTCTGAGAAATCAGGTTGAACATCAAGCCTTTCTTTCATATCTAGAACCTAAAAATATCAATGATGCAATCAATGATGAATTTTGGGTAATGGATATGCAAGAAGAGTTAAATCAATTTGAAAGAAACAAAGTTTGGGAATTAGTATAAAGACCTAAGGACACTTTGACCATAGGTACTAAATGGGTTTTTAGGAATAAAATTGATGAATCTGGAAACATCATTAGAAAAAAATCTAGATTAGTTGCACAAGGTTACAATCAAGAAGAAGGAATATAATATAAAGAAACCTTTGTACCTGTAGCTAGATTAGAATCCATTAGGATCTTACTTTCTTATGAATCTCATCTGAATTTCAAGTTATATCAAATGGATGTCAAAAGTGCATTTCTAAATGGTTTTATAATTGAAGATTTTTTTGTTGAACAACCACCTGGATTTACAAATCCCCATTTTCAAAATCATGTTTTTAAACTTTCTAAAGCTTTATATGGTTTAAAACAGGCTCCAAGAGCTTGGTATGATAGACTTAAAAACTTTCTTATTTCTAAAGGTTTTAATAAAGGAATTGTAGATCCCACTCTTTTTATTAAAATAATTTCTAAAGATATTTTGATTATACAAATCTATGTTGATGATATTATCTTTGGATCTTCTAAAAATTCTTTATGTACTGATTTTTCAAAGATTATACAAAATGAATTTGAAATGAGTTTAATGGGAGAACTCAAGTATTTTCTTGGATTTCAAAATTTTCAAAATAAAGATGGTATTATTTTAAATCAAAGTAAATATACAAAGGATCTTTTAAAACATTTTGGTTTGGATAATAATAAGGGAAGTGATACACCTATGAGTACCACCTGTAAGTTGGATGATGATGAAACTGGGAAACCAGTTGATCAAACCAATTATAGAGTTATGATTGGAAGCTTACTTTACATTACTTCTAGTCGACCAGATATCATGTCTAGTGTATGCATGTGTGCAAGATTTCAAGCTAATCCTAAATAATCTCATTTTCTTGCTATTAAAAGGATTTTCAAATATCTTAAACATACTACCAATTTAGGATTGTTTTATCCAAAAGTAAAACCTTTTGACTTAATAAGTTATTCATATGCTGACTTTACTGGGTGAAAGTTAGATAGAAAGAGCACATCTAGAACATGTCATCTATTGGAAAAGTCCCTAGTATCTCGGTGTAGTAAGAAAAAGAACTCTGTTTCATTGTCTACTGCTGAAGCAGAATAAATTGCTGCTGGTAGTTGTTGTGCACAGATTCTGTGGATGAAACACACTTTATTGGACTATGGATATCGATTTAGACATGTGACTATAAATTGTGATAACACTAGTGAAATTAACATCTCTAAGAATCATGTGTCTCACTCTAGGGCTAAGCACATTGATGTCAGACATCACTTTTTGAGAGATCATTATCAAAAGGGTGATATTTCTCTAGAATTTATTGACTCTGAACATAAATTGGATGATATTTTCACCAATACCTTAAGCTATGAAAGGCTATATTTTATTAAACCAGAGTTAGGTATGATCGATTAGTGAAACCAATCAGTGAAACCGATCAGTGAAACCGACCAGTGAGACCGATCTATGCTACCGATTGAGTTACACAGTATATGAAACCGTTAGTGTTTATTGAAACAATGTTGTTTTACTTAATCGATATTATATTTAATATTGTAACCCTAAATGATAAAATTAATGACCACAAATATTTCAATTCCTAAGAACTATTGACCTTGCATCTCCCGCTGAACTCCACATCTTATGAATCCCGAACTTTTGAACCTATCAAACCTCTAAAACCTCCAAATGTAAAAGAAAAAGTGATAAGACAAGGAATCTGAAAGCTCCTAACCTATGAAATGCATTCGAGGAGAATCGAGCAGTATGACTCAAAATTTTGTGAACCCAAAATTGGAGACTCAGGTGGTCACCGCAGAAAAGGAAGTAAGTTCCGAATGGGTGTTATCTAGTAAGTATATTCTTTTAAAAGTGTTGGAGATACAAGGATAGAAATACTGGTTCTATAATAATAACCGAGTCTACTACCCAAAGCTAGTGCATGAGTTTTATTTGAATTTGAGTATTGTATTGGATAGAGTAGAAGCTGTAAGATTATCTTTAGTGATCAAAGGAAAAAAGATAACTTTTTCATCAAAGCAATGGGATGAGTGTTTGGGGGTACCACATAAAGGTAGATATGAGGATTAAACTGTTAATATTCCTCCTACCATTGAATATTTCTCATATGAGTATGCTCTGGAGATGTTTACAAAAAAAACTGAATCCAGAAGAATAATAGCTGGTGAGTTAAATGGAGAAAGTAGAATCTTGTTTAAGTTTATTCAGCACCAAATCTATCCCAGAAAGGTTTATTTTGCTTCTGTGAAATATCAAGATGTTTTATTGTTGTTTTTATTGCTAAATTATGAGAAGATCAACTTGTGTAGATACATTACTGTTCATATTGCTGAGATTCTAAAGCCATCCAAGAAGGCTACAACCTTATTCTATTCTAAGTAAGTCTCTGCCATGCTAAAGTTTTTGGGTTGTGTTGAAGATGGAGATGAGTGTATCTCATCTAGTAGTAGTTTTTGTATTAGCAAGGATATCTGCAAAAGAATGAAAATTAACTGTAATCCATGGAATAAGACATGGGTTGCTGATGAAGATAGGTTGTATGAATCCTTTAATCCTACTGACCACTCTAAGAGACCAAAGGGGATGAGAGATCCCGGTTTAAAACCTGATGAGGAAGTTGTCTATTCTAATGAGGAAGAAGAGAAAAAAGTTCCTAAGGACACTGGAGAGTTCATTAGGAAGGAAATAGGGGAATCTGAAGCTGATGATGATGTTGATACTGAAAAGGAACCTGAGTCACCTCTTGATGACAGGAGTGAACCTGATACAGTAAGTCCTAAGAAAAGAATGGAATTTGGACCAGAAAGTCCACCCCTTAAGCTACCTGAGTTAGAACCCTTTCTAGGTGATGAAGAAGAAGTTGACACTGAAGTATCCAATTCTAACCAGTATGAATCCAGTAACAAAGATAGTACCAATGGGACTTCGGTAAAAAATAATGGAAATAGTAATGGTGATGATGATGATGATGCAAGTAATAAACTAGTGGATGGTCATGATATGATTCAAGCTGATCCAAAACCACAATCATTTGAGCAAGAAACTATTCCTGAGACTAAAAGGACAGTGCATACTGTGATTGATGTAGAAGGGGAAGACTCTCTTGAAAATTCTGGTAAAGCTGATTTTGTAAAGCCTAAGTATACCTCTTGTAAAGATGAATGGGAAGACCACCTAGGTTTTGCAGTTATAGGTTTTGATTATTCAGAGGAAGAGGAAGAAGAAGTGAATATCGCAAGAGTAATCCATCCAGTTGAGGCTGAACCAGTTGCTGAGGAAGTGCAAGTGACTGCAGAAAGACCTGGTGCTTCTGTTTCTTGATCTGATTTTGACAAGTTTAAAGATGAGTTTCTCCACGCAGTCAGAGAAACAATGAAAGAAGAATTATCTAATTCTCCTACTTCTGTGAATATATCTAAGGTTGATATGGATGATATAACTCAAAGAGTGGTAAATATTATTAATCCAGACCTATGCAATACTGGTGAGATGATTGGAAGGAACATTTCCTCTCTGAATCAAGTGCTCAAGGATTTGAACAGTGACTTAGTATATCTGTTAAGAGAATTTAGATCAACCATCACTGGTATGATGGAAGTTTTGAGAAAATTGATAGAACACCTGAAGAAATCTGATTTGAGAAGATTAAAGGCTGAGATAACTCAGATTGTTGCTCAGGATAGCTCCTCCAAAGTGACCAAGATCACTGGAAATGGGATTAATGCCTTAAAAGATGTTATAAAAGAAGAGTTAGCAGCCCTTGGACCGATTCTGGACTTGGACTCTTTGAAAAAGATGAATGAAAATAGTGATCATATTCACAAGATGGTGAAGCTGTATTCAGCTGATGCTACTAAAGCTCAGAAAGAGATCAAAGAAAAAGTGGATCACTATTTTTCTGAAATTTATAACAACCATGAGTTGAACCATCAGTTTAAAGTGTTGGCTGATAATTTGAAGCTACCTCCAGTCACTCAAGCCTTTAAGGCTCAGGTCCAACAGTTGAAGGATTTTACTCCCACTCTAGATAGTTTCATGCAGAACAAAGATGATTTTGATAAGGCCATGAAATATGGTGGTGAAGTAATTCAAGAATTTATCAATCTTCTCAAACCATATATTCATGTGAAAGAAAAAGAAATTGTTCTTCCTACTGCTGAGCCTCTCAGTCCATCCAGTGTTGCTCCTGGTCAAATATCAATTTCTCAATCCTTATCCAATATTCATCTAGTCATTCAACAACCACATTCAAGAGGATATTCTGTTCACCAGCAAGTAACCTTAGCACCTAGTCTACTTCCATAGAGAGTTGTCTTACCTTCTCTCTTCATCCAGCCAGATCAACCTTCCACCAAACCACCTTCTGGCCCATCCATTCCTCCCTCTACTAAAGGGAAAGCTCATCTGCATTCCTAGAAATAGCTGTGCCTGTCATTTTTGATAGGGTGTATTTTCCTTGTATCTTTTTAGATGATATTTCAATGAAACCTTATTCTTGTTCTCTCTATATGTTCTCTCTTTTTCTTTTTGATAATCCCAAAGGGGGAGAATAGAATACATATATATGTCCAAGGGGGAGAAGGGGGAGAATAGTAGAAATATATATCTAAGGGGGAGAACAGTATATATAAGTATAAATAATATCTAAATTGGAGACCAATATATATGCTCTAAATAATCTTTATGCTCTAATTTCATGATATAGATTATATATTCTTAGCTCCGATGTCATGTTTGCTAGCTCTGATGCTATGTTGATATACTCTAACCATGTTTATGATCTGATGTCATGCTCTGATGACATGTTTACCTTTAGACATATATTCTTTTTACATAGGGGGAGAATACTGAGTGTTATATCATCTTCCCTCTTCATTTATGCCATAGATTTGTGATTATAAAAAAGGGGGATATTTTTGAACCCTCTGTGTGATAGTTATTTTAATAATCACAAATCATTGTTTTTATATATGTCAATTTAGTTAATTATTTAATCTATTCTAAATGTGTTTATATATGTTTAATCATGTCTACATATGTTTATATATGATTATTTATGGTCTACTATTGACTTGGAAGTATTCTAGATTACACAGACACATTGTGAGAATTTTATGTTTTTGACTCACCGTTAGTTATATTCTTGAGTCACTGATAGTTAAAGGAATGAGGCACTGATGACAATGGTCGCACCGATGACAATGGTCGTACCGATGAAAACAGTCACACCGATGATAACGGTCGCACCGATGACATCGGTCACACCGATGACAATGGTCACACCAATGATACAACTGTCTCGCCGATGCTGATCACATGACCTACCGAAGCCGATGCTGACCACATGACCCATCGAAGCCGATGATGATCACATGACCTACCGAAGCCGATGATGATCACATGACCTACCGAAGCCGATACTGATCAAATGACCTACTGAAGCCGATACTGATCAAATGACCTACCGAAGCCGATGCTGATCACATGACCTACCGAAACCAATGCTAATCAAATGACCTACCAAAGACGATGTTGATCAAATGACCTACCGATACTAATGAAATTAAAATGACCTACCGATCTTATGACTCACTAAAAGTCATGAAAACTATTTGAATTTTCAATTAACTCTTATTTAATTCCAACGATCATATTTTCTTAATTCAATGCACCTGTTATTAATTAATGTTAGTTGTTGGATGTCAGGGAACCATACCTCGTACCTGTCAAAAAGTAATCATTCCCTTTCTGGATTTCAAGGAATGAAAAGGAAGATCGATTTTCAGAAATATAGAGATAGAGATACGAATATACACAGACAGAGACACACAAGAAGAAGAGAGCGTACGTGTGTGTGAAGGACCACGAAACAAAAAAAGAACTTGGAGAACACTTGTGAAAACCAGAGTGCTTCAAGAAGATCATTCACCGGTAACAAATACAAAAGTCAAGTTGTTGTGCCTTACTCAACATCATATGCACAAGGCTGAATAATTGTAGCTGGGAAGAACAACGACACTCTGTTTTGTGTCATCTTCACCAAAAAGGACTTGAATAACATCTGCAACATCCAAACAAGTCCAGAGCTCATCTGTAATCACTCAGATAATTCTAAACTCATTATCCATTTATTTCCTCTATAGTATACCTTTGATTAAAATTTTGAGCAGTGTGTGTGATTCTGTCTATTTAGATTCACACTGACTCCTGGGATGAACTAGAGGATACTAAATCCTCAAACCAAACTTTTTATACCTTATTGTATCCCACTGTGAATTGTGGAAGAGTTCAAGTGTGACCTGGAAAGCCTAAGTTTTGTTATTGTTGTTTACTCACGTAGAATTGTGGTAGAGGTATGAGGACCTGAACAGTCTGAGTACTGCTATAAAACCTCGATCTAGGGTGTGGATCACAGTTTATATAAACTATTTAAGAGGACTAAGTCTCATCTTGAGACTGAACCACTTGTTTTAAAACTGTTGTGCATTTTTCCTTTGTTAAAACTATTTTGAATATTCCGCTACTAAGTACTTTAAATATAAATTTGTTTTAAAGTAACTATGATAGTTGAACTAGCAAGTGTTTGTAATTATTGTGAACCAGTAAGTTAGTTTCAAAAGATAACTTAATCTTTAGATTAAGTTAACTGAGAAGTAATCAATCTTTGAGAAACTGATTGAAAATTTACAATATTTATAAATTAACTACAATTTAACTTGTTTTATGAATTGGGGGTTTTTAATCCAAATATTTTAAATCAGAAATTTTAATTGGTACTCAATTCACCCCCCTCTTGAGTATCCACTCAAACCAACAATTACTATTCACCAAAAATCGAGTTGGTTTCATCAGACTCCAAATAACTTACTGATCACAATTGTAGATGACTGTTTTTTGAAATTCAAAACATAGAAGTAAAAAAATTATGTTTTAATGGGTACATTATATCTATATCCTTAAAAAAAGTTTTTTTTATAGAGTCTTAGTATTTCATTCATTTTATTTATTTTTAAAAACTTGGGGTGTTGCAGTCAAACTCTTAAAAGAAGAAGCATCCAATGAATAAGTCATGGATTTGCATATGACTTCTTTAGGAGGTACCTCAAAGCTGCATGATCAGAGAAAACAACCAATTTAGATCCTGATAAATAAGAGTGGAATTTTTCTAAAGAAAATATAATAGTGATAAAATCCTTTTCTGTTGTGGTGTAATTTTTTTGGGTTGAATCCAAAATCCTCGACACATAAGTAATCACATGGGACTGCCCTTCCACCCTCTGAGATAAGACAACCCAAATTGAAAAGTTGGAAGCATCACACATAAGCTCGAATGGAAGATCCCACTATAGGAGATGTATGATCAGTGGAGTGTTCAAAATATTCTTTAGATCATTGAATGAAAACCTACATGAATCATAAAAAAAGAATTCAATATCTTTTTGAAGCAATCAAGATAAGGGTAGAGTGATCTTGCTAAAATCCTTTAGGAAGCATTGATAAAAACTAGAATGTCTGAGGAATGATCAAACATCATGCAAACATTTAGGATATGGAAATGATGAAATAATATCTACCTTATATTTATCAACCTCAATTCTATGTTGTGACACTAAATGACCTAGTACAATTCTCTTATCTACCATGAAATGAAAATTTTCAAAGTTTAAAACCAATTTTTTCTCAATATAGAGATGAAACACTTTAACCAAACTTGAGAGACACTCATCAAATTAGGAACTGTACACAATAAAATAATCCCTAAATAACTCCATGAAAGTCTCAAGTAAATTAGAAAATATACTCACCATACATCTCTAGAAGGTACATGGGGTGTTACAAAGTCCAAATGGCATCCTTCGGTGAGAAAATGTATCAAAAGGTAGGTTAATATCATATTCTCCTAATCCTATAATATAATGGTAACTTGAAAATATCTATAAAAACCATCCATGAAGTAATAGTGTGTCCTACCCTCAAGTCTCTCAAGCATTTGGTTAATGAATGGAAGGGGGAAATGTTCCTTACAAGTGGATCGATTCAGTTTCCTATAATCTATGCACACTCACCAACTATTTTGTACTCTCATAAGAACTAACTCATCATTTTCATTCTTTATAATAGTGAACCCAGTTTTATTTGGTATAACCCAGACAATGCTAACCCACTAAGAGTCATAAATGGGGTAAATGATACCTACCTCGAGCAACTTGTTGGTCGGAGTAGAATACCCAAGAGGGGGGGTGAATTGAGTATCTATAAAAAATTTCTATTTTAAAAAGGTGTTCTTAAAAATATTTCCCCTTCAAGGTAAATACATCCTAGTTAATCAAAGTAATATAGTTATAAAGGTTTGACTATTTAAATAACTTATTAGAATATTGATTAATTCTCAGTAATAATAATAGTTATTAATATTACTTTTGAAACTATTTTACTATGACAAATCAATTATAAATTCTTTCCAAGATTAACTATCAAAGTAATTTTAGTGATTTCTAAACTATACAGTTGAGAAATAAAACAGAGAAAACTAAAAAATAAGTAGCACAGTGGATATACAAAAAGTGGTTCGGTCTCAAGCTGAGACCTAATCCACTCCACTTGGTGATCACCTTCCACCAAGTAGTTTATATAAATAAACTTGATCCATACCCTGGATCGAGGTTAAAAAATAGTACATAGGACTGTCCAGGTTACACAAAAACCTCTTCCACATTTCTTCATGGGTACAAACTACCAGGCCACACAGGGACCTCTTCCACACTTATCCGTGGGTATACACAAGAGTAAAAGAATGTTTGAGTAAGGATATCTTGTATCCTTCAGTTTGATGTAGGAGACAGAGTGTGTTATTATAAAAAAACACACACTAATTTAAAGTTAATAAAAATGATACACAAAAGAGCAGTAATGTTGATATAGGTTTAGAAGTTCTCTGAGTGTTAGTCTTTGCAGCTCTGGACTTTTGAGATGAAGCAGATGCAGAACTCGGGTCCTCGTCTGGAAAACAGAGTGTCGTAAGTCAGAAAGATCCGGATTGTGTTCTTTGTGATGTTTGATAGTGTGAAGATTTTATTGAGATTTTAGTATGGTTTGTGTGTTCTTCAGTAGTATCAGGTTGCATGAGCCAATTCTTCAAAATGTATATTGTTCTCACGTTTACGCCCACCAACTTGTTCTTTTTATCGTGCTACTTCACACAAGATTTTTCACCACTTGTTTCTGGGCTGCACTACTCTTTTTATCTTGGAGTGCATGTGTTGGATTTGACAGGTTGCATGTATTCTGCACCTCATACCTCGTACTGTCTGATGATATGTCTACAAAGAAAAATTAATTATGTCAGTGCATTAAAATCTTCAAATATGACCGTTAGAGATTAAACTGAAATACGACAAAAAATATATTAGGAAACAGTGTCACATTATGTCATGGAAACAGTGTCTTCTTCACATGGTGTCTGGATTGGTCATGGTGTCTTGTTCATGGTTTGGATGTCACAGTTTCTTGTTCACAATGTCTCATAGTCACGGTGTCTGGATGTCATGATGTCTTGTTCACGGTGTCTCATAGTCATGGTGTCTGGATGTCACGGTGTCTTGTTCACAGTGTCTCATAGTCACAGTGTTTGGATGTTACGATTTCTGATGGTCACGGTTTCTAGATGTCACGATGTCTTGAATGTTCATGGTGTCTACTTCACAGTGTCTGATTGTCACGCTGTTTGATTTACTTTTCCAGAAATACATAACCAGTATAAGACTCACGGTGTCTCAGACTTTTCAAAATAACTGTATTTAGACTTATGAAATGATGATCATAGAATGAATTAGACTTAATCATTTGTCAAAGAAATCATTATAAAGGTAAATCAAGGATAGTATAAAGTAATTAAACTGAATGTAGAGAAATTAAGATCTTGAATGGATCTTATTAAAGCATGAGAATACTTAAACAATAATAAACATGATTTGATATAATTTATAGGATTTAACTAGGTCTAATAGGATTTGTGATCATTAAAACATGATTAGTACATGAGGAGTCCAAAAATCTCCCCCCTTTTGATGATCACAAATCATATATATTTAAAGTGTATATTTGATTCAACTATTGATATAGAGATAAATTTCTAACATATAGAGATTTCTACCCCTTTTGGGATTATAAAAAATATGGAATAAGAGAAGTTATGAAAAGTGCACATTTTATTAAAGAAAATAAGATCCAATACAAACAAAAAGGAGAAAAACAAAAGCAACATCATTCCTATAAAAAAAGTAGTAAACACTATCCTTCTTCACTGACTTGTCTTCTCATTGCCTTTGTCAGCAGCAGTAGAAGAGGAATCCATAGGAGATAAAGTGGAGGTAAAAGAAGGGAGTGAGGTGGTTGATAGAGAAGGTAAAGGAAGGACTTCAAAGACATAGAGAGCCATAGTAAGTGAAGTAGAAGGCTGAGGCAGTTGTTGATTAAGGATAACATGCCTAATATAACTCAGAGCTTGGCTGTCATAAATAGTAGTGGATGCTAGGGCAGAGGTGAAGGTAGGAAATTCAGGTCTTAGAAGTGTAGCCATAGGAGCAACAATGGCTGTACTCTGGACATGAAGGTAGGGCCTTAGGAATTTGATAAAATCCGCAATGATCTCTCCACCATAATGCATGGATTTCTAAAAATCATCCTTGTTCTCCATAAACTTGTCTAGCAACTGAGTAAACTCTTTGAGCTTTTGGACTTGGGTCTTGAAAGCTTGAGTAATAGGTGGAATCCACATATTTTACAAAAGATAATTGAAGTGATTATTCATGTTAGTTTTGGAGAATATTTTGTTGAAGTAGAAATCCACTTTCTTGGCAATCTCTTACTGAGCATCATTAGCAATTTTAGAATGGATTTAGACCAGGTCAAGAACTCTGTCACTGTTATTGATAACTACAGAGAGAGAATCTTTATTTAAGCCACTAAGCACAGTCTGAAGCTATTCTTTGACCACTATTCTGAGCAGATCAATGTCTAAAGAGGGTTGAGAGGATTTACCATAGGCTTTAAAAGCATTGACAATGGTGGTGAGAGATTTCAGTTGATTCAGTACTTTTGGAAGACACCCCGTATACTCATCAGTGAGTTTGTTAAGATTTACAATAAGCTCTCTCATCTCCTTCACAATCTGTTTGTTCCTTTCAGTGACCTTTTCAGCTAAGAAAGCTAAGTGTGTCTGAATCTCAGAGACAACATTCTGTGGGGTTTTAGGAACAACAAGTTCTACAGGATGAGAAATAAGCTCCAATCTCAAATGCATCTCTTTCTATATGTATTCAATCATACCTCTTAGGGTCTTCACTTCATCACTAAGTAGTCTATTCTCAACTCTTACTTAATCTCATCAAGAATTTTGGGTTTTATTTTCCTAATAACTTTCTCTAACAATAAAGAGGAATATTTCTCACTTAGATGAATCACAAGATCAGGTTGCAAATTTATAACTTTTTCAACACCAGACAAAAGGTTAGAACCAAATTCCTTTAGATCATCCTTACTCACAAAGGATGGTTGTTCTAATGAAGGTTCAAAAATAGGGATTGATATGGTTTTGGGTTCCTTTGCAGGGGGAAATATTAGAGACTAATTTCAACTGGAACAAAGAGGAAAGGTCAAAACCTTTTGCTGAGACTTTCCGAGAGTCATCCACATCATAGAAACTGGGGAACTTATATCGAGTGCTTACAGGGATCAGATCAACCAGATTTGGTACTTCGATAGATTCCAGATTTGGGGGTTTCTCCCCCTCAATAATTGCATCCTTATCAGGACTGAGAGGCTTGGGATCTTGATCTAATACTCATCTTGTAGTTCTTCTCTCATTTCATGACTAGCCAACTGAAAGCTAGCTCCATCCTTTCCTCAACCGAAGGAATTATTTCAGGAACAGATTGTTCCACTGGGAGTTCCTCAAGGTTAGCCTCTTGTATAATAGGTATCCCTTCCACTATAGGTTCATCCATGGAATTCTTTTCAGTTTCTTGGGTAGAAGATTCTGTTTCAGCCTCGGGTTGATATTCCAGATTAACAACATTTTAAGAGCAAGGAAATCTTCTTCAAGAACTTCATGAGGAACAAAAGTACTATCTTCCTCAGTAGAAATAGTTTCCTTGGGAGGCATAACGGCCTATTATTCTTCTTCAGAAGAGTATTCAACAACCTCATCTGGTTCCAAACCAGGATCAGAAATATCTCTTGGTCTTGTGGGATGTTCCATAGGATTGAAGTTTTCATAAAGTATATCATTGTCTTCTACCCATGCCTTTTTCCAAGGGTTACAATTTATCTTTATCCTCTTGATAGTTAATTTTGAAAGGAAGTACTCACAATACTTTATAACGTCCTCATTAGGCTTAACCATACCTTTGGCAAGAAGCATGGCTGAGATAAGCCGAGAGTAAAATAGGGAGGTTGAATTGGATGTGGCTTTGATCAGTTCACACATGCAGTGAATGATATAATTGCAAAGGTTGATCTTATTCCCATTTTTCATTAGGTGGATCAGAAACACATCCTGATTTTTAAAATAGAAAAATCACCTTTTCTGGGGCTAACCAGATTCTGAATAAACTTGAACAAAAGCCTTGATTATCCATCTAGTTCAGCAATAATGGCTCTCCTCTTGGTGCCATTTCCAGTTAAGGATTTCAAATCATCCTCCAGATCAAATAATTCGGTTGAAGGTGGAGGTCCTCTCTGATAATCCTCACAGATTCCTTCATGAGGTATCCTAAGGCATACAGCCCATAACCTCTAAGAGAATGAGAATTTTTTCCCATTGATCCAACTTCTCACAACATATCCATATTCAGATTCAAAGGTGAACTGAACATATTGATAAAACCAAGCCACTAACTTAGGATAACTTAGGATAAATAGGTCTATCTTCCTTCAAAAACCACTCTAACCAGCCTTGCTCATTCAAAAATTTCAGAGCCAGAGACTTACTTGACATAAGCCATTTGGGGAAAACCTCTTTCCCACGTATGAAAACTCGATTTACCATATTTGGGTTTAGAGGACCTTCGGGTGCTAGCTTGGGTGCAATTTTCTTCTTCTTTGAGCTACGTTTCTCAGGAGTCGACGATGAAGGGAGTTTCATCTTGGGCAACCACCGAAGGTTCGAGAGAGAGAGAAGGGTTGTAGGTTTTAAGAGAGGTTACAAATGAGTGAATAGAAGAAATCTCGCATGAAGGACAAATGATACTTCCTTTATTTTATCATTTACGAATACCAAACTTCACAAAATTAAAAGTGTGGAAAAATAAAAAGGTGAAAAGGATAATTACCACGATACAGTTTTTAATTCATAACTAAAAATTAAAGAAAAGTTTTACGGTGAGACATTTCGGGTCTTTATGGTGAGACAGAGAATGAATGTTATGGTGAGACAATAACTAAGCGTTACGGTGAGACAGTAACTGAGCGTTATGGTGAGACAGTAACTGAGCATTATGGTGAGATAGTAACTGAGCATTACGATGAAACAGTAAACAGGAACTTTACGATGAGACAGTAACTGAGCATTAAGGTGAGATAGTAAACATGAACTTTATGGTGAGACAGTAACTATCAAACAGTAGTCATGAAGCACTAACTGTGAGACTGTAATCATGAAACAGTAATATATTTACTTAAGATTTATCATGCCTAATTCATGTATGATGTAATCTATTCTTTTATAATTTAATGATTTGGTAAATATATCAGCAAGCTAATAATCAGTACCAATTAATTACAAAGTGATATCACCTTTTTGATAATGATCTCTCAAAAACAGATGTCTTACATCCATATGCTTTATCCTAGAACGTGAAACAATATTTTTCGAGATGTTACTAGAAATTGTGTTGTCACAATTTATAGGTACATGCCTAAATTGATATCCATAATCTAGTAATGCATGTTTCATATATAAAATTTGTGCACAAAAACTACCAACAACTATGTATTCATCTTCTGCAGTAGATAATGCAACAAAATTTTGTTTCTTACTACACCATGATACTAGTGACTTGCCTAAAAAGTGACATGTTCCATAGGTTCTTTTTCTATCTAACTTAAAACCACCAAAGTCAACATCATAATAACTAACTAATTCAAATGATTGTCCTCTAGGATAGAATAGTCCTAGATTAGGTGTATTCTTGAGGTATTTGAAAATTATCTTTACAACATTTAAATGAGATTCCTTAGGATTTTCTTGAAAATGAGCACACATACACACACTAAACATAATGTTAGGTCTACTAGCAGTTAAGTAGATTGAAATTCCAATAATTCCTCTATAAGTGGTTTGATCAATAGATTTTCCATCTTCATCAAGATCCAACTTACAAGCGGTAATCATGGGAGTGTTACTAATTTTTGTGCTATCCAATGCAAAACGTTTTAGAAGATCTATAGTATATTTAATTTGAGTTAAAATAATACCATCATTATTTTGAAAGATTTTGAAATCTATGAAAGAATTTTAGTTCACCCATTAAACTAATTTCAAATTAATTTTGCATCATTTTAGAAAAAGAAACACATAAATAATTTTTTGAAGATCCAAAAATAATGTCATCTACATATATTTGATCAACTAAAACATCATTAGAAATTCTTTTTATAAAAAGGGTAGGATCAGCTATTACTTTCATAAAACCTTTGGAAATAAGAAAAGTACTCAGCCTATCATACCAGGATCTTGGAGCTTGTTTTAAACCATATAAAGCTTTTGATAATTTAAAAATATGATTTGGAAAATGAGGGTTTTTAAATATAGGGGGTTTTTCAACAAAAACATCCTCATCTATATACCCATTTAAGAATTCACTTTTAACATCTATTTGATATAGTTTGAAATTTATATGTGCAGCATAAGCATGAAGGATTATGATGGATTCAAGTTTGGCAACTGGTGTAAAGGTCTCCTCATAGTCAATTCCTTCTTCTTGACTATAGCCTTGAGAAACCAATCTATCCTTGTTTCTAAATATGTTACGAGCCGCATCTACCTTATCTATAAACACCCATTTAGTGCCTATAGTGAATGTGTCCTTAGGTCTTTCAACAAGTTTCCAAACTTTGTTCCTTTCAAACTGATTAAGTTCTTCTTGCATAGCCATAACCCAAACTTCATTATTGACATCATCATTAATGTTTTTAGGTTCAAGTTGTGACAAGAAGACTTGATGTTCAACCTGATTTCTAAGAGAATCTCTAGTTTTAGTTCCTTTGTCTAGGTCTCCTACAACAATATTTAAGGGATGGTTCTTAAGAGTTCTAAAAGCTCTAGAAAATGAAGGACTAGTGATTTCAGGTTCATTGACAGGTCTAGGGTCATTGTGACTTGATTCTAGGGAATTTCCAGAATTGGAAGTTTTCACAGATTCTTTCACAGAAGTGTTTGAGGATTTTGAATTGATGTTCAGATTTGATACATCATCCTCCAGATTTTCTAGAGAGGTTTTAGGCTCATGTGGATCTGTTTCATCAAATTTGACTTGGAAAGATTCTTCCACACATTTAGTTCTTTTATTGAACACTCTATAGGCTTTACTAGATATGGAATATCCTAAAAAGATACCTTCATCACTCTTGGATGCAAATTTTTCAAGATTTTCCTTAGTATTAAGGATATAGACTTTGCAACCAAAAACTTTGAAGTAGTTAACTTTGGGTTTTCTATTGTTCCATAACTCATAAGGAGTCCTTTTAAGAATAGGTCTGGTAAACAATCTATTTATTATGTAGCATGCTGTATTGACAGCTTTATCCCAAAAATAAATAGGCAGGTCATATTCACTAAGCATTGTTCTAGCAATCTTCTACATGGTTCTATTTCTTCTCTTTACAAATCCATTTTGTTGTGGTGTTCTAGGGGTATAGAAATTGTGATTATAGCAATTTTGTGAGAAAAAGGATTCAAACTCTTGATTTTCAAACTCACAACCATGATCACTTCTTAATGATTTAATTCTATGTCCACTAATATTTTCTATAGACTTGGAATATTTAGTAAAATAGGATAAAGCTTCACTCTTGTGAGCTAGAAAGAAGGTCCAAGTATATCTAGAAAAGTCATCTACAAGAACATAAACATAGTGATTCCCATTTAAACTAGAAACTCTAGATGGTCCAAATAAATCCATGTGAACCAGTTCGAGAGGTTGAGAAGTTGACACTTATTTATTTGGTTTGAAGGAAACTTTGTGTTGTTTTCCCTTTTGACAGGGATTACACACTTTGTCATTTGGAAACTCAAGTTTGGGTAAGTATTTAACTATGTTTTTTCTAGTTAACTTTATAAGGGAGTGAATATTACAGTGTCCTAGTCTTCTATGCTAGAGCCAAGAATCTTTATGAAATACACTTAAAAATGAAGCATTTTGAGAAGCTAAGGAATCTAATTTAACAAAGTAAACATTTTCATTTCTTAATGAAGAAAATACTAATTCATCTTTATAATTAAAGACATTGCAAGCATCATTTTCAAATCTAACATGAAATCCATCATAACATAATTGTGAGATACTAAGAAAATTATATTTTAATCCATCAACAAATAGTACTTTAAAAATTAAAACTGAGTTAGAGTTACCGATTTGGCCGAGGACAAAAATCTTTCCTTTGGCATTGTAACCAAATGTGACATGTCCTCCATCTATTTTTATTAGATTTTTGAAGCATGAGTAGTCTCCTATCATGTGTCTTGAACATCCACTATCCAAGTACCATACAATTTTATAAGAACTCTTTAAGCATCTTTCCTACAAAATGATCAATCAAAAACAGATTTTGGTACCCATACTTGTTTGGGTCTAGTAATATTAGTAATAAGTGCTTTGGGAACCCATATTTGCCTCATAGGTTTCCTATAAGCATTAAGTAAAGTATTTGAAAAATAAACTCTATTTGGTCTGGAAAAACTTGAACCAGTAGATAGTATATCATAACTTAAATTAGATGATTTGTTTCTAGAATTGGAAGTAAAACTGTATGTCCTAGATTTAGAAACAAACTTTGTTCTACCAAGATTTCTTTTTCCAGGTTGATAACCAATTCTAGTGTTGTATTTAGGGGAAATTTTTTTCCTAGAATTTGAGTAAGGGTATTCTTCCCATTGGTAAACTTTTATAGGTCATTCTTTAATTTCTCATTAGAGATTTTTAATTCGTTGTTTTCTTTGAGAAGTTGAGATTTTTTCTCTTTTTCAGTTGTGATTTCAGATTTAACAGTCATAGTGAGAGCATGCTGTTTCTTCAATGATTTATATTTGTCTTTTAGTTCATTGCATGTTTCTTCAAGCATGTTACAATATTCAAACATTTCTTTATTAGTCTTGTTCTCAGAGTCACTCTCATCTCCAGAATAGTATGAATCATGTACAGAGGAGTCTAGTGTTACCTCATATGTGTTTGTCATAAAACACATATTGGATTTTTTAGCTTGTTCATCATGTGATGTTTCTGAGTCGCTTGAACTGTCGTCAGAGGCACTCCAGGTTGCTTTCATTGCCTTTTCATACTTCCTATCCTTGTCTTCATATCTCTTTTTGTACTTGAGCTTTGGACAGTCAGCCTTGATATGTCCTTTGTACTTACATTCATAGCAGACAATTTAATTAGCCTTGTCACTTCTTTTCTAGTCCTTATTCCAACTTCTTTTTTGGTAATATTTTCCCTTGAAGTCAGGATTTTGGAATTTTTTTTTCTTCTTGTAAAATCTTTTAAATCTTCTGGCTTGCTGATTAATATCCTCATCACTATTGGGTGATGATTGTTCACTGGTAGATATTTCTACAGAATCTTCCAATTTCCCTTTGTCTTTGTGTTTAGAGGTGGTGGTCTTGAATGCAATAGATTTTCTCTTTGGTTCATCCTCCTCCTCCTTGTTGACTTTCATCTCTTCTTCATACAAAATTAGTTTCCCAATGAGTTATTTTATAGGTAGCTTGCTGATGTCACATGATTCTCTAATAGAGATAGAGGTCCACCTCCATCTATTGGGTAGATATCTAAGAATTATCATGATTTGTTCCTTGGCAGTGACTTCTCTTCCAAGCGAGATCATTGTGTTGACAATCTCATTGAACCTAAGATACATGTTAGAAATCAGCTCATCAGGTTTCATTTTAAAATTATCATATTTGATAGTATAAGTATTAAGTCTCATTTATTTTTTACTAGATGTTCCTTCATGTAAAACAGACAGGGTATCCCAAATCTCATGGGCAATTTTACAAGCAGAAATTCTATTGAATTCCTCATCTCCTAAGGAGCAGTATAAAATATTCATAACTTTTCAATTTTTATTGTAGGAAGTTTTGTTAGGTTCATCCCATGTGATTCTATCAGTAGTAGTAATCTTATATTCATATATAATGGAAGACCAAATTTCAAAACTCATACTCTCTAAATGCATTTTCATTTTAATTTTCCATTGAGCATAGTTGGTTCCATTAAAGAATGGTGGTCTATTGGTTGCAGCACCTTCCAATCTATTATCCATAATAACAGAATAAATTTAAAGATCTGGAAATTTATAATTAACAGAAATTTAAAGATCCTTAATGTACAACTATAATCACAGTTGAATAAGATTAAACAGAGTCCTAATAAAACTCCTCTAATACCAAATGTTGGTCGGAGTAGAATACTCAAGAGGGGGGGGGGGGGGGTGGTGAATTGAGTATCTATAAAAAATTTCTGTTTTAAAAAGGTGTTCTTAAAAATATTTCCCCTTCAAGTTAAATGAAACCCAGTTAATCAAAGTAATATGGTTATAAAGTTTTGATTGTTTAAATAACTTCTTAGAAGATTGATTAGTTCTCATTAATAATAATAGTTATTAATATTACTTTTGAAACTATTTTACTAAGACAAAGAAATTATAACTTCCTTCCAAGATTAAATATCAAAGTAAGTTTAGTGATTTATGAATTATACAGTTGAGAAATAAAATAGAGAAAACTAAAAAATAAGCAACACAAAGGATATACAACAAGTGGTTCAGTCTCAAGCTGAGACCTAATCCACTCCACTTGGTGATCACCTGCCACCAAATTGTTTATATAAATAAACTTGATCCACACCCTAGATCGGGGTTAAACAATAATACATAGGACTGCCCAAGTCACACAAGGACCTCTTCCATAGTTCTTCATGGGTACAAACTACCAGGACAAACAGAGACCTCTTCCACACTTATCTATGGATATACACAAGAGTAAAATAATGTTCAAGTAAGGATATCTTGTATCCTTCAGTTTGATGCAGGAGACAGAGTGTGTTATTATACAGAAACACACACTGCTCGAAAGTTAATAAAAATGATACAAAATAGAGCAGTAATATTGAGATAGGTTTAGAAGTTCTCTAAGTGTTAGTCTTTGCAGCTTTGGAATTATGAGATGAAGCAGATGCAGAACTCGGGTCCTCATCTGGAAAACAAAGTGTTGTAAGTCAGACAGATCCGACTTGTGTTCTTAGTGATGTTTAACAGTGTGAAGATGTTCTCGAGATTCCATTATGGTTTGTGTGTTCTTCAGCAGTATCGGGTTGCATGAGCCAGTTATCCAAAACATATATTGTTCTCACGTTCACGCCCACCAGCTTGTTCTTTTTTTCGTGCTACTTCGTACAAGCTTTTCCACTACTTGTTTCCAGGATGCACTACTCTTTTTATCTTGGAGTGCATGTGTTGGAGCCGATAGGTTGCATGTATTATAATCCTCGTACCTCGTACTGTCCGATGATATGTCTACAAAGAAACATTAATTATGTCAGTGCATTAAAATATTCAAATATGACCGTTAGAGATTAAACTGAAAGATGGAAAAAAATATATCAGGAAACGATGTCACATTATGTCATGGAAACGGTGTCTCCTTCACATGGTGTCTGTATTGGTCAAGGTGTCTTGTTCACGATTTGGATGTCACGATGTCTTGTTCATGGTGTCTCATAGTCACGGTGTCTAGATGTCATGGTGTCTTGTTCACGATGTCTCATAGTCATAGTGTCAGGATGTTATGGTGTCTTGTTCATGGTGTCTGATGGTCACAGTGTCTGGATGTCATGGTGTCTTAAATGTTCACAGTGTCTGCTTCACGGTGTCTGATTTCTACGATGTCTGATTTACTTTTCCAGAAAGACATAACTAGTGGTAGACTCACGGTGTCTCAGACTTTTCAAAATAACTGTATTCAGACTTAAGAAATGATGATCATAGAATGAATTAGACTTAATCATTCGTCAAAGAAACCATTATAAAGGAAAATCAAGGATATTATAAAGTAATTAAACTGAATGTAGAGCAATTAAGATCTTGAATGGCTCTTCTTAAAGCATGAGAATACTTAAACAATAATACACATGATTTGATATAATTTATAGGATTTAACTAGGTTGAATAGGATTTGTGATCATTAAAACATGATTAGTACATGAGGAGTCCAACACAACTTTTACACCCATTTTTCACAACTTCTAATCGTGTGGGGTTAAGTCTCCTATGTGGTTGCCTAACTAATTTATCCCCATCCTCCAAAGTAATTATATTAATTAAAATAGAGGGGATAATACCTGGTATGTATGCTAAGGTACACCCAATTTACCTAATAGTCTCCCTTAAAATATTTAAAAGTTATGTTTCTTATTAATGAAGGAGATTATTAGTAATTATTATAGGAAATTTTTCATCATTTACCAAGTATGAATATTTTATGTTTAGTGGAAATGGTTTGAGTTCTAGTTTGGGTGGGTTCTGTATTGATGAAAATGATGTAGGAAAAAATACATGTGAATAATGAATGTCAGGGTCTGAATATACATCATTAAAATTAGTGAATAGTGTATCAAATATATCTTCAAAATCAACAGTCATGTCATAATCATAAAGTACATGACCAAAAATAAAAAAATAATCCAAAAAAGAATTAGAAATGGGTGTGGTTTAATCATGAGAAATAGGTGTGAATGTATTTTTCAACATCAAACCAGAAACAATTCTTAAGATCTATCTAAGAATAGAATAATCCCCATTTGAAAAAGATTGAAAATCATTATCTAGAGAATCATCATAAGATGGGTCAGAATGGGTGATGAAGAAAGAAGAATGGTCCTCACAGGGGTACTTCATGGAGTCTAAAATATTAAATAATATGATCTCATCTAAAAAATCCATAGAAAGTGTACCATCATAGACATTAATGATTGTATTGGCAGTTTTGAGGAAGAGTTTTTCGAGAATGATGGGAGCATGAGAACTTACGTGATCATCCTCCTATTTAGCACATTGAAATCCATAGGAAATATAATTTCCTTTACCTGAAAAAGGTTATCCTCAATGATTCCCATTGGGTATGTTGTGGCCCTATTCACCAGTTTTACCACCACCCTTGTTAGATTCAGTTCTCCAACTTTCAAGGAAGAGAAAATAGAGCGATGAATAACATTAATGGAGGCACCCAAATTACATAAAGCATCAAATAAATTCAACTCCCCTATGGTGCATGAAATGGAGAATGTCCCGGGGTCCTTGCACTTTGTAGGCATCACCAAGGTTGGTGTGATGAGTGCAGATATATTCCTCCCAAGGTTTATCCACTCATTTCCTTTTATCCCTCTTTTATCTATACATAGTTATTTCAAAAACTTGGCATGCCTTGGAATTTTATTGATTCCTTCAAGTAGAGGGATGTTGATCTCAACACTATTTAATGTGTCCAAAACCTCATTTTACATCACCTCTTTATCCATATTCTTGGTTTTTATTGATCTATTCAGAAATGGAAGGGGTTTAGGAGGAACATCATTAATCTTTTTCTTAATTTTTTCTTTCTCCTTTGACTTCTCATTAGTTAGTCTTGAATGGGACTTCTCCAAGGTTGAGGTGAATCTCAGTGGAATGATAGGTGCATATGTATCACTAATATGCTTCCCACTTCTCAATGTGATGTCACTGACATTCCCCTTTGGATTTGGAGTACGTTGGGAATGAATATTTCCAGAGTTCTTACTTACCAGTTCATGGAGGGTGGTGGAAATTTGGTTCATTTGTGTCTTCAACTTCCTAACTTCAAACCTTGACTTTTCAGCCCATTATATTGATTAATAACAATTTGTTTCAAAAGTTAATAAATATTAGAATCTACCTTTGGTTTAGAATTCTCTTATTGTTGACTTTTTGATTATTGGGATTTAAATCTCCTTTGGGGTTGTTGAAATCATTATTAGTAAGGTGGAGGATGTTAGAAGTTTTGTTGAAAAGGGGGCCTTTATTATTGTCTAGATCCATACCTATTGTCTAATTGATCCTTCAACCCTTGGTTGTATGTTAATGTAAAGGAATAACACTTCTTATAGGATGTGGTTGTTGTTTCTGATGATATTTTATGATAGGGAATACAACTATGCAATCCTCTATTTCTTGTAATTGGGGGAAACAGTCGATTGGGTGGTCTGTTTTAGTGCAAATTCCTCAAGGCCTTTCAGGTGTGGTTTGGGATGTATTTTGATCCAAAGAAATATATCTCACAACTATAATACCATTATATTAAAGTAATATGCCTTTCCATTACCTGTTTCATGCTACTTTCAATCTACTCATCAACAAAGTGGGTGAGTAGGGTGTGATCACTAACCCCAATAATATTTCCCCAATGATTCCCATGAAACCCATATACATGAAAATAAACCAAGATTATAAATTGAATGCTCAAGAAAAACCCAAGGGACATGAAAATCATGGGAAACCATCATCAACCAAAACCAAGGGTAACTTCTACTCACAAGTAAACTACTACCCAACCAATATTTGACATCTCTATAAACCCTAATGAGGCACCCACACTTAAGTTGGAATTAAAACCCTATTAACACCAACCAATGCACATAAACTCAATAAGGATTTCCAAATACCATGCTATATCCCTTAACCAACATCCCAATAAAACATCATATCAATAAATTACTACTAACTCAATTACTCAATGGATCAACAATATCATAAAACATTTATAAAATAAATTCATCACAAACTCCACCATTTTCTATAAAAATATTCATGTACTTGAACAACCATCTTTTTTGTTTTTACAAAAAACCCTACTTACACCAAAACCATTTTTCACAAAATAAAAACCATTATAAATGAATCCATTTAAAATATATAGAAATAAATTAAAAAAAACTTCACATTTAAGCTCAATATATTTCTCATAAAATCAAGTTAAGAAAAAACTATCAACCTCAACCTAAAAATTTCATGAAACCAAGCCTCCAAGATTGAGATACACTATTACCTAACCTTTCTCACACATATAAAACCAAAATACCAAAATTAAATCAACCAAAAACTTTGATTTCACACAAACCCTAATTTATTATTTTTTCATTGAGAAAAATTAATAATGGAGAAGTGAGGGGAAGATCTGGAGTGTCATTCCTTAGATCTAAACTCCGATCTCACCAAGATCCATGGGTAATGAGTTTAGAAGGAAATGTGTTGCCCAAATATTATGATATTTTCATGATATGGAATAATTGGAATAAAATCACTTGAATCTAGCTAAAATAAAATTTTTGGAGTCATTTTTAAGTGGATTCATTACTCGAATGCATGGCCTTGGTGACATTGCATTGACCATGCAGTGGAAATTGTCTCACATATTTTGGGTATGCACGATCCGATTTTATAGTATCAGGCGAGCATACATCGATTGTACTAATCAAATTTTTTATCCATACTTGGGTATACATGGTCCCAGGTGACCGTGCATCGACTGTTCATCCCTCTCTACCTCCTCTAAAACCCTTACATAGTTTTCCTAGGAATCATGCATAGTCCTTAAGATCATGAGTTCACCTTGAACAAACCAAAAACCTTATAAAACACATAATTTCACTCCCAAAGACCCTAAAATCCAATATAAATCAAAAATAAACTTCACATACTTCAAATGGTTCCCTACAATACCCCCACCATTGGCCATATTTCCCTTGGGAAGTTAGAGTGTGCCGGTTTTAGCAAAGAGATTAGACTGTTATTGATGAATTAAGGCCTCCCTACACAATGTATCCTCATACACAACACCATGATTCCAAATCACTCACATCAACAACATAAAATAACCCCAAAACACCTTTTTCTTGGTGATCCACAATACAAAAAGGTCCTTTAACAATAGTTGCATCTCGGCCCAGTTCCACCCAATCCTAACTAATGATGTGTGAATGGATTGCCATTTATTTAAAAAGATAAGGGATTGAAACACATAATGCATAAATTTATATTTAGGAGGGGATTATAATTGATATAAAACATCATTGATATGATATTAAATCTTAAATAATACTATATATCTAGGACTTAACTTTCCCTACTTTCCAAGCCTCTGTTGACCCAATATTGATAAAACTTTCAAGAACACATATCAACCACTACAAAATATAAAGTTCATCAATAAAAATAAATATATTACTTTTACTAGGTTTGATTTGTACTAATAAACTTTTGAATCAATTTAATCTTCTCCATCATCTCTTGAACAATATTCAACCCCAACAATGAAGCTTCTTCGACTTCCACCTAACACATAGGAGAATGATGGGGCCTCCCATAGAATTCCTCAAAGGGATTCATCCCAATCATGTCATGATAACTATCATTGTATAATAACTCCACTAAAGGAAGGTGGTATTCCCATAAACTAACCACAATATCTAAGCATGTACTTTAAATTTCAATAGTCTACTCCGACTAACCATCAATTCACTACGGTAAAATGCGTATTTAGCGGAGGTTTTTTTCCCGTTTCACGGCGGTTTAAACTGCCGCTAAATCGTTTGACGGCGGTTTTGAAAAACCGCCGCTAAATCGTGCATCAGGAAACTATTAGAAGTGGTTTTCAAAACCATCATAGAATGTTTCACGGCAGTTTTTTAGCGGCGATTTTTTTGATTTTTTTTGAATTTTTGAATTTTTTTTGATTTTGTAATTAAATTTTATTTATTTAATTAATTAATTATATATATATATATTATTTATTTTGTATTTATTTTGTATTTATTTTATTTATTTATTATTTATATTATTTATTTCTTATTTATTTATTTTATTTCTTAATTATTTTGTATTTATTTCTTATTTATTTTATCCACACGCCTATCGTAGGGCATGAAAAAAGCAATTTATTTTCCTAATGTAGCACAGTGTCTGACTAGGGTCATCTCACTTGAGGAGCCTTTTCAATCATTCACTCACTTAATCTAATTTAACTAAACTACTTCTTTTGGTTGTTTTTATATTATCTAGGAATGGAATACAATTTAATTAAAATAAAAGATAAAACTAACATGCAATGACAAAATGCAATTAACTGAGAAAGAACTTGGAATTTATGGGTTGGTTTGTGGGTTTCATCATTCTCTTTGTTGGTATTTAAATTAAGTTTGATAATTCAATTATGAGATCTCATTCATGAATTACTATTATTTTATTTATTGGTGTGAAATCTTGAATTCATTTAGCAATATTAACTTCACCTCCTCTTATAATCAAGGTTGATGGCACACCTCGATTGAGAGTGTGACTTCTTCTATGACCTGGCTCCATCGTATTCCATTTCAACCACTAAATGAATCAACTCCATCCTATGAAGATCTTGTATCCAGTAGAAGGGAGGGAAAAGATTTAATAAAAGAATAGAAATGAGTTTGAGATCAGTGTCATGGTGGACGATCACCACACCCATGAACATCACTCTTGCTAATCTCAAACTTAATAAAACATAGGAATTTAAGCACAAAATAATTGAAATTACTACATACCCCCCCAGGCCAAGTCTCGGGTTAACCCCTCATATTTGAGGGTAAGAGGTCACAGTGGAGAATATGAGAAGAATAAAATAAGAAAAGGAGAAAAGATGAAGAAGAAAACAGGGTGGATGGGTGGAAACAAAAATAAAAATCATGCATGAATTTTATTAGAAATTTAAATTACAATTGAAAACTAAAAAAAAAAAAAAATAAAAGAAATAAATAAAAAAATGAAATGGGAAATATTTGTGGCCGACCTCCCTTGGTGGAGATCTCCTCATTCTTGGACTTGAATCTTTTTAAGTCAACTTGGAGTTCATCGACCATGGACATCAAATCTTCCAGTGAGATCCATGTTACTATGCCTCTTTCCACCTGCTTGACCGTTATCATTAGGGAATCAGCTCTTCATTGGAGGGCCACCTCAGTATAGTCTGTTTCTTCCTCCTGCACCTGTGAGTAATTGTTCCATGCAGAATAATTTGAATTTGAATGCATCATGGAAAAAGTTTTTTTTGCAGATTTTAAAAAAAATGGAAACAATCTAAAATTTTAAAATAGAAAAAGTAATGTAAACAACCAATTAGCTCCCCGGCAACAGCGCCGGTTTTAACGCACGCCAATCATAGGGCGTGGAAAAAGCAATTTATTTATCTAATGCATCACAGTGGCTGACTAGTGTCATCTCACTTGAGGATCCTTTTCAGTCGTTCACTCACTTAATCAAATTTAACTAAACTACTTCTTTTGGTTGTTTTTTTATTATATAGGAATGGAATACAATTTAATTAAAATAAAAGATAAAACTAACATGCAATGACAAAATGCAATTAATTGAGAAAGAAATTGGCCTTTATGGGTTGGTTTGTGGGTTTTATCATACTCCTTGTTGGTATTTAAATTAAGTTTGATAATTTAATTATGAGATCTCATTCATGAATTACAATTCTTTTATTTATTGGTCTGAAATCTTGAATGCATTTAGCAATCTTAACTTCACCTCCTCCTATAATCAAGGTTGATGGAACACCACGATCGAGAGTGTGATGTCTTCCAAGACCTGGCACCATAGTATGCCATTTCAACCACTGAATGGCTCAACTCCATCGCATGAAGAACTTGTATCCAGTAGAAGGGAGGGAAAAGATTTAATAAAAGAATAGAATTGAGTTTGAGATCAGTGTCGTGGTGGACAATCGCCACACCTGTGCACATCACTCTTGCTCATCACAAACTTAATAAAACATAGGAATTTAAGCACAAAATATTTATTTTATTTATTTCGTATTTATTTTACTTATTTCTTATTTATTTTATTTATTTCGTATTTATTTATTATTTATTGTATTTATTTCGTATTTATTTCGTATTTATTGTATTTATTTCGTATTTATTTTATTTATTTCGTATTTATTTCGTATTTATTTTATTTATTTTGTATTTATTTTATTTATTTTGTATTTATTTTATTTATTTCATATTATTTTATTTACTTTATCCATTCCCATGCCCATGCACATGCCCATGCCCATGCCCATGCCCATGCCCATGCCCATGCCCATGCCCATGCAATATAAAGAAATTCTTCGTTTGGTGAGATTTGAACCCCTAACCTCTTGCATATTTTCCAAAGACTTTACCACTCCAGCAGGCTCATCATGTGGTTAATAAAAAAATTTAATATACTTAGATATACTAATTGAAAAAACAAATAATACATAACTAATAGATATAAACTCAATAATAATTAAACAATAAGTAATAATTAATAATAAATAATTAATAATAAATAATAAATAATAAATAATAAATAATTATTGATTCATTATCTATTTATTGAGTTATTTATTTATTTATTATTATTTACTGTTTATTATAATAAATAACAAATAAATTATAATAATAAATACATAAATTATAAAATTATGAAAATAAAATAATAAAATAATAAAGTTACGAAATTAAAATAATAATATAATTAAATAATAATACAATAAATAATAAACAACAAATAGTAAACAATAAACAATAAATAATAAAAAATAAAAAATAAAAAATAAAAAATAAAAAATAAAAAATAAAAAATAAATAAAAAACAATAAATAAAAAATAATAAACAAGAAACAATAAACAATAAACAATAAATAATAAATAATAAATAATAATAAATAATAAATAATAATAAATAATAATAAATAATAATAAATAATAATAAATAATAATAAATAATAATAAATAATAATAAATAATAAAAAATAATAAAAAATAATAAAAAATAATAAAAAATAATAAAAAATAATAAAAAATAATAAAAAATAATAATAAACAAATAATAAACAAATAATAAATAATAAATAATAAATAATAAATAATAATAAATAATAAACAATAAACAATAAACAATAAACAATAAACAATAAATAATAAATAATAATAAATAACAAATAACAAATAACAAATAATAAATAATAAATAATAATAAATAATAAATAAAATAAATAAGAAATAAGAAATAAAAAAATTATAAATTATAAATAATAAATAATAAATAACACATAATAGATAAATTATAATAAATAAATATAAATAACAAATAAGAAATAATAAATAAAAAACAAAAAACCGTAAATAATAAATAATAAATGATAAATAATAAATAATAATAATAATAATAAATAATAATAAATAATAAATAATAAATAATAAATAATAAATAATAAATAATAAAGAATAAAGAATAAAGAATAACTAATAAACCAAAAAATAATAATAATAAATAATAAATAATAATAAATAATAATCAACAAATAAATAATAATAAATAATAATAAATAATAATAAATAATAATAAATAATAATAAATAATAATAAATAATAATAAATAATAATAAATAATAATAAATAATAATAAATAATAATAAATAATAATAAATACTAAATAATAAATATTAAATAATAAATAATAAATAGGATATAGTAAATAATAATAAATAATAAATAATAAACAATAAATAATAATAAATAACAAATAACAAATAAATAATAATAAATAACAAATAACAAATAACAAATAATAAATAATAAATAATAAATAATAAATAATAATAAATAATAAATAAAAATAAATAATAAATACTAAATAAAAAAATAATAAATAAAAAATAATAAATAACACATAATAAATAAATTATAATAAATAAATATAAATAATAAATAATAAATAATAAATAATAAATAATAAATAAAAAATAAAAAACAGTAAATAATAAATAATTAATGATAAATAATAAATAATAATAATAATAAATAACACATAATAGCTAATTATAAATAAATAAATAATAAATAATAATAAATAATAATAATAAATAATAAATAATAAATAATAAATAATAAATAATAAATAATAAATAATAAATAATAAATAATAAATAATAAATAATAAACAATAAATAATAATAAATAAATAATAATAATAAATAATAAATAATAAATAATATATAATATATAATATATAATAAATAATAAATAAAATAATAATAATAATAATAATAAATAATAAATAATAAATAATAAATAATAAATAATAAATAATAAATAATAAATAATAAATAATAAATAAATAAAAATAAATAAATAATAAATAATAAATAATAAATAATAAATAATAAATAATAAATAATAAATAATAAATAATAAATAATAAATAGTAAATAATAAATAATAAATAACCAGTAACAAATAATAGATAATAAATAAATTAAAGTATATTATAAATAATAAATAATAAATAATAAATGAAACACATGAAAAAGTATGAAAATGCGTGATAAGGGATGAAAAATCATGAAAATGCATGAAAATGGATGGAGAAGCATGAAGTAGCATTAGAAAGCATGAGAACGCATGAAAACTCATGACAACTCTAGAAAACCCCTTAAGAATTCAACATAATCATCATAATAACCCCCAAAAAACCATTGATAAAGATAACAAGTCACAGAAATCCAAATAAACAGTAATAAATAGAATAACCATTAAAACCCGTCAAAACGGTCAGAAAGTGATAAAAACATTAGACTCACATTAACAGAGAGAACATATGATCTGAGAGTCCATTCCAGATCCGTGACTAGTCATATCAAAGATCCTGAATTGATCTTCGACCTGATAGGTGAAAGAGACTGAATTGACATGCGGATCATAAGTTACGATCGTTTTAAAAAAAAGATGGCGGGGAACAAGTGCTAGAAACCAGGCATCAAAAAATATAACAAACCCAATACCCACTAAAAGGCCTTAACTTATGATCTAGGAGTCCATGTGGGCACTACGGCCAATCAAACCGAAGCTCATGAAACAAACTATTATCTGGAAGGAGGAGGAGTCCGAACTGACACGCGGATCGAAAGTTAGGTCTGTTTGAAGACAAGTTTGACGGGACACCGGTGACAAAAACAAGGTTTTAGAGGCCTTCAGAGGGGTTTTTGGGGTCAAAAAACTTTATAGAAGCTTGCTTCTATTGAATTTGTGCATAACTCTCTTTGCTGACTTTGATTTGATATGTGGTAGAGCCCAAACGGACACCCGAAGCGAAAGTTATGGCCGTTTGAAGTTGGAGAACTTTTTTCAACTTTCTTATAACTCTCATATATTTTTCACCTTAGACCATCTTAGGGTTTTGATTATACCTGACTATAGATCTCTTCATGAGTTTCGATTTGATAGGTTGTGGCACTCCAATGGACGCCCAGATCAAAAGTTATGCTCGTTTTAGTGATTTCATGGTTTCTAATGTTTTTTTTATTTTTTTTCATTTATTTCGTGGCGGTTTTACCCAAACCGCAGTAATTTCATGGTGGTTTTTTTAAAAAACACTGCTAATCCTTGAAAAAATTATAAAATTATAAAAGAAAAATTTAACACATTTCGTGGCGGTTTTTAAACCGCCGTGAAAAAAAAAAACGCCGTGAAATAACGACCCGAAAAATATTTAGCGGCGGTTTTTAAAACCACCACGAAAAAACCGCCGCGAAACACCAGTTTTCCTATAGTGATTCTAGGATTCTAAGTAGTACTAAAATTCTACTATGTATCCATCACCTAATAAAAATATTTCCAAAACCTAAAAGTGAACTAAGGAAACCTACAGGATATAATCGATGTTTTTACACCTTGAATCTTAACCACTTCTATTACATGTATCTTTGTCAAATATTCCATCATATCCTTCTTTAAAATAGGTATGAAATGAGCCTATTTGGTTATTCTATCCACCAATACCCAAATGATATCACATTTTTCCACTATTGTTGAAAAATCCACCCTGAAATCTATAGAAATTTGACCCCTCTACCAAAAAAGTTTGGGAAATGTTTGTAACATTCCCATAGGCCACTTATACTCCACCTTTTCCATTTTTTAGGTAAGAGATTTGCAACGTACTCCATCACATCTCTTTTCACCACCAACCACCAAAATTAGTATTTAATATCCTTTCACATCTTATTATCATTTGGGTGAACCACCCAATTAGAATGGTGAAATGTATTTAACACCTTTTCTCCCATAGAGGAAAGAACTATCATTATTTTTTAGAAATATATTATTAAATACGAAGCCTTTGACTATTCATTTGGGGTCGCCTCACTATTTAAGAAATCCCCCATACCTGGATATTTTGAATATATAAACCTATCATCACAGACCTTATCCCACAGGGTCAATATAACCATAATGCTCGATAAGACCATTTAGTAACCCTTATCTACAATAGCCAATCACATCTCCACAAACTAACTCACAAGTTTCTATCCATTCTAAGCTTCCTGGACTCCATCCCTGTGCATCTTGATACTCAATGCATCAACTACCATATTACCTTTATCTAGTATGTATTTCATCTCAATGTAAAAAATTTACAAATAATCCATCTATCTTTGCTACCTAAGATTTATATCGCATTGGTATAAGATATATTCCAAGATATTATGTTCCATATACTCTATTTTTTTTGAAAAATAAGTAGTGAAGCCTTTTTTTCAAGGCACTTACAATAATTGCAAGCTCTAGATCATGTGTTGTTTAATTTTTTTTTCACGCACCCTCAATTTTCATATACCATATACAACAATATGATTTCACTATACCAGGACACACCAAATTTCCATAACTGAAGCACTAAAATAAATGACATATCCATCACTTGGTTCTAATAATACCAAGATGGGCATTATTCTTAACATGAACTTTAACTCCTCAATGTATTTTTGGTATTATTGACTCCATATGAAGGGTACAAATGTTTTGATCAAATCCATTATCAGTGTGGCCAAGCATGAAAAGTCACGAATAAAGTGTTAATAATAACCAGTTTACCCAAAAAACTATACACTATAAATAATTTTTTTAGTTCTTTACATGATACAATTACATCAACCTTATCAGGATCAATGGATGCATCTTTTTCTAAAATAACATGCCTAATAAAATTTATCTCATAAATAAAAAATATATACTTTGAGATTTTTTTTATTGAGGGGATGATCCTAAATGTTCTCAGAACAATATCCAAGTGTCAATAATATCAACCCTTGATCATGAATACACAAGAATACCATTGATGAGAACAATGATAAAAAAGTCAATATATTAGTGAAATATGTGATTAATCAATGCCATGAAATTAAATGGATATTTAGAAAGAACAAATGAAATAACCAAACACTCAAAGATACCATACTTTCTATGAAAATCATTTTTTGGGATATCCCCTTTCTCTACCTTGATTTGATGGCATCCTGATCTCAAATTGATTTTGGAGAACTATTAAGAACCTTTAAATTAGTCAAAAAAGTCATCAATTCTAGGAATAAGATATTTATTCCTGATAGTAACCTGATTCACCATCCTATAATCAATACAAAATCATAATATTATATCTTTCTTCTCTAAAAATAACATTGTAGCTACCTAATCTGAGGTGTTTGGTCTTATAAAACCTATGTTCTCCAAATATTATAATTAAACTCTGAGATCTCTCATCTTGACTAGTTCCATTAAATATGAGGGAAGAGTTATAGATCTCAGTACTAATATTAAGAAAATCTAAAACTCTAAATTTCATTCTAGAGGTATTATAGAGAAATCATTTAGAAATATGTTAGGATAGAGGTGAAAAATCTATAGTAATCCATCATGATTGTTCACCTCTATTTCCCCTAATATTATCAATACTAGATAACATGTAATACTACCAAAAACCATCATCATTTGCCTATATTTACTCTAATTCACATCCCACTCACCCTTGAATGTATGTATCTCACCCTCAAAAGTAGATAATATCACCTTACAACCCTAATTATTAATATGAGTGTTATACAAAATCAATTAATCCATGCCTATGATGATGTAAAACATGTTCATTTTAAGGATGGGAATTTCCATGAAAATTTCATGTTACCTACCGTAATAGTGCATGATGGAAATTTGAATCCCTAATAATCATGTTCTCTCAATAATTTTTAGATGTTCATGGTATGAAATATCATCTATACCCGCAAGCCTAATTGATCCACCACTTGTGTTGAAAAAAATGAATATATAGTACCAATATCAAATAATATGAAAATAATAGTATAATTAATAAAAAAGGTGCCTAGAACTGTAGAAGGTCCTACATTAGCCGCTGGTGGATCCTTCTCTAATGTGAATAAACAAACCTAAGTGTATTCACAGTGGAATCGACCATGTTGACATGATAATTCCTACTATAATACTTGAATGGACATAAATTCAATCCTTATAGAGTGATACAACTAGTGTGGAACACCCTATTAGGACCATATTTCCTAGTTTTGGAATACTTTCATATGATTAGAGACTTCCACTAAAGATTCAATAGGTGTATTCCTATAATATTGCTTCATGCATCTAATTTTTCTACTCTTAAAATAGTTCCATGGTCATTGTGTACAATTATTCTTCAAGTGGTCAAGGGAACCACACTGGATGAATCCTGATATCATATTTCTCAATCCCATAGAGTATCTCATTGATGTATACCAACCATATGATGCTCTCGTTCCCTGAGAAAAATAACATTGCCTTATCTTTTACCCACCACTTGAACCACTGCTTCCACTCATCTGAGTGAAAATACCACTAGTTAAGGGATTTACTAGGATATCCTTTTCATCCATTAATGAATTATTCACCATATCAACATATGTTTCAATAAAAAATATCACAACCCCCGATTATATGTCTAATAATAATATCAACTCAAAACTCTAAGCCATTATGGCGTTACTAGAAACTATGTTAGGTGCAAAACAATATAATATGGAAAACTAAGAAGCATATTATATGACTATTATATTTTCATACTATAAATCAAATAACTCATAAATATTTGATACTTGTAATGTATAAGGGTAGAAGTTTTTGTTAAACATCTTCTCAAAACCTACTCAGGTCAAATCTTTATATAATTTAGCTTGATCAACCAATTCCAACCACTTGACTGCAAGCCCTTCAAACATGTATGTTTCCAACTTAACCTTGACATTCATTAGGGTATAAAAGAAATAAAAGATCTTATTTATCATCTTTAACCATTGTTCCACCACTTTTGGTCTGGTGTCCCCCCAAAAGGCCAGAGGGGTTTTCCTTTAAAATTACTAGGACCTATTGAACCAAGCTTGCTGAGGTGGCTCCACCCCACGAAAAACTTGGTAAGATCATTCCCAATTTCATAAAAACTATTGATCCAATGGGGGATCATTAGGTACAACATTCTCAGTGTCTTCATCAATCTAATTCACAGGAGGTATCCTTGGTAGTATTTTCAACAATACACAAGGAAAAAATAATTATCTCCCAACCATATAAATATATATGGTCATCAAAATTCACAAATTATCAACTTTTTGTACCAAAGGTAAATATAATTATACTCAACCTCATTTACCACACCATCATTCCCTAAATTTTCTATTATAAATTTATCATTTCATTCCCAAATCACAACCACAATTAGAAAATTAAACCACTTCACAACTACAACCATTTTGAAAATCGAATTGAAAACCACAATTTCAAAATAAAATATTTTCTTAAATCCACATCAAATTCAACATAAATTTTTTCTCAGAATCATGTAACCATGATTAAATTCCCATCCATGAATACTAACATTATACATGGGACCAATCCTTGACCCAAGACAACCAAACCCAAGGATCACAATAAACCTATAAGTGATTCACTAACCAATTGTATTAGTCATACATATCTAGTGGCTCCTAATTTTCTACAATTAAGTAAGATATTTATTTTCATAATTATGTCATGAGTCCCAAATAAACCTTTCCTATTGACCAAAAAGTAAAAATTGATATTGTTTATAACATCCTAGGTAGATCTGTCACCCCTCAATACCATCTGGGTCAAGATAGAATGATACTAGATCTTAGGTGCATCCTCATGATCACCAAAGACCAAAAATAAATTTCAAGGGTTTATAAAACACCATTGGGGTATGATTTATCCTCATATAAATCTGACCCCTCATGCCTAAAATATTTTTAAAATTTCAACATGAGGTATCTTTTTATTAAATATCCCTTACTTGTAGACAAAGAAAGAAGATCTAGTGGAATACACAACCACGATCAAATATGATGCATATCAAAACTACCATTTAAAAAATGTATAATAGTAAAATAAAATCTAATAGGCATACAAGTATAATCAACTCAAGGGAAATTCTAGTAAGGCTACAAAAAGGGATTTCCCCAAAATAGACCTTCAATGAATCATCCATATCTCCCCTAAAAATCTATGAGTTATCCCATCATTTGAAACTACCCCTCCTCTATAGCTTCCCTGAAATAGCTATAGTCCCCCAATAGTGAAGTAATTCACTTTTCCCTTACTTGTTTCATGTTGCATGCAACCTATTCATCCAAAAAGTGGGTGAGTAGTGGGTGAGCACTAGATCTATTAGGATTTACCCAATGCTTCCCATGCACCCCATGTATGTGAAAATAAACCAATATAATAAGTGAATTTTATAAAACATGTCCAAACATATATAAAACCAACATAAGGAATTTAAATTATAGCCATAACATGTCTTAATATAAATCATACCAACAAGTAAAATCTATAATTTTCCAAACCACACACACCCAATGGAATGCTCAAGAAAAACCTAATGGACATGATATACATGGGAAACCACCATCAAACACAACCATTGGAAACTCCTAATCATTAGTGGACCACTACCTAACCAATATACAACATCCCCATCAATCCTGATGAGGAACCCAAAATTGAACAAGAATTAAAGCCTTGTCAACCCTGACCAAGGAACTTGCACTTAAGTAGGATTTTCAAATCCCATGTATGATCCCTCACCCTACCATCCCAATCAAAAAATCATGTAAAAATGATCTAAAAATAAATACCATAATGTTATAAAAAATATTAAAAATAATTAATAAAATCAATTCATTAAAAACTTCATCCTTTTCTAGAAAAACACTCATGCACCTGAAAACCCACCCATTTATTTTTGGAAAAAACCCTATGCACACAAAAAACTTTTTTCACAAACCAAAAACTACCATAAATTATTTTCCAATATATAAAATAAGTTAATTAAAACATCACATTTAATTACAATTAAATTCTTATAAAATTGATTAAATAAGATGCCACCTACCTTAAACTGATGATTTTAAAAAACTACACCACCAAGCCTGAGATATGATATTCCTTAACATTTTTTACACATCTAGAACCAAAACCCACAAATTACATTGTCCCAAACATTTGATTTTATAAAAACCCTACCCAGTTAGGGTTTCACCAAGAAAAACCAAGAACTAAGAAGTGAGGGTAAGATCCAGAGTTTTTTACCTTAGATTCAAACTCTAATTGCACCAAGATCCAAGGGTAATGAGTTAAAGGGGAAGGGAGTCACCTAAAATCTCCTTATGATAAATATATTTTTGTAAAAGTGATAGAATGAGACTAAAATCACTTGAATTTGGCTAAAATATATATTTTAGGGGCTATTTTTAAGTGGCTACATGGATTAACTATACTGTTTTGGTGACAACGTATCAAACATGTAAAGGACATTGTATCCTTTATTTTGGGTCAGCAAAAATCAACTACATAGTCTCAAGAGACCATGCATTGATCATACAGATCACTCTGTTTAACCATCCTTGGGTATGGATAGTCCAACTACATGGTCTTGAGTGATCATGCATTGGCTATGAATCCCTCCCCCTCCAAATCCCATGAATGGTTTTCTTGGGAATCATGAATGGTCCTTAAGACCAAGCATAGATCATACACAACTCAAAAACCTTACAAAACACCCAATTTCACTCCTAAAAGTCCCTAATTCCAATAAACATAAAAAATGAACTACATGTACTATAAATAGGGCCCTATATGGATTGTGGGTGAGAACAATCTAAGTTGAGCCTTATAGGCCAAGTCATTATCTAAGAGGTGAATTATTAGGAAAACATGGATCAATGGTATAGATCAAGGGTTCTCTATAATGATCATGGGTGATTTATCTAATAATGTATAATATTGTGTTGGCCAAAAAAGGATAGGTATATTATGATACTTGTGACATTAGGATTTATAGGTTGTGGCCTAATGGATTACATCACTAGAGTAGTAATCACCAAGAGTGAGGGGTTGGGAATAGGGTGGTCATGACTTTCATTTGTATCAAATGGCATGACACATGTGATGCATTCATTAAGAATATCCAATCTCTAGGAAATGGGTACATCGAGATACGTCTGAATGAAATGCATAGGTTTTTTAGCCAAGGGTTAGGATTTGGAATGGTGTATCCATTGATTGAGATTAATTATTTTTATGTTTTGTGTTGTGGTGATAAGTTTTTTGACCCCAGGGATATATGATGATTCTAGGACAACTATTTGGGTGATCACCAGAGGATTGGAGGCATGTATGTCACTACTATACCAGGAAAATGTGTTCTGGTGGTGTGAGGAAAATACTGAGCCAATTAAGAGTGGAATGTACTAGACCCAGGATACTTGATTCCTCATAGAGATGAATAAGTTGGATATTGTCTAACTATACACATGCTATAGGTGAGAATTTACTGATGAGTATTAGAGAGATGGATAGGATGGATGCTGACCACCCAATACTTATGAGTGTGCTCAGGATGGATATGGTGTAACACCCAAACTTTTTTATATGAAAGTTTCCATATATATATATATATGTGTGTGTGTGTGTGTGCATGTTATATTTAAATATAATCTATAGTATAAATAAACCACATGCATGCCATATCAGAAATGGATACTATTTTATTTCATAAATATAGAAAATTATATATGAAGGATAAATACACTATAAAATTAAAAATAGTATAATGGAATAATAATATAAAAATAAAAAACATGAATAAAATTCAGAATTCCATAGGATCATGGTCTCTTAGAAATATCACACATGTAGACAATATTTTAAAAACAAAACAAAACATTGGAAATATGATTGGAATTTTTTAAATTCAGTATAGAGAACCTTTAAATAAAATTAATAGAATTAACAGTGATTTAAATTTTAGGTATTTATAGGAATTATAAGGATTATATGACCATTAGAAATATGAATTTTAGAATAGTAAGCTGGCCATTAGAATAGTAACCCTATCATTAAAACAATAACCTGATCATTGTAATAGTAAAATTTTCATTAGGGTAACCAATTAAGTAACCTTATAAGTAATGTTTTTTAAGAATAAATTAAGTAAAATTAAGTATCAAAATACCATAAAATAATTAATCAATCGATGACATAATGTAAGTAAAAGTATGCATTTTTAGAAAAAAATGTTTTATATTATTTAATAAAACAATATTTTTTAAATATTACCTAATTCATAAAATTATTTTATAAAAATTAAAGTTATTTTTGGAATAATCATGTTAATATTAGGAAAGGGTGATGTTTTTCTATTTTTTATGAATAGTAAAATACACAGGTGAATAATAAAATAATATATACATATTGTATTTTGTAATAGTATTTTATGGATGAATTTGATGGGTTTCTAAGGATGTATTAACACTTAACCAATGTGGTGTAAACAACAAGAAACCCTACACTCAATAAATGTAGTGGAAACAATAAGAAACCCTTAAACTCATGATCTACCATGCTTGAATATGAAACCATAATTTACATAAAATGGAGAACATTGTACATTTAACTTAAACTGTAGATTCCTATGACACTATCTTCCATGCACATGCTTGATGAAAATCCATCATAGGTAGCTAAAGGACTCCCTCCTATATGGTGTATCCATGATTGGAATGAATCACCCAATGATTTGGTGGGATTCCACTCTCATCCAATATATTCTAGTATCTCACATGGTAAAGGATGGGAGAATAAATAAATATTTAGGTAGAGGGATAATTGATAGAAAGAAAGGCAAGCATAAAAAAATCACTATCCAAATGGTTCATGATTCCTCATATTTCCATCATGACGTTTCCTTGCATTAACTCATACTTTAATAACATACGAGTTATGATTTGTGGCTAACCATGCATTCATATAATAAACGAAATGATTCTACCATTCATTTCATCAAATGAAATGATTACATTAATGATAACTTAACATGGAATATTTCTGAATGATAACTATTATCATTTAACTACCAAGTAATCATAGGATGTTAGTGTATATCATAACACATGATTGTAATCATACCACCCTATTTAATATTGCTTAATCATACAATATTAATGGATAAGGTAGTGAAATGAAATATATATTTCATTCCTTATGATATAACTATATGATCACCTATGATATGACAAAATTAATCAGATACATAATGACTTTAAGGCATATCTCCTTGTGTGACACCCCTGTGTCATAATGCAATTTATTTTGTATTTTTTTATCTTGGAATGAGTTGTTTTGAGTTTCAATTGATTTTGGGATGAAATTTCAAGTTTTAATCCTTTTTTGGACAGATCATGGTTATAACACTTGCTTAGGAGTAACCTTGTAGTTATATTGTAGGTGGTATTATCATTTTGAAAAACCTGTTTAACACAACTTCTATATGGTTTATCAAACTGTGTGAAGATCCCCGGAAGTTGTGTGGGGCTTGGGGTGTGTCAAGGGTAAGGCGCATGATTTTTTCCAAACCGTTTAGAACCCAAGGTGTAACCATGTGAGGGGGTTCCTGACTGAGGAATTGTCCATGACACGGTTGGTGCATGGTTTATAAAAACATTTGGCTTGTGCATGCATTTAAAAAAATCATGAATTTCCAATTTTTTTCTCTGATTTTATGTGGTTTCACCCCCTATTCTTCCCATTTACATTGTTCAACCCCTTTGGAGCCAAGGAGGAGCTCCAATTTATTCCTCTTCTCGATTCTTATCCCTCCATTGATGATTTTCAAGAGGTTTAAGGTGATTTATTCCACTTTTCCCACCTTCTTCCTTCTACCTATCTCCCCTCTTGGTTTTGGATTACCCCATGAACCCTAGATATCATGTGGCTCAATTTTAGGGTTTTGGGTGGATGATGGGTATTTTGGTGTCTAGGGTTTTTAAACACTATTCCTATCCTCATGGATGTGTTCTCCATTGAAGGTGACATGTTCCGTCTTGATTATCCTCATTTTGAGGTAGTTGTTACTATGAAATTGTTTAGTTTTGGAATTCTAATGTGCCTGTGATTTTAAAATTAAACTTTTATAAATTTATAAATATATGTGATATATCTTTGGTTATTTGAAACCATTTCTTGGTGTTTTTATCTTATCATAGTTGGCCTAAAATTGTTTTAAAAGGGGTTCTTGGGATAATTTCAATTGGTTATTTAAAATGTGTGTGTGATTTGACCTTATGAAAATTCCATGGTGGGTTTGAAAAATGTTTTTATAGAAATGGATTGGCTCTGGACTTGTTTTAGTTTTCAAATAGTAGGTCTTTTTTGTAAGGGTGACTTTGAAATGTTTTAACTGCATGTGTGATTTCCATCATTTTTGAAAGGATTTTTGGAAATTAGTTTTATGAAAAGTGAAAAGGGATTAGAATTCTGAGAATTTTTTTGATGTTAAAGGTCATATAGGAACTTTATATTTAAAATGGTAAAGTGTAAGGCACCCCCTTTATTTCCCCTTTCTTTGTTTCCCCTTGTGTGGGTTTTATTAATCACGATATGATGCTTATGCTCCCCTTGTGTGGGAATGTGATTGTTATACCTTGAGATAATTTTGTATCTATGGGGATTTCCATAATTGGGTGTTAGGGGTGAGGGTAGTTATGGTTATTCCTTATGAATTGGACATGTCTCATTTGTTTCTATGCCTCACCTCCTTTATTGATCATGGGATTCCAGGTACTAAGTGGAGGATCTATCTTGTTTCCTCTAGTTTGTTCACACACCGCTAGTTTCCCACCAGTAATGCTTGGAATAAGGGATAGATGGGGGGTTTTCATCATTGTGATGCTTGTTTGGTCTAGTGGGATGATGGTTTAAACTTCAACACATGTTGGTATATGGTTTGGGTGGTTATACCCTCATACAGTTGGATGTTTGGAATGTTATGAATCCTTAGGTAGATCCCATGACACCTTAAATAGATTGGTTGGGTATTGATTTAGATGAGTTTGATATAGTGATTTATTGTAAAATTTCCCCTAATTTCATGGACATGTAACCACTTTTTTTATTGTTTATATTTCATTTTCATATGCATATGATATACGATGTCTGCTTCATTTTGATTAACCTATGTATATTGGGTTGTTTCCTTTTAAAATGAGTTTTCAAAGATGTTTTGGTGGAAACCTATTTTGAAAATAAAGAATCTTGTGTGGGTTCTTTAAATGGATTTATAAATGGGTATTTAAATTTAAATAGGGATTTTTAGGTATTTATTTTGAAAAATGGTATCCATTTAATTTAAAAAACAATTGGGTTGTTTTGAGAAATGGGAACTGGTGTGTGTGGATTTGAAATGGATTGGGTTAGTGGTTTTATTTTTAAATATTTTTTAGTTTTGGAAAATAAATATAAATGTTTTGAAAAGTGATTATATAATTGTTTGATTCTCCATGTGATGTATACAAATTGTTAAAGCTTAAATTCTAGTTTATTTTAAAACTAGAATTGATGAATTTCCTTATGAAACATATTTCATAGTTTTGGTGGGTTGTGGTGACCTACCAATATTTTTATCTCATGACTATATCTTTCAAGTCCTAGGTTCTTGATTTGATCCTTTCTTGTTCATCATGGCCAATGTGGGGGTGAGTTGTGTGGTGGTGAGAAACCATAGTTGCATGGAGTTGGTCTGAGCTTGGCTCGAGTTGGTTTGTATATGATTTCTTTTTCTTTATCCCTATATCTATTATGTTATTTTTTATCCTTTATTTATAGATACTGCTTATGTATATAAAAATGGGTTGGATCATTATGGTTGGTTTTGACCTATTTTGAATACTTATTTATTTTGGATCCTTTATTTTATTTATTATGCTTTATTTTTTATTTGGGAAAAATCATTCCCAAAGGTATTCCTGTGGTTCCCAAGTTCTTGTATTCAGCTTGTAGGGATTGGGAATGCTCGTTGGGCCTTTTGAAGGGTTAGGTTGGGTGCTGGTTAGATGAAATCCTAGTTCAGTTTGTGAAAAATGGTATCAGAGGTTTGGGTTTTCCTTTAGTAAGAGCCAAATCTTATTGAATATCCATTTTTATTTTGGGATATCCTAGTAGAGTAAAGATTTAAGGTTGTTGGATCTTTAAAGGTAAGGTTGAGGAGAGTCTTGTTTAGTTAGAAGTATTACTTCTTAATTTTCCATTCACTACTGAAAATCATACCTTTAACATCACTAGTAAAAGGCCTTTATCAGCATTTAGAAGGTCTGATAACATGAGATATGTTAAAGGTTTGGCTTTAACAACACTTATAAAAGTGTTGATAAAGGGAACCTTTATCAGTATTTTTTAGCGCTTATAAAGGTGGTCTTTAACATCACTAAAAAAGTGATTTTAAAGGACCCATTGATAAATGGGATATTTTTTTTTCTCCACCACCTTTTTATCAGTGCTTACCACCCCCCTTTATCAGCACTTCCCACCCCCTTTATTAGTGCTTCCCACCCCCTTTATCGATGCTTTATATAATTCCACCCTCCTGCGCGTGCCCCTGCCTCCAGCGAGTTTCGAGCCTAAGCCCTCCAACTCATATGCCAACGCCTTTTCTACTCACCTATATTGTTTTATTTTCCATTTTATGATATATCTATATATTTATATATTTTTTGTTAATTTTTTTATCAATATATTTATATATATATTATATATATATATATTTAAATACATATATAAAATATGTTTATTTGTGTGTGTATGTGTTTGTTTATAAATATATACATACATACATGTATATATATATGTGCATATATAAATATAATTATACATATTTATATTTATTAACATACTTTATATATTAAATATGTTTAAATATTTATTTATAAAATTAAATTTTTATGTGTGAATATAAAATATATATACATATATATTATTACATATTTGATTATAAATAATACTACATTATGAAAAATGATAAAATTTCAAATCCATAATATAAATATGAATGAAATACCTTGGAATAACTTTAGTTCCCAGTAAAAAAGAGAAAAAATACCCCCTTAAAAGAGGCTGAAAATCCATCGAATGTTAAAAAATTGGGGTACCCTAACTAAAAACTCATTTTTGGATTCCTTATAGGCCTTTTTTAGACTAAAAAAATGTGACATAGGTCCTCCTAGATATCTAAGGCATAGATAAAATCACAATATTTGATTTGATATGTAGTAGAGCCTAAACGGACACCCATATCAAAAGTTATAACCGTTTGAAGTTCGAGTTACGTTTTAAAATTATTTTAGATCTTTTATTATTATTTTTTGATTTTTTTATGTTTAAATTTTTACTAAATTACTATCACTATACAATAATTAGCATATTATTAATTAAAACCATTTTTTAATTATTTATAAGCCATTTTCACTAAATATCTTATATATTATGTGTAAATGCCTATTTAGCCTTATCTAAAACATATTTAAAAAATATATATTATATTTATATATTAATATATTATTTTTAATGATATATATATATATATATATATATATTGAAATATACCCTTTAACAGTGCTAGTAAAAAAGGGCTGATAAATGGAGGTCTTTATCAGCACTTCTAAAAAAGAACTAATAATGACCCCCTTTATCAATAATTTTTTACATGTGCTAATAAAGGACCTAATTTATCAGTTATTTTTTACTATAATGGATAAAGGGTCCCCTTTAACAGTGATAAAAAAAGAACTGTTAAAGACCCCCTTTAAAAACACTTTTTTAGTGCTGAAAATGGGGGGTTTTAACAACACTTTTAACTAGTGCTTTTAAATCCCTAGCATGAGATAAAGAAAATTTTGTAGTAGTGATTCATTTAGTTTTGGAAATCAAAAAAATCTCTTAAAAACTATTTTTACTAAATTTTTATGCATGAAGTTTTTTAGTATGTTTTTTCAGAAAACATTCCTTTTTACCATACATAGAAAAAATAATATTTCAAATGTAAACTTATCATTCTTAAATACGATCCATCGGATTAAGTATGCGTCCAATTAATCGGACTTAAATTTCTTCAAACCAGGGGTTAGACTTTTTTATTGTACATTTTAATGAAAAAATACATGACCATTTGACTGATTTTGGTACCGATACATTGGACCGACCCTCAGAAGGATTACCATATTAACAAATGATAAGAAAGACCATCTGACTAACTAAAGCTTATAATCAGAGTAGTAGCGATTTCTTTAGTTTTGGAAATAAAAAAACTCTCTTAAAAACTATGTTTACTAAATTTTTATGCATGAAGTTTCTTTGTATGTTTTTTCAGAAAACATTCCGTTTTACCATACATATAAAAAATAATATTTCAAATATAAACTTATCATTTTTCAATACAATCCATCGGATCAAGTATGCATCCAATTAATTTGACTTAACTTTCTTCAAACCAGTGGTTAGAATTTTGTATTGTACATTGTAATGAAAAAATACATGACCATATAACTGATTTTGGTACCGATACATTGGACCGACCCTCATAAGGATTATCGTATTAACAAATGATAAGAAAGACCATCTGACTAACTAAAGCTTATAATCAGAGTACATAATACTTATTTCTATTGTAAGGAATACTTTTAACATTGTAATGGTGCTAAAACAGAATGACTTAGAACATTCAGTTATGCCAAAACATTGTGATCTTTCAAGTGATAGCTATCTGAGGTCGTTGCAAAAAACTCCTAAATATGACCATTAGAGCTTCACCTATAAATAGTCGGTCATTTAAATATTTTGGTGCTAAAACATTTTCAAAACTCAAGTCTTTTGAAGATTTATTTTCATAAACATATTTTTCTGATTCATTATAATACTTTAGAGAGTTTTCATTCTAAGGAACTTTTATTAGGTTTTTTTCCTTAAGAAAAATTTCTTTTTTATTATGTGTCTAATCATTGTTACAATTGAGGGATTTTGAGTATAATAAGATGGTGAATTCATCCATCAGACTAAGGGATTTTGGGGATAGAAAGATAGATGCTGATCATCATATTGAGGGCTCTTGGGGATAGAAAGATAGAGCTTGATCATCATATTGATGGATTTCCTATTAGGGAAAGATAGACTTTACAATAAGTATAAAATTTTGGATACCTTTAGTAAAGTTTATTTACTACCTTTACACTCATGTTTAAAAGATTGTATTCTTTTAATATATATTGAAAGTCATTCTAAATTTTACTAGCTATTATATTTCTTGTTTTTACAAGTCTATTATGTTTTTCAAGTAATAGAAAGTTAGTCTTCATACTTATCTTTTTATACTATTTGTTTTATCGATGTAAATGTGATTATTATAAAAATATAATTTGATATAATCGGATCAATTGTGATTCTGATTCATTCAATCTGATCATAGAACAAAGTTTGAGTCTAATAATATTACTTTAATAGGTTATATGTTTTTATTAGTTTAAACTTTTAAACTTCAATTCACTCCCTCTTGTAAGTATATCCATCTAAGCTACTTTTATGATACAAAAATTGATATCAGAGCAGGTTCTATTACTTTAGCTTGCTGAGTTTTTACCTCTTCTATTTTTTAAATGTTTATCTTTTTTTGATATAAACTGCTTGTTTATAAAACTTGTTACACTAATGTGTATTTGAAGAAAAGAGTTTGTATTTTTTTAAGTTGGTAGGTTTGAATATTGGATATCTTGATAATTTGAATCCTAGTAGACGAACTATATTTGATGGGAATGACTATGAGTATTAGGGACATAGAATTAAAACTTTTGTAATCAACAATGGAGTTTAGAATTTCTTAATTCTTACTGGAAGGTACAAGATTCCTAATAAAAAAGTTAATACTTTTACTAATGCTGAGAAGTTAGAATATCAGTTGAACTAAAAATTCATAAATACTTTATTTTGTTCTATAGCAAATAATATCTATATTCATATATCATCCTATTAAGCTTATAATAGTATTTGAAGTAAGTTGGAAGTATCAAATTTTAGTACATCCAAATTTATTAAAACAATAAGACCCATTCTTAGATATAATACCCAATGTGTGAGAATCTAAAAGAACTACTATGGATGACACAAGGAAGATTAAAAATTTAATTCTTGATGATGTTATTGGAACCCTTATACAATATGAAGGAATATTGAAGAGAGATACTAAAAAGGATAAAAATAAAAATGGTGGAGTTTCTTTTACAACTACTTCTACTATTCCTACTAAAGTTTAGTTAGCATAGAAAGTAGTGAATTATACAAAGAAAAAGATTTTTTTTGAATCTGATTCTAGTTCTTCCACACCTTCTGAAAATAAATTAGAAAATATTACAATAAGGATGAACAAGATCATAAGAACATAATATTTTTAGTACTGGTATAAGAAAATTCACAAAGATAAGAATGATATGAAATATTATAAATTTACTTATTATGAATGAAATAAGGAAAGACACATCAGATCAAATTGTCTAAAGTTGAAAATAAAAGAAAGGAAAGAGATAAATATAGATATAAATAAAAATAAGTATTATAAGCCTAAGAATCAGAAAATTATGAAAGCTTCTGACACATGGAGTGCAAATGGTGGAGATTATTCAGAAAGTTATTTTGGTAATGATAGTTCTAAAAAGAGGAATATTGGTTTATTTACAAAAGTACCTATAGTAAATCAATGTCTTATGGAAAATGTACACACTATTGAATCTCTTACTAATATGTATTTGAAATAAAACTATCATGATAATGAGAAAAATTATACATATTTTGATAAATAATCTTTCTTATCTAATTAAGGCAATACTCTACCTAGTTATGAAGAGGTTTCTAGGTTTACTAAAATTTTGGAAAATGATAATTGTAAAGTTTATAAAAAACATGATAATTCCAAAGCTAAAATTTCAAAGGCATATTCAAGGACAACTCTCTTAACTAATGAAATTTTATATCTTTTTAAAGATCTTAATAAAACTAACATTGAAAAATATAGTATTTCAAAATATCTTGAGAAAATAATTTTTGATAAATTTTTTTTACTAAATGATTTTGATAAATTTAGTTCCAATTTTATTTATTACGAGGATAAGGATTTAGTTGTAAAACTAAATTCTAAAATTTCAAGATTAAAGAAACTTTTATCAGTTTTTACTTCTGGAAATATTTTTTTTGATAATTTGTATAATCAAATTATAACTCATGGTAATAATTTTGGTATCGGTTATACTTATAAAAACCTATTTTTAATAACAAATACATTGTTGAAAAAAGTGCTCTATTTTGCACTAAGTGTCAAAGTGGCAGACATTGGAAGAAAAATTGTTCTTTGAATAGAGTTAAGTATCTTGGTTTTCATGAGGATTATTTTTATATTGAAATGATATTTTCTCAACGAGGAAAAGTTGAAAAAATGTGGTTAACTAAAATTATATTTTCTAATAAAACTAGAACCAATAAGGTTTGGGTTTGGAAAAAATAATTATTTTTTCTTTTAGTAAAATAAAGAAAGTACCAACAACAAAAATATTTGATACATAGACAGTGTATGTTCTATACATATGCCTAGAAATAAATATATCTTTAAGAATATCACCAAGATGAAAGGTGGTAAAGTCACATTCAGAGATAATTCTCAATGAGAGATCATTGGTATAGGTAACATTGTAATTATAAAATCTCTTATTTGAAATGTTTTATTTGCTGTAGGACTTAAGCACAAACTTATAATCATAATTCAATTTTTTGATAAATGTTACCTTGTAAATTTTAGGCATGATAAATTTACAATACATAGTTCCAAGGATGAATTTATTCTTTATTCCAATCAACATGAGAATGTTTACACACTAAACTTATTAGACCTTAGGAGCCATGAATTACCTTGACTTAGTGTAATGAAATATCATTCGTGGTTATGTTATAGAAGGTTAGGTCATTGTAACCTTAAAAACTTATCTAAGTCGACTAAGAAAGGAATTTTTATGGATATATGAGAACTTATGTTTGATACTTCTAATATTTGTTACCCTTATCAATTTGGTAAGCAACATAAGTCAAGTTTTAAATATATTAGTGAATTATCAACTTCTGATGCTTTATAATTAGTTCACATGGACTTATTTGGTACTACACAAGATGGAATTTTTAGTGGAAAATACTATGTATATGTCTTAGTTTATGATTACACTAGATATACATGGGTTTATATTTATATAAAGAAATACAAAGCCTTTATTTATTTTAAAACTTTTGTACCCAGATTTAAAAATGAGATAAACCTCTCCATGATAACTATTCATAGTGATCATGGTTGATAATTTTAAAATTGTAATTTTGAAACTTTTTATATTAAGAAAGGTATTAGACATAATTTTTTAGCACATAGAAGTCCCCATAAAAATGGCGTAGTTGAAAGAAGAAATAGAGTTCTTCAGGAAATAACTAGAACCATGCTGAGTGAATAGTCAATTGCTATTTTTTGGGATAAAGTAGTTAGTACTTCTTGCTATAATATAAATCAAGTTTTAATAAATCATTTTCTTAATAAAACCCCATATGATTTGTGGACAGGAATAAAACCAGAAGTTTCTTATTTCAATTTTTTTGGTTGCAAAGTATTCATTTTGAATACTAAAGATAACTTACATAAATTTTTACCAAAATACAATAAAGGAATATTTTTAGGTTATTCCATTACTTCTAAGGCTTATAGAGTTTTTAATAAAAATACAAGTACTATTGAGGAAACATTTCATGTTAAATTTGATGAAACTAATCCTTTTGTTTTCAAACAACCCCAACCTACATTCTCAGATGTTATTTCTAAAACTAATTTTCAACATCTGTAGAAAAAGATCTTATAATAAGGAAATAACTGAAGAACTTCTTTCAAAATTCATTCCTCTAGAAGAGTTTCTACCCATTGTTGAAGATTTTTTTTTCAAAACCTAATAAGTTAGTTGTTTCTTAGGAATCATCCTATTAAAAGTATCATTGGTGATATAGATCAACCGGTTAGGACTAGAATTTCTTTGAGAAACGAAATTGAGAATCTAGCTTTCTTATTACAATTTGAACCTAAGAATTATGATGAAGATTTAGGTAATGAGGATTGGATAATATAAATTCAATATGAACTCAATGAGTTTTAAAGGAACCAATTATATACTTTAGTTGAATGACATAAAGAAAATTCTATAATTGGAGTAAAATGGGTATTTTAGAATAATTGTGATGAAAATGGAATAATATTTAGAAATGAATCTAAACTTATTACTAAGGGATATAATCAATAAGATGAAATTGATTATGAAGATACCTATACACTGATATCTATACTTGAAGCTATTCAAATACTTATATCCATTGCAACATTCTTTAATTTCAAACTATTTCAAATGGATGTGAAGTGTGGTTTTCTCAATGGATTTGTTTAGGAGGAAGTTTATGTAGAAAAACCACCTAGTTTTGAAAATAAAAAACATCCAAAACATATTTTTAAACTTACCAATGCATTATATAGAATTAAACAAGGTTTTAGATCTTTGAATGATAGATTAACTGGATTTTCGTTACAAGACAATTTTGTTAAGGGAGGTGCAGATCCAACTCTTTTATAAAATAAGTTAATAAAATTATTATGATTGTAAAAATTTATGTTGATGACATTGTATTTGGTTCAAATAAAAAATATTTAATAGATTCATTTTCGAATCTTATGAAATCTGAGTTTGAAATGAGTATGATGGGTGAGTTAACATATTTTCTTGGTTTTCAAATTTCACAAAAACTAGAAGGTACTTTTATATCTCAACATAAGTATATAAAATATATTATTAAGAAATTTAGATATGAAAATAATAAAAGTATTAGTACTCCCATTGGTACCTTTAATACTTTATATATTGATGAGGATGGAAAACCAATTGATCATAAATCTTTTAGAGCTATGATTGGAAGCATACTTAACTTAACTTTTAGTCATCTAGGTTTAATTTTTTCAGTATGGTTATGTGATAGATATCAAGTCAATACAAAAGAATATAAACTAAAAGATATAAAATGAATATTTCATTATCTTACGGGAACTATATATTTAGTTCTATTCTATTATTTTAGAAGTGTTTTTGAAATTAATAGTTTTTTAGATTATGACTTTGGTGGATGTAGAATGGATATGAAAAGTTCATTCAAAACATGTCATTTATTAGGTGACTCTTTAGTTTCTTGGTCTTGTAATAAACAACACTCATTTTCACTTTCCACCACTGAATCCAAATATTCGCTAGCTGGAAGTTATTATTCTCAAGTGTTGTGGATGCAATACACACTCACAGACTATGGCATAAGTTTTACTAAAACTCAAATACTTTGTGATAACACTAGTTTTATTTCTTTAAGTAAAAACCCATCACATCACTCACATGATAAACACATAGATATAAGACACCATTTACTTTAGGATCACACATTTAATGGTGATATAATTTTAAAATTCATCAGAATACAAGAAAAACTTGCTGATATATTTAAAAAACCTCTTAGTTCCAATATATTTAAATACATTAAATAGAATCTAGTAATAGTCAATGTTATGTGATCATTCATATATTTTTCTTGTTTACCCATCTCCTTATATTAATATACTCCATTTAATTAGGGTAGTACATATGTTCTTGTTTTTCAAAAAACATTTAGTTTTTCTTAAAAAAAATTAGTTTTATAAATTATTAATTTTTCCTAAAAATTTTGTATCGTAATGAGCATTATGGACTCAAAATTTTATAAAATCTTCAGATTCAGAACTCTCAAAATTTCTTTCCGGACTCAGAATTTTTAAAAAAATTTCTAGACTCAAAATTTGTTACATTTTTTTGGATTAAGAAACTATCATAATAACTTTTCGTAATCAAACTATCGTAATTAGTTTTTGTAATAAAACTATGATAATAAATTTTTGTAATAAAACTATCACAATCAAACTTTATTTAAAATCTATCATAATCTATTTATTTTAAAAAACCAAGAATAATAGGTTATACATACTGAAAAAATTTCTACTTTGAAAGGTACTATTTTATTCTTTTAGTCTTTATAATAATTCATTACTTTAGTTTATAATTGTTGTTTTTGTTGTTATTACTATTTTAGTTTTTATAAAAAAATTGAATTGAATTTAATTTTTTTTAAATTTCCCTAACCAGAATAATTTTCAATCTGATATTTTTTTCTAAAAAATATGACAGTTAAAATAAAATTTTAAAATATTATTCAATTAAATATTGGTTATCATATCATAAAGGGTTTAAATATCAACCATTGGTTTCAATTTGGAAGATGAATTGTTACATTGAGTGCCTATATAAGGGTGGGAATACCTGTGTCCCGCATTGGTTTTAATAGTTTTCGTTGCTGCCTATCACCACCCTTAAATGATAGTAGTTTGATTATTCTACCATAAGACCGATAATTTTTCATTTCAACTGATCTTGAGTCTTATTTCCTATTATGATGACAACTAAAGAAGATTACATGAAGTGGTGTGTTTTTAGGGAAAGGTTTATTGAAAGATATTGTTTTGATAATTTTTAAAGTACCCTTAAAAGGTTAATTTCTTTTCAAGGATTAGAATTTGTTTGTGTAGAAAATCTAGATAAATATTTTGATCTTTATTATATTGAAATGGTTTGAGAATTCTATGCATATATTCAGTTTAATAAAGAAGATGGTAAGGATAAATTTTCATTTACCATGTTTGGAAAGAGATATAATCTTTCATTTAAAAGAGTAGAAGATCTTGTTGGTTTTTCTTCTGATAGAGAATATTTTTTACCCTCTCACAATTTACCAGACAGACTTGGAACATTTGATAAGAAAAATGATAGAGATTCTTTATTCTCATTCTATGTGAAATTAAGGAAAGTTTCACATCTGAAACCGGACAATTGAGTTATTGATTTTAGATTCATGGTTATCTAATACCAAGGAAGGGTGAAAAAGATACCTTAAAATTTTATGATGTTTTTGGTCATAACTATTTGGTCAACATGAGGAAAATAGACTTGGTGAAGTTTATTTTCATTATGGTGGAAAATATTAAAAGCTCTTCAATCAAGTCAAAGATCATTATGTTTACACCTTTTATCGGTAAGTTGATTGTGAAATGTATGGAAATTTTTAAGGTTGAAAATAAATATTACCCTGTAAGAGAGAAGATATATTTCATTAGTGAAGATATAATTTCAAGGTTGAAATTGGTTTTTGATTAAAAATCAAAAAAGTTTGTTGAAAATGTTGATGGAGATGCTTCCAATTCCCAACCATCAAAGAAAGTTGAAGAAGTTAAAAAGAAGAGAAAGGATGAAACTTCCTCACCTGTAAAAATAGAAGAAAAATAGAATGACCAATGATGAGTTTAAGAAGTTGATGTTACATAAAGCTCAAAATAAACCAAGGGATCTAGAGTTTGGTTTTCACAACCCACCCTAGTGGGGCCCATACCGTGACTCCCCAAGCCTGCCTCCAATAGGATATGGGCTGGAGACTAGCGATGAGAAGACATATCAATGACATGGGAGGCCTCATCCTAAGTACCTATACACATTCACACATCTACAAGACCATACAAATATTGAAATATAAAAACAACATACAACTATGCATTCATACATCAAAATTATGTAACAATAGTATGAAAATAATTAAAGGAAAGTAAATAGGTCCAAATAAAATCCCACCACAAAGAGTCTATAACAAGTGTCCAACCTGAAAATAAAGGTACTGGGACTGTTATATGAAATCCACAGGAACACACCTCGGTATGTCCAGTCTCACTAAGAACCATCTGGTCCTGGTCCTCTTAGGACTCTGTCAAAAGTTTGATCATCTGCAAAGGAAATGACATGTGTGGGCAAGGCTTGTGTAGGGGTGAGTATAATAATACTCAATAGGACACCCTGAGAACTAAAAATCATAAAACACATGAAATACAATCATATCTACATAGGTATATTTCTACAAATCATATAACAAGAATATCCAGATATACTCAACAAAGACACACATTATTGAGGTATGTCACAATCTTAATATACCAGCCTAGGATTCTAGATCGAATATTCCATGAAACACCCATTCGGGAGAATACACTCCTGAGTCTGATATCACTGATGAGATCCATCAGAGAGGCACTGCTCATCAGGTCTCATCATGAGAAATAACATTTTGGTAGTCTGAATAGAATACGATACAAAAATGTGGATCACTTGAGGTCAATGGGATGATACCAAAAAATCAATCTGGATTAACTCTCCAAGTAGTGGATCAATATCCACATAGTGTTAGTAATGTAGATACCAAGAACTCCACCTATGGTATGAATATGAATAAAGGATCTCACTCTGGGCCACTCAGAGGGATTCCAATGAATCTATCTAGGAAGTCCTGCTGAAGATATCATTGGCCTAGAAGTAGGGGATTATACTATACCAACCTTCAAGAAAAGGAAAATGGGAATGAACCCTAACAAATATTGTCTAAGTTATGGAGGAAAATAGATTCAAGCCATTTAGAAAAGAGTACACAACTTGTATAAGGGTTACACGTTGTATCCATTGACCTCGAGTCCTACCCGTGTAAATGGCCCATGTTATCAAACTGTGTCCATGTAGTAGTACACACCGTGTAGACATATCGTGTACATTAACCATGTGCCTGTACATGGATCAACCCCCATACTAGTCCAACTCATGTTTGTGTAGTGGAGTACACGCCATGTAGGTAGTTTGTGTACTCCACCCCATGTCCGCGTACTTTCCAAAATACATGCCAAGTCACTTAGGAGAGGCCACATTCCATGTAGGAAGAGCCACATCCTTGTGATACTTATATCATACCCAAAACTCTAACCACTGCTCGGGGGCCCCACATGACATGTAGATCTGGTTTACACATCGTGTTGTTTGGGATTTTATAGAATCCTAGACCTGATCCCACATTCGATCCAGTGCCTCCGACCTTCGATATGATGATAATTTCACCACAGAATCGAATATCCAAGCTCGTCCAAGTCATACCGTCATCAAACAATATGTCCCATCACCCGATCTTCTTGGAAAATGGATCAAAATCATCATTATTCATTGCGCACCAAATAATGATGAAGAATGCGAATTTGGGAATCCACCACTATCTGAATCACTCTGTATCTTTCATCTCACCTTCATCGTGTTGTTCGAATCCCAGATCTACAATTTCAGATCATTGTTCCAAGAAATAAGTGTGCAACGATCATTTTACTGAAAAAATGTCAAACCATGGGCCAAAAAAGAACTCCCATGATGAACGGTGAATTGGGAGAGAAAAGAACAAAATTAATTAAGAAGAATGAACCACAATCGATGTTCATGTTGATATTAGTATATTTCCATTATAATAACAATTGAATAATCAAAAATTAATCACAAAGAAAAAAATTCTCCCGAACCTCGATAATTCTAAACCATACCACAAGATGATTGAGCCGCGAATCAATATATTCATTGATTGATTAATATTTTTCATAGAAATCAATAATGGGGGAAAAAAAATAAAAAACATGTCTTACCTTGATTTAGTTCGATCAGTGATGAAGAACGATGTGTCGTCATCATCATTGGAAAGATCCATCAAATCTGAGGTGCGTTAATCGTTGATCCATAATTCTGTTGTCGATCACCTACGAGAAATATCCGAATCTCTCTCTAAGGGTTCTCCAAAGGTTCCAAGGTTATGGTGATAACCCCAATATTTATATATAATATTATTTTTAAAAAATTTCAATTTCTGCATCAACATAAAAGAAATAAAATAATTTTATTCAATTATTTAATTCATTTTCACTACCACAATGAATTTTACACAAACGACCTGTGATAACTAATTTTAAGTCATGTCTAGGGTAAAACCTACATTTTAAACTCAACTACACCCTCAAATTTCTGATCTAGGAACCCATTTAAAAGTTATTCCACTTTTTTAAGAAAACTATGTGTGCGTGCTATTTAATATATTTAATATATTTTAAACATTTATTCCAAGAACATCGGTCCTTGTAATCGAACACCATCTTAGGGCCTGATCTAAAAAATAATCTATATAATGTCCAAAAATAATGCATAGAAAATATGATACATTAAAATCTCCCCACTTTGGGTATTTATGTCCCCAAAAATCCAAAACAAAGTCTACTAAAAAATATGTGGGTACTGAGCATGAATATGAGCCTCCCACTCCCATGTGATCTCCTAGAGATTATCATGCTACCACAAGAAATGAATCAATAGAATCAATCACCCATAAATGATCCTATCCTTCCAATCCTTGATCTCCCCTTGGTATTCAACAATGGTTACTCCATCCTCAATGTCTAGTTCTCCCCAGTTAATAATGTGTGATTGGTCATACACGTACCTCCTCAGCTATGAAAAGTGGAATATGTCATGTACTCAGTTTAACTATGGAGGTAGATCTAAGAAGTACACCACCTCTCCGACTCTACATAGTATTCAGAAAGGGCCGATGAATCTTAGAGATAGCATGCCGCCACGGCAAAATCTCCATAATCCACATTGAGGTGAATCCTCTAGGAACACATGGTCTCCTTCCTTAAACTCCAAAGGCCTTAATCACCTATAAATATAAGACTTCTAATGACTTTTTGTAGTCTTCATTAACTTCTGGATGATCTTTACATTCTCTGTTTTAGCTGGAACCATTTTCTAAACCCATTAGTACCGATTCTCATGGCCCAGTTCAACAAAGTGGTGACTTTTAGGGTCTCCCATAAAAATTCTTGAATGAATCCATACTGATGGTGGAATGGTATCTATTTTTGTATGAAAACTACACTAGTGGTAGGTGATCCTCCCAACTATGTCCAAAGTATAACATGCAAGCTCACAACATGTCCTCCAGAATCTGAATGGTCTGCTTAGTCTGGCCATCAGTTTGGGGGTGAAATGCTGTGCTTAAGAATAACTGGGTCCCAAAAGCCTCTTGTAATCCCTTCCACTAATGGGATGTAAAGCGAGGATCATGATTTGAAAAAATTGTTTATGGGACTCTTTGGTGTCAAACTATTTCCTACACATAGAGGCCTCCCAAGATCTCTACTAAACTCTTCTCTCATATAGCTAGAAAGTGGGATGACTTGGTGAGTCGGTCTATGATTACCCAAATGGTATCATGTCCCTTGTAAATACATGGTAATACCATAACTAATTCCTTAGATATCCTATCCCACTCCTATTATATCACATCAAGGTGATGAGCCAAACCAGATGGAACTTGGTGCTCATCCTTCACTTACTAATAAGTAAGGAATCAAGAGATGAACTTTGCAACTCCTTTCTTCACCCCTATCCACAAAAATTGATGTCAGAGGTCCTAGTACATCTTTGACACACCTAGATTTACCTCTAAAGGAGATGTGAAAAACTCTATCAGAACCTCTTCTCGCAATGTCACTAGTACCATCATGCATCCTTTGAAAAGAAAAACGTGCTCCCCACCTTTAGAAAATCCATCAGGAGAATACCCTATGAATATATGAAAATTTAGGGTCTCATAGTCAGTATCCCCAATATGTGCCTCCTTGACTCACTGTAAGAGTAAAGGGGTGAAAAATATCGACTGGAGGTAAGCTGCTCCATATCTATCCGCATAGGATAACTACAACGATGATAAATACTTTGATGCCTCATTCAGAAACTGTAAACAAGATCTCCTATTGAGAGCATATGCTACCATGTTCCCCTTCCCAAGAGTATAGATAATCTCAAATTCATAATCCCAGAGGAACTCTAGCCATCACCTCTATATAAAGTTAATATCCTTATGAGAGAAGATGTTCTTGAGACTTTTTTGATTAAAATATATGATAAACTGCTCTCCCATCAAGTAGTGTCGCCAAATATTCAAAGCAAAGACTACCACTGCTAAATCAAGATCGTAGGTCACATAGTTCTACTCATGTGGTCTCAACTAGCATAAAACATATGCAATAACTGCCTGCCTATGAGTCAGAACACAACCAAGCCTGGTTCCTGATGCATCATAGAACACTACGTACTCGACATCCTCTTCCAAAAATCTCAAGATTGGAGTGCTCATCAAACTCTATCGTGACTACTGAAAATATTATTGGCAGTTCTCTATCCACAATAAAGGTTTACCGTTTTGGGTCAAAGCTATCATGGGTGTTGATATCCTAGAGAAATCAGATATGAATATCTGGTAATAGCCTACCAACATAAGGAAACTCCACACCTCCATCACGCTCTTGGGTATCTCCCAAGTTAATACTACCTTGACCTTGGATGGGACCACTTCCATTCCATCTGTTGAGATAAAATGTCCCTAAAAGTGGACCATATAAATCCAAAACTAGAAGTTAAAGATCTTTCTATAAAGTTGGTGCTCTCGAAGTACATCCTGAACTATCCTCAAGTGTCTCACATGCTCCTCCTTAGATTTTGAGTACACAAGGATATCATCAATAAATACTACCACAAACTGGTCTAAGAAAGGCTGAAAGATACGGTTCATGATTCCCAAAAACATTGTTGTGGTTTTCATCATTCCAAAAGGAATATTTAAGTACTCATAGTGACCGTAATGATATTTGAATGTCGTCATTGGTAAATCCATGTCCCGTACTTGCAACTGGTGATAGCCTGATATGAGGTCAAACTTCGAGAACCATCATTCCCCTATCAAATGATCAAAGAGGTCATCGATCCTCGATAGTTGATACTTGTTCTTAATGGTCACCTGGTCCAAGCACCGGTAGTCTACACACAACCTCAAGATCCCATCTTCCTTCCTTTAAAATAAAACTGGTGCTTCCCTGGGTGAAAAAATGGGTTGAACAAAGCCCTTCCTATGCTAGTCTTCCAACCATGCCCTCATATCGTGAAGCTATGTGGGAAACATATGATATGCTAGTGTAGATATCAATGCCATCCTGGGGTGTATATTAATGAAAAAGTGTATCAATCAGTGGGGAGGTAAACCTGAGACATCCTCAGGGAAGATATCCTCATACTCCTCTACTACTCTAGGAAATTGGGAACTCACAACATCCACTACACCAAGGGTTAGTCCAACCAACTGATGAGTAATCAAATGCACCCTTGTATGCATAAGTCCATCTTGTGCTGCCTAGGTTTCCTTTTCACCAAAAAAGAAAAACCTGGTTTTGTCACTACGGATACATTACACCCTTCACCTAAAACAGTCAATCTAACCATGAACTATAGATAACCAATCCATACCAAGAATGACTTCATAAGGCCTCAACACTACTACCAAGAGATCCCAACCAAAACTCTCACCTCCAATGGCCAGATCACACTATTGGTACAAGTGTGTGACCACTGAGTCTTATCCAATAAGAGTCTCTAAGTGTAAGGGTTATGTCAATAGTTCAATCAGAATCTCTAAGTCTCATATAAGGTATGTTCCAAGAAAGGAATAACCCTAACTTGTGTCTATCAATACTAAATATAAGGTAAAAAAGAAAAAAATTGTACCTTGAATCATTTCTGGAGCCTTTGGGTCATAATATTTGACCACCTATAGTTGTCCCCTCCCTTTTCCTCTAGCTCTATAAACCTGGCGTGGACCACCTAGGGGTGGTGGTGGTAACAAGTTAAAACGTCGAACATCTCCTACTACTATCCCATATCCTTAGACACATTCATGGTCCATCTAAAAAGGCACTCAAACTCTATCAAAAAAAGTGTCACCTAATCATAAGATTGGGTAATTGAACCCCACCATCGTACTTCTAAGACGTGAAGAAGTCTTTCCACTAGGACCACCATCTAGTCTGTTGGTGTCCTAACTAGATAGAAAAATCAGTTTATTGCCTCAAGAAAGTCCTCAACCTCCTGTGGTTTGGGCTTTCCTTGAAACCTAAGGGGTCTCTATCACTGAAACTCATGAAGAACGCTTAGCCTATTCTCCTCATCCTCCAATACTATGGGTACCATATGCTGCTCTATAGGTGGTGGTATGGATGGTGCAACACATAGAAGTAACATCTCAGGAATTGGTCCCTGAATTGACGCCTAATTACCGAAGGAATTATCCTCATGATCCTGATGCTGAATCCAAGATGACATATGTCATGGATGCATATTAAAAAAAAACAAGATGTACCATATTCAATGAGTATATATAGAGAACTGACTCAAGAAGGACATGAAAACCACAAACCATTTCTATATGACACATATACCATTTTTTCCCTGAAACCAATGTTCTCATGTACTGAGTCAAAAATTAGGTGATCAGAGTCCTAGTGTATGGATATGTTAGTTGCCGCACCAACACTTGAGTCCTTGGTTTAAAAGATAAACTCAAAAAACTTAACACTATTTCCCCAAACCAATCTCATATACTTATAATCCTAAAGTAGAACTGAAAACTCTAATACCACTTCGTCATGACCTGCCCTAGTGGGACCCGTGTTGTGACTCTCCAAGCCCACCTCCCATAGGCTAGGGGATTGAGACTAGCACATAATATGCATATAAATGATGTGGGAGGCCTTATCCTAAGTACCTGTACACACACATCTTCAATCCTATAAAAATGCTGAAATATAAAAACAACTGACAAATATGCATGAATACATCTAAATCCTATAACCGGAGTACGACATGAAGTAAAGAAAATTAAAAAGGGCCAAATAAAATCCCACAAAAAAGATTCTATAACACAAGTCCAAACTAAAATTAAAGGTATTGGGACCATTGTCTGAAAGCCTCAAGAACACACCTCGATATGTCCAGTCCCACTAAGAACCATCTAGTCTTGGTCCACCTAGGACTCTATCGAAAGGTCAATCTTCTGAACAAGATACGACACATGTGGGAAAGGCCCATGCAGGGGTGATTATAACAATACTCAGTAGGACACCTCGAGAACCACAAAGAATACTATTGGTCGGATTACAGTACTCAAGAGGGGGGTGAATTGAGTATCTACAAAAATTTATGTTAAAAAGTTTTCTTAAAAAAAGGTTCCCCAATAAAAATAAATACATCCCAGTCAATCAAGATAATATGGCTATAAAAGTTTGAATGTTCCAATAACCTCTCAGAATATTGATTAATTATCAGTAATATTATAATGCATTATTGATATTACTTTTGAAGCTATACTAATAATGAAAAACAATTACGACTTATATCCAATATTAACTATAAAAGTAAATCTAGTGATTTCCGAATTATATAGTAAAACAAAGAAAGACTAAATCAAACAACACAATAGATAAAACAAGTGGTTTAGTCTTGAGTCAAGACCTAATCCACTCCACTTGGTGATCACCTAACACCAAGTAGTTTATATTAATAAACTTGATCCACACCTTGGATCAGGGTAAACAACAGTACAGAGGACTGTCCAGGTCACACGACCTCTTCCATAGTTCTTCATGGGTAAAAACTATCAGGTCACACAAGGACCTCTTCCACCCTTATCCATGGGAGTAAACAAGTGTAAAAAGATATGTGAGGAAGGATATATTGTATCCTTTAGTTTAATGCAGGAGATAATGTGTGTTCTTAATACAACACACACACACTGATCAAAATATAAAAATAATACAAAATAGAGAAAAGATGATGAGATAAGGTTAGAAGTGCTCTGAGTGTTATTCTATGCAGCTATGGACTTAGAGGATGAAGTAGATACAAGTATTAATTCCTCTTGCGAGAAACAGAGTATCACAAGTCTGGTGCTCTGGTTTCCGATTAGATCTAGCTCATGTTCTTCATGGAGTTGGTATTGTGAAGATGCTTTGGTTCTGATCTATAGTATTCCAACTTTTTTATTCGAGAATGCTCCGTGTGTTATTTATATGTATCTTTTTTCATGTATCTGTCCACGTTTCAATAATTCTCGTGCTTCTACTACACACTTCTTCTCATCACTTATTTTAGGGCCACACTTATTTTTTATTCTTATAGTTCATGTGTTGGATCTTAGAGGATGAATGTATCCTGTACCTCATACCTCATACTGTTAGGTGACATATCTACAAATAAATATTAATTATGTCAGTGAATTTAAAAGAATAAAATATTATCATTAGAAATTAAATTGAAAATAAAAAAATAGATTAAAGAAAAATTTCACATTCTATCTAGAAACGGTGTCACTTGGAAACAGTGTCACCATGAAATGATGTCTTCTTCTTTGAATTTGAGCAGTGAGATAATCATGATGACATAATTGTATTGAGATCAGGAACCAATATCATATATGTAGTGTTAGAATCACAGTGTCTGGTCCTTTTCCAAACTTTGAATGATGTCTTAGCAAGGAACCGATGTCACAAACTTCATGAAATCTGAAACTGGTTATAGTGTCTGGTCACAGTGTTTGGGTCATGGTGTCTGGGTCACAGTGTTTGGGTCACAGTGTCTGGGTCACAGTGTCTGGGTCCTTTTCCAGAAAACCAAAACTAGTAGCAGACTCACGGTTTCTTAGACTTATCCAAATATCTATATATAGACTTAAGAAGTAATACTCACCGAATGAATTAGACTTAATCATTCATAAAATAAATTCATTATAAAACAAATTAAATATAGTTTACAATAATAAAACATGATTTATAGCAATTAAGATCTTGGGTAAGTTTATTTAAATCATAAAGAAACCAACCACCTCTACACATGATTTGAGACAGATTAAATAGGATTAACAAGATTTATAGCATGTATAGGATTTTTGATCATTAAAACATGATTAAAACATGAGGAGTCCAACAATATCCCCCTTTTTAATGATCATAAATCATGTATGTTCCTAGTGTTATATTCTCCCCCTTAGTGTACGTGTCTCTCCCCTTTTTGGGATTATAAAAAAGAGTACAAAATTAAATAAGAGAATAGACAATAAGAGTTCATAGTGCATTAGATGGAGAAAGATGTAGAAATACAAAAACAGGCAACAAAAATACAAAATATCCCTATCAAAAGATAGTGTTCAATTTTCTTTAGCACTTGGTGTCTTCTCTTTTACCTTGTAAGAAACATCATTAGGATCCATAGGAGTAGAGGTAGAAGTTGAAGAAGGGAGTGAACCAACTGACAGAGAAGGGAGATGAAGTACTTTAAAAACAGAGGGTGTTGAGGTTGGTTTGGTGGAAGACAGAGGTAATTATTGGTCAAGGATAATAGGTCTAATCTGACTCGGAGCTTGAGAAATAGACATTGAGGTAGAGGCATAGGTGGTGGATGAGGAAGGAGGAAAACCAGGCCGCAAGGGTGCAGCCGCAGGAGCCACAATAGTAGTGCTCTGCACATGAAGATAAGGCCTCAATAACTTGATGAAGTCATCAATAATCTCACCACCATACTACATATCTTTCTCAAAATCATCTTTTTTTCTCCATGAACTTATCAAGCAAAGGAGTGAAATCTTTCAGCTTTTGAACTTGAGTTTTGAAATCTTGAGTGAAAGGAGGAACTTTCAAATTCTCTACAAGGTACTTGAAATGGTTTGTCATATCATGCTTAGAGAAAATCCTATTAAAGTAGAAACACACCTTTTTAGTAATTTATTCCTGAGCATAATTTTCAATATTTGAATGAATCCTTACCAAATCAAGGACTTTGTCGCTATTTTTGACAACCATAGATAGACTCTCCTTATCAAAGCCACTTAGCATAGATTGAAGTTCATCCTTAACAATAGTTCTGAGCAGATCACTGTCAAAGGGTTGAGATGATTGTTTAGAGGTATTAGAGGCTGGAAAAGCTATAGAGAGGGAATTGAGATGATTTAGAACTTTATTTAGACATCCCTTGTATTCATTAGTCAATTTTTTGAGACCAATAACAAGCTCACACATTTCTTGAACTATATGTTTGTTTCTCTCAACCACCTTTTCAGCAAAGGAAGTTAGGTTTGGTTGAATCAGAGAGGCAACTTCCTGGGGAATCTGACCACTAACATCCTTAATAGGATGAGAAATAGGATATGGTCTTGATTTCAACACTTTCTACATATCTTCAACCATAGATCTGAGAGACTTCACTTCATCAGTTAGCTATTTTTTCCCAATTCTGATCTCTTAAATTTCATGAAGCATTTTTGGTGGAATCTGCCATATGATCTTTTCTAATAGTAGGGTAGTATCCCTTTCACTCAAGTTTGTCATAGGAGAAGGTTGGGTGTTCATGATCTTTTCAACTCCAGCCAATAACATAGCTCCAAAGTCTTTCAAATCATTCTGAATCACGAAAGTAAGAGGTTCTTGTGAAGGTTTAGGGATAGGAGTTGAGATAGGCTTAGGTTTATTTACAGAGATTACTTCAAAAGTAGAGACTGATTTCAATTAAAATAAAATAGACATGTCTATACCTTTAACTGAGACTTCTTGGGTATCATTCACATCAAAGTATCTAGGGAACTTATACCATGTATCTATAGTGCTTTGATCGACTAGATTATAAATTTCAATAATTTATAGACTAGGGTGCTGCTCCCCCTCAACAAGTGCATCTCTCATAGGACTAAGAGATTTAGTTCTTTGATTTGTTTCCAATATTTCATCTCCAATAGATTCACCCATTTCTTTTCTATCCAACTAAAAATATTTCTCCATTCTTTCCTCAGTAGATAAGATAATATCAGGGTCAGCTTGTTCCTCTAAGTGTTCTTCAAAAGTAGTTTCTTTATCAAGAGAAAGTTATTCTTCTAGATTCTCTTCTATAATAGCCTTTTCCCTTACATTAACAATATAATTTTCTCTAGAAGCAGGTTCTTCTACCAAATCAATGGTTTCTTCAGGAATAGGTACTTCCTTCTCAACTATGTCTTGAGGAACAGGTCCACTATCTTCCTTGTTTAAGACAGTTTCCCCTGTAGGTGCAAAAATCTACTCCTCTTATTCTTCAATAGTATAGTCAACAATTTCATCTGGTTCCAAACTAGGATAAAAAATTTCCTTAGGTCTTGAAGAATGATAATCTGGATTAAACTTTTCATACAAACTTTCATTATCCTCCACCCAAGTCTTTTTCCACAAATTCCAACTGATTTTCATTATTTTTATTGTAACCTTTGAGATACATAATTCACAGTCCTTAATGAATTCTTCATTCGGTTCAAACATCCTTTTGGCATAAAACATAGCAGAGATTAAACTTGATTAGAAAAAATAGGTTGACTTTTAGGTTGTATTTATCAACTCACACATATAAAGTACAAAATACTTGCATAGGTTAATCTTGTGTCCATTCTTCATAAGGTGTATAAAAATTAAATCTTAATACTTGAGGGTAGAAAAATATCATTTTATTGGACTAATCAAATTATAAATAAACTTAAATAACAATATGGTTTCACCATCTAACTCAGTAGTAATAGCTCTTCTCTTTGTTTTATTTGCAGTTACGATTCCCAATGATTCTTCTAAAAAAATATATCACTGGGAGGAGGAGGACATCTCTGGTAGTCCTAAAAAATTCCTTCATGAGGCATCCCTAGGAAATCATCCCAGAACCTTGTGGAAAAGGTGTATCTTTGGCCATTAATCTAGCTTCATACAACAAAATCATCTTCTGTATTGAAAGAGAATTGAACGAACTGATAGAACTGAGCAACTAGCTTTGGGTAAATCAGAATTTTCTATTTTGTAAACTAGGCCAACCATCCCTGCTCTTTCATTACTTTCAACACTAAAGCATTACTTGAAAACAACCACTTAGGGAAGATTTACTTTTCTGAAACCACTATTATATCAAAAAAATTTGGATTCAAACGACCTTCGGGTGATATCATCAGTGCTCTTTTCATTTTCTTCTTTGATCACTTCTCAGGAGTTGAGGATGATAGGTGTTTTAGTCTAGGCATTCAATCGAGGGTTCGAGAGAGAGAGAGAGATGAAGGGTTGAAGGACTTATAGTTTGAGAGAAGAGAGCTCGAGTGAAGAAAATAATAAAGGATATTTTGTTTTTATCATTTAGGGATATCTAGCGTCGCAAATTCAAAAGTGTGGGAAAGAAAATAAATAAAATAATCAATTATATTGATATGAGTAATAATATATAAATAGAAAGAAAAAGTGTTATTATGGTGTGACCATAATAGACTTTCACTATGAGACCGTAACATGTTGTCACGGTGAGACCATAATAGGTTTTCACGGTGTTATCTCTACTATGTGACTTTAAAACGATGCGACCGTATTGTTTGAAATAGTAAGTGAAAAATAGTAACCAAGAGACAGTAACCGTGAGACCGTAGACATGATAAAGTAACTTGAAAAACTATGAGAGTTAGATAGTACTTCTAAGATAGCGACTCGTGAAATCGTAAACTGTGAAACAATACACTTCCTACTTAACATTTATCATTCCCAATTCATGTATGATGTAATCTATTCTTTCAGAATTTAATGGTTTAGTGAATATATCAGCAAACTGATATTCAGTTCCAATGAATTACAAAGTGATATGGGTGGGACCTATATCTCCCTCCAATGCATTGGGTAAAGATTTATATCTCATGAGATAGACATGGCTGGAAAGGAAAGTTAATCTGGTTCAGTGATACAGGACTGGAATGAGGAGTGAACTCGATTCAGTAAGGGACTTTTTCCACTAAGATGGTCTTGGCAGCAATGCCTTGGCTACTATGGAAATCATATCAAGTGATTAATGGTTTTCCATAATTACATGTTTTATTCCCATGATATTTTATCATGATTGATGTTCCTTTATGATCTATGCCTTATATACTGCTAAGATTTATGTCATGTTCATGTTTTTATATTCAAATGTTTATGGGTTATTTTATGTTCTCCATGTTTACCCTTACTAAGCATTTGAGCTCACCCTTTTTATGTTTTATTTTCCCCAGTATATAAATAAATGTTTTAGGTAAGAAAAAAGGGGAAGATCTTTATGGGAGATGTTGAAGATCTTTCACCATGATTAGAATATTATATTCTGAGTTTCCAAAGACACTAAACTATTACGGTCCTTCGGTGTTTGTTTTTGTTATGTATTAAGTATTCCGCAATAGTAATGTAATTTCCATGTACGTTAAGTTTGGGTCTCTACATTTGGTATCAAATTAAATGTTTAGTTAACCTTTAGAAACTAGGATACGAAAACTTTAGTGAGATCCCTAGAGATATTTCTAAGGTATGTCTAGGGATGTCCCTAAGGTTAAGTATAAGTATAGGTTATAGTCCTAGAATTACGGTAACGATATTAGAATTAAACCTAAGATGTTAGATATTGAAGGTACTCCCCCTTGATTATGATTTTTTCCTCTCACACAGTTCTTTTTGGGTTTTAGACGATGGATGAAAACTGAAGGAACCGTGTTGATCAATGTAATGGAAAATGCAATGATTTTCCTCCCGAAAAATCAAATGTGATGGGAGATGGAGTTAAAAATCTTGTTTCTATACTTACACAAGCTATGAATCATTATGGACTTCCAAATGAGCAGAGAAAGGAACAATATTCTATTGAGTCCTTCATGAGGCAACATCCACCTTCTTTCAGTGGGTCTTCTGATTCACTTGTTGCTGAACAATGGATCAGTACCATTGAAAAGATATTTTCCATACTTCGTTGTACTGAGCATGAAAAAGTCATTTTGGCTGTTTACTGGTTAGAAGGTGAAGCAGACCAGTGGTGGACTCTAATTAAGAATACAAGGCCCCAAGATGAAATTGAATCCATATAATGGAATGAGTTCATAAACTTGTTTTTCAATAAGTACTTCCCTTGTATTCTTCAAACAAATATGGAGAAGGAGTTCCTTGATCTTAAGCAAAAGGATGATGAATCTGTTGGTATATATGAAGAAAATTTTGCAAGGCTTACAAGGTATGCATCTTGATTTATCATCCAACCTGAAAGTAAAGTTGATCGAATCTTCAGTGGCTTAAAACCAAGTCTTCAAAGGGCATTAGCGATAAGAGAATTCAGTAGATATGAAGAAATTGTGTGTTGTGCTATCAAGGTAGAACTGGAAGTTGGTGTTACATATTCATCTCATCGTTTTGACAAGAAACGAAAGATGGAGTTCAAGGAGAAATCTTAGAACAATGGTGAAAAGAAGATGAATGTTTCTTTATGCTCAAAGTGTGGAAAGAAGCATGGTGGAGATTGGCTAAAAGGTACTAGAAAATGTTTTAACTGTGTAAAATAAGGTCATCGAGTAGTTTAGTGTCGAAGTAATGGGAAAAAGGTAGCTAATGATTTTAATAGAGAAAATATTATAGAGAATGCTCCACCAACACTTCAATGCTACAATTTCAAGGAAATGGGGAATTATTTTAACCAATGCCCTAATCCAAGGGTTAATGATGATCAAAATCAACAACCTCTTAAGGAAAAGGACAAAGGGAAATCACATGCGATCACTATTGGAGATGTTGAGTATGAAAACGATGTGGTGGAATGATTATGTGTTTATGTAATAGGATTCCAAAATAATGTTGTGGAATCTCATTTATAGTATCGTTGAATATTAGAATATCTATGTAATGGTTTGTTGAGGTTTTCGATAATTATATGGTACAGGTAACCATGAAAAGTGATTGAAATATTTTTGGAAAGAAGTTGATATGCGCATAATTAAGGGATAAGAAGAAAATAATATGTTTGATAGTATTCATGAGCTTATGATTGAGATAAGGACAAAGTGATATCATGGTTTGAGTATATAGAATTTTTGGAATTTTGGTATATGAAAAGAGTTAACTTTTTGAAAGTATTCATGTTTTCACTAACATTCAATGGATATTCATTTTTCAAGAGAATACATGATTAAGGTATTCAAATGTTTGGAATGTGACCAACAACAAGATATATCTTTTGGGGGATAAATGATGGTATTCACATGCTTGGTAGATGACCTTTCTAGAAGTAATTTTCCTTATACTATGAGATTGGACTGAAGTATTTCCGATAAGCCTAAAGGTTGGAATGAATTAAGTTTGACATCAGATAGTATTGTTTAAGGCCAGAAATTTTTGATATTATTTCTGGAATGTTGTAATAGTATAGTTTGAGAAAAAGGACAACCCGTAAGATGGGTGACAACCCATCGCGTTGGAAAAGGTTGTGAGAATTGAACCCACAACCAAAGTGCGACAGGCCTTTATCGCCTACCACTGGCCTACAGGAAGTCCCTGGTTAGTAGAAACTAGTTTTATTTTATTAAGCAGGATGATAGATGAAGTATAAATCCATTTTTTTGATCCATATACAATTAATCTCACCATCTATGGACTTATGTATATAACTTTTTCTAACTATATGTTTGAGAATGATGGAATGACCTATCATTCTATCGCATGATCTGCTAACACTACACGGAAGACAAATTCAAATTCATTTCTTTAATAGATGAAGCGGAAATTGTTCAAGGCACAAACAACAGTGATATTTTACCAAAATAAAGTAAGTATTTCTTTTAATTCTTCAACATTATGGAAATGATCTTGAAAACCAAAAATGTTGTCCTAGTGCCCTCATATCTGATGAATCAGATGGTACCTTAGATCATCACAAATTTATGGCTTTGTGATTGTTGGATTTTTCATATCCATGTCCTCTACCACTCTCCATCAGAACATGATGGTTAGATTTCTCTTCTATATCCATATTTTCACCTATGTTGTCCTATGTGGAAACCCAGGGCTGAGTTACTTTGGGTGACCATTATGATTCTAACTTTCCTTTTTAAAATGAAGTTTTAGTATTCCTTTTTATGATGTGGGTTTATATGAAAGAAACTTTCAAGTAGTAAACCTTTTATAACCCCGATGAATTTCGAGGGAGAAATTCATTTTAAGGGGGGTAGAATGTAACACCCCGAGATTTTATGAGAAATATTATTTTTAATTACTTTGATGTCTTGTGTTGTACGCTACACCAAGATTAAATTGTGCTATAGGAAACACCCTATTATATTACAGTATATGCAAACACTATTCTAGGCTTGTGTTTCACACCGGAGCAACCTTCCTCGATAACATATGTTGTACGCAATATCGAGTTTCACTAAATGAGATATTATTATAATATTATTATGAACCAACCGTTATGAATAGTAATACCCACTTTTTTAAATTTTAAAAATTTTATCTTTTAAAATGGACTTCATTTTTGGATTCAGAATATCGAAATTAGCCTAGGGTGAATTTTTGGTATTTTTCTGAAAACTTTCAATTTTTGATGAATAGTGAAAACACTAGGTTACTATTTAAAAACCGACTTTTTATTTGAATAATCATTTATTTTATTTAAATTTATTTTAGCTCAAAATAGATACATAATACCTATATAAGTTCAATGTAATTCATTGGAGTCATTTTATAATAATTTTAGATATATAAAAATTTTATTGAACTTTTCACCGTCTTTTACCCACCTCCTAGGAGCATTTGCAATTGTATATAAAACTTAATTTTACAACTTCTGTGAGTTGAATTTAGAAAATCTGAGAGACATGGTTAATATCAAGGAGTAAAATTTGGTTGAATAAGATAAAAATAATTTTTAGTGAATAGTAACTTTTTACTTTTATTTACCACAGTTAAAAGTAAATATGGTAATTAAGGGTAAAAATGATATTATTATTACCCTAACACATAACATAATTCTATTGGATAAGTATAATTTGACAAAAAACAACCTTAGGAATAAAATATTACCCTTTAGGTCCACTTGGATTAGATTAGGACATTTATTATTATTTTATTTAAAGAAGAGTTAAAATTGTTAAAATCAAAGTTTAATAACTAAAACATTTTTAATATAGGGTTATACATAAGATAAATTAGACTATAAATATTCATTATAAATATAAAAATATTTCCTACATAATGGTATTTTATTTATAATTTTTAGACATTAAATAATGTAATTTATTAATGACATAATGATGATTCAGTAATTACCTTATTAATGAAATATTAACATAATTGATGTTATAAATACCCAAATAAATGTAATTTGAGACTTTTTATAAGTTACACTAATTTTTTAGGTTAATATTACATGTCATTATTTATTCAATTAACATTGTTCGAACTAATCATGCTGTTAGTATTTTTACAAAAATCAATTACCAAATAGTGTCAAAATTGACATAAAATAGTTTTTAAAACAAATAATATATTATTAATTGTTATTATATTCCTAAAAATATAAGGTTAGGCAAAATGACTTATAAAAGGTTATATATATTAATAATGAACCACTTGGGGTTCTTTTGGATTGTTATAGTAAGTTTATTAACCATATAGTGTAAGAAAACAAGAAGACACAGTAAGATTTAAATTATTTAACTTAGAGTTAAGTCTACATGATAAGGTTAAAATAGTGACCTAAACTTTTCTAAAACCCATTGGTTGAGAGTATTTATACCCATACCCACTTTATATTCGAAATAATTTACTTTGGAGTCATTATAAACCGAATATGACTTTATTATAAAATAATATTTTAAGTTTTTTCCTAAAGTACCCCTCTCCTCCCTTATAAAAGGGCACCTCCTCCATCTTCTCTTTACACAATTTTGATCCTTCAAGCTCGTCCAAACCATGAAAATTTCCCTTATTAACTTCTCTAGAAACATTATAGAGGTTCTGGTCTCCTCAAAAGACCAACTCTAGTGCCTTAAGAGGAAGCTTAAAAGAGGTGCGTCGAAGAAGAGGTAATCTCTTCTACCGATTCTTTCAAGTTTCTTTATTCTTAAAATTCTTCTTATTTAGTTTTTTCATTATAAAGTAATAACATAAGTATCAATAATATACTAATATGTTATTATAAATATGAAAAAATCCCATTTCACCTTCTATCCATCCTATGGAAAACGAAATCACCGCGCGTACGTACGTACAGAATATCGTCTCCACGCCGTGGTGTCATCTGTTTTTCCACCACCACCTTACTTGGATGATTATAATGGTGTAAAGAATAACTATATATGCTTATTATAAAATCATACTAATTCTGAGATATTATATCATCCACTCCAATTCCAATCAATAATAATGGGAACGATATCATCGCTCGTGCGTACGTACGGATTACCGTCTCCACGACGCGATGAGATTCATTCTCCATGTTAACCATTCAAGAATGATTATAAAGTATATATAATGAATAATAATGATATATATGACATAATAATTATACTGGATTTATGTATATATATATTTCATCTACTTACTTCCATTCAAGTCAATAAGGAAAGGAAAACAACATTCATGCGTATGTACGGCCTACCACCTCCATGAACAGTGTATTTCATTTCATTCATCTATATTATATATATATATACACTGAATATATATGATATTTAAATCATGATTTAAATTCTTTAAGTAAGTAAATCATTATATAAGTAATAATAATATCAATAACAACAAGTCCAAACACGTACGATAAATAAAACGATTTTACCCAAGACGCTGCTTTAACATGGAATTTACAAAAGAACGGGTAATATAAAGTCATAAGTGAACCATATATGATATCATAACAATGAATATGATTCTGTAATAAGTCAATGACATTATTTAAATCATTAAACAGGAGGTTCAGATACGTACGAATCATATCGGACCTAAGGTAAGGGATAAATTTTTCAATCTCATTTTTATCTGAGATTGTTTATTCATAAGTATTTACTAGGGTTATATTTTTCATCCATGCCCATAAAAATTCTTTTATAAAGTGTTTAATATGATTCCATGTATTTTTAAAGTAATTTTTACCCCTCTTTGACTTTTACATTGTGTTATGGAAAGAATATTTCTTTTGTTTACCATATGAGGAACTTTTTGACTGTTCCAGAAAAAGTACGAGGAGAATGTTTTTTTAACTTATATGGAATGACCGGATTTTTACGGTTTCATAACACCTAATTTTATTGAAGCTTACTCTACAATATTTCATGATTATTTTCAACAAAATCCTTTTATTTTAAATTTTCATTGAATTTTGCAAAAAGAAAATGATTTTGAAGAAGAAAGGATATTTTCCTCAAGAATTCATTTCAAGTGTATTGTCAAAACTATTTTCCATCTAAGATGACATTATGATTATGTTACAAGTATAATGTATCTATGATTTACATTGTTTCACTTTTCTTATGATGAAATGATATCTATTTGTTTTATATGGATTATTTTATGATGGGATGATGTTTATGAAACCCATTTTATTCTTTGGGTTATGATGAATGATTTATGTTTATGTTGTGGCACAAGTAAGAATGATTTCATTATGAGATGGGTGGGACCTATATCTCCGTCCAATGCATTGGGTAAAGATTTATATCTCATGAGATAGACATGGCTGGAACGACAAGTTAATCCGGTTCAGTGATACAAGATTGGAACGAGAAGTGAACTCGATTCAGTAAGGTACTTTGTCCACTAAGATGGTCTTGGAAGCAATGCCTTGGCTAATATGGAAATCATATTAAGTGATTAATGGTTTTCCACAATTACATGTTATATTACAATGCCATTTTATCATGATTTATGTTCATTTATGATCTATGCCTTATATACTGCTAAGATTTATGTCATGTTCATGTTTTTATTTTCAAATGTTTATGGGTTGTTTTATGTTCACCATATTTACCCTTACTGAGCATTTGAGATCACCCTTTTTATTTTTTCTTTTCCCCAAGATTTAAAGAAAGGTTTTAGGTATTAAAAAAAGGGGAAGATCTTTATGGGAGATGTTGAAGATCTTTCCCCATGACTAGAAGATTATATTCCGAGTTTCCAAAGACACTAAACTATTATGGTCCTTCGGTGTTTGTTTTTGTTATGTATTAAGTATTCCGAAAATGTAATGTAATGTCCATGTACGTCAATCTTGGGTCTCTACAGTCTCTCAAAAAGTGATGTCTTACATAAATATGTTTTTTCCTAGAGTATGAAACATGATTTTTTGAGATGTTAATAGAAATTGTATTGTCACAATTTATAGGTAATGCCTGAATTGTTATCCGTAATCTAGTAATGTGTGCTTCATATGAAAAATTTGTGCACAATAACTACCAGCAGCTATGTATTCAGCTTCGGCAGTAGATAATGCAACAAAGTTTTGTTTCTTACTACACCATGATACCAGAGACTTGCCAAAATGGTAACATGTCCCAGAGGTGATATTTCTATCTAATTTACAACCACAAAAATCAACATCAGAATAACTAACTAACTCAAATAATTGTCCTCTAGGATAGAACGGTCCTAGATTGGGTGTATGTATGAGGTATTTGAAAATCCTTTTAACATCATTTAAATGAGATTCCTTAGGTATTTCTTGAAAATGATCACACATACATACACTAAACATAATATTAGGTCATCTAGCAGTTAAGTAGAGTAAGCTTACAATCATTCCTCTATAAGTGATTTGATCAACAAATTTTCCCTCTTCATCAAGATCCAACTTACAAGTAGTACTCATTGGAGTGTCACTACTTTTAGTGTTACCCAAGACAAAACGTTTTAGAAGATCTCTAGTATATTTTCTTTGATTTAAAATAATACCATATTTATTTTGAAAGATTTGAAATCCAAGAAAGAATTTTAGTTCACCTATTAAACTCATTTCAAATTAATTTTGCATCATTTTAGACAACTCAATACATAAATATTTTTTTGAAGATCCAAAAATAATATCATCTACATAAATTTGAACTACTAAAACATCATTGTATATTAGTTTTATAAAAAGGGTAGGATCAACTATACCTTTTGTAAAACCTTTGGAAATAAGAAAAGTACTTAATCTATCATACCAAGCTATAGGAGCTTGTTTTAAACCATACAAATATTTTGATAATTTGAAAAAATGATTTGGAAAGTGAGGATTTGTGAAACCAAGGGGATATTAAATAAATACATCCTCAGTTATATACCCATTTAGGAATGCTCTTTTAACATCCATTTGATAAATTTTGAAATTCAAATGTGTAACATAAGAAAACAGGATTCTGATGGCTTCAAGTCTAGCTACTGGTGAAAAGGTTTCCTCATAGTCAATTCCTTCTTCTTGACTATAGCCTTGTGCAACCAACCTATCCTTGTTTCTAACTATGTTACCTACTTCATATACCTTATTTCTAAACAACCACTTAGTTCCTATGGTAAATGTGTCTTTAGTTCTGTCAAAAAGTTTCCAAAATTTGTTCCTTTCAAAGTGATTAAGTTCTTCTTGCATTTCCATCACCCAAAATTCATCATTGATAGCATCATTAATGTTTTTAGGTTTAAGTCATGACAAAAAAACTTGATGTTCAACCTGATTTCTAAGAGAAGATATAGTTTGAGGTCATTTATCTAAATCTCCTATAACAACATCTAAAGGATGGTTCTTAAGGGTTATAATAGCTTTAGAAAAAGAGGGACTAGTGATTTCAGGTTCATCAGTAGGTTTGGCTTAATTCTAACTTGAATTTGGAGAATTTCTAGAACTGTAAGTTTTCACAGATTCATTTACAGGATGGTTAGAGGATTTAACATTGATTTCCAAATTTGACATATCAGCCTCCAGGTTCTCTAGAGTAGTATTAGGCTCACGTGGATCTATCTCCTCAAATGTGACATGGACAGATTCTTCCACACATTTAGTTCTTTTATTAAACACTCTATAGGCTTTACTAGAGATTTAATATCCTAGAAAAATTCCTTCGTCACTCTTGGATGAAAACTTGTCAATATTTTCCTTAGTATTAAGGATATAAACTTTTCTACCAAAAAATTTGAAGTAGCTTACTTTGGGTTTTATATTTTTCCATAATTTATATTGAGTTATTTTAAGAATGGGTCTAATAAATAATATATTAATGATACAACATGTTTTATTTACTACTTCATCCCAGAAATAGATAGGTCATTCATATTCACTAAGCATGGTTCTACAATATCTTGCAGAGTTCTATTTCTTCTTTCTAAAACTCTATTTTGTTGAGGTGTTCTAGGGGAAAAAGGTTATGACTATATCCATTTTGTGAGAAAAAGGATTCAAACTCTTTATTTTAAAACTCACAACCATGATCACTTCTTAAGGATTTAATTCTAAGTCCACTAAGATTTTCTACATTTTTAGCATATTTTGTGAAATGAGAGTAGGATTCACTTTAGTGAGCCAAAAAGAAAGTCCAAGTATATCTAGAAAAGTCATCTACAAGAACATAAACATAGTACTTCCCATTTAAACTAGAAACTCTATATGGTCCAAAAAATCCATGTGAACTAGTTCAAGAGGTTGAGAAGTTGACACTTATTTCTTTGGTTTGAAGGAAATTTTGTGTTACCTTCCCTTTTGACAAGGATTACACATTTTATCATTTGGAAACTCAAGTTTTGGTTGGTCTTTGATTATACTTTTTCTAGTTATATTTATAAGGGAGTGAATATTACAGTGTCCTAGTGTTCTATGCCAAATCCAATACTCTTGGTGAAATACACTTAAACATGAAGCATTTTGAGAAACTAAAGAATCTATGTTAACAGAGTATACATTTTTATTTCTCAGTGTAGAAAACACTAATTCATTTTTAGAATTAAAAACATTACAAGCATCATTATCAAATTTAACATGAAATATATCATCACATAGTTATGAAATACTAAGTATATTATATTTCAATCCATCAACAAAAAGTACTTTGGAAATTAAAACTAATTTAGAGTTACGGATTTGGCCAAGGCCAACGATTGTTCCTTTGGTATTGTCACCAAAATTGACATGTCCACCATAAATTTATATTAATTTCTTGAAGCATGAATAGTCTCCTGTCATGTGTCTTGAACACCCACTGTCCAAGTACCATAATCTTTTACAGGATCTCTTTAAACAATTTTCATACAAAATAGTCAAATTAAAACAGACTTTGGTACCCATATTTGTTTGGGTCCAGTAATATTAGTGACTAGTGATTTAGGAACCCACATATGACTCATTGGTTTTCTATAAGAATTATGTAAAGTTATTGAAAAATAAACTCTATTTGGTCCATAAAATATTGAAATAGTAGAGAGTGTATCATAATTTGAACTAGCAGAATGTTTTCCAGAACTAGGAGTAAAGATGTATGTCCAAGATTTAGAAACAAAATTGGTTCTTCCAAAATTTATTTTACTAGGTTGATAGCCAATAACAATAGTGTATTTAGGGGAAATATATTTACCTAGAATTTGTACCAAATTATCTTTACCATTTGTAAACCTTTCAAGGTAATTTTTTCAATTACTCATTAGATAGATTTAGTTCATTGTTTTCTTTGAGTAATTGAACATTTTTCTCTCTTTCTATAGTAAGTTCAGATTTAACAGTTGAGGTAAGATCATGCTATTTCTTTAAAGAATTGTATTTATCTTTTATTTCATTACATGTCTCTTCAATCATATTACAATACTCAAACAGTTCTTCTTTAGAAAATTTTTTTATAATCACTTTCATCTCCAGAATAATAGGAATTTTGTATAGGATATTCCAGTGTTACCTCAGATGTGTTTGTCATGATACACATATTGGATTTGTTATCCTTCTAATCATGTGAAGACTCCGAGTCACTTGAAATATCCTTAGAAGTACTCCAAGTTGATTTCATTGCCTTTTTATACTTTCTATATTTTTCATCATATTTCTTTTTATACTTGATCTTGGGACAGTCAGTATTTACATATCCCCTTCACTTACATTCGTAGCATACTATCTTATCAGACTTGTCACTTCTTTTCCATTATTTCTTCTAGCTTCCCTTTTGATCATATCTTCCTTTGAAGTTAGGATTTATAAAAAATTTATTCTTCTTGTAAAATTTCTTAAACCTTTCGGATAATTGATCCCTCTCTTCATCACTATTAGGTGATTTTTTTCACTATTGGAACTTTCTATAGAGACTTCCAATTTCCCCATTTCTTTGTGTTTAGAGGTGGTAGTCTTTAATGAAACATATTTTCTTTTGGGTTAATCCTCCTCTTCCTTATTGAATTTAAACTCCTCTTCATACATCATTTGTTTCCCAATGAGTTATTTGACATGTAATTTGTTGATGTCACATGACTCTCTAATAGAGAGAGAGGTTAATCTCCATCTATCAGGTAGGCATATGAGAATCCTCATGATTTTTTCTTTAGCTGTAACTTCCCTTCCAATAGAAATCATTGTGTTGACAATTTTGTTGAACCTAAGGTACATGTCAAAAACAGGCTCATCATGCTTCATTTTAAAGTTTTCATATTTAATAGTAAAAGTATTAAGTCTGATTTCTTTCACACTAGAAGTTCCATCATGTGAAATAGACAAAGTATCCCAAATTTCATGGGCAATTTTACATGCAGAAATTCTGTTAAATTCCCCATATCCTAAATAGAAATATAAAGAATTCATGGATTTTTAATTGTTGTTATAGGTAGCTTGGTTAGGACATTCCAAGTAATTCTATTAGTATCATTAATATTATGCTCATCTATAATTGAAGACCAAATTTCAAAACCCATACTTTATAAATGCATTTTCATTTTAATTTTCCATTAGGCATAATTAGTTCCATTAAAGAATGGTGGTATTTTTGTTGCAGCACCTTCCAGTCTATTATCCATAATAAATAAATAATTTTAAAGAGATATAAATTTAGAATTAATAGAAATTTATAGATCTGTAAAGTACAACTAAAATCACAGTTTAATAGTCTAAACAACAGAGTCTTAATAAACTCATCTGATAGTAAATTTTTGTCAAAGTAGAGTACTCAAGAGGGGGGTAAATTGAGTATCTATAAAAATTTCTGTTAAAAATTTTTCTTGAAAAAAGGTTCCCCAATACAAATAAATACATCCCAGTAAATCAAGGTAATACAATTATAAAAGTTTGACTATTCAAATAACCTATTATAAGATTGATTAATTCTCAATAATATCAAAATGAGTTATTGATATTACTTTTGATGCTATTCTAATAAGGGAAAAAAATTATAACTTCTATCCAAGATTAACTATCAAAGTAAATCTAGTGATTTATTAATTACATAATAAAATAGAGAAAGACTAAATCAAATAACACAATGAATAAAACAAGTGGTTCAGTCTCAAGCTGAGACCTAATGCACTCAACTTGGTGATCACCTACTACCAAGAAGTTTATATTAATAAACTTGATCCACACCCTAGATCGAGGTAAACAATAGTGAAAAGGACTGTCCAAGTCACACAACCTCTTCCACAGTTCTTCGTGGGTAAAAACTATCAGGTAACACAAGGACCTCTTCCACCCTTATCTGTGGAAGTAAAAAAGTGTAAAAAGATATGACAGGAAGGATATCTTGTATCCTTCAGTTTAATGCAGGAGAAAATGTGTGTTCTTAATACAACACATAAAAACTTCTAGAAAGATAAAAATAATACACAATATAGAAAAGATTATGAGATAAGGTTATAAGTTCTCTGAGTGTTATTCTATGCAGCTCTCGACTTCTAGGATGAAGTAGATGCAAGTATCAAGTCCTCTTACGAGAAACAGAGTATCACAAGTCTGGTGCTTTGGTTTCTAGTTAGATCTAGTTCACATTCTTTGTGGAGTTGGTATTGAAAATATGCTTTGGTTCTGATCTGTGGTATTCTAGATTTTTGATTTGAGAATGCTTTGTGTGTTCTTCAGATGTATCTTGTTGCATGTATCGGTCCACTTTTCAAGAATTCTTGTGCTTCTACTACAAACTTCTACTCATCACTTGTTTCAAGGCCACAATTTTCTTTTTATTCTTAGAGTGCATGTGTTGGAGATGATAGGATGTAGGTATCCTAAACCTCATACCTCGTACTGTCAGGTGACATGTCTAAAAAGAAATATTAATTATGTCAGTGCATTTAAAAGACTCAAATATGATCATTAGAAATTAAATTGAAAACAAAAAAAAAAAATTAAATAACGGTGTCAGAGTCTGTCTAGAAATGGAATCACTTGGAAACGATGTCACCATGAAATAGTGTATTATTATTTTCCTTTGTGTGGTGAGACAGTCACGATGGCATAATTATATTGAGATATGGAACTGGTAGCACGAATGTGGTGTTAGGATCACAATGTATGGTCCTTTTACAAACTTCAAACGATGTCTTAGCAAGGAACCAATGTCACAAAATTCATGAGATATGAAACTAGTTATGGTGTTTGGGTCATGGTGTTTGGGTCATGGTGTCTGGGTCATGGTGTCTGGGTCCTTTGCCAGAAAACCAAAAACTGTGGCAGACTCACAGTTTCTCAGACTTATCCAAATATCTATATATAGACTTAAGCAGTAATATTCACTGAATGAATTAGACTTAATCCTTCATAAAAGAAATTCATTATAAAAAAAAATCAAATATAGTTTACAATAATCAAACATTATTTATAACAATTAAGATCTTGGGTAGGTTTATTTAAAGCATAAAGAAACCAACCATCTATACACATGATTTGAGACAGATTAAATAGGATTAACAAGATTTACAGGATGTATAGGATTTGTGATCATTAAAACATGATTAAAACATGAGGAGTCCAACACATACAACATAGGAAATACAATCAAATCTACACAGGTATATGTCTATAATGTATATAATAAGAATATATGTATATACTCAAAAAAGACATAGTCTAGAGGTAAGTCACAACCATCATATACCATCCTAGGATTATAGCTTAAAGATTCCATGAAACACTCATATGGGAGAACACACTCCTAATTATGATATCAATGATAACGTTTGTCCAAGAGGTGCTTCTTGTTGGGTCTCATTATGAGAAAGAACACACTAATAGTTCTAAGAGAATACGATACATAGATTAGGATCAATGCCAGATCCATGGTGTGATACGAACAACTCAATATGGATTAACCTACTAAGTAGAGGATCAATGTCTGCATAGTGTTGGCCATGACGATACCAAAAACTCCACCTAGGGCACGAAGAAGAATAGAGTATCTCAATCCGGGCCTCTCAGAGGGATTCTAATGACTCTATCTAGGAAGTACTGATAAAGGGATCATTGTCCTAGTATTAGGGGATGATACTATACCAACCTTCATGGAAAGGATAATGTGAATGAACCCTAATGAATCTTGTCCAAGTTACAGAGGACAAGAGATTCAATCCATGAAATAAAGAGTACATGGTGTGTAGAAGGGTTACATGCCATGTCCCTTGACCCTGGGTCCTTCCCATGTAAATAGCCTGTGACCTCAAACCATGTCTGTATAGTATCACACACCATGTAGGCATACCGTGTACCTTACCCATGTGCTAGCACACGAATCATCCCACGTATTAGTCCAACCCGTGTCTGTGTAGTGGAGTGAATTCTATGTAGGCAGATTGTGTACTCCACCCCTTGTCCGTGTAATTTTTGAAGTACCCACCAAGTCACCCGAGAGAGGTCACATGTCATATAGGAAGATAAAAATGTCATGTGATACTTATCTCATACCCAAAACCCTATCCGCCGCTCAGTGGACCCCACACAATGTATAGATCCAGTTTACACGCAGTGTTGTTTGGGATTTTTCAGAATCCTATATCTACTCCCATATTTGATACAACAACTTTAGACATTGATCCAGTGATCGTTTCTCCATTGAACCAAAGATCCAAGATCGTACAATCCTTATCATCATCGAACAATGTGTTCCATAATCATATTTTCTTGAAAAATGGATCAAAATCGTCCTTCTTTATTGTACACTGAATAACTCCAAAGAACAAAAATTTGGGAATCCACCGTCATTCGAATCACTTCATCTCCATCATCACACCTCATTCATGTTGTGCCAATACTAGAACTACAATTTCGGATTGTTGTGCTAAGAAAGAAGTGTACAATGATCGATTGTTCATCAAAAAGTCAAATTGGCCACCAATGAAGAACGCCCACGATGAACGGTGAATCAAGGGAGAAAAGAAAAAAATTAATCAAGATTAATGGACCTCAATTGATTTTCATGTTGTTCTTGTTTTGTTTCCCTTAGAAAAACAATATAATAATCAATAATTAATCACAAAGAAAAAATTCTTCCGAACCCTGATAATTCTAACCCATACCACAAGACGATCAAACCATGAATCAATATGTTAATTGATTAATTCACTTTCATCATAGAAATAAGAAATGGGGAAAAAAATCAAAACACATTCCCTACCTTGATTCGGTTCGATCACTAATAAAGAATGATGCATCGTCATTATCTTTGGTAAGATCTGTTGAGTCTGAGGTGCATCGATCATCAATCCGTAATTCCATTACCGATCACCTAAGAGAAATATATGAATCTCTCTCTAAGGGTTATAAAAAGGTTATAGGGTTATAAAACTAACCCTGATATTTCTATATAATATTATTTTTAATTATTTTTAATCACTACATCAACACAAAATAAATAAAATAATTTTATTCATTTCTGCACTCACGATGAATTTTCCACAAATAACCCAATATAAATAATTCTAAGTCGTTCCTAGGTTAAAAAATACATTCATAAATAAACGACACCCTTATATTTTCGATCTGGGAATCCGTTTATAATTTATTCCACATTTTCAGGAAAAATACACATGTGTGCTATTTAATATATTTAATATATTTCAATCATTTATTTTGAGCACATTGGGACTCAGAATCACACAATGTATCAACACCTGGACTCAAAAATAATCCATATAATATAAAAAAATTATACATAGAAAACATAAGACATTACATTGGTCTTGATCCTACCAAGTCTAAGACCTTGAAAATTCGGACTGTAGAACAGTTAGAAGAAGAACAGAAAATAAAGAAGAAAAGGAAAAGGTTATGTGAAGTTAATATTATAGAAATATTGATGAAAGATGTCGAAAGAGATTATTATAATCACTTCCTTTAAATTTCTCATATTGATCAAGTTATTCTAGAATTTGGACCTGTGTTTGAAGAAACTCTATTAATCCTTTTAGTAGTACCGTCTGTGGCTAATAAGGGAAAATAAAAATTAGTTTTTGAAGAATCAGTTCCTACCATTCCTGAGAAATAATCGACATCAAAATCAGTTGGAAAGGGTAAAATATGAAATTCTAGGTAATTATAATAATATCTTGATAAAGAAGTTGAATAAGAGATTTAAGAGGAAGAGGTTGAAGAAGAAGTAAAAGAAGAAGTTGAATAACAAGTATAAGAAGTTGAAGAAGAAGTAGAGGAAGAAGAAGAACAACAAGAGGAAGGAGTTGAAAAGGAAAAAAACTAAAAATGATGAAGAATTGAAGAAAAATGAATTATCAGAGTCTTCATCATCCTAAAATCCTTTACCTTTACAATCTGATAAGGATAAAAGACCATAAAGTTCTTAGGATGAAAAATATTCATCAGATAATAAAGAAGACTCATTATCCAAGGAAGAAGAACTAGATCAAAAATAAAATACAAAAAATGGTGATAAGGATAAATCAGAGAAAAGTATTTATATTTTTAATTATTTATAGGAAAAAAAGGTTCAAAAAAAGTTTCAAAGAAAAGATAAAATAAAGGAAAGAAAGTTGATGCCCGAACCAGCAGAACAAAACCACCTCAGATTGAGCTAGATCAATTAGACTCAGAAGATTCAATTGATCAAAAGGGTTTTGATTAAATTTTTCTAACCTTTAAAAGGTTGAGTGATCAAATTTTTTATATACCAAACATTGAGTTAATATTTAAGTTGATTTTGGAATCATTACATGAGAAATTAGAATCACTCAAAACATCGAATGAAACTGTGATAAGGATTGATAAAAATTTTAAAGTTTTTAAAGAAAATTTCAAAACACAAATCTTCATACAATCATATGGTGAAATTATCCAATAAAATGGATATTTATATTTATGAACATAATAATAAGTTTCTTTAAGTAAATTATCTTTTTTTAGATATAGATGAATCCTTCAACAATTTATCTTTATATTTTTCTAATAGAGTAAAGTTTGTAGAAGAATTTAGAGATACTATGGATTATTGGATAGTGGATGTGAAAGTTTTTGAAATAAAAGATTCATGATATGGACTTGGATATGAGTAGGTTTAGATCTTGTGAAAACAAATTGATCATTATGAGGGAATAAAATAAAAAGTTTTCTGTGGTAGTAAAATGGATGCAAAATTAAGTTCATATGCAAGAAGTGATGGAAGAAATTATTTTCAAGCTAGATAAGGTTTGATAAGTGTTAAAGAAAATGAAATATTTTTTCATTAAGATTATAAAGAAATAATTAATACTTTTAATTTTAAAATATTGATGTATTTTTTTCAAACTTTTTAATTGTTGATCAGTGTAATCCTATTTTCATCCAGTTCTTCATATTTGAATTTCTTTTAATACTGTTGGTTGTATGTTCTTCTTATTAATTCCTGGATGTTTAGATAGTTTACAAAAATTTGTTCCATATGTTATCTATTCTATAATTTCAATAAACTATGCATACTTTCCCATTCCTTTTTGAAAATTACAAATGGGGAGAATGTTTTATAAAGGGAGAGATGCTATACGAAGGGGAAGAAGTTTTTCTTTAAAGGGGATAAGTATTCAAAGGGGGAGACGTTAAATAATTTACATCATATTTAAAAAGAATTATAAACTAGGGGGTAGTTAAAAAGAATATCTTCAAAGTTATTAAAATAACTAAGGGATATATGGTTTTAAAGTTATATTGTTTCATTTAAGTGCTTGTGGTTTGTGCTTTCCAAAAAGGGAGAGATTGTTAAGTTAGAATTATTACTTCTTACTTTTCCATTACTTTAGTTTTGGAAATCACAAACAATATCTTAAAAGATATGTTTACTAAATTTTTATGTCTCAAGTTTTTTATTATGTTTTTATATAAAACATTCCTTTTTACCATACATAAAAAAAGTTTTAATGTACTATGAATATAAACTTATCATTCTTCAAAATACAATCTATTGGATTAAGTATGTATTGGATTAATTAGACTTACCTTTATTCAAACCAGTGGTTAGAATTTTTTCTTGTACATAATAATGACAAAATAAATTACCATCAGACTAATTTTAGTACTGATAAATCAGACTAACCCTCATAATTTAACACCCCAAGATTCCACTGTATACTTTTTTTAATTCAATAGCTTGTGTTGCACGCAATACCGAGTTCAAGCGCACTATGATATATTAAACTATCCATTTAAATAGTGGTTATGAATAGTATTAACCACATTTTTAATTTTATATATTATATATAATTTCAACATTCATCTTATGTGTTTCTTTGACATGATATAATAACAAATTCAATTTTTCGAATAAAAGAATTTTTTTTCGAAAAAATACTATTTTACCACATTTTATTGGAAAATCCTTTTTAAATACAATATTTGAAACTTTTATATATTCATTTTGGCAAAATAAAATTATACTTTAGAAGAGGGATATAAAAATTTAGTTTGTACAAATTTTTGGTGGTTTCCTAATAACTTTCATATTTTAATGAATAGTGAAAAATACTGCATTTTAATTCAAAACTTCTTTTTCATTTAATTTATTTATATTGTTAGATTATCCATTTAACTAGTTTTAAAGTATAATTAGATTAAGTTTTTATCATTTAATATAATTTAGGTAATTGGAATTATTTTCACATTAAAATTAGATATAAACACATGATAATCTTTAGATGGTTTTTACTTTTGAAAAACCCATCTTCTCATTTTATCAACGTGGATTAATTTTAATTTAACTACTAAAACTTATATATTTTGAATTTTAGAAAATGGATTCAATACTTGGAATCAGTGGGTAAAAATTGTGTTAATAGGTTACATTTATTTTTTGGATATTATGAATAGTAACTTTAGTAATTTTTTTATCACCGCGGTTAAGTGTAAATCAGGTAATTAAAGGTAAAAATAATATTATAAAAATTCCCTAACACATATCAAAATCCTATTGTATGACTAAATTATACCTGTATCACCTATGTTTTTAAATGGAATCATTTAATGGACCCTTTTCCATGAATATGACATCAATATTATTTCAATTAATGAATGTGACAAAATATCACTCTCATTTATTATAAGTATAATAATTTTAATATAGAGATATCCAGGAGATAACATATATTATAAATAATATATGGAAATATAAAATAATTACCTACCTCATAGAAATTTATTTATAATTTTTAGAGATTAAATATTTACCATTAATGATGACACAATAGTGATGCATAAATTATTTTATTAATAAAAATATCAAATAAATGATATAAAAAATATTAAAATAAATAAAATTTTACTTAATTAATGACATAAAAAATTTAATAGATAACATAGAAATTTTAGTGACATATTGGAAGTATTGGTTCGAATTTATCACGATGGTTTGATATTTTTAAAAATAAAAATATTAAATAGTATTAAAATTGACATAAATGATATTTTAAAATAAATATTATTTTATTAAATAATATAAAAGTCATAAAAATATATGGTTCATAAAAATAACTTTTATAATTTAAAATATTTTATAAATTATCTAATTGGGGCTCCTTTTTCATTTTATAGTAACTATATTGACCATATAGTATACAAATAAAAGTTGTCATGGTAAAGGTAAAATTATTTAACTAAGGGTTAAAACCAAAAGATAAGGTTAATTTTATAACATAAACATGTCTAAAATTAATTGGGTTATGATATTTCAACTCATACTCATATTATCCGCGATATAAATCACTTTGGAGCTATTTGAAACCAAAAATCAATTTATGATAAATTAATATTTTAAGATCCTCCAAAAGTGCCTTTCACCTCTCTTATAAAAGAGAACCTCTCCTTATCTTTAATTCACACCTATACATCAATTTTTCTCATACAAAACATTCCCATTTCCTCTCTAAAATTCTATAAGTACATAATAGAGGCCATACTTTTGGAATAAATCCATTCAAAGGAGTCCTTATGTGCAAACCAAAAGGAGATACTCGAAAAAGAGGTAATTGTTTTATCACCTCATTCAAAGTTATTTTCTTATTATAATTCCTATTTATATATATTTTTTCCATATAAAATTAGTAACTAAATTATAATACATATAATGAGATGTTATTATAATCACGGGACAACCATATTTCTCATTTTATCCATTATATGAATAACAATATCACCATATGTGGGTACGTACGACTTACCGTCTCCACGCTGTGGTGTAATTTGTTATTCAACACTACTTTATTTGGATGGATATAATGATGAGTATAATGGATATAAATAATAAAAACAACATGTTAATTATTATGTATAATTAATATACCATTGAATTCTATACCATTTAACCATCAAGAGAACGATACCGTCGCTCGTGCGTACGTACGACCTACCTTCTCCACGATGCGGTGAGATTCATTCTCCATGTTAACCATTAAAGAATAATTATAAAATTTATACGATGAATCAAAATAATAATTATGAACTTAATTTAATTTTTATATGAATAAAATACATCGTATTCATAATGAACAAGACTTACATGACAAAATAGGAATGGGAAAATAAAGCAATTAACACCCAAAACAACGGTATTACTAAATTATTAATACCAAAATCATATAATAAGATCATATATGATATCGTAAATATGGATATGGTCCTAGTATAATTTAATAAAATTATTTAACCATTATACAGGAGGTTAATTCACCCTAAACTAAAGGAAAGTACAAGGTAAGGTTTAATTTTTTCCATCTCACTATTATCCGAGATTTTTTATTCATAAATAGTTACTAGGAAATATTTCTCATCCATGTCCATGATTCATAAAAATACATTTAAAAATATTTTTACTATTTATTTAATTTTTTTTAAATTAATTTATACCCATGTTTTAATTTTTTATAAAACTTTTTGAAAGGAATCTTTCTATCATTTTACAAACTTGGTACTTTGTGACCTTTTTGAAAAATTAAGGAAAGAATTTTTTTACTTATATGGCACAAGTGGATATTTCTGACATTATATCACCTTAAAATTTTGAATCTTTCCTTAAAATATTACAATGTTATTTTCAAAAGAAATGTTTTCTTTTATAATTGAGCATATTCTAAATAATTTCAAAGTAAAAAGTGATATTTATATCAAATATTTTCAATGAATTTATTAGATTATTTTCATCTATATAAACATCATTTATTAGATTTTATGATTAATTAAGGTTGATTTATTATGATACAATATTTTATATTTTATTGAAGGGTTTATGATATATTTGACTATGGATGTGCTATGTTGATATCATTCATGGTTTATGGTTAAAGTATTAACATTTCATATGATGGTTTTAATATGGATGTTTATTTTGTTTTTGTTTTACCCCTTTTATAAGGGGAATGTATTGGACTTAGTAAGTGATGGGTGGGGATTTCTATAGATCCTTGATGCATAAATAGGTTTCATAAAACAAAATAGATATAGTTTTGACCAAGGCCTTACCCATTTATTAGATTCTTGGCATGAAGCCTTGAAAGTATTAGATTCTTGGAATGAAGACATGACAATATTATATTCTTGGCATGAAGCCTCGATGGTAAGTTTTAGATGTACAACATTATTCATTTCCTCATTATAATATTAGTTATTCATATTACATGTGATTATTCAACAAGTAGAATATCCGTGTGAATGTTTAAATGAAATTATTTGATTTATTATTTCAATATTATGCTGAGGATTGTGTTTAAAAGACTTGTATTTTAGTTCTGTACCTTTCCTTAAAAGTTTATACTTATTTTTGAAAGCTTCTATTGTATGGTTTAACATTACTCAGCATCTCAACTCACCCCTTTCATATGTTTTATTTTCTTAGGATTCCAAGAAGTGTTTAATGATTGATATTTAGGGTTAATCTAGCAGAATAATGGAATTCTAAAAGAATGGACTATATTTCATTTTATGTTTTGAATTGTAATGAAATGTTCATGTATGTAATCTATTTTCCAAGAGTGTTAAACTAATAAGTCCTTCAAGATTTTATTCCTTGTAATCATTCCAATGTATTAAAATAATACATCATCTCTGGGAATATGGGGTAGGAGAATTATAGTTGATATCAGAGGAAGTTTAATAACAATCGTGGAAATTAGACTTAGATAACATAGATTAGGGAACAAAACCCTAAGTTTGACTTTGAGGATTAGTATAGAAGAAAATTCTAGAATTTTAGTAAGGTAGAGATTATTTGAGTATTTATAGAAATAAATCCCTATCTAAATACAATAAGTGGATGTGGTTCTGGAATAGATTTACCTAAGGGTGAAAACTCTGACAAGGTGTTCTAGGCTTGACTTGGGGTAACCTGGTACACAATAATGGGCCTTACTGTGCACCTATTTTGACACTCCTAGGGGATATTCTTAGGATAACTCACATTTTATTTAAAAAACATTATGAAGGATTTATGAGTAAATATGTCCCCAAAGAAATAATTTTTACGATTACGAGATTATATTTTCATGAAATTATTAATTTATGTTAAATATTTTACTAGTTTGGAATTATGCATTATGATTCATAACATAATATAGTGTATTAAATTATTTAGAAATGGTTCCTAATGGAAGGAATGGAAACCACATCAACACACGTAATACATTTAGGGATTTCAATCTTATGAAAGATAATGATAGTGGAGCTAGTGATACAATTGGTGCTGAATAACTTATAACCACACTAGGAAAGACGACTCAGGTTATGTATAATAACCTTACCTGTATGGAGAACCCTAATCGACAATGTAGAGGAGAAATGTTAGACCGTTTCATGAGACACAAACCTCCAACATTCAATGGGACTAAAAATCCTTTTGTAGTTGAGAAATGGATATGTTCCTTGGAGAAAATATTTCTTACTTTGGGTAATAACTAAAGGAAAAAAATTGTCATGGCAGTTTATCATCTCTCAGGATATACAGATCAATGGTGGTCATTAATTCAAAATACAAAGGAGGATGCAGAAGTATAAAATATGTAATGGATGGAGTTTAAATAATTTTTCTTATAAAAATAATTTCCTCATGAACAACAAGCTCATATGGAGAAATAATTTCTAAGTATGAGGAAAAAGAGAATGCGAATGTTGTAAATTATGAAGCTAACTTCACAAGGTTAGAAAGACATGCTGCATACTACTTAAATAACTTAAGGAGTAAGATTGATCATTTATTTGATGGGTTAAATCAATTTCTCCAAAAGGAATTGGTCTCCCAAACTTTCTCATCATACGAAGATATAGTCTTATGTGTTATCAAGACAGAGAAAGTATTTTTCTAAGTCTTATGAATTTAAGGGAAAGTAAGAGAATAAGAGAACGATGGAGTAAGAGGTATATGATGGGAATAAGGGAAAGAAGGATTTTCCCACATATGAAAATTGTGGAAGGAAGCACCCTGGTGTCTATTTAAAAGGAAAATGAGTTTGTTTCAAGTGTGGAGAAAAAGGACACCATTATCATGATTGCAAGGAAAATAAAGAATTTACCAATGTGCAATGTTTCCACTATAAATATATGGGGCACTATGAAAATGAATGACCCAAGCATCAAATAAATTTAGATTAGAAAAATAAAAGGGATCAAGTTCAAGATTATTCTATTACTATAGTCGAAGTGGAGTAATTAATGTATTTATATTTTTGGATTAAAAAATTATGTTATTATATTATGGTTATAAGAATAATGTGATATATAATTATTTTACTGCAATAATTCTTCTTTAAGGATTTGTAATCATAAGAGTTTTCATTAAGTATTTAAAGGTGATAAAATATTTGGTATGTGATAATAAGAGACACATTATGTTGTTTGGGGAATAAGATGTTATGATTGATTTTATAAATTTAGAGACCTTTTTGGATAGTGAATTTGAATGGAAGTATTTTGGTCAAGTCTTAAGGTTAGAATGGAGTAAGTTGAAAATTTTATATTATTGTTTGAGGATAAAACATTTCTTTAATTTTGAACATACAAAGGTTATTTTTAGAATGTTATAATAATATAGTTTTAAAAAGTACAACCCATAGGTCAGGCGAAAACCCATCGCATCAGACAAGGATATGGGAATCAAACCTATAACCAAAGTGCAACAAGGATTTATCACCTACCACTAGCCTACATGATGTTCTGGTTAGTAAATCACAGTTTTCTACATTTAAACAGAATAAGTTCATTTTTGGAACCTTATAAAATTAAGATAAATAGAATATTTTTGAGTTTTATTATCTTTTGAAGAGAAAGATGAGTTTTCAGTAGGAATTAGTTAAAGGATGAAACTCTACATGTCAATTAAGTATGATTCCTTGTGTTCTTAGTCTATGAAGTAAATTAATTCTTCAACTCTAGGGAAATAATCTTGAAACCAAAAATCCTATCCTAGTACTTTCTCTGATGAATCAAATGTTCCCTTAGATCATCACCGATTTCTAGCTTTGTGATTTTTAACTTTTTCCTCATCATGTTACCTATCACTCTCCATGAGAACATGATGATTATATTTTTCTTTTATATCCATGTTTCCTACATGGAACCCTAGTATGTGTTATCTCTAGTGACCTTCATACTTCCCTGTCTTTATTTTAAAGTGGAGGTCTCATTAATCATTTTCTGATATGGGATTTCAATAATGATATATTGAAAAGTCAAATCCTTATTTTTTATACCAAGTTCAAATTGTGAGGAAGTAATTTATTGAAGTAGGGGAGAATGTATCACCCCAAGATTCCACAATACATTTCTTTAATTCAATAGATTGTGTTGCACACGATACCAAGTTTGAGCACACCATGATATATTAAACTAGCCATTTAAATAGTGTTTATGAATAGTATTAACCAAATTTTGAATTTTATATATTCCATATAATTTTAAAATTCATATTATGTGTTTCTTAGACATGATATAATAACAAATTCAATTTTTTGAATAGAAGAAGTATTTAAAAAAAATACAGATTTACCACCTTTTAATGGAGAACCCTTTTTAAATCAACTCTTTGAAACTTTTTTATATTAAATTTAATAAAATAAAATTTTTATTTATAATAATGACATAAAAATATAGTTTGGATAAAATTTGGGTGTTTTCTAATAACTTTCATATTTTAATGAATAGTAAAAAATATTTCATTTTAATTCAAAACTGATTTTTCATCTAATTTATTTATATTGTTAGATTATACCTTTAATTGGTGTTAAAGTATAATTAGATTAAATTTTTATCATTTAATATAATTTAGGTCATTTGAATTATTTTCACATTAAAATTATATATAAACACATGCCAATCTTTTGATGATTTTTATTTTTGACAAAACCGTCTTCTCATTTTATCAACAAAGATTAATTTTAATTTAATTAATACAACTTATGTATTTTGAATTTTTAAAAATTTATTCCATATTTGGAATCATTGGGTCCAAATTAAGTTAATATGTTACTTTTTTTGTATATTATGAATAATAACTTTAGTAATTTTTTTATTACCATTGTTAAGGGTAAATCAGGTAATTAAAGGTAAAAATAATATTATAAAATTACCCTAAAACCTGAAAAATACATTTGGATGATTAATTATACCATTATCACCTATTTTATAAATTTAATCATTTAATGGACCCTTTTCCATGAATATGACAAGAATATTATTATAACTAATGAATGCGCTAAAATGTCACAATCTCATTTCTTATAAGTATAATAATTTTAATATTGAGATCTCCAAGAGATAACATTGATTATAAATAGTAGATGTAAATTTAAAATTATTAACTATCTCATAGAAATTTATTTATAATTTTTATAGATTAAATAATTACAATTAATGATGACACAACAGTGAAGTAGAAATTATTTTATTAATAAAAATATCAAATAATTGATATTAAAAATATTAAAATAAATATAATTCTACTTAATTAAAGACATATGAAAATTTTATATATAACATAGAGATGTTAGAGACATATTCAAAGTAGTTTTTTGAAGTTATCATGATGTTTTGATATTTTTGAAAGTGAAAATATTGAATAGTATTAAAATTGGCATAAATGATATTTTAAAATAAATACTATTTTATTAAATGATATAGAATTCATAAGAATATAAGGTTTGAAAAAATAAATTTTATAATATAAAATATTTCATAAATTATCCAATTGGGGTTCGTTTTTCATTTTATAGTAACTATATTAACCCTATAGTGTAAAAAGACAAGTTGTCACGATAAATGTTAAATTATTTAACTAATGGTTAAATCCAAAATATAAGGTTCATTTTATGACCAAAACATATCTAAAATTCATTGTTTGATAATATTTAGATCCATCATCATCTTAGAATCTAAATAAATCACTTTTTCTCTATTTAAAATTGAAAATCAATTTATAATAAATTAATATTTTAAGATCTTCCAAAAGTGCCCCTCACCTCTCTTATAAAAGGGAACTTCTTCTCTTTAATTAACACCTCTAAAGTCATTTTTATCAGAAAAAACCTGCCTATTTTCTCTAAAAAATTACCTAAATACATCCTAGATTCCATAATTTTGGCATAAATCCATTCTATGGAGTCTTTTTGTGCAAACCAAAAGGAGAACCTGAAAAAGAGGTAATTGTTTTATCACCTCTTTCAAAGTTGTTTTCTTCTTATACTTCCTATTTATATGTTGTTTCCATATCAAAGTATAAACTATAGTATAATAAATATACTAATATGTTATTATAATCATTAAAAAACCATATTTTTCATTTTATTCATCATACGAATAATAATATCACCATGCATGCGTACGTACGACTTACCATCTCCACGCCGTGATGTAATTTGTTATTCAAAACTAATTTATTTGGATGGGTAAAATGATGATTATAATGAATATAAATAATTAATATAACATGATAATGATTTTCTATAATCAATATAACATCCAATTATATACCATTAAACCATCAAGAGAATGATATTGTCGCTCGTGAGTACATACAACCTACCATATCCACGATGCAGTGAGATTAATTCTCGATCTTAACCATTAAAGAATGATTATAAAATTTATAAAATGAGTAAAAAAATAATTATGAACTTAATTTCATTATGTATATTAATAAAATACATCATATTCATAACAAACATGACTTTCATGAAAAAACAATAATGAGAAAACGAAGCAATTAACACCCAAAACAATGGTAATACTGGATTATTATTAACAAAAGGATATAATAGGATAAAATATGATATAATAAATATGGATATGGTCCTGGTATAATTTAATAACATTATTTAACCATCATACAAGAGGTTAATGCACTTTTAACTAAAAGAAAGTACATGGTAAGGGTTAATTTCACAATCTCATTATTATCTAAGATTGTTTATGCATAAGTATTTACGGGGACATATTTATCATCCATGTCCATATTTCATAAAAATATATTTCAAAATATATTTACTATTTATATAGGATTTTTTAAAGTCATTTATACACATGTTTGAATTTTTATAAAACGTTTTGGAAGGAATCTTTCTGTCGTTTTCCAAACTAGGTACTTTGTGACCTTTTTGAAAAATTAAGGAATTTTTTTAACTTATACACCACGAGTAACTCTTTCCACCGTTATGTAGACTTAACATTTTGAATATTTACTTACAAGATTACATGTTTTTTTTTCAAATTAAATGTTTTCTTTTATAATTACAAATCTTCTAAATGATTTCAAAGTAAAAAGGGATATTTATCTCAAATACTTTTAATGAATTTATTAGATTATTTTCATCTATGTCAACATCCTTTGTTGGATTTTATGTTTAATTGAGGTTGATTTATTATGATACAATCTTCTATATTTTATTGAACGGTTTATGATATATTTGACTATATATATATTCTATGTTGATACCATTCATGGTTTATGGTTAAATTATTATCATTTCATATGCTAGTTTTTATACGAATGTTTATTTTAGTTATGCTTTATCCATTACATAAGAGGAATGTATTTAACTTAGTAATTGATGGGTGAGGACCTCTATTTCCCCTCGATGAATCAGTAGGTTTCATGAAATAAAATAGATATGGTTGTGGATGAGGCCTTACCCATTTATTAGATTCTTGGCCTGAAGTTTTGAAAGTATTAGATTATTAACATGAATCCTTGAAAATATGAGATTCTTGGCTTGAAGCCTCGATGGTAAGTTTCAGATGTCCAACATTATGCATTTCTTCATTATGAGATTAGTTATTGATATTACATGTTATTATTCAACTAGTATAATATCCATGTGAATGTTTAAATGGAATTATTTAATTTATTCTTTCCATATTTTACTGAGGATTGTGTTTAAAAGGATTGTATTTCAGTTTTATACCTTGCCTAAAAAGTTTATGATTATTTATAAAATATTCTACTATATGGTTTAACCTTACTGAGCATCTGAGCTCACCCCTTTCATATGTTTTTTTTTCCTAGGATTCCAAGAAGTGTTTTATGATTGATATGTAGGGTTAAGATAAGAGAATAATAGCATTATCAAATAATTGAATATGTTTCATTTTATGTTTTGAATTGTAATGAAAGGTCCATGAATGAAATCTATTTTCTAAGACTGCTAAACTGATCAGTCCTTTACAATTTGATTTTTTTGTAATTATTCCAATGTATTAAAATAATTCACCAGCTCTGGGCATCTGGGGTTGGGGCGTTACACATAAGGATTACTGTATTGAAAAATGATAAGGAAGTCCATCGAACTGACTAAATTTTATAATAAGTTTATATAAGACTTATTTATATTATAAGGAGTAATTTTAGCTTTGTTATGGTGTTAAAAAAATAATGTCAGAAATTCCATTATGATTGATCATTGTGAGATGTGAAGCTCTAGCTATCTGAGGCTATTGCAACAAACTCAAAAATATGACTGTTGGTGCTTCACTTATAAATAGTAATCCATTTGAAGAGTTTAGTGCTGATAAATTTTCACAACTCAAGTATTCTAAAGTTTTCTTTAAGTGAACATATCGTTCTTATTCATTATAATACTTTAGAGAGTTTTTGTTCTAAGGAATCCTTATCAAGGTTTTTCCCTTAAGAACAATTTATTTTGTATTCTATGTTCGATCATTTTTACAAATGAGGGATTCTAGGGATAGGAAAATAGATTCCGATCATCATATTGAGAGATTTACTAGTAAGGAAAGATAGAATTTATAGTAAGTATAAAACTGTGAATACCATTGGTCAAGGTTATTGACTACCTTTAATCTTAAGGTTAAAAGAGTGTATTATTTTAATATATCTTGTATGTAATTATTACTTTTACTAGATATTGTATTTCTTGTTTTTACAAGTCTATTTCTATGTGCGTGTAATAGAAATTTATTATTCATACTTACCTTTCTATGCTATTTGTTTTGTTAGTGTAAATGTGATTATGATAAAAACATAATTTGATATAATCATTTCAATTTTGATTCTGATTCTTTCACTATGATCATCAGATAAAGTTTTAGTCTGATAATATTACATTAAGAGGTTATATGTTTTGATTAGTTTAAAAATTTTAAACTAGAATTAACCCTCTATTATAAGTATATCCATTTAATCAACTCTTACTATCCAAAAGTCTATCTAGTTCTTTCTCATCTCAAACCTCAAGATACCAGGAAAAGTTGGATCTTGAATTGTGAATTCAATGCTTCATTTAGATGTTTTTGATGGATTTTGATATTATTGATGTTGTTAGATCCCCTTGAAGTTTCCTTTGAGTTTAATTACATCTGTTTTCAATAGTGACGATTGGATTTGATATGGAGCTAATGTTGATATGCCAGTTGTAGTAAAGTGATGATGAGGATGGTTGTGAAAATATACTCAAACAATTAATGTGGTGATTGTTGAACTGGTCAGTAGTTCAGAAAAAACACCTATAATTGGTTATTGATACAACGTTTACAATATAAGAAGAATTGAGTTGGCATTGAGAAAACACTATGAACGTGAAAAATATTAATTCTACATGATGAATATTTTTAGAAGGTTGGAATAATGGGCTTTGGATTTTGATGTTTTTTTGAATGGTTTTGAACTCCATAAGGTGTTTGGTTAATATTTTATTGGTTTGCATAAGAAAAATAATCCAACCAATCACAAGCCAAGCCAACTAAACCTTTACCATTTTTGGGACCTCGAAGGGTCGACCATGGCCAAGGGAGCTATGAGGAAGCAAAGAGTGTGGAGGAGCTCATCTGTATAGGGGATATATATATATATGTGGTGGAGAGCCATCATAAGGGGGCAACACAAAAGAGGTGGTGATTCCCGGCATGGGGAAATGATAAGAAGTGATGGGAGTCTAGGTAAACATTTTATCTAAGCCACTTCAAATGAATTATTTAATATAAGGGAGTGGGTAATCTGAGAGAATTTAGATTTGGAGAGCATCAATGTAGCTCACAAATGAACCATAACTTTATGATTCATCGATCATATCATATGGGCTGTTAGATCTTTTATTCATACTCTACAACCATCTTATATGTTCAATCTTGCATCCTAGCCATATGATTACATTAGTCGAGCTTCATAATAGTATAAGCAGCATCGTCTTCAACCTTGGTCGCACCTGAGGGTTTTGTTCATCAAAACATCTATGAGACATCGACAAAAGCTTGATTTGAGCCTTATGATCATCATTTGATCATTTTAAACATTTAAAGTAGATCTAAATCTCATGCAATTATATTTTCATGAGAAAATGAAGAATGAACCGAAGAGAAGAAGCATGGAGAAAATATAATATTTCAGTGATGGTGATTCTGGTGTCACGAAGGAGAGGATATGATATTTGATAATAAATGGTGTTCACAAGATATGTCAGTTATAATTTTCTTATAAATAATGAGGCCTAATCCTATGAGAAGTATGTTGTGTTTGAGAGGTTTTATTTCCAGTGAAGTTGATCTTATGTGAATCGCTCTAGTTCACGAAGGTTTCTGCACATTTTTTGTGTTTGTGAAGTTGAAGTAGGTGTCTGTGAGTACTTGACCTATTAATAGAACACTCAAGGTTCTTCATAAATAAAAAAGTCTCACAAAGCTACTTAGGATCTCTATATCCTAATGAGATCTTCCTGGTTTGCGTGATGAAACTTGAACATGTGATTTACTGTCTTTCATGAAGGAGCTTGGGAGAAGACTGATTATATTGCATGGATAAGGATAAAATGAAAATTAGTTTTAAGAGAAAGGTAAATGTGCACAATGGTGTGTATGATGTGGTGAGTGTCTTTCATACTGTATATGCATGTGATTTGTGAAAATTTTGTGCAAGTGGTCAGTGTGTGTGCAAAGGTGAGTGCAAAAGAAGGAGGAAAGTGTGTGTTAATGGTTAGTGTGAAAACTGGATAGTGTGTGGAAATATTTGTTGTGCGAACATTGAGGATTAAATCTAGGTAGTGTGTGTGTGATTTGGTAGTATACATCACATGTGACAGTTATGAGGCAATTGAGGTAGAATAGTTAATGGGTAGTGTTGGTTTTGTTTGCATGATATATGAATAAATGTTTTCATAAAATGAGAATACCATGCATTATTTATACATTAATGAAGAATGAGTCATCCATGAATTTATTTATATGCATGAAGGTTTCTTAAAAGTACATGTGATATATACATTTCATGTATACAGTGGGAAGTGATATTTGAAACTAAAGGAGAATGTAATTCAGAAGATATATTTACGAGTATTCAGTTAGCTGAGTCAATTTTTGATTAGTTGATGATCAGTGGATAGTGAGTAGGATCAGATAGTTGTTTATCAATTGTTGATATTCTTGAATATTGTATACACATAGATCAGGTGATCTAGTTTTTTTTGGAGAAAGACACCATCTCGAGGTAGTGCAGAAGCAGTCCGAAGCCGAAAAAGATCTTTCTATCTTAGGATCATATCTTGTGTGATTCAAGATTAGTGGAAGTCTTCAATGGGAATCTGGAGTAGGCTGGTGGGATGCTGGTAACACTGTATGACACAGTATAAAGATCCTCCTGTGGGACTCATGAGTCACTAGTATAGGTTGGAACTTGTAAACTCTTGTGGTAATCTAGAGTGGAACACCGTGGGACTCAATGTTAATGGGATTTGTACTTTCCATGGTTCTAACCATCTATATACAGGAAAAAATATATAACCAGGGAGTATAACCAGTTGCATCAAGGATATAGGTCTTAGTAACGAACCATGTAAAAAATACCTGGGTGTTGAGCTTGCATTTAATTTTTTCTTTTATGGAGAAGATGAGATTTAAAGATGAGTGATTTAGACTTTAATTATTCATAGTGGTTTGATTAAAAATAAATAATTTTGAAAATAGTGTACCACTGATTCAGCCCCTCTCAATGGTACCTAAGTGATCCTTGGACACTTAAATTGGTATTAGAGCACAAGGTACCCTATTTTGATCTAGAAAAATTTATAATAAATAGATAATTTTAATTTATTAAATAGTTGAGGAGTTCTTATATTTTATGACATGAACTACCATAGTTGGAGGAATAGGATGGTTCGTTACCATCTATCTCTTGGTCTGAAAGTGAGAGACGCAGTAACAATGGGTTTCCCTCCTATAAATGAATATATTTTTATAAATAAATCTTAAAAGAGAAATCTAGAAGGTGATGGAAAAGATAAGAATGAAATCTTGATGGATTTATCAAAAAAATTTATACTAAAGTGATGGGTATCTAAATTGCTAAGGAGATCTGGGATAAACTAAGAAGCAATTATGAAGGAAATCTTAAAGTCAGGGAATCCAAGTTCCAAATCTAGAGAAGAAAATTAAAAATATAAAAATGGATGATTATGAAAGGATTGATGATTACTTTACAAGAGTAAATGAAATTTTCAACAATATTAGAGGTTTTGGAGAGAATCTGAATGATTTTACTATTGTGAATAAGATTATGAGAAATTTCCCAGAGAGATTCGACTCAAATATTTCATCATTGGAAGAGATAGAATATCTATCCTTATATGAACTTCATAATACTATCATATCTTATGAAATGAGAAAATTCATGACATTCAAAAAAAGGAAAGAGAAGAAATGGAATTTGAGGCTATAAGAAATGGAAAGTTTAAAGAAGTGGAAGTTGAGGAATCTAGTGGTATTAATGATGATGAAGTTGATGAGTATCTCAGCGAATTTTTTTCTCTTATAACAAGAGGTTAAAAAGGGTAAAATGGAAATGAAAAGGTAATAAATTACTCAAATGATTCAGATGTAATGAAATTGTACATTTTATTATAAATTGTCAAATGAAAATTGATGAATTAGAATTTGATGATGAAAGTGAGAAACATCGTAAACAGAGAAAGGATAAGAAGAAGAAAAAGTATTACAATAACAACAAGAGGTATTTGATAAGAAAACAAAGGAATATTCTTCATTTAGTTTTTCTTTAGATAATAACCTTATTTTCATTGTTCATGTTGAAAAATAATCAAACTCTTCAAGTAGAGATAATGATGGTGATTTCAAAATTGATCTAGAATGGAGGTTGAAGGAAGTGTTGGAAGTCGCTCTTGAGAAAAACACTCAACTCAATAAAGAGAAGAGGAAACTCGAAAAAGGAAAAAAAAATTACTATATGAAAAGGAAGAGTATGATATAAGTGAAATAGTTCTTGTTGAAGAAAATAAGAAATTTATATTGGAGGTAGCCGAGCTAGAGAAGATGATTAGTGATCTTAAAGAAAAGTTGGATTACAAGATGGAAGAGTTTTCAGAGACACACTCCATGTATCTTATAGTCCAATATGAATTGAAAAAGTGCAGAGAAGACTTAAATAAATCTATTGAGAAAAAATCTAAGTCATCTCAAGCTAGTGATATGAAAGGTTTCAAAAGATAAGGTAAATTTGTTCCTATATAGTTTCAAAACAGATACGATATTAATAACAATGTAGGTTAATTTTTGAGGTCCAAGAAATCAATATAAATGCATTTTACCACATCAAATAATGAAAGGAAGATTCTTAGAAGAAAATTTACCCCTAAGAAAAAGAAAGCATGGATTATAGAAAGACAAAATTATGAATTACCTAAATTTTTTTTTCAATAGAATAGAAGATCAAAATTACAAGTTTTTTGCTGGTGTTGTAGAAAATATGGACATAAAGACTATACTTGTTGGTATAACATGTCATTTTAAGGAATCAAGCATGATTTTAGGAGTATTTTCAATGAACTGATGATAATAGATTATGAAAGAAATCCATTAAAGGTGTTAATAAAAAATAGATATCAATGTTTAAAAGAAATATGTGGTATATGTGGATTAAAAGATCATAGAGCTAAGGTATGCATGACTAAATTACCTAGAGGGGTTCCCTATGATTTTAATAGGAAGAAAAAACATAATGAAAAATAAAGGAAGACATATACATCAGAGAATTAGCATGTGATAGCCAAAAAGACAAAACATACAAAGAAAAAATGTTAGAATATTTGTCTAGATCAATTAAATCTGGATAAAAAATAGAGAAAACTCATATTGATACTATATTTGAAGGTAATCAGGTTTTATCAGAAAAAGATAATGAATTTCAAAATAAGTAATCAACTTGTGATGATTTGGAAAATCAAAAGAATTATTCTGAAATTGATGGTTGTGACATGAAGAATTCTATGAAATTAGAAGAAAAGAAATTTTATTTACTTTCAAAGCTGGATAAAATATTTCCCCAGGAAGAAATAGTTTATGAGAAGGTGAAATCTTCAAAATCTGAAAACAAAAGGAAGAAGGTAAAGACTATACTAAGAGGAAACTCTTATCCTGAGTGCTATTTCTGAAAAACAAATAGGTTCCTCCTTATTCTATTATATAAATGATTTTGTACTAACATATAAGGAATCAAAGGATATAGAATAATCCCTCAAGGGGGATCAAAGATTATTTTTTTGAGATAAAAATGGGGAGCTATATGATTTTATAGTTGAAATTTCTGATGTGTTTGTTCAAATGAGTGCAGGATAAATATTCATTCATTAATTGATTATCTAAGAAGCTCCAATGTATGAAGTGAGAGTTATCTATGAATGGTATCACATGTATTATTGTTCATGGACTATATTGATCACCTTGGTTATAAACTCGTGTTTTCTACACTAGATTTTCCCATATAGACTTAGAGTTATCTAGTCAAAGGCTCTTTGAAATAGAAAATATGTGGTATCATATTTAAGAGAGTAGAATATGTTTGATGAAAATTTATAGTCTCTATATGATCTTTGTATTCATTTTCAATAATAGGGAAAAATTTTAATAAACATATTGAGATTGTTATTGTTTGGTGGTATTGACAAAAAATTAAAAGGGAGAGATTGAAGTGAAATTTGAGTTGAATTGAATTTGTTTTCAATAGTGATGATTGGATTTGATATGAATCTGATTTTAATATGTCAGTTGTAGTGAGGTGATTATGAGGATATTTATGAAAATATACTCAACCAATTAATGTGATGATTGTTGAACTGGTTAGTAGTTCAGAAAACAAACATTTGTTATTAGTTATTGACACAATGTTTACAACATAAGAAGAATTAAGTTGGAATTTTGAAAACATTATGACTAAGAAAAATATTAATTTTTGATGATGAATATTTTTGAGAAGGTTGGAATAATGGACTTTAGACTTTGATGATGTTTTTAATGGGTTTTCAATTCATGAGGTGTTTGCCTAAGAGTTTATTGGTTTGCATATTAAAAAATAATCCAACCAAGAATAAGCCAAGACAGATCAACCTATACCATTTGTAAGACCATGAAGGGTCGACCATGGACAAGGGAGTTAACAGGCAGTAAGAAGGGTAGATGAGCACATCCACATAGGGCCATGCGTATATGTGGCGTAGAGCCACCATGTGGGGGAGACACTATAGCCGAGGCGATGCTTGGCATGGGAAGGTTCCAAGCGGTGATGGGAGGCTAGGTAACTATTTTATCTAAACTGCTTTGGATGAATGGTATAATATAAGGGAGTGGGAAATCTAGGAGAATTTCGATGTGGGACACATCATTGTAGATCCTAAATGAACCATAGCCATCTGATTCGTCGATCATTTCATATGGGCTATCTGATCTTCCATCCACACTCCACAGTCGTCCAATTTGTTCGATCTTTCCTCATGGCCATCTGATTGCATTATCCAAGCTTCAAAATAGTGTGATAAGCTTCATCTTCAACCTCAACCATGATTTATGTTTCTGTTCATCAAATATTCATGATACATCGACAAAAGCTCAATCTAAGCCTTCTTATCATCATTAGAGAATTATTAACATTGGAAGGAGATCAAAATCTCATGAAACACTATTTTAATGAGAGAAGGAAGAATGAATTGAAGAAATCAAGTGTAGAGAAAATTTTATATTTCAGTGATGATGATTCTAGTGTCATGAAGGATAGATCATTCTCTTTGATAAGAAATGGTGTGCATGAGATATGTAGGTAATTCGTTTCCTATAAATACTAAGGCCTAATACCATGATAAGTATTTCGAGTTTGATAGGTTCCATTTCCAGTGAAGTTGAGATTTTGTTAATCTCTCTGGCTTGCAAAGGGTTCCACACAATATTTTTGTGTGAAAAGTTGAAGGAGGTTCCATGAGTACTCGACCTATGCATAGCACACTCGAGGTTATTCACAAATAATGAAGTTTTGAAAATACACTTGGGATATCAATATCCTTATGATATCTCTCTCGTTTTTGTGATGAAACTTGAACCCATGCATTACAGTCTTTCATGAAGGATCTTGTGAGAAGGCCGATTATATTACGCAGAGAAGGATACAGTGCATATTAGTTTTAAGTGAAAGAGAAATGCACATAATGGTGTGTATGATGCAGTGAGTGTCATCCATACTATATATGAATGTGATTTTTGGAAATTTTGTTCAAGTGGTCAGTGTGTGTGAAGGTGAGTGCATAAGAAGGAGGATAATGTGTTTGAATGGTTAGTGTGAAAACTGGATAGTGTGTGGGAATATCTGTTGTGAGAACATTTAGTATTAAATCATGGATAGCGTGTGTGTACTTTGTAAGCATACATCACATGTGACAGTTAAGGGGAAATTGATGTACAATAATTAATGGGAATTTATTATTTTGTTTTCATGATACATGAATAAATGTTTTGCATAAAATGTGAATACCATGCATGCATTTTTTTTACATGCATGAAGAATGATTCATCCATGCATTTATGTACATGCATGGAGGTTTCTTAGAAGAAAATAAGATATATATATTGCATGTATGCAGTTGGAAATTTTATTTGAGACTGAAGATGAGTGTAATTATGAATATATATTTATGATTATTAAGTTATATGAGTCAAGTTCAGATCAGTTGATTATCATTGGACAATGAGCAAGATCAGACAATTTTTTATCAGTTTTCGAAGTTCTTGAATATTGTACACAAATAGATTAGGTGATCTATTTTTGTGTGTGGAGAAAGACATCATATCAAGGTAGTGTAGAAGCAATCTAAAGATGACATAGATCTTTCTATCAGAGGATCATATATTGTACGATTCAAGATTAGTGGAATTCTATAGTGGGACTCTGGAGTAGGCTAGTGGGATGATGGTAACACTGTGTGACACAGTATAAAGATCCTCCTATGGGACACCAAAATCACTAGTATAAGTGGGAACTTGTAAAATCTAGTGAGACTCTAGAGTCAAACACTATAGGACTCAGGTTTGATGGGACTAGGACTTTCCTTGGTTGTAACCATCTACATATAGTAAAAAATATATAACAAGGGAGTATAACCAATTGTAAAAATCGTGTAGGTAATAATACCAAAACTTGTAAAAAACCCTTGTGTGTTGTGATTGCATTAAATTTTTTCTTGCAGGGAGAAGATGAGATTTAAAGATGAGGGATCAAGGATTTAATCAGTCACATAGGTTGGATTAAAAAGAAATAATTTTGAAAAAAATGTACCACTGATTCACCCTCCCCTATTAATGGTACCTAACTGATCCTTGGAAACTTCACACCTATTATATATGTGATATTGGGAATCACTTCTTGAGTTTGGGGTGAAGTGGAGGGAAACTCAAGCTGCACAGTTATCTACCAAGGTCTAGGAACCATTTCATTCTGTGTGGTCGAGTTTTCCTTCCTTTCAGGGTGTATTTCATGATTGAAACTCGGTCACCCAAACTATGGTGGTCAAGGTATGCATAACACCATTTATCCCCATTTATCATATTCAGACTCATCATGATTTTGGATTTATCTAAGAGAGAATCTCACCTATTGGAGGTAGAATGAGGAGTGTTCTGTTTCCCTTTTATGGATGTAATTTTTGTAAACCTTGTTCAAGAGGCTGTGTTGTGCTTTTTTGTGTTTGGTTTTGGAAACTTTTTTTTTGGAAAATAAATGGGTTTTGAGAATTTTTTATTTTCAAACTTGGTTTTATGGAAGTTTTTATAAATTGGTGGTTTCCCTTGTGGTGTTTGAAAGAAAATGAGATGTTTTAAGAAGGAGATTTTTGATTTTTTAACAAGTTTGGAAGGTGTTTTAGAAATGTAAATGAGTTTTGATGAGAATTCTTAGATGCCTGGTTTTTATATGGAATGAGTTTTTAAATTAATTTTGTGGCTTTCCTTGTTTGGGAAATGTGTGAGTTTCCACCGAGGATGTTTTGTTTTTAAATCTTTTATTATATTGGTTTAAAATTGTACACCTTGTTGGAGGGTGATTTCAAAATTACTTAGTAAAAAATGATGGTTTTAAAAGAAAAGTGTTTCTTTTATTGATGTGCATGTTGCATGCCTCATTTGAGGGGTGATTGTTTTAGTTGATTCCTAGATTGTGGAGGAATCAATTGGTTTTGTGGTGAGGCATTATTTTATGATATTCATTCATTTTTTATTTGTAGTATTCCTCCCATAATTGTTGAAAGAGTTTTTTTCTAGTTTTGGTGCCTACCCAGACTCCAAATAGAGTGGTGGAAACAAAACCTTCATTAAGTGCGGATCTCATCTTGAACTTCGTGAATCAATGTTCAAATTTTTTCAGTGGTGATCAGGCTTAGTGGAAGTGGTGAGGTGGTTGGAATAAATTGAGTTGATCCTTGATTACATTGGGACACCTAGATATTTATGGGAGAAAATTTATGAGAGCTTATTGGCCGATTTTAGCTAATTTTGGTTATATTTTGTGGTCCCTACCCTATGCGAGAAGGTTTATCCTGGGATCTTTTTAGGGTGGAATTTTTCCAGTGGATCTTTCTTGAAGCTGGGGAAGAGGAGAAAGCACTTGATCTCATGAGACTTTTTCATGATGATCAGTCATTAAGGGATAATTATAATCACTTTTTTAAGTTGGTCCTATTTTCTATAAATCTAGTCATCAGTGATGCTAATAAAGATCATTCCTTTATAGGTGGTCTTCACCCATAACTTGGTTTAAATATACTTATGTTGGGTATGAAATATTTTTAAAAGGTTTTCATTGAGGCCATTTGGGTAGAAGCTAACCAATTTGTACAGTCTATGGTGAGTGATGCCTTAGTTCTATTTGAGGGGCATAAGGATAAGACATCGAGTGAGGATAAAAAGTATAATGATCTAGGGATTGGGGTAATTGGTCTGTCATGTCAGAAGGGTAGATCACTTGTGTCCTTCTAGTGTGGTGGTTCAAGAAATTCTAAATCCATTGGATTGAAAAATCCTTGAGTTTTCCTCTTTGTGATTATTTAGGGAATATTTTTAAGTTTGAAAATTTGAGTTTTCAAAAGTTCTTTTTGGTTTGATCCTTAGAATATGGTTATTTTTAAAGACCTTTCTTTTGATTAATGTGACCATAGATGGGTTTGTGAAGGTTTGATTTTTATTGTTGTATCTTATAGATGATTTACCCCTTTTGAGATGTTTCATGCAGATGGTTCTATTTTAGTAATTTTTGATGGATGGTTTGAATTCCAATTTATGGCATGTTTTGTGTTGTGGGTGGAATGTTTCCTCTCTATCCCACCCACTTGGGTGTTTTTCAGTTGGCTTTTAGTGCCTTCTTTTGAGCCTCTTTTGTTTGGGTGGACCTAATTTAAGAGTTTTGGCCCCAACCATTCTATTCTTTGAGCCCTGAGGTTCTCGTTTTTTATACATGAATGGGAATTTTGGTGCATGATTAGGTAACTAGGGTGTGTGATTCACCAATTTAGTTTGATATACTAGCTATTGTTTAGATTGGGATATATCAGATACACCATGTGAGGGTGATCCAGTGTAAGGCCCTAGGTTATCTATGAGTGTCATTATTTTAAGGAAGCTTAAGGTTTTTATTCCTTCCATTGGGTTTGAAAGTGATTGTGGTTGGGGGTGTTTTTTCTATCATGGTTATTCGTTGTTTGAGGATGAATTTCTAGGTAGAAATTCTTTGGTGCCACTATATTAGAGTAATTTTAAATAGTGAGGATACCATGCTAGGTATCCCAAACTTCATAGGAATTTTCATTTTAGGTTCCTATTTTGGGTTGTGGTTGGAATTTTTTGGTGCTTTGTGGTTGATCAGTTTGATATTTTGTATCATCTCAGTGGTTTGATTCAAGGTTAAGTTATGTCGAGGGGTTCCTTGGAATCTGATCCTTTCAAAATCATTCATCCTTTCTCTTCCATTATTTTTTATTAGGGACTTTATGGGGGAAAAGTGGCATGGTGGGGAGTTTTTGACATCACCCATGTCATGGTGTTGTTTATTTTGTATTATTTTATCTCGTCTTGAGTCATTTTGAGTTTTGGTTGGTTGTGAGATAAAATTTAAAGTTTTTGAGGCCTTTATGGGTGGAGTAAAATTAGACCACATAGTTAGGAGTAATTATATTTTTCCCATGTAGGCGGGGCTTTAATTTTGGTAGATCCATTTAGCACAGTTTCCAAATAGTTTCTTAAACTATACAGAGCTCCCCAGAATCCATGCAAGGCTTGGGGTGTGTCAAGGGTGAGGAACACAGTTTGTTAAATCATATAGAGCTCCCAATAAGACATGTGAGGTTTGGGGTGTGTTAAGGGTGAGGGACATGGTTTCTTCAAATCACATGACAGCCAAGGTGTAATCATGTGAGGGGGTTCCTGGCTGAGGCAATGTCCAACACAAAGTTGTCACACTATTTGTAAAACCCTACGACTAAACCGTGCGACATGCCCAGGTGTTTATAAAAAATCATGAATTCCCATTTTCACTTTTATATTTTAAGGGGGTTCACCCCTATTATCCCCACTCATGTCGGCCAATCCATTTGTAGCTAAGAAGGAGATCCAAATTTTTCCTCTTCTCAATTATTATCCCTCTATTGATGATTTATAAGATGTTTGAGACGATTTGTTCCCCACTTCCCCCCTTCTTCCTTACCTCACTCCTCCCTCTTGGTTTTGGATTCCCCAATGAACCCTATATATCATGTGGATTGATTTTATGATTTTGGGTGGATATATTGACAGTTTTTTTGATATTTAGGGTTTTTATACACCATTATTATCCTCATGGGTTTGGTCGTCGTTGAAGGCGACTTGTTCCAGAGTGTTCGGACTTGATTCTCCTCATTTTTTGGTAGGTGTTGTTATGATTTTTTTAGAAATTATAATGTGATTTTTCTTTTAAAATTCCCCTTTTATGAAAGTATAAATATATTTGATATCTCCTTTGTGATTTGAAACCATTTAAGGGTGTTTTGAGCTTAGAAAAGTTTGTTTTCTATGTGAATTTCATGTTTTTATGTTATAAATCGAATTTTTAAAGATTAAGTGTAACACCCCAAGATTCCACAGTATGGTTCCTTTTTAAATAATTCAATAGTGTGCTGTGTACACATCACCGAGTTCAAACATACCATGACCTAACAAACTAGCCATTTAAAAGTAGCTATGAATAGTATTAACCAGTTTTTGAATTTTATATATCCCATATAATTTTAACATTCATATTTTTTGTTTCTTAGACATAATATAAGGAAAAATTCAATTTTTCATATACAAAAAGTATTTTTTAAAAAAATGCAGTTTTTCCACCTTTTAATGGTGAACCCTTTTTAAATACATTATTTGACACTTTTATATATTAAATTTTATGAAAATAAATTATTATTTATAATAACTAAATAAAAATTTAGTTTGGATAAATGTTTGGTACTTTTTTGATAAATTTCATATTTTGATGAATAGTGAAAAATACTAAATTTTAATTGAAAACAACTTTTTAATTGAAATAATTTATAGTGTTAAATTATACATATAGGTGGTTTTAAAGTATAATTAGATTATATTTTTATCATTTAATACAATTAAGGTCATTAGAAGTATTTTTACTTCTTAAAAACCCGCTTTCTAGTTTTGACAATGAAAATTAATTTTAAATTAATTTCTACCAACTCTATGTATTGGATTTGGAAACATGGATTCCATATTTGGAATTAGAAGGTCCAAATTATGTAACTATGTACCTTTTATTTTTTTACAATATAAATAGTAACTTCAGTAATTATATTATTTACCATGGTTAAAGGGTAAATCTAGTAAATAAGAGTAAAAAAATATTATTATAATAATATTAAACTACACTAAAACATTTACTAATCCTATTTAATGAGATATTTATGACCATGGACTTTCTTGGGTCGATTTTGGGACCCCATGGTGCCACTTGGGTGTGAAAATGACATTTTATAAGAATTAATTTAAAGTATAGAAAAATATAACATAAACATGCATCTTTCACTAATTTTTTTATATGGGGTTATATAATTGATCTCTTTGACTATAAATAGTAATTAGAAAGATAAAAAGATTTCCTAAATCATTATATTTTATTTATAATTTTTATACATTATATAAATATATTTATTTATGACATAGTGATGATGCAATGATTACCTTATTAAAGAATTATTCAAATAAATGAATTTTTAAATATTAAAATAAAATTAATTTGAACATTTTTATGCCATAAACGAATTTTTTGAATTAATTTGACATATTGTGGATTATCTAATTCCTTTTTTTCGAAGTAATAAAGTTTTTATGACTTAAAAAAAATAAATTCTAAATAGTTTCAAAATTGACAGAAATGAGTTTTTAAAACAAATAATATATTATTAAATGATATAAAAATTATAAAAATCTAAATTCATACAAATAACTTTTATAGTGATAGAAATGTCATATATGATCCTCTTAAGGTTCTATTTTCATTTTATAGTAAAGATATTAACCATGTAAAATAGGACATGGTAAGAGTTAACTTATTTTACAAAGTGTTAAATCTAAAAGATAAGATTAATTTTATGACCTAAACTGTCTAAAACCTATTGGTTGAGAGTATATAGACCCATAATCATATTATAATATAAATAAATCAAATTTTAGATATTATAAACCTAAAATATTTTTATAATAAATTAATATTTCAAGATTTTTCCTAAAGTTCCCCTTACCTCTCATATAAAAGGGCACCTTCCTTTCTCTTTAAATCACACCTCTAAAGCATTTTGGTTCAGACAAAACCTACCCATTTATCCTCTAAACCACCATAAAATAATATTAGAGGCCTAAATTTGGTTATACAGACATCATAATGAGCCATTTTGTTCAAATCAAAAGGAAATACCCGAAGAAGAGGTAATTGTTTTATCCCTTCTTTCAAAGTTCATTTATTCTTCTACTTTCTATTACTAATTTTTTACCATACTAAAATAATAAATCCAACATCTAATATATTCTGAGACGTTTTTAATATTACGGTAAAACCATATTCCTCTTTTTATCCATCCTATGAAAAACAATACCACCATGCGTGCATACGTATGGCTTACCATCTCCACGCCGTGGTGTAAATTGTTTTTCATGTACACTTTATTTATATGGGAATAAAGATGAATATAATGGATGTAAATAATAAATATAACATGATATTGATTTTGTAAAATTAATATTCCATCCAATTCCATACCATTTGACCATTAAGTAAATGATATCGTCACTCGTGCGTACGTATGACCTACCATCTCCATGACACGATGAGATTCATTCTCCACTTTAACCATCCAAGAATAATTAAAAAAATATTATTCATAACTATGAAATATATGACATAATAATTCTATTGGAATGATATATAAATATATATATATATATATATTAATGTACATATATGTCATTCAATTACTTTCATTCAACACGATAAGAAAACGAAAACAACGTTCATGCGTACGTACGACCTACCATCTCCATGAACAATGTATTCCATTTTATATACATATATATTATATATATATTTATATTATGAATATATATGATATATAAATCATATTATACATTCTCTAAGTAAGTAAATCATGATCTAAGTAATATGATCAAGAATAACAAGTCAAAACACTTTCGATAAATAAAGCGATATTACCCGAAATGTTGCATTAACTTGGAATTGTTAATAAATGGGAAATATAAAGTCATAAAAGAATCATATATGATATCATAAATATTATTATTATTCTAATATAAGTTAATAATATGTTTAAAAACATTATACAAGAGTTTCAGACACATACAAAGAGTATCAGATCTAAGGTAATGGTTAATTCCTTAATCTCATTATTATCTGAGATTGTTTATGTGTAAGTATTTATTGGGACATATTTATCATCCATGTCCATGTTTCATAAAAATATTTTCAAAAGGATTATTTTATGGTTTTATAGAAGTGTGTCTTTAACTAGATCATCATTTTAAATGTTTTAAAGATTAATTTTTCTAAATCTATTTAATTAATGTCTATGTTTTCAAAATGATTTTAAAGATTTATTTATATGGAAATTATTGTTTTAAAATGTTAATTACTTTAAAAAGTTTCAAAGTGGTATGTGAAACTTTGATTCCAAAATCTATTTTAAATGAATTAATTTATAAATTGTGTGACTATTAAATGATTTCATGAAAAAGGGATATTTCTCTCAAAGAGTTTTACTGATCATTTTCAACTATGTCAACATCCTTTACAGGATATTATCTTGATTGAAGTTGATTTATTAAAATTCAATATTTCATATTTTATTGAATGATTTATGATATGTTTGACTCTGGATGGGATTTTTTTATACCATTCATGCTTTATGGTTAAATTATTAACATTTTGTATGCTATTTTTAATACGAATGATTATGTTATGTTTCACCCTTTTCATATGAGGAATGCATTGGACTTAGTAAGTGACTGGAGGGGCCTGCTATATCCCCTCGATGCATCGGTAGGTCTCATGAGATAAACTAGTGTCTTGGCATAAGGCCTTGAGAGAATATTTTTTAATGGTCTTGGAACATGTCCTTGACGTTGTAGTTATTATGTCCGGAATTATGAATTCCCTCATTATGAAATTAGTTATTACATGTGATTATTAGACTAGTAGAATATCTATGTACATGTTTATATGGTAATATTTGAATTATTTTTTACATATTATGTTAAATATTATGTTTTAAAAGTATTATTTTTTATATACATATTTTCTTAAAAGTTTATAGCTTCTGCTGAATTATTTACCCTTACTGAGCATCTGAGCTCACCCATTTCTTATGTTTTATTTTCCCAGGATGCCAAGAAGTGTATTATGATTGATATGTAGGGTTAAGTTAGGGGAATAATGGAATTATCAAAGGATTATTTATGTTGTGTTTTATGTTATAAAGTGTAATGTATCATTCATGTATGTAATTTGTTTTCCAAGACTACTAAATTGATCAGCCCTTCAAGACTTGATTCCTTGTAATCATTCCAATATATTAAAATAATGCACCCGCTCTGGGTAACTAGGGTTAGGGTGTTATAGTTGGTATCATAGGAAGTTTAGAAAAAAATTTAGAAATATATTTAGAGAAATTAGATTAGGGATCATAATCCTAAGATATACCTTAAGGATAAGTATAGAAGAACCCCTAGAATATTGGTAAAGTAGGGATTACATGGATATTCCAAGAAGTACATCCCTGTCTGGATACTACGCGTGGATGTGGTTCTGGAATAGATGTACCTTGGGGTGAAAACTCTGACAAGGTATTTCAAGTTTGACTCAAGGTATCCTGGTACATGACAATAGGCCTTACTGCTCACCTACTTTGACACTTCCAGGGGATATGCTTAGGATAATTCATATTTTCTTTAAAAACCATTATGTAGGATTTATGAGTAAATATGTCCTCAAAGGAACCATATTTATGATTCTGGATTATATATAAATAAATTGATCAATTTATGTTAAGTATTTTACTAGTTTTTAATTATTAATTATGATTCATAACCTAATATAGTGTATGACATTTTTTAGAAATGGTACCCAGTGGAAGAAATGGAAATCGTATCAATGCACATAATCCATGTAGGGATTTCCCTCCTATGAAAGATAATGATAGTGGATCTGGTGAAAAAACTGGTACTGAAAAAATTATAAACATATTGGGATAACTGACTCAGGTTATAAATAAAAAAATTACCCTTATGGAGCAGCCTGATCCATAATGCGGAGGATCAATGTTAGACCGCTTCATGAGACAACAACCTCCAACATTCAATGGGTCGACAAATCCTTTTGTAAATGAGAAGTAGATAAGTTCCTTATAGAAAATATTTCTTACTTTGGGAAGTAATGAGTGGAAAAAGGTTGTCATGGTAGTTTATCATCTCTTAGGAGATGAGGATCAATGGTGGTCATTAATTAAAAAAATAAAGGAGGATGAAGAAGTGGAAAATATGGAATGGAGGGAGTTTAAAGAAATTTTTCTGGAGAAATACTTTCCTTGTGAATAATGAGATGATATGGAAAGACAATTTCTAAGCCTAAGGCAAAAGGTGGATAATAATGTTGCAAAGTATGAGGCTAACTTCACGAGGTTATCATGGCACACTATAGACTACATACATAACCCAAGAAGTAAGATTTATCGATTTTTTTGTGGGTTAAAACCTTTCCTCGGATGGGCCTTGGTCTCAAAATCATTCTCATCATACAAAGATATAGTCTCATGTGTTAGCAAGATAGAAAAGTAATTCTCTAAGTCTTATAAAATTAAAGTAAATCAAGAGAAGAAGAGAATGGTGGAGAAAGAGACAGATAAAAGGGAAAAAGGGAAAGAAGAATTTTACCTTACATGATAAATGTGTGAATAAACACCCAGGTATTTTCATAAAAGGAATTAGAGTTTGTTAAAAATGTGGAGAAAAAGGCCACCAAGCTCTTTATTGCAAGGGGAAGGAAGAGGATGTCAATTTTCAATGCTAAAATTTAAAATAAATAGAAAATTATGCAAATTATTTCCCAAAGCTTCATGGAAATATAGCTTAGAAAAAGCAAATAGATCAAGGTAAATCTCATGATGTTACTACAGTCGAAGTGGAATAATTAATGTATTTGTGTTTTTGGATTCAAGAATTATATTCTAGTTATAATAAGAATGTGATATATATATGTATGGAACTGCATTACCTTTTGTTTTTATTAATGTTTTAATATGACGAAGGTAATCATATTTTTACTTTGTGACAATAAGAGCAACATTATGTTTTTCTTGGGAATCAAATGTTACAATTGATTTTAGAAATTCAGAGACCTTTTAGAGAGAAATTAGACAGAAGTATTTTGGATAACTCTAATGGATGGTATGGATTAATTTGAACTTTTTATAGTATTGTTTAAGGTTAAAACATTTCTTAAGATTATTTTTGGAAGGTTATAATACTATAGTTTTATAAAAAGGACAACTAGTAGGTCGGGCGATAACCCGTCGCGTTGGACAAAGATTCGGTAATCAAACCCATAACCAAAGTGCGACAAGGCTTTATCACCTACTACTGGCCTACAGGAAGTCCCTGGTTATTATAAAATAGTTTTCTATACTTAAATGGTATATGTTTATATTTGTAACCTTATATTATTGAGATAAATAGAATATTTTTGAGTTTTATCTTTTGAAGAGAAAAATGAGTTTGTGATAGTAATTAGTTAAAGGATGAAATTATACCTTTAAATTAAGTATGGTTACTTGTGTTCTTAGTCTATCAATTAAATTAATTATACAAAACTAGTAAAAGGATCATAAAACCAAAAATGTTTTCCTAGTACTTTCTTTTACGATGAATCAAATTGTCCCTTCGATGATTGTAGATTTATAGCTTTCTGGTTGTTAACTCTTATAATAATATTCTCTATCATTCTGAATTAGAACTTGATGGTTTTTTATCTCTTCCATATCCATGTTTTCCTACATGGAACCCTAGTATGTGTTTTTTCTAGTAACATTCATACTTAACTTTATTTTAAAATAGAGGCCTCATTAATTCATTTTTTGATGTGGGATTTTAACTAAAATATTTTGAAATTTCAAACCCCTAGTTTTCAATCCTGAGTTTAAATTGTGAGGATGCAATTTATTAAAGGGTGTATAATATAACACCCAAATCTTCCATGGTATGCTTCCTTTTTAAATAATTCAACAGCATATGGTGTACACAACACCGAGTTCAAGCGCACCATGACTTACCAAACTAGCCGTTTAAAAGCGGTTATGAATAGTATTAACCATATTTTTAATTTTATATTTCCCATATAATTTTAAAATTAATATTTTTTTGTTTATTAGACATAATATAAGTACAAATTCAATTTTTCAGATAAAAGAAGTATTTATAAAAAAATGCAGTTTTTTTTCGCATTTTAATGGTGAACCCTTTTTAAATCCTATATTTTACACTTTTATATATTAAATTTGATTAAAATAAATTTTTATTTATAAGTGGGACAAAAAAATTTAGTTTGGGTAAATTTTTGGTACTTTTCTGATAACTTTCATATTTTGATAAAGAGTGAAAAATACTAAATTTTAATTGAAAACAACTTTTTTAATAGAAACAATTTATAGTGTTAAATTATAAATATGAGTGGTTATAAAGTATAATTAAATTATATTTTTCTCATTTAATATAATTTAGGCCATTATAAGTATTTTTACTTTTAAATTGGACATAAACACATATCAATCTTTTGATAGTTTTTACTTCTTAAAAACCAGCTTTCTAGTTTTGACAATGGGAATTAATTTTAAATTAATTTCTGCCAACTCTATGTTTTTAATTTGAAAAAATAGATTCCATATTTGGAATCATAAGGTCCAAATTGTGTAAATAGGTACCTTTTATTTTTTGACATTATGAATAGTAACTTCAGTAATTATTTTATTTACCATGGTTAAAGAGTAAATCTGGTAAATAAGGGTAAAAATGTAATATTACAATATTATTAAACTAGCCTAACACATGTAATAATACTATTTTATGAGATATGTATGAACATGGGATTCATTGGGTCTATTTTGGGACCCCATTGAGCCACTTGGGTGTGAAAATGAAATTTTATAAGAATTAATTTAAAGTATAGAAAAATATAACATAAACATGTATCTTTCACTAAAACAATTTTTATATGGGGTTATATAATTGATATTTTCGACTATAAATAGTAATTATAAATATAAAAATATTTCCTAAATCATTATATTTTATTTATAAATTTTAGACATTAGATAAATATATTTATTTATGAAAAAATGATGATACATTGATTACCTTATTAATGAATTATTCAAATAAATAAATTTGTAAACATTAAAATAGATGTAATTTGAACATTTTGATGCCATCCACGCATTTTATGAATGACATTAACATATTAGGGATCATCTAATTAATTTTTTTCAAAGTAATAAAGCTTTTATGATTTTAACAAAAATAAAATACTAAATAGTGTCAAAATTGACACAAATAAGTTTTAAAAACAAATACTATGTTATTAAATGATATAAAAATCATAAAAATCTAAAGTTCATAAAAATAAATTTTTTAGTGATAAAAATGTCATATATGATCCACTTAATGTTCTATTTTCATTTTATAGTAAAGATATTAACCATGTACAAGAGGACATGGTAAGAGATAACTTATTTTACAAAGGGTTAAATCTAAAAGATCATATTAATTTTATGACCTAAACATGTATAAAACATATTGTTTGAGAGTATTTAAACCGATAATAATATTAAAATATAAATAAATCAATTTTTAGTTATTAGAAAACGAAAATATTTTTATAATAAATTAATATTTCAAGATTTTTCCTAAAGTGCGCCTCACCTCTCATATAAATGGGCACCTCCATTTCTCTTTAACTCACACCTATAAAGCCTTTTGGTTCAGCCAAACCATATCCATTTCTCCTCCCAAACTCCCTAATTTCTTACTAGAGGCCTAAATTTGGGTAGATAGCCATCCTAAGGATCCCTTTTGTTCAAATTAAAAGGAAATACCAGAAGAAGAGGTAATCGTTTTATCCCTTCTTTCAAGGTTCATTTCTTCTTCTACTTCCTCTTACTAAGTTGTTACCATACTAAAATAATAAATCCATAATATAATATATGATTAGATTTTTTTAAGATTATGGGACAACCATATTCCTCTTTTTAACAATCCTATGAAAAATAAAACCACCATGCGTGCGTACGTACGGCTTACCATCTCCACGCCATGGTGTAAATTGTTTTTCATGTACAACTTATTTCTATGGGTATACAGATGAATATAATGGAAGTAAAGAATACATATAACATTATATTTCTTCATTAAAATTCATATTCCATCCAATTCTATACCATTTTACCATTAAGGAAATGATATCGTCGCTCGTACGTACGTACGACCTACCGTCTCCACAACTCGATGAGATTCATTCTCCACTTTAACCATCCAAGAATAATTATAAAAAATATATTATTCATAATTATGAAATATATGACCTAATAAGTCCACTATAAATATATATATATATATATAAATGTATATATATGTCATTCAATTACTTCCATTCAATACAATAAGAAAACAGAAACAACGTTCATGCGTACGTACGACCTACTGTCTCCATGAATGATGTATTACATTTTATATACCTATCTATTATATATATTTATATTATAAATATATATGATATATAAATCATATTATACATTCTATAAGTAATTAAATTATGATCTAATTAATATTATGAAGAATAACAATTCAAAACTCTTATGATAAACAAAGCGATATTACCTAAAATGTTGCATTAACTTGGAATTGTTAATGAATGGGTAATATAAAGTCATAAAAGAATAATATATGATATCATAAATATTATTATTATTCTTATATAAGTTAATAATATTTTTAAAAAGATTATACATGAGTTTCGGACACGTACAAAGTGTATCAGATCAAAGGTAATGGTTAATTCCTCAATCTCATTATAATACGAGATTGTTTATGCGTAAGTATTTATTGGGACATATTTATCATCCATGTACATGTTTCATAAAAATGTTTTCAAAAGAAATCTTTTAGGGTTTTACAGAAGGTTATATTTAACTATATCATCATTTTAAATGTTTTAAATATTTATTTTTCTAAATCTATTTAATTAATGCCCATGTTTTCAAAATGATTTTCAGAATTTATTTATATGGACATTATTTTTTTAAAATGTTAATTACTTTAAAAAGTTTCAAAGTGGTATGGAAAAATTTAATTCAAAAATATATTTTAAATGAATTCTTTTATAAATTGTGTGACTTTTAAATGATTTCATAAAAAAGGGATATTTCTCTCAATGAGTTTTACTTATCGTTTTCAACTATGTCAACATCATTTACTGGATATTATTCTTGATTAAGGTTGATTTATTACAATACAATCTTCCATATTGTATTGAATGAGTTATGATATGTTTGACTGTGGATGGAATATTTTTATACCATTCATGGTTTATGGTTAAAGTATTAAAATTTCGTATGATAGTTTTAATATGAATGTTTATGTTATGTTTCACCCTTTTCATATGAGGAATGTATTGGACTTAGTAAGTGATGGGAGGAGCCCTCTATATACCCTAGATGCATTGGTAGGTCTCATGAGACAAACTAGTGTCTTGGCACAAGGCCTTTACAGAATACTTGTGAATGGTCTTGGCAAAAGACCTTGACGTAGTAGTTATTATGTCTGGTATTATGCATTCCCTCATTATGAAATTATTATTACATGTGATTATTAAACTAGTAGAATATCCATGTTCATGTTTATATGGTAATTTTTGAATTATTTTTTCTATATTATGTTCAAGATTAAAGGCTTCTGTTTTTATCATATATATTTCCTTAAAATTTTATAGCTTTTTCTGAATTATTTACCCTTACTGAGCATCTGATCTCACCCCTTTATTATATTTTATTTTCCCAAGAATACAAGAAGTGTATTATTATTGATATGAAGGGTTAAGCTAGAGTAATAATGGAATTATTACAGGATTATTTATGCTGTATTTTATGTTATAAAGTGTAATGTATCATTAATGTATGTAATCTATTTTACAATACTACTAAACTGATCGGTCCTTAACGACTTGATTCCTTGTAATCATTCCAATGTATTAAAATAATGCACCGACTCTAGGTAACTAGGGTCGGGGTGTTACATGAAGATCTTTTTGTGAAATTCACGTTTGGTTTTTTGAAATGTTATTCATGTTATGAATTGGGTTTTTAATCGGTTATGGTTTTCAATGAGTGAAAAAATGATTTAAATGGGAATTTAGATTTTAAGTGAGGCGTTGGCCTCAAATTATTTTAAAAAGGGGTTTTGGGTTAATTTCAAATTCTGATTTGAAATGTGTGTGTGATTTTACCTTATGAAAATTCCATGGTGGTTTTGTGAAATGTATTGATGAAAATGGATTAGAGTTGGCATTTATTTGGTTTTCAAAGAATAGGTACCATGTGTAAGGGTGAATTTGAAATTTTTTAAATATGTGGGTGATTTCAAATATTTTCAAAAGTATGTTTAGAAAGTAGTTTTATTAAATGTGAAAAGTTCTTGGAATTCCCATAATTGTGTTGATGTTAAAGGTATGGTTGGCACTTTAGTTTTAAAATTAAAATGTGTAAGGCACCCCTTGATTGACCCTTACTTTTTTTTACCCCTTGTGTGTGTTTTATTAATCACTATGTGATGCTTATTATCCTATTGTGTGAGAATGTGATTGTTATTCCTTGAATTTTTTTTATATATGGGAATTTCCATCATTGGGTGTTAGGGGTGAGGGTATTTATGTCTATTACTTGTTCATTGGACTTGGATCATTTTTTCATACACCTCACTTCCTTTATTAGTTATGGGATGTCAAGTACTAAGTGTAAGGTCTATCTTATTTTCTCTAGTTGGTTCACACACCCCTATTTTACCACTATTCATGCTAGGAACAAGGGATAGGTGGGTTGTTTTATCACAACTATGCTTATGTGTGCTAGTGGGATGAAAATTTGGACTTCAGTACATATTGATAATTGGTTCAGGCTGTTATACCCTTATATAGTTAGATGCTTGTAAAGTTTGGAATCCTTAGTTATAGATCATGACACATTAGATTAATTGGTTGGGTATTTATTTATGGGAGTTTTATCCAGTTCTTGATTGAATCATTTCCCCTACTTCCATAAATATGGAACCTATTATTGTATTTTTTATATTACACTTTCATATGATTATGATATATGGTTATTGATTCATTGTGATTAACCTGTGTGTATTGGGTTTTTTCCTTTGAAAATGAGTTTTTAAAGTTGTTTTTGTGGAAACCTATTTTGAAATCAAAGAAACTTGTGTGGGTTCTTTAAATAGATTTTAAAATGGGTTTTTAGATTTAAAGAGGTATTTGGATGGTAAATTCTTTGTAAAATGGTATCCATTTCATTTAAATAAAATAAATGGGTTGTTTTGAAAAATGGGAATGAGTGTGTGTAGATTTGAAATGGATTAGGCAGGTGGTTTTATTATCAAATCATTGTTTTCAGTTTTGGACAACTAAGAGAAATGATTCAAAAAGTGATTATGGAATTGTTTGATTCTCTTTGTGATGTATATAATTTGTGAAATATTACATTCTAGTTTATTTTCAAACTAGTATTGATGAATTTAATTATGTCACATATTTTATAGTTTTAGCAGGTTATGGTGGCCTACTAGGTTTCTTAGGTCATGTCTATATATTTCAGGTCCTAGGTTGTCGATTAGATACTTTCTTGTTTATTGTACTTGACATGGGGGTGATTTGGATAGTGGTGAGAAACCATAGGTTGCATGGTGTTGGTTTGGGATCAACTCGAGTTAGTTTGTAGATGATTTCTTTTTTAGCCTTATATCAGTTGTGATTTTTAGTATCCTTTATTTATGGATATTTCTTATATATATTCAAATGGGTTAGATCTGTGTGGTTTGTTATAACCTGTTTGGAATTATTATTTATTTTGGATCTTATATTTTATTTATTCCACTATAATTATATCTTATTTGGGGGAAATAATTCCTAAGGGGATTCATGTGATGCCCATGAGCTTATTTCCAGCTTTTGGGGATCATGAATTCCCTTCAAGCCTTATTATGGGATGGGTTAGGTTCTAGTCAATGGAATCCCAAGCCTATTTGTGAGACCTTTAATCTACCAATTTCACTAAAGTCTCATAGACTTTGTTCCATTTCACATTATATTGTCTCATATACAATAACTTATGAAATCATATCCAAAACACCATTAGGATATATTCCAAAATACTTTTGTAAATCTATTACCAACTTCACCTTATATCACATCATATGAAATACATTAGGAATACACTTACAAAACTAATTTTGTATGATCACTAAAACACTTTTGAAGTATCTCCCTAGGTAAAAATAAGTCCCCATTCAGTCAACCAAGATGTGAGACCCCATGAGTATTTATAGATTCAACAACAAATATGAATTCCAAAACTCATAAATGTATTTAATGAGAGGCCTATATCAAAGAATCAATGATACTCAAGATAAAAAAGTATCTGGTGTGATATCCATCAAACACATGTATCACTATACCTGTATCCATCAAATAGATCATATGCAAGAATGAATTTTTATATGACCCCTTTTTCTAATACAGTGAGTAACCATGAGACACAAAGAATAAAAAAACCATATATTCTTCTCATATATTCTTGATTCTATGAGTATAGATTGACTAAGTCAATGGATAAATCACATGTCATTCACCTATATAGATGATCACAACAAACAACCCTCACCTAAATAGATAATCACATCATATGTGTTATATAGGCATGACCATAAACTTCCTCAATCAATATTAATCAAGAGACCAGATAACATACTCATTATACAAGAGGATAAATTCCATCTTAGTTAAACTCCAACTAATGACATGATCAATAATATACCCAACCACAGCTTGATTGTCTAAGCCTCAAAGCTTATATAAGAAATACATCAAAGTATGAAGGTTATCATGTAGGGTATACTTCTAACCTCAGGTATTGGAGTCTCAAAATAATAACCATACACCCCTATTATACCAAATACATGGTGTATAACACTCAATGTGGTATACTTTTGGGGCCATCTATCATAAAAACCCTATTTTATGACTCATGATCATATTACACATTTTGATTAAAGAATCTTACCCACACTAACCTTAATATTTCATCACAACCTATAAAAATCCATGATGAACATCATTTAGGAAAAATCATAGTCTTAATTTGAGAGGTCAATTATCATTTCACTTTATGATACACACACACATTTTAATCCAATGTGAAATAATGATAAAGTGGATATTATATTTTGTATAACATGACATATTTTATATTCTTAAACTTCTTTAATAATACTTAAAAAAACCATACATAATTTCTTGTCCAATATATCACTTATTAAATAATACTAGATTAACCTTATGTTTGCTGTACTTTTTTGGGTTTTGATGAAATCATCACATCTCTGTGTAATTATTGCCACATATCAATGTGACTATCTGATAGAATCCTCCCACTAAAATATTCTAGTGAGTAACATCTATGATGAAAGCTAGTTTGAATATTTTTAAGACTTAGGAATCATATTCTTAATTTTTAAATCCTTGAAAAAAGTATTTAAACTCCTTAACTTCACAATATTAAATGTTATGATGTTAATAAATCTTGTTATCTAGTTATAACTATTTATAAATTCATCATCATCATCACCATCATTCATATAACCCTTCCTAAAAAACTTTTTCCTTTAAATATTTTGGTAACTAATTTAATTATATAAATTAATCCTTAATCAACATACCTTAAACATTTTAGGATATCAAGAGATCAAAATAATATTTTATTTGTTAACTTTGAACCACTTAAAGTATAAACATACCACTAATAACCTCTTATAAACTATATTATCTTCAAAATATCATGTTAATATAAACAAACTACTTTTTGTTAGAAAATAAAAATTATTTCCTTTTGATAGGAATATTTAAAAAACAAATGATCATTTATATATAATATACAGTATTCTACATCTTTCGACTATTTCCTTGAAAATGAGGTTATTCATTAAAAAATTCCACTGATGGATGGTGGAATCTAAATTTCTCATATTTCAACAAATATCAAGTTAAACTCCTTTATATTGGAAAAATTATTTTATCCTTTTCAAACATGTTATAGAATTTGATGAATCTTAAACCATGTGAATTTAATATATTATCTCATATTGTTTATAACAAAACTTTTTTTTTTAATTTTTGTTATTATAACATAATTTGAATAATATAACCATTCATATAATTTATATAGAACCATCAATTATTAATAAATTCTTCTGCACCCATTCCATGATTCGACTACCCTTTTCTTCATCAATCAAATAAAAACTACTAGCTCTTTCAATTATTTACTTGATTTTGAACACCAATATACTTACAATATTTTTAAAATATAAATTTGATATCATAAACCCTTTAAAAATAATTAATTGATTTAAATAACATAGAAACCTAACATAAACATTCCATAGAGTTTCTTAAACCCCTTTAAGTATCTCATACAATTCCATCTTATAGAATCATTACCCTCCCTTCCTGATTTTTCCTATAGGTTTCAATAAACTTGACCTACTATGAAGAAAATTTTTTATACCCCACAAATAACTTTTATTCTTCTATTTTAAAGTTTTATGCACATATATGTTTGATACAACACCATAAATTAGACACCACTTGTCCTAGTTAATCTATTATAAACAATTTGATAAAATAGTATAAACATTTCTTGAACTCATTAACATTTTCAAGAAATTTCCAATGATGATTGAAGAATGGATTTCTTATCCATAAAAAACCTTAATTAAACCTAGATTTAATCAAAATATGCTTATCATAATCATCTAGATTCACCTATTGAATGACTTTAACAATTTTTTATCCAAAAATATGTTTTACTAAAACATATATTTTTATTTATTAAAAACTATTCCTAAGTTTTGTACTCATATAATAAGTTTATTACATTAAGATAATCCTTTTTTCTATCAACCTCAAAGTTAAGTTTTATAATGATGATGATATTATCTATAAAAAAATCTTTTAACAGGCGATTATCATGTTTTAAAAACATTTAATAAGGAATTTAATTAAACAAGCTCCCACTAATATAATGTATTATTTTAAACACAATGTATCTATTAGTGGGATAAGATTTATATTCCACCAAGAAATGAGAACTCTTTGGTGTTCCTACCACCACCTATTTATTTAGGTAGGGAATCATCCCAATCTTATCATATATAAGTCTTGGATGGTCGATCAGATAAATCTTTATCAAAAAAAAAACAAATTAAGTTAACACCATTATAATGACATAATAAATGTTAGGGTTTCCTAGATAAATTTAACCCAAAGATCTCATTGGTATTTGGTTACTTACTATTAGGGTTATGAATTTCCACTATGCCTTACATAATAGAATCCATGTACAACTTTCTTTAGTAGAATATAACTGGTTGAATGATTGAGGTCTTTACATGTGTTTTATTTGGAATAAATTTAACACTTATTATTTTAAAGGGGATCTAATCTCACCATCTTATCACAGGTTCTTCCCTAATATATGTATACTTATAATGATTTAGTTTTTAATACTATTCTACAAAATCAATATGTTTAAAACATATTTATGTTAAACTCTTTATACTAATCATATCTTGTGTTACTAACTCAAATTAAAATACAACTATATTTAGACATATCCAAATTAATCCCATACATAAGATATATGAAACCATTTCATATAAAGGCTTAGAATAATATGAAATAAATAATCCCAATAAGATTAATCTTAGAGAAATAGATTAAATTTCATCAAAATTATAACACTTAACATGTATAAATCATAATTAACTTCCCAATTCAATCTCATAACACAATATAAGCCAATTTTAAGGTATAAGGAAATTGAATCAATTATAAAAACTAGCTTATAAATCCTTAGATGCATGTATGATAATTATAATTAGTTTAACAACTTAAAATAAATCATGCATAAATTTATAATATAAAAAATTTATATCACTACTAGAATACATGGCTATATCCATGGGTTTTTTCAAAATTGTGGCTATATGTCACCCTTATACCCATGGTTTTCTAAAAACCATGGGTATAGGGTTTGGTTCGAAACCTATAGCCATGGTTTTGGTAAACCATGGAAATAGGTTTTGATGGGGGGAAAATTTCAACAAGTAGGCCATGGAAAAATATATACCCAAATTTTTTGGAGAACCATGGGTATAGGTCACTTCTATACCCATTGTTTTGCAAAAAACATGGGTATAGGGTTTGGTTCAAAACCTATAACCATAGTTCATTGACACTATGGCTATAGATCAAAACCTATACCCATGATTCTATAAAAAATGTGGTTATAGGTCTTAGTTCAGAACCTATACCCACACTTTATTGAAATTGTGGGTATAAATCAAAACCTATACCCACAATTCTCAAAAAATAATTGGTATATGTCACCATTATAGACACAATTTTGGTCAAAAATGGTTATAACTTTCCTGCATAAGCATAGAAAAATATTTCCATGGGAAAACCTATTTCCAGAGTTTTAAAAAATATATATAAGTAAATATATATTCATATATTAATAATAATATTTGGTGAAGTGTTTAGGCACTTGGATTGCATAAAGATGGTACAAGGTTCAAATCTGGTGGCATGCATTTTTTTTAAATCATATAGCCATGGTTTCAGAACTGTGGCTATAGGTTTATTGACTCAGTGGACTATTGCCATGATTTAAAAATATGTAAATAGACATATTTCTATGGTGACCACTATGGTAATATTTTTATAGCCACATTTTACAACTGTGGTAGTAGCCCTATTTCCCATACACCTATTTCCACAATTCATAACCATGACAATAGAATTTTCAAACTGTAGATATAACTTAGAGTTATACTGATGAATTAAGCACCTACGGTTCTATGAACCTTGGGTATATACTATACCCATGGTTTCAAACTGTGGGTATAGGGTAAGTTTCTAGTAGTGTATCTATGAATAGAACCTAGAATAAACTAAATAAATTAACTATTCATATATTTAAACAAGAGATAAACTATCTATAAAAAAATCACAAATAAAACTAATTATAAAAAACTTATAATTTAGCAATATATTATGAAAATTCCATATTTTAAAAAATATAAACATTTTATTTTTAATTCTAATATGAATACCTTTATATTATTCTTTATATATCATTTAATTTAAATATATTATATTAAATGAAATATAAACATTTTATATCCCAAGGCTATTATATAAACCATTTACACAGTCTAAATATTTAATATTTAATATCATTTAAACCTTAATCATGTAAATTATCAAAAGTACTTTTGACATGGTTTAAATTAATTCCTTAAATAAGGCATTTTAATTTGAACAATTAAAATTAATAATTATGAACAACTCATAATTCAAATATAAATTGTTTTACATTTTGTCCTTAGATTATAATTTACAAACCCTTTATAAAATAAACTTATAATCTCCATATAAAAATTTTATATCTAAACTATAAGTCATTCTATATAATTTGAAATTGTATTTAATATCAACATTTGATAATATTGATATTTATTTATTAAATGTTTCAAAAACATTTAATAATTAATTATAATCAATTAAAAATTAATTAATTTATAAATACTTTATATTTAAATAAATATCCCAAAAATAAACTTTAATATTATTTATAAACATTTTATAAACCATTTAATTAAATTTATAAATTTAAATATTGAAAAATAATTTTTTTATATCGTATGCTATGATATATCAAGATTTATAACTGTGTTATGCTGTATTTGACTAGAGATACTGATTCTATATATCATTCATTATGATAAATAATACAAAACCTGTGTTAGATATATAAGTGATGTGTAATAATAACTCATGTATCTTGATTATAACATTTTATGATAGGGATCACATAAGATTAAAAACAGAGTGTGGTTGTAAAATCCTGACCCGAACCACCGGGTCCAAGATGAATGCTACGTGGTCTCATGAGTGCCTCCACATACGCAAGAGTCTTCTAACTAAGAACGAGGATTTGAGTCCATTAGTGGGGATACTATACCCTCAATATGATTTTATAGGATCAATAATCAATAATAACCAATATAATAAATAATTAGAGTAAACATGCAGAAAGGTAAATATGACATACATGTCATACAAATAAAGAAACTCCCAAAGTGGAAAGCATAACCAATGTAAATAAAGATGATAAAAAAACCAATGATAAACTACATGTCCTTCTAATGTCTATCATATCCCACCACCATCTCCACAATCCTCATCCCAATAGTCCTCCATAGGGCATTTCCCTTCATCGGATCCCCCATAAAATCTACAAGCACACTGAAATGCCAGAGTAGGGTGTGAGTACAAGACTCAGCAGGACACCACCAATGTGTCCTTAACCCGATGTGCTCAAGTATACAAGTTTATTCCATAATAATAATAAATTTGTAATAATAATAGAAACACATAATCCAAAACTGAGTATTTGTGCACTAACCAAGCTGCTACAAACCCTCGACCATACATGCTTTGGCTCCATACTAGAAAAAATTGGAATAATCATGGAAATGTCTCAATGTTAGACCTAGCCTCAAGTTTCTAAATAGCCATACATGTCCTTGTATTCTAGGTCAAAATACACTAGGCCATTATGCCCCAATGTTATCTCCAGGTCAGGTCACACAGGCCATCATGCCCCACTATTACCACATAGGTCTGATCACTCAAGATCATCATGCCCCACGGTCATCACATATGGGTTTGATCACACATGATCATCATGACCTTTCATCTATCTCAATATTGTCATAAAGTCACATTAAATTAATGAACACACTCCCCCTCTTGGGATATCGATCCACGATAGGTCCACCTATCTTATAGGTACCATGAACAATCAACAACAACACGTCATATACTCGAAATATATCAAGGAAATAATGACATCATATCAAGGCCACTTATCAAGGCACACATAAAAAGGAACAAATCATGAGAAAATATAGCATCATCATAAATACAACGTGAAAATAAAACATGAACCTGGAATCTATCTATCTCAACAATTCTCATGAAGCAAGGTCGTACAATGTCAAAAGCTACACACACACCCATAAGAAATCACAAGTCAAGCATGGATATCAAATATTCCAACACAAAAATCATATCATGTCACCATGTATAACAAGATCCCAAGAAGGTAAGGAACTTCCTACCTAAAAGTCTTCATTATAAATGGTAAGGATAAACCACCCAACATGGTTTGATACACCTCCCCGCAACCATATTATCGAAACATTGTCACTCAAGGTTCACCAAGGGTTCTTAAAACCAAAACCAAATATTTTATTTAAAAAATAAATAAAATATCACATGTGATGATACTTTATCTCTCCTAGATAATTTCATAATTATCATTTAGTTCAGCACATGCGCTCACAATATTCTCCCCAAGAATATTTATCTTTGATAATTTCTCATAAATTATCCTTTATAATTATCTTTTGAAATTTTATCCTAAATTATCCTTTTATAATTATCTCTTGATAATCTATTATAAATTATCATTTATAATTATATTTTTATAATTTAAATAAATTATGTTTTATAATTATATTTTGATAATTTATCCTAAATTATCTTTTTATAATTATATTTTGATAATTTATCCTAAATTATCTGTTTATAATTATCTTTTGATAATTTATATAAATTATCCATAATAATTATCTTTTGATAATTTATCCTAAATTATCCTTTTATAATTATATTATGATAGTTTATCCTAAATTATATTTTATAATTATATTTTGATAATTTATCCTTTGATAATTTTTATTTTATAAAAAATCATTTGATAATCAAGTGACTATCAATTAATAATTTTAATAATTATCCTTGATAATCGCACAATTATCATTATATAATTTAAATAATTATCCTTTTATAATCATTCAATTATCATTTGATAATTTTAATCATTATCCCTTGATAATCTCACAATTATTGTTTGATAATTATAATAATTATCCTTTGATAATACATGTAATTATTCTATGATAATTTCTATAATCTTTGATAATTACCTTATAATTATTCTTCAAAATTTATGTAAAATTTTCTTTGATTGTTTCATGAAATTATTCTTTGATAATTTTTTTGTAATTATTGCTTGATAATTCTTCATCATTATCCATTGATAATTCATTTTATGGAATATGAAAAATTTAAGAAAATACTTTTCAAAAAATACTTTTTGTATTAAAATAGAGAGGGAGTTTCTTAGACTAAAAAAAGGGAGGGTGAATAAATTGAGCACAATGGAAAAAATTCATAAGGCTATTAAGGTATGACTTTGTCTTTTTCATTAAACATGAAAATAAGATTGACTATTTATTTAATCGATGAATTGCAAATCTTAAAAAATATTTATAAATTCAATCCTTTGATAGATATAAATAAATAGTTTGATGTGACCTTAAAGTGGAAATGAAGATCAATGAATCCTAATGGTATCATGAGGATGAAGATAAGAAGAGAATATTGGAGTTTAATTATGGCAGTTCAACTCTTAAATCTCATAGAGGGAAGATGATTCAACTACCCCCATTCCATAGGTGTGGGAAGAAACACTTTTGAAACTACCTAAAACGAACAAGGAAATGTTTCAAGTGTGGAAAAAAGAAAATTAAGCTCAATAATTCCAAAGGGATATGAAGAATCCAATCAGCATGATAAATGAAAGGAAGGTTTTCACCAATCCTCCACCCATGGTACAATTTTTTAACTATAAAAAACATGGACACTATGGAAGTCAATGCACTAATCTAAGGGAAATTGAGGATAACCAATGATAATAACCTCTAAATACAGGGGAACAATGATGAGATTATTCTATCACTCTTTATCAGGTAGAATATAAAACACGAGTAGTGATAAGTACAGTTTTTATCCATTTAAGAATAAAATATATCCTATTTGGTTTTGGTTTTGTGAATTATTTCATATCATATAAGTTTATTAGAAATATTCAAACACCATCTCAAAAAATAGAGGTTGAGTTATTAGTGAAAATGTCAAGTGGTTAAATCAATGCATCTCAAGTATATAACTCTTCCTTAATTAAAATGTGTGGGAAGAATATAACAATAAATATTGTTATACTCCCTTTAATATAATCAAATGTTATACTAGGCATGAACTGATTATCCTTATATAGATCCAATTTCAAAAATTGGAAGAAGTCTATCAATTTCTATATCCCAAACCACCCTATGATTTTATACAAGTGCAAGGATAATGACAAGTCTCCTTTTATAACTACTTCTCAGGTATGAATATTATTTCCTTATGAGCAAACATATCTATCTTAAATTATAAAGATAAAGGAAATGATTATCTTGGAAGACATTCCAATTATAAGGGAATATATTAATATATTCATCAAAGAGTTTATTAGACTTAATCCTGATTGATAAGTTGAGTTCTCTATAAAAATTATACCCTAAGCTCTATCAATATTAAAGACTTCCTATAGAATGTCCCCCCATTGAATTTGAGGAATTAAAGAAGAAACTTCAACAGAATTTTAACAATGGGTTCATTTAACCTAGTATTTCTCCTTGGGGTGACTTATCCTATTTCTAAAAAATAAGGATTAGTAAATGTAATGAACCAAACTTTTATATATGAAAATTTCCTTTTGAATAAACATGTGTGTCATATTTAAAAATATTGTATAGTATAAAATACATGCACCACATAATAAAAACCAACAACACTTTATTATATTAATTTTAAAAATTATATTAAGAGAATAAATATGCCTAATAAAATTGAAAGTAGTACAACGAGGCAATAAAAAAAATTAGAATAATTTTTTTTATCATTTGGATCACCTAGAATTATTACACCCATGAAAAACATTGTAAATGTCAAGAACTAGCCCGAGCTGACCCGACTCGTCACCCAACCTAATTCAAAACACAACTTTAAGGTAATTATTGATCCCCACGGGCTGGTTCAAAGAAATAGGGTATCAAGTATACATAATTGTGAATTATTCCACCCTTAAATAAAGATAAACACATCCCATAATCCACATCGAAATATGACATGACCCATTTGTATGTCGAATACTCATGCATAAAGTAAATAAATAACCTCAATAAATAGGAATAAAAAATAGAGTATAAAAAACAAAAATAATAAAAAAATATCATATGATGACACCATAACATAAATTGAACATTAATAGATGAACAAAATCAAGATTAAAAGACAAACCAAAATAAAATATTTGCCAATATTGCTGATACATAAGAAACCTAATAAAATAAAACAAAATAAAATGGGTACTAGTTATCTCCAAGTGATATGTATTCACTCACTAAAATACAATCCATCCCTCACCAGAATAACTCGAGATTCAACAATAATGATATCAACCTAGGAAATTGAAATGAGACATGAGAACTACACACACACACATCATTGAGTATGTAGGGTGTGAGAAACATATGCCTAGTAGGATACTACCAAAGAGTTTGTGAAATTTATTTGAAAATAAATTTCATTAATTATAGTTTTATATATAATTATAAAATAACCTTTTCATAGGTAATATTAATAAAACAAGTAACATTCCATTCCCTTTTTCATAATAAATCACTTTATTCCTTTTTATAAAACTTGGGTAAAGCAAACCACTTAAACATTGATAATTTGAAACCATTCTTAAAATCCCACAACTAAATTTAAAACTAGTTATATCCTTTAAAATAAAATTTTAAAATCCATTTATAAAAAAATAAATTTAAAAGAATATACAAAACAAATAAAATAATGATATAGCTTAAGAAGACCCCAGATTATTGAATAAATAAAAGTGAACAAAATAATCACAATCAACCAATTGTTCCAAACATGTCAATCGAAATTGGGTATGCAATAAAGAAGTTTGGGGAACCCCCTATGTAATGTCATAAATAACACTAGGTATCATGGGAAACACACTAGGTTCCAAGGTGAGATAGTCCTAGACTTTACCAAAAAATAGCAAACTGACGACCCATGTTGCATCCCAACTGTAACACAAACCACCTGACTTAACCACACTAGCCTAATTATGGGAAACACTATACAAGGTTAAAATTAAAACTAAGGGACACTAGATAATGTTTAATCTATACTAGGGTAGTATAAATCTAGGACTCTCCCATAGCCTAGGGTTCCCATGAATGCAGCAATTGAAGGTGAGCAAACAATCGAGTCACAAAATCATTATTTACAAAATAACCATTTAAAATAAATATCATCTCACATACAATGAATAAAAAGAAAAATAGACTTTCTATAAAATCAATATCATGATAAAAATCAATTTACTCCTCATGGTCCACAATTCATAACAATCACAAATATGGGGATCAATTGAGGGCCACACTCATGTTAAGGAAAACTCATTTATAAAGATCCAAATAGGCTTTTCAAAAACTAACTTGGAATCTCAAATCATTTATACCATTTAAATTTTACCTTTAAAACTTCCTCTAAAACCAATACATTTAAAACCAAAGTTTGGAATAATTTGAAAAATTAACACTCTTTTCTCATTCAAATCACTTAAAAATACACAACACTATTTTACTTTCAATAATTCTTTTAAAACCACACTTTTACACATTCTATTACCTAAACAGGTTCAAAATAAATGGATAATAAAAAATCACTTGAAATAATTCATATATTTTTAAAAACAACTGGAATTCAAACTTAACTTGGTAAATTAGAAAAAAATATTTAAAAAAAATTTATGCCAAGTGAGTAAACATTTAAAACATTTATAAATTACACTATAGTTATCACAAAGAGATTTAATTTAATAAATAAAATCTTTAGAAAACATAAATAATTAAATTCAATGTAAATTGAAATAAGTTTAAAATAAAACCCACCTCAATACAAGTGGAAACCAATTCGAAACGAGTGGAATTTGATGGTGAAGTTCAACAAGTCGAACAATGAACTTTATATTACCTATCCAACCAAAAATCCTTGATTAGAACTGAATTGAATAATAAATTCATCCCACATGATGATTTGGGTTTTTGATAAAAATAAAATCAAAATTAAACAGAATAATGGAGAATAGGAGGATAGTAACAAAAGATAAAGAGGTATTTACTTGATAATGCTGATTAGAATTGAGGAGGAGAATCCAAGGACCAAAGGAAGAAGGAGGATACTCCAATGAGCTGTCCGTAGGTTGGAAAATTTGATGAGGGGGATAAATGGGTATAAAACATATTAAGATCATGTATTGAAAAAATATAAACTCACAAAAATTAAAAACCTAGGTATAACTACACCACAACATAAACTACACTTCACCACGGTAAGATACACCTCATCGAGGTAGCCCCATGAGCCTAACATTCCCTACCACCACAACTTGGTGCCTCCCATTTCATTGTTTCAGATAGAGGGAGACTCCTACAAACCATATAAATCCCCATAACATAGATCTCCCTGTGGTCCTATCAAAATTCCCACTTTGGATCCACCATGACATAATCACCTCACACTTTCCCATAGGGAAATCCGTTGGCCAAAAAGTACCACCAAAACACCCAAATCCTAGAGTGAACTCACTATTTCAAAACCCAAAGCTACACAATACCCATTTTGGTCCATGAACATGGTGTGGTGAGTCTATTCTATCTCCATAAATCTTAAAAAAACTAAAGGGACCCAAAAATATCCCAAATTTTAAAAGAAGAAAAATTTATATTAAATCAAATGAAACAATGAAATGTGGGTGTGATAGTAAAAAAGAATAAAAACATTAATAATGAAATCAAAATTTTGAAAATGAAGAATACATATCCTTAATAAATATTAAAGTGAACGACTAGTGAAGATAATATGATATATTTATATGATGTATAAAACCAATATAACTATTGGAATAGTAAAATTGATTGTTAAGAATAATAACCCAACCTTTGGGAATAATAACCTAAATATTAGAATAGCAAGATAACCAATAAAATAGTAAATTAATATTTAAATGATATTTACCATGAATTAATTAATTAATTATAAATATTATAATTATAAATTCAAAGAGAGTATAAGTGTATTTTTGGATAAAGTGTATTTTAACATATTTTGTAAAAAACCATAATTTTTTTGTCATTAATTACAATTAAATAAGATATAAAATTATTTTAATAAAATTAATTTCATTTTTGGAATAATCACACTAAAATTTATAAGTTTGAATTTTTGGAAATTTTCTGAAAAACTTTAATTTTTAGGTGAATAGTAGAAAAACTATTTTTATATAAACAATGTGTTTTAATTACACAATTCTTGATGTAATAATCACCTAATAAATTATATAATGGGTTTGTTGACAAAAAAATTTAAATAATTCATTTTAAAAAAAATTCCAATTCCAAACTAAAAAAATAATTTATAAAGTCTAAAAATGTAAAGTATTCTATTAAACAATATTTTTTCATTTGTCTTATTTACTTTTGTATAAAAAGATAAATTTAAAGTTAAAGTGGTTAAAAAATCATAAAAACATTCAATTTTTATTAAATATAATTCATAGTTTCAAATATATCACTATTACCAAATTGACTTTAGAAATAATAATTTATTCAATATTCTAACACAAAAATACCCATACCCTCAAGTATAAATATCCTCTCTCTCTTATCTTGGAAAACCACTTCCCATAGACTTTTAAAGTCCCAATATATTCTTAATTAAATTCTCTCAAGTATCATCATAACTTTATCATTGTTCTTGTGTCATACAACTCCATGCCTTCCGGACATTAAGGGCCATAGCAAAGGAACAACATCAAGGAGGTAATGTTTCTTCACTTTTTCCATTCATTTTCCTCTTTTATTATTCTATCCTTATATTAATTTCTAATAAAAACCTTATAAAATTAATTAAAAATATTATTAACATGATATTAATTATATTAATCTCTTATAAAAAAATTATTTACAATATATGGATATATTATATATCTCTCTCCCTCTCTTTTGACAATGTCCTCTTAAGGTTCGACTAACCACCTATGAAGATGTTTTTAACTCTTTACTTAACACCACCTTCATGGATGGTTAAAAAAATTATTTATAACATATAAATATGTAATTATATGTATTTTTAAGATATTGTAATTAATTTTAATAATGTATAAATGACATAGAATCAATATCATGAAATTAAAATAAGGTGGGATAATTTAAAGAAAACATGACATCAAACCATTTCACCATTAACAAAGAAAATTAAAAAAATAATTTAATAAAATAAAATAATTTTAATTAATAAATATTGAAAAAATTAATTTAATTCAATTATTGATTCATGTTTTAATAAACATAAGTTTATTATATAGGAGGAGTAAACATGTTGAAATAAAATCAGACCTATGGCGAGGGGAACTCTTAAACCCAACTCTTTCGTTTGGGTTATCCTCTTTTCCTATATATTTTCTAATGATTCATCTAAAATAACTTCTAAATATACTTATAATATTAATTTACTTTTCTTTTCTTAGGTATATTTATGGTTCTACTTTATGGATATTATTTTTATGCCACTTATAATGATATTTTAAAATGACTTTATTTTCTAGAACATCTCATTGATTCTTCTCAAGTTGTTTCCTCTTCTATCCATGAAACATGATCCATTTATTTCAATATTTAATGTCCAAAAACAATTTTCTTTTATTATTTTGATTTAATTTTTATTTATAGATATATAACTTACAACACCATTAATAAACCCATTATTTTATCATGAGTTTATTTCATTTTTATAATTGATATAAGTTTCTTTCCTATCTGGAATGCATGATTATAAGAATATAATGATTTAATGAATGGGCCTATAATTATATATACCATTGATAAATATGATATATCTCATGATATTATGTGTATTATTAGTGAAAATTAATCTAGCTTCATTCATATTTTATAAAATGATGATTTGTACACATATGTTATGTGTGAAGATGATGCTAGCTTTGTTCACAATTTATGTGTCAGATTTGACCAAAATGTTTTGATGTTTCATTATAATGAATATTCCACATTCCATGTATATTTAAAATTATTAAATCATGTTTATGATAATGATCATTTTCTTATGATATAATGCTGATTATGCTCACCCATATACCATGTTGATTCATGTATCTTGCTTGTTTCTTATTATTACTCTTCTTACTAGGGTTTTAGATCACCCTTTCCTTTATATATGTCCTTAGGTGATTAAATTTAATAAGGATAATATAAAATCTAATAGTAAGACAATTCTAAAGAAATTAAACAATGTTTAATGTTTTATGAAGGATTATGTTGTATGAACCTAATTTTCCAAAGATACCAAAGCTTTTGATTTTGGATTTTATTATTATTATGTTTTTATCTTTAAATTGATGTAATAATAATGTATAAAAGAGGTGGGTTTCTATAGTCAATGGACCTATGAATTAATTATCCCATGTTTAATAACATCATGAAAAAGAATAAATGTATCTGACCATGGATTGATGACTTGTTGAATAAATTACATGGGAATCAATACTTCTCATGTAGTGACCTGGCCACAGATATCTTGGAGTCAGTGTCTGATAATAATTAAATTGGAATGATTACCAAGAATCAAGCCCCGAAGGACTGATCAGTTTAATAGTATTGGTAAAATAGATATATAAATGAGTCTTTTATTAAAAATGAATAAACTAATTATAACATAATTTTGTTTCTTCTTTCTAAATAAATAACTTAGAGAATAACTCTAATAAATCTAGTAAATCCCTTAATATCTTTCATAGTGCACTTCTTAGATTCCTGGGTAAATAAAAATAATAAGGGTGAGATCAAATGCTCAGTCAGGTAAAAATATAGCAGAATAAATAAAGAATCAATGTGAATAGTCAATATGGAAAGTTAAATAAATGAACACACATTCCACGTAACCAATTAACTGGATGAAAGTGAATAAACAATATAGAAATGTAATAAATAGAAACACATGATATTAAATAACTAGATAAGGAAAAATAAATATAGAAAGGTAAGGAACTTAAACACATTCCTTCTAAATAAATAAAAATGAAATTTATCTATAGATATGTCAATGAAAAATCTCATGGATGAATAATAATTGAAACTAATATGAGGGAAATGCTTGATTATTGGATTCCATGTTTCCTAGGAATATGGTACCTTTACCATCAAGACCTTTCACACGACGGTTTAAAAAACACTGGGTAGAAACCCATCTAAGGTGGCTATCCAAATGACTCATCCCGTGAGACTACCGATGCATCTAGGGGATATATATAACCAAGCCTCACTCATGTTTTCCTAGTCGAAAAAATTTCTCATATATCAAATAATCTATTTAAAAATGTTCCTGATCAAATATCTGTATGGAGGAAGAGATACAGATTTATAAATATTTACCCAAACAATAAAATAAATTTTGAAGTAGTCACATTATATAAAATAGTATAAGTTTTAGGAAATAGTAATATCCATGATAAATTAAATGGATAATTAGGGGGAAATTTAATGTTTAATGATCATAAGAGATTGGATGTTTCAAGGGGAATAACAAATGATTCAAGGAAGTGAATGTAAATACTATCCTTTTCCAAATCAATAATAAACCATCCAGAGGAATAATAAGAACAAAATTGATGCAAAAAATCCCAAGTGGAGTAAAAATATAGGGTTGTTGTCGTTGATGAAATAAAATAATTACTTTAAAAAAATATTCTTAAAGAAAATATAATTTTCATTAAAAAAATTTTAAAAATATTTTTCTTTGAAAATAAGTTTTAAAAAACATTTTATTTAAAAATAAACCAATTAAATTTAAAAAATTAAGCTTCAAATAAATGATGGCAGATAAATTTTTACATGTCATACGGGGTAAAAAGAAACATTCCTTTTATAAGGTAAAAAAGGTTAGAAAAATTCCTTGTTCGGAAAGCGACAAGAAGATTCTTTTGAAAACATTGGTAAAAGAAAAAGGGTAAAAATGTATTTACCAAATCATTTTGAAAACATTTTTGAAAACATTTTAATAAAACATGGTTTTTAGAATAAAATAGTTTCTTCGACTAAAGAGAGAAATGAAGTCAGGTTTTCTTAAAAGAATTTTTAAAAAATTTTGAGTACTAAAGATTGGAAAAATGGTACTAATACTTAAGAATGGTCATGATTAACCAAATAATAATGAAATGGTTTATTTAAAAATGGTTATATAATTTCCTCTAATGGAAATACCATTAAAAGATCATTATAGTTATTATTGAGGAAAATAAACTTTAAACATTCCAAAGTGTCCCATACCACTTTGAAACATTTTAAATCATAAACCTCATGAAGTAATGATAATAGATGAAAGTATTATATAAAATTAAGATAAATTAATTCATGATATAATATATAAACATGGGTAGTATATACACCACACAAAATATGTATGTAGTGAACATGACATTTATCTCACAGATATAAAAAGTGAGATGAGAATACATTACCTTGAGTTTCCTTTTGGGTGAAAATAATTTAACATAATGTATAATAAAATTATGTTAATTTTATACTTTATTGAGAACCTTTTTGATGTTTATCATTAATTTTATTTCACTTATTACTATGTTGTATACATCTACTTAAACAATTAAGTTTACATTGGATGTTTTGACCAAATTCAGTTTATGTGTCGAAAAAAACTTTGGTCGGTCAACTATAGTCAAGGGGGTCATTATATAAAATATTCATAATAATAATCAGGAAATAATTATCATATTTATACATCAATTATACTTTTAAAATCAATCCTTAAATATGGTTATGAAAAATGAATCAACATTACGATCATGGAGACGGTAGGCCATACATATGCATGAGTAACGTTTCTATTTTTCAATTATTATTATGGAAAGAAGGTAAGTAAAACCATATATCTACATAATAATAATTATATAATAAATAAAATTTTATTTAATCATGTATACTTATACTTATAATTCTTGTTATGTAAAAGGAGTCACATCATGTTGAGGAGGTGGTAGTCTACACGTCCACGAATGATGTTATCACTTTTTAAGTGTGTGAAAGGGTAATAATGAAAATGATATATATATTATATTTATAGAAATTTAATTATGTCATTAATATCATATATATAAATTTTTATGTCACGTATTTTTAATTGAAACCATTTTTTATATGTTCCATGTTTAGTGTGAACGAATCACATCGATTCAAGGGGGCAGTAGTGCACAGTTCCTCAAATGATGTTATCATATTAACATAAAATGGAAAGTATTAATGGTATGTGTAATAAAAGTATTAAATAAGTATAAATAAATAATAAATATCATATATATCATATATAAATATATTTTCCATCGTAATGGCCACCATGAGAGTGGTAAGGGAAAAATGAATAATCATCATTTCGTGAGGCAGTAGTTCTCCATACACAGAAATAGTATGTTCGCTAACCATTAGAAAGATGCGTGTATAAGTGTAGGTAGAACCATTTACATAAAAACATCATTTTATATTTATGATATTGGGTTTTTTATATAATCATAAAATAAAAATATTTTAGGGGGTGGATAATGGAAATTAAACTAGAGAGATCGAGAGAAGACGTCACCTCTTAATCATGTAACCAATTTTGGTTTGAACCGAAAGGATTAATTGAAAGTATTTATGCTTAAAGGGAGGCTTAAAGGTATAGTGTATGTATTTTTGGAAGCTATATGTGCATATATTGGCCAAACCTCAGTGGTTTGATAAGTGTGAGGAATGGGGAGAGGCGATGACCTTTTGTTGGGAAGGAAAATGACTCACTTGGAATTTTTGGAAACAAGTTAAGGTGTAAACATGTTATTACCTAAAAAATTCATAACAAACCAACAAAAATAAATAATTTTTTAAAGACCTGTAAATTTCAAGGAAATTTTTTTTCTTAATTTTCTTTGGAATTTTAAAAGAACGCAGCTTTCGACGACACCTGATTCTGAGGCCCGGTGTGCCCGGAATAATTTTATGAAGTTTGGCTCGGGTACGTTCAGTGAACGAACGAGAAGATTTTTCTAAATTTTGAACCGGTGCTCGGAATCGAATTCCGAGGGCACCGATGGAATCGCAGCACCGATATTTTCTTAGAAACGCTTCTTCCAGAGTTGCATTTTCTCGGTTGTGGTTTTTAATTTTTGGGTTTTAAGTTAAGAAATAAAATAAAGTTGTGTGACAATTTTATTTTTATTTCACTTAAAGCCGCTTAAAGACCACTTCAAGCTGTTTAAGCTGAGTTGATGCGGATTGGGTTCTATCCAAAAATATCCTACCCTCTTGGTAGGATATTTGTGAGGTGGGGCCCACACGAGCCCCACCGTTTCTTTTCCCCTAAGTAACGCACCCGCAAAAACCCATTTTTATGAAAGTCAATTGACGCGTTTTATTAAATTCTTAACGCACCATTTAATTGGGTGGGTTTGTTTTTCGTTGAATTAATTCTATGAATTAATGGGTCGTTACTTATCTCTTTTTCATTTGTTGGCATGTTAATAAAATAAGACCAACGCTTTTTCTCCTGAAGTGTTGTTCGTTGAGAGGATTTCACAAACCTCAAGTTCTTCATCCTTCTTCGCGAAGAACGCGAAGAACGCGAAGAACACGAAGAACGCCAACCTTCGACGAAGGGCGACGAAGAACGCCGAGCCTTTGGAGATCGACGACGCAACGCCAAGTTCCGCGACACCGGCGATTCTTCTTCCGCAACGTTCTTTCACGACAATCCAACCCCGCGACAACCTTCGATCGATAGCGACAAGGTAGGGGGTTGCGCTCTTTTTTTTAAATTTACTTTGTTGATTAAAACAACAATATGGATTTAATTATTATTAATTAAATCTGTTGTTTCTTGGTCCTCAGAGTTCGTCGACGCAACGCCGGATACCGCGACGACGCGACGATCCCCTCCTTCCACGGAGATCAATTCCGCGAAGAACGCACGTGCGATGACTTGACGAGGTAGGGGTTTTATTGGGAATGGATTTACTCCGCGGATGTTTCCGTTCAAAACAAAGAACCCAGTTTCATAAGAACAATTTTAATTTATTAAAATTGTTTTTGATATGTTCTTCATGTGTTGAATTTTTCTTCCGACTGTTTTATCTAACGCGGAGGGTGCGGGCCAAACAAACACGGCCCGACAAACCTCCGCAGTTCTTCCTTGTTGTGCGGATTTGGCGGGCGACGAAAAAACGTGCCGCATAGGCAATTTAATTATCCCGCGGTGAAGAACGGAACCCGGGAGGAACAGCGGCGTAGACGGGAAGGAAAACGGACCACCAGAGAAACTCCGGTGGCCCGCAGAAGCCTCTGGCGGCGCCGGCGGCCGGAGGCGGCGGCGGCCAGTGGACCCGCGGCCGCGCGGGTCCGGCTCACACGAACGGGACGCGGAAAAATGCCACGTCCATTAATTCCAGCGCGGCCCCTCGAGGGCCGCGACACTTCCATCCCGCGGGGGCAGCGCCCCGCGGCTGCCACGCTCGGCCGCTCGGCCGAGCTGAGCCGGGCTAGCCCGACCGACCGGGTCGCACCGAACCAGGTCCAACCCGGACCCAGGTCGGGTCGTCTCGGTTCGGGCCGACCCAGGGGGGGTTGGGCCGGGTCGGTCTGGGCCCAGACCTCCCGTGTTCGGACCATTTTTGGTCTTTTGCCCGTAACTTGAGCTACGGGCCTCCGAATGATGCACCGTAATCGGAAACGCGATCCTTGGATCAAGACGGTCGTTTCTGTATATTGCACTAAGGGTTTCAGAATACTTTGGGTTCGGTTGGGTTGGTTCGTACACGAAACTAACCGGGCCCTCGGAGCGGAAACACTCATATCTTGAGCTTCGGACGTCCGATTGACGTGCTGTTGACTTTGTTGTTTTCCTCCAAGTGAGACGGATCTTTTGGCATACTCCACCCGAGGTTTGGACGCAGGTGGAGTACGGTCGGGTTGGTTTTGCCTTAGAAACAAACCGGGCCCCTGGGACGGAAAATCCAATAACTCTCAGACCGGGCATCCGATTGACGCGCCGTCTGCGACATTGAGTTCCTGTTGAAGATACAAAACTTTTGGATACATCAACTCTGGAACTTGTGTTAGTTGATGTATCAGCCTCTCGGCTCGTGGAGCGGACCCTCCCGAACGAGCTTGTTGTGTGCGGGAACCTTAGAGCTGGCTGCAACAGCTGCTGTGATGACGCCGACTATAGAGAGATCCTCAGTGGATTCGACAGCGACGATGATGGAAAAACAGTACGGGAATCCTCCGTGTTTTTGACAATAACTACTACGGTACATCTTGGGATACATCAACTCCGAACTACATGTCAGTTGATGCATCGATCTCTTAGCTCATGGAGTGGACCCTCCCGGAACGGGCATGCTGTGTGCGGAAACCCTGGAGCCGGTTGAGACTTGACGACTGCTGATCGAACGACTCGGTGTGTTACGGATATCCCGACAGAGGTGCGCTTGGTTGTAGAGGCAAAGGGGAGCGCTTGGTTGTAGCGGAAGACCCACAACAGAGGTGCACATGGTTGTAGCGGCACAGGGGAGCACTTGGTTGTAGCGGCAGACCCACGACAGAGGTGCGCTTGGTTGTAGAGGCATAGGGGAGCGCTTGGTTGTAGCGGCAGACCCACGACATAGGTGCGCTTGGTTTTAACGACATAGGGGAGCGCTTGGTTATAGCGGAAGACCCACGACGGAGGAGCGCTTGGTTGAAGTAGCAGGCCCACAGTACCCGATAGGTGGAGAACTACAACAGTCCATGGTAAGAGGGAAGCACTTGGTTGTAGCGGCATAACCACTGTACTTGATGGAGAAGGAGTTTCCCAATAGATTTGGGTTCAACTTCATGATCGATCCTGTGTGGGTAATTGCGAGGGTTAGTACCTACAGATCCTTTGTGGGTCCGACGGCTTAGATGAATCAGTGGATACATCTGATCATCTCTAACGTCATACGAAGAAGTACCTGTGTGAGCTGAATCTTGTGTTACTATCCTGTGTGGATTTACTGTTTACTTTCCTTTGTGGATTGTGTTCAGCTATCCTATGTGGATTACTTTTGCACTCCTTCGTGGATTGTGTTGTGCTATCCTGGGTGGGTTTACGTTTGCTTTCCTGTGTGGACTGGGTTGTGCTTGGGCTCAGATGTTGGAGCCGAACGGGAATTGATGACTTAGGTATATGTATGGGCATATACCTAAGCAGTGTCGGTTGTTACTTCGTGATTGCATCTTTCCCTTGTGGTTTATCCTTTTTGGATTTTGGGAGACCTTCGGGGGTCTCGGGGTCCCTACTGAGTAGCTTATACTCACCCCTGCACAGGCTATGCCCACACTTCGTTGTGTTGGTTGCAGACGATGGACAACACTGATCTTGGTGGAGGCCTGTGGAGCAGGACGATACCTGGAGGTGGACCACTGGGCGAGACGTACTCGGAGCAGACGGCTGGACCGAGGAGCTGTGGAGGCTATCTGTGCTCACCCTTCACGTGGGACTTCCAGAGGACGGCTCGTCACTGCGGCTTTTCTTTTCAGTTGCTGTTTTTCCCATCAGTTGTACTTTACATTTGGGCTTGTATTTCCGGCCCCTTTTACTTTCAGCATAACTTGTTTCAGTTTTTACTTAGTGTTTACTTTTCCACTTGTTTACTATGTGGTGCTTGTTTACTTTACAAAGGCAATGCCTTCCCTGATTATCGGGATTTACGCCTTGGTGCTAGTCGCCAGCCCCTGGCCTATGGAAGGTGGGCTTGGGGTAGTCACGGCACGGGACCCGAGGGCGGGTCGTGTCAAATTGGTATCAGAGGAGTTCGGTTCTACCGCAGACTCGGATCTTTCTTCTATGTGAAGCAATAGTGTTTAGCGTATTGGGTGTGGTTATCAGTCCAGGGAGTCCAGTGTTGGTGCGGTGGACGACGTATCCGTACACTAGGACCCTGACTTCTGATTTCCGACTTAATGCACGAAAACATTGATTGCATGTGTGTTCAAGTTTTCTTTGTGATTACTTGTGTCAGCTCACCAAGTATACCGTTCTGACCGTGGCACACCTGTTTCTTTTCAGGATGGCCCCACGACGGCAGCCAGCTAGGGTTCCGAGAGTGGAGCGTGATGACAGCCCACCGAGCGACGAGGCCTCGGTGCAGGGCTCCTTGTCAGCAGAGGCACCGACGATACCTTTACCCTCCAAGCCACCGATTCTCCCTACCACGACCGCTGACGATGCACGTCACCTCGGAGCTTTGCACGAGTTCCAGCGCCAGTGACCACCCCGGTTTTGTGGGGAGACGGACCCCCAGACAGCCGAGGACTGGCTGGCGGTGGTCGTACGAGTTTTCAGGCTAGTGGGGACACCAGCAGACCTCATGGTGATCCTCACGGCGAGCCTACTGCACGCAGTAGCGGTCCAATGGTGGAGCTTGATGCTCCAGGTGCACGATGAGGCATCTCTTCTCTGGATGGACTTCGAGATCCTCTTCCGCTCAGAGTTCGTCCCGACCACCCTCCGTGCGGTGCGCATCCAGGAGCTTCTTCAGCTGCGGCAGGGCAGCTTGATGATCGCCCAGTACGCGGCGAGATTTACCGATCTCTCGCGCTACTCCACAGATATGGTATGGGACCCGTTCTTCCAGGCCCGGACCTTCGAGCAGGGACTGAGACACGAGATCAGGTCTTCGATGATCTCCCTCAACTTTCCGACACAGGCAGAGGTGTTGGAGAGAGCCCTTCTAGTGGAGAGTTTTCTCGCTGAGCAGTCTCCAGTGACAGGGCCCTCCGCAGGACGGCCCGTAGCAGGGTCTTCTGCAGCGGGCAGTAGACAGATGACGCAGGTGTCCAAGAGGACTATACATATAGGTGGTCGACATCATGACTCTGGATCGTTTGTGCGAGGCACTCGGGGTGGACAACGACTTGCCATGAGGGGGCAGTGTTACTCCTGCGGTGGGATTGGTCACATGGCTCGTGACTGTCCGACCCGCCATACAGATGACCAGCAGATGAACGAAGGACCCCCCAGGCAGGGGAAGAGGATCGATCAGGGCAGGCCGCAAGGAGCAGGCGTCCATGGCAGGGGAGCTGGCCGTGCAATTGGAGGTGGACGACGCTTTGGGGTGTTTCCACCACCACCACCAAGAGGTCCACCCCGACCGCAGGGGACATGAGGACATGAGAGAGCTCAGCTTCAGGAAACTGAGGCCTACGATCATGGAGCTCCAGGAGTAGATGGACAGGAGCGGAACTAGTGGATACGTCCTTTGTACTTATAGTTCCTTGTTGCTATGGTGTAGTGTCATTGTATTATGAGTTTCAATAATAAAAGACGCATACCTTGGTGATGTTTTTATTCCTGTCCTCTTTTGTGTTGTTACTAAGAGGTTTCGGTTTAGACTGTTGACTTGAACCTCATTTGTGAGACATCTACTTGAGGAGACCCAGTTACCACACACTGATACCGATAGTGTGACTCAACCCCTGGAGGCGAGAGTAACAGTTGGATCTCTTGGTAGTAGCATCGAGGCCTTACGACGTCATCTTTGGTATTGATTAGTAACATCCATGTCGGGATTGACTGTATTAGGCAAAAGAAGTGGTTCATCCAGGCGATGAGACCAGATTTCTCTTATCGGCAAAGAAGAAATCTTAGAAGTTCTTGTGGGATCGAGATGGTCTAGGTCATCTAGGAGCGGATGAGTATAGCTCAGAGCTGACAGAAGTCCTAGGCTGACAGGAGGTGGAGGCCACTTGAGTTCGAGGATGGCAACCACATCTTCATGCGGGTCTCACCTCGACGTGGATTACAGAGGTTTGGCCGAAGCCGCAAGTTGTCTCCACGCTTCATAGGACCCTTCCAGGTCCTCAGCAGGATTGGTGAGGTGACTTATCGCCTAGCTCTACCACCTCAGTTGCACCAGGTGCACGACGTCTTCCACGTATCTCAGATGAGGAGATACGTGCACGACCCGATGCACATCATTGACCATGGGGAGATAGAATTGGATGATAGGGCGACTTTTGCGGAGGTCCTAGTGGAGATCGAGGATCGACAGGAGCAGGTCCTACGTGGATGATCGATTCCTCTAAGTGCGCTTCAGATGGCAGCTCATGAACCTCTAGGAGAGCACTTGGGAGCGGGAGGCTCAGATGCGTGCTCAGTACCACCATTGTATCCCTAAGTTTGTGGTAAAGCTTTAGGAGGACATAAAGCCCTGTGGTGGGAGTGATGTAAAGACCCGTAAATTTCAAGGAAATTTTTTTTCTTAATTTTCTTTGGAATTTTACAAGAACGCAGCTTCTGACGGCACCTGATTCCGAGGCCCGGTGTGCCCGAAATCATTTTCCGAAGTTTGGCTCGGGTACGTTAAGTGAACGAACGAGTGGGTTTTTCTCACTTTTGAACCAGTGCTCGGAATCGAATTCCGAGGGCACCGATGGAATCATAGTGCCGATATTTTCTTATAAACGCCTCTTCCGGAGTTGCGTTTGCTCAGTTGTGGTTTTTAATTTTTGGGTTTTAAGTTAAGAAATAAAATAAAGTTGTGCGACAATTTTATTTTTATTTCACTTAAAGCCGCTTAAAGACCACTTCAAGTTGTTTAAGCTGAGTTGATGCGGATTGGGTGCTATACAAAAATATCCTACCCTCTTGGTAGGATATTTGTGAGGTGGGGCCCGCACGAGCCCCACCGTTTCTTTTCCCCTATGTAACGCACCCGCGAAAACCCGTTTTTATGAAAGTCAACTGACGCGTTTTCTTAAATTCTTAACGCACCATTTAATTGGGCGGTTTTTTTTCGTTCAATTAATTATATGAATTAATGGGTCGTTACTTATCTCTTTTTCGTTTTTTGGCATGTTAATAAAATAAGACCAACGCTTTTTCTCCTGAAGTGTTGTTCGTTGAGAGGATTTGAAAAACCTTAAGTTCTTCATCCTTCTTCGCGAAGAATGCGAAGAATGCGAAGAACGCGAAGAACGCCGGCCTTAGATGAAGGGCGACAAAGAATGCCGAGCCTTCGGAGATCGACGACGTGACACCAAGTTCCGCGACGCCTGTGATTCTTCTTCCGCGACGTTCTTCCGCGACAATCCAACCCCGCGACAACCTTCGATCAGCAGCGACAAGGTAGGGGGTTGCGCTCTTTTTTTTTTTAAATTTACATTGTGGATTAAAACAACAATATGGATTTAATTATTATTAATTAAATATGTTGTTTCTTGGTCCTCGGAGTTTGTCGACGCAACGCCGGATACCGCGACGACGCGACGATACCCTCCTTCCGCGACGATCAATTCCGCGAAGAACGCGTGCGTGACGACTTGACGAGGTAGGGGTTTTATTGGGAATGGATTTACTCCGTGGATGTTTCCGTTCAAAAAAAAGAACCCGGTTTCATAAGAACAATTTTAATTTATTAAAATTGTTTTTGATATGTTTTTCATGTGTTGAATTTTTCTCCCAACTGTTTTATCTAACGCGGAGGGTGCGGGCCAAACAAACACGGCCCGAAAACCCTCCGCAGTTCTTCCTTGTTGTGCGGATTTGGCGGGTGACGAAAAAACGTGCCGCAGAGGCGATTTAATGATCCCGTGGTGAAGAACGGAACCCGGGAGGAACAATGGCGCAGACGGGAAGGAAAACGGACCACCAGAGCAACTCCGGTGACCCGCGGAAGCCTCCAGCGGCGCGGGTCGCCGGCGCCCCGGCGCGCCGCCGGACAGGGCCGCCGCGGCTGAAGCCACGGCGGTGGCGTCCAGCGGACCCGCAGCCGCGCGGGTCCGACTCACATGAATGGGACGCGGAAAAATGCCACGTCCATTGATTCCAGCGCGGACCCTCGAGCGCCGCGACGCTTCCATCCCGCGGAGGCAGCGCCCCGCGGCTGCCACGCTCGGCCGCTCGGCCGAGCCGAGCCGGGCCGCGCCGAACCGGGTCCGACCCGGACTCTGGTCGGGTCAACCCGGTTCGGGCCGACCTAGGGGTGGTTGGGTCGGGTCAGTTCGGGCCCAGACCCCCCGTCTTCGGACCGTTTTCAGTCTTTTGACCGTAACTTGAGCTACGGGCCTCCGAACGATGCGCCGTCAGCGGCAACATGATCCTTGGATTGAGACGATCATTTCGGTATATCGCACTCAGGGTTTCGGAATATTTGGGTTGGGTTGGGTTGGTTCGTACACGAAACCAACCGGGCCCTTGGAACAGAAACACTCATATCTTGAGCTTTGAACGTCCGATTGACGTGCCATAGACTTTGTTGTTTTCCTCTAAGTGAGATGGATCTTTTGGCATACTCCGCCCGAGGTTTGGATGCAGGTGGAGTACGGTCAGGTTGGTTTTGCCTTAGAAACCAACCGGGCCCCTGGGACGGAAAAGCCAATAACTCTGAGACCGGGCGTCCGATTGACACGCCGTCTGTGACGTTGAGTTCCTGTTGACGATACGGAACTTTTGGATACATAAACTATGGACCTTGTGTCAGTTGATGTATCAGCCTCTCGGCTCGTGGAGCGGACCCTCCCGAACGAGCTTGCTGTGTGCGGGAACCCTAGAGCTGGCTGCAACTGCTGTTGTGACGACGACGACTGTACAGAGATCCTCAGTGGATTCGACTGCGACGATGATGGAAAAACAGTACGGGAATCCTCCGTGATTTCAGCAGTAACTACTACGGTACATCTTGGGATACATCAACTCCGGACTACATGTCAGTTGATGCATCGACCTCTTAGCTCGTGGAGTGGACCCTCCCGGAACGAGCATGCTGTGTGCGGAAACCCTAGAGCCGGTTGGGACTTGACGACTGCTGATCGAATGACTCGGTGTGTTACGGATAGCCCGGCAGAGGTGCGCTTGGTTGTAGCGGCACATGGGAGCGCTTGGTTGTAGCGGCAGACCCACGACAGAGGTGCGCTTGGTTGTAGCGGCACATGGGAGCGCTTGCTTGTAGCGGCAGACCCACGACAGAGGTGCGCTTGGTTGTAGCGGCACAGGGGAGCGCTTGGTTGTAGCAGCAGACCCACGACAGAGGTGCGCTTGGTTATAGCGGCACATGGGAGCGCTTGGTTGTAGCGGCAGACCCACGAAGGAGGAGTGCTTGGTTGAAGCAGCAGGCCCACAGTACCTGATAGGTGGAGAACTACAGCAGTCCATGGTAAGAGGGAAGCGCTTGGTTGTAGCTACATAACCACTGTACTTGATGGAGAAGGAGTTTCCCAATAGCTTTGGGTTCAACCTCATGATCGATCCCGTGTGGTTCATTGCGAGGGTTAGTACCTACAGATCCTTTGTGGGTCCAACGGCTTAGATGAATCAGTGGCTACATCTGATCATCTCTAACGTCATACGAAGAAGTACCTGTTTGAGCTGAATACTGTGTTACTATCCTGTGTGGATTTACTGTTTACTTTCCTTTGTGGATTGTGTTGAGCTATCCTATGTGGATTACTTTTTCTCTCCTTCGTGGATTGTGTTGTGCTATCCTGGGTGGGTTTACGTTTGCTTTCCTGTGTGGACTGGGTTGTTCTTGGGCTCATATGTTGGAGCTGAACGGGAATCTATGACTTAGGTATATGTATGGGCATATACCTAAGAAGTGTCGGTTGTTACTTCGTGATTGTATCTTTCCCTTGTGGTTTATCCTTTGTGGATTTCGGGAGACCTTCGGGGGTCTCGGGGTCCCTACTGAGTAGCTTATACTCACCCCTGCACGAGCTATGCCCGCACTTCGTTGTGTTGGTTGCAGACGACGGACAGCACTGATCGTGGTAGAGGCTTGCGGAGCGGGATGATACCTGGAGGTGGACCACTGGGCGGGATTTACTCGGAGCGGACGGCTGGACCGAGGAGCTGTGGAGGCTATCTGTGCTCACCCTTCACGTGGGACTTCCAGAGGACGGCTCGTCGCTGCGGCTTTTCTTTTCAGTTGCTGTTTTTCACTTCAGTTGTACTTTACAGTTGGGCTTGTATTTCCGACCCCTTTTACTTTCAGCACAGCTTGTTACAGTTTTTACTCAGTGTTTACTTTTCCGCTTGTTTACTCAGTGGTGCTTGTTTACTTTACCAAGGCAATGCCTTCCCTGATTATCGGGATTTACGCCTTGGTGCTAGTCGCCAGCCCCTGGCCTATGGAAGGCAGGCTTGGGGTAGTCACGGCACGGGCCCTGAGGGCGGGTCGTGAAAAATTTGAGGTTAATAGAAGAATTCTGGACATCCAATGGGTTTTGAACAAGTTTCTAGGTCATTTGGACCCCTAAGTTTAAGATTTAGTTATTAAGCATAATTTTACCTTAATAACTGTAATTAATTTTAATTAATTTCACTAATATTTTTTGGTAAAAAATATATTTGTTCTTATTATAAATTATAAATTATTCTTATTAAAAATATTAAATCCATTTTTTCAAATTCCAATCATAGAAGTGGCATAAATTAATTTAAAAATCATCCCACAGTCGAGATGACAATGCATGTTTTTAAAGTAAAAATGTTCGAAAGTTTGCTATGTTTTTATAATCAATTTCAAATTGAAATTGATTAAAATGAAATAAATCTTATTAATTGATAAAAATATTATCTAATTAAAATTTAAATCCCATTAAAAATATAATTTATCCTTATAAATAAATTAGAATAAAAATTAGTTTTGAACTAAAATTTAGTATTATTAACTTTTCATTAAGAAATGATATGTTTCCAAAAAATATCAAAAATTTACCCTAACATAATTTTTATGTTTAGTTTTCAAATATAAAGTTTATTTTAACATATTAAATCAATTAAACTGTCAAAATTCAGATTTAAAATGGGTTATCTATTAAAAGGCGGTAAAATTGCCTTTATTAAAATATTGGTTTATATGTATAAAATATGGCTTGTTCTCATCTTATGCATATAAACCTAGTGGATGAATATAAAAAATATTTTATTCAATACATATCATGTATATATTTCATTAAATTCATTAAAAAAATGTAAAAAATTATATTTATTATGATAAAACTCCTTTAGAAGCATAAAAAAATAATATTTATTTTTGTATCCAATTGGTTCTTATTTTCATTTGTCATTAATTGGTAACCCACAGATTATTTTTATATTTATATAAAAAATATATTTTCATAATTTAGTTAATACTATTCATAACAGCTAGTTTATATCATATTATATTAAATAATAACATTTTAATAATATATCATTGTTTGGTGAAACTTGGTCTTGCCTATAATGCAAGCCATCGAGGAAGGTCTCTCTTGCATGTAACACAAGATAACTCGATGTTTCTTTAATTACAAGATATATAATGTATTGAATTTATTTAAAATATCATAGTAGATTCTTAGGATATTATGTTACCTTACGTGCTTGGTGATGTGTTTCATACACTCTATCAAATAAAAATTTGCACTTTAGAATTTCAGGGTGTTTCATTCTCCCCACCTTAATTAAATTACATCCTAGAAATTTAAACTCTATCTTGGAGATATATTTTTTTAAAATCCCACATCGTGATAATAGTTTATAAATCATCCTCTAGATAAGAGAGAATAATAAGTACAAAGGTCACATGTACTACCATGTAACTAGGTCTATAAGTAAGAGAACATCGGTGGAAAGTAGAGATACATACTTAGAGGAAAAGATAAATATTTATAGGGAGTGAATGAGGAAATCAATCAAAAATAAGTGAATGATCAATATAAAGTTGATGGAATCAAATCCATAAATCCACAATGATTTAAGAGACCATCAGTTCAATAGAAATTAAGGTATTAGGACATTATTTTATTTCTACGTCATTTTCCTAATGTTGGGTAATTATTTTACTACCTAAAAATATAAGGAAATACTCTTACATGATAGGATTAAATTTTATATGAATAATCCAAAATTTTGGTTTTTCTTCGATCAAATTATAATTCATTCATTTACTACCATAAATTATTTAATAATAATGAATTTTTTATGCCTCAAGCACTAAAAGAAAATTTTAAAGGATTGTAAGTCCAATAAAAGAGTGGAAATTCTTACTGTTTGACCCTAACTATATTCCAAAACCAATATAGTTCATAGATTAATCTATAATCCCCAAAAGTGATACTACTGGTTCATCATTAAAATTTATTTGTAATTTTTTTAACTAAAAAGAATAAAAAATTAAGCAAGACATTTCATAGGCCAGTTGTTGGCATGAAAACCCAATCGTCCTTCGGTCATGTGTTCCAGACCCACAACCTTTCCAGACTTGACTGGTTGTCACCCAACATACATGTTTTCCTTTTATAAAACCAAATTAATATAATTTCCAAAAATAAATATGATGGGAATCCTTGAAATAAGGTTAATAACTAGATATCCTTTTGAATAAGGTTTTCAATATAGCCTCAATACAAAAATACTTCATCCATTTATTTCCACAAAAATCCTTCCTTGGTATCATGTTTATCTACTATATCATTTCTAGGATTTATAAATCATTACACCTTATGTTCAATCTAAAAAACCTTAGGTTTAATCTAGGATATTTATTTTCATTATCTATTCTAATCCTTCGTAATGGTTTGTAAAGAAAATATGAATTTTCTTAAGCATATCACCTAGGAGTGTTAAACTAGGTGTGAAATAAGGCATGTTCTCATGTACCAGGTTACCCCGAGTTAGGACCAAAGCACCTTTTAAGAGTTATTACTCCTAGTAACATCTTTTCACGAACCAAATCCACCTGTATTATCCACACAATGATGTATATCTAGTAAAAATGCATAATGTCTATCTAACCTAGAATTTAGAATTCACTTCTATACTTATCCTCAAATTCTACCTTAGGGATATGTTATCTAATATATTATTTCCTAAATCTAGTTCCCATGGTTTCTACTAATATTTATTTGGTACCAACTATAAAGACCTGACCCCATATATCTTGGAACTGATGTATCCTACTAATTACATTCGAATTATTATAATGAATCAATCCCTGAAGGACTGATCGGTTTAGTAGTCATGGTAAACTAGATACATAAATGAGTCTCATATTACAAATTAATACACTAATTACAACATATTTTTTTTATTTCTAAATAAATATCTTCGAGAATAACTCTAATACATATAGTAAATCCTAGTCATATGTTTCATAGCATGCTTATTGGATTCTTGGGTAAAGAAACATAATAAGGGTGAGTTAAAATTCTCATTAAGGAAAAAATATCATGAAAGAAATAAAGAATAAATGAGAATAGTCAATATGGAAAGGTAAATAAATGAAAACACATTCCATCTAATCAATAAAATGAATGAAAGTGAATAAAAAATATGTAAAGGTAATAAATGTAAACACATGACATTCAATAACTAGATAAGGAAAAATAAATATGGAATGGTAGGAAACTAAAACACATTCCATCTTAAAAAATGAAAATGAAATGTATCCATAGATATTTCAGTACAAAATATTATGGATGAATGCTAACTAAAACTAATATGAGGGAAATTGTTGATTATTGGATGACATGTTTTATAGGTATAGGGTACTATTACCATCAAGACCTTTCACAAGATAGTTTACAAAATAATGGGTAGAAACCCATCTAAGGTGGCTAGCCAAATGACTCATCCCATGATACTACCGATGCATCAAGGGGCTATCTATAATTGATCCCCACAAGTGATGTACCGATCTAAAGCATTCCTCATATATCGAACACTCTATTTAATAATGTGCCTTATCAAATATCATTATAGGGTAAGAGATACATATTTATCAATATTTACCCAAATAATTAGATAAATTTTGAAGTAGACACCGTATTTAAAATGGTATATGGGTTAGGATATAGTAATATACATGATAAAATAAATGGATAAATAAGGAAAAATTCAATGTTCAATTATCATAAGAGATTTAATGTTTCAAGGGGAATAAAAACGATTCAAGGAAGTGAATTAAAATAATATCATTAGACAGATAAATAATAAACTTTCGAGAGGAAGAATAAGGATGGTGTCAATACAAAAAATCCCAAGTGGAGTAAAAATAGATGGTTTTTGTCATTAATGAAATGAAAGAATAAATTTTAAAAAAATATTCTTGACAAAAATATCTTTACTTTGAAAAACATTTTGAAAATATTTTTCTTTGAAAATCCCTTTTAAAAAAATTTATCTAAAAATAAACCTTTTAAATTTTAAAAGGAAGCTTCAAAGAAATGATGGTGGATAAATCCATACATATCGTACGAGATAAAAAGAAACATTCCTTTTGTAGGGTAAAAAGGGTTAGAAAAATGCCTTGTTCAGAAAGAGAAAAGAATATTCCTTTGAAAACATTGGTAAAAGAAAAAAAGGATAAAAATTTATTTACCAAATAATTTTGAAAACATTTTAATAAAATATGGGTTTTAGAAGAAAAGAGGTCCTTCATCTAAAGAGGGAAATGAAGTATGATTTTCTTAAAATAATTTTTAAAAACTTTTGAGTACCAAAGAGTGGAAAAATGGTAGTAATAATTGATAATGGTCATGAATAACTAGATAATAATGTAAGGGTTTTTTGAAAAATGGTTACATAATTTACTTGAATGGAAATACCATTGAAATATCATTAAAGTTATTATTGAGGAAAATAATCTTTAAACATTCCAAAGTGTCCCATACCACTTTGAAATTTTTTAAATAATAAACCTCATTAGGAAAGATATTAGATGAAAGTATTATATAACATGAAGATAATTTAATTAATTATATAATATATAAAAATGGGCAGTATATACAACTCACAAAAGATGTAAGTGGTGAACATGACATTTATCTCACAGATGTAAAAAGTGAGATGAGAATCCTTTATTTTGAGATTCCTTTTAGGTGAACATCATTTAACCTCCTATATAATAAACATATGATAATTTTATAATTTATTGATAACATTTTTCATGTTTATCAATACTTTTATTTCACTTATTACTAAGTTTTATACAATTACCTAAACAATTAAGTTTACGTTGGGTTTTTTGACCAAATTTAGTTTATATGTCGAAAAAAACTTTGGTAGGTCAACTATGGTCAAAGGGGTCATTATATAAAATCTAGAGAATAATAATCAAGAAATAATTATCATATTTATGTATCAATTATACTTTTAAAATGAATCATTAAATATGGTTATGAAAAATGAATCAATGTTACGATCTTGGATATGGTAGGCCGTATGTATGCATGAGTAACATTCCTATTTTTCAATGATCATTATGGAAAGAAGGTAAGTAAACCATTATATTTCCATAATAACCATTATATCATAAATAACATGTTATTTAATAATATATACTTATACTTATAATTCTTATGATGTAAAAGGAATGGTTTGACTACTAACTTATCCAATGAGAATTACCACTTCTATAATTGAATATTTTAACTAATGGTTTCCCTCATAGATATTTCTCTTATAATGGTTGTTTTCTAGCTGTAATTCTCCCTAATTAATTACTTGATTTGTCCAAACAAATTTGTATGAAAATATTCTCCTCAATTGAATGCGCTCTATCAGCCTTTTGATCAGATGAAGGTCTTAGATTATAGCTTGGGGGACCTACTAGGAATTGGGTTTTCCAAATTTTCTTTTATAGTTAATTTTGTTTGACCAGTAAAACACTTGATCTTGAGAATGCACTAACTGATATTGAGATACCATCAGGGAAAATTTATGTTACACTTATTCTCAAGTGTCCATTGGATGGGGTAGAGATTGAATTGGATTGTAGGAGTACATTGGGAAGGGAGGACATTAAATTAGGACTTGATATTACATTGGAATGGTTAAGGCTATTTCAAGGCCTTGAGAATCCATTGGAAAGACCCAAGAAAATTTTGGTGAGTGTAGGTATGGCTGGAGATTCTTAGAGATTCTCCTTCTTGGATAGTTTGAAAACTACATTACCTATTCAAAATTATGCTTGGGTAGTGACAATGGGAAGTCATTTCCCCTTCATCATTAACATGGATCACCTGAGATTTCATAGATTTAAATGGATAGAGACAAAGATTCATTGGGATACCATGGTGGTGGAGACTGATGAACTAGGTTGGCGATAATGGATTTCCAAATTGGAGGAGGCTTTTGATCAAGAAATAAACATGACAGATGGATGATATCCCTAGGGAAACTGAACCAATGGACTACAAAAAAATGACTACATTAGAGGGGGTTATTGTTGACTTTATAAGGGGTTATAACACATTATAAATACATTAGTGGTGGTTGTGAGGAACAACTGCTAATGTGCCTGCCTACTATCATTAGAGGTGGTTTTGGGGAACCACTGGTAAAATCATGGGGAATTTAGCAGCGGATACATTAGAAGGGGTTTAAACGCCCTCTAATGTTGGTTTAAATTCATTGAAAATGATTTCAATAGAGGCAGTTATAGTTGGAACCTCTACTAATGGAGTGCATTAGGGGTGGTTAAAACCACCCCTAATAACAGTTAAAACCACCCCTATCGATGGTTAATTTACGGGCGGTTAATACTACCCCTAATGTCAGTTACTTTAGGGGCGGTTAAAATCACCCCTAATGCTTCTTTTTTTTGTCCCCAGTCCCACCCCAACTTCATCCCCCCTACCCTGGTGGTCCCACCCCTAGAACCCTACCTCACAGTCTCTCCCGCTCCAACCCCCATGCCCCTCCTCTCCTATTCCCCGCGTTGCCCAGGAGCCCCTCCCGTTCCCCACAGCAAGCACCCCTCTTCTCCCATTTCTTGAATTGCCCTGGCACCCCTCCCATTCCCCGCACCCGCTCCCACTCCCGTTCCCCATTCCCCACGCCCCTCCTGTTTACCCACACCTCTCCAACGCCCCCCACATAAAATTAAATCACAAGTGCTAGGATTTGAACTCGAACCAGTCACCCTCTACGGCTCGCAACACCGAAACGATACCACTACGATAATTTGTTTTGTTAAATATATGTACAGATGTGTATAACTATATATATATATATGATTATCTATTTTCAAAAATATTATTTAGATAATATATTTAAATAAATTTAAATAATAATATATATACAAATTTATATAAACTATATATATATGTTTATATATTTATATGAATTATTTATATAATTAAATAAATATATTCATATGTTTATAAATATATTTATATTTTATTTATATGAATTATTTACTTATTTATATATGTAAACTATATATATGTTTATATATTTATAAATATATTTATATGAATTATTTATATACTTAAATACATATTTATATATTATATATATGTTTATTCATATAATATATATAAATAATTATATTTACATATATAAATTTATATTTATAAATACATTTATACTTCTATATGTCTGTTCATGTATTTTTTTAATATTTAAAGATATAATATAATTATAATATATATTTATTTAATTATTTTTATATACTTATATATATATGTGTGTGTGTGTGTGTGTATGATAAAAATAATATTATTAATTATTAATATTTTTATTACACCTATTTTTTAAACAATAAAAATTATATACTGGTTTTATAAATACTATATTTTTATTTTATGATTTATATCATACATATATTATACTAAATAAATTTATATTATATATTTATGTAAAATATTTATATAATTAAATACATATTTATATATTATATACATGTTTACTTAAATAAATTATACATACATATATATATATATATACATACATATATATATATATATATATATACATACACACACACACACACACACACAGATATATATATATATATATATATATATAAGTATTTACTTAATATATTTATATAAGGTCTTTTAAAATATATTTATATAATGTATTTCAATAAATATATTTATTGTTATTTACATTAATATATTTATTTATTTTTATAAATAGTATAATATCATAAACAATTAATATATAATAATTATTATATGAAATATAATTTATACAAATATTTATATTATATATAATTGATATTTTATGAAATACGATATATAAAAATATTTATAAAATGTTATATGAAATACAATTTTATATTATATATAATTAATATGTGTATTATATATAATAAATATTATATGAAATATAATTTTTACACATTTATACTTAATATTATATAAAATACAATTTATACAAATAAATAAATATTAATGTACATAATATTATACATATTTATGTATAAATATAAATACAATTAAATAAAATCATAAAAATATTTTATTTAATATGTTCATATAATTTATTTAAATACATTTATATATTGTATTTTAATTATATATATATATATATATATATTATGGAAGTTTTTTTTAAAAAATAATGGGGGTTTACAACCCCATGTAATCTATTAAATTAGAGGGTTTTTTGAACCCCCTCTAATTTAAAGACATTTGTAGGGGTTGTGAACCCCCTCTAATTTAAAGACATCAGATGGGGTTTTTAACCCCTTCTAATTTAAGAAATTAGAGGGTCGTTTTGAACCCCCTCTAATTTAAGACATTAGAAGGGGGTTTTGAACCCCCTCTAAAAGCCAATAGGATTTTAAAAAAATAATGTTAAAAAATTTAGAGGGGGTTCAATTAGAGGGGTTTCTTAACCCCATCCAAATTAAATGATTAATAAAGATTGTACATAATCCCCCCTCTAATTTTTATAGAAAATGAATTTATAAGGGGTTCATAACCCCTACTAAATTCGATGATTAGAGGGGGTTGTGAAAAACCCCCTCTAATGTTACAGAAAATGAATTTAGAGGGGGTTGTGAATAACCCCCTCAAATGTTCTATTTTTTGTAGTTTGGATATAAGATTCTAGAATTTGTTTCACTTTTCTCCAGCACTTTGTTCTAGAGTGAAAAAATATATGGTTGTCCAATATTGGCCTTCAAAATCTACTGGACTCACCTTTATAATGTTTAACATTCTTTCAAGTATCCATGGTGTAGTGTAAGGGTAATGATGAGTATTCTTTGGTGTTTGGTTTTGTGCCAAACCATGTTTATCTTTGAGTTTTTTATGGTATAAGATATCTAAAATTAAATTCTTATTCTTAAAATAATTCAATTCTTATCAATTGAATTTTAATTACCAAGGGATTATTTGATTCCAAATGTTATCATGAAATGCACATTTTTAATTCCCCTTCACTCAAAATCATCACCTCACTTAAACATTTAACCCAATAAATGACTCCTCACTTTACACCAACTTATTAACTTTATTTACATCTTATTCTCATGAGCTCAACATTCAGATTCCCTTTCACCCCTGTTAATAACTTGGCACATTTTACTCTTTTTTTATCCATGATATGTGTAATGAAATTATTTTGGAATTGAGTCAGACTAATCCACAACTAAAAAATCCTAAGTAGTGGGCATCCCTTGGGACTAATTAGAATATTATGGTCATGGAAGAAGGGTTGGGAAGATGAATATAAAATTATTCTTTACTCTTATTGAGATTTTTATTCTTCACACAAACATACACCCTTATGCTAATATATTTTAAGATAATCTAGTATGTATCCTAGTTTCCCATACCACTCTTATTAAAATGAGTTATTTGGTTTAAGGTGAAACATTGAAGTTCTAATCATGTTTATTAAAAATAAATCACTCAATGTTAATTTTATCAATCCAATTAAAATATGTCAAATTTTTATGCACCTAAGTATTATCCTATTAAACCTCAATGCTCAAGCTTTATAAACAATAGTTTCAATGTTGTTTAGGTGATTTTGTCTTTTAGATATTTGATGGACATATTTTCTCAAGTTTTTTCAATTTCAATACATAACACACTATAAAATTTTCTTCCCCCAAAATTTATTTTAGATATATGGTTCATGTATATTCAAGCAGGGAGATTTATCTATGATTTAAAAAAAATTCAAGAATTTTGGAAATTCAATTAAAGAATAGTAGAACACTCTCCCTCTATTGTGGCTTATTTTATTTATATTATGTGAATCTTTTTCTTTATAAAGTTTCTTCCCTTATTTCCATTAAGTTTTTGTAAAAATACAAGTATACCCAGTGTGGTAGTTTTTATTTAAAAAATAATTAAAATTAACTAAAAGAAAAAAAAAGGAAATTTCTATGCCCGGGATACCTCCTAAGAAGGACTTGTTTTATACTATCATCTTGACTTCTAATTTTTTAATCTCAACTATAGTACCATGGAAGATGGTTCTTCTCAAGGGGAACCCAAGTGGACCCTCAACATTTTACTTTTCTGGTACATCTAGTGTTTCTAGATCTATTATATTATTTTTTTATCCATCCTTAAGTGATTCTACTTTAATAATGTAACTTTATTCTTTAGTTGGTCCACCTTGGACTTTAACCTCATCACTAGACAACTATACTTTGAGAATTATTGCTTCTTTTTCATTGATATAGTTTATTTTTTGAACATTGATAATGTATTTAGTTAACTTAGTTTTTTTAGAATCTTAAAATTTTATTCCCTCCTCATTTATCTCCTCTTCTTGGGGAATAAATTCATCATTATTATTATGACATTAAGCTTACTATATGGTTGTAAATTAATTTCCAAGTCTATTTACATTCCTAATATTATTTGAGGTGTTGTAATTAGGGGTCCAAATTGTTCCAATCCATACTTGAAAATTTCCACTTTGTTATAGTTTCCTTTACCATTGTTTTTAGGTTATTCATCTCTTTCAATTTTAGTTTCAATAGGTAATTTATATTAGAATACACAACCTCTACTTCTTTAATTTCTCCTTCAATGGAATATTTCTGTAGATATGAAAATTCAATGTACTCTTCCACTTTTAATAGCTCATGAGAAGATTTAACTAGACTATCTCCCTCAAAGATCTCTTCATGTGAAAATAACTTCATTCCAAAAGTTTCAATGGGATATTCCTCCATAAACAGGACATTAACCCCTTATATTTGACTACTTTCTTATAGATTCTTGACATTTTTTAAAGTGATAACCATTCCACATTCAATTGGGTGGATTTCAACTTGTGTTGGAATTAGTTTTCTTATTCTTTTCATTATTTCTTATTGAAAGTAGCACCACTTGATATTTGAAACTATTTATAAACGTTTGGTTGTTTTGGGAGAGTTGTTCTATTATTGTATCCATCCTTGTAAAATTAAATTGAGTGTCCTTGATTTGTTCCTTGGTTGTTTTGATGAATCTCTCTAATATTTCCTCACTTATTAGGATTTTATCTTATATACCTTAAATATGTTCTAAAATATTTATTATTTCATAGTCTTTATCAAATAATTTTTTAGGATTCTTCTCATTTATCCTATGAAAGGAAATATGTAAGTGCATTTTTGGGCCTCATTTTTTTGCTTTATGAAACCCACTTTCTCCCTTTAAGGTATGCCAATTTGATTTCTCCAATCTGGGTAGTTTGGACCTGAAAATATATCATTTTACTCATGTTTGTTTCTCTTAATGTAAATCCCTTATTTTCCATCGAATTCCAAGATTTTATGCCTCACTAAAGTAGTAATTCTTTCCTCAAGAATATTTTATGTTATTCCTCTAATTTGGTTTTCATTTACCTTTATTTCTATAATTTACATCTTAATGGAATTGTATTTTCTTCCTTAAATTCAAATCCAAATTTCCTCTCTAAACCTAGTCATATGGTCTTAAGAATGCATCACTCTTCCATGGTTGATTTATTTAGGTTTACATACACTTTTCTACTTTCAATTAATGTGTAAAGGTTGTTGGAATCTAAATAATTCTTCATTATTTAAGGTGAGCCCAATATCTCCACATGAAAATATTTTAATTCCTTCTATTTGGTTATTGAAATCAATCCCTGAAGATGTTTTTAAAGTGTAACAAGATGAAATTTAACTTCGTTGTGGGTAGTGGCCTCAGAGACCATAAATATTCTTCCACTCAATGCCTTATCCACTGAATTTAAAGTCAATTTGTTGAAAATGTGCTTGATCTCAATGATACTTTTATTTATATAATAATTGTTATTAGTCATTTCAAGAAAAAATTTTCCTCAGAGATTAAATCCATCATAAAAATATTTCATGAGTAATGGGGGTGGGATTTGGTGTGTTATACAGTATTGAAAATACCCTTGGTACCTCTCCCATGCTTCATGGAATTTCTCCTCAGCTCCTTGAATTAAGTTTATAATACTCTTTATTACTTATTTGGTTTTCTTAATTAGAAACTACCACCTCAATAAGGCATTATGGATAGCCTCCCAAGATTCAAATATATCATCTTCATGTTTGAGTATCCATTTATTTTCTTCCACCTTTAAGAAATAGGTAAATCTTTTAAAATTTAAATCATCCTTTGTGAATCCATTAAGAGGGAATTATTGAAATGTCATAATAAATTCCTTTATTAAAGTGTAGGATTATTCCCTTGAAGATCCATTATAAGATGGTAGGGAATCTATTTGATTGTTATTGAGATCATATTCTCTTTAACTATGTGATATCTTGATGCATGATAGACTGCCCCTCACTTAGGTTATTTATAGATCCCTAATTTTTTTATAACTTTATTCCAAGTATTCTTGGGTAGGTTTCATAGATAATATAATATCTTTTCAAGTTATAAAACATGTTGGATTCCTCCTATTTCCATGACTTAAAATTTTTCTTCCTTTCCCCCTTTGGATAATTATTTAAATCCTCAAGTCAGTGGTACAAATATGGTTGAGATAGAGAATCTGGTTTCCTCAGAAAACTCTAAACAAGTAGAATTATTGAAGTGAGAACTCAAGCATATAAATCTATTTTGAATTGAAAATTAGTATTGAATTATATTTTGGATGTGTTTTTATATTTTTGGAAATTTTATCTAAAAAATAGATGATAACCAGTGAATAAACCACTAATTATTTCCAACAATGTTACCAATTTGTCGTTGATGTAAATTTAAGTATAAATAATATTTGTTTCATTAAGTAATAAAGTTTAACACATGGATATAGTGGTTAGTCCTATAATTAAACTTATTTATAAATAATTGAAAACTCAAATCACTACTAGAGTTTTAATATTTTATGATAGGAAATTAGTGAAAAATTCCCATTTCCAATGACTTTTTGTGATGGGAGTCCATCTCTAATGTACCATAATTGAAAATAGTATCAAAATTACGTTTTTTTATGAAGACCCATCATAAATAGTAATAATCATTTTCCACATATACATCATCCATCACAAATAATATTGTAAAAAATATTTAAATACCCAATTATAACATCCTGTTGAAAATAAAAATTATTTTCGATGGGCTTTGAATCTATCATAAATAAGCCTGATAATTTTTTTTAAAAACAAATTGTGATTGATTTAGTAATCCATCACAATTGATATATTTTTTTAAAATTACATAAAATAATTTTTTTTTTATTTTTTTTATAAAATTTAAAATAATAAAAAATATAATATTATTACACCATTTTACACATGATGTGTTTATCAACAAAAAATACACAACAGTCATAAAAAAACTAATCATAAACTGGTATCAGGTGGAGGAGGATCTATCAAAGGGTCAGGGGAAAGAAAATTCATACCAACACCATGAAAAATCCATCGTATATACTCCAACATCTGCTTATCTCTCAGACATTTCTACTCATGCTCATCCTCCCTCTCTCTTTGTGTCAACTATATAATCTCATCCTGAGTTATCAACCTATCGTCATATTATATAGCGGATTATGAAAATGACTCTGCACAAGTTGCCTTTGAGCTGACCAATGAGATCATAGATTTACCATAACAACTAGTAGGAGTCAGTTATGAACCAATACCGGTCACTTAGCCTTTCTCGACACCCCGAATAGTCACTTATATCTAGGCACCCTCATCAAAAACAGACTCACAAGTGACATCTATTTCACTCATGGATTGAATCTCTCATGAATGAGAAACCAAAACCTCATAAATTTCCTTCAAATATAATAAGAAATTATCATAATAATAAAATTAATATTAGTAAAATAAAAAAAAATACTAACTACAATCCAGTACTATCTATGCCTCAAAAGCTATCCTATAGAGAGATCTGTGTACATTTTATTGTAAAATTCAAAATCCATAATAAATGGGTCAGTAGAGACCTATATAATATAACAAAGATTTTATATTTAAAGTGTATATATGTTGATAAATAATATTACTTACCCTATGTCATCGACGTATAGTAAATGTATGACTCCTGACCCTATGTGTGACCTCCTGCCTCCCCTAGTTCTCATGCTCAGATGATGACCTACTCTTAAAAGAATCTCATATCTAGTATGATCAAAATCCAACCCATACATGAGCTGATATATATTCAAGTCGATGGGAGAAGAAATATTGATAAAAAATAGTAAAAAAGCTATATGCATGGCTCTATTTCTTAGGTTGTGTAAAAACTGATGAAAATGTTCACATATACAAATCTCCTATGCCTTCCAAATAGAAGATCTTAGGATATCATCAATTAGAGACCATAAATTCTACAAGGCAGTTAAAAAAACCTAAAACTAATGAAATAAATGTAAAATAAAATATATTATTTGATAATGTACAATCTAATGGTCATAATATGTTGAAGAGAGACAATAGGAACATGATCCCATGACAACCATGGTGAAAAAAAGTAATTTCTTAGAATTGGATCAACTTTCACTATAGATAAATGTAAAAAAAATTGAAAATAAAAACAAATAATCCAAAAATTATTACTGAAGTTAATAAAAAAACTTAATATAAAATAAATACCTTAAATAATTGAAAATACCTCCATTAATGTAAGATCCCAGACTTCGTGGAGATATTTCCTTGTTTAAAATTTTGGTCTCAATATATTCGTTAGGGTTAATTAATATTTTTCGGGTGTATGAGGGGACTCAGGGATGTTTCGGGAGTTTAGAACAGGAAAGGAAAGGGAAACTGGGCCAATCTGTGCAAGGAACACATTTGGTGCATGGTTAAGTAAATCATGCAAAATTCCCAGGTAACTGTGAAACCTTGGATAGAGGCTTAATGCATGGTCGGTGCATGGTATGTCAAACCATATAGCCAACCTAGGTAATTGTGCAACCCATCTTCCTTTAGATAGTGTATTGTGCACAATTTGTGTATGGTTTTCCAAACCGTGTGGGTAAACTGTGCAGTCCAGTAAAGCTAGGAAAAATTACAAAATTTCTATTATGGGTTTTTTGTTCCACCTAATTTATCCCTCAATTATCCCCTACCAACCCTAAGGATGAACTAAATCGACCAAATCTTCCCAAGGGTGGTTCTCATTTGATTCTTGTCTGTTTGGAGTGCTGTTGGATGCAGATCGAAGATTCGGGTGAGTCTAATCCCTCTCTTTTCTCTTTTTTTTGGATTAGGAATTATATCTTCGGTAATGTTCCTATGAATCCCTAAATCAATCTATTTTAGGTGGATCCTAGGTTAAATATTCAAGGGGTACTTGGATCTGGATTTAAGGTTATGATTAAGAGTGGGTTCATCTTCATATTCGAGGTAGGTGGTCTTCAAGATATACCACATAGTTCTTAAGTGGATTTGTGCATATGAGAATGTGTTCTTTATTCAATATTATTGTTATTTGAATACGTTTGGTGGTATTTGGTTAAATTAACATCTAAATAAGTATTTGAAACCCTCACGATCCCCGTGGGATGTGTCGAGGATGATTTGACCAATTTAGGGCCACCCATGGGGTGCACCCACATTCCCAAAACTAGGAATTGACAATGTTAAGGGTGTAATTGATGTGTAATAACATTGAGACCTTGTTTAACATGTTAATATGGTTAGTTGAGCTAAATATGGAATATTGATAGTTTTTCCTAGGTTTTATAATGGCTTAAGTGTTTTTTTGTCATGTCTTAGTAATGGGTTAATTGTGTTAAATGAGATTGTGTCAAAGGGGTTATGAATTATGTTGAGATTACAAAAATAATTAGTATATATAAAATGATGATCATGTTAAATCTAAAATGGATTATGAATTGAAGAGCATGTTAATGGGTTGCATAATGGAATTCATGAATACATTTAATGGGTTAGTACTTGGGAATTATGGGGTATGCCTAAAGGGTTGAATGTAATAAAGTAGTTGTGTTATGTGGCATAAGAACTGTACTTGAAATGAAAAAGTAAAAAAATTGTTGAGAAATGATAAATGGGATAAATGGGATAATGTATGGAAATTGATGAATGTTGGCTAATATAGGGGAGTTGTTGAATATACTTAATGGGTTAATTCACAAGAATGGTAATTAGGCTAAATGGATATGAATTGTAATTGGAAAATGCGTTAATGTGTTATGACATAGTTTTAATTACCATGTTTATGGTTAAAAAATGTGAATTCTATTTTATTTGGTTATGTTTGGTTATGATATGGTATGTGCATGGTGAATGGATAAATGAGCATGTGCACATGGATTGGTAGAGTGGGGTATTGACATGAGGATATACTTCCTTGCTTTGAATTAGAATGAGGCTCTAAAATCTACCCCAAAATGCATGGGTTAGGGAAGGGTGCGAAGGGTCTATTCCCCTAATGGTTTCCTTCCACCCAAATTGAGGCTTCGAGGTGAGGATAATTTATTGATGTGATGTGGTTATCCTGAGTGAGATAGAGACTTAACTTAATCCCTTATTCATAGTTATTGATTACCTTACACCCATGTGTAGATGATGTATATTCCTAACCCATAAAAAACATGAATATAGTAGATTAAGTAAATAATATGGATAAGTAGTGAACATATAAATGATGATATAAATGGTTAGGATACAAATGGTTAACTATTGCCTTCCAATTTGTTCCTTTTTTATTACCTTGTTTTTTATTTCGTACTTTCAATCATTATCTTTTAGACTGGATATATTGTAGACAATGTTAGTGGTGGCCTACTGAGTTTTGTACTCAAACCCTACTTGGTCCGTCGTTTGGTACCTAAGCATATTTCATGGTTGCAGGTCAGGTAAATAACAAAGGCCTTGTGCTAGGATGTTGAGTTGGACTTCAGATATGCACTAATTAGGATCTAAACTTGGATTCAGGTCCCATTATAGGGATTTAGATTTTTTTATTTTGGATTTTATTTACGTTTTCACTATTATCTTATTATGAAATGGTTAATGTTGAATTGGGGTTTGTACCCAGTTTTGGGTGATGTTTTTCTATGCTCATTTATTAGTTGTTTCGTATTTTTTTTTCTGCTATTTATATTTCATTCTAAAATGGATTACTCTACTAAAAAGGTTATAGTCTCTCCACGTGACTTATTAGATCCTCGCTGCTAGTTGACAACCTCTGGCATACGGGGAGGGGCACTTGAGGTCATGTGATGATTTGGATCGGGGCATCAATTTAATGGATTTTGGTTTAGGGAAGTTCCAAAGTGGTATCAAAGGAGTTTCATTTCTATTTATTTGGTCTTAATATTTAGGGATAGTAGATTATAGGCTAGGAATTTTCAGGCCATGGTAATAAGCTCATTCTTGGGATTAGCTAACCCATGTACGGGGGAAAACCCAAGTTACCCAGGGTGGGAGTTGTTTTTGATTTGTGTTGTTACTGTTTAATGATATTTCACCATTGGGTGATGCACATGTGATGTGATGTGACATATTTACAATATTTTTCTCATGGACAGAATGGAATGTAGTTGTGCATTAATGCATCATTTTAGGAACCAAAGGGTATAGGTGGAATGCATCATGATAGGCACACATGAGATGGGTGTGTGGGGAATAGAGAGTGGAATGAATTTTATTTCTCTAAAATTTTTGATGAAAATAATGTCTAATAATGGTAATTCAAGTGGAAAAATTTAAATAATGTAAATGAATAGTAAGGTAATAGTGTGTGTAATGAAAATTTATGATCAGGTTAAAATTTTGGGTTTTGATAAATTATAAAGACGAAATGTTGTCTAAAAGAGAAATATTTCATAGCGATGGTAAAATGGTTAATGATTTTTTCCTAATGAAAGGTGTAAATGAGTTAAAATAAGGATTGTAATGAGTTGTGAAATGGGGAATGTGCCTAAAAGAAAAAAATTGTGTTATGAAAGAGGAAATAATTTAAAATGGGAATTTAATGAAAGACACGTGATTAAGTAAATTAGTTACCCCATTTTGAGCATGACCCTTGGTGTGTATGGTAGAGGGTAGTGTTCTAAGTGAGATGATGACTATTGGGATAGTGTATGCGGAATGGGTTGTTTAAGGCTAATGGTGTAAGATCTTTTACATATGTTGTTTAACCCTATTGATCATTCATCTCAGTGTTGGTTGAGGAGTATGTTTTGGATTATAGTCATGAATAAGGTAATTAACTTTGAAACTTTGGGTGAACGAGATTTTGAAATGTTAATTCTTGATGTCAAAAATGGAGAAGTTAATTATAAAAAGGACGTGTAATGATGAAATCTTTGGGTTAACTGGGTAGTGGGTATTCCTTGTTTTTTCGATTCAACCCTTGTATGGGTGGTTTGGGGAAGTGAGAGTTACCTATTTTAAGACCCCAGATATGGGTTTTGAGACTTTTTTAGTTACAATATAGAATAATAGTAGTACATAGGGATCCATCGATAAATATGCAGCCTTTGGGTTATGAGATATTATTCGGCAAGGTGAGTGGGAAATCCAAAGGGGTCCTGATCGTATGGAGTTCATGATGGACCTTAAGGATGGTGATAAGGTTTTGGAGAATTTGTGAGTATGGAACTTTCAAGTTGTGTTTTGGATCCTAGAGAGGATGTTTGTCTTGTAGTTTTGATGTACGTCTATGGTTACCTTTGGTGTGGAACCAAGAGTAAATGATATTTTAGTGCACTAGACATAGTGTGTATTAGAACGAGGGTGAGAGTGTCATTCCTGAATGTTGCTTTGTATGTAACAAAATGTGTGTGGTTTGTAAATAGGACCTATGGATTTTTCTTATTGTGACTCTAGTTTAGGAAGTTTTCATCATTCAACCTTCAAGTTGACCTATGAGAGAGGTCCGATGGGATACCTAGAGCTCTTGGGTATGAGTCATGTAGGAGGATGTTTGGACCATGACAATGGGACATAGATAATGTTTCTTAGTGTGGGTTTGGATGAAATGGATAAATGGGAAGATTGATGGTTGGTGATGGAACTTTAGTAGTGGTTACACATTGAAAGATTTGGGAAAATCAAAGATGACTTGGAATATGAAGTATGGTAGATGGTTCAGAGGTGGGATCAATACTTAATGATTACCACCAAGTTTCGGTAAATGGTATAGTTATTCCTTGGTTCTTTAATTAGGTCACCCAAGTAATTATTATATGATGTAAGGTTTGTTTAGAAAGGTTGTATCATATGGATTCCTGACTCATCTTTTTGGAAGAAGATGAATGGAGGTCTTGATGTTGTTTTTGAGTGGAAGAGACATGGGGACTAAAGCGCAGTTGGATGCTTTTTTAAGGTGACGTCGTGGAGGGGGTGGCCACGTAGCTGATCTTGTTTTATATGAATGGTTTGGTTGTTGGGTGAGATGTAGAGTATGCCTCTAGGATGATGAGGCTGACTAACCAAGATGCATGGTTTGGTGACTAAGCAGGAATTGGGTTATGTTTAGGTAAAGGTTATATTGTGAGAGACTATTGTGTTTTTGTTGATTAACTTTTAGGTATGAACCAAAATAATTTGATTAGTGTGGTGAAAGTAGTTCCACATGAAATATTGGTTCACGGCTGCTTGGTGGATGGTTGTGGAGCGGTGGTTGTTAAGTGCTGATGAGATGTGTACGGAAGGGAAACCAAAGATCCTTGGTAGGTCATGGTGTCCCATAGTGGTAGGTGACATAAACAATGGATAATTTAGTGGTGGTATTTTTCAACAACTTCTTATCATGCCTCAACTAGTGACGATCATTCCCAACATCTTGACATCATCCTAGGTTCTTTGAGAAGCTCTGAATTTACACCATGAAACTTGAGGATATTTTTTTGGATGAGGAAATCTTAGAGTCTACGCTCATGGGATAGTATATGTGGAGTTTTATGATGGGATATACACCATTAATGATTTTATGTAAGGTCTGTAGGATGGACCGGGTGTCTCCAAGCATTGTGGGTGCTGTTCGTGGAATCTAGAATGAGAACTGGGTGATGTTCATTTCCTCATTTTGGGAAAATCTAGACAAACATTTTGGGGTCTTGGGGTTCATATTATAGCCGAGTGTAATCCATGGTGTTTGGAATCCCTCATGGAGATCAATGGTAATGACACTCCTAAGGTGGGGAGTTATAAGTTAGTCCTGGATGTGGGGAGGAGAACATTGATTTGATGTATTGGAACTAGGATGAAAATGAGGAACCTATGAGGTGCACATTGAGTCTCTTAGAGATGCTGGGTGAGCCTAGATTATGGTGTTCAGTTGAGCTAAGTAGTGGCCCTGGGCTTAGGGTAGTTCTAAATGAATTCAAGATTCCTATGTTAAGCCATTGAAGGGTGTGGAAAGACATGACAAAAGATTGTGGAAAGAGGAGTTGGGATCAATAAATCCAATGAATATCGAGATTATACCCGGGTAAGTGTTTTAAGGTGTTCTAGAACAATCCATTCAAGGGTGGGATGACACAATATTGTAAACATGAATGGATGTGATGAATTGTGATGCACCTCTAGTTTGGTATTTGTGGTGGAAATGACTTTTCAAAAATAAAGTCATACTTGAGTGAGGCCAAGTTAATCTTAGTCCTCTAATGGATAGTGTAGGAATGTACTTTTGAGTGTATTCCATGGTAAGGCTAGGGGATAGTGCAGGGAGAAGTCCATATAGATGTTCGGGCTTGGTGAGTTGGAACACATCAGGTATGTTGTGGAAATTGAGTTGAGATTATGGTGGGTTTTCATTAATAGCATGGTTCCAAATTGTGATGCCCCAAAACTTATTTCTCATGTAACATTAATATTATGATTTTATTTAATTTATAGGTTACCAAAACAAAAAATTCAAACTAAATAATAGAAATTTTATTTAAATAAAACACTGAAGTGTTTACAATACATTAAGATCAAAGGAAAGCCATACTAACCAAAAACACATACTAAAGACCCTATCAAATCCATAGGGAGACCACCAAACACAATGATGAAACCCATTAAATAATGAATATCCTTCAGGTCAGTCACAATGAATAACATCACAACTATAATCATGAAAACCATACTGAGCATTAGTGGTATAACAAGCACCATCTTATTCAATTTTATTGAGTTTGGGACACCCTAATGTACAGTTTTATAAGGCATCTACCCAACCGTTTCCCCTTGGGTGACCGTTGGAGATGCTTAAGACCATTTTTTTTTCTTTTAGGTAGCTTGAATTTAAACATAAGTGACCATTAGTAACTTGAAAAATCAAAATAAATTTAAGTGGAAAATTTAAAGATACATTGAATAGAATTTCATAAAACTATACAGCTTTAGCATAATAACTATTTTGATGCATTTAACATATCTTAAGTATCATCTTTAACATCACAATTTTAAATTGAAGAAAATACTTTATAAAACTAAGTATGATTCCAAAACTTATGTAGGATTTGGAAATACTTTTAAATGTTTTAAATATTGTATGGTGTTACTCCAGATTTTATAAATTGAGTGTTTTAAATTTTATAAATCAAATTTCAAAGGTTATATTGAACTTTATTTTGTAAGAATATATATATATATATATATATATATATATTACTAGTAAATTTGGTATAAAGGCATCTTGAGTGTTTTAGGTAAAAGTGTACTTTAATTTTTCCAAGAGGTCATGTTTTATGAAATATAAAAATTGATTATTTTTCTCTTATTTTAGTTTATTTTTAAAGTTGTTCTATTAAAAAAAATACCCCACTAGGGCCATCCCTCTAACCGGGCCGAGGGAGGAAGCACTCACTAGGCGGCTGAGCCTAACCGTCAGCCTCAACATAGGATGGCCTATGGGTGAGTGTGTGTGCGCGCTTGAAGCACACACAAGGAAACTAGAGGCACCACCATGTAGGGCGGCACGATGGCGTGGGTGGGCGTAGGAGCGTGCCCACAGAACCCGATATGAGGTGGTATCGGGAGGGGGGAGGGAGTATTCTGAGTCATTGCTCGGAGCTCCTGGCTTATAAAGAATCCATAGGAGTCCCACCAATTCGATGTGGGACAAGAATTTTAAGGATAAACGAGATCCAGGCCGTTGGATCATGTCACATGCAATCTGGGCCGTCAATTTTGATCTGACGCTAGATCCTCAGCAACTACGGAATCCCCCGCATTTTTTGTGCACTGTCTGATCCAACATAGATCTAATATCAACCGTATGATATTTTTAAATCAGTGTGTCTAATATGATCCATCTGATCAATCTCGGATCTAATCATGACCATCCATCTCCTTTTATTATCGCCGCATCATCGCGGTCGTCTGATCTTCTCTCCCTTTAATCCCTACCATCCATCCTTTCTCCAGTTTTTCTCCCCCGCGCTGCTTTCTTCTTCCTCCCGCCTATGCTAGAACAGTAACCCCTACCCTCCCTTTCTCTAGTTTTTCCACACCCCATTTTCCTTTTATCGCCATCTGAGCCTCCTCTCACGTGTTTTCCACGATGACCGACCCCCTAGTATTTTTATAAAATGAATAGGCCTTAGTTTTTCCAACAGTAGCATTGAATATTGTATATATTTTATACATATTATAGTTTATATACAATCCATTTCACCCATTTACCTCGGTTGTTCTTCCTTTCCTCAAACCTCCAAAAAGCTTCATCGAGTCTTCCTCGAGCCTCTCCTCCTCCTCAAACCAGGTAAAGGATTTATGTTGCCTTGTATTTTTAGTTTTAGGGTATATACATATATATGTATACTCATGAATATATATATATAACCCTATAGTTCAGTTAAAATCTTCTCTTATATCGATCCTAAGTCTTCTGGAAATTGAGTTCAAGAAGTATTATGAACATAAGGGTTTAAATTTTACATAAAAAACTTATTTATATACCTTATATATATATGGTTATTTGTATATTTAGTTTATGAATATATAAATTTATACATGTATGATCATACTGTTTTGGGTAAGACTCTTTTATACCCGATTTCAAGACTTCTAAACTTTGAGTTTCAAACTTAAGTAGAGTTTAAAAACATAAGGAATTATGTGTTGGAAAAAACTTATATATATATATATATATATATATTTGTACACATGGTCATTTATAATTATATAGTTCGTATAACTCACCTTCTGGACCGAATTTAAGCCTTTTAACATTGAACTACAATGTTTAATTTATATTGTTGATAAACAAGTGAGTGTCTATTAACCTTGGTGTAAGACCCATATGTAAACTTGGTTGTACATGTTAGTCAAACATGTTTACATAAGCATATAAATACATAATATAGTTTAATAAATAAACCTTTTAAATTTCACTTTGTGATTTAAAATTTAGGGACTCTTGTTAATTGATGTGTCCAATATATTTAAATCATATGGGTGTTATTAGATTTTTGGTTTAAACCCTTCAATACATAAAATATTTTTGGTTTTGTGAATATATATGTATACATATAAACATGGATCCTCAATTTTATTTAAAGTTTATCCAAGGATTACAAAGGAATAGAAAAACAAGTTTTCTTTGGAATATGAATGTTCTATTTTAAAACACTAGTCTTTATATACACCCTAGTGTATAAATAGATTTACACAACACTACACCCTAATTATAGATATTACAAATATTTAATTTGGATGTGTATAGTAATTGTGAAGAGTTCATGAGTATAATATTTGGGGTTTTCAACTTTTATATTCATATATATGAATTACTTATATATATATATATAATGGTATTAGTTATGGTTGAATCTCATGATTTCCATTTCTAGAAATATGTATACCTCTGTGATGCGTTATACCAAAGAATATCAGTAATAAAGGTATAACAATTTAATACCCCGCATGAAATATTTGATTTGTCTTATAATTGATTATATATCCAGGTGAAATTTCAATATATATTGATTAATAAAGTTTTATAATTTAAGGTTATCATTTTATGTGACAAGACTTGTATTGATTTTGTGCGTTAGTTATCATCAATTATTCCATAATCTTCTTTTCATACACACCATTCGATGACATAGACATGTAGTTGATAGTTTTGAAATTAATACTTACATGCCTGATTCATTATATATAAGTAAATTCTAATAAATGTAATTAAAACTCTTATGACCTTTTAATGAATTATGAATTAAATTATTCAAGGTGGTATGGGACACCTTAAATAATATGAAATGAGAAAATTAAATATTCAAAGTGTTATGTGACATTTTGAATATAAGACCCTATTTGGCATATGAGGAATGTAATAGACCTGGTATAATGGGTTGGGGACCAGTTAATGAAATCCACTCAATGCATTGATAGTTCTCATGAGACAATCAGGTCATGGCATGAGGCCATTGAAATTTTAGGTCTTGTCACGAGGTCTTGACAGGGTCTGATATTATACGTCCCCTCATTATGTTTATGATAACTAATTAACCAAGTGGATATTTACTAGTAGAATATCCATGGTTAAGAGCCAATACTTATGAGTATCAGAAGAAGTAAATGATTATGGAATAAAGTTTATTTTGCAATCAGTGTTTTATTATCCAGTGTATGTTTCAGAGTATTAAATGATGAAGTTGAATTCATTACCTTTATGCACAACTCAGATTATGTATTACTCTTAGTTGTTAAATTTTTACTTGAATATTCATATGTCATACATATTTAGAATTTCTTTTACTTATTATTCTAAATTGTAATGCCTATAATTGAATCATGTTCCCTTGTAATTCTGTTAGTATACTTTTAATTGTGAACTTTTATTTATTAGAAAATTATTGTGATATGTTACACATGTTACAACATTTCTTAAAGAAACATTTTATGGAAATTTTTAAAGAATGTTTTCAAAAGTTATAATTGGTATATTATGTTATTTTAAAACCCCTTATTGGGCATTCATATTCTCACCCTATGTTTTGGAAATAAAATTTTCAGGTATCAGTTTTTAGCCGAAGAGGCATGTTAGAAGAGGATAGTTTCCGAGAACCTAAACCGAATCAATCATTTTTATGGGAAATGATGTGTAGAATATAAATGAACGTTTTCTGTAAAAACTTACACATCATGTTTCAAGGAACCTACTTTGGATATTCTGGGGTTGGGTTTTCACATTTGGTATTAGAGGATTTGGTTTAGATAACTCTGGAAAACCAGAACTGAAAAAAGAAAAATTTACTTAAGAATTACTAAGTATGATGTTTCTTAATTTTTAGATGGCTGACGAATCACACCTTCTGTCCCTTCCGACATAAATATTAGAAACAATAGTGTCCAGGGCATGTTTATAAGGATATGAAACTTTTTAAAACCTTCATTTATCATGTAAACATCTCTATCGTGTGTCCAATTCTCCTCGTGTACTCCAACTTCACCAAGGACCTGGATTTGATTACTTCCTAATGATGCATTCCCATATTCCCTTTTATGCATGTAAGGGAAAGTATCATGAAGGTCTATTCTGATACTTCACCTTGGCAAAAAATTCTTTTCACTAATGAACTTCCAGGAAGCTGCACAAGAGGGTGACCTCCAGGCAGCATACCTCTGTCAAATCGTAACCTATGGTCTTCGAGGTCAGGTCATGGACTACGAAATCCTCAAGAATGAATATACCCATTTACATTATAGACAAAAAGTTCAAGAAGATGTTGACCAACTCCATAACCTTCATTCTTTCCTTTTTTGAAACTTTATACGGCCACACCTAATTAATCTGGACTGCCCATGTTGCATCTAGACCCAGGAGATTGAAGAGTTTGAAACCACATTGGGAATCCGTTTGAATGGGAATTGGGGAAATCACCGACACTGGTGAATCCGGTGAAGTTCCATCTTGGAGGACATTAGGAAACCCGTACTCGTGTTTTTGATCAAGTAGTTATGTAATACTTTGGGTTTATGAAATTTTTATAACTGAATAATGTTATGTGTTTTGTAAATTTAATATGATTTTAAAAATTAAGTCGTTTTTTTTTCTGTATTATGGTTATGTCTCGGATGAATAAAACATACCTCTTGAAATTTAAGATAGAAGACATTAGTTCACCAACCACTCTTCTATCACTTCCTCCCAAACTGTTAGAGATCATAATTCTCAAGACATTCTCCAAGGAATACCTCCCCTTCGCAAACCTATGAAGGACATGAATACATCTTTATGAGATATTGAAGAGTCCAAACATCCTCCATTCCTTCCAAGAGAATGCCTATATCTACCACCGTATAGCCACTGCTCAACTCACTAAGTATAGAAGAAAGGGAAAGTACCATGAAGGTCTTTTTATATGATTCACACTTTCATGAAACTTTAAAGCCAAGGTAAGGTTTCAAAAGTATTCCTTGGAGGGGAACCTTCATGCAACCTACATTCACCAAATCTTGAGCTTCAGTCTATATGACCACGTCTATGACCTCAACATTATCAGACAAGAGACAACCCACCGATTTCTTAGAGAGTTTTTACATTCAGACATCTCTGAACTCTCTACCATTCGAGCCTCCCTCTGGAAGCCCGAGTGTACACTACATGAGTTTAACCCATTCTATTTAAGGTGTGTCTGGACTAGGGAAGTGGAAGAGTTGAACACCAATTTGGGCATTCAGCCAGCCACACCTGAGGATCCTCCAAGATGGGGGATGTGGTGAAGAACATCCGAGAGTTTCTTTTAGCACGGTTATATGAAATGAATTGTTAGGAAACAATTATTTATAGGGGGAATAATGTGACGTCCCAAAACTTATTTCTCATGTAATAGTAATATTATGATTTTATTTAATTTAAAGGTTAACTGAACAAAACTTGCAAAATAAATACCAGAAATTTTATTTAAATAAAACACCGAAGTGTTTACAATACAGTAAGATCAAAGGAAAGCCATACTAACCAAAAACACATACTAAAAAACCTATCAAAGACATAGGGAGACCACCTAACACAACAATGAGACCCAGTAAATAATGAAGATCCTTTGGGTCAGTCACAAAGAATAACATCACAACCAGAATCATGAAAACCAAACTGAGCATCAGTGGTATAGAAAGCACCATCTTCTTCAATTGTCTTGAGTTTGGGACACCCTAATGTATGGTTTTATAAGGCATCTACCTGACCGTTTCTCATTGGGTGACCTTTGGAGATGCTTACAACCGTTGTTTTCTTATAGTGTATATTGAATTTAAAAATAAGTGAACGTTAGTAACTTGACGAACAAAAATAAATTTAAGTGGAAAATTTAATGATATATTGAATAGAATTTCATAAAACTATACAACTTAAACATAATAACTATTTTGATGCATTTAACATATCTTAAGTATCATCTTTAACATAACTATTTTAAATTTAAGAGTATAATTTATAAAACTAAGTATGATTCCAAAACTTAGGCAAGATTTGTAAATGCTTTTAAATGTTTCAAACGTTTTAAATGTTGTATGGTGTTACTCTAGATTTTATAAATTGAGTGTTTTCAATTTTATAAATCAACTTTCAAAGGTTATATTAAACTTTATTTTGTAAGAATATATATATATATATATATATATTACTAGTAACTTTGGAATAAAGGCATCTTGAGTGTTTTGGGTAAAAGTGTACTTTAATTTTCCCAAGATATCATGTTTTATGAAATATAAAAATTGATTATTTTTATTTTCTTTTAGTTTATTTTGAAAGTTGTTCTATTAAAAAAAAGAAAAATACCCCACTAGGGCCAGTCCTCTTGCCGGGCAGAGGGAGGCAGCACGTTCTAGGTGGCCTAGCCTAGCCCTCAGCCTCAGCACATGCCGGCCTATGGGTGAGTGTGCGTGCATTATTAAAGCACACACAAGGGAACCGAAGGTGCCACCGTGAGGGGTGGCATGAAGACATGGTTGGGTGCAAGAGCGCGCCCGCATAACCTAGTACATGGTGGTCCCGGTAGGGGTAGGGAGTATTCAGATCTATTTCTTGGAGCTCATGGATTATAAAGAAGCCGAGAGAGTCCCTATGATTCGATGTGGGATAATAATTTAAAGGATAAATGAGATCCATTCCATTGGATTGAGTCGCATGCGATCTGGGTTGTCAATTTTAATTCGGTGCTCGATCCTCAGCAACCGAGGAATCCCTCGCATTTTTTGTGCACCGTCCTATCCAACACAGATCTAATCTCGGTTGTCTAAGATTTTTAAAACACCGCATCGAATCTGAGCCATCCGATCAATCTCGGATCTAATCGTGACCGTCCATCTCCTTTTATTATCACCGCATCACTGTGGCCGTCTGATCTTCTCTCCCTTTAATCCCTGTCATCCATCCTTTCTACAGTTTTTATCTTGCGCACTGCATTCTTCTTCCTCCCACCTACGTTGGACCAGTAACCCCTACCCTCCATTTCTCCTATTTTTCCACACCCATGATTCCTCCCATCGCCATCCGAGCCTCCTATCACGCGTTTTACATGATTAATGACCCACTAGTATTTTTATAAACCAAATAGGCCTCATATTTTCAACAACAACCTTAAATATTCTATATATTTTATACATATTATAGTCTATAAAAAATCTATTGCACCCATTTCCCTCGGTTGTTCCTCCTCTCCTTAAACCTCCAACAAGCTTCCACGAGTCTTCCTTGAGCCTCTCCTCCTCCTCAAACCAGGTAAGGGATTTATGTTACCTTGTATTTTTAGTTTTAGGGCATATACATATATATGTATACTCATAAAAAAATATAACCCTATGGTTCAGTAAAAATCTTCTCTTTTACCAATCCTAAGTCTTCTGGAATTTGAGTTCAAGAAGTACTATGAACATAAGGGTTTACATTATACATAAAAAACTTATTTATGTACCTTATATATATACTGTAATTTGTATATTCAGTTTATGAATATATAAATTTATACATGTATGATCATACGGTTTTGGGTAAAACTCTTCTATAACTAATTTCAAGACTTCTAAACCTTGAGTTTCAAACTTCTGTAGAGTTTCAAAACATAAGGAATTATGTGTTGGACAATATATATATATATATATATATTTGTACACACGGTCATATATAATTATATAGTTCATATAAATCACCTTCTGGGCTGGATTTAAGCCTTTTAACATTGAACTCAAATGGTTAATTTATGTTTTTGATAAACAAGTGAGTGTCTATTAACCTTGGTGTAAGACCCATATGTATACTCGGTTATACATGTGAGTCATACAAGTTTACATAAGAATATATATACATAATCTTGTTTAATAAATAAACCTTTTAAATATCACTTTGTGATTTAAAATTCAGGGACTCTTGTTAACTAATGTGTCCAATATATTTAAATCATATGGGTGTTATTATATTTTTGGTTTAAAACCTTTGATACACAAAATATTTTCAGTTTTGTGAATATATATGTATACATATAAACTTGGATCCTCAATTTTATTTAATGTTTATCCAAGGATTTCAAAGAAAGAGTAAAAAAGTTTTCTTCAGAATACGAAGGTTGTATTTTAAAACACTACTCTTTATATACACCCTGTTGTATAAATATATTTACACAACAATAAACCCTAATTGAGAATATTCCAAATATTATACTTTTGATGTGTACAATAATTGTGGAGAGTTCATGAGTATAATATTTGGGGTTTGAAAATTTTATATTCATATGTATGAATTACTTATATATATATATATATAATGGTATTAGTTATGGTTGAATATCATGCTTTCCATTTATATCAATATGTATACACTTGTGATGTGTTATACCAAAGCATATCAGTAATAGATGTATGAGAATCTATTAGTTTAATACCCCACATGAAATATTTACTTTGTCCTCTAATTGATTATGCATCTAGGATAAATTCCAATATGTATTGATTAATAAAGTTTTAGAATTTAGGGTTATCATTTTATATGACAAGACTTGTATTGCGTTTGTGCATTAGTTTTCATCACTTATGCCATAATATGATTTTCATACTCACCATTCAATGACATATCCATGTAGTTGATATTTTTGAAATTAATACTTACATGCTTGATTCAATATATATAAGTAAATTATAATAAATGAAATTAAAAATCTTATGACCTTTTAAGGAATTATGAATTAAATTATTCGAGGTGGTATAGGACACCTTGAATAATATGAAATGAGAAAATTAAATATTCAAATTGGTATGGGAAATTTTGAATATACAACCCTATTTGGCATACAAGGAATGTAATAGACTCGGTATAACGAGTTGGGGACAGATTAATGAAAGCCCCTCGATGCATCGATAGTTCTCATGAGAGAATCAGGTCATGGCACGAGGCCATTGACATTTTAGGTCTTGACACGAGATCTTGATAGGGTCTGATATTATACGTTCCCTCATTATGTTTATGATAATTAATTAACCAAGTGGATATTCGACTAGTAGAATATACATGGTTAAGAGCAAGTAATTATGAGTATCAGAAGAAGTAAATGCTTATGGCATGACATTTATTTTGCACTCAGTGATTTGTTAGCCAATTTGTGTTTCACAGTAGTAAAGGATGAAGTTGAATTCATTACCTTTATACACAACTCTAATTATGTATTACTCTTAATTTTTAAATTTTTAATTGCATATTCATATATCATACATATTTATAATGTCTTTTACTTCTTACTCTAAATGAGAATGCCTATAATTGAATCACGTTCCCTTATAATTCTGTTAGTATGATTTTAATTGTGAACTTTTATTTCTTAGACAATTATTGTGATATGTTACATATGTTACATCATTTATTAAAGAAACCTTTTATGGAAAGTTTCAAATAATGTTTTCAAATGTTATAATTGGTATATTATGTTATTTTAAAACCCCTTATTGGGCATTTGTATGCTCACCATACGTTCTTGAAATAAAATATTTAGGTATCAGTTTTTAGCCGAAGAAGCATGTCAGAAGAGGCTGGTTTCCCAAAACCTGAACTGAATCGATCCTCTGTATGTGAAATGGTGTGTAGAATATTAGTGCATGTTTTCTATAAAAACATACACATCATATTTCAAGGCATCGACTCTGGGTATTCTAGGTCTGGGTTTTCACACAAATAATGGAAGATTGTGGAGAGAACCATAAAGGGTAAGTGTTTGGTTGATGAAGCGATCAATGTTTCGGGTTGGTGGGACTTGAGTGATCACCATTTGGGTGAGTGGACCTAATGGCGAGCATTGTCCTGAATTCAAACAATTGGGTGCCCTGAGAGTTTTGGATACATTCAGATGTATGGTTATGGAATGATATCTTTTGGACACGAGTGGTGGATCGACGTATATCAGGAAATTTGATTGGAGGACCATGTGTTTTCCTTTAGGTGATATTGAGTTTTGGTCACCATTAAGGTATTAAAGCTGAGTAAAATGATTCCAAGTGACTTGGATCATGAGTTGAGGATCATACTGATGAGGTGTCGATTGGTTCCTTCACAATGATATAATGATATGTGTGAAGTTTACTTGTGTTGTGAATTTGGCACTGTTGTATAAGTTTTTACTATGAAGTTCTTGTGTTTTATTTATGTTTGAAGTTCATGCATCCTTTGAGGGTATTTGGTTTGTGTTGTGGGTTGTGGTGAAGAATTCTTGTAGGGACAGACCATGTCTTGGTTTAATTTTTTTAGAACAATTGTAATTTTTAATGAGAATCATAGGAAATGAAAATCGAGAGGCAGGCCTAGTGATATGATCTATTATTTGGGAAGATTAGTGATTCTTGGGAAGAGCGGCTCAAGGAAGAGCTGTTATAAGGTGGGGAGGTTGTAAGTGTTGGAACCATGGTCATCTATGCATAATTTGGAGAATGGTTTGTGTTGTCAATCCTAAAAGGAAGTTCAGAATGTGTGCTAGAAAAGTACTCATACAGGTCAAGCAGATAACAATATTGAAAGATGGCACCATTTTCCAGTGTTTTCCAAATTTATGGACCTCAAAATTGACAAAAGGGGAAAACATTGTTTTTTTGGTAAAGGGACTTGCGCGTCGGACATGTGTCACGCAAGTGACTTGCGCGCCGAGAAAGGACTTGCGCACCAATACCTAGGAGGATTGGAAAGTTGCGCACCATATGTTTTTCAAGATAATATCCTCAAAATATGGAAAAGGAAAGGGAGTCGTGCAAGTATTGGTTTGGTCGTGAAAGTGAGTAGCGTGACAAAGGCTAGGGTGGTGAGAGTTGCGTGCCGGAACATGTGTGCTGAGAGGAGGCTTATGCGCCATCGGGCATGGTATCCATTTTTACTATAAATAGAGGAACACCTCTCCTCATTTGAAACAAAGTTTGTGACTTGGATAAATTTAGTGCTCCCGTCGCACATGTGAAGTGGTCGCACAAGTGGCTGGGGGTCGTGCAAGTATAAGCTACGTGACAGTTGTTTGTTGTGTGTCCAAGTTGGTTTGGGCGAGAAAGGGTGTGGGTTGCGCATGTTTGGTATTGAAGAAGTTTGAGTCACGCAAGTGTTGGAGGTAGAATTTCGCTCCAGTTATAACTTGCGCGCCGACTTGGGGAAGCGCGCCAGGTGTTATTGAAGTACATCCGTCTTGTTGAAGCTGCACGAAAGCTGGAAGATTTCCCGGTACCCTCAGCGCGAAGTGATATTGGTCTACTAGTGAGAGTTGGACTTCAACAGAGCATCTACATGCAATAGAGGATGAATTCTTTTGCAATGATTAAGATACCTTCAAGTATATAAATAGAGTGAGACCTCACCAAAGGCAGTGAGCTAGGGGGAGTCAACGGGAGTGACCCGAGGGATGCAATGAGCTATCCATGAACCTTTGTAAAGGCAGTGAGCCCGGGAAAGAGTGACTGTGACCGAACCTTTGTAATACACAACTAGTGAAGTTTAGTGGAATTTGGTATGACCGAAAACCTATCGGCGTATGATCCTTGGACATAGCCCTTAGTGATGAACCAAGTAAAAAGTGTTGTGTCATCTATTTGAATGTGAATGTTTACTTTCTGATCATTTTCATCATACAGGTTTAACAAGTTCCTACCAATGTGGGAACAAGATCTATCACATTAAAAGAAAAATTTGTCACCCTAATTCCCCCCTCCCCTCTCAGTGTGTCCCGGGGTCTTACAAATGTTATCAGAGGGAGGTTACTAGTGTTATATGTGTCTTTTGTCGTCATGGAGAATGCAATAAATACTAGGAGAGTACCTCTCTTTGATGGAATTAATTTTTAGATTTGGAAGAACAGAATGAAATCTCATTTAAGATCCCTCGGAATGGAATTCCTCTTTTCTACCTTTCAAGGAATACAATTTATCGATCTAATAGGGCTTGGTATGACTAATACAGACAGGAAAAGTTTTGACATAGATGATAAAGCTCAGAATGCCATCACTGCGGCTCTTTCAGATCAGATCTACCTAAAGGTGATGAGTTAAACCTCAGCAAAGTCTATGTGGGATAAACTTGAAAACATTTATGAAGGAGATAGAAAAGTGAAGGAGGAAAAACTTTAAGTCTTACACAACAGGTTTAACAATCTAAAGATTCTTTCAAATGAGAATACATATTCATTCTTCAATCGAATTACTGAAGTTTTGGAAGAAATTCGAGGTCTTGGAGAGGAAATCAAAGACATTGATATCGTAAAGAAAATCATGAGAAGACTTCCTCCAATGTACAATGAAAAGGTGTCAAACCTTGAAGAAAGAGATCTTTCTAAGATATCTCTGGATGATTTGTTAAGTATTCTAGTGGCATATGAGATGAGAGTCAAACCCGAAGATTATATGACTCGTGTAAGCAAGGAAATGGCATTCAAATCCATGGAAAATTGAAAATTTCAGAAGATAGTAATGGTGAATATGATGAGGAAAAAGAAATTATTTCTCTCATCACCAAGAAGCTGAAGAAGGGAAAAGGTAAATTTAAAGGTAAGCTACCCCTGGCATGTTTTCGTTGTGGAAGAGTTGGGAACATTGCCTCTCAGTGCCAAAGAAAGTTTGATGATGATGAGAGCGAAACTGAAGACATCTAGAAGCCTAGGAAAAGGTTTTTCAAAAAGGGAGACTTCAAATCTGGAAAGAAATACAGAAGAAGAGTTTTGTTTGTGAAGAAGAAGATGAGGATATTGAATTTTGTGAAGAAGAAGAACCAGAATTTAAAACAGGAAACCATGCTTCCATGATGGCTACCATTGAAAAGTCAGAACCCTCAATCAATAATGGTAGAGATAATCAGATTACTTCTAATGGCGTTCCAAAGATTAAAATTAAGGATGTCTTTTCCAAGATTGAGAATAAACGTAAGAGATGCAATAAGTGGAAGTAAATGGTGGAGGATTCATCAGAATATGTTGATGAGATTGAAGCAGAAATTGAACGACTAGAAGAACTAGTGAGAGTTCAGTCTTCGATCCTTGAAAGCACAGATGATGTTGTGTAACTAAATCTTAGAATTGAATAACAAGAAAAAGTCATAAATTACCTTTCATCCGGACTGGAAGAGAAGTCCAAGATAGTTTCGTGTCTTAAGGAAGAAGTTTTTACTCTTAGGAGTAAAATTGAATGTCAATCAACCACAAATGAGGGTAAGAAGAAAATTCATTTTAGAAGATTCTCAGATGTAGAATTACTGGCAAGAGCCAAGTGTGGTTCAGATGGGGTTGGAAAAATCTTGAGTGATGAAAGACCTGATTTCATAGGAAAGAGTGGAATTGGATGTGAAGTTGAGACTTAAACTACTAGAATTGGAGAGAGCCAAAAGAAAGACAAGATAAAAGTTGGACATGTTGAAACATTGCCTGATGTGCTGAAAAAGAAATCCTCAATCCAAACTAAAAAAAGAACTGAAAATTATACTCAAAAATTCATAAATGATAGGTAGTCCAAATATTCTCCCAAGGTAGAAGGGATGAAGAGAAATTCAAGTGAGAAGACATCACCTCTGATGAAGTGTCAGTTATATGGCTATCTAGGCCATACCATGCCATATTGCGAAGAGGAAAGGAGATAATTGAATGGGGAAGATCAGGGACATCAACAAGGGAGACCAAATTCATATCCTCTATCTTATAGAAGAAATAGTTTCTATGGATACTGTTTTCATTGTTCTAACTTTGGCCATAAAGCTATGTATTGCAGGCAGAGATTCAATAGAAGAGATTCATACAACTCTCAGAGACAGGTCAATATCCACCCTCCTGATGGTGTTACTCTCACAAATAGGTTTTCTTCTCTAGAAGAATATTATGGGTATGAAGAATATGATTATGTGGAATAAATAATTATAAGGCCATCAATATCTTATACTCAATCCAATATCTCTTGGAAAGAAATGAGGAAGATCGAGAAATCCAACCTTGCAGAGGTGGCCCTCAAAGCCACAAAAAGCAACAGTACCTGGATTATGGATAGCGGTTGTTCATCTCATATGATAAGTAATACTGGCCTATTAACAGATATCAAAAGGAAGGTTGATGGTACAGTATGATTTGGGAATGATGGAGATCTGAAAATCAAAGGCAGTGGAAGTACTGAATTAGCTAATGGAGGGCTAAAGAAGACTGAAGTCCTTTATGTATATGGACTACGTCATAATCTACTCAGTGTGATTTAACTCTGTGACTCGGGACTCATAGTTACTTTTAATTAGAAAGGCTGCACTATCAAGGGAAATACAAGAAATTCACTAATGAAGGGATGCAGAACAGAAGGCAACTTATATCAGGTTGATAGTAAAGAAAATATTTTCTACATGACTGTTGAAGAAGAAAACAATTTGTGGCATCAGATACTGTGACATATCAATCAATAAGACATGGAGAAAATATGAAAACCAAGTATTGTCATGGACATTCCCAACCTGAAGCGTGAGCGTGAAAAGTCTTGTGATGCTTGCATTCGTGGAAAGCTGGTCTGTAGTTCATATCGGCCAAAGAAGAAAAGGGAATCTCATCTTCTTGATCTAATTCATACAGATATATGTGGGCCGATAAATGTTCCCAGAACTCATGGAGAAAGGTAATTTTTCCTCTTCATAGATGATTACAGTAGAATGTCATGTGTTATGGTCATTCACAGGAAACGACAAGTTCTTGACTGCATGAAAGCATATCGGCGAATCTCCGAGAATGATACTGGACGAACAATCAAAGTGTTGTGATCTGAAAATGGAGGGGAATACACGTCCATTGAATTTGAAAATTAACTAGAGAATCATGGGATACAACATGAGGTGTCTTCTATGATAACTCCACAAAAAAATGGAGTTGTTGAACGTAGGAATCAACAGGTGAACAACATGGAAAGAACTATGCTAATTGAGAGTCCTTTTCCACAACATTACTGGAAAGAGGCTGTTCAAGATGAAGTGTATATTCAAAATCAAACAGGAATTTATATGGGTGAGATGAAAACACCATATGAATTGTGGCATGGAAGGAAGCCTTTGTTGAAATATTTTCATGTTTTTGGAAGTAAATGATTCATCAGGAACAAAGAAGGAAATCAAGGGAAGTATGGTGACCATGCAGATGAAGGAATTTTCCTTGGATACTCAATGAACAACAAAGATTGCAAGTGTTTCAACAAACAATTAGGAAGAATTGTGGAAAGCAGTGATGTTAAGATAATTGAAGAGAAAACCACAAATGCATCAAGGACGCCATATGCTGATGTGATAGAAAGTCAGGAAGAAAGTGAATGTGGATAAAATACAAATACAGAAATAGAGGAATCTGTACAAAACACTCAGCAGTCACATCCTGATGTTGACTCAGAAGAAGAATATGAAGAAGAAACTATGGCTGAAGAGAATGCTACTGAACCACACAGGAGAAATTGTAGAGCTGATATTGATTCATCTAACATAATTGGGGACATGAGTGCACCCACTCAAAAAAGGAGGATGAGAAATAACACACAATATGCATTTTTATTAGTTGTGAAGCCATCCTCATTTTAAGAAGCTGCAAAGGATAAATCTTGGGTAAAATCCATGAATGAAGAGTTAGATCAGATAGACAAGAATCAGATATGGGATCTTGTACAGAGACCCAAATGTCACAATGTGATTGGAACAAAATGGATCTTCAAGAACAAGTTTGATGAGCATGAAAGTGTTATTAGAAAGAAGGCTTGACTGGTATGTAAGGGATATTCCCAGATTGAAGGTGTTGATGTTGAAGAAACCTTTTCTCCAGTGGCTAGACTGGAGTCAATCAAGATTTTCCTTGCCATGAAACTCCAAAGAAGATATAATATATATCAAATGGATGTCAAGAAAGCATTATTGAATGGTGTTCTCGAAGAATAAGTCTACATCGAACAACCAGTGGATTTTGTTCTTGGTACTGATGAAACAAAGGTATGCAAAATGAAGAAAGCTCTATATGGTTTGAAGTAGGCACCACAATCATGGTATTCCCGGTTGGACACTTATCTCAAGAAGCTAGAATTCAAAAGAGGAGGAGTAGATCATAATCTACATGTGAATAATTATCCAAAAGATAAATTCATGGTTCTAGTCTACATTGATGATATCATATTTGGTGGTAGAAGGAAGAAATCAGTGGATGAATTTTCCAATCACATGAAATAAGAATTTGAAATGTCTATGATTGGGAAGCTCACATATTTCTTGGGGCAGCTGGTGATTCAAAAGAAGGATTACACTTTCATTTCGCAGGAAAAGTATGCAAGAGAGCTGCTGAAGAAGTTTAATATGCAAGACTCCAAACCAATATCAACTCCAATTGTAGTTGGAACCAAACTTGGAAAGCATGAGGATGGGGCATCTGTATACCCCACTATGTACAAGAGGATAATAAGGAGCCAACTGTACCTGACATCGACACAACCAGATATTGTCTTTGCGACCTTTCTAGCAGCACTCTTTCAAAGTAATCCAAAGGAGGAACATATGACAACAATAAAAAGAATCATGAGGTATATTCAAGGTACTCACAGTTGTGGGTTATACTTTGCTTCAGGAAGAGAGAGTGAATTATCATCATTTTCTGATGCTGACTGGGCTGGTGATGAAGTGGACAGAAAGTCCACCAGTGGTGGAACATTATATATTGGGAATAAATGAGTTGGCTGGTTGAGCAAGAAACAAGAAAGTACTTCTCTTAGTACTGCTGAAGCTGAATATATCTCTTCCACAAAGGCATGCACTCAACTACTATGGATGAAGCAACAACTAACAGATATTGGTGATGAGGTGAAGCAACCAATGGTGATTTACTATGATAACAAGAGAACAATTGATCTTACGAAGAATCCTGTTCAGCATTCTTGTACAAAACATATTGAAATCAGGTATCACTTTATCAAAGAAAAAGTTGAGCAAGGAGTGATTAGAATGGACCATGTGGGAACTAATGATCAAGTGGCTGATATCCTGACCAAGCCACTGTCAACAGCGGTGTTTGAGAAGCTTTGGTTAAACCTCAGTGTTCAGCCACCTCCCAGTGCATAAGGAGGTTACGAAAATCCCCTCTCCCCAGTTATGTTAAATTTTTTTAATTTTTTTTGGATGCGATGCAGGTTTGTGGGGGAGATACTATCCAGGGGGAGTGTGGTTTGAGCTGAACAATGGAATTTTACCAGTCTTTTGGTTTATTGTCAATGGGGTAGAAAGGAATAAATTTAGGCATGTAGTGTAATGATTTTGTGACACGTTGAGAATCCAGTGTCGATGATTGGATAGGAAGGAACACATTGAACATGTAATGCTTCTGTGACACTATAAGATAATTTCTTGGGAGTCATTGAGAATTTCAAAACACGGGAACCCAATTCAAGCTTTCTCTCCTGTTTTCTACACCAAGAATTTCTCACGTAGACTTAGTGTTGGTTGAGTTGATTATTTAATTTTTGGTGTGCATGTGGATCTATGGAATTTATTTACTGATTTCCAACAAACCAAAAGGGGGAGATTGTTAGAACCATGGTCATATATGCATAATTTGGAGAATGGTTTGTGTTTTTTGTCAATCCTCAGTGGAAGTTTAGAATGTGTTCTTTCAAAGTACTCTTACAGATCAAGCAGAAAACAGTATTGAAAGATGGAACTGTTTTCCAGTGTTTGCAAAATTTCTGGACCTCAAAATTGAAAAAAGGGAAAATATTGTTTTTTTAGTAAAGGGAATTGAGTTCCAGACATGTTTCACACAAGTGACTTGCGCGCTTAGAAAGTACTTGCGCGCCGGTACCTAGGAGGATTAGAAAGTTGCGCACCATATGTTTTTCAAGATCAGATCCTCAAAATATGGAAAAGTAAAGGGAGTCGCGCAAGTATTGGTTTGGTCACGCAAGTGAGTAGCGTGAGAGAGGTTAGGGCTGTTGGAGTTGAACGTCAGAACTTGCATGCTGAGAGGAGGCTTGCGCAGCACCGCGCATGGTGTCCATTTTTCCTATAAATAAAGTACCACCTATCCCCATTTGAAATGAAGTTCAAGACTTGGATAAATTCAGTTATCTCATCGCGTAGGTGAAGTGGTCAGACAAGTGGTTGTGGGTCGTGCAAGTATAAGCTACATGACAGTTGTTTGCTGTGCGTCCAAGGCGGTTTGGGTGATAAAGGGTGTGGGTCGTGCAAGTTTTGTATTGAAGAAGGTTGAGTCAGGAAAGTGTTGGAGGTAGACTTGTGCGCCAGTTATAACTTGTGTGCCGGCTTTGAAACTTGCGCGCTGGCTTGGGGAAGCGTTCCAGGTGTTGTTGAAGTACATCCATCTTATTGAATATGCACGAAAGCTAAAATATTGCCCAGTACCCTCAGCGCGATGTGAGATTCGTCTACTGGTGAGAGTTGGACTTCAACAGAGCATCTACATACAATATAGGATGCATTCTTTTACAATGATGAATAGACCTTCAAGTCTATAAACTGAGTGGGATATCACCAAAGGTAGTGAGCCAGGGGGAGTCAACGGGAGTGACCCGAGGGACGTAGTGAGATATCCCTAAAAATTTCTAAAGGCAGTGAGCCTGGGATAGAGTGACTATGCCCGAACCTTTGTAATACATAGCTAGTGAAGTTTAGTGGAATTTGGTATGACCGAAAACCTGTCGGCGTATGCTCCTTGGACGTAGCCCTTAATGGTGAACAAAGTAAAAAGTGTTGTGTCATATATCTGCATTTGAATGTTTGATTTCTGATCATTTTCATCATACATGTTTACAAGTTCCTACCAACGTGGTAAAAAGATCCATCACATTAAAAGAAAAAGTTGTCACCCTGATTCACCCCTCCCCTCTTAGGGTGTCCCGAGGTCCTACAGTAAGATCCCAGACATCATGGAGACATGTCCTTATTTAATTTTTTTTCTCAATATCTTCTTTAGGGTTAATGAAATGTTTCTGGGTGTATGAGGGGCATCGAGGGTATTCCAAGAGTCCAGAACATTAAAGGAAAGGGAAACCATTCCAATCTGTGCAAGGTACATGATAGGCGCACGTTTAAGAAAACAGTAAGGAATTCCTAGGTAAATGTGCAGACTTGGATAGAGGATTAATGCACAGTTAACACATGGTCTATCAAACCGTTCTGCTTTCCTAGGTATCTGTGAGACCCATATCCCTTTGGATAATGGCTTGCACACAGTTTGTGCACGGTTTGGAAAACTGTTGGGGTAAACCTTGTGGCACAGTAAAGTTTAGAAGAATTACAAAATTTATATTATGGGTTTTTTGTGTTCCACCTGATTTATCCCTCATTTATACCCCTCTCAACCCTAAGGATGAACCAAATCGAACCAAGCTCCCCAAGGGTGGTTCTCCTTCAATTATTGGCCATTTTGAGCACTGCTGGATGAAAATCGAAGATTTGGGCGAGTCTAATACCTCTATTTTCTCTCATTCTTGGATTAGGGATTGTATCCTGGGCTATCTTCTTCCATAGACCTAAACCCCTCTCTTTACGGTGGATATTAGGTCAATGCTTCAAGGGGTACTTGGATTTGTATTTAAGGATATGATTAGGAGTGCTTTCATCTTCAGATTCGAGGTAGGTGGTCTACAAGCTATACCCCATAGTTCTTAAGTGTATTTGTGCATATGATTATGTGTTCATTATTCCATCTTATTTTTATTTTAATGCCTTTGGTGGGATTTGGTAAAATGAACATATAAATAAGGATTTGAAACCCTCATGATCCCCATGGGATGCATCAAGGATGATTTGACCAATTTGGGGCCACCCATAGGGTGCGTCGACATTCCCGAACCTAGGAATTGATAATGTTAAGGGTGTAATTGATGTATAATAACATAGAGCCCTTGTTTAACATGTTAATATCGTTAGTTGAGTTTAATATGGAATATTGATAGTTTTGACTAGGTTTGATAATGTCTTAAGGGTTTGTTTGGCATGGCTTAGTAATGGGTTAATTGAGATAAAATGAGATTGTGTCAAATGAGTTATGAATTATGTTGAGATGACCAAAAGAATTAGTATATATAAAATTATGATCATGTAAAATCAGAAATGGATTGTGAATTGAAGATAATGTTAATGGGTTTCATAAGGGAATTGATGAATATATTTAATGGGTTAGTAGATGGGAATTATGGGGTATGCCTAAAGGGTTGAATGTAATAAAGTGGTTGTGTTATGTGACATAAGAATTTTACTTGAAATGCACAAGTGAAAAATTGCTTGAGAAATGATAAATGGGATAAATGGGATAATGTATGATAGTTGATGAATTTTGGATAATGTATGGGAGTTTTTTAATATACTTAATGGGATAAGGCACAAGAATGGTAATTGGGATAAATGGCTATGAATTGTAAATGGAAAATGTGTTAATGGGTTATGACATAGTATTAATTTTCATGTTGATGTTTATGGGATATGAATGATATTTTATTTTTTTATGTTTGGTTGTGATATAGTATGTGTGTGGTGAATGGATAAATGAGCATGTGCACATGGCTTGGTTGAGTTGGGTATTGACATGAGGATCTATGCCCACAAGTTGAGTTAGACCGAGGCTCTATACTCCACCCTAAAATTCATAGGTTAGGGAAGGGGATGGTGGATCTATTTGCTCTAACATTTGAATTCCACCTAGACTAAGGCTTCAAGGTGAGGATAATGTGTTGATGTGATGTGTTTATCCCTAGTGAGACAGGGACTCAACTTATTCCCTTATGCATAGTGATTTATTACATTTGACCCATGTATAGATGATGTATATGTCTAACCTAGGAAGAACATGAATTTAGTGGATTAAATAAAGAATATGGATAAGTGGTGAACATAGTAATGATGATAGAAATGGCTAGGATACAAATGGTTAACTATTGGATATCAAGTTTTTACTTTTTGATTACCTTGTAATTTATTTCATACTTTCATGAACTATCTATTAGACTAGAAATATTGTAGACACCATTGGTGGTGGACTACTGAGTTCTGTACTCACACCCCGTTTGGTCTATCGTTGCTTACCTGAGTAGATTTCATGGTTGGAGGTCTGGTCAAGAGAAAATGACCTATACTAGGATATAGATTTGGACTTGGGATATGCATGGATGAGGATCCAGACATGGAGTCAGAACCCATTCTGAGGATTTAGTTGTTTGTTTTTATTTTTTGTTTTATTCACTTTGGCACTATTAGCTTGTCATGACATGGTTAATGTTAAATTGTGTTTTGTACCTATTTTTGAGTGATGCTTGGATATACTCATTTATTGGTTGATTTATATTTATTTTCTATTTCCATTATGTTCTGTTATGGATTACTCTGGTAAAGAGGGTATTGTCTCGCCACATGAGTTATTAGACCCTCACTACTGGTCGGTAGCCTTTGGTTCATGGGGAGGCATGCTTGAGGTCATGTGACGACTTGGATTGGGGAACCGGTTTAGTGGCTTTATAAGTGGGGATGTTATAATCAATGAGGATCAAAATCAAGATATGTACATCTCTATGGAATAGGGTCTAGAATCATCAACCGAGCAGGGATTTACCTCTCCTTATAGGCGCAACATACTATAAATTAGATGAATTTGGCTCATCATTGGGAAGTCCGACATCAATGAGAGAATGGAATAATCACCAAGAGCATCTCTATCCATGTAAAACAAATAATATTACATATAAAAAATTGTTAATACATATATCAAATATAAAAAAATTATAAATACTAGAATATAATAATCTTACTTGTAAATGATTATTAATATATATATATATTAAATATATAAAATTAATAAATATTAGAATATAATAATTAAGTATAAAAAATTTATAGAATATAATAATCTAACCTATATATATTTGTTAATATAGATATAAAATATAAAAAAATAATAGATACAAGGCATAATATGATATTCTTACTTGTTAGTAATTGTTAATGTATATATCAAATATAAAAAACTAATCATTACTGGCATTAGTGAAGGAACATAATAGATCGTCGGGTTTATCCATCTAAATTTTTTTTTTACCTATAAATAATTGTTAATAAAAATATAAAATATAAAAAACTAATAATTACATAAATATAATACATCATTCGTTATCTTATTCCTCATCTTAATTGAGGAAAATTTCTTCATCTTCATCTTAAACATCATCAAATTCCATATGACTTTCAGTTTTATCATCCATTATTACTTCATCAACATTATCAATATCCTCAGCCCTTAACTGGGGGATTTCATCATCAATATTTATATCTTTTTGGGTAAGAGATATATTTGGGGTTGTTTTTTGAAAAATTTCAATTTTTTTCACATCCACAAAACCATTTTTATTTTCAAGCAACTAAATTTCACAAGATTTCATTTTTATTTCACTCCACCAGTCATTCAAATCTCTTGAAAAATTATAGTAATTTTCATAATAAACCATATGTTATTTATATGAAAACATAAATGGTTCATTTGATGCAATAATACTATTATATTCAATGAAAAATGAATCCATGTTGTGGATAAATTCACAACCCTTGATCGTTATCAAACCAATGACATTTAAATATTGTCACATAATTTAGTCCCAAATTACATAAATCAATCATTTATCTAACATTCCATAAAATTAAGCTTCACTTTCTTTATGCTGAGATCCTTCCAAACAAAAAAACTATTCATTGATTTCTCTTATTCACCATATATTCATGTGTGGGATCAAAATCCATTAACCACATACATATTATAAGATTTTACCAATTTCAATGGAGGAATTTTGAGAACACATAATAGACTATGAATTTTAATTTCATGTTTTTTTCCCACTAAAAATAAAAATTATTAATAATAGATATCATTACAAAATTGATTTAATTTTCCATAAAAAACATAACTTACCTATATTTGAAACCAATATGAATTTTTTTGTCGACTATGTTCTTTGATAGAAAAAGGGGTAATTTGTATAATTTATTTTTTGATATGGTAATCATATAGTCTACTAAAAAAATAATGTAAATAAATGTATGCATTATAAAAATTTAAAATAATAATAAAAAGTAGTACTTACTGCACAAATTGTGTCATTTATTTACAATTCCACAAAACATATGTATGAGTTCTATGAATTTCTTCATTTGAAAGATAGAGTTCATGATAACTATAAAAACTATGCTCATATTGATTCAATGGTGAAAATTTATGTTCTATGACATCATAAAATTTTCCTCATTTCAACCCATGCAATTATGTTTCAAAGGATATTTTTATTGAAAATAATAAGAGAAGAAATTTGAAATTTCCTCCTGTAAGCATGATTCTAAAATTGACCCTTTAACTGATGCTTTATTATGCACTTTCTTCTTTAATTTTTGTATACATCTCTCAAATGGGTACATCCATCAGAATTGTATCAGTCCTCCACATCTATCTTCATATAGAAAATGAAATATTAAATGATACATTGAGTTAAAGAAGGCCAATAATAATATTTTCTCAATTTCATATAAAATTTAAACAACATATTCTTGAAGGATACTCAATTCATCATAATCTGATGTTTTTACAAAAATTTCTCAAAATAAATATGATATTTCGGTCAACACATCCCAGATTTAAGAATTCAATAGCACTTTAAGTACAACAGGAAATAATCTTTCCATTTTGATATGGAAGTCATGACTTTTTAACTCGATAAAATATCCATTTGTAATGCAATGAGAAAAATTAGAAGCATAACCATATGGTAACCTAAAATATCTAATCCATTGACATAATAATAATAATTTTTTTTATAAACTTCATAATTTTATTTTGGTTTCATTAAATTATGTGATATCTTATCTTCAAATAATTCAAGTTCAAGACATCTGTAAATATGGTCAAGATAAAACTGTGCTTTTACATTATATTTGGTCTTATCAGGTGTGTCCAACATGATATAAAATATTTTATCAAAAATTTCTTCTCAATATGAAATACATCTAACATGTGATAAACCAACAAATCATACCAATATGGTAGGTCTCAAAAAATACTCCATTTTATCCAATTATGATATTTCCCAAAATAATTTATTTTTTCTTTGTTTATGATTGGTCCAAAAGTAATAGGAGGTAATGAAGATATGATAGATTTTACCTGAATACTTGAGAGAACTACTGTAGGTTCTCCATTTTCAATTACACCTTTTGTATAATTATTTATATTTCTTAAAATGGGTGATCCATAGGAATAAATATCCCATTACAGTCAAAATAAATAGTCTTTATCCCAATGATAAGGATAAATTCTTTGTTCTCATCCATGCAGTACATATATGATTTTAGACCATGTGTGTCATGAACCATCCCCCAGGGCCGATTTCATGACTACCCAAAGCCCACCTTCCATAGGTTAGGGGTTGGAGAATAGAACCAGAAAGGCATATCCCTAAAATGGGAAGGCATTTCCTTTAAACCTGTACAAACACACAGTCCAAGAACATAATAAGATGCAACCATAAAGTAAAACTACATTAGTAAAAGTGTGTACTAAAAGTAAAGGGGTTGGAATACAAGCCCAACTGAAAAGATGCAACAAAAACTGAAAACAAAAAACAACTCCTGATATTTTCCACCAGGGATCCTACCTAAAGGGTCAGTATAGATCATCTCCATAGATCTCCACTTCAACCATCACTACCATCCACCGTCAGGTCCTAGCATCCCAAGTCTCAGTCAAGGATGGCCATCGTCTGCACAAGACAGAACAAGGTGCGGACAAATACCATGAAAGGGTGAGTATAACAATACCCAGTAGGGACCCCGAGACCCTAGAAGGTCTCTCATAATTCCATAAAGAAAAACCAAAAAGCATGATCTCAATCACAAGGCACAAATAAAAGACTCATCTCAAACAAGGTATACAACTCAGAGATAAGGAATAAAGATGATTAGTCTTAAGCTATATCATTTTATTCTATTAGGAAGTTTCCACAATTTAACCACAAAAGATTCATTCCATTTTCGATCCACACAGGTTCGTATGTCATTGATCCATGATGGGTCACTCTAAGGCTGGTCCTTGTTGGGTCGCACACTACTGATCGACACAGGGTCACTAGAATGCTGATCCACACCAGGTCGCTTTGATGATGATCCACACAGGGTCGGTATGATGCTGATGCACACAGGGTCTCTATGATGCTGATCCACATAGGGTAACTAAGATGCAGATCCACATAGGGTTTCTATGATTCTGATCTATATAGGGTTTCGAGGATGCTGATTCACATAGGGTCACTACGATGCTGATCCACATAGGGTCACAACTCAAATGACAACAAGTCATAGGATTCTCCGCACCCGGTGCACTTGATTTCCATAGTATCTACTCCTCTAGATATCATTAGTTACTCAAATTCTATGAAGTTCCACAAGGAGTAACCCAAAGGACCATCATGTCGTAAGGGTTCCAACACAATAGACGGCGTGTCAACCGGACGCTCGGTCTGTGAGTTATTGGCATTTTAATTCCGAGGGCCCGATTGGATTCGGGTACGATCCAAACCGGCTGTACTACAAAATTCTCTAAAACAGATTTGAATTATCTCAAAATTACCATCTCACTCCAAGGATCCCATCTCTTCAGACGGTTCATTAAATAGATTTCTGGTTCGTAAGATACGACCTTTTAAGCGTATCTAGGTCCGAGAGGGGTCTGGGTCCGGTCTGACTCGGTCGGGCCGAACCGACATGGTCTGACCCGACCCGGTTTGGGTCTAACCCATCCCGGTTTAGGTCCAACCCATCCTAGCCCAAACCGACCTGGGCCGGCCCGGTTGGGCTTGGCCATGGCAAGCTCGGCCCGCTGGGCCATGAACCGGCCGACCCGCCCTGGCTGGGCTGGGCCGCGGTGGCTGGGTCCATTGGGATACGGACCGGCCTAACCCACCTTGGCTGGGCTGAGCCATGATGGATCGACCCACTGGCTGGTGCAACTCATGTAGGGTTCATGCGGTCCGTCTTCCAAACGGATCAAAGAGCCGTTCGACTATTTAATTGGCGGCGTTAGGTGGCGCCGCCTAGTTGTCCACAGGACCCACAGGGAGCGGGTCCCCTCCCTTCGCTGTGGCTTTGAAGCCGCAACCTGCACCACTGAAACCTATGATGGCGCGCCACCTCCCGCCTCCACGTTTTCCCAAGAGCCAACTGCTTGTCCGTCCGCCACGATGCCGCCCTCATCCGCGGCTAGTGAGCACCGGCCGCCACCTTTGCCGCTGGCACCGGTCGCCGGTGCCACGCCGAAGGATCTTTCGCGGGCCACCGAGTGAGTTCTGGTGGTCTGTTATTCCTTTCGGACATGCCTATGGCCCTACCAGGATGCCTCCATCATTGCACGCCTCCGGGTTTCCGCTTCTCGTCGAGTTGAAAATCATCCCACAAAGAACGCATCATGAAAAGAAGTGCCGGAGGGTCAGACCCTTATTTTTTTGGCCCATTCCCTCCACGTTAACATCATAACAAGTGGGAGAAATTTTAATTCATAAAATTTAACTTTATAAATAAACCCCCTACCATGTGAACCATTGGATGAGGTCACAGTTGTGGAGGGTGAAGAGTCCTCGTTTGTTGATGTCATCAGTGTTCATCGATCTTAGATCGAACCCTCTAACGACATTCAAAATTCCATTCATCATCGGTGGAAGACATCGTGGTACTTCGCCAGAGGTTCCTCGCTTGATGAAGCCATGTCAAAAACCCTATCCCGAGCTCCATTTAAATAGATAGAGGATGAGAGTTTAATGCAACGTAGCTTTAATGAGGTTCATTATTAAGTTAGTTAATGTACCTCCCATATCTCAATAGAGTGGTTTGAAAAACAAAGGGTCAACCCATTAAATGGCTTGACAGCAAAGCGGTCCTGTCACCTCCTCTCAATCACTGAAGAAAAATAAAATAACAATTACATGTTATTTTATTATTCTTTAAAAATTCTGGAAAACTATCTTTTTCTCCCAACCTATTGCGGTCAAAGTGAAACATCCCTTAGTGAATCCCGACACTCTGGATTCAACAATGTCCTTGGATTTCAATTCCGAGCACCGGTTCAAAAGTTAGAAAATTCCACCCACACGTTTACTAAATTTACCTTAAAAAAAGTTCAAAAATCCATTCCGGGCACACCGAGCTTCAGAATCACGCATCGTCAATTTTTGCAGACTAGTAAAAATCCCAATTAATTTAAAAAAAATTACATGGAATTTCTGGGTCTTTACATTCTCCCCACCTTAGGGATTTTTATCCTCGAAATCTATAACAATACTAGGGGAACAAATAGGGGTACTAAACACTTATCTGAGCTTCCCGCTCCCGTGTGCTCTCATAGAGATTCCCATGCTTCCAACGAACTTGCACCAGAGGAATCGTCCACCCATGAACGACCCACTACTGTCGATCCTCTATCTCCACTGGGAACTCCACAAACGTCACCCCATCATCGATGTCCATCTCTATAGCATCCCGCCTTTTTATCACATAAACTTTCATTACATTTTACAAAACCTAGGATCTTTAAGGTTTAGTGTCTTGGAAACCAGGAACTTAAATCATGAAAACATAAAACATTCTTCTTAAACACTTTAAAGTATTCTCCTCATTTTCATCCTAGGTTCATTACTACATCTCATAACCTGGGGACATACATCAAAAGAAAGGGTGAGAAAAAGTCCCAGTAAGGGAAACAAGAGAAACATTTTACATGTGAACTTGAGATACTTCAATAAGGTCATGAAAAGAACTTTCAGGCATGAGAAATAAATCACGAGGAATATCATAATATAAATAAAATTTTTCCTAACTTGAAGATGTGGCTACAACATTTAATATTGACAATCATTTCGTTTCACCAAGGTCCATCCCCAAGGTGTCATTAAAAATTACCAAGGTTATTCACCAAAGTATCAGTCTAAAAAGTCATCTCTAGAGATTAAGTATTTACCCAATGCATTGGAGCGATATCTGGGCGCACCCTTGACATGTATTTATTATCATGTGAGACACATATATCATCATCAATCATTTCATAAACAACCCATATAGCATAAAATAAATTGGTTTCATTTCATAACCATAATGTTTTAAAAACTCCTTTAAAGACATGATCTTTATGTCACTTTAAACCCACGGAAAAGGGAAAGAGGGTTTCATGTATGTAAATCCTAGAATTTAAAATAGAAAATTTTGATATATATGTGAATAAACCTGTAGAAATAAGATCTTTGAGTATTCACTTAATAACATAAAATAATTTTGAGATAAAGAGGGAGGCATTTTGAGACGAAAACTATGCAACATAACGTCTACGATACATGGTTTTAAAAAACATTGAAAAGACAGGGGACATGGGTCACCCAATCAAAAATGATACATAAAATAGTAGGGGAACAAAATATATAGTATTTAAGAACATGGTAATGAAATTTTAATGATATACCATATGAAACGAAGAACTTGAAAGGAAGACAAAAATAAGATTTCTCTTATGAGAATTCGGCAGCCAAACAGTGTCACTTAAAACTTCCAAAAAATGGATTGACGAGATAAAATAGGATCTCTAATCATATGAAAATAGATGATCAGTATGATAGATATAGAGATCATACCCCAAAATAATAAAAAGGAACTTGAAAGACTTGACATGAAAGTAGATCTTGAAAATGAGAATGGTGAAAGAACCCCTTTGAAATTCGGCAGCCTAACGGCGCCACTTAAAACTTCCAAAAATGGATTGACGAGATCAAATAGGGTATCTAATCATATGAACATAAATGATCTGTATGATAGATATAGAGATCATACCCCAACAAAAAAAAAGTAACTTGAAAGACTTGACATGAAAGTAGATCTTAAAAACGAGAAGGGTGAAAGATCCCCTTAGAAATTCGGCAGCCTAACAGTGCCACTTAAACTTCAACAAAAATGAATTGATGAGATCAAATAGGGTCTCTCATCATATGAACATAAAATATCAGTATGATATATTTATAGATAATACCACAACATAATAAAAAGGAACTTGCAAGACTTGACATGGAATTAGAACTTTGAAAAAGGAGAAAGGTGAAAGAACCACTTAAAAATTCGGCAGGCTAACGACGCCACTTAAAACTTAAAAATACTGAATTGAAGAGATAAAATGGGGTATTTCATAATATGATCCTAAAAGATCAGTATGATAAATTTAGATATCATACCCCATCATAATAAAAAGGAACTTGAAATAATTTACATGAAAATAGACCTTGAAAAATGAGAAGGGAGAAAGAATCCGTTACAAAAATTTCGGCAGCCTAACGACGCCACTTAAAACTTCATAAAACAAAATAATGAGAGTACAAGGGGATATCTCATTATATGAACATGAAAAGGAAAGTATAATTAATATAAAATAACATCCTCCAACATAAGAACTTGGAGCATAAAAGGAATGACATAAAAGAGATTACTTGAAAAGAAAGAGAGAGGTCGGATCCCTTACCTTAAAACGCAACTCTTAAAACTCAAAAGTTGGGACCTTGAGGGATTGGGGGAACCTTGGGAGGACTCCTTGGGAGGTAAAGATACCATAAATTTGTTGGGGGAGAGTTGGGAGTGAAAACTAAAGGAGGAAAGGGTGGGTATTTATAGGGAAAGTGAGGGGACAAGACATTAATGGCCAAGGGACACCTCACAAGTGCTTTTATCAAAACCATGTGCTCTCCCATGGAATTTACCATGGAGTTAGGCCACATTGGCCCCCAATACAATAATTCATCACCTTTGGCCGTCCAAACCTTAAAATATCTCATGACATCATCATGACACAGTTATGATGTCATTAAACATACAGAAACCCTAAAACTGCATTTTTACTATTCAATGAAAAATCATCTTTCTCAGAAAAATCCCAAAATTTCACCTTAACCAAATATCGATGCTCTAATTACATTCATGAACTCCATTTTACAAAAATAATTTTCTAAATATTTTTAATTTAATTTTTAAATAAAAACACTATTCATCGATAATTCATTTTTTTCAGAAAAATCCCCAAAAATTACCATAACATAATATCGATGCTCTGAGTTCCAAAATAAAGTCCATTTTATAAAAATAATTTTCTAATTTTTTTTAAATAAATTTTTAATTAAGAAACACTATTCACCCGAAAAAACTAATACTTGACTTAATAATTTATGAAACCGTTATTTACCCATTTTATTGAATCTCATTACTTAATCAAGGTGTCTAAATTATATTAAAATTTTATTTAAGTGAGATTACTAATCCATTTGGACACATTACTAATCCTAATCATAATATCACTATTCATAATTTACTATTCATCAAAAATTAAGTTGATCTTATTAGACTCTAAATTTCGTACTGAATATAACTATAGAAGACCATTTTTTGAAAATTATTACACATTTTTATTTATTTAAGGTTTACATAAACATTTTTAAAATATCCTATATCTAAAATTCATCAAAAATATGCATACTATATTTATCCAGACATTTGAAAATTCATAAACTTCATCATAAGAAGAAATAATTTTTTTTTATTTAAAACAAATGGTTACACAAGGCAGTTACGGTCTCCTTACATAGCCCCTTATCACACCAGCATAGGACCTAAGTGTAAGGTGTGCTAAGGTGAGAGAATCTGAGGGAGGCTCAGCCAACATCGCATGAGTAGTAATTTCTATCAGTTTGAACTTCTTGCAAAGGAAATTCCGTTCTAGCTTCACACGATGAAGTTCGGCTTGGGTTTGGTCCATAGAAAAGCCCAATGGTGCTACCTCCTTCCCAAGTTCTGTTAGATGGGCTTCGATTGGTCCAAGACTACTGGGTGAGGCCATCGAATCTTCTTTCTATATTAATTAACCAAGATTACTTGTATTTAGAGACAATAATCAAAAAGTTTAGTTCCCAATGGTCATATTGACCAATGGTCATATAACAGTCAAAACCCAACGGTCTCATTTTAATTATACTCATGTTATCAAATGAAACAGTTTTGTTGAGTATCAAAAATTAGGAAACAAGATTTATTCAAAAATTCGGGTCGTTACAATCTCGCCCCAATCGATAACATGCGATGAGTCATGCACATATCTTCTCAGCTGTGACACGTGAAATACATTATACACCTAGTTCATCTAAGGAAAATAGCTAGATGGTACACCACCTTGCCTACTCTTCCGAGGATCTGATAGGGTCTGGTGAAACTCGAAGAAAGTTTGCCGCCCTGACCAAACCTCCGTAATCCTCAACAGGATGATACCCATAGGAAGACATGGTCTCCATCCTCAAACTCCAAGGGTCCCAACCTCCTATCGTTATAAGACTTATTTCGACTCTGTGCAGTCTCCATCCACTCCTAGATGATCTGCACCTTCTCTGTGGTTTCCTATACCATCTCTGGACCCATAAGTGCTGACTCCCCTGAGCCTTTCCAGCAAATAGGTGATCTGCATGGTCACCCGTAAAAGGCCTCAAATTAAGCCATGGTGATAGTGAAGTGATAAATATTGTTATATGAAAACTCCACTTGGGGTAGGTTGTCCTCCCAACTACAGCCAAAATTGAGGACACAAGCACGAAGCATGTCCTTGAGTGTATGTATGGCCCGCTTCATCTGACCATCCATCTGAGGGTGAAAGGTGATGCTTAAGCATATCTGAGTCCCAAATGCCTCCTATAATCCATTCCACAAGTAGGATATAAAACGTGTGTTGTGTTCTGAGACGATCGTCGATGGCACCCCGTGAAGTCGCACAATCTCTTGCACGTAGAGGCATCCTAATCCCTCTACTGATCCCTATTCTCAGATGGGTAGGAAGTGGGCCAACTTGGTGAGTCGGTAAATGATCACCCAGATGGAATCGTGGCCACTGGACATATGTGGTAGCCCTGTCAAAAATTCCATGAAGATACCATCCCACTTCCTCTTCTATACCTCAAGTGGATGAGCTAATCCTGTTGGTACCTGATGCTAGTCAATCACTTGATGAAAAGTGAGGCATCAGGATACAAACTCTGCAACTACTTTCTTCATCCCTGGCCACCAGTAGACACGCCAGAGGTATTGGTACATCTTCACCACTCTAGGATGTACCACTAAAGAGGATGTATGGAACTCCTCAAACACCTACTCTCGTAGAGTCATTGGTACCATGGTGTATCCTCATAAGAGAACGACATGCTCCCCACCATCAGAAAATCCTTCAAGAGACTGTCCTGAGGATATCTGAGCATGTCGGGTCTCACAGTCAACGTCCCCAAGCTGAGCCTCCTGAACTCACTGAAGAAGTAGGGGAGTGACAGTCCTAGACTGAAGGTAAGATGCACCATCTCTATCCACAAAGGAACGTAGCTAGCTACTATGTCGCCTCACTCAGCAATTGTAGACCAGACATCCTGCTGAGTGTTCCTGCTACTACATTCCCCTTCCTAGGAGTGTAGAATATATCAAAGTCATAGTCTTGGAGGAAATCCATCCATCACCGCTGTCCCAGGTTCAAGTACTTCTGTGAGAAGATATACCTAAGACTATTGTGATTAGAGTAAATAGTAAACCATTCAACCATCAAGTAGTGCCACCACATCTTCAGTGTAAAGACCACTGCTGCTAATTCCCGGTCATGGGTAGTGTAGTTCTGTTCATGCTGTCTCAACTACCATGAGCCATAGGTGATCACTACTTTCTCCTGCATCAGGACAAAACTATAGGATCAGAATAATGATGTAGATGCTGAATATATAAGAGGGAGGTGAATTTTATCCTTTAAAAATTCCTTTAGAACCTTTAAAGTCGGTTATACAACTTTTTTTTTCAACCTTAGGGAAAACTATGTTTAACAAAGTTAAACAAGGTAAATTCACAAAACCTCTTAGACCTACAAACTTGCTAGATTCCAAAAATATGGTTCCGGAAATGAAACTTAAGAAAAGTTTATAAGGAAAAATATTCTACCTTAAAGTGTATAGAATCTTACTAATTAGAGTATACAAGTAAAACAAAGTATAAGATAATTATACTTTCCTTATTAATCAAAATGTAGAGGAAAATAAACTTGAAACAATACAAGTAACAAGTATGAAATCTTTTAACCCAAAGAGTAGGGTATCCAACAATCTTGGATAAAGGTACCTTGATTTATAATTTCAAGAAATTCCATCTTACCCACACTAAGGTAAGCCCTCGATAGGAATACCAAAGTTTGTATTTCTATCCCTGCAATCCCTCGAACTTCAAGGTAGTCAGCACCTCTGTCTTCATTATCAAGGAAGTCCTCAAAATTTAAGGTAGTCAACACCTCTGTCTTCCTATACCTGGAACCCCTCAATTGTACACAACAACAATCAGAGTCACATGAAGTAAGATGAACAAGTTGTTCAGTACACACAAAGCATGAGATTCTCTCTCTCTAGAAATCACTTCAGCAGCATGTAATCTCTAGAGTTGTAGAACAGTATTGAGCTCATTCAAATGAGATCCTATTTATAGGAATTTATCCAATGGTCAGCTCCCTCCTCCAACGGTCATATTTTTCCTTGAATTTCAGAGGGACCTATACACATGTCACTCAAACAAGGGTTAGTTGAAAACAGAATGCATGATGTCATTTCATAACTATAACAAGAGTAAGTAAAATATGGTTGCTCAACCAATTATATTTTTAGGAGTCTAAGGAAAAATAAAATTCTAAGTCTAATAGAAAATCATTCTAAGTCTATATTACATGAATATTCAGATTCTATTTTTCATGAAATTCGGAATTAGAATTCTTTTCACTTAGAAGTATAAATTTAATTGAATTCGGAACATGAATTCTGAGGAATTCGGAGTCTGAATTCTAAGGAATTCAGAACCTGAATTATAAGGAATTCTGAGTCTAAATTATAATTAATTCAAAACCAGAATTCTAAGGAGTTCGGAGTATGAATTATAAGGAATTCAGAACCTGAATTCTATGAAATTCAGAGTATGAATTATAAAGAATTTGGAACCTAAATTCAAAGGAGTTCAGAGTCTGATTTCTAAAGAATTCAGAACCTGTATTCTGAGGAAATCAGAACATGAATTTTTGAGAATTCAGAATCTAATTTTCAGAGAATTTGGAATATGAATTTCAAAGAATTTGGAATCTTAATTTCAGAGAATTTAGAATCTGAATTTTAGGGAATTTGGAATCTGAATTTCAGAGAATTAAGAATCTGAATTTCAGAGAATTCAGAATTTGAATTTCAGAGAATTCGGAATCTGAATTTCAGAGAATTCGGAATCTGAATTTCAGAGAATTTGGAATATGAATTTCAAATAATTAAGAATCTGAATTCAGAACCTGAAAACAGAATACTTTATATCTAATTATTTTTAGGATTCCGAGGTTTTAGAAATGAAACTGAATTTTACACTTAGAAATAAAAAGAGTTAGGTTTAGTGAAACTAAATCATTAATAATGAAAACAAATATAGGGAGAAAATTTCCTTGGGAAGGAAAATTTTCCTTAATAAGATAAATCGTATGGGAAATGAAATTTTCCTTGAGATAGAGTGTTTTTGATTTTCAAAATATAAAGAAATGGAAAATTCATAAGGAAACCTTATTGACTCAATAATCTCCCCCTTTTTGGAAAGCACAAACATCCTTACTAAAAAGAATCGAAGGAATTAGAAATTTTATGGACTTGAAAATAAAAAACTTATCTCCTTTTACTTATGGAACATAGTGAATACGACTAACTCCCCTTAGGCTTTGGAAACACTATGGATCATATTCTTGATTTCCTGAATGAGATTTTTCATTTTCTGGAATTCAATAAATATCATTGATAAGAATATTCCTCTAGATTAACTCCCCCTTACTTAGGGAAATATCTTCTTTACTTTGTAATATTTTTTATCATTCCTTTCTCCCCCTTTGTAATTTTCAAAAATGAATAAAAGAGAATGGAAAAAAATGGTACCTGAAATATTAGTACTAAACAACCAAATATATGAAGAACAACCAAAATTTCATTAATGTTGAAATAATTTGTACAATGAGGAAAATAAAAAAAAGTTCAGAATGAAATGAAATTATCCCTATTTCTCCTTCGGCATAATCTTCTTCACAATGGTTTTTAGCTTCTTCATCTCCTTATGATCCTCTTCTACTCAGTTAAGCAACTGATCCTGGTCTTCACTTTTCTTCTCTAAGGATTGAATTTTCTATTCCTGAGCCTTAAGAATGTCTTGTTGAGCTTTCAATAGTTCTTCTTACTTAACAAGCTTCTCTTGAATCTCTATTCTAAGATCTCTTTCCCTCTTCCAATTCATGGCCATAGAGTTAATCTTTCCATTCATATCCTTAACTTCTTGATTCTGAGTAGTTTTTTCTAGGGTTAACTTTTCCTCAAAACTATTTGTAAGATATTTGATTTTCCCATTTTCAATATCAAAATAATTCTTGAAATTATCATGGAATTCATCAAAGATTATCATTTCTTCAATTGCATTCTTTTACCAGCTTGTTATCTTATTGCACAATATTTTATGAGACTCATAACCAAGAGGAAGGTTTTGAAATCCGCCTCTAGTGCAACACATTTATACATCACCATGGAAACTAAATCTGACTTCTGATTTATCATATGCTGAAGCATCTGGCCTCTTGAATCTATGATTAGGAATAAAGGAATAGTACCAACTATATTTTTCAAATACTGAACAAAAAAATCATGTAAGAGGGAAGATGATTATGAATCCAAAAGTTTGATTGGTGAGGAATCTTTTTCTATGACTTCAGCTTTCCTCTTTGATGAAGTACCAACACCTTTCTTATTCACAAAAAATTTACTAGGTGTATCTACTACCACCTGCTTTCCCTTGTCAGCTTTCAGAATGATGTCTTGTTTTTTGGGAGATTCATGCTCACTATCAGATAGTTGAATAATATTATCTTCCTCAACTTCTTATTTCTCTACATCAGCCACTAGATATTTCGGATGAATAAAATCACGATTACTACTTTGATCATCTATTGTCTTATTAACTTCATCTTCACCCTTCTCACATTTTCATGGTGTAACAATTTTTGGGGATTCAGCTTGGGAAGTCTGGATCGATAATTTTACAGATGGACTTTCCTTCTCATGGTACTCTTCGACTTGCTTTATGATATCATCAGTTTCATTCCCTTCTTCTTCCACCTATTCTTCTTCTTCTATTTCATCTTCCACTTCTTCTTCTTCAACTATTTCTTCTCATGATGTGATTACAGAATCAAAACTTCCTTTCCTAGAGTCTTTGGTAATGATTCTAATAAAAAATATTCTGGTACTAGAATTTTCTCAAAGGCTCTTTCAGTAGCCTTGAGAGAAGTGATTGAATGACTTCAGCTTCCGATAATTTCTTCCTTTGATTATTTTTTTTCTTACTTTTGAAGATTCTTATTAGCCTTTTCCTTCAATGTTTTTGCCTCAGCAGGGTCCAAGCCAAACATAGGCTCCCCTTCCTTCTAGTTTTTCTTTATCCTCTCTCCACTTATCCACTACATTATCAGTATACATTTTTTTCTTTTTTGGATTTGGAGGTGCTGACTGAGTTTTCTTGGCCATAGGAGTTTTTGTTTTCTCTTACGGCTCCTTATCCTTTATCTTCCTTCCACCTATCTTAGAGGTTTTATCCACTTCCAGCTTCTTTGAAAAAGATTCTATTTATTCTTTAGAAAGATCATATAATTGTCTGGATTCACTGGAAAAACCAGTTTTCATTCTCCTTAAGGTGTCATCACTCAACAACATCACATTGTAATTTCTCGGCTTGGAACTGCATGGGATTTTGAATGAATGAAGGTAAAGAATAATAATCTTTGAAAGAATAACCAGATACATAATAATATGAGACTTCAGATTTTCATTCTTGATATTCTCAATCGTTACCATGATATACTTAACCAAGTTTATCTTTCTGAGGTTCAGCAAGAAATCCAATATATATAGATATAACTCTTATTCAAAGTATCCTTATCCCATTTATTTGGAATTATAATGCCCTGAACCCACAATTCAAGAATCCAAAAATTTGTAGAGAGACAAATTATCTTTGGAGTCTTCACTCCTTTCAAGCCAAGACACACTATTGCCTTTTCCTTATAAAAAGATCCGGATTAATCAGGTAGTTTGTGAGTACAAAACACTACTTCACCTTCGTAAGGAATTCTAATAAGACTAGCTGCCTTACTGTATGAAAGAGAGTAGGTCAATCCATAACTCTTGAAAGAAAATTTATCCCTTCCACATTCCCTAAAAAACTATCTATTTCATGGAACTCTAGAATCAACTCTGGATACACCAGATCCTGTGCCTTCGGTTTTGAAATGCAAAGGCTCTCCCATCCATTCAACTTAATATTCTTAGAGATGATATAATCATATTTTTTGAAGAATCTTGGATCAACTAACCTCTCTCGGTATATCTGCCACTCGGAAATTTCCTTAACAGTCAGCATTTCTTTTTGAGAAGATTATTTAGCAGACATCCAGAACTAAGGAAAATTTTAAAGATTCGAAATGAACTTAAAACACAGAGGAAAATCTTCAACACACAAGAGAATGAAAAACTGATGTGGGATAACCATCAGGGGGTCTTTATATAGGAGTTTGAAGCAATAGTTAAACTTCCATGGTTGATCCAATGGTTGAAAAACTTCTGATCAAATCTGACGGTTGAGATCATAACAAAATAAGGATTTTGATAGGTTCCGATCTTTTGATTTTTTTTAAGATAGACATTTGGATTTAAGAAAAAGTGAATCCAAAAATACCAACAAGTAAAAATATGATTACGAAAACTTAGGAAACAAATCATACCTTCGAGATTGCTAGGAAAATTATTAATTACGAGGAATAATTTTCTTGAAGAAATTTAGATTCTAGAAAAATTTAAAAACAAATATAAATAAAAAATATGATTCTGAAAATTTGATTATGAAAAATGAAAAAAAACTTGATCATGGTAAAAGAAAAAAAATTGATTAAAAAAAAACACTTTATTACGATTTTTTTTTATAAATAAAAAAATGTGCTTCCCCTATGAAAAGAAGTTTCTTACTGTAAATAGATAGGTTTTAACAAGAAGTTAATATGTAATATCACGTTATGATTATCATTCCTAACTTATGTTTAATATATTCAAATCTATCAGAGGGTAAATATTTTGTGAAAATATCAGCTAGTTGATCTTGTGTTCAGATAAATTGAAGAACGATATCTCCTTTTTGTGTGTGATCCCTAAGAAAGTGATGTCTAATATCTATGCGTTTTGCACGAGAGTGATGTGCATGGTTTTTACTTAAGGCAATGGAACTATATTATCACACAATATTTGTGTTTTGGTAACACTCATACCATATTATGTGAGTCTGTGTTGTATCCACAACACTCAAGCACAATAACTTCCAGCTGCTACATATTCATCTTCAGTAGTGGAAAGTGCTACTGAGTGTTGCTTTTTTCGTGACCCTGAAACTAATGAATCACCTAAGAAATGACAAGTTCAAGATGTACTTTTCCTATCCATTATATATCCACCAAAGTCAACATCTAAAAAACTTTTTAGAAAAAAATTATTTCTAGAAGTATAAAAGAGTCCTAGATCCATGGTTCCCTTTAAGTAGCAAAAAATCCTTTTCACTACCTTTAAATGAGATTCCTTAGGATTGGATTGATATCTTGCACATAATAATACTGAAAACATTAAGTTTGGACGAATAGATGTCAAGTAAAGTAGACTTCCTATCATACCTCTAAATGATGTTTGATATACTAGTCCACCTATAATTGATGGGAATGATTATGAATACTGGAGAGATCGTATGAAGACTATTGTTATTAATACCGACTGACTAACTGTTCTACAACGCTAGAGATTACATGCTGCTTGAGTGATTTCTAGAGAGAGAAAATCTCATGCTTTGTGCGTACTGAACATCTTGTTCAGATTGCTTCGTGAGACTCCAATTTTTGCTATGTACAATCGAGGGATTTCAGGGATAGAAAGAAAGAGGTGCCGAATACCTTAAAGTTTGAGGAATTTCTTGATAAGGAAGACAAAGGTGCTGACTACCTTAAAGTTTGAGGACTTGTGGAGATAGCAAGATAGACTCCGATATTCCTATCGAGGAATTACCTTGGTGTGGGTAAGATAGAATTTCTTGAAAGTATAAATCAAGGGACCTTTATCCAAGGTTGTTGGATACCCTACTTTTTGGGTTAAAAAATTTCATACTTGTTACTTGTATTGTTCCAGGTTTATTTTTTGCTGCATTTTGATTAATAAGGAAAGTATGATTATCTTATGCTTTCTTGTACTTATATACTATGATTAGTAAGATTATATATGCTTTAAGGTATAATCTTTTTCCTTGTAAACTTTTTGTAATTTTAATTTCTGGAACTATATTTTAAGAATCTAGCAATTTTGTAGAACCAAGAGGTTTTTTGAATTTACCTTGTTTAATTCTGTTAAACATAGTTTTCCCTAAGGTTGAAAATGAAAGTTTTATAACCAACATTAAAGGTTACAAAGTAATTTTTAAAGGATAAAATTCACCCCTCTTGTATATTGAGAATCTACATCATTATTTCGATCCTACAATTCTGAAATTTGAATTCCGAATTCTCTGAAATTTCAATTCTGAATTCTCTAAAATTCAGATTCCGAATTCTCTGAAATTCAGATTCTGAATTCATTGAAATTCAGATTCCTAATTCTATAAAATTCAGATTCTGAATTCTCTGAAATTTAGGTTCCGATTTCCTTAGAATTCAGGTTCTGAATTCCTTAGAATTCAGACTCCGAACTCTTTAGAATTCATGTTCCAAATTCCTTAGAATTCAGACTCCGAATTCCTTAGAATTCAGGTTCCGAACTCCTTATAATTCATACTCCAAACTCCTTAGAATTCCGGATCCTAATTACTTAGAATTCAGACTCTAAATTCATTAGAATTTTGGTTCTAAATTCCTTTTAATTTAGACTCCTAATTCCTCAGAATTTAGGTTCCGAATTCCTTAGAATTTAGACTCCAAAGTCTATAGAATTTGGATTCTGAATTCCATGAAAAAAATCCAAATATTCATGTAATATAGACTTAGAATGATTTTCTCTTAGACTGAGAATTTTATTTTTCCTTAGACTCTAAAAAATAGAATTGGATGAGCAACCATATTTTACTTACCCTTGTTATAGTTGTGAAATGACGCCATGCATTCTATTTTAAACTAACCATTGTTTGAGTGACATGTGTATAGGTCCCTCTGAAATTCATGAAAAAATATGACCATTAGAGGAGGGAGATGACCATTGGAGAAATTCCTATAAATAGGAGCTCATTTTAATGAGCTCAATACTGTTCTACAACTCTTGAGATTACATGCTGCTGAAGTGATTTCTAGAGAGAGAGAGATCTAATGATTTTTTAGTACTAAATAATAAAATGGGTTTTATTATTTGGAATCATAAGAATTAATATAATCTAATACTATCATCTTAATATTTGGTTATAGTGAATAATAAAAACAATAAAAAATTATTACCACAGTTAAGGTTAAAATGAGTTTATCAGGGGGAGTGGTTGGGGTGGGTGGGTTAAACCTTGAGATAAGGGTAGTATTGCCACATAAATATATCAATTACTTATTTTTTAAATATATTTCAAACTTATATTATAATAAGTTCTAATAAATGGCCATTTGGATACACTTTTCCATGAAATTGACCATAAATCATTTAAATCTTTTAAGAAATTCCATGTGTTTCCTTCCCCTCAATTATAAAAGGGAACCAATTATCCTCCATTATTAACACATTTTTACCCTTATATATCCTCAAATATCTAATAAAAACCTTCCTAGAATCCTTCTTTTAATCTAATAAATTTTTTATTTTCTCAAGACTAATCCTTCATGGCTCAAGGAGTAAGCCAAAAGAGGTCTCTAAAAGAAGAGGCATAGATCTTAACCAAGATATTTCAATTTTATTTCTTCTTATACATCCTATAAACATGTTGTATCCATAAAAAATGAATAATATTATATTATAAATATACCAAGATATTATTATGATGATGAAAAAACCATTTTCTACCCCTTCTCCATCTAATGAGAAATAAATGTATCACTCGTGTGTACGTGCAGGATACCGCCTCCACGTAGCGATATGATTCATTTATCATCACCATATTTCATAGATGGTTATTATTATGGATTTAATATATATATATATTATATTTATGTAATAATTATTCTACTATAATTATAATATATTTTCTACCTTCTTACTTTCTGAACCATTGGAAAATGATAACATTGCTCGTGTGTACGTGTGGACTACCATATCCATGAAGTGATGCAATTCATTTTTCATTTCCATTTTACATGGTTGGTAATAAGTATATATTTAATGAATATATATTATATTGATGATATAATTATTATTTTGTAAAGTTTTATTATCATTTACCTTTATTTCGTTCCATCCCTCAAAAAGTGTAAAACATCATTTGTGAGTACATACAGACGACCGTCTCTATATAGTGATATAATTCATTTTTCATCAACTATTTATACTAATAGATATAAATATATACATAATTAATATATATGATATTTATATTATGATTAAAATTCTAGATATTAAGTAACCACGATCAATGTGCAAGGACCACAACCTTCGCACCAAAACATACATGAAAAACACAGTACTAGTTAACACCCAAAATAATGAAGATAGTGAAATATTGTTAACAAATGTGTGGTATGAAATTATAAGTAAAAAAATTATTATATTATACGTATTATTATGTTTTTATATAATTATAATAAATTTAAATTTATTCTATAGGAGGTAAGATCATTCATGAATAAATAAAGACTTGAGGTAAGAGTTTCATCTCGATTTCTCTTCATTGGGTCATGTTTTAAGGTTACACACCGATTTATTATTTATTTGATGTATATTCAAAAAATAATATATTTTTATAATAATAGATTATTTTCAAGGTATTTATATCACCATATTATTTTCATTAAAAAAATTACTAAATTCGTATGGGTTTTTCATCTCAATTTTTTTTATTGAGACAATTTGATGTTATACACCTATATTATTTTATAAGGTGAATCTTGTACACTATTTATATGTTTTATCATGAATTTACTTATTTTTATGGTATTTAATGTTTTATTTGAAGTTATTTTTTTCACGGGGTCATGATTTAAAAATTAACACATCGATAAGGTTTTTCTGTTCCTTTCATTTTACTCTCTTTAACTACTCAAGACACTGAAAGATTGTTTTTAAGGAAAACCAATCGTATTTTTCCCTTCATTCGGGAATATTTTCTTCCATGTCCATATTTTCATTAAAATATTTTTACTGTTATAAAAATATTATTTAAATTAAATTTTAACTATTTTTAAATTTATTTATCTAGGATTAAAAAGGTTTTTATTATCTTTTTTCAAATGTGGAACTTTAGACTTTTTACTAAAAATGTGAAATGATTTTTTGTTTTAACATACACCGCATGGATGAATTTCTTTCCATTATGAATACTATTTTATTTAAAGATCACTTTATAATTTTCCTTTTTTTTTCTTTATAAATAATTTTTTTCCTTAATATTTTGGAAATTTCTAGATTCGAAATAATTTATTTCAAATAAATAGGTATTTTCCTCAAGAAATATTGTAGTGATCCTTTAAAGATAATTTATACATAAAAAAATCCTTTAATGATTTTTATGATTTACTGTGGTATGATCCAATGCTACCATATTTATTTTTTATTTGTATTGTTTAGGATTATGATGATTAAACTTTTATTAAACCTATATCCTTTCCATGGGTTATGATTTGATGATATGATAAATGTTTTATAATCATTTCATGATCACTGAGGGCATCCTATATATTACCTCCATATCTGAATCCCATCATGAATACACCCTTACCTAGTAGGGTACATACCTAATCACTTTATCTCTCACAAGAAAAATCTAGTCCCATAAAATAAGGTACTTGTTCTGCTTTTATCTCAAGATCCTATCCCTAGATGATGACTAAAAAACCATTGTAGGCATTTCCTTACTTGGATTTAGTCATAAATTGAAACACTGTATAATCTAATTGATAACATGGAAATATTTATCTTAGGTTAAATGGTGATCATCCCCACTATCTATCAAACTATCTCGAGGTGTCTTTCACGTTATAAGGGTTATTCTAAAACTTAGTCAACACCTACATGTGATTTATCATGAAATATCACTAAGATCCTATATCATATCTCCTAATAGTTAGAAAACCTTAAATTCATAAAATATGTCTCAATACCAATGGTGAATTTTTAAGTTCATAATAAGTATATAGTCATATACATCATTATACAATGATAGAATCCATACAGGGAAACTATGAATCAAGAGATCCCTCCAACACATATTCTTTTAAAATAGGTAATCACCCACATCATTTCAATTAGAATATTTTTTTTCAAAAACTACTCCCAATTTCTGGAAAATACATATTAAAACACCCATTTATATTAATCATTGAAAATTAATTTCCTAAAATCTTTACACACCCATGATCCTTAACCAAAATCTAATAAAAAATCTTTTTTTGAAACCCAATCACTTTTTTTTGAAATCACATTTCAAATAATTCATTTAAAACAATATTTTCATTTAAAATTCCTTTTTAAATTCACATACCTGTAAAATATAATTTTGAAGTTCAAACCATTTAATTTCATAAAACCAGTCTAAAACATCATCATACACCAACCATTCATATCATTATATGGGACACCAACACTCTTTCAACTAGGGAACCACCAAAAAAATAATTTCCCTACCTTTATGATCCTTTGGTGAATATTAAATTGACTAGATATTGTTATATTTTATGAATTCATTATCATGTCACATAATCACATTGATTATAATAATATTCCCACCGAAAACATAATATAAATAGTATAAAATAAAACAAAAAACAAATAATCACTATAGTTAATGACTAATGGCCACATAAAATGACCCAACATAAATATTCAATCAACCCAAACCAAACTGCCATATGCCTCAGGCCCATTCCTCAAAATATTTGGGGGGGGGGGTTAAATACTATCATTAAGGGGACAAGTAAATCATTGGGTGGAATTATTTAACCTCTTTTAGAGGAAACTTAAGTCAATATCATATTATATCAAAAATCCATCATGAATTGTCCATATATAAAACATAACCAAAACCTATAACCTGTAAATGAAATAAAATTGAAACCCTCTAATGGGTTCCTATAGTCTCTATATACCAATATAAAACCAAAGAGTCTATATGTATAATTACAACACCACAATAATCTAAACACCAAATAATTCTAGATATATAAATAAACAATATATATAAATACATAATATTATAATAAAAAATAGATGTGGCTATATATATGACAATATACCATTCTATTATCAACCACCATCAATCCAATTCCTAGTGAAGTCCTACCCAAAAACACTAATTTCTATATAGTGTGCCGAAACATGTGAAATTTGGTGTATACTGAGGTGCATATATAGGGTGTGAGTATATAGAAATAGTATACCCCATAAAAATACCTAAACTCCCATAAGTGTAAATAATTAGGTGTGTGAAAGTATATGTGTTTGTGAAATTTATGAAAATAATATACCAAATGGAAATAAATAAATAATAATTTCATGCCAAGGATTACCCAATATAAATCATGGAATACTAAAAAGCTTCCCTCACACCACCTGAAAAAGTTATACTAAAATCATAAAAAACCCTTCATGCATAACTAGGAGGAATAATACAAAAATTAATAAATAATAAATCCCACACCAATAAGAGGTTCCATACGAAATTTGATTATGGGATTAAAATTCCATCAGGACAGACTTGACACCCTCAAGGAAAAACCAAGAGGGAAAAGATCATATAGACATCCTTTAACAGTTCCAAGAGGACATTGAGTTTATTCTAACAGGATTCAAATCATGGACTTTAATCATTTATATATACTCCCAGGGATATAAAAGTAATTATTAAATATATTTAGTATTACTCCTTTTGGTGGTGTGAGATGGACCTATTGTTATTTTAATATAACTTCTATTAGTGGTGTGAGGGAAGTATACTATTATTCCATGATTTATACTAGGTGATTTTTATAATGATATGATTGTTTATTTACTTACCTTTGGTATATTACTATTATAAGTGAAACAGATACATGCACATGTATAAACCTGACTATTTATACATGGGGGATTTGAGGCATTTCATTGGAACCTATTAGGTCTTTATACTCACACCATATATGTGAAATTAAATGCACACAAAATTTTACATATATCCTTGAATGAATGATTAGGATACAAGGATAACTTATTAGAAAACCACAAACTATCTAGGAATTAGTGTCATAGGGTATTACTTCACTAGGTAGTGTAGTGTCATCGATTTTGGCCGGAGTTGTCTCCATGAATTAACAAAATCTATTTTGTTTTCTTATTTTTGTGTTTGTTTTTATATTATTTATTTATATATCTATATTTATTTTCTATTAAGAATAATATAGTGTTTTCTATATACATATAGATTGTTTGGTTTTATATGGTATATAGGTATTTCAGGAACCTATCAAATGGTTTATTTTTTATTCATTTTATAGTTTATAGGTTTGGGTATGTTTGATATATAGACGAGTCATGTAATATTTTTGATATAATTGGGAATTAATTTAGTTTTTTCCTAAATAGGGTAAATAATTCACCAATTCTAGACTTAGAATACTAAAAATAAACACTAACCCTTGATGATTGGGAAATATGCCCAAGGCTTGTGGAAGTCTAGTCTCTGTCAACAGATAAATTGGGATAAGTCATTATAAAATGGAATTAGAGCATTGCTGACTTGAGGGATAAGGTCAATTAGAGGTTTTGGTAAGATATTAAGACATAGGGTGTACACTATGTTCATGTTAGACTAACATGACTATAGTGAAAACCTAATTTGTTAGGGAAGTCTAGGTGTTCAATCTAGGCACTCTAGGTATGAGTGATATTTTTCTTTGGGTATATCAAGTATTGAATAGAGGGACTCATGATGAGTTTCATGCCTCAGTTTATAAATAGATTATTCATTTATTCCTAGAAAATATGGATAATGTCACATTGAAATTTTATCTATTATATATTTCTATATTTGTGGGTTAATTTATTTAATTAATTAAAATTAACTAATAAAGTAATTAGTATTTTCCTAAATACTTTATTAGGTTTGAATTAATTAATAATTCACCCACAGAGTTGTTTTTTATGGTTTTTATTCTTAAGTGTCATCTACTGTTAGAGATCTATTAATTTTTCAATTTTTGAAAATTAGTGAAATATTTTGTTATTTCAATAGAGAATAAAATGGTTTTAAAATGGAGATATTTAAGTAAAAAAATTAAAATGTGATTAGATTTTTTAAATGGTTAAGTCCTTTAAAAAACTAAGAATTATTTTTATTCTAAAATGATATTTAGAAAGATTTTTTTTGGAATCTATACTTTTAAAAGTGAAATAGAGCTATAATTTTTGAAATAAAGCTTAAATTTATGTAAATGTTAATTAATTAATTATATATAAGTAGTATATTTTTGAAATATAGTGTAATAGTAGGAAAATATTGATAGTAAATGGTTCTTCTAGTGGGGAACACCATAATTCAAAGAATTACACCAATCATCAGTATTTTGTGAATAGCAGGTATACCAATTTACCTTTAAATTGTTAGGATTTTTGGTTATTTAGTGGTGAGATTTGGAATTGGTAGTTGTGAAGTAAAATAATGATGTGTTATTTGAAATTTAATTTGGTACTTTGGTAGTGAGTTAGAGATTTATATGGGTTGTGGTTTTTAGGAAAAGTATAATGTTTGGATTTTTAAGGATGAAAAGCATTATAGTGGGAAGGTTTTAATGACCCATGACATTACTATTTGAATTATTTATCATCATCATTTTTAAAGTGATTATGTTCGGATGAATTTAGTGGGGAACTTTTTATTTCTAGTTTTTGATTGGGTGAGTGATCATTCTTGGTGTTTTAAGTAATTTAATATGAGTGGTTAGAGATTTTGAGAAAATTATATTGTCTTATAAGAGTTAATTTAGAGTTCACTGGAAGGAATTAAAATGTGGGGTGGCTATAAAATGATATCGAGTACCCAGTATAGTTCCACCAGGTACCCAATGAGATAATCAATGGGATTTACCCACTAGATTAACCATTAAGTGGATATTTGAGAGAAAACAGGTTCCCGGTAGATCCCAAAATATTTTATTTAAAATTATGGTATTTCTACCATTTTATTTTTTTTGTTTCAAAATACCCCTTATATGTTTCTTTAGTTGGGTTGTTCACATACCGGGGGGGGGGACCTCTCCCTTATTATTTTTACTTCCTAACTATAACCCCTTTTATGCTAGAATTTTTGGTGTTATTGATCCATCAATATAAGGAAAATTATTCCTCATATCCTTTATTTTTACACTACCTTTACTCTTCTATGATTTCTATAACTCGGGTTAGGCATTTGATGATGGATTTCATTGGAGCATTATGATATCCATCTATAATGAGATAGATTTTGTGGTCAAGGGATAAACTATGTTAAAGAATGTGGATTTAACATCATTGATCATTGTTTGGATATAGTTTGGTTTTTTGGTAAATTGTTTTAATGATTTTATCAAATTTAGATAAAACTAATGCGTATTTTAGGTTACAAAATTTTGGGATTTGGTTATGGAAATTTTAATATTTCATATAGAGTTATATATCTATGTTTAACTTATTATTTTGGGTTTATTTGATTATGATGTTTATTTTATAATTTTCTAGGAAATTTTTTTTGGTTATAAAATTAGGATGAATTCATCATTGGATTATTTAGGTTGGTGGTGTCAACCCCCTTGCTGTTTTATTAAAAAATTGTTTATGGTGTTCCTAATAGTTGATTTACAAACTTTAATAAATTTGAAATATTGATTTAGGAAATATAAATGGATGGTTTTAATAACCATATATATATTTTGAATTGAATTTTTATTTTATATACTATTAATTGAATATATTTAATTTTCAATGGCTTATCTGATCCCTTTCTTATCCATTATTATATTTCCATATGAACTATTAAAGTGTTATCATGCCTTAATTATTATTATTCATATTAGAATATTTTTATAATATATTTTTTGAAATATTTTTACTTGAAAAATAATTATTACTTGATTTTGTGTAGTATTATGAGTTTTTATATGTTTATGGCACAATATCTCATTATTTGAGAACATTTCTTGAGTTAAGTTTCTCTGTATGTATTTTTATTGTTAATCCTTCTTTCTTGGGTTCTTTATTATGATTTATAGGTTAAATAATTAATTTACATAAATAATCTCAGTGAATTATAATTCAACGAACAAAACTTAACCTTTTTTCAAGAGTTTTACTTGATGGAGATGTAATGGTTCTGTTATATTAAGTAGAAAATGATGGTTTATATACTGGATAATAATAACATTTATCTTTATTGAATTAATTAGTAAAATCCAATTCTAACAATATAATGATTTTATTTATCTCTTGGAATGGGTAACTTGAGTAACCCACTTTAAATAAGTAAGGGTTTTAAAGTGTCATCATACCATATGAACAAGATGTTTGAGGATATGTTATCTTGGTATTTGGTAGTGAGTTTAGGATGATCAAATAGAGTAGTCCTTCTAATGAATGTATAAGGAAAAAATAAACTATTTCTTATTTAGATGGCTTTGTTTATTTATTATTATTTATTTCTATCATTCCTTATATTTTATATTATTCCATTAAACCTTCTTGAATATTTCCTAAGTATATTGAACTATAGATTTATATATATATATTACATATTTTTAGATGAATATTCATTAAATTACACAAACAAGCGCCTACAGATCATAAAGGTATAATTCCTTTGGATACTTAGACACATAAACAACTAGTCCATAAGTGAGCTACATAATCTCCTATTATGTTCTTCATAACTTGCATGCTTATTAGACATATCATACATAATAACTTTTATCATAACCTGGGGAAAAGAAATATAAGAAAGGGTGAGTTTATATGCTCAGTAAGAATAAAAAAGATTGATATCAATGATCACATAATTATAACATGAGAATAAGGGTATGATAATATGATAATAACATTGGAAAACTATACCCTATATATTAAAGATCATAATATTGAGTCATGGTATAACAATTGGTAGTTTATAATATATAAATCATAGACGAATCAAATAATATGAGCCATAAGATAATAACATTGACATGCAACATGGAATTGTGGAATACACATAAGTATTGAAAATCATTTCAATAGTAGTCAAGGATAACTACCAAGGCTATAATAGTTGAATGGGTTTACTCACCAAACCATTATTGTACTCATGGTTCACTCCCATTACTATCATAGTGGACAATGTCCCTAAATGATTTAGGTTCAATCCCCATTCCAGTGATTTTTGTCTCATGATATATAAATCTTTACCCAATGAATTGGATGGAGATATATTTCTGACTCATCACATAATTAAAATCATCATATGTTTTCCACAATAACATAAAACATTCACCATATCATAACCCATGAAATTAAATGTCTTTTATAAACATTTCATTGTTTCATAGACTATGTAAAAGAGATAGGTTTCATAATAATTTCATCAATTCATAAAAACATAAACCATGATAATAAATGAGTTTTATAATCATTTACACATGGTATAACTCATGGAAGAGAAATATGTTTCATAAAAATCATTCCACCATAAATATAAACCCTTCTAATAAATAAAAAAATGGTATCCTTGGATCATATCTCTAATAAGTGATATGTAACATCAATGAATTCCATCTTAGATATAAAAAGATTTTGAAAGATCATTTAAAAACTTTCTTGAGAAAAACATACTTTCCACTTTGAAAAACAATTTATAAAACATAAACAATTTTAAAATATTTTATAGGATAATAAACTTGTAAGATTATAAATGAATCTTTAAAGAAATGATTAGTCGTGATGGTGAAGAATTCCGTTCATGCTATACACGCTAAAATGAATATTAATTTCATTTTTTGGTAAAATACAAATGATAATTATTTATAAAATGACATAAATATTCCTCTAATTTTTTTATAAAATTAAAACATGGGTAAAAGATTCATTAATAAATCATTTGAATAATGTTAAAAACATTTTTGATAAAACTTTTATAAAAAATGGTTTTGGAAGAAAATAGGTTTTAGACCGAAGAGAGAAATAAAGATTTTTTTCCTAAAAAAATTATTTTGAAAAAATTAAACGAAAATTCATGAGTTTCTTGAAATATGGATCCTCAGATTTTACCATCTGAAATATAATCATTAAAAACCTTAATAAATGATGATATTGTAACATGAAATCTTTACCACTTTGGTAACTTTGAATCATAAGTACCATAAAGGAATAACATTAAATTAAACTTAAAATATGATTATAATAAATAAATTCATGATATTACATGTAAAATGGGATCTATACACACCTTATAAAATAAGATAGGTGCATAACATAACATATGTCTCAAAGAAGGAAAATTGAGATAAAAATACCTTACCTTAAGTCTTGACTTCATTCACACACATTAAAACCTCATATATAATATATATTAGTTTATTATAAAAAAATTAAATTATTATAAATATATATATCATACAATATATGATTTAATTATGACATTTTATTACCCATTTATTAGCAATTCCATGTTAAAGTCAAATTTTGGGAAATAACTACTTTGTTTTTCTTGTATGATTTGATTTGCTATTTTTTTATTCCTCATAATTTTATCATGGTTCCATAATGTCCATAATTTTTACCATGATATAAAATTAATATATATTCATCATATATGTATTTAGAGTATTCTATAAAAGTTATATATATAAAATTAAATACACCGTTCATGGAGACGGTAGGTCATACGTACCTATGAACACTGTTTCCATTTTCTCAATGGGTTAAAAGAAATAAAGGTAAATAATATATCAAAATTAAATAATTTTTTTATGTTATATATTTAATATATTTTCATTAAAACCATACTTATACCTTCCATGTAAACATGGATGAATCACATCGCTTTGTGAGGCGGTAGTCCGCCATACACATGAGCGACGTTATTATATTCCCACAGAATGTAAAGTAAAAATATATATGAGATATAATAATTAAATAAGTATAATAATATCATAAATATAATATATAAACATTTAATACGTCATTGTATCCATCTATGAGAGGTGGTAATGGAAAATTAATAGCATCGGTTTGGAAGGCAGTAGTCCACTGTACAGATGAATGATGATTTCATGTCCCATTTGATGGAAGCAGAGATAATTGTAGATCATTACTTTAAAATAAAATCATATTAGTATATGGAATATACTTAGGTTATTATATCATCATGTTTTAAAAATAATTTAAGGATTTGGTGGAAGAATTAAAAAAACGCTCGGTTAAGGATGTTACCTCCTCTTCAGACAACTTCTTTTGGTTTGCACCAAAAGGATTCATAGGAAGGATTTATGAATAAAATATGGATTATATTATTATATGAGTTAATAAATAAAGTGATTTGGATATTTCTTGTATGAACCAATGAGTTTTGGATGTGTAAATGGGAGATGAGAGTGGATGACCTTTTATAAGTAGGAGAGATGACACATTTAGAATTTTTGAAATGAAAGAATTACAACCAAATTTTTTTCATAAGAAAGGATAAAAATGCATAATTATAGAAAATAGAATATATTAGGTCTAAATATTTCCTTAAAATGGATGTTGGAAGAGTTTATAGGTAATTTTACTCCTTATCTTTCAAGTTTAACCCCCGATAATCTCATTTTTACCTTAACTGTGGTAAATAATTATTACCATTTTCACTATTCATTATGATAAAAAATTAAGTAGAGCTTTTTAGATAATATAAATTTTTATTATTAAAAATATTTAATCCATTTTATAAAATTAAATTCCTATAATTTTAAAAATTAAATTTGAAACAAAACCCACAGGTGCGATGAAAATCAGGTTTTCTAGAAGTGTATTTTTCAAGCACTAGATGAATTTATATTAACTCTATATATAATAATAATAATTAAATTTATATCAATTAAAATTTATTTATATATAATATAAAACTTTTATTTAAAACATTCATAATTATATATTATTTAAATTAATTAAAATGGTGTAACATTATCCACTTTAAAATAGTTTTTATAAAAACCCGTTTTTTTAAACCTAAAAATAATCTTGTAATAAAATACAATATATAGTTGATTAAAAAATTAATTATATGGATTAAATATGACTAAATAATACTTATGTTACATTAAAGCATAATGGTTCATTTAATTTCCCTAATTTATTGAAAATAAATGACAGTTTTACAAAAATTAGTATTTTCACTATTCACTGAAAAATCAATACTTTTCGAAAAAATACAAAATTTCACCATAAGTTAATTTTGATATGAATATTTCCAAAATTAAGTTAATTTTATCAATTTTTTTTTATAAAATCTCTTTAAATTAATTATAATATTTCCTCATAAAAATTAATAAAAATCATTTTTGAAGCAAACATTTTTTTGATGAATATAATTACTTCACTAAAAATTGATTTATTATATACTAATTATTTATAGATAAATTTATATTGATTAGTAAATATATATATATATATTTCATAAAGTATTTAATATTTTTCATACCTGCTTATTTAACAATTACGTTATAAAAGTCGTATTTAATGTAATATTATTTCATGGTTTGCTAAAGCTTAATGTTGTGTGTCATGCACGCCATCAAAGAAACTCATTTTTTCAGGTAAAAAAAGATAATATTATTATTCTTTATAATGAAAGGTATTGAATAATTTAAATTAATTTGAAAAATATATATCATAAAATCTAGGGTTGTTACATTCTACCCCTCTTATAATGAATTTCTCTCTCAAAATTCATCTAGGTCATTAAAGGTTTAACATTTAAAAATTTCTTAATAGAAACCCACATCAAAAAAATGAATAATAAAAAATACCTTAAAAATGGAAAGTTTAAACCATAAATGTTACCTTAAGTTATTCATAACTAGGTTTACACATTGTGATAACATTAGTGGGAAGTTAAAATCTGAATATGTAAGAGAATAGTAACTCCTAAGGACTAATAAAGAGTGATGGAGAACATGCTCATGGGTAAGTTAACCACTAAAAAACCATAAATATATTATGAGTTAAAATAACATTGATCCATTATAAATAATGTTAATATGATAATATTTTCGTTTCATGATCCTTTTAAAAAAGATGATAGAATTTTTACCAACAAGATAGAGAACATGAGAAAATTTACTTACTTGATTTATTTCCATTTCATAAGCATAATAACATCCTTTGGATATGGATCAATCAATTTTAACTTCATCTCTTACTACAAGAAATGAATATTAATTTTTAATTCTTGTAGCACCAATAGATCTTAATATCCATGAAAGAATAATAAGCCATTCTTTATATCTCTAGTTATAATAAAAAAAATGGTTAGAAAAAGTTATCCAAGATGGATAAATATTTATATGTTGAAATAACACATCTATCTCTAAATCCTTATCTAGGGTTAAAATTAAACAATTATAAAAATGGTTAACCTTAAGACCCTTCTTATTTATTGTGGAAGGTCACTAAGTTTCCAAAATAAACTTAACATTAATCCACCAAATATTATAAGGAAGCTCTTAATTTTCACATACCACATATGTTAATACCTTAGTCATACATTATTGAGAAATATGATAATAAACTATGTTATAATAAAACCACAATGAAGACATGCATGATTTCAAAAATTACCTCTCTCCTTATTCCTTAAATAAAAACATATATTATTGAATATATACCATGAATCCAAAATACTTTAAAATAAGCCACTTTTTTTATGAATTGACTAATCATTTCCGAAGTCAGCAATACTATCCAATTAACTTTATCCATATTAGTTATCTCTTTATCCAAATTAACCACCATTTTCTCAACATCAGGAACATATTAATGGTTATCTTCCCTTAATCACGTGTTTTTCATAAAATATTACCTTGTAATTAAATAAATTTTTCAGGTTATTAGTACCATTCAACATATTATTAAAAATACTTAATGAAAAAATTATACAAACAATACTTATATATTTTATGATTCATATAAAATAATTCTTGAATTGCAATACATAAACACTTAAATTATTACACCACATCCTTAATCCATTAACTAGGATTCATCATCTTATTCCTTAATGCCTCCTTCCTTTCATATGTTATTTGTCTCTTCATTATCAACAAAAAATCCATTACTCGTAAAACCTTGATTGTAATGTCTCATGGTCTATATCTCTCTCATGTGGAAAAAAGGGTTGTTTATGAAACCCCAATAATGACTCCTTGTACTCAAAAGGATGTTAACTAGTAGTAGGGGTGTGATATGTATAGTAGGGAGACTATAACCCCTGGTATGAAATGTCATAGTAGTGGAAATAATCCATATAAACAAAATCAAATGAAGTAATAGAAAAAACTGAAACCATATAACACAACTAAGAAATAAAGGAGAAACCAATATACCAATAATAAAGAAACATGTATTGCTAGGATGATATTTATCAAATGTAAATCTAAAAAAATACATATAAAAGATATTATGATACTAATAAACTCAAAAATACCCCGATTCTAAATCCCATGTTGGTCCCACCTCCAAACTCTAGCACATCTAGTAAGCAATAAATTCTGCAAAAGGTCCCTTTCCCTTATCCAAACCTACATCCATGTAATATAACTACGTACCAAACAGAGGTTTGAATAGGGTGTGGGTAAAACTCAGCACGTCAACACCACTATGTCTAAATAAACCAGTATGATAAAATGTTCATGCAATAATGTGATGAACATGTGTGTTAATTAATTTAATAATTAATAAAATATAACAACAACCGACTTCGATACCCTACAAATATGTATCTGAGTAGATAGAAAAACTATTCCAACCACAACCATATACCCATGGTATAAAAAGCACTAGTCTAAGCCCTCTATATAAGAATCTCATTATGTGTCAGGGCCTATCCCAGTATATAAACACCTCAACATGTGTTAGGGAATAGAATGATATATAAGCATCTCAGCATGTGTTAAGGCATATCCTGATATATACACATCTCAATATAACATAAATTGAATTTAGTAGTGGTTTTGTAGCGGTGGTTCACAAAACTGCCACTAAACCTTTTTTTAAAATGGTTTCTCAGCGGTTTATAATAAACCTTCGTGAAACCATCTCTTTTTTTACACTCCCAACCCTTCCCCCCGACCCCGACCCCAATTCTCCCTCCCGACCCCCCGACCCCACGAAACCCCTTCTCCCGGTGACCCCCTTCACCCGGTGACCCCCTTCTCCCCCGCGACCCCCTGTGAACCACAACCCCGCGACCCCCCGTGACCCCGCGACACCCTTCTCTAGTCGACCCTGCGTCCCCCCTTCTCCTAGTGATTTTACTATGAGAAAGTATTGTTTAGGATAATTTTTCATGTTTACATTGAATTCAGATTTTTTTGTTCTATTAATGATTAAAACATATCAGTTCAATTTATCTTGGGTGAATATAGTTTAGTTTAGTTTTATCTAGTTTTGTTCAGAACAATTTGGATTGGACTATTTTTTTTCAATTTATAGCTATTTATTATTTTTTTGGTAAAGTAGTGTTTGGAAATATTGAATATATATGATTTTGTTCATTTCAATTCAATTTTATATATTTTTTTCATTTTATTCAGTTTAATTTGGTGTAGTTAAATGAAATAAAATAATATTTGTATTATCTTCATAACTATTGTTACACTTTAGTTCATTTAAGGTTTGATTTTATTCAGCTCGATTCAATTTAATCCTACTCTCGATAGGCTGGTTCATATTTTTTATGGTTTGTCTGATCACTTTTTCTTTAATTTAAAAACTTGTGATAAATTTTAAAGTAGTGATTGTTAATATGAATATTTATAATATATAAAATTATACAATTTAAAGGTTTTATTATGGTTTTGTTAATTTTATACGGGGGTTTATTTTTTTAAAATTGAATGATTTAAGTGTAATGATTTAGGTTAAACTCATCCAATGAAATAGTTTTTAATATAAAATGATTTTTGAAATTGTAACTCAGTGTAATAAATTTATGCAATCAGTGTATACGAGTGGAGCTTTAATGGTCATAAAATTAGTAGTTTTAGTAAATACCCTTGTAATTTATTGGTTAGACCATGAAATGATCTTACAAGCAATGGGTTTCTAAATTTTTTATTTCAAATGGTTTGAAATAAATGTGTACATGTTATAAATAGTTTTTTTAGAAATTTTTTAATGGTTAGGGTTGGTTTGTTTTAATATTTTTTAGATCAATTTATTACAAATATTTCATATTTATTTCCTATTTTTGGACATGTCATTGTATTTTATTTTAGTAAAATAGGTCTAAGATGACACCGAATATTGAATACTTAGAATTAAATCTATTTTTTGGATCAATACATGTCATTCTAGGTTTTCGTGTTTCATTTTGACTAAATTAATTTTGATTTGATTTTTTAGGTTTAGTTTTGTTTGGGTCAATTGTGCTCACTTCTGTTAACTTCAATTAAATTTTATTTGTTTTTTTTTCAATTATAATTATGTTGGATTTAGAATGTTAAATATGTTTTGATTCATTTCTTTTGTATCTATTTTTATCCAGTCTTGTATTATTTATATATATTCAATGAGTCTTACATGTCTTCAGTTCTATATTATTTTGTTCATTTATATTTGGTTCCTTTAAATATGGTTTAATTAAATTAATTTTCAATAATTTTAAATATAATTGATGTAGAAAACATTGTATTATAAGAGTATATGATAGAATAAAGAGTGTGTTTGTGTGTGTGGTGGGGTGAATTGCTATTTAAAAAACTAAAATAACATAAAACCCAAACCACATTTGTTAAAGTAATGAGACTCAGAGATTGTATAATGATTAGAGTATAGGTATCCGTCTTATAAGTCATCCAATAAATCATAGTTACAAAACATACTTACAAACAATATGATTAAAAAAATATTAAAAATTTAGAAACTTAAAATTTCTAATATAAATTTCACATAGGAATATAAAACTTGTTAAAACAAGTAATATGAAACCTATGCATAATGAATATATTAATTCTAGTTGGTAATGATCAAGTTGATTATAGAAATAATTATTTGGGTCTAGGTGATTCTATTATTGGTTTCTAAAGGATTTTATCAATTTCTATGGATGTAGTTTCCCCTTGTGTTTTTGATGATAAAAATACTTTTGATTCTATATATGTGTGCTCTAGGGTGGTAGAGGCATTTTAATATCGATTTCTGGGGTTTTGATGGAAAAAAGTGGAGGATGATGTTTGTTAAGAGACTGGATATCTTTTGTTTTGCATTTATTGTCATATGGTTAATAGGAATAAATGCATCTGGTTTAGAGTTGTGTTATCGGGTTTGTTGGGTTATTGTGTGAAGCTTTTTGATGGGATTTTTATGTTTCAATTTTGAGATGGGCATTCCCATCTTTCTTATTCATTGTCAAATGATTTGATTTATTGTTATCAAATGGATGATTGTTTTGGTTCCCAACTACTTGTTATAGTTTCTATATGCCCTATTGAGTGTATAACATTGTGGTATCTTATGATTGATCATTGAATACCATGATTATGAAATGGATAATGTAATTGACATTGAACTCATGGGATGAGTATTGATGTTGGTTTATGGGATAATGGAAACTATGGGATGATTAGATTAATGATAAGAGGAGAATTTGATGGAAATATAAGAATTGTAATGGAAAATAATAAATCTAGCTGGATCTAATGAACTAAATTGATTAAAAAATAATTTTTATTGAATTTAACAAATGAGTGGATAGTAATATATCTTTACTATGTCAAAATGTTTAATGGTGATGAATCATGATACTTATGTTCATGCGTTGAATCTAGTCTCTACTGTTGTAGTAAAAAATTAAATGGATACCAAGAAACCCCAATCAAAAGTGCATAGGCAACACAAAAGTACATCCACGCAAACCTGAGTTCATGCCAGACCTACTCTACTGGAAGAAAATACACACCAAGCCTAGTTTGGAAGCGCATTTCAAACATTATAGGCCCAATAATGACCTTACTATACTTAATCCAAAGAATCTAAGATCTAATATAGCTCCAATATGTGCAGTTTCTCATTTGAGAACGTCAAAAATAGTACGGATTTCACTACACCATAACACATAAACTTGAGAATATTCTCCTCAAATAAGTACAATTATATAATTCCTACTTTATGATCAATGGATCATATTTATTATATTCTGTTTCTGTAATCTTACACTATCGTCTATATGAATCTATTTCTCTATTTAGTAGTAACTATGTGTTTTAACTTTTTTTAATATTGTGTAGGAACATTGTGATATACATTGATAAAAGGTGGATCACATTACCCAGGAACGCACCTTATTATGTTAAGGGTTTGAAGGAGTTTTTAGATTTTTCAATTTCTAATCGATCCATTGAAGATAGAATAAGATTTCCATGTCCTAAATGTAAATTTAGAAGATGGTTGAAGAGAGATGAGGTTTATGAACATTTAATACTGAAGCAATTCCCTGATCAATATTTGTGTGGGATTTGGCATGGATAATTGAACATTATAGAAAGATTTAGAACTGATGTTAATCCATAGAATGAGGTCCCAACTTCGTCAAAAATGGAAAATGAAATGCAAAACCTCATAAATGATACATTCGGTACTGAAAGACACCACTATAAACATAAAAACATAACAGAACAACTAGATGAGGGTGCTACAAATTGTAATGTGACAAGTGATGTTTTTGAGACTATAACACAACCAGATCAAGATTGTAACATATCATTGGATCCTTCTCTTGATTCTGTGGAGCCAAATGTAAGAGAAAAATTCACTGAGGAAAATGCGTTTCATGATTTAGTTGATGATGTAAATCAAGAGTTGAATAGTGGGTGTTTGAAATATTCAAAGCTTTCTTTTCTGTTGAAGTTGTACCATATCAAATGTCTATGTGGAATTATAAATAAGGTAATTTCCATGATATTGTAATTTATTCGTAATGCTTTTCCGGAAGAAAAAAATCCTCGAGTCTTTTTATGATATGAAAAAAGTTGTTAACAGGCTTGATCTGAATTATACAAAAATACATGAGTGTCCCAATGATTGTATGCTTCATTGGGGAGAGGATTCAAGTAGACAAAATTTCCAAAAATTTTATTATTCTAGATGGAAGTCAAAGGGTGATGTTGGAAGTCTAAATCAAGATAATTTCATTGAGAAGAAGAAAAGTAACACACCTGCAAAGGTTTTGCGTTACTTTCATTTGAAGCCTCGATTGTAAAGATTATTCATGTCATCGAAAACCGTCGAACACATGAAGTGGCATTATGTAGATAATAAAAATGATGGGTTATTGAGACATCCAAAAGATTCAAAATTGTGGAATAAATTTTATTCATTGCATCTAGATTTCTTAAATAATCCTAGGAATGTCTGATTGGGAGTGGTTGCTGATGGATTCAACCCATTTGGGACTTTGAGTACCAGTTATAGCATTTGGAAAGTTGTTTTGATCCCTTACAATCTGCCTCCATGGATGTGTATGTAACAAACATATTTTATCATTTCAATGATTATTCTTGGAAAAAAAAATTCTTCAAAATGTTATTGATGTATACTTTCACCCTTTGATTGACAAATTTCAGGATTTATAGAGAAACATTGTTGAGACATTTGATGCTTCTTCTAAAACAATGTTCAAAATTCATGCTGCTTTAATGTGGACCATTAGTGACATCCCTAGGCTTGGGAATTTATCTGGTTGGAACAACTACATGGGTTTGGATTGTCCCATTTGTAACTTTGATTTTGAGCCCAAATGGATACCTCATATTAGAAAATGGTTCTTCTTGTGCCATCGAAGATTTCTTGATGCATCACATAGATTTCGGTTGAACAGATCAAAATTTAATGGTTTCATTGATTGTAGACCACCTCCAAAGTTGTTAACTGGTTCTAAAATATTGACATAACTTGAAAATGTTGAAACAGAATTAGGGAAGGTTCATCATTTGAATGATAGCGGAAAATGGGTCCGAAGTGCATTGTCAAGTGAAATCAGAATGAAACAATGGGAGAAAAAAACTATATTTTTCAAGCTTCTGTATTGGGAATTTAATTTTTTGCGGAATAATCTTGATGTGATGCATATTGAGAATAATTTCTATGAAAATTTGATTTTCAAATTACTTAATGATCATGGAATGTCAAAGGATCATCTCAATGCTCGCAAAGACTTACAAGTAATGAACATAAAACATGATCTCTGGCCAGATGAGAATGAAAAGTATGCTCTATCAATTTTTTTAATGAAAAATAGGGATAAAGATACATTCCTTAGAATTTTAAAGAATGTGAAGGTATCTGATGGGTATTCGAGTAACATCTCGAGGTGTTTTGACTTGAAAAATCATAAGTTACATGGATTGAAAAGTTACGATTCACATATTTTGTTACAACAGTTACTACCGTTAGCATTGCGTACATTATTACTGTAAAAAGTTACTGCTGTTGTACTCCAATTCTGCAATTTTTTCAAGAAATTATGTGAGAAATCTCTGTATCCATTTCATATTTACAACCTCCATGAGAGTTTTGTATTGACCCTTTGTGCAATGGAGATGATCATTCCTCCATCGTTTGTTATTGTCATGATGCATTTAGCTGTGCATTTGGTTAAGGAAGCTAAATTAGGAGGGCCCATTCATTATCGATGGATATATCCAATTGAGGGGGATTTTATTTATATGTTTTTTAGTTATGTAAAAAATATTTGGAATTTAAATAAATGCATAAATATGATTATTTTATTTCACAGATATCTTGGGTATTTGAAAGCATATGTGAGAAATAAATCTCAACCAGAAGGACCTATTTTTGAAGTCTATTTGGATGAAGAGAGTCTTACCATTTGTTCCATATACTTGGATGACATTGAGACAATATTTAATCGAGTTTCACATGTTGAAGACACATTTACTCAATCTCAAATACATCAGAAATAAAAAATATTTCCTGTTATCGGCCGATCAGTTGGGAGGACCTCAAATATGATAGTGACAGAATTGGAATTATTACAGGAACATAGATATGTGCTGCTGAATAGTGAAATTTTAGATCCATTTATTGAAGAGTTGAGGATAAAAACAAAGAGACATATGAGAGTCCGAACACCAAATGAGAAAGATATAATGAAAGCTGTGAATAAAGATATTGTAGACTGGTTTGCACGACGTGTAAGTTCATAAATATTGCAATAAATATAAATATTAGTTTGACACATAAATTTTGTAAATCTAATAAATTATATTTCATTTTTACAATCATGAATACCGATACTCTAAAAGAGTTTTCAGAATATTTGAAGTTTCTTGCTAGAGGTCCTATAAAACAAGTTAGAAAGTTCGACACTTACAATGTGAATGGCTTTAGATTTCGTACAGTCGATCGAGAAGTGGGTTTGAAAACACAGAATAGTGGTATATTTACATTTGATGAAGTGGGATACTATGAAAAGCTGCTTGATATTATTGAATTAAACTACCACGGGCATTTTTCTGTTATTTTATTCAAATGAAATTGGGTCGATATTATCAGAGGTGTTAAAAGAGATTCCTTATAATTTACTTCTTTGAATTTATCTCGCTTGATGGATGTTGGTGATCGTGAACTACATGATCCATATATCTTATCATTGCAAGAAAAAATGGTATATTATTTGAATGATGTTGTGGATTAAGGGTGGAGTGTAGTTTCTCACGTAATACAAAGAGATTTGTATGATATGGGTGGTGAAGTGGAAGATTTGACCTCCGAAATTGAATCTCATCAACAACAAGAAGCAGAATTATTTATCCATCATGATATTGAAAATATTATTCTAGAAAAAATGAATGAAGTGAATTAAGTAATGGAGCAGGAAACCGACATGATTTAAGGGAAGAATTATTATATGTACAGTTATTTATTCATTCAACAACCACTTATTTCATTTGTGCAGTCATTCATTATCATTGTTATATATATTTTGTTTGTTAGTTCTGGGCATCTATTATCATTTTTAATTTTTTTTATACATAATTTTTTTGAAATATATATTGTGAACTTAATTTTATTTTATTAAATGGCAGGAATGCCAAAGAGGAAGCGATACACTATTTCATCTACTACTACGATAGATGACGATCCATCTGTCTCCCTCCCCATGAAATCTGAGCCACCAAATACCTACAACCCTCCACCATCTCCCCCTTCACTATCTCTCACACCCTCTGTGGGTGTACCATTAGAGGCTGAGTCGTTGACTCTCCCTTCAGGAGCCTCAACAGTGGGGTGCCAACACGCCCCTTCTAGTTCATCACGAGCATACTAGAGGGTCACTATCAAAGGTACAAATTTTAATATAAATAAATTTATTGAATTTTGTTTATACTAATTGTTTTCTCATTGAAGATGAAAAAAATGAAACCATGTATAAACACATAAAAAGTTCAGATGTTTTTAATATGAATGGCGAGAAGATAGTTGTGCCATTTGATTCATTTGAGGTCTTTACAGATGACGCCGTGAGGTTACTTGGCCAGATTCTAGGCCAACTAGCAGCGAAGCCCATTTCCCTACATATTTCTTATGATGATTGGAGACATATTCATCCAAGTTGAAAAAATGAAGTTTTTGATTCCCAAATAAAGGTAATTTTAATACATTATGGTTTAATTGAATGTCATGTTACTAATATGTTCAAAATGAATTTCTGTATATAGATGTTCTTCCACTTTACAGTTGCTGATGTGATAGCACAAAAGTGGACGTTGAAAAATCTTGGTAAGAAATGTAAAGACTTGAAATGGAGATTGTGGTGTTATGTCAATGATATTTCGTTGACCGTGCAACAAATGTATGAGAAGATACCCAGTACGGTACTGAAATAACAGTGGAAAGTTTTTGTTGGCAAACATCGTTATGAGAAGAGGATGGTATTGAAATATATATTATTATATGATCCTCATTTTACATTTATACATTTATATTAAGAGGAGATTACATTTAATACATTACTATTAAATTGTATTTTATTTATTTTAGGATCTATCAAGACAGAATGCATCAAACCAGGCTAAGCAAGTCATCCCTCACACTGTGGGGTCAAAAAGATTTTCTAGAAGTCGAACGACTCTGGAAATATTTTCATTAGTTTAAATATTTATAATACAATATTATCTTTTTAATATATTAAATTGTTGATTTATCTTTTCTTAATGCACTCACAGAGTTTAGGAAACGAAGCATCTTGAACTGAAGTGTGGTTGGATGTTCACAAAAAATCAGATGGAAGTTTTGTTAATGAGCCTGCAAAATAAGTTGGGGTATGAAGTCAATTTTTTATTATAATAACTTATTATCAGTTCTTACTGTGTTAGTATATATTGATATTTTATTTATAGGTAAAAAATAAAGAACTATGGGATGCCAATATTGGGTAGTCCTACTTAGTCTCCAAGGATGACCCGGTTGCTAAAGTCCTTGGGAAGGAGCATCCTAGTAGAGTGCGCTGGATGGGTTTCAGACCCGTACCATATGAGGTCTTTGGAAGGACACCAGGAATTCCAGCTACATCTACTCCTAATTATAGTCAGTACATACCCAAAGATACTAAGAGGGAGATTGCTTCTCTACAAACCAGAGTTCAATAATAGGGGGATCAGATATCTGCTTTTCAGAAAGAGATGACTGATATATATCAGCAGATGAGCATATATGCCCCCAGTGGTAGTGCATCAACTGGTGGTAAGTAGGTAAATCACAAAAAATCAAAATCATTTAGTTTTAAAACTTTTATTGGTTTTATGTTTAAATATAAATATGCAAAATTATTTAAATTTCAAAATAATGTTCTTACAGGTGAGAACAGGAAGTGGAGATGGAGGTGGAGAGGGTGAAAATATGTGTTCATCATTGGACCATGAGTAGTTGTATTGTTGATGTGTTGGACAAATACATGAACAATTGGTTTGTATATGTATCATGTGTGGCACATAGTTTCCACCAAAAATTTTCATGACCTAACATTTTCTTGATTTCTCATGTTTCCTTTTATGCATTTTATTGATTTCTAATGTTTCCTTTCTTGTCTTGATTTCTCAAGTGTGGTATGCACCATATATGTCAATTCTTTGTTATGATGATTCATTTTTTATGAGTATTTTTTCCATAGAATTTTAGGGCTGAAATGGACAAATATTTTATGAATTTAGAGTATGGTTCTATGTTTGTTATGGAGTGTTTGACTCACTTTACGAGATTTTAGGTTTTGTGCATATTTTTCTTATGGATGATCCATCTAGGGTGATATGATTCACGTTCGGGAACAATCATGTTGTTTGATCATAGGTGAATGTATTTTAGTTGACCACCATATCAAAAATAAATCATGTTCTTATTATATAACATAACTCGAGGTAAGGTTTGGGCACAAAGATGGGTAGTTCAGTTTGTTGACCCAATGGAAAAGTGTTTGGTGGAAGGAAGTGACACTTTGTGACCTATCATTAAGGGAATAATTTCTAGAGAATTGGTGTTGGTAATTATATTTTCTATCATTGGTGTGGGAGGCATGGATACATGGGGAGACTGTATGATAGTAATCAAGTTGAGTGTCGAGATTGCAGTAGGATGAGCCATCTACCAGATTTTTGTAGATCTTTTCCTATAGTATATAGTGAATGAGTGTTTGTAATAATTCCATATTTAGGAGTGTGGAAATAAGCTTCATGTTAGTAAGGGAGATATTGTTTGGCCAATCGATCAGTCTGAAGTGGTGGTCATGGTCAAACCATCCAGACACAAGACTTACATCACTAGCATAGAAGACCTTCTCAAGGTATCTAGGCTATATATTAGGGCCACATATCAGTATAATTGAATAAAGTGAGACCAATATGTGAGGAATAGATTGTTGGACCTTCTATAGCGAGAGGTACTATTCTGGTAGCTTCCACTTTAGTATCTTATTTTTTTGATATAGATGCTTCTCATTCCATCATATTTATGCATGTTGTGGAGATCCTTGGGCTCGACATTTAGTTTTCCTATGAAGTGATGACACTCAATTTTTTTTTGGATTTGATTAGAGAATTTATGTTAGTGTAGGGAGTGGACCTTGATATAAGTGGGTGCCACCTCTTATTGGACCTCTTTTTCCTCGAGATGATGGTTTTGACATCATTCTTGGGATGGAATGGTTGTTCCCATACTATGCTTACATTGATTGTTATCGCCAAAGGGTGTCATTCACATCACCATACAGTGGGTTTTTTATTCACAAGGGTGAATAGGATATACCAGAAAGATGAGATGGACTCGAGCATCATGGGTTGGGTGCGATGATAGACTGAATTACTTGATTATATCTTGAGTATAATGAAGGCATTGGAAAAATTTACATGCCAACAAGGCTCACATAATCTAAACCTAGTCATGGGAATCCCTATTGTAGAGTTACCAGACAATTCATTTCCTTCGTTCTCATAATATAGGTAGAGGCAAGATGATGTTGAATAATTAATGATGAAACAATCACACAAAATTAACTTCATAACATAAGTGCATACATGAGTTTATGTTTGCAGTTTCACTTTGTGAATTTTTGATTTATATTACTAAAGGACGTGCTTTATTATTATACATGTAATATCTTTTTATTATCAATATATATTACTAATTTTATTTTTTCCAATATCAATATTCATATATGTGCTTATTTTCTAGTATATATGACTAGTTTTCACTTATATAGAAAGTAATTGTTACATGACTACTGTATACACTGTTTTTACACTATGCATTACTAGTACTCACTTTTATAGAATATAAGTCCATTCTTGTATGCACTTATTTTCAAAGAATTCATTTTGGAAAAAATTAAAATTATTTTTACGTGAACGTGTAATTGATTGATCGTGTCATGACAATTCACAGGTTGGGTAGTAGTTCTTTATAATCTACTGGTTAGGGAAACAAAAGAATGTGTCAAATCAGATGTTCATTAAGGGTAAAAGTGAGAGATATCAATTGATAATAATTTGAAAGCATAAGATAAGAATAATGATATAAGATAATGACCATAAATTATTAATATCATACAAAATTTATCATATAATACAAGTGGGATGTATATTGATATTAATTGTTATGTCAGGGTTGGAACTGGTATGGATGGAATAGGTTGAACCTAGTCTTGGCATTGTTTTCATGAACTATGACATACGTGCTTTTTTATAATTTTGTTTAAAGGTCTAATGGCCATGTGATATATTTATTTGCATTCCTTTACTGAAATATTCATTTGATTGTGCTTAGTTAAGAATCACTTTTCATATTGACTAGTATGTATCCTGTTAGACTATTCGTATTCCTGGAATGGTTTGTTTTTTAGGGAACTGGTGCAGGGGATGCAGAGCTGTTATTTTTTTTCTCGGATCAGCTTTTAGCGGTGGTTAAAACTGATGCTAAATGAAACTGGTAAAATTGTAGTGGCAGTTTTAATTACTGCTAAATATAGATATTTTTCTCGTAGCGGTGGTTAAAACCCCCGCTATAGTGTCCCACCATCCACATATATTCTGTGTAAGTTTTGATTATTTTAGCAGCACTTTTCCAGCGAGGGGGTATTTTTTATTCTTGGCAGTTATAACCGCCACAAATAAAAGAGATCCACCAGCCGTAAAACTGCCACTAAAAAAACTATAACCGCCGTGAAATTAGGCAACTATGACGATTCATTTAAACAGCCGCAAAACGGATATAACCACTGCTAATAGTTTCTTGATGTTCAATTTAGCAACAATTTACTAAAACCACTTCTAATAGGTTATTTTACTATAGTGTCTCAACACGTGTTAGGGAATAACTTGGTTTGTAATCATATCATCATGTGTTAAGGAATATCTTGGTATATAAGCATCTCAACATGTGTTAGAGCATAACTCAGTATATATGCTTCCTAGAAAGTGTCAGAGCATAGCCCAATATATAATAATATCAACATGTATTAGGGAATATCCTGATATATAAGAATCTTAACATGTATCACAAGATCATATCACAATAGAAATCATATCAAAATATTACCACATAAGACCAAATGGTTAATTTATCTAATTAACCTTTTCTTTTCAATTTACCCATTTATTCAATTAATCAAAAAGATGTTTTCCACAATGAATCTATATCAAGAAAACACCTGGAAGACATGTCATGCTAAAATCATAAGTAATAAATTTCTAATTCATTATTGTGATTGTGCTAACACTGTTATTCTCTCATATCTCATGTTTTGTGATTCCTTTCTAATTACTTCCTTATGAACATCAACGATTTATGAAATGACTAGATATTATGATCTATGATATGAAGTGTAATATTTTTGAGTATTAATATAAGTTTTCGATAACCTATATCCCATTCTATTCTTAATTGATCGTTGATATCTCCCTTATCTACCCATACTAAGCAACTAAGATCAACCTTTATTTTGTTTCCTTTCCCAAGGTTATGATTAATAATATTAAGTATTATATGTCACAAAAGGGTTATATTAAAGAAGAAAATCATGGGAGATGATGTAGATATATTATGAACAAGTAGTCTATGTATAAAATTTTTCAAGGGAACTATACCAATAAATTTATGGTGTGGATCCTAATGTTATGTAATGAATATTCATCTAATAAGATTTAATATCCATGTTTTATAATTATGGGTTTCTATTGTTGGGAATTAACTAATCTTTATTTAATGAACACCATGTAAGCCTAACTGCACACCCCATTTGACAATATTGAGGGATATGATTTGGATGATTCATAGGATCTTTACAAAATATAATGAATTATTTTAATATATCATGGATTTGGTCACCTAATATTGAAAGTTATTCAACATAATTACTATTTACTATTTTTATTATTCTCCAATAAAAGTACCCTACATGAATACTGTCACATACATAACTTATTTTAAAGTTATTTTTAATTTATTTTCCATTCATGATTTGTTTTGGGGGTTTCCAAAGGTTTTATGGAGAATATGTGAGTTTTCAAGAATTGGGCCAAACCGTGAGCCCAATTCCATATTTCAAAATAAATTTTTGATTCTTTTATAACTTTTTCATTTTTTAATATGTTTCAGTAATTCCAACTCCTAAATGTCCTCCCCTGATATATTAACACCACATTTAAATTTGGGGCCTTTATAAATCCATAATCATGGGGGATTTGGGTTTTTATTTGAGAATTGGGCCAACCCGAAAGCCCATTTTCCAGTTTTAAATTGTTTTTTTAATTTTTTAATATCTTATTCAGTATAATGAATTTTTCGGTGATTCCAACTCCCCCTCGACCCTAAGGATCCCAGGCGCGCTCCCATTAATTTTCACCCTCTTTGGAGCTCGTTTGTATCGCGATGGAGTGCTGAACTTCTTAGGGTTTCAAAAATCGGTCAGATTTGAGGAGGTAAGTTATTTACATCATAACTCTCTCAATTATTACTATTTTTATCCCATTACAGTTCCTATATGATCTCATAATCCCTATTAGAAAATCACATGAATTTTTGGACGTTTTTAAAATTCAGATTCTGGTGGATTTTGAGTCGTTTTCTTCAAAATTATTTTGGGTATGTGTTTCTCTCTTCAATTCCTTCCTTCTCTTTAGGGTTTCCTCCCACTTTCATAAATTTATAGAGTGTCCAGATATTAGGGTTCATACCTAGGGTTTGATTTTTAGGTATTTTTGGTGAAATATTAGGGTTTAGGGTTTGTTTTCACATCCTTGTGGTGCGGCGGAGGTGCGGTTGAGGTTTCTCACCAAGATTCAAGGGTTTTGACTCAAAAGGTAGGTGGTTCCATGTGTAAACAATTAGTGATGAGTTAGAATGCTGTATTTAACCATTTTCCATATTCCTCATATGTTGGGTGGGGTGCAAAAACTGTTTATGATTGATTTGGTTATGTGTTAAATTTTATAGTCGCTTTTTAACATGAAATTGGGTGTTTTCATGTGTAACTCATGGGGTTTTATTTGGGTGTGGTTTATAACTTATGAAATTGGTTCATTAAATATTGTTTGGCCTTCCAATTCTGGTTTGGTAATTTAATAGTGTCATGTGGTTCTAAAAATAAGGGTTTTGAATAGTTTTGATGTGTAAAACATTGTTATACCTTTTGAGGTTATTTTAGGAAAATGTGTGTTTTCATTTGTATATTTTGTGGTATTATTCAAGGTTATTTTATAACACTTGAATGAGTTTTTATAAATGTATCTAGGACTTCCAATTATACTTTTGATAGTAATTTGTATGGTTTTGGTCTTAAATGGGGGTTTTTAAATGGGTTTTGTGTGCAAGACATAGTTACACCCCTTGAGTTGTTTTTTGAAAATTGTGAATATTTTGTTTGGTTAAAAAAGTGGATAAAAGAGTGTATATGTACTATTTGGGGGGTTTGATCACCTAATATGAGTTTTTGAAAGGTATGGTGGTTATTTAAGATTTCAAATATTTTTTTTAGAATGTTTTATAAAGTGCAGAAATGTTTTAGAAAATGGGAAGAGAGCTGCAAGACATGGTTGTGGGATGTTTTGTGTGAGTGTGTTGTGAAAATTGAATTTTTTTGATGAAAGTGGTATTATATGTTATTTGAGTGGGCTGTTATGTGAGTTATAATGTCTTGTAATGGTTTATAAAAATGGTTTAAAGGATTTGTGGAAGTGTCCATGTAATGTGAAGAGTGTTGTGGGCTATTTTTGTATGAGTTGGATTTTAAAATCAATTTGAATGAAAAGTGTACTTTTGTGACTTGTGTGGTATACATGTGGGCTGTTTGGGGAATTTTTGATATGGAAATGATATTTTCATGTGAATAGTATATATCTTGACTTGTTGAACTTGTTTGAGCACAAAGGGAAAACCCAGGTATCTAGGTGGGTGGACGTGTACTAGTATACTAGTGAATCTGTGAGGTTTGGCCTCAGTTTCACCTAGCAAGATTGATGCTTACAACTCTAACTAAACTATGATGATGATTATTGGGGACCACTAGGTTATGGGTATGTTCCCTACTAGTGGCTCGTGCACGAGGATGGATATTTGTGATGGTTACTCTCACCGAGATACGAGGTGCCTGGGACCAATAACTAGCTAGTGCCTAGGGGTTATTTCCCATTGCTTGTGCTCACTGGATACTTTGTTATTACCGTCGGTATACGGTATGAGAGGCTGAAAAATTCAGTAGCTATGGTATTTATTTTAAATGTTTTTATTCTTTAAATTAGCCCACCTAAAAACTATTTTTATTTAATGTTGCATCTTTTAGAAATCTTAACTAGCATCTCATGTCTTTGAAAACTTGCATGCTTTTCACCATTAAATGTTTATCACATGGAATCTATTAGTGGTGGTATCCTATTGGGCTTTGTCTCACACCCTACTTACACCCTTGGGTGTAAGTAGAATTGGTTATTTTTGTTGTCGTAGGTTGGGTACATTTTTTTTGCTCTAGTGGTTCGGGTTTCTAGCAGGTCCTTGGTAGTGAAGTCTTGTGGAGATAGCATAAGGGTGGTGCCCCTTGACAAAAGGGTTCTTGGGCTGTCCTTATTTGTTTTTTTACCTTTGTAATGGTCTTTAAATGTAGTTTTAACTTATGTAATTCAGTTCTGAAATTTTGTAAAAGATGGTTTTAGTTGAAAAATCCAGATTTGTTTTATTGAGTTTTTTTGTTGTTTAATGTTTATAAAATCGGGTAAATCGTTCCCAATTATCATTTTATGATACCCGGGCACTTGTTCCATCCCGTGGGGATCGGGAATGCCCTTCGGGCCTTGTCACGGGCTGGGTTTGGTGTCGATTTTGGCGGCGACCAGATTTGGTTCGTGACAAAATGGTATCAAAGGAGGTTCGCTCCATTTGAGTCATTTTATCTGGGAAATAGTCAGGATAGTCCAGATTTATGATTGTTGGGACATGAAATTCTAGTTATGGGTAGTGTTCTTGATCACCACACCTCATTTCAGGATTCTAGTCACCAGAGGAAGTTGGGATTTGTCTATGTCTTTGGGTTTTCTTGGTTTGATGATGATTAGGGGAAATGAAAAGAGAGTTGGGTTAATGGTCTCAATGAGCTCGCAGGGTTTGGCAAGCCATGTGGAGCCGGGGATATTCCCTAGAACACTCTCTGTGACAGTGAAGTGATTGGAATATGGCCGCCAACCATATGTTCAAGTCACCCACTGAAACTAGTTTCCTCTCGCATTGTCTGGTGTTCTTTAGTTTTGAAATCTTGGAACTTTGGTTTTAAGGTGACTTGGTTTTAAGAAGCTTAAAGTTTTTAGGAAATGATTTTCAAATAAAGAGGGAATGGTTGGGTTTATAAAATGGCAGAACTGAATTTTCAGAATTGTTTTGAAATTTAAAATGGTGTGCTTAAACCTCTTTGAAAGCAGGAACTATATTGAAGTCGGTTTTGAAAAGTGTTTCCAATAGAGTTTTCTAAACAATCAGAGTGTGTTTTAATGGGATGAGATGTTTTGAAATTGATGTGAATATCTTGAAAGTGAGTTATTTTATAAATGGTTGTGACTTTCTGAATTTTTTTTAAGATGTGAGTTGGGATTTTGATCTCATGTTTAGCGGTTTTGAGAAAAAAGGATGTGTTGGTTGACCGTTTTGGTTTTGAAAAGTGGAACAAATTTTTGTTTTAACCTTTGGTATTTTCATGAGCAACCACATGCATGGGGTTATATGGGAAGATGGATGGTTGATGACATGACTCGATGAGTGTCGATATGGATATGAGGAGTGTGCCCGGTGTGGCACTGAAACATGCATGTGTAAGGCCCATGGGGTACCATTGGTGGATGCGCTAACCGCTAAACCATTTGTTTTCAAAGAAATGTTTTTAAAGAGAAACATGAAGACTTGATGAGTTGTTTGGAATGGTTTATATTATGTATTTTTGGATAATGTTGATGTTGTGGGATGTTTTGAGTCCAAGAACCCCTCCTGTTTGAACTGTGTTTTGGGTTTGGGTTTGGTCAGTAAGTTGTGTTATTGGGACAATTAGTGGTCTATTTTGAAAAATGTTTTGGTACACATTTATGATGGTTCCCTTCATGTGTTTAGATATGGTTTGTGGTATATCTTGACTAATGGACCATCTTGGTCGGGTCCTTGGGTTCAATCATTGGATAAGGTACACCCCCATTAAAGGTTAGTGCACAACTGAAGTGAAACCCGGATTGTTTCGCCGTTTGAAGACCCTCCAGTTGATCAATATAAGGAATATTTTTTTTCTTGATATTTTTAGATTGAGTCTACACCCATTCATTTCTTTGATTTTTATATCCTCTTGTAATGGGAGAGTGCTTGTGGATGGGTGAAAGAGACCATAGTTTCTTATGTTTCCTAATTCGTCGAAGGTGGATGTGGTCTAGGGTTGTTATTTTGGATGAGTGCCTTGATGGTGTCTAAGAGGGCCTTTGGGGTTCTTCAAAGTTTCTTTGCAGCATGAGTTCATGTTAAACCACCAGTGTGAGAAATATGGTCACGATAGGATATTGTGGCCACTTTCTATAATTGTGTGTTGTTTGGGGATGTTGTATAAGGTCCCTCTCCATGCATTGTTTATATCAGTCACAATGGCCATGTTCGGTGATGCCTTATGATGTCATGTGCTCGATTGACCATATAGGTGAAAGTAGTGAAATCCTCCAAGAGTCCCTGTTGTGTTGGGTTAATGTCTCCCTTGGAAAAAACATCAAAATATTACATTTTAGAGGAAGGTGAGTGTAGGTGTTCTTTACTTCTGTTGTTTCTCACATGAATAAACAAGGTGTGATGTGTGTGCATCTTCTTAGCCCTTGTTTCAGTGAAATATTGGGATAGGGTAAAGTGAGTATGAAATTTTTTATGTCTGGAAAACTTATCTTGGGTTGTGGTGTAGTTGTTGGTGGAACCGAAAGAATAATTCTCAATTAGTGGGTTTCTGAAGACTAACTGCGAGGCCGAAGATGGTTCAATAATTTGAGCTCCAACCATAGGTCTCGGAGAGAAGCTGGCTCGTAGTCAGGGAAAATCACAGGGTCATTTAAACCCTTGTAAAATTTCATATCCTTGGTGTGAAAGATAGGAAGTGTTTAAACCTATGGTGTCATAATATTCCCTCTGTTGTTCTCGTTCGGTGGAAATAGGTGGTGGGCCTTGTACATATGTCATCACCTAATGTCATTCCCTCCCCCTTTGGTTTCCATTGAGTCTTTGGAGAATGGTTGGAAATTTGGCTAAACATGCTGAGCACATCGTTTGTGAACGATTAAGAGAGACTATGTGACTGGAAGCCATGAAGGAATATTGATCAGCACAGTTAGTTCACGATTTCAAAAACTGTGCAGACTAACCGTGCGACCTTCCCAAATCTTGAAATTTTGGGTCTTTCTGTGCCGACATATGCTGGATGATTAAGATGGTTGGTTCATATGGTGGGGATAACCACTATGATTATCATATATGTTCCTTAGGAAATTTTGAATGGAAGTCTACCTTAGGTACCAGGGAGTCCGTTCAGGCCTCCCCCTATTAGTGTCCTGATTCTGTCTTGAAAAAAATATTGGTTGTCTCTTATAGTGGGGAGCATATTAGTGTCCCCCCGTACCAGTAACATAGATTTATCTATGGTTTTGGATTGGTGTAGATAGTCTCGTTCGGAGATATCTAGCTACAAATATCTTCCTTGACTAAACGTTGGGACTAGAGAGTGCCCAATGGTTTAGTTAAAGTAAGGTAAGTGTAACCTTGTTCAAAGTTGTTGTTCGTTCGGGTGAATTGCTTGAGTCTTGTTCTGATAGTGTTTGAAGAGTTTTATTTTGGGATAAATTATGAATGTTATTGATCCTTTCAGGAAAGTGGTGTAAGTTTTTATTGTGAGATTAATCCTTCCTTAATTGATCATTGGAGGTGTTTTGGCCTTTGGGGGTGAAGCCTTGCAAGGGAGTACCTATTGGTTTCTCAGTGGGGTTTGGTTGTTGCTTTAACCTTGCTGTGACTTTCCGGGGCGGAAAGTTTTCAAGGTGGGGAGAATTGTAACATACATAACTTATTTTAAAGTTATTTTTAATTTATTTTCCATTCATTATTTGTTTTGGGGGTTTCCAAAGGTTTTATGGAGAATATGTGAGTTTTCAAGAATTGGGCCAAACCGTGAGCCCAATTCCAGATTTCAAAATAAATTTTTGATTCTTTTATAACTTTTTCATTTTTTAATATTTTTCAGTAATTCCAACCCATAAATTTCCTCCCCTGATATATTAATACCACATTTAAATTTAGTGCCTTTATAAATCCATAATCATGGGGGATTTGGGTTTTTGTTTGAGAATTGAGCCAACCCGAAAGCCCATTTTCCAGTTTTAAATTGTTTTTTAAATTTTTTAATATCTTATTCATTATAATGAATTTTTAGGTGATTCCAACTCCCCCTCGACCCTAAGGATCCCAGGCGCGCTCCCAGTCATTTTCCACCTCTTTGGAGCTCGTTTGTATCACGATGGAGTGCTGAAATTCTTAGGGTTTCAAAAATAGGGCAGATTTGAGGAGGTAAGTTATTTACATCATAACTCTCTCAATTATTACTATTTTTCTCCCATTCCAGTTCCTATATGATCTCATAATCCCTATTCGAACATCACATGAATTTTTTGACGTTTTCAAATTCTGATTCTGGTGGATTTTGAGTCGTTTTATTCAAAATTATTTTGGGTATGTGTTTCTCTCTTCAATTCCTTCCTTCTCTTTAGGGTTTCCTCCCACTTTCATAAATTTATAGAGTGTCCAGATATTAGGATTCATACCTAGGGTTTGATTTGGGGCATTTTTGGTGAAATATTAGGGTTTAGGGTTTGTTTTCACATCCTTGTGGTGCGGCGGAGGTGCGGTTGAGGTTTCTCACCAAGATTCAAGGGTTTTGACTCAAAAGGTAGGTGGTTCCATGTGTAAACAATTAGTGATGAGTTAGCTTGCTGTATTTAACCATTTTTCATATTCCTAATATGTTGGGTGGGGTGAAAAAACTGTTTATGATTGATTTGGTTATGTGTTAAATTTTATAGTCGCTTTTTAACATGAAATTGGGTGTTTTCATGTGTAACTCATGGGGTTTTATTTGGGTGTGGTTTATAGCTTATGAAATTGGTTCATTAAATCTTGTTTGGCCTGCCAATTATTGTTTGGTAATTTAATAGTGTCATGTGGTTCTAAAAAGAAGGGTTTTGAATAGGTTTGATGTGTAAAACATTGTTATACTTCTTGAGGTTATTTTAGGAAAATGTGTGTTTTCATTTGTATATTTTGTGGTATTATTCAAGGTTATTTTATAACACTTGAACGAGTTTTTATAAATGTATCTAGGACTGCCAATTCTACTTTTTATAGGAATTGGTATGGTTTTGGTCTTAAATGGGGGTTTTTAAATGGGTTTTGTGTGCCAGACATAGTTACACCCCTTGAGTTGTTTTTTGAAAATTGTGAATATTTTGTTTGGTTAAAAAAGTGGATAAAAGAGTGTATATGTACTGTTTGGGGGATGTGATCACCTAATATGAGTTTTTTAAAGGTATGGTGGTTATTTAAGATTTCAAATTTTTTTTAGAATGTTTTATAAAGTGCATAAATGTTTTAGAAAATGGGAAGAGAGCTGCAAAACATGGTTGTGGGCTGTTTTGTGTGAGTGAGTTGTGAAAATTGAATTTTGTTGATGAAAGTGGTATTATATGTTATTTGAGTGGGCTGTTATGTGAGTTATAATGTCTTGGAATGGTTTATAAAAATGGTTTAAAGGATTTGTGGAAGTGTCCATGTAATGTGAAGAGTGTTGTGGGCTATTTTTGTATGAGTTGGATTTTAAAATCAATTTGAATGAAAAGTGTACTTTTGTGACTTGTGTGGTATACATGTGGGCTGTTTGGGGAATTTTTGATATGGAAATGATATTTTCATGTGAAAAGTATATATCTTGACTTGTTGAACTTGTTTGAGCACAAAGGGAAAACCCGGGTATCTAGGTGGGTGGACGTGTACTAGTATGCTAGTGAATCTGTGAGGTTTGGCCTCAGTTTCACTTAGCAGGATTGATGCTTACAACTCTAACTAAACTATGATGATGATTATTGGGGACCACTAGGTTATGGGTATGTTCCCTACTAGTGGATCATGAACGAGAATGGATATTTGTGATGGTTACTCTCACCAAGATACGAGGTACTTGGGACCCATAGCTAGCTAGTGCCTAGGGGTTATTTCCCATTGCTTGTGCTCACTGGATACTTTGTTATTACCATCGGTATACGGTATGAGAGGCTGGAAAATTCAGTATCTATGGTATTTATTTTAAATGTTTTTATTCTTTAAATTAGCCCACCTAAAAACTATTTTTATTTAATGTTGCATCTTTTAGAAATCCTAACTAGCATCTCATGTCTTTGAAAACTTGAATGCTTTTCGCCATTAAATGTTTATCACATGGAATCTATTAGTGGTGGTATCCTATTGGGATTTGGATCACACCATACTTACACCCTTGGGTGTAAGTAGACTTGGTTATTTTTGTTGTCGCAGGTTGGGTACAGTTTTTTTGCTCCAGTGGTTCGGGTTTCTAGCAGGTCCATGGTAGTGAAGTCTTGTGGAGATAGCATAAGGGTGGTGCCCCTTGACAAAAGGGTTCTTGGGCTGTCCTTATTTGTTTTTTTACCTTTTTAATGGTCTTTAAATGTAGTTTTAACTTATGTAATTCAGTTCTGAAATTTTGTTAAAGATGGTTTTAGTTGAAAAATCCAGATTTGTTTTATTGAGTTTTTTTGTTGTTTAATGTTTATAAAATCAGGTAAATCGTTCCCAATTATCATTTTATGATACCCGGGCACTTGTGCCAGCCCGTGGGGATCAAGAACGCCCTTCGGGCCTTGTCACGGGCTGGGTTTGGTGTCGATTTTGGCGGCGACCAGATTTGGTTCGTGACAAATACTTCATTTCTAATCCTTTAATAAGGTTACTTTCCATTTAATTTTTAATATCTTATATTTTCTATGTTTATTAATGGATATTTACATAGAAATTTTTCCAATTCTACTTAATGAGGAAATATTTATGTTCTTTATATCCATTATTTAATTATAAATATTTATTTTTTAGTTTTCCATGATTAGGAATATGGTTCTCTAGGGAACATTATGTATTGTATTTATTATCCATACACTTTATACAAGTGATGCATTAGACTAATTATGTTATGTTTATGGACTTGAATTATATAATTCCTCCTTCTATATGTATGTATCATGAAACAAACTATCTTGGGTATTTATAGTATTCCGTAACGATTTATTTATGATGGCTTGGCATGAGGCCTTGATGGATTTTTATGATATTGGACATATATATTCCCTCACCATGAGATTAGTTATTTTTATCCATGTGATTATTTTCTAATATATGTTATCATTTTATTTTTAAAATCACATATTAATTTATTATGGAATTATTATATTCATTTATTCCTTCCATATTATTAATTCATTACTTATGGTATGATATCATCCACTTTATGTTTCCCCTTACTAAGTTTTTAAGCCCAAAAATGTTTATTGTTTCCCATTCCCATAGTAATCCCATAAGATTTAAATGTGTGACATAAATAATTTAAAGGGGAGATAAAAATGTTTTCCTATAGTTAGAAGATTTATTTTCTATTTCAAACTGATGTAATGTTCATTTATGTATTTTTTTCTTGAGACTACGTAACTTCTAGATCCTACATATTCTGATCTATTTATTATATACCATTGTAATGAAATATACACTAGATTAATATTACTAGAGTTGAGGTGTTACAATTGTTATTAATGAAAGGTTAGTAGAAACATTTGATACTATATTTCAAAGAAGATGTTTTGAAGAAATAAACCTATAAAAAGCCTTTAGATATTCTAAAAATATTTGTTGATTACATGATATGAATTTAAAATAAATGAATATAAATTATACACTATGGATCATAATTCATTGTGTTATTCATTTAATAATGAAATATATTACATTGAATAGAAATGACAGAAATGGAATAAAAAAAATCAGGTTGAAATCCATAATTAGTTTACAGAATTCATTAATCAATGAATCACCCTAGGATTCATTATGAATGAAATTATCGATTAGAAGTCTCTTTGTAAATATTATAGAAATATAATTTTATTAGTATTTCACATTTAAAATTCATGAAGGTTCCTTAGTGACATAACCTATTATTATACCAATGGTTGAATTTGATATAATTATTAGGGTGGATTGGCTCTCAAAGTATAATGAAAGGTTATATTACTTGAAAAGAAAATTATAATCTATAAGGATGGAATCAAATCCCTTGTTTTTTGGAGATAATTCATTGCTTGGATATTTATCAGAACCACCTATAATGGACCATCTTAATAATTTTTTTACAGAATATTAATAAAAAATGGGAAGGATATCCTTATAATAGAGGATGTATCTATTGTGATGAATTATATTGATATATTTATTAACTAGCTGAAAATACACTTGATCATTATGTTTATTTCTCTATTGAACTTATCCCAAATAAAAAACCCATATCTAAGTCTCCCATTATAAATACACTTTTGGAAGTTTTGTAATTAAAGAAAAAACTAAAAGTGTTTTTTTATAATGTAGTTATACACCATAGTATTTCACTTGAAAACAAACGTGTAATATTTTTAAAGAAAACGGATGGGTCTATGAGGTTTTTATAATGAACCAACATTTTCATACATAGATATTACATCTAAATAGATAAATAATAATTACATAACATAAAAAAACCACACCTGGATCATATGGGTTTGGTGTATCTAGAAATGTGGAAACAGAAACAACTGGTTTATAAAACATCTAAATCACCTCTTGCTTATTCCTTCATAACTAGAACCCTTTTCTACATGTCATACTTAATACCTTTCTTTATATCCTAGTTAAAATTCCATAAGAACATGGTGAGATCAATGCCAGGTAAGGGTAAATAGGGGATATATCAATTATAACATATGCATAAGAGAATAATAAAATGAACATAAAATTTGAAAATTATACCATGCATATCAAATATCATAATTTTAGGTCATGGAATAAATCATAGATGTTTATAAGACATGATTCAAAATACAAGATGAAATGTTGTCATAATACATGGAATATGACATAAACATAAAAATATTTGAACATGTATAAATAGAAATAAGTTCAGTCATTATATTTAGGAAAAGAATTTGGGCCCTTGTATAAAATTGTAGACATGAATCTAGGTCCATGCATAATCTTATGTAAATTAAAACTAGGTCCACACATATAATCATGAAAATGAAATCAGGTTCACGCATAACACATGTGCCTCATGAGTTATCTATATTTAACTAATGCTTTAGATATATATATATATATATATATGTCCCACCCATCTCATAATGAAAATCATACATATGTGTTCCATAAGAACATAAATCATTCATCATATCAGAAATCAGGAAAATAAATGGGTTTCATAAACATTTTATTACAACATATCTCATAGACAAGTAACGAGATTTTTAAATATCAATCCATTATAATGATTAAAAACAATTTGAATAATAATAATATAATCCTTGAATAATATCCCCATACAACCATATGTACCATCAAATAATTCTATCTATGATGAAAAATTTAATTTTTTAAAGGATCACATGAAATGATTCTCGAGGAAAATATTCTTTCTATATGAAGGAATTTTATTAAATGCCACAAAATTATAAAAGAAAGTATTTTATTTTAAAATATCCTTGTAATATTATAATGGATTATTCAGGGAAATTAGGTTTCATAATGGTGATAAAATCCCCTCATGCTATATAAGTTTAAAAATCATTCCTTATGAATTTTTATCAGAAGTCATAAAGAACCTATCTTACAAAATGAAAAAAATAATCATTTAAAACTTATTTTAAAAAGTAAAAAATTAGCGAAAATGACTTTAAAATATCCTAATAAAATATTAAAAACATTTTTGGAAACAATTTTAGAAAACATGGGCATGAAAGAAAAATATAATTTTTTGGGAAACCATAAAAAGATAATTTTTAAAAGAAAGTCTCTTATAAATATCATATCATTAAAGTGAACTTTAATATAATTGATAGATTATGTGAATTTATTATAAATCCACATAAAATAAGTATAAATACAATAATAATATATTCAATAGTCTTTCCATGCATATGTTTAGTATAACATAATCAATTAAGTAGACGTTTACACCAAAAAATTGAAATTGTGTTAAGAATTCCCTTTCTACTTTGTAATCAGTGGAATCATATGCACCGAAAAAATTAATAATTATAAAATGTGGCATTAAATAAAATAAATATAATGATATTAATTATATTATATATCAATGGTCAGTATATGAACTTCAAAAAAGAAATTAGTGGTGAATAAGGCATATATCTCATAGAAGTAGAAGTGAGACGAGAAACCCTTACCTCACAGTTCCCTCTAGTTTATCATAATTTAAACTCATGTATAAAGGTTTAAAATATTTTATTAATTAATTATAGATCAATAATAATATTTATAATACCTTATTTTTTATTTTTATATCTTCTTACCACCCATTAATTAATAATGTTTCATTTTTTTATTCTTTTAGGTGCGTTTATTTCATGTTTTCGTGATTGGTTCATTTTTGTATATTTATGGATTTTATAATCAAATGAAAATAGAACTTTAGAATTGAAATAAATGGTATTAATTAACATATATATTTTAAAATTTTCTCATATATCATTTTTATTTATTAGATGAGTATGATTCATTTTATAAAATGTAAATGATAAATGTTTCTTTTATTTTGGCAGTATTTTCGACCATAAAGACCTAGTTTCATTTTATTTAATATTATATCTATATATTAGTTCCATAACATGAAGAAGGATAAAATAAACATATTTTAATTTAATTTAACCATTATAATACATTTATGACCAGCCTTAAGGGATGTAATGGAAAATGAAAAATCATAATTCATGGAGACGGTTAATCACCATAATTTGGAAAATGGTTTCATTTCACTAAATAAGAGAAGATAATAAGGGATGGATATAAGATGTTCTATTTGAGGCCTAAAATTATAGTATGTAAATTATTATTTAGTTATTATTCCTTTATGGATTAATTAGGTGAGAATTTTGTATAAGAAGAAAATAAAAATAAGAGAGGTGGTTAGAGAAAAGTACCTCTTGAATATCACCTCCATGATGGATCCCTTGAGAACCTTGGAAATGGACTCTTGGTGAGAACAAAATAACTTGGAAATGGGGAGAGTTTATATTAGATGTTTTTTCATTTTTGTTTTGATATTCAAGTCTTTTTATGGAAAATTTGTGATGATGAGTGGTATTTATACTTCGGGATAGGTGGTTTTAAGTGATTAAATCCTGATTATTTTATATTTAAAACCAACCTCATTTGGGTGGCATTAATTCTAATTAATTTGGATGATAATTTTTTATGTAAATTATGGTTAATTTAGATAAAAAATAATCCACTCATTTAATTTTGTATTTTTATGTATTTTATGATTTTACCTTGTACCTTTACCATGTTACATTATTATATATATACTACTGTAAAAAAGTATACCACGATAAATTATTTATGAATAAAAATTAAAATGGAATTATAAAATAATTCATACCTCCTTATTCCAAAGATGGAATCTATTCTTAAAAATTAAATAAAAAGAAGTTTTAGAATTACATTTTAAATTACACCGTCAAAATGAAATGAAAAACATTTTTTTTGGGAAAATATGTTTTAATCCCAAAAATGTAAATATAATGAAAAAGGTATATAGATTGTTCATATATATTAAATTATAGTATATATAACTAAAATTTATATATATTATTTTTATATTAATTTAATATAAAAAAATTACTTATAAATATAAGGAAAATTATATGTTTATAAAAATTGGTATTTTTTACTATTTGATGAAAATTTAACTTTTATGAAAAGTCAGAAAGATTCATCCTATTATAGTTTTAACATGATGAATCAAAAAATGATGTCAGTTTTATGAAATATATCTTCTCAAATTTTCAAAAATCAATTATATTTATTTTCTCATCGAAGGAAATAAAACTCACTTTTGAAGAAAACATATATTTGAACAAACAAATGAATTTACTAAAAATAATGTGTATATTTAATAAGAATAAATTAATATATTATAAATGAGTTAGAAAAGTATATATTTCATAATTTGGATAGTAATATTCATTCTTTCCAATTTAATGGACGTGTTTTTTCGGTCCTGTAAAAAAATAATATTTTGTAGTTCTCTTAAGCTCGGTGTTTTGTGCAACGTAATCAATTGAAGAGATTAAATTTATCTTAATAAAAATTAATTACTAACGGGAATAAATTCCAAACCAAAAGTAATATAAAATACTATCTTTATATTCTAAAAAATTAAAATAAATAAAACCATGTCTTAAATATAAAAAACCTGAACTATAGACTTGGGAAAACCAATAATATTTTATTTTTCAAAAACCTATATTTCCAAGGCCTATTTTTTGAAATTTAAAAATTATTCCCCCTTATTTTCTATAAGTACCCACTCATTCATCCATTCTTATTGACTCTAAATCCATTATATATAAACTATATCCCATTTTCTCTCAAAATAGACTCCCCAAGGAGTCATTAAGGTTGTAAGGAGTTCCTATCAATCTTGTAGAAGCTACTTTGTAAGTTAGGATTTCTTAATGCTCCACTTTCGTTTTCAATTGTAATTTTCATTATAATATTATTTATAAGTACTTTTCATATAATTATTTTTTATTCTATGTTATTATAATTTTTTGAAATATTTATAATAAGATATTACTCATTCCTTCTACCTATAGTCTTTTCCTAAGTCATTATTATGTCAATGTAAGGGTTCCAAACCACTACTATTTCTTTAATAATGCAATTATTATGAAAAAATAATTTCAGTGGGAAATATTATTATGAATATATTATATAAATTATTTATTATATTAATAATTATATATCACTATTCCCTATCATTATACCACATTTATAAGTCTATAAAATTATAAAATTTTCTTTTAGACATAAAAAATTCTATATTTTTTGTAAAATAAAAAGTATGTGATTTCCTATAATTTAAATTCCTCTCTCGATAGAATCATGTAGAACAAAAACTAGAGGTTATTCACCTAGGAATGAAAACTCTAAAAAGTTTTGAGTTCATAATAACTAAATCTTTACTTGATGCACAACATGTGGGCCTCAATTCACATCTGGTTTGACTATAACGACCCCATATTTTCATTCATAATTATCAAATATTTTTATATGAATATTCAATACATTTCACAAAATCAAACCTGAGAACCATAATGTTTTAGTGACTTTAGAGAAAAGGTACACAATTTTCTAATCTATTGAAGCATCTTACACATTAACCAAAATGTTCTTCCCATTTAATACTATTCATAAACATACCTTACATAAAAACATTCTTCATACCCAAGGGATTGAAAACATAAGAAATTGTGATCATATATTCTCATTAAGGGTAAATATAGGATATATCATTCTATAATTATACAAAATAATAAGATAAACATAAGGGCATGAGATAGTGAACATAAATTACAAAGCTCATAAACACTTTTTCATTGATCCTAAACATGAGTCGCGAAATAAAAAATTATCTTTCCAAATGACATGATTTATAAGGGAGTGCAAATTTCATAATTCATGGACCATAATATGGTGTAAAAAAAGTGTGGCTCCAACAAAGTTATATAAACCATTTTATATATAAATTTTAACTACCTAGACCATAAAACATTGTTGATCTAGCCTTATCACCTATTTCTAATTTTAGATCAACCCCATTGACTTGTTTATCATTATAGATCAATCCTGTTGACTTTCTAACCATTATTATAACATGATATGTATATATTTACATAGTAAATTAGAGGGAGATAAAATCCCACTTGTCATATAATAAATATCATACATATGTGTTTCATAAGATCATAAAACATTCATCATAAAAGAACCCATGAATGGAAATGGGTTTCCTAAACATTTAATCATATCATAACCCATGGAAAAGGAAAGGGTTTCAAAAACCCTTATTCATTATAATCACGAACCATTAGAAGAATTAATAAGAATTTTTTCCATTTATAATTTACATATTAAATCATATATAACATCATAGGATATCATATTATATAGAAAATGATTTATAAAGGTCACTTGAAACATTTTTTGGGGAAATAATCCTTTAAACTTTGAAAAAACATTAAACCAAAAATTTATAAAAAATTTAAAAACCCACTTCATTGAAAATATATTTGGAAATTTATCATGTAAGATTCAACTAAATGATTATTCATGATGGTGGTAAATTTTATTCATGTTGTAGAAGTTAAAATAATTATTCCTTTCACATTTTCAGTAAAAGTCAAAGGATACTTGCTTAGAAAATGATAGGAATATTCCATTTTTTTAAATAGTTAAAAAATTATTTTAAAAAATAAAAACAATCTTTAATGAATATTAAAAAAATCCCTTAGAAAATTTTTATAAAACATGGATATGGAAGAAAAATCATTTTCAATCGAAGAGAGAAACAATGACAATTCTTGTTTAAAAAATTCTTGTATCCTATTGAGTACAAAAAGATATGAAAATGAAATAAAAACATGTAATCTAATGAAATAAATATTTGAGGATAAATTTATTTAATTTCATCATAGATATATCATAATATATCATCATCAAAAACTTAATCATAAATAATCACGATAAATAATGAGATTATAATATAAATTTTTACCACATTGGGAGCATTTAAATCCTATTTTTGATGAAAGAATAACATGAAACAAAATATTATATATCATGAGAAAAAATAAATTCATTATATAACATGTAAAAAGGGGTAGTATATACACATTATAAAAGAATATAGGTTATTAATATATCTTAATTCCCATAGAAGGAAATTTGAGAAAAAAATCCCCAACCTTAGTGGTAACTTTTGAACCATAAATTCCATTAAAGATAGATACTCAAATGGATATGTAAATACAAAAAAATTATATATAATAATTATTACAAAACTTAATGGGAATTATATACACCACATAAAGGAATGATCTGGTTAATATGACATGTGTGTTAGAAAAAAAAGTGATATTGAAATCACAAAACTCAAGTATCGAATCTCCTTATACACATTAAATCCTCCTTTATAGGTAATATAGGTTTTTTAGACATCTATTAAAGAACTATAATTTTTTCATCCCACCCCAAGTTCCCTATAACAATTCCCCAAGCCAGTTCATTGCATGACATCATGCACACCTGCACAAACACTAGAGGTTTCCAACTAGTAGCGATGGTCCAATAAGGATCATGGAGACACTATACCCTCTTTATCAAAAAAATAAAATAGTGAAAATAAATATAAATATATATAAAAAAATAACCCAAAATATCAATAATTACATGAATAATTACAAAATAGTGGAAATAACCATAAACCAAAGAAGTAAATATGTAATGCCATATAAGTGTCATGTGTCAAATGGAAACCCAAATTAAAGATAGAATAAAAACTCCCTATAGGGTCCCAACATTATGTTTGTTTACCTAATACATGATCCCTCCCATATTCCAAATCATCCATCCTAAATAGGTAATTTACGTTTATTCTATCCTGTAAACATGATTTCTACTTGGGTACCAATTGACAGCCCAAGTAGGGTGTGAGTACAACTGAGAAGTCTATGAACAATGGTTTCTAAAGCAATATCCAGTCTATAATAGTGTATGTAGTTTTATAAATAATGAAAGGAAAAATTACCAAATTAAACTGATTTCACATATATTAGTCTTTACTAAACCACATTGGCCCTCAGGTTCACATTGACACCCACTCTAATCATACCTGGTTCGACCAATGCTGATGTATGAACCATACACCATAGAGATTTTACAATTTACTCTTTCATGGGATTTATTTATTCATTTTAATTTCAATTTCATTTCAATAACATGGAGTATCTGTCTAGGTATATTATCATATATACACGGAGGGCCAATCTATCATCATTATCTCAGGTAATTGGAGTGTAAGTCCAACACCAATATCATGGGAACATAGAGCATCAGTCTATCACCAAAATATCAGGTACATAGAAAATTATTCCCTCACCAATTCACATGCATGAATTAGGGTCCTAGAGCATCAATCGAGCTACCCAAATATGAGGAGAAATAGTTCAAAACCCACACCACATTGTTCACATTCACACACACACACACACATTTGTATATATCAATGTTCAATATTTGTGACCTTGTTATCAATCATCAAAAACATAGTTCACTATTTTGATTATTAAACACAAACATGGTCCATTACTTTTAACATAAGAAACAACATGGTCAATCCCCCATTAATCTATTTATCATCAATTATTACAAAACTCATTAACTCTTCAATGTTAAGCTAAAAAATATTTAAATATCATTGTCAAACCAAGAAACAAGGATTTAATTCAATTCTACATACCCACTATTTCCCTTTTTAAATTCTATGAATTATCATTTCATGGATATTGTCACACCCCATGGGTTTCCATCAATCCTGATTGTATAATATACAATGGATCCAATGGGATTCTTGAAGGGCCTTACAAGTTGGATAGAATACAATTCACATACAATTTCAAAAGAAGTAAACCCAAAAGGATAGTTACATACATGAGTATGTCATCCAGAATATGAGATATAACAATTATACCACAAACCATAGGTTCGTTGAAGAATTATCTCCCAACCTTAGACCTTAATTTGAGTTAGAATGGATAAAAATATAGAAGGGAAGTATAATCCTCATGAACATGGCATGGTTATCCTTTCCTTAAATATATCCATCAATAAAACATCAGAACTACCATCAAGGAATAGGTACATATCCCATCATATTAGATTTATGTTTCTGAGAAATAAAAAATGAAAATATCTAGGAAGAATGGATATAAATGGAGAATTACCATTGAAAATGGATCTTCAACCATATTTGGGAAAACCATGTTCCCGTTGTACGCCTACCCAATTCCCAATATATTTCCTTTCACTATTTCCAGGAGTATTCTACACAATTTGGGAAAACAATGCACTAACCATGCACTGCCCAACCCCCACCCCCAATTTCCAAAACTCACCCGAATGAACCTAAGAAAAACCCATACAATGTTTGATAAGAAGGGTAAAATAATTCAAAAAATTCATATGATACATCTCATAAATTGTTGGGATCTTAAAATATCCCCAAATTATAATAGCTTCTCCTCGAACAACACTCAGAAGGATTACTAACCCTCTGAGGTGAAAAGGCCAGACCACTAGGCCCACAAATCTACTTCCCTCTCACATGATTTATACTTAACACAACCATTATTCCAAAACAAATCGACTAATGGAAAGTAAATTCCCCAAAAAACATTATTACTATGATCCAAAACACAAATAAAATGGTCATCAAAGGACATTTCAGGATGAATCTAAAAATCATCAATATCGATTACATATGAAACACTGAGGTGATATTGTCAAAGCTATGATACTTGAAAAAAAACTTTCATAGAAATATACCTCTTTGAAAGATAAAATTGATATTCCACTGGGTTTTCCCCCTCAATAATCTCAAATGGTTGGACAAAACTATGTGCCATATTGAACTACTTTTAAATCCAACGGTAACCCATTCTCGATGACGCCGAAAGGAGAATACGATAACCCAATGTAAACTCAACAGGTGTTATGTGCTTCTCCCAAGATCCACCAAACTATAGAATGCATTCCCATAGCATTTCCTCTAGCACTTGAATATTATTTTCTAATTTCCCATCAATATAGGGATGAAAAGATATACTTATAAACACAATAGTACCCAGATCCTTTTGAAATACTTTCCATAATTTTGATATAAGACATTGATCATGATCTGAAAAAATTATACTTGGATACCCATTAAAATTCAATCTCTCTCAAATATACATTTCACCCAACTGATCAATAGTGATTTTTTCCTATATTGGAATGAAATGGGATACTTTTTGAAACCTATCCACAATCACCCATATCACATCATTCTTTTGAGGGATCCTTAGAAGACCCACTAAAAAATATTTTTCAACATAATACCACTTCCACATTGGAATGGTAAATGGATGTAAAAAACCACCATGCTATTGGTTATCATCTATCAACTGCTGATAGGTGTAACATCACACCATGAAACCTAAAATCTATGTTTTCATTCCCACCCACCGATACTATCTCTAATGATCATGGTACATTTTAGTCAAACCAAGGTAAAATTCCCAATTTGAGGAATGAAAATCTGGTGTTGAATCCTCTTGCATACAAGTAGGAACAATAATAGTACCATGAACATATTTGATCTCATAATCATTGATAACCCAATAGTAAGGTGACTCCACACCCTCGGGACATTCTCTCAAGGATAAATAACTTAGATCCCCAAACTACCTATCCATGATCTAGTTTAGAAGGGTGTACTCTACCAACAAGGACATGATTTTCATTTACACCTGGACCTCTAATACCTCTATATGAGTATCACTAAAAAAATCCATCAACTTCCACTTAAATCTATACTTCTAGACTACCTGATCCCTTTGGATCAAAGCTTCAACAACACTATTTCCATTCCTGAGAATACAGGCTAGGTGAAGTCAAATAACATTATATAATCAACCCATATACACTACCATAGATTCAATTATCACTTTTAAAATATATGAATTAAATTTTTTTGGTTGGTATAAACAATAAACCTTTGACCTAATAGGTAATTTTTCCAATATATTAAGGCATAAACCACCCTAGGGAAATTGAGATCTTGTGTAGGGTAATTCTGTTCTTATGGCCTTAGATTCGATGACCCATACACCATGACTAAATCTCCCTACATCAACTTCTCTCCATGTCTGATCCTGAATACATAAATGAAGTATACTCCTCTTCCATATCTGGTAGGATAAACATTTATGTGGTAGTAAAACACTTATATAACTCTTGGAAGAAATTATCACACCATCCATACCACTCTAACTTGATAATTGTTTTTGTTAGACCTGAAAGTGATGTTTCCAAGTGAGAAAATTACTTAATAAACCTTCAGTAATAGCCTTATAAACCCAAAAATCATCGGATGTGAAAAAAATTCATGGTCTACTCCCAAGAATCAACTACCTATCCCTCTATGGCTCCATTGACACACCTTACTTAGAGATGATGTTGTCCATGAAATTTAAATTATCAATAAACAATTGTCAATTAAACATATTGGTGTATAGACCATTATCTCTCAATGTACTCATGGAGATGTAAACTTGTTTAGAATGATCATCATGGGTCTAGGAGTGAACCAAGACATCATCAATGAAAAAACCACAAAATGATCCAAAATGGTTGCAAAATTTGGTTCATAAAATCTATAAGAACAACAAGAGCATTTACTGATTCAAACGGAATCAAAAATAGCTCTTATAGGCCATACCATCTTAAAAAATTATTTTTTGGTATATCATAATGTATCACCCTTAGCTGATGATACTCTGACATCATATCGATCATTTAAAACACATAGTCACCACTTAGATACTAAAAAAGATCATCGACACATATAAGAGGATACCATATCTTAACTATCCTCCTATTTATCTTTCTAAAATTGATGAAAAGGGTAACATTACATCATCCTTCTTGGAAAATAGAACTATATAAGTTCATGTTGATATACTCTAATGGATAAATCCTTTATACATTAATTCTTCAAGATGAGTCTTAAGATCTTGATGCTTCACTAGTTCCATTAAGTATGGTGTAATGTAAATAGTCCCATCTCTAGAAATTAGCTCAGTTTTTAACTCAAAATCCCTCTTAAAAGATAACCCTAATAATTTTTCAGGAAACACATCATAAAATAGATCCACTATGGGTGGAATGATATTTTCCTTCACACCCCCGTCATCCAACAAAATACTCACCACCTTAGTGGTGAGCTCCCCAAGCTGCTGATGAAATGGACTGGAATGGACTTATTGGATATCTTATTATCCACGATGAACATATTTATCACCCCTAGGATATATAAATGTTACCATCATATAGTAAAAATCAATATGTGATCGGTAATATACCAGCCATTCCATTCCCAAAATCAAGAGAAAACCTATCATATCGAGCATATATAGATCCAAAAAAAATTATATTCACCAAACTTGAGGGAACGACCCTATCATAGGTATATTTCCTTCAAACATAAGACCAATGTTGTTTTGATCTTCAAAAACCATAAAAAATACACTTTCATACTCAAAAATTTCAAAATTTGACCAGATATAAAATAATGTAAGACACTTATGTCAAATATTGAACTGTAAAGAGTAGAAGCTATAATGATTGTACCTCTGACTATCAGCGGCCTAAACTCACTATTAAAAAGTGCAGGGAAAATTGCATGAAATAGAAAGGTCCCTCTACCTTGTTCTCAAATCTATGTACCCCATGTTTCACTACTCTGCTGATATGGGTTCACTTTCCCTGAATTACCATATACACCACCCCAACCATCATAGATAGTATAACACCAACTACCCAACTGGTACAAGGTAGAACCCCCCATTCTAGTACTCTAGTTCATACTATCTCTACTATCACTACTCATCTATCATGGGTTTCTGCAGAACCTCTGTAAGTGTCACATCCTACATCACACTAAGAACTATATTGGTTTTTTGGTACACCAGCTAAATAAGTTACCCTCACTACCACTCTGATGGAACAATACTTTATTACTACCCTAAGTAACTAATCCTCCCCCTTAGAAACTCTATTTTCCACTTATATAGATAATGTTCTTATAACTATGCTTCCAAACCTTGAAAGATGAACCACATGGTTGTCAATTATAAACCACACGTCCTTAATTGGAATAATCCTTTATGTTCTCCAAAAAAATGAATATGGATTAAGTACCTCATAAAAATTCAACATTCAAAAGATATTATTCTGGTACTTAATCTCACATTTAATTCCATTTTGAAAACATCTCACCACAATGGCCTCATATCTGACTAGTGATGGTACAAAGTGATGCAAGTTAATAAAGTGGTCAACACAGTTTGTCACCAACATGCTTCCCTAGGTCTACCATATAATCTCAGTTTCCCTCTCCTTACACAGTGTGTCTGGGTAAAAATGTTCCGTGGACTTCTAGTGGAATTCATTTCATAACATTCCCTCCAACTACTCCTCCAAAACCTAGATATCCCTCCAACTCATCGTTGGTCCCTGTAACATATAAGTTGATAAGATGAATTTTTCTCTATAAGAGTCTCTAAATGGTCCAAGAATTTTTGGATATACTCAATCCAGAACTCTTCTACCTCATGTCCACCTTCTGTGGTGAACATAGGAGGGTTCTGTAGCTGGAACTCCCATGTTAGATCAGAGATAATATACTCAACCATCCCTTGGTCTATTTTCATGAACTATAAAAAAGGAGTTAATTTATCATAAATATTATCTTATTTCCCTTTACAAGGAACAATCAGGGTCCCTCTTCCCACTGATGGAGGTACATTTCCTGTATCTCCTCTTGTCATACTACCATTAAACATAGTCATAGAGGCATGTCTCTACATTGAAAGACATATTAATTAGGATACATAACACATAATTTAAACATTTACACAAGTGGTATTCGCATAAATTCATAACCAGTAATCCTATATAATCTTCCCCATGGTAAAATATGAGGCACTATCACAACCATCAACCATCCCTAACATGATCCATGGCTAAAAAATGTAAAAAAAATCTCATATTTTCAGTTTTTCAATTAGAAAACCTTTTCAACTGCATGAAATTACCACATTTAACATTTTTAACCATTGTAATTTCATTAATATGGAAATTTTTTATTAAATTACTTAAAATAAATAAAACCATGTTCATCTCCTATAACCCACTTATAAAATAAATTTACATTCCTACCTAATATGATGAATTTCACATAAATTACTCAATGTATAGAATAATGCATGCATACTAAAATCCCATTCCATTCTTGTCCATGATAAAAATATCATAAAATAATAACATCACACAACAAATGAATCACTTAAGGTGAAATAACATTAAACTGTAATAACAAGCCACAAAAAAAAATCCCCACCCTAGGTACTTGGTTATTCCCCCACACATGGGTTAGCTACATCCATGAACGAGCTCATGAACAAGGCCAAACTCATCCAAGTCTCTTATATAATTTTCCAAATTAGTAAGAAAAATAAAAATTAAAGAAAACACACCTATGATAGAATTTTTTATCATCCTGCCTTGGGTGCCAAATACAGGTTCTCTGAGCCAGTTCATTACATAACCACAAGAATTCCTCCTCATATTCTAGAGAATTACAACTAGAATTGAGGATTTAATAAGGATTTTGGGGACACTATACCCTATTTATAAAATTAATATAATATAAAAAATAAATATGAAAATATATAAAATAATAATACACAATAACAATTAAAGTCCAACCAGCACATGAAGAATACCACAATAGGGGAAATGACTATAAACCAAAGAAGTAAATATGTCATGCATTTTAAGTTTCAAGTGTCAAATAAAAACCCAACATATAGAAACAATGGAAACTCCCAAGATGTTCTCGATATAATTTATATGTCCCTCATTCATTCTCCATCCAAAATCTCATCTTAGTGATTGAGTATAGGGCTATTTTACTTATCTTATACTGCAAACATGATGTCTACTGGGGTAATAATCGATGACCTAATTATTTAGTGAGTATAACTCAGTAGACCACCACAAAAAACGTCTAAAGAAATATAAAATCTAAAAAAGTGTATAATGTTATAAAAATAAAAATATATAAAACAAAAATTAAAAATATGTATCACATTTTTTATTATTTAGTCAACCATATTGGCCCTCGGGTTCATAGTGACACCCACACCAATCACACATACTTCATCCCATGCCAAATTCTAAAACATACACCATATAGATTTTAATATTTCATGTTCATGGGATTTCATAATTAAATTAAATTTTAATTTCATTTCATTATCATGTGGTATCAATCAAGGTACCATAATCATAGATACATGGAGCATCAGCATTGAATCACTATCTTAGGTACTTTTTGAATTAGTCCATCACCAATTTCATGTATAAATATATCATCAATATCTCACTAAAATATATATTACTTGGTGCATTATTCAAGCAACAATTCACATGCATGCATCGAGGGACTAAAGAATCAGCTTAACCAGCCATGGATGAGGAGAATCATTCCAAAAACCACACCACATTGTTCACATTTACGCACACACACACAAACATAATGGTTCAACATCAATGACCTTCTTATCATTCATCTATAAAAATTTGAACCATTTCATTTAGCAAACAAAACCATGTTTATTTTGTTTTAACATAAGAAACAGCCTGGAAAATCCCACATCAACCCATTTATCATTAATTATTACATAACTCATTAACCCTTCAATGTTAATCCAAATAAAACTACAAATACCATTATCAAACCATGATATAAGAACCTATTTCAATTCCATTAACACACTATTTCCCTATTTATATTACAGGAATTAACATTTCAAGTATTTTGAAACACCTCATGGGTTTTCATCAAGCCAAAACATTTAATCCCTATTGAAACCAACAAGATTTGGGAAGGGTATCAGAATTTATGTAGGGTTCAATTCACTTTTCTTAATCAATACACAATTTTTCAACAATGAAATTCAAAAAAAAATGATTACATACATGACAAAGTGATAAATACTATATGAAATAACATGTAGACCACCTAACATAGGGTTTCCAATTAATGATCCCCAAACCTTATCCCTTAATATGTTGTAGAATAGCTGAAAATGAAGAAAAAAACAATGCTACTCAATATATGGGATTAGATATCCATCCATTCAATATATCCGTCCAAAAAACATCACAATTACCATCAAAGAACATGGATATATCCACATTTGATTTGATCTATGGTTATAGGAAATAGAAGAAAAAAAGATCTAAGAAGAATGATAAATAATTGAGAATTACTTATAAAAATGTATCTCTAAAATCCATTTAATCCCCTATAACATAGATATAGATTTAATAGAATTATCTCCCAATCCTTAGGTTCAAATGGTGTTTTTAATTTCAAGTGATTATGTGAAAAAGAGGCCTTTATATTTTAATTTGGATTAGATCCATAAATTTAAATATTCCAATTGTGTATAAAATGGTTAGGACACACCGTTTGGAAAAAATTATAATATTTTGGTTCTATTGTATCAAGAAAACCCCACTCATGGTTGTATCATATGGTTATAAAAACTATTAACCAACTATGTTGTTCCCATCTATTCAGCATTTCATTGTATCCCCTGATCACCTATAGGGTTTGAAAAAAATGTCTACCAATCATGGACCTTCCCAGTTCCCACTATCTTTACTTTATTGGTTTCATAGAGTAGGCCTATATTTTGGAAAAAAATCATCCACCTTACACTATCTAAAAAATCCCCCAATGAATTCCAAAATTCACCTGAACATACATGAGAGAAACTGAAACAATTTATGATACCAGAAAGGGTTAAAAAATATATCAAAATGGGAATGATACATATAATTAAAGGTTAGGATCATACAATAATTATATATTTAAAACTATATATTATTTTCTTATAACCTCTCATAATACTTAATAAACATTTTTTTATTAAAATCAATCTTTCAGGTAATAAGTGTATTATTTTTTCATATATGTTATCATTTGGTAATTTTGGTACTTATACTTTTTCATTTTTGCCTCATCTCTAGAAATTGAAACATGATATTAATATCATAAATTTTAATTATATATATATATATATATATTTATCCCTATAATTAGATATGGAAAAATGGATTAGACCGCTTATGGAGACGGTAGGCCATATGTGTGCATGAACATTGCTACCATTTTTTCAATTGATGGAATATAGGAAAGGTAAATAATAATCCAAACTTATATAATAATTATTATTTTTATATATATAACATATATTAATCAAATTGATCTTTATTACATTCCATGTAAGTAGTTAGTAAAATATGTGTCACATCGTTTCTTGAGGAGGTAGTTTGTTGTACATATGAGCAACTTGACATATACCCAAAAAAGTGAAAAGTAAGACATCATATGTGATATAATTATTGAAAATAATAATTATATATATTATATATATATATTAAATCCATAATTATAACAATTTTGATAGGATTTGATAGAAAACAAACTATATCAGTTTGTGTAGTGTAAGTCTGTCGTACACACGATCGACAGTTTTATTTCCCACTTGATTAGAGATGAGTAAAATTTAGGAAGTTAAATTAAAATAAAAAAATTATTATATGTTAGATATGGTTGTTAATATATGATAATGGTAGAATAATATTTTAAGGAGTTAGAGTAAGAAATAAAATGAAAATCCATGGTTAAGGATTAAACCCGTTCTTCAGAGATATCCTTTTATTTTAAACCTAAAGCCTTATTTGGAGGGTTTTATAATCATAAAAAGGACTCTATTATGTGGGTATGTAAATAATTAATAAATTTGGTTAGGAATTTGATGAACCAAATTTTATTGTAATTGTTTATAAAAGAGGAGCTGGGGTGGCCCTTTAGAAGTGGGGGAGAGGACAAACTTGAATTTTATGAAGAGAAAAATGTACACTGATTTTAAATATTCTAAAAGGATAAATAATGGATAATTATTCATCCTTAAATACATTAAGGTCGAAATATGGACATCCAATGGTATTTGTATAAGTTTTTAGGTCATTTTACACTGTATCTTTTTAGTTTAACCCCCAATAAAACCATTTTTTCCTTAATCAGGGTAATTATATTTTACTATTTTTTCTATTAATTATGGTCAAAATTAAGTTTAAATTATTAGATAATTTTAATTTTTATGATTAAAAATATTATATATATTTTTTCAAATTCATTTCACATAAGGGGAAATTTTTAATTTCAAATTAAACCTAGAGATGTGGTGGAAAAATGGTTTTCCAAAGAAAACATTTTCATATGTTTAAGAAGTATATATATGAGAAATCAATATGAAACTGATTCCAATGAAATAAATTTGATTAATAAAAATATAATTGAACAAAAGTTTTCTTTTGAAATCGTCTTAAAACAATTTTATGTTTCAAAATTATTTAAATGAAAGGACAACTCTTAAGAAAAAATAATATTTTATCACTAATCACTAGAAAATTTATTTCTTTTGAAAATAATAAAAAATAATTCAAATATAATTATTTCTTAGAGATTAATAAAATTTAGTTAATTTTTTCAAATAAACTTTATAAAAGTGATAAATATTTGAAAAACTACTTTTAAGGAAAATATAGTTTTTAAACATAAAATTGGATTTATTATTATCTCATTCCTAGAAAATAGCTATGTAGAATGTTTAAACATTTAATTTAATATATAGTATGTAAATTTCACTAATATAATTAAACTAAAATGATTTATTTTATTTATTTATATAAAACATGTTTGTGTTCATAAAAATAGCTTCTTAGAAAAATATTTCCTTTATTTTCAAATGATTTTTATTTTCATTTCTAATTAACTGGTAATAAAACAATTAATTTTATTTATATTTTTAAAGAATATATTTAAATAATTCAGTTAATAATATTCATACCCACCATTCCAATATTTAGGTGATAACTATATTATTACATAATAATAATTTAATGGAATGCCATTCTTCTTTTAAAATTAGTGTTGTATTTAACACAAGCTATCAATGAAATTAAATTTATTTTAAAACCTATTTTATAAAATATCAAGCAGTTAAATTATACATCACCCACATAAAATGAATTTCTCCCTTGAAATTATATTACTCTCATACAAAAAACTAAGCTTATCCTACCTCATCATATCCCTAAGTTCCCATATGGATTCTTCAGACTGGTGGTTTCACCAGAAAACATTGATTAGGTGAGCGGTCTTGTTTCAAATCACTTTATCTCTATGATATAGAATATCCATCAGATTATCCATATAGGAAATATCTTTCTTCAGTTTTATGAATTCTATATTTAGTATATGTGAATGGCCATGTATGTACTTCCTTATGAGAGATACATGGAACACATCATGGACTTTATAGAGGTTTTTTGAAAGTGATAATATGTTGTCCCTACTTGATCAATAATATTGAAAATTAAAATATACATAGAGATCAACTTCCCATTATTTTTAAATCTCATAAACTTATTCCATGGGGAAATTTATATAAACACGTTTTCTCAAAAATTGAATTTCAGGTCACACCCAATATTGTCAACATATATTTTTTGTTGACTTTGTACCACCCTTATATGTTGATGAATATCTCTAACTTTATCCAATATTTATTTATCTAAATAAGTTCCCAATAAATTTTTTTTCTCCAACTTCATTCCATCATGTTGGATATCTACACATAATTTCATAGAGGGATTCAAAAGGAGTAATCTGAATACTCAAGGAAAATATAATACTATATGAAAACTTAAGTATATGAAGTTGTTAATACCAAACACATTTAAAATTCATAGAACAAAATCTCCTCATATCCTATAGGGTTTTAATTGTTATCTCATACTGACCAACTAGTTAAGGATAATATGAAATTCTAAAACACAATTTTTTATCATGATCTTGTTTAAGGCTTCACTATACCTGTATTGTAAGCCTAAGATCCCATTTAGATACAATGGAATGTGGTAATCTATAAAATATTACCACTTACTTAACGTATATCTTGGAAATATAATATAGATAGAAATATTATTTGATAGCAATGAAGTGTTATAACTTTATAAGGTGTTTGACTATAACACATATAACATTATAACCATTAGATGTTTTAGGGATTCCGACGAAAAAAATCCTCAGTGAGGTTTTCCCATTTCCATTACGTTATAAGTAATTTTTGTAACATTCACTTATAAATTGGTCAATAAACCTCAAATTTCTTATATACCAAGCACTAAGATACAAAATATCTAGTATCTCTATTTATTCCATTTGACTAGAAATACTCTTTAAAATCACTATATGTGTTCATACTTACAATATTAATAGAGTACTAAGAACTATCAGCTTCCAATAACTTCTCCTTCAAATAAGGTATGGTTGGAACACATAAATTATTCATAAACCTTAGCATTCCATCACAATCATAGTTAAAATTAGGAACATTTATCACCTTCTCATTTAGTTCCACTACTTATTTCTGCACCTCTTTAATATTCACATGGATAGATGATTGAAAAATAATTTGAGAAAGGTATGATTCCTCCCATTCCTTCAATATCTCATGGTCTATCCTTTGAAAATCCATAAATAATGGATCTTTTATGATTATAATAATGGATAATATAACACGATCCATCCTTCTCAAATCATCAACCACAATGTTCTCTATCCTCGGGTTGTAATGTATTGATCAGACATAATCATTAATCAAATATAACTATCTTATATAGCATATATTCAACTCTTTCAGCATGAATATATATTTTAAACTATTTTTATCTATATATATATCACATATTTCTCCATAAATATAATACCTCTATAAATTTAATGCTAAAAATTAAGCATCTAACTCTAAATCATGAGTTGGGAGATTTTTCTCATCAACCATCAATTAGCATGAGCCATAATCTATATCCATTTCATTTTACATCTGAATTCAACACAGTCCCTTTTTTGATAAATCAATATAGATTAAAAAGTCTTCTACATTATAATGTTATGTAATCAAAGGTACACTAACTGGAATTTCCTTTAGTTTCTTTAAAATTTCCTCACATTAATCTATACAAAGTAATATTTATCCCATAAATTTTAATATGTGAGTTGATTGTAAATATATGATAAATCTACCATAAATCATCCATAATAAAAAAACCAATAAAACATTGGATTTCATTCATAGTAGATGGTCTGGGAAATTGTTCAATAACATTTTTCTCAGATGGATCCATAGATATAACTTCTCTTGATATTATATGACCTAAAAGTGAAACCTTTTATGGCTAAAATTGACACTTTGTAAGTTTTTTTTATAGTTTATCCTCTTTAATGTATTTAGTAAAATTCTCAATTTATCTTCATTCTCTTCGTTGGTAATTGAATATATAATAATATCATCTATTAATACTACTACAATATAATTAAGGTAATCTAAAAATACTCAATTAATTTAATCAATGATGATAACCGGAGAATTTGTAAAATAAAATGGAATCACTATATAATAATAATGTCTATACCTACCAACGAGCCTGTACCCTAGTGGTACAAGCACCTGATTGGAATCCAAAAGACCCAGGATCAAATCCGCGTGGGGACTAATTTCCGGGTTACTATAGCGGCACTGTAGCAGTACTGTAGTAGTGGTGGAACTGTAGCGGCGACGACACTATAGCGGTGGAGGCACTGTAGCATAAACTGTAGCGGAGGCAGCACTACAGTAGGTACTGTAGCAGCCCGGGTACTGTAGCAGTACTATTCACCGAAGGGATCTTTGGGAAAAAATGGGATTTCAAGCCTAGTATTCAGGACACTTGGCCTTGGGCCTTTGGGCTATGTTATGGGTCTCCCTCTACCCAGTCTAAAGAGGTCTTTGCTTTAAATAATAAAATGATGCTTCAACCCCAAACTTTTTTTTAAAAAAACTAATAATTTCTATACCTTCAATGAAAATTTTTCATGGGTATATCCTCCTTCAATAATCATATTCTAAATAAGGTTTGACGATTAACCTAATCTTACTTATAAATGATAGAAATCTAAAATGTCATTTTCATGATTTTAGCATAGGAGAACATAAAATATGTTTTCATTGGTACCAATCCATTTTTAAGAGAATAGTGGATCACTGGTCCCACTAAATGATCTATAATTTCATCATGATTCATAGAATGAAAAAATTGTGTGAGATTAGAATTTATTATTTTCACTCTTACATCATAATATTGATTTATCTAGGGTAAAATAATTTCATTTTCCATCACATTCAGCATTAACATGATTCCTTCATGTTCTCTCTATTAACAGAAACAATAACACATTGTGTGGGAAAGAATACTCATAGTGGGAAAACTCACAGTCATGAAAAATCATTTATAGGATGTATAAATGGATACAAATTAATTTAATTATATTAAACATTAGGTTTAAACTAACTCCACCATGATCATCATATATTCAAATTCCTCATGATGGTTTGTAAAGAAACTGTGAATTAACTAAAGAATATCATTAGGGTGTGTCAAACCAGGTGTATAGTAATGCCCATTTTCATGTATGTGGTAACACTTGAGTCAATCCTAATATGCATTTTTTGAGTTATTACCCATAGGTACATCTATTACTGAACAAAATATAGTTGTTCTATCTATATAGGTATGCATTTCAATGTAGAAAACATAACATCTTCATTAAAACTACCTTTGGATGTTATCCGGTTCATTATCTAAATCCAAGTGTTCTGAAAAAAGTTTTCTCATACTATATTCTAGAGTTCAACTAAACCTATCATCTGATACCAATGATAATGACTCAGGATTTTCATATATACATATCACATCCTTTTATATTAATATTAAATATATTTTATAAACACATTATTGAGGACCGTAATGGATTATTGTCCCTAGAGATTACATAAAAAATATTTTTATATAGTGAATCATATTAAAAATCTAACAAAAAGATCTTTCCCTTTTATTCACTTCATAAATATACCATACTTAAAACCATTCTTCATAACCTCGGGAATGAAAACACAATAAAGGGTGATCTGGGATGCTCAGTAATGGTATGCATGGGAGATTTCATTCTATTATCATACAAAACCATGACATAAGAATAAGGGTATGAGATATTGAACATAACTTATAAATTTAAAACCCCACCTTTCATATATTGTAAACATGAGTTAGTGAATAAATCATTTTCATTCCAAAAGACAAGATTCAAAAGAGTGTAAAATCATCATAATTAATAAACCATAAGATAATTTCATAAAAGTGTGGTAACAAAATAGGTACAAAACCAATTTCAATATTCATGGTTAACTACAAAGACCATCATATATAACATATCATTCCTTATCACATGTTTCTCAAATTGGATCAATCCAATCAGCTAGTTTCCCATTAGGTATTATTCCCATCGACTTGTTTCTCATTGTTATCTCATGATATATAAATTTTTACCTAATCCAATGGATGGAGATATAGGTCCTACCCATTACATAATAAAATTTTTATATATGTGGTCAATAAGATCAGAAAAGATTCATCATATCAGAACCCTCGAAAAGAACTGTGTTTCATAAAAATTTTATCATATCATAACCAGTGGAAAAGGAATGGGATTCATAAAAATTTATTCATCAAAATCATAAACCATTAAAATAAATAATAATAATAATTTTATCCTTAGATAATATCCCCATTAAATCATAAGTAAAATAAAAATATTCCATCTTATATAGAAGATTATTTTAAAAGGTCACATGCACCATTTATTGAGGAAAATATCCTTTCCACTTTGGAAATAAAATTTTAATACAAAAAAATAATAAAACAATTTCAAAATAATTTATTTTAAAATAAACTTTTATACTTATCAAGAAAGTTTCAAAGTAATTATAGTTCATGATAGAATGAAATTCTAGTCATGCTGCATGAGTTACAATAAATATTCCTTTAACATTTTGGGTAAAAGTTAAAACATCCATGTTCAGAAATGAAAAGAATATTCCTTTTAACCAATTATTTAAAAGTGAAAACTGGTTAAAATTTACTTTAAAAAATAAATATATAATTATAAAAACATTATTTAAAACATTTTTTAAATCATGGATATCAAATAAATTTTGTTTTGACCGAAGAGGGAAATTATAATGATTTTCCTTTAAAATATTATTTTGGTCTCCTGAGTGTATAAAGAGAGGAAAATGGATGAAAAAAGCATCCTCAATAAATAAAAATATGATAAGAATATTAATTAGATTAGTGAAATATGGTTTAAAATATATCATCTTTGAAAACTTAATCATAAACAATTGTGTTAAACAATGAGATTGTAAAAATAATAATTACTTGTTTGGTTACATTTGAATCGTAATCTACATGAAAGAATAACATGAAATAAAAAAGTAGACACAATAAAAAAAATTAATGATATAATCAATATAATGTTAAATGTATAAAACTAATAATGGAATAAAATTTATTAACATAACTTATGTTCCAATGAAGTACATTTGTGACAAAACTCTCTTACCACTTTGATAACTTTTTAACCATAAACCCCATGAAAGATAGATCCTTAAATGGATATGTAAATCATTTTAATTTTTTGTTGAATTATCATAATATAAATTAATGTTTATTACATAAACCCCATAAAATATACACATGGTAAAAATGGAATGTGTCTCATAGAAAATAAATTTGTGACGGAAATCCCACACCTCAAGTCTCAATTCTCTTCTTACACATTCAAAATTAATATATAAAAAATATAGGTTTATTATGAATCTATTAAAAATAAATTATTATATAAAAAATAACATATATGATTTAAATAAAATATGTTATCACCCATTATTTAAAAATTATTTGTTAAAATCACTTTTTCAGGTAATAAATTCTTGGTTTTCTCATTTATGCTATCATTTTATTATTTTTGTAATTATAAATTTTTCATTGTTAAATCATCTATATAATTTCAATCATGATATAAATATAATATTTTTTCATAATATATATATCTATATATTTTTATATATTTATTCATCCATAAAAGTATATATAGAAAATTGGAATACACTATTCATGGAGACGATAGGCTGTACGTATGCATGAACATTGTTTCCATTTTTTTTGACAGATGTATTTTAAAAAAGATAAATAATAATTAAAACTTATTTAATAAATATTATTTCATATATATCTCTTATATTCATTATAAATATCCTTATTAATATCCTTGTAAAGTGTTGGTGAAAAACAAGTCGCATTGCTCCGTAAGGCGGTAGTCTGCCGTACCCACTAACGCCGTTATTGTATTCCTCATAGAATGGAAAGTAAGAAGGTAGATTATATAGAATGATTCATGAATAATTTTTTTTATTAAATATATATTTTATATATTTTAAGTCTATTATTATAACATTCTCTAAGAGTCGATGATCAAAATCAAACTATATCTGTTTGCGAGGCGGTCGTCCGCCATACAGATGATCGGCAGTTTCATTTCCCACATAGTTGAAATGAAGATTGATATAGGTAATTAAATTAAAATAATAATATCACATTATATTTTATATACTTATTAAATTATTTCATAATGTTATAATAAGTTTTTATGGAGTTATAGGAAGAAATAAAATGAAAATTCATGATTGAAGACAATATTACTTCTTTAAAGAACTCCTTCAGTTTTATTCCTAAAGTCTTCCTAGGAGGGTTCCCTAATAAAAATGAGTCCTCTAGTATGTATGAAGAAAATTAAGGAATGGATTTATATATATATATATTTTATTATCAAAATGGGTTTTAAAGTGTATATAGGAGTGGACAGGGGGTGACCATTTATAAGTGGGGGAGGGGACACACTAGGAGTGTTTGAAATGAAAAATGTGTAACCTTGTTTTAAACATGTATAAAGGATAAAAATAATATCATTATAGAATATTTTACATGAAATGGTATAAATGAAAAAAGAAAATTTTATTTGGATAAATTTATAATTCATTTTATCGCTTATCTTTTTTGTTGAACCTCTAGTAAACACATTTTTACCTTAAGTACAATATTTATTTTTTAAAATTTTAACTATTAATTATGGTCAAAATTAAGTTGAACTTATTAAATAATGTTAATTATACTAATTTAAAATATTTAATCCATTTTTAAAAATTCAATTCACATATGTGGAAGAATTGAATTTAAAATTTCACCAGAAGATGCGGCAAAAAAATGGTTTTCAAAAGAAACTTTTATACTCTGTTTAAAACGTTTATATATAAAAATTAAACATAAAATATATTCTAGTGATATAAATTAGATTAATAATAAAATAAATGAACTTATTTTTCAATAAATATAATCTTAACACAATTTTGATGTTTTAAAATGCTTTAAACGAAAGGATTATTCTTAATAAAAATAGTATTTTTCATTATTCACTGAAAATTTGATCTTTTCATACAATTATAAAAAACTCAATCTAATATAATTTTTACATTAAAATACATTTTATAAAATTTGGAAAAAATATTTTTAAATTATGTTCAAAAAATATGGCCAAACGAATTTTTAGTAAAATAAATGTTTTAGCATAATATTTGGTTTATTCATTTCTCATGCTGAGAAAACATAGAAGGTTAATGTTAAAACACATTAGTAAATATATAATATATAAATTTAGTTAATATCATTTACCAAAATTTATTTATTTAATTCAGTTGGAAGGTGTTTGTGATCATTAAAAAATAATTATTTAGAAAATTATTTCTTTTATTTTCAAATGGTTTTAATTTTCATTTCTAATTAATTGGTAACCAAATAATTCCTCTTAAATGTTTTAAAAAAATATTTTCATATTTAAGTTATTACTATTCATACCTATCATTACAATGGATAGGGGATAACTTCCACCTTAAATTAGAATATTTTAATAGCATGACCTGTTTCATTAAACTCGGTGTTACATGTAACACATGCTATCATAGATTTTTTTTGAAAACGTTACTTGATAAAATCCCGGTGTATAACATTAATACTCTCTTTGTATATTATTTGGATGATTTAAATTCTCTGTATAAACTATAATTAAAGAATTTTAATATATCATTTCCTTTTCCTCCAATAATTGCAAATTATTAAATAATATTACTATTTCTTATTGACTTTCTTATTCCTTGAAAACACCATACTCTCTAACATCATTTTAATTTATTTAATAATTCTATATTCCATTGCAATGTTAATACCCACTAGTTATATATATATATATATATTTATTCATCTAGATATCCAACCTATTCAATTGAATGGGTATCTATTAATATATATCCATTATTTCTATAAAGATAACTATTGATTATTTATCCATGATTAAGTATGTTTTTTCTTAGGGAATATTATCATATGTATTTTTTGGACTTTCTTTTCATATAAGGGATTCATTGAACTTATTATGGGAAATGTATTGTCTATAATTTTATAGCACATCGATGCATCAATAGGTCATATTAGAAAAAATTTCTTTTGTGTTTGGGGTATTCCTTTCCCATTTATGTATGCTTTATTCGCACAAAAACTTGATGATGTGTTTATGATTATGGAAATTAAACATTCCATAACTACAAGATCATTTATTTTTATCCATTTATTTATTAGTTGTTAAATTATAAATTATTATTTTTGGATCATATATTCATTTATTAAGGAATTATTATATTTATTTCTTCAACCCATATTATTTATTACATACTTATACCATGATAGATTCTTTTTTACACTACCCATTTTTGGGTCTCTAAGCTCACCAATTTATATTTTTATATATATCTCAATGAAGCAATAAATATTTCCAGGTGTAAAATAAATAATTTCAGGGGTAAATAATCTTGTTTTTTGGGGATGGGATGATGTATTCTTACTACCAAAGTGTTTTAATTTTTATTTATATATATAGTTACTAAGACTTCTAAAGTACTAGATAGTGTGTATTTATATCTATTCATTCTATGCGACTGTAATAAAATAACCACCTGCTCTATGTTACTAGATTAAGGGTGTTACATTTAAACATAATACTTTTATAATTTTGATTTATCAAACTTTGATGAATAGTTAATACATCAATTTAATTTAATTTTTCTTCTTATTTAGTATTGTAACCATTATAAAACTATAAATCCATATGTGAGATTTATATATCTTACAAATATCATGGAAATCCATGATGTTCCCATGAGCCTATGGTCAAGTGGTAACATAGTTCATTGCACTAACTGAGGTATCGGGTTTGTGTTCTCTTATCAGCTACTTTATCATCAATTTATTTATAGTTTCCCTATTGTGCACCTTTTTCAAAAAACCCAAAAATATATATAACCAAAATTTAGGAAACATTATCCTATAAGCATTTGTTAAAGTTGTAACTAAGTGCATTGCAATGACTATGGTAATGGGTTCAATTATTTTTATCAGTGACATTATCCTTAAATTATTTATATCAAACTACTTATACAAATTATTAAAAAATACCAAAAATAAATATATATAAAATTTTGGAAATATTTTCTAGGGGAGTGTGACTAGGAATGGATAGTGCTAAAGCCACACCACTATAAGATAATCATTATAGTTATTATACTTTAAACCCTAATTTATCATTCAAATATCTATATTTTTGTGTATCTATCATGTGTGGTGTTGTTGATGAAGCTTATATGATGTCCCCAACTCCTTTTTTCATGAGAGTAAATTAGTTGTTTTATTATCATAGATGGATGTAGAAATAAACTCTTGAAACCTTCACTTTATAGAAATTGTTATGTTCTCCTACACCTTCCCAAAGTAAAATATGTTCGAATATCCATCGAAAGAATTTAATTTTCAAGTTTTTATTTGGGGCTTCCAATATATATGTGGAATTTTCATGGTCAAGACATAGATCAGTATTGAGTTTTTGAGAATTGTGACCTAAATAGGGATAAAATATAAAGTTTAACCTAGAAGATGCCCTTAAAAAATTTTCTGATTTTTTTTCTATGGGGTGTGGTGTCTATCCATTTGTGGAGATGAAAAATAATTTTGGGTATGGTGATACCATGAGAAAAACATATTAAGTATAAAAATATTTGTTTACTCCCATGAAATCATATATGTGATAAAATGACTATATCAATAGAATGTGGTCTTGTATTGGAAATACGAGACCATGGTTACATATATAACTTTGGGATTACAATAATATTTGTGTAATTTTATTTAATTTTGTGTCCTTGTGCCTTTTTACCTAGGTTATCCATTATATAGATAAATTAATAATTAATTGATTCAATTATGTTTGGTGAAACCTGATTGGTACTTCTTTTTGATCCTAGAAAAGTTTCCTTTCTACATTTATTTTATTATCAAAGTATGAAACATAAAGTTAGCTGGGTGAAGATAGTATAATTTTTAGTAGAAACTTCATATTGGGTGAGAAAGATAGATTATGTGATGATGTAGATGATTGAATTTGGGGATGATCATTAATGAACCAATGACTATGATGAAGGACCAAAGTGACGATGATTTTTCATTTGAGGCAGGTGTTTTCCTTCCAATACCTTATTCTTCATTAATTATATATAGAATTAATGGATTGTAACTCTATTCTTCATGGATAATTTCTTCATGATTACACTTTTCAATTATCCTCAAAATATTTCTAAGATTTATTAAGATTGATGGACACCCTTTCATGAAATTGAATCCCTATAATCAAGATATTGTTTGAAAATATTTATTTAACTTTAATATTTTTGGTTTTAAATAAATAATTGGGTGATGGATATACAAGGAATCTGGTCATATATTATTCTCCCTCTATCTTTCTTCTATCCTCGATGCTCTCCCTCCCACTAACTTTATCCTCTTAAAGATATATTAGAGGTTATCATTTCCAAATATCATCTCATGATGGTGACATGAATATGTCATGCTAGGCCTGGTGATGGTGCAAGTTGTTCGAGTGGGGGAATATCCCATGGAATATGAATGGGGGTTGTGACCAACCTATCATGGAATAGTCATTAGGTTATTTCATGAAGTCTGTAATAGAGTAAATATGGGTCATAGATGTCTAGATGTGACATGTAGACAATATTATGGCATGAGTTCCATGATGGATATAATGATAAGGAATCCTAGAAGGTAGTTTCTAATGATGGTGGGGAGGTGTAATCCCTTGGTTCATCATGAGATATAGAGAAAAGGTGGAATAGGATGGTCATGTGTTTGGGTTGGTACAAATTAAGGATTCTATATCAAGAGGGGTGATGTGTATGAATGGGTGGAATGTGGGGGTAAGATCCACATGGGTAGGGGTTCCATGTGAGAAGGGGGTTCCACATGAGATATCCTTCCCCATAACCTATTCATATTCTATAATCATATTATTATTATTTTTGTTGTTGTTTTTTTGTTGTTGTTTTTGTTGTTGTTTTTTTTGTTATAGAATATTATTTTGGAAGTAACCTCATCATATGATGTGGAATTTAGGATTCATTTATTAATTTATTATAATAACATGGAGGGAAAAGGTTCAATACCAATATTTTAATAATAATTCCAACTTGTGGCATGATCCTCAGGCCCCATCATATAGCTCCTCTCATTTATCATATATTGAAATACCAATTTTCCATTTGATGCATTTTTTCTATAAATAAGTACCCTATCCTGTGCATTTTTTCATGTGGATCACAATATTGAAATCCATTTGTAATTCCTATTTTTTTGTGAGGTGAGATAGAAAATCATTTGAATTTTCACTATAAGACTGATATCAAGGATTCCAAGTGATGACATGAGTGTGTGTGGGGAAATATGTACCCCTCTTCATATATTATATACTCTTAAGTGAGGTTATTAACCTTAATGTTACTAATAAAATTAGTTTCTCTTCCTCTAATATAATATATGTTTTCATTATGCTACTCAATGTGTGGGTCCTCCACTATTATCAATTATCCGCTATGCACTGATATATTTTACTTAGTGTGGTGTGGATCCCCAACTATATTTCTTTCTATAGTGACATATGTTTATTCATAGACAAGGTGGATATTAAAGTGGGAGTTAGGTCACCCATTTTCAACATATTTTCTCAGGGTGGCTTTGTCTATGGTTTTCTAGAACAAAGAAAGTGTTGGTGTTAGTGGAAGACAAAGTGTAGTACCCCTTCAATTGATGATTAGACTATAGGGAGGATAGGGCCCTACTTTAAGTTTTTAGAGGTTGTTTGAAAGGAAGGATGTTATGATTAGATACATTAATACTTTGGAATACTTAGGAACTTTGGGTCATCCTATAAGGTGTGATGTATATCTAGTATATTGAATTTAGACTATTTGGGATTTATAAAACTCCGAGTATTACTATTTACTTGTAACATAATAAAAAAAACATCCATGAGTTAGGTCTAAGATACCCCAGACCACTATATATGTCCCTGTGTCTAATTATAGTTATATCTATATTAATTTCTCTTTTCATTACCCCATTAAAATATAGTTATGAGACATTTGATCTGACTTATAAGTGAATCTTTCCATCTCGCATTAAGGGTGTCCTACTAAGTATGTTTATCCTTACCCCTAGAATAGATTTTTTCTCAAACATGTAGTGTTTGTGTAATTGATGATTAGGGAATATTTATTCATAGTGCACATAGAGATGGTATGTAGTTTTTTAAGATTATGTCTAGTGGTGATTATGGTTGATGTAGTGTTGGATGAACTTATTGGTGTTGGGAGTTAATAGTAGAAAGTTTTGTTCATGTTCAGAGCCTATATGGTGTGAGGTATTTACCTTAGTTTCTTTTCTTGGTTTTCCACTTTTTAGGTTGGTAATGTGTCTCCCCATTTTTATATTATGAATAATGTAATGTTTATCTTTGGAAATCATAGAAGTTTTCTCAGGTATATGTTTTATATAATACAATGGTTTATATAGATTCTACAGCTATTAATGGATATATTATACATTTAATACATGTTTCTATTAAATGTTAATATAGTCTAAGGAATCCCATGATATTAGACATTTATATCTAGTTCTAATCACCACCCTATCCTATTGTTGATAGGATTGGAGTGGAACACCTAGCTTATGATGGGCCAGGTGGGGTCTTGGTTTGTTGGGTTATTTCCTAGTGAAATATGGTTTTCCCCAGGATATTTTTTGTATTTAGGTGTCTAGTGCGGTTGTATTTTAATTTAGGGGAATCCACATAATGTATCAAAGTTTAAATTTCAAGCCAAGTAACATAGTTATGGTGTGGCGGTCTATATATCCATTCACCCAAATTCAGATAACTTGCTTCACCCCTTAGTACCCTGAGGCATTTTTTAAATGAAACAATAATGTTACATGCATCATATTGGATTGGGTTATTTAATTCCATGTACTTAAGTTAAGTCCATTGACATGGTATATTGGTTGTGGTTAATCTTGTTAATTTTTGGAGACTACCTCATTAGTATCCATCAAGGATTCTAAAATAAGGTTGTGGTGTACCCATACCAATTTTGAACCAATTGTTGAAAACTAGTTGAGTGATTATGCTTCTATTAATTAGTATCTTATCTATTGTGTGTTATTACATGATGAGATATCTAATTTGTTGTGTGATTTCATCTGTTTCATGATTATAACAAAATCAAATTCAGTAAACCTAATTTGGTGGTTATTTTTTTTACAATGATACAAAATGCATAGAAAATAATGCATTGGATCTAGTAGTTTAAAAGTATCAAGAAATAGATATATAAAATAACAAAACATTATATTAAAAACATAAGATACATCATTTTAATACATAAAAAAATTATTATTTATCCTTTAATTTCCCTACATCAAAAATAGTAATCATTATGGTTTCATGGGGAAAATGAGAAATGATATAAAGTGGTGAGATTATATGCTCAATAAGGGGTAACATACAAAATAATATTTCATTTAATAAGCATGGAATATTTAATATAAAAGGAATATGGAATAGAATAATTCCATAAAAAATGAAATGGTGAGAATAATATATCTATCAAAATAAATAAATACATGAAGAAAAATAAATAATCTCATTATGATGGAATGAATAATATGGTACATTATAAACAAATTTGTATGGCATCATGTGAATGCATCATACATAAATAGGTAAGGAATAAACCAAATATGCAAGATATTTTTTCTCATGATTTCTTCTTATACATTGAGGGGATATTTAAATATAATATCCACCTATCATATAATAAGTGTAATGTATCAATTGTATACAGTGAATGGATAAATGAAACATAACAAAATGTACCTTATGGTACCAAATATTTAATCATGGATAAATAATCAATAGATATCAATGTACAAGAAATGGATATATGGAAGATCATTATTTCCCTGTTCAATTGAATATTCTGTATATCTAGGTGAATATAATACAATTATTATAAAAACTAGTGGATATTAATAATGAAATATAAAATACCCTAATTATAGTAATAAAAATGAAGAATTATTGAAGTGTGATTTCAAGGAAAAAGAATATCAATAGAGACCAATCATTATGTTTAATAATTTTAAATATTAGGAGACCAAAGTGATGATATATTTAAATCCTTCATTATGGTCTTTATAGAGCAAGAAAATTAACCAATGCATATACCTCATTAATGTCAGTAAAGGTGTGCAGTTACTCCCACTTCTTGTGCACTGAGAGATGATTTAGTTAATATCCAACCAATATTTTTAATATTTGTTACACCTTAGTGAATATATTCCAAATTATTCTTCCCTATATTTATATCTAGACAAGGATATCATTTTTAGTAAATAAAACAACTTTACCAAAATTTTAGGATGTTTCATAGATACTATAACACTATCTTTTTGAGGTAATTCCCCATTTTATGTCGTTTTTAAATAATTGGGAATGTTTATGTTAATACATAGGAATTTTATAGTAGAATTTATAAGAATTTTGATGCTTTTTAAGGTTCATAGTTTTGAGATTATAGAGGTAAACCATTATCATGTTTCTTAGAGATAAATAAAGGTGTTTTGAGGTTATTAGGTTGGAACCTATGTAAGATACCATGTTTTGTACCAGTTTGAAATTATGAAGGAAATTAAAATATTCATTTAGTGGATACAAAAAATGTTAAAATGAGACTTATAATATAATTTTGAGAGTTAGAATCCTTTAAATTGATATTTTTGGATGGGGTTTAAAACCTTATAGATTTCTCAGGTGTCCGGTTTAGTTTTGGGAGTGTCAGTATTTGGAAACCTAGTTTTTTAAAAGATTGAGGGAGGTACATTATTAACGCATGATTAGAGATAAACATGAACCTCAAACACGTGTCCCTATAAGGGGAGTCACATGGTTTTTCAAACCATTCACTTATGTTTTCATGGCCATGCAAGAAATTTCAATGGGTTTACATAAGTGATCTAAATGGATTGCATATGATTTATCTAACCATGGACCTAACCACTAAAATTTATGGATCAAGGATTATAATCCTGTGTGGTTGTTAGACAGTTATCAAACCATGTAGCCAAACCATCTGACTCATTAAATGGGTCAAAATTACTCAATTTCCCTCTATCCATTAAAATTTATTCCTCCTTTATTCTACCTCTTCTCCCAATCACATTAGGCCACTGGAGCCCCCCTCTTTCAACTCCTTTAGAAATTTATGTATATCAATTATCCAATGTTGGAATCCATTCATTTAAACAAGTTTAATGGAAAAAATTAATTCTAGGAGTCCCCTTAATTATTTTTTTGTTTATATCCTTATATTGGATGTTATTTACATGAAATATCATTTACCATATTTTTAGGATGTTTTCTTATTTTTGAAATTTCTCTCATTTAAAATCATATCAAAGGTAGATAATGGATGAATTAAGTGTCCTTGATATAATTTAGGTGGTCTATATGCCATTCCCTTAATGTTGTGTTGTTTATAATATTTTTTTTATACCTCATGTTGGACATTTCATGTATCACATCCAAAATGTGAAATTTATAAAATATATTTCTAATACCTTTAGTTTTTTTCCTTGAGACCCAATTCCATCATTATAGGTTGTCTACATCAAAATAAACAACCCATTTGGGTTTTTAATACAAATACCTATGAATGCTACACTTAACATGTGTATTTAAACCACCCTTATGGAATGTCATGCTTGCCACCTGATTAGTGGAAGTTGTAATTGAATTAAATAAATTAAGAAATTGTTGAATACCATAACTTAACACCATTATTTAACTTTCAAAATAATTGTTTAATGGTATTAAATGAATTTATTTTGGAATCATTAAATTAAATGAATCTTGATAAACTGTGTATTGGAATGGATTCCTATTCAGACCTTGTTAATTATGATGTATGATTATGGCCATGGAAATTATAATACTTTTTTCCCACTTTTAATTATTAAATGAAAGGGAAGTGGATGAATTAAATGAAATTATTAAAGGTATATTGGAATTGTAAATAGGAATGGATATTTCTCATGGCCTATGGTTAGTTATTAAATACAAAATTCCTATAATTTTTTATGCCTTGAGTGACACAAGGATTATTATATAGAATGCCATGGACAGACTCACAATGCACTTTTAATTGAATAAATTATTAATTATTAAGAGTTATTGGACATGATTCTTTTCATAATTTATTTGAAATTGTTTAACATGGTGTTTCTTTATTATTATTAGAATTTGTTGGAAATTGATTTTTTCATTATTATTAGAAGTTATAGGTCATGATGTTCCTTATAACTAATTATATTAGAACTTCATGGAAATTGTTTTCCTTAGCATCATTATTATTATTAAATATATGGACATGATTTTCCTTATCAATGTATTTATTTTCTATCATTAGACATGATTTTCAAAAGGATTACTATTATTAATTGATGGACACGACTTTCCTCATCTGTGTTTTATTTAGAATTTCTAGTCACAGTGCCCCATCTTATTTAATGGGAATTGTTGGATATGAATTTAAACATTATCATAATTATTTTTATTAGTGTACACGAAATTATGGATCCCCTGATTATCTTTATTATTGGACATGATGATCCACACTCCCTAAGTTTGTATTCTTAGATTGATGTCCCTAATTTAGATATGATTCCAATTATGATTATCATTTTACTTGGATGCATTGGTTTTGTACCTTATTTATAGGTTCTATTTATAAAGGATTTAAATCATTTGAGACATTATGAATTAGGCTAAATAACTTCTATTTTTCCATGTTTCCCATGAGGAACCTTATCTTGATATTGTTTATGTATATACCATTTAACTTGCAACCCAAATTTATTTTACATGAACACTGATTCATTTTTTTTCTCATAGAATTGATATTATTTAGATTACATTGGTGGGGGACTACTAAATTTTACTCCTACCCTATTTTGGACACCATTTGGTACCCATTCAGATAACCTAACTACATGTTAGGACATGGCTCATACCTCATTATTTTTGTCTCTTTGGGATAGGACATGGCAGGGGAGTAGTGGTCAATCATGTACTCATGCTAGCTTCCAGAGTTGGTATAATGACCCATACATTACACAGATGGTTAATACTTCAAAATTGAAGCATACTTATTACAACATATAACAAAACCATGAAAGGATCGTATAGGTATAGTGTCTTTAGAAACTGGGAAACATAAACAACTAGTTCATAAAGCATCTACACTGTCACCCATTTATTTCATCATATCTATAGTCCCTTTTTGGCATATCTTACTTAATAACCTTTTTCCTGACCTTGGGAAAGAAAACATACAAAAGGGTGAGATCAAATGCTCAGTAAGGGTAAACAAAAGAAATATCAATCACATCAAATTTATATAAACATAACATTTTGGAAATCTTACCCTTCAAAAGAGATCATAATTTCATAACATGAGATAAATCATGGTAGTGAAATGTAATCCCAATAATCATAACTTAAAACATGAAACTTTGTGGAATACACACATAATCATAGAGAATCATTTCTTATTAGTCAAAACTCATTGCCAAGACTATCTTAGTGGACAAAGTCCATTTCTGAACCGAGTTCACTCCTCGTTTCAGTCCTGTTTCACGGAACTGGTTTAACCTGCCGTTCTAGCCATGTTTATCTCATGAGATAGAAAATCTTTACCCAATGCATTGGAGGGAGATATAGGTCCCACCCATATTATAATGATACCATTCTTATGTGTGCCACAAAATCATAAACCATACATCATAGCATAACCCATGTAATAAAAAATGGGAATCTTAAACATCATGACATCATAAAACAATTCATATAAGATAAAGGAATTAATAAAAATATTTCCATCAAATCATAATCAAATCAATGTAATAATAGGGATAGAAAGAGAACCCTATATTATCTTAGATGGAAAATAATTTTGATAAAACAATTGAACTCCATTCTTGAGGAAAATATCCTTTCTAACTCAAAAACATTTTTCCTTTATTAACATGTCATTCAATTTTAATCTTAAAGAAGTTGATTAAAAATAAACTTAAAAAATTTTAAAGGAATATTATTGGAAATAATGTTTTAAAAATCCATTCATGCCGTATAATTTAAAAAAATATTCTTCTCGTACTTTTGTCAAAAAAGTCAAAAAAGTACTTCGTACGAAAAATGAAAAAAGATTCCTTTCATATCTTTTACTAAAAACTCACCGAAGGGTAAAATTGGATTTAAACAATTGTAGGTGGATGGAAATAATATTAAATATTTAGGAAACATGGATGTGGATGATAAAATACACCCCATTAAATACCAAAGTATAAACAATCTCGGATAAAAATGAGATTGTGATATTTTCCCTTACCTTAGTTCTGATATGCTTTGTACGTGTCCGAAACTCCTGTATAATTATTTAAATAATATAATTGACTTATTAAAAAATCATATTCATTGTTATGATATCATATATGGACATATTCTTAGCTTCTTATTAGTAATATTTCCTTACTACTTGTTATTCAGGTGTTTATTACCTTTTGTTCTTATGCGCGTTTTGTCAAATAAATTCTTATTCCTCTTTATAGGATATAGATACATAATTTACAGAATGGTATTAGTGTAATATATATCATATTCATTCATTAAATTCATTTATATAATCATTATTCAATGAAGATCATATAGAACGAGTCGCATCACATCGTGGAGACGGTAGGCCGTACGTACGCACGAGCGATGATATCGTTCCCATGATCGTGGAATTGTATTGAAGTGTATGTATACTATTTCAGAATAAATATTACTTTAAAATAATTATATATAGTTATTATTTACATCATTATACCCATCCAAGTAAGGTGGTAGTGGAAAACAGATTACACCACGGCGTGGAGACGGTATTCCGTACGTATGCACGCGTGGTGATTTCGTTTTTCGTAGAATGGATAAGAGGTGAAATAGGGTTGTTTCATTTTTATAATAACATATCAATATATGAGGGATACTGATGTTATTACCTCATAATGAAACAACTAAAGAAGAGGGAGTATAAGAAGAATGTAACTTGAAGAAAACAGTATAACGTATTACCTCTTTCTTGAAGTGCCTCCTTTAAACTTTCTCTTAAGGCACCAGAGTTGGTCTTTTTATAAGACCAGTACCTCTAGTAGGTTTTTAAGGAAGTGGGAAAGTGAAATGGTCAGGGGTTGGATGAGCTTGAATGCTCAAATTGGTGTGAGGAAGAGAAGGAGGAGGTGCCCTTTTATAAGGGATGAGAGGGGCACCTTTGGAAAGTGTGGAAATATTATTTTATTATAAACTTATCTTCGGTTTCAAAAGGTCCAAAAATCATTAAAGATGAAGATAAGATGACTCATAGTCGAAATAAAATCATCCAATCTGAATTGGACATGTTTTTGAAAATATTTTAATCATTATAATCTTATTTATTTAAATCATTTATTAATGAGGTAAATACTTCATCATTATTGTGTCATAAATAATTTAATTTATTTGGTGTCTAAAAATTATAAAAAAAATATCATTATGTAGGTAATATTTTTATCTTTCTAATGAAAATTTTATTTGAAAATAAAATTTATATAACCCCTTATAAAAATTAATTACTAAAAGATTTTTGTTAATGTCAATTTTGTATTTACATTAAATTAATTAATCCAAATTGTCTTTGTCACTACCAAGTGGCTCAATGGGGTCCCAAAATCGACCCAAGGATGCCTATGGTTGGCCAATACTCATCCAATAAGGTTAGGACAAGTTTAAAGGTAATTTTTAATTATTAAAATATTATTTTAACCTTGAATTACCCTATTTACCTTTAACCGTAGTAAATAAAAAAATTACCGTAGTTACTATTCATAATATCAAAAATAAAATAAAATTAACCTATTAACATAATTTTGACCCACTGATTCCAAATATGGGATCTATTTTTTAAAATTCAAAACACAGAATTTGCAGTAATTAATTTAAAATTAATCCCGTTGTTAAGAAAACGAGTTTTAAAAGTTAAAACATTGCCAAATATTTAAATGTTTTTACCTATGAATTCAAGGTAAAATTAATGCTAATGGCATAAAATATTTTAAATGGTAAAAATATATTCTATTTATACTTTAAAACAATTCAATTTTATAATTTAACCACATAAGTTATTACGATGAAAAAAGTTATTATTAATTAAAATATAGCGTGTTTTTACTATTCATTAAAATATGAAAGTTATCAGAATAATATGAAAAATTTATCCAAGGTAAAATTTTATATCCTGATTCCAAAGAATAATTTTATTTTGTAAAATTGAACTTATAAACATGTCAAAAACTATATTTAAAGTGGGTGTGGCATCAAAAGGCGGCAAAACTGCATTTTTTGAACAATAATTATTTTACCCGAAAAATTTATTTTGTTCTTATACCATGTTCTAGAAAATGTGTAAGATGAATAATAATGTTATAAAATTCAAAATATAGTTAATACTATTCATAACGGCTAGTTCATAATAATAATATAATAACATATCGTTGTTTAGTAAAACCCGATATTGCGTACAACACATGCTATCGAAGAAGGTCGCGATTGCATGTAATGAAAGCCAAGTCAGGGTTGCGTATAGTGCAAGAATACTTTGTTGTTTCGTTATAACAGAATCCAACAATTCTTTCATTTATACATTGAATATATATATATATATATATATACTCAATGTTGCGTAGAATGACTATTATCAAACGAGCTTGAAATTGTGTGTAACACAATCTAAGAATAGTGTTGCGTATACTGCAAGATAATACGGTGTTGCGTATAGCGCAATATAATCTTGGTGTAGCGTAAAACAGAAGATATGAAAGAAATTAAAATGAACATATCTTATAAAATCCCAGGTTATTACATTCTACCCCCCTTAAAATGAATTTCTCCCTCGAAATTCGTCGGGGTTATAAATGGTTTTCTACTTGAAAGTTTCTTTAATTGAAACCCACATTGTAAAAAGAAATACCAAAAGATAACTTTAAAAACTAAAATATGAAATGTAATGGTTACCCAAATTAACTCATCACTGGGTTTCCACGTAGGTGAACATAGGTGAAAATATGGATATGGAAGAGAAATCTAACCATCAAGTTCTGATGGAGAGTGGTAGAGAACATGGCCATGAAAACACCAACAATCACAAAGCCATAAATTTATGATGATCTAAGGTAGCATATGATTCATCAGATATAAGGGCACTATGACAACATTTTTGGTTTTCAATATCATTTCTCTACAGTTGAAGAATTTTAATTAGCTGAAATACTTACTTTATTTCGATATAATCTCACCATTGTTCGTGCCTTGAACAATTTCCACCTCATCTCTTAAAGAAATGAAGTTGAATTTGTCATTCGTGAAGTGTTAGCAGATCATGTGATAGAATTATGGGTCATTCCATCTGTCTTAATCAAAAGGTTATAAAGAGTTATATACATAAGTCCATCTATTTTATATCGTTCCAAAAATTGACTTATACTTCATCTATCATACCACTTAATAAAATAAAACTAGTTTATACTAACCAGGGACTTCTTGTAGGCTAGTGGTAGGCGATAAAAGCCAGTCGGTTGTGGGTTCGATTCCCACAGCCTTGTCTGACGCGATGGGCTGTCGTCCGTCCTGCAGGTTTTCCTTTTTCTATTACTATACCATCCCATCAATAATATCGAAAAAAGGTCTACCCTTAAGCAATACTAACTTCTGTCCAACATAATCCATTCCAATCTTTAGGCTTATCCAAAATACTTCTTTCTAAACTCATAGTATAAAGAGAACGACTACTAAAAAGGTCATATAACAAGCATGTGAATACTATCATTTATCCCTCATATATCATGTTGGTCACATTCCAATCATGTGAATAGCTTAATCATGTGTTCTCTTGAAAAAATGAATCCCCATTGAACCTTATTGAAAACATGAATGCTGTTAAAAGTTAACACTTTCCACATACCAAAATCCTCAAAATTCTATATACTCAAACCATGATATCACGTAGTCCTTATATGAATCATGAGCTCATGAATACAATCAAACATCTCATTATCTTCTTATCCCTTCATTATGCACATATCATCTTATTTCCAAAATATTTTAATCACTTTTCATGGTTACCGGTACCATAAAATTATTGAAAACCACAATATACTAATACAAAAATATTCTAATACACTATAAAAGTAACTCAACAACATTATTCTTGAATACCAATACATAAAAACTTCAATCCATCCTCTTCAATGATTTTCCTGGAATAATTCCTTCCTTGATTTAGAAGTAACTTTTAGGTCAGGGCATTGAACTCCATAATAGTCTGTCACTCTATGAACCTTTTCTCCACACAGATAACATCGGTCCCTCCATTTGAGGTATTCCTCAAGGTTCTTCTTCCCTTCTTTAGAAATCTCAATCTTCCTTTCTTTATGCTCCTCAACATGAAAACATTCATAAAAGTCTATCTTCCTCTTATTTGATGAATTAGACATACCACTAAATTTCACCTTGTTAATCATGTATTGTGATGACTGATTCGGCATAATCACAATATCTTTCTCTCTAGTCATTACACAATTTTGTTTCTCATAGTCACCAATTTTTCCATTGGATTCAATGTTAACGGAATTCCTTCTAGTTCCCTCCATTGACTAAAACACAAAAAGAATTCTGTGAGAGGCAAAAATCATGCTAGGGAAAAAACATAGTAAAGGGGGAGTACCCTCAATATCTAACATCTTATGTTAAATTCTAATATCATTACCTTAGTTCTAGGACTATATCCTATAAGTATACTTATCCTTAGGGACATCCCTATACATACCTTAGAAATATCTCTAGGGATCTCACTAATGTTTTGAATCCTAGTTTCCAAAGGTTGACTATACCTTTCAACTAATACCAACTATAACTACCCATACATTACCCATATGGTTAATACTTAAAAATTGAATCATACTCATTACAACATATAAAAAAACCATGAAAGGACCGTATAGGTATAGTGTCTTTAGAAACTGGGAAACATAAACAACTGGTTCATAAAGCATCTACACTGTCTCCCATTTATTTCATCATATCTGTAGTCCCTTTTTTGGAATATCTTACTTAATAACCTTCTTCCTGACCTGGGGAAATAAAACATACAAAAGGGTGAGCTCAAATGCTCAGTAAGGGTAAAAAAAGAAATATCAATCACATCAAATTTATAAGAACATAACATTTTGGAAATCTTACCCTGCAAAAGAGATCACAATTTCATAACATGGGATAAATCATGGTAGTGAAATGTAATCCCAATAATCATAACTTAAAACATGAAACTTTGTGGCATACACACATAATCATAGAGAATCATTTCTTATTATTCAAGACTCATTTCCAAGACTATCTTAGTGGAAAAAGTTCATTTATGAACCGAGTTCACTCCTCGTTTCAGTCCCGTTTCACTGAACCGGTTTAACCTGCCGTTCCAGCCATGTCTATCTCATAAGATATAAAATCTTTACCCAATGAATTGGAGGGAGATATAGGTCCCACCCATATTATAATGATACCATTCTTATGTGTTCCACAAAATCATAAACCATACATCATAGCATAACCCATGTAATAAAAATGGGAATCTTAAACATCATGACATCATAAAACAATTCATATAAGATAAAGAAATTCATAAAAATATTTCCATCACAACATAATCAAATCAATTTAATAACAGGGATAGAAACATAACCCTATATTATCTTAGATGGAAAATAATTTTGATAAAACACTTGAACTCCATTCTTGAGGAAAATATCATTTCTACTTCAAAAACATTTTTCCTTTCTTAACATGTCATACAATTTTAATCTAAAAGAATTTGATTAAAAATAAAATTGAAAACTTTTAAAGGAATATTCTTTTAAATAATGTTTTAAAAACCCATTCATGCCGTATAAGTTAAAAAAACATTCTTCTCGTACTTTTGTCGGAAAAGTCAAAAAAGTACTTCGTACGAAAAACGACAAAAGATTCCTTTCATATCATTTACTAAAAACTCACTGAAGGGTAAAATTGGATTTAAAAAATTGTAGGTGGATGGAAATAATATTACATATTGAGGAAACATGGATGTGGATGATAAAATACACCCCATTAAATACCAAAGTATAAACAATCTCGGATAAAAATGAGATTGTGATATTTTCCCTTAACTTAGGTCCGATATGATTTGTACGTGTCCGAAACTCCTGTATAATGATTTAAATAATGTAATTTACTTATTAAAGAATCATATTCATTGTTATGACATCATATATGGTCATATTCTTAGCTTCTTATTAGTAATATTTCATTATTACTTGTTATTTGGGTGTTTATTACTTTTTGTTCTTATGCGTGTTTTGTCGAATAAATTCTTATTACTCTTTATAGGATATAGATAAATAATTTACAGAATGGTATTTGTGTAATATATATCATATTAATTAATTCAATTCATTTATATAATCATTATTCAATGAAGATCATATAGAATGAGTCGCATCACATCGTGGAGACGGTAGGCCGTACGTACGCACGAGCGATGATATCGTTCCCATGATCGTGGAATTGTATTGAAGTGTATTTATACTATTTCAGAATCAATATCACTTTACAATAATCATATATAGTTATTATTTACACCATTATACCCATCCAAGTAAGGTGGTGGTGGAAAACAGATTACACCACGACGTGGAGATGGTATTCCGTACGTACGCACGCGCGATGATTTCGTTTTCCGTAGGATGGATAAGAGGTTAAATAGAGTTGTTTCATATTTATAATAACATATCAGTATATGAGGGATACTGATGTTATTACCTCATAATGAAACAACTAAATAAGAGGGAGTAGAAGAAGAATGGAACTTGAAGAAAACGGTAGAAGGTATTACCTCTTTCTCGAAGTGCCTCCTTTAAAATTTCTCTTAAGGCACTAGAGTTGGTCTTTTGATAAGACCAGTACCTATTGTAGGTTTATAAGGAAGTGGGGAAGTGAAATGGGAAGGGTTTGGCCGAGCTTGAAGGCTCAAATTTGTGTGAGGAAGAGAGGGAGGCGGTGCCCTTTTATAAGAGAGGAGAGGGGCACCTTTGGAAAGTGTGGAAATATTATTTTATTATAAACTTATCTTTGGTTTCAAAAGGTCCAAAAATCAACAAAGATGAAGATAAGATGACTCATAGTCGAAATAAAATCATCCAATCAGAATTGGACATGTTTTGGAAAATATTTTAATAATTATAATCTTATTTATTTAAATAATTTATTAATGAGGTAAATACTTCATCATTATTGTGTCATAAATAATTTAATTTATTTGGTGTCTAAAAATTATAAACAAAATATCATTATGTAGGAAATCGTTTTATCTTTCTAATGAATATTTATAGTCGAAAATATAATTTATATAACCACTTAAAAAAATTAATTACTAAAAGATTTTTGTTAATGTCAATTTTGTCTTTACATTAAATTAATTAATCCAAATTGTCATTGTCACTACCAAGTGGCTCAATGGGGTCCCAAAATTGACCCAGGGATGCCCATGGTCAGACAATACTAATCCAATAAGGTTAGGACAAGTTTCAAGGTAATTTTGAATTATTATAATATTCTTTTATCCTTGAATTACCCTATTTACCTTTAATCGTAGTAAATAAAAAAATTACCGTAGTTACTATTCATAATATCAAAAAAATAAAAGTAACCGATTAACATAATTTGGACCCACTGATTCCAAATATGGGATCCATTTTTCAAAATTCAAAACACAAAAGTTGCAGTAATTAATTTAAAATTAATCCCGTTGTTAAGCAAATAAGTTTTAAAAGTGAAAACATTGCCAAAGATTGAAATGTTTTTACCTATGAATTCAATGTAAAATTAATGCTAATTACATACATTATATTAAATGGTAACAATATATTATATTTATATTTTAAAACCATTCAATATTTTAATTTAACCACATAATTTATTACGATGAAAAATGTTGTTTTTAATTAAAATATAGCGTGTTTTTACTATTCATTAAAATATGAAAGTTATCAGAATAATATGAAAAATTTATTCAAGGTCAAATTTTATATCCTGATTCCAAAGAATAATTTTATTTTGTAAAATTGAACTTATAAAGTTGTCAAAAACTAGATTTAAAGTGGGTACGCCATCAAAAGGCGGCAAAACTGCATTTTTTTGAAAAATACTTATTTTACCCAAAAAAATTATTTTGTTCTTATACCATGTTCTAGAAAATGTGTAAGATGAATAATAATGTTATAAAATTCAAAATATAGTTAATACTATTCATAACGGATAGTTCATAATAATATTATAATAACATATTGTTGTTTAGTAAAACCCAGTTTTGCGTACAACACACGCTATCGAAGAAGGTCGCGACTGCGTGTAATGCAAGCCAAGTCAGAGTTGCGTATAGTGCAAGAATCCTTTGTTGTTTCGTTATAACAGAATCCAACAATTTTTTCATTTATACATTGAATATATATATATATATACTAAATTTTGCGTAGAATGACTATTATCAAACGAACTTGAAATTGTGTGTAAGACAATCTAAGAATAGTGTTGCGTATACTGCAACCTAATACGGTGTTATGTATAGCGCAAGATAATCTTGGTGTAGCATACAACAGAATATATGAAAGAAATTAAAATGAATATATCTTATAAAATCTAGGATTATTACAGTTGGAGTCTTTTATTTATTATTATTACTTCATCAATATTGCAATGTTGTATATATTACCTATTATATATAGACTACCATGTATTTTGGGCATATCATGATCATGTATGGTTATATTAGTTGGCACTTTCAAGGCTATCAATTTTTTATTGAGTGTCAGTTATTTTCAAATTTTTTGGTTTATATTAATATTTATTAATCCACTATTTAGTAATGATTCAGAGGGTATATTATCCCCATTGTACATCCATGACACCCTTACTGCTACTCAGAAGACTCTAGAATATGGGGGCATTCTTGAGGCATTCTCACCAACTAGTTTGGATACTATTATTGAGTGAGTCAAGCTATGACCTAAAAATGTGGTATTAAAGGATTTAGTTTTTATTATATTACTATTTTGAGCTGATATACATGAGACTAGAAATGTGTTGGGACTTAGTAAATTTTTTGGGTATGGGAATGGACAACCCATGCATTGAGATAATATCAAGTTTCTATGGACAAAATTGTTTTTCATGTTGTTTAATATTATAGTTAATTATTATTTCAAATTTGAGTCTTTTAATGTAGTTTCTAATTTTATTGATTATTTGGTTTACCTATTATCCTATTATGGAGGGTGACAAGGCATTTTCATGCAAAATTTTATAACACATAAGATTCACTTTTCATTAGTATTATTATCTTTATACTATGATGGTGTAATTATGGTCAATTACTATCAGTATTCCATGGTTGAATGATTAATTATAACGTTTATCTTTATACCATGCATGGGTAATTATTTCTAGGTATAAATATATTCTCATCTGATATGATATGTGGTATAAGGTGTGTTAAATAAAGTTTCTACATAAACCAAAATACTTCTTTCTCATATATCATGATGATAAAATTAAATCAAACTAAATTGAAATTAACTAAAGAAATCAAATATAGTTAAATTGGTAAATAAAATAAAATAAAATAAAATAAAATAAAATATTGAAATGAAAATGAATTAGATTGTCTTAATAGATACAAAACATTATCAATAGATATAAATTAAATGATATTTAAATTTTATTTTAAAGGCTTGTACCTATATAATGTTTGTAATGATGACCCAAAAAACTAAATCTTCTTATACTAGACATGACACTAGTAGTTCATTTTTAGCCTTTTGTTCTTATCAGATAAACCCATTAAGGGTGTGTTACTTCTTTATAAATATAATTTTGAATGGTTTTCACTTAAATGAGATGCCAATTGTTATTTTTAGAGAATTTTCTCCACAAATTTTGAATGGATTACCATGTGACTAAACCAAGGATGGAATAATGTGGCCCTCATATATCACATTTACTCTTTTATTCATTAGTAATTAACCCCATGGGGGTATGTTTGGATAATTTGAGATGGTTATTTAAGGTTTCTATAACCACTTTTTTGATGTTACATATAAATATATGGTGTCAACTTACTTAACTGATACACATGAGATTATAAAATACCTTATCATGTGTATTTATGATTTATTAGTTTGAGGTGTCACTTAGTTAAAATTAAAATTACAACCTAATAGTATTTTCATCTATATGTTGTGATTGGAATTTTATTTAATAATCCTAGATGTTATAATTTTATTTCAAAATAATTTATAAATGGAAATTATGACAAAATGTTCCTATAACATTGCATATCATCTACTAAATAAAGTGTTAAGTACACTTTGTAAAAAAAAAATTCGTCTAATTGGTACTTAATAACACTTTAATCTAAGACATTAAATAGTTATAATAAAATGTGATAGATGTAAAGTCTTTAAATGAAACCTTTTATCAGTGTTCATTAAATGTACCCTCCTATATGGGTTAGTTTAATATCTCTTTGGGAGTTAACTTGAATGGGAATGTGGACATTTTCCATGTATCTCAATTATGTTTTCATTCTGTTTATTTGGGATTAGAGGATATGTAGTAGATCCTAATAACCTTACAGGCATGATCCATGATTTAAACCGATGACTTGTGTAAGTGAGGGGTTAGATTAGTATAGGTATCTACATCATAGTAAAATTGGAATTGGTATATTCTTTTGAGATTTTCCACATGGGAATATTCATTCGGGTGTTGTTTGAATCATGTAGGAATCTATTTGATGAAATGACACCCCTGGGTAGACAATTGATTCTTTAATAAGATGAACCTTGATACAGATGTAAGCATTGTATAGTTCATAGGATCAGTGGGATATAAATTCCTAGGGAATATTTGGATGCTTAGTTGTTTGTATGATCATTCCTATTTTCCCAATAGATGACATGAGAGGTCATAATCCCATATAATAGCTTTATGGGATAAAATTATTTTGGGTCAATTATTTGTATAGGCAATCACATATTAAGATATGTAGTGTTGTTGGGCCAGTAACTTAAAAAGATAATTAGTGTCCCAGTTGTGATGTTTTGATATCGATATAGTATGTATTGTTACATGAAGTTCCCATCAAATTAGAAATAAATTTAGTGAACTGTATAAAGTTTGGTGGTGATTGTTAAAGTTTCAAGCTAGTTTGAGAAAGATGTTCACATAACACTTTAAATATTATTAGTATAAGTATACAATGTAAAAGGATCATGAGTTTAGGATATGTTTATAGTTCATCTATACAGTAGAGTTACATGATATTTAAGAGATTAATGTGAGAATGGTAGCATATAGATGTTAAAATAATGATGAGTTATTCTAGTTATTAGGATGATTTTATAAAAGGGTTGAGAATAGTAACACCACCAGTCAACTTTAGGTTCTGATTTTATTCATTATTTTGATGATGTAGGTGAGTTTATCTTGGTAAGAGAATCACATGAATTCATAAAAGTGATTTTGATCTAGAATTATAATAAGAAACTATTTTATCTCTCCTTTTGTGTTGATGTGTAGTTTAATAAAGTTAGCTACTTCCTAGAACCGTGTTTGGTGGTGATGTATGGTGAACCATGGGATGTGCTTCTTTTTATCAATAATGTGATTACTTGGACACTCCTAAGGTGGAGAGTGTCACATTTTTATGAGAATCACATCCTTCCATGTGGATGGAACATGACTAGAGAGGGCCATTTGGGAATAGTTAGAAAATATTTCAGAAGCTGCTGGATGGGTAAGTTTGAGATTATTAGTTTCAAAAGAAATTTTAGGTTTTGGAATCAAGTATTAGTTTAGACCCATTCTAGATACCATATTTAGGCTCCATGCATATAAGATATCTATGATATTTAATGGATTAGTGGAATGTTTGTACTTTCATGTTAGCATAATAGAAAATATTTTAGTTGAGTGCCCAACCATTAATGAGCACAGAGATTCAAGATTTTCCTTCTATGATTTTTCTTAACTGTTCATGGGTTCCATTGGGAGTTATCATTACATGATCAATCCATCAATTAAAATGTCAACTGTTAAGTTTAACTTCCTTTACTAAATTCAATGTGGACTGAATCAACTGACACTTTGGTAATCAAATGTTGAAGGTGGAATAAAGCCACCTTGTGTGTTTCTTGTTATGTATGATGAATAAATTTTAGGGAATAACCCTTTTGATATTACTATCAAGTTACGATAATGGTTTTAGGGTTCCATGAAGTGATTGAGCGATGGTTAGGCATGGTTACATAATTTCATGAGACATAGTTTCAAGGGTTTGTTCATGGAAAGTAGCGCCTATTTTAAAGAGAGAATGCATCAGTGATAGTGATACATCCCTATCAATGGAAATTTTATGTGAATACCATGGTTTTCATTCAATAGATCGAGGATGGATGATTTGACTAATCATATTGTACTCTTTAACAAATGATTATCTAGAAAAAAATCTTGAAATCATCTTTAGGACACTGAGAGGGAATTTGTTATACCCTGACACAATGAAATTAAAATGAATTCATTTTCTAGTCTGATGGATTCACTCCTTGTGATTTGTGCCCATAGTGTGATATATATAACTCCATATGATGTGGATTCCCTCCAAGGGATATTGGTGATGACCCTCAAGTTGGATGGGTCATGATAGTGGGAGAATTCATTGGATGTTCATTTTGGTTTTTGAATCCAATTGAAAAAATGAATTTTGAAAATTTTTATTCCTCTAAGAATAATTGGTATATGTTTAACTATAGATAGAGGTGGAGTAAAGTGAGAGCATTAATCTGGGAATAGACTGTGACAATAAAATGGTCTCAAATTGGTTATGTGCTAGGGTTCATGTTGTAGAATTACAACATAAATGAAATATGGTTGGTTTGGTGGGTAAATATCACCAAAATTTGGTTAATAATTTTATGAAGATGATTAAAATAGTTTTGGGGTCCCCTAGATTAAAGGTGTTAGAATATAGTTTAGAATTATCGATTATTGAAGCCAAACATTTTAAGAAATAATCGGATATAGGTTGTTCAATTTGAGTTCTCTAAAGTTGTTTTATGTGGTTGGTTAGAAATTTCCTCGAGCATTCCATTGGGATGAGACAGGTTAAATTTAAAGGTTGGTTAGGGATTTTCAAGGATAAAGAGGTGTGACTAGGTATACAAGGATGATTAGAGTTTGACTTTTGAGATCATAATCCAAACTAGATGTTATGTTCATATGTTTGATCAGGTTTCAAAGGATGTGAATCATGCTACTAGAATCGATATGATGCCAATGGTGTGCTTCTATAGGTGATTCTGACTGTGGAAGTATTGTGGTGTGGAATTGGTTGTTCAAGCTAGTTCCATTGGTCAAAATCACTACAAGCCATTTATTTAACAAGATAATAACATAATCATGGATCTGGTAATAGGAGATCATGAAAGTTTTATCTTGATTTTTTATTTGGTAAATACCATTTTATTATGTTTTATCATTTTTAGATCCATATTATTTCTGTGACAATTGGAAGCGCATATTGCATTCATAAATGCAACATAGACATATTAAAAGGAATTCTTGTCACAAGAAAGTTGGGTAGTTTTTTTATATCCGCTAAGTAATCTTGGGGATGATAAGTTCTTATGTTGGGAGGTTGTAAGATCCAATTTTTTGAACAAGTAGGAAATTATAATGGAAATTGAAATTCTCATTTGTTGGAAGGAAGAAATGTTAATACAAGTTTTGAAGTGGAATTAAGAGAGTTCTAACTCTATAAAACGATGTTTTTGGATGGGTTTTAAGGAATATGAGGTGTCAAAAAAGTCCAAATGATTTTTGGGATCAATGGGATATGAAAAACTAGTATTTACAAAATAAATATAAAGGTTCATAGTTAGTGCACGCTTAGTGCTAATCATACACCTCAATTGTGATGCCCTGTAAGGGGTGCCACGTGGTCTGTAATAAATTGAACCTTAGTATTTATAGCCATGTGGGAAATTACTGTGGGTTTATAGAGATTATATTCATGGATTGTGCATGTTTTTTCTAACCATGTTCCTATACCATGTGGTGTATGGATCTTAGATAGTAAGTCAACATGGTTTCTCAAATTATGTGGCTCATTAAAGGGGTACAATTTAATCTTTTTCACCTAAAATATTTAAAATTTATTCCCCATTTCATTTCCCTCTCTGATAGAGAAAATATTTTTATAATTTTTTATATTTAATCAAGTGATTTAATCACTAATAATTTATCAATTTGTGTTATTTACATCAATTTTGTATTTATAGGTTGTTTTGAGCTTAAATATGAAAATTGCTTAATTTGGAAATATTGAAAGATTTTAATCACTTAGGTAATTCATGCATATTATTTAAAATATAAATCCAATTTATGTGATTAATTTTTATTAGGTTAATATATTTATTTTATTCATCTTTTGTTTATTAACCAGAATTTAATTTGGCCATCCAAGGGTCCTAAAAATTCAATTAAGTTGGAAAATTATTCTGGACGACCGTATGTACCCTACCTAAATGAATTGATAATTATTTGGTAAAAACATATCCAATTTGAGTGATTAAAATTGTAATGTAAAGATAATTAAATGGTTAGTTCTGATGTTGAATATTATGAAGATTTACCTTCATTATTATGGCCCATGGATGCTCATATTTTTGAGAAGGAAAAAGGAAACATTCATCCAAAATAAATGATCATATTTAATTGGCCATATCACATGATACACAGGGAGGATGAATATGAATTTTTTTTATGAAACATAAAATATATTTTGGAAGATATTTCAAGAATAAACTATTCCACAAGTCTGCCATTTATTTGGCCTACTATGATCAATCTTTCGGTAGACAGAATTTGAAGGAAATCTTAAAGATAGATTCTGAAGATCTTAAATTTGAAGACCGGAGGATGGAACCCCCTTGGACTATATAAATAGGAGTTAACCCATTTTAATAGAAGAGTTTAAGAACACAATCATAGATAGGAGGATGCCAATGGACATTCTGGGACCATCTCCTTCAGCATCATTTTATTTCTTTCTTTTATTTTCTTTAATTTAAAATGTCTCTCCTATCCTGCATCATCTCGATTACCCCATCCATAGAGGGGTAGATTCATTTGAGTGATCAGGAAGATGGTAGGATATAACTATGTATTTTCTTGAGTTCTTGTGCTTTAAATTAATCAAATTCCTTCTTACTTTGTTATTCTGGTTTCAATTCTTAATTCAGTTTTACATTCCGAATACTGTTGTGTTAGGTTTGGATTCTAATATTATTAAATTCTTTGGTCGATGATCACATCACCCTCCACCCAATTCTAATATGTATATGGTGTAACATGATTTGGGTTGGGTTGTGAGTGATCGATGGTAGTCAAGCACGTGTGAAGGATTGTATGTTGGAATATTGATTTATTAGGGAATAACAATTCCAGGTCAGGGATTGCTCTAATTAATCAAGAAACCTTCTGCAACCCTAAACACATTGGAAGGAGGATAGAACAATATAAGGATTCAGATAGGAAAATTCTCATCACATCTATCTGACCAAGGGAGAGAGAGGACTTGGTAGATTAATCTATCTCTTACTAGTTAAAGGAAGAAAAAAAGACAAAATTTGGAAACCATGATAGCACAATGCTAGGTCTAGCCGAAACCAATCCGATCACCGACTTTATCATCTATTAAAACTAATCAATTCAAGCTTTTTGTTTCTCTCATAGTCATTCCAATTAATTAAAACCAATCCTTTTTAGAAAACCTACAAAAAGTGACAACCTTGTTTTGTGTGCACTCCTGTTCGGGAGACTACCTTGGATCAACTGCTCTAGTATACTTAGGTAATTAAAATATTGTTTTCCCACGCCACATGACAGGCATGCGTCAAAAATGGTGTTTTTATTAGGGAGGTAGTGCCAAAATCTAATTATAAATATTTTACATTTTTCAAATTAAAAAAAAATTAAAAACAAACTTTTCCATGATGTTTTCAAATTATTATTTCTTTACTTCATGGAATAATTACCCACCAGTGAAATAACCAATTATCGAATCAACCTTTTCCATAGAGGATGTTGTTTCTTTTCTTGTTAGACCAGTGAGGTAATTTTGGATGTCAAATAACAGGGAATAGACATTCAATGAATTCATAACTGGCCTGAGGGAGGACATGAAAAATGAAATTTTTGAAGCGATGGCGTGAGAGGTAACTGAGTTCCCCCATTACTTTCTAGAATTTTATGAAGTTTCCAAGGTCCAAGAAGATCCTCCCTTAGACTTCCTTGATTTTTCTATAGAGATCCATGAAATAGTAAATACTCACTCTGTGCCCCTATCTGATACTACTCAACTTCAAGAGGTTCTTTCTGATGAAGAATAGATTGAAGATGAACAAACTCAGGGAGATAATCATTTTATGAACTCATTATCTTTTGATATTGTTAAAACTGAATTGAGTATTACCTCCACTTATTTTAATTTTTCAGATTTAAAAAAAAACTTTTATTTCCATGGAGGAAGATGATGAAAAATAAGATTAATCTAAAGAGGAACAAATTGAGCTCCCTAAACTTGTTGAAAATTTATTGGAGGATGTTCAAGAAGAGATCAATGTGGTTTTTTCTAAGGAAATAGAGATAAAATACATTGAAATTAAAAGAGAATAATTTGATATTTACACTTCATGATTTAATTTTGTTCAAATAAATTTACTTTCTGACTTTCCCTTTTATTTTTCCATTGATGTAGCATACCCTCAGAAACCACTGGTGAAAAAGAAGATGTTGTGCAAGTAGAAACCAAGATAGAGGAGGAATCATTCATTGTCCTAACCCCCCATGCATGTTGTATCTCATTACAATGGTGGTGGACTTGGTATACTATATCCATGGGTTCCTTAACCAAAATGAAAAACTGTTTTCTCGAAAGAATAATTTTTGTTGGTTTATGATCAAGAAATGTCACCCACCATCAGATTGGGGATAACTGATTAGAACTACCCATCTGGAGGCAGTCAAAACCCAGGGCCCACTTGGGGGATTAAACCAATATTTTTCCTTATTTTCTCATTTAAATTATATTTTCATTTCATTTAATAAATTTCTTATGTTATCTTTTTACCTTTTTTAGGTTTTAAAAGAGAAAGACTTAGGAGCCTAACTCAACGTTGCATTGCCAATAAGTCAGGTCGTACCTCTCCTTTAAATTTTCTTATTTTTTTGTGATTCATTTTAAAATATTTTTACATGTTAAATCCAATTGAATACATATACGATGCTTCATTAATTAAGTGTGAGGGAGGGAATATTATAGTCTAGGATATTTCAATTTTTTTAGTTGAGCCAATGACATTAAACAAAAGTGCTTTTGAGAGGCAACCCACATTTTCCCCCCATTGTCCACTTGTCCTTTTGGTCATATACCATCATGATTGAACAAGCCCGCACTATCAATTATTTTTCTTCTTATATTTCAGGTCCATTAATGAATATGCTGTGAGGATAAAAAAATTTCAAGAAAATGAAGAACCCTCAAGACATGCATAAAGTAGGAAAAGAAGCTACAGTGGGATTACACGACCTGAAGATAAGCATCCATTTCAAAGGGGAGTAAGAGATTCAATTCTTTATTATCCAACTATATTCCCTAAATTTTTAGTCCTCTAAATCATTAATTATAAAATGCATGTCCACACTTGAATTCATGTTTTACTTTACTTGTCTAGGAGTCATGAGTTTCATAGGAATCCATTGATGCCATGTTTTAGATTTCAATGTTAATAAGATTGAATGATTATAATGGAGAATTGGATAATTAAAGTGAAGCATGAATATGGACATGTGGACTCATGATTTGATGGAATTTATTGATTCATGTAAATGAAATTTCCATACCATCTTCCATGCTTTAAATTTCTAAAATTCATGTGAAATGATTTTTTATTAATAATCATGCGTTGAGTGATTTTCCAATATCATATTCTCTTTCCTGAGTGGATTTCTAGACCAAATATTTCTTATTTTATCTTGATCATATTTCTTGAGTGATCTTGGGACATGCCACATGCCAGAACCTGTATTAAAACTTGTCAAGGCTATGATTGTGCAAAAACACATTTTATATGATTGAGGAACTAATTTTTATAGCCAAATATTTAACTTAGACCCACCCTTAAATTTATCCTTCATTAGCCCATATAATCCATGAATTTCTTTATAGGTTTAAGCCACATTACAAGATGATATTTCCTTACCTACCTACACTTTTAGTATTTTTACTTGGATATTTCAAGTTTGAGTGTGGGGGAAGGGCCTTTCATGTGAATTAATTGGGATGTGTATCATTTTTGGGTGGTGTGAGGTGTGTTTCATAATTTTGGGTAGTGTATTATTAGAAAATTAGGCATGATTCATCATTTCATTATGCTTATTTCACTTCATCCAGTTCTACTTAAAAAAAGAGAGGAAACAATTGAAAATAAAGTTGTGCCTTTCTAGAGCTTTACAAAAAAAATTCAAAAAAAAGAAATAAATTAATCTATTCCTTTATGGAGCTTATTTAAAATGGAGGAGAACTTGGATGATATCATTCTTTATAATCATTTATTGACTCATGTCCCATGTCATTAAAAGGGCGTGGTGTTGTGTTTCACATTCTCAAGGGGATTTGAGTGAGGTCCATCCAATATTTTCACTTGATTAATAATCAATTGTACTTAATAGATTAACCTCCTCCTTGAGCCTTAATTTTTAAAGTATCAAATCCTTCTAACCTTAAGCCACAATGTCAATTGAACCTTTATTGCAAGTCCTCATGATTTTATGTGCATTTTGTCTTTAAAAAGTGTATAAAGTAGTCCCTTTACAAGCCTATAGATAATAAGAATGTTCTCATGATATGAGAATAAATTCACTTTAATTGTATCATGAGTGATGATAGAAAAGATTTCAAAGAGAGATAGATCATGATTTGGCATGTTTAATAATAATAAATTGAGAAGCTTGAAGGAATGAAAGTAGAAGCTCCATCATTTTCACAAGGGGAAAAGTAAAATGTAGGAATTGATTATTTCTTTGAAAAATGGGAAATTGAATTGATATTTTTTGTGGAACTTGAAAATTTGATTAGACATTGATAATTGTTTGATTTTGTTGCATTGAAATTTAAATATTGGTAACATTGGTGCTCTTTGAATTCCATGTTGATATTTTATGCTTGAGGAAAAGTATAGTTTAAGTGTGGGGGAATTGATATAGATAATATTTTCATAATTTTTTATATTTAATTAAATGATTTAAAAACTAAAAATTTATCAATTTGTGTTATTTACATCAATTTTAGATTTATAGGGTGTTTTGAACTTAAATATGAAAACTGCTTAATTTAGAAATATTGACATATTTTAATCACTTTGGTAATTCATGCATATAGTTTAAAATATAAATCCAATTGATGTGATTCATTTTTTATTAGGTTTATATATTTATTTTCCTTATATTTGTTTGCTTAACTAGTATTTAATTCGGCCATCCGAGGGTCTGAAAAATTCAATCAAGTTGGAACATTATTCTGGAAGACTGCTTGGATCCCACCTCAATGAATTGGTCATAAATTGGTAAAAACACATCCAATTGGGGTGATTCAAATTGGAATGGAAATAGAATAACATTGGGATTTTGTATGTTGAATTTTAAGAAGATTTAACTTCATTATGGTGGCCCATGGATGCTCAATTTTCGGGGAAGGAAAAAGGAAACATTCATCTAGAATAAGTTATCATATTTAATTGGACATATATCATGATACACAGGGAGTATGAATATGAAATTTTTTGGAAAAAACGTAAAATATATTTTGGAATATCTTTAAAGAAGAAACTATTCCAAAATTTGGCCATTTAATTGGCCTACTATAGTCAATATTTTGGTAGACATAATTTGAAGGAAATATTAAAGACAGATTAAGAAGATCTTAAATTTGAAGACTGAAGGATGGAACCCCCTTGGCCTATATAAATAGGAGTTCACCCATACTAATAGAAGAGTTGAATACCACACTCGGAGATGAGAGAAATCCAAGGGACACCCGGGGACCATCTCCTTCAGCATCATTCTATTTATTTCTTTTATTTTCTTTACTTTAAAATGTTTCTCCTCTCCCCCATCATCTCGCTTTCCCCATCCATGGAGGGGTAGTTTAATTTGATTGACTAGGAAGAGGGGAGGCTGGACCTTTGTGTGTTATTTAGTTATTTTTATTTAAATTAATCAAATTAATTCTTCTTTTTTTATTCTGGTTTCAATTCTTAATTCAGTTTTAAATTCCAAATGCGGTTGTGTTAGTTTTTGATTATGTAATTATAAATTGCTTTGGTCGATGATCACATCTCCCTCCACCCAATTATAATTTGTATATGGTGGAACAAGATTAGGGTTGGTTGGTGACTGCTTGACGGTATTCAAGCACGTGTGTAGAATTGTATGTCAGAATATTGGTTTATTAAGGAACAATAATTCCGGGTTAGGGATTTCTCTAATTAATCAAGAAACCTTTTGCAACCATAAACACATTGGAAGGAGGATAGACCAATATAAGGATTTGGATAAGAAAATTCTCAACACATCTATCTGAACAAGGGATAGAGAGTAATCAGTAGATGAATCTATCTCTTACTAGTTAAAGGAAGAAAAAGAGACAAAATTTGGAAACCATAATGGCACAACACTAGGTCTAGCCCAACCTAATCTGATCTCTGACTTTATCATCTGTTAACACCAATCAATTCAAGTTTTTTTGTTTCTATCATAGTCATTCAGATTAATTAAAACCAATAATTTTGAGAAAACCTAAAAAAAGTGACAACCTTGTTTTGTGTGTACTCCTCTTTGGGAGACTACCTAGTATCAACTGCTATACTATACTTAGGTAATTAAAATATTGTTTTTCCACACCCCACGATAGGCGTGCGTCACTCTCCATCCACATAAAAGATTCCACTCAAGTACCACTATTCCTCATCCCTTATACTTTTAGGCATCTTCTTCATAAGATATTAGAATTAATAACTATTTTTCATGTTGGATGGGAAATTGAAATTATATGAGTCCTATTACTTCTTTTCTTTGTTTATAATGATTTATTATATTTTATTTGAATGTGAACTCATACGAACTATTTTCATGGTTTTTTCTTGATTTTTTAATTTCTATTATTTTGAATCGAATCAAAAGATGAGAATAGATGATATAACTGTTATTAGTATAAAGTACATGGTATATATTCATTTCCTTTAATATCATGTTGTTTATAAAATGTGTCATTCGTATACACACTATCCTTTATCTATATCACATCCAAACTTTGAAATTATTTAAATAAATTACAAATACTTGGAATTGGTTATCCTAAAGACCCAATTCCATGGTTTGATTTTTTCTAACTCAAGACAAACCATCCCTTAAGGTGTGTTGATATTAATATAGATGAACTCTATGCCTTTATTTTGTAATTAAACCACCCTTGAGGAGTATCAATCTTTAAACCGAATTATTGGAAGTTGTAATTGAATTAAATGAATCTATAAATGGTTGAATTCTATCACTTAATCCCATTAGGTAACCCATGAATTAATTTTTTTAGTAGTATTAAATTAATTGATTTTTTTATTGTATAGTTAGAATGATCATGATGATTTCTGTTCTAGGATTGAGTCGTACATGGAACTTGTTAATTTTTAAGTATGCTTATGACCATAGAAATTATAAATAATTCTTGAACCCCTTTTCATTTTTCAATGAAAAAGAAATAGATGAATTAAATGATATGATTAATGGTTTTTTAGAATTATAAATTTTATTGGATATATCTCATGGCCTATGTTTTGTTATTAAAGGAAATGTGCCCATATATTATTATTCCATGAGAAACACATCGTTTTTGATATGGAATTTCATGGATGGTATTGCAAGGAACTTATAATTTTATTAATTATGAATGGTTATGGGGTTTTGGACTTGGAACCCTTTATCATTTAGTTGAAATTTTTGGGAAAGGTGTTCATTATTATTATTTGAAATTGTTATACAAGGAACTCCTCATTATTATTAGATGTTATTAGACCTGATGTTCTTTATCATTAATTTTATTTAAATTTTATGGACATGGAATTACATAGAGTAATCATTATTATTAAATATATTTACATGTAATAACTTATCTTTACATTTATTTGTGATCATTAGACATAATTTTAGTAAGAATAACTGTTATTAATTAATGGAAATGACATTCCTAATCACTGTTTTATTTGGAGTTTCTAGGAACATTGACCCTAATTTTTTAAATTGGATTTTTGGACAAGACATTCCATGTTATCAGCTTTATTTTTATTGTTGGAAATTATTTTCCACATCCACTTGATTATCTTGATCATTGTACACAACAGTTCATGATCTCTTTGTTTAGACACATTTATTGATACCCCATATTGAGATATAAATCCCGTTATGATTATAATTGTACATGGACCCCTTAGTTTCATACCTCAAGTAATGAATCTATTTATATATAATGTATATTCACTAAGACATTTTGGCTTAGTCTAAAATAGGTATGGTCGGTTTGGTGTCCCATGAGTAACCTGAGCACAATATAGTTTATATATATGCCATATACATTACTACCACTATTTATTCTACCTACATGACACTTAATTTTATACTCATATAAAATTTATGCATTAGATTTTATTGGTTTTGGCTTATGTGTTTTACTCAAACCTTTTTTGGGATATCATTTGATACCTAGAGATAAATCATAACTACTTGTTAGGAGATGGCAAGTGCCTCTTTATTGTGGTATCTTTTGTGATATGGATTTATAGGGGAGTAGCATAAGATAATGTACTCAGACTACCTTCCAGAGTTAGAGTTTTTTATTTGTATTCATTTATCAGTATCAACTAATTTGTTTGTATTACTTTGTGTCTGTTCACTATGTTTTATTTATGCAATATCATGTCCATGCATGGTCGTATTATTTGTATCTTTTAGGGCTATCTGTTTAACATTGATTAGAAGTTATTTTAATCTTCTCTTATCCATATTACTATTTATTATTTAACTTTTTTTTGACATATCAAAATGGTATAGTCTCTCCACTATACCTCCATTAGACCCCCACTATTATTCCACATCCCCTGGAATATGGGGAGGCACGCTTGATTCCTTATCACCAAAAAGTTTAGAAATTTCTATCAAGTGAGTTGATATGGGACCTCAAAAAATGGTTGGGGAATGGATTGGAAAAACCATATGTCTAACTACATGACTTATATTTTTTTTGTATATATATGATTCACATGGTTATCACATAATTTATGAAGTTCTATGTCCTAACCATGTGATGATAAATTAATTGTATAGAAATTAAAATCAAAATTTGAAATTTTACAAAAAATACTATTTTCTCCTCCTATAACCTAGGATTTTTATTCTAAGTTTCAAGTTCATTAATTCCAATAATATTCAATGTGAAACTCTAATTTTAATGATTATTTGAGTGTTTGGTCATGGAAATTAAAGGGTAGGATTCCGTTCAACCGTCTCATCTAGGATATTCATGTATCTTCTTGAATGGAACCTTATGTTGATATTATTATAAGTGGATATGGGGATAGAATGAGTTTTTATTAGATTGTTTTTGGATTTGATATAGAAATTTAAGAAAGTGGTCACATTTGTGAGATAATCTAATGAATCATTATGTATAATGAATAAGAGGTAAGTAGTTTTTCCCTCCTTCCAATTTTATTTGAATATGAATGCTATAATTCCCCAAAAATATTATTTTATGCTTGGATTGTAAGTTTTATTAACAAAAACTATGCTAACAATTTTCTATAACAAACTCTAGTTATTCTCATTATTGATCTTAAGGATGTGGGTGACATCACATTGGATTTAAAAATGATGTCTTTTAAAATAGGAAAAATTTAGTTGATCAAAATTGGAAGTGATGGGTGTTCTAAGCATGGATAGGGTCATGTGTGTTCTTTTGTTTCAAGAAATTAGATCATATACCAAGGTCACCATGATCACATGACCATTTTCAGAGGTACAAGTTATCCATAAAGGTGTATATATTCCTGTGAGCATGGATACATGGAATTAACATGCCAAGGTGTTTTAAATGAAAAAATTATAAATGGATCATAGATAGAAGTCACCATGGTCATAGGATAATTTTGTGAGGCCCAAGTTAGGAATGGTTGTATGAGTGTAATTATGGAATTTATATGACAATATTTTTAGATAATTGTTTTTACTACTTTTAAATTAAAATATTATTTTCATAAAAATATTTTGATCTCCTGATTTTTAGTTTACAACTGTACTGGTAAAATCCTCATATATTTTTAATGTTTATAAACTATTTAAAATTTTAATTAATATTACTCAAAATATTTTATAATATTGTGAGCTAACAAGATTTTTGTTAGAGTGGAATGTGGGAAAAGTCTCTTGGGGTTTCCTACTCGGTCGTTCTTCTCACCCATGCATATACAACTTGGTGCATATATTAAAATTTTCTTATATTATATATGAAAGGAATAGGTTTCACACATAAACAATGGATCACTTTTATTCCAGTATTATCTTGTTGACACATTTTATTTTTTGGATATTATCTTATTCCTCATTTTATAGTTGTATCATGAAATTTTTTTATGTTTTTAGGAATCTTGGTTATTTTTTTATGGTTTTTTGCATGTGTTTAAGGGTAAAATGTTCCCCCTCCTATTCTGGTTTTAAACCCACCACATTTATTATCAACCATTGGTGTTGAGGGAATTTCACCTTATGTCAGTAGAACCTATGACCTTGAAAAAGATAATCGTTTGGGCTTGGGTGTTAAAAATGGTATCAATATGGTTGGTCCTATAGTTTGGGTGGTATTAGTGAGTTAAGGAATGTCAAAACTTGAAAAATATAGCATAAAAAGATGAAACTAACTATTTTATACTAAACATAAAGTCACCAGGTCAGTTCAGATACAAAAAAAATCATTCTAAAACACTATTATGCATGTTTTACACTCATCATCAGGGGTTTAGTTGATGATTTTCATCTATCATGCATTAGTGAAGAGCCTTCCCACTAAGACTGCATTTCCACATAGTTATTTGATTATGATATTTCAATATTATGATTGTCATGCCTTAAAATATATTATTATATGTGGGATAAAATAATTTAAAGTGAAATTAATTTGAAATTATATAAATTGTTATATAATGAAAATGCTACTATTGAGGAGAACTAGAATGTAAAGAGACAATGTTGTACCATATTTGGTTCCACCTGAACCATGAAGAACCAAATTTTTTTTATGGTATTGTAAAACAATTTTAATTTGTTGAGAAGGGACCCTAGGAAGCGGAACCTCTTCACTTGTATCACTCTTTGGAGATCTTTAAGTGGAATCCAGTAGCATTCTAATTTTAGTAGAGATCTAAAAAAGTTAAACTTTAGCTAAATAGGATAAAAAATATTGTACTTCCTCAAAAACCCATATGAGAATAATTTAAGGCTAGTTATTTACATGATGGGTGTTTGAAACTATAGTGGTGGGATTTATCTATTTAAGAAAACATTGATAAGAACCTTGCTGGGGAAGGGTTTGAGTATTTATTCAAGAAAGTTTTTTATCTCCACACAATCCCCTTACAGAGGAATCCATATTTCTTCCAGATGAAATAAGAAACTATGCCAGTGTCAAAATATGCTACTCATTTCACTCACTTGGTTCATTTTTCACCAGTGATAGTATCTTGTAAAACATTGAAGGCTGAAATTTTTGAGGTCAGAAAATGACTATAGGTATTCTATAATGTATTTATGATATTTCTGATGGATTATAGAAATATTTTGAACAACATTATGGGATTTGATAGAGATATATGGTAATAAATATTAGTGTAGGGGATAATTTTTTCCATTAAAATATGAGTAGGAACTCCATCATAGAAAATAATCGTAAAAGGAAGGTATAATACTAGGGTAATAGGGAATAAGAAAACCATTCCACTGGATCAGTCTCTCATCCACCACATTGTATAAATAGACATGGATTATTTTAGTGTGGATCTATTTAATATAAGAATAAGGATTTTATTGAACAAATAAAGAAATATCACAAGTGAATCAATAAATTTCATCTTATAAAGTATTACAATAGACCTCTAAATTCAATAGGATGAGATGGATCAAATAAACATTAGGTCTCAAATTTTTGGAGAGAAAAATATTATCAAAATATTTCTAATCCCTAGAATTAGGTGAATATTAAAAACTCTTAGAACTAATAGGTGGTCATATTGATACCTTAATAGGGGATAAAGAAATATTCTATCTGGGTTGATCGATAGCAATATGGAGTGAGGCATACTATTCCAACTAAGAAACATACTATTTCTAAACTGTGATATACAATCATTTTGAAAAAGACTCTTATGAAATTATTTTTTACTATTCCATAAAAATACTTTATTTATTCTCATGTGGTTAAACAATTAGGATTAAACATCATGATGATGCATCACAAAATTAGTATTAAGATACCTCTTCTAGTGAAGAGGGTCCAACTACCCAAAAATTTTCATTGTGATTGATGTGGTGCAATTTATCTGAGGATTTATAGGCCTAGATATATATATTTTTTATCTAATCATTATAATGGCTGGGATTATAAGGCCCCGACCTTAAACATTACTTAATATTGAATTAAATGAATAATTCCCATTGAGGATATTTTCAGGTTTATAGTTTTAGATAATTAGATCATAACAATTACACCTCAAAAGATTACACAGTAGACACTTCTACAATGTTTTTTTTTTAAAACATGAACTCTAGAAAAAAGTAATTTCTAGTTCCATGTTTAATAAAGCATGACTTTTACTTGATCCCATCCTTGACCCTATTCCACATTATGTCCTGTGAAAAACATTTCAAAAAAAAACTTGGGGTGAGCATAAAAAGCTCAGTAAGGGATACACAAAGAAGGATAACTGTTAGTTTTTGAAAACAAAAAGTAAACCATGAATAATTTATCAAAGTAATAATTTTAACCTTTATGAAGAAGAAAATACTATTAATTGAATAAAATATCATTACTTACCCTTTTGTAACCAAAATATTACCATAAAACCCATATAAAGTACACATAACATATAAAGGTAACTTGGGACATAAACATACTTAAATGGAATAACCATACAGTCGACTTCCACACATATCACTTAATGGAATAGCCATACAGCCGAATTCCATACCCAATGCATTGGACGTTATAACGTAACCACCCATCTTGGTATTCATGGCACCACCCGTCATATGGTTTATCACGTAACCACCCGTCAAATGTCCAAGTACCATTATAAAATCATAAGACATAAAACAAAAATAATGGAAAGAAAACATTTCCACATTTCAAAGAAAATATATCACTTAAATATATTGACATAAAATATCCATTATAAAAACCATTTTCAATACCAAAATACATAAAAGAGTATATGGTATTTATTTCATTTTAAAAAACATCACGGCTTGTTGAGGAAGCCAAAGACCAAATAATACTCGCAGCGGCGGACAAGATCGTTGTCACCACGTACGTTAAAAGACACATTCCTTTTTTTAATTTTGTAGAATGATTCGTAGAAAAAGATTCCTTTTGTATAAAATTAAAAGTCAAAGGGGTTTATACACCGTATAAAAGAAAGCCTTGTATTAGAACAAAATATGCCTCAATGAAAGGAGATTGAGACGAAGTCCCTTACCTCGTGTCTGACGTGACTCAATTGCTCTTTATTCTCCTGAATAATAAACCAAAGTTAATTTCTACTTGCTTAAGAACCTTTTTCAAGTTTATTATTCCTTTTATATAACTTATTTCCATGTTATAAATGTTATGTAATCATTTAATTTAATAAAGTTCATTTTGTCGATATTTGGTACTTAAGTCAAAAATTGACTTCTTACAATTACATGTTGTTTATGTGGTAAAAGGTTCATTATATCCAGAATGATATTCATGATTTGAATATATTATATATCATATATATCCAGCATATACATGTATTTATAATTGTACATAACATTTAGAGGTAAGAAATGAAATGAACCGTTCATGGAGACGGTAAGCCGTACGTACGCATGAACGCTACTTTCATTTCTATTTCGTATTTAATGGAGTGAAATCATAATGATATAAGGGTATATTATAATTCCAGTATAACATAATATATAATAACATTAACTCCATCCTTTATACGTCCCACATATGGCGTTAATGAATCAAATCACTTTGAGGGGAGGGTAGTCCGCACTTCCTAAAATTAAATTATCGTGTTTACCCACAATGGAAACCATAAAGGTATGGCACAAATAAAAAATAAAGAAGCATAAGGAAAACATAAACATAATATATATCATATATAAATAGAGTGACATATTAATGGCCACCATGAATGGTGTTAAAAGAAGATTGAACAATAATCGTTTCGTGAGGCAGAAAATCGCCAACCACAGAAACAGTATGTTCTTTAAACATTAGACGAAGGTGTGTGTAGGTTTAGCTATAATAATTCTAAAACAAACACCCTAGTATATTTAATATACTTTTTTTGTTACAAAATAAATGAATAAAAAGAGTTTAGGGGGTTGGAGAAGAAAAATAAAATATAAGAACACAAGAGAAGACACTACCTTTAAACCGGGTAACTCTTTTTGATTTGAGCTAAAAGGATTCCTTGGAAAGACTTCTGCACAAAGTGAGGCTTCTAGGACTAAGAGAGGGATGTGTAGAGACAAAATGGGTAGGGGTCGGCCGATACAAATGCTTGAGAGGTGTGGGTAAGGTGATATAGGTGGGGGGATTTTATAAGAGGAGAGGAGGGCCACTCTTGGAATGTTATAAAAGGTTACTTTATTATAAAATGATTTTTTCGGATTTTAAAGGTCCCAAAATTATATATTTCGAGGATAAGGTGATAAGATTTAGAAATACACCCATTAAATAGGTTTTTGACAAGTGTAGGTCTTAGATTTTACATTATCATTTCATTTTATTTAAATCGTTAAATAATGAGGTAATCGCTGCTTCATCATGGTGTCATAAATAATTTAATTTATTTAATGTCTAAAAATTATATAAAAAATATCATTATGTATGAAATATTTTTATCTTTCTAATGAATATTTATAGTAAAAAATATGACTTGTATAACCCCATTTAAAAATTGTTTTAGTAAAACAACACATGTTTGTGACATTTTAATTTTAACATTAAATAAAAAGTTATTAATGTCATTTTCCTACCAAAGTGGATCCATGGGGTCCCCAAGTTGACCCATGGATTTTCTGGGTCGGCAATGAAACATCCAGTAAGGGTAGAACATATTTCAAGGTCATTTCATATTATTAAAACATTATTTTTACCTTAAATTACACTAATTACCTCTAATCGCGATTAAAAACTTAAAAGTTACTATTCACCAAAAATTATTTTAATCCCATTGAACCACATTTTACATCTTAATGAAAACAATGTATGTCGGATTTTTAAAATTCAAAACACAGAGGTGGTAAAATTTCATTTAAACGAAAAATCAGTTTTTTAAGTACCACTTAGTGGTTTCACTATTCATCAAAAATTGAAGTTTTTCAGAAAAATACCAAAACTTCACCCTAAGCTATATTTGATATTAAAAATTCAAAAATGAAGTCTATTTTAAAAAATTCAAATCATATAAGTTACATTAATTAATTTAATAATTAATTCCTACTGTCAGAACAAATAGCGTGTTTTTATGAAACAATATATATCAAAAGATTGACACTAGTTTAAGTCCAATTTCAAAGTCAAATTAATTCCAATGACCACTGTTGGATTAAATGGTAAAAATATATTCTAATTTAACTTTAGAACCAATTCAAAAGATAATCTAATCATGTAAATAAATTATATTAAAAAGAGGTTTTGAATTAAAATACAACATTTTTCACTATTCATTAAAAAATGAACTTTATCGGAAAAATACCAAAAATTTACACAATGTAAATTTTGATGTCCCGATTCTAAAGAAGAATTTTATTTGGTCCAATATATTGTATAAGAGTGAACAAAACTATATTTAATGACGGTTCACCATCAAAAGGCGATAAGTGGACCTTTAGTGAATATTAGAGTATATATGCCTAAAATTGAATTCTTTTCATATTTTAAGCCTTTATCCTTTATTGGATAAATGTAAAAACATTTAACAAACATATCTAATCAGATTTTAGTTATTTCTATTCATTCTCGCCAATACAATGGCTACATGTTAACTACCATTTAAAATAATATTATTTTATTACTAGTGTGCAATGTAAGATTTCAAAGAAACTCTTTGTTGCATATCGGGTACGCTATCGAACATAGAAATCCCTTTAAAGTAAAATTAATATTTAATTAGTAAATATTAATAAGTATAAAAATGTATTATTCTTTATTTACCTGGGATGTTACATCCTTCTCCCCTTTTGGGAATTGCGTCCTCGCAATTTTATTCACTTATCAAAATAAGTGGGGGTATTTATCCCTCATAGCATTTTCAGATTCCCACATTGCCTCTTCAACCATATGGTTTTTCCACAGAAACTTTACCTGGTGAATTACCTTATTCCGCAACACTTTCTCTCTAGGGTCAAGAATCTGGACTAGTTGTTCTTCATAAGAGAGATTCTCTTCCAACTGAACTATCTCTGGGCTCAAAAAATGAGATGGATCTAGCATATACTTTCTCAACATCGAAACATGAAAAACAGTGTGTACCTGAGATAAAATCGGAGGTAAAACCACTCGATAAGCAACTGATCCAACTCTCTCCAAAATTTCATATGGTCCAATGAACCTTGGACTCATCTTTCCTTTCTTACCAAATCGCATCACAATTTTACACGGTGAAACTTTTAGAGAAACATGATCACCTACCTCAAAAGATAGATTCGTCCTCCTGTTGTCTGCATAACTTTTATGTCTTCTCTGAGCTGTTCTCATGTGTTTCTGAATCAACTGAACTTTTTCTGACATCTCTGCTACCAATTCTGGTCCCATCAGCTTCCTTTCAGCCACTTTATCCCAAAAATCTGAAGTTCGACACAGTTTACCATATAATGACTCAAATGGAGCCATCTGTATAATGGAATGAAAAATGTTATTATAAGAAAACTCAACCAAAGAAAGATGTTGGTCCCAAATTCCCTGATAATCCATCGAACAAGCACGTATCATATCCTCCAAAGTCTGAATTGTTCGTTCTGACTGCCCATCTGATTGAGGATGAAAAGTTGTACTAAAATTTAATTCAGTACCCAACGAATTCTGAAGGCCTTTCCAAAAGTTAGAAGTAAACCTGAGATCACGATCAGATACAATGGATAGGGGAACTCCATGAAACCTGACTATCTCTTTAAGATACAATCGAGAAATTTGATCTAGAGAGAAATTATCTCGAATAGGAAGGAAATGAACAGATTTAGTCAAACGATCAACAATAACCCAGATTGCATTATTACCTCGATATGTCTTTGGTAACCCCACAACAAAGTCCATGGATATATTTTCCCATTTCCACTCTGGCACTGGTAAAGGCTAAATCATCCCTTTCGATAACTTCCACTCTGCTTTAACCTGCTGACAAGTCAAACACTTCACAGTAAAATCAGCAATATCTCTTTTCATTCCATCCCACTAGTAATACTCCCGCAGATCTATGTACATCTTAGTACTCCCAGGATGAACTGAAAACAGGGAACTTGAGCCTCACATAACAACTCATTCTTCAAATGTGAATCACCAGGCACACATAATCTTTTCCCAAACCTCAAAACACAATCATTATCAATATTAAATTTAGGAAACTTACCCTTCTGAACCATCTCTACCTTTTTCTACAACCCACTGTCTTTCTTCTGCGCTTGCTTAATTCTGTCTGATAGGGATGATCTCACTGATACCTGAAACAAAACAGAAGAACTTCATTCACCAACAACTTCTATGCCAAAGTTCATCAAATCAAAAACCACAGGATCTCATTCCAAACATAGCATGGTTAATGAAGCATTACTTTTTCAACTCAAAGCATCAACCACTTTATTTGTTTTTCTTGGATGGTAATTAATTGTACAATCATAATCCTTGATTAATTCTATCCATCTTCTCTGTCTCATGTTCAATTCTTTCTGAGTGAATATATACTTTAAACTTTTGTGATCAGTATATATTTCACACTTTACTCCATAGAAATGATGCCTCCAAATTTTTAGAGAAAAAACAACAACTAATTTCCAGTCATGTGTAGTGTAATTTACCTCATGAGTTTTCAACTGACGTGAAGCATATGCAATTACCTGATCATTCTGCATAAGGACACAACCAAGTACCTTCAACAAAGAATCACTGTATATAAAAAACTCACCCTTACTGGAAGGAAGTGCCAAACCTGGATCATTCACCAATCTTCTTTTCAACTCCTGAAAACAATCATCACATACTTTTGTCCAGATAAACTTAACACCCTTCCGTGTTAGCTTAGTCATTGGACTAGATAACCGTGAAAATTTTTCAACAAACCTCAGGTAGTAACCTGCAAAACCAAGAAAAATACAGATCTCGGTTACATTTGTGGGTCTTGTCCATTCTTCAACAACTTTTTTTTATCATGATCAACAGTTATGCCATTTTTTGAAACAATGTGACCAAGGAAATAAATTTTTTGTAACCAGAACTCACACTTGCTGAATTTTCCATACAGTTTCTTTTCTTTTAAGGTTTTCAAGATAACCCTTAAATGACTTTCATGCTCCTTTTTACTTTTAAAAAACACCAAAATATCATCAATGAAAACAACCACAAACTTATCCAAGAACTCATGGAAAATTCTATTCATAAGGTCCATGAATACAACAGGTGCATTGGTTAACCCAAAAGGAATAAATAAAAATTCATAATGGCCATATCTTGTATGAAATGTAGTATTTGGAATGTCTTCTTGTTTTACTTTCAACTGATGGTACCCCGACCTCAATTCAATCTTTGAAAAATACTGAGCTCCCTAGAGCTGATCAAACAAATCATAGATATGAGGAAAATGATACTTATTCTTAACAGTGATATTATTCAAGGCTCTTTAATCAATGAAAAGTCTCATTGAACCATATTTCTTTTTAACAAACAAGATAGGATCACCCCATGGTGATGTGCTAGGTCGAATGAAACATTTATCTAATAACTCCTGCAATTGATTCTTTAACTCTAAAAGTTAAATTTAAGCCATTCGATAAGGGGGTTTTGAAATTGGCTTAGAATCAGGAACTAATTCAACAATAAATTCAACTTAACGATCATGAATAATACCAGGAAACTCATTAGAAAAAACATCAAGATACTCATTTACCATTGGAACATCATAATATGAATAGCTCTTTTATTTTCAACAATATGTGCAGAATAAAATTCATTTCCATCTTTTACTAGTTTCTCAAATTCCTGATATGTTATCAAAAGCAAGGGTTCATTCTTGTACACAAACTGAAAAATATTTCTGAAAAGAAACCATTTTAGCCATGCAGTCAATCTTAGCATGATAAAAAGAAATCCAATCCATTCCCAAAATAACATCAAACTCTACTAGAGGCAAAACAATAAGGTTTTCAGGTAGATTCTTTCCGCACACAAGGATAAGGAGGTTATTATAATTTCTTTTTGTCTCAACGTTTCTTCCGCGTGTTTTTACCATAAGTTTAGGATTCATATCTTGAGGTGAAATTTATAATTTACCAGAAAACTTCTCAGAAATGAAAGAATGTGTAGACCCTGAATCAAACATCACATTGGCATAATCTGAACAAACAAAAAATGTACCTGATACTACTTCATTCGATGGCCCAACATCTACTGAAGTAGTTGCAAAGGATTTCACCACCCCTTTCTGCTTGTAGTCTGGCTGCTTCCCCCCAGTTGAGTTCTTCGTTAGACACTCATTTGCATAATGACCCATTTCATTACACTTAAAACATCTTACTGTGGGCTTTTCATTTCCTGCTTGATCATCTTCCTTACAGTTGTGAGCAATATGAACCGACTTACCACACCGAAAGCACTTTCCATAATTGGATAAACATTCTCCAGGATGCATTTTACTACACTTCTAATAGGATGGATATTTGGTTTTCTTACCTCCTTGTTTCTTTGATGAATTATTCCCTTTTTCCTGCCTACTGGACCTCTTATTCTGTTGTTTGTCAAAGAGCACCTGATCATCGGCAAAATCCATTTCCACCTTCTCCGCACATCGAACAAGTTTTTCATAACTTTTGAACTCATGAGTAGCTAGATCCCTTCGATACTTTAGCTTTAAACCTGAGTAAAAATGGTTGATTTTATTATCAAGATCACATATAAAGTTTGGAGCATACCTTGCTAGTCGAGTGAACTTTGCTTCATAAGCAGCAACTGAGTCATCCTCCTGCCTCAATTCTAGGAATTGTTTTTTCCATCCTAAGACGAACCACCTTAGGAAAATATTTCTCAAGAAACATACCTTTGAATTCGTCCCAGTTAAGATCATCAATCTCATCACTATCCCTGATATTTTTCATCATCGACCACCACTGATCTACGTCACCTTCAAAACGGTAAACAACAAGACTAAACTTTTTATGTTCTGAACACCCCATGACATCAAAAATCTTCTCCAGTGCTTTAATCCACCCTTCAGCTAGCACAGGGTCATATGATCCTCTGAATGACGGGGGATGTTGGCTCATGAATTGTTCCACCACTGACATGTTCATCTTTGGTAGATTTGGCTGATCTCGTGCATGGATACCACCACCATTTATAGCCTGAGTCAACTATTCCATCACTGCAAAAAACTGTTCAGTTCTAATTCCGACCATCTCAGGTTGCTGATTTGGAAGGTTGTCTTCCTCTTGATGTCGTCCCAATATAGTTGCCTTGTTTCCTCTGCGGAAAACCATTATGAACATAGAAATATCTTAGGCGAAGCAACATGGTAATATTTAAATGCTATATCATTTCAATTATTCCAAAAATTAATTTATAATTTAACAATTTTCTAACTCCTAAATTTGTCTAAACTGACCTCTGATACCAACTATAAGGCCCCGACCTTAAACATTACTTAATATTGAATTAAATGAATAATTCCTATTGAGGATCTTTTCAGGTTTAGAGTTTTAGAGAATTAGATCATAACTATTATATCTCAAAAGATTACACAGTAGACACTTCTACAAAGTTTCTTTTTTTTCAAAACATGAACTCTAAAAAAAAGTAATTTCTTGTTCCATGTTTAAGAAAGCATGACTTTTCCTTGATCCCATCCTTGAACCTATTCCACATTATGTCATGTGAAAAAAATTTCAAAAAAAACTTGGGGTGAGCATAAAAAGCTCAGTAAGGGATACAAAACTAAGGATAACTGTTAGTTTTTGAAAACAACAAGTAAACTATGAAAAATTTATCAAAGTAATACTTTTCACCTTTATGAAGAAGAAAATACTCTTCATTGAATAAAATATCATTACTTACCCTTTTGTAACCAAAATATTACCATAAAACCCATATAAAGTACACATAACATATAAAGGTAACTTGGGACATAAACATACTTAAATGGAATAACCATACGGTCGACTTCCACACATATCACTTAATGGAATAGCCATACGGCCGACTTCCATACCCAATGCATTGGAGGTTATAACGTAACCACCAGTCCTGGTATTCACGACACCACCCGTCATATGGTTTATCACGTAACCACCCATCAAATGTTCAAGTACCATTATAAAATCATAAGATATAAAAAAATAATGGAAAGAAAAAATTTCCACATTTCAAACACAATATATCACTGAAATATATTGACATAAAAAATCCACTATAAAAACCATATTCAATACCAAAATACATAAAAGAGTATATGGTATTTATTTCATTTTAAAAAACATCATGGCTTTTTGAGGAAGCCCAAGACCAAATAATACTCGCAGCGGCAGAAAAGGTCATTGTCACCACGTACGTTAAAAGAAACATTCCTTTTTGTCGTTTTGTAAAACAATTAGTAGAAAAATATTCCTTTTGTATAAAATTAAAAGTCAAAGTAGTTTATACACCATATAAAAGAAAGCCTTGTATTAGAAAAAAATATGCATCAATGAAAGGAGATTGAGACGAAGTCCCTTACCTCGTGTCTGACGTGACTCGATTTCTCTTTATTCTCCTGAATAATAAACCAAAGTTAATTTCTACTTGATTAAGAACCTTTTTCAAGTTTATTATTCCTTTTATATAACTTATTTCCATGTTATAAATGTTATGTAATCATTTAATTTAATAAAGTTCGTTTTGTCGATATTTGGTACTTAAGTCAAAAATTGACTTCTTACAATTACATGTTGTTTATGTTGTCAAAGGTTCATTATATCTAGAATGATATTAATGATTTTAATATCTTATATATCATATATATCTATCATATACATGTATTTATAATAGTACATAACATTTAGAGGTAAGAAATGAAATGAACCGTTTATGGAGACGGTAATCCATACGTACGCATGAACGCTACTTTCATTTCTATTTTGTATTTAATGGAGTGAAATAATAATGATATAAGGGTATATTATAATTCCAGTATAAAATCATATATAATAACATTAACTACATCCTTTATATGTCCCACATATGGCGTTAATGAATCAAATCACTTTGAGGGGAGGGTAGTCCACACTTTCTAAAATGAAATTATCGTGTTTACCCACAATGGAAACCATAAAGGTATGGAACAAATGAAAAATATAGAAGCATAAGGAAAAAATAAATATAATATATATCATATATAAATAGAGTGACATCTTAATGTCCACCATGAAAGGTGTTAAAATAAGATTGAACAATCATTATTTCGTGAGGCAGAAAATCGCCAACCACATAAACAGTATGTTCTTTAAACATTAGACGAATGTGTGTGTAGTTTTAGCTAAAATAATTCTAATAAAAACACCCTAGTATATTTAAAATACTTTTTTTGTTACAAAATAAATGAATAAAAAGAGTTTAGGGGGCTGGAGAAGCAAAATAAAACATAAGAACACAAGAGAAGACACTACCTTTAAACCGGGTAACTCTTTTTTATTTGAGCTAAAAGGATTCCTTGGAAATACTTCTACAAAAAGTGATGCTTCTAGGAGTAATAGAGGGATGTGGAGAGAAAAAATGGGCAAGGGTTTTCCGAACCAAAGTCTTGAGAGGTGTGGGTAAGGTGGTAAAGGTGGGGGCCTTTTATAAAAGGAGAGGAGGGCCACTCTTGGAATGTTATAAAAGGTTACATTATTATAAAATTATTTTTTTGGATTTTAAAGGTCCCAAAATTATATATTTCGAGGATAAGGTGATAAGAGTTAGAAATCCACCCATCCAATAGGTTTTTGACAAGTCTAGGTCTTATATTTTACATTATCTTTCATTTTATTTAAATCGTTAAATAATGAGGTAATCGCTTCATCATCATGGTGTCATAAATAATTTAATTTATTTAATGTATAAAAATTATAAAAAAATTATCATGATGTAGGAAATCCTTTTATCTTTCTAATGAATATTTATAGTCAAAAATATGACTTGTATAAACCCATTTAAAAATTGTTTTAGTAAAATAACACATGTTTGTGACATTTTAATTTTAACATTAAATAAAAAGTTATTAATGTCATTTTCCTACCAAAGTGGCTACATGGGGTCCCCAAGTTTACCCATGGATTGCCTTTGTCGGCCATGACACATCCAATAAGGGCAGGACATGTGTCAAGGTCATTTCATATTATTAAAACATTATTTTTACCTTAAGTTACACTAATTACCTCTAATCGCGATTAAAAACTTAAAAGTTACTATTCTACAAAAATTATTTTTTTCCCATTGAACCACATTTTACTTCTTAATGACAACCATGTTTTTCGGATTTTTTAAATTCAAAACACAGAGGTGGTAAAATTTCATTTAAACGAAAAATCAGTTTTTTAAGTACCACTTAGTGGTTTCACTATTCATCAAAAATTGATGTTTTTTAGAAAAATACCAAAACTTCACCCTAAGCTATATTTGATATTCCGAATTCAAAAATTACTTCTATTTTAAAAAATTCAAATCATATAAGCTACATTAATTAATTTAATAATTAATTCCCGCTGTCAGAACAAATAGCGTGTTTTTTTGAAACAATATATATCAAAAGATTGACACTAGTTTAAGTCCAATTTCAAAGTGAAATTAATTCGAATGACCACTATTGGATTAAATGGTAAAAATATATTCTAATTTAACTTTATATCCAATTCAAAAGATAATATAATCAGGTAAATAAATTATATTAAAAATAGGTTTTGAATTAAAATACAACATTTTTCACTATTCATTAAAAAATGAACTTTATCGGAAAAATACAAAAAATTTACACAAAGTAAATTTTGATGTCCCGATTCTAAAGAAGAATTTTATTTGGTCCAATATAATGTATAAGAGTGACCAAAACTATATTTAATGACGGTTCTCCATCAAAAGGCGATAAGTGGACCTTTAGTGAATATTAGAGTATATATGCCTAAAATTGAATTCTTTTCGTATTTTAAGCCTTTATCCTTTATTGGATAAATGTAAAAACATTTAAAAAACATATATAATCATATTTTAGTTATTTTTATTCATTCCTGCCAATACAATGACTACATGTTAACTACCATTTAAAATAATATTATTTTATTACTAGTGTGCAATGTAAGATTTCAAAGAGAATCTTTGCTGCATATCGGGTACGCTATCGAACATAACAACCCCTTTAAAGTAAAATTAATATTTAATTCATAAATATTATTAAGTATGAAAATGTATTATTCTTTATTTACCTTGGATGTTACAGGGCTAGTGGAATTTAATGGTCACATTTATTGTTATTCTTAGAATGTGAATTTTAAATACATTAAAGGAATTGTTAATTTATTCAATTGGAATTTGGATATTAATTCATGAAAATTATGACCTTTCATAACAATGGATGAAACAATCAATGGATAGTTGGTAACACTAGATTTGGGCACTATAGATGAAACAGTGAATAGGAATATTCATGTTATAGTAGAGAGATACCTGAATGTCTTTATAAATGATTTTTATGGGCTACCACCTTTGTGGGGAATCAAATTTACTATTTAAATACTCTCGTGAACTAGTCCTACTCACTTCCATCATACATAATGGAGCTAATAGAATAGTCATAATTAGTTGTAAATCTTTTTGAATTAGAAATAAAGGTATTCTACAGACCTAGAATGTGGCCTTAGGATACTCCAGTAATATTCAAAATTAAGGTATAGAGTTCAATATGATTAAGTGTTGATTATCATAAACCAAATCAAGTCACGATCAATAATCAATAACATTTTCCTTTCATTGATTATATTTTTGATCAATTTAAGGGATAAAAGTAGTTCTATACTATTGAGTTATGATCAGGATACCATCAAATCATGTTATGAGATATGATATTCTAAAGACCTAATTTTGGAGTTGATATAGTCATTGGAAATATTTTATCATTCCATTTGGTATGATTAATGCAACTATGTTTTTTATAGATATGATGAACCATATCATCCACAGGTACCTATATTATTTTATTGTGGAATTTTTTGATGATATTTGTTTTACTCTATGAACACAAATGTCCATTATGATAACTTAGAGAATGAATAGTTATTGTTTCATGGTCATTGAATTTATGCTAAATTTTCCATCTGTGACATCTAGATTCATGAATTTTATTTCCTCGGGCATTAAATTTATGAATAAAAAAATATTATATGACATTGTGATGATCAAATTATTAATTTCATGGTATCTACTAAAGTATATATTTACGATTCAATGTTTAATGGTATTGGATGGTAATTATCATCAATTTGTTCAAGATTTTTCAATTATTTAATCTCATATTCATGTGTTGAAAAATAAGGTAATTCCATCCAAATAGAATGATAACTATTATAGTTACATTCATGAGCATATTTTATAGATCAATTTAGAACCCATCTTATTCTTTCAAGAATGAGTTCAGGGTTATGTAATTTATTATAATGTATCTAGATCAGGATAGGGTTATGTTAACATACATGGAGATCATGTGGTATCTTATGGAATAAGGAAATTGATAAAACATGGAAATAATAATTTGACTCGTGACCTTGAATTTAAAGAATTTGTCCAAGCCTTGAAGATTTTGTTCCATTATCTCTTTGTTCAAAATTTCACATTTATCAATGATCATAAGAGCTTGGTGCATATATTGCATCACCACTACTTGAAATAGAGGTAGTGATGATAGATAGAGAATCTCTACATTATTGACTTCGACTTGATTTATACAATCGAGAAAGGAAATTTTATGGATGATTATTTGAGTTGTAAACCTTATAGAGAAGTCTTCATAGAGGTTTATGACCAATTACTTTTTATGGATGTTATTACTAAAATGCATCTAGACTGTACCAAAAAGAATGATAAAATAGTTTTCTTCCCAATCACCCTTTTTCCTTATTTAATCAATTTTTTTAAAGAGTCCCAATAATTATATCATAATAACATCCCCATCATGTCAATCCTATATTGTGAGGAGACCATGGAATATTATATTTATGATTTGGAATCTATATTTTGTTTATGAAACCAAATCGAATTTCTTCAATCTTTTTATAAACAATTTATTTCGACACATCAACAATCAAAATGGTCTATTAACCTGGGTATTCAAAAATATTATAAAGTGATGAAAGATCAGTACTAGTGATTTTGTATTAAATAAGTATTATATATTATGTTAGGAAATGTGTAAATTGTTAATAGGTTAAGGTTGAGAACCAATGACCAGCTTGTATGCTTCAATCTATGTATATAACTATTTGGAAATGCGGGCATATTTATATGGACTTTGTTATATATTTACCATGGATTCATCAGAAACATGATTATTGTTGGGTGATTGTTGATGGAAAACCCATTTTGGAATACTTTATTCATTTTAGATAGTCCAATACTATAGAAGATATGGAAAATAATATTTTTGAAAAGTGTTTATTCTTATAAAGTACTTGTTTTTATCATATCTGATAGGGACCCTCAATTAATTTTTCAATTTCATAGCTCCTTGAAATAGGTTCTCAAAAATAAATTGATCATGGTCCTGGAATATCGGCCTTATATGGATAGGAAATATGAATACAAGATTCAAACATTGTAAGATATACTCTAGGAATGTATCATGGAATTTATTAGTTCGTGGGATGATCATCTATAATTACTAGAGTTCTCATATAATGATGGTTAATATTCCATGATACATAAAACACATTTTGAGTAATTTCATTTCCATCCTTGTATTTATCCACTTTTTTGGGTGTAAAATGAATGGACTACACTACTTAGACCTATCATTGCCAATGAGAATACAAAAACGATCCAGATGGTTCATATGAAGATGGATATGACTTCGAGATGATAGAAATCATATGTAGATCATCACTATCAACATTTTAATATGAATATGAGTTATATTTATTTTGGAAATTTTCACTGAGACGTGGTCTTGATCACTTGGGAAAGTTAGGGAAAATGGGATCCATAATATGTTGTCCCATGTGAGATTCAATAATTAATTGGTAATTTTTTATACGAGTTAGCATTAATATAGATTTTAAGGGTTGTCCCTTATATCTTTCATGTCTCTCAACTAATGAAGTATCATCCAAGAAATTTTCATGTGATCAATTAGTTTCATGTTATTCTTGATATTGATTATATTTTTATTGAAAAAAATTTAAATTAGGGATAAAAAAGAGAATACTTTTAAGGGAAAATATATTTATTTTATCAATGTACTATGAAATCAGGGTAAAATTCCAAAAGAGACATCCGAATAAGATAATTTCATGTGAGAGTGGTGAAATAACCTATTATAGCTTTCCAAGGATGAATATCCCAATTGTGGGGAGAATGTAACACCCATGGTTTGAATTATTTCCCTATTTTACATCTTACTTAATGTTAGGTAATGACCAAGTTATGAATCCGGAAGAATTTGGATGGTTTTAGAAGATTTTTGATGATTTTTTAAGGTTCATGGTTTCATCATTGTTAATAAAATTTGGGATCATTTTTCTAGGAAATTATTTGAGGTGTTTCAGGGTCTTTGGGTAGGAATTCACTTGGTGTCCTACTATGTGGGAAACCATACGAAATGAATTTTTTCAGGTGAGATACAATCCACATGGTTAGTGCATTATTTTCTAATCTATGTAGCCTAAATATAAAATAAGAATTAATTTTATAGAAAATGACTCTAAAACCTAATTTTTTTATAAAAAGACACAACTTTTTCCTAAAAACCGGGATATTAGTTTTTAAGGTTCCTCTAAGATACTTTCCAAGATATTCAATATAAAAACCCTAATTTACATGTTTTATTAGGTTTTTATCATTTAAATCAAATTTAATTACTCTATTATTCATTCCCATATTGGATTATCTTATTTCCTCTCGATCAGAACCATATGTCAGAGTTTTTATAACTGAATCTATGGGATCAAATTATTTAACACCAGATTATATTGGGATTTCAAAGGGGAATTGAAGGATGGTATAGAATCTAGGATGTATTCTAAATGATCCCTATGATGAAAAAATTTGAGCTAGGTGGTTTTTCCATCCTTCCACTTTTCTTATAAATGGAAAGATGAAATTCCTATGAATGATTTATATATTCTTTTAATGAAAATTATTTCTCCAAAAAACCGATAAAACCCTATTGTAATTTCCCTTAGTTGTTCTCATTCCTTGTTTTGAGATGTGGGTGGCACCACATGGGATTTTAAAATTAATTTTTTAAAATGAATTTTTTTCTATCAAAGATATTTTTTTGGGTTTTCTTGAAAAATTATAGGTTTTGTGTGTTCTTATGAGATGGAAAATTGGATCCTAGATTTAAATCACAATGAAAACCAAACAACTTTGGTAGGTCCAAGTTTTGTACTCGTGAGTGTGTTTGTATTTGTGGATATGTGAAATTGACATGCCAAGACATTTTAAATAAACTAATTATAAATGGATCATGGACATAAGTCATCAATATCATAGGAACATATTTAGAGGTATAGGTTATGAAAAAGTGTGTGAGTGGATTCATTGAATTGATATTATAATATGGTTGGATAAACTATTTTAGATTCTTTTAAAATAAAAGTTTAATTTTAGAAAAATATTTTTGAACACCTAATTTATGGTTTTGAAATACTTTAGCAAAAAAATTATCCCTTTATATTTTAATAAAAATATTTATGTTTCCTTTTATATTCCTACATATATTTTATAAAACATTTAGCTAACGTGATTCAAGTATTAGTGGTATTTGGGAAATTCTCTTGGTCTTTCCTATTAGTTCATTGTACTAACACCTCAATATGAATCATAGTGCATACAAAGACATTTTAATCAATTATATATGATAGGAATTAGTTTCATACTTCACTAGTCGAGCATATTTAAAGTAGATTTTGTGGATTTTTGTAGATAGGTTATGGATTCATGTTAATGTTTTGGAGTTTAAAGTGGTTACACCTTGGTTCATATGCTAATTTCTACAATTTAGTATTATTTTTTTTTCTGGTTCTTTTGTTTCCATTATTACTATCATATTCCCTTTTTTATTATTTTAGTTATTTGATATTATCTCATGAAACATTTTATAGTCATGTATTTCATTGTTTTTATGTTTTTCATAATGTTGGTTCCTATGTATGGTTGTGTTTAGGTGTTTAAAGGTAAACCCTCTCCTTAATATTCTAGTGTTATTCCCTAAATATTTTATTCCAACTATTTTTGTATAGGGAATTCCATATTAATTCTAAAGAACCTCCAATCTGGCCCAATCAATTTGGTTGCGCAGGGATGTTACTACTGCGTTGATGTTCAAAAATTATAATAGCTAATAAAGGATTTTTTATTAATATTTAATGGTGATATTTCATTGAAAATATAATAATGAATTTATAACGATGATTTGTGTTAATATTTCTCATTAAAAAGAAAATAAAATGGAAATATTGGAAAAATAAAGGTACAAAAATGGAAAAGAACCCTTACATGGGCATAATAACTTCTTAAGAAAATAATATAATGAGATCAAATAAGTAATAAAACAATTAAAATATATCATATAGATGATAAAACATTAGAACTAAAACAATTTTAATATATGAAAAAGAATTATAATTATACTATAACAAAAATATTGAAATTGAAAAGGAAATAGGAGGATTAGAAATCCTTACCTTGAAAGGTAGCTTCTAAAATCATGATATAAGAACCTTATATCCTTTTAAACTCTATAGAGATACCGTTGAGATGCAAAATGATAGGAACTTTTTGATAAAATTATTTGGATTAAATATTAATGGGATAATGGTTTGGTATTTATAGGAAACGAGGGAAGACAATTTATTAATTTCTGAACACAGGACATGTAATTATTGGTTGTGGAAAATTTAAAACCATTATCTTACCTATGGTTTTGGATAAGGTGTTTTGGTATTTAAGGCATGGTTTTTTGAAATATTTTAGTTTTTGAACTAAAATATGTTATTTCACACTAATTTTTATGTGGTAATATAAAATTTAGGAAAAATATTATTTTGAAAACCAGAATTCTATTTTAGAATTTAAAAAATTAAAAAATACCATTTATCTATTAATTTTATTTAAAGGACAATTTGTGTAATTATATTAATATCCACTACTCAATAGAAATTATTATTAACTATTAATTAAATTATTATATTTTTTTTGATTTTATTATGCAATAGTATTTTTAATAGTAATAATATTATTATAATGGTCAGATTTCTGATAGTCAGATTCCAATGGTCATATTTTTCCAATAGTCAGATTTTCAATTATATATACACTTCATCTTAACAATTAAAATCATACATATAATTATTCTAGTTCTTATAAATTTTTTATTAAGCTTCATTCTATTTCCATTATAATAAATTTACCTCATATTATTGTCATTATTTTTTGAGTATGATCCACTGGAGTATAATATTATTGTGTTGTTGTATATTTTTACATGTTTTATGGTACTATTTTTATCTTTTATTATCACTTTAATTCCCTAATTTTATATAGTTTTATAATTTGTAAAACCATTTTGATTAAATAATATAATTACAATGTGTTTGTGATTGAATTTTTTGTTTATTATAGTAGAATCTCATATATTATAATATGAATTTAAAGTTCAATACATTCAATTAAAACTGGAAATAGAGTGACCACTATTTCAATTTCAAAAGACTTTAAAACTTAATACTTATAATCCTCTAGATACTTAACCCCTTATTACACTAGCATAAGATCAAAGAGTAATCTATGAAATTATGGTACTTTCTTGTGGTGGTTCTAAAAACATTGATATGGTAGTGATCTCTAATTTCTTGAACTTATACCATAAATGATTCTCCTCTAACCTTTGTTGTTTATGTTCTTCTATGGCATGGTCATGGGAGAAACCTAGTGATGTGACTACCTTTACATGCTCTTGTAAATTTAAATCACAAGGGATGTTTTGACTGGCTAAAACCATAGTTCCTACCTGATATGGTAATTAACCCTTGTCATTACCTTTAATATACACTAATCCAAAGAGTCACTTTATAACGACAACATTTATAATTTCATTATACCTAACTATTCTAACCACCATTGGTGATAATTCCATATGGTTATAATGTAAATATTTAATTCTTATAAATTCAATCCCCTAAGTAATAATTATTATATTTAATGTTTTGATTATGTGTCATTTATTATTCATTATTTTCACTAATCTTATTAAAACATTTATGTCTATCAAATAATATGATCCAAGATACATATAAATTTTAGTTGTATTAGTTTTCATTTTCTGTAATTCATTATTCACTATATTGGATTTAGAAAAATTATAACTTTGATTTATAATGAAATATTATGAAAGAAACTATATTTATTACTTACAATTATTTTCTTGAGTTTTATATTCAATACCATTTTATAAATTACAGCATTAATTTTTCCCCCATTGAAATTAGATCATGGTATTTTTAATATATTTTGTACTTGAGATATAATTTCAAATGAACATTATCATTATATTAGGTAATACTAGATAACCCTTGTTTTATTTTATGATTTATATATAGTGATATTTTCATCTCTCACAAATATTTTCCAAAAATACTATAATAATTAGATATAGTAAAAACCTTTCATAGCATCATTTTCAGGATATTTTTTTCAACTAAATTTTAATACCAAAATGGTTATCATAATAATAAATAAACATATTAAAATGAAAATTAATTTTTAAGTGTATTATCCTTTGACACCATTACCCCATCATAATATATATTTTTCTATAATGGTTCAAACTATAACTCTTTTAGTTCATCCTATTCTTATTTTTTACCAAAATAATATTAATAACATAATCTCCTTAAATAACTAAGCTCAAATTTACCATGATATTTCTCACTATGTTCTATTCCCAAAAACAATGGAATCATATTCTCCCAAAATAAAAATAATCAATACGCCCAAACAATATATATTCACAAATATGTTAATATATAACTTAATCATATATACTCTAAAAGGGTTATAGCAATTTTCAAAAAATATCCTTAATTTGTGTGTCACTATATTACATTACATTCCATAAGGTTTTCTATAGTTCTCATATTATATTCCCAAAATAAATTAACACATTTCCCCAATTAACCATAATTATCTCAACATCAAATCACATACCAACTCAAAATTTTGTATATACCTCAATCATATATTCATCATAAAATCTAATTAAATATCATAAAATAACATTAATTACTATACTCACATAAGACCCCAAAATGGTATATATTCTATTGAAAATATGATCAAACTTAATATTATCAACCCATGATAGTATTGAAAACTATTAAACTATCCTCATCATTTGATCACACCTTATGCTCTATGGTATTCTAATTGATTATTTTTTCTATTTAAATTTGAAGGTTTTCTCCATTTGAAGAGATCTTACATTATTACACCATGATAAGTTGAAATAGTTTATTCTATATGGTAAAGGTTATCTGTAATAACTTTAGTTAGATAACCAAATATATTCAGAATTTAATATACTCCAACACCATAATAATCAATTTAACTAGGAGTTCAATCTCTTCACTGATTACAGTTGATGACACGATCTCCAATAGATGTTTTTTCTAGAAAATATACAATGTTTGATTATCCCAAAAATATAACTATGAATTATAAATCATAGTATATAATTATAATCCAATTATTTTAAACGGATTATTGTAATATATTAATATTTACATAATATTTTAAGTATTATTCATAATGTTATGTTCACAAAATATGTTTTCTAAATCAATTTTTTATGGTTTGTACTAAATTTTCTTCAATATCTATTGTAACACACCACAATACAGTAAATCATAGCTAGTATTTATTTTATTACAATGGTATAGAATATATATAACATAACACACAAGATCCATCAGTCTCAAAGTCTCATGAACTAGATACATAAATAAACATTATGTTATTGAAAACATAAGATATATCATTTTAATAAATAATAAAATTTTATTATTTGTCCTTGAATTTACAAAAATCACACATACAAATATTCATGTTTTCCTTGGTAAAATTGTAATAAACATAAATGTGAGATTTTATATGCTCTATAAGGGGTTGTATAAAATAGATTCTTTCCTAGAATAAGTATGGAATTAGTAATATAAAAGTAATAATTGAATAGAATAATTCGATAAAAATCTAACTAGTAAAATAATATATCATCAAAACTAAATAAAAACATTGATAAAAGCAACTAATCATATTATGATGAAATTGATAATTCCAGACATCATAACCATACCATAAAGTCTTCATACAATGATATGATACATAAAATGCTATGAAATACAACAAATAACCAATATAGTTTGTCTCATGGTAAATACTGATATATCATTAAAATATATAATTTTGATCCCCACCCATTATATAATAAGTCCAACACATCTATCCTATGATGTGAATGGATAAACAATACATATGACAGTGTTCCATAAGGAACTACATACTTAATCATGGATAATTAATAAATATCTATCTATTAGAAATAATAGATTTATAGAATATTAATATTTTACCATTTAGTTGAACATATTTTCTATCTAGATGAATATTCACAAATCATTACATAAACTAGAGGAATTTATAATTCAATAAAGAATAACCTTATTAATGGAAGTACAATGAAATAGGTATATATGGTACTTTCATGGAAGATTAATATCAAAAGGGAATAATTATTATGTTTAATAACTTTAAATTGTATGAAAATGAAGTAATGATATATTTTAATCCATCATTATGTTTTTTAAAGATAATGTGAATCATCCAAATCATTTATACCGGGAGTGTAAAAAATGGTGTGTAGCTAGTTTCACTTTTTATGCATCAATTAATGATTTAATTAACATCAAAACAATTTTATTCAATGATATCAACCATAGTTTCATCTATTCCAGAGCCTGATTTCACATGTTTGTATGTAGAGAGGGATGTTTATTCTAAGAAATCACGAACTTTAGAACAAAAGTTTATGATGTTTCACAATAATAGGAACGTTCAAGAATTATAAATTATTATAAATGTAATATAATGAAATTTAATAGTGACATATCCTTGATAATATAATAAATAATATTAATAATGAATAATAATAGAATTTCTCATTGAAAAGAAAAGGAAATAGATGGATTGAAAAAATTAAGGTCGAGAAGAGGCTTGGAACACTTACTTTGGAATAATAACATGTTATTAAAAGGTTATAATGATGGGAAATAATTAATACATCATTCAAAATATATCAAATTTATGATAATACCATTTAATTACAAACATGTAAGTATATGAAAAATAATTTAAATGATATCATAACAAAAGGATTGTAATTGAAAATAAAAGATGGGGATTTGAAACCCATGACTTGAAAGGTAGATTGTTAAAGAATGAGATGATAAATTTAAAACATGGGAAACATCATCAAGAAACTGTTGAGAGAGATGATGAATTTAAATTAATGGTAAAATTATTTAGAGGGATGAGTAATGGTTTAATGGGTTGGTATTTTTAGAAATCAATAGATTAGCATTAATTAATTTCTAAACATTGATCTTGGAAATATAGGTTGTGTAAAATGTAAAATAATTATATTAACCATGGTTTTAGATAATGGGTTTTGATATTTAAGGCATGTTTAAAGAAATATTTGTGTTATAGAACCCAACTACTTTATTTTATAATTCTTCTTCCATGGGAATAAAATATTTATAAAAAATATTATTTAAAAAAAATTAATTTATTTTTAAACTTTGGAATGTTATTTATATTTTTTTAAAAGTTATTTTAATTCATAATAATTAATTATAATAATAAAATAATTTAAATTTGGTATTATAATTACTCATATTAATTTTTACATCATTTATGCATCATATGTATTCCATATTACCAATCTTGTATGCTTACCCGATTTCAATACTTAGTGAAATATTTTACTATTTCGGAAAATTATGAAAAATTCACCATTTGATAATATTAATGTGATTAATTGCAATTAAAATACCTTTTTTTGAAAATAATTTTATATATATTAGAATTTTATGTTTTATCTATAAATCTTGTTGTATTTGAAAACCACGCGATCAACACAAAAAAAATAAAAAAACCTTTTATTTTCTATTATTTTTATTATAAGGCCTAAAAATATTTTAAAATTAATGTTAATTACTAAAAATTTACTCTCATTAATTATTAATGAAATTATTTATAAATTTTTTTATGAATTTTTTTATCTACTAGTATGTAAAATATTAATATTACTATTGAAACACTTAGATTTGTAATATTCAGATTCCAACATCATGATTTTTCAAATGGTTTTATTTCAACTGTCATATTTCCAATTATATATATACTTCATTATAATAACTAAAATAATTCATATAATTCCCATAGTTCTTATATTTTGTCAATTTTATTTCATGTTGTTTTATTCAAAAGTAATGCAACTCATATCTTTGTCATTCTTTTTTTGTAAGATCCACTAGAGTACAAGAATAATATTTCACACCATATTTTTACATGTATTATGGTATTGGTTTTTAATTTTATTATCAAATTAATTACATAAATATTTTCTTTTATTGTAATGTGAATTAATATTATGATGAATTAATAGAATGAAAATCTTTTTTGATTGATGTTTTTATTTATTATAGTAGAATATTGAGTATTTCAATGTGCATTTGAAGTGTGTTACATTAATAAAAAGTGTAACAATGTAATACTATTTAGTTTAAAAATGAATTTACACCTTAATATTTCTTATCCTATTGATACATATCCCCTTAATATACTCACACAATCTCTTAGTTTGAGATGTGCATGGGTGGTACTATCATGGCATGGTTCATCCTACTTTGATATGATATTGAACTTAATTTTCTTAAACTATTCTCATAAACAATTCTTATCCATCCTCAGTTATTGAACTTATTATTAGTCTTGGTCATGGGAGAATACCAGTGATGCTACCCCATTTCCATGTTCTAATAAACTAACATCATAACAGTTGTTCCTACTATTCAAAGATACAGTTCATCCAATCCATGAAAATTATCCATTTTCATTAACCTGAATATAAAATAATCATAATAATCACTTGATCAAGGTTGAATTACTAATGTTCATAACAACTAAGGATCATAATTATCATCCTTCATAATTTCCAATGGTCATAATAAAAAACAATCATGATTCTCATTTGTCATAATAGAAATATTTAATTTCTATTAAATCAATCTGCCGAATAATAATTTTAATTTTTAATATGTAGATTATGTGTCTTTTATTTTTATTCCTTTTTTTCTTTTTTTTATTATAAATGAGATTATTATTAAATAATATTATCCTAGAGACATATATATTGTTGTATTGCTATTTTTAATTCTCCATTTTCAATTATTTTATATAGATTACTTTGAAAGTTTTTTCCTTTGATTTGTAATGAAATACTATGTTATAAATTATATTAGTTATATAATTGAATTTTATCAAGTGTTACAGTTCTCCCATAAGTTTGGTTCTACACCCAATTGATTGGTTCCACCCACATCCATTATTTTAAATACAAGGAGTTCTAAGTTCTCCAACATTATTAGTGAGGGGTGATGAGGAATTATTAAAAAGAGTTGGTTGAGTGACATTATCACCTTATGGTCTATGGTTGTTTACCTCCCTTTTTTCATAGTGCTTCTCTTTATTTTATAAAGGATGGATGTTTCTAATAAGTTAATTAATAGAACCATTATATTGATTACTCTTATTAAATTTAGTATTATAGACTTCATGGTTTTATCAAGGAGTTCTTGATTTGTAGGAATAATTGGTTGGTCTAGAGTTGAAGAAATCTATTTCCATTAGGTTTGTAATTTTATAAACATGGTGATGATTAATTAACTGAACCCCATTTTAATTTATATATATCCACTAGTGTGTGAATTTTTTTCTCAAATCCATGACCGAACTACTCTACCATTTTTTTAGTTTTACATTTTTTTTCAGGTAATAGTTTATCCAAGGATGTTAAATCAACTATTGGGTGGAAAAACCATTTATTACTAATCCCTAGGGCCCATGGACCCTATGCTGTATTGACTAGATATGTATGAAAGGTAAATATTCTAGCTCTATGGTTCAGATATAAACTCTAGTGCAACATTTACTGATCTATGGTTGTGTTATTTATAACACCACCTATATGGAGGAATTTGAAGTGAGCATTGAGAGTTGAGAATTCTTTCAGAAGATGTAGCATGAAAATTGGGATAATACAATATTTCATCGATGGATTGAATATTATTTTCATGTATTCTACTCCATGTAAAATATAAAATTGAGTTTATAAATTTCCCAATCGGTGGCAGTGGACCAATAGAGAAACATTTTAGTTGGGGTGAAGGAGAATTAAGAGTTGATAGATATGGATGATGCTTTGATTTTATCTCCTTAATCACCACCTTTGGTTAGTTCATTTTAAGAAAAGTATGTTTACATTTATATATATGAAATGATGTTAATGATTTATGGATATATTGAGTTGTAATAGAGGTTATTTGGAGCGAATGCCAGTATCTTGTCCCATCTAAGAGATGGAACGGAGCGCGCTAGAGAACCCGCCCTCGGGCGAACAATGGAGAAACCCTAATTTCGATCAAATCGGGCATAGAGACTCTCGATCCTTCGCTGATGTCATCGCAGGTCGAATCCTCAGAGAAGAATCAAAGGCCCCTGACCGTGTTGAACCAAAGAAATTCCGTCATCATGGGATATCGACGATTTCTTTCTCAGATGAGGAGGTAAATATTATTTCGTTGGATCTGTGCTTTGTCTTGGTTGGAATGTTTTGCAACCATAGACCCTCCTTAGTTTTTCTTCGGAGAACCCTTGAGAACATAGGTTTTGAAAACTTTCATGTTGGTATTCTGAACTCATTACATGTTCTTTTGCGCTTTTCCTCTGAAAAAGAATATTACCGACTTTGGGCGAGGGGTTCTTGGAGCTTCGGATTCTGTAATATGAAGGTCATGAAATGGACACCTAACTTCTGTTTTGACTTCGAACCACCTACTGTCCCCATTTGGTTGGGCTTCCCAGGACTCCCACTTCATTTTTTCAAGCAGAAAGCACTCTTATCTATTTCTAGTTTATTTGGTCACCGAATTAAACTTGATTTTGTCACGCATAACATGTCTCGACCATCAGTGGCTCGAGTGTGTACTGAAGTTTACATCTCTCATTCGCTGCCTTCTAGATTTTGGTTGCAAAATGGCTCAAATGGTTTTGTCCAGGAAGTTGTTTTTGAAAATGTTCCTGTTTTTTGTAAAAAGTGATCTAGAATTGGACGTCATCATGCTGAGTGTGAGGAGAAAAATTGGATACCACCTCGCCTCCCCAAATGAAAATCAGTTTGGATAGAGAAGGATAAACCCTAAACCACCCAACCATTAACTATATTTGGTAACAATGGCACCCAAAATCCTTATGATGCCTCCATCTCCCTACCAGTTATGCATAAGGATGAGGTCAAAAGTTCTGAAATTCCTACTGCAAAGACCAATATCAATGAACAAGTAGGAGATGAAGAGGGTCAATCTGATTCAGATGAATCCATTCATGATGAACATGATAAATCTTGTCAGCTAGAGGAAGAGTTTTTGAAATCAAGGTCTAAAAAAGGAAAGAAACTGATGGTTGACTCAGATAGTTTTGTCACTCCGAACTATAGACAAGAAAAAAAAGGTAAGGACCACTCCAAAACTGAGAGAAAAATTATCACAAGATCCCTGGCTTCCCAAGTCAAGGATGAAAACTTCATCCCTCCACAACCTATTCCATCTGAAATGGTGTCTGAGTCTGAAGCAACAGATTCTGAATCCTCCTATAGTGAGGATGATGAGAATGACCCTGCTTTTAGAGATTCTTATGTAATAGAAGAAAATTTGGACTTCCCAAAAAATCTAGACTCATGGATAGATGATAATGATAGAATTGATTTTAGAAAATACAAAGATGGTGATATGAGCGCTGACACTTATCTGGAACTCCGGAAAAGAATGATCATCTTTGTTGTTGAGGAATTCAAGAAGAATCCAAATTTTGACTTCAAAGGGATTCAATGACAATGATCTCTTTTATGCTTTTGAATACTAAGAATCCTTTTTGTTTGATCTGGGATTCTATTTGCTGGAATGTGACTGAGATTACATGCACTTTCATCCTGGACCTGAATGTTGAGGATTTTTTGATGAATTTGAGTCTGTGTCTCATATCTCAGTCTCATCCTTATTTGCCCATTTTTAAATCTTTCCTTTGGATGAAATGGTTTAGAACATAACATGCCCAGCTATTTTCTCTCTCTTTTGGATCTGGATCAGATCTGTTCAGTGGATTTCTAAATGGGTTTTTCTTTGAAGGAACTTCTATGTCCGGTTTCAACTCTGCTTACTTCCATTCTTCTTCTATTCTTGTCTGCACACCTTTGATTGGCTTTCTTTTTGAGGCTGTTTGAAATCTATTTGCTGGAATCTTTAGGATGCAACTCTCTTGATGTTTCGACTTTGATTGGTGATGGATGTTTGAAGTATAGTTCGGGTTTCTACATTCAATCAGTCTCTCTGTTTAAATTGAGGTTTGGGGATCTCTTGTCCGAATGTGAATCTGTTTGAAAACTGTCTTCTCTATTCTTTAAGACTACAACTGGACTGATATAAATCTGCTTGTTTGGATTTTTATTGCTATGCTTTGAACCTCTACCTCTGGACTGGTTTGGAGGGGTATTGATGGAATATGAGGTTTTATATTTTAGCTTCACTCTGGTGTTTTTGAGTGGTCATTTCAATCTGCTTCATTGAGAAGCTTTAATCAGTCTGGTTCTCTTTTATGCTTGATGTGAAGAATTTGGATGGATGGATCACTGCTTCTATTGGATTCTGTTTGAATTGAATGACAGATTCATCTCCATTTTTCCTGCACTCTGGAAGTTAGGTTCTGATTCTCTTGGTTTTTGGCTTTGATTTTATATTTTATTGGCAGCTTGGGACATGTTTGATCTGCTATAATCTTATTCTAAAGTCTGAGTTTTAGGTTCTCTATGAATTCTAGAAAAAATTTCTTTTAGAGAGCATCATGATGTTTCTTTGTTGGAGAATCCTTCATTCTATTTGGCTGTTATTTTTTGCTGAATATTATGAGGTTTTCATTCTGGCTGGATCTTTCCATTTATGCACTTGATGTGCAGAACATGGATGGATGTATCTGGAAGTTTTCTGCACTCTTATGGCGGTTTGATACCACTACACTTTGAAGGATTTCATCTCGACAGATATGTATCTTTGTTTTTATTTATTTTTCATGATTTCCAATGTTCTCTATTTAAATCCCCACTAGTGTAAACACATTACACCTAGTTCTTGTACTACAACTTTTTGATTTTAAAAAATTCCCTTGATAACATGAACTGGGAATCTAGTTCATGTCATCACTTTTAAAAAAAATAGAGGTTATTTGGAGTATGATTTGTGTCCTATTTTCAAGGACCCAAATAATAGATGCTTAGATGTGAGTTATTATTTATTCCTAAAATGTTATAGAGTTAGAGACTCTAGTAGAACCCTTATCTAGTCCCTAGTTCTCTAAATATTCTCCACTTATGATGATTTTTTACCTCATCACTTTTAGTGAAGTATGATTATTATATTAATGGTTGGGGATACAATGTTTCAGTTTACTCATGTTTTAAAAATAAAACTGGACCAGATCATAGATACCTACATGTTCCATGATGACAATTATCCTTTCATAATATTCATTCATGAATGATAAAAAAATTTTGTACCAAAATCAGTATGGTTTGGTTACAGTTGTTGGTATCCTGAGGTGTTATTGAATAAATGATTTAGTTTTCCCTATAGAAATGAGAGGGATACCCTCAGGTATAAAAAGTAGATCCAACCCTCTTAAGTATGAGTTTTATTACCCTTTAGGTAGTACATGTTTCTTTATGTGTAATGTTTATAGATAATAAATTCACTTCCTATTTATATATATGAATGCATGAATGATTTGGTAGAATGACCTATGGTTTCACCTTTCATGGGATACATCCATTAACCTTAATTACAAGGGATATTTTTAATATTTTAATGTGTAATTATGAACAGTATTGAGGTTTTCATTAGAATATATGCTAAATAATTACTTATAATTGTCCCAAAGAGATTAATGAAAGGAAAAAAAATTAATTTTATTGGTTATATCTCAACAGTATCAACCATGTAGTATCCTCTCATGTTGTGTGTTCTAGATTCATGGAGTGTTGTTGAGCTCCATGAATTTGTGTTTAGGGCGGTTGATATAATTAGAGTGGTGCAGTGGTAGCGAGGTGCTTTGTGACTCTAAAAGAGGGAACTATTTATGGATGACGAAGGAAGAGAATAAGTATCTAATATTATAAAATTTAGATCCTATGTGGAGAGACGGTTCTCAAATTTGGTTAATAGTAATTTCCCTACACTCTTCATTTGTATGTGTGAGTTCTACGGTGGTGACAAATAATTTTTGGTCCTATGTGATCATAAATTCTCAAGATTATACCTAATGGGTTTTCCAAAATGTAGGGATAATTTCTACCATATTACTTATGGAATTTATATTTTCTAATGGTGTTCATATTAAATTTTCGGATGGATAACATCACTAGATACTATCCTATTATAGTGATACCCTAATTTGGTATACCCATAGTTCTATTTATGGATGTTTCTATAACATGGAAACTATTTCTATGTGGTGGAGGATGTTTTATTTGGAGGTTACAAATTTTGGTCGCTCAGGTAGGTGTTATCATGGGGTATGAGGATGACATAGTAATATAATATGAATTCTTAGAGATACCCACATTGATTTAGAGTGGAATGGGTAAACTAAATGTATATTGTGTGGTTTTAGTCAATTTAATGATTTTGGAGCTGTTCTAAATGTTATCATTAGTAGCTTTCATAAAATGGTGATGAAAGGTATCGATAAACATTTGTTTGTTGTATAGAAGCATTACAAACTTTATTTTCCCATTATAAAGGGATCCTTTCTATTATAAACTCATTTGTAATTCCCCATGATATAGAAGTCAATTTTTAATTATCTTCTTTATCCCCAACAATTCAATTTTTGGTTTCAGAACTGTCACTACTTGATGAAATTTATTTTATCAAAGAATTAAACTATAATAACATGTTATTTTTTCAATGGGATAGACATATTATCAATTTTTATACTCTAAAATAAGAATCTATATATTTATCATTATTTTATCTCATCATCTTCAATTTATTTTCATCTTTCAAAAAAATAGAAAATGTCTCATTGAATTTTTATCTCTTTGTAGTAATATTTTTATAAACATATATCAACATAATATTTTATTCTATAATATTAACCTTGATATTTTTAATCTTGTACTTTCCTCAAATTTCTTCTCATTTTTATAAATTTTCACTTTTTTCAGCGGGTTTATTATATTCATGAGAATGTTATTTTTTTAAATACATGATATAAGATCATATTTTTGTACATATTTAATGCATCACTCTTCTTATTTTTCATCCCTAATAAGGGATAACTTATGACTTTAAACATAATATATAAAGGTAATGTGTTTTTAAGGGGTTCCACAATCTTATGAATCAAAAATTTGATATGAATATACATCTTCTTCTTCATTTGACAATAGATTATTTTTAATCCTTCAAGAATACACCATTTTCTTGAGATCTCCCATTATATTTTTTCTATATTTCCTTTTATAGATGTGTTATTCATCCTAATTTCAATTAGGTTCATTTAACTTTAGAAATTAAATTAAAAAATATGAAACTTTTCCATAATTAGGGAAATTTAGATGAAGAATGCATTTGTATTTACATTTTCCTCTTTTAATATTTTTTGAAATAATAGATGTGATTTTTATAATATTTTTTTTCATCCCCCATTATCTCCAAAATATAAAATTGAATAATTATTTTTTTTGATCTTTGGATATTTCATGGCTTTAAACTACATCTATCCTTTGTATTTTTTATTGAACCTAATATCTTTCCTCATATCATATTTGGGGAATTTGTTATAGAACATATGAAGTGATAAGTCTTCCTTTTCATTGACTATAAATATATTTGGATCAAGATTATCTCTCATTATTTTTTTACTATGATTGAATATTTCAAAATTTATCCCAATACCATCATATAAATATCTATCTCATTTAATATTATTAAATATTCATCCTTAATATCATCATTAAATGTTTTAATATTGTTAATTTTTTATATCCATATCTATAGTGTTGAATCTTTAACATCAAAATTTAAACGATAAATATTTTCAAGCTTATCCCACATCTCCTTGGATACCTTTACTCTCATACCCTTTGTATATAATCTATAAAAAATTAATGATAGAATAATATTTCTAGATTTTCCATCAACTTTAACAATTCTCCTATTATCAAACATCCTGGGGAATCTCTAGAAAGTCATATAAAACCCATGGTTATAGCATAACTCACATTTAGGAATTGTAAAAGAAGATATATGAGAGACATATTCTTCCATCCACGAAATATATTACCATAAAATTAGTAACACATAAAATATTTACTAAATTTAGGTTTTTCATCTTCAACATTATTCAAGGATGGATCTTTCATCAGGAACCTGGTTTTCTCTGATACCGATTAATTGGAATAGGTGCATGGGTGTATCACATAGAAAAGATAATATTTGATAGTAAAACATTAATACTTTTTAAAGTCTCAAGATTATTTTTTCTTAATTTATCACCTTTTATTATATGTAATCATATATAAGAATAGTAAATAACATGATGATTTTTACAAGTTCGGGTCCTAATGTGGATACTTAATCCTCACTCGATTTATTTAAAGTACCATGTATATATTTATACAAGTGAACATGATTGATTACAAAAAATAATTTCTCTATGAAATCATGATATCCTATAAATAGAGTAGACATATATCTTTTGAAAGTATATTTAGGTCTCCCAATAGACTATTTATATTGACTCCCTCTAGTGCATGCAGTTTTATGAAAATCCCAATCTGTCTCTAGACTAGTTCTTTAGACTATTTCACCCCTATAAATATATATTCCCCCAAAACCCCATAAATATGTATTTTAATAATTTTTTTTCATATAATCATTTTTGATATGTTCCTCCAAACATTATATTCATCTATAATTTCACAATTCTTTTACTTCTAAGATGTATGAATATCTTATGATAGGGGTTGTAATAACTTCTCCTATTTATCTATCCTAAACACAGTAAAAGAAGTGTCAAATTATTCTCTTATCAATAATATTTTATGATATGAGTAAATAATTAGAACAATTGTTTACATTTATCCTTAACACACTGTTTTCTCTCTCCTCGATCCAGTCAGGTTCTTTCTTTAATTCATAGAAATTATTCAGTAGAAGTGGTATGGGATAATCTTTTAACTTTATTATAATTTTATCTTACTTCATTTTTTTAGCGAATATTTGGGAAAATATTTCCTATATTTTAAATATAAAAATTTCCCGTTTAATTATGATAGTGATATTTTATCACTTTAAAACTGGTTGATAAAATCCTTCAAATCTAATTTGCATTCGAACCGGTCTTTATGACTCAAAATTTTGATACTCCACATGATATTTATAAATATAATTTTAAGATATTATCTATAAAATATTTGGGCCTTTTCTTTCCTACACATCTATAGGAAATCATGATATATCTTCTTTCATGTTCATAGAATCATCTGTTGTAGCTTAATGCAATCTTCAAAACACTTTTTTCATCACACACTATTGATTTTAATTATACTCACATTGTAATAACTTATCAAATAATATTAGTTAATTTGGAATGTATCTCATCTAATCTTCTTCATAGTGTGGAAAACGTCATTTTAAAAAACCAATGTAACACTCATCTTGAATAACTATACATTGAATAATTTTTATTTCTAATACTTTGAAGTATATATTTTTTATTTTCTAAATTTATTTCCACTTCTATAGTAACATAAATTTTCTTCAACAAAAAAATCCATACATATGATATAAAATATCTTCATAATCTCAATAAAATCAATGATTTTGTATCATTTTCTCCATCTTAAGACCCATACATATGACTTTATAACCATTATTCATTATGGATGTTTTTCCCTAAAAAACACTTCATTTTTGGAAAATGTATTTCTCATTTAATAAAAAACTAAGGCATCAATATGTGATCTAAATATATTATGAATTACATAAAATATTTGTCTTATCCACTTCATCTCTTACCCTATAAAATTTCATACACAAATATAAAATATATTATGTATGAAATTAACATACTTTCCATTCTTTCATTTCTGTACTATAAAATATTATTTTTTATCACCAACCTTTACCATTTCTGTTGATATATCTCAAAAAATATATTACATCACTCTACACGCATGACATAACTTTATTTATATTATAGAAAAATATATTATGTATCATGATCATAAATTGATTTCAATAACCTATAATTCGATAAAACATATAAAATGGTATCAAATCAACTAAAAAACCTCATTTAATTTCGAATGACTCTAAAACATCCCTAAATAATAGTATTCAGCTGATAGAATAGTATACATGTTTATTACTACGTGGATGGATTCTCCAAACTCTAATACCAATATATTCTCCTTCAAATACAGCTTCACACACTTTTCAATGGATAACATTACTAATGCTATTCAAAAATATTTTACTCAATGAATTCATCTTCTGTGAGCACATGAAATTAATTCATTACGCGCCATCTCATCAATAATTACACATATATAATGACTTATTGAATATGAACATACGATAATTCCAAGAAGGAGCCTCAATTTGATCTCTTTTTCCACTCATACATTATCACAAAAACTTACTCATCTTCATTGGGATATTATTGATCACACAAGGTTGTATATGTTGTCCTTTCACTTTATAGACATATTAACAAGAAATAAAATCAATTAATATCTTTAACTAGATCAAAATGGTATCCTAACAAGTTATTATTTTTTATTGAATTTTTTTACTTCAATATAGTTATATTATTATCCACATCATATGATAGTTTGGTATGAATAGTAATGACTTGTTCACACCATCAAACATTATATTGGGTTATTCATAGGGAAAATAATTTCACTGACTATATAATTTTTATTCACTTTTCCAGTCTTGATTATAAACATTTTCAAAAACTAAAATGGTAAAATTGAATAATTGAAAATAATATATAATAAATTAGATTAAAAATTAAAATAATGTTAAAAATTAATCCTATGATATATATCTTATGTAACCTTTAGTTCAACGATGGTTGATTTCTATTTTTTTTATTAAACAAATACCTAAAATTAACAAAATATCACTTCATTACCAATTAATATAAACCAAATTTAATAATCTTATATTTTATATAATTATAAAATTCTACTAATAAATAGAACACATTCCTAAAACCTAATGGTTTAGAAACATTTTACATCAATAAATATATTTATCTTTTTTACATAATAATATATATTTTACCACAAAAATTTCACAATTGAAACATTTCTTGATCTATCACTATATATGAAATTATATGAAAATATATAAAAAAAAGAGATGGTTGATTATACAATCCATTATGAAGAAGAAAAATGTAATATAAATAGAAGATACATTAAAGGACTTAATGTATGAAATAATATATTGAGTATTTCAGGACAATTAATATGACACTTGACAAAAGAGTGTAAAATCATAATGATTTGATCATAAACCACAAAAAAATTACATAAGAAAAGAAATATGTATGAAATAAGAATGTATCATATACATAATAGTAGGAAAACATAATTGTATGTTAAGGATAATTTCCAAAATCATCATAAAATCATATATATGGATAACTACCCATGCCATATACATAATAATCTAAAGAGATGTAAATATTTACCAAATTAATTAGATTTAAATACAATTTTAGGCCCACCTATAACAAAATGATATATCCTTACATATTTGGGATACATGAAAACGAAGGCAATCATAAATCCATCAAAATTAATATCATGATTAAGCTTTTAAAATAAAATGGGTTATATAACAAAAATTTTGGGGAATATCTAAAAAAATAATTTATAGAATGAAATTTAATGATACCATGAATGTATATCACCATGTACATAAAGGAAATATCATGTACCATATAATAAATTAGGTTAAAATAATATGGTATTTTCTTAGATAAAAAATCATTTTGGGGAAGATTAGAAATTGTGAAAAAAATTAAGAAGAAACACCTTTTTCACAATAATGTTTTTTTAAAATGATGAAAGTATGAATGCATTTTGAATGAGGTAATTATATTAGAAAATAATTTTTATAAATGAATATTATATTAAAATATCTTCTAATGTAAGATACATAAGGAAAATAGAATAATTATTTGATAAAAAGAGGCTAAATAAGAAACATAAAGGAATAGCTATAAAAATATTCCCTTTACACAAATATATGTAGGCAAAAATCAAGGTAAATAGACATGAAAAACCCATAGGAATAGAGTAAAGGATAGATAATTCACCCATTAAATGATATGTGACTTGAAAAACATGGATAATATAGAGAAATAATCAAATAAAAAATAGATAAATAAAAGTTTATATCATCTTATATCTTAACATGATTGAGTGTACTATATATCATTATATAATGAACACATATATATTAATAACATATACTAAAGAACTTCTTAATATTTATTACAATAAATATTAACAATTTATATTCATTAATTTCATATATATTAGTTATTAGGTGTTGAAGTTGATAATTAAATGTTTGTAGTTTATATTATTCCAATATTCTGTCGATATAGAAGTATCAATCATTATTAATTATTTATATGACCATCATTTACTAAATTTTAAATTTACTGTAATATTATTTTTAAATAATTTATAATTTCTCATTTTAATTTAGTGAATGTTATGGGAACAGTTCATGAAAAAATGGTAAATTATTTGTTCATTAATGATTACTTATTCAATTATAAAATAATGAACTAAATTTTAATATTACCATTACAGAATCATAAAAAATTTATTATTCTTATAAGTAGAATAAATTATTGTTAATTATATTTTTATAGTCATTCTATTAGATAATAATGAAAGTTGTATAACATTATTTATGTTTTTGGCTAAACCGGTCCAAATAAAACATGATATAATGAATAAATGATTAAGAATATGTTGTTATTTTATTAATGTATAATTTTTGAAAATTATTAATATTGTCGATTTTACTATACTAAAGAGATAAATAAAACTCAAGAATGAAGATAGAAAGATAAATTTATGTAATGATGACAAAATAATTACACACATTGATGAAATCACTTCTTCTCATAACAATACCCTTTTTAATGAAGGATTTTAGAATTTTTCTCATGAAAAAATGATTCTAAATGTGAGAAATACATTTAATGGAGGGAGTTTATATAGATAATTTAGATGAGTATTAAACATGTTTTTCACTTCTATTAGAAAGAAAATTAAACCATTTATAGATGAGACTATGTGTTGTATTCATAATTGTATCTTCCATAATGGTTCAAGACTTTCATTTTTAGTGGAAAGATGAAATAAATGTAAACAATAATGGTTTTTCATGATTCCCTTTGTTATTGGGAATTTAATTTTTTCAATATTTTGACACCATTTTCACCATATATGGTTTTTTATATTTTTTAAAGATGAATTTAATTATTAACCTTCCTTGATTTTCCACCAAAATATAAATTTACCCTATTAAAAATTTTGAAACATTAATTAAAATATATAAATTCCATTTTAATAAATTTAAATTCCATATTTGAGAAATTTAACTTTTAATTAAAAACATATATTATATTAAATTGTGTTTTTATAAAATAAAATAAATTCTTTAACTGTGAATTATTTAATATTTATTCCAAATAAATATTTTTTTTCTCTAATTGATGTTTATTAATTTTTTTCATATACAAATACATATTTTTTTGAAATTTTATTTTTTGAAACTTTTTTTTCATAATGATACATATAATAAATTATATTTATTTTTTTAAAAATAATTTATAAAGTTAAAAATTATATATTGATACGATCCTCACTTATATAGATATAACCCCTCAATATATCGTTTTGGAACATAAAAAATTAAATTATTGCATCACTTTATATGAATATTCATTAAATCTCATAATAAATCACAACCTAGAAATGATTTGTGTCTTTACATATTAGATACATATCCATATTTTTTTATAAACATTCTCTAACATATCCCATATAAAATCTTCTCATATTATACCCAGATAGATGCATCATACATAATAATATTATTCCCAACCTGGGGAATCAAAACATTAGAAAAGGGTGAGAAAATATTCTAAGTAATAGTAAAAATAAGAGATAAAAAATGAATATCATAAGTGAGGATAAAATGAACTTGTACATATGGGAACATAATCATATTATATGATTATAACATAATAAGTTCATTCCTAAAAACTAATTTATCATAAATCATGATTGTTGATATAAATCATTTAACATAACATAATACACGAGTGATATAAGTTTAGAAACAAGAGTTAATAATCTTAATTAATGAAAAAATAACATAAGATTGTTGCATAACGTAGAGTTATATAATAAATTTTTTTTATATCATAATAATAGAAAATAGTTTATTATGTCAAGTCTGACCACCAATACCATCATCACATAGCAGATAAAGTCCCATAGTGGATTCAGTTCTATCTCTAATCTTATAAACATAGTAGACAATGTCCCATTTTTTACTGGGTTTACAACCCAATCACATACATATCATATAATGATATATAAATATTTTATAAAACAATAAATTTCCATATAATTCCAATTATATCCTTTATATAATGAAAACAAACAAACATATGTGTGCCACATGATAATATTAAAAATTCCATCATAGCTTAATTAACTTGTGATAAATAAATGGGTATCATAATAATTTCACAAAAAAATGATCATAATAAATCCATGAAAATAAATTTAATTTTATTATTAGATAATATCTCTTATGGATCAAGGTAAACATTAAAGAATGTTTACATAGATGAAAAACTATTTATTTGAGAAATATAAAATTTCACTGAAAAAATAAGAATAAATGTAACACCACAATGTTTTAAAAATAAATTGAGATGAATGAAACAATATGTATCTACACAAATAAACATTATTTTAATTACATAGTAGTAAACTATCCGTTAAATATAATTTTGATGCTTCTACAATTTGAATTTCAAAAAACAGATATACATAGTTGCGATCAGTATGTTTTTTGGAGTCTAATAGGGTAATATTAATTTCTGGTTAATAGTAACCTACCCTTATAAATTATATTGTTACCCTAATGAATATTAATATAACCAAATTAATAGTTACATCACCAATTAATTTATTTCTAATAATTCATGAGTCCTTGATAAACTTTTCATGGAGTTATAAAATCATGTATCGTTTTAAAATTGTTATTTTCAGAGTAAATTATAATTTTACTTAAAAATTAATTTTCTCAAATTTAGAAAATTATTTTGATAAAATTGATTTAATTTTTTAATTATACACATAAAAAAATAGTTAGTGTGATTTTTTGGTATTTTTCTGAAATACATGATTTTTATGAATAGTGAAACACAATAATTTACCGTATATATTCATTATATGTTAAAAACACTATTCCTAGAATAATGGATGATGTAAGATCCCTTGGTAAGAACTAAAGTGATATATTTACTATTTTAGGTCACATGAATCAAGGCAATTCAATGTCTTGAGAAAAAAATATTAAACTAATGATTAAAGTAAGGGGAAACCCCTCTTCTCCTCCACTATAAATACCACCCTCACCCCCTCCTTTCCTCCCAGATATCTCAAGATTTTAGAATTATCTAAATTATGCACAACAATCTTACAAATACTCTTACCCACGTCCAAGACCTTTTGGTCTCACCAAAAGGGCAAAACCAAAGGCCTTAAGGAGGATCTCAAGAAGAAGAAGAAGAGATCAAGAGGTGAAAATCCTCTTTCATTTTCTTGTGTTTGTTTCAATTCTTTTCTTTTATTATAATCTCCTCACCTAACCTTATCAAATAGGCATGAAAACTCAAATATTATATATATTATTTATTTTTATCATGTTTATGGTAAAATTCATCATCATTATTCCTCTCTCTTCCTCTTATTCTAAAAAACCCCAGTTTGAGATGTGTCAATTTACCGACATCGGGGAAAATGTGCAAACCATTATGTTTAATTACCTAAAATATGGTTGTAAAACCATTTTAATGATTTAAATATATTTTAATGTGTATGAAATAACATCTCTTATGTTCAATAATTAATTTATATTCATAATATTAATGTTATATGATGATACAAGTTCATGATTATCGAAGAACCGCCAAAATGATCCTAACAAATATCACTAATGAATTATCTAAGGATTCATCATGAATACATATATCCAAAAATATTTGTGGAATTATTTGATATTATGGAAACATATTTACACCATTTAATTCCAATTCTGGTGTTTTTCTTCCATTGTACAATAAAATCCTTTACAAACTTATAATGGAAATCATGTAAAGCACACACCCAAAATAATGAAAATAACAAAAATATTATTAAAAAATGGGTAAAATGATATTATAAAATAAACATATAAGGTGTTACAAAAATGAAAAAGATTTATTGAAATATTAATAACACTCTTTTAACCTTTATACAGAAGGTTTAAACAAATTTGAAGTAAGACGAACTTGAGGTAAGGGAATTCTTAACCCAATTTTCATTCTTTGGGTTAACCTTCTACTTCATTAATTATGTACTACTGGGATTATTTATGTCATTAATTTAATTTATATTATGATTTATTATTTTTATTTATATTTTATACACATAATACATACATTATATTAATTATCACTTCAATTATATGAAATTTGTAAGGGAATTTCTATTAACTCTTTTAAAACTCTATTTTACAAAATTCAAAAGAAATGTTTTTATGAAATTATTCATGTTTTATGATTATGCTATGGTTCATGGTCATTTATTAAAATTAAGTGTGGGACTGATATCTACCTTCAATTCATTGGGTATGTTTAAGTTTTAGGTCTGCCGTATGGTTACACCAAGTGTAACTGTGATGATTACACCATAAGGTAGTCGTGAAGGTTACATCATAAGGTAGCAGTGTGGGTTACAAATCATAAGGTATCCATGAGGTTTAAAATATAATTAATTAATACCCTAATAGACTTTTATGGTTTTATATATTTTATTTAATGTTTTATGGAACTCTCATGTTTTAGAAAGTAGGTATATATGTGTGAGAAGTATGACTTTGTGAAAATGATTTCATTTGTTTATAAGTATTCATGGACTAGTGGTTTTTTTCCTTATTTTTATATCCCTTACTGAGATTTTTATTCTTATACAATTTTTTTTAAATGTTTTCCACAGGTTATTAGGATTTTTTCTAGAAAGTAGGAAGTCATGTTAAATTTTATGAAGAGTTGTCAAAGAAATCATGTTTTTTAATGTTTAAAATAAATGGATGCAGTTTTAATAGTAATCGCTTTGTATGATTTTGGGTTGATATGTATGAGTTATATCCTAAATTTATAAAAATATAAACCAAAAATATCTTTGGTAATGTAATGAAGTGAAATCTAGTTGAAATAGCTAGATTATGTAATGTTTAAGTCCTGTTACTTATAGTTGGTATCATAACACGATTTAAATAAATTTATGAGTTATTATTGTGATAATAGAATACCATAAATTATTTTAACCTTGTATTTATTTTGAAATTTAATATAATTTAAATATTACCATGTTGCTTCATCTAAGATCTATCTATTTAGAATGGTCTTCTGTAGAAGAAAGAGGGAAGATGAAGTTGGAAGGAACTGAGATGATGATATCTTTCTGAACCTGCAACCAGGAATGGTGGGACCTAGAAGTGAGAATTTTGTGATATTAAGGGATCAAATGATGTAGGAAATAAATGATGGTGTAATCCATGCATGAGAACAACCCAATCTACCATAAAGGACATGATTATAGTGGGACATTTTATAAGGAAACACCCTCCTGATTTCAGTGGATATTTTGACCAATTAGCAGCTGAAGGATGGATTAAATCACTTGAAAAGATATTAGATGTTATGAGATGTTTATATAATGAAAAGTTTAGTCTTTAAATTTATTTTTTTGAAGGTGAAACTAATCAGTGGTGGTCAATAGTCAATAGTATGAGGATAGATAATATTTTGAATGCCTAAAGTGGGATGAATATAAAAGTATTTTCCTTGAAAAATATTTTACTAAGGTTGTTTAGCTTAGGATGGAGAATAAATTACTTGAATTGAGGGAAAAATAGGAAGATTAAGTGGTCGTGTATGAAGAGAACTTCATCTGACTTGCACGGTATGATCCGAACATTATTCAGGATCATTATATAAAAATAAATCGCTTCTACTCCATATTGATGAAAAGATACCGAAGGGAATTATACTTTTGAGAATTAAAAAGTTATGAAAAACTTTTCTGATATGATGAGAGGGTAGAAATGTAGTTTTTTGATGATCACATGTACTTTGAAAACAAAAAGAAGAAGATTTCCAGTTGGTAAGAAATGGTTAATAATCAATCATTGAAATCTAATGGTATGAAATTTCAGTCTCCAATTTGTGAGAAGTGTAATAAAAACCCCATGGGGAATGTCTTACCAAAACCGATAAGTGTTTTTGATGTGTAATGTTTGGACATATGTCCTGATATTTTAATGAAAATGATCCTAAGAGTAATCCTAATAAGAAAGATATAATGTGTTTTAAATGTGGTGAGAAGTGTCATTATGAAAATGCCAACCTAAAGAAAGAATTGAGTGATAGAAAGCATCCAACCAATAATAAGAAAGGTATAGTGTGATCGTTTGTGACTATGCCATCAGATGTCGGGCTATCCAATTAAGTGGTATCAGATATTTTTTTTATTTACCCAGATTTTCATAAAGTCTTGTTTGATACGAGTTCTACACATTCCTTTATTTCTAAGAAATTTTCTGGTAAATTGGAAATATCTCCTCAACAAATGAGACTCGAACTTATTGTTTAGACACCAGGGGGAAATTTTACAGTAAAAAGGAATTTTAAGAATCTTCCTGTTGTTATCTGTGGAAAAAAATTGTCTAAAACCTTGATGTTTTTTCCTTAGTAGAGTTTGATGTGATTTTGGGTATGGACTGGCTTTCTATTTATCATGATAAGATTGGTAGTTGAGCTGAAGAAGTTATTTTCCAGAAATTGATTTAGTTTGTATACAAGAATGAAACCAAACAATTTATAAAATATCAGGATGTTGAGAAATTGTTGAAAGATGAAAGTGAAATTTATCTTGATCATATTTTCAAAAAAGGGAACTATTCAGATTAACGATGTGCTAGTGGTAAATGAATACCTTAATGTTTTTTTCCTAATGAGTTACCTAGTGTTATACTTGATCAGAAAGTTGAATTCATAATTGACTTAGTTCCTGATTCCAATCCAATTTCAAATCCCCCTTATCAAATGGATAAAATAGAACTTCTTGAGTTGAAAAATTAGTTGTATGAGTTTCTTAATAAAGGATCCATTCATCCTTTCCGTTCACCATGTGGACCTCCTATTTTGTTTGTTAAAAATAATGATGGTTCCATGAGACTTTGCATTGATTATAGATCATTGAATAACATTATTGTTAAGAATAAGTATCATTTTCCTCACATCAATGGATTTTTTGATCATCTCCAGGGAGCTCAGTTTTTTTCTAAGATTGACTTGAGATCCGGGTACCATCAGCAAAAGGTGAAGGAGGATGACATTCGAAAAGTATATTTTAATACTAGATATGATAATTATTAATTTTTTATTATGCTATCTGAGTTAACTAATGCACATATTTTAATCATGGGTCTTATAAATATAATATTTATGAGTTATTGGATATATTTATGGTTGTGTTTATTAATGAAATTATAGTATATTCTAGAAGTAAATAAGATTATGTAAAACACCTATAATTTGTCTTCCAAACCTTAAAAGATAATAAACTATATGGAAAATTCAAGAAGTGTGATTTTTTTTTGTAAAAAAATTCTTTCCTTGGTCACATTGTTTCTAAAGATGGAGACATTTGAACCTTATAAAATTATGGTTATTGAATAATGGCCAAGACCCACAAATATATCCAAGATTCATAGTTCTATTATTTTGGAAGGCTATTACCAGAGATTTTTTGAAAAATTTTCACAGTTATCTAGTCTAATGACTATGTTAACTCAAAAAGATTTAAATTCACCAGGACAAAAGAATGTGATGATTGTTTTTTCATATTGAAAAAAAGATAGATTAATGATATAGTTCTGACCCTAACTTCCAGAAATGCTGAGTTTATCATCTAAAGTGATGCTTCTTTAAAAGGACATGGTTTTGTACTATTATAGAAGGATCATGTAATTGCTTGTGCTTCAAGAAATTAAAACTCGTGAGTTAAATTATCCCACACATGATTTGTTATTAATAGTTGTCGTTTTCTCTTTAAAAATTTATATGCATCATTTATATAGATCCAAATTTGAAATATATACTATTCAAAAAACTCCTGAAGTATATATTCAATCAAAAGAAAATAAAAAATGAGGTAGAGGAGATGTCTTGAATTGATAAAGGATTTTGATTGCATGATCACTTACCATACTAGAAAAGAAAACAAAGTTGAAGATTCCATGAGTCGAAAACATCATGAATCCTTAACTATGTTACAGCTAGAACAAGAACCATTGATTTATGATTTAATTAATATTTTCTTGGAAGTTGTTGGTTAAGTAAATTCCTCAGTTTTGTTTCATGTTTCAGTGTAGGAATATTTTTCAGAAAGAAATAAGCCAGAACAAAAAGAAGATGTGGAGTTATAGAAAAAGGTATAATTGGTTAAAATGGGTAAGTTTACAGAATTTAATGTTGATAAATAATGTGCTCTAATATTTTTAAATATATTATGTTTTTCTTGTGATTCCCAACTGAAGAAAGGGTTGTTGTGCGAAGCTTATAGTTCTCTGTATTCAATTCTTCATGGAAGCACAAAGATGTACATAGAATTTACCATGAAATGTTTTATATGTTAACATGTCAATGTAGAATGGTAGTTACTAAAGGGCATGATTTATCCATTACTAGTTCTAGAGTCGAAATGAGAAAATATATCCATGGTCTTCTTTGTGGGACTACCAAATACTTCTCAAGGTAACAATTTAATCTATGTTATTGTTGATCGAATGACTAAATCTGCTCATTTACTTCATATTGGTGATACTATGTATCTAGATCATCTTTCTTGATTGTACCTCAAAGAGAATGTGAGGTAATATGGAGTTCCTATTTCCATTGTATCTGACCATGATCCTAGGTTCACTTCTACTTTTTGGAACAACCTTCAGAATTCAATGAGAATAGAACTAAATTTCTGTATAACTTCTCATCCTCAAACATATGGGTAGTCAGAATGGATGATTCAAACTTTGGAGGATATTCTTTGAGCTTGTTCAATGGATTAACAGGAAATCTTGGATCAAAAAATTAATTTAGTTGATTTTTATTATAATAATAGTTATAATTTTTGTATATAGATGGAAGATGTTGAGGTATTATATGGAAATAGTTGTGGAACTCCATCTTTTTGGGATGAAGTCAGGTAAAGGAAGTTGATGGAACCTTAATTAGTAGAGTAAGTGATAAGAATGTGAATATGATTTAACAACACATGAGGATAGCTCAGAGCAGGCAGAAAAGTTATACAGATAACAAGAGGAAAGAATTTTATTTTGAGTTAAGTGATCATGTGGTCCTTAGAATCTCACCATGAAAAATTGTTAGGCATTTTGGTAAGAAGGGAAAGATGAGTCCATGGATCATTGGACCTTATAAAATTATGGAGAAAGTTGGACCAGTTTCCTATCAAGTAGCTTTTCCTCTGAGTTTATCTTAGGTACACAATGTTTTTTAGGTTTCGATGGTGAGAAAGTATGTGCCATATATATCTCATTTTTGAGTCCAAAAGCATTTCTGTTGGAAAGAAAATTTCATATGAAGAGAAACATGTTCAGATTCTTGATTGAAGAGAACAAGTATTATAGAATAAGGTAATACAACAGGTAATGGATTTTTGGAGAAACCACATGGTTGAAGAAGTAAATTTGGAATCTGAATTTTCTATGAGGGAAACGTACCCTCACTTTTTTAATAAGTAAATAAAATTACAAGAACACAATTTTCAGAAGGTGGGGAAAATCTAACACCATAATGATTTAAAAATAAATTAAAACACATGAAAAATTGAGTCTATGCATAATGAGAATTTTTTTAGGATATTTTTGTAAAATAGCCATTAAATATAATTTTTCTGCTTCTACGATTTGAATTTCCAAAAACGGACATATACGAGTGTGATCAGTAAGTGTTTTAGAGTATAACAGGAGAAACATATATTTTAGTGAATATTAACCTACCCTTTTGAATAGTAATGTTAACCTTGTGAATATTAATATGAAAAAAATGAATAGTAACCTTGCCAATGAATGTATTTCTAATAATTTATGCGCCCTTTATTAATTCCTAAATGTGTTTTAAAATCATGTATAGTTTTAAAATTGTTATTTTTTGATTAAAATATAATTTTATTTAAAAATTAATTTTCTTATATTTAGAAAATTATTTTGATAAAATGGAGTTCATTTTTTAATTTTACACATTGAAAAATGGTTAGGGTGAATATTTGGGACTTTTCTAAAATACTCAAATTTTTTATGAATAGTGAAATACAATAATTTACCGTATATATAAGTTATATGTTAAATACACTATTTCTATCATCATGGTTTATATAATCCCCCTTGGGTAGAACTCAAATGATTTATTTAATATTTTGGGTCACATGAATCAAGACTATTCATAGTCTTGAGTAAAAATATTAAACTACTGATTAAAATAATGGGAAACCCTTCTTCTCATTTACAAAAAATACCACCATCACCCACATCTTCCTCTCAAATCACTGAAGCTATTATAATTATATAAATTCATCCCAAACCCATTCCCAAGGCACTTACCCACGTACAAGACCTTCTTGTTTAACCAAAAGTCCAAAACCAATGGCATTAAGGGGGATCTGAAGGAGAAGAGATCAATAGGTAAAAATCCTTTGTCATTTTCTTGTGTTTTCTTTTCAATTATGTTATTTTATTGTACTATACTCAAATCCCTTTATCCAATAAGAATGAAAGATCTTGTATAATATATAATATATATTTTTATCATTTTTATGTAAAAAACCATCATCATTCATCCCCTCCTTTTCCTCTTATTCTAAAAATAAAAACACTATTTGTGATGTGCCAATTTACCGACATCATGGATGACGTGCCTTCAATTTCCTTTACTTCCTTAAAATATTGTTGTAAAACCATTTTAATGGTTGAAAAATATTTTTATGTTTATTATATATCCTCTATTATGTTTTTTAATTAATTAACATTTATAATATTAATGGTATATGATGATATAAGTTCGTGATTATCTAATGATTCATCCTCATACCGTATAACCAAAATAATTTATGTAATCATTTAATATTCTGGAAACATATTAAAACCATTTCATTCCACTTCTGTAGTTTATCTTCCATTAAATAAGAAAATCCTTTATGAACTGACCATGGAAATCATGTAATGAATGCACCTGAAAAAACGAAAATAACAAAATATTATTAATAAATGGGTCAAATGATGTTATAAAATGATCATATAAGGTGTTATAAAAATGATTATTATTCTTTAAAATATTAATAAGTCCCTTTTATCCTTTATATAGAATGTGAAAAGAATCTTTAAGTAAGACAGACCTGAGGTAAGGGAATTCTTAACCAAATTTATATTCTTTGGGTTAACCAACTAATTCATCAATTACATGCTATTGAGATTATTTGTTTAGTTAATTTCATTTATATTATGATTTTAATGTGTATTTATAGTTTATACAGATAATCCTTTCATTATATTAATTCTCACTTCAATTATATTATATTTCAAAGGGACATTCACTTAAAAATACTCTTAAAATTCTATTTTACGATATTCAAAAGCAATGTTTCTAGGAAATTACTCATGTTTTCTAATTATGTTATAGTTCTTGTGCATTTTTATGATGAAATGTGGGACCTATATCTCTATCCAATGCATTGGGTATGTGTAAGTTAGTGGTCGGTCAAATAGTTACTCCAAGTGTAACTAAGATGGTTACACCATAAGGTAGTCATGAGGGTTACACTCTAAGGTATCCATGAGGGTTACAAATCATAAGTTATCCATGAGGGTTACAATATAAGTAAGTAATTTTCCAATATACCCTTATGGTTTTAGATATGTTCTTTAATGTTTTATGGAAATCTCATTGTTTCACAAAGTAAGTATATATGGTTGAGAAGTATTTATTTGTGAAAATAATTTCATATGTTTATAAGTATTCATGGGTTAGTGGTTTATTTATTTCATTTTATATCCCTTAATGGTATTTTTATGATAATACCATGTTTTTAATAGGTTATAAAGTTGTATATGTGATATAAGGAAATAAAGATAAATTTTATGAAGATTTTTAAATGAAATAATGTTGTTGTTTTTTGTTAAAAATTTTATATTTTGGAAGAAATGGATGTTGTTTTAATGGTACCCACATTGTATGCTTGTGGGTTGACATATATTAGTGATGTCCTAACTTTCTAAAACACTAAACTAAAAATATCATTGGGAATATAAATAAGTGAAATCTAGTTGAAATAGCTATATTATGTAAAGTTTAAGGCCGGATCCTTATAATAAATATCTTTCAGGTTTTTAATATATTTTATTTGTAAGGAAATAATTTATAAAACTTAGAGAATTAAAAATTTATTTGGAAAACCATGGAAGCATAGAAATTAATCTTTTTAATGAAAAATAATGGGGATGGTGGAAAAAATATATCATGTGGTAAGTGTTGAAAAGGTTTTCTATAATACATTTATAATGAAATCCCAAATAAATTTAAAATGATATATGTGGAAAAAATTAAAAGGAGATCATTACAATAATTTTTAAAATAAAGTAGAAGTCCACAAAATATTACCTTAAGAAATCATAGAAGTATATTTAAGGATAAACATTAGATAATAAAATGAATATGGACACAGAGGTGAAGGATTCTGAATTTAAAGGATGTGATAAGGTCAACTCCACTAAAAAGGAACCTTTTGGTTATATAGTGAACCAAATATTGGTGTAACAGTAATCAGAAATTATAAATCCAAAAATAAAAATATTATAATATTATTTTTTGGTTTTAGATATAAAGTACAAAAAATTTACCTAATTATGAATTTATACCTAGAAAATATCAATTTCAATGTGATAATGGAAAAGAAACTATTGACTCAAACTTCTGCTTCATCAGACGCATTCTAACTCCCTATATTACAAATTTCGGTTTATTATTAATTTTTATAATATAATTACTCATATTTATTTTATGTAATATAATCCATTTATAATTTTCACACCTAATTATTTTTTTGTGAAAATTAATATTTCAGTGTTAATTGTATTGTTCTTTCATGGATGAGTTGGTTTGGTGGTTATAGTCCTTGATCAATGATCATGGTTTCATTATCTCAAGAGTGTTAATGATTATTTATTATATTTTTTTAATATAGCTCCTAATCCTCATGATAACTTTATTTAACATATGTTTATTTTTTTGTATCAAATGCTTAAAAATATCATTTTCAATGATTATGGAATTTATAAAAGAGTTAAATTAATATGTGAATATAATTTTTCATATTAATACAATATAATTATGAAAATATATTAAGTTAATCATTATTAAATAATATTTCCTTTATTTATATTTTATTATTCATCATGATATAAACATTATTACATAATTCATGTAGGTGGTAAAATCTTCCCAAATGAGAACATGTTATAATCACTATATCAGTGAGAAAACATTATTATGTATCAATAATATTACATTAAAAATTCATAATTATTTTTATTTTTTATTAAAGTGATAAATAATAATTAATAATTAGTGTATAAATAAGAAAAATAAGAATGATTAAGATGATATAACTTACATTGAAGACCTGAATATTCTCTTAGAGAACCTCTTGGAAATTTGGGATTCGAGACTTCTTCCTCTGACCATAGGGTCCAAAACAAGAGAAATGGATATTTGGGATAGAATTTTATCTTTTATTCATGAGAAAACGAAGTAAAGGTTTTCCTTGACGTGAGTATAAGAGGATCCCTTTTATAGGTGAGAGGGGCTATTTTTTTATAAATACTTATTCGTTATTATAATTGGAATTTAATTTTCAAAGAAAGTGGATCCAAAGATGAAAAATATTGGAAATAGTATAATGGTAGGTTGTGAATTCTCTAAAAAATATTTAGAGATTATTTTTTGACATTTTAATCCATTATCTATTAATTTATCCCTTTACCCTTATTTTAACATTTATTGTGAGGACTATCTTTTAACTCGGTGACTTATTTTTATAGTTAAAAATATAATAGTCTATAATAAATAATTTTGTAATGATAACTCCAAATATGAAAAAGTATTCATTGATTCCAGTTACTAAAGGTTAGAAAATTAATTTTAATATAAATACAAAACCTACAATAATAACTATTTATCGAAAAATATATTTTTAAGCATAAAAATGAATTTATTCAAACTTTTTTATAAGTAATAATAATTAAATTATTAATAATTTATTTTAATATATATATATATAATAAATTATTTTTATTAAAATAAATATTTAATAAATATCATTCTAATGTATTAAAATGGAAAAAAATCAATATAAAAAAATTGAAAAATATACCTTTTAACATAAAACAATTTTATCTTTACTAATAAATAATTAATATAAATCTCGTGAAGGTTAATTAAATTATAGGTATAATACTTTTCAGTAAATTTCATAATTTAAATAAGTAAAATTTAAATTTTAAATAAAAAGATATAGTATATAATAAAATACATTTTTTAAAGAAATTTTTTTATTCATCAATAATCAAATTAGTATTACTTATAGTCACCTAATTAACTCTTGGATGTTATTGATTTATTTTACTAATAATTTCTTTAATTTAATGAATTTTATTGATATATTTCTTTAAAAGTAATATTTTATTTAGATTTAATGGTATTTTCCCATGTGGATTAATATAATTTAAATTAATGAAAAATTAATTTATTTTTCAAATTGAATTTTATTTTGTGTTTTAATATTATCCTGTAATAAATATTTTTTCACATTATTTCAGTGTATCATTCATCACAATCTATCAAACATAAAAGATTTATTTAAAGGGAAATACATACTAAAATATCGGGGGTGGTATATGCATAATATCCAAGGGTGGGATTAGAAATAGTGGTCATTGTAGGTGGTGATTCATCTATGATATATCTTGTAGTGATATCCATGAGCTTGAAATTAACTTGTATTCCATTCTTGTTGATATTTACATGTAATAGATTAGAAATTTTATAATCAAGGAAAATCCCTTGTGATGTTATGCCCTTCTCATGCTTTCAAAAATGATGTTCCTATGGTAGAAGATAACTACTTTATGAAATGGATTCTCCTTATATATATATGTTTAATAATATTAACTTTTCTATTTAAACTAACCATATCAATGGAAAAAATAAAATAATAAAAACTTTTGATTGCTTCATATGAGTTTCTAATACTCTTTAATTAACCATGTAATGAAATAAATTATTCCATAGATCACATTTCCCAATAGATATATAATGGTCACCTTATCCATTTACATTCCTCTATATAAACGTTTTTACATATGAAGAAATCATTCATAAAATTGATTAAAAGTATTCTAATTTTTTTACTCCTTCAAGGATTATACTTGGTAGTATGATTCTAAAAGGATATTATGAAGAATAATTCTTCAAGATTGGACCATTTTAATTTACATTTAAATTTGTACTCATATATTTTTTGTGATTATGTTTCATATATTTTTCATGAAATAATATTATTCATTTCATTTTAAGTTTTAATATTATACCATAATTAAATTATTAATTTTTCATTTTATTTCTATATTTCTTCTATAATATGTCATTAAACACATACAAATTTATAATGGAAAATTCATACTAAAATATATGGTGTTGTTAATTTTACTCGATAACCATAAAAAATCAGTTCTAACAATCACCTTGAAAATCATTGACAAATTTAAATTCAAAACTAAATATCTCTCAAATTTATAGTACCTTAATCCATATTAAATACCACTCTCATCAAAAATATCAAGAAATTCCCTCAACATTAAATACTATGAATTTTCCCACATTATGGTTATCTCAATAATAAATTGTTACTTATATAATTATATAATCCACTTTAATCAAAACATGTTGATCCCCTTAGAACATACCCCTCATAACTACTCACTCATTAGTGTCTGACAAAATCCTGATACCCTAATAGGTAAATTCAATGTACACCCACCAATAAAAATCTCGAGTCCCATTAGATAAATAAATAATAAACATTAAACATTTACCCCTTAATAAAATGAAGTTTTTTAATCAAATTACCATTACTAACACATTATTCATGATTATATGTGTGATTATTTAGAACTTACCATTCTCAAAGCCTTATGAGTCCTATTCAAACAATCAATTATAATATTAGATTTTTCAAGAACAAATAACAACAGAAATCATAAAAAATATGTGACCTACCATATTACTAATTAATTATATATTTATACCAAGGATATTTAATAATCTATTTTTAAAATATAAAAAACATGAATATTTTACTACCTAAAACAACTAAAGGTTATTTTAAAAAATTTGATTAAATCCAAATTTACTTGATCCAACTCCACCCCCATATATTTATTTTCAAAAATTATCACCCAAAATTTAAAAATATCTCATTTAAAATAATCATTTGTAATGATATACATTTTGAACAGGGATAAAACCTGAAGATGTTTGAATATTTTATATTAATGAACGGGTTGTTCTTAAAACCGAGGCTCAGAAAGTGATTTTGAATGTTGGGTCACATAAAAGTGATGTTTTGGACTTCGGTGAAGACCCGTTATGTTTTCCAGGTGTCTTGAAGAGTTTTGGGAGTGCTGGACCTGGAAAACATGGTTTTTGGAAAACTACAGAGGGCGCACAGTTTGTATGAAAACCATGAAGTCCACTGTAGGTAACTATTCCACCCTAATTGAGTCCATTAGAGACATTTTTCATGGTCTTTAAAGGGGTTTCAAAACCATTATCTTATCCCATGAAGGGTTCTCTAGTTGTCTAGTGGAGGATGCATGGTTAGTGAATAGTTTTCCAAACCATGAAGCTTAACTGTGCACGACACCCTGCTTTAGAATTTTAATTATTTTAAATTAAAAATAAAATAAAATAAAATAAATACCAAAACCAAAACCTCAAACCTCAACTCTCTTTGACCTTTAAAACACCTCCAAGGGATTTTCCCCTTTGATACGTGCCACTCCTCCCTATGGCCTCCTATCCTTCCATCGTTTTTGCCCAGATCTCCAATGGATCTTCGTTCAAATCTTCATGGTAAGATCTCTCCTCTCCTATCCTCCCTTCCTTGGCCAATTTTCAGCCTCACCTTTTCCCTATTTTGGTTTAACTAAACACCCTAGAGTTTGTGTTTCTTTTATTTCAGTTTTCATTCTATCTATGTTCGTGCAAATGGTCTCTTAGGTCCCTTTAATGCGGGTTCTGACAACCACTGCTGAAGGTGAGAAGGTTTTGCTTGTTTTGGTTGGTCACTGATATCTAAGGTGAAGGTTTTCTCTTATTTATTAGTTTATCAACTATTAAATTAGTTTCTTTATTGGTTTCAAGGTTCCCAGCATGATTTTTGTAGTGCGTTGGTCCATGCTTGTTGGTTTTGAGTCTCCATGTCAAGGGAGACTCTACTGTGTGTGCATAAGTAAGCAAATATATATATGTGGGTTCCCCCATTATGTGTATAATCATCCATGTAAGTGATTTTACATTTATGGGGCTATGTTTTCCTATATATATATAACCATGTGCAAGTGAGTGGAGATGGGTATATGAATATAATCATATATTTAAGGATCCCCTTGCACACACTCATGTCCATGAGTGTGTGTGGATAGGGGCTCGGTGTCCTTGCATGTATGTTAAAGTGTGTATGCTTAGTGGGGGATTAACAAAATTTATCAAGAAATCACGAAGAGACGAAGTGGATGGCTTGGTTCCACTTTGAGGTAGGGTCCCTTTCCTTTTCCTCTTTATTTAAGAAATCATTAAATATCTAATTGCTTGGGGTCATGAATTTTTATTTAATTCTTTCCTCATATGGTAGTCCATTTCTCAAATGATTCCTTGCTATAATTAATAAATTTCATAAGGGTGATAAATTATTTGGTTTCCAAGAAATAAATCTTTTTTTAATAAAACCCATCCAGTTTAAGTGCACTACTTTCAAGCTAATATGTATCAATAAACTTGCATACATGCTTGGCATATTACATTGGTCTTCCTTTATGCTTGCTGCTTTTGTTATGGGAAGTCAGATAACATGTTTTCCATTGAAATTTATTAAATGGTTAAACCTAAAATGAAATGGATTAGGTTGGTAAGAACATAAATTGGGTTAATATAGTAATCATGTTTTATGATAACGAACTTGACCCTTAAACCCATTTTCCATGTTTAGGAAAATCAGGTGAAATGACATTAAGTGGAATGACTTGCACCTAATGACATGAATGAGAGGGACATTACTCATGGGATGAATTGAATATGATCTCTATTTTAATGTTTTGATTGAAACACATGATATGGTTTAACTTCCCTTTAACTAAAATGCCTTAAATGAAATGGTTCAAGGGAAGGCATGACCTCACCCATGTCAGAATTTATTGTAAGGACAATGCATCATATGTATTCTTTCTTGAAATTATGTGATGTAAGAAGCTTTTTCTTACATTGTATATTATAAATCAATGTATTTAATATGATCATAATATCTATACGTGGGTGGTGGTATGCATGACCTGATCCATTCTCTTAAATGTGGGAAGTAGGCATTTTAGCCCCAAGCCATTTTGTTAAATGTGGGCAGTAGGAATTATAACTCTATTAATTTTTTTAAATGTGGGTGGTCGGAATTATAGCCTCGTTCCATTATTATGAATGTGGGCGGTAGGCATTATAAACCCAATCCATTCAGTTAAATGTGGGTGATAGGAATTATAGCCCAAAGCCATTCTATTATATGTGGGCGGTGACATTATAGCCCATATCCATTTTGTTAAATTTGGGTGGTAGGAATTATAGCCCTGAGCCAATCATATCAATATGTATATATACATGGTGTCTTTATCAGACACACCAACCATGTGATAAAGCCAGTATCTCTATCAAGTGTCCCTTAGGAACCTGGAAGGGTGTTGTTTATTTATTTAATTTTGTCATTAACTCTTCACACATGCACATTATCTTAAATTTATATTACATTTTCTGGATAGGGATAGACACTGGTGGTTCCGGTCTACTGATATTTATACCCCACACCATATTTGGGCCGTCATTGCATTGGGGTACCTGAGTAGGCCTTTCTTGTTTGCAGGATTGCGGACCTTGGACCATGCTTGTTGCTTTATGATAGTCCCTTGAGATAGTTGCAAAGGACTCACCTAGCAGTCATGATTCTTATAGAGTTGTCCTTAAGAATTTTTGTCATTTTCTTAAATTGGTTCATGTAATATTTGGTATTGTAAAGCATGTGGTTTTGTTTAATACTTTCGAATAATTATCTCCACATGTCATCCATTCATCTGTGGTATAACCAGAATTAAACACATTTATTAAATTGAATATATAACTTTTCTACTGCCTTGTTATCTGTTATTCATAGTTTTCTCCTTTTTCAACAATTTTTAATTTATTGTATTATTTTGAAACTTTGATAAGAGGGTATAGTCTCCCCCACTATCACCTCATGAGACCCTTACTGCAAGTCGATAGCCTCTAGCGTACGGGGATATGCACTTGACACCATATAACCCACAAATTTGGCTAGTAGGGTAATGTTCAGTCGATTTGGGATGTTACATCAGTCATGTTAGAAAAATTAAAAAATATCCTCTAGTTTTTATATAAAAAATTAAATTTGAAAATCATGTTTTTGAAAATTAAACTTCTGTGAAATTAATTTAAAATATAATTTTGAATTTCCAATTTAAATTATAAATTATAATTCATAAGATAAATTTGAATTGTGAAATTACATTCTCTATTTAAAATGAAACAAAATTATTTACCCAACACACTATTTTAAAATTTCTTGATATAAAATAATTCAATTTTGAAATTGATTTTTCACTAAAAAAATGAAATCCAAATTTAAAGAAACTAAAACCATTTCTCCATGCCTTATAAAACCACACCAATGTATGTAAAATCTATATTATATTATATGAAAATTTTATCAACATTTAAAATTAAAAATCATCAAAGATCCATAACAGTAAACCTATAATTATTAATTACCCCATGTTCAATATTTTCAATGGGACACATAATTTTATCAATAATTCATACTCCAAATGTTAGTACTCCCACCAAAAAATAGAATTTCATCATGTATATGTTATCCAAATATCCATGGATCCTACCTTCTTAGTTATTGTTTCTTATCTTCAATAATAATTTAATTATATATCAAAATGTAAATATCCTAATACCATTTTTTATTGACCTAACCAAATGTATTACTAATACTAATATATATCATTTTGGATCTCAATCCCACCTCTATATACATAAGAGGTTACACACTATTGGTTAGATATTTACTACAGACAAGGGAAAAAATTACATTATATAACCAAAATAAAAGTTGATTAATATCAAATTATACTCAAAATCTAGAATGGTACATTGATATATTAAATACTATAACCTCCATTTGAGAATCCCATAGTTTCATAATATAAAATATGATAAAATAAAATAACTAAAATAATATAGAAAATCATACAAGGAATTCCAAGTTTAATAAGTATTTAATATCCTATTTTGTTGAAGTTATATTTTTTATTAATGTATTATAAATATGTTAATCACGATTCATTAGATGAAGGAAAGAAGTGACAAAGTAATTATATAAGAAATGAGTATAAAGATGGTTCATGAAGAAAAATTTACTTCATGAGTAGAGTATGATGTTCTCACTATATTCATATGATAAAAATGATAAGGTGAGATTCTTTTAGACAAGAAAATACATTGTCACCTAGTATTGATGATTGCATGCAAACTTCACCCTACCAAATTATGTGTTAAGATGAATCACAATTTAATAAATGTATTTAGAATAATATTCATGTGTGATGAATTAAAAATTAAATTTATATTCAAAATACATTTTTAATAAATTTAATTATCATTATTTGTAAATGTTCATTTATAATTTCTAATAAGTCATTGATATGGAGATAAAGGAGTTTGATAAAATTCACATCATAGAGTAATAACATGATGAGTTTAATATAATTTTATATTATAAAAAGTATAAATGAATATCATTGAATATAATTAGCATGAATTACATCAATACTAAAATGATGGAAATTAAATGAAGGGAATGGTCAAATTATAAATAAGAATGATTATGTTAAAAATAATTAGGGGTATTATTCATGATAAGAGTTAATATGTAAAAAACATTATTAGTGATTGGTTTATAACAATTAAATAAAACAAATTTAACACTGTGAAAGATATTTGATTCCATGATTCCTAAGATAACCATGCAGCAAAATCAACACCTTTTATATAAAAAATGATGAATTTTATACCAAGTATTGATGAGACTCTTCTACTGTATTTATTAATATTATTGATGAGTATCCCTCATAGGTATCTAAAATACTATTTCCTTTGTGGTGTATCCCCAAATTAATTGAATCAACTAAACATTATATGGTATACTCTTAATATCTTAGATACGCTAGAATCCCTAGGGACTTGAGGAAGGATACATAAGAGATATTCAGAGAGAATTAGTATGAGACTCATATCACACATCCAACCATATTAATGGAATCATCCTCCGTAAAAATCTTACAAGGACACTACCTAAAAATCTATAGCATTTACTTGTATGTTATGAATTTTTTTAGTAATGATATTTTTGTAACTCTGTAAAACATTTCAACCAATAAAATTCTCATGAAAATTCCATTATATTAAAATTTGATTATAATGATATCCAATGTTTTAGATATTCAGATAATAACCGTTAAAATTCATTGATTATTATAATAATAGTATACTGTTATTATTATATAATTTTAATTGCAACATTATGATCTAGCTATTGTAGTGTCTATGAAATCAATATATTATAAGAAAGGAAAATCTGTGTGTAATTCCTTAAGTTATAGTTACAATTCATATGATATTCCGTTTAAACCATGTATGTAGTACTATATATCATGCTCAGTAATTAATCACAAAAGGTTCTTATATATCACTTATGATTTATTATTAAGGGAATAACTCCCACAATATCCCACTTTAACTAACAAATCATGGGAATTTTGAGATTTCACCCCATATCATATCATAGGAAAAAATAGTGAAAACATATCCAAAACTCTTTTGGATATCTTACAAAACATTTTTAGAAAGTTGTGTTCAATCTCATCAAGTTTCAAATCATATGAAATAACTTATGAATACCCAACCAAACTACTTTGGGAAAAGCTCTAAATCACTTTTATAGTATCTCTTGGAGTTTTAAAAAAACTCAATCACTATTCAATCTACCAAAAAGTTTGACCCCATGGGCCATTGTAGTGTTGAAAACAAATATTAATTATCAAATAAAAAATGACTGAAAATGAAGGTCTATAACAAAGAATCAATGATACTCAAATAAAAAATGGATCTGTCGGGATCATTATTAATGAAAAGTATCTATATACTTGTATACAACAGCTATATCATATATAATAATGCATTTCCACATGACACTTTTTTATACAAAAATGAGTAAATAGGGGACACACATTTTGTTTATCCCATATATCCTACTCATATAATTTTTATTCGATGAGTATAGATTTACTAATTCAATGAATACATCACAAATAATTAACCCTTATGGATGATCAAATCACATGATCCTAATCTAATAGATAATAAAATCACATATCTTAAAGAGTAATGATGATACATTCTTTTAGTCCATCTCAATTGGGTGCCCATAGGATATACTCGTCATACAATAGGATAAATCCCATCTTGGTTAAACCCCAACTAATAACATGATTAGCTACATACCCAATAACCCCTGATTAGATATGCCTCAAGGATACCATAAGAATGAAATCATTGTATAAAGGTTATCATGATATATATCTTTCAAACCTCTACTAAATATAAATTCAAATTTGAACCATGTTCTCTTTGTATATCGAGGACATATTTTATGATACTTATATAGTATACTTGGGGTCCATATAGTGCACATAACTCTATTTTTACCTTATAAACATATTATGTAACACTTTATAAAATTATACCAATTATAACATTAATGTTTCATCATAACCTAAAAGACTCCATGACTAACATCAGTTTTGGACAACTCAATGTCATACATAAAGAGATAAATTATTATATCACGTCATATAATATTTGTAGGAAATGTGAAAGAATGGAAAAGTTGTATCTACCATTTATAGAACATGATCCATTTTTTATTCTCGAACTCTTTTAATAATAATGAAAAAAACATGAATAAGTTCCCATATAATTATATAATATTTGATAGACCATCTAAAAGGCCATATGTTTACTTCAATTCTATAATTTTATTAAAATAATTACATATTTATGTAAAATCTATTACATCTCCATGTGACCATATGATAAAACAATCCAACTAAACTCCTTTATTGAGTAACATCTATAAAGAAATATATTTTTTAAAAATAGTTATAACTAGAATCAAATTCTTAAAGTTCAAATATTTTGAAATACTATTCACACTTCTCCATTTCTTGGAATCAAAGGTTACAATGATAATAACTCTTATATTATATATAGAATTCTATCTAATGTAATCACAGTCTATATTATTGAAATAAATTCCATTAAAATTTTCTTATAGTTATTTTTGTAATAAATGTATCTCCTTACATTTTTTATTTACCAACACACCATAAACAACTGTTATGATATAAAGTGATATTCACTCCATCAAAGTAACTAAATTTAACAACTTATATTTTCCTTTACCATTATACACTAAACTATTAATCAAGATTAAATGACCTTAATTTTTACTTTTTAATGTTTTAATATTTTATATACTAATCATTGAACTTATTTATGTAAAAATATACTCCCAATAACCTCTTATAAACCGCATTTTCTTAAAAACATCATCCTAAGGCTCAAAAATTTCTTTATATTATGAAACAACACTTATTTCCTTTAGTTTTAATTTTCAAAAAATAAAATATTCTATCCATATCAGATATGGTATTCTATGTGTTTGGTGAATTATTATGAAAGTAATTTTTTATTCATTTAAATATACCATTGATGGGGTTTGGTGTATATCCATCATATTTTAAAAATCTTATAGATAAACCTATTTATCCTAGATAAAAGTAATTTTATCCATACCTTCCTTCCAAGTATGTTATTGAATCTGATGAATCATAAAACATGTGTATTAAATTAATTATCTCATATTATTTTTACAGAAATTCGTTTATAAAAAATATCACTTATCACATAATAGAAATGAGATAGAAATACACATTCATTAATTATACTCTATTTATCTTTTAATATTCCTTTACATTTCATATATTATTAATAATAACCCTTAATACTATATTTGAATATAAATGATAATATACTTGAATTATTCATTTTATTTTTATCTCCTATATATTTATAACATTTATAAAATATACATTTGGTATTATATACCCTTAATAGTTTAACCCTTAACTTCTATAACACTGTTACATGGTGTGGACCCTTCGAATAGAATCACAAACTCCTTCAGGTAGACTAAAAGATTTCTATCCTATATAAAACTTTCCCTTCTTTCCTAACCATATCTCAAGGTTTCAATATCCAAGGCTAACTATTAAAAAAGTCAATTATTCAATTTATAGATTAAACCATTACCCATTTATAATGTCAACACCACATAAAAAACATGAACATCACATGATGAGTTACTATATAATCAACAGTTTGAAAAAATATAGTGAATAATATTTTAACTTGTTAATATTGTTTGAAAATTTCCAAAAATTATTTAAGAATGAATTCCACATCTAGACCAATACTTAAATGATACCTATTATATCTTCATGTCATTAGCATACTCAATCAAAGATATTATATTAGTGGATACTCAATTCTACTTTGGTTATCTTTCATTTAATTCCTTTGAAACCTCATGTGAATCATTAAATTCTTCTAAGAGGCTTGCATATTCAATTGTTGAACAATATCAATAGTTTATTACTCATGTATGGTCTTTCTATAAGATGTATAATTTTTCTATGAAATATAAGAATGATTTAATGAATCTATGCTAGTATATATACTTCTTACACTAAGATTATTTTTTAATTAATCAATATCAAAATTAATTTATATGTTTTTTTGTTATTTATCTACATCAAATTCTTTTAATAGATGAGTATCATTATTTGGAATAATTTTATACAGAATTTTATTAAATGTGCTCCAAATTAAATGATTTCCCATTCAAGATTAAATCAAATTCATTATTGGGATTAAGTACATATTTTTTAGGTTCAGGGCGCAGTAGAATCACGTTGGTGGGTTTTCCCAACATTAATTTTAATGTTTAAACAATGTTCAATCCAAGATACGTCATGATGTAAAACACAGAATCTTCGGAATGGAACAAAGAAAGAAAAACTTAAGAGGGAATCCTGGAACCAGAGAGATAGGATCATCATATGGCGGTTATAATTAATATAATTAATTCACAGAATTACCTTGGTGGAATTCTTTCTTCGTTGATGTCTCCTGTCAAGATCCTGTGATCCATCATTGCATCATAGAATCCATGTGTAGGATTACTCTAACGGTGATACACACGTGTGCTATGTATCTCTGGACGTCGCCGAAGGGATATTCGGGTGCTAGAGTGGAAGAAACTTTGCTTGTGATGTCCACCTTCGATCACCTTGGTCTCTCGGTCTTGAGAGAATTCTTGGAGGAAGGAGTTCTTTCGGCCTTGAGAGAATTCTCCAGAATTGTTGTGCAGAACGATTGATGAAAAGTGTTGGGGTTGCGAGTATATTTATAATCAAGTTTTAGGTTATACAGTTATGAAAATAAATAAATGTGTTACGCATTTTATTTATTTCATTATCTCTTATTGAAAACCCCCGTGTCGAATTATTAATTCCTTGACATGCGCCCACACTGATTATAATAAATATCATTTAATAAAACAATATTATATCCTCAAAATCCCGACTGAAAAAACTACATGGCGTGTAATCATTAATACATAGCGTGTACTCGTTTTCCATAAAACTACACGGCGTGTACTTTTATTTTCCACTTTCCTTTATTTCCTCCACCACATTTATTAGTCCTTGAGTAATGGATATTTAATTCTTAAATAAATGTAACTGCATTACTCACTAATAAATTTATTATTTCACCCAAAATATATTCTCTTGAATAACTAGTGTCGAAATAAATGAAATCAGGCATCCTTAAATAACTATTAAACCATAGTCAGGAATAATATTTATTTAACTTGTTAAATTAATATTTAACTAAGATACATGGACACACTTAGTGTGTGACACTCTAGGCCCCTTTCTCAGTGGCATTAGGTGGCGCCTGCCTAAAGTCCAAGGTTAGCGTCTAGCTATATGCCAACGTACCCATAGAGAAAGAAGTTAACGCCGCAATGACGTGTCACCTCCTACGAACGCTTACCGTGTAATATAATCCATTTTCCTTGATATCTATAATCATGTGGGTTGCATGATAGTGCCATCAACCCATGTGCTTGATTATTCTTTCTTTGACTTTCCAGAATTGAACTCGCCCATAGTTTACCATGGCCATGGATTTATTTAGGCTATATCAGTTCCATCAAAGGGCATGAAATATATACTTCCATTATGGAACATAAGGGACAAATACTTTCTCGCATTATCTATTAATGTAGTATTACTCATGACACACCCAATGTATCCTACCTCGATGAGAACAACGTGTCGTCACAGTTTTCATCAATACATCTAAGTGCGCGAGTTGTAATACCCATTAATAATAATCTTAAAGTCTAAGGACCAATACACACGTCCGCAAATAGGAACATCCAATGACACTATGAAATGTGGATTTCCTACTGGCGGGTCTTGTTCTCAAAATATCCTTATGGATATTACCAAGGGTGCACACCATGAGAAGGTGCCTCAAAGTTTTATGATTCCTCACCCCTAATGGCCTATATTATTTGTGTCCCTCAAATAACATCATCTAGCCATAGAACATATATTAAAGAACTGTGTTATGACACTTATGGGCTCTCATCATAGCAGGGATACGCTATAACCCTTTAATGCAACAACTATCCTTAGAAAATTATCATATTCATTGTCACGTAGAAGAACAATCAAGATGTGAGAAGGCTTTTATTAATGAATAAATTACAAAGTAGTTGGTTCTAGGCCACCAACTCCAATATACTCCCACTTGGACTAGAGCCAACTGCTAACAACCTTTAACCTACTAGCTCTCACGTAATATTCATGCTTCTGCTGAGATCGGCCTTTAGTCATGGGGTCTGCCACATTCTCTTCCGTGGACACTTTGCTCACTGAAACTTCACCCCTTTGATAGAAATACCTCAAGAGGTGATACTTCCAAAGTATGTGATTTGTCCATTGATGTGACCTTGGTTCTTTTGAAAGAGACACTGCTACAGTATTATCACAATACAATATAATGGGATATTTACTGCTAAGAACCACATCAAGAACCTAGAAAAAGTTCCTAATCTAGACGACTTCCTTGGATGCATCAGAAGCCTCTATATATTCGGACTCCGCTATAGAATCGGTGACAACTGGATACTCTGAACTCTTCCAGCTCACAACTCCTCCATTGAGACAGAAAACATATCCAGATTGCAACTTCAGATCATTATGATCTATCTGAAAACCAGCATCAACATACCCTCTGATGACAAGATCCTCGTCTCCTCCATACACCAAGAACATATCCTTAGTTATTATCAGATACATAAGGATAGTCTTAACAACAGTACAATGTTGTTCTCCTAGATCTTCTTGATATCTTCCTACCATGCTCAGTGCATATGCAACATCAATCCTAGTTTATAACAAGGCATACATGATGGATCCTATAGGCGAAGCGTACGAGATCTTACTGATTCAATATTTCTCTTATTGTGTTTGAGGACACATCTTCTTAGAAATATGTAGGCCATGTGACACTGGAACTAATCCCCTCTTGGATTGTTCCATACTAAATCTCTTTAGTATCTGGTCAATGTATGTACCCTAACATAGTCCATGAAGCCTCTTGTATATATCAAGAATGATCTTGATCACTAGAATGTAGGCTACTTCACCCAAGTCCTTCATGGAGAAACACTTGTTCAACCAGTTCTTAACTGACTGCAAGACTGGTACATCGTTTCAAATAAGCAATATGTCATCAACATATACTACTAGGATAATGATTGCATTCCCATTAAACCTCTTATAAATACATGGCTCACAGTCATTCTTAGAGAACCCAAATTCCTTTATAACTTCATCAAATCGAATGTTCCATGACATGGACTCTTTCTTTAATCCCTAAATGGATTTCTGCAACTTGAAAACCCATTTGTCTTCACCAGGTGTCACAAACCCTTTTAGTTGTGTCATATAGAAATATTCTCGAAGGTTCCCGTTAAGGAATGCTGTTTTGAAATCCATCTTCCGAACCTCGCAGTTATGGTAATATGATATGGAAAGTATGATTCTTATGGATTTAAACATGGCAACTGGCAAGAAGGTTTCATCATAGTCAATTCCTTGATGCTGTCTGAACCCTTTAGCCACTAACCTTTCTTTATAGGTTCTAAGTTGACCTTCCATGTCCATCTTTTTCTTGAATCCCCATTTGCATCCAACAAGCTTTACATCAACTGGCCCATTGACCATAACTCAGACTTGGTTCTGAAACATGGAATCCATCTCAGAATTCATAGCTTCTAGCCATCTTGCAGCTTATGATATTTCTACTTCTTCCTTGTAGGAGTGAGGTTCATCATTGTACAACAATAATGATTCACCATCCTCAGTGATTAGGAAACGAAATCTCTCTGGTTCCCTTACCTCTCTTGAGATCCTACGTAGTACTTGTGTTTCTGGAACCTCTTCCACGGGGACGTGAGGAACTTTTTCCTGTACCAACTCCTGTGTATCTTGAGCATCAACTTTTTCAAAGTCAATCTGGCTCCCACTATCCTTCTTGAGGATGTGATCCATCTAAAGAAAGACGACTTGTATGGCGACAGTCAGTTTCTTGTCTGAAGGGTTATATAGGTAATATCCTTTCGTTTCCTTGGGATATTCTATAAAGATACACCTCGTTCCCCGGGGTGCTAGTTTGTTGCTTGAGAAGGCCTTAACAAATGCTTCACATCCCCATACACGTGTGTATGACAAAGTGGGTTTCATTCCATTCCATAACTCGGATGGAATTCCATTTTCCGCCTTAGTTGGTACTCGGTTTAATGTGTATGCTGCAGTTTGTAATGCATATCCCCAAAAGGATAATGGAAGATCTGCATGACTCATCATCAACCTCACCATGTCCAACAAGATGTGGTTCGTCCTTTCACTAACACCGTTCCAATGTGGTGTATAAGGAGTGAGCTGAGATAGAATCCCAGAATCCCATAGAATATTGATGAACTCTTGGTTCAGATATTCTCCACCTCGATCCGATAGAAGTTTCTTTATCTTCTTAACAAGACGATTCAATACTTCATTCTTGAATTCCTTAAATTTCTCTAAGGTCTCTGACTTATAGCTCATTATGTAGACATAGCCATATCTACTTAAATCATCAGTAAAAGTAATGAAGTAAGAATATCCACCTCTAGATTCTACTAGAAATGGTCTATACACATCCATGTGTACCAATCCTAGAAGCTATGTGGCCCTTTCAGCCTGTCCACCAAAAGGCATCTTGTTCATTTTTACTTGTAAATAAGAGTGACATATATCAAGTGGATGTAGCTCAGTAGAGTCTAAATATCCATCTTGGTAGAGCTCTATCAAGCACTTCTCGTTTACATGACTGAGACGATGATGCCACAACTAGGTGATGTATGAGTCATGTGAGTTTGTTTCGTTATCGATTTCCAACACTTGGTTTTAATAATTCAATACTTACAAACCATTATTTAAATGTGCAATAACATAACATACATTGTTCTTATAAAAGATACAACCCTTATTTCCAAACATGAAAATAAATCCATCCATATCCAAACAAGATACATAAATTATGTTCTTGGTAACAATAGGAACAAAATAACAGTTTTGTAAAACCAAAATCATGCCAGTTGGCAATGAGAGGTTTTAATCGCTAATAGCCAATGTAGCCAGCCTTGTGCCATTGGCAGCTCGAAGATCTACCTCTCCTCTGGAAATATTTCTAAATTTACTTAGTTCCTGCATTTGAATACAAATGTGATCCCCACAAGCTATATCTAATACCCAATGTGTAGAAATAGAAAGATTACACTCGATAACAAACACAGCTTTAGCGTCCCCATGCTTCTGGGTGCAGTTCTTATTTCAGTGGCCTTGCCTTCCACATGCAAAAAACACCGCCTCCCGTTACTTGCCCTTCCTCTGGATCTTCCTCTTCTTGGAAGGATGATGCACACCGTTTATATGTCTTTGGCCCCTTTTCCTTGTCCTTCCTTTTCCTATTCACCATAAGGACTGAGGGCTTGTCACGCCCCATGTCCTTATCTACCTAGATAATCAAGGTCAGATGTTCTGATAGACTCTTATCATTGTTTCCCATGTTGTATTTGACAATAATGCTAGATAATTTCTTGGTAAGTGTTGATAGGATGATATATGTACGCAACTCATCTGGGAATTTTATCCCTAAGATGTCCAAGCGTTCAATGTAGCCAATAAAATTGACTACATGAGGCCCAGCTGGCGCAGACTCTCCAAGCATAGTTGTAAACAAAGCGTTGTAGACCCCATACCTCTCCTGTCTCTCCTTCTCTTTGTATAGATCCTTAAGGTGAGACATCATTCTATACGCATCCATGTTTTCATATTGCTTCAAGAGCTCATTGGACATGGACGATAGTATGAAACACTTGAAATCTTTGGCATCATCTATGTGTTTTATATAGATAAATAATTCCTCACCACTGGTCTCTTTCCCAGGTGCAACTGGAATAGGCTCTTCCAGCACATACAATTTCCTTTCGTGGAAAAGGATGACACATAAACGCCTCTACCACTCTTGGATATTGGTGCCAGTGAGAAGGTTTTACTTCTCGAGTACTATTCACAATGATATGTTTGAAGTCATTTTCTTGCCATTTCTACAAATTAAAATGATCAAAGGTTTAGTACTTTATTACAAAACTGAGACAAATAGATAAATTTATACTTATTATTCTCCCACTATTTTATCGAAATCTAATAGCCCTCATCATTGACTTCAGAATATTCTGTTTCATGAATATTCTAGTTTCAAGGATTCATATTTCCCTTCGCATTACCCCAACTAGGGTTGGTCAAGAAACTTGAAGGGTTTTAGGTAGGCATTCCAAATGCCAACTGCATTAACTCGCATCTCCTTGATCCGCTGAGTGGACTCCCCAATCCTGAAATCCTTTTATTTTGGATTTCCTCAACCTTTGCGTCTTGGTCACACCAAGTCCTACTATGGCAGTCAACCTTTGATGCGAACCAAGTCAAGTTAACCCAAAACCTTGAATTAGAATTCCCCGATAATTTATTGCACCCCAACTAGGGTTGGTCAAGCACTTTGAACTATGGTTAGATTCTGACCAAGATTATGGAATGCTATACCGACTTAATATTTCTTTTGAGGGATTTTATCCTTATAATTAAATTGCCATTTTATTATCTTTGATTACATGCTTATTAATATTAAGTGGGATATACTTAAGTGATTAACCATGTATGATATAATATTTACGCATAAGATGGTTTTTATTTTAGTTCCATGTTTCATGCTTGTTCAATTCATTAATTGTTTGATCGTGAAAACACAACCACAATAAATAAACCATGAAACTGACAGAAATAAAAAAAATGGTATGATCATGAGATTTTTCTATTGGTTAGTTTATCTAGCAGTTGATAAACTAACCCAAGGCCTAGGGAAGAAAAACCTTGAACCTTTCGGGTTCATTTTTACAGCTTTTCCACCTGTCCACCATTGTATCTCCTTGGATTGGTTTCTCCTTTGCTCCTGACTTGATCCACCTCCAGTAGCTTGGGAGCTCCATCCATTACATATGCATTTATCTCACATGCATGTGAGGGGTAAAAAGGGGTTTTTACATAAAAGAATCCTTGGGCGGGCATGCCCTACATATTAATGAGGAGAAGGCTCATAGGTCAATAAATTTATATAAAGAAATTAAAAGAAACCATTCACATACAATGGTGTTGGTCTAACTCATGATCATCAATACATGCAATGATATTTACGCATAAATAAAACTAGCATTCAATTCTTTAATCGTTATTGATTAAGATAAATCACACTCGAATCAATTAATTATCTTTAATTAATCAATCCTTTTCTCTTAAATACTTTTCTGAATTTCCTTGAGATTCTTATCCATCATAATTTTAAACAAATAAATTCATTTAAAATTATACTTGTACGTAACTTGTACCTTGGAGGCAACCTTATGAATTCCCATTTATTACACATATGTTAAATTAAACACATATATAGAAAACCACTATCACGTGTTGTGCCTCAGCTTTACACCCGTACTATGGTACACGTCTCAAGGGTTTGTATAATATAATAATAAATTTTAATAAATCTGTGTAATTTGGGTGAGTACACGGCGAGTAGTTCCGACTACACGATGTGTACTTTTCTTCACCATCCATCCGAATTACATGCCCAGGGACATGACGTGTTAATGTAATTTGGAAATTTTCAGAGTACGTGGTGTGTATAGTGGGACATACGTCGTGTAGTTTTTGCGTTAGACGGTTTCCAGCTGAGCAAGCTGTGTACGGGGTACAAGGTCCAACCCTAACCCGAAGGGACTACATGCCGTGTTCTGTTGGACCACACGGCATGTAATCCGGAAACCATACGCCACCTATTCCTGGTCAACACACGATGTCATCAATGACTTAGATAGGATCAATACACGACCTGATTTGGCAGACCAGTCCGATGCATGAACCTAGACTAAACGACATGTACTTCTGAATACTTGCCATGTATTCTCGTGTTGTATTGCCAAGAAAGCTTAGATCCTTCGGATGTGATCCTCTATTTTATTTTAATAAAAAATTAAAAGAAAATGTCATTTCTATATGGTGAATGAGATACGATAGAGGAGGAACAGATCTCGAGATTCAGATTTAAAGAACGATTAATTTGAACTGAAATAACTAAATTATTTAATGCATAGATCACCAATGAAAAACTAAATAATTATAATCAACGATATGACCACTCTGATACCACTTGTAGGTTCCGGGCGTAGCGGAAGCACGTTGGTGGGTTTTCCCAACTTTAATTTTAACGTTTAAACAACGTTCAATCTGAGATCCATCACGATGTAAAACGCTAAATCTTCAAAATGGAACGAAGAATGAAAAACATAAGAGGGAATCATAGAACCACAGAGATAATATCATCATATGTTGGTTATGATTAATTTATTTAATTCACAAGAATTACCTTAGTGTAATTCTTTCTTCGTTGATACCTCCAGTCAGGATCCTATGATCCGTCATTGCTTCATAGAATCCAAGTGTAGGATTCCTCTAGCGGTGATCCACACATGTGCAACATATCTCTGGACGCTGCCGAAGGGATATCCGGGTGCTAGCACATAATAACCTTCACTTGTGATGTCTGCCTTCGATCTCCTTGGTCTCTAGGTCTTGAGAGCATTCTTGGAGGAAGAAGTTCTTTCGGCCTTGAGATAATTATCTAGAATTGTTGTGCACAATGATTGATGAAAATTGTTGGGGTTGTGAGGATATTAATAATCAGGATTGAGGATATAGATTTATGACAATAAACAAACATGTTTCACGTTTTATTTATTTCATTAACTCTTATGGAAAACCCCCAAGTAGAATTATTAATTCCTTGACATGCGCCCACACTGATTATAATAAATATCACTTTATAAAACAATATAATATCCTCAAAATACCGACTGGAAAAACTACATGGCGTATAATTATTAATACATGACGTGTACTCATTTTCTATAAAACAACATGGTGTGTATATTTAATATACACGGCGTGTCCTTTTATTTTCCACTTTCCTTTATTTCCTCCACCACATTTATTAGTCCTTGAGTAATGGATATTTATTTCTTAAATAAATGTAACTGAATTACTCCCTAATAAATGTATAATTTCACCCACAATATATTCTCTCCAATAACTAGTGTCGAAATAAATGCAATCAGGACTCCTTAAATAATTATTAAACCACAGTCAAGATTAATATTTATTTAACTTGTTAAATTAATATTTAACTGAGATACATGGAAACACTTAGTGTCTGACCCTCTAGGCCCCTTTCTTAGTGGAATTAGGTGGAGCCTGCCTAATGTCTAAGGTTAGCATCTAGAAACATGCCAAGGCACCCATAGAGAAAGAATTTAATGCCGCAATGACATGTCACCACCTATGAACGCTTACCGTGTAATATAATCCCTTTACCTCGATATCTCTAATCAAGTGTGTAAAGTCCCGAAAATTTCAAGGAATTTTTTTCTTAATTTCTCTGTAATTTTACGAGCATGTGGCTTCTGATGGAACTTGATTCTAAGGCCCGGTGTGCCTGGAATCAATTTTAGAATTTTAGCTCGGGTACGTTCAGTAAACAAATGAGCGAGTTTTTCTTTCTTTTGAACCGGTGCACAGAATTGAAATCTGAGGGCACCGATGAACTCGCAGTGCCGGTAATTGCTTAAGGGGACTTTACCGCATTTGCGTTTTAAGCGGGATGAGATTTAATAATTGTAGAATTAGTTTAAAATAAATAAAATTGTTAGAACAATTTTATTTTATATCTTTGGAAGTTAACCCCTCTCATGGGAAGTTGTTGGTGGGGCCCCCAACCATCCAACTTCCCATGTGTGGATATTTGAAAGGTGGGGCCCACACGAGCCCCAACCTTTCACCTTCCCCTAAACTCCTTAAACCCCCCTTATTTAATTTGTAAACTCCTCATAAATTGTGTAAACTCTTCCTCACTCTCCCTCTTTAACTCTTGCCAACAATCCTTAATTAATAAATTAAACCTCTTAAATTAATTAATTAGGTGTTTTGAATTTTGAATGCTTGAAAAATTTAATTAAAACAAGGGGAAGCCTTATTATAATTTGGGTTGGCACATGTTGTGTTGGGTGAAATATTTGAGAGAGAGCTCTTGTGAAAGAAGAAGTGAGTTTATCCTTTGTTGAAGAACACCAAACCTCCGACTAAGAACGACACTCTCTTCCACGAAGAATGACAACGCACATTCTATTCTTTTCTCCACGACAAGAGGGGAGACACCACTTCTTCGGGTACACTCCGACAACAACAGATCGAAACCGTCTTCCACGATGCCGACCACCATAAACCTTAATTCGAGTTAGGGGTTTAATTTGAGTATGTTTATATTCTCATTTTCTTCCCTTCTAAAACAAAGAACGCATATCACATCATTATCAAGTTGATCTGCTGATGTTTTCTTTTGTGGGTTGGGAATAGTTATTTGCAGGGGAATTGTAGAATGGATTTTTTCAATTTTATTTGAATAAAATTTTTATTCGTTCTACGTGAAACCATGTTTATCTTTGGCCAATTGATAACGCCTAACGCGGAGGACGTGGGCTGAACAAACATGGCCCGACGACCCTCCTCTGGTTGTTCATTTGTATGAGGATTGATGGGCGACGACAAAACAAGGCTGCAACGGTGATTTTAAGCTGTTGTAGTGAAGAGCAGGTCCTGGGAGAGATGCAAGCGCAGACGGGGGACGAATCGGACCACTAGAGCGCGTCCAGTGGTCCGCGGAAGGCGCTGCCGGCGTTCGGCGGCTGTGGCGGTTTGAACCGGAATGGAAGAGCCATTATGGAAAACCAAGGGGCATGGCTTAATGTCGTGCCAGTTGGGGGAGGCCGTGCCTCCCCATGCTCGGCTAGTTGGCAAAGCCAGCTATCCCCGACCGGGCTGGGGTAGGCCACACGGGCCGCGCCGCGCCGGCCGAGACGGACCGCGCTGGCTACGCCGGGATGCACCAGTAGGACTGGGCTGCATTGGGCTGGGCTATGCCCAACTGGGCTAGACCTGGACCCAATTCGGGTCGACCTGGTTCGGGCCGACCCGAGGTGGGTTGGGCCGGGTCAGACCGGGCCCAGACCCCCTTTTTCGTACCATTTTCGGTTAAATGGCCATAACATGAGCTACGAACCTCTGATCAATGCACCGTCAGTTGCGTAGGATTACTTGGATTGATGCGGTCATTTAGGTATATTACACTCAAGGTTTAGGAAAATTTTATTTATGGTCGGGTTGGTTCAAACCTGAAACCAACTGGGCCCTCGGAGCGGAAACACTTATAAATTAAGGACCAGACGTTCGATTGACATGACATCAATTACGTTGGTTTCCTTTTGTTGAGACAGATCTTTTGGCATACTTTGCTCGAGGTTCGGACACAGTTGGAGTACGACCAGGTTTGGAATGAGCATATTTCCAACCGGGCCCCTGGAATGGAAAATCCAATAACTCTCAAACTGAACATCTATTTGACGAACGATCAGTGGCGTTGGTAATCTAGTTGAGAAACAGTTCCTTTGAGTATACCCCATGGGAGTTTGAGGTATAGTTGAGATGCGGTTGGGTTAGTTTGTTCACAAAACCAACCGGGCCCCTGGGATAAAAAGGCTAATAACTCACAGATCAAGCGTCCTATAGACGCGTCGTCTATTGTGTTGAGACCCCTTTGACGAGGTGGTCCTTTGCAATATTTCTCTATGGGACTTCGTGACACTTGGAGTGTTGACCAGTAGCTCATGAAGCAGATCCTCCTGGAGACAAATATATGAAGTACAAAGACATTTTAGCTGGCTGAGACCTGATAACTGCTTGTCCGATTCGATTCAGAGTGACTTGAATAGCCCAATGGGGATCACTACTGTGTTGGGGCGACAAACCCATGGCGGAGGAGCACTACTATGTTGGGGCGGTAGACCCGCGGTACTCGACAGGAGGAGTACCTCTGTAGGCTATTTAGGGGAGCACTACTGTGTTGGAGAGGCAAACCCATGGTGGGGAGCACTACAGTGTTGGGGTGGCAGACCCGCTGTACTCGATAGAGGAGGAGTACTTCAGCAGTCTAAGGTTAGTGTGTGGAACCTCAGAGTCGTAACAGGACTACAACGCTCTACGGAGGAGGAGTTCTCTAGCAGCCGTGTTTTCGTCATTGTGAATAAAAATCCTAGTTTAAGCTGAGTCAATGACCATTGTGTTTTCCTCATGATTGAGATGGGTTATTTGATAACTTAGGTATATGTATGGGCATATATCTAAGTAAAGGTTATCTGTTGAGATCTTTCTTTGTGGTTTATCCTTGTTGGATTTTTTGAGACCATGAGGGTCTTGGGGTCTCTACTGAGTATCGTTATACTCACCCCTGCACAGGCTATGCCCGCACCTCGTTGTGTTGGATGCAGACGACTGATAGCGATGACCGAGGTAGAGTGTACGAGGACTGGACGATACTCGGAGGTGGAAAATCGGTGTGACGGTACACGGAGAAGACCGATAGACGCGGAGTGCTGAGGAGGACATCTGTAACTACCCTTTAGGTAGGAACCCAGAGGACGATCCAGAAGCTGCTTCACTATTCAGCTGTTTGTCTTTTCAGTTGTACTTTCTTTTAGTTGTAGCTATACCTTTCTGTTGGGCTTGTATTTTCGTCCCCTTTGTACTTTCAGCACACTTTTATACTCCTATACTTTTTGTTTGCTTCCACTTGTTCTCTGGTTATGTGTGTGTCTACTTTTTATAAAGGCAATGCCTTCCCAGTTCTAGGGAATTATCCCTTTGGTGCTAGTCGCCAGCCCCTGGCCTATGGAAGGCGGGCATGGGGTAGTCACGATGTGGGCCCCGGGGGACAGGTTGTGACAAAGTGGGTTGCATGCTAATTCCATCAACCCATGTGCTCGATTATTCTTTCTTTTAATTTTTGTAATTTAACTCGCCCATACTTTACCATGGACATGGATTTATTTATGCTATATCAATTCCATCAAATGGCCTGAGATATATAATTCAATTATGGAACAGAAGGGACAAATCCTTTCTCACATTATCTATTAATGTAGTATTACTCGTGACCTACCCAACGTATCCTACTTCGCTGCGAATAGTGTGTTTTCACTGTTTTCTTCAATACATCTAAGTGCGTGAGTTGTAATACCCATTAATAATAATATTAAAGTCTAAGGACCAATACACACGTCCGAAGATAGGAACATCCAATGACACTATGAAATGTGGATTTCTTACTGGAGGGTCTCATTCTCAAAATATCCTCCTGAATATTACCAAGGGCGCACACCATGAGAAGGTTACTCAAAGTTTTATGAGTCCTCACCCCTAATGGCCTGTACTATTTGTGTCCCTTAAATAACATCATCTGACCATAGAACATATATTCACGAATAGTGTTATGGAACTTCCGGGTTCTCATCATAGCAGGGATCCTCTATGACCCTTTAATGCAACAACTATCCTTTGGACATTATCACATGCATTGTCACACAAAAGAGAAATCAAGATGTGATAATGATTTTATTAATGAATAAACTACAAAGTTGGTGGTTCTATGCCACCAACTCCAACATATTTCACTAAATAATGAGTCCACATTAGTGTTCATTTCAAAAACATAACTATTTAGGAAATAAGTCATGCTATTTATATTATATATGAGTCTTGGATGGTTGAGAAAGAAACTCCATACAAAATCCATCAAATAGATAAACTCATCTTTATTCCTTTATCAGCCTTCTAAATGATTTATCAATTATGTGTAAACTAAAATAAACACAAAAACCAAGGTACCTAACTCCTAGGGTCGCCTCATTACATTCCTTTCATTCATAATATAATTTAAGTGGATCAAAATTTAGATTGAAACTTCTTGGTTGAATGATCAAGTTATTGACAAGTGTTATCTTTGGAAGGAAGATGACACATCGTATTTATAAAGAGAATATAATCTCATGATCATATCCCATGAAATTCCCTTTACCTTTTTTGCATGTTTCAAATTATTTTGTCATTGAATCCATATTTCTTCACCCAAATCAATACGATCAAACATTATTGATGTGTAACTCTTTACAAAACCCATAACATGCATTAATAACCCAAATTCATATCCAAATATATTCTTACATATCTAAATACATCTCATACATACGGTACATAAATCCCTCCCATATAATGGATTTGTATCATATGAAATAAAAAATCCATACAAGAGTAAGATCTATGTGATTGATATCCAACCACCACTTTTCTTTATAAGGCATAAGCCTCTAGGCCCATGGGAAATCCACCACAAAGTCCCTCTACCTAAAGATATTTTACATAAGATAAATATCAATTCAATTATATTTATTACACCTAATATGTATAAATTATAATCAAACTATAAACCCATGCTCAAAACAGAATAAAATAAAATTTCATGGCAGAAGAAAACTGAGTCATTTGTCTTATTAAGCATGCAACTCCTTAGATACATATATGAAAATTTGTTATTATATTTTAACTCTTTATAACATATAAAACATTCATTCATAATATAAAATGTATATTCATGAATGAAGTAATTAATAAACTAAATAAATGAAAAATTAATTTATTTAAATATTAGATAAACTATTTATTAAAAATTCCAAAATAATGAAATTATTAACATTTTATAATTTATCCATGAAATATGGATATTCAATAATAATATAAATATAATCACTTTATATTTATTTATAAACTAAAAAATTCATATTATCCTCTTTATATTACATTATGAATAAATAAAAGATATTAAAAGAAATATAAACACTATATATTCTAATTCTATTTTGTTAAAAATTTACAAAATCCAAATACTTATATTTAATATTTTTTAAACCATGATCATTTAAATTTTCAAAAATCATGTTGATGTGTTTTAAATAATTTTTTTAAATAAGCAATTATGAATTGAACATTAAAAATTAAATAATCAAGGACAATTCATATTATTAAATATAAACATCATTAATATGTTTTCCCATTTTTAATTTATAATCATATTATAAATTATACTAAAAAAATTTCTTATTAACTTTTTGTGTCAAAATTAAAATACATTCCATATAATCTTAATACAAATTTAACATTAAAAGTTAATATTATTTAATATTTATTTAATAAAATTTTCTAAAGTTTTTAATTAATTATTTATAAATAGTTTAGAAATAATTAATTTATAAACACATTTATAAATAAATAAATATCCTACAATACCATTATCTATAGTTTATAATAATTTTATAAATTAAATAGATTAATTTGAAATTTAATTTCATAAATACAAATTTTCTTTATATATGATATCTAATGATACAATATATATCATAACCAATAACTAATAATTATTGGTTCTCAAAACACATTTTTGTGCTATAAATGTTAATGTGTGATTCATAAACCCTCTTTAGATAGGTTATAGTTTCTTGTGTAAGATTAAGATAAATTTGATGGGAAATTACAACTTATTTTAAGTGGATATTATAACATTAACTAGTTCTATACATAATAGTTACCCTTTAACAAATGAGATTTTTATCTTATGATATATATTAATTCATAAGTATAATTTGATGATTTATTTTTTAAAAACCATGAATAGAAACCATAATACCATATGATATTCCCAATAAAATTCTAATATACATGAAAAACTAAAGGAATTTAATATTGTCACTACTTACGACATCCCAAACCATATGGACACCTAAAAACAAAATATCAACAATTTTTTGTTGTAGGTAATATAATTTCTAAAATTATAAATATTTATTATTTTCAAGCATGATTTTGTGGATTAATAAGTATAAACAATCTCAGATACCATTGAAGGGTTCCTACAGATCGAATAACAGTTATTCAATATAGTGGAATATATTAGAAACACCAAATCCAATGGTCACCAAGCACTAAAATATAAACCATGTATTTAAGGAATGAATAATCATATACCTAGAACTTATGAGACTATACTACTATCTTCATTTTTATTATTGATGAATATCCCATAGATATATCCAATAGATTCCCACTTCTGGGGTGTATAGAAAAAAAATAACCAAACCATCCAATGATTGGGTGAGATCATCCTCATATGAAAGATTTGATTGTATCTATTGGGTGTTACGGAAGGAGGTAGATGAGAGATTTGGGAATAATTAGTAGGTGACTGAAATCACACATCCAACCATCTTGATGAAATCAACTCTTTATATAGCCATTAGGGACACTCCTTGAGCATATAAAACACCTACAATATGTTATTAAATGCTCAAGTAATGTTATGGTTACAACTCTATGTAAACTATCAACCAATCCAATTCTTCAGAACATTTAATTATATAAAACATTGATAATAAATATAACCAATGTTAGAAGGATTTTAATTTTAACCCTTAGTTTTTAACTAGCATTCAAATCATATAATTCTTCTATTTTCATAGAATATGAAGTGAAAAATGATAATTTAGACAAGTTAGTGGCTATGATATTATTATATCATATAAAACAACATGGTATTTTCAATGAATAGAGATATATAAAAAATAAATATGTTATTAGTTTATAACCATATATGTATTACTATAAGAAATAACCAGTAATATATAAGAGAACACTTATATATATCCGATATACATTAGTCTTTTGGGAATATATCCATAATTTAGTTCATATGATCATTCACAAAAACTGGCCTTGGATATGAAATTCAATTAAAAATATTAAAATATCAAAAAACATAGGAGGTTATGTATATAAATAAAATGAATCACCTACGTTAATATGACTTGTATAAAAATTATAATTATAATGATAGGAAATCCCATATATTTCCAATGATAATTGCATAATTTGTCAGGATTTGAGTTATAAGGATGATTCCAAAGCTTCATAAAATATGTTAAATGATTATTTAATATTATGAGTGTATAATGGATATAAATAATCATGATTATATCCTATATGGTCATTGTAAGAAGAAAAGTTCACATGAGGTGGAATATTTACAAGAAAGATTATTTAATTAATACATGTATTAAACACAGAATATAGTTCATATTATATATATTTAAAATATTAAGAAGAGTATTAAGGATCATTGGAGTATAATTGAATTTTTTTAGAGGAAATCCTTCCAATGAATATGGATTCTAACACATGTTGGGTCTACACTAAGGAAAAACATATGTTTTATCCCCCATTAGAGTCCCTATAAGGGAAATGATCATAAAGAAGAATATAATCTAATTAAAATTTTTAAATGAAATGTTTTATATGTTTTCTTTGTTTATATTATGTATGAACATATTTAGATAATAATTAAATGTTTAATAATATTTATAGTTGTAAAATTAGAATATAAATAGACTTCCAGTACAATAAAGTATGTTTTTTACTACCATGAAAGCTAATATTTACTTCTTAATGAAGATAATGTTATATTAAATAATAATTTTAAATTAGTTTAGTTATATATATTTGGAAATATTTATATCCATTTTTATGAAGGTTTTTTTGGTGGAAATTTCAGCCAATACCTTCCCTGTGTAATTTTTGTTGTTTATCAATAAAATTATTGGATTTTCTATAGGTTGATGGATTTTTTTTATTTTTATTATGTTGTTGATTATAAGAAATAAAAATATCCCTATAATTATGATATAGATAAAATATTTTTTGATCACATTTATATTTTATAAATAACCACATAGAGAATTTGAAATACCTTATAATACGTTGTTTTATTGACCATGATTGTGTTTTTGAATTTAAATGTCATTGAAGGATCATGCAAGTTTGTGGATAAAGTCCCTTTATACATTGACACTATTTTTTATGGTATAAGGAAAATAATATCTCATGAAATAATAATAAAACAATTTTGAATCATCATAGAATCATATGTATGTATATATGCTTCATTAAAGATCCTTTTTTCATTAAAAGATAATTTTAGGTGAGCTAAAATTTCCCAGAATATCTTATTATCAAGTTTTATTAGATCATAAATTATTTATATAAAAAATAATTTAGTTATTGGTATTTAAATAAATAACTAAAATATTATGTCCCATCCTTATTTATAATATTTAATTCATATAAATCAGTTGTGGATAACTTTTGAAAAAATGATATCTCTTGTTTATTGTAAATAAGTCAATTATACTAAAACATAAGAGATGATTATAAAAATAATATATATTAATTTTTATTAAATATATATTGTTTAATAACATTTCATGGATTTATATTTATTTATTGAGTATTGTATTACCAATAATAAGAGAGAAGGCACTTGCGGTATCAGGTTATATTGATGAAAACTAGTTATATTTATGAGAATTTTGTTTTAGTTTTGAATAAATATTACGTATGTTTATAAAATTGTTTGTAAATCATGATAATTGGAGTACTTATATTTTTTATGATATACAGAATTTATGAGTTGATCAACGATGAATATAATTTTTTAAATTACTAATCTCTCAGTAATAAATTTTAGTTTACTAAATATTAAGATATATAATTGCTATGATTTTACGATAGTAAATGTATAGTTATTTTTTATTCAATTTCATATAATTCTATTTGTACTTAACATTATAGATGACACAAATTGTAAAACCCTAATATTTTAAATGTATTTTTTTTAAAAACAGTGTGTTCAGCAGTTTATTTAAGTGATCTAATAATTTTATAATTAAATATTAAATATTATTATTATTTTAATATTCATTAAAAATCATAATAATCTATTCTATAATCGTAATGGTTATGTTTCCTTAGAGAATTTGATACATAAACAACTTGTATGTAAAATATCTATATAATCTCCCACTATGTTCTACATAACTATCACCCTTATTAGACATATCATCCATATAAAATTTCTTCATATCCTATGGAAAAGGAAATATAAAAAAGGGTGAGCTCATATTGTCCTATTCTAACCCACTGGGGTCTTCCCAAGGCTAACAGTAAGCTGATAGTTACTCCCCATGCCCACCTCCAATAGGTTGGGGGATAGAAACATGCACCAATTTTCCATAATCTAAAATTTTAGAACGTTCTCTAATATACCTATACACACACGCACACCCATATCCATGAAAGTGTTCATATGTAAAAGATATGTGAAATATATTGAGTGGAAACCATGTATTCAACAACCTCTAGGATAATCATTGGAGTATGACAATATAAAGTAAAGTGCAATGAGGAAAAAATACAAACCAAACTAAAATCATTAGTTATCACCTAAAACAAACTAAAAAGAAAAAAATAAAGGTATCCCATCTCACAATCTCTGAGATTGACTAGAGAACACGACCAATATCTCCCAGTATTCCTATGGTACATAGATACCTAGTCCTCCGAAATCACTATAAATATTCTTATCATCTACATAAGACATGACATGTGTGGGAAAAATACATGAGGTAGTGGGTATAAACATAATTAGTATGATTCCTAAAAAATAAAAATGCAATAAATATTATAAATTTTTAGATTATCCCAGAATTCTTAGAGGTGAAAGAATACCCAACATCAGATATGCTCATATATAAAACCCCAATCATATAAAAGAGAGGGTTTTGAATCTCCAAATCCTTATAAAGAAGTTTATTAGCCTTATTGTAGCCCCAAAGGTCTCATATTTTATTCCTATAACCATGAATAACATCAAAAGAATTATATTAGAGGGCCTAATCTTCTCTATTATACTTTATAGCCAAGGGACCGACTAACTTCAGTGGTGGACCTGTTCCTCACAATAGCTCTATGATATAAGGCTAGTACTCAGTAGATAGATGTCCCATTCCAATTGTAGTGTAGGGGAGTATATAATATACCTGCATAAGATTATGGGGACCTATACCTTAGTGAGCTAGGGGAGTAATAACCCTGATATCTTTATGATGATCATACATTACCACTTTCATTAGTCACACATCAGTGAATAAATAATCTCACTGATAAAACTACACATGTTATCTCATATTCCAAAACAAAGCCCACTATCATATCCTACATGGAAAACTCTAACGTCTGGACCCGGGTTCCACATACGGTTGTTCTGAGCCGTTCGGTTACATGACCTCAAGCGTGCCACCTTGTATGCTAGAGGCTGCTGACTAGTAAAAATAGTAAATGTCAAACATGGGGAGACTATAACGTCTTATTAAAGTAGAAAATAGTAGATATAAATAAAAAATAACCAAAATACAATAACCATAACTAAAATAAAACAAGTATCATGTGATTACCATAGAAGGAAATAAAATATTCAAAACTAAAGTAGTAGATATGTCATGTCGTATATGTGTCAAGTGTCCATATGGAAAATAAAAAATAAAAAAAGACACTAATAACTCCCAAGCGGGTCCTGAAACCACATATGGTTCCCTCATCCATGGTCAAATCCATATCATTCATCTAACATAGGTCTTTTCCCCTTATCCTGTCATGAAAAAATGATTTCTATTTAAATACCGATCAGGATGATCGAGTAGGGTTTGTGTATAAATCAAAAGGCCAACACAAATGGTGTCTATTACAATATCTTATCTATAATAGTACATTCTATTATACAAATAATATTCTACAATAAAGTAAAAAGTTATCACAATTCATTATTTAGTAATTATCCACATAAAACACACGGGTTCACGATGACACCTAATCCATCAATACCAACTTCATACCATTATAGAGTCTAAACCACACCACAAATAAAAATGAAAATTCATTATATCATGAGATTTTTTCATTAATTTAATTTTAATTAATACAATGGCCACCTAGAACCATAGTACAATGCCAACAGTTTGGGCCTAGAATTGCATATCTATCACATTGTGGGATTTTAAAGCATCAGTCTGTGTCCCACACCCCATTTATCAGACTTGAATTTGGGAATATAACATCATGTCTCACACCCCGTGGGATTTTTAAGAATCAGTCCATGTTCCACACCCCATTTATCAATCATGCATTTGGGCCTAGAACATCATGTCTAACACCCCATGGGGTTTTGAAGTATCAGTTTGTGTCCTAAACCACCTTTAACAATCAATAAAATATATCAAATATATCACATATAACAATGTTAATCTTCATTATAACTCTCATAAAATTTTCACATCATGGTATACCATTTGCATTATCAAAACAATTGAGGTTAATAACTTTAATTCAAATTGAATAATATGACCAATTCAATATTAAACAATTTATCAATATTTAATCATACAATTCAATAAAACTTCAATGTTAATACAAACACCCCTTATATTCCATTAATAAGTAAATTTAACATTATATTAATCAATAAATTCCATAACCCCATTAACCAATCAACTCCACAAGCCATTAATTAACTAATTAATTTGATTAATTATTCCAATTCATGAATAAATTTATAAACATGAAATATTAATTTCATAATTACCTACACATAATTGAAATAAATACTTTGAAAATTGATAAATATACCACCAATATCAATATCATTGATGGACACTCTCTAATGAAAATCCCAAAATTGAAGAAAACATTCAATTTCACAACGAAGAATAAGATTTAGATCCAAAACCAAGATCCCATATTAATCAAATTAAGGCCTATCAAAACCTATATCTAAATACATAACCAATGCAAGAAAAATTTCTTACAATGAGAGATATGTGGGAGAAATGAATGAAACCAATTGGTATAAGAAAACATACTGGGAGAGGTATTGATCCGCCAATTGGATCATCGATTCATCAAGAACAGAGTTTATGTATCCTTCTAATCCTTTCCATGGACTCAAAAAATGAGGGAGAACTTATTTTTTTTTGGGAGAGGGATAATTAGGGTGAATGAAAGGGGGTTTAATAATATAAAAATAATAAATTATTGAAATTAAATCCCTGTACACAGTTTCTTGGGTTCAGACACACAATTTTCCAAACCATTTCCCTAACCATATGCCTTATCTTATGGTCACATAATCTCTTCAAAGAGGGGGTATGGTTTAACAAACAGTGCACCATTAGTGAAATCCCCCTTTATTCGGGATTACACGGTTTGATAGTGGTAGACACAAGATTTGGCTAAACTGTGTGCCAACCATGAACTTCCCCTTCTCCTTCCAAAATTCTCAAATTTTCACTTGAAACATCCTAAAACAAAAACCCAAACAAGATATATAAAAAAAATATACAATAATACTTGTACGAAAGAACAATAGATTACTAGAAAGGGCTAGGATCTTATATTCTCCCCACTTTATAATAGCTCATCCTCAAGCTGTACTACCAAACATCTCTAGGATTCCAAGGTAAAAAGGTTAGGACACTGATCCTTCATATCTTCTTAGAACTCCCATGTTTCATCATTAACATTTACATGATTCCATAATACATGATCTATCGGCATGATATTTCCTTAGAAAAATTTCTCACTGTGATCCAAAACATGTATCAGATTATCCTCAAAGGACACATCAATCTCAAACTAAACATCATCCATTTTAATCACATGAGAAGGGTTGGGGTGATGATGAAAAAGTTTTTACACATGAAAAAAATCCTTAATAGAACTATAACATTGTGGAAGAGCCAATATGTATGCCACCATCCAGATTCTCTCTAAAACCTCAAAATTTTCACCAAACCTCGGTGACAACATACCCTACCTCTGAATCCTATGATGATCCCATCTGAGAAACACCCAAATGAATACGCAATCAACCACTTTAAAATCAATGGTTAATCAAAGTACATCATCATATGACTTATGTTTTTAGTGATATGAATCCATATATTTTTGAATTAGCTAAACCTACTCTGATGCCTCTGACATGAGACTCAATCCTGAAAACTCTGACTCACGTAAATTTATCCAACATAGGGGTTATCTACATGGACTACCATAAATAGACTCATATGGTTCCATATAAATTATTTCCTAATAATTTTTGTTATAGTTGGACTCCACCAGTTATAGATGCTTCTCCCATGAACCCCCAAAGTGAAGAACACATGGCCAAATAATATCTTCCAAAACATATATAGTATATTATGACTACCCATCTATCTATGGGAGGAAATACATACTAAAAACACCTGTGTACCAAGTGACTTATGAAAGACATTCCGGAAGCACAATCTAAAACATGAGTCACAGTTGGAAACTACACTCTGCGGCACCCCAGGTATGCAGATTGTATTCTGAGCATATATATCTCTCAAAAAATACAATAATAATGTATCACGAATTAGAAATAAATGCACTTCATTCATTAGTTGATATACTATCACCGAAATAGAATCATTATTATATGTATTCATTTGGATACCCACCAAAAATCGATTGTAACATCATCCCACTTCCATTACAGAATCAGAAATGGCTGTAGTAAACCACCAGGTCATTAATTATTTCCCTTCACCCATTGAAAGGTGTAGCATTGTGTTACGAACACATCAATTTTCCTTTTCATGTATTCCTAAAAATATGATCGATGTACGTCAAGATACAATTTTTTTAAAACATGGATCTAACTCAAACATTGAGGAATTAAACTCACTCATCAAATCTTCTCATGTGCTTGTATGCACAACAACCCAATCCCTAACATAGATGGTCTCATCCTCATCTGTGGTCCAATATTAAGTTGACTTAATGACTTCAATGCATCCCCTCATGGACAAACAGTCCATATCCTCAAATTAAATCTCCCTGATCCAGCTGAAATGTGTGAATTCCACTGATACTTATATGAGGGTCATCTTCCCCTGGTCCTCCTGAACTAAAACAGGCATCTCATCCAGAAAATTCATCATCATCCACTCCAAGCTAGAATCTTGAACTACTTGAGTATTTTTTCCTTCTAAAATAATCAACAAAACTATTTCCCTTCTAGGTATTAAATTTAATATCAATTTTTAATGAATTCATATACTCATCACAACTCCACTCCCAGAGAGTCAAATCTTGTTGTGAAAAGATATACTTTAAACTAGTAAACATAGTAAATTTTTGTCCCAACAAATAACATCACCAAAACATCAAATCATAATCCACTAAATCTTACTTGAGGTCACGTCTAACAATAGTCAGTTTATGTGACTCAACTACCATGACCCATACACCATAACACCATCTATCTACATCAACACTGCTCTAAGACCTATCCCAAATTCATCAAAAAAACACTATGTACTACTCTCCTCGAACTGGTTGGATCATGGTCAGAGTAGTATTCAACCACTTATTCCACTCCTAGAAATAATTATAACATCATTCAGACTATTCAATGTTTACTCTGTTCTTGGTCAATCTGGAAAGTGGTGCTACCAAGAAGGAAAAGTCCTAAATGAACTCCCTGTAATAGTCCTCTAGCCCCAAAAATTGTGGATATCAAATACATTCATGGGATACTCCCAAAAAAAATCTACATGAACCTTATTATGATCTAGTGATAAAACATCCTCTATGATGATGTGACCCAAGAAATGTACTGGATCAATCTTAAATTGGGACATAGATAGCTTGGTGTATAGGTGATGATCTCTTAGGGTACTCAGAATGATGTCAAGTTATTAGGCTTGATCTTCATGAGACTTGGAGTACACTAAGGATTCATCCACACAAAAAATAAAAATAGATCTACTTAAGGGTGGAATATTCTATTCATCAGGTCGATAAACACTACTAGATCATTCTTTATCCCAAATGACATCACAACATACTCATAAAGGTCATGCATTATTCATAAATATTTATATGTTATATCAGAAGGTGGAAATCTCAACTGATGATACCATGATATCAAGATAATGTTATAGAATACAAAATATCTTCTCAACTAGTCAAAGAGATCATAAATATGTAGAATATGATATCTATTCTTAACTATTATTTTATTAAACTTCCTTTAATCAACACATATGCGCAAATTCTTGTCATCCTTCTTTGAAAAAAAACTAGAGAACCCCAAGGTGATATAATTAGATGAATAAAACACTTATCCATAAACTCTTTAAATTTATTGATATTCTCTTTAATCTATTTTAGGGGTATTCTGAATGGTGGAATAGAAACTAACTAAGCATACAACATGATCTTAGTCACAAATTCAACATCTCTCTTAGGTGGTAGAATCGATAAGTCCTCACGAAACACATCTTGGATCCTATCTACTATGGGTGGAAAATTCACCATTCTTAACACCTCCATCATTTAGAAAAAGACTTATAACCTTAGTGGTGATCTCCACAAGTTTCTAATGAACTGGCCCTACACGTCTAGCCAAGATACCCCAATCTCCACGATGAACATTATTTTAACTCTTTGGAGATGTAAACATCACTCTCTAGTGGTAAAAATCTATGTAATCTACATATTCTACTAACTAGTCCATACACAAAAACATTTTTAATCCTAAAATTTCAAGTATTTTTATATCCCTTGTAAAACGATACCCCAAACGTCAAGAGAATACCCCATGCACAATAATATGTCTCTCGACTGAACTCCCAAATGTGCATTGATCATTACAACTCAGATCAAAAACTCCGTTCATGGGATCAAATAATTTAATAGTCATGTCGATATAAAAGAATAGGAGGCCCCATTTTCAAATAATTTAATATAAAGTGATGAATCTACAATAATAGTACCTCTATTTATCAATGGTCCAACCTCTCTATCCACAAGTATAGGCTGAACAACATGAAACTATCATGCCCAAATTCCTTGATATGTAGTATGTGTCCCCCTGAGCTACCCCACTATGTTGATACAAGCAATACTTCCTAGAAGTACCACGTTCACTACCTCGACTGCCACATCCAGAAGAATTAAAACTGGAAGACTTGTTTAATGTAGAAGACCCCTTATAGTACCCCAATTTTATCTAGCAACACCATCACTACCTACTTCTCATGGGTTCCTATAGAACCACTATAGATGTACCATCCTACAACAAGCTTGAAACTCTACTGGTTTTCAAGGACACTATCAATAAACATGACCTGACCTACTACACTGGTGGAAGATTTCTGGAGTCATATAATGAGTAAGTATCCCTTCCCCTTGGTCACTATAATTTCCAATGTTCTAGTTAACATTATCATAGTGACGCTTCTTGCTCTCTTAATACATACCACCTGGTGTCCCAATATAAACTACCTGCATCTCACTGGAAGCCTCTTTTAGGTACTCCTAAAATATTATAGCCTCATTCACCACCTCTAAAAAGTTCTTCAGTCTGAAGAGGTTACCCTAGGAATTAATTTCACATTTAATCCCATCCCAAAATTGTTCCTCTTTAGTAGCATCATCCCCTACCAAATCAATAACAAAGCACTAAAAATTTGTAAAGAGTCTTGCATATTCCATCATAGACATGCTCCCCTGAGTTATCCTAATAAACTTAGCTACCCTCTTCTTCAAGAGTGACTCAGGGTAAAATTTATCTAAGAACCTCTCCTGGAATTCTTTTAATACCATAATTTCAGACCTTCCATCCTAAGTCTCCTTATCCCATCAACACTTCTCTTAGCCACATAACATATAAGCATCCAATTTGACTCTCTTATCAACATGAGTCTCCAAATATCCAAGGATTTTCCAATTAGACTAAGTCCAGAACTCATCTATATTAGGTCCTCCCTCTTCGGTGAAAGTTGGAGGGTGCTATAAATTTAGCTCTTGTGTCATGTTAGACATACTCTTCAAAAACCACCTTGTGTGTCTTTCCATAAATTTCATAAAATGAGAAAAGTTCTTATTGAAATTTTCTCCAGCTTCCCCACCTAGAACTATTAGAGCCTTTGGTTCCACAAATGGATGATCATTTCTAGAAATGTACTCCTATTATCCTATCAATAAGAGATTCTATGAAAGTATGTCACTACAATTCCAAACACATGTCTTAGAAAAAATTACAAAAATTTAACACTTTTAACAAGATTGATTCACATAATTCCATAATAATTCATCCTCCATAACCCACCACATGGTCAAAACTAAGGTGCTATCACTACCCTTAATGACCCCTCATATAGGTCCTGAATAATACAGGGTAAACAGTTTTCAAAACTCAATATTCTTATTAGACACCCATTTATCCATTTCAAATTATCACATTTTATTAATTTACAATTTACAATTTTATATTATGTTTCTTTTCTTTTAAATTAACAAATAAGAATATCACTTTTAGTTTAAATAATTAATCCCAAAAACTGATTTTTTTTTGTGCCTAAAATGATACATGTCACATAAAAATTCATGAGTGCCTAAAATGATGTATTGTTACTCAAATCCCATTCAATTCCAATAGATGATGAAAAAATCATAGAAAATAAAATCATCACACAATAACTGAATCACCCAAGGAGAAATAACATCCAATTGTAACATCAAAAATAAATAACAATAATCCTTCCCAAAGTACTAGGGTTTTACCCCATACATGGGTTAGACAATCACATGCATGATAACATAACCATGACCCAAATAATCCTAGTCTCATATATATATTTACCAAAGAGGAAGACCAAAAAAGAAAAGAAAACTACCTTTGATACCACTTTGTAGTGTTCCAACCTGGGTTCCAAATCAGATTGTCCAATCCAATCGGTTGCATGACCTTAGGCATGCCTCCCTATATGATAAAGGCTACCGACTAATAGCGAGGGTAAAATATAAAACATGGGGAGACTATACAATCATTATAAAATTAGAAAAATAGTTGAAATAAATATAAAACAACCAAAAAATAATAACCACATCTTGAATAAAAATGGTATCACATGATGTATAAATCATGAAATACAATATCCAAAACTAAATTAGTAGATAACTTATTACATATACGTGTCATGTGTAAATATGAAAAACCCAAAATTAATAAAAGACTAAAACCTCCTAAGATGTTCCCGAAACCATGTCAAATTACCTAACCAGTGATCCATCCCAAATCATCCATCTAACATAGGTCTCTTACACTTATCATGTCCTGGAAACATGAAGTATATTCAGGTACCGAATCAGGAAGCCTAATTAGGGTGTGATTAAAACATAGTATGACAACAATAATAGTATATAAAAAAATACACAATCCATAAAAATGTCTACATTTTTATAAAGAATAGGGTAAAATAAAGTAAACAGTTATAAAATTTCATTATTCTTTAATTAACCACATAAAACACTTGGGTTCATGATGACACATAAACCATTAAAACCAGATTTGTCCCATGCCCAAGTCTAAACCACATCAAAAAGGAAAATCACAATTCATTATATCTTTTCTTTTCATCATTCATTAAATATTAGTTAATATAATGACTACGTGGAACTATAGTCCAATTCCTAATTTTTGGGCCCAGAATTCCATTTTAAGCACCCTGTGATCTTTTGAAGCATTCTTCTATGTCCCACTGCCCATTTATCAATAATGTATTTGGGCCTAGAACATCATATCTAGATCCACGTGGGTTTTAAAGCATCATTCTTTATCTTAAAACCCATTTATCAATCATGAATTTGGGCCTATAACATCATGTCTAACACCCCATGGGATTTTTAAGAATAAGTCTCTATACCACACCCCATTTATCAATAAATCACATATATAAAAAAATCACATGTAACAAGGAAAATCACCATTAACCCTCCCATAATTTTTTCACATCATAATATACCATTTTAATTATCATAAAAATCAAGGTTCATCAATTTAATTCACATTGAATAATATGAAAAATTCATTATTAAACCATTTAATAACATTTAGACATATATTTCATAAACTCTTCAAGGTTAAGAAAAATACACATTAATTCCCATTAATAAATCAATTCAAAATTCTTTTAATCACTCAATTACATAATCAAATCAATTGACCAATTCCAAAACCCCATTATCCAATCAATTCCACAATCCATTAATTAATTAATTTAAAAAATTAATTAATCCAAATGAAGATGAAATTTCTAAATGTGAAAAATAAATTTCAAAATTACATTCAAATAATTTAAATCAAGACATTGGTAATAGATAAATAAACCACATACCTAAAGATCATTTATGGACACTCACCCAAATAATGTAGGATCAAAATATGATATAGATTCTCAATTTACAATATGGGGGTGAATTGTAAGTTTAAAAACTTTTGTTTTTATCCCTAAGGAAAACTGTTTTTAAGAAAGTTAAACAATGGAAATTCACAAGACCTCTTAGTTCTACAAACATTATAGGTTCAAAAAATATGGTTCTGTAAATGAAACTTAAGAAATGTTTACAAGGAAAAGATTCTACCTTAAATAATATATAATCTTACCAATCAGATTATACAAAAGTATAAGAAAGTATAAGAAGGTTATACTTTATTTCTTTAATAAAATTAAGTGTAATTAAACTTGAAAAAAAAACAAAAACAAGTATAAAATATTTTAACCCAAAGAGTATGGTATCCAATAATAATGGATAAAGGTCTCTTGATTTATACTTTCAAGAAAGTCTGTCTTACCAAAACCAGGGTAAGCCCCCGATAGGAATATCAAAATCTCTCTTTATATCCCCACGATCCCTCAGAATTTAAGGTAGTTAGAACCTCTGTCTTTCTATCTAAGGAAGTCCTTGAACTTTATGGTTTTCAACACCTTTGTCTTTTTATCCCCGAAAGCCCTCGATTGTACTCAACAACAATCAGAGTCGCATGAAGAAAGATGAACAAGATTATAAGTATGCACAATGCATGAGAGTCTCTCTCTCTAAAAATCTATTCAACAACATGAAATATCTAGAGTCATAGAACACTATCTCATTTGTTACGAGCTCATTCAAATAAGCTCTTATTTATAGGTATTTCTCTAATGGTCGGTTCCCTCCTCCAATGGTCACATTTTTCATTGAATCTCATAGGGACCTATACACGTTTCACTCAAATAATGGTTTTTTAGAAATATATTTTATGGCATTGTTTCATAAAAATAAAAAGTATAAGAAAAATATGGTTTATTAACTAAATCCATTTTTCCAGAGTCTAAGGGAAAATAATGTTCGGAATCTAAGTAAATAAATACTCAGAGACTATAAATCATTGATATTTGGATTCTATATTTCATGGAATTCAGAATCAGAATTTTATAAACTTTGAAGTCTGAATTCCAATGAATTGGGAATCTGAATTCTGAGGAATTTAGAATGAAAATTTTTAGGAATTCAGATTCTGAATCTTGAAGAATTTGGAGTACAAATTTCAAATAATTCGAAGTCTGAATTTCAAATAATTTGGAGTTTGAATTTCAGAGAATTATGAATTTGAATTTCAGAGAATTCAGAGTCTAATTTTCAGATAATTCAAAGTCTGAATTTTAGAGAATTTAGAGTTTGAAATCAGAATACCCTATAACCAATGATTCATAGGATTCTGAGGTTTTATATGTGAATTCTATTTTTAGACTTTAGAAATAAGATTAGTTAGAAATATAGAAAATATAAAATAAATAATGAAAATATAGGTAAGGATAAAATTTCCTTGGGGAAGGAACCTTTTCCTTTTTAAGATAAATTTTATGGAAAATAAAAATTCTCTTAAGATAAGGTGTTTTTGATTTTCAAAACATGAAGGAATGGAAAAGTCACAAGGAAACCTTATTGACTCAAAAATATCCCCCTTTTTGGAAAGTAAAAACATCCTTACAAAAAAGAATATAATGACTTAGAATTTTTATGGACATGAAAATAAAAACATATCTCCCTTTACTTATGGATTATAGTAAATATGACTAACTCCCACTTAGGTTTTTGAAATCCCCAAGGAACATATTCATGATTTCCTGAATGAAATTTTACATTTTCTTTCATAGGAAAATCTTCTTAGATAAGAACTTTCCCTTAGATGAACTACCCCTTACATAAGGAAATCTCTTATTTATGTTATATTCTTTTTATCATTTCTTTCTACCCCTTTGTTATTTTCAGAATGGAATAAAGAGAATGGAAAAAAATATGTTACCTAAAATATTAGTACTAAAGAAAAAAATATTTGAATAGAAACCAAAATTTTATTAAGATTGAAAGAATTTGTATAAGGAAGAAAAATACAACAAAAGATCGGAATGGGTAAAAATTATCCTTCTTTCTCATTTGGTATTAGCTTCTTCACAATGGTTTTAAGCATTTGTATCTCCTTGTGACCATCTTCCATATGATTAACTAAAAAATCCTGAAATTCATTTTTATTCTCAAAGGATTTTATCTTTTCTTCTTTATCCTTAAGAATATCTGCCTGAACCTTCAAGACTTATTCCTACTTGACAAGTTTTTCTTCAATATAAATTCATAGATCCCTTTATCTATTCCAATTCATGGCCACTGAATTAATATTTCCATTCATGTCTTTTACTTCTTGCTCTTGAGTTGTGTATTTGAGAGTTAGTTTTTCCTCAAAACTCTTAGTTAGGTCTTTAAGCTTCCCATATTTAGTTTTGAAAGAATCCTTCACATTTTCTTGAAATTCATCAAGGACTATGAGCTCTTATAATTTCTTTCTTGGCCAAATTGTAATATTTTTGCATGATCTTTTATGAGCCTCATAACTAATGAGAAAAGATTTGAAATCTACCTCAGGTCTGACAAATTTATCTCTAAGCATTGAAATTGAATATGATTTCTGATTGAATGAATGCTAAAGAATCTAGAACCTCGAATCTATACTTGGAAACAAAGGAATAGTACCAACCAGCCTTTTCAAAGATTGTACCATAAAATCATGTCCAAGGGAGGATGATTCCGAATCAGAATGTTTGGTTGGTGAGGATTGTTTTTCTAACTCTTCAGCTTTCCTCTTCGACGAAGTACCAACATATTTATTATTAACTAAATATTTACTAGTTGTATCAACCAACACCTTCTTTCCCTTATCAGCTCTTCGAATGATCTCTTCTAGTTTGGGTGATTCATGCTCACTATCTGATAACTGAACAATTTTATCTTCCTCAAGATTTTCTTTCTTGACTCCTGCCATAACATCCTATAGATAAAGAAAATCATGATTGCTGCTTTCCTCTTCAGATAGTTTATTCACTTCATCCTAACCTTTGCCTTCTTTTCTAGGTTTATCATGTTTTAGAGAGTAAACTTTAGATATTTGGATTGAAATTTTCTTAAAAGGACTCTCCTTCTCATGACAATCCTCTAGTTTCCTTATCATGTCTTCTGTATCATCACTCCCTTATTTTTCTTCTTCTACCAATTCTTCTTCTTGAACTATTACTTATTCTTGATCAGTTTCCAAAATCACTATCTTTTTTCCCAAAATCATGGGAACTGATTCTTCCAAAAACGATTCTAGTAACTAGTATTGTTCAAAGGCTTTCTCAGCAACCTTGAGAAGGGATTGAAATATCACAGTTTCAAACATCTTCTTCTTCTGCTTCTTTTCTTTTTGTTTCTTCTCAATATCATCAGCAACCTTCAACTTCAAAGCTTCATCCTCCGTAGGGTCCAAGCCAAAAGAAGGCTCCCCTTCCTTCTTTTTCTTCTTATCCTCTCTCCACTTAGAAACTACTTCATCTGGGTAATTCTTTTTCTTTTTTGGTTTTGGGGGTATTGATTGAGTTTCCTTTTCCCCATGGATTTTTCCTTTCTCTTCCGATTCTGTTGCCTTCCTCTTACTTACACCCTTCTTGGAAGTTTCATCAACTTCAAGTTTCTTTGATAAAGGTTATACTTCTTCTATAGGTAGATCATAAAATTCTCTAGATTCATTAGAGAAACCTACCTTCATCCTTCTCAAGGTATCATCACTAAACAGCTTAAACTTGTAATTTATTAGCTTAGAACTATAAGGGACTTTGAATGACTCAAGACAAAGAACTGTAATCTTAGAGAGAATATCCAGATACATGATGATTTGAGATTTCAAATTTCCATTCTTGATGTTCTTAATTATAATCAAGATATTCTTAACCAAGTTTATCTTCTTGAGGTTCACCAAGAAATCTACAATATAGATATCACTTTTCATTAGGGTGTCCTTATCCCCTTTTCTAGGAATAATAATGCCTTGGACCCATAATTCTAGAATCTAGAAATTTTTTGAAAGATGAACAATTTTCAGAGTCTTTAAGGCTGAAAGACCAAGAAAATATATATCTTTTTTCCTTCTCAAACGATCCTACTAAATCTTGTAATTTATGGGTGAAAAATTCAGATTCACCTTCAAAAGGAATTCTAATCAAGCTTTCATCCTTAGTGTAAGAAAGGCAGTAGGTCTTTCCATATATCTTGAAGGAAAAAATTTCCCTTCCACCATCATTGAAAAAACTTGATGAATCATAAAATTAAATCAACAACTCCAGATAGACTAGATCCTTCTCCTTCAGTTTTGATATACATAGGCTCTCCCAGCCGTTCAACTTAATATTCTTTGAAATAATAGAGTCATACATAGCATAGAATTTCGGATCTACCAACCTTTATATGTAAATCTTCCACTTGGAGATTTCCTTTACTGAAGACATATCATTCTAAGGAGAGGATTCTACAGACATTCAGAAATAAGGAAAACCTGAAGATTCGGAACGACCTTAAGTACAGGGGCAGAGCTTTAACATGTCAAGGATTGAAAATCGATGTGGAAGAAACATCATGGGGTCCTTATATAGGCATTTGAGGTGACGATTCAACTTCCTTGATTGATCCAACGGTTGAAATACTCTTAATCAGATCTGACGGTTGAAATGATAGCAGAAGAAGGGATTTGGTAGGTTTCGATCTTTTGAGGTTTTTAACATAAACATTCGTATTTAAGATAAAGGGAATCTGATTTTTTTAAACAAGATAAAAAATACCAACACGAAAAAAGATGATTATGAAAATTTAAGAAAGAAATCATACCTTCTAGGTTAGTAGGAAAATTATTCATAATGTGGAAAATTATTCTTGTAGAACTTTAGGGTCTAGAAAATTTTGATTACAAAAAATTTGATCACGAAAAATTTGATGACGAAAAATTTGACTATGAAAAATTTGATTTACAAGACAATGTACCCCCTATGAAAAGAAGTTTCTTACTATATGGAGATAGGTTTCAAAAATAAGTTAATATGGAATATTATATTATAGTTATCATTCCTAACTTATGTTTAATATATTTAAATCTGTTGGTGGGTAAATATTTTGTGAAAATATCAGCTAGTTGATCTTACGTTCTGATAAATTTAAGAATGATATCTCTTTTTTTGTGTGTGATCCCTAAGAAAGTGATGCTTGATATATATTTATTTTTCATGAGAGTGATGTTCAAGGTTTTTAATTAAGGAAATGGAACTATTATTAACACAAAATATTTGTGTTTTGGTAAAACTCATACCATAGTTTGTTAGTGTGTCTTGCATCCACAACACTTTAGCACAACAACTTCCAGCTGCTACGTATTCAACTTCAGCAGTGGAAAGTTCTGCTGAGTGTTTATTTTTTCATGACCAAGAAACTAATTAATCTCCAAAGAAATGAAATGTTATGGTTGTACATTTTCTATCCATTCTACATCCACCAAAGTCAACATCTGACAAACTTTTTAATACAAAATCATTTCCCAAAGTATAAAAGAGTCTTAATTCCATGGTTCACTTTATGTAGCGAAAAATTATTTTCACTGCCTTTAAATGAGATTATTTGGGATTGTATTGATACCTTGCACATAAGCATACTAAAAAAATTAAGTCTAGACAAATAGCTGTCAATTATAGTAAGCTTCCTATCATACCTCTAAATGATGTTTGATCCACTGGTTTTCTAGCTTCATCAAGATCAAGTTAATTTGAGGTACCTATGGGAGTACTTATACTCTTAGTGTTTTCATATCCATACTTTTTAAGCAGATATTTAAAATAATTATGTTGAGATATATAAGTTCCTTCTAGTTTTTGAGAAATTTGAAAACCTTTGAAAAAAGATACCTCACCCATCATACTCATTTCGAACTCAAATTTCATTAGATCTGCAAAGGAATCAGTTAAAGATTACTGAGTTGAACCAAATATAATGTCATCAACATAAATTTGAACAATAAAAACATTTTTCTTATCTTTACTTATAAAAAGGGTTGGATCAATATTTCCTTTAACATAATTGTTTTGTAACAAAAATTCTTTAAGTCTATCATACCTGGATCTTGGAGACTTCTCAAGTCTATATAAAGATTTGGTAAGTTTGAAAACATGTTCAGGATGTTTTATATCTTTAAAAATAGGAGGTTGTTCAACAAAAACTTCCTCTTGAACATAACCATTAAGGAAAGAAAATTTAACATCCATTTGAAAAATTTTGAAATTAAAGAATGCTGTAAAGGTAAGTAGAATACAGATAGATTCAAGTCTAGCTGCTAGAGCATGTGTTTCTTCATAGTCTATTCCTTCTCATTGATTATAGCCTTTAGTAACTAATCTATCCTTATTTATTACTAAAACTCAATTTTCTTCACACTTATTTCTGAAGACTAATTTTAATCCAATAACAGAAGTTTCTTTAGGTCTTTCAACCATGGTCCAGACTTTATTCCATTAGAATTCATTTAGTTCATCGTAAATGGATTATATCCAATCATCATCACCTAAAGTTTCATCATTGATTTTTGGCTCTAATTGAGAAAAGAATGCTAGATGTTCTACATCATTTCTTAAGGAACTTCTAGTCCTTACATGTTGATTTATATCACCAATGATACTATCACTGGGATGATTCTTAAGAAACAACTCATTTGGGTTTTGTAAAACCTATTCATCAACATATGGTATGAAATATTCATGGGTAAATGCTTCAGAAACATTTTCTTGATCATTTTCTTTATCAGAAGGATTTTCTATAAAGGGTTGATAATCAGTTTTTGAAAACACATCTGAAGATGTTGGTTGAGGTTGTTTAAATACAAAAGGATCAATTTCATCAAATTTAGTATGTACTATTTCTTATAAAATACAAGTATTTTTGTTAAAAACTCTATAAGCCATAGAAGTTGTGGAGTATCCTAGGAAAATTCCTTCATTATATTTGGGTATGAATTTATGTAATTTATATTTAGTATTTAGAATGAACACTTTGCAACCAAATACTTTGAATTAGAAAAGTATAGGATTTCTACCATTCTATAACTCATAAGGGGGTTTTTTTAGAAAAGGTCTAATCAAAACTCAATTTATAGTATAACAAGAAGTACTAAAATCTTCCACCCAAAATTGTTTAGCTATATAATATTAACTCAACATCGTTCTAGATATCTCTTAAATAATTCAATTTCTTCTTTCAACAACACCCTTCTGTTGAGGTGTTCATGGTGATGACAAGTTATGAGTAATTCATTTTCTACTATAAAAAGTTTCAAAATCAGAATTTTGAAATTCTCCTCCATGATTACAATGTATAGTAATCAATGGAATTTTTTTCTCATTATTAACTTGGGATGTAAAAATTTTGTAATAAGAAAAAGATTCAGATTTCTTTTCTTGAAAATAGACCCACATAAATCTAGTGTATTCATCAACTAGGACAAATACATAATATTTTCCTCCAATACTTCCAGTTTTTGTTGGACCTAAAAGATCCATATGCACCAACTGTAATGCATCAAAAGTTGAGACTTCCCCAATTGATTTAAAGCATGATTTATGTTTCTTTCCAAATTGAAAATGATCACAAAATTTTGAAGAATCAAATCTAAGCTCTGGTATATCCTTAAGAAGTCTTTTCATAGAGATTTTACATATGTTCTTAATGTTACTATGTAGAAAAATTCTATTCTATAACCAAGATAGATATTTCCTTGTACTAAGGAAAGGTAGGTCTTGGCATCTAAGGTTATCTAAATTTTGTGTGTATACATTCTCTTTACTATGGGAAAAAAGAATAAACTCTTCCTTGGTAAGCATTTATCATTTCAAAAATTCACAAGGTAACCTTCATCACATAACTGACTTTTGCTAATGAGGTTGTTCTTAAGAACCTTAACAAATAAAACATTTGAAATCAATTTTTTTTCCAATAATAACAATGTTACATATACCAATAATTTCTCTCGAAGAATTATCACTGAAATTTATTTTTCCTCCTTTCGTCTTGATAGTGTTTTCAAAGAAGTTTTTGTTACCAGTAATATGCTGGGAACATCCACTATCCATGTACCATGTATTTCTATTGGAACTTTCTTTACTTTACTAAAAATAAGAATGTTAGACTTTCGGAACCCAAACATTCTTGGATCCATAAATTTCAGAAAGTAAAATTTTAGGTATCCACATTTTCATAGAGAAATAAGCTTTATGAAAACATAAAATACTGGATTTTGTTTAAAGAAAAAATTTTCACCCAATGTCTACTACATTGACATTTATTGCAGAATTGAGCACTTTGAGGAATAAAATAGTTATTTTTAAAAATTGTTTTAGAATTGGTATAACCAAAACTAGAACGATTCCTTAGGGGTCGAATTGGGGAATACATCTTGTCAAAATTTTCCTTAACTGAGTTAATGTTTTACAAACACTTCCTTAAGGAAAATATTTCTAACTTTATATTATGAACCATGTTTTTATATTAAAAAATATTAGTTTTAGAACTAGAGTCAGTCTCTAAAATATTTTTCATTGAAATTACATTTTCAAGATCCTTAGAAAGTTTATCCTTCTCAGAGTAAACTTCCTCAAGGTTTATTGAAATACATTAAAAATCCAATGTTTTCTTATCAATATCTTTATAAAGATCCGACACTTCTTTATTAAGAATATTTTTTTTGGAATTTAACTTATCAAGCTTTTTCTTGAGTTTAGGATTTTCATTTTCAAGAAGTTTAGCAAATCTAGAAACTTCTTCAAAAGTAGATGATATATTATCTTCATCATAAGAATATTCTTCATCTAATGATTCATAATATTTATTATCAGAATAATTTTCATTCAAATATACATTTTTTATAGATTCAACATTATGTACCTTGTCCATTAGGAAATGATTTTCAATGGGTATTCTGGCTAGTAGAGTAAGATTATTCTGATTAAAATATTCATACTCTAATTATTCATCAAAATAGTTAACACCACAGGCACTTCAGGTGTCATTGGATTTCAAAAATTTCTTAGCTTTATCCTTGCAATACTTAATTTTATTCCTCTGAGTTTTCTTTTCATTTCAATCATTCTTTTTAAGCATAGGACAAGCTGGCCTTATATGTCCTACTCTTTGGCATTCATAACAAGTGACTTCTGAGTCTTTCTTGTCTTTTATTTCTTTATTCTTAAAACTATACTGAAAGTCTTTCCTCCCAAAAATCTTGTTCATCTTTCAAGAAATATTATCAAGCTCATTATCAGAATGTTCACATTCACTAGATTCGAATAAAATAGTGACTTTCTTAGACTTTGATATTGTAACCCTTTCAGGAGTCCTGGTTTTAGTAGTAGTAAAGTCTACACTTTCATTTCCATTATTCTCCTAATTCTTATCAGCAATTCTTTTCATTATTGTCTCATGTTGAAGAAGAGTTCCAAAAATCTCATCAAGATTAATTTGAGATACATTCCTATTATCATCTATAACTGTTCTCTTAGATTCCCACTCCTTAGGCATGGTATCTATAATATTTTCCACAAGTGCCTCATCATCTAGACCATTCTCACCCATGAATTATAAACTAATAAAAATAGTTATAAACCTTTTCTTCACCTTGAAAACTGGTTCTGCATAAGAAAATAGAAATCCAAGATATTCTCCTCTAAGCACAGCTCTTCTAGTTTCTGTAACTTTGGATCTTCCAAAATGTATAACTTCCTAGTTCTTCCAGATACAGTTAGAAACTTCACAAGAAGAAATAAGACTATATATATTCCTGATCATGGAACACAACAATGTACTCCATAGCTTGTAGTTTAGTTGAAATTCTGACTTTTCTTGATTAGTAAAAGTTATGACTTCTTTATTAGGAATATTTTAATCTTTAGTAAGCATAACAAAGTTTTCTACATCGGTATTAATAACAAAAGTCTTCGTATGATCTCTCCAAAATTCATAATCATTCTCATCAAATATTGATGGTCTAGTAATATTTAGATTGTCAATCAAACCAACATTCATTCATACCATTCTAAAAGAAAATATATTTCCACAAAAACTAGTTAATAGAAAAAGTTTGTAAACAAGGAAAAAAATCCTAAGAAAGGAAAAATTATAACTATGAAAACATTGAGAAAGAAAAATTATATGTGAATATAAGTATTTTAGAGAACACATATGGTACCAATTTTAGGATTGAAATATGATGTAGATGCTCAATTTACAATAGGGGGAGAATTGTTAGTTTAAAAACTTTAGTTTTTAACTCTAAGGAAAACTGTGTTTAACAATGTTAAACAAGGTAAATTCACAAGACCTCTTAGTTCTAAAAACATGCTAGGTTCCAGAAATATGGTTCTAGAAATGAAACTTATGAAAAGTTTATGAGGAAAAGATTCTACCTTAAAGCATATATATATAATCTTACCAATCAGAGTATACAAAAGTAAAAGAAAGTATAAGAAGGTTATACTTTCTTTCTTTAACAAAATGAAGTGGAAATAAACATTAAAAAAACAAGTAACATCTATGAAATCTTTTAACCCAAAGAGTAGGGTATCCAACAACCTTGGATAAAGGTCCATCGATTTATACTTTTAAAAAATTCTTTCTTACCCAGACTAGGGTAAACCCTCGATAGGAATATCGAAATCTGTCTTAATATCCCCATAAGCCCTCGAACTTAAAGGTATTTGGAACCTCTGTATTCCTATACAAGGAATTACTCTAACATTAAGGTAGTAATCACCTCTGTGTTCCTATCCCCAGAATCCCTCAATTGTACTAAGCAATAATGGTAGTCACATGAAGCAAGCTGAATAAGATGTTCAGTATGCACCTGGTATGAGAGTCTCTTTCTTTAGAAATCACTTGAACATCATGAAATCTCTAGAGTTATGGAAAAATATCTCAGTTATTATGATCTCATTCAAATGAGATCCTATTTATAGGAATTTCTCCAGTGGTGGGCTCCCTCCTCCAATGGTCATATTTTCCCTTGAATCTGGGAGGGACCTGTATACGCGTCACTCAAACAATGGTTAGTTAGAAACATATTGTATGACATTGTTTCATAACTATAACAAGTATAAGAAAAATATAGCTGGTTAACTAAATCCATTTTTCTAGAGTCTAAGGAAAAATAAAGTTTGGAGTCTAAGTAAATAAACACTAGGAGACTATAAATAATGGTTATTCAGAGTCTGTATTTCAAGGAATTCAGAATCTAAATTTTGAGAAATTTAGAGTATGAATTTTGAGGAATTTAGAGTCTGAATTATGAGGAATTCAGAGTCCGATTTATGAGGACTTTCGATTCTGAATTTTGAGGAATTAAAAAGAATTCAGATTCCAAATTATGAGGAATTTGGAGTCTGAATTATGAGGAATTTGGAGTCCGAATTTCAAGGAATTGAGATTCTTAATTTTAGAGAATTTGGAGTCTAAATTTTAGATAATTCAGAGTCTGAATTTCATAGAATTAGGACTCTGAATTTCAGAGAATTCAGATTCTAAAATTTAGAGAATTAGGATTTTGAATTTCAAATAATTCGGAGTCTGAATTTTAGTAAAATCCGTGTATGAATTTCAGATAATTCAGAGTCTAAAAATAGAATACCCTACAACCAAGGATTTATAGGATTCTGAGGATTTAGATGTGGAACTAATTTTTATACTTTAGAAATAAAATGAGCTAGAATTAGAGAAACTATAAAATGAACAATGAAAACATAGTTAAGGATAAAATTTCCTTGGGGAAGGAAACATTTCCTTGTTATGATAAATTTTAGGGATAATAAACCTTTTCTTAAGATATGGTGTTTGTGATTTTCAAAACACGAAGGAATGTAAAAGTCATAAGGAAACCTTATTAAATGAACACGGAAGTCCCCAAATTGAAGTGGAACATTCAATTTCACAATAAAGAACATGATATATTTATGAAACCTTGATCAATGATTAAGAATACTTATATCTATAAAAAATATATATCTAAATTCATCACAAATGGAGGGAAAAAACCTTTAAAAATATTGGATAAAGATTAGGGAAAGGTAAGAATCCAATTGGTAAGAAAAAAATACCCATAGAGATGCATATCCATCAAGAGGATATTATATTCATCAATAAGGGAGTTTTTGGAGCCTTTCAATCTACTTTGGGGGCCTCAAAAAATGAGGGTGAACTTCTTAGGACATGAGGGAGTGAATTAGGGTGAAATTCAGTGCATACAAGAATTTTAAAATAAAAATTTGGGGAAATTATTTCCATGTGCACAGTTTCTTAGGATGGGGAACACTATTTACTAAATTGTCCCCCTAACCATGTTACAACTATTCAATCCCCATATGTTTGGGGATTCATGGTTTTTTTTGTGGTAGGATTGTGGTTTGGTAAAATTGTGTGCCAAGAATTCACTACCCCTTCCCCTTTAGAAAATATAAAATTTTCACATGAAACACCCCAAAACAAAAAACCACCAATGATATATCAAAACAATGGTAAATGACTACTTGTAAAAAATAATGTGTCTTATCTATAAAATTTTAGGATCATAAAAGAACTATTCAATATGGTCTATGAACCATCCCAAATTTGAGTTCTGAAGAAGAAGGTACACAAACCAAAAGTTACTGTCAAGAGTATATGAAAAATACATAGGGTAATAGAGCATGGGACATCGCTACAAGTCCTGAGCATGTCCTCCGCTAAACATGGCTTGTGAATTAATGTCACACTGAAAAGAATGAACCTATGAGGACGTGGTGTGTATGTATTCCCAGGGACCTAGTCACGTGATCATAGTAAATGGCTCGACCAGCCATGTGAAACCACATGAAGTAATCTTAGGGATACATGGCTTGTCTGTCTACCAGAGGTCTTGGGAGTGTGACCTCAACACATAGATTTTATACTTAGGTAGGGTAAAGTGGTGTGTGGGACTGGACACATGGAATGTGAAACATAACTTGGTAAAAATCATAGCCACTATGAGATCCCATGATACATGTTGTGTGTTCCTCCCATATATATATATATATTGTGTAGTTGTCTTTTTCATAAAATGTTTATATTATATTCATGAACATTCCCAATTTGATATTTTTACCAACTCCTCTACCTTTTAAGTAGATTTTAATGGATTAATCTAAATGGATTCATCTCTAATTAAAATTTCCCTAACTTCAATGGTTGTGAAGGATAATTTTGATTATCCAAATGACAATTTCCACACCTCTCACCATTTTTTGGGCTCCAAATCATTGATGGAATACCATAAATCCTGATAATAAATCTTGATCTATTAAAATTACACTAATCTCTATGTCATTCTCTTGAACACCATGAATTTTGGGGTTTTATCATGACCAAATATGGCCTAGTAATGTGGAATCATGACCCGTTGTGGAATTGATAAATAATGTAGAGAATGGTGGGGGGAATGGGAACAAAAATGAGGTTATATCATCCTTGGTTGGGGAATTCCTAGAGAATTATCATAAATAGTGGAAAAAAATTTGAATTAAGGATGCGGTGGATAAAATCAATTAGGTTCAAGAACACTAATTAAAATTAGGCTCATGCAAATTACAGAAATCATAGATAATAAAAGATATGAAATCTATTCTTGAAAGATGAGGAAAATAGATGAAACCAGAAAAATTTGATCCCAACCTCAATAATGGATTGATAATTATTAATGAATATGTATTTAAGTGATGATGATATAGAATTCATTCTGGTCATCATATACCTCACCAATCCTCTTTATTGTTTGTCATCGGTCCAAGCTCTCAAGTTTTCGACACCTACAGGGCACACTTCCCCCTCAATAATCTCCCAGGGTTATGAGGATAATCATAGATATTTTTCATAATTATATATTTATAGATTATAATATTTTTTAGGTCCTTAAAAATAAAATAAAATAAAATATTAATTATATTCTATGTAACACACCAGCCAGCGATCACCTTCTATGGAACATCAAATGTTGACAAAATTTATATCATACCTTGGCAAAACCCAACATTTTAGAAAAAACTAAAGTGTCAGATATTCCATATGAGGTCCAAATCAATGAGAAAACCATTTATTCTAAGAATTTTTTTATGAGGATTAATATATATTAATATTATTAATATATTAATCTGATGGTCCTATGACACCCCAAACATAGTGACAACACTGTGTAAAAATACAAAGATATATGTAGAAATATTAAAAGGATCAAACTGAATAGAGTCATTAAATCATTCCAACCATGTAAGAGAATCCCACTAAAAATCAAAATCTATTGAAAAAAGGTGATGGTTATGAGTTATCCTTTAGCTCTCATGTTCCCAGGAGCTCTCATGGACTCCCCCATACTGCCAAAGCACTCAAACTGAAGGAATGGTCTGGTCACCTAGTATCACCTCCGACCAATATTTTATCTCTATAAATTAATATGAGAATTTGGATCTATACTTGATGTTTAGATTTACCCAGTCGATAACATGTGACAGGTCATGCACATACATTCTTAGCTACGACACATGGAATCCATTATGCACATGGTCCACTTACAGGGGTAAGGAAAAGTGGTAATCAAACTCACCAACCTTTTATTGTTCATTAATCCTCAAGGATAACTTATATCCATTTAGAAATCTCTATATAACTCATTATGGGGAGACTCTTAAGAAGACATGGTCTCCCTTATTTTAATCCAAAGGCCTATGAAATTGGTCTACCTAATATTTCTATTTAATATGGTTCATCCCCACATGATCAGGGATAATATGAACCTTCTAAATTTTTTCCTTCACCAATTCAGGGCCAATGAGATATGTCTCTCCAATATCAGTCCATCATATTATTGGTCAGTAGTGTCTCATGTATAATTCCTTGAAATGTTCCATGTCGATATTGGAGTGATATATATTTTTAAAACTAAACTCCACTAATGTAAAGTGATCCACCAATCTCTATATGAAGTCCAATAGAAATGATCTCTATATATTCTCAAAAACCAAGATGGTACACTCAATCTATCCATCTGTGTGGGGACAAAATTTCTTGATTATTTGTAACTAGGTACTAAAATCGTCCTACAACCCTCTCTATAACATGACATAAATTGATCATTATAGTTGTAGATGATCATCATGGGTATCCCATGAATATGGATGATCTATTATACATAAAAACACCCCAAACTCTTAATTGTACTATACTCTCAAATGGAATGGATGTGTGCCAACATGGTGATTCAGTCCAAAATCACCCAGATAGAATCATGTCTTCTCACTATCCATGGAATCCCCCTAAAAAATCCATCGATATTCCACCCCACATACATTATGGTACCAATAGTGTTTGAGTTAAGCCTACTGAAACATGTTTTTTATCCATTACCATATGACATGTGAAGAATCAAGAAACAAACTCAATAATGCTCCGCTTTATTCAAGTTCACTAAAACTACCTAGAGCTACATATATCCCATATCTAATTCATAGAAACATGTGTGTCCTCACAAGAATCATTTTTATGGCTCTATCCCCACCAATATAATTCATAGTCGAGAGAGAACTAACTATAATAGAGGGCTAAATCTATGTTGGAGCTCGATCATAGGGGAGTACAACTTCATAGTTAGAGGAACTATTCCCTCATTAGTGTGCGTATGTAACAAATCTATATATATAAGATTTTTTTGGACTTATTACACCTTTCTATAGTGTATTACAAACCTCTTAATCTCTCTGATGATCAAGCCCAACCACTGTCATCGGTCAAGTGTTACTGATTGAATCATTTTGCTCATGAAACCTGTTATTTCAAACCATATTATGAAATAAAGAATTTCATCATTTACTATATAGAAAAATACATAGGATGTGGTACTAACATGCATAAATTCAACTCCTGAAGAAATACCTATGCAAGCTAAATATTTCGGGGAAGAGTACATGGTGTATATAAAGGGTCACATAGCGAGTGTTATTAGAAGAATTCTTCGGAATTACGTCCCCTATAAATGAATTTGGATTATATGTCATAATAAATGGAATTTACTTGGAAGGACATAACATGTATGTCTACCTAAGGTCTTGGGAATGTTCTCATAGCACATGGCTCAGCTAGCGATGTGCAACCACATGACCAGTTTCTAGGGGAACACATCATGTTCATCCACCCGGGGTATTGAGTGTGTGCCCTTGTAACATTTCATGTCCACTCAGGTAGGGTCACATGGTTTGTGGCCTCATCTACATGGTATGTGATACTTAATTTAGTTGAGGACCTAACTGTCATGAGACCCTATGATACATGATGTGTGTTCCACTAAGATACATGATGTGTAGTCGTATTTTTGTAGAACATTCATATGATGTTCAAAAAGACACCAAATATACTATTTTGTTAGATTCATCTTATATTTCACTCTACTAAAATAGAATAATCCAATGTTTTAAACCTCTGATTATTATTTCCTGACCTCTGGTGGCAGAAAATTGGATTTCGGTTACCTAAGCTTTAATCGTCTAGCCTCCCCCCATCATTTGAGAACCCAATCCATTGAGGCGTCACTCGAATCCCATATATCCATATTGATCTATACAAAAACACAAATCCATATGTCATTATATCAACCACAATTAATCTAGGGTTTTTATCTCACTTGAATTTGGCCAACAAATGTCAAATTGTAACCAGATAGGCCAACGATGAGTAATTTGAATAATATTTAAGGGACAAAATCATGAATGAGGTAATATCATCATTGTTTTATGTTTCCTCATTCAATGATCATAAATAGTAGAAAAAATGGTTTAATAAAGTATGTAGTGGATAAAATCAATTTTTTTTCTATAACACTAATTAAAATAAGGCTCATGTGAAGAATAGAAATTGCCAATAATTAGCAGATATTGAATCTATAATTGAAAATTTAAAAAAAGGAGAAAACCCCCAAAATAACGAGCTTTACCTAAATTAAGTATTGATCATTGGTGAATAACACATTTTTAAGTGATGATGGGGAAAATATTATTGTGTTTTTCATTGGCCTAAAAAATCAGCTCAATCATTCAATATCTATCCATGTTCTTGCATCCATCGATGCCATTAGAGCACACTTACTCCTTTATAATTTCTTAGGGTTATGTAGTTAGCCCTATATATTTTTTATAATGATATATTTGTATAAGATATGATAGGTTTAGGTCATTTTAAATAAAATAAAAAATTTATTTATTTATTTTACTTAACACACCCACTGACGACCACATTTTGTGAAACATCCAATCCTGACCAACTTTATGCCATGTCTGGGAAAAAAATTGCATTATAGAAACAATTTTGGTATCATATTTTCAATCCAATAAAATAATAAATTAGAAAATAATTAATTCTAAAAAAAATTCACACATGATATAATATATATTAATATTTTTAAAATATTAATTCTAGTGTCATGTGACTCCCAAAACACAATGCCATCTCTATAGAACAATAGTGATATATATGTAGAAATATTAAAAGGACAAATCATAGAAAATCACTATCATTACACAAATGCTCAATAAGGATAAAACAAGGACATATCAATGATCATTTAATAATAACATGAGCATAATGGTATGTGAAAAAGAACATAACATTTGAAAACAATACCAAATAATTCATACATCAGAGTCATGATTCATGGAATAAAACATAGTTGTTCATAAGACAATATTCATAAAAGAATAAAAGAACATTAGACATGAGAGTATAACATTGTCATAAGTTCATGTCAAAAAATAGTGGAACAAATTGTTACATAATCATAGTCAGAGAAATATTATTTTAGGGCTATCCCCCAAGGAAATAATCACATATTGTGCTTGGGATAACCACCTATGTACTGACTTTACGAATGGGATAAACTCCCATGAACCGTCTTTTGGAATTTGAATAACCCATTTTATACCCTCTTTGGGACTGGGATAACCTCTCATGTACTCATTGAGCTCATAAAACATTAATCATTAACCTGTGAATTAGAGAGATATAACAGAACCACCCATCATATATTCTAATCCATTAATATTCATTTCCTAATATCATAAAAACATTTATCATTTCATTATAAGATAACCCATGGAAAATAAAATGTTATTCATTATTAATTAATCATATTAATCATAAATAATATATAGAATGAATAAAGATGGAATCATTGGATCATATACCCTATGAAGCATATGTAACATCAATGGATGTTGTCAAAAATGAAAATACCTTTCAATGTTTACAAGAACATTTTCTTGAGGAAAATACAATATTAATTAAAAATCACTTATTTAAAATCTAAATATTTATAACATATTAAAAAAAATATTTGAAAGTAATAAATGTGAATGGATAAAGGAAGGTCCAAATAATTGAGAAGTCATGATAGTGGAAAATTCCATTCATGTTGAAATCTTCAAAACAAATATTTTGTTCACATCATCAATAAAAAGATTATATGAAGATTATTTATAATTTTTTTTAAAAAAGTAAAAAATTGGTAATAATGACTAAAACAATCATTGTAGATTAGTAAAAAAATATTGTGTTTTTTAGAAATAATGGATATACAATGATAAATTATTTCTGACCAAAGAGATAAATAATTTTAGTTTATCCTAGAAACATTATTTCGGTCTCTTGAGTAATTAAAGAGATTAAATGGAAATAAAATCATGTATTCTATATAACTAACTAGAGGGGAATAAAATCCATTATATTTCTGGGTGATAGGTCATATAATTCCATAATCAGGTATTTAATCACAAAAAATACAAGAAAAAATGTGATTGTAACATAAAACCCCTACCTCAAGTGCAGCTCTCTTTATAAGTACTTTGAACTCCACTTCATTGTTAAACCTCCACTGTATTAAAAATTAAGTGATGAAAGGATGGTATTATAATCAAAATATTACCTCTAGGTATTAGGTAGTATTGTTAGAAAAGGATTTAGTTTGGGCTTGGCCATGCTAAATGGATCTTGATGTTTCGAGAAGAGAGAAAAGGGTGTTCCATTTTATAAGTGATAGAGAGGACACACTTGGAAATTTTCAAATGATTAAAATATTTTAATGTATTATTTTATAAATATTTATCCAAAATGACTCATATTATTGGAGGATATGATATATAATCAAAATATCACCAACCAATAGGATATATATATATAAGGTACTTGGGTGTACAATTACATTAAACTCACACAACACACACATAAGCCGCAAAGTAGGCCAAAGCCCCCCCAGGCAGAGCCCACCCATAAATCCTTATTTATTTAGTACATTTCCTAAAATCTAGTGGTCATGAATTCCATTACATGGACATATGGCCCACAAACTGACCTGAAAGCCTAGCACATCATCATGACTGTACGATGCCTGTGCCAGTGCCTACCTTCGGAAATTCGCTCCCACCCGGATTTGAACTTAGGTTTGATGTTGGATTACATGGATCCTTTGGAATTAGAGTAATAAACCAACTGAAAATAGGAGTTAAATAAGTTTTTTTTGGTAATATTACCCTTATCACTTAGATTAACCCCAGTAAACCCTTTCAAACTTTAACTGTGGGAACAAAGTTTGACTAGGTTAAATATTTATTATTAAAAAAATTTAAAATGGTCCCACTAAAAAATTTATACATTTAGATTCCAAATATATTATCCATTTTATCAAATTTAATTTCTATAAGTGGTAGAAATTAATTTAAAAATAGTCATGAGAAATACAATTAGAACTCATTTTTTGAATGAATGAAAACATATTTAAGTGAAAAACTAGATTTACTTTCATTCCATACATAGTAATAACTATAAAAAGAATGATGAAATATTTAATTGAATTTTTAATTTATAAATTTCATTAATACCATTAATCAATAATTATTTATTTTATTTATTATTACAAAAAACATTTCAAACATAAAATGGTTTTATGAAAAAAGTAACTACTTTTACCATTAAAAGATTTTATCTTCATTCATAACTTTTTTATCACTAATGTATGGATTTCTATTCAGAAATTTCATTGAAATAGCTTTTTAATAGTGATCAGTAAACTTTATTTAGATAATAATACATGAAATATTGAAAATTACATTTCATTAAAAAAATACCTTTAATCATTAAATGATTTCGTAAAAAAATTAATGATTATTTCATAGAAATCAATCAATGTAGTTAAAATTATGAATATATATATATATATATATATGATAATTTGGTAAATACTATTCATACCCTTCAATCCAACAACTACGTTATGAAGTTATATTATATTACGAGTTCATTTAGACTTGAGGATGTATATAATGAAATCTATCAAATAATTCAAGTTTATTTCAAAGGGAATACATATAAAATATATAGGTGTTACATTCTACCCCCTAAAATGATTTTTTCCCTCAATTTTTTTTATTCCAATGCAAAAAAAGAGGATATATCTGCTTCATCACAACTTTGGGTCCACATTTAGTGGAATCACCAAGGGATAATCTACATTCACTAATTGATCAATAATATTTAAGGGAACAATATACCAAGGCCTCATAATTCCCTTAAATCCAAATATTATAACATTATTAACTAGATAAATTTGTAGGAAAACCTTCTCATCATATTTTAATTATAAATTCCACATATGATTGTAAGGATACATATTTTGTCGAATATGAGCTTCTTTGATGGGTTGTTCAATGGATCTGGCATTCTCTTACATTTCCTCACCTATTATGGATCCTATAACTTTATTTCTAAAACTTCAACTGAGTAAATCAAATTTCATTACTTATTTCCATATAGGTATTCATAAGGATCCATATGGATGTTTGAGTGAATGTTATTGTTATAAGAGTATTCGACCAGAGGAGGATATTGATCCCAAACACCTTTGAAATATATAAAACATGATATTAGAATATCCACTAGGCTTAGAATGGTTCTCTTAGAAAAAAATTTTTATATGTAGATAAAAAGTTCTAAAACACAACTCTGTATCCATATATTACTAATGAATTCACTATTACTTCAAGGTAAACCTCATATCTCGATCAGATGAAATAGAATTAGAAATATATGTAATATGAAAACTTTCTTAATGTATATCCTAGTAAGATGATCAATAGAAAAATCTTGATTGATAGTAATGAAATATACTATCTTCATGAGGAATTCTATAACTCTAATAATATTATGGAATTTAGATGTTTTCTGGACACCAACTATGAAATCTAGGGTGATGCTTTCCAAATTCCATTCTTTTATTTGAAATGGTTGAAACATCCACTTATAATGTTTTATCCCATACTTAAAATTTTATAATATCATGCCATGAGACACATACTCTACAATATCTGTCATCATTTTGTATCAGAAGAAATACTCCATTAAATCTATATACCTATCTATATTTTCTAAGATAAATATGGAATAATGATCTATGATATTCTTCTAATAGTTCAATCTTCAAGATTGGTATTTATAGGACATATACTTCATTCCTAGTTCTTAACATTCTTTCACAGTCAATACTGAACTTAGGAACAATTTGTACCGTTATTTTTAGCTTTTTGTCTTTATTCTCTACCTTAGTAATATCTACTTACATAGAAGGTTGAACAATCATTTAAGAATGATAATATTTATACACTTATTAAATATTTCCCCATAAAACCTTTAAAAATCTAGAAATATTAGATCTTATCTGATCCTCATCATAGATAAACTAGCATGATCTTTCTAGATTAGAGAATCAACTATGTAGGACGATTTCCTTGAGTGGTAATCACGATCACATAAACGGGTTTTAACATTAGTTTTTTATGATTTTTCATGTTGTATTTTAAGGGAATTTATTGTAGGGGACATAGTAAATATATTTGTTATGATGGTTAATTAAAATTGACATTATAAATAATATATTAAACTGGTTTTTCACCTTAGTTATTCAATAATTGATGTGAAAAATAGTGCATAATTTTTTTCCATGTCGGTTAATGGATAACCAATGTGAAAAAACATTTATCGCATCAGTTATTTTAAATAACTAACGCGATAAATGAGTTTTGAGGTTGGTTATTAGATAACCTATGTGTAAAATAGTGTATAATTTTTTTCACATTGGTTATCATGTAACTGATATGACAAAAATATGCACCATTTATCACATCAGTTATTTATGAAAACTGACATGATAAATGTTTTTTCACATCAGTTATAGGATAAGTGATGTGAAAACAATGGCTAATTTGTTTTCCACAATGTCTGTCTAATAAGTGACGTGAAAAATATATTTTTAAAAAAATATTACATTCATTCAGGATCCACTACAATAGCAGCTAGGAAACAACAAACAAGGCATCCGAAAAGGTAGAAGAAAAACCATTAGAAGGCACATACAATTTAACTTTTAAATAAACTAAAAACCAATCAATTCTGTAGAATTATTTTACCATTAAACATTAAAATTTATGAACTCATCTATAGTATATGATAGTTTGTCATAAAAAATCTACAAAAATAATAGAAAAATCATTTAAATTGAATTTTAATTAAAACATATTAAGTATCTACCCTTATAAAACATTGTAACTATACCAGTTGAAGTTATTTCAAACAAGAATATCAAAAAATAATACCCATATTTAGTTCCACCTTGTTGTTTATGACACTGTTTCAAAGATATTTTAATTCAAAAAAACATTTTTAATTAATTTGTCCAAAATTTAGTAATTGTAAATTTAAATTAACCTTAGATATTACAAATTTGATCATGGTGCGCTTCTTATTTTTCTTCTATCTAAAGATATTACATGCCCTATTTGAAAATAATATGAATATAATAAATTTTATTCACTATGATATAAACAATTATTAAAATAAGCAAACTTGCGTGATAAATACATTCTTAAAATTTTCTCTCACTTCACTATGGATAGAGAATATACAATAAATGTGTTATTTCTTGAAAAAAAAACACCAAACATCTAATGACCACTGATATAATTGAAAATTTAATATTAATTTTTAATATATTATGTGATATAAAACACATTGTGAGAAAAGGTATTTCATACCTTTAATGATATTGAAATATCAAACAATGAATAATCACATTCTTCTGAAATATTTTAGCTATGTAAAGTATTATTACAACATATGTCATTATCAAAGCTATAGGATAAATAAATTGTGGGTCCACAAATCCATATACATATTTCTTATCATGACATGTACACATTTTATATAGATTCCTAGTAAAAATTAGACATAATTATAAATTTTCAATAAATTAATGGAATGGTAAATTTTTTAATAGACTTACATGGAAAAAACTTGCATCATGTTGATGCCCAATTGATCTCCAACTATAAGATCCATGAGAAAAAATTTCAAAATCCTTACAATCAATGCACACCCACAAATATAAGCATCAAATGGAATTTCATATACACCATATAAAAATTTTTAGTACATTGACCATTGATCAATACTAGTCGAATCTATATTTGAAGTCATGGAACTTTGAATTTTTATTGCCTATATAGTATTTATTTACATTTAAAGTATTCCTTTAAAAAAATTAGAAAAATATATAAACTTTAAAAAGAGAAATAAAATTTACTAAAGAAAATTAAATAGAATATAAGATATATAAATACATCTATAGTAATATGGAGAAGTATTCTAGATGTAAAAACTAAAAAATGACCAATACTTTGTCCAACTATACTCACATCATCTGTGAGACATGGTATTTTTTCTAGTCTATCTATAATATCCTTTACAATGACCCTACGATGCTCTATCTAAATATGGAGATGATGAATGATGTCGTTGATATAATATGTAATCCCATATGAAAATATATAATTAGGATCATCAATATATAACTCACAAAAACATGGAAGCTATGGAGGTGGGGTGTTGGTGTAGGATAAGGAGTGAGGTCTGAAACACTGATGTGTGTGTAGAATAAAGAGGAGTTGTGGGATCTACAGGTGGAGTTAGAGGAGTCTGATGGGTAGGCTAAAACTTCCCTTGCATGTCTAAAAATATCACTTTTACTAAAGAATTGATCTGGTCCTCTATTATCACTTGAAAATCATCGAATTTTGCTTCCAAATAATCTATTTTTTATAAACATGCTCTTTTGAATAATATTATGAAGGTGGAAACACTTTTTTTACTGATACACCTATTGGGTATCCTCATAAATGACCTGAGTTTTCGGTATTTGTCAATGCTGTATCTAAAATATCCTATCTACCCTCAACAATAAATACCCCCTGTGTGCTCTGATCCTCAAGAGAATCTTATGTGCAATATTTTAAAAAATCCATAATGAATCACAATACATAAAGAGTTGATTCAACTTCAATAAATAAATAAAAAATCTTACAGTCTTATTATCTAAAATACTTGATTATTCCATAAGATATATTCCTTTTATTTCCCATTCAATCCCTCTTCCATTTTTCATGTCTTGTGGGGTGAGGAAGGCAACCTCTCCAGATCATGATGACTCCACTCTCAACTTTTTATGTTTTTATTATAGCATGTTTTCATCCAATAACATATACCCTCCTAGAGATAATGTATGAGGGTATACATTTCTAACATGAATCTCATAAAAAAATCACCTTGATTATTGTAAATTAAGAATTAATAATAAAGAAATAATTAACATGGTCATTGATATAAAAAAGAATCTAAAAAGGTAACATTGAACTTATTAAAAACTCTTCTCATCATCTAATTTAAAAACATTATTTCCATGTATCTTCATCTATAAATGGATATATATCACATGGATTTTCATTCTTTCTATTCCTAAAAATGAACTATGATGTGAGGGATGATTTAAAATCCCTCCATCTTCTAGCCTCCAATGATAAACATTTACTCCAGAATCCACCAGTGTCAGGTATAACATATGTCATCTAATAAGAAGCGGAACAACATATATTACTATAAAAATTTAAAGATAAGTAAAATAAAAAAACAAGCTTACCAAAATGGTCTCCCACAATAGTGATAATGTCACTTTTTCAACACTTCTCTGAGCATAAAAAAAACTTACTTTACATTTGACCTATACTGATAAAAAAGTCTTGAATTGTTTTAAATTTGGACCTATTTGAATATCATTATCATCAAATTCCAATGGTATCCTCTATTCATGGGTACAAGAAATTGATAATTTTTGTAAATGTGTGGTGCCATGTTTACCAACACTTGAACTATTTTTCCCCTTTGGAAGTAGATGTCTAATGTTAAGAAGGGTGAGGAGGCTCATCAATAGGATCATGTGTATGTTCCCCCCTAGAGGTATGAGTATGATCATCTCTAAAAATAAGTGGTGGATCAGAGGATTGATCTATCATTATCCTACAAATCAATGATATATCAATTAGTACATAAATATAAAAAACCAACAATTACTTATAAATGTAAATAAAAAAATAACAATTATCAAAAAAAAAATAAACATAACATAACACATTTTTATACTTATTTTTTATAGTTAACATAAATTTTAACAATATTAATGATAGATGAAATAACATAAGTGAATGAAAACTACAAAATATTAATGATAATAAATGACATAGTAAAAATTCACCAACCTGCAAAATCATTTTTACAAAAAAATAATACTTTTATAATATAAAACTATAAAATTTATTTATTTTATTTAAAATGTGGAATTTAAAATAATTGGTTTTCAAAAAAAATCAATTAACAGATAACTTACTTATGTGTAAACATGAAAAACAAAACAAAACAAAACTAATATAAAGAAACAATTTAACTTATTAGTTATAATAAATGTTTTAATAAAGAAAGTAAAATTAAAATATATGACTTATAAAATTTAAAAAAAGTAAATAATAATTAAAGATATGTTACCTTTAATATTAGGAATTTACTAAAGTTTTTTTCCAAAAATTACTTCATCATGATCATTCCGTATGGAACAAACCATATCTTCAATGCCTTCACCAATATTATTTGTTGGCCATTCCATGGATATAGGGATATCACATAAATCAGAATCTTCATATGTTTATTATCACCAACATATTGTTTTTTCCTTGTAAAAATATATCCCACTGCATATTGGATTGATTAAATACATAATTTTTTTTTCAAGTGTTTCATTGATAAAAGAATCATTTGTGTAATCCAATTTATTTAGATTAATTAGTTTCATTCCAAATTCATAATCTTGGACACTATTGTTACCGTTAAACCATTTACACTTAATCACTAGAACTTGAAGTTTAATTTAAAAAAACACCCATATTTCTTAAATGGATTTATAATATTTAATTGATGCGGAGATTGGGTTTTTATATTTGGAACTTGAAAATTCATTGCTTCTACAAACACCGAAACACTACTATTCGGAACCTCACTTCTATTGTCCTAATTTTTTGTATGAAATATATAGCAACTAATGTTATATCGAGACCATGTTATAAAATTTAATTTTAAAACACCTTATAACCAACTCAATACTTCTGATACATCTGGTTTTATGACCATTTTAAACCATGGGAAAGAAGTTTTTTTATGATCATTCAAAATACACATATCTTTCTTCTTTGGATAAATTTGTTTCAACTCATTAATATGAAATGTTATATATGGTTGAGCATCATCTATGTTATTCAATATGTATAACTATACCTTATTTATTTTTTCACCAATAAACGATTTCAATTTCAATCCATAAATCCACCTTCACCAAAAATTAACTCGTTCATGGAGGGATGTAGGTAAACCGATGTCCTCCACATAATAAAAATAGCTTGTACTAACTATGAAACCATCTTGGAAATCTACTTCTCAACAATGGATGCATCAGGTCAATATGGATTCTTAACATAACCCTTCAATAACACCATGAACCTTTTAAAAGATATGTACAACATAGATATAATTTTCTGAAAAGATTTATTTCTCACACCAAATGAATAATTAAATGCCTCATGATATCAAAAAAATATAGTGGAAAATACATTTCAAATTGAAAAAGTATAGAAACAACTTCATTCTCAAAAATGTTCAAATCATGAAAATAAATCACCTTATTATATATTTAATTAAAAAATAATAGACCTTCATAATAGTCATTCTGAAATAGGTGGGAAATATTCCACATAGTGCAACTGGTAGGAATTTTTGAATCATGACATGACAGTCATGAGATTTGTCACGAACCAAATCTGGTCGCCCTCAAAACCGGCACCATACCCGGCCTGTGAAAAGGACTTAAGGGCATTCACGATCCCCATGGGATGTCACAAGTTCCCATGTATCATAAAATAAAAATTGATAATGATTTACTTGAGTTTATAAACATACAACAACCAAAAAATCTAATAAACTAAATCTGGATTTTTCAATCCAAACCATCTTTTAAAAAATATCAGAATTGAATTAAATAATTTAAAAAACTTCTCAAAGACAAAAAAAATTATGAAACCCAAAACGGACAGCCTAAGAACCTCCACTTGGCACGTGGCACCACCCTCAAGCCATCTCCACAACACTGCATCACAATGGACCGCTAAAAACCAAAACCACTGGCCCAAAAATTGTACCCAAACCTGGGAAAAAATAACAAAGTCTACTTACACAAAAAGGTTTAAGTAGGGTAGGATCCAAATCCTCGTAGGATACCACCAATAAGATATTCCATGTGATAAAAATTCAAAGACAAAAATCTTGTAAGTTTTCGTAAACATGGGATGCTTGTAACACTTTCTAAAAGATGAAACTTTAAATAGAAATAGTTTTCAAGTGGGAAACATAAAAATTCAAAAAATTAAAAAACAATTAAAAAGATACTGAATTTTCTAAACAATCATACCATATGAAGATGGTATCACAAAGTATCTAATGATCACAATCAATGGGAAATAACCCCTAGGCACTAGCTCGCTGTGGGTCCCAGGTACCTCGTATCTTGGTGAAAGTAACTGTCACAATATCTATTCTCGTGCACACGAGACACTAGTAGGGATCGTACCCATAACCTAGTGGTCACCCATAATCATCATCATAGTTTAGTTAGTGTTTTCAGCATCAAACAAGCTACATGAAACTGAGGCCAAACCCCATGGGATCACTAGCATACTAGTACACGTCTACCCACCTAGATACCAAAGTTTCCCTCTAGTGTTCAAACAAGTTAAATATGCCATAAATTATAATTTTCACATTAAAATACCACTTCCACATCACATATTCACCAAAAAACCAACATGTTTATCACACAAGTCAAACAATCCCCCTTTTCATTTAGATTGAATTTTATATCATACTCACCCCAAAATAGCCGAAAATACTTTTCATATCTCTTTAACACTTCAAAAAATCCTTTAATAAATTTTATAAAACCTTTCCAAGATATTTCAATCCACATAAAATCCCACACACATATCACATAATAATTATTTCATAAAAAAAATCTATTTTTCACATCACACTCACACAAAACAGCCCACAAACATGTTTCACACCCACATCACAATTTTATAAATCACCTAAAAAAATTAAAAAAAACATTACCAAAATGTTTGGCATCACAAATGACCACTTTATCTTATAAAAACACATTTTAAGAACACAAACCACCAAAAAAGTACATAAACATCCTTTTCACACTTTGTGTAACTCATTAAATCATTTAAAATTTTCATAAAACCAATCCAAGGGGTATAAAAATGTTTTGCATACAAACCCATTTCAAAACCCTCTTTCAAGGCCAAAATCACACCAATAACAATAAAAAATATAATTTTAAGCCCTAGAAACATTTATTAAACCAATATAAAGTTTTGTAAAATTACCTCAAATAATACCACAAAAGATACACATGAATTGTTTTTTTCATAAAACACCTTCAAAAATATTAACAAGGTTTTATACATAAAATACACTAAAAACACTATTTTAAACCCAAGATCACACCAAGATCCTACCAAAGTATAATTGGATGCCCAAAAAGCATTTAATAAACTTATTTCATATGTTATAAAAAAACCGAGACATTACCACAAGAGTTACACATGGAAAACACCCAATTTAAAGAAAAAATGAATCTATAAAACTAAACGCTTAGGAAAATCTATCAAAAATGTTTTTTTACTACAAAAAACATATGAGGAACATGAAAAATAATTAAATCAATAAATATAAAACATCAATAATTTCTTACACATGGTATCACTTACCGAAAGTGTCAAACCTTCAAATCTTGGTGCGAAACATCAACCGCACCACTACCGCATCACTAAGAAGTTGAAACCAACCTAAAACCCAAATATTAGACAAATATACCCAAATAAAAACACTAGGTACAAATATATAGTTTTTTTAAAAGATTAATTTTATGAAAGGGTTGAATAACCCCTAAGGAGAAGGAAGAAATAAAATGGAGAAAGACTTACTTGGATGATTTTGATGTTACCCCCAAAAAAAATCTCTTAAAAATTGAGTTTCAAGGGAGGGTGAGAGACCTTAGAGGTTATCCATGAAGGCCAGGTATGAAATGGAGAATATAGGGGAGGATTTGGATTACTTCTGGAAGGGTAAAAGGGTCAAAACACTCAAAATTTTAATGAGATGGACACCCTACACAGTTTGGCTGCATGGTTCAGTAAACCGTGCGGTGAAACCATGCGGCATGTTCTGGCCACGAAAAATGTTATGTTTTGCTTCTAATTTCAGGGGGGTACAAGGGGGAAACCAAGGGTAAAATATGTACTAAGTATAGCGGAGGAAAATTCAAAAAACAAAGTACTATTCTCAGCCCAAAATTTATCCAACTCATGGTTACAAACCACCTCAATAACTTATGCCACAAGTGGTACCACTAGAAGTATCACTAATCCAAATAAAAAACACCACAACCTCACACCACCCCACCATTTTAAAATAGAGGATGCCAAGTTCCATACAATACCCTCAATACCAAGGTCATAGATCAAGAACATAGATGACACAACAAATTTCAAACCTGTAACACTAGGAAAACAAGAAAAAGCTAAGAACCCAAAGAGAACTTTGAACAAAGCATGGAATTGAAAATATGAGTGTGATAGTTATCCCCACCATAAATATTTCCACCCCTAGAAAGCCACATAATGATAAAAATCAAAAACCAAACCCAACCAATAAACCAAGGTGTACTCCTTTTCCATGTTTCGTCCACCCCCCGAAATGCCAAAACACCTCTAGTTATCATCTAAGGAAGGAATACTCTCACAACCAAAACATACACCAATTTCATGAAACGATCAAGCACATTTAGAATTTATCGCAAAATAAAAATCCTAAAACACTATCTAAAAACGACTCAAGAAATTTACCAAAATGAACAACAACATTTAATTAGGTTACACTTACCTTGCGTTAATTAAAACGTTGGGCGCTCTCAAATCCCAATGTTTTCCCAAGGAAGATGTTTGTAGTTAGATTGATATGAATAAGACTACCAACTACCAATACAAGACCAAAGGGAAAAATGAGTTACTAGTATGGGGAGACATATATGGGCTCCGCACCATAAGATACAACTTAAAATTTCCCGAGAGAGAATCAGGACACTAAGAGGGGGATTCCCGAATGAACTACCTAGTACACGGGGTAGAATTCCATTAGACCTTTACAAAAGAACTTATATAAGAATCATAGTGGGTATCCCCACTATAAGAACCGACCATCTTGATTGAACAGCATGGGATGACATAGAAAGACCCCAAAACATAAACAGTTGTGATGACTGCTCGGTTAGTCCGCAGAGTTTGGGAAACCATGTGCTAATCGTGTGGATCCTTCTAATGGCATGGTTTCTTGGGGAATGGTAACTATTAAACTTGTGAAAACTATTTTCTCAACCTATATATCCAAATTTCAAACCTTTCTAAAAAACTCAATGGAAACCAAGGGGGGATGGAATGACATTGGGCAACAACATGGGAACGAGGCCCTCCACCTATTTCCATCGAACATAAACAACAGAAGAAAGATGTTAAACCTAGAGGTTTAAACTTTTACAATTCTTCATAAAGAGGATAGGACTTTGTGAAAGAGTTTTAATGACCTTGGTATTTCCCCTGACTCCACACTATCTTCACTTCGAGACCTATGGCTGGATTTCAAATGATTGAAGCAATTGTGGCCTTACAGTTAGGATTTGGAAACCCCCTAAACAAAACTTCTCCTTTCAATACCATGAAAATAATACCCTGATCCTAGATGGGTTCACCAAGACATAACACATTCCAAACTCACTTTACCCTAACCCAAAATTTCACTGAAACAAGGTCTTAGAAGATGCACTCACATCACACCTTGTTTCTTCCAGTGAGAAACAACATAAGGAAAGGACACATATAAACACCTTCCTATAAAATAGATGATTTTGAAGTTTTTCCATGGAAGACATACTCCCAACAAAACAAATACTCTCATAGTATTTCATAGCCTTCACCTTTATAATCAAATGAGAATATAACATCATAAGGAGTCACTGAACATGACAATTATGATTGATAGAAACAATACATGGAAATGGAACTTATACCAAGTAACCAAACAAAACACAATTCTAGAAGGTGGCCATACTATCCTCTCATGAACAGATTTCCAACACTGGTGTTTTAACGTGAACCCCTTCTTGGAAGAGACCACGAAGGACCCAGATTCCATCTTAGACACTATCCACACTAACAACCCCAGGCCACTTCCACCTTCGATGAATCAGGTATCTTAAGAAACTAAGGTATCTTTAAACCTTCCATGAGCACTCTCCCGCATCAAGAGGATCCAAAAAACCAAGAAATTAAAGGTTTTACAATCAATCTACAAATCTCAAGAAAATATTCCTTATATTGATCATCTGGAGGATCTTCCAACGACAAAACAAACCAGGATTCACTTCAGTTGTTCCCTAACCATTAATGGGGACGTACCTTATCCAATGAGAGAAACTAAGGACCAAACCAAGCAAGTCCATTGGTCAAAAAATTCCACAAACTAGAACCAAACCCATTATTGGAACCACTGTAAAGGATTCCCAATCTTTTCGTAGAAGAGAACACTAACCAACTCTTCAACCTAGCTTACTGACCAAACACCAACCCAAACACAGTTTAAACAAGAGGGATTCTTGGACTCAAAACATCCCATAAAATTTTTTTTAAAAAAAATAATACACACCATCCAAAACCAATCATCAATACATCATGTTTTCATTTAGAATCATCTATTTGAAAATAAATGGTTCAGTGGTTAGTGTACCCACCAATTGCACCCCATGGCCCTCAGACAAGCGTGTTTCTGTGCCACACCGGGCACCCTCCTCGTATCCATCCTGACACTCATCCAGTCATTCCATTAACCATCCATAATCCCATATAACCCCATGCATATGGTCACTCACGAAAATACCAAAGGTTAAAACAAAAATTCTTTCCACTTTTCGAATACAAAACAGTCAACAAATACATTCTTTTTTTCTCAACACCGCTAACCACAAAATCAAAATCCCAATTTATATCTTACCAAGCATTTCAGAAAGGCCCAAACATTAAAATAAGAACTCACTTTCAAGTTATTCTCATCAATTTAAAAACACCTAATCCCATTAAATCACCATTCAATAGTTTAGAAAACCCTTTTAGGAACACTTTTTCCAAACCAACTTTTACATGGTTCCTACTTTCAAAATATGCGTAAACACTCCATTTTCCATTTCAAAACAATTATAAAAAATCACTTCTACCATTTCACAGATCAGAACATTCCATATTTATTAGAAAAACATTTCACAAAAACATTACGCTTCATAGAACCACACTATTTTTTTCTTTAAAACCAAACTTCAAAGATCACAAAACTAAAGGACACAAGACAATAAGAGAAGAAAACTAGCTTCGATGGGTGACTTGGAAATATGGTTGGTATCCATATTACAATCACTTCACCATCACAAAGAGTGTTCTATGGTAATATCCCCAGCTCACATGGCTTTCTAGGCCCTACGAGTTCAGTGAGACCATTAACCAAACTCACTTTTCATTTCCCCTAAGCATCATCAAACCAAGAAAACCAAAAGACTCAGATAAATCCTAACTTCACCTAGTGACTCAAACCCCATCAAAAGGTGTACTATCGAAGAAAACTATCCACAACTAGAATTTCAATTCCCAAAAATCCTAGCTTCAGAATATCTCGATGGTTCCCCAAATAACATGACCCAAAGAGTTAACCTGAACCTCATTTGATAACATTTTGTAACGAACAAAATCTGGTCGCCATCAAAAAGGGCACCATACCCAGCTTGTGACAAGGACCAAAGAGCTTTCTCGATCACCATGGGCTAGAAAAAGTTCCCATATATCATAAAATAAAATTTTGGAATGATTTACCCTAGTTTATAAACATACCACAATAATCAAATCCAATAAACCAAATCAGGATTTTTCAAAACAAACCATCTTTTACCAAAATTCAGAGTTGAATTACATAATTTAAAACAATTATCAAAGACTATAACAAATTATGAAACCCAAAATGGACAGACCAAGAACCTTCACATGGAAAGAGGCACCACCCTCAAGCCATCTCCACAACACTGCATCACAATGGACGGCTAAAAACCTGAACCATTGGAAAAAAAACTATACCCGAACCTGTAACAAAAATAACCAAGTATACTTACAGCGAAAGGTGTAAGTAGGGTGTGAGAAAAAGCCTAGTAGGATACCACCACTAAGAGATTCCATGTAATAAACATTCAAATATGAAAATATTGAAAGTTTTCATAAACATGGGATGCTAGTTACAGTTTCTAAAATATAAAACTTTAAATAGAAACAGTTTTCAAGTGGGCTAATTAAAAGAATCAATACTTTTAAAAAGAATTCCAAAGATAATGATGTTTCCAAACAATCATACCATATGCTGATGGTATGCACAAAGTATCAAATGAGCACATGTAAGGATAAATAACATCTAGGCACCAGCTTGCTGCGGTCCCAGGTACCTCGTATCTCAGTGAACGTAACCATCACAATATCTGTTCTCATGCACACGAGCCACTAGTTGGGATCATAACCATAACCTAGTGGTCACCCATAATAATCATCATAGTTTAGTTAGTGATTTCAGCATCAAACATGCTACATGAAACTGAGGCCAAACCCCACGGGATCACTAGCATACTAGTACACGTCCACCCACCTAGACACCTGAGTTTCCCTCTTGTGCTCAAACAAGTTCAAAAAACCATTAAATAAAATTTTCACATGAAAATAACACTTCCACATCACATGTTAACCAAACATCTCACATGTATATCACACAATTCACATAATTCTCTTTTTCATTCAAATTCATTTTTAAATCATACTCACACAAAAATATCCCCCAACACTTTTCACATCTCTTTAGCATTTCAAAAAATCCTTTAAAAAATTTTATAAAACATTTAAAACATAGTAATATCCACATAAAATCCCACAAACATATAATAGAATAAATATTTCATAAAAAAAATCCATTTCTCACATCACAGTCACTAAAAACTGCCCACAAACATGTTTCGCACCCACATCAAAATTTCATAAATCATCTCAAAAAAATAAAAAAAACATTATCAAAACTTTTGACATCACAAATGAACACTTTATCTTTAAAAAAATCATTTTAAGAACATAAACCCACCAAAATAGTACATAAAAATCCTTTTCAGACTTTGTGTAACTCATTAAATCATTTATAATTTTCATAACACTAACCCAAGGGGTATAACCATGTTTTGCATACAAACCCATTTCAAAACCCTCTTTCAAGCCCAAAATAACACCTATACAAATCCAAAACATAATTTTATGTCTTATAAAAATTTATTAAACCAATTTAAAGTGATATAAAATTACCTAAAATAATACCACAAAAGATACACATGAAAAACACACATTTTTACAAAACAACTTCAAGAACTATAACAAGGTTTTACACATAAAACCCACTCAAAAACCCTCTTTTAAACCCAAAATCACACCAATACCCTACCAAAGAAGAATTTTCAGCCCAAAAACATTTAATAAACCACCTTCATATGTTATAAAATAAACCCAAACATTACCAGAAGAGTTACACAAGGAAAACATCCAATTTAAAGAAAAATGAAACTATAAAATTAAACACATTCGAAAATCCATAAAAAACATTTTTCACACCACAAATATCATATGAGGAACATGAAAAATAATTAAATCAAGTAAGGTGACTCATAAATAATTTCTTACACATGGAATCACCTACCAAAATTGTCTAAACCCTCAAATCTTGGAGCGAAACATCAACCGCACCACCACCGCATCACAAGGAAGTGGAAACCAAACTAAAACCCCAATATTAGACAAAAAACCCAAATAAAAAACACTAGGTACAAATACCTAGATTCTATACAATAGGAAATTCATGAAAGGTGGGAAGAAACCCTAACGAGAAGGAATAAATCAAAGAGAGAAATATTTACATGCATGATTTTGATGTTTCCCCCCATCAAATCTCCCTTCAAAATTGAGTGCCATGGGAGGGTGAGAGATCTTGGAGGCTGTCCGTGGAGGTAGGGCATGAAATTAAGAAAAGAGGGGAAGATTTGGTTTATTTCTAGAAAGGTAGAGTGGTCAAAACACTCAAAATTTTAATGAGCTGGATACCCTGCACAGTTTGGATGCACGATTCAGTAAACCGTGTGGCCAAATAGTGCGACCTATTCTGTCCACCAAAAATGTGATGTTTTGCCTCCAATTTCAGTGTGGTCCAAGGGGGAAAAAAGAGGGAAAGATAATCCAAGGACAGGGGAAATTATTTCAAAATCAATGTACTCTTCTTAGCTTAAAACTCATCCAACTCATGGGTCCAAACCACCTCAACAACATACCCCACAAGCGGTGACACTAGGAGCTTCACTAATACAACTCCAAAACACCACAACCTTACACCATCCCTTTGAAAAAAGAGTAGTCCATGTACCATAAAATGACTCCAAGACCATGTTTATAAATCAAGAACACAAGAGACACCAAAATATCAAACCTGGAACACCTGGAAACGAAGAGAAATATAAGAACCAAATTATAACTTCGAACAAAGAATGAATTGAAAATACAGGTGTGACACGATATCATACCTTTCAACTTCAAATCCATTAAATACATAATTTTTTTTACATTTGAATAATAACCATGTTTATCTTTTATACCATGAATACATTGACAAAATCTAGTTTTCTCCCTCTTGGATAAGGTATATAAGATTGGGTTAGGAATGGTCACCTTAAATCAGTAGTGGGATCCACCTCCAAACATTTTTCCATTGAGAGTAAATACATTCTAGAATTCAACCCATATTTAGTATTTCCTTTAATAAATAACAATTTTCCCATAAAACATTCACATATATTCTTCTCCCTGTGCATGTCATCAATGTTATGTTTCACCTTATGATATCTCTAATATGGTAGCTCAAAATATATATACCATTTAATCCACATATTTATATCATTAACATATTTATGTGTTTTTCTGAATGTCACATATATGTTTTTAACACTCTTAATATACTAATCAGTGGATAAAATATTTAGAGAAATGTAAAATTGTGGTGATCCATTCAAATCCTTTTTCAATCTTCTATAATAGTGATCCATAAGAAAAATCATTCAATGACCCGTGTATACTATTTTTCTACCATGATGTAGTTGACAATATTAAGTATGTTGTTCATAAATTGGGCAAGATTTATACCCCATAATATTGTATCCAGAAATATTTCCATATGATGTGAATTTATTTATAGTGAAAATAATCATTGCCTGTAGTTGAATATATTCAATTTTACAAGAATAATATACCCTTATACCTTCCTCCCATAATAGTTTCAATTCATAAATTAATGGTGATAAGAAGATATCAATATCATTTCAGGGATGTTTTGGTCCACAAATCATTAAAATCAACATGAAATCTTTTCACTTCATACAAAATTTAAGAGATAAGTTTTAATTACCAATAAGAAAGGTCGTGAACTATATCTATTACTAAGGCTTTAATATGGATTCATTTCATCTATGAACTATCCATGTCTGATATTTCAAACTTCATTTCTGAATATAGGAAAATGGTGATCAATTTTATTCAACTGTGTAGAATCATCTGGATGATGTATTTTTTATCACATATTCACTCATCACTATTCCATCTTTACAATTTTCATCAAGTGAATTAGAAAATAAAAATTTCAAATGAGGAATTATAGAATGATGCCAAAATGCTTTGGTAGGGGACTCTGAAAAATCTAAATCATCCTATGATTTTTCTTTTAAATTTTAACATTTTGTCCCACATTTAGGACACTCTTATAGAAATTCATATTCTTTCCTATATTGCACACAATAATTTGGGCAGAAATGATTTTTTTTATAACCCGATCCCATTGAGCATAACATTTTCTTGGCCTTATAATGTGAATCTAGAAGGTCGTTGTCCTTAGGAAGAATTTCTTTTAACAATTTTAGAAGATTTGTAAACCTCTTGTCACTCTATCCATGTTTCTACTTCTGGTTTATCTATCATAACATCATCGATAAAACTGTATACTCCATACAACCTTGATACAATGGGTTTTCAGCATCACTATAAAAATTCTCAATTGTTGGTTGCTTCTAAACTTCCTCTACTTTAATATAATTATTCAGTTCATCAATCTTAAAAAATTTAACATATTGAAAACTACCGTAGTCAATTGATCTATAATTATTCCTAGTTTCACCATGAAAATACAAGGGATGTAACTTGAATTAAAACCATGGAAAATTAAAGTATTTTTTTATCTCTCTACATTTTAACTTCTTCAAATTTGTACATTTCAAGAATGGATAGAAAAACATGTCTTTTTTTGGAACATTTTGTTTACCAAATTCCAAAAAAGCATCGGAACGTTCCTCATATTCAACATCTATTTGTGGTGCATTAATCCAACTTCGATTCATTATATATAAAAAATATTTAAAATAAATATAAAAAACAAACGTAGTAATTTATAATATATAGATATTTTAAAATGAAATAGAAAAATAGAAAAAACCAATAATAGAAACATTTTAAAGAAAATATAAAATGTTGATGATAAAATTCATTATTGAGGGAGGAATTAAAAAATAAATTCCTTTAAAAATTTCTCATGTCAAAATAAATGAATATAACATTATAAAATTAATAAAAAATATACACAATGATATCTATAAAAAATATCCTCAAAAAATATATATAATGATAACAATTAATTCATAGTTTAGTTTTTATAAAAATAAAAACTTTATTGTATATTGTAATTAACAATATAATCAAATCATAAATTGAGCCACAGTTTAAAAAATGTCACATTAAATGAAGTCAAGGACCAATTAACACATTATAAAATCTGAAGTATAATATACAACCCCAATCATGGGTGGCGTGTCCTGAAAATTCGTATTTAACTTATTCTAACAAGCTATAAACCTAATAAATATATATCACATTTTATTTTATTATTATGTTACTTTCTTATAATTTAATAAATCAACTGGGAAAAAATGGAATTATAGTTTAAAATGTAGTTTATATTCCACTTTCAACAATTTGGGGATACACTATTATAATAAAACACTAAATCCATCAGAAATAAAAATCTTTTGATCCCAAAGTAGGATAGGAAATTTTCACATAGATTGAATTACAAGGAATTATCATGTTTTATTTGCAAAATAAAAGACTAAAAATATGAAAACTATTCCATAAGAAACCAAAGAGAAAATTGTTGGTACATTTGGCTCATAAAATATAATAACCAAAAATAAATATTACATAGTAAACCCATGTCAATGTTATTAACTCATATATGAAACATTAAGATTTAACAAAACTATGTTCCGTGAAATAGCTAGTTTACTATCCAAAAAAATGAATTCCATCCAATATTAAACAAACAATACCACCATATTTTTCAATAATCATTAAATCCAAACCATTATCAAGTGTAAAACATGTTATTACTAATAAATTGAACTTGCATGTGGAGGGTTGTGAAGGTTTCCAAGTCTATTGTTGTAACATTGGGATAAATTCACAAACATGGAAAAGGAAAATAAACTATAAGTAATGTGATAATGACCAAAAAGAACACCTAGTTGAATGTGCAATGATGAACACGAAAAAACGTAAATATATGAATATGTGAATGTGAGAATGAAAAACACAAGGTTGAACAACCGTTGGTCAGAGATTAGAAGCCAAATAATGACAGAAAAGAGAGAAACAAAAATGTTTGAGGCATACATTAGATAAATTGTTGATGCATAAGGTGAGGATGATGAAACCATACTTCTCTATTTAGAATTTAAGGTGATATTTTGACCACTATATTTAAGAAACAATAAAGTGAGGGATTTGGTTAAATAGAAATGAGAGATCCATTGTGATAATGGAAGGATGTGTAATGAAACCCTTGGGTAATACATAAATTTTTAAAGTATTTTTTACTTTGGTTATATTACAACCAACCAGAAAATGGATATTTACAGCTCTTTAAAGTCAGTTATACTATAATCAACATAAAAACATGATCTTTAATGTTGGTTAAATTATAGAACCGATGTGAAAGAGCATTGAATACTGAAGTTTTCACATCGGTTTTCATAAAACTGACATGATAAGGTAATATACACATATTTTCATGTCAATTATAAATAATCGATGTGAAAAACGTGTCGTAAAAAACATTTTTTCTACTAGTTAATGTATTGGGAATTCATAATCTTTAATGAAATCCAACCATATTCTAAAGGTAATATTCAACATTTTTGGAATATATTCTCTGAGATTATATTAACAATATGTATTTCACACCATTCTCTTTAAATAAAGTGAAACCATTTCTTTAATTTATTGATTACTGTTTTTTAACTCCAAGTCATGGGTTAGTAATTCTTCTAATAAACCGTTAATTGGTGAGTGGAGTAAGCGTTCACCATATCATTATTCATAATCCTCCAAAATATTTCTTTTATTCATTACTATATATCCCAAACCAGTATATACAACTGTGTAGTGTAAGTAAAAGTGCACATACTAACCTTCTTTTTAACTCCTTGAAATTTTCCTCACATTAATCTTCCCAAAATAACTTGACTCCCACTTTGTTAATTTCATGAGTAGATAAGATTTATAGTAAAAATTCATCAAAATTCATCAAAAATATTCTTCTAATTAGTTAAAACTATTAATATTAGTCATTGTTGTAGGTATAAGACAATGTTAAATAACATCCCTCTTTGATATATCCTTTGATATACCCTTTGTTGAGATTATATGACCCAATAACCAAACCATATATAGTAAAAATTGAATCATGGTAAAATTTTCATATATCATATCCATACTTTGGGTCTTAAGTATAATACTCTTGTGATATCAATGTTATTTCTTTCCCTTTGAATATATTAGAATATCTTCTATAAAGACTATAAAAAATGATCACGGTAATCACAAAATACATTATTTATTAAATACATGAAGGTAATAAGGGAATTAATAATACCAAAAGAAATCACATTGAAATCATTGTGTTCATACTTCATATAAAAGATTTTATTTGGTATGTATTGACTTTTTTACCTCAAATTAAAGTATCCAGATCAAAGATAAATATTGAAATTTTTTTGATCTCCTTATAATTGATTGACAAAACATCAATATAGGGCATATGATTCTTATTCTTTATTGAGATTTTTTATGTTCCTGATCATCAATGTATAGTCACATTGATATATCTTTAATATTATCAAAAATAACATGTTCTACCCATGGTGACACACTTGGATGAATTACTATATTATTAAGATTCCCAATGACTTTCTTCTTTAATTCTTGTAACCCAATAGGGTGCAATATCTATGGAGTATTTTAAATAGGGGTAGCGTAAGGTGCAAGTTCTATTTAGAACTTAACATCATCATTTAGAGGAATACATGTGAACTCATTGAGAAAGAAATAAAAAAATAGTGTAAAATAAGTATGTCTCTAATGTTGAGTTTCTCTCAAACTATCTGAGATAAATACCCACTTTGAAAAGCACTCATGACCAATATAATGTTTATAATATCCATTTAAAGTTCATTTGTATCATACCACAAATATATGATTATATATTAGTTTATAATGTCAAATAAGTATTCCATTCCTTGGGAATTGATATGGGATATATGTAGAGAGATCCAATCATTAACACTCAATATTTTTAATTTATTTCTTCTGAAATGAACATGAAGTATTTAATATATTGACTTCAAAATAAACCTCAAATCTAAAGAAACTATAATAAAGTAATGATTTATAAACAAGAAATTAAATTAGAAGTTAAGAATTTTAATAAAAACATTATGATAAAATATTTATAAGTTATTTAAATAATTAAAATTTATTGATTAATTCATTATAGATATGTACTCAATTTTAATTAATGTCATTTTATTCTTCCAAAAGAAGTTTTATTCTAAACTGATTTTTATTACATTTTGTGAGTCAGAATTATAATTAATTAGTATCATTTTTTGAATTTTTTTGGTAAATGAATATGATTTTTTTTAAAATAATTTCAATATTATTTACGGTTTATTTTTTGGTATTTTTTTAAAATGATATATTTTTTAGGGAATAGTGAAAATTCCATTTTTTGTAAAAACTGCTAGTTTTTTCTAGTAATAGTACTAATATTTTATGAATTTGAACTTAAATTAACATAATTATAATTTAGTCAGAATAAATCTAATTAATCACATAGGTATCATCACTATACTTTATTCCGTGAGAAGTTCATTTTTACGCACAAAAATACATTTTTCTAAAAAACGTTTTATGTCTAAAATAACTTTTTATTTTTATAAATTAAATTAATATCTACTAATTTATATTTTTAGTAAATTTTGAGATTATATATTCTACTATATATTTTAATATTCATTTTATGGTTTTTACAATGCATGAAATTGAGGAAAATTATGTTTTATTCCAAAAAACAATTTATTTTAAAACAGGTTTTCGTTGCATTTTATACACCTATTTAAAATAAAATTCTACCACTTATAGAATTTTAATCTGGTAAAATTGATTCCATATTTATAATTAATATAATTAATATAATTTAATATAGTAAACTTAATTTTTGGTCATAATGAATAGTCACAAATAGTGACATTTTGTTACCACGTTTAAGGGTAAAATGAGTTTACTAGGGGATACACAATGATATAAGGGTTGTATTGAAACCCAAAATATTATAATTCCTATAGTTTTATGATATTTTCATCGTATTTTATCACAAAATTCACTCCTTTTCCGTTTTTACTACTTTTCCTTTAAAGTGACCTTATATCATTGAAATTGTTTATGAAATTACATGGGCATTCCTCTCCTCACTTATAAACTGACACCGCTTCTCCTCCATTATTAATGTTTTTTAAGACTACTATGTTGGCCAATATCTACCCAAAAACATAATTATATTACTTACCTTTATCCTATATATTTTGATATTCTCTCAACACACATCCTTTATTGATTATGTTTTAAGCCAAGGGATGTCTCTCAAAGAAGAGGTATAAATCTAAACCAAGATCTATTGATTTTATTTACATTCATACTTACTATAACAATATTTATCAATAAAAACATAATTAATAATGTAAATTAAATATACTAAGATTTTATTATGATAATTTCAAATCCTTTTTCTACCTCTTCTCTATAAAATGGGAGACAAGAGTATTGGTCGTGCGTACATGTGGAATACCTCCTCCAAAAAGTGATATGATTCATTTTTCACCACCATATTTAATTATTGGTTGTTATCATCTAGTTAATTCTCAAATATACTATTTATAATATAATAATGATTCTATAAATTTGAATTATTATTCTCCATTTCTTGTTCTATCCATTGAAAAATGGAAACACCCCTCATGCATACTTACGGACTACCGTCTCCACAAAGTAAGGTAATTAATTTTTCATAATTACATTAAATTAATAGTCATAAAATTTTATATAATCAATATATATGATATTTATATTATGATTTTCTTTTTTTATATGAATAATCCCTTATCAATGTACAAGGGTCATGACTGTCAAACCAAAACATACATGAAAAATGAAGTAGTTAACTCCTAAAATGATGATGACAATGAAAGAAAATTACGGAACAGGGGATAAAATATTATGCATAAACCATTTATGGTATTATAGTCATTAATATGGATTTTTATATAGGTATAAAAATTTATGTTTATTATATAGTAGTTTAATGTTCTTATAGTGAATGATGGATTTGAGGTAAGTGATTTATGTTTCAATCCCTTTTTTCTCTGTATTGTTTTTTCTTAAAATTATGATGATTAAATTATATGATATTTATCTACAAAATACTATATATTTTACTATCCTATTTTTATTTATGTTTATTACATTTTTTTCTTTCCTTTATCTCTATTTAAGTACTCATGTTTCTGAAAGAATGTTATTAAGAAAATCTGACTTTATTTATCTCTTTGATCGAGAATAATTTCTTCCATTTACATATTTTATTTAATTTTTTTTTCAATAAATTTTTCACATGAATATAATGTTTCATTAAAATAATTTTTACTCATTTTTTAATTTCTATATAAAAAATTTAATGTAATATTCTTATCATTTTCCAAATGAAGTACTTCTGATTTGTCTCCTAGAATGTGAGAGGATTTTTTTAACATACACTGTATATACTGATTTTACATATATATTGAATATTTATTTTAATGTCTAGGTATGAGGACAAATTTTATTTTTAAAGCAAAGAAAACGCCTCTTTTGATTGGGTAGAGGGAGGCCTATTACATAGCCCAAAGGCCCAGTTGGCATATAACCCATTACATGGCCTGTATGCCTAAATATTTTGGCCCAAGGCTTATTCTATGAATAGTACTTCTACAGTACCCACCTGATATAGTAACACATAGTACCCACCACTACTAAATTTTATGATTCTTCTATAGTTTATTCCGCCACTACAGTGTCAACCATTGCCAAAGTGCCTCCGCTGCTACAGTACTGCTATAGTACCATACACCCAATGGGGTTTAAACCCCCATTTTTCATATAGTATTATAGGGTTATTACAACTAAGACAAAAACCAACTACAAATATATCATGAATATCCTCTCTATATAACATTACTTTATAATTATACCAAGTTATTTTAAAATAAAATTGTTTCATTATTATTTTGGAATGTTTAAGATTTTAAATAAGTGATTTCAAAATGAAATTGGTTTTTTCCTTGTGTATTTTATAGTGATATTTTAATGGTATTATCATCTATAATAACATATTTTAATGTTTCATATGATTTAATGAGTATATGATCCCATGTTACCAACTTTATTATTACCCTAGTTTATTTTTTTTGAATCTTATGGTTAAATGTTTATGAAACCTATTTCCTTTCAATGAGTTGGGATATGATGATATGATGAATTTTTATGATCTATTTTAACAAATATATATGTTTTTAATTAAGTTATGGGTCAACCTAGAATTATATATCCCTCCAATGAATTGGGTAAATATTTATATATCATGACATAATAAGGATTGGAATTGGGAGTGAACTCATTTTATTATGGGACTTTTTCCAATAAGATTATCTATTGAGTGAACTTTGTCTAAAGAAATGATGGAATGGAGAGTGAACCCACTCCACTATGATAGTCATAAAAGTGATCCATGAATAAATAAATTATTTTAAATTATTATGTGTATTCCACAAACTTATGGCTTATTCTTGAGTTATGTTCTCATGATTCCTGATTGATTATTGATGATTCTGCACTCTTATGTGTTTTGTAATTTTTTTACAAAACCATACACTATGATTCATGACTAAAAATCATTGACTAACTAGGTATGATTATTGTAATTCAGGATCATGTTCTCATACCCTTATGACTTTCATATACTCACTTATTTTAATTGATTGATATCACTTATTTTTAACATTACTATGAATTTGATCTCACCCTTTTTTATTGTACCCTCCCCTATGTTATGAAGAAATGTTTTATATACAATATATCTAAGAATTGTACATGTTTTAAAGAACATAATGGAAAAATATATAGATATTTTATATACCAGTTGTTTATTTATCCAAATATCCAAAGACACTAAACATTTCGATTTTTTGCATGGATTATATTTATATGTAATAAATATTACATTAATAATATTAATCATTTTTGTACGTATTGTTTGGGTTTATATTGTTGGTATCAGATCAAGGTTTAGTTTTATTTGGAAACTATAATAGAAAATTTTGTGATGTACTTTATAATAAGCCTATGTATAAGATAACATCCAATTGTTTTGGTAATGTAGAAATTATATTTCTTTCTAAGAAGTATATCCCTGTCTGGATACTAAAAGTGGATATAGTTTTGGAAGAAATGAATCTAGGGTTAATAAATAAGAAAAGAGAAAATTGAGTATATATTATCCTTAATTATGGTGAACAATGAATCATCCCTTACTATAATCCTATATTGACACTCTTGGGGATATTCTTAGGTAAATTAATAATTTATTTGTGGTCTATTTTTATTTATTTGAAAATATAATTACCGTGGTTGAGCTCAGTTGTACCTAAGATTCATATATTTAAAGGAATATTTTATAATTTAGATATTAGATGAATGATTTTTCATAATTAATCACTCTGATTAATTATTCTTGATGGAAATTCTATCCATTTTTCTTTTGGTAAGTGGTTGAAGATAGATTGAAAAGGTTGGGGAGGTTATAGTCATTATTAAATATTAAAGTACCCAATTTGAGCTTAGTTATATGAAATCATGTGTATAATTAAATTTCACAAGGAATATTAATTTCTTTCTTTAATAATTAGATATTTTATTATAAGTAAACACCTCTAATGGTTCCATGATCACATATCAAGCCTATTATTATTATCTAATTCATGTTTTTGGGAATATTATCCATATAAGTCTTATTATTCACCCTATAGTTGAATTTGATGTGATTTTATAAATGTATTGTATTTTTTTATATAAATATCATATAAATTATTGGGGAAGGGATGTAAATTTAATATTATGAACTAATATGTGATTGTTTATTATTCTAAGGATAAATTTAAACTTATCATGTAAATTACATCCATTTAATGGGTATTTATTCATATTAAAAGTAGTTTTTTATATCATATAGTTAGGGGTAAACCCAGTATGGAGGATTTGATTATTGTATGGATGTTTTTATGTATTTTTAGAAGAGTTAACTAGTCTTAATATAAATAATGATGTTTATTTTTCAATAGAACTCATACTCGATGATGCACCTAGATCAAATACTCTATATAGAATGGTTGTAATTGATTTGAAAGAATTGATAAAGAAACTCAAGGAGTATCTTGATAAGGTATTCATTCGGCAATGTGAATCACAATGGTGTGCACCTATTTTTTTTAAAGAGATACAAATCAATGAGACTCTTCATTGATTATCAGGAACTAAATAATATCCAAATCAATGATAAGTATCCATTACCAATATTAATGATTTGTTTGATCAATTAAGAGGATTTAAATATTATTTCTATATTTATCTTCAATATGGATATTATCAGTTGGGGGTAAAAAGTGAAGAAATACCCAAGATAGAATTTTTTTGAGGTATGAATTCTATGAATTTATAGTTATTCCATTTGGTTTTACTAACTCCCCCACTATCTTTATGAATTTGTCTGAATAGAGTCAGTAGAGATTACCTTGATCCATTTATGGTAGTATTTATAGTTGATATTTCTATGCATTATAATAGAGAATAAGACCATGAGGATCACTTGACGATAATTCTAAATACCCTATGGACGGATAATATGTATGAAAAATTTACCATGTTTGAATTTTTGATATATAAAGTCTCATTTTTGGGACACATAATCTCAAGAGAGTGTATATCAGTGGATCCATAAGAGAATAAAGATATTAATAATTGGACCAGACCGACCACATTTAATATTATCCATATATTTCATATATTAGCATGATATTATTTTTACATTTTGAATGATTTGTAATAGATATCTAATTTACACTCTAAGTTAACTCATAACGGAGTTAAGTTTTTTTTGACTGATGAATATGATGAAAATTTCAAAAACTAAAGAGAAGGCTGGTTAGTGCACCTATTCTCAAACTACCCTAATGTGGAGAAGTGTTTTTTATTTATAGTGATACACCAAATAATATTTTGGGTTGTCTTATTTTGTTGAATTATATGGTTATATCCTATTCCTTACCAAATTTTATGGTTCGTGAGTAACAAATTCCTGATTTATCACTTAGATTTATATATGGTAATATTTGACTTAAAAATTTGGTGGAAATTTTTTTATACTGAATGGTGTAACATATATGTTGATAATAAAAGTTTAAAGTATATACTCACCAATAAAGAGTTTAATATAAACTGGAGAAGGTTGTTAGAGTTGATAAAATATTATTACTACCCAATACATTACCACCTTAGGAAAGAGAACTAGGTGGCTGATGCTTTGAGTCAAAAATATCATACTATAAAATCTATTATAGTGATCTCTAAAGATTCAATATATTTTTTTATTTTAAAAGGATGAACATTGAAATCTTGAAGGAAGGATAGTAAACATATCTTTCTCAAAAGGGTGTTCAACCATCAATACATGTAATGATTTTAGAGGCACAAAAGGAGGATTTCGACCTGTAAAGGAACATGAGAAATGTTATTAAGTTTAACCTTGATTATGATGGAATAATAACATTCAAGAACTGGGTATTTGTCTAATTATTACCAGACATAATGAAATAGATATTAGAAAAATCACATAGCTCACCATTCTCTATACATATAGGAAAAAAATATGTATAGATATCTAAAAGAGTATTTATGGTGAGAAAAAATGAAGGGATATATTTCATAGTATTAATCACAGTGTTTGGTATGTCATTAAGATATGTTTGGGAGAGATAAGTGTAAGGGAATGATATAACCACTACCTATACCAAATGTTAATGGGAAAACATCACCATAAATTTTGTTTTCATACTCCCAAAAATGTCTAAACATCATAATGAAATTTGGGTTAGAGTCAATCATCATACGAATTAATCACACTTCATTACTATCAAAGAAGATTTATCTCTTAATGATAATTCCATGATATGCATTAAGAAGGTTTTAATCTTTCATAGAGTATCATATTCTACTGTATCTAATCAAAAACTAAGGTTTACCTCAAATTCATAGAGAAGTCTAAATTAAGAACTATATACTAAGTTGTTTTTTAGTACATACCATAATCCTTAAATAGATGTTCAATCACATAGGGCTATTCAAACCCAAGATGATATATTTAGATCATTTCCTCTATATTTTAATGGTTTTTGGTATGAAAACATTCCTCCAATGGAATTATATAATAAAAATATATTTCACTCGGTCATTTAGATGTATTCATGTATAACCTTCCATGAAAATAAGTATAGAACTCTAACATAATTTGATAAAGTTGGAGAATGGATTATATTGGGACTTGATATATCTCAGTAAATAGTATAAATGGTTTTCTCTATTCATTTCACATTAATACATGTTAGATTTGATAGAAGATTTATTCTAAAAATCATCAACAAGATCTAGAATTTGAGTTTACTGATAAATTATTCCTATGAATTTATATATGTAAGAAATTTATGAGGAATGTAAATAAATTAATGCTAAGGCCTATTTATGTAGGTTATTTTGAGATTCTTGATCAGATTGGGTGGGTTTTTTATCACTTGGAACTCCCAATGAAGCTCTATCATATTCATGAAGTGTTCTATGTATTTATTTTAAGAAAATATATTCAAAATCATTCACATGTATTAAACATATATGTTTTAAAACTGGGACATGATTTTTCAATTTCAGAATGAATCATAAAAATAAATTTATACAGAACAAGAATAATCATTTAATTAATGCTCTTTAGAGGAATGAAAAAATCGAAGAAGCTGCATGGTAACCCAAGAATGTGAAAAGGTAGATATATCCACATTTTTTGTATTATAGTGATGTAATTTAATGGATAAAATTAGTTTAATGGGGTATAATGAAGTATCACATGATTTTCTATGTATTTGCATCGAAATAAACTTTAGTTATTTGATTTTTTTCCTTATACACAACCCTGAGTCTAAATAGATTGTAATAAAGTAATCCTTTATAACCTAGCCATAAAATTGGAAGGTATTAATATTAATTACAACATTATGACAATTTTTTTATAATTGTTTTAAATAATTCAATTTTTTTTATGAATTCCTAATATATAAGTACTCGATTTTCAGTAAATTATTTTTTTACTTCAAAAATATTTTTTCTTCAAAAATGTATTCTATTACATTTTATAAATGAAAATTAAAATTAATTACTACAATAATTAGAATAATTATATTTAGAAACTATAACTATTTTTGAAATCATATTTTCGATATTATATTATTTTTATTTTTTTTATTTTTTCTAAATAGATTTATTTTTCCGTGAACAATGAAATATATGAATTTTTCTAAAAACTGTCATTTATTTTAAAGTAAAAATCTTATTTTATTCTGAATTTTATATCAAAGTAACATAATTATCATTTAATTATAAATAATCTAAATATTAACATTGGAGTCATCATTATTGCTTAATTTTGTATATGTTAATTTTTGGGATTTAAAACAAATATTTCTTAAAACACATTTTATATGCATAGTGTTTTTTATCTTAATAAATTAAATTAAACTATATTTATTAATTTATTTAAGAAATTTATATATTTAATATTCAGTAATATATTTTAAAAATCCATTTATGGTGTTAACATTGCATGTAATGGATGTAGATTAATTTTTATTCTTAAAAACATTTTTCTAAAATGGGGTTTTGTTGCCTTTTGCATGCCTATTTTAAATTAAATTATTCCACGTATTGAAATTTAATATATTAAAATGGATTCAAAATTTTTAACAAACATAATTAATATAATTTAATAGATTCAAATTAATTTTTTATAAGGAATTGTAAATACAGAAAAATGTTTTTATCAAAGATAAGGTTAAAACGGGTTTACCATGAGTTAAACCAAGATATTACTGTATGATTTGTAAACACACATGTATAATTATTATTTTGAAAAGATATTTCAACCTTATAGTACCCTAAAATATAATAATTTCTTATTTAGAGCCAATTTTCCACGAACCTGACCTTATATCATTAAAATCCTTTAATAATTTTAGTGTGTGTCCATCCCCTCACTTATAAAATAGTACCTCTTTTACCCCCTTATTCAAACAATTTAATCCTTATTGATTGAAAAAATAGCTTATCATAAGCGTTCATAGATTTTAATTATTCATCTTATACATTTTTTAGTTCTTTAAAGACTAATCCATCAAGTTTTAAGATGTAAGTAAAAGGAGGCATCTGAAAGAAAAGATATAAATCTTAACCAAGAACATTAAATTTTATTTCTCATTATACTTCATAAATACATGTCGTATCCATAAAAATATTATGAATCTAGTATGTTAAAAACAAATATATTTTATTATGATTATGTAATTTCTTTTTCCCATCACTTTTCTATCAAATGGAAGATGAAATAATCACTCATGTGTAAGTGTAGACTACCACCTCCATGTAGCAATATAATTAATTTTACACTACCATCTTTTATATTTTATTATTACGAAATAATTAATGTATATATTTGATATTTATAATATATTAGTTAATTTTTAAATTAGAATTATTATTTACCTTAATTTAATTCCATTTATCTAAAATGTAAACATCACTCTTGTAAAGGTATATACTACCGTCTCCATGAAGTGATGTAATTCATTTTTCATCATTGATTTATAGGACTAATATAAATATTTATATAAATATATTTATATCATGGTTTGAATTTTATATATAAACAAACCATTATCAATGAGCATGGACCTTAACATCCAAACCAAACAAACATGAAAAAAGAAGTAGTTAACACCTAAAATAATGATCATAATGAATAACTATTAATGAAAAAATGAAAATATATTATAAGTAAAACATGTATGGTATTACAGGTATAAATTTTTTTTTATATATAAGTATAATAAATTTTTATTTATTATACATTATTTAACATTCTTTCAAGGTATGGAGGACTTGAGTTAATGGTTTTATGTTAAAATATATTTTCTACCGAGAATTTTTATGTCTAAATTTTTTATGATAAAATTATATGATTTATCTCTCCCAAATATTATTTATTATATTATATTCTAATTATTTTTGGTGATTACATTTTCCCCTTTATTTTTCCTCTCTTTAAGTAATAATGTTACTAGAAAAATATTTTTAAGGAAAACTGGCTATATTTCTCTCTTAAGTCAAGAATATTTTATCCATGTACATTTTTTATATAAAATTTCTTTAATAATTATTTTAATATTCATATAAGATTCACCTAATTAATATTTACCCTCATTTTAATTTTTATAAAATGAATTTAAATGAATCTTCTTCATATTTTCTGAATGAGTTATTTCTCACTTTTTATCAAAAATGTGAAAAGAATTTTTATTATAATGTGCACCGCATGATTTTTTCCCCACCATCATGAATTATTTTTACAATGAAGATTAATTTAAAAATTCCCCAGTTTATTTTCAAATAATATTTTCCTTAATCTTTTGGACTATTTTTATATTTTTAATAATTTATTTCAAAATTTAAAATGGTATTTTCCACAATAGATGTTCTGGTGATATTTTAAATGTATTTTCATATTTAACAATATGATTTGATGTTTCATATGGTTTAATAGGGATATAAACCAATGTTACCATCAATATTAATTAAATTAACAGATTATGAATATTTCAATGAAATTTTTATAAATATTATATTCTTTCCCTAGGTTTTGAAATGATGACATGATAAATTTTGTATGATCCTGAGGTCTAAAAATGTATAGTTTTTCATTATGTGAGGGGTGTGCCTAGAATTATATTTGCATCTAATTAATTGATAAATGATGGATATCTCATGAGATAATAAATTATTTAATGGGGTGTGGACCTACTTTAGTAATGGAATTGGTCCAATAAGATATTCATGGGATTTAATATTCACTAAGGAAATAGTGGAATGGGGAGTTAACTCAATAAAATATGATAGTCATGGAAATGAGCCCTGATTGAGGAAATGATTTAAATAATCGTGTTTAAACAACGTACATATTCCTTATACTTATGTTAATTTATCATGATATATTACTGATTATTGAATATTCCACACTCTTGTATCTTATGTCATGTGTTATACATAACCTTTCTCAATGCTTAAAAATTTAAAAATATTTGACTGATTGGGTATGACTATTGTAACTCATGACAATGTTCTCACAATGCAATTATTATCTTACTATTACATATAATCATTTATTGATATCTCTTATGTTTACCCTTACTAAGAAATTGATATAACCCATTCTTATGGTTCCCTTACCTAGGTTATGAATAATGGGTTTAAGTATGATATGTCTAAGAAGGGTTATATTTGTAAAGAACTTAATGGAAATTGATGTAGATATTTTATGTACAAGGTGTTTTTGTATCCATGTTTCCAAACAAACTAAATCATTATAGTTATTTCATGGATCATATTGATATCTAATGAATCCTCTATTAATATGATGTAGTAATTATATATGTAATGTTTTGGTGGATATAAAATCCATGCCCAAAATCACAAAGAAATTAGTGAATGGGAGAATAACAAGAATTTTTTGAAGAAAATTTACAGAAACATTAATCATATAATAATCATATATTTGATATCTGATAATCATACATTTATGGGATATTAGTACTAATTCAATATCTAATGATTGAGGTGTTAATGTGATGCCTATATAAGTATATTATGATATAATAGATTGAGTATAACTATAATCAAATAACAAATTAGTATATCTAGAGTGGATTTTAAGTATAACTTTCACCACTTCATTATTGTAACCCACATAAGTAAATTTTAGAATATATTATTTCCATTTATCTATAGGATTAAGAGGTTTCTGAAATCGACCATCATCATTATCCCTTATATTTAACCACTTGTTATCATAATTAACAGACTCCTTTTATTTGAAACATTGGAATGTTGGTGGTGATTTTTGGGTGATTTTTTCAATTAACATCAAAAGAAAAGTTATTATCATCACTTTAGAATTCAATTATCTTGTTACATTCCTTTCAACATGTAAATTATTTACTAGTCCACTTATGGATGTTTACTCTATGTTTCTTCCCACACTTTTGGAATAAATGAAAACACATATTCTCCCTCCCATGGTTTTTATTTGACTTTACTTTGAATTACATATTATATTTCATATAAAAAACAAGAGATTTATGGGTAAATTCAATATCAATTTCCACTTTGAGAGAAAAAGAACATTTTATTAGTAATCACTAATTTCTCTTATGGATAACAATATTTGGTGACTTGGTTTTAAACCACTGATGAATCTATCAATCTTACATTAATTTTGGATGATAGTACTAGAATCGTACCTCAAAAGTCTTTTAAAAGTTTCCTCAAAAGTTTAAATGTATTCATAATAATTTTTATTTTGTTTAATGAATTATTTCTCCATTTTTGTATGAATAATATAAAGAAAGTACTTGTTGTAAAATAACCATATAAACTCATTCCACTCTATAATGAAAATTTCATCATGTTGCATCATGTTCTTATAATGAGTCCACCATTAATATGCCTCAACTTCTAAATGATAAATATCCTAACTAACATTTTCATGATCTAAGCTATAGAAACTAGAAAATATCTTCCTAGTGGTACTGATTCATTGGATAGAAATTAGGGTATCAGTGGAACTAATAAAATAAGGTCAATGTTGCTTCATGAAGGTCTCAATATAATGTTATTACCACATTTTCTCTTTTTAGGATCATTAAAAATAAGATTTTTTATTTCATCTCCCATAATATTTGGTTTCACTGCAGGAAGATCATTGAATTTTCTATCACAATCAGTATTAACATGGTTTCTTTAGCTTCTATTCATAGAATAAAACCAAAATATATTGTATGATAAACAATAATCATTTTGATCATCCATATAATCATGTAAAATCATTCATATTATGTATAAATCAATACACTTTATTTTCAATATTTGATGCATTATTTTTAAACTAGGCCATCCATGGTAATAATCCTTCCAAGTATTTCATAATTGAAAAAAATAATATTTGAATTATCCCAAGATTATCCACTAAGAGGTTTTAGTTTTTTGTGAATAATTATTCCCACTCATAGTTTATTGGGGATGATCAAGTTAATTCCCAATCTACCATCTTCAGATTTGTTACCCCAAGGTGAATCTATCCCATAACCACATCAACATTCTAGTATCCAGACATGAATGAAATTTCTAGGAAACCTACACATATTTATTTATCATAAAATCTAATTTTCTCCTATACATAGGCTTATCCTTGGGTTTTCAATAAATTTTCATCATCATAGTTTATGAAAATTACTAAGCCTTTCCTTAATACCAATCGATGTGACCCAATAATTTCAAAGATAAATATTAAGTCTCATTAGATGAATATTAATTAAATATCATTATGATCTATTTTAAAACCATAAAGGTTTATTGTGTTTTTAATCTTCTATAACACCTCAACCTGAATCACAAGGCTAGAAATAAAGTTCCACATGACCTCATATGTACCCCCTCTATACGCAAGAGGCTTCCAATTAGCAGTGAGGGTCTAATTCCATTAGAGAGGTGATTATACCCTTAGTATCATGTCATTGTAAAAATAATTAAAAATAAATAGTATAATAAATGATCAGAGTAATCATATGGAATCTAATGCATGGAATAAATGTCATACAAATATAACCATATCCTCATGTGGGAATCCTATCTTGATTATAATACAGTAGACAAATAAATAAATAGTTGTGTCCTCTAAATTCTATACAAGTTTTCTACTAGATCCAATATCTCCTCTATAGACATCCACCATAGGGTCCTTTCACATCACCAGATCTCCAGTCATGAAATCATTAATGACATCAAAATATCCTAGTGTTTTATTATAATAATCAGTATGAAACCACAAGTGTGTCCTTAACCAAGAGTGATCAAGTATAAAAATTTTATTTTGTAATAATAAAAAATTTATAACAATCACCACAATATACAATCCAAAACCGAGTGGCCTTTCACTATACAAGCTTCCATGAACCCATGTTTGTAGTTGCTTCATCTATATACTATAAATATAAAAAAATGTATGAAGTATCCCAACTATCATCTGGGATATAAAAATTATTTCTCAACAACCTCAGGGAATCACGAGTATATAAGACTTGTTCTAGTCCTTAGATATATCATTCTTCTCGAAATTCAACTATGTGTTGAGTGTTTGATATACAAAATTCTTCTCATAAATCAACTAGACATCGAGAAACCCGATGAAAAGGCTTAGAGTGAATCCCTAACATGGTTTTCCATGGTATAAGCATATCTACAATCTATTCATAGGTTCATCATCACCAACGTCACAAGTCAAGCACACAACCCCTTTAAGGGATAAACATGTAATGATGGTCCCTTATTTCAGACACTAAGAACAATACCTCTAAAAAAGGTAACATATATACATGGAAAAACATACAAGGAAAACATATCATTACTAATATAAAGTAGTTACACATAATTGCATGTGGCCATAATCAATATTTGAAATAATTTACTCTGGTATCACTCATTGAATCCAATATCCAAATGAAATCATAATCAAGCATGGTTGTCAATTATTCCAACACAAAACTTTTACCAAGGAAACATGAGTATCAAAATACCATCTATTAAGAAACTTTTTACAACAAAGTCATCAAAATTAACGGAAGGGATAAAACACCATTGGTGATTTGAAATCTAGAGTGGTGACCTCAACCATCAAGAACACTCCTCCTATACCTTATTATTATAGTTGTTGACATGTCAAAAATTGAAGTTCATTAAGAGTTCCTATATCCAGAACTAGATAATTTATTTTAGGAAGAAATAAAATTTCACATGTGATGATACATTCTCCCTCATGTATAATTTAAAAATTCTTAATTAGGTCAAATCTTATTCTATTAATCATTTCATAATGAATAAATATAAAACCATGTTTGATAATATATATCTCTGCAGATTAATCTAATATCTTATGTGGTACATATTGATAATTATTCATTGATAATTATATATAATTATCTTCAAATAAATTTTCATGAATTACCCTTTGATAATTTGATTTAGGTTTCTTTTTATTATTATTTATATTTAACCATTGATAATTTCACATAATTATATTTGTATGGTTCAGTATAATTACCCTTTTATAATCATCATGTAATTATAAATTTATATTTTTATAAATTATTATTTTATAATTATATGGAATTTTATCATGAAAATTATGTGGAAATATCCATTGATAATTTTTTATTCTATCATTTAAGATTAAATTCATCAATTTTTTTTATAATTTATAGAAATAGAAAAAAATCGTATAAAAATAAATAAATAAACCAACCAATTTATCATCATGTGAGAAGGACCAAGGGAGGTGTATCCCTACTAAAACCTATGAATAAATGTTTAAATAATATCAATGAAGCTTCACCTATATCATGTAGAGTAGTTATAAGGTCACTTGGGCCAAAAAGGATGGAGCAAAAAAATATTAATAGTTCGATTGTGTTAGAACTAGAATTGTGTATATATAAAAAATATAAAACCCCATATTAAAATAATGTATTGATTTTTGTTTCAATCAAAAATTTATTTCCATGTGTTTAATTTCATCATATTCAAGCATTGAAAACTTAAAAGGATAAAAAATGGTTGGTTTCCTTGATTTATGCATCATTGGATGTGAGAAATGGGGGGCTATAACAGAATGAATTGGCACTTGTGCCTTAGCCTGGTTAGTGATGAATCTACTAGTGAATCCATGAGACCTAGGATCAAATCTAGTTAGAGGCATATTTACAGGTGACTGTAGAATACATTTATCTGGTACTATAGTAGGTACTGTGGCATGTACTATTTTTCACTGTAGTAACTGGAAAAATTCATTTGTTTTAGCCTTCGTGCCACTGATTTGGTCCTTGAGTCATTCAATACTTCGTTCCACCCTGGCCTTTGGTTCAGTAACCCGTTTAGGCCACAATAATGCCTTAGGGACACCTCAAGGCCTTTGGGGCACCTCAAGGAATTTGGGCCACATGGTGTGCAGATATAACCATATTTACATTAAAATGAGTTGGATAAAAATTATGATTAACAACAGGCATATTCTCTAGAGTGGAGCTAATATATTTGGAAGAATTTGAGGGTATGTAAATTTTCATTGGTACAAGGCATGTCCATCTCTGGACAGGATATCTAACCAAATAGCCATGTGAAGGTGGAGACCTAACATCATAATGTATATACTAGGGATGGGCATTTCCAAGTAGTCATAGTTGAGGATGAATTCTTCTAAGACCTTTGTGTCATGTAATGTCATGAATCTTACGGGCCATGTAAGGGTTCCCCTTCAACCCTTAAAAGGGGAATTTTTGAAAATGAATAAAAATATAAGGCCTTCGGGCCTTTCAGGAATTTCATGAATTGTAAGGAGAAGGAGAAAAATTATTAAATAATAATAAAAATAAAAGAAAAAGTGTATAATATTACCATTACACATGGAAATGAAATTAAACAAGACACCCAACATAGATAAAGCTTATGTCACACCTAGGGTAAAATACACAATATGAATTTAGTAGTAGTCTCATATTTACAATCTGAAAATCCAATTGGGATATATTCCATTATTTCATAAATATTATTCTTGTGTGATATGATATATTTAATATTATTATTATTATATCAACACTGATGCAATATGGGAAGGGAATCCCACCCTTCCTCAATTCTTAACTTGGAATATACTTGATAAAATATTCCAAATTGTTATAAGAAAAAAATATAAATTTTATTTACATGGATTTTACTGTTACATAAATCCAAAAAACACATGTTTGGGTAATTTTTATTGAAAAAATAAATTTTCACATAAAAATACTTTCAAATGATTGAAAAAATTGGGTTCAAGGATCAGTTAAAAATTGATAATATTACTATTCAATCCATAAATTAATTCTCTGCACTAAGAATTATTTTTAGAAGTCATGAATGAATAAATCATTTAATTGGACCTAAGAATTGGAATCTCGCTCTTGCATATTATCCTGGGTTTATCGATGCCTCCAAAGGATATGAAAAAATGGAATCATCGTTAATCGCTTAAATTTCTCAATGTGTTCTATAATCTGAACAAGACACTCCTCATAAGAGGTATCAAGATAAAAATACACATAGTTTTATTTTATATCATTTTTGGTTCAACTAGGTACCTCTAGACCTATGCCACATGAAACACGTAGTTCATACCTCAGTGGAAAGAAGGAATATCCAGACAATATGAAATTTTCACAACCCATTGGTTTTTATGAATGGTCTAACAAACCATAGTGTCAACTTTCCCTATTTCCACAATTTAAGATACCCAAAATGTGGTGAAACTAGAAAGAAAACCCAATCACCAATAGTGGTCTTCAAAGGTCATATTCTTCACTCTACATATGACTGATTCCTTCTCTAAGTGGTGATAAACCTCTTAAAAATCAATTTCACTCTCTTTGTGGTCTCCTAATCCAAATCATGTCCCACAATATCTACCTTACCTACCTCATTCTAATAGAGAAATGAGACAAATGACCTCCCATAAATAGACTCGTAATTGAAATCCAAATCGAATCGTAGTAACTATTGGGGTACAAAAACTCAAATAATGCTATATGGTATTCCAAGACACCACTTAATTCTAGGAAATAATATTCAATAATATCCTCTAGTATGTGAATCATTCACTTAGATAGTCTATCAGTCTGAGGATTGTACGTTGTGCTCAATCTTAGTTGAGTCCTTAGGGATTTATACATGTTCTTGCAAAAGTAAAACATGAAATTTATGTCTTTATAAGATATGATACTAAATGGTACTCTATTTAGTTACAAACTTTCTGGTATATATAGATTTATAATCACATCTATTGAATGTGTCTCCATGATCTATAATAAGTGACCCACCTTCTTCAACTGATCGAAAATCACCCAAACAACATCATGAATCTTTATTATCCTATGTAACCCTATCAAAAATCCCAGTGTGATATCCTCTAAATTTCACATGGTCATTGTAAGTGGATTATTAAAAACACAAGGGAGATAATTATTGACCTTTACCCTTCAACAAGTAAGCCATTAGGAAACATACATAGTTCTATCCCTCTTCATCCATGACTACTAGAACTATATTATGAATTCATGGTACATCTAGGTTCCATTGGGATATATTTACCATATCAAGGTATGGAAGGCTCTCATAAACACCTCTTGGATGAACTGAAGGGACTAATAATCTCTCGTTAATGAGGATCACATAATCATCACCCGAAAATCAATTGAGTATCAGGTCACCTCCAATTAGATGCTCCCTCTGCACAACACACTCCGGGTCTAAATCATATTAAGTGTTTACCCTATCCCCAATAGTAAATATGAAAACCAAGGGAGAAAAAATCATAGATTTATTTTACTTATAGTAATATAGCCTCCACTTATCTTATAGGAAGATAAATAACCACTACTCTTCTAAAGGATACTCACCATGCTCATACCCAATCAACATCTTCTGGTTAAGATCATCTACAATGATGTTACCCTTCCCTAGTGCATAGTCTATATCAAAGCTAAAAGTTTATTGATAATCATCCTAGTGCATCTATTTCATGTATAGGTCATGTTATATAAAGATATACTAAAGGATATTAAGGTTCATATAGGCAATAAATCTCTCACCAAAGATGTAGTGTCAGCAACACTTCAGAGCATGGACCACAACTTCTAGATCTAAGTCTTGAGTATGGTAGTTAGGCTACTGGGGTCATATATAACATGATACATATTCTAATACCTTCTCTATATACATAAAAAACACTCCAACACTAATGATCAATGCATCATTGTACACTACATATCCAACCCCATTCATTGGGAGTCTTAGTACTCAAGCTGTAGTCAATCTCAACATCATCTCAAGGAATGAATATTCACATTGGCATAACCATTTGAACATCAATATATTCTTCATCATCACATTCATGGATTCATATATTCCAGATATTCCCTAGATAAATCATTGATAATATCATGTAAAATGCTGAAAGTACCTAATCTCAAAAAAAATTTGAGGACATTTCCAGGACATGACTACCTCCACCTTTTCTGGGTCCAAGTTTATACTTGTATCAAACAAGAAATTCCCTAGTAAATTCATCACCTAAATATATAAGTCACACTTAGACATCTTGATGTAAATTTGATATGATTGATATGTACTCATGAATTTGTTGGGGGAGTCTATCATGTTGCTTAAATGTCAGCATGTAGATGAAGATGTCTTCAATGAAGACCATGATGAACAAGTCCAGGTATGTGTTTCAGATATTAATCATGAGACCCATGAATACTTATTGAGAGTTTTTTATAACCTAAATAAATCACTATGTACTCCTGAAACCCATACCTAATATAAAATGTCATATTAAAAACAATTTCTCTCTAAATCACAGATGATGATAGTGTTATCGAAGATAAACCATAAACAACCATCGATCTCCATGTAACTAATCAAAAAAAAACTTCAATCCTATAAAAAAGGATATCTGTTCTTCACCATCACCTAGTTTAGATTTCATAATTGATTCTAATTTAAATTATTCTATCTGTACTATTGGTGAACAACATAGGTGCACCTCACTATGAATCATATAGTTTGATGACGCCCTTATACTCCAAGTGATCTAGCTACACGTGCTCAGTCAGTTTTCCTGGTTCCATAAGATAAGAGTGTATTGAAATGGTATATGAACCAAAATTAAGATCAATCTAAAATTAAACACCAATATATATTGAATGTCCTATGAACTCATTTATAAATACATCCTAAAAAATATCCATGACTAGAGGAGTCGAGCATGCAGTCACTAATCCCACTAAAATAGCCAAGATTGAAAAATCTTCCATGATCATCCCAAAGGTGAATTAAGTATAGTAAAACTCTTATTTCATCCAAATATAATTCAATTTTAATAAGTTAATTCTCTACCTTTTATTAATTGAATTATTACTATATGTGATAGCAATAAATGTGACCTTAGAGGTCAATTATCCAGTACATATCGAAGACTACATCAAAGCTCTTCATCTATGTTATTATGAATCCCTACATATTCCTATAGTCATAGAAGTATAATATAAACTAAAGTAATCAATAAATATGGTCAAATATCATGCCTAATGGTGTGTCTAGGAATACCAAATTAGAATGAAAAAAATTTGACCAGTCAAGTCTATGAACTAATTGGGCAGATATGAAAGAATGAGACACATCAGTATCGAACAAGGTAGTTGATAAATTAGAGGTGATGAAAATTTTACCTAGATAATTGGATGTCCCCTATAATCTATATGTTGATTTCTATTCCATTTTACACAGATAACCTAACTCAATAGCATGACCCCGTCCATGAGGTTCCGGACCAGTCTCCTTCTAATGTTGAAAACCTTGGCTAGATCCAGGGGTCGTAGATCGAGATCGTACTATACCCCTATGAAACCTCATTCTTGAAAAACTAGAATATAACTATTGGAGATCTACTATCCTTCTAAATTGATGAAATTAACTCTATGGATTAATATAGACCCTACAATAGTCTCTGAACTTCCTATAGTTGAAGCACTATGGCTCACCCTTATAAGGAGATGAAGAATCTTGACTTTGTTCCACTAGTATACTGCTTCTCTATTAGAAATACCTAGTCTCTATCTTCCTTCAATTGGAATAGGTTCCCATGGAAGGAGGAGGATGTCCACCATACTAATCATTGAAGGGTATATGAAGACCAAATACCAGAACAACCTCCACGTTCTTCTCGATCATTAGGGCCTTACACAATACCTCTAGGTATGTACCTTGGTTGATTTTATGGACTTTAAATCTAATGTAAGGAAAAAAAACCAATCTCAAATATCCTATCCTTCCGTGCGACATTACTATCTCAAAGTGTATCAAATTATAGATGATCAATAAAATGAGCGAAGAAGGTAGATACTATCATGAATCATTTTTGTGGCATTATAAAACCCTATGCTTGATCAAAGTTCAGTGTGTGGGGAAATAAATCCATGATGAATTGGTACTTGAAGGAATCCATGATATTTATTCATGTTCCCATACTATCCCATTACTCCCCACCAATGCCTGATCGGCCCGTATACATCATGATTTGTTTTACTATCTATCGACATCTCAAGAAGGTTGAATATTCCCTTAATGATTTCCACCCAATACTTGGAATATTATGGTCTGTTGGTGCCCTCAAATACTAGAGGATACTGGTGCATGAAACACAGTGTGTAGACTACCATGGATCTCGATGGCGGATGGAATGAGACCAATGCATGCGCCACTCAGCTGGAGGTCCCACCAAATGTCTACAAGGCGATATCTTCTGTAACAATTACAAATTTTATGAATGTAAACAAATCCTATTTAGTATATGGGATAACAAAATGCTATCCAAGGATTCTATACATATCTCAAGGTATATATCTCCTATAATTAACCCTAGTCTCTACTCCTACATGTTAGTAAGATTCATCATATATATAATAACACAAAAACATGATCAGTTCAACTAATCACTACCAATAAAGATATAACATGAAGCATCGAAACACAGATATATCACACATAAGGAAACTATCATAAATATATCGAACAATTCAAGGAATTTAATTAAATATTTAAAATGTAGCAGTAAAATATGTATATATATATATTTATTGTGATCCAAAGTTCCTAGTAATGATGCATGAACACATCCATAATTTCATAGAATAGTATCACCAATCCTATCCATGGTATCTTAGAGGTATGATACACATGTGGAATCCAAGCACATGGAAACTCCCCTACATGAGTCCCACACAACTATCTCAGTTCTACCATTTCTTGGTATTGATAGAATGTAATGAAAAAAACTAGTTTTCTAATATCATTTTTTAAACCTTGACCCAAACAACTGGGTCCAAAACAAAGTGCCACATGATCTCATTTTCTCATCCTCACATGCAAGAGGCTTCCAAGTAACAGAGGTGGTATAAAACGATCATTAGGGTGACTAAGCCCTTAGTATAAATTCATATCTAAAATAATAAGTAAAAATAATAATAAATAACCAGAGTAATCATGAGAAAACTAAAAAATGGAATACATGTCATACAAATAAAAGTTACTCACATTTTGTAAAACATAACTAATGTACAATGAAGTAGATAAATGAATGAAAAATGGGGTCCTACAGAATCTATTCCATCCAACTAATAGCACCAATCAAATATCCTCAACCATCCACCAGAGGGCCCTTTCCCTTTCCCATCTATAAGTGCACCGAAATTCCTAATTTCATTGTGAGTACAAGAGTCAATAGAACACCAATAGTGCATAATTAACCAAGTTTGATCAAGTAAAAAAATGTATTTAATGACAATAATATATTCATAACAAGAATAAAAACATACAATACAAAACTAAACATTTGTGCATTAACCAGGCTACCATAAACCCCCAAAAATACCAAAATTCGATGCATGACAAATGGATGAAAATTCAATGTTAGAAGTAACCAAACTAGTATAAAATAAGTTGAATATTTCACTAGAAAACCTCATGGAGTCATGTGTACATGAAATTGGATTTATGATTCAATTATAGAATGTTGCACATAAATAAAATACGCGTTGATTTCTTGAAATACAACATGCCTATCACAGGTCAACTGGACATCAAACAACCCAATACTTATAATTCAAGTTCATCCCCAACACAAAATTTTCGAATCCTAATATCCCCACCATATGCTCAATTCCATTATCTCTATAATCTAAATTCAAGAACACTCACCCCCTAAGGGATAAATATGTCATGATGGTCCACCACTTTCAATCTCCAAGAGTGATACATCCAATGAAATGTAAAATACATACAAGATAAAGAATAAAAAGAAAAAATATCATCCTGAGAATAATATAGAAACACATAAAATCACTTTATCACAGTCAAACATGGAAATAAGATACATTTGTATAACTGATGAATAAAATATCCACATGAAATCATAATCGAGTGTGATTGTCAATAACACCAACACATAAATTATACAAAGGCAACATGTGTAACTAAATCCCAATATGTAAGGAACTTCATACCATAATGTAATCAATTTAAATGACAAGGATAAACCCCCCTTGCGGTTTTAATTATGGAGTGGAAAACTAAAAATTCTTGAACACCCACTCATGATCCATATTATCTTAATGGTTGACACATAAACACTCTATTTTTGAAAATGGTTCTTAGAAAAAACCAGTTACATTATCTCTTAAATAAATAAAATCTCAGTACTCTCTCTCTATATGATAACTTCTAAATTACCCTTTATTCCAATACATGTTCTAGTAATATTCTTCTCAAAAAGAATTATAAAACCATGTTTAAAAATATATATATCTCTAGATTAATCTGAGATCATACATGAAAGTTATTTATAACTATTAATATCTAATTATATATAATTATCGATTGATAATTTTTGTATTAATATTTTGATAAATTTTCATGAATTATACTTTGATAATTTGATGTAATTATCTCATGATAATCATTTATATTTATTATTTTATAATTTTTAATAATTATCATTTGATAGTTAATTATAATAATCCTTTAAAAATTTAAAAAAATTACCATTTTATAATTTTTATCAAATATCATTTGACGATTCAGTGGAACTATCCCTTGATAATTCATGGTTTTATCCTTTAAGAATTTATTAAACCATTTTTCTAAAATTTACGATGAAATTAAAAATAGATGAAAATTAAACAAAAACCCACCTATTTTTCATCTTGTTTGTAGTCCTCATAAAGGTTTATTCATGCATAAAACATGGAATAATAATCTTAATCTAGTTGATAGAGCTTTTAATATCACATGAAAATGAGTTATGGGGTTTCTTGGACCCATCGAGATCAACTAATGAAATATTGTATTGGTTTGGCTATATTAGAGAAAAAACCATGTAAATGTTTTTCATTTTAAAACCCCAATTTAAAATACCAAATTTAATTATGTTTCAAATAAAAATTGATTACGACGTGTTTAATTTCATCACATTAAGCATTTGAAAAAAATAAAAGGGACAAAAAAAAAGTGATATTAATAATTTATGGATCAAGGGTCATAAGAAATCGGGGTTTGTTGTAGTATGAATAGATATAATATTAAAAAAAAAGGAATAAAATAAAAATTAAAAATAATATAAAAGTGTAAAATGTTACCCTTAAGCAAGGGAATGTGATTAAACAAGACACACAATGAAAAAGATATCTTACCTAGGGTAAAACCCACATTATAGATTTAATGGAGGTATCTAATTTACCATATCAAACAACATTCAGAATATATTTCATTATTTCATAAAAACCACGTGAGTGTGATATAATTTATTTAATATTTTTATTATATCAATATTGAGGATTTATGAACCAAGAATCATGTGGTAACTACACAACTAACTCTAAAAATATTCCATAAAGTATTAAATACTTTTACAATGAAAAAATTGTGACATTGACATGGATTTTTCCTTTACATAAATCCATAAAATAAAAATAATGTTTATTTTTATTGAAAAAATAAATATTCACATAAAAATACTTTTAATTTATGAACAAAATAGTGTACAATAATTTTTGAATAATTGAGAATGTTAATACATTGATATAAAAATAACAGGTACATAAAAGATCTATATAATCACCCACTAAATCCTTCACAACTAGATACCTTCTTAGAAATATCAGACTTAAAACAATTCTTCATATTATGGGGAAAAGGAAACATTAAGATGAGTCACCTCTAATTGCTAATAAGGGTAAACAAGGGATATATCAATGATGATTTAATAATAACATGTGTATAAGGGTATGAAAAAACTGATATTATCTTTTTAAACTATACCGAGTAATTCATAGATTATATACATGTGTCATGGAATGAATCATGATAGTTTATAAGATAAGAATTATAAAGGAATAGATGAACCTGATCCATTTGACAATAACATTGGCATAATATCATGTTAAAAAATATTGTCCAAAATTGTTAGAAAATAACAATAATTGAAATATTGTTTCAAGGATACACACTATGACATTCATCACATGTTATGCTTGGGATAACCACCCTTGTACCTCCTGCGATCTTGGGATAATATCATGTTTACCCTATTTTGGGCTTGGGATGACCTCTTGGATACCCTTTGATATCATAGAGCTATAATATTTACCAAATAAATTATAAGAATATAATTGAACAAACCATGAAAAGATCATAATCCCTATATATGTATTCCACATGATGATGAAAACATTTATTATTTCGTCACAACCTAACTTGTGGAAAAGAAAATTTGTCGTATCTATATTTAATAATCATAATCATAAAACATCCATAGAAAGAATAAATATGGTATCAATGAATCCTATACCTTGTGAACCACATGTAACATCAATGGATTTCATCAAAAATAAAAATTTCTCTAGAAGTACCCTATAACATTTTCTTGAGGAAAATACCTTGGTCATTTTGAAATCACTTATTCAAATTCTAAAACTTTCCAAAATGTTAAAGATAATATTTTATTAAAAAAACTATAAAAAATTTTAAAGGAAGATTTAAATAATTAGTGGTCATGGGGATATGAAATTCAATCCATTCCATAATTTTTAAAACAATTATTTTTTTCACACATTTAGAAAAAATTACCTCTTTCCAAAAATGACAAGAACATTCTTTTTAAACTATTTTATAAAAAGTAAATATTCTCTTAAAATAACATTATTAGAGATTATAAATATCATTCTTGAAAACATTTTATAAAAATATGATTTGTAATTAAAATTATTTCCCAACTAAGATATTAATATATTTGGTTTTCCAGAAAAACACTATTTTATTTTCTTGATTATGTAATGAGAGGAAAATGAATGGAAAACATGTATTCTCCAGAAATAACTGGAGGAGAATAAAATACATGATATCTATGAGATATAGATCATACAATTTTATAATTTAATATTAAATCAATAAAAATCCTTGTAAAAATTAAATTATAACATAAAAATCTTACCTCAAGTATGACTTTCTTCATAAGCACTCTAACCTCTTGTTAATTAACAAACCTCATTTGGATTACACAATAATCCTTGATATGGTAGAATTTTTATTGAACGATTACCTCTAGGAATTGGGGATTAATTTTTGATAATTATTTGGGGAGGTCATGGATTAGAGAATAGGATATTTAAGTGTATATAAGAGAGGAGATGAGTGTCCTTTTAAAATTGATGGAGAGGGAAATCTTTGAATTTTTCCAAATATTAAAATATATTATCGTATTATTCATTAAAGGGGACTCCAAAATGAATAATTTTTTTGGAAAATAATAGATAGGGTCTAAATATGACCATAAAAAGGACTTATACAAGTTTTTATAGAAACATTACACTTATCTATTATTTTAACCCCTGGTAAACCAGTTTTAACCTTAACCATGATCCAAAGTTTCTACTATTTTCAATATTAATTATGACAAAAAAATATAGTACACTAATTAATAAACATCTAAATGAATATTTCAAATATGGAATCATTTTTATCTAATTAATTTTTTATATTTGTATGAAATTTATTTTAAAAAACTTTGTCAAATGTAATGAAAACCTGTTTTCATAAACAAGCAATTTCAAGAATAGAAATGAATTTACATTCATTCCATAACTTTTAAAAGCTATAAAACAAATGTTTCAATATTTTTTTGAATATATTAAATATATATTTCAATGAAACCATTAATAAATTATGATTTATTTAACATATTTTTGATAAAAACACTTTCATCACATAAAAACAATTTCATTAAAAATAACTATTTTTTACCATTAAATGATTTTATATTTATTCAAATCCTTTAGATGACTAATGCATGGATTTATATTAATAAATTTAATTAAAATAATTTTTAATAGTGATGAATATACTTTGTTTAGGTAATAATACTGAAACTGTAGAAAAATATATTTCCTCGAAAAATAAGTATTTTAATCATTAAATGATTTTATTAAAAAGGTTGTGATTGTTTCTTAGGAACTAATAAATTCATTTTAATTTAGGAAAAAACTTATATATATATATATCATAATGTTTTTAATCCTATTCATACCCATCCATCCAATGACAGTGACATAAAGCTATAATATATCAGGCGTAACACCCCGCCCCTACATCATTGGCTTGAGGAGGCGGTGAGGGTCACTTGGCCATAAGCAATGTTCCCATGGTGTGAAAGGCTAGAAATAAATGTTGAGGGCTTCAAGTAACAGTGGGGAACGATTTTACCATAAAGAGGTAACCCAACTCAACCAACCAACAATGAAAGATGCATGCACTATCAAACCCAACCATATGATACTAACCATGCCATCATATACCCCAAAAACGTTCAACTAGACATGTCCACAAAATATCAGAGTAAAAAGTTGAAACTAAATAGCATAACACCATGAGCCATGACACCACCACATCTCCACTCTAATCTCCAAGATCCAAGCTCCACCAACACATCTCAAGCATCACCATGAACCACTAGCAATGAGATGCCCTATCATTACCGGTAACCCGGTACACAACATCTGCAAAGAAAACAAAGTGACAAAGAAGGGGGTGAGTAAAAATACTCAGTAGGTTTTCCCCAAATGACATCCCTACACACAGTACTAGGAAACAACCATTAGCACATTTATATAAAGTAGTTTATATAAAATAATCACAAGTGCATCTATTACCATTAGCCAAACACACCCTTACCAAGCCATCTTTCCCAAACCAAGTAAACCCAGGGAAAGGAAAACAATCATGTTGTAAGCCAAACATGCCACAAAAGGAAGAAAAATAAACCATTCCATCCAAGGAATCCAATTCAACCATTTCAAATTTCCACAAAAAATCAAAGCATCACACAACAAAGCAACCATAACGGTGGGACTTCTCTCCCAACTCGTTCAGCCTATCTTCAGCAAGAAGAACTTGCTACCTACTAACTAACAACCCAAAATGGTGGGCCTTACAACCCATCCCATTCAAATTTTATAGTGATACTTCCCGACCACTTCCATACAACCAACACAATCCATAACCCAGCATGTAACCCTCCAAGGCCACACCAATACACAATTCACCATTTCCATTACATGTCAATCCACATCAATAAATCAAACATTTATTGAAAACACCCTTCAATAATTTTCCATACCAAACCACATTTCAATAAAACAACCCTTTTTTTATTAAAAACCATTTTCTCAAATCATCTTAATCAAACCAACAAAACAAATCGGTTTAAAATCCCATTTTAAAATCACATCAAGAGCATTTTTCCACAATCCCTTTTTCCAAAAAATTCTCAAACCATTACCAAAGGGATTTCCATCCAATTTCTCACATCAACAGCCCAATTAATTTTAAGCAAAAAAAATTAATTGTAACCAAACCAATACTTCAAACCAAGTGGAGTCGAGACAGAAGTCACCTACCTTTATGGTTCCTGCGAAAAAGACCCACAATCAACTACTTGTCAAAACCGGTGAACGCACCACCGATACCTCCCTAGATCTCCTTCCCTAACATTCAAAAAACTTAAAATTAAAATCCAAGAAAAAAACCTATATCTACACACAACGAGTGTAGATCTAGAAAACTGAGAGAGAGAGGGATATAGATCTGGAGGAAAACACAAAGAACTCAAGAGGAGAGACTTACCTAGGAGAAACCACCTTAAAAACACCATGAAAACCCTTTGATTTTCTTCCAAAATTAGTGGGAGATCACATTCAAACCCTAAGAACCCAAAATACTGAGTGAGGCTCAAGGGAGAGAACATTTGGAGAGGAATGAGGAAATCCCGAGTGAACCCAGGTTTTAAAACCCCATTTTAAGTGGTCTCACGGTTAGCCCACACAGTTGGACAAATCGTGCGCTAACCATGCGCACGCTAATGACTCGAGAGGATGGGTCCACATGGTTTCCTCTCACGGTTTGTAAAACCGTGCACATGCCGTGCGAAGGCTACTGTCTCCCCCCTACATGGTTTCCTGGAGAACCCACACGGTTTCCTCTATCCATGATCAAACCATGCTTCTTAAGAAAAGTCTCCAAACTTATTCAAAAACATTCCAAACTCACCCAACCTCTTCCCAATTCATCCCATGCACTTTAAAAACATAAAAAGGCATAAAAAAGCTACATACCTCAAACCGGGGGTGCTATATTCTCCCCACCATTGGAATTTCTATCCTCAAAAAGTAGTGAACCTACCCTTTGCCGAAAGAGTTCAGGCCATTTCTCGACCATCTCGTTCTCCCGCTCCCAAGTCTCCATGTGGATCTGGCCATGCTGCCATAAAACCCGAACCAGACTGATGCTTTTCCCCTACAAGACTTTCTCTTGTCTATCAAAACCCGCACTGGCATGTGCACCAACGAAGCATCCGGCTCTAGCTCAACATGATCCCATCGAATAACATGGCCTGGATCCGAATGATACTTTTACAACTATGACACATGAAACAAATTTTTCACTGCACTAAACATAGGTGGAAAATCCAAATGATAATCCATCTCACCAACCTGCTCAAGAATCTAAAAAGTTCTGATATATCTCAGAGATAACATTCCCTGCTTCCCAAACCGATGATGTCCCAACCTTGGAGAGATCCTCAAGAAAACATGATCACTAACCTCGAATGACAAAGACTATCGATGATGATACACATATGATTTCTGATGACTCTGAGCCATCTCCATTATCTTCTTGATTAACCTGATCTTTTCCATAGTCTCCGGGATAAGGCTCGGTCCAACCATTGAGGAATCACCTATTTCCACCCAGTATAGTGGAGAACGACATGGCTACCCATACAACGCTTAAAGAAGAGCCATATGTATGGATTACTGATAACTTTTATTGTAATAGAACTCAATAAAGGACAAGTGCTCCTCCCAAAAGCCACCAAATTCCATGTCCCAAGCTCGAAACATATCCTTCAAGGTTTGTATCATACTCTTGGATTGACCATCCATCTGAGGGTGATACACCGTTCTTATAGTCAACTGTGTCCCAAGGGCTTGCTGCAAGGATTTCCAAAAATGAGATGTAAACCTCAGATCTCTATCTGATACAATCGAAACTAGAACACCATGCCTCTTTACCACCTCCTGGATATAGATTTTGGACAGATCCTCTAATGTATGAGATTAATGAATTGGAATGAAATGGGCTGACTTCATTAGCTGATCCACTATCATCCAATTGGCATCGTGCTTTCTAACCATTCTTGGGAGGCCTGTAACAAAATCCATCGCTATTTTCTCCCACATCCAAATAGGGATTGGTAAAGACTACAACATTCCCACTGGACTCTAATGCTCTGCCTTGACCTGATGACATACCAAGCAACTCAAAACAAACTCAGCCACACTTATTTTCATACCAGCACACCAGAACTGTGATTTAAACACTTTATACATTTTCTAAATTCCTGGATGAACAACCCACCTAGAATGATGATACGCTCTGAGAAGATCCTCCGGACAAGAAACTAGTACAACTATCCGATTTCAAAATCACCAAACCAAATCTCCATTCAGTTTCCAACCCTCAATGCTCTCCCCACCAATGAGTTTTGACCTCATGGTCACACAATGAGAATCAAATATCTGTGCCTCTTTAACCAGACCAACCAAGCCAAGAATAAAAAAAACCAGAAAAAATGACCGCTCTATCACCCTGGTCCTCACATTCCAACCGCATGTCAACTATAAACAACGTCATCTGCCACTGGTCTGATGCCTATTACACCACCTGAGCATATGATTTTCTACTTAATGAATCCGCCACCAAATTTACCTTACCTGGTGTAAACATCAAGTCAAAATAAAACATATGAAGATATTCCATCCATCTCCTTTTCCTAAAGTTCAAATCCCTTTGTGAGAAAATGTGCCTCAAGCTCTTATGATCTGTATATACTTTGAATTTCAAACTAAAGAGATAATGAAGCCACACTTTCAAAGCATGGACCACTACTGCCAGTTCCAAATCATTAGTTGGGAAGTTATTCTCATGAACCCTCAACTGCTTTGATCCATACGCAACCACATGATTCTCTTGCATGAGAACACACCCCAACCCTGATCCCGATGCATCACAATACACCACGTACCCTTTTCCTAGTTCTGGAAAAACCAATATTTTTGATGATGTAAGGAGGCCCTTTAGCTGTACGAAAAACTGTTGGCACTATTCATTACACTAGAATGGAACATTATTTCTTTTCAAAGCTGTCATCAGTGAAGCGAAACGTGAAAAATCACGAACAAAATGCCGATAATACCCAGCTAGACCGAGGAAACATAGTACCTAAAACACATTCTTTGGTGGTTTCCATGAGATAACAAACTCCATCTTTTCCAGATCCACAGAAATGCCACTTTCTAAAATCACATGTCTAAGAAAATTGACTTCCTGTATCCAAAAGTCACACTTTGAAAATTTGGCATACAACCAATGATCCCTCAAGATCCCCAACACTGTCTCCAAGTGCTTCTCAGGCTCCACCCTTTTCATTGAATACACTAGACTATATTCTACAATAACCACCAAAAATAAATCAAGATATCTCTAAAATATTTGATTCATCAATTCGATGAATACTACTGGCACATTTGTTAGACCAAAGGGCATAACCACATATTCATAATGACCAAATCTTCTTTTGAAATCTGTTTTATGAATATCATCCTTCCTCACAAATAATTGATGATATCCCGTCCTCAGGTTGATCTTAGAGAACCACTGGGCTCCCATCAACTGGTTGAACAAATCATCAATTCATGGAAGTGGATATATTTTCTTTATCATAACATGGTTCAGTCGACGATAATCAACACAGAGCCTCAAAGTTCCATCCACTTTTTTCACAAACAACACCGGCGCTGCCCAAAGAGACGTGCTAGGCCGGATAATCCCTTTGTTTTCTAGTTCTTCCAACTGGACTTTCAATTATCGCAATTCAGTAGGTGCTATACGATATGATGGGAGTGTGATAGGATTGGTCCTTAGAAGGAGATCAATCATAAACACCACTTCTCTTATGGGAGGTAACCCAGATAATTATTCGAGAGAAACATCCATAAACTGATCAACCATTGCTGGAAGAATAGTCTTCTCAACACCCTCTACCAATTCCAACAAAAACACAGCAAACTGATACAATAATGTGCCCACTGCTGATGCCAGCAAACCTGTTTCACCCTTCCCTTCATGCCTCTCTCCTCTAATGAGATGTCTAACACCAGCGTGTGTCGTAAAATCCATTGTCCGTGCATTACAGTCTTTGTGGGCATTAAACGCCACCTGCCAATCCATTCCTAGGATTACATCATACCAATCCATCTAAAGCATTAAGAACTTCCACATTATCTCAACCTTGCCCAAAATGATACATCATGCTCTAATTAATAAGGATCGACACACTCTTCGACATAGAGGAGTTTGAAGTTTCAAAACCGAAGGAATCATTTCTACACATAAACCCAGTAACTCAACCACATGTGAATCAATAAAAGAGTGTGAGGAACCCATATCAAACAGCACTTGCATCGATGTATAATTTAAAATAATAGTTCCTCTCATAGTGGATGGTCCTTAGTGATCATCCACCACAACCTGATCAGCTCTGAACAATGCCTTGGTTGCCACACTCTGCTCTTTATTTCCCTATTGAGGAGTTGTGGTGTTTTGAGAATCACCACAACTAGATTCACTCTGTTGACGAGGGTATGCTACTGTCCTCATCCCATCGAGGCATACGATATCTGCGATCCCTGAGGAGTGTCAGACACACCCAACCATGGAGTATTCCGACAATAATGCTGCAGATAACCCTTCTTCTTACAATGGTGACATGCTCGAGGTTGTGTCGTACAATCCCGCTTAATGTGTGTCGTAGATCCACACCGAAAACATCCTGATTTTCTATAGGGATTTGGAGGAAGATACATTGATACTACCATCGGATTATGTGCCATTCCCACTCCCTGAGAATAAGTGTCCCTCCTCTGCATGAAATTAGCGTTAGAGTTCCCCCTATTCCTCGTGGGTACCACCATGCTTCCTCCACCCTGAGCTCCCAACAGATCCCACTCAGCCACTGATTCTCGATTCACCATCTCTGTGTAATCACCAGTACACAACACTACTATTTTTTAATGGATCTCTTTCCCTAACCCCGCATTGAAGACCCTTGACTTCAACGACGTGCTACCCGCCACCTCGGGTGCAAACCGCACTAATCTCATACACTTTTCTGCATATTCCATCACAGAAATATGTCCTTGCTTCAGACTGAAGAAATAAGTTGTGTGCTGAATTCTGAACCTATGTGGGTAGAATTGTTTATTAAACAATTCCTCAAAGCCTTACCACATCATACCATGGTCCGTCCCCAGTTGGAATACCAACTCCCACCACTGGCGAGTAAGATCCTCTAGCTTCTATGTTGCTAGCATTACTTTCAGCTCTACTGGCATCCCTAAGAAATCGAAAATTCTGTTCGTTCTAGATAGCCACACCTCTTCCCTTTCCGGGTCCAAATCACACCTAAAGATGGGTGGATCTTGCCTTTGAAACTGAGCCACATAATCAAAATTCTTTGGATCTTCCGCTCTATTCAAACTTCCCAAAGCTTTGAAAGCTTGCACTATGCTCCGGACTAACTGCAGGTTCACCCGGGGCTCAGGTGCAACCACATTCTCATTAGCCACTTCCGGTTGGTCTCTACAACGCCTACCCAGTGCCATTTCTATAAACAGAAAACAAAAAACCATGAGTCTCACTTCTGTAGACATTAAGAATTCCCATTTCACATCACATTACACAACACTATCACAATGAGGCTTTCCACCTTTCCACCTCTTCCATGTTTCACAATTTTTGAAAATCATACCATTTTCAAAATACCAAATTTATTCTCATTAAAATTTCACACATTTGAAAAACCATTTCTCAATTTAGCCCATAAATCATTATTCCCAATGAAATATGCATCATAAAGGGAATTAATCTCTACTATATGTGCCATGTACATCTCATTGGATACACCCACGAAAATGAGATTTCCAATGCCTATAAGTGTTTCTAAAACACTTATGTACCCAACTCCCTGGTACCTTGAAGTTCAACATAAAAGGGTTAACAACGTCCTTTTATGCTATACATTCTAGGTTCTGACATTCCAATGCCTTGATACCATCATGACTCAAGGAATGTACCCCAACGAATGTCAACTAAAAATCCGAGAATCAACTCCAAAGGACCAAACAAGCTGATACCACTTGTAACACCCCACCCCTATATCATTTTCTTGAGGAGGCGGTGAGGGTCACCTGTCCTTAAGCGACGTTCCAAGGGAACCAAAGGCTGGAAATAAATGCCGAGGGCTTCAAGGAACATCGAGGAATGATTTACCCTTAAGAAGATCACCCAACTCAACCAACAAACAAAGAAAGATGCATACACTATAAAACCCAACCATATGATACTAATCATGCCATCATATAACCCAAAACTGTTCAACTAGACATTTCCATAAAACATCAAAGTAAAAAGCAGAAACTAAATAGTAGAACACCCTTAACCACGAAACCACCACAGCTCCACACCAAGCTCGAAGATTGAAGCTCCACCAAGACATCTCAAGCATCACCACGAACCACTAGCAACGAGATGCCTTACCTTTACCTGAATCCCGATACACAACATCTGCAAAGACACTAAAGTGACAATACTGGGGGAGAGTATAACTACTCAGTTGGTTTTCCCCAAATGACTTCCCTACACATGCCACTAGGATAAAACCATTAGAACATTTATATAAATATATTTATATAAAATAATCACAAGTTCATCCATTACCATTAGCCAAACACATCCTTACCAAGCCATCTTTCCCAAACCAGGTAAACCTTGGGAAAGCCAAACAATCATGTCGTAAGCCAACATGCCACACAAGGAAGCCAAATAAACCATGCCATTAAAGGAAGACAATTCAACCATTTATCATTTCCAAAATAAATTCCATCTATGAAAAGCAACACACAACAAAGAAACCATAATGGTGGGACATCCCTCCCAACTTGTTCACCCCATCTTCAGCTAGTAGGACTTCCCGCCCACTACCTGACAACCCAAAACGGTGGGACTTCCCACCTATCCAATTTACCTTTTATAGTGAGACTTCCTTCCCACTTACACACAACCAACATAATCCATAACCAAGCGTGTAACCCTCCAAGGCCACAACAATACACAATTCACCATTTCCATTACATGCCAATCCACATCAATAAATCAAACATTTATTGAAAAGACCCTTCAATAATATTTCATACCAAAACCACCTTTCAATAAACCAACACTTTTTTATTGAAAACCATTTTCTCAAATAATCTTAATAAAACCAGAAAAACAACTCATTTTAAAATACCATTTTAAAATCACATCAAGAGCATTTCGCTATAAGCCATTTTCCCCCAAAATTCCCCAACCATTACCAAATGGATTTCCATCCGATTTCACACATCAATAACATAATTAATTTTAAACAACACAAATTCGTTGTAACCAAACCACCAGTTCTAACCAATTGGAGTCGAGAGAGAATCCACCTACCTTTAGGGTTCCGCCGAAATTGACCCACAAGCAACTACTCCTCAAAACTGGCAAACGCACCACCAAAACCTCTCTAGATCTTCTTCTCTAACATCCAAATGCCTTACCCAGGAGAAACCACATTCAAAACACCACAAAAACCCTTCGATTTGCTTCCAAAATCAGTGGGAGATCACCTTAAAACCCTGAGAACCCAAAATCTTGAGTAGGGCTTGAGTGAGAGAAGATTTGGAGAGGAATGAGGCAAGCCAGAGTGAGCCCGAGTTTTAAAACCATATTTTTATGTGGTAGAACGGTTTAACAAACCGTGCACTAACCGTGCACACGCTACTGCCTCGAGAGGAGGGGTCCATACGGTTTCCTCACATGGTTTGGAAAACCGTGTGCAGCCTGTGCGAAGGCTACTGTCTCCCCCTGACATGGTTTCCTGGAGAACCCGTATGGTTTCCTCTAATCGTGCTCAAACTGTGCTTCCTAAGAAAATCCTCCAAACTTATTCAAAACCATTCAAAACTCACCCAACCTCTTCCCAACTCATCCCATGCAATTTAAACACATAAAAAGGCATAAAACAATGCTACACACCTCAAACTGGGGGTGTTACATCATGGGTTCATTTAGACTGATGATTGAGTGTAGAGAAGGATATCAAGTACTTAAAGTCTATTTCAATGAAAATAAATAAAAAATAGAAGTGCGTTAATCATATGATAAAAAAACAAATATAAATATAATAAATATTTATATAATGCTCAGAAAATTAAAATATAGTTATATTTAGTATTATTAGAAAATTATTTTTTAATGAATAAGGATTCTAATTCTCTTAATAAAATATAATTTATTTTATTAAAACTGTTTTGAATTGCTTTGAATATTTAATTTTGAGAAATAATAGAAATAAGATATATTGATAAATACTCATGTAGTGATTAGTAAAATAAATTAATTACCAAAAATTATTGATTATTTAGTGATAAGGTATAAAAATCTTATAATTCTTGGTACGAAGAAATATTTTGATTTCAAAGATTACTTCTATTATATATTATATGATTTTTTAAATCTAAATGTCTATAATTTTGATAACTAAATTTAAAAAATTTAAATTTTATACAAATATAAAATGAATATTAATATACATATAGATTATAAATTGGTTAAAAAAGAAAATAAAATCATCTTAATGTACAAATAGATATATTTCATAAAACTATTTTTATGTACAATGTATTTTTATCTTAAAATTTTTAATTAGAAACTATTTATGAATCATTTTATTAAATTTAAATGATAATATTTTCAATAAACCCAATTAATAATCTTGTAGTGGTTCATATTATTTAATTAATGAGAATAAATTCACTTTTATGCATAAAGATAAATGTTTTTCTAAAAATTGTTTTTTCATGTTAAGTATGATAAGATTAAAATTAATTTTTACCACCTTTATAATTTGAATTGATAAAAATAATTTTCATATTTTTAGTCATAAGATTCATATTAAGAAATAACTTCATTTTCATTTTTTTCCTTAAAATAATTTACCTAGGAAAAATTTTGTAACCTCAGTAGAAGTTAAAAGGGGTAAAAAGTGGGTTAGTGTAAGGGATAAGGCCACAAATATCACAAAAAACACCTCAAAATTGGATTGGATGAGCGCATTTTCGACCATAATTATCCTATTTTCTAAAATTGAATAATTAAAATACACATGACTTGAGTATGAAATATATTTTATATCAAGAGGAAATTTATTTACAAGAGTGCCACTCCTCTCACTTATAAAAGGACCCCTTCAACACTTATCTTATCAACACACTTTGATCACCTTTTCATTAACATTACCTAAAAAACCCTTGAAAACCCATTTTATCATGTTATATAGGTTTATTTCTCCCAAAAGAACAATATAACAGGGCATAAAGTGCGACCTTAATGAAGATATCCACGGGAGAACTAATTTCTTTAACCGATTTCTATCATGTTTATTTAATCTTCCCCCTCCACCAAATATATTATAAACATAGTAATATAATTTCATCAGTTTTAGTAGTATAATAAATTTTATTATATTTATTTGAAAACCATTATTTACCTTCTTTACATCCACTTAAGAATGAAAATGTCATCCAGGTTACGTTTGGACTATCGGCTCCAAGAACGATGTATTTCATTTTTCATCACATTCTTATATGGATATTTATATTAATTAATTTAAAAAATTAATATGATATTTTTACCATTAATAAGGTTATATAAACATAATTTGGTCATTATATTAATAATTTTAGAAATAAATGATCCTCATAATATTTAACCACTTAAAACATGTATATTGAGATACTTATAATTTAATAACTTCTTCTCATTATCATTCATTTATCTTTTCTTATACCTCATATTTAATTTTTACTATTACATTAATTTGTTTTCAAACCATTAATCCCATATAAATTTAATATTATCGTTATAAAATATCATTTTATTACTCATTTAATCATTATGATATGTTCTTATTTTGGTCGGTTTTACCTCTTACATGTACATTATAACAATTCCTGTCAAATGAATGAAAATGAAAAAATAAATATCGGTAACAAGATTGAATAATTATTAATTTAATATGATTTCATAGTTATATAGTTTTAATGTTAAAATTTACATTTTCTTATAAGTTCAATTCTTTTGTTAACAGAATAATAACTAAAAAAGGAAATATTTAAATCATTCTACAAGATCCATAATAATAACTTCTATGAAATAAGAATATGACTATATAATTACATCAAACACATGAATTAACTTATCGTGAAAAATTTTAAAGTGATAAACTCATGAACAATAATCAAGCATAGTAACTGTCAAATAGAAGTCAGTAAGGGAAATATAATAATTGACACTCAAATATTAATTTTTAAAATAAAAAATTAATATATAGGTAATAAGGAATTATAAATGGATGGTATAAATTAAAAAATATTAATTAGGTTATTATTAATATAATTAATAAACCTAAATTTATAATTCATGGTTATTAAGGAGAATCCAACTAAGAAGAAGTCTGAGGTAAGGGTTTCTTGCACTCAAATCTTATTCCTTAATATATATTTCATTTTGTGAAGCATGTTTAATTATATATAGTGTTATATTTATTTACTATATCACGAATTATTTTTATTATTTTTTCATTTAATTCATTTTATGTGAAAATCTAAGTCATGTTCTTTATTTTAATGTATTTATATTCATGTGTTATTAAAGTTATAAGGGTTCATTCTCCCAATCTTTATTTATTGATACACATTTCAAGTTATGAACCTATTTTATTTTATATAGTGTATAAAATACTTCCTTGATATATTATATTATGATTATATGCTTTTTATAATATTTAATTTTATATTTCCTATTCCATTATTCATAGAGTTATGATTTGAAGGTCACCAAAGCTGTAAGGGGTTTTCATCTCAATTTTCTTAATTCAAAACATTCTTTTTATTATGAACAGATATTAATTTTTATGAAGTTTGTACTTAATATTTAAAATATTTGATCATGATTTTACTTTATTCATGGTATTTAAATTTTATTTGCAAATTACTTCTTTTATGGGATATTGTGTTAAAAGCTGTAAGGGTTTTTTCTTTAAAAATCATTATTCTAAACGTTCCTCTCAAGTCGTCCAATTCCATGTCAATGTTATTTATATTATTTCATGAATGGTTCTATCTATACATAGATGATAAAATATTGTATTTTATTATTATCATTGACTTTATAATAATGGTTTTTGTAGATTCAATTTAAATTTTCTTTACCACTAATCATTTTTTTACATTCATTTCCAAATTTTAAAATTATTGTTTTAAATATTCTCCTTAGGAACATATTTTATTCCAACTATGCCCATTAATAATTGTTATTTTTACTTTCAATTTTTACATGGTTTTAAAAATTAATTTTTTTACCATTATTCTGGGAATTTTTTCTATGATTTTTCTAATAAAATAACATATTTGTTATTTTTATGAAATATCTATTAGGGTTTATGCTTTTGGGTTTAAATGAATTTTTATGCTTTTTATGATACAAGTGATATCTGTTATGAGTTTTTAATAATTTTGTACTTATTTTACATTATATATGATTATGGTTAGGTTTCTTATAACCCTCCATGTATTAGGTAATGATTTATTTTCTATAGAAATTGTATTTGAATAATCTGGTGAAGTTATTCCATTATAATGGTTATTAAAAGGGTGATTTCATGAGTGATACAAATATGTTTCTCCAAATAATATTCATGGTAATTATTTATCATTTATGATTTATTATGAGTATAATCTATAGATTTCTTGAGCCAAAAATTTGAAATGTATATATGTTATGTTTTCATGGCATGCAATTTTTGACTTAGGATTTCACTCTCCTTTTCTTAATTTCATATTCCATGATTCATGATTTGACTCATTATTTGTAATACTCTTTATATTAGGAATTATTTCCATATGATGTTTTTATGTTACCTGATTATTATATTATACCTACATGTTTATAATATGGTCACTTATGATATTTGGATGATATATATCATGTTTAACCTTAGATAGAGTTTGAAATAAATATTAATATGTTTATATTTCCCCATGTTATGAAGAGGAGTATTATATATGATTCCTCAATAACTGTATCATGTTTAAGAATTTTTTTAGATATTTTTAATGGTTGTTATGAAATTATGATTTCTTAGTATAGTATAAAAAATATATTTTAATGATTAAAATATGGATTTTTAATTTATCCTTATTTATTAATTGTCTAGAAATCTAAATAAAAAAAGCCTAGATAATATATGTTACTCAATATTGGTTATTTATTTTTAATTAAATATGGTAAAAAATTCTTTTCATATGGTATCAAATATCATATATAATGAACTTGTTTTTAGCCTCATATTTGGGTGTATAGGTCTTCAATGTCACATATGGTATCATTTCAAGGTTTAAATAACATTTGTAATTTATTATATATTTTATGAGGATAATTTAATAATTTTGGATGTTGTTATTAGTTGATCTATTTAAGGTTGATTGTAATTTCAAATGCATCGATATCATATTTGAGGTATTATTTTGAGGTGATTAATGATATTTTAGGAGAATTTTATTGGTTCAATGGAATAATGCATTATTGAGGCTTATATAGACCATTTTTATATTATTTGATGTTAAGGTAAATATGGTTAATGAAAAAAATGGATTAATCAAATTAGTGAAAATATTACTATATTTTGAGAGAATATATGACTTTGGTATGTGAGTATTTGGTATGTGACAATATGAGTGAATTTATTTTAATTGGAGATGATGGTTGAGTTTATTATGGATGAATATGTTATTAGGTTTTTCTAATTTTTGGGTTTCTAATTTGGTAATGCATTTTTTAATGATTTTAAGGATAAAGTTATGTATGGAATGATTTTTTTCATACATGAGTTGTTATTATTATTTTCAGGGTTTGAATATTAAAGAATTACCTATTTATATGTTGGTTTATTCATATCTTTTTAGGTGTTATTTTTACTAATTCTAACCATTTTTTGTTTTCTATAATTTGATTTAAGAAGGATTAATAACTTGTTATAAAAAATCCTTCATTCACCTATGAAAATAATCTTTTTGTGGATATCCTAATCCATTAAGTGTTAATTTTTTTACTTAATACGTGGATAAATCATCGGGATATTCAAAATTTTGAATGTGAGATGAAATAGAGATGAAAACCAATAAAAACACACACAAAAAATATGATATCGTTCGTATAGAAATATAATAAAGAAATGTAAGTATATTTTTCATATAATCTATCCTTATGGAGAAATAATTCCTCAAACTCAAGAAAAAGGATGATAAATATATCTAGTCTTATATGGGTAACATCAATTGACTAAAATGGTATTACTTGGAGATCCATTCAAAAGTATGATTATTATAATAGTGTATACATGGTTGATGAAATATTTTTAAAATAAATTATAAGTGTCCACATATTATCTAATAAATTAATGATCCTAATAATGTTTAAATCTTATATAATTCATATGTGAATATGTATATTTTTTTAAAGAATAAATCAAAATGGTGAGGATGTAGTTTCTCTAGGAGGGTATAATATAACACCAGAATATTTTAGTATGTCTTTTACTTTAAATAAATACAATGAGTTTGGTAGCTTTTGATAAATGAAACACAAAGATAATTTCAATGATGTTTTATAAAAATTGAAGAACAATACAATATTTTTAAATGAATAATTATTAGAGATTGACTTTTTAATTAAAATGGGTTTTAATTCACTTAATAAAATACCATTGATTTTAGGGAAATTGTTTCTAACAATTTGGTTCATGTAATTTTGAGTAATGATATAAATAAAATATATTGATGAATATTGATGAAATTATTATTAAAATAAATTATTAAGGTATGGGTAATAATTATTAAATGATAAGGAATACTAATATAATAATTCTTGTTAAACAGAAATGTTTTGATTAAAATCATTGTTTTTATTATATATTACATGTTTTTATTTAAAAGATAAATTTAGATTATTTTAAGTAATAAATTTTCTTAAATGAATTATTTATATATATGAAAAATGTTATTATTAGTTATAAATTTATTATATATTGGATAAAAATAAAAATAAAACCATTTGAAGGTAAAAAAATGTTTTTAAAAAATATTTCTTTATATATAAAATGAATTTTTTTTGTAAATTAATTTAATTAACCACTATTGATCATTGATTTTAATTATATATATTTATATTATATCAAATTTAGGATTTTAAAAATAAACTAATGATTTTACTAGGAATGGAATGAGAATAAATAATTTTTTATGCTTAAAGAAACAATTTCTTTTATAAGAATGGTTTTCACGCATTATGTGTGCTGAAAATAAAATTAAATTTTAAAGCCTCTAGAAATTCAACCATGTAAAATAGTATCAATATTTTTAATCAAAAGGTTAAAAATTTTAATAACATATATTTCACATTTGTTCCTAAAACTAATTTTCCATCATAAAATTTAGTCACCTTGGTAAAGGATAAACGGGATAAAAGGTGGCTAAACTAAGGGATAAGGCCAAAAATATCACAATAACATGCCTAAATTTTATTGGATAAGTGGAATTTTTAATGCCTTATCTTAAATTAAAAATTTCATTATTTTTTAATCACTTACCATTTGTATAAAAGTTATTATATATTAAGAAAATATGTATTTATAGGAGTGTCACTCCTCTCATTTATAAAGGGATCCCTTCACCACATCACTTATCTATATAGTTTAAAAACCATTTCTCAACCAATACTAGAATAAATACCTATGAAACCATCATTACCATATCCTAAAGTTTATGGTATCCCTAAAATACCAATCTACAAGGGATTAAGTTGTGGTCTAATTGAGGGTATCGATGGAAGAAGTTATTATTTTAACTCATAACATTCAAGTTTCATTATACTTATCCCTCTAAAAAATATTTTGTAACCATACTAATATAATTAAATAAGTATCATTTGAATATTGAAATGTTTTTCAGTTTATGTAACAAACATTATCTACATCTACCAATCCACTAGAAAATGAAAATGTCACCCATGTTAGGTGTGGAATACCACCTCATGAATGATGTATTTCATTTTTCAACATTTTTACATATGGTTGGTTCTAATAAGGAATAATATTAATAGTAAATGGTCATCATAAAATTTGAAAACCTGAAATTAACGTACTAAGAAGCTTGTTAAGTAATTAATTATTACCATTTCCATTCTTTTATCTTCTCCATAAAACACTTATTTAATCATTTTTATCAATTTAATAACATTTTTTCAAACCATTGAACTTATATAAAATTTATATTATCATTCTAAAACTACATGTTCTTGCTCAATCAACAATTATATAATATTCACTTTTTGGTTGGTTTACTACATATATAAAATTTTCTAATATCTTTATCTCATTATTGAATAATAAAAGAAAAATGATGGTAATAAAATGAAAACATTATGAATTTAAGATGTAATAATAAATTAGGATTCGAAATCTTCAAAGGTATATTTACCTATAAATTCAATTCTTTTTATAATTTTATATTCATAAAAAGGTCATTTTCATAGTATTTCACAAGAATAATCACCATAAGATTTGTGAAATTATTGTTGGACTCTATAACTCTTAGAAAAACCAGAATTACTTACACAAAATATTCTAGAAGTGATGAATCCCTGAATAAGACATTAAGACTAGAAGTTACAAACCAAAGATTGTAAGGGGAAAAAGATGGTTGAATATAAAATATTAATTTTAACAATTTACAATTAATATATGGTTAATAAGAAATTTTAATAGATGTAATAAAGTAAAATAACTATAAATAAGGTTCTGATTCATATGAATAATAAAAAAAATTATTGTACATGGATATTGGATTGCACGTGACTAAATGGAAGCCCGAGGTAAGGGTTTCTTACTCACAATTTCAATTCATCGAGACATGTTTCATTTTGGGAACCATGTATAATTTTATATCTTGTTATATTTATGTAGCACCCAATTAATATTTTATACTATGCATACAATCTAATTAATTTTATTTAAAAATACAAATCATGTTCTTTATTTCAATGGATTTTGATTCATGTGTTATAAAATCGTTAAGGTTTCTTTGTCTCAATATTATTTCATTAAGAAATATTTCATATTAGGCACATATTTTAATTCATATGTTATAAGAAATGCATATTTTACATGTTATATAATGATTATATCATTTTCAAGGTATTTAATATTCTATTTCAAGTTGTCTTCTTCAATGGGATATTATTTGAATGTGACCAAAGTCGTAAGGGTTTTTCGTCTAAATTTTCCATCTCTGAGACATATTTCATATTGTTCACCAGTAATAATTTATATTTTTAATATAAATATTCGTTGAATTATTATAAATTTATATCTATTTAATTGTTTTTTATTCCTTTTTGTATTCCTTTTTTTAAGGTTTTTTTTAAATTTTTAAGGGGGGTTTCCTTAAATTTTTTTTTTGTATTCCTATCAAATATTTCTCATTCATGTATATGTTCTTTATATTAACTCAAGAATATTTATATTTATACATAAATTATATAATAACTTCATTTATTATTATCTTTAACTTTTCTTATAATGGGTTTTAAGGATTCATTTTAAATGTTTTTTGAACTAATAATTTTTGGTTTTCATCAAACAAAATTGTGAAAATATGTTTTTAATGATTTTCTCAGGAATGTATTTTTACACAATTATGTCCATTTATCGTTATCAATTTTATTTTAAATATTTCCATGATTTTTAAAAATAATTTAGTTTAAATTTTTTTGTATTTTTATATTTAATATTTGTTAATGAAAAGGATATTTCTAATTATTTTTATGTGATTACTATAATTTCTTATGCCTATGGGTTCAAATGGTTATTTATGAGAATTTTGATGAATGTAAAAGACCCTATTTCTTTATTCTTGTTATAGTTATTGGAAAATATATACAATGATATGTGGGTCTATTATATCCCTCAATTAATTGGGTAATGATTTATTCTCTAATGAAATTATATTGGTAATTATTTATAAAGCTATTAAAATTGTAAGGGTGATTGTATGGGTGATTATAAGAATGATATAAATATGATATATCAAGTAAAAATCATGAAAGTAATTTTTATTTTAATTACTATTATATTTTTCTATGTAATTCATTTTTCAAGTATTTGAAACATATCCATGTTATGTTTTCATGGATCATGATTATTGACTCAATCTTTCACACTCCTTTTACTCATGTAGTTTTCTAAGATTGTTATTGTGATTCAAGATTTATAATTCTTTTTTTTATTGGGAATGATTTCATTATGATTGTTCTTGTACCATAATTAAGATCTCATTATCAAATGATTTTCATATATTCACTTATGATTTTTTATTGATAATAGTTATTTTTATCCTTATTTAGTGTCTAATCTCACCTGTATTATATTTCTATTTCTCCAGTTTATGAGGTTGGATATTATGTATGATTCTACTAGAAGGATATAATTTGTGCATATTTTTTTTAGGGATACAAAATGATTATTATTAAATAAGTAGCTTGTTTTATAATGGAAAAATTATATTTTTTGTGGGAAATAAATTGGGTTTTGAGTTAAAGGTTATTCCTCATTATCTAAATATATAAACCTGGAATGCATTGGGTATGAATGAAACATAATATTGTTTATTTATTTTGTATTGATGGTCGGAAAATTTTAGGTTATTCCAATTAGTATCAATTCTATTATGCAAAGAATATTTTTTTTCACTGGATCTGGGTGTATGAGTTTGGGTTTTTACTCAAAGTAGTCATGTGAGGATCATCAAGGAACATAATTTTACAGAGTGAAATTCTATTATTTACGCTTGAGTAGTTAACTAAACATTAATATGATGAATTCCTTTTATTTTTGGGACAAACTAAGTACAACTTTTATCCATACATATTTTTAAATATTTATATTCATCATAAACATTTTTAGTAACCAGTTTCAATGTTTCAAAGAATCGTAATATAATTCATGTTTATCCACTTGATTCAATCATGGATTGATCATGAAATATTTTCATTGATTGTGTATGGGGGATATCACTCACAAGAAAAAAAGGAAACGAAAATCACACCATGTGGTTATCATTTTAAAAAATCCATTATCATTCATACTATCTACATTGGGTTATCCCAAAATTTCATCATAGGGATAAATTATTTTGAAGAATAATTAGGAAATAATAATTGATTCACTATAAATAAATTGAATAAAAATTTAAAAATGTGTTTTATCATACATTAAATCCCACTTGGAGACCCTAATTTATTATTGGGAACATCAATTAGTATGTATATGGGGTTTTTCAATTAATGAAATATGTTTATTACTTTTGAAATTATTTTTTATTATTTTGATCATAGCTGACACCCATTTCCCTATGGTAATAAAAGATGAATTTTATGACTTTAATAGTGAAATAATATTTTATAGAAGATCATTTTTTTATTGTGTGGTTTTAAACTAAATTATTTTATGAAAGATTTAATTTTTTATGATTTCATAGGAAATAAATTTTCTAACCAAACTAAAGAAAATATGAACTATATATTTTATGACGTTTCTATTAGTTACATGGAAATTTTATTCTAGAAATGAATGAAGTATATATTATCACATATATGGTATTATTTAAAGGCATGTGTCACTTTTATTTTATTCCTAGCTTTATCACTTGGATTTATAGGATTTTTTTTTTGAGGAAATGGTGGTTTTTGGACACAAAAAAACGAGGTGCATGGTTAGTGGAAAATGTGTGCTAGCCTAGTGGAAATAGTGTGCCCTAAACAGAGGTATTGTACACCTCGCATAGAATAGTGCACGGGTGTGTGGGATAATCATGTTCCTTGGATAGTGGCTCTGTCTGAGTCATGAAGATAGACATGTAGCCATGAACCCCCTCCTAGTAAATCATGTGGCCTCTTCTCCATTTAGACATAGGTACCACACCATTGTCACACGGTCTGGAAAACCTTGTGGCCAAAATGTGTCGCCTTCCTGGTCATTAAAAATGTTGAAATCCCTATTCTATCCTCCCCTAATTTTAAATCCAAATCTCTATTGGCGCACTCCATTTAGCCTCCCTAACCCAACGTATGACCCCCTTCTCTCTTTCTCCTTTGGGCTATAATACTTGGGTGGATTTGGTGTGAATTATTCATGAAGTCCTCAAGTAAGCCTCTCGTCTTCTTCTCCATTTCCTTCCCTTTGTCTCTTATTTATTTTTTTGTTGGGTTCTTTCTTCAATATCAGATAGGATTTCCTAATTTGGGTTCAATATTGATTCATTTAGTGAAATATTAATTGTTTTTATATGCTAATACCTTTCTAGGGTCTCTCCTTTGTTCGGTTGTGGTTTTCAACTGGTTTCCAAAAGTTTCCAAGAAAGAGGTAGATGGTTCCATTATATGGAATTGTTTGATAGTTTTTTATTGGTTAGTGTTATAAATGAGTTCTATAAATTGTGTGGGTGGTGAGAATGATATTTTAAATTCGTTTTGGTGTGTGATTGGGATTGAAAATGGTCTTCCTATTGGGAAATTGTTTTTTCCTTAGGTTTTTTAATTATTGTAAGGGTGTTTGTGTAATAGGTGGTTCATGTGACATGGAAAAAAGGAATTGAACAAAAATTGAATACTAGGTATCTAGGATGGGTTTCTAGGTCTAGTACACTGTTTTGGTCAGTAGGGATGAATCCTAGTGCCCCTAGTAGGATTGACACTACAACACTAACTAAATTGTGATGATGGTAATTAAAGACCACTAAACCTTGAAATGTGATTCCCCTTTAGTGGCTCATGCACTAGGTTGACTATGGGTTTTTATGTGTTTATCAATGAGTTAAGAGGATCCTATTACCCCACTAACCCTAGTTCCTTAGGAAATTCTATTGGTTCACATGTTATGCATATCATTCATGTTTTTTCCATCTTTTGTTTCCTTTTTAACATCAAAGAAATTTTTATTTAAATTGTTCCATTATTTATCTTAAAACATTATTGTTAATTTATATTTTAATGTTATAACATCATATATATTTTAATGGCATCCAAATGGGCATGGGATCACACCCTACATACACCATCAGGTGTTTGTAGACCTTGTTATATTTGTCCATGGTAATGTAATATCGTTTTGTAGTGGTGATGGTAGATCTGGTTCCTAGTGTCTCCTCTTTTGGAAGGTGTTGGTGCTAGTGGAACGAGGGTGTTGATCATCATGTTTCATAGAGACTTGGTCATATAGTTTGTTCACCTTCCCATTTTGGTATTTTGGTTTTTATTTAAAATTAAAAAATTAATCATGCTTTATCATTTTCTTGTGTTCTTTTTTTATGGTTATTGATAATGATGTAGTGTATTAGTTTTTGTATTTATTATTCATGATTATTATCGGAGAAATCATTCCAAAAATGTGATACATGATGCTTAGTCACTAGTTTCCAACCATTGGAGTTTGGGAACACCCTATGGGACAAACCATGGGATGAGTCGAGTGTCTTGTTGTATGGAAGCCCAACCTAGTTCAGGAAAAATGGTATCAAATTATGTTTTCCCCTTTCTGGGTTATTTTATTTGGTAAATTCTAGATGAATGAAGCTAGGATTTTTGAGTCTGAGGTTCTGGTTGTGAGTTTGGTTTCTATCCCTGAAACCTCCTGATAAGACTTTTTTCAATATTAGATGTTTTGGATTTGGTTTTACTTCTCATCTAGGTGTGATGCATAGGCTGCAAACTATGCATAGACACGGATTAGGGTTAGAGTGAGCTGACTTTTTATTTTTATTATTTTGGGATTTTTTTTGATTTATGGATGTGTTATAAAGTTTTTGTTGTTGATGAAAATTTCACAATGGTGTATTCTTGGATTTTCATGTGTATTTTTATTGATTTGGCATCATTCCACCCTGAGATATCCTATTAAGCCATAGGGAGAGGCTGAAGAGAGTTCTCCCAAACCAGTTGATCTTAAGATAGTGGAAGTGATGATTCAAGATATCTAAGCATTGGATCAGGTAGCAGGCTCTAGTACTACTCATGTTAAGGAAGTCAAACAAGATCCGAAGAAATACAGGACTCAAGAGTTCCCCAAGAATGAATATTTCTCCTTCTGGGGTAGAAAGGACCTCTGATATCTATGTATTGAGATGAAAATATCAAAATCATTTTGGGTTTCTTGATACTCTTAAAGAGGTAAAAGTGAAATGTGCACATTTCTTATTGGAATGGCTTAGTCAGAGGTGGTGGGACTTGGTGGTTCAAGATGATAAGCACAAGAATATTGGTTAGAATGAATATAATTTCTTCTTAAATGTGTAGTATTTCCCTAAACCATTTTTATTTTCCAAGACTTGGGTGTTTCTATATCTCCATTAGGGGGATCAGACCATGTTGGAGTATACCAATCACTTTAAGGATTTTTTTTCTATTCACACGTGAGGTAATACCTAATGGGTTGTTGAAGGATAAATGATTTTAAATTGGGATTCATAAGGATATTCTATCATAGGTATTCTAGTTTAAGTTGAAGACTTATGTTTATGTGGTTATTCAAGACTTGATGGTAGAGATTGATTAAAGTGTAAAATATAGTTTCTATGGAGTATCTATAAAAGTAGACAAGTAATTCATGGAACGTCTAAAAACAAGAGGAAACACAATGAGTAGGAGAACACATGAGGTTATAGCTCTAGTTACATATCCTGACTATCTTCTTCTATGACTTTGGATGTTGGTTCAGTCTTGTACCATAAATGTGAATGGTAGAGGAATGTTCAATCAACATGTCTAGTCCCACATAGACCTTTCTATCAGTGTGGAATTATGGGATGATTGCATCAATTTTGTAATGTTTCATGCCCATATCAGGGTTGTTCAGGATTTTTAGAATCCAAGGGAATGATAACACATTTATAACCATATAGTATAGTGGGTTATCAGTTTGGAAATCATGGAAGTAATGTTAGATATACTACTAGATTGGTTCATCATAAGGAAGAGTTGCGAGTTAGTAGTCATTCTCAGGACCAGGTAAAGATGAGGCACCTTCATGATCTGAATCAAGAACCAAAAGAATCAGATATAAGACTTGTAGAAGTGAAAGTTACTATTTTTATTTCATCTTCCATAGTTGGTTCCATATTTGATATGGGTGCATCTAAATCCTCATTTTCTTCTCATCTTGTGGATCTTATGATATTGGAAACTGAGTTCATGATGTATGTTATGGAGTTAGTGAAGCTGTTTGGCATGAAATGAGAGTATAGTTGTACGTGTCCATCATGTTATTTCACTCTTTCAGGGGTTGATATGGAATGGTATTTATTATTTCAAGAAATGGATCTCTTCGACATTATCCATGACATAAAATAAATGGTGTGTTTTAAGGTGAAAAATGACTATTATTGCTGATGAGTAGGATTTTTGGGACCCAAATGAAGTACACAAGTTGTCAAGGTGAATGGGATCCTTGGTTAAGATGTGTTGGACCCCCACTTCTAGGGTTGGGTATTATCATTATCCACGTTTCTTCACTCATGTTGGAGGATGATGGTAGTGGACATGAGACTGGATTACCTCCCATTTCAGATAATTTTCCATATTATTTTTCAGATGATCTCACTTGGTTTACTTTGGTGCCTGATATAGAGTTTACTATCAATTTGAATCTGAGATCACAGTCGATATATCTTCCCTCATTTCATATTTCCACCATGGAGTTGAGGGAATTAAAGATACAACTAGATAGTTTGGAATCAAAAGGATTCATTCACCCAAGTGTCTCACCTTGGGTTACCCTAGTTATGTTTGCAAATAAGGATGTTGGATCTCTCTGGTGGTGCATTCATAACTAGAAGATGAATAAGGTAACTATCAATAATATGTACCCCTTTCCCCATATTTATGTCTTCTTTTTCAACTCAAGGGGAAGGTGGTTCTCTAAGATTGATCTGTACTCTAGGTATAATTATTTAAGAGTTAGAGAGGAAGATGTTTCTTATATAGATTTTTGAATATGGTATGTCCAAATTGAATATTTGGCCACACCGTTCAAGTTCAAAATTACTCTAGTACTCTTCATAGAACTTTTGAAAAGTGTATTCCATCAGCAACATGACTCATTTGTTATCGTGTGTGTGGATGTCACCCAAGTTTATTCCGAGTCTCAGTAAGTGCATAAAACAAACTTGTGGATTGTGCTAGGTAATATTTGGGATCATTATCTCTAAGATAATATCTCCAAATGTACCTTTTGGATTAGGTAGGTAATGTCTCTAGGTCACATGAATTCATAATTTTGGGGTTCAATGAACCCTATGATGATCAAAGAGGTGATGTCATAGGAGTAACCAAGGACATATTTTAGATCATGATCATTTCTCTCTGGAAGGGGTATTACATGAGGCCTTTTAGACACTGCCCCTAGCTTTCTTATCCCCTAAATTCATGTACCTAGAAGGGGGTAAGTTTTTAATTGATATCATATTGGTCATCATCTTTTGAGGAGCTTATATAGTGTTTGACCACTTCCCCTATTTTGATATTACCGGAATCTATAAATGTATTTGTGGAATTTTATGATGCTTAAGGTATAGGTCTTGGGTTCTTGTTTGTGCGAGATGAGAATGTGGTCACATATGGTTCTCTCCAACTTTGACCACATAAAAAAGAATTTTCTATCTCAGGACCTAGAACTCGAGGTGGTGATTCTTTCTTTCAAGAAATAGAATCACTACCTTTTTAGGGATATGTATAAAGTATATTTAAATCATAAGTGTTTGGGCTACATCTCCTCCTAGAAGGATCTAAATTTGTCGTTTCTCTGGTGGGTTAAGTACCTTCAAGGGTTTGATTTTTTATATTATCTATAACTTAGGTAAAGGTAATGTGGTAGCATATTATTTGAGAGGAAAAATACCTGTGTGGGTTGTGAAAGAGTCCAATGATGAGTATACTTTGTGTAGTATTATACCCTAAAGAACCTATAAACCAATGATCATAGTGGACACACATTCTTATCCTGTGTTTGGATGAAATCATTCCTTATAGAGAAAATCTGGGAAGAACATCTTCGTAAGGAGTTGTGTCAGCATTCTATGCCATTTTTAAATAGAGGGGATGTTCCTAGAGAGTGTTAATTATATCATAAGGGAGTCATTTTCATTAAAGTATTATTAGTTTTTCCATCATCATTACGAAAGGTGGCGATTCAGGATAGGAACCAGTCTCAGTGGGTCATTCATTATAGGACCACCAAGATGTTTTATGATGTGTTTCATTGATTATAATGGCGAGGTATGAAGAGAGATATGGACGAATTTGTATCCAAGTGTTATGATTGTTAGTAGGTTAAATTTTAGAACTAGAGGCCTAATGGGTTTCTTTATCCACTCCCCTTCCTACCTAGATGTGGGAAAAGTTCACTATGGGTTTCATCATTGGGTTTCCTCATAAAACCCAGTGCAGGAATTCCATATGGTTTTTGATTGAACTTTTGAGAAAATAAACCAATTTTATTTAGATCAATGACTCAAAAAATGTGGATGAGTTGGGTCGGCTATATTTTCAGAAGAGAGCGATGCTTCATGGTGTGATGTAAACTATTAATTTAGGATGGGACCCCCACTTTTCCCCAAGTTTTTTAGGACTTCAAAAGGGAATGGGGTCATAGGTTAGACATAGTATAGAATTCTATCCTCAAATATATTGTCAAATAGAGCAATAAAATCATATTCTAGAAGTCATGCTTAGTGAAAGTGTATTAGATTTTAGAGGCTTATGGGACAAACATTTGGGTTTGGTCATATTTCTTTATAATTACACTTACCATTCCTTAATAAGAATGGCTCCCTTTATGGAACATTATGGTTTTCCATGTCATTCACCATTATATTTGATAGAAGTGGGTGATAATTCTCTACTAGGACTATTCCTTGCATATGAGATTCTTAATATATACAGTTTTACCAAGTAGTGGTTGTTGATAGTGTAGAGCTTCAAAAATTCTTATATTGATCAATGTTTTTATGACTTATAACTCTCAGTGGTAGATTAAGTGTTTTTAAAGGTGGACTCCTATTTGGGTCACCACTATCATGGTCAGTAGGGGAAGCTAATTTCAAGGAATTCCAGACCGTTTGATGTTACATAGATAATTGGTATGGTGGAATACCAGTGAAAATTTTCATCTTAGATGACATCAATTCATGATTTGTACCATGTCTCACAATTAATGAAGTATAATCCAGATCTTTCCCATTTTCTGAATTGGGAAGAATTGTAACTTGAATTTTATTTGACAATGTTTGTGTGATGAAAATAGATTGTGGATTCCCAAGTGAAAGTGTTTTGGGAGAAATCCATACCATTGGTTTAGATTCTTTGTAAGTATGGAAATTATATAAATGAGACTTGGGAATGAAATTCTTTGGTGGAGTTGTAGTATCCACATTTATTCACTGATCAGGCTTGGGGTTGAATTTATTGGGGAAAAAAATTTCACAGTGTGGAGAATTGTCATATTAATGGATTTAATTTGACATATGTTTGTCTTTTGCTTTGGTCATATATTGATTAGTTGGATTTCATAGGTTTTTTTGGAGAAAATGGAAGTATTTGTAATTGGAAGAGGGTGGTGCACTGTTAGTGGAAACCATGCACCCTGGACTAAGGCACTATAATGTTCGCACAACCTATCACATAGGTGTAAATGATAAATATGGGCCTCAGACAGTAGCTCTATTTGAGGTGTAAGACTAGGTACATGGGACTATTCCCCCCTCCATATAAACTGTGCAACCTCTTTTCCCTTTGGATAGATGTTTCATATAGTAGGTTCATAATCTGGAAGACCATTTTGTGAAACTATGTGGCATTCCAGATCATTAATAATATTGAAATTCCTATTATACCATCCCTATATTTTAACCCCAAATCTCCTTTTATTTCCCCATTTAGCCTGACCAAACCTTGGTGTTCATGCCCAACCTCCCTTTCTTCTTTGGGCTTCAATCCTTTGATCTATTTGGTGACAATTCCTTAAGAATTCCTATGGGAAGCCTCTCATATTCTTCTCCTTTTCCTTCTCTTGGTATCTTCTTTCTTATTTCTTAAATTATCTATTATTAAAAGGATATTTTGACATAATTTTGGTTAAATATTGATTTCATGGGTGCAATTTTGAGGATTCTTTTACTCTATTGACTTTATAAGGTCTCTCCTTGGTGTGGTTGTGTTTTTCAACTAGTTTCTGTAAGTTTACAAGAAAGAGTTTAGTGATTCTATGATTTGACATTGTTTGATGATTTTGGTATGCTTTTTTGGTGTTACAAACGAGTTATATAAATTTAATGGGTTGATTTAATGACTTTTACAAAAAACAATTGTGTGAGTAAGGGTTTGAAAATGGTTTGACTATTAGAAGATGGTTGGTTTTCTTATGTGTTCTAATTATTGGAAGGGTTTTTTTATAATATATGAATCATGTGAAATGGGAAAAAGGAATTGAGACTAATGGAAATCATGGGTATCTAGGTTGGAATACTAGGTCTAGTATGTTAGGTGGATCGACTGGGTGAAGCCTAGTCCCTCTTGCAATATTGACACTACAACACTACCTAAACAATGATGTTGACTATTGGAGACCACTAGACATTGAGATGTAATTCCCCTATAGTGGATCATGCATGAGGATACTTTCAGGGGTTTATGTGTTTATAAGCAAGGTGAGAGGGTCTTAGTAACCCACTAAACCTATTTCCTTAGATATTTCCCATGGTTTTCATGATATGCATATCATTCAAATTGTTTTTTTCATTCCTTTCCTTTTTAATTTCAAGGAATGATTTACTTAAAAAATTCCTTTCTTTTTTATAAAACTAGCTGGTAAATTTCACTTATAATTTTATTTAATGGAACATAATTTTTTGGTATTTTTATGGGCATGGTATCACACCCTATATACACCCTCATGTGTGTGTATTGACCTTTTAATGTTTGACTGAGGTAATGGAAAGTAATTCTGGGGTGGTGACTGTGGATCTAGTTACTAGTGGCTCCTCTTTTTAGAGGTTTTGATAGAGGTGGAATGGGGGTTTTGACCCTCTTATGGAATGGAGACTAGTTCATATAATTGTATCCTCACTTCATTTTGGTATTTTAGTTTTTGGTAAGAAATGTTAAATGTTTAAGTCATGTTGTAGCATTATCTTTGGATGTTTTGGTGATGGTTATTAACAATGATTTGGTGAATTATTTTGTGGATTTTTTATAGTGGATTATTATATAATAAATCATTCTCAAAATGTGATGCTTGATGCCCCGAAACTAGTTTCAATCTCACAGGTATCAATAATTCCCTTTGGTCCATGTCACGATCCGGGTCGTGTGTTGGGTTGGATGGAATCCCAACCTGGTTTCTGACATATATTAACCGATAAATGAAAAATAAGAATTCAAGGAATGAAAATATAATGGATAAAACATATTACATGATGAAGAAGTGGAATCATATATGGGTTATGAATGGAAGTATATATGTTTAGGTAATAATGTGATAGTCTTGATGAATGGACTAAAAAGTAATGATAAAGTGGATAATACAATAATATATGGGAATTTTATGTTGATTATATAATATTATATTTTTAGTATCTCATGAGAATAATTACCTTGGTAAAATAGGACTTTAAGATGGAATTTGTAAAAATATAAGGTATATTTCAATGATAGATGTAATAAATATTTTTAATAGGGATGAGGAATTACTAATGAAGTTATTTATGATTTATATAATAAATTTTATGTTGAAAATACAATCATATAACATTATTATAAATTTATAATAAAATAATATGAGCATGAAAAACAAAATTTGATCTATAAAATCAATAAATTTAAATTTTAGTTATATCTAACTCTAGAAGATAAAAATGATTGATCAGATGCCTCTAATATCACATTAAATTATCTTGAAATTAAAAGGATAAGTTGAATATATCAAATAAAAATTAAAAATATATAATATCAAAGGAACATTAATTATGGTTGTGGTGTTAGATGTTAATGAAGGTCTTAGTAAAATTCCAGAAACATAAGATGAGATAATAAAAAAATTAAATATGAGAAAAAATGAACTTAATATAAATTAGAGAAAAAAATATAAATGAAAGGACAATAAAATAAAACTATATATTTGAATGATTAAATATTTATAATTTCTTAGTATATATTGATTCCAATAAGAAAAATAATATTATTGAATAGAGCTTATTCCATGTTAAAGGAATCTATCAATGAAATGAAACAGAAAATGAAATGGCCTAAGAAGAATAAGAATGAAAAGAATTCATTATCACATAAAGGATAATTTTATTAGTCTATAAAGGGCACACATAGGTGAAAAATATTCTTAAACATACATCATTGAATAATAAGTTTGATGCATCCATGAGGGGGAGAAATTTAATTCCAATAATGATATTATCAAATGAAAATTGAAAAATATTATAATATAGTTCGAGTAAATATCAAAGTGTTTGGGTAATTTATCTAATAAATTAGGTTTATTAAAATTGATAAGAAAATAGGTTTGTATTATGATATGTAGAATATATTCCATGAATTGTGTCCCATGTGTAAAGATTTATTAGAGTCATCAGAATTAATATAAAAAATAATATAAACAAATTGGATGGGATGTATATTCATTAATAAATAATATATTCCAAGGATATTATTATTTTACGAAATATTTAGACTCATTCAAAGTAACTATCAGTATTATAAATAAAAAATTCGATAATATAATCTATTTCTCAATGGGTACAAAATTATAATTGATGTAATATGATATGAAATGAATTAAGAATCCATAACATTGAATGAATAAGATATATGGTGATTATGGGATTTGTAACATAGGTAGCAAAAATATATTTATACACATTTAAATTACTAAATATTAATAAATGTTTTTATGTAATATATAAAATACATTTATAAATTGTTTTCAATTATTGTCACTACGATTTTTTTAATTTACTTATTAAATGAGATTTCAAGGATTCAATTTTTATTTAGCATATAAAATCTTTGTCATAATTTGGAATGGTTAACAATATTGTTCCCTAAAATTTCCTTTACATTATATTTTTAAGGGGTATAAAAATAAATGAACTCAGATACAATGATTAATTTATTTGATAAAAAGATATTTCTTATATTTTCTAGTTAAAGGGGATAATGTGTTAAGGGTTAGTCAATTGACAATGTTTCTAATTTATTACATGTATTTAATGTGATTATAATAGTTAAATATTTTCATGGTGATTAAAATAATAATAAATATAAATGTGAATATTTAAGATCCCATTATTGTTTTTTATTTCTTATCAACATATCACAAAAAAATATATATCATGAGAAGAAGTAGAGTAATAGAAAATAATTTCTACAACCCAAGAGCATGTATATGATCCATGAATATAGGCTAAAATCATATATGGACTATGAATTATGAATTAAATTAATCGAATGATGTATTAGATTTTTTATGAAATGAATACTTTTTCATTAAAGAATATTTATTCATTAGAAACATCTCCCTACCCTATGATGTGGCGGAAACGTCCTCCACTCTAGTGTTGAATTTATAAAGACTACCATGATTTATGAAGTGAAAATATAATGTGTAATTTATCATATAATTCTTATTATTATTCTTAATATCTACTTATGAGAAGTTATTCAAAAAAATTACCAATTTATTCATATTGTAAAGATATAGATTTTTCATCTAATGGAGATATATATTGAGGAGTCTAATAAAAGTATATATTGTGTGCTATTTACATGGATATGGTAAACATAAATTGAACCTGTATGAATATAATGTAAATTATATAAAAAAATTAACACATGATAAAGATGTAATAAATATTTCGAAGTAATTTTGAGTTATATTTATTAGAAGAGTAAATATGAGAATGAAATGGACCCTATGATTTTGATCAAGAATCCATGAATATGATCCAGAATATGTGACATCAACTAAAAATATTTTAATACTATAATTTATATTATTGAATGTGAAAAATAATAACGAATTTTCAATATTAATATGAGTTTTACATGAATTATAATAATAATAAGTGTTCACCCCTATCATTCCACAAAGAACAGGGGTATTTATGCTAATATAATCTTTTAGGATGAATTTATAGTTTATATACATATAATATAATGATGATTAGAGAATATGAACATATGAGGGATACTAATAATCATGATTTCAACATATTTAGTTAGATAAGGATATGATATATACATGGGAATGAATGTTTATGATAAAGATAATTTAATCCACATAGATAATAAAAAAAGAATAAAAATACACATTTCATATCTTTAGAGGATTGTAAAGAATATTTATGATAATTTAAGTATATATGAATATTGTTTGGGGAAATAATGAACTACTATCAGTAGTAGAGGATGACTAGAAAATGATTTTTCCACACCAAAGAAAAAAGACACGAGTTGTCCTCTTTGAATGTCCCAATGGGGTAAAATAATCTTAGGAGGTCTATTGGTATTAATAGGAATAAAATTTGTATTCTTAATATTTCTTCAATATTTATTTGAAGTTTTATCATGGTTGGATTGAATTTCAAAGGTGAATTGAATTCTTAGATATAAAGTTATATCAACATAAATGGGGTTTTTTTATAGAATGATGTGAGTCACTAACTACCAAAGAAGCTAATCTAGATTTTCCATCAAATTAATGAATTATATCCCAAACTGTTAAGTTTAAAAACAATTTTTAACAATATAATTCAGTTCTATGTATTAAAACTTTTGGAATTATTATTTAATCATCAAATGTAAATATTTTTACAATTGAATTTCATAAAAAAATTTGTTGTATACCAATAAAAGTATCATAGAAAGTTTTACAAGAAAATAAGATCATTTTTTCTATTTAACTCATCCTACCTCAACTAAAATATTTCATTTTTTAACTATCAATCAATTTTACTAAATATTAAGAAATATTTATCTCAAAGGTTTTTATACTAGGGTAATATACATCATAGGTGTTTTTTTCTCCCCACTCAAAATATCTTGAGAAATTTCCTCTTCAAAAAAACAAGAAAATGAGGTGTTTATATCCAATGATCTATCAAATATACCCATGCTATGTACTTATCATCCAAATACATTTATATTCATACATTACTAGTAAAGGACTAATTTCTCCCAACCCTTGCTTACATGGAATTTACATCTCATTTCTCACCTTTATAATTTTATAAAAACATCAATTCCCAAATATTTAAATTTCATTATGATATTGTAAAATATATATACATGATATTCATATATAGATCTTTCTTATGATATAGTTCATGTAACATCCTGATATTTTATAATTTTTTACTTTAATTAAAAATCATATTAAATAGAATGTTATTTATGAACCAAAAAACTAAAGTGAATAATACTTTATTAAAATTAAATTTAAACATCAATTAATTATGAATATTAATTTTTCAAAATAATTAATTAACAATCATTGGTAATTCATATGACATAAGTTTTTTAATACTTAATGTTATAAAGGATAATGTTTCTATAAAAGTGATTATTCTTAATATTTCATATTTTCATTTAAAATATGAATTTATGAATTTTAATTTTATGAGATAAAAATTATTTTTAAATTATTAATTTAAAAATAATATTAAAGTGTAATTTAGTATTTCTCTAAAATAGTTTATTATTTCATGAAGAGTTAAAATTACCGATTTAACAAATACTTTCACTTTTATGACACTTTCATGACAACTGAATGACTTGATATATTATGAAATCTTTTTGGAAAGAAAAAAATATATTTAATATATAATATAATAAATTTAAAAATATAATATTAAACCAATAAATATATTCTTGAAATTTTTGAAATCAATGTTTTTTTATTCAAATAAATATTATTTTTAGTTTTTATCATTTAATAAAGTTCTCACAATTTTACTTTTAGTTTTGGTTTTTTTTGAAATATAAATAAGAATACATAGTTTTATCCTAAAATAATTAATTACAATGAAATAAAAATTATACATGATTTCATTGAAATTTTTTTTTATGCTTAAGAAATGATTTTTTTTGTAAACCATTTTCATTGTATTATGAAAAATTATACTGAAAATATTTTTTTTATTTATTGAAATTGTAACATACAAAATATATTACATATTAAGAATTCAAATGGTAATTTGTTTTATGATTTCAATTTCATTGTTTCTCATAATAAATAGTTACATGGGAAAAAATTAAATTATGATAATGATTAAAAATGAATTAAGAGTGTGTTAAACTAAGATATAATGATAAAAATGTCCTTAAAAAGGATTAAATTTGATTATTTGACTGAATTTGGACCTCAAAGTATCATATGTTTGACATAGTCTTACCTTGGAGGCACTTTCCTTGATAAATAAATTTATTATATTTCAAATTTAGTATTATTGACAAGGCTATCACTCCTGTCAATTATAAAAGGTAACTTACTCAAATCCCTAATCTACATAACCTAATCCCATTATATAAACCAAGAACTACCAAAATGTTTGTTTTAGTAATAACCAAAGAATTTCTGAAGAGGGATAAATATTAAAATTTCTTTTAATTGTCATTTCCAAATACCAAGGGAGAATTTATGGCACGTCAAAATTTATAATTAATTAATTTATTAATGAAAAAAATAAATATCTAAGCTTAGGAAATTTCTTCAATGATAATTTTTGATCATATGAAAAGGCACTTATGGATTTCATTTATTGTGTTTGTAAGGATCCAAAGGTACAGTCCATGCAGCGGTGATCCATGTGTGCTCCAATGGCCTCTGAGAAATACCACTCCCTCTCTAGGTTATAGCATGGTGAATCAAATGTCTTTTGTTTTTCTTTCTTGATTGCTCGTTCTTCAATCTTGAAGAAATTGTCTCTTGGGTCTCTAGTTCTTGAGTGTAAGAGAGGAGGATGAGCTAAGATAGAATTCATTGTGCGTAAAAATTATTTATTCCTAAACTTGGAATTGGTTTCGAATGAGTTACACAATACACATGGTCATCTTTTTATAGAGCTAGGATTTTGGTTACAAAATTTAATTGCATAACATCAATTAAATATAATTATAACCATTAATTAAATACCATGCCTCATAATAATAATAATAATATTATTATTATTTGATGCAGAAACTTGTGAAAAATGGATAAATAATATTTACTGTCTTCTAAGTAATTATTTTATCACCCAACATAGTCAGGGTCCATTAGAACTTCCCATGCATTAATTGAACACCAAAATAAATATTTTATTCTATTAAATAAATATTTCTTTCATAAACTAGTAAATAAATATTTATTAAATATTTAATAAAACAAATAAATATATTTTATTCACAATCCAATGAATGAATATTTATTTAATTTACAAAATCAATATAACTTGAATATAATTAATCCCCATTCTTGAGAATAATATTGATTCATTTAATTAAATTCAAATATAATTTAATCAAGACCAATGGGAACACTTAGTGTGTTACCCACTAGTATTCCTTATTATTAGCATTGGACGATTATGCCTAAAGACCAAGATTAATGTCTACCAATGGTCCAAGGAACCAAATAAAAAGAACATAATGTGACAACAATGAAAAACACATACAAAATATCAGTGTGTAATATAATTGTTTTACCAAAATATCTCATCATGTAGATTCCATTATGAAGTAATAAACCTATATGATCGATACATAATTCTTTGACTATTTGAAATAAACTCATTATTACACCATGGCTATGGGATTTAGGGTGATTTTTCTATTTCAATCGAAGGGTTGAGATGTCAACTTCTATAAATATGGAAAGTACAAATCCATCCTTTAATTATCCATTAATAACATGTCATTTTTGAAGCACCCAATATACACTACATCTTGCCAACACATGGAATGATGGTTTTCATAAACATATATAAATGCTTGATTTTTGACCTGAATTAATGGAAATATTAAATTCTAAGAACCATTACACGTTCTTGTAGATAATAATATATGATGACACCAAATATGGCATCCCACCTTTTTATTTCATAACTTTTCATTACATTTTACAAACAGAGGATCTTTAAAGTCTAGTGCCTTGGAAATAAGGAACATAATACATGAAAACAACATAAAAAATTATTCTAAACCAATCGTAAGGCTTAATCATAGGTTAATCCTATGTACAATTAATGCATCTCATATCCTTGAGACATACATCAATGAAAAGGGTGAGAAAAAGTCTCAGAAAGGAAAACAAGTGAAATAGTTGACATGTGATCTTGAGCAATATTAATAAGAACATGATAAAAGTCATAATGGAATTAGAAATGGAAGAATAGGAATATCATGATAAAAATAAAATGAATCATAACTTGAATATGTGGATTCAAAATTTCATTCAGACATTCAGGAACATATCACCACAGATTATCCCCGAGGTGTCATAAAAAGTACCAAGGTTATTCACCAAGGAATCGTGAAACTTGTCATCTCTAGAGATTAATTCTGTACCGAATTCATTGAAGAACTATCAGGGTGAACCATTAATATTTCTTTACTTTGATTTGATACACATAGAACATAATCAAAAATTTCATAAATAACCCATAGAGAATAAAATAAATGGGTTTCATTTCAAAATCGTGACGTTTTAAAAGTTCTAAAAAATAAGATCATTATATCATTTATAACCCATGGAAAGGGAGTGAGGGTTATATGTAGGTACATTAAAAAATAAAATATATCCTTTTTATAAATTTATGACCACCCATAGAAACGAAATAGGACTGGTTATTCACATAAATAAACAAGATGATTTCTTGAGAGAAAGAGATTGAAATTTTGAGACGAAATTTCTCCAGCATAACGACTATATAACATAGTTTTAGAAAATAATAAAAAAAGAGGGTACAAGGGTAACCCAATAATAAATAACTCATATTAAAATATAAATACAGCATAACATGGAGATAAGAACATGGTATGAATATTTGAATTACATTCCACAAGAAATGGAAACATGAAAGGAAAGAGAAGGTGCGATTTCTTTTACAAGAAATTTGGCAGCCTAACTGCGTCACATAAAAATTCAGAAAACAAATTTATGAGAGCGAAAAGGGTATCTAAAAAATTATAAATGAAATGGAAAGTAATGAGAACATATAATAACATACCCTCAACATAAAGAGATGGAAAATAGAAGACACAATATGAAGGAATTCATGACTTAAAAGAGGAGGGTGAAAGGATCCCTTACCTTGAAGAGTAACTTTGGAAGCATGAATGTCGGGACCTTTGGAGGATTGAGGGATACTTGGGGAGACTAATTGGGAGGTAAGGAGACAAGAAATTCTTTGAGGATGATTTTGGAATTAAATGAATGAGGTAAATGGCTTGGTATTTATAGGAAAATTGAGTAAATAAATTATGAATTTTAAAGGACACCTCATCGGTGGTATTTGCAAAACCATAGGATTGCCCATGGTATTTTCCCATGGTATTGGCCACTTGGTACACCTCATAGCATATATTACTATTCATAAGTCTACCTGAAATCTTACATAATTATTACATCATTAATGATGTCATTAAACACCTGAAACTCAAAACTGCATTTTCACTATTCACTGAAAATTAAACTGTTTCAGAAAAATACCAATAATTCACCCTAACCTAATATTGATGAACTAAAATAAAAAATGAAGTCCATTTTATGAAAATAATTTTCAAAATATTTTTAATTTATTTTTTAAATAAAATATTTATTTATTCCAAAAAATACTAATTTAAAACTATAACTTATTTTGTAACACCATAAAAAAGTAATCATGGTCCCATTAAATTATCATATAAAAATAAGACAATAAAGTAACAATTTAGGATTAAATTTTATGAAAATACATTTCGATTTTAAATTATTAAATTAATTATAAAATTGTAAATAAAATATTTGTGACATACAAAAAAACAAAAACCTAATCTACGATCGTTTTGTTCACTTTTAATATGTCTAAAATGTATTTATACATTCATGGGGTGATGTTTCTATTTTTTGTGTCAAATTACTATTCATTACTATTCATTACTTTCATTACTATTCATATGGGTATGTTACTATTCATACTTTACTATTCACTAAAAACCATGTTGATCTTACTTGACTCTAAATTTCTTACTGAACAGAACTGTAGAAGACAATTCCTTGGAAATAATTTCACATTATTAATTATTTAATAAATACAAAAATATTTAAAAATACCTTTTTTCCCTAGATTCATCAATAATACACATCCTATATTTATCCGAATATTTGAAATTCACAAACTTGGCCATAATAAGAAATAAAAATTTATTTATATAAAAGGATCACACAAAGCAGCAAAGGTCTCTTTATATATCCCCTTATAACACCACCATAGGACCTAAGTTTAAGGTGTGCTATGGTGATAGAATCTTAGGGTGGCTTAGACAACATTGCACGACTGGTGATTTCTATCAGCTTGAACTTCTCCCTTAGGTGATTTCATTGAAGCTTCATATGTTGAAGTTCGGCCAGTGATTGGCCCAGAGTAATGCCCATTGATGCTACCTACTTCCCAATCTTTGACAGATGTGATTTATATGAATCGAGTCTACTATATGAGCCCATTAAATCTCCTTTCTGTATTAATTAACCAGGAAAACTGTATTTATAAAAACACAATGTTAAGATTATAGTTTCCACCGGTCATATTGACCAACAGTCATATAACAGTTGAAATCCAACGATATCATTTTAATTATAACCACTTAATTAATTAAAAGATACATTTTTTCTATGTATGAAATAAAATAACACACAAAATTAGGAAACAAATATAATTAAAAAGTTTGGGTCGTTACACCAAAACATGTGGAATTCCTACTTCTAGGCCTGTTCTCATGCCCAATCATCTTGGAGATTTCCAACTGTGAACATCATGAGAAGAAATATCATCTTATTACAAGTTCTCACACCTAAAGGTTTTTATACTAGGTGTCCCATCATAGTATGTTATCCAACCACATTACTATATTGATAATATTTTCATAGCACTTCAAGGTTCTTATCATAGCGGGGAACTACTATGACTTTATCAATACTAAAAATAATCTAGGACATTATTACATTAAATTCATGCAAAATAATGAAAAAATGTAATAAGATGTTTATCTTATTATTTAATACATAAAATATTCATTTAATCCAAGTAAAACATGTTGGTTCTAGGACACCAACTATAAAAAACTCCCACTTAGACTTGATCCAACTGCCTGTGACTTTCAGTCTACTAGACTTGACATGATAATATTGTCTCTACTAGGTCAAGGATTTATTCAAGGGTCCCTCCATGTTTTCTTCCATGGAAATACTGCTCATTATAACCTCACCTATCTCTAAAAAAATCTCTGAACAGATATTAGTTCGGACATATGTGCTTCATCCGCTGATGTGACCTCAGCTCTTTTGGAGAACCACTACTATAGTATTATCACAATAGAGTGTTATTGAATCTTTACTATTAGGTACCAAATAAATCTATTGGACGAAAATGAACATCCAGACTACTTCTTTAGCTACCTCAGAAGTTGAAATATACTCACTCTACTGTGGAATCTGCAACTACACCCTTCTTTGATCTCTTCCATCTCACAAAACATCTAATCAAAGTGAAGATGTATCCCTTCTGTGACTTAATTTACTCTTGATTAGTTTGGAATCTAGAATCTATATATCCTATGAGTACTAGTTCCTCATCTCCCCTATAAACCAGAAACATATCCTTATTACACCTTAGATACATAAGGACAGTCTTGAATTCCATCTAATTGGGGTCACCTACATCATCTTTATATCTTTCTACCACACGTAATTCATAGGTTACATCTATCCTAATAAATATAACAACATACATGAATGGACCCATTGTTTATTGAAATGGAATAATTTCCATTAAATTTCTTTCCTCATGGGTCTAAGGATACATTTTATTGGAAATATGAATTCCATGTGACATTAGTAACAATCCCCTATTGGATTGTTCCATAAAAAATCTCTTTATTATCTTGTCAATGTAGGCACTTTGACTTAGGCTGAGAAACCTATTGGATCTATAATGATGGATCTTGATCCCAATAATATATGTTGCCTCACCCAAGTATTTCCTGGAAAATAATTTATTCAACCATGCCTTAACAGATTGTAAGACTTCTATTTCATTTCTAATAATTAATATGTCATCAATATATACTATTTATAAAATGAATACACTCCCAATAAACTGTTTCTAAACCGAAGGATCAAATTCATTCTTTATAAAACCAAACTTCATTATAGCTTCAACAAAATGAATGTTTGGTGACCTAGATGATTTCTTTAATCCATAAATGGATTTTTACAACATTTATATTTTATTGTAATCCTTTTGAGTAAAAAACCATTTAGGTTGTCTCATGTATACATATCTCTAAAGGTTCCTCTTAAGGAAGGCTATTTTGAGATTTATTTTCCAAATCTCATTGTCTAGGTAAGCCATAATGGTGAGTAGAATTCTAATGGATTTCAGAATTAAAACCGGTGAAAAGGATTTACGATATTTAATGCCCTAACACTATTTAAACCCTTTGGAAATGAGTCTCACCTTATAGGTATTGACATGTTCTTCCATGTCTAATTTATTCTTGAATTACCATTTTCAACCAAAGGGCTTCACATCAACTTGAGGATTTACCAAAATCTAGTCTTGGTTTTGGTATATGGAATCCATTTCAGAATTCATGAATTCTTACCAAATAGAAGCATATGTGCCACTTACGTTTTCCTTATTGTACATAGGATCATTATTATCAACTAATAATGAGTCACCATCATAGGTAACTAGAAAACCATACTTATAATGACCCGAAGATTATCGTACATGGACATTACATTACTTTTGCGGAATACTTAGTACATAACAAAAACAAACACACAAGGATCGTAATAGTTTAGTGTCTTTGGAAACTCGGAACGTAATCTTCTAAACGTGGTGAAAGATCTTCAATATCTCCCATAATGATCTTCCCCTTTTTTTTACCTAAAACCTTTCTTTATATCCTGGGGAAAGAAAAACAAAAAAGGGTGAGCTCAAATGCTCAGTAAGGGTAAACAAAAGAAATATCAATCACATCATATACATAAGAACGTAGCTTTTGGAAATCTTGACCGGCAAAAGAGCTCATAATATCATAACATGGGATAAATCATAGAATTGAAAATGAGATCCACATAATCATAACATAAAACTTGAAACTTTGTGGAATGCACACATAATCATGGAAAATCATTTCTTGTTAGTCATGACTCATTGCCAAGACTATCTTAGTGGACAAAGTCCCTTTCTGAATCGAGTAACCCTCGTTTCAGTCCTGTTTCACTGAACCGGTATAACCTACCATTTCAGCCATGTCTATCTCATGAGATATAAAATCTTTACCCAATGCATTGGAGGAAGATATAGGTCCCACCCATCTTATAATTAATCCTTTCTTATGTGTGCCACATAATCATAAAACATACATCATTGCATAACACATGTAACAAAAATGGGATTCTTGAAACATCATGACATCATAAATCAATTCATATAAGATAAAGGAATTCATAAACATAATTCCATCACAACATAGTCAAATCAATGTAAAAATATGGATATAAACAGAACCCTTTATTATCTTAGATGGAAAATAATTTTGATAAAACACTTGAATTGAATTCTTGAGGAAAATATCCTTTCTTCTTCAAAATCAATTTCTTTTCACAAAACATCATGCAATTTTAAAAGAAAGAGATTTTATTGAAAATAGTCATGAAATATTTTAGAGGAAGCTTCATGAAAATAAGGCTTTATAAAACAGTAGAAATCCGTTTGTGCCGTATAAGTTAAAAAAACATTCTTCGTACTTTTGTCGGAAAAGTCAAAAAGTACCTCGTATGACAAAAGATTCCTTTCATAGATATTACTAAAAACTCACCGAAGGGTAAAAATGGATTTAAACAATTGTAGGTGGATGGAAATAATATTACATATTGATGAAACATGGATGTGGATGATAAAATACACCCCAGTAAATACTTATGAATAAACAATCTCGGATAAAAATGAGTTTGTGATATTTCCCTTACCTTAGGTCCGATTTGCTTTGTTCGTGTCCGAAGCTCCTCTTCTTTGGAACGCCTCTTTGAATCCTCCACTTAAGGAACTAAGATTGGTCTTTGGAGAAGACCAGGACCTCTAGGATGTTTCTAGGGAAGTGGAGAAGAGATTTTGGCAGGGGTTGGCCGAGCTTGAGTGCTCAAATTGGTGTGAGGAGGAGGGGGAGGAGGTGTCCTTTTATAGGGGAGGTGAGGGGCACCTTAGGAATATCTCAAAATATTATTTTATATTAAAGTCAAAATCGGTTTATAGTGGTTCCAAAGGGTCTTATTTCGAAGCTAAAGTGGGGATGGGTCGAAATCCTTTCAACCAATAGGATTTAGACAAGTTTAGGGTATTATGTTAACCTTATCAATTAGATTTAACTCTAAGTTAAATAATTTAACTTTTACCGTGTCTTTTTGTTTTCTTTCACTATATGGTTAATAAACTTACTATAACATGCCAAACGACACCCCAATTGTATATTATTAATACATATATCTTTATCTAAGTAATTTGGCCGAACCTTAGATTTTTAAGAATAAAATAACAATTAATAATATAATATTTGATTTAAAAACTATTTTGTGTCAATTTTGACACTATTTGATATATGATTTTTGTGAAAGTCATAACAGAATTATATGTTCGAAACAAGTTGATTAAATCAACACTAATATTTCATAGTAACCTAGAAAATTATTGTAATTCATAAAAAGTCTTAAATTACATTTATTTGGGTATTTATATTATCAATTATGTCAATATTTCATTAATAAGATAATTACTACATCATCTTTGTGTCATAAATAAATTATATTATTTGATGTCTAAAAATTACAAATAAAATACCATCATGTAGGAAATCTTTTTAGCTTTCTAATGAATATTTATAGTCGAATTTATCTTATGTATAACCCCATATTAAAAATTATTTACTTATTAAACTTTGATTTTAACTATTTTAACCCTTCTTTAAATAAATTAATAATAAATGTCCAAATCTAATCCAAGTGGGCCTAAATGGTCATATTTTATTCCTAAGTTTGTTTTTGGTCGAATTACACTTGTCCAATAGAATTAGGACATGTGTTAGGGTAATATTAATATCATATTTACCCTTAGTTACCCTATTTACTATTAACCGTGGTAAAAAAGTAAAAAGTTACTATTCACCAAAAAATTATTTTCATCTCATTGAACCACATTTTAGTCCTTGATATTAACCGTGTCTCTCGGATTTTCGAAATTCCATTCATAGAAGCGGTAAAATTATGTTTTATGCAAAATTCAGTTTTTAACCTACCACTTAGTAGTTTCACTATTCATCAAAAATTGATGTTTTTCAGAACAATGCCAAAATTTCATCCCAAGCTATATTTCATATTCCGAATTCAAAAATGAAGTCAATTTTACCAAATTCATAACATAAAAGTTTCATTAATTAATTTTATAATTAAATCCCGCTGTTAAAACAAATAGCGTGTTTTTAAGAAACAATATCTATCAAAAGATTGACACTTGTTTATGTCTAGTTTAAATGTGAAATTACATCCAATGACCAACATTGTGTTAAATTGTAAAAATATATTCTAAATATACTTTAAAACCACTCAAATTAATGATTTATCACTATTAATTATTTCGATTAAAAAAGTTGTTTTTAATTTAATTTAGTAATTTTCACTATTCATCAGAATATGAAAGTTATCCGAAAAGTACCAAAATTTCACCTTAGGCTAAATTCGATACTCCGAATCCAAAAATGAAGTCCATTTTGAGAGTTAAAATTTCTAAAATTTAAAAAGTGGTTATTACTATTCATAACGGCTAGTTTTAATAATATTTTAATAGCATATCATTGTTTCGTGAAACTCAGGATTACGTACCACACACGCTATCGAGGAAGGTTGCGATTGCGTGTAATGCAAGGCAAGTCAAGGATGCGTGTTGTGCAAGCTCCTTTTGGTGTAGCGTATAACACAAGACATTAGTAAAATAAAAAGAATATTTTTTTTCATAAAATCTCGGGCTGTTACATTCTACCCCCCTTAAAATGAATTTCGCCCTCGAAATTCGTCGGGGTTATAAATGGTTTACTATTTGAAAGTTTCTTTAATAGAAACCCACATCGTAAAAGGGAATACCAAAACTTGGCTTTTAAAAACTAAAGTATGAAATGTAACGATTACCCAAATAAACTAATCACTGGGTTTCCACATAGGTGAAAATATGGATATGGAAGAGAAATCTAACCATCATGTTCTGATGGAGAGTGGTAGTGAACATGGCTATGGAAAAGCCAGTAATCACAAATCCATAGATTTGTGATGATATAAGGTACCATCTGATTCATCAGGTATAAGATCACTAGGACAACATTTTTGGTTTTCAAGATCATTTCCCTAAAGTTGAAAATTTGCTTAAAATAAATACTTACTTTATTTTGGTACAATCTCACTTTTGTTCGTGCCTTGAACAATTTCTACTTCATCTCTTAAATAAATGAAGTTGAATTTGTTATTTGTGAAGTGTTAGCAGATTATGTGATAGAATGATGGGTCATTCCATCTGTCTCAAACAAAAGGTTAGAAAAAGTTATTAAATATACATAAGTCATTCTATAGTGAGATTAATCACATATGGTTCCTAAAATGGACTTATACTTCATATATCATACTGCTTAATATAATAACACTAGTTTCTACTAAACAGGGACTTCCTGTAGGTCAGTGGTAGGCGATAAAGGCCAGTCGCACTTCGGTTGTGGGTTCGATTCCTACAGCCTTGTCCGAAGCGATGGGCTGTCGCCCGTCCTGCAGGTTGTCCTTTTTCTAAAACTACGTTACTATAACATCCCATCAATAATATCGAAAATCTTCTATCCTTAAAAAATACTAACTTATGTCCAACATAATCCAGTCTAATCTTTTGGCTTATACATAATACTGCAGTCCACTCTCATAATATAGTGACAACGAGTACCAGAGATTTAATACTGTCGTTGATCCCCACATATCATAAGATATGTCTTGTTGGTCACATTCCAAACATTCAAAGTCCTTAATCATGTATTCTCTTGAATACCTTAGTGAAAACATGAGTGCACTTAAAAGTTAACACTTTCCACATACCAAAATCCTCAAAATTCTATATACTCAAACCATGATATCACTTAGTCCTTATATCAATCATGAGCTCATGAATACTATTAAACATTTCATTTTCTCGTCTTCATTATGCGCATATCATCTTATTTCCAAAAAAAATATCTCAATCACTTTGAATACCACATCAATAAATATTGTAATACTCAATGATACAACATTATTTTGGAATCCCATTACATAAACACTTAATCATTCCACCACATCGTTGTCATATTCAACATTGCCAATAGTGATCACATGTGATTTCCCTTTGTCCTTTTCCTTCAGTGGTTGCTCATGTTGATCATCACTAACCCTTGGATTAGAGAAATTATTAGTATAATGCCCCATTTCCTTGCACTTGAAGCATTGAAGTGTTGGCGGTGCATTCTCTTCAGTGTTTGCTTTATTCACATCATTAGAAACCCTTTTTCCATTACTTCGACACTCAGCTGCTCGATGACCTTCTTTTCCACACTTAAAACATTTTCTAGTCCCTTTAAGACAATCTCCACCATGCTTCTTCTCACACTTTGTGCATAAGGAAACATTCATCTTCTTTTCATCATTATTCTGAGATTTCTCCTTGAACTCCATCTTTCGTTTCTTGTCAAAACCATGAGATGGATATGTAACACCAACTTCCATTTCTACCTTGATAGCACAATGCACAATTTCTTCATACCTACTGAAGTCTCTTATAGCTAATGCCCTTCGAAGACTTGGTTTTAAGCCACTGAAAAATCGATCAACTTTACTTTCAGGTTGGATGATAATTCCAGAAGCATACCTTGCAAGTCTTGTAAAATTTTCTTCATAGGTACCAACAGATTCATCGTCCCTTTGCTTCAGTTCAAGAAACTCTTTCTCCATCTTTGTTCGAAGAATACGAGGGAAGTACTTACTGAAAAACAAGTTCTTGAACTCGTCCCATTCCATGGACTCAATTTCATCTCTTGGCCTCGTATTCTTGATAAGATTCCACCATTGATCAGCTTCACCTTCCAAACGATATACTGCTAAGATGACTTTATCATGTTCAGAACATTGAAGAACTGAAAATATCTTTTCAGTAGTACTAATCCATTGTTCAGCAACTAATGGATCAGTAGACCCACTGAAAGAAGGTGGACGTTGCCTCATGAAGGACTCAATAGAATATTGTTCCCTTCTCTGCTCATTTGAAAGTCCAGAATGATTCATAGCTTGTGTAAGTATAGCAATAAGATTTTGCACTCCATCTCCCATAACATTTGTTTGTTCAGGAGGGAAATCATTGCATTGTCCATTGCATTGATCAACACGGTTCCTTCGGGTTCCAGCCATCGTCTAAAACCCAAAAAGAATAGTGTGAGAGGCAAAAATCATGCTAGGGAAAACAACATAATAAAGAGGGAGTACCTTCAATATCTAACATCTTAGGTTTAATTCTATGATCGTTAGCGTAATTCTATTACTATAACCTATACGTATACTTATCCCTAGGGACATCCCTAGACATACCTTATAAATATCTCTAGGGATCTCACTAAAGTTCTCGCATCCTAGTTTCCAAAGGTTGACTAAACCTTTCCTCTGATACCAACTATAATGACCCGAAGCTTATCTTACATGGACATTACATTACTTTTGCGGAATACTTAGTACATAACAAAAACACACACACAAGGATCGTAATAGTTTAGTGTCTTTGGAAACTCGGAACGTAATCTTCTAAACGTGGTGAAAGATCTTCAATATCTCCCATAATGATCTTCCCCTTTTTTTTACCTAAAACCTTTCTTTATATCCTGGGGAAAGAAAAACAAAAAAGGGTGAGCTCAAATGATCAGTAAGGGTAAACAAAAGAAATATCAATCACATCATATACATAAGAACGTAGCTTTTGGAAATCTTGACCTGCAAAAGAGCTCATAATATCATAACATGGGATAAATCATAGAATTGAAAATGAGATCCCCATAATCATAAAATAAAACTTGAAACTTTGTGGCATGCACACATAATCATGGAAAATCATTTCTTGTTAGTCATGACTCATTGCCAATACTATCTTAGTGGACAAAGTCCCTTTCTGAATCGAGTAACCCTCGTTTCAGTCCTATTTCACTGAACCGGTATAACCTACCATTTCAGCCATGTCTATCTCATGAGATATAAAATATTTACCCAATGCATTGGAGGGAGATATAGGTCCCAGCCATCTTATAATGAATCCTTTCTTATGTGTGACACATAATCATAAAACATACATCATCGCATAACACATGTAACAAAAATGGGATTCTTGAAACATCATGACATCATAAATCAATTCATATAAGATAAAGGAATTCATAAACATAATTCCATCACAACATAGTCAAATCAATGTAAAAATATGGATATAAACAGAACCCTTTATTATCTTAGATGGAAAATAATTTTGATAAAACACTTGAATTGAATTCTTGAGGAAAATATCCTTTCTTCTTCAAAATCAATTTCTTTTCACAAAACATCATGCAATTTTAAAAGAAAGAGATTTTATTGAAAATAGTCATGAAATATTTTAGAGGAAGCTTCATGAAAATAAGGCTTTATAAAACAGTAGAAATCCGTTCGTGCCGTATAAGTTAAGAAAAACATTCTTCGTACTTTTGTCGGAAAAGTCAAAAAGTACCTCGTATGACAAAAGATTCCTTTCATAGATATTACTAAAAACTCACCGAAGGGTAAAAATGGATTTAATCAATTGTAGGTGGATGGAAATAATATTACATATTGATGAAACATGGATGTGGATGATAAAATACACCCCAGTAAATACTCATGAATAAACAATCTCGGATAAAAATGAGATTGTGATATTTCCCTTACCTTAGGTCCGATTTGCTTTGTTCGTGTCCGAAGCTCCTCTTCTTTGGAACGCCTCTTTGAATCCTCCACTTAAGGAACTAAGATTGGTCTTTGGAGAAGACCAGGACCTCTAGGATGTTTCTAGGGAAGTGGAGAAGAGATTTTGGCAGGGGTTGGCCGAGCTTGAGTGCTCAAATTGGTGTGAGGTGGAGGGGGAGGAGGTGTCCTTTTATAGGGGAGGTGAGGGGCACCTTAGGAATATCTCAAAATATTATTTTATATTAAAGTCAAAATCGGTTTATAATGGTTCCAAAGGGTCTTATTTCGAAGCTAAAGTGGGGATGGGTCGAAATACTATCAACCAATAGGATTTAGACAAGTTAAGGGTATTATGTTAACCTTATCAATTAGATTTAACTCTAAGTTAAATAATTTAACTTTTACCGTGTCTTTTTGTTTTCTTTCACTATATGGTTAATAAACTTACTATAACATGCCAAATGAACCCCAAATTGTATATTATTAATACGTATATCCTTATCTAAGTCATTTGGCCGAACCTTAGATTTTTAGGAATAAAATAACAATTAATAATATAATATTTGATTTAAAAACAATTTTGTGTCAATTTTGACACTATTTGATATATGATTTTTGTGAAAGTCATAACAGAATTATATGTTCGAACCAAGTTGATTAAATCAACACTAATATATCATAGTAACCTAGAAAATTAGTGGAATTCATAAAAAGTCTTAAATTACATTTATTTTGGTATTTATATTATCAATTATGTCAATATTTCATTAATAAGATAATTACTGCATCATCTTTGTGTCATAAATAAATTATATTATTTGATGTCTAAAAATTACAAATAAAATACCATCATGTAGGAAATCTTCTTATCTTTCTAATGAATATTTATAGTCGAATTTATCTTATGTATAACCCCATATTAAAAATGATTTACTTATTAAACTTTGATTTTAACTATTTTAACCCTTCTTTAAATAAATTAATAATAAATGTCCAAATCTAATCCAAGTGGGCCTAAATGGTCATATTTTATTCCTAAGTTTTTTTTTGGTCGAATTAAACTTGTCCAATAGAATTAGGACATGTGTTAGGGTAATATTAATATCATATTTACCCTTAGTTACCCTATTTACTATTAACCGTGGTAAAAAAGTAAAAAGTTACTATTCACCAAAAAATTATTTTCATCTCATTGAACCACATTTTAGTCCTTGATATTAACCGTGTCTCTCGGATTTTCGAAATTCCATTCACAGAAGCGGTAAAATTAAGTTTTATGCAAAATTCAGTTTTTAACCTACCACTTAGTAGTTTCACTATTCATCAAAAATTGATGTTTTTCAGAACAATGCCAAAATTTCATCCCAAGCTATATTTCATATTCCGAATTCAAAAATGAAGTCTATTTTACCAAATTCATAACATAAAAGTTGCATTAATTAATTTTATAATTAAATCCTGCTGTTAAAACAAATAGCGTGTTTTTAAGAAACAATATCTATCAAAAGATTGACACTTGTTTATGTCTAGTTTAAATGTGAAATTACATCCAATGACCAACATTGTATTAAATTGTAAAAATATATTCTAAATATACTTTAAAACCACTCAAATTAATGATTTATCACTATTAATTATTTCGATTAAAAAAGTTGTTTTTAATTATAATTTAGTAATTTCCACTATTCATCAGAATATGAAAGTTATCCGAAAAGTACCAAAATTTCACCTTAGGCTAAATTCGATACTCCGAATCCAAAAATGAAGTCCATTTTGAGAGTTAAAATTTCTAAAATTTAAAAAGTTGTTATTACTATTCATAACGGCTAGTTTTAATAATATTTTAATAGCATATCATTGTTTCGTGAAACTCAGGATTACGTACCACACACGCTATCGAGGAAGGTTGTGATTGCGTGTAATGCAAGGCAAGTCAAGGATGCGTGTTGTGCAAGCTCCTTTTGGTGTAGCGTATAAAACAAGACATTAGTAAAATAAAAAGAATATTTTTTTTTCATAAAATCTCGGGCTGTTACATTCTACCCCCCTTAAAATGAATTTCACCCTCGAAATTCATCGGGGTTATAAATGGTTTACTATTTGAAAGTTTCTTTAATAGAAACCCACATCGTAAAAGGGAATACCAAAACTTGGCTTTTAAAAACTAAAGTATGAAATGTAACGATTACCCAAATAAACTAATCACTGGGTTTCCACATAGGTGAAAATATGGATATGGAAGAGAAATCTAACCATCATGTTCTGATGGAGAGTGGTAGTGAACATGGCTATGGAAAAGCCAGTAATCACAAATCCATAGATTTGTGATGATATAAGGTACCATCTGATTCATCAGGTATAAGATCACTAGGACAACATTTTTGTTTTTCAAGATCATTTCCCTAAAGTTGAAAATTTGCTTAAAATAAATACTTACTTTATTTTGGTACAATCTCACTTTTGTTCGTGCCTTGAACAATTTCTACTTCATCTCTTAAATAAATGAAGTTGAATTTGTTATTTGTGAAGTGTTAGCAGATTATGTGATAGAATGATGGGTCATTCCATCTGTCTCAAACAAAAGGTTAGAAAAAGTTATTAAATATACATAAGTCATTCTATAGTGAGATTAATCACATATGGTTCCTAAAATGGACTTATACTTCATATATCATACTGCTTAATATAATAACACTAGTTTCTACTAAACAGGGACTTCCTGTAGGTCAGTGGTAGGCGATAAAGGCCAGTCGCACTTCGGTTGTGGGTTCGATTCCTACAGCCTTGTCCGAAGCGATGGGCTGTCGCCAGTCCTGCAGGTTGTCCTTTTTCTAAAACTACGTTACTATAACATCCCATCAATAATATCGAAAATCTTCTATCCTTAAACAATACTAACTTATGTCCAACATAATCCAGTCTAATCTTTTGGCTTATACATAATACTGCAGTCCACTCTCATAATATAGTGACAACGAGTACCAGAGATTTAATACTGTCGTTGATCCCCACATATCATAAGATATGTCTTGTTGGTCACATTCCAAACATTCAAAGTCCTTAATCGTGTATTCTCTTGAATACCTTAGTGAAAACATGAGTGCAGTTAAAAGTTAACACTTTCCACATACCAAAATCCTCAAAATTCTATATACTCAAACCATGATATCACTTAGTCCTTATATCAATCATGAGATCATGAATACTATTAAACATTTCATTTTCTCGTCTTCATTATGCGCATATCATCTTATTTCCAAAAAAAATATCTCAATCACTTTGAATACCACATCAATAAATATTGCAATACTCAATGATACAACATTATTTTGGAATCCCATTACATAAACACTTAATCATTCCACCACATCGTTGTCATATTCAACATTGCCAATAGTGATCGCATGTGATTTCCCTTTGTCCTTTGCCTTCAGTGGTTGCTCATGTTGATCATCACTAACCCTTGGATTAGGGCAATTATTAGCATAATGCCCCATTTCCTTGCACTTGAAGCATTGAAGTGTTGGCGGTGCGTTCTCTGCAGTGTTTGCTTTATTCACATCATTAGAAACCCTTTTTCCATTACTTCGACACTCAGCTGCTCGATGACCTTCTTTTCCACACTTAAAACATTTTCTAGTCCCTTTAAGACAATCTCCACCATGCTTCTTCCCACACTTTGTGCATACGGAAACATTCATCTTCTTTTCATCATTATTCTCAGATTTCTCCTTGAACTCCATCTTTCGTTTCTTGTCAAAACCATGAGATGGATATGTAACACCAACTTCCATTTCTACCTTGATAGCACAACGCACAATTTCTTCATAGCTACTGAAGTCTCTTATAGCTAATGCCCTTCGAAGACTTGGTTTTAAGCCACTGAAAAATCGATCAACTTTACTTTCAGGTTGGATGATAATTCCAGAAGCATACCTTGCAAGTCTTGTAAAATTTGCTTCATAGGTACCAACAGATTCATCGTCCCTTTGCTTCAGTTCAAGAAACTCTTTCTCCATCTTTGTTCAAAGAATACGAGGGAATTACTTACTGAAAAACAAGTTCTTGAACTCGTCCCATTCCATGGACTCAATTTCATCTCTTGGCCACGCATTCTTGATAAGATTCCACCATTGATCAGCTTCACCTTCCAAACGACATACTGCTAAGATGACTTTATCATGTTCAGAACATTGAAGAACTGAAAATATATTTTTAGTAGTACTAATCCATTTTTCAGCAACTAATGGATCAGTAGACCCACTGAAAGAAGGTGGACGTTGCCTCATGAAGGACTCAATAGAATATTGTTCCCTTCTCTGCTCATTTGGAAGTCCAGAATGATTCATAGCTTGTGTAAGTATAGCAATAAGATTTTGCACTCCATCTCCCATAACATTTGTTTGTTCAGGAGGGCAATCATTGCATTGTCCATTGCATTGATCAACACGGTTCCTTCGGGTTCCAGCCATCGTCTAAAACCCAAAAAGAATAGTGTGAGAGGCAAAAATCATGCTAGGGAAAACAACATAATAAAGGGGGAGTACCTTCAATATCCAACATCTTAGGTTTAATTCTATGATCGTTAGCGTAATTCTATTACTATAACCTATACGCATACTTATCCCTAGGGACATCCCTAGACATACCTTAGAAATATCTCTAGGGATCTCACTAAAGTTCTCGCATCCTAGTTTCCAAAGGTTGACTAAACCTTTCCTCTGATACCAACTATAATGACCCGAAGCTTATCGTACATGGAAATTACATTACTTTTGCGGAATACTTAGTACATAACAAAAACACACACACAAGGATCATAATAGTTTAGTGTCTTTGGAAACTCGGAACGTAATCTTCTAAACGTGGTGAAAGATCTTCAATATCTCCCATAATGATCTTCCCCCTTTTTTTTACCTAAAACCTTTCTTTATATCCTGGGGAAAGAAAAACAAAAAAGGGTGAGCTCAAATGCTCAGTAAGGGTAAACAAAAGAAATATCAATCACATCATATACATAAGAACATAGCTTTTGGAAATCTTGACCTGCAAAAGAGCTCATAATATCATAACATGGGATAAATCATAGAATTGAAAATGAGATCCCCATAATCATAACATAAAACTTGAAACTTTGTGGCATGCACACATAATCATGGAAAATCATTTCTTGTTAGTCATGACTCATTGCCAAGACTATCTTAGTGGACAAAGTCCCTTTCTGAATCGAGTAACCCTCGTTTCAGTCCTGTTTCACTGAACCGGTATAACCTACCATTTCAGCCATGTCTATCTCATGAGATATAAAATCTTTACCCAATGCATTGGAGGGAGATATAGGTCCCACCCATCTTATAATGAATCCTTTCTTATGTGTGCCACATAATCATAAAACATACATCATCGCATAACACATGTAACAAAAATGGGATTCTTGAAACATCATGACATCATAAATCAATTCATATAAGATAAAGGAATTCATAAACATAATTCCATCACAACATAGTCAAATCAATGTAAAAATATGGATATAAACAGAACCCTTTATTATTTTAGATGGAAAATAATTTTGATAAAACACTTGAATTGAATTCTTGAGGAAAATATCCTTTCTTCTTCAAAATCAATTTCTTTTCACAAAACATCATGCAATTTTAAAAGAAAGAGATTTTATTGAAAATAGTCATGAAATATTTTAGAGGAAGCTTCATGAAAATAAGGCTTTATAAAACAGTAGAAATCCGTTCGTGCCGTATAAGTTAAAAAAAACATTCTTCGTACTTTTGTCGAAAAAGTCAAAAAGTACCTTGTATGACAAAAGATTCCTTTCATAGATATTACTAAAAACTCACTGAAGGGTAAAAATGGATTTAAACAATTGTAGGTGGATGGAAATAATATTACATATTGATGAAACATGGATGTGGATGATAAAATACACCCCAGTAAATACTTATGAATAAACAATATCGGATAAAAATGAGATTGTGATATTTCCCTTACCTTAGGTCCGATTTGCTTTGTTCGTGTCCGAAGCTCCTCTTCTTTGGAACGCCTCTTTGAATCCGCCACTTAAGGAACTAAGATTGGTCTTTGGAGAAGACCAGGACCTCTAGGATGTTTCTAGGGAAGTGGAGAAGAGATTTTGGCAGGGGTTGGCCGAGCTTGAGTGCTCAAATTGGTGTGAGGAGGAGGGGGAGGAGGTGTCCTTTTATAGGGGAGGTGAGGGGCACCTTAGGAATATCTCAAAATATTATTTTATATTAAAGTCAAAATCGGTTTATAATGGTTCCAAAGGGTCTTATTTCTAAGATAAAGTGGGGATGGGTCGAAATCCTATCAACCAATAGGATTTAGACAAGTTTAGGGTATTATGTTAACCTTATCAATTAGATTTAACTCTAAGTTAAATAATTTAACTTTTACCGTGTCTTTTTGTTTTCTTTCACTATATGGTTAATAAACTTACTATAACATGCCAAACGAACCCCAAATTGTATATTATTAATACATATATCCTTATCTAAGTCATTTGGCCGAACCTTAGATTTTTAGGAATAAAATAACAATTAATAATATAATATTTGATTTAAAAACTATTTTGTGTCAATTTTGACACTATTTGATATATGATTTTTGTGAAAGTCATAACAGAATTATATGTTCGAACCAAGTTGATTAAATCAACACTAATATATAATAGTAACCTAGAAAATTAGTGGAATTCATAAAAAGTCTTAAATTACATTTATTTTGGTATTTATATTATCAATTATGTCAATATTTCATTAATAAGATAATTACTGCATCATCTTTGTGTCATAAATAAATTATATTATTTGATGTCTAAAATTTCAAATAAAATACCATCATGTAGGAAATCTTTTTAGCTTTCTAATGAATATTTATAGTCGAATTTATCTTATGTATAACCCCATATTAAAAATGATTTACTTATTAAACTTTGATTTTAACTATTTTTACCCTTCTTTAAATAAATTAATAATAAATGTCCAAATCTAATCCAAGTGGGCCTAAATGGTCATATTTTATTCCTAAGTTTGTTTTTGGTTGAATTACACTTGTCCAATAGAATTAGGACATGTGTTAGGGTAATATTAATATCATATTTACCCTTAGTTACCCTATTTACTATTAACCGTGGTAAAAAAGTAAAAAGTTACTATTCACCAAAAAATTATTTTCATCTCATTGAACCACATTTTAGTCCTTGATATTAACCGTGTCTCTCGGATTTTCGAAATTCCATTCACAGAAGCGGTAAAATTAAGTTTTATGCAAAATTTAGTTTTTAACCTACCACTTAGTAGTTTCACTATTCATAAAAAATTGATGTTTTTCAGAACAATGCCAAAATTTCATCCCAAGCTATATTTCATATTACGAATTTAAAAATGAAGTCTATTTTACCAAATTCATAACATAAAATTTGAATTAATTAATTTTATAATTAAATCCCGCTGTTAAAACAAATAGCGTGTTTTTAAGAAACAATATCTATCAAAAGATTGACACTTGTTTATGTCTAGTTTAAATGTGAAATTACATCCAATGACGAACATTGTATTAAATTGTAAAAATATATTCTAAATATACTTTAAAACCACTAAAATTAATGATTTATCACTATTAATTATTTCGATTAAAAAAGTTGTTTTTAATTATAATTTAGTAATTTTCACTATTCATCAGAATATGAAAGTTATCCGAAAAGTACCAAAATTTCACCTTAGGATAAATTCGATACTCCGAATCCAAAAATGAAGTCCATTTTGAGAGTTAAAATTTCTAAAATTCAAAAAGTGGTTATTACTATTCATAACGGCTAGTTTTAATAATATTTTAATAGCATATCATTGTTTCGTGAAACTCAGGATTACGTACCACACACGCTATCGAGGAAGGTTGCGATTGCGTGTAATGCAAGGCAAGTCAAGGATGCGTGTTGTGCAAGCTCCTTTTGGTGTAGCGTATAACACAAGACATTAGTAAAATAAAAAGAATATTTTTTTTTCATAAAATCTCGGGCTGTTACAATACTTTTCTATTTCTATAACCTATTTAATACTTCTATGTTGTACTTGTGTCTCTGGAACAACTTATTATTCAATGGGGAATGTGGAATCTGATCATTTACCAACTCTTGTGTGCCTTAAGGCTTGAATAAATATAAGTTTATCTCTCTCCCACTATATATTTTAGATATGGTCTCCCTAACAAGGAATATGGAATGTATTTTCACTATAACCTTTTTGGTTAAGGGTACATATAGGTAATATACCCTTTCTTCCATAGGGTATCCTATAAAGCTACACTTTGTGCCTTAGAAAGAATGTTTTTTACCCGAAGAGGCCTTAACAAACACTTTTATTCCCCACACAAGTAAATTTGATAACATCATTTTTCTTCCACTCCAAAATTATTATGGAATACCATTTATTGATTTTGTTCTTACTTGGTTTAGTATGTGTTCCACTGTTGGTAATTCATATACCAAAAAGGATAATGGAAGACTCACATGGCTCATCATTGATCTCACTATGTCTAACAAGGTGTGGTTCCTCCTTTCACTTACATAACCAATAAGGTATGTAAGGAAGAGTTAGTTGGTATAGGATCCTAAAATCCCATAATTAATCAATTAAGTATTCATTAAGATATTTCCCCACATTATCTGAGTGGAGTTTCTTAAACTTTATGACCAAGATGATTCTCTACTTCACTATTTATTCCTTGAACCCATCATAAGAATCCAAATTATACCACATTAATTAAATATATTAATATATACTAAAATCAACACTATATTTTATGAAGTGTGAGTACCCACCCCTTATATAAATGGTAAATGTTCCACACACATCAGTGTGAACTAATTCAATAATCTATTTAGCACTTTCACCTTTCCCACTAAATGTGACTTTGGCCATTTTTCTTTAAAAAGATGTGTGACATACACGAAGTGGTTTTAGTTTAAAAGAATCTAAATATCCATCATGATGTAATTTTTTAAAGAGTTTTTCATTTACATGACCCATCCAGCGATGCCAATGTTTGGTGCGATATTATTCATTTTATGTAACATCATTATCGATTTCCATTACATGGTACATGTAATCCAATACGTAAATATTGTTATGTTAATGTTCCTTACCATAAAATATGTTATACTTATATAATAAGAAATATTTACTACCAAATTTTAAAATGAATCTATCTATATATTTTTTGGGTACATAATTAATGTTTTTGGTAACTAAAGGCATATAATAACAACCCTTTAAAACTAAGACCATTCAGGCCAACAACGAGAGGCGGAAGTCCCTGATAGCTACAAAAACAAGTTTATCTCCATTGGTTTCCCTTAGATCTACCTCCCATATGTCAATTTTTCTTAATCAACTTGTTTCCTACATTTGAATTAATATGTGTACACCAAAAGCTGGATTTAATACCCAATTTTTAGAAATAGATAAATTAAACATGGTAACAATCACACTTGAATATTCTTCTTGCTTCTTTAGCTGGGTGTAGTTTTTCTTCCAGTTTCCCTTATTTCCACATGTGAAGGAGACATCATCACATTCCCTTGATTCCCCTTTGATATTCTTCTTCTTGAAATGGTGTGAAGAATATTTGGGCTTAAATATCTTTTATTTCCAGTTCCATTTGTTCACCATAAGGACAAAAGGTTTTTCACAGATCATATCATTATCTACTTAGGGAAAGAGCATAAGAAGATATAGTATATACTTCTCAATGATGTTTATTTTAAAATTCAAAAGAAAACTAGAGAATATTTGAGGGAGTGATGCAAGAAAGATATTGGTGCATAATTCTTCAGGGAGTTTAAATCTTAGAACCTCAAGGTGATCAATGTAGCCAATGAGCATGACTACATGCGACCTAGAAGGGGAACCAAATCCATGCTTACTCTGAGAGGGCACCATGGAAGTCTAAAACGTTCCTTGAATTCTATCTCCTGGTAAACACCATAGAAGTTCTAAACCATGATATACACATCCATGATTTCATGTGAATTTAGGAGTTAACTAAACATATATGGAAGCATCAATCATTTAACACAAACCATGTTGTCCATATGTTTTTACATACTATGGAATTCTCATCACTCCCCTCTTGATAAGTCAGATCATGCATTGATGATTCAAGCACATAAGAGTTTTATTCATGGCATAGAACAACCTAAATGTGTCTAAACCACTCCTAGAAGTTACTTCTAGTGAGGAGATTTTCTTTATCCAATATTGATCATAGGGATAGTGTGTATAATGAGATTTTCAGTTTATTCTATAATTAAAACTGGATATTATTAGTACTTTTCTTAATTACAAATTTTGTGAGAAATAATAAATTAATTGATTTTATTAATTCTCTCATTATTTTATCAAGTCCCAATATCCATCACCATTGAACGTGGAATGTCTATTTGATATGAAATTATACTGTAAATAATCTATATTCCCCTTCTCACAACCCCTACAAGGGTTGGTCATTCTTTTTTGAAGGTATTTAGGTGGGAAAGTTTTTTCTAACTATGAGCTTCCTAGTCTGTGATCTGTTGAGTGGACTCACCAATCCAGAAATACTGACATTGATTTTCTCAAAATTTCCTCCAAATTACCTTATGGATATCATGGGACACATATATTGATGTAAAATGGCGAAGTCTACCCAAGCCCTTTATATGAAAACCCCTTATAAAATTAATTTTCCCAATAGGGGTTGGTCAACCACATAGTTATATTGAATTTTGTTCCAAATCAAGTAATGTTTGGATTAGTCTGACTTAATATTAGATTGAGGGATTTTATTTTATTATGCATAAATTATTATCTTTTTTATCCTTTAAATTTATGATTAATATTTAACTGGATGATTAATTAATTAATTTACCATTATTGGATAAAACATTTACACATAATCACTTTTATTAAAATTCCATCGTTTCATATTAATTCATTTATGTGATCATGGTCTTATATCAATAAATATAATTTTAATGAATTATACAGAAAATAAATGAATATTTAAATTATATGATCACTATATTATCTAATAGTTGATTTAATGAGTGGATATTAAATCAACCTATGACCTATGGAAAATAACACCTTATGTCAGATTTTGCATGAGATATAGAATTCCACAAGTCCACCTATGTATCACCGAGTTGGTACCATTATAGTTTAGACTTGAACTATCTCTACGTACCTTAGGATGCTCCATTAGTAACAAATATTTATTACTAACCATCAGGTGATGGGTACCAAAGTATTGGATAAAGGGAATTACATAAATATCTGTGGACACATAGGTCCTATATTATATTGGAGGGAGGGATGACTCATAGTAAATCTTTTAATTTAAAATTAAATAATTGTAAATCCAAATAAAAAATTTAATTAATTAAATTTCAACACATACATAGGTCTTGGTCAAGCTCATGACCAGTCATACATGCAATGAATACACAAATAATAACTAGCTAGCATTAACTTTTTTATTATTTCTTAATTATTATGACGAACGTGCTTGCATTAATTAAATTATAATTTAATTAATTCCATTCTATCTAAATGAACATGAAAACTTTATTGGATATACCCATCAATTTAAAATTCATGGAAAATAAATGGCTGAACCATTAGTGAAATATTTATTAAAGTAAAATAATTGCGCATTTAAAATTCCTTAAAACCAATATTAAATTTCAAAACACAGAATATTGTTCCAATAAATAAAATAAGGTTTTAATGTTGCATTTTTTTAAATTTAATGTAATAAATTTTTTTCCTTTAATGGGAGACTATATGGTGTGTACATTTTGTTACACTCTAGGTTAACCAATTTCTGTATATACAAGTCTCATGACTTAGGCATCATCATGTAAACTCGGCCAAACTAAAATATAGGTACATGACATATACACATCATGTATTTGATTTCCGTATGCTAGGTTGGACCAGTTAACACACAGTATGCAATAAAACACAGTTTTTTTTAATTTCTCAATGTATCAAAATACAACACACATTGGTATACAATGTGTGCTTCTGCTGCATGTCATGTAACCCATCTATAATGGGAAAAATATTTGGCACTTCTTGATTGAATCTTAGATCATTTTTAATTTGTTCTTAAAAATGTAAATAATGTTAAATTGAAAAAAAAAATGATTAATATGTATATAACTTGTTAATTAAAATTGGAATTAATAAATAATAACACAAAATAAAAATATAACCAAGATTGCGCATAGATCAACAATCAAATAAATAATTACAAATTTAAATGTGACTACTCTAATAAAATTTTTTAGTTATAGGTGGAGCGGAAGAATTGTAGTGGAGGGAGATATATTAAAAAAATTAATAATCATTTCTTGAAACAAAGAGTGGGGATCTTTCATGAAAAATTTATAATTAATTTATTTAATTTTTCATGAAATAATATTTGGGCTTAGGAATATTACTATTTATTGATTTTTGATCATATCAAAAGGTCCATTCAGATTTAGTTCATTGTTTTTACGATGAGACATGGGTAGAGTCCCTCCAGCAATGATTCACACATTCTCCAAAGATCTCTAAGCAATGAAACTCATTCTCTCTATGTTATCCCAGTGAATCGAATGTCTTACATAGTTTTTTCTTGATCACCCATTCTTTAGTCTTGAAATTTTTTTCTCTTTGATCTCTTGTTCTAGAGAGGGAGAGAGGAGGTGTAACCTAGAGAGAATTTTTTGCGCCCAAAAATTATCTATTCCAAAACATTGAATTGGTTTTGGATAAATTACACAATAAAAATAGTCATCTATTTAGAGAGATGGGATTTCAGTTACAAAATTTAATTTCATAAAGTCCATTAAATATAACTATAACCATTAATGAAATCCCATTACACATAATAATAAAAATAATATTATTATTTTTTGATGCACCAACTTATGAAGAATGGATAAATAATATTTACCCGACTCTAAATAATTATTTTATCACCAGACATGGTCATTATCCATTCGATCTCCTCTTACATTTATTGTATTGATGAATAAATATTTTATTCTATTAAATAAATATTTTATTCATATAATACAAAATAAATATTTTTTAAATATTCTATAAAATAAATAAATACATTTTATTCCCAATTTTGTGAATAAATATTTATTTAATTTCTGTGATCAATATAAATTGAAAAAAATTATTCATCTGTTTTAAGAATAATATTTATGCCATTAATTAAATTCAAATATAATTTAATTGAAACTAATAGAAACACTTAGTGTGTGACCCTCTATGATTATTTGTCATTGGAATTAGGTGGGATTTACCAAAGATAAATATGATTATCATGCTACAGGTCAAGGAAACCAAGATAAAAAACATAAATTCACAATGATGACAGCCACAAACGAACACTCAATATGTAATAAAATGTCATCATCCCAATATGTCATCAAGTAGGTTTCATGATAGTGTAATTAACCAATATAGTTGATACATCATTCTTTGACTATATAAAATAAACTCATTATTACACCATGGACATGGAATTTAGGGTGAAGATTCTATCTCAATCAAACAGTAGAGATATCAATATCCCAAAAGATTGAAGGGAAAATTCCTTCCTTGATTTATCCATTAATAATATGTCATTTTTGATGCACCAAACATACCCTACTTCCTACCAACATATGGAATGAGGGTTTTCATAAAAAAATATAATTCCATGAGTCATGAAATGAATTAATGATAATATAAAAGTCTAAGGACCATTACACATGATCGTATATAGGAATATCTGAAAATAAAAAAGCATACGAATTTCCTACCGATGAGTCTATTATCATAATATTCCAGCTTGGAGATTACCAACAATGAACATAGTGAGAAGAAATATCATTTTATTATGAGTACTCACACCTAAAAGTCTATATACTTTGTGTCCCATAATATTATGTTATCCAACCACAAAACTATATTAAGAATTTTTTAATAGAACATCAAGGTTGTCATCATAGTAGGGAATAACTATGACCTTATCAGTGAAAAAAATACTCCAGTACATTATTACATTAAATTAATATAGAAAAATAAACAACATGTAATAAGATATTTATTTTAATATTTGATACATAAAATACTGATGTAATCAATGTACAAATAGTTGGTTCTAGGACACCAACTCCAAAAATCTCCCATATAGACTGAAGCCAACTGCCTACCCCTTTCAGTTCACTAGGCCTCTCAAGACAATCATGGTTCTGCTGATTCAAGGCTTTATTTAAGTGGTTTTCCATGTTTTCTTCCACAGAAATACTAATCACTGCTCCCTCATCTCTCTCAGAAAAATCCCACAAGAGGTGATACTTCTGAAGTATGTGCTTCTTCCGCTTATGTGACTTCAGCTATTTTGTGATAGCCACTACTATAGTATTATAAAATTAGAGTGTGATGGTATGATTAATGATAGATACCACATATATCTATTAGTTTAAATAGAATATCCAAAAAAATTATTTAGCTTCCTCAGAAGCCAAAATATACTCAGACTCTCTTATAGAATCTATGACCACAATCCTCTTTGACATCTTCCAGCTCACAGAACCTCCATTAAAAGTGAATATATATCCTTTTTGTCACTTAATATCATCATGATCAGTTTGTAAACCAATGTATTCATATCCTCTGATGACTAGTTCCTCATCTTATCCATTAACTATGAACATATACTTAGTTCAACTCATATACATAAGGATAGTCTTGACTTCCATCCAATGGAAGTCACCTGGATTAGCTTTATGTCTACATAACACACATAATGCATAGGAAACATCTTTCCTAGTACATAGCATAGAATACACGACTATTTAAATTATTTATGTGTATGGAATCCTTGAAATTATATTTCTTACCTCATGGATTTGAGGACATATTTTCATGGAAATATGAATTCCATGTGATGTTGGAAATAATCCCCTCTTGGATTGTTCCATACTATATCTCTTTAGTATATTATCAATGTATGTACTTTGACATAGGTTGACCAAACTCTTGGGTATATCATGATGGATCTTGATCCCAAGAAAATATGCCACCTCACACAAGTCTTTCAAGGTAAATAATTTATTCATCCATGCATTAATAGACTGCAAGGATGGTATTCCATTTCCAATAAGTAATATCTCATCAACATGTAGTATTAAGAAAACGATTTCATGCCCCCTAAATTATCTTTAGACAAAAGGATCACATTATTTCTTTATAATAGAAAATTATTTTATGGATTCATTAAAATGAATGTTCTATGACCTGGATTCTTTCTTTAATCTATAAATTTATTTTTGTAACTTTCATATCTTATTGGAATCTTTTGGATTCACAAACCCTTCAGGTTGTGTCATGTAGACATATTCTTGAAGGTTCCCATTAAGGAAGGCTGATTGAACATTTGTTTTCCAAATCTCATAGTCATGGTAAGCTTCAATGGCAAGAAGAATTATATTGGTTTTTAGCATTAGGACTAGTTAAAAGGTTATGTCATAGTTAATTCCTTGATGTTTTAAAGCCTTTTTCAACAAGTCAATCCTTATTGTTATTGACATGTCCTTTCATGTCCAATTTCTTCTTGAAAACTCATTTTCAACCAATGGGATTTACATCCACTAGATGATCTACCAAAATCTTGACATGGTTTTGGTTCATCGAATCCATTTTAGAATTTAGGGATTCATTCCACTTCGGAACATATCTTCCACTTAATTATTTCTTGTAGTTTATAGGATCATTATTATCAACTAATAATGATTCACTATACTCATCCATAAGAAATCCATGCCATTTTGGTTCTCTATCCTATTTTGTACTCTTTTTTTGTAACTATGACTCAATAATAATTGTTTTCTTCCACATGATTTTTCAAATCTGATCATGTACCAACTCCTGTTTTCCTTAATACTCGACAAAATCAATGTATATCTCACTGCCACTATCTATTTTGGATATACTCTCCCTCTCAAAGAATATGGGTTGTATTTCCACTATAATAATTTCAGGTGAGGGTTTGTATTGGTAATATCCCTTTGTTTTGTAAGGGTATCCTAAAAAGGAACACTTTATGCCTAATGGTGAATGTTTGATACCTAAAATGGGATTAACAAACACTTCGATTCCCCACACATGTACAGTTGATAAAATTGTTTTTTTTTCACACCAAAATTTGTATAAAATACCCTTTATCAATTTAGTATGTACTCAGTTTAGTATCTCTTCCACTTTTTGTAATGAATATCCCCAAAAGTATAAGGGAAGACTCACATGACTCAGCATTGATCTAAACATGTCAAACAAGGTGTTGTTCCTCTTTTCTCTTACACTATTCCACTTAGGCGTGTAAAGATTATGTTGGAATAGGATCCTGGAATCCTATAAATAAACAATGAAATCTCGATTAAGATATTCGCCACTACGATCGGAGTGAAGTGTCTTAATCTTTCTACTGTGATAGTTCTCAAATTCATTCGTGTATTCCTTGAATTTATCAAAATAATCCAACTTATACCTCATTAAGTAAATATATCCATATCTACAAAAATAATCAGTAAAAGTTATGAAGTAAGAATGAACACCAATATCTTTAATAGGAAATTTTCCATACAAATTAGTATTAACTAATTCAAAAATCTCTTTAGAACTTTAAACTTTCCTACTAAATGGGATTTGGTCATTTTTCCTTGAAAACGTGTGTGACAAACACCAAGTGGTTTTAGTTTGAATGAATCTAAACATGCATCTTGATGTAATTTTTTCAATCGTTTTTCATTTAAATGACCTAGATCATGATGTCAATGTTGGGTGTAGTTTTATTCATCTGACGTAAATTCATTATCAATTTTCATTACTTTGTTCATGTAATTTAACATGTAAAGACTGTTTTGTAAATCGCACTTACCATAAAAAATGATATATTTATAAAATAAGAAACATTTATTTCAAAATTTGAAAATGAATCCATCTGTATCTAGTCTAGATATATAAATAATTTTTTTAGTAACTGGAGGAATATAATAACAACCCTTTAAAACCAAGATCCTTATGGTCGCAATGTTGAGGTGTTAGTCCTAGATATCTACAACAGTAAGTTTATCACTTTCTTATGATCATAAATATACCTCCCCTCAGTCAATTTTTCTTAATATTCTTGGTTCGCTTATTTGAATTCATATGTGAGCACTAAAATCTCGATCTAATACCCAATTTTTAGAAATAGATAAATTGAACTCAATAACAAATTCACCTTAAGATTTCCCTTTCTTTTATTTCTGTGTTTATTTTTTCTTCTAGTGGCCCTCTTTCCCAAATGAGAAACAAACAACATAATTTTTCCTTGATTCCCCTTTGATATTCTTCTTATTGGTAGGGTTCCAATAAGCTTTTCAATTAAATCTCTTTTCATTACCTTTATATTGTTTCACCATAAAAATAGAATGAATTTTTAACCTCATATCATTATCTTCTTGGTGAAGGAGGATACGACGATCCGGTAGGGACTTCTCAATGTTTTTCAGATTATAATTCATAAAATAATAGATAATCTTTGATGGAGTGATGAAAGAATGATACTGGTGCCCATTTCATTGAGGAGTTTAAATACTATAACCTTTTGGAACTCAATATAGCCAATGATCTTGACTATGTGAGGCCCATCAGGAGAAACCCATCCAGGATTACTCTGAAAGAGATCCTTGGAAATCTCAAACTTTTCTTGTCAAGATCTCTCATATTAAACACCACAGAGGTTCTCAATCATTCTATACGCATCTGTGTTTTTGCGAGACTTCATGAGTTCACTAGACAAGGATGTAAGTATCTGACATTGAAAGAAAATATCATCATTCATTTGTGATTTATATACTAGGAAATATCCATGAATCCCCTATTGAGTAGGAATATCATGCATTCCAGATTCTATCACGTAATATTCTCATTCATGGTGTATAACAACCTAAAGGAATCTAAACCACTCCTGGAAGTTACTGGTAGTGAATAGATTGTATTTATCCAATATTGATCATAGGGATAGTTTGGATGATTATATTTTAATTTTATCAAAATATAAAAAGGGTAGATTATTAGTACTTTTATTGATTAAAAATTTTGTGAGAAATAATAAATTAATTTATTTTATTAAATCTCACACTATTTTATCGAGTCTCAATATACCTCACCATTGAACTTGGAATGTCTAGTTTCTAGGAAATTCCAGTGTAAACAATCCATATTCCCCTTATCATAACCCATACAAGGGTTGGTCAAGCTATTTTTAAGCTATTTAGGTAGGAACGTCTTTTCCAACTACGGGCTTGCAGCTCTTTGATCCATTGATTGGACTCCCCAATCATGGAATATGAACTTAGATTTTCTCAACACTTGAATCCAAGTTACACCATGTCTAGAAAGGCATACTCATATTTATATGAAATTATTAAGTCAACATGAAACATTTATAAAGACTCCCCTCATAAAATTAATTTTTTCAATAAGGGTTGGTCAATCACCAAAATCAATTGAGTATTGTTCCTAATCAAGTAACGGATGGATTAGTCTAACATAAAATTATATTGCAGGAATTTTTTTATTATTCTTAAATTTTTATGTTGTTTTATCCTTTACATGTCTTGTAAATATTTAAGTGTATGTTTACTTAATTACTTAACCTTGTTTGGATAAAATATTTATGCATAATCAATTTTATTTAAATTTTGTATTTTTTGTGTTAATTAATTTATGAGATCATGGTCATGAATCAATAAATATATTTTTAATGAATTAGACATAAAATAAATTATTAATTAAATGACCTGATCATGTCCTTATCTAATGGTTGATTTAATGAGAGGACATTAAATCAACCTATTAACTAGGAGAAATAAATCTTTATGCCAAACTTGGAATGAGCTATAGCATTAAACATGTGCACTTATGTATCACCAAGTTGGTGCCATTATGGTTACATCATGAACTATCTCCACAAACAATGGGATACTCCATTAATTAAAAATATTTATTACTCATACATAGGTGAGTTGAACCAAATGACTGGTCCAAGGGAATTACATAAATATCCTTGTACATGAAGGTTCAACATAATAATGGGGGGATGGATAACTCACATGAAATCTTTTAATTTAATATTAAATAATTCAAAAACCATGGAATAAATTTAACTATTCAAATCCCATCATATACATTGGTCTTGGTCGAGATCGTGATCATTCATACATGAAACTAATATGTAAAACATAATTGGATATCATTCATTTCATTATTCCTTCTTTATTATTAAGATGAAAACACTTGTATTAATTAATTAATAAATTAATTAATTCCCTTTTATTTTAATGATAATAAAAACATAATTGGAGACAACCATCAATTTTCAATTCATGGAAAATAAATAGTGGAACCATTAATGTCATATCTGTTACTGTAAATTAATTGAGCATTACAAAACTTTAAAAACAATTATTAAATTGTCAAACACACAATGGTGTTACAATCAATAAAATAAGGTTTTAATGCTGTAATTTTTCTAATATAATGTAATTTATATTTTTTCCATTAAGGGGAGAATATATGGAATTTACATCTAGTTACACATGGTGTACCTTGTTTTCTATATATCCATGTCACACGTTTGGGGCTTCTGAATGTTAACTCGGCCAGTCTACATGGTGTGCACATGCCTGCTACACAACCTGTATCCACTTTTTTGCATGCCGATTTGGACTGGTAAACATGTGGTGTGCAATAAAATCACCATATGATTGAAATTTCTCAACGCAAATTCATTCAATGCACATGGGTATATGAAGTGTGCTTCAACCACATGCAATGTAACCCAGATTTGCTAGAAAAATATTTGGCAATTCTCGGTGGTATCTCGAGTTGTTCCTCATTTGTTCTTAAATATCTATGAAAATAAAACATTGAAAGAACATGATTAGTATGTCAATAAAATGTTAATTAAAATCTGATAAAATAATAAATAACATGAAATGAAAATCTAACCACAATTGTGCATAGATCAATAATCATATAAATAATTATAAATTTAAATGTGATCACTTTGATACCACTTGTTGGTTTCTGGTGTAGCAGAAGCATTGCGGTGGAGGAAGATATATTAAAATTTATTTTAATATTTTTTCCTAGAACCAAGTGAGAGGATATTTTATGTCAAATTTATTTTTAATTTATTTAATATCAGAATAAATATATATATTTGATTAGGAAAATTCTTTATTGATGAATTTTTATCATCCAAAAGGCCCTCCCATATTTATTTTGTTGTGTTTGTGAGTATCCAAGGGTATAATCCCTCTTGTGGTGATCCACACATGCTCTAATGGTCTCTGAGAAATTTCACTCGTTCTTCTGGTGATAGTATGGTAAATTGAATGTCTGGTGATGTTAATTTTGATCGCTCGTTTTTCAGTCTCAAAAACTTCTCTCATGGGTATCTCATTATTGAGATGGAGGGAGTAGGATTAGTCAAGAGGGAATTCATTGTGCACAACAATTCTCTATTTCCAAACATTGATTTGGATTCTCTTGAATTAATCAATAGACATTTACATCTATTTATAGATATGGGATTTTGGATACAAAAATTTAACTGCACAAAAACTCTTAAATTTAATTATAACCATTAAGGAAATCCCATGACAAATAATAATAATAATAATAATTTTTTCAGGTGCCAACTTGTGTGAATTGGATAAATAGAATTTAAAGGATCGTAAAAAATTATTTTATCACCGGACATGGTGTTGATCCATTTGAACTCCACTTGAATTCATTGAACACCTGAATAAATATTTTATTCTCTTAAATAAATATTTTTTTCAAAAACTAGTAAATAAATATACATTAAGTCTTTAGTAAAATAAATAAATATATTTTATTCAGAATCCGGTGAATAAATATTTATTTAATTTATGTTATCAAATTTCATTTAATCAAGACCAATTGAAACACATAATGTGTGGCCCTATAAGATTATTTCTTGTTGGCTTTAGGCAGGCTTATCTAAAGTCCAACATTACTATCAGGAGATTGATCAAGGAACCCAAAAGAAAGAACTTAAAGTCGCAATGATGAAAACCAAATACAAGTGATCACTATATAATATAATCCCTTAATCACAATATCTCATCAATAAGGTTTAATGATAGTGTCATCAACCTATATGCTTGATACATCATTCTTTGACTATCTTAAATAAACTCATCATTACACCATGGGTATGGAATTTAAAGCGACAGTTCTATTTTAATCAAAGGGTTGAGATATCATCTTCCATAAAGATGGAAGGTAAAAATCCTTCCTTGACTTATCCATTAATTACAATTCATTCTAGTTGCACCCAATGATCCCTACTTCCTGCCAATATATGGTGTGATTATTTTAGTCCGAAAATCTAAGTACGCGTGTCATAACATACATTAATGATAATCTTAATTTCTAAGGACCATTAAACATGCTCGTATATAGGAATATCCGATGACACCAAAACATGCAGAATTCCTACTAATAGGTCTCTTCTCATAATCTCCCATCTTAGAGATTACTGAGTGTGAACTTCATGAGAAGAAGTCTCATCTTGTTATGAGTAATACCCCAAAATGGTATATACACTATGTCTATCATCATATTATTTTATCCAAATGTGGAATTATATTATGAATATGGTTATAGTAGTTCAAGGGTCTAATCATAGAGGAAAACTACTATGAACATATAAATGAAAAAATACTATAGGATATTATTACATTAAATTCATCCCTAACAATGAACAATATGTAATAAGATGTTTAATTTAATATTTAATAAATCAAATATTAATATAATTAATGTAAAAATAGTTGGTACTTGAAAACCAAATCTAACACTAAATACCTTCACAATTATCCTCCTCAAAAAACTAAAATTCATCTTCACTCTAAATGACCAATCCTAGAAGGCCTAAGATGAAGTAAAAAGAAAGTTATCCAAAGAAAAGGTATAAGCCTTAACCAAATTCTACCATGTTTATCTAATCATATAACATAATAAAATATATTATATCCATTCCTATACAATGACATAAGTATAGTTACTATAATTAAATTTTATTATATTTATGGAAAAACACTTTTCTATCTCTTTATCATGCTATAGAATATGAAATTGTTGCTCAAGCATACATATGGAATACTGCCTCTTTGAAGTGGTGTGTTTAATTTTTCATCATCACCTCAAAAAAATATTAGTAAAGATGAATTTAATGTATATATATCATTTTTATAAAATAATTATGATTATAAAATGTTAAAATATTGTCTTCCCTCTAACCCTCATATTCATTTGAAAATTATAACATTGATCATACATACGTGTGTACTACAACCTCCATGCAAAAATGTGATTCATTTTTCATTTAATTATTACATGAATGATCGTAAGTATGAATATAATGAATGTAATGAATACATATGATATTTATTAAATAATTATGATTTTTTAAAGCAATGAATTTATCTTCTGAATTTTTTTCATCAATTAAAAAAATGAAAACATTGTGCATGCGTATATGAAGACTAACACCTTCAAGAAAGGTAATATTTAATTTTTCATGAATTTTTTTTAATGATATAAAATTATATTTAATTTAGAAATGATAGTTATAAAAATTTTAAAAATCTGTATATGATAAAACCAAGACCCCTTTGGCCAGGGTCAATAAACCAATGTTGTTTTAATAGAACAACTTCAAAACATATGACATAAACTCAACTAATTTAGTAAGTACATTAAACAAATTAATTATTTAAATAAAATGAATAATAATAATTAATGAATATTAATTTTTTTATTATCTAGATGAATAATATAAATTTTTAATGATTTAGGTAATGTATGAAATGATTCGGGGCTCAAGTTAAAGTATTTTTCTTAAAATCCATATTTAAAAGAAAATCATGTTTTTACTTAAAATATTATTATGAAATATCCATTTTAATCCAAATGTTTAAATATTTTTATTCTCTAAACTCCAATGACCTTTAGAATTAATTTTTTTAATTTTTTTAAATTTTTCAGGTGTCCTTATATGTGTAAATTTTCTCCCTTTTTACCAAAGAGAAAAATAATAATTTCTTAACATCTACCACACAAACTCATTTTCCTACTATCATAATAATTTTTATTATAAATATCCCATAACATGTATTAATATGTTTTCAATTGAAATAAATTTTCTAGTGTTTCTAAATGTTTATTTTGTTAATTTTTTTTTAAAAAAAATATTTATTATTATTTTATGAGATAAATAAAATCAGTTTCTTGTGGGTTGAGATGATTATTTTTTGTATTTAAAAATGAAAATGAAATATTTTATGTGATTTATTCAGGTTAGAGTTATTTTTTTAATTTTTAGTAATGAAGGGTGAGCCAGATTTATAGCTCTCTACTGAAATGGGTAATGATATATTTTCCAAGAGGAGACAAAATGGAATTAACTATGATAGTTATACATTTATAAGGATTATATTTAGGGTGATATAAAGATGATATCTCAGGGTACCTACATGTTTTTCTATTCTAGAAATTTTTTTAGGGAAATTTATTTATTTAATAAGTGAATCAAATGTGCTTTTTATTTAAAGGAATGTTTATGATCTTCTAATGGAGAATGTTTAAAGATCTAGGAAAAGTTTTTTTGTTTTTTAGTAAACCCTCAGGCATCATGATTTGTATGCTATTATTACTAAAAATTTTATTTGGAAAAAAATGGTAAATAATGTTAGTTTCATGAGTGTGTAAATGATTTCATGAGATTAAATTTAATTTTTTATATTGGAAATTTTACATATGGAGTTTCTTGTTTTTCATAAAGGGATTAACAGTTTTCCATTCTTTTTATATCCATTACAAAGTTTTTTTCCCATCCCATTTTTTTATTATTTTTCATAAAAACAAAGGATATATAAAATAAACATAAAGGTAAATTGCAGTATATATTAAATGATGAAAGATTATAATGAATGAAATAGTAATTGAAACATAAGAACCTATTTTTATAGAAAAATATTTTACACTATGTGTAAGTGTCTACTTTGTTCTGTAATGTCTTTCCAAATTCTCAATTATTCTAATACTAAATTATAATAGAAATTAATGGAATTTAAACCCTCATTATTAACCATGTAATTAAGGGTTGTTTATGTTATGGGTTTTCATGGTTGGTATGAACCCAACTTGTGAAAAGTATGTTTTTTAGTGCCTGATTTGGGTGTACGGGTTCGAGGAGTAACATTTTGTTTCAAATTAATGGTTTTGGATAAATTATATGTTATAATGTTATTTTATGAGAAAACTTTAGATGTTTTTATAATGATTTTGGATCATAAGTTATATGACTTCTATATCCTTTATAATTCTATGGATAATTATAGTTTTTTAATTGAATCAAAAGAATTGAATTGAATATTACATGATTAGGGATATATTGGTATTTATATTTCTCATAAAATAGTTTATTATGATTTTATATACGCACAAAAACCATTTTTGGTTTTAGTGAATTTCTACAACCAGTAGAAACGCGGTTGAAATTTCATGTAAAGGTCAATCCAGTAGTTGAATAAATGAGAAAACAAATGAGATAGAATATAGAGTGAAATCACTTGTGGTTTTTCCAAACTATCTAGCTCAGGTTATAATTAATAACATGAAACTGTGTGATCTTCCTAAATCAAAAAATAATATGAAAATTGACATTCATGGATTTTCAAATGATAATGATCATGAAGGTAAAAAAATTCAACTCCCTACATTCAATAATATAGGAAGAAGAACCTAGGGAAATGTATCAAATGAATAAAAATAAGTTTTATATTTGTAAATAATAGGAATAGGGTAATATAATGCTGGGGAAAAATTAATGGATAATTTCACAAAATAGAGGGTACAAAAACTATTCATAATTTATAAAAATGTTTTTTTTATATTTTTTAGTATGGGAATTATAAAAATTGTTACCCTAAGTCGAATACCAATGAAGGGGATTAGAAAGATCATAAGAATAAAGAATTTGTGGTACATTTCTTGAAAATGAAAAAAATAATAAATACATATAATAGGTATGCATTATTTTAATAGTTTTCCTTTTTTTAAAGTAGAAAACATAATTAATTTTATATTGATGAGTCTTCGAAAATGATTTATATTTTTTATTGTAGGAAGGAAGAATTGGTGAATAAGATGAAAACTCATGGTTAATTTATTATAAAGGAAGATGAATTATTGAATTTTATACAAAAAAGCTATTAGAGTTATGATGTATTGGTATTTTATTTAAGTACTGATAATATTTATGAATGATCACTATTAAAATTGTTTTGATACCATTTTGAGAAATTATCTATTTATAGTCAATGATAATTGAGGATATTTTTAGAGACATTTGTTATGTTTTGATAATAATACACGATTTAATTATAAATGATCTTTTTTTATTAATATGATCATTAATGTTGTGGTAATTATGGTTTACTAGGATAAAGTGTTATTACATTTTTGGTGACATAAGTTTTATTATAGAGATAATTATGGAATAAATGTGATGAGGCATTAGGTGGTTAAATTTACTTTGGAATAATTTCAGTATATTTTAATGGAACACTATAAGAATTAATGTAAATGGGAAATATTTTTCTAAAATGGTAATTTATGTTAAAATGGTTGGTATTAATTTGGGAATAAATATCGAGATAAATATTTGATGCATATAAGATTATATTAGGGATTTATGGGGTTTTAGGTTATTTATAAAAAATTATTGTATAATTTGGAGATTATATACCCATGGAGTATAATTTTTTATGGGACTATATTAGTGAGTACAATTGTTTGGGGATAAATGTTATATTGATATTTTAATAATACATTATAAAGTATTTCAGATTTTGGGTTTTGAATTTGGTTTAAAATATTTTCAAGAGTTTAATGGTTTGTTATTTATAGAGTGGTTTATATTGAACTTGTTTTGTTATTTTTTTTGATTTTGAATATTAATGTATTATTTATTCATATTATTTTTATTCATATTGGATACTATGTTTTCTTTTGAAAACAATGTTTTATATATTAATTGATAGAAACATGAGGAATTAGGATTCATTATTTTATAGATATTATGATCCGCTAAATGTTAATTTTCATTATCTAGGACGGAAAAATTCATCATGGTTATTTATCATTAGGAAATTTTAATGAAGTAGTGGTGGATAACTACTCTAAACACAACCATAGAATTAAATAATAAATATGGATTTGAAAGAAATCAAGTAAGTATATATTAGAATTTTCACTATCTTGAGTGTAATAAAATTCTTTAACACAAGAAAGGGTAAGGTAAATATATCACGTATTATGTGAAAAATATTTCTAATATATAAATGTATCTTTTATGAAACTCATTCACATGTATAAATCACATAATGGTAAATAAATGTTTTGAATTTTTTTGGGAAATGATAAGATTCCTAGTATTAATATATACATATTTCCCTTTTCAAAAGATTTTTTTTGATTCTAATTAAAATGAATTTCTTTCCAAAGATTTTTTTATTTCACTCCACATTTTTCATCTTTTACTCTATTTTAAGGTTCCATTGTTGGGGATCCTTTTAAATTAATGGCTTTCAAAGTCTACTTCAACTACATGGAATTTTTTCTAAAAACATTTAAACTCATTTCCATTAGAAATAAGATATAAATTGAGTGGGTGAAATTTCATTACGGGGATAATGAAACTCCCTAAAATATTAGAATTATTACTTTCAGTAAATTTAATGTTGAATTTTGTATGATGTATAAAATAAAAAACTAATTTAAAAAACTAATTTAATAAATTTAATGGTAAATTTCAATATATTATGAATAGTCTTTATTTAAAAAAACAAATTGATACCCAATGGAAATTAATATGATATAAGGTTACAAATTCATAATGTTTAAATGGGTCATTATTCTAATTTTTTTTATATTTTTGTATTTTCCTATAAAACATAAATTGATGAATTTTATATTTATAATTTTCTGAAATTAAATTGATTTTTTATTTTGGAATTTTAAAATAAGATAAATATGACATTTTATGTCTTTTTAATGGTTATTTTTTTTGAATAGTGAAAATACCAGTTTGGAAATACTGTCACTTTTAAAAAATTATCATGATAAAATAATGGATTATAAGTATATAAATGATTTTTAAAATACAAAATATATATTTATGAAGTATTATGATTCATTTAAAAATATAATGTTTTACATATAAATATCTATTTCACATTTTTGAAATCAATGTAATATTTTTATTCAAATAAAAACAATTTTCAGTTCATATATTTTAATAAATTTTTATCAAGGTTAATTTAGGATTTGGATTACTTTTAAATTTTAGACTAATTTTATTTAAAATAATCTTATTTATTCCATTATAGTCAACATTATACTTTTTTTGTGTATAAAATCATTTTTATTCTTAAAAAGGCATTTTTTCTGAAACTGGTATTCATTACATTTTGAACATTTTTATTAAATGTAATTTTTTACCATTTCAGAAATTTAATTATTGATTATATACTCAATACTTAGAATCATTATTTTAAAATTTTTTAATTCTATCAATATAATTTTTTTCTTAATAAATAGTCACCATGGTAAAAAAATTCTGCACGATAAAGGTTGAAAGGATTAATGAGGGGTAAAACTAAGAGATAAAGATTAAAGTATATTTAAAACCTGTATAAATTTGATTAGATTAGTGTATTTTAACATTAAAATATATTATATTCTTATTTTTTCTTTGGGTTCAATTATATTGACAAATACATTTCACATATTTTAAATTTCATTCTATTTACAATGGTGTCACTCCTCATCCCTTATAAAATGGAACCCGCTCTATTAACTTATCCCTAAAAAATGATCCATTTAACTCATAAAAAATCATCCCATCTAGAATCCAAACACTTATACACAAATTTTTTAGGTATTGGTTTCAATAAAATACAAATCCGAGAAGTCATAAGGTTTAAGACAAAGGAAGATACCCATGGAGTTGGTATAAGTCTTAACTATATTCTTTTATTTTTATTTATTATTATACATAATTAAAATATCTTTTAAACATAGTGATATAATTACATAATAATATTTAATATACTTAAATTTTATTATGTGGATGGAAAAACACCTTTTCCACTCCTTTCTATCAAATGGAAAATGAAAACACAAGTCATGCGTATGAGAATAATACCCTATCCTGGAAGAGATGTGTTTCGTTTTTCATCACCACCACAAAAGTTTCTTTTAATATATATTTAATGTTATTATATGATTTTTTATACTAAAAATGATTATTTAAATATAAATTCTTATCTACCTTCTTACCTTCATATCCATTGAAAAATGATAACATTGGTTGTGCCTAAGTGTTGATTATCACCTCCATGATGTGATATGATCCGTTTTCATTTCCATAAAAAACGATTTGTAATTAAAATTAACTTAATGAATAAGAATGATATTTATTATATAACTATTAATATTTAATGGTAAACCTTTATCTTATTTATTTTATTTTCAGACATTATTAAAATAAAAAGTCCCTCATGGGTACGTGTGAACTACCGTCTCTATGAAGTAATGTATTTAATTTTTCATGACCAACAAACATGGATGGTTATAAAAGTGAATTTCATGTATAAAATGGTAATTATAAATTTTTTAAGATTATGGAGATGTTGGGACCGTGAATCCTGTGTCCACATTCAACACACCAAAGATGTTTGGGAATAACAACCTCAAAATGACAGATATAAACTTAAATGATTTCAGAAATAAATAAAACATCTTAATAAATTAAATAAAATGAATAGTAAAAATTAAATGAACTTGAAATGTGTTTTTAAGAAAGTAAAGTGTTAATATAATTTTATTTTTTAGGATTTGTTGAATATATGAAATGATTTGGGACTCGAGGTAAGGGAATTTTCCTTAAAACATTATTTAATATGACTTGAAGTTTTACTTTAAACTATTTTTCCTTAATTTCAATCATTTTTAAAAAAATAAATAATTTTATTCTTTGTACTCTGATTATTGTTTAAATTCAACTATCCTATTATTTTTTCCATTTTTTAAAAAAGGATTATTTTTAATATTTTCCATACGATTAACTTCTTACACTTTTCACCAATGTGAAATAATTTTTTTTAATTTTACCACATACAAAATATCTCACCATCATAAATATTTTTCATTATTAATATTATAATAATAATTTTCCAAGTTTTTAAAACTAAATACTACTATTTTTTTTGTAAATTTTTAGTCCTTAAATTTTTTCAAATGAAAAGGATATTTTTTCTAATTTTATGATATAACTGATATTGGTTTTGTTTATCTGATGGAAGAAAACAATTTTATAGGTTTTAATGGGTAAATGAAATATTTCATGTGTTTTATTCATGTTATGGTTCTTTAAAATTGTTTATTATGGTGTATATTCTCGAGATATATCTCTCTAATACATTCTGTAATGATATGTTCTTCAATAATAGATATAATAGAATTAATCATGATGATTATTCCTTTAAAAGTGTGATTGCAATAGTGCTATTATGATAATATCCCAAAGTACATACATTTTTTTAAATGATTTAAAATTGGGTATTAAGAAAATATTTTCACATCACAATGTAATAAAATGAGCTTATGATTTGAAGAAATGTTTTTGATATTCTAATGGTGAAAGGATTGTTTTCAATGAATTACATTCATGTATTTTCAATAAATCCTCAGGAATTTGGATTTTGAATTAATTATTGCAGAAAATTTATTTATTAAAATATTTGGGCAGTAATTATTTCTCACAGGTGAGAAAAATATTTTTTAAGCACAAATATTTTATGATAAATAAAAAAATTTTCCTATGAATTTCCATATTAAAAAAATGGAATAATAATCATTATTCATTTTATAATTCCCTTACATAACATTGTTTTCATTATATCATGTTTTCAATTATTTTTCACATTTCATTAGTATGTATAGGAACTATAGAAAGAGTATTGGTAAAACGTATTGAATTAAGAAAAATTTTCATGACTGAAATAGAAATGAAAATATAAGAACCTATGTTTTGGTAAAAATGATAACTACATGAAGGTTTCATAATTTATACATAATATTTTTCATAATTATCTAAATCTAAACCTGAAATATCCTAGAAATGAAATGAATTGTAACCCATGTCCTAAAAAAAGTAATTATGGGTTTTTATATTATGTGTTGTCAAATTCTGTATCAATCCATTATATAAAGAGTAAGTTTTTTTCACCAAATCAGGGTTTATGGGTCCAGGGAATTATTTTTACTACTAATTAAGTTCCACTCAATAATTCCCCTCCCAATTGTTTTCTCCTATAAATCAAATTAATTATGATCTTTATTTATCTTCACACTTAGTTTTTTATTAGCCTCTGAAATGTCTCTTAAGGAAAATTCTGGCGGTGATCTCCCTTAGATTAAATCAATGTAATCAATTCCTTTATCTCTAACCTGAATATTTAAAGTATATCTAGTAATAAATTTATCAAAAAAAAAATAAACATATTGTCCACTAATGTTTTCTACACTCTCATCAGATCCTTCGAATAATTACAACAATTTTTTTTATAATTCCCTATATATTGTAAAAAATTCATTTCAAGGGTTATAATCAGTCTCTTAAAAGATTATTTCATTATAATTAATTTTCATGATATTGATGAATATTATAAATTATTGAATAGGGACTCATGGAATAATGAAGGTATAAACATGGTTATTTTTAAAATATTCACCGATTATTCTTGAGGGGTGTAAATACCGTGTTTTTTTATCTTGGATGGATTTATTGACATACATATTTATTTTTGGGACATGAAAATATCTCTAAAATGGTGAATACTTTGGAAAATTCTATCATGTTAGAATTTTATAATTTCAACCCTTCATGTCGTTTAGTTTCTCATGTGTATATCAGGCTTAATATGTTATGAAACATTCCTTTCGTAGTATGTATCATCATCATATCTAGGAGGTTATATAAAACAATTAACGATAAAGATATAATCTATTATTATGTATTATGAAATTGATAAGGACATTTTGATTCAACTTGTATCAAATTTTTGTTGTTATAAAATCTGAATAATAGATCTTCTATAATACTATTAGAGAGAGGTTTAGTTTATAAACCACTGATTAAATCTCATTAGAATTTTAAATATTGGAAAACAACCTCCTAACTAATTGAAAACATTGCATTGGTGGTTGAAAATGAGCAATTATAATTGGTAAACCTTGAACCATTTAAGGAATAACCTATTTCACATGCCTCTTTTGGGAATGAAAATAAAAAATTAGATAATTTTATACAAGGATTGGGTAAGGATATGGGTGGAAAGGTTCACCATAAGACACCCTAGACCCGCACTTCTGAGTTTGGTGATATTTGTTTGTAAATTGGATTTGATAGTATTTGAGATGACTCAGTAAAAGAATACTTATATTTCTAGAATATATTCATTACATCTCTTAAGTGATTATACAATCCAAAACCCAGATGTATATTATATTTGGATGTCAGCTACATAAATATCATATTATGAAAATTTCTCTAGAACTTAACTATAAAATACCCCCATGCGGACATCTTCGAGGCTATACTCATCTTGGTAACCTTATGGAAAGGAAAACATAAGAAAGGGGTGGGATCAAATACTTAATAAGGAAAAAATGTATCAATGAGACATAATGAGTCAGAGCATAAGCATTTGTGTAATCATAAACATGGTAGAAATATATGATAAAAAATAAATATCAAATAGTGATTTTTGTCTACAAGGAATAATAAAAGTACGTTTAATATCAAGTGTTCAAACATATACCACCGAATAAGAGTGAAGAAACATGGTACAATAAACATGATCCATGTAACATCACATAGTAAAATAGAAATGTGGAAAAAATAAGAATAGGGAATCATAACATATTACGTCAGGAATTAACATCTATACCTCTAAATACATAGTAAGTCATGAATTCATGTCGCTATTTACCATAACATAGCAGTTCGGGAATTCATGTCCATGTCCTTCATAAAATAGTAGGATAGAAATCCCTATCTCTGATAATAAACTGGGTTAGGAGTTCATGTCAATATCTCTCGTAACATAGTGGGTCAAAAATTCACATCCATGTCTCCCATAACATCATATATGAAGAATTAACCCCCATTTATCATATTACATAGTGGTTTAGGAATTAATTCCCCTACCTCCCATGATGCAATGAGTCCGGAATTCATGTCCTTATATACTATAACATAGTGGATCTGGAGTTCATGTCTCTCATTCCCATTACATGGTGTATTATAAATTAATATTTATTACACCCATAAGATTGTAGATAAAAAATTCATTACAATGTCTACCATAACACAGTGGAAAAGGAATTTATATCCTTGTCTCGTATAATGTAGTGGTTTAAGAATTAACATCTCCATCTCCAATAAAATGTCGGGTTATGAAATCATGTCCCTGTATCCATTAAAATCATGGGTTGTGAATTCATGTCCCTATATCCCATTACATATTGGGTTTAAAATATATATCCATATATCCCCTTTTATAGTTGGATTGGAATTCACATCTCTATCTCCCAAAACATAGTGGTTTAGTAAATCACTACCCATTCTCCCATAATATAGTGGGTCATTTATAAAAGTCTATATCTCCCAAAACATAGTGGGTAAATAATTCATTTCTTCTTATCTGATAATAATGTGGTCTAGGAATTCATATCCTTGTATCCCATTGCATTACTGGTTATGAATTTTATCTTTATCTCTCCTAACATAGAGGCTTATAAATTTAAACGCCTCTCTCCCATAACATGGTGCATATATAATTCACTTCCATATATTCCAAAACTATTTAATGATATATAAAACACTGAAAAATTAATTATAGGGATATATATATATATATATATATATATGGAAATCCCATCACAAAATTGATAAATTAGACATTTGTGTATGATATAACATAAAAAATATTATATTTTAAACTCCATAAAATTAACCCAGGGAAAAGAGATAGTAATTAAGAAATTTTACATAGAACATTTCATATTTCATATAGAGATATATATTTTAATGGTATCCTTAGAGATTATTACCATAAGAAACATTAAAGGATGTTGGAATAGATGAAAAAAAATTTATAGGAGCTTCTAAATCAATATAATGAAAACAAATTTAATATTAATTACATTTTTATATGATTTGACAAAAAAATTATAAAACAAAGGAAATAGAAATTTCTTTTGAAACCCATGAAAAATTGGAGATGAATACACATAATTAAAACCAACCAACAGAGAAAATAAATCTGTATGGAAATGTTAAAAAGATATTTTTTCACATTTTTTAATGAAAATCAATGTTAATAAAACATTAATTCAGAGGTCACTTTTAAAAAAATTCAAGAAGTTGAAAACAAGGATTTTTAAAACATTATTTAAAACATAGATCTCAAATAGTGAAACTATAAAATTATATAGAGGTAAATAATATAAAAAATTAATTGGAAGATAAAATATATGAACATGAATGGAAAATCCATTTTAAAAATTTGAAATACCTTTATTTAAACCCACATAATGAAAAGGAAAATAAAACACTATTTTGAAAATTTGTTAAATATAAATAATAAGGTAACATTAGTAAATATATATTTGGGTTTTGAAATAATATGGAATGAATTTCTGGATGGAACAAATGTTCATATGGGAAATAAATAATACTCAAAGTGGATAACGATTATTCAAAACAAAATTTCATTTTTTGGAAGAATGAATCCTTATAATGAAGAATAATTGAGATAACAACCCTTTGAAATCGATATCATGAGAAGGAAGTTTAAATACATAAAAACATGATATAAAGAACAATATTGTTTAATAACAGGGTATAATTTACCTAACTTTTAATAATAACATTAAAAATAAGGATCAATACCCAAGGAATGGAAATTGATTTAACAAAAATTCATATGACATCAGTAACCTTTGAATAAAAATACATTGAATGAAATAACATGAAATAGATATGTAAATACATTAAATTTCACAATCAGAATGATTAATGGAATTAATTTGTAATTATATATACCACACAAAATAAATGAAGTAGTGATAATGGAATAGGTCTAAAATAAGGAAAATTGAGAAGATAAAACCCTTACCGTAGATTTCTTCTTAGTAGGACATGATCTATCCTCAATGAGGGTTTGAGTATTCTCATAAATAAATCATATAAATAGTGGATATGGGGTTTCTTCTTGGAATAATGTTCAAAAAAAATGTGGAGGAGTAATCTAGGATATGTAAAATGGGAGGGGGTGTTTTATAATTTTTTTTGGAGTTAGTAGTTTGAAGAGGGTGTTTGTGAGATTCTTTTGTAGGTGAAAAAGAGGGGCCTTTACTTGTAATTGAATTGAATATCAGGTGTAATAATGGAATCTCATTAGTTCTAGGTGAGTAAATATTGTCAAAACATGTAAATATGACTTTAAAACCTAAAATATTCTTATATTAGATTTTATTTTCAAGTTAATTTAGAAAATTTTGATCGATTTTATGTTACCCATTTTTACCCTTATTAACCATAATTAAAAATAACAATGGTAATTATTATCATTTTAACAAAACTATAAGATGACCCCTCTTACCTAAATTATAAATGATGAATCTTAATTTTTACTTCATTTAATCAAATTCAATTTATAAATATAATAAAATTAACTTTTAAACTAAAACATAAGATATAGAAAAAACTATCATGAAAAAAATTTTCCTTATAGATTAAGTTTTATTATTATTTCATACCAACTAAAAAATAATGAATCATAATTTTCATTTTATATGTTCAATTTTTTTAATAATTTTAAAGATATCATTTTAATTTATTTTGATAAACATTAGACAACCCTTGTAAAATAAATTCGTTGAAAATTTCTGTTTTAATTTTACCTTGGTAATTATCTTCAACCTCGGTAACTTATTTTTATTCCTAAAAAATTAAACTTATTTCCTAGTTTTAATATATTGATTCAAAATAAGAAAAATATTTAATTACATTCAATTTATAGAGGAAATGAAAACTAATTTTAATATAACTCTTCATGAATTTTTTGTAGGAAAATGTATAATTTTAGGGCCAAAATGAATTTCTTCTTCTTAATTCCCCAGTAATTACTATTAGATTAATGACAATTTATTTCCATGTGAATAATATCAATGTGTTTCATTAAAATCATTCTTTATTAGTCATTAAAAAATTAATCAAAACCATTAGAAAAAAATTCTATGAATACTATCAGTTTTATATTAAATAGTATTAACCAAATACCATTAAAATTAATTATTTATATTTTTAAAATATAATTGTACTAATATAATGATATTAAAAAAAATTCAATAAATAAATCGTATAAAAAAATCAACTCCTAAAAATAAAAATAAAAACTAAAATAAATATTATCTTTTTGTTTCACTATTCTATTCTCATGATGTATTAATAACTATCTTAGATTGTAATATTTTATATCAATAAAATTTATTATGGTTTGTTTAAGATTCGTGTTGTGTGTGAAATAATATATTCAACCCAGAATTTATTTAATGGTAAATTGTATATTCAAATATTGTGGTGTAAAATTCTCCCCCTAAATAAATTTCATCCACACAATTTTAATTATCACTTTCTAATGAAAATAACTATGTTTATGACATATGATATAATTTAAAATCACTATCAAGGGTAAGACTATAAAACTCATATGTTCCTTTAAAATAAGAATATATTGCGATTCTCAACCATTTTTTTTACAAATATTCCTTCTTAGCTATCTATAAGTCTTATGAGTTTCTAGAGACATACCTTTCACCAAATTATTTTCATTATCATGTTTCCCATAAAATAATAAAATCAAAAGATTATGGTAATATGAAAAATGTTTAGAGTAAATGTTTGCATGAATATGAAAAACCAATACTAAAATGCCTTCTCCATTAATACCTTCACAACAACATAGGATACGTTTGGTTAAAATATGATATAATTTGATTAACCAATAACTCCTTCAGTATAACCTAGGTTGTCCATGGTCATTTCCAATTATGTTCCTTAACCTAAGTAGTTATATATATATATATTACATCATTAAATTTAATTCATTATTAATGGTTCATAAATAGTATATGAGTAACCAATGTATATACCCATTACTTTCAAAAAATGTGTGAAGCTAGACCCACTTATTAAGCATCGAGTGAAAATTAAATTAACACTCAATCAGTATTTTCAGGGTTATTACAGCTTAGTGAATATTTACTAAATATTTTATCCACTTGTTTATATCAAGACAGAGAGTTCATTTCTAAAAGTCCATACAATATATATATTACTAATATTTTAGGATTATTTCCTATATTTATTCTTATCTATAAAGATTTTCACTGATTATTTCTAGTCCAAATCCTTAAAATTTACTAAACTAATACCCAAAATATATTAACCCCACCCCAATATAATCTGAGATTCCCCATGTAACATCCTAGATAATCATGGAACATTTTGTTTTTATGTTACGATGTATCATTTCATTTTTTTACATTGGAGGTTTTCATTATGGGTGAATTGGATGTAAAGATTTATCTTAGAGGTTATAGGTATTTATGGCATGTTTGGATGGTGAAACAAGGCCACCAGCTAGCTAGTGGGGTACACCAGATAGTTGGAGGTGTTAGTAGTTTGAATTGTTGTTTTGTACATCACATCAACCAGTGATAGAAATATATGATCTATCCAGTAGCCAAGGTTTAATTTATTTATTCTACCAAGTCACATGGGGCCAATGAGAGATAGACAATGGTCAATAAGTGGTTCTACTGAACATCTTATGGCACCCAGATGGATCTTTCATCAATGAAATTTTTTCATTTAACTATAAACTGATTATTAGAATAACACTCACCCTAATCCAATACTAATATGAGTAGAACCTCCTAAAGATATCTCTCTTGGTGTTCTAAGAGTCCTCTTATTCACCACTTGGTTACTTGAAGTCTTGAAAAATTCATTAAACATTAATGAGGTAATATTTATATATTATAAACCTATTTGCTATTATTATCTCAAATTGATCATCGATCCAAATAATTTTATAAAAATATATGAATCTAAACCAAAATATAAATTAGGATTCATGATTTATTGAATATTTGGGAATAACATTTAAAATTAGTGATCTCTCATTGATTGATCCTAGGGATTCCATTGGAAATTACTTTATTTTGGTAAGTTGATATGGATTTCACCTCTTAGCATGATCTCTTCCTTGAATCACAATTATAGAGACCCTATTATGATGGATTGGGTCTTATTCCAGTGATCATTAAGGCATAAATGTGACCTCGTTATATCCCTAGGTAGTTCAGGTAATTTTTCATATATTCATTTTATGTTGGATATTGTTAACATCTTTGGGGATTGTGTGGAGTTTTTTTGAAATAGTTGTATTATGTGTATGTTCCTAGTGTAGAGACCCCAAGATTTTAGTTATGTGGTATATTCCTGTATGAATCCCACCATATATTAGGTATGCATTTATTTAATCTTGGTTTGTATTTTGGTTCATTATTAATGTGTTTTGGGAAAAGTATTTAAAAATATGATTTTTTAGATGGATGTATGTGTGCATGGTTTAATCATGGTTAGTCATAACTGTGTGGTAACCATGAAGATTTTATCTATACATTTGAAGTGTTTTTTTATGGTTTGAGAATGGTTACTCAAACTGTGTGGCTCACCCAGGAAACCATGTGGACAATGGGTGATTTTCCAAGGGGTGTCACATGGTTAGAGAAACTCATGTTACCCATATCCAAGAAAACATGAAACTCATTTTTAAAAGGGATTTTGGCCACACATGGCTAGACAAACCATGTGACTTAATCATGCACGTCCCTCGGAGCCTTTAAAAACATTTAAACTAAACTTCTTACCTTAATCATTTTTAAGTATAATCACCCCTTAAACATCTTTGGGATTAACCAAAACAAACACTATAACTCTATAGGATTGTTACTTGAGATTTTTAGATGAATTAAGTCATTCCTAATGGATAAATTTGATTTATGTTTCATGCTTGATGTATTTTTTAATTTTAATTATAGATCCTCTAAAGATCTCTTCTCCTATTGTCTTGTTGGAATACAATTGGGAATCAGATGCAAGATCTAATGTTTTTATGGTGGATTGATGTTGTTTCTTGTGGATCTAGGATCATGAGGACCTGATACACTCTTTTAATACCTATTAATTTGAAGGTGATTAGTTATAAATATGTTCTAAAGGTAGTAGTACCTATATAAAGGGATAATATATTAATTGATTTAGGTTATTTTAAATTTATTAGTTTTATTTAAGGAAATCAATTTAATTGTGATTATTATTGATTTTTTGGAAGATAATAATTTTTAATATGTTTTACTATAAAATTAGTTTTTCATATAACAAGTGTTTGATGAGATGTGTAAATGGTGGTTTTTAAAAAATGGATTTTCAAGAATTAAAGTGTCTATGATTTGTTTTCAAAATGATTTATAAATTTTGAGTATGGTTTTTAAATGGATTTTGGAAAAATTAGAATATCAATTAGCCTTGGGTGTGTTATTAAATATACTTTCCACTTTAGTGTTTGTAATTATAATAGAGTTTATCCTTTCAATTAAGTGTCTATAATTCCACTTGAGGTTATACTAGTTGGATCCACCTTAATCCTAGATTGGGGATTTACTTTATCTCTAGAATATATTCTCGTAGGTTAGTATAATAACCCAAACTTTATAAATGAGAATTTTTTTCCTAACTAAATGTGTGTTATATTATTTTATATGTTTTATACTCATATAGAACATAGATAAACCCAAATTTTTTTATTTGATTAATGAAATTCGATGCATTATCAATTGACTAAACTAATTAAAAATCCAAATATTCAAGGAGGAAAACAAATGTAAAATAGAAAAAATATAATGGGAAATTTTGGATCACCCGATCAGCTAGAATCATCCCTCCCATGGAAAACACATTGTAAATTTTAAAAAATATTAGTAAAACAATATAGATTTTAGATAATAAAAATATAGAACCTTAAGACAAATTATGATGTGTAATTGAATAAAATAATATAGAGGTATTTATAGAAGGTAATATGACCACTAGAATGGTAACCTAATCATTGATAATAGTAACTTGACCATTGTAATAGTAACCTAACTATTTGTAATAGTATCCTAACTTTCGATATAGTAATTTGAATTAAAAATAATAAAATATAATTTAAATAATATTTATAATGATTATTTTAAGAAAATAAAAAAAATTATTATATAAAAAATATATCAAGACTAAAAACATAATGAAATTATAAAGACATTTTTAATAGACTATATTTTAATTATTTCAAAAAAAATGTTCATATTGAAAATTCATATTAAATATATTATGTAATTATTTTGATAAAATGAATACCGTTTTTCAAATTAATGTTTCAATTTTTTTGAAATGTTATTTTTGGGTAATTTTATGAAATACTCTAATCTTTCTGTGAATAGTTAAAATACTCTTTTTGAATACCACATGTTTTATAACATAACGATGAAGAAATAATGTATTAATAAATGATTAAATGGTTATTTAATCCTAGAATAAATTTTATAAGAAAAAAATCCATTAAAAAATATGAAACTTAATTTCCAAACCTAAAAAATTATTTTCCAAATCCTAAAGTTAAAATTTTTCCCTTCAAATAACAATATTTTCAATTTTTGCACTTTCCTTTTGAATAAACTATGTAATTAAAATTATAATAAATTATTTAAATTCCTAAAAACATATTATTTTATTCAAATAAAATTTATATTTTCAAAAAAATCACTATTACAATATTTACCATTGATATAGAATTTTATTAAATATTTTATACTAAAAATATACCCTCCTCAATTATATGTAACCCCTCTCCCTATGAATGGAAAACCACTCCTCCCTCACTTATGAAAGAAAATATCTTCCCCAAATACTCTCTTAAAATCCCTTTATATTTTTTTCTCCATTTCTAATGTAATAAAACTCCAAATTTCAATATGTTATGGTTCTTATAAAAACAATAACTTCATGAAAGAAGTAACATCCTTTCATCCTTTTATTTCATTTTATTTTCCTAATTTTAAACCATACTTCTATTTTCTAATTCAACCATTATAAAAACAATTATACAGTATCTTAGAAATGTCTTATTAATGTTAACATGCAATACAAATGTTATTTTTTACATAATATTATTTTATACATCTCACGCCTCCACTTCAGACAGAGTCTTATTAACTGTTGATTAACCACCAATGAGGACGTTTGAAATTATTTTATTATAACCAATATTATTTATGGATATAAAAAATTATGTATTATTTATATTTATATTTATATTTATTTATTTTGAGATTATGGAATTTTTTTCACTTATTTATAAATGACCATGAAAAAAATAGTGAAATCAACAAAAAAATAAAATTTTAAAGAAAATTCCACATCAAAACATTTCACCATTAACAAAGGAAATTAAGAAACAAATAATAATGATTATAATTAAAAAATGGTAAAAAAATGAACAAAATTCACTTCTAGTTCCATTTTGTAATGAACGGATGTTTATTATTCAAGATATGTAAAAGTGACCAAATTAAGCAGGGTTTAAGGTAAGGTAATTCGCTTCTTCCTCCATCCATTCAAGTACCACTTTTTTGGTATGTTTTATAATTATTTAATTACCTTAATTTGATATCCTTTTTATTAGTCCAGTACATACAACATGTGTTTTATTAATGGGATACCTTTGCTCCCCCCCACTATTCTATTTCCTTACTCCACATTTAATACCATTTCTCTGTTGAATTCATTTATCAAATTGCTATATTTTGTATGAAATATTTTTATATTGTGAATACCCAAACCAATTACTTATTCATTTTTACTCATATAAGTGTAATTAAAATTTATTGATTTAGGTATTTCCAGGTATTAAATATATATTCTTTTTTCATGGGTTAAGAATGATGTAATGTTCATGTCCTTAAGATATTATGTATGCAATGTTTTTATATGAATCATTTTATTTTTTTCATGGGTTATCAATTAAATGAGCTCAAATGAATTAAGAAATTTTAAAGGCATTTCATTATTTTCTCCAATCCATTTGATAATTAATTAATCTCTAGAGATGACATGTATTATGATACCTCGGTGAATAACCATGATAATTATGATTCATGAATATGTGGTGATAAACCCTAGTGATATGTTTATCATTATCTAGTCTTTATGTTATAGTGAAATTTCCATGTTTTTTTATGATTATCCACATGTTTATATGATTGTGATTTATTATTATACCTCATGTTCTTATTGATTATCTTCATGATCACATGTAAAAAATTTCATCTATTTATTCCCATTCAAGGCTTTTAGATCACACCTATCTTTTGATGTATGCCCATGGGATATGAGATTCAACAAAAGTAACATATGATGAACCTATTAATAAGAAATTCAAGTGGATTAGAATAACAATAATGCATTTTCATGTGTTACGTTTCTTAATTTACATGAAACAAAACAAAAAAATATCCTCCATGTTGTTAAATTTGGTACAATTTAATGTAAGTTTTATGAATTAAAAACACAAGATTTCATAGTTGGTTTTAGAGATAGAATTTGTTATTTTGGAAAATATCCATAGGGATAAGTCTGAATATTTAGAAATATCATGGAATTTTGGTGAAGCACTAAGATAGTGGTTTCTAATAATTTGAGTCCCTTTATTGATAATAAAAGTTGATGTGTCCCAAGAATAGTTTTACCTAGTGAGGATAACCCTAAAAAGTGTGTATTTAAATTTAACTCGATAATTACCTAGTACATGAAAATGGTCCTTACTTCACACCTAGTTTGACATTCCTGCGGGATATATCTGTATAATCTACTTCTTTTCAAGAACTATTATGATGGATATATATAAATTTTATTATATATTAAAGGATATTAAAATATTAAACTCTTTAATCATTTTGTTTTAGGTTTTAAAATAACTTTTTATTTACAAGATTCTGAAAATCGACACGTTTCTTTTCTTTTTTTTAAAAAAATGGTGGGAAATAATAGGAACTCTTTAAATGATGAGTCCAATAGATGATTCAATGATGAAATTTCTATCATTATAAAGGCTCTAATGGAAAAATTCATGAGTATGATGAATTAACGATATCAGCTAATGAATAATAACACGAATCTTGTTGAACAGTTAGATGTACCTGGAAAGAAACCACTTGTTGTTTTGTCCTACATGTGTCAATGAACACATTCATTTAATGGATCTATTTTCCAATAATTTATGAATAATGTATTTACTCTAATGGAAATATATTTTTTTATACTCAATTTTTCAGATTTAGATAAATTCACCTTGGTAGTTTTCCAATTAGAAGGAGATGTTGATCAGTGGTGGACATTGATTAAGAACAAAAATTCAAGAGAGGAGATTAATGCTACAGAGTGAGAATATTTTCGAAGAATATTTTTGAATAAATACTTTAAACATATTATGAGAACAAAAATAGGGAAATAATTTTTTGATTTTAAGGATCATTGAAATAAATCAGTGGGAATATACAAAATAAAATTTATAATAATATCATGATATAACTCCAACTCTATTATGGATCTTAAGGGAAAGGATTATATATTAATTGGCGGAAAAAGACCCCATATATAATGGAATATTTAAAATCAAGACTATAAATGCTTTGAGGATATACTGTGGAGTGATTTAGAGGTTTAAATATATTTTGGAGAGAATAAGTGGTCACATAGGCTGAATGAAAAGAATATAGTATTAGATCCAACCTCAGGGAATATTTTTTATTATGGAAGGGGGAAAATAAAATAAAACTATCGGTATATGAAAAATGTGGAAAGAAATATTTGGGAAACTTCTTTCATGGGAGTATAAAGTGATACAAGTATAGAATAGATGTCTATATAGCTCGGAAGTATCATAGTGAGGTGAAAAATCAACATCTTAATGACACTGAAAAGGGAAGATGGTGCAATAGTAGCCTAAGTTCAATGCTTATAGTGTTGAAATATTGGTCACTTTAAAAATATATTTCCAAATCTGAATCTAATTTAGGTAAACCACAATAAACCTTATCATATTCCAAGGGATAATGTTTGTTATTTAGTAATCACATTGGATGTAGTAGGGTCTCAAAAAATTCTGGTGGAAGGTACACACATTTTTATCACAAAGCTAGCAAGTACTTTTTTTAAATTTTGGTTCTATGTATTCAAATATTTCATCCAATTTTAAAAATAATTTAGGATCAAGACTAGAACTTATATAATTAGAGTTATTATTTAAGAATTATAGAGGTATTATCTAAGCATAAACGGTTTATAGAAATAATATTATTAACATTGGTGAGTATAATTATGTTTCAAATATAGTAGTCATTATGATGGTGGAATTCAAAACTATACTGGGGATGGACTAGCAATAAAAGTATAATTCTAATATAAAAAACATAAGAAAGGAAATTTTAGTGGCTGTGAATAGAAAACCTAGACTTTTTTAAAAAAGAGATATGTCCCTACATGAACTTTATAGAGACCCTCCCTCTTTATACACAAACATTTCATAACATTTTCAGAATACATAATACATTACAAAAACAGACTACCAAAGACTATATTAGTTTAGTGCCTTTGGAAACATGGAAAAAAATTATTCTTTCTTGGATAAATATCATTGATGTGTCCCACAAAGTGCACCCCCTTAGTAATTCTACATAAAATCCTTTCTTTATAACATTTGTAAAGGAAGAAAAACAAATGAGTATTCTCTAAAGCTCAGTTAGGTTATGTAAATGAAATATATAATCATAACATGATCATAAGGGTAAGAGAACATGATGACATAATTAGGAGATCATACTAGGAATATAAAAGATTGTAAACATGAATCCGTACATAAATAGTAGTAGTTCATAAGACATGAATCATAAGATATTCAAGAACATGATCCATGAAAACATTAAATATGAATAAGGCATGGAATTGTGGCATAAACCTCAACTTATAACATCAATAATATGTATTAGTAAAAATAGGTTCACGCATTAGGTGAGGACATGAAATCAGGCCCTCACATAAAGATATGTCCATGAAACCTGGTTCATGTATAATGTTGTGAACATACAATCAAGTTCAGGCATAATGTTGTGAACATTGAATCAGGTTCACACATAACATTTCAAGCATGTAATCAGTTTCACATATAACTTATGGACATGAAAACAGGCCCATACATAACATTGTGAGCATGTATTAAGGTGCACGCATAAGTTATGAACACATAATAAGGTTCACTAAAAACATTGTGAACATTTAATCAGGTTCACACATAAATTGATGGACATGCAACCAGGTCCATGCATAACATTTGGAACATGTAATCATATTCATGCCTAAAATTTATACTAATGATTCATCCATCATTACATAACACATTATCAGGAGATATAGATCCCACCCATCACATAATAACTCATACATACATGTGTCACAATATAATAAAACTTTTATCATATCATGACCCAAAAAAACAGATTATATATAACCCATGACATAAAATGTGTATTATAATCATTGAATCATTTGATAACCTCTATAATAAATAAAAGTTTCATAATAATTACATTATAGAATAACCCATGTAAGGAAGTGGGTTTCATAAGGATTTATCATGGTATATCCCATTGAAGGGAAATGGGTTTCATAAGCATATAACCCATGTAAGAGGAACAAGTTTCATAAACATATATCTTATGGAAGAGGAATAGGATTCATAAAAATATAACCCATGAAAGATAAATGGGTTCTCATAAACATAATTCCATCAAAATAAAGACCATTCACAAAAATAAAATTAATTGAACCTTTGGATCATTTCCCCAAAACGCATGAGTAACATAAATGTATGTCATCTTAGATAGAAAATAATTTTGAGATATCCTTTAAAAATATTTCTTTGGGAAAATATCCATTTTTATTTCAGAAATTATTTTCATATATAAAACCTTTTGAGAATAGTTTTCTTCTCAAATACTTTGAAAACATAAAAATGTGGCCTGAAATCATTCTGAAAACCTTTTTCCTTGAAATATTACAAAAGAAGATTGAAAAAAATTTAAAAACCATTTTCCTTGAAATTTTCTAAAAATTATCTTAAAATCACTTTGAAACCCATTTTCCTTAAAAATAATTTCGAAAAATATAAAATAATATTTGAGATCCTTGAAAAAAAATTCTTTGAAAATCACCTTTTAAAAACTTATAATTGATGCCTAGAAAATCATTTAAAACACTTTTTAAACACAAATAAATTTTGAATAAAATTTTCATTGAAACCCACATTAAAACCAATTAATTTTCAAAATAATAAAAAAAACTATTTTAAAAAAATAACTTTGAAATTCTGTAAAGGAAGCTTTAATGTAATTACATCAGGTAAATCCATACATGTCAAACATTCCTTTTATGTCATAAATACTTGAGAAAAGTTCCTCGACTAGAAAATGATAGGATGATTAATTTTTAAAAATTTATTTTGTTTAAAAAGTTGAATCACCAGTAAATTTTTTTCAATATCATATGATAATATTAATATATTTTGGAAAACCATTTTGGATAACATAGTATAAAGGTAACACATATTTTCGACCGAAGAGAGAGGTAATGTTGGACTTTATGAAAAACACTTTATTGATCATCTTATGTACATAATAGTGGTAAAATGGTACTATTACTTGGATATAACATAAATATCGATAAGGTATGAGATTTATTGATATATTTATCATAATATTTCATCAATTAAATCATAATCATAAACAATCTTGATAAATGATGGGGTTATTTGAATATACTCTTACCACTTGGTAATATTGAATCATACTCCCAATTTAAGAATATAAAATTACATAGAGCATAAAATATCATAAAAAATGATTATATTCATGTTATAACATGTCAATTGAAATCATATACACCTCATTAATAAACATTTTTTCATAACAAAAAATGTGTCTCAAAGAAGGAAAATTGAGATAAAATTACATAACCAACTTGGTAACTTTTGAAACATAATACCAATGAAAGGAATAGAATAAAATAGATATGTATATAAACATAAATTAAGTATAATAAAAATATAATACATCCATGGGAATTATACACACCACAAAAAATAAATTAGTGGTGAATATGACATGTACCTCTTGGAAATAAAAAGTGAGATGAAATCCCCTTTCTTTGTGTCTGGACTCTCGTCATACGCATTCAAAAATCATGTATAATAAATATAATGTTATAATAAATATATCATAGAACCATATAATTATATCTAATACCATATATTGTTTGATAATTACTTTATATTAACCACTTGTTAACATTTTTTGGTTAAGGTTATGATTAGGTTAATATTCTCTTTGTTTTTCGCATTTGTCTTATTTTGTAATATATTATTTCCTTATAAATATATATTGATTTCCATAATGTAAATAATGATATAAATATCCTTAATATTCATTATATTTTTATTATAATAATATATATAATATTTAACTATGAAATGGAATACACCATTCATGGATACGTTAGGTTGTACATATGCATGAACGTTGTTTCCGTTTAATTATTGTATTTAAAGAAAGAACGATAATGATATATATATATACATAATGTAGTAATAGTATAATTATTATTTCATGTATATAATATATTTTTTACTAAAAATACATAATAAATTCCATGTAGTGTGTGAATGAATTATATAGCTTTGAGGGGGCAGTAGTCAACACTTCCTCAAATGAAATTGTCCTATTTACATAAATGGGAAGTATAAATATATATGATGTAAAATAATTATAGAAGATTAAAGACATAATATTTATAATATATATCCTATATATAATTTATAAAAATACTTTATATCATAATTATCATCCATGAAATTGGTAAAGGAAAAAATGAATAATCATCATTTTGTGAGGCGGTAGTTTGACGTACACGTAAACCGTACGTTCATTACCCATTAGATGAAAGTGTGTATACGTGTAGGTTGAACCATTTGCATAATAACTTCTTAGTATATTTAGGATAATTTTTTTATTATATAAACATGTAATTATTATAGTTAATGGTGTGGATAAACAGAATAAAAGAAAGGAACTTATGGAAGGATGTTACCTCTTCTCTGGGTAACTCTTTTTGGTTTGCTCCAAATATATTCGTCATAAAGATTTCTATCAAACGAGAGGATTCAACGAGTAAGGTATGGAATTTGGGGAGGGTATTGGATACATATTTGTAGAAGAATAGTGTTTTTAGTGGTTTAGAAGATGAGAAGATGTGGTGTCCTTTTAAAGGGGAGGGAAAAGACTCGCTTGGTATTTTTGAAATCAAGTTAGGTTTACCCATGTTTTTAGCTAATTAAAGTCATAAAATCATAAAAAAAATAATTTTAGGTTAATTGAATAATTTTGGCCAAAAAATAGGTTTTTAACAAGTGGATAGGTCATTTTTACTCTTATGTTTATGGTTTATTCCCTTTTTAAGCTTAATTTCACTTTAATCAATTTAATTAATTTAAATTAATTCAATAGTATTTTTAATAAAAACCAAGTTGAAATTATTAGTAATTATAAATATTTATTATTAAAAATATGGAATCAATTTTTATAAATTCCAATCACAGAAGTGGAAAAAATTAATTTATATTTAATCTCACAGACCAAATAACAATCCGAGTTTTTAAAGTTAAAACATTCAAATGTTTGCTATGTTTTTATATTCAATTTCAATGTGAAATTTATTAAAAATAAATAATTAGTATTAATTGGTAAAAATGGATCTCATTAATATTTAAAACTTTGTTAAAATATAATTTTATCTCATAAATAAATTAGATGAAAAACCATTTTTGAATTAAAATTAAGTATTGTTCACTATTCATCAAAAAATGACTCTTCGTAGAAAAATACAAAAAATTCATCCTATTTTTTATGTTTCTTTTTAAAATATTAATATTTTTTTACATATTAAATTTATAAATTTTCAGACATTTATATTTAAAATTGGTTCTCCATTAAAAGTTGATAAAACTGCATTAATAAAAATATAGGTTTTTTCTACCATATTGGGTCTATCATCATATTATACATATAAAACCAGACGGATGAATATATAAAATATTTTATTGAATATATAAAATATGAATTTAATTAATATCATTCACTAACACTAATTAATTTAACTTATTAATATAAATCACCTTTTACACATAAAAATAATCTTTTATAATATCATTCCTTTTATATTCATTTTGGTTTCTATATTCATTTATAATTAGTATCTAAGAGAGGAATGAAACATTATATTTTCATAATTTAGTAAATACTATAATAATAAAATTAATACCTATGTTATATCTTATTAAATAATAAAATTTTAATAATATATTATTTTTTCGTAACACTCGATCCTCACTGTTATGCAAGCCATTAAGGAAAGTTCGTATTGCATATAGCATAAGAAAACCTAGGTGTTCCATGTAGATAAAGGTAAAAATGATATTTCATGTTGTTCATGATTAAATTGGTTTTGTGTTTAACACAAGATATAAATAGTCCTTTAAATTAAAATAAAATATTTTTAGTGTTTTATGAAATGAAAAATATAAAAAAAGATTAAACTAATTCAAAAAAAATAATTCACAAAATATTAGGGTGTTAAATTATACCCCCCTTAAGATTAATTTATCTCTCAAAAATTTTATGGGTTATCAAAGGTCTAATACTTAAATTTTTTATTCATATAACACATAAAAAATTGAATATTAAATCTTCCTTTAAAAAATGAAATTTGAAACATAACGGTTTCCCAAAGTAACATATAACTAGGATTCCAAATAGGATAAAATAGGTGGGAAGTGAAAACATGGACATGGGAGAAAAATATAATCATCACATTCTTATGGAGAGTGATATGTAACATTTATTTGTAGAAGTGGGTGATGAAAAAACCATAAATCTTTGATGATATAATGGATCATTTGATTCATTATAAATGAAGGTACTATGATAAATCCTTTTTCAATATCTATTTCTAGGACTATAAGAATTATATTACTTTATATTATCTTAAGGAAATTTACTTAAGCATAATCTTACTCTTTGGTTATTCCTTTCTTGATTTTATATATCACTTCAAGAAATGAAGGTGAATTTTTCATTCTTGAAGCATTTGCAGATCATGAGATCTATGATAATCCATCCCATTTCTGTTCAATTACCTTCAACACAATGTAGTTTGGATAGGCTATATAATATTCATAAATAATCATATGGTTAGATAACATTTTAATATTACCGAATTAATTTAAAATTTAACTTAAAAATTCAAAAAAATGGTTAACCTTATAACCGTTGTGAAAGCTGAAAATTCAATGCTTTTGAAAAAAATTCATCAAATCATCTTAACATTGATCCCCCATATAGCACAAATTACAACATGGTTGTCACATTACAAAAATGTGAGTACCCTCACCATATATTCCCTTGAAACATGGTAATATCTTGAATTACCATAAATCCTTTGGGAAAATAAGAATGCTTCCTTATTCAAATCGTTACTGGATACATTATTTTAATACAAGAAGTTTTAAACTTCATAATTGATGAAATATACCACTTTTTTAATAATCAATGATAATTTAATACCTAATTTCAAATTTAATTATTCATTTACAAAATATCTTTATCCAAATATCATTATCTCAACATAAGACATTAATTAAGGGTTACCTTGACCTTATGAAAACTATCAATTTTCCAAGAAATCACTTTTCTATGTCTTCATTACAATTAAGGATGTACTTTTAAATCCTTAATGATCACGTATACTAAAAATAATTATACATTTTTTCACTGATATATAATATTCTTCGAATTCCAAAAAATAAATTCTTTATTCATCCAAATTTATTATTAAACCATTACTCAGGCTTCATCAACTTATTACATAATACCTATTTCCTAGAATATGAAATATGAATCATGTTTTAAGGTTCCTAAAACTTAATATAATCATGATTATTATTTTTAATGTAAAAAATACTCGGATTACATCACATACCTTTCTCATGTAGTTTGTGGTATCTCTATCTTCAAAGGTATAACCAATACTCATACCACGTTTTAGATTCTATTTATGTGATTTCCAATTTGGAAATAGATTTTCATACCACAAAGATGTTCCACATCTAAAAAAATCAATGTTAACCAGGTTCTTATAGTTCTCTCCATTGAAATAAGCTAGAAATCACTGGATGAGAAACAAATATCCTAAATAAAAACAACATAATCATGAAAAATTACTTGTTTGATGTCTAAATCATGAAACTACTTTTTAATAGTTGAAACCTTAGTTTTATTCCAGGTTATTCATAACTAACATCCATTTAAATCCTTCATGATGGTTCCTAAAGAGTTTTTTAATTTACAGAGCATATCCCCAGGGAGTGTCAAACTAAGTGCATAGTAAGGCATATTGTCATGTACCTGGTTACACTGAGTCAGGACTGAAACACCTTATCAGTGTTCTTACTATTAGGTACATATGTTCCAAACCCACACCAACTTGTATTATCTAGACATGGATGTACATCTAGGAAACCCCTCACTTTATCCTTTTCCAAGATTCCTGGACATTTTATGAAACCTTAACTCATACTAATACTTATCCTTAGATAAATCCCTAGAAATATCCATATAAATATACCTAGGGATCTCACTAAAGTTTTCTCATCCTAGTTTCCAATGGATGACTATACCTTCACTCTTATACAATCTATATCAACCTTATAATTTCATACATAAACATTACATAACATTTTTTAGAATACTTAATAAATTACACAAACATATGCCTAAATACCATATTAGTTCATTTCCTTTGGAAACATGGGGAAAAAATATTTTAACTCAACGAAATATCTTCAATGTGTCCCATACATATTACCCCCTTAGTAATTATACATAAAAAACATTTCTTCATAACCTAGGGAAAGGAAGCATAAGAAAGGTGTGAGCTCAAATGCTCAGTAAGAGTAAGTAAATGAAATACATTAGTATAATAAGAACATAAGGGTACGGGAACATGACCATATTGTTAGGAGATCATACCATACATATCACAGATCATAAACATGAATCATGGAAGAAATATTATAATTTCAAAATAAATTAATCATAGGATATTCAGGAACATAATCCAATTAAGAATTACATGTGAATAAGACAAGGAATTTTGGAATACACAACAATATACACCATCTTGAACTTGAATAAATAAAAATAGGTACACCCATAAGATTTAGGACATAAAATTAGGACCTCGCATTAACTTGTGGAAATGTAACTAGGTCCACACAAAATGTTGTGAACATACAATCAGGTTCATGCATAATTTTTTTAGCAAGCAATTAGGTTCACACATAACATTTTGAACATGTAATCAAGTTCACACATAACATATGGACATGAAAACAGGTCCATGTATAACATTATGAACATTTAATCATGTTCATGTATAACTTATGAACACATAATAAAGTTAACTCATAACATAATGAACATGTAATTATGTTCAAGTATAATTTTTTTTACATGCAACGAAGTCCATGCATAACATTGTGAACATGTAATTAGGATCACACATAACATTTATACTCATGAGTCATCAATTATTACCCAATGCATTGGATGTAGATATGGGTCCCACATATCACATAAAAACTGATACATATATGTGCCACAATATAATACAACTTACATCATATCATGACCCAAAAAATTATATAGTAACTTTTGAAATGGAATGGGTATCATAAAAATTTAATCATCTCATAATATATAGAAAATATATAGGTTACATAATCATTACATCCTAGAATAATCGACAAAAGAAAGTGGGTTTGATAATCATTTATCATGGTATAACTTATTGAAGAGAAACAAGTTTCATAAGCATATAACCTATGGAAGAGGAATAGGTTGCATAAACATTTAACCCATGTAAGAGGAATATGTTTCATCAGAATATAACCAGGGAAAGAGAAATTGGTATTTATAAATTTCATACTACCAAAATAAATACCATTCATAAAAATAAAGTGAATGGAAGCATTGGATCACTTCCTACAAAGGCATAAGTATAATCAATGGATATCTTCTAAGATAGAATATAATTTTGAGATATAATTTAAAATCATTTCTTAGAGAAAATATCCATTATTTTTTGAAAGGGTATTTTAAAACATAAAACCTTTGGAAAACCATTTTTTTGAAAATTCATTCAAAACATAAAAATAAGGCTTGAAATAATTCAAAAAACTTTTTTCCTTGAAAACATATAAAAGAAAATTGTAAATATTTTGAATACCATTTTCCTTGATAAATTTTAAAGGAATATTAAAAACATTTTTAAAACCACATACCTTGAAAATAATTTGAAACCATATAAAATAATATTTATGATCATTGAAAACCTTTTCTTTAAGAAAACATTTTTAAAACATAAAAATGAGGTTTTGAAAATCATTTAAAAAACTTATAAACATAAAAAAATTTGAATTACTTTTTAATTTAAAACCACTATGAAACTGTTGAATTTCCTGAATATTAGAATGGAAATTATTATAAAGAAATAACTTTAAAATATATTAAATTAATCTCAAGGGAATTATGACAGGTTGATCCATAATTGTCGAACCATCCTTTCTCACCATAAAAAGTTAAGAAAAGTGCCTCTATTGAAAAAGACAAGAAGATTAATTTTATAAAATATATTTTGTTTAAAAAGTTAAATCATGGGTGAAAATTTATTTTAAATATCATGGGATAATAGTATAATATCTTTGGAAACCCTTTTTGGAAAACATGGATTAGAAGGAATATAGATTTCCAACCGAAGAGAGAGGTAATGTTGGACTTTCATAAAAATGATTTATTGATCATATTATGTATGAAAGAGTGGGAAAATGGTACCATTAATTGGATATAACATTAATAACCAGAAGTTTTGAGAGTTATTTAGATATGGGTAATAATAATTCTTCAATGAAAGCATAATAAAAAACAATCTCTATAAACGATGAGATTATTTCAATAAAATCTTACCACTTGGTATGTTTGAATCATACTAACCATTTAAGAAAATGAAATTACCTGGTGCCTTAAATATCATTAAAAATTAGGAGATTAATGGTATAACATGTCAATTATAAGAATATACACCTGATTAGTGAACATAGTTTCATAACAAAACATGTGTCTCAAAGAAGTCAAATTGAGACTAAATTACTCTACCAATTTGGTAACTTTTGAAACATAAAACCCATGAAAGGAATATAATAAAATATATATTTATATACCCATGAAGTAAATTATAATAATAATATAATACATCAATTTTCATTATACACACCACAAAAAATAAATTACTGCTGAATAAGACATGTATCTCATGGGAAAAGAAAGTGAGACGAAATCCCCTTACCTTGTGTCTTGAATCTCATCGTACACATTCCAAACTCATGTATAATAAATATAAGTTTATTATAAATACTTATAATAAACATTTCACTATATCTAATACCATATATGGTTTTATTATTACTTTATATTACCCTCTTGTTAAAAATTTAATGTTAAGGTTACGCTTCGGGTAATATTCTCTTTATTTTTCACGTGTATCTTATTTTGTTATATAATTGATCCTTAAACATATATGATGATTTTTAGAATATAAATAATGAAATAAATATCATTTATATTGGTTATATTTCTATAATAATAATCTAAATATTATAGAATTATTAAATGGATACATGGTTCACGGAGATAGTAGGTCATACGTGCACATGAATATTGTTTCCGTTTTATTGTCATAATAAATGAAATAAATAATACGATATATATATATATATAATTATATAATATCATTATAATATCATTATAAAATCCTTATATTATAATTATTATTTAGTATATATCATATAAGTTCACTAAACATATCCCTAATACATTCCATGTTGTGTGTGAATGAATCACATATCTTTGAGTGGGCGGTAGTCCACACTTCCTCAAATGAAATTATCGTATTTACAAAAATGGAAAGTATAAAGATATGTGATGTAAAAGAATTAAAAAATCTAAAATAAATAATATGAATCATATATATTTCATACATAAACATGTTTTTTATCCTAATTACCAACAATAAAATTGGTAAATTAAAAAAATTGAACAATCGTCATTTCATGAGGCGATAGTTCACCTTACACATAAACAGTAGGTCCATTACCCATTAGATGGAAGTTTATGTGAGTGTAGGTTTATCCTTAGGTATAAAAAAAATTATGTATATTTGGAAATTTTTTTATTATATAATCATTTAATAAGGATACTTTAGGGGTTGGAGAAATAAAATAAAATAAAAGAGCTTGAGGAAGGATGTTACCCCTTTTTTGGGTAACTACTTTTAGTCTCTACAAAATGGTTTCCTTCAATGGATTTCATCCAAAATAGAGGCCTAAAGGAGTTAGTGAGGTATTTTGGAAAGTTTATTGGTTAGATATTGATAGAACCTACATGGTTTGAGAGGATTGAATAATTATAAGTGGTGGAGGACTTTTATAGGCGAGGGAAAGTACTCACTTGGTATTTTGGAAAACAAGTTAGGTGTACCAATGTTTTTACCTAAAAAGACAAAAAAATTAAAAAAAACACACTATTTAAAGGTTTGAGGCAGAATTATGTCCATAAAAAACATTTTGAAAAATGGATAGGTCATTTAGGCCCTTTTGTTTGAGTTTTACTCCGATTTTCATCTTTATTTTGCTTTAACCATTGTAATTAATTTTAATTAATTTCACTAATAGTTTTTTTTTCAAAAACTAAGTTTATATTATTGGAAATTAAAAATAATGATTTTTAAAAATAGTTAATACATTTTTAAAAATTCAAATCACATAATTGGTATAAAATAACCTAAATTTAATCCCATAAATGGGGTGGAAATGCGGGTTATTAAAGTAAAAACGTTTAAAATATTTCTATGTGTTTTTATTCCATTTCAATTTGAAATTGATTAAAAATACATTAATTTTATTAATTTATAAATATTTGATGTAATAAATCTTAAAAAAATTCAATTATAATTTAATGTTATAAATATATTAGACGAAAAAGTAACTTTGAATTAAAATCGTGTATTTTTCACAGTTAATCAAAAAATGAAACATCATAGAAAAATATCAAAAAATAAACCTAAACTAATTTTTATGTTTATATTTTAATAATGAAGTTTTTTGACCTATTAACATTGTAAAAGGTACAAAATATATATTTAAAATGGGTTTCCATTAAAAGGTGGTAAAACTACATTAATAAAAATGTAGGTTTTCATGCATCATATTGGGTCTAATATCATATTATGATTAAAAAATCAATTGGATGAATATAAAAAAAATATTTTATTGAATATATAAAATAAAAATTTATTTAATATAATTCACTAATGTTAATTAATTTCACTAATTAATATAAATCATATTTTACAAATAAAAATAGTCTTTTATAAAATCATTCCCTTTATAGTCATTTGGTTTATATATTACTTTAAAATTAATAGATAACCAATTAATTAAAAAACATATTATCATAAGTTATTTATTCCTATAATAATCAATTTAATTTCATGAATTAGTCATATTTATAATAAAATTACAATAATATATTTTTTTTGGAAAAACATGGTCTTGTGTGTTACGCAGGCCATTTGAGAAAGTTAGTCTTGCATGTAATGTAAGCTAACCATTGTTTTATATGTATGGAAAGACAAAATTTATGTTTTTTTCTAGTGAATTATGGACTTTTTTTTTCATATAAAACATTCCATAAATAGTGCTTTAAAATAAAATAAAATATTTTTAGGGTTGAGTGAAATGAAAAATATCAAAAATATTAAAAAAATTTGAAAAAAATAATTCACAAAATCTCAGGGTATTATATTCTACCCCCCACCCCATAAAATTAATTTATCCCTCTAAATTCATCATGGATTGAAAAGGTCTAATAATTTAATGTTCCTCTCACAGAACCCATATCATAAAAATTAATACTAAAGCTTCCTTTAAAAAAAGAATGTTGAAAACATAACGGTTACCAAAAGAAACATATAACTAGTTCTACACATAAGAGAACGGAGGTGGTAAGTGAAAACTTGTACTTTGAAGGGAAATATAACCACAAATTTCTGATTTAGAGTGATAGATAACATTGATCAGTATAAGTGGGTGATCAAAAAACCATAAATATTTGATGATATAAGAGACCATTTGATTCATCAGAAATGAAGGTACTGGGATAAATTCTTTTTCAATATCTATTTTTGAGACTGGATGAATTATTGTATTGTTTATGATCATAAGGAAATATAATTAATCACAGTATCACTCTTTGGTTTTTCCTTTCTTGAATTAATTTCTCACATCAAGAAGTGAAGGTGAATTTTTCATTCCTGGAGCATTAACAGATCATGAGATCCATAATAATCCATCCCATTTATCTTCAGTTACCATCAAAACAAGGTAGTTTGAACATGATATTCAATATGCATCAATCCTTATATAGTGAGAAATAACTTTAATATTACAGACTTCATTTGAATTTGAACTTAATCTTTTAGAAAATGGTTAACCATATGACCCTTACAAAAGATAAAAATTTAAATATTTTGAAATAAATTCATGAAATCATCTTAAAATTCATCCCCAATATATAAAAAGGTACCAAATCGTTTTCACAATCCAAACATGTTAATACCCTCATCATATATTCCCTTCGAACATGGTAATAACCTGAATTACCATAAATACTTTAGGAATATATTCATGCTTCCTTATTCCAAGGATTACTGGATATATTCATTAAATCCAAGAAGTTGTAAACTTCATTCTTGTGATATAGAAAACTTTTTAAATAGTTAGTTATAGGGTAATCCACACCGTCCAATTTACATGTTTATATCCAACATATCTTTATATAGATATTATTATCTCAATGTTAGGCATTAACTAAGGGTTGCCTTCCCACAAACAAAATATAAGATTTATAATATATCAATTTTCTATGTCTTAATCACCATTCAGCATGTCCTTTTCAATCCTTAATGAAAACTGGTGTGTGTCCTATTGTCGCATATTGACCCTTCAAAGGTGTGGTGCTCTGCTAATATGTATATAGGAACTCATATTGAATCCTCAATGATGGTGCAAATTTTAGAGTCGATTGTTTTCGATTAATTTTTTATGAGTTGGAGGTACGTTTGAAGTGATTAAGTAAATTGATTGATTGATTATTTTTGGTTTTTAAATTTGGATAGTGGTTTGGGTGATTTCATTATTGGGGATTTAATATTATGATATCCTAGATATTTTATTTATATTGTATTAAATTAACACCCACATCACAAGATGATTATGACCGAAATTCCCAATTATTGAGGATTTAATCTAAGCCTTAACATAAAATATGATTCTAATATCAATAAAAACTTGTTTATGTGTGTGTATTTATGGTTCTAATAATCCATTTAAACCACCCATTAATCAAAAAATACCATTAATCCATGACATTTTATGTTATACTTACACCATTATAATTTAAACAATATTTATGGATTAAAAGATCTCAATCACTTAATATCCCCAAATTATGAATCAACCCAATAGATGATTTACTCATACATTTTCAGGTTTAGTAATATTGTATAATAGTCTTATAGTGACAAGGTAAAATTAAATAAAAATAATAGGATAAGAAAAGAGTAGTGTGTCGAACACACACACAAATGGTTAAGAGAGTTAAAAATAGACTTTTCATTGAAAGTGAAAGCAAATAAAGTGAGTTATTTTAAACATTATTTGAACCATTTTATGACAATAAATATTAAAAACATTATTTTCTGTTATAATAAGATATAATGAGAATGAAACATGCATTAAAATATAATTACAATTATAAACACTTACAAGATTACAAATGAAGAAAAATGAAAAAGTAAATCAAAAGAATCATGGAGGAATGCTATATAAAGTATAAAATTGAGTATTGTTGATCATTACATTAAATTGAAACAGAATTGATCATGAAAAAATATCTTCCTTTGCTCTGAAATGTCAAGTCTATGAAAGAATAATAGGGGGATGCATTTATAGCCCAAGGTGGTGGCCTGTTTGCATTCTAAATCTACCCCTCTACTTAGCTCACCAATATGGCCATCCAAATAGCTAAATATAAAGATATTATATTATTAAAAGTTTTATATATTTAATTTTTATCTATACTAAAAATATTTAGAGTCCATTGTACTTTTTTGACCAAATTTTTGGATATTTTGTTAAACAATGTGCAACTGTCCATTTTTATCAACACTTTTTCAAAGGCTGGAATGAGAATGGATTTTTGAATTTTAATATACCATAAAATTCTTAAATTTTATTATAAAAATTATAACATGTATATCATGTATTTCAAAATTAAAAATATTAGTTAGAATGATGTATATATCAGGGTAAAACCAATAATTATGTGCTAATTTTAATTCTCGAGCAGAATGGTGGGCTAGATTTCATAGAATCATTTGGGGCCCTTTTTGAGGATTTGGGGCATGATATTTATATCCAAAATGAATTTTATTTTCCCCTAAATTTTTGTGTAGAATACACTATTTTTTACATCTGGAATGAGAATATAAATTCAATCTTCATGGATGGTCCATTTTCTTCATAGATTTCTTGGGCCTACTTGTGGAGACCATATAACTATTCAAATGGCTGAATTGGTCAAAGATTGAATCTAATGAAATTTTTAAAATTGAATAAGTAAGCCTAAAAAACAATAACTATAAAAGTTTTATTTTTAGGGTGAGAATTATGATTAAAATAGTAAACTCACTCGATTGGATTAATTAAAATAATGCTAAAAATTTATATTTTCTATTAAATCATGAGTATGTCCCACAAATTATGCACTTTTATGTGAAATTTAAAAAGGTGAGTAGAAAAAAAGTTTTGAATAAATAAATAACATCAACTCCCCCACACATAGTCTAATGCATGTCCTCATTTGAAACAAATATAAAAACAGAACAATGTCATTCTCACTCACCAAAAAATATTAAAATTTTGTTTTCCCATATCATGGGAGGTTTATACCTTTTCAATCATCCATATTGAGTTTCAAAAAATAATTTTAGAGAAAAAATGTTCCAAAAACAATTCATTTTTCATGCTGAAATTTAGAAATGGAAAATATGGGCACTCAGAACTCACTCTTCTCAAGATGATAAAAACTTATTTATGGAGGTTCACTCATTCACCACTAAAATGTAAAAATTACCGAGTATGAAAGATATCTTGACTTCCATTCCTTATCCTAAAGTGCATAAGAATCAAGAATTATTTCTTAGGGGTTTTTCTATGGAAATGGGATAGTAGTAATTTAATGTCCAAAAAAGTGGAAAGGAGGGGTAGAACACCAACATGGGTAAAAAATGCACAATTTATTTTGAAATGAAACATGGAAGGAAATAGAAAGACATATTTACAAGGGAACTATTGTGTGAATAAAGTCACAAAGGAGAATGAAAATTTTATATTTTTGAGAAGATTAAATAATTATAAAACACAAAACTTCCCCCAATGAAATAAGTGTTTTTTTATTTTATATTATTTTTTCATTTTTTCAAAAGTTCAACTTGAAACAGATATCACACTCATCACCCAACCCATGTTTGATCTCCTCTCAACACTAATTTTAATAGTTATAACAAGATAAATGGTTGAGGAAGACTGATTTTTGAATAACCTAAGACACAACCCTTTTTTATGTTATTTTTTCAAATTTTTTTGAACACTTTCCAATAACAAGTACAAAATTACATAAATGAACATACATTCCCCAAACTGACAGAATGAAAAACTCTCCCCCACACTTAAATAGGTTCTTAACCTCAAGCCTGTGATAACATGTTGAAAATCAAGAAATGGATAAAAAAAATTAAATCCATCCCCCCCACACTTAAATATCAATAAATTAGGAAATGTAATTCCATGTAGAAGTTGGGTGGGAAAATGTATAGGGATTTTAATGTGGCTATAAATGAAAACATTCTCATAGGATTGAATGGGATTTCAAAAGGAGGATTAATGTAATGATAATGGGAGGATATTTGGCTATTATAATTCTCATGTGGTTAAGAAAATGCTTTTACCATATTAATGTAAACTAAAGTAGGAAATTGAGCTCCAAGGACCATAAACTCAAGACTCACAATTGGGGGTGAAAATATAAAAAATGAAAATATGGTCATCAAAAACTATTCGATTTTCATGCCCAAATTTAGAAATGGAAAATTTGGTCACTCAGTACTCACTCCTCTTATGAGTAATTTTGACTTTTTTTGTGTTCTTTTACTTTTTTTTGTATTTTATAAATACACACCCACATGAAAGATAAAGGGTAAATAAAAAGTTTGATGAGGAAAGTGGTAAAAAAATATTATGAGAATGACTGAGGATTAAGAGAGAGATATATATATAAAGAGTTAAATGGAAATATGTTCCCCTGGTTTTGATTTGGTGGGTTTTCAGCTCCATCCAGTGGTTGGTCAGTGGATGTTGATGTACCTCCCGTGGGATGGTACCTGGAAAACAAAAAACCAAATTCATTTGATGAAAAACTAAAACCGAATTAAAATTTCATAAATGTAAAAGAACACATGTGTTTTTTCCTAAGTAACACTGAATTTATTTTGTCTACAGCTAGTAGTTATAGTGGACTACCCATAGTTTGATAGTGGCCAAAATATTTTCTCAATTCCTGTGTGCTTCTAGAAAAACATTTCCATTTTGAGGCTTGAATGTTCATTGAATAATATTTTCCCATCATAGTTTATGTGCTTGAAATTAAATGGGGGTGAAAAGAGATTATGGCTATCCTCACTTTGGTCTTCAACTGGAGGAATTATTTTATATTCAATGTTCTGGTTTTCTATGAATCTTAATTCAAGAGGATTATTCAATTCTAGTGGTGAATTTATGTATGTATCAGGTAACATGAAACCAAGGTATGATATCCCAACTATTTTTTAGTCATTTATTTCATCACTTACCGATGTAAAGTAATGATGATAAGTGGATTCATAATACTGAATAAAAATTTCAATATCCTTTATATCAATTTTTTCCAACGAATGGTCAATTACAACCTCACTAGTGATCACATTATTAATTAAGAAAGAAATTTTACAAACTTCACTTCCATTGGGACAATATAAACACATCGGTTTAAGTTTCACCTCACATATTACATTATTTTCAAAATCATTGATAAAAAATGGTGAATGTTGTATAATCTTATTTAAATCAATAAATGAGAATTCTAGTTCATTTTCCTCATTACCATACAAGTTGTAGTTGTGGAGGTCATAGGTGATATGGGATTCTAAAGAGTTTTCAAGATCCTTTAGATTAATGGACTTTACATTTATAATGTCCACATTAAATTCTCCATTTATGACTTGATTAATGAGGATTCATAATTCACAATATATTTTATCATTCGAACATGAAGAACATGATGGATTGGGATACAAAACACTCTCAGTGAGACTTTTAGAAGCATGGATAGAGAATACAGATTGATTATCAGATGGGTATCACATGGATTGAAAAATATTGAACTTGACCAGTTGGTCACTAAATTCCATTGATATGATTCCAGTGTGAAAATAAATTTAAGTTTTTCATTTCATAAGTAATGGTCTTCTAATAATTAGAGGAGATTGGAAAAAGTTGTCTCACTTTCCATTTCATGGACATAGATGTTAGATGGGAAGATAAGATTATTGATTTGGATAGGGACATCCTCAATTATTCCCTTAGGACTAGTTGTACTTCAATTGGCTAACTGGATGACAACACCCATAGGGTGTAAATTATCTAAACCAAGGTTGGAGAAGATGGATTTGGTAATGACATTTATCGAGGCTCCAAGGTCTATGATTGAATCATCAAAGTTGAAACTCCCTATTTGGCATTGAATAGTAAATTCCTAGGGATCATTGCACTCCATGGGAATTGACTTCTGGGTTGAAAAATTACCAATGGTCATAAGTTGTCTCTTATGGTTTCACAACTCTTGAAGAAATTTTTCATACTTAGGTATTTTTTTATGGAATCTAAGAGGGTATTGTTGACTTCAACAAGTCTAAACATGTTGATCATTTTAGTATCAGGTTTAAAGGACTTATTTGGCTTAGAGACAACTTGAAGAAAATTAATTGGGTTCTTTAGATAAATGGAAGGAGGTGAGGGAGTGAATTATGGTTCCTTTTAAAATTCATTTTTATTTTCATTCTCTATATAAATATTTAATGGAGTGTTATAGGACTCATCTTGAGGCATAAAAAATTTCTTTCCCCAGCTAAGTGTAGCCGCACATAAATTACCCTTGGGGTTGGGTCATGGTAGTGTTGGGAGTTGGAAAAAACTTGTTTGTTGTCGTTGGCTTAGTTAGGATGCAAGTTGCCCAATTTCGGTTTCAATGTTTTTGACTCTAGAACAGGTGAAGGAGGTAAGGCCTTCCACTACACTTTCCCATGGTTTCATGGAAGAAGAGTCTTATCCCGAATTGGGATTTCCTTGATTTTAGTTTTTTTAAAATTGAATGTATTGGTTTGGGAATTGGGAAGGCTCATTGGGATAGTGGAATCTAGGAGGAGCAATAGGAGGAAAGATCCTTTAAAGTTGTGGAACAGAAGGATAAGGTTTTTGGAAGTTACCACCATCTTCACCATATTAGAATTGGTTTGGATTTGGATTAGGGAATTAAGTGTTATGAGAAACAAGACTACCAAACCTCAATACTAGGTTAATGTTAAATGACAAGGTCTTATAATGGGTTTGTTTTTAGTTTCTAATGAACTGACCTAATTGTTGAGGGTTGATGTTCATCTTAGCATATGCTGCATTGAGATTCATTGCTCTAGATGAATCAGATAAATCCTCTTGAAGTTGTGGACATGTGTCAGCCAGATGAGCTGGTGAGCTAGAGATTCCACAATTCTAGATAGGTCTAGGAAATAATGATTGTGGAGAAGATGAGGTTGGGCCTTTGGTAGAAATGTCTAGTTGTCTCACAAGACCTGTAAGTTCACTCATCCACTCAGTCATCTTGTTGGGCTCTATAGATTTATTCTCTTGGACTCATTTGACTTTAGAATGTTCTTGAGTATGCAATTTTTGCGTGTTATCGGCCATATTTCTTATGAGATCTCATGAATATTTAGAAGATTTATCCACAAGAGAATCACCACATGAAACATCAATGAAAGTTCTCTCCATATCTAATAACCCTCATATATGTATTGGATCAAGAATTGGTCAGAGATTTTTTGATGTGGGCAGGTTTTCCACAATATTTTTGAACCTCTCATAAAACTCCTGTAGTAAATCATTAGGGTATTGATAGATACCACTTATTTTCTTCGCATAGAAACGGTATGATAGGTCGGAAATAATTTTTATAAAAGAGATACTTCATGTTAATACATGAGTTTATAGAACTAGGAGGGAGGTAATAGAGCCATGACTTGGTGGATTTAGATAAGGAGAAAGTGAATTCTTAGAGATAGATTTCTTTTTTAGAACCCCCAAGAAAATTTATAGTAGAAAACACCACTTGGAACTCTTTGTGGTGAATATGAGGATCTTTATTATATAGCTTGAGGAAATGAGGTAGAAGATGAATCAAACCCATTTTGAGTTCAAAATCAACCTTAATATTTGAATATTGAATACCAAGGGGTTGGTAATTAATATTAGGGGTAAAGAGTTATCTAATGTTTTTTTCTATATGATTAGACATTTCTAGTTGAATTGGTTGGACAATCAATGGTTCATGATTTGATTTTCCCTATTGTTCATCCTAATTTGTAGAAAAGTTCCCTCAATTTTTGGGTGAAACAAATCTAATGGATTATTTGGGAGGCTACATGGAATTTATATTAGATTGGAAAGGGTGAGGAAGGTGGGTTTTTCTTTTAGGGTTTTTTATTTTATTTTGTTTATGAGAAGGTGGGTTTTAATTATTCTTTTTGTTTTCTGGAATTTTTTGTTTATTTTTTTACTTTTTTTAAATGTAATACTACCAAATACTTAATTCAATATCCCTAAAAATAGGTCCTTTTATAGTGTGTCTGATTGTCACCTATCGATCTTTCAATGTTATAGATATCTGATAATGATTATAGAGGAACTTGGATTGAATCTTTGGTGACAATATAAATTTTAGAGTCGATTGTTTTTTGATTAACTTGTATTTTAAATGGGAGGATTTTTTTAAGAGAATAAATAAATTGATTTATTTAAGATTTTTGTATTATAAATTTGATAAATATTAGTGTGAGTTCATTATTGGGGACTTAATATTAAGATATCCTTCAGCTTTTCATTATATTTCATTAAATTTAGACCCACTTCACAAGATTATTTGGATAAAAAATATCAATTATTAAGGATTTAGCCCAAGCCTTAACTAAACGTAAGATTCTAATCCTAATAAAAACTTGTTTATAGATGTGTATTTATGGTTCCCATAATCCATGAGAACCACTCATCAATCAAAACATTTCAATAATCCATTACATTTAAAGTTCATCATACACAATGTTAATGTAAATATTATTCATCGACAAAAATATCTCCATCACTTAATATACCCAAATTACAAATCACAAAAATAGATTATTTATATATAAATTGAGATGGTTATTAATCTAGTATAATATTTTTATGGTGACAATGTAAAAGGAAATAAAAATAACAGGATGATTAAAGAGTAGTGCGCCGAACACTCATACGAATGGTGAAGAGCATTAAAAATACACTTTTGGTTGAAAGAGAGAGAAAAATAAGGGAGTTATTTTCAACTTTATTTGAACCATTTTAAGAACATTAATATTAAAAAAACATAGGTTTAATGATAATACAAGATAATGAGAAAGAAACATGCATTAAAACGAAATTAAAATTACAAACACTTACAAGATTACAAATGAATAGAAATAAAAAATTAAATAAAAAGAAAACTATAATAATGGTATATCAAGTAGAAACATGAGAATGGAAGATCATCCCAAGCCTTTTTACAAGACTTGTTCATGCCAAAATACAATATTTTTCTCTGAAATTATAACTCTATGAAAAGAAAAGAGGGGATTCAGTTATATCCCAAGTTAGTGAACTGTTTTCATTTCAAATCTGCCCAAACAATTGGCCTGACAATTTTTCCATCCAGATAGCTAAGTATAGATATATTATCTTCTTACAGGTTTTAAATATTTGTGTTTTCTATATACTCTAAAAATTCAGTATCCATTTCAATTTTTAACCAAATTTATGGCTATTTTACTAAACAATATGCAGCTGCTCATTTTTATCAATTCTTTTTGAAGGATGGAATGTGAATGGATTTTTGAATTGGAATATTCCCTAAAATACAAATCATTTATTCAAAAAAGGTGGATGATTATATCTTGGATTTCATACATCAAAAAATTAGCTCTATTTGATTTCTATATCAGGATAAAAGTACAAAATTGTGTGCTATTTTTAATTCCCACATAGAATGTTGGGATGGATTTCATAGAATCATTTGGGCCCCCTTTTGATGGAGTTGTGTCTTGAAATTTTATCCATGTTGAATTGTATCCTTCCCTAACTTTTGATGGAGAATATGTTTCTTCACAAATTATTTGGTCCTTCCTCTGAGGACTATATGACCATTGAAATGGATAAATTGGCCAAATCTTCCTTCTAATGACATGTTTGAAATTGAATAAGAAAGCCTCAAAAACATGAACCGTACAATTTGGATAAGTAATGTTAGAGTTATAATGATAATAGTAAACTGAATTGATTGGATTAATAAAAATAATGATAAAAATTTTTATTTATTATTAATACATGGGTATCTCACACCAATTATGCACTTCGACATGAAATTTACTCAAGGGAGTAGATGAAAAATTAGGAATAACTGAATATCATAAAATCCCTCACACTTAGTCTTGTCCATGACCTCTTGTGAAAAAAACATAAAAACACTAAAAAATATTTCTCACTCACCAACAAATATTAAAATTTTTGTTTCCCTGATCAAGGGAGGTTTAGACCATTTCACTCATCCATATTGAATTTTACCACAAAATTTTACAGCAACATGTTTTTAAAAACTATTCAATTTTCATGCCCAAATTTATAAATAGAAAATTTGGTCACTCAGTACTAACTCCCCTCAAGATGATAAATATTTATTTATGGAGGTTCAATAATTCACCAAAAAGTGAAAATATTAGCATTTGAACAAGTTCCAAACTTCCATTACCTATCCTAATGTACAAAATAATCAAGAGGTCTTTTTAGGGGGGTTTCTTTGGATATGGGACAATATAAATTTAATTTCAAAAAGAGTGGAAAAGAGGGGGAAAACGCCAACATGGGTAAAATAATGAACAATTTATTTTGAAATGAAACATGGAAGGAAATAGAACCACATATTTACAAGGGAACTATTATGTGAATCATGAAAAAAAGGATAAGAAATTTTTAAGGGGTTGAGAAGATGAAATTTTTATAAAACACAAAACTTCTCCAAATGAGATAAGTTCTTTTATTTTATTTTCTTCTTTTCAGTTTTTTTAAATTTCTACTTGAAACGGATCTCATACTCATCTTACAACCCATGATTGATATCCTAACGATAATAATTTTAATACTTATAATAAGATCAAGAGTTGAGGAAGAGTGATTTTTTACCTACCTAAGACACAACCCTCTTTCTAGTTTTTTTTCAATTTTTTAACACTTTCCAATAACATGTACTAAATTACATAAATTAAAATACATTCCCCAAACTCAATGAATGAAAAACTCTCCCCACACTAAAATGGATTAGTTCTCTTAAGTATATGATAACAAGTCTAAAATCAATAAATTGATACCCAAAATGAAATCCATTCCCCCCCAACACTTATATTTCAATAAATTATGAAATTTAATTCCATGTAGATGTTGGTTGGGACAAGGTATTGGTCTTGTAATGTGGATATCAAAGAAAAGATTTTCATAGGCTATAAGGGGCTTTCAAAATGTGGATTAATGTAAGGGTAATGAGAGGCTATTTGGATATTATAATTATCATGTTGTTAAGAAAATACCTCTATCATATTAATGTACACTAATGTAGGAAATTAAGATGGATGGTCAATAAAATCCAGACTCACAATTGAGGTTGGAAATTTAAAAAATGAAAAGATAGTCATAGGTGACCTTGGCATAAAATCTAATGTAATTCCTAAAGGTTGGGGAAGAATCATTTTCCAAATGTAAAAATAATCATTCAAAATTTAGAATTATTGACACAAAATTATTAATCCAAATTTAGGATGAAAATAAAAAACAATGTGATGAAAAAATGTATTTTGATTCCCAAATATTATAGGGAAATTTTCAAAAGTAAAAAGTGTGTAATTATGACCCCTTTTTCTTATTTTTTTTTATTTTTTTAGTTTTTCTAGTTTTTTTAGTTTTTTATAAAGTAACACCCACATGAAAGAGAAATAGTAAATAAAAAGTTTGATGAGGAATGTGGTAAAAAAATTATGAGAATGACTGAGGGAAATGATAGATAGAGATTGAGTTAATGTGAAACAGTTGCCCATAGTTTGGATTTGGTGGGCATCATCTCCATACAGTGATGGGTTAGTGAAATTTGATGTCCCTCCTGTGGAATGTTACCTGTAACAAAAACCAATATTCCTCAAATGAAATAATAAATGAAATTAAAATTTCATAAATGTAAAATAAAACATGGGTTTCCTCCCATGTAGTGTTGCTTTTATTTTTTCTATAGCCAGACAGTTGCAGTGGACTACCCATAGTCCGATAGTGGCCACCATATTTTCCTTATTCTAGCGTGATTCTAGAGAAAATTCTACTTTGGGAGGCACTATTGTTCATTGTTTAATTTCTTCCCATCCTTGTTGATGTTATTGCAATTCAATGGGAGTGGAAAGAGAATATAGCTATCCCCCATTTTGTCTTCAACTTGATGAATGATGTTATCCACAAAGTGTTGGTCTTCTTTTCCTTTAAGTTAAGGATGATTTTTCAATTCTGATGGTTCATTTATGTAAGGATCAGATGAAAAGAAACCAGAGTTTGAGATCCCAATTGTTTTTAACTCATTTATTTCATCACTTGTCAATGTAAAATAATGAGGATCATTGGATTCATAATACCGAATAAATTTTTCAATATCCTTTATATAATTTTTTTTCCAAATAAAGGCCAATTAAAACCTCACCAGTGATCAAATTATTTATTAGGGAACACATATTACAACCTTCACTCCAATTGAGAAACGATAAACACACTGGTTCAGGGTTCACCTCCCATATAACAAGAATTTTCAAAATCATGAATAAGAAATAATGATTGTTGGATAATATAATATAAATCAAAAAATGATAACACAAGTTTATTTTACTCATTAACATCCTATTTGGAGTTGTGGAGGTCATAGGTGAGATGTGATTCCAAATAGTATTCAAGATCCTTTAGATAAATGGAATTTACATTTGTAATGTCAACATTAACTTCTCCATTTATGACTTGGTTAATAAAGATGCATAATTCACAATCTACTTTATATTTAAAACATGATGAACACGATGGATCAAGATTCCAAAAGCTCTCAAAGAGACATTTAGAAGCATGGATAGAGAATACAAACTGATTCTCGGATGGGTATCACTTGGATTGAAAAATATTTAACTTCACCAGATGTTCACCAAATTCCATGGATAAGATGCTTTCCTAGACAACAATTTGGATTTTATATGTCATTAAGAAAGGTCTTCCTAGAATAAGAGGAGATTTGAAAAAGTTGTATCACATTATATGTCAAGGAAAAAAAAGTCAACTAGGAAGATAAGATCATTGAATCGAACAAGGATATCCTAAATTATTCCCTCATGAAAAGATTTTCATTAACTAGATAACATGATGACAACACCCATTGGGTGAAAGAGACCAAGACCAATGTTGGAGAACATATATCTGGGCATGGAATTTATCAAGGCTCCTTGGTCAATTAGTGCATCATCGATGTTGGAACTCCATATTTGGCATAAAATAATAAATGTCCCTAGATATTTGCACCTCATGGGTATGAACTAATGGTTTTAAACATTCTCAATGGTCCTAAGTTGACTCTTATGGGTGAAAAAATCCCCATGAATTCTTTCATACTTAGGGATTTATTTTATGGCATCTAAGAGGGTAATTTTTACTTCAACATGCCAAAACATATTTACCATTTCAGGATCAGTTCAAAGGAATTATTTTTCATAGAGACATCTTGATGAAAAGGAATTGGGTTCATTGGATGAATGGAAGGAGGTGAGGGAGTTAATTTAGGTTCCTTTTCTAATTCATTTTTCTTTTCAATTTCCAGATAAACATTTAAAGAACTATTAGAGGACTCATTATGAGGAATAGTAATTTGAATTCCAGATCTACGTGTAGTTACACTTACATTACCCTTGGGGTTGGGTAAAGGTTGAGCTACGATTTGGGAGGGAATTGGTTTTTTCAGCTGGAATAGGTGGAATCAAATATTACCAATTTGGGTTCCACTATTTTTGAGGCTGGAATGGGTGAACGAGGATAGAACTTCCACTATACTTTATCATGGTTTATTGGAAGAAAAAACTTGTCCTGAATTTGGATTTACTTGATTTTGGTTCTTTGGAAAGTGATTGTATTGGGTGGGGAATTGGGAAGTCTCATTATGATAGTGGAGTCCAATAGGAGAAAGAGGAGGATTGATCCTTTGATGTTGTGGAAAAAAGGATAAGGTTTTTATATGTTGCCAAAAACTTGACCATATTGAAATTGGTTTGGATTTGGAGGAGGTAATTGAGAGGGATGAGAAATAGGATTATCATACCTCAAACCTGGGTTAAAGGTATAAGAGAATGGTGCATAGTGGGGTAGGTTGAAGTTTCTAATGAAGTGACTTTATTTTTTAGGGATGGTTTTCCTCTAATTATATACAACATTGATCTCCATTTTTTAGATGAATCATATGGATCCTCTTGAAGTAGTGGATATGTGTCCATTGGATGAATTGGTGAGCTATAGATTCTACAATTCTTGATAGGTCCAGGGAGCATAGATTGTGGATAAGATGAGTTTAGGGCTTTGGCAGCCACATAAAGATGTCTCACAAGATCTGTAAGTTCACTCATCCACTCAGTAATCTTATTGGGCTATGTGGATTGGTTAGCTTGGACTTGTTTTAATTGAGCATGATCACGTGTATGAAATTTTTGTGTGTTTTTAGCAATATTTCTTATGATATCTTGTGCAGTTGCAGGATTTTTATCAACAAGATCACCACCCCCTGAGGCATTAGAGAGAGTTATCTCCATAGCCAATAACCCATCATAAAAGTATTAGATCAAGAGATGGTCATGGATTTTCTGATTTAGTTATGTTTCCACAAGATTTTTGAACCTCTAGCAGTACTCATGGAGTGATTCATTAAGGAATGCATGGATACCACTTATTTTCATTAAAATAGAATCAGTACGAGAACTAGTAAAGAAATTTTCTAAAAAGAGATGCTTCATGACAATCCATGAGTTTATGGAAGCAGGAGGGAGGTAGTAGATCCATGAGTTGGAGGATTCAGCTAAAGATAAAGACAAATTCTCAAATTTTTATTTGTTCTTTAGAAACCCCTTGACGATTCATGGTAGAACACACCACTTGGAACTCTTTTAGGTAAATATGAGGATCCTCGCTAGCTAGCCCGTGTAAATGACGTAAAAGATGAATCATAACGGGTTTGAGTTCAAAATCAGCATTAATATTTAGATATTGAATACCAAGGGTTAAGTAATTCATATCAGGGGTAGTGATTCATTAATGTTTTGTTCTCTCGGATTATCTATTTCTAGATCAATTGGTTAGACAATGAATGGTTCGGGAATGATTTAATTATCCCTAATGTTCTAACTAAGTTGGAGAAGAGTTCTCTCAATTTTCGGGTCAAAACAAACTGATGGTTTGTTTTGGAGGATATGGGGAATTCATATAATTCTGGAAAGGATGAGGAAAGTGGGTTATTCTTTGTGGTTTCTTTAGTTTATGTTGTTTATGAAAAGGTTGGTTTTTCATTGTTTTTTTTTCAGAATTTCTTATCATTATTTTTTTTACTTTTTATAAAACAAAAACTACCGACTACATAATGAAACTTCCCCATAAGTAGCTACATTTTAAGTGTGGAAGACTGTCTCCAATTGACCTTTTAAAGGTCTGGTGATCTACAAATGTGTATAGAGGAACTCGGGCCAAATCCTTGATGATGGAAAAAATGTTAGAGTCAATTTTTTGTTATTAATTTGTATTTTTATTGTGGTTTTTTTTTTCAGAGAATAAATAAATTAATTGATTCATCATTTTAGGTTTAACGATTTGATAAAGATTAGTGTGTGTTCATTATTTGGGATTTAAGATAATAATATCCTTGAGCTTTTCTTTATATTGAATTAAATTTACACCCACTTCAAAAGATTATTTTGATCAAAATTCCAAATTGTTGAGGCCTTATTCCAAGACTTAAGATAACTTATGATTCTAATATCCATAAAAACATGCTTCTTGAAATGTATTTTTGGTTCCAATAATCCATGTAAACCACTCATCAAAAAAACAGCTGATTAATCCATTACATCTTATGTTCCACATATCCAATGTTAATTTAAAGAATATTCATTGAGAAAAACATCTCAATGACTTAATATCCCCAAATTATGAATAACCCCAATAGATGAGTTTAATATCCATTGAGATGGTTATAAATCTAGTATAATATTTATATGGTGTAATGGTAAAAGGAAATAAAAATAATGGGATAGGAAAATATTAGTGAGCTGAACACTCACACGAACGCTGAAGAGAGTTAAAAATAGACTTTTGATTGAATGAGAATGAAAAACAAGGGAGTGATTTTCAACATTATTTGAACCATTTTAAGAACATTAATATTAAAAAATAGTGGTTGGATGATAATAAGATATAATGAGAAAGAAACATGAATTAAAATATAATTACAAATAAAAACATATATGAGATTATAAATGAAGAAAAAATGAAAAAGTAAATCAAAAGAAAAATGTATGAATGGTATCTCAAGTAGAAACATGGTATGGAAGATCCTCCAAAAACTTTTTATGTGCCCTGGTCATGCGAAAATATCCTCCTTTTATATGAAATTCCAACTCCATGCAAGGAGAATAGGGGGTGCATTTACAGCCCAAGGTGGTGGACTGTTTTCATTTCAAATATGCCCGTCTACTTAGCTCGCCAATTTGGCCATTCAGACAGCTGAATCATGATATATTATCTTCTTAATTGTAGTATATATTAGTGTTTTCTATATAATCTGAAAATATTGAATCCATTTTACTTTTTTATCCAATGTTATGGTTGGTTTACTAAATGATGTGCATTTGTCCATTTTTATCAACATATTTTTGATGGATTAAATGTGAATGGACATTTGAATAGGAAAATTCAAAAAATTAGAAATAATTTCTTCAATAAAGTAGGTTTCCTATTTATTTTATTTAATTATAAAAAATATCATCTCTAATTGATGTATATATCAGGAAAAAAGAACATAATTGTTTTCTAATTTTAATTCCTGGGCCGAATGGTAGGCTAGATTTCATATAATCATTTGGCCCCCTTTTTGGTATATTTGGGTCTTGAAATTTTTATCCTAGATGATTTTTATTTTACCCAAACGTTTGGAGGAGAATAAATTCCTTTACATATTCTTTTGTACTTATTTTGTGGACTATATAACCATTTAAATGGCCGAATTGGCCAATTCTTACTTGTATTGATATGTTTGAAATTGAATAAGGAAGCCTAAAAAAGAACCATAAAATATAGATAAGTAGGGTGAGAGTTATAATTAAAATAGTAAACTAACTCAATTGGATTAATTAACATAATACAAAAAATTATAATTATTGTTAAAACATGAGTATCTTACACCAATTATGATCTTTTACATGGTATTACTAAAGGGAGTAGACAAAAAGTTATGAATAAATTAATAACATCAAAATCTATACTAAAAATATTTATATATTTTATGATTTATATAAAATTTTAATTAAAAGAAATTAAAAATATTATTCATCCAATTTTATTCTTAAAATGACACTTATTCTTCATTAACTTGTTCCTTAATACAACAGTCCTAGAATATGAAATATGAATCATGTTTTAAGGTTCCTTAACCTCAATGTAATCATGATTCTTATGTTTAATGTAAACAATACTCAAATAATATCACATAATCTTCACATGTCATTTGAGATCTCTTTATCTTCATAAGTATAACCAATACTCATACCACCTTCCTGATTCTTTTTATGAGATTTCTTATTTAGAAATTTATTTTTAAAATACATAAACTTTCCACATATGAAACATTCAATTATTACCATTTTCCTTCTATTTATTGCCATTGACTAAAACTAAAAAGCACCAGGTGAGCAACCAATATCATAGAAGTAAACCAAATATCCCTAAAATTTACTTATAGGATGTCTAAATCCTGAAATCTAATTTTTAATCGACAAAACCATATTTTTTGCTAGTTTTTTCATATTTAACATCCACTTAAATCTTTCAAGATGGTTCGTAATGATTTTGTGAATTTAAAAATAATATCCCCTAAGAGTGTCAAACTAGGTGCGCAGTAAGGCCTATTATATTGTACCTAGTCATACTAAGTTAGGCCGAAAATACCTTGTCATAGTTGTTACATATTGGTATATTTTTGCTAGAACCACTTCAACCTATTGTATACAGACATGGATTTATTTCTAGGAAACCAGTCACTCTATCCTTTCCAAAATTCCAAGACTTATTCCTAAACATTAAATCATCCATATACTTATCCTAAGATACATACCCTCAAATATCCATAGAAATATACCTATGGATATCACTAATGTTATATCATCCTATTTTCTAATGGTTGACAAAAAATTTTCTTCGATACCATCTATAGAGACCTTTAATTTTCATTCATAGACATTACATAACATTTTAAGAATAGTTAATGCATTTTACAGACACATTCCCAAAGACTGTATTACATTAGGATATTTGGAAACTTGGAAAAAACATTCTAACTCAGTGAAATATCTTCAATTTGTCCCACAAAGATCATCCCCCTTATTAATTATACTTAGAAACCATTCTTTAGAACATGTGGAAAGGAAAAATAAGAAAGGAGTGAGATAAAATACTCAATAAGGGTAATTAAAGGAAATACATAAGAATAAAATGAATATAAGGGTATCAGAACATGATTTTATCATTAGGAGATCATAAAATTCATATCAAAGATTGTAAACATGAATCATGGCATAAATATTAGTAGTCCATAAGACATAAATCAGTAGATAATTAGGAACAAAATTCATGAAATAATTCCTTATGAATAAGACATGGAATTAAGGAATCCACATCAATGTATAACATCGTGAAAATGTATAAGTAAAAACAAGTTTACTCATTAGGTTAAGGACACAAAATCAGGTCATCACATAAATATATAGACATGAAACCATGTCAACACATAATTTTGTGAACATGAATTCAGTTTCATGAATAATTTTGTGAACATGAAATTAGGTTCACACATAACATTGCGAAAAAGTAGTCATATTCATGGAAAACATATGTACATGCGACGAGGTCCATGTATAAAATTGTGAACATGTAATTGGGTTCACAAAACACTTATGAACACATAATAAGGTTCACTCATAACATTGTGAACATGTAATAAGGCTCATAGATAAACTTATAGACATGCAACCATGTTCATAGATGACACTGTGAACATGTAATCATATTCAAGAATAACATTTATACTCATGATTCGTTAATTGTTACCCAATTCAATGGAGGAAGATACAGGTCCCACACATCACATAATAACTCATACATACAAGTTCCACAATATAATAAAATAAACATCATATCAGGACCCAAAAAATATCATATATATCCTATCAAATGAAATGGGTATCATAAAAATTTAATCATATCATAACCTATGGAAAATATATAGGTTTTATAATCATTAAATCCTAGAATAACATATGAAAGGATGTTGGTTTCATAATCATTTATCATTGGATAACCCATTGAAGAGAAGCAGGTTTCATAAGAAAATAACCCTTGTAATATGAATGGGTTTCAACATATAACACATGGAAGTGGAATGGGATTCAAGAAAATATAACCCATGAAAGGTAAATGGGTTTTTATAACTGTCATGACATCAAAATAAAGACCATTCAGATAGAGAATATGAACGTAAACTTTGGATCATTTCCCTTAAATACATGATTAAAATAAATAGATGTCATCTTATATAGAAAATAATTTAAAATTTTCAATTAAAAAAATTTGTTGGGGAAAATATACATTCTTATTTTAAAAATTATTTTCAAACATAAAACCTTTTTAAAACCATTTTCTCTAAAAATATTTTGAAAACATAAAAATAAGGACTGAAATCATTCTAAAAAACATTTTCCTTAAAAACATATAAAAAAGCTTAAAATATATGAAAACCATTTTTGTAAAAAACTTTTAAAAGAATCATAAAAACAATTTTCATGAAAATAATTTGGAAATATATAAAATAATATTTGAGATCATTGAAGACATTTTCTTTTAGGACAACCTTATGAAAACTAATGAAGGAGGTTATAAAAATTATTTTAAAAACTTTTTAAACATAAAACCATTTTGAAATTTTTTTTCATTGAAAAAATACTTCAAAACTAATAAATTTATAGAATATTAGGAAAAAAATATCATTGACAAAATAATTTTTAAATCTTGTAAAGGAATCTCTGGGCAAAGATAGTGGGTAAATCTGTATGTGAGGAATATTCCTTTTGCATAGAAAAAATATTAGAAAAGATCATTGATAGGAAAATGACAAGAAGATTACTTTTAAAAAAATAAATTATATTTAAAAATGTAAATCATTGGTAAAAATTTATTTTAATGATCACGGGATAAATTTAAAATATTATTGGAAAACCTTTTTAAAAAACAAGGTTTATTAGGAAAACAAATTTCTTACTGAAGATAGAGGTAGAGTTATACTTTATTAAAAATGATTTATTGATCATCTTAAATAATTAATAGGGAGAAAATGGTACCATTATGTGGATATATCATGAATAATTAGAAGATATTAGAGTTCTTGAGATATGGATCATAAGATTTCATCAATGAAAGTATAATCATAGACAATCTTGATAAATGATGAGATAATTTCAATAAACACTTACCACTTGGTAACTTTGAATCAATATCCCCATTTAAGAAAATGAAATTATATAGAGCCTAAAATATCTTGAAAGATTATGTTATTCATGACATAAAATGTTAATTGGAACCATATACACCTCATTAAATAACATAGTTCCTTAACAAAACATATGTATCAAAGAAGTCAAATTAAGACCAAATTACTTTACCAATTTGGTGAATTTTTAAAGATAAACCCCATGAAAGTCATAGCATAAAATGGATATGTATATACGCATTAATTCACATATAATAATCATATAATACATTCTTGGGAATTATAAACACCACACAAAATAAAATATGGGTGAATAAGACATGTATATCATGGAAATAAAAAGTGAGATGAAATCCCCTTACCTTGTGTCTTGACTCTCATCATACTCATTTAATCCTACTATTTAATAAATATAAGTTTAGTATACATCTATCACAGAACCATATTCTCATATATAATACCATATATTTTTTTATTATGACTTTATATTAACCTCTTGTTAACAATTTCATGTTATGGATACATTTCTAGTAATATTCTCTTTATTTTCCGTATTTGTCATATTTTGTTATATCTTTGGTCGTAATACATATATGATGATTTACAGAATTTAAATAATGATATAAATATAATTTATATTCCTTATATTTGTATGATAATAATCAATATAATATAGATGTACCAAATGGAATACAGTGTTCATGGAGATGTTGGGCAATACGTACGCATAAACATTGGTTGCGTTTTATTGTTGTATTGAAAGAAAGAACAAAAGTGAAATATATTTATATATGTATGTAATATAATTATTGTATAGTTATTATGTCATATATATATATATAATAACATCCCTAAACAAATCCTTAATAGATTCCTTGTAGTGTGTGATTGAATCACATATCTTTGAGGGGGTGGTAGTCCACACTTCATCAAGTGAAATTATTATATTTACACAAAATGGAATGTATACAGATATGTGTTGTAAAATAATTATAGGAGAATAAAGACATAATATTTATCATATATATCATATCTAAATATATTTTCCATCATAATTCCCAACTATGAAATGGTGTAAATGAAAAATGAACAATCTCTGTTTCAAGATGTGGTAGTTTTTTGTAGATATAAACAATATGTTTGTTACCCATTAGATGGAAGTGTGTGTAAGTGTAGGATAAACCATTCACACTATGAAATCTTATTATATTTAGGATACTGGTGTTATTATATAATCATTTAATAATGATAGTTTAGGTGGTGGAGAAAGAAAATAAAATAAAGGAGCTTGAGAAAGTATGTTACCCCCTCTTTGGGTACCACCTTTTGATTTTCACCTAATGGATTTATTGGATGTATTTATTCCCAAAGTGAGTATTAAATAACTAAGGGAGGGATGTTTTGAAGATTATTTGGAATATATTTTCATAACCTTTATGGTTTGATAGATTTTAATAATTTTAATAATTAGTGGCCTTTTATAAGAGAGGGAAAGGGCTCACTTGGTATTCTTGAAAACAAGTTAGGTGTACCCATGTTATTAACTAAAAAAGTCATAAAATACCAAAAAAAAAAGTGAAGCTTCATGCTAAAATTATTGCAATAAAATAGGTTTCGTACAAGTTTATAGGTCATTTATTTTCTTATGTTTACAGTGTATTCCCTTATTGTTCTTAATATCACTTTAATCATTTTAATTAATTTTAATTACTTTCACCAATAATTTTGGTAAAAAACAAATAAGTTACTAGTATACATTAAATATAATAATTATTCAAAATATTTAATCCATTTTTCCCAATTCCAATCACATAAGTGGTATAAATTAATTTAAATTTTATCCAGTAGAAGGGACAACAATGCGGGTTTTTAAAGTAAAAATGTTCTAACATTTTCTATGTTTTTATATTAAATTTAAATGTGAATTTGTTTTCAAAGACCAAAATTTGACTAATTTATAAAATATTGTTCTAATTAATATTTAAACAATATTGTAATTATAATTTATCCTTATACATAAATTATATGAAAGAGAACTTTTTAATTGAAATTCAATATTCATCAAAAAATGAAACTTCCTAGAAAAATAAAAAAAATATTCACTAACCTTATTTTTTTGTTTATATTTAAAATAGGAAGTTTAATTTTATATATTAAATTTATAAAAGTTCGTAAAATTATATTTATAATAGGTTCTCCATTAAAAGTCAATAAAATTACATTTATAAAAATATACGTTTTTACGTGTCATATTGGGCCTGTCCTCATATTATGCCTCTAAAATTACTTTGATGAATAAAAAAAATATTTGATGAAATATATAAAATATAAATTTAATTAATATCACTACCTAATAGTAATTAATTTATCTTATTATTATAAATCTCTTTTACACATAAAATTAGTCACTAATAAAATAATTCTCGTTATATTCATTTGAATTCTATATTCATTTATAATTAATAGATGACTAATGAATTAAAAAATACATTTTCAAAAGTTATTTAATCCTATAATATTTATTTTAACGACTGGGTTCTATATTATTAAATAATAAACTTTTAATAATATATTATTGTTTTTTAATACTCGGTCTTGCGTGTTATGCAAGCCATTAGGGAAAGTCTGTTGGGTGTGTAAAATAAGATAACATCAGTGTTCTGTGAAGAGAATTGTAAAATTTATGTTGCGTGTAGTTCACTCTAAACATGGTTTTTTATGTAACACAAGAAAAATATAGTGCTTTAAAATAAAATAAAATATTTTCAGTGTAGTGTGAAATGGAAAATATCAAAACGATTAAATTAATTAAAAAAATATAAAATTCACAAAATGTCAGGTTCTTACAATAATTTTCTATAATCACCTATCATAGAATTATTTATAGATATGATTAATGGAGATGGAGAAGAAAATTAAAGAATAAAAATATAAAAAACACCATTTTCTATAATATATTGATGTATTTATTGATGATTTACCAGCACCACCCCTAGAAAGAGAGTTATAGTTCTCACACAACACAAATTTAAGACCATATTTTATTTTATATAAAAAGGATTCAACTAGAAATCATAATTTTTGAGAATATTCTACATTTCCCAAATTATTTCCCAACCATTTATCCTAGAGAGGATCAATGTGTCATAATGGGATAATCTTGAGCATCAAAAGAAGATAAAAGCTATAAAGGAGGGGAAACTTCATCAGTTCCACATTAATGAAGATTTTGTCATTCATTTTGGACCAATACATTATTTTAATTCATTCCTGGTGTTAAATAATGATCTATTTTATAATTCCCATATCTCATGTTTCTCTATCCATCCTGAAAGTTCAATGACACACCATGATATTTGAGAGAATTTTATGAGGGATAATATGAAGCATGATATTTTTGCGTATATCACAAGGTTATTGGAAAATTAGTATGTTAAATATTAAATATAGTATTAGGATTCACTAAAAATATTTCTCATATCTACCTAGAAATGGGAGAACATCACCATGTGCTTCATCACTAGTCTCTCAAATATATATAGAGAAAACAATATGATATGGGTTGGGGTTGATCAACTCAACAAGACCGCCCACTTCATTAATTTTTGAGAAGATTTATCTCTTAAAAAATAGTCAATTATATACGTAGAAGAATTGGTGAGACTACATAGGGTATTGATTTCAATCATTTATAATCATGATATAAGTTTCACATCTAAATTTTAGATAAGTCTTCAATATTCTCTAAATACTGAAATGAATTTTAGTATAGCCAATCACCCCAAAAGTGATGGACAAACTGAAAGGACCATTCATGTACTTGAAGATATACTAATAGGTTTCTAAATGGAATTTAATGGATAATGGGTTCAACATCACTGATTAGTTACATTTTTAGACAACAACAACTTTCACTCATGTATTCAAATAGATCCACATAACGCTCTATATGGGTAGAGATTTGGATCTCCTACTTGTTGGGATGAGGTTTGTGAGTGGAATATACTTGAACCCAATCTTGTTCAACAGATGATAGAAAAGGTTAAATCCATCCAATAACATATTAACTATACTTAGATTTGGTAGAATAACTATACTGATAACCCTTCAAGGGACTTAGATTTTTATGTTAGAGAAAAATGCTTCCTTCAAATTTAATCATGTAAGATAGTAATGTGATTTGGAAAGAAAATAATACTTAACCATAGGTAAATTTTACACTTCTATATCCTTGATCACATAATATAAGTGACTTATTTGTTATATATTCTACTAAACATGGCCCAAGTTCACGATTTTTTCCATAAAACACTCCTAACAAAGTATATACTTGATAACTCACATGTATTGAATCTATAGGTGGTATAACTAGATAATTACCTCCCTTATTATTATAAAATGATGAAGATCGTTGACCAAATAGTAAATGTTCTGCAGAATATGGAAACTCACATTATCAAATTAATATTATGGAGGAATAAATATGAAGAGGAAATGTTGGAATGCAAGGGAGAAATGTGATGGAAGTACCCCCATCTATTCTCAACCGAAAATGTGGGTTGAGATTTTGGGAAAGAAATTTCCTATATGTTGAAGAAGGTAGTGACCTATACATTTAAAATGAAAATGGTTTCTTAAATAAATGTGTGTTATGTTATATTATAAGTATTATACACATAGGGGGCATAGAGAAACAAATCAAACTTTATTTAATTAATGAAAATTGTTACATTATTCAATTAATAACCCCATTAAAATTCCATATAATATAAGGGGAAAAATAAAAAATATTAGAACAATAATTGTAAAATTTGGACTACCCCAATTGGATAGAATCATCCCTTTCATGATCAACAATGTGGAAAAGAAAAAAATATTAGTAAACCTATAAAATTTTTTGAAAAAGAAAATATAGAATATTTATAGAAATTATAGTATGTAACAGAATGAAATAATTAATAGGTATTAATAGGAGGTAATATGACTATTGAAATATTAACTTGACCATTAGGAATACTAACCCGGCTATTAGAATAATTATATGACAATTGAAAATTGTAACCTAACTGTTGGATATTAATTGGACATAAAATAGTAAAATATAGTTTAAATGATATTTATAATCAGTATTTTAATTCAATATAGATATCATAATACCATAAAAGAAATTTCATGAGTAAAATCTCAAATTATTTTTATGCACCTATTAATAATATATATTTTAATATATTTCACAAAATATCATAAATTTATTATTAAAATTTAAATTTACCTTTGTTAGAAAAATATCTTGATAAAATTATAATCTTTTTTTGAATCAAAATTTTTAAATTTTTAAATGGTGATTTTTTTTAAAAATTCCTGAAATACTTCAATTCTTATCAAAATAGTAGAAATACTATTTTGGAGATACCGCATGTTTTATGAAATAATAATGGTAGTATCATGAGTTAATAAATGTTAAAATACTTATTTCATAAAAAAACAATTTAATAAGATATATGGGTCATTTAAAAACATTAAACATGATTTAAAACCTAAAAAACATTCCAAAATCTAAAGTCAAATGTGTTCCGTTAAAATAACATTTTTTTAATTTTTTACACATTCCATTTTGAATATAATATTAACTATAATTATTATTGGGTTTAAATTCCAAAACCCATATTATTTTATTAATATAAGATTTATAGTATCATAAATTCACTATTATAATTTTTACCTTTGATATTATATTTTATTCATTATTTTATTCTAAAAATACCCCCTCCTCAAGTATAAATAACCCCTCTCCTTTCCAATGTAAAATCAATCATCCCACACTTATCAAAGTCAAACATCTACCAACATCCCCTCACATAAACCCCTTATAATCATTAGTGATGTTTTGCACTGATCAAACTCCATTCTTTCAAGAATTTAAGGGCTTTATAAAAGGAATCACTTTAAGAATGAGGTAATGTCTTTTTTCCTTTTATTATATTTTCATTTTATAATGTAAAATATTACTTCTCAATCTAATAAAACCCCATTATATCAATTAACCATTATTTTAAAATTATATTTATAATTTTAATATACTATAAAAATGTTCTTTTTATTATAACTATATATTACACATCTCGTGCCTCATATTCAGACAATATTCTTTTAACAGGGGCTAACTGTCAAGGAGGAATTTTCCAATAATTCCATTATCACTAACCTTATGTATGGTTATAATAAATTATTTATAAAATATTAATTAATTAATATATGTATTTTAATCTTCTAATTATTTTTCTTCTTTGGTATAACTTACGTTTAACAAAATAGAGAAATCGAAGTAAACTGTACATTTAAAGGAAAATGCCATATAAAAAGTTTAACCATTAAAAACTGTTATTAAGAAACATAATATAATGATTAAAATTAATAAATAGTATCAAAAATGAACATAATACACTTATAGTTCCAAAATTTAAGGAACATAATTTTATTATTCATGAGATGGAAAATCAATGATATTTAGTGTGATTTAAGGTATGGGAATTCTCTTCTTCCACTTTCTATTAAAGTACCACTTTTTGGTATTCTCTCTAAGTATTGGATTGCTTTCTGTTCATGTTATTTTTATTATCCCATTACTCAATAATATTATAAATGGGAGACCATTTTTTACCTCCCATTATGAAATTTCATTAATCCACATCTAATATTATCATTCTTACGAGTTCATTTCTCAAATTTTATTCTTTTATATGAAATATTTTTATATTTTGAATAACTAAAAAATTTCTTATCCTTGGGTAATCACATATATGTAATTATACTTTATTTACTCTGGGATTTAGATGTAGAAAATCCATATTCCCCTTTCATGGTTTTATAATTTGGTAATGTTCAAGTCTTTAAGAACTTATCTACGCAATGATTTTATATGAAACCCACTCTTTAATATCAAACTGTTATTTATGAATTGATATATTATGATAAATATCACTCACATGAATAAATAAATACAAAATTTTCACCATGATAGCACTCAAATTCATTGGGTAAATAATTAATCTATACAATTGACCTGTTTTAAGATACATTGGAGAATAACTTTGGTAATTTGGATTTATTACATTGTGGTGATAAAATCTAGTGATATGCTTATAAATGTATTATTTTTTTTGATATAGACTCGTTTCCATGTTTTCATTACTGTTATTTATATTATTATATTCCTCTTGCACTTATGGTAATGCTATATTATTATACCTCATGTTCTTATTGATATGCCTCATGATCACATTCTAAATGTCTCCTATTTTTATTACTATATTAGAATTTTTTCTCACCCATTTTTTTAATGTATATACCTTGGATATGTTATTTAATCAAATTAACTAAGGATAAACCAATGAATAATACCTTCTAGTGCTTTAAATAACATTAATATATTTTAGGTATTATGTTCTTAATTTCATAGAATCTAAACCTCAAAGGATCCTTTGTGTTTTTAAATGTGTTACTGCATAATAAGTGGATTATGTTCCATAGTTATAACCCCAAAGGGTGTGATATTTAATTTATTATTGGTTTATCACTTGATGGATTGTTTCATGGTTATTTTATCACATGATTTCACATTAGTGTTTATCTTATGGTTATTTTCTTAAATGATTATGTTATGGTGTACCCATGGATATTATTGATTATGATTTCATTATTTATCATATATACTTATCATATTCCATTATTTTTTAATATAAATGGATTTTATTAAAATTAAAGGTTTATTTGAAAAATGTTTTTCCTTATAATAATTTTTTATAAGGCTGGACCTTTTTTAAAGCTAAAACTACAAAATTATTGATATTAGAATTTTTATATCTTTTTGTGGTGAAATTCTATTGGGATTATTTCACACACCCTACCTTTCCATTTAGGTTGTAATAGATTTTGTTTTATAAGACTAAAGTATTGTTAGGGGAATTATATAGTGTGTCACATTCCAATTTTGGTGTTTCCTTCATAGCTAAATGGTTTGGAGGTGATGGATGGTCACATTGATACCTCTTGAACTTGTCTTATTTACCCTATTTCAATTTAGCCTATTTAGATTTTTTGTGTATGTATCATGGGAATTTATTATTTTCTTCTCATTTTAATCATATTTTTACCATTATTATTTTATACATGAGACATGTTAGTATTTTTTTTATTCAAACACCATGTGACGGGCCATCTAGGGTGAATTTTCTAGTTTACTTGGGTTAGTTCGTTTCAAAATGGAAACATTGGGAATACCCAACATAAATTATGATAACATTTCCTAGGTTTAGTTCTGTATCTTGGGTAGATAGGTGTTATTAATGTCATTATTATGGTATTATGATTGGGAAAGTTCCCACAACTCTCATTTATGTGCCTGGATTCGATTTTCCATGGGTGGTCAAGAATTTTTAACAAGATTAAAACTTTGTGTTTGAGTTTGTTTGAATAAACTATATTTGAGGCTTCATTTAAATGTTTTTGTTTCTTATAAAGGTGTTTTCCTTCATTGGTAGAAGTCATAATTTCTTTAAATTCATCTTGTTTTGAAAATTAATGTGAATTCTGGAATATGGTATTATGATTTTGAAATGTCCTCTAAAGATGATTGGATACTATCTGGGGTTTATTATACAATTTCCTTAAGGAGAGATATTTTGAATTTGAGTGAGGTTTTAGTGAGACAAATTCCATAGGTAAATCCTTTGTTGGACCATTATTTGGTTGAAGTTGTTATCTATATAAATCAGACTCTCTTTCAAGTGGGTGTTAGGAACCTAGGATGAACATTAGATCATGTCTTGGAATTCACTAAGAGGCCTCCCTTCATATTATGTGGTGATATGAAACCTAATAATATGAAGAATGGACTGAGAGTATTTATCGGATCTTTAACATTATGAAAACTCTTTAGGACTTTGAGGTGGTTTTTCTAAGTATGTGTTAAAGTTAATATGATAGATATTGGGGGACTCTATTGTTCAATCTAAGTTGCATGAGGATCCAAAAAGAACATTCTATAAGATAATATTTAATCCTGATTTTTATCTAGAGATGTTTCATATTGTGCATAAATAATTTTTTTTACACAATAGGAATGAAAAAATTTTATTTTAAGTATTACACCTAGTTACTTAAGTTGGTACATTTGGCCCTAGAGCTGGTTTCCAATGTTTACCTAATGTCATGGAGTTTTAAGTATGGATTGAGCGTTGATATTCCGTTGATACTGATTCTATTATTCCTAACAACATTTTTAAAGGTATTCAAAAAAATTTCTTTTTTTAATACATACATATAAGGAAAAAATATTTTGGTGTATCTTTCGTAGGTGTTGTTGTTATCCAGGGTGTGTCTTCGATACAAAAAAGAAAGTAAAAAGGTATCTGATTTTTTTCAGGACCAGTTTTAGGGGATTTATCTAGAAAAATTCCAATTTTTTACTACTGGTGTGGATGGACTAATAATATGAATCCATGATATATATAAATTACCATGACTTGTTGTTATTGTGTATAATCTTTTTACCTGAGGTGTTTTTGTGGTATCACTTCCCAAGGCAATATGGTTGGGTCCACTCTCACCAATGGTTTATATGTAAGGAACATATTTTTTACTCAAGTATGGATCATTTAATTTTATGTATAAATATTTACTTTGGACATAATATGGATGCATAATGAGTAATAATGGTTCTGAGGGTTTTTGTGGCATGTTCGGATCCCATAACCCATATTTTGGGGAAAACAAGCTTGGAACAAGGATTAGAGTAAGCCATCCAGAAATTCCTCATGGTTTGGAAAACCGTGCAGATTGGGTTTCATCAGAGAGAGTCACCTTGCACAGTTAGCACATGGCCATGAGACCAAACCATATGAATGCACTTTTTTCAGGTACTTGTGCATGGCATGTTCATGGTTTGATCAAACTGTGCGGAGGATGTTTTTTCGGGAAGATATGTCTCACATCCTTTGCGCATCATTTGATAGATCATGTGAACAAACTATTCACAAGATGAATTCTAGGTAAATTTACAGTTTTTTCGTCAATGATCTGTTTTACCCCTATTACTCCCTAATCTGAGAACCAGCAGGATTAATCGCTTCTTCTCTCATTTTGGATATTTTGAAGGCCAAAGTTAAGGATCAAGAGATCTCCTTTGTCTGAAATCTAATTGTTCTTATGTTTGTCACGTTGGATGCACAACGGTAAGTACTTGAGTCCACTTTATCTATTCTTATTCTCATTCTCTCTCAACCAAGATATCGTCATGTGATCATTTTCCACCTTTTCTTAGATCTACTATTATCTGAGGAAAATAAACAGTTGATACTTGGGGGGAAGAGTCATACAACCCTAAGGTGGGTGGTATATAACTTATCCCTAATGTTCGTCGATTTTGGAATGTTCGTGTGGGGCCCGCTGATGTCATCAGAAATCATTTCTTAAATTTACATTCCATGATTATACTTTTTGAATCGTATGGTTATGGTCTTTATAGACATTTGATTATTTATGAGCAGTTATACTCACAACTCAATCTGCCTAATGTCGAAGGTTATTCCATAATTGGGTTTTAGTGTTTCGGCACGTTTGATCCACCGTTCGGGTGTGACTTTTCTTGAACTTATTAAAGGTGGATCTTCCTATAATAAATGGCTTGTTACATGCCACGATTATAATTTTTATAATCGTATGGTTATGTTCCTTCTAAACATGTGATTAGTTGATAGCAGTTACATGCACAACACAATCCGCCTCTTGTCGAAGGTTATACCATAATTGGCACGTTTGAGCCATCATTCAGGTGTGTCTTTTCTTGACCTTATTAAAGGTGGAGCTTCCTATAATAAATCGCTTGTTACTAATGAGAATTTCATAATGGCATGTACCATGTATTATCACCACTTGACCCATCTAAGGTAAGTTCTTTTATATTTTATTAAATGAAAATTTTGAAGTGGAAAGTACAGTAAGTGTATTACTTGGCCTTAAAAAATAATATTGAATAAGTTTAAATGTATGTATAAAACCTTTCCATATTAATGGAAGGTAGGGGAGTGAACCTCAATAATTGAGTATGGATTAATTTTAAATTAAGACTTTCTTAAAAGGTTGAAACACTACTTGGACTATCCACAATAATGGAAGACAAGGCTTAAAACTAAGGAAGGATTACATAATTACAATATCAAATAGGAATGTACTGACTCGAGATTTACTTGGTTTATGAGAGGAGAATACCTTGGGTATCGGGAACCCCATTCCGATTCAATGATGTGGTTTTCTTCGGTTGATACCCATATAGACTCTGATTATTTCCTATTCTGTGGATTCCTAGTATACTATGGTAGGATTCTTTACATTGTTATAGGATACCACAAATAAACTCATTGGATATGGAATTGATTAGTAGGTTCCATGGTGAAAGACCATTGGGCCATGTCCTTGTTGAACACTATTTTACATTGGTCTATCACCATGGACTTGGTAGGTGCCTTATTGTGGAATGCCTTGGATTACACTCCTAGTATTACACTCTTACCGTAATCTATACTCAGACACTATTGAGTTAGCATTCAGTTAGATCTAATTTTCCTTAGTTTTTACCTTGGAACTCCCTCACGAGATATCTTTTTTAAGTTTCCTTGTTATGTCTTGAAACCTTCACTATTTACACTATCACGAGGTGATGTCAGTGTTGGATATTCCTCAAGTGACCTATTAACATTAAATGGTAATTACTTAATTAATGAATAGGTTACAGGATCAGACACCAGTCGAGGGATAAAGCAGGTACTTGGGTATTTAGTTATATTTTAATGTTTTCTTTAATTTATATATGCATGCCTTCACACTGCTATATTCTATTACATGGGCCAGAGGTTATAGACACCATTGGTGGTGGCCCACATAGATTTTTGTCACACCCTCTCCAGGTGCTGTTTGGTACTTGAAATATATTACATGACTATAGGTGTTGAAAAAGGGAACCATAAAGCTTCAAACACTTTCTTTCTTATTGATTGGATATAGGTTGATAGCAGATGACAGAGTTAAATCTCAAGATGCTTGAAGTAGTATTGTTTTCTTTTAAATTGTGGAACATGCTATGCATGTTGTATTGTATCCATGTTTTCCAGTTTTCTAGTTACATGTCATTACAATACCACTATTTCAGTTGATATAGTTATTGTAATGTAGTGGATCTATTGCATCTGTTTGCTTTGGCTATTTAAATTATATTTCTTCCACTTTGAATTGTTTATTTATATTCCTTATGTTGTGATACACTATACTAATGAGGGAATAGTCTCCCCACAGACACACCCTAAGACATCACTGCTAGTCAAAAGCCTCTGGATTTTCTGGGAGATGTGCTTGAATCCATGTGGCCACAGGGCTCAGGGCACCCATTAAGTGGAATCTGGGTCCAGGATGTTCCAAAGTGATATCATTGGTTTTTTATTTTCTTGCTTTAGTATTTGAAGATAATATATTGGAGAATAGTAATGATTGGTACATTGTCATAAGTCATTCTTGGGCGTCTCAAACCCTGGTTCAGGGTGAAAACCAAGTTTCCTAAATTATAATTATTGTTATTATTTTTTCCAATAACAATTGATATTATTTCTCCATTGGTTGATTCACATGTTGTGTGTTGTTGTTGATTATTACACTGGTTGAGGTTTTTCATTCATATGTTTCCTGATGATATGAGGGAAAGAAGCATTGTTACAGGCATCATTATATGCACTTAAAATTCACATGTCACGCATATTGTCATGTCATATAGGTGTATTTTATTTCATTTCATTTCTTGACTTGCATGTGATTGTTGAGTGATGTTTTGACTGTTAGATTATTCTTGTAGTACTCTTGGATGAGATTGAGTGATTTCCTATCTCAATTCATGAGATGTGTGGGACCTCAGGGGTTGGGATGAGTAATTAATCGATTCGATCCATTATAATCAAAATAAATGTGTTTAGTTTATAGTGATAGGTGGATGGGCACTGATTCATCTGAAATGGCTATCCATTATAAAGTGAACCTTGAAATAAAAAATGAATTGGTTGAAAATCCGTATCCCTACATTTCATGTTAATGAATGTTAAAGGAGTGAACCTTGTAATTGAATGAAAAATTAATGAAACTTATACTTGAGCACTTACCGATACATGGCTATCTAAGTGAGTAGTTTGGGGTAGTATTCCTTGGATTTTGAGTTTTATAACATTCAGTTTCCACTAGTGATGTTATATTATGCTCTTAATATTGTTTTAAGGTGTGTGATTTGAATTTTTAGACCAATTCCGCCATGGTGTCCTCGTGTTGTTCCCCATGAGGGTGGTAACGACCATGCTCCAGACATGGTGGGCCCTGAGCCGCCTGTCATACCTCTAGGAGTGCCACATGAGGCACCTCTTGTAGTAACTGATTCAGTAACTGATTCCCAAGTCCATGATAGTTTCTTATGTCTAATTTAGTCCATTAAAGGTGCTCTATGGGTTTCACCTATGATGAATGATCTGACCCAATAGTTCCAGCAGCAACATCCTCCTACTTTTTCTGGGGATGGCGGTTCCCAAGCTACTGAGTCTTGGCTAGAGGTCATGCTGTCTATATTTGAACAAATGGAAACACCTCTAGAGCTGAGATTCAATCTTACTACATACATGATTCATGATTCATCCAAGCATTGGTGGGATGTTGTTACCTAGGTCGATCATCATTAGGGCATGTTCTCGGTTGACTTCCAAAATTTCTACTACGATTACTTCATTTCTCAGGCATTGAGAGCTAATAGAACAAGAGAGTTCATGCATCTTGAGTAGGGTTCTATGTTAGTAATGGAATATTAAGCATTATTTACTAATTTATATCACTTTTTATTGCTTTTTTCCAGTGATGAGCTTTCACATGATAGACCTTTTGAGGATGGGATCCAGTATGCCATCTGAAATCTAGTGAATGTCTTTCAACTTCCTTCCTTTTTTGTGATATTTGGTCATTCCCTTATCACTAAGCATAACCTGAGGGACGACACGAGTACCAGGTTTAATGAATCATCACTACATCATTCTAGTAGTTCTTATGGAGGTAGGAAATGTTCTTTTGAGGTTTCTCGTTAGGGAAGTGGTAGACATAGTTTCCAGTTTGATAACTATGTGGTGTTTCTTCAGTGTGGATGACCAAGGCATAAGAATACCCAATGGGACAGAGAACCTATGGAGTGTCAGGCTTGCAGACATATGGGTCATGTTAAATGTTTCTGTAGGACCTTTCCACTAGCTCCATGTGGAAAAGGATCAGCATCATCTCCACCTGCAGGAGAAAGTTATCTTTCTCTACATTAGGCGGGGAGTTGGAATAGCACTGAAAGGTCTTGCGGAGGAGGAGATTGTGGCCATGGTTGTAAGAACCCGGGTTTTTAGAATGAGTCAAAATCCTAACCCTGTTTGAATTTTTGACCAGTTTTTTAGGAAACTGGAGAAATTGGGAAGTTTCTAGAAATTTCCAGACTGCACGCCATGTACTTTAAGTACATGCCGTGTATATGTTATGAGAGTGACCGGTCGTGTGCTCACCGAGTACATGTCGTGTGATGACCGTGTGCAAATTTCTTCATACATGGCATGTAGTTTTAGACACGCCATGTACTCTTAAATGAGTAGATGCCATACATGGTGTGTGGGCCTGTTGGCCATATAGAACTAAGTACATGTTGTGTCGTCTTGGATACGCCGTGTACTTTGGATGTTTATGAATGAAATACACGGCCCGTGGGTAAGTCGGCGAGGAAGGTAAGGAAAATGACGTACACACCGTGTACCCCTAGGTACACATCGTGTAATCATGTCGGCAGGTTCTGGAAAGTAAGTCGATGGAATTCCAGCCGCCAAATGAATAGTTAATTGATCTACCCATCATGTTTTCATGAAGTACACGCCGTGTACTTTTTTTCTTTCTAAAATGGTATATAGCCTCATTTTGAGGCAGAAACACATTATCTCCACCAGGTTTCGTGAACCAAGCCAATCAGATCTTGTTTCTTCTCCCGATCGTCAGTCTGAGACCTGATTAGAAAACCGATTGATGCATTGGAACCCCCTATATAAGGCCTTGATTCATATTAAGCCATTTTGTTAGATTTATATTCTATAAAACATTATATGGGTTTGAATGGTTTTAATTTTTGTAGATCTACCACATTTTAGACAAAATTGGAGGGTGTTACTGGAGGAGTAGAATCGTACGAGTCTCATGTAGGTGGTACATGCCTTTTTTGGGTTTTTGTGGTCTTTGGGGGACGTGGTCCTCCACGTGTTTTCAGGTATTTTGAGAAGGACTCGTTTTATCTGTTGTTTCATATTGAATTGAATGTTGGACCTATGGGATGCCTTTGGGTATGCCCTATTACCAATTTTTCTTGATTGGGGTTGGGTGAGGGGTCGTTGCTCATTAGGGAATTTTTTTGGGGGATTCCAAAGTGGTTTAACTTTCATTGTTAATGTTTTAAACTATTGAGATTAATTTATTATGCCTGCTATAAATTGTACGTGGAATTCAAGACCTCAGTGTTGTTGACTGATAACCGTTGGGTTAGGGAAATTATACTATTTGAATGTTTTTCCCATCTATGTGTCCCATTTAAATTTTTTATATATGCAATTGCTGAATTGCACATGCTAGATCCTCGGGTTTGTGTTGGGAATGACCCAGATATTCTTGGGTGATGCTGATCACATGTTGGGCTTGGCCCAGGTTACATTGGGTGGTTCTGACCACGGGATTGGGCGTCATGGACGTCGGTTTGAGGTAGGATAACTGTCAGTTTGGGTATGTCCCGTGTTATTGAGACGCCGATGCCATCATATTTGAGTGACATGGTCACAAGGAAATGAGGTGTCAGAGGTATTGTGGCCTATGTACTATTTTTGTGATTACTGCTCACCCAGAACTTGGAGTAGTGTGCACATATAGATACACCGTGATGAGGTGGTTTTGACCACTCGTGTAGGTAGAGGCCCCCGTAGTTGTGGTTTAGGTATTTTTGTTGGGGGTTCTTGCCATAGCAAGCCATGTGGAAGGTGAGGAGCCTTTGGGGGATAGCATCGAGACTATAGGGTTGGGGCCTGAGGCTTGTCGTGATTTGAGGGCATACATCGATGTCCCTCCGGTTACATTATTTGAGCGAAGACATCGCTGTCCCTATGGTTACATTATTTTCACTACTAGAAAAGGGGGCAGTGGAGGCCCCCTGACTCGGGCGACCGCCATTGGCGGTCGCTATAGCCCACCTTTAGCGACCGGCAATGGCGGTCGCTAACCTCCCTAAAAATATTCGGGGGGTTTCTGCGCCCCCCCCCCCCCCCCCCGCGCCCTCTCGATCTCTGCCCTAACCCCTCGCCGCCCTCCCTCGCGCCGCCCTCCCCCGCCGCCCGGCCTCCCCCGCCGCCCGGCCTCCCCCGCCGCCCGGCCTCCCCCGCCTCCCGGCCTCCCCCTCCGCCCGGCCTCCCCCGCCGCCCGCCCTCCCCCGCCGCCCGCCCTCCCCCGCCGCCCGCCCTCCCCCGCCGCCCGTCCTCCCCCGCCGCCTGCCTTCCGGCCTCCGGCCGCCGCCCTCCGGCCTCTCGGCCCGCCCCCCCCCCCCACCCCGGACGGCACCCGCACCCCGGACAGCCCCCGGCGCGCACTCCGGACCGCCCCCGCACCCCGGACGCCTCCCCGCACCCCGGACAGCACCCCCCCGCGCACTCCGGACCGCCCCCCGCACCCCGGACGCCTCCCCGCACCCCGGACAGCACCCCCCCGCGCACTCCGGACCACCCCCCGCACCCCGGACGCCTCCCCGCACCCCGGAAAGCCCCCCCTGCACTCGGACACCCCCCTCCGAACCCGGACAGCACCCCCGCACCCCGGACAGCCCCCCCCCCCCCCCCCCCGCACTCAGACACCCCCCCTCCGAACCCGGACAGCCCCCCCGCACCCCGGACAGGCCCCCCGCACCCCGGACACCCCACCCCGCACCCCCGACATCCCCCCTGCACCCCAGACAACCCCCCCTCCCCCGCACCTCGGACACCCCCGCACCCCGAACACCCCTTCCCGCACCCCTGACAGGCCCCCGACACCCCGGACACCCCTCCCCGCACCTCGGACAGCCCCCCCCCCCCCCGACCCCGGACACCCCCCCCCCTCGCTGCCCGTCCCCCGTCCCCTCACCGCCTCCTCTCCTCCAGCTCCCCCCCGCCGCCGCCGCCCGTCCCCTCCCTTGTCGCACCGCCTTTGGCTCCGGCTCCCCTTCGCTGCTCCTCTCCCTCGCAGCACCGCCTTCGGCTCCCCTCCTTTTCAGGTTTGTAGCTCAATCAGGTAACATGAGCTTTCAGTTACATTATTATTTTATCAATGGTTCATAAACAAATGATTAATATTTATTTTGAATATAGTTGATTTGAAAAATGTAAATGTAATAAGTACTATGTAAATGTTTGTTATACAGATATTATTATGGATAAGAGTTGGATTGATCTTCCGAATCGAACGTCTAGAGAATATTTCAATGGCATTATGCAGTTTATTGACTTCACGAGAGGATTTGAAAGTGACTATATTAGTTGTCCATGTAGAAAATGTGCTAACAGATATCAATTCACACGAGATACTGTGAGGGAGCACCTTTTCTTTAATGGATTTCTGAAAAATTATAAGAGTTGGACTCGTCATGGAGAAGAATATGTTCGTTGTCAAAATACAGATGCAGCTCAGATGGATGTTGATGCAAGGATGACTGATCCAATGCATGAAATGCTTACTGAAATGGTACGTGGGTTTGATCCTGAAGGCATTGACATCCAGAATCTTGAGACCGGTGAGATAAATCTTCGCTCTGGTGCAGATCGTGATTCGAGGAGGTTTTATGAAGTACTTGATGATGCGAAAACAGAATTATATCCTGGATGTACTTCTTACAATAAACTGTCGTTCATCGTGGAGTTGTTGCATTTGAAGACTTTGAACAATTGGTCAGACACATCATTCGACATGCTTTTGGTTTTATTGAAAAAAGTTCTTCCTGTCGACGCTAAGATTCCTGAGTCGTATTACTATTCTCGTAAGTTGACAGAGAACTTAGGTTTTACATATGAAACTATAGATGCATGTGAAAACAACTGTATGTTGTTTAGAAATGAAACTGCTCATTTGGATATCTGTACGGTTTGTGGCGCTTCCAGGTGGAAAGAGAACAGGGGAAATAAGACTCATCAAAGTCAGATTGCGATACAGGGGAAACCGATTGCCGTAAAGAAAATGCGTTACTTTCCCCTTAAACCGAGGTTGAAAAGATTTTTTATGTCATCTAAAGTTTCTAATTTAATGAGATGGCATGCAGAAAGAGTTCATGAAAGTGACATGTTAACCCACCCGGCAGACTCTCATGCATGGAAGGATTTTGATAAGAGACATCCCGACTTTGCTAAAGATGTTCGTAATGTCCGATTGGGATTGGCAGCAGATGGTTTCAATCCATTCAAGTCTATGGTTGGTGCAACTCAAAGCACATGGCCCGTGGTGTTGGTTCCATATAATCTTCCTCCGTGGCTTTGTATGAAGCAACAATTTATATTACTTTCCACTCTTATTGATGGACCTAAAAGTCCGGGGGATAAGATTGATGTTTACCTTCAGCCATTGATTGATGAGTTGAATGAATTTTGGGGCGATGGTGTGATGACTTATGACTGCGAAACGAATGAAATGTTCAAACTGCATGCAGCTTTATTGTGGACAATCAATGACTTCCCAGCTTATGCAAATTTATCAGGCTGGAGTACGAAAGGGGAATTTGCTTTCCCTTGTTGCAATAAAAGTAAAAAATCTGTATGGCTTAAACATTCCAAAAAATGGGCATACATGGGTCACAGGCGTTTTCTCCCTCCCCAGCACAGGTTCAGAAAGGACAGAGTGGCATTTGATGGTTCTAGAGAGTTCAGCCCAGCACCAAAGATCATGACAGGAGTCGAAATGTTATCGCAGATTGAGGAAGAAAACATCCGCACGGTATATGAAATTCAGGATTTGGTGGCTCCTCCAGTACGTAATATTCGTGCTGCGGGTAGGCAGCGCAGTCACAATTGGAAAAAGAAAAGTATTTTTTATAGTCTTCCGTATTGGAAAACTAACATGTTGAGGCATAATTTGGATGTCATGCACATTGAAAAAAATGTTTGTGATAACATATTGTGGACCATTTTAGGTGTCAGTGGAAAGTCAAAGGACCATGTTAATGCACGCCGTGATTTGGAAGAAATGGGTTTAAGGAAACAATTGCATTTACAGTTAGCTGAGGGAAACAAGGCATATATGCCTGCTGCACAGTATTCGATGACTACAGAGGAGAAAGAGACATTTCTTTCCATTTTGAAGATGGTCAAGGTGCCTGATGTTTACTCTTCTAATATTTCAAAGTGTGTGAATCTGACGAGCAAGACATTGCAAGGGTTGAAAAGTCATGACAATCACATATTACTTCAGCAGTTGATTCCAATCGCAATTTGTGATTGTTTATCCCCCAATGTTGTTCAGCCCTTGATTGAGATGAGTAATTTTTTTAGACAGCTTTGTTTAAGAAATCAACGAATGAGTGATTTAAAAAGTTTGCAGGACCGAATTGTACTTACGCTTTGTCACTTTGAGAAACTTTTCCCCCCATCATTTTTCGATGTTATGGTCCACTTAACAGTGCACCTAACTGATGAAGTAATGGCTGCTGGTCCAGTGCAATTCAGGTGGATGTATCCTATTGAACGGTATTTGAGTACATTGAAAAGATTTGTACGCAACAGAGCTCGTCCAGAGGCATCAATAGCCAATGGTTATTTGATGGACGAGTGTACTACCTTTTGTGCAGAATATCTTACGGATGTTGAAACAAAATTAGATAAGCCCTCTCGGATTCATGATGGTCCAGTTGGAGAAGGAACCACATTTGATATGGACAACATCGAGTGGATACAAGCACATCAATATATCTTGTTCAATACTCCATCAGTTGCACCATTAATGCAGTAAGTATCTTATCAATGTGCTTGTATAACTTTTACATGTTTTCTTTGCATAAGTTGATCTTTTAAACATCGCGTAATCATTTGCAGGAAACACATTAATGAGATAAAAGAAGAGATGCATCGTGCGACTGAGTTGCAAATTCAACAATCTCATTATGCGGCATTTCATGATTGGTTCAAGGATTATGTATGTATAAATTGATTTTCACTATGAGTGAAGTATTAAACTAATTCTTTCTGCATATATCAGTATTGATTTTTATAAATTATGTAGGTTCGTAAGCTGAGGGATTTAGGGGACCCCACGTTACCTGAAGTATTTATCCAACTGGCTGAGGGTCCATCTATAACCGCTCGTCGTTATAAAGCTATTGATGCTAATGGTTTTCGATTTCGCATTAAAGATGTTGATGACAAACGAGCAACACAAAACAGTGGAATCGGTTGTCCCTTTGTCGATTCTGGTTATTACTATGGTCAATTGATAGACATCATTGAAGTTGTATACACACACGGTTTGAAGTACATATTGTTAAAGTGTAATTGGGTTGATCCAGTGCGTGGATGTAAAGTCGATCAATATCAGTTTTCATTGGTGAATTTTAACTACATGTTATACAGAAATAATGAACGAGTTGAGAATGAACCTTTCATCTTGACATCACAAGCGGAACAAGTATTCTTCGTTACTTTGCCTTCGGATCCAAGTTGGCAAGTTGTTGTCAAAATGTCTCGGCGAGGAGTGTTTTTATTTGAAGAAGATGAACCCGAGACTGTTCCGTTTGTTTACCAACAACTTGATCAACATACCGTAGTTCAACGTGAAGAAGATATTTATTGGGTCAGAGCGGCTGTTGAAGGAGAAACGGTCGATTTGCATGCTTAATGAAAGGTATAATTGTTTTCCCGCTATTCAGTAGAATGTCCTAGGATATCATAAATTATCTAATCATTTTATAAATCCTTATAAGTTTTAATCCTCACTTTTGTAAGTTAATTCAGTCATAAATATTTAGGTTGATTAACTTTCTGATTTTTTAAAATTCATTCACAACTAATTATTCAATCCATTTTTTGTTTGATTAACAGTTGTACAAGTTTGATTTATTAAGAACAATCCAATTTATCTTTTAAACACTTTGGACTCATTACTGATATTTTGTATGATTGCAGACATGTCAGGGGAAGAGGCAGAAAATCCACATCATCCATCTGAGGCATCTACGTCTCAGGGTCGAGGTATGTTTGACAGTCATTATCTATATTATTTATGTAATTAACATATATATATATATATATAACATTTGTCAATTTATATATAAAATTGTTTTCAACAGGATCAGACTCGGCTGCTTCTTCCTCTCGCAGGAGAGGCCCTGGTCGTGGCATATTAGCATGGAATTCCGACACGACGATAGATGATTCATTTGATGAGGTATTTCATCCCGTGGGACCAAATGCCCCGGCATTTATTCGTCAGCTGGGTCATATCATACGTGACCCACATCGATTTCCATTGACCACGCGTGATTGGGCTTCTATCCCTCAGGACACATTAGATCGTCTATGGAGGGAGGTTCAGGTAAGAAAATAATTTTACTTTATTTTCTATTTATAAATAATACTAATATGTTTGATTATTTTCATTATAGAAAAATTTGAAAGTATGCCCTGAAGAGTTTCGGCCCGTGTGTATGAGCAAATGCCGTAAGCTGTGGAAAGATTACAAAGGCAAAGTGAAGAGGGACCACTGGGTACCAAATGTGGGTGCCCCTGACATTTTGGAAAAAGTCCCGAGAGGTGTCCTCCCGGCTCAGTGGCGTGACTTGGTTGCATATTGGTCTACTGAGGGTGTTTCGGTTTGTATATTAATTATTTTGCTGTATATATATTTTCAAGAATATGTGATTTGTTTGAAATTTGAATGAATTGAATGTAGGAGGTGTCAACACGCCATTCGGAGAATCGAGCGTTGCAGGGACCAGCTCACAGGCTCGGGACTCGTCACGTGTCTCAAATCCGACATGAGGTATATATTATTCACTTTTTAATTAATTAATTAATATGGTTTTGTGTTTATATTCTTTTAATATACAGTTGCGAGGGCAAGGTGCAGCAACTGATAAAATGTCGGTGTGGATAAGGACTCGTGATCGCAATGATCCAGAGGTTGCAGCATTGATAGTAAGTGTCTGTACTTACCAATAATTACATAAATCTTTATATTAACATATATATATTTATATATCTTTAAATATTTCACAGGATCAATTTGAAGCTGAGTTAGAACATCTGCCAGAGGACCAGCGACAGCTTCCCATGCGACGGGATGAGATCTTTCATCGCATTATTGGTCGGGACGGGCATGGCTATAGTTTGACCTATGGAGCAGGGATTCCTCGTTCTGTAGTGTCACGCGCTGTGGTTGTCGGTCCTGCTGTTGCTCATATGACACAGCAGATGTCAGATTTTGAGGCACGGCTGCGCGCTTCCGAGGAGACAAATGCGCAATTGACAGCTGAGGTAAGAGAACTGCGGGAATATGTGCGTCGAGCTGATGGTACAGGGGATCATACGACGCAGGTATATACTGTATTTATTTATTTAATTTAAATTATTTTTGTTATTAAAATATTTATAATGTTTATTTGTTGTAGGCACCTGGTCCACCAGAAGGAGGTAACAGTGATGGCAACGCGTGACGCACCATATATTCACGAGATATGTTTTTTGTTTTTACTGGTAGGGTTGACATTGATGTACTGTATTTATTCATTTAAGTAATGCATTATTACCATCCATGGTGGTCTTTTAAATATTTTATACACATATTGAGTTTTTGATCAGATAATCTTGAATGATTCTACATTTGAAAAAGTCGAACTAATTCCAACAGATCAATAAATCTGATATTATAGATTATGTATTATCCAATATATTTTTTATAAATTTTTGTATGGTATCGATAAAAGAAATATGTATTAATTAGATGTTATCACTTTTATTTTTCACTTTTGTAATCAATGGGATGACCTTTGCACCCCCGGAGAGCCCCCCGCACCGCCGTACAGCCCCCCGCACCCCCGTACAGCCACCCGCGCACCCCCGTACAGCCCCCCGCACCCCCGTACAGCCCCCCGCACCCCCGTACAGCCCCCCCGCACCCCCGTACAGCCCCCCGCACCGCCGTACAGCCCCCCGCACCCCCGTACAGCCACCCGCGCACCCCCGTACAGCCCCCCGCACCCCCGTACAGCCCCCCCGCACCCCCGTACAGCCCCCCGCACCCCCGTACAGCCCCCCGCACCCCCGTACAGCCCCCCGAACCCCCGTACTGCCACCCGCGCACCCCCGTACAGCCCCCCCCCCCCCCCCCCCGCACCCCCGTACAGCCCCCCGCACCCCCGTACAGCCCCCCCGCACCCCCGTACAGCCCCCCGCACCCCCGTACAGCCCCCCCCCCCCCCCCCGCACCCCCGTACAGCCCCCGCCACCCCCGTACAGGCCCCCGCCACCCCCGTACAGGCCCCCGCACCCCCGTACAGCCCCCCCGCACCCCCGTACAGCCCCCCGAACCCCCGTACAGCCCCCCGCCACCCCCGTACAGCCCCCCGCCACCCCCGGAGAGCCCCCCCGCCACCCCCGTACAGCCCCCCCGCACCCCCGTACAGCCCCCCGCCACCCCCGTACAGCCCCCCGCACCCCCGTACAGCCCCCCGCCACCCCCCGTACAGCCCCCCCGCACCCCCGTACAGCCCCCCGAACCCCCGTACAGCCCCCCTCGCACCCCCGTACAGCCCCCCCCCCCCCCCCCGCACCCCCGTACAGCCCCCCCGATTGTGTCGTTTTCAGCAGCGCGGCGCGCGCTGAAATGGCGCGTTGGGGGGTCAAAACCACCCGAACGACCTCCGAATGCCACGAAACCGTACGACAACATCCGGGGCGTCAATTGTGAAATGGTCGGCCAGACGGCACCTCATTCAGAGGTGCCATGCGACCGCGGCGGCCGGAAACGCGTTTCCGGCGCCGTTAAACACCAAAACGGCGTGCGGCGGTCCGATTCGGAGCAAACGTGCTCCGAACGACCTGAAACCGCACGGGGACGACAGGAATATTATTCCTGAGATGCAGGAGGAGGCCGCACGTCCATCGGACGTGCGGTGCGCGCAGCACGCCCGATTGTGTCGTTTTCAGCAGCGCGGCGCGCGCTGAAATGGCGCGTTGGGGGGTCAAAACCACCCGAACGACCTCCGAATGCCACGAAACCGTACGACAACATCCGGGGCGTCAATTGTGAAATGGTCGGCCAGACGGCACCTCATTCGGAGGTGCCGTACGACCGCGGCGGCCGGAAACGCGTTTCCGGCGCCGTTAAACCCCAAAACGGCGTGCGGCGGTCCGATTCGGAGCAAACGTGCTCCGAACGACCTGAAACCGCACGGGGACGACAGGAATATTATTCCTGAGATGCAGGAGGAGGCCGCACGTCCATCGGACGTGCGGTGCGCGCGGCACGCCCGATTGTGTCGTTTTCAGCAGCGCGGCGCGCGCTGAAATGGCGCGTTGGGGGGTCAAAACCACCCGAACGACCTCCGAATGCCACGAAACCGTACGACAACATCCGTGGCGTCAATTGTGAAATGGTCGGCCAGACGGAACCTCATTCGGAGGTGCCGTGCGACCGCGGCGGCTGGAAACGCGTTTCCGGCGCCGTTAAACACCAAAACGGCGTGCGGCGGTCCGATTCGGAGCAAACGAGCTCCGAACGACCTGAAACCGCACGGGGACGACAGGAATATTATTCCTGAGATGCAGGAGGAGGCCGCACGTCCATCGGACGTGCGGTGCGCGCGGCACGGCCGATTGTGTCGTTTTCAGCAGCGTGACGCGCGCTGAAATGGCGCGTTGGGGGTCATAACCACACGAACGACCTCCGAATGCCACGAAACCGTACGACAACATCCGGGGCGTCAATTGTGAAATGGTCGGCCAGACGGCACCTCATTCGGAGGTGCCGTGCGACCGCGGCGGCCGGAAACGCGTTTCCGGCGCCGTTAAACTCCAAAACGGCGTGCGGCGGTCCGATTCGGAGCAAACGTGCTCCGAACGACCTGAAACCGCACGGGGACGAGAGGAATATTATTCCTGAGATGCAGGAGGAGGCCGCACGTCCATCGGACGTGCGGTGCGCGCGGCACGCCCGATTGTGTCGTTTTCAGCAGCGCGGCGCGCGCTGAAATGACGCGTTGGGGGGTCAAAACCACCCGAACGACCTCCGAATGCCACGAAACCGTACGACAACATCCGGGGCGTCAATTGTGAAATGGTCGGCCAGACGGCACCTCATTCGGAGGTGCCGTGCGACCGCGGCGGCCGGAAACGCGTTTCCGGCGCCGTTAAACACCAAAACGGCGTGCGGCGGTCCGATTCGGAGCAAACGAGCTCCGAACGACCTGAAACCGCACGGGGACGACAGGAATATTATTCCTGAGATGCAGGAGGAGGCCGCACATCCATCGGACGTGCGGTGCGCGCGGCACGCCCGATTGTGTCGTTTTCAGCAGCGCGGCGCGCGCTGAAATGCCGCGTTGGGGGGTCATAACCACCCGAACGACCTCCGAATGCCACGAAACCGTACGAAAACATCCGGGGCGTCAATTGTGAAATGGTCGGCCAGACGGCACCTCATTCGGAGGTGTCGTGCGACCGCGGCGGCCGGAAACGCGTTTCCGGCGCCGTTAAACACCAAAACGGGGTGCGGCGGTCCGATTCGGAGCAAACGTGCTCCGAACGACCTGAAACCGCACGGGGACGACAGGAATGTTATTCCTGAGATGCAGGAGGAGGCCGCACGTCCATCGGACGTGCGGTGCGTGCGGCACGCCCGATTGTGTCGTTTTCAGCAGCGCGGCGCGCGCTGAAATGGCGCGTTGGGGGGTCAAAACCACCCGAACGACCTCCGAATGCCACGAAACCGTACGACAACATCCGGGGCGTCAATTGTGAAATGGTCGGCCAGACGGAACCTCATTCGGAGGTGCCGTGCGACCGCGGCGGCCGGAAACGCGTTTCCGGCGCCGTTAAACACCAAAACGGCGTGCGGCGGTCCGATTCGGAGCAAACGAGCTCCGAACGACCTGAAACCGCACGGGGACGACAGGAATATTATTCCTGAGATGCAGGAGGAGGCCGCACGTCCATCGGACGTGCGGTGCGCGCGGCACGCCCGATTATGTCGTTTTCAGCAGCGCAGCGCGCGCTGAAATGGCGCGTTGGGGGGTCATAACCACCCGAACGACCTCCGAATGCCACGAAACCGTACGACAACATCCGGGGCGTCAATTGTGAAATGTTCGGCCAGACGGCACCTCATTCGGAGGTGCCGTGCGACCGCGGCGGCCGGAAACGCGTTTCCGGCGCCGTTAAACTCCAAAACGGCGTGCGGCGGTCCGATTCGGAGCAAACGTGCTCCGAACGACCTGAAACCGCACGGGGACGAGAGGAATATTATTCCTGAGATGCAGGAGGAGGCCGCACGTCCATCGGACGTGCGGTGCGCGCGGCACGCCCGATTGTGTCGTTTTCAGCAGCGCGGCGCGCGCTGAAATGACGCGTTGGGGGGTCAAAACCACCCGAACGACCTCCGAATGCCACGAAACCGTACGACAACATCCGGGGCGTCAATTGTGAAATGGTCGGCCAGACGGCACCTCATTCGGAGGTGCCGTGCGACCGCGGCGGCCGGAAACGCGTTTCCGGCGCCGTTAAACACCAAAACGGCGTGCGGCGGTCCGATTCGGAGCAAACGTGCTCCGAACGACCTGAAACCGCACGGGGACGAGAGGAATATTATTCCTGAGATGCAGGAGGAGGCCGCACGTCCATCGGACGTGCGGTGCGCGCGGCACGCCCGATTGTGTCGTTTTCAGCAGCGCGGCGCGCGCTGAAATGGCGCGTTGGGGGGTCAAAACCACCCGAACGACCTCCGAATTCCACGAAACCGTACGACAACATCCGGGGCGTCAATTGTGAAATGGTCGGCTAGACGGAACCTCATTCGGAGGTGCCGTGCGACCGCGGCGGCCGGAAACGCGTTTCCGGCGCCGTTAAACACCAAAACGGCGTGCGGCGGTCCGATTCGGAGCAAACGTGCTCCGAACGACCTGAAACCGCACGGGGACGACAGGAATATTATTCCTGAGATGCAGGAGGAGGCCGCACGTCCATCGGACGTGCGGTGCGCGCGGCACGCCCGATTGTGTCGTTTTCAGCAGCGCGGCGCGCGCTGAAATGGCGCGTTGGGGGGTCAAAACCACCCGAACGACCTCCGAATGCCACGAAACCGTACGACAACATCCGGGGCGTCAATTGTGAAATGGTCGGCCAGACGGCACCTCATTCGGAGGTGCCGTGCGACCGCGGCGGCCGGAAACGCGTTTCCGGCGCCGTTAAACACCAAAACGGCGTGCGGCGGTCCGATTCGGAGCAAACGTGCTCCGAACGACCTGAAACCGCACGGGGACGAGAGGAATATTATTCCTGAGATGCAGGAGGAGGCCGCACGTCCATCGGACGTGCGGTGCGCGCGGCACGCCCGATTGTGTCGTTTTCAGCAGCGCGGCGCGCGCTGAAATGGCGCGTTGGGGGGTCAAAACCACCCGAACGACCTCCGAATGCCACGAAACCGTACGACAACATCCGGGGCGTCAATTGTGAAATGGTCGGCCAGACGGCACCTCATTCAGAGGTGCCGTGCGACCGCGGCGGTCGGAAACGCGTTTCCGGCGCCGTTAAACACCAAAACGGCGTGCGACGGTCCGATTCGGAGCAAACGTGCTCCGAACGACCTGAAACCGCACGGGGACGAGAGGAATATTATTCCTGAGATGCAGGAGGAGGCCGCACGTCCATCGGACGTGCGGTGCGCGCGGCACGCCCGATTGTGTCGTTTTCAGCAGCGCGGCGCGCGCTGAAATGACGCGTTGGGGGGTCAAAACCACCCGAACGACCTCCGAATGCCACGAAACCGTACGACAACATCCGGGGCGTCAATTGTGAAATGGTCGGCCAGACGGCACCTCATTCGGAGGTGCCGTGCGACCGCGGCGGCCGGAAACGCGTTTTCGGCGCCGTTAAACACCAAAACGGCGTGCGGCGGTCCGATTCGGAGCAAACGTGCTCCGAACGACCTGAAACCGCACGGGGACGAGAGGAATATTATTCCTGAGATGCAGGAGGAGGCCGCACGTCCATCGGACGTGCGGTGCGCGCGGCACGCCCGATTGTGTCGTTTTCAGCAGCGCGGCGCGCGCTGAAATGGCGCGTTGGGGGGTCAAAACCACCCGAACGACCTCCGAATGCCACGAAACCGTACGACAACATCCGGGGCGTCAATTGTGAAATGGTCGGCCAGACGGCACCTCATTCGGAGGTGCCGTGCGACCGCGGCGGCCGGAAACGCGTTTCCGGCGCCGTTAAACACCAAAACGGCGTGCGGCGGTCCGATTCGGAGCAAACGTGCTCCGAACGACCTGAAACCGCACGGGGACGACAGGAATATTATTCCTGAGATGCAGGAGTAGGCCGCACGTCCATCGGACGTGCGGTGCGCGCGGCACGCCCGATTGTGTCGTTTTCAGCAGCGCGGCGCGCGCTGAAATGGCGCGTTGGGGGGTCAAAACCACCCGAACGACCTCCGAATGCCACGAAACCGTACGACAACATCCGGGGCGTCAATTGTGAAATGGTCGGCCAGACGGCACCTCATTCGGAGGTGCCGTGCGACCGCGGCGGCCGGAAACGCGTTTCCGGTGCCGTTAAACACCAAAACGGCGTGCGGCGGTCCGATTCGGAGCAAACGTGCTCCGAACGACCTGAAACCGCACGGGGACGACAGGAATATTATTCCTGAGATGCAGGAGGAGGCCGCACATCCATCGGACGTGCGGTGCGCGCGGCACGCCCGATTGTGTCGTTTTCAGCAGCGCGGCGCGCGCTGAAATGGCGCGTTGGGGGGTCAAAACCACCCGAACGACCTCCGAATGCCACGAAACCGTACGACAACATCCGGGGCGTCAATTGTGAAATGGTCGGCCAGACGGCACCTCATTCGGAGGTGCCGTGCGACCGCGGCGGCCGGAAACGCGTTTCCGGCGCCGTTAAACACCAAAACGGCGTGCGGCGGTCCGATTCGGAGAAAACGTGCTCCGAACGACCTGAAACCGCACGGGGACGACAGGAATATTATTCCTGAGATGCAGGAGGAGGCCGCACGTCCATCGGACGTGCGGTGCGCGCGGCACGCCCGATTGTGTCGTTTTCAGCAGCGCGGCGCGCGCTGAAATGGCGCGTTGGGGGGTCAAAACCACCGGAACGACCTCCGAATGCCACGAAACCGTACGACAACATCCGGGGCGTCAATTGTGAAATGGTCGGCCAGACGGCACCTCATTCGGAGGTGCCGTGTGACCGCGGCGGCCGGAAATGCGTTTCCGGCGCCGTTAAACACCAAAACGGCGTGCGGCGGTCCGATTCGGAGCAAACGTGCTCCGAACGACCTGAAATGAGATTATTTCTTGAATCGAAGTTTTTAAATTATTATAGCACAATGATTTGATATTATATATATATTAAATATATATTAAATATATATTAAAACATTTAAAATATATTATATATATATATATATATATTTAAAATATTGTATTTAATAGTATATATATATATATATTTATAGCACAATGATTTGTATTTAAAATATTGTATTTAATAGTATATATATATTATAGCACAATGATTTGTATTTAAAATATTGTATTTAATAGTATATATATATTATAGCACAATGATTTGATATTATATATATATTAAATATATATTAAAACATTTAAAATATATTATATATATATATATATATATTTATATTCAATTCAATAAAAAAAATTTTAAAATTTTTTTTTTAGAATAGCGACCGCCATTGGGGGTCGCTATAGGGGACCGGGCAGAGGGCCTTCAGCGACCGCTTGGCGGTCGCTGAAGGCCGACCTGCGGGGCACCTATAGCGACCGCCAATGGCAGTCGCTAAAGGCCTCTAGTGACGAGGCAACAGCGACCGCCATTGGCGGTCGCTGCGCGGCCGCTAAAGCCCTTTAGCGACCGCCAATGGCGGTCGCTAATGGCCTTATATATAGTATTGTTTAGGGAAGATATTATTGTCCCTCCAGTTTCTTATTCAGGATATGCATTGTTGTTCCTCCGGGTTACTTCTTGGGCGTGCCTTTGGGACATCGGTACTTACGACATGCGGTGTCAGGGGGCACACGGTGTTGGGTTACATGACAGAGATTCTTGCATTAGCCGAAGCTGGTGATACTCTGTGGTGGCTACTAAGCACAAGTGGAGTTAGTGTTTATTTGTGCATTGTACTATTTACTGATTTACTTATAAATTTTTGACTGCTTAAACACTCATATTAGGTACGCACCATTGGGTGGTATCCTACTGGGATTTGTCTCACACCATGCACGGGCCCTTCAGGATGCGTGCATACTTTATGGATTTATGTGCAGGAAAGAGGTCAACTTCAGAAGCTAGGATGTATTAGTTGTTGCATGGAAATGGTATAGACCTTGAGGTCTTACCATGCTGGGGTTACTCTATTTTGTTTTCTTTACTTGTATTAGCATGCTTACTTGTTTTTAGCTACTGTTGGTTGTCCATTGGTGCCCTTTTTGTTTATTGACTTGCTATGGATTCATGTTTGGTTTGTTTAGTAGTTACCAGTGTTTAGGATGTTGTTTTGTTTACTTTCTTCAACTATTGTTTATATTTTATTGCTTCTGCTGTTTATTGATATTAAATGTGCATCTGCTCTGCGGGTCTGGTTCGAGTCTGCTGAGTCTTTTATTCCCCTGCGTCCCTACGGTTATACTTGGACCAGTACCATTATTATTATCCCCTGAGAGGGTATATCCTCCCCACTATATCTATCATACCCTCGCTACTAGTCGACAACTGTTGGTGTTCTGGGAGGTGCGCCTAAGGTAGTAGCACATTACCCGTTTATCAATGTTCGAGTGGATGTTTGGGTCTGGGTCGTTACAATGTGGTTTCAGAGGAGTTCTCGATAGGGATTTAGTAGTAGTGTTTTGATGGATTCTAATGATATTACGACTTCTCTTTTATTTTTGATAGTTTTACAATTTGAGATATGCTAGACTAGAGATAAGATGTTACTAGAAACTGGGTTTCTACCTTGTTCTTGGGTGCCTGCAGCCCTAGGAACGAGGGATAGATCAAGTTTCCATGGGTGGGAATTGATGTGTTCCTTTTCTCTGATTACAATTGATATTATTTCCACCTCGGTGGCTCATTTGATGTGTGATTTTGATGATTGTGATATGTGACCCTTGACCCTATGCGGTAAAGGAGAATTGGACCTTGGATGGTATGGAAAGGCTTGGTTTCTTGGCTTTTGATAGGCACATTTTTGGGTATTTCAATTTTAAAATTGCACGTATGCTTTGTGAAGTGATAATGCCATGTAAAGGAAATGTCAATTTCCTTGCATAGTATTCTTTTGAAATGTGAATAGGTGAAATTACTGATATAATTTCTTGTATATTGCAATGTGTTATTCCCTGATTTGTATATATTGTAAATAGCATGTGGTAGGGTATTTGGGTCAGGAACTTGTACGAGCAGACAGGTGCTATCGGTTGAGGTGATTTTTATCCACAAGGATTGGGCGACTCGATCGTCGGTTTGAGGCAATGTTGTTTGTCGGGATAGTCATGGCCTGAGGTACTTTAGATACATGGCTCTAATAAGGGTGGGCAAGGAGGCCATAAGTCCAGGATGTCGTGGGAATGGGTTGCGGTGGGGGAGAGTAAGGGTAGTAGTTATGAACTTCATTTTACAGCTTTCCTTATCTGCGTTGAATATATATTGTTATATATATAGGTTGTCTGAACATTTATGGTATTCGGTGGGTTCTTCCTACACGTCTCGATGGAGCGACATGCGAGAGATGATATAGTCCCGTAGGTGCAGGATCAGGTTCATTATTCAGTACAGGCAGAGCACAAGCCGTAGGTACAGGCTCAAGGACAAGAGTAGGTCCAGGATTTAATCCTGGAAGGACATCAGCTGGGTTTGGCAGCGTCCAGACCTTGGCTCGACAAGCAGCTCTGAGCTAGCCTGGTACATGTCTTGTAGGGGATCGACAGAGGTGTGCAGGGTATAGAGCCATCTATGGCTTATCTGACAAGGGAGTTCCAGTCTCAACTCCCACCTCTTTTTCAGGGTGAGGGTGGTCTGAAGGTGGCTAAGAAATGGACAGAGAGCATGCAGATGATCTTCAAGTAGCTCGAGATGCCTCCAGGGCAGAGGGTCAAGCTGGATACATACATGCTGTGAGGATAGGCAAAGCGTTGGTGGGATGTGAAGGTTCAGGCTCGTAGGCACAAGGGACTGGAATGGAAGGACATTGAGGACGTGTTATGTGAACACTTTTACCCAGAGACACTGAGGGTAGAGAGAACATGGGAGTTCTTGAGTCTTCAGTAGGGAGACATGTCCTTCATGGACTATGCAGCCACTTTCACTAAGTTGTTTCTCTTTGCACCTGGTATGGTAAGAGATGACATAGATAGTGTGAGGCGCTTCGAATATGGATTACGACACGCTATTCGGGTCCAGGTGAATATCTTCAGGCTGGGTTCTTTTTTAGAGGCAGTGAATCAGGCACTCATAGTGGAGGGAAACCAGAAGGATAGGCCCCTGGTGGGTTGGACGATTGCTTCAGGTGAGGGTTTGGACAATAGGAAGCGAGGACTGGATGAGTTCCAGTAGGGAAGTCAGGTCAAGGACTCTTCTAGACTACCTCGTAGTAGTTCTTCAGTGATCTTCTTTCATTGTGGACAGCCAAGGCATCTTCAGACTCAATGTGAATGTCCTCCAATGGAGTGTGAGGCATGCAGAGAGGTCGGGAATCTGAAGAGGTATTGTAGGTAGCCTTATCAGATAGCAGGCAGGCAAGGACCAGGACAAAAAGGGGCATCTGAAGTTGGTTCTGGTTCGGTACCAGGAGAGGGTAGCCAGGTTTCAGCTGTACATAGAGGACATGACAGAGACAGTGTGATCTAGATGAGGGGTTCGTGGTCAGTGGCTGGAGCAGCACCACAGGGGGTCAGGCATCAGGAAGACGTGCTTTAGGCCCGGTGCACACTGTGGAGCTGCTAATGACTGAGCATGCTGGTGAGCTGATGACAGTTAGAGGTACACCACGGTGTGGCTGTGATCTCTATGTTTCCTTTTAGGCATGACCTATATACGCATGTCCATTTTGAGTGCACGTGATGCATAGGATCTATGTGGACTGACTAGATTCTAGTCAGTGGGATTGGCACTATATCGGGTGTGTTATATTGTTATATATATATATGAGATGCATAGCATTAGGGGAATCGAGGATTCCGGTTACTTGAGGTGCCATGGGCATCACGGAATCGAGGATGTAGGTTACTTCAGGTGCCATGGGCATCAGGGCATCGAGGATGCCGGTTAATTGAGGTTTCGCGGGCATCAGGGGATCGAGGATGTAGGTTACTTGAGGTGATAGGAATAATGTTCATTTTTGAGCATCCATGGAATGTAGGACCTCATGGAGGCGGACACCGACGCATTGTAGGATATGTTGGGTGTCGAGGACGACACTGGAGCACCAACGAGGTGAAGGGGTGAAGATGTGCCACCGAAGAACAATGCGTCTGGAAAATAGGTTAGTAATCATTGTTGCTTTGAGTTTTTTTAGGTTGAGGCCGGGTTAGGTGATTCCTAAGGTGGGGAGCCCCTTGTGGAATTTAACTAGGACCTTTGAGACTGGGGAAGTCTGGGTTACTTTGATCGAGGTGGTATGTTCGGTGCCTTCTTCAGTTTTTTTGGATAGCTTGGGGATGAGCTATGTTAAGGTGGGGAGATTGTTAGAACCCAGGTTTTTAGAATGGGTCAAAATCATGACCCTGTTTGAAATTTTTACTGGTTTTTGAAGAAACTATATAAATTGGGATGTTTCTGAAAATATACAGACTACACACTGTGTACTTTAAGTAAATACCATGTATATGTTATGTGAGTGACCAGCTGTGTGCTCGCAGGGTACATGCCATGTGATGACCGTGTAGAATGTTTTCCTACACGGCGTGTAGTTTTAGAAATGCCCTGTACTCTTGAGCATGTTGAGGCCATACATGGTGTGTGCGCCTGTTGGCCGGGTTGAACTAAGTACACGTCGTGTCCTCCTGGACACGCCGTGTAGTCTAGCTGTGTATGAGAGAAATACATGGTGTGTGGGTAAGTCGAAGAGGAAGGGAAGGAAAATGACGTACATGCCATGTACCCCAATATACACGCCATGTACTCATGTCAGCGGGTTCTGGAATGTAATTCGGCAGAATTCCAATTTCCAAATGAACAATTAAATGATCTACACGACGTGTAGTCATGAAGTACACGCCGTGTACTTTCTTTTTTTCACTAAAACGGGCAGTAGCCTCGTTATGAGGAAAAAACACATTATCTCCACCAGGTTTCGTAAACCAAGCCTGTCGAACCTTGTTTATACTCCCTATCGTCCGTCCGAGACCCGATTCGAACACCGATTGATGCGTTGGAAACCCTCGGTAAGGCCTCGATTCTTCTTGAGCCGCTTTGTTTGATTTTTGTTCTAGAACGAATTATAGGGGTTTGAGTGGTTTTGATTCTTTTGTAGATCTACTATGTTTTAGAAAAAATTGGAGGCTATTACCGAGGGAGTAGCATCGTACGAGTCTCAGGTAGGTGGTGCATACCCCTTTTTGTGTTTTCCTGGTCTTTGGGTGACGCATCCTTAGGCTCGTATTCGGGTATTTTGAGAGGGAGCCGTTTTAATTGATGTTTCATATTGAATTGACTTTTGGACCTATGGGATGACTTTGGGTATGCCATGTTACCAATTATTCTTTAGTGGGGCCGGGTGAGGGGTCTTTGCTCATCGGGGCATTTTGGCTGGGGGATTCCAAAGTGGTTTAACTTTCATTATTAATGTTTTAAACTGTTGATTATAATTTATTAATCATGCTGTAAATTGTTAGAGGCATTCAATACCTCAGTGCTGTTGACTAATAACAGTTGGGTTTGGGAAATTCTATTGTTTGAATGTTTTTCCTGTCTACGTGTCCTGTTTAAATTTGTTACATATGCAATTGATGAATTGAAAATGTTATACCCCTTAGGATGTGTTGGGCATGTCCCGGATATTCTTGAGTGATGCTGATCACAGGTTGGGCTTGGCTCGGGTTACGTTGGGTGGTTCTGACCACAGGATTGGGTGTCATGGACGTTGGTTTGAGGCAGGATAACTTTCAGGTTGGGTATGGCTCGGGTTACTGAGATGGCGATGCCCTCAAATTTGAGCAACATGGTTATAGGGACATGAGGTGTTAGAGGTGTTTTGGCTGGGGTACTATTTTGGTGATTATTACTCACCCAAAACATTGATTAGTTTGTATACAGAGATACTCTGTGATGAGGTGGTTTTGACCACTCGTGTGGGCAGAGGCCCCCGTAGTTGTGGTTTAGGTATTTTGGTTGTGGGTGCTTGCTGTAGGAAGCCACATGGAAGGTTAGGATCCTTCGAGGGATAACATTAAGACTCTCGGGTTGGGGGCTAAGGCTCTCCATTATTTGAGGGTAGACATCATTGTCCCTTCGGTAACATTATTTGAGGGCAGACATCGTTGTCCCTCCGATTATATTATTTTACTGAAGATATTTTTGTCCCTCCGATTTCTTATTGAGGACATGCATCGCTGTTCCTCCGGGTAACTTCTTGGGCATGCCTTTGGGACATCAGTAATTGAGACACGCAGTGTCAGGGGGGTACACGGTGCTGGGTTACATGACAGAGATTCTGGCATTGGCCGAAGCAGGTGACACTCCGTGGTGGTTGTTGAGAACCAGTGGAGTTAGTGTTTATTTGATAATTGTACTGTTTTCTGCTTTCCTTATAAAATCATGACTTCTTAAACACTCATATTAGGTATACACCATTGGGTGGTATCCTAGTGAGATTTGTCTCACTCCCTGCACGGGCCTTTTAGGATGCGTACAGACGTTATGGATTTACGTGCAGTAAAGAGGTCAGCTTCAAGATCTTGGTTGTATTAGTTGTTGCATGGAAATGGTATGGACCTTGAGGTCTTACCTACCTGGGGTTACTCTATTTTTTTTCTTTACTTGTATCAGCATTCTTAATTGTTTGTAGCTACTTTTGGTTATCCATTGGAAACCTTTTTTTTAGTGACTTTCTATAGATGCATGTTTGGTTTGTATATTAGTTACCAGTGTTTACCATGATGTTGTGTTCACTTTCTGTTGATGTTGTTTATATTTTATTGCTTATGGTGTTTATTGATATTAAATGTGCTTCCACTCTGCGGGTCTGGTCTGAGTCTGCCGAGTCTTTTATTCCGCTGTGTCTCTACTGTTATACATGGACTAGTACCATTATTATTATCCTCCGAGAGGGTATAGCCACCACACTATACCTATCAGACCGTCACAACTAGTCGGCAGCCATTGGAGTTCAGGGAGGTGCACCTAAGGTAGTAGCACCTGACCTGTTTAACACTGTTTGGGTGGCTATTCGGGTCCATGTCGTTACAATGGTAGTCTGACCCCTGATCTCTAGCAGTGCTAGTAGAGCGGTCATGATTGCGGTAGTCCATCTATTGTTCATGTTTGTGGATCAGTTCAGTTTCATGCTTTACAGCCAATTCCCTAGGATCATGTTGTGGGACCTTCTACAGTATGAGGTACTATCCTAGTAGCCTCTACTATTTTCTCTACTTTTTTTGATACAGGTTCTTGAAACTCTTTTATTTTTGTAGCTACTATGGAAATTCTCAGACTAAAGATAAAGTATCACTATGGTGTAATGACCCTCGATACACTATTGGGAATATGGACAGAGGGCATACACCAATGTAGGTAATGTCCCCTTGAGGAAGGCGGTTACCCTTTATTGTGGGATCTCTTTGTTCTCGAGATGACAAGATTTAATGTCATTATCCGAAAGGACTAGTTGGTCCACTATCACACATTTATAGATAGATATCACTATAGGGTTTCTTTTACATCCCCAAAAGGCTATAGTTATATTTTCAAAGGTGAGTGGGATCTCCAGGCTTGGAGAGATAGACCAAAGCATTATGGGCTAGCAGAAGTGACTGCCAAGATTACAAATATTTTCATGGAGGATCAGGGTTTGCTTCAAATTGATTTCCCTCTAGTAGTTGATCATTTTAGGGAAGCCTTTCCTCATGACTTTTCTAGCTTACCTCACAATAGAGAGGTAGAGTATACAATAGAGATCATTACAAGAGTATCTCCAGTATCCATTCATCCTTACATAATGGCACATACTAAGCTTCAGGGTCTCAAATGACAGATAGATGACCTAGAGTTTAAAGGCTTTATATGAAATAGTACACCCTATTGGGGTTCACCCATGCTTTTTTCTAACAAGGTGGATGGAACCCTTCATTTATACATGGATTAAAAAACGTTAAAATAGCTTATAGTCAGAAATCTATTTCTTCTTCCTCGATTAGATGATCTCTTTGACCAGCTCTGAGGAGAAAATGTGTTCTCTAAAATCGACCTAATATCATGTTATCATCATGTGTGTGTCAGGACATTATAAATACCTTGTATAACGTTCCTTAGAAAGTATGGTCTATATTATTATCTTGATATGTTGTTCGGTCTTACAAATGCACCTTCCATTTTCATGGATTTTATGAATAGTGTTTTCCACCCCTATTTGGACTCTTTCGTCATGGTATTTTTGGATGAACAATTGGTGTATTCTTGCACTCATAATGACCATGAAAAACATCATGAGATCATTCTATGTACACTGAGAGAACATAAAAATTTTCCAAGCTTACTAAGTACGAATTTTGGATCAACAAGGTCAACTTTGTGGGCATATTATCTCAGAATCAGTAGTATATATTGACCCTAAAAAGGTTATTTTAGTAGTTCCTAAGAGCATACCAAAAAATGGGATTGATATCAGGAGTTTCATAGGGATTTATGTATATTACAGGCATTTTATACTGGACTTCTCACATCTTGTGTCACCTGTTACTAGAATTAAAAAGAAGGGTGTCAAGTGTATATGGTCAGGAGCATGCTAGAAATTCTTTCATGAACTGAAAGGGAGGCTCGTATGAGAACCTATTAGGTTTCTTCTAGATCCTAGTAAAGGTTATATAATCTTTTTTGATTCATTAGGAATTTCCCTAGGAGTAGTTTTGATGAAGGAAGAAAAAGTTGTTGCATATGGATCTCTGCAGCTCATGCCTCGTGAGAGAAACTACCCAACGCACAACCTTGAGCTAGTAGCAGTTGTCCATGAATTACTCTACTGGATAAATTATCTCTTGGGAGAGAGATTTGTGGTGTATACCAATCACAATAGCCTCAAGTATATCTTTTCTAATAATGAATTGAACCTCATACAACAAAGATTGGTCAAATATCTAAAATCCTTTGATTTTGAGCTTTCCTATACATCTGGAAAGGGAAATGTGGTCACTAATGCACTAAGTCAAAAAACTCAAACACATTCCATACAATAATCCAATGATAAATGGAAGTTAGTGGCCCTATTTTCTGAACATCATCTGGAGATTCATGATAGTCACGAGCGCAATTTCCTTTTATCTTTAACAATTACCTCTTCCCTCCTTGAGAAGGTGAAGAGTATATAGTTTTCAAATCCTAAAGGTTTGGTTCTCAGTGAAAGTATATTAAAAGATAACCCACCTATAGATTGGTTTGTGGAAAGAGATGATCTCTTGAGTATATGGGGATGTATCAGAGTTTCTGTAGATATGAGAGAGGAGTTGATGAAAGAGTCCTGAACTTCTTAGTTGGAAGTTCATCATGGAATCTCGATGATGTATCGAGATACGTGATGCCAGTATTGGTGGGATGGTATGAAACATCATATTGTAGGCTTCATCACTATGGGTTTCACCTATAATTCAGTGAAGGTAGAGCATCAGAGACCTGTAGTCTTGTAACAACCGCTTTGAGTTTCAAAATGGAATTGGGAAGATGTTTCTATAGATTTCGTAGTCAGCTTACCTAGGTCGCCATGGGGTAGAGATGCTATATGGGAAGTCATGTATCAAAAAATAGTCATCCGACTTAATTTTTGTATAGTATATTTTCTCAATTGTTGATCTAGAATGATTGTATGTCTGTGAGATCATACGACTACATGAGGTTCCACATACTGTCATTTCCGATAGGGATGATCGTTTCACTTCACAGTTCGGGAAAGGATTGCAGAAATCTACAGGGACTCAAGTGATACTAATCACACCTTTTCACCCTCAAACTGATGTATAATTATAACAAAAGATCATATTCTATATGCTCTGAGCATGTGTCCTTGATTTTAGCTATTCTTAGAAGAATCATATATCTCTCATCGAGTTAGCTTATAGTAATAGTTTTCAAGCGACGATTCAAATGGATCATTATGAGGCCTTATATGGTAGGACATTTCATTCAAAATTGTGCAAGCTAGAGGTAGGTGAGACATTACTAATAGGTCCTTGTCTCATTTAGGAGACGTCAGAACAGGTTCAACTAATCAAGAAGCGTATGACTACTGCTCAGTCTAGAAAGAAATCTTATGTCAATCGTCGTTGAAAACCTCTTGAGTTTGAGGTTAGGAATAATGTTTTTCTTTGGGTATCATACAAGCTAGGTAATAGATGGTTAAAGAATCAGGGAAAGATGTCACCTCATTACGTCAGGCCATTCAACATTCTTAAGAGAGTCAGGCCAGTAGCCTATCTGTTGCTACTACCTTAGAGGTATCATGCCATGCATGACATATTTCAGCTCTCACAACATCACTAATATCATGCTGATAGATATCATACTTTTGATCCTGAGTAAGTTGAGTTAGATTCTAACGCTACCTTTGAGGAGTATCCAGTATGAATTGTTGACCGAAGAACAAAATCTCTTCGAGGAAAGTCTATCCCTCTCATACGGGTGTTATGGCAGTACGAATGAGTACAGGATGGGACATGGGAGAGAGAAACTGACGTATGTTCCCCATGGCCAGAGTTGATCTCAAATAGTGTTTCTTTACCCTTTGATGAGAACTTGGGTGTGGTGAGTTCTTTTAATGGGGAAGAATGTAAGAACCCTGTTTTTCAATCAGGTATGGATCCATTAAGTTTTGTTCTAAATATTTAATTTGGACCTAATATGGATGCCTAATGAGTTAGTTAAGGTTACAAGGGTTTCTTGTCCTTTTTCAGAGTCTAGAACCAATATTTTGGGGAAAACAGGCTTCGCTCACATTTTAGAGTAAACCGTGCAAGAATTCCGTACAGTTTGGAAAACTGTGTGGATTATGTTTCTTCGGATAGAGCCACTTTGCACAATTGGATGACATACATGAAAGCTAATTATGAGAACACCCTTTTATTCCAAGGTACCAGTGCATGTCTTGTGCATGGTTTTATCAAACTTTGTAGAGGATGTTTATTCAAGCAGATTAGTCTCACATGGTTTGTGAATGGTTTGAAAAAACATGCAAACAAACTGTAAGTAGGCTAAATTCTGGGTAGATTTTTAATTTTTCCCTTAAAGAACTATTTTTCCCCCACTTTCTCCCTAATCTATGAAACAGTGGGATTAATCCCTTTTCTCCCATTTTTTAGTTTTTTAAGGCCCATGCTAGGGATCAAGATATCTCCTTCATCTGGAATCTGATGGAGCTTTCAGTCATCATGTTGGATGCGCAACGGTATGTACTCGAGTCCCCTTTATCGATTATTTTTATCTTTTTCTCTCGACCTAGATATCATCATGTGATCGTTTTCCAAGTTTTCATAGATCAACTCTGATCCAAGGAAAATCAAGGGACGATGCCAGAGGAGGAGATTCATACAACCCTAAGGTGGGTGATCTATAACATATCCTTAAAGTTTGTTTATTTTGGAATTTTTGTGTGGGACCCACTGATGTCATCTGAAGCTGTTTCTTAAATTTACATGCCATGATTATACATGTTAGAATCGTATGGTTATGTTCTTTCTAAATAAGTTATTATTTGTTATTAGTTTACACCCAAAAATCAATTCGCCTCATGTCGAAGGTTATGCTATAATTGGGTTTTACTGTTTCATCATGTTTTAGCCATCATTCAGGTGTGCCTTTTCCTGAGCTTTCTAAAGGTGAATTTTCCTATAATAAATGGATTGTTACTAATGATAATTTAAAATTTTCAAGTACCATGTATGCTCACCACTTGACCCACCTAAGGTAAGTGCTTCAATTGATTATTAAATGAGAAATGTGAAATGGAAAGTATACTAAGTATATAACATGGCCTTAACAAATAATATTGAACAAGGTTACATGTCAGTAGCACCCCTGTCCATATTAATGGAAGGTAGAGGAGTGAACCTTAATAATTAAATATCCCTTAATGGTTAATTAAGACATGATTAGAATGTTTTAATGCTACTTGGACTATGCACAATAATGGAAGACAAGGATTGAACCCAATGAATTATTACATAACTACAATATCAAATAGGAATATACTGACTCGAGCACTCCTTGGATTTTGAGAGAAGAATAAATTGGGTATTGGGAACCCCATTCTGATTCACGAAGGTGGTTTTCTTAGATTGATACCCACTTAGACTCTTATTATTTTCTATTCCTCATATGCCTACTATAATATCGTAGGGTCCTTACATTATTAGAATATACCTGAGAAACACTGCATGGATCCAACATTGACTATTTGGTTCCATGGTGAAATCCCAAAGGGCCCTATCCTTGATTAACCCTATTTTACCTTGGTCGATCACCTTGGACTTGATAGACACCTTATTGGGGACTTCCATGGATTATTCTCCTTGGATTACACTCTTACCCTTATCTAGACTCAGATACATCTGAGTTGTAGTTCCATGACATCTACGTTACCATGGGTTTACCCCTTGAACTACCTCTTTAGATATCCTTTTTAGGTTTCCTTGTTACGTCTTAGGACCTTCACTATTTATACTATCATGAGGTGATGTCAGTATTATGTCTGCCTCACATGACCTATTAACATTAAAAGGTAATTACATAATTAATGATGTGGTTTTAGTTTGAGACACAATCTAAGGGATGATGTAGGTACTTGGGTATTTAGTTATATTGTACTGCTTGATTTACTTTATATACGCATGCCTGCACATTGCTATATTCCATTACACGATCCATAGGTTATAGACACTATTGGTGGTGACCCACTTGGATTTATCTCACACCCTCTCAGGGTGTTGTTTGGTACCCGGAGTAGATTACTTGACTACAGGTGTTGACAAAGGGAATCATGCAACTTCGAACACTTGATTTCTTGCTGATTGGATGGATCTTGATAGAAGACGAGTGAGTTGGATATCAGGATGCTTGGAGTAGTCTTGTTTTCTTTCCCTTTGGGGAACATGGTATTCATATTTTCTTGTATCCATTATTTTCAGTTTTTTAGTGCCATGTCCTTACATTACCATCGTTTCAAATGATATAGTTATTTTTATTCTAGTTGATCTATTGCATCAGTTTTATTCCTCTATTTAAATTATATTGCTTCCACAGTTTACTATTAATTTATATTCCTTACACGGTTCTACAATCTGCTAATAATGGTATAGTCTTCTCACGGACACACCCTAGGCCCCCTCTGTAAGTTGGCATCCTCTAGAATTTGGGAATATTTGCTTGGGGCCATGTGGCCACCAGGCTCAAGGAACCCATTATGGGGCATCCGAGTGTGGGACCCCACATCATAGGTTCACTCTATTGCTTCCCAATGTGTTAGGTCTTATCCTCATTCTAAGGGGGGTTCATGTGGATATGAAATATCGTCTAGGTGTAGAGACTAGAATTCTTTATGTGGTAGAGTATGCACTAGAGGAATCTGAAGCAAGGTCAATAATGGTATAGGTATGGTATTTATTTCACCATAAATGGTGAAATGTTTTTCTAATAAAGGTTCTACAAATTATTTTAGGTAATGAAATTTAGTTGATGTGTTTGGATTGCATTAAATTATTATTTTGTTCTAGTTGGATCTTTTTTCAACTTTTATAAAGAGGTTGGAAGGTGGTTTTCAATGTCCTCTATGTTGGGTGATGATAGATTAATTCAATAATGTATGGGACTTTATTGTTGTTGATATTGAAATATTCAACCAAATACATTTCATGAATTTTATGATCAATATTAATAACTATATTGTTTATTATCTTTTTTGAGATTAGTTTTTATCCCCTGTTGGGGTGAATCTTGTTTTTTAGGTTGAGTGGGACTCTAGATCTAGATGGGTGCGGCCTTTTATTCCTTATACTAGAGTAATCTCATGCATGTTTTTTGAGATATTTATTAATTTTGTTGACCCTTGATTGGGAAGTCAACTTTTTTCTAGTTGTGTATTCATACCCCAAGGTATTTCTGTATTTTTTTCCTGTTCCACCATAATAGTGAAAGGCTGATTTTACTATTGACATTATTCTTTTTATGATGGCCATTTATATTCCATCTTAACACAACTAACCTGCTAAGTTGGTGTAACATAACTTATATTTTCTGGACCTTATGGGTTAGGTATTTATTCATCCTAAAATGTCACAAAGGGATTTTACTATAAACTATTCTAAGAAGGATGAAAGTATTCTCATACATTTCATTGATTATCGAATATTAAATCTCATGACTATTAAGAAAAAATATTCCTTAATCAGGATTGATGATTTCATTGATATACATATAGGGAAATGTTGGTTTTAAAATATTAAACATTGGTCAGGATACCACCAGTTGAGAGTGTGAGATGATGATATACCTAAGAAAACATTTAAAAGCTAGTATGGGCATTTGGAGTTTCTGTTTATTCCATTCAGTCTCCCTAATTCTCATGTGTTATTTTTTTCATTGATGAACTAGATATTTTATCGAATCTTGGAATCTTTTGTTTTCATATTTGTGGATCAAATTTTGGTGTACTACATATCATAGGAAAAAAATGGATCATTTGGATATTATTCATAGAACCTTGGGAGAACATCATCTGTATGGTAATTATTCCAAATATGAGTTTTTGATTCAAGATGCGAGGAATCTAAGGAATGTTATATCTGAAAGAAAAATATTAGAAAACTTTCAAAAGATACAAGTGATTATGTCTTGGGAGAAAACCGTAAATCAATTTGAGATATGGAGCTTCTAGGGATTGGCTGGTAATTACTGGATTTTTGTTCAAGACTTATCTATGATCACATTTCTAATGATATATCTAACCAATAAGGGTGTAAAATTTAAATGGAATCAAAAGTTTCATTGTTATTTTGAATAACTGATGTTAAGGTTCAATTCAACACCCATTTTTTATTCTTATGAAATTAGGTTTATGTTATGATATTTTTTTTATTCTTATGGTATGCGTTTTGAGTGTCTCTTGATGTAAGGTAAATAGGTAGTGGTCTATGGATATCTCTAGTTTCTCCCTCATGTGAAGAACTACCGAACCCTTAATCTTGAGTTGGTAGCTATTATGAATGGACTCAAAACATGGCATCATTGCCTCTTTGGTGACATCCTTACGATTTATTCAAATCTTAAAAGCCTTGAGTATAATTTTACTCAAAGGGATCTGAATATGTGACATAGACATTGGGTCCAGTTTCTTTAGAGATTTTATTTTGATAATTTATATGCTCCTTAGAAGTGAAATTTGTTCACTTCTTATCTAGTTGGAAATTACCAACCTTGGATATGAAGTAATTATTAGAGGATTGGTATTTGATGATTCTATTAATTGAGATTATTGTGGGAGAGGAAGAAGTTAGTGGAAAGGTGTTCATAGATTTAGTGAAATATGACTCATATTTTAATGAGTGTCTTTGAATTGAGAATTTAATATACACTGAGGTCTAAAACATTAGAAAAATAATTATTAGTGGGGAGACCTTGGGTGGGTGGTCTCAGTCTCCTAGTAGGGATTTTTGTTTCCATAGTAGGTTGGTTGTTCTGATTTCTCTAGGGTAGGAGTTGGTGTATAGTGGAAACTGGTCTACTTGGTTCATACACCCTGGAGATACCAAGATGTATCATGATTTGAGATGTCAGAATTGGTGTTCAAGGATGAGTTGATATATTGTAGACATTATATCATGGTGCATCTCTTTTTATAAAATTAAGGCAGAGGACCAGAGACCTACCTGTTCGTTGCAACACTTAACCATTCCTTTATGTAAGTGGGATGAGAATTACATATACTTCATCACTGATTTTCCTTGTTTTACTAGTGGGAATGATTTGATTTGTATGATAATTGATCAACTTATGAAATCAACGAATTTCTTCCCTATAATGGATCTTATGAAAGTGGATCATCTTAAATAATTTTACATTTGAGAGGTTATGAAAATTCATGGGGTTACCTCAATGACTGATTCTAATAGGGACCTTATGTTTACATCCAGGTTCTATAAAGGTTTGTAATAGGGAATGGTTTACTAGTTTAAATTAATCATGCAATATAATCAATATAAGGATGGAAAGATAGACCAATATATCTAGGTTATTCATTATATGATCTGAGTTTCTGGGCTTGATTTTGGTTGTCCTTGGGAAAATCATCTTACCCTGGTTGAATTTTCTATAATAATAGCCATTAGGAATTGATAAATATTGTCCCATTTGAAGTGTTGTATGTATGTACATGTAGATATATATTATGCTAGGTATAGTTGGGAGATAATTCCTTGGTTGGATTGAGGCTCATTTGTGAGATGATAGAAAAGTTGTAGTTAATCAGGAAGTGGATGGTTATGGAATAGAGTCATTAGAAATCCTACAAAGGCCATTTTCATTGACCTCTAGAGTTTGAGGTTGGTAATTGGTTTTTTTCTTATAATTCCACCTCACATGAGACACCTTTTGTATGGTAAGTAGGGTAAGTTGGCATAGAGTATTGTTAGCCCTTTGATATGTGAAATGTCTTGTAAAGGGTGAATATCTGTTGGACTTATCATTCATTTGATGTCGATTCATGAAATGTCTCATGTTTCTTGGATAATTAAAGAATCAACTAGATCCTTCCCATATAATTGAATGGTAGGATTTTGATCTTGATCCCAACTCCACACTTTTCAAGAAACCAGTTTAGATTATGGATTTTAGAGATAAGGTATAGTGAGGTAAAGAAATTTATTTAGTTCATGTAATACGGATTTGTGGATGGGATATCCATGAGATGTGGTAGTTGGAATCCTTGATGAGGTAGCAGTGTCCTTGTCTTTTTTAAATTCTAGAATCTTGATAAATTTATGGGGGAAAATTTCTTTCATGGTTGGGAGAATTGTGACACCCAGTAAATCTCAGGTCTGATTTAATTTAGTATTGGTTTTTCATTGGGGTCATTCATAAGGATTTGATGGAATTAGGTTTTAAAACGATTCTTTTAGACATGACAGGTTATCCCATTTTCATGGTTGGTTCTAGGTTATTACTAATAGTGAGGTAACTATGAAAATTGTCTCTATGAGCTAGTATAGGTTGTTTTCATAGTTTGAGCATGGTTGTTGAAACCATATAGATCACTAAGGAACATGTTCAGGGTGAGGGTAATGGTATAAGAGGTTTCACATGGTTATAGAAAACCATGTAACCCATATCTAGGAAAATATTCAACCCTTTTTCAAAGGGAATGTGTCCATGCAATGTTAGTGCGCGATTAGACTAACTATAGAACCTAACCATGAATGCCCCTACAATCGTTAAAAATTTATAAATTACCCATCAATAATATATTTTTAAAATTAAAACTCCCCTATAATCCTCATTATTATTGACAAAAACATTTCCCAATTCTCTATATGATTCTTTTTTAGGATTCCTGATGGAATTTATTCATTTTGTATGGATCACTTCAAGGTTTGTTGTGTTCTAAATCCAATATTTACTCTTATTTTTAGATCTTCTCTAAAACTATTATCATCTGTTTCATTTGAACCCAATTGAGAATTTTATGTAATGTATAAGTAGTTTTATGGATCATTGATGTAGTTTCTTATGAAACTAGGATCTTCAGGACTCGATCTACTCATTCTCAATCATCATTTTCAAAGGTAATTACTTATACCTATGTTTTGTAGGTAGGTGTCTCTATAAAAAAATTTAATCCATGAATTGACTTAAGTTATATTCAATTCCATTATGATTTTAATGTAAGTTTATTAAATTATTATTAATGTTCATTTTTTGAAACTATCCCATGTTTTTAAAGAGGCATTTCTTCAAAAATAATTACTCAAAAACTAGGTGTTTGATGAAATGGTTCAATAGAGGTTTTGGTTTAAAAAAGGGGTTTCAAGCATGAAAGTGAATATTTTTTTCTTTGAAAATAATTTTAAAGTTGGGATCATGGTTTTTAAAAGTATTTTGGAAAACTCATCTCATTGGTTAGCCATGGATGGGTCTAAAAATAGACTTATTTATTTAATGTGTTTAATGGCACTTGAGGTTGTGATTTTTAAGTGTGTGTAATTCCAATAGTGGCTATACAGGTTGGATCCTCCTTAGGTCTAGATTGGGAATTTAATTAATGTATAAAACATATTACCATAGGTTAGAGTCCCCAATGGTGTAATTTTTCATTTATAATTGGTTTTTCACTTGATTGGTTGTCTCATTGTTATTTTCTCCCATGCTTTCACATGAGGTTGTGTCTCACGGTTATTTTATTATATTCTTATATTATGGTGTAGCCATGTATTTTACTTATTATGGTTTCATTCATTACCAGGTTTACATTTCATATTCCTTTCTTTATGAAAATGAAGTGATTTTATAAAAAATAAAGGTTGATTTACAAAATAACTTATCTTATGAAGAATCATTATAAAACTGGGGTTTTTAAAGCTATAACTACCACAATATTAATATTAGGAATTTTATAGATTCGTTTCTGGAATCCTACTGGGATTTTTTTCACACCCTAATTTTTACTTTGGTAGGTTTTATATATTTTTTAGGACTAAGGTAAAGGGATGTTCAATAAGTAGCATATAAGCTTCTCTTGTTGGCGTTTCCTTTATTGGGGGATAGTTTGGAGTTGAAAATTTTTCACATGGAGACTTTTTATACTTGTCTAGTTTTCCATTTTTATGGTTTTTATTGTTTGGATTGGATTTGTATGTATCATGGATATTTATTCTTTTCATCAAAATTTTAATCCAGTTTTTTACCTTGTTCTTGTTATACATGATACATTGTTTTCTTGTTTTGTTTCTCTCACTATGTGATATGCCATATCAAGTGAATTTTATAGTTACTTGGGTTATTTCATTACAGCGTAGAAGGACCATGAGACATTTATTTGGTATGACATGTTTATTACATACTATGTTATTCCTTATGTATTATTTCATAGAATGTGGACTACATATTGTGATATATTTCTCTTTTCTACATTATGACTTATATGGGTATTTGTACATAGATTATGTAATCTATGAATTGGTAATTAGATTGATTGGTGTCCCTAATAGAATTATCCATCCTTTTAAAGGGGGTACTGGATGACATGGATCACTAATTGTAGAACCGGATACATGATTGATAGAACCAGAATATTTCATGTGATTATCCCATAGGGGATAATTCCATACACCATTAGAAGAGGTTCCATATTCCAGTTTGATATGTTTATGGGGAACAAACACACTTATGTGTACAATTCCATTGGTTTGAATGTACCAAGTGTGCTTACCATCATATGAGATCATGTAATCTTGGGTCATGTTTGAATCACATTTAAAGATGGGTGTGTATTTTCTCCCATAAAGGTATTATAAAGTCACATAGTTTCATCCAGGTCATTTCATGACAACTTAGGATATTATTCTAGTATGGCACCGAAGATTGCATCGTTAGGGTTTGGGTAACTATGTTAGTGTATGATCTCTCAATATATGATTAGTTTTATGATTTTATGCACAATTAAATTTACATCATGACATTAACCTCTATATACATGTGAATTTATGATAAGGATGAATTGGTGGTATCCTAATACATTTATACTCACACCCTATATGGGAATCTTGATTAATGTAAAGACTTCATGATCAAGGGTATAAAGAAGGGAAAGGTCCCAAATGTAGGTTTATAAAGATCTTCGAGTTAGAAGATTGATGTAGTGATGGGATGGACTCGAGATAATTGTCACATCATATTTTATTTATTTTATTCTAGTAATATGGAATATACATGTTGACCATCAAAATTGGTAATGTATTTCGTTTGATTCACTATGAACTTATATGAAATTTTTTATTACCGCAGGTTTATATTATCATAAATTGTGATGTTCAGCATATTTATGTCTGCATGTTGTTATTCATAGATGAATATATATGATTATTGAGGGTGTAATCTCCACATGACTCCTTTATATCCTTACTGTTAGTCAAAAACCTCTTGCATACAGTTAGTCTCCCATGAGGTCATGTGGAATAGTGGCTCACAACCACTACTTTGGGTAGGGGTGTTACCAAATATTAACTTAGGATGAATTTTTCTTTCTCTTATTTTGGATGTATTGGGAAGTAGTATAAAGAAGATATTTTTTGTAGAACTCTAGTATGTGAGTTTCCATATCCCAAGAACTGTCATATATTATGTTCTTCCCGGTTAATGATGATGTTTTTTCTATTACTATTTTTGGGATTTGGTTGTGTTTAGGAATCATAAATGGGCACTTAGGATCACATGCCATCTATATACCTTTTGTGTGATGTAATGTCATTCTATAATTATGTTCATTGATTTGTACTTTTTTCATGATATATAAGTATTATTTATTTTTATGATATATCATTGTTGGTATTAGTTATATGAATTTTGGAATTTTCATATAAGATATATATGATTGCGGAAAACATGAAGGTACAAGGGTCTAGGATTGAGAATTTTGTAGATCTAAGAGGGTTTAACCATCTGTGTGGGTATCACCTAGGATAGGTCTACTGGTAGAAGTACCATATTTTTTATTTATAACATCTTAAAATTTTCTTCTAAGAATGTATTTATATTCATTAAAATCATTAATCTAGTATTTTAGAAAATAATTCCTCAGAGATTATATAATTCACTTTCTAGGGAGGATATGCTATCTCCACCACATGCTATGTAGGAGTATGCACCTGGGAATTCTCCCACAATAGATTTGGTTGTTCAGGTGGAAAACCACCCCTTACTGAAGTCTTCAAGAATATTACTTCATGAGGAGTATGGGTGCATAGGAAAATGGTTGAAAATGATCGAGATTTATAGATCCATCATCAGCCAAAATTATAGCATAGTAGTGGTCATCATGATAGCGAGGACTATATTGACATTATTGATGGAATATTTGATCTAGTATATAAATATGAGGATATAAGGGTGAGTTAAATTGAATTTATGCTTCAGGGATTAACTAAGAGGGGTTGAGGAATTACGGGACATGAAAACAAGTGTGAGGGTATTTTTTGGGAGGCCTCCAAGGAGTTATTCTTCAAGGATTTACTTCCCAACATGCTTAAGATCGAATGAGTATAGAATATTGTGGAGATTCAGTAGGTGACGATTTTTGTTTCTTCTTACAATATACATTTTTTGAATTTGTTATGATTTTATGCTTTTATAGATAGGAATTTAGAGAAGAAGTCTTGGAAGATTAATGTTTTCCTTCATCATGTGCATAGATTATAGGTTATGGGCTTTGACCTAATGACATATATAGAGGTTCTCCAAAAGTCCCTGATTTTCAAGAAGGGGCTAGAGGATGACATGATTATGGAGATTATTCTATCTTAAAGTGCTTTGATGGTTAAAATTTTCAGTATTGTAATAGGTGAATATTCTAATAGTAGGAAGTGAAAGGATGAGGAGGTAGAATATGGTGGCATAAAGGATGAGTGTAGTAGGGATTTATCTACTCCCTCTTCGGTAGGAGTCTCTTCAAAGTGCTATAACAGTAGAAAGAATGGATATTATAGTACAATGTATGTGAATCCACCTAGGTAATGTAACTCATAGGGAAATATGGGTCAAATTCAATGATTTTATCCTATGTTTTAATGTCTATGTTTTATGATGTTAGGTCAGGGAGAAGGCAGGGGTCCTGTATAGTAGACCCTTGGACCACAAACCCTGATGACTCAAGAGAGTTATCCACCATAAAATCAAGGACATACTCTAGTGGCAGGAAGGAATCCTTTTATGGATTAGGTTCCATAAATTGTTGTAGAGGGGCCATTGGTATTTAGTAATATGGTATTGATTAAATCTACAACATCTACTTTGTTGTTCGATATAGGATCTTCCCATTCTTTCATATATTTTCAAGTCATCGTGGTCTTAGATTTATCAGTTATATTATTTTCTGAGTTTATATCCTTTGACACTCCCTTGGGAATAAAATTAGACTATATCTAGAAATTTCTAGAATTTATTGTAGTTATTACCTGTTACGGAAATATGTGGGACATCGTGATCTTAGAAATTACTTAATTCAACATAATATTCCAATTGGACTACTTTAATTGTTATCAAGCTCATATCTACAATTATTAGAGATGTGTATCTCCCACCTTGTGTAAAGGTGATAGATTCATGAAAATCGATTAGTGGGATATCAGAATATGTTGGATGGGACTAGACATAAGATAAGTTTAAGCTGTCATTAAGAAAATAGTATGCTTGGATATCATAATATATTCAGTAGTATCCCCCTTTATCTTCCCTTATGTGGTTGATTGTTACCAAGATGTTTTATAAGATGACATCTTAGGTTTTAGTCTCAATAAGGGGATTGAATTTGAGATTGATATTGTTCCTTGGATGCAACTGATATCGATTAGTCTTTATCATATGAAATAATCTATTGTATTTTATTTTTAATGGATTGAGTATGATAAATTATAAAAAATTGCTGATAAAGGATGGTCATTGGATGACCAATTTTTCATTAAAACAATTCGTCGATCGAACATTCATCAGTTGAATCAATCGAACAATGAATCATTAGTGAATTTATCATCATAGAAACTTTTTATAAGGGAATCCATCGGCAAATCATTTTTTATAAAAATATATCAGCCCAACATTTATAGGAAGTTGGTGTATATGTTCAGAGCAGAGCAAAATTTGATAGTGTGGAGAAAAATATTGATCTGCTGGATTGACTTTTTTTATGAAGAGAATCAGTCGAATAAATTCCGAGGAAGAGTCACCAAGAAAAATAATTCAAAAAACATATAAAAATTCTAAAATGGTATATAATTAGTGTCATTATGAGTTTCCAACTAAATATCACTTTAGGGTTCAAGAAAAATATCAATCATAGATATCATTTCAGAGAAACAAAATAGTGTCTAATTGAAAAAATATTCCAATTATAGTTTTAAGTGTAAGGATTTTGTTAATTTAATAGAACTGAGGTTAAAAAAACTTAATTTCCTATGAAATGCATAGAGTGAACATTCACTATATGGGGGAGGTTCACACGAAATTAACACTAACAAACAAACATTCCTCAGTGAACATCTATTGAGGTATTTTTAAAAAGTTAATACTTTTTAAATTGGATCAGTTTTATAATAAAATATTTAATTACTAGATGGATTCAATATAATCATACCTAACGGGAGATAGAATAAGTCTAACAGAAGTTTCATCATATTTTTATTCACATCATTCCAATAGTTAATTTCCATGGACCCATGGTCGTTTCCATGGAAATGAAGTAGGTTATCATACTGAGTCCAAACATTATAAATATTACATGCCATATTTACATTTTTATCATTACATTCTTCTATGATTGTTATAAAAAATTTTATGTAAAAATAATATCTATCTTGTTTCAGGGGTTAAATTTCAAAAAGGTTTAAATTTGAAAAAAAAAATCACCATTGATTCAACACCCCCCCTTTCTCAGTGGTTCAAGGATCCAAAGGAACTTCATGATTAATTTTATAAACATTTAATGAATCCTTCAAAACCTATAATATATTTTAAAGTTTTAAAATCAATTCCTAATTAAAATGACTCACTTTCACATCATAGATGGTATTGTTTTAAAAAATTTAGCTCTTATCCATATAGAATATTGAAAAATACTCTTCTTTGATAGAAACCACGGGAAAAAATGGTATAGATTATTGTTTTTATTATTTTACAGTATATTGTTTAAAACCTAAGTTTGTAAATAAATAAATAATTCCCCACTCTTTTTTTATAAATACCCACCTAACATCCAACTAATCTTTAATAAAAAAACACACAGGGGATGAAGTTCCTCTCACTATTCCTCTCTCAGTCACTCCCAAGGTGTTCCCAAGCTCTTAAGAAGCTCTTCTGAAGATTTTAGTAGCTCCCTCTCGAGGTAATGGATTATTCCCTCCCATCACCACGCCTTTTATCCAAGAACTTCAATTGTGTTATTCCATTTAATTTCCATTTATTCTTATTTGAATTTTTTACATCCCTTTTTCTATCTGTATGATTTCTATGTAATGAAAGATCCTTTTCACTATAGTTGGCAATTTTCGGTGTTGTAGCATCCAGAACTATTCATCCATTTGGGCCTTTGGGCCACCAATTTGATCTTCGGGTCCTTTATGGATTTCGGGCCAGCCAAGGCCTTCAGGACAATTGATTCTCAAGGCCTCCGGGCCACCGTAAGGCCTTAGGGCCACCGCAAGGCATTTGGGCCACATATAATGCAGATGTACCCATCAAAAAATACGGGACAAGGCTTCAAATGAGGATTTAGGGCAGGCACATCCACTAGAGTAGAGCTTACCATAATTGGAAGAATGAGAGGGTTTGTCTTTGCCATCGGTACCAGGCCTATATAGCTTCGCATAGTATAGCTAGCCAATCAGCCCAGAAAAGGTGGAGTGTTGATATCATGACATATGCTGGGGAGGAGTAGTCCCAAGTTGTCTTGTCTGGGTGATTCCCTCTAAGACCTATGAGTCATGTAATTTCCTCTATGGCTTCAGGCCTTGTAAGGGTTCCACCTCATCCCTTGAATGGTTGATTATAAAAATAATAATAAAAATGAAGGCCTTCGGGCCATTCCGACCGATAGACCATTTTCACTCTAATTAAACCCTTCCATGAATCTTTTTGTACACCCATTATAATTCCAAAATGATCTTATGATTTTTCATTATAATGAAATTTGTAGTGAATAACCATCCCCAATTCCACTCAAGGGTATTCTCCAAGAAGTACATATACTTAATTTATTGGTTACTTCCATGTATGTAAATCACAATCCTTAATAATGGGTTTTAATTTAATGAATTATGTATTTATGTTGTATGATCTATGTTGTACACAAATGCACACACATGATATGAATGTGAGAGGTGGTTCTGGAATTATATAGCCCTCTCATTCATAGTGTAAAATATTTTTTCCCTTGAAATACAATGTATTTTGAATGGGAGGTTACCCTGAGAAAATTGTGTTATGAAGTCTCAGTGATTATCCTTCACTTATGTCTATGATGTCATGTTTTGTGTTAATTACACGTTCTTATATTGCCTTTATGTTATCCTCTTATATCATGCTTGATGTTAATTCTTAGGATTATAACCATTTTATGTCACCTTTATATTTCTTTTTTCGAAAAGGTAGGTTCCATGGCCGTTTTTATTAATAAAAATAATGTAAATAGGGGAAGATAAGAGCAGAAAGGTTAACACAAGGAAGAATTACTCTCATCACGAGGACACAATTTTTTTCTAATCTTTTTTGAAATCCTATATTCTTCATCTCATAAGGCTCCCCATTCTGTTCCATGTCCCCGTCCTTGTCCATGACCTCTATAGTGAAATGCTTCATGGTTTCTTGATTGTTGAAGAAGACTTTCATGTTATTATCCTATATACCTAATTTCCTAAATATAATAAGCCTCAAAATATTTTTGTGTTTTATTAAGTATGGTTTTTATATAATGAAGCATGAATTAATGTTTAATAATGGTATGGGTTGTCATAGAATGTCTTAGAGTAAGGTGTTGTAATTTTTTTGGATTAGGATTATAAAAATTTAGTTAAATACTTAGATATAAGATTAAATATTGGAAAACATCCCTAAATTATGGTAATATGAAGAGAAAGTGGTTTCGAAGCCAAAAATTTCTTTTCTAGATACTCTAAGTGAATGTGGATCTATAATAGTTTCCCCTAACAGTAATAACATCAAAACAAGATCATTGAGTATTAAGTTGAACATCAATTGGTGTAAGAAAACGATTCCTTACTGCTCACCTAGTTTGACACTCCTAGGTGATATTCTTTGTAGAGACCCATTGTTTTACTTGTAAGACTTGGAAATATTTCTATATATAGATATATTTTTCCAAAGCCATGCTCTAAGAAAACGTGAGATTATGATGCCTGGTGTTCCCAAAATTAATTTCATAAAAATAATAAATATATTTTATATTACACATGTTCAATTTCTTTAAGAAAATAGGATAAAACCTAAATATAATCTCAAATCAAAAATTTGTCATTACGGCTGAGTCTATAATGTATTGTTTACCCTAGGCACAACCTAAAATGGGTTATCAGGGGGCGTTCAAATATCTATCTAATTGGTGTTTCATTTATTTGGATAATTTATAAAATAAATTTAATAAAATTAATTTATTTAACCAGATCTAACTCACATAATAATTCCACTATGGAACTTTTCCTAGGGTTAGGGTCATAACCGTCATACCATCAAGATATTCTTCCCCATCTCCTTCCATTGGTGAATCACATCCGATGATAATTAATGTCCTGATTAAAGATAATTAGAGCACATTGAACACAAAAACTTATTTTATTTGTTGGTGAGTGTGTTATTTGACACTGAACGATCCAATCCCCGAATATAAATCTACAAGTCATTGATTTCTCCAATTTTTATTAAATTGATCGAGTTGAATCATCCTATATATGATCTACGCCAATTAGTGATCCTTTACATGCTCATTTATACTGATTAAATAGATTATTGAACTTTTTTATCCCTATATATTTATTTTTATTGATAATTGGCCAAGTAATCTTAACAATAATCGATAAACCGTTTTTGTGATTTCCTCCAACAATTTCATTGCATTCGTCGCTAGTTGGACCCCGCGATCCTATTTCGACATTGTTCAGCTGAACAGAGGTTGATCTGACCCCCAAAATAATGATAAATCCACATATGATAAATATAATAATGAATTAGAGATGTGAACAATAGTTTTGTGGGTTTTGACTAATCGATATGTCGATTTTTACCATGAAATGATGATATGAGACCATCAAGAGGCGTGTAGAACAATGGAGGATCATGCAGATGAGATCAGAATCCGATTTATAGGATATGATGACTAGAATAAATCAATTGACTGATTACCTTTTGATTTAGTGGGGGTATAGAGGAAAGATAAAAATCCATATATGATGGATTCAGAATCATGAAAATATATTTGAGAATATTTGAAATGTGTGACTAGACATCATGTACTATAATGAACACATGGCATGTATCCCTTATATTGAGGTGGCTCGGGTTTTGTAAATTTATTTGTATGGAACAATGTGTATACCTCATATAAACCATGTAATGCTTCCTTGGGTGGATGAGTCATGTAGCGGATCACACGAGCCAGACCATGAGTAGGAGTACATGACCAGGTACATGGTCCTGTATCAAAGTACACATACACTGGATGGATACATGGACACAACCAATCACATGGGTCAAACCATGAGTTTCAAGGGATCACTGTGTATTTCCCCTACACACTGTTTATAATTAAATTGTTGGTGAGCTATATACCTATAGGGGCCTGGCTAGGTGATGGAGTGGGACCACACGTTGTGTGGCTCCCCTCACAGGTCATTTACCCCTTGGTTTCTTTTGCAGAAACATAAATCTATCATATCTACATCATTTGAACATGAATGTGGCCAATTAGTATACAATAAAGAGTGTTTTTTCATGTATAATGTAATGGTTCCCTCTTTTGTGGCTTTTTTGATATGATATGATATATTTCAGGCATGATTCTAGTTGAGGTGACACCCGATGATGACAATGACCAGGTGGAGGATCACTAGTGACCAATAGAGTGGAACCCCCAATCATTGTAGTCATGATTACTCTATCTACCGATTGGAACCACCTATCAGATAGGGATTGGGTCACCGATGAACAAATTGGACCCCCACCCCTCCCCCACCCCACCCATCATTTTGGGAAACAGTCCTCTATCTATAGACTAGAACCCCCAAATTGAACGAGGAATGGGTCCTCATGACACTATATTAGAACCCCTCTATCACATCAGAGCGTGGGTCATCATCCTTCAGAGTAGAACCACCCTCGCGCATTGGGGTTTGGTCCCTCAATAGATACTTATAGAGTGAAACTCCCCTGATTTAGTAGGTCTTGGGTCCTCCACTTGGAGGTTGTTCCCCCTTGAATATGTGTAATAGTGGCGAGGCATACCCTTTCACAAGGTTACTTATGGGATGGTGTGTGAGATGTTGGGAATCTTTGATAGACTTTTGGGACTGATGGAAACTCTTTACCTAGGATGATCTTTGAGATGGATATCACCTTACTTGGAATGATCATTGGTTAGTCTCTGTCCATGGGGTGGGAAGACGCATCAGGTATACCAAGTGCTTTCTATGTTTAGCTTCACGTGGTTGGATGAGGTTACTCTCCTTCCATGGGTGAAAAAAACCTGATGTGTAGTCTATCCACACATTGTATTGATTCCTTTGTTCTAGGAATCGGTTACTCTTTCTATTTATTTGGTTGAGTTTCACCCTATTTACTTTAGACTATCTATTACTTTTCTGTCTCTTACTACCTTCCCCCACCCCACTTCAGCTTTTGGGGTGTCCTACTGGGTAATTATATACTCATCCCTACATGGGTTTTTCATTCATATGTTTTTTCTTATATAGATGACAGACCTGTCAATGATAATTATAAAGTATATTAGGGATACCTTTGTGCCCTAGACCACGTACAGTGGTTGAATCATGGAGATTTGGAGCCAGGATCTCTCACAAGTTTACTTTTTACATTTTATATTTGGGACATATTTCTTGATGGTCATTTATTTTTTCCCTTTAATTTTCAATTCACACTGTCGTATTCCTGTACACCCAAGAGGTTTTTCATTCTTGGTTAACTTTCTAGTTGTTAAATTTTTTATTATTATTCCTGTAAAATTTTTAATTTATATGTCCTAGTGCATGTGTACATGTAAATTATGCAATGAACTCCCATTTAGTATATGCCTTTCATCACTTGTCAATACCCATGGCCTATAGAGGCGGGCATGGGGTAGTTGTGACTCTAGCCTCGGTTTGGGTGGAGTCGTGACAGATTGGTATTAGAGTAGTTCATTCCATAGGAATTTGTCTAGAGTAATCCACTTATGAGGAATTCGTTTGGGATTAAGGAAACAATTTCAAAGTTTTTCAAGTAAGGCTCTCAGGCTAGGGAATCTAGTGGTGGAATGGGAATCTGATGTATTCCTTCACCAAGACCATGACTACTTTCTTACTGACTCTACATACTTAGACATTGGTTGAAGGGGCCAGTGGTACATGAATCATATAGGATTCATTCTTTGATTATCCTTATTGAGTTAGCCTACCATAGTTATATATATATATTCTTATATGACTTATATAAATCTTGATAAAAATTTAGGATTCCTTCGCGATGAAATCCATATCGGATACTAGATATGGATTGTGACGATGAACCGATGGGTGATGAGGCCTCAGTTCAAGGTTCATCCCCTAATATTAGTTCTCCAGTTTGGATTGTAGAATCCCCTCCAACTTTTAAGAAACATATAATCATAGTGGAGCAGGATGATGATGTGCGTAGGCTTAGCACAATCTGAGAGTTCCAACATTAGAGGATGCTCTGGTTTTGCAGTGATCCAGATCCACAGGCAGCTGAGGATTGGATATGTTTGATAGTCCACATCTTCAAATATATCTATAGATTTATGGATAAGGTGTTTTAATTTGAAGATAGCCTTTTTGAAGGAGTAGTTGGGTGTTGGAGGAGTCCAGTTACTGAGATTCATGGCGAGTCGACACTATCATGGTCAGAATTCCAGCAGTTGTTCCATGAACAATACTACTCCTCATGTTTGTGCTCAATTCAGATTTAGGATCTTTCAAAGATAGATTTTAGAGGGTTGGGAGTGCCTAAGTACATGGAGAGTTTCACTAACCTTACAAAGTAATCCCTTGAAATGATATGGGATGAATACTTTTGAGAACAAAAGTTTGAGCAGGGACTCCATCCAGAGATCCTTACCACCATGGTTCACTTTTGAACCCCACCTTTTATGGGGTGTTGGAGAAATAATTTGTGATATATAAATTTATTATAAATTGATTAAAGTAATTTAGAGCTAAAAGTGGACATTATAGTTCTGAGTCATCTACAGTAGCTATCAGGCATCAGCTGATAGCATCTCAGCACATGAGACCTCCCAGTGATCTGTCTTAGGAAAGTGTTAAGGGAAATCACATAGGACTAGAAAATCATAGATAGGGAAATATGATTTATTATTATAGTTTAATTCACATGTAATGTGACTTCTCAACTAGACAAGTTGGGGAGCGTAGGTAGTTAGCTGACAGGCCACCATGGCAATGGCAGCATCATCATCAATGATCTCCTAGGAGAGGGAAGGGAGGCCCCAAGGAGGCAGATATAGAATAGGAGTCAGAGGAGATGTAAGGGGGGATTCCACTATGATATCCTTCCACCACAACAACTTGGTGTCCCGTGTCAATCTCAGGGAGCAGGAAGTTGGGACCGTGGAAAATGCACGTTTTGAAGGCTTATGACCCCACAGTTCACGAGAGGACTAGAGGTATGATCTATGTATTTTATACTATTTATCTAGTATTATTAGATATAGGTTCTATTAATTTCTTCATCTATATTCTCCTGGTGTGATATTTTGATCTCCTAGTTGATATATTGTCCCAAAAAATTCTTCTTGAATTTCCTACACATAATGTGTCTTCAATATCTTGTAACTATCAGTAGTTAGAGTTGTCACACAATAGAGAGAGGTTCAAGTGGGACCTTTTAAATATCATAATAGAACCCTATGACATCATATTGGGTATTTATTGGTCATCCATGGTCTGATTCCATATTTATTTTAATCTCATATGAGTTAGATGTCTTCGTACTGATTGGATGAGATTCACATTTTTAGGTGAGTGAGATCTCATAGTGCAGAAAGTGAGAAAAGTGAGTAGGAAGTTTCATCCCATCACCCATAAGTTAGATAGTATATGTACTGGTTTAGTAGCATCTTCAAGCATCTTGATTCATTCATTTGTTTAGGATTTTATTGATATACTCATAGAGGAAGTTTCGGGTCTAACATAGAGGTGGGAGGTGGGTTTTATGTCTAATTTCATCTTGATACTGCTGCAATGCATTCTTTGGCATATCATATATCCCCTACCAAGCACTGGGAGCTATGGTTGTAGTTTTATGACCATAGAGATAAGGGTTTCACCATGTCTAGTGTGTCTCTAAAGGAATCTCCAATATTGCTTGTGAAAAAGGATAATGGGATCTTTAATATTTGTGTGGATTATGATCACCTTAACCATGAAACAATAAATAATGAGTACCCATTTTGAGGATTAAAGTCCTCTTTGACTAGTTTCAATGTGTTATGTGGTTCTTTAAGATATATCCCAAAGATGGAAATCCTATTCGACAAAAGATACTATGTGTCTTGGATGATGCCCATTAGTGTGACGAATTCCCCTCCCATGTTTATGGATTTGATGAACAGGATAATCTAGTTGTACTCAAACTAGTTTTTGGTTGTTTACATCGATGACATAATCATCTACTTTTCAATAGAGGATCATGCTGATAACGTGAGGATGGTTATAGATTTACTTCAAGAGAACATGATTTATGGGAATCTCTCGAAGTTCCAGTTCGGAATTCATGAGGTTCTCTTTTTAGGGAATGAAATTTTTGAGCATTATTTAATCATTTACCTAGGGTAGATCAATGTAGTAATTTCTTGGAATCCACCAAAGTGTTTGTTTATGGTGCATAGACTTCTTGGTTTGTAAGGATACTAAAGGATTTTTAGGGAATAGTTATACTTGATTGTAGCCCATTTAACCTCCCTATCATGGAAAGGGAAGTCATTTACCTGGACTGAGTAGTGCCATATGGTTTTTGAGGAGTTGAGGCTGAGGATGAAAAGTGCTCCTATGTTGGGACTACTAGAGGATTCCATTTAGTATGAAGTGTATTGTGACGCCTCAGGATATGGGCTAAGCTATATGTTGATTTAAGGGTGGTAATTTACAATATATAGGTCAATCTAGTTGAGGACCCATGATCAGAACTTTGTAACTCACGACCTATATCTGGTAGTAATAGTCTTTACCCAGTGTATGTGGAGACACTGTCATTTGGGAGATCGCTTTTTGGTTTACCTAGACCATCAGAGTCTCAGGTATGTCTTCACATAAAGGGACTTCAACTTGAGAGAGCATATTTTGTTGGAGTTCCTACTGAACAATGAATTTGATATAGTCTATACTCTTGGGAAGGCTAACATAGTAGTATATTACCTTAGTAGTAAATCCTAGGCTTACATGGTGCGGGAAGATTATGAGTAATTGGCTTCCTTGTAGCTGAACTAGATAGAGTAGGAGGGTGAAAATTTTATTAAATCAATGGGTTTTAATCCTTTTCATCTTGAGAGTGTTGGAAATTCATAGAGGGGATACATAAACTATGATTTTACTCACATGATGGATTTACTAAAGGAGGTAATCATGTCATCTTTTCTAGGGATGGATGGTGGTCTCAGTCATGATGTGAGAAGAGGTGATCTGAGAGTTCCAAACATCTCCTTGGATGTACATCCCACTTTGTTTAAGATGCATAGATAACTTAAGTAGTAGTTTTTGTGGTCTAGAATGATATGGAGTGTAGCTAAGATTGTCTCTTGATACCTCACTTTTTAGCAAGTGATGGCTGAGTACCAAGTTCTAGTAGGTTTCTTAAAGCCCCTTGAGATCTCAGAGTGGAAGTGGGAAAACATATCCATGGACTTTGTAACATGTATTACATAGATATAAAATATCCAAGAAATCATCTAGATGATAATTGACTGACTCGTGATGTCATAACACTTATGTTATATTAGGGAGAAGAGTTTGGTGGATAGTTTGGGGAATTTGTACGTATAAGGGATTTTTTTCTTACAAGGGGTTCCCTCGATGATTTTCTATGATCATGATGCATGGATTATTTCATAGTTTTGAAGAGGCCTACAGGAAGAATTTGAAACCCAATTGAGGATGAGTAAAGCCTCTCATCCCCATATGGATGGGTAGACCGATTGAACTATCAAATTGCTGGAAGATATGTTGAGGGATTCTCTTCTATACTTTGGTTGGAGCTGGTAGGACCTCTTACCCTTGGTATATAATGTGTACAATAATAGATACCACTCTACCATTGGTATGGATTCTTTTTAGGCCCTATAAGGGAGACCCTAAAGGCCACACATGTGCTGGACCGAGATTGTAAAGACATCTCTTTAGGTCTAAAAATGGTGTAGGTAATAATAGATAAGGTTCATGTTATCCATGAGTGTATGAGGACAGATCAACGTAGGAATAAATATTACATAGATAATTGTTATAGTCATTTGGTGTTTGAGAAGGGGGCCACATTTTCCTAAGAGTCTACCCACGATGAGGATTTCATTGTTTTGGTCAGGGAGGAAAGCTATCCTCGATGTTCATCGGGCCGTTCAAGATAGCGTAGAGGGTTAGTGAGGTTACATACTGACTTACCCTACCCCCATAGTTGGTGTAGGTTCATGAAGTCTTACATGTGTCATTGCTGAGGTGATATGTACATGACCCCATGCACATCATTGACTGTGAAGAGATGTACATTGGGTATGGAGACACCTTTGCAGAGTACCCAGTGGCAATCGAGGATCTATAGGATACGACCCTATGTGGATGGACTATCCCTTTGGTTCATGTGTTGTGGCGGCATGAGAATGTGCATGATAGCTACTAAGAGTGGGAGAGCCAGTTTCTGGCACAAAATCATGAGTTTTTGTTTAGTTTTTTCATTTCTATGATGAAAACAATTACAAGGGGAATGATGTAGATACATATTTTTTTACCTTGTAATACTTTTATTTATTTCTATATACATATATCAAGATCCAAGAGCTGAGACAACGTGTGATTATTAAGCCCCAGTGTACTCAAAATTAATTTTATAGAAATATTAAATGTATTTTATATTATAGAAATTTAGTTTTATTAAGAAAATGGGAAAACTCTTAAAAAATATCAATTCAGAAATCTTAGACTAAAGTTGAGTTTGGAACCTGTTTTTTACCCATGATTTGACCTAAAATGGGTTGGTGTGGGGCATTTAGATATCTTACCCATTGGTTGTTCGTTCAATTTGTCAATAAACTAAATTAAATTAATTATTTTATTTTATTTTATCTGATCAAACTCACATAAGAGTACCACTATGTCTATTTCCCTTAGGATAGCCTCATAACCCAGGGACCGTTGAGGCCTTCTTCTTCTTATACTTCCATTGGATAATTGCATCCAAGGATGATGAATATCTGGATCAGATTAGATCAAATGGAAGTGAAATTAGTGACTTCTTCTGATAATTTATGAGCATGCTCTTTGATGAAAAATGATCCAATACCTAGGTCAAACTTGTAAATTCATGGATTTCACCCATTTTAATTAAATTGCTGAATAGAATCATCTTGTTTATGTTCTACTCAAATTTATGGTCATTGCAATTCTCAAATGTACCAATTAAATTGATTATTGGAATATTTTTTGACACTAGATATTTATTATTCTTTCTCAATCACCCATAATGTTTGGAAACAATTGAAAAACCATTTTCGGTGTTATTTCCTCCCACAATTTCTTCATGTTCTTCACTAGTTGGACCCCATGGTCCAAGTTGGACATTTTCAGGTTGTACCAAGCCTGATCGGACCCCTAGAATCACAATGAATCTATGTGTGTGGAATGTAATTATGAATATGGGATGTAAAAATAAGATTTCGAGGTTACAAGTGATCAATTTATTGATATGAAGTCTAAAATGAAGATGCAAGATTGATAGGAGGTGTATGGAATGATGGAGGATCATGCGAAGAAAATTACAATCTGACATCCTAGAAATGATAGATCAGATAAAAAAATCAAGAGCTTACCAATCAATTTTGGGAGGATTAAAGGTGAGATCTAAAGCCTTGGAGACTAGATCTTGAATCATGGAAACAAATCTAATAATCTGTGAAAAAATGCAAGTACACTTTATGTACCATGATTAACAAATGGCATGTAGCCCATAGGTTGTGGAGGTTAGGGGTTTAGAAGTCTATAATGATGGAATGGTGTGTATCCCTCCTACATGTTGTGTATTTCTTACCGGGGTGGATGATCTATGGTGTGGAGTACATTGGTAGGAACCCATGTAGGATTACACAGCTTGGAACACGACCATGTACCGAAGTATACGAGCATGGGATGGATACATGGACAAGGCCAAGCACATGGGTGGGGCACTTAGTGGAATGGGCACTCCATGTAGTTCACCTAGATATAATGTATCCCAAAATGGTTGGAGTGATGGGTACCTCCAGGTACACAACTAAGTGATGGAGTGGGACCACACGCTATGTGGTTCCCCTTACACATCATGTTCCCCTTTGTTTCTTTTGAGGAAACTTCACTCTCTCATATATTATTTCATTTTAATTTTGATTTAGAACATGAGCAGCTTATCCTATGTTTTTTCTCCACATAGGACATTATGGTCCCCTCCATTGTGGATTTTCATATACGATGTGAAATTTTCCCTCATAGTGACTATTAATGAGATTCCTGACAATGGAAATGACCAGGCAGAGGTTCACTAGTGACCTATATAGTGAAACCCCCCTTCATCTTGGGTGTGGTTCGTCTTTTTACTAATTGGAACCCCCTATTGGATAGGTTGTGGGTTCTTTAAGACCATAGTGAAACCCCTATCTCCCCAGGGCATCAGCCCTCAAACTATATAGTAGACCCCCCCTCATCTTCTTTGGTGTGGGTCCTATATCTACCAATTGGAACCCCCTATCAGAGAGGGAACAATACCTCACAACAATAGAGTATAAAACCCCATAATCATGGGAGTTTATCCTCTATCTACTGAATGGAACACCCTATTGGATGGGGTGTGGGTCCTCGTGACACGAGAGTGTGACCCCCATGTTGCATCACGGCATGGGTCATCAACCTTCAGAGTGGAACCCCCTGACTCATCAGGGATTTGTTCCTCTATGGATACTTATAGAGTGGAACCCCTTGACTACATAAGGAATGGATCCTCTAATTTGATATTGTGCCCCCACAACTGTGTAGAATAATGGTGAGTAATGGTCATTCACAAGGTTACATCTGGGAAAACATGTGAGATACTGGGCATCATTGATGGACTTTTGGGACTGATGAAGACTCTTTTCCTGGGATCGTCGTTGAGAAGGATATCCTATTACTCTATCATTTTGGATTTTATTACTGATCAAACACACACACACACAGATATATATATATATATAACTTTGTGGGTGTATTTATCCATACCTTTGTATTTTGTTACTCTCAATCAATGGGTTGTTAAGATGTTCATGGTATGACACTTTATTTTCATGTTTAGTTTCTCATAGTTGGATGAGGATAATCTCCTTCCATGGGAGGAAAAGACTCAATGTTCATTCTATCTAGACACAGTGTTTAGTCCCTTATGATTGGATAAGGTTACTCATTCTCTCGATTAGGTTGTACTGCATCCTATTTAGTTTCTACTGTTTATTCCTACTGTGTCTCTTACTCCCCCACCCCACCCCTTTAGCTTTTGGGAAATCATATTGGGTATTTATCTAATCACCCTTGTATGAAATTTTCCAACACATGTTGTGTCTTTTGAAGATGATGGACAGGTCAGAAAATTTATAGAGTATCATAGGGATACCTTGGTGAAATAGACTCTATATGGTGGTCATAGCTTGGATATTCGGAGATGGGATCTCTCAATAGTTTAATTTTTTAGTTTCTCCAGTTGGGACATCTTTCTAGTTGGGCATGCATTTTCCCCATTAATTTTTAGTTTGAAGTATTTTCACACCCCAAGTCATTGAAATTTATAAGAATCGTCATGTTAAGCTTATTTTATACAAAACACTAGATTATCTTGCATGCATGACTGTGTTTTACTACCTTTTAGTGGAGAACCTTTTTTAAAACTAAAATTTTAAAACCTTATAGAATTTATTTTTCAAAATAAAATTCAGTTTTGGAATATAAATATCAAAATTATCTATGTGTGAATTTCTGTTATTTTTCTAAGATGTTTCATTTTTTGGTGAATAGTAAAAATTACAGCATTTTAGGTAAAAATTGTCTTTTCATTTAAATAATTATTGACATTATATTATACTTTAAATTGAATTATTAAGTAAAAATAGATGAATTATACATATATTAACCCAGTTTAGGTCATTGGAATCATTTTTATATTAAAATTGTATATAAAAACTTATTGAACTTTTGAATGTTTTTACTTTAAAAACATGTTTTCTCACCGTGTCTTCAAGATTAACATTAATTTTAAATTTTCCACTTCTGTAATTTAAAATTTGAAAAATGGACATAAAAATTTAATAATCGGTATAATATTTTTTCTCTAATAATATGAAATTAATTTTAGACCAAAAATATTACTGAAAGTGATTCAAATTAATTACGGTGATTAAGGTAAAATTAATCTTAATAAGGGAAAACCCTTAATCTTAAGGGAAAAAATCACATGGACACCTATCGAAAAACCATTTTCTATCAATAGATAGAACAAATACCCTATTTTTATAAATTTTATAGGATATTGGCTTATTATTAAATAGCATTTCCCAATATAAAAGGTTAAGTAAGGAATGCAATGAAAAGGGAAATATCCTTACCTTTAACATTTATAAAACATTGAGATATGTATAAAACATCATATTTTAGGTTATACACATAAATTATAAATAAAAATTAGTTCATTTTATATTAATATATTATAATTAAATTTTAAATATGATTTAGACACTTAAACGGATTAAGAAACACAAATGTTGTTGTTATTTAGTTAATAATTAACCAAAATAAATGACACTATATATATTAAAAGTGAAGAAGACTGATTGAATTAGTTTATTTAATTTTTTTATATGAAAATATATTTTTAAATAGTTTTAAACATATTATATTTGAATTATAATATTTTTTATATTTTAAAATTAAAATTAAATAAATAGTGTCAAAATAGATATTACTCTTATTTTACAACAAATGATATTTTATTAAATGATTTAAAACTAATAAAAATACTATATTATTCCAAGAAATTTCTAGGTATTAATAAATATTAAATATGTTCTATTAATGGACTAATTTATCTTTTATAGTAAACATATTGACCCATATACTGTAAAAACATTGTTAACACGATCTGGGTTTAAGCAGTGTTTTAGTGTGTCACATGCACTTGTTTTAAAATTAATTTTCAAAGAACATGGTATTTTCATTATATAAATTAAAAATAATAATAATAACTCATTATATATATATATATATTCTATTTTAAATATCACTTTAATTTAGTTTTAACGGTTAAATTACATAGGATTTAGAACTAGATTATTTAATAAAAATCAAAATGATAAAATTGGCAATTCTTAGAAGTTATGGAACCAAATTTTTAAAATGAACATATTTTTTCATGGTGGATATTTTTATCAACACTAATTACCATTTAATAAATTATTTTTCTATTTTTAGAAGCATTATCTAAGGTAGATCTCCCACTAATGAATACCTATTTGTATTTACAAGAGTGTCACTCCCCCTCCACTATAAAAAGGAAAGCACTCTGCCACTTCCTCAAACCTCTAAAACCACTTAGGTTTGGCCAATATCTTCTCAATTAACTTTTCAAAATACCTCCCTTCCTCCTTGAATCCTCCATTTGGGCAGGAATATATCTAATTAATCCTTTTGGTACAAACCAATTGGAGTTGCCTGATTAAGACGTCACATCTTTCCTCAATCTCTTTAGATTTATTTACATTCTCAAATCCCTAAAATATTATCATTCCATACTTATATAAAAATATAGTATCTTAAAATTACTATGATGTTTTTGAGTTATGTTTTTTACCTTAACTTACACACACTTTTATATAATGGGTAACAAACATATTTTTTGCGTGTATAGTGAACTACCGCCACATGAAACGATGATTGTTCATTTTTTCTTTATTGCCTCTCATGTTGGACATTATGATGGAAAATATATTTATATATGATATATATTCTGTCTCTGTGCTTATTTAATTATTTCATAACACATACCATTATAAATTCCATTTTTTAAAATACAATAACATCATTTGTGGAAGTGTCATCTAGAACCTCCTCAAAGTGATGTGACTCATTCACACTATAAAAGGAATAAATAAAGGAAGGTTTTAATAATAAAAATTTAACATAAATAACATATATATGATACTGTAATTATAATATAGGTATGTTTCATTTATTTTTCATTCTTTTACACAAAAAATAAATGAATACATGATTCGTGCATACGTACGACCTACCGTCCCCATGAATGGTGCACTTCATTTCTTATCTCCAAATATTATGGCATAATTTAAATACTTATTTAATGAATATATATTATAAATAAAACCATTATTTACATTATTTATATGATTGAACCATGATCTATGTAATATTAACAAAAAATAACAAGTGAAAACATACATTAGAAAACTAGGCAATTTACACCCGAAATAGTGAAAAATAATAAATGTTTTTAAAAAAACAGGTTATAAGATATTATAATAAGATATATGGTATTATAAACATGATTATGGTTATGGTATAAGTAGGTTAAAAAATTTAAACCACTATATGGTAGGATAAATACCACACAACAAAATAAAAGTTAAGGTAAGTGATTTGGTCTCAATTTACATTACATTGAGTTTTTTTGTTATTATGCACCAATTCAATTTTATATGGTGTATATACATCTATTAGAAATGTTATATCATGAATCTCCTAATTATCATGATATTGTAAAATTATATAATTTCATTCTTTCATGGGTATTAGGATTTAAATGTTTAATGTTTTATTGAAACCTTTTTAATATTTAATGGTTCCTATAAAATGTTTTAAATGATATTTCAATGGTTTGAAATTCATCAACTTAAACAAACCTTGTTGTTAATTATATAACACTAGAGAATTATTGATAAATATGTATTTTTTATTCAATATGTATATTAAATAAGGAAATTTATTTATTAATTTAAATCAATTAGTTTATATATGTCGAATGCTTTGGCTATATATGACACAGATTGGGGACCATTTAATCTAAGCCCCTCTATGAATCAGTAGTGTCATGGGATGAAATCAGGTCTGAAAACCCCTTCACATTTTCAATTAGTTTTTTATAAATTGTCTTTTGATAGGTCTTGACAATAGATATAAGGTTAGAAAATCCAAATTGGTTTGTAACTAGTATTTTTTAAACTGTCTTGTTAAAGGTCATGATAGTAATGGTTCCATGTACCTAGGAAACATGGCGTGAAATAATTAATCATTTAAGTTATAAATAAATAATTTATTATCATTTTTTATCCATGATATTTTGTATCAAAATTTATTTGGATTCATTTATCTCTCAATTTATTGATTAATGGAATGAGATTCAGTTTCATACCTTGCAATATTGATATTTCCTTATCTAGTTATTTGAATGGCATGTATTATCAGTTATTTATATTAATAGGTTAATTTATTCTCATTGATTCATTAGTTTATTCTTCATTACATACCCTTATTGTTCATTTGGGTTCACCCTTATTATTTTTCATTTCCCCTGGTTATGAAAAAGAAAAAATTGATTAAGATTTAAAGGACACAATTTATTTCATATTTTTTTTGTACCGTGTTTTGTTTTCCATTTCTAAATATTTTATGGGAATTATGTATGTAATATAGCTTTCCAAGACTGCTAAACTGATTGGTCCTTCAGGATATTATTCCTTGTAATCATGTCAATGTACTTAAACAATGCATTGGCTCTCGGCTTCGAGGGTTGGGGCGTTACAGTTGGTACAAAAGGAAGTTTAGTAGAAAACAAGGAAACTAGATTTAGAATAATTAGATTATGGAACATAACCCCAAGATATAAATTGAGGTAAATTAGTGAAGAACACCCTATAATTTTTTTCAGTATTGATTATATGGGTATTCCTAGGAAAGAATCCATGTATGGATACTACAAGTGGTGTGGTTCTATAATAGATGTACCTAAGAGTTACAACTCCGAAAAGGTGTGTCGGGCCTAACTCTATGTAACATGGTACATGACAACGGGCCTTAATACACATCTGGTTTGACACTCCTTGGGGATTCTCTTAGGATATTTCACATTTTATTTAACTAAAATTATGAATTATTTAAAATTAATGATATACCCAAATAAACAATGTTTATGATTATGAGATTACCTATGAATAAATTTTTCAATTTATGTTAAGTGATTCACTAGTTTGGGATTATATATTAAGTTATGATTTAATCCATTATACACCATTATTTTGAAATGGAACCTAGTATAATGATTGAGAACTCCTCTAATTCAAGTGATGTAATGAGTAAGAAGGACCATATCTTATATTGTCTTAAGACATAATTTTGATGGAAAATAGTGTCCCAAGTATTCTCATCATATAAGAGAATAGTATAATGTGAAAATGATTTATGTAAAAAAATTCTCCCAGTCTTATGGTTTTGAAGGGGAGATAGAGGAAAATATAATTGAATAGAAAATGTTTGATGAAGGGAATAAGGGAAAGAAGTACTTTCCCACATATGGTAATTTTGGAAAGAAACATTCTAGTACTTGATTAAATGGAAAAGGAGTTTTCTATAAATGTAGAAAGAAAGGACACCATTCTTTAGATTGAAAGGGTAATAAATAGGTTTCCAATTTATAATGATTCAACTACAATGAGATGAGACTCTATGAAAATAAATATCTTAAGCATCACAGGAATATATCTGAAATGATACTATTGGTTAATGGTCAAGGTATAATACTATCTCAGATAATGGGGAATGATTAATATTCCTATTAAATAATTATTTCATTTGAATACTTTATCAATGATATACTTATTATAAGGATTATGGAATATATGAGGATTGTATTGATGTACTATTTAATTAAGGATTTTAGATCATATTTTTAATGGTACCATGAAAAGATATTCAGTAAATAGTAAATTTCTTTGTAAAACCTATAGTTGAGGGAAAGATAACCATTAATATGTTCAAAATGTTAATAAAATTATGTTTAGATAAAGAATGTATTGATTAATATATGTTCTGACTACCTTGGAACAAAGTAATTATTTATTGAAAAAGTTTATCATGCTATCATTAACGGAGTTTACAACACTTTTGGATTTATGGAATATATCCAATAACATATTTTTTACTTAAGGAATAAGTAAGAATATATGTTTCTAATAAGGTTTTATGGTAATTAATATTATTACTATATTTGAAGAGGATTCATGATGAAGGTGTTTACATATTCGGTATGTGATGATAAAATAGCTACTTCATATTGATTGAAGGATAATGATAAGTTCATTTTGGAAATTTAGTGACCATCCTTATAAATTATTATATCAAAATGTTTTGAAAACATGAACCATTTATGAAACTGTTTAAGTTGATTTTTAGATCTGGTTTTAGATATTGACATATTACATCACTATATGATGAATCTTTTTCTAAGATAAGGATTAGAAATAGTTTAAGGCATGACCAAAGGATAAGATTACGCTTATAGAAACGTACCAAGTAATTATATTTACATATATTATTAGAGTGTGATTGAATTCCTCAAATATAGAAAAAATTATCTTGAAATTAAAATTTTATTCATAGTACCTTCATTTTTTATGAATCAAATGGCCCCTAAGATCATTGTGGATTTATGGCCTTGTTTTTCAACTTTTTTTAACCATGTTGTCTATCACACTCCATCAGAAGATGATTATTAGATCTTTATTCTTTATCCATGTTCCATTTTAAAAAAAATATATTATCTTATGAGGGAACCTAGTTACATGAAAATTTTACATTCATTTCAATCTTATTAAGAATATGTGTTATAAACACTATTTATGATGTGGGTTTCTCAACAATAGTTTATTTTCAAATATCAATCCCTTAATTACTCAGATCATATTTAAATTCCGAGGATACAATTTAAATAAGGTGTATGTAATGTAACACCACAACGAAATTACAATGTTTTAATTTTAGAATAAAATTAATTTTTTTCTATTTTTCATTATACGCAACACCATGTTAAGATTATTCTATACAAAACACGGGATTAGGTTACATGCAAGACTGAGTTTTATAGCCTTTTAATAGTGCATATTTTTTAAAAATATATTTGGCATCTTTTATAAATCTTATTTGTAAAATAAAATTCATTTTTTTATTCAAAATATCAAAATTATCTGAGGGTGATGTTTTTTTATTTTTCTTAGAAGTTTCATTTTTTGATGAATAGTGAAAAATACTACATTTTAGTTAAAAACTGCATTCTAAATTAAATAATTACTAATGTTAAATTATATTTTAATCATTTTTAAGTCAAAATAGATTTATTATTATTATATTAATCCAATTTATTTAATTTTCATAATTTTTATATTAAAATTGAATATAAAAACTTATTGAACTTTTAAAGGTTTTTACATTAGAAACCTGATTTCTCACCACATCTGTGAGATTAGTGTTAATATTAATTCTCACACAATAGGGAATTGAATTTTGAAAATTGGGAATAAATGGTTGTAAAAATTAAAATATTTTTGGTCTAATAAGAGTAACATAATTGTTTACAAAAAATATTAGTGAAAGTGATTAAAAATTAATTATTTTGTTTAAGATAAAATTAATTTTAACAAGGGAATAAACCATAATCTTAATGTAAAAAATGACCTAGACACTTGTCTAAAAAATTGGAGGAAATTATTTTGACCAAATACTCTCTTTTTTCAAATTTTAACGGTTATTGGGATATTATTAAATGAAAGTTCTTTATATAAAAGGTTATGTAAGGAAAGAGATAGAAAGGGAACTTTTCTGACCTTTAATATTTATAAAACATTGTGATATGTACAAAAAATCACATTTTCGGTTATACATATCCTATTTAAATATAAATGGGTTAATTTTATGATAATAAATTATCATTAATTTTTAAATATGACTTATTTATATAAAATTCTTAAGAAATGTCAATTTAGTGACTATTTAGTTACCAATTAACTAAAATAAATGATACTATACATTTTGAAAGTGAAGTAGATTGATTGAATTATTTTAATTATTTATTTTTTTAGATGAATATATAATTTTACATAGATTTAAACATAATATATTATAATTCAAATTTTTTTTTTGATATTTTGAAATTTTAATTACATAAATAGCATTCAAATGGACAATATTGTTTTTATATAATAAATGGTATTTTTTATTTGATATAAAATTAAAAAAAAATTATATTATGCAAATTTATTTTTAAGTGTTACTAAATATTAAATAAGGTCTGCTAATGGACCGATTCATATTTTATAATTAACATATTTACCCATATACCATAAATAAATCTTAACATGCCCCGGGTTTAAGTAGTGTTTTAACACGTCACATGCACTAGTTTAAAAATTAATTTCCAAAAAACAAGGTATTTTTAATTTAAAAATAAGATATAATATTAATAATTAATAGTATCTATATTTTATAATAAATATATATTATTATTTTTTTCTTAATTGTTAAATTACATAGGTTAGAAAACTATATGCTTTAATAAAAACCAAAATGATAAAATTGGTAAATCATAGAACTTAAGGAACCAAAATATTAAAATGAACATATTTGTGTCTATTGGAGGTTTTTATAAACCATTATTCCCCTTTGATACATTTTTTTCATTTTTTGAGACACATTAGGTATGTTTTACATCCCATTAATGAATACCTTTTGGTATTTACATGCGTTTCACTCCCCCTCCACTATATAAAAGAAAGAACTCTACCACTTCCTCACGCAACTAAAACCACGTAAGATCAGATAGTATCTGCTCAATTCACTTCCAAAAATCCCTATGTTCCTCCTTGAATTATCCCTTTTTTATTAAGCAATCTAAGTAATTCTTTTGGTACCAACCCAAAGGATTTACCCAATTAAGAGGTAATGTCTTTCCTCAAGCTCTTTATTTTCATTTCCATTATCCACTCCAAAAAATAATATTATTCTGTTATTATATAATAACACCAATACCATCATTATACTAGGATTTATTTTGTTAAGGTTTTGACATACACTTACACACACTTACATATAATGGGTAAGGAACATGCAATTTACGTGTACGGTGAACTGTTATCGCACGAAATAATGATTGTTCATTTTTCCTTTAACACCTATCATGGTAGACATTATAAAGGAAAACATGTTTATATTTGATATAAATTATATTAATTATTTATTTAGTATTCTTTTATTTTTTTATAACACATACCAATATACGTTCCATTTTTTGTAAATATGATAACATCGTTTGTTGAAGTGTTGACTAACGCCTCCTCAAATTGATGTGACTCACTCACACTATACATGGAATTTATAATGGATAGTCTTAATAAAAATGTGTAACATATATAACATATATAATATAATATAATTATAATATACATATTTATTTTTCATTTTTTTAATAAAACAATGAAATGAAAGTAGTGTTCATGCGTACGTACAACCTACCATCTCCAAGAACGGTTCACTTTATTTCTTAGCACCAAATATTATGGACTATTATAAATAAATATGTGTAGAAATTATATGATAATTAAATAATAGATTAAAATTTTGAGATTATTAAATCATGATCTATGTAATAGGAGCAACAAATAATAAGTCAAAACATACTTGAGAAAACTTGGCAATTAACACTCGAAATAGTGAAAATAACAAAAAATTATTAACTTATGGGTAATAAGATATTATAAAAAAATGATATATGTTATTATAAACATTATTATAGTTATGGAATACATAATTAACTTATTTTAAACCATTATATAGGAGTATAAAGACCACAAAACAAAACAAAGGTAAAGTTAAGTGATTTCATCCCAATTTACAGTCCATTGAGACTTATTCGTTATTATGCACCAATTAAATTTTATATGGTGTATTTACTGACCCTAGACATGTTATATCATTAATATACTTATTATAATTATATTTTATGAATATTTAATATTATTACATCAAGTTAATCATCATTTAAATGTTTCCAGTGGTATGGGACATTTTGGAATGTTTAATGGTTACTTCTTGAAAAATCATTTAATGATCTTTCAATAGTATTCCCTTCATCAACATCAACAACCCTTATTGTAACATATCCTCCATAGGGAAATCATTTATAAATATATATCATTCATTCAATATGGATATTTGATAAAGTAGTCTGTTTATGAATTTAAATCTATTATTTGATATATAAAGAATGCTTTGGACTTGTATGACATAGGTTGGAGAATGTTTAATGTAATACCCTTGATGCATCAGTACAATCATGGGATGAAATCTGGTTTGAAAAATACTTTGTGTTTATAAGAAATATTTTACAAAATTTCTTGTAAACTTTCTTGATAGTAGATCTAAGTTTGGATAAACCAAATTGGTTAGTAACCAGTATGTTTTAAACCGTCTTGTGAAAGGTATTGACGGTAATTGTTCCATGAACATATGAAACATGGTGTCCAATAATAAAGCATTTACATTATTTAAAATTCATTTATTTAAATTATTTATCCCTGATATTTTGTGTTGATATAACTATGGATATATTTATTTCTTATTTTCATTATTAATGGAATGTGATTCACTACATTATCTTACCTTATTAATAATTCCATATCTTGTTATTTGAATGGAATGTGTTATCTATTATTTACCTTTCCATTTTAATTTATTCACATTAATTCATGATTTTTTTATGATTTACTTATCATTACTGATCATTTCGGATCACCCTTATTACGCTTCCTTTCCCCGGGTAAAGAAGAAGAAAACTTTTAATAAGCTTTAAATGATGCAGTTTATTTCATTTTATTATTTATCATGTTTTATTTTCTATTTCCCAATATATTATGCATATCATTAATTTAATCTATCTTTCAAAAACTGGTAAGCTGATTGGTCCTTTTAGATTTTATTCCTTGTAATCATGCCAATGTAATAAAATAATGCACCATCTCTTGGATTTTGGGGACGGGGCATTACAACTATCATACTCTTGTATACCCTAGAGGTTTTTCATGCTTGGTTTAACTTATATCTGTGTAATATTTTTATTATTATTACTATACACTTCTACATTGATATGGTTAGCTGTGTGTATACTGGTAAATTAGGAAAAGGCCTCCCATTTGGGATATTCCTTTCGATTCTTTTCTCTAACCCTAGCCTATAGAGGTGGTCGTGGGGGTAGTTACGGCTCAAGCCCTGGTTAGAGTCAGGTCATGACATGAATGATCTTTATGAACCATCATGAATGGATTGAAATTTACCATAGAATTTTATGTTATAAAACACACTATGTAAAATTAGATATAAAACAATAAATTCATAAGTTGAGGAATATATATAATTTATGATTTATCGCATAAATGTTCATGGTTTCACTTTTATATGATTAATAGTTTGAAAATATGTATCCCCAATATTCTGATTATTTTTTTAAATGGTTGTAAATAAGAGGAACTATTTCAAAAACCAATGTGAGGGGTAATGGGATGATTACCCAATTGAGATTCAAATCCCAACGGGAGTAGAAATCAGGAAATTCATGGTAATAATTTCTTAATTTACTCAAGTTTTGAATATAATATTGAATAAATAGAAACACCCACATCCCCAAATGAACGAAAAAGTTTAAATTGTGACCTATAAGTTTAAGTGGATCTTCATATCCCTTAATAGTCGAACAATGTATCTACTTCATTGAATAGATCTTATCCATCCTTAAATTCTCTATGCAAGAAAAGTTCATATAGGTTGTTTATCATATAGAAAGGGAATTTTATCAATGGTATATTTTTATTATGAAAATGAATATTGAGGAGGAAATGTAACCGATGGAGTGGAACAAATTTTGGAAAAAAATTTGATAAATATTTTCCTCACCCTCTGGCTAAAAATTTAGAGAGTAAACATGGCCTCAAAAAAATGGAAGATGAATCCATCAGGGAATATGAGGAAAAAATCCCAAGAATTTTACAGTATACCTACATATTTCTCATTAAGCCTAATTTTAAAATTGATTTATTATTTAGTGGGATTAATCCAAACCCATGAAAAAATTTAGTGATACGAGTCATTGAAAACAATGTGGAAATTGTTTTATATTCCCTTAAATCCAAAATGGATAATGGTGAAACTCATAGGTCTCTGGGGTTGGGATATTAGAATCGAAGTATGGATTTTAATTCTGGAAGTGTTACGAAGGAATATCATGGGGTAATAAATTCCAATATCCCACTTGTCAAAAGTTTGTGAAGAACCATCACATAAATTTCGTAAAAGGTGCAAGGAAATTGTTTGGGATTGGGAAGGAAGGGAACCAATATATTGAATGTTAATAGGAGAAACCTACCAATGTGTTGGATAAAGGAACACTCGAGTAAACCCATAGCCTATTTTACAATGTTTAAACTTCAAGGAAAAAGGTCTCTATGTAAATAACTGCACTAATCCAATGGATTCTGATGATAATTGATGACAAAAACCACATTTAGAATCCTATACATGATAACACCCTATGTTGTGGGGTGAATCAGGGTATTTGTAACTATTTCACGAATAAGGTTCTTGTTCTCTCACCTTATGGAACACTACAAGTTCTCTCTTAATTTCCCTTCAATAAGAGATAAATGTCATAAATAACACAGTGGATTTTACTTTTTCATCTACACAGGGATCCATATAATGATCATGATCATCAATGAACCTATTCACCAAATTTACTAAAATATCATTACTTAAAGTAGATTTTTGAGAGTTCTCATGGACCATAAATGTTCACTACCACAAAATAATGGATAAATCATAGATCTCCTCAAACGAGGAACTCACTCCTCCTTATAATCAATCATCTATCTTCACAAAAGGATGGTATTAACATGAACCCTCATTGGGGTTTTATTCTATCACAACAATGTCAATTTTAATCAAGGATGAGACACTAGGAATAACTCCTTCTTCAAACTTCAAACTTCTATATGAGATCTATAACAAAAACTATCAAATTCTTCTATAGAAAACCTTCTTCTTTACAACATGAAACTCTCTAGATTTTTACTTATTTTTCAAAACAACATTTCATCATATTTTTTTGTCAATAAAAATGTTTGGATTTAATATTCTATTTATAGTTCTGTTCTATGTGTCCTCAATGTTTCTTAGGGTCATAATGAACCAAAAAACCAAGTATATCATTGGGGTTTTAATCCGATAATTCTCCAAAATTAAAACTGTTATTGGACTAAACATTACCTGGTTGGGTCTTGACCATACATTACACGGAGAATAATTACTTAATTTGTACATTCTATAGTGTGGTTATCAATGATTGGGTATGAAGTCCTACAGTTGACCATATCCACTTTTTTTCCACTAACTCCTTCAATAACACCCATCACATTTTCAGTTACTATATCATACACATGACTTTTTGTGGTTTAGAAAAAGCATATGCAATGTGGTATCTTGTAAGAATAGGAAATCCAAATTTCTAGCATCTAAAAAACTCATACACTCCATTTTGATATAAATTGCTACATTATGGACTCCTTCCAATTCCATGGGCCTGCAACGTATCCCTTTCATCTTTAGTGTGAAAACCATTAAAAATAGGAAAGTTTAATTCCATTACTCTTCCAATTTTGGACACTATAAGTCACAAAGAAAATATGTGGTGGTAAACGTTTCCCTCCCAAGGGGATTGCAATGTTTCCCCAGGTGTTGGGGTATGGGAACCCTAAATATACCATGGCACTAAAATCCCTCCACCATACCTCTACACAGTGGTGAAATTGGATACAACATAACTAGAAAACCTTGAGTCCCACATCAGACTTTACCTTAGAAAACATAATCCATATATATTTTATTGTTACCTTCAATCAGCAGAAGTGAGTAATAGGTCCACTCCCAACCTCTTCCATGGTGTTTCCATACATCGAGGACCACTTCCTCCATATTTTCACCACTACGATGTGGACCACTTCTCTCATGTGCATGTCGACCTTCATGCATTCTCCCCTACTATCCTAGTGATGTCATGGATATCTAGAAAAGCTGGTTCATTGGTGTGGTGGAGCATACTCACACATATTCAGGTTCAATTAGGTTTGGATACCTGGAAAAGGTTGAACTACTTATTTTAGCATAAACATCATGTTACAGTAAATTCATGAGACTACATCATGCCCACTAGACTCATTTTGCATAGTCCTTATAACTCTATCTAAGATATAGAACTCCTCTTCCTCCTTTAATTTGTCATCCAACACAACAAACAACCCTCTAAAGGGATTTTGGCCAATAATGTACACCTTTGGGTTCATTGAGAATTATTCAAAAATTCACAACACTACAAATTTTAAAAACTGTATCAAAGAGACACTAATAGTCAGTTGAAAGCCCATGTGAGAAATACTCGTTGTGAGAAACATCAATTGAATGAATATATTTTCATGATCACCCTTGAATAATTTAAACCACATAAAACTCACCTTGACATTTCATTGATATATTCTCCCCATTTTCCTACCATTACACCCCCATCGAAACACACTTGGATATTTTATCCCCTTCGTATGTGTCCCAAAAAATATCAATTCAATGAAAATTTAATAGGTGATGGTTAGAAATAAAATAAATTGATTCAATAAAACAGACCTTGATTATGTAAGAAACTATTGGGAGTGGGGTTCCCTCATGGAATAAATTAATTGGATGAAGATAGTGAGACTCAAAGAGACAAATGATACTTCCCAAACACCTCTTTGGGTAGTGCCTTTTTAAAGATGTAATCCACTTCATCTTGTGCTGACACATATTCACAAACTATAAATCCTTCCTCCACCTTTTACTTTATGAAATGGAATTTGTTCTCAACGTGCTTAGTACATGAATGTTAAATTTTTTTTTCTAATATTAATCTCACTAAAATATTACAAATAATTAGAATGGGAGAAATCACCACAACAACAACATCACCAAGTTGTTGTTTCATCCATATTAATTTGTTTCAATCTTGAGTGGAAGTAATTTACTTGGCCTCTATGGTGCTCAATGATATGAAATCCTTCTTATTGCTTTGAAAAAAAATACATAATATCCCAAGAGAAAATAGATGACCACACATTGATTTTCATTCATATAAAAAACGACAATAATCATTATTGGTGAATCCCACCAAATTTGCTTTTTCATTATTACAATAAAACATCCCATAGTCAGTTATATAATGAATATATCAATGAATTATTTTCAAATATTTCATATTGATCTCCTTGGGACCAATTTAAAAATAAAAATATTGACATGTAGAAAATAATATATATAGTCCAGTGGTTGTAAAATAGTGTAAAATCCTAACAATATGCTGATATAAGGTCACATCCACCTTATTTCATGACTCATATTTTGATAATTTTAGTATTGTATCTATGGGAGTAACTATGGGCCTCCATTCCTCCATATTAAATCTTATTAATACTTCCATGAATTAATTTTTTATGAGATGAATAACATATCCAATCATTTAGTGACCTACAAGCCAATTAAAAATAACATTTCACAATTTAGAGACATCTTGCATTCACACCTTGTTTGTTAATATTTTTCTTCTTCTAAAGTTATTAGAGCCTCCACAAATTATGTCATCAATATATATAACCTCTATCAAACACTATTCATTTTCATCTTGTTAGATAGATAATGATCAACTCTGCCTCTGTGAAAACGAATCTTCTTTATACATTGGTTAAATTTCTAATACCATGATATTGGTTCTTTTTTTAGGACATAAAAATCCTTCTTAAGTCAACAAACCTTTAATTTATATTATTTAATGAGAAACACAACTTATTTATCAATATAATCGTCCCCTTTAAGGATACCTTTCAAAAAGGTAGATCTCAAATCCACTTGATAAAATTTTAAACCGTTCTAGATTTCCAAGGTGGGGAATAAACAAATAGATTCGAGTCATGAAATGTGTGAAAATGTTTCATCAATGTCAATTAAATTAATTAAGGAATTACCTTTTCCCACAATCCATTCTTTATTCTGATTCATCATAACATATAAATTTATTTATTTTCAATGAAACCACTTTTTCTTGGTTACATTCTTGTTTCTTAGACTTGGAATAACTTTACATGTACTTTTTTCTCTCTTTGATCATGCTTTTAATTCATATCCTTGACCAAAATCTCATCATTTTCATCTTATTGAAAATATTTTGGTTTGTTAACAGATAATGGAGAGACATTCTATTATGCCTTCATTCATCTAATTTGAACCAAGGATACCAAATCTCTAAAAATATTTATTTTGGTGATATCTCCAGACTTGTTTTTCTTTGTGAACTTATTTGAATTTCTTGGATTTATTCAGAATATGAGTCTTTATAAATGCTCTATTAAATCCTTATAACTCCCCCTGAACCCTATTTTTCATCACATCTTTCGAATTCATAAATTTATTTGTTGTTAGAAAAACTCTATCCTTGTGTTGCTGTATTTTGTCCACATTCATCCACCACCCCATCATTTCTCTCAATCATATTCTCAATCCTTTTTTTGTAACAACTATAGGATTTAATATTTTAGGAGTATCCGAATAATATTCATTCATCTCCCAAGTATTCAATTTTTTTTATTTTCATTTTTTAGAAAAAAAATTACTTCAAAACATCCGAAAGTATTTGAGTGTATGTTTCTTTCTATATGATATTTAATAGGAAGTTCTATCTTCATTTGTACAAATAAATTCCTTATTAGAGATGTAATCTTGAAAAGAAAAAGTTATTTGAAATATATTTCTAGAATATAATTTTCAATAAACATTTTTCTAGTGTTGTTTTTTATTATATGACTCCTTATTTCCACAACCTTGTTTTTTGGGTTTTCTGACATCCAACACTTATATTGAATCCATTTCTTTTCCATATATTCTTCAACTTGATGCTTTATAAATTTTTCACCATTTTCAGTTTGAAACATTTTCATCTTAACACTAATAATATTTTCATCTCCCCCTCTAAATATATATACATATATATACCTCGGTTATGTGTGAGATAAGAATAATCCCTATTAAAATTTTTAGTCATTTATAAAAAGAATATAATACCTACTTTCATCCAATGATTTGGGTAAAATTGGCCCAAAAACATCCACATTAATAACCTTGAGAAAACATGATTCATTTATATTCTTCAGTTTTTAGGTCTTCTATATAATCTTCCCATTTTGACATGAAAAATATGTGTTAGTGAAATCAGATATTATATTGAGAATATCAAAATATTTTTTTCTCTTTAATAACCTCTACCGTGATGTTTAGGTCAAATTCCCAATAAATATATGTAATAATATATTCTATTATTCATTGCATGATATATATAAAGTTTACTCTATAATAAGGTAAATATTTCCCTTGATTGTTTTCCCTAGATAATAAGTGAACCATATTTAGCTTTTATGGTACATGTCTTTTGGTTGAATCCCACCACACATCTATGGTCATAAAATTATCTAACACTATAATTATTTTTTACTTAGCCCATTAACCAATATAATAGGTGATTACCTAATATCTTTTCCTCTAATTGTGGATTTTCTAAAACCTAAAATCTTAAGATCCTCATTGTTTACAAAAAAATTGATACCATATTTATTATTATGGAAATTCACTATTAGGTCTTTATATCCAATCATATGTTATGATAACCAAATATATAAAATCCACAATACTGAATTCACAACTTCCCTTAAAGAATTATTATTAACACCAACCTACACCAAACTCCCTCTCATCACCCTTGTTGTTGACCAGTGTGTCTCCTCAATAGTTGGATCTATAAATACTTCTTTTTATTCAAAAACTAAGATTTGTTTTGAGTCTGTACATTTTTTTAAAGATTATAGATTATAATTTCTTTTACTTTGAGGAATTATAATTGAAATTTATATCATTATTTAAGAACAATTGAATTCCATATACCTATAGAATTCAATACAAAAACAATATACATTAAAATAAGAGGAAGGATTGGAATTTTTTTTGGCCTATTTAGATTGATGTTTCTCCCAGAAGGACCTATAAGAAATAGACCATAAATGTTGATTGTGTCCCAAATTTACATAGAAAAACATATAACTATTTATGCATTAGAATTCCTCTTGGACACATGTTTGGATTTATCTATAGCACTTCAACGATCTACCTTCTTTCAAGGAGTCGATGATTGAGGTTTTAAAACAACCATAGATTTGTATGTATATTTGAATAGTAATACTTGAGTAATAAGTATGTGTTTCTACTTAAAAATTTATTTTTATTCACTTGATGATTATGCTTCTATGCTATTTTACATTATTTTGAGATTCAAGAATGATTCTTCATCTTTACACTTTTGATTCTAATTCATAACATCTTCTTCTAGATCCTCAATTATATCCACTCTATCATTAACGGTTTTATCCAAACCATGAATGAGTTAGGTTAGTTTTTAAACATTAATATTAAGTTTAACTTTCCTCCATGTATTTTATAAACTTATAGATATGAGTTTCTCAATTTCATATTTTATCCCTAACTTTTAAAATTGTTTTCTTCACATGTTGATCTTATAATAAATCACCACTACATTGTCCTTCATAGTATTCACTCTCTATACATGAAGTTATAAAAGGGTTTTCTCAAGTTATATTTTCACATTAACTCTTAAAATAACTTCTTCACTTTCAACATCACTATAATAATTTCATGGATTATTTGAAATAGCCATCAATACACCTTCATCTTTATAATTTTCATCTACTTCAACTTCACGTTCCAAATAATTATCAACTTCTTTATGAATAAGATTTTTTATTTGAAATGAAATATATTTATAATTATTTGAACTATATTTTGTCATCTTATTGAGAGATTTTCCTTCATAATTTTCTTCTTGAATATTTTTAGGACATCCATATGTAAGATGTTCTACCTTTCCACACTTAAAGAAAGTGAGGGGAAGATTCCCCTTAAAAGTTCCACTTACACTTTTAATATTAGAGTTAAAAATGACATGACCTTATAAAATTCATCAAATTCAATATTTTCTAGGATTGAGATAACGTTAAAGGAGTTAAAATACACCTATAAATTATCTTCCTTTATTATCGACTCATTATATTTGTTTCTCATTTCATAAGATACCATAGTGCTATGAAATATTTCAAGAGAAATATCCTTCAAATAATTTTTTTCTAGAACATAAAATTTTTCATTGAAATAAACGGGGAATATTTTCTCTATCCCCTTAATAATATTTTTATCTTTTAAATCCTCGATGTGAATTCACATATCATCAACAAGAACATTTACTTGATCAAAGAATGCATCAATTATCTTATTTTAATTCATTCTAAAAACCTCATACTTTTCCCATAGAACCTAATTCTTGGCCTCTCAATCCTTTGAATCTCATTCACTGATATTTAGTTATTTCACCCACATAACAAGAGAGGTTTTGTATGATATTACCTTTGTGTTGATGTGATTAGTAAGTTCATATACCATAGAATTAATAAATTTTAAATCGATATCAAATTCTCGATGATCTCATTCCATCCAGGGTCCACTTTTAATGTTTAAATTGATTCCATAGATAAATATTTTGATAACATTAAATTCCAATGATCTAAAATAGTGTTTTATCCATCTTTTAAATAACTAGAAATTACCACCTTCAAAGATGATGCGACATTTTCATTTGACAATTGTTCCCATTATTCCATAAGAAAAGAAGTGTAAATTTCCCTTTGATACCACTTGTTAGAATATTATAGATGATAACACCCTAAAAACGGGTGAATCCGGGATTAGGTAAATCTTACTTGAATAAGGATATTGTTCTCTAAACATTAGGAACACTTAAATTTATCTCTTACTTTTCTCTCAATGATAAATGAAATTAAAAAATAATAAAAATGATTTTACACGGTTCACCCACACTGGGATGCATCAAAGGATCATGCACAACAATAAACATTTCCCCCAAATCAAATAATATATCATTGGTCAAATTATATTTTGGAGTGGTCTCACTGACCCTCCTAGATCACTACCATGAACTTTTGGATAACTCACAGCTCTCCTCTGAAGAGGAACTCACTACTCAATCTATTGAATCCTCCTTTTTCACATAAGGATAATATGAACATGAACATGAATCTGAATTGAATTTTTTATTTATTAAAGTGAATTTGATCTCCAGTGAGGATAAAACTCCTGGAATATATCTTTTTTAACATCAATATTTTATATGATATATGGAATAAAAAATCTCAGAATATTCCGTAGAAAAATTCGTTTGTTTACTATATGAAACTCTCAGGTGTTTTTTGTACTTTTAATAGTATCTTTTATTTTTATTTAGAAATCAATCCAATGATTAGGATTTATTCTTCTCTTTTCTGGATTATATCTTGTGTACCATATGTTTATTGGGTTCATAATTCTCCATAAAAATTATATTTGATCACTATGTTTCTCACCCCATAACTCTATTGACTTAAAATAGTCAGAAGAATGAAAATGACATAGTTTTGGCATGCCCATAAATTTCATAGTGAAAAACCTAATTCTTTTGATCATTCTATGGAATGGTAATCAGAGCTAAAATATAGAATTTTACTAGACTATTTTTTCCACGCACTTATTCCTTCTATAACTACCTTGATTTTTTTAGGAACCACATCTTACATCAAACTAGATGAGGCATGGACACAGGTTTGGTGGCATGGCCTCTTGTAAAAATGAGGAATCTGAATTCTTTACCTCTTCCAAATTTTATAATCCATGTAGAAAAGAATGAACGAGGTGTATACTCCTTCTTGTTCTTAGGGACTATGTTATATCCCTTCCTACTATGTCGTGGACACCTATAAGTATGGAAAAGATGAATTTCTTACTTCTCCCAATTTTAGACCCTCCACATCATATGGAATATCTATGGTGTGGACCTTTTAACACCCATAGGGACTTCTACATATCCTTGAGTTTTATGGAATGGGAACATAGAAAAATCCAATGGCATTGAAATACCTCTACCAATCCTATATGTTGTGGTGACATTGGTTTTGGTGTATCTAGAAAACCTTGAGTCCCACATCAGAATTTCCACTTTAAATATGGATTTATATATATTAAGTTATTCCCTTGACATAGAAGAAAAAATTAATGGGGTTTTATATTTTCCTTATCCATTGATCTTCCCTACACAATGGACCACTTAATTCATGCTACCACCCCTAAAATGTGGACCACTACTCCCTTGAACACACCAACTATTGTTCGTAATCGCCTGAATTCCATAAGTTTCCATGGAAATTTATCCAAAATGGTTCCCCTACATTGTCAAGACTTCTCCGGTGTATATGAGTTCCACCATTCTTGGTTTCCTATCTAAGGCTGGCCTTCTATTTACAACACAACAATCATGGTTGTGGCATAGTCATGAGACTACGACGTGACCACTTTCTTTATGTAGCATAGTCCTTATGTCAACAATATGGCCTCTATCAAAAACACATAATCCCTCTACCTCCATATTTACATTTTCAACATACAAAAAAACAACCCTCCATTTGATTTTTTCCAATAACCTCAAAGGATTATTGAGAAAGGGAGAGTTTATGGCATCAAAACTACTGAGATTGATCCAAAAAAGATGCGGTGATAGGTTTGTAAGATATTAATTCAAGGATAGAGAATGTATTATTTGATTTTGGTTATATGTATTATTCCACATCAATCCATTTTAGTAGAACTATTCAAACACTACCTCAAAACATAGAATTTGAGTTATCATTGAAGATTGAAAAGGGATAAATTATTATATCTCAAGCATATAACTCATCCTCCATAAAAATTTGTGGGTTGAATATCTATGTAAACCACATGATATTCTATTTAGAATATTTCATGAAATTCTCGATATGTATGGGATTTCCTTATATAGATCCAATATATATTTCTAAGAGAAGGAAATCACCCTAGATGTAAAAAAATTTCTACATAATTATATATTAGTTCATAGAGGAATATGAAAATCCTTTGGAATCATAATATAATTCATTGATATAATTTCATTATTAGTTATCTTATCTAGTGTAACTGATTGAGACAAAGGAAAGGATCATCCATGATGACATAATAATTATGAGGGAATTCATAGATGTTTTTTCCCAAAGTATTTCTTAGTCTTTCTCTAAGTTTTGAGGTCAATTTCTCAATCGAGATTATTCCCAATGACTTTACAATAACTAAGACACCATGTAGATTTCCCATTTTTAAACATGATGAGATAAAGAAACAACTAAAATAGAATCTAGATAAAGGATTTATATACCCAGGAGCTTAATCATTGCGTGAATGTGTCCCTTTTAAAAAATAATTATGGTTCAATATGCCTCAACATTGATTGTCATGATCATTACAAGATAAATATATAGAAAATGTGTTATATACCAGGGATTTATGACTTGTTATATCAGCTACATAGAGCAGAGTACTTCTCTAAGGCATATCTTCAGTCAAAATATTTTCAATTAATGGTAATGATGGAGGATATTTACAAGGCTAAATTTATTACAAGATAAGGGAACTAAATTTTCATATTAATTCCATTTGGATGCTCTAATTCTCCAAGTATATTCATGGACCTAATGAATAGAGTCTTTTGGGATTTCCTTGATAAATTTTTGGTAGTATTTTTAGATGATATTCATATATACTCCAAAACAAAGGAGGAACATTAAAAGAATTTTAATATTTTATGGATGACCTTGTGAAAGGAAAATGTATATGTAAAGTAAAGTAAATATTTGTTTTTTTTAGAAAATATAACATTTTTATAGCATGTTATCACCTGAAATGGAATATATACAGATCCTTCCAAAATAGGGTTAGTTGAAGGATGGCCTGGACCAACATATATGACAGAAATGTGTAGTTTCCTTGGACTATATGGGTACTATAAAAGTTTTATGAGAAACTTATCAAAATTTAAAAGAGAAATGGATGAGCTAACATGGAAGGGAGTGAAGTTTTTTATGACCCAATGAATCTAAGGAGAGATTTAAAGTGTTAAATAATAGGATAATTTCTACACTATTGTGGACATTAACCACTTGTTCAAAATGATTTGTGATCTATATTGATGTGTACAAAAGGATCTTAGGTTTTTTACTCATGAATGATGAAAAAGTGATAGCCTATGGATCCCATCAATTAATGTTCCATGAGAACAACCACCCAACCCATGTTCGTGAATTGGATATTGTGATCTTTTCATTTATAATTTGGTGACATTATCTCTATGGGGTAAAGTGTGATATATATATATGGATTATAAATTCCTCAAGTACATATTCAAGAAAAGGGATATCAATGTATACCAATGAAGGTCATTAGATATGATCAAGAATTATGATTGTTTAATCCATTACCATATCAAGAAGGAAAACAATGTCGTATATTCTCTGAGAAGAAGGGATCATGAAACCCTATCCATAATGAGTATTTAAAGGGATCCAATATTATTAGACATAAAAATTATGGAGATGAGAATAATTAAATGTACCCCAACCTACCTTTCTCAAATAACTACTCATCTTTCCCTTATTGAGAGGTTCACAGATGCCCAAAAAGATTATTGTTATCTACAATGAATGGGAGTGAACATTCTAGAGTTAAAAATTGATAAAGATGGAGTTATATGGTTTCGAAACTCGTTATGTGACCCATAAAAACCATAAATAAAGAGGGAACTTTTGATTGATTCGCAAAGATCATCCTTCACTATTTATCCAATAATCAATAAGATGTAAAGAGATCAGAAGAAAAACTTTGGTGGGATAACATGAAGGGGGAGATTGTAGAATCTGTATCTCAATGCTAGGTATGAAAAAAATAAAGGAAAAATGAAAAAATTCTAATGGTATGATGTATCCTTTACACATTCTAGTATAGAAATGGTAAAACATAACCAAGGATTTTGTTATAGGAATCCTTGGGACATCTAAAGGCAATAACTTCATCGGGGTGGTATTTGATCAGCTTTTCAAGTCAATGTGTTTCATTTCTATCAAGGAATATTTATCTATTGAATATATCTCTATGATATACATAAGTTAAGTTTTAATATTGAATTCAGTTCCACTCTCCATTGTATATTATTGAGATACAAGGATTTCCTCAAGGTTTTGGATAATCCTTCAGTAAGCATTGGATATCGAGTTTTTTTAATACTTATTATTGACCTTAAATAATTTTCTTGTATAAAATAACCATGAAAACTATAGAAAATATTTTGAGATATTTTTCAATGGATTTTGATAATTTTTGGATCAGAATCATCCCCTAATGAAGTTCTCATATAAAAATTGTTTCTATTATAGCATTCAAATGGAACCTTATGAGGCTCTGTATAGAAAGAGGTGTTGGAAACTAACTTGTCATGATGATGATGGAGAGTGCAATATTATGGGATCTTATATTATCCATGATATGATAGATTTGGTTCAATAATTCATATTCAAATGGAATATTCACAATTTCTATAAAAAATTTATACATACAATCATCGATATTACCTAGAGTTTGAATTTAGAGATAAAGTAATCCTTTGTATATCTCCATGGAAGAAATTATTGAGTTTTGGGAAGAAGGAAAATCTTATTCCATGATAAAAACCCCAATTTAATATATTTATATATATAAACAGGTTTTCATGTAATACCCCAAGCTTCCACGGTACTCTTCTCTTTGAATAATACAGTAACGTGTGTTGTACGCAACTTCAAGTTCTAACACACAACACAACCAATCAAACTAGCCGTTATGAATAGTAATACCCAATTTTTGAACTTTTATAAATTTTATTTTTAAAAATGGACTTCATTTTTGGGTTCGGAATATCGAAATTAGCTTAGGGTGAATTTTTGGTACTTTTCTGAAAACATTCAATTTTTGATGAATAGTGAAAAAACACTGAGTTATAGTTTAAAACCGAATTTTTATTTAAATAATTATTTATATTATTTAAATTTAATTAAGGTCAATATAGATACATAATACCTATATAAGTTCAATGTAATTAATTGGAGTTAGTTTTGAATAATTTTAGATATATAAAACATTTATGGAACTTTTCACCGTCTTTTACCCACCTCCTAGAAGAATTTAGAAATTCTCATAAAAAATAATTTTGTTGTTTATGCGAGTGTAATTTCAAAAATCCGAGAGACACGGTTAATATCAAGAAGTAAAATGTGGTTCAATAAGATAAAAATAATTTTTGGTGAATAGTAACTTTTTACTTTTATTTACCACGGTTAAAAGTAAATAGGGTAATTAAGGGTAAAAATGATATTAATATTATCCTAACACATGTCATAATTCTATTGGACAAGTGTATATCGACCAGAAACAACCTTAGGAATAAAATATTATCATTTAGGTCCACTTGGATTAGATTAGGACATTTATTATTATTTAATTCAAAGAAGAGTTAAAAGAGTTAAAATTAATGTTTAATAACTAAAACATTTTTAATATAGGGTTATAAATACGACAAATTCAATAATAAATATTAATTAGAAATATAAAAATATTTCCTACATAATGGTATTTTATTTATAATTTTTAGACACTAAATAATTTAATTTATTAATGACACAATGGTGATGCTGTAATTACCTAATTAATGAAATATTAAAATAATTGATATTATAAATATCCAAATAAATGTAATTTGAGACTTTTTATGAATTAAAATAATTTTATAAGTTAATATGAAATGTTTTTATTTATTTAATTATGTTTTTTAGAAGTAATAATGTTGTTATAATTTTCACAAAAATCAAATACCAAATAGTGTCAAAATTGACATAAAAGAGTTTTAAAAAATATATTATATTATTAATTGATATTCAATTCCTAAAAATATAAGGATCGGCCAAGAGACTTATATAATGATAGATGTATCATTAATGGACCACTTGGGGGTTTCTTTGGAGGTATATAGTTTTTTTATTAACTATATAATATAAAAATACAAAGAGACATGGTAAATGTCAAACTATTTAACTAAGAGTTAAACATAAATGATAATGTTAATATAGTGACACAAACCTTTCTAAAATATATTGGTTGAATGTATTTAGACCCATCCCCACCTTAAATTTTAATTAATACACTTTGGATCCATTTGAAACCAAATATGAATTTATTAGAAAATAATATTTCTAGCTTTTCCAAAGGTGCCCCTCACCCCTCATATAAAATGGAACTCCCCCTTCTCTCAATTTCACACTTTCATACCCTTTGGGATCGTCAAAAATCTACCTGAATACCCTCTAAAATATCCTCCCTTCATCCTAGATTCATTAATTTAGTCATAAATCCATCTTATGGAGCCCTTTTGATCAAATCAAAAGGAAGAACCTAAAGAAGAGGTAATGTTTTCACCACCCTCTTTCATGTTCCTTTCTTATTCAAATTCTTATTTATTTGTTATTTCCATTCCAAAATAATAAATCCAGTATCTTCTATATACTGTGATGTTATTGTAAATATGTTACAACCATAGTCAATATTCTATCCATCCTTTGAATGACATGTCACCATACATGCGTACGTACGGATTACCGTCTTCACGTCCTGGTGTAATTGTTATTCAATAAATTATTATTTGGATGGGTATAATAAGGAAGTGTAATTCATGTAAATAATAAATATAACATGATAATTATTCTGTATATATGATATACCATCCAATTATATATTATTTTAACATCAAAAGAATGATATTGTCGCTCTTGCGTACATACAGACTACCATCTCCACGAAAGCGATGAGATTTATTCCCCATCATATCCATTCAAGACTAATTATCATTTGATGATTAAAAGTAATGTTTAATAACATTATATCATTATTTATATGAATAATCTACAACCTATCCATGAAAAAAAGACTTATGTAACAAAACATATAAAATAAAACGAGTAAGTTAACACCTGAAACGACGATAAGACTAAAATATTCTTAACAAAGCATTATTAGAAGATAATATATGATATCATAATTATTTATAGGATTCTTGTATAATTTAATAACAATGTTTTAACTATTATATAAGATTTTAACATACCATCTAATGAGGAAAAGCACAAGGTAAGGGTTTATTTCACAATCTCTTTGTTATCTGAGGTTGTTTATATGTAATTATCTAGTGGGACCACTTTATCATCCACATCCATGGTTCTTAAATATGTATTTCAAATAATTATTACTATTTTACAGAGTATGGGTTAAATTCAATTATACCCTTGTTGAATTTTTATAAGATGTTTATAAAGGAATCCTTCTTTTGTTTCCAAATAAGGTCCTTTTTAAGCTTCTCGACAGAATTAAGGTAAGAATGTCTTTTTTAACTTATATAGAGGATGCAGCTATTTTTCTCCGTTATAAAATCATTGAATCTTCCCTTACAAGCTCATAAGGATATTTTCAAAGATAATGTCTTATTTTATAATTATGTTACTTTTAAATGATTTCAAAAAATGAGATACTTATCCCAAATAGTTTTGATTTCATCTATGTCAACATCCTTAGATGGATTTTAAGCTCATGTGAAGTTGATTTATTATGATTCAAAACTTCCATATTGTATTGAAAGTTTTGTGATATGTTTCCCTGTGGGTGTGTTATTTTTATACCAATAATGGTTTATGGATAATGTATTGACATTTCGTATGCTAGTTTTAATACGAATGTTTATGTTATGTTTAAACCTGTTCATATGGGGAATGCATTGGACTTAAAGAGTGATGGGTGGAGCTCGCTATAGCTCCTCAATGAATCGGTAGTTCTCCTCAGTCAAACTAGTGTCTTGGCCCAAGTCCTTGAAAAAATCTTATTTGTAGTCTTGGCACGAGGCCTTGGCAATGTGGTTATGATAGTCTGACATTATGCATTCCATCATTATGAATGTGGTTATTGATATTTCATGTGATTATTCAACTAGTAGAATATCCATGTGAATAAGTAAATGTCATTATTTAATTTTATCTTTTCCATGTTATGATGAAGATCAATTTTAAAAGTCTTTTGTTTTAGTTATACATTGCCTTAAATTTTTATGCTTATTTAAGAAAGTTTCCGCTATATTATTATCCTTACTGAGCATCTGAGCTCACCCATTTCAATGTTTTATTTTTCCCAGGATGTGAAGAAGTAATTTATGAATGACCTGTAGGGATAGTATGAGGGGATATGAATAAAAGATTTTGTTGTAGTAGTTTTCACTTTATGATGTAATGTAAACTTTATGAATGTATCTAGTTATTCCAAGGCTACTAAACTAATCGGTCTTTCAAGACTTGATGTTTTGTGATCATGCTAATATTATGTAATAATTCACCGACTCTGGGTAACTGGGGTTGGGGAATTAAAGTTGGTATCCAAGGAAGTTTAGTACAATCCTTGGAAGCTATATTTTGATAAACTCTGATTAGAGCACATAGCCCTAAGATAGATTTTAAGGATTAGTATAGAAGAACTTCCTAGATTTTTGTTATTGTAGATATTTTGTGAGTTTTCAGAGCAATACATCCCTATATAGATACAAGCAGGTAGAGGAAGCTCTGGAACAGATGTACCTTGGGGTAAAACCCGAAAACACCACATTGAGCTAGACTCGAATGAGAACCGGTGCACCACAACGGGACTAGCTGCACCCTTGGTTACGACACTCCCAGGGGATATGCTTAGGATAATTCTCATTTTCTTTACAAAACATTATGAAGGGTTTATGAATATATACTTTCTCAAAGAAAACATTTTTATGATTATGGATTATATCTATAAATAGTTCAATTTATGCTATGTTTTTTACAAGAATTGAATTATGTATTTTGATTCAAAAACTGATCTAGTTTATGCCAGTCTTTAGAAATGGAACCTAGTGGAAGAAATGGAAACTGTATCAATGCACGCACTCCATATAGAAATTTCCCTCTTGCTCAAGATAATTATAGTGGATCTGGGGATGCAACTAGTGTTGATCAGCTAATCACCATACTGGGACAACTCACTCAGATTATGAATAATAACATTACCCGTATGGAGCACCATGATCCACAGCATAGAGGATCAATGTTAGATCGCTTCATGTGGAAAGAAACACCAAAATTTAATGGGAGAACAAATCCATTGGTAGCTGAGCAATGGATATGTTCCCTAGAGAAAATATTTCAGGCTTTGGGGAGTAGTGAAAGGGAAAAATTTATCATGGCAGTTTACTGCCTCACTGGAGATGATGATCAATGGTGGTCCTTGATTAAAAACACAAAGGATGACGAGGAAATATCAAATATGGAATGGAGGGAGTTCAAAGAAATTTTATTAGAAAAATACTTAACTCATGACCATCGAGTAGATATTGAAAGGAAATTTCTCAGTCTGAGACAAAAAGGAGGATGAGAATGTCACAAAGTATGAGGCTATCTTTACAAGGTTAGCAAGGTATGCTGGAGATTATATACGTAACCCAAGAAGTAAGATTGATCATTTCTTTGATGGGTTAAAACTTTTTCTTCATCGAGCATTAGTCTCACAAACCTTCTCGTTGTACGAAGATATTGTCTCATGTGTTATCAAGATAGAAAAGGAATTCTCTATGTCTTATTACTTTAAAGAAAAGCAGGATAAGAAGAGATCTTCTGATCACTCTGGGAATGGAAAAAAGGGGAATAAGGGAAAAGCTGAATATCCATCCTGTAGTTAATGTGGGAAGAAATAGACCGGTACTTGCTTAAAAGAAATGGGAGTCTGTTACAAGTGTGGTGAAAAAGGCCACCAAGCTCATGGTTTCAAGGGGAATAAGAAAGATACCAATTTCCAATGCTACAATTGCATGGAGATGGGACATTATGCAAATGAATGTCCTAAGAATTAGGGGAACTTAACTAAAAAAGTCCAAGGGATCAAGGCCAAGCTTATTCTATAACTAATGCTGTGGTAGAAGCTCCAAAAGACGTGGTGGAAAATAATTTAATGGTTTCCTCAAGTTTATCAAATGAAATATTTGATTCTGGATCATCGCATTATTTCATATCTTCCCAGTTTTCTAAGAAAATCAGATATTTCCAATTTTATTTAACAAGGGAGTTGTTAGTTAAAACTCCTAAGGGATGTATCATTGCAACAATGTTTTGTGAATCAGTCCTAATTAGAGCACATAAATGTTCTTTATCTGTTGATCTCATCGTCATACCTATGATTGAATTTGATATAATCCTTGGTATGGATTGGATTTCAGACCATGATGCAAAACAATTATTGTAAGAAGAAATAGGTTACTATTTTGGATGATGATGATAAAGAAACACCTTATCTTTAAAGCGAAATCATCACCACCTATTTGTTACCTAGATCCACCCCCAGTAGCTCAACTAAATTCAATTATTGGGGAGGAAGAGAATGAAATGATTGTGGGTGAGGAAAGGAATGTTCAAATAGAGGATGTACCTATTGTGAAAGAATATGTAGATGTGTTTCCGGATGATTTACCTGGACATCCTCTAGAATGAGAAGTTGAGTTTTCTAATGATTTAATTCCTTGATCAAGGCCTATATCGAAGACCCATTATAGAATTGCAACTATGAAATTTGTTGAAATAAAGATACAACTAGAGGATTTGAGTAATAAGGGATTTATTCCCCCAATGTGTTTCTCCATGGGGAGACACTGTTCTTTTTGTTAAAAGGAAGGATGGATCTATGAGGATATGTATCGACTACAGGAAGATCAATGATATAACAATAAAATAAAAGTATCCCTACCTCGCATTGATGATTTATTTGACAAACTGCATGGAACTCAATACTTTTCGAAGATTGACCTTCGATTTGGATACCATCAGTTGTGTGTGAAGAAGGAAGACATTCTGAAGACAGCGTTTCGAACCAGGTACGAGCATTATAAGTTTACAGTAATGCATTTTGGGCTGACTAATGCACACCTCTGTATTCATGGATCTAATGAATAGAGTTTTCAAGGAATATATCGATGAATTTGTGGTGGTATTTATTGATGATATCTTGGTATAATCTAAAGTCTACAAAGATCATGAAAATCACTTGCACAGTATCCTAAAGACACGGAAAGGACATGAATTATATGGGAAGTTTAGAAAGTGTGAATTCTAGCTTCAGGAGTTTTCTTTTCTTGTCCATATTGTCTCTAAAGATGGAATCTCTGTTGATCCTTCTAAGACCTGGGAAATCCAATAATGGCCTGCACCGACAAGTATAACTAAGGTACGCAGTTTTATTAGTTTAGTAGGTTATTATCGACGTTTCATCCATAATTTTTCCCGGTTGGCTAACCCAAAAAAAAGCTCACACGTAAAGGGGATAATTTTTTTTGGACAAAAGAGTGTGAAGAATGTTTCAAAGAACTGAAGAGAAGATTAGTCAATGCTCCTATATTGACTCTTCCATCAGGGAATGATGGGTTCGTTATTTATAGTGTTGCATCGAAGAAAGAACTTGGTTGTGTCCTTATGAAGAATGATAGGGTTATTGACTATGCATCACGATAGTTGAAAATTCATGAGCCTAACAATCCTACTCATGATATCGAGTTAGTAGCTGTGATCTTTGCTTTTAAGATATGGAGACACTACCTCAATGGTGAAAAATGTGAGATTTATACTGATCACAAGAGTTTAAAGTATATTTTCTCACAAAAATAACTCAACATGAGACAAAGGAGATGGATTGAATTACTCAAGGAATATGATTGCACAATACATTACCACCCGGTAATGCAAAATTAGGTGGTAGATGCTTTGAGCAGAAATGATCATGGAGTTTGGAAAAATATGAGAATTGAAAGTGATCCAATTTTCATGGATTTATTAAAGATGGACAAAGGAATAACCATGGAAGTTGAAACATCAATTCTTTTTCAAATGGTTTCCAAACCATCTTTACTAGAAATGATTAAGATTTGTCAGACCGATGATGAAGAATTTCAAAAGAAGATTAAAGATGTGAATGATGGGATATTGAGTGACTTTGTGTATGAAGAAGGAATTTTAAAATTTAGGAAGAGAATTTGTGTTCCCGATATATCTGATCTGAAAAGGGAATTTTTAGATGATGCTCATAGCTCCAATTTCTCTATACACCATGGGAGCACCAAAATGTATAGATATTTGAAGGAACACTTTTGGTGGGATAACATGAAGAAGGATATTTCTGATTTTGTGTCAAGATGTATGGTTTGTCAACAAGTGAAAGATGGAAGGCAACGGCCTAGAGGAGTCATGCAAACTCTTCCCATACCAGAGTGGAAATTGGACAATATTACGATGGAATTTTTCATGGGTCTACCGAAGACTCCTAGAAGGAATGATGAAATATGGGTAATTGTTGATCATATTACTAAGTCAGAACATTTTATTTCTATAAGAGAAGATCTACCACTAGAACGTCTAGCAAGAATATATATCAATGAAGCTTTGAGACTTTATGGAGTACCCCTATCGATTGTTTCTAATCATGTTCCCTGTTTTAATTCAAGATTCTGGAAGAGTCTTCAGAAGGACTTGGATACTGAACTTCGTTTGAGCACTGTCTAACACCCTCAAATAGATGGACAATCAGAACAGACAATTCAAACCTCAGAAGACATGTTGGGATCTTTATCACTTGACATTCAGGGTATGTGGGATCAATATTTACCTCTGGTATAATTTTCCTATAACAATATCTTCCATTCAAGTATTTAGATGGCACCATCTGAAGCATTATACAGAAAGAGATGTCGCACACCAACCTATTGGGATGAAGTTGGTGAAAGAAAACTTGTAGTCCCAGGACTGGTGGAGGAAACGATAGAAAGGGTAATGGTAATCCAAAACCACATCAAAGCATCTCAAAGTAGGCAGAAGAGCTATACCGATAACCAGAAGAAAGGATTTGGAATTTCAGGTAGGAGATCATGTTTTCTGGAAGGTATCTCCATGGAAGGGAGTTATACATTTCGGTAAGAAGGGTAAATTGAGTCCCAGGTACATCAGACCTTTCAAAATCCTTGAACGAATTAGGGTTGTAGCTTACTATTTGGCAATGCCACCACGTGTCTCGGAAGTTCATGATGTGTTCCACATATCACTATTGAGGACATACATGACTGACCCAACGCATGTACTCACCTATGAGGAATTAGAACTGGAACCTGATCTATCTTATTGCGAAGAGCCCGTTAGGATTCTTGATACGAGAGAACAAATACTGATTAACTGAATGACTCGTCTGGTAAAAGTTTTGTGGAGAAACCATAAGATGGAAGAAGCGATGTGGGAACCCGAGGAACATATGATGAAGAACCACCCGAGTCTTTTCATGCAGTAGTATTCTAGAAAATTTGAGGATGAAATTATTTGAAGGAGGGGAGAATGTAACACCCCAATCTTCCACGATACGCTTCTATTTGAATAATATAGTAACATGTGTTGTACGCAACTTCGAGTTCTAACACAGACCACAACCAATCAAACTAGCCATTATGAATAGTAATACCCACTTTTTGAACTTTTATAAATTTTATTTTTCAAAATGGACTTCATTTTTGGATTCAGAATATCGAAATTAGCTTAGGGTGAATTTTTGGTATTTTTCTGAAAACATTCAATTTTTGATGAATAGTGAAAAAACACTGAGTTATAGTTTAAAACCGAATTTTTATTTAAATAATTATTTATTTTATTTAAATTTAATTAAGGTCAAAATAAAAACCTAATACCTATATAAGTTAAATGTAATTCATTGGAGTTAGTTTAGAATAATTTTAGATATATAAAAAGTTTATGGATCTTTTCACCGTCTTTTACCCACCTCCTAGGAGAATTTGGAAATTCTCATAAAACATAATTTTACCACATCTGTGAGTGGAATTTTGAAAATCCTAGAGACACGGTTAATATCAAGGATTAAAATGTGGTTCAATAAGATAAAAATAATTTTTGGTGAATTGTAACTTTTTACTTTTATTTACCACGGTTAAAAGTAAATATGGTAATAAAGGGTAAAAATGATATTAATATTACCCTAACACGTGTCATAATACTATTGGACAAGTGTATCTCGACCAAAAACAACCTTAGGAATAAAATATTCTCATTTAGGTCTACTTGGATTAGATTACGATATTTGTTATTATTTAATTCAAAGAATATTTAAAAGAGTTAAAATCAAAGTTTAATAACTAAAACATTTTTAATATAGGGTTATACATAATATAAATTAGATTATAAATATTCATTAGAAAGATAAAAAGTTTTCATAAATAATGGTATTTTATTTATATTTTTTAGAAACTAAATAATTTATTTTATTTTTGACACAATGGTGATGCAGTAATTACCTAATTAATGTAATATTAAAATAGTTGATATTATAAATATTCAAATAAATGTAATTTGAGAATTTTTATGAATTAAAATAATTCTATAGGTTAATAAGACATGTTAGTATTTATTTAATTATGTTTTTTATAAGTAATCATGCTGTTATGATAGTGACAAAAATCAAATACCAAATAGTGTCAAAATTGACATAAAAGAGTTTTTAAAACCAATATTATATTATTAATTGATATTCAATTCCTAAAAATCAATGGTTCGGTCAAGAGAGTTATATAATGATAGGTGTATCATTAATGGATCACTTTGGGGTGTCTTATAGGTATATAGTATGTTTATTAACTATATAATATAAAAATACAAATAGACATGGTAAATGACAAACTATTTAACTAAGAGTTAAATATAAATGATAAGGTTAATATAGTGACCCAAAACTATCTAAAATCTATTGGTTGAAAGGATTTAGACCCATCCCCACCTGAAAATTAAAATAATTCACTTTTTATCCATTAGAAACCGAATATAAATTTATTATAAAATTATATTTCTAGATTTTCCAAAGGTTCCCCTCACCCATCTTATAAAAGGGTACTCCCCCTTCTCTCAATTTCACAGCTTCAAATCCTTTGGGTTCGGCCAAAATATCCCCAAATACCCTCTCAAAAATAATTCCTTCATCCTAGAGGCCATCCTTTAGTCAAAAAGCCAACCTAAGAAGCCATTTTGATCAAATCAACAGAAAGAACCCGAAGAAGAGGTAATGTTTTCACCACCCTCTTTCAAGTTCCATTCTTCTTCAAATTCTTCTTTATTTGTTTTTTCCATTATAAAATAATAACTCCAGTATCTTCTATATACTTTTATGTTATTATAAATATGGTACAACCTTATTCAGTATTCTATCCATCCTTTGAATGACATGTCACCATACATGCGTACGTACAGCTTACCGTCTCCACGTCGTGGTGTAATTGTTATTCTATAAATTATTATTTGGATGGGTATAATAATGATGTGTAATTCATGTAAATAATAAATATAACCAGATAATGATTCTGTATATATTACATAACATCAAATTATATATTATTTTAATATCAGAAGAATGATATTGTCGCTCGTGCGTACATACGGACTACCGTCTCCACGAACGTGATGAGATTTATTCCCCATCGTATCCATTCAAAACTAATCCTCATTTTATGATTAAAATTAATGTTTAAGAACATTATATCATTCTGGATATGAAAAAGATACAGCCTATCCATAACAAACACAACATATGTAACAAATCATATAAAAGAAAACGGGTAAGTTAACACCCGAAACAACGATAATACTAAAATATTATTAACAAAGCATTATTAGAAGATCATATATGATATCATAATTATGTATATTATTCTTGTATAACTTAATAAATTTTTTTTAACTATTATACAGTAGTTTAACATACCATCGACTAAGGAAAAGTACATGTTAAAGGATTATTTCACAATATCATCATTATCTGATGTTTTTTATACGTAATTATCTACTGGGACCTCTTTATCATCCACATACATGTTTCTTAAAAATGTATTTCAAATCATTCTTACTATTTTATAGAATATGGGTTAAATTAATTTATAACCTTGTTGACTTTTTATAAGAAGTTTATAACGAAATATTTTTGTCGTTTTCCAAACAAGGTCCTTTTTAACCTTTTCGACATAATTTAGGTAAGAATGTCTTTTTTAACTTATATGGCGGGTGCAACTATTTTCCTCTGTTATAAAATCGTCGAAGCTTCCCGTACAATCTTATAAGGATATTTTCAATGTAAATGTTTTATTTTATAATTATGTGTCTTTTAAATGATTTCAAAAAAAGAGATATTTATCTCAAATAGTTTTGATTTCATCTATGTCAACATCATTTGATGGATTTTAAGCATACTTGATGTTGATTTATTATTATACAAAACATCCATATTGTATTGAAGGTTTTGTGATATGTTTCAATGTGGGTGTGTTATTTTTATACCATTCATGGTTTATGGAGAAAGTTTTGACATTTCATATGCTAGTTTTAATATGAATGATTATGTCATGTTGAAACCTGTTCATATGAGGAATGCATTGGACTTAATAAGTGATGGTTGGAGCCTGATATAGCTCCTCGATTTATCGGTATGTCTCTTGAGACAAACTACTGTCTTGGTACAAGACCCTGACAACATCTTATTTGTAGTCTTGGCACGAGGCCTGGGCTATGTGGTTATGATAGTCTGGAATTATGCAGTCCATCATTATGAAAGTTGTTATTGATATTGCATGTGATTATTCAACTAGTAGAATATACATGTGAATAAGTAAATGGAATTATTTAATTTTATATTTTCCATATTATGCTGAAGTTCAAGTTTAAATGGCTTTTTTTAGTTATACATTACCTTAAATGTTTATTCTTATTTATGAAAGATTCCTCTATATTGTTATCCTTATTGAGAATCTGATCTCACCCCTTTCAATGTTTTATTTTCCCCAGGATGTGAAAAATTAATTTATGAATGACCTGCAGGGATAGTATAAGAGGATATGAAGACAAGATATTTTTGTAGTAGTTTTCACTTTATGATTTAATGTAAAATTTATGAATGTATCTAGTTATTCCATGGATACTAAACTAATTGGTCTTTTGAGACTTGATCTTTTGTGATCATGACAATATTATGTAAAAATGCACCGACTCTGGGTAACTGGGGTCAGGGCGTTACTTTTCATGTCAGTTTTTTATGATTTTTAATGTCAGTTTTTAAGGGACATTATTGTGTGGGACATAGTAAATAAAATTTTCATACCGGTTTATTTAAAATGGTGTTATAAATAATATCTACCATTATTTTTTCACATCGGTTATCCAATAACTAATATGAAAAATAGTGTGTATTTTTTTCACTTCAGTTATCTAGTAACCATCATTAAAAACATATGCACTATTTATGACGTCGGTTATGTTTTTTCGCATCAGTTATTGGTTACCTGAAATGAAAACAATTTGTAACTTTTATTCCATGTCAGTTATCTAATAACCGATGTAAAAAAACTAAAAGGATTACATTCATTAAGCATCCACCATAGAATCAACCAAAAAATAGCAAACAATGTATCCAAATAGACAGTAGGAAAAATAGGAAAAGACACACAAAATTTAACTTTCAAATAAACTAAAAACCAATCAAACCATTAAAATGATATTCCTATTAAATTTTTAATTGTCAAAAATACTATAAGGTATTTTATTTTTAATCATCAAAAAGCTACAAAAATAATACATAAATCATTTAACAAGAATTTTCAATAAATATATTAAATATTATAGAAATATTTATAAACAAATTTTACCTTATTAAAAATTTCAAGTGTCCAAGTTGAAATTATTTCACATGAATCTTAAAAAATAATATACAAATTCAATTACACCTCGTTTTTTATGACACTGTTTTAATGAAATTTTAATTCAAAATAACATTTTTAATTTCTATATCCACAATTTTGTGATAGTACATTAAAATTTACCTTAGATTTTAAAAATTTCATCTTTGAGCACTTCTTATTTTTCATCTCTCTATAGAAATTACATTCCATTTTTATAATTAATATGAATATAATAAATTTTATTCACTATAATATAAATAATTATTAAAATAAAAAAACATACATGTTTGATACATTCTTAAAATTTTCTCTCACTTCAATATGGATAGAGAACAACTAATAAAATGTCTTCTCTCTTGGAAAAAAACACCTGGCATCCTTTGACCACTGATTTAATATAAAATTCAATATGAGTTGTTAAAATTTTAAGTGATATACAACACATTGTGATAAAAAGTATTCCATACCTTTGAATACATCGAAACATCCAACATTGAATGATGAAATTCATCTGAAATCCTTGTGCTATATAAACAATTCTTTTCTCATAGTTTATTTTCAAAGAAATAGGAGAAATAAACTATGGGTCCATAAAGTCCAATAAATTTCTCTTTTAATGATTTGTACACATTTTATATAGATACCTAATACAAATCATACTTAATTATAATTTTTTAATAAATTAATGGAATGAAGAAAATATTCAATTGAATTACATTGAAAAAACATGCATCGTGTTGAATCCCAATTGATATATCTGTATACAAGCTCCATTATATAATTTTTCAAAAGCCCTATAGTCATTGAATGCCCAAAAATTACAGAATCAAATGGAATGTCATATACTCCAAATGAAAAATTTGAGTATGTTGACAATCAATCAAGACCAGTAGAATCTATATCGGAAGTCATGGAAATTTTTTGTTTTCTATATAGTATTTCATTACATTTAATGTGTTCTTATCAAAAATTTGAGAGATATATAAATTTAAAAATGAGAATAAAAATTTACTAACAAAATGAAATAAAATATAACATATATACATACCTCTTGGGTAATATGTTGAAGTAGTCTAGATGGAAAAACATAAAAATGACAGAAAACTTTTCCAACTATACTAACATAATATGTAGGACATGGTATTTTTCTTGACATATTTATAATTTCATGTAAAATGACCCTAAGGTCCTCTATCTCAATCTAGAGATGATGAATGGAATCACAGATATAATATATCATCCCATATGAAAAAATATGATAAGGATCATAAACATATAACTCACAGTAACATGTCAATTATGTAGGAAGGGTGTTGGGGTAGGATAAGGAGTGGGGTCTTGAAACATAGATGTGTGAGTAGGATAAGGATGAGGAGTGGGATCTGCTAGTGAAGGTGGAGGATTTAGATTAATAAGCCAAAACATTCAAAATATGTCTGAAAACATCACTTGTACCGAAGTTCTGATCTGGTCCTCCATCGTCACTTGAATATCTTGAACTTTTTCTTACAAATATTCTATTTTTTATAAAAATGATGTTTTGAAGAATCTTATGAACGTGGAAACACTTTTCTTACTCATACACCTTCTAGGTATCCTTGTGCATGACCCAAGTGTTCGAGATTTCCCATGGATGCATCTAAAATATCCTTTCTACCCTCAACAATAAAGACCACATGTGTGCTCTACACCTTTAGATAATCCTGTATGGGATATTTGAAGAAATATGCAATGAATTATAATATATAATTAGTTTATTTAACATCAATAAATAAATAATCATCTTACAAAATTTTCAGCTACAACTGTTGAGTCTTCCTTGAGATATTTTCCTTTTCTCCCATTTGAGCCCTCTTCTATTTTTCATGTCTAGTGGGGGTAGGGGCATCCATTCTAGATGCTGATGGCTCATCACTCAGATTTTGAAGTTTTTATTCTATCATGTGTTCTTCAAATAACATATACTCTCCCCGAGATAATTTATCAGGGTATGCATTTCTATCTTGAAACTTTAATGAGATTTCTTTGATGACTATAAATTAAGAATTAATAATTAAGAAATAATTGACATGGTCATTGATATAAAAAATAATCTAAAAAGATAAAATTTACCTTAATAAAAACTCTTCTCATCATCTACTTTAAAAAAATCCATTTATCTTCATATATAAATGGATATATATCACTTGGATATTCATGTTGTCTATTCCCAAAAAGGAACTATGATGTGTGGGATGATTTAAAATCCCTCCACACTCTAGCCACTAATGATAAACATTTCCTCCTGAATCCTCCAGTGTCAGGTGTATCATATTTGATCTGATAATAAGGGAAAAATATATATTACTATAAACATTAAAATATAAGTAGAATAATTACACACAATCTTACAAAAATGGTCTCCCACAATAGTGACAATGTCTCTTTTTCAACACTTTTCCAATATTCAAACAAAAAAATAACTTTACTTTTAGCCTTAAATAATACAAAACACTTGAATTGTTTTGAATTGAGACCTATTGGAATATAATTATCATCAAATACCAATGGTATCCAATGTTCTTGGGTATGATCAACATATAATTTTGGTAAAAATGTGGAGCCACATTTACAAACCGTCGAACTATTTTCCCCCATAGAAGTAGATGTCTCATGTAACGAAGGATGAGGGGGGTCATTAATAGGATCATGTGTAAGTTCCTCCCCAAAGGTATGAGTACGATCATATCCATAGATATGTGGTGAATGAGATGATTGATCATTCATTTTCCTACAAAACAAAGGATCATCAATTAATAGAAAAAATATTCAAATCCGACAATTACATACCAATGTAATTAAAAAATTAGTAAATATCAAACAATAAGAAAATTAAACTAAATGTAACTAATTTTTATTCATATTTTCAATATTTAACTAGAATGTTGACAATATTAATGAGATATTAAATGATATAATTGAATGAAAAATACACAACATTAATGAGATGAAATTACATAGTAAAAATTCCCCAACCTGATAAATAATTTTTACAACAAAAAGAATCATTTTATAATATAATATTATACAATATATTTTTTTATTTATAATTTTAAATTTAAAATAATTTGTTTTCAACAATATCAGTTAATAGATAAGTTAATTAAGTGTAAAAATAAAAAACTAGAAACAACTAAACTAATATAATCCAACAATTTAAATTATTAGTTATAATACATGTTTTAATAAAGAAAATAGAATTAAAATATCTGAATTATGAAATTTTAAAAATAAAACCCTAATTAAACATATATTACTTATAATATTTAGGAATGTACTAATGATTGTTTCCCAAATTCCTTCTTTAGGGTCATTTCATATGGCATAAACCATGTATTTGACATGTTCATCAATATTATTTGTTAATTATTCCATGGATGTAGGGATCTCACATAAATCAGTATATTTATCAAGTTTATCATTACCAACATACTATTTTTTCCTGATAAAATGATCATTTGTGTATTTCGATTTATTCAGATTAATTAGTTTCATTCCAAATTCATTATGTGAGACACTATTGTTACCGATAATCAATTTAAAATTAAACACTAAAACCTGATATTTAATGTAATAAACCTCCCATATTTCATAAATGACTCCATAATATGTGTTTGATGTGGTGATTGGGTTTTTTTCTTTGGCACTTGACAAATTCATTGCTTCTATAAACCCCAAAAAACTACTATTATGAATTGCACATCTATTATCCTGATCTTTAGTATGAAAAGTATAGACATTAATTTCAAGCTTTGATCATGTAATCAAATTTAAACCTGGACCTCCCACTAACCATGTCAATGTTTCAAATGCATCTGGTTTCACGACCTCATTAAACCATGAAATTTTTTTTTTCTGCTCATTCAAAATCCACATATCTTTCTTTTTTGGACAACATTTTTTCCACTAAAAAATATGCAATGTTATATATGGTTGAGAATCATCTATGTTATTACAAATGTTTAATTGTACCACTTAGTCTATTCATCTATCAACAATTTGAATTTCTAGCAAAAAAAATCGCATTTCCTCTAAAAATAACTTGTTCATGGTGAGATGTAAGCAAACTGATGTTATTTACATCATAAAAATATCTTTTAAAAAAAATTAGAACCTCCAAAAAAATATACTTCTTAGTAACTATGTGTGTTACTAAGGCTTTGATATGGATTCATTCCTTTTGTGCATAGTACATGTCTGACATTTCATGCTTCATTTTTGAATGTAGAAAAATTGTGATCAATTTTATTCCAGTGTGGAAAATCTACTTGATGATGTATTTTTCATCACATATCCGCTCATCAAAATTCCATCATAACCTTTCTCATCATGTCAATTAGAAAATATATGATTCAAATGTGGAATTATAGGGAGATACCAAAATGATTTGGTAGGGGTCTTTAAAATATCTAAATTAGCCTGTGATTTTTCTTTTCAATTATAATGTGATGTCACACATTTTGGACACTTTCATAGAAATTCGTATTAATTCATACATAATACACATTCATTAAGGTAGACATGTATTTTATTGTAACCTAATTCCATTGGGCGTAATATTTTCTTGACCTTATAATGTGAATCTAGAAGATCATTGTCTTTAGGAAAACTGTCTTTCTATAATTATAGCAGCTCTCTAAAACTCTTGAAACTCCATCCATGTTTCTCCTTTAGGTTTATCAATCACAACACCATCGATAAAATATTATATTCCATAAAACTTGGATACAATGGTTTTTCAGCATCACCATATAAATACTCATTTTTTGGTTGTTTATGAAATTCCTTAATTTAATATCATGAATTATTTCATCAAGCTTATCAGATATATCATCTTGGAAAGCACAATCATTTTTAAACCTGGAATTCTTCCTAGTTTCACCATGCCAAATCCATGGGATATAAATTGAATTAAAACCATGACTGATTAAATAATTTTTGATCTCTCTTATTTTTAACTTCTTCAAATTTGAACATTTCAGGCATAGATAAAAAACATTCTGTGTTTGCAAGATTTGGTTTACCAAATTTGAAAAAAAAATCAACACCTTCTTCATATTTGGCATTTATTCGAAGTGAATTACTCCAAATTCGATTCATTATCTATAAAAATATATAAAATAAATATAAAAAATAGTGTTAGTAAATTAAAATATATTGAGATTATAAATTAAATAAAAAAAATACAGAAAACCAATAATGGAAACATTTGATGGAAAATAGAAAATATGATGATAAAATTCATTCATATAGAAATAATTACATAATATATTCCTTTAAAAAATGTCTCAAGTAAAAATAAATGAATATAAATTTTTAAAATTATTAAAAATATGTAAAAATATATCAATAAAACAATATCTATAATATATATATATATATATATAATGGGAACAAGTAATTCATAGCTGATTATTTATAAAAATAGAAAAAGTACTTTATATTGTAATTAAAAATGTAATCTAATCCAAAATTTAATCTTAGTTAAAAAATGTCATGTTAGATAAAATAGAGAACTAATTAACACATTATAATATCAAAAGTAGAATATACAGTCCCAATCATGTGAGGTTTGCCCTAATAATTTGACTATAACTTGTTCCAAAAAGCTGTAGACCTAAAATATATATATCACATTTGATTTTATTATTATGTTACTTTCTTATAAGGGAATAAATAATCTAGGAAAAAAAGGGGAATTATAATTTAAAATTTAATTTCTATTCAATTGTTAAAAAATTAGTGGATACACTATTATACTGGAACATTAAAGCCATCAAAAATCAAAAGCTTCTGATCCCAAAACATAATAGGAATTTTTAAAATAGAATAAATTACAATGAATTATCATGTTTGATTCACAAAATGAATGAGTACAAATATTTTAACTAATACATATGAACAAATAAAGAATTTTTTTCTATTTGTTTTATAAAATAGAGTAGAGAAAATTAAATATTACATTGTGCACCCATGTCGAAGGTAATAACTCATTTGTGAAACATTAAGATTTAACAAAACAATGTACCATGAAATATCTAGTCCACTAGACAAAGAAATGAATGCAATTCAATATTAAACCAAAAACACTTGTATATTTTTGAAAAATCATCAAAACCAAACCATCATCATGTGAAAAACCCATTATTACTACTAAAGTGAACATTCATAATGAGGGATGTCAAGGTTTCCTAGTCTATAGTTCTAACATTGTGCTAAATTCACAAAAACACAAAACGAAAATAATCTATCATTAATGAGAAAATGACCAAAAAGAAGACCTGGTTGAATGCACCATGATGAACCTAAAAAACCAAATTTATGAAGATAGTAATTTTAGAATGAATAAAAACAGGTTGAACAGTCATCATTTAGATATTTGAAGCCAACTAATGAAGGAAAATAGAGAAACAAAAATATTATGCTTACTTCAAATCTATTTTTGATGTGTATCCCTGGGATGACAAAACCATACATCTTGTTTTAGATCATAAGGTGATATTTGGACCACCAGATCGAAGACACCTGAAATTTAGGTCTTTAGAGAGAGATAAATGATAGTTATGTTACGATAATGGAAGGTAATGTAATAAAACCATCAAGTGATACATAAATTTTTAAAATATTTTTACATTAGTTATATTATAATTGATATTAAAATGGATTTTCGCAACTCTTTCACATCATTTAAATTACAGAACCAACATGAAAGAGTAGAGAAGAATCACTTTTTCATATCTATTTTATGAAAACTGACATGAAAATGTAAAATAACCCTATTTTCACGTCATTTATAAATAAATGACATGAACATTGCTCCATAAAAATATTTTTTTAACTAGTTCATGGATCACATTAAAGCTAAGGATTATCGATCAGTGCTTCCATTGAACCTATCTGAAGTACATAAAGTGTTCAATGTATCCCTTTTAATGAATTACATACTAGACCCCTCACATTTACTGAATCCAGATGTTTTATTCTTAGAGAAATGCATTTCATATATGTAGTAGCTGTTAAATATCATAGATCACATGTATAATGTTTGATGAAACTATAAAAACCACATTGTCAAAGTACTATGGTGGGACCACATGTTTGACGATTCAACTTGGGAACCATAAAAGGTGATGAAACAAAAGTAACCAGATCTATTTTATTGTATAAAATTACATTTCAAGGGAGAAATTTATGAAATGGGAGCAGATATAACAACTATAAAATTCATAAATCAAAATCCTTTTTAATTAATAAATGACCTATTATGTAATGTAGTTACAGATACCACATTAACTAATTTATTTTTTTACCGTTATATCCGAATAGATTTAAAATACTATAAACCATCATAATCGTTGATATTATATCATTTAACAGTAAGATTGAACCCTATAAATCCCATTTAATGGAGATTATAAGGAAAATAACAAAAATGGGATTTACCCTTGATGAAGACCAAGCTAAGATCCAAAATCTAAAACATGATCGAAAATATATATGTGATTATTTCAATATTATCAAGATTATGGAAAACCCATTTTTTCCATACCACCCCTATAATGTACAACCACCGCACACCTTACCCTTAAAGCATACACTGGTCCGATAATGGGTTATGTATCTTAAACATAGAAATATAAATTTAAATATTTATAATTGTAAAAAAAATAATAATTATATATATCACTTTATATTGTAAATAAATTGTTGAATTATAAGTTAGATAAAAAATATATTTTGATACAAAGAAATTAAAATTGTTTTTTTTAATATACAGTTTCAATTAAAAAATCATTTTTGATAAATTCAAGAACTGTAAAATAAATTATATTTTCATAGAATATTTTTTTTAATAATATATATTTTAATATTAACGATAATATAATTTAATTAATCGAAATATTATTTTTATAATGGTCAAAAAGTTTGTTTTGTAAAAACTAGTAGTGTTTATAAAAGAGGATTTTTTATTTAGAAGTATAAAATTATCATATTTATAAAATTATTTAGTTAAAATAAATATTTTTTTTAAATAATTAGTTCAAAATTATCCAGTGGTTAATTTTTTATTACTTTCTAAGGGAGTATAATTTTTGGGTAAAAATTAAAAACGATATAATCCTTAAATGAATATTTAAAAATATATTTAATATTTTATGTTTTTAAAATTAATTCTTTGTGAACATGACACACTTACACATCACCAATGGAATAATTTTAATGATTCTATTTCTTATATTTAAAAAATATTAAACACAACTTCTATTGGGTAGAAAACATGGTAAAAACCATGGGATGGTTTGTTGTTTTGATTATTTTATTGTATAGAGTCCAAAAACAAAGTTTATATATTACTTATGATTTCCCCTATTATTGATATAAATACCCACAAAAAAATCCTACTCCAATTCACTAAAAACCCATTGAGTAGAAATTTACTCTCCTTATACAGCTTTAAATCCCTACAAAGGTGTTACTAATCACTTAATAAGCTCCAAACAAGCTTTTAGAAGCACCCTCTAATGGTAAGGGATTCTCTCATCTTCCCCTTTACTGAATCACTTCCTTTGTATTACGCCATTTTATTTCCAATTTTCCTTGTTAGAAGGTCTTTTTATGTATCCCATTTTCTTTACATAATATTTCTAGGTAATGAGATTCCTCTTTCACTCTCATTAAATCCTTACATTATTCTTTATGTACACAAGTAATGTTGTCGAAATTAACATATGATTTCTCAGGCTAATCATTTTTATAGTAAATGAACCTCCCCATTTCCACTGAAGGGTATTCAAAAATATGTTCCCATAATTCATTTATTAGGGACTTAAATGTATATAACCAAAACTCCTTAATAGTGGGATTAAATTTTATAAAAAATGTCCTTATGTTGTATGATCTGTGTGGGACACAAATACATGTACATGATATGAATGATATTTCTAGGCATGGAATTATATATCCCTCCAATGAATTGGGTAATGTTTTTGTCACATGATATGACATGTCTAGTTCATGTGAGGTTAACCTAATCAGAATATGTTATAATGTCTTGGTGATTATCCTTTACTTATATTTATGATGTCTTGTTTTATGTTGATTCCACATTTATATATTGCAATTATGTTATCATCTTATACCATTCTTGATATTCATGTTTAGGATTTCAGCCATTTATTTTACCTTGATATTCCACTTTACTCACATATATTACTTTAATCTTGTTATTATTTTTTAATTTTTTTTCTATAATTTATATCTCACCCATTTCTTATGTATATCTCTAGGATATATCATGTTGTTTTAGAATATTAAAAGAATATAATTGCATTTTTAGAGTTTAAAAATAATATAGTCATACCCATGTTAAATTTATTGTTATATTTACTTAATTTACCAAATTTAAATGGCCTCATGATCTTCGGGGATTTTATTAAGAATTTTCTATGTCATAAATCATGAATGAATGTGAATTAATGATATGGGTTGTCATGCATATCATCTTGGGCCCTTGTATGGAGTTATTTGGCATGATTGGATTGTTTATATTTGTTTAAGGTAAAAAATAATTCATGATAGGTATGCTTGGAATGTGTAGATTGTGATACCATTATTTGATATCGTATTTTTATTACTTTCTATGTTGTTCCCTATTTATTATTTCATAGACTTTGGAATATATATTGTGATATATTTCTCCTTACCCTATTATGACATACATGTGTATATGTATATATCCTATTGAATCTATGTCTTATTGATCAGGTTGATAGCAGGCCCTAATGAACTTAATTTTCCCATTAGAGGGGTGTCTTGGATGACATGAATCGTTAATTGTGGCTTTAGATATAGGATTGATAGTTCTATAACATGGAATGTGATTAGCCTATAGGGGAGAATACCATAACCCATTGGAAGAGGTTCCATATTCTTATATAATTTGATAATAGAGAACTACCATTCATATTTGTATATTTATTTTGGTTCAGGCGTTCCATGTATTCATACCATTAGAAGAGAGAAGGTATCCATGAGTCATCTGTGACTCCCCTATGAAGATGTGTGTGGATTTTCCTAGTTAAAGGAGGGATCGAGTTATATAGCATGATCTAAGTAATGAGAAGTCTAATTATGATATTATTTAGGTATGTTTCTAAAGAAGGTATGACTGGGGTTTGTGGAATGTTGGTTAGCACACTGTAACACCTCAGAATTCTAAAATAAAAAAAATGTGTTTGATAGCATGTATGACACACAACACAAAGCGTAAAAGGGTATATAACACCCCAAACATTATGATATATTTATTTAAATTAAATATATTAAATATATTTCATTACATTCAAAACTTATATTAACTTTAATTATACTCAACAATGATTTTCTTTGTTAGCTTGTGTTTCATGCAAAACTGAGTTTTATGGAACATTAAAATACTATTATTATTATTATTATTTAATATAATAATAATTACCTAGTTTTTGTAATGTCATATATGTATAGAATTAACTAAAATATTAATATACAGATTTTATGCACATTTATTAGTCATATATTGATTAGTTATAAAATGAGAATCACATAAAAGATAAAGAAATGTTTCTGAAAATCAGTCTTTTTCAAAAAATAAGATTTGTCATAATTTGCACATAAAAGTTAAATTTAATTTTTGAAATCAGTATTAAAAATATATGAAAAAATAAATATAATTTTTTAATCAAAATATTAGGATTATCTTATGTTGATTTTTTTTGGGATTTTTCTGAGAAGTTTCACTTTTTGATGAATAGTGAAACTACTAAATTTTAATTGAAAATTTCCTTTTTGTTTAAATAATTTGTAAAATTTAGGTATATTTTAAATTGATTTTAAGGTGAAATTAGATCCATTTTATATCAATTAATCCAATTTAGGTCATTTTAATCATTTTCATATTAAATTTAGATACAAAAACTTTATAAACTTTTAGACATTATCTCTTTAAACACCTTCGTTCTTATCACGTCTTTGGGATTAATTATAAATTAAAATTTCCCTATTTATTGAAATGGATTTGGGAAAATTTGTCGCATATTTTTACTAATAATAATATATAAAATATAATTAGTTTAAATTAATTTTTGACCAAAATGAATTTTGAAAAGAGTAAAAATTAATTATCGCAGTTATGGTAAAAATGGATTTATAATAAGGTTAAACTAAGAAGATAAGTGCTAAAATAACCTACCAATTTTTCGAAAACAATTTTTATGGACATAGTTCAACCCTTATGACCCTTTTCTTAATTTTATGAGTTTTTTAGACACTTTCAATCATAGTGATCCATATAATTAATTATGTAATTCCTCGACCCCAGTTACCCAGAGTCGGTGCATTATTACATAACATTGGCATGATCACAAGGGATCAAATCCTGAAAGACCGATCAGTTGAGTAGCCTTGGAAATATTAGATACATTCATAAGATTTAAATTAGATTGAAAAATGAAAAACTACAACAACATAGTCTCCATAGGCCATACTCATATCCCTTATACTATCCATCAAGGTCAGTCATAATATACTTCTTCGCATCCTAGGAAAAACAAAACATAGAAATGGGTGAGACCAAATGCTCAGTAAGGATAAAAATATAGCTGAAACTTTCATAAATAAGCATAAACATTTAAGGCAATTTAAAACTACAAAAAGCCTTTTAAACTTGAACTTCATCATAATATGGAAAAGATAAAATCAAATAATTCCATTTACCTATTCACATGGATATTCAACTAGTCGAATAATCACATGCAATATCAATATCCACATTCATAATGATGGAATGCATAATGTCAGAATTCATAAACACATAGTCAAGGCCTTAATCCATGAATAAAAATAAAATTTTTCCGAGGCCTTTTTCCAAGACACTAGTTTTTCTCTTGATACATACTGATGCCTAGAGGAGCTATAGTTGGCTCCACCCATCACTTACTATGTCCAATGCATTCCTCATATGAAAAAGTTTAAACATAACATAAACATTTGTATTAAAACTAGAATATGAAATGTCAATACTTTATCAATAAACCGTGCATGGTGTAAAAATTAAACATCCAAATTCAAACATATCAAAAATATTTCAATACAATATGAAAGTTTTGTATCATAATAAATCAACTTCATAAAAGCTTAAAATCCAAAAAAGGACGTTGACATAGATGGAATCAGAACTTTTTTTAGAGAAATATCTCTTTTTATTTTGAAATAATTTAAAAGTCATATAATTAAAAAATAAAAAATTTATTTTGAAAATATTCTCACATGCTTTTAAGGGATGATTCGATGATGTTATAACAGCAAAAAATAGCTGCACCCACCGTATATGTTTAAAAAACATTCTTACCATAATTTTGTCTAAAAGGTCATAAGGTACATTGTTTTTGGAAAATGACGGAAATTTTCCTTTCAAACCATTTTATAAAAAGAAAAAAAAGGGTATAAATGAATTTAACCCCTAGTCGAGTAAATTGTAAAAATGTTTTGGAATACATTTTTAAGAAACATGGATATTGATGATAAAGAGGTCCCTATAGATACTTATGTAAAAACAACCTTAGATAATAAAGAGATTGTGAAATTAACCCTTACTATATACTTTTCCTTGGAAGAGGGTAGTTTATCCTCTGGTATAATTGTGAAATAATTGTTATTAACTTATACAGGAAACATATACATTAATATTATATCATATATGATCTTCTAATATTGCTTTGTTGATGATATTTTAGTAGTAACATCGTTTCGGGTGTTAACTGATTCGTTTTCCTTTATATGCTTGGTTACATAAGACATGTTTTTTATGGATATGATGTATTTGATTCATATACATAATTATATTATGATCATAAAAATTATTTTTAATCATAAAATTAAAATTATTCATGAATGATTATGATGGAGAATGAATCTCATCGCGTTCGTGCAGACGGTAATCTGTACGTACGCACGAGCTACAATATCATTCTTTTGATATTAAAATCATATATAATTAGAGGTAATATCATATATATTGAATAATTATCATGTTATATTTATTATTGACAACATTTATACTCATTATTTTACCCATCCAAATAATGAATGGTTTGAATAACAAACTACACCACAATGTGGAGACGGTAATCCGTACGTACGCACGTATGGTGACTTTGTAATTTATAGGATGGATAGAATAGTGAATATGGTTGTAACATTTTTATAATAACATCAAATTATATATAAGTGTTGAACCCTCTGGAGAATTAGTTGAACTCATATTTTGATAATCCCAATTATGCTCAATTATAGTTTGATAATCCCTATATTGATTAATGATTAATTACTTATTTTAGTATTTTTGTACACCATGAACATATTCATATATAATATTATTTACATTATCTTTAGATAATTTGGTTACTAGATGGATATATATTCTAACTTAACCCATTATTCCAATAGAATGGTTAAACAGACAAGTGGTCACCGTTACTGAATAAAACTACCGATACATCAAGTCCCCCGGTACAACAAGTCTACCGTTATGTGAAGGTCACTGATATAGACAAGTCACCGTTATTCATGCCTACCAATATAGACTAGTCACCATTATGAAAGCCTACCGTTACAGAAAAGTTACCGAAGGAATTCAACCGATACACCAAGGAAGCTACCTCTACATGAAGGCTATCGTTACACGAAAGGTCACCAGTACATTAAGTCTACGGCTACCGATCAATTCTATCGACAGACATGAAGTCTACCAATAGAAAGGCTACAGTTACACAAGGAGTTATCGATACAAGAGAATTCTGATACAATGACCTACCATGACACAAGGATACCAATATCCAAAGCTACCATTCCAAGGAATCTGACGCTGCCTTAATTTCTTTTTCTTTGTTTAATCTATCCAACGGTCATATTAGGTATATTTTAATGCCCTGTAAGTTATTTAATGAAGGTTGTTGGATGTCAGGGAACCGTACCTTGTACCTACAAAAAGAAATCATTTCGTTTTCCAGAGCTCGTTCCATAAATATAAGAAGTCCCTGTTTCTGCAAGAAACAGAAGATACATACAGAAGTGATCTACAAGTGACATACACAAGAAGAGGTCATTCAAATATACATGCATGTCCAAGAAGACACAGAAGTTCATACACACTCATGCTTACTCAGGAAGAGATATTTACATTCATGAGGATCTTGAAGAACTTCATCGACAACATTTTGACTATCTCTGAACCTGGATGTCAAGTAGACGACAATCTGTTTTCCAAAAAAAAACCAGAAGAGGACTCAGAACCATTTCTGATCAATCCGAAGGAGTCCAGAGCTACACTGCAATCACTAGAGCCATTCTAAACTCTATATCTTGCTCAGTGATTTATTATTTACATTACAAGTAGTGTGTGTCATCAGTTTTAATTTACACATACACTGTCTCCTGAACATTAACTAGAGGATCTGTAAATGTTCAGGAGACAGTGTATGTGTAAAATTTAACCTGTTTTAATTTACGAGTAGTGTGTGTCATCAGTTTTAATTTACACATACACTGTCTCCTGAACATTTACACATTTTACAATTGTTATATCTGTTGTACTTTGTTTAGTTTTATCTAAAACGTATTTATTCCACTGCTATGTGCTTTAAAATTTAACCTGTTTTTTAATGTTACTTTGATAATTGAATTAGAAAGTTTTTGCCTTATTTGTAAAGCATTAGTTTAATTTCAAAAGCTAATCTGGTCTTTTGATTAGATTAACTGGGAATTAATCAATCTCTTGGGAACCTAACTGAAAGTTTGATTTAGTTTAAATTCACTACAATTCAATTAGTATGGTAAATTGGGGGATTTTAGGAAATAATTTTAAACAAAAATTTTAATTGTAACTCAATTCACCCTCCCTCTTGGGTGTCCACTCAGACCATCATTTGGTATCAGAGGATTTTTAAATATTTTCTGAAGTACTCTATTTTTTCAACTGTGATTTTCATTGTATTTTAATGTTCATAAAATTTATGTTATTTCTAAATTTTTATCTCTTTCAATTTTTTGTTTTAACCAAGTTATCATGGATAACATACTTGAAGGTGTTTCTACTAAAAGACCACCATTTTTCAATGGAAACAACTATGCTCAGTGGAAGAATATGATGAAAATTCATTTAGAAAGCATGTGTTTTGATATTTGGACTACCATATAATTAGAATATAAAATTACCACTACTGTTAGATCTACTTGGAGTGAAGCTACTAAGACTTCTTACAATAATAATTTCAAAGTTATGAATGCTCTATATTTTTCTTTAGGAGATGAGGAATTTAATAGAATATCTGCTTGTAAGACTGCATATGAAATTTGAGATACTTTAGGTGTTTCTCATGGAGGAACAACAAATGTTAAGGAAATGAGATTGAACACCTATACTATTAAATATGAAAATTTTAAGATGAAGCATGATGGTCCCATTTCTGATATGTATCTCAGGTTTAACGAAATTGTCAATACAATGATCTCACTGGGAAAGGATGTTCCATCAAAGGAGCAGATCATGAGAATTTTGAGATGCCTACCTGAAAGATGGAGGGGCACTTCGGTTTTAATCAGAGAATCTTGTGATATTGGTGAATTTACAGTCAAGGAACTTATTGGTAAGTTGATGATGTATGAAGAAGAACTTACGGTAAACAAATAAGAAGAATATGAACCAAAAAGGAAGTCAGTTTCCTTCAAGACATCTACTTCAAAGAATAAGGATAAAGAGAAACTTCAAGCTGTAAGTGATAGCTCAAGCTGTGAAGAAAGTGAATGTGCATCTGATAGTGATGTAGAAATGGCTCACATAGCCATAATATTTAATAAGTTTTATATGAATAAGATGTTTTTTAGAAAATCAAATTATAAAGGTAAGTATGACAACAAGGGACACTAGAAAAAGGACTGGAAGAAATCTGACAAATCTGATGAAGTTGTCTGCTATGAATGCAAAAGAAAAGGACATATAAAAGAAGACTATCCAAAGCTGAAATACAAGAAGAAATATGAGTACAAGGATAATAAGTATAAGAAATCCATAAAGGCTACATGGAGTGCTTCTGAGGATAGCTCCAGTGAATCTGAAGCTTCTGAGACTAAAAACAAAAATAAGGCAAACATGTGTTTTATGAAAAACACTTTTGAGGTAACATCTGAAACTCTTGCTTTAAATACATATTATTTTGGGGATGATTCTGATTCTGAAAATATTCAAAAATATGAATTGTTTGAATACCGTGATATGTTGTAAGAAACCTGTAATGAGCTGAAAGACAAATACAAAGGTTTAAAGAAACAATATGCTTTAACTGTTAAACCTAAATCTGATCTTTACATAGAGATGGAAAATAATGCTCAGTTGCTTAAAGAAAACACTGAACTGAAATTGTCAAATGAGAAACTTATGAAGGATTTAGAAAGGTTAAAAATGGAAAAGAAACTCTTACTCAAATGCTAGGTAAGCAGATTTCACCTAGATATACTACTGGTATAGGATACCAACCTGGACAAAGAAAAATTACCAAAACTAGATTTATTCCTAAATCTGGACATAATGTAAATAGTTCTAGTTCTGGAAGTTAATATGCTTCAACTAGTTATATTCATAGTTACAGATCTAATAAGGTTTATCGGTCTAAATCTGTTGATTTTACAAATCTTATGAGACCCATAAGACAAATTTGGGTACCTAAAGTTTTATTAGCTAACCTGTTTGGACCCAAGAAAATATGGGTACCAAAATCATTTCCTATATAAATCTGTTTTGTAGAGAACCTGCGTAAAGAGATCCTATAGAAAGACTTGGTACTTGGACAGAGGATGTTCAAGACATATTTCAGGAGACTTCTCATGCTTTAAAATCTTAATCAGAGTTGATGGAGGTTTTGTCACGTTTGGTGATAATTCTAAATGGAAAATCATCGGCTTAGGCTAGATTGGTAACACTGAACCATTATTAATTTCTAAAGTTCTATTTGTTGATGGACTTAAGTATAATTTACTAAGTATTTCTTAGTTATGTGATGATGGTTTTAATGTTAAATTTGAAAATGATTCTTGCAATGTTTTTAATTCTAAAAATGCTTTAGTATTTCCTGCCCTGCGAAATGAAAATGTCTATCTGTTGATTTAAATTATTTAGCTATGCAAAATATTACATGTTTAAATGCTTTTCAGAAAGATTCTTGGCTTTAGCACAGAAGATTAGGACAATGCTATATACATTCACTTAGAAAACTTACTAGGAAGAACTCAGTTAAAGACCTACCAAAACTTGAATTCCCAGAAGATAAGGTTTGTAATCCCTTTCAAAAGGGAAAGCAACATATAGTTTATTTTAAATCAAAGAAATAAGTGTCAACTTCTCAACCTCTCGTGTTGATTCACATGGATATATTTGGACCTTCTAGAGTTTCTAGTTTAAATGGGAATCACTATGTCTATGTTATAGTAGATGACTATTCTAGGTATACTTGGGTATATTTTCTAGCTCACAAAAGTGAAGCTTGTTCTTACTTTGTTAAATATTCCAGGTCTGTAGAGAACCTTAGTGGACTTAAGATTAAAACCTTGAGAATTGATCATGGTCATGAGTTTGAAAATCATGAGTTAGAATCCTACTGCTCACACAATGTCTATAGTCACAATTTCTCTTTCCCTAGGACACCTCATCAAAATGGTTTTTGTAGAAAGGAGGAATAGAACCCTTCAGGAAATTTCCAGAACAATGCTCAATGAGTATGCCCTACCTATTTATTTTTAGGCTGAAGCTATCAATCCATCTTGTTATATTATCAATAGAGTCTTGATCAGACCTGTTCTTAAGAATACCTCTTATGAGTTGTGGAACCATAGGAAACCTAAGGTTAACTACTTCAGAGTTTTTGGTTGCAAAGTCTTTATTTTTAATACCAAAGATAATCTTGAAAAGTTTGCATCCAAGAGTGATGAAGGAATATTCCTAGGTTACTCTATTTCTAGTAAAGCCTATAGGGTTTTCAATAAGAGAACCAAATGTGTGGAGGAATCTGTTCACATCAAATTTGATGAAACTGATCCACAAGAACCTAATAGATCTCTTGAAAATCTTGAAGATGGTCTCTCTGTTTTGAACCTTAATGATAAAGATAGTGGACCTGTAGTTAAAACTTCCAGTTCTGGAAATTTTCCAGAACTTACTTATGTTGATTCCCATCCTGTTTATGAACCTGAATTCTCTAGACCGGCCTTTTCGAAACCAACTAGGACTCTAATGAACCTTCCTTTAGATGCTAAAGTAGGTAATCTAGATAGAAGAACGCAGACTAGAGCTTCAATAAGAAATAATGTTGAACATCAAGCCTTTCTTTCACATTTAGAACCTAAAAATATCAATGATGCTATCATTGATGAATTTTGGGTAATGGATATGCGAGAAGAACTAAATCAATTTGAAAGAAATACAGTCTGGGAATTAGTAGAGAGACCAAAAGACACATTAACCATAGGCACAAAGTGGGTGTTTAGAAACAATGTTGATGAATTTGGAAACATCATTAGAAACAAAGCTAGACTAGTTGCACAAGGTTATAATCAAGAAGAAGTAATTGACTATGAGGAAACCTTTTCACCTATAGCTAGATTAGAGGCAATTGGGATCTTAATTTCCTTTGCATCACATCTGAATTCTAAGTTATATCAAATGGACTTGAAATTTTCTTTTCTAAATGGTTTTATTTTTTAAGATGTTTTTGTAGAACAACAGCCTGGTTTCTCAAATCCTCACTTTAAAAATCATGTTTTTAAACTTTTTAAATCTTTATATGGTTTAAAACAAGCTCCAAGAGCTTGGTATGAAAGACTTACAAATTTTATTATTTCAAAAGGATTTAAAAAAGGAATTTCTGATCCCACTCTTTTTATAAAAATAATTTCAAAAGATGTTTTAATAGTACAGATATATGTTGATGATATTATTTTTGGATCTTACAAAAATTCTCTATGTACTGAATTTTTAAATGTTATGAAAAATGAGTTTGAAATGAGCTTAATGGGAGACCATAAGTACTTTCTTGTATTTCAAATCTTTCAAACTAAAGATGGTATTATTTTAAATCAAAGTAAATATACTAAGGATTTATTAAAACTTGTTGGTTTGGATAGTATTAAGGTGAGTTATACACCTATGAGTACACCTTGTAAATTAGATATTGATGAAACTGGGAAACCAGTAGATCAAACTAATTATAGAGGTATGATTGGGAGTTTACATTATCTTACTACTAGTCGACCTGATATTATTTTTAGTGTATGTATGTGTGATAGATTTCATGCTAACCCTAAAGAGTCACACTTACTTGCTGTTAAAAGGATTTTCAAATATCTTAAATATGCTGCTAATTTGGGGCTGTTTTACCCAAAAGGACAATCATTTGATTTAATAAGTTATTCATATGCTGACTTTGCTGGATGAATGTTAGATAGAAAGAGCACATCTGGAACATGTCATTTACATGGAATGTCCCTAGTATCATGGTGTAGTAAGAAACAGAACTCGGTTGCATTATCTACTGCTGAAGCAGAGTATATAGCTGCTGGTAGTTGCTGTGCACAGATTCTGTGGATGAAACACACTTTATTAGACTATGGATTTTATTTTAAACATGTTTCAATTAACTGTGATAACACTAGTGTGATCAACATCTCAAAGAACCCTATGTCTCACTCTAGAACCAAACACATTGATGTTAGACACCACTTTCTAAGAGATCATTATCAATGAGGTGATATAACTCTTGAATTTATAGGCACTGAAATCCAATTAGGTGATATTTTCACTAAGCCATTAAGTTCAGAAAGATTAAGTTTCATTAGACACGAATTAGGAATGATAACTTGCTCTTAAAACCATTAGGATAAACCTCACCGTTAGGATAAACCTCACCGTTAGGATAAACCTCACTGTTGGGATAAACATCACTGTTAGGATAAACCTCACCATTAGGATAAACCTCACTATTAGGATAAACCTCACCGTTTGGATAAACCTCACCGTTAAGATAAACCTCACTGTTTAAGGACGCCTCACTGGTACATCTCTCGCGCTATTTTAAAATTTTCATATTAAGGCCAAGACTTCAAAACTTTTTTTAATAATGGATTTATTTTATATGTGAATCCTAAATGATATTAAACCCGACTCTTGACATCACTCAATCACCGTGAACCCGTCTGTTCGAATCCCTCCTACCTAAAACCTCTCAATCCCGCAAAACCCTAAACCTCAGAATCTGAAATGGCCCGTGTGAAGAAACCCTCAATGGATGAAGGGAGTGATGCGCCACAAGCTAAGAAGCAGAAAGTAACCAATGCTGGTTCTAGTGGAAGCAGTAGAGGTGTTGTTCGAAGGAACCCTGTGAATCTGCATTTATCGAAGAGAGAAATTGTAGTGGAAAGGTGTTATGTGAGGAATGGCTGTTGGAAAGTAAGTCCTTGATTCTGAAGATTTTACAAGAGCAGGGATGGCTCAAATTCTTCATGAACAATAATGGACCGTATTATCCAGCACTAGTAAAGGAGTTCTATGAGTTTGTCTGTTCTGAGACTTTAGAAGAGGAGAATATGATGATTTCATTTCTGAATGGTAAATAGTTTTTGTTTTCATCTGTTGAATGGGCTGGGAACCATAGAGTTCCTCATAGAGGTGATTATGGATTTTATTCAAAATCCATACCTACTACTAGTGACTTTTTCGATTATGAGGATGCCTTGTTATAATTGACAGGAAATGGAACTCCTTGAAAGATCATTGCTACAGAAATGGCAGGGGAGGATAAACTACTTTTTAAGTTCATTTAGCATGTGATTAGTCTAAGGAGAGGAGATTTTTCTACCCTCAGATATCTGGATATTTATTTTTTGTATCTATTAAAGCATGGAGTAAAGGTGAATTTGTGTAGATTGCTAATGATTCAGATTGAGGATATGACTAGACCGAATTCTAAGTCCAAAGCACTATTCTTTTCTAAGTTGATTTCTATTCTGTTGAAGGCGAAGGAGGTAGCTGGACCTCAGGATGAAACTGTTGTGGTTAAGGATAATTTTTGCATCACCAGGACTATTTGAAAGTATATGAAAGTTATCTGGAACCCTTGGAAGAAATCATGGGTTAATAATGAAGGTAAAGTCTATGACAAGTACTGTAACAGCCCAAGATTTTATAAAAAAAAATTCTTTTTAATTTTATTAATGTCTTGTGTTGTACGCTACACCAAAAGGAGCTTGCACAACACACATCCTTGACTTGACTTGCATTACACGCAATCACGACCTTCCTCGATAGCGTGTGTAGTACGCAATACCGAGTTTCACTAAACAACGATATGCTATAAAAATATTATTAAAACTAGCCGTTATGAATAGTAATAACCACTTTTTGAAATCCAGTAAATCTTATTTTTCAAAATGAACTTTATTTTTGGATTCGGAGTATCGAATTTAGCCTAAGGTGAAATTTTGGTACTTTTCGGATAACTTTCATATTCTGATGAATAGTGAAAATTACTAAATTATAATTAAAAACAACTTTTTTAATCGAAATAATTAATAGTGATAAATCATTAATTTGAGTGGTTTTGAAGTATATTTAGAATATATTTTTACAATTTAATACAATGTTGGTCATTGGATGTAGTTTCACATTTAAACTAGACATAAACAAGTGTCAATCTTTTGATAGATATTGTTTCTTAAAAACACGCTATTTGTTTTAACAGCGGGATTAAATTATAAAATTAATTAATGAAACTTTTATGTTATGAATTTGGTAAAATAGACTTCATTTTTGAATTCGGAATATGAAATATAGCTTGGGATGAAATTTTGGCATTGTTCTGAAAAACATCAATTTTTGATGAATAGTGAAACTACTAAGTGGTAGGTTAAAAACTGAATTTTGCATAAAACTTAATTTTACCGCTTCTGTGAATGGAATTTCGAAAATCCGAGAGACACGGTTAATATCAAGGACTAAAATGTGGTTCAATGAGAAGAAAATAATTTTTTGGTGAATAGTAACTTTTTACTTTTTTTACCACGGTTAATAGTAAATAAGGTAACTAAGGGTAAATATGATATTAATATTACCCTAACACATGTCCTAATTCTATTGGACAAGTTTAATTCGACCAAAAACAATATTAGGAATAAAATATGACCATTTAGGCCCACTTGGATTAGATTAGGACATTTATTATTAATTTATTTAAAGAAGGGTTAAAATAGTTAAAATCAATGTTTAATAAGTAAATCATTTTTAAAATGGGGTTATACATAAGATAAATTCGACTATAAATATTCATTAGAAATCTAAAAAGATTTCCTACATGATGGTATTTTATTTGTAATTTTTAGACATCAAATAATATAATTTATTTATGACACAAAAATGATGCAGTAATTATCTTATTAATGAAATATTGACATAATTGATAATATAAATACCAAAATAAATGTAATTTAAGACTTTTTATGAATTCCACTAATTTTCTAGGTTACTATGATATATTAGTGTGGATTTAATCAACTTGGTTCTAACATATAATTCTTTTATGACTTTCACAAAAATCATATATCAAATAGTGTCAAAATTGACACAAAATAGTTTTTAAATCAAATATTATATTATTAATTGTTATTTTATTCCTAAAAATCTAAGGTTCGGCCAAATGACTTAGATAAGGATATATGTATTAATAATATACAATTTGGGGTTCGTTTGGCATGTTATAGTAAGTTTATTAACCATATAGTGAAAGAAAACAAAAAGACACGGTAAAAGTTAAATTATTTAACTTAGAGTTAAATCTAATTGATAAGGTTAAAATAATACCCTAAACTTGTCTAAATCCTATTGGTTGATAGGATTTCGACCCATCCCCACTTTATATTAGAAATAAGACCCTTTGGAACCATTATAAACCGATTTTGACTTTAATATAAAATAATATTTTGAGATATTCCTAAGGTGCCCCTCTCCTCCCTTATAAAAGGACACCTCATCCCCCTTCCTCCTCACACCAATTTGAGCACTCAAGCTCGGCCAAACCCTGCCAAAATCTCTTCTACACTTCCCTAGAAACATCCTAGAGGTTCTGGTCTTACTCAAAGACCAATTTTAGTTCCCTAAGAGGAGGTCTCCAAAAGGCGCTTCAAAGAAGAGGTAATTACCGTTACCAATTCTGTCATCTTTATTTCTTCTTCCACTTATTCTTCTTAGGTTGTTTAATTATGAAGTAATAACATCAGTATCACTCATATACTGATATGTTATTATAAGTATGAAACAACCCTATTTCACCATCTATCCATCCTACGGAAAAAGAAATCACCGCGCGTGCGTACGTACGGAATACCGTCTCCACGCCGTGGTGTAATCTATTTTCCACCACCACCTTACATGGATGGGTATAATGGTGTAAAGAATAACTATACATAGTTATTAAAACATCATATTGATTCTGATATATTGTATAATACACTCCAATTCAATTCAATATTTATAGAAATGATATCATCGCTCGTGCGTACGTACGGAATACCGTCTCCACGACGCGATGAGATTCATTCTCCATGTTAACCATTTAAGAATGATTATAATGTATATATAAGAAATAATAATGAAATATATGACATTATAAAGCTACTGGATTTATGTATATATATACATATGTATGTCATCTACTTACTTCCATTTCAAGACAATAAGGAAAGGAAAACAGCGTTCATGCGTACGTACGGACTACCGTCTCCATGAACGGTGTTTTTCATTTTATTTATCTACCTATTATATATATATATACTGAATATATATAAATCATATTTTATATTCTGGAAGTAAGTAAATCATGATATAAGTAATAATGATGTCAAGAACAACAAGTCAAAACACCTACGATAAATGAAACGATTTTACCCAAAACGCTTCTTTAACATGGAATTTACAAAAGAACGGGTAATATAATGTCATAAGTAAACCATATATGATATCATAACAATGAATATGATTCTGTAATAAGTCAATAACATGATTTAAATCATTATACAGGAGGTTCGGACACTTACAAAGCAAGTCGGACCTAAGGTAAGGGAAATATCACAATCTCATTTTTATCCGAGATTGTTTATTCGTAAGTATTTACTGGGGTGTATTTTATCATCCACATCCATGTTCCCTCAATATGAAATATTGTTTCCATCCACTTGCAATAGTTTAAATCCAATTTTACCCTTAGGTGAGTTTTTAGTAAAGAATATGAAAGGAATCTTTTGTCGTTTTTCCGTACGAGGTACTTTTTGACTTTTCCGACAAAAGTACGAAGAATGTTTTTTTTAACTTATACGGCATGAATGTATTTTTAAAACATTGTTTCCAAGAAGCTTCCTTTACAAGTTTTCAAGTTTATTTTTAATCAACTTCTTTTATTTTAAAGTTGTATGACATGTTATGAAAGGAAAAATGTTTTTGAAGAAGAAAGGATATTTTCCTCAAGAATGGAGTTCAAGTGATTTTCAAAATTATTTTCCATCTAAGATAATAAAGGGTTCTGTTTTTATCCCTATTATTAAATTGATTTGATCATGTTGTGATGGAATTATTTTTATGAATTCCTTTATCTTATATGAATTGATTTATGATGTCATGATGTTTCAAGAATCCCATTTTTGTTACATGTGTTATACGATGATGTATGATTTATGATTATGTGGCACACATAAGAAAGGATTCATTATAAGATGGGTGGGACCTATATCTCCCTCCAATTCATTGGGTAAAGATTTTATATCTCATGAGATAGACATGGCTGGAACGGAAGGTTATTTCGGTTCAGTGATACAGGACTGAAACGAGGAGTGAACTCGGTTCAGAAAGGGACTTTGTCCACTAAGATAGTCTTGGCAATGAGTCTTGACTAACAAGAAATGATTCTCTATGATTATGTGTGTATGCCACAATGAGTAATGTTTTAAGTTATGATTTCATTTCACTACTATTATTTATCCCATGTTATGAAATTATGCTCTCTTTTGCAGGTTAAGATTTCCAAAAATGTTATGTTCTTATGAAAATTATGTGATTGATATTTCTTTTGTTTACCCTTACTGAGCATTTGAGCTCACCCTTTTATGTTTACTTTTCCCCAGGATATAAAGAAAGGTTTTAGGTAGAAAAAAAAAGAAGATCTTTATGGGAGATATTGAAGATCTTTCACCACGATTAGAAGATTATACTCTGAGTTTCCAAAGACACTAAACTATTACGGTCCTTGTGTGTGTGTTTTTGTTATGTACTAAGTATTCCGCAAATGTAATGTAATGTCCATGTACGATAAGCTTCGGGTCTCTACAGTTGGTATCAGAGGCAAAGGAGGTAGGAATGTATCCGATCCTTGGGAACTCTCACATGTGAGCGTTGGACGAAGCATGGCTCTCCGCCCAAGGGCTTCATGTGGAAATGGCTGCCACTAGGGATGGTGGTGTGTCCCGCCCAGGGGGTGTAGCCGCCCATGGAGTGCCCTGATAGGTATCAACTATAGTCCACTGGAAGTAATTCCAGACCGCTACAGTTGGTATCAGAGGAAAGGTTTAGTCAACCTTTGGAAACTAGGATGCGAAAACGTTAGTGAGATCCCTAGAGATATTTCTAAGGTATGTCTAGGGATGTCCCTAGGGATAAGTATACGTATAGGTTATAGTAATAGAATTACGCTAACGATCATAGAATTAAACCTAAGATATTGAAGGTACTCCCCCTTTATTATGTTGTTTTCCCTAGCATGATTTTTGCCTCTCACACTATTCTTTTTGGGTTTTAGACGATGGCTGGAACCCGAAGGAACCGTGTTGATCAATGCAATGGACAATGCAATGATTGCCCTCCTGAACAAACAAATGTTATGGGAGATGGAGTGCAAAATCTTATTGCTATACTTACACAAGCTATGAATCATTCTGGACTTCCAAATGAGCAGAGAAGGGAACAATATTCTATTGAGTCCTTCATGAGGCAACGTCCACCTTCTTTCAGTGGGTCTTCTGATCCACTTGTGGCTGAACAATGGATCAGTACTACTGAAAAGATATTTTCAGTTCTTCAATGTTCTGAACATGATAAAGTCATCTTAGCAGTATATCGTTTGGAAGGTGAAGCTGATCAATGGTGGAATCTTATCAAGAATACGAGGCCAAGAGATGAAATTGAGTCCATGGAATGGGACGAGTTCAAGAACTTGTTTTTCAGTAAGTACTTCCCTCGTATTCTTCGAACAAAGATGGAGAAAGAATTTCTTGAACTGAAGCAAAGGGACGATGAATCTGTTGGTACCTATGAAGCAAATTTTACAAGACTTGCAAGGTATGCTTCTGGAATTATCATCCAACCTGAAAGTAAAGTTGATCGATTTTTCTGTGGCTTAAAACCAAGTCTTCGAAGGGCATTAGCTATAAGAGACTTCAGTAGCTATGAAGAAATTGTGCGTTGTGCTATCAAGGTAGAAATGGAAGTTGGTGTTACATATCCATCTCATGGTTTTGACAAGAAACGAAAGATGGAGTTCAAGGAGAAATCTCAGAATAATGGTGAAAAGAAGATGAATGTTTCCTTATGCACAAAGTGTGGAAAGAATCATGGTGGAGATTGTCTAAAAGGGACTGGAAAATGTTTTAAGTGTGGAAAAGAAGGTCATCGAGCAGCTGAGTGTCGAAGTAATAGAAAAAGGGTTTCTAATGATGAGAATAAAGTAAACACTGCAGAGAACGCACCGCCAACACTTCAATGCTTCAAGTGCAAGGAAATGGGGCATTATGATAATAATTGCCCTAATCCAAGGGTTAGTGATGATCAACATGAGCAACCACTGAAGGCAAAGGACAAAGGGAAATCACATGCGATCACTATTGGCAATGTTGAATATGACAACGATGTGGTGGAATGATTAAGTGTTTATGTAATGGGATTCCAAAATAATGTTGTATCATTGAGTATTGCAATATTTATTGATGTGGTATTCAAAGTGATTGAGATATTTTTTGGAAATAAGATGATATGCGCATAATGAAATGTTTAATAGTATTCATGAGCTCATGATTGATATAAGGACTAAGTGATATCATGGTTTGAGTATATAGAATTTTGAGGATTTTGGTATGTGGAAAGTGTTAACTTTTAACTGCACTCATGTTTTCACTAAGGTATTCAAGAGAATACACGATTAAGGACTTTGAATGTTTGGAATGTGACCAACAAGACATATCTTATGATATGTGGGGATCAACGACAGTATTAAATCTCTGGTAATCGTTGTCACTATATTATGAGAGTGGACTGCAGTATTATAAGCCTAAAGATTAGACTGGATTATGTTGGACATAAGTTAGTATTGTTTAAGGATAGAAGATTTTCGATATTATTGATGGGATGTTATAGTAACGTAGTTTTAGAAAAAGGGACAACCTGCAGGACGGGCGACAACCCATCGCTTCGGACAAGGCTGTAGGAATCGAACCCACAACCAAAGTGCGACTGGCCTTTATCGCCTACCACTGGCCTACAGGAAGTCCATGTTTAGTAGAAACTAGTTTTATTATATTAAGCAGTATGATATATGAAGTGTAAGTCCATTTTAGGAACTATATATGATTAATCTCACTATAGAATGACTTATGTATATTTAATAACTTTTGCTTACCTTTTGTTTGAGACAGATGGAATGACCCGTCATTCTATCACATGATCTGCTAACACTTCACGAATAACAAATTCAACTTCATTTATTTAAGAGATGAAGTGGAAATTGTTCAAGGCACGAACAACAGTGATATTGTATCAAAATAAAGTAAGTATTTATTCTAATTCAAATTTTCAACTTTAGGGAAATGATCTTGAAAACCAAAAATGTTGTCCTAGTGATCTTATACCTGATGAATCAGATGGTACCTTAGATCGTCACAAATTTATGGATTTGTGATTACTGGATTTTCCATAGCCATGTTCTCTACCACTCTCCATCAGAACATGATGGTTAGATTTCTCTTCCATATCCATATCTTCACCTATGTGGAAACCCAGTGATTAGTTTATTTGGGTAATCGTTACATTTCATACTTTAGTTTTTAAAGCCAAGTTTTGGTATTCCCTTTTACGATGTGGGTTTCTATTAAAGAAACTTTCAAATAGTAAACCATTTATAACCCCGACGAATTTCGAGGGCGAAATTCATTTTAAGGGGGGTAGAATGTAATAGCCCATGATTTTATAAAAAAATATTCTTTTTAATTTTATTAATGTCTTGTGTTGTACGCTACACCAAAAGGAGCTTGCACAACACACATCCTTGACTTGACTTGCATTACACGCAATAGCGACCTTCCTCGATAGCGTGTGTAGTACGCAATACCGAGTTTCACTAAACAACGATATGCTATAAAAATATTATTAAAACTAGCCGTTATGAATAGTAATAACCACTTTTTGAAATCCAGTAAATCTTATTTTTCAAAATGAACTTTATTTTTGGATTCGGAGTATCGAATTTAGCTTAAGGTGAAATTTTGGTACTTTTCGGATAACTTTCATATTCTGATGAATAGTGAAAATTACTAAATTATAATTAAAAACAACTTTTTTAATCGAAATAATTAATAGTGATAAATCATTAATTTGAGTGGTTTTAAAGTATATTTAGAATATATTTTTACAATTTAATACAATGTTGGTCATTGGATGTAGTTTCACATTTAAACTAGACATAAACAAGTGTCAATCTTTTGATAGATATTGTTTCTTAAAAACACGCTATTTGTTTTAACAGCGGGATTTAATTATAAAATTAATTAATGCAACTTTTATGTTATGAATTTGGTAAAATAGACTTCATTTTTGAATTCGGAATATGAAATATAGCTTGGGATGAAATTTTGGCATTGTTCTGAAAAACATCAATTTTTGATGAATAGTGAAACTACTAAGTGGTAGGTTAAAAACTGAATTTTGCATAAAACTTAATTTTACCGCTTCTGTGAATGGAATTTCGAAAATCCGAGAGACACGGTTAATATCAAGGACTAAAATGTGGTTCAATGAGAAGAAAATAATTTTTTGGTGAATAGTAACTTTTTACTTTTTTTACCACGGTTAATAGTAAATAAGGTAACTAAGGGTAAATATGATATTAATATTACCCTAACACATGTCCTAATTCTATTGGACAAGTGTAATTCGACCAAAAACAAACTTAGGAATAAAATATGACCATTTAGGCCCACTTGGATTAGATTAGGACATTTATTATTAATTTATTTAAAGAAGGGTTAAAATAGTTAAAATCAATGTTTAATAAGTAAATCATTTTTAATATGGGGTTATACATAAGATAAATTCAACTATAAATATTCATTAGAAAGCTAAAACGATTTCCTACATGATGGTATTTTATTTGTAATTTTTAGACATCAAATAATATAATTTATTTATGACACAAAAATGATGCAGTAATTATCTTATTAATGAAATATTGACATAATTGATAATATAAATACCAAAATAAATGTAATTTAAGACTTTTTATGAATTCCACTAATTTTCTAGGTTACTATGATATATTAGTGTTGATTTAATCAACTTGGTTCTAACATATAATTCTGTTATGACTTTCACAAAAATCATATATCAAATAGTGTCAAAATTGACACAAAATAGTTTTTAAATCAAATATTATATTATTAATTGTTATTTTATTCCTAAAAATCTAAGGTTCGGCCAAATGACTTAGATAAGGATATATGTATTAATAATATACAATTTGGGGTTCTTTTGGCATGTTATAGTAAGTTTATTAACCATATAGTGAAAGAAAACAAAAAGACACGGTAAAAGTTAAATTATTTAACTTAGAGTTAAATCTAATTGATAAGGTTACAATAATACCCTAAACTTGTCTAAATCCTATTGGTTGATAGGATTTCGACCCATCCCCACTTTATCTTCGAAATAAGACCCTTTGGAACCATTATAAACCGATTTTGACTTTAATATAAAATAATATTTTGAGATATTCCTAAGGTGCCCCTCTCCTCCCTTATAAAAGGACACCTCCTCCCCCTTCCTCCTCACACCAATTTGAGCACTCAAGCTCGGCCAAACCCTGCCAAAATCTCTTCTCCACTTCCCTAGAAACATCCTAGAGGTTCTGGTCTTACTCAAAGACCAATCTTAGTTCCCTAAGAGGAGGTCTCCAAAAGGCGCTTCAAAGAAGAGGTAATTACCGTTACCAATTCTTTCATCTTTATTTCTTCTTCCACTTCTTCTTCTTAGGTTGTTTCATTATGAAGTAATAACATCAGTATCACTCATATACTGATATGTTATTATAAGTATGAAACAACCCTATTTCACCATCTATCCATCCTACGGAAAAAGAAATCACCGCGCGTGCGTACGTACGGAATACCGTCTCCACGCCGTGGTGTAATCTATTTTCCACCACCACCTTACATGGATGGGTATAATGGTGTAAAGAATAACTATACATAGTTATTAAAATATCATATTTATTCTGATATATTGTATAATACACTCCAATTCAATTCAATATTTATAGAAATGATATCATCGCTCGTGCGTACGTACGGAATACCGTCTCCACGACGCGATGAGATTCATTCTCCATGTTAACCATTTAAGAATGATTATAATGTATATATAAGAAATAATAATGAAATATATGACATTATAAAGCTACTGGATTTATGTATATATATACATATGTATGTCATCTACTTACTTCCATTTCAAGACAATAAGGAAAGGAAAACAGCGTTCATGCGTACGTACGGACTACCGTCTCCATGAACGGTGTTTTTCATTTTATTTATCTACCTATTATATATATATATATATACTGAATATATATAAATCATATTTTATATTCTGGAAGTAAGTAAATCATGATATAAGTAATAATGATGTCAAGAACAACAAGTCAAAACACCTACGATAAATGAAACGATTTTACCCAAAACGCTTCTTTAACATGGAATTTACAAAAGAACGGGTAATATAATGTCATAAGTAAACCATATATGGTATCATAACAATGAATATGATTCTGTAATAAGTCAATAACATGATTTAAATCATTATACAGGAGGTTCGGACACTTACAAAGCAAGTCGGACCTAAGGTAAGGGAAATATCACAATCTCATTTTTATCCGAGATTGTTTATTCGTAAGTATTTACTGGGGTGTATTTTATCATCCACATCCATGTTCCCTCAATATGAAATATTGTTTCCATCCACTTGCAATAGTTTAAATCCAATTTTACCCTTAGGTGAGTTTTTAGTAAAGAATATGAAAGGAATCTTTTTTCGTTTTTCCGTACGAGGTACTTTTTGACTTTTCCGACAAAAGTACGAAGAATGTTTTTTTTAACTTATACGGCATGAATGGATTTTTAAAACATTGTTTCCAAGAAGCTTCCTTTACAAGTTTTCAAGTTTATTTTTAATCAACTTCTTTTATTTTAAAGTTGTATGACATGTTATGAAAGGAAAAATGTTTTTGAAGAAGAAAGGATATTTTCCTCAAGAATGGAGTTCAAGTGATTTTCAAAATTATTTTCCATCTAAGATAATAAAGGGTTCTGTTTTTATCCCTATTATTAAATTGATTTGATCATGTTGTGATGGAATTATTTTTATGAATTCCTTTATGTTATATGAATTGATTTATGATGTCATGATGTTTCAAGAATCCCATTTTTGTTACATGTGTTATACGATGATGTATGATTTATGATTATGTGGCACACATAAGAAAGGATTCATTATAAGATGGGTGGGACCTATATATCCCTCCAATGCATTGGGTAAAGATTTTATATCTCATGAGATAGACATGGCTGGAACGGAAGGTTATTTCGGTTCAGTGATACAGGACTAAAACGAGGAGTGAACTCGGTTCAGAAAGGGACTTTGTCCACTAAGATAGTCTTGGAAATGAGTCTTGACTAACAAGAAATGATTCTCTGTGATTATGTGTGTATACCACAATGAGTAATGTTTTAAGTTATGATTTCATTTCACTACTATGATTTATCCCATGTTATGAAATTATGCTCTCTTTTGCAGGTTAAGATTTCCAAAAATGTTATGTTCTTATGAAAATTATGTGATTGATATTTCTTTTGTTTACCCTTACTGAGCATTTGAGCTCACCCTTTTATGTTTACTTTTCCCCAGGATATAAAGAAAGGTTTTAGGTAGAAAAAAAAAGAAGATCTTTATGGGAGATATTGAATATCTTTCACCACGATTAGAAGATTATACTCCGAGTTTCCAAAGACACTAAACTATTACGGTCCTTGTGTGTGTGTTTTTGTTATGTACTAAGTATTCCGCAAATGTAATGTAATGTCCATGTACGATAAGCTTCGGGTCTCTACAAGTACACTCATGTGGACCTTCCTTCTAGACCAAAGGATGTTAGGGACCTTGGTCTTAGACCAGATGAGCCAGAACCGGTCTACAGTGATAATGAGGCTGAAACTGAGGAGGAAAATATGTCAGTCGAGGAAGGAGGAGATCCAGATTTACCTCCTAGTCTTGTGCATCAAAAAATTTCCTACGGAGCGGCTAACCCTCCAAAAGAACTACCAATGAGAGAAACTATTATGAAGGATAGTGATACTGAGTCTATTGAAGAAGAAGAAGAAGAAGAAGCATATCAGAATGTTGTCAAGGACACCACTGAAGAGGATGAGGCAACTGAATCCGATCATTTTGTTCATGGAGAAAAGGAGGCTGATACTGAAATAGGTAATGAGGAAAATGAAGAAGAAGATCTCAATTTGAGCCCTCTGATTGATAATACAGACAAGAATGTGCCTGTTCAGGAAGTAGAAGTGGCATATACTTCCATTGATGAGAGATTCTTTGATGACTTAGAAAAGGATAGGACTAACCCTAATGTTAAACTATCAGAGAAAATGGTTGTTGCATCTGCTGAAGTTTCAGAGGAGGTTGTAGAGTTACCTCGAGCAGAACAGTTGGAGGAGATTCCTCAGGAGAATGCTCTAAGTGAGGGGGAGCATCTTGGATCAGTTTCTGTGTTGTATAACATCGAAGTTTGGTCATCAGATCTAGGATATATGGTACATGGACTCAATTATGGAGATTCTGATGAGGAAGGCCAGCCCCAAAGGGATTCAGTTATCCTACATGTTGTGGCTGAAAATTTTTCAACCAAGGAGGACCATGAGTCATTAAAGGCTGAAATGAAAGAATCACTGAGAGAATCAGTGACAGATTTGAAGAAAATTTTGGTTGATGAAATGAGGAGTGTGGAGAAATCCTTGGAGCTATCTCTGGGATGTGTTGTGTCTAGTCCAGTAAAGGAAATAATGGATGATGTTAAAGTATTCCATACTCAAATTGAGAGTTGGACAGGAGCTGTGGTTTCTCTATGACAATTGATTGCTTCATTGACTGCCATGAACAGTTCTCAAACCCAAGTGAATACTGATATGAGATATATCAAAGAAGTAGTCATGCAGTTTGTGGAAGTATTTGAGGCTTTTAAGACATCAGTCAAAGAAAATTTGAGCAGTCAATATGCACTTGTTTAGATGGTGGTTAGTAATTTGACACAGTCTTTCAAAGAGACAATATATTTCTCGGTAAAACCCCTTCCCTCATCCAGATCCACTGTGAACATTGACCAGATCAGAACTATGATCCAGGAAGAGTTGGCTAAGGCCAGTACCAGTGGAACCTCGGATACTCAGATCCTTGCTACCACTAGGGAAGTTAGCAGTTTTTTTCTTGATCGCCTATGGGAAGCTACTGCTTCTCAAGAGGCAATTAAGAATAAGGTGGATGCTTACTTTGAGAAGGTCTATACCAAGAATCAAATAACCAACCATTTCAAGCTCTTGATAGAGAATATTATGTTGCCTCTAGTGACTCAAGATTTCAGAAAACAGGTTAGTAAGCTCAGGGAGCTTACTCCTACCTTGGAAAAATTCATTGAAAATCGAGATGATTTTGAGTCAGAAATGGAGAGAGGAGGTATTATTATTATGGATTTCAGGAACCTGTTGCTACCATTCTTGCATGTGGATTCCAGACCTATGATTGTACCTCCTGCTCTTCCTGCCTCTTCCTTTGGGAGTACACCTCAGTTGACTCCAGTTCAGGCTATTCAAAGCTTGAAACCTATGATCCCATAGAGCAGAACAGATTTCAGCCCTGGTTCCGTTTCAGTGGCTGACCCTCCAGTTGTTCGTTCAGCTATTCCGAAGCCATCTACTCAATCTGAACCTGTACCCTCTTCTGATCCAATGGTAAAGACTCATGTTCAAGAGGAATATTGAGTGGTTCTGGATGTTTTTTTGATAGTATTCACATGTATTTTTGTAGTACTGACTTATATCAGTTTTTACCTTTTGTGATTTAATGTAAATTTACTCTTACATTCTCCACTTTAATATGTTTCTTTGTAATCTTTTTTCTTTTAGACTCTACATTTCTCTAATTCTACCCTTCTTTTTGTTAATAACAAAGGGGGAGAAAAATGAGAACATTGTTCTAAAGTTTTTTTGGGGAAATTCTTCCTCTGACACTATTTTCTTTTTCTTAATACTTTGGCATAAGTTGTGATTATCAAAAAGGGGGAGATTGTTAAACCCTCTGGAGAATTAGTTAAACTCATATTTTGATAATCCCAATTATGCTCAATTATAGTTTGATAATCTCTATATTGATTAATGATTAATTTCTTATTTCATTATTTCTGTATACCATGCACATATTCATATAAAATAATATTTACATTATCTTCAGAGAATTTGGTTAATGGATGGATATATATTCTAACTTAACCCATTCTGCCAATAAAATGCTTAAACAGACAAGTGGTCACCATTACAAAATAAAGATAATGATACATCAAGTCCACCAGTACAACAAGTATACCGTTACATGAAGGTCACCAATACAGAAAAGTCATCGTTATTCAAGCCAACCGATACAGACAAGTCACCGTTGTTCAAGCATACCGATACAGACAAGTCACCGTTATTCAAGCTTACCGATATAGGCAAGTCACCATTATTAAAGCCTAACGATACAGAAAAGTCAACGTTATTCAAGACTACCGATACAGACAAGTCATCGTTATTGAAGCCTACTGATACAGACAAGTCACCGTTATGCGAGCCTACCGTTACAGACATGTTACCAAAGGAAGTATACCGATACACCAAGGAAGCTACCTATACATGAAGGCTACCATTACACGAAATGTCACCGGTACATTAAGTCTACCTCTTCCGATCAAGTCTATCGACAGACATGAAGTCTACCGATAGAAAGGCTACTGTTACACAAGGAGTTACCGATACAAGAGGATTCTGATACAAAGACCTACCATGACACAAGGCCACCGATATCCAAAGCTACCATTCCAGAGAATCTGACGCTGCCTTAATTTCATTATCTTTGTTTAATCTAACCAAAATTCATATTTGTTATATTTTAATGCTCTTTCAGTTATTTAATGAAGGTTGTTGGATGTCAGGGAACCTTACCTTGTACCTGCAAAAATAAATCATTACTTTGGCCGGAGCTCGTGCCATAAATATAAGAAGTCCCTGTTTCTACAAGAAACAGAAGATACATACAGAAGTGATCTACAAGTGACATACACAAGAAGAGCTCATACAGATATACATGAATGACCAAGAAGAAACAGAAGCTCATACACACTCACGCTTACTCAAGAAGAGATCTTTACATTCACGAGGATCTTGAAGAACTTCATCGACTACATTTTCACTATATTTGAACCTGGATGTCAAGTAGGCGACACTCAGTTTTCCAGACAAAATCGAGAAGAGGACTCATAACCATTTCTGATCAATCCGAAGGAGTCCAAAGCTACACTCCAATCACTAGAGCCATTCTAAACTCTATATCATGCTCAGTGATTTATTATTTACATTACGAGCATTGTGTTTCATCAGTTTTAATTTACGAATACACTGTCTCTTGAACCTTAACTGGAGGATATGTAAATCCTAATTCAAACTCCTTACATCTTCTATTTCCTATTGTGGATAGTGGTAGAGGTCATGTGTGACCTAGACAGCTGTATTTTCTATTGTTTTTGTTTCCCACGTAGAACTGTGGTAGAGGTCTTTAACCTGGAAAGTTGTAAACTATTGTGAACCGCGATCCAAGGTGTGGATCAAATTTATATAAATTTTAGAGGACTAAGTCTTGGCTTGAGACTGAACCTCTTGGTTATATCTACTGTTCTTTGTTTAGTTTTATCTAAAACCTTTTTATTCCGCTGCTAAGTTCTTTAAAATTTAAACTCTTTTCAAAGTTACTATGATAATTTAATTAGCAAGTGTTTGCATTATTTTTAAATCATTAGGTTAGTTTCAAAATCTAATCTTATCTTTTGATTAGATTAAATGGGAATTAATCAATCCCTTGAGAACCTAACTGAAAGTTTTCTTTAGTTCAAATTCACTACAATTCAATTAGTATGTTAAATTGGGAGATTTTAGGAAAGGATTTTAAACAAAAATTTTAATTGGAACTCAATTCACCCCCTCTATTAAGTGTCCAATCTGACCAACAATAAGATACTAGAGTTATTATCTTACAATAGAAACCACAAAGAAATAGGAAGTGGAAGAAGAAAATAAATTGAAAGAGGTGATGAAATATTTACTTCTTCTTCGAGTTCTACTTTTTGATTTGATCAAAAGGGCTCCTTATTTTGGCTTTATGACTAATGGAGGGTCTCTAGGATGAATGGAGGATAGTTGAGAGGATATTTGGGCTGGTTTTGGATGAGCCAAATGGCTTTGAAGGTGTGAATTTGAGATAAGGGAAATTTCCCTTTTATAAGAGAGGTGAGGGTTACTTTAGGAAAAGCTTGAAATATTATTTTATAATAAAATCTTTTTCAGTTTCTAATGGCTCAAAAATGTACTATTTATAAGATAAGTTAGGTATGGGTCGAAAATACCTGATCCAATAGGTTTTATATATGTTTAGGTCATCATATTGACCTTATCTTTTAGATTTGTCTCTTAGTTAAATAGTTTGAAATTTACCAAGTCTCTTTGTATTTTTATATTATGTGGTTAATAAACTTACTATAAACATTCAAGAAAACCTCAAGTGGTTCATTAATGACATATATAATATTATTTAATACCATTTTCCAACAATTATATTTTTATGAATAGAATATCAATTAATAATATAATATTTGCTTCAAAAACTCTTGTATGTCAATTTTGACACTATTTGGTATTTTGTTTTTGTTAAATTCATTACAGCATTATTTCTTCGGAAAAAATTCATTTAATCATCCCTAAAATATAATATTGACCTAGAAAATTATATTAATTCACTAAAAGTCTCAAATTATATTTATTTGGTTATTTATAATATCAATTATTTTAATCTTTCATTAATAAGGTAATAACTGCATCATCATTTTGTCATAAATAAATTTAATTAATTAATTTCTAAAAATTATAAATAAAAACCTATTATGTAGGAAATCCTTTTAAATTTCTAATGAATATTTATAGTCGAATTTATATTATGTATAACCCTATATTAAAAATGGTTTAGTTATTAAACTTTGATTTTAACTCTTTTTACTCTTCTTTAAATATAATAATAATAAATATCATAATCTAATCCAAGTGAACCAAAGGGGATCATATTTTATTTCTAAGGTTTTTTTTGGTCAAATTAAACTTATCTAGTAGAATTAGGACATGTGTTAGGGTAATTATGATATCATTTTTATAGTTAATTACCCTATTTAATTTTAACCATGGTAAATAAAAGTAAAAAGATACTATTCAAAAAAAATTATTTTCATCATATTGAACCAAGTTTTAATTTATGATATTAACTGTGTATCTCAGATTTTTGAAATTCAATTCACAAAATCAGTAAAATTAAGTTTTATACAAATTTGCAAATGCTCCAAGGTGGGGGGTAAAAGTCAGTTAATAGTTCGATAAAATTTTATATATCTAAACTTTTAATAAAATGACTCCAAATAATTACGTTGAACATATATATGTATTATGTGTCTATTTTTAAATAAATTAATTAAATTAAAATACATAATTATTTAAATAAAAATTCTGTTTTAACAAATAATGAATTGTTTTTCACTATTCAACACAAATTTAAAGTTTTCTAAAAAATACCAAAAATTCACCCTAAGATAATTTCGATATTCTGAAACAAAAAATGAAGTCCATTTTTAAAGATAAAATTTATAAAATCTCAAAAAGTGGGTATTACTATTCATAATGGCTAGTTTGATTGGTCGCGTTGTGTTAGAACCTCGAAGTTGCATACAATAAAATCTATTGCATTACTCAAACAGAAACGTACCATGGAATCTTGGGGTGTTACATTATTCCCTCCAAATAATTCCATCTTTGAAATTTATATAAAACTATAGCGCAAAAATGTTTGGGTGGTTCTTCATCATAAGTTCCTTTAGCTCCCACATTGAATCTTCCATCTTATGGTTTCTCCATAGAACATTTACCAGACAAGTCATCCGGTTTCTTAACATTATTCTCTTGTATTAATAATTTTGACAGGATCTTCACAATAAGATAAATCATGTTCCAATTCAATTTCCTCATAGGTAAGTACATGCATTTGGTCAGGAATGTTTTTTCTCAACAGTGATACGTGTGACACATCATGAACTTTAGAGAGACTTGGTGGCATTTACAAACTATAAGCTACAACTCCAATTCATTCTAGAATTTCGAAAGGTCCAATGTACCTGGGACTCAATTTACCCTTCTTACCGAAATGTACAACACCCTTCCATGGAGATACCTTCAAGAAAACATGGTCTCCTACTTGAAATTCCAAATCCTTCCTTCGGTTATCGGCATAGCTCTTTTTCATACTTTGGGCTTCTTTGATGTGAGTTCAGATAACCTTCACCTTTTCTATTGTTTCCTCAACATTTTTTGGGCTGACAAGTTTTCTTTCACTAACATCATCCCTAAAAGTTGTTGTGAAACATCTATTTCCATATAACGCTTCATATGGTGCCATCTAAATACTTTAATAGAAGTTGTTGTTATAGGAACATTCTACCAAAGGTAAATATTGATCCCACGTACCATGAAAGTCAAGTGAGCAGGATATCAACATTATTTCTATGGTTTGAATAGTCCATTCTAATTGTCCATCGATTTGAGGGTGGTAGGCAGTGCTCAAATGAAGTTTAGTATCTACGGATTTCTGAATACCTTTATAAAATCATGATGTAAAATGGGGATCATGATAAAAAACAATAAATTGCAGTACTCCATGAAGTCTTACAACTTCATTAATATACAGTATTGATAAACATTCATGTGGTAAATCTTCTCTTATAGAATGAAACTGTGCTGACTTGGTAGGATGATCAACAATGACCCATATTGAATCATTCCTTCTGGGAGACTTTGGTAGCCCCATGACAAAGTACATCGTAAAATCATCCCATTTCCACTCAGGTATGGGAAGAGGTTACATGACTCCTCCAGGTCGTTTCCTTCTAGCTTTTACTTGTTGAAAAACCATACATATTGACACAAAATCAGAAATCTCCCTCTTCATGTTGTCCCACCAAAAATGTTCCATCAAATATCTATACATCTTCATGCTACCAGGGTGTATAGAGAAATTGGAGGTATGAGAATCATCAAATAATTTTTTTAGATCCGATATATCGGGAACACAAAGTCTCTTCCCAAATTTCAAAATCCCATCTTTATATATGAAGTCACTCAATCTCCCATCATTCCCAGCTTTAATCTTCTTTTGAAACTCCTCATCATCATTCTGAGAACTCTTTACCCTTTATAGTAAAGATGGTTTGGAAACCATTTGAAAAATTATTGATGTTTCAACTTCCATGATTTTTCCCATATCCATTTTCACTAGATCCATGAAAATAGGATCCCTTTCAACTATCATCTTGTTCAAAACTCCATGATCCTTTCTGCACTAAGCATCTGCCACTTTATTTTCCTTCCCTGGCTGGTAGTGTATTGAGATATCATAATCCTTGAGTAGTTCAAGCCATCTCCATTTCCTCATGTTGAGTTCTTTCTATGAGAAAATATACTTCAAACACTTTTTATCAGTATATATCTCTCATTTTCACCATAAATATAATGTCTCCATATATTAAAAGAAAATATTACAACTTCTAACTCAAGATCATGAGTAGGATATTTTTGTTCATGAATTTTTAGATCCCATGATTCATAGGAAATAACCCCATCATTTTTCATAAGGACACAACCAAGTCCTTTATTTGATGCATCGCTATAAATAACAAAACCTTCGTTCCCTAATGGTAGAGTCAAGATAGGCGCATTGACTAATATTTTCTTCAGTTATTCAAAAACATTATTAACACTATTTTGTCCAAACAAATTTAACCCCTTTACATGTGAGCTTGGTTAATGGGTTAGCCAATTGGGAAAAATTATGGACAAAGCACCAATAATAACCAGGTAAACCAATAAAACTGTGTACCTCAGTTATACTCATCGGTGCTAGCCATTCTCGGATTGCCTTGGTCTTTCAAGGATCAATAGATATTTCATCCTTAGAGATAATATGGCCAATAAAAGAAATATATTAAAGCCAAAATTCAAACTTGATAAACATTCCATATAATTTTTTTCTTCTAAGAGACTTTATAATATTTCACAAGTTATTTTCATGATCTTCGTAACTTTTTGAGTATACAAAGATATCATTAATAAATACCACTACAAAGTAATCAAGGTATTCCTTGAAAACTCTGTTCATTAGATCCATGAAAACATAGGGTGCATTATTCATCCCAAAAGGCATTAGTGTAAACTTGTAATGCATGTACCTAGTTTGAAATGTTGTGTTCGGAATGTCTTCCTACTTCACACAGAATTGATGATATCCAGATCGAAGTTCAATATTAGAAAAATATTATGCTCCATGAAGTTGGTTGAATAAATTATCAATGCGAGGTAGGGGATACATGTTCTTTATTGTTATAGAATTGATCTCCCTGTAGTTAATGCACAACTTCATAGATCCATCTTTCTTCTTAAGAAAAAGGACATGGGCTCCCCATAGAGAAACACTAGGGTGAATAAATCCCTTATTTCTCAATTCCTATAGTTGTTTCATCAGTTCCACTAATTCCACAATTTCCATTATATAATGCGTATTTGATATGGGCCTTAAAATAGGAATTAAATCAATGGAAAACTCAATTTCTCGTTCTGGAGGATGTCTAGGTAAATCCTCTAGAAACACGTCAACATATTCTTGCACAATAGGTACGTCCTCTATTCGAAAATTTGATTCCTCACCCATAGTAATTTCATTCTATTCTTCCCCAATAATTTAATTTATTGGAGCTATTACAGGTGGATCTATATAAGAATTAGGTGGTGACGTTTCTGCTCAAAATATAAGGTACTCCTTATCATCATCAAAAATAGTAACTTCCTTCTTCTTATAATAAATTTTCACATCATGGTCCAAAATCAAATCCCTCATAAAGATTATATCAAATTCAATCATGGGTATGCTGATGGGATCCTCATATAAAGAACATTTATATGCTATAATGGGAACGGATTCACAAAACATTGTTCCGGTGATACTTCCCTTAGGAGTTGTTACATACAACTCCTTTATTAAGTAAAATTGAAAATATATAATTTTCTTAGAAAACTAGGAAGATATGAAACAATGTGATGATTCAGAATCAAATAAAGAATTTGTTAAACATTAGGAAACCATTAAATTATGTACCACTACATCTTTCGGAGCTTCAAACTCAGTAGTAGTGATATCATAAGCTTGACCTTTCTCCCTTGGCCTTTTCTGATGTAAGTTACCTTGTCACATAGGACATTAATTTGCATAATTTCCCTTTTCTCTACAATTGTATCATTCAACAGTCTCTTTCTCCCCCTTACAATCATGAGCTTGGTGGCCTTTTTCACCACACTTGTAACAGACTCTCATTCCCTTTTGCCAAGTACCAGGGTGTTTCTTCCCACATTTACCGCATGATGGATATTCAAATTTTCCCTTCTTCTCCTTATTTCCATTTCTAGATTTTTCATCAGATCTCTTCTTCTCCTAATTTTCTTTAAAGTCGTAATACTTAGATAATTCTTTTTCTGTCTTGATAGCACATGAGGAAATATCTTCGTATAATGAAAAAGATTGTGAGACTAATGCTAGATGAATAAATGGGTTTAACCCAAAAAAGAATTGATCAATCTTACTCCTTGTGTTATGTATATAATCTTCTTTATACATTTCAAACCTTGTAATGTTACCATCATATTTTGCGACATTCTCATTCTCCTTTTTCCTCAGACTCAGAAATTTTCTTTCCATGTCCGATCGATGGTCATGGGAAAGTATTTTTCTATGAAAATATCTTTAAACTCCCTCCATTCATATTTGATACTTCATCATCTTCTTTTGTATTTTTAATCAATGACCACCAATGATCTGCATCTCCCATGAGGTGATAAACTGCCATGACAACTTTTTCCATTTCGCTACTCCCCAATGCGTGAAATATTTTCTCTAAGGAATTTATCCATTTCTCAACTACTAATTGATTTGTAATCCCATTGAATGTTGGTGGTTGTTTCCTCATGAAGAGTTTTAACATTGACCCTCCACGTTGTCGATCAAGGTGCTTTATATAGGTATGATTATTATTCATAAACTGATTGAGTTGTCTAGGTATGATGATAAGTTGATCAACACCAGTTGCTTCACCAGCTCCACTATAATTATCTTGAGTAGGATGGAAATCCCTCTATGGACTAAGAGCGTTGATACGGTTTCCATTACTTCCACTAGGTTCCATTGACAAACAATGTCATAAACTAGTTTAGTATATGAATCGCAATACTTAATTCCAAACTTGTAAAACACTTAACATAAATTGAACAATTTATAGATATAATTCATAATCATAAAGAAATTTATTTGAAGAAGTATATAGACATAAACCCTTTATAATGGTTTGTAACGAAAATGAGAATTATCCTAATCATATCCCCAAGGAGTGTCGTAACCAAGAGTGCAGCAAGGCCCGTTGTTGTTCACCAGTTCCCATTCGAGTCTTGCTCAAAGCGGTGTTTTCAGGTTTTACCCCTAGCTACATCTGTTCTAGAGATGCCTCTACCTTCTTGTATCCAAATAGGAATGTATCCAAAATATACTTTTTCGCATCCTGGGAAAAATAAAACATTGAAAGGGGTGATCTCAGATGCTCAGTACGGATAATAATATATCGGAAACATTCAAAAATAAGTATAAACATTTAAGCGAATGTAAGACTAAAACAAAAGCCTTTTAAACTTGAACTTCAGCATAATCTGGAAAAGATAAAATCAAATAATTTCATTTACTTATTCACCTAGATATTCAACTAGTCGAATAATCACATGCAATATCAATAGCCGCTTTCATACTGATGGAATTCATAATGGAAGACTTCATAACCACATAGTCAAGGCCTTGTGAAAAGACTACAAATAAGATTTTTTCAAGGCCTTGTTCCAAGGAAATAGTTTATCTCATGAGACCTACCAATGAAATGAGGATCTGTAGTGGGATCCACCTGTCACTTACTAAGTCCAATACATTCCTCATATGAAAAAAGTTTAAACATAACATAAACTTTCGTATTAAAACTTGCATATGAAATGTAAATACTTTATCCATAAACCAAGTATGGTGTAAAAATAACAAATCCATAGTCAAACATATCAAAAAACCTTCAATATAATATTGAATTTTTGTATCATAATAAATCAATTACAAATAATCTTAAAATCCATTAAAGTATGTCGACATAGATGAATTCAGAACTTTTTTAGAGAAATATCTATTTCTATTTCAAAATTATTTAAAAATCATATAATTATAAAAGAAAACATCTATTTTGAAGATATTATTATAATATTTTAAGGGAATCTTTGAAGATGTTATAATGGCATAAAATAGCCACACCCGCCGTATAAGTTAAAAAACATTTTTACCTTAATTTTATCGAAAATGACATAAGGTACCTTATTTGGAAAACGACGGAAAGATACCTTTGAAACAATTTTATAAAAAGTAAAAGAAGGGTATAAATGAATTTAATCCATAGTCTATTAAATATTAAAAATGATTTGGAATACATATCTAAGAAACATGGATGTGGATGATAAAGAGGTCCTAGTAGATACATGAAAACAATCTCAGCTAATAAAGAGATGGTGAAATTAATCTGTACCTTATAATTTTATTTGGAAAAGGGTTTGTTAAACTCTTGTATAATGGTGAAAACATTTCTATTAAATTATAAAAGAACCATATACATTAATATGATATAATATATGATCTTCTAATATTGGTTTGTTAATGATATTTTAGTAGTATGGTCGTTTCAGGTGTTAACTGATTCGTTTTCCTTTATATGGTTGGTTACGTAAGGAATTTTTGTTATGGATATGATTTATTTGATTCAAATAAATAATTATATTATGTTCATAAACAATGTTTTTAATCATAAAATGAAAATTATTCTTGAATTATTATGATGGGGAATGAATCTCATCGCATTCGTGGAGATGGTAATCTGTACGTACGGAAGAGCAATGATATCATTATTTTGATAGTAAAATCATATATAATTGTATAGTATATAATATTTAAAGAATAGTTATAATGTTATATTAATTATTTAAATAATTTATATTCATTATTATACCCATCCAAATGATGAAGTGTTTGAATAACAAACTACACCGCGACGTAGAGACACTAATCCGTACGCACATATGTATGGAGACTTTGTCATTTATAGGATGGATAGAATAGTGAATATGGTTGTACCATTTTTATAATAACATCATAGTATATAGAAGATACTATAGTTATTATTTTATAATGGAAAAAACAATTAAATAGGAAGTGGAAGAGGAAAATAACATGAAAGAGGTGATGAAATATTTACCACTTCTTCGGGTTCTTCCTTTTGATTTGATGAGAAGGGATCCATAGGCTGGATTTATGATTAAAGTAAGGCCTATAGGATGAAGGGAGTATATTTGAGAGGATATTTGGGCAGGGTTTGGTGGATAACAATGGCTTTGAAGGCGTGAATTTGAGATAAGGGGAAGTGCCCTTTTATAAGAGAGGTGAGAGTCACTTGAGGAAAATCTTGAAATATTGTTTTATAATAAACTCATTTTTGGTTTCTAATTGAAAAAAATGAATTATTTAAAGGGAAAGGTGGTTATGGGAAAAAAAACCTCTCAACCAATATCTTTTATATCGGTTTACATCATCATGTTAACCTTATCTTTTATATTTCGCTCTTAGTTAAATTGTTTTCCATTTACCATGTCACTTTGTATTTGTAAATTATATGGTAAATAAACTTACTATAAACATCCAAGATAACCTCAAGTGGTTAATTAATGACATATATAATATTATTTAACCCCTTTGGATTAATCATATATTTTTAGGAATATAATAAAAATTAATAATATAATATTTGTTTTAAAAACTCTTTTATGTCAATTTTGACACTATTTGGTATTTTATTTTTGTTAAATTCATAACAACATTATTACTTCAAGAAATTAATTTTATCAACCCTAACATGTCATATTAACATATAAAATCAGTTTAATTCATTAAAAGTATCAAAATACATTTATTTGGATATTTATAATATCAATTATTTTAATCTTTCATTAATAAGGTAATTACTACCTCATCATTATGTCATAAATAAATTTAATTATTTAATGTCTAAAATTTATCAATAAAATACCATTTTTTTGAAATATTTTTATATTTCTAATGAATATTTATAGTCGAATTTGTCTTATGTATAACCCGCTATTAAAAATGGTTTAGTTATTAAACTTTGATTTTAACACTTTTAACTCTTCTTTAAATAAAATAATAATAAATGTTTTAATCTAATCCAAGTGGTCCAAAGGGGGTATTATTTTATTCCTAATGTTTTTTTGGTCTAATTACACTTATCCAACTGAATTATGACATCTCTTAGGGTAATTATGATATCATTTTTACCCTAAATTACTCTATTTACTTTTAGCCGTGGTAAATAAAAGTAAAAAGTTTTTATTCACCAAAAATTATTTTTATCTTATTGAACCACATTTTACTTACTGATATTAACGGCCTGTCTCGTTTTTTTTTAAATTCAAATCACAGAAGCCGTAAAATTAAGTTTTATAGAAATTTGGAAATGCTCCTAGGAGGTGGGTAAAAGATGATAAATAGTACGATAAAATTTAATATATCTAAACTTTTTTGAAAATGACTCCAATGAATAAAATTGAACATATATATGTATCATATATTTATTTTGGCCTAAAATAAATTAAAATAAAATAACTAATTATTTAAATAAAAAGTTGGTTTTAACCAATAACGCAGTGTTTTTTAACTATTCATCAAAAATTGAAATTTTTCAGAAAAATACCAAAAATTCACCCTAATATAATTTCGATATTCAGAATCGTAAAATGAAGTCCATTTTGAAAGATAGAATTTATAAAATTTCAAAAAGTGAGTATTACTATTTATAACGGCTAATTTGATTAGTCATGGTGTTTTAGAATCTCGATGTTGCGTACAATGAAAGCTATTGCATTATTTAAAGGGAAACTTACCGCAGAAGCTTGGGGTGTTACATGTTATGTAAAGAAAAAGATAAAAAAACACTTTTCCTTCTTTTAATATATATTTCTTTGGGATAGGTAAAAAACATTTTTTCAATTATACATATTATTTTGAAATACAAATTAGTTATTGCTATCGTAATAATTTATCTTTAGTTTTAATAGTTGAATTACTTTCTAAAAATTATTAGGAAATGCCTACATTGAATTTTTTTAGGTAATAATTAAATGAATTAAATGATACTAAAAACATTAACAATGAAGTAAATGGGTCGACTTATTATATTAAATTAATTTTTTAAATGAATATAACATGTTACATATATTTTAACTTAATATATTTTAATTCTAAAATTTACTTGATATTATTTTTTAAATTAAAATTAAATGGATAATCTCAAAATTGACATTAATGTTATTTTCAACAAGTGATATATTATTAAATGATTTAATATTACTAAAAATCTTATATAATTCCAACTTATTTTAAAATATTAATATATAGAAACAATGTTCCATTAATGGAAAAATTATTTTTTTATAATTACTATATTTATAGTATAATAATTAAAAATCTATTATCATGATTATGATTAAAGCTGTGTTTTTTCACGTCACATATTCCTGTGTTAAAACTAACTTTCAAAACCCATGGGGTTCTAATTTTATAAATTTTGTATCATATATAGAATTTTTCGGTCCAAATTATATATTATGGATAATTTAATTTAAGTTTTACATTATAAATTACTTAGCTTACAAAACTAGTAGCATAATGAAAATCCAAAATGGTAAAATAAGTAAACATAGGAGTTATGGAAAAAATGTTTAAAACATGTGTTATATTGTGTTTTGGATGGTTTTATAGACCATATAATCCATACAACCTATTAATTATCATTTCTGGATCCACTTGAAGTAATACTGACCTCCCAACAGTGAATACTTCTGAGTATTTACAGCAATGCCACCCCTACTCAATAATCAAAGGTCACTCACTCATCACACTTCTTTACACCTCCAAATCACATTGGTTCGACCAAAAAGAGAAAAAATACTTCAATACTTCCAAACCCTCATCCTATAATCCTTATTTATGTAATTAATCAAACCTTTCAAGGATTTATTGAAATCTTAATGAGGACACCCTAAGAATAGGTAATGTTCATCAATAAGCGTCTTTTTTACTTCCTTATTTACCTCCATAAATTCCTATTATAAAATGTATATATATTTAACTTAGTATATTAAATATAATTATATTTTTTTATTTCATGGGTATTACATAAAACTATAAACACTTTCATCAAATGGGTTACAAAATCATAGTTCCAATGTACGTTGTATTACCGCCTCATGAACTGATGTCATTAGTTCTTCAATTACCACCTTTCACTATTAGGTATGATAATGGATCTAAGAATTATATATGTTATATATAATACACTACAAAAAAAATAGGTTGACTAGAGGGAGTTTTTATAGGGGTTTATGCCCAACCCTCTCTAAATTCATTTACCTATACATTAGAGGGGGTTATGAACCACCCCATCTAATTATCCAATTTAGAGGGGGTTCACAACCCCCGTAAAAAAAATTTAACATTTTTTAATATGTAGTTGGATTTTAGAGACGGTAATGATAAAACCATAATTAAGTTAATAATTATTGGCACTATATATTTGGTTTGAAGCGCTATATATATAATATTTATAAATACATATAGATATATATATTCAGTTGAATTTTGAAGATGTTATATGTGTGTGTGTGTTATAGGAATTTTTTAAGAAAATAGTTGTGGTTCACAACCCCCTCTGATGTAAGACATTAGAGGTGATTTGAAAATCCCCTCCAATGTAAGGCATTATTTTGGGTTCAAAACCCCCTCTATTTCAAGTCATTAGATGGGTTTTTGAACCCTTGCTTATGTCTTCCTTTAGAGGGGGGTTTTCAAACCCCCTATCATGTATTCCATTATAGGTTTTTTTTCAAACCCCCATTATTTTCTTAAAATAATAATAATATATATATAGTATATAATGTATACATATATGAATGTGTTTAAAAAATTTATTATATATTGTTTTTATATAAATATTTAATATATATATATATATATAAATTTTGTACATATAAATGATATATATATATATATATATTTGCGTAATATATTTGGGTAAAATATAAATATAAATATATATATAATATGTGTATAAAATGAATATAAACAATTACAAATAAATATATAAATACACATTTTCATTTGTGTTTGTTTGATATAAATGTATTTATAAATACAAATATACAAAATTTTATTTAAATATCTGTAAACATATAATTTATAGAGGTGTACAGAAAATATATGTATATATACATATATACTTATATTTATATAAATATAGATACATGATATTTAATTAATTAATTTAAATATTTTATGCAAATAATGTTTATCTTAATAAACTTATTAATATATATAAATACAGTAGTATATAAATTACATGTGTAAATTTGTTAATATATATATGTTTATTTATAAATATTATTATTTTAATAAACATATTATATTTATTTAAATACACTAGTTTAATAATTTTCATTTTAATAAACTTATTAATATATATAAATACCACAATATATAAATTATATTTGTAAATTTGTTAATATATTTTTTTATTAATATATATGATTATTTTAATAATCTTATTATATGTGTTAAAATATATTATTTTAATAATGTTTATTTTAATAAGCTTATTAATATTTATAAATACAATAATATATAAAGTTTATGTGTAAAATTATTAATATATATATATATGTTTATAAATATATATGAATATTTTAATAAACATATTATATGTATTTAAATATAGTATGCAAATAATTTATATTTTAAAAAACCTATTAATATATTTTTACAAACCTATTAATATATATCAATAGAATACTATGTGTTTTATATTAACAAAAACATATATGTGGTAGTGGCTAAGGCATAAGAGGAATACAGAAATAAGGGGGGTTCGAATCCAACCACAGTTGAAATTTTAAATGACCATTGGGATTTTTTGGACTATGAATAAAAGAGGGATATATCGAGGGTGGCCGCAGGAAACGCGTGCACAGGAAGGCTGTACTTGGGGTTGGTTGGGTGCAGAAGCGGAACATGCACAAGAGGGAAGGGGTTGGGGCAGGATTGTGGGACACGTGCAAGAGGATTGGATTGGGGGGGTGATGGGTACTGGAGGGGTCGGGTGTGTTGTGGTCACAGGGAGAACAAGAGAGGTGGTGGGAAAGGTGTGTTTAGATTAGAGATTTTATTAAAAAAAATAGAGAATCTTTAGGGGTAGTTGTGTGAAAACTGCCCCTAATGAAATCACCATTAGGGGAGGTCAAACCACCCCTAAATCCCTAGATTAGAGAAGGATGTGGTTATAAGCACCTCTAATGTAAAAAGTTGTAGTAAATTTAAGTTAACATTAGAGGGAATTTAAACCCCCTCTAACTTAACCGTAGAAAAATTAACCATGAACATACTAGTGCTTCCTCGAAACCACCTCTACTAACAGTTGGAGGGCACATTAGCGGTGGTTCAACATAACTGCCGCTAATGTCTTCAGAAGGGGCTATAACCCCTTCTAATTTCAAATATAACCCCTTATAAAGTGATCATTATTTGTTGTGATATAATTATACCTATTTAGTAATTATATATATATATATATATATATATTTACATTTCATTCCTTTGGGGATGAGATAATGTCCCTCATGTGTACGGTGGACTACCGTATCTCTAAGCGATGTGATTCGTATTTCACTAATAATTTAGATGGAAGGTGATAAAGTTAAATTTAATGATAATATGTGACATAAAAGATATTATAATGATATTAATGACATATTTATCACTCTATAAAGATAGTGTGTGTGTGTGTGTCTATATGTATATATCATTTTCTTCCTTTCCATTTCTCACGACCCGCCTTCTCCAAGATGACGGATGGAATAGAAAACTGTTCGTCCCTTGATTATTCAAGTTGATGGAGAGATAATTTCCCCCAAGTCCCACCATCAATAGGCCCTGGAGTGGTGACTAGAACCAAGGGTATAGGATCTCACATAATATGGATTCTGTTACCCTTTTTTATAGTACAAGATCAGGATATAAAATGGTAAATCTCAAACAACTACAAATACTGAAAGTAAAAGTAAAGCCAAACACCTTTTTCCGACAGTCATGTTCAAAGTAAAACTGATGCAAGGTACAACAAAACACCAATGTAAAATACCAGAAATAGAAAATACACATCAATAGAAACTATCCTAATGAGGAGATAATAAAGTCCATCATGGTCCTCAAAAACCTTATATAAACATAAAATTTGTTTTACATACATAGGGTGAGAATACAAGTACACCCAATAGGGAAGATAAAGATGATCGTAGACAAGTGAGGGAACATACTAATTCCCCTATGAGAAAATAGTAGAACCTCAAGAACATATGAAGGATTATAAACCAGCTCAACCTCATCAAGGCACACTCACCCAAGTAACGTAGGCAAAGTTATGTAATGGTATATGCACATCGATATTTGGGCACCCCACATACTACTATTTCACCTGGTGAACTACTCATTTCTAACGATCTTACATCTTGACACTTCCACCCTTACCACATTTAGTCCCATTGCCACAACCTGCTTGCACAAACCTTGGCCCCAAACCACACACAACCATGACCACAGACACCTGGGCCAGAACAACCACCTCCACGCTAGAAGACACAAGGCCCTCATCCCAGAGATACTTGGGATAACAAACCTGGCCCACAGACACCTGGGCCCCTCATCCAAAACAAACCCTTTCCCAAAAAATCATAATCTATGGTAAGCCTCAAGCCATTATAGCCTGCCCAAATACACCTGAGAAACAAGATTTATAATAGGGTAAGAGGAATAAAAATAAGTAACCATCCATCCATCCTCCCACCGGGATGTTGGGAAATACACCCTCCCTCATGAAGTGGAGGTGTTCATAACATAGTTCTTAACAAGGGTGGGATGCATGTAGAAATAAAAATAAACTAAAATATATATATAGTTAATCAAACACTCATCCCCAACCTATGGGTTTCGTACAAAAGACCATGATAACACACTAGAACTTCTTTCACTGCTACTCCTATATTCACAACCATACAATATCCACTGCCAAAGCATCACCCATCCCCCTTTTTGTTCAATTTACATTTATATCTTTATTTTATGGGATTCACTTAAATTATTCCAACACTAATGAGAAACTGACAACCGTGTCCACACCAAACAACCAATAAAACCAAACTATGTCCCATAGTAAAACAACACAATGAAACATAGAAAATGGACTTGAAGTCCCAATGAAAATCCCCATTTAACTACTATCTATTATCATTCTAGAAAGTAACTATTTCCCATTTCTTATTCGACAGCCCAACCCTACAACTCTGCTGCCCAATCAAAACCCCAATGTAATCTCACTGTATAACCGGTCTACAACCACACCATAGTCCCACTGCTCCAAGTCACTTCGTGACCATAACACAACATAAAGGTAGTTAAACTACCTACAAGTTCATCCATTCCATAATCAATAAGTCCCTCAGATTGGGATACCAACACACCCCCTTGTACCACCCCACATAACAATCCCACATAACCCAAACTAGAACACACATCACATAACCACAACCATCAACCAAGAGTATTAAAATTTAACCAATAGGGGTTATTTAATTTCCACTTAAATATAACTAGGGTGATCACAAAATATGTTTGATCTTGGGGAATCCATTAATTTAAAAAATTTTATTTGATTAACCATATTTCATGATTTTTTTATATATCAAAATAACACAGGGACACACCACCAGTGCAGAAGGAAATACCACCAAGTTTCATGATTTTCAGAATCCATATAGCCATAATACCCATAAGAGAATCAAATATAACAAAAATACAAACAGGCCACCAAGATCAACCACACCCTGCCCATTATTTTATTTACCCAAGTTATCTTTTGATCATATTAAATTCTTGTTTAAATCTAATTTGAAGAAGGGTATCCCACCATTCGTTATAAGAAAAAATTAATGTTACCATCCCGCATGATGCACAATTAAATAGAAGCAAATGAAAATCCCTACATGGATGATCAACGATCAATGTTCCCTGTTGCGCCAAGAACAGGGGATAACATGACTTGTAGGAAGAACTCCAAGGATGAGAAATAAGGGCTCCAACATGGGTGCATGACTCATCTCGAGAGGAATTCTCGAGGCGCACTAAGAGGAACAAAACGTAATATAGAAGAGAAGATCTCAGCTCAAGAAGAGGCCTAATCCTAGAATTAGGGAGGCCAATTTGAAGTACTTAGAAGTTGGATCGTTTCTTGACCACATGGGATTCCGATTTCACATGTTGTTATTAATTGAGATTTAATAATCCACCCTAAAAAATGGCAGAGATAGATCATTGGATGGCTGTGAGTTGATAGATTAACATTAAATAGATAAAAACACATAACATGAGTAAAATTGGAAAAACTTCAAAAAACTAAAAAATGCGGCAAAGGTTGTGACACCTACAGAAATGCCACAAGCTTTTTTAAGTCAAGGATCATCTGAATCTTAGAAGATTTAAAATATCTCTTACGATCCTTAAATCACTTTTAAAGGGGTATTAAAACCCTTTTATGTTAAATGAGGCACTACGGTAGTGAAATTGAAGACGTCTGGGAGAGGATGGGAATGACTCAGAGTTGGGTGAGTCACCAACACCCAAGAACAGATGCCCTAGAACTGGTCGGTATGGAACCAATGTCTATCGGTACCACTGATGCCCAATCGGTGCCACCGATGGCTGATTTGGTTCCACCGATGGCCAAATGGTGCCAGCGATGACGATCAGTGCCACCGATGCTGCTCGGTGCCACCGATGACGATCGGTTCCCCCGATGATGATTGGTTCCACCGATGCTGATCGGTTCCCCCGATGCTGATCGGTGCCACCGATGCTGATTGTTGCCATAGATTCTGATCGGTGACACTGATGCCGATTGGTGCCACCGATGGCCAATCATTTCCACTATTCGTTCATCCTAAAATTTTTCAAACTCCTCAATGAGTCACTGATGGTCCCCAAGATAACCCAAACATCTGGATTTGGAAATTTAGTGGACCAGTAGGTTCTAGTCCAATACATCAGATACCTCTCAAACTATTCTCACCCTCGTTAATTCAAGAGTAAACCCGAATAAAGGAGATGGTTCTGAAAAACCACCTTGTAATATGCCTCTTAGGGACAAACCTCCCAAAATATGTTCGAAAGATAGAATAAAACCTCGACATCTAGGAATATATCTCTCACATATATCTCTTCAACAACTATAGAAACACTAACACCCCTCTTCCTCAAGTAACCACAAAAACACCAAAAGGCCACACTGTCCATATACATGGATTAGGGAGATCTTTCCTCCATGTCAAGATAATATTCTCTTTGGGTGGCACTAAATCACCCACACAGATTTTGTCACATCCACATCAATATGTCATGATTATGGATTAGGTTCTACCCTCACCATAGTTAGGACTTTTCACAAACAAAAAAAAACAGACAATAGGGAAAAACATATCATATAGAAAGCAGGGTCAAACAATTCTTTATAAGCAAGGCACAAATCAAACACAAAATCAAAACTCAGAATAGCTCTGGTTACTAGGCACACATCTTTGCCTCTCATTACCAGGTACTCTCCTGGAGGCCACCATGCATCCACTCTCAAGACCAGATGCAATGCAGCCAACTCCTCCATCACCTCCCAAGAATATTTGGACTTATGAACTACATCCTTTTGTGTATTCATGATCAAGGAATCACCCCCCAAATTCCCATTTCCTAAGGTTTAAGAGGCCTTGAAGTTGTAGTCCTGAAGAAACTACATTAAACTTTGAGGCCTCATGTATAGGTCTCACTAAGAGAAGATATAAATCATCCTTTTGTGATATATGAGGACCAAAAAATGTACCCCGACGAGGTAATGCCGTCACAGCTTTAGCGCGAACACAACTGCTGAAAGTTCTAGGTCATGGGTGGCATAGTTACATTCACAAGGGAGTAATTTTATAGACCCATAAGAGATCACTCCATACTTCTACATTATCAAACACACCAATCCTAGACCGGAAGCATTAGAAAACTATTCAAACGTTACCTCTTCCTCTAGAAACCTCAGCACTGGGGAACTAACCAACATCCCTTTTAGGTAATTGAATCTTCCTAGCACTTCTTATTCCATATGCAAGCCTGATCTTTTCTGGTCAAAGATTTCAAAGGCGCTGCAACTCAAGAGAAGTAGGGTACGATCCTCTGGTAGTTACCTGCTAGAACAAGGAAACTACGAACCTCGGCCACGTTATTGGGTGATTCCCAAGAAATAAATTTTGTGGCTTTCGACGGTTCCACTGATATTCCCTACTGGGACACCACGTGTCCAAGGAAGTGAACCTCTCTTGTCTAGAACATGAACTTGGACAACTTATCGTAAACCTGGTGGTGTCAGAGGACCACCAAAATTGTCCTTAGATGCTTGGTGTGATCCTCCTCTAATCTTGAGTAGATTTGGATGTCTTTAATGAACATGAACCTGAATTGGTCCAAATACTTGTGGAAAACAGAGTTCATGAGCCCCAGGAACACAGCTGGTGTGTTCTTAATACCAAACATTATGACCACGGAATCAATGTTTCCATACCTGAAACTAAAAGTAGTCTTTGGGATGTCACCCTCCTTCACACTCAACTGGTTATATTCGGACCAATGGTCGGTCTTAAAGAACCAACTAGACCCCTTCAACTATTCAAAAAGGTCATCAATCCTTGGGAGGGGGTAATGGTTCTTGACCATCACTTGATTCAGTTTTAGGTAATCTATGCACATCCTGAGACCACTATCTACCATATTTGCAAACAAGCCTGGAGCACCCCATGGAAACACACTCGATCAGATGAAACCCTTCTTCATCAGGTCAACAATCAAAATCCACAACTCCCAAAACTCAGAAGGCGCCATTCGATAGGTATCCATCAAAATCGGTCATGTAGCAGGTTGTAAGTCTATCCAGAACTCCACATCACGTAGAGAGGGTAGAGTCACAACCTCTTTGGGGAGGATGCCCAGAAACACTCTATCAATCCCAAAATATCCCATATATCTGAGTTATTCGATTCCATTAACAACTTGGATAACAAGTAAAGAAGGGTCTCCATGCGCCAGATTCCCTCCTAGAAACCCTGCTCACCAACACAATCAACATGTTGACTGGACATATCTAAAAATTGACCCCTCTCAAGAAGAAGTCAATAACATCGTGCACAGAAAATAGAAAGTTGATGCTCAAGATGACATCGTATGGCTGCATTTGTAACAGAAAAAGTTCCCCACTGGACTGATGTGACCCCAACATCTGTCTAGATATTTGAAAAACATTAAACAAGCTAGCTTGACCTCCAGCAAGTATACTCAACACCAGGGGCATGGAATGTCTCTCTAAATTTAGACCCAAGTCATGGGCTAGAATAGGTGAAATAAAGGATTACAAATCTCCTGAATCAAACAGGGCATAGACAATAGTAACAAACTGACTAATTGTACCTTGAATCACTTATAAACCTACAGGAACGGCCGCCTCTGTGGCGTGAAACTACCCATGACCAACTCCTCTACACCTAGGTTTTTAGCTTCCTCCTTGACCATGCCCTAGTCGTTCTCCCAAAAAAGTGACTTGAGTTCAGCCTCCTCCAACATTGTCTTCCGTTGGTAGAGTGGGAGCTCTCTACCCCTGCTATTGGAATGGCATGGCTGGAAACTACTGATTCTGAGGTGGGTGCTGAACCTACCCACACCCACTATACTGCACTCAGATAGGTAACTGGTTCCGAAGATGCCCAGGGCTACCACAGATAAAGAACCACGTCCATAGGCCTGTGGAGAAAGGGTGACGACCGAGAGATTGGAACTAGAATGGCTGGAGACTGATCTCTACCAGCCAAAACCTGGAAGCCCCTGATGAAGGAGGCATGCTGCTGACGGCCTTCCCATTTGATGAAATCAACTGTATCCCCTCTCACAAATCACCTCCCAATGTGTGCATCTTCTCCACTACTTTATTATTATTCTGAACCTCTATGTATGTTGGGAGAGTGAAGGGAGTAACCATATACTGAATAGATGGTCGGAGAGGATTCTCTAAGTGTCTTTACCACGAATCCTCATCCGAAAATAGGTCCAAAGAAATATTAAAGAGTTTTTTGAACATGACCCCTAACTCCCTTACCGATATACTCCCTTTTTGGAAGGAGAGAATCTACCGCCTCTTCATGGACTTTCTCATGGAAGAAAGGAATTCCACACAGAACTCCTTATCAAAGTCTATCCACAAAACCTCAGTTTTCTTCTTTTACCTGAGATAAAGCATCCACCAATGACGCGTCGTTCCAAAAATATAGCTCACTAAAAATGGAACTCATTACTCTATCAAATCCATGATTAAGCTGAAAGCGATCACCAGCTGATCAAGCAAGCTCTTCATCTCTATGTCTGAGGCACTGCCCTCATACTTTCCTAGAGTATGCCGCTAGAAGGAACGAATAATATTCTGCAACTGGTCATTTTCCTCATATTTATCACCCCTTCTCAAGTAAACCAAATCATCCTAATGGGCCTCAACTTCTCTTACTACTTGTGGATGTCATCCGACTTCCATAGGTAAAAAGATAAACAAAGAATTCCTATTCCCAAGTAGTGTGGAAATTTTCTTTTAAATTTTGTTTGATCTTTTTTTTTAAATTCCCAAAATACCCAAGACACACAAGAATAAAAGTCATTCTGATGGATGTACCACTCCTAGGGTCTTTAAATTGTAATAAGTGTATCCCCACTTACTTGTTTAGTAGGTCTAGAGTCCTTGCATCAGATCACGGGGGGCCCTAAAATCTCGTGTCCTAACCGGTCTTCCCTTACCAATTTCATGTACCAATATTTCCTAACATTGTATCTGTACCATCCCATTAAATCCTAATTTTGTCTAACCCAAACTCCATCTTATCTATCAACCATCACTTTTGATACCATTCGGTCCCGACTCTCCTTATCCGAGATGATGTAAGGAACAACAAAATGTTATACCCTTCCTTATTCAAGTTGAAGGAGAGATAATGACCCCTGAGTCCCGCCTTTAATAGGCACCAGAGTGGAGACTAGCACCAATGGTATAGGATATCACATAATATTTAAGGAATTTTCATTTTTTATTAAACAATATCAGGAGATAAGATGTTAAATCCCAAACAACTCCAAATTATGAAAGTAAAAGTAAAGCCCAAAACCTTTTTCCCACATGCATGTTCAAAGTAAAACTGATGCATGGTACAAAAATACTCCAAAGTGAAGTACCAAAAAGAGAAATAAGACACCAACAAGAAAATATCCCTACAATGAGCTAGTAACATCTAGCACGATCCTCAATGTCCTCCTAGAAACCTGGAAATAGTTTTACATACGTAGGGTGAGCATACATGTATACTCAGTAGGGAAACTAAAGGTGCTCATGGAAAAGTGAAGGAACAAATTAATTCCCCTATGAGAAAATAGTAGAACCTCAAAAAACTACCAAGGAATACTAACCATCACAACCTCACCAAGGCACACTGACCCAAGAAACTCAAGAAAAGTAAAGTTATAGTATAATCACACTGATATTTGGGCACCCCACACACCACTTTTCCCACTGGTTAACTAATCATTCCAAAAGATCTACTGTCTTGACACTTCCACTCTTCCCACAAACATTCCCACTTCCGAAACCTACCCATACACACCTAGGACCCAAACCACACACAACCACTCATGTAGAAACCCGGGCCACAATAACCACCACCACTCCCAAAGACACTCAGGCTAGAACAACTACTACCACGCCCAATGATATATGGGCCTCATCCCAGAGATACTTGGGAAAAAAACTATCCCACAAAAACCTGGTCCCCCTATCCAAAAAAACCCTTTCTCAAAGAATCATAGACTATGGTAAGCCTCAAGCCATTATAGCCTGCCTGGATATGCCCGAGCTGCAATGTCAGTAAGAGGGTTCAAGGAATAAAAATCAGTAACCAGCCATCTATCCTCCCACCATGATGTTGGGAAAGACACTCTCCCCCATGAAATGAAGGTGTTCAAAACATAGTGCTCAGTAAGGGTGGGGTGCATATAGAAATCACAAGAAACTACAATATATATATATAGTTAATGAAATAATCAGCCCCAACCTATGGGTTTCACACAACAGAAAAGAATCCCACACCAGCACTGCTTTCGTTTCTAATCCTATATGCACAACCATACAACAACCACTGCCCAATAATAAACCACCCACCTTTTTTTTGAATTTACATTTATGTATTTATTTAAGAGGATTCACAAAAATTATTTCCACACTATTAGGAAACTAAAAACCATACCCACAACATGAAAACAACAAAACCAAACTAATACCCATTTTACAATAACAAAAACAACATCACAAAACTGGACTTGCAGTACCACTACACATCCCCATTCCACAACTATATACTATCATTCTCCAAAGTAAATACCACCCATTAATTATTCCACAACGTTTCCCTATAGCCCCGATACCCAAACATACACCCGTGGAGTCCCACTACATAATCGGTCCACAACAACACTACTGCCCCACTGCTCGACGTCTCTTCGCGACCATAACACAACATAAAGGCAGTTCAGTTGCCTACAAGATCATCCCTTCCATAGTCAATCTATCTATATGGCTAGGATACGAACACACCCCCCTGTACCACTCCACATACCAAACCCACGGAACCTAAACCATAAAACACAACACATAACCATAGCCATCAACCACGTGTATTCAAATTTAACCAACTGGGGTTCTTTAATTTCCACTTTAATATAACCAGGGTGATCAGAGAATAAGTTTGATCCTGGGTAATTATTTTATTTAACTGAGTGTACATGATTAATCATATTTCATGTTATATATATATATCAAAATATCACAACAAAACACCACAAAGGCAGAATAAAATACAACCAACAGTAGTGATTTTTAGAAGCCATACTACCCCAACACACATAAGAGAATCAAAGATAACAAAAATAAAAATAGGTTACCAAGATCAACCACACCCTTCCCATTATTTTATTTACTCAAGTAATCTTTTGATCATATTAAATTCTTGTTTAAATATCATTTCAAGAAGGTAATTTGGTTTTTCCTTACAAGAAAACCTTAGTGTGACCACTGATACTGATCGGTGCCACTGATTCCCATCGGTAACAAAGATGTCCATCGGTGCCACCCTATGTTCAACCTGAAATTTGGAATACTCCTCAATGAATCACCGATGGTCCCCAGGATACATCAACCATCATAATTTGTCAATGTAATAGACCAAGAGGGTCCGGGCCATTACACATTTTCACTAACGTAAGGGTGATAGCATTGTTCATGTATGTGTGGACAACCGCCTTCACGAAGTGATGTCACTCTCTTTTTACCAACACAAAAAATGAATGATATATAATTATATGTCAATAAATATTATTATAATTATGTCATGATAATTAATATGGATATGATATAACAATATAATATGCTCATGAACCATCTGTATCATGAAAAAATACACATGAGAAAACATTCTGATTAACACCTAAAAGATTGAAAATAATGAAAGAAAATTATCGAATAAACAGTAAAATTTTATAAGAGAATCCTATAATAAATTATAAACAAGTGTATGGATCTGGTATAAGTTAATAACATGGTGAAAGCCATTATATATTATGTTAAATCATGTTAAACTAAAGGAAACGTAGGGTAAGAGATTTCATCTCAATTTCATTTCATTTAAGAATATTGAAATGTTATCGATCCAAATTCATTTATATGATGTATATACTACCGATTTAAAATTTAATATCATGAATAATTCATTTCTCATGGTATATTTTATTTCAATTTAAATTATTTTATCTATGGGTATTTCTATTAAAATTTACTAAGCGGTAAATAATTTCAAAAATCAGTTTCTATCCATTAGGTTATATTTCATTCTAATTGTTGTTAATATTCTATGATTTTGTGTATAATTAATTTAGATTATTTTATATTGTATTTATAGTTATTTATATGAATTTATAGTTTATACACTAATCAATTCATTGGTTGATTCTAACTTTTATGTTATGATCATTTTAAGGGTTTATTTCACAATCTCATTATAATCAAGATTGGGTATTATTATATATCAGTTTAAGGATATTACATTACCATTTCAGAAAAAACCACTTAATTTTATTCTCCTATAGTTATTAATGATATTTTTCAATTAATAGTACAATTTTTTACCTCTTTTTCACTTATACTATTTGAGAAAATATTTTTAATAAAATCAGACATAATTTCCCTCTTTAGTAGGGAATCTATTTTCTTCCAAAACCATGTTTTCTAAAAAAATTAAAAAATATTTTTAACCTAAATATTTTTTTTATTAAATAAATATTTTTTTTGAGATAAATCATTATATAAATTAAAATAATAGTTTTTAATTTTTTAAAAATAAAAATGTAACCTTCTTATCATTTTCAAAACAAGGAACTTTCCAAAAAAAATTATAGTGAAAAGGAATGTTATTTTTATCTGGTAAGGCATGCAAAAATTTACACACTGTCATTTATTTTAATATTACTTTTAAAGATTATAATTTTTCATTTTTATAATGTTTTTAGAAGTGATTTTAAATGAAAAATAATATTCAAAATGTTTTTCAAAACAGAAAATAATATTTTCTTAAAAAATGTTTTTTTAAAAATAATTCTATTGTATATCTAGTCATAAATGATAGAAACACATTATTATTACACCAATGGGTATTTATTTTATTAATGTCATCCTCATTCTTCCTCTTGATGGTTTATGATCATTTTTACCAAGGAATGTATTGACACTCACATCCATGATAAATTTTTGTAGTCATTAACATTACCTTGAAATATTCACATTTTTGTGATCATTTAGCATTAAAAAACCCTAATTATCCATATTATTGATCATGTATATATACATATTTCCTAAAATGTAAACCATTTTTATATACAGTGTTTACTTTTAATGTTATTTGATTAACTAGGGAAATATTGATAAATATGTGTCCTTTACTCAATGCAGATACTTGACAATAATGAACATTATTTATTAATTAATTAGATTATTCAATATATTAGGAATGCATTGGATATGTATGAAATGGGTGGGTACTAGTTATAGATATACCCATGATGCATAGGTAGCCTCCTGGGATGAATCAGCTGGCTAACCTTAGTAAAGTGGGGTTTTCACCCACTATATATTAAATTATCATATGAAAGGTACTAATGTTAAAGGTTTATTATACCTGGGAAACATGTTGTATAATAATTAATAATTTCATTCATTTATTATTCAATTATAAATATCTAGGTAATTTTAACTATTAAAATATCCTTGTATATGTTCCATTATCAGTTTATTGATTAAATGGCTTGTGTGTTTAATTATTTACCTTATTATATTGATTATTCCTTATCCAATTATGATTGTCGGTTTATTAATTAAATGGAATGTGTTTCTAGTTATTTACCTTACCATTGATTATACTAATAAATTATTTAAATGGAATGTGTGTATAGATATTTACCTTTCCATTTTGTTCATTCTTTATTGACAATGGTTCAATTATTTGTGATTGCTTCCATTGCACTTAACCCTTAAATAGAATTTCAGTTCACTTTAATTTGATTTCCATTCTCGGGATTCCATGAAGGGTGTAATATTATATATGAAATGATATTCTAGATGGAATAAATATATTCTCAAGAAAAAAATTATGATGTAATTTGTGTATTAAATTAAAATAATGTAATTTTGAATGTATCTAGTTTACTAAGACCACTCTCATGACCCTTCCCAATGGGGCCTAAGTTGTGACTCTCTAAGATGGCCTCCAATAGGTTAGGGTATGGATACTATCACTGAGTAGGCATATCACTAACATGGGAGTCCATAGCCTTTGCACTTGTAGACATGTATACCTATCAAAGTGCATACAATGCTGAAATGATAAAAACAAATGAAAAACAATGCATGAATGAATCTAAATCTCACTGTGAAAGCATGATGTGAAGTAAAGGAATGTAAACATGACCAAAAACAACCCCCGAAAAAATATTTTTAAATCATATCCAACCTAAAAGTAAATATGGTAACTACAATCAAAGTACTACAGGAACACACCTCAGTCTATTTGGTCTCACTAAACACTTTCTGGTCCATGTACCTCTATGAATATTCCAAAAGGTTGATCTCCTACACAAGACATGACCCTTGTAGGAAAATCCAGTGTAGGGGTGAGTATTAAAATACCCAGTAGGACACCCCGAAACCAAAATGAATATAAAAAAAAGAATAAAAGTTGTATCTGCAAAGTTATATGTCTACAAAACATATAATAAGAATATTCATATATAATAAACAAGACACCTGGTCACCTGGTAAAGTCACAATCTTACTACCAGCCTAGGAATCCATTTCAAAGTCTCCACATAGATTTCATCTAGGAGAACACACTCCATGAGTCAGATAACACTGATGAAGTCCATCTGATAGGTATTTATTGTCATTTCTCACCATAATAAGTGTGCACTGGAATTCAAAATAGATGTTTTATGTTGATTAGGGTCACTCTCAAGGTCGTAGGGTATACCAAAAAATAAATCTGGAATAACCTAAAATGTTGAAGATTAGAACCCATGTACTATTGGTCATGCTGATACCAATAGCTTTACCTTGGGCATGAAGATTAATATAGGATCTCACTCTTGGCCTCCCAAAAGGATTCCAACAACTCTATCCAAGGATTCCATTAAAGGGATCACAATTGTATTCATAAGACATGATTTCGTACTAACCTTAAGGGAATGGATATGAGGAACACACACTCACAGTAATTTTCTTATATTTGAAGTAAAAAAGGCTCCAAGGAAACATTTAAGGAGGACACAGTGTGTACTAGGAGTATATTGTGTGTTCCTTCGGAACCAGGTCCGACCCATGTAGAACAGAACATTCCCATTTCAATGGAAAATTACACATCATTCTTCTACACATGTAATTAATCTTGTGATCCAATACATGTTTTATCCCATTTACATCATGGTTTCCCACGTCTGTGTGGAAGTACAAAGAATCCCCAAGCCTGTATACTACAACATGTGATTGTGTACCCACTGAGATACACATCGAGCCATTAGGGATGGGTCACACGCCTTATGATCTTGTCACATTCCATGTGATATATACCTTTATCTTGAAACCATAGAAACTATAGTTAGGGTCCCACATGTTGTGTAATTTGAGATTACATTCCTTTTGTTAATGTATTTTATCGAGTCTTAGATTTTGTTCATGCATCATTGGCCACTCCATCGACCCTTTATCTAAAAACATGACTCAAAAGAAAATAGAGAATCATTCCTCGTTGATTCATGTCATCAATGATCAACAATATCTATACATTTAATTTCATAAAAAAATTATATATTTGGACCATCCATCATCACTTTCTAATAACACAAAAATTTCTTGTCCACACTGTCTAATTTGTTACCGCTTCCATCTTCACACCACCATCATGTCGTTTCAATCCTGGATCTACAATATCAAATCATTATTCTAAAAAATTTGTGTTAAATTATTGATATCCTTGGTGTATTTCAAACCAGAGGATAATGGAGAATGCATGTGATGAATGAAGAATCAGGGAAGAAAATAACAAGGAACAATCATGAGTAACATACCTCAATTTGTGTTTGTGTGACCTCGATTCATTGTCATTATAAAAACAAATTAATAGATAATAAAAATAATCACAAATAATTTCCTGCAAAACATCCCCACAGATAACCCATCCTAAAAAACAACTAAACTTTGAATTAATATTTTGGTCAATTGATTCTTGAATATCATAGTAAAATAAAATGTGGTATGAGTATAATCAAAATAAATGGATCACCTCAATTTGGATAGATAGAGGATGAATAATGAAGTTGCACTGTGATTTTTGGTCAGGTCCTCTAATTCCATCTTGCATCAGTCTTTGATCTTCAATCTGGTCATTTTCTACCTATAGTGTCTCCTTCAATACTCCTTAGTGGATCTTCAACGATTTGAAGGGTTATGTAGTTTAATCTGTATATTTTCCATAAGCATGATTATATAGGAAATCATTAGGTCATTGCATTATAATGTATTAAATAAATTATTATTTTTTTAATTTTTTTATCCACTCGCTTGATTACTTTTCCACAAATTCTTCGTGCTGAAGAATTTATGTCACCCCTAGGGTAAAATACTTATTATGAAATCAACAATTCCCTGGGATTTCTAATTCGGGCTTCTTTTTATAAGTTATAATAATATTTCATGAAAATTGTGTCTTCATGATATTTAATATATTTTAAACATTTATTTCACGAACATAGAGCCTCAAAATTGAAAGTTTTATTTTGTCGTGGTCTTCAAAATAATCCATATAATATCCAAAAAAATCACAAAAAAATATGACTCATTTCAACTACTAAAATATTTAGTCTTTTGGGATTAGATAACTTGTATCTTGTGCTAATTTAAAAAATTAAGAACCGAATCTGGGATAATGGGGTCGTGGATGATAATGTAGGTATTAGAGGAATATTAGTAGAAACCTTGGTAAATATATTTAAGGAAACATGGATTAGGGAACATAACCAAATTTTATAATTTCAGTATATGTATAAAGGAACATCCCAATGTTCGGGTAAGGTGGACATTATGTTTATTTCCATAGAAACACATACTTTTATGGATACTAAAAGTGGACATGGTTTTGAAATAGATGTACCTAGGGGTATGAACTCCAAAAAGGGTGTATTGGGGTTGAACCAATCGTCATCTAGTGCATGACAATAAGCCTTACTTTGTACTTAGTTTGATAATATTAGGGGATATACTTATGATAATTCACACTTTCATTATATCCATTATAAAGTATTTTAATAGATGATGTAAATGAGTGATCTAGGTTAAATCTATTTCCATCATCTATTTAAATACTTTATAATTGATATAATGAAAATGTGAATTATCATAAGAATTTCCCCTGATATTGTCAAACTAAGTGCATAGTAAGGCATGTTGTTATACACTAGGTGATGGAAACCAAAGGAATCATGTTAATATGGAAAATGAAGGAAAATATTGTTACTATGAGAAACCAAATGATATGATGTGATATGTGAGATATATCTTAATTGTTCCTAATCATTTTCCCCAAAAATATAATTAACAACACATACCTTAACAAACTTTTGGAGTCACCAAGAAGAAAAGAAGGATAAATTTCCATCATGTAAGAAATATGGAATGAGATTCCTATGAAATTGTCTCAATATAACCATAAGATACTTTATGTGTGGGAAGTAATTTCATAAAGTAAAGAATTTTTTAGGAAAAATAAATAGTGTTATGGAAGGAAATAAACCCCATTATAAAGATCCATTTCTAGTTATGTGTCATAAATATTGACAATCCTTGCATTATCGAAGTCAATTACCACATCTAAAGGATGAACCCTGGAATAAAAAAACCTATGTGTAACTAAAATCGGTAAAGTATTTATATATTAGGTTTGATTTAAAAATCATTGTAAAAAGTTGTTTAATAAATAATTTTATTTCAAGGATGAATATCATATATTTTTTGACAAAGTTATAGGATTTATATTAATATATTTTAGGAAAAGGATGACGTGCATGCTGGGTGACAACTTGTCACATCCCTAAAGGCGGTGTGTAACAGCCCGAGATTTTATGAAAAATATTCTTTTTTATTTCATTAATGTCTTGTGTTATACACTACACCAAAAAGAGCTTTCACAACACACATCTCTGACTTGGCTTGAATTACACGCAATCGCGACCTTCCACGATAGCGTGTGTTGTACGCAACACCAAGTTTCGCTAAACAACGATATGCTATTAAGATATTATTAAAATTAGCTGTTATGAATAGTAATAACCACTTTTTAAAATTTTGTAAATTTTATTTTTCAAAATGGACTTCATTTATGGATTAGGAGTATCGAATTTAGCCTAAGGTGAAATTTTGGTAATTTTCGGATAACTTTCATATTTTGATGAATAGTGGAAATTACTAAATTTTAATTAAAAACAACTTTTTCAATCGAAATAATTAATAGTTATAAATTATTAATTTGAGTGGTTTTAAAGTATATTTAGAATATATTTTTACAATTTAATACAATGTTGGTCATTGGTTGTAATTTCACATTTAAACCAGACATAATCAAGTGTCAATCTTTTGATATATATTGTTTCCTAAAAACACGCTATTTATTTTAACAGTGGGATTTAATTATAAAATTAATTAATGAAACTTCTATGTTATGAATTTGGTAAAATAGATTTCATTTTTGAATTCGGAATATGAAATATAGCTTAGGATGAAATTTTGGCATTGTTCTGAAAAACATCAAATTTTGATGAATAGTGAAACTACTAAGTGGTAGTTAAAAAAACTGAATTTTTCATAAAACATAATTTTTACGCTTCTGTGAATGGAATTTCGAAAATCCGAGAGACACGGTTAATATCAAGGACTAAAATGTGGTTCAATGAGATGAAAATAATTTTTTGGTGAATAGTAACTTTTTACTTTTTTTACCGCGGTTAATAGTAAATAGGGTAACTAAGGGTAAATATGATATTACTATTACCCTAACACATGTCCTAATTCTATTGGACAAGTGTAATTCGACCAAAAACAAACTTAGGAATAAAATATGACCATTTAGGCCCACTTGGATTAGATTAGGACATTTATTATTAATTTATTTAAAGAAGGGTTAAAATAGTTAAAATCAAAGTTTAATAAGTAAAACATTTTTAATATAGGGTTATACATAAGATAAATTCAATTGTAAATATTCATTAGAAATCTAAAAAGATTTAATACATGATGATATTTTATTTGTAATTTTTAGACATCAAATAATTTAATTTATTTATGACACAAAGATGATGCAGTAATTATCTTATTAATGAAATATTGACAAAATTGATAATATAAATACACAAATAAATGTAATTTGAGACTTTTTATGAATTCCACTAATTTTCTAGGTTACTATGATATATTAGTGTTGATTTAATTAACTTGGTTCGAACATATAATTCTGTTATGACTTTCACAAAAATCATATATCAAATAGTGTCAAAATTGACACAAAATAGTTTTTAAATCAAATATTATATTATTAATTGTTATTTTATTCCTAAAAATCTAAGGTTCGGCCAAATGACTTAGATAAGGATATATATATTAATAATAAACAATTTGGGGTTCGTTTGGCATGTTATAGTAAGTGTATTAACCATATAGTGAAAGAAAACAAAAAGACACGGTAAAAGTTAAATTATTTAACTTAGAGTTAAATCTAATTGATAAGGTTTAAAATAATATCCAAACATGTCTAAATTTGATTGGTTGATGAGATTACAACCCTATCTCATCTAATCTTCGAATATGAGTCATTTTTGGAGGTTTTTAAGTGGGGTTAGATTTATTATAAATTAATATTTTTAAGAATTCCTAAGGTGCCCCTCTCCTCCCCTATAAAAGGACACCTCCTCCCCCTCCTCCTCACACCAATTTGAGCACTCAAGCTCGGCCAACCCCTGCCATTTTCTCCTCTCCACTTCCCTAGAATAATCCTAGAGGTCCTGGTCTTCTCCAAAGACCAATCTTAGTTCCTTAAGTGGAGGATTCAAAGAGGCGTTCCAAAGAAGAGGTAATATCCATTACCGATCTTTTCAATTTCTTTCTTCTTCAACTTCTTCTTCTTTAGTTGTTTCATGATAAAGTAATAACATCAGTATTACTTACATACTGATATGTTATTATAAATATGAAACAACCCTAATTCACCTTCTATCCATCCTACGGAAAAATGAAATCACCGCGCGTGCGTACGTACGGAATACCGTCTCCACGCCGTGGTGTAATCTATTTTCCACCATCACCTTACAAGGATGGGTATAATGGTGTAATGAGTAACTATATATGATTATTATTAAGTAATATTGATACTGAAATAATATATATATATACTCCAATACAATTCCACGATCATAGGAACGATATCATCACTCGTGCGTACGTACGGAATACCGTCTCCACGATGTGATGCGACTCGTTCTACATGATCTTCATTTCATAATGATTATATAAATGAATTGAATGAATGAATATGGTATATACTACACTAATACAATTCTGGAAATGAATTATCTATAACCTAAAGATAAGAATAAGAATTTATTCGACAAAACACGCATAAGAACAAAAAGTTATAAAGACCCGAGTAACAAGTAACAATGAAATATTACTAACAAGAAGCTAATAATATGACCATATATGATATCATATAAATATGTATGATTCTGGAATAAGTCAATAACATGATTTAAATCATTATACAGGAGGTTCGGACACTTACAAAGCAAGTCGGACCTAAGGTAAGGGGAATATCACAATCTCATTTTTATCCGAGATTGTTTATTCGTAAGTATTTACTGGGGTGTATTTTATCATCCACATCCATGTTTCTTCAATATGTAATATTATTTCCATCCACCTAAAATTGTTTAAATCCAAATTTTACCCTTCGGTGAGTTTTTAGTAAAAGATATGAAAGGAATCTTTTGTCGTTTTTTTATACGAGGTACTTTTTGACTTTTCCGACAAAAGTACGAAGAATGTTTTTTTTAACTTATACGGCACGAACGGATTTTTACGGTTTTATAAAGCCTTATTTTCATGAACCTTCCTCCAAAATATTTCATGACTATTTTTAATAAAATCTATTTCTTTTAAAATTGTATGATGTTTTGTGAAAAGAAATTGATTTTGAAGAAGAAAGGATATTTTCCTCAAGAATTCATTTCAAGTGTTTTATCAAAATTATTTTCCATCTAAGATAATAAAGGGTTCTGTTTCTATCCATATTTTTACATTGATTTGACTATGTTGTGATGGAATTATGTTTATGAATTCCTTTATCTTATATGAATGGTTTTATGATGTCATGTTGTTTAAGAATCCCATTTTTATTACATGGGTTATACAATGATGTATGATTTATGATTTTGTGGCACACATAAGAATGGTATCATTATGAGATGGGTGGGACCTATATCTCCCTCCAATGCATTGGGTAAAGATTTTATATCTCATGAGATAGACATGGCTGGAATGGTAGGTTATACCGGTTCAGTGAAACAGGACTGAAACGAGGATTACTCGATTCAGAAAGGGACTTTGTCCACTAAGATAGTCTTGGCAATGAGTCATGACTAACAAGAAATGATTTTCTATGATTATGTGTGCATGCCACAAAGTTTCAAGTTTCAAGTTATGATTATGGGGATCTCATTTTTACTTCTATGATTTATCCCATGTTATGATATTATGAGCTCTTTTGCAGGTTAAGATTTCCAAAAGCTATGTTCTTATGTATATGATGTGATTGATATTTATTTTGTTTACCCTTACTGAGCATTTGAGCTCACCCTTTTTATGTTTTCTTTTCCCCAGGATATAAAGAAAGGTTTTAGGTAAAAAAAAGGAAGATCTTTATGGGAGATGTTGATGATCTTTCACCAGGATTAGAAGATTATATTCCGAGTTTCCAAAGACACTAAACTATTACGATCCTTGTGTGTGTGTTTTTGTTATGTACTAAGTATTCCGCAAAAGTAATGTAAAGTCTATGTACGTCAGGCTTCGGGTCTCTACAGTTGGTATCAGAGGAAAGGTTTAGTCAACCTTTGGAAACTAGGACGCGAAAACATTAGTGAGATCCCTAGAGATATTTCTAAGGTATGTCTAGGGATGCCCCTAAGGATAAGTATACGTATAAGATATAGTCCTAGAACTATGGTAACGATATTAGATTAAACCAAAGATGTTAGATATTTAAGTTAATCCCCCTTTATTATGATTTTTGCCTCTCAGACTATTCTTTTTTGGGTTTTAGAAAATGGCTGGAAACAAGATGATTCACAATAATAGAGGATATGATGGACAATGGAATGATATTCTTCGTGAGCAACCAAATGAAATGGGATTTGGATGTCCAAACATCATTATTATGCCGAATCAGCAATCTCACAACATGATCAATAAAGTAAAATTTGGTAAGTTTCCCGACTCGGCTAATAAGAGAAAGATGGAGTTTCATGATGATCATAGAGGAAAGAAAGTTCAATTTCCCTCATGTAAATCATGTGGGAAGAGGCATCAAGGAGAATGTTTCAAGGGAACTGGAAGATGCTTTGGGTGTGGAAAAGAAGGACACAAAGCAAGTAAGTGCAAAGGAAAAGGGTCGGTTAACACCATGGATGAGGATAATGGTATTGCTACGACATCAAAAATGGATAAGTGTTTTAAATGTGGAATGTATGGGCATTATGCAAACAAATGCCCTAAGGGAAAGACTCATGAAGAGAATCAGTATGGTCATATGGGTAGTATTTATGTGGATGATGATGAAGAGACTACAAATGATATGTGAGATAAAAGAATTTTTGAAGCTCGATCAATGGTTTGAGAATGTAGTGGAATGATTACATGTTTATCATGTGTAATTTTGGAATAAAGAGACATCTATGGATTGTTACACTGTTGTCTTTCCTTGTGTTTTGAAAGTGTATGATTAATGTTACCAGTATCCATGAAAGGTTATTCAGATATTTTTGGAATGTAGATGATATGCTCATAATGAAGGGATAAGGAGAAAATTAAATGTTTGATAGTATTCATGATCTCATGATTGATATAAGGACTAAGTGATATCATGGTTTGAGTATAAATAATTTTGAGGATTTTGGTATGTGTAAAGTGTTAACTTTTAACTGCATTCAAGTTTTCACTAAGGTTCAATGGGTATTCAAGAGAATACATGATTAAGGACTTTGAATGTTTGGAATGTGACCAACAAAACATATCTTATGATATATGGGGATCAACGATGGTATTAAATCTCTGGTAATCGTTTTCACTATGTTATGAGAGTGGACTGCAGTATTATGGATAATCCTAAAGATTGGAATGGATTATGTTGGACATAAGTTAGTATTGTTTAAGGATAGAAGATTTTCGATATTATTGATGGGATGTTATAGTAACGTAGTTTTAGAAAAAGGGACAACCTGCAGGACGGGCGACAGCCCATCGCTTCGGACAAGGCTGTAGGAATCGAACCCACAACCGAAGTGCGACTGGCCTTTATCACCTACCACTGACCTACAGGAAGTCCCTGTTTAGTAGAAACTAGTTTTATTATATTAAGCAGTATGATATATGAATTATAAGTCCATTTTAGGAACTATATATGATTAATCTCACTATAGAATGACTTATGTATATTTAATAACTTTTTCTTACCTTTTGTTTGAGACAGATGGAATGACCCGTCATTCTATCACATGATCTGCTAACACTTCACGAATAACAAATTCAACTTCATTTATTTAAGAGATGAAGTGGAAATTGTTAGAGGCACGAACAACAGTGAGATTGTACCAAAATAAAGTAAGTATTTATTCTAATTCAAATTCTTTAACTTTAGGGAAATAATCTTGAAAACCAAAAATGTTGTCCTAGTTCTCTTATACCTGATGAATCAGATGGTACCTTAGATCGTCACAAATTTATGGATTTGTGATTATTGGCTTTTCCATAGCCATGTTCTCTACCACTCTCCATCAGAACATGATGGTTAGATTTCTCTTCCATATCCATATTTTCACCTATGTGGAAACCCAGTGATTAGTTTATTTGGGTAATCGTTACATTTCATACTTTAGTTTTTAAAGCCAAGTTTTGGTATTCCCTTTTACGATGTGGGTTTCTATTAAAGAAACTTTCAAATAGTAAACCATTTAAAACCCCGACGAATTTCGAGGGCGAAATTCATTTTAAGGGGGGTAGAATGTAACAGCCCGAGATTTTATGAAAAATATTCTTTTTTATTTCATTAATGTCTTGTGTTATACACTACACCAAAAAGAGCTTTCACAACACACATCTCTGACTTGGCTTGAATTACACGCAATCGCGACCTTCCACGATAGCGTGTGTTGTACGCAACACCAAGTTTCGCTAAACAACGATATGCTATTAAGATATTATTAAAATTAGCCGTTATGAATAGTAATAACCACTTTTTAAAATTTTGTAAATTTTATTTTTCAAAATGGACTTCATTTATGGATTAGGAGTATCAAATTTAGCCTAAGGTGAAATTTTGGTAATTTTCGGATAACTTTCATATTTTGATGAATAGTGGAAATTACTAAATTTTAATTAAAAACAACTTTTTCAATCGAAATAATTAATAGTTATAAATTATTAATTTGAGTGGTTTTAAAGTATATTTAGAATATATTTTTACAATTTAATACAATGTTGGTCATTGGTTGTAATTTCACATTTAAACCAGACATAATCAAGTGTCAATCTTTTGATATATATTGTTTCCTAAAAACACGCTATTTATTTTAACAGCGGGATTTAATTATAAAATTAATTAATGCAACTTCTATGTTATGAATTTGGTAAAATATATTTCATTTTTGAATTCGGAATATGAAATATAGCTTAGGATGAAATTTTGGCATTGTTCTGAAAAACATCAAATTTTGATGAATAGTGAAACTACTAAGTGGTAGTTAAAAAAACTGAATTTTTCATAAAACTTAATTTTTACGCTTCTGTGAATGGAATTTCGAAAATCCGAGAGACACGGTTAATATAAAGGACTAAAATGTGGTTCAATGAGATGAAAATAATTTTTTGGTGAATAGTAACTTTTTACTTTTTTTACCGCGGTTAATAGTAAATAGGGTAACTAAGGGTAAATATGATATTATTATTACCCTAACACATGTCCTTATTCTATTGGACAAGTGTAATTCGACCAAAAACAAACTTAGGAATAAAATATGACCATTTAGGCCCACTTGGATTAGATTAGGACATTTATTATTAATTTATTTAAAGAAGGGTTAAAATAGTTAAAATCAAAGTTTAATAAGTAAATCATTTTTAATATAGGGTTATACATAAGATAAATTCAATTGTTAATATTCATTAGAAAGATAAAAATATTTACTACATGATGATATTTTATTTGTAATTTTTAGACATCAAATAATTTAATTTTTTTATGACACAAAGATGATGCAGTAATTATCTTATTAATGAAATATTGACAAAATTGATAATATAAATACAAAAATAAATGTAATTTGAGACTTTTTATGAATTCCACTAATTTTCTAGGTTACTATGATATATTAGTGTTGATTTAATTAACTTGGTTCGAACATATAATTCTGTTATGACTTTCACAAAAATCATATATCAAATAGTGTCAAAATTGACACAAAATAGTTTTTAAATCAAATATTATATTATTAATTGTTATTTTATTCCTAAAAATCTAAGGCTCGGCCAAATGACTTAGATAAGGATATATATATTAATAATAAACAATTTGGGGTTCGTTTGGCATGTTATAGTAAGTGTATTAACCATATAGTGAAAGAAAACAAAAAGACACGGTAAAAGTTAAATTATTTAACTTAGAGTTAAATCTAATTGATAAGGTTTAAAATAATATCCAAACATATCTAAATTTGATTGGTTGATGAGCTTACAACCCTATATCATCTAATCTTCGAATATGAGTCATTTTTGGAGGTTTTTAAGTGGGGTTAGATTTATTATAAATTAATATTTTTAAGAATTCCTAAGGTGCCCCTCTCCTCCCCTATAAAAGGACACCTCCTCCCCCTCCTCCTCACACCAATTTCAGCACTCAAGCTCGGCCAACCCCTGCCATTTTCTCCTCTCCACTTCCCTAGAATAATCCTAGAGGTCCTGGTCTTCTCCAAAGACCAATCTTAGTTCCTTAAGTGGAGGATTCAAAGAGGCGTTCCAAAGAAGAGGTAATATCCATTACCGATCTTTTCAATTTCTTTCTTCTTCAACTTCTTCTTCTTTAGTTGTTTCATGATAAAGTAATAACATCAGTATTACTTACATACTGATATGTTATTATAAATATGAAACAATTCTAATTCACCTTCTATCCATCCTACGGAAAAATGAAATCACCGCGCGTGCGTACGTACGGAATACCGTCTCCACGCCGTGGTGTAATCTATTTTCCACCATCACCTTACAAGGATGGGTATAATGGTGTAATGAGTAACTATATATGATTATTATTAAGTAATATTGATACTGAAATAATATATATATATACTCCAATACAATTCCACGATCATAGGAATGATATCATCACTCGTGCGTACGTACGGAATACCGTCTCCACGATGTGATGCGACTCATTCTACATGATCTTCATTTCATAATGATTATATAAATGAATTGAATGAATGAATATGGTATATACTACACTAATACAATTCTGGAAATGAATTATCTATAACCTAAAGATAAGAATAAGAATTTATTCGACAAAACACGCATAAGAACAAAAAGTTATAAAGACCCGAGTAACAAGTAACAATGAAATATTACTAACAAGAAGCTAATAATATGACCATATATGATATCATATAAATATGTATGATTCTGGAATAAGTCAATAACATGATTTAAATCATTATACAGGAGGTTCGGACACTTACAAAGCAAGTCGGACCTAAGGTAAGGGGAATATCACAATCTCATTTTTATCCGAGATTGTTTATTCGTAAGTATTTACTGGGGTGTATTTTATCATCCACATCCATGTTTCTTCAATATGTAATATTATTTCCATCCACCTACAATTGTTTAAATCCAAATTTTACCCTTCGGTGAGTTTTTAGTAAAATATATGAAAGGAATCTTTTGTCGTTTTTTTATACGAGGTACTTTTTGACTTTTCCGACAAAAGTACGAAGAATGTTTTTTTTTAACTTATACGGCACGAACGGATTTTTACGGTTTTATAAAGCCTTATTTTCATGAACCTTCCTCCAAAATATTTCATGACTATTTTTAATAAAATCTCTTTCTTTTAAAATTGTATGATGTTTTGTGAAAAGAAATTGATTTTGAAGAAGAAAGGATATTTTCCTCAAGAATTCATTTCAAGTGTTTTATCAAAATTATTTTCCATCTAAGATAATAAAGGGTTCTGTTTCTATCCATATTTTTACATTGATTTGACTATGTTGTGATGGAATTATGTTTATGAATTCCTTTATCTTATATGAATGGTTTTATGATGTCATGTTGTTTAAGAATCCCATTTTTATTACATGGGTTATACAATGATGTATGATTTATGATTTTGTGGCACACATAAGAATGGTATCATTATGAGATGGGTGGGACCTATATCTCCCTCCAATGCATTGGGTAAAGATTTTATATCTCATGAGATAGACATGGCTGGAATGGTAGGTTATACCGGTTCAGTGAAACAGGACTGAAACGAGGATTACTCGATTCAGAAAGGGACTTTGTCCACTAAGATAGTCTTGGCAATGAGTCATGACTAACAAGAAATGATTTTCTATGATTATGTGTGCATGCCACAAAGTTTCAAGTTTCAAGTTATGATTATGGGGATCTCATTTTTACTTCTATGATTTATCCCATGTTATGATATTATGAGCTCTTTTGCAGGTTAAGATTTCCAAAAGCTATGTTCTTATGTATATGATGTGATTGATATTTATTTTGTTTACCCTTACTGAGCATTTGAGCTCACCCTTTTTATGTTTCCTTTTCCCCAGGATATAAAGAAAGGTTTTAGGTAAAAAAAAAGGAAGATCTTTATGGGAGATGTTGAAGATCTTTCACCAGGATTAGAAGATTATATTCCGAGTTTCCAAAGACACTAAACTATTACGATCCTTGTGTGTGTGTTATTGTTATGTACTAAGTATTCCACAAAAGTAATGTAAAGTCTATGTACGTCAGGCTTCGTGTCTCTACACGGTGTATCTTGAACCCATGACGAAACGGCAATAAGGGGTTTGTACATTCCGTTGGCCTACACGATTTCCTGGTAAACAGGTCATTTTTTAGTAAATTTTTTTTGAGGAATAAATATTAACGATGAACTAGTAGTGTTACTATTGATTTTTAATAATTAATTTATTACATTGGATAATTTTTTCCAAACATATTCGTTTGAGAAAATAGTTATAGATAGGTGGAAAAAATTATTCTTGTATGGGTATTACGATATATTAAAAGTGACTTTTAGTGCTTTAAGGAAAAGAAAAAAAATAGTTTTCTGGGATAGATCGAAGAACAAACAAACTAATAAATTTTTATTATAAAATAGAATGATACCAATTAATTATATTTCCTATATTGTGAGATAATTACTCAACTTTTATAAAAAAATCTTGAAACATAAATTTTATCACAATATAGTCATATTCCAAGAATCAGATGGACCTTTAAATCATCAAATATTTATGGTTTTGAGGACCTTAACTTTCCATTGATCACTTAATTTGTTCGGATCAATGACATAAATCACTCTCTATAATTATTTATACTTTCCTTATATTTCATACAATGTTATCCTACTCTGAAACCAAGTTATGTATTATTCTATATGGACGTTATACTTATCATTCTCTCTTGTTAAAGGGATGTTTTATAAACCCTTATCAGGATGTGGGATTTCTATAAATATATTTTCAAATATAAAACCATTGATTACTAAGATCAGGTTTCAATTGTGAGGGTGCGATTTATTTATGGTTGGGAGAATGTAACACCCCAGGATTCTAAAATAAGAACATTGTATCTGATAGCGTGTAAGACACGCAACACCTAGTGTATAAGAGAATATAATACCTGGATACTTTATGATATATTTATTTCAATTAAATATCTTCATTGGATTTCATTGCATGCAAAAACAAATTTTATCTTGTGTACATTCAATAACAGGTTTCTTCGATAGCCTACGTTACATTCAGAACTCAGTTTTTCCAAACATCAATATACTATTAATTTTATTATTAAATAAAATGATTATTACATGGCTATTGGAAGGAAAAGTGTGCATATGATTAACTAGAATATAAAATTATATATTTTAAATAGGTTTATTAGTAATCTTTTAATTTTAAATAAAATTAGAATCTCTTAAAAGAAAAATAAATGTTTATGAAAATCAATATTTTTCAAAAAAGAGGATTAGTTGTGATTTCTGCACATAATTCAAATTTTATTATTAAAAATTTTATAAATTTTATATGAAAAAAACATAATTTTTTAAATTAGAATTAAAAATTTATCTAAGGTTTTATTTTTTATATTTTCTATGAAGTTTCATTTTTTGATGAATAGTGAAAAATACTAAATTTTAATAAAAAATGCCTTTTAATTTAAGTAATTTAAAGGGATAAATTAAAATTTAAAATGATTTAAAGTATACATTAGAGGATATTTATATCAATTAACCAATTTATTTCATTGGAATCATTTTTTTATCATATTTTGATATAAAAACTTTTTAAACTTTTGGACATTTTTCTTTAAAAACCCACTTTATCGTCACATCTGTGGGATAAATATTAAATTATATTTTTACAATAAAATGAATTGATTATCATAAAATGTATTAAATATTTGGAATAATTATAATTAATAATTTATAATACATTAAACTTCATTTTGATGAAAATGAATAGTGAAAATAGTAAAAGCAAATTGACACTATTAAGGGAAAAATAGATTTACCGTGAAGTTAAACTAGGAATATAAGTGTTAAAATAACTTAAATTTTTTCCAACACGAATTATCCAGCCATATTTAGATACTTATAACCACATGATCCAATTTCATGATTTGTCAGAACACATTTACAAGATAGTGACCCATATAATAAGTTGATTAAAGAAAAATAAAAAAATGAACCATTTTATACTTTTAATATCAACAAATCTTTGGGATGGGGAAAACAACATTGGTTATATTATACATATTATTTTGAATGATAAATGAGTTATTCTTATCATAATAATTTTTCATTTATTTTTAAAGATGATTTAGTTACTTAAAATGCTTAAGAAACCCCAACAAATTAATTATTTAGTAAATAATAAAATAAAATAAATGATATAAAAAACATTAATAGTTAAGTAAATTGAATGAATTATTATATTAAATTAATATTTTAGTTCAATATATCATTTTAAAGTGTTTTAAACTTAATATATTCAAAGTTCATCATTGTATTTATATTTTTTAAAAATTTAAATTAATTTAATAATGTCAAAATTGATAATAATGTTATCTTATAATAAATGATATTTTATTAAATGATTTAAAATTAAAAAAATTATCTTCTTTCAACTGATTTTTCAATAATAATTAATACAAACTATGGTCCATTAATGGTCCAATTTTTCTATTATAATAAATATATTGACCATTAAATAGTAAAACCAATTTTCATGTAATTAAGGTTAACGCATTTTCATTGGACATTCCATACGATTGTGTTAAAAAAATTCCACTCACATGGTGTTTTTATTTTATAAATTGGATTTAATATTTAGGATCATTGGGACCAAATAATATTGAATGCATCATTTTATTTTATTCTTAATGTATAAATTACTTAGGTTAGAAAACTAGTTATCATAATGAAAATGTAAAATGGAAAAATAAGGAAACATATAAATTAATGGAAAAATGTTTGCATCATGTGTTTTATTGTGTGATTTAGGTGTAGATCAACCATATAATCCATAAAATCCATTAGTATTTAATTTTTTGAGGTACTTGTTGTAATATTAACCTCCCAATAGTGAATGTTTTTTTTGTATTTACAAGAATGTCACTCTGCCTCAACTATAAAAGGAAACTCACTCAGCTCACTTATACAAATATTAAAACCATGTTAGTTCAGAAAATAACTGCCCAAATAACATCCCAAATTACCTAACATCATCCTATAAGCCTTATTTTGAGATCAAATCAAACCTTTTAAGGATTTTGTGCAAACCTATTGAGGATACCCAAAGAAGACATTATGTTCTTCTATAACTATCATTATTTTATTTCCTTCTCCACCTCATTCAATTCATATTATATATATAATAACCTCAGTATCTTACATATACTGATTTGTTTTTATGTTAAATTTATGACCTAAAACCATAAAAAATTCCATAAATGGGTTATTAAATCATCGTTCATGTGTACGGAATACAACTACCTCATGAACCAATGCCATACATTCTTCCATTGCCACCTTTCACGGGTGGGTATAATGATTGATCTAATTTTTATATATGTTATTTATAATTTAATTATACTTATTAAAACAATATATCATATATATATATATATTTACTTATATATATATATATTCTTAGTTTCCATTCTGTGGGGGATGCGATAATGTTGATCATGTGTACGGCAGACTACCACCTCGCGAAGTGATGTGATTCGTATTTCACTAATGCTTCAAATGTAAGGTGATAATGATAATGTTAATGGTTATATGTGATAAAATTTAAATAATAATTATTTTCATGATATATTAATCATTATAAAAACAATATATATATATATATATATATCATTTTCTATCTTACCTTTTTTCTCATTTAAAGGTGATAACATCATTCATGTATTTGTGGACTACCGCCTTCATGAAGCGATGGGATTCTCTTTTCATCACCATAAAAAATTGATTATATATAAGTATAATTAAGGACATGATTTTATAATTATGTCATTATTATTAACCCTTGGGTTATATAACCATATAATATATTCAAGAACCAGATATTTCATGACAAATCATGCATTAGAAAATAAGGCTATTAACACCTGAAACCATGAAAATAATAAAATATTATTGTCAAATGGATAGTAAAATGATATAAAATAATCATTACAATATTAAAAATATAAATATGGTTATTTTATAAGTTAATTACATAATTAAAACCATTATATAGGAGGTTGAATTATTTTTAACTAAAAGAAGTATATGATAAGGGATTTCGTATCAATTTCATTTCATTGAGTCATATTGAAAAGTTATTCACCTAATTTCCATTATGTAGTGTATATACTACCCCTTTGACATATAATTTAATAAAAAATTCACTATTCATTTTATTTTATATTTTTATATGAATTTTTTCATCTATGTGGATTTTAATTAAATGTTACCAAGTGGTAAGGAATTTCGTGACTGAATTTCATTTAATTGGAAAATATTACTTCCACATTTTATTTGATATTATAATATTATATTTATAATAAATTTTTATCATCTAATTTTTATTTACACTTATTTTATTCGGATTTACAATTAAAACACAAAATTGATCCAATAGTTGATTCACACTTCAACTTTATAATCATTTTAAGGTTTTATTTCACAATATCATTCTAATCGAGATCAATTATTCTTATATATTAGTTAAGGAAAATTAATTTTCCATTAACTAATAACCCCATTAATTTTTAATCCACTGGTTTTTATTGTTTTTTACGTAATAGATCTATTTTCTACATTTTTTTACATAAAATGTTTTATAAAATGTTTTTATGAAAATTTGAATTCATTTATCTCTTTGGTCACAAATGTGTTTTCTTCAAAAACCATGTTGTCTAAAAAAATAAAAAAAATCACCTCTTAAAAATTATTTTGTTTAGAAATATTTATAAAAATTATTTCAAAGGAATATTTATGTCATTTTCAATGTAATTCCCATTTTAATTTTATCGAAAATATGAAATGAACCTTATTATAATTTTCCAAACAACAAACATTTTAACCTTTTTACATTGTAAATAGAATGTTATTTTTATCCTCTATGGAATGTACATATTTACCAATCGTAATTTCATTCAATCTTCCCCTAAAATTATATAAGTTTACCTTTTTAAAATGTTATTAAAATTCCTTTTAAAGAAAAGGTTTTTTCAAAAGGTTTTTCAATACAAAAAAAATATTTTTCTGATAAAAATTATTTAAATATATTTCTATGTTATTTTTGTTCATCAATAGATTGAACCCTATATTAGTACTCTAATGTGTATATATTGTATTTATCCCATACTTATTATTCCAATGGATGGTTTATGATCATTTTTGCCAAGGAATGTATTGACATTCACATCCTATATTCATATTATAGTCATTAACTTCAACTTAAAATATTCACTTTCATATGATCATTGGAAATTAAATTTCTCCTAATAATCCATATTATTTATCAGGTATATGTTTATTTTCTAAATCATATACCATTTTTTCATGCGTTTCATACATCGAATTTTTTTTGATTAACTATGAAAATATTGATAAATTTGTATCTTTTACCCAATAAGAATACATAATGATAAGGCACATTTTTTATGAATTAAATAGAATATTCCATAGACGAGGAAATATTTGGATAGGTATGACATTGGTGGGGCCTAGTTATAGATATCCCCTCAATTCATTGATTGTATTATGGGATGAATTATTTGGATAGACTTTGTTAAGTGGGGTCTTCACCAAATATTTTTTAAAATTTCTTTTGGAAGGTATTGATAGTAAATGTATCATTTATCTAGGAAACATCATGTCCAATAACTAAAAATTTATGTCATTAATTATTCAATTCTTATTATCTAGTATACCATCACTATGACATCATATCTGAATACATGTCATTATCAGTTTTTCGATTAAATGAATTGTGTGTTAAGTTATTTCCATTTACATATTGATTTTGAATTTTCTAGTTATGATTGTTAGTTTATTTATTAAATAGAATGTGTTTCAAGTTATTTTCCATTACATTGATTATACAACACAATTTTTTAAATGGAATGTGTGTTCAGATATTTACCTCACTATATTGTGAATTCCTTACTGACAATACTTCATTTATTCCTAATTGCTTCCATTGTACTTAACCCCTATTGAGTATTTGACCTCACCATTATTTTGTTTCCTTTATCAGGATTTCATAAACTATATTATATTTTATATGAAAGGGTAAAATAGAAAGAATAAATTTTTTCATGAGAAAAAAATATTTTTCAATTTTTTATTCAAATATAATAATGTAATCATGTATATATCTCGTTTTCCTAGACTACTAAACTCTTCATCCCTTAGAGATACGATTCCTTTTATATTATTCCAATTTAATAAAGTATCCAACAAATCTGGGCTACTAGGATCGGTGTTTATATAAACATGATTAATCGAAATATATTTTGGTTTGTATTATTGTATTTTCATTTAACTTTCCAGCATGACATACACCTCTATATACACGTTAACTAATGTTAAGGATGAATTGATGGTCTCCTACTTGGATTATACTCACACCCTAAATGATCATATTAGTGTGTATATTGTAATCTTGATTTGGGTTTTAGATAAGGGAAAGGCCTTGGTGATAAGTTGTTGAGGTATTATGATTTATAAGATATATTCAGTACCAGGACATACATTGGGTAGTTTACTCAACATCTTTTATTTATCTTCATCCACGTTTTTTTACTATAATTTTTGACGTTCCACATTGGGGCTTTAGTTTTTTTTATTTTTCTGACCTAATATGACATATATTATTACATCTGGTTTATGTTATCTTCTATTGGGATGTTCAGTTAATTTATGCATAGGTGTTTTTATTTCTTGGTGTATGGATATGATTTCTATGGGTATAGACACCACATGAAACCATTATAACATAAAATATATTTGAAAACCTCTTATGAATCCAGCAGCATGAATGAATTCATGTTGTCATTCGGCTCAGAAATAATGATTTTAGTCAAGTTGTTACACCCCAGACCCACACTTATAGATTCGGTTCAAAAAAATCTTTATAAATTTGATTTTTTTTTCAAGTGAGACGAATCAATCCATAATTACATATATTTCCAAAATATAAACATCACATCTCACAAAATTATCACATAATTATGTAACCCATATTTTTAGTGTATTTGGAGATTATAAATATAAAAATATTATTATGAAAATTTCTCTAGAATCTCACCATAATAGGTCCACTTCAAGACTTCTCTTATGTTATACACATCTTTATAACCTGGGGATAAAAAACATAAAAAATTGGGGAGATAAATTCTCAGTAATTTAAAAATTTATCAATGAGTCATAAATATCTAGATCATAATCATGTGAGTAATCAAGAACATGGAAGATTTATTAGAAAAAAAAGAAACAATGGATAATAGAGGTTGTCTGACATGAATAATATATGAACATGTAATCTTATATGATAAATATATACAATGTAATAAGTTTTTTGAGACATGATATAATAAACATGATGCATGGATAATAACCTAAAAATATTGAAATTGGTAATAATCATGAGAATTGGAAATAATACCATAATGATTAAAAAATTCACATCCACATATCCCATTATAAAATGGTCTAGGAATTCACATCCATGTCTCTAATAATATCATGAGTTAAGAATTTACTTCTCTATCTCTCATAACATATTGGGTCTCAAATTCACATTTACGCCTCTATCAACATAGTGATTTAGGAACTCATGTCCCTATCTCTTAAAAAATTATGGGTTATGAATTCATATCCTTGTCAAAAATAACATAATGGGTTGGGGATTCATGTCCCTATCTCCCAAAACATAGTGGTTTTGTAATTCACATCCTCATCAGCTATAACATAGTGGGTCAGTAATTCCAAATCCCAATCTCCCGTTATATAGTGGGTCTATAATTCATGTCTATATATCCAAAAACATTATGGGTTATGGGTTCAAATCCATAAATCACATAACATAGTGGGTTATGAATTCATGTATCTACCTCTCAACCATAGTGGGTCATAAATTAAAATCCTTATCCCCAATAACATAGTGGGTTAAGAATTCATTTCAATGAATCCTATAATATAATGGACTAGGAATTCACATTCTTATATCCCATAAAATAGTAGGTTATGAAATCACATTCTTAACCCCCAAAACATGGTTGATTAGAAATTAAAATTCATATCACCCATAAAATAGTGGTTCAAGAATTCACTTCCATATTTTTTATAATATATTTGGTCAGGAATTCATGTACCTATGTCCTGTAATATGTGGGTTAGGAATTCAATCCATGTCTCCCATAACACGGTGGTTAAGTAATTCACATCCCTATCCCTCAAAATAATCTCATGTGAAATAAAAGATTACCCTATATATTAGAGGGATATATAGGTCCCACCCATCACATAATGATAAATCACACAAATCTCTTCCAATTGGACATGTAAACTTATATATTTCAAACACTGATTAATTAGCTAGTTGAAAAGAGTTTGTTCAGATAAAAATTACCCTGGAATATAACATAATATATATAGAAGAAGAATGTTGAGTATATAATTTTCATTTATTCCCATGAGAAACATTAAAGTATGTTGAAATATATGAAAACACTTTTTTATGATAGTTAAATTCAACTTGGATAAATAATAATAAACACTCTTAATTTTTTTGAAATCTTTTGAGAAAAAAATATAAATGAAAGAGAAGAGAAATTAATTTAGAAAACCATGAAAACATGGGGGAGTATTCATAAAAAAATCTGAAAAATATGTACTGATTAATTAATTTATATAAAATATGATAAAAAGATATTCCTTTATATGTTTTTTAAATATAGTCAAATTTTAACAAAAAATAAGTCACTAATAACTATTAAATATCATTTTTAGAAGATGACAAGGAGACTTTATGATACATTATTTTAAAAGATAAATTTCAATTATTAAATCATGAAATGTTATAAGTGTAATAAATTTGAAATTTGGAGTGTAATATAAAATATACAAACATTAAAGGAAAATCCCCTCTAAAATTTTAAAAAACCATTACTAAATCCTACATCATAAAAAGCATAACAAGTAAATATTTTTAAAATATGTCGAGAAAAAGAGGAAGGTCATTTGAGATAATTCATATTTTTGGTTAAAAATAAAAATTAAATCATTTATGGAAATAAATAATATTTCCATAGAGAATAAAACCCCAATAAAAATTATGATGATTATTCCAAAAAAAAATTATTTTTTATGAAGAATAATGTTCATAAATGAAGAAGAAATGTGGAAAATCATCACAAAAGAGTTCCTTAGAAATATGGGAAAATTTATTAAAGCATGAGATAAAAGAAAATTTAATTCAATAAAAAATTATATTGTACCATACTTATAATAATAATTTTCAAGAAGAATGATCATAATGCAATTAATTGTAATTTAGTTAAAACCCATTATGGAATTAGTAACCTTTGAATCCAAATCCTTTGAAATAAATAACATGATATGGATTTGTAAATATTTATAATTTGATTTATGGGGTGATAAGAAGGTATTAAGGGTCCTGGTTAATGGATACTTCAACTGTACTCACCATCATTAGACTCTCTAGACTGAGAGCCACACTCGAGAAAATTTGAAACTGTTTCCTTAAGCCCAACCAATCCTCTAACAGGGTTACATCTAAACAATGTCCCAAGGAATGAAATTTCTATAATACCAATCTATAATGACCCGACCCTAGCTCCAGATCAAGCCATAACTACTAAAATCCATCCACCAACGGCTAGGGGTATAGATAAGAATAAGAGGAAAAATTAACTCAGGGAGGCCTTTTTCTAGGCACCTTTACACGCACACCCCACCAACTAATGAAAAAGTGTGGAGGGAACCAAATAAAATATGAAACACTATTGTAAATAAAATAATCATGAAGGGACCTATATATAGTAAAAATATAAGGTATTGTGAACTGAAAATAAATGGGGAAGAATACATGTCCAACAATAAATATGTCCCTTCCTGATATAAAATTAGAAAATTTAAATAGTTGAGATATCCCAACATTGAAATCCCAATATATCACAAATGTACATGATGTAAGCACCCGGTAAATCTAAGATCCTCTAAATTCATTGTCAAAATTTATTTCATATGAAAAATACATGACACATGTGGGTGAATCCCATGAATGACTGAGAATATACATACCCATTAGAACACCATGAAAGCATAAAGGGGGAGTAGTAAGAGAGAAAACTGATGTGGAAAGCAGTAGATAGAACATGGTACGGTAAAAGAGTATAACTCAACCCAATAAGATTGAATGTAATAACATTCATGAAAATTGAGATAAAAAGGTGATAACATGAACTACCCATCTAGAATTTACCACCTATAGTAGGAGAAATTACTCATCCAATCATAAGAATCTAGACACAGAGAGCACGTGGTATACTACGCACGTCTTTACCTCTCCTTGAAGGAGAGTAACCAAACCCAAGGAGTGGGTACCGAAGAAGGATATATATATATATATATATTCATAAAAAAACTATCCAAAATGATATAGTAAGGGGATCTCCATATAACATCTCATCCCAAGAAGAATATTAGCTAACATTTCCTAAAGTACCCATCAATTATGACAAGCATCTCCCACATCTTCCATGAACACACCAGTCTAAGGGTCTCAATCACCACACATTGATACTATTTGATTTGGGAAATAATGAACCAGACACACGGTTTTATGTCATGTCACAAGAATGCATCTAGTTGGGGAAATATTCCCTCTTTCTTTTGTGTCAAAAGGTACATCAAACCATATCTCATCATTGTGTTTCAAGTTGAGGGGCCACAATTTTTTGGTAATGATCCCATTCCCCGGTATGGTTGGAGGGTCCTTCTCTACTAGTCACTGAGGAACTCACCTATTGAGCCCCGCTGGAGGGTAATGCTCAGTAATGTCATTGTAGGACTCTATTTCCTAGCCCTGTAAGAAAGAAAAGCCTAGAACATCATTGAGGAACTCAACTGGCTGGCCCTATAAGAGGGAAATTCCCAATAAAATCTATCGGGGTACTCCAATGACTATCCCTACTAAAGGGTAATTCTCTTTCAAATCCATCGGGGAACTCCACTGCCCAGCCCTATTGGAGGGTAATGCTCGGTAGAAGCTATCAAGGAACTCCACTACCCAACCCTACATGAGGGTAAATCATGGTAGAATTCACTAGGTAACTCCACTACTCAGCCCTATTAAATGGTAATGCCCAGTAGAATTCATTGAGGAACTCTACTACCTAGCTCGGCTGGAGGGGAATTCCCGAAAGAAGCATGGGTTCTTAGGGAACCTTTCTGCCAAGACCTACTATAGTATTATGCCTAGAAAACCCTTCTGATTCTGTATAATTACTTCAATCATTATGTGTCATATAAATGCATTAAAACCCCATAACATTTTACATCATATCTTGATATCATTTTTCGAGGTAACCATCACGTTTTATATGAAAAAACACTCAAGATAACATACATGAGGTCAAAAATTTGTGTAAAATTAAGGACATATGAAACCACAAAGTTTCCTAAAAAATAGGTACACTACATGTTAGGGACCGACACAGAATGTGGTTCCACTTTTCCACATAGTTGTGTCCTCACCAGTACATGAAATGATGGCTGGGTTGTACTACATGGCGTGCCGGGGTACTACATGACTTTTTTTAGCCAAAATTCTAATGAACACATGAGTCATGTCGTCAATATGAAGGGAAAACATAACTACACTAATATGAAACTTCAAATGGATCCTAATTCCCAAATTCATCAAACTATTCTGATCCATTGGAAAAAATTCTTGAGATAGACTACTAACTTCCCTTAATTGTACATCCAATGAAAAAGTCTCATTTCGTCACATAACACTCAAATGGTGTCCTGTGGGCCTGAGACAGGAGTCCAAATTAAACACCTAATATTGGTCTTGAAATATATACCTTATTTATAGGGTTGCAACAATGTAGATAGTTCATCATTTTGGAACTGTGTGAGGGAGATATGTTGGATAAAAGATTTCAAAATAATAATAATAATAATAATAATAATAATAATAATGGGCATTTTGTTGACATGCAGAACATGAAAAAAAAAATTTATCCAATACTAGACTTAAAATTATTTTCCCAATTTGAGGGTCATGCTGACACTGACGGTTCTTCCAACAGATGCCTCAGTTAAACGATATAATTGATATAATATTATTTTACCAAGATTCATATCTCATATGTCATATATTATATATTATAACTTATATTTTATATATCATATCTCATATATCATATATTGTATCTTATATCTTATATCTTATATCTTATATATTATATCTTATATCTTATATCTCATATCCTGTAAATTATATCTCATTATATTAAAACCAGTTAATTTATAATGATTTTCCTTTTCAATTAAAATGATTTAATTTAAAATGATTTTAATTTATAAAATTAAAAAAAAGTAATTTAATTAAACAATAATTTTATTCCACCATTATTATTATTATTATTAATTATTTACACCCACCTCATTTACCATGTCTAACCACCCCGTCAAAGATCTGAGCCCAGCCACCGTCAAGTTCACGCTGAGTATCCTCCACTGTGAGACTCTACATACGACCTCCACTCAGAATAAATCTCATCACACCGCACGCTTCTGAGATCTATGCTCGGTTCTTCGATCTATTATCATTTCATTTATCTTCCATGAATCTGGGGGTCTAATCGGGTTTGGTAGCTCCTAGAAAAGGTGAACAGGGACCATGAGGATCTAAATGGTGTTGAATGCAAAGAAAAACTAGGATAAAAGTGCAAGAAAAAAATTTTATGGATAAAGGCCAAATGTTCTTGGCCAGTGGATCAAGAACAGGAATACCATGGCTATAAAACAATTAATAAAAAATTAATTTTTGAACATTAGAACATGCAAAGGCTTCAAAAAGGTGTAGATGAAAGGATAACTTTCAATCTTCTAATTTATTTAATCAAAAGGGAATAAAACACCAAATTGACGAGTCCTAAGTTTTGGGATCGATCATTGGTGAATAAAACACTCACAAAATGATTCGAAGAAGCCAATGCATTCATCAGATATCAATTCACCTTGATCCAGAGAATTTTCATCGATCGCGAGAGGATTCACCAAAGGAGGAGGGAGATAACATCACCGAAGATTGTGGGAATTATGATCCTGTGACCCTGTAAAAAAATATAATGATATATTTATAAGTATAAAATTTAGGTTAAATGAATTAATTAATCATCTTCAATTATTAATTAATTCTCCTAAATGCACCACTAGTAAGAGAGGGGTCTTAATGTCCAACTCTAACTCATTTTATTTCAAGACTATAGTAAACACCATATTTCGAACACAACCATGATATCAGATTTCTGATCTGATCAATGATTTAATAGTTATCATATTTTCTCTGAGGTATCTTTCATTTTAAATATAAAATATATAAAATATTTTTATAAAATTAATTTTTGTACATCGGTCCTCAAAATCTCTCATCATATTATCGCCTACCTCTTTAAATATATATAAAAATATTTCAAAGCCTTATAAGAAAAAAATCTCATCTCTACAACTTTTATCAGGATAATTATAATTAACTTCTGTAACATAATTTTGGGCCTAAATATAAAATTTCCATTATTAACTAATTTGAAAATTACCATTCGAAGTATCAATTTTTTTTATCAAATTCAATTTATAAGGGTGATAAAAATTAATTTTAATATAACTAGGGATAACGAAAATTTTTAGAAAAAAATGTTCTTTTAAACCCATAATGTTTTTATTCTTATTACATTCACAGTAATTACTATTATAATAATTTTAAAATTTTTAATTATATATACTATCAATCATAAATAGTGATTTAAAAAATACACAACACCTTTAGAAAAATAATTCTTGAAAAATGTCTCTTTAATATTAAATAATCTTAATCAAATACCATTAAAATTAATTATTTACATTCTAAAATTTTGATTTTACTATGTCATTAATATTAAAATACCAATTTAAATTTTATATATACATAACATAATAATATGTGAATAAAAAAATAAAATATCTATATTAAAGATTATCTTTTTTTCATTTATTCATTCTCATAATATATTATTTTTTAACATACATTATAATATTTGATCTTAGTAAAAAATTTCAATGTTTTTTTTAGTTCATTGTTTATTTTGAAAAAATATATTATACATATTATTTATATAAGTAAAAATTAAAACTTAAATATCAGTTTCTTAAACAAATATTTTTTGTACTACCACTCTGTATTGGAGGAGTCTCGACCTATGATAAACTCTCTACATGAAATATAATTTGCATATGATGTCAAGGTATAATTTGGATCCATTTACAAAATTAAATTGAATTTATATTAAAATATTAATGACCAAGATATTGTAAATTTTTTTGATTTTCATAGGGAATACTTAGTAGGTTTCGTTTTTTTAGAAACTATGGCTAACAACGATGATAGGGATTCCATTGTGGAGGTCCAATATCCTAGAGAAAAGAATATTTCTTTGGTGTAACATGTTAAAAACTAGGACTTAGGTAAGAAAAGGGAATTAGACTTGGAATATACAGTTAGGTAGAAATTTTTTTATATATGTGTAGAAAAAGAAGGTAATGGGTTTATGCATCCATATGTATAATTTGATGTTTAGGCTTATTCAATAGGATAAAGATTTGATAAATTCTATCATGTGAATAATCAAAAAAGTATAAATATAATAAATGATATTATATCCTTTATAACATAGCATTCAAATATGTAAATATATTATAAAACAAAAAAAAGGGATTCGGTGAATTATTATTACAATATTTAAGAGTAATTAGTTCCTTGGGACATTATTGAATAAAGTAAAATATGAAATCTCTCTTGATGATGGGATTATAAATTATTTGCATAATATTTACCCTCAACAAAACTTCATTTCCCTAATTTCCATGGAGAGGGAAGTTATAGTTTCTAGTTTTTTCAAGCAATTGTAGAGGATAATAAGACATGGGATGACACTAATTGATTCACATGGAAACATAAAAACAAAAATTTATCTTGTATTCAAAAGTAATGAAATATTATCACTAATTTCATTATTGTTAAATGGATATTCATAGAACATGACATATGGGTCTAGGGGAAATATTTGGAAAAAATTAGTGGCCCACTCTCGATTTTCCTAAAATTGATTTATGAAGAATTATTTTAGGAGTTGCATTATGATCCCTAAAAATAGAATTCTATTTTAATGAAAGGATTTAAGATTTATAATGTTCTTTTAACTATATTTTACTTTTATTAAAAAATTCATTAAGGTTTTCCTCCTCCACAAGTGAGAAAACTATACATTTCCCATTTTAATGTTATGAAAATTCTATGAAATACCTTTCTACCCGCCATACCATGGATGGATTTATAACCTTGATCCATGTCAATATGCTCGATATACCATTTGAAATCCCTACTCCAAAATTCAATCCATAGTTATTTTTTCAGTCTGTATATTTTTTCCTCTTTCTATAATTTTCATAAGAAAATGGAAATTATTGAGTACATTGTTACATTTTATTTCACATGTCATTTAATTACATGTTCCTCTTAAATTTCATATCCACCCTCTCAATTTAATTTTTACAAAAAATAGATCCGACACTTCTGGTTTTCATGATACTACAATAATCTACATAATTTAATATTTTATAAGAATATACCCTCACCTACCTCCATAAAAAGTGACATCCAACTATCCTATATCGACATCAAGACATCATGTCTCAAATGAAAGTGAGCACATGACATTTTACTTACCCGATATCATATTTATCCAATTTTCCATGATTCTTATCATACCATAACTAGAAACACCCAACATATCATTTAGGTCTGGATTTACCCAATCCTACTTGTTATATACCTCACTAATATCCCATGGATCACTATATGTGTTTTCTTTCATAAATCAAAACAATGATACTCATGTTTTTTATTCTCTCTTTTCTGGGGTTTCTATTCCACCATGAATCAAATTCCTATAACTATTCATACACCTAGACCAAAAGGCATATATTATTTAGTACTCATGGGATATAATAACCTTTATAATCATTACATAAGATATCCAATTCCTCCACCAAATAATTCTCAAGATATTCAATTCCTTCTATACCCATTAAGTTGATGTAATCACTTGACATATGAATTTAAATTATCATAATTAAGTAGTAATTCCAAAAATAAACATCCCTATTGGATTTAGTTAATTAATATCCTCTAATAAGTTATCCTAGAAAATTATGAATATTTTTTATTCATCTATAATTTAATAAATCCCAATTTTTTAAAATAACTAAAAATATTTTCTAAATATTTTTTAAAACCCCCACATAAAAATTCCTTTTTTTCTTATGATATAGTATCATGAAAATGTCTTATAAACCTAAATACAAATTATGATTTATTAACACATTTACTATTTTAATGTTTCCTAAAGTGTAATACTATTAACATGAAAGCATTTTATTTCATTATAATGAACTAAAATATAATATAAAAACCAATAATATTAAATTTTACAACTCTAATGCCTTAGTATTCCACTATGGATGTGTGTTTTAGTTATACACATAGCTTTCTTCTCAAGTTTCAACCAATGATATATCTATCTAAGAATCCCAAATAAATGAATCAACCAAAATAATGTTCTCTTATACCATTTATAATTTCCTTGTGTAGAATTGAGTCATAACAAACCTTAGGTGAACATATCTAAATGACATATGTTTCTATAAATTGGTGAGGTTTTAATCTATACAATGGATAGACTATACCCACGATATCATGTTCATTAAATGATATTAAACTAATAAACCAGTAAAATGAAAAATATATAATTATAGTATAATATATCATATTATGTTACATATGTAACCTATTATAAATATATATAATCATATATATATATATATGGGAGTTCCCATAGGTAAAAAATCCTGAAAAATAGGCTAAAAAAATAAAATAAAAAGGAAAGTAATTTTGTAACAAGGTTTATAGCCCCTTTATGGAACTGTCACCACGTCCCCACTAACTATTCCCAATCCAAACCACAACATTTACCAAACAAACATATTTATCAGGAAGGGGATCACATCTATATAAGTGCACATATAGGGGGTGAAATAAACTCACTATGTCACCACCAATGAGTCTGCTTCATAAACCATTATTTGTAGTTGATTTTTAATATCCAATGAAGATAAAAAGTTATAAAACATACCAAACACCTTAAATTCAAGTATTCATGTGAAAATCTTGATGCCATGATGGTCAGACCATCTTACTTTGAAATTTTTTAGAGAAACACTATAATACTATAGAAACAAAACCATAGTGGTACTTAGATCTTTGAACTACTCTAACCCCCTAACGATATTTACTAAATCATAGTAGGATGTCTCAATGGTATTTAATATAGTCCAATAATATATATATTAAAATTATATCATACCAAAATGGTTCCACAACATCATGTGCACCTCAACCATCTATATATTGAAAATAGATCCATGTTATCCATGTCTGTCCAAAAAAATATAAAACATTGCAGCAAAAAACATTAATTAAATTATTCATACTAATATAAAACTTCTAAACAATTATTCTGTATTTTAAATTTTCTAACCAACCCAAAACATTATAATTAATTTAACCCATGATGTAATATAAGAATAAATATCAAGTCAAGTAGAATGTGAAACAAATGGGAAAAATTCACACCATTAGTACTTGAAGACTTACCATCATCCCTTAAAATACAAGGCCACTTGGGAAAGAAACGCTTAGTTGGGAAAATAAAATCCATATTTACCCCTAGTATCAAAAAACATTTTTGAAAATAGAAAACAAAAAAGCGTATAATATCAATATCATTTTGGCCTAAATTATTCAACAATGTGGTCCATATTACTAATAAACCTAGGAACATCACCTAGAATACTATTAATCAACAACATATCTCATGTATAAAACTACTTGATTTGTCCATGAAGATATTAGCCTACCCATAAAAACTTTTTGTACTCTGATATCACCTATCATATTACCACCCCATATGTCATAACCCATGAATTTTTAACCTAATCTATCACATCAGGATTTTTTGAATAGTGAAACATCCCATCCTACTATGGATAAGTCATTTCATGCTAGTTACTTAGGACTATATCTAGATATATCATTCCATCTAGCCAATATCCACCAATATGAGTCTGAAGACCTTAATCTTTTTTCCATATCCATCAACACACTATTCCCCTTGTATAACCAATTATATGGAATCAAATCCATAGTCGAATACTAGTGGGTCACTCCAAATTATCAACTGACAGAATATAAAAACTCTTTTGATATTCCTATAACGAATAACAAACCATATAGAGTCTATCAAAATCCAACCCCTTATCTATTAACCAATAATTTATAAGGTGATTCCAAATCCCATAACTATGAATCATACGTTTCCCAATACATAACCCACTAGGTGAACCCATTACTAATCTACCAACTAAACTATGTACACCTATCCAAAATCCATTTTATAATCTACAAGTCCTTCTTAGGTTCCTCCCATTATCTTGAAACAAAAAAAACCCATTTTGGATTCATAAACAATAAGTATCTCTTAGTTTTCATGGAAACCTAATTACGAATAAATCTAAAGGTTATAATCTCGCAAGAAAATGATCTATCTTGTAATAATAATATTATCCTTTTTATACACACATTAATACTCTCTCAATCCTTAATTGTGTATCCCTAATATAAAACCCCATTCTTGTATATAATAATGTACACTAAACACATAAGGGATTTGGTAAAAAAAATATAGAACCAAGTAACCCATTCGTCAGGATAACCCCTTGAAGGACACTTATTCACTCATGTCTACTTACATGAAAACTCAAATCGATATTCATCAGCAATATAGGCCACTATATCAATCTATAAGAGTCTATTAATTATTCAAAACAATTTAAAATTAATTTCCTATAATTAATTTAATTAATAATAACCTAGAAACTCAGAAAGAGAAAAACTAATTTTGAAACCACAACCAAGCTTTCCAAGGTCTAGGGTGTGACCCTGGTAGTCCTACAAGTAAATTCTTGTTGATTCAAATCATAGTTAATCATAAATTTAGAAAACAAAAAATTCAATCCCTAAGAAAAATTATCATGTTATTAAACCATATAAAAACATTTTATATCCATGTATGTTCTTCAATTTTTTACTTCATATAACCTCAAATTGTAAAAAAATGTCAAAATAGATGGATTTAACCATATTTTATTGAAATTGTTCACAAATACCATTCTTAAAAGAAAAAAATAACATGACCAAAAAAAGGTATAAGAAGAATATGATCCCACCTTTCTTCTTCAAGACAAGACCACATTGAATAAAAAATATCAGAAGAACCAAGGATTTATGAAGAATATAAAATTTTGGAAGAACACCCTTTATTAAACTATATAATAAAGTGAAAGAATAGGGTAGTTTATAATAACACATGTGAAGTAGCTAAAAAACAATCAATTGTGTTTGGGGGATAGGGTAACCACTATATTTTATTTGGAACCCCATTGTGGTCTTATCCTGTTTAAGAATAGAAACATAGATATAATAAATAAGCATATTATTAAAATCAAAATACCTTTGATTACATGATCATAGTAGAAGACACACATAAAAATTAGATTCACTATAACATTTACAACTTTTCCCACAAAACATGTAAAAATATAGGGAAACACAATAATCCTCAACTTTAGATGTTCATACTAAAAAAAGAATGAAAAATATATAAGATGACTATATATTATTAAGAAAATAGTAAAAATTGAAATTGAAATAGTATAATAACTAGGATAATGACATGAATGATTTTATAAGATACAGTGAAATGTATATATAAGGGGTAATATGTCCATTGGAAGGGAAAGGTGGTCATTGGAATCTGACCATTTGGAATTAGATTATAATAATAGTAATATAACTATTATATATACATGTTTATAATAAAATAAATAAATTTATTCAGTAATAATATAACTAATAATTATTCATAATGTATATTGATCAATGAATAGTAATATAATTACCCACATATTCCTTAGAATGCAAGTAATATTTATTTAAATATATTATTTACATTTTTTGTGCCAAATATATAAATTTAAAATAAATAAATAGCTTTTGAAATAATTAAATTTCTTAAATATAGAAAAATATTTTTTAGAAAAAATAATTCAAAAATAGAATTGGTACATTGAAATAAAATAGTGGTAAACTTTTTAAAATTTTATGAGATAGGCTAATTTTTTTGTGAATAGTAAAAAATTATTATGTGTATATGATAAGAATTATGTCTTCAATATTATATAAAACTTATCTAATAAATATTATAATTACTTGGATGACAAAAATGTGTTTATTAATTAATATAATCTATTTTAACAGTACAAAAAACATTACATAAACCTAGTTAAATTGGATCAGATAAACGGATTAAACATCACTATTTATATTTTTTTAAAGCCAAACTTTTATTAAAACCATTTAAAACCTTATAATCGTAAATTATTTTTTAAATTTTCCTATAGGTATTCATTTGTATCTTTTAATGAGTTAATTTTCCGTTATTTTTACCCAATTATCATATGCATTTTTCGGCCTTTTTCTAACCTACCCAATACAAATTTTTCCATGTACATATTAATATAATTTCATGGAGTTTATATCTTAATCTTCTAAAAGAATAATACCAAAACTAAAATGTGAAATACCATTTTTTAGAATTATGTCAAGGATAATGATTTACAATTTTCAAAAAAATAAAGTCCATAGACTCTGTTTTTAAATTAATAATCAATTCCCCTCATTTGTTAAAAATACCCACTTATCCTCCCATTTTTTCCCACTCTAAAACTATTAATCATGGTTATCATTTTTTTCAATAAGGAAGCTTTAATAAGAAACTTAAGTAAATAAGGATTTAAACATCTATCTCTATTTCACTACAAAAAATAACCTAAGAGTTTTTCTCAAGATACATAGTGAGATAATGGTTACCAAAACATTATCAACATTCATATTATTGTAGGCCCAAACTCTTAAGGATTCAAGGAGATAATTCTATAGGTTTTGGAAGGTAAATATCAAGTTAAGGGTTTCCTTACCTATATCGTCATTTCACATTCAAACGTTATTCAAAATCCTTTAAATTTTAATATGCAATGTTGTTTTGTTTTATTATCAAAAATCTATCAGTGTAACATAAAATAAGAAACTACCTTTGTCTCTTATTATTAGTCCATCATAAGCCATTATATTTCCATAGAAATTATTATTTCAATAGGGTATTTTAATAACATGTATTTGGATTCCAACCATTGAATTCATTAATTCATATTAATAACCCTATACAAAGAAAGTGACCCACCATACTATAACATTACCAAGGATACTTTCCATTATATTTTGAATATCATATAATTTATACTATATTAATGGATATTAACCAAGATAACTATATAATTCAATATATTAGGGAAAATTTTACAATCCATATACCAATTATTTTTATACCTAAAGGTACTGATTACTAAGACATATTTATATAATTGGTTCCTTTTGAAATAATATGATATAAATTGTTTTCTAAACTCTTTAATATAATTGAGGAAATATTGTTATGTGATGGGTGGGGCTTAGAATTATAGAGCCTATTAATATATCAGTTGGTATCATGAGATAAAATAGTTTGTTTCTTTGGTGTATACCTACCCTATTATGTTTTATGTCTTTGAATAAGGCCTAGAAAATATGGTTATTATCTCTTGGCTAAGGCAATTATTATATAATTAAGATATCTAGTATTATGAGTTTCATATCTAGGAAATCATTTATTATTGTCAATGTAATTATGTATTCTATGGATATATTTTTATCATTTGATATCCATTTGTTTATTTTTTCCTCCATGTTATATATGCCTTTATTTTGTGATGTTAGATTCCATTATATGCAACCCCATACTGAGATTTTGAGCTCACACATTTGATTTTTTTTCTTTTCCCTTATAAACCGAGAAGAGTATTATGAATAATCTAAGCATATTCATGATGGAATAAATTGTTTAATTTAATTTTTATTTTATATTTTTAAGTTACCAAATGTAATGTAAGGATCATGTATATATTTTCTTAATACTATTAAACTATTATATCCCTTGTATTGTGATCTCTTGTATTTTTTACAAATGTAATAAAATAACCACTATATTTGGGTTACTAGAGTTGGGGTTCTTACTATTGTGGGGTTTCATAAGGATCTTACAATACTTTTTATACTATCATAAGATATAGAAACCCAATATAAGATCAATGATACATAAATAAATGAAATTGTGTATACTTAAAATGAAGAGATAATATACATTACATTGTTGTTACAAACATATAATATTATTTCCTTTATCTATACTAGATGAAGATCATAATGGAATAATCTAAATATTTCTCCCTTTATAGTCTTTTCATCGATAGAATACAATAACACATTGAATGTGTTGGATCATAATTTCATCTTCGGTTTTCTAGTACCATTATAGGAAAAAAAGGATGAAGATAGATTCATTTTTAAGGTAAGATCAACTCATAATATATAAGTCACACAAATAACCATCTATTAGGTTCTATGCCATTATATAGAGCCCATGATGATGCTCCCTGGCTTCTCAATAATTTACTCATTTGTTACAACACATGAATAAATATTATAACCAAATTATACAACTCATTATTAAATAATAAAATTCCCAATAATTATATAATTTTCAATAGATCATTTATGATAGTTATCAAAGAACATTACACCTAAACCTTATATCTTAATGTTCAGTTTTCACTTCTATTATAGGTCTTGTAATCGCATGCCAAAAATTAGGATATTTAAAGTTGTATGATGTGACATTATTGGGTGGAGGAATATGATATACCCCAATCTTATATTATGATTTGGTTTTCCAATTTCATTAAATATCATTTAATTCCATTATAATATACTATATCATTAAATAGAATACAATAAAACCAAAAATATATCACATATCCTTGGTCCCTACAAATCATATAATATGACATGGTTATATCATACATAATGATATAGGAAAAACCACATCATTTGTTTAAAGGATTTAGGATATATATAATTTAGTCTACCCCATTCACTAATTCCAAAAAGATATAATCTATTTCCTCTTATATTGTATCAAAAAATATATTTTTAAAAATGATATCCAAAAAGCTTATGTATATCTTCCAAAAAACATTTGGAATGATATCATTAATATTCACCATATACCCCATAAAAAGAAATACCATGTGTATAACATCCCAAGAACTTCTATATTAATTTTAAAAATACTTATATAGAAGCTCTTTAAGTTAGTCTGAATCCCCATTCAGTCAACCATAAATACTATTCCTAGGGGACATTGTAGTGTTGACAATAAATATGAATCCTTAAATCCATAAATATATGGAAATCAGGGAATGTGACAAAGAATAAATGTTACTCAATATAAAAAGGGATCTTATTGGATCTTTATCATACACATATATATTTATACATGTGTCCACAAGAGGAATAACATGCTAACATGCACTACTGCACATTCCCTTAATATAAGACATTAAGTGAACATGGGATATAGAGTATTTCAATCCTTTTTAACCAACTCATATATTATCGATCCTCCAATTATAGACTAACCAAGTTGATGAATAGGTTAAATTTGATTTACCTTTATATATGATAATATCACATGCCCCTCATCATGTAGATAAGCATGTCATATGCACTATTGAGATGTGGTTGTACACTCCTTGGTCTATCTCAATAGAGGGACCAAATTCCATAATCATCATATAAGAAGAAATTCCCAAATTGGTCACGATCTAACCCATAACATGATTAGAAACATACATAATTACCCTCAGTTAGCTAATCCTTAAGGCTTGTATAAGAAGGGTATCAATGTATGAAGGTTATCATGATCACTATATCACCAAAATTGAGTAATATGGACTCTAATTATGATCTATTCAGCTAAAATATACCAAATTAAAATTGAATGACACTACATGTGGTATACATCATCGGTCATACAATGCACAAAAACACTTTTTTTGTGCAGCATGAGCATATTATGTATCTTGAAATAGGAATCATAATCATGTTTACCATTACATTTTGTTATTATCTATAATACTTTATAATGTACCTTATTTAGTGATTAATCAATATCATACCTTGAGAGGTTAATTATCAGTACATTTCATGAAATTCATATCGATATATACATTTTTGTGTTAAACATAAAAAAAAGTTAATTTCATGATCTAGCTTGGATACCCTTCTACCCTGATAACCGAGACGGATTTGAAATATCCCATTGGGAGTTTCGGGTACCCAAGGGTTTTCGACTAGATCTTGGAATCCTATAACATCAAGAGGGAATTAAATTTCAACAAACCAGTGGAATATAAAATTTTATTTGTATGCTCAACACCCTGAAAGTAGAAAGTACAAAAAATAAAAGTGTATAACAAAATCCAAAGTAGAAGATCATCAATGTACTCAATAAATAGCAAGATAAAACCCAAACATACAATATAAAACATAATCACTCCATGTTCCAAGGGATCAAGAACCTCCACCATCTCTACATTTTGATTTAACTTTTCGTTGACATGGCATAAGAAATTCTAATGAAATCTGAAGAAAAAGGTATGGTGTGAGCTATAAATCTGACTAGTGTCTAACCAAGTGTTCCAAAATAGATTCTATAATAATAAACCAAATAATTATTTCATTATAAATAAAATAGGGAATGTAATAACATTTTCATATTTTAAAAATACATGATATATTTCCAATGGATGGGAAGCATCTCAAACATGGCTTAAATAAACATTTAATATAAAATCATTTATTTTAATCAGTTGGCATGATTAAAATATTTATATATTCAATCAAATATATATAAAATTATACATAACTAGCACCACAGTAGTATTCACTAAATTACATTAGTTTTTGGTTATAGGATCTTCACACTTCTCATATAATTGTTCATGGCTATGTATGTGTACACACTTCCCTCAAGCTCAAGCCGAAAAGGACTCATGAACATCACATCAAGGAAAACCATGCCAAAATATATATTTTTTAGAGTTACATCATCAATTCATTTCTATGTGATCATGATCCTAGAATGATTTTCGAAAATAACCCACTAACTACCAAATATTTCATCTTCTCAATCAATAAATAAAAAATGGAAAATCATCGCATTTCAACACAATAATCATTTACAATTCCATTTCCCAATTTTCATTTTCAATATACCAATTCAATTTCAAAACCAAAACATTTTTTCATCATTTCATGAATTTTTAATACAAAAACAATTATAGGTTTTAATCATTTTAATTTAATCAATTTTCTCAAAATAATTTTCAAATCATTACAGAAATTCCATCATATTGAAAATTCACCTCAAAATTCCTATTCCATTAGAATTGGGGTATTCTTTCCAAAATCCTTTCCATTTATAATTAAAAAATCAAATCACTTCAAAAAAAGGTTTTATAAATCAATTTAAATATATTTCAAAAAAAATGAAATAATGGTTTCAATTAAATGGAAAATCTAAAACGTAACCACCTACCTTTAATCAAATATCATGAATTAAAACCCATAAAGGGATCCACCAAAAAATAATGAAGGAATCAGAGATAAATAAATCATACTTTAAACCAATATCCAATCAATTGAATTTTAGATTAATAAATTACATGATAATCTATAAACTCTAAGTAGGGTAGAAAGTGAAATCGGATGAAACTATTAGGGAGAAGATCCACTTATTAAAGGGGGATCAGATCTTCCACTACCACTTTGCTTCATCAAAGGAGGGAATTATAGGAGGCAAAATTGAAACTATAGAGCCTACTAAATGATAGAAATCATATTAGGGTTTATTAGGTTAATTAGGAATCTTAAAAAGTATGTCAAGAATTTTTAAAATATTTTTTATAATAATAAAAACTCTCATGCATGGTTTCCTGGAGAGGGTTTCGCGATTAGATAAACTATGTTCCCTAACCGTGTTCCCCCACGGGACTCGCTTACCCAAGCACATGGATTCTCCTGTTTGGTTTCATGGCTAAGAAAACTATTCACCAACCATGAATTTCCCCATAGTCGTAGGGTTTTTTGTTTTCACTACAGTGCATATGGTTTCGGAAAAGGGTGCACCTACCGTGCACTACCCAAAATGTTTCCACAAATTCTAAATTTATCCTTGAATAACCCCAAAACAAGACCCAAAAAATGTGACTAAAACCTTGGTTAATGAATAACTAGAAACACCTAATGGGATGTTAAAACCTACCCACCATAAGAATATTTTCCCCCAATAAAGCCTGTAATGAATTTTCTATAAAAAAAGAGATGAGGTCACTACTCTCTCATTAATGCCTCCAGATATCATGTCTCATGAGAATCAAATACCTAATAGAATAGTACATGGACTCAATTTATCATCCTCCCATGAAGTTCCATTTTCTCAAAATTAAAAATCCCGATAAGATTCTAAATCATAGATAAATTAGGCTCAACATCAAGATCACCCCAACTCAAGACATGAGATGGGTTAGAAATATAATTTTGAAGCTGTGATAAATGGAACACATTATGTATCAATATCAACTGTGGTAAAAGTGTTAAATGGTAATCCATTTTTCCCACCTTCTCAACAACCACAAAAGGCCCCATAAAATAAGAATAAATATTCTCATGCCTCTCAAGTCATCGTTGACCTAATCGAGGTGAAACTCTCTGTAACAGTTGTTTACTAACCGAGAACTCCAAAGGTCACCTATGATGGTTAGAATAATATTTTTACTCAATATATTCCATAAAAATTATCTGATGAATCAATAGAATTTTTTCCATCATCTCTTGTACAAAACATGATCAACTGAGGAAGTTTCACCACTCTCTAACCAAAACAATGAATATTTAAACATCTTGTCATATAAGGCCTCCAATGGAGCCATTTTTAATAAGGATTGGTAACTATTGTTATAAGAAAAATCATGCAATACCAAATGGTAATCCCAACATCCAATAAATTCAATAAAGAAAACACATAGAATATCCTCATAAATCTATATATATCTATCCATCTAGAAATCCTACTATAAATGTAATGTTGTACTCAACTGGACTTGAGATCCCATTACCTACTGAATAACTCACCTAAAATGAGAGGTAAAACAAGTATCTCAATTAGATACTATATCATATTGAACTACCATAAAATGAAAAATATCTTTCAAATAGATATTTCTTTTCTCATCAACTGTGGTTATATCACGAATGGGTATAAATTGTGCTCATTTGTATAGCTTGTCAATCACAACCCATATCACATTAGTCTTTAAAGGGGTACAATTAAACCCCACCATAAAGTCCATAGAAATATCATTCCACTTCCAAATCAGAACTGTAAGTGGATGGAGAATACCTGAAGGTCTCTAGTGCTCAGCCATGACTTGTTCACCAGAATAGGAATGAGAAACAAAATCAGAAATGTCTTGTATCATACCTAGATACCAGAATCATTTCCACATATCATAAAACATATTTTTTGGTTCCTGGGTAAAATTATCAATGGGAATTATGGAAATTACTCATCATAGTTTTAATCATGTATAACTTCAAAAAATAATGATTCCAAAAAACATAGAATTTCCTCTATGGAGAGTGGACACTTTAGAATGGTCTCCCACCATAAAGAGATTCCTAGATACTAAAAAATTCATCATCAAGATGTTACTCCTAAAGAATCATCTCATGAAGAGTGGAGGTCAACAGAAAACTTTCCAATATATCCTTAGCCTCCTCCTCCTAGACTCATAAATGAAACCAAGAAAAAATAGACATCAAGTTATACTCTTATGATGACTATTCTATGGCTAGGGTCAAATGTTTTCTTATTAAAATCTTAAAAATGATATTCCCTTTCCCAAGGGTATAGACAATGTCAAAATCAAAAGAATGTATGTACTCTATAAAATTCCTCAGTTGGAGGTTCAAATCATTTTGAGAGAAGATATCACTCATGCTTATGTGGTTATGACACATTGAAATCCTTTCCCTGAAAAGATAATGTCGCCAACTCTTAAGTGAATGGATCATGTTCAGGAGTTCAAGATAATAGGTTGGATAATTCTTCTCATGTGGCCTAAGATGTTGAGAACCATAGGATACCACATGATCACCCCATATAAGAACATATCCCAAACCCAAACCTGATGTGTTGTAAAAGACCAAATAACCCTACCCGGCCTCTAGAAAATTCAATACTGGCACAGATGTCAAAAAATGTTTCCACTCAACAAAATAACTCTAACATTTATCATCCAAATAAAACTAGACCCTATTTTAAGTGATAGAGATCATAGAAGAATCCATCTTGGACAAGTAATTTACAAAACTATGATAATTCCAAGCTAAACCCAAGAATATTAAAATCTCAATGTCATTTAGTGGTTACTCCCATTTCATAGCAGCTTTAACCTTGTTATGATCAAATTAGATACCATGTTCTAAGACCATGTGTCCTAATAAATTAGCTTCCCAAATCTAGAAACCACATTTTGATAGCTTGGCATAAAGTCAATGATGTAACGCCCCGACCCCAGCTACCCAGAGTCGGTGCATTACTTCGTAACATTGGCATGATCACAAAAGATCAAGTCTCGAAAGATCGATTAGTTTAGTAGCCTTGGAAACACTAGATACATTCATAAATGTTACATTACAACATAATGTGAAAAACTAAAATAACAAATTCTTCATAGTCCACACTCATATCCTCTTCTGACTATCCCTGCAGGTCATTCCTAAAATACTTCTTCACATCCTGGAAAATATTAAAACATTGAAAGGGGTGAGCTCAGATGCTCTGTAAGGATAACAATATTGCGGAAGCTTTCATAAATAAACATAAACATTTAAGGCAATGTATAACTAAAACAAAAGCCTTTTAAACATGAACATAAACATAATATGGAAAAAGTAAAATGAGATAATGCCATTTACTTCTTCACATGGATATTCTACTGGTCGAATAATCACATGAAATATCATTAACCACTTTCATAATGATGGAATGCATAATGCGAGACTATCATAACCACGTAGCCAAGGCCTCGTGCCAAGACCACAAATATGATTTTGTGAAGGCCTCGTGCCAAGACACTAGTTTGTTTCATGAGACCTGCCGATGCATCGAGGAGCTATAGCGGGCTCCACCCGTCACTTATTAAGTCCAATGCATTCCTCATATGAATAGGTTTAAACATATCATAAACCATAACTTAATCATATCACATGAACATGCATAAATGAAAAATAACATTTCCACATTTCAATCGAAAGATTTCAATACAACACATTGATATAATAAAAACGCTTTCAAAACCATTTTCAATACCAAAATAAAATAAAGTTAAAACTTTGAATTTATTTTTCATTAAAAAAAGTGATGGCTTGTAGAGGAATCCGAAACTCAAATAATGGTCACGGCGGCGGAGAAGTCTTTGTCGCCGCATATGTACACAAAGAAAAACATTCCCTTTTTATCGTTTAGTAAAACGCTTCGTATAAAAAATATTCCTTTTGAATAAATGTAAAAGTCAAAGGGGTTTATACACTGTATAAAAGAAAGTTGTGTATAAAACCAAATATACCTCAATGAAAGGAGATTGAGATGAATTCCTTAAAAATATCATTTTTAAAATAAAATAGATCTATTATGTGTATTCACTATTGGTACACATAAAGAATACAAAATAAGAAATAATAATATCATGACATAATTTGAATGTAGGAGATTAACCCAAAGAATGGATGTTGGGTTAAGAAATTCCCTTACCTTGTGTCCTGTCCTGACTCGACCGTTCTTTAACCTCCTGAATAATAAACTAGAGTTAATTCCTATTTACTTAAGAACCTTTTTCATGTTCATTATTCCTTTTATATCCCTTATTACCATGTTATAAACATTATGTAATTATTTAAGTTTATAACGGTCATTTTGTCGATCTTTGGTACTTGAGTCAAAAATAACATTCTTATAATTACAAGTTTTTCATGTGGTGATATATCCATTATATCCAGAATTATATTCATGATATAGATATCATATATCTCATATATATCCAGTATATACATGCATTTATATTATTACATAACATTTAGAGGTAAAAATGAAATGCACCGTTCATGGAGACGGTAAGCCGTACGTACGCATGAATTCTAATTTCATTTCAATTTCATATTTAATGGAATGAAATCATAATTAGATAAAGGTATAATATAGTTCCAGTATAATATCATATGTAATATTATTTAATCCATCATTTATACATCCCACATATGGCATAAACGATTCACATCACTTTGAGGGGGCGGTAGTTCGCACTTCTTAAAATGAAATTATCGCGTTTATCCATAATGGAAATCATAAAGTATGACATAAATGAGAAATACAGAAGCATAAGTAAAACATAAACATATTATATATCATATATAAATATAGTGACATCTTAATGGCCACCTTTGAAGGTGTTATATGAGTGTTGAACAATCATCGTTTCGTGAGGCATAAATTCGCCATCCACAGAAACCGTATGTTCATTAACCATTAGTTGTAGGTGTGTGTAAGTGTAGCTATAATCCTTATTATAACAAAATCCTAGTATATTGAGGATACTGGTGTTGTTACACAAGAAATGAATAAAAAGAGTTTAGGGGGTTGGAGAAGAAAAATAAAACAAAACAACATTAGAGAAGACATTACCTCAAAATCGGGTAACACTTTTTGATTTGAGCCAAAGGATTCCTTGGAAATAATTCTGCCCAAAGAGAGGATTCTAGGAGTAAGGGAGGGAAGTTGGGAGAGTATTTGTGTAGAGTTTGTCCGAGACAAATGGCTTGAAAGTGTGAATGAGGTGGTAGAGGTGGGGGCCTTTTATAAGAGGAGAGGAAGGGCACTCTTGGAAAGTAAGGAAAGTTTACATTATTTTACAATTATTTTCGGATTCTAAAGGTCCCACACTTATATAATTCGTGGATAAGGTGATAATGGTTCTAAATATACCCATCCAATATTCTTTGGACAAGTTTATGCCTTGTATTGTACATTATCTTTTCATTTTATTAAAATCGTTAAATAATGAGGTCATCGCTGCATCATAATGATGTCATAAATAATTTAATTTATTTAATGTATAAAAATTATAAAAATAATACTACGATGTAGGAAATCTTTTTAGCTTTCCAATTACTATTTATAGTCAAAAATATGACTTGTATAACCCCATGTAATATATGTTTTAGTAAAACATTTCATGTTTGTGTCATTTTTTTACTTTAACATTAAATAAAAGGTATTTATGTCATTTTCCAACTAAAGTGGCTCCATGGGGTCCCCAAGTTGACCCATGTATTGTCTTGGTCGTCCATTACTTATCCAATAGGGGTAGGACAAGTTTAAGGGTATTTTCATATTTTTATAATATCATTTTTACCTTAAATTTCACTAATTACCTTTAATCATGATTAATTAAACTTAAAAGTTACTATTCACCAAAAAATTATTTTAATCCCATTGAACCAAATTTTACATCCTAATGAAAACCGTGTATGTCGGATTTTTGAAATTCAAAACACAGAAGTGGTAATATTTCATTTAAACGAAAAATCAGTTATTTAACTACCACTTAGTGGTTTCACTATTCATCAAAAATTGAAGTTTTTCAGAATAATGCCAAAATTTCACCCTAAGCTATAATTGATATTCCGATTTCAAAAATGATGTCTATTTTACAAAATTCCAAAAATATAATTTGCATTAATTTATTTTATAATTAATTCCTGCTGTCACAACAAATAGCGTGTTTTTAAGAAACAATTTATATCAAAAGATTGGCAATTGTTTATTTCCAATTTCAATGTTAAATTAATTCTAATGACCACCATTGGATAAAATGGTAAAAATATATTCTAATTATACTTTAAAACCACTAAATAGTATAATTTATCCCTATAAATTATTTTGATTAAAAAAGTTGTTTTTAAGTATTTTTCACTATTCATAAAAAATTAGAAGTTCTCAAAAAAATACCAAAAATTCAACATAGGCTAATTTTGATATTCCAAATCCAAAAATGAAGTCCATTTTGAAATATAAAATTTCTATAATTTTTAAAAAGTGGTTATTACTATTCATAACGGCTACTTTGATTAGTCGCGGTGTTGTAGAACTCGGAGTTGCGTACAATGCAAGCCATTACATTATTGAATGAGAAGCGTATCATGGAAGCTCGGGGGTGTTACGTTCTCCCCTCCTTCAATAAATTGCGTCCTCGCAATTTGAAATTTTTTTCTTTGAAAATAAAAGGTTGAAAAGAGAAAATACCTTTGTGGAAAACCCACATCGGAAATAAGATTAATAAAATTTAGCCTTAATAAGCGGGAAATGGAAATAAGAAAGTCACCACCATATTATGATCTCGATAAGGAGAACATTGGTGGAAATTAGAGACATATAATTAGAGGAAAAACGTAAATATTTGTAGGGAGTGATTGAGGTCATCAATCACAATCCACTGTCAAATTGAGGGCCTCAAAGCCTTCAATCTATGTTGATTTAAAATATCATCAGTTCAACAAGACATAAGGTATTAGGATAACACATTTTTTTTGTTTTAGTATCCCTTTACAAAAGATTACGAATTAATTTATTCATTGAATAAGAGATAGGTATATATATATTTATGCTTGACAATTAGAGTTTCAACCTTCAACTCATCTTTCACTCAAAAAGATAATAGAACTCAAAAATATTATACTTATCCTAATTGTATAAGGTTCAAATTTTAACACATACCATTTAGATTCGTAAAATTACTTTGTAATAACCAGGGACTTCCTGTAGGCTAGTGGTAGGAAATAAAGGCATGTCGCACTATGGTTGTGGGTTCGATTCCTGCAGCTTTGTCCAACGCGACGGATTATGCCCCACCCTGCAGGTTGTCCTTTTCCTAAAACTATAGTATTATAGTATTCCAAAAATAATCTTCAAAAATGTTTTAACCTTAAACAATACTATCCAAAGATCAACTTAATCCACTCCAACCTTTATAGTTATCCAAAATACCTCCATCCAGACTTTCTCTAAAAGGTCTCTTAAATTCCAAAATCAAGTGTCACATTAGATTCCCTAAACAAAGTAAAGTTTCTCTTATTGTCACATACAAAAATATGATTACCTTCATCATATTAAAACCTTAATGAAATCAACATGTACTACAGTACAATCCTTATATATATATCACATTATTCTAATAACCATAATATAATCCATGAGTCCAAAAGCACCAATACATTAGTTATTCTGCCTCAACTATAGTAAGAGCATAAGATTGTCCTTGATCCCTTGGCCTTTTCTGAGGTAAGTTTCCCTAACGCTTAGGACATTCATTTTCATAATTCCCCATTTCCCTACAATTGTAGCATTCAACATTGATAGCCCCTTTCTTTCCCTTGCAATCACGCGCCTGGTGACCTGTTTCTCCACATTTGTAACAAACTCCCATTCCTTTTAGGCAAGTACCGGGGTGATTCTTCCCATAATTGTCGCATGATGGAAAATCCTTCTTTCCTTTTTTCCCTTTATTCGTCTCTTGTTCCACTGTTCTCTTATTCTCTTGCTTTACTTTCTTGTCCTAAGACTTAGAGAATTCCTTTTCTATCTTGATAGCACATGAGACAATATCTTTGTATGTTGAGAAAGATTGTGATACTAAAGCTCGATGGAGAAAAGGTTTTAACCCATCAAAGAAATGATCAATCTTACTTCTTGGGTTACGTATATAATCTACAGCATGCCTCGCTAACCTTGTAAAGTTAGCCTCATACATTGCGACATTCTCATCCTCCTTCTGCCTCAGACTCAGAAATTGCCTTTCCATATCTTCTCGATGGTCATGAGGAAAGTATTTTTCTAGGAAAAGCTCTTTGAACTCCCTCCATTCCATATTTGATACGTCATCATCTTCCTTTGTGTTTTGAATCAGCGACCACCACTGATCGGCATCTCTAGTGAGGCGGTAAACTGCCATGACAACCTTCTCCCTTTCGCTACTCCCCAAGGCATGGAATATTTTCTCTAAGGAGTTTATACATTTCTCAGCTACTAATGGATTTTTACCCCCATTAAATGTTGGTGATTTTTGCCTCATGAAGCGGTCTAACATTGATCCTCCACGTTGTGGATCAGGGTGCTCCATACGAGTAAGGTTATTATTCATAACCTGAGTGAGTTGTCCCAGTATGGTAATAAGTTGATCAGCACCAGTTATATCTCCAGATCCACAATAATTATCTTGAGCAGGAGGGCAATCCCTACACGGAGTGCGTGCATTGATACGGTTTCCATTCCTTCCACTAGGCTCCATTTCTAAACAATGGCATAAAATAGATTAGTTTATGAATTAAAATACATAATTCCATATTTGTAAAACACTTTACATAAATTGAACTATTTATGGATATAATCCATAATCATAAAAAGGAATGTTTTCTTTGAGGAAGTATATAATCATAACCCTTCATAGTGGTTTGTAAAGAAAATGAGAATTATCCTAAGCATATCCCCCGGGAGTGTCGTAACCAAGAGTACAGAAAGGCCCGTTGTCGTGCACCAGTTCCCGTTCGAGTCTAACTCAAAGCGGTGTTTTCGGGTTTTACACCTAGGTACATCTGTGCCAGAGCTGCCTCTACCTGCTCGTATCCAGACAGGGATGTATTTCTCGGAAAACTCACAAAATCTCTATAATACCAAAATTCTAGGAAGTTCTTCTATACTAATCCTTAAAGTCTATCTTCGGGGTATGTGCTCTAATCAGAGTTTATCTAAATATAGCTTCCAAGGTTAGTACTAAACTACCTCTGATACCAACTGTAACGCCCCGACCCCAGCTACCCAGATTCGGTGCATTACTTCGTAACATTGGCATGATCACAAAAGATCAAGTCTCGAAAGACCGATTAGTTTAGTAGAATTTAAAACACTAGATACATTAATAAATGTTACATTACAACATAAGGTGAAAAACTAAAATAAAAAAGTCTTCATAGTCCACACTCATATCCTCTCTTGACTATCCCTGCAGGTCATTCCTAAAATACTTCTTCACATCCTGGAAAATATTAAAACATTGAAAGGGGTGAGCTCAGATGCTCAGTAAGGATAACAATATTGCAGAAGCTTTCATAAATAAACATAAACATTTAAGGAAATGTATAACTAAAACAAAAGACTTTTAAACTTGAACATCAACATAATATGGCAAATGTAAAATGAGATAATGCCATTTACTTCTTCACATGGATATTCTACTGGTCGAATAATCACATGAAATATCATTAACCACTTTCAAAATGATGGAATGCATAATGCCAGACTATCATAACCACATAGCCAAGGCCTCGTGCCAAGACCACAAATAAGATTTTGTCAAGGCCTCGTGCCAAGACACTAGTTTGTCTCATGAGACCTGCCGATGCATCGAGGAGATATAGTGGGATCCACCCGTCACATATTAATTCCAATGCATTCCTCATATTAATAGGTTTAAACATATCATAAACCATAACATAATCGTATCACATGAACATGCATAAATGAAACATAACATTTCCACATTTCAATCACAAGATTTCAATACAACACATTGATATAATAAAAACGCTTTCAAAACCATTTTCAATACCAAAATAAAATAAAGTTAAAACTTTGTATTTATTTTTCATTAAAAAAATTGATGGCTTGTAGAGGAAGCCGAAACTCAAATAATGGTCACGGTGGCGGAGAAGTCGTTGTCGCCGCATATGTACGGAAAGAAAAACATTCCCTTTTTGTCGTTTAGTAAAACGCTTCGTATAAAAAATATTCCTTTTGAATAAATGTAAAAGTCAAAGGGGTTTATACACCGTATAAAAGAAAGTTCTGTATAAAACCAAATATGCCTCAATGAAAGGAGATTGAGACGAATTCCTTAAAAAGATCATTTTTAAAATAAAATAGATCTATTTTGTGTATTCAATATAGGTACACATAACGAATACAAAATAAGAAATAATAATATCATGACATAATTTGAAAGTAGGAGATTAACCCAAAGAATGGAAGTTGGGTTATGAAATTCCATTACCTTGTGTCCTGTCCTGACTCGACCGTTCTTTAACCTCCTGAATAATAAACTAGAGTTAATTCATATTTACTTAAGAACCTTTTTCATGTTCATTATTCCTTTTATATCCCTTATTACCTTGTTATGAACATTATGTAATTATTTATGTTTATAACGGTCATTTTGTCGATCTTAGGTACTTGAGTCAAAAATAACATTATTATAATTACAAGTTGTTCATGTGGTGATATATCCATTATATCCAGAATTATATTCATGATATATATATCATATATCTAATATATATCCAGTATATACATGCATTTATATTATTATATAACATTTAGAGGTAAAAATGAAATGAACCATTCATGGAGACGGTAAGCCGTATGTACGCATGAACACTACTTTCATTTCTATTTCATATTTAATGGAATGAAATCATAATTATATAAAGGAATAATATATTTCCAGTATAATATAATATATAATATCATTTAATCCATCCTTTATACAACCCACATATGGCATTAACGATTCACATCACTTTGAGGGGGCGGTAGTCCGCACTTCCTAAAATGAAATTATCACGTTTACCCATAATGGAAATCATAAAGTATGCCATAAATGAGAAATAAAGAAGAATAAGTAAAACATAAACATATTATATATCATATATAAATATATTTACATCTTAATGGCCACCTTTGAAGGTGTTATATGAGTGTTGAACATTCATCGTTTCGTGAGGCAGAAATTCGCCATCCACAGAAACCGTATGTTCTTTAACCATTAGATGTAGGTGTGTGTTAGTGTAGCTCGAATCCTTCTTATAACAACATCCTATTATATTGATGATACTGGTTTTGTTACACAATAATTGAATAAAAAGAGTTTTGGGGGTTGGAGAAGAAAAATAAAACAAACAACATTAGAGAAGACATTACCTCAAAACCGGGTAACTCTTTTTGATTTGAGCCAAAGGCATTCTTGGGAAGAATTCTGCACAAAGAGAGGCTTCTAGGAGTAAGGGAGGGAAGTTGGGAGAGTATTTGGGCAGAGGTTGGCCGAGCCAAATGGCTTGAAAGTGTGAATGAGATGGTAGAGGTGGGGGCCTTTTATAAGAGGAGAGGAAGGGCACTCTTGGAAAGTAAGGAAATGTTACATTATTATACAATGATTTTCAGATTCTAAAGGTCCCAAAATTTAATAATTCGTGGATAAGGTGATAATGGTTCGAAATCGACCCATACAACAGTCTTTGGGCAAGTTTATTCCATGTATTGTACATTATCTTTTCATTTTATTAAAATCGTTAAATAATGAGGTCATCGCTGCATCATAATGATGTCATAAATAATTTAATTTATTTAATGTATAAAAATTATAAAAAAACTACTATGATGTAGGAAATATATTTAGCTTTCCAATGACTATTTATAGTCAAAAATATGACTTGTATAACCCCATGTAAAAATTGTTTTAGTAAAACATTTCATGTTTGTCTCATTTTTTTACTTTAACATTAAATAAAAGGTATTTATGTCATTTTCCAACTAAAGTGGCTCCATGGGGTCCCTAAGTTGACCCATGGATTTTCTTGGTCGGAAATTACTCATAAAATAGGGGTAGGACAAGTTTAAGGGTATTTTCATATTTTTATAATATCATTTTTACCTTAAATTTCACTAATTACCTTTAATCGCGATTAATTAAACTTAAAAGTTACTATTCACCAAAAAAAATTATTTTAATCCCATTGAACCACATTTTACATCCTAATGACAACCATGTATGTCAGATTTTTGAAATTCAAAACACAGAAGTGGTAATATTTCATTTAAACGAAAAATCAATTATTTAACTACCACTTAGTGGTTTCACTATTCCTCAAAAATTGAAGTTTTTCAGAATAATGCCAAAATTTCACCCTAAGCTATAATTGATATTCCGATTTCAAAAATGATGTCTATTTTACAAAATTCCAAAAATATAAGTTGCATTAATTTATTTTATAATTTATTCCCGCTGTCACAACAAATAGCGTGTTTTTAAGAAACAATTTATATCAAAACATTGGCAATTGTTTATGTTCAATTTCAATGTTAAATTAATTCTAATGACCACCATTGGATAAAATGGTACAAATATATTCTAATTATACTTTAAAACCACTAAATAGTATAATTTATCACTATAAATTATTTTGATTAAAAAAGTTGTTTTTATGTATTTTTCACTATTCATAAAAAATTAAAAGTTCTCAGAAAAATACCAAAAATTCAACATAGGCTAATTTCGATATTCCGAATCCAAAAATGAAGCCCATTTTGAAATATAAAATTTCTATAATTTTTAAAAAGTGGTTATTACAATTCATAACGGCTACTTTGATTAGTCGCAGTGTTTTAGAACTCGAAGTTGTGTACAATGCAAGCCATTGCATTATTGAATGAGAAGCGTATCGTGGAAGCTCGGGGTGTTACAAGTGATTTATCAAAAATTCCAAAACTACTCTTTGATGACGCACATGATCCTCCTCAGAAAGAGAGTAAAATAGGATGTCATCTTCAAACACCACCATGAACACATCAAGGTACTAATGGAAACTCTTTTTCAAAAATTCAATAAATACAATTGGAAAATTGTTTAAACCAAATGGAATGAAAAGAAACTCATAATTTCCGTTCCTTCTCTAGAAGGTGGTCATTGGAATGTCAAATTCAAAAATTCTCAACTAGTGATAACGAGAGAAGAGGTTGATATTTGAGAAAAACATCACCAATTTCATATATTCAAATAGATAATCAATTCTTGGTAAAAAATAATTTTTCTTTATTGTAACTTGATTGATTTTAGGATAATCTACACAAAGGTGAAGTGTTCCATATGTTTTTTATAGATGTCTCCCAATGTGACGCACTCATTCTTATAAATAATTTCCCAAAAAAAATAATCCAACTGAGACTTCAACTCGTTTAATTTAGTTGTATCCACATGTTATGATTTAATATAAACTATTTGAGTACCATTCACCAAATCAAGAGAAAAATCTAAGAAACATACCACTAGAAAACCATTAATATCAAAATAAAACACATCTAGAAACTCAAAGATAACTAGAGGTATAGAATCAGTCAAATATTACTACATCGGTACAATATTAAATATTGAAATTACATTATTTAATTCTAGATAATAAGGTCTTTCTCTATTCGACCTTGGGTCTAATTATCACTGAATGATATGGAGCACCCCATCGGATGTGAAAAATGAGACCCATCGACGATATCAATCAATTCAGTCCTTATTGTTAATGATTCAATCCATACCGAAAATCAAATCAAGAGGATTCATGTCGAGACCCACATAAATCTAGGTAAGTTCAATTTCTGATAAAGAGAAAACACAAGAAGTACAACAATGACCCTACACTCTCTTCATTTTGGGATGAACTGTAATATCCACCACATGAGAAAGAATCTTCGTAGGAATATTTATAAGGTTCACAATATGAGTTGATATAATCTAGTGAGATTGACTAATATCAAATAATGATGTCACAAAACATGTAGCTATAGTGATGGTACCTCTCACATTTGTTGGACCCACAAAAGCTATCTCTGGAGACTCTTACCCTACCTGAAGAAGCATTATTCTTGATTCTTATGGCTGGAACCCCTTTTTTCAGGAAGAATCTAATTTCCCCATAGTACATTGAGGTAATGATGATCCCTTCCACTTTGTAGGAAAGAAATATGTACCATAATTTCTAAAATTTATTGAGATTTCATAATAACATCATATATTGGTTTCCTTAGTGAAAACACATTTTGAATGCCCTGGATTTCCACAATAGAAGTAATTCAATGGGCCTCTTCCAATCACTTGAGGAGGTATTGTAGAACACTACTATCAAAAACCACCATGACACTCATCATGATTCTTGTTATCTTTAATGTAACTCATAGAACTACCATTCAGAGGAAAAGGAACTCTCATCAACCTTGAAATATCATCCAGGTCAAGATCAACCCTCGGTGACCTATCCAACATGTCAACATAAGAAGATAGATTTAGTTAGAAGACCTATTAATGGATGTCAGGCCAAAAGCCCGTATCAAAAAATCAAGTATTCATATTATCATTCGATATAATATCAGGTGAAATCTTTACAATCTCATAAAAATTGTGTTTATACTCTAATATGGTCCTATCAACATGTTCGAGTTTGAAAAACTCCATAGCCTTAGCCAACACTATAGACTCTAGATATAAAAAGTCAGTGAAAAGAACCCTAAATTCATTCCTCACAAAACCCTCGTGATTCTTCTATGTTACCATCAAATCCCACCATCATTTTTTAGGTCCCTCGAGCTTGAAATTGGCATATTATATCATAATCAAATCATACATTTCCATGAAATTAAAAAGAATCTCTATATTTATCAACCAATCAGCTGCCTCTTCAGGATCATTAAATCCTTGGGACATTGGTGTCATCTATAGAAGGAACTCTCGATCCTAATTTTTAGATTTATCTCTTTGAGGTTCCACAACATGAGCCTGAATGGGAAGAGGTGTAGGTTTATTTCCCAAATCTTGGACAGTATCCATAATAATCTCAACATGATTCTGGTCCATTGGAGGATCCACTCACTATGGATTACAATCATGCTAGAAAACATTAGAAAACAACATTGAATGCATAAAAAGATTAATAAAATCAAATACATAAACAAGATAAATGAGAATAATTAATTCAATCATATAAGATATCAATATTTGTATTTTAACCTATCCAAATAAAAAATAGGAAAAATATAAGAATTAGTTCAAATTATTCAACACTACACATTTCCCAAACCAACCATTGTGACTTAAGGATCGTTGTGATGAGTGATATCTAGGAACTCACTCATAACGACCTAAAATGCCTTGATAAGGCATTATGAACTTCATACTAACATCAATGAAATATTCATAACCTACATCTTTTATTCCACATTTTCACAAACCACTAAAGGGCATTGTTAATCCCCACTGTTTGGAAAATAGAACCAATTATAATAAAATATCAAGAAGGGACGAATTTACCACAAAATAGAGGAAGATAAAAGTTTAAAATTCATTATGTTTAACAATTGAAAATGATGAACTACTAGAAACCAAATCGGCATAACAAAAGCCAAATCAGTACATCATAAAAGTACTCAAAAACTACCAATATAAAACTCAAAATATCATAGGAAACATCATCACTCCACATTATAAAGGATCAATAACATCCACCACCTCTGTATGGTCTTTTCCCTATTCTCGAACCGGGCATAAGAAATTTTAAATTTTCCTGAATGAAAAGATAGGGTGTTAGATAAAAATCCTAGTGGGGTCTCACCAATTGTTCCATATTATATTACCAAATAAAAAAATAATCAATATTCTCTGTTTTAATAAAATAATGCATAGCATAACAGTTCCATATTTAATACAAAACACGATATCTTTCCAATAGATGTAAAACATTTCCGACATTTATTAAATTATAACATCTTTTAATTTCCATGTAATATTTTTGGATATTATATGCATTGACTTTGAGACCATATGTTGAGACTGCGTATGATTCTGAGGTCCGATGTTCTATAGAAAAATGTTTGAAAAAAATATTAAAATATTTAGCAGCACATGAACTCTATTTTCCTGAAAAAGTTGGAATAACTCCCAAATGGGTTCCTAAATTAGAAATCTGAAAGCACCACTAAATTCAGAATAGTGTTTTTACCTTAGGTGTTACCTAACATTGGTCAGTGTAGTTCTTTTTTGAAAATGTTGTTTTCACCATGAAATAGATAAAATATATTAAATGAATATTTGATTTTATTTTCATTCAACTCAACGACCTATTTCCTCAATATGTTTATAGCTAAGGAAATTTTCATAGGGTTGGATGCTAAACCCTAGCGGGCTAGATATCATTAGAGGAGAATATTATTGGGGATGACATTGGATCAGGATTGTATCATGGATTGTCATGCCAATGGAGTTGGAGGATCTCGTAAATGATGGAAACACAACCGTTCCTCATCAACGATCAATTCAAATTCTTGGTTGGTTATATGTTTCAATTGTTTGATCTACCATTTTAAATTTCTATGATGATCTCAAATCAATCATTGAACAGATTGGTTTTCAGATCGATCGCCTTACAAGATGGGTTTATTATGAGGTAAATTGGGAGAATTATTTTGAAATCTCTTTGTTGGTTATCCAATATAAATGAATCCAGATCGACATGAACATTGATATAGGTTCATTCCTCTCATTTTTTTTATTTTATTTTCTCCTTTGATTAATCATCTTTGTGGGAATTCATTGTTCATCCGATGACTGAACCATTCTTGATCAATTGATCCTCACACACCCATTTCATGGAACAACGATCTGATATCGTAAATTTGAGATTGGCATAGTATAATGGAGGTGTGATGATGGAGACAAAACGAATCATATGATGGATGATTCCCAATTTCAGGTTCTTCGTCACATGACAAAGAACGGTGATTTAATCCATTTTATGAGTAGATCTGATGATGGGACACATTTTTTGGTGACAGTAAGGTAGGTATGACCTTGGATCTATGATTTTGTGGCCAATAAATCATCAAATTGAAGGCATAGAACCAGTCTAGATTCATGGAGGAAAAATGGTGATTCGGGAAAATCGTGATCCACACAGCATGTAATATCAGAATACACGGTGTGTGGGACCTGCTGGCTATGACTCTTGGGTTTGGATGGAGTTATAGAACACACACCGTGTGAACCTCACAAGATGACTCGACATGTACTTCTGAAGTACATGAACATAGACTGGGGTACATGGTCATGGACACATCTTGGTAAACATGGACCGATACACAGACATAGCTTCGGTACACAGACATGGCTAGGTGAAATGGGCAAAGAACCGTGTGCATCTATACACCGTGTACTCATCCTACACACTATGTATATGTATACAACATGTTATTTGAGGTTTTTCCACATGGGAAAGACTTGGGATGGTTTTTCAATTCGTTTACCCCTTCGTAAATGTCGTGTACTCCCATAAAAAGTGCTTGAGGTTCTTCGTTTTTCTAGTTTTAACTATTATAGGTTGAGAGCGTTCCCTTGGTTATTTTCTCAAGTATTCAGTATAGAATTACATCCGCATCACTGGAAGGTAATCCCCTCTGGAGGCCAAGTCTCAGATGGAGTATGGTATCCCTCCCCATGACTAGAGTGTGATCCTTTATCACCCCTATTGGAGTTGGGGAATCAGCGTAGCCTTTGAGAGAATGGATTTGGTCCTCCATCTAGTGGGTCACATCGGTAGGTTCCACAAAATCCTATAATTACTCTATTAATGATCACCTACATTGTATATTGATCCATATTGGGTATTTGGTAACTCTTAGTGGTAATAAGCGTGATATGTGGTGTCCCTTGGTCTATTCGGGGCATGACCCCCTCTCTATGTATTATAGTCTTCATTGACCAATGATTTCTCTTTTGGTGGGGGAAAATGATCTAGATTCCTTTTTGGAGTGTCTTAGATGATATCATGGCTGGAGGAGTGAGTTCTCCCAGAACTAGCACACTTTGAGTAGAATCATGTGGCTGGAAGTTGGTTGTGACCACCTAATGGTGTGGCTTCCCTCTTGAGTATATCTGGATATTCATGTAATATGTTTTTTAGAACTATAACTATGTAGAGATGATTTTACATTCTTTGTTGTATTTATTTGTGTTTTGGGGTGTTCTAATGAGTATTTTTATACTCATCCCTTCATGGGCTTTACCCACACTTGTCATGTCTTGTGAAGATGATCAATATTTTAACAAAGTCCTAGGATGATTAGGACTGGGTGGTGTTTAGTGAGACTAGACAAACCTAGGTGTTTTAATATAGATTTCAGACAGAACTCATAGTACCTTTACTTTCAATTTATATTAGTTATACAGAATCTTTTTCGTGGGCTTGTATTATGGTCATTCTTACTTCACTTTACTTTCTTATCGAACTTTGGTTATGGGATATAGTGGTATGCATGAATTTTATTCTTAGTGGTTTTTCATTTCATCATTTTTTGGGGTTCGAGATGTGTGTGTGCATAAAAGTACATAGGAAATTCCTCCCATGTTACTGATATGCCTACTTGGTGCTAGTCACCACCCCCTGGGCTATTGGGGGCAGGTTTGGGTAGTTACATCACGGGCCCCACTAGGAATGGTTATAACATAGTGGAATCAGAGGTATGGAGTTCCTTTGGATTAAAAGGGTACTATTGAAGGTTTTTACATAAATTATATAGATTGGGATCAGACTTGAAATATTTGAAAAGAAAGTTTTACCCTTTCATGTGGATAGAAAAGTACTAGTAGTACTTTCAGGAGATGAGGCAGAGGTTGTAGGGCGCTCCCATCCTGATGTTACTGGAAGAAGGCATTGGGTATTGGGTGATCTGTGATGCATCATGGATTGGTCTTGGTTTTGTCTTGATACAGAGTCAAGTGGTGATAACATATGGTTCCTGCCAGTTGAGACCACATGAATAGAACTATGTGGCCCATGATCTTTAGTTAGCTATTGTAGACTTTGTGTTGAAGATGTGGCAACACAATCGGTATGGTGTGTGGTTTTTTATCTACTATGATCACAAGAGTATCAGGTATATATTATCTCATAAGGATTTGAACTTGAGATTGAGGCGATGTCTAGAGTTCCTCTAGGACTATGAATTTGAGATTATCTATACTCCTGTAAAGGGTAATGTAGTGGAAGATGCTCCTAGTAGGATATTAAGTTCACAGTTTCTAAATGACTCATTAGAGTAGTTGTACTCATTACAAATATCCATTATGGATGGACAAGGATCAGCTTACCTCTAGTTGATGGTTGTCACCCCTTCACTCTAATAGTGATTCAGGGAGGCACAACTTGGAGCTACCAACTACAATAACCTACATTCTCAGATATCCACAGGGAATGCTTCTGATGGATACTCAAAATGTGGAGTGCATATCATTCTTTTTAGAGGGATTATAGTAGTTCTAGTAGAATTGGTGAAGGTGGTTCTGAAAGAGTTTCATATATCCTCTTTGGTGGTACATCCAGGTGTGTAAATGATATACTAGTACCTTTAACGTCAGTTCAGGTGGCCAAGAATGAAGAAGGGAGTTTTAAAGTTTTTTTCTTAATGCCTTACATGTCAATAAGTGAAGGCTATCCCCCAGGTGCTAGCGGGTTTAGATCAACCCCTTAAGGTTATATAATGGGAGATGTATAGGATATCGATGGACTTAATGATGGGTTTACCACATACATCTAGTGGACGTGATTCAATATGGGTGTTTATTAAGAGACTTAAAAAGTTATCCCACTTCCAAGATATCTGAGTACAGATTTGAGTAGAGAGCTTGGGATGCCTCTATGTTCCAAATATAGTTTGAATCCATGGATTTTCATTGAAAATTATTTCTGATCATGATTCTCTCTTTAAATCTCGGTTCTAGAAGTGGTTACAAGAGGTGTTTGTAACCCTGCTATGTTTGATCATAACATTTCACCAACAAACGAATGACCATACTAAGAAGACTATTCAGGTTTTGGATGAAATTATGTGAGAGTGTTGGTTAGAATTTGGATATAGTTTGGAGGATTACCTACCACTAGTGCAGTTTTCATACAACAATAGCTACCATTTCTCCATTGATATGACACCATATATGGCCTCGTACGGGAGACCCTGTAGGTTTCAAATTTGATAGACTGACCCAGGAGATTCAACACTCATTGGCCTAGAGTCGGGGAAATATACTATAGTGAAGGTGCAGTTCATCTAGGACTAGATGAAGACAGCGCATATCCATAAAATGTCTTATGCATACAGAAGATGGATGCCTTTGGTGTTTGAGGAAGGAGACCATGTGTTCCTTCGAGTTTCACCTCGATGGGGATTATAGAGATTTTGATATGGAGGTAATATATATTTGAGGTTCATCATCCCTTTCTAGACACTGTGTAGATTTGGTGTGGTGGTGCACATCTTGGCTCTTCTACCACAGTTATATTGCATACACAACTTCTTCCATGTGTTGTCGTAGAGGAGGTATGTGCATGACCCATTTCACATCATCGATTGAGGAGAGATGGACATTGAGGATGGAGTGACCTTTGCTGAGTATCCATTAGAGATCGAGTATTAGTGGGAGAGTATTCTTAATGGGTGATCGATTTCTTTGGTGTTTGTTCGGTGGCAAAACAGGAATCTCCAATAGAGAACAAGGGAGCAGGAGGCTCATATCCATTCTCATTACCCTCATCTGTTTGAGTAGCCCTTGTTTTGGTTTTTCAGGGATGTAAATCCCTAATGTGGGGATACTGTTATGTATCAAATTTTCAATGTTTTATCTTTGGATATTATATGGATTGATTTTGAGACTAGGTGCTGAGAAGGCCTGTGATTCTAAGTCCCAGTGTGGTAGGAACAAATATTTGAAAAAAATATATTAAAATATTTAATCACAGGCACACACAGTTTTCATGAAAATGTAAAATAACTACCAAATGGGATTCTATATCAAAAATTTGAGTTACCATTTAATTCAGAATAGTGGAGTTACCTTAGGTGAGGCCTTAAAATTGTTAGTTCAAGCCATTTGTAAAAAAAATATCAGGCTGTAAAAAAGATAAAATAAATTAAAAGAAAATTTTATTTTATTTTTCTTCATCATAGTGACTTGTTTCTTCTATAATTTTATGTCTATGTAAATTTTCTCATGTCTCGAGACTAAACCCTAGAGGCCTAGACACCATTGTAGGAGAACATTATTGGTGGATGACATAGGATCAGGATCAGATCGTGGATCATCACGCCAGTGGAGTTGAATGATCACATAAATAGTGGAAACACAACTGTTCCTCATCAATGATCAATCCAAACACTAGGTTGGGAATATGTTTCAATTTTTTAATTCCCCATTCTTAGTTTTTATAATGATATCAAATGAATCGATGAATGGATTGGATTGTGGATTGATCTACTTACGGTATGGGTTTATTATGGGGTAAATTGGGAGAATTATATATAAATCTATTCATTGAATATATTATGGAAAATAATCTAGATCAACATGAACTTCAATCAAGGTTTTTCCCTCTTGTTTGTTTTTTTTCTCTCGATTTATCATTCATCATGTGCGTTCTTCATTAAGCCTATGACTTGACTATTCCTAATCAATCGATCGTTTCACACTTGTTTCATAGAAAAACAATTCGATATCGTAGATCTGAGATCATCATGGTATAATGGAGGTGAGATGATGGAGATGGAATGAACCAGATGATGGATGATTCTTGGATTTTTTTCTCTTAGGCGTATGATGAAGAACAATGATTTGATTCATTTTACAAGCCGATCTGATAATGGGAATCATTGTTTGGTGAATCAAAGGTAGGAACAACTATGGATATTTTATTGCATGGTGAATTTATCGGTAGATCAAAGGCGGAGAACTGTCTAGGATGCATGGAGGAAGAATGGTGATTCTATAAAATCTTGATCCATATGGCATGTAATCCAGGATTACACACTGTGTGGGACCCCCTTATTGCAACACTAGGGTTTGGACGGAGTTAAGGACCACATAGTGTGTGACCCATGTCACACAACATGTGACCCTCCCTAGATGAATCAGTGTGAAATTCGTAATTACACAAACACAATCTAGAGTACATAGTTGATACTAAATTCCATGCCATGTTCTTCTACACAGGTATACAGACACAGATTCAGCACATTGACACCACCAGGTGACTCGAGAAGAGAATCAAGTCTCTCTACATGTTGTGTCCTAATCCTACATGCCATGTATATGGATACTACATTCCATGTTAGGTTCTTCTTCACATTCAATAATTAGAATAGCTGGACACACAATGTACCCCTCAGGACACGTTGTTTACTCCCATAAAGAGTTCTTCAGGATCTTCAGTTTCCTACATTGGAGTAGTATTGTTTGATAACATTCACTTGGACCTTTCCTTGAGGGTTTAGTATATAATTATATCCACATCACTAGATTGTAATCCCCTCTCGAGGTTGAGTCTCAGATAGAGTATGGTATCTCTCCTCAAGACTCGAGTGCAATCCTCTATCACCCCAAGTAGAGTGGTAGAATCAGCGTAACCTCTAAGAGCATGGAGTTGTTCCTCCGTCTATTGGGCCACATTGGTAACTTTTTTGTCCTCAACCATTGATTCTAGGAATGATTCTCTACATAGTGGGTTAATTCATATTAGGTACGTCATATCCCCCAGTGGTTCTAGGTGCGAGCTGTGGTGTCCACTAGTCAGTTCTAACTGTGGCACCCTCTCTGTGTATCATATTTTTCCTTGACCAATGTGTCCTATTTGGGAAGGGCTGAAATGATCTATACCACTTGGGGGAGTTTCTTAGATGATATCATGTCTTGATGTGCGAGTTCTCCCAAAACAAGTGCACTTCAAGTGGAGTCTTGAGGCTGGAAGTTGGTTGTGACTACCTGATGGTGTGGAGTCTCTCTTAATTATATTTAGATATTCTTTTTATATGTGATGTAGAAATATACCTATGTAGATATAATTTTACTTCCTTTTTTTATTTATTTGTGGATTTGGGGTGTCCTAATCTGTATTTTTATACTCACCCCTGCATCTGTTTTTTCCACACATGCCATGTCTTGTGCAGATGATCTACCTCTTGACAGATTCCTTGGTGGAGCAGGACTAGGAGGTTCTTAGTGAATGTAGACAGACCATGGTGTTTTTCTGTGGCTTTAAAACAGTAGTCTTAGTACCTTTACTTTGAGGTTGGACTTGTGTTATAGACTCTTTTTGGGGAAATTTTTTTCTGTCCCTACTTACTTTACTTTACTTTCCTATTATACTCTGTTAGTGGGATATAGTGTTATGCATGCATTTGTTTCTTAGTGATTTTACATTTCAACATTTTTTGGTCTTAGATATGTGTGAGTGTGCATATAGTTACAGAGGAAATTCTACCTATGATAGTGATATACCATCTCGGAACTAGAACCCAAACCCTTGCCTATTGGAGGCAGGCTTGGGGAGTCGCATCATGGGACCCACGAAAATGATTCGTGGCATAAATAAAAATTTTACTTAAAAACATTTATATAAATCATTCACCATGAGTAAAATAGATCTATAATCAATGGAATATATATAAAATCATACACAATAAGAACCATGGTCATATTCTCTGATGTACATTAATTTCTTTTTATAGGATCCTCACACTTCTTATATGAGTGATTGATTAGCCAATAAAAACACATATTTTAATTACATTTTAATGGTATTAAATGTTCATTTTTTATCTAATGGTCCTGAGTCAGTGGATTTTAATTTTTAACATTCATTCTCATCATTTATGCACTTCATGCCTAATGTAAACCAATTTAGGCCCAATGATTCATATGATTTTAAAAAATTTTAATTTTCCATATTTTAATATGATATTTTATTAAATGTATCTAAACATTAATATGAACATTTTTCATTTAGGGATCAATGGGGAATTCATAAAGGATGATGGGGATATTTGAAAATGAATGGAAGGAATTCTAGAGAAGGTTGATTGGACACTAGACCACAGATGAAAATGTGGGGCCCACAATACAGGCTCAATGAAGCCCATATTTCGTGGGATGCTATAATACATATAAATGAAAAATAATTATTCAAGAGATAGTGCTAATTTGTCCTCCATGATGGTAATTAAGGTGTCCCAAATAGAATATCATAATATGGGCCCGAATCTGTGGCCCAGAATGTTATCCCACTAAATCGGCCATAACGCCCGCTTCACAACTCCCAATTGGCCCAAAATTTACCGGAGTTTTGGAGACATATGGGGCTCCATTTTCTTATTCTATGTTCCACTATAATTTGTCCATCTTGAAGGTCCTTTCAATGTGTATGTTCGGTGGATGCAAGCTAGCTTCCACTTCGGGTCAATGGAGGGAATCAATTTTTATCCACTACTTTCAACCACCCTAACGCCTAAAATAATTTAATAATTGGGCATAAATTGATTGAGACTCGGCATAATGCTTTGAAATTTCCTATTTAAGGTAGTTTTGTTGATGAGGAAGACATATTTTATTTATTTATGTTATTATACCAAAGTTCATTTGTGATGTTTTCAATTGCCATGTAAGTTTATTTTTTGGATTTATATATTCTTAATCAATATCTTTCTCTTCTATTCTTCCCATTTATTTCATTAAAACTCTATAATCACAAAGCACAGTTATATATCTGTGTTTTGTTGAATTGGATCACAGATAGGTGTGAATTTCATTTACATACATGGACGAGTGCTCGTAATTTCCACGATTTTAATTTCTTCAATCCAATTCTTGTAAGCCATATTCTACCTACCATTGAGCGTATTCCATCAATGGAGGGATAAAACATTAATGGTATGATATTAGAAATATGAAAATTCTGGACTGAATGTTATTTTGTGAATGAATGTTTTTTAATTTGTTAACTAATTTAAGACTTCTATTCTTCAGTTATTTCTACTCTTCATCTTCCCTGTGTTTGAGGAAGCTAAATCCAAGTACTAAAATCACCATATACCTTGGAGATATCATGAATTTGTTTTTATAAGTGTGTAGTGGATTACTAATTGAGTTAATTTAGTATTAAACCATAAAAGGATGAATTTAGTGTTACTTTAAATAATGGATTCATTAAGAATTAGTAAAACCAAAATTGTCTAAAGAAGTAAAATTCATTCAATCCACCCTGAGGATAATCCTAAGATCAACCCATTTTTATTAAATTTAACTCACTTAGGTTTCTTAGTGTTCTGTAAAACCATCTAAAATCAAAACCATCTTGGCCACTTCATATCCAAAAATCTATCTCATAGGTTGTGCATCATAGGTTTCTTCTTCGGTCTCAGTGGATTTGACAACCCAAGCTAGACTACAAGGACTATTCTACCTTCATCTCTTTGGTAAATTTGAGCATGAATCAGTGATCAAAGCTAATTATGTGTACACATGTCCCTCGTCCTCTGGCTGAATATGACTCATCAATGTTCCATCATGGATAATAATGCCGAAATAGGTTTTTGTTATAGTTTTAATCATCAATTCATTTATAGGTGATCAAGATAAAATGATCCTTGTACCAAATAACGCACTAACTATCCATGCTCTTATGTTCTCAATAAATCAACATAAAAAGATGAAATAATCTCATTTTAACTCAATCATCATTTACTATTCAATTGTATAACTTTCCATTTTAGTAAAAAAATCAATTTCAAAAATAAAAACATGGATTTTTCAAAATTTCATTCCTTTTCAATAGAAAACCAATCATAGGATTTCATATTTATAATTTATTCCACTTTAAAAAAGCAATTCTGAAATGATTTCATTAATTCTGTCATTTTCAAAATTAATCTCTAAATTCCAATTCCATTGGAATTTGGGTTTTCTCAAAATCCATTTCATTTCTAATTATATAATCAAAAAATAATAATTAGTGGTTTTATAAAACAATTAAAATCTATTTGAAATATAAAAATAAAATAATGGATTCAATTACAAGGAAAATCTCAAATGGAACCACCTACCTTTTATCAAATATCTAGAATCAACACCCACAATGGGATCTACCAACAATTAATGAAAGTGTAAGAGATCAAGGAATCATACCTTGAACCAAGATCAAATCAAAAAGAGTTTATATCCATAAATTAAATGATGATTAATAAAACTCTGAGGGGTATATAAAGAGATAAAATAATAAACATTGATAGAGGATATGCACTTAATAGGGGGTTTTCGGATCTTCCACCGGAACTTTTATTGTTCAAAGTATGGGATTAAAGAAGACAAAATTGATTCTATGGATCATTATATACATTTTTAATCATATTATGGTCGATTAGGGAAATTATTTATCATAAATAGGGGCTAAAAAATTTTCTAATAAGTTTTTGAAATCATAGAAACTTGTGTACATGGTTTCTAGGGGAGGGTCACATAGTTATAAACATTATTTACCTTAATTGTATTCCCCTTTTTGACTCATTGTCTAGGGTTCATTCTTTCTTGGGTAGGTCCTAAAAGTTAGAAATATTGTGTGCCCTATCCATGTGCCCCCTCTAGAATCACTATCCAATTCACATGGTTTCCCCTATGCGGGTGCACGGTTTGAGAATCCATTTACCAACATTGAATTTCCCTCACTACCATGAGGTATGCAGTTTGAACTGGGGGTGCACAGCTGGGAATACCATGCACCAAATGTACACTATCCAGGAAGTTCCAAAAATTCATAATTTCTCCCAGAACGATGCTGAAAGAAGACCTATGTCAAAGGGTTTAAAATAAGGGTCAAGGAATACCAGAAAACAAGTAACATGATGTTACAAATAATGTGGGAATTCTATTTTATATGATATATTTTATTTTCATAACAATTTTTAAGAATAATTAAAAAACTGGAATTATAACTTTTCTATCATATCTTATATGATAGACTTACAGATCAGTCATATGTTTGTTCTACTATCTAGGATGTTATAAAATAATTACATTTGTATCTAATTCATGAAACATCTTTATGTGAACACCTACCAAAACCCTCCCATTAGACTCTTTAGTGAGTAAAATATTTAAATAATTCTTTTATTAAATTTACACTGTACTTCTACCAGTATAATCTTATTGGAAATAATAATATTCAGTTTTACATGATATCTAAATATAACTTTTAATTTTTTTACAATCATATATACAAAAATATTAAGGATAAAAAAAGTAACTCACTTAAATAGTATACTATTATTTTTTTTATTTTCTAATTTTTAACTTCTTTATGTTCAATCATACTCCCCCTAAACTATTTTAAATTATATTCTATTCATAATAACAAGATAAGATACCAAAACATTTTTGTATTAGTAAATAACACTTATTTCCATTCGATATGAATATTTAAAAAATAAACTATTACATCCATATCATATATGGTATTCTATGTGAAAGGGTTGATTTCCACTAAAAATGATATTATTCAATAAAATATCCCACTGATGGGTAGCAGAAACAGATTCCTTTATATTTTAATAAATATTTCAATAAACACTTTTATCTCTGATAAATATTTTATACCTCACTCATTTTATAAACATATTATAGTATTTTATGAATCTTAAACCATGTGCATTAAATTAATTATCTATTATTTTTCATAATGATGATTTGTGAACAAAAACCTCCTCTTATCATATAAGACAAATGATATGATATTAAATATCCTTTATTTGGATCCATTTGTGATTAATAAACTCTTTTACTTTAAAATCCTTGACGAAACAACACTTTTATTCATGAAATTCATGAAAAATGAAAGCTCTATCAATTCTCTGTTATATTTTGAACTAGATTTGTAAAAGTTATAAAATATACCTTTGGTTTGATATACCCTTAAAAATCAAAGAATGTATTTTGATAACATTGATGCCTAGGATGGAATTCCAATAAGTTTCACAAACCCCATCAGGCATCCAAACAAATTCCATGATATTGAATCATCTGTTCTTGATAAAACCTACACGTTTTAATGAAATTAATTGTATACTCAATGAAACATTATTGGAAACTCAAAGTAACTTTTCTTCATCCAATTTTAACTTTACCAACTTTCACTATATAGATGACATGAGAACCTAGACATTCTATTCCCTCTTCATCTATTTTCAAAACTCTGATAATATTAGAAAAATATATTATGAATTCATTTATATTATAAGATAATTTTTACAAATGATAATATGATGAGTTATTTAATGAGTATAATATTTACATAAACCTCTAGTTTCACCAAGTCATTATCATACACAATCATATCGAGTATATGAGAAGAGACTAATGATTCTTATGTTTTTTATCCAATGTATTTGAAACCTTAATTTAATCAATCAATAATATACATAATAATTCTTAAACACCTTTTTTACCAATTTCAAAACCTTTTAATCAATAATGGGTTTCTCTAACACAAATAATTTTCCACTACTTGTAAATTTATCTTAAGTTATGACCCATAGGAATTTCATACATTAATGTTATTATTCAAGGGATTGATTTAAAAGTTATGTTTGATGATTAGGATTCTATTTATCTACATTAAAAATATTTTATCACATGAATGTCATGTTTTATTTCAATTTAATATGGTATTTTATTAAATGGTTTCCCCTAAAAATGATTAACCATTTTAAATTCATCATACCCATTAGTGTTCTATGATCCATACTTCATCCTGACATAAACTGGTTAACAACATAAATAAGACCTGACTATATCTACGGCTCAACCATTATCAATAATAACATATATGACTCTTGAATAGTACATCCAATTAATATTTCTCCAATAAATTACAAGTACAAACCTAACTATATTATTATTTTATCCTAACCTGTTGGTTTTCCCAATGAATTGTAACCCAAAAAATGATAAAAACCAGGCACCTACCTTTTAGGGTCTCCCTATTACTTGCTTTCCTTACCCAATATTACTCATGGACACCTAAACATTTTGGTTACCCATACTAAATGATTGTGGTCTTGCAAATTTTACCTTTGTATGAAATCTCACTCATATTATTTGAAGGGGATTTAATATCACCCTATTATCTCATGTTATTCCCCTTATTTATGTTTGTGTTGGGTTTTTCTAGTAATTCCTTATTATGATAATCCATATTTAAGTTTCATATACTATTAATGAATTATATTTTATTTTTTATTAAAAAAATCAATGAAATATGTGAAAAATGATAGGTTTGGATGTTTTTTCTTGTTATATAAAGATACATCATGAAGATAGTCTACCTATAGGGAGAAGACACCATGCAAGTCAGGAAATCTTATTTAAGTATTCAAGCGACTTCATGAAAAAAATAAAGAAAATGCACGACTATTCAATTGACTACAAATAAAATTTTATAAATTTATTAAGCTAACTCAAGAAATATCTGATAAATATCATGAACAACTCAACCGACCATGCCATAAAGATAAAATATGTATTTTTATTAAAGATATCACATGAAGAAGTTTTAGATGACTATGTCTATTGACCGACCACATGTTACAGTTGTTCAACCATAAGAAGAGAATAAGATACCACATTATAGATCAATAAAAATATTTTTACAATTATAGAGTGACCGTATATTGATTCCGAGTAACCACACAATCATATCAAGTTACCATAAGAATTATTTCAAAATCCCATGTGAAACAAATTTTGAATCTAATGAAAAGAAAACTCAATCGACTGTACCGGAGTTACATAGATGGTCAGGCTAGAAGTTCCTAATTTAAAATAAAATTCATTTAGATACTTCTATTGATATATTTTGGATCATTCTAAAAATATTTAGAGTAGTTTTTTTGTAATTACCCAATCACTTTTAATAATAATTTTTCCTGGATAATTTTGTGATGTGTTATATTAAGTATTATACACATAGAGCACATAGATAAAACAACAAAATTTTAATTCATTAAGGAAAATTGTTACATTATTTAATTAATAAATTAATTAAAATGAAAAAAATTAAAAGGTTATGAAAAAGAAAATAGAAAAACTGCAATTATAAATTTTGGATCACCCTAATCGGTTAGAATCATCTCTCCAATGAACATCACTATGGAAAAGAATAAAAATATTAATAAATAAATTGATATTTTAGAAAATATAAATATAGAACCTTGAGATAAATTGTAGTGAATTTTGAATAAAATAATTAATAGACATTTATAAGAGATAATATGACCACTGGAATAGTAATCATACCATCGGAATAGTAACAGGACTATTGAGAATAGTAACCTCACCATTTGGAATAGTAACCTGACTATTGGAATGGGAATTTGACCTAAAAATAAGAAAATTTAATGTAAATAATATTTATCATGATTAATTTAAAAAAAATATAGATATTATAATATTATCAAATAAATAGTAAAATTAAAAACTCAAGGAAACTATGAACACATTTTTAACAAATTCCATTTTAAGAAATTTTATAAAAACATATTTTTTATATTAAATAATTAAAATAATATAATTTAGAAAATTATTTTAATAAAATTAATGGTATTTTTGAAATCATAAGATCAAAAACTTTTACGGTGATTTTTTGTTATTTTTTTGAAATACTTCAAATTTTATGTGAATAGTAAAAAATAGTTTTTTATAACCAATGTATCTTAAATTTAATCATTCATGATGTAATAATGACCTAATAAATTATAAAACTTCATGATAGACCAAAAAATATTTAATATCATAAATGAGTCATTAAAATACATTAAACTTAATTTCCAAACCTAAAAATACTTTTCCAAAGTCTAAAGTCAAATGTGTTCCCTTAAAATAATTTGTTTTATTTTTTCCCAATTTCCTTTTTGATAAACTAGTCAATTATAATTTTAAAGGTGTTTAAATTTAAAAAACCATTCCATTATATTAATATATTATTTATATTTTAATAAATCACTATTATAAAATTTAGCTTTGATATAGTGTTTTATTTAATATTTTATTCTAAAAATACTACTCTTCTAATGTATAAATAACTCCTCACCCTCCCATTGGAAAACCACTCCTTCATCACTTTCCAATGAAAAATAACTTCTCAAATACTCTCTATTAACACAATTACAATACTTATAGATTATCTGTAACACCCGAGACTTTTATGAGAAATATTTTGTTTTTATTATATATAAATCATCAAAGGAATCTTTCACTACACACAACACTAACTTGGCTTACTTTACAGGCAACTGTGGCCTTCGTCGATAGCTTGCATCATACGCAATAACCGAGTCTCACTAAACATCGATATATTATAATATTAGCCGTTATGAATAGTATTTACTGAATTTTGAATTTTATAACATTTTAATTCATCATATACATTTTCTAGAATGAGCTATGAAACCAAAATCAGTTTTTTGGGTAAAAGAAGTATTTTTAAAAAAAATGCAGTTTTACTGCCTTTAGATGGCGCACTCACATTAAATCTAGTTTTTGACCAGTTTTTAAGTTCAATTTGACAAAATAAAATTCTTATTTAGAATCATGATATAAAAAGTCACATTGGATAAATTTTTCATATTATTCTGATAACATTCATATTTTAATGAATAGTACAAACACGCTATATTTTAATTAAAAACAACTTTTTTCATCGCAATAATTTATATGGTTAAATTATAATATTGAATGTTTTTAAAGTATAAATAGAAAATATTTTTTCCATTTAATATAATGTATGTCATTATCATTAATTTTACATTGAAATCATAGGTAAAAACATTTCAATCTTTGGCATTGTTTTAACTTTTAAAACACGTTTGCTTAACAACGGGATTAATTTTAAATTAATTACTGCAACTTCTGTGATTTGAATTTTGAAAAATGGATCCCATATTCAGAATCGGTGGGTTCAAATTATGTTAATAGGTTAATTTTATTTTTTTGATATTATGAATAGTAACTACGGTAATTTTTTTATTTACTACGGTTAAAGGTAAATAGGGTAATTAATGGTTAAAAGAATATTATAATAATTATAAATTAACATGAAACGTGTCCTAACCTTATTGGATGAGTATTTTCCGACCATGGGCATCCTTGGGTCGATTTTGGGACCCCATTGAGCCACATGGTAGTGACAATGACAATTTGGATTAATTAATTTAATGTAAAGACAAAATTGACATTAACAAAAATCTTTTAGTAATTAATTTTTATAAGGTGTTATATAAATTATATTTTCGACTATAAATATTCATTAGAAAGCTAATAATATTTCCTACATAATTATATTTTTTATATAATTTTTAGACACCAAATAAATTACATTATTTATGAAAAAACAATGATGAAGTATTTACCTCATTAATAAATGATTTAAATAAATAAGATTATAATGATTAAAATATTTTCCAAAACATGTCCAATTCTTATTGGATGCTTTTATTTAGACTATTAGTCATATTATATTCTTCTTTAAGGATTTTTGGACCTTTTGAAACCGACGTTAAGTTTATAATAAAATAATATTTCCACACTTTCCAAAGGTGCCCCTCTCCTCCCTTATAAAAGGGCACCTCCTCCCTCTCTTCCTCACACCAATTTGAGCCTTCACGATCGGCCAAACCCTGACCATTTCACTTCCCCACTTCCTTAAAAACCTACTAGAGGTACTTTTCTTATCAAAAGACCAACTCTAGTGCCTTAAGAGAAAGTTTAAAGGAGGCACTTCGAGAAAGAGGTAATACCTTCTACCGTTTTCTTCAAGTTCCATTCTTCTTCTAATCCCTCTTCTTTAGTTGTTTCATTATGAGGTAATAACATAAGTATCCCTAATATACTGATATATTATTACAAATATGAAACAACCCTATTTCACCTTATATCCATCCTATGGTAAACAAAATCACCGCGCGTGCGTACGTACGGAATACCTTCTCCACGTCGTGGTGTAATATGTTTTCCACCACCTCCTTACATGGATGGGTATAATGGTGTAAAGAATCACTATATATGATTTTTTTAAAGTGATATTGATTCTGAAATAGTATACATACACTTCAATACAATTCCATGATCATGGGAATGATATCATCGCTCGTGTGTACGTACGGCCTACCGTCTCCACGATGTGATGCGACTCGTTCTATATGATCTTCATTGAATAATGATTATCTAAATGAATTTAATGAATTAATATGATATATATTACACTAATAATATTCTGTAAATGATGTATCTATATGCTATAAATAGGACTAAGAATTTATTCTACAAAACACGCATAAGAACAAAAAGTAATAAACACCCGAATAACAAGTAGTAATGAAATATTACTAATAAGAAGCTAAGAATATGACCATATATGATATCATAACAATGAATATGATTCTTTAATAAGCCAATGACATTATTTAAATCATTATACAGGAGGTTCGGACATGTACAAAGCATATCAGACCTAAGGTAAGGGAAAATATGACAATCTCATTTTTATCCGAGATTGTTTATACTTTGGTATTTACTGGGGTGTATTTTATCATCCACATCCATGTTTCCTCAATATGTAATATTATTTCCATCCACCTACAATTGTTTAAATCCAATTTTACCCTTCGGTGAGTTTTTAGTAAAAGATATGAAAGGAATCTTTTGTCGTTTTCGTACGAAGTACTTTTTTGACTTTTCAGACAAAAGTACGAAAAGAATGTTTTTTTAACTTATACGGCATGAATGGATTTTTAAAACATTTTTTCCAAGAATCTTCCATTATAAGTTTTCATGTTTATTTTTAATCAACTTCTTTTAGATTAAAATTGTATGACATGTTATCAAAGGAAAAATGTTTTTGAAGTAGAAAAGATATTTTCCTCAAGAATGGAGTTAAAGTGTTTTATCAAAATTATTTTCCATCTAAGATAATATTGGGTTCTGTTTCTATCCCTATTATTACATTGATTTGATTATGTTGTGATGGAAATATTTTTATGAATTCCTTTAACTTATATGAATTGTTTTATGATGTCATGATGTTTAAGATTCCCATTTTTATTACACGGGTTATGCTATGATGTATGGTTTATGATTTTGTGGCACACATAAGAATGGTATCATTATAAGATGGATGGGACCTATATCTCCCTCCAATGCATTGGGTAAATATTTTATATCTCATGAGATAGACATGGATGAACGGCAGGTTAAACCGGTTCAGTGAAACAAGACTGAAACGAGGAGTCAACTCAGTTCAGAAATGGAATTTTCCCACTAAGATGGTCTTGGAAATGAGTCTTGACTAATAAGAAATGATTCTCTATGATTATGCGTGTATGACACAAAGTTTCATGTTTTAAGTTATGATTATTGGGATAACATTTGACTACCGTGATTTATCCAATGTTATGAAATTATGATCTCTTTTGCAGGGTAAGATTTCCAAAATGTTATGTTCTTATAAATTTGATGTGACTGATATTTCTTTTGTTTACCCTTACTGAGCATTGGAGCTCACCCTTTTGTATGTTTTCTTTCCCCAGGTCAGGAAGAAGGTTAGTAAGTAAGATATTCCAAAAAGTGACTATAGATATGATGAAATAAAAGGGAGACAATGTAGATGCTTTATGAACTAGTTGTTTATGTTTCTCAGTTTCTAATGACACTATACCTATACGGTCCATGCATGGTTTTTTTATATGTTGTAATATTTATGCTTCACTTTTTTAGTACTAAACATGTGTGTAATGTATGGGTCGTTATAGTTGGTATTAGAGGAAAGGTATAGTCAACCTTTGGAAACTAGGATGTGAAAGCCTTAGTAAAAACCTAAGGATATGTATAAGCATAGAACACAATCTTAGTGTTCATGAAATTTCCATGAACAACCTATGATAAGACCTTAAGTGTGAAATTTTATTCTTGATTATGTGGTTTTCCAATTATAATTAGTGTTTCTCACACCATTCTTCTTGGTTTTAGTCAATGGCTGGAACCTGAAGAAACTGTGTTAATGCGGAATGTGACGGGCAATGAAATGATTGTACCTCTGAGCAACCAAACGTTATGGGAGCTGGAATGAAAAATCTTGTAGCCATTCTCACAAAACATTCTCAAGCTATGAACTATACTATACTTCCAAATGATCAAAGGAAGGAGAAACATTCTGTGGAATCCTTCATGAGGCAGCGTCCACCTTCATTCAGCGGGTCTTTTGATCCATTAGTGGCTGAACAATGGATCAGTACCACTGAAAAGATATTTTCAGTTCTTCAATGTTATGAACATGATAAATTCATCTTAGCAGTGTATCGTTTGGAAGGTGATGCTGATCAATTGTGGAATCATATTAAGAATACAAGGCAAAGGGATGAAATTGAGTCCATGGAATGGGATGAGTTCAAGAACTTATTTTTCAATAAGTATTTCCCTCATATTTTCGAACAAAGATGGAGAAGGAGTTTCCTGAACTAAAGAAAAAGGATGATGAATCCGTTGGTACCTACAAAGAAAATTTTACAAGACTTGAAAGGTACGCTTCCAGAATTATTATCCAACCTGAGAGTAAGATCGATCGATTATTTAGTGGCTAAAAACCAAGTCTTCGAAGGGCGTTAGCCATAAGGGACTTCAATAGCTACGAGGAAATTGTTCGGTGTGCTCTCAAGGTTGATTTAGAGATTGGTGTAACCCATCAGTCACATGGGTTTTATAAGAAGAGGAAAATGGAATTCAAAGGAAAATCTAAAGACCATAGTGAAAAGAAGATGAGTTTTCCCTTATGCTCAAAGTGTGGAAAGAAACATGGAGGAAATTGTCTTAAGGGGACAAGAAAATGTTATAAGTGTGGAAAAGAAGGTCATCGGGGAATTGAATGTTGAAATAATGGGAAGAAGATGTCTAATGATGCAAACAAAGGAAGGGATACATAGAATGAACCTAATACACTTCAATGTTTCAAGTGCAAGGATATGGGGAATTATGCCAATCAATGCCCAAATCCAAGGGTTGATGATGATGATCGACGTCAACAAACTCTTAAGGCCAAAGATAAAGGAATGTCACATACAATTACTATTGGCGATGTGGAGTACTACAACTAAGTGGTGAGAGGTACACATACCATCCACTCTAAAGTAGAAAATGTTTTATTTGATTCTAGATCCACCCACTCTTTTATTTCTGAAGAATTTTCTAAGGGTATCGCCATATTACCTCAACAATTAGATGTTGAGTTGGCTGTGACAACTCCTAATGGCACAACAGTCGCATCAAAAGTTTACAATTCTTCTCTGATTGAAGTTTGTGGGAAAGTGGTTCCTGCAAATCTTGTGATCCTTCCTATAGTGGAATTTGATGTGATTCTTGTCATGGATTGGCTTTCTTTATATGGAGCTCATATCAATTTCCAAAAAAGGGAAGTCACATTTAATATTCCAGATCAATCTATGATTGTCTATCGATGCAAGGATGAACATAACCTTCCAGTGGAAATTTCTTCTATCTTATGGGTCTTGATTCCACTAAATGAAGGTTATTTATCTCAAATGGTTGGAGAGAAACTCACAATTAATAATATTCCCATTGTATGGGAGTTTTACGATGTCTTTCCGGAGGAATTACCGGGTCTTCCACCAAATTGTGAAGTTGAGTTTTCAATAAGAACTCTTACCAGGTGATTTTCCTATTTCAAAGACACCTTATAGAAGGCCCCAATTGAGTTGCAGGAATTGAAGAAGCAACTCCAAGAGAATCTTGATAAAGAATTCATAATCCCTAGTGTGTCACCTTGGGGAGCACCTGTTCTATTTGTTAAGAAGAAAGATGGATCAATGAGACTCTGCATTGATTATCGAGAACTTAACAAGATCACTGTCAAGAACAAATATCATCTCCCACGCATTGATGACCTATTTTTCCAACTACGCAGAGCTCAACACTTTTCCAAGATTGATCTTCGTTCTGGGTATCATCAATTAAGGGTCAAAAGGGAGGATATACCAAAGACAGCTTTCCATAAAAGGTATGAACACTATGAATTTATAGTGATTCCATTTGGTCTTACTAATGCCCCTGCTATCTTCATCGATATGATTAATAGAGTCTTTAGGGACTATCTTGATCAGTTTTTGGTAGTCTTTATAGATGATATTCTTGTCTATTCAAAGAGAATGTATGAACATGAAGATCACTTGAGAATTGTATTAAAGACCTTATGAAAGGATAAGCTTTATGAAAAATTTACCAAGTGTGAATTTTGGATTCAAAAAGATTCATTTTTTGGTCACATAATCTCAAAAGAGGGGATATCTGTAGATCCAGCAAAAATAGAGGTTGTTGAAAGATGGTCGAGACCAACAACAGTAACTAAGATCCGAAGTTTTCTTGGTTTGGATGGATATTACCGACAATTTGTGAAAGATTTTTCAAGGTTATCTAACCCACTCACCAAGTTAACTCGAAAAGGAGTTATGTTTGTTTGGACGGAGGAATGTGAAGAAAATTTCAAAGAGCTAAAAAGAAGGTTAGCCAGTGCACCTATGCTCACACTACCTTGCAGTGGAGAAAGGTTTGTGGTCTACAGTGATGTATCCAAGAAGGGATTGGGATGTGTTCTCATGCAAAATGATATGGTGATAGCTTATGCCTCACGACAGTTGAAAATCCATGAGAAAAATTACCCAACTCATGATTTGGAGTTAACTGTGTTAATCTTTGCATTAAGGATTTGGAGGCATTATCTTTATGGAGAAAAGTGTGACATTTATACTGATCATAAAAGTTTAATGTATATTTTCACACAAAAGGAGATGACTATGTGCCAAACAAGATGGTTCGAGATGATTAAGGATTATGACTGCTCAATTCATTACCACCCTGGTAAAGTAAACAAGGTGGCAAATGCATTAAGTCAACAAGACCATGCTAGCTTATCCATGATGAGGATCACAAAAGATCCAATATTTATGGATTTAAAAAGGATGGATCTTGGAATTATAATGAAAGGCGAAAAATAGTATCTTTCTAAAATGAATGTTCAACCATCTATACATGGGAAGATTAAAGAGGCGAAGAAAGAAGATGTCGAGTTACAAAAAAAGGTGAGAAATGTTCCTGAATTCAACCTTGATTATGATGGGATAATAATGTTCAGGAATCAGGTTTCTGTTCCTCCCATCCCTGAATTGAAGAAGGAGCTGCTAGATGAGGCTCATAGTTCTTCATTCTCTAGTCATCCTGGAAGCACGAAGATGTATACGGACCTGAAAGAGTACTTCTGGTGGGTGGAATGAAAAGAGATGTTGCTGAATATGTCTCTCGATGCATGGTTTTTCAGAAAGTAAAAGTTGAGAGACATAAGTCTAAGGGAATGTTACAACCATTACCCATACCAGAATGGAAATGGGAAAACATCACTATGGACTTTGTCACCAGACTTCCTAAAACATACAAAGGCAATAATGCTATCTGGGTTATAGTTGATCGTCTTACGAATTCGGCACACTTCATTGCTATTAGAGAAGTTTTTCTCTTGATCCGCTTGCCAGGATATATGTACAGTAAGTGGTAAGATTGCATGGAGTACCACTTTCCATTATATCTGATCGAGATCCCAGGTTTACCTGAAAGTTCTGGCGAAGTCTTCAGCATACTCTAGATACAGAGTTGAGTTTCAGCACTGCTTATCATCCTCAAACAGATGGTCAGTTTGAGAGGACAATTCAAACTCTATAAGATATGTTGAGAGCTTGCTCTATGGATTTCAAATGTGGTTGGGATCAACACCTACCTTTGGTGGAATTTTCATATAATAATATCTTTCACTCCAGTATTCAGATGGCTCTTTATGAAGCTCTCTATGGAAAGAAATGCAGGACTCCAACTTGTTGGGATGAAGTTGGGGAATGAAAGCAATTAGGACCTGATCTTTTTGATGAGATGACAGAAAAGGTTATATCTATTCAACAACACATAAGAGCAGCTCAGAGTCGACACAAAAGTTATGCCGACAACCGAAGAAAAGACTTAGAGTTTGAAGTGGGTGATAAAGTGTTCTTACGAATATCTCCCTGGAAGAGGGTCATGAGATTTGGAAAGAAGGGAAAGTTGAGCCCTAGATATATCGGTCCTTTCGAAATACTGGATCGTGTTGGAAAGGTAGCTTATCGATTGGAGCTTCCACCAAATCTCTCTCAAGTTCACGATGTGTTCCATGTATCTCTCCTGAGAAAGTACATACCTGATCCTTCAAATGTACTCAGCTCAGAAGTTGTACCGCTGAAACAAGATCTTTCTTATGAAGAAAAACCGATAGAGATTCTGGATCGTAGCAAAAAAGTCCTACGGAACAAGACCACTCACTTGGTGAAAGTTTTATGGAGGAACCACCAATTAGAGGAAGCTGCCTGGGAACTTGAGGGTATGATGAGGGAGAGGTATCCTCATCTGTTTTTTACGAAGTGATGAATTTCGAGGGTGAAATTCATTTTAAGGGGGGTAGAATGTAACACCCGATACTTTTATGAGAAATATTTTTTTTATGATTTATAAATCATCAAATGAATCTTTCACTACACACAACACTAGTTTGGCTTGCTTTACACGCAACCACGACCTTCCTTGATAGCTTGTGTCGTACGCAATAACCGAGTTTCACTAAACAACGATATATTATAATATTAGCCATTATGAATATTATTAACTGAATTTTTAATTTTATAACATTTTAATTCATCTTACTCATTTTCTAGAATGAGGTATGAAAACAAAATCCATTTTTTGGATAAAAGAAGTATTTTTCAAAAAATGCAGTTTTACGGCCTTTTGATGGCGCACCTACATTAAATCTAGTTTTTGAAAAGTTTTTAAGTTCAATTTGACAAAATAAAATTCTTCTTTAGAATCAGGATATAAAAATTTAATTTGGATAAATTTTTCATATTATTCTGATAACTTGCATATTTTAATGAATAGTAAAAACACGCTATATTTTAATTAAAAACAACTTTTTTCATCGCAATAATTTATATGGTTAAATTATAATATTGAATTTTTTTAAAGTATAAATAGAATATATTTTTACCATTTAATATAATTTATGTCATTATCATTAATTTTACATTGAATTCATAGGTAAAAACATTTCAATCTTTGGCAATGTTTTAACTTTTAAAACTCGTTTTCTTAACAACGGGATTAATTTTAAATTAATTACTGAAACTTCTTTGTTTTGAATTTTGAAAAATGGATCCCATATTTGGAATCAGTGATTCCAAATTATGTTAATAGGTTACTTTTATTTTTTTGATATTATGAATAGTAACTACGGTAATTTTTTTTATTTACTACGGTTAAAGGTAAATAGGGTAATTCAAGGTTAAAAAAATTATAACAATTCAAAATTACCTTGAAACTTGTCCGAAACTTATTGGATGAGTATAGGCCGACCATGGGCATCCTTGGGTAGATTTTGGGACCCCATTGAGCCACTTGGTAGTGACAATGACAATTTGGATTAATTAATTTAATATAAATACAAAATTGAAATTAACAAAAATATTTTTGTTATTAATTTTTATAAGGGGTTATATAAATTATATTTTCGACTTTTAATATTCATTATAAATCTAAAAAAATTTCCTACATAATGATATTTTTTTTATAATTTTTAGACACCAAATAAATTAAATTATTTATGACACAATAATGATGAAGTATTTACCTCATTAATAAATGATTTAAATAAATAAGATTATAATGATTAAAATATTTTCCAAAACAAGTCCACTTATTATTGGATGATTTTATTTTGACTATGAGTCATTGTATCTTCATCTTTAATGATTTTTGGACCTTTTGAAACTGAAGATAAGTTTATAATAAAATAATATTTTTACACTTTCCAAAGGTGCCCCTCTCCTCCCTTATAAAAGGGCACCTCCTCCCTCTCTTCCTCACACCAATTTGAGCCTTCATGCTCGGCCAACCCCTGCCCATTTCACTTCCCCACTTATTTAGAAACCTACTAGAGGAACTGGTCTTATCAAAAGACCAACTCTAGTACCTTAAGAGAATTTTTAAAGGAGGCACTTCAAAAAATAGGTAAAACCTTCTACCGTTTTCTTCAAGTTCCATTCTTCTTCTACTACCTCTTCTTTAGTTGTTTCATTATGAGTTAATAACATTAGTATCCCTCATATACAGATATGTTATAATAAATATGAAACAACCCTATTTCACCTCATATCCATCTTACGGAAAATTAAATCATCGCTCGTGCGTACGTACGGAATACCATCTCCACGCCGTGGTGTAATCTGTTTTCCACCACCACCTTACTTGGATGGGTATAATGGTGTAAAGAATAACTATATATGATTATTGTAAAGTGATATTGATTCTGAAATAGGATACATACACTTCAATACAATTCCACGATCATGGAACCGATATCATCGCTCGTGCGTATGTACGTCCTACCATCTCCACGATGTGATGTGACTCGTTCCACATGATCATCATTGAATAAAGATTATATAAATGAATTGAATGAATGAATATGATATATATTAAACTAATACCATTCTGTAAATGATGTATCTATATCCTATAAAGAGTAATAATAATTTATTCGACAAAACACGCATAAGAACAAAAAGTAATAAACACCCGAATAACAAGTAGTAATGAAATATTACTAATAAGAAGCTAAGAATATGACCATATATGATATAATAACAATGAATATGATTCTTTAATAAGTCAATTACATTATTTAAATCATTATAGAGGAGGTTCGGACACGTACAAAGCATATCGGACCTAAGGTAAGGGAAAATATCACAATCTCATTTTTATCCGAGATTGTTTATACTTTGGTATTTACTAGGGTGTATTTTATCATCCACATACAAGATTCCTCAATATGTAATATTATTTCTATCCACATAAAATTATTTAAATCCAATTTTACCCTTCGTTGTGTTTTTAGTAAAAGATATGAAAGGAATCTTTTGTCGTTTTTCGTACGAAGTACTTTTTTTACTTTTCTGACAAAAGTATGAGAAGAATGTTTTTTTAACTTATACGGAATGAATAGAGTTTTAAAACATTATTTCCAAGAATCTTCCTTTACAAGTTTTAAAGTTTATTTTTAATCAACTTCTTTTAGATTAAAATTGTATGACATGTTAAGAAAGGAAAATTTTTTTTAAAGTAGAACGGATATTTTCCTCAAGAATGGAGTTCAAGTGTTTAATCAAAATTATTTTCCATCTAAGATAATATAGGGTTCTGTTTCTATCCCTATTATTACATTGATTTTATTATGTTGTGATGGAAATATTTTTATGAATTCCTTTATCTTATATGAATTGTTTTATGATGTCATGATGTTTAAGATTCTCATTTTTTTACATGGGTTATGCTATGATGTATGGTTTATGATTTTGTGGCACACATAAGAATGGTATCATTATAAGATGGGTGGGACCTATATCTCCCTCCAATGAATTGGTTAAAGATTTTATATCTCATGAGATAGACATGGATGGAACGGCAGGTTAAACCGGTTCAGTGAAATCGGACTGAAACGAGGAGTCAACTCGGTTCAGAAATGGACTTTGTCCACTAAGATAGTCTTGGAAATGAGTCTTGACTAATAAGAAACGAGTCTCTATGATTATGTGTGTATACCGAAAAGTTTCATGTTTTATGTTATGATTATTGGGATTACATTTCACTACCATGATTTATCCCATGTTATGAAATTATGATCTCTTTTTCAGCGTATGATTTCTAAAATGTTATGTTCTTATAAATTTGATGTGATTGATATTTATTTTTTTTACCCTTACTGAGCATTTGAGCTCACCCTTTTGTATGTTTTCTTTCCCCAGGTCAGGAAGATGGTCATTAAGTAAGATATTCCAAAACGGGACTATAGATATGATGAAATAAATGGGAGACAGTGTAGATGCTTTATGAACCAGTTGTTTATGTTTCCCAGTTTCTAAAGACACTATACCTATACAGTCCTTTCATGATTTTGTTATATGTTGTAATAAGTATGATTTAATTTTGAAGTATTAACCATGTGTGTAATGTATGGGTTGTTATATTTTCTAGAGTAAACCAACTCCAATCATCAATGGAGTGGAGAAGCAATACAGAGGAAAGAGTACATTTTTATCAACTCTTCTATAATTTTATTCTTCACTTCCATTTCCTTCCAAATAATTTCAAAACCAAGTCAAATACATTTAATTATGAATTATTATAAAAATATATTAGTGATAAAAACCTATAATAAAAATATAAATTATTAGGTATATACATTTTATACATCTATTTCATCTTCTTTGGACGATGTCTTGTTAACAGCTCGTTAGCCACCAACATAGATGTTCCCAATTCATTCATTATCACTAAACTTATGCCTGGTTATAATAAATTTTTTAGGGTATATAAATATAAAAATATATTTATTTTATTCTTATTCAATTAATTCTTGTTATATATAAATGACCATAAAAAAATAACAAAATTAAAAGAAAAACATGAAATTTTTAAAGAAAACATGATATCAAAATGTCTCAAATTTAAAAAAATAAATTAAAGAATATAATTCAATTATTATAATTGATAAATAGTAACATAAATTAACATTATTTAATTATGGTTTAATGTTTTAACATACCTATGTTTATTATTGAGGAAGTGGAAAAGTGATGAAATAAAATGGGATTTAATGTAATGTGATTCTCAAACCCAACTCTTTCCTTAGGATATCTCCTATTTCACATGGTTTTCACTATAGATATTCCTATAATAACCAAAAAATTTCCTTTAAATATCCTTTCCATTTTAATTTTTTTGGGATATAAATGTTCTTAAATTATCAAAATATTTATTAATCAAATCTCAATGATATTTCAAAAGGACGTGATTTTTCAAAAAACACACCTTCGACTCCTCGTGAGTTATTCCTTATTCAAAGAAAAATGATATTTTATGCCAAATTAGGTTTTCTATTATTCATTTTGGAATCCCAAAAGGATGTTCTATAATGTATGATATGCAATTTTATTTATAAAACTAATTCCATTTCATGGGTTTATTTCATTAAAATGTTTGTTTTACAATCCATGTGGTACATATGATTTTGATGATTTTATGATGTGATGGGTGGGCCCATTATTATATATCCCTCCAATACATTGTGTAATGTGATGTATCTCATAATATTATATGAACTATAAATGAATAATATTCCATCTCTATTCATAATTATGATGTTGTTATTTATGCATATATGTCATGTGTGAACATGATACAGGCTTTGTTCACAATTCTGTGTAGTATTTGACCACTATGACATGATGCTTGATTTTTTATATATATACCACATTACATGGATTTATCAAAATATTTATTAAATATCATGATGATGGTCTTGTTTTTATGACATGATTATGACGAATATTCTCACCCATTAACTATTTATTCATGTATATTATTCCTATTATGTTATGATTCCCCTTATTGGGATTTTCGGTCACCCCTTTCAGAGACGTATATCCCCAGGTGACTACATGTATTAATAAGAATATGAAATATTTTAAGTTGATAATTAATAATGGATTTAATAATTTTTATTTTATGTTATGTATAAGTGATGTATGGTCCTAATTTATCTATGATACTAATATTTTCTTGCAGTGAATGTATAACTATTATTTTTTTTGTCTTTAAAATGAGGAAATAGTTGTGTAAAAAGAGGTACGGTTGATATAGTTGGAATCGGAGGAGTGGTTTAGTTAATTTGGGAATTATAGTTATATAACATTAATAAAAACCGTTATAATAATTCAAAGTATAGGTAAACATCCTAGAAGCATCATTTTTGAAGAAGGTAAAACAAAGGTATCCCATAAGATACATATTTAGACTTGATATTCACTTAATAATAAATTTTTAGTCATGATTTATTGACTAATTTTTTTTCTTCAAATGCTTTATATTTTATAAAATGATTGGAACAAGGGGAAACCAGGCCAACAACCCATGTGAGGGACAGTACAATGATTTTTTGAACATCAGTCCCAATGAAATGGGAGATGGAGTTCAAACCTTCATGTCAATGCTTACAAAGCTATTCATGGGTATGAATAAAAACCCAATGCAATGAGAACATATGGCTTCACCTAAGAAACAGAAACTAGATGATGAAAAATTTACGATGAAATGACCAACAATGTTATGTGGGTCTTCTGATCCACTTTTCATAAAATAGTGGATTAACTAAATGTAGAAGATATTTTCTATGATCCATTATTCTCTGAAGGAGAAGGTGACTCTATGTGTCTACAATTTAGATAGAGAGGTTGATAAATGGTTTGCATTAATATAGAATAACAATTAAAAGGAATAAATGGAAGGGACTAATTGGGATGAGTTTAATAAAATATATTTTAACAAGAATTTATCATCAACTCTCCATACAAATATAGTGAGATAATTCTTAGATATTGAGAAAAAGGACGGTAAATTTTCCCTGGATTATGACAAGAACATCCCAAGGCTTTAATAATACTCGTTGGGATTTTTTATCAAGAGTGACAAAGAAAATATAGATTATTTTATCAATTAAAACAAAATATCTAAAAGGATTTACCTATTTGATACTTCAAGAATTATGAAGAAGTGTTTCAATGTACTCTCAAGGTATAGATGGAGTTTTAATATTGGTTCTATAAATATAGAGATAAGAAGATAAGAACGGAGTTTCATGCTAGTGGGTCAAATGAAAATGGAGGAAATATGATCCAACCACCCACATATCAAAAGTGTGGAAATAAGAATCATGGGAATTTCCAAAAAGGGGTAGGGAAATTCTTCGAGTGTGGTAGAGAATGATACCAATCCCATTAATATTTAAGAGGCATAAAGAAGTTGTCCAACATGATAAAGTAATGGAATGAACCTCCCCTTGCACTACCCATGGTTCAGAACTTAAACTATAAGGTCCAAGGGTACTATAAAATCCATTTCACTAAACTGTGGGTGTGACGTCCAGACCTAGGTGCCACATATTTATGCCTTGATACTGTTGTCCACTAGAACTCGGGCACTCCTACCCATATTCTAGAGGATTCCAACTAGCATCGAGGGTCTAATAAGTAACAAGGGGAGATGTACTCTCTTTATCAAAGTGGTGAAATAGTGTAAATAGAAAAATAATTTCTATAAATGATTAAAAACAATAATTATTAAAGACAAATAATCAAATGAAGAATCCCAAAATAGGGTAAAATGGCCATAATACAAAAAAGTAGATATGTCATCTCATATATGTCTCAAGTATCAAGTGAAAAATATAAAATAAAGACACACTAACACATCTGATGTGGGTCTTGACATCATGACTGGTTCTATCACCATGCTCCATATTGAATCCCAACTAATCCATCTAACATAGGACTATTTCCCTTATCCTATCATGCAGACCTGAAGTTTACATAGGTAACAACCAGATGGCCTTAGTAGGAAGTGAGTACAACTCATTATGCCACAAGAAACAAAGTATAAATCAATATTCAGTATATTACAGTTAATGATGTTTTATAGATAATAAATAACAAAAGTAAAATAAAAGTGAACAGAATTCACATATATTATTCTTTAATCAACCACATAGCCCCCCCCCCCCCCCCGAGTTCATAATGACACCCCAGCCAATCAAAGCAACTTCAGCTTGTGTCTTTGTCTAAACAATGTACCATAGGGAATTCCCAATTCATCCATTAAATGGATTTCATTATTCATTTAATTCAAATTTTATTTGATAACCTGTAACATCGGTTTAACTACCATCGTCATAGCCACTTAGAAATTGATCCAATGCCAAAATATCATGGGACTAGATCATAAGTCTACCACTCAATTGTTATTTGGAGAATAATTCCATTACCCACAATTCATTGGGCATATTCATGTATTGGGGTCCTTGAGAATTAGTCTGGCACGACATTGTTATCCATATAATCAGTCCCTAACCCACAAAAAAAATTTCATTCAATCACCAATATCACATATATCGCATTCATGACATGGTTCAACATCATTAAACATATTATCAATCATTCAATTCATAGTGCACCATTTCATTTTTCAATCAAAATCATGGTTATATACTTTATTCATAAATAATACCATAATTAACTAATTATTAATCCAATTGTCAATAATAATTCACATTTCATTAAACTCATCAATGTTAATAAAACCAAGCCTTTGAATCCCATTATCTTGCATGAAATGAGGATTTAGTTCAATTACATTAACCCAATATTCCCCTTTTCGCAATTCAAAATTCATCATTTCCATCACATTAGCACACCCCATGGGTTTTCCTCAATCCTAGTCTTAAAATATACAATGGTTCCAATGGGAACTATGAATGGTCTCACAATATCATGGAATTAAATTTAATTTTCCTAAATAATGAAATTTCCCATTATAAAAACACAATGTCACAATTAAATACACAAGACCATAATCAATTATATGGGAAAAAATAAATTTCACAACCTACCTCATTATCATTGAAAAATTCTCACCAAACTGTAGCCATAAATTCGATGTAGAATGATCAAATTCAAAATACAAAATAATATATAGTGTCAAAACCTAGGATCAAGATCCAATATAAAAAATATCCATTAAAACAAAGATATAAACCATAAAAATGGATGAATTTATCACTCTCAAAGGGGAGATAGAGATGTTAGAGAATGTGGAATCTAAACAAAGAAGTGAATCTCTTATTGGAGAGAAAATAATCCTCTACTGGTCCATCGTTTCACAAGGGAATGAGTTAAAGGAGCCTTGTAACCCTCTATAGAGCCTATAAAAGTGACTGAAATCCTTTTAGGTTGAATATGGGTTATTAGAGATATAAAATGGGTTTTTATGAAATTTTAAATAAATGTTCAGGGGTTTAAATTTCCGTATAGACTGTTCCTTTGGCGGGCTACTTGGTTTGAAAAACTGTGTGCCCTTACCATGAAACCCTAATTTCCTTGGTGCATGGTTACTCCTAGGTGGGTGCATGATTTGAAAAACTTTTCACCAACCATGGAAACCCCCTTTCTGAGAGGCTTCATAGTTTGGATAGGGGAGGTCCCGTGATTTTCCCAAACTGTGCACCACCTTCCTATGAATCAAAATGGGGTGCATTGTTTCTTATGGAAAACCGCACAGTTTTCTCAAACTGTAAAAAAACATTGCATAGCACCATGGGCTATCATAAATTTCCAAATTCACCTGAAACAACCCAAAATTAAGACCCAACCAATGTAAGAACAAAACATGTGTAAATTTATACATGAAAAAAAGCATAAGGAATCTCTATAAAGGTTGGGATCTTACAATATCGTCACCCTATAGTAGATCATCCTTGAGATACACTCCAAATCACCACTAAAACTCCAAGGTGAAAAGTTTAGGCCACTAGGATAGCATATCTTTTTCTCTCTCATGTGATTTCTCCAAAACACGACCATGTTTCCATATCACTCAGACCAAATTCAAAGTATTTCCCTAAAAAACATTATCATTGTAATCAATAACATGAATCAGATGATCCTTAAAAGATACATCATCCTCAATATCAACATCATCAATATAGTTCACATTAGATGGGTTAGGGTGATACTATTGATGCTATGACACATTAAAAAAATGTTTATAACACTATACCTATTTGGAATTTCCAATCAATATTCTACTATTATGAACCTCTTCCAATCTCAAACTATCCAAAAAAACCTAGACACCAAAATTACCTACTTCCTTATTTGATGGTTAACCAATCACAGTGGAACTCTATGGAACACACAACCTCTTGTTGTATACTCAATTTTTCAACAATGTCTATAATCATACTAATTGTTTTTGACGTTACGCAATATCCATATGTTTTGGAATCAACTAAACCTGATATCATGTCTCCTACATGAAACTTAGTCCCAACAACTTTGACTCACATGCCTCCATCCAGCATAGAGTTGATCTTTATTTCCTACCATAAAGTGCCTCATACGGTTCTATCTAAATAGTTTACAGATAAATATTTTTATAGTAAAACTCAATGAGTGCTAACTTCTTCTCCCAAGATCTATTGAAGTATAGGATCCATGCCCATAACATTCCCTCTAGCACAATAATTATAACACCCTGAGATTTTGTGAAATATTATTTTGAATTGATTTAATCTTTTGGATATTTTTAATTTCACATGACACTGAATATAGTTTTTCCAATATAAAATCACTATGTTTGGCTTGTGTTATACGCAACTTCAAGTTAATATTTCACTACACGCAACAATTAGATTATCTTGTGGAATATACAACACTATGTTTGGATTTTTTACATACAATATTGAGTCCCTATGATATGTTGTGTTACACGCAAGTCTCAGTTCTTACTAAACAACAATATATTATTAATATGATTATTAAAATATTTTTATAGATAACGCATAACTGTTGAAATGGAATTTATGAATAAAATTAATTAAATTATGAAAATATTATTTACTAATGTGAATAAAATGAATCCTTTTTTATCATTTAGTATAAGTTAATTTAAGAAATATTTGTAAATAAGGAAATTACTTTTATAAGAAAACTTTTTTTCAAAATACAAACACAATTTTATCTCAATAAATTAAATAAGACAATTTTGATTAATTATTACAATAAAATTTATATATTATATACTCTATAAATATTTTTTATACTCATACAATATATTTCATAGGTATAATAAATGAATAAATCCAATTTTTTGAATAAAAGGATGTATTTTTTAAAATGTAATTTTAACGCCTTTAAATGAAAAACCCAGTTAAAATATATTTTTTGACACTTTTAAAAAATTTATATGAAAACATAATTTTTTTTCTTGAAATAATAATATCAAAATTTAATTTATGTGAAATTTGGATATTTTTCTGAGAAGTTTCATTTTTGGATTAATGGTGAAAACCCTAAGTTTTAATTCAAAACACCTTTTTCATCTCATTTATTTATATATTTAAATTATTTATTATTTTGGTTGTAAATTATAATTATATAAATTATAAATCACTTAATATAATTTAGTTTATTTTTACTAATTTCATAATGAAATTAGATATAAAAAGATTTCAAACTTTTGGACCTTTTCACTTTAATACCACGCATTGTCATCCCATCTGTGGAATTAAAATTAAATTAATTTCTACCACTTATGTGATTTGAATTTGAAAAATGGATTCCATATTAATAATAATAATAATTTATAATTTCCAATAAAGTAAAATTAGTTTTTTATCAAGAATATTAGTGAAAGTGATTAAAATTAATTGCACCGATTGAGAGAAAAAATATCTAAAAACAGACTATGCCTTAATCTTAAGGAACAAATAACCTAGAAACTTTTAAAAAAGATATTTTATATCTATATTTAGACAACATACCCCTTTTTATATAATTGTGACAATTATTGGATCCACAGTAGATAAGAAAACTTGGGTGGAATTCCCTTTTCCAAAATTTTAATGAATGTCACTCCTCCCCCACTATAAAAAGGCACTCACTCGTCCAACTTATTCACACATATTAAGAAATTTTTCTTGAAAAAAATATGATAAATAATCTCCATAAATCCCAATATTAATCATATAATTCAAAAATTATATATAAATTCAACCAAAGAATCCCTTTGGTGCAAACCGAGAAAAGTTAACCAAAGAAGAGTTCACATCCTTCCTCAAGCTATTTGTTTTATTTCCATTATCCACCCCATAAAATATTCTTATTCCAAGATTATATAATAAAATATCTATCATAAATATAATTATATGTTTTAATTGTAAATTTTCAAACAAAAATTACACAAAATTCCACCTAACGGGTAATGAACTTTCTGTTCGTGTGTACGGCGGACTACCACCTTGTGAAATGATGTTGTTTTTTTATTTACCACATATCATGAGTTGGAATTATGATGGAAAATATATTTTCATATGATATATATTATATATATGATCCCTTTATTCTTCATGAATTGTTATATAAAACATAGCTTCTTGTTTTCCAATTTGTGTAGATATGATAACTTTGTTTGTGGAGGTGTGGACTACCACCTCCTCAAAGGGATGTGATTCATTCACACTTCACATAAAATATGATTAAGATTGGATTAGTAAAATTATATGATATATATGAAATAATAATTCTAACATAATGATATTATATGTGTGTGTGTCTTTCACTTTCTTTCTTTTAGTACAATAATAAAATGGAAACAGCGATCAAGCGTATGTACGGCTTACCATCTGTATGAACAATGTACTCAATTTCATATTTCTATATATATTATAGATTAATATAAATTTGTATATAATTAAAATATAAGATATTTATATCATTTTTTACCTTATTTAAATAAGTGAATCATGATCTAAGTAATATGATCAACAATAACAAGTCAAATTATACATAGAAAAGAAAACTGATATTACCCATAACGTAACTTTAACATGGAGTTGTTAATAAACAGGTAATATAAAGTCATAAAAAATAATATAATGAATTATATTTAATAATAAGGTTCTATGGTATATTTATAATAAACTTATATTGATTATATAGTATGTTTCAATGTGTATTATGAAATACAAGAGTTAAGGTGTGGGTTTTCTCATCTCACTTTTTATATCCATGAGACACATGCCATGTTCACCACTTGTTTCTCTTATGTGGTGCATATACTAGAGAATAATTTATTAAATTATAATTACACTTATATTTCTAGTAATTTTGATATCAATTTCATTATATATCTTTCATGGGGTTTATGGTTTGAAAGTTACCAAATTGGTTAGGTAATTTTGTCTCAATTTTCCTTCTTTAAGGAAAAAGTTATGTTATGCACCTATATTATTTTATAAGACATATATAATGTACCATTGATATGTTTTATAATGTTTATTATAATTTTCATGATATTACAAGTATCATGCAATGTTATTTTCTCATGGTGATTATGATTTAATGTATCCAAAGTGGTAAGAGGTTATTTATACAATCTCATTTTTTATCAAGATTGTTTACAATTATGATTACATGATGAAATATTATGATCCATATCTCAATAAATATCATAAATTTTCTTCTCCTCTGGTTAACCATGATATCTCCATATATTGGTACAATTTGTTCATTCTTTTTTACTTAAGATAATTAAGAATGTGTCTTAAAAAAATCTGACTTTATTTCTCTCTTCAGTCAAAGATTTTTTTTATTCACAAAACCATGTTTACTTAAAAATTTTCCAAATTTTTTTAACTGTGATTTTTAAAAGACATTTTTAACTATGTTTTACCATTTAAATTAAAAAATTGTTTTGAAAATAATTTTCTTGTTGTTTTCTGATCAATTCACTTTTCTAAAATAATTAATGTGTAAAAGGAATGTTTGGAATGTAGAGACATACACACTTTCATGACCCTCATTCCATTTAATATTCATTTTTAGGGTAAAAAGGACATTTTTTAAAAGAAATATTTTTCTAATATTATTAAAATTAGTTAATTTAAATCAGTTTTCAATTTAATGGGTCTTTTAAAATGTTTTATGTTTTAGAAAATTGTTTTAAATTGTTTTTAATACTTCTTTATATGTTTTTAAAGCAATTTCAATGAAAATAGTTTTCAAAATGTATTCAAGAATACATTATATGTTCTAGAATGTATTTTAAAAGAAAAAGGTTTTCAAAAAGATTTATGTATTAAAAATAATTCTTTTAAGTGAAAAATATATTTTCCTCAAGAAATGTTTTAAATGAAATTATAAATCCATCTTTAAAAGAAAATAATTTTTTAAATTGTTTTACAAAAAATATTTTCGAAGAAAGGATATATTTCATAAGAAATGATCCATGTGATCTTTTAAAATCCTTTTCCATATAATATTAAATAAATTTTTGTAGTTTATTATTTAATGGGAATATGATCTAATAATACCATTCATATTCTTTCTTGAATGGGGTTTGTTTTGATTTTATGATTTTCATGCACTTGTTTCTCTTCCACAAGATATATTCTTTTCAACCCCATCTCTTTTCATGGGTTATATATTTTATGAGTTTATTATGAAACCTATCTCCTTTATATAGGTAATGATATGATGAAATATTTTTTATAGCCATTCCATTTCATGGGTTATGATATGATTTTTATAAATCCCATCTCATTTTATGGGTCATGATAATATGCAAGTTGTATTATCTTATGGAACATGTATATATGATTTTATTTTATAATGGGTGGGACCTATATACCAATCCAATAGGTTGGGTAAATATTTATATATCCTGAGATATAAATGGATAGATTGAGGAGTTAACATGGTTTAGAAATACAAGGATAGAACATGAAGTAATCTTGGCTCAGTAATATGTAATTAGAACACAGAGTGAACCCGGTTCAGTAATACATGGATGGAAGAGGAGCAGAATCATTTCAGAAATAAATGGATGGAAAAAAGAGTTAACTCAATTTAGTAATTCATGGATGTAATAAGGATTTAGCTCAGTTTATTAATACATTTATGGAATGAGGAGTGAACTGGGATCAGTAATATAGGTCTGGGATAGAAAGTGAACCTGATTCAATAATACAGGGTTGGAATGGGGAGTAAACCAAATTTAATAAAGGATAATGTATTCTAAGATGGTATTTGGGGTGAACCTTGACTATTAATTTGGTTTGGGGAGTGAACCCATTCCACTAAGATGGCATTGGAATTAAGAATTTACTACCATGGAAATCATTGTTATATATTTATGTGTCTACCAGATATTCTATGTCTTATTCCTTTGTTATGATATCATGGATAATTCTTATTATTACCTCATGATTCATGTCTTATTAACTGTCAATATTTATTCCATGATTCATGTTTTTTCTTTGATATAAAGGTTATGGATTTCTAATGTTATGCACCGGTTATCATACACCTTTTCTTACTTTATGCTTATGTATCACCTTTGTTCACCCTTATTAAAAATCTGAGCTCACCCCTTTATTGTGCTTACTTTTCTTAGGTTATGATGAAGGGTTTTATGTAGGATTACTAAAGGGTAATATCTTTAAGGGAGATGTTGAATATCTTTCACTGAGTTAGAATATTATGTTTGCATGTTTCCAAAGACACTAAACTAATATGGTCATCGGGAATTTATTTTTGTAACGTGAAGAATATTCATCTAAAATGATGCAATACACATGTAAGTTAAGCCAAGGTTGTAATATTTGGTATCAAATGAATGGTTTAATAAACATTTGGAAACTTTTATAAAAATGCTTTAGTGACATACCTAGGGATATTTCTATGGATATGCCTAGGGATGTATCGAAGGATAAGTCCGAGGATAAATAGAAGAATAGAAAAATGTCCAGGAATTTTGGTAAAGGTTAGAGTGATTGGTTTACTATAAATACATACTTTTATTGATACTACAAGTGGATGTGGATTTGGAATATATGTACATTGGGTTAACAACCCCTAAAACAATTTATTGTGATAAACACAATTTGGAAGTGGTACATGACAGTTGTTCTTGCTTTACACCTCGATTGAAACTCTTAGGGGATATACTTTAGGAATTCACAAAATATTTATGAACCCTCATGAAGAATTTAAATATATGATTACTATGAATGTCCTAATATAAACCTGGGGTATCATATATTAATTATGAAGGTGTCAGGATTTACACAACCTATATGTAGTTTTTCATGTTTATGTGGTTTTTGACTATGATGATTGTTTCTTATTCCATGATTTTTGGTTTTAGTCAATGGATTAAACCTGAATGAATCATGTTAATGGGGGAATGCAATGGACAATTCAATAGTTATCCTCCTAATAAAAAATGTAAATAGAGAATGAATGAAGAACCTCATTATTATGATCACACAAATTTCCCAAGAGATGAATCATTGTGAATGTACAAATAAGGAAATGAGGCAATAATGATTTGTTAAGTCCTTCAAGAATAAACGACCACCATATTTCAATAGTTCAGTTAACCCATTAGTTAATAAGAAATAGATCAGTACAACAAAAAAGAAATTTTCCCTTCTCTAGTGTTCAGAAGATGAGAAAGTAACTTTGGATATCTACCTTCCTGATGGTGAGGCAGATCAATAGTGTAATGTTATTAAGAATATGAGTTGAAAATATGAAATTTATTGTTTATATTGGGATGAGTTCAAGAACATATTTTTCAATAATTATTTTCCACATATTTATCATTAAAAGGTGTAAACTTAAATCCTAGATCTTAAATAGAAGGATGATGAATCAGATGGTTCAAATGAAGAAAATTTTATAAGGCTTTTGAGTTACTCTTTGGGTATTATCATGCACCCTAAAAGAAAAATAGATTAATTCTTCAGTGGACTGAAACCTAGTCTTTAAAAGGCCTTGGATATTGAAGACTTTAGCATTATGTAATAAGTTCTTTGATGTGCTATCAAGGTGAAAATGGAGGTGGGAGTTTCAAATCAATATAATGGTGTTGAAAAGAGAATGAAAAGGATGTTCAAAGGAAAATATAAATACCATTTAGATTAAATGATGAGAATTCATTTATTCTCAATTTTTGGGAAGAATCATGGATGAAATTATCATAATAGTACTACTAAATTTTTAAAGTTTGGAAGGGTAGGTCATTAGGAAACTAATTACAGAAGATATGGAATTAAATTAGAAAACAATATGGACAAAGATAAAGATTCATAGATTTCACCTCCCATACTCTAGTTCTTTAATTTCAAGGGAGTTTGGGAATTTTTGAAATCAATTCCCCAATACAATGGAAAATGTGGAATATAATACACCATAGCCTCTAATGAAAAAGGATAATGTTAAAGCTTATAAAATCACAATGGATGAATCAAATAATGATAATTGTGGCACCCTAATTCATGTCTAGTTTGGAATTTCAAGTTTTATTCTAAATGAATAATCCATATGAGAATATTATTTTTCATCCTTTAGTGAAATTTCATGTGACTGTATCCCACTACATAGATTCTAGTATAATGAAATCATGTTCTATATTCAATAGGTATAAGTATTGTCACAATTGTTTTGATGAAAATGTTTTTGGTATAATATAAGATATTATTTTAAGAATGAATGATAAATTATATTTTTGTAATGGTTTCAAGGTTGACCATTTTTTAAATGGATTATGTTAAACATAGGATGTTGTTTTTGAGATTAAAGTGTTACTTAAATGTATGAATATTTAAATATTTTAGATTACTTGATCTAACCAATTTTCGTAATAAGGGCATATGGAATGAAATATAAATTATATGTATAGATGTCATGATTTTTTAGTACTTCAGGAATGAAAAAAATCACATTCATCCCTTGGAGTGAGAGAAGAAGTGGAAATCAAGAAAGGCCTAACCAAAGAGTGAGATTATGGATATGAAAAGGAATGAAATGAAGTAACTATATATCCTTATACTCTTAGACAATAAAAGTATTATGAAACTCTAGTAAAAGGATATTGAAAAATAATCATCCTAATACCTTCATTTCTGTTGAACCGATGGTCTTATAAATATTTAAATATTTATGGATTGGAGGACCTTAAATTTTTATTGATCATTCAATTACTATTGATCAATGATAGGTACCCCTTTCTATAATTATTTATTATTTTCCTCCTTGTCTAGTCTTCACTCCCAACATACAATCTCCTATATGGAAACATTATTGTGAGTTAATTTGGGTAACCATTATGGTTCCGACTTTCTGTATTTATACAAAGTTTTTGTGTTCATTTTTACGATGTGGGTTTCTATAAAATTAAATTTCAATTATTAAACCATGAATAACCTAGATGAATTTCGAGGATGGAATTAATTTTAAGTGGTTTATAATATATAACCCCAATATTTTGGGAAATATTTTTTGCGAATTATTTTAATATTTTTGAAATTTATCATTTTACTCAACAGTAAATATAGTTTTTTATATAAAATAACAATGTTTAGCTTGTGTTAAATGCAACACCATGTTAATCTATCACTACACACAACACATAGATTATATTGTGGTATATGAAAAACTATGTTTGATTTTTATTACACACAATAATGAGTCCCTTTAATAGCTTATGTTACACACATGGCTGGGTTTTTACCAAACTACAATATACTATTAATATGATTATTAAAATATTTTTATAGCTACCACCTAGGAATTGAAAATGAATTTATGAATAAGATTAAATAAATTTTAAAAATATTAATGAATCATGTGTACAAAATTAATCATGTGGTTGCAAATTAGTATAAGTGAATGTAAGGACTATTCGAAAATAAAGATATTAATTTTCTAAGAAAACTATTTTTCTATGTACAAACCCAATTATATATCAGAAAATTAAACAAAACACTTTTGATTAATTTTTTTTGATAAAATTTATATATTATATATTCAATAAATATTTTTTATACTCATCCATCATATTTGAAAAGTATAAGATAAGAATAAATCCAATTTTATGAATAAAAGGTTCGATTTTTTAAGGTAATTTGTCTACCTTTTAAATGGGATTCCATTTAAAATATATTTTTTATATTTTTATAACTTCTATTTTAAAAAATAAACATTTTTTTGGAATAAAAATATAAAAAATGTACGTAGGGTGAATTTATGGTATTTTTATGAAAATTTACATTTTTTGATGAATAGTGAAAAACACTGAATTTTAATTCAAAACTATTTTTTTTGTAATTTAGTTATATAGATAAATTATAAATCACTTAATCGAATTTATTTCATTGGGACCAATTTCAAAATGAAATTGTATATAAAAATATTTTAATATTTTGAACTTTTCGCTTTAAAACCCTGCATTATCGTCCCCTCTATGGGATTAATTTTAAATTAATTTATTCCACTTATGTTATTGTAATTTATAAAAAATGATTAGATGTTTTTAATAAGAATAATTTAAAATATTTAACAATTTAAAAATAGTTTTTTATAAAAAAATATTAGCGAAATAGTGATTAAGAGAAAAAATTGTTTAACAAAGGACTAATCCTTAACCATAAGGCTAAAAATGACCTATAAGCTTGTAAAAATCCATTTTATGTTCATATTTTGACCCCATAATACCATTGATATAATTTTTACCATTATTGGAGCCACTTGACTTGGTAAAAAAGTTGGTGGATATCCCATTTCAAATATATACAAGAATGCCACTCCTCGCCCACTATAAAAAGGCAATCACCCCACTCTCTGATTCACAAATATCAAGCCCTTTTTTTGGACCAAAATTTTCTAAGATAAATCCATAAATCCCTAAATTAATCCTATATTCCTCCATCTGGGCATAAATATAACCAGGTAAGACATTTGGTGCAAACCAAGAGGAGCTACCCAAAAAAGTGGTAACATCCTTCCTCAATCTCCTTGGTTTTATTTTTATTCTCCACCCCCTAAACTATTATTATTACATAATTATATAATTAAATCAGCGTCCTAAATATACTGATATTTTTTTACAACAATATTTTTACCTAAAATTACACAAACTTCTATCTAATGAGTAATAAACATACCATTCGTGTGTACATTGGACTACCGCCTCATGAAATAATATTGTTCATTTTTCCATTACCACCTCTCATAAGTGGTAATTATGATTAAAAATATTTTTTTATGTGATATATATGTTATTTATGATTTCTTTACTATTATTTAATTATTATATAAAACATACATTTATTCTTTTTATTTTTTGTAAATTTGATAATTTAGTTAGTGGATGTCTGGACCATTGCCTCCTCAAAACGATGTAATTTATTCACACTATACATTGAATTTATTAAGAATGGGTTTATTGAAATTATATGATATATATAAAATAATACTTATAATTTAATGATATTATATATAAATATATACACATATTCCATTTACTTTCTTTTTTTAATACGATAATAAAATGGAAACAACATTCAGGCGTACGTACAACCTACCATGTCCCTGAACATTGTTTTCCATTTCAAATTTATATATTATATATATAATTATAAATAAATATATAATGAATATATATTTATTTATATCATTATTTACAGTCATTAAATAATTAAATCATGATCTAAGTAAGAGGTCCAAGAATAACAGGCCAAATCATATACAAAAACGAAAGTGAAAATTACCCAAAACATAACATTAACATAGAGTTATTAATAAATGGGTAATATAAAGTCATAACCAAGTAATATATGATATTATATAAAATAATATGTTTTTTTGGTATATGATTAATAAAATTATATTTATTATATAAGAGGTTTGAACATGTACATAGAAATTCAAGACTTAAGGTAAGGGGTTTCTCATCTCACTTTTTATATTCGTGAGATACATGTAGTGTTAACCACTCATTTATTTTGTGTGGTGTAAATACCACTCTATAATGTATTATATTATCCTTAAACTTTATTTTATGGGTATTTACATATCCATTTCATGATATATATTTCATGGGTTTTATGGTGTGAGTGTTACCAAATTGGTTAGGTAATTTTGCCTCAATTTACCTTCTTAGAGACCCAAGTTATGTTATACGACTATATTATTCTATAAGGTGTGTGAAATTTCCCTTTCAAATTTTCTATCTTGATTATTATTCATTTCATGACATTATATGTTTCAAGTAATGTTATTCCCTCATGGGTATTATGAATAAAAGTTACCAAAGTGGTAAGATTTTATTACCATAATCTCATCATTTATTGAGATTATTTTTGTTATGCTTACATAGAATAAATATTCTGATCCATATCCCAATAAATCTCATAAATTATATTATTCTCTATTTATCAATTAAATATCCATGTATTGGTACCATTTCTCACTATTTTTTTACTTATAATAATTAAGAAATATTTTTTTAAGAAAATTCGACTTTATTTCTCTCTTCAGTCAAAATTATGTTTTATTTAGAAAACAATGTTGACTAAAAATGATTTCAAAAACGTTTTACTATGATGTTAAAAATAAATTTTTACCCATGTTTTACCTTTTTAATAAAAATTTCTTTTAAAATTAATCACCTATTCATTTTTCAATCAAGGAACTTTTCTAAACTATTTTTAAAGGTGAAAAAAGAATGTCTGGAATATATGGACTTACCCTTTATCATGACCATCATTTCCTTGGAAATTACTTTTATACACTACTATAATTTTGGTCTATAGCCACAGTTATATAGCCATGATTTTTAAAAACCATGTATATAGCCTAATATACCCCCATATGTCATAAAATACTTGTTGCTGTAAGGACCCCGATTCTCGGGTGCCCATGGGGTTTGATGTACAAAAACATTATTACATATAGTTATAATAATACATCATGTCCCATTATAATAGAATATCTCAAGGCTCAAGATTCTAGGAAACCAACTGCTTCTGAAAAACTTCATTAGTACAAATCCATACCTGAAATTTTTTAAAACAAAAATGTAGGGTGAGAAAATTATTCCCAGTAAGGGGTTTTAAAACGTTTAAAGAATATTATTTCTCAAAACAAAAATTTTGGAGATGATAAAACACATCACTAAATACAAGGAATTGTCTTTTCTTAAAACATGTAAATCCTACATTCTTGAAAACCACTTACACAGAAAAGAAGTATGTATTTAAATATAAACTTTAAAGAAGACATAAATCAGAGAACGCAAGTATGTGAAGAATAGGTAATGCATAATTTACAACCAAATTACTTCAGTTCTAAAATATTGTTTGTATACAGGGAAAACATCCATATCATGATTCATTGGCACATAACATTCTTATAACAACATGACACATGGTTTACAGTTCATATCTGAAAACTCATTCTCATAGTCAAGGGAAAATTCCAACTAGGGGATATCCTGTAAGTTGAATTATCCCTTGGTTGACCATTTATCATCTCATGCGAAGGTAATGTATAATTCCAGAATTTGTCAAGACCTTGCGTCAAGACCATAAAACATACTTAATATGGGTCAAGGCTAACCGCCCATCCCGTTTCCATGGTAGAACAAGCTAAGGCTAACCGCCAAGACCATCGCACATAATGTCTCATGAGACTCATCCTTTACCCAATGCATTAGAGCGATGTATAATTCCGGGCGCACCCATCCATAATCATTTGAGTCCAATAAATCCATCACATCTTTATTGTGGTCTTACATTCATAGGGTGTCATTCATACATTCTTAATCAAAACCGTTTTTACGTACATATTCATATCTTAAAATTGATCATGTCGTAAATGTAAAAAGAACTAGACTTTTGGCTTCAGATTAAACAGTGATGTAAATAAACTAAATCAACATACTCTTGTACATAAAATAATAATTAGAACACTAAAAATAATGGATTGTCATGTAAAATTACATCATTCAAATTAAATAAAACCCATTTGATTCATTACATAGTTTACATGTTCTTAAAGACATTAATTTTCATAATATATATTTATCACTAAAACAAAACAAAAAGGTGGTAGATAGGGTTTTGTAAATATACATGGAATTAAAATTAACACAAAACAAGGTGTCCTCATGTATGTGTATTGTGGACAATAAAAAATATCATTTTGAATTCATAAAACTCAAAACAATTTTGATTTGAAACTTATACGAAAACTTATACAGGAAAACATGTGTATATAAATTGCATTATCACAACATAGTTAATAAAAAAAGGTTGCTAGTATTGTATATTTCATAACAATAGCTCATCATTAATAAAAATTCTATGAAACCATACTCGGGTTAGGATTAAAATTTGTTATAAATATATATATATGTATATATATATGTATATATTTATATACACGTAGAAGTATAGGTGAGTTCAAATAAACACCAATTTGAATTACCCTCCTTCTAAGGGTTTTATGCAACAGAGACATCGGCTAACCCCTAGAAACATTAATCATGTAATGATTGGATGTTTTATAAAACCTAACATATACATATATACAGAACCATAAATGCACAACATGTAAACAAGGTATTGCATGAAGAACATCCAACACAACAAACCCTTACGTTCATACTTTAAAACGTTAATTAAAATTAAGTGATACACGTAGTAAAACTCATATGAAGCACCATATACAAAATGTTTATATATGAATAAATACATATATAATCATAAACTGAAACTGTAAAAAAGAGACAATGGTTTCCCTTAACCCGATTTGGGTTCTCCATGCAGAAGAGGTTGTGAATGGTTCTCCAGGCCATACATGTGTGGAGGTACAAGGTTTATATACCTATAGGTATATATATACCGAAGCTAAAAAAACAAAGCAAGACCTTTCCCCCTTACTCTGGTTCGATTCTCCGTACAGGAAGGGGAAAATGGGTATGAATCGATTCTTATGGTCTTGTATATATATATATATATATATTTATATAAAAAGTGTATATAAATATGTATAACCATCAAAACTGAAGTAAAAAGAGACTAAGGAGTTTCCCTTACCTTTTCATGGAGAGGAGAAGAAGATGCACGAGACGATGTCGAGTTGGTGGTCGAAGATCCAAGAAATCTCGAAGCAACCGTACCCTCTCCTCAGTGAAATCTGGAGCTTAAAAGTAGGGAATATACTTGAGCGATGATGTCGACGGGGGGTATCCGAGGCCGAGGCGGTGCCAGACCAGTGGAAAGAAGGGGCAAAGTCAGGTCCACCACCGACCGAGGTGAAGAAAAACACAGCCTGGGATACTGGTTTGGCGTACGTGAGGAAGAAGAAGTCGCACGACGAGGAGGGAGATCCGGAAAGAGTTTGAAGGCCAATATTAAACCAGGTACGGATCGAATGGTCAAAGACAGGTGCGACGCTTAAAAAATTCAGACGGCCATGATGGAAGGGGGAGGATCGGATGGCCTAGACGCGACGTGGTAAAAAAACGCGGGTCTCACCCCCCTGTGCTTTCTTATTTTTTTAAATCAACAATAATTTTTAAATTTTATTATTAAACTTATTATATGAAATTTATTATTATTAAACTACACTTATTAATCACTTTTTTTATTTTAAAAAAGGTCAATATTCATTAATGATTATTTATTTACCCCTATCTACAACATATTATTATTTTTTATTTATTTACTTCTATCAACCTATTTATCTTGATATCTAATTAAAATTAAAGATCCACATAAATTAATGTTGTTAATAGAAATAATAACATTAATAATTATTTTCAAATTTCACAATTAAGAGTGCGTTGATGTAAATATTAACATTATGAAACAAATTTCTTAAATGAAATCATAATTTGATATCATTTCAAAACTGTTAATTATAAAAAGTCAAATAAATATTTTCATTATTATCATTACTTATTTTAAATTTAGGGGTATGTATAATACATTTAACTTGAAGTTTGAGGTAGCATATATATACATATACATATATATATAACCCAAGTGTTTACACACATATTTTCATAGACTAAAAAAAATAAATTCCACTAGATTCAATATAGTTATTCATAAAATGAATATTTACTTGCTCAAGTTAAAACGTGTATACTAAATAATGGAAAATGATAATATTAATTCCCACTATTTTGCATTATATAAAAAATAGCATTCGCATATGATTCACATTTTGGGAAAACAAACAATTAAATTAGCTATATTATCATTATTATTGTTGTTGTTTTAATAAAACATTAAATCAAATAACAGAATTAATCTTTTTGAACCTTTCTAGGGTATTCAACTATTAGCTTCAACGGTCCAATTGAAAATTAAAACATTAGAGGATATGTGGATCATGGGGGAGCCAATGGCTATATTTATATCTATTAGTGTCTAACGGTTGGATATGTGTTCTATAAAAAACCTGGTCTCGGGGTATCCCACACTTAAGGTGACTGAAGAAGAAAGAGGAGGAGATGGTTCAAGTTATTCCTTTGGTGCTCAGTACGGATGCGGTGGATTTGGCCATACTTATGTTCATTTTGATGGATGCCAAAGACCCCTATCACCTTCTTGGGTTTCATGGGGTTTTAAGCGGCCTTCCTATAATTTTAATCGGGTTTTTAGATGGAATATTTGGATAGCTAAGCTTCGTATTTGATCACTATGAGTTGTAGTTACCAAAGTGTTCCTCATTTGAATAAAAGAGCCTTTCATTCATTTTGATGTGTTTTCTCTATTTTATTGTTATTATTATTATTATTTTTTATATGATGATTGTTTTTTCGATTAATGGATAAACTTTACATTATTCAAAACACAATTTCTTGGGTCGTTGCATTATTCCCCCATTCAAATAATTGCATCCTCGAAATTCTATTCATAAAAATCAAACAGAAACCCTAGTCATACAACATTACCGAAATAGGAGATCCGGATTGGTTAACAGAATACAAAAGTTGGTATATAGTTCTTCTGCTTCTCTAGACCAGATGCACCTTGAGCATTAGGTTTTGAATCCCTTCTCATGTGTATTACACGCAGGCTTCCATAGGGAGGCCCGTGCGGTGAAAAGCTCAGAAATTTCTAAGTGGAAAAATTCCCTGATAACCCTCTGAACTACATCACGCTCGAGGTATTCCAGGGGGATGATACGATTGATAAGACTGAGGTTTCAGACCTGTATCATGAAGGCTGCACTAAGGTGGTCATCTTGAGCAGCTATGAGGAAGCAAGCTCTGGCGGAGAAGTTTTGCGCCAGAGTAAAACACTGGAAGAGGACTTCGTAGTACCTTCCCATTCGCCTATAGTAGGGGAGTTGGGCAGTGGCAATGAGATAAAAAACACGGTCATCCCCGTGACACGAATGAAGAATCTCAGGACTGTTCTCTAAGTCAAGCTGACGTTGATAAGACCCTCGTAGGTGGAAAAAAGATGGACAATCCACCATGCATGTCCTGATCAAAATAACCTCTACTAACTCATCAGGTAGAGATGAGTGGTTCATTTGACCAGCCATCTGAAAAAGAACATTAAAAAGAAAACACTTAGCAACACTAATAAGGTAGTGGCAGGAAGGAAACATGAAAATTTCAATTACACAAAAGTTACATGGAAAAGCCTGAGTTTACTAAACGAACACCACAAAGAGAGGCAAAACTCCCTAACTCCTCACACCACACACATGCTGAACAAACAGAGTTAAACTCATGGGAACATCTATGACGCCTCTTGAGTTTAGAATGAGGGGTATGAAGTTGGGAAACATCATTATACACCTGTTTCATAAGAGACAATCGGGTGGACTCATCTTCCAACACCCCAAAGTCCATCAACTGGCCCCAGAAGCCATAGTGCAAAATCTGGCAAGGGTAAGCCGCTCAGAGGTCTCTGGCAGTAGCATCTTCCTGAAAGGGGTTATCAAGCATTGTTCCAAATTCTTCACCAGTCGTGAACACTCAGAAGAGTCCCTCGTGGTACCTTCCCCGATGTGCATAAGAAGGGAATTGGGTTGTCATCGTTAGGAGGTAATCCATTCCCAACCCCTAGTGTAGACTAAGCACCCTAGGCGAATTTGACACGTCATACAGGTGCTTACATGACATGCGAATTTGGGCTTAATTAAGAAAGTTCTCACGGCTATATAGAGATATAATGTTCTCTAGAGCTTAAGTGGGAAGTGACAGTAAATCAGTAGATACATTTCCATCAGCCATCCGAAAGTTTCTACATAATTATTTATTCAATCATAGTTGTATATTTATACTTCCTGGTTTTCCAGAGGTTCCTGAACCCATCCTGTGAAACCAACTATAAGGACCCCAATTCCCGAGTTCCCATGGGGAATTATGTACTAAATATTTATTACATATAGTTACAATAATACATCATGTCCCATTACTACAGAAGCTCGCGAGGCTAAGGATTCCGGGAAACCAGCTACTTCTAAAAAACTTTATTAATACAAATCCATGCCTGAAAAATTTTAAAACAAAAATGTAGGGTGAAAAAATTATGCCCTGTAAGGGGTTTTAAAATGTTTAAATAAAATTGTTTTCTGAAAATAGACATTTTGGAGATGATAAAAAACTTCATTAAAAACAAGGCATTATCTTTTCTTAAAACATGTAAATCCTATACTCTTGAAAAACACTTACACAGAAAAGAAGTATGTATTTAAAGATAAACTTTAAAGAATACATAAATCAGAGAGCACAAGTATGTGAAAAATAGGTAATGCATAATTTACAACCAAATTACTTTATTTATAAAAGATTGTATATAAGAAAGGAAAACATTCATATCATGATTCATTAGCACATAACATTCTTATAACAACATACCACATGGGTTACAGTTTATATTTCAAAACTCATTCTCATAGTCAAGGGAAAATTCCAAATAGGGGATATCCTGTTAGTTGAATTATCCCCTGGTTGACCATTTATCATCTCATGTGGAGGGAATGTATAATGCTGTACTTTGTTAAGACCTTGCGTCAAGACCATACAACATACTTAATACGGGTCAAGGCTAACGGCCCATCCAGTTTCCATGGTAGCACAATCCAAGGCTAACCGCCAAGACCATCGCACATAACGTCTCATGAGACTCATCCTTTACCCAATGCATTGGAGTGCTGTATAATTCCAGGTGCACCCGTCCATAATCATTTGAGTCCAATAAATCCCTCACATATTTTACGTGGTCTTACATTCATAGGGTTTCATTCACACATTCTTAATCAAAAAACCTTTTACGTACATATCCATAACTTGAAATGGATCATGTCGTAAATGTAAAAAGAACTAGACTTTTGGCTTCAGATTAAATAATGATGTAAATAAACTAAATCAACATACTCTTGTACATTAAATAATAATTAGAACACTGAAAATAATGGATTTTCATGTAAAATTACATCATTTCCATTAAATAAAACCCATATGATTCATTACATGGTTTACATGTTCTTAAAGACATTAATTTTATTAACATATATTTATCACTAAAACAAAATAAAAAGGTGGCAGATAGGGTTTTATAAATATACATGGAATTAAACTTAACACAAAACAAGTTGTCCTCCTGTATGTGCATTGTGGACAACAATAAATATCATTTTGAATTCATAAAAATCAAAACAGTTTTGATTTGAAACTTATATGAAAACTTATAAATGAAAACATGTGTATATAAATTGCATAATCACAACACAGTTGATAAAAAAAGTTTCCAGTATTGTATATTTCATAACAATAGCTCATCATTAATAAAAATTCCAAGAAACCATACTCGGGTTAGGATTAAAATTGTTATAAATATATATATGTATATATATATATATATTTATATACATGTAGATGTATATGTGAGTTCAAATAAATGCCAATTTGAATATCCATCCTTCTAAGGGTTTTATGCAACAGAGACATCAGCTAAACCCTGGAAACATTAATCATGTAAATATTGGAAGTTTTATAAAACCTAACATATACATATATACAGAACTGTAAATGCACAACGTGTAAACAAGGTATTTCATGAAGAACACCCAACACAACAAACCCTTACGTTCATACATTAAAACGTTCTATAAAATTAAGTGATACACTTAGTAAAAATGATATGAAGCGCCATATACACAGTTTTCATATGTGAAAATATAGTTACATAATCGTAAACTGAAACCGTAAAAAAGAGACAATGGTTTCCCTTAACCTGATTTGGGTTCTCCATGCAGAAGCGATTGTGAACGGTTCTCTCGGCCATACATGTGTGCAGGTACAAGGTTTTTATACATATAGGTATATATATATAATCTTATATATATATATATATCGAAGCTAAAAAAACACAAAGAAAGACTTTTCCCCCTTACTCTGGTTCGATTCTCCGTACAGGAAGGGGAAAACGAGTATGAATCGGTTCTTATGGTCTTGTATATATATCTATATATATTTATATAAAAAGTGTATATAAATATGTATAAACATCGAAACTGAAGGAAAACTAGACCAAGGGGTTTCCCTCACCTTTGCTTGGAGTGGAGAAGAATATGCAAGAGACGACGTCGAGTTGGTGGTCGAAGATTCAAGAATGCTCGAAGCAACCATCCCCTCTCTTCGGTGAAATCCGGAGCATAAAAGTATGGCATCTAGTTGAGAGAAGATGTAAATGGGGGGTATCCGAGGCCGAGGCGGTGCCAACCCTATGGAAATAAGGGGCAAAGTCAGGTCCACCGCCAGCCTAGGTATAGAAAAAGGCAGACTGGGCTACTGGTTTGGCATGTGCGAGGAAGAAGAAGTCACGCGGCAAGGAGGGAGATCCGAAAAGAGTTGTACGACCAAGATTAAACTAGGGATGGATCGAACGGTTGAAGACAGGCGCGAAGCTTAAAAAACTTGGATAACCACGATGGAAGGGGGAGGATCGGACGACCTAGATTCGACGTGGTGAATAAAATGGGGGTCTCACCCCTCCTACGTTTTCTTATTTTTTTAAACAATAATACTTTTAATTTTTTTATTAAACTTATTATATGAAATTTATTATTATTAACCTAAAATTATTAATAACTTTTTTATTTTAAGAAGGGTCAATATTCATTAATGATTATTTATTTACCCCTATCAACAACATATTATTATTTTTCCTTTATTGACTTATATCAACCTATTTATCTTGATCTCTAATTAAAATTAAAGATCCACATACATTAATGTTGTTAACAGACAAAATAAAATTAATAATTATTTTCAAATTTCACATTTAAGAGTGCGTTGATGTAAATATTAACATTATGAAACAAATTTTGTAAATGAAATCATAATTTGACATCATTTCAAAACTGTTAATTATAAAAAGTCAAATAAACATTTTCATTATTATCATTACTTATTTTAAATTTAGGGGTAAGTATAATAAATTTAACTTGAAGTTTGAAGTAGAATATATATATATATATAACCCAAGAGTTTGCACACATATTTTCATAGACTGAAAAAAATGAATCCCACCAGATTCAATATAGTTATTCATAAAATAAATATTTACTTGCTCAAGTTAAAACATGTATAAAAAATAGTGGAAAATGATAATATTAATTCCCACTGTTTTTCATTATATAAAAAAATAGCATTCTCACATGATTCACATTTTGGGAAAACAAAAAATTAAATTAGCTATATTATCATTATTATTGTTGTTGTTTTAATAAAACATTAAATTAAATAACATAATTAATCTTTTTGAACCTTTTGGGGGTATTCAACTCTTATCCTCAATTGTCCAATTGAAAATTAAATCATTAGAGGATAAGTGGATCATGGGGGAGCCAATGACTATATTTATAGTCGTTAGTGTCTAATGGTCGGATAGGTGTTCTATAAAAAAACCTGGTCTTGGGGTATCCCACACTCAGGGCGACTGAAGAAGAAAGAGGAGGAGATGGTTCAACTTATTCCTTTGGTGATCAGTACGGATGCAGGGGCATCATCCATCCATATGTTTGTTTTGATGGATGCCAAAGACCCCTGTTGCCTTCTTGGGGTTCTTGTGGTTTTAAGCGGTCTTCTTGTAATTTTAATCGGGTTTTAGTTGGAATATTTTGTTAGCTAAGCTTCTTGTTTCATCACTGTGCGTTGTAGTTACCAAACTGTTCCTCATTTGAATAAAACAGCCTTTCATTCATTTTGATGCATTTTTTTTCTATTTTATTGTTATTATTATTATTATTGTTGTTGTTTTATAAGATGATTGTTTGTTCGATTAATGGATAAACTTCCCATTATTCAAAACACAGTTTCCTGGGTCGTTACAGTTGCGTTATGCCCCCAACCCACCCTTATTAGAATTCCACCCCCAATTATTCCCCAATCGTGATCTCTTATCCCCATGAGTCAGCGAACCTCCTCGCTCAATGCCGCCACCCAACCTCCTATTATCCTACAATGACGGTATGTCCACCCAACCTTAGGATGATCCTCCTCCTCCGATGTAAACACCAAACCTCCCCACAATCATCTTCATTCAACTCGGCCCGAACTCCACCTTTAGGCCACCCTCCTCCTCGACTCACCACTGTATAATGTTTTTTTAGTCATCACATATTCCAATGACCCCTCCATATCCCATTGGTTGGTGGTCCATGACTCATATCTTGTGAGTGGCATTTGGTAGGGTGTGTTAGGTTTTACTTTCTATTTCTTCATATCTCTATTCTATTTATGTTGTTGGGTTTCAATTAAATCTTATTTTCTCTAATACACAACCGCATACATATGAACTAGGATGGTTCTAATTCCTCACATGCCCTTTGGTTTCTGCCATGGAGAAGGTTTTATTTGATTTCATATCCATAGCCTCTTCAATTTTTATTTGGTAAGAATTATTTGTTTCAATTTCTTGTCTTCTTAATTGTAACATTTCTCATTGGTAGGGTTTATTTTTTTTCACTCATTCCATTGCGTATGATTTCTTTTATTTTTTTTTCTAATAATTATTAAGATTGATTTTCTTATAGAGTTTAAATCTACAAATGCTGGAAATCAGAAGTTATGATGATATTATTTTAATATGGATAAATGGTCTATGGTGAGTTCTAAAAGAAAATTTCATAAATATATAGTATTCATTGATTTTATTACATTGGTTAAAGTAAACTTAAGTTTCGTAGTGATGGATATATGAAATATCATGATATATTTGTAGTTTTTGATTAGAAGTAATGTTTGGAAGATTTCCAAAATTGAGTTTTTATTTTTGAATTTTTTTATATAAATTATTTTACCATATAAATAAAATACAACACTATTATGATGAGTCACATAAAACATGTATATTTTGAAACCATGATGTAATAGACACATGTGAGATTTTTTCCCCATAGGTTCTTTTTAATTTCCAATTGAGTGTTTAGTCTTAGGTTTTTCTTCTATAGGTTAATCCACACCACCCATTACCTCCCTAAAAATTCATATAGAAATAACACTTTTGGATTAAGAATTGGTTAGATAAGGGTTCACCCGAACCTTGATTTATCAATGTATTTAAAATAATAATGACTTTTAGATATTCTAATTTTAACACTGTAAGCATATAACCATGGGTTTTCAAAGTAGACTGTTGATTACAACGGTACTCCATCTGTCTCTACAGGTCCTTTATGGATGGATCTTGAATCTTTCCATAAGTTTCGTAACCTGTTGAAGGTTGAGAGTATTTACATTCCTACTGAAAGTGTGGGGATGATAAATCTATAATAAAATATATTATAAAGGTGACATGGATTGATATTTCTTTCCAAATATATATTGGACTATTGAATACTCATTGAAACCTTAGTTTTTAATTGGTTTTTAAAATTATCTCAAGTTAATAGTGTCACATATTTTATTTTATACTTTTAAGAGAAAAATTCTATAAAAACACTTAAGTAAATACACAATTGAGAGCCAATGGGGTTGCAGTTGGTGCTTATTTCACTTTTCTCAACACTAATTATATCATATGAGAGGTCATTTCCTTAATTATATACTCTACTAACTGTGAATAAAAACTTTTTATCTCATGCACACTTTTAGTAGAGGTCCATGTATAAATATTTTGAGATTTATAAGAGAACTTCTGTATCAAATCCTCGGACCAAGTTAAATATTTTTCATGAGAGATCCATATGATGAAGAATCCAATAGGTCTCTTGTAACAACCGGGCAATTGTGATAGCACAACCTCCACACCTAAACATGGTCATCGGGTCCTAGGCCACCAGGTACCACCAGTTTCCCCACAGACCCGTGGTCCCCACCCACATGCCTAAACGGGTCATCTGACTTATGAAATTCCCCACAGGCCAACACATGTCCTTTCCACTGTACTTTTCCTTCACTCACACAAACCTTTGGAAACTTCCCAGAAGGTTACCCATCCTGATCACTATTTCAAGACAATCATGATTAACTGTGGCGTTCTAATCAAATAGGCTCCTAAAAAGGAAGGTGCACCTCGTTGACATAAGTCATATATTTTTGTTATATAACCCTTTTATCATTCTGGGGTGTTACAATCACCCCACCTTTAGATCACAACATCCTCGTTATAGGCCTTTACATCTTAACCTAGGCAGTGCACTGCACATAAGGCAAGGTACCACCTTTTATTCCAAATGTAACGAGTCATCTGACTTATAACAGTCCCCACATGCCAATGAATGTTCTTTCCAGTGTGCTTTTTCTTCACTCGCACACACCCTGGAAAACTTCTCAGATGTCCACCCATCCTGATCACTACTCCATTACAAGCATGATTAACTGTGGAGTTCTAATCATGTAGGCTCCCAAAAAGGAAGGTGCACCTTGTTAACATTAGTCATATATTTTATTCATTTAACCCTTTTATCATTATGGGGTGTTACAGTCACCCCACCTTTAGAGAACAGTGTCCTCATTGTAGGCCCTTATATCTCAACCTAGGCAGTGTTCTGTACTCCACCATAACATCGACATCGGGTCCTGCCCACCAGGTACCACCAGTTTCCCCACAGACCAGTGGTCCCCACCCACATGCCAGAACTGGTCTTCTGACTAATGGAAATCCCCACAGGCCAACACATGTCCTTTCTAGTGTGCTTTTTCATCATTCACACACACCCTGGGAAACTTCCCGAAAGGTCACCTTTCTTGATCACTACTCTAGGCCAAGCATGATTAATTATGGAGTTCTAATCAGGTAGGCTCTAGAAAAGGATGGTGCACCTTTTTGACATGATTCATATCTTTTATCATTTAACCATTTATCATTCTGGGGTGTTACATCTCCATCACTATTCATAAGGCCTCGATATAATAATTTTAAGAAATTACGATCAAATATGTTGGTTTGATGTGTATGACTAGCTTTAAACTTCTAGAACTTATCCCAAATCCCATAAAGAGCTTCACTGCTAGCTTTCATTATGCCATAAATCTCATTTATTTACTATGTTTCTCCTTGAATCAGATAATAACTTTAAACTAATATCTCTATAGGGATCATACTAGCTTGTGACCTCTTCATGTTCTCTTTTTTCATCTATTATTTTTTTGAGACCTTTAGATAAAATCGTAATTCCTTCCATTTTATTTGAGTTTATGAAATTTCTCTCGTTCTAAAGGTAATTCACACATTTCCAAATTACTTCAAGTTCTTGTTGAGTTCTTCACCTACCAAACAATGAAAAATAAGAAATATTTGGATTACATGATTTCATTCAAAGTCTACCTAATTATTTGGAAACACCAATATGGTATTCTAATAGTTAAAATATTTTTCACATTAATATCTAAATAATTAATTTAATTGAGCCATATTCTCTTCCATATTATCACTATTTCATAAAAATATAGAAATATATGAGGATTAATAAATTCTAGTAAAATAGTAACAAACACTATATAAATTATAAAGGATTATTAAATTTATAACTCAAGATAGGAGTGTTCTCTCAACTTATGGATCAAAACCAATGAGGTTATTTTATTTTGATCTGAATAGGAGATGGAAAAATTTTAGACAAGAAAAAATTAATAGAAAATAATGAAGGGGTAGGAGGGTATAGGGGGGAGTGTGGGTGAGGGGGTTATAGTGGGTGTTAAGGGTGTGGTGGGAAGGGTGTGCAGTGGGCGTGGTGGTAGTGAGCGAGTAGGGAGTGTAGGGGGAAGTGGGGGTGGGGGTTGTAGTGGGGAAGGGGAGTTTAGTAGGGTGAAGGGAGTGTAGGGGGGAGTGGGGGTGAAATCATAGTATTATAAATTTTTTATATGTATTTTTTTAGAAACACATTTTACTATTTTTTTATTATCTTTATTAAAAAAATAGTATTTTTATTATGAAATAGAATTTACTTCTTTGGTTTTGGAATCTAAAGATCGTGTAATCTAGATGGATAATGCTTTGTTTTGAGAATTTTTTGGCTTTCTTAAATCATTAGTTTAGGTAACTTCATTTCAATTTTATTTTCATTGGTTCAATTTAAGTTGAGTTGTATCGATTCTACTATTGTTAGTTTAGTTCTATTTAATTTGTATCAGTCCAAATATTTTTGGTTTAGTTTTGGTCTATAACTTTAAGTTCTTATTTTAGTGAATCTATTTGGTTGTATTACATTGATTTAGTTAGAGCCTTGTAGACTCTGTTAGGTTTTATTTAAATTAGGTTGGTTTTCTCAATTCTATTAGTATTAGTTATATTTTCTATTTGATTTGTATCAGGTCACATCTATTTGTTTTATTTTAAATCCATCGATTTTGGTTCTTCTTAGTTTTGTGAATCAATTTAGTTTTATTAGTTTGATTTCGTTAGATTATTTGGATCGTCATGGTTTGTATTCTTGGTTGATATTATCATTGGTGAAGGTCATTTAAGGTGTTATAATCATGTGGAATTTGATGGTAGTTTTTCAATTTTTGGATTTAGGGTTTTCTTGATTCAATGATGAAAATGGAATTTTCGTTGAAATTGGTTCAACAACAGTGGAGTTTAGTATCACTGATGTGGAATTTTCAATGAGGTGATGCACATTAGAAATGATGAGTTGATTGAAATAAATGGGGATAGAATAATGGTTATAGTGACTAATGGAACAGAGATTTAGGTGTCACATGATCCCAAATATCATATTGATCATGAGACATGTCCTATCCCTTCCAAAATATTATAGTGCGTGGCTGAACTACTTGATATGATTAATTATAGAATTTGAATTTTTGCGCACGTCTATAAATGATTTGTGGGTATTTTGTAAATTTGTTGTGTTCATTCACACTTAACTCAAAAAATGTGTTTTCTAAAAATTATAAAATAAATAGTAGTTAGATATATCATTCAATGAAAAGAAATATTTTTTTATAGTTTATGTTAGTTTTTTAGGGACCCATCAGTTATTTTATATCGGTTCTATTCATATCAGTGGAGTGGGGAAAATAGGGGGTAGTGGGCGTGAAGGAGGGGTAGATGATAGGGTGGATGTAGTAAGGGTGGGGGTGTAGTGGGGTGGGGACAACAACCAAATTTCATGATTGAATTCAACTCCTACAGCCATGGAAGCAGATCCTAGGGTCATTTTCAGACCTGATTATTTCTGCTTCAGTTCTCTCATTTCCTTATAGACATTTTCCTCATGTATATCCTCTTAAATTATTTACCTCTTCTCTTTGATCTAGCCACATTTTGTTTTAACATCTATGGGTTATCAAAGCTTGGCCAATATATTGACTCCCTCCCGTAGAGTTGGAAATAAACACACACACAATATTATTTAGTATAAAATTTACTTAGAGGTATCCTCCCTAAAATCTCTCATGTAAATATAGAGGAAGAAAGGGGGATGGTTTGGTGCAGCAGGGGGACACATGGGGGATTTACAGGGCAGGTGGAGGGCAGATGGTGTATTAAGCAGTAGGGGGGCTGGTTTCGGGCATCAGTGAGGGGGAGGTGTGGGTGCCCCATGGAAGAGGGGGAGGGTCTATGTAGGGAAGGGGGAGGGTAAGGGGGTAGGGTGGAGGGATTGTGTGTAGGGGGAAAGAAGTGTACAGTGGAGGGGGTGTTTAGGGGTTGTGTTGGGGTGTGAAGGGTGTGTGTATAGGGGGTGTGTGCAAGGGTTGTGCATGGTACAAGGGATGGGTGTGTGTGCAGGGGGTGGAGGGAGTGTGTCCAGGGGGTGTGCATGGTGTAGGGTGCAGGGGGTGGAGGGAGTGTGTTCATAGGGAAGGAAGTGTGCAGTGGAGGGAGTAGAGGGGGTGTGAAGGGGTTTTTTGGGGGTTTGTAGGGGGTGTGTGATGGGGGTGTGTGTAGGATGTGTGCAGGGGGTGTGTAGGGTACATGGCAAGGGATGTGAGGCAGTGTGTAGGGGGTGTGCAGGGTGTAGGATGCAGGGGTGAAGGTAGTGCGTGTAGGGGGAAGTATGTGTGTAGTGGTGTGTGGAATGGTTGTGCATGGTTTGTTCTAGGGTGTTCAGGGGGTTTATGGTGGGTGTGTGCAGGGGGTTTGTAGGGTGCAGGGGTCATGGTGTGTGGGAGAGTGTGCAGGGGGTGGAGGGAGTGAGTGCATAGGGTAGGAAGTGTGCAGTGGAGGGGGAGGGGTGTGTAGGGGTTGTGTTGGGTGTCTGAAGGTTGTGTAGGGGGGAGAAGTTGGGTTCACTATTCCATGTTTTTCAAAAAATAGTTTCTAAAAAAGTAGTTTTGATTCGTTATGTAATAGTGTTTTTTAACAAGAAAGTGTGCATTAGGAAAGTTAAACTTTTGGCATGTGTTTTTCATTTATGAATGGGTGCTTCTAAAATTTTCCCCTTTATTAATGATCATTTTCTTTAGTATGGGGATGTATATATCAATCTGAATATTATTTTTTCACTATTGGTTATGGATTCATGTATCATTTATCATGTACAGTTGACACACTGATCACACATATATATATATAATAAGTCATTATATCTCATTTCTTTTCCCACTATTTCCTTACAAGTCGTTTCTTATGATAAGGGTGGTTTTATCCACCACCATCGAAGATAGTGAGTTTGACATCATATTTGGGTAAGGATTATTTTCTTTTTATTCTTTGGCCCAATTTTAATTATGGATTTTGTGATTTTTGGATTCTTTGTATTTTTGTAGTGTGTTCTGGATCTCGTTGAGGTAGATTCAAGTCACCATTGACAAAGGCTTACATGTATATTCATTGGTAGTAATATACATATATAAGTTCCCACCTTATACATATTCACTCATGGCATTATGAATATATATATTGGGGATATGTGTGCTTATATATAGATATGAAATATGCATACATGTGTAAGTGTAAAGGGGTATATACGAGTATAAACATATAACTAAAGACCCCCTTGTGAATATTTGGCCATGTAATTATGTAGATGAGGTTTAGGATTCTTTATATATATGTAAAGATTTATATGCATGAAAGAAAAAAAAAAGTAATACTTGAGTCTTCATTGTCAAAATAAGCATGCCATGATGTTGAGGTAGGTTCCCTCTGCATAACCCGTTAATTTGAATTCTATAATTTCTTGATTATTTTAAAAACGTGTTTTCATAATTTCTAGATGGTTTTTGAAACTAGTTTTCTAATAAACACTAGTTCTTTCAATGATTAATTTAAGAAGAATATAAATATTCTGAGTTTATTGGCTAATAAAATGAAACTATAATGAAATTTTATTAGATGATTTGAATCTTCATATACCTTTTAAAATAGAAGTATTATCACCTGAACATAAAGATAAAAATTGATTTTTACTGATCTATGTGAGAAATGATTCATGTATATGAACATATATCTTGTTTCGGTTACTTTTTCCTCATTTATAAGAAAATTATTAAAATATATTGCATGAAACAAGAATTTTTAAAAATCCCTTACCCTTTGAGAAACACCTTCCAAAATCAACATAACAAGGACCTTCTATTCTAGTTCTAGGTCCTTTATAAGAATCTTCATGATTTTATGGGATTAAAATTGATTGAATATGGCATCCAATAGAATAAAAAACTCATTATTCTTTATCTTAGGAATAAAAATGAATCACCCTTCATGTGGTCAATATAATATTTTAGTCAACTCGATAGTAGGAAATGAAATTTCCTTCACTTTAGATATTAAATTATCCTCATTTTGAGAAAACATGAAGTTAGAATTCTTTTAAAAATCTAAAATTTACATGGGTCAAGATACTCCTCTTAGTGGCCTAAATGAAAATTTTTGGAATACATCCATTGGAATCTCAGAATTCATAGAGTCATGATACTCCTCTTGGTAGCCTAAAATTCATTAGGTCACGGTATACTTTTTGGAAGTCCTAAATGACTTAAGCTGGGTTATTTCACTTGGAATCCCAAATTCGATAAGCTAAGATAATTCTTTTGGAAACCATAAAATCTTGGTTTGAGAATATCCACTATGAAAATTGACATTGGGTATTTGGTACTTGTTTCTTGACCATATTATCCAATTAAATGGTATATTATACAAGGAAATAATGTACATAGTGTATTCTATTATATGTGACCTAATTACTCTAAATAAAATAAATATGAGCCTCACATAGATAAAATGAAATGAGATTAATTTTAAGGTGTTTTACACTCATTGAATAAGAAAAAATTGGGATCTCCAGGTGCTATAATATTTCTCATAAATCAAGGGGTGGAGACCCTTCAAAAACATTTCCCAATCTAATGATGTGGTGTCAGAACCTCCAACTATGATTAGACTATCAATTTCATCCATTTATGGAGAAAATGTTTCTCTAGTAATGATATTAATATAGAAACATCAAAAACACTCTTTTGAAAATTTAATTTCATATTTTCAGATTCAACAAGTAGTAGATTCAAAATTAACATATATGTAAAAATTTATTATCATTTGATTTTGGAAGGATTTTTTACTAAATCCCAGTTATTTCATTCCTAGAAGTGTTCCTATAAACCTATTTTGGGATCATAACCTCACATGGAACAACTCTTGTGCCCTTACTTTGAACACCTAGTCTCTCACACCATGCTATGTAGCCCTTGAAATGTACCAAGATGAAACCTTACATACCCTACTAAAATTTCCTTAGATGAACCTATAAATTTCCTTCACATATCCACAAATGACCAAACTGATAACATGGTGTTTTTAGTTGTCAAGAGTAGTTACCGGTAATAGATGCATGCCCAGGATGGTTTTTTCCTATGAAAACACCCCTTGGATACCCATTTTCAAGAGTAATGAGATAGAGAGGTTCTCCAAGAGATCCTCATCAAATTGTGATTTAGCTTATATGGCCAAATATTCTACTAATTTATATAGGTTTTATCTTAATAAAAACCAATGGGAATGTTTTATAGAAATGATTAGCCTAGAAATATGGATATTTTTGAATGAAACCCATCTTGGAACCATTCCCATCTCTAATGGGGTGATATAGGTGAAGCAATATGCACCCAACATCCATTAATTCTTATTCGTACCCAGGCACTCCTATATACATCAATTTAGATTCCCATCCAAGAACCCTTTATTTTGAGGAAGTCCTTGGGTATGGATCACCACAAAACCTTATCGCATGGGTTCTCAACCACGTATGATTTAACCAATTAGGAACCGATCATCATAATTACACTTATCATAATTCTCATTCCTTAGTACCCATTCACCCCTGTGACCCACCTGAGCAGTCAATCCGTTATGTATCCACAATCATGGGGGCAACCACCTATTCACCAGTTCACCCATGTCACATACCTGGGTTCTCATTCACCATAGTCACCTCTTTCAGTTGAATTCTGAATATTGGGGGAAATTTAATGTTTAAATGTCTATATGGATATGCATTTGGTGTTTGGAGGCTTCACTAGATATCTTTTGTTATATATGACTGTTTGGTGCCTGCTTATATCAGATCATGCATGTTTTATTTTTATGAATCTTCTATGGGAGGATTATAGGCAGCTATGTGTTGTTTCCAATAGGTAAAATGTAGTAGGAAACTACAGCTTTGTGGGAAGCAGGGAACTACAGGTTTGTTGGGTGCAGGGAACTGTAGGGTGGAGGAAATGTGGGTGTATAGGGGAAAGGGTAAGGGGGGAGGGTGTACAGTGAGGATGGGGTAGGGTTGAAAGGCGAAGAGGGAGGGGTGGGGTTGGGTGGTGTGCATTTTAAGGTGTAGGTTGCAGGTTGAAGGGTGAAGTGCATGCATGGAGGGTAGGGGGTAGGGGGTGTGTAGGATCATGGGGTGCAAGGGGGGAGGGGAAGGGGTTTGGGGGTAGGGTGAGTGAGATGAGGTTTAAGGGGGAATGAATTGGGTAAGGGTAGGGTGTAAGGGGAATGGGGAGGGGTGCAAGGGGGAGGGGTGGGGAAGGGGGGTGTGAAGTGCATGTTTAAAGGAGGGCAGGGGGTGTGCAAGAGCAGGGGTGAAAGAGGGAAGGCAAGGGGGTGTGCATGGGGCAAGGTGAGGGAGAGGGTGTAACATCCCAAGTAAGTAATGAATAATAGATATTTTTATCTATGTCTATTAATTATTAAGATAGTGTTTTAGAGGCTTAAAATGAAAATAAATACAATCTTATGCATGGAATACACTACTATTCTTAAAATATTGTTTTACTTCCTTTTAATGGAAAACCCTTTTTAAATATATCTTTTGAAAATTTTATAGTCTATGTTTGTCAAAATAAACTTATTTTTTATGATTGGGACATCAAAATTTACTTTGTGTGAATTTTTGGTATTTTTCCGATAAAGTTCATTTTTTAATGAATAGTGAAAAATGTTGTATTTTAATTCAAAACCTTTATTTAATCTAATTTATTTATATGATTAGATTATCTTTGGAATTGGTTTTGAAGTTAAATTAGAATGTATTTTTACCATTTTATCCAATGGTGGTCATTGGAATCAATTTCACTTTGAAATTGGACTTAAACTAGTGTCAATCTTTTGATACTTATTGTTTCATAAAAACACGCTATTTATCATGACAGCGTGAATTAGTTATTAAATTAATTAATGAAACTTAAATGTTTTTAATTTTTTAAAATAGAAATCATTTTTGAATTCGGAATATCAAATATAGCTTAGGGTGATGTTTTGGTATCTTTCTGAAAAACATCAATTTTTGATGAATAGTGAAACCACTATGTGGTAGTTAAAGAAATTGATTTTTCGTTTAAATGAAACCTTGCCACTTCTGTGATTTGATTTTCAAAAAATCCAACATAAATTTTTGTCATTAAGAAGTAAAATGTTGTTCAATGTGATTAAAATAATTTTCTGGTGAATAGTAACTTTAAAGTTCTTAATCGCGATTAGTGGTAATTAGTGTAGTTTAAGGTAAAAATAATGTTTTAATAATATTAGATGAGCTTGGAACATGTACTACCCTCATTTGATGTGTCATGGCCGACCAAGACAATCCATGGGTCAGCCTGGGGACCCCATGGAGCCACATTGGTTGGGAAATTACATAAATAACTTTTTATTTAATGTTAAAGTAAAAATGACACAAACATGAAATGTTTTACTAAGACAATTTTTACATAGGTTTATAAAAGTCTGATTTTTTATTATAAATAGTAATTTGAATTATAAAAATATTTCCTACATCATAGTATTTTTTTTATAATTTGTAGACTTTAAATAAATTAAATTATTTATGACATCATGATGATGCAGTGATTACCTCATTAATAATGGATTTAAATAAAATGAAATGATAATGTAAAATATATGAACTAAACATGTCAAAAACCTATTTTATGGGTGTTTTTAGAACCCTTATCACCTTACCCTCGAATTTTATCAATTTGGGACCTTTTGAATCCGAAAATCATTTTAAAATAATGTAACATTTATTTACTTTCAAAGAATACCTCTCCTCTCCTCTTATAAAAGGCCCCCACCTCTACCTCCTTACCCACACTCCCAAAGCCTTTGGATCTACCAAACCCTGCCCATTCTGTCTCTCCACATCCCTCTCTTACTCCTTGAAGCCTCACTTTGGGCAGAAGTCTTCCCAAGGAAGCCTTTGAGCTCAAACCAAAGGGAGTTACCCGATTTTAAGGTAATGTCTTCACTTGAGTCCTTTTGTTTTATTTTACTTCTCCAACCCCCTAACTCTTTTTATTCATTTCTTTTGTAACAAATCCAGTATCTTCAATATACTAGGATGTTTTTATAATAAGGATTCGATCTACACTTACACACACCTACATCTAATGGTTAAAGGACATATTGTTTCCGTGGATGGTGAATTTATGCCTCCCGAAACGATGATTGTTCAACATTATTTTAACACCTTAAAAGGTGGCCATTTAGATGTAACTATATTTATATATGATATATAATATGTTTATGTTTTACTTAAGCTTCTGTATTTTTCATTTTGGGTATACCTTTATGGTTTCCATTATGGGTAAACGTGATATCTTCATTTAAGGAAATGTGGACTACCGCCCCCTCAAAGTGATTTGATTCGTTAAATACCATATGTGGGACGTATAAAGGATGGAGTTATGATATTATATATGATATTAAACTGGAATTATAATATACCTTTATATAATTATGATTCCATTCTATAAAATACGAAATAGAAATGAAAGTAGCGTTCATGCGTACGTACGGCTTACCGTCTCCATGAACGGTGCATTTCATTTCTTACCTCTAAATGATTATGTGATTTTATAAATGCATGCATGTACTGGATATATATGACATATATGATATCAACATCATTAATACCATTCTGTATATAATGGATACATGAAAAACTTGTAATTATAAAGGGCTTATTTTTTACTCAAGTACCAGTGATCGTTAAAACGACTGTTAATAACTTAAATAATTACATAGTGTTCATGACATGGAAAAAAGTGATATAAAAGGAATAATGAACTTGAAAAAGGTTCTTAAAAAAGTATCAATTAACTCAATTTTATTATTCTGGAGATTAAAGAATGACCGAGTCAAGTTGGACCCGAGGTATGGGACTTCATCTCAATCTCCTTTCATTGAGGCATATATTGTTTTATACACATCCTTCTTTTATATGGTGTATAAACCCCTTTGAATTTTACCATTATTCAAAAGGAATATTTTTTTATACGAAGCATTTACTAAATGAAAAAAGGGAATGTTTTTGTCGTACGTATGCAGCGACAATGACTTCTCCGCCATCGTGACCATTATTTGAGTTTCGGCTTCCTCTACAAGTCATACCATCTTTTTAAAAGAAAAATAAATACCATGTTTTACTTTTCTTTTATTTTGGTATTGAAAATGGTTTTCTAAATGTTTTTATATCAATGTGTTGTATTGATATCTTGTGATTGAAAGGTGGGAATGTTATGTTTACTTTATGCATGTTTTATGTGATACGATTATGTTGAGGTTCTTGGGAATTATTATGAAGACGGGTGGTTCCGTGATAAACTAAGGGCGGGTGAGCCCGATATAGCTCTCCAATGCATTGGGTAATGCAAAGGAGTGAAACGTTAAGGTTTCTCCGAAGAGATTTAGGGAATATACTATAATGGGTATTCCAAACGTAACCAACAGGGTTACTCCCTATGTAAGAATGTTATGAATGCCTCAAGTTAGCTTTATGTCTTATGATTTATATGATTTATTCATGATTTGATGAGGTATGTTAAAGTGCTTATGTTTTATGGGTAAAGTATGATTTCATTCTTATGTATATATTTACCCATGTTTCCTTTCCATATTTTTATATCCCTTACTGAGCTTTTTATGCTCATCCCAAGTTTTTTTTGAAATGTTTTTCACAGTTCAAGGGAAAGGTACATGATATGATGATAGTGTCAGGGAAGTGTCAAGAAAGAATCCATGTTTTATTTTAAATATGTTTCCATTAATGGGAAAGAAGAATACTATATTTGTGTAACCACTTTGTTTATATGTGGAATGTAATGCATGTTTTATGATCTAATTCTCTAAAACTCTGAACCCGAAAAGATCCTCAATGTGTAATCTTGTAATAACTCCAGATTAAGTAAGGTTTAAGGCTGGGGCCTTATAGTTGGTATCAGATGCCAGTTTAGATAACTTTAGGAGTTAGAATTCTATTAAATGATTATCCAAAAATATATTTTTTATGGTCAAATTGAAGTGATATAGTATTTGAAAATTACCATGTAGCTTCATCTAAGACAGGTTTGTTCAGAATGGTTTTCCACAGAGGAAACATGGAAGCAGTGCTAGGAAGGCATACAAGAGGAAATAACCTTCCGAATCAGCATCTTGAGATGGTCGGAATTGGAACTGAACAGTTTGTTGCAGTAATGGCGTAGTTGACTCATGTGATAAATGGTGGTGGTATCCATGCACGAGATCAGCCAGATCAACCGCAGAGGAACATGTCAGTGGTGGAACATTTCATGAGGCAACATCCCCCATAATTCAGAGGATCATCTGACCCTGTGCTAGCTGAAGGGTGGATTAAAGCACTGGAGATGATTTTTGATGTCATGGGGTGTTCAGACAATCAAAAGGTTAGTCTTGCTATTTACCGTTTGGAGGGTGAGGCAGATTAGTGGTGGTCGATGGTTAAAAATATTAGGGATGCTGATGAGATTGATGCTCTCGACTGGGATGAATTCAAATGTATGTTTCTTGAGAAGTATTTTCCTAAGGATGTTCGACTTAGGATGGAAAATAAATTCTTGGAATTGAGGCAAGAGGAAGACTCAGTGGCTACCTATGAAGAAAGGTTCACTCAATTGGAAATATATGCTCCAAATTATATCCGAGACCTTGATAGTAAAATCAATCGTTTTTACTCAGGATTAAAGACAAAATATTGAAGGTCATTAGCTTCTCGTGAGTTTAAAAGTTATGAAAAGTTTGATCGATGTGCTGAGAAGGTGGAAATGGAGTTTTCCGATGATCAAGTGTTCTATAACAACCAGCAGAAGAAGAGACCAAGGTGGCAGGAGAAAGGGAAGAATTCTACAAAAAAGTCTGATGGTAATAAATCTTAGTTTCCAGTTTGTGATCAATGTGGCAAAAGGAATGCTAAGGAATATCTTTTGAATTCTGTAAAGTGCTACCGATGTGGTAAGATGGGACACAAGGCTCGTCATTGCACTGAAAAACATCAAGGTGAAGGTAAGACCAAATTTGATTTACAGTTAATGAAATGTTATAAGTGCAATGAGATGGGTCACTATTCAAACGAGTGTCTGACAAAGAGCTTGAGTGATGGGAAGCAGTTAGACTACAAGCAGAAAGGGGTGGTGAAATCCTTTGCAACTACTTCAGCAGATGTCGGGCCATCAAATGAAGTTGTATCAGGTACTTTGTTTGTTTTTTCAGATTATGCCAGTCTGTTGTTTGATTCAGGGTCTACACATTCTTTCATCTCTGAAAACGTTTCTAGTAAAATGGGAATACCATCTCAAGAAATTACTCCCGAACCTTTGGTAAAAACACCTGGGGGAAATGTTGAGGCAAAAAGAATTTATAAGAATCTTCCTATCCTTATCTGTGGAAAGAACCTACATGCAAAGATTATTGTTCTACCTCTAGTAGAGTTTGATGTTATCCTGGATATGGATTGGCTCTCTATTTACCATGCTAAGATTGACTGTAGAGCTAAAGAAGTTTCCTTTCAGAAAGACTTTCAGTTTGTGTACAAGAATGAACCCTTACTGTTGATAACATATCAAGAGGCCGAGAAACTTGTAAAAGATGGAAATGAATGTTACCTTGCACACATCGTTGAAAATAAAGGAACTATTTAGATTAATGATGTGCCCATGGTAAATGAGTAGCCTGATGTTTTTCCTGTTGAGTTCCCTGGAATAATACCAGATCGGGAAGTTGAATTTACTGTTGACTTAGTTCCTGATGCTATGCCAATTTCAAAACCCCCTTATCGAATGGCTCAAATTGAACTTTTAGAGTTGAAAGAGCAATTGCATGATTTATTAGAGAAAGGTTTCATTCGACCTAGCACATCACCATGGGGTTCTCTTGTTTTATTTGTTAAAAAGAAATATGGTTCAATGAGACTTTGCATTGATTATAGATCCTTGAATAACATCACTGTTAAGAACAAATATCCTTTGCCACATATCGATGATTTTTTTGATCAGCTCTAGGGAGCTCAGTATTTTTCAAAGATTGACTTGAGATCGGGGTACCATCAGCTGAAGGTAAAGGAAGCAGACGTTCCAAAGACTGTGTTTCATACATGATATGGCCATGATGAATTTGTAGTAATGCCTTTTGGGCTAACCAATGCACCTGCTATATTCATGGACATAATGAATAGAATTTTCCATGACTTCTTGGATAAGTTTGTGGTGGTTTTCATTGATGATATTTTGGTGTTTTCTAAAAGTAAAGAGGAGCATGAAAGACATTTAAGGGTTATCTTGCAAACCTTAAAAGAAAAGAAACTGTATGGAAAATTCAGAAAGTGTGAGTTTTGGTTGCAATAAATTTCTTTCCTTGGTCACATTGTTTCTAAAGATGGGATAACTGTTGATCCTACAAAAACAAAAGTTATGGAAGACTGGCCAAGACCCACAAATGTAACAAAGATTCGTAATCTCCTTGGTTTGGTAGGCTATTACCGAAGGTTTGTCAGAAATTTTTCAGGGTTATCTAGTCCAATGACTAAGCTAACTCGAAAGGGTGCTAAGTTTATCTAGAAAAAAGAATGTGATGATTGTTTTCAGGAATTGAAAAGAATATTGGTGAAAGCTCCAGTTTTAGCACTACCTTCCAGGAATGGTGAGTTTTTTATCTACAGTGATGATTCATTGAAAGGACTTGGTTGCGTCCTAATGCAGAATGATCAGGTAATTGCCTATGCTTCACGACAGTTGAAAACTCATGAGATAAATTACCCTACACATGATTTGGAATTACCTACTGTTTTTTTCGCTTTAAACATTTGGAGGCATCATTTGTATGGAGTAAAGTGTGAAATATATACCAATCACAAAAGTTTAAAGTATATATTCACTCAGAAAGAGATAAACATGAGACAGAGGATATGGCTAGAATTAATCAAGGATTATGATTGTACAATTCATTACCATCCGGGAAAGGAAAATAAAGTGGCTGATGCTTTGAGTTGAAAATGTAATGCTTCATTAGCAATGTTGCATTTGGAATGTGATCCTTTGGTTAAGGATTTGATGAAATTTGTCATAGAAGTTGTTGGTGCAGGATGTTCTTCTGTTTTGTTTTAGGTATCAGTGAAATCTTCTCTATCAGACAGAATCAAGAAAGCACAGAAGCAAGACAATGAGTTGCAGAAAAAGGTAGAGTTGATTCAGAAAGGTAAGTTTCTTAATATTCAACATTGATAATGATTGTGTTTTGAGATTTGGGAAGATATTGTCTGTGCCTTGTGATTCACAGTTGAAGAGACAGTTGTTATGTGAAGCTCATAGTTCTCTGTTTTCAGTTCATCCTGGCAGTACTAAGATGTACAGAGATCTGCGGGAGTATTATTGGTGGGATGGAATGAAAAGAGATATTGCTGATTTTACTGTGAAGTGTTTGACTTGTCAACAGGTTAAAGCAGAGTGGTAGTTACCGAAAGGGATGCTTCAGCCATTACCAGTGCCAGAGGGGAAATGGGAGAATATATCCATGGATTTTGTTGTAGGATTACCAATGACATCTCGAGGTAATAATGCAATCTGGGTTATTGTTGATCGCTTGACTAAATCTGCTCATTTCCTTGCTATACGAGATACTTTTTCCCTAGATCAACTTTCTCGTTTTTATCCTAAAGATATAGTCAGGTTACATGGAGGTCCCCTCTCCATTGTATCTAATCGTGATCCCAGGTTCACTTCTAACTTTTGGAAAGTCCTTCAGAAGTCATTGGTTACTGAATTAAATTTTAGTACAGCTTTTCATCTTCAATCAGATGGGCAGTTAGAATGAACAATTCAGACCTTGGAGGATATGCTACGAGCTTGTTCGATGGATTATCAGGGAAGTTGGGACCAACATCTTTCTTTGGTTGAATTTTCATATAATAACAGTTTTCATTCCAGTATACAGATGGCACCATTTCAGGCATTATATGGGAAGCGGTGTCAAACTCCAGCTTTCTGGGATGAAGTGGGTGAAAGGAAGTTGATGGGACCAGAATTGGTAGAAGAGTTGGCAGAAAAAGTTCAACTGATTCAGAAACACATGAGAACAGCTCAGAGTAGGCAGAAGAGTTATGCGGACAACAGGAGGAAGGATCTCTCTTTTGAGGTAGGTGATCATGTTTTTCTCAAAGTATCACCATGGAAAAGTGTGATGTGATTTGGAAAGAAAGGAAAGCTGAGTCCAAGGTTCATTGGACCATATGAAATTCTGGAGAGAGTTGGATCAGTTGCATACTGGGTGGCTTTACCTCCGAGTTTATCTCAGGTACACAATGTTTTTCACGTTTCGATGTTGAGAAAGTATATGCCAGATCCATCTCATGTTTTGAGTCCAGAGGTAGTTCAGCTGGAAGAGAACCTATCTTATGAGGAACAACCGGTCCAGATTCTTGACCACAGGGAGCAAGTGTTACAAAATAAGATGATTAATCAGGTAAAGGTTTTGTGGAAAACCCACATGATGGAAGAGGCAACATGGGAATCTGAAAATGCAATGAGGGATAAGTACCCCCATTTATTCGATAAGTAAATAAATTGCGGGGACGCAATTTTCTAAAGGGGGGAAGGATGTAATATCCCAAGTAAGTAATGAATAATAGATATTTTTATCTATGTATATTAATGATTAAGATAGTGTTTTAGACGCCTAAAATGAAAATAAATACAATCTTATGCATGGAATACACAAATATTCTTAAAAGATTGTTTTAATGGCTTTTGATGGCAAAACCTTTCTAAATTTATATTTTGACAATTTTATAAGCTATTTTTGTCAAAATAAACTTATTATTTATTATTGGGACATCAAAATTTACTTTGTGTGAATTTTTGGTATTTTTCTGATAAAGTTCATTTTTTAATGAATAGTGCAAAATGTTGTATTTTAATTCAAAACCTCTTTTTAATATAATTTATTTATATGATTATGTTATATTTGGAATTGGTTTTGAAGTGAAATTAGAATATATTTGTACCATTTTATCCAATGGTGGTCATTGGAATCAATTTCACTTTGAAATTGGACTTAAACTAGTGTCAATCTTTTGATACTTATTGTTTCATAAAAACACGCTATTTGTCATGACAGCAGGAATTAGTTATTAAATTAATTAATGAAACATAAATGTTTTGAATTTTGTAAAATAGACATCATTTTTGAATTTGTAATATCAAATATAGCTTAGGGTGAAGTTTTAGTATCTTTCTGAAAAACTTCAATTTTTTATGAATAGTGAAACCACTAAGTGGTAGTTAAAGAAACTGATTTTTCGTTTAAATGAAACTTTTACACTTCTGTGATTTGATTTTAAAAAAATCTGACATACATGGTTGTCATTAATAAGTAAAATGTGGTTCAATGAGATTAAAATAATTTTTTTACGAATAGTAACTTTTAAGTTCTTAATCGCGATTGGTGGTAATTGGTGTAGTTTAAGGTAAAAATAATGTTTTAATAATATGAGATGAGCTTTACACATGTCCTACCCTCATTGTATGTGTCATGGACGACCAAGATAATCCATGGGTCAACCTGGGGACCCCATGGAGCCACTTTGGTTGGGAAATGACATAAATAACTTTTTATTTAATGTTAAAGTAAAAATGTCACAAACATGAGATGTTTTACAAAAACAATTTTTAAATGGGGTTATACAAGACATATTTTTTATTATAAATAGTAATTGGAATTATAAAAAGATTTCCTACATCATAGTATTTTTTTTTATAATTTTTAGACATTAAATAAATTAAATTATTTATGACATCATGATGATGCAGCGATTACCTCATTAATAATGGATTTAAATAAAATAAAATGATAATGTAAAATCTTTGAACTACACATGTTTAAAACCTATTTTATGGGTGGATTTCGAACCCTTATCACCTTACCCTCGAATTATATCAATGTGGGACCTTTTGATTCCGAAAATCATTTTAAAATAAAGTAACATTTATTTACTTTCCAAGAGTGCCCCTCCTCTTCTCTATAAAAGGCCCCCACCTCTACCTCCTTACCCACACTCCCAAAGCCTTTGGCTCTGCCATACACTACCCATTTTGTCTCTCCAAATCCCTCTCTTACTCCTTGAAGCCTCAATTTGGGCAGAAGTCTTCCCAAGGAAGACTTTTATCTCCAACCAAAGGGAGTTACCCGATTTTAAGGTAATGTCTTCACTTGAGTCCTTTTGTTTTATTTTGCTTCTCCAACCCCCTAAACTATTTTTATTCATTTCTTTTGTAAAAACTATAGTATCTTCAATATACTAGGATTTTGTTATAAGAAGGATTCTAGCTACACTTACACACACCTACATCTAATGGTTAAATGACATACTGTTTCCGTGGATGGTGAATTTATGCCTCCCGAAACGATGATTGTTCAATATTCTTTTAACACCTTCAAAGGTGGCCATTAAGATATCACTATATTTATATATGATATATAATATGTTTATGTTTTCCTTAAGCTTCTGTACTTTTCATTTTGGGCATATCTTTATGGTTTCCATTATGGGTAAATGTGATATCTTCATTTAAGGAAGTGCGGACTACCACCCCATCAAAGTGATTTGATTCGTTAAATACCATATGTGGGACGTATAAAGGATGGAGTTATGATATTATATATGATATTACACTGGAGTTATAATATACCTTTATATAATTATGATTCCATTCTATAAAATACGAAATAGAAATGAAAGTAGCGTTCATGCGTACGTACGGCTTACCATCTCCATGAACGGTGCATTTCATTTCTTACCTCTAAATGATTATGTAATATTATAAATTCATGCATGTACTGGATATATATGACATATATGATATCTACATCATGAATACCATTATGGATATAATATATACATGAACAACTTGTAATTATAAAGGGATTATTTTTTACTCAAGTACCAGTGATCGTTAAAACGACCGTTAATAACTTAAGTAATTACATAGTGTTCATGACATGGAAATAAGTGATATAAAAGGAATAATGAACTTGAAAAAGGTTCTTAAACAAGTAGAAATTAACTCAAGTTTATTATTCAAGAGATTAAAGAACGACCGAGTCAAGTCGGACCCGAGGTATGGGACTTCGTCTCAATCTCCTTTCATTGAGGCATATTTTGTTTTATACACAACCATCTTTTATATGGTGTATAAACCCCTTTGACTTTTACGTTTATTCAAAAGGAATATTATTTTTATACGAAGAGTTTACTAAACGACAAAAGGGAATGTTTTTGTCGTACGTATGCGGCGACAACGACTTCTCTGCCTCGATGACCATTATTTGAGTTTCGGCTTCCTCTACAAGCCATACCTTCTTTTTAAAAGAAAAATAAATACCATGTTTTACTTTTATTTTATTTTGGTATTGAAAATGGATTTCATAATGTTTTTATATCAATGTGTTGTATTTATATCTTGTGATTGAAAGGTGGGAATGTTATGTTTCCTTTATGCATGTTTTATGTGATACGATTATGTTGAGGTTCTTGGGCATTATTATGAAGACGGGTTGTTCCGTGATAAACTAAGGGCGGGTGAGCCTGATATAGCTCTCCAATGCATTGGGTAACACGAAGGAGTGAAACGATAAGGTTTCTCCGAAGAGATTTAGGGAATATATTGTGATGGGTATTCCAAACGTAACCATGAGGGTTACTCCCTACGTAAGACTGTTATGAATGCCTCAAGTTACCTTTATGTCTTATGATTTCTATGATTTATTCATGATTTGATGAGATATGTTAAAGTGCTTATGTTTTATGGGTAAATTATGATTTCATTCTTATGTATATATGTACCCATGATTCCTTTCCATATTTTTATATCCCTTACTGAGCTTTTTTTGCTCATCCCATGTTTTTTTTGAAATGTTTTTCACAGGTCAAGGGAAAGGTACATGATATGATGATAGTGTCAAGGAAGTGTCAAGAAAGAATCCATGTTTTATTTTAAATATGTTTCCATTGATGGGAAAGAAGAATAAAATCTTTATGTAACCACTTTGTTTATATATGGAATGTAATGAAAGTTTTATGATCTAATTCTCTAAAACTCTAAACCCGAAAAGATCCTCAATGTGTAATCTTGTAATAACTCAAGATTAAGTAAGGTTTAAGGCCGGGGCATTATAGAGGGGGTTCCATTTCGGTGTTTAGTGATGAGGGGAAGGGGGTGACAGGGGTAGGGGTGGGGTGTAAGGGGGAGGAGAGGGTGGGGAAGGTGGTGTGCAGTGAAGGTTTCAAGTGGGGTGGGGTAGGGGGTATGCGAGAGTAGGGGTGAGTGGGGGGAGGGGCATAGTGTGTGTAGGGGTAGGGTGAGAGGAAGGGTAGTGAAAGGTGGGTGTGCAGTGAGGAGGGGGGAGGGGTGAAAGGGGGAGGGGGAGGGGTGCATGGGGGAGTGGTGTAAAGTGCAGTGAAAGTTGTAGGTTGCATGTTGTAGGTTGTGGTAGATCTACTTTTTTCCTCTAAATAAATATGTTAACATAGTTAGAAACTGTGTCCATAGAGTTGTTTCTTTTTAAAAAAACTGCAGTCTATAGCCATGTTTTATAACAGTTTCATTAGACCTATTTCCATAGTTTGAACCATGGGTATTAGTCTAGTGCCATGGTTTCAAACCCTGGAAAATTATTTAAATGTAACTACCTACTTTCATAGTTCAAACCATGGCTATAGGGTTGTTTCAATGGTTTGAACCGTGGCTATAGGGGTATAGCTACTATATGAACAATGGCTATAGGTCTATAGCCACAGTTTCTAACCGTGTCTATAGGATTTTCCCTATAGTCATGCCAATACAAGACATAGTTCATTAAACCATGGTTATAGCCTTATTTTTTACTAGTGTTTTGTTTACAAGGCTATTTTTAAAGAAAACGTTTTCCTAGTATTTTATAAATTCATTGTTTGAAAAAATCAATGAAAAAGATTTTAAAAAATATTTTCTATTTTAATTAGTGTTTTATAATATTTTCAAGACTTCTTTATTAGTTTTTAAATAAATATCAAAGAAAAAGTATTTCAAAATTTCATCAATATTATTTTATATGTTTTATTGTAAAATAAAATTTTCTTTACAATTCATTATGTTTCAAAAAGATTTTTTTAATCAAAAAATATATTTTCCTAGATAAATGTTTAAAATGAAATTATAAATACTTATTTATAGAAAAGGATTTCTGAAATGGTTTTATAACTAATGATTTTCAAAGAAAGGGTATATTCCTTAAGAAAGTTTCCATGTGATATTCCTTAAGAAATTTTCTAGCCTCTTTTTTTTGGATTATTCAATGATGATATGATTATGATACGAATATGTTTTCCATAGGTAATGATATGATGAAATGATTCTGATAGCCATTTCATTTCATGGGTTCTAATATGATGTTAATGGAACCTTTCTATTCTTATGGTCCATGACGTGATGTAAGTTTTATTATATTTTGTAACATGTATGTATGATTTTTTTATGTGATTGGTGGGACCTACATCACCCTCCAATTCATTAGGTAATGATTTATATCTAATGTTATAGAAATGGATGGAACATGGAGAGAACTCATTTCAGTAATACATGGATGGAATGGGATGTGAACTGAAATCAGAAATACATGGCTGGAATGAGGAGTGAACTCTGTTAAATAATATGTGGTTGTAATGAAGAGTGAACTTGGTTCAGTAATGCCTAGGAGGAATGAGGAGTTTACTTTGTACAATAATACATCATTAGAATGAGGAGTGTGCTTGGTTCAGTAATACATGGTTAGAATAAGAAGTAAACAAAATTTAGTAATATAGGTTTGGGATGGGAAGTGAACCTGATTCAGTAATATATGTATGGAATGGGGAGAGAACCTGATTAAATAAAGGACCTTGTCCACTAAGATGGGATTGGGAGTGAAAATTGACTATTAAGATGGTTTTGGGAGTGAACCCATTTCACTAATATGTCCTTGTCATTAAGCCTTTACTACCCTGGAAATCATTGTTATATGATTTTGTGTCTACCAAAAATTCTACGTCTTATTACTATGTAATGATATTAATAATAGTTATATTTAATACCTTATAGTTTATGTCTTATGGACTCCAACTAAATATTATAGTATTCATGTTTATGTTATTTGATATGTAGTGTATGTATTTTCAATGTTATTCACATGTTATCATGCCCCTATGCTTAAGTTATGCTTATGTATCTCCTTTGTTTACCCTTATTGAAAATTTGACCTAACCCCATTCTTATGTTTCATTTCCCTAGGTTATGAATAATGGTTTTAAGTAGGATTACTAAAGGTTAGAACTTTAAGGGAGATGTTGAAGATCTTTCACTATGTTAGAAGATCATGTTTCCAAATTTATAGGAAAACTTAACTACTGTAGCCCTTAGGCATGTATTTTTGAAATGTTTTGAATATTCATCTAAAATGATGTAATATACTTGTATGTTAATCATGGTTCACTATAAAAATAGTACGCACTGATTTCCCATTTTTCTATTGGTAAATATCATACTCTAAAACACTTTAATACTAAGAGCCTTCGAAAATCTATGCTATAAGGATAAAGTAAAGCACAAATCATGATATAAAACTATGATCTATAGAATACCTTGAAAAAGGAATAACTCCTGGACATACATACTACCCAAATTATGAACTGTGAATGTTTCTTAAATAGGTAAGAAATTGGATACCTTAATTAATTAGTCCACAATCACCCATATAGCATCATTATTCTAATGAATCCTCGAAATAACCACCATCAAATCCATGGTGAACTCATACCCCTTCCATTATGAAATGGTAAATGGTTATAGAAAACCACCAAGATTCTGATTCATATCCTTCACATATTGATAGGTGTAGAATCGAGTCACAAACCCTACAGTTACCTTTTTCATTCCCAGCAACCAATACTATCTCCAAAGATAGAGGTACATCTTGGTCAAACCTGGGTGAAGTTCCCACTACGATGCATAAAATGTACACATAAAATCCTATCACATACACACATGAACAAAAATATGACCTCATACATAGATGATCACATCCCCATCTATAGTTCAATCAGAAGGTGTCTCCCCACCTAGAAGGCATTCTCTCAAGGAAAAAAATCTAAATACTCATATTACCTCTCCTTGATCCAGCTCAAAATTTTATATTGGACTCATAAGGATATGATTTTTATATTATTTTATCCCTCCCAAACCTCTATGTGCATCTCATATATAAAATTCATCATCTTCCATTCAAAATTATACTCATGAACTGCTTGAGTTTGTTTCCTTCATCTTAAAGCGACTGTAACACTATTTCCATTCTTAGGTGTATAGGCTTTACCAAAGTCAAATGATTTCGTATACTCAACCCACATATACTGCTAAAGATTAAAATCTCACTAGTAAAAGATTTACATTAATATCTTCTTGTTGTTAAACTCAATAAACCATTCACCCAAAGTTTCATGTCACCAACACTTCAAAGCATAAACCACCGCATCCAACTTGAGATCATGCATAGTATAATCCCATTCATGTGATCCAAATTCCAAAAATTAGTTTCTCTGCATCAACACTTCCCCAGGATTAATTCTAGATGGATAAAAAATTATGGTATACTCCTCACCTAGATCTGGTAGGATAAAAAATAGTATTCAAAGGCTTATTAATGTCTTGGAAGGCATTAAAACATGCTCTAAACTATTAAAATGTGATACCCTTCTTAGTTAGGGAAAAAAGAAGAAAATAAAAGTGATAGAATTCTTGGATGAATCTCTAATAGTGGACCTCTAACTAAAAATCTCTTGATATCAAACACATTCTTGGCATACTCCTAGGAAGAAAATTCTTAAAATATCTCTAGGTCTATTAACAACCATTCCTTAGAGATGATGTGACCCAAGAAATGTACCCTATCAATCCATAATTTAAGATTAGTTATCATGTTGTATAGAATATTATATCTCACTGTTATTAAGATAATTTCAAGATACTTGAAATGATTTTTAGGGGTCTAGGAGTACAGTAAGATGTCATTGAAAAAACCCAGAAACTTATCCATCAATGGGATAAAGATTTAGTTCATCAAAACCATGAATATAGAATGAGTGTTTTTTAAGAAAAATAGTATCATAATGAACTCATACATTATAAAATAACTCCTAAATATATTTTGTGATATATAATAAGTTATATTTCTCAAATGATGATACCCTAACCTGAAATTCATATTGGATAACACACAATCACCCCTCAACGAGTCAAAAATATCATTGATATATGGAAGAGGATATTGTTTCTTAACATTCATCTAGTTCAACTTCCATTAATTGATACATAGACACAATATATCTTCAGTATTATTATCAATAAAAACTAGAGAACCCAATGGTGACATACTTGAATAGATAAATATCTTCTCCATAAATTCCTCTATATCAGTTTTAATCTTTTGATGCTCCACTAGTTCCATTCAGTAAGGTGGAATGGAAAGTTGTAAAGCTATAGCCATTAGTTAAATAGTAAAATCAACATCATTCTCATGATGAATCCCTAATAAGTCCAAAGGAAACACTTCTTGAAACTGATACACTATGGGTGGTAAGACATAATGTATCACAGCCCCGTCTTCTAAAAATATAATTGCATCCTGGGCAGTGATCTCCCCCAATTGCTGATTAACTATCCATCCTTGGCTTTCCCAGATATCCCATTCTCCGTGATGAACATAAATGTTACCATCATAAGATGTAAATGTCACACTCCTATGGTAAAAATTAATGTGGGATTGGTATGATACCATTCAACCCATACCCAAAATCCAGTCAAAACCTAACATGTAAAGTATGTATAGATCTCAAAGGAAATTATACTCACCAAATTCGAGATAAAACCTCTTGCATAAAAATATTTCCCTCAACCATACACCTAGAAGAGTTCTTATTTTCATAACCCCACTCAAAAAAATCCACCCTAACACTCACACCCTTCACAATTTGAGTTTTACAAGAGAATGTGCGCCTTATTTATCAAATAAATTGTTCAAAAATATAGATGATATATGAATCATACCTCATACTATCAACGGTCGAGCCTCGCTATCCCCATGTGTAGGTTGAACTAAATGAAACATACTTACCCCTCAACCATGTGCTCTAGTCTGATTACCCTGAGCTTCACTATGCTACTAATATGGGTGCTCTTTTATGGAAGTACCACATCTACCTCCCAAAAAACATGTTCAAAATAACTCCAACTGTTGAACTAATATAGGGTATAATACACCCTTCAAGTACTCTGGTTCATCCTAGCTCCTCTATCATTTCCCATTGATCATATATTCATGTAAAACCATTGTACATGTCATATCCTTCTATAATATCAGAACTCCTCTATTGGTCGGGGAAATTGGGTATGAACGTAACATGGCCTACCACACAGATGGAAAGTCACTCAAGTATTTCATTAAGTAACTGATTATTTTCCCTATCCCAAATTCTTCCACTTCTCTATTAAAAATTCTCATAGTGATGCTTCCCACCCTTTTAAGACATACTCGTGGTCGTCTAGAAGAAACCACATATCCTCGACTAGAATCCTCCTTGAAATTTCCCTAAAAAATGAGACTCTAATTCACCACCTCAGAAAAATTATTCAACTAGAAGATATTCACCTAGTAATTAATATAAAATTAATTCCATCCAAAAATATCTCTTCATAGTTTCCTAATATCATTACAATACATGGAAAAATCACTAAAAATTTGTGATGATAAATTCATATTCCATAAATGACATGATTCCCTAGGTTAACCAAATAAAATATAATATCCTATCATATCTTAGTGGCTATAGGTGAAAGTGCTCTATATACTTCTCCCGGAAGTCCTTCTTTATCATGCATGTCCACTACTCTTCTCGATATTTGATACCCCACCAAGTCTTCACTTAAACTCATAACATATAAGAATCAAAATTGGATCTTTTCTCTACAAGAGTCTCTAAATAATAAATAATTTTCTAGATAGACTCAATCTAGAACTCATCTTCATTATGTATACCCTCTCCGATGAAGTTTAGAGGGTGTTGCAACTGAAACTCCCGTGTTAGATCAAACATATTCCACACATCACTCTCAGGTAATCTATCCATGAACATTATAAAGTGAGTGAATTTCCCCAAGACCCACTCTCCTACTCATTTATATAGAAAAATTAGGGCTACTTGTCCCGTTGCTGGAGGATCATTTCAATCAATGTCCCCCAATCATCCAACCAAAAATTGTCATCATGGAGGCATTTCCTTACAATTCAAAACATACATATTAGGACTTATAACACCTCATAAACACATCTATATAAGAGGGTTTCAAATAATTTCATAAAAATTCATCCCTTATACACCACCCCACGATTAGAACTATAGCACCAACACAACCCTCAAACATCTCTAACCTTCCCCGCAGCTAACACAGCATAAACAAAATTCATATCATAATCTTCCTATTAGACACCCATTTTAAACCATTTAAATTTTTTAAATTTAACATCTTTCATCCATTATTAATTCAATATTAGGAACAATTAATTTTTAAATTTCTCAAATAAGGGAAAACAATTTATTTTCCCAAAACCCACTCATAATATGATTTTCTGTGGGTTCCAATCATGATGCATATCACAAAAATGCTTTAGTTCCTAGGATGATGCATTCATACTTAATTATTGTTCCATATGATTCCATGAGGTTAATATCATAAAAAAATAAATTAAATAACTAGTGCATCACCTAAGTTTAAATAACAATGAACTGTGATAGAAAACACCATGAACAATAATCCTACCTTGGGTACATGGGTTTTTCTCCTCACATGGGTTAGCTACACCCATGTATGATATCATGACCAAGGCATTAGTCATCCGATTATCCTATATATCATTCCCAAATAATAATACAATTGAAAAGGAAAATAAAACACCATTTATACTACTTTGTCACATCCTGACTCAAGTGCCACATACTGGTTCCATGAGCCGATTAGCAACATGACCTCAAGCGTACCATCCCATATGCAAGATTCTACCAACTAGAAGTGAGGGTAGAATAAGTAACATAGGGATACTCTACCTTCTTAATCAAAGAAAATCAATAATGTAAATAGATTTAAAATATCCATAAAATATGATAATAACAATAATAATTAGTAAAGACTAAGCCTCACATGAATAATCCCAACATATGTGAAAATGAACATAAACCAAATAATAGATATGTCATGTCATATATGTTTCATGTTTCAAATGAAAGCCTAAAAATAAAGACATGCTAACACCTCCCATATGGGTCTCAACATCATGTCTAGTTCCCTCATCCACACTCTAACCCAAATCCATAACCATTTATCTAACATATGGATCTTTAACATATCCTGTCCAAAAGACATGAAGTCTATTCCGCTACTAATTAGGAATCATGAGTATGGTGTGTTAATAGATTAGTAGGCCAACACCAGTGTAATATAAATAAATATCCTATTTATAACTATGTATGTAATTGTATAAATAATAAAGTAAGAAATAAAAAGGTAAATAGGACTCACATTTATTATTATTTAATCAACCACATATGACCCTAGGTTAATGGTAAGGCTCAAACCAATCAAACTTAATTTGAACCATGTCACTGTCTAAACCAAACACCATAGGTATTTCAAATTTCATTCATTTATTCTATTTTAATATTTATTTAATTTGAGTTTCATTTAGTACCTTGGTGCGTCATTCTGGGTACCATGATCATGGAAACCTTCACATCAGTCCAATTACAAAATCTCAGGGGATTAGAGCATCAATATGGAACCCCATACATATTTGGAGTATCAGTCCATGACCCAAAACTCATTATGCACGTGCATATATCATGGTCCTTTAGAATCATTCCAGAACACCATGGGTATTTTGAGTATCTGTATCTGGCCCATAAATCATTGATCAATGATTCAAAAATATCACAAATATCACATACATATCATGTTTCAACATCATTAACCTTATTATGAATCTTTCACATCACATAGAACTATTTTATTTATCAATAACATCCATGGTTCTTTACTTTATGAAAAATTAATAACAAAAAAACCACCATAAATCCATTTATCAAAAATTATTCACATCTCATTAACTCATCAATGCTAATCAAATCTACCCTTTAAATACCATTTTCAAACATAAAATATGGATTTATTTGAATTCCATTAGTGAATTATTACACTTTTTAGAATTCATAACTCGTCATTTCAAGTTTGTGAGCACAACCCATGGGTTTCCATCAAGAATGATCCCAAAATCTCCAATGTTTCCAATGGTATCAATGAAGGGTCTCAAAATTTCATAGAATTGGGTGAATATTTTCCAAATTAAATTAAATATCCCAATGTGGAAACAAAATCTAACAATTACATACTCAATTTCATAATTAATACTATTTAAAAAATTAATTAGACCACCAACATCAAGATCATTGAAAAACTCTCTCCAAACTGTAACACTCAATTCAATGTAAAATGGTCGAATTCACAACGCCAAAAAAGATCTAGGGTCAAAACCTAGGATCAAGATATAATGGGACAATATTGATTAAAACCTATATCTAAACCATTGACAATGGGGAAATTCCTCCCTCTTAAAGGGAATATAGAGACAATAGAGATAGACAGAGACATGAATCTAAACGAAAAATAGAATCTCTTACCGTAGAGAAAATATTATTCCATAGAACCTCCGATTCACAATGGAATGAGTTTGATGAGACTTTTAACCCTTTATAGATACTCTAAAAGTGAATTAAGTCATGATCAGTCTAATATGGATGATTTAGGAAAAATCCCATGGGTTTGAGAAATTTTAAATAAAATTTTAGAGGTTTAAATTCTAGCACGCATGGTTTCTTGGGTGGGCTTCATGGTTTTATAATCCATGCATCCAAACCATGATCCCCTACTATCTGGGTTGAATGGTTTAAAAAATTGTGCACCAACCATGAAAAATCCCCCTTTTTGATGGTAGATGGGTTGGGAGAGGGAGGCCACACGGTTTGTCAAAATTATTTTTTTTTAATGGTTGGGGCCAATGGGTAAAGTGAAAGCATATTCCGAAAATACAACTAAAATGGTTCATGAAAATGAAATCATACAAGGTACATGTCCTATTCACTTGGGAATGGAAAACATTTTATTTGATTCTACTTCTGTACATTCTTTTATATCCTTAAAATTTACTATAAATGTTGAATAGAATCCCCAATACCCCGAACTAGAGATATTAGTAAAAACACTTTGTGGTTTTATCATTACGACCTACGTGTAACAATATTATGTTGTTAGTGAATCTGGGAATATTCTTCCAGAAAGTCTTATAATCCTTCCACTGGTGTAATTTGAAAATATATTTGGCATGGATTAACTCTAATTATATAGATCCCAAATCAACTGTTGGGAAAAGGAAACCTCTATCTATATTTGAAACCAACCCATACTCCTGTAAAAACTCACAAAAATCATGAATATCTAATTAAAATCCATAAAGAGTTTGAGTGTTGATACCCAATGAAGAATCATGCCTTTACTCAATGGTTAATTTGAGGGAAGGTATCAAACTTGAATAAATTTCAATTTTAAGGGAATATACAGTTGTATATTCTGAAGAGTTACCCAGGATTCCCCCAGATCATTAGGTAGAGTTCTCAATTGCGCTTATACCTAGATCTACTATTATCTCTAAATTCCCCTTTAGGATGGACTCAATCGAATTGGGGGAGTTAAATAATAAGATACAAGAGAATTATGAAAAGGGTTCATACACCCTAGTGAATCACCTTGGGGTGTTCTGGTGCTATTTTCCAAGAAAAATAATGGATTATTATGGTTATTTATTAATTACTGAGAGATCAACAAGATTACCATAATGAATAAGTATCCCCTTTTCAAGGATTGATGAATTTTTTAATCAACATCAATGATCTCAATACTTCTCATATGTGGATATTCATTACGGATATAATAAAATGATGTTGAAGATGTAATATATTCATAACTCATCCATAAGTTTATGGTATGGACACTATTAGTTCATATTTATTCCCTTAATACTTACTAATGCCCATTTAATTTTCAGGGATTCGATGAATAGAGTCCTTAGAGACTACCTCAAAAAAATTATAGTATTCTTCATCGATGATATTCTCATTTATAGTAAGAGAAAATTGAAACATTAAGGGAATATTAGTATTGTGTAAGTGTCATTAATAAAGGATAAAATGTATTTTAAATTGTGAAAGTGTGACTTTTGGATGTATCCAGTCATATTCTTGGGGTATGTGATCATAAGTGGTGAAATTTTTTGGTACCCTTCAAAGAGAAAAGAAATCAAGGAATGGATCAAACCCTTATGTGACATGTAAATCCATATTTTTCTTGGCATATCAGAGTACTATCGACTTTTTTTTAGAAAATTATCACAATATTTAAATCACTAACAAAATTAACAAGAAAAGGGGTAACTTATATTTGGATAGATGAATATAATGAAAGTTATAAGTATCTCAAGAAGAGACAAATCACTATGGTTATACTCACACTAACAATAAGTTGATATGGTTATGTGATTAATGGTGGTGCTTTAAAGAATGTATTGGGTTGTGTACTCATGCATAATGACAAAGTGATAGCCTATGTTTCATAATAGTTGAAGATCCATGAGTAGAACTATTAGATGCATGATCTGGGGTCGATATTTATGATCTTTGCCTTGTAGATTTGGTGACACTAGATCTATAGTGGGAAGTGTGACATATATATACATATATCACAAGATTATAAAGTATATATTCACATAGAAGGATATCAAAATATATAAAAAATAATTTTAGAACTAATCATGTACACTGATTTCACTATTCACTACCATCTGGGAAAGGAGAACAAGGTATCTGATACTCTTTATAGAAATGAACCCGCACTATATACATGATGGATATTGAGAAATAACCTATCTTCGTGGTTTTGTAAAGTATAGATCTATACATCATAATATTAGGGACTACAACTTATCATGCCCAAATGATTTCCCAACAATCTATCCAATATAAGATCAAGGGGGAATAAAGGGATATTCTGGAGCATTAAAATAAGGTAAAAGTGGTGAAGGAAGTGAATCTTCATGAGTTCCACATTGATGATTATTTTTTAATTTTTATTGGATCTATATTTTTTGGCTTTTATCCCCTGATTTAAAGAAATTGTTATTGGATAATGGTCATAGTTCAACTTTCTCTATCCATCCTTTAAGTACAAAGATGTTCTTTGATATTCAAGAGAACCTCTTATGGAATGATATAAATAAGGATATTTTTTAGTATATCTCAAGGTTCTTATTATGTTGGTAAATTAAAGCAGAGTGAAAAGAGTCCAAATGGACGATGAAACCATTTATCATACCCACATGGAAATGGGATAAAATCACTATGGAATTTTTCACAAGTATCTTAAAGACATCTAATGGGAAAAATCCTTCAAGGTAACTTGAAGTGATTTTAGGTTTATTTTGTTTATTAAAAAATAATGTTTCTATGTTCATCTATGGAGTTTCAGAGAACCTTCTGAAATGTTATGTAAACCATGTTCCAAGGAAAATGAATGGATTACCTGGAAGAAGAAAGGATTTTTTTACAAGTTGGATTCCTTTCCTAGTGTCCCAAATTTTTGGGGTCTAAAATTCGGAGGAGGACTCAATATTTAGGAATGATAGATTTTCATGAATTAATTATAAAAATATGGAAATGATAAGAATTTTTTAATGTTGATTCATGAAGATGCTTTATGAAGGTGTCCAACTTTGAAAAATAGGGTTGAGCATGATTGGTTGATGGTAAATCCATGTGATTATGAGAATATTCATGAATGGAAAATTTACTTGGAGAATTGTGAAGATAGGGAGGTTTGATAAGAATAATGGAGATCTTCTCAAAAATGTGGTGATGGGGCACAAATATTTTCAAAAGGTAGGAAATGCCTATAAATATGCCTCTACCCCCTTCAGATGATTAGAGAAATCCTTAAAAAAATAAAAAATCTATGACTTCCTGATGGTTATTCTTGAAAAAAATTTCACGAGTAAAGGATGTTCTTGAAGGATATATAAGCTAACCTATATTAGTAATAATCACGAATGTATTGATCTTTATGAAGGAAGTCTATTTTCATGAAAGTAATGAGCTTTGATAAGGCTATCAAAGTATTTAAAAAGGTACAAGATTATAAAAATTTATGTTCTTTACTAAAGGTTGTGATTTTCATGAAAGGAAGTAATCTTATTAAAAGGTTTGTTCTTTGTGAATGTTGGGAGCATCACAAAGGCTAAGTGAGCTTCGTGTAGAAATTGATATTTTTAGAGGTAGTGAGCTTCATGAAGTAGAATGGATTTCTAAGTAATTCTACGGTAAAGGGGTATTCATAAATTGGATGAAAGTGGACCATAATTATTCACCAAATGAGGTGTAAAACATATTTTTTCATGTGATCAAAAGTATATTATTCTAAGGGAGTAGTGATCACACTTTAGTAGAGAGAGAATTGTGCCCTCACACTGTGATTAATTGTAAAAAAAGAGTAATATCGAGCCAACTATAAATTTGTAAAGGTAGTGAGCTTGGGAAATGAAGTGATCTAGCCTATAAATTTTATTAGTAGTGAGCCTTAGTGGATTTGTTATATCGGTATATTTCGGTTGAATTCTTCTAACAAGTGAGGGTGAACCAAGTAAAAATTAGTGTGTCCTTATCCTTTCACTCCAACTTTACTTTCAATGCATAATCATTATATAAAGAATGGAAGAATAATATCATCATAAACAATTAAGAGAAAATAAAATTACCCTTATAATAAATATTTCAAGATCCAATGGGTCAAGAAGCAGTTTGAAAATAATATATATACCCTGATTCACCACCCCTTAGGGTATCTAAGCCCATTTTAATCCTAAAAGAATGTGATATTGGTTGAGGAGAATTGACTCACCAAGACTACCCACTTATTCACTATTCTGGAGGATTTCTCACTTGAAAGACTTAATAATATATATGTAATAGAATTGGTGAAGCATTATGGGGTACCACTTTCGATCATCTCTAATAATGATCCAAGGTTTACTTCTAAATTCTAGATAAGACTTCAACATGATTTGAATACAAAATTGAATTTCAATACGGCCTATCACCCCCAAATTGATGTCCAATAAAAAAGGACCAGTCAGACACTGAAGGAAACACTTAGAGCCTACTCAATTGAATTTAATGGTATATGGTATCAATATCTCCCATTAGTTGAGTTATCATACAACAATATCTTCTACTTGAGTATTTGATTGGATCCATATCAATCCCTTTATGGAAAGGTATATAGAACTTCAATATGTTGGGATAATGTTAGTTAATGTTACATACTTGGACCGAATCTTGTTCACCAGATAACAATAAAGTTTCAAGCCATCTAACTATATATGAATGTAGGATAGGAGAATGAACTATCTTATTAGGAGTATCTATTGAAACTCGTAGACCATAGAGACAAATTTCTATGCAACAAGACAACTCACCGTATTAAAGTGATGTGCCAGAACCATAAATATGAAACGGTGATGTGGGAACCAAAGGAAAAAAATGAAACATATGTACCCTCATCTATTCTCAATAGAGAATATGAGTAGAAATTTTAGGATTAAAATTTCAAAATGGGGGGAGATTATAATGAATTGTAATTTTTAATTGATAATTGTTTCTTAAATAAATAAGTCTTATATTATATAATTTTTATACACATACAATGTATAGAGAAACAAATAAATATTTAATTCATTAATGAAATTTTTTTACATTAGTAAATTAATAAACCCATTCCAATGGAAAATATTACAAGGGAATAAAAAAATATAAAAAGTGTAATGCGAAACTTTAGATCCTTCTAATCTGCTAGAATTATCATTCCCAAGAACAATAATATGGAGAAGAAACAAATTATTTGAAATTTAATCGATATTTTAGAAAATGGAATCATAGAACATTGAGATAAATTTTAGTGAATGTTTAATAAATTAATGAATAGTTATTTATAGGAGGGAAATTTTTTATTGTAATATTAATGTGGTCATTGGAATTGTACCCTAACCATTGTGAATATTAACCTTGCCATTGGGAATAAAAACCTGGTCTTTGGAATAGTAATTTGACATAAACATAACAAAATATAATGTAAATAATATTCGTCATGAGTAATTTAAAAAAATATAAATATTACATTTCTATAAAATAAATACAATATTAAAAACAAAAATGAAATATAAACATATTTTTAATAAACTCTTTTTTAAGTAATTTCATAAAAGTCATTTTTTATTTTGAAAATTAAAATATCCTATGTTAAAAAAAATATATAAAATAAATTTCATTTTTGAAATCGTCACATTTAAATTTTATAAATGTGATTTTTTGGTAATGTTTTTAAATAAAATGATTTTTAGTTGAATAGTAAAAATACAATTTGTTTTATACCAGTTTATGTTAAATTACATCATTCATGATTTAATAATGAGATAATAAATTATATAACTTAAGTATATAGAAAAACATATTTAATTTCATAAATGAGTCATTAAAATATTATAAACATAATTTCCAAACCTGAAAATCATTTTCTAATGTCTAAATTCAAAATTGTAACATTAATATTAAAAAATTTCATTTTCTTCCACTTTTTGTTTTAATTAACTAGTGAATTAAGATTTTAAAGGGGTTTAAAGTCATAAAATCATTTTACTTTATTTATATACAACTTATATTTTCTAAAATTCACTATTACAGGTTCTACAAATGATAGTGTATTTTATTTTATATTTTATTCTAATATACTCCTCTCCTCGAGTATAAATAACCCCTCACTCCCCCAGTAGAAAACCTCACCTCCATCACCTACAAAATCCTAATATCTACCCCAATACTCTATATTAATACTTTAATCTTTCTTAGGGACATTATGGAGTAATAAAACTCCAATTATTATGGGACTTTAGTGTCTTACAAGAGATGAAGCGTTGAGGAAAGTGTAAGTTAATATCTACTCTTCTCTCATTTTCTTCTTATCTACCCTTTTTCACAATTACATTCACAAAAAAATATTCTAAGATTAATTAGGAATTCTGTTAAAATAATATAATTTATTTCAACCTAGTTCAGAAGTTATAATTAGGAATTATTTATATTTCATACATCTCTATCATCCAATTCGAGCAATGTCATGTTAAAGTTTGGTTAACCACTAATAAGGAAAATACCATTTATTTATTTATCACCAACCTTATGGATGGTTACAATAATTTATTTATGATATATTAATGTATAACTATATTTATTTTAGTCTTATAGAATTAATTCAACCTGCGCATAGATGACCTTAAAAAAATAAAAAAAAAGTAAAACGTGAAATTTTTAATAAAAACATGATAAAAAACATTCCAAATTCAAAAAAAAAAATTAAGAATTAAAATCAAATTGTTATAATTTATAAACAGTTAAATAAATTAACATAATTTATTTATGTTTCAATATTTTAATAAACCATGTTTTAGTATTCCGGAGGTAGAAAAGTGACAAAATAAAGGGGGATTTAAGGTAAGTGGATTCTCAATTCCAACACTTTCCTTTGGGTTATCTCTTATTTCACATTGATTTTAGTATAGATATTCATAAAACATCTTAAAAACTCTATTAAATATTCTTTAATTTTTTATTTTTGGGTATGTACATGTTATTAGATTTTATAAAATATTTCAAATCCAATATAAAAGATATTTAAAAAGGACATGATTTTTTAAAAAACACTTCTTTGACTGATAACGATTTATTCCTTATTCAAATAAAAACAATATTTTATGACAATGTATGATGTCCCTTATTCATTTTAGAATCCAAAATTTTATTTCAACTTGTATGATATGTAAAATTCTTAATTAAAAACATTCTATTCTATGGGTTTATTTTGTGACTATGATTATTTTCTGATCCACATGGGATGCATGATTATGAGAATTTAGTAATGTGACGGAAAGGATGAGAATTATATATCCTTATAATTAAATAGGTAATATGATTTATCTCATGATAATAATATCACTATTCATTAACATGATTCTATCTTTTTCACAATGATGATGTTATGATGTTTTCACATATGCTATGTGTGAACATGATGTTTGTGTTGTTCACAACTATGTGTCGAATTTGACAACAATGACATGATGTTTTATTTTATTTCATATAAAAAATTCAATAACCTTAATAATTGTTTCCCTGATTCTTATCATGATAATCCCATGCATATTACATTATTATGATTATTATTCTCACTCATTTACTATTTATTCATGTCTCTTATTTCTGTTATGTTATCCTTTCCCTTAATGGGATTTTAGTTCACCTCTTTTCTTAATGTATATACTTGGGTGACTAATTTTACTAAGTAAAACATAATATATTAAGTATACACTTAATATGTATTATAATTATGCTCATGTTTTATTTAGTATTAGTAATATACGATCCTAATTTTCCCAAAATACCAAACCTTTTGATCCTTGAATTTATAACTATTATACTCTTTATCTTTAAAATGATATAATAGTTATCTGGAAAAAGTTATTGTTTCTAAAATTGTTATTTATGGATTTACTTTATAAAATAATAACCTTTTATGATTTGATTTGGATGGAAATTTGAAGATAATATTTCCTTCAAATCAGTAGAAGCTTACTTGGACACACGTGTGTTGGATTTACTAAACACATAGATCATAATTTGACCATGTGGATACCTTTCAACGACACTATATTTCTAATATGGTATTATATATCTAAGATAAGTTTTCACAAAATAATTTCCATATGAACTCATGGAAATATTTAAAGATAATTTTTTCGTCATAAGATAACCTTGACGAACAACTGAAGTTCGATTAAAATTTGAGTTACAACAAAATTTTCAATAATTCATTAACCTCTATGTTTATTTTACAATTGGGGTTATTATTTATCTTTACTATATATATGTTGAGAAATTCTCCTATATTATATGTATCCTTACTCTAATAACTCTTCTTCTATTTCTTTACCCCTTTAATTCCACATAGAACTACAGAAGAGGGTGTTTATAAACTAGAATACAATTTGAACATTTGATTTTGTAAAACCCAATTTAGACTATGGATTTTTTAATATTGTAATAAATGTGACTAGAATTGGCCTACTATCATGTGGAGATAACTAAGTTTCATTTTCGATTTAACCTCTTATGAAATTCTGTTGTGTGATTTACTTTACTTTGTTCTATTTTAAACTTAATATCATCAAAACTATATTTATGATAGTCTATGTTTTCATCCATGTGTTTTCTCAATTATATCATCAAAATTAACACTTATAGTTATCATTTATTATGGATATATTTATTATTTTGTGTGAGTAAGATATTCTTAAAGTTTAATGTAATTTCATTTAATTTAACTGGGTTTTGATCATACGCTAGAGAATATATTTCAAAACATATAATATTACATACCTAATATTTTAGTTAACTAGTCTATTTCAAAACTCATGGATATTATAAGTAGTAATTTATTAATTTTTAATTGAAACCTTTTTTATGACCAATTTTCCCACATCACGAGCACTCTATTAGGACTAATATTTAGAATAAGAGGCAGAATTTATGTCTATTTTTCTATCTTCCCTTAACCATTATCAAGTATTAAGAAAATTATATTTATTATATCTTGATAAATTGTAATTATGGATGCTTAAAAAATAGTTATTCTACCAAGAAAACTCCCGACTTTAATCGAACAATCTAAAATCAAAGAAAAATTAAAATGAAAATATATTTATAAAGCATGTGATTTAATATTTGGGGAACTATATAAGATAAACATGAAAACTCAAAATTTTCTAGAAATGAATGGAATTTACGGACTAATAATTCTTCTAATATTAATTATAACTATATTAAATAATTAGTCTATTCTTAAAAAAAATAATTTAATAGAATATTTTCTTGTGCTACTTCTTAGGAAATCTGGGATACCATAGTTGTTTCACACAAAGTAACCTCTAATCTGAGATAAATGTGATTTAATTTATACTATGAAATAGGACTCATTTAATATGAAAATTTTATAATACATTAAGGAAATGTATTTTATATTTAATGAAATAAACAAAACTATGACGTATGTTGGACAACCGATGGAAAATAAATAGTAAGTTCTAATAGTGAAAATATTCTTATGTAATAAATTGAGAATTTATATTATTTAAATTATATAATCACATGAAATCAGTAAGATGAAATTCAAATATCTTATTGTAATCATGATGTTGAATAAATTGGAATTCAAATAAGAAAATGAATATTAAAAAAAATCTCCAAAATTTATACTTTTTTTAATTAAAATTATGAAGGATAGTACGATATAAGAAGAAACTATAAGAAAGGAATGAAAAGGGATATATCCTATAGTAACATTACATGCTATGAGTATAAGAGAAAAATAAAAAACAATACTTATTTCAAAAAGTTAAAATACAAAAATAATTATGATGATTGAGAAAAAAACCTAAGATATAAATGACATAATCCTAGAGTGCATGTGAGGGAATATCTAGTCCTCTATCTCTAGAAGTGAGGATACTAGTGACGAATAAAATTTAATCTTTATGGACACTAAATCTGATGTAATAACAACTACTTCTTCTTTTTCAAGTGATGATGTTGTTGATAAAACCGAAATGAAATATTATTTATTATTTTAATACTAATGTATGATTAAAGAAATTATTAAATAGCTAAAAGATAAATAAAAAATCTGAGAAAGTTTCATTCTTCATATACTTTGGATAAAAGTTCTCTTACAACTAAAAATAGGAAAATGAAAATTTATTAAAGGAAAATATTGATTTAAAATTGGGAAATTAAAACCATAAGAAGGATTTAGAACAATTTAAATTTTTAACTAAAAATTATAATTTTATTTTGGGATATTAGAAACCTCTTAGGTTTAATAATTGGATTGGATATAATTATGAATTAAAACAATGATATACACGAATTATTTTATTCTAGATCAGAGAATAAAAACATAAATTTTAATAATAAACTAACATCAATATTTAAAAATAATACTCATTATTTTGGGCCTAAGTAAACTTTTATGTCAAAATATTATAAATATATAATTCAAAAATATAAGAAAAGTATTTTTCTTCAAAATTCTTTATTTTTCTAAATTTTCTGGAACTAAGAAATTACAGGCTTGAACATTATTTTTTTTTTAATTTTTTATAGTTAAAATTATTGAAGAGCTCTAAATAATTTAATCGTATTTGGATAGTAGATGTTATAAGAATATGACTGAAGACTTCTCAAGTTTCTAGAACCCAGTGAATTCATATTGTGGACATGTCACATTTTTTGATAAACAAAAAGAAAAAAATGGACTTAGATAAATTGGTTTCCTTATGCCAATTTTAATTTTGATATATTTTTTATATTTTAAAATATAACATTGTTAGTATTTCTCAATCATGTGATGATGGTTATAATGTTAAATTTGAAAAAATATTCTTGAAAAAATTATTCCATGCATGATATAGATTTTTTTTATTAAGGAATGATAATGTTTGTTTAGCTAATTTAGATTATTTTCTTTCTCAAAATGTATCCTACATAAGTTAATTTCATAGAGAATCTAGGTTTTTTTAGAGGAGACTTGGATAATACAATATACAAAACCTTTTTAATATAACATAGAAAATATTATCCAAGGATATACCCAATCTAAAATTCTATAAAGACATATTTTTTCATCCCTATTAAAAGATGACGAAAAACCAAATTTAATTCAAAAAAAGGAATGATGTGTCAACCTCTTTTCCACTATATTCAATTCACATAAATTTATTTAGAACTCGTAGATTTTATTTTGTAGGTGGGAATCATTATTCCTGTCTGATTTTTTATGATTATTCAAGATACACATGGAAATTTTTTCTAGCTCACAATAGTAAATCCCCTTCCAATTTTCCAAAATATAAAAAACTCCATAGAAAACATTAGTGGACATACCATAAAAACCATGATAATTGATCATGTAAATGAATTTAAGAATAAATACTTTTAATCCTTATGTTCATAATATATCTACAATAATAATTTCACTACACCTTGAACACCTCAAAAAATGGAGGACCTGAAAGTATAAACCAAACACTTCAAGAAAATTCTCATAATATGATGAGTAAATATGAATTTCCTATATACTATAGGGATAAAACTATTATCACATATTGTTATGTAATTAATAATTTATTTATAAGACCTATCTTAAATAATAATAACTATGATTTGTAGAATTGTAGAAACCCTAAGGTGTATTACTTTAGATTATTTGGATGTAATGTCTTTATTCATAATATAATATAAAATTAAAAAAAATAAAGAAAAGAGATATGAAAGAATTTTTCTAGGATATTAAATCACTAAAAAATCATATAGTGAATTTAATAAACAATATATATTTGTGGTAGAATATGTACATGTAAAATTTAATGAGACAGATCCACGTGAACTTGAACCTCCTATAGAAAACCTCAATGATGAAATGTCCAATTTGAATTCCAATATTACCTCTAAAACATATAATCATGGTTTTTATTTACATGATAACTCTACTAGAAGATACTAGTAAGACCAACCTGACCTTTAAGAACACTTGAAGAACCATGTACTTTGATTCTAAGAACCATTATAACCCATAAGTATCACCCTATAGATTTTCTAGTTGGTTGTACTGAAATATCAAAAAAAAAATTGAGTTTCTCTACAAAAGAAATATGAACATGAAGGATTCATCTCTCAGCTAGATCCTAAAAATGTTAATGAGGTAGTTAATATTGAACGATGGGTAATTAAAATTCAGGAATAACTCAATTAGTTTGAATGAAATAATGTTGGAAAATTAGTTTAAAGGCATAAATACTACCTTAACATTGGAACCAAATGTGTATATAGAGACAAGGTTTCTGAATATGGAACTATAATTAGAAAAAAGTCCATATTGGTTACACAATGTTATATTCATTATGAAGGTATTGATTAGGAATATTTTTTTTCACCAGTAGCAAGGCATAAATCCATTAAAATAATGCTAGATTATTCAACACATATTGATTTCAAACATTATCAAATGAATATCAAGAGTACAGTCTTAAATGTATGTATTATAGAGGATTTTATTATTGAAAACCCCCGATATTTTCAAACACTCATTTACTAACAAAAAATTTCAAACATTCAAAAAATATTTATGGTTCAAAACAATATCCTTGAGCTTGGTATGATTGGATCCTCTCTTTCAAGATTTTAAATGGAATTTTAAAAGATATGGTTAACCATAAACTATTTATTAAAATAACTTCAAAATATGTTTTAGTTTCTCAAAACCATTTTGATGATAATATTTTCATCTCATCAAAAAATTCTTTTTTTTTGAATTTTATAAATTGATGAAAATGAATTTTAAATGAGTTTAGTGGGTTATCTAAAATTCTAACATGGATTTAATATTTTTTTAAAGATAGAATTCTTTTAAACCCAATTTAATATTCAAATTCACTATTAAAAATATGTGTCTTATATTCAAATAAAGGAAGTTATACTTGAATGATTACAAATTTTAAACAACATTTGGGGGAAACTTGGAATCTAGTTGGAAATTATATACAAATGTATGATTGTAATTTCACTATGCTTAAACTACCATCTACTATTATATTAGTTTTATTTATTTCATGTTTGTATGTTTTCAAGAAAATCCAAAATAATCACATTTAAATTATTTCAAAATTATTTTTAAATACCATAAAAATATAATTAATTTTGGACATTTTTACATTAGAGGACAATTATTTGAATTGTTTAGTTGTTTTGATACTTATTTTTCTATATGTAATTTTTAAATAAAAATATCTTTTGGTACACATCATATGTTTCATATGTCTCTATTTTCTTATTTTACTAAAAAAATGAATTTGTTGAATTTTACATTGTAGGAGATGAGTGAGTAGATGTAGGGTATTATTATACAAAAATTTGGTAGATGAGACACACATTACTAGGTTATAGTCATAGATTTATAAATTTACATATAAAATATGATAACACTAGTGCTATTAATATTAGAAACAATCCATAATAATATTCTAGGACCAATTATATTGATATAGGATATCACTTTTTGAGAGATCATTTCCAAAAATGTAAAATCACTCTTGTGTTCATTAGAAATGAATATCATCTTTCTAATATCTTTGAAAATCCTCTGAATATAGAGAGACTTAATTATATCATACATGAACTATTAATGATTAATTATTCTTAAACTTTATTGATTCAAAAATATTTTTTTAATCTTTGTAATGATATTTCGTGATGTGTTCTTGATAGTTTTTATACTGAACATGGTATTATATTTGATAATTATTAATTACTATGAACTATTTAAGATTAAATCTTAAAACCTTGATAAATTAAATCTAAATGTTTAAAGTGAAAGTAAGTTATCAGCATATTGCAATACCTTATGATTCCATGAATATTTGTTTATGTAGTAGGTCAAGCTACTGTAGGACCTCGAGCTGAAGTGGAACTTGTTCATTTGGTAGGTCAAGCTACCATGATAAGCCTAGATTCCAAAAAATTTATAATCAGTCAAGCTACCATATATAATTTCTTTAGTTTTTTTATTAGTATATATTTTATTTCTTTTCATACTCTTTAATATTTTAAAAGTGTTAAATGATTTAAAATACCCTTATAAGTAATTTTAATAGACACCTCTCTGTCTAACTCTTGAAACCCTAATCCATTTTGATATTGAATCTACCTCTCTCAATATTCAACATTTAACTAAACCCTATACTCCTAAACTTTAAATGTAACGACCCAATCTTTTTGAGTAGTATATTAACTTACTCTTATTTATTTAATAAGATGTTAATGGTTAATGCAGAAAGAGGAGTCGATGGCTTCATCCAGTAGACTCAACCCTTACGAAGCCCACTTATCAGAGCTTGGGAAGGAGGTAGCATCTGTGGGCTTCGCTTTGGACCAAGCCCAATCCGAGCTCCAGCGTGTCAAGCTTGAACGAAAACGCTTGCAGGAGAAGTTCAAGTTAGTGGAGATTTCTACTAGGGCAATGTTATCTGAGACTCCCTCAGATTCTATCACCATAGCACACCTTACACTTAGGTCTTATGCCAGTGTTATAAGGGGCTATGTGATGAGACCCTAGTTTCCTTGTGTAATCCTTTCGGATGAATAAATTGAGATTTCTTCCTTTAGTGATGTTTGTGAATTTCAAATGTCTAGATAATTTTAGAATGTATTTTATTGATGAATTTTGAAAAAGGGATATTTTGAAATATTTATGTAAACCCTAAATAACTAATGATGTGTAATGATTTTCAAAAAATGGTCTTCTACAAAAGTGTTCATTAAGGAATTTGGAGTCTAATAAGATCAACTTAATTTTTTATGAATAGTAAATTATGAATAGTGATTTTACGCTTAGGATTAGTAATGTGACCAAATGGATTAGTAATCTCACTTAAAGAAAGTTTTAAAATAATCTAGGCACCTTGAATAAGTAATGTGATCCAATAAAATGGGTAAATAACAGTTTCATAAATTATTATTCAAGTATTAGTTTTTTCGAATGAATAGTGTTTTTTAATTAAAAATTTAATTAAAAATAATTAGAAAATTATTTTTATAAAAATGACTTTATTTTTGAACTCAGAGCATCGATATTATGTTATGGTAATTTTTGGGGATTTTTCTGAAAAAATGAATTTTCGATGAATAGTGTATTTATTTAAAAATAAAATTAAAAATATTTAGAAAATTATTTTTGTAAAATGGATTTCATTTTTGAAATCATAGCATTGATATTTGGTTAAGGTGAAATTTTGGGATTATTCTGAGAAAGTTGAATTTTTGGTGAATAGTGAAAGTATAGTTTTTAAGTTACGGGTGTTTAATGACATCATTAAATGATGTATTAAGTATATATTCAATATGGTCGAATTATGAATAGTAAGATAAGGTGTGAGGTGTCCCAAGTGGCCAATACCATGGGCAAATACCATGGGCAAGCCCATGGTTTTGCCAAAACCACTAGTGAGGTGTCCCTTGACCATTAATGCTTTGTCCCCTCACTTTCCCTATAAATACCCACCCTTTCCTCCCTTAGTTTTCACTCCCAACTCTCCCCCAAAGAAGTTCTGGTCTTCTTACCTTCCAAGGAGTCCTCCCAAGGTGCCCCCAAGCCCTCAAGGTCCAATCCTTTGAGTTTCAAGAGTCACATTTTAAGGTAAGGGATCCGACCCCTCTCTTTCTTTTCATGAAATCTCTTTTATGTCATTCCTATTATGCTCCTTGTTTTTATGTGAGAGGATGTTCTTTTATATTCCTCTTACTGCCCTTTCATGTTTATATGATGAGAGATCCCCTCTTACTCTCATCATTTCGTTTTATGAAAGTTTAAGTGACGCCGTTAGGCTGCCGAATTTTTAAGGGATTCTTTCACCCTTCTCATTTTTCAAGTTCAATTTTCATGTCAAGTCTTTCAAGTTCCTTTTTATTATGTTGGGGTATGATCTCTATATCAATCATACTGATCTCTTATGATCATATGATGAGGGACCCTTTTTGATCTTGTCAAATCTTTTTCTTTTGAAGTTAAGTGACGTCGTAAGGCTGCCGAATTTTCATAAGAGAAATATAATCTTTTTCCTTCCATGTTTTCCATTTCAAATGGTATGTCCCTAAAATTTAGTTACCATGTCCATATGTCCTTCTTATTCTTTCACCCTACTGTTTTATGGATCATTTATGAGTGGGTGACCCATGTCCCCTCTCATTTCAACGTTTTCTAAAACCCCGAAACTTAGCCGTTATGCTGCAGAATTTTCCCCTCAAAATGCCTCTCTCTTTTCTCAAAAATTATTTTATGTTATAAAGTGAATACTCAAAGCTCTTATTTCTACAAGGGTATTCACATATATATCAAAATGTTCCATTTTAAATTCTGGGATTTACATACATGAGACCCGCTTTCCCTTTCCGTGGGTTTAAAGTGACGTAAAGATCATGTCTTTAAAGCAGTTTTTAAAACGTTATGATTATGAAATGAAACCCATTTATTTTATGCTATGTGGGTTATTTATGAAATGTTTGATGATGATATATGTGGCTCACATGATAATAAAGTCAAATTTAAGGGTGCGCTCTGATAGCGCTCCAATGCATTGGGTAATGATGTAACCACTAGAGATTACAATTTTCACGATACCTTGGTGAATAACCTTGGTAATTTTCAAATGACACCTTGGGGATGGACCTTGGTGATATGTTCATTATTGTCTATGTTAAATGATGTAGCCACATCTTCAAGTTATGAAAAATGTTATTTTTATTATGAAATGCCTCATGATTTCTTTCTTATGCCTTAAAGTTCTTTTCATGTCCTTATTGAAGTATCTCAAGTTCACATGTAAAATGTTCCTCTTATTTCCCTTACTGGGCCTTCTGCTCACTCTTTCTTTTGATGTATGTCCCCAGGTTATGAGATGCATAATGAACATAGGATGAACTAAAGGAGAAGCCTTTCAAGTGTTTAAGAAGAATGTTTTTATGTTTTTTTTTATGTTTTATGATCCTTGTTTCCAAGACACTAAACCTTAACGATCCTCAGTTTTGTGTAATGTAATGAAAGTTTATGTTATAAAATGGTGGGATGCTATAGTTGGTATCAAAGGATGGTTTAGTTATTTGTGGAAATTAGGATATAAAAACTTTAGGAAGAACCCTATAGAAAAGTTTAAATATAGGAAAACTTCCTGGTATTTTGGTAAGTATTAAGTAAGTGGTCTATCAAACAAATACATCCCTGTCTGGATACGAGCAGGTAGAGGCGGCTCTGGCACAGATGTACATAGGGGTAAAACCCGAAAACACCGCTTTGAGCTAGACTCGAACGGGAACTGGTGCACGATAACGGGCCTTGCTGCACTCTTGGTTACGACACTCCTGGGGGATATGTTTGGTTAATCACATGCTTTTTATGAATCATTATGAAGGAATTATAGAGAACTATAATTGTCTAAGCACGAAGTCTTTGTTAAAAGATTCATAAATGAAATAAGTTTCTCACTAAGGTTTTATTCTTTTAGAAAATGGCGGGCAATAGGAGAAACCGTGCCGATGGTGACCGCAATGCACCATGTGCTGACGGCCCTCCGATGGAAGCCGGAATGGAAACATTCATGCGGATGATGAACCAACTGACTCAAGTTATGAGTAATAACTTGAATCAAGCTGAGAGGCCGACCTCACCACGAAGGGAACAACTTTCTGTTGAGTCCTTCATGCGTCAACGACCGCCAACATTCAGTGGATCTACTGACCCATTGGTTGCGGAACAATGGATAAGCTCCATTGAAAAGATCTTTTCTGTATTTCATTGTTCGGAACAAGAAAAAGTCACCCTTGCTGTTTACCGCCTAGAGGGAGAAGCTGATCAGTGGTGGTCACTGATCAAAAACACGAAGCCACGAGGAGAGATGGAAGCTATGGAGTGGGAAGAATTTCGGGGAATTTTCTTTAACAAGTATTTCCCTCGTTCCATGAGAACGAAAATGGAGAAAGAGTTTCTCGAGCTGAAGCAGAAGGAGAACGAATCTGTCAGAAGCTATGAGATGAACTTCACAAGGCTTTCCCGTTATACCTCAAGCATTGTCATGGACCCTAATGGGAAGGTTGATAGATTCTTTGGTGGACTACGACCACATCTGCGGAAGAATCTAGCCAACAGGGACTACGATAGCTATGAAGAAATAGTTCGAAGTGCTATGAAAGTTGAACTAGAGTTTGGAGAGACACAGTGGTCTCACAAATCTAATGAGAAGAAGAGAACTCTAGAACCAAGCCTGGGAAGAAGTTTTGATCAGGAAAGAGGTGGAAAGCATATGCAACATGCCACATGCAATAAATGTGGGAAGAATCATCCGGGGAACTGCTTGATCGGAAGTGGCAAGTGCTATAGGTGTGGAAAAGAAGGCCATATTTCTCGGAATTGTCGTGGTGATGTGAAGCCTCAACTTCCCAACACTAACGACAGAGGAAAGATGGTTCTGGCCCTACCCGAAGTCACATGCTTCAAGTGTGGACAGCTTGGGCACTTTGCTAATCAATGTCCAAATCCGAGGGCGGTGGAGGGGAATCACCATCAACCTCAGCAGAGGCCAAGGGAGCAAGGTCGTGCTTTCGCTATCACAACAACTGAAGTTGAAGTTCCGAACGATGTGGTAGCAGGTACTCTTGTTGTCCTCTCAAAACTAGCAAGTGCTTTATTTGATTCTGGTTCTACGCATTCCTTTATTTCTTCCAAGTTTTCAAAGAATATAGAATCAATCCCCGAATTGCTTGAGGTAGAGTTGTCAGTCAAGACTCCAAGTGGGATTATCCATGCATCAACAGTGTTTAGAGACTCTAGTGTTTACTTTGGTGAGCACAATCTTATCGCAAATCTAGTAGTCATTCCCATGATGGAATTTGACATTATACTAGGGATGGATTGGCTCTCAAAGTATAATGCTAAGATCAAATGCAGAAGTAAGGAAATCTCAGTAGTCTTGAATGAACGACCTACAGTTATCTTCCGAGGAGAGATATCCCGAACTGATCCCTATCTAGAAGAACCTCCTATAGCTTTCTTTATGGAGTTAATCGGTGATGAGGAAGAAGGGAAAGGGAGCATACAAATTGAAGATGTTCCGATTTTTCAAGAATACATGGATGTATTTCCTAAGGAGTTACCTGGACCTCCCCCAGAAAGAGAGGTAGAGTTCTCCATTGAACTCGTACCTGGGTCTCAACCGATATCAAAGACTCCGTATAGAATGGAAAATGTGGAGCTAGAGGAGATAAAGAAACAACTCCAAGACTTGTTGGAGAAGAGGTTTATCCGACCGAGTGTGTCTCCTTGGGGAGCACCAGTTCTCTTTGTGAAGAAGAAGGATGGATCAATGCGGCTATGCATTGATTATAGAGAACTGAACGGGATCACAGTGAAGAACAGATACCCTCTTCCAAGAATTGATGATTTATTTGACCAACTTCGTGGGGCTCAATTCTTCTCTAAGATTGACCTTCGATATGGTTATCATCAACTGAGGGTGAAGAAGGAAGATATTCCAAAGACTGCCTTCCGATCAAGATATGGGCATTATGAGTTTACTGTTATGCCCTTCGGCTTGACTAATGCTCCTGCTATTTTCATGGATTTGATGAATAGAGTCTTTAAGGACTACCTTGATAACTTTGTGGTAGTTTTTATTGATGATATTTTGATATATTCAAAAAGTCGGGAGGAGCATGAAGATCATCTGAGGGTTATTTCGAAAACTCTACGGAAGGAGAGGCTCTTTGGGAAGTTCAGCAAGTGTGAGTTTTGGTTACAACAAGTGGCTTTCTTGGGGCACATCGTAACCAATGAAGGAATCTCGGTTGACCCTGCAAAGACAATGGTTGTGGAGGAGTGGCCTCAACCCACAACAGTAACTGAGATTCGTAGTTTCCTTGGTTTAGCGGGATATTATAGGAGGTTTGTGAAAAACTTTTCACGGCTTTCTAATCCACTAACCAAGTTGACTCGAAAAGGGGTTAAGTTCATCTGGACAAAGGAATGCGAGGAAAGTTTCCAAGAGCTGAAGAAGAGATTGGTTACTGCACCTGTGTTAACACTACCCTCTATCAGAGAAGGATTCGTTATTTTTAGCGATGCATCTCTGAAAGGGCTTGGGTGCGTCCTCATGAAAAATGACAAAGTAATTGCTTATGCATCTCGACAGTTGAAGATTCATGAGCAGAATTATCCTACGCATGATCTAGAGCTGGCGGCAGTTGTTTTTGCTCTAAAGATATGGAGGCACTATCTTTATGGGGAGAAATGTGATATATACACTGACCACCAAAGTCTAAAGTATATTTTCACTCAGAAAGAATTGAACATGAGACAAAGGAGATGGTTGGAGCTTATTAAAGACTATGATTGTTCAATTCATTATCACCCTGGAAGAGCAAACAAAGTCGCGGATGCGTTAAGCAGGAAAGATCCTGTTGTTCTGGCAACAATGAGGATCCTGGGAGATCCCTTGATTAAAGATCTAGTAAAACTGGACATGGGAATTATAAGGAAAGGGACATCATCAACCCTATCCCAAATGATTTCTCAACCTTCATTACTAGAGAAGATCAAGAAGGCTCAAAAAGAAGATCCTTTGCTGCAGGAGAAGTTCGAGGCTGTAAAGGATGGGAAGTTCCCTGATTTCAATATTGATCAAGAAGGCGTGTTGAAATTTCGTACCAGACTATGTGTTCCATCCATTCCGGAGATAAAGAAAGAACTGATGGATGAATCTCATAGCTCTACTTTCTCTATACATCCGGGAAGCACTAAGATGTATAGATACCTTCGTGATCATTATTGGTGGGATAACATGAAGAGGGAGATTGCCGATTACACTACAAGGTGCCTGGTGTGTCAGCAAGTAAAGGCAGAAAGACAACTTCCTAAGGGGGTATTACAACCGCTACCCATACCAGTATGGAAGTGGGATAATATCACCATGGACTTTGTAACTGGTCTCCCGAAAACATCCAAAGGAAACAATGCGATATGGGTTATTGTGGACCGTCTCACCAAGACAACCCATTTTATCTCTATTCGGGAAGATTTCTCTCTAGATCAGCTTGCCAAGATATACGTGAAGGAAGTGGTAAGGCTTCATGGGGTACCACTATCCATCGTATCTGATCGTGACCCAAGATTCACATCAAAATTCTGGAGAAGTCTTCAGCATGCTCTGAATACTGAATTGAATTTTAGTACGGCCTATCATCCTCAAACTGATGGCCAATCTGAAAGAACTATTCAGACACTCGAAGACATGTTGAGATTATGCTCAATGGAATTTAAAGGTGGATGGGATCAACACCTCCCATTAGTGGAGTTCTCTTATAACAACAGCTTCCATGCGAGTATTCAGATGGCACCCTATGAAGCTCTATATGGAAAGCGGTGTAGAACTCCTACTTGTTGGGATGAAACTGGTGAGAGGAAGCTTCTTGGGCCTGATCTCGTGCAAGAGATGAGAGAACAGGTTCATGCCATCCAACAACACATAAAGGCTGCTCAGAGTCGGCAGAAGAGCTATGCTGACAATCGTCGAAGGGACTTGGAGTTTGGTGTTGGTGACAAAGTCTTCCTTCGAATTTCTCCATGGAAGAGAGTCATGCGGTTTGGGAAGAAAGGGAAGCTCAGCCCTAGGTACATTGGCCCCTATGAAATCCTTGATCGCATAGGAGCAGTGGCCTATCGTCTAGCACTTCCACCGAACCTAGCTCAAGTTCATGATGTCTTCCATGTATCTCTCTTGAGGAAGTACATACCCGACCCTTCGCATGTACTGAACCCAGAGGTGGTACAACTTGAACATGACCTCTCTTATGAGGAGCAGCCAGTGGAGATCTTGGACCGTAGAGACAAGGTCCTACGAAACAAGACTACCCACCTTGTGAAAGTTTTGTGGAGGAATCATAAATATGAAGAAGCGACTTGGGAGCCTGAGGAAACGATGAAGCAAAAGTACCCTCACCTTTTCAACTAGGCCTCAAGTATAAATTTCGGGGACGAAATTTCTTAAGGGGGGAAGAATGTAACGACCCAATCTTTTTGAGTAGTATATTAACTTACTCTTATTTATTTAATAAGATGTTAATGGTTAATGCAGAAAGAGGAGTCGATGGCTTCATCCAGTAGACTCAACCCTTACGAAGCCCACTTATCAGAGCTTGGGAAGGAGGTAGAATCTGTGGGCTTCGCTTTGGACCAAGCCCAATCTGAGCTCCAGCGTGTCAAGCTTGAACGAAAACGCTTGCAGGAGAAGTTCAAGTTAGTGGAGATTGCTACTAGGGCAATGTTATCTGAGACTCCCTCAGATTCTATCACCATAGCACACCTTACACTTAGGTCTTATGCCAGTGTTATAAGGGGCTATGTGATGAGACCCTAGTTTCCTTGTGTAATCCTTTCGGATGAATAAATTGAGATTTCTTCCTTTAGTGATGTTTGTGAATTTCAAATGTCTAGATAATTTTAGAATGTATTTTATTGATGAATTTTGAAAAAGGGATATTTTGAAATATTTATGTAAACCCTAAATAACTAATGATGTGTAATGATTTTCAAAAAATGGTCTTCTACAAAAGTGTTCATTAAGGAATTTGGAGTCTAATAAGATCAACTTAATTTTTGATGAATAGTAAATTATGAATAGTGATTTTACGCTTAGGATTAGTAATGTGACCAAATGGATTAGTAATCTCACTTAAAGAAAGTTTTAAAATAATCTAGGCACCTTGATTAAGTAATGTGATTCAATAAAATGGGTAAATAACAGTTTCATAAATTATTATTCAAGTATTAGTTTTTTCGAATGAATAGTGTTTTTTAATTAAAAATTTAATTAAAAATAATTAGAAAATTATTTTTATAAAAATGACTTTATTTTTGAACTCATAGCATCGATATTATGTTATGGTAATTTTTAGGGATTTTTCTGAAAAAATGAATTTTCGATGAATAGTGTATTTATTTAAAAATAAAATTAAAAATATTTAGAAAATTATTTTTGTAAAATGGAGTTCATTTTTGAAATCATAGCATTGATATTTGGTTAAGGTGAAATTTTGGGATTATTCTGAGAAAGTTGAATTTTTGGTGAATAGTGAAAGTATAGTTTTTAAGTTACGGGTGTTTAATGACATCATTAAATGATGTATTAAGTATATATTCAATATGGTCGAATTATGAATAGTAAGATAAGGTGTGAGGTGTCCCAAGTGGCCAATACCATGGGCAAATACCATGGGCAAGCCCATGGTTTTGCCAAAACCACTAGTGAGGTGTCCCTTGACCATTAATGCTTTGTCCCCTCACTTTCCCTATAAATACCCACCCTTTCCTCCCTTAGTTTTCACTCCCAACTCTCCCCCAACGAAGTTCTGGTCTTCTTACCTTCCAAGGAGTCCTCCCAAGGTGCCCCCAATCCCTCAAGGTCCAATCCTTTGAGTTTCAAGAGTCACATTTTAAGGTAAGGGATCCGACCCCTCTCTTTCTTTTCATGAAATCTCTTTTATGTCATTCCTATTATGCTCCATGTTTTTATGTGAGAGGATGTTCTTTTATATTCCTCTTACTGCCCTTTCATGTTTATATGATGAGATATCCCCTCTTACTCTCATCATTTCGTTTTATGAAAGTTTAAGTGACGCCGTTAGGCTGCCGAATTTTTAAGGGATTCTTTCACCCTTCTCATTTTTCAAGTTCAATTTTCATGTCAAGTCTTTCAAGTTCCTTTTTATTATGTTGGGGTATGATCTCTATATCAATCATACTGATCTCTTATGATCATATGATGAGGGACCCTTTTTGATCTTGTCAAATCATTTTCTTTTGAAGTTAAGTGACGTCGTAAGGCTGCCGAATTTTCATAAGAGAAATCTAATCTTTTTCCTTCCATGTTTTTCATTTCAAATGGTATGTCCCTAAAATTTCGTTACCATGTCCATATGTCCTTCTTATTCTTTCACCCTACTGTTTTATGGATCATTTATGAGTGGGTGACCCATGTCCCCTCTCATTTCAACGTTTTCTAAAACCCCGAAACTTAGCCGTTATGCTGCAGAATTTTCCCCTCAAAATGCCTCTCTCTTTTCTCAAAAATTATTTTATGTTATAAAGTGAATACTCAATGCTCTTATTTCTACAAGGGTATTCACATATATATCAAAATGTTCCATTTTAAATTCTGGGATTTACATACATGAGACCCGCTTTCCCTTTCCGTGGGTTTAAAGTGACGTAAAGATCATGTCTTTAAAGCAGTTTTTAAAACGTTATGATTATGAAATGAAACCCATTTATTTTATGCTATGTGGGTTATTTATGAAATGTTTGATGATGATATATGTGGCTCACATGATAATAAAGGCAAATTTAAGGGTGTGCCCTGATAGCGCTCCAATGCATTGGGTAATGATGTAACCACTAGAGATTACAATTTTCACGATACCTTGGTGAATAACCTTGGTAATTTTCAAATGACACCTTGGGGATGGACCTTGGTGATATGTTCATGATTGTCTATGTTAAATGATGTAGCCACATCTTCAAGTTATGAAAAATGTTATTTTTATTATGTAATGCCTCATGATTTCTTTCTTATGCCTTAAAGTTCTTTTCATGTCCTTATTGAAGTATCTCAAGTTCACATGTAAAATGTTCCTCTTATTTCCCTTACTGGGCCTTCTGCTCACCCTTTCTTTTGATGTATGTCCCCAGGTTATGAGATGCATAATGAACATAGGATGAACTAAAGGATAAGCCTTTAAAGTGTTTAAGAAGAATGTTTTTATGTTTTTTTTATGTTTTATGATCCTTGTTTCCAAGACACTAAACCTTAACGATCCTCAGTTTTGTGTAATGTAATGAAAGTTTATGTTATAAAATGGTGGGATGCTATATTAAATCATAATTAAATATGGTTAGGATAAAGAATCCTCTTATGTTATCATTTCTTGTAACTTATCCTCCCTCCAAGAGAAAGAATTTCTATGAAAACGCACCCATCAAACCTCTAAAGCCACATACATTGAGACAAATGGTTATTTCCAAAAAGGAAGTAGTTAAAACTTGGTTGAGATCAAGTAGATATCAAGTTTGGAATGTTGAATAGAAGTATGGGTGAAGTTACTAGTTCAGAAAAAAAAAGATTCCATTTTATCCAATGTCAGTGAATGAGTTTTATCTAAATATGGAATTTTAATATGGTGCGAAAAGAGATACTTTCAGAATGACAATAAATGGGGAATGTTTTCATTCTCTTTGAATCTATTTTACCTAAGTTTAAATATACTTCTAAAAGGAAATTTTCAAGATTTTCATAGTCATTATCCAATAAATCATCCTCATTTGAGATTAAATGAGGTTTAGAGGAGCTAAATGGAGATGGAAACATAAAATTATTATTTTTGAGATAAATAGTGAGGAGTGAATTTTTATAAAGTTTATTTATCATTTTATATGTTCTATAAAAGGATTTTCTAGCATAGTGACATGAAAAGATATTTTATTTCTCTGTTTGATGAAGTATTATGGGTAGTTAAATTTTCAAAGATATCTAACGAGTCATATAGAAGGGATGTGTAATTCCTCTTAAAAATTTAATTATTTGACATATTGATTTTTTATTTCAAATCTATTGGAATTCAAGGGATCTATTCATGAGGGGTAGAACATGTATACAACTTCTGATAGTGTTTTTTAATCAATTTATTTGTATAATAATGAAATTGAATTGGAATCATCAACGGAAAATATGGGTTCAGTAAGAAAAAAATTATATGAGATATTTAATCCAGAAAAAACCCTATAAGGATAAAAGATATGTAAGATACCTGATTGAACTTAATGATGTTATAGAGTATTAATTTTATAATAAAAAGGATGATTATATTATTGAGTCCTTAAGAGCTTCAATAGAAGACGTAGTTAATGTGGCTGCTGACTTGTATAAATAATCTATAAGAACATATGAAGAAGATATAGACTATAATAAGGAAGTAGATATTAGAATCTCGAGTCTTAAGGGTGTTTCCTTTTACTATAATAAATATCATCTCTCTATACATTATAAGGAATATGATTTTTTTGATGCAGATATTGAGGAATATTTTCCTGAATCTATTTTTGAATCTCGTAAATATTTACCAGACATGACCTTATAGATTGGGGTAACATGAGGTCTATGTAAAGTGGGTATCTTTTGAGGGGGGATATAGTTGAGATAGAGGAAATTATCATGATGGGAGTAATCCACCTAAACATGGTAAACATTCCATATTAACTATATAGATGGATCATGATGAATATTTTGTTTATCAAATTGATTTTGAATAAAGAATTGAGAATAGTTCCAAAAGAAATTTTCTAGATAGTGACACCAATTTTTAAATTCATGGGTTATTGGAAATTATGTTTATCCATACTCAAAAAATGATAACTGAACAACCTATTATCATTTTTAAATTAAAAAAATAAAATATTTTGAGATAGTGTTGATTGAAATTGTTTGGTCATAGGATATTGATAAGGGAACTAATTCTAAATTTGAAGAAGTAAATGAAACTCAGAGTCTCCATTTTGAGAGATAGCTCTACTATTGTATGAAATAGATAATGTAAATTCACTTCCAGAACCATATTTACCCTCCCATAATTCTATAAATTCTTTTATATTATAAATTAATATTTAAGTGAATCATAGATTTCCAATATTGTTTATATTTTTATGTATCATATAAAACCTAAGTTATATCTATAGTTTTAACATATGAATTTAGAGGTTCATTTTTAAAGAGTTCATGTGAGATATCTATAGCTTAAATTAAGTTACATGGTGATAAATATTAATTATAGATACTTGAATTCCATGGTGCATGATTCCTCTTCCAGTGCACTATCTCATTTTTTTTGCAACTTCTCATGAGACTATTGAGAGTCATTCTTATGTGAAATTGTTAATGAATAAATAAAAGTGGTTTTGGATGATTTTTAAAGAACCATATATTTGGTTCCTTTTTATTTTTAGCATCATACTTCTTATAATTTTGAGTTAGTTATAATTGATTCTAAGTAGGTTGGAATTGATAGAGACGTGATAAAAATGTTCAGTAATTATTATCTAAGCCAAAAAAATATAATTTAAATACCATGTTTAGATTCATAACTAGTGACATTCAAATTACACCACTAATTAGAGATGTAAAAGGTCAAGTTGTATGATTAATGGTGTGAGTAACACTTTTGAAAATCTATATGAAGGATAAGGTTCATTTTTTCTAAATTATGGAGAAAGGGTCATTGGACATAAAGAAATTAATTCATATTATGGATACTTTTATCTATTAATCTCATGAAACTTTATAAACACATTTAGTATTCACTCTGACTTTAGTATAAAAAACCTCCACCACTAAATTTCTTACCACCTATTTTATTTTTTTACTTATTTTTTTTACTACAGTGTAAGAAGTTCAAAATTTCAAAAAATTCGCTAAAATAATTAGCATTACTAGACCATCCCCTTATCATCTATATACTACACTTAAAATTAACTCTCATTAATATCAATAGAAATATAATTATCCTAATAATATCTCTTCTATGAGAGATTATTATTCCCCGTATTCTTATTCGAATCCCTCATAGGACTAATATGTAATTCTATAGTGTTATATTTTTGAACATTTCAACTTAGTGTTATATCATTTTTTATTGATTATTATGGGATTTAATTTCTTTATTTCTATTTAATTTTTTTACCATAATAATAATTAAAAAATGTAGATAAATTATATTAGAATTTACTAGAGGAATTTTTATTATTATTTTAACTTTAGTATTTTAAACTCTTATTATTTTTCTTCTTTGGAAATTTCATTATTTCTCTCTATATTTCATAATTCCATGATCCATGGTCATAAAAAAATGGGGAAATTTTTGGTTTAGTCCAATAGTTACTTGTTTTAATTATCCCAAGTTATTTTTTTATATTATTAATGAAATAAATGTTTTTTGTTAGTATACTATTTTTCAAGGAAATGTACGAAAATTGGCTATGGGTGGAAGGTAAAATATATTATATAAAGCTATTGTATGAACATTGTATTCCTACCATGAGAAGACACCATGTCGGATACCCAATTTTATTTTAGTGTTTAAGTGACTACGCAAAAAAATGATGCAGCCAAATGAATTTTCAATTGACCATAGAAAAAATTCATAAATACCTTAACTTAATAGAAGAGAAATCAGAGAAACTCTATGATCAAATTAACTGACCATGCTAGATAGTTGAGATATGTTTAAGTGTTGAAGCTACTTAATGAATATGTTCTAATTTATGTTTCATGTCGACTAACCACATGTTATAAATGATCGACCATATAAAAATATCAACTGAACACATGTCAGAAAGTTTACTTTTTTTCAAATTATGGAGAGACTGTACAATGAGACTTTGTGACAAAACAATCACATAAAGAGACTAGAATAAGGATTTAAAATGACAATATGAAACATGTCTCATCCTACAATAAGGTCTAACCAATGTGGTCATGCGTAGGTAAATTTAAAGGTCATAATTATCATTTATAATATGAAATGAAATTACATTAAAAACTACAACAGATATATTTATAGCATTAAATGAAAACTTAAAGTAGTTTTATATTTATGGATTTTGTATGTAATCAAAGGGTTTTTAATGATTAACTTCCAATATATAATTAAAGAAGGATATTTATTTAAATCATTTGAATCTCTCTTGAGAACAGGTTTGGTGGATATATTGAACACGTTGATCATACTCTAACTTTGTTCTGACCTTTCTACAACTCTCAATTTCTCATTTGATATTATATATTTTAGAAAAGGATTCACAAATTTTTTTAAATTTTTTCTCAATGACATATTTAAAAAAAAATCTCAAGGGAAGAGAGCCATTAAATTAAATAAAATTCAATTAGAATTTGAGCTTCATCAAACTTTTATATAATTTTTTCCTCATTATATTTATTTTCTATTATAATATTAAATTTAATTTCTTATATATCTTTTGATCAGTTCACATTTACTGTATTGATGGGTACTCTAATAAACCTTCATTTACAAATTTACCCCTGTTATCCTAGTTATAACTCCCAATGATCTTGGGTATAGCTAGGACATCCCTTTGAGTAGTTTTTTTGGGAAAACCAATCCATGTTAGGGATTTATTATTATATTTTAATAAATGTTCATAAAAATGTATTACTATCAAGTGGAGAGAACTAAACACTATCTCTAATACAACCTCTTGTTCAATTTTGGAATGTGTTTTAATATTTTCTATTTTTAACTGAATATCGTAAAAACTATATTTATTAAACTCTATGTTTTTTATAATGTATTTTTGAAACTATATATTTTAAAGTAACTATGATGGTTAACTTTTACTAGTGACGTTTTTATTAATTATTTTGAGTAATATGTTTTTAAAGGTAAACATTATATAATTTATTTTAGATATTTTTTTCCTACCCATGAGAATATATTTCAAAACGTCAAATATTGTATTCTTACTATATTTTTTAACCTGTAATTTCAAAATTATGGGATTTCATAAGTCTTAATTTATAAATTTTTAACATAAACTTTTTTATTCTCAATTCTCCCCCAGTTAATACCTCCAGTAGGATAATCATTTCGATTCTGGTGATTTAGTTTATAATCATATATCATCCAGTAAATCAGCATGTTCAATTCACATATATGTGTAACTTATTACACAACCCATAGTTTTTGTTTCTCACCCATGTATATATTCCAAAAATATTTACTCATATTAAAATGCTTCTTATATATAACTTAAATGTTTTTTATACAATGGTTTATAATTATATAAAACTTTAAAAAATTTATGTGTAAGCCTAGTTCCAAGGACATTAAACCCCCACCTTTCTAGAAACTTTCATAATCCTCTTGGCCAGTTGGGAGTTCAACGAAAATTTCCTCTACCTAGGGATACATTAATCAAAATATCTTCCAATTCATCATAACACTAACACCTAATTTGTACAAACAATATTCAAAAACTAAATTCAATATAAAAACTTTAATTACAAATTGATGTAATGGTTGGTGGAAAAAAATCCATTTGAATACCTACTATGTAATGCCATAGATGCAATTATGATAAAATTTAGAGTAATTTAATAAATTAAACTAAAAAATACACATATTAAAAATATAAACAACATATATTTATGAGTTATAAATAAGGGAATAACTTTTAAATAAATAAACCTTTCACCTATTTAAACATGAGTTAAATATTTACAAACAATTCTTAACTAAAATATAATTATAAAAACTTTATAATTTATATAAACAGTATCGAAATTAAAAAATAAGGGATATAAATGTTTTATACTCATTTTATAATATTAAATCCGGTATATTATTCATTATATAAAATTGACATTAAATATCTGATATTTTCAGAATTAAAAATCATTATAATAAAATTTCTATTTTGGTAAAAGTTTTATATAATCAAAATATCATATAAATACAATTATATAAACCATGATTGAATCAATCATTAAAACAATTTTAATGTGGTTTAAATAATATCCCAAATAAGGCCTTTAATCTAATTAATTCAGATTATGTATTATGGACAAAAATATAAACATTTCATACTTTGGCCTTATTATTGTAATTTATAAACACTCTTTGAATTACAATTTTATTCCAATATAAAAACATTATCTCTAAGTCATAATGAATTCCATATAACTTGTTAAAGTCTATTTAACAATTAACATTCAATTTTGTGGTATATTTATTGATAAATTTTTCATAAACATTTCTTTAATTAAAAATAAAACCTTTATAATTAATTTATTTATAAACACATTATAATTAATAAATATCAGAATAATACCTTTTATCATTATTTATAAATAATTTATAAATAGTAAATTCAATTCATAAGATAATTTTAATAAAAATTAAATTCACATAATCATTCATATATTCCGATCAAGTGAGAGTCACATAATTGGACTAATAATTATGCAGCACTAAAATAGTTTTAGCACTAAGAGTAATATTTTATGACAGAAAACCATATCATATCATATGACTGATAGATAAGATTATACTATTAATATTTTTCGATATACCTAGATATCATAAAGAAGATATGGAACTCTATATTTTGCAAACATGGCACTACTATTTTGAGATACAATTATTGGGTGTCAAACGCTGTGACTAGTCTATATCTATTGGATTTGTACAGGGTCTCTTCCAAAGATATCCCATAACCTAATTCATGAATCAAATGACTCAAAAAAATGAAAAATCCTTTTTTTATGATAGAAATATAATATGAAATACAGTATCAATAATATTCATTTAGATCTTATTATAAATATAAACACATTATAGGATCTGATTTGACTATTGGGTTTCCTTGGGATCTAAAAACACTTGTCAATCCTATGGAAGATATAGATATCCAATCCAAGATCTATGCATGAATAAATCAAATCATGTGCACTATAAATGTATAATTCAAGTACCAAACATCAAATATACTACTTCCTACTATTTTATCCTTTTTCTATTCTTTGTGATGATCACCAAGGAACCATCAAAAGATTCTTCTCCCAATGGTGTATCCGTAAGTTGAATCTGGGTCAAGCATCACGTGAGTAGGATCACCATTTCATTTATAGTATTCTAGTACCTATCTAGGAAAAATATGAAATGATGAATATATCTTTATGTTTTTGTGTTTTTTACAGCATATACAAGATTCAATCATAAACCCATCCAATGGGTTTGGTGCCTTTAAATATATCCCCCAAGGAATCTCTTAAGTTTCTCAAGAATTTACTCATGTGGAAAAATTAATGAGTTGATTCTATGAAAAAATCATACAGATCTTCATGAATAATAAACTTATCATGTATTAAATTTTATTCAATGGATCATTTATGATATCTATCATGGAATATTTCACCCAAAAAATTTCCTCTAAATGTCCATCCACTACTTTTATCATTTGTCATGGAATAACGTGCCAATAATTATGATACTAGAAGTCATACAATATGAGTATATTAGGTAGTGAAATATGATATAAAGAATATAATATGATTGAGTTGCACTGCCACGTTGTGATCTGCCACATATTTATGTAGGATGGAGAGGTGATCTGTCATGTTCTGATTCCATCATAGTGAAACTTCTTGGTTGAGTGGGTGAAACCTTATTTTATATGATCTCAATATTGAATTGTCTGGTGAGAGGGTGATGAGGCATTATATTTCCTTCTTGGATGTTTGTTTATTTTGGACCTGTAGGATCTTCTTTTCCTTCGTTTATTTCATAAATGCATTTTTACCTCTTGTAATGGGTTCTCTCTTTCCCATTCCTAAAATAGGTTCTTTAATTTTTATGCTCAATAAACGGGGATATACCCTAAACCATTTCAAAAAAATATATAATTAAATATGATATAGATAAAGAAAAAGATATCACATAACCTTGTTTTCTATATTTCATATCATATGAAATGTTAATATCATACTATATGATATAGGCATAAACAAACAATATGGTTAAAGTCTTTAAGGAATATCACCTTCAATTTTTAGTATCATAGTTAGTTTAGTATAAACCTTAGGAACTATATTTTGATGAAAAAATAAAACTATACAAATTTGTGAAAATATCTTAAGAAAATTACATCTAGAATTATTGATATTCATATGAATAATATGATATTATTTAAAATTGTGTTACATGTAATTATCCAATTATGTTTCATTGTATATAAATGGAATCAAATGGGAGGAATTTAAACCATGTAAACACATGTAACCATTATAGGGATTACAGTACAGAGAAAGACATTGAATATTATCTTATAGAGGAGAATATTATAACTATATTTGGGTAATTGACTTGGTTAGTGACAAATAACCTTACCCATAAAGAATAAACTATTTTCCCTCAATATGGTGTACAATGTTTTACTGTATCATCTGATAACAACCTTTATCCTTCAAGAGATCCATTAATCCAATAGTAGCTAAATAATTGATCAATTCATTAAAATAGATATTTCATGCATTATGCTATATTAAAAGAGAGAATCTAATCATAGATTTATTTTGTTTAATTAGAGATAAATATCTATGGTGGTCATTGATTTATGTCACTATGAAGGATGAAGAGGAGATATACAGTATATAATGGAATTACTTTAATGTGATGTTATCTGAAAAAGACATTCCACATGAGAAATGAGATGTTATAAAAAGGAAATTACATTATTTAAGACAATGGGAAAAGGATTTTATTGATTATGAGGCTAAATTGGAATGGTTATAATGATATGATATAAACTATTAATGCAACACACAACAAAATATTGAATGGTTTCTTAAATGGATAAAGATAATACTACAAAGGGAATAGTGCCACAAAAATTTTAAATATGAAGATACTGTAATGCCCCGACCCTAGATACACAGAGTCGGTGCATTATTACATAACATTGTCGTGATCACAAAGGATCAAGTCTCGAAAGACTGATTATTTTAGTAGTCTTGGAAACACTAGATATATTCATAAGTCATACATTATATCATAAGGTAAAAAAACTACAACAACATCTTGTCTTCATATCCCCTCATACTATCCCTGCAGGTCATTCATAAATTACTTCTTCACATCCTGGGAAAATATAAAACATTGAAAGGGGTGAGCTCAAATGCTCATTAAGGATAAAAATATAGCAGAAGCTTTCGTAGATAAGCATAAACACTTAAAGAAATTTATAACTAAAACAAAAGCCTTTTAAACTTGAACTTCAGCATAATATGGCAAAGATAAAATGAAATAATTCCATTTAATTATTCACATGGATATTCTACTAGTCAAAAAATCATATGCAATATCAATAACCACTTTCATAATGATGGAATGCATAATTCCATACTATCATAACCACATAGCCAAGGCCTCGTGCCAAGACTACAAATAAGATTTTGTCAAGGCCTTATGCCAAGACACTAGTTTGTCTCATGAGACATACCAATGCATCAAGGATCTATTGTGGGCTCCACCCGTCACTTACTAGGTCAAATTCATTCCTCATATGAACAGGTTTAAACATAACATAAACATTCGTATTAAAACCTGCATATGAAATGTCAATACTTTAACCACAAACCATGAATGGTATAAAAATAGCACATCCATAGTCAAACATAACTCATTCAATACAATATGGAAGATTGTATTGTATCATATTAATCTCAATCAAGAATGATGAAGGATATTGACATAAATGAAAGTAATCATCAAAACTATTTGAGAGAAATATCCCCCTTTTTCTTGAAATCATTTAAAAGTCACACTATTTGTCAAGAAGCCATTTAAAAATAGATTTTTTAATCAAAGTGTCCCATAGCACTTTGAAACTTTTAAAAGTTATTTTAATTTTAAAACATTAATGTCCATATAAATAAATCCTTAAAACCATTTTTAAAATATGGACATAAATGAGCAAGATTTAGAAGAATAAGTCTTTAAAACACTTAAAAATGTATTTTAGTTAGAGTTTCTAACCAAAAGAGAGACACTTGAATATAAATAATTGAGGTAATAAAAACTTTATAATATCATGATAATAATGGGATTCAAGATATACTATGTCAAAGTACATTATATGCACCATATAAAAGTGCATTGGTGTATAACAACAACGAAGTCTCAATGGAACGTAAATTGAGATGAAGTCTCTCTTAAAGGCCGTATCCTTAGGTTAAGGATAAATCAAAGACATAATTATGAGTGAAAAATATATATACACTTAATATTATTGGATATTCAGTTTAAAACAATCAAAGGACATTCACACATATTCTTGTAAAAACAACACCAATGAATTGGATGCTTAACTCAAAAATCGAGATTGAGTAAAAATTAATCTTATCAAGTTCATACCGATGACCTGATAATTTATCAATGGAGTGATTATGTGTATCAAAAGTATATCCACAGAAAAGGGAGTGGAATTTATGACATAATCAAATGAATAGTGATTCTACACATAATCTTGCAGTAAAATAATCAATGAAGTATGTGTAAAGCCAAATGAGTGGAAATTGAAATTTCAAATTCACTTATTGATTTGGTAACATAAAAAACATACACCCATGCAAGAAGGATCATAAAATTATGATATAAATATACATGAATTAAATTATATTACACAATCAATAAAAACATGGGCAGTACACACACCACATGTAATAAATAAGTGGTGGACAATGGAATTCTCACGGAATTAAAAGTGAGATAAGAAACCCCTTACTTGGTACTTTTTCCTAGGTCAATGGTAGGTTAACCTCCTGTATAATGTTGAAATAATTGTTATTTAATTATACAAGAATCATTTAAATTAATATGATATCATATATGATCTTTTAACATTGATTTTTTAATAATATCTTAGTATTATCGTTGTTTCGGGTGTTAACTTACTCATTTTATTTTATATGTTTTGTTACGTAATCCTTGTTTTTCATTGATAGGTTGTATCTTATTCATATACAGAATGATATCAAGTCCTTAAACATTATTTTAAAATAATAAAATGAAAATTATACTTGAATGGATACGATGGAGAATGAATCTCATCGCATTCGTGGAGATGGTAGTCCGTACGTACGCACGAGCGACAATATCATTCTTTTGATGTTAAAATAATATATAATTGGATGTTATATCATATATATAGAATAATTATCATGTTATATTTATTATTTACATGAATTACACATCATTATTATACCCATACAAATAATAATTTATTGAATGACAATTACACCACGACGTGGAGACGGTAAGCCGTACGTATGCACGTATGGTGACATGTCCTTCAAAGGATGGATAGAATACTGAATATGGTTGTACTCTATTTATAATAATATTAAAGTATATAGGAGATACTGGATTCATTAATTTAGAATGGTAATAACAAAGAAAGAAGAATTTGAAAAAGAAAAGAATTTGAAAAAGGGTGGTAAATACATTACCTCTTCTTCTGGTTCTTCCTTTTGATTTGATCAAAAGGGCTCCTTAGGTTGGCATTCGGATCAAACTAAGGCCTCTAGGTTGTAGTTAGGGACGTTTAGAGAGTATTTGGGCAGGTTTTGGTCGAACAAAAAGGCTTTGAAGGTGTGAAGTAATGATAAGGGGAGTGCCCTTTTATAAGAGGGTTGAGGGAACCTTTGGAAAAGCTAAAAATATTATTTTCTAATAAATTCATATTCGGTTTTCTAATGTCTCCAAAGTGGATTATTTAAATTTTAGGGTGGGGATAGGTAGAAAACCACTCATCAAATATACTTTAGACAGGTTTGGGTCATTATATTAACCTTATCTTTAAGTATTAACTCTTAGTTAATTAGTTTCACTTTTACAATGTCTCTTTGTATTTTTATATTATATGGTTAATAAACATACAATATACATCCAAGAAACCCCCAAGTGGTCCATTAATGATACACATATCATGATATAATTCTATTGGCCGATCCTTAGATTTTTAGGAATTTAATATCAATTAATAATATAATATTTGTTTTAAAAAACTCTTTTATTACAGTTTTGACACTATTCAATAATTGTTTTTTTGTAAAACTCATAACAGGTTGATTACTTAGAAAAACGTTAATTAAATAATTCCTAACATGTCAAATCAACCTATTAAATTATTTTAATTTATAAAAAGTCTCAAATTATATTTATTTGAGAATCTACAATATCAATCATTTTAATTTTTCACTTTTTGGTAATTACTGCATCACCATTGTGTCATACATAAATTAAATTATTTAATGTCTAAAATTTATAAATAAAATACCATTATGTAGGAAATACTTTTATATTTCTAATGAATATTTATAGTCTAAAATCCAACATATATAACCCTATTTAAAAATTGTTTTTCTAAAAGATATATGCTTGTGTCATTTTTGTATTCATTTTAACTTAATTAAAATAAAGTGTCCCTATCACTTACAAGTGGCACCATGGGGTCCCAAAATAGACCCAAAGATGCCCATGCACGGAAATGTATCAACCAATAAGGTTAAGACACATTTTTGGGTAATTTTATATTATTATTATATTATTTTCTAACCCTTATTTACCGGATTTACCCTTTAACCATGGTAAATAAAATATTTACCGAAGTAATTATTCAAAATGTCTAAAAATAAAAGTTACCTATTTACACAATTTAAACATCCTAATTCCAAATATGGAATCCATTTTTCAAATTCCAAACATAGAAGTGGCATAAATTAATTTAAAATTAATTCCCGTTGTCAAAACAAAAAGCGTGTTTTTAAGAGATAATAACTTCAAAAGATTGGCACTTGTTTATGTCTGGTTTAATTGTGAAATTATGTCCAATGACAAAAATTGAATTAAATGTTAAAAATATATTATAAATATACTTTTAAACCACTCAAATTCATAATTTATCAATATTAATTAATTCGATTAAAAAAGTTGTTTTTAATTAAAATTTAGTAATTTTCACTATTCATCAAAATATGAAAGTTATCTGAAAAGTACCAAAATTTCACCCTAGGATAATTTTGATATTCCGAATCCAAAAATGAAATCCATTTTGAGAGATAGAATTTATAAAATTTAAAAAAGTATGTATTACTATTCATATCGGCTAGTTTGATTGGTTGTGGTGTGTTAGAATCTCAAAGTTGCGTACAATGCACGCCATTGCATTATTAAAAGGGAAACGTACCCTGGAATCTTGGGGTGTTACATTCTCCCCTCCTTCAATAAATTGCGTCCTCGCAATTTTTTTAAAAATTGGACTTGATAATATAATGGAAAGTCCCACATCGTAAAAAGAGTCGATAAAACTATCACTTTAAAAGAATGGAAGAGAGGAATAGTGGTCACCCAAGATAACCCATACTAGGATTCCAGGTAGGAAAACACGGATATGGACGATAAACTAAGTGTTATGTTCTAATAGAGAGGGATAGAACACATGATCAGGAGAAAGTTAACAATAATAAAATCACAAACTTGTGTTGGGACAAACAGTCATTAGTCTCCCAGTAGGAAAAGTAAACGGAAACCATTTTTTTTTAAGTTACATTACATAAAGAAGAGGAATTAATTTATGATATTAACTAAGAACATAAATAGATATACTTACTTTTTAAGTAGATTTTCATTCTTTAATAACTTTTTACCACTAACTCATTTTTTTTTGAAAAATGAGTATTTAAGAAGAGTTGGTCACAATGGAATAGCTAGAATAAACATCTATAGAAATACATGGTCCACATAGGATAAACTATATATTTACCTTGTCTTTAGAGATTATTCAAAACCAAAATGGTTAGTATAATATCTGATGATCCCCCAAATGGATATTCCATTAGAGAAAAAAAAACACTAATCTTAATTTCTAAAAGTAAACCATCAATTTCGCAAAGTTAAATAAATACCATTCAATAATAAATTATCCTTAAAATCCTTCAATATAATCCAAACTAATATTGAAACCCAAAACTTATAAGAATGTAGTCTTCCACATTAAATTGTATCTTCAAATGACATTAATTACTCTAAAAGTCGCATACTTAAAAGTAATTAACCTAATCATTTCCATAAATAACACAAATCACTATAAATCCACAATAAAAACATAGATAAAAATCCACCATTACTCCACAAATGAAATCCCATAATATTCTATTTTCCTTGGGCATATAGTGTTCACAACAAAGCGAACAACTTCTAAAATAACATTTATCACTTAATCACCAAATCATTTTCCTATACTAAGGGTATTCATTTGATAAGACACAAGATCCCAAATCAAATTATTATTGATCAATAAAATCATTTAACTAAAAATAATAGTCACACTAACCAGGGACTTCACGTAGTCCAGTGGTAGGCGATAAATCCCAATCGCACTTTGGTTGTGGGTTTTATTCCCACATCTTTGTCCGACACGACGGTTTGTCCCATGGTCTACGTGTTGTCCTTTTTAAAAAAATAAATTTTAAAACATTACCAAAAATAGATAAATTCCTCAAAATAACCGTAACATAATTTAACCACAAATCTTATCTCATACCATGCATTTTCATCCCAAATTATAATAACTTATAATTGCCTCAAACCCAATGATCATATAAAACCAAATGGTTATTTATAACTATATCTGCAAGAGAAAATATAATTCTTCCTCAAATATGATTCTCACATGGAAAATTGTAGGGTTAAAAATACAAGAGAAAATTATTCCAAAGTAAACCCATCAACAAGGAGCACTAATAATTTTTAAAAATTTCTCCAACCATTTATTTCCACATAGCTTCTTCTTCGACCAAGAAAATATCCTATAGAATAGGGCATTCACTCAAGTAATGGACAGGTCCCCTACATTTACAGAAAATGACTGTAAATGGATTCTTGGGACCATTTTTATCTTCTTCCATAGTACTATTCATTTTTCTTCAGAAATTCTTCACTTTATATCCTTCCTTCCCGCACATAAAGCATTTCTTTGTCCCATTGATACACTTTACTGGGGGTCTCCTTCCACATTTCCTGCATGATGGAAACTGAGGATTCCTTTCACCATGGTCTCCACTACTGGAGCTCTTATCATTCATCACCTTTCTATTCATTTTTGAGTCTGGGAATTGGTTAATATATATATTGTTGGTCATATTTTTGGAAACTTGATTTGGAATAAAGAAGATGTCTTTTACTCCTATCAACATTCCATTTTGTTTCTCATTGCCATCATCGTTCCCACCTTGTACATCATTCTCAAAGTCACTATGAATTCCTTGGAATCCAGCCATTGACTAAAACCATAAAGCATTGTGTGAGTAATAGTAGTCATAAAATCATTTAGAGATTAACATGTCACCATATTCTCAATTTGAAACACATTAGGATTAACCAGGGTCATTTACTCTCATCTTATATATAAGAATTAAAATAGGTTTGTAAATAAAATGTAAATTATCCTAAGCATATCCCCTGGGAGTGTCGTAAACAAGAGTGCAGCAAGGCCCATTGTCGTGCACCAGTTCCCGTTTGAGTCTAGCTCAAAGCGGTGTTTTCGGGTTTTACCCCTAGGTACATCTGTTCCAGAGCCGCCTCTACCTGCTCGTATCCAGACAGGGATGTATTGGTCAGAAAACTCACAAAATCTCTACAATACCAAAATTTTAATAAGTTCTTATATACTAATCCTCAAAGTTCATCTTAGGTCTACGTGATCTAATCAGAGTTTATCTAAATCTAGCTTCCAAGGATTGTACTAAACTTCCACTGATACCTACTGTAACGCCCCAACTCTAGATAACCAGAGTCAGTGAATTATTACATAACATTGGCATGATCCCAAAGGATCAAGTCTCGAAAGACCGATTAGTTTAGTAGTCTTGGAAACACTAGATATATTCATAAGTCTTACATTACCTCATAAGGTAAAAAAACTACAACAACATCTTGTCTCCATATCCCCTCATACTATCCCTGCAGGTCATTCATAAATTACTTCTTCACCTCCTGGGAAAAGATAAAACATTGAAAGTGGTGAGATCAAATGCTAAGTAAGGATAACAATATAGCAGATGGTTTCGTAGAGAATCATAAACACTTAAAGCAATTTATAACTAAAAAAAGCCTTTTAAACTTTAACTTCAGCATAATATGGAAAAGATAAAAAAATGCCATTTACTTATTCACATGGATATTCTACTAGTCGAACAATCACATGCAGTATCAATAACCACTTTCATAATGATGGAATGCATAATGCCAGACTTTCATAACCACATAGCCAAGGCCTCGTGCCAAGACTACAAATAATATTTTTTCAAGGCCTTGTGACAAGACACTAGTTTGTCTCATGAGTCCTACCGATGCATCGAGGATCTATAGTGGGCTCCACCGGAACTTACTAAGTCCAATGCATTCCTCGTATGAATAGGATTAAACATAACATAAACATTCGTATTAAAACCAGCATATGAAATGTCAATACTTTAACCACAAACCATGAATGGTATAAAAATAGAACATCCATATTCAAACATAACTCATTCAATACAATATGGAAGATTTTATTGTATCAGATTAATCTCAATCGAGAATGACGAAGGATATTGACATAAATGAAAATAATCATCAAAACTATTTGAGAGAAATATCCCCCATTTTCTTGAAATCATTTAAAAGTCACACTATTTTTTAAGAATCCATTTAAAAATAGATTTTTTGAATCAAAGTGTCCCATACCACTTTGAAACTTTTAAAAGGTGTTTTAATTTTAAAACTTTAATTACCATATAAATAAATCCTTAAAACCATTTATAAAACATGGACATTAATGAGAAAGATTTAGAAGAATAAGTCTTTAAAACACTTAAAAATGTATTTTAGTTAGAGTTTCTAACCAAAAGAGAGACACTTGAATATAAATAATTGAGGTAATAAAACATTATAATATCATGAGAATAAAGTTATTAATGATAAACTATGTCAAAGTACATTATATACACCATATAAAAGTGATTTGGTGTATAACAACAAAGAAGTCTCAATGGAATGTAAATTGAGATGAAGTCTCTCATAAAGGCCGTATCCATAGGTTAAGGATAAATCAATGAAATAATTATGAGTGAAAAATATAAATACACTTAATATGATTGGATATTCAGTGTAAACCAATCAAAGGACATTCACACATATTCTTGTAAAAACAACACTAATGAATTGGATGCTTAACTCAAAAATTGAGATTGAGTAAAAATTACTCTTATCAAGTACATACCGATGACCTGATAATTTATCAATGGAGTTATTATGTGTATCAAAAGTATATCCACAGAAAGGGGAGTGGAATTTTTGACATAATAAAATGAATAGTGATTCTACACATAATCTTGGAGTAAAAAAATCAATGAAGTATGCGTAAAGCCGAATGAGTGGAAATTGAAATTTGAAATTCAATTATTGATTTGGTAACATAAAAAACATACACCCATGCAAGAAGTATCATAAAATGATGATGTAAATATACATGAATTAAAGTAAATTACACAATGAATACAAAAATGGGCAGTACACACACCACATGTAATAAATAAGTGGTGAACAATGGAATTCTCACGGAATTAAAAGTGAGATAAGAAACCCCTTACTTTGTAATTTTTCCCTGGTTGACGGTAGGATAACCTCCTGTATAATGGTGAAATAATTTTTATTTAATTATAAAAGAATAATTTAGATTAATATGATATCATATATGATCTTTTAACATTGATTTGTTAATAATATCTTAGTATTATCGTTGTTTCGGGTGTTAACTTACTCGTTTTCTTTTATATGTTTTATTACGTAAGCCATGTTTGTCATTGATAGTTTGTATCTTATTCATATCCAGAATTATATAAAGTCCTTAACCATTATTTTTAAATAATAAAATGATAATTATACTTGAATGGATACGATGGAGAATGAATCTCATCGCGTTCGTGGAGACGGAAGTCCGTACGTACGCATGAACAACAATATCATTCTTTTGATGTTAGAATAATATATAATTGGATGGTATATCATATAGAAAGAATAATTATCATGTTATATTTATTATTTACATGAATTACACATCATTATTATACCCATCCAAATAATAATTTATTGAATGACAATTACACCATGACGTGGAGAGGGTAAGCCGTACGTACGCACGTATGTGGACAGGTCATTCAATGGATGGATAGAATACTGAATATGGTTGTACTATACTTATAATAATATTACAGTATATAGTATATAATGTATTCATTAATTTATAATTGGAATAACATAGAAAGAAGAAGTTGAAGAAGAAAAGAATTTGAAAAGGGGTGGTAAAAACATTACCTCTTCTTCGGGTTCTTCCTTTTGATTTGATCAAAAGGGCTCCATAGGTTGGCTTTTTGATCAAACTAAGGCCTCTAGGATGTATTAAGTGAAGTTGAGAGAGTATTTGGGCAGGGTTGGCCGAACCAAAAGGCCTTGAAGGTGTGAAGTAATGAGAATGGGGAATTCCCTTTTATAAGAGGGGTGAGGGGCACCTTTGGAAAAGCTAAAAAAATTATTTTATAATAAATTCATATTCGGTTTTCTAATGTCTCCAAAGTGGATTATTTAAATTTTAGGTTGGGGATAGATCTAAAACCACTCAACCAATATAATTTAGACAGGTTTGGGTCATTATATTAACCTTATCTTTAAGTATTAACTCTTAGTTAATTAGTTTCACTTTTTCAATGTCTCATTGTATTTATATACTATATGGTTAATAAACATATTATATACATCAAAGAGACCACCAAGTGGTCCATTAATGATACACCTATCATTATATAAGTCTCTTGGATGATCCTTATATTTTTAAGAATTTAATATCAATTAATAATATAATATTTGTTTTAAAAACTCTTTTATGTCAATTTTGACACTATTCAATAATTGATTTTTGTAAAAATCATAAAAGAATGATTAATTCTAATAAAATTTAATTAAATAATTCCTAACATGTCATATTAACCTAGAAAATTAGTGTAATTCATAAAAAGTCTCAAATTATATTTATTTTGGTATCTACAATATCAATCATTTTAATTTTTTACTATTATGGTAATTACTGCATCACCATTGTGTCATAAATAAATTAAATTATTTAATGTCTAAAATTTATAAATAAAATACCATTATGTAGGAAATATTTTGATATTTCTAATGAATATTTATAGTCGAAAATCCAAAATATATAACCCTACGTAAAATTTTTGTTTCTAAAAGATATATGCTTGTGTCATTTTTGTATTCATTTTAACTTAATTAAAATAAAGTGTCCCTATCACTTACAAGTGGCACCATGGGATCCCAAAATCGACCCAAATATGCACAAGGTCGGAAAGTTATCAACCAATAAGTTTAGGACACGTTTTTGGGTAATTTTTATTATTATAATATTATTTTTTAACCCGTATTTTCCGGATTTCACCTATAACCATGATAAATAAAATATTTACCGAAGTAATTAAACAAAATGTATAAAAATAAAAGTTACCTATTTACACAATTTGAACATCCTGATTCTAAATCTAGAATCCATTTTTCCAAATTCCAAACACAGAAGTGGAAGAAATTAATTTAAAATTAATTCCCGCTGTCAAAACAAAAAACGTGTTTTTAAGAGATAATAACTATCAAAAGATTGGCACTTGTTTATGTCTGGTTTAATTGTGAAATTATGTCCAATGACAAAAATTGAATTAAATGGTAAAAATATATTCTAAATATAATTTTAAACCACTCAAATTCATAATTTATCAATATTAATTATTTCGATTAAAAAAGTTGTTTTTAATTAAAATTTAGTAATTTTCACTATTCATCAAAATATTAAAGTTATCCGAAAAGTACCAAAATTTCACCCTAGGCTAATATCGATATTCCAAATCCAAAAATGAAGTCCATTTTGAGAGATAGAATTTATAAAATTTCAAAAAGTAGGTATTACTATTCATAACGGCTAGTTTGATTGGTTGTGGTGTGTTAGAATCTCAAAGTTGCGTAAAATGCACACCATTGCATTACTCAAAGGGAAACGTACTGTGGAATCCTGGGGTGTTATAGATATTTTGTTATGTTACATCAAGACTATAAGTTAATTTTCAAAGCCTTTTGTTTTTAATGGAAAGAAGGATAAGATTATGATATCTGAGCACAAAGTAGGGATATCATTAATGATGGATACAAGAGGAAAGGTAGAATTCCAAACATTCTATAAATACAAGAAGATACACCATGGGACTTTACTAAAGGGAATTAATTTTTTCTAAGATTTTGTAGATAAATTCCATTGCGATAATGAATTAAATGGCATGAGGGAAGCTATAACACCGCAAACATATAGTTCTATATTTCCACTAAATCCTTGATTATGTGATTTAAATGAAACATCATAAAGGAATTCACTTTTCATTATTTCATAAGGTAGAAAGATACTACATAAAATGAGATTTTGTAAAATATATCTAAATGAAAAATAATGAGAAAAATTGTAAAATCAATTATATCTCTATGAAAAAAATATAACAAGATTGAAAAATTCTTTATCTTGGTCTTCTTTGAGGATTATTCTGGTGATGATAACTATATAAATAATACAATTCATTTTAAATTTGATAAACACATTGAGAAATGAAATAAGATAATGAGATGAGTTATTTTAATGTAGTGCGTGAGGTTATATATAAAAATTTAAGATTAATTTTGTAACAATCATATATTTTAAATGTTCTAAAAACTCATTTCAAATATAATTGAGGAAAATTAATAATTTTCAATTTAATTTTTACACTTATATATGGAATATGGATTACGTAAAGTTAATTGCACTCTAACCTTATATGGGATGGTTTTTTGGTAGTGGGTAAGGGTAAACATGAAATTCTAAGGGTTTCATAATGGTAACATAGTCACCATTTAAGGGTAGGATAAATATTCAACTATTGCATAAGGGTTAGCCAAAAAACCATCATCTCTTGAAAGTGTAACCGTATTCCTATGTTATAGAATGATTGATCCACAAAAAGGTAACCAAGTACCCCAAAACAAAAGTTATAAGCTATTGTGTACAGATAAAACCATGTTACTTTTACGCAAGAATCTTTTGGGAAAAATAATTTAAAACACTATTTATAATTTTCTACTTCTAAGATCAAATATGGAATACATTTTTAAGATTATAAAATCCTAAAATATTGGGAATTAATTATTTTTTCTGGTTTAATATTTTAACTCATGTATTAATAGATATTAAATGGTTTTCATTCAAGAATAACTTTGAGATAAAATTGATTAGTGATTCTAATTATGGGATTTAAATGTTGTGAACCAAAAACCCATATTCTTTTTAAATAAATACATGAACCTAAATACCTTTTATTTTTCATATCATCTTTAGTTTTGTAAGTATATAAACCCTTTAACCAAACTATAACATGTCTTATCCAAACAATTCAGAGTTCTTCTTCTAGTTTTATGGTGTGGAAGAACCCTCTCTCCTCTTTTCATGAGTGAATTTTTTTCAAGGGATAAATTCCAAGTTAGAATCAATATATTATATTCTCCTCATTTCATGTAAAACTATGTATTAATCCTTCCTAATCTTTTAGTAAAAATTGATAAATGATTCCTAAACGATAATAATACAAAATTGTAAAATAATTATAATGATTAATTATATCGAGTTTATGTAGGATTTTTTTTTGAAAATAGAAAATTATTATCACATATTGAACTATAATTTCATATAAGGATGAATTGGATAGATAATACTATGGATTAAATTGATAATTTAGATATGATCTATGATAGATAAATTGTTATCGTATATGATGTTTCTATTTCTTTTGGAATAAAATAATTACAATCGATTATAAGAATCATTGGAGTGTATTTTTAGCCAACTAATTCAAGAATGTGTTTTATGATTTTATCCTTGGATGATTATTACTTCATCAATAATATTAAGGTAATAAGTTCGATGAAATTTAGGGCATGTCTATACACTTATTTCATAGGAATGATTCTTATGATTTCATTACTTGTTTGACCATGATTGATAGTGATCACATGTGGATGTATATGTGTGTAGCATGTGAGACTAGTTTATGATTCTGTATTCCATGAGTACGTTTATGTATCTCAATATTGTGATATATTTTTATCACAGTTTCACACATATTTCTAATGATCTCTCATGATATCATCCCTTGTGTTTCTTTTATATGTTTTCCCCATTATAAATATTATTATGAATTTGATTTTTTTTAGTATTCCGATTTGGTGGACCATACGAATATGATTATCCCTTAAAGGGGGAGTTCACACAACATGAAACAATGGTGACATTGAATTGATGGACATTGAGTGACATTTGCACTCAATGACTTGTGGATTACAAGTGACATGTTGTCTCGATGCCTTGTAGATAATGAGTGAATTATTGACTCGATTCCTTATGTATGTAGAGTGGAATATTGAATCAATGAATTATGTATGTTGAGTGAAATAATGTAATCCTAATGGTTAGATATTGATTTCTCCCAACATCCATTATGACTATACCTCTAGAATGAATCCAAAGTAGGCAAGGTTGTGGATCATGGTGGCTTGGTTAGCATAGAGATTTTTGATGTATGATTTTTTATGATTTCTTATTAAATTATTATTATCATGTAATATATCTATTATAATTATTCACACATGTTAAAGATGGATTGGGGGTGTCCTACTGGGTTTTATTGATCAAACCCTCCATGGGAATCTTGATGTAGATGGAGAATTCATGTATAAGGATCCATTAAAGGGAGAGAGGCATGTTCTATATGGTTGAGATGCGGATCATAGAGCTAGTAGCGGTGTCATGATGTACTCCAGAGGATTCTACAATGTTGTTTATTTGTCTAATTTCACTTATTTCTATGGTTTGACATTCCACACAAAGAGCTGAGTTTATTTATTTTAATGACATGTCTGCCATTTCATAATACATTATGAATCTTTATCTCTCACATTGATAACTCAGATTTTTTTATATCTGGTGTATATCTATGATACATAGGGTATAGTCTTCATATTAATGTAGTTTTGACCCTTGCTGTCTGTTTGCATACTCTTGTGTATGGGGAGGAATGCATGATGTCTTGTGGCTCTCTAACTTGAGCCTAGTGGTTTTGGTCTATGTATTAAAAAATGGTATCAGAACATAATTTTCTTCTTTTATTTTGGATAAGATAGAACATGGTAGAAATGAAATAGGATATATGGGACTTGGGTAGGATATTTTATATGTGTTTGGATATCTCATGTGTAAAGAACAGTCAAGTAACCATTAACATGATTATTGTTATAGTTTTATGGGATTTGGGTGTATTCATGCATAATTATTAAGAATATAGGATCACATTCCATATGTATAACTTTTTTGTATAGCATAGTAGTTCCTTTATTTTATGCCTAAATTTGTGATATCTTTTCAGGATAGACCCATTTTCCTTGATTGAGGGACATATTTGTATTCTCCTGTGAAGTTATTTATCTGTTTCAAAATAAATCATTGGACTTGAGACTATTATTAGGTTTTGTATATGTATATATATGATTTTGGCTAACATGAAGGTATGGTGAACATTGGGTATTTCAAGGAGTGATATAACATAGGTTATGGGAAGCCACCCAGTATATCCTTTATGTGATCCCATAGACTATTTAAGATCTATATTAATGGATTTGGTTGTTTAAATGTTTGTCTAGAATTTCAGAAAAATGTCATCATAGAAATGCTAAAATTACCCCAATAAGGATTACATGCCCATTTTGCCACAAGATGTGTTGGTTGATTCACATGAGAATGCTCCCACATAAGATCATATCATTAAATAATTTGAGCCACTCCATCCCAAAGTATTTAGGATTCTACATACTAATGGTAAAAGAGTACAGAGGCCCACTGTTAAGTAGGCACATGACTTCTAGTGCCAGAATACTCCATCATTTTAGGGGATAGTAGAATAATAGGATTTTGAGGACTAGTTTGACTTCATTGAGGGAATATTCTACTAGGTCAAGATGTTGGAGGACTAAATGGTCAAGCTAGTAGTGTCCATGATTTAGATACATACTAGGTGATAGTGGAGTGTCATGGGAAAGGATGAAATACATGAGGGTCTGATCTTAGATTCCTTCAAGAACCAATTTTTGGAGTAATTTTTTCTTGATATGATGATGTTTTACCATTCATAAAAATTCATACAACATCAGTAGTGATTCATGAATGTATCAACATACACTACTCATTTTAGTGAGATTCTTCATCCCCCCCCCCCCTCATAGAAAAAATGATTAATAGAACTCTAGGAAGTTAAAGATCATTATTTTTTATAATATCAGATTAATGTTTAGGAGCTTCAACCAAATAACATACGTAGAGGTTCTACACAAGTCCATGACTATTGATAAGGACTTGGAGGAGGACCAAGTAGTTGATTTTATTCTACCCTTAAGTACTCAGGTGGGTTGACCTCCTACTATTATGATGAGTATCACTTCAAGTAACAATATTTGGGAAACCAGAGACATGTAGTAGATTAGTTGAAAGAAGGTTTAATAGAGTATGGATTCTTCAATTACCTCAAATAGAGTTCCATAGTGCCTCAACTATTGGTGATTTTGAGATTTTGGAATTTCTACGTTGAACCTCATAATAAGTGTTAGTAGTGAGAAAATATGGGTAATATCTAGTAGTTATTATCTATTTCTTTAAGGATTAGGTTTCATACGGGTGTAGGATTGGTCGGATCTATGACCCAGGGATCCATTTGGGGTCCTCCGAAGTAGGATTAAGTTAATATGACTCAAATGAGTCATATACCATAGAGAGAGGGTCACAAAACTAAGACATGGTGAGTATATGTAGTGGATTAGACTATGATGGATAGTGGTGAGGGATAATCTACTGTTAAATATATGATATTGATCACTTATATATTGCCTACTTATTTGTTTAGTAATGGTGCTTCTTATTCCATTATATATACACATCGTAAAGGTCATGGATATTTGTGGAACATAATTAATGTGTTCCATATTTAGTGAATATCATAGTGATGCTCATAGTTTCCTATAGTTATTATCGGTTTTGGATATTTGTGGAACTTCATGATTTTAAAGATGCCAAGCTTCAATATGATTCTTGGAATGGATTGGATGACTAGCTTCTAAGACCACATTGATTTCTATTATATATGGGTATCATTTACATCACCCAGGGGGAGATATTTTCTTAATGACCAATGTGTGGGAGTTAGGAGTAATTACAGTGGGTCCACACTTGAATCATATTGGGATGATTATGACATAGATTGTAGGATTTTCTATTTATGAAGGATTAGTAATATCCCACATGTCTTTTCCTCTAATTATAGATATCTATTAGGGAATATTTCAAGATGAATTTCTAGTTCATCCTCTAGAAAGGGGAGTTGAGTAATAAATATAACTCATCCCAAGTGTGCAACCCATTTCAATAACCCTCTATCATATGGTGCAGTCCATGTTAAAGGTTAACAAGGTATAACTCAAGGGCGTGGAACATAAGGCCATTATCAATTTGATTACATCACCATGGTGTTAACCTACTCTGTTCTACTAGAAGTAGGGTATTCATTAACTCTGTGTTAATAAAAAAATGATTAATTAGGTGACCATGAAGAATAGGTACTTTTTTTTGAAGGATTGATCATCACTTTGATCATTTGCGGGGATCTCAGTTGTTCTCCAAGATTTTTATTAGATTGGGCTATCACCAGTTGTGTGTTAGAAAGGATGACATCTCAAAGATAGATTTTATGAAAACATATAGGTTATTAGAGTACTTAGTGATGTCGTTTGGATTGATTAATATGATATAATTATTCATTGATATCATGAATGATATCTTATACCCTTACCTTGACCCATTCACTATAGTTTTCATTGATGATATACTAATTTTCCCACTAACTCTAGAGTAGTGTGGAAAAAATCTCGAGATAGTCCTGAATACACTCTGAGTGCATTGACTTTATGCCAAGATGTCAAAGTGTAACTTTTTGATTTATGGGGTGCCATTATTGGGGTATATAGTTTTTGATACTGGTATACCATTGGGCCCTGAGAAATAGAGGAAATGACTTACTAGACACGTCCCCATAGTGTGTTTTATATCGGGATATTTCTTCGATTAGTGAGGTACTATTTTATTTTTATCCAATACATATCCAATTTATCTGCACTCATGACTATGTTGATGAAATATGTGGTGGAGTTTTAGGGGTCGGACTAGCAAGATGAGTATTTACTTGAGATGAATAGGAGGTTGATTATAGCTCTAGTGTTTATTATTTAGGATTCCATGATTAGATATGTTGGTATGATATGAATCATCACATGTTGGATTGGTGTAAGTATTGATGTAGAGGTATAGGGTAGTATCTTAGGGGTCACATCATCTATTCCCCATGAGAGAAACTTAATGAACTATGGATTTAATATAGAATTTTTGTTCTATTCTTCAATGTGTTAAAGAAACTATCTCTTTAGAGGGTGATTTTTTTCCTACCTAGACCATAAGAAACTCTTTTATATATTTTCATAGAGGGGAATCAATTTGCGGTAGAGGAATTGGGTATTTTACTTATAGACATTCAAAATTGGGATGGCTATGAAGAAGTTAAAGGTAACATAATTGCATATACTCTCAGTTGTAAGAAACAAGTATCTCATGCGCATAGTGAATGGACTTCATACAAATAATTTTTCCTAATGGGATTAATGGATAATTGATGTTTGGATATTTTTAAAGACTAGGGATCAATGAAATGTTCCACACAAGTAGTCACATATTCTTTAGTAGATCGAGTCAAGGTTGGTCAAGGAACTAACCCTGAGTTTTTTATGATGTGGGAAAATCATCTTAATGATGAACCAACACCTGGTTGGTCTTTGGATGGTGATTATGTGATCCTATAACATTAAATAGTGATATTACCTACTTTCACATTGGAATATTTGATTATAAAATTAAATAACTCAAATTTTTTTGACCCTCCTACAGTGAAAATGATTTACCAAGACTTTAGTTAGTAGTTCTAGTTGATAGGGATGAAGAGGTGCATTGATGGATTCATTTTATGATTACTTACCTAGAACAGAATTTAGGTTGAGTACTAGCATACTTGTGGATTTCTCTATAATAGACCAACCACTAGTAGAAAAATGGTCTTTAACATTGGTTTTTTTAATTTTGATGACAGTTTTTAACCAATGTTGAATTCGCCGATGTAAAAAAATATGATTTTTTACATCATTATTTGTAAACTGATGCCAAAAATGAATTACATTTAATTTTTAGCATTAGTTTTGTAAAACATTCCAAAAAAACTCATCTGTGTCATTTTTTTCTTCGGTTTCATTAAAAACCAATGCCAAAAGGTTAATAAAATAGTTTCTGCATCGGTTTTTAAACCAAAATGATATTATAAATGAAACAAGATATTTTTGGAGTCGATTTTTTACGAAAACCAATTCAAAAAAGTAGTTTCATTTTTTCTATGTTTTAGAGAATTTTCAAATCTTTGATTTGACTAGTCATGGAGCTAAAATGAAGTTATGGATCAAAATTTATGGTCGTCGTAAGATGAACATGTCAAAGTATAGATTGATACAACTCATTTAAAAAAACATAATAAACCTGAATTAAAATAATATACATCAAATGAAATAAAATAAACATAATATTTCAAACATATGTCAATGGTTTTGGGAGAATCCATCAAAATAATGCATTTTTTATCATCATATCTCTTATATTTAGGGTAGAACTCATGCGACAATGGAAATGGTGATCGATGATTAAATTTATAGCATGGTTGGTAAATATCATCTGAACGATTTCTATTTTTAGTCAATCATAATAATAAATAAACTTTATAATAAAGCTAATAGAGTTGTTCACAAATGAAAGAAAATATTTGTAAAGAAAATAAACGATTAGAATAGATACCGTGTTTAAATTAATGATTGAAACCACGTTGAAAACTTTTTTGAATCGAAGAGGTTGAAAATGATGAACGAAGAAGAAAATTGATTTAAATATAGTAAAAAAAATATTTTTAATAGAATTTTTTTTAAAATATAGGCAGGATTTTAAAAGGTTAAATGTGATTTGCGAAAATTTTTGAAATACTAATCTTGTGTATTGTAGATTACTCTTTGATGTCAATTTTGATTAAAACTAACGCAAAAGAAAATTTACCTTGATCTTTTGGTGTCATTTTTCACAAAAATGATTCCAAAAATGCCAATTCATATCATTTGTTGCAATGGTTTTTAAATAAGTTGATGATAAAATGTTTAAAAAAATTATTTTTGGTAGTGGTTTTTTTTTAAAACCGAAGACAACAAGTAAAACGAAAAAATATATGCATCCGTTTTTAAATAAATCGATGCTAAATAGTTAAAAAATAGTTTTCACGTCTGTTTTTAAAACAATTGATGCCGAAAACTAAAAAAATAGTTTTGGCATCAGTTTCTAGAAAAATCGACTCAAAAAATAAAAAATAAAAAAATTAATTTACAATATTTTAGATAATTTCATAAACTTTAATTTGACAGGTTGTTGAGAAAAAATCTAGTTACAGATCAAACGTTAAATCCTTTGAAAGTTCGAATTCATTAAGAATTATCTTAGAGAAGATCAACTTTTGGCATTTATAACATTTAATCCATATCTCCATTTTTTCTTCATGACCTATAAAATCAAAGATTAGGAAATAATCTAAAACATAGTAAAAAGGTATAATTATTTGCATTCTTTTTAAAAATACCAATTCCCAATTTTTTTTTTCATTTTGGCATTAGTTTTTAAAAAACACGACACCAAAATGTCTCCAAAATCATATTTTATGTTGTTTTATTAGAATCATAGGTCAAATTTGCGACATTAAAACCCATTTTTCTACTAAGGAAACTAGTTCGACCAGACCAGTCACCCAAGTCACCCCATTACGGGGTGGGGTAAAAAAAGATAAAAAAGACTACTATAATATATAATAAAAACAATACAGGTAACCAGAATACAAATTAAACACAATAGGAGATACAACTCTACCAAACATGTTAAACTTGAAAGAAAGAAATGTCAAGATAATAGGTCTCCAGGTGACCAAACATCACCTCCAAAATATCCCAAAAAAACAACAACATAAAGAGAAGCTATCATGCTACTGAATGCACTTCCATTTTTCATAATCATGTAAAACAGGGTCTATATCTACCCACGGGAAAAATTAGGGTGTGAGAAAAAGAGCCCAGCAGTATACCAACAAATTTATATACAAGTTATAATAATAATAATTCACAAGTCCAATCATTAAAAAAATATTTTTACATGACATTTTAAAAATAAATATATTTAAAACACTTTTACAAATAATCCTTGATTTTTCAAAAATTGAATTCTATATTTACCAAATCCATAAACAAAGCATTTAAAGATACCAAATATAAATATACATGATATCCAACACCCATGAAATAAACTATCATGTAATAACAAATAGAAACAATAATGCACCTACCAGCTAGGCTCTATCCTATGAGACAATACTTACTAGACACTCACAAGCCTAATAAGAAATAAGGTTGGATCCAACTAACTTTGAGGTTATCCATAGACCATCGACATAAAAATGTTACCTCCTAGTGTTCTCACATACACTAAGGATACCTTTGTCTCTATCTCGATGTACCCAAGTTTCCCTGAATAAAATGTTTTTCAATTGATTTTTTAAAATCCAAGATCAAAATTTATAAAAAAATAAAATCCAAGACAATCTTCTTCAGGGTTATAAAATATATTTTCCATTTAAAATCACGGAAATATTTTTTTCAAATAAAAAACCTTTTTCAAACATGAAACCATGCCCTTTTCATTTTTAATACTTGTAATTCCATTTCTAATATAAATAAATCAATATAAAAGAATAGAAATTCAATAAATTATACAAATTAATAGATATACCTACCTAAAGAGCCTAGAGATCCTAACAACCATTTAAAATAATGATTGGAACCAAGATATTTTCCTCCAGTTGACAATAAATGATAAGATACTAATAAAGGATTAATATAAAAAACCATATGATTACCAATCCCTAAGAAAAATAGTTACACAACTATAAATGAGAGAGAAATTGAGAGGAAGGCTTACCTGAAGAGATGAAGCACCTATCCTTATTGATTAATCACTGAATAGATTAATCTGAACGGAAGGAAGACACCCAAAAATCGTTACGGTGAGATTTCTAGCTAAGAGGAGAAGGATAAAAAAACCAATGAGACCTCAAACACATACACGACACCCTAAAAACTATATCTCGGGAATTACACATTGGTAAATATTTTACACATCATGAATCCCTTTTATTTTTTTCCACACTAAAGAACAGATCACCTCATAATAAAAACATGATTTTTTACATTACATAACTTGTAAACCTTACTCTACATGTAAAAAATTCATGTTATGTATTCAGTTCAAAGGATGTGTCTAGCGGATAGTATTGTAACATCACATTACATTTTTAGGTATTTTTTATGTTTTTAAGTACCTTTGTTTTAGAGTAAAGGCATGGGAAGCATTTGGGAGAATTTTCGGGAAAAGTTAAAGCCCAGTATGCTATGCACAGTTTGCCCACGGTTTGACAAACCGTGCGACAAAACTGTGCCAGCCTTGAAACCTAGACAGAAGCTTTCACATGGGTGACACATGGGTTTTCTAACATTGTGGCCAAGCCATACGAGAAGGGTGGCTGAGGCAGTAGCTCACGCACGGTTAGCGCAGGGTTTGTCAAACCGTGCGGCCAAACTGTGTTGTCACATAATGGAGATCCTTAAATTGTGGATCTTGCTTGGTTATTCCTCTAAGTGCATCGGTTTTCCTCCTAAGTGGCCCTAACATGGGATTTTTCTTCTCCTAAGGTTAGAGAGGGTTCTCCCATCGTTCCAGAGGCAATCCAAAGGCTCCTATTGGTGAATGTAAGCCATATTCTTGGGTTATGTGATCTTTCTTCATTGTTCTTGATTGGTTTCTTAGATCTACTTCTCCTCTTCTCTCGGTTTCTTAGATCTACACCTATTATAGTTAGATCTTAGTGTGTGGTACAATATTTGATGAGATTTGGTCTTGATCTTTCTATGAGAAGAGATCTAAGGTGGGTTCTTGAAGAAGCAATCCGGTTTTCTTGAGTGTTCTCGACCGTTGTGGGTTTGGTCAAAACCTTCAAGGTAGGTGGTTCTGTTCCAACATGCAAAATTTATTATCTTTGTATTTTCTTGATTTATTTCAATCATTGATTAAAATTCAATTTCTTGAGTTTCTTTCAATTAAATTGATAAAAACTCAATTCCATTGAATTGATATATTTGAAACGGTTTTGGCATGAAAATTTGGAAAACCCCAATTCAATTGAATTGGGTGTGGTTATGGAAAATTGGTCGACTTAAGTTGTTTAATTTAAATTGTGGATTTGATTGAAATGTTTTCAATTAAATTGTTAAAATTAATTGTGAAAATGAAATGTGTAATGATGGAATTGGGTTTTAATGGATTTCAAACTTATGAAAATGGCTTAAAATGATTTGTTTGAAACCCATTGGTTTTACCTTGTGAAAGAGGCATGTTTTGAATAAAACCTGTTTTGGTTTTAAATAAAATGAAATTGGAACATTTGAAATGGAAGAATGAGATTGAGCATATTTTAAGGATTCTTAAAATAGTTCTCCCATCATGTAAGAGCGCATGCAATCCTTAGGTAGTTAGTGAGTTATTTGGATACACTCTATGATAAGACAACGTTCTATAACATACATGCAGCGGGTCACATCCCCAACAGGTTGGTGACAAGTTTCTTTTGTCCATTGTCATAGGGACGTGCGTATAAACATTTTTATGAGTTCACATAGAGAGTGTGGAATCCTATAACTGGTTAATACTATCGTATGTTTTGGAAGATGACCATGTTACTCGCTTGTTTTTTTATATTTGAGATATAAATGGATTCCAATGATTTTGAATTACTTACATGACTGAAAAATTTATATAAATTGTTTTATATAAATGTTTTACTTAAGCCATTGTTTTAGAAATATTCCATCATTGTAAAGCCTTGCTTGATGAATTTTCCATCATTTGGAAATGTATTACATGATTTGTTAAAATACGCTTTTGAATTTCCAAACCTATTTATTTGAAAATTGAAAATTTTTACTTGGATAATTGATATTTGGCATCTATTATGGAATCTTTGTTGATATCCTACTAGGATTAGGCTCACACCCAACTTTTTCCTTTGGGTGTTTTTAGACTTTCTTCTTCCAGGATCAAATAAAGGGAAGGGACCTCTTGGAGGTGGATCCAGCTGTTGATCTTTGGTCTTGGTGATTTGTGTCCTTAGGGACCTTCAGGCTATTTTTCCCTTATTTAGTACTTGGGTTGTTGTACTTTGGCATTTTATGCCTTTTTGTATTCTGTTACATCACTCCCAGTAGAGTTTCTTTTCTTATGCATACTGTTTGATTTACTCTTGCTTCTGCATTCTTGTGGAAAAATCATTCCCACTTGTATGTTGTACGATGCCAGGTGCTAGTCGCCGACCAGTGGGGATCTGGAATGCCCTTTGGGCTATGTTGGGTCCAGCTCGGTTATCGGGTTACCAAGGTACCCAAGCTGTTTCCTGACAAAGTGGTATCAAAGGGAGGTTGAAACATCTTTCCTTGATGATAGTATGCATTTAAGTATTCTTGTCGGGACTTAGGAGGTAGTTGTGATTGAGTGCATTGCTATCTCTCACCACAATGAACCTTAAGTCACCAGGGGTGGTTAGGGAAAGGCAAGTTGTGGATTAGTTTTAGTCTTTTCCCATATTTTGATTTGGATATAGTGGAATCCAAATCTTGTTATCCCTTATTTTAAGATTAGTTTTCCCTGTTACTCAGGTTGAGTGTTAATCTAATGTCTTCTTTATTGTCTGCTAATGTTATGTACCATCATGCCTCCGAGAAGACGAGGAAATAAAATCCAAAAAGAGGCAGCTGGTGAATCTCAATAAGAAAGTCCTATTGTTGATCCAAGTCTGGTAGAGGTGATTGTTCGCATTGTCCAAGCTCAGGGATAGGCACCACCTCCAGTTCATATTCAGGATCCATCCATAGATCCTCATAGTGATATTCTCTGAAGGCGTTATCAAGAGTTCCTATGGTATAATCCACCAGTCTTCAAAGGCTCCACTGATCCCCCACATGATGAGGAATGGTTGAGTAAGATCGAACGTCTGTTTGGGTTTTTGGAGACACCTATTGCGATCAAGGTGAAGTGTGCCACCTTCGTGCTGGAGGGACCAAGTAGGAGATGGTGGGACACGATGGTGACAGCTGGGAAACATGAGGGTTTGGAGTGGAAAGAAATTAGGGTTATTTTCACTGATCAGTTCTATCTAGAATCTATGGGGTTGTCCATGGCAGTGGAGTTTTTAAAACTTGAGCAGGACAACAAAACCGTGACTGGGTACTCAAATTGATTTGCTGAGTTGGTGCAGTTTCCTCCTGAAATTGTATCTAATGAGAGGATGAAAGATCAACGATTTGAGTTGGGGCTTCAATCAGATATCCGTTCTCGGGTTTTCTTACTGAATCTACCCACTTGTGCCGATGTGCTGGATAGGGCGATGATGGTTGAGATGGATTTGGCAGGAAATTCATTGTTATAGGAAGTTCCTTTTTTTCTAGTGGCAGTGTTGGTTCCTTTAAAGTAAAACAGAATCACGATGTTTCTCATGGTGGTTCTCAACAACAGAGTCACTCCAAACCACCTATAGCACCAGGAGGGGCTTCCTTGACTTGCTATTAGTGTGGAAATCTAGGACATTATAAGAGGGTTTGCATTGAGGCACCCAAGAACTGTAGCTCCTACGGATGTTTAGGCCACCTACAAAGATTCTTCCATCACTTCTCTACTCTGCGTAGTGGAATAGGATCTTCAGCACCTCCAAATAATGCTGGTCAGTCAAATGATTCACATGAAAAAGGGTTCCATCCACAGGAATCCGGAACGAAGCTTCTTCACCTAGTGTAAGAGTCTCCAGAGGTAGCTGATACAGGTCCTATAACTGGGAGAGGTACCATTACTATAGCTTTGTCTTTAGTGACAACCCTTTTTTATACTGGTGAATCTCAATCTTTTATTTGAACCCATCTTCTTAGTCTGCTTAATCTTCCTATGGTGATTTTATCTTGTGCAATGGATATTACTACACCCCTTGGTGTAATGAGGGAGAAGGGTCTCTGTAGTCCTGATTGTGTCTTCTCTCTATCAGATGTTAATCATTCTTGTACTTTCTTGGTTATTGACATGAAATATTTTTACGTCATTTTTGGGATGGGTTGGCTCATTTCCAATAAAGCCCGGATTGATTGTTATCTTCGACGGTTCTACCTTACTACACCCAGTGGTGTGTATCTCATTTTTCAAGGAGAATGGGACTCAAGGTTAATCAGAGCCGGACCATTCTTCCCAGAGTTGGGGAAATTTATATCAATGTTTTTTTATCTTGAGATTGATTCATTGTGTGGTGATCTCCCTCCAATCATCGCAGAGTTTCCCGATGTGTTTCCTTCAGACTTCTCTGGTTTTCCACCAGTAAGAGAGGTTGATTTTACTATTGACATAATGCCTGGTACTCAACCGATTTCTATTCCCTCTTACTGAATGGCTCTAGCTGAACTAAAAGAAATGAAGTCTCCGTTAGACTATCTTCTTGAGAAAGGTTTTATACACCTGAGTGTGTCACCTTGGGCAGCACCAATTCTCTTCACCAAGAAGGATGATGGTTCTCTTCGCTTATGTGTTGATTATCGAAAGCTTAATCGAGTTGCGATAAAGAAAAAATATATGTTACCATGAATTGATGATTTGTTTTATCAATTAAAATGGGAAAGGTGGTTTTCAAAAATTGATCTTCGATCTGGTTACCATCAGTTGAGGATAAAAGAATATGACATTCCTAATACTGGTTTTCTAAGTAGGTATGTCCATTATGAGTATCGTGTTATGCCCTTAGAACTAACAAATGATCCTACAGTTTTCATGGCGTTGATGAACAAGGTTTTCCGTGAGTATCTTGATACATTTGCGGTTGTCTTTGTGGATTAGATTCTTGCCTAATCTATGTATGAGGAGGATCATGTGCATCATCTGAGAACAGTTTTGAGTCTTCTATGGAATCACCAACTTTATGCCAAGATTTCAAAGTGCGATTTCTGGATTTGGGAAGTAAAATTATTAGGACCTATCATGTCAGAACAAGGAATATCAGTTGATCCTGAAAAGGAGAAGGATTTTATGACTTGGGAGCAACCAAGAAATGTTTTCATGATTCAGAGCTTCTTGGGCTTAGTGGGATATTATCTCTGGTTTATTAAAGACTTCTCAAAGTTAGCTTCTCCAATGACTTCTCTGACTTGAAAGGGACTGAAGTTTTCCTGGAATGAAAAATTTCAGAGTTCTTTTGTTGAGATAATGAATCTTTTGACTACTGAGCTGGTGTTAACTCTTCCTGAGGCTGTGATAGGTTATGTGGTCTTCTGTGATGCATCGGGTTCAGGTTGTGGATGTGGCATCATGTAGTATAATCATGTTGTTGCATATGGATCTTGTCAGCTTAATCCTCATGAGAAGAACTACCCTCCACATGACCTTGAACTTGTAGCTGTAATTCATTCACTTAATTGTTGGAGACATTACCTTCATAGAGAAATGTTTCTGTGTATTCAGACCACAAGAGCTTAATTTATATCTTCTCTAAAAAAAGATTTGAATATTCATCAAAGGCATTGGGTGGAGTACCTGAAATCTTTCAACCTTGACATTGCCTATACCCCAGGGAAAGGGATTGTCATTGTGGATGCGTTAAGCAAGAAACTTCCAACTCAGACTGTGAAAGAATCTTCAGAAGAGTGGAGATTTATTGCTCTTTTTACTCAGTTGCGTATTGGAATTCAGTAGAAGGGGAATGAAGTTTCTTTAGCCAGTGTTCAGTTGACTTCTGCTCTCCTTGAATTGATTCTTCATGAATAGAAACTAGATGATGAATTCTATAGCATTAGGTACTCTCTTTATGGTGAGGAGACTGACACCCACTATTCATTCTCCAAAGAGGGTTTTTTGTGTTATCGAAACCGTTATGTTGTGTCGTTATCGGCAAGGAAGGATGTGATGGAGGTTTTCCATAACTCTCTATGGGATGTGCACCCAGGAACCACAAAAATGTTCTATGACATGTGACGGTAGTTCTGGTGTCCAGGTATGAGATGAGACATTGCTGAGTTTGTATCTCATTACTATACATGCCAGCAGGTGAAAGCCAACCACCATAAACCTTTGGGTTTGTTTCAACCACTTCCAATACCTACATGGAAGTGCGATGAAATCTTGATGGACTTTGTGGGTGGGTTACCTCAAACCCAGAGGAAGAAGAACACGATATGGGTTGTGATTGACAGGCTGACCAAGTCGGCTCACTATATACCTATTTGAGATACAAACTTAGTTGAGGAGTTGGGAAATATCACTGTGAAATAATTTGTTCGTTTGAACAGAGTTCCGTCTGCTATAGTCTCTGATAGGGATCCTCGGATTACTTTTGGATTTTGGAGAGGCCTTCATGGGGCACTGAGATCTCATGTTTGTTTGACTACGGCCTACTATCCAAAGTCAGATGGCCAGACAGAAAGAGAAATTCAGATCCTTGAGGATATGCTCCGCGTTTGTGTTCTTGACTTTGGTGGGTCTTGGGATGATCATCTGGGGCCAGTTGAGTTCTCTTATAATAATAGTTATCAATATACGATAAAAATGGCTCCTTTTGAGGCATTGTAGGGTCATCCTTATAAATCTACTTTATGTTGGTCGGAGATTGGTGAAAGTTCCTTGGTAGGACCGAGTTTGGTCCAAGGGACGATAGTTAAGATCTAGTTGATTCGTTAAAGAATGTTGAAACTCAGAGTCGGTACAAGTCTTATGATGATCATCACCATAAACCTTTAGAGTTCTCAGTTGGTTACCAGGTGTTCTTGAAAGTTTCACCCCGATTGGGTCATTGACGTCTTGGGGGGAAGGTAAGCTTGCTCCTCATTTTGTGGGACCTTTTTAGGTTATTAGTCTTGTGGGGAAAGTTGCTTACTATTTAGATCTACCACCACAACTGACGTCGATACATAATGTGTTCCATGTATCGTGGCTATGAAATTATCTCTCTGATACATCCCATGTTGTGAGGTGGAGTGATCATGAGATTGAACCATATTTATCTATTACTGAATGACCAGCCAGGGTTGTTGATTCTGAGACCAAGGTACTTCATGGGAGAATGATACCTCTGGTCTGTCTACTTTGGCAACACGGTTGTGATCTTCATGAGACATGGAAAAGGGAGGCACTAATGAGGGAGCAGTGGCCTCATCTTTTTGACGTGGAGGTTTATTCTTAGGCTTTCTAGGAGAAAGAAATATCTTATGGTAGGGAGGTTGTAACATCACATTAAATATTCAGGTATTTTTTATTTTTCTAAGTACCGTCATTTTGGTGTAAAGGCTTGGGAAGCATTTGGTAGAATTTTCAGGAAAGGTTAAAGCCCTGTGTGTTGTGCACGGTTTGCGTATGGTTTGACAAACCATGCGACCAAACTATGCCAGCCTTGAAACCTTGACAGAAGCATCCGCACGAGTGGTGCACTGTTTGTCTAACCATGCATCCAAGCCGTGAAAGAATGGTGGACGAGGCAGTAACTCACGCATGGGTAGCGCACGGTTTGTCAAACCGTGCTGCCAAACCATGCGGTCACTTAAAGGAGATCCTTAAATTGTGGATCCCGCTCGGTTTTTCCTCTATGTTCCTCGTTTTTCCTCCTAAGTGGCCCTAACTCGGGATTTGTCTTCTCCTAAGGTCAATGGGATTCTCCCATAGTTCCATAGGCGATCCAAAGAATCCTCTTGTTGAATCGAAGCCAGATTATTGAGGTATGTGATCGTTCTTCATTGTTCTTGATTGGTTTCTTAGATCTACTTATATCTACTTCTCCTCTTCTCTCGGTTTCTTAAATCTATGACCGTTATAGGTAGATATAAGTGTGTGGTACCACGTTTGATGAGATTTGGTCTTGATATTTCTATTAGAAGAGATATAAGGTGGGTTCTTGAAGAATAAATCCGGTTTTCTTGAGCATTCTCGGCCCTTGTGGTCTTGGTCAAAACCTTCAAGGTAGGTGGTTCCATCCCGACTTTCCAAATTTATTATCTTTGTATGTGCTTGATTTATTTCAATCATTGATTTAAATTTAATTCCTCGAGTTGATTTTAATTAAATTGATAAAAACTCAATTCCATTGAATTGAGATATTTGAAATGGTTTTGGCATGAAAATTTAGAAAACCCCAATTCCATTGAATTGGGTGTGGTTATGGAAAATTGGTCGATTTAAGTTGTTTAATTTAAATTGTGGATTTTATGGAAATGTTTTCAATTATATTATTAAATTTAATTGTGAAAATGAAATGTGTAATGATGGAATAGTTTGTGAATGGATTTCAAACTTAAGAAAATGGCTTAAAATGATTTGTTAGAAACCCATTGGTTTTACCTTGTGAATGAGGCATGTTTTGAATAAAGCCTGTTTTGGTTTTAAATGGAATGAAATTGGAACTTTTGAAATGGAAGAATGATATTGATCATATTTTAAGCATTCTTAAAATAGTTCGCCCATCATGTAAGAGTGCATGCAAGCCTTAGGTAGTTAGTGAGTTATTTCGATACACTCTATGCTACAACAATGTTCTATAACATACATGCAGTGGGTCACATCCTCGACGGGTTGGTGACGAGTCTCCTTTGGCTAGTGTCATAGGGACGTGTGTATACACATTTTTTTGAGTTCACATAGAGAGTGAGGAATCCTATAACTGGTTAATACTATCATACCTTTTGGCAGATGACCATGTTTCTCACTTGTTTTATTATATTTGAGATATAAATGGATGACAATGCTTTTGAATTTATTACATGCCTACAAAATTTATATAAACTTCTTTATATAAATGTTTTACTTAAGCAATTGTTTTAGAAATATTCCATCATTGTAAATCCTTTCTTGATGAACTTTCCATCACCTGAAAATGTATAGCATGATTTGATAAAATATGCTTTTAAATTGCTAAACCTATTTATTTGAAAATTGAATGTTTTAACTTGGATAATTTATATTTGGAATCTATTATTGAATCTTTGGTAATATCCTACTAGTCTTAGGCTCACACCCTACTTTTTCCTTCAGGTGTTTGTATACTTTCTTCTTCCAGGATCAAGTAAAGGGAAGGGACCTCTTGGAGGTGGATCTAGCTATTGATCTTTAGTCTTGGTGAGTTGTGTCCTTATGGACCTTGGGGTTGTTTTTTCCATCATTAGTACTTAGGTTGTTTTACTTTGGAATTTTATGCCTCTTTGTATTCTGGCTCATCACTCCCGGAGGAGTTTCTTTTATTATGCATATTGTTTGATTTACTCCTTCTTTCACATTCCTATGGAAAAATCGTTCCCACTTGTATGATGTATGATGCCAGGTGCTAGTCACCGACCCATGGGGATCAGGAACACCCTTCGGGCTATTTCAGGGTCGGCTCGGTTATCGGGTTACCAGGGTACCCAGGCTGGTTCGTGACAAGTACACATTGTGTAATACCATTACAGGTCATGTAACTACCCCAGAAATAGAATAAACTATAGGTTCATGTTGAAAATCAAAAAAAAATGTGACTTCACAATTACATGTATCTTCCAAATTCAAGGTCAACAACACATGATCAAAAACAAAAGGAATCCAAAAGAAAATATCAGAATATACCTGACAGAAATGTAATAGGGTGTTACAATCTCCCAACCATAAAAGTTTTCCTTCCCCAAAAATAACTAAAGATCTTGGATCTGAAAAAATAAAAGTCCAATGAATCCTCATCAATGAATCACACTCAAATTTCTCATGGGGATCTTATATGTACTTATATAGTACCAAGACCATGGGAATCATTTTACCCCGCAGTACCATATCTTGTTGATCCATAATCTAAATCGGTTTTCAACCAAAGAGATATCAAGCTCAAGAACAACATCCTCCCATTAAATAACTTGGAAATGAACTAGTATATACCTCCTAAACTGGGAAACATGAAACATGTCATGTATATAAGTAATGATAGATGATAACAGCAATCGATAACCCACCCAGTCACTCAATGATCTCATAGGGGCCCAAAAACCATATCGTCCACTAACCATGATTACCAAACCAACAATGTCCCAAGTTAGGTGAAACTATGATAAAGACTTTATCACCAACCTCAAAATAAAGTAATTTATTATGACCATCCACATAAAATTTATGCTGAATCTATTTTGTGATCAAACACCTCTGTATCAATTTACCGCCTATATCATCTTTTGAACAATTCTCAGACCAACTAAGGAACACTCTCCCAAATTTTCCGATCATAAAGGATATTGACATGTTCACCCATAAAAATCCTCAAAGGGTTCCATCCCGGTTTAATATTATAACTATTTTTATAGGAGAACTAAACCAATGATAAATTTATTTCCCAAGATCCACTGAAATCAGTCATGCATTCCCAAAGCATATACACAAGAACCTAGATAGCCCTCTCTCTCTGTCCAACCATCTGTGGGTGGTAAGCCATAGTCAATTTCAACAAGGAACCCATTAACTCCTATTAACCTTTTTAGGATCTTTATGTGAACCATGATAACCTATTATAAATAGCTGCAGAGGGAACCCCATGAAGCTATAAAATCACTCAGACATATATGTTTCGAAGATTTTCTACATTATTCATTTCCATTATTATTAATAAATGCACTAATTTAGTGAGTCATTCAATAATCACCCAAATTGAATCCTTCCCATTATGATTATATGGTAAAAAATGAAGAAATCCATGGAAATACCATCCCACTTCCATAATAGAATGTCTAAAGGAAGTAAAAAATTAGAAGGTCTCTAGTGTTCTACCTTAACTCTCTGACAAGTGAGGCACCATGATACAAAAACTAAAACTAACCTACTCATTACTTGCAACCAATACCAAAATCACAAATCATGGTACATAATTGTATCCCTAGGGTTCATGGACCAACATGACAAGTTTCTACTATCGAAAGACTCCTGTCTCAAGAAAAAAAAAGAACAACCAACCTTCCCTAGAACCATAAAGCTCCACTGGGAGACTGATACAACTCACACAAGGTCTCCCCCCCCCCATTTTGGATTTCCCCTATGTGTTTTATCTTAGTGTCTTTCACCTGCTTGAGTCGAACCCACTCATAAAAAAGACGCGTCAACCTTTATCAATTCTATGAAAAGATATCCACCAACCTCATCCACTCTAAATCTAGTCTTGGAAAACAAACTCATCAAAGACCATTGTTTAACTAACTCCTTCATGATTTTTGGTGTTAATTTTATGTTTAATACATCTTACACCACATTCCCTTTTGTGGGGCTATACATGATATCAAAATCAATGTTCTAATGACACTCAAACTGGCTTATCAATCACAAGTTCATATCTCTCCGAGTATAAATAAACATTAGTGTTTTCTGATTATAATATACCATAAACCACTCTCCAAATAGATAGTGATTCCATGATTTGAGAATATGAAAAATAGCTAGAAAATCAAGATCATGGGTAGGTTATTTCTTCTCATGAGGGACTAACTTTCAGGAAAAATAATCCCTAACTTGTTTCCCCTGCATCAAGACACGTCCCAAACCCATACTAGAAGCATCATAAAAAACATTATAACCCGAAGCTAGTTTTGGAAGATTCAAAACTGGTGCTGAAGTCAAATACCTCTTAGTCTCCCCAAAATATCTCAGACACTTTTCATTCCATTCAAAAAATACACCCTTATTGTTTAAATATATCATCGAAGATGCGGTATTGGATAAGTCCCAAACAAATTTTATATAGTAACCTACCAAATCCATGAATATTTGGATATCAAACACATTTATAGTATGATTCCAAGACACAAATTCCTACACCTTTTCAAGATCAACAGAGATGCCCATCTTAGATATCACATGCCCTAGAAACTCCACTTCCTATATCCAAAACTCACACTTTGAAAGATTAGTATACAAAAAATATATCCTCAAGGTTCTAAGAATGATATACAGATGGTATTTTTTCTCATCATCTATCTTGGATTACACTAAGATATCATCTATTAAAACAACAATAAAAGATCCCACAAACTGATGAAATGTTCATTATATAAAATCCATGAATATCACACGAGAATTAGTGAGTCTAAATGGTAGAACCAGAAACCCAAAATACCCATATAGACACTCAAATGATATCTTGGGTATATCCTCTTCTCATACACTCAACTGGAAGTGCCCTAAAAGTAGGTAAATCACAAAAAATAAATGATCCCCTCTCAACTGGTCTAATAGATCATAAATTATGGGTAGAGGATACTTGTTCTTAACGGTCACCTGATTCAAATTTTAATAGTCGGTGCAAAATATATGGATCATGTATTAATTATTATAAAAGTGTACCGAAAAAGACCAATAATGACTTCATGGATGAAAAAACCCTTTCACCTGTAGGTCCTTAAGTGAGAATTTATGTTCCACCAACTCAACAGGTTTCATTCAATGGGATGGCATAGAAATGGGCATCATTCTAGGTAACATCTCAATAGTAAACTTGACCTAACTCTATGGAAGAAAGATCGAAAGATTATCCAGAAAGGCATTAGGGTACACACACAAAATAGTAGGTATCTGAAAGCTAAATCACAAGTCAAATTAATCGAGAACCATTTCTAACAACTAGCATTAAATTAATATGGTATTAGGAAAAACTAGACTTTCCCTTCCCAGTGTATAGTCCCACTCTCCCTGGAAAACATGAGTGACCCCATCAGTAGATAATAACTATACCCAACAAAGAAACAATATATCTTGTCCCTCACACTAATCATCTAACACATACTAATAACTAAGACAAAAATATAAATATCGAGCACTAAGAAGTCTCAATCCACCTCAAAGTCGCTTATCACCACTCGAAACGTGGGCAATTTGAAACCCTGTTTAGACATATTTATCAAAGGTCTGGTGAGATACAACAATAATAGAATAAGTTCCAAACATAACCCCAATAAATCAACCAACTATTACAATATAAAATAATGATTACACCTATATCAAAAAAATCTAGAACCATAGAATACAAAATAAAAAACATACCTCTAATAGTAGTTATCCCTACAACATCTTCCTCTGGTGAAAAATCTGATGGATAATGTTATTCATTCATAGCCATGTGTACATCATTTTTGTCCTAAGAATGAGTCCCACCACCCTTGGAGGCATAGAAATGAACCTGCAACCCCTTTTTGAATTAGGATACATCCTTAATGCCTTGGGAAATTTTATCAAAAAAACACTTTAGATGGCTAGATCACACACAAATATGAAAAGTTATAGGAGACTCCATACACTGAGAACTAGTATGAACATTCTTCCCACACTGGTAGAAGAGAACCTGGTTTTTTCTTGTAGAATATCATAAGACCATTCTTGTAGATAACTGACCACTCTTGTTCTTTCTTTTTAGACTAAAAGAGTCACACTGGTTAACTACTACACCCACTTAATCTTCTCCCAAGAATGTCCTTCCAGCAATATCTACCTTATCTAAATCTACTTTATAAACTAACTATAAACGGGTTAAAAGGAAAAAAATAACTAGCACTGACCAAACATCAGCCCTCAACCCCATATCAAACCTCCATGGATTCATTTAATCCTTAGGGATAAGCTTTGGTTCCATATGACCCAACTCAAAAAAGTGGGTGGAGTACTCCATAACAGTACACTCCTATTCCTCCAATGTAATAAACTCATAGGACTTTTCCACATACAAACTCTCAGGATAAAACTTTTGATTGAATATATTTTTGAAATAAACTCGGGAAGACCTTCATGCAAACTTTCATTCACTATATAATCCCACCTTCTTCATCTAGTTCCCTCGAGCATATAAGTGAAAAAATCCACCTAACAATCCATAGGAGTCTTAAAAAAATTTAGTATCATTTCAATCCATTCAATACACTCTTCTGACTCTTGAGGAAATTTTTTTACCACGGAGAAAATGTAGATTTGGCTTGGTAAATTCTGAGACAAGATCCATTACCCATCATGGGTTCAGTTTTCTCACTGGCCCCAAAGTCTATGTAGTACAGATCGCTATTTTAACCAAAGAATGTTACACTATGGGATCCTCCTATGAAACCTGCCTTGTGGATTCCCCTATTTTATTTGGATGAGTTCATCTAGGAGGTGTAGTTTGTTAAAGACCTCACAATAACAGAATAGTTGTAAGATAATTCCAAAATCATCAAACTAAAAATATGAATCCTAAAAATGCTTTAAACCAATAAAAATTTAAAGTTCTTATGAATCTTAACACAATAATATAACACCTTTCTAAAGGAACAGTTCTATATAAATAAACTCTCCACTAGTTTATCTAGATAACCCTATACAAACCAAGTCATCAGACATTGTAGACAAGTTAAATTAAATAAACATTCCATATAATTTATTCAAATAAACCTAAATAATAGGTATTTTGCTCAGTAAATATTTTTTGAGAACCCATGGAAACTCAGATTTATTAAGGGAAGTGGGAATGTTGGGCCCCTTTTCCACACCTACTTCCCAAATTCTAACGATCCTACTCATGGATACCCTAGACACATCACCAACTCAGATAGTGATAACACACATTAGACTAAGTAACCCATCTAATACCAAATTATAAAAGAAAACCCTGGGTCAACCAGACCAGTCACACAAGTCATCCCATTGCATGGTGGGGTAAAACAAAGATAAAATAACTAGTGTCTGATATAATAAAAACATGGCATAAAACTAGAGTACGAAGTAGAAAAAATTGGAGATATAATTATACCAAATATAATAAACCATAAAGAAATACATATCTATACAATAGGCCTCCTAGTGACCAAACCTCACCTCCAAACTATCACAAAATGAAACAATAACATTAAGAGAAGCCTTCATGCTACTAAATGCTCTTCCATTTACCTGAATCCTATAAAACATGGTCTATATCCACCCAAATGAAGAAGTATGTTGCGAGAAATATATCCTAGAAGGATACTACCAAATGATATATACAAGTTCTAATAACAAGAATGCAGAAGTCCAAGCTTTAAAACAAATAGTTTTACAAGAATTTTTATAAATAAATCAATTTGAAAACCTTTTTCAAACAATCTATGTGTTTTCACAAATTACATTCCATATTTTCCAAATCCTTAAACAAAGTAGGTAATGATACCAAATATAAATATACAAGTGATCCAATGTCCATGAAATAAAATATCATGTAATAATAACAAGAAACAAAAATAAACCTACCATTGGGATTTAGCCTATGGGAAAATACCTACTAGACACTAACAATCGTAAAAATGAATAATTTTGGATCCAACAAACATCGAGGCCTTCCATAGACCATCATCATGAAATAGGTTACCTCCTAGTGGTGTCACACACACTAAAGCTACTTGTGTCTCTATCTCAATGTACACAAGGTTCCCTTTGTGAAATGTTTTTCAATTTATATTTTAAAAAATAACCTCACATTTTTATAAAACAATTTCAAATCCAATCTAAGCTACTTCAGGGTTTGAAAATCCATTTTACATTTTAAATCATGGTAGTTCTATTTTCAAAGAAAAATCACTTTTTCAAATGTGAACCCATGAACTTTTCAATTTCAACACATGGAATTCTATTTATAATCTCAAAAAATAAATATGAACAACAAGAAATTAATGAAATTAGAACAATTGAATAGATCCAAATATCTTAAGAGAAAAGAAAAATGAAAACCCCTTTGAAAAAAGGGATTGGAAACCATGAGATCTACCTTAAATTAAAAAGGGATGACCAGTGACTGAAAAGGATTGATAGAAATAACCATCTAATTACCAATCCCTAAACAATGGTTCCAAAACCATAAAAGAAGAAAGAAACTTAGAGCAGGTCGTACCTCAAGAGATTAAGCGCTTATCTCTACTGATCAATCACTGAAGAGATCAATCTTGAAAGAAGAAAAGCCCCAAAAATGTCTAGGGTAAGAGTTATGGCTGAGAGGGGACGGTTGAAAACACCAACAGTCCCTAAACCACCAAAACACTACCCTAAAAAATGAATCTTAGAGAATTACATGGGGTAATATTTTACACATCATGAATACCTTTTATTTTATTTCACACTAAAAAGCACATCACCTCGGATTACAAACATGATTTTTTACATTACATGATGTGTGACCCTTTCATAGTGTATAGAAAACTCACGTTTTGTATTTAGTTCATGGGATGTGTCTAGAAGCCAATACAAATTTTGAAATCCCATTACACATCATGTAATTTCATAGTGAAATGCAAAAAATACAGGTTCGTGCTAAAAATCGAACAAATCTGTGACTTCACCATTATAGGTATCCTCCCAATTAAAGGTAGAAAACACAATCATGATGAGAAAAGGAAACAAAAAGAAAATATCAGAACAGACCTGAAAGAAATATAATTGGGCATTACAAGATCAATGAACTTCTTATACCCATGTATAATTGGGACTACATCAGGATGCACTTTTTTATGGGGTTACCTAGTACCATGAGTAGTTGGGACATATTTTGTGTGATTATTGATCAATTAACAAAGGTTACTCATTTAATACCAATTCATGAGACCCAATCATTATATGAGATATGAAATTTTTGTGCTTAAGAGATTATATGATTGAATATAGTTCCCTTGATCATTGTATCATACAAATATTTAAATTTTACATTGTTTTTTAAGTCGGGATTATAAAAGGAATTTAGGAATAATATCTTATTGAGCATCGAATACCATCCTTAGATTGATGGATAGTTAGAGAATACAATTCATATATTAGTGGATATTATTTGGGGTTTCATTTTGGATTCTATAGAATATTAGGATGGTCACCTATCCTTAATTCTGTTTGCATAAAACAATAGCTACCAGACTTTGATTATGATAGAACCATATTAGGATCTTTATTTTGGGCCATTTCATTCAAAATTTTGTTGGAATGAGGATTGTTATCTAGTTGTTTTGGGGGCCATTATTTTATAGAAGACCATTGAGAGAGTGTAGTTGATTTAGAAGGGGTTGATCATGAATTTGAGAGGAAAAAATTATTATGCCAACCACAAGAGGATACATTTAGAGTTTGATATAGGAAACTGGGTTTTTCATAGAGTGTCTCCTTGGTTAGGACACTAGTAATTAAGGAATAAAGGTAAGCTATAAATATGATATTTGGGACTCTTAAAGATCCCCAAGTACATTTGAACAGTGGCATACCATATTGATCATTCTTCTTGCTACTGAGGTATGCATGGTTTGTTTTATGTGTGTTAGCTATGGAGGTACATACCCCATCATATGCATGTTATCAACTACAATGATTTTGGGATAGATCCCAATGAATCATATGTGGAGTTACTAGGATGGTTAATTGATTTAAGATATAAAGTAAAATAAGGGAATACAACACCACTTTTTTGGATCTTATGGCATCACAAATGGATCTTGGAGAAAATACTAGAGTAAGAGTTTGATTTTTAATCTCAGTTGAGTAATTTATTAGAGAAAATACATTTATAAATTATTCGTAGAGAAAATAAGTGTTTTTAGAATGAAAATTTTAACATTATAAATTTTTAAATGTTCAAAAACACCTTTTTTATATAATATATAAGTTCTTTTTGTGGAAAATTGCTAATTTTCACTTTTATTTTTACCCATATGTATGCCAATGGGCCTATGTAAAGGTAAGTACACTCTACCAATATATAGGACGTTATTTGGGAGTTTTGTAAAGGTAAATCTGAAATTTTAACGTTTAAATAATGGTAACTTATCCACTGTACAAGTTTAGGATGATATTTCAGTTTTTGCATAAGGGTGAGCCGAAAAACCCTCTTCTCGCATAAGAGTAACCTAACCTCTATGTAAGTCTAGTTTTTTACTATGTATAGTTAATTACTAATTTATAAATGATACATAATCATAAACCATACTTACATAAGGGTAACTACTCTTTTTCAGTGTGTTCTTTAGGGTAATCTAGTCGACTGATGTTGAAAAAAATGAATTTTGTAAGGGTAAAATCATTAAATACTTATACAGTCTTCTTTTTCTGAAAAAAAGTAAAACAATTTTCTTAAATTTATTCTTCCCATATTAATACCAGAAAACATTTTCATGATTTTCATATCTTAAAATCATGGGAATTAATTATTTTAACTCTTTTAAGATTACAAATAAAGTATTAAAAGTTCTTAAATAAAATGCATTCAAGAATCACCTTGAGAGAAAATTAAATGGTGGTTTTAATTTAGAGAATTAAATTCTATAAACCATAACCCCATATTATTTTTAAATAAATACCCCAAACATTTTGATTTTGATTTTTGATATCCTATTAAGTCTGAAAATTCCATAAACCCTTTAACCAAGATCTATAAAGTCTTCTTCAAACAATAAAAAGTTATCATGGTTTCCAGGAGTAGCATAACACTCTCTCAATCATCTATTCTTGTGATCAGTGGTTTTCAACTCTTAAATTCTAGGTTTTCATCTATAAATTCTACTCAACTCATTTTTTAAAAAGTATTAATAATTCCTAATATTTCTATAAAAATTGATAAAGAATTTTTAACTGAGAATAACTAAGAATTATTGAATAATTAAAATAAATAATTATCTAACATTTATCTAAGATTTTTCCAGAGAGAGAAAATTATTATCGCATGTGGAATTATAGTTTCCTCTAAGGAAGAACTGGTTAGCTCATTCTCTGGATTAAATCAATAATTTTAAAATTACCCCAGAGAGAGAAACGATTATCATATACAGTGTTTCAATTTGTTTTGGAATAAAATAATTGGAATCATTTTTAAAAATTCTTGGTGAGTGATTTGAAATGACTAATACGTAGATGTGTTTTTTTCTTTTTTACTATAATTGATATTAGATTAGTTCTTCATTAATCTTACGGTAGGAAGTTCCTTACCATTTGGGGCCCTTGTATGCACTTATTTTCATGGTATGATTCTTTTGATTTCATTTCATCTTTGGACATTCTTAATATTGATCGAATTTGGGTGCATACCATTATGAATTTTTGTGATTCTTGATTCCTTGAGTAAGTTTATATAGCTTGACAACATGTTATATGTTGATCATATGTTCATGTATATTGATAATGATCTCTCATGATGGAAAGCCTTGTATTTCATTTATATTCATTCACCATTTTATATATTATCATTCCTCTATAGAATTTTGTTTGGTATTTGAAATAGTTGAAGCATAATGATATGATTATTCTTTTTAGGGTGAGTGAACTTGACATCCAACAGAGGCAATGTTGGACCAGTGGACACTAGTTGACAAGTTCACTTGATGCCTTATCTATATCGAGTGGCATGTTGTCTCAATTCCTTACGCATTCCAAATGACATTTTGTATCAATTCCATGTAGAAGTTGAGTGACATTTAGACTCTATTCCTTGTGGATTTAGACTGATATAAAATTAGGCTTGTGGAGAGCTATTGATTTCTCCCAACATCTGTTTTAAATTTTCTTCTACAATAAATCTGAATCAAGTACGATCGAGGTTTATGTTGGATTGGTTAGAAAATAGATGCTCAGTGTATGATTTTATTTGATTCCTTAAACATTTATTTATACTAATGGATTTATATAATAAACGTTTTCAGACATGTTAAGGAAAAATTTGTGGTTTCATACAGGATTTTATTACTCACACCATACACATGAATCTCAATGTGTGTGTGGAATTAATATATAGGTATGAAGGTAAGGGAAAGGGGGCCATGGAAAATATTTGATCTAATGATCATGGATATAGTAGTGGTATTGATACATTCTCTATATGATTCTAGAATATTTCTTATTTATTAACTTTCACATAATACTTTGTTTTGGCTTACCACTCTAGGAGCGTGGTTTATTTATTTGTAAGTCATATGTTCCATTTAATATTACATTATGATGCTTTATTTTCCACCTTGTTTACTATGATTTTTTTTTAATTTTATTTATATTTGGTTTCATCTATAATATTGGGGGTTTACTCACCTTATTAATGGTTTCGAGACCCTCACTGCTAGTTTGAAGTATCTTTCATACAAAGAGGTGTTCATGATCTCTTCGGGATCTCCAGCTTGAACCTGGTGGTTTGGTTCAGAGTGTTAAAAATATTTTATATGTATGTTCATTGGAATTATATAGTCATTGGCCATATATTACCACTGAGATTATATAGTTTTGAGACCATCATTGAACCTAATAATAATTATTTATATTAATTATATGTGTATTGGAAGTAGTATTTTAATAAAATGTGACCATTATTAGATCACCATTGAACTATAAGGTTAAAATAGAAGTAACTAAATTATGAAATCTATATAAAAGGAATAAAAATTGGAATCAACCTGTATAATTATTCCTTACTAGGACAATTTTTTTTATCTTGTAAATATGGTATCATTACTAGGGTCTTCCCTAGACCAAACCCATTTTAAACATTAATAAGTACGACTTGAGTGAAATAATTTACTTTATATTTTCTAGATCATGGGAATAATTAAAATATTTAGGTCAGTAAAATCACCACCTATGACTTCTACCATTACTTTCCTAACCATAATGTCATATGAAAATATCTTGAGGGTTTTTGGAACTATAATTTAAGATGATATAAAAATATGATTATTAATGTAATAAGTGTCATATATTTGTTCAATATTTTGTCTATTTTTATATATTTATCATTTAAAAATTTATTTTTAAATGTTGAATTTAATAATATGATAGTGTTTTTTAATTCAAATGTATTAACAAAATAATTTTTATTAAATAAATAATCAATTTCAAATAATTATGAATAAAATTATTTTTTCAATGAACTTTTTTATGTGTGATGTATTTTTTCAACTATTATAGAATTATTTTATTTGAATTTCTTTGTACTATAAATATAAATAAAATAAAATTCTTCTAATGATTATTACATTTCATGAAATAATAATATATTCATTTTTTAAATTAAATATAAAATTTTTAAAGTGTTCTTTTTATTATGTGTTATTAAATTAAAATTAATTTGTACCATCTTTAGAAAATTTAATCAAATAAAACAGATTTCCTACATTGGATAATAATTTTTAAATAAGGTAATAATTTTAATTTCATTTTGTGGCATAAAAATAAGTTATTGTGGTAAAATTTCAGCTACCATGGTGTTGGTAAACTGTGTAAAATATTTAACTAAGAAATAATATCCTAACATTCTACGAAACAAATATCAATAAATGTGTAAAAATTACTATATAAACGTTATATTATTTCTATACAATAAAATGTTCTTATTTAATAACTCATTATAATATTTTTTTTGAGTCGATTCAACCACATATCTTAACAATTCTATAATGGTTATATCATGGATGATTAAGAAGACATAAATATAGGTAATATTATATAATAATTATTTAGTTAATATGTTTCATAATTCAAGAATGGTAATATATTAAAGTAAATTCATTAATAAAATCAATTTTTTTATTGAATCAAAATTAACACACACAAAAAGATATTTTCCACGTCCCTTATGAACCATAACCATAACATCCAAAAAATTACCATTGGAATTAATAAATACATTGTCAAAAACTAGAATGAAGTGCCATCCAAACCAATGTCTGATTTGGTTTGTGGTATGGCCTGAAAGTCATTCCCGATCCCCACAGGCTTGAAACAAGTGTCGGACATCAAATATAAACCTTGTGGGAATTATTTTATCCCAATAACTATTATCAAATAAATAAAAGTGAATTTGAATATATCCAATGTTGATAAAGCCTTAATAGTTATATAAACTAGTCCAAATACAAATACAATTTAACAAAAAAAACTTGAATAAAAACTAAAATTAGATCACACCAACCAGATCTATTTGTGACCTCTTCGTCACCTCTAACCACTAGAACAACCTACTCCAACCATGAGAACTTGATCTAGGAACCTGAAACTACAAAACTGCTCAGGTCTACCAACACCATATATTACAAGTAGGGTGTGACATTAAACAGCTCAGTAGGAAACCACCAGATAATCCATACATTTCATTTCATGAAAACATTCCACTAAAACTAGTTTTAAAATATACATATATAAAAATAAGTTTATATAATTTTTAATAAAAAAAATACAGGTTTTCATTTTTCAAAACACCACATGCCACATTCCCATTAATTACAACATTTTATCATTTTGGAGTCCCAAACCCAATCTAATATCCAAACAACACAATACTAAGTCATGATGAAAGTAAATAATAAGTATATTATGAAACAAAGTTAAATAGAAAAAAACAAGAAAATATAGATATAAAACCATGATAATTTTCTAAACATCCCTAGAGTGATCCCTGGATGTAATCGTTTTGGAACCACTTATTGGCATATTGTGAAACTCCGAGCTGAATAACAAACTGGATACTCTAATCTATCCTCACTAGACGCACTACCCACCTGTCCTTTAAATCGATCCATGTGGGTACCAAAATGAATAATTGGGGTTGATAGGAAACTACAACTCAATACTCTAAATATTCCAAGGATACCCATGGTAATAGTATTATGTGTAAGTAGAAGGTCCTTACTTTCTTGACTCACCTTATATATTGTCACCGCACTTTCCTACCGCAAACACTGAAACCACATATATGATAACCATTATATTAAAATCCCTAATTGTTGTGTCCTTCATATAAAAAAACAAACACAATTTCCAATCAATCAACCACATCAAATGGTTTTATAAAATATTTCTCAAAACATTCAAAGATTTTGTTCGAGAATCTAAACTTTTAAAAGCACATTTCATTTCCAAATCAACATAATGTTCTAATGAGGAATTCAACACTATCAACTCCACTAAATAATTATTATTTCTCTAAACCATTTCCAAAACAATATGACACCACTTTTATGCTTGAAAATCCAAATGTGTCTTTATAATTTCCAAATCCAATCAATTTTACCAAAAACCCCTTCCAAACTACGGGTAAAACTTACAACCTTATAAAATATACCCAAAACAGTTCACTCCCCATGCATAGGAAAAAATTCACCCAAAACTCCAAATAATCATGATTTTAAACTAGTAACTCAATCCAATCATCAATTTAAATACCCAAGATAAAGAAAATAATAATATAATGTAATTTCATTGGTTGGGGTGTGACAATTCTCCCCACCACAAACACGTTTTGTCCCAAAAAAGTCACCAGGAGGAAAGATTACCAAAACTTAAATCCATTCTTGATCAAAACTGGATGAAATTACAAACCTAAGGGTGACCTTTCTATCCACACATTAATCACTACCAATCTAGAAGAAACCACATCACAAGAATTAAGGGAGAAGATTAGAGGGTTAAACCCACCATAAGAACTCAACTAACACCACCAAATAATGTGAAACGCTCGATGTGACACAATCGTCATGGGGTAAGGTGGTGAATGAAGGATGTGGTTCAAGGATAAGTGGTGGATGATGGGTGTGGATATTGGATTAAATTAATCAATCAATGTTATAAGGACTGTGACTTGCTACTTAGACAACACACTCAAGGGATGTGATATCCAATCTACAAAACAATGCACTTGGGTTGAGGCATGGAATTGGGGGATTTTTTATCTTGGATCACTAGTCTAACATGTATATTGACAAGGTAATAATTCACAAAAGCAAGGGAGAAAACTGGAACAATCCTCACACAATAGAGGGAAACATTTCATTATCACTCTATTACAATCTTGAATGAATTATAAGTGTCATGGGGTAGATATTTATAGCCAAGGGGTGATAGATTAGTCAAGGGTATAATACTATAAATTCATAATGTATCAATGTATCTTTTCCCATTAAATTCAAAAATATAAAGACAAAAAAGAATTTTGGGAAAAGAAAAACACGCCTTTCCACCCATAGCCCACCAGATTTGACTTTGAGTTCCTAGCCCATCATATTTTTCTTTGGTGTCTAGAGATGACATTCTAGAATCTCCATGTGGGGCAGGCTTCCAAAATTCATGCAACCATGTGTCTTGGTATTTTTCCATCTCATTTGGGATTAAATAAGAGTGAATATAATCTCATTTTCCACTTCCATGCATGCACCTTGTCGTTGGGCCTTTTAATGCATTGAGATTGGCTCCTATTTCCTCTTGTAGTCTCTTTAATCTTCTTGGAATCATGAGGTCATGCAACACAAACTCTACACATGTCATCAAGTCAATTCCATCTTTCGGTTTCATATCATTAAAATTTAAAATCCCTCAACACTAGGACTAGGAACTAGGGAAATCCCAAAAAGAACTAACCCAAACCTTTAACATGAGTAAAACAACGTTGTCACCAATACTGAAAATTTCAAACACAACATAAACCCACAAAAATAGGGGAAACCAAAAAAGGAACTTGAGCCAAGAAATGAACCAGAACTATAATCTGACAATTTCACAAAACTCATGCACCTTCAATTGAGCACAACTAAAACCAAGACCATCCCCCATAAGGGCTAATCATACTCAAAGAAGAAAAAAGGACTAAAATAACCACATTTAAATATACACATCTATACAGGTAATGAAAAAAAATTCCATCACACTTTTACGTTGAAATGATGAACTCACAAGAACAGCAACATTTATAACCATGAATCTTTAAACATCTCTACATGAATAAGACCAAGGATTTTCAATACACCCCTCCCCCAAAATACCTGAATGTGTGAGATATTCACTCTGAGGAATGTGGCAGGATCCCTAATGAATGAAGCATCTCCTATCTCACAGTCTGGAACTATCATTCCTTGATCACAGTGTCTTATTTGGGTGATGCTTTTTAGAAAACCTCTCTAGATGACAAAGATAGTCGCAACAATGACAAGTATTTAGAGGATTGCAGAATGATGCATTCGAATGCCCAAACTGGCCATACTTGTGGAAAATAAGTGAATGATCAGATGAAATGGGAGGAGGAATCAATGAAGGAAACTTTATAGAGATCGATTCCTCTGGAATTCCCTCCCCTCCAGTTGGGTAACCTTCATGAGCCACAAGAGACACTAGATTTCCAACTACCTACACTCTGGAAACAAAATCAGCTATAAATGCTTCGACCACCAATTTCTCGAAAAAAATATTTTTTGAGGGAGGGATTAATACTTGATCTCTAGATTAAGACCAAAAAGGAGAAGAGAAGTCTTCAATATATCCCACAATACTACCTATGGAGAAAAGGAAAACAACTCCTTGAAGTGGTCATACAGGTCTTCACCATCTGCTGGCCTAGATCACCATGATAGATAGGCAACAATTGATAAAAACTAGAAACTAGGAAAGATTCAAAAGAAATTTTGGGGTCCTTTCTTTGAATTATATTCTCCATAACATAATAAACAAAAAACTAGAATCAAAATCTAAATAAAACAATTTCAAAAGATAACCTCAATCCAAGCACAACAATATCTCAATCCAAACACATACAAGCACAACCAACAATCATCTTTCAAAAACCACTATTTTCATTTTAATTTTCAAAACCACCCTAATTTAAGGCTACTTTTCGAACACAAAAGATGATTTTCACAAACACAACAAACACTCTAAAACAAAAACCAATTTCCAAAAAAAAAATTCTCAATCAAAGCCATTTTTTAAAAACCAAGCCAAATATTTGATTTAAAAACCCCACCCATGGAATCCTAGGAACCGTAACATATGTGTTCATCAATTTACACTCAAATCAGCTATACACATGTTCTAACGCGCACTTTCTATACATACCCAATTATATGCAAACATTCTTAAGGAATACCAACTTTCACACATTCCATTTAATTACCCAACCCAAGGGTTTACAAAATTCTCAATTTGAATCTATTTTATTTTTGAAACTAGATTTTCCAATATGAAACCATTTAAAATAAATCCTTTAAATTGAAAAAATTGTTTTCATTTCAAAATAACACCTACACCACCCCTAATTGAAACATAACACAACTCAAAACAAACCAACAGAATGATGAAAAAGTGTATATGCCAAACATGGAGACAAGGAAGTGGGTTATTCCCCATGTAAGAATCAAAATCTATGAGGGTCTTAGACCATGCATTTAGACTTCACATAAGTAACTACTCCAAGTGAGATCATTAGAATTCATTTTCTCACCTCCATTTTCATTACCCAATAAAAAACAAAGCAAGAAAATGACTCAATTCCTAAACCACCCCTAGAAACTCAGGTCTCGTCTTCAGTGGTGGGGATTAGGAACCAACCCATAACCTAACTCATGATCCCCAACAATCCTAATCTCCAACTACATAACACCCCAAAAAATAATAACATCCTTTGATACCATTTCATGATGAACTATACCAAAGATTCATATGACTCGACATTTGATCCAGTCCACAGAATAGCCTAATGGGCACTCCCGATTCCCACGGGTTGGAAACTAGTTTCCGGCACAAAAAATAAACCAAGTGGAACTGATTTTAGACCAATAAAATGTATAAAATAAATGAAATTGAAAATGCATATAAAAATGATAACTGAGCCTTAATAGGTTTATAAACTGGTCCAAATACAAATAAAACTGAAACAACAAAAACATAAAAATAAACATAAACTAGACCACACCCACAGGATCTTTGTGTAACCTCTTGGTCACCTCCAACCACTATACTAACATGCTCCAACCATGAGCACTCGAGATAGGAACCCGAACCTATAAAACAGCTCATGTCTACCAAAATTGAATGGTATAAGTAGGGTGTGATATTATAGATATCAGTAGGAAACCACCAAAGAATCCATAGATTTATATTCATGAAAAAATTCCATTATCACAAGTTTTCAAATACACATAAATAAAAATATGTTACTATAATTTTTAATAAACCAAAAAAACTTTTCTTTATTCAAAACACCACATTCCACCTTTACATTTTTCAAAATAGTTTATCATTTTGGAATCCCAAACCCAAACTAAAATAAAAATAACACAATACCAAGTCATGATGAAAGTAAATAATTTGTATAAATTGGAACCTAAGTGAAGAAGAAAAAAAATAAAAAAAATATAGATACCAAACCATGGGGAATTTCTAAACATCCCTAGAGTGATCCTTGGACATACTCTGTTTGGAACCACCTGTCAGTATATTGTGAAACATTGTTGTCTATAACCTATTGGATGCTCTAGTCGAGCCTCACCTGTGGAACTACCCACCTGGCCTTTAAATATATACAAGGGAGTACCAACCCATATAACCGGGGTTGATAAAAAATCAATGAACCCTATAAAGATGCCCAGGAAACCCATGGTAATAGTATACTATGTATGTATGAGTTTGTCACACGTGTGACTCACCTTCCCTGATGTCACCACAATTGCCTACCCAGAACACTAACACCACAAATATGATAACCCATATAGGGAAATCATAAATTTGTGTTTCTTTCATATAACAAACCAAACACAAGTTCCAATTAGTCCATAACATCACATGGTTTTACAGAACATTTCTCAAAACATTTAAAGATGTCGTTCGTGAATTTATACTTTAAAAAGAACATTTCATTTCCAAAGAAACATCAAGATTCAATTTTACATTCAACACTATCAACTCCAATAAATTATTAATAGTTTTCTAAACCATTTCCAAAACATCATGACACCACTTTTATGATTTCAAATCTAAATGGGCCTTTAAGATTTCAAAATCCAATCACTTTTACAAATAACCCCTTGCAAACATTGGGTAAAACATGTAAGGTTGTAAAATGTACCAAACATGCCTTTATACTAAAAATTAACCCAAAACATGTCTCATTTTAACAAAAGATATATATATTAAGATTAAATTTTAATCCACTTTTATAAACCATGCAAAAGTTCCAAAAACCCATTTAGATATCAAGGAACCATTCAAGAAACAAAGGTTCAAAGAAAATATTATTTTAAAGTGTCACTTTCATTTGAATTCTTATCCATGCGTGCACCTTGTGCACCCATGGATGTGGAAATATATAATGGCACACCCAAATTAACCATTTTTTTCCAAAATCACTAATTTATTTTATAACTAAACCCAAATACCCCATATAATTTCAAAAGCATAAATAACATTTTTTAAATATGAGAATCCTTTCAAAACATCTCAAAATGATTCTCAAGACATAAAATACATATAAAATTTCAAACCATTCTAAATTCATGAATTGAAACTAATTTTACAAAATATATCAATGGTCAAATATCACTTTAAGGATTAATTTAATTTTATAATGAAAATTGACATTTTCCCAACACATTAGGTGCATAAATCATCCTAGGTATTTATAGAATAATAAATTTTTGTATCTAATAATATTTATGAAAAATATATTATTTTTAAGTTAAAGGATAGAATTTTTAAAATAGAATATTCAACACACAATAACAGGTTTCTCCGAAATTTTACATTGCACACAACGTTGAGTTATACTGAAAAAATAATAGAATAATATTATTTTTATTTTAAATTGTAGTTAACACCAAATCATCTTATTCGTGGGAATGAAAATAACTTACTAAAATATTATTACACATGTTTTTTAAATGTTTTTAAATTTATCCAATAAATTTTAGAGGCTTAAAATGAGAATGAATCCAATTTGACGCATAAAGTACTCAAATATTTTTAAAAGGTTTTTTACCGCCTTTTGATGGAGAACCCTTTTTAAATATAATTTTTTTCAAATTTATATGTTCTATTAGGAAAAATGATCTTCTTATTTATAATAGAGACATCAAAATTTACCTTGGTTGAAATTCTGGTATTTTTCTGATAAAATCTATATTTTAATGAATAGTGAGAATTACTGCATTTTAATTCAAAAAAGCCTTTTCGTCTAATTTATTTATATAGTTATATTTTCCTTTTAATTGGTTTTAAAGTTTAATTAGATTATATTTTTATCATTTAATACAATTTTGGTGATTATAAGAAATTTCCTATTTAAATTTCACATAAACACATGTCAATCTTATGATAGTTTTTACTTCTTAAAAACTTACTTTCTGGTTTTGACAACGGGAATTAATTTTAAATTAATTACTACAAATTCTGTATTTTTAATTTAGAAAAATGGCTTCCATATTTGGAATCATAAGTTCCAGAATTTTGTAAGTAGGTACCTTTTATTTTAAGGCATTAGGAATAGTAACTTTAGTAATTATTTTTATTTACCATGGTTAAAGGGTAAATTTGTTAAATAAGGGTAAAAAATAATATTTTAATAATTTAAAACTACCTTAACACATGTACTAATCCTATTTTATGAGATTTTTCTGACCATGAGAATCCCTGGGTCAATTTTAGGACCCCATAGATCCACTTGGGTCTGATAATGACCTTTTATAATATTTATTTTAAAGAAAATGGAAATATAAAATAAACATTTATCTCCTAACTAAAACAATTTTAATTTGGTTTATATAAATGATATACTAGACTATAAATGATCCTTATAATGATAAAAATATTTCCTATATGTTATTTTATTTATAATTTTTAGACATTAAATAAATAAATTTACCTATGACACAATGATGATGTGGTGATTAACTTATTAATGAAAGATTCAAATAAATGATATTATTAATATTAAAATAATTGTAATTTGAATATTTTTATTCCATAAAAAAAATTGGATGAAAATGACTTGTGAAGGTTGATTTAATTCATTTGGTTTGAAGGAATACAGTTTTCATGAGTTTAACAAAAATCAATTACTAAATAGTGTCAAAATTGACATAAATGAGTTTTTAAAACAAATACTATTTTATTAAATGATATATTTGTCATAAAAATATAAAAATAATCTAAATGACTTATATAACCTAAAAAATTTCATTTATTATACACTTTTGGTTTACTAGGAATTTTATAGTAACTATAGTAACCATATATTATGAAAATATAAGAAGACGTGGTAAGAGTTAATGTTTTAACTAAGGGTTAAGGCTAAATGATAAGGTTAATTTTGTGATGTAACTTGTCTAAAAAATATTGGTTGAGAGTATTTAAACCCTTACTCATATTATCCTAAATATTTATCACTTTTTAACTATTATAATTCTAAAACAAAATTATAAAAATATAATATTTCAAGACTTTCCTAAAGTGCCCATCCTCCCTCTTATAAAAGGAACCCAACACTACCTACATAATCAAACCACTAAAGTCCCTTGAATCTTCCACATTATGATAAAATAATCTCCAAACATTACTATATTACTCCTAGATGTATTACTTTTTAAATAAGGCAATTCAAGAAATCCTTTTCGCGAAAATCAAAAAGAGTTACCTCATTTAGATGTAATGTCTTCTCACAAGATTCGTTCATTTATATTACTTCTCCACCACCTACACTCTTTTTATTACATTATTTTAAAACAAAACAATAATATTATATATAATAGAATGTTTTTATAATAATTTTTGGACCTAAACTTATACACACCTTCATCTAAGGGATATAGAACACATTGTTTCTGTGTACGGTGAATTATTGCCTCACGAAATGACGATTGTTCAATTTTCTCCTACCACCTCTCATAGTGTCAATTATGATGGAAATGTATTTATATATGATATATATTATATTTTCTCTATGATTTTGTAATTTTTATTTACAACATGCCTTTAATATTCCCATAACGTGTAAATATGATAATTTTATTTGAGGAAGTGTGGAATACCTCCCTCTCAAAGTGATATGACCCATTCATGTCATACATTGAATATATAAATGATGGTGTTAATTAACTTATATAACATATATAAAATAGATATTATAATCTAATTATAATATATCTATGTATATTTTTTTTATTCTTTTAATATTCCTTTAATATGACAAAGAAATGAAAGTAGAGATCATGTGTATGTATGGCCTACCGTCTCCATGAACGATGAATTTCATTTCATATCTCCAAGTGTTGTGGACTATTATAAATACATATATACTGGATATATATTATATTTAAATCATGAATAATATTCTAGGTATAATGGCCCTTTGACCACATGGATAATTTTCCTCAAAACAAGTTCATTTTTGACTCAAATACTGAACATCGACAAAACGTCTGATATGAACTCAAAATATTAAATAATTACAATAACATGATAATAAGTGATATAAAATGAAAATAAACTTTAAAAAGGTTCTAAATAAAGTATAAATTTACATAATTTTATTATTTAGGATATTAAATAACGAACAAGAACATTCAGACTCATGGTAGGGCACTTCGTCTCAATATCCTTTCGTAGAGGCATCTCTGAATAATATTCACCCTTGTTATTTTATAATATGTATATACAGCCACTATGAAATTTAATATCCATATTTTATCATTAATAATATTATTTATTAAATCATGGAGATTAATATTTAAATTTTCAAAGTGGTATGGGACACTTTGAACGTTTAAAAATTTAAATATCAAATCATTTTCTTCATGATGTTAAATTGCATATTTATTTATATGGGTATAAAAGGAATATAAAGAAAATTTTACGTATATCTTAAATTTCATTCAATGTTTTCAAATGTAATCTTTTTATATGAATTGTATTACTTTCTTTAAAAAATGAAAAAAAGGAATGTTTTTTTAACGTATACGGCGACAATTAATTCTCTATTGGTGTAAATGTTATTTGATATTTGGAATCCTTTATAAGACTTAATGTATTTTAAAAAGAAAATAAATCCCTTATTCTTTTATTTAGGTAAATTTTTATTTAAAATGGGTTATTAAATGAAAGTTGTATTTTTATGAAGAAATTTTTTTCATAAGCTATTAGAAGAGTTTTTCAGAAGGGTTTTGTGATAAAAATATTTTTGAAATTCTACATAAGAATTATATGAAACGGGTGAGCCCGATATAGCTTATACAAAGGGTTGATCCCCATTATAGTTCATGGGTGATCCTGATATAGCTTATAAGAATGGTGAGCCCCAATATAGCTCATGGGTGAGCCCAATATATCTTATATGAATGGTGATCCCCATTATGGATATCCAATTTAGAAGATAACAATATGGTTATTCCAATTACATGATGTTTGAAATGGTTTTACAAATATAATGCTCTAAGTCACCTAAAGGATTTTAAATTATTTCTATTTGTTTGTATTTTTTTTATTGAGAAAAAAGTATGAGTGTTATTAATGTGAAAATGTTATGTTTCATCTTCTCAAAGAACATTGAATGGGTTATCATGTATTAACTAGACTAATGGTTTTTCTTTATTTTTATGTCCCTTACTTAGAATTTTTTTATCATACCATGTTTTTGAATTTATTTTACAAGGTATTAAGGAGGGTGAGAGAAATTAATAAATCAAGATGATTTTTATCAAGAAAAGAATTATATTTTTAAGGGGTTTTAGATTTTTGAAATTTTTTTTATAGATTTGAAGTTTCTACTTTGTAATATTTGAGATGTAATTTAATTGTTATGGCCTAATTCTATAAAAATCTAAACCTGAAAATATCCTTAATATAAATTCATTACTTAACTCAGGTTGATGAAATTTTTAAGGTTGCGGCCTTATATAAATACATAGTAATATTTTGGGAAACACTTAGAAGAGTATTTTGAATATATTATAATAATTAAAAATGCCACAATAAACTGACCATGTTAATTATAAAGATTCTAATCATGTTTAAAAATTAATTGTAAATACCCAATCATCAAATGGATTGCATATGAAAGTAAATCGATGGAAAAACCTACCTCAACTATGAGATATAACAATGAAACTCTAGGAGAAGAGAGATTACAGCCCCAAGGACGAACCACATAGACTATATACAAATATATTGAGTCACACACAAACCCTAGACCCTGGGATTCTTCCAAAAGAGAACCCACCAAATGGAAACCATGAAATAAAGAGAGGAGATTAGGAAAATGGAAAAAATGGACAAATCCCTAAGAAACTTACCATGGACGCTTAGAGAAGAATCCATGGAGGAGGAGGAGGATCCAAGGAGAGGTGGTTATAAGGATCCCTTTGTGCACAAAAAATGACCAAAGAAGAGGGGGCCCAACTTTGGGTTAAAATGGAGAGAGAGAGAGAGATAGGTTTTTTAATTTCTAAAATTTATGGGTAGACCACATGGTTTTCCAAACCATGCAGCAACTGTGTGGTATCTTTTGTCAAAGAGGATATCGAATGTAGGACCAACCGTCACAATTTGACTTACCATTCTGAAACTGTATGGTAGCATATGTCCAACTATAGGACCTGGTGCATGGTTACATAGGTTGGGCCAAATGGTTCTACAAACCATGCACTGCCCAGGCATAGGCCAAAATTCACTAAAAACTCCAAAAACTCAATATTTTAAACCGGGAACTCAATCCATGCCTCAATTAAAACACCCAAGATAAAGAAAAGAATAAAATAATGGAATTTCAATGGTCAATATGTGACATAAATAGAGGTTTATTATTTAAAATACATGTAAATTCTAGATGTGGTTAAAACATTATAATGGAGGAAAGAGTAAAATAGATATATTGAAGCTAGGATAAAATAGAGAGGACAATTAATACCTGAATATCAATTTTTGGAAAGAAGGATTAATAAATGGGTAATAAGAGATTATAAATTAATGGTATTAAGAAAAATAATTATTTATATTGTTATGATATATATATATACTAAATTGATTATATAGGTTGTTAGAGCACATGCGACCAAACAGAAATCCAATATGTGGGGTTTTTTACTCAATAAGTGTTCCTTGAGTTATAATTTCTCTTATTTAATTATGTTCTTATAAATTTTATATATTATTAAATTTCTCTTTCATGCCGAGAACCATAAAAATCTAGGTAAGCTCAATTTCCGCTAAAGAGAAAACACACAAAGTACAACAAAGGCCCTGCTCTCTCTTCATTTTGGGAAGAACTATAATATCCACCACATGAGACAAAAGAACCGTAGGAATATTTATAAGGTTCACAATATGAGTTGATATAATCTAGTGAAATTCACTAATATCAAATAAAGATGTCACTACACATGAATCTATAGTGATGGTACCTCTCACATTTGTTGGACCCACATAAGCTACCTCTGGAGACTCTTCCACTACCTGGAGAAGCATTATTCTTGATTCTTATAGCTGGAACCCCTTTGTTAATGAAGAATCTAATTTCACCATATTACTTTTAGGTGATGATGATCCCTTCCACTTTCTAGGGAAAAAATATGTACCAAAATTTATAAAATTTCTTGAGAATCCATAATAACTTTAGATCTTGGTTTCCTCAGTGCAAACGCATTTTGAATGCCCTACCTTTCCACAATAGAAGTAACTCAATGGGCCTCTTCCAATCACATGAATGGGTATGGTAGAAACCTACTATATAAAACCACCATGACACTCATCATGATTTCTATAATATTTAAAGAAACACATAGAACTACCATTTAGAGGAAAAGGAACTCTCATCAACCTTCAAATACCATCTAGGTCAAGATCGTCCCTCAGTGCCTTATCCAACATGTCAGCATAAGAAGATAGATTTATTTAGAATACCTATGAATGGATGTTAGGCCAAAGTCCAATCTCAGAAAATCGAGTATTCATATTCCCATTCGATATAATCTCATGTGAAATATTTAAAATCTCATAAATATGGTTTTTATACTTTAATATGGTCCTATGAACCTATTCAAGTTTGAAAAACTCCATAGCCTTAGCCAACACCATATACTCTATATATAAAAAGTTAGTAAAAAGAAACCAGAATTCATTACTCACTAAACCCTCTTGATTCTTCTCTGTTACCATCAAATCCCACCATCATTTTTTAGGTCCCTCAAGCTTGAAAGTGGCATATTTTATCATAATCAAATCATACATTTCCATGAAATTAAAAATAATCTCTATATTAATAAACCAATCTGCTGCCTCTTTAGGATCATTAAATCATTGGAAGACTGGTGGAATCTATAGAAGTAACTCCTAATCATAATTTTTAGATTTATCCCTTTGAGGTTCCACAACATGAGCCTGAATGAAAATAGATGTAGGTGTTTTTCCTAAAGCCTAGACAGTATGAATAATAATCTCAACAAGATTCTAGTCCATTGGAGGATCTACTCACTATGGTTCACAATGATGCTAGAAAACATTAGAAAACAACATTGAATGCATCCAAAGATTAATAAAATCAAAATCATAAACAAGATAAATGGGAATAATTAATTCCATCATATAAGATGTATAGATTTTTATTTCAACCTATCTAAATCAAAAATAGGGAAAATATAAGAATAATATCAAATTAATCATCACTACACTTTTCCCAAACCACCCATTGTGACTTAAGGATCGTTGTGATGAGTGATATCTAGAAACTCACTCATAACGACCTCCAATGTCTTGAAAAGCCATTATAAACTTCATACTAACATCAATGAAATATTCTTAACCTAAATCTATTATTCCACATTTTCACAAACCACTAAAAGGAAGTTTTGATCCCCACTGTTTGGAAAATAGAACCAATCATCATAAAATATCAAGAAGGAACAAATTTACCACAAAATAGAGGAAGATAAAAGGTTAAAATTAATTATGTTTAGCACTTGAAAAATATGAAGTACTAGAAACCAAATAGGTATAACAAAACCCAAATCAGTACATCATAAAAGGACTCAAAAACTACCAAGATAAAACTCAAACATCTCATAGGTAACATCATCACTCCACAGTATAAAGGATCAATAACATCCACCAACTCCATATGGTCTTTTCCCTATTCCCAAACCGAGCATAATAAATTCAAAAAATTCTTGAATGAAAAGATAGGGTGTTAGATATAAGTCCCAGTAAAGTCTGAAAAAGTGTTCCATATTATATTACCAAATAAAATACAAATTAATACTCTCTATTTTAATAAAATAAGGCATGACATAAGAGTTCCATATTTAAAACAAGACACGATATCCTTCCAATAAATGTAAAACATTTCAAACATGGATTAAATTATAACATCTTGGATTTTCCATGTAATATTTTTGGATATTATATGAATTGATTTTGAGACCAAATATTGAGACAACGTATGATTCTGAGGCCCGATTTTCTATAGACAAATGTTTGAAAAAAAATATTAAAATATTTAATAGCACATGCACACTATTTTCCTGAAAAACTGGAATAAATTCCATATGGGTTCCCAAATTAGAAATCAGAAAGCCCCATTAAAGTCAGAATAGAGATTTTACCATAGGTTTGACCTAACATTGGTCAGTGTGGTTCTTTTTTGAAAACGTTTTTGTGGCCATGAAATAGATAAAATAAATTAAATGAATATTTTCTTTTCTTTTCATTCAACACAACAACCTGTTTCCTCAATATGTTTATAGCTATGGAAATTTCCACAGGGATGGCCACTAAACCCTAGAGACCCATACATCATTGGAGGAGAATATTATTGGGGATGACATTGGATCAAGATCGTATCATGGATTTTCGTGCCAATTGAGTTGGAGGATCTCATAAACGGTGGAAATGCAACTGTTACTCATCAATGATCAATCCAAATTCTAGGTAGGTTATATTTTTCAATTGTTTGATTCACTATTCTTAATGATCGTTCCTCGTCAATGATGATCTCTAAGTCCTAGTGTGCTACGAAAAAATATTTGAAAAAAAAATTAAAATATTTAATAGCAGGCACACATGGTTTTCATAAAGTAGAAGAATAAATACCAAATGGGATTCCATATCAAAACTTTGAGGTACCATTTAATTCATAATAGTGGAGTTACCTTAGTTGCGACCTAACGTTGGTCAGTGTAGGCCATTTGTAAAAAAAATTGACGTTGTGAAATAGATAAAATAAATTAAAAGAATATTTTATTTTATTTTTATTCAGCACAGTGACCTATTTCTACTATAAGTTTATGGCTAATGAAATTGTATCAGGTTTGGTTACTAAACACTAGAGTCCTAGAAACCATTAGAGGAGAACATTGTTGGTGGAAGACATGGGATCAGGATTAGATTGTTGATTGTCACGCCTGTTGAGTTAGAGGATCTCGTAAACCGTGGTAACATAACTCTTCCTCATCAATGATCAATCCAAACTCTAGGTTGGGCATATGTTTAAATTTTTTAATTCCCCATTATTAATTTTTGTAATGATATCAAATGAATCGATGAATAGATTGGATTGTGGATTGATCTCCTTGTGGTAGGGGTTTATTATGGGGTAAATTGGGATTATTATTTATAAGTCTATTCATTGACTATATTATCGAAAATAATCTGGATCAACATGAACATCAATAGAGGTTTGTTTCTCTTGTTTGTTTATGGGATTTTCTCTCTCTATTCATCATTCATCATGGGAGTTCTTCATTCATAATGAAACTTGACTATTCCCAATCAATTGATCATTGCACACCTGTTCCATGGAACAAAAAATCTGATTTCATAGATCTGATATCAGTACGGTATGATGGATGTGAGATGATAGAGATGCAATTAATCAGGCGATGTATAATTCCTAATTTTTTTCCCTTAGGCATATGATTAAGAACAGATATTTGATTCATTTTTTAAGCCTGTCTGATGATGGGAATCATTGTTCGGTGATGGAAAGGTAGGAAAAATGATGGATATTTGATTTAATGGTGCATTGATCAGAAGATCAAAGGGGGAGAAACATCTAGAATTCATGGTGGAATAATGGTGATTCTATAAAATCATAATCCATGTGGCATGTAATCCATGATTACACAGTGTGTGGGACCCCCTGGTTGTGGCACTAGGGTTTGGCTAGATTTAAGAACCACATGGTGTGTGACCCATTTCACACGACATGTGACCCTTTCTGGATGAATTAGTTATTCATAAGCACACAGAAACGATCTGGAGCACATAGTCTTGGACACGATTTGTACTCCCACATAGATACATATTGACATACACTGATAGGTATACAGACATAGATTCAGTACATGGACACGACCAGGTGACACGAGTAGAGAATCATGTCTCTCTATACGTTGTGTACTCATCCTACATGCCATGTATATGGATACTACATTCCATGTGAGGTTCTTCTGCACAGGCCAGACTTGGAATAGTTGGACACACTGTGTACCCCTTAGGACACATTGTGTACTCTCATCAAGAGTACCTGAGGATCTTTATTTTCATTCTTTAGAGTAGTATTGTTTTAGAACATTCACTTGGCCCTTTCCTTGAGGGTTAAGTATGGAATTGCATCCACATCACTGGATTTTAATCCCCTCTAGAGGTTGAGTCTCAGATAGAGTATGGTATCTCTCCTAGAAAATTGAGTGCAATCCTCCATCTCCCCTAGTAGAGTGGAAGAATCATAGTAACCTCTAAGAGCATGGAGTTGTTCCTCCATCAAACGGGCCACATTGGTAAGTTTTATTTCATCCCCCAGTGATTCTAGGAATTATTCTCTACGTAGCAGGTTGATTCATATTGTGTACGTGGTATCCCCTAATGGTTCTAGGTGTGATCAATGGTGTCCCCTAGTTAGTTCTAGGTGTGACCACCTCTTTGTGTATCATAGTTTTCCTTGACCAATGGGTCCTCTTTGGGAAGGTCTCAAATGAGCTATACCTATTTGTGGAATTTCTCATATGATATCACTTCTTGATGTGTGATTTATCCCAAAACGAATGCACTTTGAGTGGAATCTTGAGGTTGGAAGTTGGTTGTGTCCGCCTGCTGGTGTGGAGTATCTCTTAATTATATCTGGATATTGTTTTTGTCTATGATGTAGAACTATACCTATGTAGAGCTAATTGTACTTCCTTTTTTTGTTTATTTGTGGATTCGGCGTGTCCTACTAATTATTTTTATACTCACCACTACATGGGATTTTCCAACACATGGAATGTCTTATGAAGATGATTGACCTTTTGATAGAGACCTTGGTGGACTAGGACTAGGAGGTTCTTAGTAAAATTAGACAGACCAAGGATTGTTCATGCAGCTTTAAAATAGTAGTCCTAGTACCTTTACTTTGAGGTTGGACTTGTGTTATAGACTCTTTTCTGTGGGATTTTATTCTATCCTTGCTTACTTTACTTTACTTTCCTATTATAGTCTAGTAGTGGGATATAGTGTTATGATTTCATTTGTTTCTTAGTGATTTTACATTTCAACATTTTTTGGGCTTAGAGATGTTTGAGTGTGCATATAGGTACAAAGGGAATTCCACCTATGTTAGTGATATACCTACTCAGAACTGGTACCCAACCCCTAGCCTATTGGAGGTAGGCTTGGGGAGTCGCATCATGGGACCCACTAAAATGATTCATGACGTAAATAAACATTTCATTTAAAAACATTTATATAAATCATTTGGCATGAGTAAAATAGTTCTCTAATCAATGGAATATATATAAAATCATACACAATAAGAACCATTGTCATATTCCCTAAAGTACATTTGTTTCTCTTTATAGGATCCTCACACTACTTATATCCGTGATCAGAGATAAGTATGTGTACAGAGGTCCCTCTATCTCTAGACGAATATGACTCATCAATGTTTCATCAAGGATAATCATGCCGAAATAGGTTTTTGTTATAGTTTTCATCATCAATCCATTTATAGGTGATCAAGATAAAATCATCCTTATCCCAAATAACACACTAACTATCCATGCTCGTATGTTCTCAATAAATCAATATAAAAATGGGAAATCATCTCATTTTAACTCAATCATCATTTACAACTCAATTGTATAATTTTCAGTTTTAGTAAAAAAATAAATTTCAAAAATAAAAACATGGATTTTTCAAAATTTCATTCCTTTTTAACAGAAAACCAATAATATGTTTTCATCATTATAATTTAGTCCACTTTCTCAAAATAATTATTAAATAATATTATTAATTCTGTCATTTTCAAAAATCAGCCCCAAATTCAAATTCTGTTGGAATTTGGTTTTTTTTCTCAACATCCTTTTAATTTCAAATTACAAAATCATAAAAATTAATTAATGGTTTTATAAATCAATTAAAATCCAGTTCAAATCAATAAATCAAATAATGGTCTCAATTACAAGAAAAATCTCAAATGGAACCAGCTACCTTTTATCAAAGATCAAGAATCAACACCCACAACGGGATCTACCAACAAAGAATTAAAGTGTAAGAGATCAAGGAATCATACCTTGAAACAAGATCCAATCAAAAAGAGTTTATATTCATAAATTAAATGATGATTAATCAAACTCTGAGGGGTAGATAAAGAGAGATAAAAATAAACTATGATAGAGGAGATACACTTAATAGGGGGTGGCCAGATCTTCCACCGACACTTTGATTTTTCAAAGGAGGGGATTTGAGGGGCCAAAATTGATTCTAAGGATCATTATCAAAATTTTAAATCATTTTAGTGTCAATTATGGAAATTATGTATCTTAAATAGGGGATCTAAATTTTTTTAAATGTTTTAGAAATAATAGAAACTTTTGTTCATGGTTTCGGGGGGAGGGTCACACGGTTATAAAATTTGTTTACCTTAATTATATGCCCCCTTTTGACTCATTTTCTAGGGTGAAAGCTTTCTTAGGTTGGTCTAAAAAGTTAGAAAAACTATTTTCCCTATCCATGTGCCCCCTCAGGAATCCCTATCCAAGGCACATGGTTACTCCTAGGCGGGTGCATAGTTTGGGAAACCGTTTACCAACAATGCATTTACCTCACTGCTTGGGGGTGTGTGATTTGAACTGGGGGTGAACGGTTGGGAATACCATGTACTAACTATAAACTGTCCAAAAAGTTCCAAAAATTCTCAATTTCTCCCAGAATGATGCTAAAAGAAGACCTAAATCAAAGGGATTAAAATAAGGGTCAGGAATACCTGAAAAAATGTAACAGGATGTTACAAATATAGTTGGGATTTCCTTTTACATGGTATATTTTAAATTAATAATAATCTATTAAGAATAATTAAAAAACTTACATTATAAATTTTCTATCATATCTTATATGATATACTTACAGATCAGTCATATGCTTATTCCACTATCTAGGATTTATTAAATCATTACATATGTATGTAATTCATGAAACATCCCAATGTAAACACCTACGAACCCCCCCCCCCCATTAAAATAAATAGTGAGTAAAATATTTAAATAATTCTATTATTAAATTTACATTGTACTTATATCAGTATAATCTAATAGGAAATAATAATATTTAGTTTCACATGATATCTGAGTATAAATTTTAAGTTTTTTACAATCATATATCCTAAAATATTGGGGATATAAAAAGTAAGTCACTTAAATAGTATACTAGTATTTTATTTTATTTTGTAATTTTTAAATTCTTTAAGTTCAATAATACTCCCACTAAACTCTTTTACATTATATTCACTTCATAATAACAAACTAAGATACCCAAACACCATTTTATTAAGAAATAATACTTATTTTTATTAGATATTAATATTTAAAAAATAAACTATTCCTTTTGTATCATATATGGTATTTTATGTGTAAGGGTTGATTTCCATAGAAAATGATATTATTCAATAAAATATCCCACTAATGGGTAGTATGAATACATTCCTTTATATTTTAATAAATATTTCGATAAAAACTTTTATCAATGATAAATGTTTTATACCTCGCTCATTTTAGAGACATATTATAGTATTTTAGTAATCATAAAACATTTGTATTAAATTAATTATCTAATACTTTTAAGAATGATGATTTGTGAACAAAAAAACACTTCTTTTCATATAATACATATGATATGATATTAAATATCCTTTATTTGGATCCATATTTTATTGATAAACTCTTTTACATTAAAATCCTAGATGAAACAACACTTTCCTTCATCAAATTCATGAAAACTAAAAGATCTATCAATTTTACCTTATATTTTGAAATATATTTTTGAAAATTATAAAATATTCCTTTGGTTTGATACACCCTTCAAAATCAAAGAATTTATTTTTATAACATTGATACCTAGGTTGGACATTCCAATAAGCTTCACAAACCCCATCAAGCATCCCAAAAAATTCCACCGTATTGAATCATCAGTTCTTATTAATAAAACCTACATGTATTGATGACCTTAATTGCATACTCAATGAAACATTATCAGAATTTCAAAATAACTTTTGTTCTTCCAATTTTAACATTACAAACTTTCACCATATAGATAACCTGAGAACCTAGACAACATATTCCCTATTCATCTATTCTCAAAAATCTGATAATATTAGAAAAATGTCTTGTGAATTCATTCATATAATAAGATAATTTATATAAATGATAATATGATGAATTCTTTAATGAGTATAATACTTACATAAACCCCTAGTTTCACCAAGTCATTTTCATACACAATCATATTGAGTATATGAGAAGAGACTAATGATTCTTAAGGTTTGTATCCAATGTATTTGAAACATTAATTTATTCATTCAATAATACACATAATAATCCTTAAACACCTTTTCGAAAAACTTCAAAACTTTTTTAATCAATAATGGGTTTCTCTTACACATATAATTTTCCCCTACTTGTAAATTTTTCTTAAGTTATGTCCCTTAGGAATTTTATACATTAATGTTATTGTTCTAGTGATTGATTTCAAAGTTATGTTTGATGATTAGGATTATATTTATCTACATTAAAAATATTTTATCACCTGAATATCATGTTTTATTTCCATTTAATATGGGATTTTAATTAATTACTTACACACAAAAAATGATTTACCATTTTAAATTCATCGTACCCATTAGTGTTCTATGATCCATACTTCATCCTGACTTAAACTGGTTAACAACATAAATAAGACATGACTATATCTACCAGTCAACCATTATCATTAATAACATATCTGACTCTTGAATAGTATAAGCAATTAATATTTCACCAATACATTACAAGGATAAACCTTACTATATTCTTGTTTTATCCTAACCTGTTGGGTTTACCAACTAATTGTAACCCAAAAATGATAAAAATCAGGCACCTAACTTTTAGGGTCTCCCTATTACTTTCTTTCCTTAACCAACATTACTCATGGGTACCTAAACATTTTTTTACCCATACTAAATGATTGAGGTCTTGAAAAGTTTCTATTTGGATGGAATCTCACTCATATTATTTGAAGGGGATTTAATATCACCCTCTTATCTCATTTTATTCCCCTTATATATGTTTGTGTTGGGTTATTCTAGTAATTCCTTATTATGATAATCCGTAATTATGTTTCATATACTATTAAGGAATTATATTTTATTTTTTATTAAAAAAATTCTATGAAATATGTGAAAAAATGACAAGTCTGAAAATTCTTTCTTATTATATAAAGATACATAATTAAGATATTCTACCTACATTGAGAAGACACCATGAAAGTCAGGCAATCTTAACTAAGTATTAAAGCGACTTCATGAAAAAAATAAAGCAACTACATGACTATTCAATTGACTATAGATAAAATTTTATAAAGTTATTAAGCTAACTCAAGAAATATATGATAAATCACATGAACAACACAACCGACATTTCCATAATGGTAAAAATATATCTTTTTATTGAAGATATCACAAGAATAAGTTTTAGATGACTGTGTCTATTGATGGGCGACATGGTACAGTTGATAAACCATAATAAGAGAACAAGAGACCACTTTGTAGATCAATAAAAAAATTTTACAATTATGGAGTGACCTCATATTGAGTCTGAGTAACCACGCAAGCATATCAAGTAAATATAAGAATTATTTCAAAAGCCCATGAGAAAAAAATTTCAATCTAATGAAATGACTAACTCAAGTGACTATACCTGAGTGACATTAAAGGTCAGGCTTGAAGTGCATAATTTAAATAAAATTCATTTATATACTCCTATGGGTATATTTTGGATCATTCTATACAAATTTAATGTAGTTTTTTGTAATTACCCAATAATTTTTAATAATAAATTTTCTTGGATAATTTTGTGATATATTATATTAATTATTATACACATAGAGTACATAGATAAACCAACTACATTTTAATTTATTAATGAAATTTATTACATTATTTAATTAATAAATCCATTAAGATGAAAAAAATAAATGGGATAAAAAAAAGATATAAAAACTGAAATTTTAAATTTTGGATCACCCTAATCGGTTAGAATCATCTCTCTCATGAACAGCACAATGGAAAAGAAACAAAATATTAGTAAATCAATAGATACTTTAGAAAATAGAAATATAGAACCTTGGGTGAAATTTTAGTGAATTTTGAATAAAATAATTAATAGATATTTATAAGAGATAATATGACCATTGGAATAATAATTATACCATTGGAATAGTAACAAGATTGTTGGGAATAGTAACCTCCCCGTTGGGAATAGTAACCTGACTGTTGGAATGAAAATTTGACCTAAAAATAATAAAATTTAATGTAAATAATATTTATCATGATTAATTTAATAAAATATAGATATTATAATAGTATAAAATAAATAATGAAATTAAAAACTCAAAGAAACTATGAACACATTTTTAACAAACTCTATTTTAAAGTATTTTATCAAAAACAAATTTTTTATATTAAGGAATTAAAATATTATATATTAGAAAATTATTTTAATAAAATTAATGGTATTTTTTAAGTCATAAGATCAAATAATTTTAAGGGTCATTTTTTTGGTAATTTTCTAAAATACTTCAAATTTTATGTGAATAGTAAAAAATAGTTTTTTTATAACCAATGTATCAGAAATTTAATCATTCATGATTTAATAATAACCTGATCAATTATAATACTACATCATCCACCCAAAAATATTCAATATCATAAATGAGTCATTAAAATACAATAAACTTAATTTTCAAACCTAAAAATCATTTTCCCAAGTCTAAAGTCTAAAGTGTTCCCTTAAAATATTTATTTTTTCATTTTTTCCCAATTTCCTTTTTGATAAACTAGTAAATTATAATTTTAAAGGGGTTTAAATTAAAAAAACCGTTATATTAAATTGATATATGATTTATATTTGAAGAAATAACAATTGTAAGTTTTACCATTGATATAGTGTTTATTTAATATTTTATTCTAAAAATACCACTCTTCTAAAGTATAAATAACCCCACACCATTCCATTAGAAAACCACTCCTCCCTCACATTACAATGATAAATTTCATCCCAAATACTCTCTATTAACCCAATTACAATAATTATAGATTTTCTAGAGTAAACAAACTCCAATCATCAATGGAGTGGAGAAGCAACATCGGGGAAAGAGTAAGTTTTTATCAACTCTTCTATAATTTTCTTCTTCACTTCTGTTTCCTTAAAATTCAATTCAAAACCAAGTCAATCAAAAATAATTATGACGTATTTTAAAATTATATTTATGATATTAACATTTAAAAAAAAATATTATTATGTGTTTATATTTTATACATCTATTTCATATTCTTCGGACGATGTCTCCTTAACAACTGGTTAACCACAAACATAGAAGTTTACAATTATTTCATTATAACTTAACTTATTCCTGGTTATAATAAAATTTTAAGGTATATGAATGAAAAAATAAATTTATTTTATGCTTCTTGAATCAATTCTTCTTATATATAAATGACCTCAATCAAAATATCAAAATTAAAAGAAAAACATGCAATTTTTAAGGAAAACATGATATAAAAATGTTTCAAATTACAGCAAATAAATTAAGGAATATAATTAAATTATTATAATTGTTAAATAGTAACATAAATTAACATGATATTGTTATGGTTCAATGTTTTAACTTACCTATTTTTATTATTGAGAAAGTGAAAAAGTTATGAAATAAAATGGGATTTAAGGTAATGGGATTCTCAAACCCAACTCTTTCCCTTGGGCTATCTTCTATTTCACATTGTTTTCACTATAGATATTCCTATAATAACCAAAAAAATTCCTTTAAATATTCTTTCCATTTTTCTTTTTGGGGATATAAATTTTCTTAAATTATCTAAATTATTAGTAATCAAATCTCAATGATATTTCAAAAGGACTTGATTTTTAAAAAAAAACACCTTTGAATCCTCATTAATAGTTCATTATTCAAAGAAAAATGATCTTCTATGCCAAATTATGCTATCTATTATTCATTTGGGAATCCAAAAAGGATATTCTATTATGTATGATATGTAATGTTATTTATAAAACTCATTTCATTTCATGGGTTTATTTTATTAATATGATTTTTGTAAAATCCATGTGGCACATATGATTTTGATGATTTTATGATGTGATGGGTGGGCCCATAATTATACATCCCTCCTATAAATTGGGTAATTTGATGTATCTCATAATATTTTGTGAACTATAAATGAACATGATTCCATCCTTATTCATAGTTATGATGTTATTATTTATGCACATATGTCATGTGTGAACATGATGCTAGCATTGTTCACAACTCTGTATAGTATTTGACCACTATGACATGATACTTTATTTTATATATATATACCACATTCCATGAATTTATCAAAATTTTTCTTCAATTTTATGATGATGGTCTTGTTTTTATGAAATTATTATGATGATTATTCTCACACATTAACTGTTTATTCATGTATATTATTCCTATTATGTTATGATTCCCCTTACTGGGATTTTAGGTCACCCCTTTCAGAGATGTATATCCCCAGGTGACTACATGTATTAATAAGAATATAAAATATTTTAAGATGATAAATAATAATGGGTTTAATAGTTTTTATGTTCTATTATGTATAAGTTATGTATGGTCCTAATTTATCTAATATACTAAACCTTTCTTTCCTTGAATGTATAACTATTATGTTTTTTGTCTTTAAAATGTTTTAATATTCATGTAAGAATAGGTAGGGTAGATATAGTTGGTATCAGAGGTGTGGTTTAGTTAATTTGGGAATTAGAGTTATATAACATTAATAAAAACCATTATAATAATTCAAAGTATAGGTAAACATCCAAGAAGCATCATTTTGGAAGAAGTTAAAACAATGGTATCCCATAAGATACATATTTAGACTTGATTTACACTTAATAATAAATTATTTAGTCATGATTTATTGACTAAAGTTTATTTTTCAAACCATTTCTATTTTATAAAATAATTGGAACTAGGAGAAACCAGGCTAACAACCCATGTGTGGGACAATACAATGATTTTTTGAACTTCAGTCCCATTGAAATGGGAGATGGAGTTCAAAACTTCATTTCCATGCATACAAAGCTATTCAGGGGTATGCATACAAACCCAAACCAATTAGAACATATGGATTCACCTAAAAAATAGAAACTATATGTTGAATTTTTTTTGATGAAATGACCAATAATATTAAGTTTGTATTCTGATCCACTTTTCATAAAAAAAAAGTGGATTAACTAAATGTAGAAGATATTTTCTATAACCCATTATTCTTTGAAGGTGAAGGTGACTATTTGTGTCTAACATTTACTTAGAGAGGTTGATAAATGGTGTGCATTAGTAAATCATACTAGTCCAAAGGATTAAATGGAAGCGATTGACTGAGATGACTTTAATAAAATATATTTTAACAAGAATTTCTCGTTAACTATTCAAACAAATATAGTGAGAGAATTATTACATTTGAAGAAAAAAAAGGTGACTTTTCCATGGATTATGACAAGAACATCACAAGGCCTGAATAATAATCCATGGGATTTTTTTATCAACAATGACAAAAAAAATATGGATTCTTTTTTCGATTAAAACAAAATATCTAAAAGGCTTTATCTATTTGAGACATCAAGAATTATGAAGAAGTGGTTCAATGTAATTTATAGGTATAGATGGAGTTTTCATATTAATTCTATGAATATAGAGATAAGAAGAGAAGAATGGAATTTCACGCTAGTGGGTCAAATGAAAAAGGATGAAATATGATCCAATAACCCACATATCAAAATTGTGGAAAAAAGAATCATGGGAATTTACAAAAATGGGTAGAGAAATTCTTCAAGTGTGGTAGAGAAAGCTACAAAGCCCATTAATATTAAAGAGGCATAAAGAAGCTGGCCAACATGATAAAGTAACGGAATGAACCTCCCCATGCACTACCCATGGTTCAATACTTAAACTATAAGGTCCAAGGGTACTATGAAATCCATTTCACTAAACAATGGGTGTGACATCCCGACCCGGGTGCCACATATTGTTGCCTTGAGACTATTTTCAACTAGAACTCGGGCACACCTCCCCATATTCTAGAGTATAACAACTAGCATCGAGGGTCCAATATTTAACATAGAGACATATACACTCTTTATCAATGTGTCGAAATAGTTTAAATAGAAAAATAATTTCTATAAATTATAAAAAAAAAATTATTAAAGACAAATAATCATATGAAGAATCCCAAAATATGGTAAAATGGCCATAATCCAAAGCAGTAGAAATGTCATCTCATATATGTCTCAAGTATCAAATGAAAAATCCAAAATAAATACACAATAACACCTTTTATGTGGAACTCGACATCATGACTGGTTTCATCACCATGCTCCATATTGAATCCCAACTAATCCATCTAATATAGGAATATTTCCCTTATCCTATCATGCAAACCTGAAGTTTACTTAGGTACCAATAAGATGGCCTAAGTAGGGAGTGAGTAAAACTCATTAGGACACAAGAAACAGAGTCTAAATCAATATATATAATAGTGTGTGACGTTTTATGGAGAATAGATAAAAAAAGTAAAAAAATTGAACAGAATTCACATTATTTATTCTTTAATCTACCACATAGGCCCCCCTAGTTCATAATGACACCCCAACCAATCAAACCAAATTCATCTCATGTATTTTTCTATACTATGTACCATAGTGATTTCCCAATTCATCCATTAAAGGGATTTAATTATTCATTCAATTCAAATTTCATTTGATACCCTGTAGCATCAGTTCAAGTACAATCATCACAGCCACTTAGAAATTGATCCCATGCCAAAATCTCATGGGACTAGATCATCAGTCTACCACTCAATTGGTATTTGGAGAATCAGTCCCTTAAATAGAACTCATTGATCAAATTCTTGTATTGGGGTCCTTGAGAATGAGTATGGTTCCACATTGTTATCCATATAATCAGTCCCTAACCCACAAACCATTGTTCAAACAATCAAAAATATCACATATATCACATTCATATCACAGTTCAATGTCATTAAACTTCTTATCAATCATTCAAATCATAGTGCAGCATTTCATTTTTCAATCAAAACCATGTTTATATACTTTATTCATAAAGAATATCATAATTAACTCACAATTAATCCAATTATCAACAATTATTCACATTTCATTAAATCATAAATGTTAAGAGAACCAATTCTTTAAATCCCATTATCATCCTTGAAATAAGGATTTTTTTCAATTATATTATCCCATTAATCCCCTTTTCACAATTCATAATTCATCATTTCCATCACCTTAGCACACCCCATGGGTTTCCATCAAGCCTAATCTTAAAATCTAAAATGGTTCTAATGGGAACTATGAATGGTCTCACAATTTCATGGAATTAAATTCACTTTTCCTAAATAATGAAATTTCCCATTATGAAAACACAATTTCACAATTAAATACACAAAAACATAATCAATAATATGGGAAAAATAAATTTGACCACCTACCACAATATCACTAAAAAATGATCCCCAAACTGTAGTCATCAATTCGATGCAGAATGATCAAATTCCCAATGATGAATAATATATTGGGTGAAAACCTAGGATCAAGATCCAATGGAAAAAAGATCCATTAAAACATAGATCTAAACCATAAAAAATGGATGAATTTATCCATATCAAAGGGGAGATTGATATGGTAGAGAAAGGAGAATATAAATAAAGAAGTGAGTCTCTTACTAGAGAGAAAATCTACCTCTACAAGTCCATCGATTCTCAAGGGAAGGAGTTTAAGGAACCTTGTAACCCTCTATAGAGCCTCCAAAGGTGACTGAAATATTTTTAGGTTGAATAGGGGTGATTAGGGATATAAAATGGTGGTTTTGGATATTTTAAATAAATTTTTGGGGGTTTAAATTTTTGTACAGACAGTTCCTTGGGCAAGCCCCATGGTTTGAAAAACTGTGTGCCCTTTCTGTGCAACCCTAATTTCCAAGGTGCGTGGTTACTCCTAGGTGGGTGCATGATTTGAAAAACAATGCAACAACCATGGAAACCCCCTTTATGAGAAGATTCGTGGTTTGGATAGGGGAGATTACATGATTTTCTCGAACTCTGTACCCCTACCTATGAATCAAAATGGGTTTCATTATTTCCTAGGGAAAACCGCACAGTTTTCCCTAACTATGGACAAACTGTGCATAGCCCCATGGGCTAGCATAAATTTTCAAATTCACCTGAAACAACCCCAAATTAAGACCCAACCAACATAAGACCAAAACATGGGTAAAATTATACATGAAAAATAGCATAAGGAATCTCTAGAAAGTTATGATCTTACAATATCTTAACCCTATAGCAGCTCATCCATGAGATACACTCCAAATAACCACTAAAACTCCAAGGTGAAAAGTTCTGGCCACTAGGATAGTATATAGTTTTCTCTCTCCTATTTTTTCTCCAAAACACGACCATGTTTCCATAGCACTCAGACCAACTACAAATTATTTCCCTGAATAACATTATCATTGTAATAAATAACATTAATCAAATGCTCCTTAAATGATACATCATCCTCATGCTCAACATCATCAATATAGATCACATTAGATGGGTCACGGTGATACTGTTGATTCTATGACACAATATATAAACAATTCATAACACTATACCTATTTGGAATATCCAATCAATATGCTACCATTTTGATCCTCTTCCAATCTCAAACAGTCCAACAAACCTAGGCACGAACTTTCCCTACTTCCTTATCTGATGGTTACCCAATATCAGTGACACTTTATGGAACACAAATCCTCCTTTTTTATACTCAATTTTTCAACAATGTCTATTATCATACTATTTTTTTGACTCCACCCAGTATCCATACATTTCTGAATCAACTAAACCTGATCTCATGTCTCCTACATGAATCTCATTCCCAACAGCTTTGATTCACATACCACCATCCAGCATAGAGTTGATCTTTATTTCATATCATAAAGTTCCTCATATGGTTCTATCTAAATAGTTTGCTGATAAATATTTTTATAAGAAAACTCAAAGAGCACTATGTTATTCTCCCATGATCCATTTTAGTCTAGGATTTATTCCTACACCATTCCCTCTAGCACAAAAATTGTAACACCCTAATATTTTGTGAAATATTTTTTTTGAATTAATTTATTCTTTTGGATATTTTTAATTTCACATGACACTGAATATAGTTTTTCCAATATAAAAGCACTATGTTTGGCTTTTTTTATACGCAACATCAATTCATTATTGTACTACATGTAACACTTAGATTATCTTTTGGTATACCCAACACTATGTTTGGCTTTTATTACATAAAATACCGGGTCCCTATGATAGCTTGTGGTACACACAAGTCTTAGTTTTAACCTAACTACAATATACTATTAATATGATTATTAAAGTATTTTTATAGATATTGCCTAACTGTTGAAATGGAATTTATTAATAAAATTAATTAAATTTTGAAAATATGATTTAATAATGTGAATAAAATGAATCCTTTTTTATCATTTATTCTATGTGAATTTAGCAACTATTCGTAAATAAAGAAGTTACTTTTATAAGAAAACTATTCTTCAATATGCAAACACAATTTATCTCAATATATTAAATAAACCACTTTGGATTAATTATTACAATAAAATTTATATATTATATATTAAATAAATATTTTTTATACTCATAAAATATATTTCATATGTATAATATAAGAATAAATCCAATTTTATGAATAAAAATGTATTTTTTCAAAAGGTAATTTTAACACATTTTAATTAAAAACCCATTTAAAATATAATTTTTTACACTTTCAAAATTTTTATCTGAAAACATAAAATTTATTTTTGAAATAATAATATCAAAATTTACTTTATGTGAATTTTAGTTATTTTTCTAAGAAGTTTCATTTTTTATGAATATTGAAAACACTGAATTTTAATTCAAAACACCTTTTTCATCTAATTTATTTATATATATAAATTATGTTTTATTTTAGTTGTAAATTATAATTATATAATTTATAAATAACTTAATATAATTTAGGTTATTGTAACTAATTTCATAATGAAACTAGATATAAAACCATTTCAATCTTTTGGACCTTTTTACTTTAAAACCACACATTGTCATCCCATTTGTGGAATTAATTTTAAATTAATTTCTACCACTTATGTGATTTTAATTTAGAAGTGGATTCCATATTTGTAATAATAATAATTTATAATTTCAAATAAAGTAAACTTATTTTTTATCAAGAATATTAGTGAAAGTGATTAAAATTAATTACAGCGATTAAGAGAAAATTATCTAAACAAAAGACTACGCCTTAAACATAAGGCCCAAATGACCTTGAAACTTTTAGAAAATATATATTATATTTATATTTCAACCCCACAACCCTTTTTATATAATTTTGACAATTATTTTATCCACATTACGTGGGAAAATGTTGGTGGAATTCCCTTTTCAAAAAATTTAATGAATGTCACTCCTCACCCGCTAAAAAAAGGCACTCACTCATCCAACTTATTCACACATATCAAGACATTTATCTTGCCAAAAATATGATAAAATAATCTCCCACCATCCCTATATTAATCAAATAATTCAAACATTATATATAAATTCAACCAAAGAATCCCTTTGGTGAAAAACAAGAAAAGTTACCCAAAGAAGAGGTCACATCCTTCCTCAAGATCATTGTTTTATTTCCATTATCCACCCCCTCAATTATTCTCATTCCAAGATTATATAATAATATAACAATAATAAATATAATTATATGTTTTTATTGTAATTTTTCAACCTAAAATTACACACAATTCCACCTAATGGGTAATGAACCTTCTGTTCGTGTGTACGGCAGACTACCACCTCACGAAATGAAGTTGTTTGTTTTTTATTTACCACATATCATGGGTTTTAATTATGATGGAAAATATATTTTCATATGATATATATGATATTTATAATCCATTTATTATTCATGAATTATTATTTAAAACATATCTTCATGTTTTCAATTTTGTGTAGATATGATAACATCATTTGTGAAGGTGTGGACTACCACCTCCTCAAAGGGATGTAATTCATTCACACTTCACATGGAATATGTTTAGAATGGTTTTAGTAAACTTATATGATTTATATGAAATAATAATTCTAACATAAGGATATTATATATGTGTGTTTCTTTTACATTCTTTCTTTCAATACAATAATAAAATGGAAATAGTGATAATGCGTACGTATGACCTACCATATCCATGAACGGTGTACTCCATTTCATATTTCTATATATTATAGATTAATATAAATTTGTATATATTTAAAATATAATATATTTATATCATTTTTACCTTATTTAAATAAGTAAATCATTATCTATGTAATATGATCAAGAATAACAAGCCAAATAATATATGGAAAAGAAAACAGGTATTACCCATAATGTAACATTAACATTGACTTGTTAATAAATGGGTAATATAAAGTCATAAAAATTAATATATGGAATTATATTTAATAATATGGTTATATGGTATATTTATAATAAACATATATTGATTATATAGGATATTTCAATGTGTATGAAAAAATTCAAGACTCAAGGTAAGGGTTTTCTCATCTCACTTTTTATATCCATCAGATACATTCCATGTTCAACACTCGATTCTCTTATGTGGTGTATATACTGGATAAGAATGTATTAAATGATCATTTCACTTGTATTTATGGTATTTTTCATATCAATTTCATTATATCTCTTTCATAAGTGTTATAGTTTTAATGTTACCAAATTGGTTAGGTAATTTTTTCTCAATTGTCCTTCTTTAAGGTACATGTTATGTTATGCACCTATATTATTTAATAAGTCATATATAATGTACCATTGATATGTTATATAATGTTTATTATAGTTTTTATGATATTAAAAGTTTCATGTATTGTTATTTTCTCATGGTGATTATGATTTAATGTATCCAAAGTGGTAAGAGGTTATTTATACAATCTCATTGTTTATCAAGATTGTTTACAATTATTATCACATGATGAAATATTATGACCCATATCTCAATAAATATCATGGATTTTCTTCTCCTTTGGTTAAAAATGATTTCTCCATATATTGGTACAATTTATTCTTTCTTCAGTACTTAATATAATTAACAAAGTGTCTTAAAAAACTGAAATTATTTCCCTCTTTAGTCAAATATTTTATTTATTCACAAAATTATGTTTACTTAAAATGGTTCCAAAAATTTTTACGATGAATTTTAAAAGACATTTATAACTATGTTTTACCTTTTCAATTAGAAAATGGTTTTAAAATGAATTTCTTCGATGTTTTCTGATCAAGTCAGTTTTCGAAAAAATAAAGGTGTAAAAGGAATATTTCGCATGTAGAGACATACACACATTGTAACACCCTGAGATTTTATGAAAAATATTCTTTTTAATTTCATTGATGTCTTGTGTTGTACTCTACACCAAAAGGATCTTGCACTACATGCATCCCTAACTTGTCTTGCATTACACGCAATCGTGACCTTCCACGATAAAGTGTGTTGTATGCAATACCGAGTTTCACTAAACAACGATATGTTATATAAACTAGCTGTTATTAATAGTAATACCCATTTTTTGAAATTTTTTAAATTTTATCTTTCAAAATGGACTTCATTTTTGGTTTTCGAATATCGAAATTATCCTAGGGTGAATTTTTGGTATTTTTCGGAAAACTTTCAATTTTTGATGAAAAGTGAAAACACTGGGTTACTATTTTAAAACGGACTTTTTATTGAAATAATTTTATATTTTATTTAAATTTATTTTATGTCAAAATTGATACAAAATAACTATATAATTTAAATGTAATTAATTGGAGTCATTTTATAATAATTTTAGATATATAAAAAATTTATCGAACTTTTGACCGTCTTTTACCCACCTCCTCGAAACATTTGTAATTGTACATAAAACGTAATTTTACCGCTTTTGTGAGTTGAATTTAAAAAATCTGAGAGACATGGTTAATGTCAAGGATTAAAATGTGGTTCAATAAGATAAAAATAATTTTTCGTGAATAGTAACTTTTTACTTTTATTTTCCACAGTTAAAAGTAAATAGGGTAATTAAGGGTAAAAATGAAATTATTATTACCCTAACACATGCCATAATTCTATTGGATAAGTGTAATTCGACCGAAAACAACCTTAGGGATAAAATATTACCAGTTAGGTCCACTTGTATTAGATTAGGACATTTATTATTATTTTATTTAAAGAAGATTTAAAAGATTTAAAATCAATATTTAATAAATAAAACATTTTTAATATAGGCTTATACATAAGATAAATTCAACTATAAATATTCATTATAAAGCTATAAATCGTTCCTACATTATGAAATTTTATTTATATTTTTTATACATTAAATAAGTTAATTTATTTATGACACAATGATGATACAATAATTACCTTATTAATGAAATATTAACATAATTGATATTATAAATAACCAAATAAATGTAATTTGAAACTTTTTATAATTACACTAATATTATAGGTTAATATGAAATGTTAGTTTTGATTTTATTAACTTTTTTAGAACTAATCATGCTGTTATGATTTTCACAAAAATCAATTACCAAATAGTGTCAAAATTGACATAAAATTGTTTTTAAAACAAATATTATATTATTAATTGTTATTTTATTCCTAAAAATATAAGGTTCAGTGAAATGACTTAGATAAGGATATATATATTAATAATGAACCACTTTGGGTTCTTTAGTCTTGTTATTGTAAGTTTATTAACTATATAGTGTAAAAAGACTAGAAAACATGGTAAAAGTTAAATTATTTAACTTAGAGTTAAATCTAAATGATAAGGTTAAAATAGAAACCTAAACTTTTCTAAAACCTATTGGTAGAGATTATTGCGACCAATACCCATTTTAGCTTTTAAATAAGTCAATTTTAAACTATTATAAATCTAATATTAATTTATTATAAAATAATATTTTAAGTTTTTCCTAAGGTGCCCCTCTCCTCCCTTATAAAAAGGGCACCCCTTCCCTCTTCGCTTCACACCCTTTTGTGCCTTGAATCTCGGCCAAAACCTGCCAATTACTCTTCTCAACCTCTATAGTTATATGATAGAGGTTCTGGTCTCCTCAAAAGACCAACCCTAGTGCCCTAAGAAGAAGTATAAAGGAGGTGTGTCGAGGAAGTGGTAATCTCTTCTACCGACTCTTTCATGTTTCTTTCTTCTTCTACCTTTTCATCTTTAGTTGTTTCATTATAAAGTAATAAAATAAGTATCACTAATATACTGATATGTTATTATAAATATGAAACAACCCCATTTCACCTTCTATCCATCCTATGGAAAATGAAATCACCGCGTGAGCGTACATACAGAATACCGTCTCCACGCTGTGGTGTAATTAGTTTTTTACCACCACATTACATGGATGGGTATAATGCTGTAAAGAAAAACTATATATGGTTATTATAACATCATACTGATTCTGAGATATTATATCATCCACTCCAATTGAATTCAATAATTATGGGAATGATATCATCACTCGTTCATACGTACGGATTATTGTCTCCACGACGCGATGATATTCATTCTCCATGTTAACCCCTCAAGAATGATTATAAAGTATATATAATGAATAATAATTAAATATATGACATGATAAAGTTACTAGATTTATATATATATATATGTCATCTAATTACTTACATTCAAGTCAATAAGGAAAGGAAAACAAAGTTCATGCGTACGTACGGTCTACTATCTCCATGAACGGTGTATTTCATTTAATTTATCTATCTATTATATATATATATAATGAATATATATTGATATATAAATCATGATTTACATTATATAAGTAATTAAATCATGATATAATTAATAATAATATCAATAACAACAATAAATAAAACAATTTTACCCAAAACGCAGCTTTAACATGGAATTTACAAAAGAATGGGTAATATACAGTCATAAGTGAACCATATATGATATCATAACTATGAATATGATTTTTTAATAAGTCAATGAAATTATTTAAATCATCATAAAGGAGTTTTGGATATGTATGAAGCATATCGTACCTAAGGTAAGGGATAATTTTCCATTCTGATTTTTATCCGAGATTGCTTATACGAAAGTATTTACTGGGGTTATATTTTTCATCCATGACCATAAAATGCTTTTAATAAAGTATTTAATATTATTCCATGTGTGTTTAATTTCATGTTTACCCCAATTTGACTTTTAATTTTTGTTATGGAAGGAATATTTCTTTTGTTTACCATATGAGGAACTTTTTGACTTTTTCGACAAAAGTACGAGGAGAATGTTTTTTTAACTTATATGGCATGAACAGATTTTTACGGTTTCATAGTGCAAAATTTTCATGAATCTTACTCTACAATATTTCATGATTATTTAAAAAAAAACATTTTCTTTTAAAATTTCATTGCAATTTTTGAAAATAAATTGATTTTAAAGAAGAAATGATATTTTCCTGAAGAATTCATTTCAAGTGTTTTGTCAAAAATATTTTCCATCTAAGATGAAATTATTTAGTATGATTATGTTTCAAGTATAATGTCTCTATGATTAACATGGTTTCACTTTTATTATGATGAAATGATATACATTTTTTTATATGGATTATTTTATGATGAGATGATGTTTATGAAACCCATTTTATTCTTTGGGTTATGATAAATGGTTTATGTTTATGTTGTGGCACACGTAAGAATGAGTTAATTATGAGATGGGTGGGACCTATATCTCCCTCCGATTCATTGGGTAAAGATTTATATCTCATGAGATAGGCATGGCTGGAATGTCAAGTTAATCAGGTTCAGTAATACAAGACTAGAATGAGGAGTGAACTCGGTTCAGTAATGGACTTTTTCCACTAAGATGGTCTTGGCAGCAATCCCTTGGATACTATGTACATCATATCATGTGACTAATGGTTTTCCACAATTACATGTTTTCTTCCCATGCTATTTTATCATGATTTATGTTCCATTATGATTTATGCCTTACGTAATTACAATATTTATGTCTTTGCTCAAGATTTTGATGTTTATATTTTATGTTCATGTTTTTCATTAAAATGTTTATGGATTGTTTTATGTCCTCTATGTTTACCCTTACTGGGCTTTTGAGCTCACCCTTTTTTATGTTTTCTTTTCCATCGGATATAATGAAAGGTTTTGGGTAAGAAAACAAAAGGGTAAGATCTTTATGGGAGATGTTGAAGATATTTCACAATGATTAGAATATTATGTTCCAAGTTTCCAAAGACACTAAACTATTACAGTCCTTTGCTGTCTATTTCTGTTATGTATTAATTATTACACAAATATAATGTAATTTCCATGTACATCAAGCTTGGGTCTCTACAGTTGGTATCTGATGTTCGGTTTAGTTAACCTTTGGAAAATATTATGCGAGAACTTTAGTGAGATCCCTAGAGATATTTCTAAGGAATGTATAGGGATGTCCATAAGGTTAAGTATAAGTATAGATTATAGTACTAGAATTATGGTAATGATATTAGAATTAATCCTAAGATGTTATATATTAAAAGTACTCCCCATTTATTATGTTGTTTTCCAAGCATTATTTTTGCCTCTCACACTGTTCTTTTTTGGGTTTTAGACGATTACTGGAACCCAAAGGAACTGTGTTGATCAATGTAATAGATAATGCAATTATTTTCCTCCCGAACAAACCAATGTGATGGGAGATAGAGTGAAAAATGTTATTTCTATACTTACACAATCTATGAATCATTATGGATTTCCAAATGATTAGATAAGGGAACAATATTCTATTGAGTCCTTCATGAGGCAACGTCCACTGTCTTTCAACGGGTCTTCTGATCCACTTGTTTCTGAACAATAGATATGTTCCATTGAAAAGATATTTTCCATACATTCCAGTTCAGAACATGAAAAAGTTATTTTATCTGTTTACCATTTAGAAGGTGAGGCAGACCAGTGGTGGACTCTAATTAAGAATACAATTCCCCAAGATTAAATTGAATCCATGGAATGGGATGAGTTCAAGAACTTGTTTTTCAGTAAGTACTTCCCTCATATTCTTCAATCAGATATGGAAAAGGAGTTCCTTGAGCTTAAAAAAAGGATGATGAATCTGTTGGTATATATGAAGCTAATTTTACAAGGATTTCAAGGTATGCATCTGGATTTATCATCCAAACTGAAAGTAATGTGGATCGATTCTTCAGTGGCTTAAAACCAAGCCTTCAAAGGGCATTAGTGATAAGAGACTTCAATAGCTATGAAGAAATTGTGCGTTGTGCTATCAAGGTAGAATTGGAAGTTGGTGTAACATATCCATCCCATGGTTTTGACAAGAAAAGAAAGATGGAGTTCAAGGAGAATCCTCAGAACAATGGTGAAAAGAATGTGAATGTGTCTTTATGCTCAAAGTGTGGAAAGAAGCATGGTGGAGATTGTCTAAAAGGTACTAGAAAATGTTTCAAGTGTGGAAAAGAAGGTAATCAACCAGTTGAGTGCCGAAGTAATGGGAAAAAGGTTTCTAATGACGTCAATAGAGAAAAGACTACAGAGAATGCTTCACCAACACTTCAATGCTTCAAGTTCATGGAAATGGGTAATTATGCTAATCAATGCTCTAATCCAAGTTTTAATGATGATCGACGTGAGGAACCTCTTAAGGAAAATGACAAAGGTAAGTCACATGCGATCACTATTGGTGATGTTGAGTATGACAACGATGTAGTGGAATGATTATGTGTTTATGTAATGGGATTCCAAAATAATGTTGTGGAATCTAATTTATAGTACTATGAAATATTGTAATATCTATGTATTGGTTTATTATGGTTTTCAATAATTATATGGTACTTGTAACCATGAAAAGTAATTCAAATATTTTAGAAAGGAGATGATATGTGCATAATAAAGGGACAAAGAAAAAATAATATGTTTGATAATATTAATGAGCTCATGACCGATATAAGGACAAAGTGATATCATGGCTTGAGTATATAGAAATTTTGGGATTTTGGTATGTGGAAAGAGTTAACTTTTGACAGCATTCATGTTTTCACTAAGGTTCTATGGTAATTCATGTTTCAAGACAATACAAGATTAAGGTATTCACATTTTTGTAATGCAATAAACAAGATATATTTTATGATATATGGGGGATAAATGATGGTATTCACATGCTTGGTTGATGAAATTTCTAGTAATCATTTTTTTATACTATGATATTGGACAGATGTATGTTAGATAAGTCTAAAGACTGGAATGGATTAGGTCAGACATCATATATTATTGTTTATGGTTAGAACGTTATTTGATATTATTTCTGTAATGTTATAATAGTGATGTTTTAGGAAAAAATAGACAACATGTAGGATGAGAGACAACCCTTCGCGTCGGACATGGTTGTGGGAATTGAACCCACAATCAAAGTGCGATAGGCCTTTATTTCCTACTGGCCTACATGAAGTCCCTTGTTAGTAGAAACTAGTTTTATTAAGCAGTATGATAGATGAAGTATAGGTCCCTTTTTTGAATCATATACGATTAACCTCACCATAGATGGACTTATGTATATTTGATAACATTTTATAACCTTTTGTTTGAGACATATGAAATGACCCATCATTCTATCACATGATCTTCTAACACTTCACGAATGAGAAATTCAACTTCATTTCTTTAAGAAATGAAGTGGAAATTGTTCAAGGCATGAAAAACGGTGAGATTTTACTGAAATAAAGTATGTATTTATTCTAATTCAAATTCTTCAACTTTAGGGAAATGATATTGAAAACCAAAAATGTTGTCCTAGTGCCCTTATATCCGATGAATCAGATGGGACCTTAGATCATCACAAATTTATGGCTTTGTGATTGTTGGGTTTTTCATAGCCATGTTTTCTACCACTCTCCATCAGAACAAGATGGTAATATTTCTCTTCCATATCCGTATTTTCACCTATGTTCTCCTATGTGGAAACCCAGTGATTAGTTAATTTGGATAACCGTTACATTTCATACTTTATTTTTTAAAGATATGTTTTGGTATTCCTTTTTACGATGTGGGTTTCTATTAACGAATCTTTCGAGTAGTGAACCATTTATAACCCCGACGAATTTCGAGGGTGAAATTTATTTTAAGGGGGGTAGAATGTAACACCCTGAGATTTTATGAAAAATATTCTTTTTAATTTCATTTTTTTCTTGTGTTGTACGCTACACCAAAAGGAGCTTTCACTACACGCATCCCTGAATTGGCTTGCATTACACACAATTGTGACCTTCCACAATAGTGTGTGTTGTATGCAATACTGAGTTTCACTAAACAATGATATGTTATATAAACTAGCCATTATGAATAGTAATACAGACTTTTTGAAATTTTATATATTTTAACATTCAAAATGGACTTCATTTTTGGATTCGAAATATCGAAATTAGCATAGGTTGAATTTTTCGTATTTTTCTAAAAACATTCAATTTCTGATGAATAGTGAAAACACTCGGTTACTATTTAAAAACTGACTTTTTATTTAAATAATTATATATTTTATTTAAATTTATGTTAGGTCAAAATTTATACACAATACCTATATAAGTTCAATGTAATTCATTGGACTCGTTTTATAATAATTTTAGATATATAAAAATGTTATTGAACTTTTGACCGTCTTTTACCCACCCCCTAAGAGCATTTGTAATTGTACATAAAACATAATTTTACCATTTCTGTGAGTTGATTTTTGAAAATCCAAGAGACACGGTTTATATCAAGGAACAAAATGTGGTTCAATAAGATAAAAATAATTTTTGGTAAATAGTAACTTTTTACTTTTGTTTACCACGGTTAAAAGTAAATAGGGTAATTAATAGTAAAAATGATATTATTATTACCCAAACACATGTCCTAATTCTATTGGATAAGTGTAATTTGACCAAAAACAACCTTAGGGATAAAATATTACCATTTAGGTCCACTTGTATTATATTATGACTTTTATTATTATTTTATTTAAAGAATACTTAAAAGAGTTCAAATCAATGTTTAATAACTAAAAAAAATTTAATATAGGGTTATATATAAGATAAATTCGAATATAAATATTCGTTAGAATTATAAAAAGATTTACTACATAATCGTATTTTATTTATATTTTTTAGAAATTAAATAAATTAATGTATTTATGGCATAATGATGATATAGTAATTACCTTATTAATGAAATATTAACATAATTGAAATTATAAATACCCAAATAAATGTAATTTGAGACCTTTTTTGAATTAAAATAATTTTATTGGTTAATATGACATGTTAGTATGGAGTAAATTAACTTTTTTTGAACTAATCATGCTGTTAGGATTTTCACAAAAATCAATTACCAAATAGTGTCAAAATTGACATAAAATTGTTTTTTAAACAAATATTATATTATTAATTTATATTTTATTCCTAAAAATATAAGGATCGGCCAAATGACTTAGATAAGGTTATATATATTAATACTGAACCACTTGGGGTTCTTTTTTCTTGTTATAGTATGTTTATTAACCATATAGTGTAAAATAATAAGAAGACACAGTAAAAGTTAAATTATTTAACTTAGAGTTAAATCTAAATGATAAGGTTAAAATAGTAACCTAAACTTGTCTAAAACCTATTGGTTGAGAGGATTTAGACCCATACTGACTTTATCTTCGAAATAAATCAATTTGGATCTATTACTAACTGAATATTAATTTATTATAAAATAATATTATAATTTTTTTCTAAGGTGCCCCTCTCCTCCCTTATAAAAAGGGCTCCCCTTCCCTCTTCTCTTTACACCCTTTTGAGCCTTGATGCTCCTACAAACCCTAAAAATTCCTCTTCTCAACCTCTATAGTTATATCATAGAGGTTCTGGTCATCTCCAAAGATCAAATCTAGTGCCTTAAGAAGAAGGTTAAAGGAGGTGCGTCGAGGAAGAGGTAATCTCTTCTACCGACTCTTTCAAGTTAATTTCTTCTTCTACTTTTTCTTATTTAGTTGTTTCATTATAAAGTAATAACATAAGTATCAATAATATACTGATATGTTATTATAAATATTAAAAAACCCCATTTCACCTTCTATCCATCCTATAGAAAACGAAATCACTGCGTGAGCGTACGTACGGAACACCGTCTCCACGCCGTGGTGTAATTATTATTTCCACCACCACCTTACTTGGATGGGTATAATGGTGTAAAGAATAACTATATATGGTTATTATAACATCATACTAATTCTGATATTTTATATCATCCACTCCAATTCAATTCAATAATTATGGGAATGATATCCTCGCTCGTGCGTACGTACAGATTACCGTCTCCACGACGCGATGAGATTCATTCTCCATGTTAACCACTCAAGATTGATTATAAAGTATATATGATGAATAATAATTAAATATATGAAATTATAAAGCTACTGGATTTATTTATATATATATTTCATCTATCTACTTCCATTCAAGTCAATAAGGAATGAAAAACATCGTTCATGCGTACGTACGATCTACCGTCTCCATGAACATTGTATTTCATTTAGTTTATCTATCTATTATATATATATATATACTGAATATATATTGATATATAAATCATTATTTACATTATGTAAGTAATTAAATCATGATATACGTAATAATAATATCAAGAACAACAATAAATAAAATGATTTTACCCAAAACGCTGCTTTAACATGGAATTTACAAAAGAACGGGTAATATAAAGTCATAAGTGAACCATATATGATATCATAATGATGAATATTATTCTCTAATAATTCAATGAAATTATTTAAATCATTATACAGGAGGTTCGGATACGTACGAAACATATCAGACCTAAGGTAAGGGATAATTTTGCAATCTCATTTTTATCAGAGATTTCTTATACGTAAGTATATACTGGGGTAATATTTTTCATCCATTACCATAAAATGTTTTTAATAAAGTGTTTAATATTATTCCATGTATTTTTAATGTCATGTATAACCCTATTTGACTTTTACTTTGTCTTATTGAAGGAATATTTCTTTTGTTTACCAAAACAAGGAACTTTTTGACTTTTCTGACTAAAGTATGAGGAGAATGTTTTTTAACTTATACAACATGAATGGATTTTTACAGGTTCATAATGCCAAATTTTCATGAATCTTACTCTACATGATTTCATGATTATTTTACACAATATCCTTTTATTTTAGAATTTAATGGCATTTTTTGATAATAAATTGATTTTAAAGAAGAAATGATATTTTTCTCAAAAATTCATTTCAAGTGTTTTGTCAAAACTATTTTCCATATAAGATGACATTATTTACTATGATTATGTTTCAAGAATAATGTCTCTATGATTTACATGGTTTCAATTTTCTTATGGTGAAATTATATCCATATGTTTTATATGGATTATGTTATGATGGGATTTAGTTTATGAAATCCATTTTATTCTTTGGGTTATTATAAATGATTTATGTTTATGTTGTGGCACATGTAAGAATGATTTAATTATGAGATGTGTGGGACCTATATCTCCATCCAATTAATTGGGTATATATTTATATCTAAAGAGATACACATGGCTGGAATGGCAAGTTAATCCAGTTCAGTAATACAGGACTGGAACGAGGAGTGAACTCATATCCGTAATGGACTTTGTCCACTAATATGGTCTTGGCAGCATTGTCTTGGATATTATGGAAATCATATCATATGCTTAATGGTTTTCCACAATTATATGTTTTCTTCCAATGCTATTTTATCATGATTGATGTTCCATTATGATTTATGCCTTATGTACTTCCAATATTTATGTCTTTGCTCATGATTTTGATGTTTAGATTTTATGTTCATGTTTTTTCATTTAAATGTTTATGGATTGTTTTATGTCCTCTATGTTTACCCTTACTGAGCATTTGAGCTCAACCTTTTTTATGTTTTATTTTCCCCAGGATATAAATAGATGTTTTCGGTAAGAAAACAAAAGGGGAAGATCTTTATGGGAGATGTTGAAGATCTTTCACCATGATTAGAAGATTATGTTCCATGTTTCCAAAGACACTAAACTATTATGGTCCTTTGGTGTGTATTTTTTTTATGTATTAAGTATTACGCAAAAGTAATGTAATGTCCATGTACATCAATCATGGGTCTATGCACACTTTCATGACCATCATTTCCTTGAATATTCATTTTTATGTTAAAAAGGTTATTTTTTTAAAAAAATCTAATATTATGAAAATTAATTAATTGAAATTGGTTTTAAATGAAAAGGGTTTTTTAAAATGTTTTTTGTTTCAAAAAATTGTTTGAAAATATTTTTAAGACTTCTTTATATGTTTTTAAAGAAATTTCAATGAAAAATGTTTTCAAAATGTATTCTGGATTACTTTATATGTTTTAGAAGGTATTTTAAATGAAAAAGTTTTTCAAAATGATTTATATTTTAAAAATATTTATTTCAAGAGAAAAATATATTTTCCATAAGAAATGTTTTAAATGAAATTATAAATCCTTCTTTATTAGAAAAGAATTTTTGAAATGGTTTTATAAAATAGATTTTCGAAGAAAGGATATATTCCTTAAGAAATGATCCATATGATCTTTCAAAATCTTTTTCCATATAATATTACATATTTTTTATTGTTTATGATTTACTGGGTATAATATCTAATAATACCATTCATATTATTTCTTGAATGGTTTTTGTTTTGATGGTAGGATTTTCATGACACTTGTTCCTCTTCCACAAGTTATATGCTTTTAAACCCCATATATTTTCATGGGTTATATATTTTATGAGATTATTATGAGACCTATATCCTTTCCATAGGTAATTATATGATGAAATATTTATGATATCCATTCCATTTCATGGGTTATAATATTATGTTTATAAATCCCATCTCATTTTATGGGTCATGATAGTATGCAGGATTTATTATCTTGTGGAACATGTATATATGATTTTATTTTGTGATGGGTGGGACCTATATATCCCTCCAATGCATTGGGTAAATATTTATATCTCATGAGATATAAATGGATAGAATGAATAGTTAGCATGTTTTAGTAATACAGGGATGGAAGAGGAAGTAATCCTAGTTCATTAATACATAATTGGGACACGGAGTAAACCCGGTTCAGTAATACATGGATGGAACAAGGAGTGGACTCAATTTAGTAATACATAGATAGAAAGAAGAGTGAACATGATTTAGTAATACATGGATGTAATAAGGAGTTAACTCAGTTTATTAATAAATGTATGGAATGAGGAGTGAATCGGGTTCAGTAATACAGAGATGGGATAGGAAGTGAACCTGATTCAGTAATATAGGGCTGGAATGGGGAGTGAACACAATTTTAAAAAAACATCATGTCTTATAAGATGGTATTCAAGGTGAACCTTTACTATTAATATGGTTTGGGGAGTGAACCCATTCCACTAAGATGGCATTGTCATTAAGAATTTACTACCATAGAAATCACTGTTATATGTTTATGTGTCTACAAAACATTCCAGGTCATATTTATAGGTTATGATATAATGGTTAATTCTCTTGATTACCTTATGATTCATGGATTATGAACTGTCAATATTTATTCCATGATTCAGGTTTTTTCCTTGATATGCAGGGTATGAATTTTCAATGTTGTGCATAGGTTCTTGTACCCCTATGCATATGTTATTCTAATGCATCTCCTTTGTTCACCCTTAGTAAACATCTGAGTTCACCCCTTTCTTATGCTTTCTTTACATAGGTTATGAAGTTGGGTTTTAATTAGGATTACTAAAGTGTAATATCTTTAAGGTAGATGTTGAATATATTTCATGAGTTAGATTATTATGTTTCTATGTTTCCAAAGACACTAAACAATTATGGTCATTGGGCTTGTATTTTTATAATGTGTTGAATATTCATCTAAAAATATGTAATACACATGTAAGTTAATCCAAGTTTGTTATATTTGGTATTAAAGGAAAGGTTTAATCAACCTTTGGAAACTATAATAGGGAAGATTTAGTGAGATCCCTATGGATATTTATAAGGATATGTCTAGGGATGTATCAAATGATAAGTCTACGGATAAATAAAAGAATAGAAAAATGCTTGGGAATTTTTGTAAAGGATAGAGTGGGTGGTTTCCTAGAAATATATCCTTGTCTTGATACTAAAAGTGGATATGGCTCTGGAATAGATGGAAATAGGGTTAACAAACCCGAAAACACTATATTGAGCTAGACTCAATTGGGAAGTGGTACATGACAATGGTTCTTGTTGCACACCTCGATTGAAAATCATGGTGGATTTGCATTAGGAATTCACAAACTATTTATGAACCCTCATGAAGGATTTAAAGATATGATGACTATGAATGTCCTCATATAAACCTGAGGTATCATAGAATAATGATTATGGTGTCATGATTTACACAACCTATAAGTAGTTTTTCATGTTTATGTGGTTCCCGACTATGATGATTGTTTCTTACTCCCTGATTTTTTGTTTTATTCAATGGATGAAACGTGAAGGAATATTGTTAATGGGAAATTCATTGGAAAATTAAATAATTTCCCCCTAAGAGAAATTTTTTAATGGGATATTGAATGAAGAACCTCATTGTTATGATCACAAAAATTTCTCAAGTTGTGAATCATAGTGAATGTACAAATGTGAAAATGAGGGAATAATTATTTGGTGAGTCCTTCAAGATTAAACACCCACCTTATTTCAATAGTTCATCTAACCCATTTGTTAATAAGAATTGTATCAGTATAAATAAATAGAAATTTCGCATTCTCTAGTGTTCTGAAGATGAGAAAGTAACTTTGGATGTCTAACTTCTCGAAGGTGAGGTGGATCAATAGTGTAATGTTATTAAGAATATTAGTTGACAATATGAAATTGATTACGTATATTGGGATGAGTTCAAGAACATGTTTTTCAATAATTATTTTCCTCATGTTCTTCATGAAAATATGGAAAATTAATTCCTATATCTTAAATAGAAGGATCATGAATCAAATGGTTCATATGAAGAAAATTTTACAAGTCTTTTGAGTTACTCTTTGGTTATTATCATACCACATGAAATAAAAATTGATCAATTAATTAGTGGCTTGAAACCTAGTCATTGAAAGGCCTTTGATATTAGAGACTTTAGCATTAAAGAGTAAGTTTTTTGATGTGCTATCAAGGTGGAATTGGAGGTTGGAGTTTCATATCAATATCATGTTGTTGAAAAGAGAAGGAAAAGTAATTTCAAAGGAAAATATAAATACCATTGAGAGAAAATTATGGGAATTCGTTTATTCTCAATTTTTGGGAAGAAGCATAGAAGAAATTCTCATAATAGTACTGCTCAATTTTTAGAGTTTGGAAGGGAAGGTCATTGGAAAACTAATTACTGAAGATATTAGTATAAATTAGAAAAACATTTGAACAAAGATAAAGTTTCATAGATTTCGCCTCCCATACTCTAGTGCTATAATTTAAAGGGAGTTTGGGAATTTTTGACATCAATTCTCAATCCACTGTAAAATGTGGAATATAATACACCATAGCCTCTAATGAAAAAGGATTAAGTTAAAGCTTATAAAATCACAATGGATGAATCAAATAATGATAATTATGGAACACTAATCCATCTCTAGTTGGGAATTTCAAGTTTTATCATATATAAATAATCCCTATGAAAGTATTATTTTTCATCCATTGGTTAAATTGCATGTGACTGTATCCCGCTACATAGTTTCTCATATAATAAAATCATGTTCTATATTCTATAGGTTCAAGGATAGACCCATGTTTTCTAATTAAAATGTTTTTGGTACAATATAAGAGATTATTTTAGGAATAAATGGTAAATTATATTTTGTAAGGGTTGAAAGGTTGACCATTTTTTAAATAGATTAAGTTAAACATAGGATAGTGTTTTTGAGATTAAAGTTTTACTTCAACATATGAATATTTACTTATATTGAATGACTTTAGCTAACTATTTTTTTGATAATTACATATGGAATGAAATGTCAATTCTATGTATAGATGTCAAGATATTTTAGTACATCAGTAATGATAAAATCACATTCATCCCTTGGAATGAGGGAAGAAGTGGAAATCAAGAAAGGAAAATCCAAAGAGTGAGATTATGGATATGAAAAGGAATGAAATGAAGTAACTATATATACTTATACTCTTAGACAATAAAATAATTATTCAACTCTAGTAAAATGATATTGAAAAATATTTATCCTAATACCATCATTTCTGTTGAACCAATTGTCTTATAAATAATTATATATTTATGGTTTGGATGACATTAACTTTTTATTGATCATTTACATACTATTGATCAATGATAGGTATCCCTTTTTATAATTATTTATGATTTTCCTCCATGTCGAATCTTCACTCCCAAACAATATTCTTTTATATGGAAAAATTATTGTGAGTTACTTTGGGTAACCATTTTGGTTTCAACTTTCCCAATTTATAAGAAGCTTTTGTGTTCATTTTTATGATGTGGGTTACTATAAAAGGAACTTTCAAGTATTAAAACATTAATAACCTATATGAATTTTGAGGATGAAATTAATTTTAAGTGGTGTAGAATATAGAACCCCAATATTTTTGGAAATATTTTTTTGTGAATTAAATTAATATTTTTAAAATTTTTCATTTCACTCAACACTGAATAGAGTTTTTTATATAAGATTACTGTATTTAGACTATTTTATATGCAACACCATGTTAATATTTCACTACACACAAAACTTAGATTATATTGTGGTATATTAAAAAAATATTTTTGTTTTTTATTACACACAATAATGAGTCCCTTTAACAACTTATGTTACACGCATGGCTGGGTTTTTACCAAACTACTATATACTATTAATATGATTATTAAAATATTTTTATAGCTATCACCTAGGAATTGAAATTGAATTTATGAATAACATTAACTAAATTATGAAAACATTAATTAAACATGTGTATAAAATTAATCATTTGGTTATCAATTAGTATATGTGAATGTAAGAACTATTTGAAAATAGAGAAATTACTTTTCTTAGAAAAATATTTTTCTATGTACAAACCCAATTCTATTTCAATAAATTAAACAAAACACTTTTTATTAATGTTTTAAAAAAAATTATATATTATATTTCAAAAAATATTTTTTATACTCATCCAACAGATTTTATTGGTATAAGATAAGAATAAAACCAATTTTATGAGTAAAAAGATGTATTTTTCTAAAATTTAATTTTTCTCCTTTTAAAAGGGAATTCTATTTAAAAGATATTTTATATATTTTTAAAAAATTTATTTGAAAAAAAAATTGGAAATAAAAATATTAAAATTTACTTTGTGAATTTTTGGTATTTTTCTGAAAAGTTTCATTTTTTGATGAATAGTGAAAACACTGAATTTTAATTCAAAACTACTTTTTATGTAATTTATTTATATAAATAAATTATTTTTTTTAATTTAATTTTAATTTATAATTAGTTCATTATAAATCACTTAATCCAATTTATTTCATTGGGACCAATTTTACAATTAAATTCTATATAAAAATATTTTAATCTTCTGGACCTTTTCGCTTTAACACCCTACATTATCATCCCCTCTCTGGGATTAATTTTAAATTAATTTATACCAATTATGTTATTGTAATTTGGAAAAATTGATTCCATGTTTTTAATAAGAATAATTTAAAATATTTATTATTTTTTAAATATTTTTTGGTCAAAAATATTTTTGAAAATGATTAGAATTAATTATAGCGATTAAGATAAAAAATAGTTTAACAAAGGACTAAGCCTTAAAAATAAGGCTAAAAATGACCTATAAGAATGTAAAAAATAGGTTTTATGTTCATATTTTGACCCTATAATCACTTTGATATAATCTTTACCATTATTGGATCCACTTGACTTGGTAAAAATTTGGGTGGAATTCCCATTTCAAAAATTTACAGGAATGCCACTCCTAACCCACTATAAAAAGGCAATCACCCCACCCTCTTATTCACACATCTAAAGCCCTTTTTTGTACCAAAATCTACTAAGATAAATCCCTAAATCCCTCAATTAATCCTATAATCCTCCCTTTGGGCATAAATACAACCAAGTAAGACATTTGGTGGAAACCAAGAGAAGATACCCAAAAAAGTGGTAACATCCTTCCTCAATCTCCTTGGTTTTATTTTTATTCTCCACCCCCTAACCATTATTATTACATGATTATATAATAACATTAGTACCCTATATATACTTATATTTTTTACTCTAATTTTTTTATCTTAACTTACACACACTTCCATCTAATGGGTAACAAACGTACCATTCGTGTGTATAGCGGACTACCACCTCACGAAACGATGTTGTTCATTTTTCCATTACCACCTCTCATAGGTGGTAATTATGATTAAAAATATATTTTTATATGATATATAAGTCATTTATGATTTATTTAATATTATTTAATTATTATATAAAACATACCTTTATTCTTTTTATTTCTGTAAATATGATAATTTTGTTTGTGGATATCTAGACTATCGCCTCCTAAAAACGATGTAATTTGTTCACACTTTACATTGAATTTATTAAGAATGGTTTTAGTGAAATTATATGATATATATTGGACGGTAATTATAATTTAATGATATTATATATAAATATATACACATATGCCATTTACTTTCTCTTTTTTAATACGATAATAAAACGGAAACAACATTCATGTGTACGTACAGCCTACCATATCCATGAATGTTGTTTTCCATATCAAATTTTTATATTTTATATATAATTATAAATAAATACATAATTAATATATATTATATTTATATCATTGTTTAAATTATTTAAATAATTAAATCATGATCTAAGTAAGAGTACCAAGAATAACAAGCCAAATCATATACAAAAATGAAAGTGATAATTACCCAAAACGTAACATTAACATAGAGTTATTACTAAATGGGTAATATAAAGTCATAAACAAATAATATATGGTATTATATAAAATAATATGTTTTTTGGTAGATGATTAATAAATTATATTTATTATATAAGAGGTTTGAACGTGTACAAAGAAAGTCAAGACTGAAGGTAAGGGGTTTCTCATCTCAATTTTTATATATGTGACATACATGTAGTGTTCACCACTCATTTATTTTTTCTGGTGTATATACTACTCTTTAATGTATTATATTATCCATACACTTTATTTTATGTTTATTTACATATCCATTTCATGATATATATTTCATGGGTTTTATGGTCTGAATGTTACCAATTCGGTTAGGTAATTTTGTCTCAATTTACCTTCTTAGATACAAAAGTTATGTTATGCACCTGTATTATTTTATAAGGTGTATAAAATTTCCCTTTTACCTTTTTTATCATGATTATTATTCATTTCATGAAATTTTAAGATTCATATAATGTTATTCTCTCATGGGTATTATGAATAAAATTTACCAAAGTGGAAAGAGTTTATTACCACAATCTCATCATTTATTGAGATTATTTATGATTATGCTTCTATTGAATAAATATTATGATACATATCCCAATAAATCTCAAAAAATTTCTTATCCTCTATTTATCCATTACATCTCCATGTATTGGTTCCATTTATCAGTCTTTTTTACTTATAATATCTAAGAAATATTTTCTTAAGAAAATCTCACTTTATTTCTCCCTTCAGTCAAAAATTTATTTTATTCACAAAATAATGCTGACTAAAAATGTTTTCAAAAACGTTTTACTATGATGTTTAAAATAAATTATTACCCATGTTTTACCTTTTTAATAAAAATGGTTTTTAAATGTGATCTCCTATTCAATTTTCAATCAAGGAACTTTTCTAAACTATTTTTTAAGGTGAAAAAAAGAATGTCTGGAATATATGAACTTATCCATTACCATGACCATCATTTCCTTGGAAATTACATTTATACACTACTATAATTTTGGTCTATAGCCACAGTTATATATCCATGATTTATAAAAAACCATGTATATACCTAATATACCCCCACATGACATAAAATACCTGTCACGCTATGCCCCCAACCCAACCGTTATCAGGATTATACCACTAATTATTCCCTGGTCACGATCTCTCCTCCCCATGAGTTGGAGAACCTCCTCGCTTGATGCTTCCACCCACCCTCGTGTTATCCTCCTAGGACGGTATGTCCACCCATCTTCAAGATGATCCTCATCCTCCGATGCAAACACCCAACCTCCCCACAATCCTCTTCATTTGATGCATCCTCGCCTCCACCTTTAGGCAACCCTCCTCCCCGACTCACCACTTTATAATGTTTTTTTTTGTTTTCACACATTCTAAGAACCCCTCCATATCTCATTGGTGGTTGGCCCATGACTCATAGCTTGTGAGTGTAATGTGGTAGGGTTTGTTAGGTTTTTTCTTTCTATTTCCTAAAATCACATGTGTATTTATGTTTTTGGGTTTCAATTAACTATTATTTTCTAAAATACATAGTTGCATACATATGAACTAGGACGGTTCTAATTCCTCACATGCCCTCAGATTTCTTCCATGGAAAAGGATTTATTTGATTTCACATCCACAACCTCTTCAATTTTTATTTGGTAATATTTATTTTTTTCGATTTATTGTCTTCTTAATTGTAAATATTTTCATTGATAGGGTTTATTTGTCTTCACTCATTCTATTGGGTATGTTTTATTTGATTTTTTGTCTAATATTTATTAGGTTTGATTTTATAATAGAGATTAAATCTACAAATGCTAGAATTCAAAACTTATGATAATGTTATTTTAATATGGATGAATGATCGATGAGGAGTTATAAAAGAAAATTTCCTAAATATATCGTATTCATTAATTATTATTACTTTGGTTAAAGTAAACATATGTTTCATAGGGATGGATATATAAAATATCATGATATTTTTCCAGTTGTTGATAAGAATTAATGTTTGTAGGATTTACAGAATTAAATTTTTAGTTATGAATTTTTTTATAGAAATCATATTCTAATATAAATAAAATATAATAATATTATGATGAGTCACATAGAAAATGTATGTTCTAAAACCATGATTTAATAGATGCATATGAGATTTTTTCCCCACATGTTCTTATTCGTTTCCCATTGAGTGTTTAGTCTCAGGTTTTTCTTCTATAGGTTAATCCACACCACCCTATAGCTCCCTACAAATTCTTATAAAAATAACACTTTTGGGTTAATAATTGGTAAGATAAGGGTTTTCTCGAACCTTTATTTATCAATGTATTTAAAATAATAATGATTTTTACATATAGTAATTTTAACTCCTTATGCTTAGACCCATGGGTTGTCAATGTAGATTATTGATTACATCGGTACTCCATCGGTCTCTACAAGTCCTTCATGGATGGATCTTGAATTCTTCCTTATGTTTGGTAACCTGTTGAAGGTTTAGAGTTTTTACTTACCTATTGAAAGTGTGGGGATGATAAATCTATTATAAAATATATTAGAAAGGTGACTTGTATTGACATGTCATTCTATATCCATATTGGACTATTTAATACTCCTTGAAATATCAGTTTTTCATTAGCTTTTATAATTATCTTTAGTTCATAGTGTCACATATTTCAATTTATACATTTAAGGGAAAGGTATATAAAAATCATAATAAAATGCACAATTGAGAGATCAATGGGGGTGTAGTTTGTTCTTATTTCACTTTTCTCAACACTAATTATCTCATATGAGAGGTCATTTAGTTAATTATAGACTCATGTAAATGTGAATCAAAACTTTTTATCTCATGCACAATTTTAGTAGTGGTCCATGTATAAATATTTTCAGATTTATAAGAGAACTTATTTATCAAATCATTGGACCAAGTTAAATCTTTTTCATGAGAGCTCCACATGATGAAGAATCCAATAGGTCTCTTGTAACCATCGGGCCTTGGTGACAGCACGGCCTCCCCGCCATAACATGGTCGTCGGGTCTTGGTCCACTATAAAATCTCTTAAGAAATTACACAATTGAGAGACTAATGGGGGTTTAGTTTGTTCTTATTTAACTTTTCTCAACACTAATTATCTCATATGAGATGCCATTTCTTTAATTATAGACTCATGTAAATGTGAATCTAATCTTTTTATCTCATTCACACTTTTAGTAGTGGTCCATGTATAAATATTTTGAGATTTATAAGAGAACTTATGTATCAAATCCTTGGACAAAGTTAATACTTTTCATGAGAGCTCCATATGATAAAGAATCCAATACGTCTCTTGTAAAAATCGGGCCTTGGTGATAGCACAGCCTCCCCACCTTAAGATGGTCGTCGAGTCTAGGCCCACTAGGTACCACCAGTTTCCCTACAGACCAGTGGTTCCCACCCACATCCTAAATGGGTCATCTATCTTATGACAGTCCCCACACGCCAACACATGTCCTTTCCAATGTGATTTTTCTTCACTCACACACACCATGGGAAACTTCGCAGAAGTTCACCCATCCCGATCACTACTCCAGGCCAAGCATGATTAACTGTGGAGTTCTAATCAAGTAGGCTCCCGAAAAGGAAGGTGTAACTTGTTGACACGAGTCATATCTTTTAGTAATTTTACCCTTTAACATTATGGGGTGTTACAATCACCCCAACTTTAGAGCATAATGTCCTCATTGTAGTCCCTTATATCTCAACCCAGGCGGTGCGCTGCACATAAGTCTGGGTACCCCTTTTGATACAAAATGTAACAACTGGGCCCTGGTGACAGTACAACCTCCCCGCCATAACACGGTCATCGAGTCCTAGCCCACCAGGTACCACCAGTTTCCCCACAGACCTATGGTCCCCACCCACATGCCAGAACGGGTCATCTGACTAATGACAGTCCCCACAAGCCAATACAAGTCCTTTATAGTGAGCTTTTTCTTCACTCACACACACCCTAGGAAACTTTCAAGAAGCTCACCAATCCTGATCACTACTCCAAGCCATGTAAGATTATCTGTGGATTTCTAATCAGGTAGGCTCCCGAGAAGGAAGGCGCGCCTTGTTGACATGAGTCATATCTTTTAGTCATTTAACTCTTTATCATTCTAGGGTGTTACATCTCCATCACTGTTCATAAGGCCTCGATATAATAATTTTAATAATTTATGATCAAATATTTTTGTATGATGTGTATGATTATTAGTAAACTTCTAGACCTATCCAAATACCCATAAATATCTTCTCCACTATCTTTAATTATTCAATAAATCTCATTTTTACTATGTTTCTCCTTGAATCAAAGAATAAGTTTTAAATAATATCCCTATAGTAATCATACTATCTTCTGACCTCTTCATGTTCTATTTTTTCATCCATTTTTTTGATACATGTAGAGAAAATGGTAATTACTTCCATTTTATTTGAGTTTATGAAATTTCAATCATTTTAAAGGTAATTCACATGTTTCCAAAAATTTTTAAATTCTTGTTGAGATCATCACCTACCAAATAATAAAAAATAGGAAACATTTAGATTACATGATTTCATTAAAAGACTACTTGATTATTTGGAATCCCCAATATGGTATTCTAATAGTTAAAAAATTTTCACACAAATATCTAAATGGTTAATTTAAATGAGCTAGGTTTTCTTCCATATAATCACAATTTATTAAAAATCTAGATGTATATGAGTATTAATAATTTTTTAGTAAAATAGTAGAACACACTATCTAAATTCTAAATGATTCTTAAATTTATAACTCAAGCTAGGAGAGTTCTCTCATCCTATGGATCAAAACAAAAGAGGTGATATTATTTAGATCTGAATAGGTGATGGAAAAATTGTAGACCAGAAAAAATTAATAGAAAATCATGAAGGGGAAAGAGGGTATAATGAGAAGTGGGGGTGAGGGGATTATATTGGGCGTGAAGGGTGTGGTGGGAAGGGGGTACAGTGGGGTGGGGTTAGTGAGAGTGCAGGGGGTGTAGGGGGAAGTGAGGGTGAAATCATAGTATTATAAATTTTTTATATGTATTTTTTTAGAAACACGTTTTACTATTTCTTAATTATATTTATTAAAAAAATTAGATTTTTTGTTATGAAATAAATTTTACTTGTTTGGGTTTGGATTCTAAGGATTGTGTAATCTAGAGGGATAATGATTGGTTTTGAGAATTTTTTTTCTTTCTTAAATCTTTAGTTTAGGTAACTTCATTTCAATTTTATTTTCATTGGTTCAGTTTAAGTTGAGTTGTCTTGATTCTAGTAGTTATAGTTTAGTTCCATTTAATTTGGATTAGGCCAAATATATTTGGTTTAGTTTATGTCAATAACATTATGTTCTTATTTTAGTTAATCAATTTGGTTGGATTGCATTGATTTAGTTAGATCCTTGTATACTTTTTTGGTTTTATTTAAACTAGGATGGTTTTCTCAATTCTATTAATATTAGTTATATGATCTATTTGATTTGGATCAAGTTACATCTATTTTTTTAGTTTATGTCCATATATTTTGGTTCTTCTTAGTTTATTCAAACAATTTGGTTTGATTAGTTTGGTTAAGTTAGATTATTTGGATCATCATGGTTTGGATTATTGGTTAATGTTATCATTGGTGAAGGTCATTTTTTCGTGTTATAATCATGTGGAATTTGATGGTGGTTTTTTATATTATTGGTTTTAGTGTTTTCTTCATTCAATAATGAAAATGGCATTTTAGTTGAAATTGGTTCAACAAAAGTGGTGCTTAGTATCCCTGGTCTATAATTTTTAATGAGGTGATGCACATTATAAATGATGAGTTGATTGATATAAATGGGACTAGAATAATGGTTATAGTGACTGATGGAATAGATTTTTAGGTGTCACATGATTCCATCTCTCACATAGATCTTGAGACGTGTCTTATCCCCTCCCAAATCCTATGGTGTGTGGCTGAACTAGTTCCTACGATTAATTTTAGAATTTGAATTTTGGTTCATGTGTGTAATGGATTTGTGGGTATTCTGGTAATTTGTTGTGTTCATTCACATTTAACTAAAAAAATATGTTTTCTAAAAATAATAAATCAAATTGGAGTTAGATATATCATTCAATGAAATGAAATACTTTTTTATAGTTTATGTTACTTTGTTTAGGGACCCATCAATTATTTTATATCGATTATATTCATATCAGTGGAGTGGGCACAATAGGGGTGGTGGGGGTGAATGAGGGGTAGATGACAGGGTGGGTTTAGTGGGGTGGGGGTGTTGTGGGGTTTGGACAAAAACATAAGTTCATGATTTAATTCAACTCCTACAACCATGGAAGCAGCTCTTAAGGTCATTTTATACCTGATTATTTCTGCTTTAGTTCTCTTATTTCCTTCTAGAAATTTTCCTCATGTATATCCTCTTAAATTATTTATCGCTTCTCTTTAATCTAGAAACATTCTATCTTAACATCTATGGGTTATCAAAGATTGGTCCATCTATTGACTCCCTCTAGTAGAGTTGAAAATAAACACACACATAATATGATTTGGTATAAAATTTTAACCAGTAGTATCCTCCCCAAAATCTCTCATGTAAATATAGAAGTAGTAGGGGGAGGGGGATGGGTTGGGGCAGCAGAGGGACATTGAAAGGCTTTTCAGGGTAGGGGGAGGGTGGATGGTGCAGTAAAGGGGAGGGGGAGGGGCTGGTGCCATGCTTGGGGGAGGGTGAGGGGTGGGTGCCCCATGGCGGAGGGGGAGGGGCTGTGTAGGGAAGGGGGAGGGGAAGGTGGTAGGGGTGGAGGGATTCTATGTAGGGGTAAAAAAGTGTGCAGTGGAAGGGGTGTGTTGGGGTTTTGTTGTGGTGTGCAGGGTGTGTGTACAGGGGGTGTGTGCAGGCTTTGTGCAGGGTACAGGGGAAGGGGGTGTGTGCAGGGGGGTGGAGGGAGTGTGTGTAGGGGGTGTGCGAGGTGTAGGGTGCAGGTAGTCGAGGGAGTGTTTCCATAGGGAAGGAAGTTTGTAGTAGAGGGAGTGTAGGGGGAGTGCAGGGGCGTTTTGGGGTGTGTAGGGGGTGTTTTCTGGCGGTGTGTTCTCGGTGTGTTCAGGGGGTGTGTAGGGTAGAGGGCAGGGGGTGTGTGGGAGTGTGTAGGGGGTGTGTAGGGTGCAGGATGAAGGGGTGGTGGGAGTGTGTGTAGGGGGAAGGAAGTGTGTAGTGTAGGGGTGGAGTGGGTGTGTATGGGTTGTTCTGGGGGGTACAGGGGGTGTGTGTTGGGTGTGTGTCGGGGGTTTGTTGGGAACATGGGTAGGGGGTGTGTGGGAGAGTGTGCAAAGGGTGGAGGGAGTGTGTGCAGGAGTTCGGAACTGTGTAGTGGAGGAGGAGGGGTGTTCATGGGTTGCTTTGGGTGTGTGAAGGTTGTGTAGGGGAAGAAGCTAGGTTCACGATTCCATCTTTTTGAAACAATAGTATCTTTAAAAATAGTTTTGATTCTTTATTTAATAGTGTTTTTTAACAAGAAAATGTGATTTTGGAAAGGAAAACTTTTTGCATGTGTTTTTCATTGAAAAATGGGTTCTTTTGAAATATTCCCCTTTATTAATGATCATGTTATTTAGTATTGGGATGTATATATCAATCTGAAGATTATTTGTTCATTGTTGGTTATGGATTCATGTATCATTTATCATATACATTTGACACACTGATCATATATATATATAATAAGTCATTATATCTCATTTCTTTTCCCACTATTTCCTTACAAGTCCTTTCATAAGATGAGGATGGTTTTATCCACCACCATCAAATATAGTGAGTTCGACATCATATTTTAGTAAGGTTTATTCCGTTTCAATTCTTTGGCCCAGTTTTATTTATGGATTTTGTGATTTTTGGATTCATTGTATTTTTATAGTGTGTTTTGGATCTCATTGAGGTGGATTCAAGTATTAGTTGACAAAGGCTTACATGTGTATTAATAGGTAGGCATGTACATATACATGTTCCCATCTTATATATATTCACTCATGGCAGTATGAATATATATTTTGGGGATAGGTGTGCTTATATATAGATATGAAAAATGCATACATGTGTAAGTGTAAAGGGGTATATGAAAGTATAAACATATATCTAAGGACCCCCTTGTGCATATTTTGCCATGAAAATATGTACATGGGGTCTAGGTTTCATTATATATATGTAAATATTTATATGCGTGAAACCAGAAAAAAAAAGGAATATTTGAGTCTTCGTTGTAAAAATAAGCATGCCTTGTTGTTGAGGTAGGTTCCCTCTACCTAACCCTTTAATTTTAATTCTACAATTGCTTTATTATTTTAAAAACATGTTTCCATAATTTATTGATTGTTTTATAAACTAGTTTTATAATAACCACTAGTTTTTTGATGTAGAATTTAAGAAGAATAGAAAGCTTCTGAGTTTATTGGATAATAAAATGAAACTATGAAGAAATTTTATTAAATGATTTGAATCTTCATATACCTTTTAAAATATAAGTATTAGCACCCGAACATAAGGATAAAAATTTATTTTTACTGATCTATGTGATAAATGATTCATGTATCTCAACATATATCTTTTTTAGGTTACTTTCTCCTCATTTATAAAAAAATTAATAAAATACATGTCATGAAACAAGAATTTTAAAAAATAGACTACACTTTGAGAAATAACTTCCAAAATCAACGTAACAAGGTCCTTATATTCTAGTTCTAGGTACTTTATAAGAATCTTCATGTTTTTATGGGATTAAAATGGATTAAATATAGCATCTAATGGAATAAAAAACTCATTATTCACTATCTTAGGAATAAACATGAATCACCCTTCATGTGGTCAGTAAAAATTTTTAGCTGACTCGATAGTATGAAATGATTTTTTTTTCACATTATAGGTGAAACTATCCTCATTTTGAGAAAACATGAAGTGATAATTCTTTTTAAAATCTAAAAATGACAAGAGGAAAGGTACTCCTCTTAGTGGCCTAAATGAAAATTGTTGGGATACATCCCTTGGAAACTCATAATTCCTAGAGTCATGATACTCCTCTTGGTATCTTAAAAGTCATTAGGTCTAGGTATATTTTTTGGAAGTCCAAAATGAATTATGCTGGGATATTCTTCTTGGAATCCCAAATTTGATAAGCTAATATAATTATTTTGGAAACCATAAAATCTTGTATTGAGAATATCCACTAAGAAAATTTCCATTGGGTATTTGGTACTTGTTTATTAACCATATTATCTAATTAAATGTTATATAATACATGGACATAAAGTATATAGTGTGGTCTATTATATGTTACCTAATTACTCTACATAAAATTAATATGAGCCACGCATATATAACATGAAATGAGTTGAATTTTAAGTTGTTTCACACTCAATGAATAAGAAAAAATTGGGATCTCAATGTGCTATAATATTTCTCATAAATCAAGGTTTGGAGACCCTTCAAAAACAATTCCCAATCTAGTGATGTGGTGTGAGAGCCTCCCACAATTATTAGACTATCAATTTCATAAAATTATGGAGAAAATGTTTTTTAATTAAAGATATCAACAGAGAAACATCAAAAATACTCTTTTGAAAATTTAATTTCATAATATCTGATTCAACAACTAGAAGATTCAAAATTAACGTATATGTAAAATTTTATTATCATTTGATTTTGGAAGTATTTTTTACTAAATCCCAGTTATTTCATTCCTATAAGTGTTCCCATAAACCAATTTTAGGAGAATAACCTCACATGGCCCCACTCTTGTGCCCTTACTTTGAACACCAAGTCTCTCACAGCATGCTATGTAGCCCTTGACGTGTACCAAGACGAAACCTTACATACCCTACTACAATTCACTTAGATGAACCTCTAAATTTCCTTCACATATCCACAAATGATCAAACCCATACCTTGTTTTTTTTAGTTGTCAAGAGTAGTTATCGGTATTAGATGCATGCCCAGGATGGTTTTTTCCTATCAAAAGACCCTATGATTACCCATTTTCAAGAGTAATGAGATAGAGAGTTGCTCCAAGAGATCCTTGTTAAATAGTGCTCTAGCTAATATGTCCAAATATTCTGCTGATTTATATAGTTTTTATCATAAAAAAACCAATGGGAATGTTTTATAGAAATTATTAGCTTAGAAATATGTATATTTTGGAATGAAACCCATATTGGAACCATTCCCATCCTTAATGGGGTGATATAGGTGAAGAAATATGCACCCAACATCCATTAATTCAAATTCCAACCCAGAAAATCCTATATACATCAATTTAGATTCCCATCTAGGAACCCTTTATTTTGAGGAAATCCCTGGGTATGTAACACCACAAAACCTTATCGCATGGGTTCCCAACCATGTATGATTTAACCAATTAGGAACTGATCATCTTAGTGACACTTCTCCTAATTATAATTATTAGGTACCCATTAACACATGTGACCCACCTGAGCAGTCAATCAGTTAAGTATCAATAATCAGGGTGGCAACCACCTAAGCACCAATTCACCCTTGTCACATACCCGGGTTCTCATTCTCCACAGTCACCTCTTTCAGTTGCGTTCTGAATATGGGGGTAATTAAATGTTTAAATGTCTATATGGAGATGCATTTGGTGGTTATAGGCTTCACCGGATAGCTTGTGTTATATATGAATGTCTGGGGTCTCCTTTCATCGGAACATCCATGTTTTATTTTTATGATGCTACTATGGGAGGATTTGAGGTAGATATGTGTTGTTTCCCATAGGTAAAATGTAGTAGGAAACTGCGGGTTTGTGGGCTACATGGAACAACTGGTTTGTGGGTTACAGGAAACTCTAGGGAGTAGGGGAAAGGGGTGTGTAGGGGGAAGGGTAAGGGGGAGGGTGTACAGTGAGGATGGGTTTGGGGGGAAAGGTGAAGGGGGGGGGGGGGGTAGTGTGGTGTGCAGTGTAGGTTGTAGGTTGTAGGTTTAAGGGTGAAGTGCATGCATGGAGGGTAGGGGATAGGGGTGTGTAGGAGCATGGGGTGAAAGGGGGTAGGGTAAGGGGGTGTAGGGGGTAGGGTGAGGGGGGAGGGGTGTAAGGGGGTGTGTGTTGAGGAGGGGTATGGGTGCAAGGGAAAGGGGGAGGTATGGGTAAGGGGGTGTGAAGTTCAGGTTTTAAGGGGGTAGAGGGTGTGTAGGAGCAGGGGGAGAAAGGGGGAGGAGAAGGGGTGTGCATGGGGCAAGGTGAGGGAGAGGGGGTGTAAGGTGGATCGGTAGTGATGAGGGGAAGGGGGTGAAATGGGTAGGGGAGGGGTTTAAGGGTGAGGGGAGGGTGGGGAAGGTGGTGTGTAGTGAAGGATTCATGGGGGGATGGGGTAGACGGTGTGCGGGAGTAGGGGTGAAAGGGGGAGGGGCATGGTGTGTGTAGGGGTAGGGTGAGGGGGAGGGTGGTGCAAGGTGGGTGTGTAGTGAGGAGGGGGTAGGGGTGAAAGGGGGAGTGGTAGGGGTGAAAGGGGGAGGGGTGTGCAGTGCAGTGAAGGTTTTAGGTTGTTGGTTGTAGGTTGTGGTAGATCTACTTTTTCCCCTAGAAAGAACGATGTTAAGACAGTTATAAACTGTGGTTATAAAGTTGTTGCTTTTAAAAAAACAGCATTCTATAGCCATGGTTTATAACTCTATCATTAGACCTATTTCCATAGTTTAAACCATTGATATTAGCCTAGTACCTTGGTTTCAAACCCTGTAAATAGATTTAAATGGAACTACGTACTTCCATAGTTCAAATCATGGCTATAGGGTTGTTTCCATGGTTTGAACCATGGCTATAGGGGTATAGCTACGGTATGAACAATGGCTACAGGTATATAGCCACGGTTTCAAACTGTGTCTATAGAATTTTTCCTTTAGTCATTCCAACACAAGCCACAGTTCATTAAACCATGGTTGTAGCCATATTTTTTAATAGAGTTTGGATTACAATGTTATTTTTAAAGAAAACGTATTCCTAGTAGTTTTTAAATTCATGGTTTGAAAAAATCAATGGAAAAGTTTTCAAAAAATATTTTCTATATTAAAAATTGTTTTGTAATATTTTCAATACTTATTTAAATGTTTTTAAATAAATTTCAAGGAAAAAGTATTTTAAAATTTCATCAAGATTCCTTTATATGTTTTATTTTAAAAGAAAAAGGTCTTCAAATTTATTTATGTTTCAAAAATATTTTTTTAATCAAAAAATATATTTTCCTCAATAAATGTTTAAAATGAAATTGTAAAGACTTCTTTATAAAAAATGATTTCTGAAATGGTTTTATAACAAATGATTTTCGAAGAAAGGGTATATTCCTTAAGAAATTTTCCATGTGATATTTCAAAATCCTTCTCCATCTAAGATGACATACATTGTCAGAGTTTTTTCTTTACTAGGGATATGATCCATGAATTAAATAAATATTATTTCTTGAATGGTTTTTATTTTGATGGAATGATGTTCATGACACATGTTTATCTTCCACGGGTTGTATTCATTTGATACTAGCCTCTTTTTGTGGGTTATTATATGATGTGATGATTATTATACCTATATCTTTTCCATAGGTAATGATATGATGAAATGTTTCTAATACCCATTTCATTTCATGCGTTATGATATGATTTTAATGAAGCCTTTCTATTTTTATGGGTTGTAATGTGATGCATGTTTTATTGTATTTTAGAACATGTATGTATGATTTTATTATGTGATGGGTAATACCTACATCACCCACCAATGCATTGGGTAATGATTTATATCTAATGATATAGAAATGTCTGGAACAAGGAGAGAACTCGGTTCCGTAATACATGGATGGAATGGGATGTGAACCCAAATCAGTAATACATGGCTGGAATGAGAAGTGGACTCGGTTCAATAATACGTGGTTATAATGAGGAGTGAACTAGGTTCAGTAATACATGGGAGGAAGGAGGAGTGAACTTGGTACAGTAATACATCGTTGGAATGAGGAGTGTGCTTGGTTCAGTAATACATGGTTAGAATATGAAGTGATCACAAATTAGTAATATAGGTTTGGGAAGGGAAGTGAACCCGATTTAGTAATGTATGTCATGAATGGGGAGTGAACCCGGTTCAGTAAGGGACCTTGTCTGGTACGATGGACATGGGAGTGAAAATTGACTATTAAGATGGTTTCGGAGTGAACCCATTCCACTAATATTTCCTTATCGTTAAGATTTTACTACCATTGAAATCATTGTTATATGATTATGTGTTAACCAAAATTTATACATATTTTTACTATGTAGTGCTCTTATTAGTAATTATATTTATTACCTTATACTTTATATCTTATGGACTCCTAATAATTATTCCAGGATTCAAGTTTACTTTCTTTGATATGCAGGGTATGAATTTTCAATGTTATTCACATGTTCTCATACCCTTATGCTTATGTTATGCTTATGTATATCCTTTGTTTACCCTTATTGAGAATCTCACCTAACCCCATTATTATGTTTCATTTCCCTAGGTTATGAATAATGTTCTTAAGTAGGATTACTAAAGGTTAGACCTTTAAGGGAGATGTTGAAGATCTTTCAGTAAGTTAGAAGATTATGGTTCCAAGTTTCTAAGGAAACTAAACTATTACAGTCCTTAGGCATGTATTTTTGCAATGTTTTGAATATTCATCTAAAATGATATAATATCCATGTATGTTAATCATGGGGAACTATAAAAATAGTATGATCAGATTGACCATTTTTCTATTGGTGAATATCATACTCTAAAACACTTTCATAACAAGTGCCTTCTAAGATCCCTTCTAGAAGGATAAAGTAAATCACGAATCATGATATAAAACTATGCTATGTGGAATACCTTGAAAAATTACTAACTCCTGGACATACATACTCCCAAACTGATCAACTATGAATGTTTCTTAGATATGTAAGAAATTGGATACCTTCATTTATTAGTCCACAATCACCCATATAGCATCATTATTATGAGGCATCCTCAGAAGACCCACCATGAAGTCCATGGTGAAGTCATACCACTTCCATTATGAAATGGTCAATGGTTATAGCAAACTACCATGTTTTAGATTCATATCCTTCACCTATTTATAGTTGTATCATCGTGTCACAAACCCTACAATTACCTTTTTCATTCCCAGCAACCAATACTATCTCCAAAGATAGTGGTACAACTTGGTCAAACCAGGGTGCACATGTCACTACGATGCCTAAAACATACACATAAAATCCTATCACATACATGTAGGATCAAAAATATGACCTCATACATAGATGATCACATCATCATCTATAGTTCAATCAGACGGTGTCTCCCCACCTGCAAGGATTTCTCTCAAAGAAAAAATCTAAATACTAATATTACATCTCCTTGATCCAGCTCAAGAAATTGTATTGGACTGATAAGGATATGAGTTTCATATTATCCGGGCCCTCCCAAACCTCTATGTGCATCTCGTCTAGAAAATTTGTCATCTTCCATTCAAAATTTTAATCATGAACTATTTGAGTTTGTTTCCTTCGACTTAAAGTGACAGTAACACTATTTCCCTTCTTAGTCATATAGGTCTTCCCAAAGTAAAATGATTTCATATACTCAACCTACCTATACTGCTGAGGATTCAAATATCACTAGTAAAAGATATAAATTAATCTCTTTTGGTTTTTAAACTCAATAAACCATTCACCCAAAAGTTAATGTCACCAACACTTCAAATAATAAACCACCGCATCCAACTTGAGATCATGCGTAGTATAATTCCATTCATGTGGCCTCAAATTCTATGATCTAAATTCCACAACTCAATATCTCTACATAAACACTTCCCCATGTCTAATTCAAGATGGATAAAAAAATATGGTATACTCATCACCTAGATCTGGTAGGATCAAAAAAAAATTAGTATTCAAATGATTATTCATGTCTTGGAAGTCATAACACATTCTACAAACTATGAAAATGCGATACCCTTCTTAGTTAGGGATAAAAGAAGAACTTAAAAGTGAGAAAATTCTTGGATGAATCTCTAATAAAATACCTCTAACTAAAAATCTCCAGATATCAAACACATTATTGGGATACTCCGAGGAAACAGCTTCTTAAAATTTCTCTTGGTCTATTAACAACCCTTCTTTAGAGATGATGTGACCCAAGATATGTACCTTATCAATCGAAAATTAATGTTTTGGTAACATGGTGTATAGAATATTCTCTCTCAGTGTTCTTAGGATAATTTCAAGACACTTTGAATGATTTGTAGGGGTACAAGTGTATAGTAAGATGTCATTGAAAAACCCCACAAACTGATCCATGTATGGGATAATGATTCAGTTCATCAACACCATGAACATAGATTGAGTATTTTTCAATAAAAATATTAACATAATGAACTCATACATTCTAAAATAACTCCTAAATATATTTTGTGATATACTAGATGGTATATTTCTCAAATGATGATACCCTAACTTTAAATTGGTATCGGAGAACACACAATCACCCCAAAACTAGTCAAAAATAACATTGATATATGGAAGAGGATATTGTTTCTCCACTTTCATCTAGTTCAACTTCCATTAATTGATACATAAACACAATATAATATCAGTTTTCTTATCAATAAAAACTAGAGAACCCAAAGGTTATGTACTCAAATAGATTAATTTCCTCTCTATAAATTCCACTAGATTTGTGTTAAACTCTTGAAGCTCCACTATTTCCATTTAGTAAGGTGGAATGGAAAGTGGTAAAGCTCTAGTCATTAGTTAAATAGTAAAATCAACATCATTCACAGGTGGAATCCCTAATAAGTCCAAAGGAAACACTTCTCAAAATTGATCCACTATGAGTGGTAAGACAAAATGTATCACACCCCTATCATATAATAATATAATTGAATCCTAGGTGGTGAGCTCCCCCAGTTTCTTATTAACTATCCCTTTATGGCTTGCCCAGATACCCCATTCTCCATGATGAACATAATTTTTACCATCATAAGATGTAAATTTCACTATCCTATGGTAAAAATCAATGTGAGATTGGTATGATACCATTCAACCCATACCCAAAATCAAGTCAAAACCTAACATGTCAAGTATTTATAGATCTCAAAGGAAATTATACTCACCAAAATCGAGATAAAACCCCTTGCATAAATAGATTTCCCTCAACCATAAACCTAGAAGTGTGTCGATGGTCTTATAACCACTCAAAAAATCCACTATAAAACTCAAACCCTTCACAAGATGAGTTTTATAAGAGAATGTTCACCTTCTTTATCAAATAAAGTGTTCAAAAATATAGAAGATATAAGAATCTTACCTCTTACTATCAATAGTCTAGCCTCGCTATCCCCAAGTGTAGGATGAAATAAATGAAACTTTCTTACCCCACTACCATGTGATCTATTCTAAGCCCCCAAAGTTGCATTACCCTTCTAATATGGGTGCTCTATTCTGGAAGTACCACATCCACCTCCCAAACATCATGTTCAATATAACTCTAACTATCGAACTAATATAGGGTATAATACACCCTTCAAGTACTCCGGTTCATCCTAGATCCTCTATCATTTCCAATTGATCATAGATTCATGTAAAACCATTTTACATGTCATATCCTTCCATAATATCAGAACTCTACCATTGTTCATGGAAATTGGGTATGAATGTAACATGGCCTACTACACCGATGGAAAATCACTCAAGTATTTCTTTAAGTAACTGATCATTTTCTCTATCCAAACTTCATGCTAATTCTCAAGTCAAAATATCATAGTGATGCTTCCTAACCTTTTAAGATGTACTCTTGATCGTCCAAAAGAAACCACATATACTCTACTAGAAAGCTCCTTGAAATTAACATAAAAATTGAGATCTTAATTCACCACCTTTTAAAAATACTTCAACTGAAATATGTTCACCTAGGAATTAATAGCAAATTAATTCCATCCAAAAAATCATGTCATAGATGCCTAATATCCTTCCAATATAGGCAAGAATCACTAAAATTTGGTGATGATAAATTCATATTGCATCACTGACATGATTACCCAGGTCAACCAAATAAAATATTCTACGCAATCCTATATTAGTGTCTGTAGGTGAAATTGCTGTATAAAATTCTCCCGGAAGTCCTTCTATATCATGCATGTCAACTACTCTTATCGAGAATAGATACCCCACCAGGTATTCACTTAAACTCATAACATATAAGAATATAAATTGTCTCTTTTCTCTACAAGAGTCTCTAAATAGTAAATAATTATCTTGATAGACTCAATCTAGAACTCATCTTCCTCTGGTATACCCTCTCTGAGGAAGGTCAGAGGGTGTTACAACTGAAACTCCCATATTAGATCAAACATATTCCACACATCACTCCCAGGTACTCTATCCATGAACTTTATAAAGTGATTGAATTTCTCAATGAACTACTCTCCTGCTCATTTACTTAGAAAAATTTGGATTACTTGTCCCATTGCTGGAGGATCATTTTATTCAATGTCCTCTTGGCATCCTACCAACAAATTTCATCATGGAGGCATTTACTTACAATTACAAACACACATATTAGTACTTATAACACATCATAAACACATCTATATAAGGGGGTTCAATAATTTCATAACAATTCCTTCCCTGTACACTACCCCATGATCAAAAATAAGGCACTAACACAACCCTGAACCATCTCTAACCTCCCCACAGCTAACACAGTGTAAACAACATTTATATAATAATATTCCCATTAGAAATACATTTTTAACCTTTTAAAGTTTTTAAATATAACATCTTTCATCCCTTATTAATTCATCATTAGGAACCATTAATTTTTAAATTACTCAAATAAGTAAAAACAATTTATTTCCCCAAAACCCACTCATAATATGATTTTATGTGTGTGTCAACCATGATGTATAAAAAAAATGCTTCAGTTCCTAGGATGGTGAATGCATACTTAATTATTATTCCATATGGTTCCATGAGGTAAATCTCATAAAATAATAAATTAAAAAACAAGTGTGTCACCTATGTTTAAATAACATTTAAATGTGATGAAAAACACCAGGAACAACAATCCAACCCTAGGTACTTGGGTTTTTCTCCACACATGGGTTAGCTACTCCCATGCATGATATCATGACCAAGGCCTTAGTTATCTGAGCCTCCTATATATCATTCCCAAATTATAATACAACTGAAAAAGTAAATAAAAAACCATTTATACTACTTTGTGACATCCCGACCCAAGTTCCACATACTGGTTCCCTGAGCTGATGAGCAACATGGCCTCAGGCATACCTCCCCGTATGCTAGATTCCACTGACTAGAAGTGATGGTAGAATAAGTAACATAGGGATACAATGCCTTCTTAATCAAAGAAAAACAATAATGGAAATAGATAAAAAAATATCCCTAAATGATAATTATAATTATAATTTGTAAAGATGAAGCCTCACTTGAATAATCCCAAAATATGTGAAAATGACCATAAACCAAAGAATAGATATGTCATGTAATTTATGTTTCATGTGTCAAATGAAACCCCAAAAATAAAGAGATGCTGAAACCTCCCATGTGGGTCTCAACATCATGTCCAGTTCCCTCATCCGTGCTCTAACCTAAATCCCAAACCATCTATCTAACATATGGATCTTTCCCTTATCCTACCCTAAAGACATGAAGTCTATTCGGCTACAAATCCGGAATCATGAGTACGGTGTGTGAAGAAATTAGTAGGCCAACACCAGTGTAATCTAAATAAATATCATATCTATAACTATGTATGTAATTGTATAAATAATAAAGGAAATAAGAAAAAGGTAAATATGACTCACATTTATTATTATTTAATCATCCACATAGGACCATAGGTTAATGGTAAGACTCAAACCAATCAAACCTAATTTGGAACATGTCATCATTTAAACCATACACCATAGGTATTTCAAAATTCATTTATTTATTGGATTTCAATATTTATTTAATTTGAATTTAATTTAGTACCTGGGTGCATCATTTTGGGTACCATTATCATGGAAACCATCACATCAGTCCAATTACAAAATCTTAGGGGACTAGAGAATCAGTCTAGAACCCCATGCATATTTAGAGCATTAGTCCATGACCCAAAAATCATTATGCACATGCATGTACCATAGGCCTAGAGAATCAATCTAGAACACCATGGGTATTTTTAGTATCAGTCTCTGGCCCATAAATCATTGAATAATGATTCAAAATTATCACATATATCACATACATATCATGTTTCAACATCATTAACCTTATTATAAATATTTCACATCACATTGAACTATTTTATTTATCAATCACAACCATGGTTATTTACTTTATTAAAAAGGAATAACATAAAAAAATCACCATAAATCCATTGATCAAAAATTATTCACATCACATTAACTCATCGATGCTAATCAAATCAACCCTTTAAATACCATTATCAAACAGAAAATATATATTCTTTTAAATTACATAAATGAATTATTAAAGTTTTTACAATTCATAATTCATCATTTCAAGTTTTTTAGCACACCCCATGGGTCTCTATCAAGACTGATCCCAAAATCTCCAATGTTTCCAATGGGATCTATGAAGGGTCTCAAAATTTCATATAATTAAATGAATATTTTCCAAATTAAATTCAATTTCCCAATGTGGAGACAAAATGGAACAATTTCATACATAATATCATAATTAAGACTATTTGATAAATTAATTAGACCACAAACATCAAGATCATTGACAAACTCTCTCCAAACTGTAACACTCAATTCAATGTAGAATGGTCAAATTCACAACGCCAAAGAAGATCTAGCATCAAAACCTAGGATTAAGATCCAATGGGATAATATTGATTAAAACCTAGATCTAAACCATTGATAATGGGGGAATTCATCCCTCTTAAAGGGGATATAGAGGAAAGAGAGATAGACAGAGACAAGAATCCAGACGAAGAAAAGAATCTCTTTTGATAGATAAAATATTCTTCCATAGAAGCTCTAATTTACAAAAAAAAATGAGTTTGCTGAGACTTGTAACCCTCTATAGATACTATAAAAGTTAAGGAAATCATGATTGTTCTAATATGGGTGATTTAGGAAAAACCCCATTGGTTTGGGAAATTGTAAATAAATTTTGGGAGGATTATATTTTAGCGTGCATGGTTTCTTTGGTGGGATTCATGGTTTTATAATCCATGCACCCTACCCATGATCCCCTACTATCTGGGGTGAATGGTTTAAATAATTGTGCACCAAAAATGAAAAAACCTACTTTCTAGTGATATATGGTTTGTGTTAGGGAGGCCACATGGTTTGGACAAAATATTTTTTTTAAGTTTGGGGGTGAAGGGGAAAGTTAAAGCATATTCCCATAATACTAATAAAGTGGAGCTTGAAAATGAAATCAAACAAGGTACATGTCCTATTCACTTAGGAATGGAAAAAAATTTATTTGATTATACTTCTAAACATTCCCTTATATCCTTTAAATTTTCTATAAATGTTGAATTGAATCCCTAATACCCTGATGTAGAGATATCAGTAAAAACACTTAGTGGTTTTATCATTAAAACCTAAGTGTTTCAATATTATGTTCTTAGTGTATCTGGGAATATTCTTCCTGAAAATCTCATAATCCTTCTTCTGGTGTAATTTTAAACCATATTAGGCATGGATTATCACTCATTATATAGATCCCAAATCAACTTTTGGGAAAAGGAAACCTCTATCTATATTTGTAATCAACCCATACTTCTGTAAAAACTCTCAAAAATCATGAATATCCAATGAAAATCCATCAATAGTGTGAGTGTTGATATCCAGTGAATAAGCAAGCCTTTATTCAATGATTGAGTTAAGGGAAGGTATCAAACATGAATAAATTTCCATTATAAGGGAATATAAAATTGTACTTTATGAAGAGTTACATAGGATTCCCCCAGATCGTTAGGTAGAGTTCTCAATAGTTCTTATTCCCAGATCTACTATTGTCTCTAAATTATCCTATAGGATGGATTCAATTTAATTAGAGGATTTAAAGAATAAGTTACAAGAGAATTTTGAAAAAGGGTTCATACACCCTAGTGAATCACCTTGGGGTGTTCTGGTGCTATTTTCCAACAAAAATAATAGATTAATGTGGATATTTATTAATTATAGAGAGATCAACAAGATTCCCATAATGAATAAGTATCCCCATCCATGGATTGATGACTTTTTAGATCAACTTATATGATCTCAATACTTCTCATAAGTGGATATTCATTATGGATACCATAAAATGATGGTGAAGAAGTAATATATTCATAACTCATCCTTACGAATATGGAATAGACACTATGTGTTCATAGTTATTCCCTTTATACTTAATAATTCCCACGCAATTTTTATGGATTAGATGAATAGAGTCTTTAGAGACTACATCAAAAAATTTATAGTAGTCTTTATCGATGATATTCTCATTTACAGTAAGAGAAAACTGGAACATTAAGGGAATCTTAGGATTGTTCAAGTGACATTAATAAAGAAGAAAATGTATGTTACATTGTGAAAGTGTGACTTTTGGATGTATCCAGTCACATTCCTGTGGTATGTGATCATAGGTGAGGAAATTTTTCTGGACCCTTCAAAGAATAAAGAAATTGGGGAATGGATCAAACCCTAATGTGACATGTAAATCCAAATTTTTCTTGTTTATTTAGAGTACTATCGACATTTTTTGAGAAAATTATCACAATATTTTAGATATATAACAAAATTAACAAGAAAAGGGGTAACTTATATTTGGATAGATGAATGTAATGAAATTTATAATTATCTAAAGTAGAGACAAATCACTATGGTTATACACACACTACTAATAAGTGGATACGGTTATGTGATTAACGGTGGTGCTTCAAAGAAATTATTGGGTTTTGTACTCATAGAGCATGAAATATTGATAGCCTATGTTTCATAACAGTTGAAGATCCATGAGTAGGATTACTAGATGCATGATCTGAAGCTCATAGCTATGATCTTCTCCTTGTAGATTTGGTGACACTAGATCTATAGTGGGAAGTGTGACATATATATATATCACAAGATTCAAAAGTATATATTCTCATATAATGATCTCAAAATATATCCAAAAATAATGTTGGACCTAATCAAGTACTATGATTTCTCTATTCACTACCATCTGGGAAAGGAGAACAAGGTATCTGATGCTCTTAGTAGAAAATAACTTGCTACTATATCCATGATGCATATTGAGAAATAACATATCTTCATGGATTTAAAAAGTATGGATCTAGAAATCATAATGGTAGGAAATAAAACTTCTCATGCCCAAATTATTTCCCAACAATCTGTCCAATATAAGATCAAAGAGGAATAAAGGGATATTATGGAGCTTTATAATAATTTAAAAGTAGTGAAGGAAGTGAATCATCATGAGTTCTTCATTGATGAGGATTTTTTAATTTTATTTGGAATTAGAATTTTTGTGCTTGTATCCCCTAATATAAAGAATGTGTTAATGGATAATGTATATAGTTCAAATTTCTCTATCCATCCATTAAGTACAAGGATGTAATGTGATATAAAAGAGAACCTCTTATGAAACGAAATGAATAAGGATATTTTTAGTATATCTCAAGGTTCTTATTATGTCGGTAAATTAAACTAGAGTGATAAGAGTCCAAAAGTGGACAATGAAACCATTTATCATACCCACGTGGAAATGGGATAAAGTCACTATGTAATTTGTCACTAGTATCCTAAATACATCTAATGTACTGAATATTATGGGAAAAAATCCTTCAAGGTGACTTGAAGTGTTTTTAGATTTATTTTTTTTTGTTAAAAAAGAATGCGTCTATGGTCATAAATGGAGTTCTAGAGAACTTTCTGACATGTTATGTTAATAATGCTCAAGGAAAAGTAATGGATTACCTGGAAGAAGTATATAAATTTTTTTTTACAAGTTGGAATCCTTTCCCAGTGTGCCAAATTTTCTGGGTCTAAAATTTGGAGGAGGACACAATATTCAGAAAAGATATATTTTCACGAATTAATTATAAAAATGTAGTAATGATAAGAATTTTTTTAAGGTGATTCACAAAGTAGATTCATGAAGATGCTTCATGAAGGTGTGAAACTTTGAAAAGGAGGTTTGAGCATGATGGGTTGATGGTAAATCCTTGTTATTATGATAATATTAATGAATGTAAAATTTACTTGGAGCATTATGAGGATAGGGAGGTTTGATAAGAAGAATTGAGATCTTATCTAAAAAGTGGTGATGGGGTTTAAATATTCGCAAAAGGGAGGGAATGCCTATAAATTGGCCTCTACCCCCTTCATAAGATTACATAAATCCTTAAAAAATAAAAAATCTATGAATTAATAATGGTTGTACTTGACAAAAAGTTCATGAGTAATGGAAGTTCATGAAGGCTATATGACCAAAACTATAGTTGTAAAAATCATGAACGTATTGACCTTCATGAAGGAAGTCTATTTTCATGAAAGTAATGAGCTTTGAGAAGGCTATATAAGCTTTTAAAAAGGTACGAGATTAGAAAAATTTGTGTGCCTTACAAAATGTAGTGAGTTTCATGAAAGGAAATGATCTTCTTGAAAGTTGTGTTCTTTTTGAAAGTTGGTAGCATCACGTAGGCTAAGTGATCTTCACGAAGAAATTGAGATTTTTAGAGGTAGTGAGATTCCTGAAGTAGAATGGATTTCTCAGTAATTCTATGGTAAAGGGGTATTCATAATTGGATGAAAGTGGACTATAATTATACACCAAATGAGGTATAAAACATATTATTTCAAGTGATCAAAAGGTTATTCTTATAAAGGAGTAGTGATCACACTTCATTTGAGAGAGAATTGAGTCCTCACATTGTGATTAGTTGTAAACCAAAATTAATATGGAGTCAACTATAAATTTTTAAAGGTAGTGAGCCTGGTAAAAGAAGTGATCTTGCCTATACCATTTATTAGCAGTGAGCCTTAGTGGATTTGGTATATCGGTATATTTTGGTTTTATTCTCCTGAAAAGTGAGGGAAAACCAAGTAAGAATTAGTGTGTTCTTATTCTTTCACTCGTAATTTACTTTCAATGAATCATCATTATATAAATAAGGAAAGAATAAAATAATCATAAACACTAAAGAGAAAATAAAATTACGCTTATAATAAAGAGTTCAAGATCCGATGGGTCACGAAGCATTTTCAAAATAATATCTATACCCTGATTCACCCCCCCCCATAGGGTATCTAAGACCCTTTTAAGACTAAAATAATGTGATATGGGTTTAGGTGAATTGACTCACCAAGACTACCCACTTCATCACTATTCAGGAGGATATCTCACTTGAATGACTTGATAATATATATGTAATGTTGTGAGGCATTATGGGGTACCACTTTCGATCATCTATGATCATGATCTAAGGTTCACTTATAAATCCTAGAGAATACTTCAACATGATTTGAATACTACATTGAATTTCAATATGGCCTATCACTCCCCAAACTGATGTCCAATCTGAAAGGACCAGTCTAACACTGAAGTAAATAATGAGAGCCTAATCAATTGAATTTAATGTTAGATGGTATTAATATCTCCCATTATTTGAGTTCTCATACAACAATATCTTCTTCTTGAGTATTCAATGGGATCCATTTGAATCCTTTTACTGAAAGTGATATAAAACTTCTATATGTTGGGATAAACTTAGTGAATGGAAGATTCTTGGACCCAATAATGTTCACCAAATAACATTAAAGGTTCAAGACATCCAACAATATATAAATACAATATAGGATAATAAACTATCATATAAAGAGTATCTATTGAAACTCGTGGTCCGTAGAGACAAATTTCTTTGCAAAAAGACAACTCACCCTATCAAAGTGATGTGGCAGAACCATAAAAATGAAAAGGTGATGTGGGAACCAGAGGAAAAAAATGAAACATATGTACCCTCATCTATTCTCAATTGATAATATGAGTTGAAATTTTAGGATTAAAATTTCAAAATTTGGGGAGTGGAATGAATCGTAATTTTTAAATGATAATTGTTTCCTAAATAAATGTGTTCTATATTATATAAGTTGTATACACATACAATTCATAGATAAACAAAAAAAATATTTAATTCATTACTTAAAATTGTTACATTAGTAAATGGATAAACCCATTCAAATAGAAAATATTACAAGGGAACAAAAAAATATAAAAGGATCAATGGGAAAGTTTACATCCTACTAATTTTCTAGAATTTCCCTCCCATGAACAATACTATAGAGAAGAAACAAAATATTTTAAATTTAATTGATATTTTAGAAAATGGAAATATAAAACATTATGATCAGTTTTAGTGAATGTTTAATAAATTAATGAATAGGTATTTATAGGAGGAAAAATTACTATTGGAATAGCAATGTGATCATTGGAATTGTAACCTTCCCATTAAAAATATTAACCTAGCCATTGGGAATAATAACCTGGTCGTTGGAATAGTAATTTGACATAAAAATAACAAAAAATAATGTAAATAATAAATATCATGAGTAATTTAACAAAATATAAATATTACAATTCTATAAAATAAATATCAATATTAAAAACTCAAAAGAAATATAACTATATTTTTAATAAACTCTATTTTAAATAATTTCATAAAAATTCATTTTTTATTTTGAAAATGTAATTATACTATGTTAGAAAAAAAATATAAAATAAATTTAATTTTTGTAATAGTCAAATTAAAATCTTCTAAAGTCAGTTTTTTGGTAATTTTTCAAAATACTTTAATTTTTATTTGAATAGTAAAAATACAATTTTTTGTAACCATTTTATGTTAAATTACATAATTCATGATGTAACAATGAGATAATAAATTATATAACTTAATTATATACCAACACATATTTAATTTCATAAATGAGTCATTAAAATATTATAAACATAATTTCCAAACCTGAAAATCATATTCCAAAGTCTAAATTCAAAAGTTTTCCCTTAAAAATAAATTTTTTCATTTTCTTCCACTTTTATTTTTAATGAACTTGTGAATTATAATTTTAATGGGGTTTAAAGTCATAAAATCATTAAATTTTATATATATATATGATTTATATTTTGAAAAATTAACTATTACAAGTTCTATAGATGATAGTGTATTTTATTTTATATTTTATTCTAAAATACTCCACTCCTCATGTATAAATAACCCCTTCACTCTCCCACTATAAAACCACTCCTCCATCACCTACCAAATCAAAATATCTACCAAAATACTATATATTATTAATTTAATCATTATTAGGGAAATTATGGAGTAATAAAACTCCAATTATTATGGGACATTAGTGTCTTACAAGAGAAGAAACATTGAGGAAAGAGTAAGTTATTATCTACTCTTCTCTCATTTTCTTCTTCTCAACCCTTTTTCCCAATTACTTTCACAAAAAAAATTCTAATATTAATTAGTAAGTATGTTAAAATTATATAATTTATTTCAACATAGTTTAAAAATTATAAATAGGAATTATTTATGTTTCATACGTCTCTGTTATCCAATTCGAGCAATGTCATGTTAATGTTTGGTTAACCACCAACAAGGACATTACCAATTATTTATTTATCACTAACCTTATGAATGGTTATAATAATTTATTTATGATATATATATGTATAAATATATTTATTTTAGTCCAATGGAATTAATTCTACCTGCGTATAGATGACCTCAAACAAAATATAAAAATAAAAGTAAAACATGAATCTTTTAAGGAAATATGATAAAAAAACTCTCCAAATTCAAAAACAAAAATCAACATTTAAAATCAAATTGTTATAATTTATAAATTTTTAAATAAATTAACATAATTTATTCATTTTTCAATGTTTTAAAAAACCATGTTTTAGTATTCATGAGGCAGAAAAGTGACAGAATAAAGAGGGATTTAAGGTAAGGGGATTCTCAATTCCAACGCCTTCCTTTGGGTTATCTCATATTTCACATTGATTTCATTATATATATTCCTAAAACATATTAAAACTACATTAAATATTCTTTCTATTTTCTTTTAGGGGATATACATGTTATTATATTTTCTAAATGATTTCAAATCCAATATAAAATATATTTCAAAAGGACTTGATTTTTCGAAAAACACATATTTGACTGATCATGAGTTATTCCTTATTCAAAGAATAATAATCTTTTAAGATAAATTATAATGTCCCTCATTCATTTTAAAATCAAAAATTTTAGTTTAACATGTATGATATGTAAAATCCTTTATTAAAAACATTCCATTCCATGCGTTTATTTCGTGACTATGATTATTTTCTGATCCACGTGGGATGCATGATTATGAGAATTTAGTAATGTTATGGGAAGGCTGAGAATTATATATCCCTATAATTCAATGGTTAATATGATTTATCTCAAGATAATAATTTCACTATTCATTAACATGATTCTATCTTTTTTACAATGAAGATGTTATGATTTTTTCACATATGTTATGCGTGAATATGATGTTTGTGTTGTCCACAACTATGTGTGTAATTTTAACACAATGACATGATGTTTTATTTTATTGCATAAAAAACATTACATAACCTTAATAAATGTTTCCCTAATTCTTATCATGATAATCCCATGATTATTACATGATTTTGATGATTATTCTCACTCATGTACTATTTATTCTTGTCTCTTATTCTAGTTATGTTATCCTTCCCCTTAATGGGATTTTAGTTCACCTATTTTCTTAGTGTATATCCTCGGGTGACTAATTTTACTAAGGGAAAAAAAAATATTTTAAGTATACACTAAATAAGTATTATAATTATGCTTATGTTTTATTTAGTATAAGTGATTTATGATCCTAATTTTCCCAAAATACAAAAAAACGTATCCTTGAATTTATAACTATTATACTGTTTATCTTTAAAATAATGTAATAGTTTTATAGAAAAAGTTAAGGTTTCTATAAATTTTTATTTATGTATTTACTTTATAACATAATATTTTTTTAGGATTATATTCGAATGAAATTTTGAAGATACTATTTCCATCAAATCAGTAGAAGCTTTCTCGGACACATGTGTGTTGGATATATTAAACACATAGATCATAATTTTACCATGTGTCTACCTTTCAAACACTATATATTTCTAACATGGTATTATAGATCTAAGATAAGTTTTCACAAAATAATTTCTATATGAACTCATGGAAATATTTAAAGACAATTTTTCAACATAAGATAACCTTGATGATCAATAAGAGTTCAATTAGAATTTGAGTTACAATAAAATTTTAACTAATTTTTTGACCACTCTATTTATTTTACATTTGGAGTTATTATTTATCTTTAGTCTATATATGTCGAGAAATTATTCTATATTATAAGTATTAGTTCTCTAATAATTATTATTCTATTTCTTTACCCCTTTCATTCCATATAGAACTATGGAAGAGGATGTTTATAAAATAGACTACCATATAACCATTTATTTATGTATAACCCAATTTAGATTGTGGATTTTTTATTATCTTGTAATAAATGTGAGTGGAATTGTCCTACTTTCATGTGGAGAGAACTAAGTTCCATTTTAGAGTTATCCTCCTGTGAAATTCTGTATTGTGATTTACTTTAATTTGTTTTATTTTAAACTTTATATCATAAAAACTATATTTATGATACTCTATGTTTTCATCCATGTATTTTCTCGACTATATCAGAAAAATTAACTCTTATAGTTAAAATTTATTATGGATATATTTATTATTTTGTGTGAGTAAGATATTCTTAAAGGTTAATGTAATTTCATTTAATTTAACTGGGTTTTGATCATACCCTGGAGAAGATATTTCAAAACATATAATATTATATACCTAATAAAGTAGTTAACTGGTCTATTTCCATACTCAAGGATATCATAAGTATTAACTAATAAATTTTTAATTGAAACTTTTTTATGACCAATTTCCCCCTTCATGAGGTCTCTATTAGGACCAATATTTGGAATAAGAGACAGTATTTATGTCTATTTTTCTATCTTCCCTTAACTATGATCATATATTAAGAAAATCATATTTATTATATCTTAATAAATTGTAATTATGGATGCTAAAACAGACAGTTATTCTTCCAAGAAAACTCCCTACTTAATCGAACAAACTATGATCAATGGAAAATTAAAATGAATATATATTTATAAAGAATGGGATTTAATATTTGGGGAACCATAGAAGATAAACTTGAAAACACAAAATTTTCTAGAAATGAATGGGATTTCCTGAATAAATATTCTTATAATAGTAATTATAAATATATAAAAAAATTATTTCGTTCTTTAGGGAAAGAATAATTTAATAGAATATTTTCTTGTGCTACTACTTATGAAATCTGGGATACCATAGTTGTTTCACACAAAGTAACCTCTGATTTTAGATAAATGTGATTGAATATATACTATTAAATAGAACTCATTTAATATTAAAATTGATCAATAAATTAATGAAATGTATTTTATATTTAATGAAATAATCAAAACTATTATGTATCTTGGACAGCTGATGGAAAACAAACAGAAAGTTCTAATAATGAAACAATTATTATGTAATAAATTGAGAATTAATATTATTTAAATTATATAATCACATGACATCAGTAGGATGAAACTCAAATATCTTATTGTAATCATGGTGTTGAATAATTTGGAATTGACATAAGAAATTGAATGTATTTAACTTAAAAATAAAATTGTATCCTTTAATACATATGAGTCAAAATTAAAGGAAGTGGTTAGAGATGTTTCTAGTGGGATAGAATCTAATACTGAGATTGATGAGGAGATTTAAAATTTAGATAACATATTAAAAAAATCTCCAAAAATAATACTTTTTTAAATTCAAATTATGAAGGATAATGTGATATAAGAAGAAACTATAAGAAAGGCATGAAAAAAGATATATCTTCTAGTAACATTACATGCTATTCCAAAGCAAAAATACTAAAATAATTATGATGATTGAGAAAACAAACCTATGATATAAATGAGATAATTCGAGAGTGCAACTGATGGAATATCTAGTGACTCTGACTCTAGCATTGGGGATAATAGTGAAAAATGAAATTTAATCTTTATAGACACTAAATATGATGTGACAATAACTACTTATACTTTTTCAGGTGATGATTTTGTTGATAAAATTGAAATGAAAATGTGCAATTATTTTAATACTAATGTATGATTAAATAAACTATTAATTAGACAAAAGATAATAAAAAATCTAAAAACATTTCATTCTTTATATGCGATGGACAAAAGTGAGCTTACAATTAAAAAATAGGAAAATGAAAATTTATTATAGGAAAATATTGATCTAAAGTTTGGAAATTAAAACCATAAGAAGGATATAAAATAATTTAAAAATTGAACTAAAACTTATAATATGATTTTGGGATATTAGATACCTCTTAGGTTTAATTATTTAATTAGATAGAATCATGAATAGAAAAGAAATATATACACCAATTATTTTATTCTAGATCAATGAATAAACACATATATTTTAAGAATAATCTAACTCTTATATTTAAAAATAATACTCGTTATTTTGGTCCTAAAAAAATTATCTCGAAATATGATAAATATATAGTTAAAAAATATAAGAAACGTATTTTGTTTCCAAATTCATTATTTTTATAATTTTTTTGGAACTAAGAAAGTGGGGTATGAAAATTATTTTTTATTTAATTTTGAATAGGTAAAATTATAGAATATCACTAAAAAAAATCAATTGTATTTGGATACTGGATGTTATAGGAATATGACTAGAGACTACTCAAGTTTCAAGAACCCATTGAAATCATATGGCGGACATGTCACAATTGGTGATAATCAAAAAGTAAAAAATGGACTTGGATAAATTGGTTACCCAAAGCCTGTTTTAATTTTGAAATATTTGTTATAGTTTAAAATATAACATTGTTAGTATATCTCAAGGATGTGAAGATGGTTTTAATGTTAAATTTGAAAAAAAATCTTGAAAAAATATATTCCAAGCATGATTTAGAATTTAGTTTATTAAGGAATGATAATGTTTATTTAGCTAATTTAGATTATTTTCTTTCATAAAATGTATCCTACTTAAGTTACTTTCATAGAGAATATTGGTTTTTGTAGAGGAGACTTGGATAATACAATATACACACACTTTTTAATCTAACATAGAAAATATTATCCAAGGATATAACCAATATAAAATTCTATGAGGACATATTTTTCCATCCCTATTAAAAGATGAAGCAAAACCTAATTTATTTCAATAAAAGAAATGATGTTTCATCCTATTTTCCACAAGCATAATTTCACATAAATTTATTTTTTACTCTTAGATTTTATATTGTTGGTGGGAATCATTATTCTTGTGTGATTTTTTATGATTATTCAAGATACACATGGATATTTTTTCTTAGCTCACAATAGTAAATCCCCTTTAAATTTTACAAAATATAAAAAGTTCTATAGAAAACATTAGTGGACATACCATAGAAACCTTCATATGTTATCATGGACATTAATTTAACAATAAAGACTTTTAATCCTTATGTTCATAATATATCTACAATAATAATTTTACTACACCTTGAACACCTAAAAAATGGAGGACCAGAAAGTAGAAACCAAAATCATCAAGAAATTTCTCATACTATGCTCTGTGAATATGAACTGCCTATATACTATAGTGATAAAACTATGATCACATATTTTTATGTAATTAAAAAGGTATTTTTAAGACCTATCTTAAATAATAATCACTATGATTTATAGAACAGTAGAAACCCAAAGGTGTATTACTTTAGAGTCTTTGGTTGTAATGCCTTTATTCATAATATAAAATAAATTTTTAAAAAATAATGAAAAGATATATGAAGGAAGTTTTCTAGGTTATCCAATCACTAAAAAGTCATATAGTGACTTTAATTAACAATATAATGTTTTGGAAGAATATGTACTTGTAAAATTTAATGAGATAGATCAACGTGAACTTGAACCTCTTATAGAAAACCTCAATGATTAAATGTCAAATTTTAATTCCAATATTACCTCTAAAACATATAATCACGATTTTTATTTACATGATAACTCTAGTAGCAGAGACTAGTAAGACAAACCTGAACTTGACGAAGACTTGAAGAACCAAGTACTTTGATTCCAAGAACCATTATAACCCATAAGTATCACCCTAAAGATTTTATAGTTGGTTGTATTGAAAAATAAAATCAAAATTGAGTTTCTCTACAAAACCAGTTTGAACATGAAGGCATCATGTCTCAGCTAGATCCTAAAAACATCAATGAATTAGTTAATAATTAACCATGGGTAATTGAAATGTAGGAATAACTCAATTAGTTTGAAATAAATAATGTTGGAAAAATAGTTTAAAGGCATAAATACTACCTTAATATTGGAACCAAATGTGTATGTATAGACAATGTTTCTAAATATTGAAATATAGTTAGAAACAAGGGTATATTGGTTACACAAGGTTATATTCAATAAGCAGATATTGATTAGGAAGATTCACTTGCACCAGTAGCAAGAGTTAAATCCATTAAAATACTACTAGATTATTCCACACATATTGATTTCAAACATTACCAAATGAATATCAAGAGTGCAGTCTTAAATGGATATATTATAGAGGTTTTTTTATTGAAGACCCCCTATATTTTCAAACCCTCATTTACTGAAAAAAAAAATCAAACATTCAAAAGAGCTTTATGGTTTAAAACAATCTCCTTGATCTTGGTATTGTTGGATCCTCTCTTTCATGGTTTTAAATGGATTTTCAAAACCTATGGTTAACCCTAAACTATTTTTTAAAATAACCTCAAAATATGTTTTAGTTTCTCAAAACCATTTTGATGATATTATTTTCATATCATCATAAAATTCTTTTTGTTTTGAATTTTATAAATTTATGAAAAATTAATTTTAAATGAGTTTAGTGGGTGATCTTAAATTCTACAATGGATTTAATATTTTTCCAAAAATATAGAATTTTTTTAAACCAAATTGAATATTGAAATTCACTATTAAAAATATTTGTCTTATATTCAACTGAAGGGAGTTATACTACAATGATTAAAAATTGTAAACAACATTTGGATGAAACTGTGAGTCTAGATGGAAATTATTTACAGATGTATGATTGGAATTTTACTATACTTAACTACTATCTGGTATTATTTTCGGTTGATTTATATCATGTTTGTATGTTTTCAAGAAAATACAGAATAATCACATTTCAATTATTTCAATATTATTTTTAAATACCATAAAAATATCATTAATTTTGGATAATTTTACTTTAGAGGTCAAGTATTTGAATTGTTTAGTCATTTTGATACTTATTTTTATGCGTGTTAGTTTGACATAAAAATATATTTTGGTATATATCACATGTTTCATATGACTCTATTTTCTTGTTTTAGTAAAAAATAATGAATTTCGTGAAATTTACATTGTAGGAGCTGAGTGAATAGATGTAGGGTATTATTATACAAAAAATTGGTAGATGAGACACACATTACTAGGCTATGGTTATTAATTTATAAAATTAATTATAAACTAAGATAATACTAGTGATATTAATATTTCCAAGAATCCATAATCATATTCTAGGACAAATGATATTGATATAGGACATCACTTTTTGATAGATCATTTCCAAAATGGTAAAACCACTCTTGAGTTCATTAGCACTGAATATCATCTTTCTATCATATTTTCAGATCCTATGAATATAGAGAGACTGAATTATATCATACATGAACTATGAATGATTAATTACTCTTAAACATTATTGATTGAAAAATATTTTTTAAAACATTGTTAAGGTTATGTAGTGATGTGTTCTTGATAGTTTTTATACTGAACCGGGTATTATATTTGATAATTCTTAATTAAGTGGAACTATTTATGATTAAATCATAAAACCTTGATAAATTAAATCTAAATTTTTCAAGTGAATGTAAGTTATCAGGATATCTTAATACCCCATGATTCCATGAAGATTTGTTTATGTAGTAGTTCAAGCTACCATAAGACCACGAGCTGAATTGGAACTTGTTCATTTGGTATGTCAAGATAAAATGATAATCCTAGATTCCAGAATGTTTATAGTTAGTCAAGATACCATATATGATTTATTTAGTTTTAGTTTTTAATATATATTTTATTTCTTTTCTTACCTTTTAATATTTTAAGCATTCCAAATGATTTAAAATACCCTTACATATAATTTTAATGGACACCTCTCCGTCGAACTCTTGAAACCCTAATCCCTTTAGATATTGAATATACCTCTCTCAATATTCCACATTTAACTAAACCCTAACCTCCTAATCTTCAAATAATAATTACATATGGTTAGTATTAAGAATCCTATTATGTTATCATTTCTTGTAACTTATCCTCCCTCTAAGAGAATTAATTCTACGAAACCACACCCATCGAAACTCTAAAGCCACATATTTTGAGCCAAATGGTTATTTCCAAAAAGGAATTGGTTATAATGTGGTTGAGATCAAGCAGATGTCAAGTTTGGAATGTTTACAGAAGTATGCATGAAGTAACTATTTTAGTAAAAAAATATTCCATTTTATCCAATGTTAGTGAAGAGTTTCATCTAAATTTGGAATTTGAATATAGTGATAAAAGAGATATTTTCAGAACGACTATAAATGGGGAATATTTTCGTTCTCTTTGAATCTATTTTCCAAAAGTTTAAATATAATTCAAAATGGAAATTTTGAGGATTTTCATAGTCATTATCTAATAAATGATTTTTATTTGATATTAATGGAGGTTTACAGGATCGAAATGGAGATGGAAACATTAAATTCTTTTTTTTGAGATAAATAGGGAGGAATGAATTTTTATTAAATTTATTTATCAATTTATATGTTATATAAAAGGATTTTCTATAATAGTGACACGAAAAGATATTTTATTTCTCTATCTGATGAAGTATGATGTATAGTTCAATTTTCCAATATATTTAATGAGTTATATGGAAGGGATGTTTAATTCCTCTTTCAAATTTAATTATTTTACATATTGATTTTCCATTTCAAATCTGTTGGAATTAAGGGGATCTATTATGGAGGGGTAGGATATGTATACTACTTATAATAGTGTTTTCTTAAACAATGTATTTGTAAAAGAATGAAATTGAATTGGAATCCTAAAAGGAAAATATGGTTTCAGTAGGAAAAAAAGTATATGAGCAATTTAATCCAGAAAAAAAAACCTATAAGACTAAAAGATAATGAAGATACCTGATTGAACCTGATGAGGTTATAGAGTATTCATTTTAGAATAAAAATGATGATCATATTGTTGAGTCTTTAAGAGCTTCAACAGAAGAAAATGTTAATGTAGTTGTTTACATGAATAAATAATCTATAAGAACTTATGAAGAAGAGATAGAGTATCATAAGAAAGTGGATATTAGAATACCTTTTCTTAAGGGTGTTTCCTTTTACTATAATAAATATCCTCTCACTATATATTATATGGAAGATGATTTTTTTGATGCATATATTGAGGAATGTTTTCCCAAATCTATTTTTGATTCTTATAAATGTAGACCAGACATGAAACTATAGATTGAGAGTAGCATTAGGTCTAAGTAAAGGGGGTATCTTTTGAGGGGGGGAATATAGTTCAGATAGTGGAAATGATCATGATGGGAGTAATACACTTAAACATGGTAAACCTTCCATCTTAACTATATCTAAAGATCATGATGAATAATTTGTTGATCAAATTTATTTTGAATAAAGAATTGAGAATAGTCCCATAAGACATTTTCTAGATAGTGACACCGATTTTTCATTTCATGTGTTATTAGAAATTATGTTTAGCCTTACTCAAAATAAGAAAATAGAAACACCTATTATCATTTTTAAATTAAAAAAATTAAAATATTTTGAGATAGTGTTGATTGAAATTGTTTATTCATAGAATTTTGAAAATGGAACTAATTCTGAATTTGAACAAGCTTGTGAAACTCAAAGTCTCCTTTTTGAGAGATAGGTCTTTGTTGTATGAAATAGATGAAGTAAATTCACATCCAGAGCAATATTTATCCTCCGATAATTAAATAAATTATTTTATATTAAAAATTAATATTTAATTGAATTAAAAACAAATTTCATTTCATTTTTCAATGGATTGTTTCTATTATTTTTAGATCCAGTGGAATCTTCCAAAGAATCATATATTTCCAATATTGTTTCTATTGTTATTTCTCATATAAAACCTAAGTTATTTCAAAAGTTTTAAAATATGCTTCAAGAGATGCATTTTTCAAGTGGTAAAGTGAGAGATATATATCGTAAATTAAGTTACATAGTGATAAATATTGATTATAGATACTTGAATTCCATGGTGCATGATTCGTCTTCCAGTGCATTGTCTCCTTTTTTTGCAACTTCCCATGCAACTATTGAGAGTATTTCTTATGTGAAATTGTTAATGAAGAAATAAAAGTGGTTTTGGATGATTTTGAATGAACCGTATATTTGGTTCTTTCTAATTTTTAGCATCATACTTCTTATAATCATGAGTTAGATATAATTGATTTTAAGTAGGTTGGGAATGATAGAGAAATGATAAAAATGTTCAATAATTATTATCAGAGTAGAATATTAAAAAAATCTAATTGAAAGACCCTATTTAGATCCATAACTAGTGACATTCAGATTCTACCACTAATTAATGATTTCAAAGGTCAAGTTGTAAGATTAAAGTTGTTAGTAACATTTTGGAAAATTCATATGAAGGAGAAGGTTCTTTTTTAAAAAATTATGGAGAAAGGATCATTGGACATAAAGAAATTAATTCATATTATGGATCCTTTTATCTATTAATCTCATGAAACAATAGCTACACATTTATTATTAACTCTAAATTTTGTATACAAAACCTCTACAACTATTGTTCCAACCACCAATTTTATTTTTTTACACATTTTTTTCCTTACTAGTGTGTAAGAAGTTCAAAATTTCAAAAATCTTGCTAAAAGAATTATCATTACTAGACCTTCCCCTTCTCATCTATAGACTACACTTAATATTAACTCTCATCAATCTCAATAGAAATATAATAACACTAAAAATACCTATTCTGTGAGAGATTATTATTCCTTATATTCTTATTTGGATCCCTCATAAGACCTATATGTATTTCTATAGTGTTATATTTTTTATCGTTTCAGCTGAGTGTTATATCATTTTTATTCATTATTATATGATTTAATTTCTTTATTGATATTTATATATTTATACCATTATAATAATTCAAAAAGGTAGATAAATTAGATTAGAATTTACTAGAGGAATTTTTATTATTATTTTAACTTTAGGATTTTAAAATTTTATTATTTTTCTTCTTTGGAAATTTCAATATTTCACTCTATATTCCATCATTCCATGATCAATGGTCATATAAAATGGAGAAATTGCAGGTTTAGTCCAAAAATTCCTTGTTTTAATTATCCCAAATTATGTTTTTTATATTATTAATGAATTCAATGTTGTTTTTTAGTAAACTATTCTTCAAGGAAATGTATGAAAATTGGCTAAGTGTGGAAGTTACAATATATTATATAAAGATATTTTATGAACATTGTCTACCTACCATGAGAGGATACCATGCCAGGTACCCAATTTTCTCTTAGTGTTTAAGTGACTATAAAAAATGAAGAAACCAAATGACTATTTAACTGACCATAGAAAAAAATCATAAATACCTTAAATTAATACATGAGAAATCCGAGAAACTCTATGATCAAATTAACTAACCATGCTAGATATTTGAAATATGTTTAAGTGTTGAAGATACTAAATTAAGATGTTTTAATTTATGGTGCATGTCGACTAACCACATGTTATAGATGATCAACCATATAAAAATATCAAGTAAACACATGTCAGATAGTTGATTTTTTTTCAAATTATAGAGAGACTGCACAATGAGAATAAGTGACAAATCAATCACATAAAGCGACTGGAAGAAGGATTTAAAATGACTGTATGAAACAATTATTAGCCTAATAAAAGTTCCAACACAAGTGTCCATGCCTAAGTAAATTTAAAGGTTATAATTAACATTTAGAATATCAAATAAAATTCATTTAAAAACAACAACATCTATATTTATAGCATTAAATGAAAAGTTAGAGTAGTTTGATATTTATGGATTTTATATGTAATCAAAGGTTTTTTAATGATTCGATTCCAACATATAATTAAAGAAGGAGATTTATTTAAATCATTTGAATCATTCTTGAGCACATGTTTGGTAGATATATTGGACACATTGATCATAATTCAACTTTGTTCTAACCTTTCTATAACTCTCAATTTTTCATATGATATTATAGATTTTAGAGAATGATTCACAAAATTGTTTTAATCTGATCTAAATGACAGATTTTAAAAAATTATCAAGGGAAGAGAGCCTTTCAATTAAATAAAATTCAATTAGAATTTGAGCTTCGTCAAACTTTTCTATAATTTTTTCCTCACTTTATTTCTTTTATATTATAAGTTTTCCATTTAATTTCCTATATATATTTTGATCACTTCACATTTAATGTATTGATGAGTAGTCTAGTAATCTTTCATTTACTACTTTACCCATGTTATCCTAGGTATAACTCTGGAAGATCTAGGGTATATCTTGGACTTCCCTTTGAGTATCTTTTTTTGGGAAAACCAATCCAGGTTAGGGATTTCTTATTAAATTTAAATAAATGTTCACAGAAATGGATTAATATCAAGTGCATAAAACTAAAACCTATCTCTAAGACAACCTATTATTCCATTTTGGTATGTGTTTTAATAGGTTCTATTTTTAACTGAATATCTTAAAAAATAATTTTATTAAACTCAATGTTTTTACAATATATTTTTGAAACTATATATTTTAAAGTAACTATGATGGTTAAATTTTACTAGTGATGTTTTTATTATTTATTTTGAGTAATATATTTTTAAAGTTAAAAATAATATAATTTATTTTAGATATTTTTTATCATACCCTTGAGAATATATTTCAAAACGTCAAATATTATATTCCTACTATATTTTTTAACCAGTTATTTCAAAATTACGGGATTTCATAAGTCTTAATTTATCAATTTTTGTTAAAAATATTTTTATTCTCAATTATCCCCCACTTGACACCTCCAGTAGGATAAACATTTCGATTCTAGTGATTTAGTTTGTAATCATATATCATCCACTAAATCAACATTTTCGATTCATATTTATGTGTAACTCCTTACACAACCCATAGTTTGTGTTTCTCACCCATGTATAGATTCCAAAAATATTTACACATATAAAAATGATTATTATATATAAATTACATGTATTTTTATACAATGGTTTTGAATTATATAAAACATTAAAACTTTTATGAGTAATCCTAGTTCCAAGGACATTAAACCCCCACCTTTCTAGAAAATTTCAGGATCTTCTAACCAGTTGGGAATTCAACCAAAAGTTCCTCTACCAAAGGATACATTTATCAAAATAGATTCAAATTCATCATAACTATAATACCTAATTTGTATAAACTATATTCAAAAACTAAATTCAATATAAAAACATTAATAACAAATTGATGTAATAGTTGAGGGAAAACAAAATCCGTTAGAATACCTACTATGTAATTCCTTTGATGCAATAATGATAAAATTTAGAATAAGTTAATAAATTAAACTAAAACATACACATATTCCAAATATAAACAACACATATTTATGAATTATAAATAAGGTAATAAGTTTTAAATAAATAAACCTTTTAACTATTTAAACATGAGTTAAATATTTACAAACTATTCTTAAATAAAATACAATAATAATTACATTATAATTTATATAAAAATTATATAAATTACAAAATCAAGGATATAAAAACATTATATTCATTTTATAATATTAAATTATTTATATTATTCCATATATAGAATTGAATTTAAATATATAATTTTTTAAGAATTATAAAAAATTATAATAAAATTTCTATTATGTAGAAATTTTACATAATAAAAATATCAGATAAATAAAATTATATAAACAACTATCGAATCAATCATTAAAACAATTTTGATGAGGTTTAAATGATGTCCCAAATAAGTCCCTTAATCTGATTAATTCAAATTTTGTATTATGTAAAAAAATATAAACATATCACACTTTGGCCTTATTATTGTAATTTATAAACACTCTTTGAATTACCATCTTATTTCAATATAAAAACATTATCTCTAAGTGAAAAGGCATTCCATATAACTTGGTAAAATATATTTAATAATTAACATTAAATTTTGTGGTATATTTAATAATAAATATTTCATAAACATTTATTTAATTAAAAATAAACACTTTATAAATAATTTATTTATAAACACTTTATAATTAATAAATATCACGATAATACCTTTTATCATTATTTATAAATAATTTATAAATATTAACATTCAATTCATATGTTAATTTTAACAAAAAATAAATTCACATAATCAAGCATACATTACGATCAAGTGAGAGTCACATAATTGGACTAATAATTATGCACCACTAAAACAGTTTTAGCACTATGAGTAATATTTTATGATAGAAAACCATATCATATCATATAAATGATATATAAGATTATACTGTTAATATTTTTCGACATACCTAGATATCATAAAGAATATATGGAACTCTATATTTTGAAAATATGTCACTGATATTTTAAGATACAATTATTGGGAATCATACATTATGACTAGTATATATCCATTGGATTTGTACGAGGTCACTTCCTAAGATATCCCAAAACCTAATTCATGAATCAACAGACTCAAAAAAATGAAAAATCATTTTTTTTGTGATAGGAATATGATATGAAATATAGTATCAATAATATTCATTTAGATCATTTTATAAATCTAAACACATTATAGGATCTGATATGACTATTGGGTTTCATAGATATCTAACAACACTTTTCAATAGTATGGAAGATATAAATATCCAATCCAAGATCCATGAATGAATAAATTAAATCATGTGTACTAGAAATGAGTAAGTCAAGTAACAAACACCATATCTACTACAAACTACTATCTTATCCTTTTTCTATTCATTTTTATGATCACCAAGGAACCATCAAAAGATTCTTCCCTCTATGGTGTATCCATAAGTTGAATCTGGGTCATGCATCACAAGAGTAGGATCACCATTTCATTTATAGTATCATAGTACCTATCTAGGAAAAATATGAAAGGACGAATATAGATTTATGTTTTTGAGTTTTTTTTCCAACATATACAAGAATAAAGCTTAAACCCATCCAATGGGTATAGTGCCTTTAAATATATCCATCAAGGAATCTCTTAAGTTTCTCAAGAATTTACTCATGCTGAAAAAGGAATGAGTTGATTCTATGAAAAAATCATAAAAATCATCATGAATAATAAACTTATCGTGTATTACATCTTATTAAATGGATCATTTATGATAGATATCATGGAAGATTTCACCCAAACATTACCTTTTAATGTTAATCCACCAATATTATCATATTTCATAGAATAACGTGCCAAGAATTATGATGCTAGAAGTCATAAAATATTAATAGATTAGGTAGTGGTGTATGATATAAATCATATAATATGATTGAGGTGTGCTGACACGTTGTGATCTGCCACATATTTAGGTTGTATGGAGAGGTGATCTGTCATGTGGTGATTCCATCATAGTGAAACTTCTTGGTTGAGGGGGTGAAACATTATTTTATATGATCTCAATGTTGCATTGTCTAGCGAGAGGGGTGATGAGGCTTTACATTTCCTTCTTGGATGTCAGTTTTTTTTGGACTTGTAGGACCTTTTTTACCTTCGTTTATTTTCATAAATGAATTTTTTACCTCTTATAAAGGTCTCTCTCTTTCCCATTCCTAAACTAGGTTCTATAATTTTTATGTTCAATAAAGAGGCATATACCCTCAACCATTTTAAAAAAAATATAATTAAACATGATACAGATAAAGAAAAAGATATCACATAACCGTGTTTTCTATATTTCATATCATATGACATGTTAATATCATACTATATAATATAGGCATAAACACATAATATGATTAAAGTCTTTAAGGAATATCTCCTTCAATTTTTAATATCATAGTTAGTTTAGTATAAACCTTAGGAACTATATTTAGAAGAAAAAATAAAACTATAAAAAGTTAGGAAAATATCTTAAGGAAATTCCATCTAGAATTATTGATATTCTTATAAATACTATGATATTATTTACAATAGTGTTGCATGTAAATTATCCAATTATATTTCATTGTCTATAAATAGAATCAAATGGAAGGAATTTAACCATGTAAACACCTGTAAACATTATAGGGATTACATTGCTGATAAAGACATTGAATATTATCTTATAGAAGAGAATATTATAACTATATTTGGGTTATTGACTTGGTTCGGGATAAATAACCTTACTCATAAAGAATAAACTATTTTCCCTCAATATGGTGTAACAATGTTTTACTTTATAATTCAAGAACAACCTTTATCCTTGAAGAGATCCATTAATCCAATAGTAGTTAAAAAATTGATCAATTCTAGAAAATAGATATTTCATGAATTATAATATATTAAAATGGAGAATTTAATCATGGATTTATATTGTTTAAGTGGAGATAAATATCTATGGTGGTCATTGATTTATGTCACTATGAAGTATGAGGAGGATATTTAGATTATGTAATGGAATTATTTTAATGTGATGTTATCTGAAAGAGGCTTTCCACATGAGAAACGAGATGATATAGAAAGTAAATTAAATTATTTAATTCAATTAGAAGAGGATTTTATTGATTATGAAGCTATATTTGAATGGTTCGAAAGATACTACATAAACTATTAATGAAACACAAAATAAAATATTGAATGGTTTCTTAATTGGATAAATATAATACTTTAAAGGAAATAGTGACACAAAAATTTTAAATATGAAGATATTTTGTTATGTTTCATCAAGATTATAAAGGAATTCTCAAGACCTTTTATTTTAAAATGAAATAAGGATAATAATATGATATCTGAGCAATATTTAGGGATATCATTAATGACGGATACAAGAGGAAAGGTAGAATTCCCAACATGCTATAAATGAAGGAAGATACACCATGGGACTTTCCTAAAGGGAATTAATGTTTTCTAAAATTGTGTAGATAAATTCCATTGAGATAATTAATTAATAGTCAGGAGGGAAGCTATAACACCGAGAATATATAGTTCTATATTTTCATTAAATCCATGATAACTTGATTTAAATGAAATATCATAGTAGAATTAACTTTTAATTCATTCTTAAGGTAGAAAAATAGAGCATAAAATGAGATTCATTAAAATATATCTAAATTAAAAATAATGAGAAAATTTTAAAATAAATAATATCTCAATGAAATAAAAATATAACAGGATTTAAAAATTATTTATCTTGGTCTTCCTTGAGAATTATACTGGTGATGATAACTATAGAAATAATACAACACATTATAAATTTAATAAACACAGCGAGAAATCAAATAATAGAATGTGATGAGTTATTTTAATTTAGTGTGTGAGGTTATATATAGGAATTTAATTTGAATTTTGTAACAATATTATATTTTAAATGTTCTAAAAACTCATTTTGGATATAATTGTATAAAATTAACAATTTTCAATTTAATTTTTACCCTTATATATGTAATAGGGATTACGTAAAGTTAATTTCACTCTAACCTTACATGGGATGGTTTTTTGGTGGTGGGTAAGGGTAAATATGAAATTATGAGGGTTTCATAATGGTAACATAGTCACCATGTAATGGTAGGATTAATATTAAATTATTCCATAAGGATTAGCCAAGAAACCATCTTCTCTTTAAATGGTAAACCTATTCTTATATTAGAGTATGATTGATCCACAAAAAGGTAACCTAGTACCCCAAAAAATGTTATAAGCTATTGTGTAAGGATAAAACCATTTTACTTTTACGCTACACTCTTTTTGGGAAAAAATATTTTTAAAAACTATTTATAATTCTCTTTTTCTAAACTCAAATATGGAACACATTTTTAATATTTTAAATACCTAAATTATTGGGAATTAATTATTTTTTCAGGTTTAATATTTTAACTCATGTATTAATAGATATTAAATGGTTTTCATTCAAGAATAACTTTGAGTTAAAATGTGTTGGTGATTTTAATTTTGGGATTTAAATGTTGTGAACCAAAAAACCATATTCTTTTTAAATAAATACTTGAACCTCAATAAATTAAATTTTTCATATCATCTTGAGTTTTGGAAGTATATAAACCCTTTAACCAAAATAAAAAAAAAGTCTTATCCAAACAATTCAAAGTTCTTCTTCTAGTTTTCTGGTGTAGAAGAACCCCCTCTCCACTATTATTGAGTGCATTTTTTCAAGGGATAATTCTAGTTTATAATCTATAAATTATATTCTCCTCATTTCATGTAAAACTATGTATTAATCCTTCCTAATCTTTTTCGAAAAAAATAATAAATTATTCCTAAATGATAATAACCCAAAATTGTGGAATAATTATAATGAATAATTATAATGAATAATTATATCGGGTTTATATAGGATTTTTTTTTGAAAACAGAAAATTATTATCACATATGGAATTATAATTTTCTATAAGGAAGAATTAGATAGATCATACTATAGATTAAATAGATAATTTGGATATTATCTATGAGAGATAAACTGTAATCGTATATGATGTTTCTATTTATTTTGGAATAAAATAATTAGAATCGATTATAAGAATCATTGGAGAGTATTTTGAGCAAACTAATTCAAGAATGAGTTTTGTGATTTGATCCTTAGATGAATACTACATCATCAATAAGATTAATGTAAGAAGTTTAATGAAATTTAAGGCATATCTATACACTTATTTCCTAGTAATGATTCTTATGATTTCATTACTTGTTTCACCATGATTGATATTGATCACATGTGGATGTATATGTGTGTAGCATGTGAGACTAGTTTATGATTCTATATTCCATGAGTACATTTATGTATCTCAATATTTTAATATATTTTGATCATAGTTTCACACATATTTTTAATGATCTCTCATGATGGAATGCCTTGTGTTTCCATTATATTCTTTCCCTGTTTTAAATATTATTATGACTTTGAATTTTTTTAGTATTCAGATTTGGTGGACCATCATGATATGATTATCCCTTAAAGTGGGAGTTCACACAACATGAAATAATGGTGACATTGAACTGATGGACATTGAGTGACATTTTCACTCGATGACTTGTGGATTCCAAGTGACATGTTGTCTCGATGCCTTGTGAACGATTAGTGAAATATTGATTTGATGTCGTAGTGGCATATTGAATCAATGCATTATGGATGTCGAGTGATATAATTTAATCCTTATTGATGAGATATTTATTTCTCCCAACATCCATTATTACTATACGTCTGTAATGAATCCAAAGTAGGTAAGTTCATGGATCATGGTGGTTTGGTTAGCATAGAGATTCTTGATGTATGATTTTTTATAATTTCTTGTGAAATAATTATTATCATGTAATATAACTATTATAATTGTTCACACATGTTAAAGATACATTTGGGGTGTCCTAATGGGTTTTATTGATCAAAACCTCTATGGGAATCTTCATGCATATGGGGAATTCATGTATAAGGATCTAGTAAAGGGAGAGAGGCATGTTCTAATTGGTTGAGATGCAGATCAAGGAGCTAGTAGCGGTATCATCATGTACTCTAGAGGATTCTTCAATGTTTTTTATTTATCTACTTTCACTTATTTCTATGTTTTGACATGCCACACAAAGATCTCGGTTTATTTATTTTTATAACATGTGTTCCATTTCATATTACATTATGATTCTTTATCTTTCACATCGATAACTCTTATTTTTTTATATCTGGTGTATATCTATGATACTTTGGGTATAGTATTCATATTGATGTAATTTTGACCCTCGCTACCAGTTTGCGGAATCTTGTGTATGGGGAGGCATGCATGAGGTCTTGTGGCTCTCTATCTCGAGCCTAGTGGTTTGGGTCGGGGTATTAAAAAATGGTATCAGAACATAGTTTTCTTCTTTTATTTTGGAAAATATAGAACATGGTAGAAATTAAAAAGGATATATGGGACTCAATTATGAGATTTAACATGTGTTTGGATAGCTCATGTGTAAAGAACCTTCAAGTTACCATGAATAGGATTATTGTTATAGTTTTATGGGATTTGGGTGCATTCATGCATAATGATTAAGAATGTAGGATCACATTCCATATGTATACCTCTTGTGTGCTGCATAGTAGTTACTTTATCTAATGCCTTAATTTGTGATATCAGTTCGGGGTAGCCCCTTTTCCTTGACTAAGGGACATATTTGTATTCTCTTATGAAGTGATTTATCTATTTCGGAATAAATCATTGAACTTGAGACTATTTTTGGTTTTGTATATGTATACAAATGATTGTGACTAACATGAAGGTATGGTGAACAATGAGTATTTCAAGGAGTGATATACCTTAGGTTATGGGAATCCTCCTAGGATATCCTTTATGTGATCCCATAGACTATTTAAGATCTATCTTAATGGATTTGGGTGTTTAAATGTTTGTTTAACATTTCAGAAAAATGTCCTCTTAGAGATGATTAAATTTTCTTAATAGGGATGAAATTGTCATTCAGCCACAAGTTGTGTTCGATGATTCACCTAGGAATGCTCCCACACAAGCTCATATCATTAAATAATTTGAGCCACTCAATCCTAAATTATTTAGGATTGTACCGACCAATGGTCATGGAGTACATAGGCCCATTGTTAAGTATGCTCATGACTTCTAGTTCCAGCATACTCTATCATTTTAGGGGATAGTAAAATAATAGTATTTTGAGGAATAGTTCTAATTCATTGAGGGAGTATTCAAATCGGTCAAGATTTTAGAGATTGAATTGTTAATCTAGTATTTTCCATGAATTAGATACAGACTAGGTGATGGTGGAGAGTCATGGGAAAGGATGGAATATATGAAGGTCTCATCTAGGATTCCTTCAAGAACCAATTGTTGGAGGAATTATTTCTTGATATGATGAAGTTGGAAAATTATTCAAAATTCATACAACATCAGTAGTGATTCAGGACTGTATCAACATAGACTACTCATTTTAGTGAGGTGCTTCATCCCCCCCTCATAGATAGAAACGAGTCATAGAAGTCTCATAAGTTCAAGATCATTATTTTTTATGATATGAGATGAAAGGTTGGGAGCTTCAACCAAACAACATACATGGAGGTTCTATGCAAGTCTATGACTATTGATAAGGGCTTGGAGGTGGACCAAGTAGTTTATTTTCTTCCACCCTCATGTACTCAAGTGGGTGGACCTCCTACTATTATGACGAGTGTCACTTCAAGTAACAATATTTATCAGGGACATGTAGTAAAGTAGTGTAAAGATGGTTTAATAGAGTATGGCTTCTTTAGCTACCTCAAGTATATTTCCATAGCGCTTCAACTGTTGGAAGTTGTTAGATTTTTTGAATTTCTACATTTCACCACATATTAAGTGTTAGTATTGAGAAAATATGGGGAATGTCTAGTATTTATTATCTAGTTCTTCAAGGATTAGGTTTCATAGGGGTGTAGTATTGGTGGGATCTATGACACAAGGATCCATTCGGGGTCCTCAGAAGTAGGATTAGGTTATTATGACTCAAGTGAGTCATATACCATAGAGAGAGGGTCACAAAACTAAGACATGAAGAGTATATGTAGTGGATTAGCCTCTGATGGATGGTGGTGAGGGATAATCTTCTATTCAATATATGATATTGATCACTTATATATTTCCTAATTATTTTTTAGTACCGGTGCTTCTTACTCCTTCATATATACCCAAGTTAATGGTTATGGATATTTGTGGAACTTTCATTAAAGTGTTCCATCGTTAGTGATTCTCATAGTGATTCTCATAGATTCCTATAGTGATTAACGGTTATGGATATTTGTGTAAATTCATGATTCTAAAGATTCCAAGCTTCAATAGGATTCTTGGCATGGATTGGATGACCAGATTCTAAGCCCACATTGATTTCTATTATATATGGGTATCATTTACATCACCAAGGGGGAGAGAGTTCCTTAATGACCAATGAGTGGGAGTTGTGAGTAATTAGAGTGGGTCCACACATGAATCATATTGGGATGATTATTATAAATAGTGTAGGATTGTCCCTTTATAAAGGATTAGTAATATCCCCCATGTCATTTCCTCCAATTATTGATATCTATTAGGGAATCTTTCAATATGACTTTCTAGGACTTCCTCTGGAAAGGGGAGTTGAGTTATCGATATAACTCAGGCCAGGTGTGAAACCCATTTCAATAACCCACTATGATATGGTTCAGGCCAAGATAAAGTTTAACAAGTTATAAGTCGAGGACTTGGAACATAAGACCATTATCATGCTGATTACATCACCATGGTGTTAACCTACTCTGTTCTACAATTAGTAGGGTATTCATTAACTCTATGTAAATAAAAAATTATGAATTAGGTGATGTCGTTTGGATTGATTAATATGATATAATTATTCATTGATATCATGAATGGTATCTTATTCCTTTACCTTTAGTAATTCACTATGGTTTTCATTGATGATATCCTAATTTACTCACTAACTCTAGAGTAGTGTAGAAAACATCTTGAGATAATCTTGAGTATAGTCCAAGTGCATCGACTTTATTCCAAGCTGTCAAAGTGTCACTTTTCGATTTATGGGGTTTCATTATTGGGGTATATGGTTTCCGATACTGGTATATCATTCAACCCAGAGAAATAGAGGAAATGATTTAATAGACACGTCCCCATAGTGTGTTTTAGATCAGGATATTTCTATGTTTAGTGAGGTACTATTTTATTTTTATCCAATACTTATACTATTTATCTTCACTCATGACTATGTTGATCAATAATTTGGTGATGTTTTAGGGGTTGGACTAGCAAGATGACTATTTTCATGAGATGAATAGCAGGTTGACTATAGCTATTGTGTTGATTATTTAGGATTACATGATTAGATATGTTGGTATGATATGATTCGTCACAAGTTGGATTAGGGGATGTATTGATGTAGATGGATTGGGTTGTATCTTATGGGTCACATCATCTATGCCCCATGAGAGAAACTTACTGAACCATGGATTTGATCTAAAATTTTTGTTCTATTCATCAATGTTTCGGAGAAACTATCTCTTTAGAGAGAAATTTTTTTTCTACATAGACCATAAGAGACTCTTTTATATCTTTTCATAGAGGGGACTCAGTTTGATATAGAGGCACCAAGTAGTGTACCTATAGACATTCAAAATTGCGATGGCCTATGAACTAGGTAAGGGTAACATAATTGCATATTATCTTAGTTGTAAGAAAAAAGTATCTCATGAGCATGGTGAACAACCTTCATAAAAATAATTGTGCCTAATGATATTATTGGCTAATTGATGTTTGGATGTTTTTAAAGACTAGGGATCAATGAAATGTTCCCCACTAGCAGTCACATATTCTTTAGTAGATCGAGTCAAGGTTGGTCAATGAACTAAGCCTGAGTTTGTTATGATGTGGGAAAATCATGTTAATGATGAACCAACACCGGGTTGGTCTTTGGATGGTGATGATGTGATTATATAACATTAAAGAGTGATAGTCCCTACTTTCACTAGGGAATAGTTGATGATAGACTTACATACCTCGAATTTGTTGACATTCCTATACTGACAATGATTTACCAAGACTTCAGTAAGTAGTTCTTGTGGATAGGGATGAAGAGGTGCATTGATGGATTCATTTAGTGATGAATTACCTACCATAGGATTAAGGTTGACTACAATCATACATGTGTATTTCTATATAAAAGACCATCCACTAGTAGAAAACTATCTTTAACATCAATTTTATTATAATTTTGATGGCAGTTTTTAACCAACATTGAATTTGTTGATGTAAAAAATATGAAATTTGATATCATTTTTTGTAAACTGATTCCAAAAATGAATTAAATTTATTTTTTATCATCAGTTTTGTAAAAAAACTCCAAAAAAACTCATCTATATCATTTTTTCTTCGGTTTCCTTAAAAACTGATGCCAAAAAGTTAAAACAATAGTTTTAGCATCGGTTTTTAAACCAAACTGATACTATAAATGAAACAAAATATTTTTTGCATCATTTTTATAAAAACCCTAATGCCAAAAAGTAATCTGTTTTTCATCTATGTTTTAGAGAATTTCCTAAGCTTCTATTTGACTGGTTGTTGAGGTAATACAGAGTTATGGATCAAAATTTATGAACGTCATATGTTGAACATGTCAATCTTTCGATTGATAAAACTCATTTCAAAGAAAACATGATAAAAAGGAATTAAAATAATATACATCAATTGAAATAAAAAAACATAATATTTCAAACATATTTCAATAGTTTTAGGATCTTCCATTAAAATGATGTGTTGTTTATCATTATATCTCTTATATTTTGGGTAGAATTCATGCAACAATGGGAATAGTGATCGATAATTAAATTTACACCATGTTTGGAAAATATCATCTGAATGAATTATATTTTTAAGTCCATCATAAGAATAAATAAACATTATAGTAAAGCCAATAGATTTTTTTTCATAATTGAAGGAAACAAATAAAAAAGAAAATAAATTATTAGAATAGATACCATGTCCAAATTAATTATTGAAAGCACGTTGAAAACTTTATTTAATCGAAGAGGTTGAAAATTATGAATGAAGAAGAAAATGGATTTAAATATAGGAATTGAAAAATATTTTTGATAGAATTTTATGAAAATATAAGAAAGATTTAGAAATTTTAAATGTGCGTTGTGAAAAAGTTTTAAATACAAATCCTATGTATTGAATAATACTATTTGACATCGATTTTGTTTAAAACTGATGCAAAAGAAAATTTACATTGGTCTTTTGGTGTCATTTTTCTCAAAACTGGTTCCAAAAATGCCAATTGATTTCATTTTTGGCAACAGTTTTCAAATAAACTGGTGATAAAAAGTTAAAAAAAAATTAATTTTGGCATTGGTTTTTTTAAACCAAATCCAAAAAGTACAACAAAAAAAATATTTTTCACCGGTTTTTAAATAAACCGATGCTAAAAAGTTAAAAAAATACTTTTCACATCGGTTTTTAAAAAAATTGATGCTAAAAACTAAAAAAATAGTTTTCGCATCAGTTTCTAGAAAAATGTGCTCAGAAAATAAAAAATTCAAAAAAAAATTACAATATGTTAGATAATTTCGTAAGGTTTGATTTGATTGGACATTGAGAAAAAAGGGAGTTTTGAATAAAAAGTTATAGCCTTTGAAATTTGGAATTCTTTAAGATTTCTCTTATATAAGGTCAGATTTTGGCATCCATATCATTTAATCCATATCTCCATTTCTGCTTCACGACCTATAAAATCAAAGCTTAGGAAATAATCTAAAACATAGTAAAAAATCTAATTTTTTGCATTGTTTTTAAAATTACCAATGCCCAAACTAATTTTATTTATTTTCAGAATTCATTTTAAAACAACTGATGCCAAAATGTCTCTACAAATATATTTTATGTTAGTTTATTAGAAACCTATGTCAAATTTGCGACATTAAAACCCATTTTTCTACTAGGGAAACTTGGTCAACTAGACCAGTCACCCATGTCAGCCCATTAAGGGGTGGTCTAAAACAAAGATAAAAAAAATTCTATCATATATAACAAAAAAAATAGGAGATAAAACTCTACCAAAAAGGCTAAACCATAAAGAAAGAAATGTCTAGACAATAGGTCTCTGTGTGAACAGACGTCACCTCTAAACTATCCCAAACCAAAACAACAACATAAAGATAAGCCTGCATGCTACTGAATGCACTTCCCATTACCTTAATCATGTAAAAAACATTTTTACGTGAAATTTTAAAAATAAATCTATTTAAAACACCTTTTCAAATAATCCTTGAGATTTCAAAAATTGAATTCTATATTTTTCAAATCTGTAAACAAAGAATTTAATGATACCAAATATAAATATACATGATAGCCAACAACCATGAAATAAACTATCATGTAATAACAACTAGAAACACTAATGCACCTACCAACTAGGCTCTAGCCTATGGGACAATAATTACTAGAAAATCACAAGCCTAATAATAAATAAGGTCATATCCAACTAACATTGTGGCTATCCATAGACCATCTATAAAAAAAGGTTACCTCCTAGTGGTCTCACAGGCCCTAAGGATACATGTGTCTCTATCTCGATGTACCTGAGTTTCCCCCAATAAAAAGATTGTCAATTTATGTTTTAAAATCCAAGATAAAATTTTTATAAAAAAATTCAAATCAAAGACAATATTCTTCAAGGATAGAAAATATATTTTCCATTTAAAATCAAGGAGATATTGTTTTCAAATAAAAAAACCCTTTTCAAACATGAAACCATGCCCTTTTCAATTTTAATACCTATTATTCCATTTCTAATATCAATAAATCAATATAAAATAAAATAAATTCAATAAAGTATACCAATTTAATAGATCCACCTACCTAAAGAGCCTAGAAATCCTAACCACCATTGAAAATAATGATTGGAAACCAAGATATTTTTCTTCAGTTGACAACGAATGACTAGATACTGAAAAAGGATTAATATAAAAACCCAACTGATTACCAATCCCAACAAAAAATAGTTACACAACCATAAATGAGAGACAAACTGAGAGGAATTCTTACCCGAAGAGATGAAGCACCTAGCCCTACTGATTAATCACTGAACAGATTGATCTAAACGGAAGGAAGACACCCAAAAATCATTTGGGTGAGATCTCTAGTAAAGAGGAGAAGGCTAAAAACCCCAATGAGACCTCATACACCTGCATGACACCCTAAAAATGTATCTAGGGGAATTACATAGTGGTAAATCATTTACAAATCATGAATCCCTTTTATTTTCTTCCACACTAAAGAACACATCCCCTTATAATAAAACATGATTTTTTACATTACACAACGTGTAAACCTTATTCTGCATGTAGAAAATTCATGTTGTGTATTTAGTTCAAAGGATGTGTTTGGTGGATAGTACATATTATGTAACACCATTACATGTCATGTAACTACCTATGAAATAGAATAAACTATTGGTTCATGTTGAAAATCCAAAAAAAATATGTGACTTCACCATTACAGTTATCCTCCCAATTCATTGTCCACAACACATGATTGACAACAGAAGGAATCCAAAAGAAAATATAAGAATATACCTGACTGTAATGTAATAGGGTGTTACAATCTCCCCATAATAAAATTTTTCTTTCCCTAGAAATAACTCAAGACCTTGGATCAGAAAAAAGAGTAGGCTAATGAATTCTCATCAAGGACTCACACTCAAATTTCTCATGGTGATCATATCTGCATTTATATATTACCAAGACAATGGGAATCATTTTACCTAGAACTGCCTTATCTTGTTGATCCATAATCTAAATCGTTTTTCAACCAATGAGATATAAAGCTCAAGAAGAACATACTCCCATATAATCACTTAGAAAAGATATGGTATGTACCTCCTAAACTGGTAAACATGTAACATGTCATGTATATAAGTAATTCTAGATGATAACGGCAAACGATAACCCCCCAGTCACTGAATGATCTCAAAGGGGCCCACAAACCTTAGCATCAACTAACCATGCTTACCTAACCAACAATGTCACAAGTGAGGTGAAACTATGAGAAAGACATGTTCAGAAACCTCAAAATCAATTAGTTGATTATGACCATACAAATAATATTTGTGATGAATCTATTTCGTGATCAAACACCTCTGTATCAATTCCACCGCTTAAATCATATTCTGAACAATTCTCAGAAAAACTAAGGATTACTCTCCCAAGTTTTCCCATCATAAGGGATATTAAAATGTTCACCCGTACAAAGCCTCAAAGGGTGTCATACTGGTTTAATATTATAACAATTTTTCTAGGATAACTCAACCAGAGATAAATGTATTTCCCAAGACCCACCAAAATCAAGCATTCATGCCCGAAGCATATACACAAGAACCTATATATCCCTCTCTCTCAGTTCAACCATATGTTGGTGGTAAGCCATATTCAATTTCAAATAGGAACCCATTACCTCTTATAAACCTTTTCAGGATATTTATGTGAACCTTGCAAACCTATTAGATACAACTACATTGGAATCCCCATGAAGCTTTAAAATCACTCAGACATACAGGTCCCCAAGATTTTCCACATTATTCATTTCCATTTTTAGTAATAAATGCACTAATTTAGTGATTCTTTCAATAATCTCCCAAATTGAATCATTCCCATTATTATTCTATGGTAAACCAATGAATAAATCCTTGGAAATACCATCCCAATTACATAACAAAATGGATAAAGTCGGTAATAAACTAGCAGGTCTCTGGTGTTCTACCTTAACTCTTTGACAAGTGAGGCACGATGATATAAAAACTACAACTAACCTCCTCAATTCTTGAAACCAATACTGACATCACAAATCATGGTAAATCATTGTACCCTAGGGTTCATGGACCAACATGACCAGTTTCTTCTATCAAAAAACTCATGTCTCAAGAAAAAAAGAACAACCAACCTACCCTAAAATCATAAAGCTCCACTGGGAGACTGAGACAACTCACACAAGGTCTCCCCCACCATTCTGGATTTCCCCTAAGTGTTGTATCTCAGTGTATTTCAACTTCTTGAGTTGAACTCACTCATAAAAAATACAATTCAACCTTTATCAGAGATAATAAAACATATCCACCAACATCCTCTACTCTCAAGCTACTCTCAGCAATTAAACTCATCAGAGACCATTGTTTAACTGACTCTTTCACAATTTGATTTGTTAATTTTATGTTTAACACATTGACCACCACATTCCCTTTTGTGGGGCTATAAATGCTAACAAAATCAATATTCTAATGATACTCAACCCAGTGTATCAATCACAAGTTCATATCTCTCTGAATGTAAATATACATTAGGGTTTTCTGATTATAATATACCATAAACCGCACTCTAAAGAGATAGTGATTCCATGTTTTGAGAGTATGCAAAATAGCTACCAAATTAAGATCATGGGTAGGTTATTTCTTCTCATGAGGGCATAAATTCCATAAAAATAATCCATAACTAGTTTCCCCTACTTCAACACTCATCCCAAACCCATACTAGAAGCATCATAAAAAACATCATAACCCAAACCTATTTTTGGAAGATTCAAAACTGGTGCTGAAGTAAAATACCTCTTATCCTCCCCAAAATATCTCAGACACTTTTCATTCCATTCAAACAATACACCCTTATAGTTTAAATATATTATGAAAGATGCGGTATTGGATAAGTCCCAAACAAACCGTTTGTAGTATCCTACCAAATCCATGAATATTTGGATCTCAAGCACATTTCTAGGATGATTCTGAGACACAAATTCCAACACCTTTTTAAGATTGACTAAGATTCCCATCTTAGATATCACATGCCCCAAAAACTTCACTTCATATGTCCAAAACTCAGACTTTGAAAGATCAGTTTACAAAAAATATCCCCTCAAGGTTCTAAGAATAATATCCAAATGGTATTTTTTCTCCTCCTTTATCTTATATTACACCAATATGAAATCTATTAACAAAACAATAAAAGAGTCCACAAATAGACTAAATATTAAGTTAATCAAATCCAAGAATATTGTAGGATCATTAGTGAGTCTGAATGGAATAACCAGAAACTCAAAATACACATATCAACACTAGAATGCTATCTTGGGTATATCTTATTCTCATACTCTCAATTGGAAGTACCCTGAAAGAAGGTCAATCTTAAAAAAACAAATGATCCCCTCTCAACTGATCTAATAGATCATAAATTATGGGTAAGGGATAATTGTTCATAATGGTCACTCGATTCAAATTTCAATAGTCGATGCATATTTTATGGACATGTATTCATTATTATAAAATAGTACAGGAAAATACCAATAATGACTTCAAGGATGAAAAAATCCTTTCACCTGTAGGTCCTCAAGCAAGAATTTAAGTTCCACCAACTCAGTAGGTATCATTCAATGGGATGGCATATAAATGGTAATCCTTCCAGGTAATAGGTCAATATTAAACTCGACCTAACTCTAATGAAGAAAGATGAAAAAAATTTCCAAAAAAACATTAGGGTATGCACACACAATAGTAGTTATCTGAAATCTAAATCACAAGTCAACAACATCGAGAAACATTTCTAACAATTGGTTTGAGATTAATCTGGTATTTGGAAAGACTATACTTTCTCTTCTCGATCTAGAGTCTCAATCACCCTGGAACACATGAGTGACCCCATTAGTAGATAATGACTATGCCCAACAAAGATAAAAATATATCTGGTTCGTCACACTAATAATATAATCCATACTGATAACTAAGACAAATATATCAATATCAATCACTAATAAGTCTCAACCCACCTCAAAGTCGCATATCACCACCCAAAACATGGGAAATTTGAAACCTGGTCAGACATATTTATCAAAGGTGTGGTAAGATCCAACAATAATAGAATAAGTTCCAAACATAACCCCAATACATCAACCAACTTTTACGATATAAAATAATGAGTATCACTTATATCAAACAAATCTAGAACCATAGAATACAAAATAAACAACATACCTATAATAGTATTTATCTATACTTCATATTCCTCTGGTGAAAACTCTGATGGATAATGTTGTTTGTACATAGCCACTTGGATATCCCTTTTTTCCTAATAATGAGACCCACCACCCATGGAATCATTAAATGAACCTGTAACCACTTGGTGAAAGAGGATACCTCTTTACTACCTTGGGAAATTTTATCATAGAAACACTTTATATGGAAAGAACACACAAAAATATGAAAATTTCTAAGAGACTCCATACACTGAGAACTAGTATGAACATGCTTCCCACACTGGTAAAATATAACCTGGGTTTTTCCTATAGAATCTCCTAAAATTGTTCTAGTAGATAACTTACCAGTCTTGCACTTTCTTTTCAGACTAAGAGAAGCACACTGGTTAACTACTGCACCCACTTAAGCTTCGCCCAAGAATGTCCTTCCAGCTATATCTACCTTAGCCAAATATACTTTATAAACTAACTCTAAAAAGGTTAAAAGGAAAAAAATAACTAGTATTGACCAAACATCATCCCTCAACCCCATATCAAACCTCCAATCCATCATGTAGTCATTAGGGATAAGCTTTGGTTCCATATGCACCAACTCAAAAAAAGTGGGGGGGGTACTCTATAACAGTACACTCTAATTTCACCAATGTCATAAACTCCTATGTCTTTTCCACATATAACCTCTTAGGATAAAACTTTTTATTGAAGATATTTTTGAAATAAACTCAGGAATACCTTCATGCAAACATTTTTGCACTATAGAATCCCACCATCTTCATCTAGTTCCCTCGAGCATATAATTGAAAAACCCCACCTGAGAATCCTCAGGAGTCTAAAATTTTTTTAAGATCCTTTAAATCCATTCAATACTATCTTCTGACTCTTGAGGAACTTTTTTACCATGGAAAATAGGTGGATTCGGCCTGGTAAATTCTGAGACCAGATCCACTAACCGCCTTGGGTTCGTATTTCCCACTATCCCCAAAGACTGAATAGTACATATTACTACTTTAACCAAAGAAGGTTCCACTAGGGGATCATGTAGAGGCCCGAAGCTTGACATACATGGAAAATATATTACTTTTGCGGAATACTTAATACATAACAAAAATAAAAATCTCAAGGACCGTATTATTTAGTGTCTTTGGAAACTCGGAATGTAATCTTCTAATATTGGTGAAAGATATTTAACATCTTCAATAAAGATCTTCCCCTTTTGTTTTCTTAACTAAAAACTTTCTTTAAATCCTGGGGAAAAGAAAACATATAAAGGGCGATCTCAAATGCTCAGTAAGTGTAAGCATAGAGAACGTAAAATAATCCAAAAACATTTGAATGGAAAAACATGAACATAAAATCTAAACATCAAAATCTTGAGAAAAGACATAAATCATGGAAGTACATAAAGCATAGATCATAAACGAATATTAATCATGATAAACTAGCATGGGAATAAAACATGTGATTGTGGAAACCGTTAATCATATGATATGATTTCCATAGTAGCCAGGGCATTGTTTCCAAGACCATCTTAGTGGACAAAGTCCCTTTCTGAATTGAGTTCACTCCTCGTTCCAGTCCTGTATTACTAAACCAGATTAACTTACCTTTCCATCCATGTCTATCTCATGAGATATAAATATTTACCCAATTAATTGGAGTGAGATATAGGTCCCACCCATCTCATAATGAAATCACACTTACTTGTGCCACAAAATAAACATACATCATTCATAAAAACCCAATAAATAAAATGGGTTTCATAAACATCATCCCATCATCACATAATCCATATAAAAGAAATGGATATAATTTTATAATAAGAAAATTGAAACCATTTAAATCATAGATACATTATATTTGAAACATACACATATGAAATAATGTCATCTTATATGTAAAATGGTTTTGATAAAACACTTGAAATGAATTCTTGAGGAAAATATCCTTTCTTCTTTAAAATCATTTTCATTTCACAAAATGTCATGCATTTATAAAAGAAAGAGATTTTTTTGGAAATAGTCATGAAATATTTTGGAGGAAGTTTCATGAAAATAAGGCTTTATAAAACTGTAAAAATCCTTTCAGGCCGTATAAGTTAAAAAAACATTCTCCTCGTACTTTTGTCGGAAAAGTCAAAAAGTGCCTCGTACGTAAACAAAAGAAAGATTCCTTACATACCGTGTAGTAAAAGTCAAATGGGTAAAAAAGGAAATTAAACATACATAAAAACACTTTTAGAAAACATGGACATGGATGATAACAATAACCCCATTAAATACTTACGTATAAGAAATCTCGGATAAAAATGAGATTTGCACAATTATCCCTTACCTTATGTCTGATATGCTTCGTATGTATCTGAACCTCCTGTATAATGATTTAAATAATGTCATTGACTTATTAATGAATCATATTCATTGTTATTATATCATATATGGTTCACTTATGACTTTATATTACCCATTCTTTTGTAAATTAATGTTAAAGTAGTGTTTTGGGTAAAATCATCTTATTTATCGTACGTGTTTCGACTTGTTGTTATTGATGTTATTATTACTTATATAATGATTTAATTACTTCAAAAATGTAAATAATGATTTATATATCATATAAATTCATTATATATCCAGCATATAAAATCATTTATAATAGTACATAACATATGGAGGTAAGAAATGAAACACACTGTCCATGGAGACGGTAAGTCGTACATATGCATGAACGCTACTTTCATTTGTATTTCTTATTTTAATGGAATTAAAACATAATGATACATAGGTATATTATAATTCCAGTATAATATCATATATAATATCATTAACCACATCCTTTATACATCCCACATAAGGTATTAATGAATCACATCACTTTGAGGGGGCGGTAGTCCGCACTTCCTCAAATGAGATTATCATATTTACCGACTATGGAAACCATAAAGTATTGATATAATTAGGAATTAAAGAAACATATGGAAATCATAAACATAATATATATTATATATAAATACAGTGACATCATAATGTCCACCATGAGAGGCGGTAGGAGAAAATCGAACAATCATCGTTTCGTGAGGCGTTATTTTTCCATCACAGAAACATTATGTTCTTCATCCATTGGACATAGGTGTGTGTATGTGTAGTTATAATAAATATCATAACAACATCCTAGTATATTTAGGATATTTTTTTTGTTACAAAATAAAGGGTTAAAAAGAGTTTAGGGGTTGGAGAAGTAGAATAAAAGAAAACAACTTAAGAGAAACTGTTACCTTTAATTTTGGTACCTTCCTTTGGTTTGAACCAGAAAGACTTCTTGGAGAGTCTTCTGCCTAATGTAAGGCTTCAAGGGGGAGTAGATGGATGTAGGGAGCTTAGTTGGTCAGATTTTGGATGAGCCAAAAGGCTTGAGAGGTGTGAGTAATTTCATATAAATGGTCTCCTTTTATAAGGGAGAGGAGGGGCTCTTTAAGAAAGTGTGAAAACATTATTTTATTATAAACTTATCTTCAGTTTCAAGAGGTCCGAAACACATTAATGTAGAATATAAGATGACTCATAATCTAAATAAAATCATACAATTGTAATTTTACAGGTTTTGGATGATATTTTAATCATTACAATCTTATTTATTTAAATCATTTATTAATGAGGTAAACACTACATCATTATTGTGTCATAAATAATTTAATTCATTTGATGTCTAAAAATTATGAAAAAAATACCATGATGTAGGGAAGCTTTTTATATTTCCAAATACTATTTATAGTCTAAAATATAACTTATATAACACCGTATAAAAATTAATTACTAAAAGATTTTTGTTAATGTCGATTTTGTCTTTACATTAAATTAATTGATCCAAATTGTTAGTTTCACTACCAAGTGGCTCATTGGGGTCCCAAAATCGGCCCAAGGATGCCCATGGTCGGCCACTACTCATCAAATAAGTTTAGGACAAGTTTAAAGGTAATTTTGAATTATTATAATATTCTTTTAACCATGAATTACCCTATTTACCTTTAACCGTAGTAAATAAAAATTACCGTAGTTACTATTCATAATATAAAAAAATAACAGTAACCTGTTAACATAATTTAGACCCACTGATTCCAAATATGGAATCCATTTTTCAAAATTCAAGACACCGAAGTTGTAGTTATTAATTTAAAATTAATCCCGTTGTTAAGCGAATAGGTTTTAAAAGTTAAAACATTGCCAAAGATTGAATTGATTTAACCTATGAATTCAATGTAAAATAAATGATAATGACATACATTATATTAAATAGTAAAAATTTATTCTATTTATACTTTAAAACCATTAAATATTATAATTTAACCATATAAATTATTACGATGAAAAAAGTTGTTTTTAATTAAAATATAGCGTGCTTTTACTATTCATTAAAATTTGAAAGTTATCAGAACAATATGAAAATTTTATCCAGAGTAAATTTTTATATCCTGATTCCAAAGAAGAATTTTATTTTGTCAAATTTAACTTATAAACATTTCAAAAACTAGATTTAATGTGGGTGCGCCATCAAAAGGAGGCAAAACTACATTTTTTGAAAAATACTTATTTTACCCGAAAATTTTATTTTGTTCTCATACCATGTTCTATAAAATGTGTAAGATGAATAATAATGTTATAAAATTAAAAATTTAGTTAATACTATTCATAACGGATAGTTCATAATAATATTATAACCATATATCATTGTTTAGTGAAACCCGATATTGCGTACAACACACGCTATCGAAGAAGGTCGTGATTGTGTGTAATGCAAGCCAAGTTAGGGTTGCGTGTAGTGCAAGACTCCATTTTTGTTGCGTATAACCGAATCCAACAGTATTTTATTTATAAATTGAATATATATATATATATATACACTCAATGTTTCGTAGAATAACTTCTATAAAACTAACTTGAAATTTTGTGTAACACGACCCAAGAATAGTGTTGCGTATACTGCAAGCAAATACGGTGTTGCGTGTAGCGCAAGATAATCTTGGTGTAACGTACAACAGAAGATATGAATGAAATTAAAAAGAATGTATCTTATAAAATCTCAGGTTGTTACATTCTACCCCCCTTAAAATGAATTTCTTCCTCGAAATTCTTCAGGGTTATAAATCGTTTACTATTCATAGAAACCCACATCGTAAAAAAGAATACTAAAACTTAATTTTAAAAACTAAAGTATGAAATGTAAGATTACCCAAAGTAACTCATCAGATGGATTCCATATAGGAGAACATAGGTTAAAATATGGATATGGAAGAAAAATATAACCGTCATGTTCTGATTGAGAGTGGTAGAGAACATGGCTATGAAAAATCCATCAATCACAAAGCCATAAATTTGTGATGATCTAAGGTACCATCTGATTCATCGGATATAAGAGCACTAGGAAATCATTTTTGGTTTTCAATATCATTTCCCTAAAAGTTGAAAATTTTGAATTAGAATAAATAATTTCTTGATTTTGGTATAATCTCACTGTTGTTCGTGCTTTGAACAATTTCCACCTCATCTCTTAAAGAAATGAAGTTGAATTTGTTATTCGTGAAGTGTTAACAGATCATGTGATAGAATGATGGGTCATTCCATCTGTTTCAAACAAAAGGTTAGAAAAAGTTATCAAATATACCTAAGTCCATCTATGGTGAGGTTAATCATATTCGATTCCAAAAATGAACTTATACTTTATATAACATACCGCTTAATAAAATAAAACTAGTTTCTACTAACCAGGGACTTCCTGTAGGCCAGTGGTAGGCGATAAAGGCCAGTCGCACTTCGGTTGTGGGTTCGATTCCCACAACCTTGTCCGATGTGACGGGTTGTCACCCGTCCTGCAAGTTTTCCTTTTTCTAAAACTATCAATAATATCAAAAAAAATTATATCCTTAAACAATACTAACTTATGTCCAACATAATCCATTCCAATCTTTAGGATTATCTAAAATACTTTGACCCAAGATCATAGTATAACGAAAATGATTACTTGAAATGTCATCAACCAACCATAATTTATCCCCCATTATCTTTTTGGTCACATTACAATCATGTGAATACCTTAATCATGTATTCTCTTGAAAAATGAATACCCATTAAACCTTAGTGAAAACATAAATACTGTCAGAAGTTAACTCTTTACACATACCAATATTAAAAAATTCTATATACTCAAACCATGATATAACCTTCTACTTATATCAGTCATGGGCTCATGAATACTATCAAACATTTATTTTTCTTCTTATCCCTTCATTATGCGCATATCATCTACTTTCCAAAAATACGGGTACCATTCATCACACACTTTCAAAACTTAAGGAAAGACAACAGTGTAACAATCCTTATATGTCTCTTTATTCCATATTACCATGAGATTACTTATACAGCAAAACACTTGATAAACATGTAATCATTCCACTACCTTCTTAAACCATTGACCGAGCTTCAACAATTCTTTCATCTCACATATCATTTGTAGTCTCTTGATCATCATCAACATAAATATTACCCATACGATCATACTGATTCTCTTCATGAGACATTCCCTTTGGGCATTAGTTTTCATAATGCTCGTACATTCCACATTTAAAACATTTAACCATTGTTGATGTCTTAGCAGTACTATTATCCTCATCCATGGTGTTAACTGAACCTTTTCCTTTGCACTTACTGGCTTTATGTCCTTCTTTTCCACACCCAAAGCATCTTACAGTTCCTTTGAAACATTTTCCTTGATACCTCTTCCCACATGATTTACATAGGGGAAATTTAACTTTCTTTCCTCTATGATCATCATGAAACTCCATCTTTCTCTTATTAGCCGAGTCAGGAAAATTACCAAATTTGAGTTTATTGATCATATTATGAGATTGCTGATTTGGCATAATAATTATGTTTGGACTTCCAAATCCCATTTCAGTTGGTTTCTCATTAATAATATAATTCCATTGTCCATCATATCCTCCATTATCGTGAATCATCTTGTTTCCAACCAATTTCTAAAACCCAAAAAGAATAGTGTGAGAGGTAAAAATCATAATAAAGGGGGAGTAACTTTAATATCTAACATCTTAGGTTGATAATAATATCGTTACCATAATTCTAGGACTATAACCTATACTTATACTTAACCTTAGGGACATCCCTAGACATACCTTAAAAATATCTATAGGGATCTCACTAAAGTTCTCGCATCCTAGTTTCCAAAGGTTGACTAAATATTTCCTCTCATAACAACTGTAGAGGCTCGAACCTTGACGTACATGGACAATGCATTAACTCTGCGGAATACTTAATACATAAAAAAAATCAAAACTCGAGGACCGTAATAGTTTAGTGTCTTTGGAAACTCGGAACGTAATCTTCTAATCTTGGTGAAAGATCTTCAACATCTCCCATAAAGATCTTCCCCTTTTGTTTTCTTAACTAAAAACATTCTTTAAATCCTAGGGAAAAGAAAACACATAAAGGGTGAGCTCAAATTGTCATTAAGCGTAGGAAAAGAGAACATAAAACAATCCATAAAAATTTGAATGCAATAACATGAACATAAAATCTAAACATCAAAATCTTGAGCAAAGACATAAATCATGGAAGTACATAAAGAATAGATCATAAAGTAACATTAACCATGATAAACTAGCATGGGAATAAAACATGTGATTGTGGAAAATATTAAGAACATGATATTATTTCTATAGTATCCAAGGCATTGCTGCCAAGACCATCTTAGTGGACAAAGTCCCTTTCTGAATCGATTTCACTCCTCGTTCCAGTCCTGTATTACTGAACCGGATTAACTTACCATTCCAGCCATGTCTATCTCATGAGATATAAATCTTTACCCAATGCATTGGATGGAGATATAGGTCCAACCCACCTAATAATGAAATCACTCTTACTTGTACCACAAAATAAACATACATCATTCATAAAACCCCAATAAATAAAATGGGTTTCATAAACATCATCCCATCATCACATATTCCATATAAAATAAATGGATATAATTTTATAATAAGAAAATTAAAACCATGTAAATCATAGATACATTATATTTGAAACATACACATATGAAATAATGTCATCTTATATGGAAAATGGTTTTGATAAAATACTTGAAGTGAATTCTTGAGAAAAATATCCTTTCTTCTTTAAAATCATTTTCATTTCACAAAATTTCATGCATTTATAAAAGAAAAAGATTTTGGTGGAAATATTCATAAAATATTTTGGAGTAAGTTTCATGAAAATAAGGCTTTATAAAACCGTAAAAATCCTTTCATGCTGTATAAGTTAAAAAACATTCTCCTCGTACTTTTTTCGGGAAACTCAAAAAGTGCCTCGTACATAAACAAAAGAAAGATTCCTTACATACCATGTAGTAAAAGTCAAAATGGGTAAAAAGGACATTAAAAATACATAAAAACACTTTTAGAAAACATGTACATGGATGATAACAATAACCCCAGTAAATACTTACGTATAAGCAATCTCAGATAAAAATGAGATTTGCAAAATTATCCCTTACCTTATGTCTGATATGCTTCTTATGTATTCTAACCTCCTGTATAATGATTTAAATAATGTCATTGACTTATTAAATAATCATATTCATTGTTATTATATCATATATGGTTCACTTATGACTTTATATTACCCATTAGTTTGTAAATTAATGTTAAAGTAGCATTTTGGGTAAAATCATCTTATTTATCATGCGTGTTTGGACTTGTTGTTCTTGATGTTATTATTACTTATATAATTATTTAATTACATCCAAAATGTAAATAATTATTTATATATCATATACATTCATTTATATCCATAGTATACAAGCATTTATAATAGTACGTAACATATGGAGGTAAGAAATGAAACGCACCGTTCATGCAGACGGTAAGCTGTACGTACGCATGAACTCTACTTTCATTTCTATTTCTTATTTTAATGGAATTAGAACATAATTATACATAGTTATATTATAATTCCATTATAATATCATATATAATATCATTAACCACATCCTTTATACATCCCACATAAGGTAGTAACGAATCACATCACTTTGAGGGGGCGGTAGTCCACACTTCCTCAAATGAGATTACCGTATTTACCAACTATGGAAACCGTAAAGGCTTGAAATAATTGGGATGTAAGAAGAATAAGTAAATAATAAACATAATAAATATTATATATAAATACATTTCCATCATAATGTCCACCATGAGAGGTGGTAGGAGAAAATCGAACAATCATCGTTTCGTGAGGCGTTAGTTTGCTATCACAGAAACATTATGTTATTCATCCATTAGATGGAGGTGTGTAAGTGTAGTTAGAATCCTTCTCATAAAAACATACTAGTATATTTAGGATATTTTTTTATAAAATAAATGATTAAAAAGAGTTTAGGGGTTGGAGAAGTAGAATAAAAGAAAACAACTTAAGAGAAATTGTTACCTTTAATTTTGGTAACTTCCTTTGGTTTGAACCAAAAAGACTTCATGGAGAGTCTTATGCATAATGTAAGGCTTCAAGGGGGAGTATAGGGATGTAGGGAGCTTAGTTGGGAAGATTTTGGATGAGAAACAAGGCTTGAGAGGTTTGAGTAATTGCATAGAAGTGGTCTCCTTTTATAAGGGAGAGGAGGGGCTCTTTAGGAAAGTGTGAAAACATTATTTTATTATAAACTTATCTTCGGTTTAAAGAGGTCCAAAACACATTAATGTAGAATATAAGATGACTCATATTCGAAATAAAATCATCCAATTGGAATTGGACTGGTTTTGGAAGATATTTTAATCATTATAATCTTATTTATTTAAATCATTTATTAATGAGGTAAACACTATATCGTTATTGTGTCATAAATAATTTAATTCATTTGATGTCTAAAAATCATTAAACAAATACCATAATGTACATAATCTTTTTATCTTTCCAAAAAATATTTATAGTCCAAAATATAACTTATATAACCCCTTATAAAAATTAATTACTAAAAGATATTTGTTAAAGTCAATTTTGTCTTTACATTAAATTAATTAATCCAAATTGTCATTTTCACTACCAAGTGGCTCGTTGGGGTCCCAAAATCGGCCCAAGGATACCAATGGTCGTCCACTACTCATCAAATAAGGTTAGGAAAAATGTCAAGGTAATTTTGAATTATTATAATATTCTTTTAACCTTGAATTACCCTATTTACCTTTAACCGCACTAAATAAAAATTACCGTAGTTACTATTCATAATATAAAAAAATAAAAGTAACCTATTAACATAATTTGGACCCACTGATTATAAATATGGAATCCATTTTTCAAAATTCAAAACACCGAAGTTGCAGTAATTAATTTAAAATTAATCTCATTGTTAAGCGAATAGGTTTTAAAAGTTAAAACATTGCCAAAGATTGAATTGATTTAACCTATGAATTCAGTATAAAATCAATGATAATGACATACATTATATTAAATGGTAAAAATATATTCTATTTATAATTTAAAACCATTCAATATTATAATTTAACCATACAAATTATTATGATGAAAAATTTTGTTTTTAATTAAAATATAGCGTGTTTTTATAATTCATTAAAATATGAAAGTTATCAGAACAATATGAAAATTTTATCCAAAGTAAATTTTTATATCCTGATTCCAAAGAAGAATTTTATTTTTTCATATTGAACTTATAAACATGTCAAAAACTAGATTTAATGTGGGTGCGCCATCAAAAGGCGACAAAACTACATTTTTTTGAAAAATACTTATTTTACCCGAAAAATTTATTTTGTTCTCATACCATGTTCTAGAAAATGTGTAAGATGGATAATAATGTTATAAAATTAAAAATTTAGTTAATAATATTAATAACGGCAAGTTCATAATAATATTATAACCATATATCATTGTTTAGTGAAACCCGATATTGCGTACAACACACGCTATCGAAAAAGGTTGTGATTGCGTGTAATGCAAGCCAAGTTAGGGTTGCGTGTAGTGAAAGACTCCATTGTTGTTGCATATAAAAGAATCCAACCATATTTTTTTATACATTGAATATATATATATATATATACACTCAATGTTGTGTAGAATAACTTCAATTAAACGAACTTGAAATTGTGTGTAACACGAGCCAAGAATAGTGTTGTGTATACTGCAAGCTAATACGGTGTTTCGTGTAGCGCATGATAATCTTGGTGTATCGTACAACAGAAGATATGAATGAAATTAAAAAAACTGTATCTTATAAAATCTCGGGTTGTTAAAGGATCCCCCTATGAAACCTGCCTTGTGGATTGCACTATTGTATTTGGATGAGTTCTTCTAGGAAGTTTTGTTTGTTAAGAAAAATATATTATCAAATAAATCATAATAAAATTCCAAAACCACCAAACTAAAAATATAAATCCAAAACAATGCTTTAAAACAATAAAAATTTAAAGTTTTTTTGAATCCTAACACTTGGATATAAAACCTTTTTTAAGGAATGGTTCCATTTAAATAAACTCTCCACTAGTTTGTCCAGATAACGCTATACGCACCAAGTCTTTAGACATTGTAGAAAAGTTAATTTAAATAAGCATCCAATATGATTTATTCAAATAAACCTAAATACTGGGTATTTGAATTAGTAAATATTTTTTGAGTACCCATGGAAACACGAATTTATTAACGAAAGTGATCAAGTTGGGTCCCTTTTCCACACCTACTGCCCAAATTCTAATGATCCAACTCGTGGCTACCCAAGAAACATAACCAACTCAGATAGTGCTAACACACCTTAGACTGAGTAACCCATCTAATTCTAGATTATAATAGACAACCCTAGGTCAACCAAACTAGTCACACAAGTCATCCCATAATGTGGTGGGGTAAAAAAAAGATAGAAAATTAGTCTCCTATATAATAAAAACATGACATACAACCAGATTACGAAGTAGAAAAAATGGGGGATACAATTATTCTAAATAGAATAAACCATAAATAAAGACATTTCTAGACAATAGGTCTCCCAGTGACCAAACCTTACCTCCAAACTATCACAAAAAGAAACAATAACATAAAGAGAATCCTATATGCTACTAAATGCTCTTCCCTTTACCAGAATCCTATAAAACATGGTCTATATCCACCCACATGAAGAAGTATGTTGTGAGAAATATATCCCATTATGGTATGACCAAAAGAAATATACAAGTTCTAATAACATTAATGCACAAGTCCATGATTTAAAACAAATTTTTTTACTAGATGTCTTATAAATAAATCAATTTGAAATCCTTTTTTAAACAATCCTTGAGTTTTCACAAATTGAATTCCATATTTTCAAAATCCTTAAACAAAGTACGAAAAGATACCAAATATAAATATTCATGTGATCCAACGTCCATGAAATAAAATATCATGTAATAATAACCAGAAACAAAAAATGAACCTACCGATGGGCTTTATCCTATGGGACAATACACACTAGACACTCACAATACTAACAAGGAATAAGGTTGGATCCAACTATCATCGAGGAATTCTATGAAACATCAACATGCAATATGTTACCTCCTAGTGGTGTCACACACACTAAAGCTATATGTATCTCTATCTCAATGTACCCAAGGTTCCTGTTGTGAATTTTTTTTCAATTTCTATTTTTAAAAAAAGTTCACATTTTTATAAAAAAAATTCAAATCCAATCTAAGCTACTTCAGGGTTTGAAAATCCTATTTCCATTTTAAATCAAGTTAGTTTTATTTTCAAAGAAAATCCACTTTTTCATATGAGAACCCATAACCTTTTCAATTTCAACACATGGAATTTTATTTCTAATCTCAATAAATCAATATCAAAAATAAGAAATTATTAAAATTAGAACAATTGAATAGATCAAAATATCTCAAGAGCAGAGAAAAACAAAACCACTTTTGAAAAAAGAGATTGGAAACCACAATATCTACCTTCGATTGAATAGGAATGACCAGAGACTAAAAAGAATTGATAGAAAACACCATCTGATTACCAATCCCAAAAAAATGGTTCCACAACCATAAACGAGAGATAAACTGAGAGGAATTCTTACCCTGAGAGATGAAGTGCTTATCCCTACTGATCAATCACGGAAGAGATCAATATAGAAAGAAGAAGGGCCCCAAAAATTCCAAGGGTAAGAGTTATGGCTGGGAGGAGAAAGTTGAAAAAACAAATGGTCCATAAAACACCAACACAGTACCCTAAAAACAAAATCTTAGGGAATTACATGGTGTGTAATATTTTACACATCATGAATCCCTTTAATTTTATATTACACTAAAAAACACATCACCTTGGATTAAAAACATGATTTTTTACATTACATGATGTGTGACCCTTACACAGTGTGTAGAACACTCAAGTTGTGTATTCAATTCATGGGATGTGTCTAGCAGCCGATACACATTGTGAAATCCCATTACACATCATGTAATTGCACAGTGAACTGCAAAAACTATAGGTTCATGCTAAAAATCAAAGAAATCAGTTACTTCACCATTATAGGTATCCTCCCAATTCACGGTGGAAAACACATGCATGATGAGAAAAAGAAATAAAAATAAAATATCAGAACCGACCTAAAAGAATGATAATTGGGCATTACATGATCCAAGAACTTCTTATTCCCATATAGAATAGGGACGAAATCATGATGGACTTTTTTATAGGGTTACCTAGTACCATGAGTAGTAGGGACATTTTTTGTCTAATTATTGATCAATTAACAAAGGCTACTCATTTCTTACCAATCAATGACACCCAATCAGTAGATGAGATAGGAAATTTGTATGATTAAGAGATTATATTATTGAATTTAGTTCCCTTTATCATTGTATCATACAAATATTTATATTTTAAATTGATGTTTAAGTCGGGATTATAAAAGGCATTTTGGAATAATCTGATATTGAGCATCGTATACCATCTATAGATTGATGGATAGTTAGAAAAGATAATTAATATAATAGTGGATATTATTTGGGGTTAAATTTTGGATTATATAGAATCCTGGGATGGTCACCTATCCTTAATTGGGTTCGTATAAAATAATATTTACCAGACATTGAATAAGATGGAACCTTATGAGGCTCTTTATTGTGGGCCATTTCAATCAACATTTTGTTGGAATGACGATGGTGATATGGTAGTTGTGGGGCCCATTATGGTATATAAGACCATTGAGAGAGTGTAGTTGATTCAGAAGAGGTTGATCATGAATCTGAGAAGGAAAATTTCTTATGCCAACCACAAGAGGAGACATTTAGAGTTTGATATAGGAAAGTTGGTTTTTCAAAGAATGATTCCTTGGTTAGGCCAATAGTGATTAATAAATCAAGAAAAGCTATAAATAATATTTTTAGGACTCTTAATGATCCCCAAGTACATTGTAATAGTGGCATACCATCTTGATCATTCTTCTGGCTACTTAGGTATGCATGGTTTTTTTTATGTGTGTTAGTTATAGAGGTACATACCCCATCCTTTGCATGTTATCAACTACAATTATTTTGTGCCAGATCCCAAATGTATCATATGTGGAATTACTATTGCGGTTAATTGATATTAGATATAAAGTACAATATGGGAATTCAACACCACTTTTTTTGATGCTATGGCAGCACAAATGGATCTTGGAGAAAATGCTGGAGCAGGAGAATGATTTTTAATCTCAGTTGAATAATTTATTTGAAAAAAGACATTTATAAATTCATCTGGAGAAAAATAAGTATTTTTAGAAGGATAATTATAAAATTCTAAATTTTTAAATGTTCTAAAATCCCTTTTTTATATAATATATAATTTTTTTTGTGGAAAATTGCAATTTTTCACTTTTATTTTTACCCATATGTATGCCAATGGGCCTATGTAAAGGTAAGTACACTAAAAATATATAGGATTGTTTTTGGGAGTTTTATAAAGGTAGAATTGAAATTTTAATGGTTAAATAATGGTAACTTATCCACTGTATAAGTGTTGGATGATATTTCAGTTTTTGCATAAGGGTCAACCGAAAAACCCTCTTCTCGCATAAGGGTAACCTAACCTCTACATAAGGGAAATTTTTCTCTCTGTAAAGTTAATTACTAATTTCTAAATGATACATCATTGTAATCCATACATACATAAGCGTAACTCCTCTTTTTAAATGGATTCCGAAGGGTAATCTAGTGTACTGATGTAGAAAATATGAATTTTGTAAGGGTAAAATCATTCAATACCCATAAAGTCTTATTTTTCTGAAAAAAAATAAATTTAAACCGTTTTTTTATTTCATTATTCCTATATTAAGCCAATAAAAAAATTTCATGATTTTAAATTCTTAAAATCATGGGAATTAATTATTTTAACTCTTTTAAGATTATAAATCAAGTATTAAAAGTTCCTAAATGCTATGAATTCAAGAATCAATTTGAGAGAAAATTAAATGGTGGATTTAATTTCGATAATTAAATTATATAAACCATAACCCCATATTATTTTTAAAGAAATTCGCAAAACATTTTTATTTTTATTTTTGATATCCTGTTACATCTGAAAAGTCCACAAACCCTTTTACCAAGATCTATAAAGTCTTATTCAAACAATAAAAAGTTATTATGGTTTCCAGGAGTAGCAGAACACTCTCTCTATCATCTATTCTTGTGATTTGTGTTTTTCAAGTCATAAATTCTAGGTTTTTATCTATAAATTCTATTCAACTCATTTCAAAAAAATATAAATAATTCCTAATATTTCTATACAAATAGATAAATAATTTTTAAATGATAATAACTAAGAATTATTGAATAATTATAATAAATAATTATCTAATGTTTATTTAAAATATTTCTGGAGAGAGAAAATTATTATCGCATGCGGAATTGTAATTTTCTTCTAAGGAGGAACTGATTAGCTCATTCTATGGATTAAATCAATAATTTTAAAATTATCCCAGAGAGAAAAACAATTATCATATGTAGTGTTTGTATTTGTTTTGGAATAAAATAAATGGAATCATTTTTAGAAATACTTGGTTATTGATTTGAAATGAATAATACGTAGATTTTTTTTGGTCTTTTCTATTTTAATGAATATTATTGTACTTTTTCAATAAGATTAAGGTAGGAAGTTCCTTACCACTTGGGGCCCTTGTATGCACTTATTTCCATGGTATGATTCTTTTGATTTCATTTCTTCTTTGGTCATTCTTGATATTGTTCTAATGTGGGTGCATACCATTATCCTTTTTTTGATTCTTGATTCATTGAGTATGTTTATATAGCTTGATATCATGTTAGATGTTGATCATATGTTCATGTATATTGATAATGATCTCTCGTGATAGCATGCCTTGTATTTCCTTTATATTCATTCACCATTTTATATATTATCATTCCTCTGGATACTTTTGTTTAGTATTATAAATAGGTGAAACATAATGATAAGATTATCCTTTTTATGCTGAGTGAACACGACATCCAACAGAGGCAATGTTGGACCAGTGGACACCAGTTGACAAGTTCACATGATGCCTTATGTATGTCGAGTGACATGTTGTCTCAATTCCTTGTGGGTAACAAATGACATGTTGTATAAATTCCTTGTAGATTTTGAGTTACATTTAGACTCTATGACTTGTGGATTTAGAGTGATATAAAAATAGTCTTGTGGTGAGCTATTGATTTCTCCCAATATCTGTTATAACTGTCCTTCTACAATAAAGCCAAATCGGGTACGATCGACATTTATGGTGGATTATTTAGCACATAGATACTCTGTGTATGATTGTATATGATTCTTTAAACATTTAATTTTATTAATGTATTCATATAATTAATGTTTACACACACGTTAATGAAACATTTGTGGATTCCTACCAGATTTTATTACTCACACCATGCACAGGAATCTCAATGTGTGTGTGGAATTAATTTATAGGTGTAAAGGTAATGGAAAGGGGGCCATGGAATATATTTGAGCTAAGGATCATGGATATAGTAGTGGTATTGAGACATTCTCTATACGATTCTACAATATTTCTTATTTATCAATATTCCCATAATAATTTTTTTTGGCTTACCACGCTATGAGCAGGGTTTTTTTAATTGTAAGACATATGTTCCATTTAATATTACATTATAATGCTTTATTTTCTGCCTTGTTTACACTGATTTTTATTTCATTTTATTTATATTTGGTTTATTTATATGATACTGGGGGTATTTTCGCCTGGTTCATGGTTTCTAGACCTTCACTGGTAGTTGGAAGTATCTTGCATCCAAAGAGGTGTTCATGATCTCTTCGGGTTCTCTAGCTTGAACCTTGTGGTTTGGTTCAGAGTGTTAAAAATATTTTATATATATGTTCATTGGGATTATATAGTCATTGTGAATATATGATCATTGGGATTATATAGTTTTGACACCATCATTGAACATAATAATAATTATTTATATTAATTATATGTGTATTGGAAGTAGTATTTTATTAAAATGTGACAATTATTAGACCACCATAGAACTGGAAGGTTAAAATAAAAGTAACCAAATTAGGAAATCTATATAAAAATAAGAAAAAATGGGATCAACTTCTATAATTATTCCTTACTAGGATAATTTTTTTGATCTTGTAAATAAGGTATCATCACTAGGGTCTTCCTAAGACCAAACCCATTTTGAACATCAATAAGTACGACTTGAGTGAAATAATTTACTATATATTTTCAAGATCATGGGAATAATTACAAGATCTAGGTTAGCTAAATCACCACCTATGACTTCCACCATTAGTTGTCTAACTATAATGTCTTTTGAAAATTTTATGAGGGTTTTTGGAAGTATAATTTAGGATGATATAAAAATATGATTATTAATGTAATAAGTGTCATATATTTGTTCACTATTATATATATTTTTATATATTTATCATTTAAAAATTTATTTTTAAATATTCAATTTAATAAGATGATAGTGTTTTTTTATTCAAATGTATTAACAAAATAATTTTTATTAAATAAATAATCAATTTCAAATAATTATGAATAAAATTATTTTTCCATGAACTTTTTTATATGTGATGTATTTTTTCAACTATTATAGAATTATTTTATTTAAATTTATTAATAATATAAATATAAATAAAATACAATTCATCTAATGATTATTACTTTTCATGAAATAAGAATATATTCATTTTTTTACTTAAATATAAAATTTTTAAAGTGTTCTTTTTATTATGTGTTATTAAATTAAAATTAATTTTTATCATGTTTAGAGAATTTAATTAACTAAAATATATTTCCTACTTTGAATAATAATTTTTAAATTAGGTAATAATTTTAATTTCATTTTGTGGCATAAAAATAAGTTATTGTGGTAAAATTTGAGCTACCATGGTGTTGGTAAAATGAGGTAAAATGTTTAACTAAGGGGTAAAATCCTAATATGTTAAGAAACAAATATCAATAAATGTGTGTATGATGGAATTTCTAACCTCCCATTATCCTATATTCATTAAGTTTCCACTTTGTATCCAGCTTCCCTGAAAAATTAAATTCTTTATTCATTAAGGAATGAGAATTTTTTTAAATTCCACCCAAGCTCACCTATAAAATGACCAATAGTGTAATCTCCAAAAACACACATTTCCTTTGATTTCCTATTTAATACCTATAAAAACTATCTCTTTAACAATACTCTATAACATTTTTAACCACTAGTCACAAGGAGTCTCAGATCCTTCATTTCCCAAAGGCTTTATAAGGGAATATTCAAGTCTAAAACGTAAGTGTTACCATCTTTATAATCCTTTTTCATTATATTTTTCATCAAAAATTTATTAAATATAAATTTTTAAATTAAAAAAAATATTTTGAAAAAAAAATATTATATAAAGGTGATATTATTTCTTTACAATAACTTGTTCTTATTTATTCACTCGTTATAATATGTTTTTTTGGGTCGGTTCTACCACATACTTTAACAATTTTATAATGGATATATCATGGATGATTAAGAAAACATAAATATAGGTAATATTATAAAATAATGATAAATTTAATATGATTCATAATTCTAGAATGGTAATATATTAAAGTAAATTCATTAATAAAATCAATTTTTTTATTGAATCAAAATTAACACACACACAAAAATATTTTCATTGTCCTTTATGAACCATCACCGTAATATCCATAAAATTACCATTGGAATTAAAAAAATACAATATCAAAAACTAGAATTAATTTCTATCCAACCCAATGTCTGATTTGGTTTGTGGTATGTCCCAAAGGTCATTACTGATCCCCACAGGCTGAAAACTAGTGTCGGGCATCAAATATAAACCTAGTGTGAATGATTTTATCCTAATAACTGGTATCAAATAAATAAAAGTGAATATGAATATATCCAATGATGATAGAGCCTTAATAGGTTCATAAATTGGTCCAAATACAAATACAACTGAACAAAACAAAAACTGAATACAAACTCAAATTGGACCATACCAAAAGGATCTATTTGTGACCTCTTGGCCACCTCTAACAACTAGAAGATCCTACTATAACCATGAGAACTTGAGCTACGAACCTGAACCTACAAAACAGCTCAGGTCTACCAACACCAAATGGTATAAGTAGGGTGTGACCTTAAACAGCTCAGTAGAAAACCACCAGAGAATCCATACATTTCATTTCCAAAAAACATTCCACTAATACTAGTTTGAAAATATACATATATAAAAATAAGTTTATATCATTTTTAATAAACAAACATAGGTTTTAATTTTTCAAAACACTACATGTCACATTCCCATTAATTATAACATTTTATCATTTCGGAGTCCCATACCCAAACTAATATCCAAACAACAAAATACCAAGTCATAATGAAAGTAAATAATAAGCATAAATAAGAAAAAAATATAAATAGAAAATAAACATGAAAATATAGATATAAAACCATGGTAATTTCCTAAACATCCCTAGAGTGATCCCTAGATGTAATCGTTTTGGAACCACTTATCGGCGTATGGTGAAACTCCATGGTCAATAACCAAATGCATACTCTAATCTATCCTCACTAGTGGCACTACCCAGCTATCCTTTAAATCCATACAAGTGGGTACCAGTATGACTAATTGGGGTCAATAAGAAACTATAACTCGATCCTCTAAATATTCCTAGGATACCCATGGTAATAGTATAATTTGTAATTAGGAGGTACTCGCACGCGTGACTCGCCTTATATGTTGTCACTGCACATCCCTACCCCAAACACTGAAACCACATATATGATAACCCATATATGTAAATCCCCAGTAGTTCTGTCCTTCATATAAAAAAACAAGCACAAGTTCCAATCAGGCCATCACATCTCATGGTGTTATAAAATATTTCTCAAAACATTCAAAGATTTTGTTCGGGCATTTACACTTTCAAAAGAAAATTTCATTTCCAAATAAACATAATGTTCTAATAGGTAATTCAACACTATCAACTCCAATAAATTATTAATATTTCGCTAAACTAATTCCAAAACAACATGACCCCACTTTTATGATTGAAAATCCAAATGGGTCATTATAATTTCCAAATCCAATCACTTTTTCCAAAAGCCCCTTCCAAACTTTGGGTAAAACATGCAACCTTATAAAATATACCCAAAAGGCCTTTATACTAGATATTAAACCAAAACATGTCTCAATTTCCAAAAGGGAATATCTTTGATGATTACATTTGAAACTGATTTTAGAAACCATATAGATGGACCAACATACCATTTAGAAAAAAAAGGAATCATTCAAGAAACAAAGTTTCTAGGAAAATATTATTTTAACGCGTCATATGCATTTGAATGCTCATACATGTGTGCACCTTGTGAACCCATGGATGTTCCAACATCCAATGGAACTCTCAAATTAACTATATTCATTTCCAAAATCACTAATTTTTTTAACAAAACCCAAAAATCCCATATAATTACAAAACCATAAATACCCTTCTTTTAAACATGATAATCCTTCCAAAACATTTCACTAAGATTATAAATATATAAAAGTCATCTAAAATTACACACCATTCAAAATTAATGAATTGAAAAAAAAATTCTAATAATATATCAACAGTCAAATATCACCACAAGGCTTAATTTCCTTTTCTAAGGAAAATTAATATTTTACCAACACATTAGTTGCATAAATACCGAAGCATATTTGGGGAATCACTACGAAAAATATTTTTCAAAATTTATACCAATAAGAAAATGACTCAATAAATAAACCATGTTCATTATAAATATTTTAATCATGTTTAAAAATTAATTTTAAACACCCAATCATCAAATGGATTACTTTATAAAGGAAACAGACAAAAACACTTACCTCAGTGGTGAGCAGTCCTGATGAAACTCTAGGAGAATGGAGAATGGGGACCCAAGAATGATCCACACAACCTATATCTAAATAAAATTGAGTAACATGAAAACCCTAACCCCTATGGTTCGGCCAAAGGATAACCCACCAAAGGGAATGCAAGAAATAGAGAGATGAGAAGAGGAAGAGGGGAAAATGGACAAAAATCCTAGGAAAGTTACCCTGGAAGATTATTGGTGCATAAATGGAAGAGGGGGATCTAAAGAGATGGGGATAGGGGGATCCCTTCATGCGCTAAAAATTACCCAAGAGGAGGGGCTGATTTAGGGTTTAAAAGGAGAGAGAGAAATAGGGATTTTAATTTTTGAAATTTATGGGCAACTCACACGGTTTTTCCGCATGGTATACCAAAATGTGCATAAACTGTGTGTTAGTTTCTGTCCATGAAGAGATCGGCCACATGACTAACCCTCATGGTTCGACTTACCATGTAGTAGATTCAATCTAACTCTCTAACCTTCCACATGGTTACCTAGGATGGGCCACATGGTTTCTACAAACTGTGTGCTCCCCATGCACAGGCAAAAATTTACCCAAAACTCCAAAAATTCAAAATACTAAATTGGTAACTCAATCCAATTATCAATTAAAATACCCAAGATAACGAATATAATAAAATAATGTAATTTCAAATGTTGGGGTGTGAAAATTTTCCCCACCATAGACACTTTTGGTCCCCAGAAAGTCACCTGGAGGAAAGATTACCAAAACTTGAATCCATTCTTTATCAAAACCGGATGAAATTACAAACCAAATGGTGACCTTTCACTCCACACATTACACACAACCAATTCAGAAGAAACCATGTAACAATAATTAAGGGAGAACATTAGAGTGTTCACCCCACCATAAGAACTCAACTAACACCACCAACTAATGTGAAATGCTCGATGTGACCCAATCTTCATGGTGTAGGGTGATGAATGAAGGATGTGGTTTAGGGATAAGTGTTGGATGATGGGTATGGATATTGGATGAAATTAGTCAATCAATGTTATAAGTATTGTGACCCACTACATAGACATCACACTCAAGGAAGGGATGTGATAGCCAATCTACACAACAATGAACTTCGGTTGAGGCATGGAATTGGGAGCTTTGTGATCTCTGATCACCTGTCTAACATGTATATTGACAAGGTAATAATTCACAAAATCAAGGGAGAAAACTGGAACAATCCTCACGTAATAGAGATAAATATATCATAATCTCTCTATTACAATATTGAATGAATTATATGTGTCATGGGGTGGATATTTATATCCAAGGGGTGATACATTAGTCACGGGTCTAATACTCTAAATTCATAAATTATAACTCTATCTTGTCCCATTTAATTCAAGAAGATAAAGTCAAAAAAAGAATTTTTAGAAAAGAAAAACATGTCTTTCCACCCATACCCACCAGATTTAAATTTGAGTACCTAGCCCATCGGATTTGTCTTTAGTGTCTAGAGATGCCATTCTAGAATCTCCATGTGGGGAAGGCTTCCAAAATTCATGAAAATAGGTGTATTGGGATTTATCCATCTCATTTGGGATTAAATAATAGTGATAATAATCCCATTTTCCACTTCCATGCATGAACCTTGTGTTTGGGCCTTTAAATGCAGTGATATTGGCTCATATATCCTCTTATAGTCTCTTTAATAATCTTTTCACAATAGTTTCATAAAACACAAACTACACACATTTCATCATGTCAATGTCATCTACAGGTTTCATATCCATAACATTTAAAATCCCTCACCACTGGGACTAGGAACTAGGGAAATCCAAAAAAAATAACCCAATCCTTTCACATGAGTAAAACAACGTTGCCACCAAAACTAAAAATTTTCCACACAACATAAACCCTCAAAAATAGGGGAAACCAAAAAAGGAACTTGAGACAAGAAATGAACCAGAACAATAATCCAACAATTTCACAAAACTCATTCACCTTAAAATGAGTGCAACTAAAACATAGACCATCCCCCATAAGAGCTAAGCATACTCAAAGAAGAAAAAATGACTAAAATAAAAACATTTAAATATACACAACAACACATGTTAGGATAGAAAAATTCCATCACACTTTTACATTGAAATGATGAAATTACAAGAATTGAAAAATTTATAACCATAAATCTTTAAACTTCTCCACATTAACAAGACCAAGGATTTTCAATACCCCCCCCCCCCCCCAAACACCTGAATGTGTGAGATCTTCAATATGAGGCATGTGGTTGGATCCCTAATGAATGAAGCCTCTCCTATCTCACAGTCAGGAACTATCATTCCCCAATCAAAATGTCTTATTCAGTTGATGCTTCCTATAAAACCTCTCAAGATGACCTAGATAGCGACAACAATGACAAGTATTTATAGGATTGCATTATGATGCATTTTAATGCCCAAACCGGCCATACTGGTGGCACATAAGCGAATGCTCTGATGAAATGGAAGGTGGAATCAATAAAGGAAACTTTTTAAAGATCAATTCCTATGGAATGCCCTTATTTCCAGATGGGTAACCTTCATGAGAAACAAGAGACACTAGATTTCCAACTGCCTGTGCTCTAGAAACAAACTCAGTTATAAATGCATCGACCACCAATTTCTCGAAAAAATATTTTTTGAGGGGAGGGATTACTCCTTGATCTCTGGATGAAAACCCCAATAGAAAAGATAATTCTTCAATAGATCGCACAAAACTACCTCTGGAGAAAAGGAAACCAGCTCCTTGAAGTGTTCAATACAAGCCTTCACCATCCTCTGGCCTAGATCACCATAATAGATAGGCAACAATCGATAAGAACTAGAAACTAGGAAACATTCAAAATAAATTTTGTGGGCCTTTCTGGGAATTATATTCTGCATAATATAATAAAAACAAAACTAGAATCAAATTCTAAATAAATCAATGCCAAAAGAGAACCTCAATCCAAGCACAACAAGATCTCAAGCCAAACACATACAATCACAACCAAAAATCGTCTTTCCAAAACCACTATTTTCATTTTAATTTTCAAAAAAACCCTACTTCAAGGCCACTTTTTGAACACAAAAGATGATTTTCACAAACACAACCCACATTCTAAAACAAAAAACAATTTCCAAAGATACTTTTTTACTCAATCAAAGCCATTTTAGAAAAACCTAGCCAAATCTTTGATTTCAAAACCCCACCCATGGAATCCTATGAACTGTCACATATGTGTTCATCCATTTCCACTCAAATCACATATACACATGTTCCAACGTGCACTTTCTATACAAACCTAGTTATATGTGAACATTCTAAAAAAATACCAATGGTCACACTGTTCATTTAATTACACAACCCAAGGGTTTAGAAAATTCTCAATTCGAATATCTTTCACTTTCGAAACTCAATTTCCCAATCTAAAACCATTTAAAAAAAATCTTTAAATTTAAAAAATACTTTTCATTTCAAAAGAACACCTACAACACCAAAAATTGAAATAGAACACAACTCAAAATGAACCACCAAAATGAGGAACTCATGTATATGCCAAACTTGAGGACATGCTAGTGGGTTATGCCCCAAGTCAGAATCAACAACTATGAGGGTCTTGGAACATGCATTCAGACATCACATAAGTCATTACTCCATGTGAGATCACGATGATTCAAAGTTTGACCTCCATTTTTATTCCCCAATAAGAAAACAAAACAAGACAATGACTCAATTCCTAAACCACCCCTAGAAACTTAGGTCTCATCTTCAGTGGTGGGGATTAGGAACCAACACATAAGATAACTCTTGAGCCCCAAATATCCTAATCTCCAACTACATATCACCCCAAAAAATCTAAACCTCCTTTGATACAATTTTGTGACGAACCATACCAATGTTTTATCTGACCCAACATTTGATCCAATCTACAAAATAGCCCAAAGGGCATTCCTGATCCCCACGGGCTGGAAACTAGTTTCGTGCACCAAAAATAAACCATGTGGAATGATTTATACCAATTAAAAGTATCAAATAAATTAAATTGAACATGCATATAAAAATCATAACTGATCCTTAATAAGTTCATAAACTAGTCCAAATATAGATACAAATAAACAAAACAAAAACTGAATACAAACTAAAATGAGTACACACCAACAGGATCTCTATGTAACCTCTTGATCACCTCCAACCACTAGACTAACCTACTCTAACAGTGTGCACTCGAGATAGGAACCTGAACATGTAAAACAGCTCGCGTCTACCAACATTGAATGGTACATATAGGGTGTGATTTTATACATCTCAATAGGAAACCACCATATAATCCATACATTTCAATTCTAGAAAAAAATTTATTAACACAAGGTTGAAAATACTCATACATAAAAATATTTTTCTATCATTTTTAATAAAAAATACTTAACTTTTTATTATTCAAAACACCACATGCCACATTTACATTTATCAATATATTTTATCATTTTGGAATCCCAAACCCAAACTAAAATCCAAATAACATAATACCAAGTCATGATGAAATTAATTAAGTAGTATAAATAGAAAACTAAATGAAGATGAACATAAATAAGAAATTATAGATATCAAACCATGGAAAATTTTTAAACTTCCCTAGAGTGATCCCTAGACATACTCAGTTTGGAACCACCTATTGGTATATTGTGAAACTTTGTGGTCTATATCCTACTAGATGCTCTAGTTGAGCCTCACTAGTGGAACTACCCACCTGGCCTTTAAATCTATCCAAGGGGGTACCAACCCATCTAACGAGGGTTGATAAAAAATCAATCAACCCTATAAAGATGTCCAGGAAACCCGTGGTAATATTATATTGTGCATGTAGGAGTTCCTCACATGTGTGAATCACCTTACCTGATGTCACCATAATTTCCTACCTAAAACACTAACACCACCTAAACGATAACCCGTAGAGAGAAATCCTCAATAGGCGTATATGTCATATAACAAACCAAACATAAGTTCCAATTATTCCATTACATCACATGTTTTTATAAAACATTTATCAAAACATTTAAATACGTCTTTCATGAATTTATACATAAAAAGAACATTTCATTTCCAAATCAACATAATGATACAATTGGACATTCAGCACTATCAACTCCAATAAATTGATAATAGTTCTCTAAACCATTTCAAAAAAAACATGACACCACTTTTATGATATCAAATCTCAACAGGCCTTTAAGATTTCAAAACCCAATCACTTTTACCAATAACTCCTACCAAATATTTGGTAAAACATGTTACCTTGTAAAATGTACCAAACGGGCATTTATACAAAACATTCACCCAAAACATGTCTCATTTTTCAAAAAGACATATATTTGAATATTACTTTTGAACCCACTTTTATAAACCACACAATGGTACCAACAAACCATTTAGATATCATGGAACCATTCAAGAAATAAAGTCTCAAAGAAAATATTATTTTAAAGTGTCGCCTTCATTTGAATTCCCATCTATGGGTGCACTTTGTGCACCCATGGATGTGCCAACATCTAATGGCACACCCAAATTAACCATTTTTATTTCAAAAATCACCACTTTATTTTTTAACCAAACCCAAAAGTCCCACATAATTTCATAAGCATAAATAAACTTTTTTTAGAAAACATGAGAATCCTTCCAAAACATTTCAATATGATTCTCAAGTCATAAAAGACAACTAAAATTTCAAACCATTAGAAATTCAGGAATTGAAACTAATTTTACAAAATATATCTATGGTAAAATATCACCAGAAGGATTAATTTAATTTTATAAGGACAATTGACATTTTACCGACACATTAGGTGCATAAATCATCCTAGGTATTTATAGAATAACACATTTTCATATCTAATAATATTTATGAATAATATATTATTTTTAAGTTAAAGGGGAGACTTTTTCCAATAGTGTACTCAACACACAATAACAGGTTTCTCCAAAATTTTACGTTACACATAATGTTGAGTTATGTTGAAAAAATAATACAATAATATTATTATTATTTTAAATGGTAGTTAACGCCTAACCATTGTGTTAGTGGGAATGAACATAAATAACTAAAATATTATTACACATGTTTTTTAAATGTTTATAAATTTATCCAATAAATTTTAGAGGCTTAAAATGAGAATGAATCTAATTTTAAGCATAAAATACTCTAATATTTTTAAAAGGTTTTTTACCACCTTTTGATGGAGAACCCTTTTTAAATCTGGTTTTTTCACTTTTATATGATCTATTTGACAAAATAAACTTCTTCTTTAAAATAGGGACATCAAAATTTACTTTGTTTGAAATTTTGGTATTTTTCGGATAAAACCTATATTTTAATGAATAGATAGAAATACTACATTTTAATTCAAAATAGCCTTTTCGTCTAATTTATTTATAGTTATATTTTCCTTTTAATTAGTTTTAAAGTGTAATTGGATTAAATTTTTATCATTTAATTCAATTTTGTTCATTATAAGTAATTTACTATTTAAATTGGACATAAACACATGTCAATCTTTTGATAGTTCTTACTTCTTAAAAACCTGCTTTCTGGTTTTGACAACGAGAATTAATTTTAAATTTATTACTAAAAATTCATTGTTTTTAATTTATAAAAATGGATTCCATATTTGGAATCATAATTTCCTAATTTTTTAAATAGCTACCTTTTATTTTCTTAACATTAGGAATAGTAACTTAAGTAATTATTTTTATTTACCATGGTAAATGTGTAAATTCGGTAAAAAAGGGTAAAAATAATATTATAATAATATAAAACTACCATAACACATGTACTAATCCTATTTTATGAGATTTTTCTGACCATGATAATCCTTGGGTCAATTTTAGGACCCCATAAGCCACTTGGGTGTGATAATGACCGTTTATAATATTTATTTAAAAGAAAATGGAAATATAACATGAATATGTATCTCCTAACTAAAAAATTTTAATTTGGTTTATATAAATGATATATTAGACTATAAATAATCCTTATAAAGATAAAAGTATTTCTTACATATTGGTATTTTATTTATAAATTTTAGACATTAAATAAATAAATTTACTTATGACACAATAATGATGCAGTGATTACCTTATTAATTAAAGATACAAATAAATGATATTATTAATATTAAAAAAAATGTAATTTGCATATTTTGATTCCATAAAAGAAATTTTTCAATGACACTGACATGTGAAGAGTTATTTAATGCCTTTTTTAGAAGGGATAAAGTTTTTATAACTTTAACAAAAATCAATTACTAAATTTTGTCAAAATTGACATAAATGAGTTTTTAAAACAAATACTATTTTATTAAATAATATAATAGTCCTAAAAATATAAGAATAATCCAAATGACTTATATAATGTCAAAAATTTCATTTATTATCCACTTTTGATTTAGTAACAATTTTATAGTAACTATAGTAACCATATATTATGAAAATATAAGTAGACATGGTAAGAGATAATGTTTTAACTAAGGGTTAAGGCTAAATTATAAGGTTAATTTTGTGATGTAACTTGTCTAAAACATATTGGTTGACAGTATTTCTACCCTTCCTCATATTTTCCTACAAATTTATCACTTTTTAACTATTATAATTTGAAAATAAATTTATAAAAATATAATATTTCAAGACTTTCCTAAAGTGCCCCTCCTCCCTCTTATAAAAGGCCACCACCTCTACCTAATTACTCACACCACTAAATCCCTTGAATAATCCAAATTATGATAAAATAATCTTCCAATATCCCTCAATTACTCCTATAATTCTTACTTTTGGAATAAGGCAATTCAATAAATCATTTTGGCTCAAATCAAAAGGAGTTACCTAATTTAGAGGTTATGTCTTCTCAAAAGATTATTTCATTTATATTCCTTCTCCACACCCAAATCTATTTTTATTCCATTATTTACAACAAAAACATTATAATAAATATAATATTATGTTTTTATAATAATTTTTTGACTTACACTTACACACAACTCAATCTAAGGGATATATAACATATTTTTTCTGTGTGCGGTTAATTATTGCCTCACGAAATGATGATTGTTCAATTTTCTCCTACCACCTCTCATGGTATCCATTATGATGGAAATTTATATATATATGATATATATTATATTTTCTCTATGATTTTGTAATATTTATTTCTAACAAACCTCTATGCTTTCCATAACATGTAAATATGATAATTTCATTTGAGGAAGTGTGGACTACCTCCCCCTAAAAGTGATATGACTCGTTCATGTCATACATAGAGTATATAAATGATGGTGGTAATGAACTTTTATAACATATATAACATAGATATAATACTATAATTATAATATACCTATGTATCTTTTGTTTTTTATTCTTTTAATATTCCATTAATATGACAAAGAAATGAAAGTAGAGTTAATGCGTATGTACGGTCTACCATCTCCATGAATGATGAATTTAATTTATTATCTCCAAATGTTATGGAATATTATGAATACATATATACTATATATATATGATATTTAAATCATTAATAATATTCTAGGTATAATGGACTTATGACCACATGGATAATTTTCATCAAAACAAGTTCATTTTTTGACTCAAATACCGAACATCGATAAAACGTCCGATATGAACTCAAACAGTTAACTAATTACAATAACATGATAATAAGTGATATAAAATGAATAATAAACTTTAAAAAGCTTGTAAATAAAGTACAAATTAACATAATTTTATTATTTAGTATATTAAATAATGAATTGTACAAGTCGGAATCAAGGTAGGGCACTTCGTCTCAATCTCCTTTCGTTGAGGAATTTCTTAATAATATACACCTTCATTATTTTATAAGATGTATATACAGCCACTATAAAATTTCAAATACATATTTTATCATTAATAATATAATTTATTAAATCATGGAGATTAATATATAAATTTTCAAAGTGGTGTGGGACACTTTGAAAGTTTAAATATTTAATTATAAAATCTTTTTATTCATGATTTGAATTTACATATTTATTTATATGGGTATAAAAGGAATATAAAGAAAATTTTATGTATATCTTGAATTTCATTCAATTTTTTCAAATGCAATCCTTTTATATGAGTTGTTTTACATTCTTTACAATTTGACCAAAGGAATGTTTTTTTAACGTATATGGAGACAATGAATTCTCTCTTGTTGTAACAGTTATTTGATATTTGGAATCCTTTATAAACCTTAATATCTTTTAAAACGAAAATAAATCCCTTATTCCTTTATTTGGGTATATTGGTATTTAAAATGGGTTATTAAATGAAAGTTGTATTTTTATAAGGAAATGTTTTTCATAAGGGATTAGAAGAGTTTTTCAAAAGGGTTTTGTGATGAATTTGTTTTTGAAATTCTACATAAGCATTATATGAAATGTGTGAGCATGATATAGCTTATTCGAAGGGTTGATCCCCATTATAGTTCATGGGTGATCCTGGCATAGCTTATAAGAAGGGTTTATCCCCATTATATCTCACGGGTGAGCCCAATATAGCTTATACGAAGGGTGATCCCCATTATGTATATCCAATTTGGAAGTAAACTATATGGTTATTCTAATTACAAGATGTTTTAAAGGTTTATATGTATATAATTATTTAAGTCGCCTAAAGGATTTTAATTTTTTCTATTTTTTTTATTTTTTTTTCACTGAGCAAAAAGTATGAGTGTTTTTCATGGGAAAATGTTTTGTTTCATCTACTCAAAGAACATTGAATGGGTTATCATCTTTTAACTAGACTAATGGTTTTTCTTTATTTTTATGTCCCTTAATTAGATTTTTAAATCATCCCAATTTTTTTATTTTTTTAAAGGTATTAGGAAGGGTGTGAGGAAGTAATAATTCAAGATGATTTTTATCAAGAAAATAATTCTTCTTTTAAGGAGTTTTATTGTTGTGAAAAAAATTGGATAGAGTAGAAGTGTCTACTTTGTAATATTTGAGATGAAATGAAATGGTTATGACCAAATTCTATAAAACTCTAAACCTAAAAAGATCCTCAATATGAATTATTTACCTAACTCAAGATTATGAAATGTTTAAGGTTGGGGCCTTATATAAATACAAATGAATATTTGGGGAATCTCATAAAAGAGTATTTTTAATAAATTATAATAATTAAAAAATTCCACAATAAAATTACCATGTTCACTATAAAGATTATAATCATGTTTAAATATTAATTGCAAACAACCAATCATAAAATGGATTGAATCTGAAACTAAATCAATAGAAACACCTTTCTAAACTATGAGATATCTTGATGAAACTCTAGGAGAAGGGAAATTAGGGCCCCAAGGACGAACCACACACACTATATCCAGAAACATTGAGTCACACACAAACTCTAGACCCTAGGATTCAGCAAAAGGAGAACCCACCAAATGGAAACCAAGAAATAGAGATAGGAGATTACGATGATGGGAAAAATGGACAAATCCCTAAGAAACATACCATGGAAGCTTAGAGAAGAATCCATGGAGGAGGAGAAGTATCCCAGAATAGGGGATTAGGGGGATCCCTTTGTGCACCAAAAATGACCCAAGAGGTGGTGAGCCAACTTTGGGTTAAAAAGGATAGAGAGATAAATAGGTTTTTTAATTATTATAATTTATGGGTATCCCGCATGGTTTACCAAACCATGAAGCAACCGTGTGGTAGCTTCTATCAAAGAGGATATCGACTACATGACCAACCCATATAATTTGACTTACCATTCTCAAACCATATGGTATCTCTTATCCAACTATAGGACCATGTTCATGGTTACCTAGTTTGGGCCACATGTTTTCTACTAACCATGCACTACCCATGCATAGGTAAAAATTCACCAAAAACTCCAAAAACTCTAAATTTTAAATTGGGAACTCAATCCAAGCTTTAATTAAAATACCCAAGATAAAGAAAAAAATAAAATAATGGAATTTCAAAGTTCAATATGTGACATAAATATAGGTTTATTATTTTAAGTACAAGTAAATTCTAGAGGGGGTTAAAACATTATAATGGATCAAGGAATAAAATAGTTATATTGAAGCTAGGATAAAATAGACAGGACAATTAATACCTGAATATCAATTTTTGGAAAGCATGATTAATAAATGGGTAATAAAAAATAATAAATTAATGGTATCAAAAAAAATATTAATATTGTTATGATATATATATATATATATACTAAATTGATTATATAGGTGGTTAGAGCACATGCGACCAAACATAAATCCAATATGTGGGGTTTTTTTACTCAATCATTGTTCCTTGAGTTAGAATTTCTCTAATTTAATTCTGTTATTATAAATTATATATATTATTCAATTTCTCTTTCATGTTTAGAACCATAAAAATCTAGGTAAGCTCAATTTCTGATAAAGAGAAAACACAAGAAGAAAAACAAAAATCGTGCTCTCTCTTCATTCTAGGAGGAACTGTAATATCCACCACATGAGATGGAATCTCCATAGGAATATTTATATGGTTCACAATATGAGTTGTTATAATCTAGTGAGATTCACTAATATCAATTAATGATGACACTAAACATGAATCTATAGTGATGGTACCTCTCACATTTGTTGGACCCAAATAAGCTACCTCTGGAGACTCTTCCACTACCTAAAGAAGCATTATTCATGATTATTATGGACGGAACCCCTTTTTTCATCAAGAATATAATTTCACCATAGTAATTTTAGGGTATTATGATCCCTTACACTTTTTAGGAAAAAAATATGTGCCATAATTTCAAAAATTTCTTGAGAATCCATAATAACATTAGATCTTGGTTTCCTCAGTGCAAACTCATTTTGAATGCCATGAAATTCCACAATATAAGTAATTTAATGGGCCTATTCCAATAACTTTAGGGGGTATGGTAGAACCCTAAAATCTAAAACCACCATGAAACTCATCATGATTCCTCTTAACTTTAAAGGAACTCATAGAACTACCATTTAGAGGAACAGGAACTCTCATCAACATTGAAATACCATCTAGGTAAGGATCAACCCTTGGTTCCCTATCCAACATGTCAGCATAAGAAGGTATATTTAGTTAGAAGACCTATTAATGGATTTCAGGTCAAATGCCCATCTCAAATAATCATGTATTCAAATTCTCATTCGGTATAATCTCGGGTAAAATCTTCACAATATCATAAAAATGGTTTTTATACTCTAATATGTTTCTATCAAACTATTCGAGTTTGAAAAACTCCATAGCCTTAGCCAAAAACATTTACTCTATATATAAAAAGGTAGTTAAAAGAACCCTGAATTCATTTCCCACTAAACCCTCATGATTCTTCTCTATTGCCATCAAATCCCACCATCATTTGTTAGGTCCTTCAAGATTTAAAGTGGGATATTTTATCATAATCAAATAATACCTTTCAATGAAATTAAAAGGAATCTCTATATTTATCAACCAATCTACTACCTCTTCAGGATAATTAAATCTTTCGAACACTAGTGGCATCTATAGATGGAACTCATGGTTATAATTTTTAGATTTATCCCGTTGAGGTTTCACAACATGATCCTGAATGGGAATAGGTGTAGGTGTATTTCCCAAAGCTTAAATAGTATGCATAATAATCTCAACAAGATTCTGGTCCATTGGAAGATCCACTAACTATGGTTCACAATCATGCTATAAAACATTAGAAATGAACATTTATTTCATCAAAATATTAATAAAATCAAAAACATAAACAAGATAAATGGGAATATTTAATTCCATCATATAAGATATCGAGATTTTTATTTCAACCTATCCAAATCAAAAATAGGGAAAATATAAGAATCATTTCAAATTATTCTTCACTACATATTTCCCAAACCACCCATTGTGACATAAGGATCGTTCTGATGAGTGATATCTAGGAACTCGCTCATAACGACCTCCAATGTCTTGACATGAAATTATATAATTAATACTAACATCAATGAAATATTATTAAACTATATCTATTATTACACATTTTCAAAAACCACTAAATGGAATTAATGATCCCCACTATTTGGAAAATAGAACCAATCATCATAAAATATCATGAAGGAATGAATTTACCCCAAAATAGAGGAAGTTAAAAGTTTAAAATTCATTATGTTTAGCACTTGAAAAGGATGAAGTACTAGAAACCAAATAGGTATAACAAAACCCAAATCGGTACATCATAAAAGTACTCAAAATATACCATGAAAAAACTCAATCATCTCATAGGAAACATCATCACTCCACAGTATAAAGGATTAATAACATCCACCACCTCCATACGGACATTTCCCTATTCTTGAACCGGGCATAAAATATTCTAAAAATTCACGAATTGAAAGATAGGGTGTTAGATATAAATTATAGTGGAGTCTCACCAAGAGTTACATATTATATTACCAAATAATGAACCAATTAATACTCTCTATTTTAATAAATTAAGGCATGGCATAACAATTCCATATTTAAAACAAAACACGATATCTTTCTAATAAATATAAAACATTTCAAACATGGATTAAATTATATCATCTTGGATTTTCCATGTAATATTTTAGGATATTATATGAATTTATTTTGATACCAGACATTGAGACAGCATATGATTATGAGGCCCGATGTTCCATAGGCAAATATTTGAAACAATATATTAAAATATTTAATAGCACATGAACACTATTTTCCTGAAAAAGTTGAATAACTCCCAAATGGGTTCTGAAATTAGAAATCTAAAATCTCCACTAAATTCATAATAGTGTTTTTACCCTAGTTGTGACCTAATATTGGTCAGTACGGTTCTTTTTTGAAAAACAATTGTGGCCATGAAGTAGATAAGATAAATTAAATGAATATTTTATTTTATTTTCATTCAACGCATCTACCTGTTTCCTCAATATGTTTATAGTTAAGGCAATTGTCATAGGGTTGGCCGCTAAACCCTGGAGACCTAGATATAATTGGAGGAGAATATTATTGGGGATGACATTAGATCCGGATCGTATAATGGATTGTCTGGCCAATGGAGTTGGAGGATCTCGTAAACGATGGAAATGCAACCATTCCTCATCAATGATCGATCCAAATTATAGGTAGGTTATATGTTTCAATCGTTTGATTCGCCATTCTAAATTCTTATGATGATCTAAAATCAATAAATGAATGGATTGGTTTTCGAATCGATCGCCTTATAGGATGGGTTTATTTTGAGGTAAATTGGGAGAATTATTTTGAAATCTATTTGTTGGTTATCTTATAGAAATGAATCCAGATCGACAAGAAAATTGATAGATGTTTATTCCTATCTTTTTTTTCTTTTTCTCCTCTTATTCATCATTATTCATGGGAATTATTTGTTTGTCCAATGAATCAGACATTCTTGATCAATCAATCCTTGCACACCCATTTCATGGTGCAACGATCTGATATCATAAATCTGAGATTGGAAGAGTATAATAGAGGTGTGACGATGGAGAAAAAATGAATCAGATGATGGATGATTCCCAATTTCATGTTCTTCATAACATGATAAAGAATGGTGATTTTATCCATTTTACAAGCATATCTGATGATGGGAAACATTTTTTTTCTGACGGTAGGGTAGGTATGACATTGGATATTTGATTTTTGTGGCCAATCGATCATCAGATTGAACGCATAGAACCCATATAGATGCATGGATGAAGAATGGTGATTTTAGAAAATCATGATACACATGGCGTGTAATCTCAGAATACATGGTGTGTGGGAGCTGCTGGCTATGGCTCTAGGGTTTGGGTGGATTTATAGACCACACGCCGTGTGATCCTCCCCAGATGACTCGACCTGTACTTCTGAAGTACACGAACACAGACTGGAGAACATTTTAATGGACACATTATGTCCTCCCACATGGACACGGCTTGGTATACATGGACCGGTACACATACACGACTTCGGTACACAGACACGACTTCGGTACACAGACATGGCTAGGTGAAATGGGTAGAGAACTGTGCGCATCTACACACTGTGTACTCATCCTACACACTATTTATATGGAAACTACATGTCATTTGAGGTTCTTACACATGGGAAAGACTTGGGATGTATTTTCAAGTCATGTACACCTTGGTAAATGTCGTGTACTCCCATAAAGATTGATTGAGGTTCTTCGTTTTCCTAGTTTGGACTAGTATAGGTTGAGAGAATTCCCTTGGTCGTTTTCTCAAGTATTCAGTATAGAATTACATCCACATCACTAGAATGTAATCACCTCTAGAGGCCGAGTCTCATATGGAGTATGGTATCCCTCTCCAAGACTAGAGTGTGATCCTCTATCACCCCTAGTGGAGTTTTGGAATCAGCGTATCCTCTGAGAGAATGGATTTGGCCCTCCATCTAGTGGGTCGCATCAGTAGGTTCCAAAACATCCCCTAATGATTCTAGAATGATCACTTACATTGAATATTGATCCATATTGGGTACTTGGTAACTCTGAGTGGTTCTAGGCATGATATGTGGTGTCCCATGGTCTGTTCTGGGAATGACCCCCTCTCTTTGTATTATAGTATTCATTGACCAATTCTTTCTCTTTGGGTATGGGCCAAATGATATATATCTCTTATTGGAGTGTCTTAGATGATATCATGTCTTGAGGAGTGAGTTATCCCAGAACTAGCACACTTTGAGTAGAATCCTGTGGCTGGAAGTTGGTTGTTACCACCTAATGGTGTTGCTTCCATCTTGAGTATATTTGGATATTCATGTTATATGTGTTATATAACTATACCTATGTAGAGATGATTGTACATTCTTTGTTGTATTTCTTTGTGTTTCGGGGTGTTCTTTTGAGTATTGTTATACTCACCCTTCATGGGCTTTCCCCACATGTGTCATGTCTTGGGAAGATGATCAATCTTTTGACAGAGTCCAAGGAGGATTAGGACCAGGTGGTGCTTAGTGATACTAGACAAACCATGGTGTCAGACATAACTCTTAGTACCTTTACTATCAATTCAGACTAGTGATAAAGACTCTTTTTGGTGGGGTTGTATTATGGTCATTCATACTTTATTTTCCTATCATAAATTGGTTGTGGGATATAGTGGAATGCATGAATTTTGTTCTTAGTGGGTTTACATTTCATCATTTTGTGGGCTTGGAGATGTGTGTGTGCATAAAATTACATAGCCAATGCCTCCCATGTTACTGATATGCCTACATGGTGCTAGTCACCAGCCCCTAGGCTATTAGGGGCAGGTTTGGGGAGTCGCAGCATGGGCCCCACTAAGAATGGTTATAACATAGTGGAATCAGAGGTATGGAGTTCCCTTGGATTGTAAGGGTACTATTTGAGGTTTTTACATAACCACTATAGAGTGGGATCATCCTTGAAATCCTTGACATGAAAGGTGTATCCTTTCATGTGGATAGAAAAGTGACAGTAGTGCTTTCAAGAGATGAGGTAGAGGTTGAAGAGCACTCCCATCCTGAAGTTACCAGAGGAAAGATTTCGGTAAGAGGTGATCTGTGATGCATCATGGGCTGGTCTTGGTTGTGTCTTGATGTAGATTCAAGCAGTGATATCATATAGTTCATTCCAGTTGAGACCACACGAATAGAACTACGTGGCCCGTGATCTTTAGTTAGATATTGTAGTCTTTGTGTTGAAGATGTGGAAACACTACCGGATTGGTGATTGTTTTTTATCTACTATGATCAGAAGAGTCTTAGGTATATATTCTCTCATTAGGATCTGAAATTGAGATAGAGGATATGGCTAGAGTTCCTCTAGGACTACAAATTTGAGATTATCTATAATCCTGTGAAGGGTAATGTAGTTGCATATGCTCTCAATAGGATATCCAGTTCACAGTTTCTAAATGACCCATCAGAGTAGTTGTCCTCATTGAAGATATCCATTATGGATGAAGATGGATCAACTTACCTCTAGTCGATGGTTTTCACCCCTCCACTCTTATAGTGATTCAGGGAGGCACAACGTGGAGCTACTGACTAAAAGAACCTACATTCTCAGATATCCATAGGGCATGCTTCTAATGGATACTAGAAATGTGGGGAGTATATCTTTATTTTTAGAGGGAGTATAGTGTTATAGTGTAATTATAGAAGGTGGTTTTGAAGGATTTTCATACATCCCCTTTGGTGGTACATCCAGGTTTGTAAATGATATACTAGTAACTTCGACATCAGTTTTGGTGGCCAGGAATGAAGAAGGGAGTTGCAAAGTTTGTTTCTTAATGCCTTACATGTCAGTAAGTGGAGCCTAGCAACCATGTTCTAGTAGGTTTCGATCAACTCCTTAATGTTCTAGAATGGGATTTGTGTGGGATATTGATGGACTTCATGATGGGTTTACCACATACATCTTGGGAACATGATTCCATCTGGGTGTTTGTTAAGAGGCTCAAAAAGTTATCCCACTTCCTAGATATCTGAGTGTAGAGTCAAGTAGAGAGCTTGAGATTCCTCTATGTTCCAAATATAGTCTGAATCCATGAAGTTTAATTGAAAATTATTTCTAATCATGATTCTATCATTACATCCCGATTGCGGAAGCGGTTACAAGAGGCATGTCTAACCCTTTTATGCTTGATCAAAACATTTCACCAACAAAAGGACAGCCATACTGAGTGGAGCATTTATGTTCTTTATGACATGATGTGACAGTGCTGGTAAGACTTTAGATATAGTTGGGAGGATCACCTACCACTGGTGCAGTTTTCATACAACAATAGCTACCATTCCACCATTGATATGACACCATATAAGGCCTTGTATGGGAGACCTTGTAGGTTTCCAATTTTCTAGAAAAACCTAGGATATTCAACACTCATTGTCCCAGAGTCGGTGAAATGTACTATATAGAAGTTTCATATCATATTGGATTAGATGAAGACTACACATATCCAACAGATTTCTTTTGAATATAGGAGATGGAGGCCTTTGGTGTCCAAGGATGGATACCATGTGTTCCTCCGAGTTTCACCTCGATGGGGATTACATATATTTTGATAGGGAGGTAATCTATATCTAAGGTTCATCATCCCTTCCTAGACACTATGTAGTTTTTTGGTGGTGGTGCACATCTTGGATCTTCCACTGCTTTTATATTGAAAACACAACTTCTTCCATGTGTTGTCGTAGAGGAGGTACGTGAATGACCCATTTCACATCATTGATTGGGGATAGATTGACATTGAGGATGGAGTGACCTTTGTTGAGTATCCAGTAGAGATCGAGTATCAATAGGATAGGATCCTTCATGGGTGATCGATTCCTTTGGTTTTTCTTAGGTTCTATCACATGAATCTCCAGGAGATAACAAGGGAGAAGGAGGCTCATATATATTATCATTACCCTTATCTTTTTGAGTAGCCCTTGTTTTTTATTTTTAGGGATGTAAATCCCCAATGAGGGTATAATGTTATGTATCATATTTTCCATGTTTTATTTTTGGATATTATATGGATTGATTTTGAGACTAGGTGCTAGGAAGGAATGCGATTCTAATACCCAGTGTGCTAGGAACAAATATTTGAAAAAAATATTAAAATATTTAATAGCAGGCACACAAAGTTTTCATGAAAAAGTATAATAACTACCTAATGGGATTACATATTAAAATTTTGAGGTACCATTTAATTCATTATAGTGGAGTTACCTTAGGTGATACCTAAAATTGGTCAGTTCAGGCCATTTGTAAAAACATTTCTGAGGCTGTGAAATAGATAAATTAATTAAAAGAATATTTTATTTTATTTTTCTTCTGCACAGTGACCTATTTCATCTATAAGTTTATGGATAAGGAAATTTTCTCAGGTTTGGATAATAAACCCTAGAGGCCTAGACACCATTGGAGAAGAACATTATTGGTGGACGACATAGGATCAGGATCAAATTGTGGATCATCATGCCAGTGGAGTTGGAGGATCTCGTTAATAGTGGCAACACAACTGTTCCTCATCATTGATCGATCCAAACTCTAGGTTGGGCATATGTTTCAATTGTTTAATTCCCCATTATTAATTTCTGTAATGATATCAAATGAATCAACGAATGGATTGGATTGTGGATTGATCTCCTTGCGGTATGGGTTTATTATGGGGTAAATTGGGAGAATTATTTCTAAATCTATTCATTGACTATATTATGGAAAATAATCTATATCAATATGAACATCAATTTAGGTTTGTTCTTCTTGTTTTTTATGTGATTTTCTCTCTCGACTCATCACTCATCATGGTAATTCTTTTTTCAGACTCTGACTCGACTATTCCCAATCAATTGATCATTGCACACCCGTTTCATTGAACAAAAATACGATATCTTAGATCTGAGATCAGCATGATATAATGGAGGTCAGATTATGGAGATGGAACGAATCAGACGATGGATGATTTCTGATTTTTGTCTCTTAGGTGTATGATGAAGAACAGAGATTTGATTTATTTTGCAAGCCGATCTGATGATGGGAATCTTTGTTCAGTGATGGAAAGTTAGGAATAACTATGGATCTTTGATTTCATGGTGAATTGATCAGAAGATCAAAGGTGTAGAACCATCTAGGATGCATGGAGGAAGAATTGTGATTCTATAAAATCTTGATCCATGTGGCATATAATCTAGGATTACACAGTGTGTGGGACCCCAGGGTTTCGACACTAGGGTTTGGCCAGAGTTAAGGACCACACAGTGTGTGACCCTTGTAACACGACATGTAACCCTCCCAAGATGAATTAGTGTCTAATTTGTAAGTACACAAACATGATCTGGAGTAAATATCCTTGTACACGATGTGTACTCCCACATATATACATATTGGCATACATGGATAGGTATACTGACCCAGATTCAGTACATGGGCACGTCCAGGTGACATGGGTAGAGAATCATGTCTATCTACATGTTTTGTTCTCATCCTAAATTCCATGTATATGGATACTACATTCCATATGAGGTTCTTCCACAAAGGCAAGACTTGGAATAGCTAGACACACAACATACCCCTTAGGACACATTGTGTACTCCCATCAAGAGTTATTTAGGATCTTTATTTTCCTAATTTGGAGTAGTATTGTTTCAGAACATTCACTTGGCCATTTCCTTGACAGTTCAGTATGGAATTACATCCACATCAATGGATTGTAATCCCCTCTCAAGGTTGAGTCTCAGATAGAGTATGGTAGCACATGGAGACTTGAGTGAAATCCCCTATCACCCCTAGTAGAGTAGTAAAATCAGCATAACCTCTAAGATAATGGAGTTTTTTCTCCATCTAGCATGCCACATTAGAAATTTCTATGCCATCCCCCCAGTGATTCTATGCAAGATTCTCTATGTAGCGGGTTGATTCATATTGGGTATGTGGTATCCCCCAGTGGTTCTAGGTGCGATATGTGATGTCCCCTAGTATGTTCTATGTGTGACCCCCTCTCTATGTATCATATTTTTCCTTGACCAATGTGTCCACTTTGGGAAGGGATCAAATGATCTATACCTATTCGTGGAGTTTCTCATATGATATCATGGCTTGATGTGTGAGTTCTCCCAAAACGAGTGCACATTGAGTGGAATCTTGAGGCTGGAAGTTGGTTGTGACCGCCAGATGGTGCGGAGTCTCTTGTAATTATATCTGGATATTCATTTTGTATGTGATGTAGAACTATACCTATGTAGATCTAATTATACTTCCTTTGTCTTATTTAATTGTGGATTCGGGGTGTCTTACTCTGTATTTTTATACTAACCCATGCATGGGCTTTTCCCACACATGTCATGTCTTGTGCAGATGATTAAACTTTTGAGAGATTCCTTGGTGGACTAGGACTAGGAGGTACTTATTGAAAGTAGACAGACCAAGGTGTGTTCCTGTGGCTTTCAAATATTAGTCCTAGTACCTTTAAATTGAGGTTGGACTTGTGTTATAGACTCCATTTGGTGGTATTTTATTCTATCCCTTCTTACTTTATGTTACTTTCCTATTGTACTCTGGTATTGGGATATAGTGTTATCCCTGAATTTTTTTCTTAGTGATTTTACATTTCAACATTTTTTGGGATTAGAGATGTGTGAGTGTGCATATAGGTACATAGGAAATTCCACCTATGTTAGTGATATATCTACTCAGAACTAGTCCCCAACCCCTGGAATATTGGACGCAGGCCTGGGGAGTCGCATCATGGGACCCACAAAACCAATTCGTGACATAAATAAACATTTTATTTAAAAACATTTATATAAATCATTTGGCATGAGTAAAATAGTTCTCTAATCAATGGAATATATATATAATCATACACAACAAGCACCACGGTCATATTCTATGAAGTAAATTAGTTTCTATTTATTGGATCCTCACACATCTTATATCAGTGATCAGAGCTAAGTATGTGTACACATGACCCTCTGTCTCGGGCTGAATATGACTCATCAATGTTCCATCAGGGATAAGCATGTTGAAATAGGTTTTTTTTATAGTTTTCATCATCAATCCATTTATAGGTGACCAAGATAAAATCATCCTTGTCAAAAATAACCCACTCACTATCCATGATAGTATGTGCTCAATAAATCAATATAAAAAGGGGAAATCATCTCATCTTAACTCAATCATCATTTACAATTCAATTTTATAATTTTAGGTTTAAGTAAAAAAATAAATTTCAAAAAAAACATGGATTTTTCATAATTTCATGACATTTCAATAGAAACCCAATCATAGTTTGTCATCTTTATAATTTAGTCCACTTTCTCAAAACAATTCTGAAATAATTTCATTAATTCTGTCATTTTCAAAATTCAGCCCTAAATTCCAATTCCATTAGAATTGGGGTTTTTTCCAAAAATCCATACCATTTCCAATTACATAATCAAAAAATAAAAATTAATGGTTTTATAAATCAATTGAAATCCATTTCAAATAAACAAATCAAATAATGGTTTGAATTACAATGAAAATCTCAAACGGAACCACCTACCTTTTATCAACGATCAATAATCAACACCCACAATGGGATCTACCAACAAATAATTAAAGTGTAATAGATCAAGGAATCATACCTTGAAAAAATATCCAATCAAAAAGAGTTTATATCCATAAATTAAATGATGATTGATCAAACTCTGAGGGTTAGATAATGAGAGATAAAAATAAACCATGATAGAAGAGATACACTTAATAGGGCGTGGTTGGATCTCCCACCTGAACTTTGATTTTTCAAAGGAGGGGATTTAAAGAGCCAAAATTGATTCTAAAAAGCATTATCAACATTTTAAATCATATAAGGGTCAATTAGGAATATTATTTATCTTAAATAGGGGCTCATAAATTTTTAAAAAAGTTTTTGAAATAGTAGAAACTTGTGTGCATGGTTCTTGGGGGAGGTTCACACAGTTATAAAAAAATTTACCTTAATTGTACTCCCCATTTTGAATCATTGTCTAGGGTGAATGCTTTCTTGGGTAGGTCTGAAAAGTTAGAAAACGTGTGTCCCCTATCCATGTGACCCCTCTAAAATAATTATCCAAGCCACATGGTTTCTCCTAGGCGGGTGCATGGTTTTGGAAACCATTTACAAATAGTACATTTCCCTCACTGCCATGGGGTGTGTGGTTTGAACTGGGGGTGCACGGTTGGGAATACCATGCACCAACTATACACTATCCAAAAAGTTCCAAATATTATCAATTTCTCCAAGAATGATGTGGAAAGAAGACCTAACTCAAAGGGATTAAAATATGGGTCAAGGAAAACCTGAAAACAAGTAACAAGATGTTACAAATAAAGTGGCAATTTTCTTTCATGTGATATATTTTATATTCATAATATTATTTTAAGAATAATTAAAAAACTAGAATTAGAACTTTTCTGTCATATCTTATATGATAGACTTACGGATCTGTCATATGTTTGTTCCACTATCTAGGATTTTATTAAATCATTACATATGTATGTAATTCCCAAAACATCCCTATGTGAACACATACCAAAACCCTCCCATTAAAAACATTAGTGAGTAAAATATTTAAATAATTCTATTATTTAATTTACATTGTATTTATACCAGTGTAATCTTATAGGAAATAATAATATTCAGTTTTACATGATATCTGAATATAACTTTTAATTTTTTTACAATCACATTTCCTAAAATATTGTGGATATAAAAAGTAAGTCACTTAAATAGTAAACTAGTTATTTTTTTATTTTGTAATTTTTAACTTCTTTAAGTTCAATCATAATCCCAATAAACACTTTAACATTATATTCTCTTTATAATAACAAGCTAAGATACCCAAACTCCATTTTATTAGAAAATAACACTTATTTCAATTCGTTATGAATATTTAAAAAACAAACTATTACATTCATATCATATATGGTATTCTATGTTTAAGGGATGATTTCCACTGAACATGATATTATTCAAAAAAATATCTCACTGATGGGTAGCAAGAACACATTCCTTCATATTTTAATTAATATTTGGATATAAACTTTTATCTCAGAAAATTTTTTTATTCCTCGCTCATTTTAGAAAAATATTATAGTATTTTATGAATCATAAACCATGTGTGATAAATTAATTATCTAATATTTTTCATAATGATTATTTTTGAATAAAAACCTTCTCTTTTCATATAATAAAAATGATATGATATTAAACATCCTTTATTTGGATCCATTTGTGATTGATAAACTCTTTTACATTAAAATCCTTGATGAAACAACACTTTTCTTCATCAAATTCATCAAAAATGAAAGCTCTATCAATTTTAACTTATATTTTTAACTACATTTGTAAAAGTTATAAAATATAAATTTGGTTTGATACACCCTTTAAAATTAGAGAATATATTTTGAAAACATTGATACCTATGATGGATATTCCAATAAGTTTCACAAACCCCATCAGGCATCCCAAAAAAAATCTATCATATTGAATCATCAGTTATTCTTGATAAAACCTACATGTTATAATTACCTTAATTGTATACTCAATGAAACATTATGGGAAATTAAAAATAACTTTTCTTCTTCCAATTTTATCTTTACCAACTTTCACTATATAGACGACATGAGAACCTAGACATCGTATTTCGTGTTCATCTATTCTCAAAACTCTAATAATATTAGAAAAATGTATTGTGAATCCATTCATATTATATGATAATTTTTATAAATGATGATAGGATGAATTATTTAATGAGTATAATATTTACATAAACCTCTAGTTTCACTAAGTCATTTTCGTACAAAATAGTTTTGAGTATATGAGAAGAGACTAATGATTCTTAATTTTTGTATCCAATGTATTTGAAACATTAATTTAATCATTCAATAATACACATAATAATACTTAAACACATTTTTGACTAGTTTCAAATCTTTTTTAATCAATAATGGGTTTATCTAACACATATAATTTCCCCTTACATGTAAATTTTTATTATGTTATGACCCTTAGGAACTTCATACATTAATTTTATTGTTCTAGGGATGGATTTCCAAGTTATGTTTGATTATTAGGATTCTATTTATCTACATTAAAAATATTTTATCACATTAATATCATGTTTTATTTTCATTTAATATGGGATTTTATTAAACAGTTTCCCATAAAAATGATTAACCATTTTAAATTCATCATACCCATTAGTGTTCTGTGATCCATTCTTCATCCTAACCTAAACTGGTTAACAACATAAATAAGACATGACTATATCTACCAGTCAACCATTATCAATAATTACATATATGACTCTTGAATAGTATATCCAATTAATATTTCTCTAATACATTACAAGGCTAAACCTAACTATATTCTTCTTTTATCATAACCTGTTCGGTTTCCCATCAAATTGTAACCCAAAAAATGATAAAAACCAGGCTCTTAACTTTTAGGTTCTCCCTATTACTTGCTTTCCTTACCCAATATTACTCATGGGAACCTAAACATTTTGCTTACCCATAATAAATGATTATGGTATTGAAAATTTTCCCTTTGGATGGAATCTCACTTATATTATTTGAAGGGGATTTAATATCACCCTCTTATCTCATGTTATTCCCCTTATATAGGTTTGTGTTGGGTTATTCTCGTAATTCCTTATTTTGATAATCTATAATTATGTTTCATATAATACTAATGAATTCTATTTTATTTGGTATTAAAAAATTCTATGAAATATGTGAAAAAATGATAAATCTGGATGTTTTTTATTGTTATATAAAGATACATCATGAAGATAGTCTACCTATAGTGAGAATACACCATGCAAGTTAGGCAATCTTAGCTAAGTATTAATGAAACTTCATGAAAAATAAATAAAGCAATTGCATGACTATTCAATTGACTATGGATAAAATTTCATAAATTTATTAATCTAACTCAAGAAATATCTGATAAATCCCATGAACAACTCAACCAACCATTCCATAAAGCTAAAATATGTCTTTTTATTGATGATATCACAAGAAGAAGTTTTAGATGACTATGTTTGTTGACCGGCCACATGTTACAGCTGATCAACCGTAATAAGAGAACAAGAGACCACATTATAGATCACTAATAAACTTTTCACAATTATGGAGTGACTGTATATTGAGTCCGAGTAACCACACAATCATATGAAGTTACCATAATAATTATTTCAAAAGCCCATGTGAAACAAATTTCAATCTAATGAAAATACTAACACATGTGACTATACTTGAGTGACATTGAAGGTCTTCCTAGAAGTGCCTAATTTAAAATAAAATTCATTTAAGTACTCCTATGGATATATTTTGGATCATTATATAAAAATTTATAGTAGTTTTTTTTAATTACACAAATAATTTTAATAATCATTTTTCCTGGATAATTTTATGATATATTATATTATGTATTACACAAATAGAGCATAGAGATAAAACAAAAACATTTTAATTCATTAATGAAAATTATTACATTATTAAAATTAATAAATCCATTAAAATGAAAAAAAATTAAACAGGGATAAAAAAAGAAAATAGAAAAACTACAATTATAAATTTTGGATTACTCTAATCGGTTAGAATCATATCTCTCATGAACAACATTATGGAAAAGAAACAAAATATTAGAAAATCAATCGATATTTTAGAAAATATAAATATAAAACCTTGAGAGAAATATTAGTGAATTTTGAATAAAATAATTAATAGATATTTATAATAGATAATATGACCATTGGAATAGTAATTAAACCGTCAGAATAGTAACAGGACTGTTGGGAATAGTAACCTCACTGTTGGGAAGAGTAACTTGACAATTGGAATGGGAATTTGACCTAAAAATAATAAAATTTAATTTAAATAATATTTATCAAGATTAATTTAATAATATATAGATATTATTAGAGTATAAACTAAATAGTAAAATTAGAAACTCAAAGAAACTATGAACACTTTTTTAACAATCTCCATTTTATGGTATTTTATAAAGAACGTTTTTTTTATATTAAATAATTAAAATAACATACATTAGAAAAAAAATTTAATAAAATTAATGGTATTTTTTAAATCATAAGATCAAAAAAAATTAAGGGTGATTTTTTGGTAATTTTCTGAAATACTTAAAATTTTATGTGAATAGTAAAACAAAGTTTTTTATAACCAATGTATCTTAAATTTAATCATTCATGATGTAATAATGACCTAATTAATTATAAAACTTCATTATCGACCCAAAAATATTTAATATCATAATTGAGTCATTAAAATACAATAATCTTAATTTCCAAACCGAAAAATCATTTTCCTAAGTCTAAAGTCAAAAGTGTTCCCTTAAAATAATTTTTTTTCATTTTTTCCCAATTTCCTTTTTGATAAACTAGTGAATTATAATTTTAAAGGGGTTCAAAATAAAAAACCATTCTATTATATTGATATATGATTTATATTTTAATAAATAAATATTATAAGGCTTACCTTTGATATAGTGTTTTACTTAATATTTTATTCTAAAAATACCACTCTTATAGAGTATAAATAACCCCTCATCCTCCCATTGTCAAACCACTCCTCCATCACTTTCCAATGAACAATATTTTCCCAAATACTCTATATTAAGCCAATTACAATATTTATAGATTTTCTATAGTAAACCAACTCCAATCATCAATGGAGTGGAAAAGAAACACCGAGGAAACAGTAAATTTTTATCAACTTTTGTATAATTTTCTTCTTCGCTTCCATTTCCTTCCAATTAATTTCAAAACCAAGTCAAATATAATTAATTATGAATTATTTTAAAATTATATTAATGATATAAACCTATAATAAAAATCTAAATTATTAAGTGTTTATATTTTATACATCTATTTCATCTTCTTCGGATGATGTCTCGTTAACAGCTAGTTAACCACCAACATAGATGTTGCCAATTATTTCATTATCACTAAACATATGCCTAGTTATAATAAATTCTTTAAGGTATATAAATTTAAAAATATATTTATTTTACAATTCTTGAATTAATTCTTTTTATATATAATTTACATTAAACAAAATAGCAAAATTAAAATAAAAAACATGCAATTTTTAGAGAAAACATGATATCAAAATGTTTGAAATTGAAGAAAATAAATTAATGAATATAATGAAATTATTATAATTGATAAATAGTAACATAAATTAACATAATTTTTATATGGTTCAATGTTTTAACATACCTATGTTTATTATTTAGTAAGTGGAAAAGTGATGAAATAAAATTGGATTTCAGGTAATGGGATTCTCAAACCCAACTCTTTGCCTTGGGATATCTCCTATTTCACATTGTTTTCACTATAGATATTATTATAATAACCAAAAAAAATTCATTAAATACCCTTTCCATTTTTTTGGTGATATAAATGTTCTTAAATTATCAAAATTATTAGTAATCAAATCTCAATGATATTTCCAAAGGACTGGATTTTTCCAAAAACACAACTTTGACTCCTCATGAGTTGTTCCTTATTCAAAGAAAAAAGTTCTTTCATTCCAAATTATGTTGTACGTTATTCATTTGGTAATCCCAAAAGTATATTCAATGATGTATGATATGTAATTTTATGTATAAAACTCATTTCATTTCATGGGTTTATTTCATAAATATGATTGTTTTACGATCCATGTGGCCCATATGATTTTGATGATTTTATGATGTGATGGGTGGGCCCATAATTATATATCCCTACAATACATTGGGTAATGTGATATATCTCATAATATTATGTAAACTATAAATGAACATGATTCCATCATTATTCATAATTATGATGTTATTATTTATGCACATATGTCATGTGTGAACATGATGCTAGCTTTGTTCATAACTCTGTGTAGTATTTGACCACTGTGACATGATGCTTGATTTTATATATATATACCACATTCCATGAATGTATCAAAAACATTATTCAGTATTATGATGATGATATTGTGTTTATGACGTGATTATGATGATTATTCTCACCCATTAACTATTGATTCATGTATATTATTCCTATTATGTTATGATTCCCCTTACTGAGATTTTTGGTCACCCCTTTCAGAGATGTATATCCCCATGTGACTACATATATTAATAAGAATATTAAATATTTTAACATGATAAATAATAATGGATTTAAAAATGTTTATGTTCTATTATGTATAAGTGATGTATGGTCCTAATTTATCTAAGATATTAAACCTTTATTGCATTGAATTTATAACTTTTATTTTTTTTCTTTAAAATGATGTATTAGTCATGTAAAAAGAGGTAGGGTTGATATAGTTGGTACCAGAGGTTTGGTTTAGTTAATTAGGGAATTAGAGATATATAACATTAATAAAAACTGTTATGATAATTCAATGTATAGTTAAACATCCTACAAGCATCACTTTTGAAGAAGGTAAAATAAATTTATCTCATAAGATACATATTTAGACTTGATTTTCACTTAATAATAAATTATTTAGCCATGATTTATTGACTTATGTATTTTTTTCAAACCATTTTTATTTTATAAAATGATTGGAACAAGGAGAAACCAGGCCAATAACCCATGTGAGGGACAATGTATTGATTTTTTGAACTTCAGTCCCAATGAAATGGGATATGGAGTGAAAAAATTATTGTCCAAGCTTATGAATCTATTCATGGGTATGCATACAAACCCAAACCAATTAGAACATATGGATTCACCTAAGAAAGAGAAACTAGATGTTGACAAAATTTTGATGAAATGAACAACAATGTTAAGTGGTTCTTCTAATCCACTTTTCATAAAAAAAGTGGATTAACTAAACGTAGACTATATTTTCTATGATCCATTATTCTTTGAAGGTGAAGGTGACTCTATGTGTCTACCATTTAGATAGAGAGGTCAATAAATTGTGTGTATTAATAAAGAATACCAATCCAAAGTATTTAATGAAAGGGATTGACTGGGATGACTTTAATAAAATATATTTTAAGAAGAATTTATCATTAACTCTTCAAACAAATATAACAAGAGAATTCATAGATATGAAGCAAAATGAAGGTTAATTTTTCATGGATTATGATAAGAACGTCACAAGGCTTAAATAATACTCCATGGTATTTTTTATCAATAATGACAAAAAAAATATATAGATTCTTTTTTTGATTAAAACTAAATATCTAAAAGGATTCAGCTATTTGAGACTTCAAGAAATTATGTATTACCCACACCAGGGTAAACCCTCGATATGAAGATCAGTATCTGTCTTGCTATCCCTGCAAGCCCTCGATCTGTAAGGTGATAGGAACTTCTCTCTTCCTTCAACATGTAATCACTCGATTGTATACAATAGCATTTAGAATCTCACAAGGAAAAAAAATGCTTTTTGATGATTTAAGTGTGTGGAACAAGATATTCACAACTTAAACTTCTTTAAGGATTTCACAGGAAGAAAATCTGGTAGATCTCTCGTAGAGTATCAATTCTCCCAAAATTTCATAACTACGATCATGTGCAAACGATTTTGTATTTATAGATGGAATTTCCAATGGTCTAATTATCCTCTAATGGTAATATTTTTCCTAAAATTTCAGAGTAACTTAGACAGGGGTAATTTTTAATGGTCATATTGTAATTGAAGAAATCACACCATTTGGATAACAAAAACTTTCACAAGTAACAATATATTTACAACATTAAGTAAGAAAAATTATATTAAGGAAATATATAATCGTTAAAAATTTTATAAAACCATAACATTAATGAAATTTTTTAACTTTAATAAAGTTAAAAAAATGTATCATTAATGAAATATCGTAACTTTAACAACGTTATGAAACATTAGGAAAGATATGAAATCAGATCCTAAGAAAGTTAAGAATCTGATCTAGAAAATATTGAGAATTGGAACTGAAAAACACAGGGAATCAAATTATAATTTCTAAATGAATCAAAGTTTAAGAAACATGAATCGGAGTTTAAGAAACATGAATCGGATTTGAAGAACTTGAAGAATTGAATTTTAAGAAAGTGAGTCAGATTCAATAATCTATGGAAATTTTAATTTAAGAAACATAAAATTGGGATCGAAAATCTGTACGATTTGGAATTTAAAAAACTCAGCATATCCAAAAAATTTATCGATTAGGAATTTAAGGAATGTGTGATTCAGAATCAAAAAATAGAGTTAATCAGAATGAAATTAAGTGAAATTGTAATATTCTGAGAGAAATTGTAATATCTTTTATTTATTTCATTGGCCGTTCAATCTTAATAAAACGAAGGTCAGAATTAGGTAGAAAGTAGCATGCAAGACATTAGAATGTATGAGTAAGACTTTAGATGTTCTTTAATATAAACTTCCATAAATATAGAAGGTATTACTAAGGAAATGTGTTTGTGATTTCTAAAACATAGATGAACGAAAAAATTAATGAGAAAATATTTGACTCAATAATCTCCCCCTTTTTGGAAAGCATAAACAACTATTTATGAAAAGAATATTAAGACTTAAGTACTTTATATTTTAAACTTACAAATATACTTATATTCCCCTTTTTATGATTTATTGTGAATACGACTGACTACCCCTTAGGTTATGAAATCCCCCTAAGGATTGTATTCTCGTATTTGTAAAACTGTCATCTTTTATAAAGGAAACAACTTCTCCTTTTCTTAATGATGTATTCTTTAATAAATAAACCCCTTACACTAATATAAAATAAAGCTAATTCTACATACCTAGAGTCATAGTTTTAAAACTATGGTTGTAGGTGGTTATAGCCACGGTTTTAAAACTATGGTTATAGGTCTGTTTTCTATGTCCTATATCCATAGTTTTCATCATTGTGGCTATATTCCATAGTTATAGCCATGGTTATATGGCCTATATCCATGGGTTTCAAAACCATGGTTATATGCAATTTTTTTGAAGGCCTATACCCACGGGTTTCCAAAACCGTGTCAATAGGGTTCTTGAACTTCCGCGGGAAAAAACATTCCCATCAAAGTTTTGGTGGGAAAGCCTAATACCATGGTTTTGTGGCTATTGAAATGGTTTTTATTAATATATATCATAATATATAAATATATATATATATATATATTAAGCATTTGGCGATGTAGTGGTGAGCGTCGCATGTTTGGAAACAGGAGGTGCGGGTATCGAAACTCAGTGGGCACATTTTTTATTTAGGCTATTGCCATGATTTTCCAAGGATATAGACACAGTTAAAACCATGGAAATAGATTCCTATACCCACTGTTTAAAACATGGCTATATGTAAACTTTCATGATGGAGAATTTTGAGGCATATTTCCATACTTTTCAAAAGTGTTGCAATAGGTCGGGACTTACTACCACGGAGACAGCAACCACGGTTGGCCAAAATCATGGTCGTAGCGTACAACTATTTTTTGGGGCCTATTTCCATGGTTTTGAACCATGGAAATAGGTCTTTTTTCTAGTTGTGTTACTTATACATTATCTTCCTTAGTTTTATATTCCTTTTAAAACAACTTATCCCTTATCCCCCTTTGTGATTTTCAAAAAAGGAATGGAGGAAAGTATAAGGTACCTAAAAAATTAAGAAATATACAATTTGAAACAATGGATAATAGTATTTTGATTAAAGAAAAAGTTTATGAAATAAAAGTTTGTAATTAAATAAAATTATCCATCCTTCTTTGGTATTAATTTTTTTCATATCCTTTTTCCTTTTTATCTCCTTGTGATCATCTTGGAACTTTTCAGTAAGATCTTCTTGATCCTTATTCTCCTTTTAAAGAAACTCGATCTTTTCGTGATGACTTTGAATCTTGTCATCCTGAGATTTAATCTTTTCATCAGCTAAATCTATGTAATTGTTTATTCTTTTAACTTCAAGAGTGAGAGAGTTGAGTTTTCTATTCAGATCTATAATTTTCTGAATCCAGATGCCTTGCTCTTCCTTCATATTCTCTAAAAAACAATTAAAAATATCCTTAATATTATCCTAGTATTCTGTGAAGGCTCTATTGACTGTCAAAAACCAGTCATCAAAAACCTTAAGATCATAGTTGACTTTCCTCAACCACATTGTGATTTCCTTGAATGAATTCCCATGAGAATCATATTTGAGAACAAAGGTTTTGAAATCACCTTCAAGCATTACCCGTTTATCCATGAAAAGAGTTATAGAGTCTGAATATTAGTTTAATGATTCTTGAATAAGATGGCATCTTGAATCATGGTTTGTAAAATATGGAATTGATTTCGCCAACATCTTCAATGATTGACCAATAAAGTCTTCTCTTAGGGAATAGTAAGACTATTCTGATTTTGATGTAACTACATTAGATGTCCCAACATCTACTTTCTTCCCTTTATCTTTCATAAAAATTGGCTTCTCTATTTTCTTAACTACTTTCCTTTTGTCAAAAACTTGACTGATCTTGTCATCATCGTCTTCATATTCATTATCTTTTTTATTATCATCACCAACTTTGACATTACCACCTTCATTTCTATCATCACCATCATCATCATCACCACCACAATCACTATCAGATAGAATTCAATGTTCTTGAGGTTAAACAAAATTATCTTTATGAATTGAAGGATATTTATGAACTAAATTTCCTTCAGATTACAGATTAGTTGAAGAGGATTCATAGGTTCTTAAATATATCTTGTCGGAATTGTTATACCTATGTGTTTCTCCAATTTTTTGAATGTTATCATCACTATCTTCCTGTTCAATATTTTCTTCTTATTTCTATTCTTATTTTTATTTGTGATATGGTTCTTGGACAATCGGAATTATTCTTGGAAGAACTTTCTTTCCCTTTGGTGAAGGGGTTACCTATATTCCTATTTTTTCTGAAGGTTGAGGATGTTATGTTTCATAGAGAAATTATTCTGGAACTTAAATTTATTCAGAAGCACTTTTTGTATCTTTCAACAAAGCATGAATTATTTCTTCTTCAGAAAGATTCTTCTTAATATTCTTATCTTTATCTGACTTTTCAAGCACTACAATATCTTTAACTTTCAAAACCTTATCTTCATATGGATCTAAACCAAACAATACTTCTCATTCTTTCCTTTTCTCTTTGTGTTTTCTCCATCTTGATACAACTTCATCAGTGTAAGTCTTTTTTTCTTAGACTTTTTAGGTTTGGATGCTTGATCTGGTTCTGATTCCTGAAATTTTCTTTTATCTGGTTTAGATTTGAACTTTATCCAATTTGACATGACATGACCTCAAGATCAAAAAATTCATTCATCTTATCATTGAAATCATATTTCATTCTCCTTAGTGTATCATCACTTATAAAATAATCTTAAACTTCTTGAGCTTTGACTTGCAAGGAATGTTGAAAAATATTAAAAAACATTCAAGGAGCTTGGACAATATTGCTAGATATATAAGGATCTGATACTTGATTTTCCCATAATTTATCTTTCTTATCATTAGAAAGATGTACTTAACTATGTTAATCTTCCTTATATTAAACAAAAAATCAATCATGAAGATATCTGTGATCATTATGGTATCTTTGTCTTCATTCCTTGGTATTAAAACTCCTTGCATCCATAATGTAATGATTCTGAAGTTGGATAAAATTTTGGAAATCGTAGGCTTCTTCACTCCCTTAAGGCCTAATTAATCAATCACCTTAACTTTATCAAAAGATCCTTTGGATTCTGGGAGCTTGTGAGAGAAATAGTATGCTTCACCATCATATGGTATCCCAATAAAATTTACATCTTTCTTATAATATAAGGATTTGTTTTTCCCATAACTCTTGAATTGAAACTTATCCATTTATCCTTCAATAAAAACATAAATGATTAATATAATTCTATAACCAAGTATGCATAAACTAGATCTTGTTCTCCATTCTTCTACACAATACAAATACTTTCCCAACCTTGATACTTTATGATCATTATTAATAAATAATCATACATAACAAAGAAATCATTATCAATTAACCTTTCTATAAAGATCATCCAATCATTAAGCTCCTTATTCATAGTCATTGAGGTCTAAGAGGAGATAGAGAGAGACATCTGGAACATAAAATAAATCTGGAAAATTGAAATGAGGGATTTGAATGGAGGTAGCACATCAGTGAGAAATTTGTGGAAACCGATGTGGGACATGAAGGGGGTCCCTCATTTATATAGCCAATGTGGTGACGGTTGGACTTAAAAGATTGATCCAATGGTTGATATTAATCTAATCTAATAGTTGAAATTGAATTGAAGAAGGTTTACATGTTCCGATATTTTGAGGCTTTAAATAAATAATATGGATTTAAGGAATGTTGAATCCATTGAATTTTTTCTTAAGACATGATTGAAATACCGAAAAACAGAAATGAAACTAAGAATAAATAGGTAAGAAAATGTACCTTTTGGAGTTCTTAGAAGGATTTTTTGTGTTTGATAAGATTATTCATTGAAATATTAGATTATGAAATGTTTTATTTGGTTTTTAAATTTTTTATTAGGATCTAAAAAACAAAATTAGGTTCTAAAAAACATTATTATGTTTCAAAAAAAATTAGTAGGTTTTGAAAAACTTTTGTCTAGAAAAACAAATGTACTCCACCTGTGAAAAGGGGTATCTTTATGTTAGGAGATAATTTTAAACAAAAAAATGGATATGAATTATTACATTATGGATATCATTCCTAACTTTGGTTTAACTCAACATCCATCTTATGTTTCCCATTTCCACATGTAAATACATCATCAAATATGTCTTGGAGGATTCCAATTTTGGATAATGTCCTAGGATATATTGAATTAAAAATAGTAAAAATATATTTATGAAGATAGTCCCCAAATACACTTAACATTTGAGTTAATTGATTGTGTATTTTAATTTCGAGATGTAATATTTAAATTTTTGAAGTAATATAAAATATATTCATGTTATACTTAGTTTAAATCATTTGGTATCAGAGTGGGGTTTACTTATTTTTATGGATTATTTTAAGATCTATGTGAGAACTAAATTTAATAAAAATAGGTTAAATTGAATGTAATATAGGTTAAGGTTATTTTTTCATGGAGTAGGACATCTTAGGAAAAAAATTTATTATTCGGATGATTATTTCCTCTGATTTTTATAAGCTATTATTGTTTATTACTCATGAAAACCATTTTTGTTTTAGTAAATTATTTGAAAAAAACATTAAATTTATGATATGAAAGGTATACACATTAATGAAAACATATTATTTTATTTTATTTATAGTTTTTTATTCCAATATTGAATAGTTTATATGACTATTTATTTCCATATTCAAGAATCATACTGAATTATCAATGAAAAACTATTGGTGTGATGATTGTAACCAAATTATATCACCCTTATCTAAATATGTTCTGTGGAAAGGCACTTTTTATAAATCCAGTTATTCTTCCATTGGTGGAATTCAATGATATAATGGGAATGGATTAGATCTCCATACATAGAGATCATAATAATTAAGGAAATATAGATATATAATTTAATTTCAAAAATTATCCCATCATCTAATATCAATTAATTTATGATTATAAAATCACAATGGAAACTAATTCCATAATATACATATTGATACCCAGTAAAAAGGGATACTATGTTAAAATGGTTTCGGAGGAACTTTATATTGATGAAATTATAATTAGGTGGGAATATATGGATGTATTTCCCAATGAACTACTCAGTCTTCACAAAATGCATGAGGTTGAGTGTTTAAATGAACTCATACTTGGATTTGTTCCTATATAGAATAGTCTATACATAATGGTCCTCATTGAATTGAAATAAATGTAGAAAAATCTCCAAGATAATTTGGAAAATATTTTTATAAGCCCAAGTGATTCACTATGGGGATATCTGATCCAATTTTTCAAGGGAGAGAATGGATCACTGCATCTTATCATTTATAATCATGAACATAACATGATAATGATCAAGATCAAGTATCATGTACCCCTTATTGATGATTTTTTTGATATAAATAGATGGGATCAAAACTTATCAAAGTTTTACACTTAATTTGGATACAATCAATTATGGATGATTATAATATGTATACCCAATATTTTGTTCCATCTAAGTTATAGACACTATAAATTCATAATTATTCCTTTCAAACTTAAAAATTCCCCCATTATCTTCATGTAATTTATGAATGAACACTATAGAGTTATTTTTACCAATTTTTAGTATTATTTATTGATGATATTATAATATATTATATGAGTAAGGAAAACATGAAGAGTATTTAATAGTAGTGATAAAGACCTTATGAAAGTAGAAATCGTATTCAAAGTTTTTCAATTGTGAATTTTTATGAAAAACAGTTTCATTCTTAGGTTAAGTAATCAGAAGTGAGGGTATATATGTAGATCCTAAAATGATAGAGGTTTTTAAAGAATATCCTAGATAGACATCTATAAGTTAGAAACATATTTCTCTTGGATTAATGGATATTATCGATGCTTATTGAGAAATTTCTCATGAGTTTCAAATCCAATAACCATGTTAACATAGAAGGTACTCAAATTCCTTTTATTAGATGAATTTTAATAAATTTCAAGGATCTTAAGATAATGTTATTGAATACACTTATACTCACACTAATTTTAAGTGTATAATGGTTTCTGATATACAGTGATATGGATAGTTCCTTATACAAAATGAATTGATGATATCTTGTTCCACATATCAATTAAATACCCACAATAAAATTTATCTAGGGAATGTTCTGAAGCTACTAGCCGTAATTTATTCATTAAATATTTAGATTCATTATATTTATGGTGAAAATTTTGATATATATATATATATTCCAAAGAAGATAGTTAGAGTTAATCAAATTCTATGATTTCTTAATACATTTAAATATTGGGAAGTGAACTAATGATGATTGTAAATATTCTTGAGATTAACCTTGATAGAAATTGATTTATATTATTTGGAATTAGGATGTTTTTCTCATCCATGATAGACCTAAAAAATGATATTTTGGATTATTCACATATCTCATACTTTACTATTTACCAAGGAACAAAAAAATGTGTGTGGGTATTAACAAGCACTTATGATGGGAAAAAATGTAGAGGGTGATTGCGAGTTATACTCTTGGTATGACAATAAGTAAGGGTTTGACATTATATATCTAAAGGGATGATGTATCCATTACCTATACCTATGTGGAAATGGGAGAGCATAACTATTTTAGGTCATTCCAAAACCTCTTAAGGATATAATTCTATTTGGGTTGTGGTTGATCAAACTATTAAGTCATCAAACTTCATTGGTATTCAATAGGATTTATCACTCGATCAAATATCCACATTATTCATAATGTAAGTGGTAACATTTCATGGATTACATCATACGATTATATCTAATCGAGATCGAAGGTTCACATCAGTGTTCTAGAGAAGTCTCTAACAAGTATTGAATATAAATATTAACATTACATGAATTATCATCCTCAATTTGATAGAAAATATAGTAGGACCCTTTAAATGTTGAATGCTATGATAAGATCCTGATCTATAGGATGTTGGGATTAACATCTTCCTCTATTATAGTTCAATTATAACAATAGTTTCTACTATTTCATCAAAATTTCACTATATGAGTGTGTATATAGGAAGAAATGTATAACACCGACATGTTTGGATGAAGTTAGAGAGAAGAATCTATTGGGACCCAATATTTTTTTAAATGATGGAGAAATATGGAACCATTCAGTGAAATATAAAATACATAAAAATTTAATAAAATAGTTATAATTATATTTATTAATGAGCTATAGAGATTGTAGTTGGTGAAAAATTATTCATTGAATTTCTCTTTAAAAGAGGGTTGTGTGATTCAGGAATATTGGGAAAATGATTCCAAGATACATCAATATCTTCAAGACTCTTGATCATGTAGGGGTTTTATCCTATTTTTAATAACATAAACCAAACCTCTCACATGTTCGTGATGTGTTCAATGTATTTATATTAAGGGAGTTCATACCTAATCTACATCATGTACTAGAATAATAAGATATGAAATAGGAATATAATATCCTTTATAAGGAAAACCCAATGGTAATCTTGGATCATGCAGATAAAGTGATATGAAATAACACCACCCATAAATTCTGATTTTCATGTAAAAATCGTATATTTGAGGATTCCACCTGAGAACTTAAAGATATAAAAAAAATAAAAGTACCCTCATTTATTTTCATCTGAGTAACAGAATTTTGAGGGTGAAATTATTTTAAGAGGGGGGGGGGGATTTACACCCAAACATGCAATTCTAAATTTCCTTAAAATCCAATATATCTTTTATTATAAGAAATATTAGACTAAAATTCGCATTTCCATATTCCATTAAGGTATAAAATTAAAAACATAAAATAAAATACATTACCGGGTAGTTAAATGGATATAATTATAAAAATTTAAAAAAAAGCATGAGTAAATAAAAATAAATAAGATTGAAATATTCATCATCGTAGTCTACTTTGAGAATCATACCATTGATGATAACTATGGGAAGAGTATAACTAGTTATAAATTTGAAAAAAAAAACTATTTAGAAAAAAACCTAAAGAATAAGATGGGTGGTTTTCATAATGTGTGTGAGGTTATACATAGGAATGTAATATAACCATTATATATATGTGGTCATTGGGTTTAGAGGGACATTAAGCTTATATAGATATTGGGATTATATTTTTTTTGATACCATAATTAAACATAATAATAATTAATATGAAAATTGTTAAGTTTATTGGAATTAATATATTATTAAAATTTGGATATTATAAAATGACCATTGATTTTTTGGGTATAAATCGAACTAGTTGCACTATGAAATCTCTTTAGAAAATAGAATCAATGGCCTAATGTAACAGAATTCCTCCATATGAGGGTCATTTATAAAATATCTAAATATAGGTAGAATAAATGGGGGTTTCACTATACTAATACCAATATGAACATCAATATGTAAAGATTGAGAAAAATTTTCCATTGAAAAAATTCAGACCTAGGGAAATCACAACCAGATCCATGCTAGCTAAACCACCATTTATGATTGCAACCATTTCCTATCTCACTATAAGGTATTACATGAAGACCTTGATGGGTTTTATAAGTAGAATTTGTAATGATATAAAGGATTCATTATTAATGAAGTGCCCAGATCAGTGTGAATCACTGAGAGGGGGAGGGGGTGAATCAGTGATACTTTAAAACTGTTTACTAATTGATTCTTTATCAATTAAACCTCTATGGCTTGTTAAGGCCTTGATCCACTCTTCTTGTATCTCTCAGACTTTCCTCGAGTGATAAAGTAAATGTAAAGGCATAGGACACAAGGATTTACAAGGTTCGGCTCCAAAGGCCTACGTCCTTTCCATGTTGGTTAAACACCCCAACATGGTTTCTTCCATTATAACTTGTTAGAATTACAATGGTCGATACAGAGTCCCACTGTATCTCTCCTGAGTCCCACAGGAGGGTCTTTATGCTGCGTCTCACAGTGTTACCAGAGTCCCACTGGCCTGCTCCAGAATCCCACTGAAGACTTCTTCCACCCTGAGTCTCACAGGTGGCTTCTCCTGGCTCCTCGAGTCACATGAGTAGCTCTTCTTATTTTTCAGCTCTTCAAGTATCTTCAGCAGCCTGGGATAAAGACTGTTGGCCTTTCTCTGTACCTCTGATCACTTGAGTTGATCAGGTCTTCTCGTCTTGCTCAAGATTTATCTCCTTCTTCTCAAGATGACCTGGCTTCTATCTCCAACTACTGAATACTTAGACAACTGATATCTTTAACTTCAGTCTGGTCCAGTATCATAGGGGCCTTCTCTCTTCAAGAATCTTCAACAGCCTCTGATAAGGTCTGTTGGTCTTGCTCAAAACTTCTGATCACTTCTGTTGATCAGGGTCTTCTCAATTACTAAAAACTCAACCAAATAATATCTTTCACTTCATCTTGGCTTCAGTCTCACTTCATCACAACTTCATGCACTAAGTGCATGGCATCTCTGCTTCCTCATGCTCTGACTGCATGGCCTCTCAATTATCTTCAAGAACTCTTGGTCTTGGACAACTCAAATGCACACAGCCTGATTTAGCTTTGTTCATGTGTGCACATGCATGCATTCAAGCATGCACTCCCCTTCTTCTTCTCTTGGTGCAATAAGCCCACAAAGGGTGTAACACTTTTAGCACACACCTTCTTCTCGTCCTTCACACATCTTATTCCTTTTTATTACACACTTAAATGTGTGTTATACTTTGTGTGAGTGTCTTATACTTCTTCTAAGTGTGTTCAATCCACTTAGTGAACACACTAGGTTCGGCCTACTTGTTTTTGTTTGCTCACCCAACATCTTTGTTCACATAGCAAACACAAGGTGCAAGCCTTGCCTTCCACTTCTTGCACACACTTAGCTACGGCCTCCCACTTTGCACACACACTTAATGGGTGTGGTCTTCACTTGGTGCACACACAACATGTTCTTCGTTTTTCACACACTTGGGCTTGGCCTACTTCACTTACTATGCACACACACTTCCTTGTTCTTTCAATCTTCTTCAAAGAGTGCACTTCACTTATGCACACACTTGGTTCTCCATTTTTCACACACAAGGGCTACGACCTCCTCTTTAATTTTCACACAAAAGTTGTGGTGGCCTTCTTGTTTTGCACACACCCAAGGCTACGGCCTTCACTTGTTTTCACTTAGTACACACACTGCCAAGTGTGTTCTTCTATTTGCATGCACACCAAAACTAAGGTCTCAGCCTTATCTTGCTCACACCCGAAAACCAACCCAAAGATCCGCGCAAGTGGTGCGGCCTTCTCCTCACTTTAAACACCACGTTGGGTGTGGGTTTCACTAGCCGCGCAAGTGCACAAGGCCACAAGGGTGCGCAAGTATGCACTGGCCGTGGGGCACACAAGTGCAACACCCGCATGCACTTCCTCCTGCCATGCATGTACACGGGCAGTGAGGGTGCTAACCTTGAGCGCGCAAGGAGATGCGGCTGGGGTTCTTCCTGTCACGCAAGGGAGGTGCGCAGGGGACTCCTTCAACCTCTTTCGTGCAGGTATGTGCAAAAGGAACATAGCCGTGCAAGTGGGTTGCGTGGGGCTTCGGCTTTGCGAGGCACAAAGTGCTCCGCAGGACTTCAGGTTTCAACAAAACTTCAACAAGCATCTCAAACGCCTCGGATGCTCCTTTTATAGGAAAAGGAGAGGTGGTTAATCCGTGTGAGATAATTCCAAATCCCCAAAAGTTTCGGTTCTTTAAAATATTTCCAAATATTGAATTTACTCTCTGTTTCACGTGGGCTCATTTATTTTTCGCTCCTTCTCATGCATGCGTCGCGGAACGTGTGCATGGCCTCTGTGTAGGCCCATGCATGCAAAGCATGATCTCCACGTGGCCTCGGCATTTTATTTTTCCTCAGCCAAACTCCGAATTTCCCATACATCTTGTGCATGCATATTTTATTACATGGATGTGTTCATTAGGGACAGACGAGCCGGATGGAGCCTTTAGCTTCGTCGGAGGTGGCCGGAAACTCAAAATCAGGTGGTCGGATGGCCTCTTGTTCAGGCGACGTCGCGGGTGGCCTTTGGGCGAGCTCGAGGTTGAAGACAGACGGGGAGCCGTCGGATCAGGCGATCAAATAATCTTCAACGGCCTGGATCTGAACGGGCGCGGCGCGATGAGATGTGCGGCACAGATCGTCCGCGAGATCAGATGGATGGCCACGATTTGCTCTGCGGCAAAAATGCGCGTCCCACATCGAATTGGTAGCCGGTTTTTTCGCGGTTTATCAAACATCCGCTGCCATCCATCCCACAATTGAACTTCTCCCCTCACGGTGCCGCCCCGCACAGTGTTCTATCTGCGGGCGTGCTCTGCGCTCACCTCTGCTCCCTGCGGGCGCGCCACTGGCGCCTACTATGTACCTTCGGGCGCGCGCTCTAGCGCCCATGCTGCGCAGGACCTGATCCCATGCGTGGCCCCGGGCTTACACACGGCCCGTCCTTGTGCCTCATGGAGTTCCCTAGCCTCGAGGGTTCCCCATGGGCGTCGCGACCTTGAGTCCCACATGTGACTTGGGTGATGACCCTCAGTTGGCCTCCTTGGTGGCTTATTTTTTGGCAAAGGAAATGAATAAGGACTTTGTTAAGAAACAAAGTACTCCCAATATAAAATGCCAAATGCCACTTAAGCCATCCTTCCTCTTCATTTCTTATCATCTTCTTCTTCATTTGAATTCCTCAATCCTTCTCAACAAATAATCTTCACTTAGGAGGGAAATGTAGAAGGTTCTTCCTTCAACCGAAGCTCCGGAATCAAATAAATCTTCAATGTTCTTCATTGATCCAATCAGAGATCAAGTTGGATCAACTTCAAATTCACATGCACTAAGTGATAGTGCATGGACTTCATTAAACCACTTCATCCACTTAGAACTTGTAGATGGATCCCTTTCATCTCCTCATGCATTGTCAATACAATACACAACCTTCTAACATTGTTGTGACTTTGTATCATCAGGATACAAGTTCTATGAACTTAAAGATCAGCTCAACAATCATCAGATATGATGATGCTCCATCATCATTTATTCTTGAAGTGTTGTAACTTATTATCAACTTGATACAAGTATTGAAACATTAAGAACAGCTCTACAATCGTCTGATATACATAGGTAATGTTTCAACCATCATCTCCTATGTCACTTAGTGAATCTCCTAAGTGACATGCCTCTAAGTACCATGGCCATTCTCCATTCATCACCATCACCATCACATCCTTTGTCGTTAACATATTGAAACTCCTTGACATCCATCCATTCATTCCTTGACAACAACATACCTCATTGAAAACAAATGCAACACAGTGCACTTCAGTCTCCCCCTTTGTATTTGTTGGCAATACACTAGAGCACATATGAAAGGGTCAATATGTGTGCCAATATTTCTCCCCCTTATTGGCAATCAAATGCAAAGATGTGGTGTGGTTCACTTTCAAAAATCTCTTCCTCCATCAGAAAATCATTTTCTTCAAAATCACTAAGAGAGGGATGATGTCACATGTTCTCTTTAGCAAAGAACCTTTAGTAGATCAACTCTAAGTCTACGTGGGCTAACCTGATGTAGAAAACAAGAGTGATGTAACCAAGGAACTAAATGTTGTCAAAAATTCACTGTACATGTGAAATCATGCTTCAGGGGTTTGAAATTTTTCAGATATAACAATGAATTGCTAAATCCTGCACATACTTCACAAAACTCATTAGAAAGTTCAGGTGCAAAGATAAAGATCCCCCTTTCAACCATTTTTCATCAATCAATACTCCCCCTTAATTGTCATGATGAATACAATTAAGAAACAAGGGATGAAAGTATGATTGGAATACCTTCACTTTTCTCAAGATGGTATTAAATCTCAGAATCCCATCTTCTACAGATTGGCTCCCCCTCAAGTGGTGCACTCCATTCTGTCCAAACCACTCCCCAGATGAGAATGATCATCATCTTCAATTCCCTGAAATGTTAGCACATGTAAATACAAGTGGTTAGGGAATAAGATGGAACCTCCTTGGTTCATCAATGTGAACAACAAGGTTGAGAAGATTCTCTCAACCGAGATGTCCCATTTTCACCATTCTTCACACTTGCACATTTGATCTTCAATGATGTTTGTGTGGGTGTGGATTTCAACACCTCTTTAACTTCTTTGTGTGTGACTCCTCTATTTCTAGGTGACTTCTGAGCACTAGAGTCTCCTGGTGCAATCTTCATTCTTTTGAAGAATCCCTTCTGAGATGGAATGAATATCATGCATTTATCACAAGTATGTCCAGCTTGATTGCACCTCACACACAGAACTTGATCTTCATGTGAAATGTTCTACTTCCCTTTTGCCTTAGCTACTACCAGTGCTTCATCTTCAGATCTTTGTAGTTCTCTGGAAAGTTGAAACTGATGAGGCCATATGACTAGTAAGTCACTTGGAAGTGTGGCCTCAATTCTGGATATTCCACATGGTTCTTTTGATGCTGTTAAGCTACCTTTATTAGGCAACTTATTTTCAATCAATCCCTTATGCTTCTTCTGGATTGATTGTCTTTTTGAGTCCAGTCTGCTTCTATTCAGTTCCATGGCTTGTTCACAAAGATCCATGGTGTGTCCTTTCTTTCCACAGTAGAAGCATGTTTTCTTGGTGGTCCCTCAAGATTAATCTCCTTCTTCTCAGGATGACCTGGCTTCTCTCTCCAACTACTGAATACTCAGACAACTGATATCTTTAACTTCAGTCTGGTCCAGTCTCACAGGGGCCTTCTCTCTTCAAGAATCTTCAACAGCCTCTGATAAGGTCTGTTGGTCTTGCTCAAAACTTCTGATCACTTCAGTTGATTAGGGTCTTCTCAATTACTGAAAACTCAGCCAAATAATATCTTTCACTTCAGCTTGGCTTCAGTCTCACTTCATCACAACTTCATGCACTGAGTGCATGGCATCTCTGCTTCCTCATGCTCTGACTGCATGGCCTCTCAATTATCTTCAAGAACTCTTGGTCTTGGACAACTCAAATGCACACAGCCTGATTTATCTTTGTTCACGTGTGCACGTGCATGCATGCAAGCATGCACTCCCCTTCTTCTTCTCTTGGTGCAATAAGCCCACAAAGGGTGTAATACTTTTAGAACACACCTTCTTCTTGTCCTTCACACATTTTATTCCTTTTCATTACACACTTAAATGTGTGTTGTACTTTGTGTGAGTGTCTTCTACTTATTCTAAGTGTGTTCACTCCACTTAGTGCACACACTAGGTTCGGCCTACTTGTTTTTTTGCTCACCCAACTTCTTTGTTCACATAGCAAACACAAGGTGCAAGCCTTGCCTTCCACTTCTTGCACACACATAGCTACGGCCTCCCACTTTGCACACACACTTAATGGGTGTGGTCTTCAATTGGTGCACACACAACATGTTCTTCGTTTTGCACACACTTGGGCTTGGCCTACTTCACTTACTAAGAACACACACTTCCTTGTTCTTTTAATCTTCTTCAAAGTGTGCACTTCACTTATGCACACACTTCTGGCTTGCTCCCCCTTGGCATGGGCTTCCTTTGTGCTTTTACATTCAGTGGATTGTACCAACAATATTTTGCACAGTGCCCATACTTGTTACAACACCAACACTGACCCACAAATCTTGACCTCTTGAGTCCTTCTTGTTGTTGGGCATTTTTCTTGACTTGCTGTGTTGTTTCAGGAGAGCTATCTTTCTTCATTGTCTTCATCCATACTTGTTTAGAATTATTCTTCCATCCTGCACTTTTTTTGGAAACACAATTAGAAGCATCAATACAAGATGGGATGGATGGTACCTTCTTCTTAGAAGTTGTTTCCCTTTTATTAGAGGATGTCCTTCTTTTGGAATCATCCTGCTCAATGCATACTTGAGTAGCAATATTTCTTCTTTCAGCTGACTGGGAGGTTTTGGCTTTGGGTGGTTGCTGATTTTTCAATATCACCTCCAGTTATAAGAATTTCATGTTAAGGGGTTCTTCTCATCCTCAAAAGTTCTTAGCCTTCTTTCCAAATTTTCTTTCAGCTGTTCTAACTGGTCTTCATGCACCTTCTTCAATTCTAGCAATGAATTGTCAAGCTTCTTCACCATTTTGACTTTGTCTTCGAGTTGAGCATCTTTGACATTCATTGACACTTTGTGCAACTTCTATTAATTTAATAAATTATATATAATTTTACATTACAAAATAAATTTTTATACATTGTCATTTTTTTTGTAAAATTTTATTTTAAAAATTGAATTTAATAAAATGAGAAAGGTAGTTTTTAATACTAATGTATTGATAAAATTCAATTAATATTTTTTAAATTAATATTCAATTTCAAATAATTATTAATAAAGTTATTTTTTAAAATGAAATTTTTTATGTGGAATGTATTTTTTTAACTATAAAAGATTTTTTAATATAATAAATGCTATATAAATTATCAGTATTACATGTATTTTTATAAATATGGTATTTTAAAAAACTAATTTTAATAAATGAATTTAATAAAATTGTACAGGTCTCTTTTGAAAAAAATGTGTTCAAAAAATTCAGTGAATTTTTAGTAAATAAATAATCAATTTTGATGAATTAAGAATAAAATCAGTGATTTCAATGATTTTTTTATATATAATGTATTTTTATAACTAAAAAATAATTATTTTAATTAAAAGTGTTAATAATATAATTATAAATATATTCAAAATAAATTTACATTCATCTAAGTATTAATACATAGTAGGGAATAAGAATAAGTTAGTTTTTTGTTTAAAAATTCATTTTCTTAAATATTTTTTTTAATGCATTATACATTCTTAAATTAATTTTTTTTTCATAATTATATATTAAACCCAATATAATGTATCTTTAATTTCTAATAATATTTTAAAAATTAGGCAGTATGATCAATTTCATTAGTAAGCATTAAAATAAATTACTGAGACAAAAATTGAGTTACCATAGATAATGTAATACGAGGTAAAAGGGTTAAATTACAGAATAAATCCCTAAAATTTCCCGAAAATACATCTATAAATGATAATATGGGGGAATTATTGACCTCCCCTTATCCTATATTAATTATTTGTCCAATTTGGATCCACTTTTCATTATAAATTACATTTATTATCCATTAAGGAAAGATTGTTTGTGAAAATACCACACAGGATCAGATATAAAAGGAAACCACCTCTACCCACATCAAAGAACACATTTCCATTATTTTACTCCCAAATCCCTACCCAAATTTTCTCCCATAAAATAATAAATAATTTTCAAAAAACTTTTATCAAATGGAGGAGTCCCAAATCATTCATTTTTTGGCATTCTAAGAGAAGTTTTGAGTCTTCAACATAAGTTTCAACCTATACCTAACCATTTTTATCATTTTAATCCACCTATTCTTGAATATTATTTATCAAGTTAATATAATTATTTTAAACCAATATTATTTTTTAAATTGTATATTATATTTATATAATAACATGTTCTTATTCATTCATTCATTATAACACATACATGTTTGGTTTAGTTATACTACCTACATAAATGATGTTATAATGGTTATATCATGAATAATTATGAAAAATTCAATACTTGTAAAATTATGTAATAAATATTAATTAAAAAAATAATGAATCTATTATTTTAATATATATAAGTTTATTAACTAATAAAATCAATTCCTTTTATTGACATGAAATTTTTCAAACAAATATATTTTGAGTCCTCTTTATGAAATGTCTCCATAAATTCCATAAAATTACCATTTGAATTAATAAATATACCAAATATACATATGTAAAATAAATTTACTTTTATTATATGATGAACACATGAGCTGGGATCAAATAAAAAAACCTTCATAATGAAGCTAACATAAAACATACAGGATAGTTAATAGTCCAATACTAATTTAAAAATAAAGGATTAATAAATGGGTAATTATAAATTATAAATTAATCTTATCAATAAATAAATATATATATATATATATATTGTTTTTATATAAAGAAAAAATAAACCAGAATTGATTATATAGTATTCTAGAGCACATCTGGAAAAGTGGGAATCCGGAGTAATGGCATTTGTTGCCTCAATATCTTATCCTTGAGTAATAATCTCTATTATTTGAGTATGTTCTTATAAGTTTAATATATTCTACAATTTTTTAGTTTGATATGGTATTTTCCCATTCAATCATGGTAAATTAAATCTTTATATAAAAAAATTATTTATTTCTTCATATAAATATGACATTCTTAAGAATAATTCCCATCCTCTCTATTATATCTTTCTCCTCCATGTCTATATTATTTCATCCCACAAATGATTTATATTATTATTTTTTAATAAAAATTTTTATTATCATATTTTCTATTTATATTTTTCTTTATCTATTTTGAAAATGAAATTTTATAACTCATTCAATGATGTGAGTTCTCTTTAAAACTACATAAGATGCATAAAAAGGCATTCATTTGCATGTTCATATATTTTTTATCTTCCACTATACTTTTTTTTACATAAACATTAATTATTTTTTAGGTTATATTATTTTGGATTCATTTAAAATAATGTTTTAAAAATTAACTTTTTCACCTTCTCATAAATGATTTTTGTAAGTTACTTTTAACTTAATTTGATTATAACAACGTTCAACATGTTTTCTTGAAACTCACATTATAATTTCACTTCCATTTTATTCTCTATATAAAAAATATATATCTCCTATCATGTTATTTTTATGATTACCAAATAAATTCTATGACTATATGCATTTTTTGTAGATTTGATTTTTTATATCAACCATGTTAATTATTGAGTACATTTTTTATAATTCTATATGAAAATGTTACGTAACCCACCTTATTTTCATTGGTTTCTTCATGATAAGATATAAAATTAATTTCTTATGGAACACATATATATTTGGTATCATTATGTGGTTTGTGGGTCTAGCTTATACCTCCACTTCATTGGGTAAAGTTTTATATCTCTTAGATTACTATGTGACATGAATAGTGACTCTTTATTCACAATAGAAAACTAGTCGGGATGATTGATCCACTACATTATGGGACACATGTATTGATTCCTAATACACTATGTTATTATGTCCTTCTAGGTTAACCTTGAAATATGTTATGATTTCAATTATTTTATTTGGACCACATTCTTATGCTATTTTTCTATGGGTAATGATTATTTTCACTTTTTTCCATGCCATGGTATATGTGTTATGCTTCTATAATTATCATTTTATGGTTTTATATTCTCATTCCAAAACCTATGTTGTTATATCATTTTTTATTATTAACTCTTATGATCCCTTTATCTTTTTAATCAAGTATTTCTCACATAGTCATGTTTTATCACATGATTATGACCAAACATTTTATAACCCATTGATCATAATATCTCTTAGTAAAAATTTTAGATCATTATTTATATTTCCCATGTCTCCAAGGAATTATATACAAGAAAATTTCTATAATGAAGTCAAGTTTTGTGAATTTTGTGGGAGTTGTGAAAGAAATAATATTCAATAAGACATTTATATAGCTAATCTCCAAAGACATAAAACCATTGGATTATTGGATTGTCTGATTTATCTATGAGATATAATTTCTAAACTATAGAGATTATGTAAAACTTATTAATGTTATGATCAAGTTAGATTGGAATCTTCCAATGAGTAATTTTTCAACTGGATAGAGATGGAACATTATTCTAATCAATTACCCATGAATCATAGGAATCAAAATCAAAATATTACTATGAAGTAAGGATGGTCTTATAAAATTATTTAAAGTTTAATTTATAAATTAAATATTATTTCGTACATTGATCATAAACTCAAATTTAACCAAAATATTATTTGATGTTTTTTAATAACATTGAGTTATGTCGGGACACATTAAAGAGGAATTTTTCTATCAAAACACCTAGTAATAATTTAATTATAACAAGGATATATTAGGTAGTTTATATTAAGATGTATAATTATTATTTATTTATATACATGATGGTTATACCTATGGTTTAATATAATATAATTCTTGGTATGGATTACATTTCAAAGTAAAATGACAAATTTACTATCGAGTGAAGTGGGTTATAATTTGTGAGGAAGGTATAAAATCCCTTATTTTTAGAGGATAGAACACATTATAAGAGTCGTGTTTAAAAATACCTCCATTTTATTTTTATAATGCAATTATATTAGAAAAGGAAAATAAAACATCATTATGGATGAAAATGATATTATAAGAAAACAATATGTTCCAATTCTGTAAGAATAAATTTATTTATTTACTGAGGTATTACCTAGACATCCACCTTAATTTTAAGTTGATATTTACATTTAACTCAAACCTTATGAAAAACCAATATCTAAACCTACCTATAAATGTCCCAAGTTGAATTGGTAGAATTAATAAATAACTATATGATTTTTATGATAAGGGATTGATATTCCCTAGTATCTCACCTTAAAAATACACTATCCTATTTTTTTAAAAATAAGGATGTGATTTAATGTTTTTCGTTAATTATAGCTAAATCAATGACACTACTACAAATAACAAGTTTCCTTTACCTCACATAGATGAATTTTTTTACCAGCTTCTATATGTTCAAAAATTCTCAAAGATATATCTTCATTATGGTAATCAAAAATTAATATTAAAAATTAATGATATACTCATGATGAAATTACATACATGGTATAAACATAATGAGTTCTTAGATGGGTCTTGGATTGTGGTAATAAACCCAAAACACTACATCAAAAATGGGGGTTCAAAACCAATTGAGGATAGGTACTGTAGCGATTATAGTAGTGGTGGAATTATTGGCCAGTGGTACTGTAGCGGCAGTGGGTACTGTAGTGGTACTGGAGTAGTGGCGACCAACATGCCAGTACTGTAACAATAATTGTATTGGGGCTTACTATATTGGTACTATAGTATCTAGGTTATTATTTATAGAATGGGCATTGGGCTGAAAATTTCGAGCCTACAGGCTATGTAATGGGATTCATTCCAACTGGGACTTCAAGCCAAAAATTTATTATGTGATAAATTAGCAAGTTGAGTGGGTTATCCATTGGGGGGATATGACCTACCTTTCAGTATTCTATGTGTGAAATGTGTGTGTATTTAATGTGACTGTACACCCAATAACCTAATATATAAATATAGACATCATGAGTTATATCAATTCCCTTTGGATTTATTAATGAACCCTAGTTATTTATAAATTTTATGAATATAGTTTTCAAGGATTATTTTGATAAATTATTAGTGTTATTTTTTTATGATATATTCATATAACATAAAATATAATAAGATTAAAAGAACCATTTTTTATTTTTTATTGACACTCATAAAGAAAATTATTATATAGGAAACTTGGTAAGTATAAATTTTGTCTCTAAACAGTTTCATTTTTTCTATATTATCTCTAAAGATGGGATATGTGACATCCCAAACTCAAATACCACTTAATAGTTAGCCCGATATTAATGGTCCACATGGCCTCAAGCGCATCTCCCCAAATTCCCTAGGCTACTGACAAGTGATAAGGGTCTAGGGTGTGTCTATGGGGAGACAATTCCCTCATTAACAAATTGTAGCACAACGGTTAAATATAAATTGTGGTAAATAGCATAAGAAATACAAGTAAATATACGGCATAATGAAAAAGAGAGATAATAGTAACAATAACTAAAATAACAGTAATAACACACAATAACTAAATAATATGTCATGTATCTAGAAAACTAGAAAACATGGACACAAGATAGCAGGCATAACATGTTCCACAAAAGTATAATGAAAAAAAAGACTATCCCAAGAATCCAACACTCTGGCTCAGTCATCTACTATCAGGATCCATCCTAAATAGCAAGAAATCAAGTGTTCAAAGCCGTATACTTCCCTTTATCAACACCTGTATTCATTTAATCTTCCCCGAGTACCAGACAGTGCCTAGAGAGGGTGTGAGGATAAATCTATGTGGGTCACCACCAATGGTGTCTATAACATCTGGCATGTGTAAAGGAAATATAATATTGTGTTAACATGTATATATAAAGTAAAGTAGCACAATATAACTAAATACATAAATACCTACTTCATCCCTTGGCTGGAGTCTTAACATAACCAATACATTAATTGATTATTACCATTTTATAAATAAGTCACATGTTAAAAATAGTGAAAGTTCCATGTTGTATCAAGGAAACGTGTAATGATTTCAAATAATCAAGTTCCAAGGTAATAACCAAGGGAATGTAGACCTCAAGGGTTGATAAATCTATAATGAATATAGAATGTCATGGGGTAAGAGTGTAATCCAAGGAGCATAGTCCAATTCATTCCACAATGATATGTCTATCGAGTCTAAGGAGTTCATCCAGGGTAAAATGGGGTTATGAAAAGACTGGTCCCGGTCAGATTTAACCATGGCACATACTTCTAAATTTTGAATCCAAGGAATCTTCTGATACTATGTGATGGATCCTACGGTGTCATGCCAGGAATCTAATAATAGATAAGGATTGGGGTCTAGGTGGGTCTCAACCTAAAAAAGTTGTATCCTTGAATCGGAATGAGGTTCCTAAGTGCTCAGGGAATTCCCTAATAATAATCCTAGGCTATCTCGAGTTAGGAAATTCCTATTTAATTATGAATTAATGTAATATTTTTTTTTTTTAAACCTTGAATTTCATTAATTAGATAAGGTCAATTAGAATTCATCTTTTTAATCAAGTCATAATTAATCAATAAGTCCATTTAGGTCAAGCCTTTCCTTTCATTAGTGTGACAAGTCCAAGTAGCATGCAACCTTTATCAATCCCATTTAAGGCATATTCAATAACTATGGTTCATTCCAACATGTTCCATTAATGTGGTAAGGGGTTCTATGAACATTCAACCAATTAATCATTCACATTTAATCTGGTCAAGTCATATACATAGTATAATTTCCAATTTTCTTTTCACATTTAATTATCAATTTGAAGTACTTACCTTACGTGGGTCAAGTGGTGAGAATATATGGTACTTTCCATTATGGAACTCACAATATAAATCAATCCATTTAATATATAAATGTTTAACCATAGAAGGTTCAATCCAATTCACGCCTAGGTGGCTCAAACGTGTCAAATACTAAAAACCCAGTTATTGCATAACATCCAACATGAAATGGATGGATTTTTGGGTGTAATGGCCAATAATTAATCTAATGTATGGAAATATCATAACCATACAGTTCTGATGATTATAACCATGCAATATAAATTCATTAAAAGAGACCCGATGAAAGCGGTGGGCCCCGTAAAACAATTCTTAAATCAACGAACTTGAGGGATGAGTTATAGAACACCAACCTTATAGTTTTATGATCCTTCTCCTCCAATATCAGCCTCTAATTCATCATAGAATGAATTAGATCTGAGAAAAAGGGGGAAATGGTCACATGTCGATAACTTGGTCAAGATAAATAGAGGAGAATAACAGATAAAAAGGACCCGAGTACTTGTTGTTACACATCCAACATCATGAACGGAAGCCTGATCGGATCCCATACAAAGGAGATATTCCAATCCATATCTTAGGACTTAAAAGACCACCAAAAGGGAAGAAAAATAGATCAAAACTGCATAAACTAGGATTAGGAGGAAGTAGGAGGCTTAATTAGATCATTAATGGAAAACTAGTAAAATTACCCTTAAATTAGCTTGTGAACAGTTTAGCTACATGGATTATCCACACGGTTTTCCAAACCATGCTCCAACCATACATGGGTACCTGGGAAGGAAAGGGAACTTACATGGTTAGGTCACATAGTTAGGGAAATTGTGTGCCAACTGTGTGGTAAGGATTTTTCCAAAAAAGTCACCATCTATAGATTTTATCATAACTGTGTGTCCTTCCATCATGGTTTGCTCTAAAACATGCACCAGACCTTTTTTCCCAAAAATATAGGTTCCAGGATCCTAACAAGCCATCGACACCCTTGTGACCTTCACTAAACCATTCGGATTCCATATTAGGCCCAAAATAAATAATTAAACTAAAATTTAAAGGATCCATAGCTAAGTGAATACCTGGGTTCTTACAGTCTTCCCCAGTTAAAAGAACTCATCCCGAGTTCACCTTACAGGGGTATGAAAACACTGTCTGAGAAGAATTCTATCCACTTAGCACATATGTCAGCCTCTCGCACCCAAGTCTTTTCTTGTATGTAGACATGCTGCCATAACACCTGTACTAGAGGGATGGACCAGCCTCAGGGAACCTTCGTGCTCTAGTTAGTGATGCATACTGGATTCTCCTCAAAGGTAACATTACCATCTAACTCAAATTCCATAGGATCAAATGTATGAAACATTTTATAATGATACAAGAAAAGATGTGGAACATAGAATATGTCATGAATGGAATGGTACCTCTGAGGTAGTAGCAACCGATAGGATAGTGGAACAACTCCCTCTAGGATCTCAAATGAACCTACATAATGAGGAAACATCTTTAATTTCTTCTATAACCATCTATACCCTAGCTTGGGTGATACCTGAAGGAAAAAATGATCCCTGACCTCGAACCCTAAAGGTCATCAATGACAATCGGCATAATATTTTTGTCTAGACTATGTGGTAGTCATATGATTTTTGATTAGCTGAACCTAATCCAATGTATCTTGAATAAGAAGGGGACCAAGTAGGGATAACTCACCTGCCTCTATCTAGCATAGGGGTGAATGGTATGGACTACCATACTTGGACTCAAAAGGGTTCATCTGAATTGTCACCTGTAAATAGTTATTATAGGTGAACTCAATGAGAAGCAAATGATTTTCCCAAGAACTACCAAAATAAAGGACACGTGATCGAATCATATCCTCTAGAACATGTATTTTTTATTCTGATTATCCATCGGTTTGAGGGTGAAAATTTGTGCTTAGAGACACCTTTTTTCCCATAGCCTTCTGTAATAGTTTTCAGAACTGTGATGTGAAATGAGCATCCCGATCTGAAATTTTTGTATGAGAGACCCCATGGAGGCGTATGATTTCACAGAAATATAGTTTTCCCATCTCATCAACTAATAAAGTCTCCTGAATAAGAATGAAGTGGGCAAATTTTATAAATCATTCAACGAAAACCCATACAGTGTTGCTATATCTAAGTGAGCAAGGTAAACAAACTACAAAGTCCATAGAAACATATTCCCATTTCCATTCTAGGACTGGAAGCAGCTATAATAATCCTTTAAGTATCTGGTGCTCTACCTTCACCTATAGATAGGTGGAACTCCTAGTGATAAATCCTTCTATCTGATGTTTCATTGCAGTCCACAAATACTGGGGTCGTATGTCTCGATACATCTTCGATATGCCTGGATGAACTACCCACTGAGAGGCATGGGACTATTTAATCCACTCCTCTCTCATATTTGTAGGGACCCATACATTTCCATTGATATGCATGATTTTGTCTCTATCTAATACCAATCCGGATGTGGGTTATCTCTTGATATACTCTCACAGAGTACTAATCCATCAGGATCTAAAAACTAACCAATCATCACCTTCTCAAGAAGGGAAGAAGTAACTGCCAAATATAAGAGATAATACTTCTCATGACTATCATGGAACTATAGGATCATCTTTGAGAAGAGGGCCATTAACTTTCATTCATCACAGGCTTCTCATAATTCTTATGCCTGAGTTTTCCAACTCGTTTCTTCTATAACTGCATTTCCCTTTCCAGGTGTATAGGCAAGATCAAAATAAAAGGATTATAGATATTTGACCCATCTCCATTGTCTGAGGATCAAGTCATGCTGAGTAAATATATATTTGAGTCTCGTGTACTCTTTTTACATGACAAATCCATCACCTAATAGATTTTGTCTCTAGAAACATAAGGCATGGACAACTGCTACTAGCTCAAGGTCATGCATCGGGTAATTTCTTTCATGATACCTCAACTGCTGAGATCTATATGCAATGAATCTATCTTCCTGCATCATTATTTCTCCTAGGTCAATGCTTGATGCATCATAGAAGACTTTATAGCCTACAGCTGACTCGAGAAGAATAAGAATATGTGCTTAGACAAGACTCCCTTGAAGCTACTGAAATGTTTTCTCACATGATTTTGACAAAAGGAACTTAACACCATTATTTTTAAGTCTAGTAAGAGTTGAAGCAAGATATGAGAGTTCCTATATGAAATGCATGTAATATCCAACCATCACCAAAAAATATGTATGTCAAACTTATTTTTGGGATGATCCCAAGAAACTATAGAACTAAACTTTATGAGGTCAATAGATTCTCCTAATTCTGATATTATATAACCCAAAAGGTGAACTTTGTCGATCTAGAAGTGGAACTTAGCAATATTGGCATAAATATAATGCTCTCTAAGTGTAATCGGAACAATCATATATATTTGGAATGGTTTCTATGAGTTTGAGAATACACCAAGATTTCATCCACAAAGACTATGAAAAAAGAATGGAGACATGGATGAAACACCCTATTCATCAAATAAAAGAAAACAAAAAGTGTGTTCATAAGGCCGAATGACATAACCTGGTTCTCAAACAAACTATACCTATTATAGAACACTATACATGGTATGTCCAATGGCCTAACTCACACCTAATGATAACCTGATCTCAGGTCAATCTTCGAAAAGGCCCTTGCTCCCCAGAGCTGGTTGAAGAGATAATCTATTCATGGTAATGGATACTGGATCTTGACTATAAGCTGGTTCAACTTTCTATAATACACACATATATGTATGTTCTCATCCACCTTATTATAAAAAATCATACTTGAACCCCAAGAGGATTTACTAGTCCTTATAAAACCTTTTGCCTATAAATCCTCTAACTTCCACTTGAGATCCTAAAGCTCCATAGGTTTCATCTTGTACATAGGAATGGACATTGGAGATACTCCCAGAAAAAGCTTGATTGTAAACTCTATATCTATATCTGGAGGTAATCCATAAAACATTTCGGGAAATACAACCCTAAAACGATCCACTACTAGAGGTAAATCATCTTTTCGTAAACCCTGGTCCTCCATGAATATATTATCAATCTGGGTGATCACTCCACCTATCCCATCATGCTCTGGTCTAGCTCTACCAGCCTAGACATCCCACTCACCCATATGTAGATAACTTCTACCCTCTGGTGATGTAAATGATACCCTATAGCAATATGAGTCTACAAAAGCAATATATTGAACCAACCAATCCATCCCAAGAAAGGCATCAAATCTCGTTATCTTGAGAACAAAAGTGTTCCATAAGAAAGGGTAACTGCCTACCTCAAGGGGAAAGTCCCTACACTAGAATATACCCCATATTCATACCCCCAATGGTGTATCTAGGTTCATTACCCAATAGTAATATTTTATCTCAAGTCCAAGACTTTCCTTGATAGATATAGGGATAAAAGGGTTTGAAGTACCTATATAAAATAAAGCAGATACTATGGTAGATGCCATAAGAATGGTACCTCGTACTATTGATGGTCTCTAAGCCTAATCCTTTAAACCCAGTACTATTTCCATATCTTAGGTTTCATTCAGTAATAAGATCTTAATTTACTATTTCAGAAAAATAGGTAGGTGAAATAAATTCACATTCATACGGATGGCGTACTAGAGCCCATCCTTAAAACATCTAGCACATGAAATCTCATCACCCTCCAAAAGTGGCTCAAATCACTGTAACTCCATGAAAAATGCTGAATATTCTATAACTGACATAGAACCCTACTTGAGATACAAAAATTTATGGATCTGTCATCCCTCATCACTTGATGAAATAACTGATCATATAAGCCAGCCTGTAAATCAACCCATAACATTCCTTGATGACGACAAACTTGGGTAACTACATCCCACCAACGCTTGGAAGAATCCCGAAGCATGTTTGTAGAAATATCGACGATCCACTCTAGAGGCATTTCCAGATGCTCAAAGATATACAGGGTGTCCTATAGCCAAGACTCAGCATCCTATAGACTGCCATCCCTTGAGAAAGTAGGAGGATACTATTGCTGTAACTCATGATTTAGATCAACCATTGTAGGTGAAATATGTGGAGCATCATGCATGGACTTCATAATACATTAGAAACAATCACAAACTTGGGTGTTAGTTCCCAAAATTAGGTACATCAGGTGGTGCATAAAGTGGCACTCTTGGAATTAAGAGTGGCGGATTAGGGTTGACCATGTCTGGAGCATTTTCATTACCACCTTCCCAGTGTATGATAGAATGATGTCGTGGCAACATTGGTATAAAAATTCCAATCACATGCCTCAGAATAAGATTTAATAAGAAATATTACATCACTTGAGAAATATAAACATAATAAAACTCACTACCCAAGGTATAATAACCAACTACCCTCTTAGACAGACATGCAACATTAAATTCTCAAGTATATGCTTCATATTGTTTTACATTTTATTATTACGGTTCAATTCTTTACCTTTCAAAAACATGAAAACTAGAGATAAATTTGTGCAACTTTTTCATATTATAAGTCATGTTTTACTTTATAATGGATAAAATTCCCATTGAGTCAATTCCCATACACCTCATCAATGAAAACGACACCCATTTATTTATAGCATAATGGCTATACTTAGAAAATTACTCATACTAATTCATAAGGGCCCATACACCTCATGAATTGTGACAAGAAATAATTCAATAACAGACAAGAATAATACAAGTATAAACTAATTATCATTGCATCACTCAACAATCACAAGTATATCAAGCAATGAAAACGCAATGAAATAAACCTATATGGCATGGAAAGATGCATTACATGTGAATTATAGGTGCCTATAATGATGCATGTAACAATGCTCCTTGCCCTCATACCATCAGGAAGAGGATAAATTGAATCAGAATCAGGATATTAATCAAAAACACCACACAACATGTGTGTCACCCAATGGTGAAATAATGGTAACTGTAATAGGAAAAAGTGAATAACAATTATATTTTTGGTAACTCAGCTTTTACCATGAACATGGGTTAACAACGCCCAAGCACAGCATATGCCCAAGTTTCAAACATTCTTAATCACTTAAATATTTTATTAAAATAAAAAATCAAGAAAATAACCTCCTTTGATACCACTTTGTGATTTCCCAGACCCAGATGCCACTTAATAGGTGCCTCGAGCCTAATTGGCCACATGGCCTTAAACAAATCTCCCCAAATTCCAGAGGTTTCCGACTAGCAGTGATGGCTTAGGGTGTGTCTAGGGGGATACTATGCTCTTATAAGAAATGTTTATAATAGCGGTTAAATATAAAATCTTGTAAGTAGTGGAAAAAATTAAGTAAACATAAGGAACATCATAAAATAGATACAATAGTAACAATAACTGAAATAACTAGAATAACACAAACCAACAGATGAATATATCATATATCTTGAAAACTAGAAAACATGGATACAAGACAATAGGAATAACATGTTTCAAAAAAGTATAAAGTAAATAAAAAAACTATCCCAAGCATCCTAAGCTCTATCTTGGTCATCTACTATCAATATTCGTCCTAAACATAAATAAATCAAGTGTTTGAAGTTTTATGCTTCCCTTTATCAACATCTGGATTCATGTAATCTTCCCCAAGTACCAAACGACACTCATAGAGGGTGTGAGATAAATCTCAGTGGGCCACCACTAATGGTGTCAATAGCATTTGGCCCATGTAATAGAAATGTAACTGTCTGAAAGCATGCATATATAAAGTAAATTAGTAAAATGGAACTAAATACCCAATCACCTACTTCAACACTTAGCTAGATTCCAAACATAACCAGTTTGTTAATTGATTATTAGTAGTTTATAAATAAGCCACATGTTAATAATAGTGAAGGTTCCAAGTTGTAGCAAGGCAATCCGTAATGATTTTAAATAATGAAGTTACAGGGTAATAACCAAGGAAACATAGACCTTAAGGGTCACCTACTTAGTCATGATTGTAGCCTGACATGGGATAATAGTGTAATCCAAGGAGCATAGTCCAAGGCATTCCACAATGAGATGACTACTGAGGCCAAGGAGTTCATCTAGGGTAAAATGGGGCTAAGAAAAGATTGTTCCCTATGGGATTTAAGCATGGAACCTACTTCTCAGTGATGGATTCATGGACTATATCCAAGGAATCCTGTAATACTATTTTTGGGATCCTATGATGTCATACCAAGCATCCAAGAGTAGATAAGGATCGGGATTTAGGTGGGTCTCAACCTAAACAAGTCATATCCTTGAATTAGAATGGGGTTCCCGAGTGCTCAAGGCATTCCCCAAAAATAATCCAAGGCGAGATAGAGTCAGGCCATTCCTATTTAATTATGAAGTCATATAATATTTCATTTGGTTTAATCATTGCCTTTAATTAGTTTTACAAGGTCATGTAGCATGAAAACTTTCAATCAAGTCATATTTAATCAAAAAATCAATTTGGTTCAAGCCTTTCCTTTTATTAGTTTAACAATTCCAAGTAGCATAGAACCTTTATTAATCCCATTAAATGCATATTAAATAATATAGGTTCATTCCACTACCATTAATTAATGTTTTAAGGGGTTATACGTGCATGTAACCTATTAATCATTCACATTTAATCCATTCAAGTCATATGCTTAGTATACTTTCTAATTTCTCATTCACAATTAATTATCAATTTGATGCACATAACTTTAGAGGTTCAAGTGGTGAGTATACATGTTACGTGCCATTATGAAATTCAAAATATAAACCAAACCATTTAAAATAGAAAATATAAACCATAGAAGGGTCAAGCCAATTCACACCTGAACGGTGCCTCAAATGTGTCAAATATTAAAACCCAATTATGGAATAACATCCTACATGGGATGGATGGAGTTGTGGTTGTAACCACAAAAAATTAATCACATATATGTAAAGATCATAACAATATGGTTTTAATTATTATAATCATGGCATATAAATTCATTAAAATACACCTGATGAAAGAGATGGGCCCCACATAACAATTCCAAAATCAAAAAACATGAGGGATGAGTTATATACCACACACGTTAGGGTTGTATGATCCTTCTCCTCAGATATCATCATCTAATTCATCTTATAATGGATTAGATCTTTGAAAAATGGAAAAACACTCACACCTCGATAACTAGGTTTAGAGTAAGAGAAGAGAAGAACAACTAAAAAGGAATTGAGTACTTACTATTGTGCATCCAACATGATAAAAAAAATATCGATTGGATCCTGTAATAAATAGATCTTACAATCCTTATATTATGCCTTCAAAGATATCCAGAAGGAAATAAAAATATTTCAATCCCACATAAACTCAAATTAGGAGGAAGGAGGAGGATTAATTAGATCATTAAGGGAAAATAGTAAAATTACCCTTAAATAAGCTTGTGCATGGTTTGGACGCATGGTTTTCCAAAACATGCACCAACCATGCATGGGTACCAATGAAAGAAATGGAACCCTCATGGTTAGGACCCATAGTTAGGGAAATCATGTGGTAAGTCTCTTTCCAAAAATTCCCTAGTTTCATGGTTTTTCATAATCATGCGGCCTTCCCACATGGTTTGTTCTAAACTGTGTGTCAAGCATGTTCTCCCAAAATGATGTGTTCTAGGCTCCTAAAAAGCCCAATACACCATTGGGACATTCAATTACAAATTATTTGTCCATATTAGGCCCAAAATAAAGGATTATACATAAATTTAAAGGATCCATACCTGAGTGAAAAACCTGGATCTTACGGGATATATATAGACCCTTTAAATATCATAGTGGTCAAATAATTTCCAATAATACTAAATATAACTAAGATACATAATTTTATTGGTTTTTTAGGTTACTATAATTGATTTTTTCAAAATAATTTAGGATTATCCAACGCATTAACCAAGGTGACAAATAAATGGGTAAAATTTATATAGTCAAAGGAATTTGAATAACTTTTTTTGGGAACTAAACAATATATTGCTCAATACACTAATATTAACCTTACCATTGGGGAATGGAGATTTCTGATATATAGTGATTCATTAAATAAATTACTAGGTTGTTTCCTAAGTAAAATTTAAATACTACTTTCTTATTCAAAAAGGAAATTAAATACCCCTTAAAAACTACCTAACTCAGGATATTGAGATGTCGGTTACAATAATTTCCTTAATGAAAAAGAGACACTGCCTCTATAGTGAAAGATTTGATATATATATATATATATATATATATATATCTTAATGTGTATATTAACATAAAAAGAGATCAACATGAGATAAATGATATGGATAGAACTACCCAAAGACTATAATTGTCAAATACAATATGGCCCTATGGAAGAAAACAAGGAGGCAAATGAATTGAGAAATAAGAATCACAGTGTTCTATACATGATGAGGAAATAAAAAGATCTAATATTCCTATATTTATTAAATATGGATATGGATGTTTTTTAGGAAGAGAAAACATCATTCCAATTTTAAGTGATTTCCAAACCATCCTTACTGGAGAAGATAAATAGGTCCCATTAAGATAATAAGGAACTAGAAAATATGATAAATTCCATGAATGATGTGAGACATAAGGACTTAATATTTAAAGATAATGTTTTAATGTTTTGAATAAGATTATTTATTTCATAATTTCTAGATCAAATAATGAAATTCCTTGATGATTCCCATAGGTCAAATTTCTCTATACACCTTGTTATCACTAATATGTATAGTAATTTAAGAAAACATTATTACTAACACATCATAATGTGGGAAATAATTGGCTATGTGTCAATATTTTTAGATTACCAATAAGTAAATTCATTGAGACAACATCCTAAGGGTTTCATGAAACCTATCCCTATCACAATGTTAAATTTGTAAAATTTAATAGTGGACACTATTATTGGGATGCCTAATATATCTAAGAAGAATGATTCAACATGGTATATTTTGGATCACCTTATAAATTTAGCACATTTCCTAGAAATAAGGGAGGTTCTACCCCTGATCATCATTAATAGATTTATATTAATGAATTTATGAGTAATAACGATGTAATTAAATCAATTACTTCTAGCCATGGCTCTTGTTTGACATCAAAATCCAAATGAGTCTTCAGAAGGCTTTGAATATTGAGATACATTAGAGAACCGCCTATCATACTCTAAATGATGGGAAGTCTAAAAGGACTATCCTAACATTAGAGGACATGAAAAGTTAAATCTCACTTGAATACATAGGAATATAGGATCAATATATACCATTAGTTTAATTGCTATATAATAGTATATTTAATTTAATAATTCAAATGTCACTGTATGAAGAACTATTTAAAAAAATATATTAAACTCTAACCTATAGGGACAATCCTTGAAAAATTAAACCATTTATTTAAAAACCCATTAATGTGATGATTTAGGATGATCGAGTCATCTAGAATCATATAAATATGGATCAACATATATAAAAAATATATTCTAATAATTTGATGAATGACAAAGAATTTCAAGTAATGGATCAAATCTCCTTGAAGTTATATCTAAGGAAGATAGTTATAAGGATTGTTATAAAAGGGAAATATATGTATAAGGAATATTTATTTTTTAAGATTTTGGATAGAATTAGAGTTTTTTGTTGACAATTATCTATTCCAACCTAAATATATAAGGTATATGATATTTTTTATGCCTCACTATTTAGAATGTAATTTCAAGACCCAATACAAGTACCCATTGCCAAAGAAATAAATTAAGATACCGACTTGTACTATAATGAAGAGAATTTCCAAATTCAAGGAACTTTAGTGAGTGTGTTGTGGAATTGAAAAACATTATTTAAGTTAGAGAAATCAATTATGAAAAATTACCCACAATTGTTTATAGACTAGTGTATGCCAGAAATGTTGGGGATGAAATTGTTTAAGGGGAAATGTATGACCCAATACATGACTATAATAAAAAAAATATTTTATCAAAATCACAAGACATTTTACTGTATGATAATATAATAATCTATAATATAAAATTATATTCATAAAATAGATTCAAATAATACTATAGAACATCTAATAGTATAAGGAAACACTATAATATTGACCTCTAGAGAGTCACAATCTAAAATGTATAACAAATATATTTGATACATTTCTATTATGAAGAAATCAATAATAAATGGAATATAAATTTTGTAGGAAACAATTAAAGTATATGAATGATTTTATATGTTTTAATTAATTCATTATAAAAGGAGTTATATTTCTATTAAAATGGTGTAGTGACTATTGGTGTGTGCCCATTGGGAATCAGACCATTTTATTAGTAATTTAACTAATATATAAACTAGTGTCTGATAAAAAATATAAAATCATTGGGTAATAATATAATTAATAAATATTGATAATGTATATTTTTCAAAGAATTTTATTAAAATTACCCATATATGCCTTAGAATAAAAATAAAATTTATTAAAAAATAGTCCTTAATTACTTAACACCAAACCGGAATTAAATACAAAAATATTTATTTTTATTAATTAAATTTTCTACTTTATTTTTAGATAAAAATGATTTAATAAATAAGATAAATTTATAACTCACCAAAAAACCTTTATTAATTTAAATAATGTATTAAAAATAATAAAATTAATTTTTCAAATTTATTAAGATGATTCCAAAGCCTAAAATATATTTTAATATTTTAAAAGCATTTTTAATGAATAAAAAATATTTTCCATGTACACATTAATGTAATTTGAGGGAGTTTTGTCCTAAATATTTTTAATGTAAGAAAATAGGACCTAAATTTTCAATACCATGGATTAAAAACATGGGTAGGCTAATGATTCTAAATTTTTCCACAACCTAAAGATCAAGTCGTATGTTTATAAATTAATAAACTTCCTCCTAGTTTGTTATAAATACCCACCCATCCTCCCATTTATCCCAGTGAACAAGGTTTTAAATTAATATCCCTCTGAATAATATTTGGGAAGATACTTAAGTAGATAAGGTTTTCAAACTCTATCTTCATTTTTCCCTCATAGTCGGTCCAAAGAGTTTTTCTCAAAATAATTAGTTAGGTAACTGTTCTAAAACCCTTATCCATAATTATTTTTCAAGATCCCAAAATTCATAAGGATATTAGAAGATCATTGTCAATATTTAGGAATATATATGTATATATCAAGTTAAGGGTTTCAATACATTTATCTACATTTATATTTTGAAAGTTTGTTGAATTTTTTTACATTTCCAAATATAATGTTGTTATGTTCTACTTTTAAAAATCCATGAATTTATTGTGAATAAGAAACTATCATTATCTATTATTTTATCACTCTAATAATACATTATAAATACTTAAAAATTATTTTTCTCATTTGAGATATTTCTATCATTGATTTGGTTTTAAAATTTCCCTTTATTGATTCCTATTAAAACCCCAATATGATGAAAGTATCCACCCTACATCACCATTATCAAGTACATGTTCCATTAAATTATAAATATACTATAATTCCAACTATATTAATATATATTCACCTATATATCTATTCAATGAAATTTATTAGTGAAACATTGAAAATCTATATACCAATTAATTTTATAAAGAAAAGTATTGATTACAATGACATGTGTATGTAAGTTGTTTCTTTTGGAACTCTATGATTTTAATTATGATCCAAACTATTTCATATAATGGATGATTTGAACTTATTATTTGATGGGTGGGGACTACAATTATATATCCCCTTATTTTTTTTGTAGGTATTATGAAACACACTAGTTTTGGGTATGTCATCCCTATTATGTACGATGTCTTATCATAAGGAATTAAAAATATGGATATGATTTCATAGATGGGTTCTTTATGGTATTATTAAGATGTTGGTAAGTATGACTTTTAAAACATGTTGAGGGGGAAAACCTTACAAGACCACATGGGCCTACCAGGATATGCCCATGACCATGAAATGTGGTCTAGCTTCATGTGGGTTTCCCAATTAACATGTATGAAAACCAATCCTTGGTACCAATCCTGTCTCTTGTGATGTGTCTAAAAGAGTTAGGCACTTAGCTCGAAGTCATTGATGCTCATCAGTGAGTTCCTATGAGCATAATTGTGCACCCATGACCCTATGCATCATAGCCAGTGATTGAGAATCCGTATTCATCCCAACTCCAACGATAATGTAGTGTGAAAAGAACACCATATTAAAAGTTAATATCACTCAATATTTCATCACTGAACAATCTATAATTGTATGTGTAGTAGGATATTTACAAAGGGATATTAGAAGCCTCATGATGAATGAAAACGTGACATCATAGATGATCGATACGTAGATCTGGAGGGATAGATCTAGACAGATACACAAACAGAATGCTTGTGGAAAGATATCAGTATAACACAACATCACATGGGAATTGAAAAAACCAAAATACAACCACTAAATAGACTTGGGAAAATGTACACCTGGAGCCAAATCAAACTGGTATTTTTTATCACCTTCCTTGATCTTGGACTTCATTTATAAGGTGTTGTGGGTTATTGGATACAAGAGGAAAATGAATTCAATGAAGAAACGCACTAACCCCAGGTATGAAAATGGGACACAAAGATACCATCATTGGAGGGTTGTTGTTAAGAGCACCATTGGATAAAGACAAAAGGATGACAATGTTGAATTGAATTTCAAAATTGTTGTCACCAAAATAAGGATTAATACTAATGGAGATAATTACTAAAATATTCATTACTACCTAGACTTAATAACTACAAGATATAAAAATAAGAATATCTGGATCCATAATGCATGACTTGGGAGGACGCAACCTTGAACAAAAATTCTTGTGATGAACACATGATAAAGGTTCCTACTAGAATATGTTTCACGGGAAAAGACTATATTGAAGGTGCCTCTTGGATATTTGGCTAGAAAGATGCATCACAATTTGGAAGGAACCAAAATGACCTCCCCAGCACTGGTGGCCACATATATACTAAGGTAAGGTGTCTCCTTAACATGACTAGTGAGCACTGATGATGACATGAAATGATGTTTGGACGAAGGCAACCACCGAAGATGAATGGATATCGATATATAAGGACATGATTGTTATAATAACATTATTTTATAGAATTTTTATATTGTATTTTTCATTTATAAATATAATTTAAGGATCTTTTATGTATCAAGTATCCTAAGACAACTAAACTATTATATTATATGAAGTGTGATCTCCATTATTATATATAAATGTAATAAAATAACTACCAAGTCTGGGTTAATATATTCAGAGTTATTACTTCCCAGAATAAGGTTCATGCAGAAAGAAGTTATGGGACTGTCCCACTACCCCAACCCAGAATCTTCGTGGTCTATCACAGGGCCTATAGTAAGAACATTCTATAATTACTAGACACATTTATCATTATATGAAATTAAAACAAACTCAAAACTTTTTTCACTAACTTTGGCATATCTAGAAACATCATTTTAGAACATAAAACATATTCAAAAGTACCAATCACATATCTGAAATAAAATTTTAATTCCATCCTTCTCTAGATCCATAAATAATGATAACTTTCTCAATTCTAATTACATGTAACAATTCAAGTCAATACAATTATCATCATAAAAGTAATTCCCTTTATTTTTTTAAGTTCTATATTCATTTAAATTATTTTTTTTAATTTATATATTTCATATACCTTAAATGATACATATGAATCATGTAATAAATTTATTTTATTAATAAGTTAATTTCAACCTTTAAAAAATAAGTTAATTTTTATCCATGTTCTACCAGAATGTTATCCAAAGCACACTCTTTTTATCACTAGGTGTCTTTGCATTTTCCTTTTTTGTGTTGATTCTTTTGGATGTTTCCAAAAAAAGTATCCCATTAATGTCTCAATTTTATCAATATTGATTATCATGAATATTAACATTAAAAATACTTTTTTCTCTTGGATGATGTTGATTTCATACTTTATAAAATTTCAAAAAAATATCTCTTGGTCTATTTAACTTGTTTTTAACACATTTTCCATTTTTTAGATTCCTTAAAAAGATTTTATTACATGTACGTTGAATTTATTGTATTATTTTATTTTATTTTATTTTATTATTTATTTATATTCCATTAATCTATTTTCTAAATTTTTATATTTAATTTAAATATAATAGGAAATTTCTAAAAATTACATCTTGATATTATCAAAATTTTCTCTCTTCCCCAATAAGATTATTTTTCTTTCCCTATATTATTTTAGGTTATATATATCTAATAATTCATTCCTCGCTAAAATTTGAATCTATATTTTATGTGTTTACCTATATTTTATCATCCTCTCCCTTTTATTGATGCTTGCGTTATACCTCATAAAACTTGTAAGCTATTTTTTCCATCGGAAAATCATAATATGCCTTATAATCGGTGAATGGTAACTTTCATTGTTTTATTTACTTGTAAAATAAATATTTATCAAAATTTTATGATATAACAAGTGATCATAAAATTACATATTCTATAATATATTCAAAAATTCAAATATCCCATGAGATTCTATGTATGGGTAATGGGTATAGAGCCTAGTCTATAATGTTATGATTTCTTGGATGATAGTCATAAATTATGCTTATGATATCCAATTATTATGTATAATCCACATTACTGTAAATAGTTACATGTTTATTCTTTATTAACTCATATTTCTCAAATGTTAATTAATTTATGTTGTGTTATATAATCTCTCATACACCCCATTTGTATATATTTTTATTATTAAAACTCTTACTAGGATTTTATCTCACCTTTTCCCTTCATTATCTATGCCTCTAATGATTCTCATATAGTTAAATTTTTATGATTGTTTTATAGGAAGGTTTTTATGAAATTGTTTTTTTAATAAATGTATATCTATTGTGTGTAAATTTTATAGATTTAATGCGTATTATTTTTATAACATGGTTATATATTTTAACCTCTAAAATTAAAAAAAACTATATATTTGGTATGCAATTATGGTAATAATTGTATAAAAATAGGTAATTATGGAATGATTATGTGTTTTTTATCATAATTAAAAACTCTAACATGACATAAAACACATCCAAATATATGGAGAAGGTTATTTTAATCCTCAGGATTTTCTCATCACACAAGTACTCGTGATTGGGTATATAAAATAATAAATAAATTTCATTCTAATTATCATTCATTAATAGTAAAATAATACATGCATATAGTAAAACAAATGAATTTGAGTTTCAATTGAAAAATATTACAACCCTAGATTAATAAAACCTATCATAGACACCTAAGATAAACCAATAACTCTCGTTTATCTATCTTTATTCAATATAAAAAAATTATATTCCCAAATATGATTTTAATAACCAGTAGGACGGGTTAATTTTCCTTTAAAATTTATTGGATTAATGAAAAATGATGCAATAGATAGTGAAATAAATCAAAGTGAAATAATAGTTGTTGCACAAATACTATGAAAATTAATTAAAAATGAATAATAATGATTACACATTAATGATAAATAATTAAAGGATTCATTATTTGTAGTTTTTAAAATCAATGTGATCTAACATCACTCATCATAGCCTCTAACTCATCAGGGGATATGGATTACCCTAAGACACTTATTTTAGAGAGTTAAACTTTATTAAAAATATTTTCTACCTTTTACAAAAATATAGGAATATACTATTTCTTTTTAAAATGGTGAGAATAACAATATATGACTATAAATGGAAAGGTATAATAGGTAATTATAATTAAATGTATAGTGGGTGATTTCAAGTTAATTTTGATAATGTTCTATATTCAGGATCCAATTTTTCAACTAATAAATGTTTCAAAAAAAACCATTCGATGAATGATTATTTTTCATATGTATTTAGAAAAAGAGCTTTCATATTTCACTATAGATTTTTGTTCTCTCTTTCTTATCTATGTTTTGTTCCTCATTATTTTTTATCACTGAAATCCCCATATTTATATGGATAGATAAACCAATTTTTAACTTCATCAAATGACCTTATAGATTTTTATATGACACATGAGCATTGTAAATGGTCCTTGAAAGTGATCTTTTGGAATAATGGTTTCCATAATTCTACATTCAAAACTTGTATAATTCTATAAATGATATGATATATAACATTAAAATATGAGTTAAATGAAAAAGTAAAGGATAAAAGAAAACCCCAAGGCCTCAATAATTATTTATTTTCATATTATCTCTCATAACTTGAAGCTCCCTAGACCTGCACTCCCTGGTCTGGTACTAAAAAGACTTTCTTAAAACATTGTCTTCAGTGCTAGGTTATATTTACAAAACAAAAAGCACACACATATATATATATATATATATAAATAATTTAAACATTAAATATCACAATAATTAGACAATCAAAAGAATATAAAGTTTCATGTCTTTGAGAACTAGGATCATAAGAAACATATTTTACATCACTTGTGAACATTTGTACGTAATTGAGATACACACTCTCTTCTGGAATTATAATATGTTATACTCATATCCATAACCTGGGGTATAAAAACATAAGAAATATATGATCTCAGATTCTTAAAAAGGGAAATATTATCAACATTTAATCAATGTATATATCATAAGAATATGAGAAAATGTTATTAGGGTAAAAATATATTATTAACAATAACATGTAATAATAAGATTTCTCCATAATTCTTAAAATAAGGACATGTAATACCAAATTAAAAAAATATCATGGAATATATTTCTAGTCATTTTTTAAATTATATCCTCTTGTAATTAAATTAGAGGAGGATTATGCATGACATATATAAATATTTTTAGAAACTATGAAGTAATACTCGTTATAGGCCAAGATGTCAAAGTGTCACTTCTAGAGTGACCAAGTAAAATTATTTGGGATTTTTTATATCTAAATATAGAGTGTCCTAGGACCCCATGAAGGAGAGTATAGTAGTTTCATAGGAGTGGCCCAAGAAATTTTTTTAGATTCAAAGATTTTGGGTTTTTTTGAATACTAGAGTTGGTTTATTTGGTACTTTTTATTCATGGAATCGCTAATGGAAAATATAACCAAAAAATGGGTGATGTTCATGTTCTATAATTCTTGTGTGAAAAAATTTCAGGATTTCAAAGGATGGTTTAACTCAAAATTGGTTCTGATCATATATAAACTTGGTATGAATTATACCTTGTATTATGATGCATTTTTAGTTGTGCGAGGAATGGTCATGTTGTAGGATTCTTTCATGGTTTCATATAGATCAAGCAAATTGAGGTTCCAAGAGAGAAAATATCTAACACATGAGTTAGAATTATAATTTTTTTCCACACTTTAAAATTTATTAGGAATTATTAGTTGGGTGAGTGGTTTTTTGTATATATAGACCACAAAATCTTAAAATACATTTCCTCACATCATGATTTGAATCTTAAATAGTGGAGATGGATTAATTACCTATAGTATTTTGATTTTGGTCTAGTATATACCCTAGGGAAAATAAACATCATTGTCAAGGCTTTGATAAAAAAACTCAAAATCAGGTTTGGGATGTGTCTTCTAGTGAGTTGAATAAGATGGATCTTTTTATAGAGATGCATTTTGATAGGCATAAGTATCAGGTTAGAGTAGATCTTACATATTTATCCATCACTTAATTTATTCTCAACAGAATAAAGAGGAGGAAAAAATTGTATCGAGAGTTCCCAGCCCAAAGGGATATCATATATGGTGGGTCTCCACTTCCATACTTAATCATCGATCAGGATAAGATTCTTCAGGTCCATACATGTGTCTTAGTTCCCATGGTCATGCATGATGAATTAATAAGGGGGTATCATGATTTGAATTTGTTGGTATAACCATGTTTTAATATGATGTATCATGAAATTTATAGGTATTACTAGAGGTTATTGATGAAGAAGGAGGTAGTGGGTTTTATGACATGATGTTCAATCTATTAGCAGGTAATGGTTAACCTCGAGTGACCTGCTGATTGTCTAAAACATTTTCCTATACCTGAGTTGAAATTAAATGATTCCAATATAGACTTTGTGACTATTTTAATAAAGAAACCTAATAAGAATTACATTGTATAGGTTATGATTTATTGGTTGACTAAGGTTTCTAATTTATTACTGATTCAAGAGACTTTCATTAAGTATGATTTAGGAGAGGTTTAGGTTTTTGTGGTAGTGAATCTTTACGAAGTACCTCATAGTATAGTTTCATATTAGGATGCACACTTTACCTAATGATTTTGGAAGGGATTAAAAAAAGAACTCGGTATGTAGGTACACTTGAGTACTATTTATCATCTACATACTAATGAGAAATATCAGAATACCATTCAGATTTGGGAGTACATGAAAAGGGAATGAATCTTGGATTTTTTTGGGACCTGGGAGAACCACTTGGCCTTATAAGAGTTATCTTACAATAGTATCTTACATTCTTCAATTTATATGGATCTTATTGAGGCCTTTTATAGTAGATCATATCATTCACCATTGTGTTGGTTAAAAGATGGTGAATCAGCACTCATCGATCCAAGTATCATGATATAGACATTAGAGAACGTTTAGTATAATAAAAGTGGTTAGAAACCTCCTAAAGAAAATAGAGGTTGTATGTTAACCATCTATGGAGACCTCTAGTGTTTGAGGTTGGGGACTAAGTATTTTTTTGGGTGTCACCAAGTTTTAGACATCACCTTATTTGGAAGTAGGGGAAGATGGAACCTAGGTATATTCGGATATTTGATATTGTAGATTAGATCGGTGAGGTGGATTCAATGCTGTCCCTTAAATAGTATTTCAATTCCAGAATGAATTTTTCCTGTGTTTCAAATTCAATGATATCACCCTGATCTATCATATGTGATTAAAAATGATAATATCAAGTTGGAGAATGATTAATATTTATTTTATCATTTGGTTCATATAGTGGATCCAAGTGAAAAGATCATATGTAGAAATAATATTCCTCTAGAATGAGTGTTATGGTAGAATAGTAGCATCCAGGAGATTATGTGGGAGTGGGAGAATGATATACAGGATCATTATCCTTGGTTATTCACTATTGATTCATAGTGATGCTCATAAGGACAGCACATGGATAATCTATTATATGGTGGCGAGGTTATAACATGTCAACTCATTATTGAGGTGTTTCATTATTATTATTTATAAAACCTTTTTATTTAACCCTAAATTCTATATGTTTTTGGAAATAAGAGAGGCCTTGGGGGTATTGGGGGGTCTAAGACCTGTATTTTCATAAGAGGGGAGTGGTTTGGTTTGTTAGGCTCACCAGAAGATTCCAATCACAACACTTCATACACCACATTACACCCTTTTATGAGAGAACATGTAATATTTTAGATAGGGTTATTAATGCATAATTTTCTTCTCTAAAACCCCCTTTTTGATCCTCCTTTGCAATATTTTTTTCATCCAAATGATTCCATGGTAAGTTCTAGATGTCCAATATTCATTTGAATGGATACCTTAGACAATATCCCTTGTCTTGGCCTATTCCGGCAAATTTTTTTTTCTTAATTTAGACTAGAGGATCCCCCATTCCTTTATCTTATGCAGACATTTCGGTTGTTATAAATTCAAATTCTTTAATGTTAGTGGTATCAAACTATCCCATGATGTATTTTTTATCTTTTCTTATATATATAGTGTGTATTCATTCCAAAAGTGTTGTGTGATTGATATTCTTTAAATAATTATTTAATTATGTTTCCAAATTAAATGTATTGGACCCTTCTATGGGATCTGAGTGGTTCATTAGCATGTAAGGACTGGGAATTGTATCACAGTCAAAGGTGAACTAACCTTTGAAAATTAAAATGGAATTGAAGTAAAAAACTCTCTGAGTGACATATCCTTGACTAATGATTAATGGAATTCTAGGGATTATTAGGATATATCTTGATTCAAGAGAATTTAATTATAATGATTTATTAATGGACTCTGGTTAGATGTATAAATTGAAGAAATCTTGTTTATTGTAATTTTTCCATAATTATCTAATGAAATGATGAACTAATGATTATGAAATTGATTATATGGTAATAATTGATTATAACCATTGGGGACATCGACGTGATTCCAAGAATCTCATATACAAATTATTTTGATTATTACTATTGGGGGAAATTAACATGATTCTCAGGATCCAGTATGCATGTATTACAGATTATTACTATTGGGGGACCTTGATGTGATTCCATGATTTTTGTATGGATGTTATTAAGATTAAAACTGTTGGGGGCCATGATGTGATTCAAAGGATCTGGTATGCATGTATTATTGATTGTTACTATTGGGGGACCTTGACTTGATTCGAAGGATCTAGTATTCCCATAATTATGATTATTATTATCCAGGGACATTGATGTGATTATAAGGATCTCGTGAAATCATATATTTATAAACATGGAAATATTACTATATAAAGAGACATTTGTCACTGTTTGAATCATGTATGATTGACCTTGGGTGCTACCTTGGATCAGAGGGTTACCATTATTTATTATTTTGGTATTGTTATGTTACAATTTATTTAACTTACTTTTATATTATTATATATATCACCCAAACTAGATGTTTTTAGACACCGTTGGTGGTGTCCTACTAAGTTTTACTCACACCCTTATCTGGCCACCTTTAGTACCCAAGAAAAATTCATGGTTGTAGGTTGGGATAAGGGAAATGCTAATGTTTTTTAGGGTGATCAGGCATGTTAGGATTGGAGCAAGGATGGTTGAACCAGGAATTTCCTCAAATTTATTTGGGTTTTATCTTTCTGTTTGTTATTATATTTTGATTTTTCTAGTTTATTATATGATTTGTTTTTAATCTCATCACAGTTTTACATTTTGGATTATTTGGAACTTTATTCGGTAAGTGCTGCAGTTGGTATGTGATGGATGACATTGTTTTGATGTCCACTATTTTTTATACTCTAACTAGGGGTATAGCCTCCCTATATAGAAACTTGAATTGGTTACTTAAGAGTGAACCTAGTCAAGGATGTAACATTGTGGAAAAAACATAATCATTGGAAAATAAATCATTATGAATGTAACTTATATTCAATTATGTTCATTCAGATACCATTGATAATATATTAACCAAAATTACACCCATCCAAGATTTGGTGATCATAAATTATTTTTAATTACACTCAAGATTATAATTTGTGAGAATATCTTACCATAACCACACTCACACTAAATTTTTGTGAGTATGGATTATCACAATTACACTCATGAAAAATAATTATCAAATAAAATAAAAAACTTTAACTAATTCATTAAAGGGTGATATAATACCTCAATCATAAGTCATATATACATATATGTTCCACTTGAAATCAATAATTTATTATATCATAAATATCCCTTGTAAAGAAAAATGGTTTTAAAAACATTTCATGATGGTATCATAAAAGTTTAACTGAATAATGTAAATGGATAATACCCAAAATTCAATCACCCCAAAATATTATATGACAAAAATAATTAAATGGTGGTTCATGAGAAATAACTTCCATGGAAATAAGGACTTTATATATAAGTATTAAAATTGTAGTGAAACCATAAAATAGTTTTATAAAATATTTATAACATTATCATAAAAGAATATTTTGAAAATCATATTCAAAAGTTATTTTCAAAAAGGTGAATTGAATGTGTTGGAAAATAATTAATTTTAAAATGAAAATTAAATAATTTTTCCTCGAGAAGACATAACAGTTATTACAAATTAATGTGAAATAGAAGATAAAAACTTTTATTTTGATGGAATGGAAATTATTTTTAATATGTTGAAATACCTTTTTTGAAAACTCACATTGAAAAAAGTGGTAGTAAAACATCCCTATGAAAAGTGTAATTGGAAATTAGGAAGGTCAAATGAGTAAAAAAATATTTGAATTAAAAAAATGAATTAATTTCATTTTGAGAATAATGAACACATAAATAAATGAAAAACTATAATAAATATAAATGAGATTTTTTATTGAAACTCTTTCAGTTTTATGGGGAATAAATTCATAGAGAAAGAATATTAGAGTTGAAAACATAATTTGACACATAAAAAATGAGGAAATATTTTAGAAAATAAGAAATAGAATAATTCATCTAACTTAGAATAATTATTTTAAAGGAATAATATTTTTACTTATGTAAGAGAAAATTTAGTTAACCAAACCCATTATGGATATCATAAATCAAGAAGAAAGAGAAATTTAAAAAAGAGTATTATGTAAAATAAAGGTAAATACTAATAAAATATAGAGAAAAAAAATTAAAAAATATAACTAAAGGGTATAATGTACCCAACCTATATGAAATATATTCATGAAAAAGGATCATAACTCAATAAATGAGAATTGAGTTAGTAAAAAACCATACATTGTTGTTATATTTGAAATTGAAAACCCATGAAAGGTTAAACATGATATGCATTTTTTATCAATTAGATTGCATGAAAAATCACGATATAACAAATACATGGACAATATATACACATTAAAAAGGAAACAAGTTGTTAATATGCATCATATCTTAATGAAGCAAAATTGATATGAAAAATCCCCCTATGGTAATAGTATTGTAAGAATCAAAAGAACATAAGATGGGTAGAATGGAATAGAAATTATAATATAATGAAATTAAATATATTAATTAAAATTGAATTTAAAATTCTAGGGAATACACCATATAAAATAATTGTGGGTGTGTGATATCAAACATGTCTCTTTTAATTGAAAATAAAGATAAATAACCCTTACCTCGTATCCTAATTTATTCTATATGTGAACCTACTATCCAGAATAATAAAATTAAATTTATTAAAAAATTTATCGAGAAAATTTTTCAAAAATATTTCATTTTATAAGTTCTATTTATTATCATATGTTTTTTATTTATTAAATATTTCCCCCTTATAGCATTACTAGAGGTAGTTCGGTCAATTTCTTTGATACTTACTCAGTCTATAGAACAAGGTAATATATGTGGAAAACAAGATTCAAAATCTAAATAATTTTGTTATTTTATTTATTTTAATTATCCTTTATAAAAAAAAATTATACAATTCTATATGTTTTCCCAAAATGGAACCAAATTAAGAAATGTGCCTCAATATGTTCATTTAAGAGGTTAGGTTTACTACAGTCGTTTATTATTATGATCAATAATATAATGTTCAATATTATAATTACAAAATATTAATAGTTTAATAAATATCATATTATATATTAAATATATTTTTAATATCATACATGTTAGGTGGTAATGGAAAACAATATTTGACATTATGTAGAGGCAGTTGTTCTCACTACATATGAATTAAACCCTCGTTTTTTAATGAATATGAGGAAGGTGGAAAATGAAATAATTTTTCATTTTATAATATTTATAATGTTTCAAATATTATATATTTTTATTTAATTAATCTCTTGATCCATTCCTTGAGGGAGGTTGTAAAAAATAGGACAAATCTTTCTTGGTGGCGGTAGCCTGCACATACAAAATACATCGTCCTTATTTTTTGAAGGGTTTCGGAGAAAGGTATAAAATGGATATTCTATTGGTATGATAACATTTTATAATAAAAATAATACTTATTTTATCATAATTTCATATGTATATAATATTTTAGGGTTAAAATAAATAATTAATTAAGATATATTTGTTGACAACATTATCTCGCCCTTTGGGTGTTCTCTCATTGGTAAAACTTTAAGGCTCCTTAGCATTGTATTTTTGTAATAAAAATGCTTCTAGAATGTGGGTAGTGAGTTGAATTTATAATTGTTAAGATTTTTGGTTGACATAAATCTTTATAATGGGTAGATATATGTCAGGGAGTGATATCCTTTAATAAGTGAATAAAATTTTATTTTCATAATTACTCATTACTTTACAAAAATATTATGACACCCTTCCAAGGTAAAAGTATTCAAAATGTAAAATGTTGAGTATAGGAATAGTGTGGGAAATATTAAGGTAGATACACCAATTAATAATACATTTGGTTTTATGTTAACATTTTTTAGTCTTTTTTCCATTAGGTTTTTAACTTTTTCCTTTTTGGTTTTTACCTTGTTAACTAGTTTTCACCTAAGTAATTTATATATTATTTAAAACATAGGGTAACACCTATTAACCAATTTATATTTTCTAAAACTAAATAAAAGATTTATGTAATCTATTTTAGTTTCTAAATAATAAAAAATTCACTTATAAATTTAAACATTTAATATATAGAAAAACTATTTTTTAGAAAAATATTTTTTCGCCATTATGTTTTTTTAATCTTACATAAAATTAATTAACAATTAAATGTTTTATAATATATTTTTATATATTTTTAAAATTAAAAAAAAATTATTATATAAATTATACTAATTTAATCTATTAGATAAAAATTACACAACATTTATAAAATAATTAATTGAAAATAACCCTTTCACTATTTTCATGGTCATTGATTTTATCTTATAAATCATTCTTTTATAAAAAAAATTAACAAATTGCATAATGCGAAAATTTGGATATAAAATATTAAAAAAATAGATTTAATTTCAATAAATAATTTAATTCAATTATTAATATAAGAGAGTAAAAACAGTTTTTTGAGGATAATATCACTTAAGATTCCAAAACAATAAACATAAGTTTTATAAATTCATCATAGTATTTTCAAATAATTTAAATATTTTTTATAGAAAAAAAAATAATCAAAAACATTAATTTCATTCTTGTATTGTGATAATCTCATAAAATTAATGTTACTAGAAAAATAGGTTTTTTTAATTCACATAAATTTGAAAACTAATCTGTGTCCATCCCTAATTGATCACAATATTTTTATTTAATATAGTTTCATAATTATTAAATTTTCTTAATAATATTCCTCAAATATTCCACAGATCATTTTAGTTTGAGGTTGTGTGTGAAAAAATCTATCGAATAGATCAGATTTATTTAAAGGAAATATATATAGTAAAATCCTAAGGTGTTACATAACATGACATCATATTTCAAGAATTTGTCCATGTGCCTTTATCTATTGATGAATATGATATAGCCAGTGATTTCATAGCCTCTATTATTGATGAAATCTTAAAGTGTATTCCTAACTTTAAAATCTCAAACATATCCAAGAAATAATGATAAAATTATCCTTACATGAACAATAAATGTTTATTTCTCAGTTTTAAGTTTCTTGTTTTTGTGTTTTTCATTTTTATTATTGTCGTTTGACCTTGACAATGGTATTAAGATTTCCCACTCAATAAAAAAATTGGTTTTTATTTATCAAATAAAAAATGGATTTTTATAAGTATCATTAAGACATATTATTGAAATTTTTCTATTAAAATATATAATTATTGTAGAATTTTTAGAATTTAATCATCATTAAATACATCACAAGTGGAATTATATAATTATCATTTTTCATATATTTGTAGCAATCATTGTTAAATATGTCTCTATTTTCATTTCCATAAACACTCACCACATTTTCTCTTATTTTAAAATATATTTTTCTCTATTTTATTATTCTCTATATTTTAGTTTGTAACAATGATAATTATTTTATTATTAATCTCAAATATCAATAAGGCTATATCAAAATTTTCATTTAATGGATATAGGATCCTTAAATTTTTTTTCTACAAATAAATCATTATGTGCCTTTCATCCTTATCGTAGGTCACACTTCTATCAAATGAATTAGTTTTTTAATATAAAACTTCATAGTTGAATTCACCCTTTATCATATACAGTGGTATATTCCTTTATTATTTGTAATATATTTCACTTTATAGTCATGTTTTGGGATTTTCATTAAATCTATATTATGATATATCTATTTATAAAAGTAAAATTATATCACACAATGTGTTTCCCACAATATTAATACATGGTTCAACAAAATTTCCAAAAATACCAATATTTTTGTGTAGTCAACAATAATAAAAATCATAAATAATGGAATAAAGATTTATAAAAAATTAATTATCAAAACTAATAATACTAATTTCAAGGATCCAAAAAATCCACATATTTTATGATTAGAAAACATACCATGCATTCTCTCCCATTTTTAAATAATCAAAAAGATATGAAAATAAAGATCACTTTTCTTTTAAACATGAATTTACAATAGGGTATTTAAAAACAGTCATGTAAAGAATAATTACTCTACTTGAAAAATGAAAAATAAATTACATTTCAATCATATATATATGATAGAAATTATTATACCTCAACCATTTAAAATTTGTAATTGTAAAAAATCATGCCCAATCATTAAAAAGTTATTCATAAAGTAAGGTAACTATATAAAATCATGATAAAAACCAAAAAAAATTACTCAATGTATATGATATAAATTAAAAAAATGAATTCTTTAAATAATTATTGAGAGCTTTCATGGAAAAAAATAACTCAAATATCCTCATAAATGAGGATTTAAAATATATCCATGCAAAATCTAATTAAATATATTTCTAGATACCACATGTTTTATGTATATTCCCTTTTTACCATGTTTTTTAAATTAAGGGGTCAATAAAACATTCAATTTTTCTATAATAAAGTACCCTAACTGTAATATCCTCTAACCCACACTCCTGAATTTGGTGCAAAAAACATAAAATTTAAATTTTTGGATTTTATTATGATAAATGTGACACAATATTTTTCATACAAAAATTGCAAAATAAAAATGAAATATTGGATCAATTACATACCCTAGGACATTTAAGGTTTAGAGTTGTATAGATACGAACAAACACTAAACAAATTGGACTCCTAAAAAACTAGCTCATAAATGTAAACACCGTCACCCTCTATACCCATATTTTATTAGTTAACATAATCTCATCAACACCATTTATATGAAACCCTTCTATACACAATTCATTTAACATATTTTCTCATAACCTAGGTAAAAGGAAATATAAGAAGGGTGATATCAAATTCTTAGTAAGGGTAAACATAAGCATTAACAATTGAAAGTAATCAGTTAGAATAATATCATAAAAATGGTATTATTACATAATAAAAATTCATAACATAATGTATTTCATACCCATAAATACATGGATCATACATCATGAAACATGGAATAAATATTCACTAAATTAAAGAGTCCTTTGAATCACTAATCATGAGCCACGTAATATCAATCTTGATCAAAGGAATCAGAAAAGAACATATCAATCATAAGTGAAACATGTCAGTATCTTGGATCATTTTCATATCACTCTTTTATATAAAGTAATAATCATTGAAACAAATTGAGTAACTATCGTAGTTAAACTTGTAATAACCATCACATTTATACTTGCAATAACCATTATCGTATGTTCCAATAATATCATAGGAGAAAACTAATAGGTTAACTCCATCATATATTTGGAATAATATTTGTATTATATTCCCATAATCTCTTAGGATAAACCAAATCAGTCAAATTCATCCCATATTTCAAATAACCATCATAGTATATTCCCATAATATCTTATGAGAACCCCAATCAATTAAATATGAATTTTACCTAATGAATTTGATATATATAACAGTCTCACCCAACCTCAATTTATAATATAACCATCCAAAATCATAAATAATTCCCAAGAACCATAACATAAAGTATAAATAAATTTCATTTCATCGTAAAACTCATATAAATATCCATTATTCCTTTCATTACTTGATTCACCCATAGAAAAGAAATGGGTTCCATGATAATCTCTTTGGATTAATAATATTTTATATAGGGAAATTATAAATATAGTATTAAAAAAATAACCCTAATGAAGTACATGTAATAATCAAGGATTGTTGATGTAGATGAATTGAAATAAAATTAAAATATCACTAAAAAATTGAGGAAAAAACCTCTTTCACTTTAAAGTATCTTTTAAAAACTAAAATCATCGCACATATTAAAGAAACAATTTTACATCAAAATAAACATTAAAATTTTTTAAGTAAACATCAAATAATTGATGAAATATGATGAAATATGATGTCAATAAAATTTATTAATGATGTAAATGTTATAATAAACACTCTTTTCAATCATTTTGAAAGGAGAGTAAAAACAGACCTCTATAAGAAAAGTTATGAAATTTATTTTTTAAAACCTTTTAAAAAAAGTAAAAGATAATATGAAATATCATTAAGAAATAATTTATTTTCAGAAAATAACATTTTGAAAAATATTTTAGAAAATATAGAAATTTAATAGAAATATTTCTAATCTAATAGAACATAAAAGATTCGTATCACTTACAAACAACATTCTTTATGTTTATTCAATTAACAAGGGGGGAAATGGAAACCAAAAAAGTAAACCATACTCATAAATAGAAGACAATGAAATATATGTGGTTCATGAAAATAATGTCATATGATTTCCTCCAAAGTAACTTTAAACATAAAAAATATCAAAATGAAAGGATATTGTATCATAAAGCCTTTTCCACTTTGGTAACATTTCAATCGTAATCCATGAGAAAAAATAACATTAAATAAAACGTTAAATTAACATGGATTTATGTATATTCATGATATAACCTGTCAAACTTTTATTATATAATCTCATAAGTTTTTTTTGGGTTCATAACCTCAACATATGTCCCAAATAAATAGAATTTGAGATGAATAACCCTTACAAAGATCATATCATTGAGTTGATAATTAATTAAAGGAGAGATTATGTGTAACATATTTCAATCCAAAAAACAATTTAAATTAAAAAATAAACAATTTATAGATCAATTAACACAAAATTATGGAATAAAAAATTCAATGAAAAGTGTTATAACCCAACAAAAGGAAATTGAATTAAGTAACAATTTACCACTTGGTAGCTTTCAAATCAAATCCCATTTGATAAAATAATTAAAAATAAAACATAAAATACCATGAAGCATTGACAATTTATTATATAACATGTAAAATTGGAATTTTAATTACTATATAAAATAAATTAGGTGCATAAAAATAAAATATACCTTCATGAAGGAAAATTGAGACAGAATCCCATACCTCGAGTATGACTCATCACGTACGTTATTTAACTCCTATATAATAAACATCTATTAATTTTTTGAATTTTTAAGAAACTTTTCCAAGATTAATACCATATAATTAAACCATTTATTAAATTTAATTTAATTTAATATTTAATCACTTAATCAGTTATGCCCATATAGGGTGTTTTGAGGATGTTCAGTTCATAACTTCAATTATTCTTCAGTATATTGATCTAGGAAAAAATTATCATTGTTATATCATATATAGAATAATATTAATTAAATAATTATCATATTTATACAGAAAATAAAATTTTAAAACCAACTATGGATGATTTTTTTAATAAATGAACTATGTTACAATCATGGAGACAGTAGGACGTAGGTACACATGAGTAAAGATTCCATTTTTGGAATGATAATTATATAAAGAAATAAAGTATCATTTTATCTTTATATAATTATCATTATCTCATAAAAATAATTTTATTCCATTAAATATAAATTTATATATTATTCATGTGATGTGGTGATAAAAAACGAATCACATCACTTTGTTGATGTGGTAGTCAACACGTACACTCGAACGACATTATCATTATTCATTGAATAGAAAGGTGAAAAATTAAATGAAATATTATCTTTCAAAAATGATAATTATGTAATTTATATCATATATAAACATTAAATCCGTCATTATAACTATATATGGGTGTTGGTGATGGAAAATTAATTACATCAGTCCACAAAACGGTAGTCCGTCATACACACAAATGACGTTTTTGTTTCCCATTTTATGAAATAAAAGATGGATATAGGTTATGCAAATAACATAATAAAATCATAGTATATGGTGTTTAATTTGTTTATTATTTTATCATGTTTTAATAATATTTAAATTAATTGTAAGAAGAAATAATAATATAATACTCGTTTAAAATTAATACATCTTCTTTGAAAATCCTCCTTTCCTTAACACATTAAGACCATCAAGATTGGCGGATCCAGATGATTCGGAGGATGGAGATGTTGGAGATTTTGACACATTTTGACTGGCACTGTTGTTGGGGGTGTTTTCATATCATTTCATTTTCTTTGTACTTTGTACTGATTTTTCTTTAATAGATTCTCATGGGACCAGGCATTCGGCCTGGGCCTGCATCTTTCTGGTTAAGACCATCAAGATTGGTAATATGCCAAAAATAATGCCTTTATAATGTGGGTATGGGTGTAATTCAAGTATTGGGGAAGGAATTAGTTTAACTAAAAGGTTATTTAGAAGTTATGAAATGAGAAGAATTGGTTCGCTTTTATAAGAGAGGGGAAGGGCACTCTTGTAGTTTCTCAAAATATTAAATTAATATAAATTAATTTTAAATTAAAAATGATAAGAACTAATTTATTTAGAATATAGGATTATTATAGGTTGAAATAATCTTATTAATTAATTTTTGGAAAAGTTTAGGTCACATTTTTACCCATATCATTTGGTTTTAACCAATCATTAACCCTTTTTAAACATACTTTAACAAAAAGGTTTTTTACTCTTTGAGGGTAAATATAGTTATAATAAATTGAAAAACATCCCAAAAATAAAATAAATGATTAATATAATAAATTATATAATAATATATTTTCCAAATATAATATATTTTGAATTTTATATCATTTAATAAAATATTATTCATTATAAAATATTATTAATGTCAATTTTTAAAACTATTCATTACATTGGTTTTTATAGCTTTAATAAAATAAGTAAAATTCTAAAAAATATTTTATTATATTCCTAAAATTTCATTTTAATGTATAAAATTATTTCACCACATTAATTATCAAAATATATATTTTATATAATATTTTTAATATCATTTATTTTATTTTTCTACTAATTGAATAATTATTTCATCTGCGTTGTGTAAGAATTTATGAAAATTATTCATTCACTAAAAATTATAAATAAATTACCATGATTAATATAAATTCTTTATATTTCAAAATACTATTTATAACTGAACATAACATCTACTTATACCCCTATCAAATAAATTATAGTTAATAAAAATAAGAGTGTGACATTTTTTACTTTTTTATAAATAACATATTATAAACATTATAATCAAAAAAAATTGAAAAAAGAACATATAAATGAATTTTTCATTCTTATGGATGAAATTTAAAACTCCAATAAAATTAATTCATGTTTTAGGATCAATTTATCATCCTTAAAACATTATTTTTAACTTTAATTGTATGATTTACCCTTTACCATGGTAATAAAAATTATTAAGGTCGTTATTCATATTGAACAAAAATAAAATGGACCTATTTAAAAAAAAATCACCCCTTGATTACCAATATGTAAACCATTTTTTAAAACATAAAACCCATAATTTTCAAATTTTAATTTAAATTAAACCATCAAAAAGCAATGAAGAACTGTTTTTAGAAAAAAGTTATTTTTAAATATAAAATATTTTTATACTAAATTAAAGAATAAAAATCATTTCAAGACCCATAATTGGAATATATTAAATAAAAAATGAAACAAATTAAATTTTAAAATTATTTAAAAATATAATTTTACTATTGTAAATACTTTAAGAGACAAAACAATTTTTAATAAAAAACGGTATTTCTCATTATTCACTAAAATCAATCTTTTCAAAAAAATACCAAAATTTCACCTAAATATATTTTGGATATGATGATTTCAAGAATTATATCAGTTTTATCATATAAAATTTATAAAATTTATAAAAAAAATTATAATTATTTTCTTACAAAAAATAATAAAAATCATTTTTGATGAAAATGTATTCTTGAAGAAAAAAATGACTTTTCTGAAAATTTATTTCTTTTTTATGAGGAATTAATAAATAAATTTTTATCTATTATAACATTTATATATTTTTTAAAAATTATTTAAACCTATTCATACCCACTAATTTAATGTCTAGTTAATAAAAATTATATTTAAAAAATAAAATTCTGTGGTCCGCTTAAGGTTGATGTTGCATATTTTGAATGCTATAATAAATAATGACATTTTCTTAAAATATCATAATATTAAATCCATACCATTTAAGAAATTTTTTACTCTAAATTTTAGATCGGTCTCCTTAACTATTGTTTGACTTTTTGAAATACATTTTTTGAAAACCCTCATCATAAAAATTGGTTAACAAAACTTTCACTTGAAAAGAGAGAAAGAGAAGTATGAAAGTCATCTGGGAAAAGACATACTAAGTTTCCAAATAGGAGAAAATTTGTGGAAAGTTATAATATGAAAATTGTGGAAAAAAACTGACACCCATGGATTGATAAAGAACATGGTCATGAGAAAGTTAACCATCAAAAATAATAAATCTGTGATTGTTCAAAAGGTCAGTGATTTCTAGATAAGAAAACTAAATGGATAACACTTTTCTTTCAATATATTTTTTCCTATATTTGAGTAACTCTAATAAAATAAGTATATATACTCTCTTAATTGGTATAATTTCATCTGTTAATTAATTTCCTCCCCAATCTCATCTTTTGATCCAAAAAATGGGTGTTTAAGTTGAATTTTTCAGGCCTAAAGTACTAAAATAAACTTATAATAGATCACATAAACCCTAAAAGGGTAAAAGTATATTCCTAAAATACATAGAAATTAACCAAACCATAATTTTTATAAAACATTATGATAAATCCAAAAATTAATAAACCTTTATATAAAGAGATTAATCTCCAAAATTCAATAATAATACTTAATGTTCAAATTAAATTATTCAATAAATTACTATGATAAAAATTATTCAAAATATTCCCAACTGAGTTTAAAACCTAATAATCAAAATTAATTTATTTCATATTATTCATAGAATTATTTAATTTTTGTTTATAATCAACATTAGCCAGTCATAAAATCATATACCCCAAATGCATATTCCCTAATCACAAAATCTCCAAAATATGATCATCTTTTTCATAAATAATTTGATTCTCCATAAATATGAATTAATATATTGTATGATTAAAATTAATAATTCAAACTTTAATCCTCAAATAATACTTCATGTTAAACCAAAAGATTAAAAATACCACAAACCAAAAAAACATCTCCCAAAATCTCATTAATCGTTGTAAAATCCCATCACATAAAACCTAAAAGGGGTTTATAATACATTGAACTAATGATCAATATTAAACTTATAAAGCCATTATCTTATTCATAAATATTTATATAATCTATCATAAAAACATCCTAATCTTTATATTTATTTAAACCCTACTCTGATACCAACTGTAATAGCCTTGAACCTCTACTCCCAAATCTAATGCTAAAAACATAAAATTTACATTTCTGGATATGATATAGATAAATGTGTACAAATTTTTTCTATAAAAAATTACAACATAAAAATGTAATATTGGATCACTTATATACCCTAGAATCTTTTAGATTTATAGTTTTAGAGAATTTGAACAAACACTTGACAAATTTGAGTTATAAAAAACTGGATCACAGAGATCAACATAATCTCCCGTTGTAGCCATATTTTATTATTTCACATATGGTAATCAATATAAACCATGTGAAACCATTATAAAAAAAATTAAAATATTTCATTATAACTTGGGGAAAAGGAAACATAAGATGGGTGATCTCAAATTCTCAGTAAGGGTAAAAATAAGCATAAATAATTCAATTTCATCAGTGATAATGAGTTGATCATAAGGCTATGATTTCATAATCATAATGATTAACATAAGGGAATTCATACTTATCAATACTTATATCATCCATCATGAAACGCGTAATAATGATTTGATAAATTAAATATTCTTTGGAATCACTAATCATGAAAAATCTGATCAAATGAATCATAAAAAACATATTGAGTATAAGGAAAGCATATTGGTTACTTGGAATATTTTAATATCACTATTTCATATAAAGTTTCCATCATGGATACAATTTGAGTAACTATCACAATTAAACTTGTAATAACCATCACAGTTGTACGTAGAAAAAACATCATAGTATATTTCGATAATCTATTAAAAAATCTAATATGTTAACTTTGTTCTATATTTGGAATAACCATTGTAGTATATTCCCATAATCGATTAGGATAAACCTAAGTAGTAAACTCTTTCCAATATTTATAATAACAATTCCATTATATTCCCATAATATTTTAGGAAAAACCTAATTGGTTGAATCCATCCCTTTTCCTAATACATTGTAGAGATATAACGGGCTCACCCGACCCTGGTTTATAATAAAACCACCATAATCATAAATAATTCCCAAGAACCAAAACATAATGAACATATAGCTTTCATTCTATCATAATACTCCTATAAAATTTCATTATTCCTATCATTACATGATTAACTGATAAAGAATAAATAAGTTCCATGATAGTATCTTTGAAACAATCATAATCTATCTAGAGAAATAATTAGGATTGTATCAATAAAAATTAACCCCACTGGAGTACAAGTAATCATCAAGGGTTGCTGACATTTATGAATATAAATACCATTAAAATATAATTAAAAACATATTTTAGAAAAAAAATCTTTTCACTTTGAAAATGTATTTTAATAAATAAAAATAATAAATTTGTAACAAACCATTCTATTAGAAAATAACATTATAACATTTTTAAGGAAGCTTCAAATCATTGAGTCATCATGATGGTGTAAAAATTCATTCATGATGTAAATGTTAAAAATAAATATTCTATTAAATCGTTTTTAAAGGAGATTCAAATAAAACCCGTACAAGAAATTTATTTTTTAAAACCATTTAAAAGATGGTAAAATATCATATAAAATATAATTAGAAATTCATTTATGTTTAGAAAAAAAAAATTGAAAAAAAAATTAGAAAGTATACATATGCAAGATAATGATTGATGATATAAAGGAAGATAAAATATCGATATAAATTACAAACATCATTCTTGATATTTATTCAAACAATAGAAGAAATTGAAAAAAAAAACAAATTCACAACCATAGGTTAAAGAAAGATATTTGGTTTAAGAAAATAAGGTCGTACTATTTCCTCCAAATAAACAATGAATGTGGAAAATCTTAAAAGGAAAGAAGATTGTAACTTAAATACTTTTCCACTTTTTCAAATTTTCAATCGTAAACCTCGTGAAATAATAACAACAAATAAAACTTTAAATTAACATTAAATTAATGGTATTATTGATATAAAATATTAAAGGGTTTTTATATAAACCTTATAAATTATTTTGGGTTCATAACATCAACATATTTCCTAAATAAATAGATTTTAAGAATAATAACCCTTACAAAGATCATATCATTGAGTCAAAAATTAATGGAGAGATTATGTGTAAAAAATTAAATCAAAAAAGTGTAAATTTAGAATAAAACAAATTAGATATTAATTCACACATAATAATCTCATAAAAAATTCAATAGAAAATATTTGTAACCCAATAAAAGGAAATTGAGTTTAGAAACCCTTTACCACTTGGTAATTTTTAATTCAAATACCCTTGGATAAAATAATGCAAATTGAAACATAAAATACCATGAATTATGAATTATTAATGATATAATCTGTAAAATGGGAAATATATACACCATATTAAATAAAGTATATTCATAATAATAACATATTACTCAATGAAGAAAAATTGAGACAAACCCCATTACCTTGAGTCTGACTCATCATGTATGTTATTTAAATCCTATATTATTAAATTACATCAATTATTTAACTTGTAAAGAAACTTTTAATAGATTAATACCATATAATTAAACCATTTATTTCATTTAATTTAATTAAATATTAAATTATTAAATTATTTATATCCATATAGGTTATTTTGATGATGTTCGTTTCATAACTTCAAATCAGGTTTGATATGTTGATCGGTGTAAATATGGTCATTTTTTGATTATCTTCATAATAATATTAATGAAATAATTATCATATTTATGCATAAATTAGAATTTTAAAACCAACAATTAATTTTTTTTATGAAAAATGAACTACATTACAATCATGGAGATAGTAGGTTGTACGTGTGCAAGAGTAACATTTCCATTATTTTTAATGATATTTATGGAAAGAATTTAAGTATCATTTTATCTTTACATAATTATAATTATATAATAAATATAATATTATTTCTTTAAATATACTTATAAATATCATTAATGTAATGTGGTTATGAAAATTGAATCAAACCACTTTGTGGAGGTGGTAGTCCACACGTACACATGAATGACATTATCCTTTTTTAGTGAATGGAAAGTTGATAAATTAAAAAGAAATATTATATTTTTTAAATTATAATTATGTAATTAATATCATATATAAACATTTATTACGTCATTATTACTATCCATGATAGGTGATGAAGGAAAACAAATTACATCAGTTCATGTGGCGATAGTCTTCGGTACACACGAAGAACATTTTCATTTACCATAATATAGAAGAGGATACAGATATAGGTGATTCCACTAAGATAATAAAATATAATTATATTTAGGATATGTTTTTATTATTTTCTCATAGTTTGAGAATTTTTTAAGGAGGTGGAAGAATAAATTAAATAGAAATACTCAGTTAAAATCTATACATTTTCTTTGGAAAACCACCTTTTCTTAACACATTAAGACCATCATGATTGGTATTATACACAAAATAATTCTTTTATAATTTTGTTTTGATTTTATAAAGGTGTTTATTTTGGTGTTTTATGAGATAAAAGGTTTTTTAGGTGTGATGAAATGAGAATAAGTGTTTTGCTTTTATAAGAGAGGAGAGCGACAGTCTTCAAATTTCTCAAAATATTAAATTAATAAAAATTAATTTTCAATTAAAAATGGAACCAGTATAATTTATTTATAATATAAGATTATAATGGGTCTAAATCATCTCATGAAATAAGTTTTGGATGATTCTAGGTCACATTTTTACCCTAATCATTTGGTTTTGAAACTTCATTAACCTTTTTAAACTTATCATGACCACAAGGTTTCTTACTCTTTAAGGGTAAAGATATTTACAATAAATGTAAAACTATCCAATAAATGGGTCATGGTTGATATAATAAACAATATCCTAATAACTTTCTAGAATATGATACTTTTATGAATTTTATATCATTTAATAAAATATTATTTATTATAATGTACTATTATTGTTAGTTTTTAAAACTATTCATTACATTGATTTTAATAACATTAATTAAATAAGTAAAATTCAAAAAAAAATATCTCTAAAATTTAATTTTAATATATAAAATTTCTGTATCAAATCAATTATATCGAACTATATTTCTTTTAATATCATTAATATCATTTATTTAATTTTTTCATTAATTGAATAATTACTAAATCAATGTTGTGTAAAGATTTAGGGTAATTATTTCTTTACTGAAATTTAAATATAACATCACCATAATTAATATAAGTTATTTATAATTAATATAAGTTATTTATAATTTTTGAGGCATTCATTGTAACACCCTGAGATTTTATGAGATATATTATTTTTAATTTCTTTGATGTATTCAATTATACACTACGCCAAGATTAGCTTGTACTATATGCAACACTGTATTAGCTTGCAGTATACACAATACTATTCTTAGCTTGTCTTACACACATTTTCAAGTTTGTTTTGTGGGAATTATTCTACGCAACATTAAGTATAGATTTTCATTAATGTATAAATGAAATAAGTTTTGATTATGTTATAAACAACACAAAATGGAGCTTCCACTACACACGGCCCTAACTTGGCTTGCATTACATGTAATCAAGACCTTCTTCAATAGCATGTGTAGTACGTAATACCAAGTTTCACTAAACGAGATATTATTATAACATTATTATGAACTAGACGTTATGAATAGTAATACCAACTTTTTGAAATTTTATAAATTTTATATTTTAAAATGGACTTCAGTTTTGGATTCGGAATATCAAAATTATCCTAGGGTGAAATTTTGGTATTTTTCTGAAAACTTTCAATTTTTGATGAATAGTAAAACACTGGGTTACTATTTAAAAAACCGACTTTTTATTTAAATAATTATATATTTTATTTAACTTTTTTTAGTTAAAATTGATACATAATACCTATATAAGTTCAATGTAATTCATTGGAGTCATTTTATAATAATTTTAGACATATAAAAATTATGTTGAACTTTTCACCGCCTTTTACCCACCTCCTAAGAGAGTTTGAAAATTTACATAAAACCTAATTTTACTGCTCTGTGAGTGGAATTTTGAAAATCTGAGAGACACGGTTAATATCAAGGAGTAAAATGTGGTTCAATAAGATAAAAATATTTTTTAGTGAATAGTAACTTTTTACTTTTATTTACCACGATAAAAAGTAAATAGGGTTATTAAGGGTAAAAATGATATTATTATTACCCTAAAACATGTCTTAATTCTATTTGATAAGTTTAATTCGACCAAAAACAACCTTAGGAATAAAATATGACCATTTAGTTCTACTTGGATTAGATTAGGACATTTATAATTTATTTATTTAAAGAAGGGTTAAAATAGTTAAAATCAAAGTTTAATAACTACATAATTTTTAATATAGGGTTATAAATACGATAAATTCGACTATAAATATTTATTAGAAAGATAAAAAGATTTCCCACATAATGGTATTTTATTTATAACTTTTATACATTAAATAATTAATTTATTTAGGACACAATGATGATGTAGTAATTACCTTATTAATGAAATATTAACATAATTGATGTTATAAATACCCAAATAAATGTAATTTGAGACTTTTTATGAATTACACTAATTTTATAGTTTAATATTACATGTTATTAATTATTAAATTAACTTTTTTCGAACTAATCACTTGGTTATGATTTTCAAAAAAATTAATTACTAAATAGTGTCAAAATTGACATAGAATAGTTTTTTGAAACAAATATTATATTATTAATTGTTATTATATTCCTAAAAATCTAAGGTTCGTCCAAATGACTTATATAAGGCTATATATTTTAATAATGAACCACTTGGGGTTCTTTGGTCTTGTTATAGTATTTTTATTAACTACATAGTGTAAGAAAACAAGAAGACACGGTAAAAGTTAAATTATTTAACTTAGAGTTAAATCTAAATAATAAGGTTATAATAGTAACCTAAACTTGTATATAACCTATTGGTAGATATTATTTCGACCCATCCCAACTTTATCTTATAAATAAATTAATTTGGAGCTATTATAAAACGAATATGGCTTTATTATAAAATAATATTTTAAGTTTTTTCAAAGGTGCCCCTCACCTCCCTTATAAAATGGTCACCCCTTCCCTCTTCCCTTTACACCCTTTTGTGCCTTGAATCTCGGACAACCCCTGCCCTTTTATCTTCTAAACTTCCCTATAAACTTTATGGAGGTTTTGGTCTTCTCAAAATATCAATTATAGTGCCTTAATAAGAAGCTTAAAAGAGGTGCGTCGAAGAAGAGGTAATCTCTTCTACCAATTCTTTCATGTTTCTTTCTTCTTAAACTTATTCTTCTTTAGTAGTTTCATTATAAAGTAATAACATAAGTATAACTAATATATTGATATTTTATTATAAATATTAAACAACCCTATTTCACCTTCTATCCATCCTACGGAAAACGAAATCACCCCGTGTGTGTACGTACGGAATACTGTCTCCACGTCGTGGTGTAATCTGTTTTCCACCGCCACCATACTTGGATGGGTATAATGGTGTAAATAATAACTATATATGGTTATTATAAAATAATACTGATTATAATATATTATATCATACACTCCAATTCAATTCAATAATTATGGGAATGATATCATCGCTCGTGCGTACGTACGGACTACCGTCTCCACGAACGCGATGAGATTCATTTTCCATGATTAACCATTCAAGAATGGTTATAAAGTATATAGAATGAATAATAATTAAATATATGACATAATAATGATACTGGATTTATGTATATATATATATGTATTTTATCTACTTAATTCCATTCAATTCAATAAGGAAACGAAAACAGCGTTCATGCATACGTACGGCCTACCGTCTCCGTGAACGATGTATTTCATTCAATTTATAGATATATCATATATATATGTATATGTTGAAAATATATTATATATAAATCATGTTTTAAATTCTTTAATTAACTAAATAAAGGTATAATTAATAATATCAAGAACAACAAGTCGAAAAACGTACGATAAATGAAACGATTTTACCCAAAATGCTACTTTAGCATGGAATTTATAAAAGAACGGGTAATATAAAGTCATAAGTGAACCATATATGATATCATAACAGTGAATATGATTCTATAATAATTCAATTACATTATTTAAATCATTATACTGGAGGTTCAGATACATACAAAGCATATCAGACATAAGGTAAGGGATAATTTTACAATCTCATTTTTATCCGAGATTGCTTATACGTAAGTATTTAATGGGGTTATATTTTTCATCCATGTCCATAAAATGTTCTTCATAAGGTTTTTAATATTCTTAAATGAATTTTTAATGTCATGTTTACCCCTATTTTACTTTTACTTTGTTTAATGGAAGGAATCTTTCTTTTGTTTACCATACGTGGTACTTTTTGACTTTTCCGACAAAAGTAAGAAGATAATTTTTTTTTAACTTATACGGCATGAATGGATTTTTACGGTTTCATAAAGAATTATTTCATTGAAGATTACTCTACAAAATTTCATGGTTATTTTCAATAAAATCCATTTCTTTTAAAATTGTGTGTCATTTTGTGAAAAGAAAATGATTTTGAAGAAGAAAGGATATTTTCCTCAAGAATTTATTTCATGTGTGTTATAAAAACTATTTTCCATCCAAGAAGACATTATTTCATATGTGTATGTTTAAAGTATAATTCCTCTATGATTTACATGGTTTGAATTTTCTTATGATGAAATGATATCCATTTGTTTTTTATGGATTATGTGATAATGGGATGATGTTTATGAAACCCATTTTATTCTTTGGGTTATGATGAATGATTTATGTTTATTTTGTGGCACAAGAATGATTTCATGATGAGATGGGTGGGACCTATATATCCCTCCAATTAATTGGGTAAAGAATTATATCTCATGATATAGACATGGATGGAACGGTAAGTTAATCTGGATCAGTGATACAAGACTAGAACGAGGAGTGAACTCGATTCAGAAAGGGACTTTGTCCACTAAGATGGTCTTGGAAGCAATGCCTTGGATACTATGAAAATGATATCATGTGCTTAATGGTTTTCCAAAATTACATGTTTGATTCCCTTTCTATTTTATCATGATCAATGTTTTTTTATGATCTATGCCTTATGTACTGCCATGTTTTATGTCGTTGCTCAAGATTTTGATGTTTAAATATTATATTCATGTTTTAAAGTTCAAATGTATACGGCTTGTTTTATTTTCTCCATGATTACACTTACTGAGAATTTGAGCTCACCCTTTATATGTTTTCTTTTCCCCAGGATATAAATAATGGTTTTAGGTAAAAAAAAGATCTTTATGGGACATGTTGAAGATCTTTCACCATGATTAGAAGATTACATTCCAAGTTTCCAAAGACACCAAACTAATACGGTCTTTGGGAATTTGTTTTTGTCATGTATTAAGTATTACACAAAAGTAATGTAATGTCCATGTACATAAATCTTGAATCAGTCATCTCGATATTCCAAATACACAAAACTAACATTGATTCCAATGGACAAATTGGTGACTACGATCAAAAAAATTATGTAATTCTTGGAGAGGAAGATATTCTTATTATGCTGAATCATTCATCTCGATATATGATTAACAAGGTGAACTTTAGTTGTATTCCTAAGTCATCAAATAAGAGGAAGATAGAATTTTATGCATGTTCGTATGGTGAGGAGCATATATAAATGAATATTGAGATTTATAAATAAGGGAAGAAGAACCTTTATGAATACCTCAAATAGAGGGGAAGATGTTATTTATGTGGAGAAAAGGGTCATAGAGTGACAGACTGTTATGGAGTCCAATGTCTTATCTGCGGAGAACATGGGCATTACCCAACTCAATGCCCTGACCTAATAAGTTACTTCTAAATCGAGGAAAGACCTATTCCATGCCAATCATTGAAGAGGATAGATTGAAGGGCTTATGTATTGGAATTAAATAATAATTTTGTTGAGGTACTTTTATATTATATTGAAATATCTGTGTATTGGTCCATTGTGGTTTTCTATAAGTATATGGTACCGATAACCATGAAAAGTGATTCAAATATTTTGGAAAGAAGATGATATGCACATAATGAAGGGATAAGGAGAAAATAAATTTTTTGATAGTATTAATGATCTCATGATTGATATAAGGACTATGTGATAACATGGTTTGAGTATATAGAATTTTTTGGATTTTGGTATATATAAATAGTTAACTTTTGACATCACTCATGTTTTCACTAAGGTATTATGGTAATTAATGTTTCAAAAGAATACATTATTAAGGTATTCACATGTTTGGAATGTGACCAACAAGATATATCTAATGATATATGGGGGATATATGATGGCATTCACATGCTTGTTATGTGACATTTCAAGTAATCATTTTCTTTATACTATGAGATTGGACAGATGTATTTTAGATAAGCCTAAATATTGGAATGGATTATGTTGGACATCAGATAGTATTTTTAAGGCTAGAACTTTTTGTTATAATAGTATTGTTTTAGAAAAAGGATAACCTGTAGGACGGGTGACAACCTGTCATGTCGAACAAGGCTGTGGGAATCAAACCCACAACTGAAGTGTGACAAACCTTTATCACCTACCACTGGCCTACAGGAAGTCCATGTTTAGTAGAAACTAGTTTTGTTATATTAAGCGGTATGATATATTAAGTATATGTCCATTTTAGGAACCATATATGATTAATCACAGAATAAATGGACTTATGTATATTTAATAAATTGTGCAAAACTTTTTGCGATAGAAACAGATGGAATGACCTATCATTCTATCGCATGATCTTATAACACTTCACAAATGACAAATTCAAAGTCATTTCTTTAAGAGATGAAGTGTAAATTGTTCAAGGCACGAACAACAGTGAGATTGTACCAAAATCAAGTAAGTATTTATTTTAATTCAACAATTCTTCAACATTAGGTAAGTGATCTTGAAAACTAAAAACGTTGTCCTAGTACCCTCATACCTGATGAATAAGATGGTACCTTAGATCATCAAAAATTTATGGCTTTGTGATTGATGGATTTTCCATAGGCATGTCCTCTACCACTCTCCATTAGAACTTGATGGTTAGATTTCTCTTCCATATCCATATTTTCACCTATGTTATCCTATGTAGAAACCCAGTGATGAGTTAATTTGGGTAACCGTTACGTTTCGTACTTTAGTTTTTAAAATTATGTTTTGGTATTCCTTTTTATGATGTGGGTTTCTATTAAAGAAACTCTCAAGTAATAAACCATTTATAACCCTGACGAATTTCGAGGGCAAAATTCATTTTAAAGGGGGTAAAATGTAACACCCTGAGATTTTCTGAGATATATTCTTTTTAATTTCTTTGATGTGTTCTATTATACACTACACCAAGATTATCTTGTACTATACGCAACACCGTATTAGCTTGTATTATACACAATACTATTCTTGGCTTGTTTAATACCCAATTTCAAGTTTGTTTTGTGCGAATTATCCTACGCGACATTAAGTATATATTTTGTTTAATGTATAAATGAAATAAGTTTTGATTATGTTATACGCAACACCAAACGGAGCTTTCACTACATGAAGCCCTGACTTGGCTTGCATTACATACAACCAAGACCTTCTTCGATAGCATGTGTAGGCGCAATACCAAGTTTCACTAGAAGAGATATTATTATAGCATTATTATGAACTAGACATTATGAATAGTAATACCCACTTTTTCAAATTTTATAAATTTTATCTTTCAAAATGGACTTCATTTTTGGATTCAGAATATTGAAATTATCCTATGGTGAAATTTTGGTATTTTTCTGAAAACTTTCAATTTTTGATGAATAGTGAAAACACTGGGTTACTATTTAAAAACAGACTTTTTATTTAAATAATTATTTATTTTATTTAAATTTATTCTAGGTCAAATTGATACATAATACCTATATAAGTTCAATTTAATTCATTTGAGTCATTTTATAATAATTTTAGACATATAAAAATTTTATTGAACTTTTCACCATCTTTTACCCACCTCCTAGGAGAGTTTGAAAATTTACATAAAACATAATTTTACCGCTTCTATGAGTGATATTTTCAAAAACCCTAGAGACATGGTTAATATCAAGGAGTAAAATGTGGTTCAATAAGATAAAAATATTTTTTTGTGAATAGTAACTTTTTACTTTTATTTACCACGGTAAAAAGTAAATAGGGTAATTAAGGGTAAAAATGATATTATTATTACCCTAACACTTGTCCTAATTATATTTGATAAATTCAATTTGACCAAAAACAACCTTAGGAATAAACTTTGACCAATTAGGTCCACTTGGATTAGATTAGGACATTTGTTATTAATTTATTTCAAGAAGGGTTAAAATAGTTAAAATCAAAGTTTAATAACTAAATCATTTTTAATATATGGTTATACAGAAGATAAATTAGACTTTAAATATTAATTAGGAAGATAAAAATATTTCCTACATAATGGTATTTTATTTATATTTTCTATACATTAAACAATTTAATTTATTTATGACACAATGATGATGTAGTAATTACCTTATTAATGAAATATTAACCTAATCGATGTTATGAATACCCAAATAAATATAATTTTAGAATTTTTATGAATTACACTAATTTTATAGGTTAATATGACATATTATTATTTATTAAATTAACTTTTTTTAAACTAATCATGTTGTTATGATTTTCAAAAAAAATAAATTACTAAATAGTGTCAAAATTGACATAAAATAGTTTTTTAAAAAAATTATATTATTAATTGTTATTATATTATAAAATATATAAGGTTCAGAAAAATGACTTATATATGGATATATATATTAATAATGAACCGCTTGGGGTTCTTTTGGCTTGTTATAGTAAGTTTATTAACCATACAGTGTAAGAAAACAAGAAGACACGGTAAAAGTTAAATTATTTAACATAGAGTTAAATCTAAATGATAAGGTTAAAATAGTAACATAAACTTGTCTAAAACCTATTGGTTGAGATTATGTAGACCCATACCCACTTTAACTTCTAAATAAATAAATTTGGAGATATTATAAACCGAATATGACTTTATTATAAAATAATAATTTAAGTTTTTCAAAGGTGCCCCTCTTCTCCCTTATAAAAAGGGCGCCCCTTCCCTCATCTCTTAACACCCTTTTGAGCCTTGAAGCTCGGACAAACCCTACCATTTTATCTTATAAAATTCCCTAGAAACTTTCTGGAGGTTCTGGTCTTCTCAAAAGACCAACTATAGTTCCTTAAGCGGAAGCTTAAAAGAGGTGCGTCGACGAAGAGGTAATCTCTTCTACCGATTCTTTCATGTTTCTTTCTTCTTCAACTTCTTCTTCCTTATTTGTTTAATTATAAAGTAATAACATAAGTATCACTAATATACTGATATGTTATTATAAATATGAAACAACCCTATTTCACCTTCTATCCATCCTGGGGAAAACGAAATCACCGTTCGTACGTACGTACGGAATACCGTCTCCACATCGTGGTGTAATCTGTTTTCCACCACCACCTTACTTGGATGGGTATAATAGTGTAAATAATAAATATATATGGTTATTATAACATCATACTGATTCTATGATATTATATCATCCACTCCAATTCAATTCAATAATCATGGGAATGATATCATCGCTCATGCGTACATACGGACTACCGTCTCCATGAACACAATGAGATTCATTTTCAATGATTAACCAATCAAGAATGATTATACAGTATATATAATGAATAATAACTAAATATATGACATAATAATGATACTATATTTATTTATATGTATATATATGTATGTCATCTACTTAATTCCATTCAATTCAATAAGGAAACGAAAACAGCGCTCATGCGTACGTACGACCTACCGTCTCCATGAACGGTGTATATCATTCCATTTATCGATCTATCATATATATATGTATATGATGAATATATATTATATATAAATAATTTTTTACATTTTTGAATTAATTAAATCAGGATATAAGTAATAATATCAAGAACAAAGAGTCGAAACATGTATGATAAATGAAACGATTTTACCCAAAACGCTACTTTAACATGGAATTTACAAAAGAATGGGTAATATAAAGTCATAAGTGAACCATATATGATATCATAACAATGAATATGATTCTGTAATAAGTCAATGACATTATTTAAATCATTATACAAGAGTTTCAGATACATACAAAGCATATCGGATATAAGGTAAGGGATAATTTTGCAATCTCATTTTTATCTAAGATTACTTATACGTAAGTATTTACTGGGGTTATATTTTTCATCCATGTCTATAAAATGTCCTTCATAAATTGTTTAATATTCATCCATGTATGTTTAATTTCATGTTTTCCTCTCTTTGACTTTTACTAAGTGTTATGGAAGGAATCTTTCTTTTGTTTACCATACATGGTACTTTTTGACTTTTCCGACAAAAGTATGAGTAGAATGTTTTTTTAACTTATACGGCGTGAATGGATTTTTATGGTTTCATAAAAAATTATTTCAATGAATATTACTCTACAAACTTTCATGTTTATTTTCAATAAATTCATTTTCTTTTAAAATTTTGTGGCATTTTGTGAAAAGAAAATGATTTTGAAGAAGAAATGATATTTTCCTCAAGAATTCATTTCACGTGTGTTTTCAAAACTATTTTCCATCTAAGATGACATTATTTCATATGTGTATGTTTCAATTATAATGTCTCTATGATTTACATGGTTTCACTTTTCTTATGATGAAATGATATCCATTTTTTATATGGATTATGTGATAATGGGATGATGTTTATGAAATCCATTTTATTCTTTGGGTTATGGTGAATGATTTATGTTTATTTTGTGGCACAAGTAAGAATGATTTCATTATTAGATGGGTGGGACCTATATATCCCTCCAATACATTGGTTAAATATTTATATCTCATGAGATAGACATGGCTGGAATGGTAAGTTAATTTGAATTAGTGATACAAGACTGGAACGAGGAGTGAACTCAATTCAAAAAGGGACTTCGTCCACTAAGATGGTCTTGGCAGAAATTCCTTGGATACTATAGAAATAATATCATGTGCTTAATGGTTTTCCACAATTACATGTTTTATTCCCATGATATTTTATCATGATTAATGTTTATTTATGATCTATGCCTTACACACTTCCATGTTTTATGTCATTTCTCAAGATTTTTATGTTTAAATATTATGTTCATGTTTTGAAGTTCAAATGTATATGGTTTGTTTTATTTTCTCCATGATTACCCTTACTGAGCATTTAAGCTCGCCCTTTATATGTTTTCTTTTCCCCAGGATATAAAGAAAGGTTTTAGGTAAGAAAAAAAAATATCTTTTTGGTAGATGCTGAAGATCTTTCACAATGATTAGATGATTACGTTCCGAGTTTCTAAAGACACTAAACTAATACAATCATTGGGCGTTAGTTTTTTTCATGTATTAAGTATTATGAAAAAGTAATGTAATGTCCATGTACTTCAATCTTTTGGTATCTACATTCGTCAATAAATTTTTATTCATTATAACCTTTATATATATTTTAGAAAAATAATCATATTCATACCTCCCAATTTAACGGCTTGGTTATAATGATTATATATAAATAATAAATTTTTTTGGTTCACTTAAGTTTGGTGTTGCGTATGTTTTAGATTATCAACATAATGTAATTTTCCTAAAATCTTATCATATTACCCTAAAAAATTTCAATAAATATTATTTTTTCGATAAATTATATTTCAATCCATGTATCTACATACATTAATAAAATATATGTACTAAATTGGAAAGGATTTATAATAAATTAAAAGGAAAAAAACAAAAATATTAGTGAATTACATGGTAACACACCTATGAAATATATGTGCAAGAAGTTTCACACTATCCATATGACTTAAACACTTGAGTTTTTTATATCATTTTATATCCAATAATATTAATAATTTAATTCCTTCTCACCAAATAAAAAATGACATGACCAAACCCTCCAGGACTCCACTTAGGCTAGTGATGGGAAAAATGTACCAAAACAAGCCCACCTATAATAGGCCAAAGTATAGTGACTATAACCTTGATAAAATATACATACATGGGTGTCCTTGTCCTATAAAAATACCTAACATAAAATTCACCTCCATAGAATAATAAAATTCAACAATATTAGAAATATATGTGTGTGTGTGTTTATAAATATATTATAAAATGAATTGTATATAGTGATTTCATGAGACATCGAATGACTAGTACAACACTACAGAGGAAAAACCCAAGAAGGAAATAAAAATACAATAGAAAAATATATCCAAAAGAATCACACACCATAAAATCAAAAAAAATATCCACACTATATGATCTCTATAAAAAACCCCTCATCTAAAATCATCTCCCACCATGCACTACTATGGGATTCAATACATCATGTCCATAGAAATAGAAAACTCCACATCTACCAAGGTCATATTAAAACTATAAAACGTTTATACTTACATTTAAAACATAAGCACAATCTCTATTCATGGGTGAGTATAAAAATAACCAGTAAGATGCCATTAAAACACAAAAACTCATGATAAATCAATAGTTCAGCTTGAACCAATAACCAAGAGGTAAAAATTGAGTATTCCAGGGAAAAATCATCTATATGGTCAATAAAACCATGTAAAAAATAATAATTCTGAGCTTTACATCTCAACATCATGTAGGATCATATCTAAAAATAATAAAATATATTTGAGAAAGTAGTCTCACAAAGCCCATAGTGACACCCATCTATAAGGAATCTCGTGATGATAAGAAAAGAGGGTCAACATGATATCAGTAACCTAAATGTATCCACATATTTTAATATTTTATATGACACACAATAAAAAATTTATTTCAAATATATCATATTCATAGCATCCCTTAGTAGCAATATAAATAAGGGATACATATCCCACTGAATACACTAGTCAAGAGGGTCATTGATCCCTATGGAAGAATCACTCCTTATCTGGTGTAATGTAAATTGGTCTAGATGATTAACTACTCCATGAGTGGAGGGCCTATTCCCCATCACTGAAAGAGTTTTAACTACTCCACTAAAAACATAGAGAACCTATACCCAACATATGATATTCTACTAAGAGGTTTTCTACCCCATGGATACTCTGTAATCATTTTCCCACACATATCATCGTCTCTCTACTGCTTTCATACACTAACTACTTGAACACCTTTAATATAAGACATGTATGAAAATTTTATATATATCATCACATTATATGTATAAAAAAACTTATAATTGACTACACATATATCCATAAATGGATCACATATGAGAGTATATGAAAAATAATTATAACTACCTAGTATATGGCTTGTCCTTATAGGGTATATGGTGTATTGGTCTCTCGAGCAAGGTTGTTCATTTACAATAAAGAGTATGTGTTTCATGTAAGAAAGAACATGATATATACTTAGGGGTGCATTATGTTCATTACTTCTTGGTCTTGAAGTCTTGTACTCTGAGTATAGTTTGATTCACCATGCTAGTTGTAAATGAAATATCCATAGACTGCATGACATGGAAATCCCACATAACTACTTAGTATCTTCATCCCCTAAATGTAAAACCACTCCTCTATATTTAAATGATGTGTGTGACATGTCATGTGATTTTTGGGTCTTGTTTCAGTACCAAAAATATGCATTGAAACACATTAAGTAAAGAGGTCCCATGACATATGGTGTTTGACCCAAAGTCACATGACATGTAATATTAAATTTTCTATGAAACCTTATCCAATTTTTTTATCAAAATACATTTTAAGTATATAAAAGATTCATTATATGTGAAAATAATGATAGTACCAAAATTTTAAATGGTGACATATATGTCATGTGATTCGTGAATACATGTCTTATAGTTGAAAAATATATAAAATACCATAATAATAGATTATTCACTACAAACATTATATTTACATCTACCACCAGCCATGCCTCTACTTCAGGATAAACCTATTTCTCCCACTTCCTTGTCAAAATCCATTATTCCATCTGTTAATTTCCATTGTTCCCCAAAACCAAGAGTGATTCATTGTGTGAGGTCTAATATAAAAAAAACAGATATTAGTGATTGTTGGAATGTCCAACCACCCCAAAAGTATTTATGAACTTATCCATTGAAGAGAGAAAAATATAATGAGGGGATGAAATTTGATTCTATATTAACAAATTAAAGTTTCAATAAGATTGAAAATATTCATTCCATTAATCATAAATTAATTTATAATTTAAATATGTATATCCAACAATATTAACAATTTATGTTAGATAAACAATCCAAAAAAATTTATTATATAGAAATAATTTAGAAAAACAAGGAGGCTCTATCCCCACATTATCCATTCATTTTATTAAATAATTATCATATACTCAATTTTGTAGGATGGTAGAAAGAAAATAAAGTATAAAATAAATTATTCATGAAATAAAAAGATAAAAAAATTAAATTTTTAGTTAAATATTTATTTTTATTTGATATTCATATATTTAAAATTAAAGATTATTCTCATAATCCACCGATAAAGAAAAAAATTAATTTTTCATTTGAAATAAAAATAATACACATAAACGATTAAAATTTATAATACAATATTTTATTTTATACACCTAGATTATTATCTCTATAAAATATCCATCATATTCAACGTTGGGAAAAATGTATTAGGATAATTTTAAAATATGACTAATTTTTTTAGTCTTGAAAAATCCATTAACATGATAATTTATTAAATCTAATTTTATAGTTTAATAATTTTATATAAAACTATGATTTGAATATTACAACTGAAAGACACACCTTTTTTACCATAATCAATTTTATAGATGAATAACTCTATATGTGATAATTTAGAAAAAAAATATCATTCCACTAAAGAAATTTTTGACAATTTTTCGTAGATAATAATGTTATTCAAACTAGATGGGAAGATAATAAAATCACAAAAAATATGATCTTTAAAAAATTAAAAAGCGTGTTACCACATGTAATAAAACCAACCTATTCAATATTCAATTAGTGTTGGCACGTTGTATGATCACCATCATCATACAAAGAAAAGTTCTCCATTATTAAGAACATGTTGAATATGGGTAAGATCACATTATGTATAGCACCCATGAATCATGTACAAACCATAATTATGATTTTAATAACAAGGATTTTACATGGTTATATTTTCATAATCTTTATTGTTTTATGTTTTAGAGAATTAATAAAACCATTAAATAATAATGTGGAAATTTCGAAAAAAAGTGTACATTTTTTCACAAAATAGGGTTCCTATATTTACACTTTTATTTCATTCAAGACACTTTTCTTTATGTAAGATGGGTCACCATAGTGGAAATATTGAACTTTTTATAGTTATTACACATGCTTAGATCCATTGAAAAACATTCAAAAACATGGTAGGTGAACAAAAATATTGGTATGTTATATAAAAATAAAGAAAATCCATTATTCCAATTAAAAATAGGAAACCCTATAAATATTTCTACCTATTTTATAATAAACTTTAAGCATATAAAATATATAATATCACATGGGAAAACAAACCTTTACTAAATTAAAACCATTAAAATACATACCTACCATAAAAAACCCATGAAGTCATATTGAGGAAAAATAATTTCATCATATAATCACCAAATAGGATAATTTCTACATTCTCTAAAGAGTAACCTATATTAGTTAACATATCCACTTTATGGGAGTAAATTATAAGAAGTTAACCTCGTCCAATTAACTGGAATAACTTATACAAAGTAAACTCTATAAACATTAAAGGATAAAATTATTAATTAACTCTAACCACTTCATAAGATAGACATATTGGTTACCTTTGTCCTCATTACCTAATGAATTGGAGGGTTTTGACGGACACACCTGTCACATAATAGACAATGTTCATTAAAGGGTTGAGTTCACTCCTCAATCCCTAATTACATAAATAATTCCCAATTATCATTTATTAAAAAATTATTATCATTAAGGTTTCATAATAATACCACTGAAAAAGTCATTTTAATTCATAATAAAAATCATATTTAGTTATCTTAAAAAAATATAATGAAATATCCTTTTCTTTTTAAAATATTGAAAAAATAAAAAATTTAAAAATAGTGATAATAATATATTCTTTGAAAAACCATTGAAACTAGTATAGTTTTATTAATAATAAATAATCGCTATAATGGTAGGAAAATGTGGTCATTGGATAAAAATTAAAGTATAAATTTCTTCACTTTTGTAAAGAAAGTCAAAATAACCCATAGAGAAAAAGATGAAAAAATCATTTTAAAACATCATAAAGAAATTCCAGATAATTGAAAATGAAATTAATCACTCCTTTAAATTACAAAAAAAATAATATTCTAATTATATTTGAAATAATATTTACATATAAGAGAAAGTGTTTAAAATGTTTAAAATAATGTTTTAAAGAAAAATTTCTTACCAGGTTTCTTGACTCACCATGTATATATTTAAATTTACTTAATAATAAATTAATATTAATTATATACTTGATTTAAAAAAAATTAATGTTCATTCAGTTATTATTATTCCTTTTATTTTATTTATTACAATGTTCTATTTAGTTACAAGATAAGTTAAGTTTTCATTTTTAGTTTTGTGGTTGTTCGGTCCTAAAACATTAAAAAAACTTGCGTGGGTTGAAAAAAATAAAATGTTTCAGGGTTCATCCATATCCGGAATATTAAAAAATATATATTTATCATGTTTATATATTAAATATAATTTTATATCCATCCATAAAAGGTGGTCATGAAAAATGAAATTCATTGTTTTATTCAGGTGGTAGTCTTCACATACACATGAGTGGAATTTTAATTTTCATAATGGATGAAAAGGGAAATAAATTAGAAATTTTTTTACCCTTATAGAATAATAATAATATTTAAAATACAATATTTATTCAATTAATCCATCCTTATAACCATCTATGTGATATTGTAATGAAAAATAAAATACATTTTATCTTGGAGGATGTAGTTCGCATGTGGACATGATAGATAATTCTATTTTATAATGAATGTGATGGTAAGAATGTAGACAATATAGTTTATTTCTTAAATCATAATTATTTAATAAATATCACATATTTTTATTTAATACACCTTTATAGCCATCCACAGTAGGTGGTGAATAAAAATGAAATTTATCGCTTCGTGGAATCAGTAGTCTGCACATACGCATGTTCGGTATTTTAATTTTCAATTGGATGGAAATAATATGGAAAAATGTTTAACCATAAACATAATATTATTTAATTAATTATATATACTTATTTTATTATATAATTATGGTTAAATGAGGTTTAGTAATTAATAAAATTGAATGAATTCAGTTAAGGCTTTTACCTCTTTCTTTGGAATCCCCCATTTTATGGAACTTAATCCCTTTATAAGCGAGGATTATGGTCACATAAGGGGATTAATAACAAGTTATTGGATGTTTTCATTTATATTTTTCAAAATTTTGAGTGAAATAAAGTCTCATATTAGCCTTTTGGAAGGTTATATTATGTCTCCTTTTATAGGAAATATCAATGTAATTTTTCGCAAATAATATGTCTTTAAGGGTCTTGAAAGTAATTTTAAAAAGGAAAATTTTCTCAAAAAAGAACCATGGATGAAATTTTAAAAAACTTTTCATACCAATTTTCTTATTATAAAAATTTTATTATTTATAAATCAATTAATAAAATATTCATTCACATTATCTATCCATAATGTCATTTTCAAAACTATTCACATAATTTTACTTCTAAAACATCAATATAAAACGATATTTAGAAAATAAACACTTAAATAATCACTTTTAATTTAAAAATATATTTAAAATTCTCTTAAAAACATAATTAATCAACACCTTATCACTTTTAATGTTTTTAAAATCGTTTACTTGATTTTCATATTACATACAAAAACATAGTGTTGATACTGCATAAAACTTTTAGATAATTATATAATCATTTAAAAGGAAAAAATTACCAAAATAAATTTAAATTATTAATCATAACTATTATGATATTTAAACATTAATAAAAAATTGTCTTTATCATTATCTGGAATAATTATTAAGTGAGTAAGAGAGAAATTTTTATTTATATTAATTTCATGGTATAAAATAATTTTCATAATCATAGAAAGTGACAAAAAATTTAAAAAAAATATAATCTAGGATAATTTAGGGTATAAAAGATAATTCAATAAATTTTAAATAAGTTTTATTGTCATTTTTATCCTTATCTTTTAGTTTGACCCCCTCATTCAACCTTTTAACCTTTTCTGTGGTGAAAATTTTTTACAATGGTAACTATTTAATTGGACTATATTTAATTAGAGGATAATTATTTTACTTTAAAAAAACTAAAAACAAAAATATATATTTGAATACTTGATTAATATTGAATAAAAAAGAATATTTTTATTTTATTATAAACATTTCTTAGATTTCCAAAATATAAAACATCAATTTATAAGTTCAAAATTATATTTTTAAATGAATTATACTAATTATTAAATATATATTTTCTCTAAAATAAAGGTTCCATAAATTTTCTAATCATTATTTTATCATGATAATTTTATAGAAGGGACAATATTTGTAAAAATTGGTATTTTTCACTATTCAATTAAAAATAAACATTTTTTGGGAAAAACCAAAAAAATCACCTAAATAAAAAAAATTATGATAAATTAAAAAATATTTTCACTTAATTAAATTAAATTTTTAAAATTAATTAATGTATCTTTAAAATTAAATAAAAAATATAAATAAAAACTAATTTCATAGAAAAATGCTCTTTTTAAACATTATGTGTTCTTAACCTTATTTCAAACCATTTACCAATGACTGTTAATTTATTTTTGTTGTCATTATATATTTTTAAAGTATTTATTTTTACCATTCATTTTAATATTTTACTATTTAATGAAAAATACATTCTAAAAACATAGGGTATTACATTCTCCCCCTTAGAGAAATTGCATCATTAGGGTTTTAATTTTTTGTTACCAAAATGAGTGTATCATGACACAGTAATAAAATCATATATATATTTTATCATGATAAATAATTTCTATATAACTAATAGAAAACTTAGTATGTCTTAAATATGTTTAAAACCATGTATGTACCATTATAAGACTCATACTTTTTAATTGGTTTCCAAAATAATACACTAATAGTTAAGCAATAAGACTCAGTAGATTTATCTTCCCCTTAAAGGAGGTGAGGAATTGTTTTACCATCAATATAAAACATGAGAAAACTTACTTACTTGATTTATTTATGTTCCATAAGAAAAATTTCATGCTCTGGTTATTTTTTGTGTAGTTTTTCATCTCCTCTTATTCTCATATTCCAAATTAAAATTAACCATGATGAATTTTCCATGAAAGAAACACTAAAATTAAATTTTAATGCATAAAATGATCCACAAAATTATGTTATGTTATTCCACCTATTACTATCCATTAACCAAAACCAAAATAATTATAAAAGGTTAAGATATTATAAAATTTTAATTAGCCTTATTATTAATAAATAATACATTAATATTCAAAATCTCAACAATGTCACCCAATGCTCATCTTGGATCATTCCTAAAATAAATAAATCAAAAACTATTCAAAACATACATGACCAAATTCAAACCAAAAAAATAGAAATATTTTGTTACACATAATTTAAATATAAACTTAATATTTATCCCTAAAAATATTATCACTCATATAGTTACTTACCAAAAATTTATAATCCCAAGATATATATTCACTAAAATATACTAATCTTTTCCCAAAATTACTGAAATCACCATAAATACAAAATAAAATAAAATATTCATCCAAAATTTGACTCAATATTTATTCCTAAATTAATATCAACTTCTTTGATATAAAATCATATACTTTAAAAAACATTACAATCTACCTAGATTATTATAATGTTCCGAAAATATATAAAAGTTCTTCTAAAAAACATTAACCACTTAATCAAAAATTCACTATTTTAATCTCATGGTTATTTATATAATAAAACATATTTTCCCAAAAATATAATTAACCTTTATCAAATTAACCATATTTCCCTGAACATAAAATATCATAATAACCCTGAATGTTATCATTAACTTACAACTTTTATTCCCGATATTAAAAACTTATTCCCAAATAACCTACACACTAAATAACATTTTAAACCTAAGTGTTATATATTCATTAATAATGTATTTAAAATAACTCTAAAAAAATCTTTAATAACCTTAAAATCCCATCAAATAAAGCCTTAAAAGTGTATATATTCCTTTAAACATAAGATCAATCTTATATTTAGAAACCCTCAAATAAACAAAAACTACATTATAACTCTTGAAACCATATATATAGACACTTTAATCATTCAACTTCCTTTATAAACCTTTAAAAAATCAATGTCATATTATTCCTTAATACTTTATTACTAAAATAAAAAATATAAATCATGTCCTAACATCCATCAATTTCATTCTAATCATGTTTCATTCTTTAGTCATAAGTAAAATAGGCTAAATTAATTTGTAAATAGTATATATTATTCACATTATATTCATCATTAGTTATATAGAATATGAATTTTCTAAACATTTATTCATATGATCTTGTTGATCCCCATCCTGATATTTCCACCTAGGGCCTCAATTTTCATAATGCTAATACTCCCAATGTTTTAAAATTTCAATTAATACCTAAGGAAGAAATTTTTTCCCCTCTATTGTGTTAAGAAAAATCATTATTTGTCCTTGGTATTTTATTTCTCTAGGACTTATCTTATAAAATATGAAACATATTATTGTTCCTTTTATACATTTACTTGGGTGTTTCAGACCATATTATTGACATGGAGAATGTTTAATCTTATTTTCCTTCTTGATCTTCATCACCTGAACATCCATGAAACTTATTTTTCACATATTCAATGCATTAGAAAACTCACCTAGGATCAGGCTATAAATCATAACTTGAGGTAGTTGGTTATTCAAAAAAATAGTTATTAATCTAAATCTTTTTCCATTATGTTTCTTTCTTAAAAATCATTGTATGATCTTCACATCATTATTAACTTGATTTCAACTAGTTACAATCATTTACTAAAACTTGAAAAAAAAATTGTGAGTATATCAAATAATATTATAATAAACCACAATATAAATAGTAGGATATCCTTAACTATTTCACCTTCTATTCAACACTTTCAACTTAGACAAAAATAGCGACAATTATCCATAAAAATAATCATTAAGTTTATAAAAAACTTTTAACTTGTGATCTCAAAACATCACATTAACACCTAAATTTTTATCATCAAATGAAATACTAGCCTCTAAATTTTACTTAAACCTTTATCAGATAATAAATATTACACCCAATAACATTTACAACCCATAATTATGAGTTTAATAGAAAGGATTTAATATTCTTCCTTTTCCATGATCTTTTTTGTTTATATTTTTAGATAATTAAGAGAATAATTACATAATAATGTGGACACTTTCATACCGTGTAGATTTTTTTCACAAAATCATGTTATTAAATTTACACCTATGTTTCATTCAAGTCACTTTTATTAACTTAAAATGAGTCACCATAGCATAGATTTTGATCTTATGACATCTCAACATCTGCATTCTGGTATAATCCTTGGTCTATTTTTTTCTCCATATTTTTCATGAGTGATCTCTAGTTATACATATTAATTCCTGGTTTATTATTTATTTTTGATCCTTTCAAGGGGTTAGTAATTTCTTTTGTTTTTATTTTAAGGTGTTAGGAGGTGTTTATGTGTTTTAGAAAAGGAGTGAAAATGTGCTTATAGACAAAATTTACAGGAGGTCTACCAGACATCCAGTGAGGGCCACTATCCAGATAGTAAATGGTTATAAGTATGGTATTCCTATAAAAAAACCCATTATCCATCTAGTGGGGTTCTCTAAAGACAATAAAAATCATTCCTAATGCAACCAGATTGTTGATGATACCATTCTATGAGAGGAAAATATGGGTTGTATGATAATTTTGACCATTAAAATAACTATTTTAATTCTAAATCATCCTCCCACAAATCACATTCAACTTTTTCAACATAGAGACTCCATTTTTGTGGTTTTGACCCTTTCAAACTTCAATATTCATGGATAAAAGTTCCAATTTATGAATTAAATCTCTTTTGGTGATTTTAATATCGATTTGATCTTTATTTCACATTTACTTCTCTATATCATTCTATGAGAGTAGTGTATCCTTCTATTTTAAATAGATTCAGATCTTGATTTATGATTTTTGGTTCAAGTATTTCCACTTGGTTGATTTTATCCTTTAAAATCTTGGTATTATATCCCATTTTGGGTATTTGATGATACCTTGATTGAGGTATGTAGTTCTACAATCAAATCCCTATCAATTGAAACTATTTTTTATGTGTATTTGAATGGTATTTCTAATTTTTTTTTGAACTATGAAGTGAAAAAATTGAAAAAAAAATCAAAACTAGCATGGGTATGTTGAACCACTTTGTTTATGGATTTTAAAAAAAAAGTTATTATTTTTAGAATGTGGATTTGAAATAAATTAGTGATTTGATAATATATTTTGATAAGGATTCTTAAGAAATGATGACTTAAAATGTTTTATGGATTTGAAATGAAATGAACTGTTTATAAAGGAATTGGTTTTTATGAAAATGATATGATATTTTTTTTTTGAAATGAAATGGAATATTTGGAAACTTGACCTTGGGGATGATTTGAAATGGTTGATTTAAACAATTTGAGATTGATTGAAATGAAATATTTCCCCCATAAATGTTTTATTTCCTAAAATAAAATGGGATCTTAGGAAGTTAGGTGGGAATTAAACACACTAGGCATGTATTAGCTCTACCTGGAAATAGATTGTTGATGATAATTCTAACTAAACTATGATGAAGGTAGGGATTTCATTCTTTGGTTTTTCTCCAATTATATCTAGGCTTGAGATATGGGGATGTGATCACACCTAGATTTGTATTTCAATAATATTTGTGAGAGTACTCATACTAACCTAACCTTAGGAATCTTAAACACAATGTTATGATTTAAATAGAACTCTTAAAATTGATTTATACATGTCAATGTTGATGAAATGATTTACTCAAGTCTGTTTTGATACAAATTACTATTCATTCCAATATTTATGGAAATTTACTTTTGTACATGTTTTATACTCTCCTTTTAAATGATTTTAAAATCATGATTTATATTGAATAATAAAAATATTTTCATTCCATGTTTTATTTAAAATTGATTATATTTGGTTTACTTAATATGTATTACTTATGGGATTCTGGTTGGGATCCTACCAGGATAGTTTTACTCACACTATAGATTTTCCTTTTTACATTTTTATAAATTATTATACGAGGTCAAGGAAAAGTAAAATAATTACTTAGAGGTGGTGGTGGTCTTGATAGTGGGAGTTTGGGTGTTGGTGGTGACTGATGGAGTACAGGATCTATTTGTTACATGAATATCTTGTATAGATGTATTTGATGGTTTATGTGTTGAATTGGGTTGGAATTCCATTTTTTGGACTTGTAATTATCTATTTGTAGTACTTTTCTCTTGATAAGTGTTTTGAATACTGACTATTTATGTTTCATTTACATTACTTTGTCTTTTTGAGTAATTATTATGGTGAAATCATTCCTTCTTGACTATTTCAAGATGCCCAATCACTATTCTTTGGCCCATGGGGATCATTAATACCCATAAAACCATATTATGATTTATTTGGGCACCATATTAGGGGGTTATCAAAGTTGGTTCATGATAAATTAGTACCAAATGAGGTCAAGTATCTTATTGAATATCGGTATGAATTTTGGAATGACCTAGTATACAAGACATTTGATGGTTTGGGCTTAAGGGGTATGTTACAAGTGAGCTCCTAGAAAAATTTCATCATAAAGAGATTTAAGATACCATGGGTAGTTGGGAAAAAGTGTCTCAGGGGTTTTGTTTAATCTGATTCTAGACATTTACCAAACTTTGATCTAAGATCTGTGTTCCCAAGTTGAATTCTAAATGGTTCAATTGATTTTATTCAGTCTCTGGACTAATGTTTCCCTATTATATGTTTATTTTGTGTAGTATCATTCCTCTAAGAAGACATCTAAAAATAATTCTTGGGGGAGATACTGATGAAACATAGTGATAAAACCCTCCAGTCGACCTGAACCTAATATAGGTTGTAGTGCGTGTACTATAAGCTCTGGTCCAAGGAGTTTCATTTTCCTCTACTCAAGACACAAAGTTTATACCTTATAAGGATGATATTAGATATCATACCTAGGAGTTTATTTGGTATAAACCACCATCTTTATAGGGTATGAATTATACTCAAGAGGATGAGGATTGGTTGAAAAATATGAAGCAACTCTTTGAGTTCTTGGATATCAAAGTGGATGATGTACCTTGGACTTAACTTCCCTTTATTTAAAAACCTCGTGACCTTATTCCATGGATATATGCATAGAAATACCATGTCTCCAACTTTAAACTCAAAGTCTCATTGACGGTTATCTACATAACACTTCTGTTGACTCTGGGATGCCTTCATATGTTGTTGAATGGTTTTCACCTTCTCCACCATTTCTTCGACCATTTCTAGTCCAAGAAACTTACACTCACCAACTTCACCCCAAAACGTCGGTGTTCTGCACCTTTTCCCATAAAGGGATTCATATGGTGCCATTTGGATTCTTGATTGGAAACTATTATTATAAGATAACTCAAACAGAGGAAGATGTGGATCCCATCCTCCTTTAAAGTCCATTGAGAACGCTCTCAACAGGTCCTCAAGTGTTTGGATAGTCTGCTCGGATTGGCCATCAATTTATGGATGATAGGCCATACTGAAGTTCATTTCATTATTCATATCATGTTGAAGTCTCTTCCAAAACATAGAGGTGAATCTTGGATCTCGATCGAACAAAATAGATAGTGGTACTCCATCCAGTCTTACCACTTCCTTGATATATATCTGTGCTAGTTGATCCAATGAGAAAACCTCCCGAATATAAATGAAGTGTGCAGTATTTGTAAGACGATCCCCAACAACCCAGATTGCATTCATTCCTTTGGATGTTTTCAAAAGTTCAGTGACAAATTCCATGGTGATGTTCTCCCATTTCCATTCTGGTATGGGAAATGGTAGCATCATCCCCTTAGACTTCTCCCTCTCTTCCTTCACTTGCTGACACACCAGGCAATTTGATTTATATTCCGTGATCTCATTATTTATATTATCTCACCAATAATGCTCTAAGATATCTCGATACATCTTTGTGTTTCCTGGACGAATAGAGAAATTTGAACTATGTGCATCATCCAAAAGTTCATTCTTCTGCTCTGGACATGATGGAACACATAGTATTTTCCCAAATCTCACAATTCCTTCTTCATTAACATTAAAATCAGAGGATTTCCCTTTTCCGATAGCTTCAAATTTTTCCTGAATTCTCACATCTTCCTTTTGAGCATCCTTTAAACTTTCCAAAAGTGACAGTTGGGCAATCATCTGTAAAAGGATTCACTACTGGAAAATTGTGTTTTCCCAACACTTGTATACCAACAGTATGAATAAACCGTTGGTATAATTAATTTTTCGCAATAGTTTACTCAAACCATTGGGAAAATATATATGTATACCAATGGTTTTTAAAAATCGTTGGTAAGTACACTCTTTCCCAACAGTTTTAAATAACTATTGGGAATGTTTCCCCCAAATAGCAGCATATCCAGAATCCCTCAGCGCGACTGCATCCATAAACATAATCGCTCTCTACGCTCTATCTTAACCCCAAGGTATCTCTTGAAGCTCTCTCTGCAATCAATCGGGTAATTGTTTACTTCTACACTTCTAATCTGTAAGGGTAATTTCATGCATCTATTTTTGTTTGTTATCAATTTTGATTTCGCCTAAATGAGATCTGTGTGGTATGTTTCTTCCTATATTTCTATTTCTCCTATCATGTTCCCTTGCCACAATACCCTTCTACAATAGATGATCATGAGAGTGAGGTTTTATATTATTTAATGTAATAGAGGCCTTGGGTAGAAGTTCCTTCAAGTGGTAATCCTTTCCATTTGTACAGTAAGGCATTCTAGTGTTCCCTATGGATAGTGAAAACCCGTTTGACGTGTTGAATAATTGTGGTTCTATTTTTTGTGGGTTATATTATCTCAATTATAAGAGTTATTGGTTGTATAATGAATCTAGATTTATGGGGGATTTCATTTATAGTATAGTAGAAATATGATTCATCGATTTCATGTAAAATGTGATAACCTTTTTTATTGATTTGTATTATTTATCTTGTCGTCACTATTGATAAATGCAAGATGTTTTCATAGTGTGGTTTTTTTGGTAGACTTTCTATAGTGACACCTCTTCATAAGAAGATATATAGTGACATCCTTAGTTTTTTCATTCATGTAGTACATCGAATGTGTTTCAAAGGGATAATGGTCTGAGTGACTCTTTGGGGTTATATTATTGAGTGAGTTGGGTAAGTTGGAAATTGTTATGTGAGTTCCTTATGGCCTATTGGGTATGGTTACAACCTAGAGAGGTGTTATTCTAGGATGTGGATAAGGGTGGCTAATGAGATTTCCCATATATTTATTATGTCTTATAGGATTGTGTATAACATTTAGATATTTCTGAGTTATAGGGTATTCCTTTGTTGGTATGGTATGCTCGGATGTGATAAGAAAATTGATGATGATTTTCTTATAAAAATTTCACTTAGGAGGGGGGTGTGGGATGTCCAGGGAGGGAGGGCTGTTTTCCACCCCCACCCCCACCCCCCCCCCCCCTTGGGCAACCCCACTGGACATCATCCCACCCCTGGACACCCCCCACCCATCCCACTTGGACATACCCCCACCTTGGACACCCCCCCCCCCCTCCGGACAACCCCACCCCCTTGGACAACCCCCCTAGACAACACCCCACCCCCTGGACAGACCCACCCCTTAGACACCCCCACCCCCTTGGACAGCCCCCCTAGAAACCAACCCACCCCCTAGAGCTAGTTATAAGGATATCCTTCTATTCTAAACCTTTCTCCATTTATTTCACTATCTAAAAAGATCACTGTCATTATTTCATATTTCTAGGGATTTTGTAAAATTTTATGATTCACTATTTGATATTGAATCAATGTCTAATACTTGATTGGTATAAGTCTATTAGTATATAGAATATGGTTTATAAACTATACCTTAAAAGTATCATTGTTTTGTGTTATTTATGATGTGTAGTATCATTGACATACTTTATTATTAATATGAAATTTAGAAATAAATGTTTTTGTCTTTACTTTATGAAATTAAACCTCTTTACAATCCATGAACAACCTATTAGTGTATAATCATAAACTTTATCGACCCATGTGGTGCACTTCACTTGGGGAACTAATTGGGTAATGATAGGTATGACCATAAGGGTGATGAGAATGATTTATTGAACATGAGAGAATGATTTGGGATGCCTATAACACATAATGGGACCTAAGGCATGTTCCTCTTTTATGAGACCAATTGAAAATGAATATAAATATATTTTAACTTAATTTTTGAGTACTTGTTCTTTGATTAATGATTTGGAATTCCTTGAAGAACCCAACCAAGGATTCATGTTAAAAACTTAGCTTTTAATTCCATTTGGAAACCCCCTTGGATTCATGATGATTTGATTTAGAATACCTTGGGGAAATCTACCTTGGATTCATAGTGATTATGATTTAGGAATCCTTGGGGAAGTCCCCCTTGGATTCTAAACTAGAGGCCTCTATCTTTACATAGGCTGGGAACTCCTTCCTCCCTATAAATTCATCTGAATTCAATCAATTTTTTAGTTCTACACTCCAAATCTATAAGTCTTGACTTAGTTTTAATGTTTTTCATCTATTATTCTTTTTTTTTCTATTTTGATTTGACCTAAACTAGGTGGTGACGTGTGTGGAATTACATATCCCATAAGTGTAGTTTTATTTGTTTTCTATTTTCGTTTTACAATTCAAGTGTCATGATTATATGAATCAACTTTATTTTTAGTCTTTATAGCCACTCCTTTTATGTAGTTAGTGAATCATATCGACTAATGGAGGTGCTGGTTAGATGTATCCCCACTCAAAGATGGTAAATGGTTTGTTTAGTCATATTCTCTTGAAGTGGGTAATGGATATAAGGATTATCCATGTGAAGGGCTTGGGGATGGTTGGCGTAGTTGGGTAGGTGGTTTTCCTTTTTTTAGTGGGGTGATATGGTACTTTCTATGGACTTTTGATTGGTTGTTATGAAATGTACTAACTTTTCACAATATTTCCATTTTTTAGCATCAATAACAAATTTAAAAAACTCTCTTTACAAATTCTGTATCTTTCATGAAATGCCTTCACTTTGTAATATCATGAACAATGTTCTATCAGGTCTATGGTGTCTTCTTATATGTGATAAATGAAAAAATTACAAAACACATCTCACCTCAAATTTAAGCACACATAACAGAATTAGTGTATATGTACATTGCTTTAATAGTTCACTACATCAACCCTTTCCTTTATCATTTACTAAAATATATTTTAGATTAAACTTCAATCTTATTTAATTTATTATGAAAAAATGACTTATAAATATTCATTTTACAAAATGGATAGAAGTTTGATGTATGAAACTGATCGGATCTTAAGCAATTTTCAAAACAATTTGGAGAGCTTTTTAGATTTTTCATTTCACAATTCTTTAGATAGTGGTCGCATACACTTACCATGTTCTAATTTTGTTGGTAGACCTTGGTTGAGCTGGGAAGAAGTCAGCTACCACATAACCAAATATTGTTTTCAAGCAAACTATTATGTGTGGTATCACAATAGGGAGAAAATGAAATCTCAAATTGTTGATGATCGAAATGAAAGGACTAGACTAGAGAATTTGTTAGAAGACCAGTTTCCATTTATCTGTCATCATGAAAAAGAATGGATTTTGACTCAAGAAGACTTTTATATGAGGATAGATGATGCATCTAATGAAAATGATCATATTGTCAGGGTGAAAAAATTGAATGATGCTTCCATGACTCCAGTATATCGATAATGCAATAAAATGAAAAGGCTGGAATTTTTAATCTGATTTTTTCATAGGAAAACAATGTAAGGGATTTATAATACATCAATCGATTACATTCTTACCTTCTCGATTTATTTACTTCCATATGTTGAAAATATTCCCTCAAATCACTATATGGCATAGAATTTAGTTGAGGAACTTGGATTTTCAAGAAACAAAATTCTTGCTTTCCCGAATGATTTCAGTTTATTCTGGGAGGAAACCACTGAATGAAATGATTGTATAAAATGTGGCACATCCCTCTTAAAATAAAAATCTGATGTAACACCATCCTGTATGCCATAGAAAGTAATTAGGAACATTTCATTGATCCCTAGACTCTAGAATCATTTTATGTCTGATGAAATATCAATAAAAATGAGATGGCATGATACCAAGAGAAAAAAGATTAATGATGAGTTGGTTCACCCTGCAGATGGAATTTCATGGAAAATATTTGATGCTCAATATCCTGATTTTGCAGTTGACTTGCATAATATGAGGCTGGGTCTTTCATGCGACGGTTTTAATCTATTTGGGAAGATTCTTACTTCGCACAGCACATGGACAGTTTTTATACACTTTTATAATCTTTTACAATGGTTGTGTATGAAAAAACCTTTCACTTTCATGAGTATACTCATATCTGGACCTTCTGATCCTAGCATTGATAATGATATATACATGCAACCTTTAATAAAATATTTGAAACTTTTTTGGGATATGGGTGTGTGCACATACGATGCATATTCAAAAGACATATTGCATATGCGTGTTGCGCTTATGTGGACGATAAATGATTTTCTAGCTTATGTAATGATGTATGGATGGAGTTTGAAGAGAAAACTGTCATGTCCTATTTTTATGAAGAATACACAATCTAGAAGACTGAAACATTGCTATAGTTTTAGTTTTATGGGATACAGACGATTCTTTCCAATGGACCATCCATATAAAAATAATCGTCAAAGATTTGATAATACCATAGAGACCGATGATCCACCACATCATATGTCTGGAAGTTATGTTCTTAATAAATTAAAATATTTCAGTTTTTCATTCAGGAAGAGTCAAATGAAATCTGGAATGATAAAGAATGTTTCCACTGAAACATATTACAATTAAAAGAAAAGGAGTATCTTTTTTGATTTTCCTTATTGGTCAACCAACATGTTATGTCATTTCTTAGACGTAATGCACATTGAAAAGAATATATGTGAAATTTTACATTCGACACTTATAAATGTTAATGGAAAGACAAAAGATGATTTACGGTCTCAGCATGACTTGGTGGATTGGGGATTCAGACCAGAATTACATCCTGTGCGTATCAGTGAAAATAAATGGCAAGTTCCATGTGCTTCTTATGTGATGAAACCTATGGAAAAGACCATTTATAGAAGTATTAGAGACTATTATAGTTCCTGATGGCTATTCAAGAAACATATCTAAACTTTTCAATAGAAGAGAGTTGAATTTAAAATCTTTGAAGACTCATGATTATCACGTTCTTCTACATGAGTTGATTCTAATAGCAATCAGTCATCTTTTGTCCAATAATGTAAGGGTGAAAGTTATTCTGTGATGACACATGTTTAGAGATATTTTTTCTAAGAAGTTCTCCAAGTATTTCTTTTAAAAAATGTTGTCAGATGCCCCATTAATTTTGTGTGAGTAGGAGAAAATATTTCCTCCATCATTTTTCACATGCATGCTACATCTGACTGTCCATATTACCACTGAAATATTTCTCGGATGACCTGTTTCTTTTTGTTAGATGTATCCAACTGAAAGAAATATGTACACATTAAATTATTATGTCCGAAATAAGAATAATCCCGAAGGATCTATCATGAATGGTTACTTGGCTCAAGAATGTATGGATTTTTGCTCAATGTATTTTTCGGATCTTACTACAAGAATGAATAGACCAATGAGAAAGGAATAAGAGTAGTATGAGAAAATTAAACCCAGTTTTCCCTCAATTCCTCAAATAGGAGGAATTCCTAAATCATATACATTAAATACATTAATCCTTGAAAGGAGGGAGATGTCACATCACATAATTTTGTTCAACTGTGATTTTTTCGATGACTACATCAGGTAACTAAATTGAATATGTATATCTTACATATATATCTATTAATCTATTCATATTTTTTATCTACAGGGAACATAAAACAATGATAAATATAAATAATCGTTCGTTATCTTTGAGAAGGAGGGAGACTTTGCATAGCAAAGAGTTTTCTGCTTGGTTAAAATTGAAGGTAAATATATGATTATTTAATATAGTTAAATCAATATTTAATTAAGTTTAATATTCATTTATATTGCAGGTATTCAGTTTTCCTGCTGACTCTGTCTCTAAATAAATAAGAGCTTTGACTTTTGGTCCTAATACCGTGGTTCGTGATTGTAAATCAATTGTTATCAATGGGTACAAATTTATTGTCACTAAACAAGAAAATAACACGTGAACACAACATGATGGTGTTATGGTTACTGCCACAATAGATTGTTATGTCGGTACATCAGATAGTAGACCACGATTTGAAAATGTGGATTATTATGGAGTCATTGAAAAAATAATAATATTGGATTATTACTCTCATGGACGAGTCACGATGATGAAATGCCATTGGTTTGATTCCATGACGAGATAGGGCACATTTATTGATGATCATGGATTCTAAGTAATTAATATGAATCTCACTCTTACTATTGAAGAACCATATGTATTGGCATAAATGGATAAACAAGTTTTTTATGCCAAAGACCAACTTTGAAATAAAATTTGGCGTCATAGTTGAAGTAATTTCAAGACATATTTTTGATGATGGTGATGATGAAATTGACACTTTCCCTACTGCTATTGGAACCAATCCATTTATTTCTTTTGATGACTCTAACAGCTCAATTGTTTGAGTTGATTGTGAACCTGAAGTTGTGGTGGAAAATATATAGAATCATCTATCCATGTTCTCAATTCTTTTGGTTTACCTTGAGTTGGGTTGTTAAGGATAGAACTATTCAAATTGATTTAATATTGATTACGAATATGTTGTATCTGACTTGACCATTATGTGAATTTTCAATGTTTATTGGTTGGAATTATTATTTGAATTGCATTTTCTAATTTGGAATTGAACTGTATTTAAACCAATGAAACCAACATTCCTAACTTGGTGAACATTTCAATGCTTCAACTGTGATTTGTATAAATTTTGTATGACTCTAAGACTTGTCTTTAACATTTTACTATGTAATGAACATAATGGTTTTTATTCTTTTTCAAAACATGAATTGAAACTTGCATCATCTACCTGAGCTAAAGAAATTAAAATTTTCCTTAATTTTGAAAACTACTTTGCCACTTGTGAATATGGTAGAATCAATGATCCATGATTTTAATAGACTAATGACACTTATTAAATAATCATCCTACTAAAAATTTAATTTCTTTATAACATCTTACAATTTATTGACTTCATTATATATTTGTTCAAGCTCACCTAAAACAATGGTTAGTAAAATTATACATGAATCCACCTATTCCCTCTCATTTATTTTGTTTTTTAGGTTACACATTAGTTATCATTTTCTATTTACTTCCATAATTGTTTTCAATTGCAGTAAATGAAACCAATTGAAGAGAGGTAATGAAAATAGATTATGGACAACCATCGTCACATGACTAAGCTGGTCATTCCACCACTAGTGCCTGTAATGAGTATTTTATTTCAAATATATTTATTTAAATAAAATATAATGTCATGTGATTAATTTTTTTAAAACATTTTTAAGGATCCATTTATTAGGCGATATTTATTCGATGAGAAGCCTAGTAGTGGTCCCAGTACTCAGGGTGTTTATACGAGAGGGGGTGGTATGGGAGCTAGACGATAAGGTCAGCATCCTCTATTAGACCCTGCCCCTCCCACTGACATATCATACATCCCACATTCTGATCCAGGTGTGCCATTAGGACACACAGGATATTTAGGCCTCCCATGTTTTCACCACCCTTTATATTTGAGCCTCCTCACCCATCTGTACCATATCTGATGATGATTCCCACTCCCCATCCAGTATTTGGCCATCCATCCCTTTCATCTTCTTTTACTTCTGATTCCTTCTCTCCAAGATTTTATATTCCATCTTCTTTGACTCCTGCGCTGCCAGATTCTGTCCCTACGGAGCATACATTGAGACCCACTCCATCTGTACAAGGTGTTCCTTTCATTTGTGTGGATCCTACGACACCCATTGATCATACTACAGTAGGTATACTTATAAAACCCTAACAAATTGTTAAACCATTATTTATTTTCATTATAACATGTATTGATAAAATATTTTTTTTCTTTCATAACAGATACATCTACTAATAAGAGACATGGGAAGGGGTGTACATGAATGTGTGTGGTGTTGAACTGCCACACATAGTTGATGGTGGACTAAAATGAAGATATTCATATGTTTGAAAAATCAGGGTAGCAATGTCGGATTTTTTTGGCGATGCTCTCCAAATACTCTGACATCATTCCTATCAGCCCGCTCTCATGGAGACAACTACCAAATGAAGTCAATGATAAATCCTGGGCAGAGATATGGGTAAAAAAATCTGTTGTCTTTAATGAAATTTTTATTTATATGAAATATTATTTTTGTGTTAGCTGTGGTTTAATTTCCCTGAGGGTGAGGATGCACGGGCAACACTTCTAAAGGATTTAGGCAAGCTTTGAAGAGCTCATAAGCATGAGTTATACATTGGCTGGCGTGCTAGAGTGTTCAAAGAGTTAGAGGCTATCCCTGTCAGGGATGATCGTCCATTAGAACAGTACCGACAGATGATTACTCATTGTATGACCATCCAATTTATGGTATTAATCAAATTAGAGGTATTTAAATGAAAATTTTCATGTTTTTTGTGAATATTTATTATTGAATTTTATTAAGGATGCATCTGGAAGAAATAAAAAAACAATGATGCTAAGAAATACATCCATACATTGGGATGTACTACGATTCTATATCCTAAGAGACAACAAGTATGACAGTTTATAATCTTTCTTTAAGACTTGTACTTTCTATTGCTTCCTCCATAATTTATTTTATTTATGAAGTTGTTATATAATTTTAGTTATGAAATTACTACGATTCCATATCCTAAGTTTTACTTTGTAGATTTAAAATTTTAATCTCTATTTTGTAACTTAATAATCTATTTATATTTGTAACAGGCTGCTTTAGAGGCCCTTGATTCCTAGGAACCTAACAATTTTGGGCTAAACGGTCACTTACATCGGGTGTTGGGAGATGAGCACCCTAGTAGATTACACTACCAACCTGGGAAGAGTATAGTTTCAATGACGTATTATCCCTCCTTAGGTATGAGTTTTAGTGCCACAGAGTTGTAACTGGTTAAGACACAGGAAGAACCGATTGAAAAAAGGGTCAAAGAGATGGCAGAACAGTCTACTTGGTCAAACATTTTATTTATGAAATTGATGGATGTTCTACATCCAACAATTCCCCCAAAGGCCAGAACTTATTGTGATGAATATATGTCATCGATGTGTTCTATATATGGTGTACCAAGTGTTATTTATAGTGGTGGTTGAGACAATGGTGAGGAGGAGGCCGAGGTGGAGGGGGAGGAAGATGAGGAGGTTGAGACTGAGTATGAGGGTGACTAGGAGGGTGAGGATGATGATGTAGATGATGATGAGGATGAGGGTGAGGGTGATGATGATGGTGATGATAGTAATGGTGATGAGGGATAGATTGATCAATTAAATTACTGACTGATATTACTGACCTTTTATATTTATTTATTTGTTGTGCCTGAATATATTTGTTATTAGTTGGGTCACATTATCTTCATTTTTTTATCTATAAACAATAAAACTTGACTTCATTATTTTTTGTGACTGATTCGCCCCTCCACTAGATAGCCCCCCACCCCCTGGACACCCCTCACCCCCTGGATAACTCGTACCCCCCTGGACACCCCTTTCTGATTGTATTGATACTTTAGGACAATTATCTACGGGTCATTTGTGATGTCTACGGGTCAACCCCGCCACAATCTGAGGCACGATGTGGCCGGTATCACTCAATGTGTCTTTCTTTTGTTTAAAATGGACATTGTTTTAAGTAAAAACAACAGACATTCGAAAAACTAACCAAACATATTTTGATTAGGTTGATACCTTTGAATAAGGATACATGGGTCATTTGTGATGTGTATGAGTCAACCCCACCTCAATCCGAGGCACGGTGTCGATGGTACCACTCAAAGTGTCTCACCATTATTTGAAATGGACAACATTTTAAGTGAAAACAACAATTGTCATACGAAAAACTAACCAAACACATTCATATTGTGTTTATACTTTAGGAAAATGATATTTTGGTCATATGTGACGTGTACGAGTCAACCTCGCCTCAATCTGAGGAACGTTGTGGCTAGTATCACTCAAAGTGTCTTTCTTTTGTTTAAAATGGACTCCATTTTAAGTAAAAATAACAGGCATACTTAAAACCAACCAATCATATTTTAATTGTGTTTATACATTAGAACAAGGATCCATGGTTCATTTTTGACATGTACTAGTCAACCCCACCTCAATAAGAGGCATGGTGTGGCCGGTACCACTCAAAGTGTCTCACTTTTATTTGAATTGGACAACATTTTAAGTGAAAACAACAATTGGTATTTGTAAAACTAACCAAACACATTTGGATTCTATTGATACTTTAGTAAAACGATCCATGGGTCATTTTTTATGTTTACAAGTCATCCTCTCCTCAATCTGAGGCAGGGTGTGGCTGGTACCACTCAAACTGTCTCACTTTTATTTGCAATGGATAGGATTTTAAGTTAAAGCAACAACTTGCATACAGAAAACTGACCAAACACATTCGTATTCTGTTAATACTTTAGTAAAACTATCTATGGGTAATTTGTGATGTGTACGAGTTAACCCCGCCTCAATCTGAGGAACAGTGTGGCCGGTACCACTCAAACTGTCTCACTTTTATTTTAAATGGACAGGATTTTAAGTGAAAACAACAACTTGCATACAGAAAACCAACCAAATGGTTTTTGATGTATTGATACTTCAGTAAAATGATCCATGGGTCATTTGTGATGTATACGAGTCAACCCCACCTTAATATGAGGAATGGTATGGCCGGTATGACTAAAAGTGTCTCTCTTTTGTTTAAAATGGACACTATTTTATGTTAAAACAACAGACATTCGGAAAATTGACCAAACTTATTCTGACTGTGTTGATGCTTTAGAAAAAGGATGCATGGGTCATTTGTGACGTGTATGAGTCAACCCCGTCTCAATCTGAGTCATGGTGTGGCTGGTACCACTCAAAGTGTCTCACATTTATTTGAAATGGACAACATTTTAAGTGAAAACAACAACTGGCATACGAAAAACCAACCAAATGCATTTAGATTCTATTGATACTTTATGAAAATGATCCATGGGTCATTTGTGACGTTTACAAGTTAACCCCACCTAAATATGAGGCACAGTGTGGCCAGTACCCCTCAAGCTATCTCACTTTTATTTGAAATGGACAGGATTTTTAGTGAAAACAACAACTTGCATACGGAAAACCGACCAAACATATTCGGATTGTGTTGATACTTTAGCACAAGGATCCACAGTCCAGCCTCACACAATCCACTTCTCAGGTGAAGAAATCCTACCCATATTCTAAAACACGTGACATTTAATATGCCAATCCCATCCTCAAATAGTGGGTTCTAGGACCAAACCAAAGTCCCTTTGGGAACCCAATACCAAAGACATAATTGAATATTCATACCCACCACCAAAAATGGGGATTCATCTCACATCACACCCAGGAGACAAAATTACAATTAGCCACATAACCCCTTATTCCAATTGAAATGTATATGAAAAACATGTAGGCTATTCTAGTAACCCATCTCATATATTGAGATTGGCCAATGTTTCCCACTAACACATCAGGAACCATTTATACATTGATTCATAGTCATTAGAGGAATATAAACATCCCATGTTCTTCCTATAACGCATCCTAGGTCTAATCACATGACCACTACCAGTGTCTATCTTATGGGTATCATGATCCTTGTCCACCCTACCCAAGTTTTTCTGATGGTTTTACGATAGTCAACCCAAGACCATGAGTAAACATCCCATGTGCTTCCTATAACATGTAGGCTTTTTATCTTGTGTGTATTAGTGGTGTGGTTTTAGTGAGGAGTGAATTATAAATTTTGAATACTGTTATGAGTGTTATTTCTTTTCAATTAAAAATTTCTAAATTCTGGATGTATTGGATTCTGGCTGTATTGATAATGTATTCTTAATTTTGAATATTGTTATGTGTATTGGATTCTAGATTTATTGGATATTAATTTTTTATTGGTGTTATGGGTGTTATTGCATTTAAATTCTATATGTATTGGATTGTGGATGTATTGGATTCAGGATTTTTCTCTTGTGTTGTGGTTTGAGTGAGGAATGGATTTTAAATTTCTAAATTTCTGAATTCAGGTTGAATTTTAAAAATCCGATGTAGCCTTTTGTATTCTGGATGTATGTGTTCTTGCAGGTCATGGAGAGTTACAGGTTAGTGGTGGCTGCTGGCTGCTGTGGAGCTACAACATATGTATACCAATGGTTTTCTAAACCATTGGTATAGACATATACCAATGGTTTTCAAAACCTTTGGTATAGCCTTTTGATGTATATTATACCAACGGTTTTGTTATAACTATTGGTATAAACTTCTACCAATGGTTTTAAAAATTGTTGGTATATCCTTTGGATGTATATTGTACACTACATACCAATAGTTCTAAACCATTGGTATAAGGGTAACATGTACCAACGGGTTGTGAAACCGTTGGTATATCTCTTACTTTAACACATATACCAATGGTTTACACAGAACCATTGGTATAAGCCTATACCCATGGTTTACTTGGCCACGGTTTGGGAAACTATTGGTATATAATATACCAATGGTTTCTTAGCCTTTATCAACGGTTCCGAACCATTGGTAAAGGGTAAAATTTCAGTAGTGATTGATTATGTTCCCTTCTTTATGATTCTCATTTCCATCTTCATCAAATCAAAGAAGATTGGATCCTTTTCAATTATCATCAATGATAGAATCTTTGGGTCCTTTCTACTTAGGGAATCCACCACCTTGTTCCACTACTGTGAAGTTGGGTTTTCCCAACACTTGTATACCAACAGTTCTGTAGAATCATTGGTATAGGAGTCTTTTACCAACGGTTTGTACAAACCATTGGTAAAGGTTGGTTTCGTGAAGGATTTCCCAATGGTTTGAAGAAACCGTTGGGAAATCCACAATATTTTCACCCTTTACCAATGGTTTGTACAAACCATTGTTAAAGGACATGATTTCCCAATGGTTTTTAAAAACAGTTGAGAAAGGTCTCCCCAAATACCCGATTACACATAAGCACAACACAGAACTCATTTCCCCCAATTTCCAGAATCCCCCACGCACAGGTGAACCCTAACCGAGGTATTCAATCTGATCAGCTGCAACTCCCCCATCAAAGTTATACTCCTTAAATCTCTTCCCAAATACAGACATAGAAGCCCTCTTCCCCTGATTTCTCCATTTATTTCAATATCTAGAAAGATCACATCATTTTTCCCTATTACTAGGGATTTTGGAAAATTTTATGATTTAAACTATTTGATATTGAATCAATGACTAATACTTGATTAGTATATGTCTAAGGGAATATAGAATATAGTTTATAAACTATCCCTTAAAAGTATCACTGTTTTATGTTCTTTATGATGTGTATAGTATCATTGACATACTTTATTATTAATCTCAAATTTAAAAATAAATGTTTCTGTCTTTACTTTAGGAGATTAAACCTATTTACGATCCATGAACAACCTATTAGTGTAGAAGCCAAAACATTATCCACCCATGGGGTGTGTTTGACTTGGGAATGTTTTCCCCCAAATACCTAGCACCCCAGCTCCCAGTAGGTCCGATTGCAGACCTAATCCAGACCTCCTCCCGACATATTCTCGGCCACGAAATACCTTCACTACTACAAATATGGATTTTAACAGCGCTAAAGAAGTGAATTAACATCACTAAAAAAGCGTTGTTAGTCGAGGTGAAGATAAAGGGCGTCCCTTTTATCAGTGCTCAGAAAAGCGCTGATAAAAGTAAAAATAAAATAAAAATAATAAAAAATAATTTATATTCCGGGGGGAGATTTTAATAGCGCTCCCCCCCCCCTTATCAATTCTAGGTGGCCCCTCCCCACTCTCGTGTGCTGCCCTTGCCTACACGCTGCACACATGCGCGTGCACTTCCGTGCTTCCACCCTAACTCGAACATGCGACCTCCCCCTTGCACGCCTGCACCTTTACCACTAAGCCATTTCATTTTTTTTTCTATTCAGTGATACATCTATTTATTTATATATATATCGTTATATTTATTTGTATATTAATATAGATTCATATTAATATAAATATATTTAGGTATATTAATACATATATGTTTATTCATATATTAGTAAATATATATATTCATTATTATATTAATATATATTTATATTTATTTATATATATATTTGTAGTCACATTTTTTATCCATATATTTATTTGTATATTAATATATATTTATAAGATTTGTTTTAAATACTTTTATAGAATATGTTTTTTATGTGTGTTTATAAAAAAATAAATAAATACATACATACATATATACAACACACACACAAAGACACACACATATATATATATTTACGAATAAATACATATATATGTGTGTGTGTGTGTGTGTGTGTTTTGAAAATCTATATAATGTTAAAACGACCATAACTTCTAATATAGAATCTTGTTTCAACTCCACAACTAGTAAAATCAAAGAAAATGAAACAATATTTGATTTGATATGTGTTACAAGCCTAACGGACATCTGGATCAGAAGTTATACATGTTTGAATGTTAAAAAATCGGGGTATCTAGACTAAAAACTCAGTTTTGGAGGATTTCTGGGCATTTTTTGGGCTCTAAAAATGTGACATAAGATTTTCTTTGGTCATAGGCATGTAGAGATCGTCACAGGATTCGATTTGATATGTTGTATAGCTCAAACAGACACCAGGATCAAAAGTTTTGGCCGTTTGAAGTTTGAGTTACATTTTCAACTTATTTAGATCTTTTATTAATTTTTTTGATTTTTTGTGTCTTCAAATTGTCATTAAATAATTTTTAATCGATAATAATTAGCAAATTATTAATTAATAATATTTTTTAAAATATTTTAAAGTCATTTTCACTAAATTTATTATATATTAAATGTAATAGTCTATTTATACTTATCTAAAACATATTTAAAGAATATATATTATATTTATATCAATATATATATACATATATAAAAAATGTATTATTTTTCATGACAAATTATTTTTTTTGAAACATAAAATTTATTAGCGCTAGGAAAAAGCACTGATAAAGCCCCCTTTTATCAGCGCTACTAAAAAAGAGCTGATAAAGGGGTCCCCTTTAACAGCGCTAAGAAAAGTCACTGATAAAGGGGGGCCTTTATCAGCGCTAAAAAAAAGCACTGATAAAGTGTCACTTTTAACAGAGATTTTTTTAGGGCTGTTAAAGGTTCCCCTTTATCAGTTCTTTTTTTAGCGCTGATAAAGGCCCCCTTTATCAGTTATTTTTTTAGTGCTGATAAAAGGGTAGCGCTTCCCTTGCATGTTTTTGTAGTAGTGATTTCAGCCGAAGATCCTTCTTCAATCAATCAAATTTAAATTTCTACACATCAAATTAGTAAGTGTTATCATAGTTTTAGTGTTCCTCCTCTTTATATTTTATGTTTGATTTTTTGATTTCGATTAAATTAGAGTTATTGTTGTTTGAGTACCAAACCATTTGTTTGTTTTATGTTTTTTTTGTTCTACACTTCATACATCGTAAATGGTATGTTTAGTGGGGTTTGTTTAGTATAGGGGTGAAAGGTTTTGTTTTTTGTTTTTTGTTTAGTGGGGGGTGGGTTGTCCAGGTGAGGGTGTGGGGTGTCCAATGGGGATGGTGGTGGGCTGTCCTGGAGACCTCGTACCCGCAGGACAATCCCCCCACTCCTGGAAAGCCCCCCACCCACCCCATGGACCCCTCCAATCGCCCTGGAGAACCCCTCCACCCCCGTGGACAGCCCCGCCCACCCCCCGGACACCCCGTACCCACTGGAAACCCCCCACCCCCCACCCCCATGGATATCCCGCCCACCCCCTGGACACAACGTACCACCTGGAAATCCCTGCCACCCTCATGGACAGCCCACCCACACACCACGTACCCCCTGGATAGCCCCGCCCACCCCCTTGGACACCCCGTACCCCCTTGGATAGCCCTGCCACCCCCCGCCACCCCCCTGGACACCCCACCCACCCCTTGGACACCTCGTACCCCCTGGAAACCCCCCCCCCCCCACCCCCTGGACACCCTTAACCCCCCGGATAGCCCTGCCACCCCCCGTGGACAGCCCTCCCACCCCCCTGGATAGCCTGCACCCCCCCTGGACACCCCCCCACCCTTGTTGACAGCCCGCCCACCCCACCCCGGGACACCCTCCCACCACCCCCAAACACCCCCATCCCCCCAGACGCCCCCACCCCCTGGAAAGCCCCCCCCACCCCACCCCCCAACCCCACTGGATAGCCCTGCCACCCCTGTGGACATCCCGAACACCCCTCGTGGACAGCCCGACCACCCCCAGGATAGCCCGCCCACCCCCTTGGACACCCCATACCCCACTGAACAGCCGTGCCACCTCCATGGGTAGCCCACGCACCCCCCTGGACACCCCGTACCCCCCCCCCCCCGGACACCCCCACCCACCCCCTGGACACCCCGCTCACCCCTTGGATAGCCCGCCAACCCCCCTGGACAGTCTAACCACCCCCATGGACAGCCCGTCCAACTGGACCCCCCGACCCCCCTAGACAGCCCCCCACCCCCTAGACACCTCTAACCCCCCTGGATGGCACTGCCACCCTCCTGGACACCCTGCACCCCCTGGACACTCCCTCCCACTTGGGAAATGTATGTGATCAGTCAAATTATATACTAAAATATAAAATTTCTTCGATCTAAAATTTAGTCAACTCCTGAGTAATTCTCCTCTATAAGTGTACATGATCATGTACACTCATGTATAGTTCTTAAAAGATATTTTGTTATAAATATAGAATTTTTTGTCTATTATATTATAATTCTAATATAGATTAGTGTGTCGGTTATGGTTTCATATAAAGTGAAAAATTCTCGTTTACATAAATATATTTTTGATGAAACTTCAATATTATTGAATTGCTTTTGACAAAATGACTTATAACAATTATTTTTCTACAAAATGGATAGAATTTGGATGTATGAAACCGATCAGATCTAAAGCGATTTTCAAAACAATTTGGAGATATTTTTAGATTTTTCATTTCACAATGCTTTAGATAGTGGTCGCATACACCGCCCATGTTCCATTTGAGTTGGCAGACCTTGGTTGAGCCGTGAAGAATTCAGCTACCACAAAACCAAATATGGTTTTCAACCAAACTACTATGAGTGGTATCACAATGGGGAGAAAATGAAATCTCAAATTGTTGATGATCCAAATGAGAGGACTGGAGTGGAGAATTTGTTATATGACCAGTTTCTGTTTATTCATCATCATGAAAAATAAAGGATTCTGACCCAAGAAGACTTCGATATGAGAACACATTATGCATCTAATGAACATGATGGTTTGTATTGTTCTGCAAAACATGTATTGAAACATGAATCATCAACCTGAGCTAAAGAAATTAAAATTTTCCTTAGTTTTGACAACTATTTCACCACTTATGAATCTGGTATAATCAATGTTCGATGATTTTAATAGACTGATGACACTTATTAAATAATCATCCTACTAAAAATTAAATTTTTCACTCTCATTTATTTTATTTTCTGGGTTACACATTATTTATCCTTTTCTATTTACTTCCATATTTGTTTTCAAATGTAAGAAAATGAAACAATTGAAGAGAGGCGACGAAAACAGATTATGGACAACAGTCGTTGCATGGATGAGCTGGGTATTCCACCACTAGTTCCTGTAGTGGGTACATTATTTCAAATATATTTATTTAAATAATATATAATTTCATGTGATTAATTTTTTTAAAAAAAAATTTCAGGATCCATCTATTAGGTGGCAGTTATTCAATGAGCAGCCAAGTAGTGGTCCCAGTACTCTGGGTGTTCGTACGAGGGGGGGTGGTACGGGAGCTAGACGATCTAATCGACATACCTAATTAAAACATGCCCCTTCCACTAACATACCATCCATCCCACATTCTGATCCCTGTGTGTTTTTAGGGACACACGGGATATTTAGACCTCCCATTTTTTCACCACCCTTTACATATTAACCTCCTCACCCATCTGTACTGTATCCGATGATGATTCCCACTCTCCATCCTGTATTTGGCCAGCCATCCTTGTTATCTTCTTTTACTTCTGGTTCCTTCTCTCTGGGCTTCTATATTCCATCTTCTTTGACTATTGCTCCACTAGAGTCTATCCCTAAGAAGCATACATTGGGACCCACTTCATCTGTACAAGGTGTTCCTTCAGTTTTTGTGGATCCACTGGCACCAATTGATTAGACTACCGCATGTATACTTATACAATCCTAACAAATTGTTACACTATTATTTATTTTCACTATAACATACATTGATAAAATAATTTTTTTTCTTTCATAATAGATACATCTACTGATAGGAGGTCAGGGTGGGGGCGTACAAGAATGCGTTCGGTGTGGAACCGCCGCACACAGTTGATGGTGGATTACAATGAATATGTTCAGATGATTAAAAATTCAGGGCAGCAATGTCGGAGTTTTTTAGTGATGCTTACCAAATACTACGACATCATTCCTATCATCCCTCTCTCATGGAGAGAGGTACCAAATAATTTCAAGTATAAATCCTAGGCAGATATATGGGTAAAAAATCTGTTGTATTTACTGAAATATATTAATTTTTTTATTTATATGAATTAATATATTGGTTTCAACTGCAGTTTAATTTCCCCGATGGTGAGGGTGCATGGCCAACACATCTAAAGGATTTATGTGAGCTTTGAAGATATTATAATCATGAGTTATACATTGGCTAGCGTGATAGAGTGGGCACAAAGTTAGAGGTGGTCAATGTCATGGATTATTGTACTTTATAACAGTTCCTACAGATGATTACTCATTGGGTGACTAGCCAATTTATTGTATTAATCAAATTAGAAGTATTTAAATTAAAATTTTCATGTTTTTCATTAAAAATAATTATTGAATTTTATTTAGGATGCATCTTGAAGAAATAAAAAATAATTTATGCTAAGAAATACTTCCACACATTGAGATGTACTATGATGCCAGATCATGAGGGATAGCTAGTATGACAGTTTATAATCTTTCTTTACGACTTTTACTTTCGATTGTTTCCTCTGTAATTTATTCGATTGCTAAAGTTGTTATATAATTTTAGTTATGAAATTACTATTTTTTTTGGTATCCTATTTTTAATTTTTTTTCCTACATTAAATTTCATTGTAGATGCATAAATTGAATATAGTAGGATGTGTCCCTCAAGAAAAATTGTTTTGCTCGAGTAGAAAGAATAAAGATGGAAGTGCGGTTAATGAACCGACTCAGCAGCATATTGTAAGTCTTACTTTGTAGATTTAAAATTTTAATCTATATTTTTTAACTTAATAATATATTTATATTTGTAACAGGTTGCTTTAGAGACCCTTGATGCTCAGGAACCTGACAATTTTGGGCCAAACGGTCACTTACATCAGGTGTTGGCAGGTGAGCACCCTGGTAGAGTACGTTTCCAGCATGGTAAGAGTATAGTTCTAATGAGGTATTGTCCCTCCTCATGTACAAGTTGTAGTGCCACCGAGTAGAAAAAGTTAGAGGCACAAGCAGAACAGGCTGAAAAAAGTGCCAAAGAGATGGCAACACAGTCTGTTATGGAAGGCGCTGCATTTATGAGGTTGATGGAAGCTTTACGTTCCACACATCCACCAGAGGCTAGCACTACATGTGAGTATTATTCTTCATCAATGTGTTCTATATATGGTGCACCAGGTGGCAGTTCTAGTAGTGGTCAAGATGATGGAGAGGAGGAGGCCGAGGTGGAGGAGGAGGAAGGCGAGGAGGAGGCCGAGGCAGAGGAGGAGGGGCTATGAGGAGGTCAAGGCAGAGGAGGAGGGTGATGAGGACGAGGGTGAGGGTGAAGATGATGGTGATGATAGTGACGGTGATGTTTATTGATGTATTGTGCCTTAATATATTTGTGATTAGGTAGATCAAATTATCTTTATTTTTTTATCTATAAATAAGAAAACATGATTTGATGATTTTCTCTGAAATCCCCCTATTTTAATGAAATTGTAAATTTTTTTTGGACAACCCCCCTCTTCCCTGGACCTCGGACACCCCCCCCCCCCCCCACCCTCCTCCCTGAACCCTAGATAGCCCCCCGGAAAGCCCCCCCCCCCCCCTCCCCCCCCACCCTCCTTCCAAGACCCCGAACACCCCCCCCCCCCCCTCCCCCAAACCCTCCTACCTGGACCCAGACAGCCCCCCAGACAGCCCCCCGGACCATCCCCCGGATAGCCCCCCACCCTCCTTCATGGACCTTGGACAACCCCCCTCCTTCCTGGACCCTGGACAGCCCCCCCCCCCCCCAACCATCCTCGTACCACGCATAACTCCTCCACATATATCATCATCCTCTACTAGGTACCTCACACAACTGTGTATCACCGAAATCATCACACCAATCACTACATCATAAGGTCACTGAGCCCAATATAAGCTCTCTTCAATATTAACCCTATATCCCAATCTAATTAAAATTCCAATACTATTACATCAGTATAAAGCACCGCCCACCTACAAGCATTCAGAAAACCGACCAAACACTTTCTGATTGTATTGATACTTTAGCAGAAGGATCCATGAGTCATTTTTGATGTGTAAGAGTCAACCTCGTCTCCATCGAAGGAACAGTGTGTCTGGTACCACTCAAATTAGCTCACTTTTATTTGAATTGGACAACATTTTAAGTGAAAACAACAACTAGAATATAGACAACTGACCAAATGCATTCAGATTCTATTGCTACTTTAGTAAAATGATCCATGGGTCATTTGTGACGTGTAAAAGTAAACCCTGCCTCAATATGATGCATAGTGTGGTCAGTACCACTCAAATTGTCTAACATTTATTTGAAATGGACAAGAATTTAAGTGAAAGCAATAATTTGCATATGGAAAACTGACCAAACACATTCAGATTCTATTGATACTTTAGGGAAATGATCCATGGGTCATTTGTGACGTGTATGAGTAAACCCCACCTCAAAATGAGGAACGGTGTCGCTGGTACCACTGAAACTGCCTCACTTTTATTTGAAATGGATAGGATTTCTAGAGAAAACAACAAATTGCATACGGAAAACTGACCAAATTCTTTCTGATTGTATTGATAATTCAGTAAAACAATCCAGGGGTCATTTGTGACATGTACGAGTCAACTACGCCTCAATATGAGGCATGGTGTGGCTGGTACCACTCAAAGTTTCTCACATTTATTTGAAATGGACAAAATTTTAAGTGAAAACAACAACTTGCATATGGAAAACCAACCAAACACATTTGTATTCTATTAATTATTTAGTAAAACAATCCATGCTTCATTATTGATGTGTACGAGTCAACCTCGCCTCAATGTGAGGCACGATGTCACCGGTATCACTGAAACTATCTCACTTTTATTTGAAATGGGCATGATTTTAAGTGAAAACAACAAATTTCATATGCAAAACCAACCAAAATCATTAGGATTGTATTGATACTTTAGAAATACTATCCATGGGTCATTTTTTATGTGTACAAGTCAACCAAACCTCAATCTGAGTCATGGTGTGGCTGGTATCACTCAAAGTGTCTCACTTTTTTTGAAATGGACAATATTTTAAGTGAAAACAAAAAATTTCATACGAAAAACCAATCAAACGCTTTCTGATTGTATTGATACTTTATTAAAATGATCCATGGGTCATTTTAGACGTGTATGGGTCAACCCCCGCCTCAATCCGAGGCACGGTGTGGCTGGTACCACTCAAACTATCTCACATTTATTTGAAATGGACAATATTTTAAGTGAAAACAACAATTTGCATATGTAAAAATGACCAAACACATTCGTAATATGTTGATACTTTAGTACAATGATCCATGGTTAATTTTTGACGTTTACAAGCCAACATTTCCTCAATCTGAGGAACAGTGTGGCCGGTACCACTCAAACTATCTCACTTTTATTTGAAATGGACAGGATTGTAAGTGAAAACAACAACTTGCATATGGAAAACTGACCAAACACTTTCTTATTGTATTTATATTTTATTAAAACGATCCATGGGTCATTTGTGATGTGTATGAGTCAACCTTGCCTCATTCTGAGGCACGGTGTGGTCGGTATCACTCAAAGTGTCTCTCTTTGGTTTAAAATGGACACTGTTTTAAGTAAAAATTACAAACATTCGGAAAACCAACCAAAGGTATTTTTATTGTTTTTATACTTTAGAAAAAGTATACATGGGTCATTTGTGATGTGTACGATTCAATCCTGTCTCAATCCTAGGGGCGGTGTCGTCGTTACCACTCAATTTTCCTCACTTTTATTTGAAATGGACAAGATTGTAAGTGAAAACAACAACTTGTATATAGAAAACTGACCAAACACATTTAGTTTCTGTTTTTACTTTAGTAAAATGATCCATGGGTCATTTTTGATGTCTAAGAGTCAACCATTCCTCAATCCAAGGCACGGTGTGCCCGGTACCACTTAAACTGTCTCAGTTTTATTTGAAATGGACAGGATTTTAAGTGAAAACAAAAACTTGCCTACGGAAAACCGAACAAACATATTCAGATTCTATTGATACTTTAGGAAAATGATCCATATGTCATTTTTGACGTGTAAAATTCAACCCTTCCTCAATATGAGGCACGGTGTGTCATGTACCACTCAAAGTTTCTCACATTCATTTGAAATGGACAAAATTTTAAGTGGAAACAACAACTTGTATACAGAAAACTGAACAAACGCATTCAGATTCTATTGATACTTTAGGAAAAATATCCATGGGTCATTTTTGATGTGTAAGAGTCAACCCCGCCTGATTCTGAGGCATGGTGTGGCTCATACCACTCAAACTGTCTCACTTTTATTCGAAATGGACAGGATTTTAAATGAAAACAAAAACTTCTAAACGAACAACTGACCAAACACTTTTTGATTGTATTGATACTTCAGTAAAACGATCCATGGGTCATTTGTGATGTGTATGATTCAACCCCACCTAAATATGAGGCACAGTGTGGCCGGTATCACTCAAAGTGTCTCTCATTGGTTTAAAATGGACATTGTTTTATGTAAAAACAACATATAGTCGGAAAACCGACCAAACGTATTCTGATTGTGTTGATACTTTATCACAAGTATACATGGGTCATTTTTGACATGTATTATTCAACCTCGTCTCAATTATTGGGATAGTTTGGCTGTTACCACTTAAATTGTCTCACATTTATTTGAAATGGACAAGATTATAAGTGAAAACAACAACTTGTATACAAAAAACAGACCAAACACATTCGGATTCTGTTTATACTTTACGAAAATGATCTATGGATCATTTTTGACGTGTAAAAGTTAATGCCGCCTCAATATAATCCACGATGTGGCTGATATCACTCAAATTGTCTCTCTTTTGTTTAAAATGGACAGTGTTTTAAGTAAAAAGAACAGAAATTCGGAAAACCAACCAAACGTATTTTGATTGTGTTGATACTTTAGAAAAAGGATCCATGGGACATTTTTGACGTGTAAGATTCAACCCCATCTCGATCTGAGGGACGGTGTGGCTGGTAACACTCAAAGTGTCTCACTTTTATTTGAAATGAACAACATTTTAAGTAAAAACAACAACTGGCATATGGAAAATCAACCAATCGCATTCGGATTCTATTGATACTTTAGGACAAAGATCCTTGAGTCATTTTTAATGTGTACAAGTCAACCTCACCTCAATATGAGTCATGGTGTGGCTGGTACTACTCAAATTTTATACTTTTATTGGAAAATTGAAAACAACAACTTGAATACAAAAAACCAACCAAACATATTCGGATTGTGTTGATAATTTAGCACAAGGATCCCTGATCCATCCTGACACAATACACTTCTCATGTGAGTAACTTCTACCTCTATTCTAAAACACATGACATTTAATACGCCAATCCCATCCTCAAACAGTGGGTTCTAGGACAAAACCAAAGTCCCTTTGGGAACCCAATACCAACAACATAATTGAATATTCATACCCACTACCCAAAATGGGGATTCATCTCACTTTACACCCAGGAGACCAAATTACAATTAGCCACATACCCCCTTATTCCAATTGAAAATTATATGAAAAACATGTAGGATATTATAGTAACCCATCTCTTATGTCGATATTGGCCAATGTTTTCCACTAACACATCAGGAACCATTTATACATGGATACATAGTCATTAGAGGAATATAAACTTCCCATGCGCTTCCTATAACTCATCCTAGGTCTAATCACATGACCACTACCAATGTCTATCTTATGGGTATCATGATACTTGTCCACTATACCCAAGTTTTTATGTTGGTTTTAAGATATTCAACCCAATACCATGAGTAAACATCCCATGTTCTTCCTATAACATGTATGTTTTTTATCTTGTGTGTATTGGGGGTTTGGTTGGAGTGAGGAGTGAAATATAAATTTTGAATACTGTTATGGGTGTTATTTATTTTCAATTCTAACTTTCTGAATTCTGGATGTATTGGATTATGGTTGTATTAGTAATGAATTCTAAATTTTGAATACTGTTATGTGTATTGGATTCTGGATGTATTGGACTTTAATTTTGTATTAGTTTTATGGGTGTTATTTCATTTCAATTCTAGATGTATTGGATTGTGGATGTATTGGATTATGTATTTTTATAGTGTTGTGGTTTGAGTGAGGAATGGAATTTAAATCTCAAAATTTCTGAATTCTGGATGAATTTTAAACATCCCATGTAGCCTTTTGGATTTCGAGTGTATGTGTTCTTGCAGGTATGGAGAGAAGGTTGGAGGCCACTGCTACTGTGGATTTTGGAGGCTGCTGCAGCTGTTTATTCTGGATACTGCTACTGGTTGCTACATCATATGTATACCGACAGTTTTTAAATCGTTGGTATATCCTTTCGATATATAACATATACCAGTGTTTTGGGAAACCATTGGTATATCTCTTCATTTAACACATATACCAACAGTTTTAAAAACCATTGGTATATCCTTTATATATATAACATATACCAACAGTTTGTCAAACCATTGGTATATCTCTTCATTTAACACATATACCAATGGTTTACATAGAACCGTTGGTATAAGGCAATACGAACGTCTTACTTGGCCACGGTTTTGGAAACCATTGGTATATAATATACCAACAGTTTCCAAGCCTTTACCAATGGTTCTGAACCATTGGTAAAGAGTATAATTCTAGTAGTGTTCGCTTTCCTAGGGTGCTAATGGATTGAGCATTCATAGTCTTTGATCCGCTCTAACCATATTTTTTGGCGCATGTTCAACTCTTTTTGTGTGAATATATACTTGAGGATTTTTTGGTATGTATATATTTCACACTTCTTCCCAAAGAGATAATGTCGCCAAATTTTCAAATCATAGATTACTATATCCAACTCGAGGTCATGTGTTGGATATTTATGTTCATGAAATTTCAATTTCCTTGAAGCGTAGGCAATGAATTTTTCATTTTTCATCAACACACATCTTATTCTCTTCTTCGAGGCATCATTGAATATCAAAAAAAGTTATCCACTTGTGGGTAAAGTGAGAACAGTCATAGTGAGAAGCCTCATTTCCAACTCTATAAAGCTTTCTTCACATTCATCACTCCAAGAAATCTTTACTCCCTTACGAGTTAGTTTGGTAAGACGGTTGGACAATCGTGAGAAATTTCTCCCAAATCATTTATAATATCCAGCTAACCCCAAGAATCTACAGATATCTGTTACCGATGTTGGCATCGGCCATCCCTCAATTGCATACGTTTTGGAGGGATCCATAGATATCCCATTGCTTGTGATGATATGGCCCAAGAATGAGACCTCCTTCCACGATAACTCACACTTGGTGTACTTTTCATAGAGCTTCTCCTTCTGTAAGGTCTCTAGTACAGTTCTTAGATTCTCCTCATGATCCTCCATGGTTTTTTATTATATCATAATATCATCTACAAAGACTACCACAAATTTGTCGAGGTAATCCTTAAAGACTCTATTCATCAAGTCCAAGAAGATTTCTGGAGCATTAGTGAGTCCAAAAGGCATTACTATGAATTCGTAATTCATGTATCTTGTACGAAAAGTATACTTGGGGATATCTTCCTTCTTCACCCTTACTTGATAATATCCCGACTACAAATCCACCTTGGAGAAGTATTGTTCTTCACACAGCTGATCGAGCAAGTCATCAATTTGTGGGAGAGGATACTTTTTCTTTATTGTGATTTTGTTAAGCTCATGATAATCGATGCAAAGATGCATTGACCCATACTTCTTCTTGACGAAGAGGACTGGTGAAGCACTTGGGCGTATAAACCCTTTATCCAGATTCTCCTGTACTTTTTTTCAGCCCCTCAAGCTCCACAACAGCCATTTTATATGGAGTTTTGGATATGGACAATTCCCTAGGTATAAGATCAATTGAGAATTCTACATATCTTCTTGGAGGAAGACCAAGAAATTTCTCAGGAACACTTTAGAAAATTCACTCACAACAGGCATGTCATTAAGGATGGTTGCCTCCTTAGACTCAATCATTTGATCCAAATACGTTTTCTCGTAGGGAAGTAATATCCACGCTTGAGATGATGGAGCTAAAGAAGATTCATCTTCCTCCTCGTACTTGTAATGAATAAGGGGTAGATTCTCCACATGGAGAGTGATTTCCCTCTCACGGCAATTTATGTTGGCTCTATATAAGGAAATCCAATCCATGCCATGAATTGCATCAAATTCCACGAGAGGGAGTATGATGAGGTTTTCCGGGAAGTTCAATGCATAGATTATGATAGGGGGGAGTTATATTCCTGGGATGCAATGATTGCCCCATTTTCTGTACTCACCGACATCTTCACTTACATGATTTGTGGTGGTGTTGGGATTATTCTACTAAACATTTGATATATAAAAGAATGCATAGAACTTTAATAAAAAATTATGTTCCCTATTGTTGAATGAATAACTAGGGTACTTGTCAGCACTTCGTTTTCGGGGTTCACTTCGGCAGTAGTGAGGGAAAAAGCTTGCCCTCGCTTCCTTGGAGGTTGTTGGTTGACTCCAAAAACCCTTGGCTTAGGGAACTGATTTTCAAGATGCCATGGATCTTTTTAGTTGTAGCAATGAACCACGCGTTGAGGTTCGAATGGATAATTCTTCTCCTCTATCTCAATTGATGGTATTTCTTGCTGACATGTAATAGCCAGGTTCCCTTCTCTTCCACACCTAAAGCATTTCCTTGTCCCCTTTAGGTAATTTCCGGGGTGCTTCTTTCCACACCTTGGGCAAGTGGGGTGCTGGATCTTCTTAGCACCATCGGATTTATCCATCGGACCGCTAGCATTTAAGTCCACCTTACACTTCTTGTCCCCATGATACCCTTGGAATTATCCAATCTCCATTTTGACCTTGAGGGCACATCGGACAATTTCATCATAGCTATCAAAGTCATGGATCACCAGCTCTTTCCTTAGGCTAGGTTTCATCCCACCAAAGAAGCGGTCAACCTTTCATTTGGGGGTAACGACAAAACCAGAGGCATATCATGCAAGCCTTGTGATGTTTGCCTCGTACGCTCTGATATATTCGTCGTATTTTTGCTTGAGGGCAAGGAATTCCTCTTCCATCTTAAGCTGGAGGGTGCATGGAAAATATTTATTGAAAAACATCTTCTAGAAATCCTTCCATTCCAATGCCTCTATCTCCACCTCAAGCTTTGTATTTCTTATCAACGTCCACCATTGATCAGCTTCACCCTCCATATGATAAGAAATCAGGATAACCTTCTCTTGTTCAGAACATTGAAGGATGGAGACGATCTATTCAATAGTGTTGATCCATTTTTCAACGATTGAGGGATCATATAATCCATTAAAAGTAGGAGGCCTTTGTCTCATTATTCTCTCTATAGTTACTTGTTCTTTCTTAGGGGGGGGCTTGAACATTCCTATTGACCCACGTTTCTATTCAAAGCTTGATTTAGCTGATAGTGAAGTATGACAAAGTTCTTGATTCCCACTATGATTGGATTGGGCATCTCATTAGTAAAATCATCACATTCATCTTCACATAGGTTGTTCACTCGAGTCCTCCTATTACCGGCCATTGGCTGGAATAAAAGGAAAGATAGGGGTAACAGAAAAAGGATAATCCAAGGACAAAACTAATGACTTATAAATAACTTTTATTTCCTTAACATATGAATCTATTGGATTAAGTCTAGGTTATCCATGATCTACTTTCTAACATATATTCTTAGGGAATTTTTTTCCCTTAATAATGGTTCATACTAATCTTGTGAATTTACCAAAGCATATCCCCCAGAAGTGTTGTAATAAAGAGTGCAGCAAGACCCGTTTTCATGCACCAGTTCCCATTTGAGTCTATCTCAAAGAGGTATTATTGGGTTTTACCCCTAGGATACATCTGTGCCAGATCCACCTCTGCCTGCTCATATCCAGACAGGGATGTATTCGCTTGATAAACCAATTACTCAATACTCACCAAAACATAGGGATGTTTTTATTATACTTATTCGTGTATCTAAGGATTTACTAGGGTTTTCTAATCCTAATCCCGAAAATAACTAAACCTATCCTATGATACCAACTATGACAACCCTGATCTTTTATTACATAATTAAACATAATTTATTACATAAACTTCACTTGATACAACATAGACGATCGAGAGGTCTAGTTTCTTTGGGGATTAGTATCATTACATTAAAACATAAAACATGAAAAAACAACATCTTTATTGAAAACTTTCTTTACATGACCACTACATTCCCTCGTACTTATCATTTCATGGGATAACCTGAGGACATGCATAAAAAAGGTGAGATATAAAGCCCAGTGATGGATTAATCATGGAATAACATGAGGAATAAAAAACATGTTAGAAAATAGGCATATAAATAGAGTACAAGAGAATCATAAACATAAATGCATGATAAAGCATGATAATCATAACATGGAAATGTGGCAACAACACTTAACATGGAATTAGCATTAGCCAAGGCTCATTGCACATGGAGCATGAGTAAACCCTCATTGCACATGGAGCATGAGTAAACCCTAATTGAAATTGAATTATGATGATTAAACACCCATTACACATGAAGTATCATGATACTATACTTTACCCAATGCATTGGAGTTCTATTAGGGCGCACCCTTCTTAAACATTTCATTTCATGCATAAGTGTGCGACATGGATCATAAAACATTGAATCATTCAACATAATCATTTATTCCATGATAAATGAATGTGGAATAAATACATGAAACTCTTTAAACAATAATTTAATGTGCATAAAGGTGAATACCCTTGATAAATAAATGGTCATGGTATTCACTACACAATGTCTTTGGCTTGGAAAAGTGCGGTGCAATGTCGGCAGCATAACGTCGTGACATAAGAACTCATAAAAATGGTTGATGAGAGAGAAAGGGGTTTCTCATAATATTTACATGACATGGAAATTAATGGGGTCATATAGATACATTTCCCAATAAATTTAATGGAATTTATATTCATGATACAAAATAATATTTTGAATGTAAATGATGAGAGAGAAATTCCTTTCAGAATTTTGGCATAGTAACGGGTGTAAATGGGAGGCATTTAATGAGAGATAAAGGGGTCTCCCATCATTAAAACAAAAAGAGGGAAGTATGGGGGATGTGTGAAATCATACCCCAACATTTATAATTTAAATTAAAAGAGCATAACAATTTAAAAAATATTTGACAAAAATGAGAACGAAAGAAAACCCTTACTTGGAAGTGTGCTTCCAAAGGCTTGAGAGAGGCTTGAGAGAGGATTATTGGGAGCTTGGGGCACATTGGAAGGATTATAGAGAGAGGAGGGAAAAGTTTGGATGAACTCCAAAGGCATTGAGTGAGGAGGAAGTGGGATCTTGGGTGGGTTTATATAGGAAAGGTGAAGGAATTATTTATTATTTAGGTTTGAACACCTCACATTAAACTAATCCAAACCACAAACCAGCCCATGGTTTTTGCCCACAGTTTTTAGAAAAGGGAAGTGGAAAATAATATTTTATAATACCAAATTCCTAAATTCTTAAAATAATGGGGTTGCTTATGTGGAGGTGAGACACACTCCCAAGGAAAATAATTTAAAAAGACAAAAATGTTTAATAAGTCTTGAAGGGTCCACTAAAGCTTTGTAAAATAAATCAAACAAACCCAAAATTACATTATTTTAATGTCAAAATATATATTGTCCGAAAATAAAGTTTATAGTATTTTATTACATCACTATTTGGTCATTATGATGTAATAAAACACATTATATATTTAAATGGTATTTAATTTTTACCCAAAAATTTGACTGTCTCAGAAAATTATAAAAAATTAATCATTGGATAATTTTGACATCTTTATTCCATAAATAATATTCAATTTATCTAAATAATTTTCTAAATATGTTAATTTTTACTTTTAAAATAAAAAATGTTATTTATCAAAAATTCATGTGTTTTGACAAAAATAGCATTCAAACCTTAATAAAAATTATAATTGCATTCATAAAATTATACGATCATTTATATTTAATAAAAATTAATTTAATAACAATAATAATATGTTATTAAAATATTATTTAATTCAAAAATCCATTAATTCATCTAAAAAGATTTCTTAGTTGAACATTAACTAAAAATGATATTTGCGCTTTAAAAACTATTTACAATGTAACAATAATAAATTGAAAGTGTATTAATTATTATATAAAAATAATAATGTACATAACCCTAGTGTTAAGGTCTTGTTACATAACCCCTTATAACACCCGCATAAGACCTAAGAGTAAGGTGTGCAATGGTGACAGACTCTTGGGGTGGCTCAGAAAACATTGCTCGGGTGGTGATCTCTATCAACTTCCACTTCTCACATAGGCAGTCTCACTCAATATTAACATATTCAAGCTCAACTTGGGCTTGTTCAAGAGTGAATCTCAAAGATACAACCTCCTTTCCGAGCTCTGACAAATGGGATTTGTATGGGGAACATCTACTGGATGAGGCCATCGCTTCCTTTGTCTGAGTAAATTGGATTTCATAAAGCCCTATATTTATACTAATCATGTGATCACTGTTCAACAACTATATTAGCTATGGTAATAATTATTAAAAGTATTTTAAAATAAAAAAACATAAAACCAAAAAAATTTACATTTTATATAAACATTTTACATAAAGAGACATTTAATTAGATCAAGAGGTATTTCCATTAATGATAGTTTGTGTCATTACAATATCTATCTTCAGAGGGCCTCCTTTCTTCTCTAATAATTATTTCATTCTATCACATATAAGAATGATGGTGTTGGGGGATTTTTATCATTCTTAGTGTGAATTACACTATGGAATGATGAATATATTTTATAATATAAGTAATTTATTCTTGTGGCTATGTATAAAGTAGGACATCACTGATTTTGTTTCTCATTTTTATTCCTTTCAACAGGTCGAGGCTAAAAATTAGGAGCTTTTGGGTTTTCTTCATATCTTTCCTATACTAACTTGAATGTTGATGAGTTATCTATGGATTTTTTTTTTGGTTTACTATAAACTCCTTGAGGAATGAATTTGATTTTGGTGGTTATTGGATGATTAACGAAATCAATTCAATTCATTACAATTTGTGATATGACCAATATTAAGGACTTGGGAAATCTATATGTGTAGAAGATTATCATATTTCATGGTTTTTTATCTAAAATTGTTTTTATATGGATACTTGATTCATATTCTTGTTTTTTATAGGCCTCCAAGAGGTGATGGGATCCCAAGTCGGTCTAAGAATGACATACCATCCTCACACATATGGTCAAATAGAGTAGGCTATATAGATTCTAGATGATATGTTTCATAGTTGTTGTCCTTGAATTTTAATGTTGTTGGGATTTCCATTATGTAATGGTTGAGTTTTCATATATTTGCAGCTATCATTTGTTTATTAAAATGGAACCCTTTGAGGCCTTGTACGGTCAACCTTGTAAATCTCCACTCTGTTGGTCATTGATTGGTGAAGATTCCCATGTGGGGTATAGTTTGGTCTAGGAGATAATGGTGAAGACCCAAATAATTTAATAGATATTTTTGATAAAAAAGAGTCTATATAAATCTTTTATGGATCTTTATCTATGTCCTTTGAAATTATCGATTTGTGACTAGGTTTTTTTTCAGAGTCTTGCCTAGGTTGGGTCACTGATGGATTGGGAAATACGGTAAGTTGGCACTAAGATACATGGGAAAATTTTATATTATTGAGTAAATTGTGAGGGTGGATTACTATTTGACACTTACACCTGATATGAAAGAGTCCCATGACCAGTTTCATATTTCACAGCTCAAAAAATATCCTTTAGACTAGTCTCATGTCTTGAATTGGGAAAACCTTAGTATAAAACCCGATATATCTATGATTGGTCAGCTAGTCCAAATTATTGATTCTCATATTTAGGATCTTCATGGAACATCAATAATTCTAGTTCAGGTTCTGGTGAATCATGGTTCTGGTTCTCATGATATGGGGGAACATGAAGCATTTATGAGAGAGTAGTGGAGTCATATCTGTTGTACCACTCCTATTGATAGGCTTTCTAGGGGTAGAAATCATTTTTGGTGGGGTGAATTGTAAAATATTATCATATAATATCTTGTATTTTTCGTGGTATATTTTAGTTCTTATTTCTCTTCAGGATTGATCTCAATTAATTCTTATTGATTATTGGTTGATTCATACTGGTTTAAACCTTTTTAGGGGTGGGAAGTATGTTTTTTTAGTTTGAGGTGATAGAAGTTTTCCAAGACTTTTAGTATATGAGTAGACTTTCTCCTATAGCTGAAATTTATACATGATTTCCACTAGCTCACCAGTGAGGGCCACCAGCTAGCTAGTGGAGGGTTAGCAGTAGGGGGTTCCTATAATAATCCCACTGACATATCAATGGGATTTACATTGGTGTAGGAATTGTTCCTAGAGCCACCATCTAATCAATGGGATTAATAGGCCTATAGGGATTCTTTCGGGAACAATCGGCTAGCCTGTGGGAGCCAAAAGTTACCTAGTTATGTCATTTTAGTAAATTGAACCATTTTAAGTATCATAATTCCATCAACTAAAACATCCATTTTAATTTTAAATCCTCCACCCTCAAACACCATTTGATTTCTTTTAAATGTGAGACTCCATTGGGGTGTTTTTGGCCCCTCCAACATTGAAACTACATAGATTAAAGTGTGGGTTGATGTATTAAATTTATTTACGTAACTTTAATCTTACTTTGATCTTGATTTCTCCTTTACTTCTCTCCCTCCTTATCTGGGAGTGGTGGATCCTTATGTAATTTTTAAATCTATATATTTATTTATTATTTTTGGTTCTAGGATTCTCAAAAAATTGATTCTATCCTTTTGACTCTCTATTGTGGATATCATGTTTTGTGTTGGGAAATACCTTGATTGATGTAGGTTTTTTAGTAATATTCTGGTCAAATTGTCCCATCTTTCTTATTTCAGGATGCCCATGCATTATCCTCTAACTCATGGGGATCAAGAATAAAGTTCATGTCATGTCAGGATTGATTTGGGTACCATATTAATGAGTTATATGGGTTGTACCATGACATGCCTTTCTACAATTCCTACACATCCTTAGATCAAGTGAAAAACATTTGAAAATGTGGGATGAGAACGAAAGGATTAGTTAGGGATTTAAAAATAAATAAAACTTGTCACTCTAGTGAAAAATATAAAAAACCATAAAAAAATTTACCATTTCACAATAAACATTATGATTATAAAATAAATCATAATCACATGTAAAAAAACAAAATTTTACCAAATAAAACCATTAATTCAAATATAAATCCTAGAAAATAAATGAAGATAACCTGAGGCATCATACATTCATCAAGGAATGTACTAATAATATAATTGTAATATTATATTAGGAGTAACTTATACCAGTTAACACAATCACTTCATAGGAGTAAATTATAACAAGTTAACCCCATCCATGTCATAGGAGTAATTTATCACAATTTAAGATCATTCAATTAATATAATAATCTTAATAGTTAACTATATCCAATTTATAGGATTAACTTACTAGTTAACTATATCAACCTTAACCCGTGCATTTGAGGGATTTAATGGACACATTGGTTACCTAATAGAAACATTTCCTTAAGGGTTAGGGTTAACTCCCAAAACATAAATCCATAAATAATGACCATGTATAATATATTAAAATAAAACATTTATTATCTTTCCTTTTTCATCATAAAACCCTTGAAAAAATCATTTAAACCCATATGAAAAATAACTTCCATTTATCTCATAAAAAATGAGAAAAAATATTATTTTCCTTCGAAAAAAATATAAAAAATAAAAATTCAATAAATAGCGGGAATTGGATATTATTTAGAATTATATAAAAACTTTTATAGTATTCTTCATAAATAATAATGGTTATGATGGTTTGAAAATTATTTCTTATGGTAAACATTAAAATAAACATTCTTTTGTACTTTTGAAAAGAAAGTTAAAATATCTCATTTGGAAAAACATTGAAAAGATTCATTCTTAAAACATTGTAAAGAAATTAATGATATTTGAAAATAAAATTAATCAATTATTTAACTTATAAATAAAAAAGTTATTTAAAATTTTAAAAATAACATGTATATGGAATCAAAATAATTTAAAACATTTACAATAATGTTTTAATGAAAAATCCTTTACCTTGTATTTTGACTAGACACAGACATATTTTAATTTCATAAACTATAAAAATTATATTAATTTTCAACATTATTTCAAAAAAAAAAAAAATTTAATTCCATTATTATTATTCCTTTTATTTAATTTATTACCATATTTTATTTATTTACTAAATCATTTATATTTGTGTTGGACGTTTTAAGGTCGTTCAATCCATAACCACTAAAACTACTTAGGTAGGTTAAATGGAGTAATAATGTTCTTGGTTATATAATTTCCAGGATATTAAAAAATTTATAATAATCATTTTTAAAAATTAAATATATTTTTAGAACCATCCATGTTAGGTGGTCATGAAAAATGACATATTTTGTTTCATCGTGGTGGTAGTCTGCATGTAAATATGTGCGATGGTTTCATTTTTCTAATGGATAAAAAGGAAATAAAGTAGATAAATTTATACCATTAAATATTAATAATATTATTATAAATATAATACTCCTTAAATAAAAATATCCTTAAAACAAAAAATGTGAGACAGTAATGAAAAATTAAATGCATCACTTCATAGAGGCGGTAGTCTGCACGCACGCAGGACTGACATTACTATTTTGGAACTAATATAGAGGTAAGAAGATAGATAATATATTATCTTTAAAAATTATAATTATATCATAAATATCATATATTTTCATTTATATGGTCTTTATTACCATCCATGGGATGTGATAATGAAAAACAAAATGCATCGCTTTGAAAAGGCAGTAGAATGCAAGTACGCACGAGCATCATTTTCATTTTAAATAAGATTCCAAAGAGAAGGAAAAATGTTCTAACATAAATATAATATCATTTATTTATAGTAAATATATTTATGAAATTATTTCATTATTGTTGGAATTTATTTGAATGAGTAATAAGATGAAAGAAACTTGAAAAAAATTAGTTAATATTTTTACTACTTCACTGTAAAGATTCCTTTGGATTGAACATAAGGCATTTGTAAGAGAGGTTCATGGACACACCGGGGTATTAGGAACATGTTATCTATGTTTTGAGATTTTTTTATTCATAATATTTAGGGAAAACTGAAGACATGTGTGCATTTTGAAAGGTTTTATTATATCCCCTTTAATAGGAATGAATCAATGCTCTTCTCACAAATATTATGTCTTTAAGGGTCTTGAAAGTAATAAGAAAATTTTAATATAGATAAAAAATGGAATTTTTGTATTTAAAACCCCATTTAATGATATAATAAATCATTTCCATATTTATTAACATGAATTAGATAGTTATATTCCTTAAAAAAATATTAAGTAACTTTTAGATCAAAAAAGGAATAGTTTTAACTAATCGCTTTACTTATAAGGGTTTTATTTAAAATTTAAATTTCTAAATTTTATAATTTTAATTTTTAGAAAATAATATAATATTTTAAATAATAAAATCAAAGTTTACCCTTGGTTAAATTATGTTATTTCTATGAAAATATTAATTTCTCAATGAATATTGAAAAATTATGATTTTTTGTAAAAAACAAATTTCTTTTCATAAAATTAAGTAATTTAAAAGTCATAATATGTTTCAAATATGTTTTAAATTAAAAAATATATATTTTGATATATTTAATATAAATAATTAATTTTTAGTTAACTTTATATGGATTTTTATTATAAGTTTTTTTGTTTAAAAACGGGTTTCTTTAAAACCTATTTTAAAATAAAAAATATTTCCCAGTTTTAATTAATTGAAATAATTTCTAATAGGTAATGTTTTAAATGAAATATAAATATTATATATAATTAAATAATAATTTCTATTCTTACAATGATTATTTTTATTCATTGTGTAAATATAGAATTATCTTTTCCCCAAAAAATACTCTACTTGAAAACCTGATTTTTTATCACATCAGTGAGTTTTGTTTTATATTTAATTTTTTCACTTATGTGAATTAAATTTGGTAAAATTTATTATATATTTTTAATCATAATAATTTATATTTTATAATAATTTCAACTTAATTTTTTATCAGAATGAATTTTGAAAACAGTAAAAATTAATTATCTCGGTTAAGGTAAATATGAATTTATAGGGGGTTAAAATAAAAATATAAAAGATGAAATGGCCTCTACAATTTTCTAAAATATATTTTATGGAAATATTTATAAATTTTACAATATATTATTATTAATTTTTTAATTATTGGATTATTTTGACATGAAAAAAAATGTGGGTGGAATTCATTCTTTTGAAAAAATTAAAATTGTGCCACTCACATCACTTATAAAATACCACTCACTCTCCTAATCTATTAACACCTTCAAAGATCATTTTTTGTACAAATACCTACCCAAATTAATTATTTACTTGACTCATATCATTATATAATCCATATTTTTATTCAAAAATCATACTAGGGATGTACTTTAGTGAAAACCAAAATAAGTTACCCAAAGAAGAGGTAACATTCTCCAACAAGCATTTTTATATTATTTCTTCATCAAACCAATTAAATTATTGATAAAACATGATTATATAATTAAATAATTATCTACCATATTGTGAGATATAGTTATTTTAATATCATAACCTAAATCATATCCCTCTTTCATCAAATGGGTTACAAAATCCTTATTCTTCTGTACGGTGAACTACCGCCTCGCGAACTGATGTCATTCGTTTTTCTATTACCACCTATCATAGTTGGGTATGATGATGGATATAAATTATATATATTATATTTATAACATAATTATACTTATTGATTAATTATATTATATATACCTTTTTACATTCTATACCTTATGGGATACAATAACGTCACTCGTGTGTATGGAGGACTCATACCTCACTAAGCGATGTGATTTGTTTTTCACTAACACATTACATGGAAGGTAATAATGGTAATATAATGAATATATTTGATATAAATGAAATAATTATTATATTCAGGAAATATTTATCATTCTTAAAATATGGTATATCATTTCATTTATTACCCTTTCACTCACAAAAAAGTGATAATGTCGTTTGTGTACATGTGGATTATCACCTTCACAAAGAGATGTGACTCTGTTTTCATCACCACACCACATGGATGATATATATATATATAAGTATATTTAAATAAATAATTTTTCATATATTATATTATTATCATTGTGTAAAAATAAAATATTACTTACCTCCTTTCCATAATGTTTGTCTGGAAATGGAAACGTCACTCTTGTGTATGTACGACTTACCATCTCCATGATAATAATGTACTTAATTTATAAAAGAAAAATTCCTTGATTAGTCTTAAAAGTATAATTTATGTATAAATATGATAATTATTTCAATATTTTTATTCTTTATATGTTTTAAAAGGACCACTTTGACCATATTTTTCCTACCAAAGTAATTTTTAACACATAAGCTGAATATAGTCAAAAAATTTGATATAAACATAGTTGATTAAGTAATTATATATAAAATAGTAATAAGTGATATAAAATTAATAACAAAATTTAAATAGGTTCTCAAGAAATTATATAATTAATATAAGTTTATTATTTAAGAAAATAAATAGATACGGCACAAGTCAAGCTCAATTTAAGAGACTTCTTCCCAATTTCCTTTCATTAAGGAATATTTTGATGTTATACACCTATATTATTTTCCACAATGTATATGAAGCCCCTTTGAAATATTATATCATGAATATATATAATCTCATGACATTTAATGATTTTTTCAATGTTATTATTTCATGGGACTTAAGATTCAAGTGTTTCCCAAGTGATAAGGGACTTTTCTTTTTTTAAACCTTTATAAAGTTTTCTTTAAAACTCCTTCTCTTTTATAACCATGTTTTTAAAATAATTTTTTGAAAATTTTTATATGGAAATAAAATATTTATAAATTAAATTTTATTTCAATTTTACTTTATTTTAGTTTATTTAAATTAGAATATTTTTACGTGTTTTATACGTAAAATTTTGACAATCGAAAAAAATCATGTTCTATTTTTAACTTATTTGGTGACAACGACTTTTCTGTTTCCATGACTATTATTTAATTTCAAGATTTCATTTGAATATTTAATTTTTTTTTCTTTAAATAAAAAACCATTTCATTTTTTCTATATTGTGTAATTGAAAATGTTTTTTCCAAATAAACGGTTATTTTGTAATCAAAATGGGGTTTTAAAAGAAAATGGCAATTTGAAATCTAAAATTGATTTTTTTACGAGGTTAAAAGACTATTTTCAAATTTTATGATGGAAAAGTGGTATCATAAAATCATTATAATCCGAATATGGTACTTTAACACTATAAATTAGAAATGAGTGCATCCATATAGTTCCTAGTGGGCCCATTTCAGCTTATACAATGACGCAACCCATATAGCACCGGTTGAGCCTGTAATAGCTTAAACGATGGGTGTATCTAGATAGTTATCCATTGTATTAGGTTGTGTTCAGTTTCTTAATATGAAACAATGAGGGAGTTACAAAATGGGGTTCTCATATTTATTTAATTGGGCTCTATTTACTTCTAACATGAGTTTAAAATGGGTTATGAATGTGATTATATAAGTTACTGAAAAGGATTTTTAATTTATTGATATTGTTTTTTAAGGATTAATTTGAGAAAAACATGTGTGTATTTTTCATGTAAATATGTTGTATTTCTTATTATTGAATATCTTTGAATATAAATTTAAAATTTATATGAGTATTCCTGTTTTCACAAGAATAATGATTTTCTTTATTTTTATATCCCTTACTGGGATTTTTGTACTCATCGCACATTTTCTCTAAATTTTTTTCACAAGATTTATAGTTGGGTAAGGGAAATTAATAACTTTAGTTAAAATTCATGAAGATTTTTCCAAGAAAAAAATGATAATTTGTATTAAAAGTTTTATATTAAAGTAAAAAATAGATACTAATAAGAAGTTTTACCGTTTTATTATATAGTTTTGTAATGTATGAGTTATGAATTAATTCTCTAAAACTTTAAACCTGAAAAGATAATGAAAGTGAAAAAAATTAAATTCTTGAATAAAAATCAATATTATGTAATGTTTAGGGATTGGTCCCTATATTTGGTATCAAATATTATTTTAGATTAGAGATTAGGATAATGAAAATAACTTACAGATGAATGATTTTACATTATGGTTATGTTGAAATGATGTAGAATTTAAGAATTACCAAGTTTCAACATCTAAACCACTTCTGTTTATAATTATTTCCCCATATATAAAATAGGGACTCTATAGTGGGAAGGCCCTAAGAATAAAATACCCTTCCAAAAAAGCATCTTGAGATGGTTTTAATTGGAATAGAACTATTTGTTACAGTGATGGATCGGTTTAAAAAAGCTCTTAATGATGGGGGTATCTATGCTAGAGAGTAACCCGGTTTATAAAAAATAAACATGTCAATAGTATATCATTTTATGAGAAAACATGCCCCATATTTTAGTAGATCATTTTACCCTGTGATATCTAAAGGATGGATTAATTCATTGGAGAATATATTTGATGTTATGGGATATTCGAAACATCAAAAGGTAACTCTTATCATTTATTATTTTAATGGTTAATTTTTTTATGGTCATCATTGGTTAAGAATACCAAAGAGAAAGATGATCTTGATTCCATGGAATGGGAAACATCTATGGATCTTTTACTTGAGAGATACTTTCCAATGATTTTTTTACACCAGATAGAAAAACAATTTTTGGAACTGAGGAAAAGGGATGACGATTCTGTAGTTTCATATGAAGAAAACTTCACAAGATTTTCTAGGTATATGCCAAATTTTATTCAGGAAATTTATTGAAAAATAAATATTTTTTACTCAAGGTTGAATCCATGTTTACAAAGATAATTGGCCACATTTTAATTTATAATTTATGAGAAATTGGTTTGTTGTGATAAGAAAGTTGAGATAGAGTTTTTTAAAATGTATGTTCCTCAAGATAACCATGGAAATAAAAGGTCAAGGTTCTAGGAAATACAGAATCAACCAGCTAATAATTCTGAAGGCAAGACACCAAAATATTCCAAGTATGAAAAATTACATTTCAATGAATGTTTGACTGGATTTGGGAAGTTTTGTTAGTGTATTCATTTGGTCATAGGTCATGTGACTTTAAAGAAAATAGTCATAAAAAACCAAACAATGGGGTAAAAGATATCCATCCAGTGGTGAGGTGCATTAGTTAAAATGAGTTGGTTCATTATGCTAACAAGTTTCTAAAGTTAGTTTTATAGGATGTAAATCATGATGATCCTAAATAGAAAGTTATAGAAACATAATTTTCTACTACTATCATTGATGTTGGGTAATCAAATGAAGTGATGACAGGTATGTTACTTATGTATTTGAATTATTTCAAGACCCTCTTTGACTCTGTATCTTCACATTATTTCATTTATAATAAATTTTCAAGTGAAATAGGAATATCACCACATGAAAATAAGATATAACTTTTGGTGAAAAATCTGGGTGGAAATATTAAAGCAACCAAATTCATAAGAATATTTCTATCGTTATGATTGGTGTGTTCTTTCCTATAATTATTGTAGGATTGGTTAATTTGTCATGTGTTTACAAACATGGGCATATCTATTTTAAGTAATTAATGGAGTTTTTGATGGTGTAGTTGTTTTTTTCATTATCAAATTAGTGTTTTTAATTAATTAATTATTATTATTGATAATATATAATTTAATTATTGAAACTGTGTTTTTATGTTTTAATCTGAATTTATTTTTTTATTTTAGTCATGTTGTAATTTTTTAGTAATTAAATGATTTGTTTGTAATCTTTTATCGTCCTCCTGTATATTTTTTTTGAATTATATTTTATCAATTTTTTATATAATTTAATTCATTTATTCATTATTTTTTTATGAATCAGTTATAATAATAATATATATTGAATGACATTCATTTATTTTAATTTATGTTGTATTTCAAAAAAAAGTAATTCTCTTCTTTAATATAATTTTTTTAGTGCTAAATAAATATACTATTTTGATTTCACTATAATTAAATATTCTAATTTAGTTTTAATTATTTTAATATAATTTTGATACTCATATATGAAATTTAATTATTTATTTTATTTTTTCCATTTTTATTTTTTTCAAAGAAATGATTTTTATTGTTTTAAATTTAAATAAATTAACTTATTTATTATTTAATTCAGTTTTTAAAAATAATTAGTTATTAATTATTTATATTTTTTTATTTATTCTAAATTCTATAATTAAATAACTTTTTTAGGAAAATTATGTGTGTGGTCAGTCTACTGAACAAAAATTCACTAACCGCACAAAAGAAGGGCCCGGTCAGTTGTCCGACCATGCGGGGAGACTGCATGTCATGCATTAATCTCTCACAGTAAGGAACCTTACCATTCCCAACCTAGAGTGAGCATCGATCACCCTAACATGACTCTTTTTATTGTGAGGTTTCTCATGGTAACCCTTTATACCCCAACCACCATCAACCTAGACAAGAAAGATCCCTCATAGAGATCTCCATGGTTTTCACTGCATGAAGGATAAAATTAATCCAACACCACTTTGGAAACCTAAAATAAATACCACAGGACGAATTCGAGCCCTGTCACATAGGATTTTAGGATTTCATACAACAAAGGCCAATTCCAACTCAGATCTAAAGTCATGTCACTTCTTGTACACCCCTGGAAGAAGAATCAGATCACACCTCTGAGCCATGTGTTTCATTCCAACTCAACCATTTGTATAAATAGATTGAAACTAGGATGATGGTATAAGATAATATCAAAATTCCACATGTTTCAAAGTGTTTTTAAGAAGCCTCACCGCCTCAATGATCTCACACAAGAAATAGATAAATATAGGGACACACCATTTAATGTGGTTCAGTCAGATAACCTGCATCCACATAAAGTCACTGGATAATCTTATTCAAATGGGAATACTGATTGATTAGAAATCCCATATAATTTCACACACATGGGAACACAAATTAATCACCATGGTGAAGGAACATTTTCAAATGTCCACCTCAAAATTTCTACAGGTGGTCACCAAATCCTATTATGATTCTTCTTCTATGGCACCAAACATTATTTTTAGTCATTAGATGGTGCCAACCCAATTTCCATGTCATCATCAAGTGGTTTTACATCTTTATATTTCATCAACATTCAACTTAAATTAAGTGCACAGTGATATTTTTCATCAATATTTAACGATCTCCATCTTGATTATTAATATCACCATATTGCTTCTCAAAATAATATTCGAGATGTTGTTTCCTTCCAGATTTTTATAGGAATATAAAGTATGAGATGTATTTATCAATTCCAAATAATTTTATAACTTGATCTATGTAGCATCCTTCTTGTCGTTTGGAGTAGGAATAGGATCCCACATCATATTCTAATATAATGAATTTATTTTTTCTTCCATAATAGTCTTCCACTGGTTTATTACTTTGTTATCCAAAACTTCTTGATAGCTATCTATAACACCATATTCAACAACATAAAGATAATATATAACCAATTTTTTATACTTGGAAGGTGTTTGTGTGATACTTTGAGTTCTATCAGTGGTGATACTCTTATCCAATATCACTTCTCTACATGTAACAATCTCGGCATTAAAATAATATAAAGCATGTTTTCTAATACCTTTAATAGAAAGGAGTACACTATGGATAATTTTCAAAGATTTATCTTCAATGTTTACTTGGTAATCAAGCTTATCCAGAACTCCAAGTGATATAAGGTTCTTCTCCAATTCTAGTACATATCTTGCATCTATAAGGCATTGAGTTGTACCATCATGAATCTTCAAATGTATTGTTCCAACACTTATAGTAATGCCTGGGTGGTTATTTCCCATAATCACCCCACATTCATCTGAATACTTTATGTTTGAAAACCAATCTCGATTCTGAAACATATGTAATGAACAACTTGAATCAATAATCCAACCACTTGAACGGTTTACCATTAAGGAAATGAGGAAAGTGGTATCTTCAACATCCTCATTTGTTTTACAAAATTTTCATTTAGTTTACCAATTTTGGGATAATCCTTCTTTCAGGGACCTTTTTTAGGATAGTAGCACTCATGTTTTACTAGAAATATAAAGCTGGACTTTACAAAAAACATCGATCATGATTCATCTCTTATGAATCCTTTGGATTTCCTACCAGATGACCCTCCTCCAATTTCCATCAATGCCATTGATGTGTAATCCCTATGTTCATGATTTTACTTCCATATAAACTCATTTTTAACTAACAAACCTGATATGTCAATAAATTTTACCTCATGCTTACCATACAACAATGTTGTAGTAAGGTGATCATAACTCTCTAGTAGAGAGTTCGGCAATAAAGGTTCTTTATCTTCATCTCTAATTGTTACTCCCAAACCTTGAAAATCTGATAGGATTTTATTAAAACAGTCTTGGGGCTCAATAATATATACCTTCCTTGTACAAAAATATAAGCAATTTATTTTTTAGGTAAAATCAATTTTCAATGATTTTGGATATGTACTTGTTCTCCAAAATATTCCACCAGCTTTTCACTGAATTTTCTCATATCATTCTATATTTCTAATATTTATCTAAACAAAGTCAGATCCTACAACATGATTCATGATTGATACTCCTCTAATCATGATCAAAGTTCTCAATGGGATTTTCATCCTAGGTGATATCTAACTTCTATTGAGTTAGAACAACCAAAACTTCACATTTTTCGTCCCATCAAATTTCTCCACCTCAAGTTTGGTGTTAGACACCATACTTATATGTCCATAATTAATTTAAATTTTGGTATGTGTATTTGGAACAAACTTATAAGGTATTTCCGTACTGCTTTCAGCTTCAAGATTCTCCACCGAAAAACATATCCAAATTTACAGAAACAGATAGCATAGATGAATTTTGAATAGTTGAGAATCATAAAATCGACTATTTAATTTCTTCAATTAGATTCCAATTGAATAGAAAATTTTCTCCCAAAGTATTTTTTTTAAATACCAAAAATGAAACTCAAAAAATCAACAAAATAAATCCCCTCAATTTCCAACACTACACCGACTTATATTTTCAATTCCCCACCTTTTTTTAATTTCAAAAAAAAATCACATCCAATTGACCTTCTTTTTCCATGGGCAACACACAAAAAAACAAAGGCCACCCCTTTTTTCACTACACCCCCACTCCCCTGTATTTTCTATTTTTATTTCCCCCTAGTTGTTTATTTTCCACACACTTCTCTTTTTTAATCCCATGTTCACTAATACCCCTCCCCACCTTTGTTTTCCAATTTCCCTTCTTTTTCCATGAGTAACACACACACAAAAAAAAGGACACCCCTTTTTTCCACCATTCCCCCACTCCCATATCTTTTCTATTTTATATTTCCCCCTATTTATTTATTTTACACACATCACACACTTATCGTTTTACTCCCATGTGCACCACTACCCCTCCCCACCTTTAAAGATCACAAAAAACATCATCAACGAGGAGCAGATCCAAATACTATCTTTAGGTAAGAAGTCCGCATAGTAGTGACTGATGTGCTATAGAGAGTGGGACTAGATAAAATGTAGCACGCAAAAAATTATAAAGGTGTGGACTGTAGTAGGAAATACATGTGTAGATAGCAGCAAGTTGCTGAGGGGAAGATCTGATTCCAACGCAACCTTCTAGTAGGAAGCATAGATAGCATCTGTTTCAGATATAGTAACAGTCAATTTTATAATAGTTCAATTAATTATAGGTAATTAAACAACCCTATTATCCCTATTTTTTATAAGGAACTCTCACCCGCTCAGTAATTACACACTCAAATAGGATAAACAAATAATAAATAAGATCACACAAAGATTTACATAGTTCAATTGGGTGAGCTAAATCCACAGGGAAGGCAGAAAATTCTTATCATTAAAATGTGGATACACATATTAAAAATTCCCCACATCACTCATATCATTTTCCACATAGGGGAATACAAATTTATAGAAGTTTTAGAGGAGAATAAACAAATTTCCACATCATTTTTTCTCTAGGTGGAAGCCAACTCCTAGGGATTTTTCTTTATGGGTGGCCACCACCCTTATATTGGTCCATATGGGAGGTCACCCACCATTTTGGGTATTTCAATTTTTCATAAAATTTCAAAAATATAAAAGAAATTAGGAAAACAAAACATAAATAGAGAGACTAATTTTAATATGGTTTGGTCTAGTGACCAACATCTATAGGGAAGGCAGTAGAAACATCATATTCAAATGGTAGAATACATATTAAAAAATCCCCATACATTTTACAGATGGTAACACCCCCCCCCCCACACACACACACACACATACACCTTTACAACACATCGTAGGGAATATTTGTACCCAAGGAGGAGAAAATTCAAAATGTGGATGCAATTTCTCCAGACAGTCACCAACTATTGTTACGACTATTATTTAGTGGAACAACCCTCTATAGTTCATCACCGAGTGGCACCAAACCCATGAAGCCTTAAATTTTGTTCCACTAACGTTTTCACCAATTCTATGGGTAGTGAAATCATTTTTCATCTTTAAAAAACCTCCACCTTGATAAAAAAAATGTCACCAAGTTTCAGCTCAATCAAAACATCATGTTGTTGCTGACTCTCGGATTCTTATAGGTATCTCAAGTATGAGACTTATTGATTAATTTAAAACAATGTTGTAACTTTATCCTTGTAGCAAACTTATTTTCCTTCAATGTAGGAACAAGATCTCATGTCATATTTTGATTCATGAAATTTATTTCTTCTTCTATAATAAACTTTCACTGGTTCATTATAAAAAAAATTAACATAGTTCAGTCAGTTGACCTATGTCTATGGTAAGGTAGAAAAAAATATTATTCAAATGGGAATAGATACAGATTAAAAATATCATATCATTTCACATATTGGGGTACACAAATTTATATCTCGAGTGGAGGAACATATTTAAATGGATTCTTTAAAATTTCTCCAGGAAGTTACCAACTCCAAATTCGATTCTTCATCCATGGAACCAAACTTCATCTTTAGTCATTAGGCAAGGCCAACCAAATTGTTAGGTCATAATTAGGTGGCTATAAATCCATGTAGTTCACCAACCATCTGCTAAAAGTTAGTGGACGGTGATATTTTTCATCAATATTCAACACAAATTCCTTTCAAATTGAGATCTATAATATTACCACTTAATCCCCTGCACATATCCACATTTCAGTAGTTGTACCACTGATTTTGGATCATTCCATGAACAATTATATTTCTACTATGAATTTTATTCCCAATATTGAAGCACTCTCATTGAATTTGGATGATTCCACTGCTCGCGAGGAGGAGGATGTGACACCTAAGCTTGGAAGAAGAAGACCCTCCACCTCGATTTTCATTTATTTACACACACACACATATATATATATATGATGTGTAATATTAATATTAATATATATAATAATAGTATAATTATATATAATAATTTTAATAATCATAATCATAATTATGTTTGTGTGTGTGTATTTCTGAATATATATATATTTCTATAATACTAATACTATTAATTTATTTATAAAATATAAAAAATACTTGGACATCAGTGAAATCCAAGACCAAAAAATGTTTGTGGATTTGGGTGTGTTGGATAGTCAGTAGATGGCCAAAATTATTGTTTCAAACTATCCCACAACCCAAGCTAGAATTGGGGAATTAACGTCCCAAATTGGAGCTTCTAGCCACTCAATTTTCCTGAATTATTATTATTTTATTTAATTGGGTTATATGATTAGTGAAAAAGAGGTCATTGGAATAAAATAAAGGATATAAGGTTTGAGCATCCTCACTCGATGATCATGGCCCTTGAATGTACCACATGGATAGCATCTGGGCATGGAATCATCCTTACTGCATGGTACAGAGTTGAGCATTTGATTGGAAGGGTCTTGTGATATGGTCATAATTGAGGAGGAATATGCACAATGAATGTGTCATGTGGAAGTTAGGTGTTTCTTTTTGATCCATTATTATGAGATTGAGGTAGGGATTGGTGGTCATTTGGATAATTAATAGAATAATAATACTTCAAAAGAGAAGGGAGACTCACATCCTTGAGTATGAAATCACATCAGACCACACACACCATTTATAGCAGGCAGTAGTAGAGAACAAAGACTAGACATTAGGATCCACTAAGAATCGAGTAGGTGCTCTGGGATAAAATAAATTTCTCTCTTTTTTATTGTTTCTAATTACTAATACATGGATAATTTTTCTTCAAAATCTTTTAATATGTTATATTTTATCATTACTTTTGGATAATCACATTTCGTAGAATAAGCTGTGTTGGTTAATCCATTTTATTTTGTTCCTGAATTCTCTCTACTGGTTTCTTCTCTCTCTCTCTCTCTCTCTCTCTAAATAATAATTTTTTTATAAAACATAAAGTATCAGTGAAAAAAGGTCTTGATCAGGCTTTAATTCAAATTGTATTCAATTTGAGGATTTAACTGAAAAGTGAATTGTGTGCAAGAGAGAGTAACGCACTGAGTTCAATAGAAAAACTATACTCGGTGATAATTGATTTCTTCTCGCTCATTGATTGAGTGACTTATGTGGCTGAAAAGTAGTAGTATCCATTCAGTCACATGTTGACTTTATGAAGAAATTGGGTTAGACCATTTTAATCAGTTCTAGTTTTTTAAATTAAAATTCACGAACAAAGGAAAATAATTATAAAAACAAGAAAATTTATTTCCCCCTACTCATTGATTGTTTGTTCTCATTCTCTTTGTTGATCTTATATATTTCATGCCTATTTACACTCACAATCACTTTCACAGTCACACAAATAATCATTCTCATAATTACTTCATCACCATCCTTAATTGATGCATGTGATTTATTATTTTATTTTTTTCCTTATTTTTTCTCACTCGCACAACTTATTCCTACCCTTTGGCTCAACCCTTATTACCATAGTACTAGTTATAGGTATTAAGTAGATTTATAAATATTAAATTTTCATGATTCCAATGACACATGTGTCAAATCTTGGCATCATTTCTGGGGAAATAATATGTGTAAAATAACTAAAACAAAATAATAATTTACATATAAAAAAACAAACAAAAATAGAAACATAAAATTCAAAAAAATCAGAAATACAAAAAATAACAAAACAATTGTAATAAAACCCCCAAAAAACTATTAAAGTGGATATTGTGTACAAACTAGGTATAAACCCAAAACTATAGATCCTTTTATACCTGATATTGAGAAACACCTTAGTGATTTGAGGAAGAACAAAAAGGAAATAAAAATGTAATATAACAGAGAAACTTAGAACCAAAACATTTATAATCCACCACCTGGAAATGAGATGATTGAGAGGCATAATATGATAAAGTTTTTATTTCCTACTATCTTTCATAACTCACCATGAATTATGATATAAAAAATTTCTAGAAATTATGAAATAGATCAATCCATGTTGTCTCAGATACCTACCTTCAATGTAATGGCCATTGAAGATTCTATTGACTTCATTAGAGACTTCTAATATAGTGTTCAACAGCTACCATAGAAATGCCTGGGTGAGGAAGAGATAAATATGAGATTTTTCCATTTTTTTCTCAAGGGAAATATCACAACTTGGTTTCAATAGTTATAAGAGGAAATATTTTTCACATATGATCAAGTCTATAGTGCCTTCACCATGAAGTTTTATCCTAGGATAATGACATCTGAAATTAGACACAAAATCACTAGTTTATTTCAATATGAGGGTGAACAATTCATTAAAGCTTGGGATAGATTTAGGGGATTAATTAGACAATTTAAAACCCATTAATTTTGTCCCCAATTCCTCATGGACACTTTCTACAATATTCTCGCCCCTTACCAATGAACATTGGTGGACCAATATACTGTATAGGAATTCAGTGATAGAACTGTCGATATACTAGAGAAAATTTTTAACACACTAGCACAAAACTCACAACATAAATTCTCTAGAAGAATAACCATTGTGAGTAAAGAACCCAATCCTATTACATAATCTAAGGCAAAATTTTTATGATTTTTCAATGATAATGCAAAAAATAATCTTGAGGAGCAATACCACTACTATGGCATGTTTGATAATTTATAATCATGTTATAAGAATTTCAACATGCCTTCCTGAGATGTTGATGATGTTAATTTTTCTAGATATGGACCTAATATGTAGCTTATGGATGACCCATCTTCAAATACCTACAACCAAGGGTATATAACCCACACAAACCTATCTTGGAGAGAGTAGGTAATTCTTAGACCTAGTGTGCCTCCTGATTTCCCACAATCAACTAAGAAGTAGTTCCATCCCCATCCAAAACCTGAATAATATAGATCAAAATATGAATGGGTATGTTTCAATAGCAAATAGGTGGGTTTGATGAAAAAAATTCAAATTAATATTTTAATAAAGTGAAAATGGATTCTAGAATGAAAAACCTGAAAATTATAATGGGGAATTTGGCTAGAGAAGTTGGTGGTTGAGATAAGGTTAAGATTCCAAGTACCACTAAAGGAAATTAAATTTTTTTTAAACACCATAATTGTTCACCAAACATTCCAATAATCTAATAAGTAACCCCAAACTTCTAGAAAAAAAAACACGATGAATCTGAAAATTCTAATCTAGAAAATGTTAAAAATGGAAATTTAGATAGAATTACTTGAAACACTCTTAATTTTTTTGTTCCAATATAAATATAAAAAATGAATTGAAAAAAATAAAAAATAAAGGGAATAAAATCTTGAAGAGTAATTTGAAGGGATTCCTAAAGTTGTTTTGAATTTTTCTCCAATAATCCTTTTTCCACAAAGAATAAAAAAAAGAAAAACCATGATTATGAGTTATTGAAGTTTCTCAAAGTTGTTAAAAACTAAACATTGACATTCCATTCTTGGAATACTTGATTCAAATCTATTCCTATTTAAAATACCTCAAAAAAATATTCTCCAAAAATAAAACCCTATAATAATTTTCTACTTACAGTCTTATAGAGGAGTGTAGTGTAATGTTGTAGAAAACGATACCTCCAAAACATCAAGACCCAAGGATATTTTTCATCCATTAAAACTTTGGGGATAAAGGTAAATAGTTTAACTATTTTTTTGATCTTGGAGTAAGCATTAATTTATTTCATTATCTCTATTTCATACCTTGATAGTAGGAGTTCCCCAACCCACCAATATTATTAAACAACCTAATTATTGATCCATCACTCATCGAGTTGGTAGGGCAGTAAATTTTCTAGTGGGAGTTGGAAGGATCTTTCTACCTACTGATTTTATGATTATAAATATGGAGTGTGACCATGAGGTACCAATTATCCTTTATAGGCCCTTTCCATATATAAGTGGATATGTCATTGATGTCTCAAAGTGTAAACTAATTTTTAACCTGTGAGGGGAAAAAAGAAGAATTCAATGTTTTTAAAAAAATTAAATAACCCACCCAAGATATGATTTCACCTAGAGATGAGATTTTAGGAGATTAAGAATCTATTGATGATGAGGAATATTATTTTTTGATGATGTTGCAATACATTAGTGGTTCACCTAAGATCCTTTCTGAAACCTGTATGGAAACAATTATAATAAGGATAAGGGTCATTTTGTTGGGTTTGAGGGGGAATTCCTATAATGCCTAGATGATTTTTCCTTGGAAGATATCATGTCCCCAAAAGAAGAGTCTAAATTTGAGGATTGCTTTTCTAAAAAAAAATTGATAAGGATGAATATTTCTTCACTTCCTTCTTTAAGAGGTAGCATGAGGACCTTAGTCCACCCAGGCCCAGGTGTCTTCCCTTAAGCCAAGAACCACCAAATCTGGAGATCAAAACCATCCCATACCATTTGAAATATTCTTTTTTGGATGGTGCTCTACATTTCCTTAAATTATCTCATCCAAACAATAGGGAAGTCAATAGGACACCCTATTAAGTGTTTTGAGGAAATAAAAGTATGTTATTGGAAGGTTAATTACTGATATAAAGGGTATAAGTCCATCATTCTGTATGCATAAAATCTTAATGGATCCTCACTATAAACTAAGAGTGGAATCCCATAGAAGACTTAAGCCAAATATAGAGTAAGTGTTCTAAGAATAACTTATTTTATTTCTTGATTTTGGGATAATGTTTCCAATTTTTGATAGTTCAGGGTTAAGTATTATCTAGGTATTTATTAATAAGATTGGAGTGACTATGGTATAAAATTAAAAAAATTATAAAATTCAAAAAACAATTTTGAACAAATGGAGCGTTTGTATCAACTATTAAAAACTAAATACTCGCACAAGTAAGGATCATTTCCATATGCCATTTTTTGACCAAATTCTAGAGTGGATGGTTATAAATGAGTATTTATATTTTCTTGATGGATACTCTATCGACAACCAAATTTCTATTTCTCTTAGGATCATGAGAAGACCACATTCACTTTTCAAATTGGTAAATTTTACTACTAGTTAATTCCATTTGGTTTGTGTGACACTCAATACACTTTTCAAATATATTTAATGGAAATATTCTTAGAAATGATTGAAAGCATTATTGAAGTGTCCATGGATGATTTTTTTAGTTGTGGGATGTGATTTTGAAAACTGCCTTGAAAATTTCAAAATTGTTTTAGAAAGATATCAGTAAAACAAACTTACTTTAAATTAAGAAAAGTGTCAGTTCATGGCTACTGAAGGTCATTGTATTGGGTTACAATAATTATAATAAGGGGCTATATGTTAATAATTCAAATATTAAGGTCATCCAATATCTTCTCTTGCCTGATAATGTCAAGGGGTAAGAAGTTTCTTAGGCCATGAAAGGTTTTAGATTAGATTTATTAAAGTTTTTTTTAAAATTACTAATCCACTATTCTCTCTACTTGTTAAGGACACGCCTTTTTTGTTTGATGAGAAATTAATGGAGTCCTTTGTATTTCTTAAAGTGAAATAAACTACTTCCCAAGGGATCACTACCGGAGACTAGAAGTTCCTATTGAAGTAGTGTGTGATACTAGTGATCTAGTTATAGGTGTTGTTTTAGGGTAGAGGAAGTATAAGAGGTTGCATGTAATTTATTATGATAAAATATATTGGATTATGATCAGAAGAATTATTTCACCACTAAAAAGGAATTGGTTGCTGTTATATTTTCTCTTGAAAATTTCAGATAATAATTAATAGGGTATAAGGTGATCATTTTCACTGGCCATTCATCGCTCAAGCACATTATGGCTAGGAAGGACACAAAATACAGGCTCATGAGTTGCACACTTCAATTACAAGAGTCTAATCTTGTAATCAAGGATAAAAAGGTGGATTAAAATATGGATTCAAACCACTTTTAAAGGCTTTCTAACATCCAAATTGAGGAACCAAGGAAGATTAGCACATCTTTCCCAGATGATCAAATTTTTGCTTCTTTTTCATATAAATATTTTTAGTTTGGTGATTATCTTTGTTTTCTATTTGTTGGTGTAATTCCCAATGACCTTTAATATAATCAATGGAAGATGTATATATCTGAGTTGAAATAATACTACTAGTATTTCCCTCTTCTTTTTTTAAGATGTGATAATGGTATTTTGAGGAGGTGTGTGGATGATGAGGAATTTTTCCCACACTTGAGAGATGACATTCATCACCTTGGGGTGGACAATATGGATGAGAAAGAACTTCTTAGAAATTTTTACATGCTATTTTCTAAAATAAAATACTATTCAAGTATTATTTGAGTTTTTTGATTGACTGGGACAAGTACCAAATTCTTGGAAATGTAGGTAAAAGGTAGGAGCTTCTATAAAAAAGGAATAATAGAGGTTGAAGTTTTTGATGTATATGGATTGGATTTCACAGGACCCTTACCATCCTATTATGGTAATGAATATATTCTTTTAGATGTGTATTATGATTCTAAGTGGGTTGAAGCAGTGGATCTTCCAAACAATCTTTTGAATATAATGGAAAATTTCATAAACAAAAAAACATTCCTAGGTTTGGAGTGCCTAGATCATTCATTGAAAAAAATGGAACTCATTTCAATAATTAAAAGTTCATGAATTTAATTTAGAAGTATGGTTATTATCATAAAACCAGTACCACCTACCACCCACAATCCAATGGGTAGGATAATGTGTCTAAAAGATAGATCAAACAGATTTTTGAGAAGACTGTTTATAGCTAAAGAAAGGATTGGTCTATGAAGTTTGATGAGGATTTGGGGGGTTATATAACTACTTAAATGTTTCCCATTGAGATTTACCAATACATAATACTCTTTCTAAATACTTTTCATCTACTTTTAGAACAACATAAAAAATAATTTTTGTTAGTTAGGTCCCTAAACATTGAATTCAAGTATGTAGGTGAGAGGAGGTTGTTGGAGTTGAGTGAAATAGAGGATATTTTAAGGGGATCATATAAAAATTATGAAATTTACAAAGATAAAAAAAATATTTTCATGAATCGATAATTTATAATATAGATTTGAATCTTGGTCAATGGGTTCTTCTATTCAATTCTATTCTAAAACTTTCCCCAATAAAATTTAAAACCAAGTGTTTAGGTCCCTTAACTATTCTAAGAGTTATTGTTAATAGATCAGTGGAGATATTTGGATAGGAAAAAATAACATTAATGGACAATGGTCATAAGATTAAAAACATATTTCAATGGAATCGAACTAGATTGCCTTCCATTTATATTATTGAAGACTAAATTTGTCTTTGGTCTAAAAGAAGACTATAAACTCAATGTTTCATGGGAAATAACCCATGGTTTTTGTTCTATTTTATTTTTATTTATCTTTTTCAATGAATAAAACACCATCTATTGATTATCCAGTACGTTATCCCATGGAATATTACTCCAGTTTATCTACTTAGTACAGTACTATGTGTAATTTCAATAGTCTTTCTAGGCTAAAGGGAGAAATGCACTACATTATCTAGATAAAACAACTATCACTCAAACTTTGGTTGAATTTTTTCTTTAACATTAAATTATGGATTCTTATGCCTATTTTAATTTATTTTTAGGAAATTAAGTGGACCAACGAAATAAATTCACTCAGTGCTATATAGGATAACATTTTGAATAAACATTAATGGTCAAAGATCCCACATTCAGAAAAGTTGTGTTTTTATTTTTTCATTTCTATACTCTTTTTATATTTTACTACCTACTGTTTTGAACTAAGTATGGGGGATCCCCACCTAATATTGTGAAAATTATAAAACTAATATCTTTCTTGGTTGTTATCTTTATAAATTATAGTTATTTGGAATTCAAGTTGAGTTGCTATATGAAACCTTATTTCATTCATGGAATTCACTTTGATTTAACTACTATTATACAGAATTGTTTATCATGATACTATTCGAAATAAATTGATAATTATTTTTATTTGTATAATAATAAAAGATCATGAACTTTATACAAATGATTATATTAGAAAAAAGATGTTTTGATTGGATATTTATAAAGGTGATATTTGACCTTTCCGATAACCCCTCCAACATTATTTCACGGTTTAATTTACCATCTGTTGTAAAATAAAATGTCTCCCACCTTAGGAATCATCATTGGGGATAAATTTTAGTTTTAAGTGTGGGAGAGAGGGGTATTTCTGTGCTAATTTGTTCTTTACATTCTAGACACATCAAATTCCACCTTGATTTTTTGTTAAAAAAACGTTTATGGTTTTCAAATTCTTTCACAAACTAAGGGTCTTTTGGATTCAATATACGCCTAGATTTTTTATTTTCTAGAGGATAATATCAGGTTGTTTTTTGAGAGTTAAATTAATTCTATAATTTTTGGGGATATATTACTTTTTGAGTAATGTTACATACTATTTTTATGTATATTATATTTAGGAACTGAGATAAGGAGTGATATAGAAAATATTTTTGTGGAATTATGATCATAAATTTAGGAATCTGGAAATTTAAACTTGAACCTTGGGGACTAGCCTTTTGAAAATTAATCACCTTAGAGATCCAATTCAAATGATATTATTATAAGTCATTTGAAACTAGAGTAAAATGGGCAATTGAGATCCCATAATGAATTATGAGACTCTAGGAACCATGTGTGAAATCACTCTATATATATCAAATAATTTTTTTCATAGTTCTCTAAACATAAATGGATTTATAAAATTCAAAAAAAACAAAAAATAATAATAATAAAGTTTATAATTGTCAAAAATGAGTTCTATAAGGTGAGGGGAATTTTGGACCCAGATGAGGAAGGGGAAAACTAAATTATATGAATATCATTTTAGTTGTATCAATTAAGTGATAAAAAATTGATCTTTGACTTTATAAACCAATGAGATATTTATAACTAAAGGTGACTTTTCTTAACATTTTATTTCCACTTATATCTAACCTATCATCACTTTTAGAATTGGAACTTGAACTAGAATTGATGTAGGGTAGTGAGTGACTTCATCTAGGAGGCCTGACATATAGTGAATGAATATGTGTTCCCTTAATCTCCTAGTGGGTATTTGAATTTAGGTAGGACCTACTATGAACATTTCTTTGAAAATATTGACCTTCCTTGGAATTTGTTCCTCTGTAATTAAAATTTTGGATATCCTTCATTTTGAGATGACTATGACAAATCATGTTTTCTGTTTTATAAAGAAAAAATGCATGAACTTGTTTGAGGATAAACAAATATTTATGTGTGTGAGAGTTTGATGTGGCCTATGTTTACACACATTTCCACATCTATTATGAGTAATTAATTGATTTTTTGATGGTGTGACTGTGTTTTTCATTTTCAAATTATCATTTTAATTTAATTAATTAAAATTGTTGATAATATTCCATTTAATTATTAAAACAATATTTTTATGTTTTAATCTCAATTTATTTTTTTATTTTAGTCATGTTGTAAATTTTTAGTAAATAAAGGAATTGTTTTTAATCATTTATCTTCATCTTGTATAATTTTTTTAATTATAATCTATCAATTATTTATTTATTTTGATTCATTTATTTATTATTTTCATTTTTATGAATTAGTTATAATAATTATTTTTATTGAATGAAATTATTTTATGTTAATTTAACTTGTATTTAAAAATAATAAATTTTTTATTCTCTTATTTAATTTAATTTTTTTTGTTCTAAATAAATAGATTATTTTAATTTATCTATGATTAAATATTTTACTTCAGTTTTAATTATCATAATATAAATTTTGTACTCAAATATTTATTTTCATTATTTATTTTAATTATTTAATTTTTATTTGTTTTTCAAAGAATAATCTTTAATTTTTTAAATTAAATAAATTAACGTATTTATTCTCCCTTTTGTGTAAATAATTAATTATTAACTTTTTAAATTTATTTATTTATTCAAACTTCTGCAATTAATTCACTTTTTTAGGAAAATTATATATGCAGACATTCTATAGACCACAAAAAAGAAGGGCACATTTAGTTTCCTCACCATGCATGAAGACTACCTACCATGCCGGAATCTCTCACAGTAAGGCACGTTATCATTCCCACCTTACCCTGGGAAGCTAACTCCCTAATGAGCCTATGCCTACTGTGAGGTCTCTCATGGTAACCCTCCTTACTACATCCACCATCAACCCAAAGAAGAAAGATCCATCATAGAGCTCTCCATAGTTATCACACCATTAAGGATGAAATAGATCCAACACCACATCAATAACCTAGAAGAAACACTATATGGTAAATTGAGCCCTGATAAACTAGATCTAAGGATTGTGAACCACAATTCCTGATTCTAATTAATATATAAATCTTTTCCACTTCTTGGATTCCCATTGAAGAAGAATCTGAGCACAACTCTAAACCAACGGTTTGATTCTGGTTCCGCCATCTGTATAACAAGATTGAAACTGGGATGATGGTCAAAGCTGATCTTGAGAGCCGCCTATTTCAAAGCTCATTAAAACTGAGATCCAAAATCTTACCATCAAATCCTATGCATAGATACAAATTTCTAAACCAGCGCCACTAATTTTGGATCAATCCAATCCCAAGTTCATTTCCACAATGAATGTGTCACCCGAGCTCGAACCATCCTCAACATATTTGGATGTAGCCACCACTTTTGAGGAGGAGGATGATTCACCCAATCTTGGAAGAATAAAACCCTCCAACAGAAGTTTTCATTTATTTATATATATATACAATATATAATATTTATATTAATATACAAAATAAAAAATATATATATATAATTATAATAATAAGTATAATTATATGCATATATATGGGTAAATAAATTTATATATGTTTCTGTAATATTAATAGAATTAATTTATTTATAAAATATAAAAAAATCTCAGACGTCGGTGATGTGTGAGCCCAAAAAAATCATATTTGGGTATATAGGATCATCAATGCAAGGCCCAAATTATTGTTTCAAACCAGCCCGAAACCCAAACTAGAATTGGAGAATTAATGTCCCAAATTAGAGATTCTACCCTCTCAATTTTCTTGAATTATTTTCTTTTTTTTTATTTAATCGAGTTAGTTGATTGGTGTGAAGGAGATCAAGGGAATCAAATCAACGATGGAAGGTTCGAGCATCCTTCCTCAGTGATCATGGCCCTTGAACATTCCATGTGGATACATATGGGTGTGAGATCGTGGTTACTACATGGTATAGAGTTGATAATTCTATTGGAAGGGGCTTTTGATCTAGTCACCGATGATGAGGAAGATGCATAGTGAATGTTCCACGTGGAAGCCAGGAGTTGCTAGTGGATTTGTGACTATGAAATCGAGGCATGTATTAGTCTTTATTAGGATCATTAAGAGAGGAAGGATACACCAGATGTAATGACCTAGGTATTAATAGAATTATAATTTTTCATATATATTAATATTTATGAATAAGATATTAATTTTATGTTAAAATGGAATCTTTTTATGATTTCTTACTCGACACACAACAACCGTTTTCTCTGAAATCTTATGTTTCACACAACATTGATTTATACCAAAAAATAATACAATAATATTGTTATTATTTTAAATAATAGTTAACGTCTTACCGTTGAAATGGTGGGAATGAGTAATTTCAACTAAATTACTGAAAATTATGTGTTTTGAATTTGGAAAAAAAAGATTCTATATTTTTAATCAGATGTTCCAAATTTTGTAAATAGGTACCTTTTATTTTTTGTATATTATGAATAGTGACTTTAGTAATTAATTTATTACACATGGTTAAAGGGAAAATCTAGTAAATAAGAGTAAAAAATAATATTATAATAATATTGAACAGCCCTAACACATGTACTAATCCAATTGGATAATATATTTCCAACCATGGGCATCCTTGTGTCGATTTTGGGACCCCATGGAGCTACTTGGGTGTCAAAATTACATTTTATAATAATTAATTTAAAGTATAGAAAAATATAACATAAACATGTATCTTTTACTAAAACAATTTTTATATGGGTTTATATAATTGATCTCTTCGACTAAAAATATTGATTATAAACTTAAAAATATTTCCTACATCATGGTATTTTATTTATAATTTTTTTATAATAAAAAAATTTAATTATAACACAATGATGATGTAGTGATTTCTTCATTAACAAAGGATTCAAATAAATTATAATATAAATATTAAAATAAATATAATTTGAATATTTTTATGCCATAAAATAATTTTATGTATTATATTTACATATTATATTTTATTTAATGCCTTTGGTTCAAAGGAAAAAAGTTTTTTATGACTTTAATAAAAATAAATTACTTTATAGTGTCAAAATTGACATAAATGAGTTTTTAAAACCAATACACTTTTATTAAATGATATAACAGCATTAAAAATATAATATGTGGTCAACTGACTTTTATAATGTTAAAAATGTAATTAGTGATCAACTTGTGGGTCTATTGGAATTTTATAGTAACTATAGTAACCATGTATTATGAAAATGCAAGAATACATGGTAAGAGTTAATGTTTTTAACTAAGGGTTAAAGCTAAAAGATAAGATTAATTTTTGGGACCTAAAATTTTCTAAAACCTATTGGTTGAGAGGTTTTTATCCCAACAGAATATTATCTTTGAAATAAATAGGTTTGGGACCATTTTAATTAGCTAATAATTTTATAATAAAATAATATTTTAATACCTTCCTAAAGTGCTCATCATCAATATTATAAAAGGCCACCATCTCTACCCACTTAATGACACCTCTAAAGCCCCTTGGATCATCCAAATTCTACGCAAATAATCTCAAAAAATCCCTATATTCCTCCAAAAATCCTTACATTGGTCATAGGGAAATTCAAGAAATCCTTCTGGTTCAAATCAAAAGAAGTTACCTGATTTAGAGGTAATGTCTTCTCTCAAGTTCCTTTCCTTTATTTTCATTCTCCACTCCCTATGATCTTCTTAATATTTTATTACATAACAACACAAATATCAACAATATACTAGGATGTGTTTTTGAGAATTATTCTAACTACACTTACACACACATCCATCTAATGGATATGGACATTCTGTTTCTGTGGATGGTGAACTACTGCCTCAAGAAATGATGATTGGTCAATTTTCCCCTATCACCTCTCATGGTGTCCATTATGATGGAACTATATTTATATATTATATTTATTATATATATATTTAATCTATTATTCTGTATTTTTTATTTACATCATACCTTTATGCTTCCCAAAATGTGTAATTGCGTTAATTTCATTTAAGGAAGTGCAGACTACCGCTCGCTCAAAGTGATCTGACTCGTTCATGACATACATGGAACGTATAATGGATAGAATTAATGAAATTATGTAATGTATATAAAATATTATATTATAATATAATTATAATATACATATGTATAATTTAGTTTTTATTCCTTTTAATATGAAAAATAAATAAAATTAGTGTTCATGCGTACGTACGGTGTACCGTCTCCATGAACGGTATATTTCACTTCTTATCTCCAAATGTTTTGGACTATTATAAATACATATATAATTGATATATATGATATATATGATATTTAAATTATGAATAATATTCTGGAGAGAATTTAATTTTGACCACATGGACAATTTGTAATTATAACAAGTTCATCATTGACTCAAGTACCAAACATCGACAAAACGATCGATATGTACTTAAACAATTATATGATTGTTATAACAAGGTAATAAGTGATATAAATGAAATAATATACTTTAAAAAGGTTATGAAAAGAATATAAATTAACTTAAGTTTATTATTTTGGGAGATAAAGAACGAACAAGACAAGTTGGACTTAAGGTAATGGAACCATTCACCCTTCTCTTTTAGTCAAAGATTTATTTTATGTTATGTCTTTTAATTTCCATTTTCTTATGGTGGGATACGTTCTTCTATATCATTATTGTTTTACATTTTATTTACACATTATTAAAGACCTTTTTCTCTCTCATCAAATCAGTTTATAAATTTTTAAGTGACATTGTTAGGCTGCCGAATTTTTCGTAAGGGAATTTCCAAACTCAATTTCCACTCTTTGGGTTTTACACATACTTCATTGTTTATATTATGCCAAGATTATGTGTGGAATAATTGTTTATTTATTTATGTTTTAATTTAAACTTCCCTTTGTTTGTATATACTTTTTCACCACAAAATCACCCATTTGATAAATTCTACATCATTTATATGAACATTTAAGGTAAACCTTAGTTCAATCTGAATTAATTGAGTTAAATATCCCTGTTATTAGTTTTGCTTTTCCAAAAATATGTGTGAATGAACTATGATTATTTTACACTTAATATCCACTTATATTGGGTGTATTTATTTTTTCACAGATAATTATGTCATTTATTTATACTTAATCTATGGATACGATCTTTGTAAGGCATTTCATCTCAATATACATTCCATTGAGACTTATTTGTTTTTCTACACCAATTCCCATTATATGGTGTATATACATCCCTTTTAAATATTATATCATTAATCTCCTTATTCTCATGATATTATAATATTTATTTAATTTTATTCTATAACTATTTTTATTCAAGTATTTTCTCAAGGGGAAAGAGATTTTGTCTCAATCTCCTTTCATTGAGACATTTCTTGATGATATGCACCTTTATTTATTTATAAATTGTATATACATACCCATTTAAATTAATCATAAATAGTATATCTATAATCATTTTATTTAATTTCATTTAAAATATTCTATATTAATGTGTCATATAATTTAAATGTTCAAAATTGTAAAGTACTCTTTATCTAAAACATCATTTTAGATGTTTTAAAGATTTAATCTTCTAAATCCTTATCTTTCATGTCAATGTTTTTAAAATGATTTTAAGGAATTATTTACATGTATAGGAATGTTTTCAAGTGTAAATTAATTCAAAATTTTAAGATTAGTATGGTACACTTTGATTAAAAATATATTTATTAAATGTTTTAAATGGTTTTGGAAATGGATTGAATATTTCAATATCATTAATTAATTCATTGTATTTGATGACTGAAATTTTGAAAATTTCAATCTTTTATGTGTTATTCTTATGTAATGGTACTTGGACATTTGATGGGTGGTTACGTGATAAACCAAATATGGGTGTATCTGTGATAAACCTTGGGTGGTTGAGCCTGAGATAGCTCTCCAATGCATTAGGTAACATGACGGAGGTAAACGTTAATGTTTCTCCTAAGAGATTTGGAGAAAATATTATGAATATTATTCCAAATATAACTCTCTATGTATCTGTGAAATCTACAATTTATGGATGCCACATGTTACCTTTATGTTTTATTATTTCTATGTGTTATACATATATCATATGATTTCTTGAGGTATGTTAAAGATCATATGTTTTATGGGTGAAAATAATGATTTCATTGACTTTTATGTACTCATGGAATAATTTTTTCTTTCCTTATTTTATATCCCTTACTGAGATTTTTATGCTCATCCCATGTTTTTGAAAAAAAAAGTTCACAAGGTATAAGGAAGGGTAAAAGAATGGAATAATTCAAAAAGATCATTATCAAGAAAAGAATTAATATTTTATTTAAGGATTTTTATTATTATTAAAAAGATTGGTATTAAGTTGAAGAGTATTCCTTGTAAATTTTGGATATTATGTCATAGTTATCGTAAATTTCTCAAAAACTCAAAACCTGAAAATATCCTCAATGTGAATTCTTGATTTAACATAAGATTATGTAATGTTTAAGGTTGGGGCCTTATAGTTGGTATCATAGGAAAGGTTTAAAAAATTGTGAGATTAAAATTTTTTCTTAAGGGTTAGGGATATGATCATGGGTTTAAAATTTTAAGTTATATTATAAGATCAATGAATTAGAAACCCCTTTTGAGGATTATGTCATTTCATGGTGATTAACAATATTTTTAGAGATATTCACCTTTTATGAAATTATGGTTTATTAGTTTTCGAGATTCAAAATGTGAGTTATGAGATAACCTTTGAGGTTAAAATGTGTTATGGTTATTTTTTAGGATTTTATCTTAATTTTGGTGATGTTATTAGAATTATATAGTTTTTAAAAAAAGTACAATATGCAGACAGTGTGACAACCCATCGCATCGAACAAAGCTGTAGGAATCGAACCCACAACCGAAGTGTGATTGGGATTTATTGTCTACCACTATCGTAGATGAAGTCCCTGGTTAGTATAAATTATTATTTTTAGTTAAATTATTTTATAGATCAAAAATAAGTTGATTTTAGAACTTATTGTTTATTAAATGGATATCCTTAGTATAGGAAAATGATTTTGTGATTAAGTTCTAAATTTTATTTTGGAAGATATTTTCTCTTTTGGGATCTCTATATGCCTAAGAAAAATACAATACTGTGGTATTTAATTTGAGGAGTAATGGTGGAATTTTATTTTGGAAGAATCTATGTTTTTATTGTGGACTTATAGCGATTTGGGTTATTTATGGAAATTATTAACCTATCCTGGAGAATATGTGATTAGGTTAATTACTTTTCAGTATGAGACATTAAGATTATTCGATGTTATTTAGAGATAAATGTTAATATTTATTATGGAAGACTATGTGATCAAATTCTTACGATTTTTGGGTTTCAATCTTAGTTTGGATTATATTGAAGAATTTTAAGGAAAATTGTGTATTGAATGGTATTTGATGAACTTTGGGTATTGTTTGTTGAATTTTGGAGAATAAGAGTAGTATTTATTTTTACAAAGGATTATCCTTTTTGGGGATTATCGGATCTCATAATAACCATTTTGGTTTTGGTTGTTGTCTAAAGACAAGGGAAATATATAGTTCATCTTTTTTGGATTATGTAATTCTCTAGAAGTTTATTCTAGCACTTTAGGTGTGACCAAGTCATCTTGAATACTAATCATTTGGAGAAAAAATGAGTTTTTGGTAGAAATTTATTAAATGATGAAACTATACTTAAAAAGATAGTATATTTCCATATGTTCTTAGTTAATATCATAAATAAATTCTTCAACATTATGAAAATAAACATAAAACAAAAACATTGTACGTTTACTTTTCCTACTAGGGAATCAAAGACTATTTAACCCATCACAAGTTTGTGGTTTTTTGGTAGTTAACTTTCTCCCGATCGTGTTTTATATCCCTCTCCATTAGAACATGACACTTAGTGTCTCTTCCATATCCATGTTTTTCAGCATGGAACCCTAGTATGTGTTATATCAGGTAACCTTTGTAATTTTCTTTCTTTCTTTCAAAGTGATAGTTTTATTAACCATTTTTTTATGTTGGATTTTTAATGAAGTTTTTTAGCCCAATTTTAAAATTGTGAGGATGCAATTTCTGAAAGGGGGGAATGATGTAACAAAACATGTATTTATAGAATAATAATTTTTTAATTCTATTAATATTTATGAATAATATATTAATTTTAGGTTAAAAGTGATGCTTTGTTTGATAGCGTACTCGACATGCAATAATTGGTTTCTCTGAAATCTTATGTTGCACACAACATTGAGTTATACCAAAAAAATACAATAATATTGTTATTATTTTAAATAGTAGTTAACGTCGAGTTATTAAAATAGCTGGAATGAGTACATTGAACTGAATTATGAAAATATAGTTTGAATAATGATTCATTGGTTACAAAATTTATTATGAATGGAAATAAAAACTAATTGAATATAAAGGATGTGTTTTTTTTTGAAAACCTATTTAAAAAGAGAATAATTTTGTTTTAAAATCATAACTCTTTATAAATTTTTATTTAATTAAAAATATGAGTTATATATTATATTTAATGTTTTAAATTCATCTTATATGTTTTCTAGATATCATATATGAAAAAAATTCAATTTTTTGGATAAAAGAAGTATTTTTCTAAAAATGAAGTTTTACCGCCTTTTTTAAATTTAGTTTTTGACATATTTATATGATATATTAAAAAAATAAACTTCTTATTTATAATCAGAACATCAAAATTTACTTTGGATGAAGTTTTGATATTTTACTGATAACTATCATGTTTTGACGAATAGTAAAAATACGCTAAATTGTAATTGAAAAAAAATCATTGAGATAATTTATATGATTAAATAATTTTATTTAATGGTTTAAAAGTTTAAATGGAACATATGTTTATCATTTAATCCAATTTTGGTCATTTTAAGTAATTTCCCATTGAAAATTGACATAAACACATGTCAATATTTTGAGAGGTATTACTTCTTAAAAACCTGCTTTTTGGTTTTGAAAATGGCACTTGATTTTAAATTAATTAATGAAAATTATGTGTTTTAAATTTGGAAAAATGGATTTCATATTTGGAATCATAAGGTCCAAATTTTTTAAATAGGTACCTTTTATTTTTGGTCATTATGAATAGTAACTTCAGTAATTATTTTATTTATCATGGTTAAAGGGTAAATCTGGTAAATAAGAGTAAAAAATAATATTATAATAATATTAAAATACCCAAAAACGTGTACTAATCCTATTAGATGATATATATACAACTCAGGTCTTCCTTGGGTTTATTTTGGGATCCCATGGAGCCTCATGGGTGTGAAAATGATATTTTATAAGAATTAATTTAAATTATAGAAAAATATAACATAAACATGTATCTTTTACTAAAACAATTTTTATATGGAGTTATATATTTGATTATTAGACTATAAATAGTAATTAAAAAGATAAAAATATTTCCTACATCATGATATTTTATTTATAATTTTTAGACATTAAATAAATAAATCAAATTTCAACACAATGATGATGTAGTGATAGCTTCATTAATAAAGGATTCAAATAAATGATATTATAAATATTAAAATAAATAAAATTTAAATATTTTGATGTCATGTATGAATTTTTTGGATTATATTTACATATTATATTTTATTAAATTCCTTTGGTTCGAAGGAATCAAGTTGTTATGACTTTTACAAAAATAAACTAATTACTTTATAGTGTAAAAATTGACATAAATGAGTTTTTAAAACAAATACTATTTTATTAAATGATATAATAGTCATAAAAATATAATATTCTTCCAAATAACATATATAATGTTACAAATTTCATTAATAATCCACTTTTGGGCCTATTGTAATTTTATAGTAACTATAATAACTATATACTATGAAAATGCAAGAAGACATGGTAAGAGTTAATGTTTTTAACTAAGGGTTAAAGCTAAAAGACAAGGTTAATTTTGTGACCTAAACTTGTTTAAAACCTATTGGTTGAATGTTTTTATACCCAAAAGAATCTTATCATTTAAATAAATGGGTTTTTTACTATTTTAAACTAAAAATAATTTTATAAGAAATTAATATTTCAATACCTTCCTAAAGTGACCCTCCACCCTCTTATAAAAGGCCACCACCTCTACCCACTTAATAACACCTCTCAATCCCATTGTATCATCCAAATAATGCTAAAATAAGCTCCCAAAATCCTCATATTCCTTATAAAATCCTTATCTTGGTTAGAAGGAAATTCAATAAATCCTTTTGACTGAAATCAAAAGAAGTTACCTGATTTAGAGGTTACATCTTCTCTCAAGTTCCTTTCATTTATTTTCCTCTCCACTCCCTATGATCTTATTATTATTTAATTACATAACAACACCAGTATATTAAATATACTAGGATTTATTTATGATATTTATTAAAACTATACTTATACACAACTCCATCTAATGGATATGAACATACTGTTTCTGTGGGCGATGAACTACTGCCTCACGAAACGATTATTGTTCAATTTTCCCCTACCACCTCTTATGGTGGAAATTATGATAGCACTATATTTATATATAATATATATTATATTTATATTTTTTATATTCTTCTGTATCTTTAATTTATATCATACCTTTATGCTTTCCATAATTTTTAGATATGATAATTTCATTAGAGGAAGTGCGGACTACCGCCCCCTCAAAGTGATATGACTCGTTCATGCCATACATGGAACGTATAAAGGATGGTGTTAATGAAATTATGTAACATTTACAAAATATTATATTATAATATAATTATAATATACCTATTTATCATTTAGTTTTCATTCTATTAAATATGAAAAATAAATTAAAGTAGTGTTCGCACGTACGTACGGCTTACAGTCTCCATGAACGGTGTCTTTATTTTCTTATCTCAAAATGTTATAGACTATTATAAATAAATATATAATAGATATATTTGATATATTTGATATTTAAATCATTAATAATATTCTATATATAATAGAATTTAGACCACATGGACAATTTGAAATTATACCAAGTTTATCATTGAGTTAAGTATCAAACATTGACAAAATGACTGATATGAAATAGAATAATTATATTATTGTTATAACAAAGTAATAAGTGATATAAAATGAATAATAAACTTGAAAATTTTTATTAAACAAGTATAAATTAACTTAATTTTATTATTTAGTGGGATAAATAACAAACAAGACAAGTCAGACTCAAGTTAAAAGAACCTTTAACCCTCCTTTTTAGTCAAAGACTTATTTTATGTTACGTATTTTAATTTCCAATTTCTTATGTTGGGATATGTTATTATATATCCTTATTGATTTAAATTTTATTTCCATGTAATGAGAGACCCTTTTTTCTCTCATAAACTCTTTTTCTGAATTTTTAAGTGATGTTATTAGGCTATTGAATTTTCCTAAGGGAATATCTATACACAATTTCCATTCTTTGGGTTTTATGCATACTTCATTGATTATATTATGCCAATATTATGTGTGGAATCATTGTTTATTTATTTATGTTGTAATTTACACTTCCCTTTGTGTGGATATAATTTTTCAACACATAATCACCGCATTGATAAATTCTTACGTCATTTATACAAAATTTGTAATGGAAATCTTTAACTTAATCTCAATTCATTGAGTTAAATATACATGTCATTGGTTTTTTTACAAGAATTTGTGTGAATTACCTATTATTGTTTTAAACATAATATCCACTTATATTGGGTGTATTTATATTTTTCACACATAATTATGTCATTGACTTATCCTTAATCTAAGGATATGATCTTTGTAAGGGATTTTGTCTCAATATACATTCCATTGAGACTTATTTTTTCCTATACACCCATTCACATTATACGGTGTATATACTTCCATTAGGAATATTATATCATGAATCTCATTATTCTCATGATATTAAAATCTTTTTTAAATTTTATTCTGTAATTTTTTTTATTCAATAATTTTCTCAAGTGGTAAGGGATTTCATCTCAATATCCTTTCATTGAGAGATTTTTTGATGATATGCACCTTTATTTCTTTATAAAGTTTATATAAACCCCCTTTTACATTACTTATCCATATTATATCTATAATCATGATATTTAGTGTCTTGTAAAATGTTCTACATTAATGTGGTGTAGAATTTAAATCTTTAAAATTGTAAAGTACTCTTTATCTAAAACATCATTTCAAATGTTTTGAAGATTTAATCTTATTAATCCTTCTATTTCATGTCAAGGTTTTAAAAATTATTTTAAGGAATTATTTATATGGACAAGAATGTTTTTAAGTGTGAATTCCTTTCAAAAGTTTCCAAGTGGTATAAGAAAATTTGATTCAAAAATATCTTTATTAAATTTTTTAAATGGTTTTAGAAATGGATTGAATATTTCAATATCACGAATTGATTCATTGTGGTTAATGAGTGAAATTTTGATAATTTCAATCTTTTATGTGTTATGATTATGCAATGGTACATGGACATTTGATAGGTGGTTACGTGATAAACCAAATATGGTTGGTTCTGTGATAAACTTAGGGAGGGTGAGCCAAAGATAGCTCTCTAATGAATAAAGTAATGTGATGGAGGTAAACATTAATGTTTATCCTAAAAGATTTAGGGAATATATTGTAATGGTTATTCCAAATGTAACTCCCTATGCATCTGTGAAAGTTACAATGTAAGTATTTTATGGATTCCACAAGTTACCTTTACGATTTATGATTTCTATGTGTTATTCATAAATCTTATGATTTCATGAGGTATGTTAGAGATATTATGTTTTATGATTGAAAAAAAGGATTTCATTTATTTGTATGTATTCATGGACTAAAGTTTTCTTTCCTTATTTTATATCCCTTACTAAATATTTTATGCTCACCCCAAGTTTTTGAAATGTTTTTCATAGGGTATAAGGAAGGGTAAGATAAAGGAAGAATTCAAGAATATTTTTATCAAGAAATGAATTTATATTTTATTTATGGTGTTTTATTATTTTGAAAAAAAAATAGTTTTGAGTAGAAGAGTCTACCTTGTAAATTTTGAGATGTTAGGTAGTAGTTATGTCCTATTTCTCTATAAATCTAAACCAAAAAAGATCGTCAAAGTGAATTATTGATTTAACTCAACATTATGTAATGTTTAATTCTGGGGCCTTATACTAGAAGAGAAAGGAAACTCACATCCTAGAGTGGGACATCACACCAAAACTCACACACAATTTAAAATAGGAAGGAGTAGGGAACATAGACTAGACATTAGGAGCTACTAGGAATCGAGCAGGAGCTCCCATGAATGAATACTTTTCTCACTTCTATTTAATTTTTTTCATTACTACTTCATGGATCATTATACATCCAAATATTTTAATATGTTATATGTTATCATGATTTTCATCAAATAACCTTTAGGGGAATAGGTTTTTTTAGTTAATTAATTTTACTCTATTCCTGCATTCTCTCAAATGGTATATTCTCTCTCTCTCCCACTCTCTCTCTCTCCCTTCTCAGATAATAATTTTTTACAAAACATCAAGTATTATTGAAAATTGATATTGATCTATCTTTAATTAGAATTGTCTTCAATTTGAGGATTTAACTACAATGTGAATAAAGTTCAAGAGAGAGTAGCACACTGCATTCAACTGAAAAATTGAACTCAGTGATAAACAACTTATTCTCACTCAGTGATTGAGTGAATTCTATGACTGAAAAACTAAAGGATTCATTTCTTCACAGGTTGACCTAACAAAAAATCTGGTTGCCCACTTTCAATCTGTTCTATGTGTTTAAATTCAAATTCAACAATAAAGGAAAATCATTATAAAAACTATCCATCCAGTTTTCCCATACTCATAAAATTTTTATTCTATTTATATATGATAATATTATATATTTACTACCTATCTTTACTCACACTCACACAAAACTTCATTCTCATCACTACTTCATCGCCATCCTCAACAACTACTTGTGTTGTCTTGTATTATTTTTATTTTTCCTTGTTTTTGGTCACTCTCACAAATTAGTCCTTCCTTGTGGTTTGACACTTCTTATCATAGTATTGGTTATAGGTTGTAAGTAGGTTAATAAATATTAAATTTACACGATTACAACAGTGCATGCATCACTGGCCATAGTAGAGTTTGATATGATTCTTGGTATAGATTGGATTTTATTTTATCATGATAAGATAGATTTTAGAGCTAATAAAGTTTTTTCAATGATTTCATACCTTTTATAACTTATCAAGAAGCTAATAAATTGATTATAGGTGGTTTGGATATTTACCTATCTCATATTGATGAAATAAAGAAACTATTAAAATTAGTGATATGCTAGTAGTAAATGAATACATGGATGCATTTACTGATGATTTGCCTATTGTTATTACTAATCAGAAGGTTTAGTTTACTTTTCACTTAATACATAATGTTAATCCTATTTCTAAACCCCCTTATCGAATGGATCAAGTAGAAATTATAGATTTGAAAAATAAATTACATGAGTTATCAAATAAAGGTTTTATCTAACCTATCACTTCTCCATTGGGTTCTCTTGTTTTGTTTTTTAAAAGGAAATATGTTTCAATGATACTTTTAATTGAATATATATCTTTGTATAACATCATAGTTAATAAAAATTACCATTTTACTCATATCCATGTTTTTTTCATCAACTCTAGGAAGATCATTATTTTGGAGTGTTGACCTAAGGTCAGGGTACCATTAGTTGAAAGTGAAGGAACAAGAATATAGTACCCTTTGTTTGAGGTATGTGACCCTTATTTATGTCTTTTTATGTGTTTAAAGTGTTTGGGTAGAGTTTGGTAGAATTTGGGATAGTTTGGAAGGATTTTGAGAAATATTTAGAGGCTTTTTAAAGGAGTACAGTTTGTGAACGGTTATGGGAAACCATGCAATAAACCCAGGTAACTGTATAACATGAGACAGGGGTCCTTCACATAGTTTGCACATAGTTTGTCTAACTATGAAAGGAGTTCATGCAGGGTGACCTTCTAGAAAATATCATGCACACGGTTAAAACATGGTTTTCCTAAACGTGTGATCCAACCATGAGCGGAAAAAATAGGGTTTTTAAATCCAACCTTGGTTGGTATTTTCAATAAACCATCCATTACTCCTCCCACTTGAGCCCCATACAAGATTTTTGCTTCTCAATGGTTATAATGGATCTCTCACTCATTCTGGTAGTGATCTGAACGGTTTTCAAGGTGTGGTAAAGGTGATTCTCTTCTGGTAAGCCTTCTCTCATTGATATTTCTTGGTTTTCCTTAGATATAGTTCTCTATATCTCTCATCTTTCTATATCTACACCCATTTTATGTAGATCTAGGGATTTTTTCCTAAAATTATGAAATTGAGTCTTTTTTATGTTATTCAAATGGATCTGAGGTGGTTTTGGTAGAGTTTTCTCCTGGATTTTTGTTGTGGTTTGGCATTGGTCAATTTTACCAAAACCCTAAGGTAGGTGGATTCTCTCTTGACTCCATTTTGATAGAACTAGAAGAATTGTTTTAAATTAATTGGTTTTTTTTTTGGAAATTAATTGTGATTTTGATGTGTGATGTTTTTTGGAAATTCATTGTGTGATGATTTGTGGAATTTTGGGGAAAATGAGATTTTATGGTGATATGTTCTTATTGATGGATTTTAAAATAATGATTTTAAAATCGGTTTCTTGGGTTGATTTTTGAAAATGGTTTTTGAAAGTAGTTTTCAATAAAAATGGATTGTCTTATTTATGGTAATGTGGAATGGATGATTTCCTTTGGTATTGTGTGGTTTGGAATTTGTTGTTTGCATCATGTTGTGGACTTTCTGTGTTATATGCTCATTATTGGTTAAGTGTTTGTGCCTGTGATTGAAATGGGTGTGAAGTTGGTGGGAATTATCACTATAAAAAGGGGATGGATAGTGGATAGAATGGACACCATCTAGGGTAAGTGGTCAGGAAGTACCACTCAATTTGGAATGTAGTAAACAGTCTTGGATGGGAAGTTCCATCATGATTGTTACACTGGGTTGTGTGTGTGAAACGTTATATCTATGCTTTGATCATGCTTATAGTTAAGAAATATGGAACTGTTATGATAATGTGTGATAGTAAAATGGATTATGTATTGCTTATTGTCTTTCCCTTATGTTGTAGGTATTTGGGAGAAAATGTCTTGGTAAGGGTAAGTTTGGATTGTTAAAAATTGTTGCATTATCTAATGTTTTATATAAAATATTTTGAATAAATGTTCTAATGGTTTTATCTTAGTGGCGTGTGTAGGGATTTCATTTTAGGAAAACCTACTAAGTATTTGTACTCACACCCTACTTTGGTACTTTAGTTATTTTTTAGATTTATTTTTCCAAGAAATAGGTTAGAATAAAGCATCTCATTTTTCTAGTGGTTCTTCGTGATGCTTGGGAGGTCTTGTGGTGCTTGGAGCATAGAGCATGGTGTGGATCCATAGAGCTTATCATCGTTTCATTTGGATTTTTTTATTGATTCTTCTACTTGGTAGTCTAATATTTGGATTTGTGGATTGTTGTATTGGTTTATAAGAATTGTTATGGAATAGTTGGTTGCCTTTTGGTAATGAGTTATCATCGAATACTTGTAGACATGTATCATGTAGTTTTCGTTGGTTATGCCTTGTTTTATTGGTTGGTTTATTATATGGTAAAATCATTCCCCACCAATTATTAAAGCCCTCACCGTTATTTTCTAGCCTTTAGAACCTTGGGAAAATCACCTAAGGAAAATTAGCATCTCATAACCTTCTCAATCTAATGAGGAAGGGGTAGGACGTTACACAGACATTCTCAATATTGTGTTTTAGACTAGATATAGGCACTGTGAGTTTTTTGTTTTTCCATTTGGGTTGTCCAATGGACCTTATGTAATTATAGACCTCAGAAATAGATTTTTTCATGAGTTCTTGGAAAATTTTATGGTGGTGTTTATTTAGGACATTTGGGTATACTCTAAATGTCAAGAGGAACATCAAATACACCTAAGTATTTATTAAAACATTAAAATAAAATAAACTATATGGAAAATTTAGTAAGTTTTAATGTTTGTTGCAAAAAAATTATTTCCTTGGATATATTGTTTCCTAATATAGAATAACTATTTACCCTATTAAAAAAAAGTTGTTGAAGAATGGCCAAGACCAAAAAATATCATATAGATTCATAGTTTTCTTATATTAGTAGGTTACTACCAGTGGTTTATGGAAATACTTTCCTCATTTTCTAAACCACTAACTATGTTAACTTGAAAAGGAGTTAAATTTATCTTGAAAAAATAATTTGTTGATTTTTTTCTAAAACTAAAAAGAAGATTGGTGAATGCTCTAATTTTGGCCCTGCCTTCCAAAAAATAGTGAATTTTTCATGTATAGTGATTCATCATTGAAAGGGGTTGGTTATGTCCTAATGAATAATGATAAATTAATTTCTTATGCTTCAATTCTCTTAAATCCTCATGAATTAAATTACCCTAAAAATTATTATGAATTATTTTTAGTGGTTTTTTATTTAAAATTTTGAAGGAATCATTTGTATGGAATAAACTGTGAAATATATACTGATCAAAGAAGATTTAAGTATATATTACCTTAGAAAGAATTAATCATGCGATAGGTAAAATGGCTGGAACTTATAAAGGAATAGGATTTCATATTTCTAGTTTACAAATCAATATCACATCAAACTGACAAACAATGTCACCAGTATGATTCAAAGTGCATGATTCTAGTTTAAAATAACATTTTAGTAAAAAATACAAGTGACATACTCAAAACCAATAAAACACATTTGTATTATTTTGATACTTTAAAAATAATAAATAAGTCATTTTTTATGTTTAGGAATCATCCACACCACAATATAACAAACGGTGTGACAGGTAAACTCCAAGTGTGTCTTTTTTATTTAAAATTGACATTAATTTTAGTAAGAAATGAAAATGAAATAAAAAAAACAAAAAAAATGCATTTGGGTTATATTGATACATTATTAAAACGATCCATAAGTTATTCGGAACATTTAGGGTTCATCCTCAACTAAATATAATACACAATGTTCCTGGTATGACTCAAAATGTTAGTTATCAGTTTAAAATTTATATTTTAGTTCAAAAAATTCCAATCACTAAAAACTAAGAAAACGCACTTGTATTGTCTTGATAATTTATAAAAACTATTAATAATTCATTTTTGATGTGTATGAACTAGTCTAATGTAAAACAGATACATGACGTAAACGGTATAACTCAAAGTGTGTCTTTCCATTTTAAAAATACATTTTAGTAAAAAACATAAGTGACATAATCAAAACTAATAAAACGCATTCAGTATAGTGAACTGACCGTAGAAATCCCAGATTTGGTGTCATTATACCATTAAATTGGCATAATATACAAGTGAATCACATCCCAAAGGACCAAATTTTTTATTTGGTAAACTTGATAAATACACGAGTCTTGTATTGCAAATGAATATAAAAATTAAAACATAATTTCTTTATTTCTTGGGTAATAAATTTATACCATATATCATATCCTTTAATATATTTCTTAGTATACTTTAGGTAATCTTGGGTAATGGAAAAAAATAATAGTTGTATCAAATGATCTGTAAGGGTCAATTATGACAGAATAAATAATGAATCAATGAGAATAATCAATATCACATGGTAATAAATGAAAAAACATTACATATAATCAATAACCTAAATATATAAACAATATTTAAAGGTAATAACTAAACACACATACTATATAATTAATAAAATTAATGAAAAAATAATATGGAAAGGTAACAATATAAAACAAATTCCATTCAAATAACAAGATAAAGCATAATCAATATAGAAAGGAAAATAACTGAAACATATTATATATAATTAATAAACTGAGAATAAAATGAATCCATAGATAATTTCAAAGTAAAATTATCATGGTTAATCAATATTGAATAAAAATTAATTCAATACTTTCTTATTGGATTCCATGTTTCCTAGGTATATGGTACCCTTACTGTTAAGACCTTTCAAAATATGGTTTATAAAATATTGGGTAAAAACTTATTATCTTAGGAAAAAAATTGATTTTGTCTCATAAGACTACTGATGTGTCTAGGGGATATCTATAACCAGGTCCCACCCATGTCATACATTTCCAAATCATTCTTCATATATCTAATAATTGATTTAATTTATGAACAAAGTGCCTTATCAAATATCCAAATTGATTAAGAGTTGTGTATTTATAAATATTTTCCTAGATATCAAATAAATTTCAAAGTAAAACCATATATAAAAATGAAATATATTTTAGTAAATAATAATATTCATGATAAATCATATAGATATTTAGGGTAAATTTAATGTTCAATGATCACTGGAAATTGAATATTTCATGGGGACTACAAATAAAAATCAAGGAAGTGAATTTCCTGCTATACTTGGTCAAATCAATAATAAACTATCCATAAGAATAATAAAAATAGTATCAATGAAAAATATCCCAATTGGAGTAATTATAAAGGGTTTTTTTCAATGATGAATAAAAGTTATATCACAATATCTTTTGAAAACATTTTGAGAAAAAATGTCCTTTTCATTTTGAAAAACATTTTGAAAATAATTTTCTTTGAAAATAAATTTTAAAAAAAATTGTTTAAAAATTATCCTTTTAAACTTGTAAAAGAACATTTTATGAAATGATGGTGGGTAAATCTGTATCATTCGTATGATGAAAAAAGAACATTCCTTTTACATGGTAAAATGGTTAAAAAAGTGCATTGTCTGGAAAGCGATAATATGATTCTTTTGAAAAAGTTTGTAATAGAAAAAAAAGGGTAAATTTTCTTTAATATATAATTTTAGAAAGGTTAAAATAATTTTTGAAACCATCTTTAGAACGCAGGGTTTTTTTAGAAGAAAAAAAATTCTCCAACAAAATAGATAAATAAAGGCATGTTTTTTGAAAACATTTTAAGTACCAAAGATTGTAAAAATGGTACTATTACTTATAAAAAATCATGAATAAATAGAGTAAAATTAAATTAAATTATTTATTAATAATTATCATATAATTTCCTCTAATTTAAATTCAAGTGTAAACAATCTGGAAAACAATTAGATTGTGAAGTAAACACTTGGAAAGACCATAGAATTTATGTGAGAATAAATCAATGAAAAGATTATTTGTGTAAAATTTAAATGCACATAAAACAATTTTAAATAAAACAATAGATAGTAAAACGTGATTGCATGTATAATCATATAATATTAATGACAACGAGGAACTTATATAACCCAATGAAAAGAAATTGGGTTATAAAATTCATTACCACATGGTAAATTTTAATTTAAATCCCTTTAGAAGAAATAATTCAAATTTAAACTCAAAATAACATGAATATAAAATAATTCATGATATAATATATCCAAATGGGCAGTATATACACCAAAAAAATAATTAAGTGGTGAATATGATATTTATCTCGTAGATGTAAAAAGTGAGATGAAAATATCTTACCTTGTGATTCCATTTTGGTTGATAGTAATTTAACCTCATGTATAGTGGTTTAAAACATGTCAAAAACTTAAACCACAACCATAATCATATTTATAACATCATATACTTTCTTCTTATAATATATTATTACCCATTTATTAATACACTTTCATTACATTCACTATTTCAGGTGTTAATTTCCTAGTTTCTCAAGTGTGTTTTGACTTGTTATGTTTTTCTCCTTATATCGATCATAATTTCATTATATAAAAGATTTAAACCATGATGTAACTATTTTATATATTCAATATATTTTTATTCATAATAACCCATAATATTTGTAGATAGGAAATGAAATACATTTTTAGAGAAATGGTAGGTCATACGTATGTATGAACGCTACTTCTATTTCCTTGTCATATTTATAAGAATGAAAAGTAAATGATATATTTGTATATTTATATTATAATTCAATTATAATATTCAAGTATTATATGTCATATAGTTTTATTAAAACCTTTTTTTATACATTCCATGTATAGCATTAACGAATCACATCACTTTGAGGAGGCGGTAGTCCACACTTCCACAAATGATGTTAGCATATTCCCAAAAAAATAGAAATCATAAAGGTAAGTGTTATATAATAATTAAATAAGTATAAATAAATTATAAATATAAAATATATCATATAAAAATATTATTTTTATCAAAATTTCCACCATGATAGGTGGTAAAGGAAGAACGAACAATAATCATTTCCCGGGGCGGTAGTCCGCCATACACACGAACGGTAAGTTCATTACCTATTAGATTGAAGTGTTTATAGGTGTAGGTATAAACCATAACATAAAAACATAATATTATATTAAGTATAATTATGTTATTAAATAATTATGTAAAAATAATAATTGTATATTTTGAGAAATAAATAAAATGAAAGTGATCATTGCAGAATGTTACCTCGTTTTCGGATAACTCCATTTGGTTTATACCAAAAGACTTCCTTAGTTGTATTTATGCTAAATGTAAGGCTTATAAGTTTATTAATGGGATTTTATGAGATTTTTTCAGATTTTTTGTAAACCAAAGGGCTTTATAGGTGTCAATAAATCGGAGGGGTGAGTACCTTTTCATAGTGGAGGAGTAGTTTCATTCTTGTAAATTTTTGAAAAGATAATTCCACCCACATTTTTCCCATGTAAAGTGGCTAAAAAAATGATAAAAATTACATAAAATTGGGTATAGTGTATAAATATGAACATAAAATTTAATTTGGAATATTTTCTTGGTCATTTTGGCTATTAAGACTAAGGTTTGGTCTTCGTTAAGATAATTTACCTCTTAATCACTGTAATTAATTTTAACATCATTCACTAATATTTTTGGTAAAAAGCTAAGTTTAAAATATTATAAATTATAAATTATTATTATTCCAATATTGAATCTATTTTTATAAATACCAATAAAATAAGTGGCTGAAATTAATTTAAAATCAATCCCATAGATGGGACGACAATGCAGATTTTTAAAGTAAAAATGTTCAAAGGTTTGCTAATTTTTTATACCCAATTTCAAATTAAAATTCATTTTAATGATATAAAATGAATTAATTGATATAATATTTATCTGATTAAACTTTAAAACTAGTAAAAGATATAATTTATCATTCTAAATATATTAGATGAAAAAGCAGTTTTTAATTAAAATTCATTATTTTCATTATTCATCAAAAAATGAAACTTCACATAAAAATGCCAAAACTTTACTCTAAGATAATATTAATATTATTATATCATTAATCATATTTATTTTGACATATAAAATTTATAAAAGTTCCAAAATTTTGATTCAAAATATGTTTTCTATTAAAAGGCGTTAAAAGTGTCTTTATAAAAATATAGATTTTTATGTGTAATATCGGGTTTTTTTTATCTTATGCCTATAAAATCTTTAAGATGACTATAAAAATAATTTTATTTAATATAAAACATATATATTTCATTAATATAATTCACTAATTGTAATTAATTTAATTTATTAAGACAAATCCCTTTGAGAGCCTAAAATAAAAATATTTCCCTTATATTCAGTTGGTTTATATTTTAATTTGTAATTAATTAGTAACCAATGAATTCATATTAAATTTTAGTAAACCATATATTTTAATAAGTTATTTAATCATATTAATAACCTCAAATTTAATGTCTAGGTTATATCTTATTATATTAAATAATGGTATTTTAATAATATAATTTTGTACGATAAAACACAGTCTTGAATATCAAGCTATCAAAAAATGTATTTGTTGCATGCTACATAATATAACACAGTATTTCATGAATTTAAATATATATTATATATTGAATTTATTTAAAATAATAATTATATTGTAAAGTCTCAGGATATTATATTTCCTTGTGTTCTTGTTGTTGTGTGTGATACACACTATCAAATACAATGTTCTTATTTTAAAATTTTAGGGTGTTACATTCAAATTGTTTTGATACTTTAGAAAAATAATACATAAGTCATTTGGGACAAGTAGGAATTAGATTAACTTCAATATAATTCATGGTGTAACTGATATGAGTCCAAGTGTTTCTTTTTATTTAAAATTAACATCAATTTTAGTGGAAAAAAGTGACGTACTCAAAATAGAGAAAAATCATTCTAATTATTTTCATACTTTAGGAAAATAATTCATAAGTCATTTGAGACATGTAGTATTTAGCTGCACCTAAATCTGATACACGATGTTCCAAGTATGACACAAAGTTTCCATTATCATTTTAAAAGAAATATTTTAGTTCAAAAAGTGTCAATAAATGAAAATAAAGAAAATTTTATTGGATTGTCCTAATAACTTAGTAAAATGATTCATAAGTCATTTTTTATGTGTAGTAATTAGTCTCATGTCACACTGACACATAATGTTATGGGTATGACTAAAAGTTTTTGTTTCCAGTTTAAAATGACATTTTAGTAAAAACAAAAGTGATGTAATCAAAAATTAGTAAATGAATTTGTATTATTTTTATAATTTAGTAAAAAGTTCTATAATTCATATGGAATATTTAGAAATCATCTTCACCCTAGTCTGAAACACGGTGTGACCGTTATGACTCCAATTGTGTCTTTTAATTTAAAATTTAAATTAGTTTTAGTAAAAAGGACAAGAGATATACACAAAACTGGGAAAAAGTATTTGGATTGTTTTATACTTTATTAAAATAATCTATATTTCATTTGGGGAATTTATTAATTATCCACACCTCAATCTGATACCCTATGTTCCTGATATAACTCAAAGTGTCCGTTATCATTTTGGAATTAACATTTTAGTTCAAAAGGCATTACTCAATAAAAACCAAGAAAACACAATAGTATTATATTTATAAATTAGTTAAATGATTCATAATTCATTTTTAGCATGTATAAATTATAATCACATCAAAATGACACATGATGTGACCGGTATGACTCAAAGTGGGTGTTTCTATTTTAAAATGATATTTTAGTAAAAAAAGATAAGTGATGTACTCAAAACTAATAAAATGCATCCAAATTATTTTTATACTAAATAAAAATGATCCATAATCCATTTGGGATCTGTATAATTTATATGTACCTAAATCTGACACAAGGTGTGACCGGTATGACTCCAAGTGTGTCTTTTTATTTATAATTGAAATTAATTTTAGTAAAAAGGACAACGGGACTACGTAAAACTGAGAAAAAAAAATGCATTATTTTTATACTTTATTAAAATTATAAATAAGTCATTTTTTATGTGTAAGATTCATCCTCATCTCAATTTGATGCATGATGTGCTCATTATGACTCAAAGTGACTGTTATCAGTTTAAAATTAATATTTTAGTCCAAAAAGTTCCACTCACTAAAAACCAAGAAAATGCACCCTAATTTTTCTAATAATTCAGTAAAATGATTAATAAGTAATTTTTGACATGTAGGAATTATTCTCATGTCAAAATAACACTCAATGTGACCAATATGACACTATGCGCATGTTTCCAGTTTAAAATGACATTTTAGTAAAAAAACCGAGTGAGATACTCAAACCTGATAAAATGCATTAATATTGTTTTGATACTTTATTAAAATGATCCATATGTAATTTGGGATGTGTAGAAATCCTACAAACCTAAAATAAAACACACGGTGTCACCTGTATGACTCCAAGTGTGTCTTTTTATTTAAAATTGACATTACTTTTAGTAAAAAACAAAACTAACATACTTAAAACCAAGAAAAAGAATCCAGATTGTTTTGATACTTTATAAAAATGATCTATATATACTTTTATATGTAGGAATAATTTTCACCTCAATAAGAAACACTATGTTCCTAGTATGGATCAAATTGGTCGTTATCAGTTTAAAATTGACATTTTAGTTCAAAATTATCACTCACTAAAAGATGATAAAACACACTCGAATTGTCTTGATAATTTATGAAAATGATAAATAATTAATTTTTGACATATATGAATCAGTATCTCATAAAAAAAATACACAATGCAACATGTGTGACTCAAAGTTCATGTTTCCATTTTAAAATGACATTTTAGTAAATAACACAAGTGACATACTCAAAACTGAAAAAATGCAATTATATTATTTTTGTACTTTAGTAAAATGATCCATAAGTCATTTGGAAAAAAATTTAATCATGTCCATATAAATCCAACACATAGTGTGATCAGTATAACTCCAATTGTGTCTTTTTATTTAAAATTGACATTAATTTTAGTAAAAAAGAAACTAACATACTCAAAACTGATCAAACACATTCAAATTGTTTTGATGATTTATAAAAATGATCCATAAGTCATTTTTGACATATTGAAATCATCCTCACCTCAATATGATTCATGATATTCCCAATATGACTCAAATTGTATGTTATCAGTTTAAAACTAACAATTTAGTTAAAAAGACACTCACTGAAAACTAATAAAATGTGCATGTATTGTATTGATAAATTTGTAAAATGATCCATAATTCATTTTTTGATGTGTAGGAATCAGTATCATGTCAAACTAACCCACAATGTGACCATTTTGAGTCAAATTGTGTGTTTCTAGTTTAAAATGAAATTTTAGTAAAAAATAAAACTGACGTTCTCAAAACCAAGAAAATGCATTCAAATTATTTTTATACTTTAGAAAAATGATCCATAATTCATTTGGGATATGTAGGTATTATTCACACCTCAATCTAATGCACAATGTGACATATATGAATCAAAGTGCATGTTTTTTATATTTAATTTTTGTTTAAACATTATTTCTAACATAAAAATGTTTTCTTATATAGGTGCACTTTTTTACTCCAATAAGGGTAGTTTATTCAGTAATAGCATGAGTCGGGGTTGGGTATAAAAGACAAAGGGACATTGATATTTTTGAATGTATATGATAATTTGTAATTACTCAAGTAATTGTATAAACCAATGTTTGGAATGTATATAATATAGTTTTTGATCTTGTATTTGGGTTTTAAATTTTATTTCAAATAAAATATGTATTTGTACCTAATTTTTCTATATTATGGTGTTGTTTCTGGTACTATAGTGTGATTTTATATCACACTGTAGTATTCCCCTTTATCAGTGCAACTAAATGTGATTATAAAGGAATCCATTATCATCACTTTTAAAAGTGATGATAAAAGTACCCTTTTTCAACGTTAAATAATATTTTTGATAAATGGAGTCATTTATAAGTCCTTATAAAAGTGCTGATAAAGGTACCCTTTATTTTTTCTTTTTAGTTCTGATAAAGGACCCCTTTAAGAGTTATTTTCTAGCCTTGATAAAATCATAGCGATTCTAATCACACTCTAGTAGTCGGTTATTTTATAGAATTGATAAAGGCCAATTTTCATTTTGTTAAATGCATGTTTCATAGTAGTGTATGTCACAAAAGTTTCAATATTTGTGAAATCAGTATTTTTTGTTATTCACCCAAAAAATCAATTATTTCAATAAAATTTAAAAAAGTTACACTAATGAAATTTTGATATGATAATACCAAAAATGAAGTAAATTAAATGAAATATAGTATCTAAAAGTTGTTATAAAACAACCCTAATGTCCATTCATAGAACGTAAAAAACCATTTTTAGAAAAAAAAATATTTTCATAGAAAAAAATTGAATTATTTTTATTCATTTGCTAATAAAAACCATTCAATAATTATTATTTTATATTATTGAATATATTATCATTACATTTTATCAAAACCCTTAATCTATAGAGTTTAATTTTTTAAGTTAAAAAATGATTGCGCACTTAAACATGGTTTTTTGAAAATATATCTTTTTACCAGCAAATGATTTTATCTTTATTTCTAACAAATTGATAATTAATTTATGAATGATTATTCATTATATTACATGTATAAAAATTACTTTTTCAATAAATTTAATACTCTAAACAAATAAATTTATCTTTTAAATGAAACATTTAAAATATATAGAATACTTGCTTTTATAAAAAATTGCCATTTTTAAACTTTATTTGTTCTTAACATTATATTATTTAATTATTATCATTAAAAATTGAGTACATATATCCATGGAATTAGTTAGTAAATTTTTATTAGTAAAACTTTTCTACATATATTTTATAATTATCGTGATCCTATTTAAACTCATAAATCTAATTACTAAGTTATAAGTATAATTTTTAAATAATAATATTTTTATAGTATATCATGGTTAATTTAAGATCGGTGTTGCGTGCAGTAAAAACTATCAAACATATCATTAATTTAAATGAATATAAACTAAAATATTAGTGTTTAAAAATCAAAAATAATCCAAATCTTCAATAAAATATTTAATATTTTGGAAATTTTTTTCTTTACAGATTTCAAAATATGTTGAAACATAAAAATTTGGTCCACTTAATTTTTTAAAAAAGAACATAACCTTATGATGTACTCTTTTAATGATATAAATATTAACCTTAAGAAGTTTTAATTTAACCTTATCATATTCCTCTACTCATTTTTAACAAAGGTAGGAACCTCTAGATGTTTGGGGAATGACCATATAAAGACTACTTTTTCTCAAGAATTAACCTTATAAAGTTCATATTAAACATTAATAATTCTATAAGAAAACCTTGTAAAGTTCCTCCTTTTTAAAATTCTCATATTTCTATTTGGAATCATTATTTCAAAGATCATTTTACATCATTATAAATTCTAATAATAGACCTTATAAAGGCTATAAAGCCCCAAGATTTTACTATATATCTCTCTTTTAAATAAATATAATGTGTTTGAAATCTTTCTTCACATGTAACACCAAACTTAAAAGATCTATGTCATTTTAAATGAATATTATTAAAAAAATTATAATAATAAAAAAACCTGTAGTAAATAAAAAGATATTACCCAACAAAAATTTCTTACATTTAGAGGATAAATAATTCATATGATTTAATATTATTAATGATTATTCCTTCTCAAATAACTATTTTTCAATGTATTATATATTTTATCCTATTAAATTAAATAGATCAGTTTTAAAATATTATTATATATGAAATAATATATTAACATTATTTTAATTATAAATTTATATGAAATAATATTAAGAATGCATAATGTTTAAAAACATCATTTTCCAATTAAAATAGTTATTCCTTATATTTGGAATTTTCATTTAAAAGATAAATTAATAAATTTTAATATTTTAATTTTATTAAATGAAATAAATTTTTTAATTCATATTATCAAAATTATATTAGGATCAAATTTTGATTTTTTTTTAAAATAGTTGATTTTTAGGTGAATGGTGAAAAATCTTATTTCTACTAAAACCTCAGTGTTTATAAAAATATCAAAAATTAAGTATAACTTAAGAATATATAAAAAATTTTAAAATATCAAATATGTATTTAATAAGTAAAAATATACATTTATATATACTATTAAGAATTCATAAAACAAATCTTTAACATTTTATTAACTTATGTGATATTTTCCAAAAAAAGAAACTATTTTTTTCTTTCCTTTTAATGAAAAATTATTTTGGGAAAAATTATTTTAGGATTTATTTGAAAGAAAAAAATATATATATTTTTTATAATAAACCAATTTATATCATTAAAATCAAAAACATTGATAATTTCATCCTATAAAGGTTATTTTAAGTTTAAAAAAACTTTCTAAAAATTGGGTTTTACACAATACATGCATTAATGTTACAATTAATTATTCTGATAAAAATAAATTTTATTTGAAAAATGTGATTTTATAATTAGAATTAGTGGTTCTAAATTTAGAAAAAAGTCCCATTTTCTTTATAAGAATTAAAAGTATATTACATAGGTAAAAATTAATTATCATTGTAAAAACCAAAAATGGTAAAAGTGAAAATCTAAGAGTAAAAGAATTTAAAAAATTAAAAAATGTATTAAAATAAATGGTTGAGGGATTCTCAACCTTTCCTCATCTAAAACTCCATTATTTTCCACTTCAACTCCAAATTCCATGTGAAACATGTTCTCTATTTATATTAACAAGTTGTATTTACAAAAATGCCATTCCCTTCACCTATAAAAGGATCTCACAAGCACCCAATTTATCCACTAATTATAAATAGTTAGATCAACCAAAACTCTACCATAGCATCTCTTAAACTCTCTAACCATGTTCTATAATCACCTTACTTTCCAAAATACCAGGAAAAAGAGCCTTAAGGTGTTACCTAAAGGAGAATATCCCATGGGAGAGGTAATGTTATCAACCAAACTTTGTTAATTTGTTTATTCATATAAACCATCAAAAATATTATTTCCATAAAAGTATGATATTATAATTATTAATAATATTATAAAATATTATTATACTGATGTGATATCCATTTTATATATTCATTAAAAACCATTTAAAAAATTAAGATATCATCATGCGTACGTCCAGACTACCGCCTCCAAAAACAACATGCTTGATTTTAAATTACCCCTTATAAGGATGTGTATAAGAGTATATTTAATGGATTAATATGATATTTTTAAAATTATTAATATTATGTAATTATAAACCATTCCCAATATTCCACTCGGTCTACGGAAAATGAAAGCAACACATGTGCATACGTGCAAGATACCACCTCCACGAAAGTGTTGTATTTTGTTTTTTACTCCAGTATTTTCTTATTTTTTAAACTATATAATAATATTATTAACCACTTTAATAATATATAAATAATTTCATTATTATTACTTATAATTATATTATACCAAAATAATCACTCTCATAATTGTATTTACCCATATATTATAGTTCGTTCTTGTTTTGGTTAATTTAAGCACTTGTATAAACAATGCAATAAATTTATATCATGTTTAATCAAGGAAATATAATTACTGGGGATATTATACAATAATATTTAAATAATTATTTTTTTTTGGTTTTATATTAGTAATGGGAATATCTCACCCATTTTTAAGATATCACTACTATTTGTGAAAATTATCAAAATAAGCTCATTACCAACATCATCATCAGAAATCATAAATAAAATAATTATGAAATTAAATAATAATGTTTAAATAATTATAAAAATATATATTCCAGATCCTAAAATTATCTCATAAGGATGAAATTTTATTCTATAATAAATAATTAACACTTCCATTATGAAACTAGTATTGAATATACAATGAAAGATAATAACATATGATGATAAAAATAAAATATAAGTAACATATATATATTTGTAATGAATGATTATAAATTAAGTTTATAAAAGGCTATAGGTATGAATTATTCTATAAAATAGGTTATTAATATAGTTATTTTTTATACATTTCTTTAAATAACTTTCATAGAATTCATGAATTAAGGTAAGTGATTTTGCATCTTAATTTAGATTCATTGAGATATAAAGCATATTCCCCACTTGTTTGATTTTGTAGTGTATATATTATCCATTTATTTATTTTATAATATTTTTCCTTAATATATATGGGATTTAAAAATTCTTCACATGTTCTACATTTTTTAGTTTTCCAATTTAAAATATAATAATTATGTAAGTTTTTTTTTGTTAACTCAAACCCCTTTTCTTGAAGTATTATTGTTTCATCTATAACTTCTTAATGATAAAATTTTTTTCTTTCACTTTTAGATTTAATATTTAAAATTATCTTTCTATCAGGATTAAATTACACTTTTAATTCAAATATTCCACCTCAATGAATTTATTCCCCATAAAAGTATGACTTTATTAAGAATAATTATTGTTCTCTTTATCAAAATTTTTACTTCTATCTCTATATTTTCCCTTACAACCAATGTTTTTATTTATATTTAGAAACCTAATTATGTTTTATCACATGATAATTTCACATTTCCATTCTCATGTTTTCAAAAGGATGTTTGATTATCAATTTTTATGATGTGGGTTTTTAACAAATGTATTTTAAAATATTTAAAAGGTTTTTCTTTCATGATCATGTGTTGTATCTTCCACTGCACATTTCCTCTAATAACATTTATATGCTTTTCAATTTTATATTATTTATTATCCTTTTTAAAAGTATAAATTTTCAAAAAAAAATCACTATAAATTTTTGAAAATGACTTCAAAATGTGACTTGTAACTTCATGTCTTATGAGGATGATAAAATTGTTTTCTAAAACTTTTTTTACAGTTTTTCTCACTGTAAGGTAATTATTCATCACAAACCTTCCATTACATGTTTTAAATTTTTTAAAAAATTATTTTAACTCTTTATTATTTTTCAAATAAAATTAAATATTATTATATTTTCCATAAGTAAAATTTTTATTTTTAAAATGAATTCTTGATTTTAAAAAGGACTTTTAAAGGTTTCTATTTTTTAAAGAAAAAGGTCTTTGAAATTTTTATAAATTCTCAAATAATATTTGAAATAATTTATTTTAAAGAAATTTTTTTCTAAAACAATATTTTATTTTAAATTTTAATCATTAAAATGTTTTATTAAGCTCAATGTATTTCATTTTAATGAAAAAAATTGAAGAGTTTTCAAATTATTTCAAAAAGGGAGATTTATTATTATTTTTCAATGTGAATTAAACAATGATCTTATAAAGGGAGTTTTTAATATATTTCAAAATCCTTAATTCTCCTTGAATTAAACTGGAGTTATTTTTAAGCCATAAACCATCTTCTTTCTCAGGATGGATTATGGAATGTTCTAGGAATATTGTTTATGAAACCCATCTCCTTACTTGGGTTAATTAAATAAAGGTTAAATTGTGAATTTTTTTATTTTCTAATGGTATATATTTGTATGGATGATTATTATGTGATGGTTAGGTCATATATAACCATTTAATTAACTGGGTAAAAGTTTTACATCTCATAAGATAATAATGGGGCATGAGTAATGATAATTAATCCAATATGTGAAACATGAATTAATGCTTGATCCACTATGGGTAAAATATGTTGATTTCTATTCCAATATGGGAAACAAGATTTAATATATAATGAAATATATGAAAATTAAGATAATTTTTATTCAAATATAGAAAATAAAAAGTAATACATAGTCTACTATGGGAAATATGAAGTAATTTCTGGCCCACTTTTAGAAACTAGATGTTATGTCTATCCACTAAGAGAAATAATATGTGATTCTTGATCAACTATATTATGATTACTATTCTTATTATTATCCCACATTTTTATGTTATATTCCTATGATTATTCTCCATTTATCATATTCAGTATCTCACAATAAGTTTTCATGATACATGTTTGTTCATTTGGTATTACAGGTCCTTCAATAATGACTTATAGACAACTCTTATTGATCCATATTCATTTTAATAAGATATTTCTCCCAGTTTATGTATTCTCATATGTGTATGGTCTAGACCTTGATTAAATATTGATACGTTTTTTCCTTATTTATCATTATATCTCACCCCTTTCTTTTTTTCCATTCCCCAGGTTATGAAAAGTAGTCAAGCTTATTAGAAGTCTATAAGGGAGTCTATTTTGGCTCATTTATGGAGAAATCATCAAAAGTATTATAAAATATTTTATGGAAATGTATATTTCCTAAATACAGTAAAAATTACATTGTTATGTTTGTGGGTTTATTGTGATATTAATGTTTAGGTTATGGAAATAATGTCAAATAAGGAATGTTTATCTTGGGTCATCTCATTTTGTATCAATATTAGTTTTTAAATAAAACATTTTTAGCATTGGAATAGAGAGTGTGGGTCTAGGGAAATATAATTGGTATTATAATAGTATTTAATTATTTAAATGATTACATAAGTTCTTTGGGGGAATATAATAAGAGAAAATTAGTGAAACCCCTAGGTATAATTCTAAGTGTATGATAACATCCTTGAATTTTCGTGAAGTTTTGAGTATGTAGTTTTCCTAGAAATCACATTCCTATCTGGATACTAGAAATTGGGTATGACTATGGCACAGATACACAATAGGTTAATCACCCTAAAATAAGTTGAATGAGTATTAACATGATATTTACTACATGAATAAAGAGTGGGCCTTAGGACTACACACCTGGTTAGACACTCCTAAGTGAAATTATTTGGTGAATCACATTCTCCATATAATACATTATAAAGGATTTCTTATATTAAGTAATTTGGTGAATTAGTATAATAGAACCCAACCTAATGAAATATATATTGAACTGGGAGTGATTTATGTTTAACTTGTAGCATCCTGACCTAGTTTTCCACCAAAATAGTGCTTTGGGTCGGTTCTCCACTAGGCCTTAGGCACACCTCTCGGAACTCCAAAAGCTACCGACAAGAAATGAGGGTTTTAAGAGGTGATAGTGGGGAGACTATACCCTATTATGGTGAAAAAAATAGTCTATATATATTATATAATGTAACAGTACCATAATATCAGAAGCAATAATAAATTCAGTAGGTTCATAAAAAGAAATAGTAGTAATAGACAAGCCTAAAGGCATAATACAATTTGTAGATGATAAAACTTGTTATAAAGGTCATATAAAATAATATTCAAGTAGGTTTAACCATGGTAAACCATGCTAGTAGATACATATAAATCATGAAAAAAATAAAAGGGAAGTCTATCCTAGTGCAGAGGAACCACCTGGTCTACTTTCATCCACCGTATATAAAAGTTACATCAATAATCACTAAAGGTTTAGCTTCCCAGCCAGAATACTTACCTGATATCAAAATCATAAATTCTAAATTCATATTTAAGGTCCCATGTAGGGTGTAAAAATTAACTTAGTAGTCCACAACTAATGTATCCCTTTCTTACATCCATAATTATGCATGTGTATGAAAAAATAAACAAAAAATGAAATGCACACACATTTAATAATTATGTCACTTCCCTTATGATCAACATCCACAAGGAAGCGTTCGCCAACTTCAGCCAATGCCAGTATATCTTAGATCATGTTCCCCCAATTATATATATGGAATATATTACACGTATACATATATATAATTGTATTGGAGAGGATCCATGGAATGGTGTCCAGGGATCCCCTGGTGAGTATTATAACTAGAGATCCCTTGAGAACCTCCCAAAAACATATCACTAGAACCTTATTCTAGATGACACATCATGTGCCATAAATTATGTACCTAATTTCCAAATAGAATGCCCAAATAGAAATTCCCTGATTCCTTGGACCTCTATTCATAAATCCATCATCAGCTCAACAGCCTGACATCCTAAGGCACGGTGATATCCATCCTATTATAAAAAATCACATCTGGCTCAACACCATGATGTCCTGAGGTGTGATAGTATCCATCCTCCCATAATCCTATCCCATCAACCTCAATATCATGGCGAGCCTCATCCCCTGAAAGATGGTCTCAGCACCATCAACCAATAGTTCATCACCATCCATGTAGCTTTCTACAGTTCACCTCCAACATATATAATGGTCAACACCATCCCCTAATATGAAATATATATGGAGGCCTCCCCCCACAAAAAGTGGTCAAAGCCACCTCAACAGAGTCCTGTATATGCGAACATGACTCCAACGGCATGTCATCAAACAATAGTGGGAAGAAATCACCAACATTACTTAATCCACGTCATCTTGAACCTCATGCCCCTATGACCATGTCTCTAAATCATAAAGGTCAACAACATATAAAATCACCCAGGATATACCCTCATCCTAAAAACCATGTTTCCATAATTTTATGACTATGTATCCCCAACCTAGTGATCATCATCACCTAAAATATCTCAGAACATTCCCTTATCCTGACGACCATGTCGCCTCAATTCAGATGATCAACATCAACTCAATCATCAGGTATATCCCACCACATTCCCACGGAAAAATTTAAATAAATAAATAAATTTTAAATAATTTAAATAAACCCACTGGCCTAACCTTCCTAAGTGGTCTTAAGCCGCTTACCTGTCTTAGTCTGTCTTCATGTATCAAGAGCATGCCCATCAACATCTCATATCATCAATTAATTAATTAAAAGAAAATAAAAAATTTCCTAGTGGTCCCTCATGGTGTACCCACATGGTATTATATATAAAACACCCCCAAAATACCAATAAAATTAATTAGAAATATAAGAACTTCCTACCTTATACTTTTAGGTGCTTGCTCGTCCAAGATCAGCCTCCAACTCAATCCAAAATGAGAGAAATTGGGATTTTTGACTAATTCACTAAACATATGGAAAAAAATATTACACATATTTATCATTAAATATAGTGAGATAAAAATAAAAGAGAATAAATATGATTTATGTTCTTACCGATACACATACAATGAGACCAAAGGATCAAGAATCAGAGTTTTATTGGAGGAGGTTGGCAAAAGCCTAGGAGAGGAAGAAGACGGACCACTACTTTTTGTGTAAATGGAATGATGAAAGAGGAGAAAAACATAAAAATGAGGGAGGGGAAAACTATAAATTACAACTTTTTAAATACCTTCATGATTTAGCTACACATTTTGGCTAACTATGTACTAATCATGCAGTGCTCAATTTCCAAGCACCACATTGCACACAGTTAGGCAAACTATTTTAAAAACCATGAGTATACCATGTGATTAACCTCTATCAAAAATTATATAGGTATCACATTTCTTTCCACTACCACATTCAAGGTTTGATAAACCATGTAAAGTGAAAATGTGTTCCATGTGATTACTTCTTATAGGCCGCATGATTTAATCAAACTATGTACCTCTATCTGTGCTTTCCAAAAACTAAGTTTCTAGGGACCAGCACACCTGAAACTCATCAAAGACCCCAAGGAAATTGATGAACCTTAAAACCATCAAAAAAAACTTGGGTCTTTCAAACTCTCATAATTAGGTTCTAAACCCACAAAATAAAGGTTAGTTCAACCACCAAACACAAAACACTCAAAAATATTAAGGAATTTTGACCTACTCAAAATCCTAGGACATTACAGTATCCTCAACTTATAATATATCATCCAAGAGCTGTCAATAATTACCTAGAGATGGTACCAAACATACCCATATCATTATATCAGCCCAGTCTACCCTAGTTACCAAGTCATAGGGTAATTCCTCTTGTGGTATCCCCACCTTAGTAATTACATACCTAGACACTTCCTGATCCAAAATTCAAATATTATGATGGTTCCACCAACCATCCTCAAACATAAAATTACTCCCATGTTTCATCATCATTCATGCACCTCATTTTGTTCTCAAATCAGGCATATGTCATACATGACACCCATCAAATCATGTGTCTCATCATATGATCAAAAGTACTTATGCCATATCTGGAACCCATAAATCCTATACCTCAACAGATTCCCAAAAGTTCCACAACTCAATATATTCTCATAAAAATTCCAAATCACATATACATATACATTCCCATCATAGTCTTGATGCATATTCACTTCATAAAAAACTCTCATCCCATTGATGCCCAGATGCCTATACACCTCATACATATATATATATATATATATATATATATATATAATGCATCATGACTGATTCTAACCTAATAACCATTACCTGTTTAGTCTAAAAAAGTAATAAATGTGCAACTTGTGCACCAAAATTGGATAGTCTAATCAAAATAAAACTGAGTCACGCCCACACTGTACATCTAACTATCATTGTCTCCCTAGACTAGTCCACCCCTGGAAGCTCAATTGCATGAAATTTTCCTGAAGCTCGAGTACCAAGGGATTATCCTCCTTATGTATCTACACCAAATGCTTCCCACTAACCCCACTTAGGGGTCTCTCTATCTCGGCCATGACCTCCATGTGCAGCTAAATCCCAGGTACTAGATCCTGGTAAAACTCCCAATCCTACATCATATCCCTAAGTCCAACCCAATACCTAAATCTTGAATATGAAATAAGGTTTTCTATAAAACCTCTCTAGATTCCTCATCTAAAAACACTCCCAACACTCCTTTAAAGCCCACTCGCACTGAGTTAAAACATTCCTTGATTTCCCACACTGGAAGTATAATGTTGAAGACCAACTCCACAATTTTCTACATAAATCACTGGCCTGAAAACCCTATGGAGACTCCCCTCAGTCTCTCTTTTGGCTACCTAAAGCATCACCACTATGCTCACCTAGCACCATCACCCATCTTGAATACAATATTTCCTTTAAGTTTCCCTCTTATATGAGTGCTTGACTCATTTCCTCTAAGAATGAAGTTAACCTAAAGATATTTACCTATACACTTATGGTGTGCCTCAAGCCATCCTCAAAATTCATCACCCTCATGATTTCATCACCCTCCATAGTGGGTGAAAATTGAGAGAGGATTGTGAAATTATCCATATAGTCCAAGAGATATGGGTCTCCCTACTGGAGGTCCATCAACTCATAGGCTATATCTTCCCTCAGAATCCTAGGGAAGAAGTGCTCGAAGAACCTGGCCATAAATTCCTTCCATTCTAGTGACTCATGTCTTCCCTCTTGAACCTATACACCCTATTAGCATTTTTCGGTCCTCTAAGAATATAAGTATCCAACTTTACCCTCTGATCACAGGGTCTCTCAGCATGCTCGAAAATAGTCTGAACCACCTTGATCTAGTTATCTAATGCCTACAATCCACCCCCACCCTAAAACAATGGTGGTTATCAAGACTAGAACTCTCGAGTCAGATACTCCATATATGGATCAGCTGCCTAAGATTCCTAGTCAAGACCATGTATGACCTGAACCATTATCACCCTAATCTTCTCATCAATCAGTGACCTAAAATCTACCATATCCTTTGGCTATATTGCCTATACCAAAGAATATTTATTTGTCTGTACCTACGGATCATGATCAATAACCCTCCATGGATTCATATTGACCATTTGGGGCCTCATCCCATGCATTCTCATGTGGCACCACATCCCCTCCCTCTTAACACTCCACCAAAAGTTATCTAGGTGGCATCACACTGAATACCAATACCTTGGTCAAAAAACTATAATAGTCATATATATATCACAAATAAGGAAATCTATAATTGGAAACATATCCCACCACCCTTACACTCCCCGGTCACACACATGTCACATGAAATCTATCCTATTTTCCCCTTACCTACCCATGTCAGAATCAAGTATCACATATAATCAAGCCTTATAGACCCTTTCCTACCCATAATAGAGTTAGGTATCACATATCATATATCATCAATCTAAGGTAGCTGAGTATAATTCCACCAAAGAGGATAAGCAAGAAAACACTATTTAGCTTCTTTGTTGAGACTTTAAACAACACATCCACTTTTTATCATCCCGACCTACTCATATCAAAGTCAGTACCATATATCACATATCACTCTCAAGGAGAACCACATACCTCTGCTGGTTGTGTATAATTTCACCAAAAAGGATAAGTAGGGAAAAACTATTTAGCTTCTTTATTGACACTTTAGACATCCCAACCCCTCTTAGAATATTCTAGGATCTAAGAAATTATTTATAAGCACATGGTGAAAATAATAATGGTCTATATATATATATAACATAGAGGAATATAACCATAATAGTAAAATAAATAAAAAATTCAGCAGAATCATAATAAATAGTGGTAGTAATAGACAATCCCAAAGGCATAATACAATTTGTAGATAATAAAACATTTCATAGCATGTCACACAAAAAATAGTCAAGTAGGGTCTCCCATGGCCAACCATATCAGTACATATATATAAATCATGAAAAAATTAAAAAGGAAGTCTATCTTGATGTAGAGGAACCACCTAGTCCACTATCATCCATCCCATGAAAAAGGTACATCTATGATCACTAAGGTCTAGTTCTTGATCTTGAATCCTTATCTGGTCTCAAAATCATAAAGTCAACATGTATCCTAAAGGGACGTTATAGGGTTTGAGAATGAACTCAATAGACCACCATTAACGTGTTCCTGTCTTATATTCAAAATTATGTAGGTGTATGAAAAAATAAATAAATAATTCAATACACACACAATTAATAATTATCTTGCTTCCCTTGTGCTCAACAACCACATGGAAATTTTCACCTACTTCATCCAATGTCGGTATATCTCTGATCATGTGCCCCAAATTATATATATGGCATATAGTACATGTATACATGTATATAATTGAAGTGTTGAGGATCTATAGCTTAGTTCCTAAGAATCCCCTAATGAGTATCATAATTGGAGAGCCTTTTGGAACCTCCTAAAATCATATCATTGGAACCTCATGCAAACCGAAACCTCTCATTCCATCAATCATGTGCCTAACATCCAAACAGAATCCCCAATCAAAAATCCCTAGGTCCCTTAGACATCCCCTCATAAATTCACTGTGAAATCAATATCCTGTTGTCCTGAGGCATGATGATATCTATCCTCTGATAAATAATCACCATCGGCTCAACACCCAAACATCCCAAGGCATGGTGATATCAATCCTCCCATATTCTCAGCCTATTGGCCTCAGTATCACAGTGAGCCTCATCCAATAACTGATGGTCTCAACATCGTAAACCAATGGTCCATCACCTTCCTTGTGGATTTCTATAGTGAGAACCTATAACATATATGATGGTCAACACTATACCCTAATCCATAATATCTATGAAGGCCTCTGCCCAAAAAGAGTGGCCAAAAACCACCTCAACTGATTCCTATCTATGTGAACATGACTCCAATGGAACATCATCAAACAAAGGTGAGACAAAATCAACAACATTACCTAATCCATATCATTTATCACCTCGTACCCCTGCAACCATGTCACTAAATCCTAAAGTTCAACACCAAATCAAATTACACAGGTCATGACCTTATCATAATGACATCATTACCTCAATCCAACAACCATGTCACTTCAAACTAGTGATCATAATCACCTAAAATATCTCAATCTGTGACCTCAACCTGATGATCGTTTTACCTCAATCCAGGTGATCAAAATCACCTCAATCCTTGGGCCTAGCTCATCATGTTCTCATGGAACCATTGCAATAAATAAATATAATTTAAATAATTTAAATAACCCCACTTACTTAACCTTCCCAAGTGGTTGTAATATCCTTACCAATATTAGTCTCTCTATATGTAGAAATATCATTCTCGTCAGCATCTCATATCATCAAATAATTAATTAAAAGACAATAAAAATTCTACTAGTGGTATCTTATGGTCAACCCTCATGGGTTTATATATAACTCACCCCCAAAAATCAAAAAATTAAGGATAAATCTAGGAACCACCTACCTTATACTTATAGTCACTCACTCAATTGAGATTGGTCTCTAACTTGAGCTCAATTAATAGAAATCATCCTTTTAAAAAAAACACCCTGAATATATGGAAAAAGATCAAATATAGATTTATCATTCTTTATGGAAATATAAAATTAGGAAAATAAAGGGGATTCAAGGCCTTACCAATACACATCCAATGAGACTAATCGATCAAGAATTATAGTATGATTAGAGGAGTTTGGAAAAATCCTATGAGTGGAAGAAGATGTAGGCTACCCATTATTGTGCGTGTTAACGGGAGGATAAATGATGAGAAAAAAATAAAAATTAGGGGGTAAAAATCCATAAATTCCCACTTTTTAATGACTAACATAGTTTTTCTTCATATTATGGATAACCATGTGCTAATTATGTGGATATCACTGTCCAACCACCACACTGTGCACCATTAGGGAGATAGTTTTCCAAACCATGTGGTTTCCCTCTGTTAAAAAATGCAGAGGTCTCACATGTCCATGCACCCCCACCTACATAGTTTGAAAAACCATATCCATTGAAAAATTGGGCCACATGGTAACTCCTTACAGATTGAAATGTTTGATAAAATTGTGTACCTCTATCTATGCTTTCCCAAAATTAAGTTTCCATGGCTTGACGCACCTGAAACTCATCAAAAACCCCAAGGCACTTACTGATCCTTAAATCCCATCTAAAAAATTCATTGGGTAAATAAAACTATTGGAATTATATTCTGAAACACAAAATAATGTTTGGTCTTACCACTAAACACAAAAATTCAAAAAGGTTAAGGAATTATGACCCTCTCAAAAACTCAGGATGTTACGGAACTAAAATAAATTTTATGGTTTAAAAGATTAATACATTTCAAGGTTGTTTTTTTCCAATGATAATTTATAATAATTATCTTATGAAGTTAATTATTCATCACTCGGCTTTACCCATTTTGGTTTTATTAATGGCTAAATCCTAAATTAATTAAGTTAATAATGGATGTTATTGAAAAGGTATTAATTATATTAATGAGAAACTAACTTGGATAGGGACTAGTGTTGAAAATTTTATAGTTATGCTCACCCAACTATCTAGAGATATGATTAAAAACTTTATTCTATCCAAAGATTTGAATACACCAAAGAATAGAAGGATGGATTTTCATAGAAGATCGGCCGAAAACGATGATAAAGGAAACAATATTCAACTTATAATGTGAAAAAAAATGTTGGAGGAAGAACCCAAGGGATTTTTTTAATAGAACACAAAAATGTTTCAAGTGTGGAAAGATTGGATGTCATGCTCATGATTATTGATCTAGGATGAATAAATCAGTCGATTAAATAAATGGAAGGAATATTCAATACTTAAAATCTAAGGATATTGGGCATTATTAAGATTTATGACCTAATAAAAGGTCTAATAAGGTTAATAAACCTCAAAAACCTCCAAAAACCAAAGAATAAGTGAAATCCTATTAAAAGTATACTATTAAAGTGGGTAGTGATAATTAAGTGGTTTATAGTACACTAATCCTCCACCCCATATTTCTAAATGTCTTATTGGATTCTGCTCTAGCCATACTAGTATATCTAGGATGTTTTATAAGAGCATAAAATCACCACCCAAAATATTTGACATTGGATTATAGGATAAAAAATCTAGTTATTGGATGATTGTATCCCATGTTAATGTTTATGGGAATGTTCATTTTGAAAATATTATTATACATCCTTTAGATGGATTTAATAGGGTTTTTGGAAATGGATTGGTTCTCTCAACTTAGAGGTAATATTATTTATTTAAAAAAAGGAAAGCATATTTCTTATCAGCCTATTATATTCTATCAATGTAAGGATGATTATGAACACCCTTTGGAAGTAAATTATATAATGTGGGTCTTGATATCGAATAATAATAAACTCTTAGATCAAATCATTAAAGAAAACACAATACCAGGATTAGAATATGGTGAGTAAAAATATATATTTACTAAGTTTTGATGGTTGATATCTCTCTAGAAAATATATCTTGATTCATGTTTATCTTTTACACTACTAAAAAACTAGTCATATCCAGCACTAGGGATTTAACAGTGCCTATAAAAAATATTGTTAATTACCCCCTTTTTCGGTTCTAAAAAAGCATTGTTAAAGGGTCAGAGCTGAGTTCTTGAGGTGAATATGCTGTGTTCTTGAGGTGAATCTGTTGTGCAAGTCTGATTGTTTCTGATTGGGTGATGAGTTCTGATGTGCGGTCAGAGGTCCAAGGGTCTATGCTTCCTTTTCTGCTTCAGGGGTTGTTCCAGATGAGGTTTAGAGATGAGTTTTCATCTGATCATGTCTATTTGGAATCGGACGTTTGAGAGGGTATGGCCTTTGCCATCGGTACCAGGCTCGTGCATCTTTGCAGGGGACAGCTAGCCAAGTATTGATGATAAGGTGGAAGTTGTAATTTTGTTTTATGCTGGGAGGGGCTGCCCTTGTTGTTTGGATTTGGTTTTATGGATTTTGGTCCTTTGAGGCACATTTTTATGTCTTGCTTCCTTGAAGTCCTGTTAGGTTCCCCTTTATCCTTAAAAGGGGTTTATGATATAATAAAAATAATAATTTTCAGTCAAAGGGGGTCTTTAACAATGCTAAAAAATTATTGTTAAAGGGGTCTCTTTATTAGCTCTTGTAAAAAAGTGCTGATAAAGGCCCCCTATCAGTGCTATTAAAAAATTGTTGAAAAAGGGGGACCCTTTATCAGTGATAGTAAACAATTATTGATAAAGGGGTACTTTATTAGCACTTTTACTAGCGTTGATAAAGGGTATATTATCAAAAAAAATATTTCATTCAAAATATTATATTAGTATATAAATATATTTATATTGATATAAATATATTATATATTTTTTATATATGTTTTAGATAAGGCTAAATAGGCATTTACACTTAATATACATGATATTTAGTGAAAATGGATTATAAAATAAAATATATATTTTTTAATTAATAATTTCCTATTTATTATCATGTAATAGTCATTTAATAAAAATTTGAAGATAAAAAATCAAAAAAATAATAAAAGATCAAAAATAAGTTTAAAACATAACTCAAACTTCAAATAGACATAACTTTTGATCCAGGAGTCCGTTTGGGCTCTACCATATAACAAATCAAAGCCTCTGAAAAGATCAATGTCGTGTTAACCTGGGGGGACCCTGGTCACAATCTTTTCGAGGTCAAAAAGAACCATAAGGCCTCGAAAACATAGTTTTTAGTTGGGGTACCCCAATTTTTTAACATTCTATGTAATTTCAACCTCTTGTAAAGGGGTCCTATTGTCTCTTTTTAGTGGTGAATGAATTTATCTCTAAATATTACATTCATATTGATATTATGTTTTTTAATTTTTATCATTTCTTATAATGTAATATTATTTATAATCAAATATATAACATTGTACATATCTTTTATATATTCACACATACACAAACACACACAAACATATTTTATATATGTATTTAAAAATATTTTATATATATATATATATATATTAAAAAATGTAATGAAATATATAAATATATATATATATATATATCATAAAATGGAATACAAAACAATATAGGGAAGTGGAAAAGGCCCTGAGATATGAGTAGGAGGTCTCAGGTTCAAAACCAGCTGCAAGTTGGGGCGCGTGTGGCAGGGTAGAATTATCTAAAGCACTGATAAAGAGGGTGGGAAGTGCTGATAAAAAGTGGGGTGGGAATAGGTTCTAATAAATAAAATTACCCCTTTTATCAATCGGGCCTTTATCAGTGTTTTTTAGTGTTGTTAAAGGGGGACTTTAATATCACTTTTTTCAAGCACTTTTAAAGTCAAGCCTTTAACATTTCTCACATTATCAGCACCTCTAAAGCACTGATAAATCCCTTTTACTAGCACTATTAAAGGATATATTTTTAGTAGTGTTTAGATACCATTAAATATTTTCACCAATAATTGATAATTAAAACTATGAGGATGTAATTTATTTAGGTGTTGAGAATGTAACACCCTATGATTTTATAATATATCTTTCCATCAAATAAATCTAATGTGTTTGATAGCTTTCTATATAGGAAACACCGAACTAAAAAGTTATGTGACATAATAGATGAATATCATTAATAAAATCCTAAGAATAATAAAAACTCTAGTAAATAAAAATATATTTCTCAACTAAAATTTATTACATTTATATGATAAATAATTAATATTATTTAATAATAAAAATGATTTTTCTTTCTAAAATAACTATTTTTTTAAGTTTTATATATTTTTCTTAATAAATTAAATTGATTAATTATAAATATTATTATGTATAAACTAAAGTATTAATGTTATTTAAATAATAAATTGATATGAAATAATATTAAGAAAACTTAATGTTTAAAAACATCTATTTTTAATAAAAATAGGTTTTCTTTATACTTTTTATTTTCATTTAAAATAAGAATTTATAAATTTTAGAATTTAATTTTGATGAAATAAATTTCATTTTTCAATTCATCGGGTCAAAATTAATTTAGGATAAATTTTTTGTTTTTCTGAAATATTTTATCAGTGAATTGTAAAAAAAATCTTCTAAAACCATAGCTTTTATGACTATATCAAGAAGTAAGTATAAATTAATAATTTATAAAACATTTTTAATGATCAAATATGTATTGAAAGAGTAAAAATATACATTTAGAAATACTATTATGTATTTATGAAACATATTTTTTAACATTTTATAAACTTAGTTGATATTTTCTAATAAAGTAAACTATTTTATGTCATTTATTTTAATTAATTTTTTTTTTGTAAAATCTTATTTTGGGATGACTTGAAAGACACGTAACTTATATTTTTTATAATAAAAAAATTTATATCATAAAAATTTAAATCTTTTATAATTTTATCGTACACATATATTTCGAGTTTAAAAATATATTTTTTATAAAAATATGTTTTAATATATTTCTTGTACTAATTTTTAAATTAATTATTCATATGTATAGAAATTTTATTTATAAAAATGGATTTAATATTTATAATTAGTGGATCTAAATTATGTAATAATGGACATTTTATTTTTAGGAATTAAAAGTAAATTAATTATGAAAATATTAATTATCAGGGTAAAAACCATATATGGAAAAATTGAAAATCTAAAAGTAAAGGACAAAAATACATGATTAAAATGTTACACCCACAATTTAATTATAATAAGTAAGCTTTTATTTCTAAAGAAACAATTATATAACTCACATAGCTTTATTCAAGAATGTGATTAAAAACTAAATTTATAAATTTTATAAATTGAATTTGGAGAAACTAAATTCAATTTTCAATATATCATTTCAAAATTTTCTTGGGATGAATTTTTAATATTTTTTAGAAATAGTTTATTTTAGAAGAGTGATGAAAAATATAGAGTTTAAAAAACTGTCACTTTTATGGTATCATAATAACTTAAATTTTTATCAAAAAAAATATAGAATAAATATATATTAAATAAGTAATATAATTTATATAAATAATAAATTTAAAATTTAAAATTTATGCTTAAAATTTTAGAAATCTAAGTAACATTTTTTCTCAAATAAAAATTATTTTTAGTTATTTTCATTTAATTTAGTATTTAAAAAATATCTTTATGTTTTGGTTTTATTTCAAAGAAAAATAAAAATACTTTTATTTAACATAATTCAATTAATTTTATTATAATCAATAATATACTTTATTTTGCTGTAAAATTATCTTCATGCTTAAAACAGAGAAAATTTTAAAAATGATTTTCATTCCGTTTTATGAACTTATATTAAAATAAAATTTTAAAAATTATAAGAGTTAAATCATGTAAAATAGATTCCATATTTGGGATTATAATAATTAATATTAGATAATAATTTCAACTAAATTTTTTGTCATGATGAATAGTAACCATGGTAAGTATTTATCACCTCGGTTAAGGGAAAAATGGTTTAAAAGGGTTAAAATAAAGGGATAAGGATTAAATATTAAACAAGAAACTTGATTAAACCTCGTTTTTTGTCATATTTATACTTTAACCTTATCATCTAAGATTTTATTACAATTTGGAACTACTTTCACAAGAAAATGACTTTATATTATTAAAATAATTGTGTAATTATACATCTGTCCCCCCCCCCTCACATACAAAATGGAACTTATTCTCCTAACTTATTCAAAGACATTGTTCCCTATAGATCAAAAAAACCCTTCCAAAAAAACTTACTATATTCGTTTCCTTCATTCTTGAGCTTACGGTCTTCCCCTAAGGCCATCCTAAGAAAGCTTAAGTTGAAACTCAAAGGAGGTCTCTCAAAGAATAGGTAATCATCTTACCTAACTCTTTAAAAGTATGTTTATTTTTATACCTCCAATAAATATATTTTATCCATCTTAACATATTTTTTATAGCATTAAAAATATAATAATATTTTATTATAATTATAAAAAACCATCTTCCACCTCTTTTTCATCCTATGGAAAATGAAAACATCGCTTGTGCGTACGTTTGGCCTATAGTATCCATGTAGCAGTGTAATTCATTTTTCATAATAATTTCACTTAGATTGTTATAAATTTATAATTAATAAATTATATATGATATTTATGAAATAATTATTATTCTTGAAATATAATATGTCATTTACCTTTTTTTAATTCCATCCATTGGAAAATTATAATGTTGCATGTGCATATGTGTGGACCACCTCCTCTACGAAGCAATGTGATTTGTTTTTATATTACCATTATTAATGAATGGTTATAAAATTGTATATAATAAAGAAAAATTATATTAATTACACTATTAATATATTTTATATTATGGAACAATTTCATAACTCCTTTAACCATGAACAATATATCGACACAATTTTTGGAGAAACTAACTCAACAACCTTAAAGTGATCGATATGAGAAAGAACTGTTCAATGAATATATTTAAAATGATTATAAAATGACCTTATTAAATGTAATATAGATGAAAATTTTTCTTAATAAATTATTTCATAAATTTAAATTCATTATATAGGAGCACTAAACATGCACAACTATAAATAGACCCAAGGTATGGGGTTTCTGTTATAATATATATTTTTTTCAGATTGTCTATGTTCTGATTTAATTTGGGAAAATTATATGATCCTAATATTTTAAAACCTGTATATTTTATTATACTATGATTATTTTGGGGATAACATTGTTTATATTCCATTTCTTCTCTTTTTTTATTTAGAATCAATAAGTTACATGTAAGGTAATTGATTTTAAAAATGTTGGCTTGAATTTTTCCTTCCAGTTATTTCTTTTACATGACCATATTTTCTTTAAAATGTTTCCAAGAATTTTTATACTATTATAAAAAGATTTATTAATGAAATTTTTACATATTTTTTACTTTTTAGAAAAATATTTATAAGTAATCTTCTTTCCATTTTCTAAATGAGGTACTTTTTACTAAAGGTGTGAACATGATCTTTGTTTTATCAAACACCGCATTGATGGTTTTCCAATATTCCATTATTATTTTCAAAGAAAATATTTTTATAAAAAAAATATGAATTTTTATAATAAATAATATCTGAAGTAATGTTTGTTATTTTATTAAAGGAATTAAAAAAAATTGAAAAGAGATTTATAACTCCATTTTTACACGAAGTTACATGGAAGTTATTTTTAATGTATTTATTATATTATGTTTTATAAAGGATTATTTTTACTAAAAAACATCATTTATAATTAAAATATGGTATTCTATCATCATTTACTGATACTTTATTGTAAATTATTTTTGAGATCATTCACTTTCTTGTGAATATGTTATCTATCACTATCCATTATTTATTAGACATTATTTTTCTCCTTTATGTATATATTTTTAATATCATGGATGAATTTAGAATAATTTATATTAATTTGATGATGTTTTAACCCTCTACCATTTCTATATAAGGTATATGTTGAAACAATAATATTAAGTTAGTTATTTTATTTATTGGGGAAATATTTATGTTCTTTGTTCTTGATTCAATATAAAAAATTATTAGTTTATATGGAATTTTGATAATGAATTTCATTGATCATTAAATATGTGAGGAGTTAATATAACATGAAATTAATGGTTGTGTCCTAGTTATAGATATCCCCTTGATTCATTGATAGGTCTCATGTGATAAAATAGTAAGCATGCCATGTTTTCATATTTTCAATGTAATATGAGAATCATGTATATATCTAGTTTTCCAAAATTTCAAAATTGATCAATCATGAATAGTTAGATTCCTTTTATATTTTACCAGTTTAATAAAGTTAACAAACTTTGGGTTACTAGAATCAGGTTTTTCTAGTTATTATCATAGCATGTTTAGTAGGAACCATGGGAACTATATTTTAAATAAACATAACTAACATGAGAATTGTGATAATCCCTTGGGGGTTTTGAAAACATTCACCATTATATAGATTTATATTTTTTATCAATATTTATGATGATTATGATCTAATTTAGTGTGTTTCATTGTTTAGATATGCTACCTAGAGGAAATAAGGGAATCAATTCCCCAAATCAATATTGGGATTTCGTTATTGAGCAATCCAAGATAGTGGGTGTTGGAGCTAAGAAGATCATGGACATATTAGGGAAGCTAAGTCAGGTTATGATGAATAACCTTAAAAGTATGGATAAACCTATTATTCCATGCCATAATTCATAGATGTTGGATCAATTAATGTGATATAATTCTCAATCTTTTAATGGAACTACTGATCCATTGGTAGTTGAACAATAGATTAAGTCCCTCAAAAATATATTCTTGGATTTGGGAATTAATGAGGGTGTAATAGTTATTATGTACATGTATTATCTAAAGGGATATGTTAAAAAATGGTTTTCATTTAACCAGAACATTAAATAGGCTGATATAATAGCAATTATGGAATGATTAGCTATTAAAGTGATATTTTTTTTGAAATACTTTCCTTGAGAACAATGAGCTAGAATGGAGAGGAAGTTCCTCACTTCAAAATAGAAGGAAAAAATTGTGTTGTAGAGCATGGGGATAAATTTAAAATAATATATAGACATGTTGTGAACTATATTCATAATCAATAAACCAATTTTTATAATTTATTTAATAGGGTTAATAGGAGACTTATAACACCCCCAATATTTTGTTAATTATTATTATTGAATTAATTTGATCTTTCGATATTTTTTATTTCATGAAACTATGAAAATAGTTTTTTTATTTTTAAATCACTATGTAAAACATTACTTTCACATGGAACCAACCTGTATTCCATTGCATGAAACACTGACTTGGTTTGTGCTACATGCAACACCGACTTGGCGTATGTTACACGTAATATTGGGTTTCTACGAAACATCAATTTATTATTAAATTATTTAAACAAGTCAGTTATCAGCTAGTAATTAAAAATTAGTATTTTCAATAGTAATAACTACTTTTAATATATTTTTATAATGGTTTTATATAAATAAAATATATTGATAATAAAAAATATAATTTTTTTGAAGTCTATATGTTTAAAAATACTATTTTCTCAAATGAACTACTTTTCATGTCCATATGTGAAAAAAAAATTCAGAAAAAATTAGAAATTTCATTTAATAAAAGAAAATTAATTTTGGAATTTATAATATTGAAATTATATTAGGGTGAATTTTTGTGATTTTTCTGAGAAACATCATTTTTTGATGAATAATGAAAAATACTACATTTGTGTTAATAACTGCATTTTAATTTAAATAATTACTAATGTTAAATTATACTGTAAATTTTTTTTAAGGTCAAATTATATCAATTATACATATATTAATATAATTTATATAATTATAATAATTTTCAATTTCAAAATGAATATAAAAACTTAACAAACTTTTGAACATTTTTTTTCTTTAAAAACTCATCATTTGGTCTCGTCAATGGGATTACCATTAATCTTAATTTTGCTACTTCTGTGAATTGAATTTTAAAAAACAAACATACGGAATTTTAATAAGTATAATATTTATATTATAATAATATTAAATTAATATTTTACAAAAATATTAGTAAAAGTGATTAAAAATAATCATAGTAATTAAGGTCAAATTAAGCTTAATTAGGACTAAATCTTAATCTTAGGGGCCCAAATGACCTATTCATCAATCCAAAACCCATTTTATTGAAATATTTCGGCCATAAACCATCCATTATTTATTTTTTATGGTTTTTCATAACTTTTTAGGTAATAACATGTTTACAGCTAACTTATTTTAAAAAATTCCAAGTGAGTCTTTTTCCTTCCCTATAAAAGGCTACCACCTCTCCCACTTACTTACACATGTCAAACATATTAAGTTATAAAAAGATATGAACAATAAACTTCTAAAAATACCGTATTTCCTCATATAATATTCCCCTAGTAAATAAAGCAATCCAAGGAAGCCTATTGGTACAAACCAAAAAGAGTTACCTGATTGAGAGGTAACGTCTTCTCCCAATATCATTTCTTTTATTTTCTTTCTCCACCACCACAACACTATTTATTAAATGAATGTATAAAAAAATTATATTAAATGTACTAGTATATTTTTATTCTAATTTTTTGATATATAATTACACACACCTCTATCTAATAGGTAATGAACATACTGTTTATGTGTATGGTGAACTATCACCTCACTAAACGATGATTGTTCATTTTTCCATTACCGCATCTCATGGTAAACATTATGAGGGAAAATATGATTATTTATGTCACATATTATTTTTATTATGTATTTAATCTTATGTATTCATTTTTTACAACACATATCTTTTTTAATTTCCATTTTGTGTTAATACGATAATTTCGTTTGAGGAAGTGTGGACTACTACCACCTCAAACTGATATGATTTGTTCATACACCACATGGATTGTACTATGAATGGTTTTAGTGAATATATATGATATATATCATATTATAAATCTTATATAATAATGATATATACTTATACATGTATGTATATTACTTTTTTTTCTTTCAACATGATAATTAAACGGAAATAGCGTTCATGCGTACGTACGGCCTATTATCTCCATGAGCAGTGTATTTTGTTTCATACTTATATATTATATATATTATTATAATAAAAATATAATGTATATAAATGATATTTAGAGTATGGTTTTAATTCTTGAAATCATGATATAAGTATAAGGACCTAAGATATAACAAATTAAGACACATGTGAAGAATAAAGTAAATATTACCTGAAGTGAAAACTTAACATAGGATTGTTAACAAGTGAGTAATATAAGGTTGTAATAAAAACATATATGGTATTAGAAATAAGAATATGTTTCTTTAAAATATGTATAATAAATTTATATTTATTATACAGGTGTTTTGAACGAGTACGACGAGAGTCAAGACAGAGGGTAAGGGGATTTCATCTCACTTTCTATTTTCTTGAGATACATGATTTATTCACCACTCAATTATTTTGTATAGTCTATATACTGCCAATGAATGTATTATATTTATATTAAACATAAATTTATTTTTATTTAAATATCCATTCTATGAACTCTATTTCATGGGGTTAATGTTTCAAACCATACCAAATCAGTAAAGTAGTTTTGTCTCAAATTGCCTTCATTGAGACACATGTTTTGTTATGAACCTATTGTTGGAATCATCATGTTATAATCATGTTTTATTTATCACAAATCCTATTAAACTTTTTTAATCCATCTCAAATCATGTGTAGATATGGTTGGTTTTTTATTCTTTAAATAAACATTCACTAGATCCTGATTCCTATAAATCATGTTTGATTTAATTTTGTTATATAATGATTTCTTATATGAATGATTAAGTCTAATTCATTCTATGAATATTACTGCTTAATAATATTTACAGATATTTGGATAAATTTTAGAAACCATGAGTCTCACCCATATTTTGGTTTTCTAGGAAAGGACCAGACACCGTGACCCACACATCGTGACCCAGACACCGTGACCCAGACACCGTGACCCAGACACCGTGACCCATACATTGTGACCTAGACACTATGACCCATACACCGTGACCCAGACACCATGACCCTGACACTGTAACCAGTTTCATATCTCATAAAGTCTGTGAAACTGGTTCCTTGCTACCATCACCAACACACCATTTAAATTTTGGAAAAGGACCAGACACTATGATCCTAACACCACATTTGTGATACCAGTTCCTGATCTCAATGAAATTGTAGCATCACAACTATCCAACCTATCAAAAGAAAAGAAAAAGACACCAATTTATAGTGAAACCATTTCCAAGTGATACCGTTTCAAGACAAATTGTGACATCATTCATTAATCTGTTTTTTTGTTTTAAATTTAATTTCTAACAGTCATATTTGAGTCATTTAAAGGCACTGAAATAATTAATGTTTCTTTGTAGAAATTTCACCTGAAAGTACGAGGTATGATGTTCAGAATACATGCATCATGTCAGTTCCAATGTGTGCACCCACAATTAAAAAAGAAGATAAGACGGGCTGCAAAAATACACAGACATAGTAGCAGAAGGGAGAGTTTTATAAAATTGAACTGATACATGAAACAAGATAAAACTAAAGAACACAAGAATAACTCTCGATTCCAAAAAGGATGGACTACCATAGATCAGAGAAAAAAAATATCTTCACAGTACCAATGCTAAGAATAACATGATCTAGACAGCTTATACCATCAAGCTGGAAACCAGAGAACCGGATTTATGATACTCTGTTTTTTCACAAGAGGACTTGATACGTGTATCTGCTTTATCCTACAAGTTCAGAGCTGCATAGAATAACACTCATAATACTTCTAACCCCTTCTCATCATCTTTTATCTATTGTGTACTATTTTTATCTTTCGATCAGTGTATGTGTGTCTGTATTAAAACACACAATGTCTCTTATACTAAACAGAATGATACAAGATATCCTTCCTCTCATCACTTATTACATCTTTTTACTACCACGGATAAGTGTGGAAGAGGTCCTTGTGTGACTTGGTAGTTTATACCCATGAGGAATAGTGGAAGTGGTCATGTGACATGGTCAATCATGTGTACTATTGTTTACTCCAATCCAGGGTGTGGATAGAGTTTATTAATATAAACTACTTGGTGGAAGGTGATCACTAAGTGGAGTGGATTAGGTCTCAGCTTGATATTGAACCACTTGTTTTATCTTTTGTGTCTTTTAATTTAGTTTTTATTTACATTACTATATAGTTCAAAAAACAATAGATTGTACTTTTATAGATAGTCTTGGATAGAAGTTATAACCATTTTTTCTTATTAAAATAGTTCCAAAAGTTATATCACTAACTCACATTGATATTACTGAGAAATAATCAATCATATGAGAAGTTATTTGAACACTCAAACTATTATAATTGTATTACCTTGATTAACTGGGTTGTAATTATTTTTATTGGGGAAGATTTTTAATTAAAAATTTTAACTGAAATTTTTATAGATACTCATTTCACTCCCCTCTTGAGTAATCTACTCCAACCAACATTTGGTATCATAGGAGTTTATACCTATTAAGGCCCTATTTTTTAAATCTTTTAACTATGATTTTGGTTGTACTTTAAAGATCTATTAATTTATATTAATTATAAATTTCTAGATCTTTAAAAGTATTTCATTATTATGGGTAATATACTTTAAGGTTCCACAAAAAATAGACCTCCATTCTTTAATGGAAATAATTATTCCCAATGGAAAATTAAGATGAAAATGCACTTAGAAAGTATGGGTTTTGAAATTTGGTCTTCAATTATAGATGATTATAAGATTCCTGCTACTGAAATAATTACTTGGGATGACCCAACTAATATTTCTTACAATAAGAATTGAAAATAATGAATTACTTATATTAATCTTTAGGAGATGAGGAATTTAACAGAATATTTACATGTAAAATAGCCCATGAAATTTGGGATACTTTATCCATTTCACATGAAGGAACATTAAGTGTGAAAGAAATGAGACTCGATACTTATACTATTAAATATGATAACTTTAAAATGAATCATTATGAGCCTATTTTAGACATGTATATAAAGTTTAACAAAATTTTCAACATAATGATTTCTCTAGGAAGAGAAGTTTCTGCAAAAGAAAAAATTATAAGGATTCTCATATGCCTACCTGATAGAGGGAGAGGAACCTCTGTCTCAATCATAGATTCATGTGACATAAACAAATTACCTGAAAAAGAACTCATTGGGAAACAAATGATGTATGAATAGGAGTTTAATATCAACAAGTAAGAGGAGGATGAGCCCAAAAGAAAATCTGTAGCATTCAAGACCACCACCTCTAAACACAAAGAAAGATAGAAACTGCAAGTTTCTATAGAAATTTCCACCAGTGAAAAATCTTCACCTAATAGTGATGAGGAGATGGCTCAATTATCCAGACGGTGTAAGAAATTTTACAAAAGGAACAAATCTTTCCAAAATCCTAACTTCAAAGAAAGATATGATCAAAAGAGAAGTAGGAAGAAATATTGGAAAAGAAATGACAAGTCTGATGAGATAGTATGTTATGAATGTAAGTTAAAGGGACATGTAAAGACTAATTTTCCCAAGCTCAAATATAAATATAAGTATGAGGACAAATATAGAAAGTATAAAAAGGAAATGAAATAAACTTGGAGTGCTCTTGAGGATAGTTCAAGTGACTCAGAGTCTTCACATGATAAATAGGCTAACAAATCCAATATGTGTTTTATGACAAACATATCTGAGGTTACCCTCAAATCTCCTATACAAAATTCCTATTATTCTAGATATTAAAATGAATATGAAAATATGTCTAAAGAATAATTGTTTGAATATTACAATATGCTCTAAGAGACGTGTAATGAACTAAAAGATAAATACAAGTCTTTAATGAAACATTATTATCTTACCTCAACTGTTAAATCTGTACTTGTTTTAGAAAGAGAGAAAAATGTTCAATTGCTAAAATAAAATAATTAATTAAATATATCTAATGAGAAATTGAAGAAGGATCTTCAAAGGTTTACTAATATTAAATATACCTTGGTATAAATTCTAGGTAAACATATTTCCCCTAAATATACTACTGGTATTAGCTGTCAACCTGGTAAAATAAATTTTGGAAAAACCAATTTTTTTTCTAAATCTAGATCATACAGCTTTACTCTTAGTTCAGAAAAACATTCTTCTAGTTCAAACTATAAGACACTCTCTACTGTTTTATGTTTTTCTAGACCAAATAGATTTTATTTCTCAAATACATTGCATAATTCTTATAGGAAACCTATGAGGAAGATGTGGGTTCTTAAAGCATTAGTTACTAATATTACTGGACCCAAACAAATATGGGTACCAAAGTCTGTTTTTATTTGACTAATTTGTCGGAAAATTGTTTAAATAGATCCTATAAAAGCTTATAGTACTTGGAAAGTGGGTGTTTAAGACACACGATAGGAGACTATTTATTATTCAAAAACTTAATAAAAATTGATGGTGGACATGTCACCTTTGGTGACAATGCCAAAGGAAAAATCATTGGCCTTATCCAAATTGGTAACTCTAACTCAGTTTTAATTTCCAAAGTACTTTTTGTTGATGGACTGAAATATAATATTTTTAGTATTTCACAACTATGGGATGATGGATTTCATGTAAAATTTCAAAATAATTCTAGCAAAGTTTTTAATTATAAAAATTAATTAGTATTTTCTGAATTAAGGAATGAAAATGTATATTCTATTAACATATATTCTTTAGTTTCTCAAAATGATTCATGTTTAAGTGTATTTCATAAAGAGTCATGGATTTGTTATAGAATATTAGGACACTGCAATATTCACTCCCTTATAAAGCTAACTAGAAAAATTTTAGTCAAAGATCTACCCAAACTAGAGTTTCTAAATGATAAAGTGTATAATCCCTATCAAAAGGGAAAGAAACACAAAATTTCCTTCAAACCGAAGAACAAATATTCAACTTCTCAACCTCTCAATTTGGTTCACATGGATTTGGTTGGACCATCTAGAGTTTCTAGTTTAAATGGGAATCACTATGTTTATGTTCTTGTAGATGACTTCTATATATATACTTAGACCTTGTTTTTGGCTCACAAAAGTGAAGCCTTCTCTCATTTCATCAAATATGCTAAAAATGTAGAAAATCCTAGTGGAATTATAATTAAATCTATAAGAAGTAATCTTGGTCGTGAGATTGAAAATCAAGATTTTGAATCCTTTTTCTCACAAAATGGCTATAATCATAATTTCTCTACCCCTATAACACCTCAACAGAATGGAGTTGTAGAAAGAATAAATAGGACCTTGAAAGAAATTTATAGATCCATACTTAGTGAGTATGACTTGCCTATTTGTTTTTGGGATGAAGCTATAAATACAACATTCTATATTATTAATAGAGTGTTGATTAGACCTATTATTAAAATAACTCCATATGAGTTATGGAACAATAGAAAACCCAAAGTAAACTACTTCAAAGTCTTTGGTTGAAAAGTTTATATCCTTAATACTAAGGAAAAACTTAAAAATTTTGTATCCAAGAGTGATGAAGGAATTTTTATAGGATACTCAATCTCTAGTAAATCCTATAGATTGTTTAACTAACAAAATAAATGTGTGGAGGAATCCTTTCATGTCATGTTTGATGAGATAGATCTACATGAGCCTAATACCTCTCTAGAGAACCTAGAAGATAATATGTAAAGTCTAGACATCAATGCAAAATCTTCTAACTATCTTATAAAGGAATCTGTGAAAACAACCTATTCTGAAAATTCTATAAATTCAAGTCATAATGAACCTGTACCTGTTGAAGAAACTGAAATCACTAGCCCCTCTTTTTCTTGAGCTATTAGAACCCTTAAAAACTATCCTTTATATGTTGTTGTAGGAGATTTAGATAAAGGAACTAAAACTATATATTCTATTAGAAATCATGTTGAACATCAGGTTTTCTTGTCAAATCTTGAACCTAAAAACATTAATGATCCTATCAATGATGAATTTTACATTATGGACATGCAATAAGAACTTAATCAGTTTTAATGGAATAAAGTTTGTAAACTTGTGGACAGACCCAAATACATATTTACCATAGGCACTAAGTGGGTGTTTATAAATAAGGTAGATGAAGATGGTAACATTTTTATAAACAAGGCTAGATTATTTTCACAAGTCTATAGTCAAGAAGAATGAATTGACTATGAGGAGACCTCTTCACCTATTTCTATACTTGAAGCCATCAAAATCTTACTTGCTTATGCTGCACATCTAAATTTTATACTATATCAAATGGATGTTAAGAGAGTATTCCTAAATGGGTATATAATTGAGGATGTATTTTGCAACAACCTCCTAGTTTCACAAATCCCCACTTTCCAAATGATGTCTTCAAATTAACAAAAGCTTTGTATGGTTTAAAATAAGCTCCAAGAGCTTGGTATGATAGATTAAGTACTTTTCTTATTTCCAAAGGTTTTACAAAAGGTATAATTGATCCTACTTTTTTTATAAAATAAATTTCCAATGATGTTTTAGTAGTTCAAATTGATGTAGATGATAATATTTTTGGATCTTCAAAAAAATCTTTTTGTATTGAGTTTTCTAAAATTATGAAAAATGAATTTGAAATGAGTTTAATGAGGGAAATAAAATTCTTTCATGGATTTTAAATATTTCAAAATAAATATGGTATTATTTTAAATCAAATAAAATATACTAAATATCTTCTAAAATGTTTTGTCTTGGATATCGCTAAAATTAGTAATACTCCAATGAGTACTAATTGTAAGTTGGACCCTGATGAAGATGGAAAATCTGTTGATCAAACCACATACAGAGGAATGATTGGAATCTTACTCTACTTAACTGCTAGCTGACCTGATATTATATTCAGTGTATGTATGTGTCCTCATTTTCAAGAAAATCCTAAAGAATCTCATTTAAATGTTGTTAAAAGGATTTTCAAATACCTCAAAGATACACCCAATCTAGGACGGTTCTATCCTAGAGGAGAATCATTTGAGTTAGTTATCTATTCTGAGGCTAATTTTGGTTTTTTTATGATAGATATAAAAATCACCTTTGGAACATGTCACTTTTTAGGAAAGTCTCTAGTATCATGGTGTAGTAAGAGACAAAATTTTGTTTCATTATCTATTGTCGATGCTGAATACATAGCTGCTGGTAGTTTTTTGTGCACAAATTTTGTGGATGAAACACACATTACTATATTATAGATATCAATTTAGGCATGTACCCATAAATTGTGACAATAAGAGTGCTATTAACATTTCAAAAAATCATGTTTCACACTCTAGGACAAAACATATTGATGTAAGACATCACTTTTTGAGATACCATTATCAAAAAGGTGATATCACTTTGGAATTCATTGGAAATGAATATCAGATTGATGATATATTCACCAAACCATTAAATTCTAAAAGGATAGATTAGATAATATATAATTAGGAATGATAAATATCAAGTAGAAAATGTACTATTTTCAAAAACTTACTATTTCACAGTTTACAGTTTAATGATTTATGATTTCACAAGTCATTGTCATATAACTACTATCCCACTCTCATAGTTCTACATATTACTATCTTGAATTTAATGTTTCTTGTTTACTATCTCATGGTTACTATCTCTCGGTTACTATCTTTCACTTACTGTTTTAAATGATATGGTCGCACTGTTTGGAGTCACACTGTAAAGATGACATTGTGAAAACTTGTTCTGGTATCACCGTGACAACCCATTCCTGTCTCACCATAATGACACTTTTTTGTTCAATTTGTATTTTATTACCCATACCGTTGTATTGATTATTTTATTGTTTTTACCTTTCGCTTTTGAATTTGTGACGCTTGAAATCCCCGAATGATAAAAACAAAATGACTTTTACTATTTTCTTCACTCGACCTCTCTTCTCTCAAAACCAAAACCCTTCTCTCAAATTGTAATTCCTCTTTCATCCCTTCATCTCTATCTTTCTCTCAAGACCTAATTGAATGCCCAAAAGTAAGCACCCATCTTCATCAACTCTTGAGAAGCACATATCTAAGAAGAAAGTGAAAAGAGCACCAAAGATAGTGCCCAAAAAACCATAAAACCCAAATCTTCTTGATAGAATAGTAGTACCAGAAAAGGAAATCTATACTAAGTGGTTGATGACAAGTAATTCTTTAGTTTTGAATGTACTAGAAGAATAGGTATGGATGAAATGGTTCACAAAGGAGACTAGGTCGATTTATCCAAAATTTGTTGGTCAGTTTTATCAGTTTGTCTAGTTTTATTTCAATATTAAAGATGGTTTTGTTGTAAGAAGCTGGATTAATGGTCAAAGATGTACCTTTTCTTTAATGTTATGGGATTCCTACCTAGGGATACCCCATAAAGGAGTTTTTTAGGACTAATAGAGAGGTTCTCCTACTCCTTGTAATGTTTTTGTCTTAAAAGAGGCCTTGGGAAGTTTGACTGGTAATAAGAAGAAAAGAAGACCGATTTTTTCTGAGTTGGATGGTGAAACGATGTTGCTTTTTAAGTTTATCAAAAATATTATTAGTCTAAGTAAAGTATATTATTCTACCATCAAGTATCAAGATGTATTCTTCATACATATTATGAAAAATGGACACAAGATTAACCTGTGTAAGTATATTATACTTCACATGTGTGATTTGATTAAGAAAAATTCAAAGTCTACCTCTCTGTTCTATTAAAGGTTGATATTTATAGTATTGAATGCTAAAGGAATGGTTGGACCAAATTAATAAGTAATCAAAGACCATGAGTTATGTATCTTAAAGGATACAGTCAAAAGGATGAAAATAACTTGTAATCCATGGAGAAAGTCTTGGGTGGAGGATAATGAAATGTTATATAAAAATTTTAATCAGTTTGAGCATCCTTAAAGACCTAAAAACATATCTATTCCTAGTTTGTAACTAAACAAATTTGTTGAGTATCCTGTTGAAGAATAAGAAGAGGTAGTTGTTTCACCTTTAGAAGGAACTGTCTTGGATAAAGAAGAAAGTGGTCTACCTGTTTCACAAAATATATTTTAGAAAAATTTACATATTTCTAAAGAAAATATTGATTCAAATGAAAAAAACCATCTTCTGAAAAAGAATTTTCTGTTAATGTAAAATAAAATTTTGTACTTGAGCATAATTTATAAGAAGAACTTACTATTGAGGAAGACACTGTTGTTGCGTAAAATTTGGAAAAAAACTGATTCTTGAATTATCCTATCAACCAGGGAAAGAATGGAACAATCCTTATAGCTATCTAAAAAAGAAATGGGTGAGGATATTAGAGATGAACTTTTAGAAATAGATAAAGGGACTGAATCTCTTACTTTTGTGAGAGATGCACTTGTGGAGGGGGAGCATCACCCTAGTCTAAAAAGTATTGAAATTCCTAATCTTGTTGATCAAAGTACTATGGACACCTAGATTAAGTTTCCAAGCTACTTTGATGTGGATAATACCCAAGAAGAATAGGTTAAAGGTGTAGACCTATCTACAATGTTTCAATTGAAACCAGTTTCTTCTCTAGATGTGATCTCTGCAAAAGAACATGAGCCTGTCTTAGCTCCTATTTATAAATCTTATCAAGAACCTTATTCTACTATGATCCATAGTTATTTGAAAGCCTTTGGAGCTACTTTATTAGATGGGGTTGAAAAGATCATGAACACACAACCTGATCCTGTAAAAAATATTAAAAAAAGAGATGATTCCTTACTATTAGATAAAATCATATGGCAGATTCAACCAAAAATACTTCATGAAATACAAGAGGTTATAATTGAAAACATGAAATTGACTGATGAGGTGAAGTATCTCTGATCTATGGTTGAAGATATGAAAAAAGTGTTGTAATTAGGACAAGATTTTGTTGCTCATCCAATTAAGCATGTTAGTGGCCATATTCCACAGAAAGTTTCCTCTCTGATTCAACCGAACTTGACATTGATAGTTGAAAAAGTGGATAAGATAAACATTCAGATAGTTAATGAGATGCATGAGCTTGTTTTTGGTATCAACAAACTGACTGATGAGTATAAGGGATGTCTAAATAAAGTTCCAATCAACTCAAGTCCCTCACTTTAGTTGTTATATCCACTAATTCCTCTGGATAGTCATCTCAACCCTTTGACAATGATCTGCTTAGAAATTTTTTTAAGGATTAACTTCAATCAGTGTTAAGTGTCTTTTACAAAGATAATTTATCTACAGTTTTCAATAATAGTGATAGAGTACTTGATTTTTTGAGGATTCATTAAAATATTTCAAATGATTCTTAGAAAAAAATTACTAATAAAATGAATTTCTACTTTAATAGAATTTTCTCTAAGCATGATATGACCAATCATTTCAAATATCTTGTAGTGAATTTGAGAATTCCTCCGGTCACTCAATCCTTCAAGACTCATGTCCAAAAGCTGAAATATTTCACTCCTCTATTGACCAATTTCATGGATAAAAAAGATGATTTCGAGAAGGCAATGCAGTATGGTGGTGATATCATTACTAATTTCATTCAGTTGTTGAAGCCTTATCTTCATGTGCAGAGCACTACTATTATGGCTCTTGCAACTTCACCTTTGCGGCCTGGTTTAACTCCTTCCTCATCCACTACTTTTTCCTCTACCTTGATGTTTGTATCTCATGCTCTGAGCAAGATCAGACATGTTATCCTTGATCAATAATTTCCTCATTCTTCCACCAAATCCACTTTGTCACCCCTTATTTTTGAAGGGATCCATATTCCTTCTCTAATAGTTGGCTAACTTCCTTCTTCAACCACTACTTATGCTCCTTTGTCTCCTTCTGATGTTGCTGCCAATGGTAAAGAGAAAACAACTAGTGCTGAAGAAAAGTGAAAACTATATCTTGATAGGGATGTTTTTTAATTTTGCATACTACTTGTAATTCCACATATCTTTCCATCTAATGAAATGTGAATTGTTGTTCTCTATTCTCTTATTTACTTTCATTTATTCATTTTCTTTCTTATATTCTTTTTGATAATCCCAAAAGGGGGAGAACAACACACTAAGGGGGAGAAAGCATACTAAGAACAGAACTAAGAACATAAATTTAACTCATATGATTTTTGATCATCAAAATGGGGGATATTTTTTTACTCCTTATGTTCAAATCATGTTTTAATGATCACAAATCATGTTAAAGTTGTTTAATCTATCTCAAATCATGTGTAGAGATGGTTGGTTTCTTTATTCTTTAAATAAACTTTCACTAGATCTTGATTCATATAAATCATGTTGAATTTAATTTTGTTATATAATGATTTCTTATATGAATGATTAATTCTAATTAATTCTATGAATATTACTATTTAAGACTGTTTAAAAATATTTAGCTAATTATGAGAAACTGTGAGTCTGCCACCAGAACTAGTTTTCTGGAAAAGGACCAGACATCATGACCCAGACACCGTGACCCAGACACCGTGACCCAGACACCCTGACCCAGACATCGTGACCCAGACACCATAACCTAGACACTGTGACCCAGACACCATGACCCTAACACCGTAATCAATTTTAGATCTCATAAAGTCTATTACACTGGTTCCTTGCTACCATCACCAAGACACCGTTCAAAGTTCTATAAAAGACCAGAGACCATGATCCTAACACCACATCTTTTCTAATGGTTCCTGATCTCAATGAAAATGTAGCATTACTATTATCTCACCACTCAAAGGAAAATAAGAAGAAATTATTTCATGGAGACACTATTTCCATGTGATACCCTTTCAAAACTAACTGTTACACCATTCTTTAATCTGTTTTTCCCTTTTCAATTTAATTTCAAAGAATCATATTAGAGTCATTTAAAGGCACTGAAATAATTAATTTTTATTTGTAGACAGGTCCCCTGACAGTACGAGGTACATAATACATGCATCATGTCAGTTCCAACATGTTCACCTGCAATTAAAAAGGAAGATAATTCAAGCTACAAAAAGACACAAACATAGTAGTATAAGGGTGAGAATTTAGAAAAGCATACCAATACATGAAATAAGATACAACTAAAGAGCACACGAAGCACTCTCAATTCCAAAAAGGCTGGACTACCATAGATCATATCCAAAAAACATCTTTGCAGTACCAATGCTAATAAGAACACGAGCTAGATAGATTATACCATCAAGCTAGAAACCAGAGTATCGGACTTTCAATACTCTTTTTTTCACAAGAGGACACGATACTTCCATCTGCTTCATCCTACAAGTCCAGATCTACATTGAATAACACTCAGAGCACTTCTAACCCCTTTCTCATCATCTTTCCCTATGGTTTACTATTTTTAGCTTTCGAGCAATGTGTGTATGTCTATATTAAAACACACATGGTCTCCTATACTAAACTAAAGGATACAAGATATCTTTCCTCTCATCACTTCTTACATCTGTTTACTCCCATGAATAAGAGTGGAAGAGGTCCTTGTGTGACTTGGTATTTTATATCCATGAAGAATAGTGGAAGAGTTCATGTGACCTGGATAGTCCTGTTTACTATTTTTTACCCCAATCTCGGGTGTGGATCAAGTTTATTAATATAAACTACTTGGTGGAAGGTGATCACCAAGTCGAGTGGATTAGGTCTCGGCTTGAGACTAAACCACTTGTTTTATCTATTGTGTCTTTTAATTTAGTTTTTCTCTACTTTACTGTATATTTCAGAAAACACTAGATTTTACTTTGATAGTTAGTCTTTGAAAGAAGTTGAAAGTGTTTTTCCTTATTAAAATAGCATCAAATGTTTTATCACTAACTCACATTGATATTAATGAGAAATAATTAATATTCTGAGAAGTTATTTGAATAGTCAAAATATTATAACCATATTACCTTGATTAACTGGGATGTATTCATTTTTTTTGGGGAAGCTTTTTAATTAATCTTTTTACCAGAAATTTTTATAGATACTCAATTCACCCCCCCCCCCCCCCCCGAGTAATCTACTCAGACCAATGCATATGTTCTTTAACAAGGTGTATATGCTTCCAATTGACATGTTATATCATGAATATTTTTCTTTTCATTATATTTTATGCTTCATGTAATTTAATTCTCTTACATGAATATTATGATCCCATGTAACCAAATGGTAAGAGTTTATTGAAACAATCTCATCACTTTTCGATATTGTTAATGATTATGCTTATTTTGATGAAATATTATAATACATATCTCAAGAACACACATGGGGTTCCATATCCTCTGTTTATTTAATATATATCCATGTATTATTTCCATTTTTCCACTCTGTGGTACTTAAGATAATTAATAAAACGTTTTTAAGAAACATATGACAGTATCTCTCTCTTTGGTTGGAAATCTGTTTTATTTCATAACCCTTTTTTCATGGATGTTTTCAAAAATGTTTTAAAATGATATTTGAAGATTATTTTCAAGTAAAAATAATTTTAAAAATGTTTTATGGTTTTTAAAAACTTTATTTATATTCAAAGTAAATTTCAGAGAAATGGTTTTCAAAACATTTTCAAGATTTATTTATATTATTTCAAAGTTTTTTCAATGAAAAGGATTTTTAAAATGTTTTGAAGATTATTTTATAAGTTTTCTAGGAAAAAGGTTTTTAAAATTATTTCAAGACTTATTTCTATGTTTTCAAAGTATTTTCAAATAAAATGGATTTAAAATAGGTTTTATGCTTCAAAAAGAATTTTTCAAAGAAGAAAGGATATTTTCCTCAAGAAATGTTTTGAAAATATATTTCCAAGTTATTTTACATATAATATGACAACTGATGATATTAATCAATTCCTTATATGAAATGATCCAAATTTTTCATTCATATTCATTCTTGAATGGTTTATGTTTTTATGGAATAATTCTTATGACACCCGTTTCACTTCTACAGGGTATATGATTTTGAAACCTCCTTCTCTTCACGAGTTATCCTTTGATAAAATGATTATGAAACCTATCTATTTTCCATAGGTTATGATGTGATAAAATTTTAATGATATCCATTTCATTTCATGGGTTATGATTTTATGTTCATAAAACATATGTCTTTTTATGGGTCATGATATGATGAATGTTTTATTATCTTGTGGAATATGTATGAATGAATTTATTATGATATGGGTTCGACCTATATTTCCATCCAATGAATTGGGTAATAATGGATGACTCATGAGTATAAATGTTATATATGAACCTAATTACGTGTTCCCAATGTTATGCATGGACCTGGTTTCATGTCTATAAGTTTATTCGTGAACCAAATTACATGTTCACAGTGTTATGAGAGCACCTTATTACGTGTTCACAATGTTATTCATGGACCTAGTTTCATATCCATAAGTTTATGCATGAACCTAATTACATGTTCACAATGTTATATATACATGATTACATGTTCAAAATGTTATGCATGGACCTGGTTTCATGTCCATAAGGTCATGAGTAAACCTGGTTAAACATTCACAAAGTTATGGATGGGCCTAGTTTCATGTTAATATGATTATGATTGAACCATGTTACATGTTCACAATGTTATGAATGGACCTGGTTTCATGTCCATAAGGTTATGCGTGAACCTGATTACACATTCACAAGGTTATGAATGGGCCTAGATGCATGTCCACAAGTTGATGTGGGGGGCTGATTTCATGTCCTTAACTTAATTAGTGAACCTGCTTCTACATATACATTCTCACAATGTTATAAACCAATGTGAATGCCACAAATTTCATGTCTTATTCCTATGTTATGATTTCATGACTTATACTATTAATTCACTTATGATCTATTTCTTATGAACATCCCATATTTATTATAATCTCTAACATGTAGGTTATGATCTTAAAATTTTATGCTCAAGTTCCATACCCCATTTTTTCATGTTATCCTTTCACATTTCCTTTAGTTACCCTTACTAATCATTTCAGCTCATCCCTTTCTTATTTTTCCTTTCCCCAAGTTATGAAGAAAGATTTTAGGTTAATGTATTAAAGGTATAAATCTTCATAGTAGATGTTTAAGATATTTCTCTAGGGTAGAATATTTTGTTTCCAAGTTTTTGAAGACACTAAACTATTATGGTCCTAAAGAATATATTTTTTTGTAATGTATCGAATATTAATCAAAAATGATATAATATCCATGTATGTTAAGCATGGGTCACTGTAGTTGGTATCAATGGGAGGTTTAGTCAACCTTTGGAAATAGGGATGAGAAAACATTACTGATATACCTAGGTATATTTCTAATGATATGTCTTTTTATTTATCTAATGATAAGTATAAGGATGAGTCAACATTTAGGAAAATGTCCGAGAATTTTGGTAAAGGATAGAGTGAGTGGTTTCCTGGAAATACATCCTTATCTAGATATTATAAGTAGATGTGGCTCTGATACAGAAAACCTAGGGTTAACAACACCGACAAGATGTCTGGGGCTTGACTCAATGTAATCTGGTACATGACAACGGGCCTTACTGCATACCTAGTTTGAAACTCCTGGGGGTTATACTTTGGGAATTCACAAACTCTTCATAAACCATCACGAAGTATTTAAATAGAAATTGTCTATGAAGAACCTAGGATAAACCTAAGGTTTCATAGATTAAGGAAGTTTTCATACATTAGACATCCTATTAGTGAATTTTTATGATTATGTGGTTCCTCATTATGATAACTATTTCTTACTCTATGATTTTGGTTTTAGCCAATGGTTGGAACCTGAAGGAACCATGTTAAGAGTGATTGTGATGGACAATGAAATGAATTTCCTCATAAAGATCTAAATTATATGGGGGTTGGAATAAAAAACCACATTGTTATATACTCATATATTTTTCAGGATATGAATCATGTTGAGATTCCAAATATGAAAAGAAGGGAACAACATTCTGTTAAGTCCTTCATGAGGCATAATTCGCCTTCTTTCAATGGGTCATATGATCTACTGGTTACCAAACACTGGATCAGTACCACTAAAAAGATGTTCTTTATTCTCAAGTGTTCAAAACATGAGAAATTAATTTTGTCTATTTATTGGTTAGAAGGTGAAGAAGACCAGTGGTGAACTATAATCAAGAATATGAGGAAGGAATATGAAATTAAATCGATGGATTGGGATGAGTTAAAGAATTTATTCTCCAATAAGAAATTTCCTTATGTTCTTCGTATGAAAATGGAAAAGAAGTTCCTTGAGTTTAAGTAAAAGGCTGATGAACCTATTAGTGCCTATGAGGCTAATTTCACAAGACTTGCAAGGTATGCTTCTGGTATTATCATCCAACCTAAAATTAAATTTAATAGGTTCTTTAATGGATTAAATCCAAGTCTCATAAGGGCATTGGACATAAGATACTTTAGTAGCTAAGAAGAGATTGTGTGTTGTGTAATCAAAGTTGAAATATAGGTTGGATTTACTTATCAAGATCATGGTTTTAACAAGAATAGAAGGATGGAGTTCAAAGGGGGGTCTAAAAACCATGGATATAGGAAAAATTTTCAAACTCCTACTTTCAAAAATTATGGGAAAGAGCACTTAGGATAGTATCAAAAAGGAACAATGAGGTGTTTCAAGTGTGGTAAGCCTGGCCACTGAGCAAAATCATATTGAAGTGATGAGAAGAGGAAACTAAATGAAATGAGTGGATATAAATCTCAACATAAGGAACCAACCGCACGTTCATGGATTTTGTGAATTATGATAATCAATTCCCCAATACAAGGGATAATATATATGATAAGACATAACAACCTATAATGAAAAAGGACAAATAGAAAGATTATGAAATCGGAATGGATGAATTGAATAAAGAAAATTAGGGGAAAAATTATCCTTACCCCCCCTAACCTTAGTTGGGAAGTTCATGTTTGATTTTGTATGAATAATCCCTATAATAATCTTATTTTTCCTTTAGTGAAGTTTCATGTGATTATATCCTTCTACATGGATTTTGGAAGAATAAAATTGAATTTAATTCTCTATCAGTGCATAGATGAACCCAAGTACTCTATAAAAATGTTTTTGGTATAAGATAAGAACATATTTAAGGAATAGGGGTGAATTATATTTTGGAAGGGTTATAAGGTTAATTATTTATGAAAAGTTTAAGTCAATATTCAAATAATGTTTTTGAGATTAATGTATTATCTAACCACATTAGTACTTGTGCATATTGGATAACCTATTTGTGTTGATGGTAAATAATGATAGATGGGTTGAATTATCATGGATCTGATGATCTGTTAGTACTTTAGGAATAAAAATGATAATTCTTAATCATTTCTTAGGGTAAGAGAAGAAGTGGAAATCAATCAAGGCGTAAACAAAGGTTGGGATTGTACATAAGAAATGGGATAACATGAAGTAAATATATTTCCATATATTCTTGGTCAATAAAAATAATTACTCAATAATAGAAAAATTATTGAAAAATGTGTGGTCTTAATCCCTTAAATTTTGTTGAATCGATGGACTTTTAAATCATCATAGATTTATGAATTTGAGGCTATAAACTTTTATCTGATCATTCACTTATTTTTTATTGATAACCTAAATCACTCCCTATAAATATTTACACTTTTCATCCATGTCTAATATTCACTTCCAATCTATGTTCTCCTATGTGGAAACCTACTTATATGTTACTCTGTGTAACCATTATGCTTCCAACCTTTCCTTTTTAAGGGAAATTTTAGTACCCATTTTTACGATGTGCATTTATATGAATGAAACATTCAAGTATTAAACCGTTGATAATCCAAATTAATTTTGAGGGATAAATTCATTTTAAGGAGGGTAGAATGAAACACCAAGATATTTTGTGAATTATTTTTTTCAAATTTATTTAATATTATGATATTTTTCATTTCAAGCAACCTTGAAAATAGTTTTTTTTATTAAATAATTAATTCAAACATTCATTTCACAAATCATCAACTTGTATTGTGATACACAAAACACTGACTTTCCTTTCACTACACACAACACTGAATTGGGGTACATTACACACAATATCGGGTTTCTATGAAACATCACTTTATTATTATAATTATTTAAACTTGTTATAACATAGCTATTAAAAATTAGTGATATGAATATTAATAAAAAAATTTAAAATATTTTTATAACCGTTTTATATAAATAAAATATATTTATGAGGAAAAATAGAATTTTTTGTAAAGTCTTTATATGTTTTAAAAAACTATATTCTTAAATGAACTTTTTTCTAGTCCTTCTATAAAAAACAATAAAATTAATCTTAAACAAATTTAGAAATTTAATTTGATAAAATAAAATTAATTTTTTAATTTATAATTTCTTAATTAGATTGGGATGAATTTTTGGGACTTTTCTGTGAAACTTCATTTTTTGATGAATAGTGAAAAATAATGCATTTTAGTTATTAACTACCTTTTCATATAAATAATTACTAATGTTTAATTATATTTTAAATTTGTTTTAATGTAAAATTAGATCAATTATATGTCTATTAATACAATTTATGTCATTATAATCAATTTCACTTTGAATTTGAATATAAAAACTTAAAAAACATTAGAATATTTTTCTACTTTAAAACCCCGTTATTTCATCCCATCTGAGGGATTAGCATTAATCTTAATTTTTTCACTTATGTGAATTTAATTTATAAAAACCAACATACATAATTCTAATAAATATAATATTTATATTCTAATAAGACCAAATTATTTTTTTACCAAAAATATCAGTAAAAGTGATTAAAATTAATCACAACGACTAATCAAATTCATTTTAATTTGGGACTAAACCTTAATATTAGGTTCCCAAACGACCTATCCACTTGTTAAAAACCCATTTAATGTTAATATTTCGTCCATAAACTTTTAATTATATATTTATGATGGTTTTTATGACTATTTTTAGGTAATAACATGTGTACACCTAACATGATTTCAAAAATTCCAAGTGTGTCCTTTTCCTTCCCTATAAAAGGCCACCACCTATCCCACCTCCTCACACAACTCAAAGCTATTAAGTTATTCTGATATATGACCAATACAATTATAAACATCCCTCATTTCCTCCTAGAATACTCCTCCTATAATTAATGAAATCTAAGGAATCTGTTTGGCACAAACCAAAAGGAGTTACCCGATTGAGAGGTAACGTCTTCTCCACAGATCCTTTCGTTTCTTTTCTTTCTCCACCCCCTACACTATATTAATTACATGAATATATAAAAACAAAAGTATATTAAATATACTATGATTTTTTTATGCTATGTTTTCTATCTACACTTACCCATACCTCCATCTCATGGGTAATGACAATACTATTTATGTGTTCAGAAAACTACCACCTTACTAAACAATGATTGTTCATTTTTCCTTTAACGCCTCTCATGGTGGAAATTATGATGGAAAATATGTTTATATATGTAATATATTATATTTATTATTACTTTAATCTTCTTTATTTTTGTTTACAACACATGTCTTTTTTGCTTTCCCTTTTATGTTAATACAATAATTTCATTTGAGGAAGTGTGGACTACCATCCCCTCAAAGCGATATGATTCACTCATACACTACATGGATTATATTAAGGATGGTTTTAGTGAATATATATGATATATATGATATCATAAATATAATTTAATAATTATATACATATAAATAAATGTATTTTACTTTTTTTCATTTCAACACAATAATTAAACAGAAATAGCGTTCATATGTATGTACGGCCTACCGTCTCCTTGAACGGTGTATCTTGTTTCATACTTATATAATATATAGATTATTATAATACACATATAATTTATATAAATTATATATATATAATTTTTTACTTTCTATAAATCATGATATAAGTATAAGGACCAAAGATATAACAAATTAATACATGTGTGAAGAATAAAGCGAATATTACCCGAAGTGAAACCTTAACATATGATTGTTAATAATTAGGTAATATAAGGTCATAATAAAACAATATATTTTATTATATATAAGAATATGATTCTTTAAAATATTTATAATAAATTTATATTTATTATATATGTGTTTTTAATGAGTATTATGAGAGTCAAGACACAAGGTAGGGGGATTTCATCTCAATTTTTATTTTTCTGAGATACGTGATCTATTCACCACTCACTTATTTTGTGTGGTATATGTACTACCCATGAATGTATTATATGTATATTATAATTAAATTTATGGGTATTTAAATATATATTTTATTATCTTTATTTCATGGGGTCGATTTTTCAAAAAATCGTCGAATCAGAAAAGTAGTTTTCTCCCAAATTTCCTTCTTTGAGACATTTGTTTTGTTATGCACCTATGTTAATTCACAAGGTGTATATGCTTCAAATTGAAATGTTATTTCATGAGTATCCTTATTTTCATTAAATTTTATTATTCATGTAATTTAATTTTCATACATTAATATTATGATCCCACGTAACCAAATGGTAAGAGTTTATTGAAACAATCTCATTGCTTTTCAAGATTGTTAATGATTATGATTATTTTGATGAAATATTATGATCCATGTATCAAGAAAAATCATGATATTCCTTATAATTTTTTTATTTAATATATATCCATTTATTAGTACCATTTTTCCAATATTTTTTACTTAAGAAAATTAAGAAAAAGTTTTTAAGAAAAATATAACTGCATCTCTCTCTTCAGTCATAAATCTGTTTTATTTCAATACCAAGTTTTCATAAATATTTTAAAAAATATTTTCAAATGATATTTGAAGATAATTTTCAAGTAAAAATTAATTTAAAAATGTTTTATGATTTTTAAAATATTTCTTTATAACTTTTCAAAGTTAATTTCAAAGAAATGGTTTTTAAAATGTTTTCATGATATCTTTATATGTTTTCAAAGTGTTTTTGATGAAAAATATTTTTATAACATTTTGAAGATTATTTTATAATTTTTTAAGGAAAAAGGTTTTGAAATTTATTTCAAGACTTATTTCTCAAAGTATTTTCAAACAAAATGGATTTCAAAAAGGTTTTATTCATTAAAAAGAATTTTTCTAAGAAGAAATGATATTTTCCTCAATAAATGTTTTCAACATATATTTACAAGTTATTTTTCATCTAAGATGACATCTTTTGATAATGATCAAGACCTTATATGAAATCATCCAAAGGTTCAATTCATATTCATTCTTGAATGTTGTATGTTTTGATGGAATAATTTTTATGACGTTGGTTTTACTTCTATAGGTTATATACTTTTGAAATATTCTTCTCTTCATAGGTTATGCTGTTATGAAATGATTATAAAACCTATCTCTTTTCCATAGGTTATTATGTGATGAAATGTTAATTATACCCATTTAATTTTATGGGTTATGGTTTGATGTTTATAAAATGTATTTCTTTTTATGTTTCATGATATTATGAATGTTTTATTATCTTGTGGCACATCTATGAATGATTTTATTATGATATGGGTGGTACCTATATCTCCATCAAATGCATTGGGTAATAATGGTTGACTCGTGAGTATAAATTTTATGTGTGAACCTGATTACATGTTCACAATGTTATGTATGGACATGGTTGCATATCAATAAGTTTATGCATTAACCTCAGTACATTTTTGCATTGTTATGAGTGAACCTTATTACATGTTCACAATGTTATGAATGGACCTAGTTGAATGTCTTTAAGTTTATACATAAATCTCATTAAATGTTCATAATGGTATTCATGAACCTGATTACATGTTCACAATGTTATCCATGGACCTAGATTCATGTCCATATGGTTATGTGTGAACCTAATTACACATTCAAAAAAAATTCATGGACTTTGTTTCATGTCCATATGGTTATTAATAAACTTTATTACATGTTCACAATGTTATGCATGGACCTGGTTTCATAACCATAATATTATGCATGAACCTGATTACATTTTCACAAGGTTATGAATGGACCCAGTTTTATGTCCGTAAGTTGATGCAGGGGCCTAATTTCATGTCCTTAACTTAATTAGACAATCTGTTTCTACTGATGCATTTTCACAACATTATAAACCAATGTTAATGAAAAAAAAAATCATATCTTATTCTTATGATATGATTTCATGACTTATGTAACTAATTATCTTATGATATTTGTCTTATGAACTACTTATCTTTATTATGATCTCTAACATACAGGGTATGATCTTAAAATGTCATGCTCAAGTTCCATACCCTTTTGTTCATGTTATGATTACACATTTCCTTTATTTACCCTTACTGATCATTTGAGCTCACTCATTCCTTATGTTTTCTTTCCCCAAGTTATGAAGAAATTTTTATAGGTATAATAACTAAAGGTGTAGATATTTATGGGTGATTTTGAAGATCTTTCAACAAGATAGAAGATTGTATTTCCATGTTTCAAAAGACACTAAACTATTAAGGTCATTTGTTATATATTTTTGTAATGTGCTAAATATTCATCTAAAATGATGTAATATCCATGTATCTTAAGCCTGGGTTGCGATAAGACTCCAAAGAGAATTGGTTTCTAAAATGTTTTCATCATATGATGATATAGTATCAGGTGTCATGAATATAGAGAAATAATTTTATCGGTCTTGCATATTCAACAAAAATCAAGAAAATAAGAGGTTAACTGAGCACTATGAATAAAAAATGTGTTGAATAAGAAGAAAGGGAGGATGGTAAAACATGTGATAAGTGTGTAAAGAAACACTTAAGTGCTTAATTAATGAGAATAAGAGTTTTTTTAAAGTTTGGAGAAATGTATCATAAGTATCTTTAATGAAATCCAAGAAAGAAACCACTATTATCCAATAATTCAACTTTAAAGATGTGGGTTATTATTCAAACCAATCTCCCAAGCATCAAGGGAAACTTACATAGAAGAGGTTGATGGGATAATTCCAATATAATGTGATTAATATAGCTGAGTTTGAAGTTCCCAAAGATGTTGTTTGATGTACTTTAACTATAACCTCAAATTTAGCTAATTCTTTTTTTTATTATGGATATTTAAACTCTTTTATATCTTCTATGTTTTCAATGAAAATTAGATATTTTCCTAAACCCCAAAGAAGGGGGTTTTTATTCAAGACTCTTAATGGAAATATTATATCAACAAGGATGTGTCAATTGGTTCCCATTATGACACATAAGCATACCCTATTTACAAAAATGATTTGTATGGCTATGTATGACTTTGATATAATCCTTGGTATGAATTGGATTTCAAATTATAATGAAAAACTTTATTTCCAATTTCATGATGAAGATGTGGAATCCCTTATCTTCGTAGTGGAGATAACATCATCTGAATCATGTCTAGATCCACCTTCAATATATCTCATTAATGAAATTCATTGAGAAGAAGAGTTGAATAAACCTATGCATGGGAAAGGTGTCATTAGAATAGAGGGTGTATCTATTTTGTAGGAGTACATTGAAGTGTCTCATGAAGAACTACATGGGAAATCACCTAAGCATTAAGTTGAGTTTTATATTGATCTCACCCCGATTCATAACCTATATCTACAAATCCCTTCAATATATTAATTTTGGAATAATTGTAATTGAATGAAAAAATATAGGAGTTATGTAATAAGGGATTTATATATCCTGTTGTTTCACCATGGGAAGCCCCTATTCATTTTGATAAGAAGATAAATGGGTCTATGATGTTGTGCTTCAATTATAGGTAAATCAATGAAATTACTATAAAGGAAAAGTGATATATCCCTACATTAATGAATTTTTTTATCAAATTTAAGGATATGAATATTTTTCAAATATTTATCTTCATTCTGGGTATCATTTAATCTAAGTGTGTATGGAATATATTCCAAAGATTAAATTTCTTATAGGGTATGGAAAATTTAAATTTACATTAATTCCCTTTGGATTAACTAATTCACCATCTTTTTTTATAAACCTCATGAATAGATTACTCATGTATTATATTAATAATTTCTTTGTGGTGTTTATTGATGATATCGTAATATAATCAAACAATTATGATGAGTAAAGAGTAATTTATGAATCATTCTTAAGACTCTTAAAGGAAATATTCTATATAGAAATTTTAACAAATAGAAATTTTGGCTTTATGAAGTATATTTTTATGGAAATATTATCCCTAAAGATATAATATTAGTTGATCCTTTAAAGATAAAGGTAGTAACGGAATAGAAAATGCCAATGAATATAACTTAAGTAAGTAGTTTACTAGGTTTATCAAGTTACTATCGATGATTTGTTCAAAATTTTCTCAATTTTATAACCTATTAACCAGGTTGAAATATAATGGTATTAATTTTATGTAGTCATAATAATGTAAAGAATGTTTTTAAATAGTTCAATAGGAGATTGGTCAATGCACCAGTATCAACATTATCATTGGGTATGGATGGATTTTTGATATATAGTGATGCATCAAAGAAGGGACTTAGATGTTTACTTATGCATAATTATGGAGTAATTTCCTATGAATAAAGGTTTTAAAAGATTCATGAATATAATTATCCAACCCATGATCTATATTTGGAAGTTTTAATCTTTACATTGAAGATATAGAGGCATTAATTTTATGGTAAAAAAATTGAAATATATAGGAATAAAATAAGTTTTAAATACATATTCTAATAGAAATTGATCAACACGAGAGAAATGTGATGGACAGAAATACTCAAGGATTATGATTTCTCAATACACTACCACCATGGGAAGGAAAATAAGGTGGGTGATGTGTTGATAATGGAATACCATGGAGTTTTAAATAAAATTGGGAGTTTAAAATAAAATGGGGGTTGAAAATATCCTATGTTAATAAATTTAGTAAAGTTGTATATGGGAATATTTAAGGAAGGGAAAACAAAACATCTATTCCAAATGATTGAAAACCCATCCTTTTTAGAGAAAATAAAAATTTCCCATCTTGATGATAGGAATTTTCAAAATAAAATTAATGTTTTTAATAATGGTATGTTGGTAGACTTAAAATATGAAGAAGTTATATTGACATTTGAAAAGTGGATATGTGTTACATCCATTTCTAAGATAAAATATAATTATTAGATGAATCTCAAAGCTCAAATCTCTATATTCACCCTAGTAGCACCTAAATGTATCAGGATTTGAAGGAACATTTTTGGTGGGATAATATGAAAATGAAAATTTCATAATATGTATGATGATTCTTATTCTATCAATGGGTAAAGGCTAAGATACAATATCCTAAATGAGTTATGCTACCTCTAGCTATTCCTATGCGAAAATGGGATGAAATTACTATAGAATTTGTCACTATATTTCAAATGAATATAAAAAATAATGATTCCATATGGGTTATTGTTTGTATACATACCAATTATTCATATTTCATATATATAAGATAATATATACCTTTTTCACCTTGTTTGGATTCACATTAATGAAGATGTGAGAATTATTGTTGTATCTATTTCAATTATATTGGATTGTGATTTATCGTTTACAACAAAATAATGGAAGACTCTTTAGAATGTTTTTGAAATAGAGATATATTTGATGAGTTCGTTTAATCCCCAGAAAGAATGATATTCTGAAACACTATTCAAATGTTATAATATATTTTTAGGTCACGACTATTTGACTTTCAAGGTATATGGGATTAGTATTTACCTTTGGTATAATTTTTATATAATAATTGTTTCCATTTGAGTATTAAAATGGTTCCATATGAATCATTTTATGGGAAAATATATCATAAACCAAATATTTTTGATGAATTTAGTGAATAGAATCTTTTAGGCCCATAAATTATTGAATAGATAATGAAAAATGTTGTAACTATTAATGGTCATATCATAGAAGCACAAAGAATGTAAAAGATTTATGTGGATAACTGAAGGAATTATTTGTAATTTAAATTGATAGGTTATGTTTTCTTGATGGTATATTCATGAAATTGTGTTATAATGTTTGGAAAGAAACGGAAACAAAGTCCTAAATTCATCTTTCCTTTTAAAATTCTAGAAATAATTGGAGTTGTGGCATACTATTTGACAATACTGCCTAGCCTCTCTAAAGTTCATGATGTGTTCCATATCACTTTATTAAGTAAGTACATTCCAAACCCAATAAATTTGATCACCTCTATGTAAATATAATTGCACCTTGATTTTTCATATAGTAAATACCTTTTCAAGATTCTTGGCACTTAAGAACAATTCTTTTCTAATCGAATGACTTAATTAGTGAAGGTACTTTGGATAAATCATAAAATAGAAGAGGAAAAATGGGAATCTAAAGAAGTTACGATAAAGAACTACCTAGATATGTTCATTATATGACATTATAGAAACATTTAGAGTGAAATCTTTGAAAAAGTGAAGAATTTAACTCCTAAGATTCAATTAGAGTATTTTTTTTCTTTTTAAATAAACAATAACATAATGCACATAGATTTATTAAAAAAATGTTATTAAATACAAAATTAGAAAATTTAAACTGGATTTGAATAAATTAATTACATTTTTTATTCAAAATTTAAAAATTAGTTCAAGATTAATATTTTAGAGTTTTTATAAATAGTTGATTTTTAGGTCAATAGGGGAAAATATGGATTTTACAAAACTCTCACTTATATGTCATTATATTGATATGAGAATAACTTTATGTTTTATGAAACATTATTTATAGTACAAATATATATTTAATATTTAGTATAATTGTTATAAAAATATAATGTTGAACTTATAAATATATGGTTAATATTTTGGAAATCTAAGTAATGTTTTTTCAAATAAAAACAGTTTTTAGTTATTTTATTTTAATCATGTATTAAAAAATTGTCATTAAATTTTAGTTTTTATTATGAAAGAAAAATAAGAGTCATTTTATTTAAAAAAATACAATTAATTCCATTTTAATCAAAATTATACTTCATTTTTCTTTAAAAATCATATTTATGATTAAAACAAACATTTTTCTTAAAGTAGTTTGTATTGAATTTTGCGAACTGATATTAAAAGTAATTTATGACCCGGGTTTAATAATTTAAAATGGATTTAATATTTTTAACCATATTAATTTATATTATTTAGTAAGTTTAACTTAATTTTTTTACTAATTAGTAGTAACTTGGATAAATATTTATCATCTTGGTTAAGAGTAAAATGGGTTTAAAGGGTTAAACATAAATGTATAAGGCTAAAAGATAGCACAAAACACATTATTAAAACTAATTTATTAGTTTTATTCAAACATTAAACTTATAATATTATAATATATGAAACAAAATTTCCACTTTCACAAGAAAATGACTCTATATTATTATAATATTTATGTAATTGCATGTGTGTGTCTCCCCTAACTTATAAAAGGTCACCTCTTCTCCTTCCTAATTAACAAACATTGATCCCTCTAGATCAGGAAATACCTCCCAATAAACCTTAATATATTAATTCCATTCATTATTGATAATTTTTATTACCTTAATACAATCCTAATAAGGATTTGAAACACTTGAGATTAAATAATAGTATGTATGTTTTTTATCCAAAAGAAACGATAGTATAATGCGCATAGCTTTATTCAAAAAATCTAAACCTAAATTATAAAATTTTATAAATTTAATTCGAAAAAAATAATTTTATTTTTTAATTTATAATTTCAAAATTATCTTAGGATTAATTTTTTATATTTTTAAAAAATATTTTTTTTTTAGGTGAATAATGAAAAATACCAATTTTACAAAGCATTGGCTTTTATGACTTTATAATTATATAAGAATAAATTTAAGGTTTATGAAACATTTTTTTAGAATAAATATATATTTAATAATTAATATAATTCATATAAAAATATAATTTTGAACTTAGAAATGTATTCTTAACATTTTAGAAATCTAAGTAATATTTTCATTTAAATAAAAACTATTTTTAGATCTTCTATTTTAAAAAATATCAGTGAGGTTATGTTTGGTTTTGGTTTAGTTTTAAAGAAAAATAATTTTTTTTTATTTAAAATAATACAATTAATTTAATTTTAATGAACATTGTACTTTATTTTTCTCTAAAATCATTTTTATGCTTAAAAAGCATTTTTATTGAAAATAGTTTTTCATCGCGTTTTGTGGGTTTATTGTTAAATTAATTTCTGCCACTTATTGAAATTAAATTTTATAAAATAGTATCATTATTTAATATTATAAATTAAAATTTTTTAATCAGTCTGCATTAATTTTTTGTTATAATGAATAGTATCTTTGGTAATAATTCAGTTACCACAGTAAGAGTTAAAACGGGTTAAAAGGGTTAAAAATAAAATGATAAGGGTTAAAATAACCTAAAATATTTTCTAAATACTATTTTATAGTCATGTTTCTAAAATATATCATATAATATACAAATATGAGTCGTTATGGAGCAGTTTTTCTTGATTAATACATTAATATGTTTTAATCTTTTGAAAAATTCTATGTATGTCCTCTCCCTCACTTATAAAAGGACACCACCTCTTTTATCTTGTACACACTTCAAGGGCCTCTTAGATCAAAAAATACCAACCCAAATACTTTTATAACATCCCTAAAATTCCTTTTTTATCATAATTGCATCTTAATAAGGATTTAAGTACAAACCTAAGGATGTTGTCTGAAGAAGAAGTATACTTTTTAACCGAGTGTTTTCTTTTTATTTCTTCTTTTAACTCATTCAAACATATCATAACCACTATGATATAATAAAAATAGTATCTAAAATATAATTAAATTTTATTATGTTTTTTTATAACCCTTTTAATATATTTATCCAACTAATGGAAATTTAAAATATCTTACATGCGTATGTGTAGACTACTGCCACACGAAGATAATGTATTTCATTTTTCATCACTGCCTATTATGGATTATCATAATGATAGATAAAAATGAAATGATATTATATTTATGAAATTATTATTATTCTATAAATATAATATATCATTTATCTTCTTACTCTTCCAATAGTTAAAAAAATTACAACATCGCTTGTGTGTTAATGTGGACTAACACCTCTGTGAAGCGATGTGGTTAATTTTTCATATCCTAATTTAAAAAATGTTTATAAATGTATATATATATATAATGGATATATATTATATTTATATCATTATTAAAATTATTGATATTATGTAACCATGATAAATGTGCAAGGACCAAAACTATTGAACTGAAACCTACATGAAAAATGAAATAGTTAACACTCAGAAACAACGATTTTAACAAAGAATTGTCAATAAACAGGTGATAAAATTTTCTAAGTGGATAATATTTAATATTATAAATATTTATATGGTTATATTATAGGCTTATAATAAATTATAATTTATTATATAGGAGGTTAAAAACACTTACAATGTAATTCAGACCAAAGGTAAGGGTTTATTTCACAATCTCATCCATATTCGGGGTTGTTTGCCTTTAAGTTTCTATTGGAGTAGTTATATAATATTTATATCATAAAAATGAAATATTTTCTTTAAATCTATTTATTTCATGGGTTTTCAAGTATTGGTTCCACTTTGTGTAACTCAATAAGATCAAAATAATGTTTTAAAGGAAAACTGACTTTGTTTTTCAATTTAATCAGGAATATTTTTCCTAAATGTCTATATTTTCTTAAAAAAATCAAAAATATTTTAAATTTTATCCAATGATTGGTTAAATTAATTTTTACCCCTCTTTAACTTTTTATAAAAAATTAAAAGGTATCTTCTTTTTATTTTTCAAATGAGGTACTTTTTACCAAATGTGTGATTGGAAGATTGGTTTTAACATTTACCACACAAATGTATTTTCCTAACATAATGATTTTTATTTAAATTTAATCTCACTTTAAAATTTTACATGGTTATATTCAAGTAAAATTGTTTTGAAAATATTTTAGAAATTTTTATATTTTAATATATTATATTTTAAAATGTAATGGGTGTTTTCCTCAAAAAACTTCCAGTGATTTGTTTAAGTTATTTTTATCTATGTCAACATACTTTGATGAATATTGGTCTTTAATGGGTATATAATATATTTATATCATCCTATATAGTACTCTAGATGGATTATGTTTATATTTTTCTATTTATTAACTAGGGAAAAATATTAACATTTCATATGCTATTTTTTCAACCTGAATGTTTATGTTGATAATGTATTCAATTATTATTAATTTATTTCATATGATAGATTTATTTTACTTATAAAGTGATGTTAGGGCCCCACTATATCCCCTAGATTCATCATTAGGTCTCATGAGACAAAAATTTTGGGTATTTTTTATACGCCTTACTTGTTTATGTTTGAAACAAGGCCTTGATGGTAAGATTATGATTTCCGGTATTATGAATTCTATAATTATGAAACTATTTATTAGAATTCATGTGATTATTTGTGTTTTTATTTCCTCCATGGATATATTCCTCTTTTATGATATTATTTATATGACATATTTGATTATTTTTTATCTCTTCCACATTATTAATCTGTATTTTTTCTAAGATATATTCTTTGTCATCTTTCCCTTACTGAGTATCTAAGATAGACCTTTATTATGTTTTACTTTCCTTAGGATACCAATAAGGTGTCTATGAATGATTTAAAGTATTTATAAAAATAAAAAATAAATTTTTCACAAGAATTTTAAATTTTCATTTCATGTTACAAATGTAATGTGAGAAACATATATATATCTAGTCTCCCAATACTACTAAATTATTTGATCATTTAGTGTAATTCCTTGTATTTTGTTCCAATGTAGTAAAATAACCACCAATTTTAGGTTATTGGAGTTGGGGTGTTATATTTGGTATCAAAGAAAGTTTATTCTAAACCTTGTAAACTAAAATTAGGAAAAGAAATATGAGAGAACATAACCCTACGATGGATTCTAAGGATAATTCTAGGTATATGATAATATCATAAATTTTTGGTAATGTATATATTTTGTGGTTTTCCTAGAAAATAAATCCTTATCTTGATAATGGAAAGTGGATATGGATATGTAATATTTTAACCTAGGAGTAACAACTCTGAATGGGGATTATTGGGTATTAAATTGTTTATCACTAGTGCATAATGAGTGGGCCTAAGACTGCACACCTGGCTAGACACTCCTAAAAGATATACTTTGGTTTATTTACACTCTATTTACAAACCACTATGAATAATTTGAAAAATAAATTATGATTTTAATATATAACCAAATATACCAAGATTATTATTCTGAGATTATCTATGCATATGTTTTTAATTTATGATTTTAAGTGTTCTAAGATAATTCAGTATATTCATTTATTTTAAAATGTAACATATAAAAATTAATGGAAGAAATATAAATTCATTTAATATATGAATAGATTTCACTCATGGTAATGATAATGGACCTGGTGCTCGAGCTGAACAAAATATAACTATATTAGGGAAGCATGCTTAGGTTTTGACTAATAACCTTCATGATATAGAGTATCCCGCTGAACCCCAACAAGGTTTGATAGTGTTGGACCACTTCATGTGATAGAAATAACCTTCATTAAATGGTAATACTAATCCCTTAGTAGACGATAAATGGATTAAGTCCCTAGAGAATATATTTATTACATTAGAAAGTAGTGAAAGAGAGAAAGTTGTCACGGAAGTTTAAAATCTTATGGGTGATGATGGTCAATGGTGGTAATTAATCTAGAACAATAAGTATTAGAAGAAATAAATAGTATGGTGTGGAATAATTTTAAGGATATACTATTCAAAAAATACTTTCCTCGTGAGCAAAGATCTGATACAGAGAGTCAATTTATAAATATAAGGTAAGATAAAGGTGAAATGTTGCTGAATATGAGGATAACTTTTCAATTTTAACAACTCATGTTGTGGATTATGTATATAATATGAGGGGTAGGATTTATAATTTCATTGATGGGTTAATGCTTAGACTATGAAGGGAATTATGATCTCAAATTTTTTTTGATTATATGAGGATATATTATCAAGGGCCTTTAAGATAGAGAAACAGTTCTCCATGACTTATGTTTTGTATGAAAAATAATAAAACAAGTGGGTGGATAAGAATTATAAATAATAAAAAATATAAAAGGGGGAGAAGTTAAGGGTAGAATATCCAACTTATGATAATTGTGGAAAGAAACACCATGTAACATGCTTTCTAGAAATGGAATTTTTCTTCAAGTGTGGAGAGAAATTCCATCAGGCTTGTGATTACAAGGGAAATTACGAATTATCTAATGTTAAAATATTAAATAGTAAGGATATAGGGAACTATGTGAATTAACACCCCATTCATCAAGGTAATTTTCCTCAACTATTTCCTAGGGATAATGTTCAAGATTATATAATCACTATAGTTTAGGTTGAATCTCTTAAAGATATAGTAGTGGGTAAGTTGATCATAGAGAAAAATTTAGCTAATGTTTTATTTAGTTATTTATCTTCATACTCTTTTATATATTCCATGTTTGACAAGAAAATTATATATTTCCCAAGAACCTTAAGGAGGTAATTTTCAATCAAGAAACGTAGTGGAAATATTACTAAAATAAGGATATTTCAGTTCATTCCCCTTATAACACATCGAATTACCCAATTTTAAAACATGGTTATTATACCTATGAATTAATTTGATATAATCTTGGTATGGATTGGATTTCAAATTATAATATGAAAAAATATTATCAAGAGAAGGATATTTAAATTTGTTATAGAGATATGGAATCCCGAATCTTTATAGGTGAGACTATATCATCTGAGTCATGTATGGATCCACATCCAGTATCTATCCTTAATGAAATTATTATAGAATAAAATATTACATGACCAATGAATATAAAATGTATCCTTAGAATATAGGATGTACCTATTGTGTAGGAATATATTGATTTTTTCCTGAATAACTACTTAGACACCCACCTAATTGTGAAGTTTAGTTTTACATTGATCTCATCCATGATAAAAAACCTATATCTGTAACGCCCCGACCCCAGTTACCCAGAGTCGGTGCATTACGTCGTAACATTGGAATGATCACAAAAGATCAAGTCTCGAAAGACCGATTAGTTTAGTATCCTTGGAAACACTAGATGCATTCATAAATGTTACATTACATCATAAATTGAAAATCTACAATAACAAAGTCTCCATAGTCCACACTCATATCCTCTTATGACTATCCCTGCAGGTCATTCATAATATACTTCTTCACATCCTGGAAAAATTAAAACATTGAAAGGGGTGAGCTCAGATGCTCAGTAAGGATAACAATATAGCGGAAGCTTTCATAAATAAACATTAACATTTAAGGCAATGTATAACTAAAACAAAAGCCTTTTAAACTTGAACTTTAGCATAATATGGAAAAAGTAAACTGAAATAATTCCATTTACTTACTCACATGGATATTCTACTAGTCGAATAATCACATGAAATATCAATAACCACTTTCATAATGATGGAATGCCTAATGCCAGACTATCATAACCACGTAGCCAAGGCCTCGTGCCAAGACCACAAATAAGATTTTGTCAAGGCCCCGTGCCAAGACACTAGTTTGTCTCATGAGACCTACCAATGAAATTTTTTTAGAAGATACATACATTTAAAATTTCTCAAATATACTCCAGTGTTTTTCTAAAAACATTATGCAAGCTTCTGAAAACAAAATAACTAATTCTGAGACTGCTCGACTAATTACAGGCCATGATGGGTCCACGCCCAATCCCTTCCTGTCTACCACACTCGAGAGTCGGGTTTTCTGAAAACATTTTTAAGCTTGCGTTAAATATGTATACATTTTCACTGGATTTTCATATATTTGAGAGAAATATCTATTTTTTTAAATCATTTAAAAATATCATAATTATAAAAGAAATCCTTTTGAATAAATGTAAAAGTCAAAGGGGTTTATACAATGCATAAAAGAAAGAATTGTATAAAACCAAATATGCCTCAATGAAAGGAGATTGAGAAGAAGTCCTTTCAAATATCATTTTTAAAATAAAATTGATCTATTATTTGAATTTACTATATGTACACATAATGAAAGTAAAAATACAATATAGGACATAATAATATCATGACATAATTTTAAAGTAGGAGATTAACCCAAAGAATGGAAATTGGGTTAAGAAATTCCCTTACCTTGCGTCCTGTCCTGACTCGACCGTTCTTTAACCTCCTGAATAATAAACTAGAGTTAATTTCTATTTACTTAAGAACATTTTTCATGTTCATTATTACTTTTATATCCCTTATTACCATGTTATGAACATTATGTAATTATTTAAGTTTATAACGGTCATTTTGTCGATCTTAGGTACTTTAGTCAAAAATAAAATTCTTATAATTACAAGTTGTTAATCTGGTGATATATCAATTATATCCAGAATTATGTTCATGATGTAGATATCATATATATCATATATATCCAGTATATACATGTATTTATAATATTACATAACATTTAGAGGTAAGAAATGAAATTCACCGTTCATGGAGACGGTAAGTCGTACGTACGCATGAACGCTACTTTCATTTCTATTTCATATTTAATGGAATGAAATCATAATTATATAAAGGTATAATATAGTTCCAGTATAATATCATATATAATATCATTTACTCCATCCTTTATACATCCCACATATGGCATTAACGATTCACATCACTTTGAGGGGGCGGTAGTCCGCACTTCCTAAAATGAAATTATCGCGTTTACCCATAATGGAAATCGTAAGGTATGCCATAAATGAGAAGTACAGAAGAATAAGTAAAACATAAACATATTATATATCCTATATAAATATAGTTACATCTTAATGGCCACCTTTTAAGGTGTTATATGAGTGTTGAACAATCATCGTTTCGTGAGGCAGAAATTCTCCATCCACAGAAACCGTATGTTCTTTAACCATTAGATGTAGGTGTGTGTAAGTGTAGCTTTAATCCTTTTTATAACAACATTATAGTATATTGAGGATACTGGTGTTGTTACAAAAGAAATTAATAAAAAGAGTTTAGGGGGTTGGAGCAGAAAAATAAAACAAAACAACATTAGAGAAGACATTACCTCAAAATCGGGTAACTCTTTTTGATTTGAGCCAAAGGCTTCCTTGGGAAGAGTTCTGCCCAATGTGAGGCTTCTAGGAGTAAGGGAGGGAAGTTGGTAGAGTATTTGGGAGGAGTGTGGCCGAGCCAAATGTCTTTAAAGTGTGAATGAGGTGGTAGAGGTGGGGGCCTTTTATAAGTGGAGAGGAGGGGCACTCTTGGAAAGTAAGGAAATTTTACATTATTATACAATGCTTTTCAGATTCTAAAGGTCCCACACTTATATAATTAGTGGATAAGGTGATAAGGGTTCTAAATCTACCCATCCAATAGTATTTGGACAAGTTTAAGCCTTGGATTGTACATTATCTTTTCATTTTATTAAAATCGTTAAATAATGAGGTCATCGCTGCATCATAATGATGTCATAAATAATTTAATTTATTTAATGTCTAAAAATTATAAAAAAACTACTATGATATAGGAAATATTTTTATCTTTCCAATGACTATTTATAGTCAAAAATATGACTTGTATAACCCCATGTAAAAATTGTCTTAGTAAAACATTTCATGTTTGTGTCATTTTTTACTTTAACATTAAATAAAATGTATTTATGTCATTTTCTAACTAAAGTGGCTCCATGGGGTCCCCAAGTTGACCCATGGATTGTCTTGGTCGGCCATGGCACATCCAATGAGGTTAGGACATGTGTCAAGCTCATCTCATATTATTAAAACATTATTTTTACCTTAAACTACACTAATTACCTCTAATCGTGATTAAGAACTTAAAAGTTACTATTCACCAAAAATTATTTTAATCTCATTGAACCACATTTTACTTCTTAATGAAAATAATGTATGTCGGATTTTTGAAAATCAAAACACAAAAGTGGTAATATTTCATTTAAACGAAAAAATAGTTATTTAACTACCACTTAGTGGTTTCACTATTCATCAAAAATTGAAGTTTTTCAGAACAATGCCAAAATTTCACCCTAAGCTATAGTTGATATTCCGAATTCAAAAATGATGTCTATTTTAAAAAATTCCAAACATATAAGTTGAATTAATTAATTTTATAATTAATTCCCACTGTCACAACAAATAACGTGTTTTTAAGAAACAATTTATTTCAAAAGATTGGCAATTGTTTATGTCCAATTTCGATTTTAAATTAATTCTAATGACCACCATTGGATAAAATGGTAAAAATATATTCTAATTATACTTTAAAACCACTAAATAGTATAATTTATCACTATAAATTATTTTGATTAAAAAAGATGTTTTTAAGTATTTTTCACAATTCATAAAAAATTAGAAGTTCTCAGAAAAATACCAAAAATTCAACATAGGCTAATTTCGATATTCCAAATCCAAAAATGAAGTCCATTTTGAAATATAAAATTTCTATAATTTTAAAAAGTGGTTATTACTATTCATAACGGCTACTTTGATTAGTCACGGTGTTTTAGAACTCGAAGTTGCGTACAATGAAAGCTATTGCATTACTGAATGAGAAGCGTATCATGGAAGCTCGGGGTGTTACAGTCTCCCCTCCTTCAATAAATTGTGTCCTCGCAATTTGAAATTTTTCTTGGAAAATAAAAGGTTAAAAATAGAAAATACCTTTGTGGAAAACCCACATCGGAAATAATATTAATAAAATTTAGCCTTAATAAGAGGGAAAGGGAAATGAAAAAGTCACCACCCAATTATGATCTCGATTAGGAGAACATTGGTGGAAATTAGAGACATATAATTGGAGGAAAAACGTAAATATTTGTAGAGAGTGATTGAGGTCATCAATCACAATCAACTGTCAAATTGAGGGCCTCAAAGCCTTCAATCTATGTTGATTTAAAATATCATCAGTTCAACAAGACATAAGGTATTAGGATAACACATTTTTTTGTTTTAATATCCCTTTACTAAAGTTTAAGAATTAATTTATTCATTGAATAAGAGATAGGTATATATATATTTATGGTTGACAATTAGAGTTTCAACCTTCAACTCATCTTTCACTCAAAAAGATAGTAGAACTCCAAAATATTATACTTATCCTAATTGTATAAGGTTCCAAATGTTAACACATACCATTTAGATTAGTAAAATTATTTTGTAATAACCAGGGACTTCTTGTAGGCTAGTGGTAGGAAATAAAGGCTTGTCGCACTATGGTTGTGGGTTCGATTCCTGCATCTTTTTCCGACGTGACGGGTTATGCCCCACCCTGCAGGTTGTCCTTTTCCTAAAACTATAGTATTATAATATTCCAAAAATAATCTTCATAAATTTTTTAACCTTAAACAATACTATCCAAAGATCAACTTAATCCACTCCAACCTTTATAGTTATCCAAAATACCACTGTCTAGACTTTCTCTAAAAGGTCTCTTAATTCCAAAATCAATTTATCAGATTCCCCAAACAAAGTAAAGTTTCTCTTATTGTCACATACTAAAAATATGATTACCTTCATCATATTAAAACCTTACTGAAACAACAAATACTGTAGTACAATACTTATATATATATATCACATTATTCTAATAACCAGAATATAATCCATGAGTCCAAAAGCACCAATACATTAATTATTCCGCTTCAACTGTAATAACAGCATAAGATTGTCCTTGATCCCTTGGCCTTTTCTGAGGTAAGTTTCCCTGACTCTTAGGACATTCATTTTCATAATGCCCCATTTCCCTACAATTGTAGCATTCAACATTGATAGCCTCTTTCTTTCCCTTGCAATCACGCGCCTGGTGACCTTTTTCTCCACATTTATAACAAACTCCAATTCCTTTTAGGCAAGTACCAGGGTGATTCTTCCCACAATTATCACATAATGGAAAATCCTTCTTTCCCTTTTTCCCTTTATCTGTCTCTTGTTCCACCGTTCTCTTCTTCTCTTGCTTTACTTTGTTGTCATAAGACATAGAGAATTCCTTTTCTGTCTTGATAGAACATGAGACAATATCTTCATACGATGAGAAGGATTGTGATACTAAATCTCAACGGAGAAATGGTTTTAACCCATCAAAGAAACGATAAATCTTACCTCTTGGGTTACGTATATAATCTGCAGCATACCTCGCCAACCTTTTAAAGTTGGCCTCATACTTTGCACCATTCTCATCCTCCTTTTGTCTCAGACTCAGAAATTGTCTTTCCATATCTGTTCGATGGTCATGAGGAAAGTATTTCTCTAAGAAAAGCTCTTTGAACTCCCTCCATTCCATATTCGATATGTCATCATCTTCCTTTGTATTTTGAATCAATGACCACCATTGATCAGCATCTCCAGTGAGGCGGTAAACTGCCATGATAACCTTCTCCCTTTCGCTACTCCCCAAGGCGTGGAATATTTTCTCTAAGGAGTTTATCCATTGCTCAGCTACTAATGGATTTGTACCACCATTAAATGTTGGTGGTTGTTACCTCATGAAGCGGTCTAACATTGATCCTCCACGTTGCCGATTAGGGTGCTCCATACGATTAAGGTTATTATTCATAACCTGAGTGAGTTGTCCCAGTATGGTAATAAGTTGATCAGCACCAGTTGTATCTCCAGATCCACAATAATTATCTTGAGCAGGAGGGAAATCCCTACACGGAGTGCGTGCATTGATATGGTTTCCATTCCTTCCACTAGGCGCCATTTCTAAAAAATGGAATAAACTAGATTAGTTTATGAATTAAAATACATAATTCCATATTTGTAAAAAACTTTACATAAATTGAACTATTTATGGATATAATCCATAATCATAAAAAGGAATGTTTTCTTTGAGGAAGTATATAATCATAACCCTTCATAGTGGTTTGTAGAGAAAATGAGAATTATCCAAAGCATATCCCCCGGGAGTGTCGTAACCAAGAGTGCAGCAAGGCCCGTTGTCGTGCACCAGTTCTCATTCGATTCTAGCTCAAAGTGGTGTTTTCGGGTTTTACCCCTAGGTACATCTATGCCAAAGCCGCCTCTACCTGCTCGTATCCAGACAGGGATGTATTGCTCGGAAAACTCACAAAATCTCTATAATACTAAAATTCTAGGAAGTTATTCTATACTAATCCTTAAAGTCTATCTTCAGGCTATGTGCTCTAATCAGAGTTTATCTAAATCTAGCTTCCAAGGTTAGTACTAAACTGCCTCTGATACCAACTGTAACACCCCGACCCCAGTTACCCAGAGTCGGTGCATTACTTCGTAACATTGGCATGATCACAAAAGATCAAGTCTCGAAAGACCGATTAGTTTAGTAGCCTTGGAAACACTAGATACATTCATAAATGTTACATTACATCATAAATTGAAAATCTACAATAACAATGTCTCCATAGTCCACACTCATATCCTCTTCTGACTATCCCTGCAGGTCATTCATAATATACTTCTTCACATCCTGGAAAAATTAAAACATTGAAAGGGGTGAGCTTAAATGCTCAGTAAGGATAACAATATAGAGGAAGCTTTCATAAATAAACATTAACATTTAAGGCAATGTATAACTAAAACAAAAGCCTTTTAAACTTGAACTTTATCATAATATGGAAAAAGTAAAATGAAATAATTCCATTTACTTACTCACATGGATATTCTACTAGTTGAATAATCACATGAAATATCAATAACCACTTTCATAATGATGGAATGCATAATGTCAGACTATCATAACCACGTAGCCAAGGCCTTGTGCCAAGACCACAAATAAGATTTTGTCAAGGCCTCGTGCCAAGACACTAGTTTGTCTCATGAGACCTACCGATGCAATTTTTTTATAAGATACTTACATTTAAAATTTCTCAAATATACTCCAGTGTTTTTCTAAAAATATTATGCAAGATTCTGAAAACAAAATAACTAATTCTGAGACTTCTCGACTAATTACAGGCCATGATGGGTCCACGCCCAATCCCTTCCTGTCTACCACACTCGAGAGTCGGGTTTTCTGAAAACATTTTTAAGCTTGCGTTAAATACGTATACATTTTCACTGGATTTTCATATATTTGAGAGAAATATCTCTTTTTTTAAATCATTTATAAATATCATAATTATAAAATAAAACCTTTTGAATAAACGTAAAAGTCAAAGGGGTTTATACAATGTATAAAAGAAATAAGTGTATAAAACCAAATATGCCTCAAAGAAAAGAGATTGAGACGAAGTCCTTTCAAAGATCATTTTTAAAATAAAATAGATCTATTATGTGAATTTACTATAAGTACACATAATGAAAGTACAAATACAATATAGGACATAACAATATCATGACATAATTTTAAAGTAGGAGATTAACCCAAAGAATGGAAATTAGGTTAAGAAATTCCCTTACCTTGCATCCTGTCCTGACTCGACCGTTCTTTAACCTCCTGAATAATAAACTAGAGTTAATTTCTATTTACTTAAGAACATTTTTCATGTTCATTATTCCTTTTATATCCCTTATTACCATTTTATGAACATTATGTAATTATTTAAGTTTATAACGGTCATTTTGTCGATCTTAGGTACTTGAGTCAAAAATAAAATTCTTATAATTACAAGTTGTTCATGTGGTGATATATACATTATATCCAGAATTATGTTCATGATGTAGATATCATATATATCATATATATCCAGTATATACATGTATTTATAATATTACATAACATTTAGAGGTAAGAAATGAAATTCACCGTTCATGGAGATGGTAAGTCGTACGTACGCATGAACGCTACTTTCATTTCTATTTCGTATTTAATGGAATGAAATCATAATTATATAAAGGTATAATATAGTTCCAGTATAATATCATATATAATATCATTTACTCCATCCTTTATACATCCCACATATGGCATTAACGATTCACATCACTTTGAGGGGGCGGTAGTCCGCACTTCATAAAATGAAATTATCGCGTTTACCCATAATGGAAATCATAAGGTATGCCATAAATGAGAAATACAGAAGCATAAGTAAAACATAAACATATTATATATCCTATATAAATATAGTGACATCTTAATTTCCACCTTTTAAGGTGTTATATGAGTGTTGAACAATCATCATTTCGTGAGGCAGAAATTCACCATCCACAGAAACTGTATGTTCTTTAACCATTAGATGTAGGTGTGTGTAAGTGTAGCTCTAATAATTCTTAGAACAAAATCCTAGTATATTGAGGATACTGGTTTTGTTACAAAAGAAATGAATAAAAAGAGTTTAGGGGTTTGGAGAAGAAAAATAAAACAAAACAACATTAGAGAAGACATTACCTCACAATCGGGTAACTCTTTTTGATTTGAGCCAAAGGCTTCCTTGGGAAGAGTTCTGCCCAAAGTGAGGCTTCTAGAAGTAAGGGATGGAAGTTGGGAGAGTATTTGGGAAGATTTTGTCCGAGCCATATGGCTTGAAAGTGTGAATGAGGTGGTAGAGGTGGGGGCCTTTTATAAGTGGAGAGGAGGGGCACTCTTGGAAAGTAAGGAAATTTTACATTATTATACAATGCTTTTCGGATTCTAAAGGTCCCACACTTATATAATTCGTGGATAAGGTGATAAGGGTTCTAAATCTACCCATCCAATAGTCTTTGGAAAAGTCTAAGCCTTGTATTGTACATTATCTTTTCATTTTATTAAAATTGTTAAATAATGAGGTCATCGTTACATCATAATGATGTCAAAAATAATTTAATTTATTTAATGTCTAAAAATTATAATAAAAAAACTATGATATATGAAATCTTTTTAACTTTACAATTACTATTTATAGTCAAAAATATGACTTGTATAACCCCATCTAAAAATTTTCTTAGTAAAACATTTCATGTTTGTGTCGTTTTTTACTTTAACATTAAATAAAAGGTGTTTATGTCATTTTCTAACTAAAGTGGCTCCATGGGGTCCCCAAGTTGACCCATGGATTTTCTTGGTCTTCCATGGCACATCCAATGAGGGTAGGACATGTGTAAAGCTCATCTCATATTATTAAAACATTATTTTTACATTAAACTACACTAATTACCTCTAATCGCGATTAAGAACTTAAAAGTTACTATTCACCAAAAATTATTTTAATCTCATTGAACAACATTTTACTTCTTAATGACAATAATGTATGTCGGATTTTTGAAAATAAAAACACAAAAGTGGTAATATTTCATTTAAACGAAAAATCAGTTATCTAACTACCACTTAGTGGTTTCACTATTCATCAAAAATTTAAGTTTTTCAGAACAATGCCAAAATTTCACCCTAAGCTATAATTTATATTCTGAATTCAAAAATGATGTCTATTTTACAAAATTCCAAACATATAAGTTGCATTAATTAATTTTATAATTAATTCCCGTCGTCACAACAAATAGCGTGTTTTTAAGAAACAATTTATATCAAAAGATTGGCAATTGTTTATGTCCAATTTCGATGTTAAATTAATTCTAATGACCACCATTGGATAAAATGGTAAAAAAATATTCTAATTATACTTTAAAACCACTAAATAGTATAATTTATCACTATAAATTATTTTGATTAAAAAAGTTGTTTTTAAGTATTTTTCACTATTCATAAAAAATTAGAAGTTCTCAGAAAAATACCAAAAATTCAACATAGGCTAATTTCGATATTCCGAATCCAAAAATGAAGTCCATTTTGAAATATAAAATTTCTATAATTTTAAAAAGTGTTTATTACTATTCATAACGGCTACTTTGATTAGTCGCGGTGTTTTAGAACTTGAAGTTGCGTACAATGAAAGTTATTGCATTACTGAATGAGAAGCGTATCATGGAAGCTCAGGGTGTTACAATATCTTAGACTCCCTACAAGATAAACACTATATAATTAGTGGAATTGAAGAAACAATTGTAAGAGTTACATGATAAGTTATTTATATTCCCTGGTATTTCACCATGGGAATACCATGTTTTTATTGTCAAAAAATGATGGTTCTATGAGGTTGTGTGCCCATTATAAGGAAATAAAGTAAATTACAATAAATAATAAGTATCTTATACCCCCATATTGATTAATTTTTTTATAAACTTAAAGGAGATCAATATTTTTCAAATATTGATCTTGATTTTGGGTATCTTCAACTACAAATAAAGAAATATGATATTCCAAAGACAACATTCTATAGCAGTTATATACATTTCAAATTTCCAATAATGCTAATTAACCCTCTATTTTTATGGATATGATTAATAGATTATTCAAGTATCATCTTGATAATTGAATTTCTGTATTTATTATTAATATCGTGATATACTCTAAATTCTATGATGAGCATAAGATTCATTTTTTGAATCATTCTTAAGACTCTTACAGAAAATGATCTATATATAAAAATTAGAAAATGTGATTTATTAATTCATGAATTTTCTTTTCTTGGTTATATTTTCTTTAAGTATTAAAGATCAATTGATACTCTAAATACATAGGTTGTGATGGATAGCCAACAATAATTAATGTAATCAAGGAATGTATCTTCCTTGGATTATCAGGTTACAATCAATGATTTATTCAAAAATTTCAAAAATTAACTAACCTATTAACCAAGTTGAAACATAGGGGGGTTAAGTTCATATTGTAAGAATAATGTAAGGAATGTTTTAAATAATTAAAGAGGATATTTTTTAATGAACTGATATTGAATTTACCATTGAGAAGGGATGGATTTTTTATATATAGTGATGAATCAGATAAAGAATTTGGATTTTTCCTTATCCTGAACGATAGAGTCGTTGACTATTCATCATGGAATTTAAGGATCCATGAATAGAATTATCCAACCCATGATCTTGAGTTAGTGGCTATAATATTTTCATTTAATATAAGGATACAATACCTTTATAATTAATTATTACAAAATTTAAGTATCACAAAATTTTGAAATACATATTTTCAGGGAAAATGCTCAATATGAGGAAAAGGTAATGGTTATAAGTACTCAAGGATTATGATTTCTCAATACACTACCACCCTGTGAAGGAAAATAATGTGGATAAGGCATTGAGTATGAAATAGTATATATTTTTTTACTAAAATTAGAATTTAAAAAGATCATATATTCTTGTATTTACTAAAGTTCTATATGGGAATCATTAAGGAAAAGGAAACATCACATATATTACAAATGATTTCCAAACCATCATTTTTAGTGAAAATAAAAAGTTCTAACTTGATGATGAGAATACTCAAAGGAAAATTAATTTCATCAATGATAGGAATTAAGAATAATTCATCTATGAAGATAATATTTTAAAAATTTTAACAGGTTATGCATTCCATTTATGGAAGAGCTAAAGAGATAATTTTTATATGAATCTTACAGTTTAAATTTCTCTAGACACCTTGAAAGTACCAAAATGTATTGGTATTTGAAGGAACATTTTTTATGGTATAATAAAAAAAGGGAAATTGTATAAAATATATTAAGATTATTTTTTTCAAAAGGTAAAGTCTTAGAGACAATATCCTAAAGGATTCATGCAACCTCTACCTATTCCTATGTAGATTTGGGATGGTATTACTATGGGCATTGTCACTGGATTTCCAAAGGCTCCTTGAAATAATGATCTAATATAGGTTATTTTTTATCGAATTACCAAGTCAAAAAATTTCCTTATGATAGTGGTAGATCTACCTCTTGAGTTCCTTTTTCAACTATATATTAATGATGTTGTTAGAATTTTTGGGGAATCCTTTTTATTATACATGATCATGATCTGTAGTTTAAATCAAAACTATTGAAGAGTATTCATAAGGATATTGGCACCGATCTATGTTTGAGATACTCTTATCACATTCAAACTCATGGGTAGTTTAAAAGGACTATTCAAACATTTTATGATATGTTGAATTCATACTCTATTTACTTTAAAGGTATGTGGGATCAGTATTTACCTTTGGTGTAATTTTCATTTAATAATAACTTCCATTCAAGAATTAAAATAGAATAATATGAAACATTTCATAGAATAAGGTGTTTTACGACAACATATTGGGATTAAGTTGGTGCAAGTAATATTTTATTACTAGATTTTGTTGAGTAGATAGCGGAGAAAGTGAAGACTATTCAGAATCATATTAAGTAATTCCAAAGAACACAGAAATTTATGCCAATAACAGAATGAAGGATTTAGAATTATAAGTGGTATATCATGTTTTCCTAAATAATATCCAAGTAAATTTTTTATAAGGGTCATAAAGAAAGTGAAAATAAATCCTAGGTACATCATTCCATTTTAAATTATGAAAAGAACGGGATTTGTGGCTTACCGTTAGGAAATGTTTCCTATCCTCTCTAAAGTTATTGATGTGTTTTATATCCATTTATTAAGGAAATATATACTAGACCCAATGGATGTGCTTTAATATGAGGAAATTATAGTCATATTTATATTACTGTAAAAATACTATCCAGGTTATTAGGACTAGAGAACAAGTGTTGCGGAATCGAATGACTCAGTTGGTAAAGGTACATTGGGAAAATCATAAAATAGTATATGAAACATGGAAAATTGAAGAAATGATGATGAATAGATATCCATATCTAGTAATTATGTGGAATTGTATAAATTTATAGGATTAAATTTTTTTATTGAGGGAAGAATATAACACTAAATATTCAATTATAGTAAGTATGATTTTCTTCCTACATAAAGAGTAGTATAATGCACTTAGTTTTATTAAAGAATGTGATTATAACCTAAATTATAAAATTTTATAAATTGAATTTGAATAAATTAATTTTATTTTTTAATTAATCATGTCTAAATTATATTAGGATGAATTTTTGAAATTTTTTAGTAACAGTTGATTTATAGGTGAATAGTGAAAATACAGATTTTACAAAACTCTCATTGAAATAATAATAAATTTAAGGTTTATAAAACCATTTTTATATTATAAATAAATATTTAATAATTAATATAATTTAGATAAAAAATATAATGTTGAACTTATAAATATATTCTTAACATTTTGTAAATCTATGTAATGTTTTTGTTTAAATAAAAACTTCTTTTGGTTCTTCTCTTTTAAAAAGTATTTTTAAGGTTTCTATTGGTATTGGTTTTACATTAAAGAAAAATAAGTATAATTTTATTTAACATAATCCAATTAATTCCATTGTAATTAAGATTATACATTATTTTACTCAAAAATCATTTTTATACTTAAATAGGCATTTTTCTAGACAATAATTTCTCATCACATTTTACAGGTTTGTTTTTAAATTAACTTTTATAACATATAAGAATTAAATTTGATAATATTTAATATATATTAGTAATAATTTTGTTTAAATTTTTTAATTATTACACTTTTATTTTTTATCATTATGAATATTAACTTTGGTAAAAAGTCAGTTACCACAAAAAGAGCTACAACATGTTGAAAGGGTTAAAACTAAAATGATTAGGGATATAATAACTTAAAAAAAAATATACATACTATTTTATAGTAATATTTAGAACCTATTTCATATAATATTCAAATATGATTCATTTTTGAGCTACTTATATTATGTAAGACATTAATATATTTTAATTTTTGAAAAATTTCAAATGTATCATCTCCCTGACTTATAAAAGGACACCACTTCTCATATCTTATCCACACTTCAAGACCCTATTAACTCATAAAATATCCACTAAAATACTTTCCTAAAATCCCTAACCATTTCCTTGAGGTCCTTTTTTTATCATAATACCATCCTAGGAAGTATTTAGGTAGAACTTATGGTTGTTGTCTGAAGAAGAGGTATAGTTCTTAACCGAGTGTTTTCTTTTTATTTATTCTTTTAACTCATTAAAACCTATCCTAAACATTGTGATATAATAAAATAAAAATCTAATATATACTTAAATTTTATCATGTTTATGGTATAACCCTTTTTCATATACTTATTCATCTAATGTAAATTGAAAACATCTTTTGTACGTACGTGCGGACGACCACCTTATAAATACAATATATTTCATTTTTCATCACTATATATTATGGTTGGTAATAATGATGGATAAAATGAAATAATATTATATATATGATATTTAATACATAATTATGATTTTTTAAATATAATATATCATTTACCTTCTTAACATTCCTCCCATAAAAAAAGATATTATCTCTTATGCATATGTATGGACATCCACCTCCACGAAGCGATGTGATTCATTTTTCATGTATGCATTTCAAGAATTATTATAAATATGAATATAATGAATATATATGATCTTTATATAACTATTAAAATGCTTTACATTATGTAACTAGGATCAATAATTAAGGAATGAAACTACTAAATAAAAACTTACATGAAAATCTAGTAATTTACACTTAAAAACGATGATTTTAATAAATAATTATTAATAAATGGGTGTTGAAATGTTTTAAGTGGGTCATATATGATATTATAATTATTTATATGGTTTTAATATATAATTATAATAAATTTTAATTTGTTAAACAGGATTATAAAATCCCTTACAAAGTAAGTCGTACCTGAGGAGAGGGTTTATTTCACAATCTCATCCCTATTTGGGACTGTTTATGTTTATATTTACACTAAAGGAATTATATGATATTTATATATTAACCTCGATATATTTTCCTATAATATAGTTATTTATTTTATTTTCAAGTATTAATTCAACTTTTACCTTAAATAGATCTCAAAAGTACCAAAATAATGTTCTAAAGGAAAACAAACTTTACTTTTCAATTTGGTTAGGAATTTTTTACTCCATGTCCATATTTTATTTAAAAAATCAAGAATTTTTTAATATTATAAAATTATAGATAAAATTAATTTTAAATATTATTTAACTTTCTATGAAAAGGTTTAAAATTAATCTCCGTTTCTTTGTTCTAACAAGGTACTTTTTACCAAAGGTGTGAATGAAATATTTGTTTTAACATTTACCGCACAAATGAATTTTTCCACCATTATGATTATTATTTTCTTTTAAGAATCATTTAAAATAATATAGGTTTATTTTAAAATAAATTTTTTCCTTGATATTCTATAAATTTTTATATTTTAATATAATTTATTTCCAAATGAAAATAGTTTTCATCAAGAAATCTTCTAATTATTTTTTTAAATTATTTTCATCTATATCAAAATAACTTGAAGAATATTATGATTTACTAGGGATATAATCTATTCATATCATCCTCCATATTAATTTTAATTTATTATGATATTATTTTTATAATTAATTACTCTATAAAATTTTAAAATTTCATATTCTATTTTTTCAATAAAAATGTTTATATTTATTACATATTGAATTTTTATTCATTGATTTCATATGATTAATGAATTATACTTAGTAAGTGAATTGTGAGACCCATTAAAGACCCATTATTCATTTGTAGGTCTCAAGAGACAAACTAGTTTGGTTATTTATCTTACGGCATACCTATTTATGTAAGATGTCTTGGGAAAAAGCCTTGACTATAAGATTATAATGTTCAAAATTATGTATTCTATCATTAGAAAACTAGTTATTGTCACCAATTTGATTATTTATGTTTTTATGCCATCCATGGATATATTTAATTTTTATGATATTATTTTTATGGCATATTTTATTATTGTTTATCTATGACATATTACACATGATTTATTTATCCCATGATATATTCTATTGTACGCTTTCCCTTATCGAGCATCTGATCTCACCATTGATTATGTTTTCCTTTCCCATGGATTCTAAGAAAGGATTTATGATTTATTTCATAGATTTACTGAAATAAATAATAATTTTTTTAAAATAATTTTTATATTATATAATATGTTTTCAGATGTAGCGTGAGGATCATATATTTATCTAGTCTCACAAAACTACTAAACTATTGAATAATTTATGATATTATACCTTGTATTTTGTTCTAATGTTTTAATATAACCACAAAGTATAGGCTTCTAGAGTCGGAGTGTTACAGGATTGAGGTGTAAGTTAAAGGAGGTCTCTTAAAGAAGAGGTAATCGTCTTACCTGACTCTTTAAAAGTTTATTAATTTTTCAAATTCATAAAAATATATTATATCTATCTTAAAATAATTGATAAAATATCACAAATATACTTATATGTTATTACTATTATGGTAAATCCATTTTTCACATCATTTCCATCCAATTTAAAATTAAAACACTTTTCGTGTGTATGTATGGTCTACCCTCTCCACATAGTGTTGTAATTTTTTTTCATCATTATTTTACTTAGATTATTATAAAGGTGAAATTAATGAAATATATATTCCATTTATAAAATAATTATTATTCTATAAATATAATATATCATTTTCCTTTTTACCATTCCAACCATTGGAAAATGATAACATTGTATGTGCGTACGTGTGGACTACCACCTTGACAAAGTAATGTGATTAATTTTTCAATCCCCACTATTCATGGGTGATTCTAAAACTATATATAATGAATAAAAATTATATATATTATATTTTTAAAATTTTATATATAATAGAACCATTTCATAACTCCTTTAACCATGGAAAATATAACGAAGTAATTTTAGAGGAATTGACTAAAAAACAATAAAGTAATCAATGTAAGAAAGAACTATTTAATGAATGTATTTTAAATGATTATAAAAGGACATTATTAAGTGTAATATTAATGAAAAAGGATATTAATATAGTATTTAATAAATTTAAATTCGTTACATAGGATGTAAAAACATGAATGTATAAGTAGAGAACCAAGGTAATGGATTTTTATTACAATATACTTTTATTTTTTGATTGTTTATATTCATATTTATTTTTGGAAAATTATATGATTCAAATATTTTAAACCCCATATATTTTCTATTACTATGTTTATTTTGGTATTTAAATTTTATACACCATTTTTTTCTTGTTGGATCAATAATCAAAAGTTAACTTACATGTAAGGGGATTTCTTTTAAAATCCAATTTTGAAGTTTTCCTTCCAACTATTTTCTATTCCATGTCAATATTTTCTTTAAAATGTTTTCAATAATGTTTTTACTATAATAAAAATATCTATTAAAGTCAATTTTACAAAAAATTTAATTTTGATAAAAAAAATTAAAAAGGAATATTCTTATCCTTTTCCGAACGAGGTACATTTTACCAAAAGTGTGAATGAAATATTTGTTTTAACATACATCACACTAATGGATTTTCCTATCATCACAAAAAATAATTCCTTTGAAGGTTCATTTAAAATTTTCCATTGTTATTTTAAAAGGAAATATTTTTCCCAATATTTTTGGGAATTTTTATTTAAAATTATATTAGATTAAATGAATTAAAAAAATTAAGAGTGACTTATAACCCCATTTTTACATGAATTTACAAGGAAGTTATTTTTAATGTATTACTTATATTTTATTATCTAAAGAATTGGTATTGCTACAAAACCTTAATTTTTATGAATGGATGGTCTTTTATTATCGTTTTTTGATAATGGATTATGCCTTATTTTGAGATCATTCACTTTCTTGTGATCATGTACTCTATTTATCTCTATTATTCATTGGATATTATTTTTATACTTTATTTCCATATTTTTAATACCATGTATGAATTCAAAATAATTTATATTAATTTAATTATTTTTTAAACATATACAATTTCTGTATATGGTATGATTTGAATAAAAATATTTAAGTAAGTTATTTTATTTTCTGGGGAAATTTTGATATTTTGTATTCTCGATTCAAAAACAGATAATTTTTTATTTATAAGGCATTTTGAGAATTAATTGTATTGAGAGTTTAATACAGGAGGAATGAATAGCACCTGAAAGTGATGGATGACACCCAATTATTGATATCCCCTTGTTTCATTGATAGGTATCATGAGAAACAATAGTAGGCATTCCATATTATATAGGTATTTAGTTTACACCTAACCATTTATTAAAAATGATGTCTTGGATTAGAGGCCTTGTCGGTGATATTCATGATCTTTTGATTGAGATTCCTTGATCATGAATGTCTAGAATCCTACATTTCCTTTATTAAGAATTTGGTTTCCATTTGAAATTTTATTTCTATGATTATATAATTCATAGATGTCCATTTAAATCGAGTTTTTTATTGAATGTAAAGTGTTTTGATTATCCACTCTTCCATATTGATTATGCCTTATTTACTAATGATAGATTTTGTTATATGTTACCCTTATTGAGAATTTTTGCTCACCGTTTATTTTTTTTCTTTCCCTGGGATATGAAGAAGTATATTATGAATGATTTCAAGGATGAAATAATGTTTATAATGAAATTTTTTAAATTTATAATATAATATGGGGATCATGTGTGTATTTAGTTTTCTAACACTGCTAAAATGATCAATTCTACATGCTGACATCTCATGTATCTGATACCAATGTGATAAATTAAACACTAAATCTTGTTTATTGGATTTTAGGTGTTAAAAAATATATTAAAATGAATGGTTGATGGATTATTGAAATTAAAACATCCCACACTCCATTATTTTCCTCTTTGTATCATCATGCCATGTGAAACATGTTCTCTCTTTATATTATGATGTTATATTTATAAAAATTACATTCCCTCCACCCTATGAAAGGAGATCACCTCTACCCTATTTATCCACTAATATTAAATACTTATCTAAAAAAATATAACCTATTATCTCCTCAAATATCTCTCCACATAATATAATCCTTGGTCTTTCCAAATGACCAAGCTAAGGAGACTTAAGGTGTTACCTAAGGGAGAGGTAATCTTCTCAATCGAGATCTATTAATTATTTTGTTCTTATACCCCTAAAACATATTATATCCATGAAATTATGATAACATAGATACTAATAATATGATTAAATTTTATTATAACAATTAAATATCAATTTTCTACCTTCCTCTAAAACCATTCAAAAAATGAAGTCAACATAATGTGTACATGCAGACTACCATCTCTATGAAAGGCTTGCTTGATTTTTCATCACCCCATTAAAAGGATGGTTCTAAAGTATATTTAAATAAATAATATTATATTTATAAAATTATTAAGATTTATTAATTTTAAATCATTCCATATATTCCTCTTGATCTAGGGAAAATGAACATGTCACCCAGGGGTATGTGCAGACTACCGCCTCCACGAAAGTGACATATCTCATTTTTTACTACATTATTTTCTTATTTATAAAACACACTTATAATCTAATTAAAAACATTAATAAAATCTAAATAATATCATTATTATTATATAATAATGATATTATACAAAAATATTCATTTTCTTAACCACACTCACCCATAGATTATAGTTTTTTTTTGGTTGGGTCAGTTTAACCACCAATATGGACAATAAAATAAATTTATATCAATTGTAACTATAGAAATATAATTATTAGTGATATGAGAAAATAATAATTAAATTTTAATCTTTTTGGTTTTGGAATGGGATGTCATGAACCATCCTAGTGGGGCCCATATTGTGACTACCCCAAGCCCGCCTCTGATAGCCCAGGGGTGGGAAACTAGAGCTGAGTAGGCATATCCCAAAAATGGGAGGTATTATACTAAGTACTTGTATGCACGCACACATCTACAAGCCCACAAATACTAAAATGTAAGAACTCTAAGTAAACCATGCATGTGAACCACAATGTATAAATCACAAACAGAGTGAAATAGGAAATTGAATTATAGGAAGTTAAACTGGGCCTGAATACAGGCCATTCAAAAGAAATACTAAACATAATAGAAAGAACAAGCTTCTGGGAACTCATCCACAAAAAACCCTACCTGAAGGGTATGTGAAGGGAGGTTGTCTGAAGCCATAGGAGTACGCTTCATCTGTATGATCTCACTGGGAACCACCTGGTCTTGGTCCACCCTAGTTTCTGTAAAAGTTTTGATCGTCTCCACATGAAATGACATGTGTGGGAAAAGCTCATACAGGGGTGAGTAAAACAATACTCAGTAGGACACCTCGAAACCACAAATGAGAAAACCAAAAGGGAATTCACGGTCTTATCTATATAGGTATATGCCTATAAAAAATATACCAATAATATCTAGATATACTCATTACCAGCCACAAGGTAAAGAAGGTAAGTCACAACCAATCTTCATCTGTAGATTCTGCTCAAGGCATGCTCGTTCTGGGAGAACTCACTCCTCAAGCCTTGATGTCATCGGAGACTATTATAAAGAGGTCCCGCTAATTTGGGTCCTGCCCAAAGAATATAAACTGGTCAAAGTTCAAGGTATACATAGAGGGTATCCTTCTTAGAGGATACTAACAACCCAAATCTTGATTATCCCGCAATGTAGGGGATCATTCTCAGAGGATAATGATAACCCTGCAGATGTGGCTCATAACATAGGGGATCCTTCTCAGAGGATACCGACAACCATACTAATATGGCCCACTGGATGATGGATTAATTCCTTGTGCTTGGAGGTCACATTAATTCCCATAAAACTCTATTAGGAGTGATAGAGTATCACTCCAGTCCCAAGGATGGATTCTACAACTCTATCTGGACTCTGCCTCTAGACGGGATTACAATCCAGTGATGTGGATGTAATGTTGTACTGAACCCCTGAAGGAAGAACCAAGGGAGACTCTCCACATATATTTTTCCATAGTAAAAACCCACCAGTCCATCTAAAAAGGGTTGTTTTATCTCAATTTTACCAATTCCATAGACTTCTCATCAAACGGACCTTCCATTTGAACGTTACGGCCATTTAGGGAAAAATGATCTGGCTCAGTCTGAGTCCAACCCGACCCGGTCCAGCTGACCCGACCCGACCCGACCCTGTCGGTCTGGGCTAGCCCAAACTGGAATGGTTTATTGGGCTACTATGCCATGTGGTCTAGCCTGATGGGCCATCAGAGTGTCATGGTTGTTCCAGCCCGGCCCGCATCACGTGGTCTAGCCCAACACCACCAGACACGGCCTGCCTGGCCGTACCCACCCTTGGCTCATGCAGTCTACCAAGTGCATTCCAGATAGCTCCTCGGCCAATGTGGCTGGTCCATGTTACCATTTCACACCCACGGTAGAGCTGTGGGTTCTCCCTCTAACGTGGTCTCACTGAACCGCGTCCACCACAACCCGTCGTCTGCTACCCTTCTGATAGCCTTATTTGATTAATTCCTACAGCCTACACATCATATCACATCCCACTGTTGTGGTCCCACCTGGAATGTGGGATACCACCACCACTGACCACCCTATTGGAATCCTTCCTATCAAATCCATCGGGCCCAACCATACTTCCGGGTTGATGTTGCCTCCTCTATCGGTTGCCCTACCAGCAGCATCGCTCTATCATGCCCCACTTGGAATATCCAAAGCTGCCGCCTTTAGCCTCTGCCTCATGATACCACCACCATGTTCCTTTGCGGGGTCAGATCGCCATCACAGATTGCAAAAAATGAAGATAGAAGAACTAGGGGAGGTATAAATATAGTAAACTCCCAAATTAATGGATCTTGGCCTTGTTCGGGTCAACCTTGATCTGTTTATGTTAGAGTTGAAGGATAGAGGGAAACAAAAAAACAATTTATAACATGAATTAGCCTGAATCAATCCCCGCAATGGAATAAACCCAACCCATAGGATTATCTTGTTCACTGACTAATCCACTTTCATCATGGGGATAATGAATGGGGAAGGATAATCAAACAAAACTCACACACTACCTAGGATTTGGAATGATTGCTGATGGAGAAGGAATTCGCGTTGTCGTTTTTCAATTCATTGATGCCTAATATAAACTCCAATCGTCGATTCATCATTGCTGGTAAGAGATTCTCCTCTTCCTTGCCTTATAAAAACTCTAGGGTTATGACAATAACCTTGTGTTTTCTGAAAAGGCTCATTTATAAAAGAAAATTTCCATTGTGTAACTACGAAATGTTAATTGAAATATTTTTATTTAATATTTTAATGATTTTCACGTACAAAAATTAAATTTCGCCCTTGAACTAAATTGTTTGAGGTTAGACCCTCCCTAAGGTAAAGTCGTTGTTCTAAATGCAATGGTTCCCTCATATTTCTGATCCAAGCACTGTTTTATAAGTCATTAAAGTTCAAATTTTATCTGCTCAAGAATTTTTAATTAATTACTGAACTTTATTCAAATATTTTTTCCAGGAACACCGGACCTTGAAATATCCTACCATATCAAAGCCTAATCTCAAAATTTTCTTCATTAATTTATTAAAATAAACCAGATAAAAATCCAAGTCATGAAATTCTCCCCGCCATAGGGATTTATGTCCCTGAAATCCAAACCATGGGATAATCAACAAAAAGATGAGGGTACTAAGCATGAATCTATGCCTCCCACTCCTAAGTTCTCTCCTGGAGATTCACATGCCTCCACTGAACACATAATAGAAGAATCGACCACCCATGAAGGATCTCCTCCTATTGATCCTCGATCTCCGTCGGGTACTCCACAAAAGTCGCCCCCTCATCTACTTCCAGCTCACCCCAGTAGATGACATGCGAGGGATCACGTGCATACCTCCTCAGATATGACACATGAAATACATCATGCACCTGATGAATTTGAGGGGGTAGATCTAGGTGGTACGCCACCTCTCCAACTCTCCTCATAATCTGAAAAGGGATGATGTATCTCGGAGATAACCTTCCACCCCATCCAAAACTCCAAAATCCTCATTGAGGAGAGATCTGAAGGAAAACATGGTATCCCTCCTCAAACTCCAAGGGACTTTGTCTGTTATTTTCATATGATTTCTATCGGCTTTGTGCAGTCCCCATAAGCTCTTGGATGATCTGCACCTTCTCATTGGTAGCATGTACCAACTCTGGGCCCATTAGTGTTGACTTCCCTAGGTCTATCCAGCATAGTGATGACCTGCATGGTCGCCCGTATATGGCCTCAAATGGTGTCATACAAATGGTGGAGTGGTATCTATTATTGTACACAAACTCCACCAGAGGTAGTTGATCCTCCCAACTATGGCCAAAGTCCAGGATGAAAGCACGTATCATGTCCTCTAGAACCTGGATGGTCCTCTCCATCTATCCATCCATTTGGGGATGAAATGTTGTGCTCAAATGAAATTGAGTCCTAAACACCTCATGTCGTCCCTTCCATATTCAGGATGTGATGTGACCATCATGGTATGAAACGATCATTGAGGGAACCCCATGAAGTAGAACTATCTCTTGAATGTAGAGGTGTCCCAATCTCTTTACTTAACTCTACTCCAAGATGGGTAGGAATTGGTCCGACATGTTGAGTCGTTCAACAATCACCCAGATGGTATCATTACCCCTAGACGTGAATGGTAAACCCATAAAAAAGTCCATCGATAACTCATCCCACTTCCACTCTGGCACCTCAAGTGACTAGGTCAAGCCTGCTGGAACCTGGTGCTCTGCCTTTACTTGCTGATAAGTGAGTCATCGAGAAATGAACTCTTCCACTTCCTTCTTTATCCCTGGACACTAAAACTAATGTTGGAGATCCCAGTGCATCTTCGCCACACCTGGATGTACCGCCACAGGGGATGTGTGGAAGTCCATCAGAACCTCCTCCCACATCACCACTACTACAACCATGAACCCTCTGAAGAGAAAGACGTGATCCCCACCTATCAAATATTTATCAAGAGCCTAACCTATGAAAAAATGTTCATGTTAAGACTCACAGTCGATATCCCCAATTTGTGTATCCCTGACTCGATACAAGAGTGGAGGGGTGAAAACCATCGAATGTAGGTAAGCTACTCCATCACCATCCACAAAGGATACATACAGTGCAGACAACTACTCTAATTCCTTACTCAGAAACTACAAGATGGATCTCCTACTTAATGCATCTTTCACCACATTCACCTTCCCAAGAGTATATACAATCTCAAAGTCATAATCCTGAAGAAACTCTATCCACCGCCTTTGTCTCAACTGACGTGAACCATAGGCAATCACCGCTTGCCCCTAAATTATAATATAATCGGGCCTGGTTCCTGATGCATCATTAAACACTACATAAATGACACCCTCATCTGATAGTCTCAAGATGGAAGCACTATTCAACCTCTGTCTCAATTCCTAAAAACACTGCTATCACTTCTCTATCCACACGAAGGGTTATCCCTTTCATGTCAAAGTTATCAAGGGTGTTTCTACCCTAGAGAACTCGGGCACAAACCTTCGATAGTACCCATACATCCACAGGAAACTCCTCACCTTGATCACACTCTTGGGTAGCTCCCAACCAAGCAACACCTCAATCTTCACCAGATCCACTGAAAATCTAGCCTTTAAAATGACATGTCCCATAAAGTGGACCTCCTGAATCCAAAACTGAAAATTAGAGAGCTTCGCATAAATCTAGTGCTCACAGAGTGTGTCTAGTACCATCCTCAATTGTATCATGTGTTCTTTCATGGATGCTGAGTACACCAGAATGTCACTAATAAATACCATGACAAACCAGTCTCAATTGGGTTGGAAGATCCAGTTCCTGAGTCCCATGAACACTATAGGGGAATTGGTCACACCAAACGTCATCACCAAATACTCATAGTTTCCATACCAGCATCTGAAGGATATTTTCAGTACATCATCATCCTGTACACAAAGCTGGTGATAGATATACCTGAGGTTTATCTTTGAGAACCACCTTTCTCCCTTTAGCCGATCAAAGAGGTCATTAATTATTGAAAGTGGATATTTTTTCTTTACGGTCACCTAATTCAAGCATCGAAAGTCCACACATAGCCTCAAGATTTTTTCTTCCTTCTTGGAAAACAAAACTGAGTCTTCCCAAGGTGAAACACTGGGCCTCATGAAGCCCTTCCTTTAAAAATCCTCTAGTTGTAACCTCAACACGCTATGATCTGTGGGATCCATCCGATATGTAGGTGTAGATATCGATGTCATCCTGAGGTACAAATCAATGAAGAATTTAACCTATTTTTAGGAAGGAAATATTGGGACATTGTCAGGAAAGACAACATCATACTCCTCCACCACTACAGGAAACTGAAGAATCTCATTATCTGCAGAACCGAGGGTGAGGCTTTCTAACTAGTGAGTAATCAACTACACCCTCCTCTGAGAAAGTTCATCATGTGCTGAGTGCATTTCCTTTTTTCCAGTAAAGGAAAACCTAGTCTCATCTCTACGGACACACATCACTCTATGCCTAAAACAGTCAATCTGAGCATAGAATGTGGATAACCATTTCGCACCCAGAATGATGTCATAAGGCCTCAACACCACTACTAATAGATCTCATCCAAATCTCTCACCTCCAAGAGTAAGATCACACTGCTGGTATCATTATTTGATCATAGAATCCCCTCATGTAGGGGTCTTTAAATGTAAGTATCAATCCAATAGATCCACTGGAATCTCTGAGCTCTGAACAAGGTTCATGGAAAGGAAGGAGTAACTGGAACTTGTGTCTATCATAATTTCAACTAGGGTAGAAAAGACAGAGATTGTACCACTAATCATCTCTAGAGAACCGGGGTCGTAAGCCTCCATCACCCAAAGTTGTACTCACCCCTACCACCAGCTCCTGAAGCCCGTGGTGGACCACCTAGGGGTGGTGGTGGTGGTACCTCAAACCTCTACCCACTGCCTGCTGCTCTACCTGCTCCCCTACCATTCCCTCTACCCTACGGACCAACCTACTCAAACATCTTCCTTTGTCTCGGAGGTCCCTCGACCATACCCTGATTAGCCATATGTCGTGTCGGGAAATCCCACAATAGATGGCATTGTCTGTCACATACATAACAGAGTTTGTCTCTATGATGACTTGATCCACCCTGGGATCCCAGAACCACTAACTCGATATCCTAGGGTCACCTCCTAAAGCATCTAGCCCATTGGGGGCCCTAAAACTGTCACAATCTACCTATTGTCGAAGACTCAGCTACCTAATGCCTTCTAGTAGCTCCCACAGCTAGTGTCTTCTTAGCTATAAATCTCTCCACTATTAGAGCTCTATCCAGTACCCCATCATAATTTGGAATTATAAGGGATATCATTGACACCCTGATCTTCTGATGTATCCCCTGATTTAAGGTCTGATCCCTAAAGAACGGGTCTCACACCATATATATAGAGTAACAAGACAGGTCAGTGAACCTCGCCAAGTACTCTTCTACCATCTAACTACCCTACTGTAGATGCAGGAGATATTGGATGCACACTAACCGCAACAAAGATAGAAAGTAATACTCCTTGAATAGATACTCAAAGTCCGCCTAAGATAGGGTCACCTCATCATGTGTCTAGGTCACTAAGCTCCACCACCGTCCCATTGATCATTAAAAAAGACACATGTCTAGGACTTACATATGGTTGGGAGGCATACTCACAATGCGGAAGATGTGAGTGACTACCTTCAGCCAATCATCAACTACCCGGGGGTTTGTCTCACCCCTGAACCTAGGAGGTCGCTGCCTCTAGAACTCATTAAATGCACTCATCCTGCGTACATCCTCTACCACTAGTGCTAGTAGTAACTGATGCTCGATGGGTGTTGGTATCATTAGTGCACCACCTGGAGGTGCTATCTCCAGTACTGGTCTATGTACCGACACCTCATTACTCGGAGGATCATCCTCATGATCATGGAATGGAATCCTAGATGGTTTTATACATGGAGGAATCCTAAAATAGATCAAGATGAACCAAGGTCAACATAGTATATCTGGAGATCTCACTCAAGAAGTACATGGAAAACACAACCCATTCTTATATGATGCATGTACCATTCATTTCCTTGAAACTATTTTTATCAAGTCTTGAGTTGAAAAGTAGGGGTCTAAAGTCCTAGTGTATGGATATGTCAGTCATTGCACCAACACTGGAGTCCCTAGCCTAAAATACAAATTTGAAACACTTAACACTGTTACCCCAAACCAATCTCATATACTCCCAGTTCCATTATAGAACTCACCCCCTCTAATAACACTCTGTCATGACCTATCCCAGTGGGGTCCATGCCATGACTACCCCAATACCACATTTGATAGGACAAGGGTTTGAGACTAGCACCAAGTCAACATATCCCATAAATGGGAGTCATTTTCCTAAGTAAATGTACACACACACATCTTCGAGCCCACAAATGCTGAAATGTAAAAATGCTAAGTAAACCATGCATGTGAACCACTAAGTATAAATCACAACCAGATTGCAATAGGATAGTGAAGTATAGAAAGGAAAAATAGTCCAGAATACAATCCCATCAAAAGAAATACTAAACACAATAGAAATCACAAGCTCCTAGAACTTATCTGCAAAAAAAACCCTACCTGAAGGGTAGGTGAAGGGAAGATGCCTGAAGCCATAGTAGTATGTCTCTTCTGTTTGATCTCACTAGGAACCACCTAGTCCTGGTCTACCCTGGACTTCTTCAAGGCAAGAATCACCTTCACAATACACAATAAAATCATCAAAATCCCATGTAGGGGTGATTAAAACAATACTCAGTAGCACACCCTGAAACCAAAAAGGAAAAACCACAAAGGAATGCATGGTCATCTATACACAGGTATATTCCTATAACACATATACTAAGAATTTATAAATATACTCATTACTATCCACAAGGTAAAAAAGTTAAGTCACAACCAATCATAATCCATAGTTTCCTCTTGAGGCTTGCTCGTTTCAGGAGAACTCACTCTTTGAGCCTTCATGTCACGAACCAACTCGGGTCGACCCTGAATCGATAACTCGAGCCGGTCCGCGACATGACTCGAGAGGCGTTCCCAATCCCCCCGGGCTGGTAGCAAGCGCCAGGGCATCAATAGAGGATAACTGGGAACAATTTTTCCCAATATAAAAATATAGCAGTAGTAAAGTAGAACAATGAAAAGTAAATAAATGACCCTGAAAAGAAAGAACGACCAACAAAACACTCTAACCTGGTCTCAATGAGAACTCCTCATGACTTCGAGAGTCTCTCACCATTCCCCAACCAACTCTCGCCCACGGCGAGCAAGCTCGAGCCAAACCTGCAGCAAAACTAAAAAAATAGGAAAACACTATAAGCGTCAGTATTAAAACACAGTTGGCATACCCAAAAACTATTCACAATGCACTACCATTAAATAAAGAATTTATCAATTCCATGTTTGAACTAAAGTATATAAAATATTAGTTTCCACACATAATTTCATTTCTAAAACAAGTAACAGTACATTTCCCATTTAATTTCAAAACTAGTTTAAAATTTGAAAGCAACAGGTGCATCGCTTTTAAAACATTTTTGTGAACAATTTAGAAATTCAAAGTTTTGTTTTTAGTAAAAAGTAAAACCACACACAACACTCAACACACACTAAGGGAATTGGAAAAAGTGGCACACGAGGCTAGCAACCGAACTAGACCTCTCAATCATCTGCCACTTACAAATAAACACTAAAGGAAACATGGGTTGAACCTAAGAGCTCATGAATAATCCAGAATGTACTATAATTATGACTCATCCTGAGGAAATCCCTAACTCGATGACATCATAATTCCCTAACGGTCGGTATACACTACTGGAAATCCAGCATTTCCCAACGGTTTAGAACCGTTGGGAAAGGCTTTTCCCAACGGTTTACACAGAACCATTGGGATAGGTCAGAAAAAATCAACCTATCCCAACGGTTCTGCCAAACCGTTGGGAAATCAACAGACAATTTTCTTTCCCAACGGTTTACAAACCGTTGGTAAAAACAACCCTGCAACAGGGTATCCCAACGGTTTCAAACCGTTGGGATAGGTTGTTTTTACCAATGGTTCCTTGAACCATTGGTAAAACAACTCCATAGAGCCTATGCCAACGGTTTTCAAACCGTTGGCATAGGCTTTGCTGTGCAAATTGCACAGCAGCCTGCAATTTGCGCAGCAGGTCTAGTTTTTGGGCATTTTCATTTAAATTTTCAATCCAATTATGCCCTCGTTTTCAATTCATTTTTCAATCCAATTATTGTACCTGTAACACATATAATGCATACATATAGAGAACAAACCAACACATACAAATAATGAAAACCAACCAACCAACACATATAATGCATCCTGAAAATATACACATCCATAATTAAAGTAGAATTCATAACATAATTATAATCATACATAATTCATTTAGAATTCATTTTAAAATTTAGATGACAATTATATGTGGAATCCGAAATTCAATTCATAATTTGATCGGTTTTTTCTATACCATATATTTTTACCTCAAATGATGTCCATTTTAAACAAAATACATACACCTGAAGTGATACCGGCCACACCGCACCTCATATTGAGGCGGGGTTGACTCGTACACGTCACATTTGACCCATGGATCATTGTGCTAAAGTATCGACACAATCCGAATACGTTTGGTCGGTTTTCCGTATGGCAGTTGATGTTTTTCACATAAAATGACGTTCTTTTGAAACAAAAGACGGACACTATGAGTGGTGCCGACCACACCGCGTCTCCAATTGAGGCGGGGTTGATTCGTACACGTCACATATGACCCATGGATCGTTCTCCTAAAGTTTAAATGGAAACTGAATGCGTTTGGTCGGTTTTCCGTATGTACTTAAAATGTTGTCCATTTTAAACAAAAGAGTGACACTTAGACTAATCCTGACCACACCGCGACTCAGATTCATCCCGGGTTGGCTCGTACATGTCACATATGACCCATGGATCGTTGTGATAAATTATCAAAAGATTACGAATGCGTTTGGTCGGTTTTGCGTATGCCAGTTGATATTTTCATTTATAATCATGTCCATTTTAAACAAAAGAGACAGAGTTAGAGCGGTGTCGGCCACACCGCGTCTCAGATTAAGATGGGGTTGACTTGTACACGTCACATATGACTCATGGATCATTGTGCTAAAGTATCGATAGAATCCGAATGCATTTGGTCGTTCTTCCGTATGTCAGTTGATGCCTTTCACTTAGAATGACGTCCTTTTGAAACAAAAGATGGACACTTTGAGTGGTGTCAGCTGCACCGCATGTCGGATTGAAGCGGGGATGATTCGTACACGTCACATAAGACCCATGGATTGTTCTCCTAAAGTTTCAATGGAAACCGAATCCGTTTGGTCGTTTTTCCATATGTACTTAAAATGGTGTCCATTTTAAACAAAAGAGAGTCACTTAGACTTATCCTGGCCACACCGCGACTCAGATTCATCCCGGGTTGGATCTTACACGTCACATATGACCCATGGATTGTTGGGATAAATTATCAACAGATTCGGAATGCGTTTGGTCGGTTTTCCGTATGTCAGTTGATGTTTTTCACTGAAAATGACGTCCTTTTGAAACAAAATATGGACACTTTGAGTGGTACCGGCCACACCATGTCTCCGGATTGAGCTGAAACCGCCGTGCAACATTCTCATTATTATTCGTGACGTGTACGCGTAGACGGCACGTCAATCGGACGTGCGGTTTGCGCGGTACAACTCAATATTCGTGTTTTAAGTGATGCGCGCGCTTCGTAAACGCGCGTGAGGGGGGTCCAAATGGGCCGAACGAAGTCAGAATGGCCTGAAATCAGATGAAAAATACGGGAGAGTGATTTATGAAGTGGTCGAGCAGACCGCACGTCAATCGGACGTGCCGTGTGCCCGCGGTGACCGACAACGCAGTTCTGGTGTCATAAACGGCCAAAACGGGCGTCCAACGGTCAAATTCATAGCGGACGACCTCATATTGAGCTAAAACCACCGTTAAACATTTTAATTATTATTCGTGACGTGTACGCGTAGACGGCACGTCAATCGGACTTGCGGTTTGCACGGTACGGCTCAATATTCGTATTTTAAGTGATGCGCGCGCTTCGTAAACGCGCGTGAGGGGGGTCCAAATGGGCCAAACGAAGTCGGAATGGCCTGAAATCAGACGACAAATACGGGTGAGTGATTTCTGAAGTGGTCGAGTAGACGGCACGTCAATTGGACGTGCCATGTGCCCGCGGTGACCGACAACGCAGTTTTGGTGTCATAAACGGCCAAAACGGGCGTCAAACGGTCAAATTCATAGCGGACGACCTCGGATTGAGCTGAAAACACCTTGAAACATTCTCATTATTATTCGTGACATGTACGCGCAGACGGAACGTCAATCGGGCGTGCGGTTTGCGCAGTACGGCTAAATATTCGTGTTTTAAGTGATGTGCGCGCTTCGTAAACGCGCGTGAGGGTGGTCCAAACGGGCCGAACGATTTCGGAATGGCCTGAAATCATACGTAAAATACGGGTGAGTGATTTATGAAGTGGTCGAGCAGACGGCACGTCAATCGGACGTGCCGTGTGCCCGCGGTGACCGACAACGCAGTTCTGGTGTCATAAACGGCCAAAACGGGCATCAAACGGTCAAATTCATAGCGGACGACTTCGGATTGTCCTGAAAACACCGTGAAACATTATAATTATTATTCGTGACGTCTACGCGTAGACGGCACGCCAATCGGACGTGCGGTTTGCGCGGTACGGCTCAATATTCGTGTTTTAAGTGATGCGTGCGCTTCGTAAACGCGCGTGAGGGGGGTCCAAACGGGCCGAACGAAGTCGGAATGGCCTGAAATCAGACGAAAAATACGGGTGAGTGATTTTTGAAGTGGTCGAGCAGACGTCATGTCAATCGGACGTGTCGTGTGCCCGCGGTGACCGACAAAGCAGTTCTGGTGTCATAAACGGCCAAAACGGGCGTCAAACGGTCAAATTCAAAGCGGACGACCTCGGATTGAGCTGAAACCACCATGCAACATTCTAATTATTTTTCGTGACTTGTACGCGCAGACGGAACGTCAATCGGACGTGCGGTTTGCGCGGTACGGCTCAATATTCGTATTTTAAGTGATGAGCGCGCTTCGTAAACGCGCGTGAGGGGGGTCCAAACGGGCCAAACGAAGTCGGAATGTCCTGAAATCAGACGACAAATACAAGTGAGTGATTTATGAAGTGGTCGAGCAGACGACACGTCAATCGGACGTGCCGTGTGCCCGCGGTGACCGACAACGCAGTTCTGGTGTCATAAACGGCCAAAACGGGTGTCAAACGGTCAAATTCATAGCGGACGACCTCGAATTGAGCTGAAACCACCGTGAAACATTCTCATTATTATTCGTGATGTGTACACGTAGACGGCACATCAATCGGACTTGCGGTTTGCGCGGTACGTCTCAATATTCGTGTTTTAAGTGATGTGTGCGCTTCGTAAACGGGCGTGAGGGTGGTCCAAACGGGCCGAATGATTTCGGAATGGCCTGAAATCAGACGACAAATACGGGTGAGTGATTTATGAAGTGGTCGAGTAGACGGCACATCAATCGGACGTGTCGTGGGCCCGCGGTGACCGACAACGTAGTTCTGGTTTCATAAACGGCCAAAACGGGCGTCCAACGGTCAAATTCATAGCGGACGACCTCGGGGGCTATCTGGGGGGGCTATCCGGGGGGCTATCCGGGGTCCAGGGTGGAGGGTTGGGGGTTGTACGGGGGGCTTTCCAGGGGGCTGTCCGCGGGGGCTGTCCGGGGGGGTTGTCTGGTGGGTGTCCGGGGGGCTGTCCGGGGACCAAGGAGGAGGGTGGGGGGGTTGTGCGGGGTCTGTCCGAGGGGTGTTTGGGGGTTCTTCAGGGGGTTGTCCAGGTTTGTTCAAGGGGTTGTCCGGGGGTTGTTCAGGGGGCTGTCCGGGGGGTGTTTGGGGGGTTGTCCGGGGTCCAAGGGGGAGGGTGGGGGGTTGTCTGAGGGGTTGTCCGGGGGCTATCCGGGGTCCAGGGTGGAGGGTTGGGGGATGTACGGGGGGCTGTCCAGGGGGCTGTCTGCAGGGCTGTCCGGGGGGTGTTTGGGGGGTGTTCGGGGTCCAAGGGGGAGGGGGTTGTCCAGGGTCCAAGAATGAGGGGGGTTGTCCAGGGAGTTCACAAACACACAACCACTAAAAGACAACAACATCCATAAAAACAGACAATATATAAAAATAACTCAACTCCAATATATATTACGAGTCTAGATAAAACCAACAACTAGAATAGATTAAACATCAAATCTCAGTAATATAATTCAAAAATGTAACGGATCAATATGTCCCACATCAGCATCACCATCACCATCATCATCATCATCATCACCCTCGTCATCGTCCCCCTCATCGTCCTCACCCTCCACAGCGCCTTCCTCCTCGCCTTCGCCCTCCTCCTCACCCTCCTCATCTCCGTCCTCTTCTGCATCAGACTCCTCGCCATCATCATCTTCAAGCTGGACATCGGCCTGACCACCACTGGAACTGCCACCTGGTGCACCATATATAGAATTTATCGACGACATGTATTCATCAATCGCTGGGCTGGCCTCTGCTGGAAGTGTTGGACGTAGAACTTCAATAAATTTCATAAATGCAATGTTTGCCCTAACAGACTGTTCTGCCGTCTATGTGGCCCTTTTCTCAGCCTGTTCTGCCTGTGCCCTAACTTGCTGCAGCTCGGTGGCACTACAACTCGTACCTGAGGCAGGACAATACCTCATCAGGGCTATCCTAGTTCGGCAGCGTACTCTGCCAGAATGATCCTCTCCCAACACCTGATGTAAGTTATCAGATGGCCCAAAATTGTCTGCTTCTTGGGCATCGAGGGCCTCTAAAGAATCCTGTTAAAAATATAAATATATTATTAAGTTACGAAAAAGATATTAAAATATAAAATCAACAGATTAAAACTTACAATCTGCTGCTGAGTCGCTTCGTTGACAGCACTTCCATCCTTTTTTCGTCTACTCGAGAAAAACAGTTTTGCTCGAGGCACACATCCTTCAATATTTTGTACTTTCCTCTACAATGACATTGAAAACAAAAGTTATATAAAAACTTTAGCAAATGATTAAATAATTGAGGAAACAAAAGAAAATGTAAGTCGTAAAGAAAACTTATAAACAATTGTCATACCTACTGCCTCTCATGATCCGGCATCGTCGTGCGTCCTAGTGTATGGAGGTATTTTTTTGCATCAATGTTTTTTTTATTTTTTCCAGATGATTCCTAAATAAAATTCGATAATGCAAAGGATAATATTAATGTAAAACTTGAAAGTAATTATTTAAATACCTCAAATGTAATTCATACCTTAAACTGGGTACTCGTCCAATGAGTAATCATTTGACGATACTGCTCTATAGGACAATCATCCACGACTAGTACCGCCTCTAACTCAGTGCCAACTCTAGCACGCCAGCCAATATACAGCTCATGCTTGTCGGCTCTCCAAAGCTCGCCTAAATCCTTTAGACGTTCCAGTCGTGCACCCTCACCATCAGGAAAATTAAATCGAAGCTGAAATCAAAATATTAATTCATATAAATACAAAAATAATTCATGGCATTAAATACAACAGATTTTTTTACCCATATCTCTGCCCAAGATCTATATTTGACCTCATGTGGCAAATGTCTCCATGACAGCGGGCTGACGGGAATGATGTCGGAGTATTTGGCAAGCGTCGCCAGAAAACTCCGACATTGCTGCCCTGTTTTCTCAACCATCTGATTGTCTTCATTATATTCCACCATAACCTGTGTGCGACGGTTCCACACCAAACGCATGCGTGTACGGCCCCGCCCCCGCCTCCTGTCAGTAGATGTATCTGTCATGAAAGAAAAACAAATATTTTATCAAAACATGTTATAATGAAAATAAATATTGCTATAAAAATTTTTTAAGGTTTTATAAATATACATGCGCTAGTCTGATCAATGAGTGGCGTCGGATCCACAGAACCTGATGGAACACCCTCTGGTGGAACAGGAGTCGAAGACGATGGAATATAAAAGCTCGAAGAGATAGAAGTAAAAGGAAATGAAGATGGAACATCTGTATGACCTGATGCTGACTGGGGAGTGGGAATCATCATGGGATGTGAAAATGATGGGGAAGAAGATGCAGAAGGTAGCGAAAACATGGGAGGCCTAAATACCATGTGTGTCCCTAACGACACACCGGGATCAGAATGTGGGAAGGCTGAAATGATAGTGGGAGGGGCAGCGTCTAGTCGGGCACGCGCAGCTCTACGTCCACCTCTGGTACGAACCCTCCTCGTACCACCGGCCTGAGTACTAGGACCAGTACTAGGCTCCTCGTCGAATAACTGTCGACGTAATGGTGGATCCTACAAAAAAGTTTACAAAAAAAATTAATCACATGACATTATATATTCTGTAAATATATATATATATATATATATATATATATGAAATAAAGTACTCACTGTAGGCACTAATGGTGGAATTCCCATCTCCTCCATCCGACGATTGTTCTCCGCCATTTTTTTTCTCCGTCTCTCTTCAATTGGATGCATTTCCTGCATTTGAAAACAAATATGTAATTAATTAGAAAGAGAAAATTAATGTGTAAACCAAAAAACTAAATATATGAGGGAATGGGGGGATTTATTGGTAATTTAGCTATCAATTGTTTTAGAAGAGCTTGAATGAATTTAATAAAACATACAAGTTGACTGGGCACACCGGCTGGCCGGTGGTGTCTCACCAGCTGGCTGGTGGTCCACCGGTTGGCCGGTGCTGAGCTCCCAGCTGGATGGTGGTCCACCGGCTGGCCGGTGCTGAGCTCCCGGCTGGCCGGTGGTCCAGACAGAGCAGGCTTTCTGTCTGGGTTCCACCAGCTGGCCGGTGGTCATCCACCGGTTGGCCGGTGGCACCAGGCAATGGGCAAGCCTACTGCCTGGGTCCTCCGGCTGGCCGGTGGGCAAGAACCGGTTGACCGGTGACCATACCGGCTGGCCGGTGCGCTAGCACCGGCTGACCGGTGGATCTGGCAGAAAGCAATGCTTCTGCCAGAGACAACCGGCTGGCCGGTGGGAATCCACCGGTTGGCCGGTGGACTCAGAGAGTCCACTATCAACCTTCCTGGGCCAACTCCTGGGCAACCTTTTTCCTAGCATCAAAACACTTGAAAACAAGTTAGAACACGATGAGAGTGATTGTGATCATTAAAATCCAAGAGAGAGGGGTACAACAGTAATGTTCACCAAGTTAGAAATATTTTTTGATTTGGTTTGAATACAGTTCAATTCCAAATTAGAAAATGCAATTCAAATAAAACAGCAACCAATTAACATTGAAAATTCACATAACGGTCAAGTCAGCTAAAACATATTTGTGATCAATACTAAATAAATATGAATATTACCAACCTTAACAACCCAACTCTAGGTAAACCAAAAGAATTGAGAACATGGATGAATGATTCTATATATTTCCAACCACAACTTCAGGTTCACAATCAACTCTGACAATTGAGCTATTGGAGTCATCAAAAGAAATAAATGGATTGGTTCCAATGGCAATAGGGACAGTGTCAATTCCATCATTAGAATCATCAAAAATATGTCTTGGAATTACTTCAACTATGACACCAAATTCAGGTTGAAGTTGATCTTTGACATAAAAAAATTGTTTATCCATTGATGCCAACACATATGGTTCTTCGGTTGCAAGAGTGCGGGTCATATTAATTACTCGAAATCCACAATCATCAATAAATGTGCCATGTCTCGTCATCGAATCAAACCAATGGCATTTCATCATTGTGACTCGTCCATGAGAGTAATAATCCAATATTATTATTTTCTCAACGACTCCATAATAACCTACATTTTCAAGTCGTGGTCTACTATCTGATGCACTGGCATAACAATCTGTTGTGGCAGTAACCATAATACCATCATGTTGTGTTCTCATGTTTTTGGCTCGTTCAGTGACAATAAATCTGTACCCATTGATAACAATTGATTTACAGTCACGAACCACGGTATTAGGACCAAAAGCCAAAGCTCTTATTTCCTCAGAGACAGAGTCAGCAGACAAACTCAATACCTGCAATATAAAGGACAGTTAAACTTAAGTAAATATTGAAATAATTAATTTAAACAGTAATATTTTTACCTTCAATTTTAACCAAGAAGAAAACTCTTTGCTATGAAAAGTCTCTCTCCTTCTCAAAGGTAAAGAACGATGCTTCCTATTTATCATTGTTTTATGTTCCCTGTAGATAAAAAATATGAATAGTTTAAGAGATATATATGTAAGATATACATATTCAATTTTGTTACCTAATATAGTCATCGAACAAATCACAGTTGAACAAAACTGTGCGATGTGCCATCTCCCTCTCTTCAAGGCTTAATGTCTTCAATGTATATGATCCAGGAATTCCTCCTGTTTGAGGAAGTGATGGAAAACAGGGTTCAATTTGATCATATTGTTCTTCTTCATTTCTCATTGGTCTGTTCATTCTTGTAGTAAGATCAGACAAATACATTGAACAGAAATCCATACATTCTTCAGCTAAGAAACCGTTCACGATAGAACCTTCAGGATGATTCTTGTTTCGAACATAAGACTTTAATGTGAACATATTTCTTTCAGTTGGATACATCCAACGAAAAGAAACAGGTCCTCCGAGAAGTATTTCAGTTGGAATATGGATAGTCAGATGCAGCATGCATGTGAAAAATGATGGGGGAAATATTTTCTCAAACTTACACAAAATTAATGGGGCATATGTTAACATTTTTTGCAAGAAAGACTTGGACAACTTCTTAGCACAAAGATCTCTAAACAAATGGCACAACTGAATAACACCCACCCTTACATTATTGGACAAAAGATGACGGATTGCTATTGGAAGCACCTCATGCAGTAGAACGTGATAATCATGAGTCTTCAAAGATTTTAGCTTCAACTCTCTTCTATTGACCTGTTTAGATATGTTGCTTGAATAGCCATCAGGAACTCTAATAGTCTCTAATACTTCCAAAAATTGTTTTTTTTTCAGTAGGTGTCATCACATAAGAAGCACATGGAAGTTGCCATTTATTTTCACTGATACGCACAGGATGCAATTCTGGTCTGATTCCCCAATCCACCAAGTCACGTCGAGATCGTAAATCATCTTTTGTATTCCCCTTGACATTTAGAAGAACTGAAAGCAACATTTCACTTATATTCTTTTCAATATGAATTACGTCTAAGCAATTACGTAGCAAATTGGTTGACCAATAAGGAAAATAAAAAAAGATACTCCTCTTCCTCCAATTGTAACAGGTTTCTGTGGAAACATTCTTTCTCTTTCCAGATTTCATTTGACCCTTCCCGAACGAAAAACTGAAATCTTTCAATTCATTAAGCACATCAGTTCCAGACATACGCTGAGGTGGATCATCGGTCTCTATAGTATTATCAAATCTTCGACGATTCATTCTATATGGATGATCCTTTGGCAAAAATCGTTGATGTCCCATAAAACTGAAACTACAACGATGTTTCAGTCTTCTGGATCGTGTTTTCTTCATACAAACGGGACATGACAGTTTTCCCTTCATGCTCCATCCAGACATCATTGCATAAGCTGGAAAATCATTGATCGTCCACATAAGCGCAGCACGCATCTGAAATATGTCTTTCGAACATGCATCGTATGTGCGCACACACACATCCCAAAGAAGATTCAACTCTTTTATTAAAGGTTGCATGTATACATCAATATCAATGTCGGGATCAGAAGGACCAGATATGAGTATACTCATGAAAGTGAAAGATTTTTTCATACACAACCATGGGGGAATATTATAAATGTGTATAAAAACTGGCCATGTGATGTGCGAAGTAAGCATCTGCCCAAACAGATTAAAACCGTCGCATGAAAGACCCAGCCTCACATTACGCACGTCAGCTGCAAAATCAAGATGTCGAGCATCAAATCTCTGCCATGCAAATCCATCTGCAGGATGAACCAACTCATCATTAGTCTTCTTTCTCTCGGTATCATGCCATCTCATTTTTATTGATATGTCATCAGACATAAAAAGATTCTGGAGTCTGGGGATCAATGGAAAGTGCCACATTACATTCTGTGGAACGAGGGATGGTGTTCCATCAGATTTTGACTTCTAGCGGGATGTGCCACATTTTATACATTCATTTCGTTCAGCGGTTTCTTCCCAGAATAAACTGCAATCTTTCGGGCAAGCATGAATTTCGTTTCTGGAAAATCCAAGTTCTTCAACTAACTTCCATGACATATAGTGGTTTGAGGGAATATTTGCATCATCTGGAAGTAAATCCTTCAAGAGGGTAAGAATGTAATCGATTGCTGTATTAGAAATCCCATACATAGTTTTTCCATGAAACAATCGGATTAAAAATTCCAGCTTTTTCATTTTATCGCATTGTCAATATACTGGAGTCGTGGCAGCATCATTCAATTTTTTCACCCTATCAATATCATCATTTTCACTAGATGCATCAGTTTTCCTCATATCGACGTCTTCTTGAGTCGAAATCCTTTCTTTTTCATGATGACGAATAAATGGAAACCGATCATCTAACAAATTCTCCATTCCAGTCCTTTCATTTCGATCATCACCAATTTGAGATTTCATTTTCTCCCCATTGTTATACCACACAAAGTAGTTTGCATGAAAACCATTTTTGGTTATGTGGTAGCTGACCTCTTCACGACTCAACCAAGGTCTACCAACACAATTGGAACATGGGCAGTGTATGCGACCACTATCTGAAGCATTGTGAAATGCAAAATCTATAAAGCTCTCCAAATTGTTTTGAAAATCGCTTGAGATACGATCAGTTTCATACATACAACTTCTGTCAATTCTGTAAAAAGAATTCATATAAGTCATTTTGTCATAAACAATTCAATAGGATTGAACTTTAATAGAAAATACATTTAAGTAAATGATAAAGGAAGAAAATAATCATGGTATCAACTACACATGTGAAAAAAACATACTAATGTGTTATTGAAAAAATGTAAAACCATCAAGAACTTAATGTGTTATCACATCAGAGCATGCCTCATCCCATAACCATATTAGTAGGGTATCCTCATATGCGATTTACCTTTTTGAATTAATATGCACTTCCTCACCAGGTACCTGAGTAGATTTCATAGATATAATCATCTCACATCCTGTAAGGCTTCCATTATGTATGATCTGCAGAATAATTTGAGTGATCATGAATCATGCATGGGATCTTCCCATGATCACTATAGATTATGAGAAGGAATTATGATAGGTCACGTGAAGAACATCAAACACATATTTTAGATAATTTGAGACTTAATATAATAAAATAATGTATAAATCTATGGAATTTGGGATAAAAGGTGGGTTGTACACGGGGGTCGATGATGTTCGGACGGGGGGTTCGCGAGAGCACGGCCACCCCTTGTGGCCAGCCCACCCACCCCCCCTGGACAGCCCGTACCCCCCCGGGATAGCCCCGCCCACCCTCCCAAACAGCCCACACCCCCCTCCCCTGCAACCCCACCACCACCACCTAGACATACCAACCCCCTGGACACCCCACACACCCCTCCCCCACCAGGACACCCCACCCAGACCCCCAAGACAGCCCACACCCCCTGGACAGCCCCGCCCACCCCCGTGGACAGCCTTTCCAACCCCCGTGGACAGCCCCGCCCACCCCGTGGACAACCCACCCACCCCCGTGGATGCCCCCTACCCCCTAGACAGCCCAACCACCCCCGTGGACAGCCCACCCACCCCCCTGGACACCCCTTCTCCCTATGGACAGCCCCCCACCCCCTTGGATAGACCGCCCACCCCCCTGGACACCCCTACCCCCTGTGGCCAGCCCGCCCACCCCCCCTGGACAGCCCGCCCACGCCTCCTTGACAGCCCGGCCACCCCCGTGGACAGCTCGTCCACCCTTGTGGACAGCCCGCCCACCCCCGTACCCCCCCTGGATAGCCCCGCCCACACTCCCAAAGAGCCCACACCCCCCTTCCCTGCAACCCACCACCACCACCTAGACATACCACTCCACCTGGACACCCCACACACCCCTCCCCCACCAAGACACCCCACCCAGACCCCCAGGACAGCCCACACCCCCTGGACAGCCCCGCCCACCCCCGTGGACACCCCCTACCCCCTAGACAGCCCAACCACCCCCGTGGACAGCCCACCCACCCCCCTCGACACCCCTTCTCCCTATGGACAGCCCCCCACCCCCTTGGATAGCCCGCCCACCCCCCTAGACACCCCTACCCCTGTGGTGAGGCCACCCACCCCCCTGGACAGCCCGCCCACCCCTCCTTGACAGCCCGGCCACCCCCGTGGATAGCCCGTCCACCCTTGTGGACAACCCGCCCACCCCCGTACCCCCCTGGACACCCCGTACCCCCCTGGATAGCCCCGCCCACCCTCCCAAACAGCCCACACCCCCCTCCCCTGCAACCCCACCACCACCACCTAGACATACCACCCCCCCCCCTGGACACCCCACACACCCCTCCCCCACCAGGACACCCCACCCAGACCCCCAGGACAGCCCACACCACCTAGACAGCACCGCCCCACCCCGTGGACAGCCTTTCCCACCCCGTGGACACCCCCGCCCACCCCCGTGGACAACCCACCCACCCCCGTGGACACCCCCTACCCTCCCACAATCCATTATCCAAAACATATCAAATTGGTTTGAACACAATCCATAATTCCCAAAATCCATTATCCAAAACATGTAAACGTCCCAACTCTGATTTACATGTTTTGAACACTCTCCTTCCAAACATAGAATACAATAACATTAAATAAGTCTTCATAAACACAAACAATATCTATTTAGATATTAATTTCAATAATCAATTAAACCACCAACACCTGGAAAAAATCTATTCATTAAAACAACTACAAAAATATGGTTGAGATCAAATTTTACCTATTCGTATTGGGTGTACCTATTGGGATGGGGGTGCTGGTGTTCGGATTCGCGAGAGCTGTGGAGTCGGATGGGGTTCACGAGAGCACCTGAGCGAATAGATTAGGGCTCTGTCCGAATGGGGAGAGGAGATCACGATCTGCAATTTGGGGGAAACCTTTGCAATGGTTTATAAAAACCGTTGGCAAAGGCACACATTTCCCAACGGTTCACTAGAACCGTTGGAAAATGTGTGAGTTTAGCACCCCTTTCCCAAGGGTTCCAGTGAACCGTTGGGAAAGGTGTGAGTTTTCCCAACGGTTCCACTGAACCGTTGGGAAATGTGTGATTTTAGCACCCTTTCCCAATGGTTCCAGTGAACCGTTGGGAAAGGGTCCACCGAAATTCTCTTTGCCAACGGTTTTATTAAACCGTTGGAAAAGGCTAACTATACCAACGGTTTAAGAAAACCGTTGGTATACTGCCGTTGTGAAAAGACTAAATTCCAGTAGTGATAGCCCTTCATGGCCTAACCGAGGGGTCCAATCCCCATAGAAGCAATAACTCGTATTCCCCTGCTATGGGGCCACTAGCCAGTGCGATCTAAACTATTGCAGCAATCATTCTCAGAAGATTCACTCACTATGCCAGGTTCCCATATCAACACATGCAATAAAAAGGGTTGCATCCATAATGTAAATCAATCAGTCACGAGGCACAAATATCACACACAACTCACACAATCAACGCACACCAATGATCACCCCTGAGTAAATCCAATGTGAGTTTTTCCAAAATAATTTATTTTATTAAAGTGCCAAATGGGCCTTCACCAACTTTAAAGAAAAACCTCATTTATCAAGAAAACCCAAATCACTTGTTCCGAAGAAATCATTTATCTTTAAAACCAGAACTACCTTTCAAATTTTGTGAATTATGTTTAAAGGCCAAATGGGAATTCTTTCACTATTGGGTGCCCTCTAGTCAAGAAAATATTTCAAGTGTCATGTATAAAATAAACGGATATTTTTACACCAAATAATCATTTTAAAATTAATTATCTTATATTATTTCTCATTGATTAAAATTAATAAAATATCAAGAAATTAATAATTTCTAAATTTAAAGGCGAGTACAGTGGGGGACCTACCTCAACTTGAAACTCAGTTATGATGACGACGTGACACCTCTCACACTCGCGCACAAGTACGTGCAACTTGATGACGACCGCAAAAACACAGAAAACCTTGCCAACGTGCTGCAACAACGCAAAGCATCTAAAAACATAGAAACATTGACTTAAAATAATTCAAATGAATAAACAGAGTAAAACCCACCTCGACATCGGTGCAGGCGAAAAAAAATGAACCCAAAATCATTCACCATTAGCGGAGGGCGTTCTTCGACAGCTCGATTGAGGATAAGGTGCGTGCCTGCCAAAAGGAGATCTGAGGCTAGTGTAGCGAAGGGTAAAGTCATTGGGCCTACACCACTATTGGCCAGAGAGAAGGTCCGCACAATAAGAGATCACACCAAGGGGATATGTTCTAGGGAGAGGTTGGTCGTGCCTAGTGTGTGAGGCCGACAGGAGAGCTTCAGCAGGAGGGGGTTCTCCAGGCGGAGTAGGGTAGTGGCGAGCGAGTAGGGCAGGGGGTGCCACACTATGAAAATGATTGAAAGGGAGGTAGGGTGCAGCAGGAGTGGGAGAGGAGATGTGGGGACTACTGTAAGGGGTTGGCCGAGATCTTCAGTGAAGAAGGTGGTTGGCCAGGGATCCTCACATGAGGGTGGAAACGCTGGCTGGTGGACCAACCTTGACAGGCGACAGGGGTTGCACGACGACCTGGATCTGGTATCTGGGCCATGATTGGCCTGGATATAGGCGGCGACGATGGTTAGACCTCATGATGGAGGGCTATGTCAGTGTGGGATATCAACAAAGGCAGTGAGGTCCTGCTGTAGTGACATGGTCGCCCGATCCAGGAAACGTAGAGGAGGTCGTGATGGTCTCAAGTAGGATCGTAGCGATAGGATACATGCTCATGAGGGAGGGAGGATAGAGCGACCAGAATGGTGATGGAGAAGCCCGCGGCTGGCACTGTGCGGCGTGATCAGGGAAGGATTGGGATGGCTGATGCATGTGCGTGTGGTACTGAAGGTAGGAGGAGGGCTCAGCTGCTGGATGAGGGGGGATCTGGGCGGAGTGGGGTGCTGAGCGTACACAGCAAGGGGCGATGGGAAGAGTATGGGTGGCGGCTTTCTTGGGTGGTTCAGGGCGCGCAGACTGCCGGAGCGGGTGTGGGGGACCGGGTAATGCCGAGGGAAAGGAGAGGGGCACCTGCAAGGGTGGTGCGGTGCTAGGTGTTGCAACGAGAGAAGGCTGGACGGGGTAGGCCGTGCGAGAGAGACCACCAGAGGGTGCTGTGTGTAAGGGAGTGTGGTACGTGGAGGGGAAAGAGACCGAGGGTGGTGTTGCGGGAGGCCGAGTGCATGCGGCGCTGCTGGGCACTATGGACAGGGAGAAACTTGAGCGGGCGGGGGGTGCAGGCCGAAGGTGGAGCAGTAGCTGGAAAGGGTGAGCAGGAGGGTGCATGTTCTGTGGTGCATGAAGGGAAATAGGGGCATGGTGCAGGAGAAGAGGAAGAGGGAGGGGTGTCTTGGGAGCTGCTGCAATGGGGAGATGAGGTTCACTACAGATCAGGGGCGGCACGCCGGAGCGGGGGGCTGCAGCAGGTCGAAGGCGCAAGCAGGCGGCTGAGGTGCGGCTCAGCAGGGAGCGAGCGTCGGAGCAGGGCACTGCCGCAGGTCGAAGGTGCAGGCGGGCGGCTGAGGTGTGGCTCAGTAGGGAGGGAGCGCCGGAGCGTGGCACTGCCGCAGGTCGAAGGCACAGGCGGAGCAGGTGGTATGGGCGTAGTGGCTGCTACGGGAAGAAGAAGAGGAAAAAAAGAAAATAAATGGGGCAGCCGCATGGAAGAACAACAAAGAAGATAGAAAAAATAAAAGGAAAAGAAAAAGTAAAAGAAAAAGAAGAGAAGATAAAATAAAATAAACCTTAATAAAATAATATAGATAATAATAATAATAATAATAATAATAACATTAATAATAATAATAAACGGATTGGTCGGGGCGTGAAAATTCTCCCCACCATAACGCTTCTTGTCCCCGGGAAGCCAAAATAAGACCTAGACCCAAGAAGAAACTCCTTAAGTGTCACTTACCCCCAAAAGTTTGAGCACCTCCAGTTGATGGAGCCAAACAAACCCCAAACTCCCATGACATGCAACATACCCTCAAAACACGAACACTTTAAACACCACCGAAACGAAACCCGAAACAATTCTCTGAAACTAACACGGGGGGAGGGGGGAAACAGACTCCCCACCATAGGAAACAAGCCAACTGAATTCAATGAGACTCGATATCGGTCTCCCCACCATTAGGATAGACAAAAACAACTGAACTTGAAAACTTTCTGCACAATCCAAAAACCCACCACTATGAGGGGGAGAGGGGAAGGACCCACTATTGTCATATCAACAACATCGTTCCCTCATAAGAACATGAATCATGTCACACTAAGGACCAATATTAAACCAAGGCCCTTTTTCACCGTTGGGGTTCACCTGACTATGTGCCATCTTGACTGATTACCACAGATCGACACAGAAAACATGGGGGGGCTTCTCATACACCCAATCCCCAATTACAAGGGACCCTATTAGCGAAAATCCAAACCAAAAAAAAGACATATGTTAAACTAGTAGCCATTACACCCTTCGGGGGGTTCCTGACTACGCGTCAGCTTCACTCCAAGACCATGGCTGGAGCTCTAGTGTTTGAAGAATCTCCTGCCTCGCAGTCATAATTTTGAAACCCTCAAATGAAACTTCTCCTTCTAGTGCCACATGTATTCACACCACATTCTGGGCTGAACCAACATACCTCAACACATCCCAAGACTCCCTTTTCCTCAACATTGAACTTTACTACAACAGGGACTTAAAAGATGCTCATACATCACCATTTTCACTTCGAACAGCGAGCAAAGACAAAAGAGACATAGGAGGAAACCATTTCATTCAGAACCAAGAAGCTCGGAACTCCTTAAGGAAAGATACAATTCATCAAAATAGAAGTCCCAAAAAGGATCCATGACATCCACTACTACATTTAAAAGAGTCTGCAACACTGTCAGTCGCCACCGAACATGACCTCTGCAATAGAGGGAAAACATTAATAGTAGAGGGATATCTACCCAAGTCCCAAACAACACATTATTCTTGAAAAAATCCATATCATCCTCTTATGACCAACTCACCACCATGCTTCTGCTGTGAGAGAATCCGCTCAACCTAAAAAGAAATGAGATAGATTTCAGTTCCCGATTCCAAGATGGAACTCCTTTAATTGATCAACTCGAGGGTTTAACACTGGGGAGGTCACTCATAACCACATTCCAAACCTACATTGGTTCATCATGGGGGAAAACTCTAGCCAAGGACCCAAACGAATTAGTCCATTGTCCCGAACAGAGTTTTTCAAAGCAACTTTTGGAAAGAAGGAGAACTCAAACAATCCACAAGGGGAAACTAGTACCGATGGGTGACACGAACATATGGTTGGCGGCCATACAAGAGTCACACCATCATCACTAAGAGTATTCTAGGGTAAATTCCTCGTCTCCACATGGCTTTCCAGACCATGTGAGCACACGGAGGTCACTTACCCAACTCTCATTTCATTTCCCAATACCAAACAAACCATAAGAATCAAAAGTCATCGACAAACCCGAACATCCATGGTAACCCGAGGTTCGGAACGAGCAAGGGTTCATGATTTCCTTATTGTCTGTATGCCTCAAGTTCCGAAAATTATACTCCTTCTACCATGATAACCCCAAATAACAACGGTTCCTCTGAAAAACAAGGTCTGCTCAGGATCTGACCTGCTCTGATACCATTTTGTCATGAACTAACCCGGGTTGACCCTGAATCGATCACTCGAGCCGGTTCGTGATATGACCCGAGAGGCATTCCCGCTCCTCCCGGGCTGGCGACAAGCGTCAGGGAATCAATAGAAGAAAAGTGGGAATGATTTTTCAAAATAAAAATAAATAGAGTAGTAGAAAAGTATAACAACGGAAAGTAAATAAATGACCCTGAAAAGAAATAATGACCAAAAAAACACACTAACATGGTATCGACGAAAACTCCTTGTGACTCCGAGAGTTGTTCACTAGTCCCCAACCAACTCTCACCCATGGTGAGCAAGCTCGAGCCAAACCTGCAGCAAAACTAAAAAAATAGGAAAACACTATAGGCGTGAGTATTAAAACTCAGTAGGCATGCCCAACAACAATTCCCAATGAAATACCTTTAAATAAAGAATTTATCAATTCCAGGTTTGAACTAAAGTATATAAAATATTAGTTTCCACATAAAATTTCATTTCTAAAACAAGTAACAGTCCATTGCCCTTTTAATTTCAAAACCAGTTTAATATTTGAAAGGAACAGGTGCATCGCTTTTTAAAACATTTTTGTGAACAATTTAGAAATTCAAAGTTCTGTTGTTAGTAAAAAGGAAAACCACACACAACACTCAACACACACTAAGGGCAATGGAAAAAGTGGCAAATGGGGCGAGCAACCGAACTAGACCTCTCAATCATCTGCCACGTACAAATAAACACTAAAGGAAACATGGGTCGAACCTAGGAGCTCATGAACAATCCAGAACGTACTATACATATGACTCATCCTAAAGGCATACCCTAACTCGATGACATCATAACGCCCTAATGCTCTATATATCCCTCCATGTACTAACTGAGGGGCTCAATCCTCATAACAGCAATAACTCAACATTCCCCTGCTATGGGGACACTAGCCAGTGCGTAATCTAAACTAGTGCAGCAATCGTTCTCAGAAGATTCACTCATTATGTCAGGTTCCCATATCAACACATGCAATAAAAAGGGGTGCGTCCACAATATAAATCAATCAGTCACGAGGCACAAAAATCACACACAACTCGGGCAATCAATGCACACCAATGATCACCCCTGAGTAACACCAATATGAGTTTTTCCAAAATAATATACTTTATTAAAGTTCCAAACGGGTCTTCACCAACTTTAAAGAAAAACGTCATTTCTCAAGAAAACCCAAATCACTTATTCAGAAGAAATCATTTATCTATAAAACCAGAACTACCTTTAAAATTCTGTGAATTATATTTAAAGGAAAAACAGGAATTATTTCACTACTGGGTGTCCGCTCGTCAAGAAAATATTTCAAGTATCGTGTATAAAATAAACGGCTCTTTCTACACCAATTAATCATTTTAAAATTAATTATCTTATATTATTTTTCATTAATTAAAATTAATAAAATATCAAGCAATTAATAAATTGTGAATTTAAAGATGAGTGCAGTGGGGGACCTACCTCGACTTGAACCTCGGTTACGATGACGACGTGGCACCTCTCACACTCACGCACAAGTACGCGCAACCGGCTGACGACCGAAAAAACACATAAAACCTTGCCAATGTGCTGCAACAACGCAAATCATCTAAAAACATAGAAACGCTGAATTAAAATAATTCAAATGAATAAACAGAGTAAAACCCACCTCGACACCGGTGCAGGTGAAACAAAATGAACCCAAAATCATTCCCCATTAGCGGCGGTCATTCTTCATGCACCCGATTGAGGATAAGGTGTGCGACTGCCAAAAGGAAATCTGCGGCTAGTGTAGCGAAGGGTAAAGTCATGAGGCCATTACGCCACTGTTGGCCGGAGATTAGGGCTGCACAATAAGAGATCGCACCAAGGGGATACATACTGGGGAGAGGCTGGTCGCACCTGGTATGTGAGGCCGACAGAAGGGCTTTAGCATGAGGGGGTTCTCCAGGCAGATCAGGGCAGCGGCGAGCGAGAAAGGTAGGGGGATCTGCATTGTGTAGATGGCTGCGAGGGAGGTAGGGTGCAGCGGGAGAGGGAGAGGATCTATGGGAACCACTTCAAGGGTTTGGCCAAGATCTTCTATGATGAAGGTGGTTTTTCAGGGAGCCTCACATGAGGGTGGCAACGCTGGCTGGTGGCCCAACCTCAATAGGCGACAAGGGTTGCGCGACGGCCTGGATATGGTATTTGGGCCACGATTGGCTTGGATATGGGTGGTGACGGTGGTTAGACCTCACGATGGAGAGTTATGATAGTGCGCGATGTCAACAAAGGAAGTGAGGTCCTGCTGTAGTGATGTGGTCGCCCGATCCAAGAAAATCAAAGGAGGTCACCATGTTCTCAAGTAGGAGGGATGCGACAGGATACATGCTCATGAGGGAGGGAGGTCGGAGCGACCAGGATGGGGAAGAAGAAGCCCACGGCTGGAACTGTGCGGGGTGAGTAGGGAAGGAGCAGGCTAGATGATGCATGTGCGTGCGGCGCTGAAGGCGGGAGGACGGCTCTGCTATTGGACGAGGGGGGATCTGGGTGGAGCAGGCTGTTAAGCGTGCGTAGCATTGGGCGATGCGCGGCATTTTTGCCCGGATGGGTTTTTTTTTTTTTTTTTTTATTAAAATGGGTCTAGGTTAGAATTAATTAGGGAAAGGGGTGGCTAGCGCCACTTGAAGTGGCGCTTTGCCACCCTTTTTTTTTTTTTTTCTGGTTTTGTTTTTTTTTTCTGGTTTTGTTTTTTTTTCTGGTTTTGTTTTATTTCTTTTTTTTAATTGTTTTTCACCTCATCTCTTTTTAATAAATAATTTCAAAATAAATAAATAAAATTTTAAAAATAATCTTATAAATATGTATTTAAAAATGCTAAATTAATTATTATTATATTTATAATTATATAATTATGAAATTATATTTATGTATATATATAATTATATGTGTGTGTATAAATATAATTATGTATATATATAATTAAAAATAAATATTTATAAATATAAATCTATTTATATATATTTTTTAAATAAAAAATATATTTGTAATTATATAATTATAAACTAATCTTTAAATATAAATATTTATAATTATATGAATATGAATATATTTAAAATATATAATTATGAAAATATTGTTACATATATATCTAAAATTTATTTATAAATATATTTAATATTCATATATAAATATATATATATATATGTGTGTGTGTATGTGTGTGTGTAGAATTATATTTATAATTATATTTAGAATTATATTGTAATTATAGTTATACTTGTATATATATAATTATATATTTATACATGTATATATTTACATAGTTATAAGTAACTATTTATAAAAAAAATTGAAATATTGTTAAACATATAGTCTTTCAATACCACCTACTTGAAACTTAAAAATGTTTCAAGTATGTGACTTTGAAAGCCTATAAAATATAATCTAAATGACCAATATGAATGAAACTTAAAACATATATTAAAAATATACTAAATAGATAAAAATAAAAAAATTACGTAAAAAATGTCGATAGAAAATATTTTATAGGCTTTGAAAACCACCTAGTTGTAACTTAAAAATGTTTCAACTATGTGACTTTGAACGTCTATAAAACATAATTCATATGACCAATATGAATGAAACTTAAAACTTAGATTAAACATATACTGAATAGATGAAAATAAAAAAATTACGTAAAAAATGTCGATAGAAAATATTTTATAGGCTTTCAAAACCACCTAGTTGTAACTTAAAAATGTTTCAACTATGTGACTTTGAACGTCTATAAAACATAATCCATATGACCAATATGAATGAAACTTGAAACTTAGATTAAACATATACTGAATAGATGAAAATAAAAAAATTACGTAAAAAATGTCGATAGAAAATATTTTATAGGCTTTCAAAACCACCTAGTTGTAACTTAAAAATGTTTCAACTATGTGACTTTGAACGTCTATAAAACATAATCCATATGACCAATATGAATGAAACTTGAAACTTGGATTAAACATATACTGAATAGATGAAAATAAAAAAATTACGTAAAAAATGTCGATAGAAAATATTTTATAGGCTTTCAAAACCACCTAGTTGTAACTTAAAAATGTTTCAACTATGTGACTTTAAACGTCTATAAAACATAATCCATATGACCAATATGAATGAAACTTGAAACTTGGATTAAACATATACTGAATAGATGAAAATAAAAAAATTACGTAAAAAATGTCGATAGAAAATATTTTATAGGCTTTCAAAACCACCTAGTTGTAACTTAAAAATGTTTCAACTATGTGACTTTAAACGTCTATAAAACATAATCCATATGACCAATATGAATGAAACTTGAAACTTGGATTAAACATATACTGAATAGATGAAGATAAAAAAATTACGTAAAAAATGTCGATAGAAAATATTTTATAGGCTTTCAAAACCACCTAGTTGTAACTTAAAAATGTTTCAACTATGTGACTTTAAACGTCTATAAAATATTATTATTTTATATACAATAATTAATTAGTTAGTAATATAATTATTAATTATTATTTGTCATTATAATTATTAATTATTAATGGTTAACTCGCTGTGACAAATTTTATTTATATTGTACATGTACTTTATAATTTAATAGTTAATTGAAATAAGTTTGTATTTAATAGATTTTTGATTTTCTTGTTATTTGACTTAAACAACAGTTACTTATCATAGTGAATAAGTTTTTTAATATATACAACATTGCATCCAAAAACATCAACGACGATGCCCCCCGGTACCACAACGCGGTGTCTGAATGTCACGTCCTCTCCGCGTCCGACGTCCATGTCGCTCCGGTGTCCTCTCTGCAGGTTCCTCCTCTTCCGGTGCTTCTGGTGCCTCCTCATGATGCTGTGTAGAGGACTGACCAAAATCATGTGAGGACGCCCCAAAATCATGTGAGGATGCCCCAAAACCATATGGGGTGACATATGGCTCTGAAGCTCCTATAAATGGTAGAAATGGGGTACTGAAGAAGGCCTCGTCGGGAGGAGAGGGGGCCGCCATAAGCTGTGTGACTGCACCCAGATCGAAGTCCATAGTAGTCTGCGGAGACGCCATATGCGGTATATAAATGTCTCCCTGCTGTGCAAAATCATCAGTCGGCTGGGCGAGATCGTCTGTCTGTGGTGCGACGACATCTGCAGGAGCCGCTCTCGGATGTCGATGTGGTCGCCTCTGCCCCCCTGGATGTGCTCGTCTCTGTCGTCCAGCTGGCGGCGGTGGTGGCGGTGCATCCTCCTCAGCAGGCATAGCAGGGACATCGTCATCCTCAGGTGCCTCTGCCTGAAGATATGGATCAGGATATATCTGTGGCTCCTCATCAAAAAAACTGTCACGTATCAACCGGAGATGATCCAATAGAGCCACCACATCCCGATGAACTACCTCCCGCAGAATATATGCATGCTCCTGAGGCTGCGTGGAATGTGCAAGCTGACCAATGGCGTCTGCCTGCAAATGAAATGACAATCAAATTAATATCAAAAATGAGTTAAACAAAATTAATAAATCTTAGTAAACATACCAATCGCTGAATGCCAATCCCCTGACGTGTAAGGTACATGATGGTATGTCGTCGATACCAGTGTGCATAATCCCCCTGATCAGATAAATCAGAGTGTGATGTGATATATCCCTGTGGAAAGATACTGAATCGGGCACGCCTGTCCCAAAGCTGGATATAAGATGCATGATGTCGCCGCCAGTCTGTCGTCTGTCTACCTATAAGCACAATCGAATGTAACTCGGTAGACTGTCGCGGTGCCAAGGGGATATGCTGTATAAAACCGAACTGGCGCATGACCCGGTCTGGCTGGTGCCACTCAACGATGTGGAAGTGAATGAGTGGTACTACTGCAGCACGATCTCCAGCCAAAGATGTGCAGTATAGTGGAAGTGATGCGTAGACATAACCTGTATAAGGAGTCCATGAAACCTGAAATGTAAACTCAAAAAATAAGTCATATAATAGCATGATAATTTTACTGTGATTATATTGAAATAACTTAAAATAGTGATAACAAAACAAATTTTCTTACAAAAAAGTACTGTTTAACTTACATCAGCCGGCACTATAGCATCGAATATCTGTCTGAAGCTGTGCACACTATGTCTCGGAGTATGTGCAAACTTCTGAGACTGACTCCACCTGGTGAAAAAAGAGTAACATACGGTAAGTTTATAAAAAACAATAACAAAAGTACTAAATAACCGAAAGTAATGACGTAGACATACCATCGTCCCCGAGGACAGTCCTGAAGCAGCTCCGGTGCAAGCGGTGCGACAACTCGAGGAGCGATGCGTGGAAAACGCTCCCAGGCCCACATCTGTACTAACACCATGCAACCTGCAATCTGATGTGAATCGGCCTGACAACTGGTGCAGAGAGATCTGTACAGATGTGCTAATACAGCGGATCCCCAACTGTATGTCGCAGTCTGATCCAGATCCTCAAGTAATGGGAGGTACATCATGTGTACCAAAGCGGTGGAGTAGTCGACGCACAACATGCCTCCGAGCAGCCGCAAAATGTATGCACGTGTGTGCTGAAGAAGCGTCTCCTCGTCTGCATCATCTGGAATGACGTCGAAATGCTGATCGAGCCACCTCATTCGCAAGCGCGAACCCTGAAGGACACCCCGTGCGCCGATGACGTCAATGCCTAGCAGCCTCTGTATGACTGCAACCCAATCACCGGTACTGGCCCCCGTAACTGCATCTCCATGGATAGGTAACCCCAGCATGTAGGCAACGTCCTCTAATGTAATAGTCATCTCCCCCTCTGGGAGATGAAATGTGTGTGTCTCTGGCCGCCATCTCTCAACCAATGCAGCTATCAAATGATGGTCGATGGTCTTGAAGTCACACATAGCAACTCCATAAAAGCCTGCACGTCTAAGGTATGGACAAATAGCTGCCGGCGGTGCCTCATGATGAAAACGGTGCGCTCTCCGAACATGAAGATGTCTAACAGGTCGTCGCGCCAACACATCGCGCGACACGTGCGTCTCCTGGCAAGATAAAAGTGGCTGCTCCATCTGAATGTGCAAACAATAAAACATTAATTTCATGTAAGTTATGACTTTTATCATGTAAGATATGTAATTTAGCATATAATTTTGAAAGAAGCATAAACACATTGGGTTAGTTGTTGTCTCCCGTGTTGGGGTGTTGGGGTGAAGACGTTCAGAGTTTCCTCGTTTTTGTTTTGTAGTCACTGTAAGTTCATCTTTCATTATAAATAACTGATGACATTTTCATTTAATAGTTCAAATGGTTTTGTTTTCTTATACAGGTATATTCCTTTTTTTGAGTTGGTGTTGTTTGTTTAAAGCTACTCATGTAATGTTGATCGTTCGACAAAAAATGTCACGTGAAATCGTGGTACATTTTCCAAAAATTACCTTATTTACAAGTACAACAAATATGATTAAAAATGGTGAAATGATAAAAATAATTACATGTACAAAGTTTTACAGTAACTGATAGAGTACGTGATTCATTTTAACCATTAGATGATTGCCCTATGTGTCTAGTAACAATAGAAACATCTTTGCAATTTTGTCATGCCCCTGAGTATAAATCAACCTCAAAAGCTCTAGATAATTTTTCTTGGTAAGGTGAGATGAGAAGGGAGGTATTATACCATCAGGAAGAGAGATTCTAGAAATGTGCAATGTTATGACAAACCTGTAGATGAAATGTGTCAGTTCCCCACTAGATGTGCATGTTTCTTCAAAATTTTCAGGCTGAAGATAATCCACCATAGGTTTCACATAGCCTTATGTCTTCCATGGATTAATGTCAAACACTTCAACCAATTTGTTTACTTTATGGGGAAGTAAAACCTCATTCCTTTGAATATGCACATTACCATGAACATATAAAATCATAATTTTGCAAGGAAAACTACTAATCTCATGTTCACTGAAATACCCCTTAACGTAAGAATGATACAAATAGTGTAAGTACCCAATAACAAGATTCCAATCCATTTTGAAGGATAATGGGGATGACAAGGAAACATCAACCCCCAGGCCCACCCCTTCCACCCATTCAACCAACTTCGGTAACTCCTATAGAAGTAGTTTTTCAAAAAAATGAAATGTCACCCCACCACAGCTTCCTACATCCATATTAACCCCCCAATTCAGTTTCATTAAATGTGGACAGCCCTCATTTTTACCAAAGTTAATGATGCACAATTAACCCCCCCCCCCTCAAATATACAAAATGCTTTGAGGGATGAGAAATGATTCGACACATTTCAATGTTCTAAAATGCACCGAATCATTTCTCATCCCTCAAAGCATTTTGTATTTTTGAGGCGGGGGTTGAAAAGTGATGGTTTAATAGTGCATCATTGACTTTGGTAAAAATGGGGACTGTCCACATTTAATGAAACTGAATTGGGGGGTTAATATGGATGTAGAAAGCTGTGGTGGTGTGACATTTCATTTTTTTGAAAAACTACTTCTATAGGAGTTACCGAAGTTGGTTGAATGGGTGGAAGGGGTGGGCCTGGGGGTTTATGTTTCCTTGTCATCCCCATTATCCTTCAAAATGGATTGGAATCTTGTTATTGGGTACTTACACTATTTGTATCATTCTTACGTTAAGGGGTATTTCAGTGAACATGAGATTAGTAGTTTTCCTTGCAAAATTATGATTTTATATGTTCATGGTAATGTGCATATTCAAAGGAATGAGGTTTTACTTCCCCATAAAGTAAACAAATTGGTTGAAGTGTTTGACATTAATCCATGGAAGACATAAGGCTATGTGAAACCTATGGTGGATTATCTCCAGCCTGAAAATTTTGAAGAAACATGCACATCTAGTGGGGAACTGACACATTTCATCTACAGGTTTGTCATAACATTGCACATTTCTAGAATCTCTCTTCCTGATGGTATAATACCTCCCTTCAAATGGTTTTGTTTTCTTATACAGGTACATTCCTTTTTTTGAGTTGGTGTTGTTTGTTTAAAGCTACTCATGTAATGTTGATCGTTCGACAAAAAATGTCACGTCAAATCGTGGTACATTTTCAAAAAATTACCCTATTTACAAGTAAGACAAATATGATTAAAAATGGTGAAATGATAAAAATAATTACATGTACAAAGTTTTACAGTAACTGATAGAATACATGATTCATTTTAACCATTAGATGATTGCCCTATGTGTCTAGGGCAACGTGTCTTCGTATGACCTTCCTGGCGGCATATTCTGCACCGCCGTCCAGCTGGATGTTCACTAGGCCAATCCATCTCATTCCGAATACGAGTCGACTTTGGCCTCCCTTTAGGTCGAAGTCTGTTGCTGTTTGGTAGAAGCGTGGGTGCGCCATCAGGCAGCTGAAAATTCTGATATTCCCCGATTGGCATCCACGGAGTATTGTAGCAGGAGTTGATGCTCTCGAGTCGATAAGCTGGATCAATGAACTGCTCCCAAGATACGTGTACGTAAGCACATGCAGCAATCACATGGCCGCAGGGATATCTCAGTGCCTGAAAGTTGCCACAATCACAGTAACGCTTCTCCAATAAAACAACTCGCACACGACCATTGCTACATGCCATAGCATCATCGGGCTCAGCGACCTCAAATCGTTGCTCTGGACGATTAAATGCAGTTACACGGTAAGTAGCGGCCTCCTGAAGAATTGTATCTAGCTCGCGTTGGAAATTGTGTCCATAGCGCATCCCTCTGTTCAAGCCCTCTTCAGCTTGCTTTCCTCGTTCCAGAAAGTACTTTACACTACGATAGAAGGTCTCTTGTACCAACCCTGAAATTTAGATTTACGACATTATACAAATATTATATTATAATAGTAACTCTTCTGAGTAACATATATTGAAATATTCGTATTTACCTGTGATAGGTAGTTTTCGAACACCCTTGAAAACTCCATTTATACATTCTACGATGTTGGTCGTCATATGACCATATCTCCTCCCATCATCATATGCCAACGACCATTTCTGCTTTGGAATTTGCATCATGTAATCATACACTTCTGGATTCACTCTGTGGATATCTTGAAGACGCTCCTCCATCCTTTGTTGTTGAGGCTCATATGCTATCATACAGGCAGTCATCTGAATAGTTATGAAAATAACTACGACAAAAACATTTTAAACAGAAAAGGATGTTCATACCAATTTTTAAGATTGCCTTTTTCATCGACTCATTCTTGAACTTCTTTCGCAAATTGCTGGCAATGTGTCGAATACAGTATCGATGATGGGCATATGGTGGTCTCCACGAAAGACCCTCAGACTGTATCGCCTCCTTGATTGCACGGTGGCGATCAGAAATAAGACAAATCCCTTCTGCATCCGTAACAAACTCTCGGAGACATGCCAGAAACCAGCTCCATGATGAGAAGTTCTCTTTCTCCACAATTGCAAATGCTATAGGCAGAGGGGCTCGATTTCCATCTTGTGTGGCGGCAATCAATAAAGTTCCGGTATACTTTCCATACAGAAATGTGCCATCAATTTGTATGAACTGCTTGCAATGTCTAAAAGCCGCCACACATGGTAAAAATGTCCAAAATAATCTATCAAACACAACCATTGAGCGGTCAAGTTGGTTCTGTTGGTTAACATATTCAACTGTATGTAACCGATAGACTATTTGATTATTGTGGCGTAGAAGCTCCAACAGTTGTGGTAGAACTCGATAAGAGTCGTCCCAATCACCATACACTTTCACAATAGCCTTTTGTCGTGCTGCCCATGCCTTCCAGTAAGAGATTCGATACCCAAAAAGCTGTTTGATTCGCTCAATGACCAGAACCACGGGGACATCTTGACATGCTCTAATCATTTCAACAATAATAGTTGAAACAAACTCAACATCTAATGAAGAGTGTTCCTGTGCCAAGCTTGGGTTCACACATGTGTGTGGAGTAAATCTAGTGATGCGCCAGCTGTGAAAAGTGTTATCAATAATAGCTCGCAGACGCATTTGACAGTTCGATTCAAATTTGTCACAACGGATCAAATAATAAGATCTCTTTGCCTCTTCTACAACATATGAGTAATGTCTTTCAATGTGATATTGTTTTATCACATTTTTCATTGCTTCTTTGCTCTCAAACTCTCTGCCAATATACAGAACATCGTTATCTGACACTCGATTTATGCCACCAATGATTCCTGGAAATTCTGAACTGGGAGTGATAACTGAATAATCAAATTCTGGCAAGCGATTCATGCCTTCAGTCGACCAGGAAGCCAATAGTGGAGGATGGTTCAACGGTCGGTTGAACCTCGCATGAGTTGGTACAGACTGATCTTCCGCATGCTCTTCTTCTTCTTCAACTTCCTCTTCATCTTGTTCAAAATTGTCATCATCCTCAAATTCATCAACCAATGCATCTAAAGTATGTGGAGGACTATCCATTGAAACTGTGGCTGATGGAAATGATGGAATAACTACTGATGCTGATGGAACGTCTTGATGTGAAGAAGCATATGACATAGTTTCATGAATTTGAGATGGGTCAACTTCCAATGTCGATGGAACCTCCATTGTAGCTATAGTGACATACAACTCCATCATTTGATTCTCAGGTATATACTTAACCAATGAAAGTATATATTCCCAATCATCATCATCATTTACCGGATATGGCACATGCCAAAACCTATCTATAAATTGAAGATGTCTGAATGTAATGGACTCTATTACTTGATTCCTCGCGAGTTTTAACCTCCGATGGATTTTCCTTTGCACAGCTTCCAAAGTAGTACATCCTCCAAGCATCACAACAGCTTCTGGATGTATACTATAACTGCATCCTTGTTCTGTCTCAATTATTTGACCGTTGCAATAAATATAAGCGGCGACCATCTTTTTTATCTAAAAGAAACCACTGTTATTAATTAAATCTGATTAAAGAATCAATTTATGTATGCATGCTTCTAGTAATTTATGTTGGAATCCTAATCCCTCCACCAAATCAATATGTTCAAACCATATTGATGTGTAACTATTTACACAACCCACAAGTTTGTGTTACTTACCCAAAAATAGAAGTCAAATATATTTATACATATCCACATGCATTATATGCATGAGGTACACGAACATGTCATGTAAAAGCATAGAGTTATATGAAATTGAAAGTCTCCACATGAGTAAGCCCGGAGCGACAGATAGCCAACCCCATTCACTTTCCTAGACAAGGCAAGCCTCCAGGAAAGTAGGTGGTCCGACCCAAAGCCCCTCTACCCGGGGATACTTTACTCAAGAGAGCAATCATTTCATGATAACTCTAACACTTAATATGCAAAAAATATATTGAACTACTAAATTCAAGTTCATAACTTCAATTACAAACCGAGGTCAAGGTAGATTGAAAACTAAATTCATTATCATTCCTAGAATGTAATGCAAAGGTATATTCCATAGGCAATTTACTACTACTTGGCTAATTAATATAACTACTTCGCTGATTAATATAACTACTTCGCTGATTAATATAACTACTTCACTGAATAATATAACTACTTCGCTAACAACATAATTATGATAAATTAATTACCTTATGGTTAACTAATTACCTAATTATGGTTAACTAATAACCTAATTATGGTTAACTAATTACCTAATTATGGTTAATTAATTACCTAATTATGATTAATTAATTAACTAATTATGTTCCATTAATTACCTAATTACGATTAATTAATTACCTTATGGTTAACTAATTACCTAATTATGGTTAACTAATAACCTAATTATGGTTAACAAATTACCTAATTATGGTTAATTAATTACCTAATTATGATTAATTAATTAACTAATTATGTTCCATTAATTACCTAATTACGATTAATTAATTACCTTATGGTTAACTAATTACCTAATTATGGTTAACTAATAACCTAATTATGGTTAACTAATTACCTAATTATGGTTAATTAATTACCTAATTATGATTAATTAATTAACTAATTATGTTCCATTAATTACCTAATTACGATTAATTAATTACCTTATGGTTAACTAATTACCTAATTATGGTTAACTAATAACCTAATTATGGTTAACTAATAACCTAATTATGGTTAACTAATTACCTAATTATGATTAATTAATTAACTAATTATGTTCCATTAATTACCTAATTACGATTAATTAATTACCTAATTATGTTTCATTAATAACCTAATTAGGATTAATTAATAACCTAATTAGGATTAATTAATAACCTAATTAGGATTAATTAATAACCTAATTATGATTAATTAATAACCTAATTATGATTAATTAATAACCTAATTATGATTAATTAATAACCTAATTATGATTAATTAATAACCTAATTAGGATATATTAATAACCTAATTATGATTAATTAATAACCTAATTATGATTAATTAATAACCTAATTATGATTAATTAATAACCTAAATAGGATTAATTAATAACCTAAATAGGATTAATTAATTAACTACTAATGATTAATTAATTAAATAATTATGATTAATTAATTAACTAATTATGATTAATTAATTACCTAATTATGATTACTTAATTAACTAATTATGCTTAATTAATAACCTAAATAGGATTAATTAATAACCTAAATAGGATTAATTAATAACCTAATTATGATTAATTAATTAACTACTAATGATTAATTAATTAACTAATTTTGATTAATTAATTAACTAATTATGATTAATTACTTACCTAATTATGATTACTTAATTAACTAATTATGCTTAATTAATTACCTAATTACGATTATTTAATTAACTAATTATGATTAATTAATTACCTAATTATGATTAATTAATTAACTAATTATGTTTCATTAATTACCTAATGATGATTAATTAATTAGCTAATTATGATTAATTAATAACCTATTATGTTTCATTAATTACCTAATTAGGATTAATTAATTACCTAATTATGATTAATTAATAACCTAATTATGATTAATTAATTACCTAATTATGACTAATTAATTACCTAATTATGACTAATTAATAACCTAATTAGGATTAATTAATAGCCTAATTAGGATTAATTAATTACCTACTTATGATTAATAAATTACCTAATTATGATTAATTAATTAACTAATTATGATTAATTAATAACCTAATTACGGTTAATTAATAACCTAATTATGATTAATTAATTAACTACTAATGATTAATTAATTAACTAATTATGATTAATTAATAACCTAATTATGATTAATTAATAACCTAATTATGATTAATTAATTTACTAATTACGATTAATTACTTAACTAATTATGATTAATTAATTTACTACTAATGATTAATTACTTAGCTAATTAAGATTATTTAGTTAACTAATTACGATGATTAATTAATTACCTAATTACGATTAATTACTTAACTAATTATGATTAATTAATTAACTAATTATGATTAATTAATTAACTAGTTATGATTAATTAATTAATTAATTATGATATTAACTAATTATGATTATTTAATTAACTAATTATGATTATTTATTACCTACTTACCATTAATTAATAACCTAATTATAATGAATTAATTAACTAATTATGATTCATTAATTAAATAATTATGATTAATTAATTTGCTAATTATGATTAATTAATTAGCTAATAATCATTAATTAATAATCTAATTACATTTAACTATTTACCTAATTATGATTAATTAATAACTTAATTAGCATTGATTAATCAACTAATTATGATTAATTATTTAACTAACTAATCATTTCATTATCTAATTACATTAAAAAAAACCATACTATTTATAAAATACAAACATTATATACTAATTCTATAAATTAAACAACTAAATTATTAAATAAAACTATTAAATAAATTTAAAGAAAGATTTACCTCAAATTTGTGACGACGTAGGTACACAGGCAGAGCAACCGAAGAGGCAAGGCTTCACCGCAACCGAAGAACGCAAAAAAAAACTTTGAGAGAGAGAGAGAGAGGAAGGGATAGGGAGGGAGAAATGGGGGTGGGTGAGGTAGGAATGAGGAATGGGGTGGGGGGCGAGGGTCCTATTTATAGGATGGGGTGGAGTTTCGGCGCCACTTCAAGTGGCGCCGAATGAATTCGGCAGAAGGGTGCAGCGCCACTTGAAGTGGCGCTGCACGGTTTGAATTTGTTTTTTCAGCGCCACTTCAAGTGGCGCTGAGATTTTTTTCCGGAAAATTGGTGGAGCGCCACTTGAAGTGGCGCTCCACTTCCAAAACTCTTGAGCGCCGGACCATGTGGCGCTCAAGAGACCCATTTCCCTAATTAATTTAAAACCTACCCCATAAAATTAAAAAAAAAAAAAAAACCCCTATCCCCTAAAATATCCGTGTAGTGGCTGCTATGGGAAGAAGAAGAGGAAAAAAAGAAAATAAAGGGGAATCCGCGTGGAATAATAGAAAAGAAGAGAGAGAGAAAATAAAAGGAAAATACAAAGTTAAAGAAAAAGAAGATAAGATAACATAAAATAAAATAAAATAAACCTTAATAAAATAATATAGATAATAATAATAATAATAAAATTAATAATAATAATAAAATAAATAAATAAATACGGATTGGTTGGGGTGTGACACTTCATATCATCGCAGACTCTTACAAAGAAGTCCTGCTAATTTGGGCCCCACCCAAAGAGGATACACTAGTCAAAGGTCAAGGTATACAGAGAGGGGATCCTTATCAAAGGATATCAACAACCCAAATTTGTGTTAGCCTGCAACGTAGGGGATCCTTCTCAGAGGATACTGACAACCCTATCGATGTAGCTAGTAATGTAGGGGATCCTTCTTAGAGGATACCGACAACCCTACTGATACGGACCAATGGATGGAGGATTAATGACCTTCACATTGAGGTCACATCAATTCCCAAAAAACTCCATTGGGTGTGATAAAGGATTCCTCAGGTCCCAAGTAGGGATGCCACAACTCTATCTAGGACCCGACCTCTAGAGGGAATTATTATCTAGTGATGTGGATGTAATGTCATACTGAACCCTTAGACTCCACTGGACGCGGTCCCACTAGTCGTGCACACCCCTGGCTCACACGGTCGCCCAACTACGTGTCGTGCGGCTCCCCAGTCAATGTGTCCAATCCACGGAACCATCACACACCCACGGCAGAGCCGTGGTTCCCTATCTGATGTAGTCCAACTAGATCATGTCCGCCACACCCCTCCATCGGCTGCCCGATTGGTGGCCTTGTCTGATCACCACCCACAGCCTGCACACTGCAGGCCATCCCACTATCGTCGTCCTGCCTATACTGCAGGATGCCTCCACCTCCAGCAACCATGCAAGTGGCCTCCCTCTATCACATCCCACCTAGAATGGCTAGAGCCTCCGCCCCTGGCCTCCGCCTCATGCTACCACGGCCATGTGTCATCGTATGGTTAGATCTTCATCACTAATCGCAAAACAAGTAGAATGAGGAACGGGGGGAGGGAAAATAATAGGAAATGACCAAATGAATGGATATTGACCTTGTTCAAGTTGGCATTGATCTGTTCATGTTATATTTGAAGGATGGATGGAAAAAACGAATTTTTACATGAATCAACCCGAATCAATTCCTGAAACAAAATAAACTAAACCTGCAATATGCACGATCTGTGGATTAGCGTGTTCATTGAATAATCCACATTTTTCATAGGGATAATGAATGGGGAAGTATAATCAAACAAGACTCACACCCTGCCTTGGATATGGATTGATTTTTGACAAAAAAGTAATATGTTTTGTCATTCGTCAACTCATCAATGCCTGATCTAAACTCTGATCGTCGATTCGTCGTTGCTAGTGAGAGAGTCTCCTCCTCCTTGTCTCAAGAAAACTACAGGGTTATGATGATAACCCTAGATTTTATAAAATGTCTCATATAAAAAATAAAATTTTTATTGAATCACCACATAATGTCAATTGAAATATTTTTATTTAATATTTTAATGACGTTCACGTCCAAAAATTAACATTCACCCTTGACCTGTGCCAGTTCGGTTAGACCCTACCTATAGTAAAGTCATTGTTCTAAACACAATGGTACCCTTGGATTTCTGATCTAGGCATCGGTTTATAAATTATTAAAGTTCAATGTTTAGCTTCATGGGTGTTTTTAATTAAAAACCAAACTTTATTCAATGATTTTGTAATGACTCTCTTATTCCCATTGGCTTGAGTGTACAACAAATCATTACTTGTCCTTAAGCGACATCCCCAAGATGCCAAAGGATGGAAATAAATGTCGATGGGTTTCAAATACAAGTGGGGGATGATTTACCCTCTAATAAATAAACCATTACCCAAATAAACCATAACCAAATATCTCACTATATTATACATGAATAAAATCAAGGTAACTTAACTACATTATTCATATCAAACCACTCTAAGGTATAAAACAGCAGAAGACCAAACAAGTATAAAATTAAATAGAGGAATGACAACTAAAGACTCCAAGAAGACCATAAGACTCCATGCTCCCATATCTCCATGCTCTTTGATAACCAAACAGCCCATGTATCACAAAGTGGTGCTAAAAATGTGTGATACGTTACCTTTTCCTCTGTCTCGGAAGATAGTATCTGCAAAATCACTAAGGTACCAAAGCAGGGGTAGGTAAAAAACTTAGTATTTTTTACACAATGACTTCCCTACTCACTCCACAAGAATATAAGAGTTAGAAACATTTTTATAAAATGGTTTATGTAAAATAATTTCTCAAAATAGTTTATAAATAAATATAAACAAGTTTCTAAAACCATTTGTAACCAAAATCATACAAGTGAAAATGAAATGAATTTTAAAAGAAGTTATTTTTTCATAAAAATAACTAAACAAAGCCTTAAAATCATTTCTTAATATTCCTTTTTCATGCACAAACCATTGAACACATCCACACAACCAACCATGCATTCTTCACTATGGAAGTTCCAGACTCATGAGCAGTTTCTCACTGATCTACCAAGTCATCACAAGGTAATTATATCCCATGTTCCATTTGAACTTTGGCACTGAGCACAAGGTCATATTTCAACCAATCCCTAGAAATTTAATATACACTCACACACCAATATGCCCAATGATCATGCCAAAACACCTTTTCACTAAAACCAACTTTTTATTGGGAACCACTTTTCCATCAAACACCATTTTGAAGCCAAACCATTTTAATAAAATGAAATTTTTTATTGAAAACCCCATTTCCAAAAACCCATTAAGAAACTCTGGAAAATCCAAAATTTAAAATCACCATTTTAAATTTAAGAAACTAAAACAATTTTCACAACAATCCACCAAATTTACACAATATCACAAAAAATGATAAATCATCACTAAAGATGATTTATTCTATGAATTGAACCAAAATTTCATGATAAATTACATTGAATTTAATAAAATTGAAACTAATTCAATCAATTCTAGAAATAGGAGATGAGATTGAATCCACATACTTTGAAGGTTTGGATGAAAAATGACAATGGTCGAAGAACGCTCTAGCAATCGGGTTGATTCTCCACAAGAACGACCTTAGATCCCTTATCCTATCACAACCAAGACCAAATATCATCATATTTAGAATAAAACAGCTTAGATATACCCATAATAGTCATATATATGAGAAATAAATAGAAGAGGATAAGTATATCTAAGTAGATCTAAAGAAACGTGACGAGAACGAAGAAGAACGTCACTCACCCTGAGAATTAGGCTTGAAAACACGAAGGGAGGGCTCCGGATTAGTTTATCAATGCATGGGAGAGGTTCTTAAACCTTAAATGGAGATAAATCTCAACTTAGGTCTATTTAGGAGAAAAAACAATCAAGTAGGAGAAAAAACAAGTAAGATCCTGAAAATTAGAATCTTACTTTTTTCATATGCATGGTTAGACAAACCATGTGCTAATTGTGCGTTAGCTAATGCTATAAGGGGAAACTTTGAATGGACTCATCACACAGTCTCTCTAAATGTGCACAGACTATGTTGAAGCTACACTCCAAAATATAAAATTTCACAAGGTTTATACTAGGCTTACCACACGTTTTTTCCAAACCGTGCGCAGCCCATGTGTATCTCCTTTAGCCCCAAAAACTTGTTTCAAGTTCACTCAACTCTCCCGTACTTAGCCCTTATACTTTATAACCATTAAAAACATCATGTAAGGGTTATATAACAGAAATAGAGGGTACTACATTCTCCCCACCATATGTTTTTCCATCCATAGAAAGTAAAAAACCCTCACTATCTTGAAAGAGTTCCAGCCATTTCTCTTTCATTTCCTTATCACATCCCCAAGTCTCTTCCTGAATCTGACCATGTTTCCATAAAACCCACACTAAACCAATGCTCTTTCCATGCTATATTTTTTCTTTCCTATCCATAATCTGTACTGGGATATGTACCAACAAAGCATCCATATCTAGGTCAACATGATCCCATATGATCACATGTTCAGGATCAGGATGGTACTTTTTCAACTGAGATACATGGAACACATTATGCAGTGAACTGAACCGTGGTGGTAATTCCAGTTGTTATGACACCTCTCCAACCCATTCAAATATCTCAAAACGGCCTATGTATTGAGGATATAACTTTCCCTGCTTCCCAAAATGATGATGTCCAAGCCTTAGATAAATCCTTAAAAACACATGATCACTCACAGTGAACAAAAACGGTCTTTGACGATGATCTGCATGTGATTTTTGATGACTCTGAGCCATATCCATTCACCTTCCATTCAAATTAATCATATCTATTGTTTCTTGGACAAGGCTCATTCCAAATAAATAATTTTTACCTATTTCCACCCAAAAAAGTGGATAATGACAAGGATTCCCATACAACGCTTCAAACGGAGCCATATGTATTGAGGCCTGATAGGTGTTATTATAATAGAACTAAACTAAGGGTATATCTTCTTCCCATGATCCTCCAAAATTCATTACACAAGCCCGTAAAATGTCTTCCAATATTTTTATTGTCCGCTCATACTGGTCATCTATCTAAGGATGATATGTCATGCTCAGAGTAAATTGGGTCCCAAGGGATTTCTATAAAGATTTTTAGAAATGAGATTTGAACCTCAGATCTCTATCTGACATGATTGAAACTGGTATTCCATGTCTCTTTACCACTTCTTAGATATATATTTTTAATAGATCCTCCACCGTATGAGTTTCACAAATAGGAATGAAATGGGCTGACTTTGTGAGCCGATCCACTATCACCCATATGGAATCTTGTTTCTAAACTGTTATTGGGAGGCCTGGGAAAAAATCCATCACTATCTAATCTAATTTCCATATTTAGATAGGTAAATACTACAAAATACCCACTGGTCACTGTTCATATGCTTTAACCTGCTAACAAGTTAAGAACCGTGAGATGAACTTGGCCCCTTCCTTTTCATGACGCTCCACCAAAACTACTCCTTCAATACTCTATACATCTTATGTGTGCCTGGATTTACATCCCATCTCGAATGGTGGTAATCATGAAGAATTTGTTCTTAAAAATCTATAGGTATAGCCATCTGATTTCTAAACCACAACACTAAATTCCCATCAAGTTTCCATCCCTCAATGGTCTCCCCACCATTGAGTTTTGAACTCATAACTAATCATTATTAATTAGATCTTTGCACCTCTTTAACCATCTTTACCAAATTTGGAACCACAGAAATTGAAAATAAAACCAAAACATCACCTTGGTCTTCACATTCCACATGCATGTCGGTTAGGACCGACATCAACTACCATTCATCTAAAGCTTCTTTTTCTATCTAAGCATTTGAATTTATATTCAATGCATCTACCACTGAATTACCTTTTCTCGGTGTATACATCAAGTCAAATTCAAACATCTACAGATACTTCATCTATCTTTATTGCCATATATTTAAATACCACTGTGAAAAAATGTGTTTTAATATTTTATGATCCGTAACCATAGTGAATTTTTCACCAAAGAGGTAATGTCTCCATGTATTAAAAGCATGAGTAACTACTACTAACTTCAAGTCATGTGTTGGGTAGTTATTCTAATGCACTCTCAACTTCCTTGGACCATAAGAAACCACATGGGTTCCGTGCATGAGAACATAGCCTAACCCAAATCTTGAAGCATCATAGTGCACCACATATCCCTATCCTGATTCTAGAAAAATAAAGATAGGTGCTGATTTAAGATGAAATTTCAGCTCTTGGAAAGACTTATATCATTCCTAAGTCTATTGGAATGGAGTATTCTTATTTTTCAAGGCTTTCATTGGTGAAGATTGTTGGGAAAAGTCATGTATAAAGCATCGTTAATAACCAGCTATACCAAGAAAACTTTGTATCTCAAATATGTTCTTTGGTGGTTTCCATGAGATAACTTCTTCTATCTTTTCAGGATCTACTGAAACACATTTTTTAGAAATCACATGGCCAAGAAAGTGTACCTCTTGTATCCAAAAATCACACTTATATAATTTAGAATACAAAAGGTGATCTCTCAAGATTATCAACACTATTTTTAAGTGTTTCTCTTGTTCATACCTTGTCTTTGAATACACCAAGATGTCATCTACAAACAACACAAAAAAAGAATCCAAATATCGTTGAAATATCTTATTCATAAAATCCATGAATACTATTGGTGCATTTGTTAGACCGAAAGGCATGACAACATATTTATAGTGTCCATATCTACTTATGAAGGATGTCTTCAGAATATCATCCTTTCGAACTCACAATTTGAGATATATTGATCACAAGTCAATTTCAGAGAACCACTGCGCACCCCTCAATTGATCGCACAGGTCTTCAATGAAAGAAATTAGATACCCATTATTTATCATAACTTGTTTAAGTTTACGATAATTGAAACACATCTAAATAGTTCAATTTGATTTCTTCACAAACAAGACTAGTGTTACCCACAGATACATGCTCGGTCGAATGAAACCATTGATTTATATCTCCTCCAAATATTCTTTCAATTACCTTTACTATGTTGGTGTCATCCTATAAGATGAAAGGTAAATATGGTTGGTCCCTAAAAGGAGATCAATCATAAACTCAGCTTCCCTTAGTGGTGTTAAACCTAAGGAGTTCCTGGTAAATAAATCTAGAAATTGATCCACAACCTCTGGAAAACTATTTTCTTTAGTCTCTTACATTAATGCCAAAGTTAATGTCATAAACTGGTAAGAGATCATCCCCACAACTACTGTTAACAAGCCCATTGCACCTTTCTTTACAACCCTCTCTCCTATGAAGATGTGCTCGATGTCATCCTCAGTTGAGAAGCTCATTGTCCTTATATAACAGTTGATGTGAGCCTTAAACATTTTCAACCAATCCATACCCAATATTACATCCTAGACATCAATCTTTGACACCTATAAGTCCCACTTCAGCTCAACCCCATCAATAGTTATTGAAAAAGACCTGCACATGAAGGCTCTAAATTCTCTTTACCCAAGAGGATTTCTAATTTTTAACACAGAACACATCATTTCCAATTTTAAACATAGTAAATCAACAGTATGAGAAGCAATGAAGGAATGCGATGCACCAGTATCAAACATCACTTGCATAAGGGTAGAATTAAAAATAATCATACCTCTCACTTTAGATGGTCTATCCTGGTCATCTACATTCATCTACTTAGCTCCATATAATTGCTTCATCACTGCACTCTTCTCTTTATTCCCTTGTTGTGATTTCCCTTACTGAGGAGTCATGATATTCCAAGAATAACCATGGATAGCTCCTCTCGGTTGATGAGTCTAATTTTTGTATCCTCACCCTATCAAAGCATACGATGCTTGTGAAACCTGAGAAGTGTATCGAGTATTTGACCTTAGAGAACTATGACAAAAGTGATTAAGGTGTCCCATTTTGTTGAAATTATGGCATACTCTTGGTGGTGTTGCACACTCCTGCTTCATGTGGTCAAAGGAACCACATTGGTAGTATCTCTCTTGTCACTTTGGTCATGGATGAAGATTTATTTATCTAGTTGTCTTATTCTAAATCCCACTCCTACCCTGGAAATAGGTGTCCCTCTTTCGCTTTCTCCCAGCACTTGATTTTCCACCATTTTCTATAGGGCTCATCATACTTCCTCTTCCCATAGCTCCTGAGATGTCATGCTCAGTCATCGCCACTCTATTCACCATATTTGTATAATCAGTAATATAGAGCACCATAATCTTTGATCAAATTTCTTTCCTTAGCCCTAATTCAAAGATTCATGCCTTCAAAGATGCACTTGTTACAACTTCTAGTGTAAAGAAGACTAAATTCATGAATTTAGCCGCATATTCGATGACAGATATATTTTTAAGGATAAATATTTCTTTCATCCTATATATATTGAATGTATAAGGATGGAATTTTTTTAAAAAAAATTCCACAAAATCCTCCCAACTAAGACTGTGATCTAGTTTATCTTGCACAACTAAATCCCACCACTAGCATTCAGTATCCTAGATCATGTAATTTTCAAGATTGAATTTCATATCTGATGGTGTGCCGATGAAATAAAAGACATGATTTATCCTGTTGAGCCACACCTCTATCTTTTTATGTTCAGAATCACCCTAGAAGATGGGTGTATTCTTTTTTTATGAACTAAATGGAATGATCCACATGTCTTGGCTCATCACTTAGGTTCCCCGTATCCATAGCTTGAAATACATGGATGATAATTTGAACTAGATCTTGGTTCACCTATGTTTCAATTGTAACTACATTCTCTATAGCTTCTTTCAGTTGGTTTATATGATGCCTATCGGGTACCATTTTCTAAACAAACAACAAACTCGATAAGTCTCACTCTCAAGCAACTAATGGATTATCATTCCAAATTATATCACATAAACTATCACAAAATTATTTTCTAAAAACAACCTTTTTCACATTCAACCATTTTTGAAAGATCATTCTTGATTTTGAAAATATAACCATTTTCAAAATACACTAAGTATCCTCTTTTCAAAATCTTTCATTTGAAAACAAATGCTGCATTTTTGAAAAAATTACACCTTGGCACAAAATCATAAATCATTACTCCAAATGAAATATGCAATATTAGTGGGAATTCATTCCTCTAAAATTCATTTCATGTTTTTATCATTGGATAATCCCATGATAATGAGATTATAAGATCCTATAAGTGTCTCAAAAACACTTATGTACCCAACTCCTTGGTAACTTGAATTTCAGCATAAACGGGTTAGCTACGTCCTTTTATGCTATAGATTTAAAGTTCTGACAATCCTACTCCTTTCTAAGATTCTAACCCAGGTAATATAAAATAAATAATTCAACACCAAGACAAATAAATTTAATTCTACTTGTTATGCAAGGACTGAACAAGATAATACCATTTGTAATGACCTGCTTATTCCCATTGGCTTGAGAGTACCAAAAATCATTACTTGGCCTTAAGAGACATCCCCAAGATGCCAAAGGTGTGAAATAAATGTCAAACGGTTTCAAATAAAAGTGGGGGATGATTTAACCTTTAATAAATAAACCATTAAACAAATAAACCATAACCAAATATCTCACTATATGATGCATGAATAAAAGTAAGATAACTCAACTACATTATTCATATTAAACCACTCCAAGGTATGAGATAGCAGAAGACAAAACAAGTATCAAAGTAAATAGAGTGAGGACAAATAAAGACTTCAAGAAGACCACAATACTCCATTCTCCCCTATCATCATGCTCCAACATCACCAAATATCCCACGTATCATGAAGTAGTGTTAAAAACATGTGATACATTACCTTTTCCCCTGTCCGGAAAGATAGCATCTGAAAAAGCGCCAAAGTCACAAAGTAGGGGTGAGTATAAAACTAAATAGGATTTCCCCAATGACTTCCCTACTCACACAACTAGGATATAAGTGTTAGAAACATTTATATAAAATAATTTATGTAAAACAATTTCTCAAAATAGTTTATAACTAAATATAAACAAGTTTCCAAAACCATTTGCAACCAAAATCAGACAAGTTCAATGGAAACAAATTTTCAAGCAAGTTATTTTTACATAAAAATAAATAAAAAAATTTTAAAACCATTTCTCAATATTCCTTTGGAATACCCTAACTATTCTACACATCCACACAACCAACCATGCAATCTTCACTATGACAGTTCCATACTCATGAGCGGTTTCTCGTCAATCTACCAAGTCATCACAAGGTAATTATATCTTGTATTTCATTTCATATTTGTTACTGATTCCAAAGTTATGTTTCAACCAAGCCCTAGAAATTCAATATGCACTCACATGCCAATATTCCCAAGGATCATGCCAAAATACCTTTTCAATAAAAGCCACTTTTTATTGAAAACCACTTTTCCATCAAAACCATTTCTAAGAAAAACCACTTAAATAAAACTCCCTTTGTTATTGAAAATCCCATTCCCAAAAACCCATTTATAAACATTAGAAAATCCACAATTTAAAATCACCATTTTAAATATAAGAAAATAAAACAATTTTCACAATAATTCACTAAATTCACACAATATCAAAAAACCACAAATCATCACTAAAGAAGATTTATTCCATGAATTGATACAATATTTCACAATCAATTACATTGAATTTAATAAATTTTAAACTAATATAATAAATTCTATCAAGAGGAGATGAGTGTGAAGCTACCTACTTCGAAGGTTCTGATGAAAACTGACAATGGTCGAAGAACGCTCTAGCAATCAGGTTGATTCTCCACAAGAACAGCCTTAGATACCTTATCCTATCACAACCAAGACCAAATATGATAATATTGGAAATCCACCATCTTATATATAACCATAATAGGTTTATATCTGAGAAATAAAGAGAAGAGGAGAAGTATATCTAAGTAGATCTAAAGAAACATGACAAGAATGAAGAAAAACGTCACTTACTATGAGAATTGGGCTTAAAAACACTCAGGGATGTCTTAGGATCGGTTCCACAATGCTTGAGAGAGGTTCCCAAACCTTCAATTCATATAAATATCAAATTAGGTCCATCTAGGAGCAGAAATGGGAAAGTAATAGAAAAAACGAGTAAGATCCTAAAAAATAGGATCTTACTTTTTTCCTACGCACGGTTAGTCTACACAGTTTGACAAACCATGTGCTAACAGTGCGTTAGCTACTGATTTAAGGGGTCACTTATCATGGCCTCCTAATACGGTCCCTCTAAACATGTTCACACCATTCTGAAGTTGTTTTCCATAATGTGTAACTTCGCACAGTTTATATTAGGCTTACCGTACAGTTTGGACAAACTGTGTGCAGCCTGTGCGCACCTCCTTTAGTCCCAAATACTTGTTTAAAGTTCACACAACTCTCCCATAATTCACCCTTTCACTTTATAACCATAAAAATCATCATTTAATGATTCCATACTAGAAATTGGGTGTACTAAAAATTTGTTCTGGGCACACCGGGCCACGGAATCTCCTATCGTCTCAGTATCTAGTCTCAGAATTTTCTCAATTAATTTATAAAAATAAACCAGATAAAAATATGATTCATTACATGGGAATGGTAATATATAATCCATTATTAAGATACCACCCCTCATTTTTGAAAATTATCAAAACAATCTCATTGTCAACTTCGTCATTGAAAATCATAAGTAAAATACTTATAAAAATGAAATTAGAATATTATAAATAATTAATAAAATATATTACAACACCTATAATTATCTATTAATGATGAAATTTTAATTTAAATATAGTAATCAACACAACCATTATGAAACTAGTACTAAACAGACAATCAAAGATAGTAACATCTGAAGATAAATGCCAATATAAGCAATTAATGTATTTCTAATAAATGATTATAAATGAATTTTATAAAGGGTTATGGGTATGAATAAGGTTTTAAATAGGTTATTAAGATATTTATTTTTGTTATATTTGAGGTTAAAGATATTACGTGGACTTCAGGAATTAAGGAAATCATATTTCATCTCATGTTTTTTTATTGAGATATGATACATATTTACCACATGATTCATTTGATAATGTATATATTGGACATGAAATTATTTTATCATAATTATTCATGAAATATATTATATTTACAAATATATCTCATTCTCTACCATTCATAGGTTTCCAATTCAGAAGATAACAATGATGCAAGTTTTCTTTGTAAACTCTAATCTAATTTCTTTAAGTAATAATGTTTCATCTGGAAATTCTAACTTATATTCTTGGTTTCCTCCAAAATAGAATTTTATATTGAACTTTATATTTTTTTATGGTAAATTACACTTTTTATTCAAATATTCAACCTTGATGAATTTATTCCCTATAAAACTATGATATTGTTAGAATAATTCACATTTTATTTAATGATATTTTCTATTCCATGTCCATATTTTTCCTTCCCTCGGATATTATCATTTATATTTGGAAACGTAAGTATGTGTTTTATCATGTGACCTTAATACTTACCTTATCTTTTTTTAAAATAAATCTTTATTATCCTTTTTATTATGTGATTTTTCAACAAATTTATTTTCAATTATTCAAATATTTTTCCTTTCATGATAATATGTATTATTTTACAAACCACATTTCCATATAAAATCTTAATAAATTTTTCAGGGATCCATTATTGAATATATTTATAAAAATTAAAATTTTAAAAAAAATTACTTCACCTTTTGTAAAATTACTTTTGAATGTGGCATGTAACTTCATTTTTTCGAGTATAGTAAAAATGTTTTCTAAAAACTCTTTTATGGTTCCTCTCTCTATATGAACAATATTCTTTATGAAGCTTCCTTTCCATGTTTTAAAATGGTTTTATAAATAATTTTATCTATTGATGGTTTTGAAAATAAAATTAAATATTCATATATATTCCAAAATTAAATGTTTTATTTTAAAATTGAATTCTTGATTAAAAAAAGGTATTTTCAAAAAATGGTTTTTTTTTAATGAAACAGTTCATCAATATTTTATGTCTTCTCAAAGAATGTTTAAAAACATTCCTTTAAAAAAAATTGTTTTCTAAAAACCTTATTTTGTCTTAAAGGGAAATCTTGGAATTGTTTTATCAAGCTTATAGTATTTCATTTTAATGAAAACATTTTTAAATAGTTTTCAAATCATCTGAAAAAAGGCCATATTTTTTTCCTTTTAAAGTGAATTATCCAATGATCTTAGTAAGGTATTTTTTCATCTATTTAAATATCCTTAATACTTTTTATGTTACACTAGGGATGTATTTAATATACTATCCATATTATTTATCTATATGGATTATAGAATTTTATAGTAAAGTTATTCATGAAATCAATCTTTTTACATAGTCTAATTAAATGATATTTAAACTATGAATTTTTTTAATGGAACATATATGTGTTTATGGTTATTATGTTATTGGTGGGTTATATATAACACTATAATGCATTGGGTAAATCTTTACATCACATGAGATATTAATGGGAAATGAGTAATGATGTTTGATCTGTTATGGGAAACTGGAAGTAATGCTCGATCCACTATAGGAAATGGGTCATAATGCTTGGTAAACTATAGGAAACAGGAAGTAATTACAGATCTAATATGAAAAATAAAAAGTAATGGTTAATATATGATAGGAAATAAGAAATTAATTCTTAATCCACTTTGGTAATTATGAAGTGATTCATGAGCCACTATGGATAATAGGATTTTATGCCTGGTTCATTAAGGGAAATAGGAAGTTATGCCTAACACACTATGTTATGATTCCTATGATTATTATTGTGCCACGTTTCTATGTTATATTCCTATTATTATTCTCTATGTATAATGTTTTTTATCTCACACTCTTGTTCCATCATGCATGTTTGTTCATTTGAGATTTGATGTACTTTTATCATGACTTATAGACAACTCTAATTGATTCATATTCTTTTTAATAAGATATTTCTTCCATGGTAATGTTTTCTCATATGCTTAGGATCTAACCCATGATAACATGATGATGATTTTTTATTTTATTGATAATTTGATCTCACACATTTCTTATGTTTTCATTCCCCATGTTATGAAGATGAGTATAAATTATGAGAAGTCTATAAGGGAGTCAAGTGTGTAGTAATTATAGAGAAATATTCACAAGTTTTCTAAAATAAGTTACTTATGTTGCTAGTCCTAAAATAAACATAACCTTATGTTCTTTGTATTATGTTTTTTATTTCTATATATAATGTTTAATTTATATAAATGATATAAAATAAATATATGTTTATCTTGGGTCATCCCAATTTTTAACAAATCTGGTGTTTAAAGAAATTGTTTTTAGTATAAAACCTAGGAGTCTGGGTCTGGAATTCCATACAAAAACACAATAAAACTTATATAAAGATTCATAATTTACCATTTTTCTACAACTAATATGACCTTATAAATCCTATATACCTTATGGATTAATGTGTAAATAATATAAAGTCTATAGACCATATAAATTTTGAATAAACCTTACAATGATTCATAACCTTATGAATTTTGGGACAACCTTCTGAATTATCAAAAATGAACCTTATATATATTTCTATTGTTATTTTTCTCACTTCTAAGTGAACCTTGAAAATTATTCATGAACATTATAAAAACATAAAATGTAACTTATGAACATTTCAGGACTTGTCCATTTTGAGTACCAACTCAAAATTTCCAAAATTTATTCAAATAAATGCATAACATCTTAAAATCAACTAGAGGTCTTCTTATCCACTTCAAATAACCTCATAATAGATTCAAATAATTATATGGATAACTAAAATAATTCTAAAACTCTTAAAATTGTTTCAAAATTAATTTTCAAAATTGAAATACTCAATTTTATTATTTCAATATATTATCACTCCCTCAATATTCCATCTTAAAACTCATTTAATACAACTTCATTATAATGACCCAGACTTTTATATAAGGAATTCTCCTCCTAGTTGAACATGTTCCATATTTAGTAATATAATATAGAATAAAAAACATGTTCTGGATATTAAAAACCAACAAAACTTCGATATATTAATTTAATAAATGAAATTTAAATAATAATATAATTAAATAATTGTGTTAAAAAATAATAATAATGTTTGACATATATAAAGAATTCTTTTATTTTTCTTAAAAACATATACATTTTATTTTCATTAAATAATATTTTTATGATAATTTAAAAACATTAAATAAAATATATTTTCATTAAATAGTTTTATAAAACACTATTTATTGATATATTATGATAATATTATTTTATGAAATCATATTTAATTTTTCTAAAGGTCAGAAATTTGATCTTGTCATAAAAAATTGATATTTTTCAATAAATAATGTTTTTTATTAAAAAATTATATTTCTCATGTTCTGAAAACTATTTCGATAAAATTATATTATTTATTTATTTATAATTTCAAATTTAACTTAGGGTTAATTTTGGGTATTTTATAAAAAAATTGGTTTTTTTAATAGTAAAGAATATATTTTTTACAAATACTTCAACTTTTATGACGTCATCATGATGTGAGCATGAATTATAAATTTTTCAAACCTTTTTCCCAATAAAATGTGTTTTTATAGATTAAAATGATAAATTTAAAAATAATATGTTGAATTTAGAAACCTATGTTTGAATTTTTGGGACCCCAAATATGTTTATTCTAATAAAAAACTATTTTTGATTCCTTACCTTTAATTAAGTTACTACAAGATTCCGTTCAATGTTTTCACAATTTAATGGTGATATAAACCTCATTTATTTAATAATAATCTTTTACATATTATGGGAATGAATACTATTTAAAATTCCTTATCCTAAATGATAAAATAATCAATATTTTAACCCAAAAATACTCTTATCCACATATATAAATACCCCCACTCCCTTCCCTTCAAAAATCACTTCTCGTTCACTTCCCAATGCCCAATATATACCCATTTCATTTATACTAATCCACCTAGTAGCCTTATGGAAATTTATAGTCACACAATCTTAAGCCAGTAAAGCTTTATAAAAGGGGAAAATATTCCACAAGGAGGTAACCCCAATTCTCTTTAATTTTTTTCTATTCTTATTTATACTCACCTAATAAATTTACATTTTTCTACCTTCATTAGTATAAACAACAAATGAAAACATCAGTTTTTTCTTTTAATGTCAAGTAAAAAGATATTTTAATGTAGACAATGTAAAAAGTATGGCTTTCAACGTCAATTTTATAAAAACCAATATTAAAATAAATTTTGGAAAATTAAATATAAATGGATTTAAACATCAGTTTTATTAAAAGAAGATGTTGAAATATATCATACTTAGATTTCTACGTCAATTTTTTTTAAAATTGATGTTGAAATCCCTACTACTAAGGCTTTCTAAATTATTTTTTTCTTAAAATTGATGTTGAAAGTTTATAATTTTTAAAAAATCTAAAATAGATAATTTCATACATGTGAAACACAAAAAAAAACAAACAAAGAATCCAATTAGAAACTATAGCATAAAAAAACTCAATGAAAATTTTTACAACATGTTTTAAAAATTATATACACATATATGAAACTACAACTATAAAATACTCAAATATAGATATATTTTTTACATAAATAATGAATGTGGTTCAGTTTGTTCAAATAATATGGTGAAATATCCTCAAAAAATTAAGAACAACCTAAAGTGTTACGAATTTAAATTACAAAATATTTTTTAAAATTATATGTGTTATAATAAAACTAAACTTTTAAAAAACTATTGTTTTTATGGTTGTGATCATCTCATAAATGAATCATAAAATATTATACTCGCATTAAAACCCCCTCTTTTATGATGTATCTACATTTGTTAAAAAGTATTTTTAAAATATAAACACTGGATATATAATAAAAAACAAGTATTCAGTGATATAAAAGTTCACTACCTGAACATTCACATATTTGATATTTTTTGCTTAAATTGTTAAAAATTGAGTCTTGTTTTACTTAATCCAATAATTCTTGTAATTTCAAAATATTAATTATTAAAACATATGTAAAATGAAAATATTGAACTTAAAAAACTAAAATAATATAATAATACTTACACCTTTAAAAACATTTTAAATATTTTTCAAAACACCACCCAAAAAAGATCATTATAAATATTCCTTTCATTCATTTGATAAAAATATGCATAGCATCCAATGTCTACTAAAACATAAAAATTTAATAATTAGTAATAGTATAATAAATATTGGTTCATAAATATATATGTGTTCTTACCATTTAAATAATGGAAACAACTAATACATAATTTGTATGATTTTTAATCATTTAGATATATATTATATTTTTTAATCTTGTCCTAAGTATTTCAAAACTACTAAAAATTATTTTGAATCCATAAACCCATAAACATAAGTGAAATTGTATTTTATATAAATATTTTTGAGATACCTGATTATAAAATTAATAAATTAATTCAATATAACATTTTTTTTACCTAAATGAATAAAAGAATTTATTTAAATTTACTTACATGGAAAATAACTGCAACATAGGTACAATGATTTGACCACCCATTATAATATTAATTAGGAAATTTTTAAATATATTTAATGTATAGTATCTTCTAAAAAATCATCACTCATCAAAAAAATATTATAATTATCTAATATAGAAGAAACATGTGTTGACTTTGTTATCTCATCAAGATCCTAAGGAATATCCGAAATGTTAGTTCCTAGAATATTATTTTCCTTTGCAATGATTCCTTTGATTTTAGATACTCCTATATAATGTAATCATAAGAAAAAATTATAAATAATTCTGGATTTAATGATAAATAAAAAATAAAAAAACAATACATAACTCATATGTCAAATTATTACAAAGACTAACAGGCTAAAGTAAAAAAATGAAAAATACTCTATCAAAATATGGATGCCTCCTCAGTATGTAGTGGAACTAGATTGGTTGGATAGATAATATCATTTAATACTATTATTACATGACCTGATTCCATAACATGATGATGTACATAATCCAAAATATTATATACAATTTTGTATACTACAATATATACATGGGGATCCCCAACTTTCAACTCACAATAAACAATCATGTCTAAATGAGGTAGTGTGGGATCTAGGTAAGAAAGTTACACATGTTATGTTATCTCATTGATTCTAAAAACATAACTTATACATATGATTTAATTCTATCATCTATAAACTCATTCAAATATCACATCTCATCCTTTAAGAAAGTTATTTCTCCCTTGTATTATGCGGCCATCAATGTTATACTAGGGGTGCAACCAAAAAAATTATATAACAGATACCCTCCTCATATACTGTAGTGTGGATCGAGTGTTTTACCTTACCTAATATTTTTATAAGAATATCCATTCAACCCTTAGGGATAAAGTTCCCCTATTTAATTTTCTCCTAAAGGGCATCCTAAAATAATACATTAAAATGGTATATTAGTGTTGAATGAATTTAAAATGTAGTAATATTGAATGAAAAATAATAATTAATTACTTATAATATTTTCATTTACTTCTTGTATTAGATCAATAATAAACTTCCCATTCTTTTTCATTCTCACCTTTCTCTATTTTTCATGATGAGGGGGATGAGATTAAGGGTTGTATTAAACATATTTGGAGGTGATTCTTGACATGGCTCATAATTCGTTAAATTTTTCAGTATTCATTTTCTTCTTTAATAAAGAATACCCTCTATATAACAATGTATGAGGGTATAAATTCTAGGACTATATCTCTTGGTGTGGTTTCTTGGAGGCATGTTACATAATAAAAAATTAATAATTTATCAACTGATTAAAATAAATTTTCCAAATAATAATTTCATACCATAAAGGTTTCCTCCCACCAATTGTAGATATACTTCTGTAATGTCTCTGTATCAAAAAAACCCATAAATAATGCATGGATCTTGATTATTTTTACTCTAAAAAATATAATATGAATTTAAAATTATCTTAAAATATCTCCATCTATTTGTTTTAATGGATATACACCTTTTCTTAATTGATTTCATCTCTTGAAAGTTAAATTTCATTTGTAATTGAATAGATTAAATATTATTCATATGAAATGTATAATATTTAAACCATTTGAAACTAAATAAATATGTTTAAAAAATTTACCATTATATGCTCCCATGACTGATCATTCACCAACTAGTCAACGCTACTCCAATCAAGTTGTAACACCCCAACCTAAATCACCGAGTCTAATCCAAAGTTCCACATAACCTCATACGCACCTTCCCATATGCAGGAGATATCTAACTAGTTGTGAGGGTATAAATTAACATTGGAATATTATACCCTCGGAAATCATAGCCATAAAAGGATAATAAAAAATAAATATAATCCAAATAAACAACATGGTAGAACATAATAAAAGTAAATTTTATGACAATGTCATGTCAAGTCATATAAGTATAATCAAAGAGATCCCCAATGTGGAAGTTCAACAAGTAAAACTAGAAAAAAAAGATAAATAAAACAAATTATAGTGGAAATTATCTGGATTCCATATTAATTCCACTTTCATCTCCCAACTACAAGCTCCTCAGAAACTTGTCGCAGGGCCCTTATCCTTCACCAAATCTCTATACAAGAAGTTTGCATGTGCATCAGGATTCTCATGCAGGGTGTGAGTATAAACCTAGTATAACACCACCAATGATTCCTTAACATAAGTGTGCAAGTATATTATAACACCCCAAAATTCTAATAAATGATTACCTTTAAATAAGATAATATTTTTGATAACTTTCTATGTATGCAACACTGAACTTTAACAAAACCATGATATATTTAAGTAAAATATAATTTTTTAAATATTACCATTAAAACCTATCCATTCAATCAACTGGAATGAATAAGAGTAACTAATTTATGAAATATATATACAAGTAAAATAAAGGATAATTTTTAAATGAATTAAATTAAATTAGTTTTCTTAAAATGAATAATAATATCATTTATAGTTTAGAAAGATATTTTTATAAAAAAATTGTTTTTTATGTGATACACATTTCTATTTCAATAAAAATATGATTAATGATAAATTATTTTTGATATTAATAATTTTTAACACTAATTTATTTGTTAAATGATATGAAATAAGAATAATACCACTTAATAGTTTAAATTTCATTTTATGATAAAAATGGCTCTTCGTTTTATTTTATAATTTTATTCAAAAAATGAATTTATAAATTTTGGAATTTAAAATTAATAAAATGAACATCATTTTTGAATTACTTATATCAAAATTTACTCATTTTTAATTTTTGATCATTTTCTAAAAAAGTTTATTTTTAGTTAAAAAATGCAGGATTCATGAAAATTATAATTTCCATGTTTTTAACACTATTTAAGCATAACCTGGAATATTTAATAAACCATTAAAGTAATCATATATGAAGTTACAGAATAAAATTATACATTTTTAAGTATTATTTTTATATATAATACATATTCTAAACATTTTTATAACTAATTTAAATGATACTTTAATATCGAAACTATTTTCTGTATTTTTATTTAAAAGAATGTATTTTCAAAAGACATTTAGTCTTTGTTTCCCCTGAAATCCTCATAACTATTATTTTTATTATAATAAATCAATTTATTTCATTAAAATAAGTAACAATGATAATTTAATTGTAAGAACCCGGATCTTCTTTTCAGGTATGTTTTTCTTTTCTGGTGTTTTCGAGGAAAATGAGGAGTTTTTGGAAAAAATTTATGTACATGCCGTGTACTCGGTTACTGTGGGTAGCCGGGTGCTAGCCGTGTAGCGGCCATGCACACAGTCGTGTGTGGTGACCTGAAGACCGCCCAATGCAGGGGTCGGTAAAGGCAAGTACACGCCGTGTGCTTTCTTTTTTTTATTAAACACACTGCTGTCACGTCTGATGGACAGAAATCCTTCCTTCTAGGTTTGATTTGTCCGAGAGTGAGAGTACAGCCATGATCTTTTCCCGATCCCCCGATCAAGCATCTAATCTCTGATTCAATCGTCATTGATTGTGTTGGGATCGCCTTGGTAAGATCTTCCTTATTCTAGAGCTTCGTTTCCTGATTTCTTCTCTTTATCAAGTTTTCCTTCGTTGAATGTTTTAGACGTTTTTGTAGATCTACAGTGTTCTTGGGTGACTCAAGGCTTGAAGTTCATGTATATCGATCTCCCCACACTGTGGTATGTGGTTTGTGCCTTTCCGTTGAAAGTCCTTGAGTTATATGTGCAATTTTTTCCAATACCCTTGAATGGGGTGTTGTGTGTTTACCGTTTAACCCTGTTAATTGGTTTCCATGCTTGTATGCTTGAGTAGAGGTTAAATGAATGTGAATAGGGTTGATTGCTATTATTTGGACGTTTTTTCCGATGCATGTTCTGTTTATGACTATTTGGTCCTATTTAGTTCATTAGGATTCCTTGATGTTTTATCATGCCTAGTACTATAGGATGGAGTTATTATTTTATCTGACATGCTTGATATGTTGTAGAATGTTTAGCCAAGTATTTCATTAGGTTTAATTTGGTCGGATTGCATTTCTATGCTTGTTTGACTTACACAGGGCTGTGAGAACTTGGTTTAGTAGACTATAAGGGGAATTGATCGTGTGATCTTCCTCATAGAGTCTTTGACCACTTTTGACTATATGGGCAATTGACTGTGTGAGCTTCCTCTGAGAGTCTATCACTTTTGACTATAAGGGGAATTAACTGTGTTAGCTTCCTAAGAGAGTCTTTAACACTTTGGACTATAAGGGGAATTGACTCAGAGCCTCAGAGAGTCTTTTTAGTATCCTTGTTTTAGTTGAACCAGATGGGTTAGGCTGAGAGTACTACCCAAAGGGTTACCTGCTTTGATTATCTTTTGTTGATATATGGAACTGATTGCATTGAAACTGTGGATTTTCTACTGCTGAGTACTTCCTTGTTTACTGGTTCCTTTTACTTGTTACCTTCCATATATTCACTAACTGTTAGGCACAGATCTTGTGGTGGTTGCTTACTAGGATTTATTCTCACACCCTAGTTGGGCCATGCTTTGGGGTCCAAATAGATTATATTATTCCCGGTATAGATAAGGGCAAGAACACTTCTACTTCATAATTTTTACTGCTTTGGAGTTGGAGAACATGGGACCAAGCTTAGGCTTGCGATAATGTGGAGTTGTTACTACTTTTCTTTGTACTTGGGTTTTGTACTGTATTTCATCATTGCAACTTTTTTGGTTGCTTTCCTAGACACATGTATCATGCATCATATATATATGTGTGCTCCAGTTGTTTCTTTCATCAGTCTTCCATTGTTACTGTTTTTTAGTATGTTTACTACTTCGGTTATTGTATATCTATTTACTTCCACTGTGTTACTCTTCCAATGAGGGAATAGTTTCCCCACTATCACACCCAATTCCCTCACTGCTAGTTGGAAGACTCTAGAATTTAGGGAAATTCTCTTTAGGCCATGTGACCAACCGGGTACGGGGCGTCTCTGGGCGGCTTCCAGAACCGGGACGTCACAAAGTTGTATTAGAGGTATTCTTTTCTTCTTAAATTACAGTTTGGAGCCTATATCCAGGGATAGGAAGGAATAGGTACTTGGTAATAAGTTGTGCCTAGGAGTATCTAACCCATGTATAGGGAAAATCCAATCTACCTCGTTTAATGAAACTTTTCTGGTTTTCAATTTTATAGTTGATTTGATTTCACCTTGAGTGATTCACATGTTTTGTGTTGTTACTGTTGATATTATTGAGGTTCTATTTCTGTCGCAGCCTGATGAGATGAGGGTGTTCCATCTCATGCATCATATAGTCACTTGACAAAAATCACATGTTATGCATTCTTATCATGCCATTTAGGATGCATTAGCGATTTCATGTTTTTGTGATAGGTGTTGTGTCAGATATTCATGTTGTTGTGATAGATTCCTTGATCAAATACCTGCTATTTGATAGGGTACTATTTGTTAAAGGTTTTGTTTGAATTAATTCCAAACTTTGGTTCTTGAGGTGTTATGGGCCCTCATGGACCATAATTTGGTGAATCATTGACTTGTTTTTCTAGTATATGGAATTTATAAGGTACCAACCATTGATTCACAGGGATTATGGGCCTTCACGGATCAGAATTTGGAACTTTCAATGTTTGTTTTAGTGTTTTCTGGGTTCCATAGTAGTTTCTGGGGCTTAATACCTAGAAAAACCCAGAATACACGGTGTGTGATGTTAAATACACACCATGTGTTCTTCAGTTCGGGAAGAAACGTTTTTTCTTAAGTACATGTTGTGTACTTTATGTACATGCCTTGCAGTATTAACTGTGTCTCATACTATGCGGGCAGAGACACGGGGTATAGAATCTTGGTAGGACATGTCGTGTATCGGATGTTCATGCTGTGTTGTAGAACTGTGTAACCGACCCTGTCACTAACAACATGAGTCGGTTGAGCCTCTTCTTGTACACGTCGTGTCTGGCATAACCACTCTGTGTAGTGTGAGACATTTATCCGGCCGTGTCACTAAAAACACAGGTCGATGAAGCTCGTCTAGTACACGTCGTGTCTCGAGAGAACACTTTGTGCAGTATTCTTCTAGGATAACCGTTTGGGTTAGCTGTGTAAGATAACTCGGGAAGGGGAAGATAAGTCAAGTACACGCTGTGTTTTAGGACAACACGCCATGTGTATGGGGTGTTACATGACCAGTTTTGGCAGAAGTACATGCCCATGTGAAGGGCTTCAGGGAACACGTTGTGTAGTCATTATACACGCCGTGTATACATGTTTTGTAAAACTTAAATTCTTTCCTTCTCTTATTCCCTTCATACACTTCAAGTTTCAGTCCCTATTAATATTGATCTAAGATGTGAGCTTGACCATGAAAAATCATGCCACTGAGACATCTTCTGGTTGTATGCCAGTTACAGGGAGGTGATCAGACACCAGATATGGCTGATCAGGGACTATCGGCAGATCCTCCAATTGTGCCAGTCTTGGCACCGGTAGTTATACCTGACACAAGTGCCGATGCACAGTTCAGGGAGGGCTTTATAAAGATGATGCAGATATTTCTGGGGGCACTGCCTCCTACCACGTCGATGGCAGAATTGACGCGGGTCTTTCAGCATTAGCATCCTCTCACTTTCTCAAGGGATGGAGGACCCCAAGCTACGGATTCATGTCTAGAATCCATGTTGATGATCTTCGAACATCTGGAGACACCTACGTAGAGTAGGGTCAAGCTCAATACCTACATGCTTCGAGACTCCACCAAGAGGTGGTGGGATGTGATCTCACAGTCAGGGTGTCAGTAGAATATGGAATGGGAATAGTTTCAGTGCACCTTCTATAATTAATTCTATCTGGAGTCCTTGAGGGCTGATTGAGCCCGAGAGTTCATGAGTCTAGAGTAGGGTACTCTTTCTGTTATGGAGTATTCTTCTCGCTTCACTGAGCTGCAGCACTTTACACCCTTTCCAGGGGGATATGAGTTGTTCCTTGCACGGATGTTTGAGGATGGTCTCAGGAAGGATATCTGATCTCAGGTAAACATCTTCAGGTTGACTTCGATATCTTCTATATTCAACCAGGCACTGATCACCGAGCGCAATATCTGAGGGATTCTGGAGCTGTGGACCAGGGCGGTTCAGCATCCAGAGTTACTACTCCTCTAGCTGATAGTAGGAATCACCGTAGGGAGACTGCATGTGGAGATCTGAGTAGGCGGGATGCATCTTATGGTAGCCAAGTGGTGTGATACCAATGCGGGAAGAGTGGGAATATGAGTCCACATTGTCCGAGGGACCCATTAGAGTTCCAATATTGTGGAAATATGGGTCATCTTCAGTGCTTCTATCAGATATTCTCACCAGCAGCTGGTGACAGGGGTTCTTTGATGACTCCTTGTTTAGGAGCAGCACCACCAGTTCCTCACCAGTCTGGAAACTGGAGTTATTTCATCTGTTCAGGTCGAGTTGGAGGTTGTGTCCATGTTAGTTAGTCACTAGGCTTCTAGAGACAACAGGGTGGATCATCTCAGAGTGGTCAGGTAGGGTCATAGGGTCGCAGTGTAGGCCATACTTTTTCAGTGGAGCAAACCCAGCAGGAGAAGGTTACTGGACCCTCTACTGTTCGAGGTACAATTCTAGTTTCCTCAGTTATATCTTCTTCTCTGTTTGATACAGGGTCTTCCCATATCTTTATATCTATCACTATTGAGGAGAGCCTTGGGCTATGTATCTTTTCTTATGTTGATATCTTGATGCTAGAAATCTCGTTGGGGACTAGAACGGCTAGTGTATTGCAGTGCAAGGAGTGCCCCCTAGTGGTTAGTAGGTGTCAATTATTATGGGACCTCTATATCCTAGAGATGATAGGCTATGATGTCATTCTCATAATCGACTGGTTAGTTCCCTTCCAGGCATTTGTCGATTGTTATCACCGCGGGGTGAGTTTTATGTCACCAATAGGTGGATCGTTTCTTCATAAGGGTGAATGGGATGTCCAAGTGAGAAAAGTGGGACATGAGAATCATGGGTTGGGAGGAGTTATAGCCTAGATTCCTAGTCTATATCTGGATGACCGAGGGACTTCACAAAAGGACTTTCTTCCAGTGGTGGATCATTTTAGGGACGTATTTCTAGAGGACTTTTTAGGTTTTCCTCTGAAGCATGAGGTAGGATTTTCGATTGAGCTTGTGCCAGGAGCAGCACCGGTGTCCATTCCTCCTTATAGGATGGATACACCAGAGTTACAGGAGCTCAAGAAGCAATTAGAGGAGTTATAGGCAATGGGTTTCATCTGACCCAGTACTTCTCTTTGGGGTTCACATGTCTTATTTGTAAAAAATGTGGATGGTACCCTCATAATTTTTGTGGATTATCAGAAGTAGAACCAATTGACGGTCAAGAACCGCTATCCCTTACCATGGATTGATGATCTCTTTGATCAGCTTCGAGGAGCCCAGGTGTTCTCGAAGATTTACTTGAGATCCAGTTATCATCAGTTGCATGTTAGACCATCAGATATACCTCTTACGGCCTTTCAGAGTAGTTATGGTCTACACAAGTATGTGGTTATGTCGTTTGTTCTCACGAATGCACATGCGGTCTTCATGGCGCTGATAAACCAAGTGTTCCATCCATACTTGGATTCTTTCATGGTTGTCTTAGTGGACGATATCTTGGTGTACTCTCACACTCGACACGACCATTCTACCCATATTGAGATCATTCTGAGTACACTGAGAGAGCATCAGTTATATGATAAGCTCTCAAAATGATACTTTTATATGGACCAAATTTACTTCTTGGGTCATGTTATCTCAGAGACAGGATTATCATTAGACCCAGAGAAAAAGAGAGCATTATTTTCCTGGGATAATCTGAAGAACATCTTTGAGGTGCGGAGTTTTCTAGGGCCGTATGGATACTACAGACGTTTCATACAGGACTTTTCTCACTTAGAAGTTCCATTAAAGGTCCTGACTAAGAAGGGTGAAAATTTATTGAGGTTATATTCTTATGAGTCAGCCTTTCAGGAGTTGAAAGGTAGGTTGACTTCAGCAACGATACTAGTATTTCCAAAGCTGGGTAAAAGCTATATTGTGTACCGTAATGTTTCAGGTATCTTTTTGGGAGCTGTGCTTATGTAGGGGGAAGGGGTCATTGCGTATGGGTCTCGGTATTTGAGGCCACATGAGAGGAAATACCCAACACATGATCTCGAGTTGGATTCTATTGTTCATGCATTATGTTGTAGGATACATTAACTTCTGGGAGAGAATTTTGTGGTTTTCACCAACCACAAAAGTCTCAATTACATCTTCAATCAGCGTGATTTGAATTTGAGATAGTGAAGGTGGGTTGAGTACCTTAAATCCTTTGACTTTGAGCTTGCCTATACGCCTGGGAAAGTAAAATTTGTGGCTGATGTGTTGAGCAGGAGGACTCAGATATAGGCAGATCAGGAAGCTAACATTGAGTGGTAGCTTGTGGCTCTATTCTATGAGATTCATTTGGAGGTGCATGACAGATAGGGGCAGACCTTTATTTCATTAATAGTTGTTACCTCTACTCTTCTTGATTGAGTTATAATGTTGAATCTATCAGATTCTAAAGTCCTAGTCCTACGAGAGAGTGCGTTAGGAGAGGACCCTATTCCTAGATAAACCATAGGCGAGGATGAGATCTTTCATTTCCAGGGGAGCGTATGGGTGCCAGAAGACATACGTGAGGAGCTGATTCAGGACTTTCATTCTTCAGTTTGGTAAGTTCATCATGGTGTCACCAAGATGTATCATGATCTACACCGTCAGTATAGGTGTCCTAGTATGAAAAGAGATGTTGCTGGTTTCGTCATGATGTGTTCCACCTGTCAGCTGGTAAAGGCAGAGCATCAGTGACCAGGAGGGATTTTTCAGAAGTTACCCATTCCCAAGTGGAAGTGGAATGATATCGCGATGGATTTTATGATAGGGTTTCTGAGGTTTCCTTGAGGGAATGATGCAGTATGGGTTGTCATTGATAGACTCATGAAGTTTTCTCACTTCTTGTTGATCAAGGAGACCATCAGTGTTGATGAGCTAGGACGGTTGTACATATAAGAGATTGTATGTCTATATTGGGGTTCCACAATTCATTTTTTCAGACAGAGATGCACATTTTACTTCTTGGGTCTGGAAGGGGATTTATAAGTCTTTGGGTACATAGGTGCTTTTGAGTACAGCTTACTATCCCCAGACAGATGGTCAGTCCGAGCATACGATTCAGGTTCTTAAGGATGTGTTGTAAGTATACATCATGGATTTTGAAGGTATTTGGGAGAAGCACAAACCTCTTGTGGAGTTTTCCTACAATAATAGTTTTCAATCAACTATTCATATGGCACATTATGAGGCTTTGTATGGTAGGCCATGTCGATCACCCTTATGTTGGCTAGAGGCAGGAGAGGCAGCTATGTTGGGTTCTTGTCTTATCTAGGAGACCACAGAGCATATAGAGTTTATTCGGAAGAGGATGTCTACTGCACAGTCTCGACAAAAATCTTATGCTGATCATCGGAGACGGCCTCTGGAGTTTGAGGTCGGCGATCACATTTTCCTATGTGTCACGCCGAGGTTGGGGCATAGGAGGATTAGAAGATAGGGTAAGCTTTCCCTGAGGTACGTCAGGTCATTTGATGTTTTGAAGAGAGTAAATCCAGTTTCCTATAGGCTATAGTTACCTCATAGGTATTGGGCTATGCACAATATCTTCCATGTTTCTCAGCTTTGACGTTACTCCTCATACCTGTCTCATTTTTTTCAACCTGAGGAAGTCTATTTGGAGGTAGATTCTTCTTTCGAAGAGTATCCTATCTGGATTATTGATTGAAGTGTGAAGGTTCTTCGTGGTTGGTTGGTTCCTCTAGTACGAGTGTTATGGCAACATGGGCGAGTACAAGACGAGACTAGGGAGAGGTAGGTCGATGTACGATCCCAGTGGCCAGAGTTGTTTGGGGTTACTTCTTCTACGCTGCCTTGCTAGGGAAATTCAGGGATGAATCTCTTTAAGGGGGAAGTTTTTCAGAACTCGGATCTTCTTTTCAAGTATGTTTTTCTTTTCTAGTGTTTTCAATGAAAATGAGGAGTTTCTGGAAATTTTTGAAGTACATGTCGTGTACTTTATGAGTACACGTCGTGTACTCAGTTACCGCAGGTAGCCGGGTGGTGGGCATGTACTGGCCATGAACACAGCCATGTGTGGTGACCTAGAGACCACCTAATACAGGGGTTGGTAAAGGAAAGTACACACCATGTACTTTAGAAGTACACACCGTGTACTTTCTTTTTTTCTTTAAACGCATTGGGGTCATGTCTGACGAACAGAAAGCCTTACTTCTAGGTTTGGTTCATCCAAGAGCAAGAGTACGACCGTGATCTTTTTTCGAGCCCTCAATTGAGTATCCAATATATTATTCGACCACCGTCGATTGCGTTGGGATCACCTCGGTAAGCTCTTCCTTCTTCTAGTGCTTCATTTCCTAATTTCTCCTCTTTCTCAAGTTATCCTCCAATGAATGTTTTAGATGTTTTTGTAGATCTACGACGTTCTTGGGCGATTCAAGGCTTGAGGTTCATGTATATTGATCTCCCCACAACGAGGGAGGTGTTTTGTGCCTTTCCGTTGAAAGTATTTGAGTTATATGTGAAATTTTTTCCAATACCCTTGAATGGGGTGTTGCGTGTTTACCGTTTATCCATGTTAAGTGTCTTCCATGCTTGTATGCTTGAGTAGAGGTTAATTGAATGTGAATAGGTTTGATTACTATGCTTTGGAAGTGTTTTCCCATGCATGTTCTATTTATGACCGTTTGGTCCGGTTTATCCCATTAGGTTTCCTTGATGTTTTCCAATGCCTAGTACTATAGGATGGAGTGACTATTTTATATGACATGCTCGATATGTTTTATACTGTTTATCCAAGTAGTTATTGAGGTTTAATTTGGCCATATTGCATTAATATGCTCGTTTGACTTACATAGGGTTGTGATAACCTGGTATAGTAGACTATAAGGGGAATTGAGCGTGTGAGCTTCCTCAGAGAGTCTTTGACGACTTTTGACTATAAGGGGAATTGACCGTGTGAGCTTCCTCACAGATTATTTATCAATTTTGACTATAAGGGCAATTGATTATGTGATCTTACTTAGAGAGTCTTTAACACTTTGGACTATAAGGGTAATTGACTAAGAGTGCTTCCTCAGAGAGTCTTCATAGTATCCTTGTTTTGGTTGAACTAGAGGGGTTAGGCTGAGAGTACTACCTAGAGGGTTACCTGCTTTGATTAGTTGTTGTTGATATATAAAACTGATTGCATTGAAACTGTGGATTGTTTATCGTTGAGTACTTCCATGTTTACTAGTTCCTTTTACTTGTTACCTGTCATATATTCATTTATTATTAGGCACAGATCTTATGGTGGTTGCCTACTGGGATTTATTCTCACACCCTATTTGGGCCATGCTTTGGGGTCCAAACAGATTATATTACTACAGGTATAGATAAGGTCAAGCACCCTTCTACTTCAGGATTTTTACTACTTTGGAGCTGGAGAGAATGGGACCAATCTTAGGCTTGCAATGCTGTGGAGTTGTTACTACTTTTCTTTGTACTTGGGTTTTGTATTGTATTCCAACATTGGGACTTGTTTGGATGCTTTCCTCGACACATGTATCATGAATCATATATATGTGTGTGCTTCAGTTGTTTCTTTCATCAGTTTTCTATTGTTACTGTTGTTTAGTATGTTTACTACTTCCGTTATGATATATCTGTTTACTTTTTTTGTGTTACTCTGCCAATGAGGGCATAGTTTCCCCACTATCACACCCAAGGCCCTTGTTTCTAGTCAGTAGCCTCTGGAATTTGAGGAAATGCGCTTGAGGCCATGTGACCAACTGGATATGGGGCGTCTCTCGGTAGCTTCCAGAATCGAGACATTACATTAATCATATATATATTTAAATCTTAAAAATGTTATTTTTCAAAAACCCATTTTTACACGCTTAAGTGTGTTTATTTTAAAATTAACTATTCATACCTTTAGAAATTTTATTTGATAAAATTATTTTAAAATTATAAATTATATATATCAAAATTATTTAAAAAGTTTAATATTAAAATTTTTCATTAAAAATTAATTCCTATGGTTAAAAATTAATTTCCAAGGTGAGAGTAAAAAAGGGTTAAATTGAGTTTAACCTAGTGTAAAAGATCTAAAACATTTATAAATGTACCTATAAATTAATGTATGAGATTTTTCTCAACAAATAAATTTAACCCTATAATTTTTCCACTTTTGATCCATTTACCCTTGAATATTTTCATTCCATTATTGAATAATGTAATAGTGTTCCTAAAACTACCTTATCCTTCACTTATAAAAGGGTAACATATTCACCACTTCAAGGAAAACCTTACCTAAGAATTCCTACTTTAAACTCTCCCATTTTAATCTAAATAGAACCCTATCCAAATTATATAAGCCCCAGTCACACATAGTTATCCTTATCTCTTCAAATTTAAGGATACTTCTAAGGAAAAACCAAGTCCCCGATGTGAGTATTATCAACTACTTAGTTTTTCTTATAGATTTTATTATTTAAAATTTATTCTAAAACAACAATATAATAATATTATTATCATTTATATAAATTAATTTTATTATATTAAGTGTTTTATCATTTCTTATTCATATACCCCATCCATTAAGAAAAAAAACCATAATTCGTGCGTTCTACGGACTACCGCCTCTATATATAGCATTTTATTTTCCTTCTCATACTTAAAAGGTTGGATATAATAATGGTTTTAAAGGATGAATATTATTTTTATAATATAATTAAGGTTATGGTATGAAAAATATAAGAACCTATTAATGATATGAACAAAAAAATGATCATTGTTAATGTAATCATTTAAAATAAGTGTGTTAAGAGGATAATATTTTAGTCAAATTGTGTCATATATTTATATCCATTGCTTATTATTATAATTAATTATAATTATACTGTATCACACTAATAATAAAAAAATAATATCATTATTCTTATGTTATAATGGTATTATAACTAAACCACCTCACAATCATTCATTAAATTAGGGTATGTTTATGTTTGAGTTAGTTTAACCACCCAATCGAAAAATATTATGAATTTATGTAATGGTTGACTCTGAGAATTTATTTACTAGTTTAATATGATATAAATATATAATAAATGTTTTTTTGATAATGTTATACCCACATTTAACTCATTAATTAATAAAACACCATTTGTTCGTTAAGAATCACCAAAACATGGTCATTATTGATTCCATCATCATAGTTCATAACCAAAACTATCATGAAATGAAATTATATATTTATAAACTATATTTTAAAATATATTCCAATATATTATATTATCTAGTAATTATTAACTTTGAAATAATAATAAACAGGTACACCATTAATATGAAACTAGTGCAAACAATCAAAACTACAAACACCTAATGTGGAAAATTGGAAGAATTCATGTAGAGAATAAATAATTATGAAGATTACGAATTAAAATAGATATGTGTATTATTTTTAATTAAGTTATTAATATTTTTGTTTTGATAAATGAGGTTAAAGTATGTCTATGGAATTCAGTTTAATAAGTAAGGATTTTCATCTCAATCTCCCTTCATTGAGATAAGTATTGTATTTATGCACCTAATATCATTTATGGGTTGTATATATATCTTATTTGAGATATGATATCCTAAATTTTATTGTAATCATTGTATTTTATGTTAAATTTCAATATCTATTTTTCAATGGGTTTTGATTCGAAAGTTTCTAATCCATAATGATTTCTTGGTCTCAATTCTCATTCTTTCAGACATAATACATTTTATGAACCATGTTACCTTTATATGGTGTTTTATTGATTTATTATCCCATGAATTATATTTTAATTAAATTTAAAGGGATTTACTATCCAAACAATTTTTCCCTTATTCAAGTGGCTAGTGATTCAGTTGTTTCCCTAGTAATGAGGATTTTTGATAACTCAATTTTCATTCATTGAGTTTTGATCATCCTTTAAACTTATTTCATATAATTTGGGTATATATACCCTTTTATTGTATTATATAGTGTTCTATCATTGTTTTCTAGGGATATACTTTCCAACCACATAAACCCTTTGACAAATATTTCTCACTTCTGGGTATATGTTATATTGAAACCATCTACTTTCTTTCTTTAGATGGATTATGATCATGTTATTATGGTATTGTCTTAGTCATATACACATTTATGTATATAGTGTGAACATCACATTTTACATAACTCATATAAGATTATGTTCACCTAGAAATTATGATATTATTTTGACATGGGGAAAATTATTGGCATTCCAATATGGATGATTATTGTTAGGTTGACTATGTATTATTTAACCATCCACCTTCTTCCTCTAGAAGGGTTATGATTAGGTTATCCATTTTATTGAAATGGGGAAAATTATTAAAATTATTTATGTTATTTTAATAAATATGATTATTGATAAAGTTTATTATTTATTTTTTTATTCGTTTTCTATTATGGTGAATACATTAAACATAAACAAGTGATATGTGGGGCCCGACATTATATAGCCCATGATGCATCGACTAGTCTCATGAGACAAAATAGGTTTGGTTTAGTATTTAAATCTTATTATAACAGGATATTGTCTTAGAAAAATCCTTGAATGTAGGATGTCTATACTACGATATTGATGATAAGTAAAGTGACATGGAATGAGGCCTTGGTAGTAGGTTTTTTGATGTCCAACATTACACATTTCATCAGTATAAGATCAGTATTATTGATATACATGTTTTCATTTTATTTCCATGGATATAGTATTCTAATAGTATCAAGTTGATTATGGATTCATTTTGTTTACCTATTCCTACCATAATATTTATGTAATGTTTATGAAAATATTTTTTTAGGTTATAAGTTTCACTTTCTAAGTATTTGATATCACCCTTTCTTATGTTTCCATTTCCCTAGTTTATAGAGAAAATTAGTACATGTGACATATTTATATTTAAAATAAGTGTGAATGAATTTTTGGGAGATGCTAAAGAATTTTCATGAATTAAGTAGTTTCATATATAATGATAAAATTTTCTATTTGATATAAATAACCTATTATTTATCAATTTATATTGTGTCTTAATTATCCAAATCTCAAAACTTGAGAAGATCCTTTAGATTTAAGAGTTGTAATAATCAGTTTTATTTTTTTAATTAAGGTTGGTTATATCCATAATTTTACAAGTGGTATCAAGAAAGTAATGCAATGTATGTGTTTATGAGTATCAGATCTGGGAGTGTAGGTCTGGGGTTTCATAGTTGGTATCAAAGGAAAATTTTAAATAACTTTTTAGATTAGGATATTTATTTATGATAATTTAAGGATTTATTAGTTAAGGTTGATCAAAATTTATAAGTTCTAGATAACCCTTTGGAATAGTATATGATTTGATGCTAAGTTAATAATGCATATGTTATTTGGGGATTAGGGTTAGAGAACCCTAGTAAAAATACTAGGAATATGTCTAAGTATTGGATAACATCCTGATATTTTGGTAAAGTCTTAAGGTATGTTCCTTGGTTAATCATGTTCTATTTTAAAATTATTATGAAGGATTGAATTATGTTAACTATTTAGGTTATAGAACCAAATAAAAAATGACCATAAATAAACAAGGATTGAATAATGGGGTCGTAGGTTAATCCAAAAGTATCATATGTTAAAAGAAAATGTTTTATAATGGAAGACATGTTCATATTGATTTTGTAATATTAATATTTTGGATATTACCATAACCATTTTGGTTTTATTATTTTATTGAGATAGGATCACAGAAATGAAACAGACAATGGTATGTACCTAGAAACTACTGCGTATTATAACCAAATAATAGAGTATAATTAAATGGTTTAGAATCTTATTATATGATTACTATGATGGAAATAATGAGTTTCCTAGTCTTACCTATGGTAAATAGGTTTATATCATAATAAAAATTAATTCTTGACACAATTATCTATTTTAATTAGTAAATTGATATCTATCGATGACCTTTTTATATTTTAAGTTTTATTAAGGATTATGTGAAACATATAAGAATCATTATTCGGTAGTTTTACACTAATGGTTTGAAATAATATATTAAATGATTTTAATAACCTTGAGAGATGATTTTATGTCAAGGTTATATTGTTGATGATAACTATTTAAGAACACATGTTTAAGGGATGGATGAGTTTTAGGTTTAGTTTATGTTTGATGTTGAGATAATAAAGGATGATTTGATTTTGAAGAAGTAAGTTAGTTAATAATTGGTAACATTGGGATTGATAATTTATTCATGGTATTTTTGGGTAATTTCATCTCATTTTTGGTATTATGATATATATTTTCTAGTGTGTAAATTTATAAACTAGTATTTAATACCATTTGAGGGTTAAAGATAGAGTTAATTTTTATTGGAATATATAATCTCATTGTTTTTTGATGTCTTGGATAATCAAATGGTTGTTGTAAAGGTATGTTATTTAGATTATATTATTAGGGTATATATATATGTGGGTTTATGATTATTGGAATAATTAATGCTTCTTGAGGAAGGATAATTTGGATTTTGAGAGCATAGATCTTTATGATTATTGGGTTTAAAAAAAATTAAAAAAAGTTCATGGTAATTTTGGATCTCTATTTTAATGATTATGTTAATAATTATTATATAACCAAACTAAAAGTAACCTAGGTTGAACCAATAATGATATATGAGAGTGATATAGGTTGAATTGAGTCTGATACTAGTTGACTTATCAAAACTGTAAGCTAACATGATATTGTTATAAATTGATACATCTTTAGGTTAAATTTTCCTATAGTTATTTATGATAATTCTATTATAATTACCATCACCCATGTTAAATCTTCTGTTTTTAGTAATATAAGGAATTAGAAGAGACCATGGGTGTGAGGGAAAATGTGGAGACTACCTCAATGAACAACCCAATATAATGGGAGCTGGAGTGAGAAATCATGTGATAATGTCAAGCCTTCTATCATGAAATATAATTAAAAATGATAACATAGTCAAATTACAAAACACACTAAAAAAATATATATATTCTCACAAAATATCAATTGATGAAGGTTGTCTAACTCATAAATGTAAAGAAAAAAGAGAAGTGATAAAAATATTTGTTTCAATTGCAAGAGAGTTGGGAATTATATGACACAATGTCCCAATCCAAGGGGCAATGAGGGACGTAGTTACCAAAAAACTTGAGAACAAGTAAAATCATATGAAAAAACTACTAATGGATTGGATATTGTGTCTTCACTCTAGATTTTCTAGTATCATATGTCATTTAATTCTTTACCAAATGTTGGATATTGAATTATAAAAACTTATAATGGTATGATTATCATATAAATAAATTTTAGGGTTTTTTGGAAGTTATTACTAATAAATATAGATCAAAATCACTTATTATAATTATATGTTAAATTATTAATGGTTTATATCCCTTTATAAAGTGTTTATAATTATTTTTTCACATTGATAAATCTCCTTCCACGTTCTAAATAAACCCATGATCATCTAAAGGTATATGGGTAATTATGAGCTCCCTATAGGAATTACTTTGATATGTTGGGAAAATTTGCGAGGATGAAATTTATTTAAGGGTACATAATTTGACACCCTGAAATTATAATATATTATTACCTTTTAAAAATTCAATTTGTTCGATAGCTGGCTCTGCACGCAACAATGAACCTAAACAAAATCTTAACGTATTTAGATAAAATGTAAATGTTTAAATAAAACCATTAAAACATATCCATTGAATTAGATGGAATTAATAATATCATCTTCTTTATGAAATATATGTATAAGTAACATAAAATCTATTTTTAAAATTAATGAAATTTAATTAGTTTACCTAAAATGACTAATATGACCATTTATTGTTTTAGAGAAAAAAATTCTAAAAAAATATTTTTATGGGATATGCATTTCTATTTCAAGAAACATATGATTAATGATAAATTATATTTGATATTAATAATTGGTTAACACATATTTAGTTGGTAAATTATTTTAAATAATAATAATATCAGTGGATATTTTAAAATTTCATTTTTTTGATAAAAAACTGTTTTTCATTATATTTTATGATTTCATTTAAATACAGAATTAAAAAAAAATCAGAATTTTAAATTAATAAAATAAAATTCATTTTTTAATTACTTATATTAAAATTTACTTATTATTCATTTGTGATCATTTCATAAAGAGGTTGATTTTTCATCGAAAAATGCAGGATTTGGGAAAATTATAATTTATGTGATTTTATCACTATGTAAACATAAACTAGAAGATTTAAAAACCATTAAAATAATAATATATGAAGTTAATGAATAAATTTTTATATATTTAAATACTATTTTTAGATATAAAACCTTTTCCAAACATTTTTATAACTGATTAAAATGATATTTTAAAATAAAAACTATTTTTGGTATTTTTCTTTAAAAAAGTATTTTAAAGAGAGATTCAATCTTTCCTCGCCTTGAAAGACTCATACAATTTATTTTTTTTATAATAAATAAATTTATATAATTAAAATTAGAAAACATTATAATTTTATCGTATATATAAATTTAATTCTTAAAAACATTATTTTTATAAAAATAGTTTTTACACGATTAAGTGTGTTTATTTTAAAATTAACTTTTCACGCATTTTGAAAAAAATGATAAACTGATTTTACAATTTAAAATTAAATGTATAAAATTATCATAAAAGTTAAATATAAATATTTTTTATTAAAAAATAGTTATTATGTTTAGAAATTAATTACCAAGGTAAAAGTAAAAAAGGGGTAAATTGAGTTCAACCTAGTGTAAAAGACCGAAAACATTTAAAAAATAGGCCTATAAATGAATTTTTGACCTTTCTATCAACCAAGACATTTTTACCCTACAATTGTTTCTAATTTTTATTCATTTACCATTGAATGGTGTCGTGGCATTATGGAAAATGTAAAGGTGTTCCCAAAAATACCATTTCCTTCACTTATAAATGGGTAACATATTCACCACATAAAGGCACAACATACCTTTGAATTACTCCTTATAAATCTTTAATTTTACTATTCCTATAACCCTATCCTAATAACATAATCTCCTGATAACTCATAGTAATCTTAAATCCTTCAAATTCAAGTATAAATTCAAGGCAAATCCATGTCCCCAACCTGAGTATTATCTACTTTTTAGTTTTTATTATTAAGTTTATTCTTAAAAATTATTCTAATAACAAAAATATAATGATATTAGTATCATTTATATACTTTAATGTTATTATATTAAGGGTATTATCAGTATTTATTCATATACCCCATCCATTAAGAAAAACAAAATCGTTGTTTTCTGGTTGTTCGGACTACCGCCTCCATGACATAATGGATTTTGATTTCCATCAATGTAGAGACCCAAATCCTGGCGTACATGGACATTACAATACTTTTTCGGAATGCTTAATACATAAAAAAACAGACACTAAAGGACCTTAATAGTTTAGTGTCTTTGGAAACTCAGAAAATAATCTTCTATTCGTGGTGAAAGATCTTCAACATCGCCCATAAAGATCTTCCCCTTTTGTTTTCTTACCTAAAACCGTTCTTTAAATCCTAGGGAAAAAAAATATAAAGGGTGATATCAAATTCTCAATAAGGGTAAGCATGGAGAAAATTAAATAAAACATATACATTTGAACACAAAAACATGAACATAATGTTTAAACATCAAAATCTTGAGCAATGAAATAAACCATGGCAGTACGTAAGGCATAGATCATAATAGAACATCAATCATGATAAAATAGCTTGGGAATAAAACTTCTAATTGTGGAAAAACATTAAGAGAATGGTATGATTTCCATGGTAGCCAAGGCATTACTGCCAATACCATCTTAGGGGACAAAGTCCCTATCTGAATCGAGTTCACTCCTCATTTCAGTCCTGTAACACTGAACCGGATTAACTTACCATTCCAGCCATGTCTATCTCATGAGATATATATATTTACCCAATGAATTGAAGGGAGAAATAGTTCCCACCCATCTCATAATGAAATCATTCTTACTTATGCCACAGAATAAACTTAAAACATTCATCATAACCCAAAGAATAAAATGGGTTTCATAAACATCATCCCATCATCACATAATCCATATAAAATAAATGGATATCATTTCATAATAAGAAAAGTTAAACCATGTAAATCATAGGTACATTATACTTGAAACATACACATATGAAATAATGTCATCTTAGATGGAAAATGGTTTTGATAAAACACTTGAAATGAATTCTTGAGGAAAATATCCTTTCTTCTTCAAAATCAATTTCTTTTCACAAAACATCATGCAATTTTTTTTAAAAAAAATATTTTGTTGAAAATAGTCATGAAATCTTTTGGAGGAATATTCATGAAAATATGGCTTTATAAAACCGTAAAAATCCGTTCGTTCCGTATAAGTTAAAAAAACATTCTTCTCGTACTTTTACCGGAAAAGTCAAAAAAGTACCTCGTAACGTAAACAAAAGGAAGATTCCTTACATACCATGTAGTAAAAGTCAAAAATAGGTAAAAAGGACTTTAAACATACATGAAAACACTTTTATAAAACATGGACATGGATGATAGAAATAACCCCAGTAAATACTTATGAATAAGCAATCTCGGATAAAAATGATATTTGAAAAAATATCCCTTACCTTAGGTCTAATATGCTTCGTACGTATCTAAACCTCTTGTATAATGATTTAAATAATGCCATTTAATTATTAAATAATCATATTCATTGTTATGATATCATATATGGTCCACTTATGACTTTATATTACCCATTATTTTGTAAATTTCATGTCAAAGTTGCGTTTTGGGTAAAATGTATTATTTATCGTACGTGTTTGACATTGTTGTTCTTGATATTATTACTACTTATATCATGATTTAATTACTTACAGAATTTAAATCATGATATATATATCATATATTCAGTATACATAAATATATATAATATATAGATAAATGAAATGAAATACACCGTTCATGGAGACGCTAGGTCGTACGTACGCATGAACGCTGTTTTCTTTTCCTTTTTGACTTGAATGGAAGTAAGTAGATGAAATATATATATATATATATATATATATATATATATATGTATGTATACATAACTCCATTATCTTCATTATTTTATATATTTCATTATTATTCATTATATATACTTTATAATCATTCTTGAATGGTTAATCATGGAAAATGAATCTCATCGCGTTCGTGGAGACGGTATTCCGTATGTTCGCACGAGTGATGATATCATTATCATGATCGTGGAATTGTATTGGAGTGTATGTATACTATTTCAGAATCAATAACACTTTAAAATAATCATATATAGTTATTTATTTTCACCATTATACCCATCCAAGTAAGGTGGTGGTGGAAAATAGATTACACCACGGCGTGGAGACGGTATTTCGTACGTACGCACGCGCGGTGATTTCATTTTCCGTAGGATGGATAGATAGTGGAATAGGGTTGTTTCATACTTATAATAACATATTAGTATATGAGTGATACTTATGTTATTACTTCATAATGAAACAACTAAAGAAGAAGAAGTGGAAGAAGAAATAAAGTTGAAAGAATCGGTAACGGACATTACCTCTTCTTTGAAGCGCCTCTTTGAGACCTCCTTTTAGGGCACTAAAATTGGTCTTTGAATAATAAAAGTACCTCTAGGATGTTTTTAGGGAAGTGTAGAAGATAATTTGGCAGGGTTTGGCCGAGCTTGAGGCTCAATGTAGTGTGAGGAAGAGAGGGAGGAGGTGCCCTTTTATAAGGGAGGAGAGGGGCACCTTAGGAAAAACTAAAAATATTATTTTATTATAAAGTCATATTCAGTTTTTAATAGCTCCAAATTGATTTATTTAGAAGATAAGGTGGGGATGGGTCGAAATACTCTCATACAATATAATTTAGACAAGTTTAGATTTCTATTTTAACCTTATCATTTAGATTTAACTTTAAGTTAGATAATTCAACTTTTACCGTGTCTTCTTGTTTTATTACACTATAATGTTAATAAACTTACTATAACAAGCCAAAAGAACCCCAAGTTGTTTATTATTAATATATATAACCTTATCTAAGTCATTTTTCTGAACCTTATATTTTTAGAAATAAAATAACAATTAATAATATAATATTTGTTTTAAAAACTATTTTATGTCAATTTTGACACTATTTGGTATTTGATTTTTGTGAAAATCATAACAGAAATATTAGTTCGAACAAAGTTAATTAAATAAATACTAATATGTAATATTAACATATAAAATTATTTGAATTCATAAAAAGTCTCAAATTACATTTATTTGGGTATTATAACATCAATTATGTCAATATTTCATTAATAAGATAATTACAGCATCATCATTGTGTCATAAATAAATTAAATTATTTAATGTATAAAAAATAAAAATAAAATATAATTATGTATGAAATATTTTTATCTTTCTAAGTAATATTTATAGTCGAATTTATCTTATGTATAACCCCATATTAAAAATGATTTACTTATTAAACTTTGATTTTAACTATTTTAACCCTTCTTTAAATAAATTAATATTAAATGTCCTAATCTAATCCAAGTGGGCCTAAATGGTCATATTTTATTCCTAAGGTTGTTTTTGGTCGAATTACACTTATCCAATAGAATTAGTACATGTGTTAGGGTAATAATAATATCTTTTTTACCCTTAATTACCCTATTTACTTTTAACCGTGGTAAATAAAAGTAAAAAGTTACTATTCACCAAAAATTATTTTCATCTCATTGAACCACATTTTACTTACTGAAATCAACCGTGTCTCTCAGATTTTTGAAATTCCATTCACAAAAGCGGTAAAATTAAGTTTTATTTAAATTTGCAAATTCTCCTAGGAGGTGGGTAAAAGACGGTGAAAAGTTCAATAAAATTTTTATATATCTAAAATTATTATAAAATGACTCCAGTGAATTGCATTGAACTTATATAGGTATTATGTATCAATTTTGACCTAAAATAAATTTAAATAAAATAAATAATTCTTTAAATAAAAAGTCAGTTTTTAAATAGTAACCCAGTGTTTTCACTATTCATCAAAAATTGAAAGTTTTCAGAAAAATACCAATATTTCACCCTAGGCTAATTTCAATATTATGAATCCAAAAATTAAGTCCATTTTGAAAAATAAAATTTAAAAAATTACAAAAATTGGGTATCACTATTCATAACTGCTAGTTTATATAACATATCGTTGTTTAGCGATACTCGATATTGCGTACAACACAGGCTATCGTGGAAGGTCGTGATTGCGTGTAATGCAAGCCAAGTCAGGGATGCATGTTGTGCAAGCTCCTTTTGTTATAGCATACAACACAAGACATTAATGAAATTAAAAAGAATATTTTTCATAAAATCTCAGGGTGTTACATTCTACCCCCCTTAAAATGAATTTCACCCCCGAAATTCGTCGGGGTTATAAATGGTTTATTACTCGAAAGTTTCTTTAATAGAAACCCACATCGTAAAAAAGAATACCAAAACATGGCTTTAAAAACTAAATTATGAAACGTAACGGTTACCCAAATTAACTAATAACTGGGTTTCCACATAGGAGAACATAGGTGAAAATATGGATATGGAAGAGAAGTCTAACCGTCATGTTCTGATGGAGAGTGGTAGAGAACATGGCTATGAAAAATCCAAAAATCACAAAGCCATAAATTTGTGATGATCTAGGGTACCATCTGATTCATCGGATATAAGAGCACTAGGACAACATTTTTGGTTTTCAATATCATTTCCCTAAAGTTGAAAATTCTAAATTAGAAGAAATACTTGCTTGATTTTGGTACAATATCACTGTTGTTCGTGCTTTGAACAATTTCCACTTCATCTCTTAATGAAATGAAGTTGAATTTGTTATTTGTGAAGTGTTAACAGATCATGTGATAGAATGATGGGTCATTCCATCTGTTTCAAACAAAAGTTTAGAAAAAGTTATCAAATATACATAAGACCATCTATGGTGAGGTTAATCATATATGATTCCAAAAATGATCTTATACTTCATATATCCTTCCTCTTAATAAAATAAAACCAGTTTCTACTAACCAGGGACTTCCTGTAGGCCAATGGTATGCGATAAAGGCCAATCGTACTTCGTTTGTGGGTTCGATTCCCACAGCCTTGTCTGACGCGATGGGATGTCGCCCATCCTGTAGGTTGTCCTTTTTCTAAAACTACATTACTATAACATCATATTAATAATATTGAAAAAAAAACTTCTATCCTTAAACAATACTAACTTATGTCCAACATAATCCATTCCAATCTTTAGGCTTATCCATAATACTGCAGTCCACTCTCATAATATAGGGAAAATGATTACCATAGATTTCATATAACAAGGATGTTAATATCATCATTGATCCCCATATATCATAAGATATGTCTTGTTGGTCACATTCCAAACATTCTAAGGCCTTAATCATGTATTCTCTTGAAAAATGAATACTCATTGAATCTTAGTGAAAACATGAGTGCTGTCAAAAGTTAACTCTTTCCACATACCAAAACCCCAAAATTCTATATACTCAAACCATGATATAACTATTTCCTTATATCAGTCATGAGCTCATGAATACTTTCAAACATTTCATTTTCTCCTTATCCCTTCATTATGTGCATATCATCTTATTTCCAAAAATATATCAATCACTTTCCATGGTTACTGGTACCATAAAATTATTGAAAACCACAATAGACCAATACATAAATATTCCAATATTCCATGATACTATATACAACATTATTTTTGAATCATATTGTATAAACACTTAATCATTACACCACATCATTGTCATATTCAAGATTGCCAATAGTGATCGCATGTGACTTCCCTTTGTCCTTTTCCTTAAGTGGTTGCTCATGTTGATCATCATTAAACCTTGGATTAGGGCATTGATTTTCATAATGCCCCATTTCATTTCCCTTGAAGCATTGAAGTATTGGTGGTGCGTTCTCTGCTGTCTTTTCTTTATTCACACCATTAGAAACTCTTTTTCCATTACTTCGACACTCAGCTGCTCGATGACCTTCTTTTCCACACTCAAAACATTTTCTATTCCCTTTATGACAATATCCACCATGCTTCTTTCCACACTTTGAGCATAAGGAAACATTCATCTTCTTTTCACCATTATTCTAAGATTTCTCCTTGAAATCAATCATTCATTTCTTGTCAAAACCATGAGATGGATATGTAACACCAACTTTCATTTCTACCTTGATAGCACAACGCACAATTTCGTCATAGCTACTGAAGTCTCTTATAGCTAATGCCCTTCAAAGATTTGGTTTTAAGCCACTGAAGAATCGCTCAACTTTACTTTCATGTTGGATGATAAAGCCAGATGCATACCTTTCAAGCCTTGTAAAATTCGCTTCGTATATACCAACAGATTCATCATCCTTTTTCTTTAGTTCCATAAACTCCTTCTTCATCTTTGTTCGAAGAATACGAGGGAAGTACTTATTGAAAATAAGTTCTTAAACTCGTCTCATTCCATGGACTCAATTTCATCTCTTGGACATGTATTCTTGATAAGATTCCACCATTGATCAGCTTCACCTTCCAAACTATATACTCTAAGATGACTTTATCATGTTCATAACATTGAAGAACTAAAAATATCTTTTTCAGTGGTACTGATCCACTGTTCAGCAACAAGTGGATCAGAAGACCAACTAAAAGAAGGTGGGTGTTCCCTCACGAAGGACTCAATAGAATATTGTTCCCTTCTCTGCTCATTTGGAAGTTCAGAATGATTCATAGCTTGTGTAATTATAGCAATAATATTTTTCACTCCATCTCCCATAACATTTGTTTGTTCAGGAGTAAAATCATTGCATTGTCCATTACATTGATCAACACGGTTCCTTCGGGTTCCAGCCATCGTCTAAAACCCAAAAACAATTGTGTGAGAGGAAAAAATTATGCTAGGGAAAACAACATAATAAAGGGGGAGTACCTTCAATATCTAACATCTTAGGTTACCATAATTCTAGTACTATAACCTATACTTATAATTAACCTTAGGGACATCCCTAGACATACCTTAGAAATATCTCTAGGGATCTCACTAAAGTTCTCGCATACTAGTTTCCAAAGGTTGACTAAACCTTTCCTCTGATACCAACTGTAGAGACCCAAATCCTGACGTACATGGACATTACAATACTTTTGCGGAATTATTAATACATAAAAAAACATACACCAAAGGACCGTAGTAGTTTAGTGTCTTTGGAAACTCAAAAAATAATCTTCTATTCGTGGGGAAAGATCTTCAACATCTCCCATAAAGATCTTCCCCTTTTGTTTTCTTACATAAAACCTTTCTTTAAATCTTGGGGAAAAGAAAACATATAAAGGGTGAGCTCAAATTCTCAGTAAGGGTAAGCGTGGATAAAAATAAACAAACCATATACATTTGAACACAAAAACATGAACATAATGTTTAAACATCAAAATCTTGAGCAATAACATAAAACATGGCAGTACGTAAGGCATAGATCATAATAGAACATCAATTATGATAAAATAGCTTGGGAATAAAACTTGTAATTGTGGAAAAACATTAAGCACATGGTATGATTTCCATGGTATCCAAGGCATTCCTGCCAAGACCATCTTAGTGGACAATGTCCCTTTTTGAATCGAGTTCACTCCTCGTTTCAGTCCTGTAACACTGAACCGGATTAACTTACCATTCCATCCATGTCTATCTCATGAGATATAAATCTTTACCCAATGCATTGGAGGGAGATATAGGTCTCACCCATCTCATAATGAAATCATTCTTACTTGTGCCACAGAATAAACTTAAAACATTCATCATAACCCAAAGAATAAAATGGGTTTCATAAACATCATCCCATCATCACATTATCCATATAAAAGAAATGGATATCATTTCATAATAAGAAAATTGAAACCATTTAAATCATAGGGACATTATACTTGAAACATACACATATGAAATAATGTCATCTTAGATGGAAAATGGTTTTGATAAAACACTTGAAATGAATTCTTGAGGAAAATATCCTTTCTTCTTCAAAATCAATTTCTTTTCACAAAACATCATGCAATTTCTTTAAAAAAAAGATTTTTTTGAAAATAGTCATGAAATATTTTGGAGGAAGATTCATGAAAATAAGGCTTTATAAAACCGTAAAAATCCATTCATGCTGTATAAGTTAAAAAACATTCTTCTCGTACTTTTACCGGAAAAGTCAAAAAAGTACCTCATAATGTAAACAAAAGAAAGATTCCTTACATACCATGTAGTAAAAGTCAAAAATGGGTAAAAAGGACTTTAAACATACATGAAAACACTTTTATAAAACATAGACATGGATGATAGAAATAACCCCAGTAAATACTTACGAATAAGCAATCTCGGATAAAAATGAGATTTGCAAAATTATCCCTTACCTTAGGTCTGATATGCTTCGTACATATCTGAACCTCCTGTATAATGATTTAAATAATGTCATTGAATTATTACAGAATAATATTCATTGTTATGATATCATATATGGTCCACTTATGACTTTATATTACCCATTATTTTGTAAATTTCATGTCAAAGTAGCGTTTTGGGTAAAACGTATTATTTGTCATACGTGTTTTACATTGTTGTTCTTGATATTATTATTAATTATATAATGATTAATTACTTCCAGAATGTAAATCATGATATATATATCATATATTCAATATAAAAAAATATATATAATATATAGATAAATGAAATGAAATACACCATTCATGGAGACGGTAGGTCGTACGTACGCATGAACACTGTTTTCTTTTCCTTATTGACTTGAATGGAAGTAAATAGATGAAATATATATATATATATGTGTGTGTGTGTGTGTGTGTGTGTTTAAATAAATCGAGTATCTTAATTATTTCATATATTTCATTATTATTCATTATATATACTTTATAATAATTCTTGAATGGTTAATCATGGAAAATGAATCTCATCGCGTTCGTGGAGACGGTATTCCGTACGTACGCACGAGCGATGATATCATTCCTATGATCATGGAATTGTATTGGAGTGTATGTATACTATTTATGAATCAATACCACTTTAAAATAATCATATATAGTTATTTATTTTCACCATTATACCCATTCAAGTAAGGTGATGGTGGAAAATAGATTACACCACGGCGTGGAGACGGTATTCCGTACGTACGCACGCGCGGTGATTTTGTTTTTTGTAGGATGGATAGATGGTGGAATAGGGTTGTTTAATACTTATAATAACATATCAGTATATGAGTTATACTGATGTTATTACTTCAAAATTAAACAACTAAAGAAGAAGAAGTGGAAGAAGAAATAAAGTTGGAAGAATCGGTAACAGACATTACCTCTTCTTTGAAGCGCCTCTTTGAGACCTACTTTTAGTGCGCTAAAATTGGTCTTTGAAGAAGACCAGGACCTCTAGGATGTTTTTAGGTAAGTGGAGAAGAGAATTTGTCAGGGTTTGTCCGAGCTTGAAGGCTCAAAGTGGTGTGAGGAAGAGAGGGAGGAGGTGCCCTTTTATAAGGGAGGAGAGGGGCACCTTAGGAAAAACTAAAAATATTATTTTATTATAATGTCATATTCGGTTTTTAATAGATCCAAATTTATTTATTTCTAATCTAAGGTGGGGAGGGGTATAAATCCTCTCATCCAATATAATTTATACAAGTTAATATTTCTATTTTAACCTTATCATTTAGATTTAACTTTAAGTTAGATAATTTTACTTTTACCGTGTCTTCTTGTTTTATTACAGTATAAGGTTAATAAACATACTATAACAATCAAAACGAACCCCAAGTTGTTTATTATTAATATATATAACCTTATATAAGTCATTTGGCCGAACCTTAGATTTTTATGAATAAAATAACAATTAATAATATAATATTTGTTTTAAAAACTATTTTATGTCAATTTTGACACTATTTGGTAATTGATATTTGTGAAAATCAAAACAGAAATATTAGTTCGAAAAAAGTTAATTAAATAAATACTAACATTTAATATTAACATATAAAATTATTTTAATTCATAAAAAGTCTCAAATTACATTTATTTGGGTATTTATAACATCAATTATGTCAATATTTCACTAATAACATAATTACAGCATCATCATTGTGTCATAAATAAATTAAATTATTTAATGTCTATAAAATAAAAATAAAATATCATTATTTAGGAAATCGTTTTATCTTTCTAAGGAATATTTATAGTCAAATTTATCTTATGTATAACCCCATATTAAAAATGATTTACTTATTAAACTTTGATTTTAACTATTTTAACCCTTCTTTAAATAAATTAATATTAAATGTCCTAATCTAATCCAAGTGGGCCTAAATGGTCATATTTTATTTCTAAGGTTGTTTTTGGATGAATTACACTTATCCAATAGAATTAGGAAATGTGTTAGGGTAATAATAATATCATTTTTACCCTTAATTACCCTATTTACTTTTAACCGTGGTAAAAAAAAGTAAAAAGTTACTATTCACCAAAAATTATTTTCATCTCATTGAACCACATTTTACTTACTGACATCAATCGTGTCTCTCGGATTTTTTAAATTCCATTCACAAAAGAGGTAAAATTATGTTTTATGTAAATTTGCAAATTCTCCTAGGAGGTGGGTAAAAGACGGTGAAAAGTTCAATAAAATTTTTATATATCTAAAATTATTGTAAAATGAATCCAATGAAATGAATTGAACTTATATTGGTATTATGTATCAATTTTGACCTAAAATAAATTTAAATAAAATAAATAATTATTTAAATAAAAATTCAGTTTTTAAATAGTAACCGAGTGTTTTCACTATTCGTCAAAAATTGAAAGTTTTCAGAAAAATACGAAAATTTCACCCTAGGCTAATTTCGATATTCCGAATCCAAAAATGAAGTCCATTTTGAAAAATAAAATTTACAAAATTTCAAAAATTGGGTATTACTATTCATAACAGCTAGTTTATATAACATATCGTTGTTTAGCGATACTCAGTATTGCATATAACACACGCTATCGTGGAAGGTCGTGATTGCGTGTAATGAAAGCTAAGTCAGGTATGCATGTTGTGAAAGCTCATTTTTCTGTAGCGTACAACACAAGACATTAATGAAATTAAAAAGAATATTTTTCATAAAATCTCGGGGTGTTACAATCAATGCCTTAAAAGGTTATATATAAATATGGGATTAAAATATGAATATAATTTTTATGAAATCAATATTATTATTGTATTAAAAGTATAATAACCTATTAATGATATGAACAACAAACTATCGTTATTAATTTAATCATTTAAAATAAGTGTTCTTAGGGGATAATCTTTTATTAAAACTATTTAATATTTGCATATCCATTAATTATTATTATAATTTATTATAATTAAGATATATAACACTAATAAGAACCAAATAATATCGTTATACATCTGGTGTAATGATATTACAACTAAACCACCTCATAATCATTCATTAAATTAGGGTATGTTCATGTTTGGTTCAGTTTAACCACCTAATCAAAAAATACTATGAATTTATGTCATGGATGACTATGAGAATTTATTTACTTATTTAATTTTATATAAATATGTAAGTATTGTTTTTTAGGTTTTGTTAAGGTTATATTAATATTTAACTCGTTAATTAAGAAAATACCTTTTGTTCATTAAGAATCATTGAAACATGATCATCATCAATTTCATCATCATGGTTCGTACCAAAAACTAACATGAAATGAAATTATAAATTCATTAAATATATTGGAACATATATTATTTTATAATACATTATCTAGTAATGATGAACTTCTGAATAATAGTAAACAAGGACATCTCTATTATGAAACTAGTACAAACAATCAAAACTATAAAAACTTGATGTGGAAACTCAGATGAATTAATGTAGAGAATGACTAATTATAAAGAGTATGAATGAAAAAATATATGAGTGAGGTTATTAATAAATTGATCAAGATAGCTTTGTTTTTTATACATAAGGTTAAATTATGTTCATGGATGTTAGTACAAGTGGTAATTGTTTTCATCTCAAATTCCCTTCATTGAGACAAGTATTGTATTTATGTACCTAATTTCATTTATATGGTGTATATATTTACTTTTTGAGATATAATATCATGAATTATCTTTTAATCGTGAAATTTGAATTTCAATTTCAAGCCTTATTTTTCATGGGGTTTTGATTCGAATGTTTTTAATTCAAAATAATTTTCTTGGTCTCAATTCTCATTCTTTCAAACATAATACATTTTATAAACCATGTTCCATTTGAATGGTTTTATATTTATTTAGTATCCCATTAATGTTATTTTAATTTTATTTTAAGGGATTTAATATCCAAATCATGCTTCCATATTCATGTGGCTAGTGATTTATTTGTTTCCGCATTAGTGAGTATTTTTGGTAACTCTATTTTCATTCATTATTTTATCATCATTCTTTGAATTTATTTCATATAAGTTGGCTACATTCTACCCTTTGATTGTATTATGTGTTATTCTCTCATTGTATTTTAGGGATATACATTCCTACCATATAAACCCTTTAATAAATATTTCTCACCTCGTGGTATATGTTCTATTGAAACTGTCCACTTTATTTCTATGGATAGATTATGATCATGTTATTATGATATTGTCCTAGTATTATACCCATTTATCTATAAGGTGTGAACATAATATTTTAAAAAACTCATATTGGATGATGTTCACCTAGAAATTATGATATTCCATTGAAATTTGGAAAAGCATTGGCATTACAATACAGATGATTGTTTTCAGGTTGATTATGTATTGTTTAATTATACACCTTCTTCTTCGGATGGGTTATGACTATGTTATCCCTTTAATTACCATGGGGAAAAGTATTATCAATATGTATATTGTTATTTAAATATGGATTATTATTGTAAAATTTAATTATGTATTTTTTATTTATTTTCATTTATGTTGAATGCATCGAACATAAAAAGTGATGGGTGGGGCCAGACATTATATATCCCCTTGATACATTGACAAGTCTCATGAGTCTAAACAGGTTGGGTTTTGGTTTTTTCCTCTTCTCGTAACCAAATATTGTCTTGGAATAATGCCTTTAAATTAGGATTTAAAGACTATGATCTTGATGATAAGTAAAGTAACTTTTCAAATGGCCTTGACAGTTGGTTTTTTAATGTCTGAAATTATTTATTTCACCAGCATGAGATCAATATTATTGAAAACCATGTTTTTATTTTATTTTCATGGATATACCATCCTCTTAGTTTCAATTTGATTATATCTTCATGTTGTTTATCTATTAATTCCATAATATTTACATCATGTTTATGCCAAGATTGTTTCGGTTTTATTTTTCTATTCTTGAGAATTTGATCTCACCCCTTCTTATGTTTCCATTTCCTCAAGTTATGGAGAAAATCAGTAAATGTGATAGGTTTAGAAGGATAATAAGTGTGAAAGAATTTTTTAAAGATATTAAATACTTATCATGTATTAAGTAGTTTTTTGTTATCAGGTTAAGGGAGTTCGATGATGACACAATGGGATGTAGGACCTCATATCATGTGGATATGGGTTGTTGTTGGTCTCAATTTATTTGGTTTTCCTATTTTTGTTTGGAAATTATATTTTCATTTTTTTTATTTGACTTTTGTTTTATGAATTTTTATTGTCATGCTTTCTTTCTTTTATATATATGCCAAGTATTTTTTTTTAATTTATTATGGTAAAAATAATTCTCAAAGGAATTAATTGATTCCTAGGTGCTTGTCTCGATCCCATGGGAATTAGGAACTCCCTCTAAACCAAGCCATTGGCCAAATCAGGTATCAATTTTAAGGATGTCCTAGGTTGGTTCATGAAAAAATTGTATCAGAGTATGGTTTTTGTTCATGGTCCTCATGTATTAGTAATTTTTGGTAAATAATATATGCGATTTTCAGGAAATAAAGGGTAAGTTATGAGCAATTTTCTATCTATATATCTTCATAAAGAGCCCATGTTATGCTGGGAATTATGTCACTAATGTTGAATTTTAATCTTAGTAATTTTCTTATATTCTCTTGTTTTAAACTAAAATTGATCTCTTATATGACAATCACTCTTATTACTTTGATATAGTACCATGCCCCCTAGAAGGCTTCCTAGAGTTTCTCAATAGGGTTTCATAGATTATGATTTATAAGGAAACCCTCCAGTCTATCTAAATCTTATTTAAGTCCCAGTGAAAGTGGTCCATGGTATGTACTAGGGTGTTTTCTCTAATTCTACTCAAGCTAGGGAAGTGAAACTAGGGACTATAGGAGATAAATATTGATCTCAATAGTTTATCTACTAGAAACCATCATCCTTAAAAGTAATGAATGATACTTAGGAATTAAAAGACTAATTGGAGAAGGTTGAGTGAATTTTAGACTACATGGAAACTCCAAATTCTATACAAGTGAAATGTTCCACCTTTATGCTTGAAGGTCATAGTAGTAAATTGTGGGGAATAGTTTTTTAGGAAAAGAAACATGGATTTTTAGAGTTTAAAGTCTTTAAGACCATATTTTTCGAGTATTTTTTTCATGAATCATTGATGATGTATAAATCCATAGAGTTACTAACCCTTCAATAACGTGGTTGGATTGTAATGGAATATTCCAACCACTTCACCAAGCTGGTTCATTTATCACATGAGATTATATCAAGTAACAATAATAATGATAATAGGTAATATATGGGATTGTGGTTGAATATTCAATCTTAGGTCTATATTCTAAATCTTACCTCCTATGCTGAGGTATTTGATAGAGCTCTAATAGAAAATATTAATATGGAAGGAAAGTTCGGGCTAGTTAGGGTTCCTCTTCCACCCATTGGTGGTTTAATCATCTCATATGGAAAGAAGATGAAGTTTAATGGGACTTGTAAAGGTGGTGCAAGTGTATACAAGCAGCATACTTATACCACAAATTTTGAAATAGCTAGCAATGTACCTTTTACTTGCTACTAGTGTAGAAAAATAGGGCACATGAGATATAATTTCCCCACACCTCCTAAAATATGTAACTTGTGAAGAAATCAAGGTTGTTTATAGAAGTTTTATGAATATTTCTCTACTTCATGTTATGGGATAGGATTTTTGGCACCTAAGGGGTCTGAGATGAAGTCTTATGCTTCAAATACTATAGGTTCTTTTTCATAGGCTTTTGGAATGATGTTGATGCATACTGTTGAAGAGTCTCCAATGGAAGCTGATGTGAGCTTTGTAATAATGAGTGGTATTATATTTATTTATTCATTAATTGTGACTATTTTATTTAATAATAGTACTTATAATTATTTTATATCAAACCATTTTTTAACGTTTTTAAAATATCCAACATAATATATTCCCTTTCATAAGGATTTGATGATACCTATTAGAAATAAGGAGTAGTGTTTTTGATTTCCACCATTTTATCTTTTGATATTGTAAGTCGGGTTATTTTGGGATTTTATGTTTCTTGACATAGATATCTTTGATTTTGTCCTAAATATGGATTGGTTAATTTCCCATAAATAAGATATTGATTATTATCCTCAGCAGGTGTTCATTTGTGCCTTCTATGAGAGCTACCAAGTGTTTTAAGGAGAGTGAGATCTAAGTTCTAGCTATGTAGGACCTACTTTACCAAAATAAGGAAAGTTGATTTCCTATTTTTTAGTTGAACTTGGGGATAAACCTGTAGGACATGATCTTTATTTGGTGGTTAAGGAAATTTCTTAAAGTGTTTCCAACTTATTTCTCTATTTTCCTCCAGAGAGAGAAGTTGATTTTTCAATCAATTTGGTTCCATGAACTCAACCTATATATATTCCTTCTTATAATAAGGATCTGAGATAATTGATGGAATCGTAGCTTTAGATAGATGATTTTAAAGACAAATTCTTCATATATCCTAGTGTATCTTCTTGGCCATCCCCTATGATTTTCGCCAAAAAATCCAATGGGAATCTATGTCTATGTTTTGATTATGAGAAGATTAATTGAGTGATGATTAAGAATAATTATACTTTTCCCCACATTGATGAATTTTTTGATCAATTAAATAGAGTAAATTGGTTCTCAAAATTAGACCGTAGGTCCAGATATCATCAAATCAAATGTAAATAGTAAGATGCTCTGAAGACTTTTTTCATGAATAGGTAAAGCCAATTTGAATATCTTGTGACATTTTTTTGTCTGAATAATGCTCCAACTATTTTTATGGACCTTTATAGATCATATTTTCCATTGGTTCCTTGATTCCTCTATTGTGGTATTCATGGATGATATCATGGTCTATTCAAAATTTGAAGAGTATGAGCATCACCTAAAATATATTATATAAATATTTAGGGATCACTGTCTTAATGTGAAGTAATCAAAATTATATTTCTTAATTCAAGAATTTATGTTCTTTTGATGTTTGAATTTGAAACATAGAATCTCAGTTGATCCTGAAAAGGTGAAAGTTTTATTATTATGGGAAGAGCCACAAAATGTCTTTGAGATTCGAATATTCTTGGGTTTGGTAGTATATTATTAGTAGTTTGTGAAAGGATTATCAAAGATCTCATTTCCTTTGACTGAACTTACCTAAAAAGTGGTAAAATTCATATGGGATTATAATTGTCAATATTCCATTGAATAATTGAAATAATTTATTATCTCGACACCTATTTTGATTCTATATAAAGTAGGAAAGGGCTATGTCATGTTTTTTTATGCTTCGGGTGCCATTTTAGGAAGTGTTCTTATACAAGAAGATCATATAGTGGCATATGAATATCATCATATTCAACCACATGAGAAGAATTTCCCCACCCATTATTTATAAATTACAGCAGTTATGAATGATCTCATGATTTTGTGACATTACCTATTTAGGGAAAGGATCGTTATTTAATCTGACCACAAGATTTGTAGTTATATATTTTCTCATAAATATTTTATCCTTAGTAAAAGGGAATGGGTGTAGTATCTTTAGTCATTCGAATTTGATATTTCTAATACCCTGTGAATGTGAAATGTTGTTGTAGATTCTCTAAGTAGGAAGTTTCTTTTTCAATAAGTTATGGAATCTAAAGATGAATGTGTTCTCATGGGACCCTTTATATAGATGCGCTAGGATGTGATGGAGGAAGATACTGATATTATCCTAACTATTAATGATATAATTTCATATCTCCTTGAGTTTATTTTTTAAGAGAAATAGCTATATGAAAGTTTAGGAGTATTGGGAACTCTTTATATGGTTGGGAGAACATTTTCAAGCGGTCTTTCTCCCAAAAAGGACTTTTTTATTTTAGAAACTATTTTTTCATTCCTTCTTCTAGGTGGAAGTATGTGATGGAAAGTTTTCAATTTTATTAGTGGGTTTTTCATCCTGGTACAACTAAGATTCACTATGACATGAAGAGTCGGTTTTGGTGGCCATGTTTTAAATTCAACATAGCTAATTTTGTATTTCATTATTATAATTATCAACAAGTTAAGTCTAAACACCAAAATCCTTGTCTAGAAATGGGATGAGGTATCCATGGATTTCATTATTGGGTTATCACGTACTCCCTGTGGAAGGAATGTTATATGGGTAGTTATTAATTGTTTGACCACATCACCTCATTTATTTCTGATTTGAGACACCACCAGGGTAAAGGATTTGGGAAAGTTATATGTCTAAGATGTTGTGAGGTTTCATGGGGTACCATATGATATTATTTTAGATAGGGATCATCTGTTTACCTCTCGATTTTGGAAAGGTCTCTAGGAGGTTATGGGTTATCAAGTTAAATTGAGTACAAATTACCATCCTCATAAAGATAGATATAAAAAGTGATCAATTTTTATTTTTGATTATATTCTATGTGGTTGTACCATGGAATTTAGATGTTCTTGGGATAATTATTTATAACTGGTTGATTTTACTTATAATAATAGTTACCATTCATCCATTATAATGGATCCCTTTGAGGCTTTGTATGGCCATCCCTGTAAATCACCTCTTTCTTGGTCTAAGGTGGGTGAATTTTTTATAATGGGACTAAGTATTATTTAGGATAAATTGATGAAAATTCATATTATTCATCAACTATTAGAGACATCTCAAATTTGGTATATTTATTATGTGGATCATTAACATCATCCTTTGTAATTCTAGGTAGGTGACCGGGTTTTCTTGAAAGTTTATACTCAGTTGGGTAACCTTAAGCTTGGAAATAAAGGGAAATTTTCTAAAAGATACATGGGAACTTTTGAGATCACTGAGTATGCCATAACCCGACCCTACCCAGGCTCGAGCCGCAACTACCCCAAGCCCACCTCTATAGGTCAGGGTTGGCGACAAGCGTCAAAGGCTAAACAACTCGGGGAGGAATTTGTCTAAGTACCTTTACACACACACGCAGCCCACTCAATACAATAGTGTAGAGTAAAAGAGAAAGTAAAGAAAAGTACCAACTTCTATAAATAAACCACAAATGTGCATCGACCTCTATCAGTACAAAGAAATATCTAAAGTTAAACTAAAAAGAAAAGGGAAAAAACACGTGTCCAACCAGAAAAGTGCCACAACCTGGCAACAGGTAAACAAAAGAAAACACCTGGGAGAGTACCAAAACATGAACCTGACTACAACCACCACTTGTTGTCCAATCTCTCGAACTCCTAAGCTTCGCTGAAGTCACGACCAATCTGTCCGTCGTCTGCAAGGGCACACCAAGTGCAGGCAAAGCCCAAGCAGGGGTGAGTATAAAAATACTCAGTAGGATACCCCGAAGGCTCAATGGAGAAAAAAAGGAGGTATCGAAGGGTGAGAAGTAGATTGAATAGGGAATAGTAAATGAATACAATAAGGAATGCAGTAGAGTACCAGTAGAGATTCTAGCTCAACTCAACAAGAGAAAGGAGGTAGACTCGTCTAGACACAAGGAGCTGGAAATGGTGATAAAATGAACTTCTCGTCGAGTCTTCGCTACCTATATCAAGAGATTAGACTCGTCCAACCACAAGAAGATAGACACGTAAAGCACGTGGCATACCCCGCGCGTCTTCGCCTCTCCTAGAGGGAGAGTAACCAAGCCCAACAACTGGGTACTACAACAAGGTATATACATATTCATATTCTCAATCAAGAAGCCCAAACAAGATCAAAAGGGGATCTCCATCCCGTAGCTCAGATCAAGAAAGTGAGTAGCCAACAGTCCCAGAAGTAAAAACCATCAATGCCCAGTATCCCGCACGTCTGCCCCGAACTGCAAGTCAAGGGGCTCAAATCACCGCACCATGACACTACCCGCTTTGGGCGACACTGACTTGCACGCACAGTTTTAGGTCGCGTCACAAGGACGTGTCTCGGTGTGGAAAGTGCCCACCATACTTGAGATTTATGGGGAATGTCAAACCACACCTCGTCACTACCTCGTAGTCGAGAGGCCTCCTCAAGTCAACAGGCGACCCTCTGCCCAGCCCCGCTGGAGGGTAATCCCTAGAAGTTGACGGGTTCCCACTGGAGGGAGACTCGGCAAGAGTCGATGGGTGCCACACTGCCCAGTCCCATAAAAGGGTAACCACTGGAGGGAGACCCGACTAATTTCGTCGATGATTCCCAATGCCTAGTCCCGTAAAAGGGTACTCCACTGGAGGGAGGCTCGGAACCATCATCGAGGACCACTTCCCAGCCCTGCTGGAGGTAAACCCGACATCAGGGACCACTTCCCAGCCCCATTGGAGGTAAGACCGGCATAGGGGACCACTGCCCAACCCCGCTGGAGGTAAACCCGGAACCACTCTGGCCATCCCGGCTGGATGGTACTACTCGGTGAACACTGTTGTATTGACCATCACTACTGGATGGTAACCCACTGGCCATCTCTACTGGATGGTATAACCTTCTGGCTAGCCCTGTTGGAAACAACCTCCTGGGTAGAGGATCGGTGCCTGCGTAAAGTGTTGGTCACATCAAATCCACAAGAACTCTACCAGGGAACACGAAAGGATGAGAGAAACTCCCCGGGCCTCTCAGGGCGATCATGCTCCAATCCACTGAGTCACTGTCGAAGAGGACCGAGACAACTCATCCTAGAAAGTGGGAAAACACCCACACTGTATGAGCACACGTAGTCAAAACAGTGTCGCAGTCTGATGAAAGGGGCACGGTACTGAAACCCCTCACAGCTAAAGAAACAAAGGAACCAAACCATCTTTGTCGCCCAAATCGGAATAGAACTAGGGGAAAGATCAACCCTTATGGTCAACAAATGAGAACAGAACTAGGGGAAAACTCAACCCTGCTAGTCAACAAACGAGAACAGAACCAGGGGAAAACTCAACCATGCTGGTCAACAAACGAGAATAGGATCAGGGGAAAACTCAACCCTACTGGTCAACAAACGAGAACAGAACCAGGGTAAAACTCAACCCTGCTGGTCAATAAACGAGAACAAAGGGACCCTCTACATCACGAGAGGTCAAAGGTACGTAAAGAAAAACACATCACGCACATGCGGCCCACACGACGTGTGTCCCCAAGTCAACCCCAACCAAGCACACAATCATTCTCAAGTACAAACATCCACATGTACCTCCCAGCGTTGTCTCATACTCCTAGAGTATGCCACGCCTCCAGCCCAAAGGCTATCATGCAAAGTGCACCTAACGTCAATGCGAAGGGCGTAAACGTAACAACTCCAAATTTCCTCCTCATCGTCCCAGGCATGGCCAACTACATCTCTTCAAGCATTCAATTCACTCTCCCAAGAGTGAACGCGAACACACACCAAGGGTTATCTGCAAACACTGCAGTATGAACCTTCACCAGTACACCTTTCATGCTTCCACATTTAAATGATATCTCAAAGTAGTTTCCCTACATCCTAACGGATCCCATCGTTGTAATCCTCGTGGAAAAACATGCGAGATTGACTACTTACTCACCTCTAACGGATATCCGACGGAAATGATGCTAATATTTCCTTACGCCTGAACGGCGTCTCGTGGTCCTGATCCTCGGCCTCGAAAACAGCCGGGTGCATCGCACCATTGTGATCCCCTTGGGAAAACACGTCAAAAGGACTGATCACTTGAGTGGAACAGATATCTAGAGAAAAAGATGCATTCTGATATACTGAACCTGAGCAATGCTACGTGGGACCCACATCCTGATCCTGAAGCACTGCCAACAGATTGCACCATTGCGATCCTCTCGGAAAAGTACACAAGATGGACTATTCACTTGTCCAAAACAGACACCCAGTGATAAAGCTGGAAATCACCGCCAACTCCCAAAACGGCCCTCATGGGGCCTGCACCAGCATGTGGAATTAAAGAGGGCATATTTCACCAATGAAATGCCCTCGAAAAAACACCCAAAATCAACTGCTCGCACGCCCTGAACGGATGTCCGATGAAAAAGTTATAAAATGTTGCTCGCAGCTCAACAGACGGGCCGTGGGGCCAATGACTCAACTCCTACTTCAACGCCAGAATCCACACTGGAAAACTCCGCCTCGGCATCAGGGTCCCAATGCCGCTGACGGTGCTCAAATCGGATATTGGATGCGTCTACGCCGCTCAAAACACGAACCCTTAGAAAAACGTCAATTTACTTAAAGGCAAGTCGCGCCTCTGAGGCCACTCGTTTCGGAAATTAAAAACTCCCGAAACCATGTCAGAAGGTTCATCTCGATCCAAGGATCGCATCTCTGTATACAGCACATGAATCCAACACCTGGTTTTCCAAAAAGCGGCATTTCAGTGTTGATGGACCAAAACGGGGTGGGCCTGGCCGGTTTGGCTGGCCCACCCACTCCCTGAACCTGCGGTCTGTGGTTCACTGCGCGGACCGTCCATCCACGTCCGGACCGGATCAGCCGGTCCGGCTTTTTCTAACATGGACCCACACTTTGTGGGTCCGCTCCACACCCCGGGGTCGCGTAGCGACCCCAGTTCCCGCGTCCTGTCGGCCGGCTCGGTCGGTCGGCCTCTCTCCCGTGACGCCGCATGAGGAGTGCCCGCCTGAGGAGACGCCCGCCACCATCCCAGAACTGTGGAAGCCCGCACCTCCACCTACGAGCCGCAGCCACCACCGCCGCTGACCCGGCCTCCGTTGCCGCTCCGCCGTGCCTGCTCAACGGACCGCCGCCAAAACCCCGAAATCTGGACAGAAACTCCAAAAACACCCCGAACTTCATCGGATCACTACGATCACCTCGGGACTTGGATTTTTAATCCTAAATAGGAGTTGGAAAGATTAGAACGAATACTATTCATTTATGGGCTTCGATCGAACGTCAAACAGAAAAACAACACTACGAATTGAGATCAATGTATGCGGGAAACTTAAAACGAAACAAAACGAGGCCTACCTCGATGGGCATTGCCCGACGCTTCGTCGTCGAACCATCGGAGCTGTCACCGCCTTGGATAGAATAGGATGAAGGAGGAGGGATTGATTAGGAGCTCCTTGTTTGGGGAGCATTCACCAGAGGAGGGGAGGAGGAGAAGGGGGGAGAGGGGTTATAAATAAAATTAATTATAACGTTTAATTAATTTAAACCCCTTAAATGACCCGCATCTGAAACATCTGACACGGTCAAGATTAAGCCTCTCCTAAGGTAAACACCACCTCCCTAGCACAACGGAGGTCCCTGAATTTTAATCTGAGGCCCCGCTCAAAAGTTATTTAACCCAACGCCCGAGGCCGCCAAATTATGAAAATGCCCCTGAGGCCATTTTTCACTAACGGCCCGTGCCCGCAAAACTTATACCCCTCCTAGGGTAAACATCATGCTCCAAACTCAACGGTTCCCTCGTTTTTCCCATCCGATTCACTGTTTAAGAGATACTGAGTTTAACAATTAAATTAATAAATTAATTAATTAATTTATCCGTTTAACATTCCGGTAGCAGGCGAGGGGTCCAAACGTCCCGCGCTGACATGATTTATGTCATTCCTAGGGTAAAAACCCAATTACGGACCCATCCATACACTCATGTTTCTGATCCGGATCACCGTTTAGGAGTTATCCTATTTATTTGGCATTCCCTGTGTGAACGCACTGAAAATTTAATTCTGGTCACACCGGGGCTCGGAATCGCATGCCGTCTGAAGGCGTTGCTCTGGAATAATATCAAGAATATTAAAAAGTCCTTTATATCCAAAAACCGGGTTCTTACATCATTCCCCCATTCAATCTTTTCATCCCCAAAAATCAAAACCAGGGAACAACTCAGGGTACTAAGCCCACACATGGCTCTCCCATACCCAGAAGAACTCATGCATAGTTCTGCGGCACCGCACACAGACCAAAGGATTTGATCTATTCACGCGAAGTTTGCCCTCGCCAATGTCGTGCATAGGAACACACACACTTCTTCCCGGGTGAGTCGCGTGGGAGACTCCATGCACCCAAACCAGCCTTTGGGGTTAAGGAAAGGTGGTAGGGAACCTCGCCATCCCTTCGCACGTTCTCAAATGGTCCAAAGGACCTCAGGGGTAGATCACCTCCCTGATTGAACCTCTACATCACACGCCATGACTGGAATCGCCATTTGGACTTGGGAAAAAGCCCGGTGATTCCCTCCTTTAGAATATCTATATGGTGAAACACCCAAGGATATATGGTCATGCAAGGTTTCACAGTCAATGTCCCATAACCAAGACTCTCTTACGTGCTCAGAGAGCGAAGGAGTCGACACCACCGACTAAAGAAAAATGGCCCACGCCTTTTTACCTTACCAACACAGGGTTACACCGATGCCCCGCGCCAACCTGATAACAACTCAAGCATGGAGAAAGGAGAAAATAATTTCACACACAGAGTCTAACAATTATAATGAAAGAAGTAGAAGAGCCGTAAAGCGTACCTCTTATCACCTCATGCTCTACAGGATCATAGACATCCAAAGCTCATGGTTGTTCGCGGTCCCAACTGTCAGCTCCCGGAGCCTGACGTGGATTGCCTGGTGGTGATGGGAAGACCTCGTAAGGTCGTCCTCCGCTTCCAGCTCCTCCCGCTTCTCTGTTAGTACCACCTCTCTGTGTACTACTCTGATCATGGCGCTGCCTCCATCGTGGTGGTGCACCTGTTGCCTGCCCGAAGCTCTCTATATGCTTGGTCAGGCAGTCTCGTGCCAGGTGACCTCACCCATCGCAAGCATAACACGGACTCTCTTTGGGCTGCACTGGTGCCCTCTAGTGCCACTGTGGTGTACAACCACACCCCTGAGTTCGGTTGTCAGAAATCCACCTGCGTTGAGGTTCTGCTTGCCGACGCCTGCTAGTTGCGGCAGATGTCTCAGCTCCAATGTGCCTGCTGCCACCACCAACTCTAGAACGTGACAGGAAGCTCTTTGCCACCAGTGCCTACTCTAGCACCCCAGCATATGTGAAATTCCCAAGGGTACTATGACAGCACGAATCTCTCGGCGGATACCCTCCTCAAACTTCCACGCTTGGATGTTGTCGTCATGGACCAAGTCCGGGTAAAAGCGTGCATGGTCTGTGAAACTAGCCGTGTACTCGGCCACTGTCATCCCTCCCTGCTAAAACTGCAGGAGCTCCTGAATCCAAATAGAGCGTAAGAAGGAGGGGCAAAACTCCTCACGAAACAACAACTGAAAGTCGCCCGACGAAAGCGGCGACTCATCAAGAAACTGAGTCAGCAGACTCCACCAATGCCAAACTGCTTCATAGAAAAGGTTGGAAACCAAAGCCATCATATGATATGTCGGCGTCTGCACAAGCCTAAAAAGGCGAACCACTGTCTCTAGCCAAACCTCTACTACCTGAGGATCTGGATCACCACTGAACCTCAGCGGTCTCTGTCGCTGGGACTCACAGAACGTGCTCAAGCTCAGTCTACTCTGCTGAAGCTGTCTTCGGCTCAACAGGTGGGGGTTCTGCTACCGGCCCACCCAGAGAAAGGGGCTAGCATGATGGGTCCTGGACTGAGGCCTCATAGATCATAGGTTCTTCGTCATGAACCAAAGCTGGTATCCTGGCTGGTTGTCTTCACAGAGACATCCTGAATATTATCAAGGAGGGCCACGGTCAGATGAGCATATATGTATAAAACAATAACCAAAAAATGGGGAGCTAACTCAAGAAGGACATTCAAAGACTCAATCCTATGTGATGCAAAAACCAATTTTTTCCTACAACAAGCTTCTCAGCATGTCGAGTCGACAAGCAGGTTATCAAGGTCCTGGTGAATGGATATGTCGGCCGTCGCACCATCACTAGACTCCCTGGCCTGAGAGCCGCTCTCGAGACATGTTAACATGGTTGCCCTAAATCCAAACCAATTCCTTTTTAGGGACATCCGAACAACGTCCCAAGGAATGAACCACCTTTGATACCACACTTGTCATGACCCGACCCTACCCGGGCTCGAGCCACAACTACCCCAAGCCCGGCTCCATAGGCCAGGGGCTGGCGACAAGCGCCGAAGGATAAACAACTCGGGGAGGCCTTTGCCTAAGTACCTGTACACACACACGCAGCCCACTCAGTGCTATAGTGCATAGTAAAAGGGAAACTAAAGAAAAGTACCAATGGCTATAAATAAACCACAAATGTGCATCAACCTCTATCAATAAAAAGAAAGAGCTAAAGGTAAACTAAAAAGAAAAGGGGAAAAACACGTGCCCAACCAGAAAAGTGCCACAACCCAGCAATAGGTAAACAAAAGCAAACACTTGGGAGAGTCCCACACCTGGAACCCGACTACGACCACAGCACGCGGTCCAAGCTCCTGAACTCCTAAGCTCTGCTGAAGTCACGACCAACCTATCCATCGTCTGCAAGGGCACACCAAGTGCGGGAAAAGCCCAAGCAGGGGTGAGTATAAAAATACTCAGTAGGATATGCTGAAGGCTTGAGGGAGCAAAAAAGGATGTACCAAAGTGTGAGAAGTAGATCGAACAGGGAATATTAAAGGAATACAACAAGGAGTGAAGTAGAGTACTAGTAGAGATTCCAGCTCAACCGAACAAGAGAAAGGAGGTAGACTCGTCCAGAACCAAGGTTCTAGAAACGGTGAGAAGATTATCTTATCTTCAAGTCTTCACTACCTATAGCAGGAGAGTAGACTCATCCAACCACAATAAGCTAGAAACGGAAATCACGTGGCATACCCCGCGCGTCTTCACCTCTCCTGGAGGGAGAGTAACCAAGCCCAAGAAGTGGGTACTGGAACAAGGTATATACATATTCATATGATCAAATAAGAAACCCAAACAAGATCGTAAGGGGATCTCCATCCCGTAGCTCAGCCCAAGAAAGTGAGTATCCAAAAGTCCCAGAAGTAAACACCATCGATGCCCAGCATCCTGCACGTCTGCCTCGAACTGCAAGTCATGGGGCTCAAATCACCGCACCTTGACACTACCTGCTTTGGGTGACACTGACTTGCCCGCACGGTTTTAAGTCGCGTCGCAAGGACGTGTCTCGGTGGGAAAAGTTCCCCTCATACTTGAGAGTTTTGGGGAATGTCAAACCAAACCTCATCACTGCCTCTCAATCGAGAGGTATCCTCAAGTCGACAGGCGACCCTCTGCCCAGCCCCGCTGGAGGGTAATCCCTGGAAGTCGACGGGTTCCCACAGGAGGGAGACCCGACAAGAGTCGACGGGTGCCACACTGCCCAGTCCCGTAAAAGGTTAACCACTGGAGGGCAACCTGGCTAAAGTCGTCGACGAGTCCCATTGACCAGTCCCGTAAAAGTGTACTCCACTGGAGGGAGGCTCGGAACCATCATTAGGGACCACTTCCCATCCCTGCTGGAGGTAAACCTGACATTGGGGACCACTTCCCAGCCCCACTGGAGGTAAGCCCGGCATTGGGGACCACTGCCCAGCCCCGCTGGAGGTAAACCCGGAACTGCTCTGGCCATCCTGACTGGATGGTACTACTCGGTGAACATTGTTGTACTATCCATCCCTACTGGATGGTACAACCTCCTGGCCAGCCCTGCTGGAATCAACCTCCTAGGTAGAGGATCGATGCCCACATAAAGTGTTATTCACACTAAATCCACAATAACTCTACCAGGGAACACGAAGGGATGGGAGAAACTCCTCAGGCCTCTCAGGGCGATCACGCTCCAATCCACTGAGTCACTGTTGAGGCAGACCAAGAAAACTCATCCTAGAAAGTGGGAAAACACCCACTTTGTATGAGCACATGTAGTCTCAAACAGTTCTGCAGTTCGATGAAAGGGGCACGATACTAAAACCCCTCACAGCTGAAGAAACAGAGGAACCAAACCATCTCTACCAGCCAAATGAGAACGGAACTAGGGGAAAGCTCAACCCTGCTGGTCAATAAACAAGAAGAGAACCAGGGGAAAACTCAACCTTGCTGGTCAACGAACAAGAATAGAACCAGGGGAAAAATTAACCCTGCTGGTCAACAAACGAGAACAGGACCAGGGGAAAACTCAACCCTGCTGGTAAACAAATGAGAACAAAGGGACCCTCTACGTCGCGAGAGGTCAAAGGTACGTAAATCAGAACATGGCACGCACATGGGGCCCACACTACGTGTGGCCCCAAGTCAACCACAACCAAGCGCACAAACGTTCTCAGGTACAAACATCCACATGTACCTCCTAGCATTCTCACATACTCCCAGAGTATGCCACGTCTCCAACCCAAAGGTTATCTTGCACACAACACCTAACGTCAATGCGAAGGGCGTAAATGTAACAAATCCAACTTGCCACCTCATCATCCCAGGCATGGCCAACTACATCTCTTCAAGTATTCACTTCACTCTCCCAAGAGTTAACGCGATCACACTCCAAGGGTTCTCTACAAACACCGCAGTAAGAACCTCCACTGGTACACCTTTCATGCTTCCACATTTAAATGAGACCTCGAAGGATTCTTCATACATCCGAACGGATCGCACCATTGTAATCCTCACGGAAAAACATGCAATATTGACTACTTACTCGCCTCCAATGGATATCCTATGGAAAATTCGCCAACACCGCCAAATGCCCGAACGGCATCCCGTGGTCCCGAGCCTCGGCCCCAAAAACAGCCGGGCACATCGCACCATTGTGATCCCCTCAGGAAAACACGTCAAAAGGACTACTCACTTGAGTGGAATGGATATCCAGAGAAAAAGATATGTTCTGATATACCAAACCTGAGTGGTGTTTCATAGGACCCGCATCCTAATCCCAAAGTGCTGCCAACGGATCGCACCATTTCAATCCTCTCAGAAAAGTACACAAGATGGACTATTCACTTGTCCAAAATGGACACCTGGTAATAAAGCTAGAAATCACCAGCAACTCCCAAAATATACCTTATGGGGCCCACACCAGCGTGCGGAATTAAAGTGGGTGGATTGCGTCAATGAAATACACTCGGAAAAACACCCAAAATTGACTTCTCGCATGCCCCAAATGGACGTCTGATGAAAAATTTATAAAACGTTGCTCGTAGTTAAATAGACGGGCCGTGGGGCCCACACCTCAACTCCTGCTTCAATGAACTAAGACACACTAGAAAACTCCGCCTCATCACTAGGGTTCCAACTCCACTGACGGCGCTCAAATCGGACGTCGGATGCGTCCTCGCCACTCAAAACACGAACCCTCGGAAAAATGTCAATTTACTTAAAGGCATGTCACACCTCTGAGGCCCCTCGTTTAGGAAATTAAAAACTCTGAAACCATCTCATAAGATTTTTCTTCATCCAAGGATTGCGTCGACACAGACAGCACGCGAATCCGACACCTGGTTTTCCAAAATGGTGCATTTCAGTGTTGATGGACCGAAATGGGGTGGGTCGGGCTGGTTCGGCCGGCCCACCCACTCCCTGAACCGGTGGCCTGCGGTTCTCTGCATGGACCGCCCGTCCACGCCCGGACCGGCTCGGCCGGTCTGGATTTTTCCAACATGGACCCACACTTTTCGGGTCCGCTCCACACCCCGGGTCGCGCGGCAACCCCAGTTCTCGCGTCCTGCCGACCGGCCGAGCCGGCCTCTCTCCCTTGACGCCGCCTAAGGAGCGCCTGCCTAAGGAGATGCTCGCCGCCATCCCAGAGTCACGGAAGCCCGCACCTCCTCCTGAGATCCGTGGACACTGCCGCCGCTGAGCCGGCCTCCACTGCCACTCCGCCATGCCTACTCTCCAGACCGCTGCCGGAACCCAGAAATCCGGCCGCAAACTCCAAAAACACCCCGAACTTCATCGGATCACTACGATCACCTCGGGACTTGGATTTTTAATCCGAAATAGGTTTTGGAAAGATTATAACGAATAATATGCATTTGTGGGATTCTATCGATGGTAAAACAGAAAAAAAAAACACTACGAATTAAGATCAAAGTATGCGGGAAACTTAAAATGAAACAAAACAACGCCTACCTCGATGGGCGTTGCCCGACGCTTGATCATCGAACCGCCGGAGCCGTCACCACCTTTGAGAGGAGAGGATGAAGGAGGAGGGCTTGAGTAGGAGCTCATTGTTTGGAGAGCATTCGCCATTGGATGGGAGGAGGAGAAGGGGGGGAGACGGGTTATAAATAAAATTAATTAAAACATTTAATTAATTTAAACCCCTTAAATGACCCGCATCTGAAACCTCTGGCGCGGTCAAGATTAATCCTCCACTAGGGTAAACACCACCTGCTGAGCACAATGGCGCTCTCTGAATTTTAATCCGAGGCCCCGTTCAAAAGTTATTTAACTCAACACCCAAGACTGCCAAATTACGAAAACGCCCCCGAGCCCATTTTTCACTAACGGCCCACGCCTGAAAAACCTATACCCCTCCTAGGGTAAACGGCATGCTCCGAACTCAACAGTTCCCTCGATTTTCCCATCCAATCCACCGTTTAATAGATACTAAGTTTAACCATTAAATGAATAAATTAATTAATTAATTTATCTGTTTAACGTTCCGGTAGCGGGCGAGGGGTCCAAATGTCCCACGTTGACATGATTTATGTCATTCCTAGGGTGAAAAACCCATTCCAGACCCATTCGTACACTCAGGTTTCTAATCCAGATCACTGTTTAGGATTTATCCCATTTATTTATCATTCCCAGTGTGAACGCACGGAAAATTTAATTCCGGCCACATCGGGGCTCGGAATCGCATACCGTCTGAAGGCGCTGCTCTGGAATAATATCAAGAATATTCCAAAGTCCTTTATAACCAAAAAACTAGGTTCTTACAGAGTAGAACATAAAAATAGATTATTGGTTTTATTTTCCATCTTATTTGACTTATATCCAAGATTTTTTCCATGTGTTACATATTAATAAATACCATCATGATCCCTCTCATGTTTTTAATTGAGAAGAGCTTGTTTTCGAATTGGATATGTCAGTTGTTGAATTTATAATTAAAGTAGTTGATTATTAGGAAAAAATTATATGTGGGAAATCTATTCCATTTGTCCAAATTTTTTGGTAGAATAGAATGGATTCCCATGAGATGTGGGAATATGAATCGATGATGAGGGGGAAGTGCCTCTTGTTTTCTTTAAGCAGTCTTATTTTTCTTAACTTTATAAGGATAAAAAGTTATATGGTGGGTAGAATTGTCACATACCAATGTCATTTTTAAGTATTTATATTCTTTTTTACCATAATTTACTTTAAAACATTCTTAGGTTGTTCTAGGTGTTTTTTTGGGAGTTTTGGAGGTTTTTAAGTATGTGCACTATTATCCCAAAATGTGTGAAATCCCTAGTAAATTATGAGACTTTTGTTGGTTTGGGATAGTTTTGTTTTAAATGTTTAGTGAATATTTATTCAAGATATGCATCCAAAACATGTGTATATATCTAATTTATAGAAACAGACACATGATTGGTGCATTGTTTGTTAAACTATGCATCCAAACCATGCGACATAAATTAATTAATCCAAAAATACTTTTCCAAACACAAAACATATCTTAATGGTGTCATTATTCCTATTAAAACCTAGTATCTCAACTCTATGGGTTCCACTTTGAGATTTTAGAGATCCCAACTCTTCTACAGAGTAATTCTAATAGATCTTGGGTCATTGGATCTAGGAAACCCAAGGTAAGAGCATGTTCTCTATTGTTCATCATTTTTTTCTAGATATTATCTCTTTTCCTTGAAAAGAACCACATATTGGGGATTTTATTCCTAGATATATGGGTTTTTTCATGATATAAAGGGTTTTCTTATATATACCTTGTGAAATATGAAGTTAGAGACTAGATTTAACAAGATCTTTGTGAGATTCTTTAGTAATTTTCTTGGTAAGTGGTTTCTCTTATCTCTATTGATCTTAGTATTGTTGAACCCAGGTTTCTTGATATGTGTTTGATGGTTTAGGGATATCCTTTATTTATTAGGATCCTTCATTCCTCTTGGCATGCGGATACCATTAGTTTGTTGGAAATACCAAGTGTGTTTGGTGGTTTCATTAAAAAACTTTGTTTATAAACCTTTATTTATTGCTCATTTTAAATTGGTTATTCTAAATTGTTTAATGGTGGGATTTATGATTACTGAAAAGTAATGTTTTGGGATTTCTTTATAAAATATATTTTCCATTTTTTTTTGAAAATAGAAATGGAATTCAAATCATTTTTTATTATTAATTTAGGTAGTTTGATTATTGGTGTGTTATATGACTTAAAATAATTGTAACTATGTGAATGAAAGCCTCTAAGTGTGGGTCGTTTGTAAAATTTAAAGCCTCAAAGTGTGGGCTATGTCATATGGTAACACAGGGTACTTATAAGGGGGTATATTGGTATAATAATTCTAGGATAGTTTTTTTCTATCTATAATGGATTTATGATACAAGTGTAACTAAAAAATTTTATGACAGAGGGTTCACATATCAGGGTGTTCTATCATCTCTAGGAATATTTCCTAGGGATATGTAAACACTTATTCATTTGATAATTAAGGTTTTCGTAACCTAACTAACCTAAACCTAAACTACCCTAGGACTAGTTTCCATGGTGATCATTTTTTGGATTGGTTTTGTATAAATTCTTTAAGAAATGGTTTATTTATAAATGATTTGAAAATGAATTGTTTATTCATGTTTTTTAAAATATTTTAAAAAGGGTAGATTTCCATTATTTATTGAAAACTATGTAAATATATATTTAATTCCTTGATTTTATTTAAATGAAAATAATTATTTTTTTATTAAAGATTGTTTATGATACACTTGGAGGGATCCTACAGGATTTGTTTCCACTACACTTTACAGATACCTTTGGGTGTCTGTTGATCTTTTTTTATCTAACACGAGTAAATTCAATGTTCCACATGGTGACAAATGTATCCATGTTAGCTTCTTGTGGGAGTTTAGTGGTGACATGGGGGGCTATAGTCCCTAATATCACATGAAAATGGGTTATTGTTGGTCTTAGTTTCTTCAGTTTACCTATTTTGGTTTGGTACTTATATTTTCTTTGTTCTCTCTAACTTTCACTATCCGACTATGTATTCTCATATTTTATTTCTTTTATATATATTCCATGTAAATAATAATACCCTATAAGACCAGATATGGTGGTTAATTTATTACATTATTACTATATACAAGTTATTGCATCCTGAAGGACCGAATAGTTTATAAGTCTTGGAAAACTAAAAATATACTTGAATATCACATTACAATTGAAAACATAAAAATAAAACATTGTATTTTCTTTGAGAACATCATTATTCTCTCCATAAAATCCTTGTATATAATTTATAGTACACATCCCAATATATTTTGGAAAATAAACATAAGAAATGAGTGAGCTCAGATACTCATTAATGGAATGTGGACAGTGGAATCTATCATAGAATAAATAAGGCATGAATAATATGGGAGGAATAAATTGTGATAAAATAATATCATATAGATAGTCACATGGACTTGAATCTTATACATGGATGAAGTAACTATTATAATAATCATATGAACATCAATAATTGATTTCATAATGATGTAATTCATAATTTTGGACATATTAAACTTAATGTTGATGCCTCATGTCAAGACGTTATAAACATATCATCAAGGGCTCATGCTAAGACATCTTACATAAATGGGTAAGGACTCTGATAAATACCTAACTTTTTTTCTCATGAGACCTACATATGAATTGATGGGATATCTAATTCCATTTTCCATCCATCACTTAATAATTATAATGCATTCACCATGTGAATAAACAATACAACTTAATAAACATGCCTTTATAGTAATAAATTGTTCGTACAGGAAGAACTAGTATACATAATGTCAATACTTTCTCATATCAAACTGATTATAAACCATCCTAATAAATAATAATTATTGTATCATTACAAAATATCCCTAGTGTAGCATAAATAAAAAAATGTTTTTTGTCATTGATTAATTGAAATACCATAAAAATATCATTAAAAAAATTTCAAGAATATATCCTTTTCAATTTTAAAATCACTTTTAAAAACTAAAAATTTCTAAAATATTAGGTAAAATATTTTTATTTAAAAAAACTTTGAAACATGAAAATTAATCTTCAAATCATTGATCTATCAAAATGGAGGTAGATTGTATTCATTCCGTGTATTCTTAAATAAATATTTCTTTTAATTTTTTGATAAAAAGTCAAAAGTAACTCATTCTGAAATTGAAAATATTCCTTTTTAATCATTTTTTAAAAATTTATTCATGGGTAAAAATTAATTTAAATATTAATAGGATAATATTAAAAAAATATTTATAAAACATGGATATGGAAGAAAAATTATTTTTAATCGAAGAGAGAAATAATGTTTGTTTTTATTTTAAAAAAAATAGTCTTTTGAATACATAAAGATGGGAAATTAAATGAAAAAAAATTAATTTCAAAAAATAACAATATTAAAATAAAAGATATTGGTTTTAAGATAGAAATATCTAATAATCCCCCCAATAGAGACTTAAAAATAAATAATCCTGAATAATTATGAAATTGTGGAATAAACTTTTACCTTAGGTTTGACTTGCTTCTAAAGCACTCTAAACACCGATAAAATAAATTTCAATGTATTATAATTATATAAAAGAGTTATTTAAATAATTATAATATCATATATGATCTTCTTATAATATTTTAACACCCATTTATTAATAATTTTTTATTAATGTTTTTGTTTTGGGTGTTAACAATTTTGTTTTTCATTAGAAGTTTTATTCAGTTGTTATGGTCCTTGTACATTGATCATTGTTCCATAATATTCATAATGTTAATAATGATATAAATATAATATATATTCATTATATATATATATATATATATAAATTCATCAATAAAAGTTATAAATTGAAATATGAATTACATTTTTCAGGGAGACGATAGCTCGTACGTATGCATGAACAATGTTTTCACTTTTCAACGGATGGAATAAAATAAATATAAGTGACAATTAACCTTCATATAATTATTAATATATCATATATATAATATATATTTATTAAATATATCCTTATTACCATCTAAGTAAAATAATAATGAAAAAAATCACATCGTTTCGTGGAGGTGGTAGTCGACATGTACGCATGAGTGATGTTATAATTTTCTAAAAGATTGGAAGGTAAGAAGGTATATATGATATTATAATAATAAAATAATAATAATGTAATAAATTTCATATATATTTATTAGTTAAAACTTTATAACCATACAAGTAAAATTCTGATGAAAAAAGTATTACACCACTATGTAGAGACGATAAGTCATACGTACGCATGAGCAATGTTTTCGCTTTTTATAGAAAGACGAAAAATTATTTCCCCATAATCATAATATAATATAATTATATTGATTATATTTTATTTATTATTTTTTTTATTTGTAAAATATATTTATAGTAATTAGAAGATGAAACAAGTTTGAAAGATTCGGTAAAGACGATAACCTCTTCTTTGGTAGACTTCCTTTAGATATCCTCTTAAAGGACTTAGGGTTGGTATTTTGGGAAGAAAAAAACATATATAACTTATATAATAATGTTTATAATGTAAATTTTTAGGTTTTGGTTGAGATATATAGATCAAAGTGGTTTAAATAATACAGATAATGGGTCTCCTTTCATAAAGGAGGGAAATGGCACACTTAGAATTACTTATAAGAATTAAATATAAATAATGTATTTCTTAAGTATAATGCTTCAAAATAGACATGAATTAAAATAAAAACAATATATGGTATAAATATCATAAAAAAATTGAAATTTATATTGGTTTTGGAGTCATTTTAAACCCTATATGTTTTATTAACCCCTTTATTAACCATTTTTAACCTTAACTGTAGTAACAATTATTTCAATCTTAAAGGGTTATAATTTTACTTATAAGGTAAAAATTGGATCATAAATGATGAAGGTATGAAATATCTTACCATGTATTATCCTAGTTTTCCTCTTTACATAATTTTTTATGATTTTTAAATAATTTAATAAAATATTATTTTTCATAAAATATCATTTATGTCATTTTTTACACTATTCATTTAATTTGACTTTAAAAACATAAAGATAGTAATGTAATTAAAATATAAACCTCCAAAACATCTATAATATTTTATATTAATCTATAAAATTAATTTTTAACTATAATTCACCCAAATAATGTTACTTTTAGAATTTTTTAAAATCATTTACATGATTTTTTTACTACTTTCACAAGCACTATGTCAGCATCGTGTAAGTATTTAAGGTAATCATTTCATCACTAAGAATTAAAAATAAATTAATATGATAAAAACAATTAATTCATATTTAAAATAAAAATATATAATATAACTTATAATCTTTTATCCTTATGTAAAAAAATTAGAGATATTAAATTCAAGAGAGTGACATTTTGGAATTTTAGTTACTTAAAATAATATAAATATCATTATCAAGGGAAAATGGCACCAAAATGACATATATTAGAATATGGGATGTATATGGTCGAATTTATCCCATAAAATGAAATTAATGAAAATTTTGAGTTGATTTTGAGACCTTATTTCATGATTTTAACCCTATTTTACCCATTTTACTCATATTGAGGTAACAAATATTTATCATGGTTAATATTCATAATGGACAAAAATAAAATTAAACTATTTACTAAATTTTAACATCATTATTAAAAATATGGTATCCATTTTTCAAGATTCAATTTCTATAAGTGATAGAAATTAATATTAATATAAATTCATAAAACTCAATGAAATACATTTTTTAGAAAAATATGTTTTTAAGCATAAAAATTAACCGATATCAAAATCATGCAAATTACTAATTAAAATGGAATTAATTAGATTATTATAAATAAAATGGATCATATGTAACTTTAAGACCAAATATAAAATTTAATGGTACTTTTAAACTAGTTTATTTATTGAAAAGAAATGACCGTATTTGAAAAATTGGTTATTTTCACTATTCATTGAAAATCAATCATTTTTAAAAAATCCAAAAATTTCACCCTAAGTTAATATTGATATGATAATTTAAAAAATTATTTTAATTTTTTGAATTAAATTTTCTAAGATAAGTAAAAATTAATTATAATTTCCATGCACAAAAATAAATAAAAACATTTTTGATGAAAGCATATTTTTAAGTATAAAATGATTTTATTGAAAATTGAGTACTTGTTTGTTATTAATAAATATCTTAAATAAAACATTTATACATATTTTCCATAATGTGTTTAACTATATTAATACCCAAAAATCCAATTTCTATGTGATAGTTATTACATTAAATAATAATATTTTAATAGTATATCGTGATTTGTATAAAACTCAGTGTTGCGCATTAAGCAAGCTATCAATCATTGTACTCTAAATTTTCAGAGTTTTATATACCAGATATATTTTTTTAGTTTATTGTGGGAAAATTTATTCCCAATTTATTCCTAGAGGACCAACAACTTTGCACCAACCTATAGGGATCGAGAACGCCCTTTAGGCCTTGCCACAAGTTGGCTTGGGTGTCCGGTTTATGGTTGATGCGGGTTGGTTCATGAAATGGTGTGCTCAATATGACTCAAAGTAAATGTTTTCTATAAGATAATGGTTTTTAAAAAAGTTATTTATCCTTTAAATTTATATCTAAGCCTCATTTTATACCTTAATGAATGTTTTTAAATGAGTCATGGAGGTTTTAGAAGCATTAAGGCTTGGTTTCACTACAGGAAAACGGGCGTTTTGCGGTGATTTTTTCACGGTGGTTTTTAATATCGCCGTGAAAAAACCGCCACGAAATGTGTAAAAAAAATTATATATTTTTTTTAGGATTAGCGGCGGTTTTTTAAAAAAACCGCCACAAAATAGCGGTGGTTTGGGTAAAACCGCCGCAAAATGAAAAGAAAAAAATAAAAAAAAACATGAGAAACCCCGAAATCACTAAAATGACCATAAATTTTGATTTGGACGTCCATTGGAGTGCCACGACCAGTAATATTGAAGATCATGAAGAGATATAGAGGCACGTGTAATCAAAAACACGAGACGGTCTAAGATGCGTATGATATTAGAGTTATAAGAAAGTTGAAAAAAGTTCTCCAACTTCAAACGGTCATAACTTTCACCCCGGGTGTCCGTTTGGCCTCTACCACATATCAAATCAAAGCCAGTGAAGTGGGATACAGAACAGTTCGACAAAAGAAAGATTCAGTTGTGTTTTTTGATCCCAAAAACCCCTCTGAAGGCCTCCGAAACCCCATTTCTGTCACCGGTGTCTCATCGAATTTGTCTTCAAATGGACCTAAATTTAGATCTGCGTGTCAGTTCAGACTCCTCCGCCTTCCAGATCGTAGTTAGTTCCATGAGATTTAGTTTGACTTTTCACGGCACCCACATGGACTCATGGATCAAAAGTTATGGCCTTTTTAGTGGGTATTGAGTTTGTTATGTTTTCGATGCCTCGTTTCTAGCACCTGTTCCCCATCAGTTTTTTTAAATGGTCGTAACTTCCGATCCATTGGTCCATTCAGCCTCTTTCACCTATCATCTCGAAGATATTTTTAGGATCTTTGATTTGACTGGTCGTGGAACTAGAACAGACTCTCGGATCATAATTTATCTCCATTATTGTGAGTCCAATGATTTTGTCACTTTATGACTGTTTTGACGGGTTTTAACGGTTGATCCATTTATTACTGTTTATTTGGGTTTCCATGACTTGTTATCTTTATCAATGGTTTTTTGTGGGTTATTATGATGATTATGTTGAATTCTTAAGGGGGTTTCTAGAGTTTTCATGAGTTTTCATGCGTTCTCATGCTTTCTAATGCTTCCTTCTTCATGCTTCTCCATCTGTTTTCATGCGTTTTCATAATTTTTCATCTCTTATCACGCCTTTTCATACTTTTTCATGTGTTTCATTTATTATTTATTATTTATTATTTATTATTTATATTTATTTATTATTTGTTATTTGTTATTTTTTATTTATTATTTATTAATTAATGATTATTTATTATTATTTATTATTTATTATTATTATTAATATTTGTTCCTCGTTATTTATTATTTATTATTTATTATTTATTATTATTAATAATCATATATTATATATTATATATTATATATTATTATTTATTTATTATTATTTATTGTTTATTATTTATTTTTAATTGTTTATTATTTATTATTTATTATTTATTATGTATTATTTATTATTTATAATTATTAATTATGTGTTATTTATTATTATTATTATTTATTATTATTATTTATTATTTCCTATTTAATATTTATTATTTATTATTTATTATTTATTATTTATTATTTATGTATTATTATCTATTATTAATTATTGTTTATTATTTATTATTTTTTATTTATTATTTATTATTTATTATTTATTATTTATTATTTATAATTTATAATTTCTTATTTATATTTTATTATTTATTATTTATTATTTATTATACATGTATTATTATCTATTATTAATTGTTGTTTATTGTTTATTATTTATTATTATTTTTTATTTATTATTTATTATTATTTATTGTTTGTTATTTATTATTTATTATTATTTATTATTATTTATTATTATTTATTATTATTTATTATTATTTATTATTTATTATTTATTATTTATTATTTTTATTTATTATTTATTATTTATTATTTATTATTTATTATTTATTATTTATTATTTATTATTATTATTTATTATTTATTATTTATTATTTATTATTTATTATTTATTATTTATTATTTATTATTTATTATTTATTATTTGTTATTTGTTATTTGTTATTATTATTTATTATTATTTTTTATTTTTTATTTTTTATTTTTTATTTATTATTTGTTATTTTTTATTTTTTATTTTTTATTGGTTATTTTTTATTTTTTATTTTTTATTTTTTATTTTTTATTATTTATTATTATTATTTATTTATTATTATTTATTATTTATTATTTATTATTTATTATTTATTATATATTATATATTATTATTTATTTATTATTTATTATTTATTATTTATTATTTATTATTTATTATTTGTTATTTGTTATTCGTTATTTGTTTATTATTATTTATTATTTATTATTATTTATTATGTTTTATTTATTTTTTATTTTTTGTTATTTTTTATTTGTTATTTATTATTTATTATTTATTATTTATTATTATTTCTTATTATTTCTTATTATTTCTTATTATTTCTTATTTCTTATTTCTTATTTATTATTTATTATTTATTATTTATTATTTATTATTTATTATTTATTATTTATTATTTATTATTTATTATTTATTATTTATTATTTATTATTTATTATTTATTATTTATTATTTATTATTTATTATTTATTATTTATTATTTATTATTTATTATTTATTATTTATTATTTATTACTTAATATTTGTTTATTATTATTTATTACTTGTTATTTATTATTTGTTATTTATTATTTATTATTTATTATTTATTTTTATTATTATTTATTATTATTTATTATTTATTATTATTTATTATTTATTATTATTATTTATTGTTTCTTATTTATTATTTATTATTTAATATTTATTATTTATTATTATTTATTATTTATTATTTATTATTTATTGTTTATTATTTATTATTTATTATTTATTATTTATTATTTATTCTTTATTCTTTATTCTTTATTCTTTATTCTTTACTCTTTATTCTTTATTCTTTATTCTTTTAATTTCGTAATTTTATTATTTATTATTTTATTTTCATAATTTTATAATTTATGTAAATATTATTATAATTTATTTGTTATTTATTATAATAACAAGAAATAATAATAAATAACTCAATAAATAACTAATAAATCAATAATTTTTAATTATTAATTATTGGTTATTAATTATTGATTATTGCTTATTGTTTAATTATTATTGAGTTTATAACTATTAGTTATGTATTATTTGTTTTTTCAATTAGTATATATAAGTATATTAAATTCTGTTTATTAACCACATGATGAGCTTGCTAGAGTGGTAAAGTCTTTGAAAAATATGCAAGAGGTTAGGGGCTCAAATCTCACCAAAAAATGAAAAAACCGCCGCTCTGTATTTTTCCGTAGTGTTTCAGGCCCAAAGTATCAGTTTTTTGAGCAACAAAGTGTGGCGCAAAGTTAGTGCATGGTTGGTAATCATAGTGTGGATCAACTGTGTGGACTAAAGAGAAGAATCATGGTTTTTATAACCATAAAAATGAGTTTGTATGACCATCCAATGCCTGCAACAAATTTTCGGTGCACTTCGCATGGTTGGTGCCTGGTTTCTCCAAACCATGTGCCTAACCGTGCGATTAGGTTGGACATTTGGATATTAGCTCTACATGGGCTATGCATGGTATGTATAAATATGTTCCTAGCCATGCAATGGGTGTGTCACCTTTGATAGTAGGTGTACAGTTTTTGTCTAACTATGCAACCAAACTATTTAACCCCTTAAAAAGTGATGAAATGACCATTTTTTTCTCTTTTCTCTTAAACATAAACTCCTCCTTCCTTCTTCAATTTTTCATAGAGGAATAGTCATGGGAGATCCCTTTCCTCCTTCACCTAGTCTTTGAAGCAAATAATTCACCTATTCTATGATTCAAGATTCATCGATCATGTTGGATCACCCTCAGTAAGTCTAATATTCCTCTTACTTCTTTTCTAAATTTATTTCATCATCGTTAACACTATCTTTGTTCAATCTAATATGCCCTATTTTAGGGGTTTTTTTATGGTTTTATATTTTCTTTCATTCCATCCTGAACAAGAGGTTGATACTGGATGAGAATTCATATACCGATATAAGGTAGGTGTTCTAGTACTTTTCCCTAAAAGTATAGTTGATTATAACATGTGTCATTGTGCCGTGTGTCAGACCTTCCATGTGTCACTTCCTAAATTTTAAATTCCTTAAATAAATTACTAAGACATATGTTTATATTTTCCTTAAGTCCGAATTGAATGATTAGAGGTTTTCTACCATGACTAAAACCACCCCTTGGGTGTGTTTCTTAAATTACCTGTGACCACTATGCATTATCATCTATATAATTAAACTACCTTTGAGGTGTGTTAGATTTACCCTTATAAATGAAATCGTTAAATTGAATTAAGTGAAATACGAATGGTGAGACCATGTCACTTGGCCCTTGTTGAATTATTAAACATGCTAATATGACCAAACCACCTTCTAAGGTGGGTTTGGCTTGTCATTGATGATTGGAATGAATAAATTGAATAAAATAAAGGGTGGATAGTAATACCACGTCACTTGATACTTGATAAATTATGATTGGCTATTATTATGACCTTTATATATTGTTATCAGATGGTCTTCATTGGGTATTTTTTGGATTCCCAACCTGGGAATGCCTTGACTCCTTAGAGGATACCACATGATCCATTGATGTGAATACTAAGATAGACACCCATCTTTGGATTCATTCATTGTCTTACATTGATGAATTCCTTGACATGGTACTATAGATTAAACCAGTTTCATCCTTTTCTCATGAAATTAGAATGCCTTGGATTATCTCCTTGGATTTGTATTGATTCATTTGGAGATATATCACCTTGGATTATCTCCATGGGGGGCTCTGTTAGAAATTTATAGTAGTGGTACTACCAAGGGTTCATTCTCCAGAGTACACTCAACCCAAATGGTCAAACACAAACAATAATTTTTGTGGGTTGGCCCAACTGCTAAAGTCTTAAATTCCCTGGGATGATGTATCCCTCATATGATAATAATTATACATGGAAACCTTGGTTATATTCCTCGATCCTCATACAAATATATCATAAAATTTCAAATGCTTAGAGACATTCCAGCTTAGGTTGAAGTCAGTATAATTGGACAAGTGTCCCCTAGGAACCTAAATTGGTATAGTTTCTTTTATTTTATTGATTTATTAATTATTATTATGTACACTGTTATATTTATATTTCATGGAATCTATTTTCATTAGACATTGTTGGTGGTGGCTACTGAGTTTTACTCACACCCTGTTCAGGCTGTCATTTGGTACCCGGATAGACTTCATGGATTCATGTAGAGACAAAGGGAAGCACCCACCTATAGATGCCTGATTTATGTGCTAGGATGGAGTATAGAAGTAGATTACTGAACTATTTCTCATGATGCTAGTGGGTTATATTTTTTCTTTTTTTTATATTTTTTATAGCATTATAATGATATTTTTTTATATGATATAGTTTATTGATTATGTATGATCATTATTATCTAGATGGTTTATTATTGTTTTTTCTACCATATTATTTATTTCCACTACTTCATTATTATTTATTTTTGTGTTGCACTTTGATAAAGAGGGTATATTCTACCCATTTTTCCTTAATATACCCTCTCTACTAGTCAGTAGCCTCTAGAATATGGGGAGGCATGCTTGAGTCTATGTGGCCACCAGTTCAGGTCATTATGAGTGGATCAAGCCTGGGAAGTCCTGAAGTGGTATCAGATGATTTTTATTTTTATTTGTCTTGTTGGTTATAATTGGTACATATGAGACTATAACATGTCATAATATGATCATAAGTCATGCCTAGGAGTAGCTAACCCACATTTAGGAGAAACTCCAAGTTTCCAAAAAGGGAATTGTTTTTCTGGATTTCGCTTATTATAGTTGTACTAATTTCACCATTGGGTGAAACATTTGATTTACGATGCTCTATTTTATGGATTTTATACACTTGGGTTGGTATGGAAAGGAATAATTTGTACATGCATCATGATAGGCATATAGATATTTATATTTCATGAATATTCCATGTCATGTCTACTTCATTTGTTATGTTTCCAGTCACATATTTTATGCCTTGGTTATTATATACATGTGCAACTAAAACTTTTCATAGGAAATAAAAACGGGTTCTTTAAGGTGTATGCATCAACCTAAATGGTTTTACCATATATCTTGGTGGTTCCACCTTACTTAACCAATTTTTACACGTGTAAACCATGAAACCTTAGTTTCATGATCTAAGACTTATTAGTTGGTTGTGATTAAATGGATTCCAATTGTAATTTATAATGATTTTTCCTCTATAAATTGGGAATGGTTATCCATATAACTGATTCATCTTATATGGAATTTTTACATTCTGATACCAAATTTAATGTTTGGGTTGTAATTATATGAAGTTCCAATTATAACTTATAAATATTATGACTTTATAACATGGTAATGGTAATTCATCTAACTGGACCAATGGAATATAAGTAGATATATATATATATATATATGAAATTACTAATTTATAACTCTTAAAGGATATAGTTTTTATCAAATGGGGATATAAATTACAACTTAAATAGTTTTTTCCTCTATAACTCGCAAACGAAACTCCATATAATAGAACCCCTATTGTGAAACTTAAAGTTTTACCTTAACCTAACCATAGAGGTGATTATTTGGGTAATGTTTCTCATGTAGTGAGGCCTTGAACCTGTCTTATATTCATATTCATGATATCTTCTACTATCAAATCTCATTTTAAGGTGTTTTATTGGAATTTTATATATATGGGTCCACGATTTCCTCAAATCGAATGTTAAGAAGGTGGTGGTGACCATGCTCTGAAGTTTTTGGGACCTAAACCACCTGTGTTACCTCTTACAGTGGCACCTGTGGCATCTCCTGTTATTCCTAGTTTGGGAACTGATGAATATATTAGAGAGGGTTTCCTATTCTTAGTAAATTTTATACAAGGATCTCCATGACCTGATCCCACTATATCATATTTTTACTAGGGAGTTATAAAATAATCACCCTCCTACTTTTATGGGGTAAGGAGGTCCCAAAATTCTGAGTCATGGATGGAGGCTATGCTATTAATCTTAGAGAATCTAGAGACACCTTTGGATAGGAGTGTAACGACCCAAATTTTTTCAATTGAAATTCAGTTCTTATAATTATGTCATAAAATCACATGAAAACACAACATAATGAAGTACTAAGTGCTAAGTGACCTGTAAACATAAGTTTTTCACTTCTGTGTTTGGAATTTCAAAAATCTGACATACACGGTTGTGTTCAAGATGATTTTTGGGGTCCAATAAGAAAAACTTAATTTTTGGTGAATAGTAACCCACCCTTATGAATAGTAACCAACCCTTATAAATAGTATTAGGACTCGTATTTATAGTAAATTGTCCAAAATAATAGTAACCTTACCCATGAATAATTAAATAAAATTTAGGCATCTTAGAAAGTGATAATTTGACAATAGTAAATATTTTGGTATTTTTGTAAGTCATAAATAATTAATTATAAATAATTAAATAATCTAAAAGAAATTTTATTTTCTTAAAATGTGTTCAAAAATTAACAAATCTATTTCTTCTGTATTTTAGATAATTTTATATAACCCTACGTAATTTTTGAAAGCATTATAAAATCAGTTTTAATTTTAAAAACTGTATTTTTCAAGTAAATTATGATTTTAATTAAATATTAAATTAATCATATTTAGAAAATTACTTTTGAAAAATGGAATTCATTTTTGGATTCTACATGTCAAAAAATGGTTGGGGTGAAATTTTGGGATTTTTCTGAAATACTTGAATTTTTGATGAATAGTGAAATATCATAATTTACAAAATAAGCTAAATAAGTTAATTATAGAGTCATGTATGATGTTATGCTGATGTAATCCCACTTCTTTATGGATTAAATTATAAAATTACTATTCTTGGTCATGGAAGACTCAGTATTCCTTGTTTTGTGGATAGATAATAAATTAATGAATTTTATATTAAGAAAACCCCTCTCCCCTCCACTATAAAAACCACCCTTCACACCCTCATTTCCTCACATCTATCAAGCTTCAAGCCTTGTCTAAACTCTTCCCAATAATCTCTCCTATCCCCTCCCTCATGTACAAAATCTTTTGGTCTCATCAAAAGGCCATTCTTAGGCCCCTTGAGGAGGATTTTAAGAGGAGGATTCAAGAGGTAATTTCTCTCCTTCTTTTCTTTTAAATTCCTTTCAATTTCAAGTTCTTTTCTTATTATCTCCCCACCTATCTTTGTACAAATGGTATGGTAACTTAAGTATCATACATATACTGTAATTTTAGGATACTAATGGTATATTATACCATCCAACTCCCTTCTCGTCTTCCTTTTATTTTATAAAAGAAAACGTTGTTCATGAGGTGTTAATTTATCACCTTCGAGAATGACATGTTTTCTTTTTTTCATTTCTACCTTCAGATCTGGTCATGAAACCATTTTTATGGTTGAAATAGAATATGTTATTTTTATTAAGTCCTATTTAAAGTTATGGAACTTACTTATGCACATATCACTAAATGATTAATCAAAACAAGTTTGTTGTGGTTGAAAAACCGTCCAAATTAACTCAAACAATCATCATTTAATTCTTATATAATGATTCATCCACATGGTATACAATGTAATTCATTATAATATCATTTTAAATTATTAAATATCATTAATAACATGTAATATCAGTTCTGGATGTTTACCCATGTTCTACGTGAACGTTAATTTATGAATACAAGTGAACCGCTCAAGAAAACCGTAAAAACAAACATTCCCGAACAATATTTTTAAACCCTATAACTCATCAAAAGGCCCATAAAATAACATAATAAAACCAAAATTAACCCTTTTAATTTATAAAAGGTTATGGAGTTTATAATTAATGAATATAATGTCATTATATAGGACATTAAAGCGAATGAAGCGTTCGGATACAAGGTAAATGGAAATTCTCGAACCCAACTTTCATCCTTCGGGTTCTCCCTCTTTCACTCCTTTTTGATATGGTTACTCCTTAAAAATATTTTGATCATAATTGTCTTTAATTTTCTGGGATATACATGTTTTTCACTGGTATTTATGTCACACAAAATTTTTTCCAAAAGAACCCTTCTATTATGAACACGCCTTTTACTTCTCATTCAAGATTGACAGTTCTTGTAATATGTATGTTATTCACTCTTTATTTTGGAAACCAAATATTTATTAATGTGTTCTTATGATATGAAACACATTCCTTTTCATGGGTTAGTTATGTTCATTTTTGTTATATTTAATGCATGATAAATGATAATTTTATGATGTGACGGGTGCGCCTGGAATTATATAGCGCAATATGAATGTTTAAATGTGATGGGTGCGCCCAGAATTATACAGAGCTCCAATGCATTGGATAAAGTGATGAATCTCATGAGTAAATGTGAAATTATGTGTGAACAATATTCTATATTTTTTCACAATTATTTGTGGTAGTTAACTACTAATACATGATGTTTCATTTTTATGCATTTCCACATTTCAATTCTTATATTTATGTTTCCTCTTAAGTTCATGATCCTTTTCCTATGTTATGATTATGCTCACCCCATTCTATATTTTTATTATTTGTACCCTTACTGGGCTTCCATCTCACCCCTTTTTATGTATATCCTCAGGTGACTACATGTACTAAGGAGAGGTCAAGTTCCAGTAAGAAGCTAGAGAAGAATAAATTGAATAAATGTTTATACTCGATGTTGTAATTATTATGTATGCTCCTAGTTTTCCCAAGACACTAAACCATTGGATCCTATATGTGTAATACTGTTATTTTATTTATCTTTAAAATGATGTAATACTAATGTAATAAAAGGCAGGGTCACTATAGTTGGTATTAGAGGAAAGGTTTAGTTAATTTGGGAATTAGGATTAGTGAACCATAGAGAAAACCTCTAGCATGATACTAAGTACAAATATGCACACAAGAATATTTACATAGGGATCCTCTATGTTATGATTTTACAATAAATTGTTTAAATGAATAATTTATTCATGAATTGTTGACTTATTTTTTGTTCTAACCTTTTCTATTTTATAAAATGGTGGGAACTAGGAGAAACCAGGCCAACAACTCATGTGAGGGCCAATGAAATGATTGCCCGAACAACATCCCCAATGATTTGGGAGGTGGAGTTCAGAACTTCATAGTGATTCTTACCCAACTATCTCAGGTTATGAATAATAAACATAATAATGGGGAAAATCCATATTCACTAAAAAGGGAGAAACTAGATATATAATGTTTTATGTGGCAAAGACCACCGACGTTTAGTGGATCTTTTGATCCACTTGTGGAACAGTGGGTCAACTCCATGGAGAACATCTTTTCTGTGCTTCACTGTTCTGAGACGGAGAAGGTGACTCTAGCCATTTATCATCTATATAGAGAGGCTGATCAATGGTGGGATTTGATTAATAACACCAAGCCAAGGGAGGAAATTAAATAGATGGAATGGGAAGACTTTAAGATAATGTTTCTTAACAAGTATTTCCCAAGAACTCTTCACACGAAAATGGAGAGAGAATTCATAGATCTCAAGTAAAAAAGAAGGAAAATATGTCATAACTTATGAAGAATATTTCACAATGCTTTCAAGGTACGCTTCGGGTTTTTTTATCAACAATGATAGAAAAATTTATAGATTCTTTAGTGGATTAAAACCACACCTTCGAAAGGATCTTGAAATTTGAGACTTTGGGAGTTATGAAGAAGTTGTTAGGTGTGATCTCAAAGTGGATATAGAGTTTTTAGAATGGTCACATTGATATGGTGATAATAAATTAAAGATGGAGTTTCAAGTCAGTGGATCTGATGAAAAAGGTGGGAGGAAAACTCAATGACCCACATGCCAAAAATGTGGGAAGTTTCACCATGGGAATAGCCTCAAAGGGACAGGGAAGTTCTTCAAGTGTGGGAAAGAAGGACACCATGCTCAAGAGTATCTAAAATACATAAAAAGTAAGGATAATGTGGTGGAATAAAGGAGAGAACCACCCATGGTTCAATGCTACAACTGTAGGGATCTAGGGCACTATGCAAGCTAGTGCACTAAACCTCGATTTCTTGAGGGCAATCAGCGTCAGCAGCCACCGAAGCCAAAGGAATAAGGGAAGGCTTATGCCATAACTACTGTGGAAGTGGAGCAAGATAATGAAGTCTTACAAGGTACACTTCATATTCACTCAAGAATGGAAAAAGTATTATTTGATTCTAGTTCTATGCATTCCTTTATATCTTAAAAGTTTTCTAGAACTATAGAATTGAATCCCCGAAACCTTGAAGTAGAGATATCTGTAAAAACACCAAGTGGTGCAATCATTTCAACCCAAGTGTTTGACTCTTCTCCTATTGGTGTATGTGGGAAGATTCTTCCAGTGAATCTTGTAATACTTCTCTTGGTGGAATTCGACACTATAATGGTAATGGATTAGATCTTGTTATATAGAGCACATATCAACAGTCAAGAAAAGGAAATATCTTTTCATATTCCAAACCATCCCATGCACCTCTACAAATTCATGGAAGATCATGAATCTCCTTTGAAAATCCTTCAATGGTGTGGGTGTTGATTCCCTATGAAGAAGCATACTTCACCCAAAGGGCTGAGTCAAAGTAAGGTTCCAACCTTGTGGAAATGCCCATCGTGAGGGAATACGGTGACGTATTTCCCGAAGAGTTACCTAGAATTCCCCCAGATCGTGAGGTATATTTCTCAATATAACTCATACCCAGAGCTAGTCCTATCTCAAAGTGTACCTATAGGATGGCTCCTATCAAACTGGAGGAGTTAAAGAAGCAGCTACAAGAGCATCTAGAAAAAGGGTCCATACACCCTAATGAATCACCTTGGGGTGCGCCAGTGCTCTTTGTAAAGAAGAAGGATGGAGCAATGCGGTTGTGTATCGATTATCGGGAACTCAACAAGATCACCATAAAGAACAAGTATCCTCTTCCAAGGATTGACGCCTTGTTCGATCAGTTAAGAGGAGATCAATACTTCTCAAAGGTGTATCTTTGTTATGGATATCATCAGATAAAGGTGAAGAAGGAAGATATTCAGAAGACTGCCTTCCGTACAAGGTATGGGCACTATGAGTTTCTGTTGATGCCCTTCGGACTTACTAATTCCCCTGTAATCTTTATGGATTTTATGAATAGAGTCTTTAGACATTACCTCGACAAATTTTTGGTAGTGTTTATTGATGATATTCTCATCTACTCCAATAGCAAGGAGGAACATGAAGAACATCTAAGACTTGTGTTGGCGACATTGAGAAAGGAGAAGTTGTACACCAAGTTCAGAAAGTGTAACTTTTGGATAAATCAAGTCACTTTCTTGGTACATGTGATCACAAGTGAGGTAATTTATATGGAACCTTCAAAAAAAGGTAATTGAAGAATGTCCTAGGCTCTCTAGTGTCACAGAAATACATAGTTTTCCTGGATTAGCTGGGTACTACCGATGTTTTGTGAGAAACTTGTCATGATTGTCAATCCTACTAACTAAGTTAATAAGGAAAGGGGTAAAGTATGTATGGATGAAAGAATTTGAGGGAAGCTTCAAGGAGATAAATAGAAGGATGATCACTGCACCTGTACTCACACTACCAAAAAGTGGAGAATGTTTTGTGATATACAGTGATGCTTCAAAGAAAGGGTTGGGTTGTGTACTCATGAAAAATGATAATGTGATAGCCTACACCTCATGAAAGTTGAAGATCCATGAGCAGAACTACCTGATGCATGATCTAGAGCTGGCAGTCGTGATTTTTTCCTTGAAAATATGGATCCACTACCTTTATGGTGAGAAGTGTGACATATACACCGACCACATGAGCCTAAATTATATATTCAGACAAAAGGAGCTAAACATGCATCAAAGGAGATGGTTAGAGCTAATCAAGGATTGCGATTTCTCTATTCACTACCATCCTGGAAAGGCGAACAAGGTAGCTGATGCTCTAAGAAGAAACGAACCTGCTACTCTATCCATGTTATGGATTGAGAAATACCCTATCTTCTTGGATATGCAAAGGATAAATTTATAAATCATAATGGCAGGGGATACATCTTACCTTGCCCAAATGATTGCGCAACCATCCATCCAAGAGAAGATTAAGTAAGTACAAAGGGATGATGTGGAGATACAAAAGAGGGTGAATGTAGTAAGGGAACAAAAGCTTCATGATTTTCATATCGACGATGATGGTTTGATTCAGTTTGGAACATGGCTTTGTGTGCCTTTATCACCCAGGATAAAGAATGAGCTATTGGAAAATGCACATAGCTCAACATTATCTATCCATCCTGGGAGTACCAAGATGTATCATGATCTCTGAGAACACTTCTGGTGGGATAACATGAAAAAGGAGATCGCGGAATATATCTCAAGGTGCTTGGTATGTTAGAAATTTAAATCATAGAAAAAAGTCCAAAGGTTTGATGCATCCATTGCCTATAACCATGTGGAAATGGGAAAATGTTACTATGGAATTTGTCACATGTCTCCCCAAGACATCGAATGGAAATAATGTGATATGGGTTTTGGTTGATCGACTCACCAAGACTTCCCATTTTATCACTATTCAGGAAGAACTCTCACTTGAAAAACTTAAAAATATATATGTGAAGGAAGTGGTAAGACTGCATGGTGTTCCACTCTCAATTGTCTCTGACCGTGATCCAAGGTTCATATCTAAATTCTGGAGGAGCCTTCAACATGATTTGAGTAATGAATTAAATTTCAGCATGTCCTATCACCCCCAAACTGATGGCCAATCTGAAACGACTATTCAGATACTTGAAGATATGCTAAGAGACTACTTTCTAGAATTCAAAGGTGGATGGGATCAGCATCTCTCATTGGTTGAGTTCTCATACAAAAATAGATTCCACTCAAGTATTCAGATGGATCCATATGAAGCTCTATATGGAAAGCGATGTATAACTCCAACCTATTGGGATAAAGTTGGATAAAGAAAGCTACTTGGACCCGATCTTGTTCAAGAGATGACAAAGAAGGTTCAAGTCATCTAGAAACACATCAAATCTGCTCAGAGTTGGAAAAAGAGCTATACTGACAACCATCTAAAGGACTTGGAGTTTGATGTTGGAGATAAAGTCTTCCTTTGAATATCACCATGGAAGAGAGTCATATGATTTGGGAAGAAAGGGAAGTTAAGCCCAAGGTACATTGGCCCCTTTGAAATCCTTGACTGTATAGGAGTCATGGCCTATAGACTTTCACTTCCACCGAATATGGTTTAGGTTCATGTTTTTTTTCACGTATCAATCCTGAGGAAGTACATACCTGATCCCTCACATGTACTAAACTCAGAGGTGGTACAACTGGAAGATGATCTCACTTATGAGAAGCATCCAATAGAGATTCTAGACCGGAGAGATAAGGTTATACGCAACAATTCAACCCACCTTATCAAAGTGTTTTGGAGGAACCATAAGTTTGAAGAAGCTACTTGGGAACCATAGGAGGTGATGAAGGAGAAGTACCCTCACCTGTTTGTGTAAAGTGAAATTTTGAGGGTGAAATTTCATAAGGGGGGAAGAATGTAATGACCCAAAGTTTTTCAATGGAAATTATCTTCTTATAATTATGTCATAAAATCACATGAAAACAAAACATAATGAACTACTAAGTGCTATGTGACCTTTAAACATAAGTTTTTCACTTATGTGTTTTGAATTTCAAAAATCCAACATACACAGTTGTGTTCAAGATGATTTTTGGGTTCCAATGACAAAAACTTAATTTTTGGTGAATAGTAACATGCCCTTATAAATAGTAACCTACCCTTATAAATATTAGTATGACCATTATTAACAGTAAATAGTCCAAAATAATAGTAACCTTACCCATGAATAATTTAATAAAATTTAGGCATCTTAGAAAGTGACAATTTGACCATAGTAAACGTTTTGGTATTTTTGTAAGTCATAAATAATTAATTATAATTAATTAATTAATTTAAAATAAAATATATTTTCATAAAATTTGTTCATAAATTAACAAATCTATGTCTTCTAGTTTTTAGATAATTTTATAATACCCTACATAATTTTTTGAAAGCATTATAAAATCAGTTTTAATTTTAAAAACTGTATTTTTCAAGTAAATTATGATTTTAATTAAATATTAAATTAATCATATTTAGAAAATTATTTTTGAAAAACAGACTTCATTTTTTGGATTCTACACGTTGAAAAATGGTTAGGGTAAAATTTTGGGATTTTTCTAAAATACTTGAATTTTTATGAATAGTGAAATACCATAATTTACAAAAATAAGCTAAATAGGTAAATTATAGAGTCATGTATGATTTTCTGCTGATGTAAGCTCACTTGTTTCGGGATTAAATTATAAAATTACTATTCTTGTTCCTAAAAGACTCATTATTCCATGTCTTTTGGAGAAATAATAAATTAATGAATTTTAGAAAACCCTTCTCCCCTCCACTATAAAAACCACCCTTGACATCCTCATTTCCTCACACCTCTCAAGCTTCAAGCCTTATCTAATCTCTACCCAAGAATATTCCCTAGCCCCATACCCCACATCCAAAAGCTTTTGGTCTCATCAAAAGACCACGATTTGGCCCCTTAAGTAGTATTTCTAGAGGAGGATTCAAGAGGTAATTTATCTCCTTCTTTTCTTTTAAATTCCTTTCAATTTCAAGTTCTTTTTTATTCTCTACCCACCTATATTTGTCTAAATTGTATTGTAACTATAGTATCATACATATACTGTAATGTTATGATACTAATGGGATATTATACCATCCAACCCCCTTCTACTCTTCCTTTTATTTTATAAAAGAAAACATTGTTCGTGAGGTGTTAATCTATCACCTTCAAGAACGACATGTTTTATTTTTTTCATTTCAACCTTCAGATCAAGTAATGAAACCATTTTTATGGTTGGAACAGAATATTTTATTTTTATTAAGTCCTATTTAAAGTTCTGTAACTAAATTATGTACATATTACTAAATGATTAATCAAAACAAGTTCGTTGTGGTCGAAAAACCATCCAAATTAACTCAAACAATCATCATTTAGTTCTTATCTAATGATTCATCCACATGGTATGCAGTATAATTCATTATAAGATAATTTTAACTTCTGAAATATTATTAATAACATGTAATATCAGTTCTGGATGTTTGCCTGTGTTCTACCCGAACTTCAATTTATGAATACAAGTGAACCGCTCAAGAAAACCGTAAAAAGAAACATTCCTGAACAATGTTTTTAAACCCTATAACTCATCAAAAGGCCCATAAAATAACATAATTAAACCAAAATGAAAAATTATCATTTATAAAAGTTTTTTTTTAATTAATGAATATAATGTCATTATAAAGAACATTAAAGCGAAGTAAGCGTTCGGATACAAGGTAAGGGGAAATTCTTGAACCCAACTTTCATCCTTCGGTTTCTCCCTCTTTCACTCCCTTTTTATATGGTTACTCCTTAAAAATATTTTTATCATAAGTTTCTTTCCTTTTATAGGATATACACATTTGTAACAGGTATTTATATCAAACCAAATGTTTTCCAAAATAACTCTTCTTTTAAGAACACACCTTTTACTTCTCATTCAAGATTGACGGTTCTTGTAATATGTATGTTATTCCCTATTTATTTTGTGAACCCAATGTTTATGAATGTGTTCTTATGAGATGAAACCCATTCCTTTTCATGGGTTAGTTATGTTAAATTTTTTAATATTTCATGCATGATAAATGATAATTTTATGATGTGACGGGTGCGCCTGAAATTATACAGTGCTCCAATGTATTGGGTAAAATGATAAATATCATGAGTAAATGTGAAATTATATGTAAAAATGATTCTATCTTTGTTCACAAGTATGTGTGGTAGTTAACCACTAAGACATGATGTTTCATTTTTATGCATTTCCACATTTCAAGTCTTATATTTATGCTTCCTCTTATGTTCATGATCCTTTTATTATGTTATGATTATGATCACCCCATGATATATTGTTCTTATTTGTCCCCTTACTAGGATTCTAGCCCACCCCTTTTGATGTATATCCTCAGGTGACTACATGTACTAAGGAGAGTTCAACTGCCAATAAGAATCTAGAGAAGAAGAAATTGAATAAATGTTTATGCTCGATGTTGTAATTGTTATGTATGGTTCTAGTTTTCCCAAGACACTAAACCATTGGATCCTATATGTGTAATATTATTATGTTATTTATCATTAAAATGATGTAATAGTAATGTAAGAAAAGTTTGGGTTTCTATAAGAAGATTGAATCTTAGAGCTTACATGAATTGTAGATATTCCAAGAGATGGTGGGATGCATTTACCCAGGAATATTAGCATCAGTTTATGGTCTGGAGGAACTTCTAGACTAGTTTCTATGATTACTTTTTCCATAAAACATTGAGATCCAATCAAGGTAATGATTTTATACATTTAAAGTAGGTTACTCTATATTTTATGGACTACTCATATCTCTTCATGGATATCCAATGTTTCATTACTACTATTATTAGTGATGAGTAGTCCAAAGTTAGGTGATTTGAGGATGGGCTCAAGTATGTCATCCGATCGCAGGTGAATGTTTTCCATTTGATGATTGTTTCTAACATAGTGAACCAATCCCTCATTTACAATCATAATATAAGAAAATATGAAGTTTTAGGGAATTTAGGGTCAATATTTAGACAAGGAAACAATTTTATCAGTGGTAGGAAGTGTTTCCATGAGCTTTCTCATCAAGGTAGTGGATACTAGATCATACACACCGGTATCGAGGTGGTAGGTCACCAGTGAGGAAGGAAAATCCATATGAAACCCTAGTATAATATATACCCAATGTAGTGTTTATCTTGTGGTAGTATGGGTCATCTTTGGTAGTTTTATATGAATTTTCCTCTAATGGATAGTGAGAGGGGATCCGCACCGACCCTAGGATATATAGTGAGATATAAAGCTTCATGTCAGGAAAGGAGATAAAGTACTATAGGTAGTGGATTAGGATAGCTAAATATAGTGAAACCTATACTTGAGGAGTATAGTGTTGGTACATCTACAATGTGTGGTATGGTTTTAGTAGCCTCAAATCTAGTGTCTGCTTTTTTGACACATATGATTCACATTCATTCATATTTTCAGCTTTAATGGGTAGTCTTGGGCTTTAAATTGAGTATTCCTATAAAGTGATGACTCTTAACACCCCATTGGTAACTCAATTAAATAGTTTTTTCCAATTTAGAGAGTTTCCACTCAAGTTAGGTGGTTTTCATTTCTTTTGGAGCTTTTTCATTCTCAAGATGATAGGATTTGATTTCATTCTTAGGATAGATTATTTGGTACCCTATCATACCTATATTTATTTTTATCACTTATAGGTGTCTTTTATATCACTTTATGGTAGTGACTATATATACAAGGGATGATGGGATGTATAGGGTAGTCAATTTGGGCCGGATCATCATAGGATGGGTGGAGTGTCATCCCAGATATCTGGTCTTTTTATTGATGATTATGGAATATGAAAAACTTATTTACCTCCAAAATTAGATTTTTTCATATAAATATTTCATAAAGATTTCTCTAGAATATACATCCTAAGAGGGAGGTAGAGTTTATTATAGATCATGTACCAGGAGTAACATAGGTATCTATGTTTTCATAAAGGATGGATCCTATTGAGATTCAGGGATTTAAGATACAGCTAGAGGACCTAGAATTCAAAGGGTTTATATGACCTATTAATTATCCTTGGGGTTCACTCATACTTTTCAATAAAAAGTAAAATTTAACTCTAAATATGTGTGTGGATTTTAGGTGGTTGAATTAGATTATGCTTAAGAAATGATACCCACTTCCTTGTATAAATGATCTATTTAACCATCTCCAAGGATCTAGGGTCTTCTAGAAGGTTTATTTGATATCGGGATATCATCATGTGAAATTAAAACCTTAGGATATAACTTTCACACCTTTTCAAAGAATATATGGACTCTAATAATACTTTTTAATATCATTTTATCTAAAAAAAATTTCAGTCATCTTTATAGCCTTGATGAATCAGGTGTTTCACCCCTACCTAGATTCTTTTATGGTTGTTTTTGTGGATGATATCTTAGAGTATTCTCAAAGTTGATACAATCATAAAAAACATCTTGACATCATTTTGAGTACACATAGAGAGCACCATATATATGTTAATCTCAAAAAAATCCACATTTGGATCTATAATGATCACTTATTAGGTCATATTATATCATAATAAGGGGTATCTGTGGATCTAGATAAGGTGAGATTCATGGTTTCATGGGAGAATCCCAAAAAACATTTTTGAGATGCAGAGCTTCTTGGGGATAGATGGTAACTACCAACATCTCATTCAAGATTTATCACACCTTACAAAACCTCTTACAGTATTTACCAATAAGGGAGTAAAATTCATATGGTTTAAATCTTGTGAAAATTCCTTTTAGGAGTTAAAAGGAAGATTAACCTCAGTGTTAGTCCTGACATTACCTGATCCTGGAAGAGGCTACATGGTTTATTGTGATGCATTAGGCATTAGGATGGGAGTTGTTTAGATGCAGGGTGAACAAGTCATGGAATATGAGCCTCGTTAGTTGTGTCCCCATGAGCACAATTACCTGGCACATGATATAGATTTAGTAGCAGTTTTTCATGCCTTATCTTGCTAAAGACATTACTTTTTGGGAGAATAGTTCATGGTATACACGGACCATAAGATCCTCTAATACATATTCACTCAATGTGAATTGAACCTTGGACATTGAATATGGTTTGAATACCTAAAGTCTTTTTGGTTTTAGCTTTCTTATATTCCTAATAAAGGAAATGTATTGTTGGATTCTCTAATCTAGAAGACTCAGGTATAAGTTTTTTTAGGAATCCATTAGTGAATGATAGTTGATGGATCTTCTTTATGAAATTCATTTAAAGGTTAAAGAGTGTCATGTTAATCCTTTTATTATGTATTTATTATTTACTTAATCTATTCTAGATCGATAAAAGATTATACATATTTATGATCCTGAATTTCTGGTCCTGAGGTAAAGTGTTTCAGGTGAGGACCCACCACCTGATTGGGTCGTTGACGATGATGAGATCCTTTATATTCATGGGTTTGTTTGGGTTCCAGAAAATATGAGATATGAATTTATATGAGAATATCAAGATTCTAAGTGGGTAGTACATTCTAGACATACCAATATGTACTGTGAATTATACCTCTGGTATTGGTGGCCTAAGATAAAAAGGGAGATAGTGGGGTTCATTTCTTGGTGCTCCACCTGTCAGTAGGTGAAGGTGAACCACCAGCGGCCTACTATCCTTTTATAGTCATTACATATCCTAGAGTTTAAATGGGATGAAATCACTATGTATTTCATGATGGGTTTTTCAAGGTCACCTCAAGGTTGTGGAATAGTATAAGTGATCATGGATAGTATGGTGAAGGTCTCCCACATTTTTCCTATTATAGAGACCTTATCAATAGAAAAACTTGGTAGAATATATTTTTTTGAGATTATAAACCTTCACGGTATCCCTCATATCATTATATTATACATATATTTTTAGTTTACTTTATGGTTCTATAAGGGGTTGCATAAGGCTCTAGGTTCATAGGTACTTTTGAGTATAGCCTACCACCCATAGGCCAATGGTCTATTCGATCATACTATAAAGATTATTGAGGAAATTATACGAGCATATGTCCTTGATTTTGGAGGTTCTTTGGAGAAATACTTTCCTCTGGTGATGTTTTTCTATAATAATATTTTCTAAGTTTCTATCCATATGGATCTATATAATTAACTTTATAGTAGGTCATGTCCTCCACCTCTATGTTGGTTAAAGACATGGGAGGCAGCACTACTAGGACCTCATCTTGTTCAGGAGATGTTAGATAAGGTACATGTGATCAGGAAATGTATGGTTACAGTTCATTATAGTGAAAATTATTATGTTGATCTTCATAACCAACCTATAGAGTTTGAGGTAGGGGATCAAGTCTTATTATATGTTTCTCTTATATTGGGTCATCAATGGGTTAGGAGGTAAGTTAAGCTTGCTCGTAGATTCATCAAACCTTTTAATAATTTGGAAAGAGTCAAACCAGTGTCTAATAGGATATAAATCCCTCAATAGTACATTTCTATGCACAGAATCTTTCATGTTTCTCGTATTTTTTTGTCATTCCATCCCATCTCACACATTTGATCCTAATGAAATTGAGCGGGGTTTTGATTCTTATTTTGCGGATTATCCAGTTTGTATAGTTGACTATAGCATGAAGACTTTTTGTGGTAGGAGAGTTCCTATGTTTTGGGTGTTATGAAATTATGACCATATGTTGGAGGATACTAGGGAGATATAGTCTAATATATGTGCTTTGTGGCTAGAGTTATTCTTAGATGTAGCTCAGCCACCCTCAGAAGAGAAACTTGGGGATTATTTTTTTTAAGGAGAGTAGGTTGTAAGATCCTAGTTTTTTAGAAAGGTATGGATTCATTAAATCTCTATATAAACCTCATTTTATACCTTAATTAATGTTATTAAATAATTCATGGAGGTTGTGGGAGCATTAGAGTTTTCTTTGGGGCTCGGAGTTCCAGTTTTTGGAGAAACAGAGTGAGGTGCAGGGTTGGCGCATAGTTAATACTAATGTGTGGCTCAACTATGTGGCCCAAAGTGGAGGATAATGGTTTTTATAACTATTAAAAGGAGGCTACATGTATGTTAAAACCCTATAATAAATTTTAGGTACATTTCTCATGGTTGTCTCACAATTTCTTTTAACCATGAAAGGGGGTGTACATTTTTAGAAAAAACTTCTCACAAGTTGTGTATGGTTTGTCTAATCATGGGCCTAACTATGTGAGGGGTGTGTCACCTTGGATAGTAGGTGCACACAATTTGTGCATGGTTAGTCTAACTATGTGGAAAAACCATTCACCCCATTAAAAAGTTTTAAAATGATTGTCGTTTATTACTTTTCACTTAAACCTAAACTCATACTTCCTTCTTCATTTTTGCATAGTAAAGTAGCCATGGGAGAACCTGTTCCTCCTTCACTAAGGCTTTGAGGAAACTCCTTTATCCAAGATCCAATTAAAGTTTTGTCAATCATATTGGATCACCATCAATAATTATAAGATTCTTCTTGCTTCCTTTCTCAGTTTCCTTCTCCGTCATTGATATTGTCTTCATGTTAGCTAATGTGTCTTATTTTCAGGGTGTTTGTATTGTTTTCTATTTTCTATCATTCTATCCTGAATAAAATTTTGATTCTAGATGAGTAGTATTCTACCATTATAAGGTAATTGGTCTAGCACTTTTTCCTAAAATCCTAGTTGATTGTAACTTTTGATGTTATGCCATGCACCGAACCTTCTATGCTTCGCATCCAAAATGTGAAATTACTTAAATAAATTACTGATGCATTGACTTAAATATTACTTGAAACATAATTCCATCATTGGATTTTTTCTACCTTGACTCGAACCACCCCTTGGGTGTATTTCTTAAATTCCATTTGATAACTATGCCTTGTATGTGTAATTAAACGACCTTTTAGGTTTGTTGTCTTGAACCTTATAAATTAAATAGTTAAATTTAATTGAATTAAGTGAAATGTGAATGGTGAGACCATGTCACTTACCCCTTGTTTAATTATTAAACATACTAATATGACAAAACCACCTTCTAAGGTCGGTTTGGCTTGTCATTGATGATTGGAATGAATATATCAAATTAAATGAAGGGTGAATAGTAAGACCGTATCACTTGATACTTGGTGAATTATGATCAATGCTTATGGATATTATTATGACATTTATATACTATTATAGGATGGTTTTCCTTGGTAAATTCTTGGATTCCTGACCTGGTAATGCCTTGAATTCTCAAAGTACACCACCAGACTTATTGATGTGAATGCCAAGGTAGATACCCCTATTTGTATTTAGTTGTAGAATCCCAACTCAAGAGCCATGAATATGGATCCCTGAGCCAGTTGGCCATTAGGCCTCAAGGGTGCCTCCCTGAATTCCAGAGGATGTCAACTAAAATTGAGGGTCTAATGGTGGTACAGTGGGGAGATTATACCCTCTAGATCAGTGATAAATATAGAATAATATATAATAAATTAAGGTAGTTAAATATAATAAAAACTTAAAATCAATAAGGAATGAATAATGATCATGCATGAAAATGATATAATGCATAGATAAACATATAGTAGGTAATACACAATATATAGGAATACTGACAAAGAAAATATTAAATAAAATAAATTGTAACTATCTCCAATAGAATCATCAGCCCTGGCATGTTCCTCTACTTTTTTACTCTATCCTAGTCCATAAGGACAACAACAAGAAATCTTAATCCATTTACATAGTCCTTCAATAATGAGGTATGCTCAAGTACCCCGATGCAATGGAAGCCTGAGAAGGTTGTGATATATACTCATTACTCCACCACCAAAAATGTCTAATTCATAATCCATCCTATGGAATAATAAATAAAGAAATTCTAATAATAATAAAAGTGAAATGGTAAATAAATAAATGAATCACTTCGTTCTGGGTTTCTTAAGGGTACCCGACTGATACTACCTACTTTGGCCTAAGTTGGATAGCTCTGAACCAAGGTGAACTTGTATTGATATGATAGGGGTGTAATAATGGGTTATCATAAATCATAAATCAAGAATGGACTAAACCCAATCATTTTATTTGGATTAGTGGATGAGTACCTGGATAACTACTATTAATTCTTAGTCTTTAATAAAAAAATCATTAGAATTTAATAAGAGGCACTCTGATCCCATCTATGGTGATCTAAGGAAATCCAAAGCATCGCTCCTAGGTCACTATAAATACCCAACACTATAAGATTACATACGAGGTGATTCATAAATAGAATCTCAAGTATCACTCTCATCATGGTGTGAAGACAATAACATCTAATCTCATCCCTAGTATCTCACATAGGGGATGGAGTATCACTCGTGGCATGGTATAACCATCCATCCACTAGGAACATCCATAGGGAATACACTAGGGAACTGATATCACTCATAAGAAGGTATAGAATCCACTTAGTTATCCCATCCAAGGCATTCCAAGTATCAATCTTGGCATATTTACATCTCAAACACAATTTTAATTATAAATAATGAAGAGTTTGTCCAAGGCATCCTTAAGTCACAACCCTTGTATCTCCCTCACCTTGATTTAATAGAAAGTTCATATAATCCTCAACTAATTCCATTTAACAAATTACTTTAACCATATTACTTTAAACAAGTTAGGAAATTCATTTTATGCAAGTAACATAAGTTGTGGCTTAAGGAATAAAGTCCTAAATCATGTCCAATCAACTACAAGGACTTAAAAGGCACCCATGACATAAGTCAAATCAACTTCCATATCATCAAATTAATACACTTTTGATTTACAAAACAGTGCACCTCAAAAGGTGTTTTTATTAGAAAACATGATATTTCCATAAAAAATCATTTAATTAAAATTAAATAAACTCTTTAAAGTGAAATAAAATATTCCTCCCCAAATGGGGAAGTTATAATTCAAGCTAAACATAGAAAAATTTGTAAAGCATGTCCATTTTAATAAACACACTCCAAAGGTGGTTTGGTCATAAGGAAACTATAATAACTAAGTGTGATGAGGTGGACCAACCCTAAGGGGTAGTTTAGGTTGAGGACATATCCTCCAACCATATCAATTTAAGGTCTAAAACTCATCACAAGGTGGTCTAGGCATTTAATTTCAGGCATTTCATAATTTATAAATTACACTCGAAAAGTCGGGTGTGTGACACAATAGTAATAATATATAAATGACATGACTTTAAGGGAAAGGAATATAGATCACCTACCTTATCCTTAGGATGGGCCAAACATCTGGTATCAATATTTGATTAGATCTGGAACCAAATAAATCAAAATAATCATCAAACGATCTAAAAATAGGTAAAAAGAGATGCATGAATTTAGCATAGAAGATGGAAATATAAATGATGAAAGGAAGGAAGAGGAGCTTATAGATTACTACTAGCTATCCAACACAACTAATGATGAATGAAACTAACATCGGATTAAGATCATAGATCAAATCCTATTATAGGAGAGGAAAAATCCCACATGAGGCCCCCTACTATCCACAAGTAAATAAGGAATGGGTGAGAGGAAAGAAATAGAGGTAGGGTAAAATGATCTTCTCTATCCCTTTTTAATGAGCTACATGGTCAGGCTACATAGTTTTGATAACTGTGTGCCAACCATGTGGGATTCATTACCCAAATCCACACCCCACATAGTCAACTCACATTTTTTGGAAAGCTGATCACCTAAACCATGCGTAGCTACAGGTTAAGTTGCACTATGGGTGTGGGATAGGTGCACGATTTGGGAAAATCATGCACAAACTGTACACCACATATGCAATAAAATACATACAACACACATGGAAATTCACCTAAACTTTCATAGTTAAAACAAATTGTGTGATGCCTCCTACTCTACTAGACCATGCCACACAGTTCCTCCTAAAGATCTGCATGGTTTGAACTAATTGTGCACCCTGTATGTCTCTCTCGGAAAGTGGGATTTCAAAGATCGATGCTCCCAAAACTCAATGTAACACCTAAGGCATGCCTTGGGTCTTAAACCCCATCTAAAACAACATATTTTAACTGTTCTAATGATCATATTTATATTCCAAACCTTGGTTTAATATTTGGATCTCCCACCAAATCAAACTTTGAAAAACTCTTGAAAATTCTAACCCGATCCAAAACAGGGGATGTTACAACCTTCCCACCTTAGAAATTCTCATACCCAATAATCCTTGGGGGATAATTAAAACATCACTGAAACTACTAATATCGTGAAGTTTTGTTCAAATTTCCATGTTTTGTTTAGAAATTACCAATGCACCTTCAATATTCATTTTGATCATAACGCGCAAAAACTATTTAAACTTGATCCAACACTCGTATCTAAGGCTAAAACATCCAGATGGATCTTACCTAATCCTATATAAGCGAAAACATGATCACATCATTTACCCTCTTATCAAGTGGCCTAATGTGATCCCCACCTTAGTTCTTAACCTTTGAATGGTCAATTTTGATTCGTAGAACCAAAACCATCAGAATTTCCTACTGAAGCATGTTTGTATCATTTTAACTATACTCCCAACACATTCCTCAAAATGATATGTCTAATACTAGGCAAGGAAACTACTCCTAGTCCCCAGTCTAATCTCAATGATTAATTCTGATTGACTCAATTCAAAATTGGTCACTTTGGTTTCCATTGAAAATCTCAAATGACCTTTTTCAAGGCACCCGCCTAAACCCACAGTATGAATATAATGGTTACACAACAACTATATACCACCTTTTGAGAGTTCTCTAGTCGAACCACCTATGGTCGACTATACTCAAGGATACTTAAATTATATGGCTGATGCTTTTCATAAGCTAGATCCCAATGCCTTTTTTGTAGAGGCATCTCGAGATCGCATTGATCACATTCACTGAATCCCAAAACTAGATTCTTGTGATTTCTCCTAATCAAACCATTCTTGGACCTTTTTATCAATGTTATACGAGTGTCAAAATGATTTTCCAACGACTGGTTATATATCATTAAAAACTTTCTCTCATGAGATTCATCAACAACTGCCTAAAGTGGCATCCATAACCTAAGGATTTCTGTGAACCACTCCTTGGTGAACTTCAAAGGATTTCACCCATTAAAATAGAAGTGAACTTTATTTGTTTTATTTTGTCTTATAACCAATGATTTCTCAGAATACTCAAAAAAAATCAAGATAGGGTTCATGCTCATCAATAAACTGTGAGTACACCAAGAAGTCACTGAAGGTGTGTATTACTCCTTCCAAGCTATGCTCACCTTAAAAATAGGATGTAACGGCCTTATACAACACCTGACATCATGTTTCCCAACCATGAGTGTCCAGGTCCAAACATGGGTTAACCGCCACACAGTGCCTAAATTGACTTCAGGATATCCCTCCCCATAGGCACCACTTTTAAATGGTACTCTACACAACTGGCATGTACCAAACCTACCTTATGAAATGGGTGTACACTCCCATAACACCCAGTTCCATACCTAACTCACATTCCCATGGGTCCTTTATCAAAAAGGATAAGCTGACCATGCTACCTTGAATGGAAGTCTCATTAATGAAGGATCTCCGTTGAAACTCGCCTAAAAATAGGAATCCACAACTTCCACTAATAATCTTAACCCATTTTGACCATTTTCAAATGGCTCTTTATAATCATGTTCCTTATACTTAGAAGGACATACTCATCATGACTGATGTGATGCTCCCCACCTTAGGAGTGTCCTAGTCATCACATTAATGGGATGGAAAAACCTCCAATGACACATGTTCCATCACCAATGAACATAGTTCCTAGATGTGTTCCAAAACACTTTTAGCAATTGTAACACGATAATATAGGAAAACCATCCACTCACAAGTACACTAGATCATATTCACTCTTTAGATGTACACGTGATGCCCCTCCTTAGTTAAGTCCTTGTGTTTCATCAGCATTAGGCATGAAATCCATAACTAAACCAGATCAGAAGCACTACAACACATGATCCTATATATAATTTCATCCCAGATTACTAGGACAACAAAAATCCCAATTTCCAACTCAAATGTACAATGCTCATAACGATCTCAAAATTCCTAGGTCACTCCACTCCAATGATGACCCAAAAACATAGCCTTCAAGAACCCATGACCCTTCATCCAAGAATTATGGTAACCATACAGTTTATGGTATTATGTGACCTTATCTCTTGAATAAAATATGATTTAATTTATCACTTTAACTTTATGGGAACCGTGTATAACAAATCATGCCACTGTAACAGAAAACGACACAATGGGTGCTATGTGTTTCTTGCATATAATAGCCCAAAACAATAAGGTCACATGAGAAAATAAATGGTCAACCATGCCCAAGGCATGTCCAACCTACTAAATTGGATCATTAAATTATGATAATTCCTTTAACAAGGTTTAACCTTCTAATTGATCACCCATTCACTCAGGGGTGTCACTTTATCAAAAAGAGTCCTGCTTGGGAATCACGACACTTGAACAACACCTCTCATCTAAGAACTAAAAGGAAAAATTCATCAATTATTTAAGGTCATAAGGTTCTACCATAATTGCTATATCCTTATTCATACAATACATCGATCATAAAAATAGGCCAAACCTAAAAGATCACTAGGCCCTACCACCTAACCTTTAGGTTTAATAACAACAGGTTAGTAGGTAATTGTGGCCTATGGGAAATTATTGCATTCTCACTCAATGAAAATTTTAAAGATAACCCTTACATGAGGTTTCATAATATAAAATCCAATACAAGGTTTTAATTTTAAGGCATTTAAACTTATTTATTTTAACATTTAAACGACTTACATATAAGGGATGATAAGTACCATTTTTAAAACATTGTACTAAGAAATTTAATTATATTATATCATACATCATTCCAAGAAAATTATCTTATAATTTCCCTTTCAATCACTTATTTGATTCAAGTGTTTCTAAAAATAGCTCAGTTAAATAAAATTTCAATTTCCAATCTCAAGAGGAAAAACTCTTTAGTTTGAAATTAGAGTTTTAATTAGCCTAAACCTGATAATAATAAAGCTCAAAAGCAGGTAAAAGGGATTTTATTAATTAGGGAAACTGGTCAAGTAATATACCACTATATGTTTATATGTAACATCATATAAGCGATGGAAAACACTTTAAATAACCATTCTATTAACATATAATACCCCCATGGGGTTTAGGTACTGAGGTGTAAAAGAATAAGGTGGCCTACAAGGGTCCCATCATACTAATCTGGGTTCAATTAAATTCAACCCATAACAATTTATATTATTTAAATTTCAAACAATCGTAATGGATTTAGAAAATAATAATTTCATAACAATATCAACCTACTTGGGTCAAGTCCATTAATCCCATAAGCAATTGGCCCCAAATGACCTACTTGTGTCTAGTTGTGCATTTAAATAATTTAATTTTTTGGGTTATCATGCCCAAAAGATAGAGGTACAAGCCTCATAAGTTTTAGTTTATATCACATTTAACTCACATTAATAAGTACTGGTTTAAATTTGTCAAAAAAACTTAACTTATTTAAAATTTATGGTCTCATCATGTTAACTCATTAACTATTTACTTATAAACCCAGATTTCAAAATTTTCTATATTCCACATAATGGTATAGTTATATGAATCATCATTTCCTAATTATAGAGGTATATTACTTTATAATTTACATTTGGTATTCATATAAATACAACCACATTAGCACTTTTTTCTCAAATATTATAAACCCATTTATGATGGTTTGATTATAGGGGTTACTATTCCAAATTTATAATGGATTGTACTCCTTATAAATTGAAAATTTAGAATCCATCTAATTGTAACCAGCAATGTTTCATCCCACGCAACCAATGGTTCATGGATAAAATATAAAATAATATGTTCATTAAATAGAATGTCACCATCAAGATATGTAGGAAACACCATTTAAGTTGATGATGAAATTTTATTTAATCAACCATATATCATGAATACAATGGTAATTCCATTAAAAATAAATAAATATAAAAAGAAACATGGTAGGAATCACTCAAACATGCTGTAAAGATAACAAGAAAAGTAATCACCGAGGCATTTCATATGAACAAGCAAGTTACTACATACGCAGGAAACACTCAAGCATGGAATAATACCATGAATTCTAAAATAACTATGAAATCATGGATATAGATAATAATTTTAAAGGAATCACAAATCATGTTATAAAGATCGACATGCTAATAAATCACACATCAAGTCATATAAATGAGCGTGGTGGTAATTAACTAAAATAATACACTGGTAGAAATGATAAATTATCAGGAAAGTCTCATTTATACTATAGTGGAATTTTATTAAAGAAAAAAAAGAAAACAATACATGGAAAAATACAAACAAGAAACACCAAACAACCATATTTTATGGTTATGGTGAAAGAGATCAAAAACCAAAGCACCAAGAAATTCCCATTGAAATAAGGTGGGCACTGGATGTCAAGCAGAAGATTCTCATTTATTACAAGCATCAAGAAATATATAAATGAAACCTACATGGAATTGCATATTTATAGAATGTGAATCCATATGTGCCTAAACTGATGCATGAATGAACCTCACTTCTCTTATCAAATGGGGAAAATAGGTAAAAATCATGATCTATAAATCAATAACCAGAAAAAATACACCAATCGCTTGAGGTGAAATAATAATCAACTGTAATAATAGAATCATGAACAATAGTCACATTCCCTAGACACTTGATCTCTCCCCCATGCTTGGGTTGGTCGGACTCAGAAACAAGATATTTACTAAGTGTCAACACTTTCCTAGTCTTCTGTATACCTTTTCCCAAAATAGTAAAACCAAAAAGGAAAAATAAACCTTTGATACCATTTGTAGCATCCAGAACCAAGATCCACTAATACGGAGCCCTGATCTGGTTAGCCACTAGGAATCAAGTGTTCCTCCTAGAACATTAGAGGCTATCGACTATAATTGAGGGTCTAATAGTGGTATAGTGGAGAGATTATACCCTCTAGATCAGTGATAAATAAAATATAAGAAATAATGTTGGAGTTGGTGGTCTAAAACCAACTACTTTGTACTTTATTCAATAATAAATACCTTATCACAACTTGATTGTTCTTCTGCATGACAATGCATGTGATAATGTCCTAAGAATAGCTACTGCATTAAAGGGTCATAGCGGATCCCTATTATGATGAGAACCTGGAAGTGCCATAACACTATTCTTGAATATATGTTCTATGAATAGATGATGTTATTTGTGGGACACAAATAATACAGGCCATTAGGGGTGAGGACTCATAAAAATTTGAGGCACCTTCTCATGGTGTGTGCCCTTGGTAATGCCCAGGAGGATATTATGAGAATGAGATCCGCCAGTAGGAAATCCACATTTTATAGTTTCATTGGATATTCATATCTGCGGACATGTGTATTGGTCCTTAGACTTTAATATTATTATTATTAATGGGTATTACAACTCGTTCACTTAGATTTATTGATGAAAACTGTGACAACACACTGTTCTCAGCAAGGTAGGATACGTTGGGTGCATCACGAGTGATACTGCATTAATAGATAATGTGAAAAAGGATTTGTCCCTTCTGTTCCATAATGGAAGTAGATATCTCAGGCCCTTTGATGGAATTGATATAGCCTAAATAAATCCATGTCCATGGTGAGTAATGGGCAAGTTCAATTCTGGGAAGTCAAAGAAAGAATAATTGAGCACATGGGTTGATAGAACTAGCATACAACCCGCTTGATATGAGATATCATGACAAAGGTATTACATTACACGGTAAGAATTCATAGGAGGTGACACATCGTTGTGGCATTAACTTCTTTATCTATGGGTTCCTTAGCATGTTGTTTGACGCTAACCTTGTACTTTAGGCAGGCTCTGCCTAATTCCACTGAGAAAGAGGCCTAGAGGGTCACGCACTAAGTGTGTCCAAGTATCATAGTTAAATATTAATTTAACAAGTTGAATAAAGATTATTCCTGGATGTGGTTTAATAATTATGCAAGGATGTCTGATCGCATTTATTTCAACATTAGTTATTTGAGAGGATATATTATGGGTGAAATAATATATTTATTATTGAGTAATGCAGTGATATTTATTTGAGAAATAAATAGTCATTATTCAAGGTCTAATAAATGTGGTGGAGGAAATTAAGAAAAAGGGAAAATAAAATTACACGCCATGTATATTAATATATACATGTTGTGTAGTTTTTCTAGGAATTTATGAGAAATAATATTATTTATTTAATTAAATAATGTTATGTGTAATTTTTTGGGTGTAGGTCAAGTAATAATAATAGTCAACTATTATTATTAGACATGGGGTATTACTAAGAATTAAATGAAATGAATAAATGATTTAGGGTAATTAATTAATTTTATTATTATATGTAACTAAACATCCCAATTATATATTTCTCATTATCCAATCCATTTTTTTGTGGTTGTGCACAATGGATTTGGAAAATCTCTCAATCTAAGAGAGAATTCCTTTTCCACCAAGAACGCTCTCAAGCTACGAGAGAGAGATCCACCACCATTGGATCAATGCGATCAAATGCGGACGTCACAAGTGAATGATATTCCATGCTAGCACTCGGATATCCCTTCAGCGACATCCAGAGATACATGGAGCACTTGTGGATCACTGTTAGAGGAATCCTACACTTGGATTCTATGACGCAACGATGGATCACATCGGATCGTAATAGAAAACAAAAATGGAGAGATAATTCCTTCAAGTTAATTTTTGTCAATTAATAAAATTAATTATAACCAACATAAGATGATCTTATCTATGGTTCTAGGACTCCCCTATTTATTTTTTATTCTTCATTCTATTCTGAATATCCGACATTTTATTATCATGATGGATCTCAGATTGATGGATGTTAACGCTAAAATTAAAGTTGGGTGTACCCACTAACTCACTTCTGCTGCACCTAGAACCTACAAGTGGTATCAGATGGGGTCATATTGATGATTTTAAATATTTAGTTTTTAGTTGATGATTTACGTATTTAATAATTTAGTTGTTTCAATTCAAGTTAATCGTTCTTTAAATCTGAATCTTGAGATCTATTCCTCCTCTCTCATTTCTCGTTCACCTTATAGAAACAAATTTTTGTTTTAATTTGGATTAAAATAAATTAAAGGATCTCATCTAGAGGTTCCAAACATTCCAGGACATACAACACAAGAATACACAGTGTGTATTCGGCAGTACGGACCTTGTAGTCTAGGTTCAATGCATTGGACTGGTCCGCCAAATCTGGGCATGTAAATGGATCCTATCTAAGTCTTTAAGACTCCATGTGTTGACCAAGAACAGGTGGAACATGGTTTCCGGATTACATGTCATGTGTCCCAAGGAACATGCCTTGTAGTCCCTTTGGGTTAGAGTTTGACTGTGTACCCTATACACGGCTTGCCCGACTGGAAACCATGTAACGCGGATACTACACGGCATGTGTCCCACTGAATACGTTGTGTACTCCTAAGATTTTCAAATTATATTTACACGCCATATCCTGGAGTGTGTACTTTGGATGGATGGTGAACAAAATTACAAGTCGTGTAGTCATAACTACACGTCGTGTAGTCATCCAAATTACACATATTTATTAAAATTTATTATTATATTATACAAACCTTTGAGACGTGTACCATAGTGTAGGCATAATACTGAGGCACAACACGTGATAGGTGTTTTATATGTGTGTGTTTAATTTAACATCTGCGTAATGTTCATTTCTACTCATTGGGTAGTTATGAATGGGAATTCACCGGGTTTCCTCTAAGGTACAAGTTATGTACAAAGATAATTTTAAATATATTTATTTGTTTAAAATTATGATAGATGATAATCTCAAGGAAATTCATAAAAAGGGTTTAATATAAAAGTATTGATTAATTAAAGATAATAAATTGATTCAAGTGTGATTTATATTAAACAAGAATGATTAAATAATTGAATTCTAGTTTTATTTATGCATAAATATAATTTCATGCATGGATGATCATTATCTAGACTAATACCTTTGTATGTCAATGGTTTCTTTTAATTAATTTATTTAAATAATATTTGTTGGCCTGTGAGCCTTCTCCTCATTAATATGTAGGTTCTTCATTCCATAGGTTTCTTTTATGTAAACCCACATTTTACCCCTCACTTGCGTGTGAGATAAAATCATATGTGATGGATGGAGCTCCCAAGATAGTGAAGGTGGCTCAAGTTAGGAGCCAAGGTAAAACCAATCCAAGGAGATACGAAGTTGGACAGGTGGAAAGCTGTAAACATGAACCCAAAAGGTTCATGGTGTTTCTCCCCTAGTTCTTGGGTTAGTTTATCAACCACTAGATAAACTAACCAATAGAACAAGCTCATGATCATACCATTTATTTTATTTCTATCAGTTTCATGGTTTATTTATTTTGGGTGTTTTGTCACGATCACACAATTAATGAATTAAACAAGCATGCAAGATGGAACTAAAATAAGACCGGATTATGCATAAAATATTATCTTAGACATGGTTAATCACTTAAGTATATCCCACTTAATATTAACAAGAATTTAATCAAAGATAATAAAATGGAAATTTACGTATAATGATAAAATCCCTCAAAGAAAATATCAAGTCAGTATAGCCTTCCATAATCTTTGTTAGAATCAAACCTCTAGAGACCCAAAGCCTGACGTACATGGACATTACAATACATTTGCGGAATGCTTAATACATAACAAAAACAGACACCAAAGGACCGTAATAGTTTAGTGTCTTTGTAAACTCAGAATATAATCTTCTATTCGTGGTGAAAGATCTTAAACATCGCCCATAAAGATCTTCCCCTTTTGTTTTCTTAGCTAAAACCTTTCTTTAAATCCTGGGGAAAAGAAAACATATAAAGGGTGAGATCAAATGCTCAGTAAGGGTAACCATGGAGAAAATTAAACAAACCATATACATTTGAACACAAAAACATGAACATAATGTTTAAACATCAAAATCTTGAGCAATGACATAAAACATGGCAGTACGTAAGGCATAGATCATAATAAAACATCAATCATGATAAAATAGCTTGGGAATAAAACTTGTAATTGTGGAAAAACATTAAGCACATGGTATTATTTCCATGGTAGCCAAGGCATTGCTTCCAAGACCATATTAGTGGACAAAGTCCCTTTCTGAATCTAGTTCACTCCTCGCTTTAGTCCTGTAACACTGAACTGTATTAACTTACCATTCCAGCCATGTCTATCTCATGAGATATAAATCTTTACCCAATGAATTGTAGGGAGATATAGGTCCCACCCATCTCATAATGAAATCATTCTTACTTGTGCCACAGAATAAACTTAAAACATTCATCATAACCCAAAGAATAAAATGGGTTTCATAAACATCATCCCATCATCACATAATCCATATAAAAGAAATGGATATCATTTCATAATAAGAAAATTGAAACCATGTAAATCATAGGTACATTATACTTGAAACATACACATATGAAATAATATCATCTTATATGGAAAATGGTTTTGATAAAACACTTGAAATGAATTCATGAGGAAAATATCCTTTCTTCTTCAAAATCAATTTCTTTTCACAAAACATCATGCAATTTTTTTAAAAAAAGATTTTGTTGAAAATAGTCATGAAATATTTTGGAGGAAGATTCATAAAAATAAGGCTTTATAAAACCATAAAAATCCATTCGTGTCGTATAAGTTAAAAAAACATTCTTCTCGTACTTTTATCGGAAAAGTCAAAAAAAGTACCTCGTAACTTAAACAAAAGAATGATTCCTTACATACCATGTAGTAAAAGTCAAAAATGGGTAAAAAGGACTTTAAAAATACATGAAAAAACTTTTATAAAACATGTACATGGATGATAGAAATAACCCCAGTAAATACTTACGAATAAGTAATCTCAGATAAAAATGAGATTTGCAAAATTATCCCTTACCTTAGGTCTGATATGCTTCGTACATATCTGAACCTCTTGTATAATGATTTAAATAATGTCATTGAATTATTATAGAATCATATTAATTGTTATGATATCATATATGGTCCACTTATGACTTTATATTACCCGTTATTTTGTAAATTTCATGTCAAAGTAGCATTTTGGGTAAAACGTATTATTTATCGTACGTGTTTGACATTGTGGTTCTTGATATTATTACTACTTATATAATGATTTAATTACTTATAGAATTTAAATCATGATATATATATCATATATTCATTATACATAAATATATATAATATATAGATAAATTAAATTAAATACACCGTTCATGGAGACGGTAGGCCGTACGTACGCATAAACGCTGTTTTCTTTTCCTTATTGACTTGAATGGAAGTAAGTAGATGAAATATATATATATATGTATACATAAATCCAGTATATTCATTATTTCATATATTTAATTATTATTCATTATATATACTTTATAATCATTCTTCATGGTTAATCATGGAAAATGAATCTCATCGCGTTCGTGGAGACGGTATTCCGTATGTACGCACGAGCGATGATATCATTTCCATGATCGTGGAATTGTATTGGAGTGTGTGTATAATATTTCAGAATCAATAAAACTTTAAAATAATCATATATAGTTATTTTTTTTCACCATTATACCCATCCAAGTAAGGTGGTGGTGGAAAATAGATTACACCACATCGTGGAGACAGTATTCCGTACGTACGCACGCGCGGTGATTTCATTTTTCGTAGGATGGATAGATGGTGGAATAGGGTTGTTTCATACTTATAATAACATATCAGTATATTAGTGATACTGATGTTATTACTTCATAATTAAACAACTAAAGAAGAAGAAGTGGAAGAAGAAATAAAGTTGAAAGAATCGGTAACGGACATTACCTCTTCTTTGAAGCGCCTCTTTGAAACCTCCTTTTAGGGCACTAAAATTGGTATTTAAAGAATACCAGGACCTATAGGATGTTTTTAGGGAAGTGTACAAGAAAATTTTTCAGGGTTTGGCCGAGCTTGAAGGCTCAAAGTGGTGTGAGGAAGAGAGGGAGGAGGTGCCCTTTTATAAGGGAGGAGAGGGGCACCTTAGGAAAAACTAAACATATTATTTTATTATAAAGTCATATTCAGTTTTTAATAGCTCCAAATTGATTTATTTCTAAGATAATGTGGGTATGGGTCTAAATCCTCTCATCCAATAGAGTTTAGACAAGTTTAGATTTCTATTTTAACCTTATCATTTAGATTTAACTTTAAGTTATATAATTTAACTTGTACCATGTCTTCTTGTTTTATTAAACTATATGGTTAATAAAATTACAATAACAAGAAAAAAGAACCCCAAGTTGTTTATTATTAATATATATAACCTTATCTAAGTAATTTGGCCGATCCTTAGATTTTTAAAAATAAAATAACAATTAATAATATAATATTTGTTTTAAAAACTATTTTATGTCAATTTTGACACTATTCGGTAATTGATTTTTTTGAAAATCATAAAAAAAATATTAGTTCTAAAAAAGTTAATTAAATCAATAATAACATGTAATATTAAAATATAAAATTATTGTAATTCATAAAAAGTCTCAAATTACATTTATTTGGGTATTTATAACATCAATTATGTCAATATTTCATTAATAAGATAATTACAGCATCATCATTGTGTCATAAATAAATTAAATTATTTAATGTATAAAAAATAAAAATAAAATATAATTATGTAGGAAATATTTTTATCTTTATAAGTAATATTTATAGTCGAATTTATCTTATTTATAACCCTATATTAAAAATTATTTATGTATTAAACTTTGATTTTAACTATGTTAACCCTTCTTTAAATAAATTAATATTAAATGTCCTAATCTAATCCAAGTGAGCCTAAATGATCATATTTTATTCCTAAGGTTGTTTTTGGTCGAATTACACTTATCCAATAGAATTAGGACATGTGTTAGGGTAATAATAATATCATTTTTACCCTTAATTACCCTATTTACTTTTAACCGTGGTAAATAAAAGTAAAAAGTTACTATTCACCAAAAATTATTTTCATCTCATCGAACCACATTTTCCTTACTGACATCAACCGTGTCTCTCAGATTTTTTAAATTCCATTCACAAAAGTGGTAAAATTAAGTTTTATGTAAATTTGCAAATTCTCCTATGAGGTGGATAAAAGACGGTGAAAAGTTCAATAAAATTTTTATATATCTAAAATTATTATAAAATGACTCCAATGAATTGCATTGAAATTATATAGGTATTATGTATCAATTTTGACCAAAAATAAATTTAAATAAAATAAATAATTATTTAAATAAAAAGTCAGTTTTTAAATAGTAACCCAGTGTTTTCACTATTCATCAAAAATTGAAAGTTTTCATAAAAATACCAAAATTTCACCCTAAGATAATTTCAATATTCTGAATCCAAAAATGAATTCCATTTTGAAAAATAAAATTTAAAAAATTTCAAAAATTGGGTATTACTATTCATAACGGCTAGTTTATATAACATATCGTCGTTTAGCGATACTCGGTATTGCGTACAACACACGCTATCTTGGAAGGTCGTGATTGCGTGTAATGAAATCCAAGTCAAGGATGTGTGTTTTGCAAGCTCCTTTTGGTGTAGCGTATAACACAAGACATTAATGAAATTAAAAATAATATTTTTCATAAAATATCAGGGTGTTACATTCTACCCCCCTTAAAATGAATTTCACCCTCGAAATTCGTCGGGGTTATAAATGGTTTGTTACTCGAAAGTTTCTTTAATAGAAACCCACATCGTAAAAATGAATACCAAAACTTGGATTTAAAAACTAAAGTATGAAACGTAACGGTTGCCCAAATTAACTAATCATCGGGTTTCGACATAGGAGAACATAGGTGAAAATATGGATATGGAAGAGAAGTATAACCGTCATGTTCTGATGGAGAGTGGTAGAGAACATGGCTATGAAAAAGCCAACAATCACAAAGCCATAAATTTGTGATGATCTAGGGTACCATCTGATTCATCGGATATAAGAGCACTAGAACAACATTTTTGGTTTTCAATATCATTTCCCTAAAGTTGAAAATTTTGAATTAGAAGAAATACTTGCTTGATTTTGGTACAATATCACTGTTGTTCATGATTTGAACAATTTACACTTCATCTCTTAAAGAAATGAAGTTGAATTTGTTATTCGTGAAGTGTTAACAGATCATGTGATAGAATGATGGGTCATTCCATCTGTTTCAAACAAAAGGTTAGCACAAGTTATCAAATATACATAAGTCCATCTATGGTGAGGTTAATCGTATATGATTCCAAAAATGATCTTATACTTCATATATCATACCGCTTAATAAAATAAAACTAGTTTCTACTAACCAGGGACTTCCTGTAGGCCAGTGGTATGTGATAAAGGCCAGTCGCACTTCGGTTGTGGGTTCGATTCCCATAGCCTTGTCCGACGCGATGGGCTATCGCCCATCCTGCAGGTTGTCCTTTTTCTAAAACTACATTACTATGACATCCTATCAATAATATTGAAAAAAAATTATATCCTTAAACAATACTAACTTATTTCCAACATAATCCATTCCAATCTTTAGGCTTATCCATAATACTACAGTCCACTCTCATAATATAGGGAAAAAGATTACCAGAGATTTCATATAACAAGAATGTTAATACCATCGTTGATCCCCATATATCATAAGATATTTCTTGTTGGTAACATTCCAAACATTTGAAGGCCTTAATCATGTATTCTCTTGAAAAATGAATACCCATTGAATCTTAGTGAAAACATGAGTGCTGTCAAAAGTTAACTCTTTCCACATACCAAAACCCCAAAATTCTATATACTCAAACCATGATATAACTATTTCCTTATATCAGTCATGAGCTCATGAATACTGTCAAACATTTCATTTTCTCCTTATCCCTTCATTATGCGCATGTCATCTTCTTTCCAAAAATATCTCAATCACTTTCCATGGTTACCGGTACCATAAAATTATTGAAAACCACAATAGACCAATACATAAATATTCCAATATTCCACGATACTATATACAAAATTATTTTTGAATCCCATTACATAAACACTTAATCATTCCACCACATCGTTGTCATATTCAACATCGCCAATAGTTATCGCATGTGACTTCCCTTTGTCCTTTGCCTTAAGTGGTTGCTCATGTCGATCATCATTAACCCTTGGATTAGGGAATTGATTAGCCTAATGCCCAATTTCATTGCACTTGAAGCATTGAAGTGTTGGTGGTGTGTTCTCTGCAGTATTTTCTTTGTTCACACCATTAGCAACCCTTTTTCCATTACTTCAACACTCAGCTGCTCGATAACCTTCTTTTCCACACATAAAAAATTTTCTAGTCCCTTTAAGACAATATCCATCATGATTCATTCCACACTTTGAGCATAAGGAAACATTCATCTTCTTTTCACCATTATTCTGAGATTTCTCCTTGAACTCAATCTTTCGTTTCTTGTCAAAACCATGAGATGGATAAGTAACACCAACTTCCATTTCTACCTTGATAGCACAATGCACAATTTCTTCATAGCTACTGAAGTCTCTTATAGCTAATTCCCTTCGAAGATTTGGTTTTAAGCCACTGAATAATCAATAAACTTTACTTTCAGATTGGATGATAAAGCCAGATGCATACCTTGCAAGCCTTGTAAAATTCACTTCGTATATACCAACAGATTCATCATCCTTTTGTTTTAATTCAAGAAACTCATTCTCCATCTTTGTTCGAAGAATACGAGGGAAGTACTTATTGAAAAATAAGTTCTTGAACTCATCCCATTCCTTGGAATCAATTTCATCTCTTGGCCTCGTATTCTTGATAAGATTCCACCATTGATCAGCTTCACCTTCCAAACGATATACTGCTAAGATGACTTTATCATGTTCAGAACATTGAAGAACTGAAAATATCTTTTCAGTGGTACTGATCCATTGTTCAGCAACAAGTGGATCAGAAGACCCACTGAAAGAAGGCGGACGTTGCCTCACGAAGGACTTAATAGAATATTGTTCCCTTCTCTTCTCATTTGGAAGTTCAGAATGATTCATAGCTTGTGTAATTATAGAAATATGATTTTTCACTCCATCTACCATAACATTTGTTTGTTTAGGAGGACAATCATTGCATTTTCCATTACATTGATCAACATGGTTCCTTCAGGTTCCATCCATCATCTAAAACCCAAAAAGAATTGTGTGAGAGGCAAAAATTACGCTAGGGAAAACAACATAATAAAGGGGAAGTACCTTCAATATCTAACATCTTAGGTTACCGTAATTATAGTACTATAACCTATACTTATACTTAACCTTAGGGACATCCCTATACATACCTTAGAAATATCTCTAGGGATCTCACTAAATTTCTCGCATACTAGTTTCCAAAGGTTGACTAAACCTTTCCTCTGATACCAACTGTAGAGGCCCAAAGCCTGACGTACATGGACATTACAATACTTTTTAGGAATGCTTAATACATAACAAAAAAAGACACCAAAGGACCGTAATAGTTTAGTGTCTTTGGAAAATCGGAATATAATCTTCTATTCGTGGTGAAAGATCTTCAACATCGCCCATAATGATATTCCCCTTTTGTTTTCTTACCTAAAACCTTTCTTTAAATCCTGGGGAAAATAAAACATATAAAGGGTGAGCTCAAATGCTCAGTAAGGGTAACCATGGAGAAAATTAAACAAACCATATACATTTGAACACAAAAACATGAACATAATGTTTAAACATCAAAATCATGAGCAATGACATAAAACATGGAAGTACGTAAGGCATAGATCATAATAGAACATCAATAATGATAAAATATCTTGGGAATAAAACTTGTAATTGTGGAAAAACATTAAGCACATGGTATTATATCCATGGTATCCAAGGCATTGCTTCCAAGACCATCTTAGTGGACAAAGTCCCTTTCTGAATCGAGTTCACTCCTCATTTCAGTCCTGTAACACTGAACCAAATTAACTTACCATTCCAGCCATGTCTATCTCATTAGATATAAATCTTTACCCAATGCATTGGAGGGAGATATAGGTCCCACCCATCTCATAATGAAATCATTCTTACTTGTGCCACAGAATAAACTTAAAACATTCATCATAACCCAAAGAATAAAATGGGTTTCATAAACATCATCCCATCATCACATAAACCATATAAAAGAAATGGATATCATTTCATAATAAGAAAATTGAAACCATGTAAATCATAGGGACATTATACTTGAAACATACACATATGAAATAATGTCATCTTAGATGGAAAATGGTTTTGATAAAACACTTGAAATGGATTCTTGAGGAAAATATCCTTTCTTCTTCAAAATCAATTTCTTTTCACAAAACATCATGAAATTTTTTTTAAAAAAAAAGATTTTGTTGAAAATAGTCATGAAATATTTTGGAGGAATATTCATGAAAATAAGGCTTTATAAAACCGTAAAAATCCGTTCGTGCCGTATATGTTAAAAAAACATTCTTCTCGTACTTTTACCAGAAAAGTCAAAAAAGTACCTTGTAACATAAACAAAAGAAAGATTCCTTACATACCATGTAGTAAAAGTAAAAAATGTGTAAAAAGGAATTTAAACATACATTAAAACACTTTTATAAAACATGTACATGGATGATATAAATAACCCCAGTAAATACTTACGAATAAGCAATCTCGGATAAAAATGATATTTGCAAAATTTTCCCTTACCTTAGGTCTGATATGCTTCGTACGTATCTGAACCTCTTGTATAATGATTTAAATAATGTCATTGAATTATTATAGAATCATATTCATTGTTATGATGTCATATATGGTCCACTTATGACTTCATATTACCCTTTATTTTGTAAATTTCATGTCAAAGTAGCGTTTTGGGTAAAACGTATTGTTTATCATACGTGTTTGACATTGTTGTTCATGATATTATCACTACTTATATCATGATTTAATTACTTATAGAATGCAAATCATGATATATATATCATATATTCAGTATACATAAACATATATAAAATATAGATAAATGAAATGAAATACACCGTTCATGGAGACAGTAGGCCATACATACGCATGAACGCTGTTTTCTTTTCCTTATTGGCTTGAATGGAAGAAAGTAGATGATATATATATATATATATATATATATGTATACATAAATCCAGTATCTTCATTACTTCATATATTTCATTATTACTCATTATATATACTTTATAATCATTCTTGAATGGTTAATCATGAAAAATGAATCTCATCGCGTTCATGGAGACGGTATTCCGTACGTACGCACGAGCGATGATATCATTTCCATGATCGTGTAATTGTACTGGAGTGTATGTATACTATTTTAGAATCAATACCACTTTAAAATAATCATATATAGTTATTTATTTTCACCATTATACCCATCCAAGTAAGGTGGTGGTGGAAAATAGATTACAGCACGGCGTGGAGACGGTATTCTGTACGTACGCATGCGCGGTGATTTCGTTTTCCGTATGATGGATAGATGGTGGAATAGGGTTGTTTCATACTTATAATAACATATAAGTATATGAGTGATACTAATGTTATTAATTCATAATGAAACAACTAAAGAAGGAGAAGTGGAAGAAGAAATAAAGTTGAAAGAATCAGTAACGGACATTACCTATTCTTTGAAGCGCCTCTTTGAGACCTCCTTTTAGGGCACTAAAATTGGTCTTTGAAGAATACTTGGACCTCAAGGATGTTTTTAGGGAAGTGGAGAAGAGATTCTGGCAGGGTTTGGCTGAGCATGAAGGCTCAAAGTGGTGTGAGGAAGAGAGGGAGGAGGTTCCCTTTTATAAGGGAGGAGAGGGGCACCTTAGGAAAAACCAAAAATATTATTTTATTATAAAGTCATATTCGGTTTTTAATAGCTCCAAATTGATTTATTTCTAAGATAAGGTGGGGATGGGTCGAAATTATCTCATCCAATAGAATTTAGACAAGTTTAGATTTCTATTTTAACCTTATCATTTAGATTTAACATTAAGTTAGATAATTTAACTTTTATTGTGTCTTCTTGTTTTATTACACTATAAGGTTAATAAACTTACTATAACAAGCCAAACGAACCCCAAGTTGTTTATTATTAATATATATAACCTTATCTAAGTCATTTTTCTGAACCATATATTTTTAGGAATAAAATAACAATTAATAATATAATATTTGTTTTAAAAACTATTTTATGTCAATTTTGACACTATTTGGTAATGGATTTTTGTGGAAATCATAACAGAAATATTGGTTCAAACAAAGTTAATTAAATCAATACCGACATGTAATATTAACATAGAAAATTATTTTAATTCATAAAAAGTCTCAAATTACATTTATTTTTTTATTTATAACATCAATTATGTCAATATTTCATTAATAAGATAATTACAGCATCATCATTGTGTCATATATAAATTAAATTATTTAATGTCTAAAAAATAAAAATAAATTATCATTATGTAGGAAATCTTTTTATATTTATAAGGAATATTTATAGTCGAATTTATCTTATGTATAACCCCATATTAAAAATTATTTACTTATTAAACATTGATTTTAACTATTTTAACCCTTCTTTAAATAAATTAATATTAAATGTATTAATCTAATCCAAGTGGGCCTAAATGGTCATATTTTATTCCTGAGATTGTTTTTGGTCGAATTACACTTATCCAATAGAATTAGGACATGTGTTAGGGTAATAATAATATCATTTTTACCCTTAATTACCCTATTTACTTTTAACCGTGGTAAATAAAAGTAAAAAGTTACTATTCACCAAAAATTATTTTCATCTCATTGAACCATATTTTACTTACTGACATCAACTGTGTCTCTCGGATTTTTGAAATTCGATTCACAAAAGCGGTAAAATTATGTTTTATGTAAATTTGCAAATTCTCCTAGGAGGTGGGTAAAAGACGGTGAAAAGTTCAATAAAATTTTTATATATCTAAAATTATTATAAAATTACTCCAATGAATTGCATTGAACTTATATAGGTATTATGTATCAATTTTTACCTAATATAAATTTAAATAAAATAAATAATTATTTAAATAAAAAGTCGGTTTTTAAATAGTAACCCAGTGTTTTCACTATTCATCAAAAATTGAAAGTTTTCAGAAAAATACCAAAATTTCACCCGAGGCTAATTTCGATATTCCGAATCCAAAAATAAAGTCCATTTTGAAAAATAAAATTTACAAAATTTTAAAAATTGGGTATTACTATTCATAATGGCTAGTTTATATAACATATCGTTGTTTAGCGATACTCGGTATTGCGTACAACACACGCTATCGTGGAAGGTCGTGATTGCGTGTAATGCAAGCCAAGTCAGGGATGTGTATTGTGCAAGCTACTTTTGGTGTAGCGTACAACACAAGACATTAATGAAATTAAAAAGAATATTTTTCATAAAATCTCGGGGTGTTACAGAACCATAGTTCAAAGTGCTTGACCAACCCTAGTTGGGGTGATTTATATTATTGGGTAATTCTAATTAAAGGTTTTGGTTTTAATTGAATTGTTTTGCATCAAGGGTTGACTGCCACAGCAGGACTTGGTGTGACCAAAAGGAAAAGGTTTAGGAAATCCAAAATAAAAGGATTTCAAGATTGGGGATTCCACTTAGCGGATCAAGGAGCTGCGAGTTAATGTAGTTGGAATTTGGAATGCCTACCTAAAACCCTTCAAGTTGCTTGACCAACCCTAATTGGGGTAATGCAAAGGGCAATGTGGATCCTTTACACTAGAATATTCAGGCAACAAAATATTCCTAAGTCAATGGTGAGGGCTATTGGATTTTGATAAAATAGTGGGAGACTAATAAGTATTAATTTATTTATTTGTCTCATTTTTATCAAAATAAAGTACTAAAACTTTTATCATATTAATTTTTAGAAATGGAAAGAAAAATGACTTCAAACATATCATTGTGAATCATACTTGATGAGGAAAACCTTCTCACTGACACTAATTTCCAAGAATGGCATAGGCGTTTACACGTCATCCTTCATCATGAGAGGAAATTGTATGTGCTAGAAGAGTTTTTTCCAGTTGTACTTAGAAAAGAAGCTAGTGATGAGGAACTATCTTTCTAAATGAAACATATAGATTATTCCATGGATTTCCAATGTTTCATGCTATCATCTATGTTTAATGAGCTCTTGAAGCAACATGAAAACATGGATGCGTATAGCATGATGTCGCACCTTAAGGATCTCTATCAGGAGAAGGCGAGACAGGAGAGATATGATATCTCCAATTCATTGTTCACAACTAAGCTTGGAGATTTTTCACCAGCTCGGCCTTATTTAGTCAAGCTTATTGGCTACATTAAGCACCTGGACATCTTAGGGATTAAGTTCTCGGATGAGTTGCATACAGATTTCATCCTATCATTACTTCCCAAGACCTTATCTAGGTTTATTGTCAACTATAACATGAACAACAATAAGAAGAGTTTATCTAAACTTCTAACCTTAATTCTCCAGGTAGATAAGAACATGGGGTGTGAAAAACCCGCAGTCCTTATGGTGAATAAGAAAAGAAAGGACAAGGAAAAGGGGCCAAGGACTTAAAAATGGTATGAAACCCCCGAGCACCATCCCTCCAAGAAGGGGAAGACCCAAAGGTAGGGAAAGGAACATGAGGCATTATGTTTTTCATGTGGCAAGCAAGGCCACTAGAAGAGGAATTGTGCCCAGAAGCATGGGGATGCTAAAGGTGCATTCATTATCAAGTGTAATCTTTCCATTTCTACACATTAGGTATTAGATATAGCTTGTGGGGCTCATATCAATATTCAAATACAGGAACCAAGTAGATTTAGAAATATTTCCAGAGGAGAGGTGGATCTTCGAGCTGCCAATGGCATGAGGCGGGTTGTATTAGCCATTGGTGATTACCACCTTTCATTTCCAACTGGGATGATTTTGGTTTTACATAATTGTTTTTATGTGCCTAGTGTTACCAAAAACATAATTTATGTATCATGTTTGGATATGGATGAATTTATTTTCAAGTTTGGAAATAAGGGTTGATTCTTTTATAAGAACAATGTATGTTATGGTATGGCACATCTAAATAATGGTTTGTGTGTATTAAATTATGAAAACCAAGTGTTGGAAATCGATAACGAAACAAACTCACATGACTCATACATCACCTAGTTGTGGCATCACCGTCTTGGTCATGTAAACGAGAAGCGCTTAACAAAGCTCTACCAAGATGGATATTTAGACTCTACTGAGATAAAACCACTTGATAGATGTCACACTTGTTTACAAGGTAAAATGACCAAGACACCTTTCGTTAGACAGGGTGAAAGGGCCACAGAGCTTCTAGGATTGGTGCACACGGGTGTGTGTGGACCATTTCCAGTAGAAGCTATAGGTGGATATTATTACTTCATTAATTTTATTGATGATTTGAGTAGATATGGATATGTCTACTTAATGAGGTATAAGTCATAATCCTTAGATAAATTTAAGGAATTCAAGAATGAATTATAGAATCATCATGGTAATAAGATAAAGAATATTTGATCAAATCGAGGTGGATAATATCTGAACCAAGATTTCATTTATCTTCTACGGGATTCTGAACCTTGTTGGTACAAGAACAAGTTCCACAGGTCCCTGTGGAAGAGGTTCCAGAAACACAAGTTCTGCGTAAGATCTCAAGAGAGGTAAGGGAACCAGAGAGATTTGGTATCCTAGTCATCGAGGATGGTGAATCATTATTGTTGGACAATGATGAACCTCTCTCCTACAAGGAAGTAGTAGAAAGCTCGAAAGCTACAAGATGGCTAGAAGCTATGAATTCTGAGATGGATTCCATGTATCAGAACCAAGTATGGGTTCTGGTCAATGAGCCAATTTATGTAATGCATGTTGGATGAAAATGGGTATTAAAGAGAAAGTTGGACATAAAAGGTCATGTTAGCACCTATAAACAAGGCTAGTGGCTAAAGGATTTAGACAGCATCAAGAAATTGACTATGATGAAACCTTCTTGCCAGTTTCCATGTTTAAATCCATAGGAATTATACTTTCCATAATAGCTTACCATGACTATGAGATTTAGTATATGGATGTCAAAATAGTATTCTTTAATGGGAACCTTTAGGAAGATGTCTATATGACACAACCAGAAGGATTTGTGACACAAGGTGAAGCCAAACGGGTTTACAAGTTGCAGAAATCCATTTATGGATTAAAGAAAGAATCCAGGTCATGGGACATTCGATTTGATGAAGCCATAAAGGAATTTGTTTTCATTAAGAACAAATGTGATCCATGTGTTTATAAGTAGTTTAATGGGAATGCGATCGTTATCCTAGTAGTATATGTTAATGACATATTTCTTATTAGAAATGATGTACCAGTCTTACAGTCAGTTAAGGATTGGTTGAACAAGTGTTTCTCCATAAAGGACTTGTGTGAATCATCCTACATTATAGGGATCAATATCATTCGTGATAGATCCAAGAGCCTTCTTGGACTAAGCCGGGGTACATACATTAACCAGATACTAAAGAGATTTAGTATGGAACAATCCAAGAGGGGATTGGTTCCAGTGTCACATGGCCTAAATATTTCTAAGAAAATGTGTCCTCAGACACAAAAAGAGAAAGATGGAATGAGTAAGATCTCATACGCTTCAGCTATAGGATCCATCATATATGCCATGTTATGTACTAGGCTTGATATTGCCTATGCACTAAGCATGGTAGGAAAATATCAAGCAGATCCAGGAGAACATCATTAGACTGCTGTTAAGACTATCCTTAAGTATCTGAGAAGAACTAAGGATATATTCCTAGTGTATAGAGTATATGAGGATATTTTCATCAGAGGGTATGGTGATGCTGGTTTTTAGATAGATCAGAACAATCTGAAGTCGCAATCTGTATATGTTTTCTGTCTCAATGGAGGAGCTGTGAGTTGGAAGATTTCAAAGCAGCCAATTGTCACCTATTATATAGTGGAGTTTGAATATATAGTGGCTTCTTATGTATCCATGTAAGTCATTTGGATTCGGAACTTTGTTTAGGAGCTTGATGTGGTGCCTAATAGTAAAGATCCTATCACATTGTATTGTGATAATACTACAATGGTGGCTCTTGCAAAAGAGCCAAGGTCACATCAAAGGACAAAGAAAATACTTCTAAAGTATCACCTATTAAGGTATTTCTATCAAAGGGGTGAAGTTTCAGTAAGAAGAGTGTCCACGGAAGAGAACTTGGAGGACCCCATGACTAAAGGCCTATCTCAGCAGAAGCATGAATATCATGTGAGAGCTAGCGGGTTAAAAGTTGTTAGTATTTGGCTCTAGTCCAAGTGGGAGTATGTTGGAGTTGGTGGCCTGGAACCAACTACTTTGTACTTTATTCAATAATAAATACTTTATCACAGCTTTATTGTTCATATGCGTGACAATGCATGTGATAATGTCCTAAAGATAGTTGTTACATTAAAGGGTCATAGCGGATCCCTGCTATGATGAGAACCTGGAAGAGCTATAACCTTGTTCTTGAATATATGTTCTATGGGCGGATGATGTTATTTGAGGGACCCAAATAATGCAGGCCATTAGGGTTGAGGACTCATAAAACTTTGAGGTGCCTTCTCATGGTGTGCGCCCATGGTAATGTCCAGGAGGATATTATGAGAATGAGACCCACCAGTAGGAAATCCACATTTCATAGTGTCATTGAATGTTCCTATCTGCGGACATGTGTATTGGTCCTTAGACTTTAAAATTATTATTAATGGGTATTACCACTCATGTACTTAGATATATTGATGAAAACTGTGATGACACGTTGTTCGCAGTGAGGTAGGATATGTTGGGTGCGTCACGAGTGATACTGCGTTAATAGATAATGCGAGAAAGGATTTCTCCCTTCTGTTCTATAATGAAAGTAGATATCTCAGGCCCTTTGATGGAATTGATATAGCCTAAATAAATCCATGGCCATGGTGAATAATGGGAAAGTTCAATTCCGAGAATTCAAAGAAAGAATAATCGAGCACATGGGTTGATGACACAAGCATGCAAACCGCTTGATATGAGATATCATGACAAAGGGATTACATTACATGGTAAGCATCTGTAGGATGTGACACGTAATTGCAGCATTAACTTCTTTCTCTATGGGTTCCTTTGCATGTTTCTAGATGTTAACCTTGTACTTTAGTCAAGTTTCTCTTAATACCACTAAGAAAGAGGCCTAGAGGGTCACACACTAAGTGTGTCTAAGTATCTCAGTTAAATATTAATTTAACAAGTTGAATAAAGATTATTCTCGACTATGGTTTAATAATTATTCAAGGATGCCTGATCACATTTATTTCGAAAATAGTTATTCAAGAGAATATATTGTGGGTGAAATAATATATTTATTAGCGATTAATGAAGTGATATTTATTGGAGGAATAAATAGTCATTATTCAAGGTCTAATAAATGTGGTGGAATAAATTAAGAAAAATGGAAAATAAAATTACACACTGTGTATATTAATATATACAATCCATGTAGTTTTTTTAGGAATTTATGAGAAATAATATTATTTATTTAATTAAAAAATATTAGGTGTAATTCACTGGGAACATGTCAAGTAATAATAATAGTCAACTGTTATTATTAGACATGGGGTATTACTAAGAATTAAATAAAATGAATAAATGCTTATGGATAATTAATTCATTTTATTATTCTATGTAATTAAAAGTATCAATTATATATTTCTCATTAGCCTAGCCATTTTTGTGTGGTTATGCACAATGGATTTGTAAAATCTCTCAAGAAAATAGAGAATTCCTATTCCACCAAGAATGCTCTCAAGCTACGAGAGAGAGATCCACCACCATCGGATCAAGGTGATCGAAGGCGGACATCGCAAGCGAAGGCTCTTTTGTGCTAGCACCTAGAGATCCCTTTGGCGACATCCAGAGATACATGGAGCAAGTGTGGATCACTGCTAGAGGAATCCTACACTTGGATTCTATGACGCAATGACGGATCACATCAGATCATGACCAGAAACATCAACGGAGAAAGAATTCCTTCAAGGTAATTCTTTTCAATTAATTAAATTAATTATAACCAAAATAAGATGATCCTATCTATGGTTCTAGGACTCCCCTATTTCTTTTTTGTTCTTCGTTCTATTCTGAAGATCTGGTGTTTTATTATCGTGACGGATCTCGGATTGATCATTGTAAACTCTAAAATTAAAGTTGGGTACACCCACCAACGTGCTTCCGTTACGCCCAGAACCTAAAAATAATACATAAAGGCAGTGAAATATAATAACAATTGGAAATCAATAAGAATGAATAATGATCATGCATGAACATTCTAGAATCCAAAGATAAACATCTAACATGTAATACACAGTACATAGCAAGAATGAAAAAAGGAAATAAATAAATAAAATACACTATAGGTATCTCCAATAGCATCATGAGCCCCATCTTGATCTTCTACCTTTTACTCTATCTTAACCCAGAATGACAACAATAAGAAATCACAATCTATGTACCTGAACCTTCAATCATGAGGTCTACTAAGGTACCTTGGTGCAATGGCAGCCTGATCAGGGTGTGAGACATACTTAGTTGGCCACCAAAAATAGTGTCTAATGTATAATCCAATATGTGAAATAATAAATAAAGTAGTGACAATAATAATACAAATGAAATGGTAAATAAATAAATAAATAACTTTAGTATAAGTTACTCAAGGATACCCGACCGACACTACCTACTTAGACCTAAGATGGATAGCTTTAAACCAAGGTGAACCTATACTTATATGATCGGGGTGTAATAATGGGTCATCATAAATCAGGCATAAAGAATAGACCAAAATCAAGCATGTTATTTGGCTTGGAAGACACGTACCTGGATAAAAGTTATGCATTTTTAGTATTTAATACCAAATTCATCATTAAATTTTAATAAGAGGGACCCTGAACCCTTCAGATGTGATATGAAAGGAAATCACATGTATCGCTCCTGGGGCACTATAAATACCCAACACTATAAGAGTCTATCCATGGTGATCCATAAATAGAACCCCAAGTATCACTTCTCACGTGGTGTGAAGACAGAACCTCTGAGCTCATCCCTGGTATCTCACATAGGGGACTGAGTATCGCTCGTGGAATGGTATAACCATCTTTCCATTGAGCTCATTCATGGGGTCTCCCATAGGGAACCGATATCGCTCATAAGGAGGCAGAGAATCCACCTGATGAGCCCATCCAAGGCATTCCAAGTTTTTCTCCTAGATTATTTACATTTCAAACACAATTTTAATTATAAATCATGATGAGCCCATCCAAGGCATCCTTAATTCAGGAACCTTGTATCACCCTCATCTTGATTTAAGATAAAGGTTATATAGTCCTTAACTCATTCCATTCAATGAATCATTTTAACTATATTAATTTAATCAAGTTGGTCAATTCATTTTATCCAAGTAACTTATGTTTGGAATAAATCATAAGGTCCTAACTCATGTCCAATCAACTATAAGGCCTTATAAGGCACCCACGACATAAGGAAAATCACCTCCCACATAATCAAATCAATACACTTTTGATTTATAAGACAATGCGCCTCAAAAGGTGGTTTTATTAGAAAATATAATATTTCCATCAAAAAATTCATTTAATTAAAATTAAGCAACTCATTCAATTGGAATAACCTAATACACCCCAAAAGGGGAAGTTAAAATGCAAGAAAAACATGGAAAAATACACAAAGCACATCAATTTTAATTAACACACCCCAAGGGTACTTTGGTCATAAGGAAACCATAATTACTAAGTGTGATTAAGAAAACCCACCCTAAGGGGTGGTCGGGGTTGAGGTCATGACATCCAACCATATCAATGGAAGGTATAAAACTCATCACAAGGCGGTCTAAGCATTTAATTTCAAGCATTTAATAATTTAGAAATGACACCCAAAAATTCTGGCATGTGGCATAATCGAAATATTATATAAATAATGTGACTTTAATGGAAAGGAATATAGACCACCTACCTCGTGCTTAGGATAGTCCACACATCCGGTATCGTTATTTGATTCAATTTGGAGCGGAATAAATCAGAATAATCATCAAATTCCTTGAAAATAGGGAAAAAGGGATCGTTGAGATTTAGTATAGAATACAGAAATATAAATGATGAAAGGGAAGAAGAGGAGCGGAGAGCATACCGCTAGCTATCCAATGCAACTAATGGTGAAGGAAACAAACACCATATAAAGATCCTATCTCAAAGCCTATGAGAGGAGAGGAATATGCCCTCACGTGGTCCCCCTTATATCCACAAGTGAAGAAAGAAGAGGGGGAGAGGAATGAAATAGAGGCAGGGGAAAATGGTCATTTCCTGATCTTTTAAATGAGCCGCATGGTTAGGTCGCACGTTTTGGATAACCGTGTGTCAAACGTGCGGAATTCACTGTCCAAATCCACACCCTGCATTGTTAGCTCACACTGTTTGGAAAACTGTGTGTAGATACTAGTTAAGTGGCACTAAAGGTGCAATCTCGACACATGGTTTTGGAAACCCATACTCAGCCCATGCTCCACCTCTGTAATAAATTTCAGACACCTCACATGGTTGTGTGCATCAACTCTCATGGTTAAAACAAATCATGCAATACCTCCTTCTCTACTAAACTAGGTTATATGATTCCTCCTGAAGGGCCACATGGTTTGAACTAACTGTGCTTCCTATCTGTCAATCACAGAAAGCGGGATTTTGGGGCTTAGTGCTCCTGAAACTCAATGGAACACCTGAGGCATCCCTCAGGTCTAAAATCCCATCTAAAACAACATATTTTAAGTGTTATAATTCTCATGTTTATGTTTCAAAGCTTGGTTTAAGATTCAGCTTTCCCACCAAATGAAAAGTTCAAAAACTCTTGATAATTGTGACTCGGCCCAAAACACGGGACGTTACATCGGTCATTATCTTGCATTGATGAATGAATCAGTGTAGTGTCATGGATTGATACACTTCTACCCTTTTCTTCAAAAATTAGAATGGTTTGGATTATATCCTTGGGTTTGGCTTGATATCTTTGGATACAGACAACCTTGGATTATCACCTTGGGCTCCAATCAAGTCTTTCCTGGGGCGACCTGAGACTTGATCCTAGGGGTCGTTTAGAAATTATAGAAGTGGTAATTCAAAGGTTTCATTCCCTGTAGTACATTTAACCTAAATAGCTAAACATAATGAATAATTTTTGTGGGTTGGCCCAACTACTATAGTATTAAATGCCATGAGACTCGTGGATCCCTTATATGATTATCATTATACATGAACTCCTTGGTTATATGCCTCGATTCCCAAACTAAGATATTTTAAAATTTCAAATGCTCAGAGACATTCTTTCTTAGCCCGAAATAGGTAGAATCGAACGGGTTCCCCATAGGAACCCAAACCGATATGATTTCTATTATTTTACTACTTTATTTATTATTATTATTATTATTATTATTATTATTATTATTATTATTATGCACACAGTTAAAGTTATATTTCAAAAATTGGGTTTGTATTAGACGTCGTTGAAGGTGGCCTAGTGAGTTTTACTCACACCCTTTCTGGGCCACCGTTTGGTACCCAGACAGACTTCATATATGCTGGTAGGGACAAAGGGAAGCACCCAACTATGGATGCTTCATTTTTATACTAGGATGGAGTATGAGAGCTGAAGACAAAGCTAGTGCCCATGATTCTAGTGGATTAGCTTTTGTATTTTTTTATATTTTTGTATAACATCATGACATCATTTTTGTATATGATACAATTTATTGATTATGACTTGTCATTATTATCTGGATAGTTAATTATTGTTTCTGCTTCCATATTATTTATTTTTGCTGCTTCATTAATATTTATCGTTGTGTTGCACTATGATAAACAGGGTGCAGTCTTCTCGTTGTTCTTTCATAGACCTTTGCTACTAGTTGGAAGCCTATGAAATATGAGGAGTCACGCTTGAGGCCATGTGAGCATTGAGTCAGGTCACTTATGAGTGGATCGGGCCCAAGATGTCACATTTTCATTTTAAAAGTTGCATTTTAGTACAAAACACACTTAACGTACTCAAAATTGATAAAACATAATTGGATTGTCTTGATACTTTAATATAATGATCCATAAGTCATTTGTGATGTGTATGAATCAGGTGTATGTCAATCCAACACATAGTATGCTAGATATGGCTCAAAGTGTGTGTTTTCAATTTAAAACTAACATTTTAGTTCAAAATGTGTATCACTGGCTGAAAACTGAACAAACACACTCTGATATTCTTGATAATTTAATACAATAATCCATAAGTCATTTTTGACGTATGGAATCAAATACATGTTAATCCAACACATGGTATGCATAGTATATCTCAAAGTGCATGTTTTCAGTTTAAAGGTAACATTTTAGTTCAAAATGTGTTTTACTGACTGAAAACCATACAAACATACTTAGACTATATTGATACTTCAGTAAAATGATTCATAAGTCATTTGTGACATATATGAATCAGTTTTACATCAATATGACACAAGGTGTGTCTGGTATGACTCAAAGGGCGCATTTTCAGTTTAAAAGTCACATTTTAGTTCAAAACACCTGTCACTTACTGAAAATCAAGAAAAAATATTCAGATTGTTTTGATAATTTAATAAAATGATCCTTAAGTCATTTGTGATGTATAGGAACGAGTTACACATCAATCTGACACACTGTGTGATCGGTATGACTCAAAGTATGTGTTTTTAGTTTAAAAGTGACATTTTAGTTGAAAATGTATCAGTCATTGAAAACCAAGAAAATGCACTCTGATGGTCTTAGTAATTTTGGAAAACAATTCATAAATCATTTGTGATGTGTATGAATCAACCGCACATCAAGTTGATACACTGTGTGATCGATATGATTCACAGTGCGTGTTTTTAGTTTAAAAATGACATTTTAGTTAAAAACGCGTGTCACTCGTAGAAAAACAAGAACACACACTAAGATTATCTTGATATTTTAGGACAACAATTCATAAATCATTTGTGATGTGTATGAATTAGACACACGTCAATCTAACACATTGTTTGACCAGTATGATTCAAAGTGCATGTTTTTATTTAAAATTGAAATTTTAGTTCAAAACATGTGTCACATACTCAAACCCGAGAAAATGCGCTCGAATTGTCTTGACATTTTAGGACAACGATCCATAAATCATTTGTGATGTATAAGGATCAACCCATGTTAGTCTGATAAATGATGTGCTCGGTATGACTCAAATTGCTTGTTTCAATTTAAAAGTCACATTTTATTAATGAATTATATCATATTTTTGTTTAATTTTTTTTATAATATTACTAACAAAAGCATTGTTTTTTTTAATATAGGTACACTCTTTTATCCATTATGAGACTCTTCTGAAATGAGATCCAAAGACAACGAAATTGTGTTTTTGAATTTGACGATGTTTGTAATAAATTGTGTGTACTAATGTACTTGTATATACCAATGTTTGAAATATTTGTAAGCATTGTACAATATTTTTTTGGTGTATTGTGACATTTAATTGAAATTAAATTTCACAATTTGTTGGCGCAGATGTAAATTATAGCACACTTGTGTAAATTGCATCAGCACACAAGTGAGCATTTATCAACATTGGAAATATCGTTAATAAAAGCTTTATTCATCATCGTTCAAAAAAAGATGATAAAAAGCCACTTTTGTAAATGTTAAAAAATATGGTGCAAAATAATCCGATTTATCGCCATTATTTTTAGTGATAATAAAATTCGTCGTATTTTAAATTCATTTAAATCATTAGTGATTGTTTAACACGGATGATGTCCATTTTAGAGGAAAATTTGGCGAGAGGGGGGTTTTTAATGGGTTTAGGGTGAAAATATTTAGGGAAATGGGTTAGTTTAGCGCCACTTCATGTGGCGCTCAAAGGGTGAGGAGGTCGAGCAGCACTTCGAGTGGTGCTCGGCCATTTCGGGCAACCATCTCTTCAGCCCCACTTGAAGTGGCACTGAAGGCATATCCAACCAACGACCAATGCCACTTCAAGTGGCACTGCTCCTTTAATCCCTCTTCATTCAGCACCACTTGAAGTGGCGCCGAAACCTTCCCCCTACCTATAAATAAGGCCGCTCGCCCTCCCCATTTCCCATCTCCTCACTTCCCCCCCCCCTCTCTCAAAGTTCCCCCCCCTCTCTCTCAAAGTTCTCCGGGTTTTTTTTTGTGCTTTTCCTCTCCGGTTGCTCTGCCTGCGTAGATACGTCTCCACAAATTTGAGGTAAATCTTTCTTTAAATTTAGTTAATATTTTGATTTAAAAATTTAGTTATTTAATTTATAGAATTAGTTTATAATATTTGTATTATATAAATAGTATAGTTTTTTTAAAATGTAATTAGGTAATGAAATGATTACACTTAGTTAATTAATTAAGTAATTATAATTAGGGAATTAATTAATTATATTTAGGTAACTAATTAATTCTAATTAGGTAATTAAATAATTTAAATTAGGTTATTAATTAATTCTAATTAGGTAATTAATTAATTCTAATTAGGTTAATAATTAATTCTAATTAGGTAATTAATTGATTCTAATTAGGAAATAAATTAATTCTAATTAGGTAATTAATTAATTCTACTTAGGTAATTAATTAATTATAATTATCGTATTAATTAATTCTAATTAGGTTAATAATTAAATCTAATTAGGTTATTAATTAATTCAAAATAGGTTAATAATTAATTCTAATTAGGTTAATAATTAATTCTAATTAGTTAATTAATTAATTATAATTAGGTAATTAATTAATTATAATTAGGTTAATAATTAATAATAATTCGGTTAATAATTAATAATAATTATGTTAATAATTAATTATAATTAGGTTAATAAATAATTATAATTAGGTTAATAAATAATTATAATTAGGTAATTAATTAATTCTAATTAGGTAATTAATAAATTATAATTAGGTAATTAATAAATTCTAATTAAGTAATTAATTAATTCTAATTAGGTAATTAATTAGTTCTGATTAGGTAATTAATTACTTCTAATGAGGTAATTAATTAATTCTAATTAGGTAATTAATTAATTATAATTAGGTAATTAATTAATTATAATTAGGTTAATAATTAATAATAATTAGGTAAATAATTAATTATAATTAGGTTAATAAATAATTATAATTAAGTTAATAAATAATTATAATTAGGTAATTAATTAATTCTAATTAGGTAAACAATTAATTCTAATTAGGTAATTAATTAATTCTAATTAGGTAATTAATTAGTTCTAATTAGCTAATTAATTAGTTCTAATTAGGTAATTAATTTGTTCTAATTAGGTAATTAGTTAATTCTAATTAGGTAATTAATTAATTCTAATTAGGTAATTAATTAATTCTAATTAGGTAATTAATTAATTCTAATTAGGTAATTAATTAATTATAATTAGGTAATTAATTAATTATAATTAGGTAATTAATTAATTATAATTAGGTTAATAATTAATTCTGATTAGGTAATTAATTAATTCTGATTAGGTAATTAATTAATTCTGATTAGGTAATTAATTAATTCTGATTAGGTAATTAATTAATTCTGATCAGGTAATTAATTAATTATAATTAGTTAATTAATTAATTATAATTAGGTAATTAAGTAATTATAATTAGGTTAATAATTAATTCTAATTAGGTTAATAATTAATTCTAATTAGGTAATTAATTAATTCTAATTAGGTAATTAATTAATTCTAATCAGGTAATTAATTAATTCTAATTAGGTAATTAATTAATTCTAATTATGTAATTAATTAATTCTGATTAGGTAATTAATTAATTCTGATTAGGTAATTAATTTATTATAAATAGGTTAATAATTATTTCTAACTAGGTTAATAATTAATTCTAATTAGGTAATTAATTATTTCTAATTAGTTAATTAATTAATTCTAATTAAGTAATTAATTAATTATAATTAGTTAATTAATTAATTATAATTAGGTAATTAATTAATTATAATTAGGTAATTAATTAATTATAATTAGGTAATTAATTAATTATAATTAGGTAATTAATTAATTATAATTATGTAATTAATTAATTATAATTAGGTAATTAATTAATTATAATTAGGTTATTAATTAATTATAATTAGGTTATTAATTAACTATAATTAGGTAATTAATTAATATTTATTAGGTTATTAATTAATTATTATTAGCTAATTAATTAATTCTAATTAGGTTATTAATTAATTTTTATTAGGTTATTAATTAATTCTAATTAGCTAATTAATTAATTCTATTTAGTTAATTAATTAATTCTAATTAGGTTAATAATTAATACTAATTAGGTTAATAATTAATTCTAATTCGGTTAATAATTAATTCTAATTAGGTAATTAATTAATTCTAATTAGGTAATTAATTAATTCTAATTAGATAATTAATTAATTCTAATTAGGTAATTAATTAGTTCTAATTAGGCAATTAATTAGTTCTAATTAGGAAATTAATTAGTTCTAATTAGGTAATTAATTAATTCTAATTAGGTAATTAATTAATTCTAATTAGTTAATTAATTAATTCTAATTAGGTAATTAATTGATTCTAATTAGGCAATTAATTAATTCTAATTAGGTAATTAATTAATTCTAATTAGGTAATTAATTAATTATAATTAGGCAATTAATTAATTATAATTAGGTTAATAATTAATTCTCATTAGGTAATTAATTAATTCTGATTAGGTAATTAATTAATTATGATTAGGTAATTAATTAATTCTGATTAAGTAATTAATTAATTCTGATTAGGTAATTAATTAATTATAATTAGGTAATTAATTAATTTTAATTAGGTAATTAATTATTTAAAATTATGTTAATAACTAATTCTAATTAGGTTAATAATTAATTCTAATTGGGTAATTAATTAATTCTAATTAGGTAATTAATTAATTCTAATTAGGTAATTAATTAATTCTAATTATGTAATTAATTAATTCTAATTAGGTAATTAATTAATTCTGGTTAGGTAATTAATTAATTATAAATAGGTTAGTAATTATTTCTAATTAGGTTAATAATTTATTCTAATTAGGTAATTAATTGATTCTAATTAGGTAATTAATTAATTCTAATTAGGTAATTAGTTAATTATAATTGGGTAATTAATTAATTATAATTAGGTAATTAATTAATTATTATTAGGTAATTAATTAATTATAATTTGGTATTTAATTAATTATAATTATGTTGTTAATTAATTATAATTAGGTTATTAATTAATTATAATTAGGTAATTAATTAATTATTATTAGGTTATTAATTAATTATTATTAGCTAATTAATTATTTCTAATTAGGTTGTTAATTTATTTTTATTAGGTTATTAATTAATTCTAATTAGATAATTAATTAATTCTAATTAGATAATTAATTAATTATAATTATCTAATTAATTAATTCTAGTTAGGTTAATAATTAATTCTAAATAGGTTAATAATTAATTCTAATTAGGTTAATAATTAATTCTCATTAGGTAATTAATTAATTCTAATTAGGTAATTAATTAATTCTAATTTGGTAATTAATTAATTATAATTAGTTATATTAATCAGTGAAGTAGTTATATTAATCAGCGAAGTAGTTATATTAATCAGCGAAGTAGTTATATTAATCAGTGAAGTGGTTATATTAATCAGTGAAGTAGTTATATTAATCAGCGAAGTAATAATATTAATTAGCGAAGTAGTTATATTAATTAGCGAAGTAGTTGTAAATTTATTCTGGAATATACCTTTGCATTACATTCTAGGTATGATAATGAATTTAGTTTGAAATCTACCTTGACCTTGGTTTGTAATTGAAGTTATGAACTTGAATTTAGTATTTGAATATATTTTTTTGCATATTAAGTGTTAGAGTTGTCATGAAATGATTGCTCTCTTGAGTAAAGTATCCCTGGGTAGAGGGGCTTTGGGTCAGACCACCTACTTTCCTAGAGGATTGCCTTGTCTAGGAAAGTGAATGGGGTTGGCTATCTGTCGCTCTGGTCTTACTCTTGTGGAGATTTTCAATTTCATATAACTCTATGCTTTTACATGACGTGTTCGTGTACCTCATGCATGTAATGCATGTGGATATGTATGAATATGTTTGACTTCTATTTTTGGGTAAGTAACACAAACTTGTTGGTTGTGTAAATAGTTAAACATCAATATGGTTTGAACATATTGATTTGGTGGAGGGATTAGGATTCCAACCTAAATTACTAGAAGCATGCATACATAAATTGATTATTTAATCAGATTTAATTAATAACAATGGTTTATTTTAGATAAAAAAAGATGGCTACCACCTATATTTATTGCAACGGTCAAATAATTGAGACAGAAGAAGGATGTAGTTATAGTAAACATCCAGAAAGTTATTGTGATGCTTGGAGGATGTACTACTTTGTAAGGTATGCAAAGGAAAATTCATCTGAAGTTAAAACTGGCAAGGAATCAAGTGATAGAGTCCATCACATTAAAACATATCCAATTTATAGATAGGTTTTGGCATGTTCCCTATCCGGTAAATGATGATGATGATTGGGAATATATACTTTCATTGGTTAAGTATATACCTGAGAATCAAATGATGGAGTTGTATGTCACTATAGCTACAATGGAGGTTCCATCGACATTGGAAGTTGACCCATCTCAAATTCATGAGACTATGTCATATGCTCCTTCACATTAAGAAGTTCCATCAGCATCGGTAGTTGTTCCATCATTTCCATCGGCCACAGTTTTAATGGATAGTCCTCCACATACATAGATGCATTGGTCGATGAATTTGAGGATGATGACAATTTCGAAGAAGAAGATGAAGAGGAAGTTGAAGAAGAATAAGAGCATGCAGAAGATCAGTCTGTGCCAACTCATGTGAGGTTCAACCGACCATTGAACCATCCTCCACTATTGGATTCATGGTCGAATGAAGGCATGAATCGCTGCCAAAATTTGGTTATTCAGTTATTACTCCCAGTTCAGAATTTCCAGGAATCATTGGTGGCACAAATAGAGTGTCAGATAATGGTGTTCTGTATATTGGCAGAGAGTTGAGAGCAAATAATCAATGAAAAATGTGATAAAACAATATCACATTGAATGAAATTACTCATATGTTGTAGAAGAGTGAAAGAGGTCTTACTATTTGATCTGTTGTGACAAATATGAATTGAACTGTCAAATGCGTCTGTGAGCTATTATTGATAACACTTTTCACAGCTGGCACATCACTAGATTTACTCCACACACCTCTGTGAACCCAAGCTTGTCACAGGAACACTCTTCATTAGATGTTGAGTTTGTTTCAACTATTATTGTTGAAATGATTAGAGCATGTCAAGACGTTTCTGTGGTTCTGGTCATTGAGCGAATCAAACAACTTTTTGGGTATCAAATCTCTTGCTGGAAGGCATGGGTAGCACGACAAAAGGCTATTGTGAATGTGTACGGTGATTGGGATGACTCTTATCGAGTTTTACCACAACTGTTGGAGCTTCTATGCCACAATAATCAAATAGTCTATCGGTTACATACTATTGAATATGTTAACCAACAGAACCAACTTGAACACTCAATGGTTGTGTTTGATAGATTATTTTGGACATTTTTACCATTTGTGACGGCTTTTATACATTGCAAGCAGTTCATACAGATTGATGGAACATTTATGTATGGAAAGTATACACGAAATTTATTTATTGCCCCCACACAAGATGGAAATCAATCCCTTCTACCTATAGCATTTGCAATTGTGGAGAAAGAGAACTTCTCCTCATGGAGTTAGTTTCTGACATGTCTTTGAGAGTTTGTTACGGATGCAGAAGATATTTGTCTTATTTACGATCTCCACCGTGCAATCAAGGAGGCGATACAGTCTGAGGGTATTTTGTGGAGACCACCCTATTCCTATCATTGATACTGTATTCGACACATTTCCAGGAATTTGTGAAAGAAGTTTAAGAATGATTCGATGAAGAAGGAAATCTTAAAAATTGGTATGCACATCCTTTTCTGTTTTAAATTTTTTTGTCATAGTCATTTTCATAACTGTTCAGATGACTTCTTGTATGATATCATATGAGCCTCAATAATAAATTATGGAGGAGTGACTTCAAGATATTCACAGAGTGAATCTGAAAGTGAATGATTACATGATGAAAATTCCAAAGTAGAAATGGTCATTGGCATATGATGATGGGAGGAGATATGGTCTTATGATGTCATGACCCCCTTCCATCAAAGATTCCCCTCTTGATCTGGCAATGGTGAAAGGGAGATAATGACCCCGGAGTCCCGCCTCCAGTAGGCCCCGGGGTGGCGAATAGCACCAAGGGTATGAGTTTTCACAAATATGGGAGGCATTACCCTTTTATTATTTAAGATCAAAAAATAGGATGATTCAAACACCAAAAGAAAAAGGAACAAGTAAAAGAAAATAAAACCCAAACCAATCCCACATGCATATTTAAACAATTTTGAACCAGGGTACAAGTACAAGAAAGATCAAAAGGTACAATACCAAAATAGGCAAGAGTACAACAACTTCAACAACTCGAACTGTCCTAAAAAGTAGGGTCCCGCACGGACCTAGTAGTCCTCCTAGAAACCTGAAAGTAAACGTAGGGTGACAATACAAGTATACTCAGTAGGGAAACCTAAAGCTCTTGTGCATAGGTGGGGAGACATCCTAATGTCCTATGAGAACAACAGAAGAAACCAAAACCTTGCAAGGAATTATATCCACCCAACCTCACCAGCCACGCTCACCAAAAACAAAAAACAACAGGTAGTAGTATATAAGAACAAGTATTAGGTACCCCTCACCATTTCCCACTAGATAGCTACTCTTCCTAATGGCGAACTTCCTGACACTACCACACTCTTCCCGCCCGCACACACCTGGGCCTCAAGAACCACATATCCTGGCCGCACACACCTGGGCCTCACAAACCACATATCCTGCTCGCACACACTTGGGCCTCTCAAACCACATATCTCACCCACACACACCTCGGCCTCTCAAACCACATATCTTGCCCGCACACACCTGGGCCTCATCCCTAAGATTCTTAGGAATAGTACACCTGCCGAAGAGTCTTGGGCTGAAACCACCCCAATCGAAACCTACCCGAAGAGTCTTGGGTGTAAGGTCGCCTCAAGCCATCATAGCCTATGGAATAAGGAGTAGGAAAGAGCTAGTAACTAAGGGGAAAACAGCCTCTCCCATGAAATGGGAGTGTTCGGCACTAAGTGCTCAACATGGGTGGGGTGAGAAAAAACACAAAGATACATATATATATATATATATACCAAACACACAGCCCAACCTATGGCTTGTAAACAAAGAAACTGAGCATGTTCCTCGGCACTGCTACTATGAAGCATGCATACAAAAAACAATCCCAACCCCATTTAGGTTTTCATGTTTCAGTAGTATTATTTTATTAGTTCCTTAACTACTAGGAAAGTAACCACAACCAACCATATCAATCGTTCGTAAAACATATCCCTACCAACCACAAGTCAAGTTAGATAAAACACAAGCAACACAAAAACAACCTTTTTATCATCAGTCGATCCCCATTGATTGTTCCCACATTTAATTCAATATCACCCCCCCCCCCCCGGTTCATTTATCAACTTTCCACTTTCTTTTAATATCACAACCCATTACTGTAACCCTGTTACCATTATAACCACATCTCCGAAACCATATCAAAAAACAAGGATCGTGCCACATCATTTCCCCTTTAATATCATTTACCGCAGCCCCGCTGCCTATCCTATTCATAACAACCCAGGACTCACCCCCCTTTCACACACCACGTAACCAAACCAACACCCACATGTTCATTATTCCATTTTGTTCAACCGGGGTGATCACACAAGGGTTCCGGATATTCATTTAATCAGACAACTTTACGTGATTAACCAATTTCCATATTCCACAAAGATTCCATTCAAAAAAACGGTCTAGAAAGATAGAGTAACATTTAATTGCGCAATCAAAGGCCCCCAATGACTGTGATTTTAAGTAGGCATAAGCCTATCTAATTCACAACATAATAATAGGATAAACAAAGATAAACATAACAACTTCCACATCCTTGTTCTTTAACCAGTTACTATCTTTATTTATTGGTTCAATATTATATCACGAAAACAAGAGGATACCCACCACACATGATGCACAAAAGAGAGAGACGAAGGTAAGATCCCTACCTCAATAGGTTCTGATCACAACGCTCCCCTAGATCAGCTTTAGAAGACATCCGTCGGTGTCCGTCGCTTCTTTCAAAACCCGGCAAAACCTCCTCGGGTGGAAGCTATGAAGGAAAGGCCGATGGTAAAGCAACAAATCCAAACTCAGAAGTTCCTCCTCGCCATTACGATCTCGTGTCCTCTGACAAATCATAAATCAGAGTTCATACGTAAAAGTTATGGATGAAATGAGCTTTGGAGTCTCTTGGGAGAGCTCTGCTCGAGGGAAAGGGGAGGAGAGGAGTGTTTTGAAAAGGAGGAGAGGCCCCCTCCTTTTATAGGTGAGAAAAACTAAAGTACATGGTGTGTAATTTATAGTACACAGCGTGTACTCAGCCATTTCACATGGTCGGCATGCGACTTCCAACACGGCCTTTAACACGGCACACGGTCGTTGACTGGTCAACACATGGTTTGAGGGTAACGCGTACGCAGGGAGGAGCTACACGGTGTGTAGTATGGGCTATATAATGTGTACTCATTTATTTCACACGGCAAGGAAACGACCTCAACATGAAACATGGCCGTTGACTGGTCAACACACGGTTTGAGGGTAACGTGTACGCGGGGAGGAACTACACGGTGTGTAGTATGGGATACACGGTGTGTACTCATTTATTTCACACGGCAAGGACACAGATTCAACACGGGGTATACCTAGAAAGTTGGTACATGACTTTTACTCACACTACATGGCGTGTAGTTACAAAATTCTAAAAAGTGTGGGAAAAGTCCACTCTACCCTCCAGAACACTTCATGGCCCTCTTTTCGACAAAGGAATGGTTCGGAGAGGTCCAGTACATTACATCAGATACCTCTTAAAACATTCTCATCCCTAAGAATTCAGAAACCAACCCAGAGGAACCCAACAAGATACCTCTTAGGGCTCTCGTTATATCAGGAACCCAACCAAAAACCCTAATCATATGTGTTAGGAATTCCTTCTCCTATGTCGATATATTATCTGCTTTGGGCAGCACTGACTCGCCTGCACGGGTTTAATCACATCTATATTAATGCATCTCGATTATGAATTGGGTCTTCCCACTTCCATATATTAGGATTTTTTTTCAACTTACACTGCCCCCAACACCGTACAACCAACACACTACCCGGACATGTGGCTTGGGGAAATTCCTTCTCTCATGTTGAGATATTATCCACTTTAGGAGGCACTGACTTGCCCGCACGGGTTCAATCGCATCTGCATTAATGAATCTTGATTAAGGATCAGGTTTTTCCCTTTCCCCACACATCCGAACATGTTACATACTTCCAGAGAAAAAGGAAACAAAATGTCTCACAACCGACAAGACAAACATTCCATATATCAAAGGTACAGAGTATAACATCAAAATAATGCTCATAAGAACAAGAAATACACAAGTCAAAACAACTCCGGGTACTGAGCGTGCATCTGGGCCTCCCGCTCCCAAGTGCTCTTCTTGAGGCCGCCATGCCTCCACAACACACGAACCAAGGCGATGGTTTGTCCACGGAGCACCTTCTCTTTACGATCCTCAATTCTGAATGGTCGTTCCTCGAAGGTCGCGTCATCTCCCATATCTAACTCTCCCCAATCGATAACATGAGAGTCATCATGTAAGTACCAACGAAGCTGGGAGACGTGGAAGATGTCATGAACCTTCTCCAATTGAGGTGGCAGGGCCAGCTGATATGCCACCTCGCCAACTCGCCTCAGCACTTCGAAAGGTCCGATGAACCTAGGGGATATCTTACTCCCCTTACCAAACCTCCACTGCCCCCATCGAGGGGAAACCTTCAAGAACACATGATCCCCCACCTCGAACTCTAAGGGCATCCTCCGACGATCAGCATAAGACTTCTGTTGGTCCTGAGCCACTTTCATCCTTTCACACACAAGCTGGACTTTCTTTGTGGTGCTCTGTACTACCTCTGGCACAAGAGCACCTGTCTCTCTAATCTCTTCCCAAAAAATGGGTGAACGACATGGTCTTCCATACAAAGCCTCAAATGGCGCCATGCCAATAGTAGAGTGGAAGCTGTTGTTGTAGGAAAACACTAATAAAGGCAAGTGTCGCACCCATGATCCTCTGAAATCCAGAATGCATACTCGCAGCATGTCCTCCAACGTCTGGATAGTCCGCTCTGTCTGCCCATCGGTCTGGGGGTGGAAAGCAGTTTTAAGGCATAGTTGGGGTGCCAAAATCATGTTGTAACCCCTTCCAGACTCTTGAGGTGAACCGAGTATCCCAATCTGAGACGATAGTCTTCGGAACTCCATGCAAACACACCACCTCATCTATGTAGCTCTGTGCTAAGGTACTTACCGGGCCCGACTCCTTAATTGCTAAGAAGTGAGCTGATTTTGTCAGCCGATCCACCACTACCCAGATAGCATCATAACCACCCTAAGCTCTGGGTAATCTTGTGAAGAAGTCCATTGAGATGTCATCCCATTTCCACTCTAGGACATCTAAAGGATGCAACAAACCACTGGGGGAAAATGGTGTTCAGCTTTTACTTACGGACACAGTAGGCACTTAGCCACAAACTCTTCCACTGCCCATTTCTCCCCGGGCCACCAAAGTTGTTCCCTCAAGCCTCGGTACATTTTTGAAACTCCCAAATGCACCGCCAAGGATGAGCTATGGAACTCATGGATAACTCCCTCACGCATCGCCTCCGGAACAAACAACCTTCCATGAAAAATCATCCAATGACGGTTGTCCTTTGACCATCCTTCTGGAGCGTTTCCCTAATCGATACGATCCCACATTACTTCCGCCTAGGATTATCCCCACTAAGACTCTTCCACCTGCTGAAACAAGGAGGACTGCACCGTCATCTGAAACAAACAGCCTCTAACACCTTCTATCCTTGCATCCAAGTGCAAGGTATCCAACTTTCCCATCTATTTCCAATCATCAGTGGATTCCCAAACCACTTCCTTATGTGACTTCCTGCTCAGGTAATAAGCCACAACGTTGCCCTTAACTTAAGTGTAAGAGATCATGAAGTCATAGTCATGGAGAAATTCGACCCATCTCTGCTGTTATATGTTTAGGTCACGCTGGGAGAAGATATAACGTAAGATCTTGTGATCTGATAAGACCACAAAGTGCTCCCCAAAGAGCAAATGTCACCACAACTTCAGTACGAACACTACTGCTACAAGCTCTAGGTCGTGGGTGGCATAGTTACTCTCGTGAGGGCGCAACTACCTAGAACCATAATAGATCACACCCTTCTTATGCATCAGTACGCACCCCAAACCAAGGCCAAAAGCATCACAAAACACCTCATACAACAACCCTTCCTCTGGAAACATGAGTACTGGAGCACTGACCAACTTCTCATTCAGGTAGTTGAAAGATTCCTGGCACTGCTCGCTCCATTGGAAGACTTGGTTCTTCCTAGTCAAAGCTTTCAATGGAGCAACAACTTGAGAGAAGTCTGAAACGAACCTCTGATAATAGCCTACCAACCCCAGGAAACTATGAACTTCTGCCACGCTCATGGGTGTTGCCCAAGAAACAACTTCCTCCACCTTCAATGGGTCCACTAACACTCCATGCTGAGACACCACGTGCCCAAGCAAGTGTACTTCTTGCATCAAGAACTTACACTTCGACAATTTCCCATAAAGCTGGTGGTGTTAAAGGACTTACAAGACTACCCTGAGATGCTCAACGTGCTCCTCCTCTGATCTTGAGTAGATTAGGATGTCATTGATAAACACAATGACTAACCGGTCTAGAAACTCTCAGAAGACAAAGTTCATAAGTCCCATGAACACAGCTGGTGCATTCGTAACTCCAAACGGCATCACTACAAAATCAAAGTGCCCATACCTGCACCGGAAAGCCGTCTTCGAGATGTCATTGTCCTTTAACCTCAGCTGATGATATCCAGATCGTAGATCAATCTTAGAAAACCAACTTGCTCCCCTCATATAGTCGAAGAGATCATCTATCCTTGGAAGGGGGTAACGGTTCTTGACCGTTATCTGATTCAACCTTCGGTAGTCTATGCATAGCTTGAGACCACCATCTGCCTTCTTCACGAACAAAACTGGAGAACCCCATGGCGACATGCTAGGTCGAACAAAACCCTTCTCTATCAAATCGTCAATCTGAATCCGCAACTCCTGCAACTCTGAAGGTGCCATCCGATAAGGGGCCATCGAAATCAGACGGGCACCAGGCTGTAAGTTTTTCCCGAACTGAACATCACGTTAGGGGGGTAGAGTCACAACCTCCTCAGGAAAAACATCGAGGAACTCCTCAACAACCTATGGAACATCCACCATCTCTGTATCAGCTGAAACCACTGATACCCCACCTAGCAAGGAAAGGAGAGGCTTCACATGCCGGCTTCCCACCTGATAGATCCTCTCTCCAACAAAAGCTACACGCTGCCCATCCACGTCGGAGAACATGAATCTTCTTCGGAAGATGAAGATAAAGGCACTAACAGAAAACAGCCAGTCGATGCCTAGGATGACATTGTATGGCTGCATCTGTAGCAAAAGAAGATCCCCACTAGATCGATGCGGTCCCAACGTCAGCCCACATCCTCGGAAAACACAAGATACGTTGGTCTGGCCTCCAACTAGTGTACTCAGCACCAGGGGTACGAAAAGTCTCTCTACATATAGACCCAAAGCATGGGCTAGACCGGGTGCAACAAAAGAGTGTGAAGCTCCCGAATCAAAAAAAGCAGAAACAAGAGTGCAGAACAAACAAATCATACCTCGCACCACCCTTGGTCCTGCTGGAGCTTCCAACTCTGCTGTGAGCAACTGTCCATGCCCAGCTCCTCTGCCTCTCTGATGTCGACCACCTCCCCGACCATGCCCTGGTCGAGGTCCTTGAGGAGCACCCTAAGGTCATCCTCCTCCTACAAAGTCTGTCCTCATAGGAGCAGGGTCCTGCTGCTGCTGGAAGGTCCTCGCCGGCAACTGGTGCTGCTGAGGCGGGCGCTGAACCTTCCCACCTCCACCATACTGAGCTCGGGTCGAGCACCGACTCTGGATATGCCCGAAACCTCTACAAGAGAAACACTTTGGTCCTGGGCTCATGAAAAAGGTACGACGACCCGAAGATCTGAACTGGAACTGCTGGGGCCTGCTCCCCACTGGCTTGAATCTGGAAGGTCCTGTCATAGGAGACCAGCTGCTGACCGCATTCCCCTTCGACAAACCCAGCTAGATCCCCTCTCGTGGTGCACCTCCCTAAGAATGCATCCACTCTACAACCTCTGCCTTCTTCTGTACTGCCAAGTACGTCGGAAGGGTGAAGGGGGTGACTGCATACTGGAGCGAAGGACGAAGAGCCTCCTCCAAACGTCTCGCCCGAGACTCCTCATCTGGAAAGAGATCTGAAGCAAAGCGTTGGAGATCCTTGAACTTGATCCCCAACTCTTGTACTGACATATTTCCCTAATGGAGGGAGATTAACTCCTGTCGCTTCTCCGCCTTGATCATGGAAGAAAGAAATTCCTCTCAGAATTCCTTCTCAAAGTCAACCCACGGAACCTCTACCTCTGTCCTCTCTCCGAGGTAGAGCGTCCACCACTAACGTGCCGCACCTCTCAGCTGACTGACTGCTAGGGGAACCCAGTACTCCCTCGGAGCGTGGATCAAAGTAAAAGTGATCCCTAGCACTTCAAGCCACCCCTCTGTCTCCATATCTGAAGTACTACCCTCGTACTTCTTGAGGGTTTGTTGCTAGAAAGAACAAAGAGTCTTCTGCCACTGCCTATCTTCCTCCTCTCGGTCAATCCTCATCTGATTGACCGCCAGAATCTGCTGGGCCTCGGCTGTCTGAGCCACCCGGGGACGACATCCAGGGGCCATAGCTGTACAGTAAACAAAGATCACCTAAGCCCAATTAGCAAGGAAATTTCTCAAGGTTTCATTTTATCACTTTATTTATTTCCCAGAACACCCAAATCAAGTAAAACACAGTCATGATGATGCATGTACCTTCCCTAGGGTCTCTACCCGGTGATCAATGTAGTCTCACATGGTCGTTCGGTCGGCTCAGAGTCCTTGTATCGGATCACGAGGGGGGGGGGGCTAAAATCTTGTGTCCTAGCCGGTCTTCCCTAGCCTATGTCACGCACCAAGATCATCCAACACTATCGCCCTACCATCCCATGAAATCCTCACTGTGCCTAACTCCGGACTCCATTCTATCTCTCAACCTGCCTCTGATACCATTCTTTCAAGACCCCCTTCCATCAAAGATGCCCCTCCTGAGATGGAAATGGTGAAAGGGAGATGACGACCCCCGAGTCCCGCCTCCAGTAGGCCCCAGGGTGGCGACTAGCACCAAGGGTATGAGTTTTCACAAATATGGGAGGCATTAACCTTTTATTATTTAAGATCGGGAAATAGGATGAGTCAAACACCAAAATAAAAAGGAACAAGTAAAAGAAAATAAAACCCAAACCAATCCCACATGCATATTTAAACAGTTTTGAACCAAGGTACAAGTACAAGAAAGATCAAAAAGTACAATACCAAAAAAAATAGTACAGCAACTGCAACAACTCCAACTGTCCCGACTAGTAGGGTCCCACACGACCCTGTTAGTCCTCCTGGAAACCTGAAAGTAAACGTAGGGTGATCATACAAGTATACTTAGTAGGGAAACCTAAAGATCTCGCGCACAGGTGGGGAGACATCCTAATGTCCCATGAGAACAACAGAAGAAACCAAAACCTAGAAAGGAATTCTATCCACCCAACCTCACCAACCACACTCACCAAAAACACAAAACAACAGGTAGTAGTATATAAGAACAATTATTGGGTACCCCGCACCATTTCCCACTAGCTAGCTGCTCTTCCTAACGGTGAACGTCCTGACGCTACCACACTCTTCCTGCCCGCACACACCTGGGCCTCAAGAACCAAATATCCCGCCCACACACACCTGGGCCTCTCAACCACATATCCCGCCCGCACACACCTGGGCCTCTCAAACCACATATCTCGCCCACACACACCTGGGCCTCATCTAGAAGATTCTTGGGAACAATACACCTGCCCGAAGAGTCTTGGGCAGAAACCACCCCAATCGAAACCTACCCGAAGAGTCTTGGGTGTAAGGTCGCCTCAATCCATCACCGCATATGGAAGAAGGAGCAGGAAGGAGCTAGTAACTAAGGGGAAAACACCCTCTCTCATGAAGTGGGAGTGTTCGGCACTAAGTGCTCAACATGGGTGGGGTGTGAAAAAACACAAAGATATATATATATATATATATATATATATATATATACCAAACACACAGCCCAACCTATGGCTTGTAAACAGAGAAACTGAGTACGTGCCTCGACACTGCTACTGCGAAGCATGAACACAACAAACAATCCCAACCCCATTTAGGTTTTCATGTTTCAGCAGTATTAGTTTATTAGTTCCTTAACTACTGGGAAAGTAAATACAACCATCCATATCAATCATTTGTAAAACATATCCCTGCCAACCACAAGTCAAGTTAGATAAAACACAAGCAACACAAAACCAAACTTTTTATAATAAGTCGATCCCCATTGATTGTTCCCACGTTTAATTCATTATCGTCTCCCCCCAGTTCATTTATCAACTTTCTACTTTCTTTTAATATCATAACCCATTACTGCAGCCATGTTGCCATTATAACCACATCTCCAAAACCGTATCAAAAAACAAGGCTCATGCCACTTCATTTCCCCTTTAATATCATTTATCGCATCCCCACTGCCTATCCTATTCGTAACAACCCAGGATTCACCCCCCTTTCACACACCACGTAACCAAACCAACACCCACATGTTCATTATTCCATTTTGTTCAACCAGGGTGATCACACAAGGATTCCAGATATTCATTTAATCAGCCAAATTTACGTGATTAACCAATATCCATATTCCACAAAGTTTCCATAAAAAAACGGTCTAGAAAGATAGGGAAACATTTAATTACGCAAGAAAAGGCCCCCAACGATCGTGATTTTTAGTAGGCATAAGCCTATGCAATTCACAACATAATAATAGGATAAAAAAAGATAAACATAACAACTTCCCCATCCTCGTTCTTTAACCAGTTATTATCTTTATTTATTGGTTTAATCGTATATCATGAAAACAAGAGGATACCCACCCCGCATGATGCACAAAAGAGAGAGACGAAGGTAAGATCCCTACCTCAACAGGTTCTGATCACAACGCTCCCCCGGATCAACTTTAGAAGACGTCCGTCGGCGTCTGTCGCTTCTGTCAAAACCCGGAAAAACCTCCTTAGGTGGAAGCTGGTAAATAAAGGTCGAAGGGAAAGCAATAGATCCAATCTCAGAAGTTCTTCCCCGTCGTTACGATCTCGTGGCCACTGACAAATTGTAAATCGGAGTTCAAATGGAAAATTTATGGAAGAAATGAGCTTTGGAGTCTCTTGGGAGAGCTCTGCTCGAGGGAAAGGGGAGGAGAGGAGTGTTTTGAAAAGGAGGAGAGGCCCCCTCCTTTTATAGGCGAGAAAAACTTAAGTACACAGTGTGTACTCAGACATTTCACACGGTTGCCACGTGGCTTCCAACACAGCCTTTAACATGGCACACAGTCGTTGACTGGTCAACACACGGTTTGAGGGTAACACGTATGCGGGGAGGAGCTACACGACATGTAGTATGGGCTACGTGGCGTGTACTCATTTATTTCACACGGTAAGGACACGGCCTCAACACAGCACACAGTCGTTGACTGATCAACACACGGTTTGAGGGTAACATGTACGCGGGGAGGAACTACACGGCGTGTAGTATGGGCTACACGACGTGTACTCATTTATTTCACACGGAAAGGACATGGCTTCAACACGGGGTATACCCAAAAAGGTGGTACACGACGTGTACTCACACTACACGGCGTGTAGTTACAAAATTCTGAAAAGTGTGGGAAAAGTCCATTCTACCCTCCAGAACACTTCATGACCCTCTTTTCGACAAAGGAATGGGACGGAGAGTTCTGGGCCATTACATATGATGACCAACATCATAGAATGTATAAATGGAGTTTTCAAGGGAGTTCGAAAACTACCTATCACAGGTAAATACGAATATTTGAATAAATGTTACTCAGAAGAGCTACTATTATAATATAATATTTGTATAATGTCGTAAATCTAAATTTCAGGGTTGGTACAAGAGACCTTCTATCGTAGTGTAAAGTACTTTCTGGAACGTGGAAAGCAGGTTGAAGAGGGATTGAACAGAGGGATGTGCTATGGACACCATTTCCAATGCGAGCTAGATACAGTTCTTCAGGAGGCTACAACTTACCATGTAACTGCATTTAATCATCTAGAGCAACGATTTGAGGTCGCTGATCCTAGTGATATTGTGGCATGTAGTAATGGTCATGTGAGAGTTATTTTATTGGAGAAGATTTATTGTGAATGTGGAAACTTTCAGGCACTGGGATATTCCCGCAGTCATGTGATTGTAGCATGTGCTTATGTACACGTGTCTTGGGAGCAGTTCGTTGATCCGGCTTATCAACTCGAGAGCATCAAATCCTGCTACAGTACTCCGTGGATGCCAGATGGGGAATATCAGAATTTTCAGCTGCCTGATGGTGCACACACACTTCTACCGAACAACAATAGACTTCGACCTATACGGGGGCCAAATTCGACTCGTATTCGGAATAAGATGGATTGGCCTAGTGAACATCCAGCTAGACGGTGGTGCAGCATATGCCTCCAGGAAGGTCATACGAAGACATGTTGCCCTAGACACATAGGTCAATCATCTAATGGTTAAAATGAATCATGTACTCTATCAGTTACTGTAAAACTGTGTACATGTAATCATTTTTATCATTATCACCATTTTTAATCATATTTGTTTTACTTGTATATAGGGTAACTTTTGGAAAATGTACCACGATTTCACTTGACATTATTTGTCGAACTGTCAACATTACATGAGTAGCTTTAAACAGAAAACTCCAACATCAATATTCTTCCAACACACTACATCAGTAGAAACAACAACACAAATAACCATAATACATCATTTAAATGCACCTGCACACGACGCATAAATGTTTTCTTATACAGGTACATTTTTTTTTGAGTTGGTGTTGTCTGTTTAAAGGTACTCATGCAGTGCTAACAATTTAAAGGTTCACATTCAAAAAAACAAAACCATTTAAACTATTAAATTAAAATGTCATCAATCTTTTATAATGAAATATGAACTTACAATGGCCACAAAAAACGAGGAAACTCCAAACGTCTTCACCCCAACACCCCAACACGGGAGACAACAACTGAACCAATGTGTTTATTTTTCATTCAATCATTAAATGATAAATTTCATATCTTACATGATAAATTTCATATCTTACATGAAATTAATGTTTTACTGTTTGCACATTCAGATGAAGTAGCCACTTTTATCTATCCAAGAGACGCACGTGTTGCATAATGTGTTGGCGCGACGACCTGTTAGACATCTTCATGTTCAGAGAGCACGTCGTTTCCATCATGAGGAACCACTAGAAGCTATTTGTCCATACCATAGACGTGTGGGCTTTTATGGAGTCGCTATGTGTGACTTCAAGACCATTGACCATCATTTGATTGTTGCGTTGGTTGAGAGATGGCGGCCAGAGACACACACATTTCATCTCCCAGAGGGGGAGATGACTATTACATTAGAGGACGTCGCCTACATGCTGGGGTTACCTATCCATGGACATGCAGTTACGGGTGATAGTACTGGCGATTGGGCTGTAGTCATACAGAGGCTGATAGGCATTGACGTCATCAGCGCACGGGGTGTCCTCCAGGGTTCGCGCTTGCGCATGAGGTGGCTCGATCCGCATTTCTATGTCATTGCTGATGATGCAGACGAGGAGACGCTTCTTCAGCACACACGTGCATACATTTTGCGGCTGCTTGGAGGCATGTTGTGCGTCGACTACTCCACCGCTTTGGTACACATGATGTACCTCCCATTACATGAGGATCTGGATCAGACGACTATATATAGTTGGGGGTCCGCTGTATTAGCACATCTGTACAGATCTCTCTGTACCAGTTTTCAAGATGATTCATATCAGATTGTAGGTTGCATGGTGTTAGTACAGATGTGGGTCTATGAGTGTTTTCCACGCATTGTTCCTCGAGTTGTCGTGCCGCTTGCACCGGAGCTATTTTAGGATTGTCCTCGGGGACGATGGTATGTCTACGTCATTACTTTTAGTTATTTAGTACTTTTGTTATTTTTTTTATAAACTTACCATAGATTACTCTTTTTTCACCAGGTGGAGTCAGTCTCATAAGTTTTTACATACTCTGAGACATAGTGTACACAGCTTCTGACAGATATTCGACGCCATAGTGCCGGCTGATGTAAGTTAAACAGTACTTTTTGTAGGAAAATTTGTTTTTTATCACTATTTTAAGTTATTTCAATATAATCTCAGTAACATTATCATGATACTATATGACTTGTTTTTTGAGTTTAGATTTCAGGTTTCATGGACTCCTTATATAGGTTATTTCTACGCATCACTTCCACTATATTGCACAGCTATGGTTGGAGATCGTGTTGCAGTGGTGCCACTCATTCACTTCCACATCATTGAGTGGCACCAACCAGACTGGGTCATGTGCCAGTTCGGTTTTATATAGCATATCCTCATGGCCCCACGACAGTCTACCGAGATACATTCGATTGTTCTTATAGGTAGACAGACGACAGACCGGCGGCAACATCATGAATCTTATATCGAGCTTTGGGACAGGCGTTCCCGATTCAGTATCTTTCCACATGGATATACCATAGCACACTCTCATTTATCTAATCAGGGGGATTATGCACACTGGTATCGACGTCACACCATCATGCACCTTACACGTCAGGGGATTGGCATTCGGCAGTTGCTATGTTTACTAAGATTTATTATTTTTGTTTAACTCATTTTTTATATTAATTTTAATGTTATTTCATTTTGAGGCAAGCGTCATTGGTCATCTTGCACATTCCACACAGCCTCAGAAGCATTCATATGTTCTACAGGATGTAGTTCATCGGGATGTGGTGGCTTTATCCGATCATCTTCGGTTGATACGTGACAGTTTTTTTTATAAGGAGCTCCAGATATATCTCGATCCATATCTTCAGGCCGAAGCACCTGAGGATGACGATGTCCCTGCTATGCCTGCTGAGGAGGATGCACCACCACCACCGTCTCCAACTGGACGACAGAGGCGAGCACATCCGGAGGGGTAGAGGCAACGACATTGACATCCGAGAGCGGCTCCTGCAGATGTCGCCGCACCATAGAGAGGCGATTCGGCCCAGCCGACTGATGATTTTGCACAGCAGGGAGATGCTTATATACCACATATGGCGTCTCCGCAGACTACTATGGACTTTGATCTCGGTGCAGTCACACAGCTTATGGCGGCCCCCTCTCCTCTCAACGAGGCCTTCTTCAGTACCCCATTTCTACCATTTATAGGAGCTTCGGAGCCATATGGCGCCCCATATGAATTTGGGGCATCCTCCTCACATGGTTTTGGTCAGTCCTCTACATAGCACAATGGGGAGGCACCAGAAGCACCGGAAGATGAGGATCCCGTAGAGAGGACACCGGAGCGACACGGACATCGGACGCGGAGAGGACGTGAGATTCAGACGTCGTGTTGTGGTACTGGGGGGCATCGTTGTTGATGTTTTTGGATGTCATGTTGTATATATTAAAAAACTTATTTACTATGATAAGTAATTGTTGTTTAAGACAAATAACAAGAAAATCAAAAATATAGTAAATACAAACTGATTTAAAGTAACTATTAAATTATAAAGTACAAGTACAATATAAACAAAATTTGTCACACAGACTAAACATCTGATAATTTCTTGATAAATGAAATAAAAAACATACATATAGTAAACAAGAAATATTTTATATGACTACTTAAATATTTAAAAACCTTACATTTATAATTATATAATAATAAATATATTTATAAATGTAAATTACTAATTAGTAATTAATTAATTAACAATTAACCATTAATAATTAATAATTATAATGACAAATAATAATTAATAATTATATTACTAACTAATTAATTATTGTATATTAAATAATAATATTTTATAGGCTTTCAAAGTCACATACTTGAAACATTTTTAAGTTTCAAGTTGGTGGTTTTGAATGATTATAAAATATTTTTTATCGACATTTTTTACGTAATTTTTTTATTTTCATCTATTTAGTATATGTTTAATCCATATATTAAGTTTCATATATATTGGTCATATAGTTTATATTTTATAGGCTTTCAAAGTCACATACTTGAAACATTTTTAAGTTTCAACTAGGTGGTTTTGAAAGCCTATAAAATATTTTTTATCGACCTTTTTTATGTAATTTTTTTATTTTCATCTATTTATTATATTTTTAATCCATGTTTTAAGTTTCATTCATATTGGTCATATAGTTTATATTTCATAGGCTTTCAAAGTCACATACTTGAAACATTTTTAAGTTTCAACTAGACAGTTTTGAAAGACTATAAATTATCTTTTATCGACATTTTTTAAGTAATTTTTTTATTTTCATCTATTTAGTATATGCTTAATCCATGTTTTAAGTTTCATTTATATTGGTCATATATTTTATATTTTATAGCCTTTCAAAGTCACATACTTGAAACATTTTTAAGTTTCAAGTAAGTGGTTTTGAAAGACTATAAATTATTTTATATCAACATTTTTTATGTAATTTTTTTATTTTCATCTATTTAGTATATTTTTAATTTATGTTTTAAGTTTCATTCATATTGGTCATAAAGATTATATTTTATAGGATTTCAAAGTCACATGAAACATTTTTAAGTTTCAAGTTGGTGGTTTCGAAAGACTAAATTATTTTATATCGACATTTTTTACGTATTTTTTTTATTTTCATCTATTTAGTATATTTTTAATCCATGTTTTAAGTTTCATTCATATTGGTCATATAGATTATATTTTATAGGCTTTCAAAGTTACATACTTGAAACATTTTTAAGTTTCAAGTAGGTGGTTTTGAAAGACTGAAATATTTTTTATCGACATTGTTTATGTAATTTTTTTAATTTCATCTATTTATTATATGTTTAATCCATGTTTTAAGTTTCATTTATATTGGTCATATTGTTTAAATTTTATAGTCATTAATAATACTGTTGTTATTACCAATTTATTATATGTTTAACAATATTTCAACTTTATTTATAAATAATTACTTATAACTATATAAACATAGATTAGTAATTATAGATTTAAAATTATATATATATGTACAAATATATAATTATAAATATATAAGTATAACTATAATTACAATATAATTCTAAATATAATTATAAATATAATTATACATATATATATATATTTATATATGAATATTAAATATATTTATAAATAAATTTTAAATATATATGTAACAATATTTTCATAATTATATATTTATAAATATATTCATATTTATATAATTATAAATATTTATTTATAAAGATTAGTTTATAATTATATAATTACAAATAGATTTTTTATTTAAAAAATATATATAAATGGATTTATATTTATAAATATTTAATTTTAATTATATATATACATAATTATATTTACACACACATATATATATAACTATTTATAGTTTTAAATTTATAATATTTATATGTAAATATATAAATAAAACACACAAATCGGAAAAAAACCTCTTATATTTTATATAATATAACTATTTAAATATAAATAAACCATATATTTTTAATTTAATACATATTTTTTATTTACAAAATTATATATAGATTTATAAATTTATATAAATAATTATATAATAGTTTTATTTCATTATTTTATTATATAATTAAATAAGATTTATAACTATATAAATATAAATTTATAATTATATAATTATAAATATATTTATAAATGTAATTATAAATAATTTAACAATTTTAAATACATATTTATAAGTATATTTTTAAAATTTTAATTATTTATTTTGTAATAATTTATTAAAAAAGGGACGGGGTGCAAAAAAAAACAAAAAAAAGGAGAGATGTAAAACAAAAAAAAAGTAAAAAAACAGAAGAAAAAAAGGTGGCAAAGCGGCTCTTGAAATGACCCTAGCCACCCGAAGTGTTGAGCGCTAAAGTGGCACTCAAATAACCCATTTCCCTAAATATTTTCACCCTAAACCCATTATATATATAAAAAAAACCTCCTCTCGTCAAATTTGCCCCATTTTCGACGTTGATATTATTCAACACCACCACTCTCGAACCTTCTCATCGCTGTCGGTTTCGGTCTTCATCAGTTAAGTTCACCCGCTCGGATCTTCAGTCGATCGACCACTGACTTCAAACCAAGCGTTCAATCAACTTCCATGTCATCGCTCGTTCTCTTTATTTACATCGGCGACCAGTATCTTCCCTCGGCTTCATTTGGTGAATTGCTCGTTCGGCTTCAATTCATTCCGTATCAAGATTGCGATCACCATCACCGATTTGAATCGACGTTCATTCGGATTCCACGCCATCGCCTCCCTCGAAATCTTCCGCCAATGAGCTCTAGCTTGCTCAGGATGCCTCGCCGAATCTCGGCTTCGGTCCGGCGTGATTCATAGGTTTACTCGGTAAGTCTCCATCTGATTAGACATTTAGGGTTCAAGATCTTCGGCCTCTTCTTCGTCCGACACTGGCTTGGCCACCCTCCCTACCGGCGTTCATCGACGATTCGATTGCTTGTGGATTCAAGCTTCCCCGTGAACCAATTAACGAAATCGGTTTGTTTGTTAAATGCTGTCAAGTCTTCTTGTTGTTTGTTAATCTGTTGGTTGCAATTTGTTATCTTCGATTGTTGCTGCTCGCAATGGACTCTGTAAATCAGTTGAGATTGATGGCCCCTGAGCAGGCCGATGAATTTCTGTTGAGCTCTACGCTGTTCTTTTTTTTTTTCTGGTTTAATCCTACGTTGCTCCCGATTCTGGTATTTAATCTTACGCTAATGCAACTGATCTGATCTTGTTTTTCGCTGATTTAATCTTACCCACCGACCCCTGTGTTCTGCTCTAATCTTATGCAGAACTATTTATTATTACCTAAAAAATGTTCTTCCATTCTATCCTTTTGTAGGAATGTAATTCTCTGGTTTCAAATTACGCCAGCTTGGCAATTCTTATGCAGTGGAGAAGGACACGGAAATAACTAGTCACGTGATTGATAGTTGTGCACGTGATATTAAGATAAAATACAGGCTCCTGCGTAATTTTAAATTGATTCTAAAACAATTGTGTAACATTAAATAATTTAAACCATTAATGATAAATTAAACTAAAACTTCCACCGGTTACGTGACATTAAATTAAAACCTACAAAAACTACTGAAAATAAGTTTTCATACTGCATCAAATTAAAATGGTTTAAACTAGTCATATAAAATTAAAATTCAAACTTATTAAAAAAATTGACTGAGGTAAATGAAACATGCGTAAAATTAACACTATCCACGTAGTATTGAACCGGACGAAAAGCTGCCGAATATACAGAAAATTAAAATTAACTTAATACTATTTAAGTAGAATTAAACTAAAATTAAAACTAACTGCTAATTAAGATTAAAATAAAGTTTATAAATATATAAAAACTTGAAAATGTACTTATAAAACTAAAATCGACTTAAAAAAATAATAACTAATTAATAAATGTAAGGTTGAATTAATAATTATAAACTTAATAATTAATATAACAAATACTAAATATGATGGAGATATGTCTTAAAGCCCCTGCGCTGGTTGATATTGTTTAATACAATATGTGCAAGTCGTATAGTATGACTTGCATGAAATCCAAGGTGTATCGTAAGCCTTGATGTTAGGCTTATTGAAAGAGCATGATATATGATATAATGCTACTGCTAATTGAATGTTAATGGGTTAACATTCAGATATAAACCATCTAAAGTATCATTTAAATGAAATGTGTGAGAGAATATAATTGGTTGCACAGTTGCAAGGGATTATAGGAGTTGGTGTCAACTGACATTGTCCTTTTGATTATTAGAATATTAATTATATTATCATATGATGATTGTTCTTTTGAGTAACATTAATGTGATAATGTACTTTGGAGTATTTGTTGCGTCAAAAGGTTCACTTCCACATAACCTACAATAGTTATCATTATTTTTTATCTGTATTTTTTTTAGCGCTGATAAAAGGGAACCTTTGTCAACAATTTTTTTAGTGATAAAGGTCACCCTTTATCAACCCTAAAAAGCGTCGACAAAAGATATGTTTCATATAAAAAAATTATATAATTAAAAATCATATATTAATTTATAAATATATTCATATTGACAAGAATGTAATATATTTTAAAAAATATGATTTATATATGACTAAATATACATTTACACTTCATATATAAGATATTTAGTGAAAATGACATAAAATAATTAGAAAAAATTATATATTATTAAAAATCATATTTAATATATATAGAAATATATTTATATTGATATATATATAAATATATATATATATAATATTTTATATAATTAGTGAAAAATGGTTTATAAGTTAATTAAAAATCAATATTTTTTAAATATATTGACTAATTAATAGTAATATGTTATGAAACATTAAATATGAATGTCATAATTATGTTAACTCTCATTCCCAATGAGACCCTTCATGTGCCCAACCTTTCATATGCCAACTTTGGTATACTTTGTACACTATAAATACATGGATATGATTAATGAAAGCAGGATGGATTGTTGGCTCTACATTTTTGTTCTCTACTTCTTGTATTTATCTTGTATTTGTATTTCCATTTGTCGTTGTCGTTGTCATACGCAAATACGACATCCTCTTTCTCAACGATGCGCTTCGCCTACGATCGATCTTACATTTCCGGTTTCGAAATGTTTCGCAGTTTCAATCGACGTTTGATCAATTTCATAACACGTTATCAGCACGATCGTCTTCTTCGCATTGCGCATCGTGACGTCGCTGCCTTCATCCCCATCATCGGCATAAGAAAAAATTTGTGGGAAAAAGGTATGTCACATGTTTTTATAAACATTATTCTTTTGACATACTCTTTCGCATGCGCATCGGCTCCACTCATTCGAAGTGATAAATCAAAAGGGTAATTTTTATTTTATATTTAAGATATTGTTACATTTATTTTTCCCCTCTTGATAAATATGAAAATAATATATGATTTCCTTAATCTTTTGTTGCGGGAAAAATAATGAGCTCCTGAAGAGCTGTAATGACTCACGGTTGACAAATTTCACTTCATTCCCTAGAGAGAATGTATTTGATTAATAACCGATGTGGTCGATGTCGAGACAAACATCATTCATCAAATGAATAAAAAACTACACCACCAGAAGTGGTTGAATGATGAACATCGCATACCCGTCATACGTCGAACCGTTGAACGATGAACATCACGTACCCGTTGTACGTCGAGCCGTTGACACTACTACAACCTGCGCCTTTATCAGCGCTAAAAACCATCATTAACAGCGCTAGAAAAGCGCTGTTAATTCCGACGTAGATAAAGGTGGGGGGGGGGGTCCCCTTTATCAGCGCTCCGAGAAGCGCTGATATAGGGGACCTTTATCAGCGCGCGGTGGAGCGCTGATAAAGGTCAACTATATCAGCGCTTCTCGGAGCGCTGATACAGGTTCCTTTATCAGCGCTCCTTTAGCGCTGTTAAAGGTTTCCTTTATCAGCGCTAAAAAAGCGCTGATAAAGGGCCCAGCGCCTGCACCTAAAAAACAGTACCTGCACAACTGCACACCAGAATACCTGCACAAAGTAGCACATGCACACCTGCACACCATAGCACCCACACCCAATATTTTGACTGACAACGGTATATACATTTACTTAACATCATGAATACAAAAAAAAACGCATTGCTATATACATTTCAAAAATTGTTTTACATGGTTACATTTACAATTATTCAACAACAGTTATAAACATTCATGTTTCATCCTTTGATATCCGTGATCCGCTCTCGATGGTATTTGTTGCCAAACAAAGCATCCGAACTCAAGGAAAAAAATCACCAATATAAGAAAACAAATATTATGTTAGTAATGAAATAATGAAAGAAATTAAAACATAATAAGAAAGAATACATTAATATGGAAATGTGAAACTAAAATATTAAATTTTAAACTCAAAAGTTTTCATTTTCATAACAATGAAAGGGAATAATGTAAAATCAATATGTTTTTGATTGATTTATCTCATTTAATAAATACTGATTCTTTATCTAATGAAAAGCTTTACCGGTCACACCGTGCGTCGGATTGAGGTGCGGTCGATTCGTACATGTCACAAATGACTCGTGGATTGTTGTCCTAAAGTATCAAAACAATATGAATGCGTTTGCTCGGTTTGGCGTATGTCATTGGTGTTGTTTTCCAAAGTTTATCTCATTTTCAAACTGATATCAACACTTTTAGCCATACCGGTCACACCGTGCGTCGGATTGAGGTGCGGTCGATTCGTACGCGTCACAAATGACTCGTGGATCATTTTCCTAAAGTATCAAAACAATCCAAACGCGTTTGCTCGGTTTGGCGTATGTCATTGGTGTTGTTTTCCAAAGTTCAATGTCATTTTCAAACTGATATCAGACAATTTTAGCCATACTGGTCACACCGTGCGTCGGATTGAGGTGCAGTCGATTCGTACGCGTCACAAATGACTCGTGGATCGTTTTACTAAAGTATCAAAACAATCCGAAGGCGTTTTCTTGGTTTGGCGTATGTCATTGGTGTTGTTTTCCAAAGTTCATGTCATTTTCAAACTGATATCAGACAATTTTAGCCATACCGGTCACACCGTGCGTCGTATTGAGGTGCGGTCGATTCGTACGCGTCACAAATGACTCTTGGATCGTTGTCCTAAAGTATCAAAACAATCCGAACGCGTTTGCTCGGTTTGGCGTATGTCATTGGTGTTGTTTTCCAAAGTTTATCTCATTTTCAAACTGATATCAGACACTTTTAGCCATACCGGTCACACCATGCGTCGGATTGAGGTGTGGTCGATTCGTACGCGTCACAAATGACTCTTGGATCGTTGTCCTAAAGTATCAAAACAATCCGAACGTGTTTGCTCGGTTTGGCGTATGTCATTGGTGTTGTTTTCCAAAGTTCATGTCATTTTCAAACTGATATCAGACAATTTTAGCCATACCGGTCACACCGTGCGTCGGATTGAGGTGCGGTCGATTCGTACGCGTCAAAAATGACTCGTGGATTGTTGTCCTAAAGTATCAAAACAATCCGAACGCGTTTTATCGGTTTGGAGTATGTCATTGGTGTTGTTTTCCAAAGTTCATGTCATTTTCAAACTGATATCAGACAATTTTAGCCATACCGGTCACACCGTGTGTCGGATTGAGGTGCGGTCGATTCGTACACGTCACAAATGACTCGTGGATCGTTGTCCTAAATTATCAAAACAATCCGAAGGCCTTTGCTCGATTTGGCATATGTCATTGGTGTTGTTTTCCAAAGTTGATCTCAATTTGAAACTGATATCAGACACTTTTAGCCATACCGGTCACACCGTGCGTCGGATTGAGGTGCGGTCGATTCGTACGCATCACAAATGACTCATGTATCGTTGTCCTAAAGTATAAAAACAATCCGAAGGCGTTTTCTCGGTTTGGCGTATGTCATTGGTGTTGTTTTCCAAAGTTCATCTCATTTTCAAACTGATATCAGACACTTTTAGCCATACCGGTCACACCGTGCGTCGGATTGAGGTGCGGTCGATTCGTACGCATCACAAATGACTCGTGGATCGTTGTCCTAAAGTATCAAAAATAATCCGAACGTGTTTTCTCGGTTTGGCGTATGTCATTGGTGTTGTTTTCCAAAGTTCATGTCATTTTCAAACTGATATCAGACAATTTTAGCCATACAGGTCACACCGTGCGTCGGATTGAGGTGCGGTCGATTCGTACGCGTCAAAAATGACTCGTGGATCGTTTTCCTAAAGTATCAAAACAATCCGAATGCGTTTTCTTGGTTTGGCGTATGTCATTGGTGTTGTTTTCCAAAGTTCATGTCATTTTCAAACTGATATCAGACAATTTTAGCCATACCGGTCACACCGTGCGTCGGATTGAGGTGCGGTCGATTCGTACGCGTCACAAATGACTCGTGGATAGTTTTCCTAAAGTATCAAAACAATCCGAAGGCGTTTGCTCAGTTTGGAGTATGTCATTGGTGTTGTTTTCCAAAGTTTATCTCAATTTGAAACTGATATCAGACACTTTTAGCCATACCGGTCACACCGTGTGTCGGATTGAGGTGTGGTCGATTCTTACGCATCACAAATGACTCGTGGATCTTTTTAATAAAGTATAAAAACAATCCTAAGGCGTTTTCTCGGTTTGGTGTATGTCATTGGTGTTGTTTTCCAAAGTTTATCTCATTTTCAAACTGATATCAGACACTTTTAGCCATACCGGTCACATCGTGCGTCGGATTGAGATGCGGTCGATTCGTACGCGTCACAAATGACTCGTGGATCGTTTTCCTAATGTATCAAAACAATCCAAAGGCGTTTTCTCGGTTTGGCATATGTCATTGGTGTTGTTTTCCAAAGTTCATGTCATTTTCAAACTGATATCAGACAATTTTAGCCATACCGGTCACACCGTGCGTCGGATTGAGGTGCGGTCGATTCGTACACGTCAAAAATGACTCGTGGATCGTTGTACTAAAGTATCAAAACAATCCGAAGGCGTTTGCTCGGTTTGGCGTATGTCATTGGTGTTGTTTTCCAAAGTTTATCTCAATTTGAAACTGATATCAGACAATTTTAGCCATACCAGTCACACCGTGCGTCAGATTGAGGTGAGGTCAATTTTTACGCGTCACAAATGAATCGTGGATCGTTGTACTAAAGTATCAAAACAATCTGAAGGCATTTGCTCAGTTTGGCGTATGTCATTGGTGTTGTTTTCCAAAGTTTATCTCAATTTGAAACTGATATCAGACAATTTTAGCCATACCGGTCACACCGTGCGTCGGATTGAGGTGCGGTCGATTTGTACGCGTCACAAATGACTCATGGATCGTTTTCCTAAAGTATCAAAACAATCTGAACGCGTTTGCTCGGTTTGGCGTATGTCATTGTTGTTGTTTTCCAAAGTTCATGTCATTTTCAAACTGATATCAGACACTTTTAGCCATACCGGTCACACCGTGCGTCGGATTGAGGTGCGGTCGATTCGTACGCATCAAAAATGACTCGTGGATCGTTGTCCTAAAGTATCAAAACAATCCAAAGGCGTTTGCTCAGTTTGGCGTATGTCATTGGTCTTGTTTTCCAAAGTTTATCTCATTTTCAAACTAATATCAGACACTTTTAGCCATACCGGTCACACCGTGCGTCAGATTGAGGTGCGGTCGATTCGTATGCGTCAAAAATGACTCGTGGATCGTTGTCCTAATGTATCAAAACAATCCGTACGTGTTTGCTCAGTTTGGCGTTTGTCATTGGTGTTGTTTTCCAAAGTTCATGTCATTTTCAAACTGATATCAGACAATTTTAGCCATACCAGTCACACCGTGAGTCGGATTGAGGTGCGGTCGATTCGTACGCGTCACAAATGACTCGTGGATCGTTGTCCTAAAGTATCAAAACAATCCGAACGCGTTTTCTCGATTTGGCGTATGTCATTGGTGTTGTTTTCCAAAGTTTATCTCATTTTCAAACTAAGTAGTAGGAATTCACTAATCTAAGGATATGAAACATAAGAAAGGGAGATCATATATACTCAATAAGTGTAAAGGGAGATATCAATGACCATATAAAGATAACATAAGTATTAGTAATTCACCTTCATTGTCCTATTTGTTTACATTCTTCGATCAGGTACGCTGCCCATTCGTTTCTAAAGACATTTATATCATCTTCTGAATAGGAGTTTTTGCGACAGTCATAGTAGTACTGAAAAAATATAAATACACAAGGGATTAATAATTATTTTAAATAAAGTAGTAATTATTTTCAAAAATACCTCTTCAGGGATGCTAGTTTGTCCATGAAATACGATCTCTTTCATAAATTTACAAACATAATAACCACAGTCCTTGTCATTTGTATGTTTCAGACACTACAGAAACATCGATACAAATAAGTAATTTGTTTTGATATGTATTTGGATAGTGAAATATAATTATATATACCCAGATACTTCTCCATTTTTAGATCTTGTGGGCATTGTCGTCCTTACGCCCTGGATTCATTCCAGCCTTTAGACGATATTCATACACCGCCCTATCATAACAAAATCCTCATTAAAAGATAATATAAATTATATAACTAGATATTTAGTTCTAAAATGTTGGATCTAGTGTATTACATATTGACAATCGCCATCATGTGTGGCCGGTTAGTTGGATATCCATGCAGTGAATCCAGAAAATAAATCTTTGGAGTATCCAAATTGACTGCAATGAGCATCCAATGTTCCCTAAAAACACAAAAAGAAATAAGTAATGATAGAAATGAAAATATAATTGATATGATTAAAATGTAGAGTTTTAACCTTGCATCGTTGGTATTAAAAAGAGCCTGTCAGTCGTAATTCTTCTTTGAAACGTTCTGAGCAGATTTGACATCAATTCAGCCTGAAAATTAGAATCTATTTCTGTTCGTTGTGTAGAAATAGTGTGAGGACTAACGAGTCCAAATTTGTATTCATGGGAAAATCCCTTCAACTGTTTTTCATATATACGCCTGTGAAAAATATGAGATGTATTTATCCATAATTATCAAAGTATATCAGCTTCTATAAAATCAAATCATGAAAACATACCTCATGTATACATTTATAACTGAGGCGCCTAGCCAGTCGTATGTGATGATCTCAGAAACAGCGTCTGCACTAACGAAATCCATTGTTTCCTCTCCGTACATATCTTTTTCACAAACAATTGTATGATTCTTTCCGTCTTTCATTTTCGTATCCACATGAGCTTGCAATGATATTAAATGTGGATATAGAACGGGCGGGGTGAACGTGCTCTCAGTAGATCGTTTTGATCGGTTGGTTGATCCAATCTTGGAGCCTCTCTTTCGTTTTAGCTTCTCCATTTTATCCTTCTGTAATAACATTCATCGGTTCATCCATTTTCTAATTTAATGTTAAAGGTTCTGCTTGAAAAATGAACTGGAAATGAATACCTCCTACTCGACGTGTTTTTTTACAAGATTCGACGGCCATGCAACGAATGTTCCAATAGCTTTTTACACCGTATGAATGTCGTCATCGTCATTTGGCATGGGTAGCTCGGCGCTCGGATCATTAGCTACGTTAATCGACACTTTGACATGACCGGTTGGAAGTGGTCTGGAGTGTAGCGTGTCATTCTGCATATTGAACACCGTAGCCCTCACTACAAGGCGATGGGTGGGAGTTGACAGATATAAATCACAGTCATTTTCACCCTGCAGAATATCATTAAATGAAAGGTATCAGTGTCTATGTGATTCACATCTCACAAAAACGAATATTATAACATTGATTACCTCGGTTAAGTCAGGTCTTTGAGGGGAATGGCTCGCCTCAAAGCTGGTGAGGGGTGGATCTTCTCGCGGGGGTTGTTCTTGAGTTGTTTGTTCTCTTCGCCTCTCCTCCATCAAACTCTTTAGCATCTCTCCCTAAGTTTGGATTAGATCTTCAAGGGTAGATACTCTATCTCTCATTACATGCAATTCTTTAGTTTCTTCATCCTCTTGTTTTTTTCTTAAAATATGTCTTGGGTGACACCCCAAAACCCACACCTCTGACGCGGCCATACTGTTCTGGCTGTTTCAAGGCCGTTGAAAGTATGTCTGCATCCGGTGCGGGTGTTGATGTTTCCTGTGACTATGTCAAATAGAAAATATGAAAAAATAAGTAAGCATCGTTATGTAATAGTGATTTAAAGCAAAACAAGTTTATATTATGTCATACTTACACATGTTTCCCACACTTTTTGTGTGTTTTCATCTATCAATTTCCCCTCTTTATTAACACGAGCCTCCTTCCATAGCACATGGCGTGGAATGGAAGTGACTTGAGATTTTGCTTCATCAATATGCTTATAAACAGGGAAACATGGTTACAGTGTTGTTTTATGTCACATAAAATTATTACAGTACTTTTAAAATACATACCAATTGTTTTTCAATTGAAGCGTACCCCAACCTTGCTTTACGGTAGGGGTACGCTGGTTTTGCTGCCCATTCTTTATTTCCAGCACTCAGTTGTTGTTTCATAAATAAAAACCTATCAATCAATGTGATGAATACAAGAAACATTACACAACGTGTAACCAAACACAATGTACCTGAAAATTCTTTTCCGCACGACGGTTGCAAAACGCATCCCACGTTCCTTGGGATATCAAGTGTGCATAAAGAGGAGGCGGGTGCGACTAGATTTTCCCTTCAGCATCTTTCAGATGATTTTTCGTTAAAATGGTGCGAAAGCCTCTATGAATCCTTCCTGCCAGTCTGAAAACATATTCTTTGTGCGAAACATCTACTATAAATGCACTCTGCAAGAGAAGGGTTAGTCAATATTTCAATATTTTATTTTATTTTAATAAATTAAATAGATGATATCGTAATGTTACCGTAATCTCTTCCCACATTAATGTTTTCAACCTGCTGACAACATGGTGCCACGACTCTATGTCAATCGGCATGCGTTGTCGAGTGACGATTCCAATGTAGCTACTAAACATGGCTTTGTTGTGGTTTACATGCTGGCCTAGCTTATTCCATCCCACCTCAAATTTGATGCCTTTTGCTTTTGACTTATGGATTTTTGCTAAAACTGTCAAACTACGATGCACCTGTTTTTTTTGTGTCGCTGGGGTTTCATCGCCTACCATTTCCTCAGTTTCTGCATCATCATTATGTTTCTCCGAAACACTAGCTTCGACACTAACACCAGCTGCAACAGGTTGAGAGACCTGTTGTACGTCAGCAGTGGGACCAGCTGCAACAGGTTGAGAGACCTGTTGTCTCTCAGCAGTGGGACCAGCTGCAACAGGTTAAGAGACCTATTGTACGTCAGCAGTGGGACCAGCTACAACAGGTTGAGAGACCTGTTTTCTCTCAGCAATGGGACCAGCTGAAACAGGTTGAGAGACATGTTGTGTCTCGGGATTGGGTGCATCAACAGGTGAAGAAGTCATTATCTGCAGAACTGGTTTAAAATTTAAGTTAGATCACAAAAAAGCAGTAGAAAACAGATAATAACATAATGTAACACAATCTATATTACAATAAAAATCAATAACCTGATTATTGAAATCCCTTTTTTTTAAAAGGCTGAAGGGATTTGACCCCTCTATCAACTATCCATATCCCTTCATTGTGGTCTCCTCTGACATACAAAACGTCGTCTACATTGAGACCACTGCGAAATGATTGCGAAATCCCAATGAAAGGATCGTCTTCCGTTGAATTTTCATCTGACCCTTCAGCTGTTTTGGTCGATAACAGAACAATTGACCAGTTTCGGTTTGCGGGATCGGGAACATAAAATACTTGCACTGCCTGTGATGCCATTATAAATGGTTCGTCTTTCCCCCCTTCCTTACTGAAATCAACTTTCACAAATCCCAAATCGTCTATTTTAACAGCACTCATGTTATCAACCCACTTGCATTGAAATATCGGAACTTGAAATTCCGTATAATCCAACTCCCATATTTGTTTGATGATGCCAAAGTATGACATATTCACATAAATTGGATTTCTGTCCTTAGCACCGGAAACATGCATCGCTTCAGCCACACGTGTAACCCCACTATTCTGCATGGTACTGTCTTCATCATGTTCATTAGTATAAAATGTATAACCATTAACTACATAAGCATTGTAAGATAATGTATACACACTTGGTCCTCAGGCTAGCCATCGAAGTCGTTCCGAAATAGACTTTGGGTTTTCATCTGACTTCTTAAAAATATGATCTCGAAACCATCCTATAAACTGTCGATTATATGTATTTGATATCCATTTTTCATCCCTTGATGGATTCAATTGCCTAAGAATTTCTTTGTGGATTTCAACATATGGGTCAACGTCCAAACTGTTATGCAAAACATAAAGGTGGGCCTGCTCTCAATTTGTAATATTGATTGTGACAACCTTTCTTCCAGAAATTCCTTCACCCTCTAACCACCCAGTGTGACGAGATTTCGGTAAGCCAATGCTCTCCACACCATACAACTATTCGGTACAGAATTCAACGGCTTCCTCAACAATATATCGCTCTGCAATACACCCCTCTGGACGACTTCGATTTTTGACATACCCTTTCAAAATCTTCATATACCGTTCAATGGGGTACATCCATCTGTAATGTACAGGACCACATAGTCGAATCTCTCTCACCAAGTGGACCATCAAATGAACCATCATATCAAAAAATGAAGGCGGGAAGAACATTTCTAATTCACATAATATGACGGCAATTTCTTTTTCCATAGCTGGCAATTTCGTCGGGTCTATAACTTTGCTGCATATAGCTTTGAAGAAGAAACACAGTTTCGTTAATGTATGGCGGACATTATTGGGCAAAATGCAACGTAAAGCAATTGGAATGAGATTTTGCATCAAAACATGACAGTCATGTGATTTCAGACCTTTTAACTTCAAGTCGCTCATTGACACAAGGTTACTAATATTTGACGAATACCCCTCTGGAACTTTTACGTCATCCAAGAAGTTGCAAAATTGATATCTCTCCTGCCTGGAAAGAGTGTAAGCAGCAGGAGGAAGAAATGTTCGTTTTTCACCCTTTACTGGTGCCAACTCTTCTCGTATTCCCATCTCAACCATGTCCAACCTATCCTTAATTCCATCTTTTGTTTTACCAGATGTATTTATCAACGTGCCGATAACAATATCAAATACATTTTTTTCTACATGAATAACATCAATAAAATGTCTTACATACAGACAATTCCAGTATTGTAATTAAAAAAAAATTGATCTCTTTTTCCAACCGATTTTCGTAAGGTTTTTCGAAGCCGGTTTACCAAAAGTAGTGTCCAAATTTTTAACTTTCTCAAACAATTGATCGCCTGTTAGTGGAGACAGTGTTGTACGTTCTTTTGAACTTCCATCAAATGATGTCTTCCAAGAACGGTACTTATGTCGTCGCGGTAGAAATCTGTGATGTCCTAGAAACACAGTTTTCAATGAATGTTTCAACCTAATTGATTGTGTACCTTCTTCGCAAACGGGACAGCCTTGAGTTCCTTTAATGCTATATCCTGAAAAATTTCAATATGCTGGGAAGTCATTTATCGTCCCATACAATATGACTCTCAAAGTGAAATCTTCCTTTCTGTAAGCATCATACAATGTAACACCTGAATCCCACAATAATTTCAAATCTTCGATCAATGGAGCTAAATAAACATCAATATCATTACCCGGTTGTTTTGGTCCTGATATAAGCATAGATAACATGATGTATTTTCGTTTCATGCATAACCATGGTGGTAAGTTATAATTTATCAACATAATCGGCCATGTACTGTAACTGCTGCTTTGAAAACCAAAGGGATTCACTCCATCTGTAGATAACGCAAGATGAAGGTTTCTCGACTCGTTTCCAAATTCAGGATACTCATGATCGATTCTCTTCCACTGAGGAGAGTCTGCCAGGTGATGTAGTATCCCATCTTTAATTCTTGTATCTGCATGCCATGTTAATTGTTCTGCAGTCTCCTCACTTCCATATAGGCGTCTAAACCTTGGAATGATTGGAAAGTACCATACAACTTTAGTAGGACTGGATTCATCTTTCTTGTATCTAGAAGCACCACACTTTGGGCATTCTTTAAGTGATTTGTGGTCCTTGCGAAACAGTATACAGTCATTCGGGCAGGCGTGTATTCTTTCAGAGATCATACCCATAGAGCGTAGCATTCGTTTGGCATCGTATGTTCGGCTCGGGAGCTCATTGTCTTCTAGGAGCATGTCATTCAAGAGGGAAAGTAGTTTCGTAAAACTGTCGTCACTCCACCCGTTATCTGCTTTCAAATTATACAGCTTCAGTACGGCTGACAATGCTGTATATTTAGTACAACCAGCATACAATAGCGTCTTTGCACAACTTTTTAACTTCTCAAACAATTTTGGGCAATCACGAAGTTCATCTTCGAAGGTCCTTGTCATTTTTTCAATACAATCTTCATCATCATTCACATCTGTAATCACATCCTCCATACGGTCATCTTCATTGTTCATGTTTGTAATCATATCAGATGATCCATAAAACGCAGTGTCACCCCAGTCACTACCTACATTCATTGTTTCCCCGTGTTTATTCTAACATGTATAACTTTGATCTATTCCGTGACAGATCAAGTGTTCTTCCAACTCATCTGGACTAATTTGTTTTGAATAACAACAGCGTAAACACGGAAAAAGGATTTGAGAAGAGTCACATGCATGATCTATTGCAAACTTGATAAATTCTTTCACGCCTTCTTCATACTATTTTGTCAACTGATTGACATTCATCCATTCTTTATTTATATTCATCCTATTTAAAATCCATAGGATAAGTATATAGGTTAAAGGAGAAGGAATATGAGTATAATTTAGATAAAAAACAATATACTTCAAGGAAATAAAGGAATAAATAAATACCAAAATAAAAAATATATTGGGAACCACTACAATCCCCAAGCCTCACATCAATATGATACCACCGTGCGCCAGTTGAATCACCCATAAAACCTAATCTAGATAAATCAAAAATCAATAGAAACTAAATATAAAGAATAAAATGGTAAGGAAGATGGTGAAATCAATTGAGGCACCTCTCAAACCGCGGTGGAGGAGGAGGCAGCAGAGTAGGCAGAGGAGGAGGAGGAGGAGGCGCCGGTGGAGGAGGAGGATGAGGCAGCGGACTAGGAGGAGGAGGAGGAAGCGCCAGTGGAGGAGGAGGAGGACAAGGCTGCGGTGGAGGAGAAGGAGGAGGAGGAGGAGGAGGAGGAGGAGCAGAGGAGGAGGAGGAGGCGGAGGCAGCGGAGGAGGAGGAGGATGAGGCCGGTGGAGGGGAGGAGGAGCAGGAGCAGAGGAGGAGGCGGCGGCCGCGACGGAGGAGGAGGCAACAGAGGCAGCGAAGGAGGAGCAGGAGGCCGCGGTGGAGGGGGAGGAGGCCGAGGTGGAGGAGGAGGCACCGGCGTGACCGCGGCGTGACCGCGGCGTGACCGCGGCGTGATCGCAGCGTGACCGCAGCGCGTGGAGGAGGAGGAGACGTGGAGGAACTGGCGGCACCGGCGGAGGAGGAGGAGGCATCGGCAGAGGAGGAGGAGGCCGCAGTGGAGGAGGAGGTACCAGAGGCAGCGCGGAGGTAGGGCGGAGGCAGGGCGGAGGAAGCGAAGGCAGCGGAGGAGGAGGAGGATGAGGCCGGTGGAGGGGAGGAGGATCAAGAGTAGAGGAAGAGGCGGCGGCCGCAGAGGCACCGGCGTGACCGCGGCGTGACCGCAGCGTGACCACGGCGTGACCGCGGTGTGACCGCAGAGGAGGAGGCGGCCGCGGAGGCACCAGCGGCACCGGCGGAGGAGGAGGAGGCATCGGCAGAGGAGGAGGAGGACGCGGTGGAGGAGGAGGCACCGGCAGCAGCGCAGAGGCAGGGCGAAGGTAGGGCGGAGGCAGCGGAGGCAGCGGAGGAGGAGGAGGATGAGGCCGGTGGAGGAGGAGGAGGAGGAGCAGGAGAAGAGGAGGAGGTGGCGGCCGCGGCGTAATAGGAGGAGGCGGCGGCCACGGAGGCACCAGCGTGACCGCGGCGTGACCGCGGCGTGACCGCGGCGTGACAGCGGCGTGACCGCGGCGTGACCGCGGCGTGACCGCAGCGCGCGGAGGAGGAGGAGACGTGGAGGCACTGGCGGCACCGGCGGAGGAGGAGGAGGCATCAGCGGAGGAGGAGGAGGCCGCGGTGGAGGAGGAGGCACCGGAGGCACCGGCGGCAGCGCGGAGGTAGGGTAGAGGCAGGGCGGAGGCAGGGCGAAGGCAGCGAAGGCAGCGGAGGAGGAGGAGGATGAGGCCGGTGGAGGGGAGGAGGAGCAGGAGCAGAGGAGGAGGCGGCGGCCGCGGCGGAGGAGGAGGAGGCAGCGGAGGCAGCAGAGGAGGATGAGGAGGCCGCGGTGGAGGAGGAGGAGGCCGCGGTGGAGGAGGAGGCACCGGCGGCAATGCAGAGGCAGGGCGGAGGCAGCGGAGGCAACAGAGGCAGCGAAGGAGGAGGAGGATGAGGTCGGTGGAGGAGGAGGAGGAGGAGCAGGAGCAGAGGAGGAGGAGGCGGCCGCGGCGGAGGAGGAGGAGGCGGCGGCCACAGAGGCACCGGCGTGACCGCGGCGTGACCGCGACGTGACCGCGGTGTGACCGCAGCTTGACCGCGGCGTGACGACAGAGGAGGAGGAGGCCGCGGAGGCACCGACGGAGGAGGGGGAGGCCGCGGAGGCACCGGCGGCACCGGCAGAGGAGGAGGAGGCAGCGGCGGAGGCAGCGGAGGAGGAGGAGGATGAGGCCAGTGGAGGAGGAGGAGGAGCAGGAGCAGAGGAGGAGGCGGCGGAGTTTTACTACTCGCTTATTATATTTTTAAGAACGCATGCATAATGTTTTATTTTATAGGTAATGGTACTGGATATGATAGTGTTGGATGGGAAAAGAGAAAACGGACGAATGCTATGTTTTATGGACAGTGAAATAAACTGGTATTGAAAAATATCGCACCTTTTAGGATGAGGAAGATACGGTATTTGGACCCCCCATTATACACCCCACCTACATGTTCACCCACTAAACATCTCCCCCACCTAAACACCCCCACCTAAACACCCCCCCACCCACTACACCCGCAACACCTACACCCCCCACTTCAAATAAAATTGATTCACAAAAATCATGATAGTTGAAATATAGAACAAAAACAAAAAACAAAGAAAATTACAGGCATATCATACCGCACAATGGAGGAGGAGGAGGCCGCGGAGGAGGAGGAGGCCGCGGAGGCACCGACGGAGGAGGAGGAGGAGGAGGAGGAGGAGCAGAGGAGGAGGCGGTGGCCGCGACAGAGGAGAAGGAGGCGGCGGCAGCGGCGGCAGCAGCACAGATGAGGGCTTCCGCGAGAGCTTCGACGACCACAATATCGCGAGGTTATCTCGCAAACACGCAGCAACAAATGTACGAAAACTAAAATTACACTAACAAAGCCTTAAAACAACCCAAACGAGTAACAACGTGAAAGAACCACCTCGATACATTTTCAAAACATCACTTGCGCCATCGACATTATTTACAAAACCACTTTTAAGACTAAACACGCTTTTGACACTAACAAAAAGTCAACTGCACCACGACACTTTCAAAAACACAACTGCACAAACTATCGATGCTGATAAACAGCCCAAAGCGAGTTTTCAAAAAGAAAACGCACACTAACATCACCTAAACATAACACTAACAAATCAAACGCCCAAATAACCAAATCAAAACTAATTTCGCATCTTGAAAAACAATACACATTTGTTCCAAATTAATTTAATAAGAAAGATTGGCACATAAACAAGAATATTGGCGCAGATGCAAGAAGACGTAAACTAGGGACTCATAAACAGAATAAAATATTGACCTAAAATTATACAAACAAAAAAACAATGCAAACCTCACCTCGGCACAGAGGTATTCTCAACCAGCAGGGTCTGGGCGGGGTTCACCGGGGCTGCGAGACTCGCAACGGGAGGCCAGGACAACGCTGGCAAGGCGTGGGCTGGCCGAAACGACGCCGGCAGGCCGCGCGCTGGCCAGAATGGTACCAACAGGGCGCACAAAAGCCAAAACGATGCCAACAGGGTGTGGAAAGTCTGGGATGATGCTCGAAAGGGCGGCGCGACACCGGCAGGGGCGGTGCCGGCAAGCGCGGCGCCGACAAGGGTGGTGGTCGGGCTATGTAGGGAGAAGGAGGAGGTGCGGCAGCCGGAATCCGGTGGGAGGGCAGCGACGGAGGCGGCGTCGCGCGATGGAGGGAACAAGCTGGGAGGGCGTCTGCTGGGCCGGGGAGCGACAGAGGGCACCGTGATCACTATGGGAGCCGCGCAGGGACCGACGGCGCGGTGAAGGGGATGCGGGAGCAGCGAGGTCCGGAGGAGGTCGCGCGAGGGAGCGGCGCTGCAGGGGGAACGGCGCCGGAGGGGGAGCGCGCCGGAGGGGCAGTGCGCCGGAGGGGGAGCGCTTCGGCTGGGCTGCTACGCAGAGGAGGGGGCCGCAGGGAGAGAGAAGGAGAGAAGGGGGAGGGGTTTCGGCGGCCGCGGCGGAGGAGAAGGAGGCGGCGGCAGCGGCGACAGAGGCACAGACGAGGGCTTCCGCGAGAGCTTGATTGTGTGCGGGGGGGGGAGGAAGAGGACCCGTGGGTTTTTAATAAATCCGCGGGACCCTTTATCAGCGCTAGTAAAAAGCGCTGATAAAGGGTGTATTTATCAGTGCTAAAATGAAAAGCGCTGATAAATACAACCTTTATGAGCTCTAGAAAAGCGCTGATATAGTGGACGACCTTTATCAGTGCTAAAAAAGCGCTGATAAAGGTGACCTTTATCAGCGCTTTTGTTAGTGCTGATAAAGGTCCGGCCCTTTATCAGTGATTTTCCGTTAGCGCTGATAAAGGTAGGCGCATGCCTTGCCCAGTTTTGTGGTAGTGTGAACAATGGACATCGCGTACCCGTTGTACGTCGAGAGGAAGTTCGATGAACATCGTGTACCCGTAGTACGTCGAGACGAAGTTCGATGAACATTGCGTACCCGTCGTACGTCGAGATGAAGTTTGATGAACATCACGTACCCGTCGTACGTTGAGCCAAAGTTTGATGATCATCGCGTACCTGTCAAATGTCGATCCGAAATTCGCTAATCATTCCATGAACCATGAAATTTCATATCACTTATTTCTTGTTCACCCTGAAGGTGTCAAGTTTGATTATTCTATTTAAATGTTCACGATGGAGATGATATTTACTTTGAATATTTGTAAATATTTTTTTTATTTCTTCTCTTTCTTTTATTTCTTATAAAATGTTTTAGAGAAATTAAATATTCTTGATAAACAAGCGTAAATATATTTTATATATATCCATCCCCCGAAGTGGATGAAATTGATGAAATTGATGAGTTGAATATCCATGCTATTGTCTTGAAGACACTATAAAACCCATCCCCCATAGTGGATGAAATTGATTTGAATATTCATGTAATTGTCTTGAAGACACTATAAAACTGGAACAAACAATTTTATTCTATTCCCTGGAGTAAGTGAGAATATTTATTGAAAATGATTTATTTCATTCCCCGAAGTGAATGAAAATATACCTGGTTTTATTGTAAATCAAGTTCGAGGTGAATATGATGTTTTGTGAATGATCATTGTGTTGTATTTGTTTATAACAAATAATAAAAATATAACCACCAGAAGTGGTTTGATGATAGTAAATATTTACATAGCACAATGAATTTTATTGATATTTATAAAATATTGCATCCCTAAAGGATGATATGAAAATAATGTCCTTTGACATTATATTGAAGAATATCTTCATTTATCATTTATTGTTCCCGCAACAACAATATCAAGAGAAACATTATTATTTATCATATTCTTATGGTTTATCAATATCATCTCATGTAATTCATCTATCCCCTGAAGTGGATGTTGTTGTTCTTATAATTCATAAATGAAATGATTGAATTACATAGTTTTGATAATACGATATATATTATGAAAATGATTTTACCACCTGAAGTGGTTAAAACAATGATCATCATAATCAATAAAATTTATATTTTATGCAAGATGATCATTATTGATAAATAATAAATTATCATTCATGGATCATGAAATCCGACGAATGAATTCATTCCCCGATGTGAATGTAGTTTTAACTACTATATCTCATTCCTTGAAGCGAATGAAATTATTCATGATTTTTTTTATGATTTATGATATCATGAATATTTGAGAGTTGATGAGGTTTGATCAAATGATTTATCTTTCATTTGATAAAGTGAATGTTGTTTATGAATTATAATTTTGGATGTTGATAAAGTGTGTCGTGAATCCAGAAGATTCTTCCACATTGGTTCTCGCTACCACATTCACCAGCTTTAAAAGACGTGGGGGCTCCTATCCCAGGTAGATGTATTGTAAAATAATATTTGGACCTGAAGTTCCAAAATATTTTGGCCAGAAGTTCTAAATTATGCAATAATCCGCTTGGTGATGGGCCTAACCCGTTATGATTATATTATGAATTCATCAACCACCATAAGTGGAAATTATAACGACAAATACGAGTTTTCACAATGAAAGATCCTGAAGATCTTATATGTGTAGATCTTGAAGCAAAATATTATTTTAATTAAATGCTTCAAAAGAACTCATATATGCATTAGTATATGCTCATATAAGTACATTTACTGGTAGTGAAAATTAATAAACAACTCCAGAAGAGCGAATATATTTCTACCTGGTAGTACAAATCCTTAATGCCTTGTTATGTCTCAATGAGATATATGAATGGTATTCTTGAAAATGAATATCATATGGAGACAAAAGAGGTACCTCGATATGTAACAAGAATTCATAAAAGTGATTATAAAGAATTTGTTATGTACAATCGAATCAATAATGGTAAACCAGAAGTTTACTGATCCTAGCACTTCAAATATATGACATGATGATTTAGGCCATCTGGGATTAATTATAATGAAAGATATTGATTCAAGTATACACGAGCATCAATTTATTGATAACATAGTAGACATCCATCAGGGGGAGAATGATGAATTTATTTAATGGATGCATGTCTACAAAATTATCAATAAATTTATTATCATTAAGTCATTATGAATTCTCCCTGTATGATAATTTACCATGAGGTACCCATTTTTGGGGTAAATTATTTATATCATTAGCAGCTATTATGGAAATAAATTTCCCATATACTTATGAAGAAGTATATATGGGCACACCCACCTACTATGTGATCCATCTATATGAAAGATGCATCCACTAAGTGATCACATGTGTTATTTGCTGCTGGTGAGTATACATTGCATGATATACATGTTGATTAAATGAAATATTGAGTATCATATATTATATGGTCCTGCAAAACCATGGACAAGATGCTCACAACACTTACATGAATGTAAAGTGTTGAAAATCAATAGTCTGATTATACACACCTGAAGTGTGGTTGAACTGATTATATAAAATCATTGGTCATCATGATTAGAAAGCAATAAATATATTTTCGCTTGAAGAGGAAAATGAATATATCGAAAACATTATATCTTTTTAGATATTGTCCCTGAAGTGACACTGGTACCAGAAAAATTATGAGATCTCAATCAAATGTTGTTGATGATATATTTTCTATTAATGCTTTTAAAACTCATTGACTATGTATTTTTATAGATGTCGACATCATAATAATTGACCAAAATTATTAAAGGAACTTATGAAATGTTCAACATGTAAAGTTCTGGATTGATTATCCAAACTATAAAGACTATTGAATATTAATGATCTTATATTCTTCCTTATTTGGATATTTATATGAATCCCAGAAGGATTTGAAATGCCTGAAGCGTATTCAAAATTATGGAAGTTTCACCCAATTTGATAAATTATGCGGTGAATTGAATAAGATTTACCCATGTTAAGTTAAGGAAGAATATAAGTTGAATTTATCATCCCATGGTTTGTATGAATCATTGTATTATTAAGGTGTTTTGAAAAACATCTACACTCTTGAAGAGTTTTCTGAAATCAATGAATTATTTGATCATGAAATTACATGGAATGTCCTTGTATTTTGAATTAATCATCCTGAAGATGAAATATTAAATTTTTGGAATGGTTTTACCCTTAATGAATAGTTAAAGTGATAGATTTCATACATAAGGGGTTGATAAAGAACATACTTATCCCAGAAGGATTAAATATAAATGCACATTTTATTAATCTGTGAAGGATATACATGTACATGTGCATATGTACCTTGCAAATGGAAATAAATCATATTATGATGCAAGGTAATGTTCTTCCCTATTCATTGAAATCAAAAGGGTATAGATTACTATTATTCCAAAATACAAAAATGAATGTTTCGATTATGAATTGATCATGGACATTCTATGTGATAAATGATGATCATTATGAATGGGAGATGTAATTGTTGTACTCTTTTTCCCTTCGTCAAGTTTTTCCCACTGGGTTTTCTTGATAAGGTTTTTAACTAGGCAACACTCAGGGGACTTGATATTATTGTACTCTTTTTCCTAATCAAGTGTTTTCCCCTGAAGGGTTTTTCCTTGATGAGGTTTTTAATGAGGCAATCATACATCATAAAAGATATCCAAAGGAATGTTATAAATTATTATAGATATCTATTATTAATGGCAATTGTTGGACTTCTCCAAGAGTTATAATCTTTAATGAGACCATTCATTATTTTTGGTCTTCCTCCCATGTCCTGAAGACATAATTTAATACTAATATTAATTGATGTCCTGAAGAAATAATTAAATGATATAGTCAGGGGGAGTTGGGATTGCTGCACTCTTTTTCCCTTCATCAGGTTTTTCCCACTGGGTTTTCCTGGTAAGGTTTTTAATGAGGCGACATGACATGGAAATCAATTACTTTGGCTTCACTTATTTTTCCCACAGGGTTTTTTTAAGTGAAGATTATATAAGATTCCATGAAATTATTACATTCAAGGGGGAGTGTTATGAAACATTAAATATGAATGTCATAATTATGTTAACTCCCATTCCCAATGAGACCATTCATGTGCCCAACCTTTCATATGCCAACTTTGGTATACTTTGTACACTATAAATACATGGATATGATTAATGAAAGTAGGATGGATTGTTGGATCTACATTTGTGTTCTCTACTTCTTGTATTTATCTTGTATTTGTATTTCCATTTTTCGTCGTCATCGTCATACGCAAATACGACATCCGCTTTCTCAACGATGCGCTTCGCCTACGATCGATCTTAAATTTCTGGTTTCGAAATGCTTCACGGTTTCAATCGGCGTTCGATCAATTTCATAACATAATAGACATTTAATAACATCTTTCTATGTCAATGTCATTTATTTTTTCAAATTGACATATATATCAAATAATAAATATTTAATTATTAATTAAAAAAATTGAGCAAATATGTATTTGCACTTAATATGTCATAAAATAATTTCACTATATACACGAAATTAATTCAATTTTATAGAGACAAACATACTCTAATAATAAATTGTTAATATTGTCGTTTTATATTTTTATTTATTAATATTTAATATTTAATATATTATGTTTTTAATTATTAATTTTTATTAATTTTTTATATTTTTATTTAATATATATATATATATATATATACTATTTATTACTTTTTCACACACACACATGTATTAATTTATTCATTTCATTAGTTTTTTTGTAATTTATTCATTTTAATTTTTTATTTGCTTATATTTTTTGTAATTTTATTCATTTTTAATATTTATTTATACATATTTATTGATTACCATGTTTTTAATATAGTTTCAATTTTCATAATTAATATATGCATTCATTTTCATTTTAAGTATTCATTTTTAATTTTCTAAATTTTATATAATTAATAACTCTTGTTCATTCTTTTAATATTTTTTTCAATCTATTCGTCTTTTCTTTAAATTTAACTTATTTTTAACATTCATTAATTTAATATTATTTTTTTTCATTAACAATGTTGAGTACTTTTTACTTTTTCCATAATTTATTCAATTAATATTTATTTGTTTAATCTTTTGTAATTTATTCATTTTTAATATTTTTTATACATAATTATTCATCAATGTATTTAATATTTTCAATATAAAAATATATTAATATTGATATATATATCAATATGTAATGTTTCCTTAAATATGATTTATATATATAATATATAATGTTGCTTGGGCTTCGTCTGAGCTTCATGGAACCTCGATCTGCATTGATCGGGATCTTGTTGAGGCTCTGCGTGGTGTGAAGGGTTCTTCTGATGCGATGTTGCCTCTCCTCGGTAAAGACAAGATGCTAGAGCCTCTTGTTGATGGTGGAAAAGAGCCGCCTTGACGAGTTGAACAGGCGATGCTCAGATCTGCTTGAAGCTCGGATTTGTTCGACGGGCTGCTTGGGGCTCAGATGTGCTTGGATTTGCTCGGATCTGCTCAGAGGGATGTAGTAGTGAGTGACACATGGTGTTCTATGGCAGTGGTAGATTGTTCTATTGCGGTGGTGACTGGAGAGGACGATGGGCGTGGATCTACAACGGTCCGGGCGTTGCCTTCGAAACCTGTTGTCTCTCGGTGCGAGATTGAAGGGGTCTCAATTGCAGGTGGAAAATCAGGTGAAATCCATGATCGAAGATATTTTTTTTCTGATCGGCGTTTGCTAGCAGCGTTTACGGGTTTCCTCCACTGGTAGGATTCTCAAGAAAGGATCCTCGGTTCATGTTGAGGCTAATTGTGAAGCCTTCTCAGAACGCCTGACTTTGTGCAAGAACTCGCTAATTTCTAGGGTTGTTCTTCCCAAAGGTCAGAAGTCATGAAAACTTGAAGATCTTGTTCGTAGGATCCCCTTTTTGTGGGGTTTTTCGGATTGGAAATACATTTCGTGAGGTAGAGGTTTCTTTCACTGCTTGTTTCAATCAGATGAAGCCAGAATCCGTGCATGGTACTCTGGTTCATTGCTTTTGATGCCGAGAACGCTCCATATCCATGAATGGATGGTGGATTTTAATGTGTTAAGGGTCAAGAATGCTTTTTCACAGGTATGAATCAAGTTTCATGGTTTCAATTGGATTTTATGACATCAAAAAATCTTGCATGATATTGATGCTACCATTGACATTCTGATTCGCCTGGACATGGAGACGAAAGACATAAGGTATGACCACTTTGCGAGAATGATGGTTGAAATTGATTTGAGTTTCACTTTTATTGACAATGTGACTCTTACTACTCCCACCGATGATATACAAATCAGCGTTGAGTATGAGAATTATCCTGAGTTCTGTCAAAATTGAAAATTTGTTGGTCATTTAAATGAGAAATACAGGAGAGAAGTTTCTGATTTTTGTGGTTTCAAGGGGCATCGTACAAATGACTGTGATGGTAATGGTAAAAGAAATTCATCTAGGCCAAGGGCATTCAATACCCATACAATCTAGGAAGCATCTGGTGGAACATCTGGATAAGCACCCTCAAAATCAAGGGGCTGAAGCATACAAGAATAAAGATCTGGTGATGATTCAGGAGCAAGCAGGGACTTCTTTGGCTACTACTTGCCCACTCTTTATTCCTGAGTAGAAGGATTAGAACAGGAATGAGTCTCAAATGGGTGCGGTAGGTACTGGGGGTGATATCTCATATGCTGTCGTGCTCATGCATGTCATTCCTATGGGGTTTGTCTTTGCAAGAGATGACATGGGGACCGAGATGGAGCAGACTCTGGCTGAAAATGTTATTAGTGAGTCTTTTACTGGAAATGAAGAACCAGATTGCAGAAGCAGTGATGGTGTTTCCATGGGTGTTAAATTGATTCAGCATGGAGTTCCATCTGAACATGTTTAGCAGGTTTTTGGATAGTCTGTAGATGAGTTTGTTTGTGTTGTGTCCGGGTGTTCTGCTTCACTAATTGTTAAGCATGGTTGTATTGTGCAGTCGCTAGCCACAGACTTTCAGGACATGTTCGACAGGAAGATGGATCTAGGAATTCTGATGTTCAGCAGAGCATGGATTATCTTCAAGACATTCATAATGTCTTCAGCTCTTCAGGAATGTCTGGTAAATGGGGTAATGTTTCAGATGATGGAAGTGATAAGGAAAAACGAATGATTCTACTGAACAACACTCATCTCTGATCTATGGGAAGTGGTGTCCTTGAATCTTTTAAGAATGTTATTTTAAATGACAAGGGCAAGATGGTCGCAATGAAGTTTTTGTTCTAGTTCCTCCAAAAATAGGGCCACAGAAGGATTATTCTAGTCTTCCCAAGAATGTGTCTACTAAGTCATCTTCCAAGGCATCAAAGATCCAACTCACTCTAGAGTAGGAAAGGTTAAGGAGAGGATTCTTGGGATCCTTAATCAATGATATTCGCACTCGGAGTGAGAAACTACTGATGATGATGCTGATTCTGATTATGATTATGAAAATGATCATGCTTTTCTTAATCTGTAGTTTTCTTATCTGAACGAGGGAATTAATCTCTGTATGACCCCATCCATTTTCTTGCTTGCATGTTTTCTTTTTCTTCCACCTTTAATAAATGGTGAGGAGTTTTGGCTTCTAGGTAGACCTTTTTCATATTATGTTTTTAATTGGTAAATTTTATTCATTTTTATATTTTTATTTAATATATACTATTTATTACTTTTTTATTTTTTTCTAATTTATTGATTTTTAATATTTTTTAATTTATTCATATTTAATTTTTATACGTTTATTTTTTTTAATTTTAACCATTTTTTATATTTATTTATATATGTTTATTCATTACCATTTAATTTTTTTATTATGGTATGTGTAATTTATATAATTAATATGTATTCATTTTCAATTTAATATATATTCATTTTTAATTTTTTTAATAATATATATAATTAATAACACTTATTCATTTTATTAAATATTTTTTCTAATCTACTAATTTTTTAATTACTAAATTCCACTCTTTTTAGCATTTATTCATTTAATATTATTTATTCACATATAGTGTTAATTATTTTTTACTTTTTTTGTATAATTTATTAATTTTTTTATATTTGTTTGTTTAATTTTTTTTGTAATTTATCCATTTCTAATATTTATATATGAATATTTATTCATTAATATTTAATGTTTTTAATATGGTTGTAATATACATATTTAATATGTATTCATCTTCATTTTAATGCATATTCATTTTAATTTTTTTAATAATTTATATAATTAATAAAACTTATCAATTTTTTAATATTTTTGAAGTATTTTCAATTTTAATTATTCAATTTCATCCATTTTTAACATTCATGAATTTAAGATTATATATTTATTAATAATGTTAGTAAATTTTTACTTTTTTACAATTTATTCATTTTTAATATATATTTGTTTAATTTTTTTTAAACAATTTTTTTGGGCGCTTGAAAAAAGTGCTGATAAAACCCTTTCTGATCTTTTAAATTCAACCCTAACAGAACCCCACTCATTCATTTCATTTATGCTCTTGTAGAAGTCGACCTCTACTGCTGCCCCCCTTGAACTTCTCAGATGAATCGACCCTCTCAAAACTGAAAGTATGTGATTCTTTCTACCAATCTTTAGCCGATCTTGCATTGTTTCATCATTTCTAGTTCTTCTTTCACCATGTACCATACCACCCTCATTCCCCTACCATAGTGGATTAACCTAGCCTGAATGATCGAGATCATGAGATTTTCATTTACCTAGGGTTGATGCAGCTAATACCTTCAAAGTTCTTTGTTTGGCCGTGATTCCCATAGGGTTTGGATACTCATGTTTGGGAGTTTTTAATTTTTTAATTCTAACAGTGGATGTTTTTGGTTTTCCTTCACAAATTTCAGCCTTAATGGTTCGTTTGGTAGGAGTTATTTGAGAGGAAAAGAAATGATATTGAGGTATTTATAATGAAGAAGAAAATATAGTGAAATTGCTAGAATAATTAGCTAGTGACTATAAGGATTCAACATCTGAATGTGATAATTAAGTGGATAAATTCTTGCAAACAAATTCATTATTTAAAACCAAATAGGGGAATATACATATAGATGAGGAAAAAATTATTGGAGATAATAATGATTATGTCTCAATAAATTGAAAGGTATTTTTTTTAAAATATAACTCTCTTTTCAAAAGAACAAAATCAAAATTTATCAAAAGAAATTAATGAAGAATGTTGGGTGAAGGCTATTCATGAGAAACATTACTTGCTATATAAGAATCACGAATTGGAATAAGTAATTGGACCTAAATATAGACATTTCATTGGTACTAAAAGGGTTTAAAAAAAACCCAATGATGACGGGGAAGTAGTCAGGAATAAATTCAGACTTTTATAAACGTGGTATGCTCATATTCATGGTTGTATGTTGATGAAAATTTTACTCAACTATAAGCACCGAGGTAATTAGGTTATTCATTATATTTATTTTTCAAGGAAGATTTAAGATATTTCAAATGGATTTTAAATATTCCTTAATAAATAAAAACTTAATAAAAAGATTAAAATATTTTTCCCAATATATTTAAAATTGATAAAGATGAAGCCAAAGTGAAAAAACTCAAGAAAATATTCTACAAATTTAAACATACATTTATAGTGGTGTATTGTAGTCTCGATTCTTTTTGGAAAATGATAAATTCAAAAAGGAAGAGTATATTATAATTTTTATGTGGAGGGAAAAATTTAATTTAGTTGATGGTATCAATATATGTCGATGAAATCAACTTTAGAGGTGCAAGTGAAAAAAATTCAAATATTCTATCAACATGTTATAGAAGATGTTTTCTATTAGTGTGTTAACGTTTCCTTGGGTGTCTAGGTTTTATAAATGGGGAAGATTATGTTTATATCTAAAATAATATGTACTTGAAGTATTGTGGAGATTAAATATAGAATACAGTAATCCTATTAGCACACACATTGGTATTGGAATAAATTTGATAAAGTATTAGCATGGAGAGTTAATAATTATTTATAAATATATGAAAATCAATAAAATAATATTATATATAACATATTCTTGGACTAATATATCAATTTCCATGTAACTTGATACAATGCATCAAATTTATCCTAATGATAGTTATATTGTTTTTGTCATGACCCGTCCCCTGGGGCCCGTGCCGTGACTACCCCAAGCCCGCCTTCCTTAGGCCAGGGGCTGGAGACTAGCACCAAAGACGTAATTCCCTAGAACTGGGAAGACATTGCCTTTATAACCTGTAAACACACAACCAAGCACACAATAAGATACGAACTCAAGTAAACTAAATAGTAAACAGAGTGAGTACAGTAAGAAAATGGGGTCAAAATACAAGCCCAACTGGAAAATACAAGGAAAACTGGAATATACAAGATAACTGATAGGTGAAAAGCAACTCCTGGATCGTCCACCTCGATTCCTACCTGAAGGGTAGGTACAAATCACCTCCTCAGCACTCCATGTCCACCAGTCTCCTCTGCGAACTCACACACCGTATGATTCACCTCCGAGCACCATCCAGTCCTGGTACCCTCGTCCTTAGTCAGCGTTGTCTGTCGTCTGCATCCAACACAACAAGGTGCGGGCATAGCCCATGCAGGGGTGAGTATAACGATAATCAGTAGGGACCCTAAGACCCTCAAGGTCTCACAAAATCCACCAAGGATAAACCAAAAAGTATGAAATCAATAGATAAACCTACTTAGGTATATGCCCATTCATATACCTAAGTTATCAAGTAATCCATCTCAATCATGAGAAAACACAGAGGTATTGACTCAGCTCACACCAGGTATATCTTTAGGTACGGTAGAAGAGGTGATTAGTTATAAATACCGAATCATCTTATTCTGTTAAGAGGCTCTGTTGCTAACTTGCACAGAATCACTAGGAGCAGACCCACACAGGATCACTGGAGCTGACCCACAGAGTATCTCTAGGAGCTGACCCACACAGGATCGCTAGGAGATGACTCACATAGGATCGCTAGGAGCTGACCCACACAGGATCGATGAAGCTGACCCACACATGATTGCTAGGAGCTGACCCGTACAGGATCGCAAGGAGCTAATCCAGACATGATCGATAGAGCTGACCCACACAGGATCACTAGGAGCTGACCCACACAAGATCACTAGGATCTGACCCACACAGTATCGCTAGGAGATGACCCACATAGGATAGCTAGGAGCACTCTTCTCGTCACAGCCAACTACTGGGTTTCCACACTAGGATTGCTCGTCTCAGGGAGAGTTCATTTCCCAAGCCACTGGTCGATAATCCAACTACCATGATATACCATGAATAAGTATCTCAAATGTCTTCCACTTCATAGAGGTCTCAATACAACAGACGGTGCGTCAATCAGAAGCCCAGTCTGTGAGTTATTAGCCTTTTAGTCCCGGGGGCCCGGTTTGATTCATGCTCGATCCAACCTGACCATACCCCATCATAATCCAAAACTCTAGTGGGGTATACTAAAAGGTACCGTCTCGCTCCGAGCTTTCCAGCGCCACTGACGGTTCTTCAATCGGACGTTTGGTGCCAAAGTTATGGCCAAAAGAGCATAAATGGGTCGTAGTGGGTCCGGGTCCGGTCCGAACCGGCCTGGGCCGACCCGGTCTGGGTCGACCCGGCCTGACCTTCTGGGTCCAGCCCGACTTGCTGGTCGGCCCGACCCGTTGGGTTCGGCCCGGCCTGGCCCGTGCTGGGCGGCCCGGCCCACTGGACGGTCCGGCAGGCCGCGAGGGGCTGCGGAGGGCCACGGGTGGCCGCGAGGCCGCGAAGGGCCGTGGAGGGTGTGAGGCCGCGGGTCGGCTCGGACGGGGTGGTTCAGCTGGGGCGGTTAGGCCGGAAGGGCGGCGATGGATCGACTCGGACTACGGTGGCGGCTCAGCCCGGCGGCGGCGGCGGCTCGGGCGGCGGTTCAACCCAGACGACGGCAGTGACTCGGACGACGGCGGCGGCGGCGGCTCATCCCGAACAGTGGCGGCGGCTCAGAAAGTGGTGGAGGCTCGGCTTGGACGGCGGCGGCGGTTCGGCGCGGCGGCGACGGCGGCTCGGCTCGGCAGCTCGGCTCAACAGCGGCGGCTCGGGCGGCTCAGCTGCGGACGGTGCGGAGCGGCGAGGCCACGGGCATCGGAGTACCGCGGGGCGCGGAGGCCGCGGGCGGCGGTGGGCGTGGGCGACAGAGTGTCGTTTCCTTCATTGCCTTCATCGCCTTCGTCCATTGCGAAGAACACACCAAGGAAGCAGCACGACAGAGGGGTTGGTCCATGTTTGTTTGACCCGCACCCTCCACATTAGAGCAGTAGCAAGTGGTTCACAAAAAATTGAATCATGAACGTTTATGAAGATATTTAAAAACATCAATCCCCACAACCCTCGTCAATATCTATTCCCAAGTCCCGAAAAATAATTAGAAGGGGAGAACATGAGAATTGATAATCATATAGAAATAAACCCCTACCTTGGATTGTTCGAGAAGGAAGTTGAAGTTGTCGACGTTCGTCTCGTCTGCCACACACCTCCAATCTTGGGCTCATGCATCGGTTCGTCGTAGTCGAAGATGTTCCTCGTTGGAAGGTGTCCTAAGGAAGAAGTCAAAGTCAGTATTCTTTGTTGGAGGAGTGTTCTTCGTGGAAGAAGTGTAATCCTCCAAGGGTTCTCCTCTCACAATTCCACCCAAAAAAATGAAAGGGGTTCCAATATAATTAACTTCAAGGATTAATTATGTTGGCACAACCAAGTTGGCATAATTAATGTAACACTTTGGAACAATTAATTATCTCAATTAATTGGCCTAATTTAATGGATCAATTTAATGGTAGGGGTGGAATATTGGGGAGTTGGGATGTTTCTCCCCATTAAGAGGGGCCGGGTGGTCCCTGCCTCTAAAATTCAAATTGGCGGTTTTGGCTCGGGTAGTCCCCACCACCATAACCTCACAATGGAGGTTTAGTTCCGGTGGACCCCACCTATTAAATATAAAAGGGTGGTTTAGTTCTGGTGGTCCCCACCTCCCAACATCCACATGGGTGTTTCAAATAAAAATAAATTGTTACACAATTTTATTTTTATTTTATTCTTTCACAAAAAACACAAAAACTAACTTTCACTCTCGAAAAACTACTATCAAGGTGAAAGTCTCTTTAAGCGAATACTGGCACTGTGAGTTCAACGGTGCCATCATATTTCAATTCTGAGCACCGGTTCAAAAGTTATAAAAACCCACTCGTACTTTTACTGAACGTACCCAAAGAAAAGTTTAGAAATTCTTTCTGAGAACTCCAGGCCTCGGAATCACACGCCGTCAATTTTCGCGGACTCGTGAAATTCCCATTTATGTTTTTTAAAAAAATTACATGGAAATTATGGGTCTTTACAGTTTTAGTAAGACATATTATTTAAATATTTCACTCGATCTCTCCCAAGTATAGGTCACCTGAGGTTTTTCCAGAAATAGACACACAACAACTTCTATCCTTTTTGTCATTAAAACTTTTGTTTTTATTTCTTCTTTGAGTGTCCAAAGTGAGTATGAATTTATCTATTGATCATGAATATATTATGTGAATTTATTTATTTATTGTACAAAATGAATATTTTTGAACCTAATGGGATGGATATGAATAAAAAATGGATGTATTCTAATCACATGAACAAGGAGTATGGGGATGGAGTTAAAAATTTCATTAATTTTTCTACAGAGAATGCATATGACCCTTCTCAAATCCTTTTTCCATGTTTATGTTATTATTATTCAACACTAATTCATCCAAAACAGTTGGAATAATATTTGATTTTCCTTGGAATAGATCTAAGATATAAATGTTAGACTAAACATGGGGAAAAACTAAATGTACATACTGACTGGGATGATACTGTGATTTATAGATCATTCGATATGAATACTAGTGTAAATGATGATGGAGATCATATAGAAGAAATGAAAATAAAAATTGAAGATGACCTTTGTGATTGGCCAAAGCTGTCTGAGAAGTTAAATAGTTGTGCAAAGAGACCATTGTATACCATTTGTACTAAATATATAACACTGTCAGCTGTATTGAAGTTATATAATTTAAAAGTCGGCAGTAGATGGAACAACACCATCTTTACAAAACTACATGGTCTCCTGAATGACATGCTACTAGAAGAAAATGATCTTCCTTTTCATAAATATGACACTAAATTAATACTAAGTTTAATAGGTAAAAAATAAATGCATCTCCAAAAGATTGTATATTATTTTTCAAAGACCATGAATCACTTAGAAAATGCCTCAAGTGTGGAACAGATCGATGCAAGAAAGAAAAATCACATGCTTCAAAATTCGTATAGTACTTTCCTATCATTAAAAGGTTTAGATGACTATATGGATGTCAGGAAACCAATAGGTAGTTGACATGACACACATATATAAGAATTGAAGATGAGAAACAACGTTACCCAACATACTCTCCTCAGTGGAAGAAAATTGATTATTTGTATCTTGAATTTGGAAACGAGTCGAGAAACCTCCATCTTGCATTATCTATAGATAGAATCGATCCTTTTGGTGTATAAAGTAGTACTCACAGTACATGACCAGTTAGGTTGGTAAATTATAACTTTCCACCATGGTTATACATGAAGTGAGAACACATTTTTTGCATCTGCTTATATATAGACAAAAACAACCAGGTAATGATATTGATATCTATTTGGATCCATTGATCGATGATATGAAATTGATGTGGGATACATGTTTTACATTATATGATGATCATAAAAGTAAAAAGTTCACATTTAGATCTATATTGTACATGAAGATTAATGACATTCCTACTTATGGAACTTTCTCAGACTATAGCATTAAAGGAATGTTGAGGTATCCCATTTTTGATGAATGTACACTCTAAGTTAGGTTGAAACATTCCCCAATGACTACATTTTTGGTACATCATAAATTTTTACCCTGATGACATAAATACTGATCCTGGATGAAATTATTTGACAGAAATATAGAATAAGGTATAACATCATCTCCACTAACAAGTGATTAACTATTTGATAAAGTAAAAGATAATGACATTGTTTTTAGTAAACCTTTTTCGAAAAAACTTATGAAAGAAGGTTGAAAAAAGATATCAATTTTATTTAAATTACCGTAATGGAATTTTTTGTACGTTAGACATTTTCTTAATGTTATGTACATAGAAAAAAAAATGTTTGTGATATTTTTATTGTCCCATTACTAAATATACCATAAAAAAATATGGCATTAAGGCTAGGTTGAACATGATTAGGATGGGGATAAGGGAATATTTGGAACTGGTGAAGGTTGAAATATGAACTTTTCTTCCTCCAACATCTTACACTCTATTCATACAAGAAAAATTTCAATTTTGACACTTCCTTAATGGTGTAAAACTTTTATAGGGGAATTTATAAAATACCAAGAATGTTGTTTCAATGACTAATTTGAAGTTAAAGGGTCTAAAATAACATGAATTTTATTTTTTGATACAATATTTAATGCATGTGGATTTACATTGAATTCTTCCTAAAACTATGCGACATAAATTAACCAAAATTTACTTATTTTTCAAATCTATATGCAGTAAAGTTATATACTTGATGAAGTTTCCAATCATAAATAAGTAAATTATAGTCATATTGTCACGAACCGAATCTGGTCGCCACCAAAATCAGCACAAAACACATCCCGTGACATGACCCGAAGGGCGTTACCTATCCCCACGGGCTGGCACAAGTGCCCAGGTATCAAACAAATCTGGTTTGGGAACGATTTACCCGAGTATGAAATCATAAATCATAAAAAAACAATCAATTATTAGAATCTGAAATTTTCATGCTAAACAATTCATAACAAAACCAGATCTGAATACATGTGTTTAAAGACACTAAAATTGGTCTAAAAATAAACAATTACTTCATAAAGACATCCCCATGGACTCCACAAGACTAGGGGGTCATCACCCGCAAGCCTTCTCCGCAACTCTGCCCCAACGATGGGGACTAACACCCTGACCCACCATCACCCTTAGCCTTCCCTTTACCTGAGTCAAGCATAAGCAGGTCTACTTACACACAAGGGGTGTAAGTAGGGTGTGAGCCTAATCCCAATAGTATACCACCAGATGATTCCAAAGGGCATGCAATACAATGTGTACAAAACAAGCAATTTTAATACACAACGTGAAACAATGTTAAAATTCAAAGAAATGCAACTTTCAAATGAATACAGTTTTCAATCCGAGAATTTCAGAATGTTAGCACATTAAATAGAACTGTGAGATACTATAAAGTACTGCCAAAAGCACCCCACAACAAGGGTAAATACCACAAATCCAATGAGCATCAAAATTGGGAACACCCCTAAGCACTAGGTTGTCTCGGGCCCTATGTACCTCATACCTCAGTGTAGAGTAACCATAGAAAAATCTGTTTTCATGCACGAGCCACTAGTAGGGAACATACCTATAACCTAGTGGTCCCCAATCATCATCCACATAGTTTATTTAGAGTTTTCGTTATCCAAATGCTAAGTGGAACAAGGACAAAACCCATCTGATCCACTCGCCGTACTAGTACAAATCCGCCCCACCTAGGTACCAGGACTTCCCCTTTTGTGCTCAAACAATTTCAGCAAACACCACACATCTTTTTGCATATAAAATATCAATAATGGTCACAAACAAATAGTATAGTAGCTACACACATTTTATACCATTTAAAACACACAATAAAATAATTTTATTTTTAATAAAACAACCTCTCAAAACATCACATTGTTTTTCACCCAAAGATCATTATGATATCCAATTTTCACACAATGTGAACACTTTTAAGTCATTAAATAAAAATTTCAGTTCAATACCCTTTAATGAAACCAAAAATTCAGTTATGGGGCAGCCCAATGTGAACCAAGAAGTTATATCTTTTAAAAACCACCATTTTCACACAAACATGGCACTTAAAGCCCATTTGCTTCCCAAACACCATTTAAAAAAACTTTCACAGAAACAACAAAAAAGAATAAACATTAAAAACATGATTTTTAGTCCTAATACAGTTCAATAAAATCATATAAGTAATTATAGGTCAGCCTAAAATGAACCAATAAAATATTTGAATGAAAAACCCCCAATTTCACCAAAAATTGGAACTTAAAATTCATTTGCATTATAAATGAAACTAAAAACAATTTTTACAGAAACATTCAAGTGAAATAAAAATTAAGGTAACATGAAAACAGCAAGATAATTCACAAAAATTGCACACACAATGGAATCACCTACCAAAGTAACAAAAACCCTTGAATCTCCATGCGAAAATCAAATCGCACCCCCGCCGCACCAAGAGAGACCTAGATCAAACATAAAACCACAAAAATTGGCCAAGAAATCCCAATGTTAAACCCTAGGTTCGAAAACCTAGTTTCTAGATATTATGAAACTCAATTATAACCAAATAAACCCTATGAACAATGAATGAAACCCAAAGTAGTTTGGAAGAGGAAAGAAAAGGGCTCATTTACTTGAAGTATCTTGAAGTAATCACTCCAAAACACCAGTATCTGAAATTTAAAAGATCCAAAATTTAGGTTTCGTTCTAACAAGATATATTAGGTCAATTAGGAACTGGAATTGAGGAAACATCTTGAGAATTGCGAGAGTTATGAAAGAAAGACTTTGCCTCTTCAAATCTGGGTGATTTGAGGAAGCCTATGAAGTTGGGCACCAAATCGTAATTAACCAGAGATCCAAAGAGGTGGTAGAGAGTTAATACGCTCTTCTGGGTTAATTGGTATTGGGGGAGACTTAGAATCATCGAAAAATCCCAAAAATTGAATATGTTATAATATAATTAAAATTTATTTTTAAAACAGGAATTGGGATTTCAGGCTGGCCCAACCTCTTAGATAAAAACCCAAATAAACCCTAGTTATAGATTTCTAAAAGCTCCAAATTACCTTTATGGTGTTAATAGGTTAGGTTAGGTCAAGTAGAAATTTGAATGGATTAAAAATTTTGAAAAATGAAAAAGTTATAAAAGATACAAAATTTATTTTTTTATCTGGAATTGGGCTCACGGTTTGACCCAATTCATGAATACTCATCTATTCCTCCCTAAAAAATAGGGAAACCCCCAAAACTAAGCAAAGATGTAAATTAAATGAAAAATAACTTTAAAATATGTCTTTTATGTGACAATTCTCCCCACCATAAATCATTCCTCCCACGGAATGCCACAACAAGACCAGATGCAAAAGCAAAGCCCAAGCGATAGACCAAGACAGACTTCCTTGCCACGTTTTCACCCGCTTCAAAAAGGACGAACATCTCCAGTTGATCAAACAAAGGAAGATAATACTCTCACCAATAAAAAATAACCCCACTTACTTAAAATTATGAAACAAATTCAAAACACATCCCAAAACAAAACACCTCAAACACTACAAGACGACGCTCAAGCAATCCACTTGAAACGAACAACGAACTCGAATAATGCTACCAAAACATTACGTAAAAAAACCATTGGGTGTTATCCAACCAAAAATTTACCCAAGTAACAAATTTCTGGATAGATATAATTGAACGATACTACCTCCTACCAAGAATACACCAAGGAAAAAACTGAGTCACTAGTACGGGGTGATCCTATCTGGACATCCTACCACTAGGGACAACTCAATTTCTAAGACAGAATAAGGATAACAATTGGGGAAGGAACGAATGATCTCCCCATCATAAGGGTTAAAATAACACTATTACTTTTCAAAGATAACATACATGATACCCATGATGGGTATCCCCACCATAATAATGAACACAACTTTCCTTAAGACAAAATCAAGACCGTAATAGGGGGCCTCGAACGGACTTCCCCACATTAGGGGTAGATTAATATCAGAATTAATCCAATGAAACATGCCTGAGACCCATTGTGGGTATACCCAAAACAAAACCCAACCATATTAACTAACTATTATGGGATAACAACAAAAAAACAACAGAATTTTAAGGAGATGGCATGGCCGCACGGTTGGTTCACACGGTTTGGGAAACCGTGAGTTAACTGTGCGAATCATTCTGTCCAAAGAGGAAACTTCACACAGTTTCCTTGGACAATGATCATGGACGTGTGGAGACCATGCGGTAGCTACTGTCTCTTATCACACGGTCCCCTGGGTCGGCACACGGTTACTGCTAACCGCGCACAAACTAGGCACTTCAACCCGCTTAACCCAAATTTTAAACTTTTCTCCAAAAACACAAGGGAACCCAAAGGGGGGAAAAATAAACTCAGGGTATGACATAGGAAGAAGGTACTCACACCTCTTTCCACCAAATGTGAGAAATTGGAACAAGACGATGAAACCATAGGTTTAAACTATTATTATCTTTCATATTGAGGATATGACCTTGATCAAAAGTGTGAACGACTCTAGGATTTCCCCTAACTACGCGCCAGCTTCTCTCTGGGGCCTATGGCTAGAGCTCAATGGATTGAAGAATCTTCGGCCTCGCAGTTAGTATTTGGAAAACCCCAAACTGAAAATCTTCTTCCAGTTCCAAAAACAATTATACTGTAATATCAGATGGTCTCATTGAGACATGACACACTTCAAACCCGCTTTTCCCCAACCCATCATTTTACCAAAATAAGAACTTAGAGGATGCACACACATCGCCCATTTTTTTCATCAGATTCTAAATAACGGAATGAAAGGACATATAGAAACACATTCCTCTAGAACATAGGATTTAGAATTTCCTATAGGGAGACACACATACAACAAAATAGTTACTCTTATAAGATTGCACAATCTTCACCCTTATAGTCAAATGAACACATGACAACGAATGTCGTCACCGAACATGACCATTGTGGATAAAATAAAACACAAGGAGAGGGACCTTGTACTGAGTCCCAAACAACACATGATTCCAGCAAGTGTCCATAATAGCCACTCTTGGCCAGATCTTGCCCACTGGTGGCCTAACATGAACTCTTGCTTCAATGAGACTAACGAAAGACCTAGAGGCCCTTTAAGACATCATCTACATTGACAACCCTGAACTTCATTGACCTTTGAAAACTAAGGAAACATAATAAACTAAGGTCTATTTCAACCTCCCACAAACACTCTCCCAATATAGGGGGATCCACATAATTGAAAAAGAAGAGGGGTAAACTCAATCTCCAAACCTCAAGAATAAAGTCTTTATGTTGATCAACTGGAGGATCATCGAACGGTGAATCACCATAGGCCAAACATGAATCATACATTAACACTTTATGGGGGCATACCCTAGCCTACAGGAAAACCCATGGACCCAACCAATCTGGTCATTTGGTCACAACAGACCACAAACCTGAACCAAACACATGAGGGGAGCCACCACATTGGCCTCCCAAAATTTTCCTCAAAAGAGATCACTGACCAACACTTCATTCCAACTTATCAATGAAACACAAACCCAAAACATTGTTAAAAAAATAGGGGTTATTAAACTTGAAACATCCCAAAATAATAATCCCTAAAAAACATAATCCATACCTCCCAACCATACATTATCAAAACACAACACTTTCCTTCAAAAACATTATTTAAAAAAAACAATGTTGGTCGGTTGCGCATTTACCGATGGTATCTCATGAGCCTCACACATGCATGTTTACATGCCACACTAGAAAACCACCTCATATCCATCCATATTCCCAAATAAACCTATGCATGTGGTCACCCTTGAGAATACCAAATACCAAAAATCAAACCTTTCCTCTTTTTAAAATCAAACTTTTAACCACAATTTTCCTTTCTCAAAAACACTGACCATAATATCAAAACCCAATTTTTCATCTCACAATCCAATTTAGAAAAGAATACATAATTCAATAAAAGCACATATTCATGCCTTTCACAATTGTTTCAAAACATTTCAACCAATTTCAAAACACTTCTAATTTCATGAAAAACACAATTTCATAAATATCCATTTAATTAAGAACTCAACTATTCTCATTTCAAGACAAGGTTCTAAAAGTTCATAATTTTTTTTGAAATGTTCAGTAGTCACCAAACACAAAATCCATAGTCAACCCCCACACAAAAATTCTAGAAAACTTAATTCAATCCAATAAACTTTTCCATGGTTAAAAAAAATTCCACTAGAAACATATTTTCAAAACCCCAATTAACATAGTTCATACTTTCAAAAGAGGTGTAAACACATAATTTACCCTTTTGAAATAATTCTGAAATTTCATTTATAGAATTTTAAAAAAACCATTTTCACTTTACTAGAAAATATCATCACAAAAATTCACACTCCTTAAAGTGAAGTCTTTTTTTTTTGCTTAAAAAATCAAGTTTCCAAGATTCCAAAACAAAGAGACACAAGGCAATGTGAAAGGAAACTAGTTTCGGTGGGTGACTTGTACATATGGTTGGAAGCCATATTCCAATCACTTCGCCATCACAGAGAGTATTATAGGGAAATATCCACGGCTCTACATGGCTTGCCAAGCCCTATGAGCTCACTGAGATTATTCTCCCAACTCTTTTTTCATTTCCCATAGTCATCATTAAACCAAGAAAACCAAAGGACTCAGATAAATCCATACTTCCCATGGTGACTTGAATCTCATCATGAGGTGTACTGGCTAGGCACACTACCCATGACTGAAATTTTAAGTCCTGAAAATCCTAGCTCTAGACTATGCTGACTTTTCCCCAAATAACATGACCCAAGGAGCGAACCTCCCTCTGATACCATTTTGTCACGAACTGAATCTGTTTGCCACCAAAACTGGCACAAAAAACAGCCCGTGACATGACCCGAAGGGCGTTCCCTATCCCCACGGGTTGGAACAAGTGCCCAGGTATCAAAAAAATCTAGTTTGGGAATGATTTACCCGAGTATGAAATCATAAATCATAAAAAAACAATCAATTATTAGAATCTGAAATTTTCATGCTAAACCATTCTTAACAAAACCAGATATGAATAAATGTGTTTAAAGACACTAAAAGTGGTCTAAAAACAAATAATGACAACATAAAGACATCCCCATGGACTCCACCTGACTAGGGGGTCATCACCCGCAAGCCTTCTCCACAACTCCGCCCCAATGATGGGGTCTAACACCCTGAACCGCCATCACCCTTAGCCTTCCCTTTACCTGAGTCAAGCATAAGTAAGTCTAATTACACCCAAGGGGTGTAAGTAGGGTGTGATACTAAGCCCAATAGGATACCACCAGATGATTCCAAAGAGCATGCAATACAATGTGAACAAAACAAGCAATTTTAATTCACAATGTGAAACAATGTTAAAATTCAAAGAAATGAAACATTCAAATGAAAATAGTTTTCAATCCAAGAATTTCAGAATGTTAGCACATTAAATAGACATGTGAGATACGGTAAAGTACTGTCAAAAACACCCCACAACAAGGGTAAATACCACAAATCCAATGAGTATCAAAACCAGGAACATCCCTAAGCACTAGGTTGTCTCGGGCCCTATGTACCTCGTACCTCAGTGTAGAGTAACCATAGAAAAATCCGTTCTCATGCACGAGCCACTAGTAGGGAACATACCAATAACCTAGTGGTCTCCAATCATCATCAACATAGTTTAGTTAGAGTTGTCTTTATCCAAATGCTAAGTGGAACAGGGACAAAACCCATCCGATCCACTAGCCGTACTAGTACAAATCCGCCCCACCTAGGTACCCGGGCTTCCCCTTTTGTGCTCAAACAATTTCAGCAAACAAAAAACATCATTTTGCATATAAAATATCACTACTGGTCACAAACAAATATTACAGTAGCTACACACATTTTATACCATTTAAAACACACAATAAAATAATTTTATTTTCAATAAAACAATCTCTCAAAACATCACATTGTTTTGCACCCAAAGCTCTTTAAGATATCCACTTTGCACACTATGTGAACACTTGTAAGTCATTAAAACAAAATTTCAGTTCAATACCCTTTAATGAAACCAACAATTCAGTTATGGGGAAGCCCAATGTGAACCAAGAAGTTATATCTTTTAAAAACCACCATTTTCACACAAACATGGCACTTAAAGTCCATTTGCTTCCCAAACACCATTTAAACAAACTTTCACAGAAAAAAAAGAATAAACATTTAAAACATGATTTTTAGTCCTAATACAGTTCAATAAAATCATCTAAGTAATTATAGGTCAGCCCAACATGAACCAATAAAATATTTGAATGAAAAACCCCCAATTTCACCAAAAAATGGAACTTAAAATTCATTTGCATTATAAATACAATTAAAACCAATTTTTACAGAAACATTCAAGTGAAATAAAAATTAAGGTACCATGAACACAACAAGATAATTCACAAAAATTGCACACACAATGGAATCACCTACCAAAGTAACAAAAACCCTTGAATCTCCATGCGAAAATCAAATCGCACCCCCGCCGCAACAAGAGAGACCTAGATCAAACCTAAAACCACAAAAATTGGCCAAGAAAGCCCAATTTTAAACCATATGTTCGAAAAACTAGTTTCTGGACATTATGAAACTCAATGATAACCAAAGAAACCCTAAGAACAGTGAATGAAACCCAAAGTAGTTTGGAAGAGGAAAGAAAATGGCTCATTTACTTGAAGTATCTTGAAGTAATCACTCCAAAACACCAGTAGCTGAAATTTAATAGAGACAAAATTTAGGTTTCGTTCGAAAAAGATATATTAGGTCAATTAGGAACTTTAATAGGGGAAAAATCTTTAGAATTGAGAGAGTTATGAAAAAAAGACTTTACCTCTTCAAATCTGGGAGATTTGAGAAATCCTATGAAGTTCGGCACCAAATCGCAATTAACCAGAGCTCCAAAAAGGGGGGAGAGAGTTCATACGCGCTTCTGAGTTAATTGGTCTTGGGGGAGACTTGGAATCACCTAAAAATCCCAAAAATTGAATAAGTTATAACATAATAAAAATTTATTTTTAAAACAGAAATTGGGATTTCGGGCAGGCCCAACCCCTTAGATAAAAACCCAAATAAACCCTGGTTATGGATTTATAAAAGCTCCAAATTACCTTTCGGGTGTTAATATGTTAGGGGAGGTCAATTAGGAATTTTAATTGATGAAAAATGTTGAAAAATGAAAAAGTTATAAAAGATACAAAATTTATTTTTTTATCTGGAATTGGGCTCACGGTTTGGCCCAATTCATGAATACTCATCTATTCCTCCCTAAAACCTAGGAAAACCCCCAAAACAAAGCAAAGATGTAAATTAAATGAAAAATAACTTTAAAATATGTCTTGTATGTGACACATATTATGTGAATTGTAGATGTTCATACCACCATAATTCTTTCATATAATGGTACAACCAATGGTTCACTTGGTTAGAAAGATTCAACTATGTGGTCATGTCCATTATATATGGGTGCACCTCGTTGAACGGTATATAAAGATTTTGAAATGCTGCGTCAAGAATTGAAGCTGAACAAAAGGTTATATTGCAGAGAAATATATTTTTGAAGAAGATGTTGAATTATGTACTGATTATTTATCAGATCTTGATAACATTTCTCTCCCAAAATCATGTCACAATAGACTCCTTATGGGTGAAGGGATTTTAGGAAGATATTTTGTTACAATTACCATTATAGAGTGGGAGTAGACTCACATTTTATATTTTACATAATAGCACAAAGTTTTATCTATATTTTGAATACCATAAATTAATTATTAGACATTTAAATCCATCAAGGACTGGAATATGGATATCAAATACACATAGTCAAAAATTTATTGGATGGTTTTGAGATCATATTTATAAGGAGTTATCTGAAAACAAAAATTTAATTTTCAAACAACTTTGATGGCCAGCTAGGGGACCAAATTTAAATTTTATCTCTTACAATAGTTTTTTAACTAATGGTTATATATTATATATGATGGAATAATATGAATACAACATGATACAAACAATGGAGTTAATCTTGTGTAAGGAGTGATGCATGTATCCAGTTCCAAGGATAAGAATCCAATTTATGAAAATATTTAATACTTCAGCATCATTGAATAAATATATTATTTGGATTATGAAACATTACAAGTTCTAATTTCACATTACAAATGGTTTGATAACATAAGTGCTGTTAAAGTCGATGAGTTGGGCTCTGTGAAGGTGAATTTTAGTGTGGAAGGGTATAAGGATGAATTGTTTATAATGGCATCACAAGTAGTGTAAGTATTTTTTGTCTTAGATCCATCAAATAGGAATTGGACAATGATAAATTATTTTATTTTTATTACTGCAAACAAAGATACACAGGTACAAAAACAAATGACAAAGGGGTTTAATGTGGTCTAAAATAGTGCAAACCAAGGGTGTCTGCTTGAACAAGATCCACACACTCGGGGGGGGGGGGGGGTCCCATGCTAGAGAAAATAATACTAGGATTATCTTGTTTGTCCCATGATGCTATAAAATCTAAAACTAAAACAACTGCAAGGTCATGTAAAAATTTAATTGAGGACAACCCTTTCACTCAAAGATCAAAATCATTTCATGATGGTCCCAATGTATATAGTTTCTTGTACATTAGTGGGTACTACAAGGGCATGATTTGGATACCAGATATAGGAGCTAAATACATTCAACCTTTAAAGAAGAAAAGATATTTCAATGTATTGGTTAATATTTTTTTAATATACTATGATTTTCCTCATAATATTATGTGTTCTTTACTATATTTATATAATATAAATTAAAATTTTAACCACTCATGCAGATAATGACTTCTTCACACACTAATGTTACTAATATTGAGGAATAACACATTATCGATGCTGAATATAAAAAATTATTAGGAGATAAAAAAAATGTGGATGAAGAAAAAAAGTGGCATATAATCACTACATTAACTAATGTTATCATGGAAAGAAGCAAAGGTATAAAATTTGATGTTGAATGGAATTAACACAGACAACCTATTTATAGGTACCCAACCTTAAACATTATATAATCTTGAGTTAAGTCAAGAATTCATATTTAGGATCTTTTCAGGTTTAGAGTTTTAGAGAATTAGGCCATAACTATTACATTACATCTCAAATATTACAAAGTAGACACTTCTACTCTATCCATTTTTTTCACAATAATAAAAATCCTTAAATAAAATAATAACTATTTTCTTGATATAATTCTTCATGAATTTTTCCTTTCTCTTACCCTTCCTTATACCCTATGAAAAACATTTCAAAAACTTGGGATGAGCATAAAAATCTCAGTAAGGGTTATAAAATAAGGAAAGAAAACATTATCCCATCAACACATACAAATCAATGAGATAATACTTTTCAATCATAAAACATAATCTCTTTAACATATCTCATGAAATCATAATATTAATGAATAACTGTAAGGACCCGAACCTACACTTCTAGATTCAGTACTAAACACATTCTTTGTATGTTTTTTTATAATAGATAACTAAAAAATACACAGTACATTATAAAAATGAGGACCTTTTATGGTCTATGTTATGGAGAAATAGACAACAACTTACATATATTGAATCAGAGTTAACAAAAATTAATAACTAATATAAATAACTGGATTCATCTGCATTAGCACCTTAACTTCCCTTTTAACTTCTAAGTATTCCTGTGAATTTTTTTAAAAACATTGTATGAGCAAAAAAATCTTAGTAAGGGATATAAAAGTAAGGAAATAACACATTATCCCATGAACACTTGTAATGTATGAAAACATTTTCAAAAAACATACTTATCACCCATATATACTCACTTTGTGAAACATGAGATTTAAACAATATACACACAAAACATAAGAACATAAATATAACAATAAGGGTATATTGGGATATTACTTACATAATCTTGTAACCCTCTTGGATACCTTATAATTTGTAACCCTCACGGCTACCTTACAATTTGTGTAACCATAACAGTTACAAATGGAGTAACTATACAACCGAACTACAATATACACATACCCAATGCATTGGAGGGAGATAAATGTTCCGCACTTCATCATAAAAAATTCCCAAGAATGATAACATAATCATACAACATGAATAATAGCATAAAAACATTGCTTTTGACTTTTGTAAAACAGAATTTTAAAAGAGGATTTAAAAAGAAAAGACCCTTACATAAATCATATAATTCAAGTGAGACTTAATAGAGTGGATGTAATATGTATAAAAATTGTAAATACACATAATTAAACATAATTTAAACAAAACCCATCACATAAACAATTTTAATACCACATAAATAATGAAGTAGAAGGTTACCCCAAATAATGGAAATATGGTTAAGAATTTTCTTACCTCAGGTTTGTCTTACTTCAAACTTGTTTAAAACTCTTGTATAATGGTTAAAATATTGTTATTATTATTTTATAGAAACATTTTCATGTTTATAACATGATAATTTCATAACCTAATTTCACCCTTTAATTTTTGGTATTCTGTTCTTTGCATTGTTTAGGGATCGTTCTTTACATGATTTTCATGATTGGTTCATGATGGATGTTCTTGTCGATTGGAAGTGAAACTACAGAATTGGAATGGAATGGTATTTATATATTTATATTACCATAAATTATACAATTTATAAATTTGAATTCTTACATTAGGATGATTTATAAGTTAAAACATTAACGATGTTCGTTTAGATCATTTTAGTGGTTCTTTGATAATAACGAACTCATTTTGTTTCATAATTTTAAAAAATGTAAAAAAAATAATTAAAAACCCATGTATGAGACATAATACATATATTATAACCTGGTTCAACCATAAAAATTGTTTCATGACCATACTTAAAGGAATTAAAGCAAATTGAAATCACATCGTCCACGATGCCAGTAATTCGACACATCACAGACAATGTTTTTAATTCCATGAATAAGTGGGAGAGGAGAATAAGATTGATGATGAATTTTACATGAACGTGAGAACATAAAGAATATACAATATTATAGAGCTTTTATTCCACTTGGATAAGATGAGTTGAGTAAAGAAGAATAAAAGAAAGGAAATCAAAATAAAAGAAGAGTTGAAAAATTCCTTATGAAAATTCAGCAGCCTAACGACATCGCTTGAAATTTTCATAAAATATTTTGATGAGAGAAAAGGGGTATCTCATAATTCTTACATAATATTATAATTAAGTGGGATATGGAATGTAATATCCCAAAATAATCCAAAGGTAATTAAAAGAATAACATAAAATGAAAGTAATGAAAGAAAACAAAAGAGGATGTTTACCTCTTGATCTCTTCTCCTTGAGATTCTTCTTAAGGGCTTTGGTTTTGGTATTTTGTTGATACCAATAGCTCTAAGACGTGAGGAAGAGTCTTGGGAGGAGTATTGGGCAGAAATTAGGTAAATCTCAAGGATTGAGAGGTGTGGGAGGAAGAGGGAAATGAGGGTGGTATTTATAGTGGAGGAGGGGAGGTATTTTACATTATTTTAATCATTATTATAATATTTTTTCCCAAAACTAAGAATAGTCTTAGTTCATGTGACCCCAAATAGTAATAATGACATGTGAGTTCGAACCAAGTGGTCTTAAATCACTTTTAATGTTATAAATAGTGTATTTTACTGATAATTTGAATATACAGTATTTTACCGTATTTCACCATTCATAAAAAATTCATGAATTTTAGAAATATTCAAAAAATTCATCGTTACCATTTTTCAACGTGTATAATTCAAAAATTAAGTCCATTTTTTGAAAATAATTTTCTAAATATTATTAATTTAATTTTTAAATAAAATCACACTTAATTAAAAATTTAATAATATAAAAACTATAACTGCTTTTATATCACATTGAAAAATTAATCAAGATGTCATTATCTTAAAGCCTTAAAAAAATAAAATAATAATACAATTTACTATTCATTAAGGTCATATTACTATTCCTATTACTATTCATAAGGGTATGTTACTATTCAACAAAAAAATAAGTTAGTTCTATTAGACTAAAAATAACATACTGAACACAATTGTAGATGACCAATTTCCAAAATTCAATACATAGAAGTAGAAAAATTATGTTTATAGACTAATTTTAAAGGTCACATAGTATTTAGTAGTTCATTTAAGCACATAGTGTTTTTTTAAAATCTCAGGATGTTACATTATCCCCACCTTAAATGAATTACGCCCTCTCAATTCATTCATTGTACTTATAATTATGAATATATATATCAATAATCATGGAAAACTATTTTATTATATGTTCATAATTAACTATATGTTCAAAAGTAAATTCTATCTCAATTTTTAAAAAAAAAACAAAAACATCTAATCTCCAAAGTTGTCTAAACCATTCCTTTGATACCAACTGTAAGGCCCTGAACCCACACTTCCAGATTCAGTAAGAAAACATTTTGTGTATTTTTTTTATAATAGATAAATAAAAAATACACGATAAATTATACAAATGAGGACCTTTTCTGATCTAGGTTCTGGAGAATTAAACAACAGCTTACATATATTGAATCAGAGTTTACAAAAATTAATAGCTAATATAAATAACTCTATTCATCTACATTAGTACTTTAACATCCCTTTAAAATTCTAAGTATTCATGTGAAAAACATTTTAAAAAATTAGGATGAGTAAAAAAAGCTCAGTAAGGGATATAAAAGGAAGGAAAGAACACAATAGTCCATGAACACTTGCAACGTATGAAATCATTTTCAAAAGTCATACTTACTTTGTGAAACATTAAATTTAAACAAGATCCACACAAAAAATAAGAAAATAAATATAAAAATAAAGGTATCTTGGTACATTACTTACATAATTTTGTAACCCTCTTGGATACCTTATAATTTGTAACCCTCACGACTACCTTACAATTTGTGTAACCATCGTAGTTACACTTGAAGTAACCATACAGAAGAACACCAACTTACACATACCCAATGCATTGTAGGGAGATATAAGTCCCACTATTCATCATAAACAATTCCCAAGAACCATAACATAATCATACAACATGAATAATAGCATAAAAACATTGCTTTTGAATTTTGTAAAACAGAATTTTAAAAGAGGATTTTAAAAGAAAAACCCCTTACATAAATCATATAATTAAAGCGAGACTTAATAGAGTGTATGGAATATGTATAAACAATATAAATACACATAATTAAACATAATATAAACAAAACCCATCACACAATAAAATTTAATACCACATAAATAACGAATTAGAAGGTTAACCCAAAGAATGGAAATCAGGTTAAGAATTCCCTTACCTTGGGTTTGTCTTACTTCAAACTTGTTTAAAACTCCTGTATAATGTTTAAAAGAGTGTTATTAGTACTTTATAGAAATGTTTTCATTTTTATAACATGATCATTTTATAACCTCATTTTACCCTTTAATTGTTGGTATTTTTTTCCTTGCATTGTTTAGGAACCATTCTTTACATGATTTCCATGATTGGTTCATGATGGATGTTCTTGTCGATTGGAAGTGAAACTCCAGAATTGGAATGGAATGGTATTTATATATTTCCAATACCATAAATTATACCATTTATTAATCTTAATTCTTACATGAGGATGATTCATAAGTTAAAACATTAATGATGTTCATTTTGATCATTTTAGTGGTTCTTTGATAATAACGACCTCATTTTGTTTCATAATTTAGAAAAATGCATACAAAATAATTATAGAACCATGTATGAGACATAATACATATATTATAACCTGGTTCAACCATAAAAATGGTTTTATGATCAGAATTTAAGGAATTAAAGAAAATTGAAATCACATCATCCACGATGTCGGTAATTCGACACATCACGAACAATTTTTTTAATTCCTTAAATAAGTGGGAGAGGAGAAGAATATTGATGAGGAATTTTCCATGAACATGATAAAATATAGAATATAAAATATTATTAATATTTCATGACTATTGTATAAGAGGATGTGAGGAAATAAGAATAAAATAAAGGAACTCAAAATAAAAGAAGAGTTTAGAAATTCCTTATGAAAATTCAGCAGCCTAACGACGTCGCTTAAAATTTTCATAAAATATTTTGATGAGAGAAAAGGGGTATATAAACATTATTACATAATATGGGAAGTATCAGGGATATGGAATGGCATATCACAACATAATCTAAAGGGAATTAAAAGAATAACATAAAATGAAATGAATGAAAGAAAACAAAAGAGGATGTTTACCTCTTGATCTATTCTCCTTGAGATCCTTCTTAAGGGCTTTGATTTCGGTATTTTGGTGATAACATCAGCTATAGGACGTGGGGAAGAGTCTTGGGAGGAGTATTGGGCATAACTTAGGTAAGGATCAAGGCTTGATAGGTGTGGGAGGAAGAGGGAAATGAGGGTGATATTTATAGTGGAGGAGGGGAGGTATTTTACATTATTTTAATAATTATTATAATATTTTTGCCCAAGACTATGAATAATCATAGTTAATGTGAAAAAATAGTAATAATGGCATGTCAGGTTGAACCAAGTGGTCTTACACCACGTATGATGTCATAAATAGTGTATTTTACTGATAATTTGAATATATAGTATTTTACCGTATTTCACTATTCATCGAAAATTCATGAATTTTAGAAAAATACCAAAAATTAATCCTTAACATTTTTAGACATGTAGAATTAAAAAAATAATTCCATTTTTTGAAAATAATTTTCTAAATATTATTAATTTAATTTTTAAATAAAATCATACTTAATTCCAAAATTAATAATTTAAAAACTATAACTGCTTTTATATCACATTGAAAAATTAATCAAGATTTCATTATCTTAAATCCTTAATAAAATAAAATAATAAAAAAATTTACTATTAATTAGGGTCATATTACTATTCATATTAATATTCATAAGGGTATGTTACTATTCACCAAAAAAACAAGTTGGTTGCATTAGACTCCAAATAACATACTGAACACAATTGTTGATGACCGTTTTTCGAAATTCAATACATAGAAGCAACAAAATTATGTTTATAATATAATTATAATGGTCACATAGTATTTAGTAGTTCATTTAAGCACATAGTGTTTCCTTTTAAAATCTCATGATATTACAATAACACAAAGAAATCATAAATAAAAAAAGTAACTTGTGAAATTCATAACATACTTACATTATAGCTTTCACAGATACATAGGGAGTTACTTTTGGAATAATCATCACAGTATATTCCCTAAATCTCTTAAGAGAAACATTAATGTTTACCTCTATCACATTAGCTAATGAATTAGTGAGCTATCTTGGGCTCAGCTACCCTCGGTTTATCACGGAACCACCCGTATACTTAAAGAATGCCCAAGAACCATAACATAATCATAATACATAAAACAAGCATAAAGAAAAGATAACATTTCCACATTGTAATTGTAACGCCCCGACCCCAGTTACCCAGAGTCGGTGCATTATTACATAACATTGGCATGATCACAAGGAAAAAAGTCCCCAAGGACCAATCAGTTTAGCAGTATTGGAAAATATATTACATACATGAATGTTACATTACACTTTATAACATAAAAAAAACATAAATAATCCTTTATGAATTCCAATATTCCCTTGGATTAACCCTGTATATCAATCACAATACTATTCTTGGAATCCTGGGAAAAAAATAACACATAGAAAGGGGTGAGCTCAGAAGCTTAGTAAGGATAACAATATAGAGGAGACATTAATAAATAATCATAAACCATTAAGGCAATGTATAACTAAAAAAAAGCCTTTTAAACTTGAACTTTAACATAAAATGGGAAAAATAAAATATTTCCATTTAATTATTTACATGGATATTCTACTAGTCAAATAATCTAATGCAATATCACTAACCACTTTCATAATGATGGAATGCATAATGCCAGACTATCATAACCATGTATCCAAGGACTCGTTCCAAGACTACAAATAAGATTTTGTCAAGGCCTCATGCCAAGACACTAGTTTGTCTCATGAGACCTACCGATGCATCGAGGAGCTATAGCGGGCTTCACCCGTCACTTATTAAGTCCAATGCATTCCTCATATGAACAGGTTTAAACATAACATAAGCATTCATATTAAAACTAGCATATGAAATGTCCATACTTTCTCCATAAACCATGAATGGTATAAAAATAACACATCCACAGTCAAACACATCACAAAACCTTCAACACAATATGGAAAATTTGTTTCATGATAAATCAACTTCAAAACATGTTTAAAATCCATTAAATAATTTTGACATAAATGAAAATGATTTGTAAAACTCTTTGAGAGAAATACCCCCTTTTCATGAAAACATTTAAAAGTCACACAATTTATAAAATAAGTAATTTAAAGACATTTTTGAATCAAAGTGTCCCATACCACATTGAAACTTGTGAAAGGAATTAACATTTAAAAAAAACATTCATGTCCATATGAATAAATCCTTAAAAACCATTTTGAATACATGGAAATTAATGAGGAAGATTTAGAAGAACAAATATTTAAAACATTTGAAATGATGTTTTAGTAAAAAAAAAGTCCCTTAAAATAATCCCTTTGAAAAATATTTCATAAAACATGTACATGGATAATAATTATGTCCCAGTAGATACTTACGTAAAGACAACATCGGATAATAAAGAGATTGTGAAATTAACCCTTACCAATTTGGTAACTTATGAGACATACAACCCATGAAAGAGGTATCATACAATGAATATGTAAATACACATAAATTAAAGTGTATTACACAAAGAATACAATTATGGGCAGTACATACACCACACAAAAGGTAATAGTGGCAACATGGCATGAATCTCACGGGAATAAGGAGTGAGATGAAAACCCCTTACCTTGTACTTTTCCTTGATAGTGTGTATGTTAAAATCCTGTATAATAGTTGAATAATTGTTATTAAACTATAAAAGAATCATATTCATAAATATTATATCATATATGATCTTTTAATATTGATTTGTTAATAATATTTTAGTATTATCGTCGTTTCAGGTGTTAACTGATTCGTTTTCCTTTATATTCTTCGTTATGTTAAGCCGTGTTTGTTATGGATAGGTTGTATCTTATTCATATCTAGAATGATATCAAGTTATTAAAAATTAATTTTAATCATTAAATGATAATTATTCTTTAATGGATATGATGGGGAAATGAATCTCATCGCGTTCGTGGAGACGTTAATCCGTACGTACGCATGAACGCAACTTCCATTTCATTTTTCATTTTAAAAGGAATCAAAACCAAATTATAAATAGGTATATTATTATTATAGTATAATATAATATCTTATATGTGTTACTTTAGTTCATTAACACCATCCTTTATACGTTCCATGTATGGTATTAACGAGTCATATCACTTTGAGGGGGCGGTAGTCCGCACTTCCTCAAATGAAATTATCGTATATATATACAACATGAAATGAATAATGGTATGATATAAAATTTAATTACATAAGCTTATATATAAAATAAATATAATTAATATAATATTTAATTATAGTGCCATCATAATGGCCACCGTGAGAGGTGATAGGAGATAATTGAACAATCATCGCTTCGTGAGGCGTTTGGTTATCATCCACAGAAACATTATGTTCTTCACCCATTAGATGGAGGTGTGTGTAAGTTTAGTTATAATACTTATAATAACAATATCCTAGTATATTTAGGATACTTGTTTTTTTACAAAATAAAATAATAAGAAGAGTTTAGGTTTTGGAGAAGTAAAATAAAAGAAAAGAAGCTAAGAGAAATCGTTACCTTTAATTTGGATAACTCCCTTTGGTTTGAACCAAAAAGGACTCTTGAAGTGACTTCTTAGTAAGGTAAGGCTTCCAAGAGTAGGATAGTCATGTAGGAATATTAATTGGATAGATGTTGGATGAGACAAAATGCTTTAGAGGTGTGATGAATTGGTTAGAAGTGGCGTCCTTTTATATGGGGAAGGAGGGGCCCTTTAGGAATAACTTAAAGTATTATTTTATAATAAATTCATATTCAGTTTCTGATGGCTCCAAAGTGTATTATTCAAAGACTAAGATGGGTATGGGTCTAAATCCTTTCAAAAAATAGATTTTAGACTGGTTTGGGTCATTATATTAACCTTATCTTTTAGTTTTAACTCTTGGTTAATTAGTTTGACACTTACCATGTCACTTTGTATTTTTATATTATATAGTTAATAAACATACTATATACCTCCAAACGACCCCCAAGTGGTCCATTAATGATACACATATCATTATACAAGTACTTTTGCCGAATCTTAGATTTTTATGAATTTAATATCAATTAATAATATAATATTTGTTTTAAAAACTCTTTTATGTCAATTTTGACACTATTTGGTATTTGATTATTGTGAAAATCTTAACAGCATTATTACTTAGAAAAAAGTTAATTAAATCAATCCTAACATGTCATATTAACATTTAAAATTCGTGGAATTCATTAAAAGTCTCAAATTATATTTATTTGGGTATTTATAATATCAATTATTTTAATATTTAACAAATAAGGTAATTACTATATCATCATTGTGTCATAAATAAAATAAATTATATAATATCTAAAAATTATAAATAAAATATAATTATGTAGGAAATATTTTTTTCTTTATAATAAATATTTATAGTCTAAAATATAACATATATTACCCTATGTAAAAATTGTTTTTCTAAAAGATATAGGCTTATGTCATTTTTGTATTTACTTTAACTTAATTAATATAAAGTGTCATTATCACTTACAAGTGGATCCATGGGGTCCCAAAATCGACCCAAATATGATCATGGTCAGACATGTATCAACTAATAGGGTTAAGACACGTTTTAGGGTAATTTATTATTATTATAATATTATTTTTTTACCCTTATTTACCGGATTTACCCTTTAACCATGGTAAATAAAATACTTACCGAAGTAATTATTCAAAATGTATAAAAATAAAAGTTACCTATTTAAAAAATTTGGAAATCCTGATTCTAAATATGAAGTCTATTTTTACAAATTCAAAACACAGAAGTGGCAGAAATTAATTTAAAATTATTTCCCGCTGTCAAAACAAAAAGCGTGTTTTTAAGAGATAATAACTATCAAAATATTGACACTTGTTTATGTCAGGTTTAAATGTGAAATTATGTCCAATGACCAAAATTTTATTAAATGGTTAAAATATATTCTAAATATACTTTAAAACTACTCAAATTCATAATTTATCACTGTTAATTATCTCAATTAAAAAAGTTGTTTTTAATAAAAATTTAGTAATTTTCACTATTCATCAAAATATAAAAGTTATCCGAAATGTACCAAAATTTCATCCTAGGATAATTTCGATATTATAAATCCCAAAATGAAGTCCATTTTTAAATATAAAATGTATAAAATTTCAAAAATTAGGTATTACTATTCATAAGGGCTAGTTTGATTGGTTGTGGTGTGTGTTAGAACTCGAAGTTGCGTACAACACATGCTACAATATTATTCAAAGAGAAGCGTACCGAGGAATCTTGGGGTGTTACATTGTAAATTTTTGATGTCCCCATTCTAAAGAATAAATTTATTTAGTCAAATTGAATATATAAAAGTTTTAAAATATTGGATTTAAAAAGGGTTCACCATTAAAAGTCGGTAAAAGTTCATTTTGGAAAAATACTTCTTTTATCTGAAAAAAATGAATTTGTTCTTACATTATGTCTAAGAAACTCATAATATGGATTCTAAAATTATAAGGATTATATAAAGTTCAAAATTCAGTTAATAATATTCATAACCTCTTTTGAATGGCTAGTTTGGTAAGTCATTGTGCGCTTGAACTCGGTGTTGCATGTAGTGCAAGTTATTGAATTATTCTGAAGAAATAACGCAATTTGAAATCTTGGGGTTTTACATTCTACCCTCCTTCAATAAATTTCTTCATCGCAATTTGAAATTGTTCTTAAAAAATAAAAGGTTGTAAATAGAAAATATCTTTTTGGGAAAACCCACATCGGAAATTGGGTTAATAAAATTTAGTCTTAATAAGAGGAAAAGTGAAATGAAAGGGTCACCACAAAATTATGATCTCTATTTGGATAACATTGGTGTCAATTAGAGACATATAATTGGAGAAAAAACATAAATATTTATAGGTAGTGATTGAAATCATCAATCACAAACAAGTGTAAAATTGAGGTCCATAAATTCATCAATCTATGATGATTTGAAATACCATCGGTTCAACAAAACATAAGGTATTAGGATAACAAATTTTTGGTTTTAGGATCCCTTAAATAAAGTATAATAATTAATTTCTTCATAGAATAAGAAAAATATATTCTTGACATGTAGAGTTCCATCCTTTAACTAATTTCTACCACAAACTCATCTTTCACTCTAAAAGATAATAGAATGTAAAAAATATATTCTATTTATCCTATTCGTATAGGGTTCCAAAAAATGAATTTATAATTCATCTACCAGATCTTTTAAAAAACTACATTATTTAATCCAGGATATCACGTGGGCCAGTGGTAGGTGATACACCCTTGTCGCCCTTCGGTGGAGAGTTCAAGTCTTGCGGCCTTGCCTGACGCGACAGGTTGTCGCCCGACCTCCGGGTTGTCCTTTTATGGCAATCCAAAAATAATCCAATCTAGAACTATCCAAAATACTTTAGTCCAAAATTTATAAGGAAGGTAAACACAATGAAGATCTTTTTTTCCACATAATAATATGTGAACACCTTCATCATGTATTCTTTTAGAACACTGCAACATCCTGAATTACCATTAAACCTTATTGATTACATTCATGATCCCTTATTCCTTAAAGAATAATTGATATACTCCTTCAATCAAAAAATGTTGTAAACTCCAACAATGATGGAATATGTAAATCATTATTCAATTTTAAGGTAGTCAAGAATATCCAATATAATTTATCCAAATCAATCATGTATTATTCCAAAATCACTACCTCGGTATCAGAACCATATTATGGTTTATCTTTATCTCAACCATATATTTTCCAAAAATTTAACCTGCTATTGAGTCACTTTTCGTGGTTCCACATAATCTCAAGTCCTTAATGAAATAGTACTTTAGTACAATCCTTATATACTCTATAATTATTATAACCAGTGCATCATTGATACAATATTCAAATGACATAATTCTTTAATAACAACATAAGAACTATAATCATTCATCCTCATCTGTGGTAGTATCATAACATGATTATTATCCAATAACATCATTTGGGGCATACTATGATGATTTGGACATTGGTTTTCATAGTGTCCCAACTACTTGTAGATGAAGAATTGCACATTTGTAACCTTTTTCTTACCCTTGCAGTCACGTACAAGGTGTAATTTTTCTCCACACTTATAAAAAACTCCCATTACCTTAAGGCAATTTATAGGGTGTTTCTTCCCACAGTTATCACATATGGGAAAATTATTCTTTTCCCTCTTCCCTTTATCCATATTTCTCTCTTCTATCCTTTTCTTCTCTTGCTTCCCTTCAAATTCACAGGACTCAGAGAACTCTTTACTTATCTTATCAACACATGATACTATTTATTCATATGATGATAATACATGGGAGACTATTTACCTTCTAAATGATGGATTAATACCATGAATGATATGATCTTTATTACTATTTGGATCATGCATATTGCTGGAGTTCTCATTCCTTCTACTGGGCACCATTTCTAAATAATGGCATACACTAGATTAGTTTGTGAATAGAAATACCTTATCCCAAACTTGTAAAACACTTAACATAAATTAAACAGTTTATGGATATAATCCATAATCATAAAAATGTATTCTTTGAGGAAGTATATACTCATAAACCCTTCATAATGGGTTGTAAAGAAAATGAGAATTATCCTAAGCATATCCCCCGGGAGTGTCGTAACCAAGAGTACAGCAAGGCCCGTTGTCGTGCACCAGTTCCCATTCGAGTCTAGCCCAAAGTGGTGTTTTCGGGTTTTACCCCTAGGTACATCTGTGCCAGAGCCGCCTCTACCTGCTTGTATACAGACAGAGATGTATTGCTCGAAAAACTCACAAAATCTCTACAATATCAAAATTCTAGGAAGTTCTTCTCTACTAATCCTCAAAGTCTATCATAGGGCTATGTGCTCTAATCAGAGATTATCTAAATCTAGCTTCCAAGGTTATTGCCAAAGTTTCTCTGATACCAACTGTAACACCCCAACCCCAGTTCACCAGAGTCGGTTCATTATTACATAACATTGGCATGATCACAAGGAAACAAGTCCCAAAGGACCGATCAGTTTAGTAGTATTGGAAAATAGATTACATACATGAATTTTACAATATACTATATAACATACAAAACAACATAAATAATCCTTTATGAATTCCATTATTCCCTTGGCTTAACCCTGCATATCAATCACAATACACTTCTTGGAATCCTAGGAAAAAAATTAAACATAGAAAGGGGTGAGATCAGATGCTCAGTAAGGATAACAATATAGCGGAGACATTAATAAATAATCATAAACATTTAAGGCAATGTATAAATAAAACAAAAGCCTTTTAAACTTGAACTTCAACATAATATGGGAAAAATAATATATTTCCATTTACTTATTTACATGGATATTCTACTAGTTGAATAATCTCATGAAATATCACTAACCACTTTCATAATGATGGAATGCATAATGCCAGACTATCATAACCACATAGACAAGGCCTTGTGCCAAGACTACAAATAAGATTTTTTCAAGGCCTCATGCCAAGACACTATTTTGTCTCATGAGACCTACCGATGCATCGAGGAGCTATAGCGGGCTTCACCCGTTACTTATTAAGTCCAATGCATTCCTCATATGAACAGGTTTAAACATAACATAAGCATTCGTATTAAAAATAGCATATGAAATGTCTATACTTTCTCCATAAACCATGAATGGTATAAAAATAACACATCCATAGTCAAACAGATCACAAAACCTTCAACACAATATGGAAAATTTTTATCGTGATAAATCAACTTCAAAACATGTTTAAAATCCATTAAAGAATTTTGACATAGATGAAAATGATTTGTAAAACTCTTTGAGAGAAATACCCCTTTTTCATGAAAACATTTAAAAGTCACACAATTTAGAAAATAAGTAATTTAAATAAATTTTTGAATCAAAGTGTCCCATACCACTTTGTAACTTTTGAAAGGAATTAACATTTTAAAAAAACATTCATGTCCATATAAATAAATCCTTAAAAACCATTTTGAATACATGGACATTAATGAGGAATATTTAGAAGAACAAATATTTAAAACATTTGAAATGATGTTTCAGTAAAAAAAAGTCCCTTACAAGAATCCATTTGAAAAATATTTCATAAAACATGGACATGAATAATAAATATGTCCCAGTAGATACTTACGTAAAAATAACCTCGAATAATAAAGAGATTGTGAAATTAACTCTTACCAATTTGGTAACTTACGAGACATACAAACCATGAAAGAGGTATCATACAATGAATTTTTAAATACACATAAATTAAAGTGTATTACACAAAGAATACAATTATGGGAAGTACATACACCACACAAAAGGTAATAGTGGTAATATGGCATGAATCTCACAGGAATAAAGAGTGAGATGAAAACCCCTTACCTTGTACTTTTCCTTGATAGTGTGTATGTTAAACTTCTATATAATAGTTAAATAATTGTTATTAAATTATAAAAGAATCATATTCATAAATATTATATCATATATGATCTTTTAATATTGATTTGTTAATAATATTTTAGTATTATCGTCGTTTTAGGTGTTAACTGATTCGTTTTCCTTATATGCTTCGTTATGTAATCCATGTTTGTTATGGATAGGTTGTATCTTATTCATATCTAGAATTATATCAAGTTCTTAAACATTACTTTTAATCATTAAATGATAATTAGTCTTTAATGGATATGATAGGGAAATGAATCTCATCGCGTTTGTGGAGACGATAATCCGTACGTACGCACAAACGCAACTTCCATTTCATTTTTCATTTTAAAAGGAATTAAAAACAAATGATAAATAGGTATATTATTATTCCAGTGTAATATAATATCTTATATATGACAACCCTGCTTTTTATTACAACTTAAACATGATTTATTACATAAAACTTCACTTGATACAACAAAGAAGATCGAGAGGTTTAGTGTCTTTGGGGATTAGGATCATTACATAAAAACTTAAAACATGAAATAAAACATCTTTATTTAAAACTTCCTTTACATGACCACTACATTCCTTCGTACTTAGCATTGCATGGGATAACCTGAGGACATGCATAAGAAAAGGGTGAGCTATAAAGCCCAGTAAGGGAGTACACATGGAATAACATGAGGATTACAATACAGGTTAGACAATAGGCATATCAATAGATCATAAGAAAAACATGAACATAAAGGCATGATAAAGCATGATAATCATAACATGGAAATGTGGCAACAACACTTAACATGGAATTAGCACGAGCTAAGGCTCATTGCACATGGAGCATGAGTAAATCCTCATTGCACATAAAGCACGAGTAAACCCTCGTTGCACTTGAATTATCATCAGTCAACAATCATTTCACATGACGTATCATGATACTATACTTTACCCAATGCATTGGAGCGCTATAAGGGCGCACCCTTCTTAAACATTTCATTTCATGCATAAGTGTGCCACATGGATCATAAAACATGGATTCATAAAACATAATTATTTATTCCACGATAAAGGAATGTGTAATTAATACATGAAACTTTATAATCAATAAGTAAATGTTCATAAAGGTGAATACCCTTGATGGAGAAATGGACATGGTATTCACTACACAATGACATTGGCTTAGAAAATCGGTGCGATTTCGGTAGCGTAACAGCGTGACATAAGAATTCATAGAAATGGTTGATGAGAGAGAAAGGGGTTCCTCATAATATTTACATGTAATGGAAAGTAAGGATGTCATATAGATACATGTACCAACAATTTTAATGGAATTTATATTCATTATACAAAAGTATTGCTTGAATGTAAAAGAGGAGAGAGAAGTTCCTTTCGGAATTTCGGCATAGTAACGGGTGTACATGAGAGGAATTTAATGAGATAGAAAGGGTCTCCCATCATTCAAACATAAAGAGGGAAGTATTAGGGAGGTTCAAAACCATACCCCAATATTCATAATTTAATTTAAAAGGGAAAAACAACTTAAAGAAAATTAGACAAAAATGAGAAAGGAAGAAAAAACCCTTACTTGGAAGTGTGCTTCCAAAGGCTAGAGAGAGGCTTGTGAGTGGCTTCTTGGGAGCTTGGGGCACCTTGGGAGGATTTTATAGAGAGTAGGGAAGAGGTTTTATGAACTCCAAAGGCTTTGAGTGAGGAGGAAGTGGGATCTTGGGTGGGTTTATATAGGAAAGGTGAGGGAATTCTTTATTATTTAGGTTTGGGACCCCTTATATTAAATTAATCCAAACCAAAAACCATCCTATGATTTTTGCCCATGGTTTTTGGAAAAGGGAACAGGAAAATAATATTTTATAAGGCCAAGGTCCAAACTTCTTAAAATATTAGGGTTTCTTATGTGGAGGTGAGTCACACTCCCATGGAAATTAATTTTAAAAGACAAGGTGTTTAATAAGTCTTGAGGGGTCCATTAATGCTTTGAAAAGTAAGAAAAACAAACCCAAAATCAAATTATTTTAATGGTAAAACATATATTGTCTGAACATAAAGATTATAGTATTTTATTACATCACTATTGGGTCATTATGATGTCATAATACACATTATATATTTAAACGGTATTTAATTTTTACTCAAAAATTTGACTGTCTCAGAAAATTATGAAAAATTCACCGTTGGATAATTTCAACATCCTGATTCCAAAAATAACATTTATTTTATCTAAATAATTTTATAAATATGTTAATTTTCACTTTTAAAATAAAAACCGACATTTATAAAAAATTCACGGGTTTTGACAAAAATGGATTTCAAACCTTAATAAAAATTATAATTGCATTCATACAATTACATGATCATTTATATATAATAAAATTAATCTAATAATAATAATAATAATATTTTATTAAAATATTATTTAATTCAAAAATCCCTTAATTTAATAAAATATATTTCTTAATTAAATAATAACTAAAAACACCATTTTTACTTTAAAAACTTTTTACAATGTATCAATAATGACAAGAAATTATATTCATTATTTTATACAAAAATAATGTACATGAACATAGTACTATCGATTAGTTACATAACCCCTTAAAACAGCCATATAAGACCTAAGGGTAAGGTGTGCGATGGTGACAGACTCTTGGGGTGGCTCAGATAACATCGCTCAAGTGGTAATTTCTATCAACTTCCACTTATCTTGTAGACGGTCCCATTCGAGCTTGACATGGTGAACCTCAGCTTGGTCTTGGTCAAGAGAGAAGCCCAAGGACGCCACCTCTTTTCTGAGCTCCGATAAATGGGATTCGTATGGGGCAATTCTACTGGATGAGGCCATCGCTTCCTTTTTCTAAGTAAAATTGGATGTGTTAAAGCCCTATATTTATACTAATCATGTGATCACTGTTCAACGACTATAAAGGTAACGATAACAATTCTTATTATAAAACCAATGAAGTTGACATTTTATAAAAACATTTTATATAAAGATAAATTTAATAAGATCAAGAGGGATTTTCCATTAATGAAACTTTGGGTCGTTACAATATTCCCCCCTTAAGAAATTTCACCCTCGAAATTTTCCTTTTCCCACACTAAAACAGACGTGGGTAACTCAACTTCATTACTTCCTCCGATTCCCAAGTTGCTTCTTCAAACTTGTGGTTTCTCCACAACACCTTGACGAGGGGCATTGTCTTATTTCATAGAACTTTTTCTCTATGATCTAAGATCTTCACTGGTTGCTCCTCATAAGAAAGATCGTCTTCCAATTATACCACCTCAGAAGAGAGTACATGTGAAGGGTCCGGTATGTACTTCCTTAAGAGGGATACATGAAATACATCATGTACTTTGGCCATAGTAGGTGGAAGTGCTAGTCGATAGGCCACAGCCCCGACACGATCAAGAATCTCGAAGGGGCTGATGTACCTTGGACTTAACTTCCCTTTCTTTCCAAACCTCATGTCCTTCTTCCACGGTGATATACGTAGAAAAACCATGTCTCAAACTTTAAACTCAAGGTCTTGTTGACGATTATCTGCATAACTCTTCTATCGACTCTGGGCTACCTTGATATGCTGCTGAATGGTTTTCACCTTCTCCACCATTTCCTCGACCATTTCTGGTCCAAGAAGCTTATGTTCACCGACCTCATCCCAACATGCTGGTGTTCCGCACCTTTTCCCATACATGGCTTCATTTGGTTCCATTTGGATGCTCGAGTGGAAACTGTTATTATAAGAGAACTAAACCAGAGGAAGATGTTTATCCCATCCTCCTTTAAAGTTCATTAAGCATGCTCTCAACATATCCTCAAGTGTTTGGATAGTACACTCGGATTGGCCATCAGTTTGAGGATGATAGGCCGCACTAAAGTTCAGTTCAGTATTCAGAGCATGTTGAAAACTCTTCCAAAACTTAGAGGTGAATCTTGGATCTCGGTCAGACACAATAGATAGTGGTACTCCATGCAACCTTACCACTTCCCTGATATATATCCGTGCCAGTTGATCTAATGAGAAATGCTCCTAAATAGCAATGAAGCGTGCAGTCTTTGTAAGACGATCCACAATAACCCATATTGCATTATTGCCTTTGGATGTCCTCAGAAGTTCGGTGACAAAGTCCATGTTGATGTTTTCCCATTTCCATTTTGGTATGGGAAATGGTTGCATCATCCCCTTAGACTTCTACCTCTCTGCCTTCACTTGCTAACACACCAGGCACTTTGATGCATATTCAACAATCTCCTTCTTCATATTATCCCACCAAAAGTTTTCTCGGAGATCTCAATACATCTTTGTGCTCCCTGGGTGAATAGAGAAATTTGAACTTTGTGTATCATCCAAAAGTTCCTTCTTTAGCTCCGGACTTGAAGGAACACATAGTCTTTTCCCAAACCGCACAATTCCTTCTTCATTAACATTAAACTCCGAGGATTTCCCTTTTTTGATAGCTCCCACTTTTTCTTGAATTCCCACATCATCCTTCTGAGCATCCTTTAACCTTTACAAAAGAGATGGTTGAGCAATAATTTGTGAAAGGATTGATGATGTTCCCTTCTCTATGATTCCCATGTCCATCTTCATCAAGTCTAAGAAGATTAGATCCTTCTTAATTCTCATCATTGATAGAATCGCTGGATCCTTTCTACTTAGGGCATCTTCCACCTTGTTCGCTTTCCCAGGGTGGTAATGGATTGAACAGTCATAATCCTTGATGAGATCTATCCATCTTATCTGGTGCATATTAAGCTATTTTTGTGTGAATATATATTTAAGACTCTTGTGGTCAATATATATCTCACATTTCTCTCCATAGAGATAATGCCGCCAGATTTTCAAGGAAAATATCACAGCCACCAACTCCAGATCATGCATTGGATAGTTTCACTCATGGATTTTCAACTGCCTTGAGGCATAGTATATCAATTTATCATTCTGCATCATCACACATCCTAAGACCTTCTTCGAAGAATCACTGAATACCACAAAAATCTCCCCACTTGTGAGTAAAGTGAGAACGGGCTCAATGATAAGCCTCTTTTTCAACTCCTTGAAGCTTTCTTCGCATTCATCACTCCAAGAAAACTTTACTCCCATTCAATTTAGCTTGGTAAGAGGGTTGGAAAATCGTGAGAAATTTCTCACAAATCGTCGATAATATCCAGCTAACCCTAAGAAGCTACAGATATCTGTTACCGATGTTGGCCTCGGCCATCCCTCAATTGCATCTATTTTGGAGGGATCCACAGATATCTCATTGCTTGTGATGATATGACCCAAGAATGAGACCTCCTTCAACTAGAACTCACACTTTCTGTACTTTTCATAGAGGTTCTCCTTGCGTAAAGTCTCTAGTACAGTTCTTAAATGATCCTCATGATCCTCCTTGGTTTTGGAGTATATTAGAATATCATCTATAAAGACTACCAAAAATTTGTCTAGGTAATCTCTAAAGACTCTATTCATCAAGTACATGAAGATTTATAGAGCATTGGTGAGTCCAAAAGTCATTACTATGAATTCATAGTGCCCATATCTTGTACAAAAAGCAGCCTTGAGGACATCTTCCTTCTTCACCCTTACTTGATAATATCCCAACCGCAAATCTACCTTGGAGAAGAATTGTGCACCATGTAGCTGATCGAACAAGTCATCAATTCTTGGGAGAGGATACTTGTTCTTTATTGTGATTTTGTTAAGTTCACAATAATCGATGCAAAGCCGCATTGACCCATCCTTCTTCTTGATGAAGAGGAATGGTGCACCCCCTGGTAAAGCACTTGGGTGTATAAACCCTTTATCCAGATTCTCCTGTAGTTTTTTCTTCAGCTCTTCAATCTCTACAACAACCATTCTATATAGAGTCATGGATATTGGTAAAGCCTCGGGTATAAGTTCAATTGATAATTCAACATCCCTTCTAGGAGGAAGACCAGACAGTTCCTCGGGAAACACTTCAGCAAATTCCCTCACAATAGGCATTTCTTCAAGGATGGTTTCTTCCTTGGACTCAATCATCTGAGCCAGATACGCATGCTCATAAGGTAATAATATCCATGCTTGAGATGATGGAGCTAAAGGAGATTCATTTTCCTCCTTTCACTTGTAACGAATCAGGGCTCGATTCTCCATATGGAGTGTGATTTCCCTCTCCCGACAATTTATGTTGGCTCTATATAAGGAAAGCCAATCCATGCCAAGAATTGCATAAAATTACACCAAAGGGAGTATGATGAGGTTCGCCGGGAAATTCAATCCACAGATTATAACAGGGGAGGACTTATATTCATGGGATGCAATGATTTCCCCATTTTCCGTACTCACTAACATCTTCACTTCCATGATTTGTGGTGGTGCTGGGATTGTTCTACTAAACTTTCGAGATATAAAAGAATGCGTAGAACTTGAATCAAAAAGTAAGTTCAATATTCTTGAATGAATAAATAGCGTACCTGTCACCACTTCGTTGTCAGGGTTCACTTCGGCAGAAGTGATGGCAAAAGCTCTTCCTTGCTGCCTTGGAGGTTGTTGGTTGTCTCCGAAAACCCTTGGATTAGGGCACTGATTTGCAAAATGACCCAGTTCTTTGCATTTCTAGCATTGAACAATGCGTTGAGGTTATAACGGAGCGTTTCTCTCCTCTATCGCAGCCGCATGTCTTTCTTGCCGACAGTTAACAGCTAGGTGCCCTTCTCTTCCACACCTGAAGCATTTTCTCGTCCCCTTAAGGAAATTTCCAGGGTGCTTCTTTCCGCACTTTTGGCAAGTGGGGTGCTGGATCTTCTTAGCACTGTTGGATTTATCCATCGTCCCACCAGAATTGAAGTCCACCTTATGCTTCTTATCCCCATGATACCCCTGTGATTCTATGATCTCCATTTCGACCTTTAGGTCACATCAGACAATTTCCTCATAGTTGTCGAAGTCACGGATCGCTAATGCTTTCCACAGGCTAGACTTCAGCCCACCAAAGAAGCGGTTAACCTTGCATTCGGGGGTAACGACAAAGCCGGAAGCATATCGTTCTAGCCTTGTGATGTTTTCCTCGTACGCTCCAACAAATTATTCGTCTTTTTTCTTGAGGGAAAGGAAGTCCCTTTCCATCTTAAGCTGGAGGGTGTGCGGAAAATATTTATCGAAAAACATATTCTGGAAATACTTCCATTCCAACGCCTTTATCTCCTCCTCAGGCTTCGTATTTTTGATCAACGTCCACCATTGATCAGCTTCACCCTCCATACAATAAGCTGCCAGGAGAACCTTCTCTTGTTCAGAACATTGAAGGATGGAGAAGATCTTTTCAATGGAGTTGATCCATTGTTCAGTGATCGTGGGATCGGATGATCTGCTAAAAGTAGGAGGCCTTTGTCTCATGAAGCTCTCGATAATGACTTGTTCATTCTTAGGGGGGGTTTGGATGTTCCTCTTGACCCGTGTTTCTATTCAATTCTTGATTTAGATGAGAGAGAAGCGTGAAAAAGTTCGCGATTCCCGCTCCCATTAAATTGGGCATCTCATCAGTACAGTCATCACACTGATCTTGACATCGGTTGTTAGCCTGAGTCCTCCTATTACCGGCCATTGGCTGGAATAAAAGGAATGTTAGGGGTAACACATAAAGGGTAATCCAAAGATAAAATTTGATTACTTATAAACTTTCATTTCCTTAACTCATGAGTCTATAGGCTTCAATCTAGGATTTTCATGATCTACTTTCTAACATATATTCTTAGGGGCATTTCTTTAATTCCCTTAATAAGGGTTTATACTAAGCTTGTGAATTTACCAAAGCATATCCCCCGGGAGTGTCGTAACCAAGAGTGCAGCAAGGTCCGTTGTCGTGCACCAGTTCCCGTTCGAGTCTAGCTCAAAGCGGTGTTTTCGGGTTTTAACCCTAGGATACATCTGTGCCAGAGCCGCCTCTACCTGCTCGTATCCAGATAGGGATATATTTTCTTGATAACCCACTTAATCAATACTCAACAAAAATTAGGGACGTTTTTATTGTACTTAGTCTTGTATCTAAGGCTTTACTAGGGTTTTCTAATCCTAATCCCAAAAATAACCAAACCTATCCTCTGATACCAACTATGACAACCCTGCTTTTTATTACAGCTTAAACACGATTTATTACATAAAACTTCACTTGATACAACAAAGAAGATCGAGAGGTTTAGTGTCTTTGGGGCTTAAGATCATTACATAAAAACTTAAAACATTAAATACAACATCTTTATTGAAAACTTCCTTTACATGACCACTACATTCCTTCGTACTTAGAATTGCATGGGATAACCTAAGGACATGCATAAGAAAAAGGTAAGCTATAAAGCCCAATAAGGGAGTACACATGGAATAATATGAGGAGTAAAATACAGGTTAGACAATAGGAATATCAATATAGAATAAGAAAAACATGAATATAAAGTCATGATAAAGCATGATAATCATAACATGGAAATGTGACAACAACACTTAACATGGAATTAGCATGAGCCAAGGCTCATTGCACATGGAGCATGAGTAAATCCTCATTGCACATAAAACACGAGTAAACCCTCGTTTCACTTGAATTATCATGAGTCAACACTCATTGCACATGAAGTATCATGATACTATACATTACCCAATGCATTGGAGCACTATAAGGGCGCACCCTTCTTAAACATTTCATTTCATGCATAAGTGTGCCATATGGATCATAAAACATGGATTCATAAAACATAATCATTTATTCCACGACAAAGTAATGTGGAATTCATACATGAAAAATTATAATCAATAAGTAAATGTGCATAAAGGTGAATACCCTTGATGGAGAAATGGGCATGGTATTCACTACACAATGGTATTGGCTTAGAAAATCGGTGCGATTTCGGCAGCGTAACGGCGTGACATAAGAATTCATAAAAATGGTTGATGAGAGAGAAAGGGGTTCCTCATAATATTTACATGTAATGGAAAATAATGAGGTCATATAGATACATGTCCCAACAATTGTAATGGAATTTATATTCATGATACAAAAGTATTGCTTGAATGTAAAAGAGGAGAGAGAAGTTCCTTTCGGAATTTCAGCATAGTAACGGGTGTACATGGGAGGCATTTAATAAGAGAGAAAGGGTCTCCCATAATTCAAACATAAAGAGGGAAGTATGAGGGAGGTGTGGAACCATACCCCAATATTCATAATTGAATATAAAAGGGCAAAACAACTTAAATAAAATTTGACAAAAATGAGAAAGGAAGAAAAAACCCTTACTTGGAAGTGTGCTTCCAAAGGCTAGAGAGAGGCTTGTGAGAGGCTTCTTGGGAGATTTGGGAACCTTGGGAGGATTATAGAGAGAGTAGGTCAGAGGTTGGATGAACTCCAAAGGCTTTGAGTGAGGAGGAAGTGAGAGCTTGGGTGGGTTTATATAGGAATGGTGAGGGAATTCTTTATTATTTAGGTTTGGGACCCCTTATATTAAATTAACCCAAACCACAAATCATCCCATGGTTTTTTCCCATGGTTTTTGGAAAAGGGAATAGGAAAATAATATTTTATAAGGCCAGGGTCCTAACTTCTTAAAATATTAGGGTTGCTTATGTGGAGGTGAGTCACACTCCCATTGAAATTAATTTAAAAAGAAAAGGTGTTTAATAAGTCTTGAGGGGTCCATTAATGCTTTTAAAAGTAGACCAAACAAACCCAAAATCACATTATTTTAATGTTAAAACAATATATTTTCCGAAAATAAAGATTATAGTATTTTATTACATCACTATTGGGTCATTATGATGTCATAAAACACATTATATATTTAAACGGTATTTAATTTTTACTCAAAAATTTGACTGTCTCAGAAAATTATGAAAAATTCACCGTTGGATAATTTCGACATCCTGATTCCAAAATTAACATTTATTTTATATAAATAATTTTCTAAATATTTTAATTTTCACTTTTAAAATAAAAACCGACATTTATAAAAAATTCACGGGTTTTGACAAAAATGGCTTTCAAACCTTAATAAAAATTATAATTGCATTCATACAATTACATGATCATTTATATATAATAAAATTAATCTAATAATAATAATAATATTTTATTAAAATATTATTTAATTCAAAAATCCCTTAATTTAATAAAATAGATTTCTTAATTAAATAATAACTAAAAACACCATTTGTACTTTAAAAACTATTTACAATGTATCAATAATGACAAGAAATTATATTAATTATTATATACAAAAATAATGTACATGAACATAGTACTATCGATTAGTTACAAAACCCCTTAAAACAGCCGCATAAGACCTAAGGGTAAGGTGTGCGATGGTGAAAGACTCTTGGGGTGGCTCAGATAACATCGCTCGAGTGGTAATTTCTATCAACTTCCACTTCTCCCATAGACGGTCCCATTCGATCTTGACACGGTGAAGCTTAGCTTGGGCTTGGTCAAGAATGAAGCCCAAGGACGCCACCTCTTTTCCGAGCTCTGATAAATGGGCTTCGTATGGGGAAATTATACTGGATGAGGCCATCGCTTTCTTTGTCTAAGTAAAATTGGATGTGTTAAAGCCCTATATTTGTAATAATAATGTGATCACTGTTCAACGACTATAAAAGTAATGGTCACAATTCTTATCATAAAACCAATGAAGTTGACATTTTATAAAAACATTTTATATAAAGAGACATTTAATAAGATCAAGAGGAATTTTACATTAATGAAACTTTGGTTCGTTACATTATATGTGTTACTTGAGTTCATTAACATCATCCTTTATACGTTCCATGTATGGTATTAACGAGTCATATCACTTTGAGGGGGCGGTAGTCCACACTTCCTCAAATGAAATTATCGTATATATATACAACATGAAAGGAATAATGGTATGATATAAAATGGAATCAAAGAAGATTATATATAAAATAAATATAATTAATATCATATTTAATTATATTTCCATCATAATGGCCACCATGAGAGGTGATAGGAGATAATTGAACAATCATCGCTTCGTGAGGTGTTTGCTTGCAATCCACAGAAACATTATTTTCTTCACCCATTAGATGGAGGTGTGTGTAAGTGTAGTTCGAATACTTCTAATAAAAATATCCTAGTAAATTTAGAATACTGTTTTTGTTACAAAAGAAAATAATAAGAAGAGTTTAGGGGTTGGAGAAGTAAAATAAAAGAAAAGAAGCTAAGAGAAATCGTTACCTTTAATTTGGGTAACTCCCTTTGGTTTGAACCAAAAAGGACTCTTGAAGTGCCTTATGCCTAAGGTAATGATTCTAAGATGAGGATAGTTATGTAGGGATCTTAATTGGGTAGAGGTTGGACGAGCCAAAAGGCTTGAGAGGTGTGAGGAATTGGTTAGAATTGGTGTCCTTTTATAAAGGGGAGGAGGGGCTCTTTAGGAAAAACTTAAAGTATTATTTTATAATAACTTCATATTCAGTTTCTAATGGATAAAAAGTGGATTATTCAAAGAATAAGGTGTGGATGGGTTGAAATACTTTCAACCAATAGATTTTATACAGGTTTGGGTCATTATATTAACCTTATCTTTTAGTTTTAACTCTTGGTTAATTAGTTTGACACCTACCATGTCACTTTGTATTTTTATATTATATAGTTAATAAACATACTATATACATCCAAACGACCCCCAAGTGGTCCATTAATGATACACATATCATGATACAAGTCCTTTGGCCGAACCTTAGATTTTTAGGAATTTAATATCAATTAATAATATAATATTTGTTTTAAAAACTCTTTTATGTCAAATTTGACACTATTTGGTATTTGATTTTTGTGAAAATCATAACAGCATGATTACTTAGAAAAAATTTAATTAAATCAATACTAACATTTCATGTTAACCTATAAAATTCTTGTAATTCATTAAAAGTCTGAAATTATATTTATTTGGGTATTTATAATATCAATTATTTTAATATTTAACTAATAAGGTAATTACTGCATCATCATTGTGTCATAAATAAAATAAATTATTTAATGTCTAAAAATTATAAATAAAATACAATTATGTAGGAAATATTTTTATCTTTCTAATGAATATTTATAGTCTAAAATATAACATATATAACCTTATGTAAAAATTGTTTTTCTAAAAGATATATGCTTATGTCATTTTTGTATTTACTTTAACTTAATTAATATAAAGTGTCATTATCACTTACAAGTGGATCCATGGGGTCCCAAAATCGACCCAAAGATGCCCATGGTCGGACATGTATCAACCAATAGGGTTAAGAAATGTTTTAGGTTAATTTATTATTATTATAATATTATTTTCTACCCTTATTTACCGGATTTACCCTTTAACCATGGTAAATAAAATATTTACCGAAGTAATTATTCAAAATGTCTAAAAATAAAAGTTACCTATTTACACAATTTGGAAATACTGATTCCAAATATGGAGTCTATTTTTCCAAATTCAAAACACAGAAGTGGCAGAAATTAATTTAAAATTAATTCCCGCTGTCAAAACAAAAAGCGTGTTTTTAAGAGATAATATCTATCAAAAGATTGACACTTGTTTATGTCTGGTTTAAATTTGAAATTATTTACAATGACCAAAATTTTATTAAATGGTAAAACTATATTCTAAATATACTTTAAAACCACTCAAATTCATAATTTATCACTATTAATTATTTCGATTAAAAAAGTTGTTTTTAATAAAAATTTAGTAATTTTCACTATTCATCAAAATATAAAAGTTATCTGAAATGTACCAAAATTTCATCCTAGGATAATTTTGATATTCTGAATCCAAAAATGAAGTCCATTTTGAAATATAAAATGTATAAAATTTCAAAAATTAGGTATTACTATTCATAAGAGCTAGTTTGATTGGTTGTGGTGTGTGTTAGAACTTGAAGTTGCGTACAACACACGCTACAGTATTATTCGAAGAGAAGCGTACCGAGGAAGCTTGGGGTGTTACATTGTAAATTTTTGATGTCCCCATTCTAAATAATAAATTTATTTAGTCAAAATGAATATATAAAAGTTTAAAAATATTGGATTTAAAAAGGGTTCACCATTAAAAGTCAGTAAAAGTGCATTTTTGAAAAATACTTCTTTTATCTGAAAAAAATGAATTTGTTCTTACATTATGTCTAATAAACTCATAATATGGATTCTAAAATTATAAGGATTATATAAAGTTAAAAATTCAGTTAATACTGTTCATAACCTCTTTTGAACGGCTAGTTTGGTAAGTCATGGTGTGCTTGAACTTGGTGTTGCGTGTAGTGTAAGTTATTGAATTATTTTGAAGAAATAACGCACTATGAAATCTTGGGGTGTTACAACAATCAAGATATATCATTTGAAGATATTGGCATAATAAATTATTTCTAAAAACCATTTTCAATACCAACATATATAAAAATGTTATATGGTATTTATTTTTCTTTTAAAATCATTACGACTTGTTAAGGTAGCCAAATATCAAATAATACTCGTGGTGGCAGAAAGGTCGTTGTTGCTGCGTACGTTAAAAAGAAACATTCATTTTTTTTTGGTAAAATGCTTCATAGAAATAGATTCTTTTTGAAAACAATTAAATTAAATTAAAATAAAAATGGTATAATTATACACCATATAAAACGAGGTCATGTATAAACTGAAATATGCCTCAATGAAAGGAGATTGAGTTGAAGTCCCTTACAAAGACCATATCATTAGATTAAGGATAAATCAATGACATAATTATGTGTGAAAAATATAAACACACCCAATATAATTAAATATTAAGTTTAAAAAAATCAGAGGTCATTCACACATATTCTTGAAAAAACAATACCAATGACATTGATATTTAACTCAATGAAATGAGACTGAGTTAAGATTTCCCTTACAAAGATTATTTTGTAAATAAAATAGATCAATTATTTGTATTCACTATAAGTACACATAAATAAAGTATAAATAAAAGATAGGAAATCAAAATTTATTTCTCACATAATCATAGCATGACATAATCAATAAACATAATATTAAACCAAATAATGGAGATTGGGTTAAGAAGTTCCCTTACAAAAATGTAGCAGCCTAAAGACGTCACTTAATAATTTAAAAAATGATTTGATGAGAGATAGAAGGGTATCTCATCATTTGTACATAAAATGGATAGTAATAAGGATATATAATAACAAATCCTAACCTTTTAAAATTGAAATTAAAATACATATCATAAAATAAGTCTTTGACTAAAAGAGGAGGGTGAAAGTTTCCCTTACCTTGAGTCCGACTTGTCTCGTTCATTATTTATATTACTGAATAATAAAATTAATTAATTTTTACATTCTTCAGAGATTTTTTATTTTTATTATTCCTTTTATATCACTTATTACCTTATTATAATAATCATATAATTATTCAAGTTCATATTAGTCGTTTTGTTGATATTTAGTACTTGAGTCGAAAAATGAAATTGTTATAATTACAAATTGTCCATGTGGTCAAATTTATATTATCTATAGAATATAATTAATGATTTAAATATAATATATATCCAGTATATATATTCATTTATAATAGTATATAACATTTGTAGATAAGAAATAAAATGCATCGTTCATGGAGACGGTAGGCCATACGTACACATGCACGCTACTTTCATTTCTTTTTCATATTTAAAGGAATGAAAACCAAATGATACATAGGTATATTATAATTATAGTATAATATAATATTTTATATACATTACATAAGTTCATTAATTCCATCCTTTATACATTCCATGTATGGTATGAACGAGTCATATCAATTTGAGGGAGCGGTAGTCCACACTTTCTCAAATGAAATTATCGTATTTACACATTATGGAAAGTATAAAGGTATTATGTAAATAAAAAAAATACATAAGCATAAAGAAAATATAAATATAATATATATAATATATAAATACAGTTCCATCATAATGACCACTATGATAGGTGGCAAGATAAAATTGAACAATCATCATTTTGTGAGACAGTAGTTCGTCATCCACAGAAACAGTATATTCATATCCATTAGATGAAGGTGTGTGTAAGTGTAGTTCAAATAATTATCATAAAAACATAATAGTATATTGAGGATACTGGTGTTGTTATGTAATAAAAAAAATAAGAATATAATAGGGAGTGGAGAAGTAAAATAAAGGAAAATAACTTGAGAGAATACGTTACCTCTAAATCGGGTAATTTTATTTGAATTGAGCCAAAAGGCTTCCTTAAATTGCCTTTTTCCAAAGTTAAGTCTTCTAAAAGGAAGATAGGTATGTTGGGAGATTATGTGATCTGAATTTGGATGATCCAAGGGGCTTCATAGGTGTGAGTAAGTGGGTATAAGTGGTGTCCTTTTATAAGAGGGAGGAGGGGCACTTTGGGAAGGTCTTGAAATATTATTTTATTATAAAATGATTTTCGGTTTGAAATGGTCCCAAAATCATTTATTTAAAATATAATATGCTTTTGGGTCTAATACCTCTCAAAAAATTGGTTTTATACAAGTTTAGTTCAAAAAATCAACCTTATCTTTTAAATTTAACCCTTAGTTAAAAACATTAACTCTTACCATGTCTTCTTGAATTTTCATAATATATGGTAACTATATTTACTATAAAATACCAAGAGAACCATAAGTGGATAATTAATGAAAATTTTAAAATTATTTAAGTTATTTGGAAAAATCTTATATTTTTAGGACTATTATATCATTTAATAAAATAGTATTTGTTTTAAAAACTCATTTATGTCAATTTTGACACTATAAAGTAATTGATTTTTTTAATGTCATAAAAACTTGATTCCATAGAAAAAAGTCATTAAATAATAGATAATATGTAAATATCATCCATAAAATTCGTTTATGGCATAAAAATATTCAAATTACATTTATTTTAATATTTATAATATCATTTATTTGAATCCTTTATTAATGAAGCAATCACTGCATCATCATTGTGTCATAATTAAATTCATTTATTTAATGTATAAAAATTATAAATAAAATACCATGATGTAGGAATTTTTTATATATTTCTAATTACTATTTATATTCTAAGATATCATTTATATAACCTCATATAAAAATTGTTTTAGTAAAAAGATACATGTTTATGTTATTTTTCTCTTAACTTTGAATTCATTATAAAATGTCATTTTCACACCCAAGTGGCTCCATGGGGTCCCAAAATCGACTCAAGGATACCCATGGTCGTAAATATCTCATCCAATAGGATTAGTACATGTGTTAGGGTAGTTTATTATTATTATAATATCATTTCTTACCCTTATTTATGAGATTTACCCTTTAACCATGCACTACCACAAAAACAGTTTTTCGCAGCGCCCCCCTTTTTTCAGCGCTAACGAAAAATCACTGATAAAGGGTCGGCTTCAAAAAAAAATTTAAAAATATATTAATATATTAATATATAAATATAGTTATATTTTTATATAAATATAATATATAATTTTTAAATATATTTTAGATAAGTATAAATGTACATTTACACTTATTATACTTAATATATAAGATATTTAGTGAAAATGGATTCTTAAAAAATTAAAAAAATATTTTTAATTAATAATTTGATAATAATTATGGAGTAATAGTCATTTAATAACAATTTGATGACTAAAAAATTAAAAAAATTAAAAAAAGATCCAAAATATGTTGAAAACGCAACTCAAACTTCAAACGGCCATAACTTTTGATCCGGGTGTCCGTTTGAGCTCTACCACATATCAAATCGAAGCCTGCGACGAGCTCTACGTCGTTTTGACTCGGGGGGACCCTGTTCAAAGGATTTTATAGGTCAAAAGTGGCCCATAAGGCCTCCAAAACAGAGTTTTTAGTCGGGGTATCCCGATTTTAAACATTTTGTGGATTTTCACCCTCGTTTAAGGTGGTATTATTGATTTTTCTGGCAGGGCCTGAATTTATTCCAAGGTATTACATTCATATTGATATTATGTCTTTGAAATTTCCATCTTTTTTATAATGCACTGCTATTTATAATAAAAAATATAACAATATATTCATATTTTTTATATATTCACACCTAAAAATTTAATTATAAATATAAATAATAAAATATACTTACATATAAAATATATTAGCTTTATCTAAATAATAACTAACATCCATTTTATTTAAAATACAAATATATGAATATTTATATACCTATATTTTAATCTAACTATATATATATATTAATCTAACTATATATATATATATATATATATTAATCTAATAACTATATATATATTAATATAACTACATATATATATATTAGTATTACTATAAATATATATATTAATATCACTATATATATATTAATATAACTATATATATATATTCATATAACTGTATATATGTTAATATAACTATATATATATATTAATATAAATATATATTACTATACGAATAAATATAACTAAATATATATATATAGATATAGATATATATTAATATCACTATATATATATATTAATATTACTATATATATATATTAATATAACTATATATATATATATTATAATATAACTATATATATATATATATTATAATATAACTATATATATATATATATTATAATATAACTATATATATATTAATATAAATATATATTACTATACGAATAAATATAACTAAATATATATATATATAGAGAGAGAGATATCATGAATTGGAAGACAAATCAAAATAGAGTAGTGGTAAAGGCTTAGGCGCGCAGGGGGGAGGTCTGGAGTTCAAATCCTGTGGGAGGCAGGGGTGCGCGCGCATGGGGGAATATAGCAGCAAGCGCTGTTAAAGGGTGTAGGGGGGGCGTGGGGTGCGTGGGGTGCTGTACAGGGGAAGAAAAGCTGTAAAATGGGGGGCTCAAGCGCTATAAAAGCCCACCCGATTCGCAGTATTTTTTATTTATTTTTTATTTATTTTTTTTAAATTTTTTAAATTTTTTTAACTTTTATCAGCACTAAAACAAAAGCGCTGATAAAGGAAGCGCTGATAAAGGGCACCCCCCTTTATCTTCGCTAGCTTTATCGGCGCTTTTTTTAGCACTGATAAGGGCCATTTTTAGCGCTGATAAAGGACGTATTTGTAGTAGTGATGGTAAATAAAATAATTACAAAAGTTGCTATTCATAATGTCCAAAAATAAAAGGTAACTATTTAAAAAATTTGGAACTTATGATTCCAAATATGGAATCCATTTTTCTAAATTCAAAACACAGAAGTTTGTCAAAACCAAAAAGCGTGTTTTTAAGAAGTAAAAACTACCAAAAGATTGACATGTGTTTATGTCCAATTTAAAAGTGAAATTACTTCCAATGAACAAAATTGGATTAAATTATAAAAACTTAATCCAATTAAACTTTAAAACCAATTAAAATGACAATATAAATATATAAATAAATTAGTTTAAAAGGCAGTTTTGAATTAAAACGCAATATTTTTCACTATTCATTAAAAAATGAACTTTATCAAAAAATTACCACAAATTTAACCAAATAAATTTTGACGTCCCGCTTCTATAGAAGAAGTTTATTTTTTCAAATAGAACATATAAAAGTGACAAAAAATAGATTTAAAAAGGGTTCTCCATCAAAAGGCAGTAAAACTGTATTTTTAGAAAAATACTTCTTTTATCTGAAAAAATGAATTTGTTCTTATATCATATCTAGAAAACATATAATATGAATTTAAAACATTAAATTGAATATATAAAATATATTTTTCATTAAATAAAAATCCATAAAGAGTGATATGATTTTATAAACACAACTATTCTCTTTTAAATAGGTTTTCATAAAAACACATCCTTTATATTCAATTGGTTTTTATTTATATTTATAATAAATTTGGTAACCAATGAATTATTATTTTAACCCGTTTAAACCATATTTTTATAATTTAGTTGATACTATTCATTCCTACCATTCCAATGGCTAGGTGTTAACTACCATTTAAAATAATAATAATAATATTTTATTATTTTTTGGTATAACTAAATGTTGTGTGAAACGTAAGATTTCAGAGAAACCAACTATTGCGTGTCGAGTACGATATCAGAAAAAGCATCCCTTTTAACGTAAAATTAATATCTTATTCATAAATATTAATAGAAATCAAAAAGTATTATTCTTTAAATACCTGGGTCATTACATCATTCCCCCCTTTGGAAATTGTGTCCTCACAATTTTAATATTAGGATCATAATCTTCATTAAAAATCCCACATCGAAAACAGGGTTAATAAAACTATCACTTTAAAAGAAATAAGGAGAAGTACAAAGGTCACCTGAGATAACATATACTAGGATTCCATGTAGGAAAAAATGGATATAGAAGAAAAACTAACCCTCATAGACTAATAGATAGTGATAGAGAACTTGATCACAAAATGTTAACCACCACAATACCATAAATTTGTGGTTTGGTAAAAGTCTATTGATAAAAGAAAGCATATAAAATTTTTGCTTCAAGATCATTTTTATAGAGTTTAAGAATTTTATTATTACTTAGACTAATATCATAAGGAAATATACTTACTTGAAATGTAGTGTTTCATCCTTTAATAAATATCTACCACAAACTCATATTTTATTCAAATGATGAGTATTCAAGATGACTTGGTCACACCTGAAGTGCTAGAATCAACTTCTAGAGAATCAAATAATCCACAAAAGATGAGCTATCTATTCATCCTATCTTGAAAAATTAACCAAAACCAAAATGGTTAGTACGAGATCATATAATCCACAAAAAGTATTATCCTTTATAAAACGAAATACTACTCTTAATCTCCAAAATTCAATAGTAACACCCAAGATATAGATAAACCATTCAACAAAAAAAAGTCCTTAAAATTATTCAAAGTAATACAAACTAAGATTGTAACCCAAAAATTCATAAGGATTTGATCACCTAGTCTTCCACGATATATCTTAACATTTATCTCAAAATAAAATCAACTACTATTAAAGTATCATACTTAAAAGTAATTAACCTAATCACATATTATCCATGTTAGGTTAATCATTTCCATAAATAACCTAAATCTCCATATGTCCACAATAAAAACATATATTATTCCAAAATAATATTTCAACCACTACTACAAAAATGAAATCCCATAGTATTCTATTTTTCTTAGGCATATAGTGTTCCCAAAAGAGAGAAAGTCTTCCAAAATAACATTTATCACTTAATCACCAAATCATTTTCCTATAATAAGGATATCCATTTGATAAATCATAATTTCCCAAAATAAAATTATTCTTGATCCATAAAATCATTTAACTAAAAAGAATAATTCATACTAACTAGGGACTTCATGTAGGTTAGTGGTAGAAAATAAATCCCAGTCGCACTTTGGTTGTGGGTTTGATTCCCGCAGCTTTGTTTGACATGATGGGTTGTCACACGGTCTGCACATTGTCATTTTTAAAAAACTATATAATTTTATAACATTCCCAAAAATGAGATAAATTCCTCAAAAAATAACCATAACATATTTTAACTTCAAAGGTTATCTCATACCTTGGATTTTGCATCCCAAAAATTAATAACCCATAATTTCCTCAATAGTGAATGTCTCCAAAAATATTGTTAATCACCTTGAAATGACATAAGCCTCAAAAGGGGTTTCTAAGTCATTGAACCTATAATATACCTTAAAATTATAAACCCATTATCATATCCCTAACCCTTAATAAAACATACTAATCTCTAAAGTTGTCTAAAACTCTCTCTGATACCAACTATAAGGCCCCAACCTTAAACATTACATAATCTTGAGTTAAGTCAAGAATTCACATTGAGTATATTTTTAGGTTTATACTTGTAAATAAAATAGATCAATTATTTGTATTCACTATAAGTACACATAAAGAAAGCATAAATACAATATAGGACATAAAAATTTATTTCTCAGATAATCATAGAAAAACATAATCAATAAGTATAAGATTAACCCAAATAAGAGAAATTGGGTTAAGAAGTTCCCTTACGAAAATTTGGCAGCCTAACAACGTCACTCAATAATTTAGAAAATGAGTTGATGATAGTGAGAATGGTATCTCATCATTTGGACAAAAAATGTATATCAATAAGGATATATAATAACATATCCTAAAATTTTAAAATTGAAATTAAAAGATATAACATAAAATAAGTCTTTGACTAAAAGAGGAGGGCATAAGTTTCCCTTACCTTAAGTCCGACTTGTCTCGTTCGTTCATTAAATTCCGGAATAATAAAATTAAGTTAATTTTTACTTGATTAATAAATTTTTCCATGTTTATTATTATGTTTATATCACTCATTACCTTGTTATAACAATCATATAATTATTCAAGTTCATATCAGTCATTTTGTTGATATTCGGTACTTGAGTCAAAAAATGAACTTGTTATAATTAAAAATTGTCCATGTGGTCAAAATTCCATTATATAAAGAATATAATTCATGATTTAAATATCATAAATATTTAATATACATATGTATTTATAATAGTACATAAATGTTTGAGATAAGAAATGAAATGCACTGTTCATGGAGACGGTAGGTCGTACATACACATGAATGCTACTTTCATTTATTTTTCATATTTAATGAAATGAAAACTAAATGATAAATAGGTATATTATAATTACAATATAATATCATATTTTATATATGTTACATAATTTCATTAACTCCATCCTTTATACATTTCATGTATGGCATGAATAAGTCATATCACCTTGAGGGGGCGATAGTCCGCACTTTCTCAAATGAAGTTATCATATTTACACATTATGGAAAGCATAAAGGTATGTTGTAAATAAAAAAATACAGAATAATAGAGACAATATAAATATAATATATATCATATATAAATACAGTTCCATCATAATGTCCACCATGATAGGTGGTAGGACAAAATTGAACAATCATCGTTTTGTGAGGTAGTAGTTCACAATCCACAAAAACAGTATGTTCATATCCATTAGATGGAGGTGTGTGTAAGTGTAGTTCAAATACTTATCATAAAAACATCCTAGTATATTGATGATGATATTTCTGTTATGTAATCAAATAATAATAATAGAATAGGGAGTGGATAAGGAAAATAAAATAAATGAACTTTAGAGAAGACGCTACCTCTAAATCAGGAAACTTTCTTTGATTTGAGCCAAAAGGCTTTCTTGAATTGCCTTCTGCCAAAGGTAAGGCTTATAGGAGTAAGGGAGGTATTTTGGGAGCTTATTTTAGTAGAATATGGACAATACAAGGGGCTTTAGAGGAATGAGTAAGTGGGTAGGGGTGGTGGCCTTTTATAAGAGGGATGGGGGCACTTTAAGAAGGTCTTGAAATAGTATTTTATTATAAATTAATTTTAGGTTTTAAATGGTCCAAAACTCATTTATTTCAAATATAAGATGATTATCGGTCAAAAAAATCTCAAAAAATAGTTTTTAGACAAGTTTAGATCACAAAACTAACCTTATCTTTTAGCTTTAACCCTTAGTTAAAAACATTAACTCTTACCATGTCCTCTTGCATTTTCATAATATATGGTAACTATATTTACTATAAAATTCCAATAGAACCATAAGTGGATCATTAATGAAATTATTAATATTATATAAGTTAGTTGGACTAATATTATATTTTTAGGACTTTTATATAATTCAATAAAATAGTATTTATTTTAAACACTCATTTATGTCAATTTTGACACTATAAAGTAATTGATTTTTTAAAGTAAAAAAAACTTGATTACTTAGAAAAAAAGGCATTAACTCAAAGATAATATGTCAATATCATCCATAATATTCTTGAATGACATAAATATATTCAAATTAAATTTATTTTAATATTTATAATATCATTTATTTGAATCCTTTATTAATGAAGAAATCACTCCATCATCATTGTGTCATAATTAAATTTATTTATTTAATGTATAAAAAATAAAAATAAAATAACATGATGTAGGAAATATTATTATATTTCTAATTAATATTTATAGTCAAAGATATCACTTATATAACCCCATATAAATTTTTTTAGTAAAAAGATATATATTTATGTTATTTTTCTATTTACTTTGAATTAATTATAAAATGTCATTTTCACATCCAAGTGGCTCCATGGGGTCACAAAATAGACCCAAGGATGGACATGGTCAGAAATATCTCATCAAATAGTATTAGAACATCTGTTATGGTAGTTTAATATTATTATAATATTATTTTTTACCCTTATTTACGAGATTTACCCTTTAACCATGGTAAATAAAATAATTACTGAAGTTACTATTCATAATGTCCAAAAATAAAAGGTACATATTTAAAAAATTTGGACCTTATTATTCCAAATATGGAATCCATTTTTCCAAATTCAAAACACAGAATTTGTAGTAATTAATTTAGAATTAATTTCCGTTGTCGAAACCAAAAAACGTGTTTTTAAGAAGTAAAAACTACCAAAAGATTGACAGGTGTTTATATCCAATTTAAAAGTAAAATTACTTAAAATGAAAAAAAATGGATTAAATAATAAAAAATTAATCCAATTACACTTTAAAACCAATTAAAATGATAATCTAACTATATAAATAAATTAGATGAAAAGGCAGTTTTGAATTAAAATGCAGTATTTTTCACTATTCATTAAAAAATGAACTTTATTAGAAAATAACCAAAAATTTAACCAAAGTAAATTTTGATATCCCATTTATATATAATAAGTTTATTTTTTTTCAAATATAACATATAAAAGTGACAACAACTAGATTTAAATATCGTTGTCCATCAAAAGGCGGTAAAACTGCATTTTTAGAAAAATACTTCTTTTATCTGAAAAATTGAATTTGTTCTTATATGATATATAGAAAACATATAAGATGAATTTAAAACATTAAATTTAATATATAACATATATTTTTCATTAAATAAAAATCCAAAAAGAGTGGTATGATTTTATAAACACAATTATTCTCTTTTAAATAGGTTTTCATAAAAACGCATCCTTTATATTCAATTGGTTTTTATTTCTATTTATAATAAATTTGGTAACAAATGAATCATTATTTTAACCTATGTAAACCATATTTTCATAATTTAGTTTATACTATTAATTCTCTCCATTCCAACGACTAAGTGTTAACTACCATTTTAAATAATAATAATATTATTGTATTATTTTTCAGTATAAATCAATGTTGTGTGCAACGTAAGATTTTAGAGAAAATCGTTGTTGCGTGTCAAGTATGATATCAGAAAAAGAATACATTTTAATGTAAAATTAATATCTTATTCATAAATATTAATAAAAATGAAAAAGTATTATTCTTTAAATACCTGGGTCGTTACACTGTTGACCCTAAAAATCCAATGGTCATTAGCTATATTAGGTCCACAAATTGAATTCATGTTCATATTGATATAGTTATATGGCACAATGTCATGCCTGTATTTAAGACAACCATTTGGAAAGATATTAGGGTAATTTTTTGATATAATTTCTCCTTTTTACTGAAAAATTATAAAATGAAACATCAGTTTACTTTTCATTATACCTTTGAGAGTTCATTTATATTAGATGATTGCCATATGATTTTTGTCTTAATGGTCACTGAAAAACCTCATAGAGACTTATAGACACTTATGAAAAAGAATCATCTCTATTATGTTTAGGGGAATGTAAACCCCCACCCATCGACTATGTGTATACACATTATAAACTAGGAAACATAGAAATATTTCATTATTTGTTTTGATGAGGAATCATTTCAGGTACATTGCAGTCGATAATATTTTATTTGAAAATATTTATCCTATCTACTTTGATAAAAAATTGTTAATTTATGAAACATTAAAGGAGTTATGAAAATAATCAGCATGTATCAAAACCAATGTTCCCCTACCGTAAAGTAAGGATGAGGTATGCTTTACTTGAAAAGAAAATGGAATGTATTTTAAATCTATAGTAAAAGTTTTATGTAATATAAAATAGCATGTGTTCCTTTGTTTATATTCCGATTGATGAATCAGAATCCAAAGACACTTCTATCCCACATCATGTGCTATGGAAAGAGGATTGTGTAAATAAAGAGGGAAAATTAGTAGATGAAAACACACAAGTTGTATAGAGATCATTTGTAAGTCTTACATAATAGCAATTTTTTATGATCTATAACAATATTAAATAAAAATATCTATTTATTTTTTTATGGTTTTTATAAGGTTTAGACAAAAGATTCATCATTAACTATACATGAAGAACTACTACTTTCAGTATCTTTAAACTAGCCAAAAAAATATGGTTGTGTTAGAGGTGTATGTTTTAGAGTGTCACCTCAAACATATTTCAAGACAAAAAATATACAAGGAGATACATATGAGATGATGAAAGGCATAGAGACACAAATTCCAGATTTAAAAGATATTATTATCAAATATATTTTGGAGGACTAGTGTATGAAAATAGATCAAAGTGAACCAATAATAGAATAACAATCAATTCATGAAGAGCCACATTACCCCACTAGCTTTGAGGATAGCCATTCCCCTCAACCACCTTCCTTACTCAAGGTAATCAATTTTTCATAACTATTTCTTCTAAATGAAAATCAAATAACTTATGATAACTTTATATTACTAAAATTTTGTTGGGAAAAAATATATGTGATTTATATCTATCAACACCCACACATCACCTTATTGTGAGGGGTACAATGTACAATATCCTAGGAGACACGATACATTATAAGAAACTCCCAAAAGATCAGGTGACAGTGGGGATTGAAGTATATCATGAGCATAACACTGAGTTGGCTATTCCACTTGATGATTTGGATATTACCACAGTCAATAATTCTATTGAAATTTTCATAGCATGGCCATATAATCTTATAAAGATACACGAGGAATGTATTAATTTTTTTTTCAAATGAAAAACCTTTAATAGTTGATGAAAAAGGTCTGAAATGTGGTATGGTATTAAAGACAAACAAGATGAAGGGGAAATAAAAGGTCATATCAAGACAATCCAATGGATCAACCAATAAATCAAAATGAAAATTTAAGAGTACCTTCACCCCACTATTGTAACGAACCGACCCAGGTTTCCCTCAAAATCAACACCCGACCCGATCCGTCACATACCCGAAATGCGTTCCCGATCCCCATGGGCTGACGAAAAGCACCCAAGAATCAAAAAGACAATATAGGGAACTATTTCTCCCAACCTAAAAAACCACATGGAATACATATATATAGTAAGAAAGAAACATCATAATACTAACAAATATATATGCCATCACTCTAAGAAAACATTAGAAACAAAACAACTGTAACAATAAAAAAATACCAAATGACAATTCCAACTGCAAGGGACTGTAAACAATAGCTACTTCAAGAAATGGTGTGAAAAAACTCCCACCATCTCACCACAAGCTACCCAAAAATCTGAAATCAACCTCACCGCCTCACTGCGATCCCTTGCCTTTCCCTACACTAGAAGACAAATAAAGGTCTATGCACCATCGAGGAGGTCCGTAGGGTGTGATCTAACAGGCTTAGTAGGATCCCACCCAAGTGTTCCATAACTAGTCTCTATAAAAAATTCCTATATGCTCATTTTAAAATAAAACATGGAATGATAAGCAGTAAAGCAGTTTTATAGAAAACATGGTAAACATTTACCTTTTCAACAATTCTAACAAAACAGGTATATCAATTTAAAAGCATATTTTTCCATATCAATTTCCACAAGAATAAGCATTCATATCAAGTATAACACAGAAATCCAAGAAATACAAAACAAAAGCATAGGTATTACAAAACCAAGGAATATTATAGGTCTAGGTAGTAGACTACTCATACCACAATAATCAATTGCACAAAAACTAATCCTAGAATATAGGCCTAGGAATCAGAGGAATACCCCATGAGTAAACCCCCTAAAATTTCAATATTGGTCCCCTAGAACAACAGGCCTAGGAAACATAGGAAATCCCCAAGACAAAACCCCTTGGTAATTACAAAACAATGGACGATGACCTCAATCTAAAACTTCCACCTAAGTACCCAAGGTAACCCATGTGCTCAATTTCACAAACCAATTTCAATGCTTTGAAAACCAATCAAAACCATTTCACAATTCATTTATCAAAAGCCAGGAAAAAACATTTCTCTTTCAAAACCCTTTTTCAACACACACAAACAATCATACTAATTTCATAAATCAATTTATAAAGAAATAGAATCAATATTCTTATCATAGGCTAGATAAAGAACCACCTACCTCAAATTTTGGGTCACACACGCCTACAATGGAATCCAAGATCAATGAAACCCAACAATTTCAATGAATTCCCTATAATGAAATCCCCACATCTTAGGATTGATCCAAATATAAACACAATATGTTGGTGGAAAATAGGAAACCCACATACCTTGAGGATGAATTCCCACCGCACCATGACTAATGAAGGAAAAGGCCTCCAGAATGAGATCTCACAACAGATCTAGAAGAAACCAAGAGGAAACATAAAACTTAGATCAACTGATCTGGTACTGGAAATCTAGGATGCTATCGCGATCAACCGCGACAAAGAATCGGAAAGAATGATTACCCAGAGAGATGTATCACAGACACAACGAAGATCCAAAGCTGATCAGATTGATTCAGAAGGAGGGGCGCCTCTAAAAATTTCCTAATAGAAGCCTAGGGTCAAGAGTTACGAAGTCTGGGAAGAGAGGACTGGACAAAATAGAAAAACTCGTGAATTTAAGTTGGGCGCAGGCCGAGTCATGACATGTATCACTTGGTCATGTTGTATAAGCCATGTTGGATAAGTTACGCTGAAAAACTTGTCACCTCAGTTAAAAATATACCATTTAACTCCTAAATGATGTGTACCTCAGGTACAAAATGTGTACCTACTCACAGTGTGATCTCCCCATTAATGAATTGAATCCAGTAACTAGTACATGTCATGTACCTCTAGTACACGTCGTGTTCCTCCAGTACACGTCGTGTACCTCCAGTACACAATGTGTAGCTCCAGTACACAACATGTACCTCTAGTACACAGGGCGTACCTCCAGTACACATGGCGTACCTCTAGTACACAGGGTGTACCTACTCTGAAGCTTGCAGAAAATCGAGAAAAAGACTTCTATGGAAATTTAAACAAAAGGGGACTTATAAAAAATGGGAAACCTACCCGATCAAGGTAATGGGTTGTTACAAACTCCCCACCATAAAGACTTTTTGTCCTTGGGAAGTCATGTGGAAGATGTAACTCTTGGAAAAATATGAGACCACTACTCCCTCATCAATGACTCACGTTCCCAAGTATCATGAGAATCAGATCCTTGTTTCCATAGAACCATGACCAACAGAATCAACTTTACATGCAAGAATTTCATTTGAGAGTCAAAAATCTCAACTGGTTTCTCTAAAATAGAAGCTTCTGGCTCTAAATCAATTTCTTCCCAACTCAGAATGTGAGCGGGATCAGGGTGTTATTTCTTAATATGAGATATGTAGAAAACATCATGAATGCCTATCAACTGAGCTAAAAATTACAACCAATAAGTAATTCTCATGAGTCATTCAGTGATCTCAAACAATCCAACATATCTCAGAGCCAAATTCCCCTATTTTCCAAGCTGACGGTGACCCAAACGAGGATAAAATTTCAAGAAAACCCAGTCACCTACGAAAAACTCTAAAGGACAACGTTGCGAATATTTATAATATTTATGTTAACTCTGGTCTATAACCAGATGTCGTCGCACATCCTGAATATTCATCGATGTCTCATGAATCATACTTGGTCCAACCAAAGTTACTTTTCCCACATCTTCCCAAAATATAGGTGATCTACACGATCAAACATACAACACTTAGAAAGGATTCATTCTTATAGACGAATGAACACTATTGTTGTAAAAAAACTCAAAAAGTCCCAGATAGCTATCCCATGATCCACTAAAATCCAAGACACAGGCATGAAGCATATCCTCCAGGATATAAATCACACGCTCTGTATGACCATCTGTCTGTGGATAGTAAGTTGTGCTCAACTTGATCTTAGTTCCCATTTCCTCTTGAAGACTTTTACAGAACCTTGAGGTAAACCTAGGATACCTATCTAAAACAAAATCATAAGGACTACCATGTAACCACATAATCTCCTACACATACAACTTACCCAGATCTTCAACTTTAGTGGTGTTTTTGATTGGAATGAAATGATCAGACTTAGTTAACCGATCAATAACCACCCATATAGATTTTTTCCCTTGGGGTGTCCATGGAAATCCAAAAACAAAATCCATGGATACCTCATCCCATTTTCAAACCAGAACCAGAAGAGATTGAAGCAACCCAAAATGTTTCAAGTGCTCTACCTTTATCTGTTGGCAGGTGTAATAGGGGGACACATAATCTGCAATGTCATGCTTCATACCCAGCCATCAGAATCTTTTTCTAATATCATAATACATCTTTAAAGATCCTGGATGAAAGGCCCATAAAAATATACGATAATCAAACAAGACCTAAATTCTCACAGGTGTTGGGATGAAAACTCACTTCCCTAAGTGAAGTATTCCATCTAAAGAAAGAGACCTACCAAGAATAATCTCCCCACCATAAAGTCTTTCTGAAGTATTCTGAAACTCATCATTCTACTGCTGACTTTGTAAAATAGACTCTAGGAGAGGTGATGAGAACTGAGCACTGGTAAGAACCATACCTGAAACATCCTCCTGAGAATCCAAGTGAAACTGAGTGAAAATACCCATAAGATTCTACTCCTCCTTTGATTCCAAAATAGCTTGTGATGGTACCCTCCTACTTAGAGCATCTATAACAAAATTCCCTTTCCCCAGGGTGTAGGTGATATCAAAGTCAAATGTTTGAAGGTATTCTATACATAATCTCTATCTGAGTTTCGAGTCTTTCTAAGAGAAGATATAGCTCAGACTCTTATGATAAGAGAAGACCATAAAATTCTCCCCAAAGAGATAGTGCCACCAACATTTAAGCACATGAATGACTAATGTAAGCTCTAAATCATGAGTGGGGTAGTTCTTCTCATGCAGTTGGAGCTGATGAGATCCATAAGCTACCAGTTGATCATCCTGCATCAGCACACATCCCAAACCAGAACTAGATGAATCACAAAACACCACGTACCCCTTACTAGACATAGGTAAGATTTAAATAGAAGCCGATGTCAGAAGTCATTTCAGTTCATCAAAATAAGTCTCAAACTTCGCATCCCATGTGAATTTCACCGCCTTTTTGGTAAGATCAATCAAAGTTGATGATAGCTTAGATAAATCCTTAAAGAACCATTAATACTACCCAAAAAGACCAAGGAAGTTTCAAATTTCAAAGACGTTATGCGGTTCCTTCCAAGACATAACAACCTTTACTATCTCTGGATCAACTAATAATCCATGTTCAAAAATTTTGTGCCCTAAGAACTTCACTTCTCGAATCTAGAAACTACACTTCAAAATCTTTCCATATGAATGGTGAATTCTCAAAATTTCAAAAACCAAACTTAGATGGTGCTCTTGCTCATGCTCAGATTTTGAGTAAACCAGAATATCATCCACAAACACTACCACAAAAGTGTCATGATATTGATGGAATATCCAATTCATCAAATCCATAAAAAGTACAGGAGTTTTAGCCATACCAAAAGGTATCATGAGATATTCATAATGGGTATAACTTCTCCTGAAGTCCGTCTTCGGTATATCAGAATATCGAACCCTGAGTTGAGGATAACCCGACCGAAGATCAATCTTCGAGAACCACTTTTCCACCTTTAACTAATCAAAAAATTAATCCACATGAGGCAAATAATATTTTTTATTAATCGTTGCCCAATTTAACTTCTAATATTCCACACACAACTGAAGTGAACCATCTTCTTTATTGTCAAAGTGTATAGGGGATGCCCATGGAGAAACACTAGGGCAAACAAAACCTTTCTCTAACAGGTTTTCCAACTAAATCTTGATCTATTTCATCTTTGATAGTGCCATACTATAAGAAGAAATTAATATCAGTTGCATACTTGGCATCAGGTAAATCAAAAAATATACCTATACCTCTAGAGGAAGACCTGAGAAATTTTCTGAGAAAACATCAGGGAAATCTCAAACAATAACCGGAAGGTCATCAACAGAATAAACATCATCAGGCTCAAATAAAACAGCAATCAACAAACTCTTGAGATATGGGCAGAAATGTCCTGCATGACCAAACCTTGGGTCCCACTCTCCCTGAAACACATGAGAGCTCCCATCAACAACAAGAAATAAAACACGCCGATGATAACAATCAACCTCAGCTCGATGAGACACAAGACAATCCATACCGATGATGATGTTAAAAAGGATCAAGAATGAGAAAATCCTAGACTGACTATGTATCGACCATCATTAATGAATAGGAAGTAAACCAAAACTGCTGACCTTTCCTCCTTCCAAAAGGTGTCACTAACTCCATTGTAAAGGGAATATGTTCCATTAAAAGTTTAAGTGCATCAACAAAGAAAGTAGATATAAATGAGTGGGAGGCACCAGTATCAAACAAATCTATTACAACTGAATATGAAATAATAATTGAACCTCTCACTATTTTTAGACTTGTGTCAACTTCCATTAGAAACTCATATACCATGTGTAAATAATTCACTCCTGAGGCCTGTGGCTAGATCCCTATGGTCTTTGAATATTCTGACTACACCGCAGTAGCCTTTGGATCCAACAAACCCTGACCATAATGAGGCATATTCATAGAATGACAGAAACACTGTAGATGATCAACATGTACACAACTATTACACGTCTTCGCAGGCATAAAACATGAATTTATGGTGTGCCCTCCATTTCCACACTGATATCAAGTCAAAGTCACACTGCAAGCTACAATAGATGGTGTAGAGGAGGCTCGCTGCCGAGACCCACCTCCACCACCTTAGTGATGATCTTACCACTTCCTATTCTTACCATGCACATCACTGAAGCTATCAACAGTTGGAATAGAAGAGGTGGAAATACCAAACTTTACTGTCATTTTCATATCTACCATTATTTATCTATCTACTGTATTTTCATAGGTAGAAAGCTTCAACATGAACACCTATGATTTGATATTTGGTCGCAAACCCTATAGGCACTTCTGTGATTTTATCTATTAATTCTTTATCACATCCGAAGAAAAATGGAAAAGATCAGCAAATTGGTTGGTATACACTAACACTGAATGATCTACCTACTGCAACAATAAGAACTCCAGAGACTTTTCCAACATCAAAGATTTTGGAAAAAACTGCTGAAATAATAGGGTTTTGAAACCCTTTCAATCCAATCCCACATGTCTGTTTCCTTGTCCATAGAGTCCCACCAATGCTTTCCAGAACCCTCGATCCTGAACACTACACACTTTAACCTTATATTCTTAGGTGTCTCTAGGAAGTTGAAGATTTAATTGATCTTGTATAGATAATCCTCTTCCTCTTGATGTTGAGTCGTTCCATTAAATAATGGTGTCTTCTCATGCAATAACTCTTGTAATCTCTCTCTCCCTCCTCCAGCTCTCAACTGTACCTCAAAAATAGCATTCTGAACTCATGGAACATACTGATTGACAACATAGACTACCCATACAATTGTCTTGATGAGATTCTGATCCATAGGTGGGTTCCCTTGAGGAGCATCAGCTGCACCTTCATGAGGAACCTATGAAAGATGTCTCAGAGGAATAATACCACACCAAAATATTAGAATGACCAGACAACAGAAAAAATATCAGTCTAAACTAGAAAACCCATTAGAAAAAACAGAGATTTTTAAAACAAAAAGCAATAATAGAGACACACATCCCAACATCCCCGGGAAACTTGAGTCTTGTTATGATAAGTTTTGGCCAGACATTTATCACAACATACCTCTCAAGTCCTGATAATCATATCTCCATTCTAACATATGTCCCAAGAAAAAGATTCTTGAGGACAAACCTCCTCTGATAGAAAACTATAAAGAACCTGTTGGACTCCTCATGTACTAATCACGTTTTTATGATCAAAAATCCTATTCAACCTGGTTAAATCCTGGAAATTATATCAAATCATGTGTATTATTGTTTACGTATTCTCATGCTTTAAGAAGAACTATTCAAGATCTTAATTGATCTACATTCAGTTTAATTACTTTATACTATCCTTGACTTACTTTTATAATACCTTATTTGAAAAATGATTAAGTCTAATTAATTCTATAATCATCATTTCTTAAGTCTAAATACATTTATTTTGAAAAGTTCAAGACACCGTGAGTCTACCACTGGTTATGTATTTCTGGAAAAGTAAACCAGACACCGTGAACATTCAGACACCGTGATGGATCAGACACCATGAAGGATCAGACACCATGAAGGATCAGACATCGTGAAGGATCAGACACCATGAAGGATCAGACATTGTAACATCAAGACACAATGAACAAGACATCATGAACATTCAAACACTATGAAGCAGACACTATGAACATTCAGACACCGTGAAGCAGACACCGTAACTTTTAGACACCGTGATATCCAGACCCCGTGAACAAGACACCGTGAAGTAGACACTGTGATATCTAGACATCGTGAACAGGACACTGTGAACGAGACACGATGAACAAGAAGACACAGTGACTACGAGACACCGTGACCAATCCAGACACCTTGTGAAGGAGACACCGTTTCCATGACATACTGTGACACCGTTTCTTAATATATTTTTTCGTCTTTCAATTTAATCTCTAACAGTAATATTTGAAGATTTTAATGCACTGACATAATTAATGTTTACTTGTAGACATATCATCAAACAATACAAGGTATGAGGTGAAAAATACATGCAACCTGTCATCCACAACACATGCACTCCAAGATAAAAGAGTAATTCGGCCGAGAAAAAGAAAAAAGGAGCATGACACAAAGAACAAGCAAGTGGGCATGAATGTGAGAACAATATATACATTTAGAGAATTGGCTCATGAAACCTGATTCAGCTGAAGAACACACAAAGTATACTGGAATCCCGAGAACATATTCACACTATTAATCATCATGAAGAACACAGGCTAGATCCGTCGGACTTATGACACTCTGTTTTCCAAATGAGGACTCAAGTTCTGCATCTGCTTCATCTCAGAAGTCCAGAGCTGCAAAGACTAACAGTCAGATCACTTCTAAACCTATCTCAACATTTCTGATCTGTTGTGTATCTTTTTATTAACTTTTGAGCAGTGTGTGTTTCTGTATAATAACACACTCTTTATCTTACATTAAACTTAAGGATAAAAGATATCCTTACTCAAACACTCATTTACTCTTGTGTATACCCATAGATAAGTGTGGAAGAGGTCCTTGTGTGGCCTGGTAGTTTGTACCCATGAAGAACTGTGGAAGAGGTCCTTGTGTGACCTGGACAGTCCTGTGTACTGTTTTTTAACCCCGATCCAGGGTGTGGATCAAGTTTATTTATATAAACTGCTTGGTGGCAGGTGATTACCAAGTGGAGTGGATTAGGTCTCGGCTTGAGACTGAACCACTTGTTTCATATCCACTGTGCTTCTTAATTTAGTTTTCTCTATTTTACTAATCTATTGGATAATTTAAAAATCACTAAACTTACTTTTATAGTTAATCTTGTAAAGAAGTTATAATTGTCTTGACTAAGTAGAATAGATTCAAAAGTAATATTAGTCACTGATATTAAGATTAATGAGAACTAATCAATCTTCAAAGAAGTTATTAAAACAGTCAAAACTTTATAACTGTATTAATTTGATTAACTGGGCTATATTGAATCTTTTGGGGAAATATTTTAGAAAAAAATTTTAATCAGAAATTTTTATAGATACTCAATTCACCCCCTCTTGAGTATTCTAATCCGGCCAACATTTGGTATCGGAGGTTGTTTATTAGGACTGTTTAATCTTATTCAACTATGATTGTAGTTGTACTTTAAAGATCTATAAATTTCTATTAATTCTAAATTTCTAGCTCTTTAAACCTATTTTGTTATCATGGATAATATATTGGAAGGTGCTGCAACCAACCAACCACCATTCTTTAATGGAACCAACTATGATAAATAGAAAATTAAAATGAAAATGCATTTAGAGAGTATGAGTTTTGAAATTTGGTCTTCCATTATATATGAATATAAGATTCCTGCTACTGATAAAATCACTTGGGATGAACCTACCAAAACTGCCTACAATAAAAAATGCAAAGCTATGAATGATTTATACTACTCCTTAGGAGATGAGGAATTCAATAGAATTTCTACTTGTAAAACTGCCCATGAAATTTGGGATACCCTGTCTGTCTCACATGAAGGAAAATCTAGTGTAAAAGAAATGAGGCTTAATACTTATACTATCAAATATGATAATTTTAAAATGAAACCTAATGAGACTATTTCTAACATGTATCTTAGGTTCAATGAGATTTTCAACACAATGATATCGCTTGGAAGAGAAGTCACTGCCAAAGAACAAATCATGAGAGTTCTTAGACGTCTACCTGATGGATGGAGGGTAACCTCTATCTCTATTAGAGAATCATGAGACATTAGCAAGATACCTGTAAAGGAACTCATTGGGAAACTGATGATGTATGAAGAGGAACTGAAAGTCAACAAGGAGGAGGAGGATGAACGAAAAAGGAAATCTGTTGCATTCAAGATCACCACCTCTAAACACAAAGACAAAGGGAAACTGGAAGCTTCTGTAGAAAGTTATAGTAGTGAACAATAAACACCCGACAGTGATGATGAGATGGATCAACTAGCCAGAAGATTCAAAAGATTTTACAATAAGAAGAACTCTTTCCGAATGCCTAACTTCAAGGGAAAGTATGACCAAAAAAGAATTTGGAAGAAGGACTGGAAAATAAGTGACAAAGCTGATGAAATTGTCTTCTATGAATGTAAGCACAAGAGACATATCAAGGCTGAATGTCCAAATCTCAAGTATAAAAATAAATATGAGGACAAGGACAGAAAGTATAAAAAGTCCATGAAAGCAACCTGGAGTGCTTCTAAGGATAGTTCAAGCGACTCAGAAACATCACATGATGAACATGATAACAAATCCAATATGTGTTTTATGAAAAACACATCTGAGTTAACATTGGAATCTCATGTACATAATTCATACTATTATGAAAATGAGAGTGACTATGAGAACATGAATAATGAAGAAATGTTTGAATACTGTAACATGATTGAAGAAACATGCAATGAACTAAAAGACAAATATAAATCATTGAAGAAACAATATTCTATCACTGTGACTATTAAATATGAACTCACAAATCAAAAATAGAAAAATTCTCAACTGATTAAAGAAAACAAAAAATTAAAAATGTCTAATGAGCAATTGAAGAATGAACTTGAAAAGTTAACCAATGGGAAGAATACCCTTACTCAAATGCTAGGAAAACAAATTACCCTTAAATACAAGACTGACATTGGTTATCAACCTGGCAAAAGAAATCTTGGTAGAATAAATTTTGTTTCAAGATCTAGGAAATATAGTTTTACTTCCAATTCTAGATACAAATAATCTAATTCAATTCATGATACATATTCTACTATTTCAAGTTTTTTTGGACCGAATAGATTTTATTTTTCAAATACTTTACTTAATGCTTATAGGAAACCTATGAGGAAAATATGGGTTCCCAAAGCACTTATTACTAATATTACTGGACCCAAACAAGTATGGGTACCCAAATCTATTTTTGCTTGATCATTTTGTAGGAAAGCTTCTTAAAGAGTTCCTATAAAAGTGTATGGTACTTGGATAGTGGATGTTCAAGGCACATGATAGGAGACTACTCATGCTTCAAGAATCTAATAAAACAAGACGGAGGTCATGTCACATTTGGTGACAATGCCAAAAGAAATATTATTGGCCTCAGCCAAATCGGTAACTCTAAATCAGTTTTAATTTCTAAAGTACTATTTTTCGATGGATTAAAATACAATCTACTCAGTATCTCATAGTTATGTGATGATGGATTTCATGATAGATTTGAAAATGATGCTTGTAATATCATTAATTCTAAAGATGAATTAGTGTTTTCTGCTTTAAGAAATGAAAATGTTTACTCTATTAACTTATATTACTTAGCTTCTCAAAATGATTCATGTTTAAGTGTATTTCATAAAGAGTATTGGCTCTCGCATAGAAGACTAGGACACTGTAATATTTATTCCCTTAGAAATTTAACTAGAAAAATCTTAGTTAAATACTTACCCAAACTTGAGTTTCCAAATGACAAAGTGTGTAATCCCTGTCAAAAGGGAAAACAACACAAAGTTTCCTTCAAACCAAAGAATTAAGTGTCAACTTCTAAACCTCTCAAAATGGTTCACATGGATTTATTTGGACCATCTAGAGTTTCTAGCTTAAATGGGAAGCACTATGTTTATGTTCTTGTAGATGACTTTTCTAGATATACTTGGACCTTCTTTATGGATCACAAGAGTGAATCCTTCTCTTATTTTACTAAATATGCCAAGTCTGTAGAAAATATTAGTGGAATTAGAATCAAATCCTTAAGAAGTGATCATGGCTGTGAGTTTGAAAATCAAAAGTTTTAACCCTTTTGATCACAAAATGGTTATAATCACAATTTCTCTGCCCCTAGAACACCTAAAAAAATGGAGTTGTAGAAAGAATAAATAGAACCCTACAAGATATTGATTGAAAAATTGTTAGTGAATATGACCTACCTATTTATTTTTGGAATGAAGATGTCAATACAACATGCTACATAATCAATAGAGTGTTGATCAAACCCATTCCTAAGAGGACTCCTTATGAGTTATGGAACAATAGAAAACCCAAAGTTAACTACTTCAAAGTTTTTTGGATGTAAAGTCTATATTCTTAATACTAAGGAAAATATTGAAAAATTTTCATCCAAGAGTGATGAAGGTATATTTTTATTATATTCCATGTCTATTAAAGCCTATAGAGTGTTCAATAAAAGAACTAAATGTGTGGAAGAATCTCACTACTGGAAATTCGGGCTATAGCCACGGTTTAGAACCGTGGCTATAGGACCTCAAACCGTGGCTATAGGTAATAGCCACGGTTTGAGGAACCGTGGCTACGTTTGGCGTGGCTATAGGCCTAGACCTATAGCCACGGTTCCAAACCCTGGCTTTAAATCTATAGCCACGGTTTCAACCGTGGCTACACTAAAGGCCGAACAGAATATATTGCCATGGTTTTGAACCGTGGCATTATGTCTATAGCCACGGTTAAAAACCGTGGCAATAAACCAATAGCCAAGGTTTAAAACCGTGGCTATAGGGTGTCCAAATCCATAAAAAAATACCCCCTGGACACACCCTGGACACCCCCCTGCCACCCCCTGCCAGTCCCCCACTGCCACCCCCTGCCAGTCCCCCCCTACCCCCTGCTTGTCCCCCTGCCAGCACCCCCCTGCTTGTTCCCCTGCCAGGCCCCCCTGCCCCCTACCAGCCCCCCCCCCCTTGCCCCCTGCTTGTCCCCCTGCCATCCCCCCCTGCCCCCTTCCAGCCCCCCCCCCCCCCCCCCCCCGTGCCCCCTGCTTGTCCCCCTGCCAGCCCCCCCTGCCCCTGCTAGTCCCCCCTGCCCCTGCTAGTCCCCCCCTGCCACCCCCTGCCAGTCCCCCACTGCCACCCCCTGCCAGTCCCCCCTGCTAGTCCCCCTACCCCCTGCTTGTCCCCCTGCCAGCACCCCCCCTGCTTGTTCCCCTGCCAGCCCCCCCCTGCCCCCTGCTTGTCCCCCTGCCAGCCCCCCCCCCCCCCCCTTTGCCCCCTGCTTGTCCCCCTGCCAGCCCCCAGCCCCCTGCTTGTCCCCCTGCCAGCCCCCCTGCCCCCTGCTTGTCCCCCTGCCAGCCCCCCCTGCACCCTGCTAGTCCCCCCCTTCCCCCTACAAGTCCCCCCTGCCTGGACACCCCTCCCCCCTGCCTAGACATTCCTCCCCCTGCTTGTCCCCCCTTGCCACCCCCCTGCCAGTCCCCCCTGCCCCCTGACACCCCTGCTAGCCCCCCCTGCCCCCTGCTAGTCCCCCCTGCCCCCTGCTAGTCCCCCCTACCACCCCCTGCTTGTCCCCCTGCCACCCCCTGCTTGTCCCCCTGCCAGCCCCCCCTGCCCCTGCTTGTCCCCCTGCCAGCCCCCCCTACCACCCCCTGCTTGTCCCCCTGCCAGCCCCCCCATCCTTCCCCTGCCAGCCCCCCCTGCCCCCTGCTTGCCCCCCTGCCAGCCCCCCCTGCCCCCTGCTTGTCCCCCTGCCAGCCCCCCTACCCCTGCTTGTCCCCCTGCCAGCCCCCCTGCCCCCTGCTTGTCCCCCTGCCAGCCCCCTTGCCCCCTGCTTGTCCCCCTGCCATCCCCCCTGCTTGTCCCCCTGCCATCCCCCCTGCCATCCCCCCTTCTTGTCCCCCTGCCCCCCCTGCTTGTCCCCCTTTGCCCCCTGCTTGTCCCCCTGCCAGCCCCCCCAGCCCCCTGCCAACCCCCCCTTGCCCCCTGCTTGTCCCCTGCCAGCCCCCCTGCCCTTGCTAGTCCCCCCCTGCCCCCTGCTAGTCCCCCCTGCCAGTCCCCCCTGCCCCCTGCTTGTCCCCCTGCCAGCACCCCCCCTGCTTGTTCCCCTGCCAGCCCCCCTGCCCCTGCCAGCCCCCCCTTGCCCCCTGCTTGTCCCCCTGCCAGCCCCCCTGCCCCCTGCTAGTCCCCCCTGCCCCCTACCAGTCCCCCCTGCCTGGACACCCCTCCCCCTGCTTGTCCCCCCTTGCCACCCCCCTGCCAGTCCCCCCTGCCCCCTGACACCCCCTGCTAGTCCCCCATGCCCCCTGCTAGTCCCCCCTGCCACCCCCCTGCTTGTCCCCCTGCCAGCCCCCCCATCCTGCCCCTGCCAGCCCCCCCTCCCCCTGCTTTCCCCCCTGCCAGCCCCCCCTTCCCCCTACTTGTCCCCCTGCCAGCCCCCCCTACCCCCTGCTTGTCCCCCTGCCAGCCCCCCCTGCCCCCTGCTTGTCCCCCTTCCAGCCCCCCTGCCCCCTGCTTGTCCCCCTGCCAGCCCCCCTGCTTGTCCCCCTGCCATCCCCCCTGCCAGCCCCCCTTCTTGTCCCCCTGCTAGCCCCCCTGCCAGCCCCCCCTGCCCCCTGCTTGTCCCCCTGCTAGCCCCCCTGCCCCCTGCTTGTCCCCCTGCGAGCCCCCCTACCCCCTGCCAGCCCCCCTGCCCCATGCTTGTCCCCCTGCCAGCCCCCCCCCCCCCAGCCCCCTACCAGCCCCCCTGCCCCCTGCAACCCCCCAGCCCACCTGCACCAGCCCCCCCCTCGCATCCCATCTACACCAGGATCCAAAAGTTCATATTCTCATTTCTGCACTTGTGGAACTATCACCAAGAAGGGTCTTCACTTCTTCCTTGAAGGAAGGACGTCATCTCCACTATAAAACAAGAAATGATATGAGTTCAAGGAGAGATAGGTATGGAAAGAGCTCTGATGAAGCAAAGCAGCAATGGCGATCAAGGTTTTCACCAGAGGAAACCTATATAAATATCTTAGAGGATGAGAAATACAAATGATCAAGATTTTGAAGATACTTGGGTCATAGGGGTTATCACTACCCTTACACTACAGTACCTCAAAATGGAACAACCAATCTGGTGAGGCCACAAATCCACATGAAACAAAACACCCCCCCTGCACCCCCCATGCCCCCCTTAGTCCCCCATTCCCCCCTGCACCCCACTGGACAACCCCCATGCCCCAACTGGACAGCCCCACTGGACACCCCTCCCCCCTGCTTGGACAGCCCCTCCCCCTGCTGGACACCCCTCCCCCTGCTGGACACCCTTTCCCCCTACCCCCTGCCCCCTGCACCCCACTGGACAGCCCCCATGCCCCAACTGGACACCCACTGGACACCACCCACTGGACACCCCTGGACACCACCACCTGGACCCCCACTGGACACCCTTAGACACCACACCTGGACACCACATGGACCCCCTAAACCCCGGGACACCCCCTAGACACCACCCCTGGACCCCCTCCCCCTGCTGGACAGCCCCCCCTGCTGGACAGCCCCCCCTGCTGGACAGCCCCCCCTGCTGGATAGCCCCCCCTGCTGGACAGCCCCCCTGTTGGCCAAATTAAATTTCCTCATTATTGTCATAGCAGCATAGAGTTGTAGCATAGGGTGTAAGGTTACCTTCAGTGAAAACCTACTCATTAAGTGTCCATAATGGACCAGCTAGTGATGGCGGTATCATAACTGGATAAAAGAGAGAGCTTATCCTTGTCAGGATTATGGTGAGATGGGAATTAGTTTTTGGGCAATGTGGATGTAAAAAAAACAGTAGGGACGGTTCAAGAACTTTTCTAAATTTTGTGTGCTTTGAGGACATGAAACCCGACTTGCAAGATTATCACTTGCACCTTCCTTAACGAGGGTCAGATCTCTTTTTGTTGTTAAATGGTTTATGCTTTCTACTATTACATCAGTCGAAGAACTCATTGGAAACACATGAATGAGATTTAAAGAGTTATATTAGATCCCCCTGCTGGACACCCCTCCCCCTGCTGGACACCCCTGCCCCCTGCCCCCTGCCCCCTGACCCTGGACACCCCAGGACAGACCCCCCCCCAGACCCTGGACACCCCTGGACCACCCCCCAGACCCTGGACACCCCTGGACCACCCCCCTGGACACCACTCCCCCATGCTGGACACCCTCCCCCTGCTGGACACCCCTCCCCCTGCTGGACACCCCCTGCCCCCTGCCCCCTGACCCTGCACACCCCAGTACAGACCCCACCCCAGGACAGACCCCCCCAGACCCTGGACACCCCTGGACCACCCCCTGGACACCCCTCCCCCATGCTGGACACCCCTCCCCCTGCCTGGACATCCCCTCCCCCTGCTGGACACCCCTCCCCCTGCTGGACACCCCCTGCCCCCCTACCCCTGGACACCCCAGGACAGACCCCCCTAGACCCTGGACACCCCTGGACACCCCTCCGCCATGCTGGAAACCCCTCCCCCTTCCTGGACATCCCCTCCCCCTGCTGGACACCCCTCCCCCTGCTGGAAACCCTGCCCCCTGCCCTGGACACCCCAGGACAGACCCCCCCAGGAAAGACCCCCCCAGACCCTGACACCCCTGCCAGTCCTGCCCCCCCCAGACTCTGGACACCCAAGGACAGAACCCCCCAGACCCAGGATTATGGACATGTGATTTGGTCTTATGCTACTTTCCCTTTGTGGGAGTCACCTGTAGTTAAAACCAGGCTACTGGTTCATAAAAGAGGCATTGTTTTTTTAGGCAATATGGATGGGATAGTAGTGGTCAGGTTGCATCAGTGTAGAGAAGCAGAATTCTTAGAGAAAAAATCAGAGGAAGATTCATTTTGATCATAACGCAGTTTTTTAGACAGAATGGAATAGTTATTAGTAGAATAAGAAAGAGGAGGAGAAGTACCTGGAATAACAGGATCTAGAGAAGATTTTGTTCGATAGAGTTCTGAGAGAGATTCTACTTCTGCTCTGGGGGAACATTAAAAACCTACATATGTTAGGGTACGAGAACCGAAACTGAATTGTCATATAAAACAGGTGCTGGAATCTTTTTCATGCCTGCTCGAGCTTCTAGGTCTAATGAGGCAGGTTTCACCATGGAGCTAGAAGACTAGGGGGTTTCCTGATTTTCCTTTTGCATACCTAATTTAGGTGTGGAAGTAATATGGTCTGCTTGGCACTTACGTATGGAGTGTCAGCAACATCATTTTCTTTAGTGCAAACATCATTATTGGGATTGAAGTACTAGGATTACAGGTTAGTTTCTTCAGTTCATTAGTAGAAAAATTCCCTCCATCCAAGATTGGGTGCTAGAGATTATGCTTTTCTAGGTCATGTTGATTGCTATAAATCTTTTACTGCTCGGTTGATACTCTAATAGTGTCTATTAAAAGGTTTTTAATTTCAAATTGAGAGGTTTTGATCATTAATAGAGTTTTCTTCTTCCTCCACTTTCATCCAACCATTTGGTTCCTGAACTATCTCTTATGTGAGTCAAAGTGTGAGTTGTTTGACCCAAACTTCATATTTCTTTTTGGATATTTCAGGCATGTCTATCATGGGGGCTTTGTCTTTTTTAGGTCTCCTAATTTCCTTCCATTCATTCTCAGATGGTTGTATTACCTGCTTCCTAATTACCCTACAGTTGAAGATAGTATGCCCTATGATTTTATAGTGATCCCAAAATGGGGGTTTTCTCTCATATTCCACTATATCTTCAGTTTTGTATTCATTGCATTGAAGTTAATTGAGCTGGGAAGTTTTGAGTCTAAGGTTTATTTTAACCATTACTATGTCGAATAGATCCAAGTCAGCAGTAAGGTCCTTTGATCAATTTTAAGAGCGATTACTATGCATGAGACAATATCATTCAGTATTTTTGGGTGCCAAAAAAACTAGTTAAGTCCATGCTGGACAACCCTCCCCCCTGCTGGACAGCCCTCCCCCCCCTACTGGACAGCCCCGCCCCCCCTACTGGACAGCCCCGCCCCCCTGCTGGATAGCCCGCCCCCCTTAAGTGAGTTGGAACAGGAATTAGATGAGGGATTCAAATGTTAAGGTGTCTGGTTTAATGGGTTAGAATTGGGGTGAGGTTTGGAATGGTTTTAAAAGTGGGATGCCTGGTGGAAAATGTGGGGTTGGTGGCTTAGAAGTTGAGAGGGTGGGTAGGCCTGATTGGTGGTCAAGTTTTGGATGGGTTTCCTAGGTGGATTGAAAAAAATGGTGGGGGACTGGAAAGGAGTTCATAGTGGCTAAATTGAAGTGGGAGCTTGTGAATTGTAAAAGGGCTTGAGTTTGGATTTTTTAGTGAGAGTGGAAATGGCCCTGGAATAGATGGTTTGATTTTGGTGGGTTGGCCATGGGATTTTTATAGTGCATCGAAAAAGAGTCACTAGCAGGGCTTGTTTGGTGTGAAATTCAGTCAAACGGTTGTGAGAACCATCATGGAAGCAACTAACAAATACAGACCAGAGCTAGTCTCCTCTACAGTGAAGACCCTTCATGGAAACTCTTCAAGAAAACCAGGTCTCCAGTTGCATCTTTGTCCATAACAAACAAGCCCTGTTTGCATAGGCCCAAACAGACCTCCCTTTTCCAGCTTGTGGGGAAATGTGGGAACTCCAGCATGAAATAGGCCCTCAGAATAGAACAACCTCTTTGGAATTGCATCAAACAGATAGTTTGCAGCCTTTAAAACTCAACTTGGCAGTGATCATCCTCCTCCAATGAGTGGCTACATGAGATGAGGGAATTATGGAAGGAATTTCATCTAAAAAAGCCAAAAGCAGACATTGAATTTCCATCACAACAGGCTGATCCGGTTCAGAAGACATGTGCAGAGGATGAGGATGATCTGGTTCGGAAAACATGTGAAGAGGATGAGGAAAAGAAGAATTACCGAACAAATATTATGTGATACATGTACAATAAAATATGCCAGACAATTCCAAACCAATGTTTTCAGTTGAATTGAGCCTTTGTACCACCTGCTATGCACGTTTTGTGGAAATATGGATGAGAGGTAGCGCTGAGAGGAGATATAGTTTATGAATGAGGAAATACGAAAAATTATAGAGCTAACCATTCAACGTTTCTCTAAGGAGGAGTAACTGCCGCAGGGTGTCGTCCTGGAGCAAGGCCAAATCACGGTGTGACCGCGGCGTGACCGCAGCGTGACCGCGGCATGACCGCGGCGTGACCGCGGCGTGACCGCAGCGTGTTGGCCCCGATCCAGCGACATCCGCAGGGCAGCATCTTCCAGACAGGGAGCGAAGGGAGTGGGAGGAGGCTGGAATGTGGGTGGAAGGGGGCTGGTTGCAGGTGTTGGGGGGATGGTGCGGGCCTGATTCGAAGGTGGTGGTGGTGGGGGGGGGGGGGGGGGCTGTTGCGGGCTGGAATGCTGGTGGCAGCGGTCTGAAATGAAGGTGAAGGGGGCTGGTGTGGGATGGATGTGGTTGGAGCAGGGCAAAATCACGGCGTGACCGCGGCGTGTTGGCCCGATCCAGTGACATCCGCAGGGCAGCATCTTCCGTCCAGGAGTGAAGGGAGTGGGAGGAGGATGGAATGCAGGTGGAAGGGGCTGGTTGCAGGTGTTGGGGGGATGGTGCGGGATGATTCGAAGGTGGTGGTGGTGGGGGGGGGGGGGGGCTGTTGCGATCTGGAATGATGGTGGCAGCGGGTTGAAATGAAGGTGGAAGGGGGCTGGTGTGGGCTGGATGTGGCTGGAGCAGGGAAAAATCACGGTGTGACTGCGGCGTGACCGCGGCGTGACCGCGGCGTGACCGCGGTGTGACCGCAGCGTGACCACAGCGTGTTGGCCCGATCCAGCGACATCCGCAAGGCAGCATCTTCCGGCCAGGAGCAAAGGGAGTGGGAGGAGGCTGGAATGTGGGTGGAAGGGGGCTGGTTGCAGGTGTTGGGGGGATGGTGCGGGCTGATTCGAAGGTGGTGGGGGGGGGGGGCTGTTGCAGGCTGGAATGATGGTGGCAGCGGGCTGAAATGAAGGTTGAAGGGGGCTGGTGTGGGCTGGATGTGGCTGGAGCAGGGCAAAATCACGGCGTGACCGCGGCATGACCGCGATGTGACCGCGGCATGACCGCGGTGTGACCGCGACATGTTGGCCCGATCCAGCGACATCCGCAGGGCAGCATCTTCCGACCAGGAGCGAAGGGAGTGGGAGGAGGCTGGAATGCGGGTGGAAGGGGGCTGGTTGTAGGTGTTGGAGGGATGGTGCGGGCTGATTCGAAGGTGGTGGGGGGGGGGGGGGGGCTGTTGTGGGCTGGAATGCTGGTGGCAGCGGGCTGAAATGAAGGTGGAAGGGGGCTGGTGTGGGGTGGATGTGGCTGGAGCATGGAAAAATCACGGTGTGACCGCGGCGTGACCGCAGCGTGTTGGCCCGATCCAGCGACATCCGCAGGGCAGCATCTTCCGGCCAGGAGCGAAAGGAGTGGGAGGAGGCTGGAATGCGGGTGGAAGGGGGCTGGTTGCAGGTGTTGGGGGGATGGTGCGGGATGATTCAAAGGTGGTGGGGGGGGGGGGGGTGTTGCGGGCTGGAATTCTGGTGGCAGCGGACTGAAATGAAGGTGGAAGGGGGCTGGTGTGGGCTGGATGTGGCTGGAGCAGGTCAAAATCACGGCGTGACCGCGGAGTGACCGCGGCGTGACCGCGGCGTGACCGCGGCGTGACCGCGGCGTGACCGCGGCGTGACCGCGGCGTGACCGCCGCGTGACCGCGGAGTGACCGCGGCGTGACCGCAGCGTGTTGGCCCAATCCAGCGACATCCGCGGGGCAACATCTTCAGACCAGGAGCGAAGGGAGCAGGAGGAGGCTAGAATGCTGGTTGAAAGGGGCTAGTTGCAAGTGTTGGGGGGATGGTGCAGGCTGATTCGAAGGCGGCATGGTGGGTGTTGCAGGCAGGGGGGATGTTCAGACATAAATACACCGACCGAGATGCTCGGATAAACCAAGACTCCATTGCTCGGATAGAGGCGATCTAGCAATACTTCCGCATGCAGTAACTATCAGAAGGTTATAATCATAGATGAAATGGTTCAAGATAACCAGACACAGTATGAGAATTTTAATGTAAAACAACCAAATGAAGGGGTCGTGCAATGACACGAATGGGCAGAGTAAGAATATCGGATTGATCATCGGATGGAGTACACTGCAATCAGAGGAAAGAATATGCGCTGTGAGAATACAATATGCAATGGAGGATCATCGGATGGTCCAATAAAATTGTACGCTAAGTAGACACCCTATGATCATACGATTCAGGTATAACATACCCGATAGTAGAAAAGTTGAAAGACTATGATATGAATCTACATACACAAGAGTTGGAGCACAAAAAAAAATGCAACTACTGATGATCATGTGATAATAATACAATCGAGCTGAGTAATAAATACAATAAAGCAGCTAATAATCATATAACTCCCTTGAAAGTATAGAGAATAGTTGATGTTCAATGTATAAAGAATGATATGTTAGATTTGGATGCATGGAGAAATTAAATTGCATAAGATAAAATTACATTTTTCATTAAGAGAATATTTTGAAAAGCACATTTACAATTTTTTAATTTGAATAAAGAATTCAGAGTACATAAAACAAAAAGAATGATGGAATAAGTTATTACATACCGTTAGGTACAATGAGACATTGATATAGTACCTGAGTCAGTTGTTTGGGATCTTGCACCAGAAGAAGCACCCTATATGCAGATAAACGGTAATGTCAAATTGAATGACTACTCATATATTGAACATAGGTGGCTGAAAGAATAAAAATGGAATAAACCATACCCAAATCTTGAACTCATTGTCTTCGATGGTGGTGGATAGAACCAGTCTTATCATAAGAAACCACCTATAAGAAAATAGTGGGAAAAGAAATGAGATATAACAACTTCTTATATATATGTGATCAGTGTGTCAACTGTAGACAGAAAAAAAGGACACATTTTACACGATTTAGGTAATTATACAAATTTTCCAAAGATTAAATCATCTTAAAAAATGAAGAAAAATGGATTCTTGAAGCTACTAGATTGAACAACCTTCAATTACAGGACATACCTAACTATAGAGACTTTGAGAGAGCTTCCCAAGAAGGATTTTCAGCATGAAAAAATAATAGGGACCACCCTCAATCAGGATCATTCCTAAAACCGATGAAGAGTGTAGCCCTTAACTTCTGCAATACCATAAACTACTTAATAACTGGACAATTCATAACTAAATATTAGAATAATACATGAATGATTGAAGAAAGGGATAGAAAAAAAGGCATAAACACTTACATAAAACTATATGGTTCCAAGTGTAGAAGTAAAGAAAATAGATGACACGAGAACTCATCCAGCCATTCAGAAATTTGGATCATTGGCATGAATGATAAACCATCATTATCATCTTCTGGGCATATATCTGTAACAATGCTCAAATGAAACAGAAGTTTTCTTCTCCATGTAAAGTCACATATATCATGTTTTTTTTTATGAAAGCTAGTTCTTACATTGGAAAATATGGAACCAATAAATTTCATGGTTGCCAAGGTTTTAGGAGGATCATTGGCATCCATACCAAGAAAGGAATTGGATAATGAAATTGTCAAGAGATCAATGTATGCATCAGCAACAACAGAATCATCTAACTTTGCATAAGAATTAGACAAGGAAGAGAAGAAATATGATCTCCCAAAAAAGGCCACTCATGTTACATGAGTTTTCAACTAGTGATTGGTTGTAATATATGAGAAGCTACATGGCTACGATTTCCAATGTATGGTTTTAAAATAACATGCAAAACTCATTCAACTCTTAGATAATTGAATATGGAAGAAGTATTAGTTGGTTCTTATACATGGAAGTGACAAATTATTTATATATTAACTCTGAATGTGTGAATATATTATAGAGGAGATCCAAACCTAGAAATATTGATTTAAATATTGACATCTCTAAATATTTTGACACTCTTAGCTAGGATTTCACTTTTTAAGTACTTGACAGTTTTGGTTTCTCAACCATATTTATTAAGCTTATTCAATAACTTATCTACAAATCAAGACTCTCTTTCATTATTAATGGGTCTCACAAAATATACTTCGGTCAAACCTAATGGGTGAGATAGGGGGATCCTCCCTCAACTTTTTTTATTTGGAATTATCAACCCATACTCAAACCGATGATACATAGAATGCTCATCACCTCCCAAGGTTAGAGAAAATTTCTGCAACTCCGTGAACTAGGAAGAATATTATATAATTCATATGCTTACATACATAAAAACTTGCCTCGGCGTCGGAAGAGAGGAGTCGGGGAGGAGGCGTCGGGGAGGAGGCGTCCGGGAGGAGGGTCGCGGTGAGGAGGAGGGTCGCGGAGAGGAGCCGTCGGAAGAGCTGAGTCGAGGAGGAGGGTTGCTGCGAGGAGGCGTCGGGGGGGAGGGTCGCGTTGGGAAGGAGGGTCGCGGCGAGGAGCCATCGAGGAGGAGGGCGCGACAAGGAGGGTGCGGCGAGGAGGCATCTGGGAGAAGGAGGGCGCGACGAGGAGTCGTCGGGAAGGAGGAGGGCGCGGCGAGGAGGCGTCGGGGAGGAGGAGGGCACGACGAGAGGGAAGAGGAGGCGCCCGATGATAATTGGGTTGTGTGAAACTCTATAATCACATACTCTAACATCATTACTAGGACCACAGTCCATCCCTATAAAATTAAGATACCATTCCCTTATTCAAAAAATCTTTTGGGTGAATCTGCGAAGGATATCTAGTCACATAATAACTCATAGTAGGTGTAACCTAAAATGGAATATCTCACATGATGGATAATTAAAGGAGTCATCACCCTCAACTGAATAAAATATTCACCCACAATCCCAACAAGTGTTCATGTCATGGTAGAAAATCGCTCAAATGCCTCCTAAGTAAAATGAGCATGGGACTTCCTTCTAATGGAATCTAATACAATTTTTTAAATTCAATGAGTATATAATATCTCAAATTCATTGATCTATAAGAATTACAACATGAAATAGTTCCTCATGTTCATGTACCTATATGTGAATACATCCCTGGTACTCTGATGGTCTAATTAAATATCATTTTGATCACGCATAAGACAATTCTTCCAAATCGTCTAAGTTAGGACTAATAATACTAGATCTAGATCACAATTCATGTTTTTCTACTCATGGGGTACTAATTTCCTTGACCCATATGTAATAAAATTATATATCTGCATCAACATCCAACCAATCACTTTTCTAAAGTCAGAACCATAAACTAAGTACTCCATGATCTCCTTAGATAGTCTAAAAATATGATCACTCATTAAGCTGAACTTCAATCCCTTGATGGATCATTGGTACTGTTTAGTCTAGGAAAAATTCTTCTTATTCCACATATGGGAGTTCAAATGAATTACAATCCTTGCGATGTGTGCCAAAAATAACTTATAGTACCCTAGAAATCCATGAATACTATGTACCTTTTACATAATCTTGGCAGTGCTAAGAGGGCTCGACCAGGAGGGGTCCGGTCACCGGAGGTGGACTGGCCAACAAGGAGGTGCGCCGGAGGCGTGCGCGTAGGGAGGTGGGGCACCGGAGGCGTGCATGCAGGGAGGGGAGGCTGCGGCTGGCGAGGGAGCACAAGGGAGGGGAGGCCGTCCGCCATGGGGAATTGCCGGAGAGGTGCTGTTGGTGAGGGTAGCGTCGGGAAGGAGGGTCACGACGAGGAGGTGTCGGGGAGGAGGGTGCGACGAGGAGGGCACGGTGAGGAGGCGTCGGGGAGGAGGAGGGTGCGGCGTGGAGGCGTCGTGAAGGAGGAGGGCGCGGCAAGGAGGAGGGCTCGGGGAGGAGGAAACGCGAGGCATGGAGGAAGCCCGAGGGATTGGGGGAAAAAAATGGAATCGTGCGATTTATCCACGGATTGGAAAAAAATCTGTGGCAGTATGAAACCTATAGCCACAGACCTATAAAATCGTGGCTATAGGTCTGTGGCTATAGCCCAAATTTGTAGTAGTGTTTCCTAAAAGGACATACCCTTCCAACTTCTTGAATAGATTCAAAAAGGACTCTATATATAGACACAAGTTACAATAATATCTAGAGTTGAGGACCCACTCATGATTGAGTTATGGATGGATATATTCCGGAATTCAATAGCATAATATCTTGAGTCAACCATAAAATGATGGTCAGTTGGTTTTTTGTGTTCTAACTCTCACATGAGTTTCCTACACTTGGGATTAATGTGCATGGGTTTAACATAGTGAAAACATGTGATTTTTCTATCCAAGGAACTAGTTTTGGATTTGGGTTCTTTATTACTCTTACTTTTGTATCTATTGAACTGTTTCTTTTTTACATTATGTTTTAGGTCTTCCCCTTGTGAAAAACACTCAACCTCTCATTTTATCTTAAGTTTAGAATGCAAATCCTTAGACCAAATAGCTTATTTAACATCTTCTTTAGTTAAATAATCTCGACCATATATCATAGTCTCAATTAGTGTGATGTAACTATTGTTAAGAGGGATTAAGAGGATTAATTTCTTATCCTCATCATCTATAGAAAAATTAATATTGGTTAAATATAATTTGACTTTATTAAACTCTTCTAAATGGGTTTTTATTGAAGTACAATGATTTATTTTCAATGTGAACATATGATGATTCTAGTAAGTTATTCCTACTAATGAAGCAGTCATGTATAAATTTTTATGTTTTAGAAAATTTATACAGTGGTAGACTTATAATATACTTCTCTAAGGACCCCATCACCTATGTAAAGTAAAAGGGTTCTATGAGACTTAATAAGTATATTAGGGGTAACATCTTAGTATTCTACAATGGTCTGAACATTTTATTAACAGTCGTAAAGGGTTTCTTGGGCCCATATAGGGATTCAATTCAGCCTTGTTGTCCGAGAAAGGCTTTCATTTTAATTCTTCATATATTGGAATCTTTGTCTCCATTGAATTTCTCAATTTAATTTTAATTCTTCATATATTGGTACATATTCAGCACTAGAAACAGATGGAACAACTTTCGCCCCCGGGCTCCTTAGTTGGTCGTGGTCGGATCACAATGCATTTTCATATGACAACCTAGGTCCTGTGAATCCTGCATCCTTTGTAGGAAAACATGTAGATCCAAACTCATCTACCAAAATCAAAATTCTACTAATACCCACATTCCTAGTATTGATCCCTTGGGATGCAACCATTCCAATCCATTTAGAAGAAGACCATCAGCAGACCTGACTTAGGTGTCCAAGTTACTTGCAGATAGAGCAGAAATCATACCAAGATTTGTAATGTACCACGTAGAAACATCTATAATCCTCTTCAATGAAAATACAAACTAATTATACCAGTGGCTTCAAAACATCAACCTCAGCGGATATGAAACAGAAGGGGAAAACATGTAAAGCTTACCTAAATCAAAGAAATTGAAGGTGCAAATGAGGCATAAAAAAATGCAGATAACCAGCACTCGGGAGAGAGAAAAATAGAGGGTGATGGGGGTGTCGACCTCGAGGGTGTCGACGAGGAGGGCGCAGCGAGGAAGGCACCGGCGAGGAGGGCGCCAGCGAGGAGGGCGCGGGGAGGATGACGTGGCGAGGAGGGTCGCGGCGAGGAAGGCGCCGGTGGGGAAGAGGGCGTGGGGAGGATGACGCGGCGAGGAGGGTCGCGGCGAGGAGGGCGTCGGTGAGGAGAGCGTCGGTGAGGAGAGCGTGACAAGGAGGGCGTCAGCGAGGAGGATGGTGCGGCGTTGATGCGCCGTGGAGGAGGAGGCCACGGCGAGGATGAGGCCGCGGGGAGGAGAAATGGCGAGGGCGAGGAGATGGAGCCCGACGCTTGGGGGCGAGGGCGAGGATGGAGACTGACCGAATGGGGGAGAAAAAAACTGGGCGAGGGGATATAGCCACGGGTAGGAAAAAAACCGTAGCTGTATAAAACCTATAGCCACGGTTCTATAAAACCGTGGCTATAGGTCCGTGGCTATAACCCAGATTTCCAGTAGTGTCTGTCCATGTCAAATTTTATTAAACAAATCCACATGAGCCTAAAACCTCTTTAGAAAACTTGGAGGATGATGTATCAAATCTGAACATCAATTCAAAATCCACAAACACTTATGTGAAAGAATCTGTGAAAACTTCCAGTTCTGGAAATTTCCTAGAATCAAGTCACAATGAACCTGGACCTATCGATAAACCTGAAATCACTAGTTCCTCCTTTTCTAGAACTATTAAAACTCTTAAGAACCATCCTTTAGATGATTTTGTAGGAGACCTAGACAAAGGAACTCAAACTAGAGATTCTCTTATAAATCAGGTTGAACATCAAGTCTTCTTATCACAACTTGAACCTAAAAACATTAATTATGCTATCAATGATGAATTTTGGGTGTTTTCTATGCAAGAAGAACTTAATCAGTTTGAAAGGAACAAAGTTTGTAAACTTGTTGAAAGACCTTTAGAAACATTTACCATAGGCACTAAATGGGTGTTTAGAAATAAGGAAGATGAAGCTGGTAACATAGTTAGAAACAAGGATAGATTGGTTGCTCAAGGCTATAGTCAAGAATAAAAAATTGACTATGAGGATACCTTTTCACCAGTAGCTAGACTTGAATCCATCAGAATCCTGCTTGCCTATGCTGCACATATAAATTTCTAACTATATCTAATCGATGTTGAAAGTGCATTCTTAAATGGGTATATTTATGAGGATGTCTTTGTTGAACAACCCCATGGTTTTACAAAACCTTATTTTCTAAATCATATTTTTAAATTATCAAATGATTTATATGGTATACAACAAGCTCCAAGAGCCTGTTATGATAGATTAAGTACTTTTATTATTTCCAAAGGTTTTACAAAAGGAATAGCTGATGCTACTCTTTTTATAAAAAGAATTTATAATGATGTTTTGGTTATTAAAATCTATGTAGATGAAATTATTTTTGGATCTTCAAAAAATTCTCTATGTGTTGGTTTTTCTAAAATGATGCAAAATGAATGTGAAATGAGTTTAATGGGTAAACTAAAATTCTTTCTCAGATTTCAAATCTTTCAAAATAATGATGGAATTATTTTAACTCAAAGTAAATATACTAGAGATATTCTAAAACATTTTGTATTGGATAGCACTAAAAGTAGTAACACTCCCAAGAGTACCACTTGTAATTTGGATCTTGATGAAGATGGAGAATCTGTTGATCAAACCACTTATAGAGGAATGATTGGAAGTTTAATCTACTTGACGGCTAGTCGACCTGACATTATGTTTAGTGTGTGTATCTATGCTCATTTTCAAGAATATTCTAAGGAATTTCATTTAAATTCTGTAAAGAGAATTTTCAAATACATCAAGAATACACCCAATCTAGGACCGTTCTATCCTAGAGGACAATCATTTGAATTAGTTAGTTATTTTGATGCTGACTTCGGTGGATGTAAGTTAGATAGAAAAAGCACCTCTAGAACATGTCACTTTTTAGGCAAGTCACTAGTATCATGGTGTAGTAAGAAATAAAATTCTATTACATTATCTACTACAGAAGCTGAATACATTGCTGCTGGAAGTTGTTTTGCACAAATTTTGTGGGTGAAACATACATTACTAGATTATAGATATCAATTCAGGCATGTACCTCTAAACTATGACAACACAAGTGCTATTAACATCTCAAAAATTCTTGTTTTACATTCTAGGACAAAGCATATTGATGTAAGACATCACTTTTTGGGAGATCATTATAAAAAAGGTTATATCACTTTGGAATTCATTGGTACTGAGTATCAGCATGATGATATATTTACCAAATCATTAAATTCTGAAAGAATAGAATACATCATAAATGAATTAGGCAGGATAAATCTTAAGTAAATATCTTACTGTTTCATGATTATGGTCTCACAATTAGTGCTTCATGACTACTGTCTGATAGTTACTGTCTCACCGTAAAGTTCATGTTTACTGTCTCACCGTAATGCATAGTTACTGTCTCACCGTATTACTATCTCACCATGTTACTGTCTCACCATAAAATTCATTCTCTATCTCACCGTAAAGACCCGATATGATCTCACCATAAATATTATTTATGATTTTTATATTTGAATTAAAAACCGTATCACGATAATTATCCTTTTACCTTTTTGTTTTCCCACACTTTTACTTTTGCGACGTTCGGTATTCCTAAATGATAAAATAAAGGAAGTATCATTTGTCCTTCACACGAGCTTTCTTCTATTCACTCATTTTGAACCCTTATTCAACCCTGCAACCCTTTTCTCTCTCTCAAACCTTCGGTAGATGCCCAGGATGAAATTCCCTTCATCGTCGACTCCTGAGAAACATAGCACAAAGAAGAAGAAAATTTCACCCAAGCTAGCACCCAAAGGTCCTCTAAACCCAAATCTGGTTAACCGAGTTGTCATACCTGAGAAAGAGGTTTTCCATAAATTTCTTCTATTAAGTAAGTCTCTAGTTTTGATAGTTTTAAAAGAGAAAGGCTGTCTAGAGTGGTTTTCGAAGGAAGATAGATCAATCTACCCTAAGTTAGTAGCTCAGTTTTATCAATATGTTCAGTTCTCATTTGAGTCTGAAGATGGATATGTTGTGAGAAGTTGGATAAATGGCCAAAAATGATCATTCTCTTCAAGGTTATGAGCTGCATGCCTTAGGATACCTCATGAAGGAATCTATGAGGATTATCAGAGAGGACCTCCACCTTCAACCGAATTCTTTGATCTGGAGGATTATTTGAAAGCCTTAACTAGAAATGGAACCAAGAGGAGAGCCATTTCTGCTGAACCAGATGGAGAATCAAGGCTTCCGTTCAAGTTTATTCAGAATCTGGTTATCCCCAAAAAAGGTGATTTTGCTGTTTAGAAATATCAGGATGTGTTTCTGATCCACCTTATGAAAAATGGGCATAAGATTAACATTTTCAAGTATATCATTCACCACATGTGTGAACTCATCAAATCGGCATCCAAGTAAACCTCCCTATTTTACTCTCGTCTTATCTCAGCAATGCTTCATGCCAAAGGTATGGTTGGACCTAATTAGGAAGTTATAAAGGATTGTGAGTAATGCCTTTTAAAAGTCACTATAAAGAGGATGAAGATAAGCTGGAACCCTTGGAAAAAGGAATGGGTAGAAGACAATGATAGACATTATAAAAAATTCAATCCTGTGGAACATCCCTCAAGACCAAGAGATATTTCTGATCCTGGTTTGGAACCAGATGAGGTTGTTGAGTACTCTTCTAAATAAGAAGAAGAGGCTGCTGTGCCCCCGAGGGAAACTGTTTCTATTGAGGAAGATAGTACTCCGGTTCCTCATGAAGTTCTTGAAGAAGAAGTCCCTGCACCTACAGAGGTTGTTACTCTGGAAGCTCAAACTAAGGCTGAAATAGAATCTGTTGCTAAAGAAACTAAAAATAATGTCATGGAAGAACCTATAGTGGAAGAGCAACCTATAATGCAAGAATCTAACCTTGAGGAACTCCCAATGGAACAATCTATTTCTAAAATCATTCCTTTAGTTGAGAAAAGAATGGAGATAGGTTTTCAGTTGGCTAGATAGTAAATGTGTGAAGAACTATGAGATGAGTTTATGGAAATATATCAAGATCCTAGGCCTATAAATCTTCAGAAGGATGAAACTATTAAGGGGGAGAAACCCCCAAATCTGGAATCTACCGAAGAACCAAATCCGGTTGATTTGAGACCTGTAGACACTCAATATAATTTCCCAAGTTTATATGATGTGGAAGACTCTCAAAAAGTCTCAACAAAAGGTATTGACCTTTCCTCTTTGTTCCAGTTGAAATCAGTCTCTAATATAGCCCCTGCAAAGGAACTTGAAACCGTATCGATCCCTGTTTTTGAACCTTCATCAAACCAACCATCCTTTGTGAGTAAGGATGATCTAAAGGAATTTGGTGCTACCCTTTTGTCTGGTGTTGAAAAAGTCATGAATTCCCAACCTGATCTTGTGACTCATCTAAGTGAGAAAGATTCCTCTTTATTGTTGGAGAAAGTTATTTTCCAAATCCAACCCAAAATTCTTCATGAGATTCAGGAAGTAAGAGTTGAGAATAGACTGCTTAGTGATGAGGTGAAGACCCTGATAGGTATGATTGAAGACATGCAGAAAGAAATGAATTTGAGATCAGAGCTTATTTCTCATCCTATAGAACCTATTGTTCCTCAAACCCCACATAATTTTGTCTCTAATATTCAGCCACACTTAGATTCCTTAGCTGAAAAGGTCACTGAGAGGAACAAACAGATTTTGAAGGAGATGAGAGAGCTTGTTGTAAATCTTAACAAACTCACTGATGAGTATACAAGGTGTCTTAAAAAGGTGCTAAATCAACTGAAATCTCTCACCACCACTATCAATGCTTCTAAAGACTCTGGTCAATCCTCTCAACCCTCTTTAGATAGTGATCTACTCAGAATAGTGGTCAAAGAAGAGCTTTAGACTGTGCTTAGTGGCTTCAATAAAGAATCTCTCTTTGTACTTATCAAGAACAGTGATAGAGTTCTTGATCTGGTTAAAATCCATTCTAAAATTGCTAATGATTCTTAGCAAGAGATTTCTAAGAAAGTGGATTTCTATTTCAACTGAATCTTCTCCAAGACTGACATGAATAATAACTTCAAGTATCTTGTGGAAAATCTGCGGATTCCTCATGTTCCTCAAGATTTCAATACCCAAGTCCAAAATCTCACAGAGTTTACTCGGTTGCTGGAAAAGTTTATGGAGAACAAGGATGATTTTGAGAAATCCATGCAGTATGGTGGAGTGATAATTGTGGATTTTATCAAAATCTTAAGGCCCTATCTTCATGTTCAGAGTACAACCATTATTTCTCATGCAGCTGCACCTCTAAGACCTGGATTGCCTACCTTCACATCTGCTCTAACCTCCACTTCCATGTCTATCAGTCAGACACTGAGTTAGATTAGGCATGTGATCCTTGATCAACACCTGCCTCGGTCTTCTACTGCACCTACTCTGGCTCCCTCTGCTTTTGAAGGCCTTCCTTTACCTTCTCTATCAACTAGCTCCCCCCCTTATTCTACCTCCACTTCAGCTCCTATGGATTCCTCTTCTTCTACTGCTACTAAAGGAAAAGAGAAGACCAGTCAGTGAAGAAGGATTGTGATTACTCCTTTTTGATAGGAATAATGTTGCTTTTATTTTTCTCCCTTCTGTTTGTACTTGATCTTACTTTCTTTAATGAAATGTGCACTTTTCATGACTTCTTTGATTCCATCTTTTTGATAATCCCAAAATGGGGAGAAATATCTCTATGTTAGACATATATCTATATATCTATAGTTAAATCCACAAATATACACTTTAAATCTATATGATTTTTGATCATCAAAAAGGGGGAGATTGTTGGACTCATCATGTACTAATCATTTTTTAATGATCACAAATCCTATTCAACCTGGTTAAATCCTGTAAATTATATCAAATGATGTGTATTATTGTTTAAGAATTCTCATGCTTTAAGAAGAGACATTCAAGATCTTAATTGATCTACATTCAGTTTAATTACTTTATACTATCATTGAATTACTTTTATAATACCTTCTTTAAAAAATGATTAGTCTAATTCATTCTATGATCATCATTGCTTAAGTCTAAATACAATTATTTTGAAAAGTATGAGACACTGTGATTCTGCCACTGGTTATGTCTTTCTGGAAAAGTAAATTAGACACAGTGAACATTCAGACAATGTGAAGGATCAGATACCATGAAGGATCAGACACTGTGAAGGATCAAACACTATGAAGGATTAGACACCGTGACATCAAGACACTATGAACAAGACACTGTGAACATTCAGACACTGTGAAGCAGACACTGTGAAGATCTAGACACCGTGAAGCAGACACCATAACTTTCAGACACTGTGATATCCAGACCCCGTGAACAAGACACCGTGAAGAAGACACCGTGATATCTAGACTCCGTGAACAAGACACCTTGAACGAGACACCGTGAACAAGTAGACACCATGACTGCAAGACACCGTGACCAATCCAGACACTGTGTGAAGGAGACAACGTTTCCATGACATACCGTGGCATCGTTTCCTAATATATTTTGTTATATTTCAATTTAATCTCTAACGATTATATTTGAAGATTTTAATTCATTAACATAATTAATGTTTCCTTGTAGACATATCATCATACAGTACGAGGTACGAGGTGTCACGACCCATCCTCGGGGCCCGTGCTATGACTACCCCAAGCCCGCCTTCCATAGGTCCGGGGCTGGCGACTAGCACCAAAGGCGTAATCCCGATAAAAAGGGAAGACATTGCCTTTAATAAGTAAACAAAAAAAAAACAGAGTACGCAACTGGAATTAAACACTAAGTAAAACTGTATACAAAAGAACGTGCTGAAAGGAAAGGGGTCGGAAATACAAGCCCAACAGTAAAGTACAAAAAACTGTAAAACTAGTACAACTGCAGAAATGTAAAGCAAGAACTACTGAGTCGTCCTCTGGGAATCCCACCTGAAGGGTGGGTACATATGGCCTCCTCAACACCCCAGGTCCGTCCGTCCGCTCCGAGTAAGTATCTCCAAGTGGTCCACCTCTGGGTACCGTCCAGCTCTACAACTCTCTACCTCGATCAGTGTTGTCCGTCGTTTGTAACCAACACAACGAAGTACGGGTATAGCCCGTGCAGGGGTGAGTAAAACGATACTCATTAGGGGACCCTGAGACCCCTGAAGGTATCCCAGAATCCAAAAAGGATAAACTACAGAAGTAAGATACAATCACAAAGTGTCAACTAACCCTAATTAGGCATATGCCCATACATATACCTAAGTTACCAGTCACAGTCCGACTCCAACTCTCGAGCCCAAGCACAATCCAGTCCACACAGGAAGTAAAGTCAAACACCACGATGATAATGGTTGAATTACATGACTCAAATCACTCAGGTATACATCTTTCATATAGAGATAGAGATGATTAGATGTAGTCACTGATTCATCTAAGCTGTCGGGCCCACACAGGATACAGGACCAGCTAAGCTGTTAGACTCACACAGGATACAGAACCAGCTACTCTGTCGGACCCCCACAGGATACAGGAACAGAAGTCAGAACTGTCGGACTGTAACACCCCATGCTTCCACGGTATGTTTCCCTTTGAATAATGCAATGGCGTGCATTGTACGCAACTTCGAGATTCTAACACACAACAACCAATCAAACTAGCCGTTATGAATAGTAATACCTACTTTTTGAAATTTTATAAATTCTATATCTCAAAATGTACTTCATTTTTGGATTCGGAATATCGAAATTAGCCTAGGGTGAAATTTTGGTACTTTTCGGATAACTTTCATATTTTGATGAATAGTGAAAATTACTAAATTTTAATTAAAAACAACTTTTTTAATCAAAATAATTAATATTGATAAATTATGAATTTGAGTGGTTTTAAAGTATATTTAGAATATATTTTTACCATTTAATTCAATGTTTGTCATTGGACATACTTTCACAATTAAACCAGACATAAACAAGTGCCAATCTTTTGATAGTTATATCTCTTAAAAACACGTTTTTTGTTTTAACAACAGGAATTAATTTTAAATTAATTTCTGCCACTTATGCGTTTTGAATTTGGAAAATTGAATTCCATATTTGGAATCAGGATGTTCAAATTATGTAAATAGGTAACTTTTATTTTTAGACATTTTGAATAATTACTTCGGTAAATATTTTATTTACCATGGTTAAAGGGTAAATCCGGTAAATAAGGGTTAAAACATAATATTATAATAATAAAAAATTACCCTAAAACTTGTCCTAAACTTATTGGTTGATACATGTCCGACCATGGGCATCTTTGGGTTGATTTTGGGACCCCATGGACCCACTTGTAAGTGATAGGGACACTTTATTTTAATTAAGTTAAAATGAATACAAAAATGACACAAACATATATATTTTAGAAAAACAATTGTTACATAGAGTTATATATGTTGGATTTTTGACTATAAATATTAATTATAAAGATAAAAAGATTTCCTACATAATTAAATTTTATTTATAATTTTTAGACATTATATAATTTAATTTATTTATGACACAATGGTGATGCAGTAATTACTAAATTAATGAAAAATTAGAATAATTGATATTATAAATACCAAAGTAAATGTAATTTGTGACTTTTTATAAATAAAAATAATTTTATAGGATATTATGACATGTTAGGATTTATTTAATTAACTTTTTTCTAAGTAATCATTCTGTTATGATTTTTACAAAAATCAATTATTGAAAAGTGTCAAAATTGACATAAAAGAGTTTTTAAAACAAATATTATATTATTAATTGATATTAAATTCCTAAAAATATAAGGTTCTTCCAAGAGACTTATATCATGATATGTGTATCATTAATGGACCACTTTGGGGTCTCTTGGATGTATATAGTAAGTTTATTAACCATATAATATAAAAATACAAAGAGACATTGTAAAAGTGAAACTAATTTACTAAGAGTTAATACTTAAAGATAAGGTTAATATAGTAACCCAAACCTGTCTAAATCCTATTGGTTTAGTGTTGTTTGACCTATCCATACCTTAAAATTTAAATAATAAACTTTTGATCCATTAGAAACCGAATATGAATTTATTATAAAATAATATTTCTACCTTTTCCAAAGGTGCCCCTCACCCCTCTTATAAAAGGGAACTCCCCATTCTCATTAATTAACACCTTTAAAGCCTTTTGGATCGGCCAAAACCTGACCAAATACTCTCTCAACTTCCCTAACTTCATCCTAGAGGCCTTAATTTAGTCATAAAGCCAACCTAAGGAGCCGTTTTGATCAAATCAAAAGGAAGAACACGAAGAAGAGGTAATGATTTCACCAACCTTTTTCAAGTTCCTTTCTTCTTCCACTTATTCTTTCTTTTTTATTTATATTATAAAATAATAACTCCAGTATCTTATATATACTGTGATTTTATTATAAATATGGTACAACCATATTCAGTATTCTATCAATCCTTTGAATGACATGTCACCATATGTGCGTACGTACGACTTACCGTCTCCACGTCGTGGTGTAATTGTCATTCAATAAATTATTATTTGGATGAGTATAATAATGATGTGTAATTAATGTAAATAATAAATATAACATGATAATTATTCTGTCTATATTATATACCATCTAATTATATATTATTTTAACATCAAAAGAATGATATTGTCGCTCGTGCGTACGTACGGACTACCGTCTCCACGAACGCGATGAGATTCATTCTCCATCGTATCCATTCAAGTATAATTCTCATTGTATTATTAAAAATAATATTAAAGGACTTGATATAATTCTGGATATGAATAATATGCATCCCATTAATAACAAATATGTCTCACATAACAAATAATATAAAGTAAAATGAACCCTTTAACACCCGAAATGACGATAATTCTAAGATATTATTAACAAATCAATGTTAAAAGACCATATATGATATCATATTAATGCATATGATTCTTTTATAATTCAATAACAATTATTTCACCATTATACAGGAGGTTAACCTACTGTCGACCAAGGAAAAAGTACAAAGTAAGGGGTTTCTTATCTCACTTTTAATTCCGTGAGAATTCCATTGTTCACCACTTATTTATTGCATGTGGTGTGTGTACTGCCCATGATGGTATTCATTGTGTAATATACTTTAATTTATGGATATTTACATCATCATTGTATAATCCTTCTTTAATGGGTGTATGTTTTGTAAGTTACCAAATCGATAAGGGAATTTGAAATTACAATTTCCATTTATTCGGCTTTACGCAAACTTCATTGATTATTTTACTCCGAGATTATGTGTGTAATCACTATTCATTTGCTTATGTCATAATTTCCACTCCCCTTTTCTGTGGATATACTTTTGATACACATAATCACTCCATTGAAAATTTCTCAAGTCATCGATATGAATTTGATAAGAGTAATTTTAACTCATTCTCCATTTGTTGAGTTAAACATCCAATTAATTGGTGTTGTTTTTACAAGATTATGTGTGAATGTCCTTTGATTGTTTTAAATTGAATATCCAATCATATTTATTGTATTTATATTTGTCACACATAACTATGTCGTTGATTTATCCTTAACCTAAGGGTATGACCTTTATGAGAGATTTCATCTCAATTTACATTCCATTGAGACTTCTTTGTTGATATACACCAAATCACTTTTATGTGGTGTATATAATGTACTTTGACATAGTATATCATGAATCCATTTATTCTCATGATATTACAATGTTTTGATTACCTCAATTATTTGTATTCAAGTGTCTCTATTTTTGTTAGAAACTCTAACTAAAAAAACCATTTATAAATGTTTTAAAGACTTATTCTTCTAAATCTTGCTCATTAATGTCCATGTTTTAAAAAATGGTTATAAGATTTATTTATATGGACATTAAAGTTTTAAAATTAAAACTCTTTTAAAAGTTTCAAAGTGGTATGGGACACTTTGATTCAAAAATCTATTTTTAAATGGCTTCTTGACAAATAGTGTGACTTTTAAATGATTCCAAGAAAAGGGGGATATTTCTCTCAAATAGTTTTGATGATTATTTTCATCTATGTCAATATCCTTCATTATTCTTGATTGAGGTTAATATGATACAATAAAATCTTCCATATTGTATCGAATGAGTTATGTTTGACTGTGGATGTGCAATTTTTATACCATTCATGGTTTGTGGATAAAGTATTGACATTTTATATTCTAGTTTTAATACGAATGTTTATGTTATGTTTAAAACTTTTCATATGAGGAATGCATTGGAATCAGTAAGTGACGGGTGGAGCCCACTACAGCTCCTCGATGCATCACTAGGTCTCATGAGACAAACTAGTGTCTTGGCACAAGGCCTTGGAAAAATCTTATTTGTAGTCTTGGCACGAGGCCTTGGCTATGTGGTTATGATAGTCTGGCATTATGAATTCCATCATTATGAAAGTGGTTATTGATATTGCATGTAATTGTTCGACTATTAGAATATCCATGTGAATAAGTAAATGACATTACTTCATTTTATCTTTTCTATATTATCCTGAAGTTCACGTTTAAAAGGTTTTTTTAGATATAAATTTCTTTAAGTGTTTATGCTTAACTATGAAATCTTCTGCTATATTTTTATCCTTACTGAGCATCTGAGCTCACCCCTTTCAATGTTTTATTTTTCCCAGGATGTGAAGAAGTAATTTATGAACGACCTGCAGGGATAGTATGAGGGGATATGAAGACAAGATGTTTTTGTAGTTTTTTTACCTTATGATGTAATGTAAGGCTTATGAATATATCTAGTGTTTCCAAGACTACTAAACTAATCGGTCTTTCGAGACTTGATCCTTTGTGATCATGCCAATGTCATGTAATAATGCACCGACTTTGGGTATCTCGGGTCAGGGCGTTACAATTGGTATCAGAAGAAGTTTAGTACAAATCTTGGGAGATAGATTTAGATAAACTCTGATTAGAGAACATAGACCTAAGATAAACATTGAGGATTAGTATAGAATAACTTCCTAGAATTTTGGTATTGTAGAGATTTTGTGAGTTTTCCAAGCAATACATCCCTATATGGATACAAGCAGGTAGAGGTGGCTCTGGCATAGATGTACCTAGGGGTAAAACCTGAAAACACCGCTTTGAGCTAGACTCGAACGGGAACTGGTGCACGACAACGGGCCTTGCTGCACTCTTGGTTACGACACTCCCGGGGGATATGCTTAGGATAATTTACATTTTCTTTACTAACCGATTTGAAGTATTAAATATATAAGATGAGAGTAAATGACCTAGGTTAATCCTAATGTGTTTCAAATTTAGAATATGGTGACATGTTAATCTCTAAATGATTTTATGACTACTTTTACTCACACAATTCTTTCTGGTTTTAGTCAATGGCGGGATTCCAAGGAAGTCATAGTGGCTTTGAGAATGATGTACAAGGTGGGAACAGTGGTGGAAATGAGCAAAAAATGGATTGTTGATAGGCGTAAAAGATATTGTCTTTATGCCAAATTAATTTTCCAAAAATATGATCAACAATATATATATATTAACCAATTCCCGGACTCAAAAAAGAAGAGAAAGGTGATGAATGATAAGAGCTCCAGTAGTGGAGACCATGGAGAATGGAATCCTCAATTTCCATCATGCAGGAAATGTGTAAGGAGACACCCCAGAAAGTGTCTCAATGGGACAAAGAAATGCTTTACATGTGGGAAGGAAGGACATAATGTGAATAATTGCCGAAGAAAAATTAAGAGTACAATGGAAGAAGATAAAAATGGTCCCAAAAGTCCATTTACAGTCATTTTCCGTAAATGTAGGGGACCTGGCCATTACCCGAGTGAATGCCCTATTCTATAGGATATTTTCTTGGTCAAACAAGAAGCTATATGGAAATAAATGGTTGGAGAAATGTTTAAAAAGTATTAGTGCTCCATGTTGATGGGTTTACTTTGGAATAATTTTCACTTTTATTTGTAACCCTGCAGTTTTCCATGTGAGAATGATATTTGAGGAAGAATTATCTCTTCTCTTGTGGATATAGGTATAAATAACCATTTGGTTTTATATGATCATTGGGGTTTGAGAGAATTATATGTTATTATAATTTGGGATGAAAATGAAAGGTATGATATAACATTTGTGATTAAATTATGTTATGGTATTTTGAGGAATTTATCTCATTTTGGTAATGTAATAAAATATAGTTTTTGAAAAAGGACAACACGTAGACCGTGTGACAACCCATCGCATCGGACAAAGCTATGGGAATCGAACCCACAACCAAAGTGCGATTGGGATTTATCACCTACCACTGGACTACGTGAAGCCCCTGGATAGTGTGGCTAATTATTTTTAGTTAAATGATTTTATTGATCAACAATAAGTTTATTTGGATTCTTATGTCTTATTAAATTAATACCCTTGGTATAAGAAAAATGATTTGGTGATTAAGTGATAGATGTTATTTTGAAAGTTGTTCGCTTTGTTGTGAACACTATATGCCCAAGGAAAATATAATAGTATGGGATTTCATTTGAGGAGTAATGGTGGATTTTTATCTATTTTTTTATTATAGATTTATAGTGATTTGGGTTGTTTATGGAAATGATTAGGTTAATTACTTTTAAGTATGTGACTTCAAGAGTAATTAATGTCATTTGGAGATACAATTTAACGTGGAAGACTAAATTCTTATAAGTTTTGAGTTTCAATATTAGTTTGTATTATATTTAAGGATTTTAAGGACAATTTATTATTGAATGGTATTTATTTAACTTTGGGGTATTGATGGTTTAATTTTAGAAATTAAGATAAGTTTTTTTTCTTCTCTAATGGAATATCCGTTTGGGGGGGGGGGGTCATCAGATATTATACAAACCATTTTTGGTTTTTATTAATCTCTAAATACAAGGTAAATATATAGTTTATCCTACATGGATTATGTATTTCTATAGAAGATTATTATAGCTCTTTCATTGTGACCAAGTCTTCTTGAATACTCATTGTTCAAAAAAATGAGTTAGTGGTAAAAAGTTATTAAATAATGAAACTCTACTTAAAAAGTAAGTATATATCTTTATGTTCTTAGTCAATATTATAAATGAATTCCTCTTCCTTATGTAATGTAACTTAAAACAAAAAAAATGTTGTCCGTTTACTTTTCCTACTGGGAGACTAAGGACCATTTGTCCCAACACAAGGTTGTGATTTTCTTATTGTTAAATTTCTCATGATCATGTTTTCTATCCCTCTCCATCAGAACTAAACACTTAGTTTATCATCCATATCCATGTTTTCCTACATGTAATCCTAGTATGGGTTATCTTGGGTGACCCTTATACCTCTCTTCCTTTCTTTTAAAGTGATAGTTTTATTGACTCTTTTTCCGATGTGGGACTTTCCAATATATTATCAAGCCCAATTTTAAAAAAATTGTGAGGACGCAATTTATTGAAGGTGGGTAGAATGTAACACCCCATGCTTCCACAGTACGTTTCCCTTTGAATAATGCAATGACATGCATTGTACGCAACTTCGAGATTCTAACACACCACAACCAATCAAACTAGCCATTATGAATAGTAATACCTACTTTTTGAAATTTTATAAATTCTATCTCTCAAAATGGAATTAATTTTTGGATTCCGAATATCGAAATTATCCTAGGGTGAAATTTTGGTACTTTTAGGATAACTTTCATATTTTGATGAATAGTGAAAATTGCTAAATTCTAATTAAAAACAACTTTTTTAATCAAAATAATTAATATTGATAAATTATGAATTTGAGTGGTTTTAAAGTATGTTTAGAATATATTTTTACCATTTAATTAAATGTTTTTAATTGGACATAATTTCACAATTAAACCATACATAAACAAGTGCCAATCTTTTGATAGTTATTATCTCTTAAAAACACGCTTTTTATTTTAACAACGGGAATTAATTTTAAATAAATTTCTGCCAATTATATGTTTTGAATTTGGAAAATTGGATTCCAAATTTGGAATCATGATGTTCAAATTATGTAAATAGGTAACTTTTATTTTTAGACATTTTGAATAATTACTTCGGTAAATATTTTATTTACCATGATTAAAGGGTAAATCCGGTAAATAAGGGTTAAAAAATAATATTATAATAATAAAAAATTACCCTAAAACGTGTCCTAACCTTATTGGTTGATACATGTACGACCATGGGCATCTTTGGGTTGATTTGGGGACCCCATGGAGCCACTTGTAAGTGATAGGGACACTTTTTTTTAATTAAGTTAAAATGAATACAAAAATGACACAAGCATATATATTTTAGAAACACAATTGTTACATAGGGTTATATATGTTGGATTTTTGACTATAAATATTAATTAGAAATATAAAAAGATTTCCTACATAATTAAATTTTATTTATAATTTTTAGACATTATATAATTTAATTTATTTATGACACAATGGTGATGCAGTAATTACTAAATTAATGAAAAATTAGAATAATTGATATTATAAATACCCAAATAAATGTAATTTGAGACTTTTTATAAATAAAAATAATTTTATAGGATAATATGACATGTTAGGATTGATTTAATTTACTTTTTTCGAAGTAATCGTTCTGTTATGATTTTTACAAAAATCAATTATTGAATAATGTCAAAATTGACATAAAAGAGTTTTTAAAACAAATATTATATTATTAATTGATATTAAATTCCTAAAAATCTAAGGTTCGGCCAAGAGACTTATATCATGATATTTTTATCATTAATGGACCACTTGGGGGTCTCTTGGATGTATATAGTAAGTTTATTAGCCATATAATATAAAAATACAAAGAGACATTGTAAAAGTGAAACTAATTAACTAAGAGTTAATACTTAAAGATAAGGTTAATATAGTAACCCAAACCTGTCTAAATCCTAGTTTTTGAGTGTTTTTAGACCTATCCCCACCTTAACCTTTAAATAATCCACTTTGGAGCCATTAGAAACCGAATATGAATTTATTATAAAATAATATTTCTAGCTTTTCCAAAGGTGCCCCTCACCCCTCTTATAAAAGGGAACTCCCACTTATCATTAATTAACACCTTAAAAGCCTTTTGGTTCGGCCAAACCCTACCCAAATACTCTCTAAACTTCCCTCACTTCATTATAGAGGCCTTAATTTAGTCATAAAGCCAACCTATGTATCCCTTTTGATCAAATGAATAGGAATAACCCGAAGAAGAGGTAATGATTTCACCAACCTTTTTCAAGTTTCTTTCTTCTTCCACTTCTTCTTTCTTTGTTATTTATATTCTAAAATAATAACTCCAGTATCTTATATATACTGTGATGTTATTATAAATATGGTACAACCATATTCATTATTCTATCAATCCTTTGAATGGCATGTCACCATACGTGCGTACGTACGACTTACCGTCTCCACGTCGTGGTGTAATTGTTATTCAATAAATTATTATTTGGATGGGTATAATAATGATGTGTAATTCATGTAAATAATAAATATAACATGATAAATATTATGTCTATATGATATAACATCCAATTATATATTATTTTAACATCAAAAGAATGATATTGTCGCTCGTGCGTACGTACGGACTACCGTCTCCACGAACGCGATGAGATTCATTCTCCATCGTATCCATTCAAGTATAATTCTCATTTTAGGATTAGAAATAATGTTTAAGGACTTGATATAATTCTGGATATGAATAATATACATCCCATTAATAACAAATATGGCTCACATAACAAATAATATAACGTAAAATGAACCCGTTAACACCCGAAATGACGATAATTCTAAGATATTATTATCAAATCAATGTTAAAAGATCATATATGATATAATATTAATGCATATGATTATTTTATAATTCAATAAAAATTATTTCACCATTATACATAAGGTTAACCTACCGTCGACCAAGGAAAAAGTACAAAGTAAGGGGTTTCCTATCTCACTTTTAATTCCGTGAGAATTCCATTGTTCACCACTTATTTATTGCATGTGGTGTGTGTACTAACCATGATTGTATTCATTGTGTAATATAATTTAATTTATGGATATTTAAATCAACATTTTATTATACTTCTTTCATGGGTGTATGTTTCGTAAGTTACCAAATCGATAAGAGAATTTGAAATTTCAATTTCCATTTATTTGGATTTACGCAAACTTCATTGATTATTTTACTCCGAGATTATGTGTGGAATCACTATTCATTTTCTTATGTCATAATTTCCACTACCCTTTTATGTGGATATACTTTTGATACACATAATCACTCCATTGAAAATTTCTCAAGTCATCGATATGAATTTGATAAGAGTAATTTTAACTCATTCTCCATTTGTTGAGTTAAACATCCAATTCATTGGTGTTGTTTTTACAAGAATATGTGTGAATGTCCTTTGATTGTTTTACACTGAATATCCAATCATATTTAGTGTATTTATATTTTTCACACATAACTATGTCGTTGATTTATCCTTAACCTAAGGGTACAGACTTTATGAGAGAATTCATCTCAATTTACATTCCATTGAGACTTCTTTGTTGATATACACCAAATCACTTTTATGTGGTGTATATAATGTACTTTGACATAGTATATCATGAATCCATTTATTTTCATTATATTAAAATGTTTTGATTACCTCAATTATTTTTATTCAAGTGTCTCTCTTTTGGTTAGAAACTCTAACTAAAAAAACAATTTTTAAATGTTTTAAAGACTTATTCTTCTAAATCTTGCTCATTAATGTCCATGTTTTAAAAAATGGTTTTAAGGATTTATTTATATGGACATTAAAGTTTTAAAATTAAAACTCTTTTTAAAAGTTTCAAAGTTGTATGGGACACTTTGATTAACAAATATATTTTTAAATGGCTTCTTGACAAATAGTGTGACTTTTAAATGATTTCAAGAAAAAGGGGGATATTTCTCTCAAATAGTTTTGATGATTATTTTCATCTATGTCAATATCCTTCATTATTCTCTATTGAGTTTAATATGATACAATACAATCTTCCATATTGTATTGATTGAGTTATGTTTGACTGTGGATGTGCAATATTTATACTATTCATGGTTTGTGGATTAAGTATTGACATTTCGTATGCTATTTTTAATACGAATGTTTATTTATGTTTAAAAATTTTCATATGAGGAATGCATTGGACTTAGTAAGTGATGGGTGGAGCCCGCTATAGCTCCTCGATGTATCGGTAGGTCTCATGAGACAAACTTGTGTCTTGACACAAGGCCTTGGAAAAATCTTATTTGTAGTCTTGGCACGAGGCCTTGGCTATGTGGTTATGATAGTCTGGCATTATGCATTCCATCATTATGAAAGTGGTTATTGATATTGTATGTGATTTTTCTACTAGTAGATTATCCATGTGAGTAAGTAAATGAAATTGCATCATTTTATCTTTGCCATATTATCCTGAAGTTCATGTTTAAAAGGCTTTTGTTTTAGTTATAAATTTCTTTAAGTGTTTATGCTTAACTATGAAAGCTTCTGCTATATTTTTATCCTTACTGAGCATCTGAGCTCACCCCTTTCAATGTTTTATTTTTCCCAGGATGTGAAGAAGTAATTTATGAATGACCTGCAGGGATAGTATGAGGGGATATGAAGACAAGATGTTGTTATAGTTTTTTTTACCTTATGATGTAATGTAAGGCTTATGAATATATCTAGTGTTTCCAAGACTACTAAACTAATCGGTCTTTCGAGACTTGATCCTTTGTGATCATGCCAATTTCATGTAATAATGCATCGACTCTGGGTATCTAGGGTCGGGGCGTTACACGGACCCACGGAGGATCTCGGTACAATAGTCATCACTGTCGAACCCACATAGTATTCCGGTTCAATAATCACCATTGTCGAACCCACATAAGATTCCAGTACAATAGTCATCGTAGCCAGCTCTAGGGTTGCCTCACACAACACGCTCGATTCCCGGAGGGTCCGCTCCTCGAGTCAAGTGTCGATACATCAAATATTACAAATTATCAATTTGATGTATCTCGTAGTTCCGTCTCATCAAAAGTAACCCAACGTGACAGACAACGCATCAATCAGACGCCCGATCTGAAAGTTATTGACATTTCCGTTCCAAGGGCCCGGTTGGATTTACGCTTGATCCAAACCCGTCCGTTTTCCAAATTTTTCAAAAACTCACTTAGAGTATCACAAAAGTACCTCCTCATCACGAGGGTCCCAGTGCCACAGATGGCGTGTCGATCGGATGCGCGGTCTAGGATTTATTCGCATTTAAGCGAAGACGAGCACGACCCGTCAAGCCCAGTGGGCTGGCGGGTTGGCCTGACCCGACTGGGTGGTTGGCCCGGCCTGGTGGAGCGCGGCCCACCTGTGGGCCTAGCTCGGCGGGTCCGACCTGGCTGGGGGGTCGGCCCTGCCCAACTGCGTACCCAGCCTGTGCTGCGGGCCGGTCCGGTTCGCCCGGCGCTGCCAATCTGCGCTACCTTCCCCCTGCCTGGTCGACTGTAGTTGGCCGGTTCTGCTCGGTGCAAGTGGCCTGCCCAGTGGGCCGAATTTCTTCCCATGTGGTGCCTGCGGTTTCCACGTTTCTCTAGCTCGGCCAGCAGGCGACCGACCGGTTCCCCCTGCCGAGCGGTCCACGGTCTCCTCCGCGTGGTGCGTGTGGGCACTGCGGATCTCTAGCCCGGCTAGCTGGTTCAGTTCGGCCAAGCGGGCTGTGGACGCGGGCCACGTCCTCCACCTCCATGCGGCGCCTGCGGGGGAAACGGTTCCTCCAGTAGGCCGACCGATCGTCCTGTGGTCCGGGTGGCCCGAGTGGCCGCCAGACCCTCCATGTGGCCGGTGCGCGGCCGCCCCTGCCTCCGGTCACCGGCGCCTCTTCCGTCCGCTGCGACCCTCTTCCTTCAGCATGGTGCAATGAAACCACACCCTAGTGGCTCTTCCTCCGTCGTCAACACAAACAAGGTTCAACAGAGGGACGTCGGGCCATGTTTGTTCGGCTCGAACCCTCCACGTTAGGTGAAAACAATTGGCCAACGACAAACCAAAGCATTCATCTAAGAATGAGGGTACAATTTATTAATTTAAAAATAAACAAATCTCCCACCTCGTATTTGTCATTGTACATTGATGTGTCATGGAAGACGGGCGTCACGGAAGATGGGCATCACAGAAGACGGATGTCATTCCATCAACGCCAGAGGGAGTAGAGCTCAGTGAAGTCGATTCGAGATGACGCCCTCAGTGTAATTCATGGGCAGCAGTGCTTCCCTTCCTTTCTACCATTGAATAAGATAGTAGAGAAGTCCATCGTTCTTCATTGGAGAGAAAGGGCATTCTTCGTGTTCTTCACATTCCTCATTGGATGAATGATTCTCCTCCTCTCCTTAGTTCTTCCAGCAAAGCTTATGCCAACCAAACTAAAAATAAAATAAAATCCTCCATATATTTTTAATGATTCCATGCATTTCAAAATAATTCAAAAGAATTCATAACACCACAAATTAATTAATTAAGGCATTAATTAATCCTTGTGTTGGCACCATTATGAGGGAAGGTGGAAAGGCTCCACCATAAAGTGGGAGTTCAAGAGTTAAAAGGGGGGTTCAAGGGGACTTAAGGAGTCTGGTGCTCGTGTGGGACCCACCACATAATATCCTCCAATGGGAGGTTATGTGGGGGTGGGACCCACCTCCAACTTCCCCTTGGTGGACAAAACGACCACTTAAATAAAATTATGTCACACATAATTTTTTTTAATTTATTAAGAATCCCCAAAAATTAACTTCCACTTCTGATAAAACGCAACTGTGATAAAGGTCTCCTTAAGAGAATATCAGAATTACGAGTTCATCAGTGTCCTAGGATTTCAATTCTGAGCACCGGTTCAAAAGATACAAAAACCTGCACGTACGTTTACTAAACTTACCTGAAAAAAACTTCAGAAATTGATTCCGGGCACACCGGGCCTCAGAATCAGGCGCTGTCAGAAACTGCAGACTCGTAAAATTCCCATGTATTTAAGAAAAAATTTTCCATAGGATTTCCATGTCTTTAAATTCTCCCCACCTCAGGGATTTACATCCCCATAAGCTACAACACACACTAATGAAACAAATGGGGGTACTGAGCATGCATCTGAGCCTCTCGCTCCCATGTGCTCTCCTAGAGGTTCCTGTGGTGCCAACAAATGCACACCAAAGGAATCGACCATCCACATAGGACCTGCTCCTGTCGATCCTCAATCTCCACTAGAACCTCTGTGAAAGTCACCCCGTCATCGATGTCCAGCTCCCTGTGGTCGATGATGTGAGACGGGTCATGCACGTATCTCCTCACCTGTGATACATGGAAGACGTCATGCACCTGGTGCAACTGGGGTGGAAGTTCCAGGCGGTAAGCCACCTCGCCTACTCTGCTGAGGACCTGGAATGGTCTGATTAATCATGGAGATAACTTTCCGCCTCAGCCAAATCTCCGTAGACCTCATTGAGGTGAGACCCATAGGAAGATGTGGTCGCCATCCTTGAACTCTAGTGGTCTCCGTCTCCTATCAGCATAGGAATTATGTCTGCTCTATGCAGTCTTCATCCGCTCCTAGATGATCTGTACCTTCTCTGTTGTAGCTTGTACCATCTCTGGTCCTACAAGTACAGAATCCTCTGGGTCAGTCCAATACAGTGGTGATCTGCAAGGTCGGCCGTACAGTGCCTCGTAAGGTTCCATCCTGATGGTGGATTGGTAGCTGCTGTTGTACGCAAACTCAACCAAGGGTAAGTGATCCTCCTAGCTATGACCAAAGTCAAGGAAACATGCACAGATCATGTCCTCGAGAGTCTTAATGGTCCTCTCAGTCTGACCATCCGTCTGAGGATGGAAGGCGGTGCTCAAGTGAAGCTACATCCCAAAAGCCTCCTGCAACCCCTTCCATATTCAGAAAGTTAAATGAGCATCTTGATTGGAGACGATCATTGATGGAACACCATGAAGCCATACGATCTACTGTATGTAGAGGCGTCCCAAGATCTTTACCGAGCCCTACTCTCTGATTGGTAGGAAGTGGGTCGACTTGGTGAGTCGATCTACGATCACCCAGATAGAGTGATGATCCCTGGATGTACGTGGAAGAAACATCATGAAATCCATGGATATCCCATCCCACTTCCACTTTAGGACCTCTAAGGGCTGAACCAAGCCTGCTGGAACCTGATGTTCTGCCTTCACTTACTGACAAGTGAGACATCGCGAGAAAAACTTTGCTACCGCCTTCTTCATACCCGACCACCAATGCTGTCATCTGAGGTCCTGATACATCTTCTCCACTCCTAGATGTACTGCTAGAGGGGAAGTGTGGAACTCCCTCAACACCTCATCCTGTAGTGCAACTAGTACCATGGTACGTCCTTTGAAGAGAATGACATGCTCCCCACCTTTAAAAAATCCATCAGGTGCCTGCCTTGTGGATATTTTAGCATGTCGCGTATCACAATCAACATTCCCATGTTGTTCCTCTCTGAATTGCTGAAGAAGTGGAGGAGTTCCTATGAGAGACTGCAGAAAGGCTTCTCCATCTCTATCCACAAAGGATATTTGCAATGCGGCCTACTGCTCTGTCGCCGCTCCTAGCAGTTGAATGCCCGATATCCTACTGAGAGAATCTTCTATAACATTTCCCTTTCCAGGAGTATAGACTACCTCAAAGTCATAGTCCTGGAGGAACTCGAGTCATCGCCGCTATCTCAGGTTCAGGTACTTCTGCGAGAAGATGTACCTGAGACTCTGGTGGTCAGAGTAGACTGTAAAACACTCGCCCATCAGATAGTTCCGCCACATCTTCAAGGTGAAGACCACTGCAGCTAACTCCAGGTCATGGGTAGGGTAGTTCTGCTCATGCTGTCTCAAATGCGGTGAACCATACGTGATCACTGCTCGCTCCTACATCAGGACACACCCGAGTCCGGTCCCTGATGCGTCACAGTAAACTACGTATCCTATTCCCACCTCCGGTAACCTCAATATGGGCACACTCATCAATCTCTACCTCAGCTCTTGAAAGCTCTGCTGGCATCTATCTGACCACACGAAGGGTTGCCCCTTCTACGTCAATGCTGAAAGCGGTGTTACAAATCTGGAGAAGTCTGGCACAAATATCCGATAGTACCCATCCAATCCTAGTAAGCTCCGTACCTCTGTCAAACACCTGGGTGGATCCCAAGAAAGTAATTCCTCAATCATTGCTGGATCCACTGCAACTCTAGCCTCTGAGATGACGTTCCCCAAGAAGTGAACCTCTCGAATCCAGAACTGGAACTTAGAGAGATTACCATAAAGCTGGTGATCTCGGAGTGTGTCCAGTACTACCTCCAATTAGTAGGCATACTCATCCTTAGTAGTCGAGTAAATCAGTATGTCATCGATGAAGACTATGAAAAAGCGATCAAGGTAAGGTTGGAAGATCCTGTTCATGAGACTCATGACCACTACTGGTGCGTTGGTTATACTGAAGGGCATAACCAAGAACTCGTAGTGGCCATACCGACACCTGAAGGCCGTCTTCTTCACATCCTCATCTCGAAATCTGAGCTGGTGATAGCCTGACCTGAGGTCTATCTTTGAGAACCATCATGCTCCCTTGAGCTGATAAAAGAGTTTGTTAATCCTCAGGAGTGGGTAAATGTTTTTCACTGTCACCTGATTCAGGCGACGTTAGTCGACACACAATTGCAAGCTCCCATCCGTCTTCTTGGCAAACAGAATTGGAGATGCCCAGGGTGAAACCCTGGGTTAGATAAATCCCTTCCCCTGCAAGTCCTCCAGCTGTACCCGTAGCTCACGAAGCTCGGCAGGAGCCATCTGATATGATGGAGTAGATATCAGTGCTGACCTAGGGTACATGTCAATGTAGAAGTATACCTCTCTATGAGGAGGTATTCCTGGAACATCATCATGGAAAACATCCGTATACTGATCCACCACAACATGAAAACTCGGACTCCGCACATCAACCGCTCCGAGGATGAGACTAGCCAACTGATGTGTGATCGGCTACCCCCTCCTCTGCGTAAGTCCATCATGCACTGCAAAATCTCCCTTCTCAATGGTGGAGGTAAACCTGGTCCCATCTGTGTGGATACACCACACTTTGTGCCTAATACAGTCAATTTGAGCATGAATTGTGGATAAAAAATCCATACCCAAGATGATGTCGTAAGGCCTCAACACCGCTACAAGAAGATCCTAACCGAAGCTCTCACCTCTTAGAGTAAGCTCACACTTCTGTCACCAGTGCGTAATCGTCGATTCTACTCTCGTAGAAGTCTCTAGCTGTAAGGATCGGCTCAGTCAGAATCTCCGAGCTCCGAATGAGGGAACTGGCAATAAAATAATGACTCACACCCGTGTCTATAAGTACTGCAACAAGGGTGGATTAGACACATATAGTACCTCGAATCATCTCAAGTGCGCTGTGGTCGTAGGACTCGACTGCCTGGAGATGAGCCCACCTCTGTCCACCAGATCCCTGTGGTCAAGGTGGATCTCATGGTGGTGGTGGTGGTAGAGCCTCGAAACGTCGTCCACCACCCGCTGCTCAGCCAACTCCTCTGCCACGTCCGCATACTCCCAGAGGACCACTACGGTCAAACCTCTACCTCTGCCTGGGAGGTCCCTCTACTATCTACTGGTCATCTACATGGCGGTTCAGGCAGTCACGAGCCATGTGGCCCTGCCCGCCGCATGCATAGCACTGCCTTCTCCTCGTATAGCTGGCTCTGTCTCGTGTGACCCGCACAACCGAACCTATATCCTTAGGTCGACCACCTAATGGACTAGTCCACTTAGACCTCTATGACATCTTTTTACTACCGGCTGTAGAAGACTCCTCTATGTGTCTCCCTGTGGTGAGCCTTTCCACTGATGACTGCTCAGCGAGAAAACTCTACACTAGAAGGGCTCGCTCCAGCACCCCCACCTGCGTCGGAATGATGAGGGGAATCATCGAAGCCCTGATCTCATGCCTGAGTCCCTTCTCGAAGGTCCGAGCCCTGAAGAATGGGTCCCACACCATATCCATGGAGTAGCGTGAGAGTTCGGTGAACCTCGTTGAGTACTGAGCTACTGTCATGCTGTACTGCTGCAGATGAAGTAACTCATGAATCCACACTGCATGAAGGGTGGCTGGAAAAAACTCTAAGTAAAAGAGACTCTCAAAGTCTGTCTAGAGTAATGATGCCTCGTCATGCACCTAGAGCATCATGCTCCACCATCCGCTTGCTGCTGCATGCAGGAGACTCGCAACAAGGATCACCATGAGGTCAGCTGGTGTCCCTACCAATCTGGAAATTCTCACGATAGCCTCTAGCCAATCCTCAACTGCCTATGGGTCCGTCTCTCCCCAGAACATGGGCAGACTCTGGTGCTGGAACTCGTGAAATGCACTCAGGTGGCGTGCACTCTCTGCTGCTGGAGCTAGTGGTATCAGTGGCCCAGCGGGTAGTGGTACCGCTGGTACCTCTGCTGTAATGGGGCCCTACACCAAGGCCTCGTTGCTCGGTGGGCTACCGTCTCGTACGAAACTCATAACCCTAGATGGATTCCTTCGTGGGGCCATCCTAAAAAGAAACAGGTGTGACACAGTTAAAATAGTATACCTGGTGAGCTGGCACAAATTAATCATGAAGAAAACTTTTTCAAAGGAAACACACACACAATCAGTGTTTCCGTGCACTGAGTCGGAGATCAGAAGTCGGAGTCCTAGTGTATGGATACGTTGACTGTCGTACCAAAACCGGTTTCCTTAAACTAATAACCAAACCCAAAACACTTAACACTATTTCTGTTAAAAGAATCAGAGACTAAGTTCTGTGGTAGAACCGACTCCCCTGATACCAATTTGTCACGACCCGTCCTCGGGGCCCATGCTGTGACTGCCCCAAGCCCGCGTTCCATAGGCCAGGGGCTAGAGACTAGCACCAATGGAATAATCCTGATAAAAAGGGAAAGAATCTACTTTAATAAGTAAACAAAAACAACAGAGTAGGCAAATGGAAGTAAAAACTAAGTAAAACTGTATACAAAAGAAAGTGCTGAAAGGAAAGGGGCTGGAAATACAAGCCCAACAGTAAAGTACAAACAACTGTAAAACTAGTTTAAATGCAGAAAGGTAAAACAACAACTACTGAGCTGCCCTTCGGGAATCCCACCTGAAGGGTGGGTAAATATGGGCTCCTCATCACCCCAGGTCCGTCCTTCCACTCTGTGTACATCTTTACAAGTGGTCCACCTATGGGTACCATCCAGCTCTACAACTCTCTACCTCAATCAGTGCTGTCCGTCGTCTACAACCAACACAACAAAGTGCGGGCATAGCCCGTGTAGGGGTGAGTATAACGATACTCAGAAGGGGACCCTGAGACCCCCGAAGGTGTCCCAGAATCCACAAAGGATAAACCACTTCGTGATTGTATCTTACTTATGTGGTTTATCCTTTGTGGATTCTGGGAGACCTTCGGGGGTCTTGGGGTCCCCTACTGAGTATCATCATACTCACCCCTACACGGGATATTCCCACACTTTGTTGTGTTGGTTTTAGATGATGGACAACACTGATCAAGGTAGGGAGTTTTTGAGATGGACACTACCCGGAGGTGGACCACTTGGAGAGACGTACACGGAGCGGATGGACGGACCTAGGGTGCTGACGAGGCCATCTGTTCCCACCCTTTAGGTGGGATTCCCAGAGGACGACCCAGTTGTTGTTGTTTTACCTTTCTGTAGTTGTACTAGTTTTACAGTTGTTTGTACTTTACTGTTGGGCTTGTATTTCTAGCCCCTTTCCTTTCAACACTTTATTTTGTATACAGTTTTACTTAGTGTTTACTTCCAGTTGCATACTCCGTTTTTTTTGTTTACTTATTAAAGGAAATGACTTCCCTTTTTATTGGGATTACACCTTTTGTGCTAGTCTCCAGCCCCTGGACTATGGAAGGCGGGCTTGGGGTAGTCACGACATGGGCCCCAAGGATAGGTCATGACACGAGGTGCAGAATACATGCAACCTGTCGGCCCCAACACATGCACTCCAAGATAAAAGAGTAATGCAGCCCAGAAAAAGAAAAAAGGATGACGACACAAAGAACAAGATGGTGGGTGTGAATGTGAGAACAATATATACATTTAGAGAATTGGATCATGTAACTCTATTCAGCTGAAGAACACAAAAAGCATACTGGAATCCCGAGAACATATTCACACTGTCAAACATAACGAAGAACACAAGACAGATCTGTCTGACGTACAACACTCTATTTTCCATACAAGGACTCAAGTTCTGCATCTACTTCATCTCAGAGGTCTAGATCTGCAAAGACTAACACTCAGATAACTTCTAAAACTATCTCAATCTTTCGGCTCTATTGTGTATATTTTTATTAACTTTCTAGCAGTGTGTGTTTCTGTATAATAACACACTCTGTCTCCTGTATTAAACTGAAAGATACAAGATATCCTTACTCAAACACTAATTTACTCTTGTGTATACCCACATATAAGCGTGGAAGAGGTCCTTGTGTGGCTTGGTAGTTTTTACCCATGAAGAACTGTGGAAGAGGTCCTTGTGCGACCTGGATAGTCCTGTGTACTGTTGTTTAACTCCAATCTAGGGTGAGGATCATATTTATTTATATAAACTTCTTGGTGGAAGGTGATCACCAAGTGGAGTGGATTAGGTCTCGGCTTGAGACTGAACCACTTGTTTCATATCCGCTGTGCTGCTTAATTTAGTTTTCTCTATTTTACTACTCTACTGGATAATTCAGAAGTCAATAAACTTACTTTGATAGTTAATCTTGGAAAGAAGTTATAATTGTCTTGACTAATTAGAATAGCTTCAAAAGTAATATTAATCACTGATATTAAGATTATTGAGAACTAATCAATCTTCAATGAAGTTATTAAAACAGTCAAACCTTTATAACTATATTACTTTGATTAAATGGGCTGTATTGAATATTTTGGGGAAACATTTTAGAAATACCTTTTAATCAAATTTTTTTATAGATACTCAATTCACCCCCCTATTGAGTATTCTACTCCGACCAACAGAACTGACCCAGGTTTCCCTCAAACCCAACACCTGATCCAATTAGTTACATGCCTGAAGGGCATTCCTGATCCCCACGGGCTGACGACAAGAACCTAAGCATCAAACAAGACTATAGAGGGAATGATTTCACCCAAACTGAACAACTACATGGAATAAATATATATATCAAGAAATAAATTGTGGAAGAATAACAAATATATATGCCATAACTATAAGAAATTTGATGAAATAGAAGAACTGTAATAGTAGAAAAAATCCTAAAAGACAAGTCCATCTACAAGGGACTACAACCAACAGCTACTCCAAGAAATGGTATGGACAAAGTCCCACCATCTCACAACCATCTACCCAACCAACTGACATGAAACTCGTCACCTCACTGCAGCACCTTGCCTTTCCCTGCACAGGAAGAAAAAAAAGGTCTATGCACCACCAAAGAGGTGTGTAAGGTATGAGCTAATAGGCTCAGTGGGATCCCACCCAGGTGTTCCATAACCAGTCTATGTATAACAATTCCTGTATACTCATTTTGAAATAAAACATGGAACGATAATTATTAAAGTAGTTTTATAGAAAACATGGTAATCATTTCCCTTTTCCACAGTTCTAGAAAAATTAGGTATAAAAATTTCAAAACATATTTTTTCATATCACTTTCCATAAGCATAAGCATGAATATTAAAACTAACTCAGAAATACAAGAAATACAAAATAGAAGCATTGGTATAAAAACACCAAGGAATACTACAGGTCTAGACAGAAAACTACTCGTACCACAATAATCATGTTCACAAAAAATAATCCTAGAACACAAGCCTAGGAAGTAGAGGAATACCCCATGAGTAAACCCCCTAAAATTTCAATATTGGTCCCCTAGAACAACGAGTTTAGGAAACAAAGGAAATCCCCAATACAAACCCCCATTGATAATCAAAAAATAATGGACTATGGAATCAAGCTAAACCTTCCACCTAAGTAACCAATGTAACCCATGTGCTTATTTGAAAAACCAATTTCAATGCTTTTAAAACCATTCAAAACCATTTCACAATCCATTTATCAAAATCTAGGGAAAAACCATTTATCTTTCAAAACCCTTTTTGAACACACACAATCAATAATGCAAATTTCATAAATCAATTTATAAATCAATATAAATCAATATCATTATCATAGGCTAGAGATAGAAATACCGACATCAAAGTTTAGGTCGCACACACCCACAACAGAATCAAAGATTAATGAAACCAAACAATGTTAATGAAGGCCCTAGAATCAAATCCCCACATCTTAGGATTGATCCAAATATAAGCACAAATTTTTGGAGGAAAAGAGGAAACCCACATACCTTGAGGATAAACGCCCACCACACCAGGTCTAATGAAGGAAAAGGCCTCTAGAATGAGATCTCACAATGGATCTAGAAGAAACCAAGAAGAAACATCCAACTTAGATCAATGAATATAGTACCACAAAGCTAGGATGCTATCACGATCAACCACAATGAAGAACCAGAAAGAAAACTTACCTAGAGAGATGCACCACAGACACAATGAAGATCCAAGGCTGATCAGATCGATCCAAAAGGAGAGGATCCTCTGAAAATTTCCTAGGAATATCCTAGGGCCGAGAGCTACGAATTATGGGAAGGGAGGGCCTAGAGAAATAACCAAACATGTGACTTTAAGCTGGGTGTGGGCTGAGTCACAATGTGCACCCCTTGGTCATGTCGTGTAGGCTACACTAGATAAGTTATGCCGAAAAACCTGTCGCCTTAGTTAAAAATATATTATTTAATCCCTACACGACATGTACCTCAGGTACACAACGTGTACCTACTTAAAGAATGATCTCTCCATTCATGACTTGAATCTAGAAACTAGTACACATCGTGTACCTCCAGAACACAGTGTGTACTTCCGGTACACAGGGTATACCTGCTCTTTAGCCTATAGAAAATCCAGAAAAAGACTTATAAGGAAATTTTACCAAAAGGGGACTTAGAAAAATGGGAAACTTACCCGATCAAGGTAACAAGATGTTACAACCAGTTCCACTACCTTATATATTAACATTACAAGTTCATGAAGATACAACATTAAAAGATTAAAATATGTCCTATATTGAATATGAAGAAGAAATATTTGGAGAGGCCATTACATACATAGTTAGTGTCAGGAGTATAAATGAAATTATCAAGTTTGAATGTTTGGGAGTCTTAGTTGTGAATACATACACGAGGTATATTTTCATAATCTACTTTTCCAAAAAATATCTACTATGTTCATTAAAGTTAATGAATATTTATATTTTCTATTGGAATATATTTTACTACTATATAAATGTAAAACCCTATGAAGCAATATTTGGACTCATTAATCCCTATATCATTTAAACATATATTTTTTTTTGAATTGGAAGAAATTGAAAAGAAAAAAGATAAACTAAGAGTGGAATTTGAAAAGAAAACAACATACGAGAGACTTATACTAATGCCTACAATGTAGAGGTAAAAATCTACAATCTAATCATATGAAAAATATTTTTATTTTTTTCATTACTTATTTGTTTTTAACTTTTAGTATGTATTAGATTCTCATCGCAATCAATTTAAATGACCAAAATGTATATTTTATGGTTCAAAAGCATGGATTTCCAAAAAATAAACCATACACGATGTCTATCGTGAATTTATAATGCAATATAATCAACATTTTATAGTTAAAATTCAAATTATACATTTTATTTTTTGTTTTAATGATAATTTTATTATGATAGGTTGATCTATAAATTTCAGTTAAATCATGGTATGAGGTTAGTGACTGAACACAAGAAGCCTATGTATTTATTTAAATCGAAATAGATTAAGGTATATATAGTAATATTTAAATATCAAAACATATTTTTAAAACAATTTACTTATTTTGGTCAATGTTTATGTAGTTTATAGAATAAAATAACTATAATGATTGTGGATATTATGTTTTCAAATTTATGAAATATTTTATATACCATCAATAAAATAGAATCCTCAAATGGGTAATTTCCAAAGGTAATAAAAATTTCATTTAAAATATTTGTTAATCATTTTTTTCTATATATTTTCGCAGGACTATCAGGATTTCAAACAATCAACAAACTCAAAAGAAGAAGTAAATTTTTTTAGAGATGAGTGGGCATAGTACATGGTGTCAGAATGTTTGGTGATATCAAGTTGAGGTGATTACCTATTTTTTTTGTAATTGAGTACATTATATGACCTTAAAGACATATTTTTTATATGAATCATTAGTATCATAGTGATTATATATTATTTTTCCTAAAATAAAATTCATGTAGTATTAGAAAACCATCCGTTATAGTTTTATTCTAATATTAAATTTGTAATTTTCATCCAATTTTTTTTAGATTTGATTATCCCATCATTCCAAATGAATTCAAACCCCACCATATATTTTCTTCCCCTTTCAAGAAAGACTAAATAGTTGATGATCCCCCCAACATATGGTTTCTCTACCTGATGAAAATAGTATGAATGTTTTGATTGAGGGTGTTTCATCTAAGAGTAGTAGAAAAATAATCCTGATAATAAGCCATAGCTTGATGGTACAGAAATTCAGAAACATTCAAATCCACCTGCTTATATGGATGTAGTCTAAATTCAATTCAACCTTTTAGATACATTTACTAAACCTACATCTGAGGTGAGTACTACAATCTTACAATTTTTACTATAAATTTTAAATTATTCTAAAAGGTCTATGATCATCCCCTAATTTACCATGAATTTATTTTCAACTAATAACTAATTTCCTTCCTCTAGGGGAGAGGAAAAGTTTCTAGAAACAGAAAATTATTTAGTGATGAACTTGTAAAGTAATAAATAATTTATCTATTTCTCAAGGATAAGTATCATGGAGGATTATGCTCTACAGGTTCTAGTATAGATAGTAACATGTATAAAGCTGCTCATTCTAATGAGTGATTGGACTTTGAGGCTATAATTGAGAAAATGGAGAGAGGTAAATGGGTCAAGGATCCTGTTATCCACAAATATGAAGACATATTACCAACTAATGGGTAAGGTACTTCCATAATCTTAGCCTCATGATTTTAATTTTGCGTCTTTATATCTTTTTATGAGTTTGTAAAAATGGTATGGGCCCTATTACAATCACTTCCACCTCCATGATAGATAATCAAGATGAATTTATTTACTTTCACATTGCATTAAACCAAATACTTTAAAATGAAAGATACTATAAATACTAATAGAGACACCTCAACCATATCCTAATATAATTCTCAAGAAACAATGAATTAACTTTATAAGAATTTGAACCAGGGTTGGAATTTGAAAATATTGAGAGGTTATTTGATCTCTATAAGGTAATTTAGTTTAAAACACGTGTCACATTGTCAAAACTATGAAAACATGCTCTTATTATTTTAAAATTTTAATAAATTGATCCATAATTTATTTTTAAAATCTTCGAATCGAACCATTTCAATATGAAACATGATGTGGATGGTATGGCTCAAAGTATATGTTTTTAATATAAAAGTGTTATTTTAGTTTAAAACGCACATCACATTGTCAAAACTGAGAAAATGAGATCAGATTGTTTTCAAAATTTAGAACAGTGTTCCATTATTCATTTGTATTATGTAGAAATTTACCTCACATTAATCTTGTACATGATGTGGTATTCATTACTCAAAGTGCATGTTTTCAATATAAAAGTGTCATTTTAGTTTAAAATATGTGTCACATTATCAAAATTAAGAAAATGATATTAGATTATTTTCAAACATTTGGAAAATGATCTATAATTCGTGTGTGACATGAATGAATTTACATAATTTCAATCCAACACCCGATGTGGATGGTATGACTCAAAGTGCATGTTTTCATATTAAAAGTATCGATTTACTCTAAAACACACGTCACATAGACAAAACTGATTAAACAAGCTCATATTGTCTTGAAAATTTAGTAAAATGATCCATAATTAATTTTTACATGACTAAATCAACCACACATCAATTTTACATATGATGTGGCTGGTATGAATTAAATTTCAGGTTTTCATTATAAAAGTTTCATTTTAGTTTAAAAAGTGCATCACATTTTTGAAACCAAGAAAACAAGATCTGATTGTATTCAAACTATAAGAAAAGAAATCCATAATTCCTTTGTGATGTGTAATAATTTTCTTTTTCATCAATCAGATACACAATGTGATTGATATGACTCAAAGTGTATGTTTTCACATTAAAACTACCATTTTAGTTTAAAACACGTGTCACATAGGAAAAACTAAGAAAACTAGTTCTGATTATCTTGATAATTTATTAAAATGATCCATAATTAATTTTTGTTGTATAAGAATTGAATGCATGTCAACCTGACACATGATGTGGTCGGTATGACTCAAAGTGTTTGTTTTCACATTAAAAGTGTCATTTTAGTGTAAAACCCACTTCAAAAATCCAAAATTATGAAAAAGAGCTTGTATTTTCTTTAAACTATAGGAAAGTAATTTATAATTCATGTGTAATATATAGGAATCAAATTCACATCAATCTTACATATGATGTAGTCAGTATAACTCCAAGTGTGAGTTTTCAATATAAAAGTTTTATTTAAATTTAAAACATGCGTCACATAGACAAAACTAATAAAACAAGATTAGATTATTTTCAAACCTTATGAAAATGATCAATAATTAATTTTTATGTGTTTAGATCAAATACACATCAATACAACACATTATGTGGCTGGTAAGACTTAAAGTGTGTGTTTTCAAGTGTCATTTTAATCTAAAATGAATTTCATAGAGCCGAAACTAAGTAAACATGATCGAATTGTTTTTAAACTTTAGGAAAATGATCCATAATTAATTTTTCATGTGTAGGAATTGATTGAACATCAATATGACACATATTATGGTTGGTATGACTCCAAGTATGTGTTTTTAATATAAAAGTTTCATTTAAGTTTTAAACACGCATTACATTGTTAAAATTAAGAAAACAACCTCATATTATTTTAAAACTTTAGGAAAATGATCCATGATTTATTTGTGATTTGTATGAATTGACCTCAAATCAATCTAACACATGATACAGTCAGTATGACTCAAAGTTGATGTTTTCAATATAAAATTTTCATTTTAGTTTAAAAGGAACGTCACAAAGTAAAAACCAAGAAAACATGCTCACATTGTTTTCAAACATTATTAAAATGATCCATAATTAATTTAAGATATATAGAGATTTACTTAAAGTCAATATGACACATGATGTGGTCAATATGACTCAAATTGCATGCTTTCAATATAAAAGTTTCATTTTAGTTTAAAACATGTGTCACATAGACAAAACTGAGTAAACAAGATAATTTTGTTTAAAAAATTTAGGAAAATGATTCAAAATTTATTTTTTACATGTAGTAATCTAATTCACATAAATCTGACACACTATGTGGATGGTATGACTCAAAGTGCATGTTTTCAATATAAAAGTGTCATTTTAGTTTAAAACTGTCGTGACCCGCCTTCACCAAGATGAGGGAAGGGACAAAAGATTTCCAGACCCTTCCTTATTTAAGTTGAAGGAGATATGATGACCCCCGAGAACCGCCTTCAATAGGTCCCGGAGTGGCGACTAGCACCAATGGTATAAAATCACACACTAAATGGAAGGCATTACCCTTTTTCTTTTAACAGGATCGGGAGATAAGATAGTAAATCACACAACACCAAAACTGAAAGTGCAAGTATGACTGAAAGTAAACCATTCCCATATGCATGTTCAAAGGTAAAAGATACAATCCACAAAACCCCAAAGGTAAAAAGATACCAAGAAAAGGAAATCAACAACAGAAACTGCCCAAAAGGTCCAAGCTAGTACAGTCCCGCATGATCCATGAAGTCCTCCTGAAAACCTGAAAGTAGTTTTATATACTTAGGGTGAGCATACAAGTATATTCAGTAGGGGAAACCAAATACTCTCATGCACAAGTGAGGAGACATTCTAATGTCCCGTGGAAAAAGAGATAACCAAACACCCAAAAAGGAAAAGCTATCCAGCCAAACCTCACCAAGGCACGCTTCCCAAATAACGCAAGTCAAGTAATGTATAGTAATGGCACATCGATATTTGGGTACCCCACACCACTTTCCCACTGGTTATTGAAGACATACTACGCATCGAACCAATCCCGCCATTCTTACCGCAGTCCCACTTCCAAACCCCGCCCGCACACACCTGGTCCATAAACTCACAGTAATCCCACTGCCAAACTCCGCCCGCACACACCTGGGCCATAATCGCTATCCCGCCCGCAGACACCTGGGCCACAACCACCATGCGTAACCACACCCACAAACACTTGGGTTAGAACAACTACTGCCATGCCCGAAGACACCTAGGCCTCATCCCAAAGACAATTGGGAAACAACCTACCTACAAACACCTGAGCCAACCACCACAACTACCCTGCCTGAAGATTATTTGGCTAATAACGGACTTCGGGACATCACAGTCTGCCTGAAGAGTCTTGGGCTATTCAGGAAAGGGAGCAGAAATGGAGCTAATAACCAGCCACTCATAGGAGTGTTGGAAAAAACACCCTCCCCCATGAAACAGGAGTGTTCTGCACTTAAGATCTCAACTTGGGTGGGGCGCGAATAAGAAACATAAAAGATACAAATACAGGTATAGATAACAAGAACTCATCCCAACCTAGGGGTTCTAAAACCTAAGCACAAACACCCTCATTACTATTCATTCATGAAAGAACAGCACAACACTCAAGGCCAAGCCACAACTCATTCCCAAAACCAATTCCCATTTAAACTGTTCCTATTTTCATGTTCAAGTAACCCCATTTAGGTTAATTCTACACTACTGGGCAATTAACAAAAAAAACGGCAAGCGAGAGAAGGAAGACAGTCAAACAACAACTTAAACATTCACACCCAGTTCTCTTGTAAAGTCACAACAACAAAGGGATAAGTGAGATCCCTCAAGGGACTGGAACCAAAGAAAACCACGAGACATAGCCCCATGTCCCCAAAATCTAAGAGCCAATGGTTTCTCAACAATAGAGGATTCCACCCCAATTCGTGATATAAGCAGAGTAACCACACAGCCTCAGATTCACAACCAGCGAAAGTATAACAACAGGGGATCCCATCCCCACCCATATCACCCCAACAATCTAATCCCCCATCCAAGAAAACCATAAGGTCACCCTCTATCATCCCATGAAAGAAACAACCAAACCGCTACCTCCAACACAGGGTAGGCCCATGCAGGTATTTTCAGATTTAAAATATTTAACACACTCCATGGTTTCAATTCCACTGTGCTTTAACCGGGGTAATCACAGAAAAGGGTTGATATTGGTGCTTTCAATTTATTTAACCGAGTATATGTAATTAACCAATTCCATTTTATGGTTATTTAAACATCCAGGAGCACCGAGGTTAATTAGTGCATAGAGAAAGACCACCAACACCCATGATTTTCAGTCAGCATAGGCCCATACAATTCACAACACATATCAACATAAAAGAGTACAGTAGAACATCGATCACACCCCCTTTCATTCTTTAAAGGTCCATTCATTATCTTTATTAAGTTTGGTTTCATCAATTTCCAAATAGAAAAAATCATGCCCACCCCACATGATACAGAGAAAGGAGAGATGAAGGAGAAAATCCCTACTTGGACGATCAAGGATCAGCGTTTTTCTCCACGCGCCAAGAATAGGGGATGCGTGATTTACAGGGGAGGGAGTCGGGAACTCCAAGGAAAAGCAGAAAACTTCGGCCTAGGTGCACCATAAGTCTCGAAAAGGAGGGACTTCAAGTACACCAGGGAGAAGAGAGAAGTTGGCCAAAATGAATAAAGGGGGAATAAGAACTTCTTCTGTGATATATAGATAAAATCCTGTTGTTACGAGATACGGGAAATATGAACTCTTTAAATTCGGATCGTGTTTTCCCCACATGGTTGAGTGGTTACACACGATAGAATTAATTGTTATTTAATGATCCCCATCGGAAAGGTGGTAACAGCTGTGATTTTAAAGAATTTAATAAAAACGAGGGGCATTATACGAGAATACATAGCTAGGTTGGTTGGGGAGGGTCGCTCCACACTTATGATTTTTAAAACATTGATTGAGGGCTTAAAAACGGCCTTGAACCACTTCCAATGGTTAAAAAGGCCTAAAAGTTGGGTTACGGGGGAGGCTATAGAAGAAAATTCCACCAAGGCTGGGTGACACCGATCGGTCGCACCGATCGGTTGCCCCGATCGGTCGCACACTGAAATTTGGCAAAGGAAGGTGTCATGAGGGTCTGGGCCATTACATCAGATACCTCTCAACCCATTCTCACCCTCGAGAATTTAAAACTAGACCTAAAGAAAGGAGAGGGTCCGAACAACCACCTTTGAAAGATACCTCTCAGGAGTGAACCTCATCGTTATCTAAAAACACCTCCCTCTCAAGAACCAAGTAACATTCTAGGGTCAAACTGCCCAGTCATGTGGGTTGGGGAGTCTCTTCCCCCATATCAAGATACTATCCACTTTGGGCGGCACTAACTCGCCCGCACGGGTTTAATCGTATCCACCTTAATACGTCTTGATTAGGGATCGGGTCCTCCCCTCCCCATAGCCAGGCCCTTTCACACACATTCAGAGAATAAGGAAAACCACACATTCCACAGTCAACAAGGTGAAGCGTTCCATCACAAACAAGTATAAACAGAACATCACAAACTCAAAACAACTCTGGGTACTGGGCGTGCATCTGTACTTCCTGTTCCCAGGTACTCTCCTCAATACCACCATATCTCCATAACACACGAACCAAGGGAATGGTTCGCCCACGAAACACCTTCTCCTCACAACCCTCGATCATTACTGGTCACTCCATGAAGGTTTCATCGTCTTCGATTTCTAGATCTCCCCAGTTGAGGAAGTGTGAATCATCGTGCAGATATCGTTAGAGTTGGGACACATGGAATACATTGTGTACCCTCAGTAGAAACGGTGGTAGCACTAGTTGATAAGACACTTCACTGACCCTCCACAACACTTCAATGGGTCCGATGAACCTGGGAGAAAGCATACTTCCCCTGCCGAACCTCCGCTGTCCACGCCGAGGGTAGACCTTCAGGAACACATGGTCCCTGACCTCGAATTACAAGGGTCTCCTCCTATCATCGGCATATGAATTCTACCGGTCCTGAGCCGCCTTCATCCTCTCTCATATAAGCTGAACCTTCTCTGTCATGCTCTGCACCACCTCTGGGTCAAGAACACCTGATTCCCCAACCTCAGTCCAGCACACGGGTGAGCGGCACAGCCTTCCATATAGGGCTTCGAATGGAGCCATTCCAATGGTAGAGTGATAACTATTATTGTAGGAGAACTCTACTAGAGGCAAGTGTCTCACCCATGATCCCCCGATGTCCAGAACGCATTCTCAGAGCATATCTTCCAGGGTCTGGATGATGCGCTCTATCTGCCCATCTGTCTGGGGGTGGAAGACAGTGCTAAGGCGCAACTGGGTTCCAAAAGCATGCTGCAAAGCCCTCCAGACTCGTGAGGTAAACCATGAATCCCTATTCGAGACTATGGAACTTGGAACTCCATGAAACGGCACTACCTCGTCCACATACATCTATGCTAGATCGTCTACTGCACTTGACTACTTAATCACCAGAATGTGAGTCAATTTCATCAACCGGTCCACTACTACCTAGATAGAATCACATCCTCCTTGCACCTTGGGTAGTCCCATGACGAAATCCATCGATATGTCATCCCACTTCCAGTCGGGGACATCTAAAGGTTGCAAAAACCCGCCTGGAACACGGTGTTCAGCCTTTACCTGCTGACACACTAGGCACTTGGCCACAAACTCTGCCACTTCTCGCTTTACTCCGGGCCACCAAAAATGTCTCCTTAGACCCTGGTAAATCTTGGAAACTCTTGGGTGTACCTCTAGGGGTGATATGTGGAATTCACTAAGAACCCTATCGCACATCGTCTCCAGAACGAACAACTTCCTACTGAAAAGCATCCGATTCTGACCATCCTCTATCCACCCTTCTGGAGTATTACCTTGTATAACCCGGTCATACATCACCTCACCTTCCGAGTCTCCCCATTGGGACTCTTCTACCTGCTGCAACAGAGAAGAATGCACTATCATTTGGTACAAGAAACCTCTACCACCTTCCACCCTTGCATCCAGGTGGAAGGAAACCAACTCCTCCATCGCTTTCCAAGCATCTGCCGACTCTCAGACTGCATCCTTATGCGACCTCCTGCTCAAAGCATCGGCCACTACATTCCCTTTTCCTGAAGTGTAGGAAATCTCGAAGTCGAAATATTGAAATAATTCCATCCACCTTCGCTGCCGTAAGTTTAGGTCCTGCTGGGAGAAGATATACCTCAAGATTTTGTGATCCGTGAAGACCACAAAGCGTTCTCTGATGAGGTAATGCCGCCACAAATTTAGTCCGAAAATGACCGCTTCTAGCTTCAGATCGTGGGTGGCATAATTACTCTCATGAGGGCGTAGCTGCCTAGACCCATAAGAGATCACCCCTTGTCACTACGTCAACACACATCCAAGGCCTTGCCCTGAAGTATCACATAACACCTCATACACTGCCCCTTCTTCTGGTAGTCTCAGTACTGGGGCACCAACCAACTTCTCCTTCAAATAGCTGAAGGCTGCATCGCATTTCTCACTCCATATGAAATCCTGGTCCTTCTTGGTCAAGGTAGTCAAAGGTTGCACAACTCGAGAGAAGTTGGGTACGAACCTCCGGTAGTAACCTGCCAGCCCGAGGAAACTACGAACCTCTACCACATTCTTGGGTGCGGCCCAAGAAACAACCGCCTCAAACTTCGATGGGTCCACCGCTACTCCCTGATCGGACACCATGTTCCCAAGGAAGTTTACTTCTCACGTCCAGAACCTGCACTTCAACAACTTCCCATAGAGTTGGTGTTGTCAGAGGACCTCCAAAACCATCCTCAGGTGCTCAGCGTGGTCCTCCTCTCATCTTGAGTAGATCAATATGTCTTCAATGAACACGACTACGAACCGATCCATGTATTCCCAGAAAATAGAGTTCATGAGTCCCATGAACACGGCTGGAGCATTCATAACTCCAAACGGCATGACCACGAACTCGAAGTTCCCATATCTGCATCTGAAGGCCGTCTTCGAGATGTCTCCCTCTTTTACCCTCAACTGGTGATATCCAGACCATAGGTCAATCTGCGAGAACCATCCTACCCCCTTTAGTTGGTCAAAGAGATCGTCTATCCTCAGAAGAGGGTAGCGATTCTTGATTGTCACCTGATTTAGCCTCCTGTAGTCTATGCACAACCTAAGACCACCATATTCCTTCTTCACGAACAAGACTGGAGCACCCCACGGTGACACACTTGGTTGGAAACAACCCCTCTTCATCAGATCGTCAATCTGAATCCTTAACTCTCGTAGCTCCGAAGGTGCCATCCGGTAGGGAGCCATCAAAATAGGACGGGCACCGGGCTGCAAGTCTATCCCAAACTCGGTATCAGGCCTAGGGGGTAGAGTCGTCACCTCCTCAGGGAAGACGTCCATGAACTCACTGATGATCCATGGAACTCCCACCATCTCTGCATCCACCGATTCCACTGATAGCTCAGCTAACAAGGAGAGGAAGGATTCCTCCCGCCTGCTGCTTTTCTGGTAACCCCGTTCGCCGATGAAACTCACACGTTGGCCGCTTAGGTCTGAGAACACAACCCTTATTTAGAAGAAGTCGATGACGACATGAACAGAGAACAACTAGTCAATGCCTAGGATGACATCGTATGGATGTATCTGCAACAAAAGTAGGTCCTTGATAGACTGATGTGGCCCTACCATCAGTCTACACCCTCGACAAACATAAGATAAGTCGACCTGACCTCCGACTGGTGTGCTCAGCACCAGGGGAACTGGAATTCTCTCAGCATCTAAAACCAAAGTACGAGCCAGACATGGTGTAATGAAGGAGTGAGAAGCTCCTGTATCGAACAAGATGTATGCAAGGGTACTAAACAAACTGATCGTACCTCGAACGACCTCTGGTACTGCTGGAACTGCTGCCTCTGCGGCGTGCAACTGCCCGCCCCCAACTCCTCTACCTCTTGGCTGTCGGCCAACTCCCCGACCATGACCTGGTCGAGGTCCCTGAGGAGCGCCCTGGGGGCGGCCTCCTCCTGCAATGTCTATCCTCAGAGGAGCGGGATCCCACTGCCCCTGCTTCTACTGGTGAAAGGGTATAGCTGGAAGCTACTGCTGCTGAGGTGGGTGCTGGGCCTGCCCACTGCCGCCGTACTGCACTCCTTCCGGGCACTGGTTCTGAATGTTCCCATGGCTCCCATAGACAAACCATCTCATCCCTGGGCCCGAAGGGAAAGGGATAGGGCCAAGGGATCAAAACTGGAACTACTGAGGCCTGCTTCCTACCGGTCGAAACCTAGAGGGTCCTGATGCCGGGGGCCTGCTGCTGACAGCTTTCCCCTTCGACGAGCCCAACTAGATCCCTTCTCATGACACACCTCCTAGCATGTGCATCCTCTCCACCACTTTAGCCTTCTTTTGAACCTCCAGGTAAGTCAGTAAGGAAAAGGGAACAACAACATACTGAAGAGGAGGTCATAGTGCCTCCTCAAGACGTCTCGCCCGAGATTCCTCATCCGGAAAGAGGTCCGGAGCAAAGCGAATGGGATCTTTGAACTTGAACCCCAACTCTCTCACTAACATAATCCCCTGCTAGAGGGAGAGTAGCTCTTGTCTCTTCTCAGCCTTCATCATGGAAGAGAGGAATTCTTCCCGGAACTCCTTCTCGAAGTCATCCCACACAACCTTAGTCTCCCTCCTCTCTCTAAGATAAAGCATCCACCACTAACGTGCTTCTCCCTGCATCTGGATGACGGCCAGAGGCACCCAGTACTCCTTCGGAGCCTGAATCAAGCCAAAATCTATCACTAGCTCCTCAAGACAGCTCTCTGTCTCCACGTCTGAGATGCTGCCATCGTACTTCCCGAGGGTCTGTCGCTGAAAATCTTGAAGCGTCTTCTGCCACTAGTTATCCTCCTCCTCTCGGTCGATCCTCTGTCGATCGGCCAAGTCATCCTTCTGGGCCTTGATTGTATGTACTACTCATGGTCGCCTCCTAGGTTCCATAGCTGCAAGGTAAACAAGGAATTCCTAAGCCCGAGTAGTGTAGAATATTGTTCTTAAATTTTCTTAGACTTATTTATTTACTTTAAATTTCCCAAGACACCCATGTAAAATGAGAACACAAGTCATTATGATGCATATAACTTTACTAGGGTCTCTACCCTGCAATCAATGTGGCCTCACTTTGTCATTTGGTAGGTCGAGAGGCCTTGCATCAGATCACAGGGGCCCTAAAATCCCATGTCCTAGCCGGTCTTCCCTGGCCTAATTCACGCACCAAGGTCACCCAACACTACTGCCCTACCATTCCATGCAATCCTCACTATGCCTAACTCCAGACTCCATCCTATCTCTCAACCTACCTCTGATACCATTCTGTCATGACCTGCCTTCACCAAGATGAGGGAAGGGACATCAGATTGCCAGGCCCTTCCTTCTTCAAGTTGAAGGAGAGATAATGACCCCTGAGACCCGCCTTCAATAGGTCCCGGAGTGGCGACTAGCACCAAGGGTATAAAATCACACACTAAATGGAATGCATTACCCTTTTTCTTTTAATAAGATCAGGAGATAAGATAGTAAATCCTACAACACCAAAACTGAAAGTGCAAGTATGGCTGAAAGTAAACCATTCCCATATGCATGTTCAAAGGTAAGAGATACAAGCCACAAAACCCCAAAGGTAAAAAGATACCAAGAAAAGGAAATCAAAGACAACAAATTCCCCAAAGGTCCAAGCTAGTACGGTCCCACATGATCCCTGAAGTCCTCCTGGAAACCTGAATGCAGTTTTATATATGTAGGGTGAGCATACAAGTATACTTAGTAGGGGAAACCAAAGACTCTTGTGCACAAGTGAGGAGACATTCTAATGTCCTGTGGAAAAAGAGATAACCAAACACCCAACAAGGAAAAGCTATCCACCCAAACCTCACCAAGGAACGATCCCTAAATAAAGCAAGTCAAGTGACATATAGTAATAGAACATCGATATTTGGGTGCCCTGTGCCACTTTTCCACTGCTTATTGAAGACATCCTACGCATCGAACCAATCCTGCCATTCTTACCGCAGTCCCACTGCCAAAACCCGCACACACACACCTGGGACATAACCTCACCGCAGTCCCACTGCCAAAATCCGCCCGCACACACCTGGGCCATAACCACTATCCCGCCCGAAGAAACCTAGTCCACAACCACCATGCGTAAACACACCTGCAAACACCTGGGTCAGAACAACTACTGCCATGCCTGAAGAAACCATGGCCTCATCCCGAAGACACTTGGGAAACAACCTGCCCGCAAACACCAGGGCCAACCACCACAACTACCCTGCCCGATATTTTTAGACTAATAATGGACTTCAAGCCATCACAGCCTGCCCGAAGAGTCTTGGGATATTCAGGAAAGGGAGCAAAAAAAAGCTAATAACCAGCCACTCATAGGAGTGTTGGAAAAAACACCATCCCCCATGAAATGGGAGTGTCCAGCACTTAAGTGCTCAACTTGGGTGGGTAGCGAATAAGAAACATCAAATCTACAGATATAGGTATAGGTAACAAGCACTCATCCCAACCTAGGGGTTCCAAAACCTAAGCACAAACACCCTCGTTACTATTCATTCATGAAAGAACAACACAACACTCACGGCCAAGCCACAACTCATTACCAAAACCAATTACCATTTAAACTGTTCCTATTTTCATGTTCAAGTAACCCCATTTAGGTGAATTCTACACTACTAGGCAATTAACAGGCAAAACCACAAGCCAGAGAAGGAAGACAGTCAAACAACAACTTAAACATTCACACCCGATTCTCCTGTAAAGTCACAACAACAAAGGGATAAGTGAGATCCATCAAGATACTGGAACCAAAGAAAACCCTAAGATACAACCCCATGTCCCCAAAATCTAGGAGCCAACAATTTCTCAACAACAGAGGATTCCACCCCAATTCGTGATATAAGAAGAGTAACCACACAGCCTCAGATTCACAACCAGTGAAAGTATAACAAAAGGGGATCCTATCCCCACCCATATCACACCAACAATCTATGCCCCCATCCAAGAAAACCATATGGTCACCCGCAATCGGCCCGTGAAATAAACAACCAAACCGCTACCAGGAACACAAGGCAAGCCCATGTAGGTATTTTCAGATTTAAAAGATTTAACACACTCCATGGTTTCAATTCCACTGTGATTTAACCAAGGTTATCACAGAAAAGGGTTGATCCTGGTGCTTTCAATTTATTTAATTGAGTTTAAATAATTAAACAATTCCATGTTACGGTTATTTAAACATCTAGGAGCACCGAGGTTCATTAGTGCGTAGAGAAAGACCACCGACAGATATGATTTTCAGTGAGCATAGGCCCATACAATTCACAACACATATCAACATAAAAGAGTACAGTAGAACATCGATCACACCCCCTTTCATTGTTTAAAGGTCCTTTTATTATCTTTATTAAGTTCAGTTTCATCAATTTCTACAGATACAAAAGCATTCCCACCCCGCATGATACACAGAAAGGAGAGACGAAGGAGAAAATCCCTACCTAGACGATCAAGGATTGATGTTTTTCTCTACGCACTAAGAATAAGGGATGCGCGATTTACAGGGGAGGGACTTCAGGAACTCCAAGGATGAGCAGACAACTTCAGCCTAGGCGCACCACAAGTCTCAGAAAGGAGGGACTTCAAGCGCACCAGGGAGAAGAGAGAAGTCAGCCAAAAGGAAGAAGGGGGAAGAAGAACTTCTTCTGTGATATATAGATAGAATCCCATTGTTACGGGATATGGGAAATTTGAACGCTTAAAATTCGGATCGTGTTTTCCCCATACAGTTGGGTGGTTACACACGACAGAAATAATTGTTATTTAATGATCCCCATTGGAAAGGTGGTAACAGCTGTGATTTTAAAGAATTTAATAAAACCGAGGGGAATTATACGAGAATACATATCTAGTTCGGTTGGGGAGGGTCACTCCACCCTTAGGGTTTTTAAAACATTGATTGAGGGCTTAAAAATATCCTTAAACCACTTCCAATGGATAAAAAGGCCTAAAAGTAGGGTTACGGGGGAGGCTGTAGAAGAAAATCCTACCAAGGCTGGGTGACACCGATCGGTCCCACCGATTGGTCGCGCCGATCAGTCATGCTGATCGGTCGCACACTGAAATTTGGAAAAGGAAGGGGTCATGAGGGTCTGGGATATTACAAAAACACACGTCACATATCAAAAAATGAGTAAATTATCTTAGATTGTTTAGAAACTATAAGAAAATTATCCATAATTCATTTTTTATTTGTAGAAATTTACTACATATCAATATGACACATGATGTGTCTAGTATGACTCTATGTGCATGTTTTCAGTATAAAAGTGTCATTTTAGTTTAAAATGCGTGTCACATTGTCAAAACCATTAAAATAATCTCAGATTATTTTTAAACATTAGAAAAACAATGTATAATAATTTTTGAAATGTATTAATCAACCAAACATCAATCTAACACACAATGTGGTTGGTATGAATCAAAGTGTACATTTTCAATTTAAAAGTATCATTTCAGTTTAAAATTCATTCTGTATCACCAAAACAAAGAAAAAAAAAGCATTTTTTCAAACTTTAGGAAAATGATCTATAATATATTTTAGATGTATAAGAATCGACTCCATTTCAATCCAACACACAGTGTGGTCATTATGACTCAAAGTGTGTGTTTTCAATATAAAAGTGTCATTTTATTTTAAAACACACGTCCCATAGACAAAATTGAGCAAACAAGCACATATTATTTTCAAAATTTAGGAAAAAATACATAATTCATTTTTGGAATGTAGGAATTAACCTCACATGAACCTGAAACATGACGTGGATGGTATGACTAAAAGTGTGTGTTTTAAATATAAAAGTGTCATTTTAGTTTAAACATGCATCACATAACTAGAATTGAGAAAAAAACTTATATTTTTTTGAACCTTTATTAAAATAGTACATAATTAATTTTTGACATGTAGGAATTGAACACACATCAATTCAACACATCACGTGGTCGATATGACTCAAAGTGCATTTTTTCAATATAAAAGTGTAATTTTATTTTAAAACAAATGTCATATATCCAAAACTGAGAAAAAAAATTGGATTTATTTCAAACATTATCACAATGATCCATAATTAATTTTTGATGTATATGAATTGACCACACATCAATCCGACATATAATGTGTTCAGTATGACTCAATGTGTGTGTTATCAATATAAAAATGCCATTTTTGTTTAAAACACATGTCAACTTTTCAAAACTGAGTAAATGAGATATGATTGATTTCAAAATTTATAAAAATGACCCATAATTTAATTTTTTCATTTAGGAATTGACCACATGTCCACATGATGTGGCTGGTATGACTCAAAGCGTGTGTTTTCAATATAAAAGTTTTATTTTCGTATAAAATGCACATCACATTATAAAAAATGAATAAATGAGATCATATTATTTTCAAAATTTAGGGAAATTATCCATAATTAATTTGTGACATGCAAGAATCGACCATGTGTAAATATGACACACTATGTGTCTGGTATGACTCAAAGTACATGTTTTCAATTTAAAAATGTCATTTTAGTTTAATGATATAATTATTAGAAACTATTTAAGTAATTAAGATAATTAATAACTAATAATATCATTAATATATTCAATAATTGACAATACATATATATTATTAATTAACAATGTAATTAATAATTCAAAATATATTTATTAATTAGTAGTATTTTTAATAATAAATAATTAATATAAAATTAACAACATAATAATTAATAATATAATTAATAGTATAACTTATAATATCATTAATATATTTAGTAATTAAAAATATAATTTACCATATGTGGATTATATAACATTATTTTTTTATTTTTGTATGTACTGTTACTAAAATAAACATTGGTTTTATTGTAGGGTAAAGCTTTTGTATGAAGGATGATTATTGGAAAAATCCTGCTAAAGAGTTTTGATTTTGTATATTGGGTTGAATTTTTTTTGATTAATTATAAATATCACATCACTGTAAATATTTTGTATTTAAAATTTGAATTTAAATGATAGTGAAATGTAATATTTGTATCCCAATATGGTTTTCTGTAATATTTGTATTCCAATTTGATTATGCTTCTAATTTGGATTTTTATAGGGTTACTACATGGATGTTTCAAGTTTTTCAGTATTTTTCATGGCCTTTATTAGTTCTAATAAAGTGTTGATAAAGTATCCCTTTATTAGTGCTAACAAAAGCACTGATAAAGGTCACACACTTTCAAGGACACTCAGCATGTCAATACTTTTTTTCACCAACAATGCCAATTTCCAACACTGATAATAGCGATTTTTATAGTTGTGGTCATGGTTGTTCCTTATTATAATGAGAACCCATAAATCCTAGAAAAATATTATCAAACGTATGTCATATGGTCTAGATAACATCTATTTGATAGTACACAAATGATGTGTAACTATCAGGTGCTAGAGGCTCATAAGACATTGAGACTTCTTCTCATGAAGTTCACACTTGGTAATCTTCAAGAAGGGAGGTTATAATTGTCCATGCCTTCTCATCCCATTAATTTTATTATTTTTGAGTTGGAAGTGTTTTTTGGAGGATCAAGGAGGGTTCATGGGAGCTTTGGTCTGTAATTCTCCTATTGAGGCTTTTTCACGACATGAATCTGGGTTTAGGATGTGAATTTTCATTCACGAATTGAAGGCTAGCAATTCATGATTTGATGTTTTGGATGGGATTTATGCGCTTAATAAACTCACTATGTGTATGAATTATTCACAAAATTAAATAATTCCATATCTAGGCATTATGAAATTCAGTGGATGTTCATTGGGTTTGGAGTTTGAGGGATTCACAACTTGAATCTGTTTCACGGCCTGAATTGGTGGGCCTCATGAAAACTCATGATGTGAACTGGTGATCCATTTCATGATTATGTTAAGGTCCGACCTATTTATAAAATCCATATCCCTCCCAATTTATTTCATTCCTCTCTCATTTACCTCAAAACTTGGTCAAACCCTATATGATTTTATAGGATCTTCTAGCCCCTTTTCCCCTACTTAAATCCTTGGATTCTGGAGTTTGATCTTTTTCAATCCAAGGTGATATCCCCTCTTTATCCATTTCTTCCATTCTATTTTTCTTTTAAAAAACCTCAATGGTGGCTATGTTTTGATCATGGTGCGTTTGGGATGGAATTTTGATGAGATTTTGGTGTAGTTTGGGTTGATATGAGGTTTCCTTGTGTAGTTGCGGTCTTCTAGTTATTTCTCCTTCTCCCTATTGTGTGAAATAATTAAAAACACTTCATTGGGGTGAGGTATAATTGTTATCTCCCAATTTATGTGAATATGTGGGGATTTCATGCTTTTCCCTTCCTTTGGGTGGATAGTAAGTGTCATATTAATCAATATAATTAATTAGACTAATTGAAATTGATGGGAATGGGGAAAAAATCTCATGTTTTACTACTTTAATGATATTTATGATGAGATTATACATGTTTGTTTCCATTGTTAAAAATATATATTTATGGAATCCTTTCTTATGTTGTAGTTGACATGATTGTAGGAAACTTTTTGTGTTTATTATTTGATCTCACCCTGAATAAAATGCTAAGAACTTATATATGGATAATGAATTTGTTTCCCATGGAAATCAAGATTTTTTGTCAGAATACCCATTCTAATTAATGAATTAACGTAATTAAATCCATTATTGATTCTAAAATGTGGTAAATTTTGGAAGTTGGGATGTGTTGTTATGTGTTTATGTGCTTTCTATAAATTTTTAGTGGTTGTTTGAACTATGTTGGGGCTTGTGTGGTAATAGTGGTGACTGTATTGGGTGTGGAATGTGTTGGTAATAAATGTGATGGTTTGTTGAAATGGGATGTGACATGGGATGTTTTGTGGTGGTTGTGATGTGTGGTTGTTATGGTGATATTTCTTGACATATGTTGTGTAATGGAGATGGTTTACGTGGAGTGAATGAGCTGTTACGTTTTGTGGTTATGTTAGTTTCCTAGTGACCCATGGAAGAAACTTGAAATGACAAAAGTAAAATGACAAGGGTTGATAAAACAATAAGCATTATATGGAATTAAATATAAGAATGGGTTGACTTTGATGTACGGTAAATAGAATAAATGAAATGAATGATAAATGAATTCTCTATGATAATGTAAAATGAAATGGATTAGTAAATAAGAGTTAGTGAAAACTCATTAATTTTTCAAATGGTGGAACCTATAATCAAAAGTGTAATTATGTGGCTATGTGTGGAGGTGGTGTGGTGTGGTGTATATAATGGTGGTGATAATTGTTAAAAATTTATTGTGGTGCAATGGTTGTATTTTGGAGTATGCTAGTGAAGTTGAAGTTAACCCTTAGGTTGGGTATTGTGTGTTATCTATCTATCATGTATTTTATGATATTTCTATACATTCCCCACCCGAGTTGGATAAAATTATCAATACCCAAATGTTTTGGGCTTCAGGTGTTTTTCCCAACATCCAAGGTGGCAATGAATTGGAAGGCTATCCACCCCCTCTTACCCTCATCCCCTTCATCAATAGTGATGATATGAGTTGGTGTTGGATATTACCCAGTGATGGTGAAGGTTTGTGTTGGTGATTACCCAAGGATGTTATGGTTTGGTGCTAGATATTACCCAATGGTTATGAGGATGTGACATGTGGTGGGGGTCATGCATGGTAGGAGGAGGATATGAGGCTGATGTTCTTCACGTTTATGATACCCTACTACCCTGGTTATGTGATGAGGAAGTGATGTGATGATTACTGATGCTAGAAAAATATTATAGACAATGTAGGAGGTTGGGATAATAAGGAATGAAACCCAACCCACATCATATATGGATGAATATGTGATGTGATATGTATGGAAGGGATGAGGGAACAAGATGTTTGAAGTTAGGCCACGAGAGTAGAAAATCAACGGGGAAGTGGTTGTAGGGAACCTTTTATTTTTTGTTCTTGATACTATTCTATTATATTGGATGCATTATTTGGTTAGAGTTCTCTAGTGAGTTTGGGATTGATTAGTTGACCTTTCTAGGTATATGTTGGTTCAACTATTTATTCACTGGTGCATTAGTATGCTCTTTTCACATGTTCACTAGAGACCTTGGGTATGATCCTACTGAGTATACATGTTACGCTAACCCTACACATATAAACTATTTTTCAGGTTTCCAAGAGGGTTTTAAGGACCGAGTTAGATATTATGAGATTAGACATTGGAGTTACTATTGAGTCACTATCATAGGACATGTATTTTGGGTACTGATTTGGATAATTTTATCTATATTTGTTTATATTACTCAATCATTGTGGGATGGTTTGGGTTTAATTTTATTGTATGCGATGGAGTAGTTTTGAATTCAATTTATCATATCTCTCAATCCTTATTATTCTTGTGAAAAATTCCTCCCATATGTGAGTTTTTTATACCATAATTTCTAGTTAAAAACCTTGGGTCCACTAGAGGCAGGGCTCAGGGGGTCATTATATCTCATTTTTTTTCACTTATGTCCTAGGAGGGGTAACTTTGGAGGGAGAGGGTCATGAAAATGTGGTATCAAAAGTTTTGGTTAAGATTTATGATGGAGTTTGGACTTAGGCACTGTGAGGATTTCATGGGGTTAGATAGGAAATGGTTCCAGTTGATCTTGGTGTGTGACATAGGCTAGGGGATAGGCTAGTACATGGGATTTTAGGTCCCCCATGATCTGATGCAAGGAATCTAAGTTTATTTAATGAATGATCGAGGTGGTCCTACTTCTAGGGTAGAGACCTCAGAAAGGTACATGAATCAGGTTTAATTTTATTCAAGTATGAATTGGGTGATTTTGGGAAATTAAAATAAAATTAATTAATTGAAATTTGATAAAATCCCATGCTAATGGGCATAGGGTTTCTTCTTTCTTTTCATGAATGGATATTGGTTTTCATCCAAGAGAAGCTTAGACAGTAGAGGTTCAACTGGATAATCTGGATGATCATTTGAGGATCAACTTGAGAGTGGCGGATGAGGCATGGTATAGGGACTTACGTTTCTTTTAGTGGTAGATCTTGGGAAAGTATGAGGGGAGCATCTTTGATCTAGATATAGAGCACTAGTTGGAGGATATTGAGATTTTATTTAGTTTGATTTGAGCTCAGGATGAGTTTTGGGTACCGTTTCCACTCATTCAGAAACAAGGAGATTTCTATCTATGGTGTATTTTTATCTTAGTGAGTGTAAGGAGGAAGATTTTTCATTATATAACTTCCATAATGAGTTATTTTTTTGAATTTTTATCATCATCGATGAAGGGGAAAAGAGTAAAGGGATACTTTCTCTTTAGTAGGTGAGCTTGAGTGTGCGGGAGATTGGGATTAGGTTTAAGGACCTCTTATACATTTCCCATGATGTCTTTCCAGATGAACATGCTAGAGTGTAGTCTTTGGAGAAGGTTTTGTGTCTTAAAATCAGGTATATGATCACCTAGTTTTTTCTTACTTTGTATCTGTAGGTGCAAAATAAAGTGGAGGTTATCAATAAATTTCTTTATCTAGGAGGTGAGCCTCGATAGAGTGGTTATTAGGGCATATATAGGATATGGGAATGGATAAATTCATGTGATAGAGGTAACAACACTAGCATGGATAGAGGTTGTCCAAGGTATGATTAGTTTATCATCTACCCTTCTTTATGCCATGTTTGATTTAGGAGCCTCATAATACTTTTTTTATCTTAACTTATTCTATGATTTGGGTCTATATGTGGAGTGAATTATCATACCCCTAGTATTATCCACACTAGTCAAAGGTCATGCTACTTTTTTTGATGTATTCCAAGGATATAGACTGGCTATTGGGCAACACCAGTCAGTGGGGAATTTCTTATTGTTACAAATACAACCATATTATGTTATCCTTGGAATGGATTGAATGTATTCTATATTTGTAGTCATCAAATTTTTTGAGGGGAGAGTTTAGTTTTTTGATGTCGAGGGCCAGTGAGTGGCATTCATTGGTGAGTGGAGTTACCAGATGGATAATAGGTTGGTGGAGTATTTTCCATATCAGTTGGTGGAGATGTCAAGGTAATCTTAGGCAGTAGATTTTTAAATTTCTATGGAGGAGTTTCTAAATATCTTTCTAGATAATGTTATGACACTACCTCCATGACACAACATCGAGTTCAGGATAACGTTTCAATTGAGATCATATCCAATTTCAATAGATACTTATCAAATTATGCTTATAGAGCTATGAGGATTGTGGCTTCATGTTGATGATCTAATGTAGAGGGGTTTCATCTGACCTAGTGTATCTCCATAGGGTGCTCCAATGTTGTTTTCCAAGAAAGAGGAAGGTAGTTTTAGGTTGTGTGTAGAATACTAGAGGTTGAATTAGGTGATAATCAAGATCCATTATCCTCTTTTGAGGATTGAAGATCTGTTTTACTAGATAAAGTGATCCAGTTGGTTCTCAAAGATTTATTTATTGTTCGAGGATCACTAGATGAGGATGAAAGGTAAGGATATCCTAAATACTTCCATCATGTGTAGATATGGGCACTTTTTTTTAATGTTCATGGAATTTGGTGTCACTAACACACCAACTATGTTTATGGGGCTCATGAAATCTGTGTTCTATGAGTTCTTGGACTAGTTCATAGTCATGTTTATCTATAAAATATTGATATAATCAAAGTTGTAGGAGGAGCATGTTGATCTTCTCATAGATTTCTTGAAGGTCCTTCAATACCATCAAATATATATAATGATATCCAAATTAAATTTCTAGATGAGAAATTTTCATTTCATTGGGAACATGGTGTCACAACAGGGTGTGGACATGGACCCATCGAAGGTCAAGGTAGTTTTTTCATGGGAATCACCCTAGAACATGGAAGAGGTTCACAGTTCCCTTATCCATAGAAGATAGTATTGGAATCTTGTGTATGGTTTCTCTAGGATTATGGCCCAACTAACATCTTTGACCAGGAAGGAATGGGATTTTGTGTGGAATTATTAGTTATAGATGATGTTTATTTTCCTAAAGTAGATATTGATCAATTCCCTAGTGCTTCATTTTCCTTTTGAGGGAATGATGTTTGAGGTTTTCTATGATGCATCCTATATGGTCTTGGGATGTGTCTTGATACAATATAGGATAGTGATTTATTATGGGTCTTCGAATTTATGCCCCCATAAGTGTAACTATTCCACCAATTATTTATAGTTGGTGGTGGTTGGGGTTTATGTTGAATATATGACAATATTACATCATCGACAAGCATTACATGGTTTTGATAGACCACAAGATCCTGAAATATGTTTTCTCTTAGTGGAATCTGAATTTTCACCAATGGAGATGGATGGAGTTTATCCAGGATTATGATTTTAATATAACTTATACCTCGATAAAGGGGAATGTTTTTTATTATGCGCTCAGTATGAAGTCTCAAGGATATGTGGTTTGGGATTTCATAGATGTTTGGAAAGGTATAAAAGAACTTGTAGTGATGTATCTTAGCATGTAAGAAAGAAATTATTGAGGTTTCCTGTATCATATGTTAGTGGAATCATACTTGATGTGGTATGTGGAGGATCCTTAGTGGGTAGAATCAGAGGAAGAGGTGATGCAAGACTGTGTTAGCCATGTTGATGCTCTGGGGGATAGTCAATGAATGGTTAAAACCAACTTTTGTTTTAGGGGAGATTGTTTGTTCCATTGGTAATGTGTGAGGGAGTTCTTTATGAGTTTCATAGATCACCCTTGGAGTTACATATGGGTGTGAATAAGATGTATCCTGGATTGAGAAGACAACTTTAGTAGTCTGGGATGAAATATTTGGTGGCAGATTTGGTGATGAAGTGTCTGGTTTTTCAGTAGGATAAAGCCAAACACTACATTCTTGGAGGTTTTTTGCAACACTTGGATGTCCTCGAGTGTAAATTAGAGGACATATCGATATATTTATTCACTATGTTACCCTGGGATCATGGATTATGTGATGAATATTGGGTAATTATGGACTTAATGAAAAATTTATCTCATTTTCTACCGATCCATGAATCGAGTTTCATGGATGTTTTGGCAAGGTGATATGTAGATGATGTGGTTAGGAAACATAGGATACCTAGGACCATCATATCTAATTGGGATCCTCATCTTACCTAAAATTTATGAAGGGGATTAAAGAATTACTTTGGCTCCAGTTTCACCTTAGCACTACTTTTCACCTTGATGGTAAAAAAGACCAGACTATCCAAACACTAGAGGTTATGTTGTGAGCTTGTATCTTATATTTTGGTGGGTCGTGGGTAAATCACCTACCTTTGATTGAATTTTATTAAAAAAATTCATATCACTCATCCATCGGAAAATATCCATTTTAGGAATTGTATAGATGGTCATTTCATTCTCCATTGTGCTGTACAGAGGTTGAGGAATCAATGGTTCTTGGTTCTAAGGTAGCACATAGCATAACCGAGAAGATACAGATAGTTTGATAGCACATGAAGGTGGCACATGACTATCATAATACCTATACTTATCATAGTTTTAGGTCCCTATAGTTTGAGGTTAGATACCATATGTTCTTGAGGGTTTCCCCTCTTCAAGGTAAGTGGAGGATTGGTAGCGGGATTAAGCTTTATCTTGAGTTTATTGGGCCTTTTGAGGTTTTAAAGTGAATTGGTGAGGTAACCTATTAGTTGTCTCTTCCACCATATCTAGATAGGATCCAAAATTTCTTCCATGTATCCCATATCTTTTAGTATCTTCATAATTAATCCCATGTCATTGATTTGGGAGAGTTAGATACAGATGATGATGTGATGTTTAAGGAGAAATAGGCAGAGATCTAGGATCATCAATAGAGATTGTTATATGGACAAACCATACCCTTATTTCATGTGTTTCAGAGGCATGGTGGCTTAGAGGAGATTATTTGAGAGTGTTATACATGTATGCATTCCTAGTAACCATAGTTTTGAGTTTTTCCATGTTATATTTTTATTTGATGATGTGATGTTTGAATCTTGATAATTTATGAGATTTCCTTTTTCCCTTGATAGTGGTGTGTGCTGTGGATTCACGTATATAAATAGGGGGAGACCCCTTCCTGATCATGATGTGTTATATTTATGACATGATTTAAAACCATGTGGGAAATTTAGTGCCACCCAAAGTGAAAAATATATTGATATAGAGGGAAGGTTTCCTTGATTTTTGTGCTTGGGTAAATGTTTTTTATGTGTGAGGAGGTTTTTTTCTTGAGCTGTGTGGAGGTTAAAATGGTTGTGAGAATGATTACATAGAAGATTAGCGGCTTACGACAAGTGTGATATGGTGTGGTTTTGTGCCTGGTGGGGGTTGGTGATGCAGTTGTGAGGGGTGTTTTTGGTATTTTGGCTTGGATTGATGTGTTAGGGCTGGTGGTAGTGTTTGGGGTGTAACAATATCCCTGAGAGGTATCTTACGTGATAGTTGTTCAAAACCTTCCTTATCTTCCAGGTTTGGTTTTTATTATCATGGATAAAAATTATTCGATAGGTATCTAATGTAATGGTCCATACATTCTCACCCTATTTCTTTTATAGTTTGGAATTTAGAGGTATTTGAAGGAGGTTTGAGGAGGGTTTGATGTAGATTGGATCTGTAATTTGGGTATATAGGTTTATTCATGATATGGATTCAGTTTCATGATGTGAATGTGTATTTGGAGCTTAGAGGATGGCGATTCATGGCTTGAAGTTTTTTATGTGAGTTATATGATTAATAAACTCACTATTTTAATGAATTATTCACAATGTGAAATAATTCCATCTTGAGGTGAAATAGATTTCATCAGATGTTCATTGGATTTGGAATTTGAAGGATTCATGGCCTGAATATGTTTCACCGCCTGGATTTTTGGGCCTTACAAAAACTAATAACATGAACCAGTGATTGACATCATGAATGTGTCAAGGTTTGGCCTTTTTTATAAAATCCATATCCCTCATAATTTCTATTATTTTTCTCTCATTTCACTCGAACCTTAGGTGAACCATAGGTGATTTTGGAGGATTTTCCATCCCCTTTACTCATGATTTTATCCTTGGCTTCTGAAGGCTGATCTTTGAAAATATACGGTGAGTTATCCTCTTTATCCCTTGTTTACTTTCAATTTTTATTTCAGGAACCCTTGGTGGTGGATGAATTTTTATCTGGGTGTGTTTGGGGTGTGGGTATTATGAGATCTTGGTATATATTAGGTTGATCTGAGGTTTCCTTGTACAATTGTGCTCTTATATTTGCTTCTACTCTTCCCTGTTGTGAACAGTGATTCAAAAATATTCTTTGAGGTAGAGGATTATTATTCTCTCCTATTTATGTGCATGTATGGGGATTTTATGCTTTTTTCTTCCTTTGGGTGGATATTAAGGGTCAAATTAATGAACATAATGAATTAGATTAAATAAAATTGATATGAATGGGAATAAATTTCATGTTTTACTGCTTTTGATGATTTTACTAATGAGATTATACATTCTTGTTTCCATTGGTGAAAATCAAGACTATTTGGATCCTTTCTTATGTTTAAATTAATATGATTTTAGAAACCTTGATGTTTTAATTATTTTATCTCACCCTAAATAAAAACACAATAATGTATATATGACCAATGAATCGGTTTCCCATGAAAATATGGAATTCGTGTGAAAATATCCATGATAAGTAATGAATTAAAGTAAATAAATCCCTTTTTGAATCCAAAATGTGGTAAATTATGGAAATAAAGATGTTTTGTTATGTGTTGATGTTATTTTTATGAATTTTTTGTGGTTATTTGAACCATATTGGGGCTTTTACAGTTATAATATGGGCTAGTTTGGGTGTGGAATATGTTGGGCAACGATGCGATGGTTGGTTGGCATGGGCTATGACATTGGATGTTGTGTAGTGATTGTGATGTGTAGTTGTTACAGTGAGATGGATTGGTATATATTGTGTGTTGGTGATGGTTGATGTGGGGTGGAGGAGCTATTATGTTGTGTGGTTGTGTTAGTTTCCCAGTTATCCATGGAATGAATTTGAAATGATGAAACTAAAATGACATAGGTTGGTAAAAGAATAAGTATAATCTAGAATTAAATAAAATATTGTGATGAATTTTTTTTATAGTAAATTAATTAAATAAAATGAATGATAAATGAATGGGATTTATTCATGTGAAATGAAATAGATTAGTAAATGGGAGTTAGTGAAAACTCATTAATTTTAGAAATGGTAGAACCTGTAGTTGATAGTGGAATTATGTGTCAATTTATGGTGGAAACATGGTGTGATGAATATAGTAGTGGTGGTAGTTGTGATGGCTGTCATATCATGCAGTGGTGGTGTTGTGGAGTATGCTAGTGCAGTTGATGTTAACCCTTATGTTGCGTATTGTGTGTTATCTATCTATCATGTTTTTTATGTTATTTATATACGCACCCCATCTGAGTTGGATAGACTTACCAATGACCATTTTTTTTGGGTTTTGGGTGTTTTACACAACATCCAAGATGGTGGAGAATTGGATAGATGACTACCCAATCTTCCCCACTCTCCCGTTAGTAGTAGTGATGATACATGTTGGTGTTGGAGATTACCTAATTATGGTGCATGTTAGTGTTGTAGATTACCCAATAATGTTATGGTTTGATATTGGATATTACCCAGTGGTGATGAGGATATGACACATGGCATGGGTCATGCATAGTAAGAGGAGGACATGAGGTTTATGTTCTTCATGTCCATGATTATAAGGACCTGAGTTTAAAAATTACATAATCTAGTAAAGTCTTTTATAATTCACTTCCTTACATTCCCAATGATATTTTTAATTTAGAGTTTTAGAAAATTGGGACATAATTAATACATATCAACCCAGAAGAATACAAAGTGGTTACTACTAAAACAATATCCATTTCTTCCATAGTACAATTTTTTTTAATAAAACATGAAATGTTTTCATGAAAAATATTCACAACATTCATCTTGGATTATCCTTTTCTATTACCCATCCTTAAACCCTGTGATTTTTTTTAAAAAATTAGGATGAGAAAAAAAAATCTCAGTAAGGGACATAAAATAAATTAAGGAATTAGTCCACGAATACTTATAAATATATGAAATCATTTTCACAAAAATAAACTTCTCACCCATAAAGTATCATATACTTAACTTGTGAAAATAAGATATTTCCATAGAACATAGAAAAAATAAATAAAACCATATAGGTAAATTAAGGAATTAATTAATTAAGATTTTAACCCTCAAATATACCATATTATTTGTCACCCTCATGGCTACTTTACAATTTAACCCTCACTTCTACCTTATAATTTAACCATCACAGTTACACTTGGAATAACTATTACGGTCAAATTCCAACATAAAAATACCCAATTCATTGGAGGGAGATATAGGTAACAACATTAATCATAAAAAATTACCAAGAAATAGAAAATAATAATTAAACATGAATACTTATATCATAAAAAAATTTCTTTTCAATTTTGTAAAAATAGAAAATTAAATGAGGATTTTTAAAGGAAAGTACCTTACCTCAGTTTAGTATTACTTAAAACATGTTCAAAACTACATTATAATGGTTTAAAAAGTGTTATTAATATATTGAAAACTATATTAATATTTATAATACCTTATATGATCTTTTTATAACATATTTCCACCCATTTATCAAAAATATTTTGTTATTTTCATTGTTTCCAGTGCATTTATTTCATGGTTTCCATGGTTGATTCATTATAGATTTTATTGTAAAATGGAAGAAAAAATACATAAGTGAAATTAAATGGTGTTAATATGTTTATAAAATTTTAAGTGATACCATATATCATTTGGTTTCTCATATAAGGATGATTCATTAGATAAAATGTTAATGAAAATAATTTAATTTATTTTGGCATTTTTTACGACCATCATGAAATTATATCATTTTATTTAATATAATATTCATATATTGGTTTGAGAACATTATATAACTTATAATATGTATAATAAAATATTATTTAACCATAATAATGGTTTTATGACCATCCTTGAAAGCGGTAAAATAAAATAAAAACACATCGTCCATGATGACGGTAAATTGACACATCACAAACATTGTTTTCATTTTTAGAATAAGAGGAGAAGAGGAGAGGTTTGATGATGGATATTAAATTAACACAATAGAACTATAATATAATTAAGACACTATATTTATAATTTTAAATTGGATAGGTGATGTGAGGATAGAATAAAAAAAACTGAAAAGAAAAATAAAAGAACCAAAAAGAGGATTTTACCTCTTGAATTCTTCTTCTTGAGAACCTCCTTAAGGAACTTGGTTTTGGAAATTTGGTGAGAAAAAAAGGTATTTGATTTGGGGAAGTGGCTTGGTAAGGTAATTGGGTGGAAATTAAACAAGTTAAAAGGATTTGTGTTTTGATTAGAAGAGGTGGTGAGGGGTGGTATTTATAGTGGAGGTGAGGTGTGTTTTTTGATTATTTTATTCATTAGTTTATTAATTTGGGTCAAGAATATGAATAGTTTGAGAATTATCACAAAATATATTAAAATAATTAAGTTTTATTCTATATCATTATTATTACATCATTGATGACTCAATGAATAGTGTATTTAACATATAATGTACACATACTGTAAATTACTGCATTTCACTTTTCATAAAAAATTCAAGTATTTTACAAAAATCTCAAAAATTCACCCTAACAATTTTTCAATATGTAGAATTAAAAAATGAACTCCATTTTATGAAAATTATTTTCTAAATATGTGAAATTTAATTTTAATTGAAATCATCATTTATTCAAAAAATACTGATTTTAAAATTATAATTTATTTTATAACACTTTTAAAAATTAATTAAGGTCTCATAAAATTATATTATAATCATATGATAGAAATATATTAATTTATGAATATATTTTATGAAGATAAATTTTATTTTAAATCATTATATTAATTATAAAATTATAAATAAAAATTTATGTTTCACAAAAATACCAGCACTTAATTTATCATTTTAAAACATTTATATACTTATTACATGATATAAATATATCATATTTTCACTTATAAGATGCATAGATTTTATTTATACTCTCATAGGTGAGGTTACTATTCTATTAGTATATATTCCTTAATTTTGATAAATACTACTTTTTTCATTATTCATTTATAATGAGTTTAACTATTTAATTTTAGAATGAAAATAAAATTATTTTATAAGTACTTGGGTTGTTACATTATTTCCACCTTCTGAAAACTGGATCCTCACAATTTTTATTTACTTATTAAATAAGTGAGTAGGCATTTCCCTCATAGAATTTTCATATTCCCATTTTTCTTCTTCAACTATGTTCTTTCTCCACAAAACCTTAACCTGGTTAATTAATTTATTTTATAATACTTGATTTTTACGATCAAGAATCTAAATAGGTTTCTAGTAATTAGAAAGGTTCTCTTCCAATTGAACAAATTCTGGGCTCAAAACATGAGATGAATCCAACACATACTTTCTTAACATCAAAACATGAAAAACATTGTCTACCTATAATAAAATTGCAGGAAAATCTACTCAGTATGAAAATGGTCCAACTTTATATAGGATTTAGTATGGAACAATGAAACATGGATTTATCTTTCCTTTTTTTTACCAAAACACATAACAATTTTCTAAGGAGAGATTTTAAGGAAAACATGATCACCTACCCCTAAAGAAAAGTCTTTCATTCTATTATCTGCATAAATTTTCTGCCTGCTCTGAGCTATTATCTTGTGTTTCTGGATCATCTTTACTTTCTCATCAACTTCCTCTAATAATTATAGATCCACCAACATCCTTTCCCTTACTTCATCCCAAAATTTTGGAGTTCAACACCACTTTCCATATAATGCCTCAAGAGGTTCCATCTGTATACTAGAATGAAAATTGTTATTATAAGAAAAATAAACTAAAGAAAAATGTTGATCCCAAATTACCTGGTAATCTATTGAACAAGAACATAACATGTCTTCCAATTTCTAAATTGTTCGCTTGGTATATCCATCATATTAAGGATGAAAAGTTGTGCTGATATTTAATTCACTTCCTAACGAATTCTGAAGGACTTTCTAAAAGTTAGAAGTGAATCTAGGATCATGATCAGGCACAATAGACATAGGAACTTCATGTTCCCTAACTATCTCATTGAGGTGTTATCGAGAAAGTTTATACAAAGGCATAAAATCTTGAATTGAAAGAAAATGTGCATATTTAGTTAGTTGATAAAAAATAACTCAAATTTCATTATTACCTCAAGAAGTCTTTGGTAGTCCCACAAAAAAATCTATGGATATATTTTCCCATTTCTACTATGGCACTAGTAAAAGATGGAGTATCCCCTTTGGTAGTTGTTTATCTACTTTAACCTGTTGAAAAGTAAAACATTTCATTGTAAAATTAGAAATATCTCTTTTACATTCCATCCCACTAGTAATAATCCCAAAGGTCTCTGTACATATTAGTGCTTCTAAGATGAACTGAAAATAGAGAACTATGAGATTCACTTAAAAATTATTTCTTTATCTAGGAATCATAAGGAACACATAATATCTTTCCAAATATTAAAAAAAATATTTATCAACATGAAATTAAGGAAAATTAAATTTTTTAACCAATTCTAACTTTTCTATAACTCATGATTTTACTTCTATGCTTGATTAATTCTTCTCAAGAGAGATGACTGCACTGACACTTGAAACAAAACAAAGTAATTTTCTGCACCAACAACTTCCATGCCAAAATTAATCAAATCATTAATCAAGGGGTCATGTTCCTAATGTAACATGGTTACTGTAGCATGTTGTTTTCGACTTAATGCATATGAAACTTTGTTCACTTTTCCTAGATGGAAATTGATTGTTCATTCATAATATTTTATTAGTTTTATCCATCTTCCCTGCCTCATGTTCAATTCCTTCTGAGTAAATATATACTTCAAAATTTTATGGTTAGTATATATTTCACATTTGAATCCATATAAATGATGTCTCTAAATTTTTAAATAAAAAACCATAGATGATAATTATAGATCATGTGTGGGATAATTTAACTCATGATATTTTAGTTGTCTTGAAGCATAAACAATTACCTGATCATTCTGCACCAAAACAAAACCGATTAATTTCAATTAAGCATCACTATAGATGAAAAAATCTCAATTTCTAGAAGATAGGGCCAAAACATGACCATTCACCAATCTATTCTTCAGTTCCTAAAAACAAACATCAAATTATTCTGTCCAAATAAATTTAACCCTTTTTTATGTTAACTTAGTTAGCGGGATAGATAACCAAGAATTTTTTTAACAAACTGTTAGTAATAGCCCACTAATCTAAGAAAAATATGAATCTATGTAACATTTGTAGGTATTTTACATTCATCAACCACTTTTTTTGGAGTGATCAACTATTATTACATCCTTATTTAAAATTTTCCTAATAAAATAAAATTGTTGCAACCAAAAATCACATTTTTTAAATTTTTTGTATAACTTATTTTCTTTGAGAGTTTACAGGAAAATCATTAATGGTTTTTCATAATCTTCATAATTTTTGAAAAGAACGAAATATAATCAATAAAAAAACAAAAAACTTATCAAAATATTCATGGAATATTCTATTCATAAGATCCATAAATACAGTAAGAGAATTTTTTAAACCATTAGAAATAACATCAAACTCATAATGCCCATATCTAGTTTGGAATGCTATTTTTATAATATCATCCTCCCTCACCTTCAAATGATGGTACCCAGATCTAAATTCAATCTTGGAAAAATATTGAGCTCCTTAGAGCTGATCAAACAAGTCATCAATACGATGCAAGGGATAATTATTATTAACAAAATTTTAGTCAAATATCTGTAATCAATGTAAATCCTCATGGAACCATATTTCATTTTAACAAATAAAATAGTATCACCCCATGGTGAAGTTCTAGGATAAATGAAACATTTATCAAGAAACTCTTGAAACTAATTTATAAATTCTAGAAGTTCTAACTTGATCAATTTGATAAGGGGATTTCAAAGTTGGATTAGTATCAAGAGCTAAGTCAATATTAAATTTAACTTCTCGATCAGGTATAACAATAGGAAAATCATAAAAAAAACATCTAGGTATTCATTTACCACTGGAACATCATTTATCTGAGTAGTTCCTTTGTATTTAATAATATGTTCAAGATAAATTTTATTTCCATCCATTAATAGTTTCTAAGATTTATGATATGCTATTAATGGCATGGGTCCATTATTATCTATAAACTGAAACTCTTTCTGAAAGACAAATTCTTTAGCTCTATAATAAATCTTATTATCATAAAAATAAAGCTAATCTATACCCATAATAACATCAAACTCCACTAAAAAAAGTTTTTTAGGTAATTTCATTTAAATAAAAAAATGAATATTCTTATAATGCATTTTTTCCTTAATATTTCCCTTTGGTGTTTTTACCATAAGTTTTGTTTTTATTTCTTGATGAAAAATTTCTAATTTAATATAAAATTATTTAGAAATAAAGGAATATGTATACCCCATATCAAACAATACATTATAAAAATCTGTGTAAAAAATAGTGTACCTGATACCACTTCATTGGATGACCCAAAATTTGCTGATGTAGTCACAAAGGATTTCAATGAACCTTTCTGCTTATAATATAAATGTTTTCCATCATTCAAATATTTCTTTGGATAGGTATTTTTATAATCCTCAATCTCACCACATTTGAAACACTTACAATTTTCTTATCAAAATTAATCATACCAACACTAAGATAATTTTTATTGCAATCTTGAGCCATATGTTCAAACATGCCACATCAAAAAAACTTCCTGATTTTGTTAAGTCATTCCCCATGGTTATTTTTACCATGATTTCCATAAATTGGAAACTGGAATTTATTACCTTCATATTTATTTGATTGATTCTTACCCATTTCTTTCAATATAGAAATTTTTTTATAATTGTTTTAAAAGTACACATGATCATTAGAAAACTCTATTTCTACCATATCATCACATTGAAAAAGTTTCTCATAACTTTTGAATTCATGGGAATCCAATGCCCTTTGATATATTATCTTCAATCCTAAGTAAAAATGATTAATCTAACAATCAATATCTGTAATAATATTTGGAGCATACTTTCCAATCAGGTGAAATTTTCTTTATACATGACCACTAAGTCTTCCTCTTTTTATTTCAATTCAAGGAATTTATTTTCTATCATAATTTAAACCTCCTTAGGAAAATATTTTTTAAGGAAAAGATTCTTAAATTCATCCCATTTTAAGATGTCAATCTCATCGCTATCCCTGATATTCTTGACCATTGACCACCATTGATCATCTTTACCTTCAAAATAATAAATTTAAAGACTAACATTTTGATTATCTGAACACACCATAACATTGAATATATTTTCAATGGATTTAATCCACCCTTTAGCCACCACTGGGTCATAAGATCCACTGAAAGCAGAAGGGTGTTGCCTCATAAAATGTTTCACTATAATCATATTACTTTGTGATAGCTCTGGTTGTTCTCTTGTATGGATTACAAAAAAATTTATTGCCTACTTAAACTGATTCATTGCTGTCACAAACTGCTTGGTTCCAATTCCCACCATTTCGAGTTTTGGATTCAGAAAGATATCATTCTCTCAGTGCCTTCCTACTTCAGCATCCCTATTTCTTCTACAGAAAACCATACTGAACAAACATATCTTAGATTAAATAACCTAGTGATATTCAAATTCTATATCATTTCAGAAAAAACATAATATAAAAATATTTTATGGTATTATATTAACATCATACTAAACCCTAAAGTTATCTAAACCATGATATGATACCAACTATAAGGACCCGACTTTAAACATTACACAATCTAGTAAATTATTTTAGAATTCACTTCCTTACATTTCCAAATATCTTTTTGGTTTATAGTTTTATAAAATTAGGACATAGTTCATACATATCAACCCATAATAATATAAAGTGGTCACTACTAAAATAGTATCCATTTCTTCCATACTACATTTTTTTTAATAAAACATGAAATATTTTCATGAAAAATCTTCACATCATTAATATTGTCTTCTCCTTCTCTCTTAACCATCCTTAAACCCTAAAAAAATTTTTAAAACATAATATGATCACAAAAATCCTAGTAAGGGACACAAAACAAAGGAATGTGTTATTCCATGAATTCTTATAAACATATGAAATCATTTTCACAAAGTCATTTTTCCCACCTATAAAATATCACATACTTAACCTATGAAAACAAGAGATTTCCATATAATATAGAAAAAATAAATAAAACTATATAGGTAAATTGGGGAATTAATTACCTAATATTGTAACCCTTCTGACTACCATTTGATTTTAAACCCTTATGGATATATTACAATGTAACCTTCATGGCTACCTTATGGTGTAACCATCGCATTTACACTTAGAATAACCATTACAGTAAAATTACAGCTTAAACATACCCAATGCATTGGGGGGAGATATATTCCCACCCTTAATAATAAAAAATTACCAATAACAAGAACAAAATTATTAAACATGAATACTTTTTTCATAAAAATATTCTTTTTGAATTTTATAAAAATAGAAAATTAAAAGATGATTTTTAAAGGAAAGCCCCATACTTTGGGTTCGTTTTACTTTAAAAATATTCAAAACTCTTGTATAATGGTTTAAAGAGAATTATTAATATATTAAATAACTATATTAATACTTATAATACCTTATATGATCTTTTTGATAACATATTTCCACCCATTTATCAATTTTTTTTTTATTTTCATTGTTTCAGGTGCATTTATTTCATGGTTTCCATGGTTGATTCATTAGATATTTTCTTTTCAAATGGAAGAAAAACTTAAAAAGTGGAATAAAATGGTGTTATTATGTTTCCATAATTTTAAATGAAACCATATATCATTTTGTTTTGTTATATGAGTTTGATTAATTAGATAAAACTTTAATAAAAATGATTTAATTTATTTTGGAGACTTTTATTACCATCATTAAATCATATCTTTTTATTTAATATAATGTTTATATATTATTCTAGAACATTATATAAATTATAATATATATAATAAAATCTTATTTAACCATAATAATGGTTTTATGTCCAGAATTGAAGGAGGTAAAAGAAAATAAAAAAACATCATCCATGATAACGGTAAATCGACACATCACAGACAATGTTTTCATTTTTAGAATAAGAGGAGAATATGAGAGATTTGAAGATGGATATTCCATTAACATAATAAAATATATATTGAATTGTAATATTTATGTAAATGTATATGAGATTTCACAATACAAGAGGGGGGGTGTGAATTGTAGGTTTAAAAACTTTATATTTAAACTCTTAAGAATGAACTTAGTTTAAGTGGTCTTAAACTAATACAATTCACAATCAATACAAATGACCATATGGGTCTTGGATTCAATGGATATGATATGATAAGATAAGATAGATTATTAAAACAATTGTATTTGAATTGAAAATAATGAACAATGTAATACAAAAGTAATTTATTCTACCATACAATGTATAAAATCTATTAATACAACATGTAATGAAAGTATCATAATTAAAACAATTATAATAAAAAAGAATATGAATAGAAAGAAGAAACAAAATGATTCCCTTTCTTTTACAAAATGTAGTGGAAAAACAAAGGTATAATAATTCTTTTATCCCAAAGAGTAGGGTATCCTTTCACCTAGGATAAAAGGCTTGTCTTACCACCACCTTGGTAAGACCTCGATACGAAGATTGGCAAAACTATCTTCCTATCCCTAGAATACCTCGATTAAGAAGGTAATTGGAAACTCTATCTTTAAAATAATTGAAATCCATATGATGATCGTTACCATCATCTTCCTATCCCCCGAAGCCCTCGATCATTATCAAAATGATCAGATGCACAAATCAAAACAAAGCACTTATTAAAATACAAGAACTAGGAACAAGCTGTTCACATCTTGTATCTTTAAGGCTTTCACATAAAGTAAGAGATAAGTCACACTGTCTCTCTCTAGAACTTGAATGATGAAAAATTTGTTCTGTTTGGTTCTAATGACCTTATATTTATAGGCTTTAGGTTCTAATGGTCATATTTATCTAAAAAAACTGGAGGGTCTTAGACACTTGGAATTATAACGGTCAAAACAAACAGAATAAATGATATCGTTTTGATTGGTATATAACTAATTCAATGACATAATTTTTGTTAGAAAATGATAAGTAAAAAAGTTGAAATAATGATTAAGTTGAAATATAATGATAAACATGTATGCGGTATTGTAGTAAGACATGAGTTTAATACATTACATGAGTATGATTCATAACTTGGTTACGATGCTTAACATGGATAAGATTCATATCATGGTTACAATTCATAAAGTGATTACAATTCATATTGTGGTTACAATTAATATCAAGATTACGATTCATATTGTGGTTATGATTCATGATTACAATACAATCCATAACCTGGTCCTGATTAAAAAACAAACAACATATGATTACGATGTTGAACAATAGCATGTGTGGTTACGATGGAAAACAAAATATGTGATTATGATATTTGTGATTACGATTTCAAAACAACAGTATATGATTATGATAAGAAAAAAATATGTGATCAGGATATATGTTATTACAATTGAGAATAAACATAAGCGATTTCAATGATAAACATCATAAGTGATTATGATGATAAATATCATATCTAATTAAAAAGGGAAAACATATATGATAAACAAGTAATTTGTGATTTCAAAAAAAAAATATAAATAGGAAAGTCAAAACACATTTTTAATCAACAATCTCCCCCTTTTTGGAAAGAACAAAACAACATAAACAATAAAGACTTATCTCCCCCTGAGTTTATTAACTCTTTTGAAAGTAATGGTGAATGCAACTATTTCCACTCTAGGTTTAAAAAAAATTACCAGGGATCGTATTAAATTTACTTTTACTTGTGAGTTCCCCCCCTTAATAAGGTATTCATCAATTTCTTCTTTTACAAACTATTCTCCCCCTTTGTGATTTTCAAAGAGAATATGGGATAACATTCATTTCATGCAATGTGTTAGAGAAACAGATTACAAAACAATAGAAATTACCTTGAATGAAATAATGTTTTATTACAAAAAGAGTTCAAAAAAAAATTCTTTTCCCTTTTGTTTTTCCAAAAGGTTAAACATCAAAATATTCATCTTTTTGAAATCTTTTCTATCCTCCAGCAATTTTTCAAGACCTTCTTGCTGAGCCTTCAACTTCTCATCTTATTCAGCAATAATCCTTTCTTGCTTCCTGATTCTATCTTCATGAAGCCAATTGATTGCTTCTTGAGCTTTGATCCTTGCTTCCTGGGCATTAAAATACTCTATTCTAACACTATAGAACTTATCCAAAATTACAACTATATTTGAGAGAAAAAAAATGTCATTACAACCATATTCTAATTTTGTTTTAAGATTTTCAATCTATTCAGATCCTATTCTCTTTGAGGTACTCGATCATTGAAATAATTCAAGCTTTTCATTCAAATCAGCAACCAAATTTTGGTAGACTGAATTGAGATCATTTACCCCATTCACCAACTCATTAATATTGTCCACATGATTCTTGAGACTATCATAAATGTTTTATGACCACTTCAAAACCTTATTAAAAGCCCTTCTACACTCAGTAGCATGTTCTTTGAATACCTTGAAATCAAATTCAAGATTCAGAAACCTATTCATCAATGTATTGATAGAGTCCATTATTTCATTATAACTATTTTAAAGGATTTATAACTTGGATATATTTTTTTTAATGAAAAGTATCACCTTTTCCAATCTGTTCAGATCTTGTTCGATGTATCGAATTCCCTTCAGGGTGATTTTTTTTCAGAATATGTATCTTCAGTGTATTCAAGGAGATCTTCAAAATGAGTTTCAGTATGGATAAGTTGTGATGGATGATTATAATTCTTATATAATTCTTATTCTTATTATTTATCTAAAATATGAATGAATTTCTTAGATTAAAACCTTTGAGAAACTATTTTTGATGGTTGTAGATCAAGTAAAAGAAAATTAAAGGATGGAACTTCTGATGAATCTACTAAATGATTTCTTTTGTTTTCATCCTCTTTATCATCCACTTATTCTTCTTCTTGAACTTATTCTTCTTCCACTTGTTCTTCTTGTTCTTTGGATTATTGAATGATACTATATGTAGCTAATTGTTCAGTTTCCTAATTCTCTTTTCCTTTCTCTGCTGGATCCAATTGAGTCTAAACAAGTGTCTCCCTTATTACAATACCAGTTTTTGCTTGATCAACTATTTTGAGAAGACTATCAATGTCAATAGCTTGAGCCATTATTTTCTTCATTATATTATTCCTTTATTTCTCTTTTAAATTTTCTTATGATCTTATTTTCAGAGCCAGGGCTTCAACTAGATTCAATCCAAACTGAAGATCCCATTCTTTCCTTTCTCCCTTATTTTTCCTCCACTCAGCTAAAACCTCATATGAAACTACCTTTTGTTTATTTGACTTCTTGTAGTTTTTAGTTTTAACTACCTTTATTTTAATTTAAGATGATTTGGATGTCTTAGAAGGTCTATCACTACCTTCATCTACTTCCTTTCCTTTATCAGCTTTGGATCTTTCTCAAAATTTTTTGATTCAGGATTGAATCATAACTTAAGTCTCTTTATCATATCCTTACTAATTAGAGGCTCTTTGAAGGATTTCATTTCTGACTTGATTGAAACATTAAAAAATATCAGGAATTCTTTCAAAAACTTAATGAGAATGGTGGGAAACATGATGATCTGTGACTTTATAGAACTGGATTTAAGCTTCTTAATTTTCAAGAAAATAAATCCCATTAGATTTAACTTCCTCATATTAACCAAATAATCAAGCACATAAACATCAGAAACATTCAAAGTTTCCTTGTCACCCTTTCTCAGTACTAAAAAGGATTGCATGTAGAGGGATATGTGTCGATTATCTACTAATAAATGACTTACCTTTATCTTATCCTCATGAATCTCAAAAATAGATTCTGCAGCTTTGCTTTTATCAAAAGTCCCATCAAGTTTCGATAATTTATGGGAAGGACATAGGGCATCACCCTCATGTGGAACACTTAGGAATGTAGCTGCTTGTTTTATGGAGGTTGTATACTTATTATCATACATCATAAAATAAATCTTGAGACCATTTTCTATCTCCATTATTTTGTAGAATTGAAAAACATCCTTATGGTATAAAAAATCCTGATCAGAATACTGTCTTTTAACACAAATGGATTCCCACCCATGGAAACTTATTACCCTTTTCAAAGATGAATCAAAAGTCTCATAAAAGTTTGAGGATACTAACCTTTAACCTTGAAAGGTCATGGAAGAGAAATATTTTGGATAAATTTTCTTTGGAGAAGAAGTAGTTGACTCAGACATGAAAAACTATCTCGAACCTTGAAAATGTTTCTGGATTACAAAAGATAAGGAGATCTATGATTATGAAAACTAGGGTAAAATCTGATTACAAACCTTTCTGTATTTATAGAACATTAGTACTTGAGAGGAAATCATAGGTTATCAATGTAGGATAAGTTGGGAGGGGTTCTTTGAAAAAGAAATTGACGGTCAGGATTAGATCTAAAAGATCTAATAGTTAAGAATGATTTCGAATTCTTGAGGTTTTTCTTAAAATAAAATCATATTCAGAATGAATCCAATTATAAGTTAATGGAAAGAATTGAAAAAAACTATTTGATCAACCAAAATAAGGTTTTATAAATTGCACTTGTTGGAGTATCATGATAGATGTATTGGTTTCAGTATATTGTTCTTATGATAATAATACAAACAATAAGAAAAACATATGAGACCAATTAGAAATCTAAAACCGATAAAATGAAATTAATCTGGTAATGATAATCTAGTATCGATAGAATACTTCAAAACTGATAATCTAGTACCGATAAAATATTCCAATACTGATAATCTAGAACCGATAAAATATTCTAATACAGATAATCTAGAAACGATAAAATATTCCAATACTAATAATCTAGAACTGATAATAATTAATCAAAAAAAATATGAAACTGATAAAATGTAAAACCAATAAAATTGAAACTGATAAAAGTGAAACCGATCAAAAAGTGAAATCGATAAAAGTGAAATCGATAAAAGTGAAACCGATTAAAAAGTAAAAATGACAAAAGTGAAACCGATTAAAATATATTGTAACTCTAGGAGACTTTATGATATATATATATATATATATTAATGTAAATATAATTTTCTTGATATCTTTTAATACATGCAACATTGAGATTAATTAAAACACGATAATCAATTGAAATATTATTTAAACATGATAATTATAACCTAGAAATTAAGTTGTTGGGTATGAATTAGAGTTGCTAAATTATGAAAGAATATGGTTCACACACACACACATAATTTATTCCATTTTTATAAATTAATTTTAAATAAAAAAACCAACTGAAAATAATGGAAATATTTTTTTTGAAAATACTATTTTTTGTGTGCAAAAACGAATTTCATATTAATAAATTAAATAAATCTATTTTGTTGAATTATTATAATTAAATTTATATATTATATATTTCATATTTTTTTAATAATTATCTAATATGTTTTCTATGCATCGAATATGAATAAACCTAGTTTTATGCTTAAAAGCAATATTTTTATAGAAATTAGTTTCATCATGCATTAAGCACTTATGTTAAAATTATTTTTTAAAACATTTAAAAATTTTATTTTAATAAATAAAATTTATTTTTGAAATCATAATTTCAAAATTATCTTAATTTTAAATTTTTATAATTTTTTTTAATGATTAATTTTTTGACGAATAGTGAAAAATTTTGATTTTAATTGAAAACAACCCTTTCATTTGAAAATTTACATAACCCATATTTTTTGAAAATATTAATAAAAAAAATCAGTTCAATTTAATTATTATTTTTTCAATTTAGTACATTTTATTAAATAATTATTTTTTTGCTATACCACTTCTTTTTTCATTTGAAAGCATTTCCATTGGAAAGCTATTTTTTCATCACGACAACAAAATTAATTTTAAATTAATCTATATATCTTATTTGAATTGAATTTGAGAAAATGGATTCCATATTTTGAATCATCATAATTTAAATTATATAATAAGTCCATCTTAAATTTTATTCATAATGAATAATGAAAATATTAAAAATTGAATATTGTGGTTAAGGTGCAGAAAAGATTACTATGGGTTAAACTAAGAACATAAGTGTTAAAAATGACAATTTTTTACCAATTATATTTTTTTGTCCAAATTTAGACTTTATAACCTCCAAGGCTCTATAATGGTCCAATCTATATCCTTTTGGAATATGAAAAACATTGGTGTAATTCATTCAGTTCAAAAATTCCAAGTGTGTCCTCTCCTACACTTATAAAATGACCTTTTACACTCCTCTTCACAAATAAAAATACCCTTTTTCCAAAACCCAAAAAATACCTTAATTACTTCCCTAAAAACATTCTATAGTCCATGGTTTGATAAAAAATAAATCCTATGAATAATTTTGGTGAAAACCAAAAGAAGTTACCAGAATAAGAGGTAATGTTCTCAAACAATAATTATTATTTTATTTCTTCTTCCGCATCCTTAAAATATTATTCAATAATGATAATATAATAAAACCAGTATATAAAATATACTTAGATGTTAAAATGTTAATTTCATAACCTATATCCATATACCCTTCCATTAAATTGGAAACAAATCCATTTATTGTGTGTATAGAAGACTATCGCCTTGTGATTCAATGTAATTCATTTTCTGTCACCACCTCCCATGTATAGAAATAATAATTATATCTATATATATATATAATATTTGTAATATATTTATACCCTTTAATTAATGATATCACATATACATTCTTACTTTCCATTCCTTGGGGGGATATGATAATGTAACTCATGTGTACTACAATCTACTGACTCACGAAGCATTGTGATTCATTTTCACTAATTATTTACATAGAATATAACAAAGGATAAGATTAATGAATATATTTCATATATATGTAATGATATTTTTTCAATAAAATTAGTATTCCATCAAATTCCTTAAATGTTCACCCATTATGGAAATGATAACAATGCTCGTGCATACATAGGACCTATAGTCTTCATGAAGTTCTTTGATTCATTATCCATGTTCAAAATTCAATAATTATTATAAATACTTATCGAATGAAAAAATTATATTAATAAAATTAATATAATTCTATATATGATGGAATTATATGATATGTTCAATATCTGAAACATTCATGATAAAATATGCATGAGAAACAAGGAAAATGACACCCAAAACAATAGTGACAATGAAAGATTATTAACAAATGGGTGATTAGATGTTAAAAAAGGATAATATGTGATATAATAAATATAAATATTCTTATTTTATAAGTTATAACCATTTTTAAACCACTGTATAAGAGGTTAAATAGTTATTAATTTAAGAGAAGTGTGAGGTAAGGGATTTCATCTCAATTCCACTCCTTTGGGACTTATTTGAAATTATGAACTTATTTAGTTTTATATGATATATATACTAACCGTGAAAATAGTTTTTCAATGGATATTAAATTAATATTAAATATATATATTCTTTATAGCATGAATTTCATTATTTCCTAAGACATATACCATATATACATACGGTGTTTTATTATCAATATTATTTGATCGACTAGGGAAAATCATGAGAAATCAATGTTCATTACTCAATATGAATATTTATTGATAATTAATATTGTTCATGAATTAAAAAGATCATTTTATACATAAGGAATTATTTATAAATGCAGTTATGTTTAGGGATTGGTTATAGATAACCCCTTGATGCATCTACAGGTCTCGTGATACAAATTTGTTGGCCAAATTAAATGGGGTTTTACACATAGTTTTAAACTATCTGGTGAATGGTCTTGATAGTAAAGGTATCATGATGCCAAATATCATAAAATCTAATATTAATCATTTAATACATTAATGATTTAGTATATTTTATTACACATGATATTTTTTCATCGATAGTATACATAGTTTCATTTCATTATTGATTTTTTGATTAAAAGGTATGAGTTTTTGATTATTTACCTTACCATATTTATTATGCCTTATATACTCAATTTATTTATTTACTAGAATTTATTTTTAGTTATTTCCCCTTATATATTTATTATTTAATATTTAATTATCATTTTATTGATTAAATAGAATGTTTTATCAGTTATTTACCTTTCCACATTGATGATGATTTATTTATTTATGATAGATTCCATTATACATTACACATACTATGCATTTTATGTCACTCTTATTTTTTTAATTATCCATATAAATCCATAAAGTATACTATTAATGATATGTATGGATATTATAGAGGTAAAATGACATTATCAAAAAACATTTTATAATTTGAATCTTCAAATATAATATGGGATTAGTGTATGTATCAAGTTTACCAAGACTAAAAAACTATTATTTCATTGAGGATGTGATTTCTTGCATCTTATGTGAATGTACTTAAGTAACCACCTGCACTAGGATACAAGGTTTGACATATTTACAGTTTGTATTAGAGTATGTTTAGTTGAAAAAATGGGAACTAGAATTAGTAAAAAATAAATTCGGGAATATGACCCTATGTTAGACTTTGAGGATATGTCTAATTATAGTAAACTACTATGGTTTTTTTGGTTAAGGAATATATTATGTGGTATAACTAGAAATATATCCTATTCTGGATTCTACAAGTGGATGTTGTTCTAAAATAGCTGTACCTATAGGTAACTAATCTGAAAATGGAATGTCCTTCTTGAATCAAGTGTTACCTAGGGCACAACATCATGACTTATTATGCACCTCGTTTGATACTCATGGGGGATATGATCCAGTTAATCAAGATTTTATTTACTTACTATTGTTAAGTATTTGAATATATTATAATTACAGATTACCTAGGATAAACCTAAGGTTACTTTGATTGAAATAAAGGTGTCATTATTTATTCATCCTATAAATTATTTTTCATGATTATGTGGGTTTTCAATATAAATATTGCTTTCCACACTATGATTTTTGGGTTTAGTCAATGGAGGAAACCTGGAGGAACTGGGTTAATTTTGAATGTGACACACAATGTGTTGATTAGAATCCATATGAGATAATAAATTAAGTGAAATACATTTTTATTATTCCAAATCAATAATTATGATATATTATTAACAAAAATCACCTTAATCAACATTCATAGTCAGTAAGGAAGAGAAGGATAATGGTCACAAAGATATTGGGTGGAGGATTCCATAATGGAAATAATATTCAATTTCATATATGTATAAAATGTTAGAAGAATGACTTAAGGGAATGTATAAAAGGAACAAGAAGATTTTTTATATGTAGAGAATAAGGGAACATAGTATGTAATTACTCAGTAAAAATTGAAATTTTAATTAAAACAGTGGATTATAATATTGGTTTCCCTAAGGCATTATAAATTATTGAATGATTTAAATTTGGAATGAATAGTAAATATGAATATCAATGTCTTATGGGGAAAGATCAAGATAAGATCAAAATTTTTGTATGTGTAATGGTTTTTGTATTGATTATGAAGAGACTACAAATGGAATATGAAAGGAAGAAGGTATTAATGAATAAAATTATGAAGCATAGTTAATGGTTTAACAATGAAGTGGAATGACCAAATTGATTATGTATTTCAATTAAATAATTATAAAAAATACAAGGATTGTTCTATATAATTTTTATATTAATGCTTTTCAAGAATATATTTAATGGTATTTATAACCTAGAAAATTTATCTAATGGAAAGGTGAAATTCTATATAAAAAATATAATCAAGGGGAAGATGAACCTTAATATGTTTTGTATAGTGTTATAATGAGTTAGGATAATGATATGATATATATGGATACTATAAATAGGATAATATTGATAAATTTTGAAATGATTTGTTATTTCATGACTAAGTGGTTTATAATATCCTTTATAGTGATTACAACATTTTGGATTCATTGTATATATTAAAAAATATGTGGTTTTATTTAGGTAATAATGAGGTAGTTATTTTTTGACATCGTGATTGCTTCTTTATAGTTTTTTTTGGTAATTTTGGATATTACCATGTTTCATGGTAATATATGAGGAATGCATTCATATATTGGCTCAATGATATTAAGATCTAGTTATTAATATTTGGGTGATTTAGGATTATTTAATTTTGGAATTTTATTGAACTTATTTATAAATTTTTATATTTTAATCATATGGAGGATACTTATATTTAAATATTATTTGAATATATTGAGATGGAAATTGGATGTTATTATTGAGGTTGTAGAGATTAATGTATTATTTCATCATATAATGATTTTTCCATATTTGATAACTTATTCCAACCATTTTTTATTTGATGATCACTAGAGATAAAAGAAATAACATATCATTATTTTATGGATATTATGTCCATTATAAGTTACTTTTAGTGATTTAGGCCTGAAAAATTCATCTTTATTTTTTGGAGTAAGAGATGCAGTTGAAATTTATCAAACAAAAAATAATGTTTGAAATTTTTCCCATGGAATAAAAAGACATCCAGTTTGAATATTTCTTAATTTTATTAGTATATATGGTAAATAATTTAATCAACTCTTGGAAATGGATCTTAAAAAGAAATTTCATCCTATTACCTTCATATATTATTAATCAATTCTAATTTAACTCATATTAGATTTATGTTTTTTTGGTGGATAAATTTCATCTGAACAATATCTCTATCACTCTCCATAATAATTTATTCTTTTCATTCATGTTCATATTTTCACTTACCACTGATGATCTACTAATTTTAATCCTTGTTATGTGTTATTTGAGATGACCTTTTCATTCCCCTTTCCATTTTTTAAGAATATGTTTTGTTAATCTTTTTACAATATGTGTTTTCAAGAATGATATTTTCAAATATCAAACCCTTGATTCCGTGCACATGTTCTAATTGTGAGGATGATATTTATTGAAGTAGGGAATAACGTAAAACCCCATGACATTACGGTATATCTATTTTCTTAAATACATTTAACCTAATTGATATATTTTGTTATACGCAACATCATGTTCTAATGAAACATGACACTATTTTAAAATATTAATTAAATGTGATAGTTAAAACATAGATTTTATTTTTTCAGGTATGAATAGGATAAATTAAAATAATAAATATATGGTTTGAATATATATATAAAATTAATAATTTGGTCACTAATTAATTATAAATGAAAATAAAAACCAAGTGAAAATAATGGAAATATTTTTTTGAAAAACTATTTTAATGTGAAAAAACACATTTTGTCTCATTAAATTAAATAATCTAATTTTGGTGAATTATTTTAATTAAATTTATGTATTATATATTTTTTCAAAATTTCTAACATCGATATAATTTTTTTTCTTAGAATGAGAGAAGCATAAACCAAGTTTTATGCTTAAAAACTAATTTTAAAAAATAATTTTTTTGGGCTTTATAGAACTCTATTAAAATAAAATTTTAACACTTTTAGAAAATTTATTTGAAATAATAAAATTTATTTTTTAAATTATTATTTTAAAATTAGGTTAATTTTTTTTTGATAAATTTATGAAAAGCTTAATTTTTTTCTTCAATAGTGAAAAATAGTGATTTTTATTAAAAACCGCCTTTTCTTTTAAAGAAATTACATGTCCCATTTTCATTTAATTTTTTTCAAAATAAATATTAGATAAATTATATAATAATAAATCCAATTTATTTCAATGCAATAAAATAAATGCTCAATTTTTATATAACAAGTTTTATACTTTTGAAATTCGTTGGAAAACCCTTTTTTTCATCGTGTATATGTGGTTAATTTTAAATTAAATCAAACCAATAATATGAATTAAAATTTTAAAATAGATTAAATATTAGGAATTATTATAATTTTTCTTATATAATATGGATAAAATAATTCTTTCCCACAATGATTAGTAAAAACAATAAAAATTAATTTCCATAGTGAAGATGAAAATGAGTTTACCTGGGGGTTAAAGTATGAAGAAAAGGCCGAAACATGAGATAAAACTTGTAAAATTATTATTTTATGGAAATATTTAAACTTTATATCATCCAAGTTACAATAATGGGCCATTCATATGCGTTTTGGCCTTGAGAAAACATGGATGTAATCATTCTTTTCAAAAAATCATAGTGTGTCCTCTCCCCCTTACAAGAAGGTCATATCCTGTCTGTTTCACACATCTAAAGTACTTTGTTTCGAATAATACCTACCCAAATATCATACATATATCCTAAAAAACATCCTAGAGTAATTTTTTTGATCTTAAAACCAACTTATTAATGTTTTTGGTGAAAACCTAAAGAGGATGTCTGAAGAAGAGGTAACATTCTTAAACAAGTGTTTTTATTTTATTTCTTTTCCACCATCAAATATTTTTCAATAATAATGATATAATAACAATATTATCTTCCATAAAAACATATTTTATATATTTTTTTTATAAATTATATCCATCTCATCTTCCATTAAATAGGAAATGAAACCGTTGATCGTTTATATGACAGACTACCGCCCAACGGACCAATGTAATTTGTTTTCCATCACCACCTCTCACAGATGAATATAATGATGAATTTAAAGTATATATATATATATATATATATATGAAAATTTTAAAATACTCATAACTCTTAAGTCATAATATCACATATAACTTATTAATTTCTATTCTATGGGGGATATAATAATGTCACTCCATTGTATGAAGAACAACAACCCTGTGAAACGAAGTGATTCATTTTTCACTAGAACTTTATATATATGTAATAAAGGACAAATTTAGTTAATATATATGATATATATGAGATGATATTGATTTTATAAAAATTAATATTCAATCTAATTATTTATCCTTTAACCTTTTGGGGGAATGATAACATCGTGTGTGCACACGCACGACCTACCATCTCAATGAATCTATGTGACTCATTAACCATGTTAAAAATTAAAATTTGATTATAAAGATGTATATAATGAAAGAAATTATATTAATTACATTAATATAATTTTAGGGATGATGTAAGTATATCATATGTTCAATATCTAGATACTTCAAGATAGAACATTAATGAGAAAACTAGTCAATTAACACCTGAAACAATAGTGATACTGAATGATTATAAATGAATTGGTCATAAGATGTTATAATAGGATCAAATGTGATGTTATAAATATTAATATGTTTTTTGGAATAAGTTAATAACATGTTTAAAACCACTATACATGAGGTTAATTATAACTCAACTATAGGAAAGTGTGAGGTAAGGGATTTTATCTCAATTTCCTTTACTTTACAACTTATTTGAAATTATTAACCTATTCATTTTTATGTGATGTATATATTTACCCATGAGATCATTTTTAGTGAAAATTACATTTCAATTAAATATATTTATAATTTTTATTATGGAAATTGTTATTTCCTAAATCGTATACCTTTTTTACGTATGATGTTTTGTTATAAATGTTATTTGATCACATGGAGAATGGCATAATAAATCCATGTTATTTAAAAAATATTATTATTTATTTATAAGACATATTAATCATGAGTTAACTAGATCATTTAATAAATGAGTAAATATTGGGAAATTTAGTTATGGGTGGGCCCAATTATAGATATCCCTTGATTCATTGATAGGTCTCATGAAAAAAATCAGATGGACAAATTAAATGAGTTTTTATCTATAGTATTAAACTAATGTGTAAAAGGTCTTGATATTATATGTATCATGATTCCTAAGATCATGAAGGTCAATATTAAGAATCTCTTTCTTTAAGAATTTAATTATTATTACTATTATTATCAATGATATTTTCTTCTTGATATTATCCGTGAATGTATTTCATTCCCGAGTTATTTATTAAATGGAATGTGTTTTAAGTTATTTACCTTTCCATATTGATCATTCCTTATCTACTCATGTTATTTATTTAATTTAACATTTTTTAGTTATAACCATTCTATATTGATTATTCCGTATTCCATGTTCAAGTTATTATTTAAATGGCATGTGTTTTCAATTATTTATGATGAATACTGACGATTCTTTATTTACTCATGATATCATATAATGTACATAACAATTACTAAGAATTTGACATGAGACTTATTTTTTCCTTTTCCTAATAATCCAGGAAGTGTACTATGAATGGTATTTGAGGATATTCTAGAGAAAATAATGATATTCTGATAAAAAAAGTTATAATTTTTATTTTTAAATATAATATGGGAATCATATACGTATTTATTTTACCAATAATACTAAACTATTAGGTCTATTGGGAAGAAATCTCTTGCATATTATGCCAAATTAGTAATGTAACCACTGAATCTAGGCTACTGGGGTCAAGGTCTTTATATAAAGGGTAACCCATATGATTCCATATTTAGAATCATTAATCCATGTATCATTTCCACTATTTTTTTGAATGGATAGAAAATTATGGACTACGAAAGGAGTTTGAGAATAAAATAATATACAATATAATCTTATTTATGACTATAATGAAGGGGTATATGCCTATAATCTAATCATGAAAAATATATTTTTTATTTCTCAATACTTATTTTTATCTATTTTCTAGGAATCATTGGATTCCAATCTCCATCAATTTGGATACCCCAAATGTTTATTTTTTGGATACAATGAATGTATTTACATAAATTAGTCCACACATGATGTCTATAGTGAATATTTATTGTAATATATTCAATATTTTATAGATAAAATATCTAATTATATGTATCATTTTGTTTTTTAATTATATTTTTTTGTGATATGGTGATGAATAAATATAGCAAAAATCACGGTATGAGGTTCATGACTGGACATAAGAAGCCTTTGTATTTCAAAAAATGGAAAAAAATTAAAGTATATGTATTAATAATTATATATTATAACATATTTGATTTTTTTACATATTTTGTTCAATGTTTTTGTAGTGTGTGAAGTGAAAAACCACATTGATTGTAGATATTATATTTGAAAATTTATGAAAGATATCATATACCATAAAAATACTAGCATACTCAAACACACAATTTCAAAAGGAAATTACAATATAATTAAAAATATTTTTAATCATTTTTTTATATATTTTTTAAATACTACCAAGATTTATGATAATAATTACATTGAAAATATTATGTAAATTTATTTAGTTATGAATGGGTAGGGTATATGGTGTCATAATGTTTGACAACATAAAATTAGGGGTGATTACCGATTATGTTTTTTGATCTAGTACGTACTATGACCTTTGAGATAAATTTGGGATGTGATGAATTATTATCATAATTCTTATATATTATTTTTGATCTATTTATCAAGGAGAATTATAGTGGAGTTTTATGCTCTATATATTCTAGAATAGATAGTAACATTTCCTATGTTGGTCATGCTCATGGTAGATTTTAATCCAAAGCTATAATGGATATAATGGTGAATGGGAAATGGTCCAATAATGTATAAGAGCATCATGATACAGTGAATTCCAAATATCTATTTAGTTTATATTCTCATTAGTTTATCAAATATTTTTTAGTTAATTTCATTATCATTTTTATATGGTACTTATTTAGTTAATATTCAAAAAGACAATTCTTAAATATGAATAAGGAATGGTTTGAAATTTAAAAGATTGTTCTTCTAAAATGCATACGCTCTTGAATTGGATCACATTTGTGGTGGAATTTTTTGATCATCATAGTTGTGATAAAATTCATGATCACCTTATATTGAGAATTATAATAAATGATGTGATGTGTAGTAGTTAACAACACCTCAATCTGATACATATTATGACTAGTATTACTTGAAGTGTATTTTTTTACTTTATATTTGAAACTTTCATTCAAAAAACATGTTGAATAATAAAAATGGAGAAAACATATTCATATTGTTTTGATACTATATAAAAATAAAATCCATAACTCATTATTATGTGTAATAATTAGCTACACCTCAATCCCATATATGGTGTACCCAATATGATTGGATGTATACTTTTTGAGTTTAAAGTCGACTTTTTAGTTTGAAACACACATCACATAATAAAAATTGAGAAAAATCATTCATATTTTCCTGATATATTAAGAAAATGATCCATAAGACATTTGTGGCATGTATGAATCAACTACATCTAAATATGATACATGGTGTTCCTGGTATGGATAAAAGTGTATGTTTTTAAATTAAAATAGATATTTTAGTTCAAAAAACGCATGACATACTCAAAAGCAAGAAAAAAATTAATTTTTTTTGATATATTAGGTTTCACGAATCAAACTGGTGTTCCATATGACCAGATACTTGACCCAGTTCATGACATGGCCCAAAGGACGTTCTTAATCCCTAGGAGTTGGAAACAAGGGATCTAGTATAAAAAATATGCATTGGTAATGATTTCACCCTTTTAGATAAACATTTACAACCAATATAAATAAATATCACAATAATAAATAACCAAATCCAAACATGAACAACAATTTTTAGATTCAATTTCTACACTTTAAACAAATCTAAAAAATACTACAACTAGTGGAAACTACAAAATGTCCCAAAAAACTCTATTCAACATGAGGTGATCCACCCCCAGCCACCACCACCATCACCTTCAACAAGTGGAACACTAACAATAGGAATCCACCATCAACACAACATGTCTTGTCTTTACAAGGGTCATACATAATAATGTCTACTTACACCCAAAGGTGTATGTAGGGTTTGAGACAAATCCTAGTAAGATGCCACAAAAAATAAAGGATTCCATACTATGACATTTGAAGACAATTTAACATTCTCATTTATGTAAAATCATTGGGATCATTTTTAAGATTTTTTAAGAAATACCCTTCTAAAGGGAAACACTTTCAAGGAAAACCATTTCTTATAATCTTGCTTCAAAATTAAATACACAAAAATAATCCCAAGGTCAACCATATACCGATGGATGGAAGCACACTACATAAGAATCATGTCACATTAGTTCACCATGTGTAAATATCTAAGGGTATCTGGCATAATTGGAACTCCATAAACCTTATACCTCAGTGAAACATGGTATAGAAACCACAACTAATATCTTTCTCATGCATGAGAAACTAGAAGGGAATATCCCTTGATCCTAGTAGTATTTGATCATATCAGATTGTTAGATAGTGTTGTAAATGTAAATCCTGGTAATTTAATAAGGGATTTCCACTTCTGAGTCGAATACTATTAATCCACTAGAAGAATCCATGCATTCCACTTGTGAATTACTTGGGTACTAGTTCTATTTTTCTCAGCTAGGAACCTAGGATTACCTTGTTCCCAATTTGAAACTTCACATTTCACACAACCATTACTTTTATAAACACATACCACACCCCATAATCACACAAGGAAATAACCTCTTTCAAAATCAACACATAGATACCACAATTTTTCCATAACCAAAATCAAATTCAATTTTACACACACCAAAACCATTTCAAACACAATTCCCATAGATTTTATAATCCATGAAACCCTTTTTTGTAGCATTAAAATAATAATACATAATCAATTTAATTCATTCCATTGGACAATCCCCTTCCAAATCCACACATAATCCAATTTCAATTTCAAACACGTTTCCTTGCATTTACTCAACTCACAAATCAATCAAAAGATAAAAATAAGGAATCCTTCATCCCCAAAAATTTCATTTCTTTTTAAAAAACTCACTTTCAATACATTCTCTCATCAAATGACTTTTGAAAACTCATTTGAAACCTTTCAAAAAAACCATGAAACACTTCCAAAAATCACCACAATAAAGCACATTAAAAACATAACAATTTCACCTTATAAAATTCATTTCCATCATATATTCATATACGAATAATTTTGGGACACATTTTGAATGAAAAAATAAATTCATATAATACATTTATAATGAGAAACAAGAAAATCAATAGAAACTAGATATGATAAGGCATGAAACCACTTACCTCACACATGAAAACTTATGGAAATTGGTGTGAAACCACAACCACACCACTAAAATACCCTAAAAAAGAAATATTTAATAAAAAAACATGATCTCACTCAAAAGCACAAGATAAAACACTCCCTAGGTCAAACACCCCCTGAAAAAAAGAACCTAAGAAGTAGGGAAGAAAACCCTAGATAGAGGGAAGAAACCAAGAGAAAAACCACTTAAATTAGGTTTCCATGAATAATTGGGGTAAAAAACACCAAAATATTGAAGCCTAGGAGGTTTAAGGAATCTTTTATGGAGCTCCAATGGATTAAAATCATGTATAGGTAGGATATGAGGGGTTTATGGTTAAATCAAAAGTTGACACATAGGGAGTTTTCCAATTTTTAATTACATGGACATGTCGCACAGTTTTCCAAAACATATGGAAACTATTCATCCCATAATGTCCAGGTGTAACCCACCATATTATTAGTCCACATGTTTTACAAAAAATGCTCTAACCATACTGTTATCCATTTCCAAATAATGTCACCAGGTTTCACATTTTCCTGGAGAAGGCCGCAAGGTTTGACAAATAGTGTTCCAATCATGTTCCTAATGATATCAAACCAAAAAAATATATTTTTCACCAAAAGATCCTAGAGGAAAATAATGAATAACACCAGGAAAAATGTTAAACTAAGGACCATCTCAAAGGTCAAACCCATCACACATAAAACATTAGAGAAAAACCAATATCCAAAAATTAACCATGAAAAAATATAAAAAAATATTCATGTGTGACAATTCTCACCACCATAACACTTTCCTCACCTATAAATCCATTCCATGATTTGATCTGAAATTAATGACCGATACTCCTCCAAAACTCAAAAAAATTCATGACAAACATCAGACGATGAGAAAGTAGGAACACCATGAATGGAAACAAAGATTCACATTGTTTAACTCATGAGAACAAAATGGACTCCCCACCATACTCCTTTTTCACCCTATATAAGGACCCAACCTTAAACATTACTTATTATTGAATTAAATTAATAATTCACATTGAGGATCTTTTCAGGTTTAGAGTTTTAGAGAATTAGGTCATAACTATTTCATCTCAAATATTACAAAGTAGACACATCTACTCAGCTTCCATTTTTTCACAAAATAAAAACTCTTGAACCCAAGAGTCATGTCTAGTTCCCTGTTTTAGATAGCCTGACATTTCCTTGATCCCATCCTTGACCCTAATCATCTTTATGTCCTGTGAATAAAATTTCAAAAAAACTTGGGATGAGCATAAGAAGCCCAGTAAAGGATACACAATGAAAGAAAACTGTTAGTTTTTTAAAACAACAAGTAAACCATGTATACTTTATCAAAGTAATAATTTTCACCTTTATGAAGTAGTAAAAAACTCTTCACTGAATAAAAGATCATTAATTACCATTTTGCAACCAAAATATTACCATAAAACCCATATAAAGAACACATAACATATAAAGGTAACTTAGGACATAGACATACTTAAATGGAATAGCCATACGGTCGACTTCCACAAATACTTAATGGAATAGCCATACGGCCGACTTCCATACCCAATGCATTGGAGTTTATAACGTAACCACCCATACTGGTATTCACAGCACTACCTTTCATATGGTTTATCATGTAACCACCCATCAAATGTCCAAGTACCATTATAAAATCATATGACATAAAACAAATATAATGGAAAGAAAACATTTCCACACTTTGATCACAATATATAACCTAAATATATTGACATAACAGATCCATTATAAAAACCATTTTCAATACCAAAATACATAAAAGAGTATATGGTATTTATTTCATTTTAAAAACATTACGGCTTGTTGAGGAAGACAAAGACCAAATAATACTCGCGGCGGCGGAAAAGGTCGTTGTCACTGCGTACGTTAAAAGAAACATTACTTTTTGTCTTTTTGTAAAACGATTCATAGAAAAAGATTCCTTTTGTATAAAATTAAAAGTAAAAGGGGTTTATACACCTTATAAAAGAAATCCTTGTATTAGAACAAAATATGCCTCAATGAAAGGAGATTGATATGAAGTCCCTTACAAAGACGGTATCCTTGGATTAAGGATAAATCAATTACATAATTATGTGTGACAAATGAACACACCAAATATAAGTGTATATTAAGTGTAAAACAATCAGAGGTCATTCACACATATTCATAGAATGACATATTCAAGGATTACAAGTTTATCCCAAAGAATCAAAATTGGGTTAAGAAGTTCCCTTGCAAAAATTCGACAGCCTAACGGCGTCACTTCAAAATTCATAAAATGAGTTGATGAGAGATAAAAAGGGTATCTCATAACTTGGACATAAAATTTACATCAATAAGGACATAGAATAACATATCCCAACATTAAAATATGTAAATTAAAAGACCCAACAAAATAAGTCTTTTAAAAAGAGGAGGGTGAAAGGTTCCCTTACCGACTTGGGTATCTTTCGAAACATACACCCCATGAAAAAAGGATAATACAACATTGATGTAAATAATCATAAACTAAAGTATATTACACAAAAGTATAATAATGTTCATTACATATACCACTCAAATTAAATGATGGAAAATGTAGCATAAATCTCATGGGAATAAAAGTGAGATGAAAAATCCCTTATGAAAACTCGGCAGCCTAACGACGCCACTTAAAACATCCAAAAATGGATTGATGAGATCAAATAGGGTCTATCATCATATTAAAATAAAATTTAAAGCAATATTAATACAAAATAACATCCCCCAACATAACAAATATGAGCTTAAAAGAAGTTACATAAAGGAGAGTACTTAAAAAGAAAGAGAGAGGTTGGATCTCTTATGAAAATTCGGCAGCCTAACGATGCCAATAAAAACTTCCAAAATGGATTGATGAGAGAAAATAAGGTATCTCATAATATGAACATAAAAATTAGAGTAATATTAATATAAAATAACATCCCAATCATAAGAAATATTAGCTTAAAAGGAATTACATAAAAGAGTGTACTTAAAAAGAAAGAGAGGGGTAAGATCCCTTACCTCAAGTCTGACTTGTCTTGTTTGTTTCTTTATATTCCTGAATAATAATCTTTGGTCAATTTATAATTTCTTAAGGACCTATTTTAAATATTATTATTCAGTTAATATCACATATTATAATGTTATAATAATTGGTTAATAATGTGAGTTCATATCAGACGTTTTTTTCGATGTTTGGTACATGAGTCAAAAATGAACTTGTTTGAAAATGATTGTCCATGTAGTTATAAGTAAATCATCTCCAGAATAGTATTAATGATTTTAATATCATATATATCCAGTACATATTCATTTTATACTACTCCATAACATTTGGAGATAAAAAGAAATGAAATGCACCGTTCATGGAGACGGTAGGCCGTACGTACGCATGAACACTACTTTCATTTCTTTGTCATATTAATGGAATTAAAAATAAATGAGAGATATATATATTATAATTCCAGTATAATATATATGTTATATTTATCACATATTTTCATTAATTTCATTATTTATACATTCCATGTATTGCATGAACGAGTTACATCACTTGAGGGGGCGGTAGTCCACACTTCCTCGTATGAAATTATCGCATTTGCACAACATGAAAAGAATAAAGGAATATTTTAAATATAAAATTCAGAAGAATATATAAAACATAAATACCATATATATCATATATAAAATATTGTGACATCATAATGGCCACCATTAAAGGTGTTAAAATAAGATTGAACAATCATCATTTCGTGAGGCAGAAATTCGCCAACCATAGAAACAATATATTCTTTAACCATTAGACGAAGGTGTGTGTAAGTGTAGCTCGAATAAATCACATAAAAACATCCTAGTATATTTAATATACTGGTTTTGTTACAAAATAAAGTAATAAAAAGAGTTTAGAGGGTAGAATAAGCAAAATAAAACAAAAGAACACAAGTGAAGACATTACCTTAAAATCGGGTAAGTCTTCTTGATTTGAGCTCAAAGGCTTCCTTGGAAAGGATTCTGACCAAATGTGAGGCTTAAATGATGAAGATAGGGATTTGGAGATATGAAATGGGAAGGTTTTGGCCAATAAAAAGTCTTGAGAGGTGTGGGTAAGGTGGTAGAGGTGGGGGTCTTTTTTAAGAGGGAGGAGGGGCACTCTTGGAAAACATGAAACTATTACTTTATTTTCAAAAGAGTTTCGGATTCTAAAGGTCCCACATTGGTATATTTTGAGGATAATATGATAAGGGTTCAAAATCCACCCATCCAATAGGTTTTTACTAGTGTAGGTCTTATATTTTACATTATCTTTTCATTTTATTTAAATCGTTAAAATATGAGGTAATCGCTGCATCATCATGGCGTCATAAATAATTTAATTGATTTAATGTATAAAAATTATAATAAAATATCATGATGTATGAAATCTTTTTATATTTATAATTAATATTGATATTCAAAAATATGACTTGTATAACCCCATTTAAAAATTGTTTTAGTAAACCAACTCATGTTTGTGACATTTTTATTTTAACATTAAATAAAAAGTTTTTAATGACATTTTCCTACCAAAGTGGCTCCATGGGTTCCCCAAGTTGACCCATGGATTTTTTTGGTCGTCCAGGACACATCCAATAAGGCTAGGACATGTTTCAAGGTAATTTCATATTATTAAAACATTATTTTTACCTTAAACTACACTAATTAACTCTAATCGCGATTAAAAACTTAAAAGTTACTATTCACCAAAGAAATATTTTAATCCCATTTAACCACATTTTACTTCCTAATTAAAACCATGTATGTCAGATTTTTTAAATTCAAAACAAAGAGGTGGTAAAATTTCATTTAAACTAAAAAATCAGTTTTTTAAGTACAACTTAGTGGTTTTACTATTCATAAAAAATTGAAGTTTTTTCAGAAAAATACCAAAAATTCACCCTAAGATATATTTGATATTCCAAATTCAAAAATGATGTCTATTTTATAAAATTCAAAACATATAAGTTTCATTAATTAATTTAATAATTAATTCCCGTTTTCAAAATAAATAGCGTGTTTTTATGAAACAAAAAGTATCAAAAGATTGACACTAGTTTAAGTCCAATTTCAAAGTGAAATTAATTACAATGAACAAAATTGGATTAAATGGTAAAAATATATTATAATTCAACTTTAAAACCAATTCAAAATATAATCTAATCATGTTAATAAATTACATTAAAAATATTTTTTGAATTAAAATACAACATTTTTCACTATTCATTAAAAATTGAACTTTATCTAAAAAATACCAAAAATTTACACAAAGTAAATTTTGATGTCCCAATTCTAAAGAAGAATTTTATTTGGTCCAATAGAATGTATAAGAGTGACCAACAATATATTTAAAGAGGGTTCACCATCAAAAGGCGATAGTTCGACCTTTTAGTGAATATTAGAGTATTTATACCTAAAATTGAATTCTTTTCGTATTTTAAGCCTTTATCCTTTATTGGATAAACGTAAAAACATTTAAAAAACATATATAATCAAATTTTATTTATTTATATTCATTCCCGCCATTACAACGGCTAGGCGTTAACTACCATTTAAAATAATATTATTTTATTATTAGAGTGCAACGTAAGATTTCAAAGAAACTCATTGTTGCGTATTGGGAATGCCATCTAGCATAGAGTTCCCTTTAAATTAATATTAACATTTTATTCAAAAATATGGATAAATATGAAAAAGTAATATTCTTTATTTTCTTGGGACGTTACACCCTAGGAAGGCACAAAACCTCATGTTGATCAAGAAAAATAAAAATAATTCTCAAAATCTCATAACCCAACCTCTCAAGCAAAGAAAACCTCTGACATTACCAAACAAAACATTTAAGTCATACCTAAAATGATCAAACGAACCAAACTACTTCTCAAAGAATACTCCCACAACATTTCATTAACAAATCCACTGTGTGCACTCCAACCACCACGTTCAATCATGGGAGGAACTCAAAATTATTTATCTCCAAATGAGGCTACCCAATGCCAAGAAAAAACTAGAATCGGAACCAGATTACTAATACAAGGAGGCCCTAATAGACTCCCATCCACAAAAATGAGCTTTCCCTATTTTATTCTAGAAGAAATTTTAGTGAGACACACGGTGAGTATCCACACCATAAGAACCAACCATCTTAGTCCACAAGCATATACCGACTTGTGAAACCCAATATGGGACATCATAGGAACTTCCTGAAATTACCAACAAGCTCTATCCAATAACCCATCCATGAGGTTTATACTGGAAGAAACTATATGCCAAGAATAAATAACTACACAATTCATGATCCCCATGGGATACGAAAATCACCAGATCAGCACAAACCAGAAATGAAACTGATTTAGGAAGGCCATACACACAAGGTAAACCAAACCAAGACTCGTATCAGAGGAGGCACAACCACATTAATTTCAATGATGTGAGACCACTCATCCTCCTCACAACCAAAGAGTATCTTTCAAACCACATGGTCCATAATGAGGAAATGAGGACTCTATGTATCTTTCTACAAAAATGGGAACATTTGTGAAAAAACTGAAACATAAGAAGCTTAAATTTTATTCATTTCACACACTAAATAAAAAAGATAGACCAAGTTCCCTCGTACCCCTGGAATTCCCGACTGCATGTGTGATTCACACACATGCATATGGATGGATCCATGATGTTTGAATAATTTCATGTTGCACATCCAAAAGATGAAAATCCTCAACTTGAACACCTTCATGGGTTAAATGAGTGACCAAATAGTACTCTAAGTAGATCCAAAATAACACAACATCTTGAAAGACTAATTTACACATTGTGAAACTTTTATGTAATATGGATTTGGGGGGTGAGTAAGTCTCATACTCTTTTAACTCGAACAAGAAAAAATGATAACAAGATTCCCTATACATCCCCTTATTCATTTTAAAGCAATTATGAAACCAAAAAAACACCACCAGACAAGGCCATTCCAATCAAAGAGGAATTACAGAGATAAAGTCTTTAAACTGAGCCCCAAACAGAACACTACTTCTGTGAATGAGAAGGGGTGCTCTTAGAATAGTTGGACATAGCTCCACGATTATTCTAGGAAACAATCTGAGAGAACCATCACAATTGACCTAGGTTTCCATAGAAATAACAGGTCTTCAAAGAATTCATGCACCATGGCTTCTCATGACCAAAATTTTGGTACAATTGGAACTATGTGATCCCACACCTGGATGAAGATGATGAAATATTCAAAGGTCATTCAATACTATGGTCAGCACTATAATCTCTAGGATTCCTTCCACTCCCCTTACTGATATTCCATTAAACACACCCAAGACGCAACATTGAGTATAATGGTGGAAAATTTCACCTTTAACTATTTATGAAACTCAAGAAAAGTAATGTTTCTATCAATTATTTAGCATACAATCTTCCCGTATGAGAGGATTCTTATGAGCATACAAGAGATAAGGATTCAATATCCAAAAATCAAGAATAAATTCAATCATTTAATCAATTTTAGGGTCTACTAATGGTGAACTACTCATGGATGTACATTGAACATCCATTGAATCTTATGGGGGTGTACACTAGCCAAAAAGATAAATAAGAACCCAAAAAATCTAATTGATCAGCAAAAAACACCATAAAAACAATGAACAGACAAATGGAAAAAACTTAAGGGATTCCCAAACCATTTTTCAAAAGGACCCAATCCCCATTATCTCAAAACCGAACCATCGATAGGAACTCAAACTTGAAACAATATTCAACTAAGAATATTTCTCAAACTCAAAACACCTCACAGGAAATATTCCAAAATCATAGGAAGAAACACCAGACAACCACTAGTTATCAAAACATCACATGTTCCTTGCAATGAAAATTTGAAAAGTAAAATGGCTTGGTGGGTTACACACTCACTTATGGTATTCCATGGAACATCATACATGAATATTCTTATGCCAAAATGGGCACTCATCCCATCATGTCAATACATCCACTCATCCACTTATTCTATTAACCACCCACAATTCCACACGTATCCATACATGTGTTCAGTCATGGAAACACAAAAGGTCAAAACAAACATTTTCCATTTTCTAAGAAAATTAATCAACCCATGCTTTTAACTTCTCAATTTACTCCCCATTTCAAAAATTCATAAAACCTTCCAAAATATCACTCACCACCGAGTCACAATCACATTCAAATCCCACACATAAAATGATTTCGTTTTTCATAAAATTAAATCCCATGGATTCAATCCAAAAATACCAATTCATCCCATTAAAAATATTTTTGATATCTCAACAAATCCCATTTGAAATAGATTTCCAAAATATTATTTAGAATAAATTTTTATTTTCTTGGAAAACAATTTTGATAAAACCTAGGTTTTGGTCATAAAAACTCAATTCTCAATAAATTCATCCCCACTTTACCCAAAAATTAAATTTTTAAAATCAACATTTCTAAATATTTCTTCAGAATAATTCTGAAATCACATTTTCCATTTTTCCAAAATCAATCCATTTCAACTTTAAAATAATTTTTCCAAAATTCCAATGCGAAGGTTTTTAATAAAATATTCAGAAACCAAGAATACACAAAAAAATTCATAAGATGAAACTCGTGTCGTGGGGTGATTTGGTCATATAGATGGCATCCACAAGCCAATTACACCACCATCATAGAGAGTCTATCAGGAATATGTCCCTAACTTCACATGGTTTTCTAGGCTCAGTGAGATCACTGAGACCATTATCCCAACTCTCTTTTAATTTAACCAAAACAAAAAAACCTCTAAGAACTAATGAGAATAACATAAACCTTAATTTTCATGGAAACTCAAGTCTTTTCATGAGGGGTGCTATCAAGACACCCTACTCACAACCAGAACAAAAATCCCTGATAGTTCTAGCTCTTGTCTAACAAGAATCTTCCCCAAATAATGTGATCCAAAATGAGCATAACCCCCCTGATACCATTTTTTTCATGAACCAAGATGGAGTGACATCCGATATGACACCCTACCTAGTTTGCAGCATGGACTAAAGGGTTCTTCTGATCCTAAAAAGCTAGAAAAAAGTTTCCAGGTACAAAACTATTCCTTGGGAATTATTTCACCCATTTAGAAAATCATGTACAACCAATAGAAGTGATGATCATAATAATAAATAACCAAATCCAAAAAAGGAACAACAATTTCTAGATTCAATGTTTAATCATTAAAAAAAACTCAAAAATAGTACAATAGAACGAAACCAAAAAACAACCCACAACCCTCTGTGCAATATGAGGGGGACCACCCTCAAGCCACCACCACCAACATTTGAAACGAGTCAGACACTAATAACCAGAATCAACCATCACTACTATATAACTATCCTTTACTTGGGTCATATAGAATAATGTATACATACACCCAAAGGTTTATATAGGATGTGATCTAAATCCTAGAAGGATGACACCCAAAATAAAGGATTCCATGATACAACATGATCACACAATTTAACATATCCATTTATGTAAAATCATTGGTAAAATTTTTAGGAATTTTTTTTAAGAAACACCATTCTCAATGAAACCAATTTCAAGGAAAAATATTTCTCACAAACTTCCTTCAAAATGAAATACAAAAAATTACACCAATAGTACACTATATACTAAAGGTTGGTATAAAACTACATAAGAATCATGTCAGAATAGATCACCATGGGTAAATCCCTAAGGGTAGCTAGCATAAGTAGAATTATAGAAACCTCATACATTGGTGAAACATGGTATACCAACCACAACCATTTTCTTTTTAATGCATGATCTACAAGGAGGGAGCATCTAATGTGCCTAATTGTCTTAGATTATGTCACATGATTAGTTAGTGTTGTAAAGGTCAATCCTTTTAAGTGAATCCAACCTTTCCACTTCCGATTCAACTATCATCAAACCACAAGAAGAATATGAGATTTCCACTTACAAATCACTAGAATACTATTTCTAGTACTCCTACCTAGATACACAAGATTCCCTAGTGATCAATTTAACATTTGAAATTTCACATAAAATTAGCTTTTACAAATACATTCCAAGTCACATAACAGCAAAATGAAATAACCTCTTTCTCAATCAACACATGTATTCCACCATTTTTCCATAACCAAAACCACCTTCATTTTTACACAAACCAAAACCATTTGAAACAAAATTCCCATAGTTTTCATAATCCATGAAACACTTTTTGGTAATTTTAAAATAAAAATACAAAATCAATTTAATTGTTTCCATGACACAAGCCCCTTCCAAATCCACTTATAAACCAATTTCACTTTTAACCTTATTTCCAAGAATTTATGCAATTCATATGTCAATCAAAAGTGGAAAAAAAGAATAATTAATGCCATAATACTCCATTTGTTTTGAAAAAATCACTTAAAATACATTTTCACCTCAGATCCCTTTGAAAACACATTTCACACCTTTTAAACAAACCTTAAAACACTTCCAAGAAGCACCACAATAAGGAACACTCAAAACATGACCATTTTCCTTTATAAAATTCATGTCCATACTATATTAATATCAAAATAATTTTGAAACACATTTATAACCAAAAAATAAATTCATAGAAAACATTTATAAAGACAATAAAGCATATCAAAATCATCTAAAAATGTTATGGCATGGAACTACCAACCTCACACATGAAAAATCCCAGGAATGGGTGAGAAACCACAAATACACCTCTAAAAGAACCTAACAAGGAAATATTTAATAACAAACATCAAGATCTCACTCAACAATATATGATAGAACCCTACCTAGTTCAAACACACTAATAAAAAAATAGAACCCCTAGAAGAGGGAATAAACCAATAGAGAAACATCTTAATTGAAGTTTCCTTGAATAATCAGGGTCAAACCACCCAAATATTGAAGACTAATAGGTATAAGAAATATTAGAGGGAGAAACAATGGATAAAAATAATTCATGGGGCAGATGTGAGTGGTTTAGGGTTAAATATATGGAGGACACAAAAGGATTTTTTCAATTTTTAATGAGCTGGACAAGTCACACGGTTTTCCTAAACGGTTTTCCAAACTGTTTGGAAACTAGGAACCCCTTAATGTTCAAGAGGAACATGTTTCATGGTTATCCCAACTATTTTATAAATATTATGCTAACCATGAAGTTATCCAGTTCCCAAAAAAGTCACTAGGCCACATAGTTTCCTGAAGAAGGGTGCACAGTTTGACAAAACATATTCCAACCATGTACCTCATTATATCAAACTAAGACATACATTTTCACAAAAATATCCTGGAGAAAACTAATTAATAACCTCATGAAAAAAGATAACAAAGGATTATCTCAATGTTAAAAACCTATCACACCTAGAACATGAGAGAAAAATAGAGGTCCTAAAATAAATCAGGATAAAAGGAAAAACAAAAATCTGGGTTTGACATTAGGTAAATTATTCTCAATTCATTTTTGAGGTGTAGGAATCAGTCACACCTGAATCCAATACATAGTGTGAGTGGTATTATATAACACCAAAAAAATTTTATGGTATGTTTCTCTTAAATAAATTCTCTTCATAGCCTATATTTCATAAAGAATTGATTTTATTTGAAACAACACTTGGTTATTTAGGAGATATTCATAACCTAGCCATTAAACATAAATTTTCTACTTCTATGTGGTGAATTTTCACAAACAGACATACACGCTTGCAATCAGGGTGATATTTGGAGTCTGATGGGATTAAGTTAATTTCTAGTGTATAGTAACTTACCCTTATGAATAGTAACATACCCTTATGAATAGTAACATACCCTTAAGAAATGTAATATGACCCTTATGAATGGTAACCTTACTCATGAATGTATAAATAAAATTTAGGAACCTTGAAAATGAAGATGAATATTTTAAGTGTTGGTATTGTTCAATTAAATAATGTTTTTAATTAAAAATGAAATTTATAATATTTATAAAATTATTTTTTAAATATGGTGTTCATTTTTGGATTCTACCCATCAAAAAATGGTTACAGTGATTCTTTTTGGGATTTTTCTAAAATTCATGAATTTTTGATGAAAAGTAAAATATGGTAAATTACAATAAATGCTAAATACTTGATTTAATGCATCATAGGTGATGCAAGGCTGATGTAAGCCCACTTGGTTAAAACTCAAATGCAATCATTACTATTTGGGATCACATTAATCAAAACTATTCATAGTCTTGAGAAAAAATATTAAAATAATGATTAAAATAATGTAAAATCCCTCCTGCCCTCCCTATATTAACCAACCTCACCCCATCTTCCCCCCACACCAATAAAGCTTCAATACTCTCCTAAATTCTGGTCAAATATCTCCTTAAGATCCTCCCTTATTTCCAAGACCTTCTGGTCTCACCAAAAGGCCAAAAACAAAGACCTTAAGAAGATTATCAAGGAGGAGTACCCAAGAGGTGAACTTCTCTTCTCTTTTCTTTCAAATTCTTATACAAGTTCCATTCTTTTGTTTCTCTTTACTAACCTCCCCACATCCAAATGATATGATAATTACATTACCATAAATATTCTGGATTTTTATTATTACAATGGAATATTTCATCATCATCTCTCTTTTCCCCAACCTCTTACACTAAAAAAATGAAAATACCATCCGAGATGTGTTAATTTACCACATTCAAGGACAACGAGGTTTCAATTTCTATTAATATCTTCAATAATGGTCATAAAATCTTTCAATAGTTGAAACATATCATAATATATATTTTACCTTATTTAAAGTTCTATAATCTTTACACACTCATAAGACAAAATAATAATACAAAACAAGTTCTTTATGCACAAAATCGCCAAGTTAATCCAAGCATTTATCAATAACTTTTAACTAATGAGTCATCCTCAAGGTATATAACCTAAAATAATTATAATATCATATATAATGTTACTAATAATATTTATTAATAATTATGAATGTTTAACCACATTTCAAACAAACTCCCGTTCCTGAATACAAGTAAACTTATCATATAAACCAAAGAAGAAAATGCTTCCAAAAAAATAAAATTAAACCTCCTAAACCCATCAAAAAGGGCATGAATGAACCTAATAAGGTTATAATAAATAAATTAAATATTTATGAGGTTATGGAATTATTAATTAATGAAGCTAAATTTTATTATTCAGGTTATTAAGATCAATAAAGAAAACCTTTGGGCATAAGGTAAGGCATCCTCTCTCTCACTTTTATTCAAGAATCCCCCTATGTCGTGTCCTTTTGTTTTTAATTCATAATGATGGGGTATGTTTTTGAACCTCCTCCATATTTCCCCTATGATAAATAAACTATGGTATACCTCTTTACTTCTCATTAATCCCTCACAAGAACACCCGTAACCTTGCTAAAATGTTTTTTAGGGATTTCTCATCTCACTTTTATTTCTGTGAGATTTCCATTGTTCACCACTTATTTCTTGTATATGGTGTATGTGTTATTAAATTTGATATATAATATCATTATTCCCTATATAATCATGGTATTCATTGATTCATTTTATGATTATTAATTTTTGGTCACACAATACGATGGATTACAATGTGGTAACAAGCTATGTCTCAATTTCCATTTCATTGTGACTTACTTTGTATTATGAACCTAATAATTATTATGTGGTGTAACTAATTCCAATTTTATATCACTTTTAATTTGAAATTATATTCATATTATATAACCATATTCTGGTTTCATGGATTTTATTATTATCTTAAGCCATATCCCCTTTTATATATGATGTTAACTTGGAATGTTGTTTTAATTATGGAAATATTGATGAATCTGTATCCTCTAATCTATAAGGACATTGAGAAGGAATATTTTAATTGTATTAAATATATATATAAAGAATGATTTGGGCATGTAGTGATGGTTGGGGCCCTCTATATCCCTTCGATGCATTTAGAGGTCTCATGAGAAAAATCAGTTGGTGAAAAACCCTTTGAGTTTGTTTCCAAAAACCAGACGAGTTTCTACCCACATAATTAAAACATTTAAATGGTATAGTGGTATCATGTGATAGATAAATAAATTCCAATTAATAATAATTATATTTATTCATTTTATGTTATTACTATCCATACGGTTTTCACTATGAAAAAATCTATGGATGTAGTTTTATTATTCAGTTTACTAATGACGTCTATTTTTCATTTATTCACCATTCCATATTGACTATGCCAAATTGTTTATAATTCAATTATTGTTGACTCATTATTCTTCTATTTTTAACCCTTAATTAGTGTTTGATATCACCCCTTTCATTTGTTTACCTTCAACAGGTTATGAAGAGGAGATTATTTATTGAGTTTTCATGGATGCAATTTATTAGTTTTTGTTATGTATTGTTTCTTGTTACCTTTCCCAATGTAATTTGAGTTATATCTACATATCTAGTTTCTTCAAGATTACTAAACTTATCATTTATTTTAGATTTAATTCCTTTTAATCATACCAATCTAATAAGTATACACTGGATCTGTTCTAGTGGGGTCGGGGTGTTACAGTTGTTATCAGAGGAAGTTTAGTGGAAAACATGGAAACTATTTTAGAAAATGTAGATTAGGGAAGAAAGACATAAGGTAGTATTTGGGGACAAACATACAATAACATTTTAATATTTTGGAAATTAATAGATTATGTGTATCTTTCTAGTAAATATATCCCTATCTGGATACAAGCAGGTAGAGGTGGCTCTTGCACAGATGTACCGAGGGGTGAAGACTTTGACAAGGAGTTTCAGTCTTGACCCGAGTAATTCTAGTACATGAAAATGGGCCTTGCAAAACTCTTTGTTTGAAAATCCTAGGGGATATGCTTTGGATAATTCACATTTTTTCTTTACAAACTATTATGAATGATTTTAATGTAAATCTTTCCTCAGAGAAACCATGTTTATGAGATTATCTATGAAAAGAATTTTGATTTATATAAAGTACTTTTCGAGTTGAGATTATAAATTATGATTCATAACCTAATCTAATGTATTCCATTATTTAGAAATGGTGAATAATAGAAGAAGGGGAATCAATACTCATGGACAATGTAGGGATTTCCCCACTGAGCAAGTCAACACATTCAATGTTGGAGAAAATCAAATCATGACCATATTGGGAAAACTTACTCAGGTTGTGACGAATAAACATGCTACACCTATGTTGGATAGTTTCATGTGGTAGAATCCCCCATATTTTAGTTGGTCTACTAATCCAGTGGTAGTTGAGAAGTGGATCAAGTCCCTTGAAAAGATATTTTTGGCATTAAGATAAAATAAAAATGAAAAGGTAGTGCTGGTAATATATTATCTCAAGGGAGAAGTTGATCAATATTGGTCCTTGATCTAGAATACCATGGAGAATGAAGAAATAGAAGATATATAATGGAGTAATTTTAAAGAAATATTCTTTAACAAATATTTCCCTCATGAGAAAAGAATCAGAATGAAGAGGAAATTTATGAATTAAAGCAAAGGGAAGAAGAAAGTGTTGTAGAGTATGAGTATACCTTCACAAGACTATCCAGGTATGCCATAGATTATGTTTGTGAATAAAAAGTAAATATTGATCATTTATTTAAAGGTATTAATCCAAGTATTTTAAGGGAATTGGCTTCTCAAAATTTTTCATTAAATGATGAAATTTTATTAAGTGCCATCAAAATAGAGGGGAAGTTTTCTAGATGAAATTTGTTCAAGGGAAACCAAGATAAGAAGCGGTGCTCTGATAACAATGGAAATAGTGAAGCACAAAAGAAGAAAAAGGGAATGAAGCAAATCCCATTATGTGAGAAATGTGGAAATAATCATCCTGGTAAATGCTTGAAAGGTATGCGAGTCTTCTATAAGTATGGAGAAAAGGGTCATCAATATAATTAATATAAGGGGAAGAAACAAGTCAATGATGTTCAATACTAAAACTGTATAGAGATGGGACACTATGAAAATGAGTATCCTAAGCACCAAGAAAACTTACCTCAGAATATTCCATGAGAGCAATGGAAAGCTTATGCAATTTCAATCATAGATGTTGAAGTTCCTAATGATGTGGTGGTAGGTACTCTAATTGTTTCCTCAAACATAGTCAATGATTTATTTGATTTTGGATCATCACATTCATTTATATCTTCCCAGTTTTCCATGAAAATTAGACATGTCCAATTTGATTTAATAAAGGAGTTTTTAGTCAAAAATCCTAAGGGATGTATCATTTCAAAAGAGGAATGTCGATCAGTCCCCCTTATGACACATAAACGTGATTTAGTTTCTAGCCTTATCATCATACCAATGAATTACTTTGATATACTTTTTGGCATGAATTAGATGTCAAATTATGATGCAAATATCTATTTCAAGAAGAAGGATGTTACAATCTTTAAAAATGGTGTATAATCCCTTATTTTTAGAGAAGAAACCTCACCATCTGATTCTTATCTAGATCTACCCCCAATATCTCTATTTAATGCAATTCTTAGAGAGGAAGAGAACCAGATATCTATGGGTGAGGAAATAAATCTTCAAATTTAATATGTACATATAGTTCAAGAATACATTGACATATTTCTGGAGGATTTATCGAGACATCCCCCATAGCAATAAGTTGAGTTCTCTATTGATTTAATTCTTGGTGAAAGACCTATATCAAAGACACCCTATAGAATGACCACTGTGGAATTAGTGGAGATAAAGAAACATCTAGAGGAATTGAGTGGAAAAGGATTTATTCGACCTAGTTTTTCTCCATGGAGAGCCCCTATCCTCTTTGTTAAGAAGAAAGATGAATCCATGAGGCTATGAATTGATTATAGGGAAATCAATGCTATTACTATAATGAATAAGTATCATATTCCACGAATTGATTATTTATTTGATCAACTTCATGGAGCACAATAATTTTTAAAGATTGAACTTTGATCTGGATATCATCAGCTATGTGTAAAGAAGGAAGATATTTCAAAGACAACATTTCAAACTAGGTATGGGCATTATGAGTTTACAGTGATGCCTTTTGGACTTGACTAATTCACCTTCTATTTTCATGGATTTAATGAATAGAGTTTTCAAGAAATATCTTGATAACATTCTTATGGTATTTATCGATGATATCCTAGTATAATCCAAAAGCTATGAAGACCATGAGAATTTCTTGTGGATTATTCTGATAACTCTTAAAAGAAATGAATTATATGGGATGTTTAGAAAGTGTGAATTTTGGATTCAATCAATTTTTTTCTAGACCATATTGTCTCTAAGGATGAAATACTATTAGATCCTACAAAGAAAAAGGCAATCCAAGAATGAACCATTCCAATGAACATAACCGAGGTTCATAGTTTTATTGGCTTAACATGTTACTATCGGTGTTTTGTTAAGAATTTTGCCCAACTGGATAACCCTCTAACCAAGATAACACGTAAATGGGTTAAGTTTGTATGGGAGAAATAATGTACAGAATGATTTGAAGAATTGAAATGATGATTGGTCAATGCTCCAATTTTGACTGTTCTATATGGAAATGATATATTTTTGATATACAATGATGCATCAATGAATGGACTAGGTTGCATCCTTATGAAAAATGATAATGTTATTACTTATGCATTAAGGAAGTTGATGAATCATGGGAAAAACTACCCAACTCATGATCTTGAGTTAGCATCTGTAATCTTTTCTCTGGAAATATGTAGACATTGGCTCTATGGTGAAAGATGTGAGATATATATGGATCACAAGAGTTTTAAATACATTTTCACATAGAAATAACTCAACATGAAGCAAAGGAGATGGATTGAGTTACTCAAATATTATGATTGTTCAATAAACTACCACACAAGAACGGAAAATAAGGTGGTAGATGCATTAAGCAGGAATGATCATGGACTTATGACCCAAATGAGGATTGATAGAGATCCTATATTTATAGATCTACTAAAGATAGATATGAGATTCGTTAAGGAAGGGGAAAAATATTCCAACTTTAAAATGATTTATAAACCATCTTTACTAGAGAAGATTAAAAATATCTCAATCTGATGATGTGAATCTACACAATAAAATTATTGTTGTTAAGGATGAGAGATTGGTAGAATTTGTGTACGAGGAAGGAGTTCTAGAATTTGGGAAGAGGTTATTAGTTCCATCAGTACTTGAGCTTAAAAGGGAACTATTAGATGATGATCATAGCTCAAATTTCTCTATACACCCTGGTATCACAAAGATGTATAGAGATCTGAAGGAACATTTTTGGTGGGATAATATGAAGTGATAAATTTATGGCTACATGTCAAGGTGTCCGGTTTGTCAACAAGTGAAGGCAGAGAGACAACATACTAGAGGGGTGATGTAACCTATACCTATTACTATATGTAAGTGGGATGAAATTATGATGTATTTTTTCACAGGACTACCAAGGAATCCTAAAAGGAATGGTGCAATATGGGTAATTATTGATCGTCTCACAAAATCATCACATTTCCTTGCTATAAGAGTGGAATTACCACTCGAGTGCCTAGAAAGACATTATATTAATGATGTTGTAAGACTTTATGGTGCATATTTATCGATTGTTTACGATCAAGATCCCCAGTTTATATTAAAATTCTGGAAAAGTCTCAAGAAGGATATGGATACTGAGCTTCACATGAGTACTACTTATCACCCCCAAACTGATGGAAAGTCTGAAAGGACTATTCAAACACTAGAAGATATGTTGAGAAAATTATTACTTGTGTTTAAAGGTATGTGGGATAAATAGTTACCTTTGGTGTAATTTTAATACAATAATATCTTCCGTTCTAGCATTCAAATGGCACCATATGAGCATTATATGGTAAGATGTGTCAAACTCTAACTTGTGGGGATGAAGTTAGTGAGAGAAAACTTTTAGGCCCATAACTTATCGAAGAGACAAAATCAAAGGTAAATAAAAGTCAAGCCCATATTAAAGTAGCCCAAAGTTTGCAAAATAGTTATGCTGACAACTGGAGAGAGGATTTATAATTTCAATTAGGTGATCATGTATTTCTAAAATTATCCCTATGGAAGGGTGTCTTAAGGTTCAATAAGAAAGGGAAACTGAGCCCCTTGTACATCAGACCATTTGAAATTCTGAAAAGGATTGGGGCTGCAACTTATCATTTAGAAATGCTAAAATGTCTCTCAAAAGTTCATAATGTGTTCCATGTATCGTTATTGAATAAATACATGACAGACCCAATGCATGTACTCACCTATGATGAAATAGAACTGGAACCTGATCTGTAATACTGTGAAGATCCTATCAAGATTCTTGATACAAGGGAGTAGGTATTAAGAAATCAGAAAACTCATCTAGTAAAGGTTCTTTGGAGAAACCATAATATGGAGGAAGCAATGTGGGAACATGAGAATGTAATGAAGAAGAACCACCCACATCTTTCTAGTGGGATTTATACATCAAAAATTTTGAGGATGAAATTTACAATGGTGGGAATAATTTAACACCCAAAACATTTTATGGTATTTTTTCTTAAATACATTCTATTCAAAGCCTATACTTCATAATGAACTGATTTTATTTGAAAAAACACTTGTTTATTTAGGATATAGTCATATACTATCCATTAAACATAAATTTTCCACTTTTGTGTTTTGAATTTTGAAAAACAGACATACACGGTTGCAATCAGGCTGATATTTGGAGTCTGATAGAATCAAGTTAATTTTTTGGTGAATAGTAACTTACCCTTATGAATAGTAACACAAAATTATGAATAGTAAAATACCCTTATGAATATTAATATAACCCTTATTAATTGTAACTTTACTCATGAATGTATAAATAGAATTCAGGCACCTTAAAAATGAAGATGAATATTTTAAGTGTTGGTATTTTTTGATTAAATAATGTTTTTAATTAAAAATTAAAATTATCATATAAAGAAAATTATTTTTTTAAAATGGAGTTCATTTTTGGATTCTACACATTGAAAATTGGTTAGGGTTATTTTTTGTGATTTTTATGAAATTCTTGAATTTTTGATGAATAGTAAAATATGATAAATTACAATAAATGCAAAATACTTGATTTACTGCATCATAGGTGATTCAAGGCTGATTTAAGACCACTTAGTTCAAAATAACATTAAATTATTACTATTTGGGATCACATGAATCAATACTATTCATAGTCTTGAGGAAAAATATTAAAATAATGTAAAACCCCTCTTGCCCTCCACTATATAAACCACCTATCACCCCTCTTCCTCCCACACCACTCAAGATTCATTCCTTGCCTAAATTCTACTCAAATATCTCCCTAAAATCCTCCCCCACGTCCAAAACCTGATTTTCTCACCAAAAGGCAAAAAACAAAGGCCTTAAGAAGATTCTCAAGGAGGAGTACTCCAGAGGTGAACTTCTCTTCTATTTTCATTCAAATTCTTTTACATGTTCCATTATTTTGTTTCTCTCTATTCACTTAACCATATCCAAATGCTATGATAATTACATTACCTTAAATTTAATGGAATTTTATTATTATAATGGAATATTTCAACATTATCTATCTTTTCTCCCACCTCTTACACTAAAAAAATGAATATACCATCCGAGATGTGTTAATTTACCACATTCAAGGATGACGAGTTTTCAATTTCTATTACTATATTAAAGACTGGTCATTAAACATTTTAATGGTTTAAATAGATAATAATATATTCATTTATATCTTATTCAATGTTTTTTAATCCTTACACACTCATAAATCAAAATAATAATACAAAACAAGTTCATTATGCACAAAACCGCCAAGTTAATCCAAGCATTTATCAATAACTTTTAACTAATGAGTCATCCTCAAGTTATATAACGTAGAATAATTATAATATCATTTATAATGTCAATAATAAGATATATTATCAATTATATATGTTTAACCCCATTTCAATCAAACTCCCATTCATGAATACAAGTAAACCGATCATGGAAACCAAGGAAGAAAATGTTTCCAAAACAATAAAATTGAACCTCTTAAACCAATCAAAAAGGGCATGAATAAACCTCGTAATGTTATAATAAATAAATTAAATATTTCTGAGATTATAGAATTATTAATAAATTATGCTAAATTTTATTATTCAGGTCTTTAAGATCAATCAAGAACACCTTCGGGCATAAGGTAAGGGATCCTCTCTCTCACTTTTATTCAAGAACCCCCCTATGTCATGTCCATTTGTTTTTAATTCCTAATGATGGGGTATATATTATAAACTACCCCATACTTACCCTATGATATATAAATTATGGTATACCCATTTACCTGTCATTAATCCCTCACATTAACACTCATAACCATGCTGAAGTGTTTGAAAGAGGTTTCTCATCTGACTTTTATTTCCGTGATATTTCCTTTGTTCGCCACTTATTTCTTGTATGTGGTGTATGTTTTCTGCCATTTGATATATAATATCATTATTAAATTTATATTAATGGTATAAAATGATTAATTGGATGATTATTAATTTTTGGTCACACGATACTATGGATTACAATGCAGTAATAAGCTTTGTCTCAATTTCCATTTCGGTGTGACTTACTTTGTATTGTGAAGGTAATAATTATTATGTGGTGTACCTACTGATAATTTGAGATCAATTTTTATTTGAAATTTTATTCCTATTATATATCCACATTCTGGTTTCATGGATATTATTATTGTCTTAAGCCTTATCCCCTTTTAAATATGGTGTTTACTTGGAATGTTGTTTTAACTATGGAAATATTGATGAATCTGTATCCTCTAATCTATACGGATATTGAGAAGGAATATTTTAATTGTATTAAATCTATGTATAAATAATTATTTGGACATGAAGTGATGGGTGGGCCCCTATATTTCCCCTCGATACATCGTCAGGTCTCATGAGACAAATTAGTTGGCGACAAACCCTTTGAGTTTATTTCCAAAAATCAGACGAGTTTCTACCCACAGAATTAAATTGTTATGATGGTATAGTGGTATCACGTGTCAGATAGATGAATTGAAACTAATAATCATTATCTTTATTCATTTTACGTTATCATTATCCATGGGGTTTTCACTATGACAAAATTTATGGATGTATTTTTGTTATTCAGTTTACTAATGGCGTGTGTTTTTCATTTATTCACCATGCCATATTGACTATGAAAAATTGTTTATAATTCAATTATTTCTAATCCATGATTCCACTATTTTTAACCCTTACTAAGCATTTGATCTCACCCCTTTAATTTATTTACCTTCAATAGGTTATGAAGATGATATCATTTATTGAGTTTCTATGGATGTAGTTTATTAGTTTTTATTATGTATTGTTTTTTATTACCTTTCCCAATGTAATTTGAGTTACATATATGTATCTAGTTTCTTCAAGATTTATAAATTGATCATTCCTTTATGATTTCATTCCTTTTAATAATTTGAATGTAATAAGTAATACACCGGCCCCAGTCTAGAGGGGTATGGGTGTTACATATTACGTGAATTATTTTTAGTATAAAATAGTTATTTAGTTCAAACCAAACATCACATAATCAAATCCAAGAAGACATCTAACAAAACAAACCAAATAACCTCTCAAAACTGGTATCCAAACCAATCCTCCATATACCCAAATGGCCTTCAAAATCCACATGGGTTGGCTAATAGTACACGGGCATTAGAAAATAAGAAGAGGGAATGATTTCTCCTAACTTAAAGAAACAAAAAGGAATATATACACTTAATAGAGAGAAACCTCAAAATATTAAAAGATACTCCCAAAAGGATAAGGAACAAGAGATGATATAAAACTATAAAATGTAGAAAAAAGTCTATGTGATTAGTATAACTATAAAAGACTATAAATGAAAAAATACACTCCAATAGATCCATGTGATAACATGGGAACTCTCCCACCATATCACCACTAGATACCAAAAAAACTTATATAATACCTTACTACCTCACTGTAGCACATTTACTTTCCATGAATTGAATGACATAACTAGGTCTATGCACTGCCGAAGGGGTACATAGGTTGTGATCTAACAGGCTCAGTAGGGTCCCACATAGGTGCTCTATATCAAGTATCTGAACAATAGTCCAAGAATTATCATCACCAAATAAATCAAGGCATAATAATAGTTTAATAGTCACTATATTAAAATCCTGTAAAAATAATCTAATTTACCCTTTTTACACATTTGTAAATAAATAAGTTAAATAAATTTAAAAGAATTTCATATACATATATCAAAACAGATATATCAAAAAAATAAAATCTTGCATCGCATACCATATAAAATCCATGAATGTACAACCAAAGAAGTACATTCTAAAAAGAGACAAAATCTACTAAGAAGTGCGGGTAAAAATACCAAGGATCACACTAGGTCAATATACCGAGGAAACTCATACCTAATATAGAAAATCACATAGACATCAATCCATTGGACATATGCATCATGTTTGGAAAGAGGAAGAAATCCCTAGAAAGTGAACCCCTAAATAGGTCTAACACATCCCTAGAACGACATGCCTAAGGAGTAGAGGAAATCACCATGTGAAAACCCCCTAATAGTGGATAAGACCTATTACCATACCTTCTAGCTAATTAGCCAAGGATTCCCATTTTTTTGATTTTCTAAACCCTTTAATCAAACCATTTTCTTAAAAAAATTATTTGAAAAACATTTCAAAAAACCATTTCACATTACTTTGAAAACCTGATTCCATTTACCAAAACGATTGGAAAACCATATTAAAAAAAATAGTTCCACAAAAAATAAACAAATAATTCATATAATTACATTTAAATAAATAGATTTTTTAAAAAAAACTAAAACCATTTAGTTCTCCAACACAAGATAGAGATGTAACCACATACCAAAAAACTCAGGTCATACACTTATACAATGAGATCCACTAACAAGGAAGAACAAACAACCAAATCGGAGGCACTATCAATAATCCTCACATCTGAAGATTGATTTAATTTAATGGAATGGTCAGTATAAGAGAGGATAAATCACATACCTCAAGGTCACACACCCACCTCACCAAAAACAACAAGGAAACAGATTTGAAATAGGATTGCACAAAGAATCTAGAGATAATGAAGAATAAACATCACCATGGATTAATCTATATGATAATTGAACACAATGGAACTACAAAAATGAAATAAAAAAAGAAGAAATTATTACACACCCAAAGATATGAAATAAAATTGTAAGTTTGATCAATAAACAAACTAATTAATATAGATCAATCAAAGGATCCCAAAATCACTGGAATTGAGATGTAGGATGAGGCAGAAGAAGGTTGTAGAATAATGAAAGAATAATCAACAAATGACACAGGTACTGTAGTAACGGCGGGAACTGTAGAGGAAGTAGATCACTATAGCCGTGGAAGGACACTATAATAGTGGTGGGTTCTATAACAGGCATGTCCTATAGCAGTACTATTCACAGAATGGGCCTTGGGAAAAAAATTTGGGCCTACGGGCCATATAATGGTTTATTTGTCCAATAGGCCTTCAGGCTATGTAATGGGTCTCCCTCTACCCAGTTTAAAGAGGAATTTTCTTTTCTTTAATAATAAAATGAGGCTTTGGACCCAACCTTCAAAAAAAAATCTTTCTTGTAGAGATTATCCATCGTGTATTCCCATTACACAACATGTATTCCTCAAACATACCACAAAAATAGTAAATTCCTTACAAAAAACTCAAACCAACTTAGGAATTCTATGATCTCGAGGAGAATCCAACACATACATTACATGTTTATGCTAAGGATATATTAATTCAAACAAACATTCATCCTTGAACATTGGGTCATTTTTCTTAGAAAATATTCTTCATCCTTTGGAGTCCTCAAAAAAACCCAATTAAGTAAGTAAACTAGTAAAGGGTAGAGAATTACTTGAAAGAGGGTATTAAGAAGTTACAAATTCCTCATTATAATACTTTCCATACAAGCTAAGTCACAAAGAATAATTAAGTGTGGTAAAGTGGTGAGACCATTACACCCTCATCAATGACTGAAACTTCCACATCTCAGGACAATATGATCCGTTCCACCAAAACACTCTGTCGAACTAAATTAATTTCCCATAAATGACTTTCATATAAGATTCAATGATATTATCTTTATTTTCTAGAACATAAACATATAGCTCTAACACAATCACTTTCTAACTCATAACATGATATAGAACATGATGGTACTTCTTGAGAAGTTACATATGGAAAAAAATCATGAATGTATACCAACATAACCTATAATGCTAACCGATTAGCAGCCTTCCCAAGCCGCTAAGTGACCTGAAATGGTCTAACATATCTCAAAGAAATATTTACCTATTTTCCATGTAGATGGTGACCCAATTGAAGATAATGTTTCAAGAAGACTCAATCACCTGTGAAAAACTCCAAAGGATGACGTTGTTTATTTGTATAATATTTTTGTTAACTCTGTACTATACTAAGATGCCTATGTATTTCTTGAATCCTCATAGAGGTTAAATAATACAATATTTTTCCCACCAAACAAGATTCTCCCACCACTTCCCAAAAAAGAGATGATCTATATAGTTGACCATACAAAGACTCAAAATATTCCATTTTAATCGATGACTGAAAACTATTATTATAATAAAACTCATCCAGTCCCATATCGATATCCTAAGAACCACCAAAATACAGGTCACCATTAAAAGTAATATAGAACATGATATGAATAACATGATCCATATGACTATATTTCTCTGGATGAAAATGTGTAACCAACATTAATTGAGTCCCCATTACCTATTGATGATTTCTACAGAATCTAAAAGTAAACATAGGATCCCTTTATGAAACAATTGGAGACAGAACCCCATGTAACATTATAATATCCTACACATAAAACATACTAATATCCTTAACATTATATACAGACACCCAACCCCAAAAATCCTAAATTTGGTGTCTACTACCATTACATTGGAATACGATACATGTGAATCACGTCCCAAAGGGATGGATTAGTAGTCTGGTAAACCATATACATACATGTGCCTTATTTAAAAAATAAATACACTAATTACTGTATAATTTTTTTTCTTTCATGGATAATAAATCTATTCCATATAGTGTATCCTTGCATATATTTCTCTGTACAATTTAGTGAATCTTGGTGAAACGAATTATAATAAGGGTGATAACAAATTCTTAATAAGGGTAATGTACTTTAGAATAAATAATGAATCATTTAGAATATCCAATATGGAAAGGTAAAAACTGAAGGCACATTCCATGTAATCAATTAAATGCAAATGATGTTTGTAAAAAATATTTATAGGTAAATAACTGAAAAAAATTCCATTTATGTAACTTGGTAAGGAAAAATCATTATTGAAAGGTAATAAATAGAAAACATATGAAATTTTAATCAATAAACTAAAAATGAAATGCATACATATATATGTCAATGAAAATTATCATTGATAAATAAATACTGAATAAATATAAAGGAATTCTTAATTAATGGATGTCATGTATCTGGTAGATGAACCATTAACATCAAGACTATTCACAAGATGGATTAAGTCTATAGGTAAAAACCTGTCCATTATGTTTGGAAACAAACTTTAAGCTATTTTATCTAACTAATTTCATCTCATGAGATGATCAACACATTGTGGGGTTTGCATTAACTAGTCTCTAACCCACAGGGATATCCTTAAATGGTCCCGAAACAATGCCTTTCACGACACAAGAATTCATTATATTGAATAAAAAATATTCCTTATAAAATAATAGTATTGAATAAAGGAAAATGATTTATCAATATTTACACAAAAATAAAATAACATTCAATATAATCACCATGCGAAAAATAGAATATAGTTTAGGTAATGAACTTATCTAGGAGAAATGATATGGATAATTAGGAAAAATTCATTGTTTAATGATCATATAGAATTGATTATTTTGAGGGGAATAACAGAGGAATCTGGGATGTGAATGTTAATACCATCACTAGATAAATTAATCATGAACCATCTAGAGAAATAATAAGGATGGTAGCAATACAACATATCCAAATTGATGTAAAATAAAGGTTTTTTTACATTGATTATTTGAAATACTATAAAAAGATATTTTGAAAACATTCTGAAGGAAAATATACTTTTTATTTTTATTTTTTAAAAATACTTTTCAATGAAAATTACTTTTGAAAAAAATAAATTTAAAAATAATATTTTTAAAATTAAAAATTATGTTTTAATGAAATGAAAGTGGGTAAATTTATACATGCCGTATGATGTAAAAAGAACATTCCTTTTGTAAGGTAAAAAGTTAAAAAAGTTCCTCATTCGGAAAGATATAAGAAGAATCCATTTAAAATGTCTGTAAAAGTCAAAAAAAGATAAAATTAATTTAATAAATCGATTTTTAAAGGTTAAAAAATATTGAAAACCATTTTAGAAAATTTAATTTGTAGAATAAAGGAGGTTATCCAACTAAAGAGATAAATTAAGTTGGGTTTTCTAAAAAACAATTTCTAAAACATTTTGGTTACAAATGAGTAAAAAAATGGTACTTATAATTGAAAAAGTTCATGAATAAATATAGGGGAATAAAATTAAAGGTTTTATTAGACAATGATAAAATAATTTACTCTAATTTAAATTCAAGTGTAAAATATCTGGAACAAAATGAGATTGTGAAGTAATCCCATAACATTTAAGTTGGAATCAATCAATGAATAGATTATGTGCATCAACTTTGAGTCAACATAAGTGAGGTGGAAATACATAAATTGTTATCCAAAACTCATTATACAAAAAATCATATAATATTAAAAGCAATTAGGAACTATTATAACCTAATGAAAAGTAATTACACTATTAAATATTCATTAAATTTATTCTTGAGGAAAATAATCTTTAAACATCCAAAGTTTCCCATACCACTTTGAAGCATTTGAATCATAAGCCTAATTAAGGAATAACATTAAATTGTATACTTAAATACAATAAATATTTAAATATTCATGATATAATATATCAAAATGGAATGTAGATACACCACACAAGGACGTAAGTGCTGAATATGACAATTGTGACACAAATGTAAAAAGTGAGATGAAAATCCGTTACCTTGCATTTCCTTTTTGTGGGAGCATCCTTTATCACCATTATATGGGTTTTAAATATTTAAGTACATTATAAAATAACTATAAACACATTTATAATATCATATATTATATTCTTATAATATTTTATTACCTTTTTTTTATTAATCGTTCATTATTTTCACTATTTTGGGTCTTAATTGCCAAGTTTGTTGAGCATGTTTTAACATTTTTACTTATTGTTATTATTAATTTGATCATGATTTAATAATACAAATATTTATAATTATGATATAAATATCATATATATCCATTATATATCTATTGATAATAATCCATAATATTTTTAGATAAGAAATGAAAGGCATCATTCATGGAGACGGTTGGTCATACGTATGCATGAATGCTAATTTAATTTCAATTTCATAATAAAATAATTAAAAGTAAATGATATATATGTATATTAATAATAAATTATCATATTCATGTCATATATGTAACATAGTTTTATTAAAACCATTCTTTATATATTCCATGTATAGCATGAATGAATCACATCGCTTTAGGGAGGCGATAGTCCAAATATCCACAAACGATGTTATCGTATTCCAAAAAAATGGAAATCATAAAGGAATATGTTATATAATAATTACAGAATCATAAAGATATTATAAGTATAATATATAACTTATATAAAATTTTTTATATAATAATTCCCAACCATGAGAGGTGGTAATGAAAAAACGAATAATCATCATTTCATGAGACAATAGTTCAGCATGCACAGAAGGTAAGTTCTTTACCCATTATATGGAAGTGTGTATATGTTTAAGTAAAAACCATAGCATAAAAAATATCAGTATATTTTAGATATAGGTTTTTTAAATATCCATGTAATAATGATAATTCAAAGAGTGGAGAAATTAACAAAACTAAAGAGTTTGAGTAAATTTGCTATGTCTTTTTTGGGTAACTCCTTTTGGTTTTCACAAAAGGGATTCCTTGGATGTATTTATTACCTAGGTGAGGATTCCATATTTATGGGAGGTATTTTTATGATCTATTTGAGTAGATAATGGTATAGAAAAAGAGTAATGAGCCGTGTGAGGATGTGGGAGTGGTGAGTGCCTTTTTATAGTAAAGAGGAGTGTCACAATTGTAAATTTTTGGAAAGGTAATTAATAAAAAGTTTTTACAATGTAAATTTTATCCAATAATGAAAACATTAAACCCATGTGAGTATATGGTCGAAATATGCCCACAAAATGGATTTTGGATAGGTTTATAGGTCATTTTTACCCTTATATTTAAGGTTTAGTACCTTGTCAAGTGAATTTTTTTCTTAATCATTATAATTATTGTTTATTACATTCACTAATATTTTTGGTCAAAAACAATGTTGAATTTATTATACATTATATATTATTCTTCTTAAAAATATGTAATAATTTTTTTTAATTCCAATAATATAAGTGGCATAAATTAATTTAAATTTAATCCCATAGAAGGGACGATGAAGTGGGGTTTTAAACTAAAAATGTTCAAATGTTTGAGATGCGTTTATATCCAATTTAGAAGTGGAACTGATTCCATTAACTTAAATTAGATTAAATGATGTATAATTGATATAATTTTACATTATAATGTTTCAAAAATATCATTTAACCCTATAAATAAATTAGATAAAAAGAAATTTTGAATTCAAATTCAGTATTTTTCACTATTCATCAAAAAATGAAACCTCATAGAAAAATACCAAATATTCACCCTAAGTTAATTTTTAGGTTCCACATTAAATTTTTAAGCATAATTTGACATATAATATTTATAAAAGTTATTTTTTTTATTAAAAATATGTTTTCCGTTAAAAGGCTGTAAAAGTGTATTTATAAAAAATTAGGTTTTCGTGTGAACTAATGGATTTGTTTTTTTCTTATGCCAATAAAATATATTGTATGAATTTAAAAAATATTTTTTAATAAATAATATATATATTTCATTAATGTCACCCACTAATTTTAATTAATTTAATTTATTTGGATAAACATATTTGTGCGCATTAAAATATTCCCTTTATATTCAATTGGTTCTTATGTTCATTTATAATTAATTCGAAACCAATGAATTCATTTTAAATTTTTGTTAACCATATATTTTCATAAGTTGATAAATTATTCTCATAAACTCTAACTTAACATCTAAGTTGTGTCTTTTTATATCAAATAATAATATTTTAATAATTTATTGTTGTTCGCTAAAACTTGACCTTGTGAATAACACAAGCTATTGAAGATAGTCTTTGTTGCATGTAATGATAGATAAATCAGTATTATATGAATTACAAGATATATAAAAGTTTGAATTTATTTTAAATCATAATTATACTAATATTTATTAGGATATTATATTCCCTTACATGCTTGGTGTTATGTGTCATACACATTATCAAATACAATGTTCTTGCTTTAGTATTTTTGGGTACTATATTTTCCCCACATTTAGTAAATTGTATCCCACAATTTAAACTCAACCTTGGTAACAAATTGTTTTATATTTCCTATTTTGAAATACCACATTGTGAGAAGGGTTTATAAATCACCCTATATAAAAAAATAATGGGAATTAAAAATGACACATGGACTAACATATAACTAGGATTCTAAGTAGGATAACATTAGTGGAAAGTATGGATATGTATTTAGAGAAAAAAGTATAAATATTTATAGGGAGTGATTGAGTTCATAAAACAAAAACAAGTAAATGATCAATATAAATTTTAGTGCCTCAAATCCATAAATAAATAATGATTTATAAGACCATCAGTTTAACAAAAATCAAGGTATGATGCCAATATATTTTTTATCATTTTCATAATATTGAGTAAATATTTTACTTCATATTTAAATAAGGGAATATACTTACTTAACATATTTATATTTAACTATTTATTCCTTTGGTTGTTCTTATATAAATTTCTATATCGTCCATTACTTTGAGGAATGGATATTTAAAAATTAACTTTGATGCAAGAGGCACTAAATTTTACTTTTAAAAGATATTAAGGCCCTAAAAGAGTGACATGTCTAAATATTTTTCTCTAACTACTATCCAATGATAATATGGTTAATACATGAATATATAAACCTAAAAATCAACACTACTAGTTGTTCATTAATATTTATTCATCAAATTGATAAACTAAAAAAATGACATATTAACCAGGACATTGAATAGGTTAGTGGTTGGCGTTAAACCTTTATTGTCCTTTGGTCACGGGTTTAAGTCCCATGGCCTTGCTTGATTTGATGAGTTTCTACTATGCATCGTAATTTTACTTTTCTAAAATCATATTTATATAATTTCGAAAATAAATTTTATCGACATTCTTGAAATAAGGTTAATCACTAAATAGCCTTTTAACTATGGTTTTCAATACAAATTCAATACATAAATACTACATATATTTATCTTCGCATAGGTCCTTCCTTGGTCGAGGGTTTATTCTAGGTAATATATCTTCATTACCTATTCAAATACCTCATAATGGGTTGTAATTAAAATGTGAAGTATCCTAATCCTATACCTTAGGAATGTAAAACTGGGTGCGTAGTAAGGCCCGTTGTCATGTAGCTGGTTACACTGAGTAAGGCCCAATGAACCTAATTATAGTTGTTACCCCTAGGTACATATGTACCAAAAAATGTCCACTTGTAGTATCCAGATAGAGATGAATTTATATGAAAACTACATAATATATATCTAACCAAAACTTTAGTATGTTGTTCTATATTTATCCTCAAATTCTATCTTTGGGTTATATTCTCTAATATATGTTTTCATAAATATAGTTCCTATGGTTTCTACTACCAAATTTATCTGTTATTATCAAAAAAATTTTGATGGGAAAGTGATAACCCAAGGTTGCTACTAAACTTTCTTCGATACCAATATAGAAAACTGACCCCATAAATCCTCAATCCAGTGTATACTACTATTACATTGGCATAAAATACATGTAAATAAAGTCCCAATGGAAAAAATAGTTTTGAAGTCTTTTTAAAACAGATACATACATGGGCGTTATTTCAAAAATGAATACAATAATTACAACATAATTTTTTCCTTTCATGGATAATAACATTATTATATCTAGTGTATCCAAGCATATTTTTCTTATTACACTTAAGTGAATCCTAGGGAAAGGAATCATAATAAGGGTGGGCTCAAATTCTTAGTAAGTGTAAAGTACAATTGAAGCTATAACGAATCTATGAGAATAGCTAATATGGAATAAAAATAATTTAAGACACATTCCATGATGTCAATAAACTAAGAACGAAGTCTATAAAAAATATGGAAACGTAAATACATAAAAACACATGGAATTTAAATAACTTTTTTAGGGGAAATTAATATGGAAAAATAAGAAACTAAAAAAACATGATATTTTACTCAATAAACCTAGAATCAAATGAATCCATAGATATTTCAAGACAAAATATCATGGATAAATAAATACTAAATGAAAATGAAGGAAATTATTAATTATTTTATGTCATGTATTTGGAAAAAGAACCACTAGCATAAATACCTTTCACAAGACGGTTTATGTCTGTTAGTAGAAACCCGCCTATTCTACATGAAAAAAACTCAAAGTGTTTTTCAATTACTAATTTCATATCATGATACTCTGGATGCACAATGGGCCTTTCATTAACTAGTCCCCAACCCATAATGCATTCCTTAAATGGTATCTAACCCATCTTTTTCATGTCCCAAACATTCATAATATTGAATAAAAAATATTCCATATCAAATATCTATATTGAATAAAGGATACAGATTTATAAATATTTCCCCAAATAATCAAATAACATTAAAATTAAATAATATATGTAAAATGGAATAATGTTTAGGAAATGAGCATATAAAAGTTAAATTATATGTATAATTAAGGGAAATTTAGTATTCAATGATCATAGAAAATTTGATATTTTAACAGGACTAATAAACGAATCAAAGAATTGAATTTCAATAATATAATTAACTTAATAAATAATAAAAAATATCAAGGTAGAATTAACATTGCATGAATAAAAAATATCCAAATTGGATTAAAATAAACGGTCATTATCATTAATTAATATAAATACTATAAAAATAACTTTTAAAAACATTATTTAGGAAAAATATTCTTTTTATCTTGAAAAAAATTATGAAAATACATTTATTTGAAATTCACTTTTTAAATCATTTATTTTGAAATAAAACTTTTAAACTTAAAAATTAATATTGAAAGAAATTAGGGTCGATAAATCTATACATATTGTATAAGGTAAATGGAAAATTCATCTTATAAGGTAAATGTTTAGAAAATCGACTTATTAGGAAAGAGACCAGATGATTCCTTTTAAAAAAGATTGTAGAAGATTAAAGGGGTAAAAATTTATTTAATAATTTATTTTTAAAAGGTAATTTTTTAAAAACATTTTTATAAAATAGTGGTTTTAGAAGAAAATAGATTCTATGACTAAAGAGAGAAATGGAGTTGTGTTTTCTTAAAAACATTTTCTAAACCATTTTGCATACCAAGGAGTGGAAAAATGGCATTAATACTAGAAAAGTTCATGAATAAATAGGGTGGAAGAAAATTAACGTGTTTGTTATAATATTAAAAAATAATTTCCCTTAATTGTAATTCATGTGTAAATAATCCTGAGCAAAATAAGATTGTGAAGTAAGACCATTACGTTGAAGTGAGAATTAATCAGTGAATGAATTATGTGTATCAACTGTAAATCCAAAAAAGAGAAGTTGAAATACATAAATAGATAGTTAAAATTTTTATATACATAATCATATAACATTAAAAACAAGGAGGACGTAGTATAACCTAGTGAAAAGGAATCATACCATTAAAAGATCATTAAAATTATTCTTGAAGAAAATAGTCTTTAATAATTCCAAAGTATCCCATACCACATTGAAAAATTTGAATCACAAACTTCATTAAGGAATAAGATAAAATTAAATATTTAAATACAATGGATGAATAATAATTCATGATATAATATATAAAAATAAACAGTAGATAGACCCCACAAATAAGTATGTAGTGAATATGACATTTGTCTCATAGATGTAAAAAGAGAGACATAAATTCATTATATTTCATTTATTTTTTGAGTGAATGTCATTTAACCTCTTATATAAGGGTTTTAAACATGTAAATAACATATACCAGAAACTTAATCAAATTTATAATTTCATATATCAACTTCATCTAACACATTATTTCCCATTTGTTATTAATCTTTCATTAGTTTTACTATTTTGGGTATTAATTATGTAGTTTATCGAGTATGATTTTACTTGATACTTATTGTTTTTATTAACTATATAATGATTAAATAATAAACATAATGTAAAAAATAATGTAAATATCATATATATATAGTATATTTTTTTTATAATAATCTTTACTATTTGAAGATAAGAAATAAGATGCACCATTAATGGAGATGGTAGGCCATACATATGCATGAATTCTACCTTCATTTCATTATTGTATTAAAATAATTAAAATTTAATGATATATATGAATATTAAAATTAAATTTTTAATTTCTTTTCATATAGTTCACATATGTTTGTTAAAACTATCCTTTACACATTCCATGTATTGTGTGATATAATTACATCACATTGTGGAGGTGGCAGTCCACAGTTCCACAAACGATGTTATCATATTCTCACAAAATGGAAATAATAAAAACATGTGTTATATAAGAATTACATAATAATAAATAAATTATAAATAGAGTATAAAACATATATAAACTGGGTGTCTATCATAATTCCCAACCATGAGCAGTGGTGAAGGAAAAACAAACAATCATCATTTCGTGAGGCAGTAGCTCACCATATATGAATGGTAAGTTTGATAACCATTTTATGGAAGTGAATGTATGTGTAGGTAGAAACCTTATCATAAAAACATATTAGTATATTTTTAATATTGGTGATATTATATAATCATGGAATACAAGTAATTGAAATAGTGGATAAAGAAATAAATCCAAATATCTTGAGGAAGGATGTTACATCTTATTCGGGAAACTCCTTTTTTTTCACCAAATGGATTCTTTGGATAGATTTATGAAAAATTTTAAGATTTATCGATGGGATTAGGGATTTTTAGGTTCTTTTTAAGAAGATATTATTCTATCTATAGTTCCTTGAGTGGTGTTTGGTAGTGGGTTGTGTGAGTACATTTTTATAGTAGAGAGGAGTGAAACTGTTGTAAATTTCGGTAAAGGAAACTCCACCCAATTTTCCCCATGTAATAAGGATCCAATAATGAGAAAATTATATTTAAGGGATTATAGGGCATAATTATGGTCATATAATGGATTTTTTACAAGTATATATGTCATTTTCACTATTAATATTAAGGTTTAGTCCATTGTAATGATAATTTTCTCTTAATTGTTGTAATTAATTTTAATTACACTCACTAATATTTTTTTGGTGAAAAACTTATTTGAAATTATTAGAATTTATATATTATTCTGATTCCAAATATATAATTTTTTTTTCTAAATTCCAATAAAAGGATTGGAATAAATTATTTTAAATTTAATCCCATATACATGATGAGAAAGCAGGGTTTTTAAATAAAACTTTTCAACATTTTAAGATATTTTTATATCCAATTTCAAATTGAAATTGATTAAAATGACCCAAAATGGTTTAATTTTTTTATAATTTAAATAATTTGACTTTAAAAACTTTCATAATTATAATTTTACTCTATAAATAAATTAGATGAAAAAGAAATTTTATATTAAAATTTAGTATTTTTCCATATTCATCAATAAATGAAACCTCACATAAAAATACCTAAATTTCACCCTAATCTATTTTATATGTTTCTATTTAAATTATGAATATTATTTTTACATATAATATTTAAAAAAATTCAAAAAATAGTATTTAAAATAGTATATCCATTAAGAGGTGGTAAAAGTGCCTTTATAAAAAATAGGTTTTTATGTGTAATACTGGGTTTATTCTTATCATATTCCTATCAAATATATTTGGAGAATATAAAAAATATTTGATTGAATATAATATATATATATATATATATATATATATCATTAACATCACTCAATAATTGTAATTAATTTAATTTATTAGTATAAGAAAACTTTGTGAGCATAGAAATACCCATTTTATATTCTATTGGTTTTTATGTTCATTTCTAATTAATTTTTTCCGAGAGAATTCATTTTATATTCGTATAAACCATAGATTTTCATAATTTATTTAATTACTTTCATAAATGATAAATTTACATCTAGTTTATGTCTTATTATATTAAATAATAATAATTTAATTATATATTATTGTTCACTGAAACTCGGTCTTGCATGTAACACAAGCTATTGATAAAAGTATTTGTTTCGTGTAACCCAAGTTAACTTCGTATTTCATGAATTGAAATATATTTCATAGTTTAAATTTTTTTAAATTGTAATAATATTAATATGTATCTGGATATTATATTCCCTTACACACTTTGTGTTCTATATCATACACTTTGTCGAATACAATGTTCTTACATTAGAATTTTGGGGTGTTACATTAGTTGTGTCTTTGATCAGAATGAAATGAGATGAATTTTCCAATATATCAATCATTAACCTAATTTAATTTATCCCTTATGGAGTTTCTTTTAATCCAAAAAAACCATGGTTACCTCATCCCATTTTGAAACTGACAATGAACTACTTTAAAGAAAAATAAAATGTTTCAATTGCTATGCCTTTATCATTTGGCAACTGAAATAGAGGGACACATAATCATAGAAGTCATGTTTCATACTAGACTACCATAATCATTGTCTCATGACATAATACATCTTCATAGTTCCCATATAAATAGACAAAAATGAACTATGAAAATCAATAAAACCCAATCTCTTCATTGATGATGGTTTGAGAAACCGATCCTAAAAATTGTGAATTCCATCAAAAGAGAGAGACCAACTAAAAATGTCTCCCCAAAATATAGGGTTTCTGAAATTCATCTTAAATCAACATCCTACTACTGAATATACAAAATATACTTGGGGATAGATGATGATAAAAGAACACTACCCATAACTATACATGAAACATCCTCCTAATAATCCAGATGAAACTCAATGAAAAGGCCAATAAGATTCCACTCTTCCTTCAATTCTGTAATAGTTTGTTATGGAAATTTCTTTTTTAGAGGATCTGAAATGATATTTCCCTTCACTAGGATGTAGGAAATATTAAATTCAATCATATTAAGTCATTCCACCCATCACCTATGTCTAATATGCATTTATTTCTGTGAAAAGATATATCTCAAACTCTTATGGTCAGAAAAGACTATGAAATATTCCCAAATATGATAATGTTCCCAACACATAAGTGAATTTATAACTATAAAAATATCAAAATCTTGAGTGGGGTAACTCTTCTCATGTGTTTGAAGTTAGAGAGAGCCATAATCTACCACTAGATCATGCTGCATGAGCACACAAACCAAACTAGTCCCAAAAGAATAAAAAAAAATACTACATACCCCTTACTAGGATAAGGTAAGATTAGAATAAAAGAAGATACCATAAGTTGATTTATTTTTTCAAACAAATTTAGACATGTTGCATCCCATATGAATTTCATCAATTTTCTGGTTGGTGAAGTCAAAGGTGACACCAACTTTGATCAGTCCTTGATGAACCATCTATATTATCCTGCAAGAATTTAGAAGATCTGAATATCAAAGAGATTACATTGTTCATCCAATGGAAAACCAAAATTTACCATTATTTGATAAATTAATAACCCATGTTGATAAATAATGTTCCCTAAGAACATAAATTATTGAATATAGGAAATTCACTTCGAATGATTTCCATAAAAATGGTGACCTTTCAGGATTTACAAAACCAAACTCAGATGGTGACCGGTCTTGCCCTCAGATATTGAATAAACCAAAATATCTTCTATGAAAACTACCAAAAAAGTGTTGAGATGCCGATGGAATATCAGAATCATCAGATCCATAACAACTGTATGAGAGTTAGTTAGGCCAAAAGGAGTCACATGATATTTTTAATGGCCACACATACTCTTGAAAGCTATCTTCTATATATCACACTTTCAAACATTGATTTTTTGATAAAATGACCAAAGATAAATATTTGAAAACCACTTTCCCCTATTAATTGATTCTACAAAACATCTACACAAAGAAAATTGACATTTCTTTTAACTGTTACCCTGTTAAACTTCTAATTGTCCACACATAATTAGAGTGAACCATATTCCTTTTTAGAATGGAGAACTGGGGATACCAAAGGAGAAACAGTAGGGGAAACACCCTTCACCATCAAATTTTACAAATGATTCTTGATCTCCTTAAACAATAATGGTTCTATATGATAAGAAGGTATCAAAATCAGTTTCATACCCAGAACTAGGAATATTGTAAACTCTACCTCCATCTCTGAGAGAATCCCATATAAATTATTAGGGAAAATATTAGGAAAATCCTGAATAATTATGGGATGATCAACAATATTAGATATGTCATTTGGAACAACTATAACATCAGACAACAATCTCTCGAGCTATGGGAAGGAATGTACTGCTTGACCAGACATCAATTCCACTCTCCTTGAAACACCCATGATCTCCCATCAGATGCAAGAAACAATACAAACCGATGATGAAAATCATCCTCACCATGATGATAAACAATCAAATATATCCCTATGATGAAATTAAAAAAATATAGATCAATAATAAGAAAATCCATGACTAACACTACATCATCTATCAATAGAACACAAGAAGGACACCGAAACTCCTACTCTTACCTCTTTAAAAGAGTTTTTGATAACTCCATAATAAAGGATATGATATATGTTATAAGATTAAGCATATAAAAAAATGTCCATATATTAATGAGTGGGAATAACCATTATAAAATAAAGAAACTACTAAAAAATAATCAATAAATTTGGGACATTTCATTGTCACTGGAACCTCATATACCTCTATTGGAAACTTATCTACTATATGAAGGTAATTTAATCTTAAGGTATGTGGCTAGATCCCTGTAGTATTTTAAGAATCCATATATTCTATAGTATCATTTATATATGATGATTCTTGTTCATGTTGCATTGTAGAGTTAACTTTAAAGAAATGTAGCACATTACAAAAATGTCCACAACTATTTCACAATTTTTATTATGGTTGATAAGAATGATATGTGAGTCTAAACATTCCATGCCGATAGAAATTTAGAGGCACTATTAGTTTATAACTGGAGGTTCTGAAGAGGAATTCTACCAAGAACCACTTCCACCACTTATGTGATGATCTTTCAACTTTCACTTCATCCCTAGTGTTTCATTGAAGCTACTAATAGGTGGAAAATAAGTGAAAAAATATCCAAACATTAGTACTATATTCATCTAATACTTTATATCCTTATCTAAAACATTCACAATGGAAAAAAGTTTTAGTATAAATACATGTTATTTGATATCCGATCGTAAACCTTACTAGTACTTCTGAGCATTAAACTATTCATTCTTCAAAACCTCTGGAGAAAAAAAACCTACTCAACAAACTAATTGGTGTACGCCGACAACAAAATCTCTCCCTACTATAAAGGGAGAACCTCTAGACAATTTTCCATCATCAATGAGAGTAGAAAAAATTATTGGAAGAAAAGAGACACGAAACCCTTCCAATTAAAGCCCATGTTTCTATCCGCCAATAACATGGAAACCACCAACACTTTCTAGTACCCTCATGTCAGACTGCCATGAAAATCCCCTTGAAACTCTTAGGTTTATCCAATAATTCAAATCTTTGAGAAATAATATCAATCTCTTCCATTACCAATTTAGGTTAATTCTTACCTTTAATGTATGGTGGATTATTTTGGGGGGATCTAGTGAGGGGAGTCTTAAGATTAACGTGGATGGCTCTCTCCCCAAGGATGGTCCTACTGCTCTCGGCCTCCTGGATCGAAATCATCTGGGGAAGATCATTGCAGCAAAATATGAACCACATTATGCCTTCTGGGAACCAGCTGTTACTGAGGCCTTTGCTATACGTGCAGGGATGATGCTCTCTATGGAACACAGATGGGCCTATATCATCATCGAGTCTGACTGCCTTTCGGTTATCAATGATATTAACCATGGTGATGCCGGACTCAAGGACTTTGGCTTTATCGTCAGAAGAATCCGCTCGCTGCGCCACAACTTCTCTGGCTGCACCTTCTCCTTTACCAAAAGTGAAGGAAACAATGCAGCCCATCAGCTGGCGGCCTGATGCCCCTTCGATGTCACCCAACTATGGCTGGAAAATTTCCCCTCTTGGCTCTGCTTATGTATGGCTGCTGATTTTCACCTTTAATATAATCCTTCTATATTCAAACAAAATTTATGGTGGATTCTTGAGTAAGAACACCCATGATCTATTTCCCCCCATAGCTCTTATGTATACCCCACAACCAAATTATAAACATGTAGTATATTCTAGTGTATAACATGAACAACTTGAATGGTAGAATCATTAAATTTATGATCCCTCAGATGATTCCCTTGAGGAGAAATATTTGTACCCTCCAAAGGAAATCATAAAACATGTCTCAATGGAATAAAAATTCAAACCGAAATATAAAAAACTATCATACCTATAATAATCTCAGTTAAAACTAGAAAACACATAAGTAAACATTGAGATTAACCTCAATGCTCAAAAAAGGATACACACATCCAAACAACCCAAGGTATCTTGTGTCACATATTATTTATAAAAAATCATGACCTCACCATTACATACCTTTAATGTCCCAAAGTTTTTATATCTAGTCTACCAAACATACCAAGACATGTAATCCTGAGGAAATTCAACCTTTGATAAGAGTTCTTAAAAAACTATCTAGAATACCCTCTCAAAACTAGTAGATGATCCAATCCTAAAAATGGTCAAAGGGAATTCCCAATCACCAAGGGTTATGAACTAGTACTTGGGAATCAAAAAAATAATAAGAGATATTGATATCACCCTACCTAAAGAAAATACATGGTATACATACAAATAATAGATAGAAATAGTGGAAGGTAAACAATTATTCCAAAACAGTTAAGAAATTATGAATGTGATAAAATTGGAAAAGGTAGTAAGAAATATCCAAGTGAAAAGAATAACATCAATAGACTGGAAAACCATATATATATTCCAATAGCTCCATGTTATAATGAGGGAAAAATCCCACCATCTCACCACCATCAACACAAAACCCATTTGAGAGAAAACCTAATCACCACACTACGACACCTTTCCATTCCATGCATGGAAAGTGTTAACTAGATCTAGGCACTGATGAAGGGGAAAAAGGGTGTGAGCTATCTGGATCAGTATAGTTATATATAGGTGTTCCATATCAAGTCTATGAAAAATAATACAATCATTCTCATAATTAAAGAAAAAATGTAATGATAATGTTTTAATAGTTTATATATAAAAATCATTTAAAAATAATAATTTCTCTTTTTTATGTATTTCTAAATGAAGTAGTCAAATTAGTTTCAAATATTTTCATATACATATAAAAAATAGATATATTAAACCAAACTGAATCATTCATCACATATCATATCAAATCCATGGATGTAAAAAAAATAGTACAAACAAAAAATATCTCAAATTGTCCAGAAGTATAGGTAAAAACACACGAAGGATCAAAATAGGTCATGATTTCTAGAAAAATCATACCTAACATATCCAATCACATAAAAATCAAGACACTAGATATATGAATCAAGTATATAGAGAAAAGGAACACCCCTAAATAGGTCTAATATGTCCCTTGAAAAAAAATCCTTAGAAGAAGGGAAAATCCCCTAGGAGAAAAACCCCAAGATAATGGATGATACCAATTATTATACATTACACCTATGTACCCAAGGATTCATATTTCCTATATTTTCTAAACTAATTTATCAAAACATTATTTTAAAACCATTTTATAATGCTTTAAAATCCCTTTTCCACTTACCCAAACTAGGGGAAATGAATGTTTTCTAAAAGTCTAGTTCCCCACATGAAAATGTAATCAATCATATCATTACATTTCATTTATTAAAAATTTTTATAAAAAAATAAGAGTAATATAGTTCACCAACACAAGATAGAGATAAAAAAACCTACCTCAAAAGATGGAATAGACACACCTACGATAGGATCCACCAACAAGGAAGAACATAAAACCACAAATGAGGCCCTTAAAAAAATCATCAAATCTCAAAATTAATTAAATTTAACAAAATGGTCAGTATTGAAGAGGAAATAATACATACAAAAAACAAACACACACCCTACTACAACCAACAATAAAATGACCCTTGGAATGAGATTTCACAATATATATAAAGACAATCAAGAAGAAACCTGATCCTGGGTTGACATATTCGATAACACAACACAACAATGCTATCATGATCAATGAATTGAGGAAGTAAGGATTACTCACTTAGAGAGATGAAATACAACCGTAACGGTGATTAGTAATTAAACTAATCAATCTAAATTGAATGTTGGATCAAAAAACCTCTATAAAAAAGATCTAGGTTGTATAGGAAGAAGGATATTGTAGAACTATATAAAAATAAACTGATAAAGCACCCTAAAACCCCTATCTACAATATTTACACAGTGTATAAACCATTTATATGTTGTGTAATCCACGGGGATCACATATGTAGAAAAAACCCATCATATTTTTATTAAAAACTGATTCTTTAACATTACACATGATCTAACCTATAAATGAAATGTACTCCATTTATTCCGCATACATGGTTTATGAAATCTTTCTTATATAGATTACACATCATGTATTCTAATTACATGATGTATATTCCTCCAAAAGACCATGAAAACAAAATATTCCATACAAAAAACTAAAACCAATTCAGGAGTTCTCTAAACTTGAGGAGAACCCCAAAAATATATTATAATATTATACCTAGACACCATTAATTTAAAGAAACATACATCCTTAAATATTAGGTTATTTTTCCTCGAAAATTTTCTCCATATTTGGGAGTCCCAAGATGTAACAAATTAAAGAGGAAAAATAGCAAAGATAACGGAATTACCTAAAATTAGTAATAGGATGTTACAAAATGCATTCATATTTTTTTAATTTAGTAAAACAATACATAAGTTATTTTTGATGTGTAGTATTTGACTTAATTTCAATCTAACACATAATGTTTCCAGTATGAATCAAAGTATTTGATATCAATATCAAAGCATATTATATATTTAAAATGAATGTCACATATCCAAAACCAATTTATCAAGCACATGTTGTTTTAAAACAATAGTAAAATAATTGATAATACATTTATGATGTATCAGAATTTACCACATGTCAATCTGAAAAATTATGTTATTGGTATGACATGAAGTACGTTCTTTCAATAAAAATAATTACTTTTGATAAAAACACATCACATAAACAAAACCAAGAAAAATAGCACTAATTTTTTTAAAAAATTTACACACTATTCTTTAATTCACTTTTGATTTGTAGGAAGTTATTGTACATCAATTCGATTGATGATGTGGTAGGTATGACTTACAATGTGTGTTTTCAATATAGAAGTATTGTTTTTTAGAACATGTATCACATTTCCAGAACAAAGAAAAATATATTTTTTATTGTTTTCATAAACTAGGAATGTGATCTATAATTCATTTGAGACATGTTTCAACTGATTTCATGTCAATATGAAAAACTATTTTGTCAGTATGACTCAATGTGCATGTTTTGAATATAAAAGTAATGTTTTAGTTCAATAGACAAACCACATAGACAAAACCTAGAATAAAATCATGGATTTCTTTCAGAAATTATAAAAATGATTCATAATTCTTTTTTAATGTTCATGAATTGACCACACATCAATCCGACACATGATGAGGTCAGTATGACTCAATGTGCATGTTTTCTATATAAAAATTACACTTTAGATTAGAATGGTCATCATGTAGACAACACTAATAAAACTATCTTGGATTCTTTTCAAACAATAGGAAAATGATTCATTATTCCTTTTTGATATGTTGGAATTGACTATAAATCAATATGTTGAATGATGTGGCTATATGAATTGAATAATATCTTATCAATATAAATGTTTAATTTTAGTTTAAAATGCATGCCACTATCCAAAAATTTTCAAATGAGCTCCAGATGCCTTAAATATTTATGAAAAATCTCTATAATTTATTTTTGATATTTAGGAAATGACCATACATAAATTTGATACATGATGTGGCTGGTATGACTCAAAGTTTGTGTTTTAAATATAAAAGTACCATTTTAGTATAAAACATTCATCACATAGCCAAAAATAAGAAAACAAGATCAGAATGTTTTCAAAATTTAGTAAAAAATTAATAATTTATTTATGACATGTATAAATTGAATTCACATAAATCTGATGCATGATGTGTCCAGAATGAATCAAAGTACGTGTTTTCAAAATAAATGTATTATTTTTATTTAAAACTCATGTAACTAGCTGAAAACAAAAAAATGATATAAAATTGGTTTCAATCATTAGGAAAATGATAAATAATTTATTTTTAACACGTAGAAATTGATCACAGATCTGTCAAAAGCTGATGTGGTCGGTACGTCTCGAAGTGAATGTTTTAAATATAAAAATTTCATTTTAGTTTAAAACATATATCGCAAAGACAAAACCTAGAAAATTATCTTAGAGTATTTTCAAACTTCATAAATACACACAAAAATATATTTTTAATTTGTAAGAATTAAACACATTCTAATCTAGCATATGATGTCGTTGGTATTACTCGATGTTCATGTTTTTAATATAAAATGTTAATTTTTGTTTAAAATGAATATGACATAGCCAAAACCAAGGAAAAGAGCTCATATTGTTTTCAATCATTATAAAAATGATCCATAATTCATTTTTGACATGCAAGAATCAATCACACATCAATCCAATGCACGAAGTGGATGATATGAATAGATGTGCATTTTTTTAATATAAAAACGTAATTTTAGCTTAAAATGTGAATCACATAGCCAAAAACTATTAAAAGATATTTTTTTCTCAAAATTTAGTAAAATATTCCATATTTTATTTTTATGCATTTGTATTTAGTACTACACAATTTTACATATGATGTGGCCACTATGACTCGAAGTGTATTTTTTCAATATAAAAATTTCATTTTATTTTAAAAGAGACGTCAATAGAAAAAAATGAGAAAACAAGGTCGTATTGTTTTCAAATGGTTGGAATGAACTTCATAATTTATCTTTGACATTTAATAATTTACCACATGTCAACCCAACACATGATGTAACTTATATGACTTGAAGCATGTGTTTTCAATATAAAAGATCTATTTTTTGTTTAAGACATACATCACAATGAAAAAACCAGAAAATTGGAATGAGTTGTTGTAAAATTTTAGAAAAATGATCCACAATTCATTTGTGACATGTAGGAATCGACATTACATTAATACAACTAATTTCCTGGAAGGTATGACTTGATGTTTTTGCTTTCATTATAAAATTAATATTTTAGTTTAAAATGCCCATCCCATGAAAAAAAGAGAGTACGAGATTAGACTGTTTCAAGAAATTATGACAATGATCCATATTTTATTTGTGACATCTAGAAATCAAACTCTAATAAATACAAAAAAATTATAGTTAATATGAATTTAAGTAATTATTTTTAATATAAAGGTGTTAGTTTAATTTTAATCTCACATCACACAATGAAAACTTTGAAAATGAGCTTAAATTGTTTTCAAACTTTTGGAAAATGATCCATAATCACATGTTAGTATGGAAAACAATGTGTTTAGTATGAATCAAATTGTATGTTTTCAAAATAATAGTGTCATTTTAGTTTAAAATGTCTATTAAATTTCTAAAACTAGTCAAACAAACTTTGGGAAAATGATCAATAATTCATTTGGGATGTGTAGGAAGTGACCACACATCAATATGATATATAAATAATTGATAATATCATTAATATATATATATATATAAATTAATAATAACATTTATCAAATGTAGATTATATTCCATTAAAACTATATTTTTTTCTATTTACTATTCCTAAATAAAAATTGGTTTTATTGTAGGGAAAATCTATTGTACAAAGGTTGATAATTGGGGAAAGACTAATATAAGCATTATGAATTTTTATATTGGTTTTTATTTTTTATTAATTACAATTATCACATCAAGGTTAATATTTTTATTTAAATTTTGAATTGAAATGATAATATAATATTATATTTTAATTCCAATATGATTTTCTATATATTTGTATTTGTATCTATTTGGATTCTGATTGAGTTTTTAGTTATAGGGATGCTACAACTCTACATTAGCTGCATGATTTGTATTAGCTACATGATCTATATCTGTATCTATATGATCTCTCTATGCCAAGCCTAGGAGATCAAAGCATTGACTTGTAAGGTTTGTGAAAGAGAAGGGTTGAGATAGGCTGGTGAGAAATAACTCTACTGAATTACAATTGTGTTGTGTGAATTATCATTCTTATTTCCCTTTTTGGACTAATTATGTAAAACATTTTATCAAATTGTTTTATTTATTAAGTTTTCATTTTATTTTTTTATTTAATTCCACTAATTTTATTTGATGTTTTTTTTAAAATTATTATTGAATGATAAATTTTAATTTTCCATGTGATTTTAGAAATGGGTATTTAAAAAAGAACCATCAAATGTATTAAAATTAATAGTATTTTTTAATTTGTAATTAATAATTTTATTATTTTCATTATTTTTAGTAATTGCTTTTAAATACTTAGTAAGTAACAAAAAAATTCAATGTTATTAATAATGAGTAATTTGTAAAAATTTCATACAAGATAAAATGAGATGATGAGAATGATAAAAAAAATTAATTAATAATAATTATATATAAATATATTAAAAAATACATTTTTCACATATATGTGAAAAAATATAGCTATGTGACATTAATAAAAATATAAATGATTATAATATATTTTTATGTGTGTCTCTTACCACTAATAATGGTTTTATTAAATTTTTAATGAAATGTTTTTAATTAGAAACATAGTTAGTAATTATAATTAATAAAATTAAAAATAAATAAAATTCATATTAAAACATATTTTAATATGTGAGGATCATAATTAATGGAAAAAACTGTACTTCATTAATTATTGAGGACAATTTTAAGCATAAAACATTAAGAATTTTTTTTTATGATTAGTGGTTGAACACTCTTATTCAAATAAATATTTTAATTTTTGAAGGTCACTTGTGGTTATAGTGATTTTAATTATAATAAGAAAAAGTATTGATGAATCTATAAAAACACTGAATTAGACACACCAACCGAAACATTAATTTTATTCAAAAAAATCATTAAATATACACAGATTAAGATTAAAATTGATTGAACAATATAGATTTCTCTTGAACAAATAAAGAAGATTAAACTACACAATATTTAATGTTATTCCATCCCTTTGGAGTCTATATGCATTTTAAAAACACCACCCACCCAACACCACATTTTTTTATGCTCAAAATAAATTTATAAGTAAGATATATCTAGTCTATAATGAAAAAAATGAAATTCGAAAGAACATATAATGGTGGATAGGCTTACTATCATGAATTATGGATCACTTATCTCATGACTCTATTGAAGAATTGTTCATGAATATCCTTAGAATTGTCCTGACAGCTTCATGATCGGGAACATGATAGCCTAACTACCCATCCAATGAGAGCATTCCACAAACCGCTCTAAAATAGAAAGAACAATTTTGAAAAAAAATAAAAGGATTATTTATGGGTTATGTGATAGCCATGTGATGGTAAACTAATTTAAGGGTAAAAACACTTTGACATAAGTTTAATAAACTTTCTTCATAAATATACCAAGTCGAATCCCTGATAAATAAAATAAAACACACAATACTAAAACTTTCATAAAGGAAAAACAGGAAGGGTAGCAACCTCATAAGGGTACCCACATAACTATCACACCAGCGTAAGGATGCTTAATTATTAGATAGACCCACATAAGGGTACTTATGTATGAGTACCATCTATTCATAAGGTTTACCATGTAAGGTTAATCCCCACATATAGTTACTTATGTAATGGTACCACCCACACATAAGGGTAACACTTATTCTACACAATGGTAAGGGACACCCACGTAAGGGTACCCAAGCCCACAAAAAGTTATTGAAGACCTCATATAAGTGTAGTACAATAAAACCCTGAAACATAAATATAATATATAAATAAAAGGAAAATTAAAATTTAAAATTTCATAAATATAAAAAAATACAAATGGAAGAAACCATCAATAAGGAAAATTGAAAATTAAAACACCTAAAATTCACATCAATCACTCAAGGCCTCAACACATCATATAAGTAGATCCCACAATAGTACCCTCCTATAGTTAAATGGGAGAATCGACACCAGTTATCTCATCCTTAGTCAAGAAATTAATAAACTCATTGAACTTATCTTGAGAGATATGAAGCATATAATTAATTAGTTAAAAAATTCTAAATTCTATATAAAAATAGAAATAATTTAAAAAATTATAATTTTTTCAAATGAAATTGATAGAAAATAATGTTACCTTCAACTAATTATTAATTAATATATCAAATATAAATAAATAAAAAATATTTATTGAGAAAAATATAATATAGTTATAATGTGTATAAATAGATTGTAATGCATCATTAGTAATATTTATTAGCACCAATGTATTCATATTACTCCATATCATCATTTATTATTACATGATAATCAATATCATCATATCTAATTACTTTAAATTCATTTATTATATCATTAAAATTATAAAAATGATTGAATTTTAATCAAGGGATCTCATCATGAATATCTATACCTCTATATGAAAGATATGTATTTGGCGATGTTTCTTTAAAATTTTAAAAAAATTACACTAAGTCGCTTTCATATTTTATAAATAAATTCCCATGGGATTTCATTTTTAGTATACATTACCAACAATTTAAATCTCTCAATAAAGTATATTAATGTGAATAAAAAACATGAAATGTTTTATTTTCTATATTAAATGGTTCAGTTATTGTATGATGTATTTTATATTTAATGATAATTACTCTATTTTTGGAAAGAAGTGTGTAGTGAATTAAAAAAAAATTAGTATTTTTAAATTTTATCTTCATACTGATGTCGTGACATTGTCTCCATTGATCTTCCACTTATTAATCTACATATGGATCTCATGTGAATTAATTAATTAGAAGAATAAAAATAAATTTTTTTCCTCATTTGATGTTGATCAAACAAGTGTTAATTCTCTTTCAAATATCATTGTTTAAGGGAACCAAAGTAAAAAATATCTAGATCATCCTAAAACACTCCAAAATCCTATATATACATCAATAGTTTAATTTTGGGTGGTATAGAGAATCAAAAAATATTTCTATATACCAATGATCACCGTAACACCATTCCTTTGATCCTTAATAATGAATTTGAAAAGGATGCTTGAAATAAATACTCTCTCTAGGAATCATGAGATATGATAGAGGAGGTATCCAAATCATAGGATGAATAGTGTTGAGACTTTTTTCTTTATAAAAATAAAATAAGAAGGAGAATAATTATTTAAATTTCACTATGGACCTTAAGCAATTAAAATCTTTAAATTACTCCATCAAATGTAATTATGACCAAGTAATTATTTCATAAATTTCATAAATATTGTATCACACATTTTCAAAGTATATAAACTATATTTTATGATGAAATGTGAGTCCTTAACTTGAATCATATCTCCTAAAATTTTATATCGAACCTCGAATGAAAATGTCATTCATTCATTAAATAATTTTTATTGTATTCCATTTAAGAATTAAAATACTATGAGTAAATAAATTCTACCACTATTATTTTAAACTCGAATAATAATGAATTTAATTATTTAATGGTGATCATTTAAACTCAGACATCAACTAACCCCCACCAAGGGGCCCACAATCTCCTAAACTTGAATTCATTATAATAGGGAAATATTCTAAATACCCTTTGTGTGTATCCTTATAGTGCCCTATCATGAAAATATTGAGTAATACCCATAGATAAAGAGTGGTATCTAGAAACACATCATTTCTAAAAAGGATATAAGGTTTATCTAAAATAATTACAACCTCCTACCAACAAAAACCAAGTACTATAATATCATTTTATGATAATATCATATAAATAAAGATTCGAACTTTGTATCAGAATCCCTACAATATTTATTTATTATTTTAATAACCAATTTTTATGGAATTACCTTATTTTAACATGTCCGTAGATTTAATAAAGGCTACACCATGCTGGACAACTAGTCCCAAGATATATATATATATATATATATATTTATTTTTCAAAGGAAAAAATACTACATAAATAAATCAATCAACATTATAACAAAATTGATTCCCCCAACCAAAGTTACCACACCATAACATAAATTTTGTGGTTTTCACGTTGCATCAAAGTACAAGATCAAATTTTATGAAATGATAATGAGCTCATATAAAGAGAATAATAAAAATGTTCATAGACAGGAAAAAGGAATGAAACTAAAAAAGTGTGGTGTTACTATTGTTGGGTTAGTGTTTTTGATCTCCTATACTTGAGACCAAAAAATGGGAAGTTCATGAGAATAAGTATGAATGATTATGATCCCCCACTAGTAGATATTCTATGATTATCTATGTAACATTAGTATGATTTATATAGATTGTAGTACATATTATTAATATTATTATCATATTATCTGAAGTTTCTCATTTTATTTGGGAACAACTACAACCTATTGATATGATAAATATATCATGTCATTACTATATAAATAGTGGATGGAAAATATAAACACTATTATAGTAAGAACATTCATGAATATCTCAATATATTCATGATATTATAATTAATAAAAGTATTCATGTTGGGTCCAAGGAACCTAATTCAAGAACATTCCCACACTCACTAGATCCAACATTATACCTATCAACATTTTATCTCTCTCATGATAACATCATACTTTTGAAAAGTGATGGGTTATATAATAATACTGGAATTTCTTTCTGTATGGATTCTTTTCTATCCCCAAATTTACCTCCTTAAGTTAGACTACCCAATGAGATGATATCCCTAAGTATATCCCATTCTCACTTTATCATAATCATTAAATATTATATAGTATATTTGGTATGATTCTAATTACAAGAATAAATAATTATGTATTTTATATTTCTTATTTATTTTAACCATAAGTTATAACATACTGTATATTTGTAAAAATGGAATCCATTGAATTATATTAGCTTATATTCTCATTTAATTATCCTAAATGTAATATTATATCAACAATATCTATAATAATAATAGTTTCATCCCCTTTGTACCTAATGTTACATCTTATCCATGTATTAGGTATATATACCCTGTATATTCACAAGTCCTATTAGACAACTGTAAATGTTTTCTATGACGTTTTCTTGGATTTATCTTATATTTTCAAACCATAATATATGTGTTGAAAATATAATATTTGGAAAATATCATAGAATAATTGATAGATCCATATCAAAAGAAATTGGAGTTTTACTCACCATATTAATCTATTCCTATGCACAATACAAGTCTTCTTAGATATATTTATGCCATGCGAAGTGAGAAAAAACTCTCTTGAGTTTTCCCAACTTTTATTATTTAATACATTTTCGATATATGTATTTTTAATTATTTTAATAAACCTTTAGATACACCTTAGAAAGTAATTTTTCCCATAACTTGGGTTACTACATTAAGGTAATTTTTGGTGAGTTACTTTCAACACACTCTTAAATAATTGTATGAATAATAACTATATTCCTTGTGTTATCAATATATTTTATTTGGGAAATAATGGAACTCCCTCTAACCACTTACAGAAACTTGGCATAAATTAATTCCAATTAATATTCCATGGTCATAATGCATGCATTATTCTATAAATTTATTTCCAGAACAACCATTCTATATTAGAGTTCTATAGTGTTGTCAACCCTTTCTTGTTACATCATCTAAATAACTTCTAATAAATATGGTCTTGAAATCCAATTACCAATATAATGTTTATAGAAATTTTATATGATATTTAAAATTTTAATGAATGTTTATTTTTTATATTAAATAAATCTTTATTGGTAGCCCAAATATACCTCCCATGAATTGTTTTCTTGAATACACATAAATGAATTTACATCAATAGGAGAAACTAAAAATATAAAAATATGATTTTGGTATATGGAATCCATTTTATTAAACTCATATAAAAATTTCAGTCATATCTTATTTTCAATTAATTAATCCTTATAGGATGAATATTCATTAGTCTTAATGAATAATCACTAAAAAAATTACAATCAGTAACATTTCAAAACCTCCTTAATTTATTTACCATTGTTTCTGAAAAATGTATCCGAATGAGGTGCTTCAAATCTATAGATGTTTATAAATGTATCCAATTAGATATATTTTTAAAAGTCACTAAATTACTGATGTTTATTAACTCCACTCTTTAGATACAAAACATTTACAGATGTTTTTTTATAAATCTCAGTAAATAAACATCTCTAAATTAACTATGTTTATAACCTTGTTCTATTTAGTGACACCTCATTTACATGCATTTTTTTAGAAATATCGGTAAATGATAACTCATTTACGAAAATTTATAAAAATTGTTCATAAAAATTCTTTAAAAATTTTCATTTTTTTGAAAATTTTATAAATTTTATTTACCAATGTTTGTTAAAACGTTAATATTTTTTAATGGAATTTTTTATTTTTTATACAAATTGTAATTTTCAAAACAAAAAATTTTCATCATATTTTATAAATTTAGGTAAATAAAAATTATAGATTTAAAAATTATTTTACAATTTTTTTTTAAAATATTACCGATGTTTTGAAATTTATTTATTTCTAAATAAAAAATAAATATACAACCCTTTTTAGTTCTGTATCTTGTATGTTGCCTCACATTGCACCCCTAACACCATTATGCACACCTCATTCACATGTCCTAAAGAGATATTCCAATGAAAAATGTTTATCTCTACTCCTCCAGTATCACAATAAAGAGGCAGACCGAATCATCTATTAGAATTTTCATTATATAAATTTTTATTGTTATATTTATATATATAGAAATACATTTCAATGTTTATTTTAAAATATTATATATATATGTTTATATTATACATATATTTCTTTATTTTATAATATACGTATGTTTATATAAATGTTTATATTTTATGTTTATTTAAATTTTAAATTTTATTTTTTTATTATATATTTACTTATATGTTTATATTATATATATGTTTATATGTATATATTATATGTATATTATTTCTTTATATATAGATATATATGTATATATATATATATATCTGTGTGTGTGTATAATTATATATATTTATATGTTTACCTACGTACGTATATTTATATATATTTAATTAGCAATGCTTTAAAACAATGGTTAAAATGTCACTAAAATAGTAGCATTTTCATAAAATTGTGACTAAATTTAAAATATTTTATTACATTATGACATATATAAAAACATTTTTTATTTAAAATTTATTATATATATATATATAATATTAATATATGTATATTAATATTCTTTTTTTCCCATGTTAGTGTTCTGGTCAAAGACCAAAACACCAAATATTATTAAAAAAAAGAGGTTTCACAAGCCTAAAATTTAGAATTTTTTTAACATACCTAACATAAAGTGGGAGTAACTCTGGAGGAAGATCATCCCTCCAATGCAGATCATGGGTAACACCTAAATTGGTAATCCCATCAGTAATCCTGTTAGCTTCACGGTAGGTGTGGGTGGCGATGAAGCTGAGTCCAGCCAGAGAGTTCAAGCAATCCATCCAACATGAAGTGAGAGTCCAAGCAAGGTGGATGGTACCGTTCCAAATAGCCTGAATGATGGTAGTGGAGTCACTCTCGATCCAGATGTAGTTCCAGTTTTGAAGCTTGGAAAAAGAAATGGCATGAATGAGGGACATCATCTCAGCTTCCAGGGAAGTAGAGGAACCACACGATCCATAGAAGCAACCAAGCGTCTGGTATAAATGATTTCTGAAGATGGCACCACAACCCTCTGGTCCAGGGTTTCTTTTAGAGGCACCATCCACATTGACTTTAATCCAGCCTGGGGGGGGGGGTGAGAGACAAAACACTTCAAGAGTATAATTTGGGCAGGGATATTTCCCCTCCACCCTCACTCATTTGAGAATATCAAAGTAATGAACTGAGTTGTTGCAATGATATTATTGGATTGAAGCCGCTTCTCGAATGGCCATGAGGATTCTCTCTTTTCCTGCATTAATTTTAAATGAGTTATTATGAAAAATAAAATCATTTATACCATACCAGATTACATGAAGAAGCTCCACTACGACAACAACCAAATGATTTTTGAGTTGCTGGGAGATAGATAAGTCCAAGAATCATTGAATGTGCATGTTAATGGATTTACAAAGAAACCATCTACACAAAAAAAATGTCAAGAATGTAATTCCAAAGAGTAGTTTAAATGTCACAAGAATGAAAAATATTATTTATTTCCTCTTGATGCTGATTGCACATGCAACATTTTGAACATAGAATGATCCCAAAAGTTTGTATAAAAGAATCTATGGGAATTATATTATGAAAAATCTGTCAGACTAATGTAAATCTCGAGTGTTTTAACTAGGATTTATTAAAATTACATAACCAAGAATTTTTTTTTCCAAAATTATTAAATAAATGATTATAGTAATTTTTGGAATCAAGAATCCCATTATGGGAAGGTTCCCAAATAAGAAAATCATTCGTATTAATGAAGTGATAGTTGTCAACAATTTCTTTAACATGCTCAGGAAGACAAGGGTTTTTTATATGAATGAAAATTTTAATAGAGTCCTAAGAGTGGGGAGGAGAAAAGTTTTTGTCCATCAAATAGATCAGAGGAACACCAGTCCAGTTATCAAGCCAAAATTTTAAGTTGGAATCCTTATTAGCCATCCATCTAGAGTTTATCATAATATAATTGAAAGTGTTTTTGATGGAGGGCCATATAGAGGACGTAAGGAAGTGAGAATGGTTATTTCTAAGTTTATCAAGAAAACTAGCCCTAAAAAAATCCGTAGAAGGAGAGGTGTTATGAATGAGATTCCACGTAAGCCTAGATTGAAGATATTCATTAAAATTAGATAGAATTTTAATGCCTATCCCCCATTTATCAATAGGTTTGCAGCAATAGATCCAAGGTATAGTCACCAATTTTCTCTCCAACATATTTCTAGTACAAACAAAATTTTTAATAGTAACATTAATGAATTTTAAAAGACTCTTTGGAAATTTATAAATCATCATGGAGTAAACCATTATAGAAACAATGGTAGATTTAACCAAACAAGTTATCCCAGCCATCGAATGATTTTTACCCTTCTAGGAGGAAAGATGATGAAGTGTTTGATTAGTGATGAGAGAAAAATAATTCTCTTTTGGTCTGCGCCAGAATATGAGAACTCCAAGTTAAATGAAAGGAAGTGAGCCTTCTTTGACACCTAAAGCATTAGTGATGGTAAGTTTCCGCCCTAGAGAAAAGTACTTTCCAAAAAATATTTATAATTTATTCCAGTTGATATGTTGACCCGAGACTTCCTGGTAGTAAAGAAGGATAGTTTTCAGAGCCAGAATGTTTCTTTTACCACCCTGATTAAAGAGAATTATGTCATTATCATAGAGAAGGTGTGAGGGAGAATTCAAGTTTCTAGAAGTAGAAATAGGATTTATAGAACCTTTATCTATCGCTTGAGATATTATCCTACTTAGGTAGTCTTCAGTAATTGAGAAGGGAATAGCCAAGAGATGATCACCCTGTCACACTCCTTTCAAACAATTGAAATAGCCTCTAGGTGAACCATTGATTATAATAGATATATAAGTTGAATTGAACAAAGATGTGATCCTATTAATAAAAGTTTCATTAAAGACGAATTTCTTGCGCACTTTATACATGAAGTTACAATCAATGGTATCAAAGGACTTAGCAATATCCAGTTTAAGAGCAACATTCCCACCTCTATTATTTTTGTTAAGAAGATTGGTGGCTTCAGAGGCAAGATAGATGCAGTCTTGAATAGATCTGCCTTTTATGAACCCAAATTGGTTCTAGGAAATAATTCGATTAATAAAGGAAGCTATTCAGTTGCCAATTAATTTAGTGATGATTTTGAATAGAGAATTAATGAGAGAAATGGGTTTAAAGCTTTGAATGTCATCAACATTTTCGATTTTGGGAATGAGAACAAGAAATTTGGAATTGAGCCCATGTGGGAGAATGACTCTAGAGAAGAAAGATTTTACCATACTACAAAGATAATTTTGAATAACATCCCAGTGTTTTTGATAAAAACCATTATTAAATCCATCCGGCCTAGGATCACTATCTGGATTTAAACTAAAGACAATGTCTTTAATTTCATGGTCAAGGGGGATGCTGTTTAGCAAGGAGTTATCAACACTAGTAACTAGGGTAGGAATGATGTCCAACATAGGGTCTTTGTTAATACTAGCACTATTGAAGATATTATGAAAGTGAGAAACAATATGATTAGCAATACTTTCATCAGTATCAAGAATCTGATCCCCATCTCTAATATAGGCTAGGGGTCTATAGGATTTTCTGATTCTGTGAAGGGCATTATAAAACTTAGTATTATTATCCCCATCATTAAGACATTTGGCATTAAAGAGTTTCTTTTGGAGATTGTCTTTAAAGTTGAGCAAAGAGAAAAGCTTAGAGGATATGTTAATTTCATGTTGAGAGTCTTGAGAAAAGTTTGAAGTAGACTTAGTATTTTGGAATTGAATAAACTTTTCTTCCAAGAGGTTGATATTATTGTCCATTTCACTTACCTTGGATTTACACCAGCTTTTTAGAGTTAGTTTAAGAATTTTTAACTTCACCGGCCAAGAAAAAGGATCAAATTGGGGATACATATTAATCCAAGTATTCTTAATTATGTTTATGCATTCTGGGTCAGATGAACAAGAAATGTTATATCTAAAAGGGGGCCCATGTTTTTTAGGTTTATGAGAGAAGGAAAGCAGGATGGGGTGGTGATCAGAAGAAATCCTCGCAAGAGTAATTCTAAAAATGTTATCCCATTTGTCCAGAGAATATACATTGGTAAAGGCTCAATAAAGTTTATTGGCCACAATTCTATTATAATATTTCCTATAACAAGTAAATTTAGCTCCAAAGAGATTGATATCTGCAATATTATTCATTTCAATGCAAGCATGTAATTACCTAGAGGAGATAGGGGCATGTGAAGGGCCAATATTTTCACTCGGGGATCGAATAGAATTAAAGTCACCAACAATAATACAAGGCTGATTAATAGAATTACTATGGTGGGTGAGTTAATTCCAAATATCCCTCCAATCTTGGTATCTAGTACATGAATAAAAAAAGTGGAGTAGATATGTATATTCTCAAATATGTATTCACATGTAATTGCTTGATTTGAGCAGTTAAAAATACTGACATTATGAAAAGAGGAATGAGAAAATAACCATAAAGAATCAGTAGATGTCCTATTATTACAAGCCCTTAGAAAAGAAAAACCAAAAGGTTCTTGATGTCATCTAGAGGCAAAGATGGTTTTAGATTCAGCAATAGCAAAAAGAATTAGGGAATGTGTGCTAATGAATATTTTTTAAAATATTGAAGGTGTCAAGGATAGAAATTCATTGACAATTCCAATATAATATATTAATTTAGACCTCTTTTTAGTGGGGTTGTCCCATTTTCCATTGGAGGCTAAGGCCTTTGACCTGGTTGCAACTCTAGGAACATTCTATTTTAAAGGATTACTATATCTATCATTCAATGACAAGTGGGTTGGAAATTGAATAGCAGCACCATCACTATATCTTCTTTTTAGTTCAGATGGTGGTATAGAGTAAGAGGAGATATGCTTGCAAACAGATTCTAGTTGCAAATTAGTCAGGTTACAGGGGTCCTCCAAGGGAGGTGACTGAGAGCCCAGGGCAACAAGGCACTACAAAGTGTGCCTGCTCCCAGACTGTACAGTTTGAATCCCACTGGAATCCTGCCCCCTATCCTTACAGAAGAGTGAAGAAAGAAGGGCATCCCTGTAATTATGCTCCACAATCTTGGGGATGCCAACTTTTTCAAATGCAGGTTGTATTTCAGAAATAGTGGAAATGATTTGTTGGTTAGTGATATTGCTTTCAGGTAAGGGAAACTGTTTATTAGTTCTTAAAATTATCATTTTCAGAAGGAGTGCAAGGATTTTCCTTAGCTGCATTATCAAGGATCAGAGAAATAGTAGAGGAGTGCTTCATCGTTGGGACCAAAGAAGTAATGTATTCTGAAGGGGTGGTCTACTAGAACAGAATCAGGGATGGGGTGAGAGAGAATATCAAGGACATCATCTTCAATGCCCTTTTTAAAATTTTGTACAAGAGTTTCCAATTTTTGGTCTTCAAAAAGATCATCCCATGATTTCCCTTTATCATAATCCAATATCCCAAATTAATTAACTTTGAAAACCCATTTCTCCTCTATTTTCTTTTATGTTTTAGGTTTGTCAACAAAATTTTCTTTCTCCCTCCTATTCCTTTTAATTTTAGTCCAGCTAGAATTATTGGTTTGTGGAGGCTGCTTGTGAACTCTCCTACACTGGTGGATGGAGTGTCCAACCATCTTGAAATACTCATAATAAGAGGGGAATCTTTCATCTTCAAGCCTCACCACAATTTTATAATCTTCAGCAGTGAAAGTGATAGTTTGAGGGGGCTTTGATTCTAAATTGACTTCAACAAGCACTCTAGCATATAACCCTAAATCCTCATTCAAAGTTCTATGGAACACCTTAAGTGGTGTACCAATACAAAGAGATAGATAATTGAGGATCTGAGGATTCCAAAAAAACAATTTGAGGTTAAATAATCTAACCCAAACCTAGGCAGTATTATTTTTATGTAAGTTTGGTTTAAAAGAAAAGTCCCACTCAGTGAGCCTAAGATATCATGGTTTCAACTCGGCCGATGAATGAATACTTACAGAGTATCAACACACATAAGTCCCACTTCCATGGAGTATCACCTTTGTGGTACACAACTCGGCCAATGAATGAATACTTACAAAGCTGGGGTCATTGTTGAAAAGTAACTAGGTTAGCTTCAACCCAAAATACGCCATCTTCTAGTTTCTTAACTCTTGTTGACATTGTCGAAGGTAGGTTCTCGGAACCTGTCAGTGCCTCAAGGAAAAAGATACCCTTCTCCATCAGGTTTGTGGTTGTGATTTGATATGGTTCCTCCCTTTTCAGATTCACCATTTATTTCAAGTGAAGTTCCCCTATGAGATCTTCTAACTCCATTGAAAGAAGAAGATCATGTGAATTCTTTTTCACTTCCAACTATTTATTCATATTGAGCCTCAATTTTACCCAACAAATTATCACTCCCACAATCTCTAATATTTATGTTCACCCTTTTATATAAATATATTCTATCAATTGACTAAACATTTTCTATCTTAGGGATTCATGTAATATCCAATATAACAATTTGGATAAATACTTAATATGTATATTGTGTTTTACCTTGATGTATCTTTTTTTAGTTACATAGCCTCAACCAACTGTTTTCATCTTAACACATGGATTATAACATAATGGATTTATTTCATATTTTAGGTTATATGATATCCATTAATCATTAGAGTTAGAAAATAGTTATTTTTTGACATCTCTATTGGAAAATAATGTTTCATAATGTAGAGGAATATTTTTCTTGACATATAAATCTTACAATTGATCCTCATACTTAAATAATTTCTCTGATGTTTATAAGGAAATTTGAGTATAGGAATAATCCCAAAATGAAATTTAATGGTCACTATATGCATATAATAATCATCATAGATTCTCTATTTACTAACATAATATGTCTAATTTGTATATGGAAATGTGAGTTTAGGGAAAAAAATTAATTATATTTTATTGATTGATGAATGCCCGGTTGAGATATTATTCATCTCATGGGAGGAAATCTTCTCATATCTTCTAACCATTCATGTTCTAAACTCTACCTATATTTTTTAAAATTTATTTATTAAATCTGATGATGTATATAAATTTACCTCTAGTTTTTACTTGAAATAGTTCTCAAATATTATATTGAATTAGTAAGATAAGCATTATGGATTACCATTATATTTCAAGGTTTCATCCTTTAATAATTAATAATAATTATGTGTGTTGATAATACATAGTATTTTTAGATCAGAAGATTATAAAACACCATACAAGTTATATCATTTAAAACTACTCATATTTTTACTTTAAAAATAACTATCTTTCCATAACGGAGTACTACCGAGTCATTTATATTCATCATTTATTATGAATAAATTAGTTATTTTTGAACTATTATTTGTGTATAAAAGGAAAAAAAATTCATTCCCAAAAAATAAAATATTGTTGTGTATTACAGAAACTAATATAATTGTTTTGGTAACTTTTATGTGACAATTATAGTTTTTCAATAATAAATCCAATATTCAATGACAATTCATTTGATTTTCACCACAGTAGTAGGAATCACCCTTTATTAGATGCTTGAATAGTTCACATTGACCGATAGAAATGTTTCTATATGCACTTAGTTCTTTTATTTAAATACATATATTTGATAGGAGTATTGTATTTAATACCAAACAGGTATAAAAAATTTATTACTTTTAATTTATGGATATGAATGAAGTAGAAGTGATTACTCGATTATTCAATTTATTGTTGTTTCCCTTCATGTGATATTTCATTGCACATTTGAAACAAATATACTCTTATTCTATGATCTACCTCTATAATTTTGGGCTTTTGGAATGATGTTACTAAGGTGAATTTGGCATCACACATTCAGTTGTTATTTTCACCTTGCCTTTCTTATTACTCATTATAAGAACTAAAGAGTTATCTTCATTTAACATCTCAACTTCTTGGGGAACCATACCCTTAATATATTTAACTAGTCTCTATATAATATTCATTTTATAATTCTCAATGACATTGGTTTAACTGAGTGTTAAGGATAGAATAATGGGATTTGTTGAATGTTCAGGATTCTCCTTTTAATTTACATGATTGGTGTAATCTTCATCACATTAATATCTTGAATTAATTTATCCAATAATATTTTTTAGATATGATACAACATGGTATAAACATCCATTCATTGATGTTACATTAATAAATAACTGGAGATGTTTTTATTTTATCATTATGTAAACATCAAAATCATCTTACATGAGTCTCTTTTGAGCTTCCTTTTAACCATTACTTTCTTCCAATGGTTGGTCAACATGTTATGGGAATATTAACACAAATAATTTATTTTCATTTCATCATAATAATCACAATTAATTGTACCAATTTAGAAAATTTTTGTGGGTTATAAAATGTTCTCAATCCAATAATAATCATTGTTAATATGTGGCACTACACACAATTTTTATAAAAAAAATTAAAATTAAACAAATTAGTAATTTTATCATGATCACCAGTTATGATACATTATAGATTGATAAATCATAAATTTCTCCCACTATTTTTCAACATCATAATACCCCTAAACTACTATATTTCTAATACATCATCATTTGAGTGTTCTAGTGGAAAGGATATTTATAACCTCTCAACATAGTCTATGTTATAGCTACGAAACTACTTAGATAGTTTCAATATAGGATTTTTTGGCCAATAAAATTGTATCATGGCTCAATGCTATCTTGAGTAGTTCCCAATCTTCTACAAAGCATAAAATTACCTTACTGAACCCCTTTTCTCAAAAGATACAAAAATATTTCTATGACTACTTCCTTGCTACAAATTTTTTATGTCAACCAAAATCTTTCATAATAATTCCCTAGTAGTAACAGGAGCCCTAAACTAGGGAATATGGGAACCTCAAACAACATTAATGACTAAATATTTTATTTTATGGATTTTATAGTTTTCTCAGTGAATTAAATCCATTTCTATTGATCATGTTATCCCTGTGTGATAGAACTCAATGTTATCCATTAATAAATAAAAGGTTATCACCTTACATGTTCATTTTATCAATCCATGTGTGTTTATTATTTTATACAATCACAAATAAATGTAAAAGAATAAAAATAAAATCCATAAATAAATAAAAAAAAAAAAAATGAAAAGATCATGATCATTTCCGGTGGTAGATCCATTAACTGGAAAATGGATCAACTTGACCCTAGGGGAAATTCCCTAAGTCTTGTTAGACCTGAGTTGCAGTTCCCACCGTACCTAGTGTACCGAACACCAATTACATTCATTCCTTGTCTTGGTATGATTAGTGTCATCTTTCATCATCCTCATTAGAAAATTATACTCACATATAAGCAAGAGGATCTCAATGAAGCACTATAGAAAAAATACCCCTAGTGGACTTGAATACACTTATACATATAATGTAGTGAGGGATGACATAAATACCATCATTTCTGAAATAATTATTATGTAACACTCCACATGTAAAAATTAAATAATTAAATAAATAAAATACCAGATATTCATTGGTCGGTATAAGGTCATGATCAATCAGAATACAATGAAATATGAATAATAAAATTAAATATGAATATAATTATACACAAGGGAATTTAATATGTATTAAAAAAATAAATAAAATAATTTTAATTCAAAATTCATTGGAGGCATAGTCCCAATAATAATTTTATTAAATTCAAAATATTTTAAAACAAATTTTTTTAATTTTTTTAATTTTTCTGGTTTCCATGGGTATTTTAAAAGAATATTTTATAGTTTCCATGTGATATTCATTGTAATATTCACATGGTTTTGTATTGACTTAAAAAATAAAAAAATATTTTATTTTATTTTAGTTTTTTATTAATTAAAATGTCATGGAAGACCCAAACATGATGTATCCCCTTTTATACTACTCATATGAATAATATCCAGGTTACAATTCACATAGATTATATCCATAGTACTTATCTTATGGATTATAATTTTTTTTAATAATAACATGAAAAAAATTTCATCAATCTTCATATGATTATAACAAGACCATATAACAATAGATCGAAGAACCATCAGTGGTGTTGGGACTGTAACGATGATATATACTAAAATTAATAAAAGTTTAATTTTAATTTGAGTTAAGTAATCAAAAAATTTCTCTAATATTTTTTATTGAACTTTGTGTAGTGAAATCATAAAAATTTAGTATTTTTATATGTTGTCGTGAGACTGAATTCATGAAAACATCTCTATAAAAGCTCCACTCAATTATTAACCAAGGAATTATGTATGAACTAAATAAACATGAAAATAAAAAATAAAACTATACCAAATTATATTATGATAAAATGAGTTTCCATGCTTATGAAGAGATTTTCACTAAATGAAAATGAATTTTAAACCCTCTAATTTTTTTAATGTTTTAACAAAACATTACGGTACATCGATCATCTATTTTTAGGTTCTTATATGAATAATCAGCGATGCTTTTGATGTCTCAAAAATCACCAAAAAATTAGTGATTAAATCTTGGAAGGATAACTAGTATTTTAATTCTAGGAATAAATCATTATCTCCCTATGAATTTGGAGTGATGATATAGGATCTCTCAAATTTATATGATGACTATCACTATGGATTTGGTCTTTCTATGGCTTAAATAGATAGGTGAATAATTACCTAAATTTTTCTATGGACCTCAAGCAAGTATAATTTTCAAATTAAATTATAAATGATACATGTGAAAAATTTACCATGTCACCAATGACATAAATATTCAATAATTTTTTTACTATATACAAAATATAATACATGTTGAAATTTTAGTAGTTAACTCGAATCACCTCTCCTAAAATAATTTAGCAAACCTTGAATAAAAACATTCTTTCTCTGTAAATTTTTTTAATCATATTCACCATAAACTTGTGAATAAAATGAAAAAATAAATTCAAACATAATTATTTTAAAATTGAAATAATAAAGGATTTTTTTATTTCATGGTTTTAGTTCAAAGTTAGACTTGAATTTACCTCCACTATAGGTCCCACCATGTTCAAAAAGTCAATTTAATAAAATTTGGAAAGACTCTGAATATGATTTTTGTGTGAACCTATAGTCACTTATCTCAATGGTAGTGAGTGACACCCATAGACCAAGATTGATATCTAGCAGCACATCACACTCACTAATGAGATAAGGTTTAATCAAAATAGTGAAAACCTCCTATAAACATGTACCATGTCATATAATCAAATTATCTTATGGTATCTCATAAAGCATGATTCACACTCTATATTATCATACTCATATTATATGTTTTTTATTTTAATGTCCAATACATAGAAACTTACCTTCTTTTACCATGTCCATATATTTAATAAATTTACTACCATCCAGATCAACTAGGCCTAAGATATCTCTTTTTTTTAAAAGTGACAAATCCCATATTGATTATTCAATCAATTTCATAACACCTACAATGTACCCAAATAAGGATAGATCACAAGGACATAAATTTCAGGGTTTTCCTATTTTCTTGACGTACATGATCAAATGGTACATAATGATAATGATCTCAATTCAAGGGACATGTAGAAATGATTGTAGATAATATTAATAAATGAAACAAAAAACATGTGGTGTTCCTATTGATGGGGATTCCCTTATGATCTCTTCTACCTGTGACCACCAAGTGAAAATTTCATTAGAATAAGTATCAATGCTTATGATTCCTGAACACCTAATATTCAAAAATCAACCATGTCCTATCAGTAATATGTATCTCAAATACATGAAATATATTTATGATTACTTTCATAGTATCTTGAGGTGATCATTATTGTCAATAACTATTATAAAATATTGATATAACTAATAATATAAGGGAATTAGCATGTAAATAAAAGATACAAAAGTATCTACACTATTATTATAATGATACATCATTAATAATTCAAAATAAAATGATATAATTATCAAAATATACTTTGTAAGTTAGGTCTAGGGAACCCATTTTCATAGAATCCATTTCATGGATGAAAGAGGAACCCTTGATCAATACCAATTCCATTACATTTAAAATGATTTTTATTATTCTAACAACGATAATATAAAACAATTATTTTTTCTATAATTACACAAAATTAAACATCACAATTTTTTGATAATATCCTTTTAAATAAAAAACTATTCATTGATTCTATTGATTGACCATATTTGTGTGCTTGAATTTGAAACCCATTAACCACATAAACATTAAAATATTTTTATAATTTGGATGGTGGGTTACTCAGTGAACCTAATTGATAATTAAATTTGTTTCCATGTTGAGATACCTTGAAAATTTATAAGTTATAAAATAATAGATATAAAAAATTAATTTTTATGTTTAACCATAAACTATTTATCTTACTAAAAATTAAAACCAATAGGAAAATTTACATGTTCCACATTTTCAAGAGTATCATGTGTAATCAATTTGTTTTTGTGAAATTATCATCAAATATTTTATAAAAATATTACTATAATTTAAATTTTAATTATATTTTGAAAAAATATATTTCAATGTATCACTTACTGCCAAAATTATATCATTTATGATGGTCCTGAGGTATAACAAAAGCTCTCAATACCATTCCCAACATTGGTTTTTTTTGGTTTCTTAGGATAATTTCATAGAAAAAGACAGATAACAACCCTGAAATCATTGAAGACAAGATATTTCACATATAATTTATAAATAATGTAAATAAATTTAGAATTGTATCACTTGAAATACTTTCTTCATTATTGGTTCAGTTGACAACTTATTGTCATCGCATCATTTTATCAATTGATTAAAGTGTATAATCCATCTAATGGATTCCAAAATTTCCCCCTGAATCTCAAAATTCCATTGTAAAGTATCTAGGTTCCATCATAAATAATCATCACCACCGATGACATTCACCATTGATTGTAATAATAACTTCTTCGGTTCATAAAGTTTTCTCCACGTTCTCTTGGGGACATGAGAGAGAATTGTAGAATTGACGATCTTTATTCATGAAATAATTTTTGAGGGTTTTCCATCTAATTGAATGAGATAATTATCTCAATTACATAATTTGAAAACCAATTTTCATTCATAAAAATCACAAAACTGAGTTTAGATAGATTCTTTAGAGAATAAATAATTTCACAAAGGCCCTTTATTATTCAATTAATCTTGTATGTACCCCTTGTTGAATAATAATAATAATAATAATAATAATAATAATATTAATAATAATAATACTAATAATATAATTATCATTATTTCCATGATGCACAAAAAACTGATTGATAATTTTTAATTAATTTTATAAATAAATAAATTAATATTTATTTGAATAAAATTTTATATATCATTCCCACTAGGCCATTGAACATAGACCAACAATACTCAATATTTATTTAATCCTTGAATAAATCATATTTATTTAAATAAGTATACAACACTGCATTATTTTTTTGGTAAATAAATAAATATTATATTCAGTAAACTCATAAATAAATAATTATTTAATATTTAACTCACATATATGTATTATTTTAGAAAAACCATGATTAAATCTTTGTGATAAACACCACCAGCATAACATTATTCTCATAACTAGTGAAAAACATCTATTATAATATTAAATTCAAATTGAATTTATGTATGGCATTTGATACACCAAGTGGGAGACCCTCTAGGATCCTTTCTCAATGGAATTAAAATGAAATTTCACAAAATATATGTTTAGCATCTTGTAACTTGTGAAGGTACCAATAAATAATGAAGCCATATTTCACAATGGAAATTACCTCTTAAAAATCATGACCATGTAATATAATATCATTATCTTGATATATCATCAAGTAAATTGCATTACTAATGTAATAAACCTATATGATCGATATATATTTACATGAATTTTTGGAAATGAACCTACATATTATAAATTTTCATGGAAGTGGTACTAAATAGAAAATTCCATTTCCATTAATGGACCTGAGATGTGCACATCCAGTAACACAAAAGGGAAAATTTATTTCTTGACTTATTAATTAATGTCATACCACACGTGACACACACAACTTATCATACCACACCACATGTATATGTTGTAAATTTTTTTATTAATTAATCAATGAATGAGGCCCATGATATTTATTTATAATAATCTCAATTAGAAGAACACATTCATACATTTGAAGAAAATAATATCAAATAACACATATAAAATGATGAATTCCTACTAGTGGTTTTATTCGTATAAACTCAACTCTTAGATTTGACAAAGGGATAAATATATGAGTAGCCTTAATATCTAATAATCCCCAAAACCCTGGAATCCTATATAATCTTTTTCATGTTATATTATTTCATCAAACCATATAATATATATTTACTAATATTATTATAACACTTTAATGATTTTATAATAACAAGGAGCTAAGATTTAGCTTTAGTGTGAAATAACCTCTATATCATCATATAAAATATTACATTAAAGAAACACTTATCATGTGATATGATGTTTATTAAAATTCATGAAAATGAATACATAGGTATTGTAATGTACAAAGTATTTTATTCCAGGGAACTATCTCTAAGATACCATCACATTCACTATATCCAACAGCTGGAAACATTCATTTAGCTAACTCTCACATGATATTCATAATTCTTCTATGTTAAGGTATTAGTTATGTGGTCAGCCATGATCTCCTTAGTTGAATATATACTTATGGTGACCTCAATCCTTTGTGAAAAATCCCTCATGTTTTGATACTTCCAAACTTTATACTTCTACCATTGATCTAATTTGGGATACATGGTGAGATCCACCACTTTAATATTATCAAAATACAGTGTGATAGAGTCATTAGTGCTTTGAATTAATTCAATCACCTAGATGAAGTTGAAGATCCACACCAATTTCTATCCTGTATTAAAATTTGAAATATACCGATAAACCACCATAGAATTGGTGATAACTATATGTTTTAGACTCATCCTACTCAGAATCCTTTATTGAGACATAATAAATATCAAGAATATAATTTTAAATAATTGTGATCTCTACAGAAAGATGAATATATATATATATATATATGTATGTATATTATCCAATTATTATCCCCTTGTGTCTCCTAAGAACTAGGAACATATCATTAATACACCTATAATACATAAGTATAATCTTAATAGAAGATAAATGTTATTATCCAAGATATGATTTATATCTTACTACCATGATTTAGGTGTAGGTAATATCATTCCTGGTACATAAAAATGTATACACGATAGAGATTATCATAGAAATGTATTGAATTATAATCATAATATACCTCTCATAATCTATTTTAGGATATATTTTATTTTAGATATGTATACCATGTGAAACTAAAACAAATCCCCTCTTGGATTTTTCTAAATAAAATTTCATTAGTATTTGGTCAATGTATGTATCTGGAAATATTACAATAAGCCTCTTATATCTATCATGATTGATCTTGATCCCTAGAATGTAGGTTTATTCACTCTTTTCCTGCCTATAGGAGTAACTTTTTAACTATAAATTAATAGAACATAAGACTAGTATACCATTCTAATAAATAATATATAATTAAGAAATAAAACTATTAAAATGGTAGAAATCTCACTAATCTACTTGTAGACACATGACTCTTATTCATTCTTTATGAGACCAAATTCCCTTATGTTTTAATCAATGTGATTAATCAATGACATGGATTCTTTCTAAAATCCATAAATCTCTCCTCTCCATTCCTTTTGACCATGAAATTAAAGACACAGTGTTTAGTTTAAATTCAGACAGTGCACCTGGTCTTGATGGATTCAACAATGGCTTCTTCCAAAAGTATTGGGACATCATTTATTCTGATGTTTGTAAGCTGGTGAAGTCTTTCTTTTCTAATGGAATTATTCCTTATGGTTTAAATGATCAATTCATTACTTTGATACCTAAAGTTGACAATGCTTTTTAAATTCATCAATTTAGACCCATTGCCTTAATAAATACTATTTATAAGATTATCACTAAAATTATTTCCAACAGACTTATTCCCATTTGTAAAAAAATAGTTTCATGGAATTAGTTTGGTTTCATCAAAGGAAGATCCATTCAAGATTTTATTTTCCTTTCCTCCGAATATACCAATAGTTTAAATAAAAATACAAGAGGGGGTAGTGTTGCCATTAAACTGGATATTAGAAAAGCTTTTGATACCATTGATTGGCCCTTTATCTTCAAAGTGCTTGAATTCTTTGGCTTTCAAGAAACTTTTATCAGGAGAATTAAAGTTCTTTTTCAATCCTCTCTTATTTCTATCTTGATCAATGGTACTCCTCGTGGTTTCTTCAATTGTACTAAGGGTGTCAGGAAAGGTGATCCTCTTTTGGCGATCCTTTTTGTTATTGACGAAGATTACCTCAGCAGATTCCTAAATAATCTGGTTGAACAAAATAATCTTAAACCCATTCAAGCTGCCAAAAACTTAAATGTGCCTACTCATCTTCTTTTTGTAGATGATATCATCTTTTTAATTAAAGGAGATAAAATAAACATTCAAGTTCTCAAGCAAGACATTTCTCATTATGAGGACATTTCAGGGCAAGCTATCTCCTGGAATAAATCCCAAATCTTCTTTGGAAAAAAATTCCCTGTTAGAAGAAAGAATATCATCATCAATAATCTGGGTATTAAAGAAGGTCTTTTTCCTTTAAACTATTTGGGTGTCCCACTATTTTGGGGATGACCGAAAGCCTGCTATTTCTCAAATATTATTAATCAAATAACTAGCCAACTCTCTTCGTGGAAAGGAAAATCCCTCTCCATGGCTGGGAGAATTTTCCTTGTTAAATCGACCATTGTTTCTAAAATGGTTTACTCCCTCATGATATACAAATGGCCGACTGGTACCTTCAAGAAAATTAATACCTATATAAAAAATTTCATATGGACGGGGAGTATTCTCGTTAAGAAACTTGTCACTATCCCTTGGAAGACTAGCTTCAAGCCCCTTGACAAAGGCGGGATTAGAATTAAAAACTTAAGATTGTTCAATGATGCTCTCCAAGCCAAACATAATTGGCAGCTTATTAATTGTACTTCTAAAGCTTATGATTTCTTAAATAGGAGATTCTTTGATAATCTTTTAAAAAGGAATTTGAATTTCATTAACTCCTCAATCTGGCTTTCCATTAAGAACTCTTATCAAAAGATAATGGAAAATGATAGATGGATGGTTAGTGCTGATTCTTGTATAAATTTCTGGTGTGAAAACTGGTATGGTACTCCTTTGATATCTTTGATTCCCCCTGATAATACACCTGAAGATATTAGTCTTTCCATCAGAGATATTCTTCAGTCTCATAGGCAAGACCTCCCTAGCAGTATAGCTCAGATCACTGACAATTATCACCTCTCTACTGCTAGGGATTATCTAGCTTGGGAACCTTCCTCCAATGCTATTCTTAATTCAAAAAACTTTTATAAGCACTATTTTTCGGGTAATGATTCTAGTTTTCAATCGATGAATTCTTTTAACAACTCTTGCATCAAACCCTCTAGACTCACTCTGATTTGGCGTCTTGCTCACAACAGATTTCCCACTGATATTGGTCTGCAAACTTTTGGCATACAACTCTGCTCTAAATTCAAATTATGTAACCCACATAGGGAGGATGCTGATCATCTCTTATTATCCTGTTCCACAGCCACTGCTTTATGGAATTATGTTTTTGATTTACTTGATTGTAGATGGCCCATCCCTGACTTGATTTGTCAGCTGCTTAAAAATTGTGTTAGATATGCTGCCTCTTTGCAGTTTAAAAATTTATTTCTTGCGGTGGTGGCAGAGCTTATTCATGATATCTGGTACGTTAGAAATGATATTTTTCATAATAAACACCCATTCAGTCTAATTGCAGGAAAAACCCGTATCCTCATTGTAATTCAAGAAGCCGCTTCTATTCAAAAGGACTGTTTCAGTAACCCTATTGGTGATTTTGAAATCCTTCGACACATCTGTGTTCCAGGTATATTTCTGAAGCCCAAGCGTTCCTTTGAAGTCTTTTGGCAGGCCCCGATTCCAGGTTGGATTAAAGTGAATGTGGACGGTGCCTCTAAGGGAAACCCTGGACCTGCCAACTGTGGACCTATTTTTAGATACTCCGATGGCCAATGCAAAGGTTGCTTCTACAGTTGATGTGGTCTGGCCTCATCTCTGGAAGCCGAAATGTTAGGGGTCATTTGTACTGTGGACCTTGCTCTACAGAAAGGATGGAGAAAGCTTTGGATTGAAAGCAACTCTACCACTATCATTCATGCCATCTGGAATTGTGTTATTCATCTTGCTTGGCCACTTACCAATCGCTGGATGAACTACCTGAATTCGCTTCGTGGGATTGATTTTATTGCCACTCACACCTTCCATGAAGAGAATGTAGTTGTTGATGCCCTCGCCAATAAAGGATTGCAGCAGAGCTTGACTTGGTTGGATGCACTGCCAGCTGATTTACTACATTTTTTGACAGAGACTGTAGGAAAATTCCTTCTTTTAGACTTTTGTAATCCTTTTTCTCTTTATCACATCTCTGGTGCTTTGGTATTTGACCAAGGAATTACCTTTAAAAAAACCTGTAATCCATCTTATAATTCCAAGAATAATTATATCTTATAAACTCTACTTTTCTCACTATAATTTTATAGGTTAATGGTTTATCAGAATCAATTAATAATGAGTCATAATTTTTAGTGACTAGAAAAATATATCATTGTGGTTCTCTAACCTCTCTAGTGATTCGAAAAAGTAATTGTTTCATTAAAGAGACCCATTCCTTGAAGTCTTGTGGAAATTGTTCCAAATAAAATTCCTATAAACGTAGATCTTCAAATTTGTCAATAATAATCTTTCTCCCACTATCCATTTTTGAGGATGTGTTCCATAAATAAAAAATTTGGTCTTATATAAAAAAAATCTTTTATCTCAAGGGTTATTTAAATAATATACTTATCTTTCCTTAGGATATCCTATAAAGATATACTTCATGCCTTGGGGTTATAGTCTATTTGAAAAATGTTTTTTAATTTTTTAAACCTTGATGTTTCTTAAATCCTTTAAACATTATCACTATTTCCATGATGTACAAAAAAAATCATGGATAATTTTTATATAATTTCCTAAATAAATAAAGTAATATTTATTTAATTGAAATAAAATATAAGATTTTCACTTAAAAATTTAACTAAAACCACCCATGCTACTTAATATTTATCAAAACCATGAATAATTTTTATATAAATTAAATAAGTAAACATCACAACAGTATTTATTCAATAAATAAAAAATATTATATTCTCAAAACCCATGAATTAATATTTATTTAATTTTCAACTCACACAGATATATTCTATTGAAAAAATCCTTATTGAATATTTCTGATCCAAAAAGCCTACATATGATTATCTTTAGAAATATAGAATAAAATATTTTATAATATTAATTTCAAATGAAATTTATCTATTGTCCCAGATACACTTTGTGTGTGACCCTCTAGCCCCATTTATAATTGGCATTAGGATGAACTTTCCTAAAGTCCTAGACTAGCATATTCTAATATATAATGGAACCCATGGAGAATAAAGTTAAAATTAGAAATTTAAATAACCTCTTACAATAACTAACCGTGCAATATAATATCTTTGTCTCAATATATAATCATATAGGTTTCATTAATCATGTCATCAAACCATATTATTGATATATATTTCCTTGACATTTTGTAAATGAAAATACCAATTATAAATTTTCATCGCAACATAATTACTCAGAAAATTCCATTTCCAAAAAATGGCTTGAGATATATACTTCCATTTACACAGAATTGAAAATCATTTATTGACTTATTCATTATTATCATTCCACTTGTGACATTCCCATCATATCAGTCATCACAACGAGCATATGTTGTCGTAATTTTTCTTAATTCAATAATGAATTAATCCCATGATATTTATTAATAACAATCTCAAGACAAAGTACCAATGCACACATTTTGTGACATGAATTTAGAATAACACATATAATAAGTGGAATTCCTACTAGGGGGTCTATTCTTATAACCTTATCTCTTGTACATTACTAAGGGTGAAATATATCAGAAGTATTAATGTATGATAGTTCCCACAAGATGTATCTATTATCACATGTGTCATGTCAGACAATGTCATCAAACCATAGAACATATTTTTTTAATATTGTCCAAACACTTCAAGGATCTTATAATCACAAGAAAGTATTATTTCCCTTCAGTGAAAAAAACACTCTATAAACATCATTATATTAAATTTTACCTATAATAACAATTTTTGTGTGATAAGATGTTTATTGATATTCATGAACATGAATAAATAGGTATTATAGTGTATAGAGTAGTAGGTTCTGGGGAACCAACTCTATGAGACTCTCACTTTTACTAGATCAAAATATTAATAACTTTTATTCAACTAACACTAAGATGATGTATATAAAATTTCAATGATATATTTTAAGTTATGTGATCCATCATATTTACCTATTTGGAAACTCTAATTAATTTGAACTCACTAGGCTGAGAAGAATACCTCATGTGGTGATACATACAATGTATATACTTATCCCATTGATGTAAACATGTATCCATGGTGATATCCACCACTTAAAAATGATCAAAATACAATGTGATAGGTGATTTAGTGATTGGAACTATATATATAGACTAGATGAATTTTCATATCCACACTACTTCCTTACAAGTATTTGAAGTCGCAATATACACATACCCCTCTATAGAATTGGTGATATCAAGCAACTTTGGACTCTTCTATCTCACAAATGCAATATTGAGACAAAAGACTTATCGTAACTATGAATTCAAATAATTTTAATCTCTTTAAAACAATTAATTTATATATCCTTTGATTATTATATACTTGTTTCTTCTATAAACATGGAAAATATCCGTAGTATGCCTTAGATAGATTAGGATAGTCTTAATAGAATCTCAGTGTTGTTATCCTATATATGATTTACATCCACCCATAATGATCAAGCTGTAGCTAATAAAAAGAAAGGTACATAACATGGAATACATGATGAAACCAATCATAAAAGTGTAAGGTATTATATTTATAAAAAACCACTCGTGTTACATCTAATGATACATTTTATTATTGAGATGTATACTATGTGACACTAGAACCAATACCCTCTTAGATTGTTCTAGACCAAAGTTATTTAGTATGTGATAAATCTGTGTACCCTATCGTAGTAAAAACAACATCATATATCTATTTTTAATGACATTTATCTCTAGAATATAGGTTTATTTACTTATTTCCTTCTTGAGAAGATAATGTTAAACCATGAATTAACTAACCGTAATATCGGTATCTCATATCTAATAAGTAATATGTCATCAATATATAAAAAAAAGATAATGAATGCACTCCCACTAATATAATTTTAGACACATGACAATAATTCATTCATTATCAAACCAAATTCCATAATGGTTTCATCAAAGTGAATGTTCCTTGACTTGGATTCTTTATTCAATATATAAATGGATATCATTAACTATTATAAATTATTGGAATCTCTTGGATGAAAATCACATCAATTAATTTCATATAGAATATCCCGTAATGGTTCTACTAAAAAAATGAATTTTTTACATCCATAAATATAATATAATAGTCATACTAGGATTCTATGGATAATATATTTATGATAAATTATATCATAGAAACTTGATAAAAGTTTTTTTCATTATTTATTCCACGATTTTTCTTAAAACTGGTATCCAATATCCTTTCTTTACAAGCACTAAAATTACCATCTATGTCCTATTTATTATTAAATACCCATTTTCAACCAAAAATCATTACATATATTGGAAGATATATTAGTACCAGTATAGAGTCATGATACATATAATACATGTTATAATTCATGGATTATTTCTGCATTATAGATTTTACTTTTCTCAATACATTTATATAGTATAACAAATAATCATCATAGAGTAACAATGAGTCATAATCCTATCCATATCACTATATTTATTTAACCATTACAGTCCTTTTAGAAATTAAATATGTCATCAGAGAAATCTATTCCATGAGGTCTTATGGAACTTGTTCTTTTTCAAATTTCTATCTATCTTGAGAGTAAACATTATCAAAGGAAATATTTATCCCACTATACTTTCTGAGGATATGATATGTTAATAAAAAAGTAGTTCTTATATCAAATACACTTTTTTTACATGAAGTGTTGTATCAACAATGTCATTTAATTTCCTTATGATATCCTATGAGGATACACTGCACGCCATGGGGTTCTAGTTTTTTTTTCTAAATTTTACTTAACAAATTCCTTACATATATACACATGATTACTTAAAAAAGAGGTTTCTTTCCATACTATATATCATATAGAATTCAATTTTCCAATTTAACTGGAACCTATTTTTTTCTATATTCCAAAAATTTTAATTTATATACCCAAAATGGAAATAGAAGATTTTTATGACTTATAATCAAATTCACCATAGCCAAAAAGGTGTGGTTACTCCATTTAACAAAACTATTAAACTATGGGGTATATTTATAAGTGAGTGGATATGTAATCCTAAACTCATATAGGTAGTTGATGAACACTTGGTTAACACATTCTCTACCTTGATCGGATAGAAGTTTCTTTATGTTATTACCCAGATGATTCTCTACTTCATTCTTAAATTGCATAAATTTAATAATGGATATTGACATAGAAATCATCATATAGAAATATATATATTTACTAAAGTTATCAGTTAATGTTATAAAGTATAATAATCAACCTATAGATTCAATAAGATAATGTTCACACACACACACAATGAAACACATATATATGGATATATATATATATATATATATATCAATTTAAGAAGAATTTTTTCCCTTTAACCCTATCTCAAAAAGGTGTATTGGTCATTTTCCTTCTAAATAAGAGTAAAAAATATCAAATAGTCTTATATAAAATTAATCTAAATAACCATCTTGATAGATATTTTTTAGATGTTTCTATTTTTTATGGAAAATTTAGTTATTCCAATGACAAGTCTAATATTTATTAAGCATTAATTCATAATTTATTACATAAAATTACTTAGAATAAAATAAAAAATATAGATAAGTATAGTTTAGTTTGGAATTAGTTATATATAATAAAATCTTGACCATGGTATATAAAAATATTATTTAAAAATTCTATAACATGCTTGTAAAATTTCATAGATTTTAGATTTATTCGGTATAACATTGGGAAAAACTTAAGAAATGGGTGATCTGTAAATCCAATTAATTGAATAAAAAAGTCATAATATGGTAAGATAATTCATTTTATACAATAGACATATCAATGGGGGCATAAAAGAAAAATTAATAATAAGGCATGATATAACATGATAATCATAACCTGGGAAATATGGAAACAAATTAAAACACTTGATCATAAATATAGGTCGTGGATAAACCCACCAAGAATTAATGGTGGAAAAAGTAATATAAAGGAATCAGGTTCAATCCCCATCCCAACATGACATATCATGTTACTAAACATTACCCAATGACTTAGAGCGCTATATAATTCTGGGCACACACATCACATTCAATTCATTATCATGTTTAATTGTGCCACATAGATCATATAGCATGGATTCATTATGCTTAATAATTTATTTCAATATAATTTAGTGTGGAATAAATATATGTAACTCCAAAATAAGATTTATATGTAAATAAATTTGAACATGCATGACATGAATTGGGTTTGGTATTCACTACACAATTGGTTTGGAATGGTAAAATAATTCTTCAATTTCAGAAGCATAACGATGTCACATAAAAATGAGTTGATAAGATAGAAATGGGTATCTCATCCCACAAGAATAAAAAGTGAAGTAATATATACATGTAAAAAAATATCACAAAATTTTAAAATGGAAAATTGAAGTCCTAAGTTGATGAAGAAACTTGAATAAAGAAAGGAATACAAATAATATTACATAATGGTAACAAGTGTGCATATAAGATAGTGAGAGTATTAATGAGAGTTAATGGGAGTATAGTAATTTATAAATTAAATCAAATATAAGTGGAATATAGAATAAAATACTGCAACAAAATAAAATGGAATTTAATAGAAATAACATAATAGAAGTGCTTGAATGAAAATGAGAAGAGAGAAATCCATTACGAAATGTCAGTATTGAAAAGACTTAGGTGAAGGTCATGATGAGAGATAATAAATTATCCCTCATTCCCATAACTTCCATAGGATATTAGGTTATGTTTATAAATAAATGAAATCAAAAAAATTTGAATTATGATGATAAATTCCAAAGAAGGTGATTGAATTGAATAAAGGAGAGGAAGAGAAATAACTTGGTTGTTTGACACCAAATGTTTGGGATGGTCTTCTTGAGAGATTGGTGGAACCTTAGGAGGAATATAGAGAGTATATAGAATAGTGTGGTCCTAATCCAAGGAGTTTTAATGAATTTAAATGGGAGCATCTGTGGGTTTATATTGAAAAATAAGAGGATTTATTTATTATTTATATTTTGGACACTACGTAATAAAATAACCAAAACCACATACCATACCATGGTGTTTGCCTATGGTTTCATCCAGATGGGGGTATTTATCATTATTTTATAAGGCCAAAGGCTAAACATAATAAAATTATTCCCTTGATTATGTGTTGGTGAGTCACACTCTTAAAGAAATAATTTTATACACCTAAAATATAATAATGGTCTTTTATAAATCATAAAGGAATTATAAAATTAATCAAATAAAAAAATCACTTTTTTTAAATGGAATATGTATATTTGATCATGGATCCTATTTTTCCTAAAGAACAAATTATATTTATTTAATTTTTACTTTAAATTTTGACTATCTTAGAAAATCATGAAAAAATCACCATTGGATAATTTTAACATTATGATTCCAAAACTAATATTAATTATATATTTATAATTTTATAAATATGTGAATTTTCAGTTTTTAAATATAACATATATTTATTGAGAAATGCTGAGTTTTTTTGACAATAACATTTTTCAAACCCTTATAAAAATTACATTTTACTTAATAAAAATTATTTGATCATTATATTGGATAAAAATTATTTAACTATACTATTAAAAAATTATTTATTTAAAAAATCCATTAATTCATAAATTGATTAATTGAATTTGAATATTAACCAAAAATACATTTTTTTATTTATTTTATCAATGTAAAAATCATTTACAAAGTAAAAATAATTGGATTAAAATATATTTATTGTTCTATACAAAATAATATACATATTCATATTTATATAGCCTTGATACATATCCATTTAATACCCCAAAAAACTCCCTATGAGTATGGTACATTATAGAGGGACCTTCATGGGGTGGTTCAGTGAATATGGTTTAGGCCATGATCTTGCTGAGCCTAAACATCTCTCATAAATAGTCACTCATGCTTATGTTGATCAATCTCAGCTTGGGAGTTGTCAAGGGAAAACCCTAGAAATTCTATCCCTATTATAATCTTTGATAAATGGGCTTTATAGGGTATGATCCCACTAGTTGGGGATATCTATTATTCTATTTCTATCCATTTAATTTTTTAAAAAATTATATTTATACTAATTATGCGATCATTTTTAAATGACTATATTATTAATGGTAATGATAACTAATGGAATTTAAAATTTTTTATATAATAAATCAAAATAAACACATGTGTTTTATATAACCATATAATATAATAATACATTTAATTAATCAAAAAGGGTAATGTTTTCAAAATAGTTCGGGTCATTACAATCTTTTCCCTTATGAAATTTCTCCCTTTAAATTTTTCTTTTGACACACTAAAACAGATGAGGGTAAATCTACTTCATGAGAAATTCTAGTTCCCACATTTCTTCATCAAATGTGTGGTATCTCCACAACACCTTTACATGTTTCTTTGTCTTAATTTGAAGAACTTTTTATCTATGAACTAATATCTTCACTAATTTCTCTTCATATGAAATATCATTCTGCAATCAAACCACCTCTGGATTGTATATCCATGAGGGGTATGGTTTGTAATTCCTTAAGAGGGATACATGGAATACATCTTGTACTTGAGATAGGTTCATTGGGAGTTATAGTCAATAGTCCACAACTTTGATGTGATGAAGGATCTCAAAGGAGATGATGTATCTTGGACTAAGACTTCCATTATTTCCAATTTTCATAACACTCTTCTGTGGTGATATTTAAAATAATACCATGTATTAGACATCAAACAATAGGTATCGTCGATGATTGTCAGCCCAACTATTTGGTCAACTCTAAGTAGTATTTATGTGATATTGAATGAGAATAACCTTATACAACATATATTTGATCATTTCCAGACATAGTAGTTTTTGTTCCCCAACATCACCTCAACATGATAGTGTTCTACACCTCTTCTCATAAAGGGAATCAAAGGGAGACATTTGGATTCCCTAGTGGAAACTGTTCTTCTTAGATGACTCAACCAAAGGATAATTTTGGCCCCATCATCATTTGAAGTACAAATAAAATTTTAGAAACATTTCATCAAGTTTATGAAAATTCCACTCATATTGTACATAAGTTTGAGTATGATAGGACATACTGAAGTCCAACTTAGTTTTTATAGAATGTTGGATACATTTATAGAACTTGGAAGTGAATATGAAATCTAAATAGGATACAATGGATAGTGATATTCCATGTATCCTTAACACTTCTCTGAAGTATATTTATAAAATTTGATCTTATGACATGTCCTCTCAAATTGAGATAAGGTGATATTTCTTCATAAGATGATCCACAACAACCCTTATAGCATTACTTCATCTGGGGGTCATTGGAAGTCTAGTGTCAAAGTACATGTTGATGTTCTCCCATTTCCTTTATATTATGGGTAATGGTTTCATCATCCCATTAGTCATATGCCTTCCTATCTTCACTTACTAGCATACGAGTAACTTTGATGTATATTTAGTTATCTCTGTATTCATATTATCACTGAAATAGTGTTCACATTGATATTGATTTCACTTTTTTTCTTCCTATGCGAATGGGGTAGGTTGAACTATTTTAATCATCCAATAGTTACTTCTTTAACTATGTATTTAATGTGAATATGGAATTATAAATCATAACAAATGAAAATATAATTTAATAGAAATAATATAAAATAAGTTATTGAATGGAAATGGGAAGAGAGAAATATCTTACGGAATTTTGGTATTGCAATGAGTTAGGTGAATTTAAAAATAATAGAGAATAAATGATACCAAATTCAAATAAAATCCATTAGAGTGTATGGTATTTTTATAAATATATTAAATAATAAAAAATTCAATTAAGAATACAAATTCCATAGATGGTACATGAATTGAATTAAGGAGAGGAAGGACCCTTACTTGGGTGTGTGACTCCAAATGCTTGGGAGGGGATTCTTGGGAGCATTGGGGTACCTTGTGAGGACTCAAGAGAGTGGTGTTCAGAGTTTTTAGATGATAAACAGAGTTTTTGTGAATATAAATAGATGGATGGGTGGGTTTATATCAGAAAAGAGGGGATTTATTTATTATTTAGGTTTTGGACACTACATAATAAAATTACCAAAACCAAAAACAATAACATGTTTTTCCCATGATTTGGGAAAATAAGAGTAGTTATCGTTATTTTATAAGGAAAAGGGTAGAAATTAATATAATAATTCCCTTGATTATGTGGAGGTGGGTCACACTCTTAAAGAAATGATTATAAAACCATAAAAATATATTATTGGTATTGGAGGATTAAGAATGGAATTATAAAATTAATCTGAAAAACATAAAATAAATTTTTATTAAAGGTAAAACATATATTTTTTCATGGACCCCATTTATTGTAATTATTACATCACTTTTAGGTCATTATGATGTCATAAAACATAAAGTTATTTTATACAATATTTAATTTTTACCTGAAAATTTGACTATCTCAGAAAATTATGAAAATTAACCCTTTGATTATTTCTAAATTCTTATCCCAAAATAAATATTAATTTTATCCTAATAATTTTTAATATAAGTGAATTTTTAATTTTAAAATAAAATCTATAGTTATTATGAAATGTGGGGTTCTTTTTAACAATAATAGTTTTAGAACCGTTATAAAAATTACATTTTACTTCATAAAAATTATATGATAATTATATTTTATAAAAAGTATTTAACAATAATATTAAAATTTTATTTATATAAAAAATACATTAGTTCATGAATTTATTATTTTAATTTGAATATTAACAAAAAATACAATTTGTAATTTATTGTATAAATAAAGTTATTTACCAAGTGAAAATAATATGATGAAAATATATTCGTGATTCTATTAAAAAATGTACACAATCATATTTCTATGGTCTTGATACATATACCTTTTATACAACAGAAAAATCCCTAAGAGTAAGGTATGTGATGGTTTTAATTTCTTGGGGTGGTTCGACAGACATGGTTTGGTCTATTATCTCGATGAGCTTGAAATTCTTTTGTAAATGGTTTCACTCACACATAAGTTGTTGGATCTCAGTTTGGGATTGGTCAACCACAAATTCCATATATTCTATATCTCTATGAAGCTCTGATAAATGGGTTTTATAGGGTACATATAACTAGTTTAGGATATCACATCCTTTGTCTATCTCAATTATATTTGTTAAAACCCAATATTCATACTAATCATGTGATCAAAATTCAATAACTATATTCCCAATGGTAATGAAACATAACTGTATTTTAAATCCAATTAAATATAATAAAAAATACATGTACATGTGTTTTCTATAACTATATTATATAATAGGACATTTATTTTAATAAAAATGGAAATTTTATTCCTAACATTTCAGTTAATTACAATTCAATAATAGTGTGTGAAATGAGTAATGTGAACATGATTTTCTATCTATTTACAATACATGGGTTTTCATATTCAAGTATATAAAGACCATTATTGAGGTTTTTCAAACCATTAAAAATTATATATTTATAAAATCAACAACATTTATTGAAAAATTTGAATATAAATCAATCCATGTCTAAATATGACATGGATATTTTCTTCTTTGTAACACTAGGAAAACAATAAAAATTCTAAAAGATCATTACCATTCCTCTTAGAAATGAAAAGTTTTAGTCTCCTGTAGAAAAAGTATCCAATATTCCTCGGTTGAAATCTCAGAGAACAACCCCACCTCTAAAAAAATTTCATGATCTACTTGGTTATAGAATTTAGATATAAACATGAGCATAAATAGTTATAACTAAAACCCATATTATAGAAATAGAAATCTTACTGTAGATAATCAATGCACACTAAACTTCCCCTTACTTCATCACACTAGTGTAGTTCTTATTTTAATGTCCTTAATTATCACATGGAATTTTTTTTATTTTATTCCCTTGCATGCCTCTAGATATTCCACTTTCTACAGGGTGGTGCTTAGATACCGTTAACTGTGAATGTGTCTTGGGGAATTCTTAATTATATTCCTTTTTTTCACCGTAAGGACTCAAGGGTATTCATTACTTATGTCATCATTTACCATAATTACTCCAGGTTATTCAAAAATATTTCCAACTACTCAATATAGCTAATAATTTTGACTTAATGAGGCCTATAATGCACTCCATCTCAAATATTTCTTGGGAAATGTGACTTAGAGATCTAATATCTTTCTTGACTAGCATTCAACAAATAATGAGCATAGAGATGATAAATCATTATGTATAAATTCATTTCCTAATTAATCTATTAGAGAAAAATATTCATGGATGATAACATAAAATAAATGAAATTTAGAACATTATCCAAGGTCTCATGTTGGGAGATATTTCTTCTCCATTTGCCTCCTTGGCAGAATATTATGGAATTAGGGAATCTAGCATGTAAATTTTTCACACTTGTAATAGAATAGAATGTATGAAAATTTACCACACCTCAAAGTTACAATATATTAAGAGATTATATTTATCATGTATGGATCACATTGATAATATCAATGTCATGTTACCTATTATTATCTATAAAAATTAAATACAGGCTTAATACTTAACTTGATTACCAAAATATGGGACATAATAAATTTTACTTATGAAATATTTTATAAAATCCCTATAACCATCTCTATTGGATCTATAATATCCAATAATTGGGAAATAATTTTGTAAATGATCTATATTTCCCTACTCATAATCCATAATTTGTACATTGAAATTATTCAGATGTATTTAGGTAGTTGTATCATTTCAACAACATTAACTAAGAGCTCATTGATCCATAGAGTGAACCCCCATGCATGGAATCCAAGACTCATATATATATATATCACTTAACTCTAAAATTTATTGGACATAATGTGAACATTACACCGAATACAAATTCACTTAAATAAACCCACCATCCTTATTTATAATCCCAAATAATTAAATATATCCCCAACTATAAACCATATGAAACATTAAGTACGAATGAATCTTAACTCAGATAATGGAAGGTTATATCTAACCTAATGTTTTTTTTTGTATTTATTTTTTATATATTTTTTGTGTAAATATTCATTACTTTACCCTTTTAATTTTTTTTAATATTATATGTATTTTTCATAAGTTATTAATCAGTTCATGATAAATTAATTTAGAAATAATTCATTTATTTTATTATATATTTCATTATCAATAATTTATTTATTTTATGTGACTATTATAACCATCAAATAAACATAAATTAATAAAAATTAACATTATAGAAACAAAATAAATTAATATACCAGGGTCCTTGATGAGAATTTTCACACTCTTAAATTATGTTATTTTAATTAAATAAAACAGAAGGTATGAATTAGTTCATTTATCATGAGTATATTTAGTTCAAATCAAAAAATATTATAATTAATTTATTTTTATTTTTTATTATATAAAATGAAAAGGTAAGTGGGTTTTTATGTGAGTAACTTTAGAAACAAAGGAAGAAAACAAAAAAATAATTTCATTAAAAACAACATTATTAAAAGACATAATCGATCTAATATATCCCATCATTAAACTTCTATAATTATAACTTATAGTTCCCTAATTTGCTAACTAATGGACACTAGAAATTAATAAATAATGAAAAATATTAGGAGAAATTAACCCATTGTTAATTCAGGACATTCAATCACAAACCACTGCTTTGATTATAGTCCCAAATACAATATATATACACAGTCAATTGGGGAAACAACTATATAAATGGAAATTATTTTATTTTCTGGAATATGTTGTAACCCTATTAATTAATAATAAATTGATAAGAATTTGAAATTAAAGTTTTTCTCATACAAGTCCCACAATCTAAACCTCCTATAATATGTGTAAATCATTAATGTAATTTAATGTTCACAAAATCATTCTATTAAAAAAAATTTATGAATTATTTTGAGTAAATGGGTTAAAAAAATTAAGGTGGTAAAAATTAAATGAACCATAAAAATTACTACTCCCCTGTGGCTGGATTTTTCATTATGGAGATGATTTTCATAACAAAAGCTTCAAAAGGGTATAACCCAATATCATATCTACTATTATATTAAATCCCAAATTATAAAAATAAAAAGGTGAAAATATAATAACTAAGAAGCTTTATTGAAGAGAAAAATTGATTACAATAACAAAATAAAAGAAACAATAAGTAAAATAATTAGCTAACAAACCTCTTGTAAGTGATCCTTACCCAAATAATTACTTCATAAAAATTATAATAGAGGTGAAATAGAACCACTAAATTTGAAAAACACCTCACAAATCCTTAAAAAATCATCAAAAAGTGTGAATAACTCAATTAAATATAGTGTACGTGGGCTAGTGTTTGAAATATTAATTAGGGTACATGGAAAATTATTCCTGAAAAAATTACTCTATATTGAGAAAATGTTTCAACTAATATTCCATGTAAATTATCCATCACTCTAGTTGAAAAATGGGATAAATTATATCATTTAAAATCTATAAAATTTACACAAATATAATTAAGGATGAAAAATATTTTCCACAAATGGTGAGGTAAGGTCCACTATATCAAATCCAATACACCTATAATTTTAGGGCCATCCTTTACCCTATACACATGGGATAAAACTACATTGGTATTAATGAAATATGTACAATTTTTTTTATAAATCTTCTATAAAATTTTATGTAATAATGACACCCAAAAATGCATTATGATAACAAAACTAGAGTGATCTTAATTTGTTAAAAATAGTTTTTTCTTGATATTTCAATATTTTAGATCAAATTGGGAATTTCCCTTGAAAATTTATATTAGCATCATTATGGGTAAAAATATATCAATTATTATAAAAAAATATTAATCAAAAATCACAGTTTATCAACTCCCCCATACTTACCCAATTTTACTCATATAATAATAAAATCTCAATATCAAATCCACCCCAAAATCAAGAATGAGATAATTTCCTAATAATTCTTAAAAAATGGAATTTATCAAGTCTCATTGTGATTTTTTTTTCAATTTTATTTTGTCACTTATTAATTTTATTGATCTCAAACATGCATCTATAACCTAATCAAAGCTTACCTCACATGAAAATTCTTATCAATCTTCGCTCAAGTGAGATTTAACATGGACTTATTCTCCTTCATAGAAAATGCATGAGGATTATAAATGAGACTCAATTCATTTGTATCACCATATTATTCTTAAAACTCTTATGTATACACACTATGAGACATAAATCTATTTTCATTCACGATGACTTTATCTTGGTGCATTTGGTAGCTATGGGTCAGTGGGTAAAAATATTTAAATATTCAAGGTTTAGAAGGGGTTATTTTACTCCTAACAATTATTTAATTAATATTCATGTGAAAAATAGGAAATATAAATCACTCAATTTACTCATAAATTTTTTACACTATACTCCCTTTTTATGACATGGACCATGTGAAAAAAATAAATTCAATGATTGATTTGAACAGAATCATCCCTTTTTATAATGTTTTTATAGAATATGGGATCAAAATAAAATTAAACACTTGAATGGTAGTTTAGGACCTTTATTTTTTGATGGGTACATGATTAATAAAAGTAATCACAATGAATAATACAATCTAAAATCCATTTTCTTTGTTTTGTCTATTTTTCTTTATTTTATAATGGAATAATGAGATTAGATGGTGTAAAATTGATAAAATTGACTCATTCCCATTACTCTATCAACTTTTTCTAATAGTGACACACACCTCACACACCAAACACTAAACGTATTTTCAAGGAACACATAAAAAGGTCCTCCCATCACACTCAAAAAATAAATATACATGTTAAAATATTAAGAGTAAAGGTGTGTAGGGAAAACCAACTTGTAATGTGGCTTAAACTTATATAGAAATTCATAGATTATTTATTCTAAGAAGGTTGGGTAAAAAAGTAGGTTTAAATTTGAAAATGGGAATATCAAATTAAATCCATCAATCATATTAAAAACATTTCATAAAATCAAAATATTTTGAAAATAAATAATTAAATGATGATGTTATGGAAAAAAATTTATTTTTCTCTCATGTTATTCAGGGTATTAGTAAGAATATTTAAAAATGGGTTTAGAATACCTCAAAGGAATGGGAAACATATTTTTATATAGTTTTAATTAGCATGGATTTAATAAATTATCTACACTCATAAACATGTTTTAAAATAAAAATCAAATAAAATTTTTAACACTAATAATCATAAATAAATGAAATTCATCAAAAAAAAGTCAACACATCTGAATATTTTCAAGAGTAAAAAATGATTTGGATTATTAAGTGTAGCTCAATATTTTAAAAAAATGAATGAAAAAAATAAATACAGAAAATATACTTGGAAAAAATTTAGTCCATCTAATTAAATTATATTATCCTTTTGAATTGAAGAATAAATAGATTTCATAAAATGTATAATGAGAGAATCAAATTTGAATGAGAAATAAAAGAATGTTTATTTTGAATTGATGGTTTGATTATGTCTCCTCACTTCTACCACTTTCTATAATCCAAAAAGAAAATTAAAAAACTAAGAGAATTATTGGATGTGATGGAAAAATGAATTTGTTAAGGTAAAAAAATGTATAGATCTTTGTTAAACCCCCATATGGGTTATGCATTTTTGACTATCCATAACTAGATATTTTCAATACATTATCCCTAGTCTAAATGAGGGTGTGGATTTAGTGATTTAAACCATAAAATATTATTAATTTTTATATTTTTATGTAGATACTAATATAGGGAACAATTAATGAAACAAATAAGAGAGTTTTTCCCAGAATGAAATAAGATACCAAGAAATGGAATATCAAAGGGAGAGGTATGAAAAGATAGAAGGGATCCCAATAAACATTCATGTTATCCTCCACCATATGATATGAAATTTGATATAGATATGGTAGTAACATAACTATGAGTTCATTGATCTCTTAATCTTCTTTGACTACCTCCAATTTGGTAATTTTATTGTTTACATCCAGGCATGGTTTCAGAATATCCTATTATACATGGAATAAATGAGTAAAATAATTTAATATTTTAATTTAATAGAGACTAAAACATTATTAATTAAAATATACATGGTCCTCCTTATTTTAATAGGTGTTTATATCATCTTTAACTACCACTTAAAGTTTTTCATCATCAAACTCCTCCACCATATTCTCCTTAATGGTGCTCACATCATCCCCATCCCCATCAACATTCAGTGAAAATATAGGTATTGATTCAATAAAATAAATATTTGGATAGTGAATTGAATTTAATAAAATAATACAAATTAAAAACAATAAAGTATAGTGTTGATTCCACTTGATCTAACTTATCAACATGAATTATTATTTTTTCTTGAAAGGCCTCAATGAGGATTTTGGAATTTATTAGGATAGAAAATTTGTGAAGTTTAGTTTCAAAAAAATTTATATATTTTTGAAAGCTGGTAAGGATGGTATCTTTTTGAGCCTAAAAACATCTTCATGGAATGTCATAAAGAATAATGAGGATTATTTGACTTCCATGGATAAGGATTTTATAATTGGTTGTTTTTTAGATCTCTCTTTTAGTCTACAATAAGAACCATTAATGCTATCTCTTCATATTTTAAGATCAAGACTCCCCTCAAATGCCTAGAAAATAAGGGAAATATATCTTCCATAGGTGAGGTATAATAAATCAATGGTTCAATTTATTATAGATTTTAGTTTTTAATGAAAGAAAAAAAATATTTTCTATGTGAAATGAAATAACGAGTTATTGATTTGGATCCTCGAAAATGATGATAATTTTATGAGTATTTCCACACACACTCTTAAAATGTTTGTGATTTTTACAATGTACAATATAAGGGTTGACCTAATTCATATCTCCTTAGGAGACTTAGTTTTAATCACTCAATATTATAATTTAATTTATTATATTTTATTATTTTATATTTTTTGATAGTAAAGGGAAGTAGGGGTTTGAGTGAGTGAATTTAGAATAAAAAGATAAAAAAAGAAAACATTATCAATAAAAACAATAATATGACATGAAATAATTGATCTAATATAATAATTAATTAACAATTAATAATTATTTCATTTTTTAATATATTTAGTTATGATTCCATAATTTGTTAATCCTAGATTACAATGGAAGAAAACATGATAAAAAAGATAGGTAGAAATGAACCCTTAGTTAACTTCATGACATCCAATCATGAAAACATATATTGAGTGTATTTATAAGTCCAAATTCTGGTAAGTGTACTTTTAGGGAAGAATATTCACCATATAAATGATATTTCATTGATTGTCTGATTATATTTGATCCCTATAAATCTATACCATGTTGATAATGTTTGTAAATTAATTTGTTTCTCTAAAAAATCACACATGACCGACCCCACATGTTATGTGTGAATAGTTTTAGTGATTTAAAATTGAATGATTAATTTTATTAACCATAATTTTATTAATTAAAATGAGTAAATGGATTCAAAAAAATGTAATGAAGGAGTTAAAATTTAGATTAACCATAAAAATAATTATGCTTCTAAGGCTGGATTTATTATTTTGGATATGATTCTCATTAGAATTTTTTTAAAATAAATATCATAATATCAACTCCAATAATATATTCCAACCCAAATATTTAAATAAAAAATATCTTTAATTTATTTTTAATATACATTATAAGAAAAAAATCACTGAAACAAAAAGTATAAGAATAGGATAAGAGACTTCTTAAAATAGATCCTTGACACAAACCTCCTTTCATTTTATTGTAATAATGGTCAGATGGAACCAATATCATCAGAAAAAAACTCCAAAATTCTTCTTAAAACCTCCATAAGTGTGAAAATTTTTCTTAAATGGAGAGAGTGCATGGGTGTGAGAGGGGATAGTGTTTGAAATGTCAGTAAGGGAACATGTTGAATTTCACCTCCAAAATTTTCTCTATATTACACCACCTTTTCAACTAAAATCCCATGTGGACTAGCTATAACCCGAGTTTGATGAATTATAATAAATAAAAACCTTTATTATCAAGAATAATTTCTTCTCTACATATTCATTGATGAAACATTATGAACTAAATTTGGAGATAAGATCCAATCTGTCAATTCCAGTCGATCTATGCATTAATGGAAACATTATTTCTGAAAAAATGGGATAAAACTAACCTAAATCCAACGAAAATTATATAAATATTTTTTTATAATTCACACAAAAAAATTTCTGTAATAATTCATCCCATATAAATAGTTTTTATATAAATACTATAGTTATCTTAGAAGGTGAAAAAATAAATTTCATAAAATTTTAAAAAATAAGTTCCAAATTATAATTTCCATTAAATCATTTAATAAGGATAAATTTTTGGAAATTATATAATTTATTATCAATTAAATATAAAAAATAAACATTATTTATCAATAATTAAAATTCTAATGGTATGTTTGTCAAGTAGTTGATAAACTTATCCTTGACCCTTGGGAAAAATGTCTTGAACATGTACTAGTTTTAGTTGCATCATTCCACCTATACTCTTATATATCCCCTTGGTTGGATTCACCTAAAATCTGATCCTATGCCACTATCACTCACTTAGGATATCAATCATTTAAATATTTTTACTCACATGTAGTGGAGGAGAATCATTGGAATGGTTATAGGGTATCACAAAAGAAATTGTGGACATGTAGGCCCATACTTAACAAGAGGTGGGGATGACACATAGAGCATCATTTTAGTTTAATAATATTTACCAAAGAAACCAAATTTTTTTATTTAAATTAAAATAAATCCCCCACATATATAGGTTAATCAACCTAAGGATCATCCACACATGTAACAATTAACTATTTAATGAACTAGAAATCATTCCTTTCAATTTTCTCTTTAAAAAGATAAAATACTCAATTTTATAAATACATTATATTATTAAATAATTAATTCACTTATCTTAATGTTCTATATAAACATTACGGGAGATACCATCATTTATAATATTAGAGAAATAAATTATGTAATTATATTTAAAATTAATCAATCACATGATGTGTGCATGTATGCAACTTAGAATATACCCATTTGAACATTAAAATATCTTATAATGTACCTATACTGTAACATGTACTTACAAGATTTGGATAATAAATGGTGTTTACATATTACATAATGCATAGTTACATATATCAAAATAGGTGGTTACCTCCAAATTTATAGCACTAGATGTACATGAATATATGCATTGTATTCCTATTTTAATGCCCGAGTGAAGTATAAGGAAATTATAACAAACATACATGATGTGTTGTCATGAAACTAACATTGAAATTAATTATCCCTATGATATTAATTAAAACCATGTAATTTTTTTTATTCCAAATACATTACATTTTTTTAATGTCACAATTAATTTTTATACCATTTAATTAATTTATGGGATTTGTAGTCTAGACCGGAATGTGTGCAGTGTAAATAAATATTGGTTACATGATGTGTATAGCCTGTTACAGAATGCTTACCTCTAGAAACCCTTATCTTTATTAAACATTAATACATGATTTAATTATATAAAATTAAACTTAATACAACCTGAAATATTGATATTTCTAGTGTCTTTGGGAAATAGGTATATTCCATTAAAAATTCAAACATGAATTAAAAAATCATTATTAAAATATTCTTTAACATGTTTGATCTGAAGAATGAATTGGATAAACTAGGTAAATACATAAGAAAGGGGTGAGGCACAAATCCTAGTAATGTAATAAACATTTAATAACATTAATTTAATAATAATTGTTAGAAAATTCATATCAATGAGGCATAAAGAAACATGAATAATAAGGCTTGATATTGCATGATAATCATAACATGGAAAATGTTGATACAACCTAAAACACTGTATCATACATTAGGGATAAATATCCAAGAATTCCTAGCAGAAAAAGTTCCATAAAGAAATCAAGTACACCCTAATATCAACATGATGTATCATGATACTAAACATTAACCAATTTATTAGAGTGCTATAAAATTCCGGGTGCACCCTTCATTTTCATTTCCTTATCATGCTTAATTTTTCCATATAGATCATAAGACATGGATTCATTCATCATAATAATTTATTAAAATATTATATAGTGTGGAATAAATATATTTAAGTCCCAAATAAAAATTTATATGTGCATAAAAGAGAAAACCCTTAATAGTAAATGGGGATGGTATTCACTACACAATTGTTTTGGCATGAAAAATCATGGTGAAAATTCAGCAGCATAATGATGTTGCATAAAAATTCATAAAATGAGATTATGAGGGGTAAATGGGTCTCTCATAATTTTCACATGATGTGTATAGTAATAGGTACATGAAAGGACATGCCGACACATTTAGAATTATAAAAATAAATCATATGATAACAAATAAGCTTGAATAAAAATTAAAAGGAAAGGATGATTATAAAATTTCACCATGGTAATGGGTGTAAATGAGATTTATTAATGAGAGAGAAAGGGGTGTCTCATAATTTATTAGAATATAAGGGAATTATGGTGGAGGAGCGAAAACATACCCCATCATTAGGAAATTAAAAATAAAATGGCAGAATATAGAATACATTATTGAATAATAGTGAGAAAGTGAGGATCCCTTACCATAAGAGTATGACCCCAAAGGCCTAAAAGTGGATTCATAGGAGCTTGGGGGAATCTTTGGAGGATTATAGAGTGATGAGGGTAGAGTATGGTGGTTCTACATATATATTTTTAAGATATGTGGGATATTGTGTGGGTTAATATATGAAAAGATTGGGGTTTCTTTAATATTTAGGTTTTAGACTCTAAAAAATAAACTATTGCAAGACATAAATCTTCACATGATTTTTTGAACATGGTTTTTTTGAAATTGGAGAATTTTTAATTTTTTTTTTAAAAATGGCTGAAATTATTAAAATTTAACCCATTCTTATGTGGAGGTGAGTAACATTTTTAATGAAATGAATTTAAAATAATAAAATACATTATATGTATTTGAGGATTCATAAAGGCATAATAAAATTAATAAAATAAAAATAAAATAAATTATTTTAAGGGTATAATATATATTTGTAGTAATATATCCACTATAGTATTTATTACATCATTTTTGGGTCATTATGATTCCATACAACACGCAGTATATTTATACAGTATTTAATTTTTACCATAGTATTCGATTGTCTCTGAAAATTATGAACATTTCACCTTCAGATAATTTTGAAGTTATAATCCCATAAAAAATATTCATTTTATCAAAATAATTTTTTAAATATGTGAATTTTTACTTTTAAATTAATATTTGACATTTATTGAACAGTGCTTGGTTATTGATAATAACAATTTTTGAACCCTTATAAAGAGTAAATTTAAATTCATAACAATTATATGACCATTTATAATTAATAAGAATTATTTAATAATAAAATATTTGAAAATATTATTTTATAAAAAATCCATAAATTCATCAAAACATATCCATTAATTTAATTTGAATATTACCTGAAAATAAAATTTGTGTTTAATTTAATCATAAACCAAAATCATTTGTAAAGTAACAATAAAAAAGAAAGAAAATTAATAATTCTATACAATATAAATATATATATTTTTAAGGTCTTGATAAATATCCCTTTATTACAATAGTGTATTCCCTAAGACTAAGGTGGGACATAGTGTGACATTCATGGGGTCATTCGACAAACATTGTTTGGGACATGATCTCATTGAGCTTGAACGTATCTCATAAACGGTTTCACTCATTATTATGTTTTTGGATATCAGCTTGGCTTTAGTCAAGGGAAAATACAAGTCATTATATCCCCCTCAGAAGCTCTAATAAATGGGTTTCATAGGATATAATCCTACTGGATGAGGCCATCAATTCTATTGTCTTTGTCTGTTGGATTTGTTAAAGCACTATATTTATATTGATAATGTGATCTCTATTTAATGGTTATATAAACAAAAGTAATAAACTTAATGGTCTTTTAAATATAATGATATAAATAAGGAAGTGTATGTTTTTTCTATAACCATATTACATAATACAAATTTTAATTAAAATCACAAAGAGAAACTTCATTAAAATACAGTTTGGGTTGTTATAATCTTCCCCCCTTGAGAAATTTCACCCCAGAATTTTTCATTTCACCCCTTGAAACAGATGAGGGAAATTATGTCTGATCACTTCATCTAGTTCCCAAGTTGCTTCTTTAAATAGGTGGCTTGTCCACAAATATTTTACAAGGTGAATTTTCTTATTTCTAAGAACATTGTCTATATGATCTAATATCCTCACTAGATACTCCTCCTAGGAAAGATCAATCACCAGTTGTACCACCTCTGGATTCAGTATCTGTGAAAACTTATGTATGTAGTTCTTAAAGAGTGATATATGGAATATGTCATGAATTTGGATAGGTTAGGTGGGAGTGAAATTCGATAGGCCACCGCTCTGATGTGATGAATGATATCAAAGGGGACGATGTATCTTGGACTAAAATTTCTATTCTTCCCAAATTAGATAAAATTTTTATATAGGTATATGTATATAAATACCTTGTATTTGACATCAAACTACTGCCCTCTTCAATTATTGTTAGAATGGCTATTTTTTCGACTCTAAATAGCCTTGATGTGCTTCTGAATGGTCTTATCCTTTTACCAAATTTTCTTGACCATTTTAGGACTGAGCAGTTTTCATCCCCAAAATCATCCAAACATGTAGGTGTTCTACACCCCTTCCCATAACATGCTTCATAGGGATACATTTGAATGCTCGAGTGGAAACGATTGTTGTAAGAGAACTCAACCAGATGAATTTGATCCCATCCTCCTTTGAAGTCCATAGTGTATGCTCTAAAAATTTTCTCAAGCGTCTGTATAGTCCACTCAGATTGGACATTAGTCTGAGGGTGATAGCCCATGATGAATTTCAAATAATTATTTAGAACATGCTAGAGACTCTTCTAGAATATAGAGGTGAATCTTGGATATCGATTGGATGCAATAGATAGTGGTACTCCATGCATCTTGACCACTTCCCTAATGTATATCCAAGAAAGTATATTGGGTGATAATTCCTCTCATATAGAAATAATGTGTGGAGTATTTATAAGATTATCTACCTTAACCAATATTGAATTATTCCCTCTTGATGTCTTTGGAATATCAGTGATAATGTCTATGGTGATGTTTTCCCATTTCCATGTAGGTATGGGTAATGGTTGCATCATCCCCTTGGATTTTTTCCATTCTGCATTAACTTTCTGACATAAAATACATCCTGATGAATACTCTCTAATCTCCATCTTTGTATTGTCCCACCAATAGTGTTCTAGGAGATCTGAAAACATTTTTGTGCTTCCAGGGTGGATGGAGAAGGTTGAACTATGTGCATTATCCAATAGCTCCTTCTTTAACTCAGGACTTGACGGTAGTCATAGTCTTGAACAAAATCTCACAACACCGTCTTCATTAACATTGAAAGTTGAAATTTTTTTATTCCTTTTATCTTTCAGTTTCTTCAATACTCCCACATCAACTATTTTAGCATCCTTTAACATCTCCATAAGAGATAGTTGAGAAATAATTATTGAAAGGATTGGTGATTCCCCTTCCATTATGATTCCCATGTCCATCCTTTTCAAATCTAAGAATACTGGATCCCACTCAATTATCATAAATGATAGAGTTGTTGGAACCTTTCTACTTAGAGTGTATCCCACTTTATTCACATTCCCAGGTTAGATGTGAATTAATAAGTCATAGTATTTGATCAACTCTAACCATAATCATTGGATCATGTTCAACTATTTTTATGTGAACATATAATTGAGACTATTGTGATATGTATATATTTCAAAATTCTCCCCAAAGATATAATTTTACAAAAATTTTAAAGATAACGTCACTATATCCAACTCTAGATCACGTGTTTGGTAATTTTGTTCCTGAAAATCCAACTTCCTTGAAACATAAGCAATGAATTTGTCATTTTTCATCAATAAATAGCTCAAGAACTTCTTTGAAGGAATGAAAAATAACATGAAAATATGTCCACTTATGTGTAGTGTGAGCATAAGATAGTTATAAGACTCCTATTCAACTCCATGAATCTTTTTTTTGCATTCATCATTCAAAGAAAACATGAATCACATCCGAGATAGTTTGGTAAGAGGGTTTGATAGTTATGAGAAATTTATCATGAATCAGTGATAATACCCAGATAACCCAAGGAATCAACAGATATATGTCATATATGTTGGTCTCAACCATCCATCAATTACATCTATTTTCAAAGGGTATAAAAATATCCCATTTATTTTGATGATATACCCCAATAAAGAGACCTCCTTCAACCAGAACTCTAATTTTATAAAATTGGCATAAATCATTTCCTTTTTCATGGTCTTTAGAAAAGTATTCAATTACTACTCATGCTCCTCTTTAAATTTTATTTATATTATAATATAATATATAAATACTACCAAAAATTTGTTGAGGTGATCTCTAAAGACTTTATTCATCAAGTCCGTAATGATTGCTGGAGTATTAGTGTGTCTAAAAGGCATTACTATGAATTCATAGTGCATATACCTTGTATGAAAATAAATCTTGGGGATATAATTTTTCTTCACTCTAACTTGATCATATCATGACCATGGATCCTCCTTGGAAAAATATTTTTCTCCATGTATCTGATCGAACAAGTTAATAATCCGAGGAAGAGGATTCTTGTTCTTTATTGTGATGTTGTTGATCTCACGATAATTGATGCAAAGGTGCATTGACCCATACTTCTTCTTAATGAAGAGGATAGGTTCACCCCATGGTGAATCCCTTGGGATTATGAAACCTTATTTAAAGACTCGGAAATTTCAAAGAAAATTTTTTCTTAAATACTTTGGAATTTTTCGAGTCTGTGATTTCTGACAGCACCTGATTCCGAGGCCCGGTGTGCTCGGAAACAATTTCTAAAGTTTTGTTTGGGTACGTTCAATAAAGGTACATGCGGGTTTATATATATTTCGAACCGGTGCTCGGAATTGAAATTCGAGGGCGCCAATAAACTCATAGCACCCATATTCGCTTAAGGGGACCTTTACAGCAGTTGCGTTTTTTGTGGGATGAAAGTTATAATTTGGGTATTTATCTTAAATTTAATAAAATTGTGGTGATACACAATTTTCTTTTAAGAGGTGGTTATTTCCTCCAAGAGGAAGTTAGGGGTGGGCCCCACACTCCACATAACCTCTCATGTGAGGACTTAGTGTAGTGGGGCCCACACGAACTCAAACCTTTTCACCTCCTCTCATCTCCCTTAAACTCCCCATTAACTCGCCTCTTTAATTGTGACTTTACACCTCCTTCTCACTCCCATAAATTTTGCCAACACTTTTAATTAATGAATTGGACTCTCTAAAATTAATTAATTAAAGTGTTTGAATTTTGAAATTCATGTGTGAATAAAATAATAGCCTTAGCTATTATTTTTGTTTGGTACTTGTTGTGTTGGGAGAACTTTGGGAAAGATTTGGAGAAATAGAAGAATAGTGTTCTTCTCTCGATGAAGAACACCATTCTTCAACGAAGAAATTCTCCGACAAAGAATGCTAAGGACTTCTTCGATTAGGCTTCCTCTTCGGACACACCCCGACGTCAATGGAATCAATGTCCATTTTCCGCGATGCTTGACCTCTGCGACGCTTGTCTTCCGCGGCTCGTTGACGTGAAACGTGATTGAAATTGAGGTAGTGGTTTTTGATTAATTTCATTGGATTAAAATTAAACTCTTGATTCATCGATGAATGACTTGGTTTGACTATGGCCAATTGATACCAACTAATACGGAGGGCGCAGGTCAAACCAACACGACCCGACGACCCTCCGTAGGATTTTTTTGTTTTGGCGATGGGGACTAAGTCAAGAAGGCGCGATGTTGTCGCACCATGCCGGAAGAGTACCGCGGGACGAGGCATGCAACAGTGTCGAAACCAGAGGAAGTGGCGGCCGTGTGCCGGCCATGTAGAGATGAACCGCAGCCTGCATTCGCAGGCCGATCAGCTGAAGAAGAACCGGCCAGATGAAGCCGACCGGGCTGAAGGAACCGCATTTCTACGAGGGCGCCGTGCAGCGGAGAACTGCGGCCCGCATCCACGGGCCGCTTGGATGGAAGAACTAGTCGGATCGTCGGCCAGGCGGGCAGAAGGAGCCTCAACACCCATGGGCGCTGCGGGCGGAGGATCTGTGGCCGACAACGGCGGGCCACTCGGCGCCACCATTTCGGAAGACCGGGGGCCACACCCTCGATCTGCTCGGCCAGCCGCGGGCCGAGCCGCGCGGGTCGGGCTGGGCCACGCCCCGCCGGTCCGGGCTGCACCCTACCGGGCCCGGCCGCGCTCCATCGGGCTAGGCTGATCCCTTAGTAGGGTCGGACCCGCCGATCCAGGACAGGCCGACCCACCAGCCCACCGGACTTGACCGGCCGAGCCCAGTTTTCTTAAACGTGAATAACTTTAAGACCGCGCATCCGATCTACTTTCCGTCTATGGTACTAGAATCCTCGTGATGAGATGTTCCTTTTTCATTACTCTAAGTGAGTTTTAGACGACTTTGGAAAATGGTCGGGTTTGGAACGAGCGTAATTCCAACAGGGTCCCTGGAACGGAAAAACCAATATCTCTCAGACCGAGCGTCCGTTTGACGCGCCGTCTATCACGTTGGGTTATTTTTGACGAGACGGAACTTCAGGATACATCAGATCTGGACTTCATGATAGTTGATGTATTGACCCCCTTGGCTCGAGGAGCGGACCCTCCTGGAATCCAGCATACTGTGTGCAGGAACCCTAGAGCTGGTTGTGACTACAACGACTACCGTACTGGAATCCTCCATGGGTTCAACGATGACGAAAACCATACTAGAATCCTTCGTGGGTTCGATGACGATGAAAAATGAACTAGAATCCTCCATGGGTTCGATAGCGATGACTATTGTACTTGTATCCTAAGTGGGTACGACAATTTGACTTCTGTATTAGTATCCTGTGTGGGTCTGACAAAGAAGCTAGTCTAGTATCCTATGTGGGTCCGACAGCTTAGCTGGTCTAGTATCCTATGTGGGTCTGATAGCTTAGATGAATCGGTGAATAAATCTGATTATCTCTATCTCTATAAGAAATATGTATACCTGTGTGAGCTGAGTCTTGACATTCAATTATTATCATCGATGTGATTGACTTGCTTTCCTGTGTGGACTGGGTTATGCTTGGGCTTGAGAGTTGGAGCCAAACTAAGATTGATTACTTAGGTATATGTATGGGAATATACCAAAGTTGAGTTGGTTGATACTTCATGATTGTATCTTTTTTCTGTGGTTTGTCCTTCGTGAATTTTTGGAGACCTTCGGGGGTCTCGGGGTCCCTATTGAGTATCGTATACTCACCCCTACATAGGCTATGCCCACACTACATTATGTTGGATGCAGACAATAGAAAACACTGATCCAGGTGGTGGCTTGTGGAGCTGGATGGTACCCAGAGGTGGACCACTTTGTGAGACGTACACAGAGCGGACGGCTGGACCTGAGGTGCTGAGGAGGCCATCTGTACCCACCCTTCAGGTGGGAATCCCGGAGGACGACTCAATGATTGTTGTTTTACTTTACTGCAGTTTTACTAGCTTTTCTGTTGTACTGTACTTTCTGTTGGGCTTGTATTTTTGGCCCCTTTACTTTCATCACTTACTTTTGTATTTAGTATTACTTAGTGCTTTCTTCTGTTGAGTACTCTATTGTGTTTATTTACTTTTATAAAGGCAATTCCTTCCATTTTTATTTGGATTTACGCCTTTGGTGCTAGTCACCAGCCCCTGGCCTATGGAAGGCGGGCATGGGGTAGTCACGGCACAAGCCCCGAGGACGGGTCGTGACAAATTGGTATCAGAGGAGTCGGTTATACCACAAAACTCAGGACTCTGATCATTATTTCTATGAAGTAATAGTGTTAAGAGGATTGAGTGTGGTTTTTAGTCCCGGGAGTTCAGTGTTGGTGCGGTGGCCGACGTATCCATACACCAGGACCCTGACCTCTTATTTCCGACTTAGTGCATGAAAAAACTGATTGCGTGTGTGTTTCCATTGAAAAGTTTTCTTTATGATTACTCTGTGTCAGCTCACCATGTATATTGTTTTAACAGTGGCACACCTGTTTATTTTCAGGATGGCCCCACGAAGGTAGCCAGCTAGAGTTCCAAGTTACGTATGGGATGGTAGCCCATTGAGCGACGAGGCCTCAGTGTAGGGCCACATCACAGCGGTGGCACCAGTGGTACCACTACCCGCTGGGCCACTGATACTACCAGCCCCAATAGTAGAGAGTGCACGCCACCTGAGTGTGTTGCACGAGTTTCAGCGATATAGGCTGCCCAGGTTCCACAGAGAGACAGATCCACAGGAAGTTGAGGACTGGATGGAGGCTGTTGTCAGATTTTTTAGATTGGTAGGGACACTAGCCGACCTTATGGTGATCCTTTCTGCGAGTCTCCTGCACGCAACAACAAGTAGATGGTGGAGCTTGATGCTCCAGGTGCATGATGAGGCATCATTACTTTGTACAGAATTCGAGAGTCTCTTCCGCTCATATTTTGTTCTATCCACCCTTCATACGGTGAAGATTCAGGAGTTAATTCATCTACAGCAGGGCAACATGACAGTAGCTCAGTAATCAGCGAGGTTCACTAACCTCTAATGCTACTCCACGGACATGGTACGAGACCCATTCTTCGGGGATTGAACCTTTGAGCAGGGACTCAGACATGAGATCATAGTATCAATGATCTCCATCAGTATTCCGATGCAGGAAGGGGTGCTAGAGTGAGCCCTTCTAGTAGATAGATTTCTCGCTGAGCAGCCACCATCGGTGAGACCCGCCGCAGGGCGACACATAGTAGAGTCTTCTGCAGCTGGAAGTAGACCGATGACAGAGAGGTCCAAGTGGACCAGACCATCAGATGGGCGATCTCATGATACAGGTTCGGTTGTACAGGGAACACGAAACAGATCCATCTATACGAGGAGCAGGCAGTTCTATGCATGCAGTGGGTAGGGCCACCTGGCTCATGACTGCCCGAACCGCCATGCAGACGAGCAACAGATAGTAGAGGTACCTCCCATGCAGAGGCAGAGGTTCGACCGTGGTGGTCCGTCGGGAGCAGGCGGACGAGGCAGAGGAGCTGGCCGAGCAGCGGGTGGTGGATGACGTTTCGAGGCTTTACCACCACCAGTACCAGGAGGTCCACCCCGATCACAGGGAGCTGGCAGACAGAGGCGGGCTCAGCTCCAGGCAGTCGAGGCCTACGACTATGGCGCAACTAAGATGATTCGAGGTACTATCTGTGTCTACTCCACCGTTGCTGTAGTGCTTATAGACACAGGTGCGAGTCATTATTTTATTACCGCTGCCCTTGTTCAGAGCTCGGAGATTCCGACAGAGCTGTTGGCTCGATCCTTACGACTACATACTCCTACAAGAGCAGACTCGATGATTACGCACTGGTGCCGGTTGTGTGAGCTTACTCTCAGAGGCGAGAGATTCGATTGGGATCTTCTTGTACCGGCGTTGAGGCCTTACGACGTCATCTTTGGTATGGACTGGTTGTCTACTGTCCCTACTCAGATCGACTGCATTAGGCGCAAAGTGCGGTGTATCCGCACAGATGGGACCAGGTTCACCTTCACCAGCGAGAAAGGAGCCTTAGCAGTGCAGGATGGACTTACGTAGAGGAGAGGGCAGCCGATCACACATCAGTTGGCTAGTCTCATCCTTGGAGCAATTTATGTGCGGAGTTTGAGTTTTCCTATTGTGGTGGATCAGTATGCAGACATTTTTCCTAACGATGTTCCAGGACTACCTGATCGCAGAGAGGTAGACTTCTACATAGACATGTACCCCGATACAACACCGATATCTACTCCATCATATCGGATGGCTCTCGCAAAGCTTTGTGATATGCGGGTATAACTGGAGGACTTGCAGGGGAAGGGTTTCATCTGACCTAGTGTTTCACCCTGGGCGTCTATGATTTTGTTCGCCATGAAGGTGGATGCAAGCTTATGAGTGTGTGTCGACTACTGTCGCCTGAATCAGGTGACCGTGAAGAACAAGTACCCACTCCCAAGGATTGACGACCTCTTTGATCAGCTCAAGGATCACGATGGTTCTCGAAGATAGACCTCAGGTCAGGATATCACCAGCTCAGAGTTCGAGACTAGGATGTGCAGAAGATGACCTTCAGGTGTTGGAATGGCCACTACGATTTCTTGGTTATGCCCTTCGGTGTAACCAACGCTCCAGTAGTGTTCATGAGTCTCATGATCATGATCTTCCAGCCTTACCTCGATTTATTTGTTGTAGTTTTTATCAACGACATATTTATTTACTCGAATACTGAGGAGGAGTATGCCTACCACTTGCGAGTTGTACTGGATACACACTGAGAGCACTAGCTTTATGGTAATCTCTCGAAGTTCCAGTTTTGGATTCTAGAGGTTCATTTCTTGGGAAAATTCATCTCAGAGGTTGGAGTTGCAGTGGATCCAGTGAAGATCGAGGCAGTACTTGCTTGGGAGCCACCCAATAGAATGCCGGTGGTGCAGAGTTTCCTAGGTCTGGCTAGGTACTATCGGAGATTTGTGCCAGACTTCTCGAGAGTTGTAGAACCACTTTCAGCTTTGACGAAGAAGGGGAAGAACTTTGTGTGTTCAGATAGATGCCAGCAGAGCTTTCATAAGCTGAGATAAATATTGACCAGTGTGACCATTTTAAGGCTAAAAGATGAGGGCTTTGGGTACATAGTTTATTGCGAAGCATCAGGGACTAGACTCGGGTTTGTCCTGATGTAGGAGAGAGCAGTGATCACATATGGTTCGTAGCAGATGAGACAACACAAGCAGAAGTATGATACCCATGACCTGGAGTTAGCCGTAGTGGTCTTCGTCTTGAATATATGGCAACACTATCTGATGGGTGAGCGCTTTACTGTCTACTCTGACCACCAGAATCACAGGTACATATTCTAGAAAAAGGACCTGAACCTAAGATAGCGGCGATGACTCGAGTTCCTCCAGGACTATGACTTTGAGATAGTATATACTTCTGGGAAGGGTAACGTTGTAGCGGATGCTCTCAGCAGGAGATCGGGCATTCAGCTGCTAGGAGAGGAGACATAGCAACTAGACGCATTGCAGATATCCTTTGTGGATATAGATGGAGCATCCTTTTTTCAGTCTCTCACAGTCACTCCTCCACTTCTTCAGCGAGTCAGGGAGGCACAACATGGGGACATTGATTGTGAGACACGACATGCTCAGATATCTATAGGGAAGACGCTTGATGGATTTTCTGAAGGAAGGGAGCACGTCATCCTCTTCAGGGGACGTACTATGGTACCTGTTGCACTATAGGAGGAAGTGCTGATAGAGTTTCACACTTCCCCTCTAGCGGTACATCCAGGAGTGGAGAAGATGTATTAGGACCTCAGACGACAACACTGGTGGCCGGGTATGAAGAAGTATGTAGTAGAGTTTGTATCATGATGACTCACTTGTCAGCAAGTGAAGGCAGAGCACCAGGTACTAGTAGGCTTGGTAGAACCCTTAGAGGTCCCAGAGTGGAAGTGGGATGGGATATCCATAGATTTCGTGATGGGACTTCCACATACATCCAGAGGACATGACTCTATCTAGGTGATCATAGACCGACTCACCAAGTCGCCCCACTTCCTACCGATCAGAGAGAAAGGGTCAATAGAGAGATTGGGATGCCTCTACATTCAGGAGATCATACGAATTCATGGTGTGCCATCGTCTACTGTTTCCGATCGAGATGCTCGATTCAATTCCCGGCTATGGAAGGGGTCACAGGAGGATTTTGGGATGCAACTATTTCTGAGTACTGCCTTCTATCCTCAGATGGACGGCCAGACAGAGAGGACCATTCAGACTCTCGAGGACATGCTCTGTGCATGTGTCCTTGAGTTTGGTCGCAGTTTGGAGGATCACTTACCCTTGGTGGAGTTTGCGTGCAACAACAGTTACCACTCCATCATCAGGATGGCCCCTTACGAGGCACTGTACTGCTGACATTGCAGATCACCTCTGTGTTGGACTGACCTAGGGGAGTCAACACTTGTAGGACCATAGATGGTTCAGGCTATGATGGAGAAGGTGCAGATCATCCAGGAGCGGATGAAGACTGCACAAATCAGACAAAAGTCCTATGATGATAGGAGACGGAGACTACTGAAGTTCAGGGATGGTGACCACGTCTTCCTAGGAGTCTCACCTCGATGAGGTATATGGAGATTTGGCCAGGGTGACAAGTTATCTTTGCGTTTCATCGAACCTTTACAGGTCCTCAGTAGAGTAGGCAAGGTGGCTTACTGCCTGGCCCTTCCACCTCAGTTGCACCAAGTGCATGACGTCTTCCATGTATCTCAGTAGAGGAGATACGTGCACAACCCTAACCACATCATCAACCATGGGGATCTAGACATCGTTGATGGGGAGACATTCATGGAGGTCCCAATAGAGATCGAGGATCGACAGGAGCGGGTCCTACGTGGATGTTCGATTCCTCTGGTGCACATTCGTTGGCAGCACGAGAAGCTTCAGGAGAGCACATGGGAGCGGGAGGCTCAGATGCATACTTAGTACCCTCATTTGTTTCCCTAGTGTGAGTTGTAGCTTTACAGGGATGTATAGACCTGATGTAGGGGTAATGTAAAGACCCGGAAATTTCAAGGAAATTTTTTTCTTAAATACTTTGGAATTTTACGAGTCTGCAGTTTCTAACAACACCTGATTCTGAGGCCCGATGTGCTCGGAATCAATTTCTGAAGTTTTGTTCAGGTACATTTAGTAAACGTACGTGCAAGTTTTTCTATATTTTGAACCGGTGCTCGGAATTGAAATCTGAGGGCACTGATGAACTCGCAACACCGGTATTCAGTTATGGGGACTTTTACCGTAGTTGCCTTTTATGCTGGTTAAAAGTTATAATTCGGGGATTTATCTTAAATTAAATAAAATTGTGGTGATACACAATTTTATTTTAAGAGGTGGTTGTTTCCTCCAAGAGGAAGTTAGGTGTGGGGACCACACCCCACATAATCTCCCATGTGAGGATTTAGTGTGGTGGGACCCACACGAACCGAAACCTTTTCACCTCCCCTCAACTCCTTTAAACTCCCCATTAACTCCCCTCTTTAATTGTGACTTTCCACCTCCTTCTCACTCCCATAAATTTTTCCAACACTTTTAATTAATGAATTGTACTCTCTACAATTAATTAATTAAAGTGTTTGAATTTTGAAAGTAATGTGTGAATAAAATAATAGCCTTAGCTATTATTTTTGTTTGGCACTCGTTGTGTTGGGATAACTTTTGGAAAGTTTTGGAGAAATAGAAGAATTGTGTTCTTCTCTTGACGAAGAACACCATTCTTCAATGAAGAACTTCTCCGACGAAGAACACGAAGGAATTCTCCGTCGACGATTCCTCTTCAGATGCACCCTGACGTCAACATAATCAATGTCTGTTTTCCGTGATGCCTGAACTCCGCGATGCTCGTCTTCCATGGCTCGTCGACATGCAACATGCTTGAAGTTGAGGTAGGGGTTTTTGATTAATTTTATTTTATTAAAATTTAATTCTTGATTCATCAATGAATGCCTTGGTTTGACTATGTCCAATTGATACCAACTAATACGGAGGGCGCGGGTCGAACCAAAATGACCCGACGACCCTCCGTTGGTTTTTGTTGTTTTGGCGATGGGGGCCAAGTCAAGAAGGCGCGGTGTCATCAAACCACGTCAGAAGAGTACCACAGGATGAGGCATGCAGCGGTGTCGACAACCGGAGGAAGCAGTGGCCGTGTCCCGGCCGCGTAGAGAAGAACTGCATCCCACATCCGCGGGCCTCTTGGCCAAAGAAGAACTGGCCGGCTAAAGCCGGTCGGGCCAAAGGAACCGTGTGGCCATGAGTGCGCCGCGCTGTAGAGAACTACGACCCACTTCCGCGGGCCCCTTCGATGGAAGAACGGGCCGGCTCATCAACCGTCCAGGAAGAAGGTGCCAGGACGCCCATGGGTGTCACAGGAGGAGGATCCGTGACCTGCAAATGTGGGCCGCTTGTGCCAGGAAGACCAGCCGGCTTCGACCGACTGGACAGGAGGGTGGCGCTGCCGTTTCGGAAGATCGGGGGCCGCGCCTTCGATCTGGTCAGCCAGCCTTGGGCTGTGCCGCACCCCACCATGCTGGGCCGCACACCGTTGGGCCAGGCTGTGCTCCATCGGGCCTGGCCGAACCCTTAGTCGGGTCAGACCTGCTGAGCCAGGATGGGCCGTCCGGCCAGCCCACCGGGCTTGATGGGCGAGCCCGTTTTGCTTAAATGTGAATAACTTTAAGACCGTCCGTCCGATCGACTCGTCGTCTGTGGTACTTGGATCCTCGTGACAAGACAGTACTTTTTCAATACTCTAAGTGAGTTTTGGACAAATTTGAAAAAATAAAGGGTTTGGAATGAGCGTAATTCCTACCGGGACCCTGGAACGGAAAATCCAATATCTCTCAGACCGACATCCGTTTGACGCGCCGTCTATCGCGTTAGATTCCTTTTGACGAGATAGAACTTTGGGATACATCAACTCTGGACTTTTTGGTAGTTGATGTATCGACCCCCTTGGCTCAAGGAGTGGACCCTCTTGGAATTGAGCATGCTGTGTGCGGGAACCCTAGAGCTGGATGCGAATGCGATGACTACCGTACTAGAATCCTCCGTGGGTTTGATGAAGACGACTACCATACTGGAATCCTCCGTGGGTTCGACGACGATGACAACTGTACTGAAATCCTCCATGGGTTCGACAGCGAGGAATACTGTACTTGTATCCTAAGTGGGTTCGATAGTTTGACTTATGTACTAGTATCCAGAGTGGGTCCGACAGAGAAGCTGGTCTATTATCCTATGTGGGTCTGACAGCTTAGATGGTTTAGTATCATACGTGGGTCTGACAGCTTAGATGAATCAGTGACTACATCTAATCATCTCTATCGCTATACGAAAGATATATACCTGTGTGAGCTGAGTCTTGACTTTCAATCATTATCATCAATGTGATTGACTTTCTTTCCTTTGTGGACTGGTTTGTGCTTGGGATCGAGATTTGGAGCTGAACTGAGATTGATAACTTAGGTATATGTATGGACATATACCTAAGATTAGTTGGTTGATACATCATGATTGTATCTTTCTTATATGGTTTGTCCTTCGTTGATTATGGGAGATCTTCGGGGGTCTCGAGGTCCCTACTGAGTGTCGTATATTGACCCCTGCACGGGCTATGCCCACACTACGTTGTGTTGGGTGCAGATGATAGACAACACTGATCGAGGTGGAGTCTTGTGGAGTTGGACGGTACCGAGAGGTGGACCACTTGGTGTTACGTACACGGAGTAGATGGCCGGACCCGAGGTTATGAGGAGGCCATCTGTACCCACCCTTCAGGTGGGAATCCTAGAGGATGACTCAGTGGTTGCTATTTTACTTTACTGTAGTTGTACTAGATTTTCTATTTTACTTTACTTACTGTTGGGCTTGTATTTCCGGCCCCTTTCCTTTCAGCACTTACTTTTGTAGTCATTATTACTTAGTGTTTTCTTCTGTTGCGTACTCTGTTGTGTTTCTTTTACTTTTATAAAGGCAATTCCTTCCCTTTTTTTCAAGATTTATTCCTTTGGTGCTAGTCGCCAGCCCCCGGCCTATGGAAGGCATGCTTGGGGTAGTCACGACACGGGCCCTGAGGACGGGTCATGACACCTTTATCCTGATTCTACTATATTTGTTTCTTCATCTACTCATGTTCCACAATATCCATTATATATGGTGTCTTTGATAATGGTAATTCCCCAGGTCCAAGCTCGATCGAAAATTCAACATCTCAACTAGGTGAAAGAACATGCAATTCCTCCGGAAACACATAAACATATTCCATAACAATGGTCTTGTCTAAAAGGGTTATTATTTCCTTATAATCAATCATTTTATCTATATATGCTTTCTCGTAAGGAAATAATATCCATGCTTGAGATGATAATGCCAAATAAGATTCATATTTCTACTTGAATTTATACAAAATTTGAGGACAATTATCAATATGAATATTAATTTCCTTCTCATAGAAATTTATTTTGGATCTATATAGGGAAACTCATTCCTTGACCATAATTTCATCAAATTCCACAAAATGGTGTATGAAAAGGTATTATAGGAAATTCAATAAACAATTATAGACAAGGGAGGAGTTATTCATTAGGATGCAATAATTTCCCCATTCTCCATTTTCACCGACATATATACTTCCATGATTTTTGGTGGTGTTTGAATAGTTTTACTAAACATTCTTGATATGAAGGAATGCTTTGAAGAAGAATAAAAAATTTCATTCACTATTCTTTAATGAATAACTAGCATACCGGTCCCCACTTCAATGTCAGGATTTACTTTGGTGACAGTGAAGGCCAAATATCTCCCTTGCATCCTTAGAGGTTGTTGGTTTTTTTCAAAAACTATTGTATTAGTGCATTGGTTGGTAGAATTCCTTGAATCAGTGTAGTTGTAGAAATGAATATCATGTCGAGGTTTCAATGGATCATTCCTTTCCTCTATTACAGTAGCGAGTATCTGATGTTATCATTCTCTATCTAGGTTACCTTCCTTCCCACACCTATGATATTTTCTCATCCCATTGAGGAAATTTCAGAGGTTCTTCTTTTCACACATTTAAAAGTGGGATGTTGGAATTTATTCAAAGTATTATATCTCTCTATGGGACCTATAGAATTGAACTCCACCTTCCGCTTAATATCCTTATGATACCTATGAGATTCCACGATCTCAATTTCATCTTTGAGGGCACATCAAAGAATTTTTTCATAGATATAAAAATCATAGATCACCAAGGATTTCCATATGCCAGGTTTATCCAACTGAAGAAGAATTCAACCATGAATTCAGGGGTAAAAACAATGATAGAGGTGTATCATGCAATCCTTGTAATGTTTTCCTCATATGACCAATAGATTCATCATCTTTTTTCTTGAGGTAAAGGAAATCCCTTTCCATTTTAAGAAAGAGTATGAGAGGAAAATATTTATCAAAAGAGATTTTCCCTAAATCCTTCCACACCATTACATTGATCTCTTCCTCAGGCCTTTTATTTTTGATCAGTGTACACCATTGATCAGCTTCACCATACATATGATAAATATCAAAAAGAACATTCTATTATTTATATCATTGAAGGATGAAGAATATCTTCTCAATGGAGTTGATGCATTGTTCACCGATTAAGGGATTAGATGATCAATTGAACATAGAAGGACTTTGACACATGAAGCTCTAGATTGTGGATTATTATCTCTTAGGGGGTACTGGATGCTACTTCTGATCTTGGATTCTATTTATAACTTGAGTTAGCTAAGAGAGTATCTTCATGAAGTGTGTGGTTCCTTCTCCCATCAGGGTGGACATCTCATTGGGGTAGTCATCAAATTTCTCTTCACATTGATTGTTTAACCGATTCCACATATTTATGGCCATTTGATAGAACAAAAGGAAAATTATGGATGTGTATTTTCAAACTATTAACAAAAAATGAGAATCCAATGACATTAAAGTGTTAAATTAAAAATTAAATGTATTTCCTTAACTTATGAATTTATAGGCTTCAATATATGTTATCTATGATATAATTCATGGAATATATTATTATGGGATTATTTTTCTTCCTTAATAATGGTTAGTAATGAGATTATAAATTACTAGATAATATCCCCTAGGAGAGTCAAACCAGTTACGCAATAAGGCCCCTTTTCATGAACCAGGTTACCCTAAGTTAGGCCCGAAACACCTTGTTAGATTTGTTACTCCTAGGTACATCTATTTCATAACAAAATCCAATTTTAGTATCCATAAAGTCATTTTTTTGATAAAACAATTAATCTATATTCACCAAAATTTTAGGGATATATTCTTATACTTAGTCTTATCTTTATAGTATTAGATATATTTTTCTAATCCTACTCCCAAAAATAACTAAAATTTTCCTTTGATACAAACTATAACTACAATTATATTTATTACAAATTAATAAATGTTTTAATTACATAAAATTACACTTAAAACAACCTGAATGATTGATATTTCTAGTGTTGTTTGGAATTCGTTACATTTTATTGCAACATTAAACATTAATTACAAACATCTTTATTGAAAACTTCATTAACATTCTGGATCTTAAAACTGAATCGGATAACCTTGGGAAATGCATAAGAAAGTGGTGATCCATATATCCAAGTTAAGAAATAAACATGGAATAAAATTAAGATAATAATAAAATTTAGACAATTCATATCAATGAAGAATAAAGGAACAGTAATAATAAGGCATGATATAACATGATAATTATAACATGGGAAATGTGGGAGCAAATGACAACACTTCATCATTAGTCAAGGATAATAAGTAAATAATTAAGAGGGGAAAAAGTCTCATAAAGGAATCAGGAATACCCCTATACCATCATGATTTATAGTGATACTAAACATTACACAACACACAGGAGCACTATATAATTTTGGGCGCACTCGTCACATTCATTAAATTATCATGCTTAATTATGACAAATAGATAATAAAATAAGAATTAATTTATAATCTTAATTTATTCCATGATCAAGGAATGTGGAATGAAAACATTTATGTACCCAATTAAAAGGTATATTTTCATCAAAGTGAACATACTTGATAGGAAATGGGAATGGTATTCCCCATACAATTGGTTTGGCAAGGAAAATCACAATGAATATTCGGTAGCATAATGACCTCACATAAAAATTCATAAAATGTGTTTATGAGAGATTAATGGGTCTATAATAATTTGGAGATGAAGTGTAAATTAATAAATACATTTATGGTCATGTCCACACATTTATAATTATAAAAAATAAGGAATATGATAGTAAATAATCTTGATGAAAAAGGGAGAAGAAAGAATGCTTAGGAAATTTTGGTATGATAACGGGTGTAAATGGGATTGATTAATGAGGGAGAAAAGGTCTATCATCATTTAAAAAAACAGGGTTAGTATGGTGGAGCACTTAAAACATACCCCATCATTAGAAAATTAAAAATCAAAGGGCAAAACATTGAAGAGATTGTTGAATAAAAGTGAAAAAGATATGATCCCTTACCATAAGAGTATGAACCAAAATCTTGAAAGAGGATTATTGAGATCTTGGGATAACCTTTGGAGGATTATAGAGATATAATGGAATATTAAGGTCATTTTAAAATTATTTTGAGTGTAGATAAGTGGGATATTGGGTGGGTATATATAGGAAAATAGAGTTATTTCTTTAATATTTAGGTTTTGGACTTTACAAAATAAAATATTTCAAACCAAAAACCTTCGCATGGTTAGTTCACATGTTTTGTTCAATATAAGAGATTGATTAATTATTTTTTTAAGAAATTTTCCAAACATATTAAAATATTACCCTTGCTTATGTGGAGGTTAGTCACATTTGTAAAGAAATGATTTTAAAATCATAAAATACATTATATGTTTTGGAGGATTAATAATGGATTAGTTAAATTAATAAAATAAACATAAATCATGTTATTTAAATTTTTTAAACATATATTTGTCCTATGATACACCACATAGTATTTATTTCATCATTTTGGGTCATTATGATGTCATAAAATTCACTGTATATTTATACGGTATTTAATTTTTACCCAAAAATTTGGCTGTCTCATAAATTTTTTGAAAAATTCCCTGTTGGATAATTTTGATGTTAGGATTATAAAAATTACTTTCATTTTATAGAAATAATTTTATAAATATTTGAATTTTCACTTTTAAAATGATATTCAAAATATATTGAAAAATGTTGAGTTTTTACAATAACATTTTTTTGAACCCTTATAAAAAGTAAATTTCACTTCATAAAAATATATGACCATTTTTAATTAAAATAAATTATTTCATAATAAAATTTTATTTCAATAAAATTTGTTTTTAAAAATTATTAATTCATCAAAATGAATCCCTTAATTGAATTTGAATATTACCTAAAAGTACAATTTTTGTTTAATTGAATCAAAGATAAAAATAATTTATAAAGTAATAATAAAAATGAAAAAAAATAAATTGTTATATAAAATATACATGTTCATATTATTAAGTTCTTGATCAATATACCTTCATTACACCAGCATAGACCCTATGAGTAAGGTGGCCAAATGTGAGACTGTCGTGGGGACATTTAGCAAACACGGTTTGGGCCGTGAACTCTATGATCTTGAACTTCCCCTATAATGGATTTCACTCATTCTTATGTTTTTGGATCTCAACATTAGCTTGGTCAAGGGAAATTCCCAATGATTCAATCTCCCTCCGAAACTTCGATAAATGTTCTTCATATGGTATAATCCTATTGGATGAGGCTATCACTTCCATTGTTTGTGTCAGTTGGATTTGTTAAATCCTCATATTTGTAATGATCATGTGATCACATTTTAAAAAATATATTAAGAATGGTAATATTGTTAACTTTATTTTAAATACAAATATATAACTAATGGGTGAATGTGTTTTCTATAAATATATTACAAAATAAGAAATTTTATTAAAATAACAAAGAGAAACTTCATTTAGAACATTCTGTGTCGTTACACTAACCTTTTCTGTGTCCATCCCCAATATATGACTTCGGAAATTATGTGTATACCTTATAAAAAATTACATGTTACAATAAATGTACACAAAATACACATCATGTAATCACTTCCCCTCATTTATCTCAAATTCAAGTCACTAAGCGGTGTATAATGAACACATGACATATAATTTAACCACACATAATCCATGGATTTCATAGGGAGAACTGTGTTATGTTACACAGTGTGTGAAAATGCTAAGCATCCTGAAACCTATAAAATTTTGTTCCATATAGCTTTTAAATATGTGATATTTAAATGAAATTATGTACTATTCTTCCACATGAATCATTGTGTATTGTGTGTCTCATCATAGTGTGGTTAATCTAGTTACACCATGTATAATTTTCAGTTACACACCAAGTAACCATGTCTTTCAACTATAATCTGCAGCACCACCAGATGGTATCTCAAATCATTCTTCATCAATTCAATATAAACGTTTGTTCATATAAAGGGGAAAACATATCAAATTAACATTTGAATTTAATAAATCATAAACTAGAAATGAAAAAACTACTAATAAATACATAATTTTATTAATGATAAATAAATAATTATATGTTAATATGTGACTACTGTAATACCACTTGAAATTTCCACGAAACAATGGATATGGTCAATCCCATTCCCAATAATGGGATTTTTTTCATTTTATAGAGATAATTTCTTATATAATAATGAATAAGAACACTTAAATATTTGTTGAAAAGATATTTTACATGTAATTTATAATTAATTTTTATAGATAAATAAATAACGCATTTATAAATTTTTATCCATTTTCAATTCATTCGACCTATTATTGTGTTATCACCATTACATTAAAGGATTCATGTATATAGTCCCTTTATCCATATCCACACATGATATGTGAACCTCAAATCACTGCTAGAGAATCTACGGGTTCTAGAGTGGAGTATCTTTACCACATGATACAATCTCCACTAATAAAAAAATTCTTTTGATACATGAAGGATTCATATGGTTCTCACAGGGACCTAGGATGGAGGATATGGATTATACCACTAATTTCATGAGAGTGTTCTTGAGGAATTACTCCCTTATCTCATGACATAATTTTCTTAGGAAAATATTTTTCAAAACAATTTTCTATAACAGAAATGATATAAGCATTTTTCAATAGCTCATTCAGAGAATAAATAATTGTACATATGACCTTTATTATTATCATAATCATCATAATTCACTAAAATGGTCAATAATTATAATAACATTATTATTTCATTAAAATTTGATTAAATCCAGGGATAATTTTAATATCATTTATTTAAAAAATCAAATATTAATTAATTAAATGATATTAAATATGTCATTCTCAATGGAACATGTTACTCGGCCAACAAAACTTCCTCAGTATTTATGAAAATACCAAATAATGAATATTTTTAAAATAAATAAATATTATTTCATTATTACTTCAAGAAATATAAAAAATTATGTTCACTAAACTCATGAATTAATATTCATATAATATTCCACTCACATATATATATTCATTCAAAAAAACTTATTATTGAATCTTTGAATTCAATATAAAAAATAATATAATTCGTAGAACATGATAATACTATTGATTATAATATTAAATTCATATATAATATTACTAAGTTTCTAGATAAGTTCATTGTGTGACCCTTTAGGTCCCTATCTCGTTGTAATTGTACTGAACATTCACAAAATCCAAGACTATAATCTATCAACACATAAATTCACCCATAGAGAAAGAAGATATATATTTCAATAATAATAACCTCATATGAATTCAAACTGTCTAATATAATACCTTTATCTTGATATATTGTCATGTAGTATGCATTACATGTGTCATAAACCAATTTTCTTGATATATCTTTCTATAACATTGGAGAAATGAACTTATCAAATATAAAATTACATGTCCATGACCGTAATGTGGTATTTCTATTTCCATCAAATGGACTAAGATATCTACATCCATTAACATATAAGGGAAAAATTATTTCATGACTTATTCATTAATACCATATCTCTTGGGACACAGGCAAGACATCCTCACTCACCGCTATCATATGACGCTGCAATTTTTATCAATAAATTAAATAATAAAAATCATGATATTCATTAATAAGAATGTCAATTTTTATAACCAATACACATAATCACATATTGTAATATCTAATTACTCATATATAATTTGGAATTCTAACTTGGGGGGTTCCTATTATCATAAAAACCTATCTATGAGATTACCATGTAAAAAATTCATCAAAAGTAGTCTCATTGTCTAATGAGACCATACTCCTAATGGCCTCTATCATCTGTATCCTATAAAATGATTTCATACATCCATATATTATTAATTTAAGAATATTATCATAAAATATAAATGATCTAATCTTAGTAGGGAATTTCAATGTCCCGTCAGTGTGAAAAACACTCAAAGGAAATTATCAAATTGAATGTTCCAGAGAATAATAGTCATTATAAGATAATATTTTTATTGATAATAAATAACCTGAATAAATAGGAAATAAAAAATATATTGTATCTAGATCTTTAGAACCAACTATATCAATTTATTTATAATTTAGAAAAATATTTCTATGAGATCTATATCGTTTTTCATCCAAAATACATCGTTCACAATTCCACCTTGAACCAAGATCAAGATGATTAAATAATTTTAATCGATGGTCCCTGAAATCGTCAATATTTTCCTTATTTTGAGAAATTTTATTATGTTTTCAAGGATATACTAATTGAAAATAGTAAGAGTATAAATTTGAAATTACTTCTTGCATGTATGATTCTATAATTGACCCTTCACATATTGCTTTTTCATTTACATATTTATCATATATTTTAAAAGATGATTCATATGGATAAATCATTATAAATTTACCATCCATCTATACATTTCTAGTTAAGGAAAATATAATATGAAATTATTCATTGAATAAGAGAAGGCTGGCATTTTTTTCCAATTTACATTCAATTAGATCAATATGTTTTTGCTTCGTACTCAGTTCTAAATAATCAATTTTTGATGCATAAATTTTAGGAAAAAAATATATTTCAACAAACACATCCCAAATAAAATAATGAAATAACCCTTTAATTCTAATATATTGTAATCATTCCATTATGGCATAGAAATCATAACCATTTTACCTGGAAAGATGACCGTTTATGGAACAATAGGGAAAATTAGAATTATAAAAATATTATAAACACAATTATTCAATCCAAAAATAAAATAATATATTAAATTGTTTATAAAGTTTAGAATATTATTTTAGTTTTAATAAATTTTGTGATTTTTCATTTTCAAATAACTCTTGATTTAGATTCCTTTAAAATTGGGCAAGATCTAACCAAAAATTTAATGTATGTTTAGTCATTCAATGTATATCCAACATGGTATAGAATATGTTATCAAAATAGTACTTATAAATATTGGTTATGTCTAACATATGATAAAATAGTAAAATAGAAAAATATGGATGATTAAAAAATTACATTCTTTTATCCAATGGTGTTTTTATCCAAATACAATCATTCTTTTTTAGTTTATAATTAGTCTAAAATTAATTATTGGTATTTAAGAGATGATAAAATTTTCATAAATAACTATGAGACCTATTGGAGGAATATTTTTTTAATATACCCTTCTTATAAATATTAATTTTTATTTGGAATGGATTGACTAAAGGAAGTAATCTTAGATGGTAGTAAAAAAGTAATGATTTCTTTTATTGACATGAATAAAATAATGAATGTCCCCTATGTAGTATAAAATATTAGTAGATCATGTAAACTCTATAAAGATAACATACAATATGATAAAAAATCACTGATTATCTCTATCAATTCATATTTTAGTGTTATGTTCAATTATGCAACTACATCATATGTAGCTACAAGTTCAAACCGAATTAAAATTAACTCATAAATGGGGTGCATTACATAAACATAATCATTTTTATTTTTACATCATGGATTGAATAACAACAAATATATATACAATTTCTTCATTGACCTCTAAGGTGGTATGTTTTACAATGTTATTAAAACACTCTAACAAGAATATTAATTTCCATATATGCCCAATGGATAGAAACTATAGGTAGAAAAACCTAACCCTACCTTACATGGTTATGGAGAAAATAAAATATTCACCTCATCTAAGTTTTTCAACAAATAACCATCACATATATGATTTAATCCTTTCCTTACATTGGAACTATTCCATGTCATCAATGATGTTTTGTTGTGAGACATAAATACACACAAAAATCGATTTATAATTATAATACACATTAAATTTTTAATAGGAAAAATATGGTGTTTCATTTTTATAAATTTTTGTATCTCGATTTTCATCACATTGGATAATTAACTAATGAATTATATTCACTTAAATATAAGATAAAATAATTATAAAATGTAATTATTTTCTGATAACCGGGACCTAAATTATGTACCAACTTCTTTCATTTATATAAATATATATGTAATGTATTTCCTTCACACAATAATGATTTAACCAAAGAAACCATTTCATTAGAAAAAATATTTTAAATTCCAAAATTTGATTAAATGACCATAAAGTTTTTATCTATTATTAAATCTTTTATATAGAATCCTAGATAAATGATTTCTTAGTAGTTTTCATGAATTTATAATGTTTATATTCTTCTAATTAATAATTAAAATTATCATTTTTTAGTTTTCATATCTTTTATATATATCCAAACAATGTCATGTACTAAATTTTGAAACATTGATGGATATATAATCTTTCTTTTATTTTATTAATAATTATTTTAATCATTTTTATATTAAAAAACCTAATAATTATGAAAAAACATAATATACGATGTATAACAATATAAAAAAGGTAAAATATTTTAAGATCACATTTGGTAAAAAGAAAATTAATTGTCCTTTCATTTTTTTTGAATGTGATGATGAAAATTATATAAACAATTAAAAACCTTCAATTTAGACTTAATTTGTACAAAATCCATGTGTATTGTTTATATTATTCATCCACTAATGATCTCATAATATTAATTAGTGTCTATTTTCTATGTACATATTTTTATAAATAAATAAAAATAATTATTTTATTATATTAAAGGTTGAAATGTACTAGACAATTTAGTTTCACAAATTTTTCCATCATAAATGAGTTCATTCAAAACTATATTTATGATATACTAAACCACAATAAGTAATTGTAAATAATTCATAAACTAGTCACAAGTAATATATATTATTATATAAATTATTTTTTCCATCATAACTATGTTTTTCCACCTTAACATGTTTCTGATCTACATTTTGTAGGGAAAAAACTGCATTTGATGGAGTTTTTTCTACAAAATTTACTAATTTCCAATCATGGAAATATATGATATATAGTAATTATATAGATAAGTTCCTATTATAAGTGAAACAATTATCATGTTATTTAACTCATGGAAAACATGAGACTAATTCCCCCCAATAACTCTACATATTCTTATGAACATCATGATTTTTCAATTTGGATTCTTCAAAAAATTGATTGAAAGGTTAGTGAAAAAACTAACGGTGAGGTAAAAATTAGAATTCCATAATATTTTATATGTACTATATTTCAAGATCATGTTGATTATATTATTCAAATCACATACTCATATTTATCAATTAAGTAAAATGAAATATTATATAAAATGTAATGATCTATTTTATAACCAATATATGATGTTTTCTACAACTAAATGATTACCTATTAATATTCATTACTATAGAAGATATGGGTTATCTTAGTTCTGATTTGGTATTTACAGTTTATTACATAAATAAACATTGGATAACGTATTTATACAATTAATTTTAAATAGAATCAATATATCTGGTCTTCCATGTCATAAATTAATCCTCAAATAGGGGTACCATTTATGTTATTGACAAATGTAGAAAAATATTATAGTATTTGTAATGGAACATTTTTAATAGTTTTAAATTTGGGAGATCATGTAATCAGTGATGTGATTCTATCTAGGACTCATTCTAGTAAACATGGTCTCATAACCAAGGTAAATATAAATAATTCAGATTCCCTATGGACATTCAATATTTTAAGGATATAATATTATATAACTATTTCCATCACAATGACAATTATCTAAAGTTAACGAAAATATCTATCTTCTATTGGAATATATTTATGACAACATATTTTTGTATCATGGTTTGTTATATGTTTAAATACCTATAGTTATAGACAATAAAGGTTTGAAATTATAGATATGGGACAATGATATAAAACCATTGAGGTATTCTACTAACATTATTTATAATGGAATCTTTCAAAATATACATTAGGTATAATGAAAATTTTACTATATCATATGATGATAATTATTTAGTTGTTTGATGATATTTTCTTTCTATAACTCATTACATATGTTTTTATATCTATATACCATTTTTTCCATTATTAATGTATTTTTAGAGTGACTCAATTTTTTTCCTTATGATAAATTGAAATATTTTTATGGATATTTTTAGAGCTAGGAATAGAGTTTGTGCTAGATTCTAGGGTTAGGGGTGACTCTATATTAAAATATTAAAAATATTAAATTTATTATATCATGTGAGAACAATTAATCTAAATACCTAGAGTTATAGACAATAAAGGTTTTGGTGGATGAAAATGAATCTTGGATTAATGATCAATATACCTCAAGGATCGTTAATGCTAATGGAATTTATAGATCTCACTAATGAAAATGACATAGAAACCATTCTTCGTTTTCATCTGATCCAACTTTGATTCAGGGAATTTCTTTTGTTTGGTTTAATTCTATATTTGATTCTATCATGATGAACAAAATTAATCTCATAAAAAAATGAATTTACAGGTCAATTGTTGATTTATGGTTGATGGATTTTTGTCCATGAAATTTGAAATTTTTGATCCTTATTTATTCTTCTTCATTCATAATTTTCACATCAATGAATTTTGGCCATCCGGAAAAATTATTTTCATTTGATTGACATGTTTTTGGTTATTTTTTTCTCCTATATTTATACGAATGATCATCATTGGTGTTTGTCGACCAATGATTTGAAAAATACCTAAAAATAACTATTTCATAACAAACCATTGGTCCAATATATCATTATTATAGATTCATATTTTTGATTGAATGAATGATCAATGTACAATAAATATGATGAAATTTTGGGAGTTTTGATCATGTTTTATTCATTCATAGGATAACGATTCAACAATGCAGTGTGATGAGAAATGACTTTTGGATAGCTGGGTTGTTGGAATATGTCCACCTAAAATGACATGAGCTCAGACAACACATAAATTTATATATATATGAATGATATATAGTTGATTCAAAGGTGATTATGTACATGTACAACAAACATGAAATTCTATGTAAAAATGACATTCATAGAATGTAGTTTAATGAACTCCTGTTGTATAGAGCCCCTTCCATGGTGGTTTGGGATTATACATAGTGTAATGTATGACACATCGTGTGACATGTCACATGAAATGTAAAATGAATATGGTGGCTTTGTATGTACCAAAGGGATTCATGTTAAGGGACAGGGATATGTCAGAAATTAATGGACAGGGAACTCAGGGATGGTTAGGGTACAAAGTCATGACCAATGTATATAGTCCCATCTATAGAACAAAATGACAAAAAGAAGGACATGGGACATGCAAAAAATTGGGAAGGACTAAGATTTGTAGTACACCCATGTATTTGTTATCCAGGTAGTGTACTATTTATATGGATAGTTGAATCCCATATTCTCATCATTCTAGATGAGTATTAGTAGGATTTTTCCATTGGTATATCCCTATGATTTTATAATGAGGCATCCAATATAGAGATTATAATGAGTGATCCCCTATATTGATTATATGTGGATGGAGTTAGGTATCCCTATTTGTATCTTGGAGTGTGATCCTCTTCCATTATTACTTAGTTTGGGTCTAGTATATTTTTAGTGAATTCTAGGGGTTGTGATCCCCATACAATGGATTAATATAGGTAGGGTTATGTACCCCCCATAGGCCCTAGGTGTGATCCCCTATCTATATATTGAAATATTCTAAGTTCTATAATTTATTATTCATTGAAAGGCCCAATTTTCATAAACTCTTGAATGATTTCCATCAGTATTACCATGAAATGAGGAGTGTGTCTTCTTGGATGAGCATTACCAATAATCATCTAGTGGTACTTGAGGTAGGCAGTGAGAGAATGACCTTACTTTGTGACTTGTTGTCTATCTTGAGAATATATGGATTGTTTTTATTGATTATTTTCTCACACTCTGATTCAATCATCCTTGTGATATTGATATGAAACTATTATGATGAGCTTTGGTTAGTGATTTTGGGGTGTCCTATTAGGTATGTTTATACTCACCCATACATGGAATCTACCCAAAAATTCCATTTCTTATGAAGATGAAAAAACATTTTATGATGTCCGAGGTGGTCCAAAAGAAGGTAGAGCTCAGTATTTCTTGATGGGCCATAGTTGGTACCTCATGTTTCATCTCATGAACAGTCCACATTCTATAGGAGTTTGGTCTCTTTTATTGTTTTGGTGGGATTTCCCCCCTTTTTCATTAATACGCTTCATTTAAAACACCAATGTTGTTTTCGTCGTACACATGAACTAAATATTTTAACCCTTATGGATCAGTTGATATTATTCTTCATTGATGACATCCTAGTGTACTGAACATCAGAGGAGGAGAATGTGATATATTTGAGGATGGTTATTGGAGAACAATGAGATTCCCAAATTTATCAAAATATCTCAATGTTCCATTTTTTGATTTGAATGATAAAATTATTAGGAAATGTGATCTTAGATGATGGAGTAGTAATAGACCCAAAAAATGGTGAGGTAGTTCCGTCTTGGGAGCCACCCAAGTGTGTGACTAAGGTACAAAGCTTCCTTGGGTTGATAACCAACTATAAAATATTCAAGCCCAGTTTATCTAGAATTATGGTACCTAAAAATTCCTTGAACCAAAATGGGAATCCTTCCTTATGGATAGAGTGGTTCTAGTAGGCTTTTAAGGAGTTTTGGTTGAGGTTGATGAGCACCCACCATATTGAGACTCCAAGAGAAGGGTGTTGAGTATGTGGTGATCTATGATTCCTTCAGAACTCGGATCATATGTGTTATGAGTTGTTGTTAGGAAAATATTATTAATGTGTATCAAAAACTAAGAACGAATGAGAATAAATACACAACACATTATCAAGGGATGGCTGTAGTGGACTTCACCCAAAAAATATCGTGACACTACCCTATGGGAGAGTGGTTTATCATGTATTGTTATCATAAGATCATTAGGTATATCATTCCATATAAGTATTGTAACATGAGTTAAAGTCATTGGATGGAGTTCCTATTAGCTTATTACTTTGAAATAGTCTATAATAATTGTAAGGGGGGATATGGTGGATGATTTTATCGATTAATGATATTGTTCATAGTTGTTGAATGAGGCATTAGAGTAGTTTTCATCATTGTAGTTTTCCTTATCGGACAAGGATAGTATGAATTATCAATAGTCTATGATTGTTACCCCTCTTCTTCTTAATATTCATAGGGAGGTGTTGAGGGAGTTTCATAAATCACCCTTAATGTTACATCCAGGAGTGGTAAATATATACTTTAGCATTAAGTGGCCATTTTTTTTGATGAGGATTAAGTGATGTGTAACTTTTTAAATCTCTCTATTCCCAACCTTCTAGTAGGTTAGGGATAAATACCACGTTCTAGATGATTTCTTCAACCACTTAGGGTGTCAAACTTGAAGTGGTATGTTATCTCCAAGGGATTTGTGTAAAAAATTCCATGATTATCTAGATTCCATGATTATACTTGGGTGGTCATAGAATATATCACCAAGTTGACCAAATTACTATCCTTTTTATTGTCAATTTCAGTGGAGAGCTAGAGACACTTTTACATTAAAGAGATTAAACCACTTCATGGATTATCCTCAATGAGGGAGAGTATATGTTCCCAATGGCCTAACCATGATGACAGTTTCATAGATTTGGATGGGGTGGAATGTTATCTAATATATTAATTGGATTTTTCAAGATAAAATGTTGGTTTAAATAGATGGAATACCTACTATACCTACCACCATAGTTAGAGAATGTGAATGATGCCTTCTATGCATCAAAGTTGAGGAGGTATGTATATAACCCATCACATGTTATCAAATGTGGTGAGCTAGAAATCAAGGATGTAGATAACATCACAGAGTACCATTTAGAGGCCAAGGATCATAAGGAGAAGAACCTTCCTGGGAGAGTGATTCCCTTGTGTGTGTTCTATGGTAGTATGAGAATCTTCAGAAGAGAATCCAATAGTGGGAAAACCAGATATGAGGTTAGTGTCATCATATTTTTTAGTAGATTATTAATTTTATGGAAAAAAGAATTATTACGGGGAGAATATATAGACTCTATTTTTTCCATCTAAATTATTGGAAAATTATTGAAAAATATTTTTTGATATATGAATGGAGTTAATTTGGGATTTTAGGTCCCAAGTACCCTTGGTATTATCATATTAAATAAATTAAATATATTATATCATGTGATTTTATTTTTTTTAAAAATAATGGAATATCTCTTGAATTGTGTATCAAATGAGAAAAATTAGACCACCATTACATAAAAATATGGGTTTTACTCTAGGAGCTACATAATCATTTTCTATGTCGGGTGTATTTTCTAATAACAATCATGGGTGGAATATTCAATGAATTTATTTATTTATTTGTTATATATTAACTATGCTTGAAATATATTCCCTTATACATAATTCCAATTATATAAAAACCCTAGCGATAGATGTATAACCATATCTACATGGAGAGGAAAATGAAGGACAATTTTAACAGATGACAACAGATCATTGATCAATGAATAGTATATTGCAAGGATCATCAATGATAATAGTTTTCATAAATCTAATAATTGAAAATGATAAATACACCATTATTCATTAACTATATATTTGACCTCAAGGTTTGGAATTATTATTTTTTACATTATTCTGTTATTAGTTTCTCTCAAGTCGAACAAAAAATAATTCCATAACAAATTATTTCATGGGTCGATTATTGATTTATAGTTGATGGATTTTTATGCCTAAAATTATCTATAATTGATCCCTATTTATTATTATTCATTTGATATTTTAATATTAATAGATTAAGTCCAACCTAAATAATTTTTGAGGTTCATTCCTCATGTTTTTTTTTATTTTCTCTTCTCATTCTCCAAATGATCAACATTAGTGTTTCATTGAAGGACAGTTCGAAAAATGACCAAAAAAGATGATTGAAAAATCATCCTTTGGAATAAGAGTTTTCTTCTATAGATTCAGTTTTTGTGTCAAATTAAATGATTTTGTTTTGATAAAATAAATATAATATTGTGAATTTGGATCGAGTGTTATTCATTTGATAGATAAAGATTCTACAATGTGGTGTGATGAGAATAAAAATTCTAATGGATGAGTGGCTGGAATAAATTTAATGAAGATAGATTGAGATAATTCATCCATAGATCTACTATATATATATATATATGAATGATTTTTAGTGGATCCAAAGGTGATGGTGGTGCAATAATGTTACATATAACAGACTATAAATTCTATGAAAACCCAACATACATGGTGTGCAGTTCAATGAAAATAAGTCATTTGTGTACCTTTCAATGGAGTCTAGGTTTTATGCATAATGAAATGTATCACATTCCATGTGAAATGTTATAAACCATGTGACTTGAATATATAAACATGTAATGTACCCTAACTATTCCTGGGAAAAAAGAAATACGTATTTGAGAGAGACTAGCTTATATGGGAATGGCTTGGGAACTTGAGGGTGGCCATGATACATGAGAAAAACCAGTGTACAAGGACACGACTGAAGAACATGGGAATAAACAGAAGGAAACATGAATGTGTGAAGACTTTGGGAAGAACAATATTAGAAAGACACACTATGTATACATAGTATTATTTATGATGACAATATACGTCTTCCAATTAGTCAATCATTGTAAAATTCCACTTTGTATTGTTATTATCTACTAGAAGATGTTTGTATATTATAATTATGTATTATTAGTTTTAAATTTAGGTCAATCATTCATTATATTGTAAAATATTACTAAATATGTTAATATAAAAGTAGGAAAATTGATGAAGGTAGTTTTTAAAAATTATGGGAATACTATAGGGGATTATACATAACATTTATTTAAACATGGGAAAAGATTACATTACTTATCAACTATAAGTTATTTAAAATTATACTAAAAATGATATTCTATTTAAAAAAGTATAAATTTAGATTTATTATTTCAAAATATTCATTAACAGAATGTACATTGTATCTAAATAGAAGAACATATAGATTGAATATTAACCAACCTGAATTTTCCATAAAGTTAAAGTGTATTCATATACATGAGAATAAATTGATAGTTATTTAAATAAAATGTTCTCCAAAATGAAAATCATGTAGATTATGTATACAATTAATTCATAGAACACAAGAATATAGGATTAAACTATAGATTTAGGTATATGATATGTATGTGAATATTAGATAGGGAATTTACTGAAAATTATTTTAGAGGATATAAATATAAAATATAGAATCACAATTTGGTTGCGTTTACTAAAAACTAGGTGTATAATATTTTTTTTCTAAAGAAATTACATATTTTCTATACAATCAATGTGTATAATATTTTGATTAAAATTCATATTTTTAATACATTATTATAATAGGAATAACACTATCAGTAAATAATAACAATAGTAAATATTTTAGTAATAAATTACAATAATTGTTTCAATTTTTTTTGATATATTTATGACAATATATTTCACTTTTCAATTTACATTAACCATTATTTAGAGAAATATTATACAAAATATAGTTACAATAATGCGCACTATTACATTAACTGATGGGTTTTGTTAAAATTTACTGGAAACAACCGTTGAAGTAATGATTAGTGGATGAAATATTATAACTAAGTACAAAACTATTCTAAATAAACAACTATGTTATATTATAAATATTTTATATTAGTGAAAATAAATGTAATTATTTAGTAATATAGTAAAAATTTAGAGTCATTGTAAACTAGATCACTAATATATGACCTTCTGTACATAACCTTACTTTATAGGATTCAATTTAAATCCATTTGATTAAATCAATCAGAATAGGGTTCTTGAGATATTTTTCATAGTTAAATTTGATTCTAGTTTTATAAAAATATAATATTATGTAGTTTTAATATTAATCTTATTGGAAATTAGTTAAAGATAATGTAATATTAGATGTTTTCAGAATGCCGCATCATCATAATCAAATGCAATAATGAGGTAAAAATAATAGGGTAATGAAACTAAATCTTCTTGATGATAGGTAATTTGAAATTCAATTTTCAATCATTAACCCATTAATAGTTTTTATTTTTATTTATAGAATGGTTCCAATAAAATTTTACAACTCAATAACTATAAGCTATAGTTTGTTGGATTAAATGAGTGAAAAATATACCAGACATATGACATATGAAACCAAACCGAATAAAATTATGGTCCTGTGACTTTTCCATTCCACAAGATACAATAATATGTTATTTATGTATTCCTTAAATATAAAATATCAAGTTCCTTAATAAAATTTAGAAGTTTATATTAATTGAATGTCATTTAACATTGTTTATACATTTTAATTTTGACTAGAAGTATGAATTCTACAAATATCGTGATCAATAAAAAAGTCCCTATATTGAATTATTTTAGAAAAAATTGGTTATTTGAATTTCTCATCGAGAATTAGAATATTTATTTTGTATATAATCTATAATTTGTAACTTATTATATGATGATGTATTTACTGTAATATTCTTAGAATTGTAACTTTTCATAAATTACATCAACATAAACATATGTATATTGTGCATCTATATTGATTATTTATTTACCACCTTTTATTTCAGTAAATATATATATATTTTTACAAAATTATTAAATTACTACTGGGATTTCATTTGAAAAATTACTAGCATCATTTTCTCATTAAAATGATGAAAAAACCAAAATAATCATGTGAAAACATGATCTCAACATCCACTCCCTGTTTTATATCATTTTGAATAAAATTTTAGATGATTGATAATAAGAAAAGGTAGTATAAATTAGATTATTCCTAGAGGTCTGTCAAGAATTTCATTATTAGTATTTAATTTTTTACTCATGTATCTTAATTATTACTATTGAAACATGGTACACAATAATGATGAATTTCATTGATTATAGGTTGATGGTGAACAATGGTGGGTACAGTTCAAAAAAATGCAATTTAACTAAAACTTGTATTATAGATCATGAAATTCTTGTAAAATAAAGGTGGATTACTTAAAGGGAAACATTTGGTGCCACAACTACAATGAATTACCACTATTTTTTATTCCATGGTAGAATCCCTAAATTCTAATTATTATATTCAATTTTAATGAAATTTTATGACTACCCTGGTATAATTTATAACAATTATTAAATTTTAATGGCCTTTGTAGAAATTTACACCCAACATATTGCATATAAAATTAAAAACATTAAAACATTTTGATATTACAACATGTAAAAAGTTTCATTTATATCTCATATAATATGTATGATGAAATTTAATGGTGAATTTAAAAAATATCAATATATGGAATCATTGATCTGAATTTAAACTTATTATAAACATTTATCTTTATTCTCCAATGTACTAAGTCTGTCTGCTAAATATTCATTATGATGGATCTATCTCAATCATTCTCTCTTAAAAAAATAAATGAAATTTATATAAAAAATAATTATATTTATAAGAGGTAAACTAGTTTATGTAATTGAATAATATTTATATATTCTTTTGTTATGGATGTAAAATTTTTAGTGAAATAAATTATTTAAAATATAAGAGAATGATGGGTTTAGATTTCCCACAAACATACATATATTGGAATATTAAACTATTATTTTTGATGTTCAAGTTTCCAAATTAAATATATGAAACAAAAAATGGCCATTAAAACAAAATTAATTTATGGTTTTATTTATAATAAATACTGCATAACAAATCAGAGATTTGGGGAACTATTTAAATGAACATAAAGTACATCATTTATACCTATTTCACATAACTTGTACAATTAATTTCTAGTGTCAGTTATTTAATTTTTTATTTCCACATAGATTGAACCTTCTAATCTAACTTCCTTATTATCTATATCAAGTATAAAAATTATGCCATATTCATACCCAATGATACGAAATATTTAATTTCCTTTTTTCACATATTTGTTGAGAATAAATTTATATATACATTGATTTTTTGTCTAACTTCTTATTTGGTATCAAACATTATTATACCAAAACTGTTCTCCTTTAATAATATGTATAATATATTATATGTATTTTATAGATTGAATTATATTTTTATAATATATTTTTCTTTTTTAATGTTCATATGCTCTAACATTGATACTTTTATACATAGCATAATATGTATAATTTATTTCTTACAAGAGTAGTTTTTTATCACTTTCTATATAGTTAATGGTATTGTAGTTTGGATTGAAATGTTTCTCATGTTTTGTAAATATTGCACATACAAAACATATTTATTATATTATAATGTCATGGATCCTTAACTAATGTGTCATATAATTTATTCTCATTTGATATGTTGTAAGATTCTATGTAGAAAATTTTCTCACTCAGTATGAATTATAATCTTATAAGATATGAATAGGGAGTGATTCAACCATCGAATCATAAAGCCATTCCTAATAGGTAGAAATGAGACTATATAAACTATAATAGGTGGATGTGGGTAATTTAAAGGTCAATTTGTTAATATTATTTCATGTATTTTAAAAGGATGATTAATACATAGGTGTATAATAGTTATATATATCTAAATTATATTTGTCCATGAGGTTTTTAGATGCGGTAAACCAAGAATTTATATGTTTTAATTAAATATGATGGAATGATTATTAGTGGGAATAAATCAATATTTTGTAATAGGGAAACAATATATACCTGATTTGAAACATGTATAAATAAATATAAATTCATGCCTTCAGAACTAATAAAATAAATTGTGAAATTATTTAGTAAGTCCTTTGAAATTATGTAATCCACCTTACAAATGGAGTACAATTAAATGAGTTAATAGACACATCACCAACTAAAACGAATTATTTTTGGTGATCTAAACATTCAACACATTAGGTAGGATAGATGAATATATAAATACTTTAAAGGGATTTGGGATATTTTAATGTTATAATGATGTTTATTAGGTAAGATATTTAGGATAAAACGATATGAATGATATATAATTTTTTTATGGGGGATAAAAATGGTAAATGATTGGGGTAAATTAAACAAGTTATGAATAGGGGACCATGTTGTAATATATTAATATTGATATAGAGAGAGAAATCCCTCATATTTTAATGCTTGGAATGCCATAGCATTATCAAGGATAATATTGATTTTACTTTATGAAAGGTAATATATTATGCTTTAATTAAAAATGGGAAATCATTAATGGGAACATGGTTGGAGGTCAAAGATGAAATTTTTATGAAGTTAGAATATAAATCAGTACATTTATTATTTCAAATAATTTAATATTAATTATGAATTTTAGTTCATTAAATTATTCAACAGATTGATGGATATGAATTAGGAATTGGAATCATATACAACATTTCCCATATTAGTCTCTGAGAATTGTTATACATTTTACATATTATATTATTTGTGAAGAAATTTAGTACATTATTTCAATCATGAATGATTTTATGAATGTGAGGACTTCATCATTGAATTTAGTCATGTTATTTCAACTTCATAGGATCTTAGAACGCAGATCATTAAGAATAAGTGAAAGATGAAAAGAAAAATTGAATAGTCCAACCAAAATACATTTTCAGTATTTAACTATTTGTTAAAAATTTAATCGGTGATTATTTAGAAAACTCATTTTTCATTATAATATGTATCAAATTTTATTTAATCTTATGTTTCTTTATATTCATATATTGTATATGTCTATAGGTTTTTTTGATATAATTAATTTCCCTCCATTCAAACATTATGTTGTGTCAGGAAATTGCACTGGTGTGGGTACAAGTTTCTTATTATACACTATGTTTCATTTAGAATGATATATCTACTAACACTTTGTTTTTTTTCATTATTTTATTTATAAATCATGATATTAAATATTCTATTTGATATTTTTTCCTTCCATGGGTTTTGATATAGTGATTAAAAAAGTTTAAAGGGAATATTTTTAAATATTTTCACCCCTTGAGACATATTTTTTTATTATACACCATGTTTTATAGGGAATGATATATCTAATAAAACTTTAATATATTTTAATCCTGATACTGTCGTTATACATGGTATTTAATGTTTTATTTGGAATAATATCCATCATGTGGTTTTGATATGAAAATATCTTAGATTGTAATGGGTTCTTTGTCTCAAATTTAATTTCTTGGGACATTTTTTATATTTCCCATAATTATTTATTTTCGATAGTGTATTCAATACCCTATTAAAATTATGTATGAAATATCTTCCTTTTAAAAATACATTAATGTCCAATTCATGATCTCATTTATAAATATATATTTCTTTTGAATGATAATATATATAGATAATTTGTATCCATTTATCTCCAAAAGCCCTATCATTTTATTATCCTCTGGTCATTCTTGGGGGTTTACTTGTCTTCCCCTTATTTCATTTTCCACCTTGGCTCATTATTAAGAAGTTGTATGAAAAACAAAAATACCTTATCTTTTCATCCAGGAATATTCCTCCTTTCATGTCTATATTTATTGGATGATTTTGGAAATGTATTTATTTATGTCTCAATAATTTATTAAGGTAATTTTATAATAATTCTCCTTATTTTAAATATTTTAAAGAAAATTTAATCATTTTCTATATGGGTTGTTTTCATGATAAATTGAAAATATTTCCTTTTAAATGATCACATGTGAATTGGTATGTCCGCCAAATTTTTTTATATAAATAAATATCACATTATTTTAATGGTATCCAAAAGATATTAATTTTTTACTACAATTTTAAAATACCTCTCTTATAAATATTTGAAAATATCAAGTTTTCTATTTTTTCCAAAGTGTTTTTTTCAAACGCCTCAAAATTATTTTTCATCCTCGTTATTTTCTATTGATATAGAGTATTCTAGGTTTAGGATATTCTTCAAAAGTCACCATCAACATTATTTCTCTATATATATTCTGTAATTTCCATCTCTTTTAGAGGGATAATCCATTATTTCCCTTGATCTACCTTATCACCTTCCTTGTATAACAATAATTTTTCTTCCAATGCTATTCCTATGATAATTTCTGAGATTAAATTACTTTTAATTTAGGGTTTTCTACTATATTTCATACACTAATTGATTGGAGAAATTGTTAACTTAACCTCATATCCTTTATCCATATGATGTTAATATTATATTATTATTATCTTGATTGGATTGTATTTAACTAGAATGTCACTAAATAAATTTGGATACTTATTTTTTCCCATGTATTTATCTTTTTAAAAAAATTAATTATTTCTTTAAATGAATCTATTTAAAAAGGATATGAAAGGGATTCTATTTATAAGGGTTATTTATTCGATAAAAATTAAAAGATTTTATCTTATTTTTTTATGTAACCCATTTTATTTCCAGAGGATCTTTATGTTATGATAAATTATTTTTTTAGTGGAACTCTTATATATGGATGATTATGGTTAGAGTCCTATATCACCCTTTATTTCATTTTCGAAAAGCTTAAATCTAATGATATATATATATATATAGTAATACTATAATGACTCATACTTTACAAACATTGTTAATACTTCAAAATTGAATTACACTTATTACAACATATAACAAAACCATGAAAGGACCGTATAGGTATAGTGTCTTTAGAAACTGGGAAACATAAACAACTGGTTCATAAATCATCTACACTGTCTCCCTTTTATTTTATCATATCTAGATTCCCTTTTTGCATATCTTACTTAATAACCTTATTCCTGACCTGGGGAAAAGAAAACATACAAAAGGGTGAGCTCAAATTCTCAGTAAGGGTAAACAAAAGAAATATCAATCAGATCATATTCCTAATAACATAACATTTTGGAAATATTAACCTGGAAAAGAGATCATAATTTTATAACATGGGATAAATAATAGTAGTGCAATTTAATACCAATAATTATAACCTAAAACATGAAACTTTTTGGCCTATATACATAATCATAGAGAATCATTTCTTAGTAGTCAAGACTCATTGACAAGACTATCCTAGCGGACAGAGTCCATTTCTGAACCGAGTTCACTCCTCGTTTCAGTCCTGTATCACTGAACCGGATTAACCTACCATTCCAGCCATGTCTATCTCATTAGATATAAATCTTTACCCAATTAATTGGAGGGAGATATATGTCCCACCCATCTCATAATGATACCATTCTTATGTGTGCCACAAGATCATAAATCAGACATCATAACATAATCCATATAAGATAAAAGGAAATCATAAAAATAATTCCATCATAACATAATCAAATCAATGTAAGAATAGGGATAGAAACAGAACCCTATATTATCTTATATGGAAAATAGTTTTGATAAAACACTTGAACTCCATTCTTGAGGAAAATATCTTTTCTACTTAAATTTTTTATTCCTTTCATAACATGTCATAAAATTTTAAATTAAAATAAGTTAATTAAAAATTAACTTGAAAAATTATAAAGGAATATTCATGGAAATAATGTTCTAAAAGTCCATTCAGGCCGTATAAGTTAAAAAAACATTCTTCTCATACTTTGGCCGGAAAAGTAAAAAAGTACCTCGTACTAAAAATGACAAAAGATTCATTTCATATCTTCTAATAAAAACTCAAAAAATGGGTAATATTGGATTTAAACAATTTTAGGAGGATGGAAATAATAATAAATTTTTATGAAACATGGATGTGGATGATAAATATTCCCTAGTAAATTCTGCAGTATAAACAATCTCGGATAAAAACGAGATTGTGATATTTTCCCTTACCTTAGGTCCGATTTGCTTCGTACGTGTCTGAAACTCCTGTATAATGATTTAAATAATGTTATTGACTTATTCCATAATCATAATTATTGTCATGATATCATATGTGGTCATATTCCTAGCATCTTATTAGTAATATTTCATTGTTACTTGTTATTCGGGTGTTTATTGCTTTTTGTTCTTATGCGTGTTTCATCAAATAAATTCTTATTATTCTTTTTTAGGTTATAGATACCTAATTTATAGAATGGTATTAGTGTAATATATATCATATTTATTCATTCAATTCATTTATATAGTCATTATTCATTGAAGATCATGTATAACGAGTCACATCACATCGTGGAGACGGTAGGCCGTACTTACGCACGAGCGATGATATCGTTCCCATGATCATGTAATTGTATTGAAGTGTATGTATAATATTTCAGAATCAATATCACTTTAAAATAATAATATATAGTTATTATTTACACCATTACAACCATCCAAGAAAGGTGGTGGTGGAAAACAGATTACACCACGACGTGGAGACGGTATTTCGTACGTACGCACGCGCGATGATTTCATTTTCCGTAGGATGGATAAAAGGTTAAATAGATTTGTTTCATATTTATAATAACATATCAGTATATTATTTATACTGATGTTATTACTTCATAGTGAAACAATTAAAGAAGAATAAGTAGAAGAATAAATAATGTTGAAAGAATCAGTAACGAACATTACCTCTTCTTTGAAGAGCCTCTTCTTAACCACCTCTTCCGACACTAAACATTGTCTTTGAAGAAGAACAGGACCTCTAGGATGTTTTTAGGAAAGTTGAGAAGGGAAATTGTCAGGGTTTTTCTGATCTTGAAGGCTCAAAGTGGTGTGAGGAGGAGAGGGAGGAGGTGCCTTTTTATAAGGTAGGAGAGGGGCACCATAGGAAAAACATAAAAAATTATTTTATTATAAAGTCATATTAGGTTTTTAATATCTCAAAATTGATTTATTTAGAAGCTAATGTGGGGATGTGTCGAAATAATCTCCACCAATAGATTTTAGACAAGTTTAGGTTACTATTTTAACCTTATCATTTAGATTTAACTCTAAGTTAAATAATTTATCTTTTACCGTGTCTTCTTGTTTTCTTACACTATATGGTTAATAAACATACTATATCAATCCAAACGAACCAAAAGTTGTTCATTATTAATACATATAACCTTATCTAAGTCATTTGTCTGAATATTAGTTTAATTCATAAAAAGTCTCAAATTACATTTATTTGGGTATTTATAATATCAATTATGTTAATATTTCATTAATAAGGTAATTACTGCATCATCATTGTGTCATAAATAAATTAAATTATTTAATGTCTAAAAATTATAAATAAAATACCATTATTTAGGAAATAATTTTATATTTCTAATGAATATTTATAGTCAAAATTATCTTTTGTATAACCCTATATTAAAAATGTTTTAGTTATTAAACTTTGATTTTAATGTTTTTTACTTATCTTTAAATAAAATAATAATAAATGTCCTAGTCTAATACAAGGGGACCTAAATGGTAATATTTTATTTCTAATGTTGTTTTTGGTCGAATTAAACTTATCCAATATAATTAGGACATGTGTTAGGGTAATAATAATACCATTTTTACCCTTAATTACCCTATTTACTTTTAATAGTGGTAAATAAAAGTAAAAAGTTACTATTCACTAAAAATTATTTTTATCTTATTGAACCACATTTTACTCCTTGATATTAACCATGTATCTTGTATTTTATAAATTCCACTCATAGAAGCGATAAAATTAAGTTTTGTGTAAGTTTTCAAACTCTCCTAGGAGGTGGGTAAAAGACGGGGAAAAGTTCAATATAATTTTTATATATCTAAAATTATTATAAAATGAGTCCAATGAATTAATTTGAACTTATATAGATATTATGTATAAATTTTGTCCTAAAATAAATTTAAATAAAATAAATAATTATTTAAATAAAAATGTGGTTTTTAAATAGTAACCCAGTGTTTTCACTATTCATCAAAAATTTAATGTTTTTAGAAAAATACCAAAAATTCACCCAAGGATAATTTCGATATTCCGAATCCAAAATTGAATTCCATTTTGAAAGATAAAATTTATAAAATTTCAAAAAGTGGTTATTATTATTCATAATGGGTAGTTTAAATAATATTTTAATAGCATATCATTTTTTTGTGAAACTCGGTGTTGCGTACAATGCAAGCTATCGAGGAAGGTCGCGATTGCGTGTAAAGCAAGACAACCTAGTGTTGTGTGTAGTGAAATATTCCTTTGATGATGTATATAACATAAAAACAAAATATTTCTCATAAAAATCTTGGGTGTTACATTCTACCCCCCTTAAAATGAATTTCGTCCTCAAAATTCGTCACTTTGTAACAAACAGATGAGGATACCTCTCCCTCATCATATCCTCAAGCTCCCATGTAGCTTATTATAATTGGTGGTTCCTCCAAAAAACTTTCACCAAGTGAGTGGTCTTGTTCCGTAGAACTTTTTCGCTACGATCCAGAATCTCTATCAGCTGGTCTTCATAAGAAAGATCTTGCTCCAGCGGTACAACTTCTGAGCTGAGTACATGTGAAGGATCAGGTATGTACTTTCTTAGTAGAGATACATAGAACACATCATTACATTTAGAGATATTCTGTGGATGTTCCAATTGGTAAGCTACCTTCCCAACACGATCCAGTATTTCAAAAGGACTGATATACCTAGGGATCAACTTTCCCTTCTTTCCAAATGTCATTACTCTCTTCCAAGGAGATATTCATAAGAAACAATTTATCACCCACTTCAAACTCTAGGTCTTTTCTTCGGTTATCGGCATAACTTTTTTGTCGATTATGAGAAGCTCTTATGTGTTGTTGAATAGATCAGACCTTTTCTGCCATCTCATCAACAAGATCAGGTCCTAACAGCTTTCTTTCCCCAAATTCATCCCATAAAGTTGGAGTTCGGCATTTGTTTCCATACAGTGCTTCATAAGAAGCCATCTGAAAACTGGAGTGAAAGCTATTATTATAAGAAAATTCCACCAAAGGTAGGTGTTGATCCCAACCTCCTTTGAAATCCATAGAGGAAGATCTCAACATATCTTCTAGAGTTTGAATTTTCCTCTCAGACTGACCATCTATCTGAGGATGATAAGCAGTGCTGAAACTCAACTATGTATCCAAAGTATGATGAAGACTTTGCCAAAACATTGAGGTAAACCTTGGATCCCGATCAGATATAATGGAAATTGGTACTCCATGAAATCTTACCACTTCCTTTACATATATCCTGACAAGCTAATGCAGAGAGAAATCTTCTCTAAGAGAAATGAAGTGTGCCGACTTCGTAAGATGATCAACTATGACCCAGATAGCATTATTTCCTTTGGATGTTCTAGGATGTCTAGTGACAAAGTTCGTAGTGATGTTTTCCCATTTCCATTCGGGTATGGGTAATGGTTGTAACATCCCATTAGACATCTGTCTCTCAGATTTAACTTGCGGACAAACCAAGCATCAAGAGACATATTCAACAACATATATTTTTATGCCATCCCATCAGAATTACTCTTTCAGGTCCATATACATCTTCGTGCTTCCAGGATGAATAGATAATGAAGAACTATGAGCCTCATCCAGCAAATCTTTCTTTAATTCTGTGATGGGAGGAACACAAACCCGATTCCTGAACCTTATTATCCCATCACAATCAAGGTTGAATTCAGGAACATTTCTCACCTTCTTTTGTAACTCAACATCTTCTTTCTATGCCTATTAAATCTTCACATGTATAGATGGTTGAACATTCATTTGACAAAGATAAGAATTTTCCCCTTCCCTTATAATTCCAAGATGCATCCTTTGTAAATCCATAACTATTGGATCTTTTTTGATCCTCATATGGATAAGCAAGAATGGTCTTGTCGACTTAATGCATCTGCCACCTTGTTTGCTTTCCCAGGGTGGTAATGAATTGAGCAGTCGTAATCCTTAATCAGCTCCAACCATCTTCTTTGGCGCATACTAAGCTCCTTTTGTGTGAAAATATACTTTACACTTTTATGATCAGTATAAATATCACACCTTTCTCCATAAAGATAATGCCTCCAAATTTTTAATGCAAAGATTACCGCAGCTAACTCCAAATCACGAGTTTGGGTAATTTTGCTCATGTATTTTAAACTGTCGTGAGGCATAAGCTATCACCATATCATTTTTCATGAGAACACACCCCAACCCCTTCTTGGATGAATCACTATAAATCACAAACCTTTCTCCACTACAAGGAAGTGTCAGAACATGTGCACTGGATAACCTTCTTTTTAACTCCTTGAAATTCTCTTCACACTCCTCCGTCCAAACGAACTTAACTCCTTTTCAAGTCAACCTGGTGAGTGGATTAGATAATCATGAAAAATATTTCACAAAACTTCGATAATATCCAGCCAAAACAAGAAAAATTCGGATCACTGTTACTATTATTGGTCTCGACCATCTTTTGATAACCTCTGTTTTTGCTGGATCCATAGATATCCCCTCTTTTGAGATTATGTGACCCAAACATGAAACTTTTTGAATCCAAATTTCACACTTGGAAAATTTGGCATAAAGCTTCTCCTTTCTTTAGGGTCTTTAATAAAATTATCAAGTGATATTCATGTTCTTCCTTTCTCTTTTAATATACTAGAATATCTTCTATAAAGACTACCACAAACTGATCAAGATAGTCTCTAAAGACTATATTCATTAGATCCATGAAGATAGCAGGGGCATTAGTAAGACCAAATGGCATCACTATAAATTCATAGTGTCCATACCTTGTACGGAAAGCCGTCTTTGTTATATCCTCCATTTTGACCCTTAATTGATGATACCCTAAACAAAGATCAATATTGGAAATGTATTGAGCTCCGCATAGTTGGTCAAATAAGTCATCAATGTGTGGGAGAGGATATCTTTTCTTGATAGTGATCTTGTTAAGTTTTCGATAATCAATGCAGAGTCTCATTGATCTGTCTTTCTTCTTAAAAAATAGAACAGGTGCTCCCCAAGGTGATGCGCTAGGGTGTATGAATCCCTTATCAAGATTCTCTTGGAGTTGCTTCTTCAATTCCTGCAACTTAATTGGGGCCATTCTATAAGGTGTCTTTGAAATAGGTAAAGCACCCAGTACGAGTTCTATTGAAAACTCAACATCATGATTTGGTGGAAGACTAGGAAATTCCTCTGTAAAGACATCATCAAACTTCCGTACAATGAGCATATTCTTAATCGTGAGTTTCTCCCTAACCATTTGAGATAAATAACCTTCATTTAGTGGAATCAAGACCCATAATATGGAAGAAATTTCCACTAGAAGGTTATGTTCATCCTGGCATCGATAGATGATCATAGATTGATTTGGAATATGAAATGTGACTTCCCTTCTTTGGAAATTTATATGAGCTCCATATAAAGAAATCCAATTCATGCCAAGAATAACATCAAATTCCACTATAGGAAGGATCACAAGATTTTCAGGAAGCACATTCCCACAAACATTAATCGGAGAAGAATTGTAAACTTTTTATGTGACTGTTATGCCATTAGGGGTTGTCACAGCTAACTCAACATCTAATTGTTGAGGTAATACATAGATACCCATAGAAAATTCTTCCGAAATAAAAGAGTGGGTGGATCCATAATCAAATAAAGCATTTTCTACTTTAGAGTGGATGATAAGTTTACCTTTCACCACTTCATTATCGTACTCCACATCTCTAATAGAAATTTCATGTGACTTTACTTTGTCTTTAGACTTAAGAGTTTGTTGACGTCGATCATCATCAACAACCCTTGGATTAGGGCATTGATTAGCATAATTCTACATTTCCTTGCACTTGTAACATTGAAGTGTAGGAGGTGCACTCTTTGTAGCATTTTCTTTGTTCGCATCACTAAACATATTCTTCCCATCATTGTGGCATTCAAATGCCCGATGACATTCCTTTCCACATTTGAAACATTTAATTATCCCTTTAAGACAACTACCTCCATGTTTCTTTCCACACTTTGAGCATAAGGGAATACTCATCTTCTTTTCAGTGTGGTCTTTAGATTTCCCTTTGAATTCCATTTTCCTTTTCTTATCAAACACATATGATTGATGGGTTACTCCAATATCCATCTCAACCTTGAGAGCACATCGAACAATTTCCTTGTAGCTATTGAAGTCCCTTATGGATAACGCCCTTCGAAGACTTGGTTTTAAGACACTAAAGAATCGATCTATCTTACTATCATGTTGGATAATAATCACAGAAGCATACCTTGCAAGTCTTGTAAAATTTGCTTCGTAGGTACCAACAGATTCATCATCCTTTTGCTTCAGTTCAAGAAACTCCTTCTCCATCTTTGTTCGAAGAATACGAGGGAAGTACTTATTGAAAAATAAGTTCTTGAACTCATCCCATTTCATGCACTCAATTTAATCTCTTGGCCTCATATTATTTATAAGATTCCACCATTGTTCAACTTCACCTTTCAAATGATATACTGATAAGATGACTTTATCATGTTCCAAACTTTGAAGAACTGAAAATATCTTTTCAGTAGTACTGATCCATTGTTCAACAACTAATGGATCAGTATACCCGTTGAATGAGGGTGGATGCTGCCTCATGAAGGATTCAACAGAATGTTGCTCCTTCCATTGATTGTTTGGAAGTCTTTCATGATTCATAGATTGAGAAAGTTGTGTGAGCATGTCAACAAGATTTTTCATTCCAGCTCCCATAACGTTTTGTTGCTCAGGGGGACAATCATTGCATTTCCCATCGCATTCCGCATCAACACGGTTCCTTCGGGTTCCAGCCATTGACTAAAACCAAGAAGAATTGTGTGAGCAACACTAATTATAATAGGAAAACCACATAATCAAGAATAAAATTTCAATCCTAAGGTCATATCATAGGTTATTCATGGCCATTTCTAAAACACTAAGATTGTGTTCTATTCTTAGACTTATCCTTAGGGTTCTTACTAAGGCTTTCACATCCTAGTTTCCAAAGGTTGACTATACCTTTCCTCTGATACCAACTATAATGACGAATAATTTACATACATTGTTAATACTTCAAAATTGACGTACACTTATTACAAAATTTAACAAAACCATGAAAGAACCATATAGGTATAGTGTCTTTAGAAACTGGGAAACATAAACAACTGGTTCATAAATCATCTACACTGTCTCCCTTTTATTTTATCATATCTAGAGTCCCTTTTGGAATATATTACTTAATACGCTTCTTCCTGACCTGGGGAAAATAAAACATACAAAAGGGTGAGCACAAATGATCAGTAAGGGTAAAAAAAAGAAATATCAATCACATCATATTCATAATAACATAACAATTTGGAAATCTTAACCTGGAAAAGAGATCATAATTTTATAACATGGGATAAATCATAGTAGTGAAATGTAATCCCAATAATCATAAATTAAAACATGAAACATTGTGGCATACACACATAATCATAGAGAATAATATCCTAGTAGTCAAGACTCATTGCCAAGACTATCCTAGTAGATGAAGTCCATTTCTGAATTGATTTCACTCCTCGTTTCAGTCCAGTATCACTGAACCAGATTAACCTTCTATTCCAGCCATATCTATATCATGAGATATAAATCTTTACCCAATGCATTGGAGGGAGATATAGTTCCCACCCATATCATAATGATACAATTCTTATGTGTGCCACAAGATCATAAATCATACATCATAGCATAACCCATGTAATAAAAATGGGATTCTTAAACATCATGCCATCATAACATAATCCATACAAGATAAAAGAAAATCATAAAAATAATTCCATCATAACATATTCAAATCAATGTAAGAATAGGGATAGAAACAGAACCCTATATTATCTTAGATGGAAAATAGTTTTGATAAAACACTTTAACTCCATTCTTGAGGAAAATATCCATTCTACTTCAAATTTTTTTTTACTTTCTTAACATGTCATAAAATTTTAAAATAAAAAAAGATAATTAAAAATAAACTTGAAAACTTGTAAAGGAAGCTTCAAGGAAATAATGTTCTAAAAGTCCATTCAGGCCGTATAAGTTAAAAAAAACATTCTTCTTGTACATTGGATGGAAAAGTCAAAAAGTACCTCGTACTAAGAACGACAAAAGATTCCTTTCATATCTTTTACTAAAAACTCACCAATGGGTAATATTGGATTTAAAAAATTGTAGGAGGATTGATATAATATTACATATTGACGAAACATGGATGTGGATGATAAATATGCCCCAGTAAATTCTGAAGTATAAAAACTCTCGGATAAAAATGAGATAGTGAGATTTTCCCTTACCTTAGGTCCGATTTGCTTCGTAGGTGTCCGAACCTCCAGTATAATGATTTAAATAATGTTATTGACTTATTCCATAGTCTTACTTATTGTTATGATATCATATATGGCCATATTCTTAGCTTCTTATTAATAATATTTCATTGCTACTTGTTATTCAGGTGTTTATTGCTTTTTGTTCTTATGCGTGTTTTGTCGAATAAATTATTATTCTTCTTTTTAGGTTATCGATAACTAATTTCTAGAATGGTATTAGTGTAATATATATCATATTTATTCATTAAATTCATTTATATAATAATTATGCATTGAATATCATGTAGAACGAGTCGCTTCACATCGTGGAGACGGTAGGCCGTACGTACGCACGAGCGATGATATCATTCCCATGATTGTTGAATTGTATTTAAGTGTATGTATAATATTTCAGAATCAATATCACTTTACAATAATCATATATAGTTATTATTTAAACCATTATACCCATCCATGTAAGGTGGTGGTGGAAAACAGATTACACCACGGTGTGGAGAGGATATTCCGTACGTACGCACGCGCTGTGATTTCGTTTTCCATAGGATGGATAGAAGGTGAAATAGGGTTGTTTAATATTTATAATATAATATCAGTATATTATTGATAATTATGTTATTACTTCATAATGAAACAACTAAAGAAGAAGAATTAGAAGAAGAAATAAAGTTGAAAGAATCGGTAACGAACATTACCTCTTCTTTGAAGCGCCTCTTCTTAACCTCCTCTTAGGGAACTGAAGATAGTCTTTGAAGAAGACCAAGACCTCCAGGATGTTTCTAGGTAAGTTGAGAAGGGAAATGTTCAGAGTTTGGTTGAGCATGAAGGCTCAAAGTGGTGTTAGGAGGAGAGGGAGGAGGTTCCCTTTTATAAGGGAGGAGAGGGGTACCTTAGGAAAAACTTAAAATATTATTTTATTATAAAGTCATATTCGGTTTTTAATATCTCCAAATTGATTTATTTTGAAGCTAAGGTGGGGATAGGTCTAAATCCTCTCAACCAATAGATTTTAGACAATTTTAGGTTACTCTTGTAACCTTATCATTTAGATTAAACTCTAAGTTAAATAATTTAACTTTTACCATGTCTTCTTGTTTTCTTACACTATATGGTTAATAAACTTACTATAACAATCCAAAAGAACCCCAAGTTGTTAATTATTAATATATATAACCTTATCTAAGTCTTTTTACGAACCTTAGATTTTTAGGAATAAAATAACAATTAATAATATAATATTTGTTTTAAAAACTATTTTATTTCTCTTTTTGACACTATTTGGTATTTGATTTTTGTGAAAATCATAACAGCATGATTAGTTCAGAAAATGTTAATTAAATCAATAATAACATGTCATATTAACCTATAAAATTAGTTTAATTCATAAAAAGTTTCAAATTACATTTATTTGGGTATTTATAATATCGATTATGTTAATATTTCGTTAATAATGTAATTACTGTCATAAATTAATTAAATTATTTAATTTCTAAAAATTATAAATAAAATACCATTATGTAGGAAAAATTTTTAGATTTCTAATGACTATTTATAGTCGAAATTATATTATGTATAACCCTATATTAAAAATGTTTTAGTTATTAAACTTTGATTTTAACTTTTTTTTAACTCTTCTTTTAATAAAATAATAATAAATGTCCTAATCTAATCCAATTGGACCTAAATGGTCATATTTTATTCCTAAGGTTGTTTTTGGTCGAATTAAACTTATACAATAGAATTAGGACATGTGTTCGGGTAATAATAATACCATTTTTACCCTTAATTACCCTATTTACTTTTAATCGTGGTAAATAAAAGAAAAAAGTTACTATTCACCAAAAATTATTTTTATCTTATTGAACCAAATTTTACTCCTTGATATTAACTGTGTCTCTCGGATTTTTGAAATTCCACTCATAGAAGCGGTAAAATTAAGTTTTATGTAAATTTTCAAACTCTCCTAGGAGGTGGGTAAAAGATGGTGAAAATTTTAAAAAAAAATTTATATATCCAAAATTATTATAAAATGACTCCAATGAATTACATTGAACTTATATAGGTATTATGTATCAATTTTTACCTAAAATAAAACTAAATAAAATAAATAATCATTTAAATAAAAAGTCAGTTTTTAAATAGTAACCTAGTGTTTTCATTATTCATCAAAAATTGAAAGTTTTCAGAAAAATACCAAAAATTCACCCTAGGATAATTTCGATATTCTGAATCCAAAAATGAAGTCCATTTTGAAAGATAAAATTTATAAAATTTAATTAAGTGGGTATTACTATTCATAACAGCTAGTTTTAATAATATTTTAATAGCATATCGTTGTTCAGTGAAACTCGGTATTGCGTACAACACAAGCTATCGAGGAAGGTCGCAATTGCGTGTAAAGAAAGCCAAGCTAGTGTTGTGTATAGTGAAATATTCCATTGATGATGTATATAACATAAAAACAAAATATTTCTCGTAAAAATCTCGGGTGTTACAAATAATTTAGTTGTTTTCTAGTATTGGTGCAAGTTTGTGACTCAAGAAAGTGATGTTTACGTTGAATAAATTATGTATTCCAATGAGAATCGGTATAATAGTTTTACCAAAAAATGTGATTTTCCCTATAATTGTGGTTGCTTCACAATTCAATTTTTTTCTTATTTATTTTAATTATAAAAATTTCATGATTTTTTTATTTTGTTATTACATGACTTCTTCCATGATTTCGGATAAATTCTTTGATTGTTATAACATTTATATATATATTGTTTATACATATATGCACATTTTTTGTCACTTGTTATCATTTATTATTATTACTTATGTTTACACTCACTATGTGTTTGATCTCACACCATTCATATGTTTTATTTCACTAGGTTATGAAGATGAGTGTAACCTATGATATGTGTAAATGAGTGTATAGTATGGTTTTGTTATGGTTAAATATTAAAAAAATTTATAAAATAAGTTGAATATGTATCTAGTATTCAATGATTATTAATGAAATGTTTATATAAGTTTTATGATATTATTTTTATATGAAATATTAATGCCAAATTTCATAAATTTTATCTTGGATAACCTCACATTGTGTTTATGTTCATTTGTAAAATTGTGTGTTTTTAGACTTGGACCTAAGAGTGCTGGTCTGGGACACCTTGTTTGGTATCAAATGAGTGTTTAGTTATTTTTTAGTACTAGTGTAGTTATTTTTTTGAATATGATAATAAACATTTATTGAAAATCCTAGGTATAAAATCATTGGATAAATCTATGTATAAGGTAACATTTTAAAATTTGGGTAAAGTAGATATTGATTGTTTTTACCATAAATGACATCCTTGTATAGATACTAAATGATGATTCATGATTCAAAAGATATGTACCAAGGGGTAATAATAATATAAATATATTTTTGGGTATTAACTTAATCTTTACATAGTGCATGATAAAGATTCCTAACTACACACCTGGTTTGACAATCTTAGGGAATATTTATTGGTTAACTCATATTCCCTTTACAGACTATTATGATGGGTTTGAAAATATATAGGTCAGAATAACTAATAGGGAATGAGTATGGATAACATAGATTAAAACATTCATATTCATGAGTTATAATACATAATTATTGATATGTGATTTTATGAAGACTGGGTATGTTAATCTTTTAGAAAATAGATTATATAATACTTGGGTTATGAATGTTATAAAAAAAGTTCATGATAAATTTTGGGATAAATCATTTTGGGATTAGGGTAATAAGTATATGAAAAACTAACTTAAAGTAAATTATATTGAACATAAAATATAAATGGATGAAATGAATGTGTCATTATAGATGTCTTATTTGGTTTGATGTTTTCAAATTAATATGTTCGATATTATAATAACCTATTTGGTTTTATTAATACGTTGAAACATGATCATAAAAATGAATGTAATAAAGATATTTATCTAGAAACCATATACTAAATAAGGGAGTATACTTAAATTGGTTATAATTTTGGTATAATCCATTTATGATGGAAAATGTGAGTTTCCCATTATTGAGTAAGGTAGTGAAGTTGATTTCTTAATATAAATTTAATATTGATAATATTAGATATTTTTTGTTAATGAGTGATATTTATCGACAATATTTTGGTATATTCTACAATTTATGTCGATTATGTGAAATATATAAGGATTGTTTTTTATCATTTATACATTAAGGTTTTGGAGCGATATATTCAATGGTATTTATAACCTTGAAACGTGATTTTATTACATGGTTATATTTTTAGTGATAACTATTGGAGAACACATTATTGAGCTACATAAAACTCTTAGGTATAATATATACATGATATTGTGTTCATAAATGGATGACTGATTTTTAGAAATGTGAGTAAGATAGTATTTATAACCTTGGAATTTATTATTGATCTAATGGAAAATTGTTCTTTGAAAATATTAGTAAATCTTATCATATTTTTGGGATTATTATATATATTTACTAGTGTGTAACTTTATACTGATTAATACCATTTAAGTGTTAAATATAAAGTTAATTTTTGGATTAATATATTATTTCACTGTGGTTTAATTTCATAGATATTCTAATGATTTTTGGAAGGGTATATTTTGGACATGTATTATTATAGTACATACATACTTGATAATATTATTATATAAAATATTAATGTTCTTTGAGGAAAGATATGTAAAATAATATTTCATAAGATGGTAAGGAAGATTAATTTTTTGAATTTATATCCCAAATGGGAAATATTTTTAAAATAACCTTTCTTACTTTCGCTAGTGATTTAGAATTAAAATTGCGAGGATTTAATTTAATTATTGGGGGTGGAATGCAACTACATGGTCTTTTAGACATATTCATCTCTAAATTATTGATATATTCAATAGATTATTTCACTATAAATACAAATCTATAATTACCCATGAAAAGTTAATTATTGGGGAAATTTAATAATAAAATAAATCTAGTTAATAAAATTCTAGCAATCAATTATAAATTTATGAAAAATAGGATTAAGAACACCTAATAATGTAAAGTTGAGTTTTTAATAAATGAATTTTATATTTATATATTTTAATTTTGTGTAAAAGATAAATTTATGAAATTTATTATTAGAATACTATAAATTAATTTAATTTATTCATCATATCAAAAAATTCTGAATAATAATTATTTTTGTTTTTATAAAGTAGATAATTTTTAGGTTAATATTAAAAAATTTAGAATTAGTTAATATCATTATTTTTATGAAATTAGCATAATACAATAATTAATGATTTTTTAGTCATATATATAAATATATATATAAACATTAAAATATATAATCAAAAAACATTACTTTGAATTTATTAAACTGATTTGAATGTTTTGGAAACAAATGTAACTATTTAATCTAATAAAATTTTTTATTCGCTTATATTAATTTATAGTTTTCATAAAATATAGAAGTAAATATAAAAAAATGGATTTAATAATTTATACCAACATGATAATATTATTTAATACGTTATATTTATATTTTTTGTATAAAATTAAAATAACTAAGACTAAAGTTAATGGCCATGATAATGGTAATACTATTACTTTCATAGAATTGTTTTATTAATATTCTATAAATTTATCTAATAAATTATATTAATATATTATAAAAAATTAATTTAATATAATTTTCAATCTAATATATAAATATATTATGGATAATTTAATTGATTATCAATACGAACTGAGTTTAAGAACACTTAATGGTAACTTTTTTTTGTACAAATCATTTTTTCTATATTTTAAATGTTTTAATTTGAAAATTATTTTTTATCTTTTTTAGAAACTGAATTGGTTTAAATATGTGTTAAATTTTGGTTCAATATACCCAAATTTTTTTATATTGGTTATCATATATTGATAAGTGAGTGGATATAGAATCCCAAACTCCTATAGTTAGTCAATGAACACTTGGTTAACATATTCGCCACCTTGATCGGATAAAAGTTTATTTATGTTCTTACATAGATGATTCTCTAATTTATTCTTGAACTGCATAAATTTAATAATGGATGTTGGAATAGATATAATCATTTAGAATTATATATATCTATAAGAGTCAGCAGTTTATGAGATATTGTATAATTATCCACCTATAGATTCAATAAGATAATGTTCACACACACACACACAAATATATAGATATATATCAATTTTTGAAGCATTTTGGACCTTCCAGCCTATCTATAAAAGGTGTATTGGTCATTTTACTTGTAAATAAGAGTTAAAAATATCAAATTATCCTATATTAAATTAATCTAAATAACCCTCTTGATATATCTTTTCTAGATGTTTCTCTTTTTCATGTAAAATCTTGTTATACCTATGATGACCCTAATATTTTTTAAACATCAATTAATAATTTATTACATAAAATTACCCATAATACAATACAAAATATAGATAATTCTAGTTTAGTTTTGAATTAGGTGTATATAATAAAATCCTGAACATGGTGTAGAACAATATTATTTAAAACATCCATAATATGCTTCAAAAATTTCATGGATTTTTAATTTACCCAGTATAACATTGGGAAAAACATAAGAAATGTGTGATATGTAAATCCATTTAAGTGAATAAAAAAGTAATAATATTGGAATGTAATACATGTTATACAATAGTCATATCAATGGGGCATAAAAGTAAAATGAATAATAAGGCCTGATATAGCATGATAATCATGACATTGGAAATGTGGCAACAACTTAAAAAACATGATCCTAAATACAGGTCATGGATAAAACCACCAAGAATTCATGGTGAAAAATGTAACATAAAGTAATCATATTCAATCCCTATCCCAACATGATGTATCATGACACTAAACATTACCCAATGCATTAGAGCACTATATAATTCTAGGCACACACATTGTATTAAATTCATTATCATGGTTAATTTTTCCACATAGATCATACAAAATGGATTCATTATGATTCATAATTTATTTCAATATCATGTAGTGTGGAATAAATACATGTAATCCAAAAATCAGATGTATATAAAAATAAATGTGAACATGCTTAACATGAATTGGGTTTGGTATTCACTACACAATTGGTTTAGCATTGAAAAATAATGCTGAAATTTTGGTAGTGTAATGACATCACATAAAGATTCAAAAAAATGTGTTAATGACACATAAATGGGTATCTCATCCCACAATAATAAAAAGGGAAGTAATAGGGACATGTAAAAACATATCAAGAAATTGTAAATTGGAAAATCGAAGTCATAAGTTGATGAAGAAACTTGAATAAAGAAAAAAATAAAAATAATATTATTGCATGGTAACTGATGTGAATATTGGATCATGGGAGGATTAATGAGAGTTAAAAGGATTATAATAATTTATAAATTAAATTTAATGTAATGGAAATATGGATAAATGTATTGCAACAAAATAAAATCGAATTTAATAGACATAACATAATAGAAGTGATTCAATGCAAATGAGAAGAGAGAAATCCCTTATGAAATGTCAATATAGAAACAACTAAGGTGATGGAAATAATGAGAGATGATAAATGAACCCTCATTCAAATAACATCCATTGGATATTAGGGTATGTTTATAAATAAATGAAATCATAAAAAATTTCAATTATGATGACAAATTCCAAAGAAGGTGATTGAATTGAATAAATGAGAGGAAGGGAAATAACTTGGTTTTTTGACACCAAATTCTTAGGATTGGCTTGTTGAGAGCTTTTTGGAACCTTGGGAGGAATACAGAGTGTATAAAGAAGACCATAGACCTAATCCAGGTAGTTTTAATGAATTTGAATTGGAGCATGTGTGGGTTTATATTGCAAAAGAAAGGAATTTATTTATTATTTATATTTTGGACACTACATAATAAAATAACCAAAACCACAATCCATACCATGCTTTTTTGCTTATGATTTCTTCTAAATGGGAGTAATTATCATTATTTTATAAGGCCAAAGTTTGAACATAATAAAATAATTCTCTTGATTATGTGGAGGTGATTCACACTCATAAAGAAATAATTTTATACACCTAAAATATATTAATGGTTTTGGATGAATCAATAAGTCATTATAAAATTAATCAAAGAAACTTAAAAATTACATTTTTTAAATGGAATATGTATATTTTATAGTGTATCCAATTTTACCTAAAGCAAAAAGAATATTTATTTAATTTTTAAGTAAAAATTTGTCTATCTTAGAAAATCAAGAAAAAAATAAACATTGAATAATTTTAACATTATGATTACAAAACTAATATTAATTATATATTTATAATTTTATAAATATGTGATATTTCCCTTTTTAAATAAGATCACCATTTATTGAGAAATGATGAGTTTTTTTGACAATAACATTTTTCAAACCCATATAAAAATTACATTTTACTTCATAAAAAATATATAATCATTATACTGGATAAAAATTATTTGACTATAATATCAAATTATTATTTATTTAAAAATTCCATTAATTCATGGATTAATTTATTGAATTTGAATATTAACAAAAATACAATTTTTTCATTATTGTATCAATGTAAAATTATTTACAAAGTAAAAATAATAGGATGGAAATATATTCATTGTTATATAAAAAATAATATACATATTCATATTTATATGGTCTTAATACATATTCCTTTAATACACCCAAAAACTCCCTATGAGTATGTGACATTGTGGAGGGAGTTTCATTGGGTGGTTCGATGAATATAGTTTAGGCCACGATCTTGCTGAGCACGAACATGTCTCATAAATAGTCACTCATTCTTGTGTTGTTTGATCTTATCTTGGGGGTTGTCAAGGGAAAACCCCGAAAATTCTATCTCTATTTGAAGATTTGATAAATCAGCTTTATAGGGTACGATCCTACTAGTTGAGGCCATCTATTCCTTTGTTTCTACCCATTGGATTTGTCAAAACACTATATTTATACTAATCATGTGATCATTTTTCAATGACTATATTATCAATCGTAATGATACTTAATGTAATTTCAAATAAAATTGGATATAATTAATCGAAAGAAACACATGTGTTTTATATAACCATATTATATAATAATACATTTAATTAATTAAAAAGGGAAATTTTTTCAAAATAGTTTGGGTTATTAAAATCGTCCCATTATGAAATTTCTCCCTTTAAATCTTTCTTTTCACACACTAAAATAGATGAGGGTAACTCTACTTTATGACCACTTCCAGTTCCCACATTTCTTCATCAAATGTGTGGTTTATCCCCAACACCTTTACATGTTGCATTGTCTTACTTCATAGAACTTTTTACTACGATCTAATATCATAACTGGGTGCTCATTATATGAAATATCATTCTTCAATGAAACCACCTCTAGATTTTTTATGCGTGAGGGGTCTGGTATGTAATTCCTTAAGAGGGATACATGGAATACATCTTTTGCTTGAGATAGGTTCATTGTGAGTTATATTTAATTGGCCGCAGCTCCGATGTGATGACGAATCTCAAAGGAGATGATGTATCTTTGACTATGACTTCCATTCTTCCCAAATCTCATAACACTCTTCAATGAAGATATGTGGAATAATACCATGTATTCAACATCAAACTCTAGGTACCGTCGATTATTTTCAGTATAACTCTTCGATGAACTCCAAGTAGAATTGATGTGATATCGAATGGTCATAACCTTGTACACCATATCTTTGACCATTTCTGGACATAAAAGTTTTTTTCCCCAACATTACCTCAACATGCCAGTGTTCGACACCTCTTCCCATAAAGGACATCAGAGGGAGACATTTGGATTCTCTAGTGGAAACTGTTCTTACTAGATGACTTGACCAAAGGATGATTTTGGTCCCATAATCCTTTGAAGTAAAAAGAGCATGTTATAAACATTTAATATAGTTTCTAAATAGTCCAATAATATTGGACAAATGTTTGAGTATGATAGGCCATACTAAATTCCAACTTTGTGTTTAGATCATGTTGGATACATTTATGGAAGTTAGAAGTTAATATAATATCTAAATCAGATACAATGGATGGTGGTATTACATGTAGACTTAACACTTCTATGAAGTATATCTATGAAATTTGATCTCATGATATGTCCTGAATTTAGATAAGGTGAGATTTCTTAGTAAGATGATCCACAAAAACCCTTATAACATTACTTCCTCTGGGTGTCATTAGAAGTCTGGTGTCAAATTCCATGGCGATGTTCTCCCATTTCCTTTCTAGTATGGGTAATGGCTGCATCATCCCATTAGTCTTATACCTCTATATATTTACTTAGTGGCATACAAGGAAATTTTATGTATATTTAGTTTTATCTTTAGTCATATTTTCTCTGTAATAGTGCTCATAGTGATATTGATACCACTTTTTAGCTTCCTAGGTGAATGGGGAAGGTTGAACTATTTTCATCACCCAATAGTTCTTTGTTTAAATAAGGATTTAATGTGAATATGTAATTATAAATCCTAACAAACAAAAATGTAATTTAATAGATATAACATAAAATAAGTGCTTGAATGGAAATGGTAAGTGAGAAATATCTTACAAAATTTTGGCATAGTAATGGATTAGGTGAATGTAAAAATGATATAGAATAAATGATACCTAATTTAATTTAAATAATTTCTATATAGGGTATTTTAATAAATATATTACATCATAAACAAATGAAATTAATAATACAAATTCCCTAGAGGGTTATTGAATTTAATGATGGAGAGGAATGACCCTTACTTGGGCATGTGACTCCAAAATGCTTGGGAGGGGATTATTGGTAGCTTTGGGGTACCTTGTGAGGAATCAACAGAGTGGAGGTCATATTTTTTACATGATAAATGGATTTTTTGTAAATATAAATGGGATAATGGGTGGGTTTATATGATAAAAAGGGGGGATTTATTTATTATTTAGGTTTTGGACACTACATCATAAAATAACCAAAACCAAAAATGATACCATGTTTTTCCCCTGATTTGTGAAAATAGGAGTAGTTATCAGTATTTTATATGTAAAATGGATGAATTTAATATAATAATTCCCTTGATTATGTGGAGGTGAGTCACACTGTTAGAGAAATTATTTTAAAACCATAAAATATATTATTGGTATTGGAGGATTAATAATTTCATTATAAAACTAATCTAAAAAACAAAAAATAACATTTTATTAAAGTTAAAACATATATTTTTTCATTCATACCATTTATATTAATTATTACATCACTTTTGGGTCATTATGATATCATATAACATAAAGTATATTTATACAATATTTATTTTTGACCTAAAAAATTGACTGTCTCAGAAAATTATGAAAAAAAACCATTTAATTATTTATAAAATCTTATTACAAAAGAAATATTAATTTTATCCTAATAATTTTCAATATATGTGAATTTTTAATTTTAAAATAAAATCTACAATTATTATGAAATGTGGGGTTATTTTTAACAACAATAGTTTTAAAACCGTTATAAAAATTACATTTGATTTCATAAAAATTATATGATCATTATATTTGATAAAAAATATTTAACAATAATATTAAAATTTTATTTATATAAAAAATAATTTAATTCATGATTTCATTATTTGAATTTGACTATTATCCAAAAAATACAATTTGTGATTTATTGTATTAAAAAATTCATTTACCGAGTGACAATAATATGATGAAAATATATTCATTATTTTATAAAAAAATGTACATAATCATATTTCTATGGTCTTGATACATACAATTTAATATAATATTAAAATACCTAAGAGTAAGGTATGTGATGGTTGTATTTTCTTGGGGTGGTTCGACATACATGGTTTGGGCCGTGATCCCGATGAGCTTGAACTTCATCCATAAATGGTTTCACTCACACATAAGTTGTTGCATCTCAGTTTGGGCTTGGTAAACCATGAATTATAGATATTATATATCTCTATAAAGCTATGATAAATGGGTTTTATAGGGTACATCCAAGTAGTTTAGGACATAACATCCTTTTTCCATCTCAATTGTATTTTTTAAAACCCAATATTTATACTAATCTTGTGATCAATATTCAATGACTATATTCCCAATGGTAATGCCACTTAAAGATATTTTAAATCAAATTGGATATAATAAAAAATATATGTAAATTTGTTTTCTATAACTATATTATATAATTGGACATTTATTTAAATAAAAAGGGGAATTTTATTCATAACATTTTAGGTCATTATAATTCCATAATTTTGTGTGAAATGAGTAATGCGAACATGATTTTTTATCGATTTACAATACATGGGTTTTTTATATTCAAGTATATAAAGACCATTATTGAGGTTTTTCAAACCATTAAAAATTATATATTTATAAAATCAATAACATTTATTGGGAAATTGGAATAAAAATCAATCCATGTCTAAACATGACATGGATATGTTGTTCTTGGTAACACTAGGAAAGTAATAAAAATTCTAAAAGATTATTACCATTACTATTAGAAATGAAAATTCATAGTCTTCTATAGACAAGGTATCCAACATTCCTCCATTAGAAGCTCAATGAAAAACCTCACCTATAGAAACCTTTCAGAATATACTTGGTTATGGAATTTTGATATAAACGTGAGCACAAATAGGTATAACTAAAACCCATCTTATAGAAATAGAATTCTTAATGTAGACAATGAATACTCATGAAACATCCTCTTACTTAATCAAACTGGTGTAGTTATTCTTTTAATTTCCTTTATTATCACATGGAAAACATTTTTTATTTTATTCCCTTGCATGCATCTAGATATTACACTTCCCAACAGGGTGGTGGTCAGAGACTGTCAACTATGAATGAGTCTTGGGGACTTCTCTCTTATATTCCTTTTCTTCACCATAAGGACTCAAGGGTCTTCATTCCTAATGTCATTATTCACCTTAATTACTTCAGGTTATTCAAAAATATTTCCAGCTGTTCAATATAGCTAATAATTTTGATTAAATAAGGCCTATATGAAACTCCATCTCAAATATTTTGTGGGAAATGTGACTTGGAGATCTCATATCTTTCTTGGCAAGAATTCTTTAAATAATTAACATGGAGATGATAAATCATTATGTATGAATCCATTTCCTAATGAATATATTAGAGAACAATATTGATGGATGATAACATCAAATAATTTAAATCTAGAACATTATCCAAGGTCTCATTTTGGGAGATATTTCTTCTCCACTAGCCTCCTTGGCAGAAATATATGGAATTAAGGAATCTAGCATGATTTCTTTTTGAACTTAGAATAGTATAGCGTGTAAGAAAATTTAACACATCTCGAAGTTTCAACATATTAATAGATTATATTTATCATGTATGGATCAAATTGATAATATTAATGTCTTGTTACCTTTTATTATCTATAAGAAATAAATACAGGCTTAATACTTAACTTGATTACAAAAATATGGGACATAATAAATTTTATTTGTGAAATGTTTTATAAAATCCCTATAACCCTTTATATTGGATCTAGAATATCCAATTATTGGGAAATTATATTGTAAATGATCTATATTTCCCTTATAATAACCAATAATATGTACAATGAAATTATTCAGATGTATTTAGGTATTTGTGTCATTTCAACAACATTAACTCACATCTCATTGAACCACTATGTAACCCCCCATGCATAAAATCCAAGACTCATATATTCATAACACTAAACTCTAAAATTTATTGGACATAATTTGAATGTTACATCAAATAAAAATTCACTTAAATCAACCCACCATCTTTGTTTAGAATCCCAAATAATTAAATATATACCCAACTATAGACCACCTGAAACATTAACTATTTGCGAATCTTAACTCAAATAATGGAAGGTTATATCGAACATAATGTTTTTTCTTTGATGGATTTTTTTATCTTTTTTGTGTAAATATTCATTATTTTACCCTTTTACATGTTTTTTAATATGATATGTGTTTTTCATAAGTTATTAACCATTTCTTGATAAAATAATTTAGTAATAATTCATTTATTTTATTAGATATTTTATGATTATTAATTTATTTATTTTATTTGAATATTATAACCATCAAATAAACATAAATTAACAATATATAACATTATAGAAACAAAATCGATTAATATGCCAGGGTCCTTGTTAGGAAATTTCACATACTCTTAAAAAATGTTATTTTTATTAAATAAAACACAAGGTATGAATTAGTTCGTTTATCATGTGGGTATTTAGTTCAAGTCACAAAATATTATAATTATAATTATTTTATTTTTTGGTATTTTTTATTATATAAAATGAATAGTTAAGTGGGATTTTATGTGAGTAAATTTAGAACCAAAGGAAGAAAACAAAAAAATAATTTCATTAAAAAAAACATTATAAAACAACATAATCGATCTAATATACCCCAACGTTAAACATTTATAATTATACCTTATATTTCCCTAATTTTTAAACCCCTAGACACTAGAAAGGAATAAATAATGAATATAATTGGAAGAAATGAACCCATGGGTAATTCAGGAATTCAATCACAACACACTTCTTTTATTTTAGTCCCAAATACAATATACATACTCTGGAAATTGGGGAAAAAATTATATAAATGGAAATTATTTTATGTTTTAGAATATGTGGTAACCCTACAAATCAATAATAAATCGATAAGAATTAAAAATTAAAGTGTTTCTCAAACAAGTCCCACAATCTCAACCCCCACCACCATGTGTAAATCATTAATGTAATTTAATGTTCACTGAATAATTCTATTAACCAAAATTTTATGAATTATTTTGAGTACATGGGTTAAAAAACAAATTAAAGTGGTAAAAATTAAATAAACCACAAAAATTACTACCCCCCATGGATAGATTTTTCATCATAGAGATAATTTTGAAAACAAAATCTTCAAAAGGGTATAACCCAATATAATATCCACTATTATATTAAATCCCAAATTACCAAAATTAAAAGGTGAAATTATAATAACTAAAAAGATTTATTGAAGTGAAAAATTGATTACAAGAACAAAATAACAGAAAAAATAAGTAAAATAATAGGATAATATCCCTCTTGGAAGAGATCATTAACCCAAGAATTCCTTCAAAAAAATTCTAATATAGGTGAAATAGAACCAATCACTTTTAAAAAGACCATATAAATCCTTAAACAATCCTAAAAAAGTTTCAAGTACTCAATTAAATAGAGTGTACATGGTATAGTGTTTGAAATATTAATAAGGGTACATGAAAAATTCTTCCTAAAAATATTACTCCATCTTGAGCAAACTTTTTGACCAAGATTCCATGTAAATCATCTATCACTCCAGTTGAAATAAATAAGAAAAATCTTATAATTTAAAATCTATAAAATTTATACAAATATAAGTAAGGATGAAAAATATTTTCCCCAAATAGTGAGGTAAGGTCCACTCTATCAAATCCAATACACCTATAATTTTAGAGCCATCATTCACCCTATAAAAATTGGATAAAACTACCTTGGTATTAATGAAACATGTACAAAAATATTATATATCTTCGATAATATTTTTAGTAATAATAATACCCATAAATATTTTAGGATAAAAAAATTAGAGTGATATTAATGTGTTAAAAATAATTTGTTCTTGATATTTCAATATTGAAGATCAAATTTGAAATTTACATTAAAAATTTATATTATCATAATATTGGGTAAAAATATATCAATTATCATCAAAATTTATTAATCAAAATCACAGTTTATCAACTCCACCATAATTACCCAATTTTACGCCTATAATCATAAAATCTCAAGATCAAATCCACCCCAAAATCAAGAATAAGATAATTTCCCAAGATTTTTTTACAAAAAATAGAATTTATTAAGTATCATTATGAAAACAACTTTATTTAATTTTATTTTATCACTTATTAATTTTATTGAATTCAAACATGCATCCATAACCCAATAAAATCATACCTCACATGAAAATTATTACCAATCATCACTCAAGTGAGATTTAACTTGGACTTATTCTACTTCATAGAAAATGCACGAGGATTATAAATTAGACTCAATTCATGTATATCACCATATGATTTTTAAAACTCTCATGTATACACAATATGAGACATAAACCTATTTTCATTCATGAGGACTTCATCATGGTTCATTTGGTATCTATGGGTCGGTGGGTAAAATATTTAAATATTCAATGTTTAAAAGGGGTTATTTAACTCCTGATTAATATTTTATGAATATTCACATTAAAAATAGGATATATAACTAACTCAATTTACTCATCATATTTATACACAATAATCCCTTTTTATTACATGGACCATGTAAAAGAAATAAATTCAATGAATGATTTGAACATAATTTTCCCTTTTTATAAAAGTTTTATGGAATATGGGATCAAAATAAAATGAAACACATGAATGGAAGTTTAGGCCCTTTATCTTTTGATTGGAACGTGATTAATAAAAGTAATCCCAATGAATAATACAATCTAAAATCTATTTTCTTTGTATTATCTATTTTTCTGTATTTTATAATGGAATAATGAGAATATATGATGTAAAATTGATAAAATTAACTCATTCCCATTCTTCTATCATCTTTTTCGAATATTCACACATGGCTCACACACCAAACACTATACTAATTTTCAGGGAACACATAAAAAGAACCTCCCATCACACTCAAAATATAAATATCCATGTTAAAATATTAAGATTAAAGGTTTGTAGGAAAAACCAACTTGTAATGTGGTGTCAACTTATATAGAAATTCATAGATTATTTATTCAGAGAAAGTTAGGTAAAAGGTTAAGTCTCAAGTTAAAAATGGGGGTATTCAATGAAATCCATCAATCATATTAAAAGCGTTTCATAAACTCCAAATATTTTGAAAATAACTAATGAAATGGCCATTTTATGGAAAAAATTTATGTTTCTCTCAATTTATTGAGGGTATTAGTAATAATATTTAAAAAAAAGGTTTAAAATACTTCAGAGGAAGGTGAAAAATATTTTTAGATAGTTTTAATTAACATGGATTTCATAAATTATACACACTCATAAACATGTCTAAAAATAAAAATAAAGGAAAATTTTGAACAGTAATAATAATAAATAAATCAATTTCATCAAAAAGCAAGTCAACACATCCAAATATTTACAATGGTAAAAAATGATTAGTATTATTAAGTGTAGATAAATATTTTAAAAAATCTAAGAAAAAAATAAATAAACAAAAAATAATAGAAAGGACTTTAGTACACCTAATTAAATTAGACTATCCTTTTCAATTGAAGCATAAGTAGATTTCATAAAAAATATAAGGAGAGAACCAAATTTTAAGGATAAATAAATCAAAATTATTTTTATTTGAAGGTTTGATTATGTCTCCTAACCACTACCAATTTCTATAATCGAATTTTTTTTTAAAAAAATAAGATCATTATTAGATGTGATGGAAAAATGAATGTGTAGAGGTAAACAAAATGTATAGATCTTGGTTAAACCCCCCATGCGGGTTTTGTATTTTTGACTATCTACAACTAGATAGTTTCAATACATTATACCTAGTTAAAATGAGGGTGTGGATTTAGTGTTTTAAACCCTAAAATATTTTTAATTTTTATATTTATATATAGATAATAAGATAGGGAAAAATTAATGAAATGAATAAGAGAGGTTTTCCCTGAATGAAATAAGATACCATAAATGGAATTTCAAAGGGGGAGGGATGAAAAGGTATAAGGGATCCCAATCAACATTCATGTTATCCTCTACCATATGATATGAAATTTTAAATAGATATGGTATTCAAATAACTATGAGATCCTTGATCTCTTAATATTATTTAACTACCTCCAAGTGGATAGTTTTATTGTTTACATCCAGGTATGGTTTCAAAATATCCAGTTATACATGGAAAGAATGAGTAAAATATTTTAAAATTCTAATTTGATAAATATTAAACATTGTGAATTAAAATATACATGATCCACCTTATTGTAGTAGGGGTTTATATCATCTTTAATTACCACATCAAAATTTTCATCATCAAATTCCACCACCACATTCTCTTTAATGGTACTCACATCATCCCCGTCCTCATCACCCGTCAGTGAAAGGATATGTGTTGATCCTATAAAATAAATATTTGGACAGTGAATTGAATTTAAAAAAATTATAAAATTAAAAATAAGAAAATACATTGTTGATTCCACTTGATCTAACCTATCAACATGAAGTATTGTTTTTTCTTGTAAGGCCTCAATGAAGATTTTGGAATTTATTAGGAAAGAAATTTTTTGAAGTTTAGTTTAAAAAAATTATATTTTTGAAAGCTAGTAAAGATGATCTCTTTTTTAGCAAAAAATCATCTTCATAGAATGTCATAAAGTAGAAAAAGAATTCATTGAATTCCATGGATAAGGATTTTATAATTGGTTATTTTTTGAGAACCCCTTTTTGTCCACAATGAGAACCATTAATGAAATATATTCATATTTTAAGCTTATGACTCCCCTAAAATGCCTATAAAATAAGTTAACTATATCTTCCATGGGTGAGGGATAATAAATCAATGGTTTGATTTATTTTAGATTTTTAATTTTTAATTTAATGAAAAAGATATTTACTATGTGAAATGAAATGACTAATTATTGATTTTTCTCCTAAAAAATGTAGATAATTTGATGAGCGTTTTCACACAAACTCTTAAAATATTTGTGATCATTACAATATAAAATTTTGGTGATGACCAAATTCATCTCTCCTTTAGAGACTTAGTGTTAATCACTCAATATTAGAATTTAATTTATTAGAATTTATCATTTTATATTTTATGATAGTAAAGGGAAGTAGGGGTTTGAGTGAGTGACTTTGGAATAGAAAGATGAAAATAAGAAAACATTATCAAAACAAACATTAATATGACATGAAATAATTGATCTAATATAAAAATTAATTAATCATTAATCATTATATAATGTTTTAATCCATTCAGTCATGATTCGCTAATTAGTTAATCCTAGAACACAATGGGAGAAAACCTGATCACAAAGATAGGAAGAAATGAACCCTTAGTTAACTTCATGACATCCAATAATTAAAACCTATATTTATTGTATTTCTAAGTCCAACATACAGTAAGTGGACTTTTAGGGAAACATATCCACTATATAAATGAGATTTCATTGATTTTTTTATTATATTTGATCTCTATAAATCTATATCAAGTTGATAAAGTTTGGAAATTAATTTGTTTCTGTAAAAAATCACACATGACTGACCCCACATGTTATGTGTGAATCGTTTTAGTGATTTAAAATTGAATGATTAATTTTATTAACCATAATTTTATGAAGTAAAATGAGTAAATAGATTAAAAACAAATAACTAAGGAGTTAAAAGTTAGGTTAACCATGAAAATAATTATGCTTCCAAGGATAGATTTATCAGAATGGATATGATTATCATAAGAAAGTTTTTTAAAATAAATATTATAATATCAAATCCAATAATATATTCCAACCCAAATATATAAATAAAAAATATATTATATTTATTTTAAAGATATATTATAATAAAAAAAATCATTGAAAAAAAATATATTAGAAGAGGAGAAGAGACTTCTTTAAAGAGATCATTGACAGAAACCCCCTTCATCTATATAGTAATAATGGTGGGATGGAACCAATATCATAGGAAAAAATCTCCAAAATTATTGATAAACCCTCCATATGTTTGAAAATTTTACTTAAATAGAGAGAGTGAATGGGTGGGATAGGGAATAGTATTTGAAATGTCAATAAGGGAACATATGGAATTTCACCTCCTAAATTTACTCCATATTAGACCACCTTTTAAACTCAGATACCATGTGGACTAGATATAACCATAGTTTAATGAATTATAAAAAAAAAAACCTTTATCATCAAAAATAATTTCTTCTCCACATATTCATTGATGAAACTTTATGACCCAAATTTGGAGATAAGGTCCAATCCATCAAATCCAGTCGATCTCTGCATTAATGGAAAATTTATTTCTGAAAAATATGGGATAAAACTAAAGTATATTTAATGAAATGTATATAAATATTTGTTTATAATTATATCACAAAATTTTATGTTATAATTCATCCCATAGAAATAGTTTTGATATAAAAACTATAGTTATCTAATAAGGTTAAAAAATAAATTTCATGAAATTTTAAAAAATAAGTTCCAAATTAGAATTTCCATTAAATCATTAAATACAGATAATTTTGGGGAAATTATAATAATTAATATCATTGAAATATGAAAAAAAAACATTATTTATCAATCATAAAAATTTTATTGGTTTGTTTATCAAGTGGTTGAAAAACTTATACTTGAACCATGGGGAAAATGTATTGACCATGTACTAGTTTGAGTTGCACCATTCCACCTGTACTCTTATATATCTCCTTATTTGGATTCACCTAAAATCTGATCCTAATACACTATCACTCACCTAGGATATCAATCATTTACATATTTTTACTCATATTCAGTGGAGCAGAATCATTGGAATTGTTATAGGGTAGCATAAAATAAATTTTGGACATGTAGTCCCATATATAATAAGTGGAGGGGATGACACATAGAGCATAATTTTAGTTTAATAATAATTACTAAAGAACCCAAAAAGTAATATTTAAATTAAAATAAACCCCCAACATATATTTGTTAATCAACCTTATGATCATACACACATGTAACGATTAACCATTTAATGAACTATAAAAAATTCCTTTCAATTTTCTCTTTAAAAGGATAAAATCCTAGATTTTATAAATACATTATATTATTAAATAATTAATTCATTTATCTTAATGTTCTATATAAACATTACCAGAGATACCATAATTTATAATATTAGATAAATAAAGTTTTTAATTATATTTAAAACTAATCTATCACACAATGTGTGCATGTATGAAACTTAGAATGTACCCATTTTAAATTTAAAATATCTTATAAAGTACCTATGATGTAGTGTGTACTTACAAGATTTGGATAATAAATGGTGTGTCCATATTACATAACGCATAGTTCCCTATATAAAATTAGGTGATTTCCTCTAAATTTATAGCAGTTGATGTACATAAATATATGCATTGTATTCCTCATTTAATGCCCAGGTGAAGTACAAGGAAATTATAACAAACATACATCATGTGTTTCCATCAAACTAACATTGATATTAATTATCCATGTGATATTAATTAAAACTACATAAAACTTTTTTTCCGACTACATTACATTTTATTAATGTCACAATTAATTTTTATACTATGTAATTAATTTATGTGATGTGTAGTATAGACTAGCATGTACACAGTGTAAATGAGTATTGGTTACATGATGTGTATATCCTATTACACAATGTTTACCTCTAGAAACCCTTATCTTTATTACACATTAATACATTATTTAATTAAATAAAATTACACTTAATACAACTTAAAATATTGATATGTCTAGTTTCTTTGGGAATTAGGTATATTCCATTAAAACTTCAAACATGAATTAAAAAATATTTAATAAAATCATATTTAACATGATTGATCTTAAGATTGAATTAGATAACCTGGGTAAATAAATAAGAAAGGGTTGTGTCAAAAATCCCAGTAATGGATAAATATGGAATAACATGAAGATAATACTAATTGTTGGACAACTCATTTCAACAAGGTATAAAGAAACATGAATAATAAGGGTTGATATAGCATGATAATCATAAAATGGGAAATGTTGATACAACTTAAAACACATTATCATACATTAAGGCTAAATCACCAAGAAATACTAGTGGAAAAAGTCCAATAAAGTAATCAAGTACACCCTAATATCAAAATTATGTTTCATGATACTAAACATTAACTAATTTATTAGAGAATTATAAAATTCCAGGTGCACCCTTCACTTTCATTTCATTATCATGATTAATTGTGCCACATAGATCATAATATATGGATTCATTAATCACAATAATTAATTACAATATTATGGAGTGTGGAATAAATATATTTAAGTCCCAAATAAAAATTGATATGTGTATAAAAGTGAAAACCCTTAATAGGAAATGGGTATGGTATTCACTACACAATTATTTGGGCATGGAAAATCATGGTGAAAATTCGACAGCATAACTATGTTGAATAAAAGTTCATAAAATGAGATTATGAGAGGGAAATGGGTATCTCATATTTTTCACATGATGTGTATAGTAATTGGTACATTAAAGGACATCTCGACACATTTATAATTATAAAAATAAAACATACGATAACAAATAAGCTTGAATAAAAATTGAAGGGAAATGATGATTACAAAATTTCACTATGGTAACAAGTGTAAATGGGATTGATTAATGAGAGATAAAGGGGTATATCATAATTTATAAACGATAAGGGTAGTATGTTGGAGTAAATAAAATATACCCCATCATTAGGAAATTAAAAATAAAATGGTAGAATATAGAAGACATTCTTGAATAAAAGTGAGAAAGTGAGGATCGCTTACCATAAGAGTATGACCCAAAAAGCTTAAAAGAGGCTTCTTAAGTGATTGGGGGCACCTTGGGAGGATTATAGAGTGATGAGGGTAGAGTAGAGTGGTTCTATATGTATTTTGTGTGAATAGATGTGGGATATTGTGTGGGTTAATATAGGAAAATATTGGGGTTTATTTAATATTAAGGTTTTGGACTCTAGAAAATAAAATATTTCAAACCATAAATCATAAAATTATTTTTTAACATGATTTTTTTAAAGTGGATAATTTTGAATTATTTTTTTAGAAAATTGCTGAAATTATTAAAATTTTACCCATTCTTATGTGTAGGTGAGTAACACTTTTAATGAAATAAATTTAAAATCCTAAAATAAATTATATGTATTTGAGGATTCATAAAGGCATATTTAAATTAATAAAATAAAAATAAAATCACATTATTTTATGGTTAAACATATATTTCGAGTAATATATCCATTATAGTATTTTTTACATCATTTTTGGGTCATTATGATGCCATAAAACATGCCATATATTTATACGGTATTTAATTTTTAATCCATTATTCCAATGTATCTGAAAATTATTAATATTCACCATCGGATAATTTTGAAGTTATAATCCCACAAAAAATATTCATTTTATCTATTTTTTTAAATATTTGATTTTTTACTTTTAAATTCAGATTCTACATTTATTGAATAGTGCTTGGTTTTTGACAATAATAAATTTTGAACCCTTATAAAGAGTACATTTTAATACATAAAAATTACATGAACATTTATAATTAATAAAAATTATTTAATTATAAAATATTATAAAATATGTTTTGATAAAAAATCAGTTAATTCATAAAAAAATCCCTTAATTGAATTTGAATATTACTTAAAAATAATATTTGTGTTTATTTGAATCATATATCGAAATAATTTGTAAAGTAACAATAATAAAGAAAAAAAATTAATAATTCTATACAATATAAATATAAATATTTTTAGGGTCTTGATAAATATCCCTTTATTACAATAGTGTATTCCCTAAGAGTAAGGTGGGATGTAGTGTGACTTTCATGGGGCCATTCGACAGACATTGTTTGGGCCATGATCCGGTTGATCTTGAACTTATCTCGTAAACGGTTTCACTCAAGATTATGTTGTTGGATATCCACCTGGACTTGGTCAATGTAAATTCTAGGTGATGCTATCACCCTCAGATGCTCCAATAAATGGGTTTCATAGGGTATAATCCTGCTGGATGAGGCCATCACTTCCCTTGTCTATATCAGTTGGACTTGTTAAAGCCCTATATTAATATTGATAATGTGATATCTATTTAAAGGAAATATTAACAAAAATAATAACCTTAATGTTATTTTAAATCCAATGATATAACTAAGGGAGTGTATGTTTTTTATGACCATATTACATAATACTAATTTTAATTAAAATCACAAAGAGAAACTTTATTAAAATACAGTTTGGGTCGTTATAATATTACCCCCCTTGAAAGATTTCACCAATGAAATTTTTATTTCACCCATTGAAATAGATGAGGGAAATTATGTCTAATCACTTCATCCAGTTCCCACATTGCTTCATAAAACATGTGTTTTCTCCACAAAACTTTTACAAGGTGCATTTTCTTATTTCCAAGAACTTCGTATCTATAATGTAAGATCTTCACTTGTTACTCCTCCTAGGAAGGATCATTCACCAATGGTACCACCTATTGATTCAGTATATGTGACACCTCTGGTATGTTTTTCTTTAAGAGTGATACATGGAATACATCATGAATTTGAGATAGATTAGGTGGGAGTGAAATTTGTTAGGCCATCACTCTGATGTGATCAATGATTTCAAAGGGGATGATGTATCTTGGACTAAACATTCCCTTATTCCCAAACCTGATCACTTTTTTACATGGGGATATGTAGAGAAATACCATGTATCTAACATCAAAATCTAGTTCTCTTCAATGATTATCAGAAATTCTATTTTTTCGACTCTGAGCAGCCTTGATCTGCTGTTGAATGGTCTTATCCTTTTACAACATTTCCTTGACCATTTCAGGACCAAGCAATTTTTGTCCCCAACATCATCCCAACATGCAGGTGTTCTACAACTCTTCCTATAATAGGCTTAATAGGGAGACATTTGGATTCTCAAGTAGAAAAAATTGTTGTAAGATAAATCAACCAGAAGAATTTGATCCCATAATACTTTGATGACTATAGTGCATATTCTCAACATTTTCTCAAGTGTCTGTATAGTCCTCTCAGATTGGACATTATTATAAGGGTGATATCTCATGATGAATTTCAAATACTTATTCAGATAATGCTGGATACTCTTCCAGAACATAGAGGTGAATATTGGATCTCGATTGGATATAATAGATAGTGGTACTCCATGCACCCTGACCTCTTCCATGATGTATATCTAGGAAAGTAGATCGGGTGATAATTCCTCTCATATTGCAATAATGTGTGCAGTATTTATAAGATGATATACCATAACCAATATTGAATTATTCCCTCTTGATGAATTTGGAATATCAGTGACAATGTCTATGGGGATGTTTACCCATTTCCATATAGGTGTGGGTAACAGTTACATCATCCCCTTGTATTTGTTCCTTTCCACATTCACTTTTTGACATAAAAGACATCATGATGTATATTCTATGATCTCCATCTTTTTATTGTCCCACCAATAGTGTTCTCAGAGATCTGAAAAATATCTTTGTGCTTCTAGGGTGGATGGAGAAGTTTGAGCTATGTGTATCATCCAATAGCTCCTTCTTTAATTGAGGACTTGATTGTACTCATAGTCTCAACCCAAAATCTCACAACACCTTCTTCAAAAACATTGAACATTGAGGATTTATTATTCCTTATATCTTTTAATTTCTTCAAAATTCCCATATCAACTATTTTATCATCCTTTAACATCTCCATAAGAGACAATTGATAAATAATTTTTGAAAGGATTGGTGAGGCCTCTTTCATTTTGATTCCCATGTCCATCCTTTCTAAATATAAGAAGATCAAATCCCACTCAATTATCATAAATGAAAGAGTTGTTGGAACCTTTCTACTTATAGTGTCTCCCACTTTATTAACTTTCCTAGGTTAATAGTAAATTAAGAAGTCATAGTCTTTGATCAACTCTAACCATTATCATTGGGTAATGTTCAACAATTTGTATGTGAAAAAATAATTGAGACTATTGTGATCCATATATATTTAAAAAATCTCCCCAAAGAGATAATTCCACCAAAATTTTAAAGAGGAAATAATTAAATTCAACTCTAGATCACATGTTGGGTAGTTCTGTTCATGAACATCTAACTACCTTTAAACATAAGCAATGACTTTTTTATTTTATATCAAAAAATAACCCAATACCTTCTTCTAAGCAATGCTAAATACCATGAAAATATCTCCACTTATGAGTAGTGTGAGAACAAAAATAGTTAAAATCATTCTATTCAACTCCATGAAGCTTTTTTTCATTCATCATTCAAATAAAACTTGACTAGCATCTGAGATAGTTTGGTAAAAGGGTTTGATAATTATGAGAAATTTATCCTGAATCCGTGATAATACCTAGCTATCCCAAGGCAAATACAGATATCTGTCATATATTTTTGCATCATACATCCACTTTGAAGGGTCTACAAATATCCCATTGATTGTGATGATATACCCCAAGAAAGAGACTTCCTTCAAACATAACTCACATTTTCTATAATTGGCATAAATCATTTCCTTTTGCATTATCTTTAGAAAAGTATTCAAATACTCCTCATTCTCCTCTTCACACTTGTATTATATTAGAATATAATCTATAAAGACTACAAAAAACCTGTTAAGGTTATCTCTAGATAATCAATTCATCTAGTCCATAAAGATTGCTGGAGTATTAGTGTGTCATAAAGGAATTACTATGAATTCATAGTGTATATACCTTGTATAAAAAGCATACTTGAGGATATCCTTCTTCTTCAATCTAACTTGATCATATCATGACCATATATCCACCTTGGAAAAATATTTTTCTCCATGTAGCTAAATGAACATGGAAGCAATCAGAGAAAGATGATACTTGTTCTTTGTCGTGATCTTGTTGATCTGACGATAATTGATGCAAATGTGCATTAACCAATCCTTCTTCTTAATGAATAGGACAGGTTCACCCCATGGTGAAGCACTTGGGCTTATGAAACCTTTATCCTAATTCTACTGTAGTTCTTTCTTCATCTCCTCACATTCCACAATAGCCATTATATATAGAGTCTTGGATAATGGTAATTCCCTAGGTACAAGCTCAATTGAAAATTCAAAATCTCAACTAGAACGAAGACCAGACAATTCTTCAGGAAATAAATAGACATATTCCATAACAATGGTCATATCTTCAAGGGTGATTATTTCCTTATAATAAATCATTTGAGCTAGATATTCTTTCCCATAGAGAAATAATATCCATTCTTAATATGATAGTGATAAAGAAGAATCATCTTTCTCCATGAATTTATATAAAATCTGGGGACAATTGTCAATATGAAGAATAATTTCCTTATCATAGAAATTTATTTTGGATCTATATAGGGAAAGCCATTCATTTACCATAATTTCATCAAATTCCACAAAAGGCAGCATGAAGAGGTTTTATAGGAAATTCATCCAACAATCATTGATAGGGGAGAAGTTATACACTTAGGATGAAAAAATTTCCCCATTTTCTATTTTCACCAACATCTCTTCTTCCATTATTTTTTGTGGGGTTTGAATAGTTTTACTAAAAATTCTTGATATGAAGGAATTCTTCGAAGTAGAATAAAAAATTACATTCACTATCCATTAATGAATAACTAGTGTACATGTCCCCACTTCAATGTTAGGATTTACTTCAGTGGTAGTGATGAAAAAAGATCTCCCTTCCTTCGTTGGAGGTTGTTTTTAGTCTTTGAAAACTATTGTATTAGTGAATTGGTTGGTAGAATGACCTAAATCATTGTATTTATAGAAATAAATAGTACGTCGATGTTTTAATGGGGAATTACTTTCCTATGATGTAGTAGCGGGTATCTCATGTGGGAAATGAATGGCTAGGTTACCTACCTTACTGCACCTAAAACATTTCATCATCCCATTAAGGCAATTTTAGGGGTGCTTATTTCCACACATTGAAAAGTGGTGTGTTAGAATTTCTTCAAACTCTTACATCCCTTTATCATACCTCTAGAATTGATCTCCACCTTCCACTTCATATCCTTATGATACCTCTCAGATTCACCGATCTAAATTTCAACTTCTAGGGATCATCAAACAATTTTTTATAGATATTGAAGTCATAGATCACTAGGGATTTCCATATGCTAGGTTTTACCCCTCAAAATAAGCTTTAAATCTTGAATTCAGGGGTAAAAACAATGCTAGAGGTGTGTCATGCAAGACTTGTGATTTTTTCCTCATACACCCCGATAGATTCATCATCTTTTTTCTTAAGGTAATGGAAATACCTTTCCATTTTAAGATAGAGTGTGAGATGAAAATATTTATCGAAATACATTTTACATAATTCCTTCCACACCATTGCATCTATCTCTTCCTCAAGATTTTTATTTTTGATCAGTGTCCACCATTGATCAACTTCACATTCGATATGATAAAAAGGAAAAAACATTATCTTATTTAGATCATTGAAGGATAAAGAATATCTCCTCAATGAAGTTGATCCTTTGTTTTCTGATTAAGGTATCAGATGATCCATTGAACATAAGAGAAATTTGACACATGAAGCTCTTGGTTGTGGATTGTTCTCCCTTAAGTGGTACTAGATGCTCCTCCTGATCTAGATTTATATTTATAACCAGAGTTAGCTGAGAGTTTATCTTCACAAAGTGTGTGATTCGTGCTCCCATCGGGGTGGGCATCTCGTTGGGGCAGTCATCACATTTCTCTTCATATTGATTGTTTAACATATTGCTCCTATTTTTGTAAATTTGAAAGAATAAAAGGAAAATTGGGGATGAGTATTTTCAAACTATTAATAATAAAATAGAATCCAATGACATTAAAGTGATAAATTATAAATTAAATGTATTTCCTTAACTTATGAATTATAGGTTTAAATCTATGTTATCCATGATATAATTCATGACACATATTATTATGGGATTATTTTTCTTTCTTAATAATGGTTTATAATGATATTATGAATTACCAAAGCATATTCCCTATGAATGTCAAACCAATTGTGCAATAAGGCCCATTGTCATGAACCGGGTTAATCTGAGTTAGGCCAAGAACACCACGTTAGAGTTGTTACTCCTAGGTACATCTATTCCAGAACAACATCCACTTCTAGTATCAAGAAAGGGATATTTTTTTTGATAAAACAATTAATATATATTCACAAAAAATTTAGGGATGTATTCTTATACTTATTCTCATCATTATGGTTTTAGATATATTTTTCTGACACTACTCCCAAAAATATCTAAAATTTTCTTTTCCTACCAACTATAACTACCATTATATTTATTACAAATTAATACATATTTTAATTACATAAAATTAAACTTAATAAAACCTGAATTATTGATATGTACATTGTATTTTGTAATTAGGTAAATTTCATTAAAACTTTAAACATTAATTACAAACATCTTTATTTAAAACCTCATTAACATGCTAGATCTTAAAACTACATTGGATAACCTAGAAAAATATACAAGAAAGCAGTGATCCATAAATCCCAGTTAGGAAATAAAAATGTAATAACATGAAGATAATAATAAATGTTATACAAGGCATATCAATGATCAATAAAGGAACACAAATAATATGGCATGATATATCATGATAATCATAACATGTGAAATGTAGAAGAAAATTACAACACTTCATCATTAGTCAAGGATAATCTATCAATACTTCATGGGGGATAAAGTATCATAAAGGAATAAGGTACACCCCTATCCCATTATTATGTATAATTATACTAAACATTACACAATACATTGTAGCACTATATTATTCTGGGCGCACTCGTCACATTCATTAAATTATCATGCTTAATTATGCTAAATAGATCATAAAAGAAGAATTCATTTATCATCATAATTTATTCCACGATCAAGGAATGTAGAATAAATACATGTATGTCCCCAATTAAAAGGTAGATGTGCATAAAAGTTAACATCCTTTATAAGAAAAGGGAATGATATTCACCACACAAATTAGTTTGTCAAGGAAAATCGCAGTGAAAATTCGGCTGCAAAATAAAGTCACATAAAAATTCATAAAATGTGTTATGAGAGATTAATGGATCTCTAATCTTTTTTATTTGAATTATAAAGTAATAAATACATGTATTTTCATGTCTAATCATTTACAATAAGAAAAAACAAGGCATAAGATAGTAAATAATCTTGACGAAATAGGGAAATGAAAGATTACTTAGGAAATTTTGGTATGGTAACAGGTGTAAATGGGATTGATTAATGAGGTATAAATAGGACTCTAACAATTTATAAAAAATAGGGTTAGTATAGTGGATCACCTAAAATTAACTCCATCGTTAGGAAATTAAAAATCAAATGGCATAACATTGAAGAGATTCTTGAATAAAAGTGAAAAAGAGATGATCCCTTATAATAAGAGTATGAGCCAAAAGCTTAAAAAAGGATTATTGAGAGATTGGGGGAACTTTTGGAGGATTATAAAGACAGGAGGGAAGAGTAAGGTCCTTTTTAAATTATTTTTATTGTAGAGAAGTGGGATATTGGGTTGGTATATGTTGGAAAATAGAGGGATTTCTTTGATATTTAGGTTTTGGACTCTACAAAATAAAATATTTCAAGTACATTATATGTTTTGAAGGATTAAAAATGGATTAGTTAAATTATTAAAATATACATAAAATAATGTTTTTTTAATTTTAAAACACATATTTTTCCTATGATACTGAGCATAATATTTATTGCATCATTTTTAAGTCATTATGATGTAATAAAACACATTGTATATTTATACAGTATTTAATTTTTATGTGAAAATTTGACTGTCTCATTATTTTTTTTGAAAAATACACTTTTCTATACTTTTGATTTTATGATTACAAAAATTACATTAATTTTATAGTAATATTTTTATAAATATTTGAATTTTCTCTTTTAAAATAATATCCAGAATTTATTGAAAAATGTTGGGTTTTTACATTAACATTTTTTGACCCCTTATAAAAAGTAAATTTCACCTCATAGAAATATATGACCATTTTTAATTAAAAAATATATTTCATAATTTTTTTTTAAAAATACCCTTAATTTCTAAAATCCATTAATTCATCAGAATAACTCCCTTAATTGAATATTAATATTACTTGAAAGTAAAATTTTTGTTTAATTGAATCAAAAATAAAAATAATTTATAAAGTAATAATAAAATGAAAAAGATTAATTATTATATAAAATATACATATTCAAATTATTAAGGTCTTGATCAATTTCCATTCATTACACTGGAATACACCCTTTGAGTAAGGTGGCCAAATGTGAGACTATTATGGGGACGTTTGGTGAACATAGTTTGGTCCATGACCTCATTGATCTTGAACTTCACCTAAAAACAGTTTCAATCATTCTTATGTTTTTGGATCTCAACGTTATCTTGGTCAAGGTAAAATCCCAATGATTCAATCCCCCTATGAAACTTTGATAAATGTGCTTCAATGGGTATAATCCTATTAGGTGAGGCCATCACTTCCCTTGTATGTGTTAGTTGGATTTGTTAAATCCTTATATTTGTAATGATCATGTGATCACATTTTAACAACTATATTAACAATGGTAATATTCTTAACATTATTTTAAATAGAAAGATATAACTTAGGGGGTGAATGTGTTTTCTATAAATATATTACAAAATAAGAAAATTAATTAAAATCACAAATAGAAACTTCATTTATAACATTTTTGTTCATTACAGTAACCTTTTCTATGTCCATCCTTAATATAAACATTGGGACATGATGTGTATACCTTATATAAATTACATGTTACAATAAATGTACACAAAATACATATTATGTAATCAATTCACCTCATTTGTCTCAACTTCAAGTTACTAAGAAATGTATAATAAACACATGCCATATAATTTAACTACACATATTCCATGGATTTTATAGGGTGAACCGTGTGATGTTACACAATGTGTAAATAAGCTATGCATCACAAATCCTATAAAATCGTGTTTCATATAGATTTTAAATATGCAATATTTAAATAAAATTATGTTCTATTCTCCCGCATGACTCATTGTGTACTTTTTGTCTCATCATAGTGAGGTTAATCTGGTTACACCATGTTTAATTTTCAGTTACACACTATGTAACCATGTCTTTCAGCTAGAACCTACAACACCACATGATGGTATCTCAAATCATTCTTATCTTTTCAATATAAAAAATTGATCACATAAAGGGGAAATATATCAAATTGAAATTTTAATTTAATAAATCATAAACTAGAAATGAAAAAAACTATAAATAAATACATAATTTGATTAATGATAAATAAATAATTATAATATAATATGTTACTACTTTAATAAAACTTGAAAGTTCCATGAAACAATGGATATCATCGACCCCATTCCCAATAATGGGATTTTTTCATTTTAATAACATAATTTCTTATATAATGATGAATAAGAACACTAAAATATTTGTTGAAAAGATATTTTACATGTAATTTATAATTAATTTATGTATATGAATAAATAACACAGTTATAAATTTTTATCCATTTTTAATTTAGTCAACCTATCATTGTTATATCACAATTACATGAAAAGGATTCATGTATATAGTCCCTTTATCCATATCCACACGTGATCTGTGAACCTAAAATCACTACCAGGGAATCTATGGGTTCTAGAGAAGAGTATCTTCACTATATGATATAGTCCCCACTCATAAAAAAATTATTTTAATACATGAAGGATTCATATGGTTCTCACAGGGACCTAGGAGGGAGGAGAATGATTGAAGCTCTCATTTCATGAGAGTGTTCATGAGGTATTTCTCCCTTATTTCATGACATAATTTTCTTAAGATAATATTTTTATCAACAATTTTTTATAATTGAAATGATATAATCATTTTTCAATAGCTCATTTAGAGAATAAAGAATTGTACATAGGACCTTTATTATTATCTTAATCATCATCATTCACTAAGATGACCAATAATGATAAAAAAATTATTATTTCATTAAAATTTTATTAAATACAGGGATAATTTTAATATCATTTATTTAATAAGTCAACTAACTTTTATTTAAATGATATTAAATATGTCATTCTTAATGGAATGTTTTACTCGGCCTATATAAATTCATCAGTATTTATAAAAATATTGAAAAATGAATAATTATAAAAATAAAAAATATTATTTCATTATTCATTCAATAAAAAAATATCATGTTCACTAAAATCATGAATTAATATTCATATAATATTTAACTGACACACACACACACATATATATATATATTCATTAAAAAAACTTATTATTGAATCTTTGCCTTCAACATAAGGAAAATAATATTATTCTTAGAACATGAGAATAATATTTATTATAATATTAAATTCATATATAATATTACTATGTTTCTAGATAAGTTCATTGTGTGACCCTTTAGGTCCCTATCCCATTGTAATTTTGCTGAACATTCACAAAATCCAAGTCTAGAATCTAGCAACACTTCAATGAACCCGTAGAGAAATAAGCTATATATTTCAACAATAATAACTTCATATGAATTCACAATGTGTAATATAATACCTTTGTCTTGATATATTGTCATGTAGGATGCATTACACGTGTCATTAAAAAATATGCTTGATTTATCTTTCTTTAACATTAGAGAAATGAAATTATCAAAAAAAAACTTCAGTGGCCATAAACATAATATGGTACTTCCATTTCCATAAAATAGACTAAGATATCTAAATCCATTAACATATAAGGAAAAAAATCCTTTCCTTACTTATTCATTAATACCATATCACTTGTGACACACACAATACATCCTCACTCACAGCTATCATATGACGCCACATTTTTTATCAATAAATGAAATTATAAAAATAATGATATTCATTAATAAGAATATAAATTTTGATAACCAATACACACACTAATGTATTGGAATATCTAATTACTCATATATAATATGTAATTCCAACTTGGGGGGTTCTTATTCTCATAACGACCTATCTCTAAGATTACCATGTGAAGAATTATTCAAAATAAGTCACATTGCCTAATGAGACCATACCCCTAATGGCCTATATCTTCTGTATCCTATCAAATGATGTCATACAACCATATATCATGAATTTAAGAATATTATCATAGAATATCATGTATCTTATCCTAGTGGGGAATTTCAATGTCCCGTCACTGTGATAAATACTATAAGGAAATTATCAAATTGAATGTTCCATAGAATAATAGTCATTATAAGATAATATTTTTATTGATAATAAATACCATGAATACACAGGAAATCAAAAATATATTGTATTTGGATCTTTGGAACCAACTATATCAATTTATTTATAATTTAGAAAAATATTTTTACGATATCTATATTGTTTTTCATATAAAATCCATCAATCATGATTCCCACTTGAACCAAGATCAAGATGATTAAATAATATTAATCAACGGTCCCCGAAATCATTAATATTTTACTTATTTTGAGCAATTTTATTATGTTTTTAAGTATATACTAATTGGAAATCATAAGAGTATAAATTTGAAATTTCTTGTTGCATGTATGATTCTATAATTTACATTTCACATATTTCTTTTTCATATACATATTTATCATATATTTGAAAAGATATTTCATATGGATAAATCATTTTCAATTTACCGTCTATATATAATTTTCTACTTAAGGAAAATATTATATGAAATGAATTGTTGAAATAGAGAAGACTGATATTTTTCCACTTTACATTCAATTAGATCAATATATTTTTTCTTCATACTCAATTATATATAATAAATTTTTTAAAATAAATTTTAGAAAAAAAATTATTTTTCAATGAAAACATCGCAAATCAAATAATTTAACAACCATTTAATACTAATATACAGTAATCATTCCATTATAGCTTGAAAATCATTACCATTTTACCTAAAAAATGACCGTTTATGACACAATAGGGAAAATCAGAATCATAAAAATATTATAAACAAAATTATTCAATAAAAAAATAGAATAATATATTACGTTGTTTATAAATAACACAACATTATTTTATTTTCAATAAATTTTGCGATTTTTCATTTTCAAGTAACCCACGATTAGGATGCCTTTAAATTTGGGAAAGATCTAACCATGAATTTAATGTATATGTAGTCATTTAATGTATGTCTAACATGGTATAATATATGTTATCAAAATAGTACTTATTAGTATTAGTTACATATAAAAAATAAGAAAATAGTAAACTAGAACAATATATATGATTAAAAAATTACATTATTTTATCTAATGGTGTTTTTACCCAAAGAAAATCATTCTTTATTAGTTCATAATTGGTCTAAAATTAATTATTGGTAATTAAGATATGATAAAATTTACATAAATAACTATGAGACCTATTGGAGGACTATCGTTTTATTATAACCATTATATAAATATTAATTTTCATTTGGAATGGATTAACTAAAGGTCGTAATCTTCGATGGTAGTAAAAAAGTAATGATTTCATCCATTTACATGAATAAAAGAATGGGAGTCCCTAATTTAGTATAAAATACAATTAGATCATGTGAAATCCATAAAGATAACATAAAATATGATGGAAATTAACTGATTGTATCTTTTAATTCATATTTTAGTATTAAGTTCAATTATTTAACTAAATCATATGTAGCTACACATTTAAACAGAAATAAAATTAACTCATCAATGGGGTGCATTACATAAACATAAATATTTTTATTTTGACATCATGGATTGAATAACACCATAAAGATATACAATTTCTTCATTGACATCTAAGGTGGTATATTCTACAAAGTTATGAAAAAAATATAACAAGAATATTAATTTAGATATATGACCAATGGATAGAAACTATAGGTAGAAAAACCTAACCCTACCTTACAAGGTTGTGAAGAAAATAAAAGATGTGCCGCATCCAAGTGTTTCAACGAATCACCATCATATGTATGATTTAAGCCTTTCCTCATATTGGAAATATTCCATTTCATCAATGATGTTTTGTTGTGAGACATAAATACACACAACAATCTATTTATAATATAAATAAAAATTTAATTTTTAATAGGAAAAAATATGGAGTTTCATTTTTAAAAAATTTTGTATCTCGATTTTCATCACATTGGAAAAGTTACTAATGAGTAATATTCACTTTAATATAATATAGAATAATTCTAAAATGTAATGATATTATGAAAAATGAGACCTAAATTACGTACCAACTTCTTTCATTTATATAAATATATAGGTAATGTATTTCCCTCACACAATAATGACTTAACCAAAGAAAACAAATCATTATAAAATCGATTTTAAATTCCAAAATTATATTAAATAGCCATAATTTTTATCTAATATTAAATATTTTATATAGAATCCTAGATAAATGATTTCTTAGAAGATTTCATGAATTCATAAATTTTATATTCTTTTAATTCAAAAAGTCAAATTAACATTTTTTAGTTTACATTTCTTGAAAATATTACCAAACAATTTCATGTACTTAATTTTGAAACATTTATAGATATAGAATATTTATTTTATTTTATTAATAATAATTTGCATCATGTTTATATTAAAAAAACTAATCATTCTAAAAACCAAAACATAATATATGATGTCCAACATTATAAAAAATTCCAAATATTTTAAAATTACATTTGGTGGATAGAAAATTAATTGTCCTCTCAAAAACAAAATCTGAATGTGATGATGAAAATTTTATAAAAAAATAAACCCCTTCAATGTGGACCTAATTTGTACAAAATACATGTGTATTTTTTATATTATACATCCACTCATGATCTCAAAATAACAATTAGTGTCTATTTTCTATGTCCATATTTTTATAAAGAAATAATAATAACTATTTTATTATATGAAATGTTGAAATATACAAGACAATTTTGTTTCACTAATTTATCCATATTAAATGAGTTCATTCAGAATATATTTATGATAGGCTTCCCCATAATAATTAATTGTGAATAATTCATAAACTAGTCACAAGTAATATATATTATTAAATACATTATTTTTTCCTTCATTACTATGTTTTTCCAGCTTGACATGATTCTGATCTACATTTTGTTTTTGAAAAAACTATATTTGATGGAGTTTTTCTACAAAATTTACTAATTTCCAATCATGGTAATATATTATATATAGTACTTCCGCATATAAGTTCATATTTTAAGTGAAAAAATTATCATGTTATTGAACTCAAAGAAAACAAGATACTATTTTCCCCAAAACTCTATAGATTCTTATGAACATCATGATTTTTCAAGTTAGATTCTTCAAATAATTGATGGAATGGTTAGTGAACGAACTAACGGTGAGATAAAAATTAGAATTCCATAATATTTTATACATACTATTTTTCAAGACCAATTTGACTCTATTATTCAAATCACATACTCCTATTTATCAATGTTGTAAAATGAAATAGAATTCAAAATGGAATGATCTATTTTAGAACCAATATATGATGTTTTCTAACAACTAAATGATTACTTATTAATAGTCCTTAATGGAGAATATAAGGTTTATCTTAATTTTAATATATCATTTCTAGTTATTTACCTAAATGAACATTGGATAAAATATTTACACATTTAATTTTAAATAGAATCAATATATATGGTCTTCCATGTCATAAATTAATCCGCAAACAGGGGTACCATTTATGTTATTGGGAAAGGCATAAAAGTGTTATGATATTTGTAATGGAACATTATTAATAGTATTAGATTTGGGTGATCATTTAATCAATGATACTATTCTATCAAGGACTCATTCTAGTAAACATAGTCTCATAACCAAGGTAAATTTAAATAATTCAGATTCCCTATAGACATTAAAGATTTTAAGGATATAGTATTCTTTAACTATTTCCTCCAAAATGAATGTTATCAAAAGGTAATGAAAATATATATCTTTTATTGGAATATATTTTTAACAACATATCTTTGTATCATGGTTTATTATATGTTTAAATACCTAGAGTTATAGATAAGAAAGGTTTGAAATTCTAGATATATGACAATTATATAAACCATTGAGGTATTATACTAACATTATTTATAATGGAATCTATCAAAATATACATTATGTATAATGAAAGTTTTACTATATCATATGATAATAATTCATTAGTTGTTTTTATGATATTTAATTTCTATAACTCATTATATAAAGTTGTTATATTTACGTACCATTTTTTCCATTAATAATGTATTTTTATAGTGACTCAATTTTTTCCTTGTAATAAATTGAAATATTTTAATGGATATTTTTAGAGTAAGGAATAGAGTTTGGGATATATTCTGGGATTAGGGGTGACTCTTTATTGAAATATTAAAAATATTAAATTTATTATGTCATTCAAGAAAAATTAATAAAAAATAATGGAATATCTATTGAACTATTTCTTAGATGAGAAAACCAAGCCCTCCATTAAATCTAAAATGTGTATTTTACGCTAGGCATGACATAATATATATTAGTGTCATATTTTTTCTCTAAGAGAAGTCATGAGTGGAATAATAAAGGAATTATTGAAATAATTATTCATTAACTATTTAAAAGATAACTTATTCTCTATTTACACTAAATTATAGAAAAACCAAATGGTTAGCCTCATAAACATAAAGATTTGGAGAGGACCACATAGGAAGGTTTTGGTGGATGATAATGTATCATGGATTAATGATTGTTATACCTCAAGGATCATGAAAACTAATATAATTCATATTTATCACTAATAAAAATGACATAGAAACCATTATTCATTAGCTTCTAATCCAACATTGATTCAGGGAATTTGTTTTGCTTGGTTTAATTCTATATTTTATTCTATCATTCTGAACATCAATAAAATCTTTAAAAAATGAATTTATAGGTTAATTGTTGATTTATGGTTGATGGATTTTTGTCCATGGAATTAGGAATTGTTGATCCTTATTTATTCATCTACATTCATAATTTTCACATCAATGAATTTTGGCCATCTTGAAAAATTATTTTCATTTACTTCACATATTTTTTTGTTATATGTTTTTCTCCCATATTTCTACTAATAACCGTTATTGGTGTTTTTCGACCAATGATTTGATAAATACCTAAAAATGATTATTTCATAACAAACCATTGGCCAAATAGATCATTATTATAGATTCATATTTCGGATCAAAAGAATGATCAATGTACAATAAAGATGATGACATTTTGGGAGTTTTGATCATGTTTTATTCATTCATAGAATAACGATTCAACAATGTGGTGTGATGGGAAATGAATTTTGGATAGTTGGGTTATCGAAATATGACCTCATTAAATGACATGAGCTTAGAAAACCCGTGAATTTATATATATAGGAATTATATATATTGGACCCATAGCTGATGATGTACAAGTACAAAAATCATGAAATTGTATTTAAAAATCACATCCATAGAATGTAGTTTAATGAACACATGTTGTGTGGATCCCCTTCCATGGTGGTTTGGGATTATACATAGTGTAATGTATGACACATCGTGTGACATGTCACTTGGAAAGTAAAATGAAGATGGTGTCTTTGTATGTACCAAATGGATTCATATTAAGGGACAGGGCTACGTCAGACAAGAATGGAAAGGGAACTTAGGGATGATTAGGGAACAAAGGCATGACCACTGTATATAGGCCCATATATAGAAACAAAGGACAAAAATAAGGACATGGGACATGCATATAATTGGGAAGGTCTGAGATTAGTAGGACGCCCATGTATTTCTTACAGAGGTTGTGTAATATTTATATGGATAGTTGAATCCCCTATTCTCATAATTATGGACGAGTATTAGTAGGGGTTTTCTCCATTGATATATCCCTATGAGGGTATAATGAGGCATCCCATATAGAGAATAGGATGAAGAATCCCCTATATTTATTAGTTGTGGATGGAGTCAGGTATACCTCTTTTTGGCTTGGGGTGTGACCCCCTACCATTATTACCTAGTTTGGGTTAGGTATATTTTTAGCGAATTCTAGGTGTTGTGATCCCTATCCAGTGGACTACTATAGGTAGGGTTCTGTATCCCCCATAGGCCCTAGGTGTGTTCCCCTATCGTTGTATTGAAATATTCTATGTTCAAGAATGTCTTATTCATTGAGAGGCCCATTGGTCATAGCCTCTCAGATGATTTTCATCAGCATTACCGAGAACCGAGGAGTGTGTCCTCTTGGATGAGCATTACCATGAATCCTCTAATGTAATATGAGGTATTAAGTGAGAGAATGACCGTATTTTGAGACTCTTTGTCTATATTGACAATATATGGTTTGTTTTTATTGATTATTGTCCCACTCTCTGATTAAATCATCCTTGTGATATTGAGATGACCTTATTATGATGCGTTTTGGTTAGTGATTTTGGGGTGTCCTATTAGGTATGATTATACTCACCCCTACATGGGTTCTACCCAAAAATTCCATGTATTATGAATATTAAAAAGCTTTTGATGATGTTTGAGGAGGGCCAAAATAAGGTGGAGCTTAGTTTTTCTTGATGGTCCATTGTTGGTCCCTCATGTTGTATCTCATGAATAGTTCACATTCTACAGTAGTTTGGTCCCTTTTATAATTTTGGTGGGATTTGTTTCCCTTTTTCATTCATATGATTCTTCCAAATTATGATGTGGGATTGGTTGTTTACTTGAATATTTTTTGTTTCAGAAATATATTTCATTTCTAAATTGTAGTGGAGTTTGGATATTCATGTATGTGTATAGGTACATTAGGATAAGGCTTCCCATGTGTGTGAATAGCCTACTAAGCACTAGCCTTCATCCTTAATCTTATTGGTGGTGGGAATAGAATTTTACACTCATATTACCACTATTCAAATGTCCCCCTAGTGGTTTGGGTCCTGATAGAGTGCTATCAATGGCATGGTTTGTCTTACAGAATGAGTATAGTGATAGTCTAGAGATGAAGACTGATTTGGGGACTAGAAAAATAATGTTAATGTGTTTTGAGATCTTATCATGATCCTTGTAACCTTATTATGGTGTAGATGTAGAAATATTCATTCATTAGGAATCCATTAACCTACTTTTTGACTTATTAGATGTAGGAATCTGTTGAATGGAAAACATTCGTACATGCAACATATAGGAATGAGTTGTGGATTCCATGTTATTATTGAGTCATCTTCCCATATATTCACATTTATCATGGTGAATTTTGATTTTTTACAAAATTAATATTTGAAAGAAACTATTTAGGAATCCAAAACTAGACCATGATGATGATCCACAATGCGATGAGGCTTCAATTATGGGGTTTGGGCAATATGGGGCACCTTCAGGAGGTTCTTGATCTTACCTTCACCCACTAAGCATACAATTGTCCCAATAGTGTAGGAATATGGTGTGAAATGGTTGAGAAATTCCTACAAGTTCTAGATATAGATACCCCTTAGGTTTTGGGTTGATCTAGTCACCTAGGAGGGCGAGGATAGGATAGAGTCTGTTATGTGAGTTTTCATCCTTGTTAGGAGACATTCAAATCAGATGGTGGTCCTAATAGTGAGGCTTCACCAAGTCTCCACCTGGTGATGTTGGATCTTAGTTACATATACACATGAATATGTGACTCCAACATGGAAAGAGCTTTAAGACCACATTAGATAATATTTTCTTCCAAATACATTACGGGAAGTGAAAATACAAGAGCTCCAATAGCTCCATTGGGGAAGCTCATCAGTTTTCAAGTATTCATGTTGGTTCACCAACATTTCATGGTACTATATGGATAGGTTCCATAGTGTATACTTTCAAGCATGAACCATTGAGTGTGGACATCACCGAGATATCTGGGATGGTGTTGTATCTTTATATATCCCTAACAATACTAGAGTGTTGTAGCATGCCTTTGTAGTGAAGAGAGTTTTAAATGAGTTTACATTGATAGTTGGCCCTGGATGTGGGAATCCAGGAGCATATAATTCAATAAATTGTAGATGATGATAGATATAGGGAACCAAAAACAAGATTCCTTTCTAGATATAGTCTCATGAACTATTTTATGAAGCTCTAGGATAACATGATGGTTCCAATCAGCTGAGGGATGGGTGATGTTACTAATATTATGGGTCAGGACATCTCATACATGATTTACCAACACACAATGTGATAGATAGGGAAATGGTAAATGGACCTCCTATAGTGATGTAGCAGTTTGTCCATAGAAGTTTGTAGGGTGGGAAAATTTGTAGGGGAGATGGGAGAGTAGTTGGAGGTGGGCGTTGTTTTGATATATTTCCACCACCACCCTCATGTAGGACATTATGGGCTTAATGTGATGGTGGTGAGGGACATGGGAAGCTACATGCAGTGGAGAGTTATGACTCATATAATGATTAAGATTCATTGTATGATCTGTGCATTTTCTACTTTATTTTTAGTACTGATATACATATTCACAATCCATTTTTCATTACAAGATCCATTATTTTAGATCTTGAGATCCTAGTGAATCCTTTTCCTCAACCTTTGAATTTTTAGACACCTATCGGGGGATATTAAATGATCCAAAATTTCAACCAGTCATTTAATATAACTCTTTGGGGATAGATCATCTTATGGGATATTTATGAATCCATAATGAGGATTTATGACATCAATCTATGTAGGTACTAACTCTCATTGGTTCGTGCACAAATTTACTATTTTAGATAGAGTATGCCATACATATGAGTTTAAGGGACAATGATTTCTTTTATCTGAGAGAAAGAAGCCCAATTATATGAGTATAGTCTAATATATAAGATGATACATCCAACTACTCATCGGTATGATATTATCTCCCTTGGAGATATAGATGACATGACCTTTCAGTTTCCTAATGTAGTGGTGGAGTATGATGAAATTTCCATCGATGAAAAGATGGGTTTACCTGACCATTTATAGTTCAATTTTTTCATAGAATTTAAGCTAGGGACTGAAATTATATTTGGCCCATCATATCATATGTATCCTATAGGGCATTGAGATCTAATAGTGTAGTTCAAGGATTTGTAGTGGAAGGGAATTGTCAGACCTAGTTTGTCCTCATGGGCAACACCTGTGTTGTTCTCAAAGAAAGTGGAGGAGATATTGAGGATTATTATAGATTATTATCACCTGAATAGTTGAAAATCACAAATAGGTATCCACATCTATGAATCATGGACCTCTTTGACCAGTTGAGAGTGGTGAGGTGGTTCTCAATAATTGACCTCATGTTGGGCTATGACCCACTCCATGTTTGAGTGGAGAATATATAGAATAAAAAAGATCGGTAACACTATGTTCACTACTAGTTTCTGGTGATTCCCATATTCATGAAAGAAAGCCAGGTAGTTTTCATGGTACACATGAACCAAATATTTTAACCCTTCTGGACCGGTTGATATTATTCTTCATAGATGACATCCTTGTGTACTGACCATCAGAGGAGGATAATGTGATAAATACGAGGATGGTTGTTGGAGAAATTTTAGATTCCCAAATTTATAAAAATATATCAATGTTACATTTTTTGTATTTTAATAATAAAATTATTAGAAAATGTGATCTCAGATGATGGAGTTGTAATAGACCCAAAAAAAGGTGATACAGTTCTGTATTGGGATCCACCAAAGAGTGTGACTAAGGTACAAAGCTTCCTTGGGTTGATAGCCAACTATAAGATATTCAATCCTAGTTTATCTAGAATTATGGTTCCTAATAATTCCTTGAACTAAAAGGGTAATCCTTCCCTATGGATAGAGAGGTTATAATAGTATTTTTAAGAGTTTTGGTACAGGTTTACAAGCACCCACCATCTTGAGTCTCCATGTGGAGGGTGTTGAGTATGTGGTGCCCCATGATTTGTTCTGAACTAGGATCACATGTGTTGTGAGTTCTAGTCAGGAAAATATTATTAATGGGTCTCAAAAACTAATAAACAATGAGAATAAACACACAAACTATTATCAAGATATGGCTGTATTGGTATTCACCCTGAAAATATGGTGACACTACTTTATGGGAGAGTAGTTTATCATGTATTGTTATCATAAGAGCCTTGGGTATATCTTTCTAGATAATTATCATAACATGAGTTAGAGGCATTGGATAGAGTTCATATTAGATTATTACATTAAAATAGTCTATAATAATTTTAAGTGGAATACGTTGGATGATTGTCTCGATTGATGGTATTGTGCATAGTTGTTGAATGAGGCATCAGATTAGTTTTCGTTGTTTTAGTTTTCCTTAGTGGATAAGGAAATTATGAATTACCTACAATCTATGACTGTTACCCCTATTCTTATTAATATTCATAGGGAGGCTCATGTCGAGGATATCAATTTCAAGACCAACTCTAAATATATATCTACTAGACATGCTCCTGATGGATTTTATGAAGATAGAGAGTATGTTTTATTTTTTTAAGGATGAATGATGGTACCAACAATGCAGTGAGATGAGGTGTTGAAGGAGTTTAATAAATCAACCTTAGTGGTATATAGAGGAGTGGTAAAGATATACTAGTACATTAGGATCCCATTCTATTAGATGAGGATTAAGTGATGTGTAGATTTTTTAATCTTTCGATTCCTAACTTTCTAGAAGGTTAGGGATGAACACCATGTTCTAGAATATTTTCCACTACCACATGAGGTGTCAAAATTGAAGTGGTATTTTATCTCCAAGGGATTTGTGTAAAAAATTCCATGATTATCTAGGTTCCCTGATGCTATCTAGGTGATCATGTAATATCTCACCTGGTCAACCAAATTTCTTTCCTTTCTATAATTGAGTTCACTGGAGAGCTAGATACACTTTTACAAGAAGGATATTAACCCACATCATGGAGTTCCCTCGCCTAGGGAGAGTATATGTTCCCAATGGCCTAACTATGATGATAGTTTCATAGACTTGGATGGGGTGGAATGTTATCTAATAGATTCATTGTATTTTTGAAGATACAATGTTGGGTTAGATAGATAGAATACATACTATACCTACCACCATAGTTATAGAACATAAACAATGTATTCCATGTGTTGAAGCTAAGGAGGTATGTACATGACCCATCACATGTTATAAAATGGGGTGATCTAGACATCATGGATGGACATAACATCATGGAGTATTGAGTAGAGGCCAAGGACCATCAGGAGAAGAACCTTCTTGGGGAAGTGATTCCATTATATGTGTTCTATGGTAGTATGAGAATATTTAAAAGATAATCCAATAGTGGTAAAACCAGATGTGAGGTCAGTATCATCATATTTTTGAGTAGATTTTTAATTTTAAGTAAAAAATACATATTTTTGGGCGAATATAGGGACTCTATTTTTTACACATAAAACATTATATATTTTTTAAAAAATATTTTTAGATCTTGGAATGCAATTAATTTTAGATTTTGGGGCTCGAGTAGCCTTGGTATCGACATATTAAAAATATTAAATATATTATATAATGTGATTGTATTTTTTTTTAAATAATCAAATATCTCATGAATTGTGTCCTATATGAGAAAAATGAGACCACCATTACCTCTGAAATATGGGTTTTACCCTAGGATCTACATAATCATTTTCTATGTTGGGTGTATTTTCTAATAACAATCATGGGTGGAATATTAATTTTATTTATATATTTTTTTATTTTATATTAACTTTACTTGAAATATATTCATTTATAATTAATTATAATTATAGAAAAACCCTAGTGATAGATGTATAACCATATCTATATAGAGAGGACAATGGTGGAAGGTTTTAGAAGATGAAAACAGATCATTGATCAATGATCAGTATACCACAAGGATCATCAATGTCATTGGATTTCATAGACCTCATCATTGAAAACAATAAATACACCATTATTCATTAACTATATATTCAATCTCAAGGTTGGGAATTATTTTTAGTACTTTATTCTTTTATTAGTTTCTCTCAAGTTGAACAAAAATTAATTCGATAACAAATTATTTCATGGGTCGATTCTTGATTTATAGTTAATGGATTTTTATGCCAAGAATTATATATAATTGATCCTTATTTGTTATTCATCATTTGAAATTTTTATATTTACAAATTAAGGCCTTCCTAAATAATGGTCGAGGTTCATTCATCATGTTTTTTTATATTTATTATTTTCTCCTCTCATTATCCAAATGATCAGCATCGGTGTTTCCTTGAATGAAAATTTGAAAATTTCCCAAAAAGATGATTGAAAAATCATCCATTGGAACAAGAGTTTTCTACTATATATTTAGTTTTAGGGTCAAATGGAATGATTTTTTTGATAAAATCAACAATATATTTTGAATTTGGATCGATTGTTCTTCATTTTCTAGTTAGAGATTCTCTAATGCGGTGTGATGAGAATAAACATTCTAATGGATGAGTGGCTGAAATAAATATACTGAAGATATATTGAGCTCACTGATCCATAGATCTAATATATATATATATATATATATATTCATGATTTTTAGTGGATACCCAGGTGATGGTGGTTCATGAATGTTACCTTGAACGAACTATAAATTCTATGAAAACCAAACATACATGGTGTGTAGTTCGATGAAAATACGTCATGTGGGTACCCTTAAATGGTGTCTAGTTTTTATGCATAGTGAAATGTATCACATTCAATGTGATGTTTAATACACTGTGTGTCTTTAATCTACAATCATGGAATGTACACCAGTGATTCATCGTAAAAAATAAGCACGTATTTGAGAAAGTCGAGTTTATATGGGAACAACTAGGGAAATTGAGGTTGGACATGATAAATGAGAAAAACCAATGTACACTAGCATGACTGACGTATATGGTAATGAACATAAGGATGCAAGAATGTGTAAAGACTTTGGGAAGACCAATATTATAATGTCACACTATGTATTTATTATAAACACCATATTCTCCTTCCTTGGAATATTGAATCCCCCATTCTCTTCAGTATATATAAGTACTAATTGGGTGTATTACATTAGTCCATCCCATGAGGGTGTAATGAGTAATCTCATACTAATCATAGGATGAATAATCCAATCTATGTGTTAGTTTTGGATATAGTATCATATACCTCTAATGGACAAAGGTGTGGCCCTCTATTATTCTTCCTTTGTTTGGGATAGGTACCCTATTACCATCTTTCAGGGCATGTTATCCCAATCCTAGTGGATTTCACTTGGTAGGGTTATGTATCTTCCATTATCCCTCAATGTGATCAACTTTTTATGTATCTAAATATTCTAGGTTCCAACATGATATTTTTCAAGGAAATTCATGACAACAATAACCTCTTAAGTAAGAACCCTCAATGTTTTAAAGACTCAATGAGTGTGTTCTCTCAAACCAGCATTACCTTAAAACCCCAAGCAGAATCCCAGTCTAGAAGTGATCAAAAGACTTTAATTAGAGACGTGATATCTATATTGAACATATATGGCTTATTATGTTTTATTATTCTATCTATATTTGATTTAATCATACTCATGGTTTTGAAATGACTCTCTTCGTTTCATTCTGCTAGATGATTTTGGGGTGTCCTACCAATTATGTTTATACTAACGAATGCATTTGAACTTACCAAAAATGCCTTATATTATGAATTTGATAGGCCTTTGGACTATGTACTTCATGTATCATGATGTGGGGTAAATTTTTCTTTTCTTGATGAACCACAGTCAGTTCCTGGGTATGCATCTTATGGATATCCCCCTTTCTCTAGTAGGTTGGACACTATTACAGTTTTAGCGGGATTGTATTTAGACCTTTTTTCTTTTTGAACATTTTTCCTACACTTATGTGGAACTATTTTTATGAATTAATGTTTTTGGTATCATTTATATCTTCCCTTCATTCATTGTATGGTTGTTTTGAGTTTTTTCTATGTACATGTAACATAGGGTAAGACCTCCCATGTGTGTGACATGCCTACTCGGTACTGGTTTCCTACCGTTGGCCTATTGAAAGTGGGATTGGGTTATCAAAATTCGCATTCCATTGTCTATAAAGGCCTTGATGGGTTGGGTGATTACATGTTTCTCTGAATTGGTCCATTCAAATACACAATTATGATAAATTTAAAATCCTGATAATGAAACAATAAAATTTTTTGTATGCGTAATTCATATGTGGTCAAAAAATTCATCAAAGTTTTAAAATGAAATAATAATTATTGATTTTCTCCTTATAAATGAAAATTTAACATAGTTATTCTAACATTTAGTCAATATTTATAATAAAAAAATATAAGTTATAGTATAAATAGTATTATTTATGATGACAATATAGTTTTCCAATTAGTCAATCATTGTAAACGCCTCTTTGTATTTTATTATATACTAAAAGATGTATGCATATTATAGTTATGTATTATTGGTTTTAAATTCAGGTAAACCATTCATTCTATTGTAAAATAATACTAAATATGTTAATATAAAAGTAGGAAAATTGATGAAGGTGGTTTTGAAGAATTACGGGAATACTATAGGAAATTATATATAACATTTCTTTAAACACGAGACATGATTACATTACTTATCCACTATAAGTAATTATTATTTTTATTAAAAATGATATTCTATTTATAAATTTATAAATTTGGATATACTATTTCAAAATATTCATTAATAGAATGTGCATTTTATGTAAATGGAAGAACATAGAGAATGAATATTAACCAACCTGAATTTTCCAAAAAAATACAGTGTATTCATATACATGAGAAAAAATTGATAGTTATATAAATAAAATGATATCCAAAATTAAAATCATGTAGATTATATATTCAAGTAATTCAGTGAACACAATAATATAGGATGAAAATATAGAAATTGGTATATGATATGTATGTGAATTTTGGATATGGAATTTACTGAAAATTATTTTATAAAATAAAAATATAAAATATAGAATCAGAATTTGGATGTGTTTACTAAAATCTAGGTGTATAATATTTTTTATGCAAAGAAAGTATATATTTTTCTATACAATCATTGTGTATACTATTTTGATAAAAATTCATATTTTTAATGCATTAATATAATATGAGTAGCACTATTGGTTAATAGTAACAATAGTAAATATTTTATTAATAAATTACAATAATTTTTTCAATTTTTTTGATATATTTATGACAATATATTTTACATTTCAATTTACTTTAACCATTATTTAGAGAAATATTCTACAAAATATAATCACAACAATTCACACTGTTACATTAACCGATGGGTTTTGTTAAAATTTGCAGGAATCAACCATTGAAGCAACGATTAGTGGATGAAATATTATAACTAAGTAAAAAACTATTCTAAATAAACAACTATGTTATATAATAAAAAATTTAGATTGTTGAAAATAAATATAATTATTTATCAATAAAGAACAAATATAGAGTCATTGTAAACTAAATCACTTATATATGACCTTCTGCCCAAAACTTCCCTATCTAAGGTTCAATTTCAATCCATTTAATGAAATCAATTAGAACAGAGTGAGTAAGATATTTTTCATAGTTAAACTTGATTCTAGTTTTATCAAACTCTGATATTATATAGTTTTAATATTAATCATATTAGAAATTAGTTAATGATAATGTTATATTAGATATTTTTATAAATCTACATCATCATCAGATATAATAACGTGGTAACAATAATAGGGTAATGAAACTAACTCTTCTCAATGATAGGTAGTTTTCAATTCAATATTCAATAATCAACCCATTAAAAGTTTCTATTTTTATTTATAGAATGTTTCCAATAAAATTTTACAAATGAATAACTATAAGATGCACTTTGTGGGATGAAATGAGTGAGAAATATACAAGACTTATGAAAGATGAAACCAAAACAATTAAAATTGTGGTCCTGTGACTTTTCCATGCCAAAAGACACAATAATATGTTATTTCCATATTCCTTAAATATAAAATACCAAGTTCCTTATGAAAATGTGGAAGTTTATATTAATTGAATCTCATTTAACATTATTTAGACATTTTAATTTTGACTAGAAGTATGAATTCTAAAAATATTATTATAAATCCAAAAGTCCCTATATTGCATTATTTTAGAAAAAAATTGGATATTTGACTTTATCATTAGGAATTAGAATATTTATTTCATATACAATCTATAATTTGTAACTTCTTATATAATGATTTATTTCCAATAATCTTATTATAAATGTAACTTTTCATAAATTACATCAACATAAACATATTTATAATGAGTAACTATATTGATTATTTAATTACCACCTTTTATTTCATAAAATATCTATTTTTTCTATAAAATTATTAAATTAATACTGTGATTTCATTTGAAAAATTACTAGCATCATTTTCTCATTATAATGATGAAAACACCAAAATAATCATGTGAAAACTTGATCACAAAATCCACTCCCTATTTTATATCATTTGAAATAATATTTTAGATTATTGATAAGAAGCAAAGGTAGTAGAAGTTAGATCATGGCTAGGGGTATTTCAAGAATTTCTTTATTAGTATTAATTTTTTTACTCTGGTATCTTATTAATTACTATTGAAACATGATACACAATAATGATAAATTTCATTGATTATAGGTTTATGGTGAACAATGGTGGGTACAGTTCAAAAAAATTAAATTTAACTAAAAGTCTTATTATAGATCATGAAATTCTTGTAAAATAAATGTTAATTACTTGAATAGAAAAATTTGGCGCCACAAATGTAATGCATTGCCACTATTTTTTATTCCAATGTATAATCCCTAAATTCCAATGATTATATTCAATTTTAATGAAATTTTATGACTACCTTGGTATAATTTATAATCATTATTAAATTTTAAAGTCATTTATGTAATTTTACACCAAACAGATTGCATATAACATTAAAAACATTAAACTATTTTGTTATTACAACATGTAAAAAGTTTCATTTATATCATATATAATATGTATGATTAAATTTAATGGTGAATTTCAAAAATATTGATATATGTAATCATTGATATGAATTTAAACTTGTCATAAACAATTATATTTATTATCTAATATACCATGTCTCTCTGATAAATATCCAAAATGATGGATCTTTCTTAATTATCCTCTTTTAAAAAAAAATATTAAATTTATATAAAAAATCATAGATCTAAGAGGTAAACTGATTTGGGTAATTGAATAATATTAATAGATTTTTTTTATTATGGATGTAAAATTTTTAGTGAAATAAATTAGTTAAAATATTAGAGAATTTTGGGTTTAGATTTCCCCCAAACATACACATGTTGAAATATTAAACTATTATTTTTGATGTTCAAGTGTCCTAATTAAATATATGAAACACAAAATGACCATTAAAACAAAATTCATTTATAGTTTAATTTATTATAAATAATGCAGAAAAAATGAGAGATTTATAGAACTCTTTAAATGAACTTACAGTACATAATTGATACCTATTTAACATAACATGTGCAATTACTTTTTAGTCCGAATTATTAAATTTTTTATTTCCACATAGATTGAACCTTCAAATCTAACATTCTAGTGATTTGTATCAAGTATAAAAATTATGTCATATTAATACCCAATGGTATAAAAATTTTAATTTCCTTTTTTCACATATATATTTAGAATACATTTTTACATACATTTATTTTTATGTTTAAATTCTTATTTGGTATCAACCTTTAGTATAAAAAAACTGTTCTCCTTCAATAATATATATAATATATTATATGTTTTTTATAGATTGGATTCTATTTTTATAATATATTTTTATTTTTTAATGTTCATATGATCTAACATTGATAAATTTATACAAAACATAATATGTATAATCTATTTTTTACATTAGGATTTTTTTATCTCATTCTCTCTAGTTAACGATATTTTAGTTTGGATCGAATTGTTTCTCAAGTTTTTCCTATATTGCATATACAATACATATTTATTATATTATAGTGTCATGAATCCTGAACTAATGTGTCATATCATTTATTCTCATATGACATGTTGTATGATTTTGTGGAGAAAATTTTCTCACTCAGTATGAATTATAATAAAACAAGATATGAATAGGGAGTGATTCAAAGATCGAATCATAAATCTATTCCTAATAGGTAGAAATGAGACTATATAAACTATAATAGGTGGATATAGGTGATTTAAAGGTCAATTTTTTTATATTATTCCATGTTTTTTAAAAGGATGATTAATGCATAAGTGTCTAATAGTTATAGATGTCTAAATTATATTTGACCATGAGGTTTTTAGATGTGGTAAACCAAGTATTGATATGTTTTAATTACATAAGATGGAATGATTATTAGTGGGAATAAATTGATATTTGGTAATAGGGAAACAATATATACCGGCATCAAAAAATGTATATAGAAAGATAAATTCACACCTTCAGAACTATTAAAATAACTTGTGAAATTACTTAGTAGGTCATTGGAAATTATATACTCCCCCTTACTACTAGATTATAATAAAATGAGTTAATAGACACATCACCAACTAAAATAAATTATGTATGGTGATCTAAACATTCAACACATGAGGTCGGATGGATGAATATAGAAATACTATAAAGGTATTTTGGATATTTTAATGTTATAATTATTTTTATTAGGTAAAAAATTTAGCATAAAATGATATGAATGATACAAAATTTATTTTATGGGGGATGAAAATGAAAAATTATTGGGGTAAATTAAACATGATATGAATATGGGACCATGTTTTAATATATTAATGTTGATATGGAGACTTAAATCCCTTATATGATAATTCCTAGAATCCCATAGTGTTATCAAGGATAATAATGATTTTACTTGATGAAGGGTAATATATTATGATTCAATGGAAAAGGGGAAATTATTGATGAGAATGTGGTAGGAGGTCAAAGAAGAAATTTTTATAAAGTTAGTATACGAACCAGTACATTTATTATTTCAAATAATTTAATATGAAATATGAATCTTAGTTCATTATATTATTCAACAGCTTGATGTATATGAATCAGGAATTTGAATCATATACAACATTTCCCCTATTAGTCTATGAGAATTGTTATACATTTTATATATTATATTATTTGCAAAGAAATTTAAAACATTATTTCAATCATGAATGGTTTGATGAATGTGGGGATGTCAGCATTGAATTCAGAAGTGTTATTTCAACTTCATATGATTTTAGAAAGAACATCATTAAAAATAAGAGAAAGATGAGAAGAAAAATTTAGTAGTCCAACCAAAATACATTTTCAATATTTAACTATTTGTTAAAAATTTAATCTGTGATTATTTAGAAAAATAATTTTTCATTATAATATCTATCAACTTTTCTTTACTCTTATGTTTATTTCTATTCCTATACTGTATATGTCTACATGTTTTTTTGATATAATTAATTTCCCTATATTCACACAGTGTGCTGTGTCAGGAAATTGCATTAGTGTGGGTATAAGTTTCTTATTATACACCATTTTTTCATTTGGAATGGTATATATATACTAGACCGTTTTTTTTTCATTATTTTATTTATAAATCCTAATATTAAATATTCTATTGGTTATTTTTTCCCTCCATGGGTTTTGGCTTAGTGATTTCAAAAGATGTAAGGGTATCTTGTCAAATATTTTCTCCCCTTGAGAAATATTTTTTTTATCATACGCTATGTTTTATAGGGAATGGTATATCTAATAAAACATTAATATATTTTAATCATGATACTATTTTTGTAAATGGTATTTAATATTTTATTTGTAATAATATCTTTCATGTGGTTTTGACATGAGTATTTCTTTGATTTTAATGGGTTGTTTGTCTCAAATTTAATTTCTTGGGATATTTTTGATATTTCACAAAATTATTTATTTTTGATAGTGTATTCAATACCCCATTAAAATCATATATGAAATATCTTCCTTTTCATAATACATTAATGTACAATTCATGATCTCATTTCTAAACATATATTTCTTTTGAACAATAATCTATATAGGTAATTTGTATCAATTTATCTCTAAAACCCATATCATTTTATTATCCTCTGGTCATTTATGGGGGTTTACTTGTGTTTCCCTTATTTCATTTTACACCTTGGCTCAATATTAACCAGATGTATAGAAAACAACACTACCTTATATTTTCAGCAACAAATATCCCTCCTTCCATGTCTATATTCATTGGATGATTTTAGAAATATATTTATTCATGACACAATAATTTATTAAGGTAATTTTGTAGTAAATTTAATTATTTTAAAGGTTTTAAAGAAAATTTTAATATTTTCTATATGTGTTGTTTTCATGAGATATTGAAAATATTACATTTTAAATGATTACATGTGAATTGGTATGTCCACCAAATTTCCCATTTTATATGAACAATTATCACTATGTTTTAATGGTATCTAAAAGGTATTAATTTTTTTATTATAATTATAAAATACCTCTCTTATAATTATTTGAAAATATCAAGGATATTTATATTTTCCAAAGTGATTTTTTTCAAACTCCACAAAATTATTTATCATCCTAGTCATTTTCCATTGATATATATTATTTTAGGTTTAGGATATTCTTCAAAAGTCACCATCAACATTATTTCTTTATATGAATTATTTAATCTCCATATCTTTTATAGGGATGACCCATTATTTCCTTTGATCTACCTAATCACCTTCCGAGTATAACAATAATTTTTCTTCCAATTCCATTCCTACTAGAATTTCGTAGATTCAATTTATTTTAATTTTAGGTGTTCAACTATATTTACTACATTGATCAATAGGGAAATTTTTTGACCTAATCTCATAACCTTTATCTATATGATGTTAATACCATATGATTTATTATCTTTATTGGATGATATTTAAATAGAATGCCACTAAATAAATTTGGATACTAATTTTTTCCCATGTATTTATCTTTTTAAAATAATGAATTATTTCCATAAATGAATATATTGGAAAAGGATATGAAAAATATTTTCTTTCCAAGGGTTATTTATTCGATAAAAATTAAACGATTTTTATACGAATGTTTCATGTAACCCATTTTATTTACATGGGTTCTTTTTGATATGATAAATTATTGTTTTTAGTGGAACTCTTATGTATGGATGATTATGGTTAGAGTCTTATATCACCCTTTAGTTAATTTTCTAAATGTTTAAATCTAATGATATATATGTATATTTTGGAATAATTTAGTTGTTTTCTAGTGTTAGTGAAAGTTTGTGACTCTAGAAGGTGATGTTTACATTGGTTAAATTAGGTCTTCCAATGAGAATGGGTATAATAATTTTACTGAAAAATGTGATTTTACCTATAATTGTGGTTGCATCAGAAATCACATTTTTCCTTATTTCTTTTAATTATAAAAATTTCATGATTTTTTATTTTGTTATTTCATGACTTCTTCCATGATTCATGATCAATTCTTTGTTGGTTATAACATTTCTATGTATATTTTTTGTACAGATATGAACATTTTTGTCACTTGTTATCATTTATTATTATCACTTATGTTTACACTCACTATGTGTTTGATCTCACACGATTCATATATTTTATTTCACTAGGTTATGAAGATGTGTTTAACCTATAGTATGTGTAAATGAGTGTCCAAAATGGTTTTGTTATGGATAAATATTAAAAAAAAATTATAAAATAAGTTGAATATGTATCTAGTATTCAATGAATACTAATGAAATGTTTATTTGAGTTTTTTTTATATTATTGATATATGAAATATTAATGCCAAATTTCATAAATTTTATCTTGGATAAGCTCACATGGTGTTTACGTTCATTTGTAAAATTGTGTGTTTTTAGCTCTGGACCCAAGAGTGAAAGTCTTGCGCACCTAGTTTGGTATCAAATGATTATTTATTTATTTTTTTGGACTATTGTAGTTATTTTTTTTGAATATGATAATAAAAATTTATTGAAAATCGTAGGGATAAATTCAGGGTATATTTCTATTTATAGGGTAACATTATATAATTTGGGTAAAGTAGATATTGATTGTTTTTCCAAAAAATGACATCCTTGTATGGATACTAAATCCCGATTCATGATTCATAAGATATGTACCTAGGGGTAATAATAATATAAATTTATTGTTTGGTATTAACTTAATCTTTACATAGTGCATGATAAAGATTCCTAACTACACACCTGGTTTGACAATCCTAGGGAATATTCATTGGTTAACTCATATTCCCATTACAGAATTTAATGATGGATTTGAAAATATACAATTCAAAGAACACAATAGGGAATGAGTATGGATAACATAGATTAAAACTATTAGATTCATGAGTTATGATACATAATTATTGATATGTAATTTTATGAATACTGGGTATATCAATCTTTGATAGAATAGATTATATAATACTTGGGTTATAAATGCTATAAAAAAAGTTCATGATAAATTTTTGGGATAAATAATTTTGGGATTAGTGTAATAAGTATATTAAAAACTAACTTAATGTAAATTATATTGAACAGAAAATATCAATGGATGAATTTAATTTTTCCTTAGGGAAGTATTATTTGGGTTGATGTTTTCAAATCAATATGTTTGATATTATAATAAAAAAATTTGGTTTGATTAATATGTTGAAACATGACCACAAAAATTAAGCTAAGAAATATATGTATCTAGAATCCATAGACCAAATAAGGGATCATACTTAAATTGGTGATAACTTTGGTATAATCCATTTATGATACAAAAGGAGAGTTTCCCATTCTTAACTAAGGTTGTGAAGTTTATGTCTTAATATAAATTAAGTATTGATAATATTAGCTATTTTCATTAATGAGTGATATTTGTCAATGATATTATGGTATATTATAAAATTTATGTGGATTATGTGAAACATATAAGGATTGTTTTTTTATCATTTATACATTAATTTTTCGGAACGATATATTCAATGGTGTTAAAAACCTTGAAAGGTGATTTTATTATATGGTTATTTTTTAGTGATAAATGTTGGAGAACACATTATTGAGCTACATAAAACTATTAGGTTTAATATATACTTGATGTTGTGATCATAAATGTGTGATTGATTTTGAGAAATGTGAGTAAGATAGTATTGATATCTTGGAATTTATTATTGAACTAATGAACAAGTGTTCTTTCAAAATTTTAGTAAATATTATCATATTTTTGGGATTATGATATATATTGATTGAAAGGTAACTTTATATTGTTTAATACTATTTAAGGGTTAAATATAGTATTAATTTTTTATGAATATATGATTTCACTATGGTTTAATTTCATAGAGATTCAATTTATTTTTAGGAGGGTATATTTTGTACATGTATTATTATAGTAAATACATACTTGATTATATGATTGTATAAAATATTAATGCTGTTTTAGGAAATATATGTAACATAATATTTAATAATATGGTAAGGTAGATTAATTGTAAGAAGTTATATCCCAAATGGTAAATATGTTACGAATAAACTTTCTTACTTTCACTAGTTATTTACAATTAAAATTGTGAGGATTTAATTAAACTATGGGGGGTGGGGGGGGGGTGGGTAGAATGCAACTACATAGTCTTTTTGACATATTAATCTCTAAATTACTGATATATTCAATAAATTATTTCACTAGAAATACAAAACTAATATTACCTTCGAAAAGTCTATTATTGGGGAGATTTATGAATAATAAAATATCTTGTTAATAAAATCATAGTAATAAATTATAAATTTATAAAAAATAGGATTAAGAACACCTAATGTTATAAAGATGAGTTTTTAATAACTGAATTTTTTCGTTATATATTTTAATTTTGTGTAAAAGGAAAATTTATAAAATTTATCATTCAAATTTTGTAAATTAATTTCATTTATTCATTATTTAAAATCATTCCAAAGATTAACTTGTTTTTTGTTTTTATAAAGTAATTAATTTTTTGGTGAATATTAAAAAAATATAGACTAGTTAATGTCCTCAATTTTATGAAATTATCACAATAAAATAATGAATGATTTTTGTATCCATATATATATATAATAATTAAAATATATCATCTAAAAATATTAATTTAATTTATTAAACTGATTTGTAATTTTTTGGAAACAAATGTAACTATTTAGTCTAAAAACATTTTTTATTCACTTATATTAATATTTAATTCTCATAAAATATAGAAGTAAATATAAAACAATGGATTTAAAAATTTATACCAACTTGATATTATTATTTAATAAGTTATATTTATATTTTTGGTATAAAATCATGATAAATAAGACTAAAGTTAATGGCCATGATAATGGTAATACTATTATTTTCCTAGAATTGTTTTATTAATATTCTGTAATTTTTATCTAATAAATTATATTAATATATTATAAAAAATTAATTTAATATAATTTTTAATCTAATATATAAATTTATTATGGATAATTAAATTGTAATCAATACTAATTGAGATTAATAACACTTAATGGAAAACAACATTTTGTACAACACATTTTCTCTATATATTAAATATTTTAATTTGAAAATTAGTTTTTTCTTTTTGAGAAATAGAATTGATTTAAATAGGTATTAAATTTAGGTTCAATATACCCAAATTTTGTTATATGGGTTATTTTATTTTATTATTGAAACATATATTCTTAAATATAAACTAGTTAACTTGGAAAAACTCAAAATTAAAAATTTTAAAACCTAATGCTAAAGGATTTGAAACATTTTTTATTTTTTTATCAAATTATATTTAATATATCTATTGAGATAATAACACCAATTAAATCCATTATTTATAAATTTTGGATCCTTTAAATGTTGAATAATATCATTCTATTATTGAACAATAATGGATGTTCAAAAAAGTTCCATTTTATTCACTTATAAAAGGGGACACTTCCACCCATTAATTCCGAAAATTTAAATATAATTTATCCTAAGACAAAAATTTTTTCCACTTATAAAACTATGTAAATATAATAAGACTCTTGACTTAATTATTTATCCTAATCCATTCATTTTCAAGGAAACTTTCAAGAGAATGTTGAAGTGGCCAAAATGAGTATTTCTTAATCCAGATCAATTTCTTCATAATCATTCCCTTTCAAACCTACACTATACATAGTAATATAATGAAATATGTATAATTAGTATACTGCATTGTTGTTATATTAATTTTAAAAACCTTATTAATTATTTTTCATATACATAGAAAAATAAAAAGACTGTTAACTGTGTGTTAGCGGACTACCACCTCCTTGAAGTAACACTTTTTTTTCATATTAAATTTAATTATTTATAAAACACAATTAAAATATTTTTATATAACATAATTTTAATAAATTATATTATTATAACTATTTTATAATGATATTATACACCTATAATCACCTATAACGATATAAAATTGTCATATTTGGGTTGGTTTAAACCCCAGCTTGAATAATGTTAGAAAAATATATCATGAATGACTATTAGAACATAAATAATAAAATTATTATAAGTTAATAATAACATAATTAATGTTTTATTATATATTAAATTTTATATTATTTATTTAAATTATTATAAAATATAATCTTCTATAGATAAAATTATTAAAATAAGCTGTCATCAGTTCAATTTTCACGCAAAAATAAGAAACAAGAATGATATGATAAAGTAATAAAATGTGATAATAAATTATATTTATTAAATTAAATATATATTATAATGGGTTTTAATACTATATACATGAAAAATAATTTTATTATCAAGGATGTTAGGCTAATGCACATATCTAATCCAGAACATGGTGAATGTTTCATATCTCAAGATTTCACCTATTGAGATATATTTGTTATTATACACCATGATTTCATTTAAATGGTGTATCTAATTCCCATTTAATATTTTACATCATGATTATTTTTTATTTATTTATATTCAATTTACTTTTCTATCTTATTTATCGGTTGAGATTTTGAGTCAAATATTACAAAAGTTGTAGGGGTTTTGTGTCACAAATTTTCACTCATTGAGAAATATTTTTTATTATAATACATGTTTTATTTATAATTGTGTATCTATTTAAAATTTAATTTTTCATTATTATTATCCTAACAATATTAATTATTTTTAATGGTTATTTTGGAGTTATATCAATCAATGGGTTTTAACTCAAACATTTGTAAGACTGTAAGGGGTTATTTGTCTCAAATTTAATTTCATGAGACATTTTTTATATTGGAAACCATTATTTATTTAGTATGTTTTATTTGTGGACCTATGTATTTTATTTGTTAAATATATTATATTCCATATGATTTCATTTTTTTTTCATGGTCTCCCTCTCATGATAATTTGATTTTGGCATTACTAATACCACGAGGGTCACCAATCTAAATTTCAAATTGAGAATTATTTAGATATATAATATATTTGGGGAATATTAATTTTCTTCACTATAAAAATATATATTTCTTTCTTTGGTCATTATTGTGGTTTTACTAGTCTAATAACTACTTAAATTTCCCCTTGGTTAATTATCTTCCAATTATAAACTGACCGTACCTTTTCCTTTTTGTTGGGAACACTATTTTTCCTCATAGTTTACCATTGAATGCTTTTGAAAATGTAATTATATATACATAATAATTGATTCAGTTCATTTTCTACATATTCACCATCTTTTAAATATTTGATATTAGTTTTTATCATTTTTTCATATAGGTCATTTTCATCACTATGTATGATGATTATCTTTTTAGTGTTTACTTATGAAAATATATTTTGGAATTCATAGAAATTTTATATGTACCATTATATATATATTTTCAATGGTTATAAAAGAAATAATTTTCTTTTATATTTATGAAATATATCATTTAAAATTATTTCAAATGACCATGGACATTTCTTATTTCCCATGTGAGTTTTATCAAACTCCTCAAAATTATTTTTCATCTACATCATATCCTTTCACATTTCTTATTCTTGATCGAGTATATTATTCAAATTTAATCACCTACATTAATTCTCTATATAGATTATGAAATTTAATTTTTTTATGAATGATCTATAAATTCCTTTACTATGGATAATCATATTCAAATTATAATCATTTATTTCTTCCAATACCTTTCCTTTGGATATAATATTTTTTATTCCTTTTATTTAAGGGTGTTCACCTATATGACTTATTCCTATTTATTAGGGAAATTTTTTACTCTACCATATACCATTTATCTATAAAAATAAAATATCATATTAATTTTTATCTTTATTGAATGTTATTTACCTAGAATACTATTGAATATCCTTATATAGGAATTTATTTTCAATTATTTTATATTTTTATAATTGTGAATAATTTATTTAAGTGAATCCATTTGGAAGATTTATGAAACCCATTTTATTTTCATGGATTATTTATGGAATAAAAAATGAATTATTTTATTTGAAAATTCGGTCAAACCCATTTTATTTACTTGGGTTATTTTTGATGTGATAAGTGAATTATTTTTAAGTGGAAGTCAAAAGTAGAGGTGATGAAGAGTGGGGTATCATACCACCCTCTAAATCATTGTTTAAATGTTTAAATATCATGGGATATGTATAAATGGGTATTATTTAGATATTATCAAGTGTGAGGGAAAGTGTGTGACTCATGAAGGTTATATATATAGGGTTATAATTATATTTTCTCACAATCATTGGTGAAATTATTTGACTCATGTAAGTAATGTTTCCCTATACAGATTTTTTTGTTAGAGTTGATTTTTTTGATAGTTTTATTCTTATTCTCATGAATATGTAATTATATAATGGATCATGTTTATTGACTCATGTTTCCACACTCTATTGATTCACGTAATATGTTATGCCATGTATTATTCCATGATTTAAAATTTATTATTTTTTTGGAATAGATTTATTATATATCCTTATTATACCAATATTATCATATTATGTTCACTAATGAACTTTTATAGGTTCTCATTTGTTTACCCAAATTTAGCATCAAACTCACCCATTTATTATGATTACATTTCCCTTATATATAAAGAAATGTGATATGTATAATGCATCTATAAGATTATCTTGTGTGTAATATTTATGGGAGATGTATAAATATTGTTATGGATTATGAGGTAAATTATATAGTGGAGAAAAAGTCTATTTAATACAAATGAAATTGTTTCTATGAGTTAAATATTTATCCTAACTCTATAGAACCTAAAATATGAAAATATCCCTACAATGTAAATGTTATATTACATGTGGATTATTTTTCAATTAACAATGTTTATCAATTCCATTGTGAAAAATATGTTTTTTACACTGGATTTAGGAGTTTGGATTTATAGCGCTTCACAAAAATAAATTATTATATTAAAAAAGAACTATTAATAGTGATTCAGCCTAGAGAACCCTTCATCAAAATAACCCCTCATCATCAATCATATCAATACAGTAACCAGGAAATATATACAGGAAAATTTAATTCATTAAAAGAAACAATCCATGGGGTATATCGAAGGGATTTTTTCATCCTGACCACTCCTGTTATGAGTCACAAATATATCCTTAAAATTATTCTTTAACACTAGGTGTTATGAAAGAATTTATTTAAATATAATTACATAACATTATAAAATAACTTAAACTTTTGAGTACTTTGAAATACCTAATTTTTGAACAAAGTGATCCTTTTCTACTTGATTAATCATTAGAAAAATTATTTTTAAGACCAAAACATCTTTTAAAATATCAAAATTAAATTATAAGTCCCATTAAATAAATTTATCATACACCTGGAGCGAATGGAAGTTGAAAAATATACTGAGATCATATTTTTAAGGAAATAAATACTTCAATTTTATGAAAAAATTGATAACATAATTTTCATCTATGAATATCCATAAAAAAATTCATTACTATCATTATATAATGAATTTAATAATATTATGGAGAAGAAATAATGGTTAAAAAACTTAAAAAAAATAAACGGGGAAACATTCCTCAAATAATTTCTTCTGAATTGGGAAGTGATAATCAACCACACGAAATGTAAGAAAACAAATAGCGGACAAAACGTACACCTAAAATCATGAAATCTAAAAAAAATCCATCAAATGCTTCCATAGGTCATCGAGATCTGATTATTTTGGAAAAAACATAGAAGGATGAAAAATTGAAAAGAAGATGTGTTAGAGGGACCTTAATTAAAGAATTAGACTAGAACATGAGGGTGGTCCATGAAATATCATTGTAAAATAAGATGAGGGAAAGGGTGCATGCATAGGGGTTATGGGAATTGAATTATAATGGAATAAAAAACATAAAATCATTAAATCAATAGAGTGTAAAATATTAAAACAAATTTTTTAAAAGTTGTAGAAACACTATCCATGCAGTAACCATGATGGCTACATTATAGTGCCCCTTCACAAGAAACCTTGTAGCATAGACTTCCAGATTATAGTTGGGAGGTTTCATGAATTATATGGATACTTCTACTAGGACCTAGGACCTCAAAAAAAATCATGAAGCATGCTCACTAGTGCACCACTCCCTTTAATATCAATAAAATGACGTACTCTATGGGATTTGAAATGGTCCATTCAGATATACACCACCATGGAATAGTGGAACCTATTATATCATGGTCAACTTATAGGAGGGAGACATTTATAATGGCCTGATTAGGACATGTCTTGGCCTAATATAGTCAATAATATAAAACATTATTTTTTCCAAGAACACCAAAACATCTAGAATACCATGATGATAGAGAATCAAAATTAAAAATAAATAATTTAAATAAAATAATATATAAAGTGAGATAATAATGCGACTATTATCACCTCAATAACGCTTCCTTCAAAAAAAATATTTAATGAACTAAGAGAATCATTATAAAGAAAAATATTTTTCCTCTTGAAAGATGACTCAATTTTCAAAACACATGAAAACCATTACCACCACTGAGACATGTGCTAAGATGATAATTGGAATGAGTCATATTCATTTCCTGAACACAATTATTCCTCTAAAGAACCCAGATGACCATAAAAAAGAACCATATACTCCAAAATCAATAAAAAAGTACCTAAAGGTCTCTAAGCTCGGTTATAAAATGATTCAAGGTCAGACAAAATATGTGGGTCTCCCCACTATATTTGAAATCCCATAGAGATCATATCCCTTATAGACACTCATCCACACCAATAGAACCAACACAAAACTAGGAGGAACCACTTGTGAAATAATTGAATCCCAAACATAGAAATTAAAATTTTAAATTCATCCAATAAGGCACTATATATAATGAGGTAAACATTTCCACAATACCAGAATACCCATAGTAACAATACCCTAAAATTATTAGTAGTTGATACAAACTATTAATTACTAACTAGAAAAAATAAAAAATACCTAAATAAACCACTTAATAATGGTTCATTTTAAAATTTTACACTCGAGAATACTACAAAGGTGTAGATCTGGATCCCCTCCATTTTCAAAAAAATCCTTTATAAAACTCTAATTATTACCAAATGACCATAACCATGACATAAAATAGGAGATTTCAAACATGATTATTTCTTATGATCTTAAATACCATATTTATGGCACACTAGTGTCCTATCCCGAAAATATGATGATTAAAAGACACATAAAGTCTCCTTGAAACCATCAAATTCCTTTTTAGACTTGCACCGACCCAATTTTATTTACTAGATTCACTTATCTATTTATAGGAAAATATGAATTAGTATTCAACTCAAGATTAACCTGAAAAAAGTTCTATAATACTTCTATTCTAGAGGTTAAAATTGAATCCCATAACTATGAATAAAGATCAGGATGAAGGCCTCTTTCGAAATATAAATTCTTTATGGAATCATCCAAGTCAAAAAATGGATGATAGGGAACTATGTAAAAAAAGTAACTAATTTAATCCAAGACCAATCAATTATCTAGTTGAATTAAATAAAACTCTTTTACCTTATCCACATTCACATCATTAGTGAAATACTAATTTATAAAATATTCCTTGAAAAAATCTGATTGGTGATCCACTCATGGACTATGATAAAAAATAAACTTCCACCACTTACAAATCCATCCCTAAAGAATATATCTATAAAAAATCATATTGAGAGATATGGGAAGTGGAAAAATCTAAATATCATTTCATTAAACAATAAAAATTATTCCAACACACAAGGATCTGACTGCTCATAAAATAGTGTCAATTGGACATCTAAAACTCTTGAAGTAAATATCTTGGTTTATTAGCTATAGGGTTTACATATAAACATTTTCCTATAAATTTCCTTTATAAATCCATGGATGCTAGATTATTGTGTAACCAAAATAACAATAAAATATTAAACATAATAAATATTCTTCCAACTCAATATATAACCAAGTAGATGTAAGAATCATGATTAAATAATTGTCTACAAAATAGTTCCACAACCACTTAAGAAATTTTAAGGGTTCACTTTTCAAATTGTTTCAAAATCACATATCTTGATTATTGAAATCATAAAAAATCCCTTATAAATCATTTAAAAATTTAAAAAAAAAATTATTTATTAATATTATTTACCCATAATCAAACATCGATTACATTTTTAATACATAAAAGAAAATATACCCGAAAATCTCAAATCTTCAGATTTTATTTGTAAAACTAGATATCAATCATGAATTATTCTTTTCTAATTTCCAAACCCCTAATTAATTTGTTTTTTAAATCATTATTAACATTTTCAAATACCATATCCACTTCACCTAATTTTAAATGTTTATTTCTTAGTTTCAAAATTGACTATCACTATTTATCAATGAAGAATCTTATTCAAAATCTCAATAGGATTAGTAAAAACTACTAAATACACCACACAACACAAAATGTTCTTCATAAGAACTAGTATCCATGTATGAACCGTCTAAATGGTTTAATATACTATCATTAATTCATGAATAATCCCTTTTGAGTTATATTAATCCATGAATTTAGGTTCCACATGGTTTTCTAGACCACACAAACTCACTATATAACACTTGTTATACAGAAAATTTACTCCACAAAAAATACGTGTCAATTTAAAAAATCCATATTTCATCAATATAATTTTGAAAACCATCATAAAAAGATGAAATGATGTAGTAAAACTGCATAAGGCTCACAATACATGACTCATAACTAATAAATCACATAATATTTAATAAAATCAAATGCACTATCAAAAAAATTTAAATACTCTTGAAAAAAATAAAGAAAACTTGATTTTCAAGATTCATAACTTAACAACCAATGAAAAATTAAGGATCAATACATTATTATTTGACCAAACACATCTTTCTAACTACACCCCATTTTTATAATATACAATCTAAAATATAGCATTACTTCCCAAATAACAATGGGATTTTTGAAACCTAGCCCCTTTTAAGAACTTGGGCACTGAAATAATTTTTTACAAACCCATCCTAGCCACCCTAAACTGGGCACCCAAGCTCATGCATCCCATACCTGAGAGACATTCTCAATCCTAGAAAAATGGTGAAACGTTCCATAGAAATCCAAATATACACAAAGGGAATTATTTCAATCTATATTCATAATTACAAAACTACATAATTTTTACTAAAATATTAACATGACTCCCCCATAGGTTAGACCTCAATGTGAAAAAAATATATAGTTTAATAAATATGGTAAAAAAGGTATAACTTGTACATAATCTTACATATAAGAATAATACCTAAAATCTAAGACAAAATCTTCTACAAGTGTGGAAGACTTGGAAAATTCAATTGTAAGACAAAATTAAACTGATATACAATCCTATTGCCAGGCGACTCTCTATGTGACCATCCAAATTTGATACTTCTAGCAATCCATGAGAAAATTGATGCTGAACCATAAATTGAAATGTAAATAGTTGTAGGAATGATTCCCAATAGGCATACTAGAACCACACCCCATGAAATAAATTTAAGAAAAAGACCCATTTCATGTTAGTTTGAAATAAAATTTACCAACATTGATTCTCACATATTATTTTATAATCCAATAAAATATATATTACATTTACTTTCGTTAATAAAAAATATTTTTTTAAACATTATGTATAAGAATTATAAAGAACATTTAAAAAAATTCGATTATTAATTTTAAAGAGGGATACAATTATCCATTAAACATGAATAAGATATATTAATATTAATAATAATCACAACAATAGTTAGATGATGGAAACTAATACAATAGTCTATGAACTATTAAAATAGTAAATGAAACATAAACCATATAATATATCCAAGTACTATCGATAATGGTAGCTTAGGATCTCAGTTAGTATTTAGAAAAATACTAAACAAGATCTTTCTAAATTGATGTTCATGATGGAATCCAACTCCCTAACACTTAAAATTTCTCTAAGTGGACTGAATGGGAGGAAAAATAATAAAGCTGGTTGAACACCATGTGAAAGGCCATAATCCGAACCGTAACACAAAAATAATGCAACAAGTTCACTTATAAATTCCAATAGATACTCTCAGTTTCCCATGATATATAAAATCGAGCTGATGTAATTCAATTAATAACAAATAATGGTATAAATATAAGTATATACATATATATAATTTAAAAAAGTTCCATAAATAAAAATTCACCACTGAACACCATTTGAAAAGACAACTAATTATCATCAATCATATCCTTATAAAAACCATTTCCTATACTACATAAAACTAACTACATAACATTGTATAATATCGAATACATTATAGTATTTCAAAATACCCATTTTCAAGAAACAACCTCACCTTTAAAACAAATATAATCCATTTAAAAATAATTTGGAAGACCAAAAAAACTTTTGAAAAATCAAAACTCATTTACAAGTTCAATTTGGGTAATTTATAAAAATATAAGTGTTAATGGATGTTAAAAATAAATTTCTAATATTTGTATAAATAAATCACGAATTCTATTAATAAGAATAATTAGTAAAAACCTGTATTTTATTTAATAAGGTCCAAATCAAATCAAATTTTATTATTTTATACATAAGGAAGTAATTTTATGGAAAAAGAAATCATTGTTCAGAAAACTATATTCCATTATATGGGTAAACATACCTCAAATGATATATTTTCATATGTGATGTGATAATCTAGCACAAGAAAGAATGTAAAGCCCTAATAAAAAAAATATAACCCTAAAATTAAGAAGCACACAAATAAAATTTTGATCTAATACTACCTTAGGTCCCTAAGACGTAATTCAGATAAGATGAAAGTGGTATAAGGAGAAAAAGGGGACAAATATGATTTATAGGGATATAACTTGAAGAATCAGAGACAAAATTGATGAAGAATAATGAAATCACCAAGAAGAAGAAGAGGAGTGTAGGGGTGCATGCCTAGGGGGTGAGATAATTGAATGAGAGGGTAATAATAACCATAAAAACCTTAAATCAAGTGAAGTCAATAAGGTAGTAACACCTTAAAAAAATTTGGGTAGACACAAACCACTTCTCATCCCTGATGGTTATGGAATCATGCCCCATTTTCCAGCACCCCTGATGCATGGACCTCTAGGCTGCAACATGAAGGTGCTTTGAATGGAAGGGCCATAACCCATGACCCACTATAATATCATGAAATAGATTTATGGTTGTTTAATTTTACACCAATAACTCTAATACCACCACAATAGTGTATACTATGAACTGCAACGTGTTCCTCCCCAGAACCATTATGGAACTATAACACCTATTGTAACATAGTTGACCATCTAGATGGTGGCTTACGATATGACCTCCCTTGGACACAACATGTCCTTCATATTCTATGATGTGTTCTACTATAGTGTACAATATAAAACTATTCTTCTCCCCTATAACACACAAAACATCATGAATATGAATAAAACAGATAAACTAAATTTGAAATCAATATTTTAAATAATATAATTGGGAATGTGAGGTAAGTTGGTGACAAATATTTTTCATAATTATCTAAAAATTATTTGTGAATGAATTACTCTATATAAAATAAACATTCTACTATACTATTTATGATGGTCTAGCTAATCCAAAAAATTATTACATTTTTAATAGGGTTTTATAATGGACATCAAATCCATCACAATAAGAAACAGACGTAAATATTTTTTCACACATAAAATAAAATTATCTATGATGGATACTGTCTTCAAAATATAAAGATTTTATGAGACTAATTTTGATGTATTGGCCAATACATTGCAAATATTATTTATTTGAAATGGGATGGACACAATATAAAAAATAATTCAATCATGACAAAGATATTTTCAATGGATGGATGAATTCCATTTCAAATATTACTTTCGAACCTGCATGCGTGCGATGTTACTGAAAATATTTTAGGTGGAGTGTCATTATTTTTCAAATAATCATATTGAAAAAAATTATCCATGAGATAAAAATTATCCCATCATAAAAAATATTACATTATTCCTATTTTGAAAAGAATTATAATCTATCATAAACGAGCCTTACAAAATTTTTTTCCTATAGGGTTGTAATAATAATATTATATACATTCATGTGATATATATATATATATAAAGTAATTAATTTTAGTTAAATAATAAAATTATACAGAAACTATAGTAAAATTAACATTATATGTATTGAGATAGTTTTATATACATGTGTATGTGTTGCATATACACATATCCATCTGTTTTTTATATAAATTCACAGAGACACATATTTATATGTGAAAAAAGTAGGTCTTATATTTAAATTTCTATTTGAAAAAATGAAACAAGAAATTATAAAATGAGTTTATAAAATGATCTTATATTTATTTATTTTTAGTTTTATAATTAAGATGTTTTATATATTATTAATACAATAAATATTAACTAATATTAATATTTTAGAAATTAATAGATAACACATATTTTAAATCATTTTTATGTATATATATAATTATATTTGAATATAATTATACAAATTTATAGTTAATGTAATATATTTAAAAGTACTTATTCATTTAAATAAATAGAAATACCTTTAATTATATTTAATAATTATTTACTATATTTAAAAAATAATTTTATATTTTTAAAAAATCAACACAATTTATTCAAATATATTATTAATCATAATATATATATATATTAGTAATAATAAATCAATCTAAACAAAAATATAATATTAGTTATTTTTGATTTTATGTTTTAAAAAATAATAATAGGCTTGAAAAATAATATATATGTTAATAATTTTCATACAATTGATAAAAAATATTATATGATGTCATATGTAATTTATATATATTTTATAATAATAATAATAATAATAATAATATAGTATAATTTTTAATAAAGTTTGATTGGAAATATAACATTAATTACCAATATATAGAAAATAATCTTCAATAAATCAAAATGTAGTTATTATTTTTGTAAATTTAACTTCACATTTTTTAAATATTAAAAATTTATTTATTTATATAGTTACTAATTTTTAAAAATATTGAAATATTAATATTATTAATATAATATATAGTAATATAAATAGAAATTTATTGTAAATATTTTTTGTTTGAACAGCGAGGTTTACTTCATAATAGGAGAGGAAAAACATTGAGTTTGGGAGAACAATTTGCCAAGGAATCTCACAATATGAATGGGATAATGTTTATGAAGATCATTATTATGATAATTATATTCTTATATCCAACTTTTTATTATGGATTATGTATTTTTATATTTTTTGGGGGATGTGTTTTGTTTGAACCCCCACTGCCCTATGTTTTCTTTTACTAATAATGGGTCAGGATCTTTTTCTTTGGATGGTTCCTTCTATGAACATTATTTATTCCTTTATATAACTAATAATATGTAGTAAAAAGTATTTTCACATTTATATAATTATTAACATTTATTAAATAAAATTAGTTACTTTGGAATATAATTGTTAACTATTAATGTTTTTAACATGACCATTAATATATAAAAATATTAATTATTCCTGTTCTAGGTTTTGACACAGATATTTATATTTTCATATATATAGATATTATTAATTTTTAATATAAATATAAATTTATGAAATTAATGAAATATTCTTAATAATAATTGTTTATTTATATAAATAAAGAAAATTTTAATTTAAATAATAATTTATAAATTTAGTTACTAATTAATTGTATATTAATATATATGAGAAATAAAATATATTCATATTTTTATGTAATAAGCTATTGGAAAAAATCCCACATGATGGTGTTTTTGGGTTGATGTTGTTTCTTTGCAAGGTTTGACCTTGTTGACAAAGGTTGTTTTTCAAAGGGTCACATGAAGCCTGAATGCCCCCAAGGGTCATGTAGAGTGTGAATATCTGAATGGATCCCATAGAACATTAATATGATAAAAGAAAATATGAAAGTAAAAAATTCCATAAGTATCACAATTAGGATGTAACTACAAATGGATCACTTGTTTTGTGTATGTTTGGCCAGTGCATACATGTCTCATAGTTGTTTCGATTCAAGTGATGAATGGAATTCATATGATCGTGATAGATGAATGAGATCACATAAAGTGCATGATTGAAATGTAGTTTTCTAATATTGATGTATATTGTGATTTAATATTTCAAAACTGATCACATGAAGGAGTTACATGTATCACATGAAGGATGATAATTTGGAAACAACAAATCCATTTTATAGTCTCAAGAAATCACAGGATCACATGAATTGCAATGAATCTAATAATGGATTCATGTGAAGGGTGTACGAAAATGTTACTTTCTTAAGAGGAAGGTATTGTGACATGCGACATGCCATGGTGACCGATCATGAATTCCAGAACATATTATTTGAAGCATGTAACCTAATGAAAGTTACAAAGTAAAAAGGGATTGTGACATGTGACATTTCATAGAGGCAAATTTCCAATTCCAGAACGAATCACATTATGTTCTTAAAAGTGATTCTAAGGTGGTCAAATGGATTTTTGACACGATTTTATGATATAAAGAGGTGGATTAATCCCTATAATTACCCCTTCACCCTTTCTTAGGATTTTAAAAAGATTTCTAAGATGTTTAAACTATATAAATTAAAAAGGAAGGATTTTATGAGACGAAAAAGGAGTTACACTATATCACAAGACAAAAAATAAGAAACACATAAGGGTTTCATTTAATATTGATAGTATCACATAAATGACATGTGAAGAACGTCTTTCAATTGATTTATGTGATTTCTATAATATGAAGACAGTCTTGTAAAGTAAGTTATGCACCTAGTGTTACTATGTATATAAAGACTGATCAGAATCACACAATCCATATAAGTAGAACAAGGTATTGTGATTCTTATATTTAAAATATGGTCTCATGTCGAAGTTACAAATCCACATGATATAAATGAGTCTTGTAAAGGGTTTATACACCATGGTTACACACATGGGTATCACTCATCTAGATACTCACTAGGGTTACCCTATGTACATTACCATTTCCATATCCAAGTTATGAAGAAGAACACGATAGATTATTTTCACCACATTAAAATATATATAGAATAATATTATTCTATAATACATCTAATTAATTGAATGGATGAAGGAGGTGTTCTATAATAATATTTAAAGGTATCTCCTAAATCATTATAGAAAGAGGAAGGGATGGAATCTCTTAAAGAAATTTTGGAATTGAGAATGTGTTTCCATGATATCTCATGGAATGATGATTATAAAGGGGATGTTTAAATTTGGGATGTAATGGAGAAAAATATATTCAAAGGGACATATCATACATTCAATTCAACTCTCAATAATATAATATATTATTCTTTGGACAATGTGATAATTTTTTCCTTCTAAATATGTGATAATATGATTGATGTTTTAGGGAAGTGATCCTAAGGAGATAGAAAATATTCCAAAAACTTTTTAAGGATGGTGATCCTATGAAGGAGTTACCTAACCTGAACTAAAAAACACTATGCATAGGTATTTTTGTTCACTAACACATTTTTGGATTCATTCTCCATAGAATAGTTCATAATTGGGAAACCAGAAAAATTCTATGTTTCCTTGTGCTATAATTTTTCATCTACATTACACACACCATCATCAGATAATGAATATAAGTAGAAGACCAATATAATCACTAAAGATTAGTAGAATTGACCCTCATAATAAAGAGTTAGTGGGGTTGGATGAATTTTGTAAATAATATCCATTCCCTTATTTACACCCTCTCATGGTATTTAAAACCCCCCTTTGGCCTTAAAGTTGGTATTAGAGGGATTGTTTTGATTTTTAGATTTATTTTATCTTACATAGTTCATTCAACCATTGAAATTGAAATTTCAATTTTTTCTTATCTTGATGGGTTGTGGAAAAAATAATAAATTCTAATATGAAGAATAATTATTCTAGAATCCCTTTGTGTGGAAGTGTCTTCGGAATGAGGGTTATTTTATTACAACCATAAACATATTAAATAATGGGTTTGATGAATCAAATTATTAGACTATTTAATCATTTAATGTTTTTTGAATGATATATAATGATGAAATTCATGGAAGATAAATAGTAGATGTTGGACACACAAAAATATAATTGGATTAGAAATAAATAGGAGAAAATAATCCTCAAGATATTTTCATCCCTGAATTTGAAATTGAAGTCCTCCAGATAAATGTTATAAATAAAATACTAGGTTATGAGGCCACTAATGTAAGGGATAATAATGACTTCCAAGCTGAAGAACATCATGAGATGACCAAAGAGATAGAAAAAATCAAAGTCATTGATATGGGAAGTAATCTAAACTTAAAATTATTTCATAATATAGAAAATATATATGATGATATTGCTATAGATCTATCAGAATTGGTTTAGGATAAGTGAAGGTTACAATAATAGATGTAATGCAATAATGGTATTGTTTCTCAAATGAATTCTAAAATAAATGAGCGAAGTGACATAGTGGATAATCTCCCTTAGGAATTGAACGATGTGATGAATATTGCTAATATTCACAAGAAATAAATTAAAAATCTACTTGATTAAAGAGATAAGATGATTAATCAATTGGGGGAAGATATTGAATTAATTTGAATTAATTGGAGCAATATAATTCCAAAGGAAATCCCAATTTGATGGATGATTTTTATTTATTAGTTTACTATCATTAAGTATATAATAATGAAATGAAAATAAATATGATGTTTTTATGAAAAAAAGGAATCGTTTTTACATCCAAAATTCCATGTAGTTTTGGAAAATATAGTATTTTCTACGATGATTCTTCTCCCATGAATGAGAATAAGAGATCCATTAATTTTTTTGAAAAAGGGTAAAATTCATTTAGTGTTGTAAATAGATCTAATATGAATTCTTTAAGAATTAATCATAGTATGAGTTATTTTTTGATTCAGGATCATATTTGAAGTTTGAATGAGGATTGGAAATATATTTCATGTTTTTAAGACATTAATATAGAAAAATATAAGAAAAAGAAGATTATTGTAGAATAGTTTGAATTAAAAGTCTCTCAGAAGAAAGTAAACATGAAATGATACTATTGTGGAAGACAAGGGCACACCATGATCATGTGTCAAGAAGCATGGGGATCACTGTTAGAAAAGGAACTTCATCTGTACCAATATATCAACCGAGAAATAATAAAGTGAGGTATGTGTTTAATGAGATATGTTCTATATGTGCTAACAATGGGAATTTGGAAAGATATGGTAGCTAGAATAAACGAGGAAAGGGAAAAGAACCTTAAAGGAGACCCTTGAATCTAATGGTGTATAATGATAAATCCAATATTGTAAGATAACCTTCTATGTTGGAAAATAGTTTTACAATCTTAATGAAAACATATGGAGATAAATGAAAGGTTCCACAAATATCTCCCCTATTGAACTCACAATACCTCTCTTGGAATGAATTCATTAAAAAAACACATGTCATGCACAAAGGTGAATAGTGATTGATTGATAATGATCCACCCAATTGTGGAAGAAGAAAAACATTAAATCCTTGTGAATATTCTATCTACGGGAATGAATCATGAGAGACGATATATAGTTAGAGAATAAAATAAATACATTTATACTCATGAGTTTAATCACAAAATTATGAAAATGAAGAACCCTAAAAAACCATAAAATCACAATAATGATAATAATATAGATAAATAATTCTTATTAATAATGAAAAAATATTTATGTTTGGTTGGGTACATTTAAAATGTAAAAAATGAGTATAATTATTTTCAAGAAACCATCATGGGATTGATCCATTAGGATAAAAAAAATCTCATTATTGAGGATTCCAATGGGAACCCTCTCCCCATTTATTACTTGTTTTTAAAATTTATTGGAAGTCTTGAAGAACTAAGGGTGAGATAGAATCCTCGAGGTGTGTTTTCACTGAAATGGAACAAGTGAATGATATTAATGGAGATACAATGAGACAAGATAAATAAGAACTATTGAAATTATCATATGGTATCAGATTCATAATGTGGTGTTACAAAACCATACTTTATATTAAATATGTATATAGAAGTTTTTTTCTATGAAAATGGAAGATCATGTTATGGGGATCCAAATCAGAAACTGATGAGTTATCAAAATTATCTTTGAATAATGAAGTGGTTCTGTGTCATATTTAATGTTTAACCTTAGGTGTTAGACCTCAGTTAAAGTTTATTTTTATCGCAAAGAGATGGTATATTGTTGGAAATGTAGAAAAATTGTTGTATTACATTTTTATCTATTTCTATATAACAATGTGGTATAATATAGTTTGTTTTATAATATCAAGAATCTACTAGTGAAAATTAATGTAAATTTAAACATGTTTTTTCTTCCCTTTATGAAGAGTAATTCATTATCTAGATTCATCTTAAAAATCAATATTAATAATATGTATATGACCAAAGATAGAGATTTTTGTGGTGATTTTGTGATAAAAATTCTGGGATTTCTGTCCCTACTATACAAGAGAATCCTATAAAGAATTTAGGATCATGCATACCATATGAAATAATTTTTTTGTTTAGATAATCCATTAAATTTTGTAAGTAAAAATTATTGAACTGATTTTTATTATAATAAACTTTTGTTTCCTATAAAGGGTTTTAAATTGGTATGCATAGAAGATATAATAATGACTCTATTCTAATTTTTAATTTCAATTGCTAAATATAAGTCAGTAGTTTGAAACATAATGAAGAATATCCTAATGGAACTAGCACATTTTAAATGGTTAAATGGATCAATCTAGAGGTGATAAATGGAGTTGAATGTAAAAGATGGAGCTCATTTTTTTAAAAGGTGAAATGAAAAATAGTTGATATATATAGATTGTCTTCGAATGTAAACCTATGGTGTAACATGGTCTATGTATAAGTGCATGAAAAAGTGAGATGATAATTTCTCTTTATATATATCTTAGGAGTTGTAAGAACAATGTGTATTCCCTCGTGATTATTTATATTATTTGAAATACGATTAAGGGAGTTCATTTATTGAGGGGAATTAAATACATAGATGAAGGAACCACCTATATAATTCTAAAAGAAATATGGGGTTTTGAATGGAGTATTTAATAAATATATAATCAAAAAATTCAAGGAGAAAGTGAAACATGTTCTAGTGAAGATGGAGTATATTCCTACTTAACTAATGGACTAACACATGATGCAAATTGACTTACCCAAATAAATTTTTAAATGACATTGATTGGATATTGAATTTTTGTTAACTACCCACAATTAAACCATGTTTATGTTAGACCCCCTGTTCCGAAGGTGTGGAATTTATCCCCTATATACTTATATGTGTTACTTAAAATTTTTCTGACAAAAAAGGAGTGACCTTTGGGTTTATTGACAAAGGGGGAGAAAATTCCTTGGAGAAGTTAATAGGGTACTAATGAAATAATTGGAATTTTTAAATTTGATGATGAAATATATTGTATATCAATAAATAAAAATCATGAAGGAGTGGCCATTGTGTTCAATATTTTAATAGTTCATAAGTTTGGGTTGAGGCATGATCATGTGAGCTCTGAATGATAATCTTTTGGAGTTCAGAAGAATTTTGAAGGAAGGATTGTGAAAGAAGTGATTAATGAATGAAATTTTCATGATACTATTTTGTCTCAAATTGAAAATGACTCATGTGGGCTTAGAGTGTGTGTTGAGGAAGTATTTTATCACTATTTGGGGTTGTATATAGAAAATGGTTTTGTATGTCCATGACTTGTCAACAGTTTGGTTCATGATGTACTGAAGTGTTTTTTATCAAACAAAAAATGGGATATTGTTGAAAAAATATCTATCGATGGTTGTTTTGGTTTACTGTGTTTATTTATATGGTTATATATTTGAAAAAGGCAGTTTTTCAATGGATCACATAGCGCATGCATGTCCAAAAGGATAACGTGGATCACAAATGTCCCAAAGGATCACACATAGTATAGATATGCCATAGGATCATGTGGAAGAATGTAATTCCTAATGTATTACATAGAGTTTTTATTTATAGACATGTTATATATGTATCTCAATCATCTAGAATCAAGTGATGACTTGAAGTTTAATGATTGTGAGAGCTAAATGATATCACATGAAGTGCATGGTATAAGTATTCCTAGTCAAGGTGGAATGCTATCAGAATATAGTATGTCTAAACTATAAAAATGAAGGAGTTATATGAATAGTATAATGAATAATAGTAAATAAATTATGGATTCTTCTTTGGGTTTCGTAGAGTAAAAGGATCACATGATTGTGAATGTATCATGTGATGGAGTCACATGAAGAGCACAAGATGACATTTCAAACAAATGCAGAAGAGATTATGACATGAGACATGTCATGAAGGTCGTCACAAATGACAAAATATATTATAAAAAATAATATTTAAAATGATCGTAAAAGGGTAGTAGGGATTTTTAAGTGACCCATATAATAGATGTTGATTGTGAATTCTAGAATAGATCACGTGAAGTGTGTAAGGCTGATGTTGTGGCGGTAAAATGGATGAGATGATAATGATTTTTGGAGTTTGGATTTAGGCCTAAAAATAACTCTTAACCCATACATTATATGTTAAGATGTTTTCTAAGTGGATTTATGTGATGAAAAGTATAGAGTATGTATTTTGGGAAATGTATTGGAAGGCAATAAAACAACCTCACAAGTCATAAAAACCTAACAGGATCAAGTTTAAGAAAATCATAACATGTCACATTTTATATGGAACACCCTAATAAGTAAGGAGACACCCTCCCCAAGAACTAAAAACCAAAACCCATATTTAGCTAAATCCATGCCATAATCCAACAAAAAAATCATTTTGGATTCATGAATAATGATAAACTAAATGGACACAGAATAAGGAAAAAGGATAAGTTATAAACAAGGTTTAAAGAGGGGGTTAACTTTAATAACCTCTTTAAATACAATTTTGAGGATATCAAAATTAAGATGGGGGGGGGGGGTGGAAACTCCATTATGTGCGCATTGGTTTGTACAAGCGATACGGGAAGAAAGAAGTGGGTCTAACCCCTTGAAATTAAAAAGCTAAAAATTTTAAAATCATAAAATTGAAAGTATACATAGGTCACATCATGGAATGCTGTACTTGTTATGCCATGATGACCTATAGAATCCAGAATTTCATGATATGAAACCTTATTTCACTATATAATGAACATAGGTGTAATCAAGGGTTCATTACCTAGGGTTATATAATTGAATGATTCCACACATTATGTCATGACATGTTTGTAATCCAAAAATACATGCTTGGGGAATATCCTGATCATGGTGTGATGATTACTCTAATGGAATGACCAACTAAATCCTTGGTCTTATTCTTCCTATAACTCCTTGACCATAAAATAATATTGTATACCACTAATAAAAATTATGATATTGCAAAAACTCAAAAAAGATAAAACAATAGGGATAAATGAGTGTAAAAATTCTCTGAACCAATATACATTCCGCACCTATAAATTATTGATAAATTTATAAAAAAGGAAATAATTATAAATAACTACATGATCGGTGGTGACTATAAGGAATTATTAAAAAGGTATGGGGATAATATTTCACTAGATAGACAAAAAACTCTTTTAATATCTTGATCCATTCCCAAAGAGCATTAATTCGTATACAAGTACATGTAAACTCACAACTATCATACACTGATCTCTAAGAATATGTAGATCTGTCATAGGTAACCAAGACCATCAAAATTACAATAATGTAGTGAGATAAGGGACATGAAATTTCAAAATATAAAAACTACCATGAACCCAATGAAAAAATTAATCATCCACAAACTATTGAAATCATTCGGGAATCAGCATCATATTCCCAATAAAATCACAAACCAAAGGTCATACAAAAGAACACAAGATCCCATCACTAAAACCACTACACACCATACCAATAAAAGGGAATACATGCCTCAATCAAAGAAATTCCTCAATATTAAATAACAAAATCTATATCCTTAGTTCATAAGTTAGAAGGAAGTAGCGATATATATTCCTATACCTAGATCAAAATTTCATGGTGAATTCAACAAGATCTATGAAATCCATATATTTTGAAATATATCAGTTGTTGTTAATCCCATCTTGGAAACTTGAAACATACACCCAATGATTTCAAATGTCTAATCCATTATAACCCAACCATCACAAGAACCACATTAAAAATCCTCAAGTAACAATATAAAATATAGAAGAATAAGTATAACCATCATAATCAACACCTCCAAAGTAATAAAGTAAAAATATATTAAGAAAATCATCCCTGGTTAGTCACATAATGATACTCAAAACACTATAAATTAAAAAATAAAATATCCCAAATGAAATAATATCAATTATTTGAGTTTTATCCAATAATAAACTATGTAATTAATTTAAAAAAATTTCTGAAAATAACCAAAAAACAACAATTCCAAAAAGGACCCTGATCACCACATAAGGGAAGACAATTACTTATAAAATCCCAAATATAGGAATGTTTTAACACCTCCACTCTATACATAGTTTTTGAAGATCCCATAACCAAAATAAATTAATATAAATAACAAGAGGGTTTATCCTAGGGATCATCCTAAATAACAATACATTTTATCTAATTACCATTATTGGATGTAAAAATAAGAATAATGAAACATGAATATAACTCATTCCTATTTAAAAAATAAAAATAAAAAAATCCAAGTGAAAATAGAGGTTTAATATGAAATAAAAAATCCCAAAAAAATATAATCAATAAATCATTTGGAAAATATTCCATTTCTATTAAAACATTTATTTTCATAATGTGTCACAAACTCAACTTTTTAATGGCAGAAATGATTTTAATGTAACTCAAACCCCTTTTGGAAATGTTTAATTTCAACTAAACACTCATAATAAATTGATTGTATTTAAAATTACGATATTTCAAATGGATTAAAAAAACTATTCCACAAGATCACACTTGAGATTTTAAGGATTCGGATTATTTAAAACAAAAAACCACTTGAAATTCATAGTGTACCTTTTTTTATTTCCAAAATTATCCTTTATTTCCATTACAAGACCAATGTTTTTTTATTATAATATCCCCCTTTCGAAAATACCTTATAAAATCCTACATTCACTTCAATCAATATCCATAAATTTCACATTCTATTTAAATAATCTAAAAAAATCAATGAAAAAATAAAATAATTTAATGAAATCCCATTATAGATATAATTTCTTTCAAATAGAAAATTACATTCAGTTTTTAGAAAAATAATACAATAACTAAAATATATTTTTATCAACTTATCCAAATTGAAATAAAAAATCCAGACTAATCACTCCCAAACATTAAAATAGAATCAATATTTCATTCATTTCTATCAAAAAACTATTTTAACCAAAAACTACCCAAATGGAATTTTTTCCATTTTATAAATAGTTTTCTAAAACACTAAATAATCTCTTTAAAACAAAATTTGAAATAATAAGTAATAATGAATCAACCAAAACAACACCCAATAACATCACTTTACCATAAGAATACCTTAATTAACCTCATATAAATGAAAATAACAAATGAAATATATTTAAGAACAAAATACTATAATTAAATGAATCTATGTGATAAATTTAAATGTGCAGGGATTGTAAAGAAAAGTTGTTAAATTGATGTGCCAAACAGGAAAGGCCATGATAAGGACTATTGGAACCAAGATAATTAGATCTTCATGGTTATCTAAATTTTTTGATCTAATCATGAAGCTTTGGTTGTCCCTATATTTTCTCTAAAAAAGTTCAAGAGACCACCAAAATCATTAGAATACTCATTAGGGATCAAAATAAAATCCCATTAATCAAAGACATCTATAATAAATAAATTCAAACTAGAATATAATATTCAAACCCTCATCAACCCCAGAAAAGACAAGGATCCAATTGAAAATGGACTTTCTAGACACTTCCTACACCTACCAATAAGGTTTTGACATCCCTACCTCTATAATACCTGATTTCGGAATAAAAATTGTGGTTTTCAAGAAACCATTAATTTGAAGAACCTTTGTTATGAAACCATTTGTAATGAATAAGATTGGACTAACCTATAAAATCACAAGAATTGGCTCTCCACTTAGCCTAATAGGCATTTCTGACCCCCAAATAGTTTAATGTGATGCCTACATATCATGAATAGAAACATTTATGAATGATTTAAACCAATGAATTAAATAACCCCAATATGGACTCCACCCAATAATACAACATGACCTATCCATGTATTGGAAGCCCAAGAAAAAAGTAATTAGTATAATTAAAAATATGGAATCTATTTTGAGTAATACACATCTATAATAACAAAATAAAAACAAAAAAACATCAATTAATAAACTAATCATTATATAAAATCACTTATACAAAAATATTAGGGAATGTTCTAGGATAATAAGGCTCATACATAATATATAATGTAAAACCAATCTTGATCCACTTCCATAAATCTCCTTATGTTACACGATCTCTCACCAAATCCCATATCAGCCATTGATGACCCAAAAACAGAAAAAAATACTAATAGACCAAATTTGGGGAACTATAATGAAATAATGGGAGATTCATACACTAATTGGGGCATTCAATGTGTGATATAAATATGCCTAGTAGGTTTCCAGGAAACATTTTATGGATTTTCATTAAAAATGAAATTCATAAATGATAGTTTTAAATATAAATATCATTTTTTTCACACTTATAAGTGTTAGTAAGCCAAATAAAATACCATTTTATATTTTATAAAACATTACCCCATTAAATAAATAGAAGGAGAAAATGTTTTTACATAAAAATACTTTGAAACACATAAATATGATCACATATTTAATTTATAAAGGAAAATAAAAATACCATTCCTTTTAAAAAAATAACATAACATAAAATCACATTATAGGAATTACACATCACATTACTTTTAAAATACACTTTCAAAATCATTTAATAAATTAATATGATGTCGTGAAAAAATAAATAAGAAAATGGAATATAAAAATATACATGAACAAAGGCATTAAAAGTGTATAAGAGGAAAAAACATATATATGAAGCATGTAGGACACATAATAAGATAAAGAGATAGGGGAGTAAAAATAAGGAAAAGGATTCCCCTATGAAATCCTCAATGGAATCTAAATATCATGGGTAATTCTTTAGGACTCATGTAATGTGATATTAAAAGTAGATACATTAAACCCTTAGATGGATTAAAATAATCCACACAATATCCATAGAGTCTAATTAGATTATTTGGTAAATATAATCCATCCTAAGAGTGGTAAAATACCACATTCCAAAACCCATCCTCATATCATATAGCCTCCAAATTCCATAATCCCATATCCATAGATAAATATAAATTAGGGGCACTAACTAGTTTACAAACTAAACAAGTGTTTCACTCATCCATGTTAGTTAGAATCTTCTTAAGATTCATATGAAAAAACTAAAAGATGTGAGGAAAAAAGAGAAGACATGATCATTAAAAAAATTAATTTTGAGACATTTTATGTAATAATAATCTCATATAAAACACTCTATTAGTAATATTGCACATTTTATTATAAACTTTAATATCCATGATATAATATATAACCATCGGGAAGCACAAAATACATATGAATAATTTATCACAAAAGTATGTTGCGTAACTGAGGGTTGTGAACATTTCAGCTAAAACATCCTTAATGGTGTCCAAAACTAAATTATTACCAAATATAGAAAAGGATTTAAATCCATTTCCACCATATTTAATCATCACATAAAATTATTCTTAAATATAATTCATAATAACACATTTGTAATAATATTTGGATGAGAAAACATCCTTCATTTAAAATCATTTAAGAAATACAATCGATTAATTTTTTGTTGTCAAGAAATTCCATGTAAAGATATGAATTTACACTTTTACTAACTTTAATTAGGCCAAATACCTTTTGAAATTAAAATTTAATTTTCACAAAACATCATTAGTATCTTAAAAAACACATAGCACTAAATAGTTTTGAATAGTAGTAAAAATATTAGGCACCTTTGTTAATAGTTATCATACCATTAAAATATTTATGAAATCCATAAAAACTATGAATTATAGGTTTAATTTAGTAATACATGAATTAAGAACATACCTATAATTACATGATAAATCGTTTTGAAGAAGATTTTATAAAATACTACCAAGATCATGTGGAACAAGGTCACAATTGGTCACCTATCTTAAAAAACTCCTAAATAGGAATGCAAACACCCTCCACAATCCCTAATAACAAAAACCCAAAATATTAAGATAATTTAAGTCCTAAATATTTTTTTATATTTTAGGGTTCATGGTAAATGAAAAATCAAATGGGATATAAGAAGGGGAAATTGGAATGGATGAATAAGAAGGAATGAGGGGTTTACATTTGAAGACCACTTGGAATCCAAGGTGGTGGAGCTCAAAATCAAGAGGAAGGGAGTGTGGATATAATTTTTCATGAAAATTGAGTAATATGAGTATGATGTGATGGAAACATTGGGTGTTTTCCATTAATATCATTGATTGAAAAATTATAAAATAATAAAAATAAATGTCGTACATGGTCATGTCATTGTGTGATGTGATCATCATGGTGTGGCGACCTTTAAAAAATGGAACACTATGGTGTGATTCCATAAATCATGGTGTGATTAGCTAAAGTCATAATTTAGGGACCACTCCCCATGTGTTTATCATGGAATAAAGCACTACTCCAGGGAATCACAATTCTAAGGTCCATAACTACCATCATGGGGAATAGATTGGTGATATTGTGATGATCACCATCATGATGTGGCATGCTACATTCTAGGACTACACCTTCCTAGAACTCCCTGAACACCCAAAAAACCTCCTACGACTCCATGAAATCAAAACATACTCTAAAATAACATTAAATATAAACAAAATTAAAATATGGGTGTCATAATTCTCCCCATAATTTCTCTTTCTATCCCCTCAAATGCATTGAAAAATGATGAAACTAAGGAAAAACAAAAAGCAAAACACCTATGTAAGATCTTGACCATTATAAAGATTCATCAGGTTTATTTTTAAGTAACCCTTTTGACTTATTTTTGTTATAATTTATACGAGTCTTATAATGGGTGTGTTCAGGTAAATTATGGGTGTTTTTTTAGAGTGTTTTGGAAGTAAATTATTAGAAAATGTTTTTCCCAAACCGTGTGACCATCCCAAAAAACCTGCACCAATGATACCTTTGGGTATTCATTATTGTAATATCATTTTTTAAATTTTACTCCAAATAATAGAAACCATATGACCCATATGATTAGGCGAATGATTAAGTAGAATGGTTTTATAAACTATTCGCTACTTTCTAGGAACCCATACACGCTAGATTTAATCCCCCCAAAAATTATAAAAAAATCCTAATCTCACTAATATTAACCCATGTTTAACCCCACCCAACCTAAAAAAATTAATATGGTTTTTGAATCCTCAAATTGGACTCCAAGTCTCCTCAAACATCATTCATCATGAATCAATGATCCAATTGATGGATTAGAATATCTTTTGTAAGAGACATCTTCCAATTTTGGAATCCGCTCTCTTCCATATCTTCATCGTGATGAATAAGGATGATATTTCCCCCATTGAAGATAGTTTAGATCTTTGGTTTGATGTATTTTCATAAATTTGGTATCGATTATATGTTTTTGTCCTTGATCTTTAGCGCCATCATGATTTTGATCATTCCCCTTAAATTTGAGGATTTTGGATTTGGCAGTCTTCTATCAATGACCTCGATATAGGTGCTCTAAGGGTTAATTCTCATAGTATTGATTATATTTGTATGTTGGTAGTTGTGAAATATCAATTTCCATGTTTGTAAATTTATTATTGAATTGTATTGAACAATTGGGCAATTAAGTAACAGGGTTATGAAATTGGAGGAATACTATGATTATGAAATTGGATGATTAATACGATATAGAATTGAGGGATAATGGTAATGAAGTGATTGGTTGGTCTTACAATAATTGGTTAATGCATTATGAATAAATGTTGATAAATGTATTAATGGTGAAATTATCAAATAATTTCTTTTGATTAAAGTGATGAACCGTGATTTTTTGACAAATTTATGAGGTACACCATCATGGAAATAATTTATAAGAGGGTTAATGTTGATTAACCTTGAAAAATGTAATATATGTGATATATGTGATATATGTGATTGATTGATAAATAAGGAGTGGGACAAGGAATAACACCAAAGTTACCCATGGGGTTCTAGATTTATTCTCTAGGATCTCAATTCATTCATGTGAATGTTATTGTATGGGACATGGATTTCCTATAGGTGTGGGATATGGAATGATACTATAAATACACATGGGGTGCAGAAAATGATGTTCTGGGCCCATAATATTGGCACTGTAATGGGGTTACAAGTGAATGGGATATGAAAGTGGAATTAAATGCATAATGGAAACCAAGAATTAATGGTTTTTGATTCTCTATCCATATTGGTTCATACTCCAGCAAGATAAGAAGTAGGTATTGATGGATTTGGTGTCATCTTGAACAAAGGTAATTGGGTAGATTATTAAAAAATAATTAAATGTGACTACTTCTTAACTTAACTATTATATTTCTTAATTTATTCAACTGCATTCAATGTTTTATACTGTATATTTTTTTAGATGGCGATGGTGGTGTCCTATTTGGTTTTAATCACACCCTACTTGGGCTTCCTAATCAGTACATAAATAGACTTTATGTTTGTAGGAAATGAAACTGGAAATAGGCATATGATATATGGTTGAGATGGGATGGAGCACAGATGAGGGAATTGGATATGATGTTGGGACCCTCTTGGGATTTTTCATCTTGACTTTGTTTTAGTTTATCATTTGACACATGACACATATATGGAATGAAATATCTACTGTTATGGTTTGCATATTGTTTCTTTCACTGGTTATTATGTGATACTAGTATGTATTTATTATAATATTATGTTTTTTATTGTTTATTATAATTTAATTATTGTATATAATTTTTTTTGTGTTTATTATGTGATAAAGATGGCATTGTATCCCCATGATCTATGTTAGATACTCATTACTAGTTAGGAGCCTCTAGCGTATGGGGAGGTTCACCTGAGGTCATATAATAAACTAGTTTGGTTCATCAATGTGTGGCACCCAGGATGGGATTCCAGAAAGTGGTATTAGAGGTATTTCCATTTCATTTATTTTTTCATACATTTTGGGAATGATAGAAAATATATTAGGTTGAGTCGAGCATTGGTTATGAGCTCGTGCATGGGAGTAGCTAACCCATGTACCGAGGAAAACCCTAGTACCCAGGATTGGGTTTCGTTATTGAGGCTTGATGTTATAGATGGATGTTATTTCACCTTGTTTAATGTACTTATTATGTGATGTTATTGTTTTATATATTTTTCATAATTTAAATCATGTAAAGGTATGGAATTAGAGTTTTGTATTCATTCATAATTCTAGGATATCATGATTTATTATAACATGCATCATTTTAGGCACACATAGAAAAATGGGTTTTGGGGTGCGTTGTTTAAATGAATATTCTTTTAATTCTTGTGTAATTTAGTTGAAAATGTTTCCTAATATGAAAATGAAAATTTTAAATTACATAAAATATGATAAATGTAATTGGATAAATGGGTATCTAATGAGGAACTTGATATATGATGGTTTCGTACACTATATTAACCATGAACTAGATGTGGAGCAATTGAGCATAGTGATATTTTCTAAATTTTTATCATGTTTTGGGGTATATGGGATTCATTGTTATATATTTTTATGAATCCCTAATATGTGAGTGTTTTAATGTTGTTGTGTGTGTCGTAATACATTTGTTTCTAATTATTGAGATATGACTCAATGATGATGCTTTTTGATAGCATGATGAGAGGAAATTGTTAGAAATGATCCCCATATAGTGGAATCTAAGGATTTTCTTATTCCCATTGAGGAAGCAAGAGGGAATTTACATAAGGATATTTCTCACTTTATTCAGCTTATGGAGAGACCATGACATGTTGTGATGATTATAACCCAACTTAACTCTGGAGTTCCAGTAGCATCACCCTACAACTTTCACTAGAGAGGGTGAAATTGAGGTAGATGAGTTCTAGATTGAGTCTATCCAGATGATCCATGACCACCTAGTAAATCCTACTGAGAAGAGAGTCAAACTGGTTTCTTATATGATAGTTGGTAAAGTAAAGTGTTTGTGGGAAATCTAGAGGTGGGATAAAAATATGGACAATAAGGAGTGGAATAACTTTCATTAGAAGTTCATGGATCACTTTTAACATGATATGCTCATGTAGAATAGGGTAGCTAAGTTCATGTGATTAACCTTAGTGAACGTTTCTGTGATGGAACGTGTTGGTCACTTCATTGATTTTTTATGCTCTATTTCGGAATTAGAAGGGGATGAGGTTACTATGTAAAAATGTTTCAATATGGGGTTTAATGTGATATTAAGTCCTAGGATAATACATTTCAGTAGAAAATATTTTATGAAGTACTAAATGAGGCTATAATTTATTAGGAAAACATAAAGGCAGATTATAGTTAAGCACATATTGATTTTTCTGGATGACAGATTAGTATGTATTATAATAATAGGAAGTGTCACTATGAGAACTTAAACTCGAGATATATTATGTAGAGTGTCCAAGGGTAATAATTAGTTACTCAGGAAATTAGTTGAGTGATATTCCACATGTATGGTAGGCTGAGTCACATTCATCGATAGGGCCACCAACAACCAGTAGAGTGATCAACATGAAGAATGATGGGTAATATACCACGGTTCTTTAGGATCGCATGATAGGTGGGTAATGATGCTGGATCTAGGAAAAACCAGATTGATGGAAGGAGATATTCTACCCCATATCAGTCTAGAATTTTTGAGTTCTAATGGATGAGGTGGTTGAGGCAGTGGATGTGGTAAGTATAGGGAAGAGTTCCCATATTAGTAGAGTGATAAAACCTAGGGGATGTGGAATAAAACACAAGTAATAGGGGTAGGACATATGCATGTATTATAACCTGTACTTATGGATAGATAGGTTGGACTATTGATATCTAGAGGTACTATTATTATGGATTCTACACTTTCTGTAGTGCCTTATTTGACTAAGTATCCTCGAATTATTTTATATCCAGAAAAAATTTAATGTGTTGAGTCTAATATTGGAGTTTTTTAGAGTGTTTATAATGATTGTAACACCACTGGGATCACATATAAGAGATATCTATTTTTGCAAAGGGTTTTCTCTCATGGATGGGGAATATATTTTCCTTTTGGATATCTATATACATGACATTTCTATGTTTTAAATTATTTTGGGTAGGGACTAGATGGCCTTGTACATAACCTAAATATATGTTAACTATAGGATATTGAACTTTATGTCTCCTAATGGTGATATTTTTGTACATAGTGGAGAGTGGGATATCGAGGTAGGCCATATGAGGCCAATTCATCAGCAAATTAGATTACTTATCACCCATTTTTCAAGTCATTTTATAGATGAAGGGGGGGGGGGTGTTAGTACTTGTTCCATTCAAACAAGACTTAACTAGTTCTAGGACATGTTTCTCGATGACTTTTTTGGGCTTCCAGATGAGAGAGATTTGGAATTTACAATAGATCTCATAGCGGGGATTTTTCCAGTTTCTATTCAACCTTATATAATAGAGCTCATAGACATTCAAGATTTCAAGACTCAATTGGAAGAGTTGATGGATAATATATTTGTCCATTTAATTATGTCTCCTTGGGGTTCTCTATGTTTTTGTAAAATGGATGATAGGATGATGTAGTTATGTGTTGATTACAGGAAGTTGAACAATATGATATTGAGGTACCTGTGTCATCTTCCATGTATCAATGATATCACTGAATAGTTAAGAGGAGGTTGTGTATTCTATAACATTTACTTGAGATTGGGGTATCATTAGTTGATAGTTTTAACTTATGATATAATAAAAGTTACTTTCAAAAGAAAGCATGTCCATTATTAGTTCATTGTGATTTTGTTTGTGCAGATGAATTCTTCGGCAATGTTTATGGTCTTGATGATTTGAATCTTCATCACATACCTAGATCAGTTTTTCATTGTTTTTTGATGATATATTGGTGTACTCCAAGACACATTAAGATAAATCCAAATATCTTTAAATACTCTTAATTACACTAAGAGATCATCGGTTATATGATAATATATCTAAGATTCAATTCTAGATTGACCAAGTATATTTCTTTGGCCAAATCATCTAAGTGGAAGGTTTGTCATTAGACCAAGAGAATGTGATGAAAGTTGTTTCACGGATGTATTTTAATAATTTTTTGATATCCATATAATTTTTAGAGTAGAGGGTTATTATTGGAGGTTCATCCAAGAATTTTTCTTACATGGAAGCACTATCAAGCTCGACCTAGAAGAGAGTTCTGTTTGAATAGTCTGAAGCATGCGAGAATTCATTCTAAGAGTTAAAGAAGTGTTTTACTACCACACTTATCTTGAACCTACTCGAACTAGGGGAGGATTATATAGTGTTTTGTGATGTGTCAAGAATATATCTTAGAGTAGTGTCGATACATGGAGATCAAGCTGTAGTTTATATGTCACAATAGTTGAGGACACAAGAATTAAATTACCCTATGCATGATATCGTGTTGGATACAATTGTTTATTACCTGAAGTGCTGGTAGAATTATCTTATCTGAAAAATGTTTTCTGTATATATCAATCATAAAATCATAAAGTATATATTCTCACAATGATATTTGAATATCTGTTTGTGGATATGGATTATGTATATGCAGTCACTTCATTTTGAGCTACCATTTATTCTGGGGAAGGGAAACATTAATTATGACACATCGAGGAGGAAAAGACAGACTCAGGAAGTTCCATATTCTAGTTCTAAGTGGAAAATGATGACATTTTATATTGAGATGAATTTTGTAGTTTGAGAGGGATAGGTGAAGATTACACTTATATCCATATAAGTGGAATTCACACTATTGATCCATAATAGGGAGAGGTATTATTGGATCTATGTTATTTGGACATAAAAGAGATAATTAATTGTTTTGAGTCATCTTCATATTGGATAATTGATGAGGTTGAGATCAACTATCAAATAAATCATGTTATTATGACAATGAATATATAATAGAAATTGAAGAGTGAGTTTTATTCATAAGAGTGGAGGGTTCATCCAAATTTGACAAAACTTTACCATGACCTACATTGGAATTACTGGTGATCAGGCATGGAAAATGATATTTCAGGGCTCTTAACATGATTATATACATTTCAACTAGTGAAGGTAGAGAAATAACAACCCAATAGTTTATTAAAACCATTTACCATTTTGAAATGGATGTGGGAAGATGTTACCATAGAATTTGTTGAGGGTGTCCCGAGGAAGCCTCATAATAATGATGAAATTTGGGTAATTGTGAATTTATTGATGAATATAGCAAATATTTTTCCTATATGGGAGACTTAATAGGTAGATTCATTAGGTGAGTTTTTATGTTGGGAAAATAGTTAGTCTACATGGGTTTATATGGATTATAGTTTCATACTAGGATTCATGTATCATTTCACACTTTTGGAAATAATTTCATAAGGCACTTGGTACATAGGTATTTCAGAATATGGACTTCCACCCATAGAAATATGGGAATTTGGAACGTACTATATATGATTTGGAGGATGTTATAGGGGTATACAGTCTCGATTTTAGTGAATCTTGGGAGCAACACTTTGTGCTGGATGTGCTCACCTATAATAATAGTTATTAGAAGACTATAAAGATGGTTCTATATTAATCTCTTCATGGTCATCCATGTTGATCACCCCTATACATGATGAAGGAATGTTAGTAAGAGTTATTGGGATTGAGTCTCATGTTGGAGACAACATAACTTGTACATATGATTCATGAATTTATAGATATAGATCGTATTTGGAAGAATTAATATATAGATAGACATTGAGGACCCCATGATTTTATAGTGGGTGATCATGTTTTTCCCTGGGTGTCACCAAGGTTGGGTCACTGAAGGATTCAAAGGAATGGAATGTTATCTTCCAGGTTTGTAGGATATTTTTAGATTGTGATGAGAATTGGTCTAGTTGTCTACTGATTGGATATTCCACATACACTAATAAAAATATATACTTTATCAGTGCTAGGAAAGTGCAATAATAGCACTAGAAAAAGCACTGTTAATCGTGGTGAAGTTAAAGGGGGGGGGGCATTTATTAGGGATCAAAAAATCATTGATAAAGGCACCTTTTCTTAGAACTAAAAAATCACTGATAAATGAACCCTTTATCAGTGTTTTTAGCACTAATAAAAGGGGTCATTTATCAGTGCTTTTAAAAAACACAGATAAAAGTAAAAAAAAATTAAAAAAAATAAAACAGAATTATATAATGTGCGGGGGGGGGGGGGGGAGCTTTTAACTGCGCTTGACCCCCCACCCCCTTTATTAGTGCTAGACGGACCCCCCCTCACACTTTCCCGTGCAGTGCCCTTTTCGCACATCCCCACACGCGCGCACCACCTTGCTTCCACCCACACTCAAACCCGCAACCTCCCCCCTTTCATGCCTGCACCTTTACCACTAAGCCATTTTGTTTTTTCTCTATTTAATGATATATTTATTTATTTATATATATATATATAGTTATATTTATTCCTATATTAATATGGATACATATTAATATAAATATATTTAGTTATATTAATATATATATATTTATTCATATATATAAATATTCATATATATATATATATTCATATTTTAATATATATATATATATATATATTTATTCATATATTAATATATATATATATATTCATATATTAATATATATTAATATTTATATATATAGTTATATTTATTCATATATTAATGTAGATTCATATTAATATAAATATACTTAGCTATATAAATACATATATATTTATTCATATATTAATATATATATATTTATATATATATTATTAGTTATAATTTTTTATCCGTATATTTATTTGTATATTAATATATATTTATAAGATTAGTTTTAAATACATTTATAAAATATGTTTTTTATGTGTGTTTATAAATAAATACATACATATATACAACACACACACACAGACACACACACACACACACAGACACATATATGTTTACGAATAAATACATATATATGTGTATTTGAAAAGTCATAGAATGTTAAAACGACCATAACTTCTAATGAATAAGGCCATTTTGAACTCCACAACCAGTAAAATTGAAGAAAATAAAACAATCTTCGATATGATATGTGGTATAGGCATAACAGACATCCATATCATAAGTTTTACTTGTTTTAATGTTAACAAATCGGGGTATCCCGACTAAAAACATAGTTTTGGAGGCCTTCGAGGATTTTTTTTCCTTGAAAAATGTGACAAAATGTTTTCTTGGGTCACTAGCATGTAGGTCTCATCACATGCTTCGATTTGATATGTTGTAGAGCTCAAAGAGACACATGGATCAAAAGTTATGACCGTTTGAAGTTTGAATTACATTTTAAACTTATTTTAGATCTTTTATTATTTTTTTCGGTTTTTTGTGTCTTCAAATAGTTATTAAATGATATTTAATCGATGATAATTAGAAAATTATTAATTAATAATATTTTTTAAAATATTTTAAGCCATTTTCACTAAATGTTTTATATATTAAATGTAATAGTCTATATATACTTATCTAAAACATATTTAAAAAATATATATTATATTTATATCAATATAAATGTACTTATATAACAATATATTATTTTTAATGATTTTTTTGAAACATAAAATTTATAAGCTCTAGGGAAAAGAACTGATAAAGCCCCTCTTTATCAATGCTACTAAAAAAAGTGCTGATATAGGGGTTCTCTTTAACAGCACTTAAAAGAAGTGCTACTAAAGGGGGGGGGGGCTTTATCAGCACTAAAAAACACTAATAAAGGGTTACTTTTAACAGTGTTTTTTTAGCGCTGTTAAAAGTTCCCCTTTATCAGCACTTTTTTAGGGATGATAAAGGCCCCCCTTTATCAGTGTTTTTTAGCGCAGTTAAAGGGTGGTGCTTCCCTTTCCCGTTTTTGTAGTATTGATAGGTATAGTTATTTTCATTCTTTTTTCCATGTTTCACAACAATGGTAGTCCCACCCCAACCTTCTCATGTGATCAAAATTTAGGATGTAGAGCTTGAGACCAACATATCCTTTGGGGAGAATTTGATACATGCTATGGATCATAGTATGAAATTGTTACAAGGAAATACAATAATGATAGTTCATGTATTATTGTATCATAGGAATTATCACGAGGAAAAACATGATGGAGAAGATGATATTTTAGTTCAATGACATAATCTTCTTTACATCATAATCTCAGAGACTCTTGAGATTACAGTTCGAGGATGAGCTGCTATAAGGTGGTGGGATTGTAATATCTCTACCATTATAATGAAGTCTGGAGGTCATTTTCATTTAATCCTTTTACTTATATTAGTCCTATATTTTTCGAGGATTTTCATGGGTGCATTTAGTGTAATTTTTTGATGTTTTTGGAGGGTGTTGGGAATGTTTACAGTTGGCACATGGTTTTCCCAAACCATGTGTCCATTCCAAAAAACCATTAACACTTAATATAGTGGGGTTTTCATGGTTAGTGTATGGTTATTCAAACCATGAACTGTTATAGAGACCATGTGTCCCTTAAAATGAGGCACAAGGTTAAGGCACAATGTTTGGAAACATGAACCCCTACCCAAGAAACATTTTGTGCGAGATTTAATTCCCTAAAATTTTAAAAAAAATTCTCAAACCCCTTGGTATTATAATTTCTCAACCCTACATGACCATAAACGCATTCCTATAATTTTTGAAGCACCTAGGATGAATATAAACCTCCTCAAACCATATTGACGATGAATTAAATTTATGATTGGGGGATCAAATTCTTATTTGTAAGTTATTTCTTCCTTGTTTTTATAACCCTCTCTCTTTTCTCACATTCTCAATGAAGTGGGATGAGTATTCCTATTTTGGTGACTGTTGGGATGTAAATTTTGATGGATGTTAATATGTTTGATTTGATCCTAGGTTTTCAGTCCTAGATCTTCCACTACATTGTGATTTTGATCGTTCCACTTCAATTTTTGGATTTCTTCTTTTGTGAATGTGTTTAAATGACCCTATGGTAGGTGGTATAATTGGAAACTCACATAGTCTTTATTATATTTGGGAATGTGTAATTGTGGAATTTTAATTTCCATGTTTGAAAATTATTCTTTAATTGAATTAATTAACTTGTTAATTAATAAATGAAATTATGCAATTAGAGGAATAATGTAATTATGAAAATGGGGGATTAATGTGATATGGAATTGAGTGAAAATGGGAAATAAAGGGTTGGTTGTCCTAACCTTTATGGGTTAATGGGTTATGAATAAATGTTGATAAATTGATTAATTGTGAAATATTCATAATATTCTTTTTGATTAAAGAGCTGGACCCTGATTCATCTTATAAATTAAAATGGTGAATGGTGATGTGAATAATTTATAAGAGGGTTAATGCTGATTAACCACTATAAATGTGATAAATGTGATATATTTTATTTATTGATAAATGATATGTGGCATAAATAATTATGTTCCAAATACCCATAGAGTTTCATTATTATGATATAGGCCCCAATGCATGCATGTGAATATTACTTTATTGGCTAGGGGATGATGCTCCTAATACCCAGAAGGTGTGGGAAAGGGACTGATGGTCTAAATACCCATGGGGTTCCATACATAATGTTCTAAACCCATGATACGAGAATTATATTGGGGTTCTAAGTGTTTCTATTATGAATGTACAATTAAGTGAATACTAGGAACTATGAATGAATGATTTGTGATTCCCTATGGAAATTTGTTCATAATATGGAACAGGACGAAGTAGGTATTGATGGTTTGGGTATCATCATGAACAAAATGAATTGTGTAGTTAATTAGTGAATAATGAAATATAATAAATTATTGCTTGATTTATTTTAATTTATTCCTTATACGAAATCATAAATTGTTGTAGACCGAATAATATTTTAGACACCACTGGTTGTGGCCTACAGAGTTGTACTTACAAACTTCATGGTATTCTGGATTGGTACCCAAATAGACATCATGTTTGTAAGACATTTCAAGTGAAAGATACCTAAGATATATGGTAGATTTTGTATTGATAATGGATGAGTGTAATAGATGTGATTTCAAGACCCGCTTGGGAGCTGTTAGTGTGTCTTTATTTTAGTTTTTCAGTTGACACTGGACACATATATGGAATGACATAACTACTATTTTGGATTAGATATTGTTTCACTCTTTGGTTATTATCTGATACTGATCTGTAGTGGATGTGGTATTTTTTTTATTATGGTTTATTATTATTTGATTACTCTTTATTTATATTCCACTATTTTAATTTTTTATAAAGAGGGTATCATCTCTATATGATCTATATAAGACCCTCACTTCTAGTCAATAGCCTCTAGTGTATGGGGAGGCACACTTATGGTCATGTGACCAACCAGCATGGGGAACTGGTTTGTGGAACATAGTTTATGATGATACAACCTACATGAGTGGTGGTAGGGGCCATAAGGAAGAATTATTGATGTCCGATGATAAAAAATAACCAGAGAGATGCACAACCCATCAAAACCATAGATCTAGTCATTAAACATCATTAATAAATCTATAATAACACTCCAACTCGCTATTATCATACATGAGGCACTAAGAAGACCCATACCTCCTATATAATGTCCCACAATTTATAATTCCTCTAAAATGATGAGATAAGGAGAAACATTCCAAAAATGAAAAAATTATAAAAAAACTAATGAAAATAATAAACCTCTGAAAATCTAAATATCCACTGTATAATTGGATTCATATTCCCCAAGGAAGCACAACCCAAAGGTCCTCTAGTTGAACATAAGACAATATCAGAAAACCGCTAATATCTATAACACAAAAAGGAAAAATACACATCAATCAAAAACATTACTCCACAAAAAATGACATGTAATGTAAACATAGTTCCTAAACTAATTGGAAATGTTATTCTATAACCTCATACCTAGAAATACATTTCAAGGTGTACTCAATAAGATCTAAACCAAAACCATTTGGGAAATTAATTCAAAAGGTTCCAAATATATCCAAGTCACCTAAAACCCCAACCCAACACCTTCTTATGTCATATCCATTATACCCCAAACATAAAAATTTATATATGAAAAATCCACCAGAGACATGATTAAAATTTGGGGAATAAGCACAACCAACATAATCAACACTAACCAATGACTAAACCCAAAAAATATCAAGAGAACCATCTCATGAAAATCCTTCCATGAATATCTCTTTAGGTTCCTTAGGATACTCTAAACACAATGATCACACATCTTAAAAGAAAAAATCCTCTAGATACAGGTTATACCTAGTACTACTCTAGGTAATTCAACTCCTAGAATTTATAAAAATAATATGTCCACATAATTACCAAAAAATCAACTTGATCATATTGAATGATAGGATGGTTACTTAAGAATTCCCAAAGAAATTAAGTTTATGACTACAAAAATCTATTCCTAGTTTGGGTAGATTCCATCACCAAAAGAGATAAAAGAAAACCAAAACTAGGTTTACCCTAGTTCTCATCCTTGAAAACATAAATTTTATATTACCTCAAGATGTTTTTTGTGAGAAACGACTAAGAACTAGGAAAAATAAATCTAACCCATTCCCATTTTAAAAAACAAATCAAAGATTCACATTACAAAAAAGGGTAATTCTTTAATATAATGATTCACCAAAGAAAAATATGTAAAAAAAAATTCAGAATATATTCCATTTCCTTTAAATAATAAATTTTTTACAAGGAGTCTCAAAATCAATTTTCAAAGGTACTTGAGCATAAAAAAAATTCAACTCCTTTGGGAAGATTTTTATTTCAATTAGAAAATCATAATGAAATACCATTATTTAAAATGACAACATTTCAAAAAGATTCAAAAAACCCATTTCACATAATCATAGGTATGTTTTTCCTGATTGAACTTATTTTAAAAAATTTAGTTTAAAATCATAATTTTCCTTTTTATGTCGAAATTTCTCCATGATTTTCATTATAAAAACCAAATTTTTTTCCATGAAGCGCTCCACCTTTCAAAACATATCTATACAATTTCACTTTCACTTAAAATAACTTTCATAAATTTTATATTATATTCAAAAAAAAATCCCAATTTCAGTAATAAAATAAATCACAATAAAAACATTACATTATAGTTACCAACTTTTACAAAAAACCATAACATATTTTTTTAAAAACTAAATATAAATAAAAAACCCTCCTATTAATTAACTAATTTTTTTTAAAAAATAATTGATAATTTAAGGCTAATGAATTTAAAAAATTTTAAAATAACAAAATATTCTTTCTTTCACATCAAATAACTAGTTTCATAAATAATAACCCCATAAGTCAACATTTTCATTTCAAAATTCATTTTTATAAAACAGAAAAAATAACTCTTGAAAACATGATAACAATTTAAAAGTCACCAAGAATTTATTAAAACATCACATAATAATATTATTTTATCATAAAACTCCCTTGATTATCAAAAATATACTGGGAATAATAATTGATGAAAATTAGGGAAGAAAGTGTGATAAGATAATTAATTTATAAAAAATAAGACCGTGGGTAGTTTGAGCACATGGGTAAGAAAACCATGAACCAAATGGGAATATGAATTAGAATGGTCTTCTATAACCTATTTCATGAGCCCTATAAGGATTAATAAAATATGAAAGCTAACAGAACAATATTTGTCCTCTATCTATTTTAAACGCTAAAACTCAAAATACCACAAAAATCATTGGTATATAGATTGAGGATCAAAATATCATTATTTCAAAAGAAACACCCAAAAAATATTGAAAAAAATATCAAATTAAAAATTCAAACCCAAAATACCCTTGGAATCTTAAGGATAAAAATGAGAAAGAGATATATGGATTCTCCTTACACTTACCTATTGAGTTATAAAATTACTAACTTTATAATACATGATTTCTCAAATAACAAGATAGATTTTATGAAATTATACCTTTGAAAAACATAGGATTTGATACCATTTATAATGAATTATCATAGAATAACACACCATGTCACCTTCAATAAACCCTACTAGGCCTAATGGGTGTTCTTAATCCCCAAGGGGGAGACATTAGTTATAGGGTATCATTAATAAAAAAAATTAAAAATGATTTAACAAATTTAATTTAAAAATAAATAATAAATATTCCACTAAGAAATATGGGATGAACCATTTGTGTAACAGATAATCACCCAAAAAATAATAAATTTAAACAAAAAAACATGAAAACCAAATAGGGTAATACTGACCAGTAAAAAATGTAACTCATAAACCACATAAATTCCAAAACTGATCATAACCCAACATCACATATAATAAAATATTAAATATTTTTTTTCGAATGACAAGTTTAAAAAAGACATTCATTTTAAATACAAATTTGAATCACTATTAACCATCTTATCATGACCAATAATTACTCGATATATATCGAACCTCACATAAATAGATCAACTGGATCAAAAAACCAAAAAGAGACTGAAACAATTCACTTAAAATAATACATTATAAGTTTTTGAAGTCATTAGTGCTTGCAACATGTGATATAAAGAGGCCATGTGGGATTTCAAAAAATATTTTTTTGTAGTTCTTTTTAATATACAATTTCATATTATATATTGAAATAAAAATAGAAAATATGTTTTTCAGATTCATGTATGAGTTAACCAAAGGACATTCCAAAATATGTATTATAAAACATTCCCTCTCCTTTAAATAAATAATGTAAGAAACCATTCATTTAAAAAAACATTCAAACATTTTAAAGGGATAATTTATTTTATCTATAGAAGAAAATGAAAATACCTTATGTATTTCTAAAAACATTTCCTAAACAACCTTCATATTATATGCATATATTTTTATTTGAAAAATTCACTCTCTAAATTTATTAATAAATTAATTTGAGGCAATTATATAATAGAATCTAAAATAGAATATAAATATCACCATGAAATGAGATATCAATAGTATGAAGCATAAAAATAAGATACATCTGAATCATTGATGTCACATAACCAAATCACAAGAAAGGGAGTATAATACAAATAATGGAACGAGTCTCCAATGTAATACTAAATGTATTATAAATAACACTGTTAACTCCCTAGGAATCAAAGCACATGAAAATTAACTAGAGACTTAGATCCCTAGGATGACCTCAATGAACCATTCTATTATCTTACTAGACTAAATAGACTATTTATGACAGATAATTTTACTTGGAGGTTATAATAATATTAAAAATTAGTTCAAAACACTACTATTATTAATATATTTCTTAACACTCAACATCGTATATTAAGTGAATTGTGATATGCTATAAAAAATTAAAATGTGACCATTATAACCTACCTATTAAATTGGATTTATGAATACAAATAAGTACATTATGAAAAAAAATTATACATGTTCAATATAATTAAAACAAATTTATTTCTATAAAAAATAAGAACTACATTTTCACTAAATTAATTTTATGATTCTAAGATATATTTCATTAAAAAATGGTTTCTATTCCATTTTCGATGCAAATATTATAATTAATTTCTACAATTTTTTTAAATTATATTTTAAGGAATGAATTTAATTTTTGAATTAATAATATCAATATTATCTTACAAAATATATTTTTTTGATTTTCTAAAATGATTTATTTTTCAGTGAATAAGGATGAATATTGATTTATTTTAAAAATATTATCATTTATTATCAATAGATAAATTAACTTAATATTATAATTATATATTTAATTTGATAATAAATTTTAAAATTTAGTTAATTATAAATACTATAATTTATTTACATTGGAATTGGAATAATTTTTGTCTTTGGTAAAAGGAAAATATTTTATTTAAGAATGAATCATTCTAAAAACTAGTTCTCATCATATTTTAATAGTTTTATTTTATATTTAAATCAACTAATTGTATAAATTAAATTTAATTAAATTTAATCCTTAATTAGATTCATAATTTAAAGTTTTTTAGTGATTCCACTTTCATTTTTTGTCTTTATGAATAGTACCCAGGGTAAAAATTAAATAATATGATAAATGATAAAGTGTATTAATGGGGGATTAAACTAGAAAATGGTTATAATTACTATAAAAACAATATATGTCATATTTAATATCTATATTTCAATAAAATTTATTCATAACTTCTAAAATAGTGTAATTTGGATCCATGATTCTTTTGTAAGTCATTATATATTTAAATATTTTAAAAAAATCTTAGTGTGTCACCACCCCCTTGTAGAAGAACAATTTCTCTCCATTATTAATAGAAAATAATTTTCCTTAAATATTAAAATTATCCTTACCAAATAAATTTAAAAAATATATCCCCATGATATATAGGTCATATTTTAGTCAAAACACCGAGCATATAATGATTAAGGTGTAATCTAATAGAGGTTGGTCGAAGAAGATTTATAGCTATTAACAGAGTGTTTTAATATTATTTATTCTTATAACTAATTATATAATATTATAACAATGATGATAAAATAAAATAAATACGTACCATATAATAATAGTTTTTTATTCTGATGTAGAATATATTGTTCAACTACTTCTCAATTGAATGGGATACAAAAGTATCGTTCATGCATCTATGCGAACTTCCGCCTAATGAAGTGATGTGTTTTGGTTTTTCATAAGCACCATTCATAGTTGGTTATTATGATGTATATACTGTTTTTGTGTGATATTAAAAAAAATTATAATTCTTTTAATAGAATATATCATTTAACTTTATACACTTCTACTCATTAAAAAATGTTGACATTGCATATTCTTACTTATTAACTACCACCTACATAAAGAGATGTGATTCATATTTAATGTATTAAATTAACTAATTATTATAAAAATGTATTTAATGAAGATATAGGGTATTTATAAAATTATTAATAATCTTTATATGATGGAACCATGATCAAGATATAATACAATAATTACTGAATAAAGAATTACATAAAAAATAAAATAGTTAACATAGAGAAATGATGATTTTAATAAATAATTGTTTATAAACACATAAGTAAATGTTATAAGTGGATCATATATGATATTATAAGTAGTTATATGGTTATTTAATATAATTATAAGAAATTATTATTTATTATCCAGGAGGTAAAAATAGATTATTGATAAAGTCATACCATAGGTTAAGGTTTATAGTATCAAAATGTATTCTTTGGTTCATATGTTATATTATATTATAAGGGGTATATATTTTAACTTTTACATGTTATATAAATAATAAATAATAAATTATTAAATTTAAGGTTATAATTCATGCTATTTCATCCAATATATTATGAATCAAAAGATACCAAAGTAGTTATGGATTTCCATTATAACAACTTTTAGTTTTGGGAATTTTACATGCTGATTTTATTTAGGGAAATTATATTATCCTAATGTTTCCAAAATAATATATTTTATTATTATAATTTTAGGTTTATTTTTTCATTAAAAATTTCAAATTATTTTATTTTTGGATGAGGAATCAACAAGTATGTTATATGAAAGGGACTTTTACTTAAAATATTATTTTAAAGTATTCCTTATAAATGTTTTCTTCCATGTCCAAATAATTTTTTTAATTTTTTTTCATTAATGTTTTTAATATTATAAATTTTTTTATTAATTTTTTTTACAAATGATTTACTTTCTATACAATTATTTAAAATCAATCTTCATGTCATTTTTTGATCTACATACTTTTAACCAGTGTTGTTAAGAGAATCATTATTTTAGAATACACCATGGAAATGAATATTATAGCCATCCTAACAACTCATTATTTTGAAGATTAATCTACATTTTATCATGGTTATTTTAAAAGAAAATAATTTTTTAATATTTTTGGGAATTTTCATTTAAAATTATATCAACAGAAAAAAGGTTATTATTTTCTTAAAATAATGAATATAATTTTGAAAATTGATTTATAACGTCATTCATAATTGATGATACTAGGAAGTTATTTTTAATTTATTAACTCAATTTAATTTTATAACATATATTTTAACTAAAAAATATCATTTCTAATAAATTTATGGTCTTATTTTACATATAATTTATTATACATTATTTTAATACTACTCAATTTCATTTGATCATGTTCTTTATCACTCTACATCATTCACTGAGCCTTATTTTTCTCCATCATGTCTATATTGTTAATATCATGGTTTAATTTAGATTCATTTCTACTAATTTGATAATGTTTGACCCTTATAAAATTACTTTATACAATATCTTTTGAAGGAATATTATTAATTAATTTATTTCATTTACTATGGAAATATTTTTTTTATAATTCTTCATTATATATGGAAAATTTTTAATAGATAAGAAATTATGAGAATGAAATATATTTATCATTAAAATATTAGTAATGCATATGATATCCATGTGAAGAGTGTTGAAATATTATATATATCCCCATGATACATCAATTAGTCCCATGAAGAAAAATATGTGGCGACATTATATAGGTATTTGGGTGACACATACTCTTTTATTATGAATAATTTATATGTTGAGAGGCATTGAATATAAGATTCATGATATTTTTTTGATTGGACATGATGGAAAGTTCATGAATATCCTGAATTATTCATTTCCTATATTATGAATTAAATTTCCATTATCCATGTGATTTATACATTGATATTAATTAGGGATGTTCATTAACAGTGTGTTTTTGATTGAATGGAATGGGTTTTGAATATCTACTCTAGAATATTCATTATGAATTATTTACTAACAATATATTTCTTTGTACATAATCCTCATTGAGAATATGAGATCTCCCTATACTTTTTCCTTTTCTCGCGATATGATTAAGGATGTTACAAATAATTTCAAGGATTCAATTATATTTCATTTTATATGGTTTTATATTAACTATATAAGATGGGAATCATGTACGTATCTAGTTTTCCAATACTGCTAAACTGATTGATCCAACATGGTGAGATACCATGTATTTTTTACCAATGTAATAATGTAAACACCAGATATATGTTTCTCGATTCAATTTTTTATAGTTAGTATAAATGATGGTTTAATGTAAACATTGGGAACTAGAAAAAATAAAAACATAGATTAATGAACATAAATATATGATTTACTCTATGGATATATCAATGTAATTAAAAATATTATTATTTTTGGTTAAAGTGGAGAATTTGAGGCTCTACAAGAGAAAAAAAATCTCTATAAATTATAGAATGTGGATGTGGCTATGACACATATAGAATTTGGGGTAACAAATCTCAATGCAGTGGATTGGGTATTAACTCAACTGTCACTAGTGCTTAATGAGTGGCACTAAATCTTCACACCAGGTACATACATCCATGGGATATGTTTGGGTCACTTCAAATTTAACATATGGTCCACTATAATGGACTTTAATAGAAGATAATCATGGATAACACAAGGTTATACTAAGGTTTCATGGATTGAAAATAATGTGTCATTATTTTGAGATCCTATCTATGATTTATCATGACTATATGAAAAAATGCTATAATTATTTTTGCTTACACTATGAATTTGTTATTATTAAATAGTTGTAACTCGGAGGAATTATGTTAATGTTGAGTCTGATAGATGATGCAATGATTTTATATATTATCAACCAACTCAAATGGGATATTAAATATGAAGGATTGTGATTATGCCATTATATATATCTTGATACATGATTAATAACCTTAACAAATTTTAGTTTATAAATTAACCAAATATGAGAGAAAAATAGTTTCATAAAGGCTATTAAGGGAAGAATATTCATCTTCCAATATGTCAAAAATGTTGGAAGAAGAACACAAGAAAATTTATCAAAATAATTGGATGATTTTTTGGGTATGAAAATTAAGGATATTGAGAAAGTAATTGTTTGGTATTAATGAAGAGTTTAGTAGAGGTAAGTAAAGTACATATTAAGGTATAATTTATATTTAAATTTATTATGTGTGGGGAACTTGTATGTTATCATAGTCAATTACCTAGTCAATGGGATAACTCAAATACCAAGGAAAGACCAATTCTATATAAATCATTGAAATGGAATGATTTAAGTGTTTATTTATTTTGATTCAATAATTATGTTTTAGATGTATTTTATCATTGAAATTTTAGAAATAAGAATCATGAATCATCTAAGGATTATTATATAGTTGTTTTTCGTTGATAATTTTACTAAATTTGTTGAATGTTTCTGATAACCTAGAGAAATGATTTAGCAGTAACGTTATATTTATGTAATACACATTATTAACCCATATATAAAACTTAATATATTTTTTATTTCTAGATAATAATTTTTATTTTGAAAAGGAGATGATTTATATTTATAAAATCTATTAGATAATATTATTGACTGCGAACATGATTACTAATTTGATGAAAAATTTATTTATGTTTACTCTAATGAAGCTTATTAATTTTTTTATAAATAGAATATATTCACTAGTCTAAGATTATATTTAACAAATAAGGATTGAGTTAATTTTTCTAATCATTTATGTTTCCATTGTTGTTTCATGGTGATTTGAGTTATTATCGAGTTTTAGTCGTGGTATTAATATGTTCGGAATGTGACATTAAAAGGTACGTCATATTGTATTCAGATTAAAGATAAAATAAATTTTAGAAAATATTTTACATTTTTTCTATATTTTTTTGGGTTTTGAATATCGTTTAAGAAAGAATTGATGAGTTTTGGAGAATATATATATTTAGAAATAATTATGAATATATTTTTGTATTACTATTGAAATATTTGGGAATAATCATTCAAATAATAGTTTATTAAAATCAGTTATCTTATAATTTACTAACCATTTCACATTTGAATAACTCAATAAACACATCAAGAATATATTATTATCCTTTTATAAATCTAAATATATATTTGAAGATTGCTTTAGTGATCTATGGATAAAAAATTCATATTATTGATTCATTATTTTATTATGGAATGAAAAGAGGTTAAAATTAGTTCAATCACACAACCAAAATATGAAGATTCGTTTATATATTTTAATTTAATAAAGTAAGTCCATTTTATCATATTACATGGTAAGGGAATTCAAATAATCTAGTAATATTTTATAAAAAATGAAAATGTTTTTCTTCTTAAAATCATTTTTGATGAATTGATTGCTATTTCACCCTTACCAATTTATGGTTTTGTGGTTATTAACATTTTATTGACCATGTTCTCTATAACTCCCGATAATTCCTAGGATTTTATTTTTCTCCTCAATATCAATATTTTCACATCCCAATGATGTTATCCTTACATGGGAACCTGATTATTTGTTATTTCAGGTAAACTTTATGTTTTCAAAATCCCTTTTTCAAAGTAATTTTTAATTCCCCCTTGTATAATGTGGATTTTAAATAAAGGTATTATCAAATATTAAACCCATTATTATATACAAATTTTTTGAGATAGTATAATTTATTTTATGGATAAAGAGTGTGAAACCGTAAAACTTTCTTTGAAAATAATATAATTTTCAACAAATTTCTTATCACTGAACATCAAGCCTTAAGAGAACTATGATATGTGATAAAAATATTATTTTAATGTGAATGTTATAACATAGAGATTAAATTGATGATAATAATTGGAATAAAAAATTATGAAAAATATTTATAATGTTTTTATATAATTAATTTCATTGGTTAAATTATAATAAATATTTACTCAATTTTTTTAATGAAATTATATGATTTAAAAATATGTGTTATTCAAAAATGAATTCATTTCATTTTGTTCATGGAAATTATTATTAATTTCTAAAAATTTTAAAAATATTATCTAAAGCAATTAATTCCTTTTCTTAAATATAACATGTCAATATTATATTAGGGTAAATTTCTTAATATTATTAAATTGATTTATTTTTTATTGAATAATGAAAAATAATAATTTTGTAACTATTATTTAGTTTAAAATAATCAAATTATTTAAGAGAATAATTATGATTATAATTTGATCATAAGGTTACATAAAAAACATTTAGATATATATAGTATAATTAATTCATAAGATTCAAAATTATACATTATTTTGGAATAAGTTCATTTTTGTGTTTAAAAACTCATTTATCTAAAAACTATTTTTATTCCTATTTTGCGACTTTGTTTAAAAATTTAAATATAAAATTATAGAAATTAAAATTGACAAACTTAATACATTATTGTAATTATTATTCCCAAAATTAAAGATGATTAAACCTTCATTTTTTTCATTATGAATTTTAACCAAAGTAAAAAATTAAATTCTATAGTGAAAGTTAAAATGGATTAATGAATGGGGGTGTTGGCTGGGTGAGGGTAATCTAAAATTATAAATGATAAAATTAATTAAAAGTTTCAAAATTTTATATTATATCTATATTTGGATACTATATTTTCTTACATTGAACAATAGACTAATTTGGTGTAGTGACCTGACCCCAGAAAGCTCAGAGACGATGTCTACTATCAATTACATTAGTATGATTAGAATGAATCAAATTTTAAAGGACTAATTAGTTTATTATTTTTGGTAAACCAAATACATACATGAGTCCTTTATTACAAATTAATACCCTAATGACAACAATTTTTTTGATAAATAAAAAACTCATGGGAAAATAACTCTATTCAATATAATGTATCCATTCATATCATTCTAAGTACACCTCTTTGATTCATAAGAATGGGAACATAATAACCATGACCTCAAATTATTATTATGGGTATAGTACATTAGAATAAATAACACATTAATTATAATATACAATATGTAAAGGTAAATAACTGAATACACATGACATATAATTAAAAAACTAAATAGAAGTGTGTAATACATATATCAAGGTAATAACTTAAAATGCATTCCATTCAAATAAATAGATAAAGAAAAATAAATACATAATTGTAAGAAACTAAAAAACATTCAATTTAATTAATGAATTTGAAATTAATGGAATCCACATATATGTCAATAATAAATCACAGGGATGAATAAAAAATGAACCAAAATGAGCGAAATTCTTATTTATTGCATGCCATGTTTCCTTGGTAAAAGGAACAGGTACCATTAAGGCCATTCACAATAAAATTTATAATATTTGGTAAAAACCTATCTAAAGAGGCTAGAAAACTAACTTGTCCCATTAGAATATCATTGAATAAAGGGGCTATCTATAACCAGGACCCACCCGTGTCATACCTATCTAAAGTTTTCCTCACATATCGAATAATAGATATAAAAATGTGCCCTATAAAATATCTGTATAGAGTATAAGGTACATATTATCAATAGATACCAAAAAATCCAAGTAAACCCCATATGAAAAATGGTATACTGTTCAGGTAATGGACATTTAAATGATAAATGATATGGATAAATAGGGGAAATTCAATGTTTAATAATCATAAGAAATTTAATATTTCAAGGGGGGAAAACGAAGGAATCTAGGGAGTGAATGTTAATACTATATTTTTCCATGTCAGTCATAAACCATCTAGGGAAAAAATATGTATGGTATCAATAAAGCATATCCCAATTGGAGTAAAAATAATTTGTTTTTATGTTTATTAGTAGAAATACTATAAAAAGATCTCTATAAAAAATATAGATTAAAATATTCATTTTTTTGAAAAACATTTTCAAAAAATTTTCTTTGAAAAATATTTTTTTTAAAAAAATTCTTCATAAATATCCTTTTAAACATTAAATGGATTATTTTAAGTAATTATGGATGGTAAATATATATATTTTATACAAGGTAAATTGAATTTCCTTTTTCTCGGTAAAAAAAGTATAAACATTACTTATTCTTAAAGAGACTAGAATATTCCATCAAAAAAATTGTTAAAAGGGAAAAGGGTAAAAATTTAATTACCAAATAATTTTGAAAACATTTATGAATTTTTTTTAATAAAATATGATTTCTATAAAAAAAATAGGTTCTCCGAATAATGAGATAAATGATGTCGGGCTTCTAAAAAACAATTTCTAAAAAATATTAAGTACCAAAGATTGTAAAAATGATACTAATACTTGAAAATTTGTATGAATAACTAGAGTAGTGGAATATTAAATGGTTTATTAATAAATGTACATATAATTTCCTCTAATTGAAATGTATGATTAGTAAAGTTATTGTTGAGGAAAATAATCGTTAAACAATTCCATTTGTCTCATACCACTTTGAAACATTTTAGATCACAAGCCTCATAAAGGAAGAACATTAAATTAATAATTTAAATACAATGATATAGAATTATTAATGATATAATATAAATTTTTTTAGTAGATACACCTCACAGAATAAGTAAGTGATAAACATGAAATTTATCTCATGGATGTAAAAAATGAGTTGAAATCCCTTACCTTGTGTTTCCTTTCTAGTAATCAAACTTTAATATCTGATATAATAAATATATGTGAATTATTTAATTTCTTGAAAAATTTTAATTGTTTATAATTAATTTTATTTCACTTATTACCATCATTTATACAACAACATAATCAATTATGATTACATCAGGTGTTTTGACCAAATTCAGTTCATGTGCTAAAAAAACTTTGGTAGGTCCATAATGGTAAATGGGGTCATCATATAATATATACAAAATAATAATCCTGAAAAAAATATCAAATTTATACATCAATTATACATCTAAAACGAATAATTAAATATGGATATGAAAAACTAATCAACATTACAATAATGGCGATGGTAGGCCAAACGTACGCATGAGTGGCGTTCCTATTTTTTCAATGATCAATTTGGAAAGAAGGAAAGTAACACCATATCATTAAATAATTATAATTATATAATAAATACCATTTAAATATTATATATATATATAAATATATATAATTCTTCTAATGTAATAAGAATCACATCACGTTGAGGAGGCGATAGTCCACACATCTGTAAACAACATTATCACTTTTTAAGTGTGTGAAAGGGTAACAACGAAATTGATATATATATATATATATATATATTATTTCGAGAAAGTTAATTATGTAACTAATATCTTATAAATTTTTATATGGAACACATTTTTAAGAAAAACCATCCTTTATACATTCCACGTATCAAGTGATCAAATCACATTGCTTTTTGGAGGTAGTAGTCCACAATTCCACAAATGATGTTACCGTATTCCCACAAAATAGAGTCCATAAAGATATGCATTATAAAATAATTAGATAATTATAAATAAATTACAAATGTCATATATAAAAAATATATTGAAAATGTCAATCATAATTACCACCATGAGAGGTGGTAATGGAAGAACGAACAATCATCATTTCGTGAGGATGTAGTTTTCCATACACATAAACATTATGTTTGTTACCAACTAGACAAAAGTGTGTGATTTTTTGTAAAAAAACATCATTAAAAAATCTCACTATATTTTTTATACTATTTTTGATATAAAATAATGGAATAAGAAGAGTTGAGGGACTGGATAATTGAAATAAAACTAAAAGTATTAAGGATGTTTATTACATCTTAATTAGGTAACACCATTTGGTTTTAATGAATGGGATTACATGGATTTATTTCTTCCCAATGTGAGGATTATATATATAGTTGAGGTATTTTAAGGATCTATTTTGTGATATCTTAGAGAAAATGTGTCTTGAGAGGTGTGATGAAGTGGGAGGAACAAAGGACTTTTTATTGTAGAGGAGGAGTAACACTCATGAAATATTTTGGCGATGGAGTTCTATACACCTTTTTCACATTTTAATTGGATCCCATAATGGCTCTATTTAGATCCAAGTTTGTATTAGGTCGAAATATGGAAATAAAATAGCTCTTTTACAAGTTTATAAGTCATTGGGGCCATTAAGATTTAGGTTTATTCTCTTATTATGCATAATTTTACCTTAATCTTTGTAATTAATTTTTAATTATTTTCACTCATATTTTTGGTGAAAAAATATGATGACCATATTAGATAATATATTTTATTCTTATTTTAAACAAGGAATCCATTTTTTTAAATTAAAAACCTTGAACTGGGAGAAATTAATTTCAAATAAACACCATAGATTGGATGACAATGTGGGATTTTTAATGTAAAAACATCTGAAAGTTTGCAGTGTTTTTATAGCCAATTTAAAAGATAAATTTATAAAAATGACCAAAATTTGTTTCATTGACAATATTTTATCTAATTAATTATTAAATATTAAATAAAATTTAATTCAACCATATAATTAAATTAGATAAAATTCTTTTTTGAACTAAAATTCATTATTTTCGGTATTCATTACAAAATAAAACTTAACATGAAAAAACCCAAAAAATCATCCAAAATAAATATTTATGTTTTTATTGAAAAGATTATTTTAATTTTAATATATAATTTTTATTAATTTTCTGAAAATTTGAGTTAAAATAGTTTCACCATTAAAAGGCTTTTAAAATATCTTAATAAAAATCTAGTTTTTATATGTAAATTTTGGTTAGTTTTATCTTATGATTCTAAAATAAAATAGATAAATATAAAAAATATTATACTGAATTTATAATATATATATGGAATTAATATCGTCCACTAATTAAAATTGATGTAATTTATTTGATTAAAATAGCTTTGTGAGGGTTAAAAGTAATTCTGTATAAAATATTCCATTTATTTTCAATTGTCTCTCATATGAATTTATAATTTATCTATTACTAAATTATTAATCTTATATTTGTTTTAGACAAATATTTTCATTTTTTTGTTTTGTACTTTTCATAATGACTACTTTATGTATTATTACATCAAATAATAATATTTTAATATTATATTACTGTTTGGTAAAACACACTCCTGCATGTAATGCATGACCTTGAAGAAAATTATTGTAGTGTATATCGCATGCTAACTCAGTATCATGTGTTTTGGAAGATATATAATGTTTTTAATTTATTTAAATTTTTAAATTTATTATAAATTCTGATGTTATAATATTCCCTTATGTTCTTGGCGTTACGTGTCAAACACACAATCGAATACAATGTTCCTACTTCCTATTTTCAGGGCGTTACATTCTCCCCACCTTAATTGAATTTCATACTCATAATTTTAAAAAAACCTTGGAAATATATTGTTTTGTATTATATATTTTTGAAATACTACATATTGATAAGGATTCATAAAACATAATCTAGAAATGTAAGAATTATAATATTAAAGGTCATATTCACTAACATATGATGAGGTCTCAGAGTAGGAGAACATTAATGGCAAGTAGAGATGCATTTATGGATTAAAATCATAAATATTTATAGGAAGTAATTAAGGTGATCAATAAAAAACAAGTAAAATATAAATGGAATGACGAGGATATCAGAGTCATAAAACTACGAGTATTTAAAAGACTATTTGTTCAACAATAATTAATGTATTATGATTTTTTTATTTCTTTGTCATTTTCCTAATTCTAGGTAATTATTTTAATACCTAATATATACAGAAATTTATTTACATAATACATTTTAATTTCATGTGAACAATTCAATATTTTGGTTGTGTTTCAATAAATTTATAATTTAACCATTAATTTAATAAATAGATATACAAAAATTATCATTCATGCTTAACATACAAAAATAAACATTTAACGAATCATAATTCCCATAAAAAAGTTACATGTGTAAAAAAATTTCTTGAACTATTATATAATATCATTACGGTTAATAAATTAATCTCTAACAATAAAATGGTACCTTAATAGTTCATCAAAAATATTTATTTATCAAAATTTTCAACTAACAACAATGACTTATTAGACAAAAAATTACATAGGTCAGTGGTTAGTATGAAACCCTTATTGTACATCAGTCATGGGTTCATGTACCATGTATTTTCTAGATTTTATTGGTTATCAAATGGAATACAAGTTACCCTTATCTAAAACCATATTAATATGATCTACAAAAAGAAATATAAGGGACATCCTTAAAATAATATTAATCACTAAATAGATGCATGACTAAGATTTTTAATAAAATCCCAATACAAAAATACTTCATCTATTTACTTCTACATAGGTCATTCCTTGGTGTAAATTCTATCCATAATATCATTTGTTAGATTTCTAAATCCATACACATCAGGTTTAACCTAGGTTATTTATTGTAAAAATCCATTATAATATTTTTTAACAAAAATTTTAATTATCCTAAGTATATCCCCTAGTAGTTACAAACCATGTGCATAGTAAAAACCATTTTTGTGTGACAGGATATGTCGAGTAAAGCTAAACCCACCATGTTAGAGTTGTTAACCCTAGATAAATCTATAATAGAACCATTCCCACTTGTATTATCAATACATGGATATATTTATATAAATACCTACATAATCTCTACATTACCAAAATTCTAGGGTGGTCTTCTACACATATCCTCAAATTCTACCTCAGTGTTATGTCCTCTAGTCAATATATTCCTAAATATTATTACTATGGTTTCTACTAAAAATCCTTTGATTCCAACTACATCAAAATAATCCTCAAAATCCCAGAGCTAATGTTTGCTGTCAATTATATTTTTATGTTTACACTGATTCAAATATCAAAGGGCTGACTAGTTTAGTAGAATTGGAAAACCATATATATAAATGAGCCTTTTATTAAAAATTAATACACTTATTTGAAAATATTTTTTTCTAAATAAATAACATTGGGGATAATAACTATATTTCATATAATATATCCTTCCATATATATAATAGTAATCTTATTGGATTCATGGGAAATGAAACATAATAAGAGTGACCTCAAAGGCTCATTAAGGGAAAAGTACAGCTCAAGTAAAAATAAATAAATGGAAATGATGAATATGGAAGGGTAAATAACAGAACACAAATTCCAAGTAATCAATAAACTAAATAAAAGTGTGTGGACAATATAGAAATCTAATAATAGGAATCATATGACATTAAAATAAATAGTCAGTGAAAAATTAATATGGAAAGGTAAGAGACTAACTCAAATTATATTTAATCAATCAACTGAAAAATTAAATGTATGGATAGATATATTGATAAAAAATATCATGGATGAATAATTACTAATACTAGATGAGGAATGTGCTTAAATATTTGATTCCACTCTTCCTAGGTATATGGAACCACTATGATCAAGAGCTTTCACAATATGGTTTAGCATATTGGGTAAAAACCCATCAAAACCAGCTATCCAACTAAATCATACAATAAGACTACTGATTAATTGAGGGTAAATCTATAACTAGGACCCACCCCAGTTTTACCTTTCCAAATATCTCTTCATATATAGAATAATTGATTTAACAACATGCCCTATGAAATATATCCACAGAGTAAAAGTTATGGATTTATCAATATTTCCCCAAATAATAAAATGATTTTAAAATTAAACACTGTATAACAAATGATATATGGTTTAGTAAATGAAAAAAATCTAGGATAAAATATAATTAGTTGAAATTTAATGTTCAATGATAATAAAAAATTGAATATTTCAAGGGGGACTAATAAAGGAATCAAGGAAGTGAATGTGAAAACTATCATTTTCCAAATCAACCATAAAACATCCATGTAATGAATATAGATTGTATTAATATAACATATCCCAAGTGTATTAAAAATAATGGTTTTTTTTCATTGATGAATAGAAATATTATAAAAATATTTTTTTAAATCACTATTAAAAAAATAACATTTTGTTTTGAAAAAAATCCCTAAAAATAAAATTTGAAAACATTTTATTTAAAAATTAACCTTTTTTTGATGAAGATGAATATTTTAAGGAATGATAGTGGTTAAATCTATACATGCTGCACATGGTAAAAAGAACATTCCTTTTTCACTGTAAAAAGGATATAAAAATAACTTATTCATAAAGGAACAAGAAGATTCCATTGAAAACATCAGTAAAATAGAAAAGGGGTAAAAATGCATCTACAAAATCATTTTTAAAATATTTTTGGAAACAATCATAGAAAAAATTATTTTTTTAAAGAAAATAGGTTCTCTAAATAAAGAGAAAAATGTAGTCAGGTTTTCATTAAAATGTTCTCTAAAACACATTGACAATAAAAGAGTGGAATAATGGAACTAACACTAGAAAAAGGTAATGAATAACTAGAGTTGAGGGAAATTAAAGGGTCTATTTAATAATTTTCATATAATTTCTTCGAATGGAATTTAATGGTCTGTAAAATTATTCTAATGGAAGATAATCTTTAAACATACAAAAGTGTCCCATAGCACTTGGAAACATTTTAAATCATAATCCTTAAGAAATAATAACATTATATTTATATTTTAAATACCATGAATTGAAAAATATTAATTATATAATATATCAAATGGGTATTTAGATACACCATAAAAAATAAGTATGTGGTGAACATGCCATTTTTCTCAAGTTTGTAAAATGTTAGATGAAAATTCATTACCTTTCCTTTCCTTTGCGTGAATGTCCTTTAAGTTCCTATATAATAAACATATGATAATTATTTACATTCTTGAGAACATTTTTCATGTTTAAAATTAATTTTATTTAACTAATTAAAATTTAATATATAACTACTTAATCATTTATGATTACTTTAGGTGTTTTGACCAAATACTTTTTATGGGCTAAAAACCACATTGGTAGGTCAATTATGATAAAATGGGTAACTATATAACATCTTCAAAATAATAATCATTAAATAATAATCATATTTATTCATAAACTAATCTCCAAATATTTTCATTAATTATTTTTATGAAAAACTAATCAATGTTATAATTAAGAAGATGGTAGGTCATACATATGCATGAGTAAGGATCCCATTTTTCAATGATCATTATGGAAAGAAGGTAAGTAAAAACATATCATTACATAATAATAATTATATAATAAATGAAATTTTATTAAATAATATAAAATTATATATTTTATTCAAATAATTTAAAATGAATCACATTGTGTCGAGGAGGTGGTTTTCCACATGTCGAAGGACGATGTTATCACTTTTTAAGAGTGTGAAAGTGTAAGAAAGAAATTGATATATATATATATATATTATTAATAGAATGGAAATCGTGTAATTAATATCCTGGATATGGTTTATATATTAAAATGTTTAATCAAAACCATAATTTATACATTACATGTATCATGTGCTCGAATCACATTGATTTTAGGAGGGGGTAGTCCACCCTTCCACAAATGATGTTATTGTATTCTCACAAAATGGATTACATAAATATATGTGTTATAAAAGTATTAAAAAGTATAAATACATTATAAATATCATATGTAACCTATAAAAATATTTTTTCCATCATAATTTCTATAATGAGTGTTGGTAAAGGAAGAACAAACAATCATCATTTTTTGAGGATCAAGTTCACCGTACACATAAACAGTATGTTTGTTACCAATTATTTTGAAGTGTATGTCAGTTTAGGTCAAAACATAGGGAAAAAAATCTTATTTTATTTTTTATATTATTTTTGTTATAAAATCATGAAATATGAAGATTTTAGAGACTAGATAATGGAAATAAAACTAAAAATATTAAGGAAGTTTGCTATCTCATAATCGGGTAACTCCTTTTGGTTTGTACCAATGGGATTACATAGATTGATTTCAACCCAAAATGATGATTATAGGATTAGTTGATGGGTTTTATGGATCTATTTTTCCAGATATTGTTCAATAAAATTAGGCTTGATAGGTGGGAGGAAGTGGGAGGCGAGGTGTCCTTTTTATAGGGGAGGAGTTGTAACACTGTTGTAATATTTTGACAAAGGAATTCCATACACATTTTTCACATTAAAATTGGATCCTATATTGGCACAATTTCTATAAAAGTGGTTTTATAGTCTAAATATGGAAATAAAATAGGTCTTTTACAAGTGAATAGATCATTTGGGCCCTTAATATTAAGGTTTATTCCCTTATTATGCATAATTTTACCTCAATCTTTATAATTAATTTTAATTATTTTCACTAATATTTTCGATCAGAAACTAATTTTACATTTTTAAATAATATAAATTATTTTGATTTCAAATATGGAATCCCATTTTCAAAATTAAAATTAAATATGTGGGAAAAATTAATTAAAATTGTATCCAACTTATGGGATGACAATATGACGTTTTAAAGTAAAAACGTCTCAATGTTTTATATGTTTTTATAGTAAATTTCAATGTTAAATTTATTTAAATGGCCTAAATTGGATTAATTGATAAAATTTTAATTAAATAAACTTTTTAAACAATTTAAAATTTAACATTACCTTTTCAATAAATTTGATAAAAATCTATTTTGAACTAAAATTCAGTATTTTTTAGTATTCATTAAAAAATTAAACTTAGCATAGAAATACCAAAAATTAACTTGAAATAATTTTTTATGATTATATATCAATTTTTTTTAATTTTTAAATCTATTATTTATAAAATTTACAAAAATTTGATTCAAAATAGGTTCATCATTAAAAGGCATTACAAATTACTTAATAAAAAATTGTTTTTATGTGTAAAATTAGGTTTGTTCTTATCTTAGGATTCTCAAATAAATTGGAAGAATATGAGAAATATTATATTGAATATAATATATATATATTACATTAATATCAGTCAATAATTTTAATTTATTTAATTTATTAGGTAAAACAACTTTTAAGTGTAAATATTAGTTTTCCATAGAATATTCCATTTATTTTTAATTTCTCATATATAAATTTCTAATTAATTTGTATCTAATGAATTCATCTTATATGTGTATAATACAAATATTTGAATAATATACTTAATAATATTCATAATTGTTATTTTTTTCTTATTATATTAATTAATAATATTTTCATAATATATCTCTATTTGGTAAAAATCGGTATTGCATGTAATACAGGACATTGAAGAAAATAATTGTTTCTAATATAACACACTAACTCAGTATAAAGTTCATTAAAAACTATAGAATATATTAAATTTATTTAAAATTAAAATTTTATTAAAGATTTTCTAGATATTATATTCCATTACGCACTTGGTTTTTTTTTGTTAGACACACTAGCGAATACAATATTCATAATTTAGATTTATGGGGAATTACTTTATGTGAACCTTAATTGAATTGCATACTCTAAATTTAAACATGTTACTTGTAATATATATTTTGATATTTCCAATGTTTGAAATCCCACATCTTGAGAAGGGTTCGTAAAATATCTACTAGAAAGGAGGGAATGGGAAGTATAGAGGTCACGTTGACTTACACAAGACGAGGAATACATGTAGGAGAACATTAGTTGAATGTAGAGATAAATTATTATTGGAAAAATAGAAAATATTTATATGGAGTGATTGGGGTCGTCAATAAAAACCAATCGAATTATCAATAAATAGTTGAGGGTCCCAGAGGCATAAAACTTCGGTGATTTATAAGAAAACCGGTTTGACAAAAATTAGGGTATTGTGAAAAAATTTTATTTCTATTTCATTTTCCAACTATTTGGTAATTCTTATACTAACTAATAATATAATAATATTTATTTACAAAATAGTTTTTAATTTCATCGAAATAATTCCATCGATTGGTTGCACTTCAATTAAATTTTAATTCATCCCTTATTTCAAGAAATGGATATCCAAAAAATAAAATTGATTCTTAAAGAACTAAAATAAACATTTAATGGATTATAAGTCCCATAAAAGAGTGAATATACCAAATATTTGTATCCAAATATTATCAATATTTAATATGGTTAATACATTAATATCTAATGTTAAAAGGCACAATACTAGTTCATCAATAATATTTTTCCATCAAATTACTCAACCTAAAACAATGAATTGTTAACATGTACATTTTGGGTTCAGTGGTTGGCATGAAACTCTTATCATCCTTCATTCATGGGTTCAAGTCTTGTGTCCTTGACATATTTGATGGGTTATCACCCAGAATACAAAATTTCCTTTTCTAAAACCATATTAGTATAATCTTTAAAAAAATTTGTGAGGTACATCCTTGAAATAAGGTCAATTACTAAATATACTTTTAACTAAAGTTTTCAAAAAAATACAAATAAATAAATACTTCTTCCATTTATTTCAACATTGGTCTTTCCTTAGTATAAGGTTTATCCATAATATCATTAGTTGGATTTCCAAATCATTACACCTTTGGTTTAACATAGTATTTTAATTTTCAAAATACATCATAATGGTTTGTAAAGAAAATGTGAATTATCCAAAGCATATCCCCTGGGAGTGTCATATGAGGTGCACAGTAAGGCCCATTTTCATGTACCAGGTTACACTAAGTCAATCCCGACACTCTATATTAGATTTTCTAACACCTAGTACATCTATACTAGAACCAAATCCACTTATAGTATCGAGAAAGAGATGTAATCGTTGAAACACCCACATAATCTCTACATTACCAAAATTATAGGGTGTTATTCTAAGCTTATCATCAAATACTACCTCAGGGTTATGTTCTATATTATATGATTTCCTAATTCTTCTTCCCAATGTTGCTACTAAACATCCTTTGAATCCAAATATAGTGACCCACCCCTAGAAATCCAGGATCCACTATCTTCAATCAATTATATTATTATGAATACAAGTAATCAAATCCTAAAGGAATTATCAGTTTAGTAGACTTGGTAAACTGGATCCATACATTGGTCTTGTATTATAAAGTAATACACTTATTAAAACACAATTTGTTTCTCAATAAATAACTTCGAGGATTGTATCTCTTTTCCAATTAATGTATCCTTGTATATGTATCTTAGTACACTTTGGGGATTCCTATGAATAGAAACATAATATTATTTAGTTTAAATAATTAGTAAGGGTATTTTACATCAGAATAAATAAAAAATCAATAATAATAGTGAATATGGATCGTAAATAGATGAACTCAAATTCCATGTAATCAATAAATAGAATGGAAGTTTGTAAACAATATGGCAAGGTAATAACTGAATATAAATGCCATTAAAATAACTATATAATGAAAAATAAATATGGAAGGGTAAGAATATGAAACACATTCTACTTAATTAACGAACCTAAAATTAAATGTATCCATAGTCATGTCGAGGAAAAATCTCATGGATGAATAATTACTAACACTAAATGAGGGAAGTGCATAATTATTGAATGCCATGTTCCTAGGTATATGGAACCACTACCATCAAGACTTTTCACTCTATGGTTTAACATATTTGGTAAAACCACATATAACGTTACTATCCAACTAAATCATTGAGTGATACTATTGATGCATTGAGGGGCTATCTATAACCAGGACAAACCCTTATCGTACATGTCCAAAATTCTTCTCATATATCGAATAATTGGTTTAACATTGTTCCCTATGAAATATCCACAGAGAGTAGAAGGTATGGATTCACTAATATATTTTTAAATAATAAAATCATTTTTAAAGAAACACCATATTAAAAATGGTATATGGTTTATGAAATGGACATATCCATGATAAATAATATTGATAATTAAGGGAAATTCATTGTTCAATGATCATAGGAAACTGAATATTTCAAGGGGAATGAACAAAGTAATCAAGGAAGTGAATGTGAAAAATATCCTTATTGAAATCAATCATAAACCATCTAGTGGAAGAATAAGGATGGTATCAATACAATATATCCCAAGTAGAGTAAAAATAAAGGGTTGTTTTCATTGAGGAATAAAAATAGTATAAAAATAACTTTTAAAAATAATTTTAATGAAAATATCATTTGGTTTTGAAAAAAAATTCCTTGAAAATAAAAGTAAAAAATTTTATTTAATAATAACCTTTTAAACATGAAAAGGTTTCTCTGAAGGAATGAACTTGGATGAATTCATACAAGCCACACAAGGTAAAAAAGAACATTCCTTTTACATGGTAAAAAGGATAGAAAAATGCCTTGTTCTGTATGGGATAAGAAACTTCCAATGAAAAATTTTTTAAAATAGAAAAAATGTAAAAATATTATTTACCAAACCATTTTAATTTTTTTAAAAAAACATTATTTTTGGAAGAAAATGGTTTCTCTCACAAAAGAATGAAATGAATTTGGCCTTTCATAAAAACATTTTCTGAAACACCTTAAGTACCAAAGAGTGGAATAAGGGTAATATTAGCTATAAATTGTCATGAATAACTATAGGAGATGAAAATTAAACGTTTTATTTAGCATTTTTCACATAATTTTATTGAATGGAAATGAATGATCAGTAAAATTATTCTTGAGGAAGACAATCTTTAAACATTATAGAGTATCCAATACCACATGAAAACATTGTAAATAATAATCATAGTGAATGAATATAATTATATTATTATTTTAAATATCATGAATACAAAAGGATTAATTATAAAATATAAAAAATGGGCATTAGAAACACCACTAAAAATAAGTAAATGGTAAAAATGCAATTTATCTCAAGGACGTTAAAACAGATATGAAACTCTCTTACCTAGTGTTTCATTTTGAGTAAAAATACTTTAAGTTACTATATAATAAAATTCTATTAATTATTTACATTCTTGAGATATTTTTTAATTTTTATAAATACTTTTATTTATCTTATTACCATATTGTACATAAATACTGAATCAATTGTGTTTACATGGGGTGTTTTGACTAAATTTGGTTCATGTGTTAAAAACAACTTTGGTAGGTCAACTATGGTCAAATGGGTCATTTTATAAAATATAAATAATAATAATAATGACATAATTTTAATATTTATACATTAATTATACTTTTAAAACCAATCACTAATTATTTTTATGAAAATTAAATCAATGATATAATAAAGGAGATGGTATGTCGTACATACGCTTGACTAATGTTCTCATTTATTGATACTCTTTATGGAAATAAACTAAGTAACAGCATATCATTACATAATGATAAATCTATAGAAAATACAATATTATTAAATAATATATATTTATATATATAATTTTTGTGATATAAATGGAATAACATCATGTCGAGGAGGGGGAAATCTACACATTCAACAATGACATTATTACTTTTTAAGTGTCTCAAAGGGTATCAAAGATAATGATATATATATATATATTATATTTAAATAAAGGTAATTATGTAATGAATATAATATATTTTTATTATATGTTTCATATGTTTAATCAAATACATCTTTTATACATTCAATGTAGCATGTGATCGAATTACATTGCTTTTAGGAGGTTATAGTCCATACTTCCACAAAAGATTTTGTCGTATTCTAAAAAAAAGGAGTGAATAAAGATATGTGTTTTAAAATAATTTAATAAGTAAAGAAATTATTTATATATTATGTAACAAGTATACAATTATTTCCCATAATAATGATCACCATGAGAGTCAGTAAAGGAAGAATGAATAATAATCATTTTGTTAGGTGATAGTTCACCATAAAAAAATAGTATGTATGTTACCCATTAGATGGAAGTGTGTGTAAGCGTAGGATGAACCCTTAGAATAAAAAATCGAAGTATATTAGGGATCATTGTTTTGTTATAAATTCATATAATATGAATAGATTAGGAACTAGAGAATGGAAATAAAACTAAAATTCTTAAGGAAGTTCGTTACCTCTTAATTGGGTAACTGCTTTTGGTTTCGACCAAAGGGATTCATTGGATTAATTTATTCCCAAGGAGAGGATTATAGGATTAGGTTATTAATGTTGAAGATATATTTTTATAGATCTTGGTTGAGAGAAAGTTCCTTGATAGGTGTGATGAAGTGAAAGGAGAGGAGGACATTTTATAGTGGAGGAGGAGTGACACTCTTGTAATATTTTGAAAAAGTAATTTCATACATGTTTTCTACATTTAATGTGGCTACCATAATTTTAATAATTATACAAAAGGGTGTATTGGGTAAAAATATGTCCATAAAAGTTCTCTTGAACAAGTTTCAAGGTCATATGGGCCCTTAAGATTTAGATTTAGTCCCTTATTAAGATTAATTTTACCTTAATCGTTGTAATTAATCTTTATTACATTCACTAATATTTTTGGTCCAAAAATAAGTTGATATTATTATAAATTATAAATTATTATGATTCAAAATATGGAGTCCATTTTTATAAATTCCATTCACATATGTGTAAGTAATTAATATATATGTAATCCTACAAACAAGATGACAAAGTGGGTTTTCAAAATAAAAGCATCTGAAATATTGCTATCTTCTTATAGTCAATATGAAAGTTAAATTGATAAAAATGACCTAAAAATTATTAATTGATAAAAAATTAATATAATTATACATTATAACCAATTTAGAATCTAATTTATCCTTATAAATAAAATAGATAAAATATAGTTTTGAACTAAAATTCATTATTTTTCCCTATTTATTAAAATATTAATCTTACCCAATAAACCTAATAATAACCTAAAACTAGTTTTCATGATTATGTTCCAAATATTAAGTTTATTTTGACATTCAAAATTTATGAAACAGACATAATTGGATTTAAAATATGTTCTCCATTTAAATGCTTTAAAAATGCTTTAACAAATATATAGGTTTTTATGTAAAAAAATGGGGTTGTTCTTATATTATGCCTCTCAAATATTCTGGATGAATATAAAAAATACTATATTGAATATATATATATATATATATTAAATTAATACTACTTAGTAATTATAATTAATTTAATTTATTCGTGTAAAATAATTTCATGAGTATAAAACTAATTTTCTATAAAATATTCCGTTTATTTTCAATTGGATCTTATATTCATTTATAATGAATTTGTTACTACTGATTTAATCTTATATTTTTTATGCCACATATTTTTTGTAAGTTAGTTAATACTATTCATAATAGCTAGTTTACGTCTTATTATATTAAATAATAATATCATAATAATATATTACTATTTGGTAAAACATGGACTTGTGTGTTATAGAAGCCATTGATAAAACATATTGTTTCGTATGTTGCATGCTAACTCAATATCACATGTATTACAAGATATAGATTATAATGAATTTATTTAAAAATGAAAATATATTATATATTCCTATGATATTATATCCTATTACAGGATTGGTGTTTCATGTCACACAAGATATCTAATACAATGTTCATACTTTTGATTCTATGAGTTTTACATTTGGATCCACAGGGATTGATAATGATATTAATATATTTTAATATTTTGAAAAATTAAACGTGTGTCCTCTCCCCACACTTATAAAAGGAAACCCCTTATTCAATATACCTTACACATCATAGAGCTTATATATCATGAAATACCTGACCATATAACTTCCTAAAATTCCTCCAAATTAAATATAAGACCCCGTTTTATCAAAATACTAACTGTAGAAGGCTTAATTTCTAAGCCAATGGTTGTTTTCCAAAGAAGAGGAAAACTTTTTACTGGGTGCTTTCTTTTCACATATTATTATTCCTAGTTAAAATATATTTACCATGATTATATGATAATATAAGTACCTACCATATATTTATATTTTATATTATAAAGAGTGAAATTATTTTTGACCTCCTACTCTATCAAATGGGAAACAAAAGCATCATTCATGCATATATGTAGACTACTGTCTCGCAAAGTGATGTATTTAATTTTTCAACCCCAAATTAAGGATATTTATTATGATTTATATAGTTTTTATATTTGATATTTATAATATAATTATTATCATTAAATCTAATAAATAATTTTATTTCTTACCCTTCCACCCATTAAAAAGGATAACAACGCTCATGGGTACCTTTAGACTACCACTTCTATGAAGAGATTTTAATTATTTTTCATTTATGGATTTCAAAAATTACTATATATATATATATAATAAATATAAACTACATTCATATGATGATTAAAATTTAAGATATTGTTTAACCAAGAGAAATATTCACATACTAAAACTACTAAAATGAAACATACATAAAAAATGAAACAGTTAACACTCATAAACGATTATTTTAAAAATTATGTACTAATAAATGGGTGTTGAAAATCTATAAGGGGACCATATATGATATTTTTAGTACGTATATGTTTTTTATATATTTATAAATAATTTAAATTCAGTATACAAAAGTATAAAATCAATTGTTAAGCAAGTCAGACCAAAGGTAAGGGTTTATTATCTCAAATTTTCTTCTTTGGGACATATTTTATATTATGCACCTAACTTATTTTATGTGATGTATATACATATCATTTGACAAGTTTTATAAGGAATATTTCTTAAATCATGATATATAAATTTAAAATTAATGTTTTTTCATCCAATGGTTTATGATTCAAAAGATATGAAATCCATATGGGATTTATTTTATAATATATTTTTATTTTGTTGTTAGTTATGTATAGATTTTCAATAGTAAAATTATATGATCCAAATAATTTAAGTATAATATTATTTATTATACACTATTTATATTGGGATTTTCATGTTTATGTTCCATTTATTCTCTTTTTGGATAAAAATCAACAAGTAAGCTTCATGTAAGCGACTTTCATTTAAAAATACTATATTAACATTTTCCATCAAACTATTTTTTACCATGTCCCTAAAATGATTTCATTAATTATTTTAGTAACCTCCAAATATTTTTTTAATGTCACTTTTATCCAATTTTTAATTTCTCTAAATAGTTCTAAAAAGATTCTCTTTTTTATTTTCCAAAAAAGATTATTTTTACCAAAGGCGTAAACAAAATCTTAACATGCACCGTAGAAATGACTTTTCCCACTTTCATGAAAACTCATTTCTTTGAAGATTTATTTTATGTTCTCCATGGATATTTACAAATAATATTTTTTCCAAATATTTTGGTAATTTTTATTTAAAATAAAATAAAATTAAAATGTAACTATTTTTATAAAGGGATTACTTTAATTTTCGAAATTGATTTTTAACTCTATTAGTACTTGAAGTTTTGAGGAATTAATTTTAAAATATTTACCCTACATTCTTTTATAAATGTATTTTATCTTAATAATACTTTTTATGATTATTTGATGGTATTTATTTACTAATAATAGATTATAACTCATTTTCATATCATTCACATTCCTTTGATCATGTTATCTATCACTCGCACATGAGCCTCAGCCCAGTTGGTGAGGACTCTTTTAGTGCATCCAAGAGACCCGAGATCAAATCTAGGTGGAGGATAATTTCCAGTACTGTAGCAGGTACTATAACAGGAGCTGTAGTAGGTACTGTAGCAGGGTTGTATCATGCACTGTTTGACACTGTAGTAGCTGGGAATATTCCCCCGTTTGGACCTTTAGGCCACTAATTTTGTCCACGAGCCCTTTAAGGCCTTCAATCCACCCAGGCCTTCGGGTCAGTAAGGACTACAGGCCACCTTAAGGACTTCAGGACACCTTAAGTGCTGATGAAAACCATAAAACCTACAAGGAACAAGCTTCTGAAGGAGGTGGAGAAAGAAGATTTCACCATTGCAGAAGCTAAACAGATTGCAAGGATGAGAGGGTATGGAACCTGCCATCTAGATAAGCTTTTGTATGCATGGGAAAGCCTAGCCAAATATCCATGCGAAGGTGGAGAGCTTATTTCATGTTGAATATGCTATAGAGGAGAAGTTCCATGTAGTTAGTCTAGTTTGTATATAATGTTTGAAGCCTACAGGAAATGAATTCCTCTAAGGACTACAAGACATGTAATACTTATACCTACGAGACTTGTAAGGGTTCCCCTTCACCCCTTGAAAGGTGGATTATCACAATCATTAAAAAAAATGAAGACCTTCAGGCCATTGGAGTGGAGTTATCTCTCACTCTCTTTTATTCATCAGACATTAATTTTCCCCTTCTTGTATATATATTTATTATCTTGTATAAATTCATATTCATTTATATTACATTGATGATGTTTCAAATGTATATCATTTAGGTATATGGTATCTGTTTAAGGAAGTATACTAAGTACATTGTTTCATATATCGAGGAAATTTTGATGTTCAATAATCTTGATTCATTATGGATAATTGTAGAAATATAAGGAATATTGAGAATTAATTTTATTGATCATTTAAAATAGTTGGAATTCATCGGATGTGAAAGTGACAAGTGTTTCTAGGTTATAGATAGTTCTTTGATGCATTTATAGAATTGTTGAGACAAAATTGGTGGAAAAATTAGATGGGTATTTGGTTCATATATATACATTTATTGATAATGATGTCATTGTTAATAGGCCTTGATGGAATGATTTATCATATATTTATTATGAGGAATTTAGGTATTGTTAATGAATATCAAGAATTATGCTTTTCCTTAATTAGGAAGTCATTTTCAAGGATAGCGTATATTATATGGGACCCTTATTAAGCATTATACCTCACCATTTATTTGTTTTTATTTATGTAGTATATGAAGAAGGATATTATGAAATATTTAATGGCTGAATTTGTGTAACTTATAATATGTTTTTATATTTCTAAAATAATATGGGAATCATGTATGTATCTAGTTATAAAAGAATACTAAAATGATTGATCTAGCATGATAACATCCCATGTATTTTTTATCAATGTAATAAATTAAACATTGTATTTGGATTTCTATATTTGAGGTGTTATAGTTAGTATTATAGAAAGTTTAGTATAATCCATGGGAACTAGATTTAAGAAAAAATATATGAGAGAACATAAACCTATTTCAAAATCTAGGTATGAATATGAATATAGAATAATATTATAATTTTTTAATAAAGTATATATTTTATGGTTTCAAAGTAAATACATCCTTGTGCATGTACAAGAAATTAGATACGGTTCTAGCATGGATGAACCTTGGTTTAAAAAATCTAAATGTGGAAGATGGATCATTAACTTCTGCATCACTAGTGTATGATGATTTGGAATAATATTGCACACCTTTCAAGACACTCTTGGGGGATATTCTTTTGTTAATTTAAATTTTCATTATAAACTACTATGAAGGATTTGAATATATGAAAAGTATGGATAGACTAGATTAAACCTAAGTTGTCATTTATTGAAGAGAATGTGTCCCAATTTAGATATCCTATGAATAATTTTCCATGATTATATGATTACAATATATGATTATTCTTTCTCACACTATAATTTTGGTATTAGTTAATGGTTAGAATCAGGTGGAATCATGTTAAAAAACTGTCTGACAGAAAATGGAATTAGTTTCCTCATGATTAAACTAATTATATTGGATATGGAATGTGAATGCTTTTTCATTATACCTAACCATATATCTCAATAAATGAATAAATGACTGAACATCGGTGATTTTATGAATGAACCAAATAAGATAAAAATAGAGTTTCATGAAGGCCTATTGGGAGAAAATATCCAGATTCCTACATGTTTAGAATGTGGGAATAAACTCCATAGTAAATTTATCAAAGGTATGATAATATATTTTGGTTGTGGAAAGTAATAACATATAGAAAGCTTTTTTAAAGAAAAATGATGATTTAAATATATAGAGATAAAGTACATCATAAGGTACCATTTATAGTTCAATGTATTATCTATGGGTATCTTGGGAATTATTTGAATCAATTTCCTAATTCACGTTCTAACACCCAATCCAAGTAAGGGCCTAATCTATGTCAATCATTGAAGTAGAATGATTAAATAGTTCATTTATTTGTATTTAATAATTATATTTTAGAATTTTTTTTCATTTATTTATTTGTTATAGAGATATTGAATCATATAAGTATAATTCAATAGTATTTTTTCATTAAATATAGAAAATTATATAGTAATATTACTGATAACATAGAAAATTTATTTATAGTAAAGCTGATATTTTTGGAAAATGCATCATTTCCGGATACATAACACTTAATATGTGCCTCATGTTGGGATAATAATATTTATTTATGTAAAATATTATATTGATATTGACAAAGTTAATTTAATAATAATGGTTACTATGATCTTGATAATGATTTGATGAAAATGTGATTTATGTTATATTTGATAATGTTTATTGGATTTTTGGATTTATGAAATATATTAAATTGTCTATGATTTTATTTATAAATAATGATAGAGCTTGTTTTTGGTATCATTTATTGTCTCATTGAGGTTTTATGGAGATTTGGGATATTATTATATTTTAATAAATGTATTCACATATGTGGTATGTGACATTATGAAATTATGTACGTTTTTAAAAAATTAAATTTATAATGATTTTGGAAATTTTATGGAATTCTTTTTATTTTTTGGATTTTCCTTATTGGTTAAGAATATCTTGAGGAGTTTTAGAATTTATCTATTTGGTTAAATAATTAATATTATCACATGGTATTATTATTGAGATATTTTAGAATATTATTTTAAGTGATATTTTATTCAAGTTAGTTATCTTAGAATGTACAAAACATTTCAAATTTCATTAAATGAATATAGATAGGAGGAATAACTTACTATTATTTTATAAATTATATTATCTATTAAAAATTTAGGTTTATGATTCAGACATGAAAAAATCATATTTTTCATTCATCAATTGGAATATTGGATAGAAAGAGTTGGAAACTAATTGAAACATATAACCAATGTTTGAAATTAAATTTTTGGATTTTATAAAATATAGTTAGTATATTTTATAATATACTATAATAAAATTATTCCTCATCTCTAGGAATAATATTTTGAAAATTAATTAGTTTTTATTCCTACATTCATTTCTAATTAATTTATAGTTTTTTCACACCTTACTGATTTATGGTTTTGTTTTCATTAACATTGTTAGGATCATGTTCTATATCACCTTATATTATTCCTAGTACATTCATTACCACATCCATTTCAATATTCCCAAATATATATAATTTTTTCCTTATCTGGGAACCAAATTATGTATAATTTTAGCAAACCATTATGTTTTTTTACATCACCTTTTCAAAAGAATTTTTGTTGTCCCATTATATGATATAGGGTTTCAACAAAGGTATTTTCAAATATTGAACATCTTTTTATCAAAATAAAAATTGAAAGAATGAAATTTTCTTAATGGGATAAGATTGTATAACTCCCAATATATAGTTGAGAAGAATATTATGCTCATAAATTTCTTAACATGCATCACTGAGGTTTAAATGGACTGTGATAAACTATAAAAATATTTCATAAATATGACTATTATAACCTAGAGGTAAAATTGTTTGTATGAACTGGAATAAACTAATTATAATAAATATATAAAATTGTTTTATTATTTCAAATATATGTATTAATTTAAAATAATATTTACTCAATTTATGGAAATTTTATTTTAGGTTTTTAAATAAATTTTTCATCCAAAATGGATTTCATCTCATTTGGGGTGTGAAAATTATAATTATTTTATAAAAATTTAAGAAATTTTATTTTATAATTATTTTATTTTATAAATGATGATATTAATATTATATTAGGGTTAATTTTTTGTATTTTCTAAAAAGATTTACATTTTATTGAATAGTGAAAATACTGATTATTTGTAAAACTATTATTTATTTTCATTTTATAATGTATGTAAAAAAGTATAGTTTTGATTTTAATTTTATTATAATGTAACATTATAATCCATTAATTATAAATATTCTAATTAATAACATATTTTTTCATCAATTTACTTTATTTTGGTAAAGATCAATTTTGTGTTCAAAAACTAATTCTAAAACACATTTTTCATTACATTTTATGGGTTTATATTAAAAATTAAGTCACAAAAATATTCAAATTTAATGTGATAAAATTTAAAAAAATTAATCATAATTTCCAAAATACTTTATTAGGACTCTTATTTTTTATCATTATTAATAGTAATCATGGAAAAAATTCAATACCATAGTAAAGGTTAAAATGGATTAACAAAGGATAAACTAAAATGATAAGGGTTAAAATTACAGAAAAATATTTATAAATACTATTGTATATAGCTATTTATAATCTATATCATAATACCATAAAAAATATTTTAATCTGGACCCACATATATTGTTTAACTAATTGATATATTTTAATCATTTGAAAAATTCCATGCTTTTCATATCCATCCCTTATGAAAGGACACCACCTCTCCTCAATTTCTCACACATCATGATCCATCTATATCATAAAATAAGTACCAAAATAAATTTATGTAATAACTTACAATGGGATATAAAATATACTAATATGTTGTTATATTAATTTAAAATCCTTTATTCATCTCCTTTTCCATCAAATGGGAAACGATAGCATCGTTCATACGTATGTGTCGACTACCGCCACATAAAGTGATGTATTTCATTTTTTAGTACCACCATTTTTAGATGGATATTTTGAGTGATATTATGATTACATATGATATTAATAAAAAATATTATCATTTCAATATAATATATCATTGGCTTTTATACCGTTCCACCTGTTATAAAATGATAATTGCACTCTTGAATGTGTGTGGACTACCACCTCCGCGAACTGGTGTGATTCCTTTTTCATGTTTTTATTTCACGAATAACTATAAATATTCATTAAATAAATATATATGATATTTATATTATTATTAATATAAATTATATTGTTTATTCATGATCCATATACCCAAACAGAACCTTCTGAATCGAAAATTACAAGAAAAACCAAATAGTCAGCACTCAAAAACAATGAGTTTAATATGGAATAATTAATAAATGGTTGTTAAAATGTTATAAGTGGAAAGAATATGATATAATAAGTATATATATGGTTATATTTATATTTATAGAAAAATAATATTTATTATATAGGAGGTTGAAATAACTTACGAATCATATTGGACATGATGTAAGGGTTTATCGTCTTAAAATGCATTCTTCAAGACAAATGTTATGTTGGGATCCTATTTTATTTTATGATGTGTATACACTAACTGATTAAAATTTTATATCATGAATATGTATTAAATTATTATATTTAGTGACTAATTTTTTTATTTTATCCAATGGTTTTGGATTCAAATGAGACATAATAGGGAAGATATTTCTTTTAAAATCTCATTTTATTTCCTAGCTGTTTATGTAAAGATTTAATTTTTGGAAATTATATTATCCTATTTTTTAAAGATTTTATATTTTATTCTCAAATATTAATGTTGGGTTTTACATGTTTATCTTATTTTTTTTCTCTTTTTGGATCAAGAATAAAAAATTAAGTCACATGAACAAGTCTTTCTATTAATTTCTTTTGAAGTGATCCTTATAATGCCTTTTCTCCCATGTCCATATATTCATTAAAATGTTTTCAAGAATATTTTTAATAATTTAAACATATTTGTAAGATTCATTTTTAAAAAAATCCTCATTCTATAATTTTTTTTAAAATAAATATTTCTATTATTTTCCATGTTAGTTTTCTTTTTACCCAAGGTGTCAGAAAAATCATTGATTTAATGTGCACTACATGAACGAGTTTTCCTTACATTATAAATACACTATTAATTGGATATTTCCTTACATTTTTTATTATTTTTTTCAAATAAATTATTATTCTCAATATTTTGGGAATTTTCAATATAAATAATATTAAAATAAAATGGAATTATTTACTTAAATGAATGCAACTAATTTTTAAAAGTTATTTATAACTCCATTCTTACAGGAATTTTCTAAGAAGTTATATTTATGTATTTATTACTTTTTATTAAATGATGTATTTTTTACTAAAATCATTCATTTATAGAGAATCAATAGCATTCCTTTATTGATAAGGGATTATATATTATTTTGATATTATCCACTTTTTTGTGATGATGTTCATTGTCATTCTCTATTATTAATTTGAATTTTTTTCCTCTTCACATCCATATTTCAAATATCATTTATGAACATAGATTCATTTATATTATTTTTATGATGATTCAAATTTATAATATTTCTATATAAAACATCAGATGAAGTAATATTAATATGTATGTTATTTTATTTACTAGGAAAATGTTGATGTTATCTAACATTGATTCAATATGGATAATTGTTTATTTTAATAATTTTATATAAAATTTGGGGAATTCAAATAAATTTAAAATGAAAACATGGGAATAGTAATATATATCCCTTTAATTAATTTATATGTATCATGAAACAAAATATTTGGCCACATTAGAATGGTATTAGGATTAAACCAAGCCATTAATTAAAATTTAATTATTGGTTGAGTGGTTATGATAGTATGATTCATGATACATAGTTGGGAGGTATTAATGAAATTTTTATGAATTTATTGAATTATTAATTTCCTTAATTAAAAATTCAGTTTCCATTATCCACATTACTTTGATGTTTATATTTTCCCTGGATGTTAATTGAACTCATATTATCTATAAAATGGAATGTTTTTTTATTATCATATATGCTATACTAATCAGGCCTAATATACTCATCATAGATTTTGTTTTATATAACGCTTACCAAGAATTTAAGCTCACCCATTATTTGTTTTCCTTTACCCAAGATTCGAAGAAGGATATTATGAATGATTTCAAGTATTAAACAATGTTTCCTATGATATGTTTTTATATTTCCATTTTAATAGAGGAATCATAGGTGTATCTAATTTTACAAGATATATAAACTAGTTGATTCTACATGGTAAGGTATCTTGTAATATTTACCAATATAATAAAGTATATAAATTCTCAAATTTTCTAGATTTTGGTTGTTATAGTTAGTAACATATAATGTTTATAACAAAAAATGGGAAATAGATTTTATAAAAAAATATCAATTAAGATAATACTATGAAAACTATCTGGATAATTCAAAGTACATCATAATATCAATTTTTTTAGTGAAGTATAGATTATGTTTTTAGGAATAAATTCATATATGTAAATATAACTACAATTGGACGCCATAACAGAACCAATGGACAGAGGGGTAAATAATCTAAATAGGGGTGGATTGGGAATTAACTCCATAATCACTAGTTCATGGTGAGTGAGACTAAGACAACACACTAATCTAGACCCTCATGTGGAATATTCCAAGGATAATTCAATATTTCATTATAAACCATTATGAATGATTTGAATAGATGACTAGTATGGATGAAATAGTTAAACCTACGGTGTTATAGATTGAAAATATAATGTCATGAGGTTTACATTATATTAATAATTTTTCATGATGATATTATTACTCAATATGATTAATATTACTCATAGTATGATTTTTTTATTAGATAACTATAGGAACTAAGATAAATCAAGTTAGATATGAGCTAGATATATGATGAAATGATTTTCCCTATAACCAAAAAATAAATGGGAGATGAAATCCAAAATAATGGGATTATTCCTAACTATCTTCCCTAATATATGATTGAAAACCTAATCATTTGTGAGTTTTAGAATGAACCAGATAAGCAAAAAATTGAGTTTCATGAATTCCATAGAGAGAATATGGTATAGATTCCTACTTTTCAAGAATGTGGGAAGAAGAACCCAAGTAAATATCTTCATGAAAATGAAATATGTCATGGTTGTAAGGAATAATTACATGGAGAAATTATTTACATTGAAAAAAATGGATAGTTAAATAGAGGGAAATAAAGTGTATACTAAGGTACCAAGTATAGATAAATTTATTATGTGTAATGGTCATGGGATTTATCCACGTAAATTCTATGAACCAATGGATATCTTTTAGACCAAGAAAGTGTCTATGCTATGTAAATTGTTCAAGTGGAATGATTATAATGTTTATGTATTGGTATTTGAGATTTATGTTATAGAATGTTTTAATAAAGATATAATTGTTATAAGAATAATAAAGAAACTAGGGATTTTCTAACAGTTTTTTGTTATATATTTTCATGTGTATGTTGAATGATAACAGTAATAGAGAAAATACATTTAGTGGTATTGTTGTATTTTCAGAAAATGATTGATTAGGGGATATAGAAGCCCTAATATGATCCTAATGTAGCTGTATTATTTCTTAGTAGGGATAATGTGGTGGTATATATTTTTAATGACAATTGGATAGTATTGTGGACCAAAAAATTGAATAGTTATTTAATGAAAATGTTGTTTATGTTATCTTTGAATAATTTTATTGCATTTTAGTAGTTAGATAATATATTCAATAGTCTGTGATTTTATTTATCAAATAAGGATAGGGTTAATTTTGGGATTAATTTATTGTTTCATTGAATTTATATCATGTTTCAAGATATTAGCATTTTTTAATCTAGGTATTCACATGTTTGGAATGTGACATTAATAAGTACTTTATTTTTTTGGGGGGCCCATATTATATTGATTTTAGAAAATTTGTGACATTTATTTCATATTTTTCTTATTTAAATACACCTTAAGAACTATTTTGATTAGTTTTGGAATTTTTCTATTTATGTAAATAATTAATTAGATCTTTGGGTATTCTTATTGAAATATTTGAGGTTAATGATTCAAAATATAATTTATTCATATTAGTTATCATATCATATACTAACTGTATCTAGTTTCAGTAAATAAATAGATATTGGAGGAATATATTTTCAACATTCTGTAGATACAATGATATATTATATGTTTATTTTAATTTTTTAGACATGAAAAATTGATATTTTTCATTCATCAATGAAACAGTGGATGAAAATAAGTGTAAACTAATTGGGAAAAGTAACTAATCGATAAGATTACATTATTGGACTTGATAAAATGAAAACAAAATTATGTTATTCCATGTTAAAAAATATCCCCACTATAGGAATATGTTCTAGGAAATGAAAATAATTTTCTTCTTATAATCATTTCTGATAAATTTATGGTCTTTTCCCCCATGCTGATTTATGATTTTGGGGTTATAAAATACTTCATGATCATGTTTTCTATCACTTTCTATTACATAAATGTGACCATTATAACCTTGCCATTAAATTCCCAGTATGAATAGGAATAACAAAATTATGAGAAATATTTTAAAAGGACTTATTTAATTAAAATGTATTCATTAATGTATAATAAATATTTACTCATTTATATAGTAATGTAATCTTGTCCATCAGAAATATATTTTATTTTAAAATGGGGTTTATTATATTTTATGCACAAAAAATTTGAATTTACTTATAACAATTTATAAATTTATTTTTTGTTTTGGTTTCACTTTATAAATCATCATGTTAATATTTTCCTGTAATCATTCTTTTTTCTAAAAAGATTAATTTCTTAGTGAATGGCGAATAATATATATTTTTGTAAATGGTAACTTTTATTCATTAAACAAATTAATTTTAAAGTATAACTATTTTTTTAATTTTATAATAATGTAAAATAATACACAATCAATTATAACTAATATAATAAATTACATAGGAATCAATATTATACTTTATTATGGTATACCTTATTTTTTATTTAAAAAATTTCATTTTTCTATGAACAATTTGATTATCATGTTTTGGGGATATGTTTTTAAATTTAAATATGAAAATTAATGAGTTTGAATATTATAAAATTTAATCCATAATTATATGTATAATTTTTTTTTAACAATTCAAATTTATTTTTTTGTCATTATAAATAGTATCCAAGGTAAAAAAACAATGCTACAGTAAATTCTAGAATATACTAACACGCATTAAACTACAAATATAATTGATAAAATTTATTAAAACATGTATAATACTATTATATATCTATATTACATATTATATCTTTGTAGCTTATAAAATTTTCTAATTGAGAACCACATGTCTTGATCAAGACATTAATACACTTAAATATATTGAAAACATCCAATTGTGTCCTCTCCCTCCCCTATAAAAGGACAACAACTCTCCTCTCTAAATCACATTTCATGAGAAATGTAGATCAAAAAATACATGGTAATGTATATTCCTAAAATCCCTACCAAAGATATATAAGTCATTTTTTTCAAAATATCAATCTTATAAGGCTTACAATGTAAGCCAAAGGAGACTATCCAAAGAGGAGGTATAACTCTTCCCTGAGTGTTTTCATTTTATTTCTATTATACCTCCACAAATTATATTATAACCATAATGATATAATAATATTAGTGTATCACATAAAATGATATATGACTATATTAATTTCAAAACCTTGATATATCTACTTATCATTTAAATGAGAAACAAAAGCATTGTTTGTGAGTAGATCTAGATTACCACCTCATGAACTGATGTATTTCATTTTCAATACCACTATATATGAATAGATACTATAATGGATATAATGTTTATATTCTAAATTTATAAGATATGTTATATTATTTAAATATAATATATTATTTAACTTATTACCTTACAAAAGTAAAAAATAATATAGCGTCAATCGTGCATGCGTGTGGACTACCCCCTATATGAACCTATGCGATTCATTTTTCATGTTGAAATTAAAATAATGATTAGAAATATGTTTACAATGAATATATATAAATTTTTGATAATGAGTAAAATTATTTATATTATTTAACCATGATAAATATGCATGTACTGAAGCTACCAATCCAAAACATACATGAAAGATGAAACAACAGACACTCAGAAATGGTGATTTTAATATGAAATTTATAATAAATGGGTGTCAAAATGATAGAATTGGATAATATAGGAAACTATAATTATTTATATGGTTATTTTATAGAATTATAATAAATTTAAATATTTTAAACAGGAGCTTAAAATCACTTATGGTGAATGAAGGATCCGAGGAAAGTTTTATCCTCTCAAATTGACTTATTTAGGACATATGTTATTTATGAACCTCTATTATTTTTTAGGTGTATATACTAATTTTTTTACATTTTACATAATTAATTATTCTTAAATAATTATATTTAATGGTACAATTCATGTTATTTTATCTAATGGGTTATGATTTAAATGATACTAAAGTGATAAGGTATTTCTTTTAAAATATCATTTTATTTTGTTATGGTTTTTGTGAAAGTATTATTTGGGATAAATATATTATCATAATATTTTAATTCCTGTATATTTTATTATCATATGTTTTGGTTGGTTTTTACATGTTCATATTACATATGTTATCTTTTTGGATCAATAATCAACAAGTAAGTCACTTGTAAAATTTTTTCTCCTAAAAATATTATTTTGATGTTTTCCATCCAATGACTTTTCTTCCATATCCATAGTTTTATATAATGTTTTCATGAATTTTTATACTATTAACCAAAAATTTATATGATTCATTTTTATTCTTGTTTTTTTTATAAAAAAATTTAAAGTAATATTCTTCTCATTTTATGAATGATGAACTTTTAACCATTGATGTGAACATAATAATTATTCTAATATAAACTGCATAATTTTTTTAATAATATCATGATTAATAATTATTTTAATTCTTCCCTAACAATATTACCAGGTTATTTACAATTAAAAAATTTTACTAATATTTTATATTTTCTTATTTATAATTATATTAAAATAAAATGTTTTTATTTTCTTAAAGGAATTAAACGATTTTGAAAAGTGATTCATAACATCATTATTAAATTAATTTAATAGAAAATTATTTTTAATATATTTATAGTGTTTTCATTTATAAGTGATTGGTTTTAATATATTACCTTTATTTATTATGAATCCATGGTCTTCCTTTTCTGCTAATTTATAATACATTATTTTTATATCATTCAATTTTTTAAGATCATATTCTATGACACTATCCATTATTCAAATTTTTTTTTTCTCTGTCAAGTCCACTTTTATAATAAAATATATGAATTTATATTCATTTATATATTTTTTATTATGTGTTACAAATATACCATTTTAATATATGTTATCATTTTAATGATGATTATTATTGAAGTAATATCATTTAATTAGGAAATATTGATGTTTTATATTATTTATTAAATATAGATAATTGTTTTCTTTAAAGGAGATTTGATAATTATTAATATTGATAATTTAAATTATCAGTAATTCATATTATGTAAAATTAATGGTTGGGACCTGGTTATAAAAATCCAATCAATGCATTAAAAAAACATGAGACTAAAAAGGCGTCAACATTAGATGACAATTTTATTTACACATACCCATATATTAAGAATGGTATCTTAGTTGATATGACTTAATTATAAGATTCAAGATAAAATTTTTGGCCGGAAATTATTAAAGTTCATGAAGGCCTAGAATTATTCATTTCATTATTTAACAATTCTGTTTCCATCATCCATGTCATTTATATGTAGATATTAGTAATGAACGAAAATTAAACTCGAGTTGTTTATTGAATGTAATATCTTTTGATTATCCATTATACCATATTGATATTGCCTTATTTATTCATGATGTATTCCATATAATATAATCCTTACTGAGTATTTGAGCTCACCATTTATCTATTTTTCTTTCCCAAAGAGAAGAAAAAGGATATAATGAATGATTAAAATCATACAATAATATAAAAAATGCTATGTTTTTATATATCCATTATAATATGGAAGTCATATATATATGTAGTTTTCTTATACTTCTAAATTAATTAATCATGCATGGTAAGATCCCATATATTATTCAGTAATGTAATAAATTAAACATCAAATATGGGATTCCCGATTTGGTGGTCATTGTTGGAATGATTAAATGTTTACTTTAGACCATTTGAACTAGATTTAAGGAAACATATATTAAATATCCTAAACCTATGACATAATTTTAGGATAATTCTTTATGTAGGGTGAAATCATAATGATTTAGTGAAGTATATATTGTGTGGATTTCCAAAAAAATAAATCATTTTTTAGATACTAGAAAGTGGATGTGGATATATAACATAAGAACCTAGGGGTGGAGATGATGACCATACATTCCTTCCCAACTCATCACATTGTTGGTTTTGTAGTTCACGTGTGTTCGGGGAAGGCTTTAGAAGGTTTGGAGGAGGTTAGAACTGTAGCAATGCTATAAATTTTTTTCACATAGTAAATGAGGTATTTATGGTTTATATTTTTGTTTTAGGACTTGTGTGGTTTTTGATTTATGGATTTAACGTGGAACTTTACAAAGCATGAAATGGGTTTATTCCATATTAGGGTAATTTTTTATGTAATTTTAATATAGCCCAAGGATCCATTTTTTTCAATATAAAAGTGATTCATGAACTAAAAAAGGGAGTCTATGATATCTTCTATATAGACCCATGAAATTTAAACTATAAATAAAATATTCATGACATGAATTTAATATTTTTATCCAGTAAAAAATTGACATTCAACCAAATAATCAATATTTTTTTCATCACTTACATCTCATTTTTAGTGAACCCTAGACATGAAAAGAGGATCTTCTAACCCCATTTCTTCTTTATTTTTCAACAGTTCTAGTGGTTTCACTATGGAATTGTTTTTTTGGATGAGGGTGAGTTTGTAATGTGTTTTTATAACCATTTAGCGTGGTTTAGGATGATATCGGGTTATCTTATTCTATTTTTTGTTTTTTGATGCTTTTCTTCACCCTATATTATACAATAGATTGAAAAAACTTTATAAAGGCATAAAATCCTTATTCTATCATTGATTATCTATTATTTGTGGAGATTTAAAATTTTCTATTTCATTTTAATGGATAATAAAGGTCGAGATAATGAATATAATTAACTGTAATAACCTGGCGTTGATGTGATGGGGAGAATTCAAATTCTTCTATTACATTGATTATATTATTGATATTTTATGCACTTTTCTTATAATTTCAAAAATAATGGTTGTTAGGAGACATTCCTGTGTTATAGCTTTTATTCTGTAAGGCCCTTGCTATGATGAGTTTCTGATGTCACCCTAGATAAATTTATAAAAACATATGTTTTGATAATAATCTATTTCCCATCGAAATATAGTTTGTATTATAATACCCATGCTAAACAAATAAGAATTGTGATTAATGACCCTAGCTTGTGAGTATGTTCATGATATGTTTTATTGTGTGTTTGGCGATTTTTTTCATGATTGTGGTGACTAGATATTCAATGTGATTTGTGGGGATGTGATGTGTTAATGTTGTTGTTGTGTTGTGTGATATGGTTGGTTATAATGAGATGTGATATTGGTTGTTTTTCGATGTGTCGTTAGTGTGTGATGTGTTGATAATGCATGTATGTGGTTGTGTTTTGGTGTACAATGGTTGTGGTGCATGGTAGTGTTCATGTGCTATGGTTGATTGATGAGGTGAAACAATGATAGTTCTCTAGGGATGTGTGATTTATTTTGCAGTGTGGATATGTTAGTTTCCTGATTATCAAAGGAATAATTAGTGTGTAGTAAATTATTATGAATTCATTGAAACTTTAGGAGTAGAGATTATAAAAATGAAATGAATATATTATTGGGTCGTGAAGTGTTAAATATAATTTATTAATGTATAAATGTGGTGGGTAGTTTAATTTTATGTGGTCAAATTTATGGTTATGTATGGTGGTATGTTGTGTTACATATAGTTTTCTAAATAGTAATAGAGGTGGACATATAGGGTAGTTTTCTTGATGTGGTGTATTGTAGTATTGTTGATTTCAATCCATAGGATGCATTAGGTTTTTTATTTATATGTCATATATTTTATGTTATTTCTTTATGAGACTCATCTAAGTTGGAATGAGTTACCAATTATAAGAGTTTCCAGGAGTCTTCCCTAACATTCAACATGCGAATGACATATATGGTTGGCTACCCTCTCTCCATTACACATCCCTGGGAAGAAATGAGTGACCTAGTGTCTTCTATCGTGTTTCGATGTGTTATCCCATATGTCTTTTGGCGAGATGCGATGTGATAGCCTTGGTGACTATGGGTGAGTTGTGCAGTGATGAGGAAGTGATGTTATGTGATATGTGGCGGGGTCATGAGTAGTAATAGGAGGTCACATGTTTGATTTACATCATGTTCACAATACCCTACTACCCTAGTGATGAGATGTGATGAGATGTGGTGTGATGGACATGGTGTCTATAGGTGATATGTGGTTTGACAGTGTGGGTGCCTTTGGTGAGAGGAAATGTGATGTGGTTTTTTTGTGATATATATATAAGGGATGGGAACACAATATGTTCAACATTGGAGTGTGATCATGGAAAATTAGTGGGGAAGTGGTAGTGAGGAACCTTTGTTTTCTTCATTAATATTATGTTACTATATTTGATGTCTGATTTGGTGAGTGATCCATGGTGATACATAGATGTTTACTTGGCATAAATATGTTGTTGTTGGATCAGCTACATGTTTGAAGGCACATTAACTTTCTGTTTTCACTTGTGCACTTGTGAACATGGATGTTACTACTGGGTATATATGTTATTCACACCCTATATATATACTATTTTTTAGGTTCCCATGAGGACTTTGGGGACCGATCTTGACATAATTATCTTGGTTTTGGATCTATTGATGATTTACTACTATAATATTTTTTGATTTATATTGACTTTGGAGACTATTATTGTATCTGTTGACATGTTTGTGCATTGTGGGACAGTTTTAGGTTTAATATTATATTATATAAGGGAGTATCTTGGTGTTTTTTTGTCATAACCCCAATCATATATTATTAGATGGTGATATATCCCATATTATGTTATTTTTAAACACTAGGTTCATATCACCAACCTGGAGCCTATTAGAGATGGATCTTGGGCGTTATTATCTGTATTCCTTCATTTCTAGTGATCGAGGGTTGTCTTTGAAGGGAGGAGGACATGATAGAGTTTATTCAGAGTTTTTGGTTGATATATAGGGTAGTTTTTAGATTTATGAACTATGAGGATTACAAGGGTTGTTAGGGAAGCAGTGTCAATTGATCTTGATGAGTGACATAGGTCAGCAAGAATTGCTAGAACATAGGACTTTATTGACCCCCGTGATCCAATGTATGGACTTTGATCTTATCAAACGACCATGTGAGTTCTTTTCATTTTCAAGATAGAGATCTAGGAGAGGTACATGCATCATAAATGATCGTGTTCATGACTTAATTAGGAGTTTATGGGAAATTAAAATGAATTAAATAAATAAATATTGATAAAATTACATGTTACAAGGATTAAGATTCCTCCTTTTCTTCATGAATAGATCTTGAACATCATTACTAAGTAACATAGGAAGATGATATTTAACAGGATGAACCAGTTTATCATTGGATGATTGAATCAAGAGAGGAGGATGCGGGTTGGAAGATTTCCTTGTGTTGATTTCAGTGGTAGAGTTTGGGGATGTGTGAGGGGACCTATCAGATCTGAAGAAAGAGGGATTGTTGGAGGATATCAAGATCAATTTTGGTCTGATCCAAGAATGAGATGAGTTTTTGGAACCATTGATAGTTAGTTAGTTGAGAGGAGATGTACATTAGTGGTGGACACTATTTCTAGGTGTCTGAATGGAGGAATATGTGTTGTTGCACAAATTTTAAAAGAAGTTCCATTGGGATTTCATACTATCAATGGAAGAGGTTAAAAATAGGTAAGAGTTTCTCTCCCTCCATCAAAGGATATTGGGTTTGTAGGAACATGGGATTTGGATCAAGGAACTCATTCATATTTCCCTGTATGTTTTCTCAGATGAGGAGTCTAAATCATGGCTTCATGAAGAGATTTTCTTCCCAATGATCTTGTAGTCAGTTAGGAAATGTATTATTTATTCATACCTTGAGGGGCATAAGAAATTTATGATTTTATAGTTGATACATTCATCAAAAGTTGAGCCTTGAGAGAGTTTCTGATAGAGTATCTTGACGAGCATAGTTTTAGGTAGTGGGTCCTGAATGTTTAGGAATTTTGGATTTTGATCAATGGAGATATTTCCATGGTAGGTATTTTTTTTCCTTCTGGGGAAAGTGAATATCAAAGATTTACTGGGATTTTTTTATATTACTTTTTTGGGGGACATGGACACCACTAGGATTAGTGTCTGGAATCTAATGGAGGACAGTTTCAGAAAGGTGTGATGGCCCCTTTTTAGTAACAACAATAGTTACCTCTGAGACAATTTCAACTGTGGGGACTTCCAGTGTTAGTTCAACTACTGAGAGAAGATTTTGTTGGTAGGGGAAGACTCATGATGTTCCTCATCCACATGGACCAAAGAAAGATCATGGTCATGGTGGTAGACAAAAGATATCTATAGGAGATAAGAAAGGTCAGATACACGTGTTTACAGTTTCTATAGAAATAGGACCATTTGTTGTTAGAGGTGTAATCAGTTTATCATATACCCTTCTTTGTGCACCATTTCATTCTAGAGCCTCATACTCGTTTTGTCCTATAATTTGGTTTGGTATCTAGTACTAGATGTGGAGAGGCTTCCAATATTGGTTGTGTTATCTGTGCTAGTTGGAGGTCATGGTGATTTGTTTGATGTGTTATAGAGGTATAAACTGGTAATGGGGAATCACCTGTCAACGAGAGACTTATTCTAATTGAAGATACTGTAATAAAATTTTATCCTTGTCATCGGTTTGTTGTATTATATGTAAGAGATCACCTATTTTTATTATTAGGATGGTTCCTTTTTCTTATGTACAAGGCCTATAAGTGATGTTCTTTAGAGAGAAAGGTTATTAGCTGGGTGGAGGGTTAGTGGAGATTATGTTGTCTCGGTTAATAAAGAAATTAGTGGAATATTTGGAAGACTATGTCCTTAGGTTTTTAGATGAGTTCTTATATACTTTCTCAAATGAGGTTGTAGCACTACCCCCACAACCCGATGGTGAGTTTTCGATGGAGTGTCAAATGAGTGAGTCTCTAGATTATATGGATCCCTATAGAATAGTTCTTAGTGTGTATCTATGGGGTTATCTACTCTTGTTCATATAAAAGGTGGAATGTAGTCAAATGTTATGCATAGATTATTGGTGGTTGAATTAGGAAATAACCATGAACTATTACCCTCTTCCAAGGATTGACTCTTTTTTTAACCAATTGAGAGGATCCAATTGGTTTTCAAAGGTGAACATTAAAGTTGGATATCACTACTTAAGGGAGAGGGATTATGATATACTAATGAAAATATTTAGGTGTACTTATGGGAACTTGGACATTGTATTTTCATTCCATGTCATGAATACACAATTATTGTTCACGTTGAACATGGAATATACCTTCAATGAGTTCCGGGATCAGTTTTTCATAATTTTCATCGATGATATCTATGTTTACTTGAATATGGAGGATGAGCATATCAGGTATCTCAGAGCTATGTTATTTTTCATTTGGAACCAAAAAATATATATAATTTTTTCAATGTTCTTATTCTATATGTGACATGTGCATTTCCTTAGTCATTTAGTGTCTTAAAATGTTGTGGTATTAGACATGTTAAAAGTCAAAGTAGTTGTTTCTTGGTAAGAACCTAATAATGTTACAGATCATTAATGTTTTCTTGATATAATACGGTGTTATCATATATTTAAACTTGATTTATCATTAGTTGAAACCCACTTAAAAACTTTTAATATGATGGTCTATTATATTGTGTGGATTTACTAGTGTTAAGAATCATTACATTGTTTAAAGGAGATGTTGTTCAGTGCACCAAGGATTCAGTTTCCAATGGTGGATTTGATGTTTGAGGTTTTTGGTGATGCATCTCGTCTTTTCTTGGGATGTATATTGATGTATTAGAGAGTCATTCTATATTACAGTTCAAGATAATTAAATCCCCATAATTATAAATATTCAACCCATGATTTTGAGTTAGTGTTAGTTGTTTTTTAATTGAAGTTCCACTGACACAATCTCATTAGTCAGTGCATTAAGGTTTTCACAGAACGCATTATCATGAAATAAGTATTTTATCATAAGTATTTAAATATTTTTCAGATTATGTGGATGGAGTCTCTTGAAGATTAAATTTTTTAGATATATTATACCTTAAGGAAGGGGAATGTTTTTTGTTGATGCACTGAGTCATAAGTCCCATGGAGATGTGGTTTGTGAGATTTTCGATGTTTGGAAAGGGATGTTGGATCTTCTAATGACGAATCTTGATATGTGGGAGGTTAGGGGATTTATTTTTCATTATCATATGAATATAGATTCATCTTTGATATGGTGGGTGGAGATGTCTCAATGAATACTCTCAAATCTAGAGTTTATGCTTAACTATAATGGCCATAGTGATGCTCTAAAGGGTTAGTCGGAGGGTGGTCAGAACTAAAGGTTATTTTAGGGAAGGTAGTTTGTTCCATTAGTAGTGTGTGAGGATGTTTTCTATGAGTTTCATAGGTCACAATGATCATTTCATCCTATAGTAACCAATATTTTCTCATGGATTGAGAAGAAATCATTATTGGTAAGAGATGAAACAGTTAGTAGTATACTTTGTGGTGAGGTTTTTGGTTTGTGAGTAGGATAAATATGAGAAAAACATTAACACCCCAAGATTCCATGGTACACTTCTCTTTGAATAATACAGTAGCGTGTGTTGTACGCAACTTCGAGTTCAAACACACACCACGACCAATCAAAGTAGCCGTTATGAATAGTAATACCCACTTTTTGAAATTTTATAAATTTTATCTCTCAAAATGGACTTCATTTTTTGATTCGGAATATCGAAATTATCCTAGGGTGAAATTTTGGTATTTTTCGGATTACTTTCATATTTTGATGAATAGTGAAAATTACTAAATTTTAATTAAAAACAACTTTTTTAATCAAAATAATTAATAGTGATAAATTATGAATTTGAGTGGTTTTAAATTATATTTAGAATATATTTTTAACATTTAATCCAATGTTGGTCATTGGACATAATTTCACATTTAAACTGGACATAAACAAGTGTCAATCTTTTGATAGTTATTGTTTCTTAAAAACACGCGTTTTGTTTAAACAGTGGGAATTAATTTTAAATTAATAAATGAAACTTCTATGTTTTTAATTTGGTAAAATAGAATTCATTATTTAATTCAGAATATCAAAATTAACTTAGGGTAAATTTATGGTATTATTCTGAAAACTTTCAATTTTTGATGAATAGTGAAAAACACTGAGTTACTCTTTAAAACCAGCTTTTTATTTAAACAATTATTTATTTTATTTAAAATTATTTTAGGTCAAAATAGATACATAATACTTATATAAATTGAATTTAATTCATTGAAGTCAGTTTGTAATAATTTTACATATATAAAAATTTTATTGAACTTTTTCACTATCTTTTACCCACCTCCTAGGAGAATTTGTAAATTCACATAAAACTTAATTTTACTGCTTCTGTGAGTGGAATTTAGAAAATATGAGATAAAAGGTTAATATCAAGGAGTAAAATGTGGTTCAATAAGATAAAAATAATTTTTGATGAATAGTAACTTTTTTAATTTTATTTACCACGGTAAAAGTAAATATGGTAATTAAGGGTAAAAATGATATTATTATTACCCGAACACATGTCCTAATTCTATTGGATAAGTTTAATTCGACCAAAAACAACCTTAGGAATAAAAGTTTACCCTTTAGGTCCACTTGGATTAGATTAGGACATTTATTATTATTTAATTCAAAGGAGAGTTAAAAGAGTTAAAATCAAAGTTTAATAACAAAAACATTTTTAATATAGGGTTATACATAAGAAAAATTTGATTATAAATATTCATTATAAAACTAAAAAGATTTCCAACATAATGGAATTTTAATCATAATTTTTAGACATTAAATAATTAAATTTATTTATGACACAATGATGATGCGGTAATTACCTTTTTAATGAAAGAATCAAATAAATGGTAATATAAATATTAAAATAAATATAATTTCAAAGTTTTTATAACATCCACGAATTTTATAGGTGACTATGACATGTTAGGAATGATTAAATGTATCTTGTTCGAAGTAATATAGTTGTGATGACTTTCACAAAAACAAAATACAAAATAGTGTCAAAATTGACAGAAATTAATATTTAAAACAAATTTGATATGATTAATTTATATTATATTCCTAAAAATATAAGGTTAGTCCAAAGGACTTATATCATGATAGGAGTATAATTAATGGACCACTTGGGGGTCACTTGAAAGTTTATAGTAAGTTTATTAACCATATAATATAAAAATACAAAGAGACATGGTAAATGTCAAACTAAGTAACTAAGGGTTAAAACTAAAATGTAAGGTTAATAAAGTGACCCAAACCGATCTAAAACCTATTGGTTAAGTGGATTTAGACCCATAACCACCTTATACTTTAAATAATCCACTTTGGATCCATTAGAAACTTAATATGAATTTATTATAAATTAATACTTTATGTTTTTCCTAAAGAGCCCCTCCCCCCCTTATAAAAGGACACCACTTCTATCCAATTCCTCACACCTTTAAAGCCTTTTGGCTCATCCAAACTCTTCCCAATTAATCTCCCTACATCCCTCTCCTCATCCTAGAAGCCTCACCTTAGGTAGAAGGCACTTCAAGAGTCCTTTTTGGTTCAAACCAAAGGGAGTCTCCCAAATTAAAGGAGGTTAACCTACACTGTATCAAGGAAAAGTACAAGCTAAGGGGTTTTCATCACACTCCTTATTTCTGTGAGATGTATGCCATATTTCCACTATTACCTTTTGTGTGGTGTATGTACTGCCCATAAATTGTATTCTTTATGTAATACACTTTAATTTATGTGTATTTACATATTCATTGTATGATACCTCTTTCATGGGGTGTACGTTTCGTAAGTTACAAAATTGGTAAGGGTTTATTTCACAATATATTCATTATCTGAGATTGTTTATACGTAATTATCTACTAGGACCTCTTTATCATCCATATCCATGATTCTCAAAAATGTATTTCAAATAATTCTTACTATTTTATAGACTATGGGTTAAGGTCATTTATACCCTTGTTTGAATTTTTATAAAATGGTTTGAAAGGAATCTTTACGTCGTTTTCCAAACAAGATCCTTTTTAACCTTTTTGAAAAAATTAAGGTAAGAATGTCTTTTTTTTAACTTATACGGAAGGTGTGGCTATTTTCCACCGTTATAAATTTTCGAAGCTTCCCTTACAAGATTATAAGAATATTTTCAAAGTAAATGTTTTATTTTATGATTATGTGACTTTTAAATGATTTCAAAAAAAGAGATATTTCTTTCAAAAAGTTTTGCTTTCATCTATGTCAACATCCTTTGATAAATTTTACACTTGTTTGAAGTTGATTTATTATGATACAAATATTCTATATTGTATTTAAGGTTTTGTGATATGTTTGACTATGGATGAGTTATTTTTATGCCATTAATGGTTTATGACTAATGTTTTGGCATTTTGTATGCTAGTTTTATTATGAATTTTTATGTTATATTTCATCCTATTATTAAGATGAATGTGTTGGACTAGTATGTTCTAGGTTGAGGATGGGTAAATGTAAGCCCTCAGGGTTGGGGTCCGGTTACAGCAAACCCTCTGGGTTGGTGTTCGGTTATTAGAGGAACTCCAGGTTGGTGTTCGGTTATTAGGGGCACTCCGGGTTGGTGTCCGGTTATTAGAGGCACTCCGAGATGGAGTCTGGTTACAGAAGCTCTCTGATATGGAGTCCGGTAACAGAGGATTTCCAATTTGGGTTCTGGTTACAGTTATTCCTTTGGTCTTGGCATGAGGCCTTGGCACAGAAATTAATGTTCGACATTATGAATTTCCTTCATTATGAAAGTGGTTATTGATATTGCATGTGATTATTAGATTAGTAGAATATCCATGTGAATAAGTAAATGGCATTATTTCATTTTATTTATTCCTTATTATGCTGAAGTTCATGTTTAAAAATCTTTTGTTTTAGTTATACATTTCCTTAAATTTTTATGCTTATTTATGAAAGTTTCTGCTATATTGTTATCCTTACTGAGCATCTGAGCTCACCCCTTTCTATGTTTTATTTTTTCCCATGATTCCAAGAAGTGTATTGTGATTGATATGCAGGGTTAAGCCAAGGGAATAATGGAATTCGTAATGAATTATTTATGTTGTTTTGTATGTTATGAAGTTTAATGTAACATTTATGTATGTAATATATTTTCCAAGACTGCTAAACTGATCGGTCCTTTGGGACTTGATTCTTTGTAATCATGCCAATGTATTAAAATAATTCACCGACTCCAGGTAACTGGGGTTTGGGTGTTACAACAATGTTACTGTAGTTTTTTTTTCATTCAAAGCATGTTCATGAGTGTAAATGGTAATATATCTTAATGGAATTAAATATCGGGTTATGATGTGCTTAGGGTGGTGGTGATATTTTTTTGGGTGACAGTGGACTGACTGATGAAATATCCTCATTTTTTTTGCATTCCGTGTGTTATGTTCTAGGGATTTTATGGTGTTGCGACATATGGTTGATGTTGTTAGGATTCATGAGTTACCAAGGAAAATCACTATGTTCAAGATACTCATTTTACCTTAGACTTATATAAGGTATTGTAGCATTATTTTTATTCCTATTTTCTCATTAGCACGTCCTTCCTTCCTTAGATAGATGAAAAAATAGAAAAAACTATCTATATGATGTAGGATATGTTGTGAGATTTAATGTAACGCCCCGGCCCCAGCTACCCAGAGTCGGTGCATTACTTTGTAACATTGACATGATCACAAAAGATCAAGTCTTGAAAGACCGATTAGTTTAGTAGCCTTGGAAACACTAGATACATTCATAAATGTTACATTACATCATAAAGTGAAAATATACAATAACAAAGTCTCCATAGTCCACACACATATCCTCTTCTGACTATCCTTGCAGGTCATTCATAAAATAATTCTTCACATCCTGGAAAATATTAAAACATTGAAAGGGGTGAGCTCAGATGCTCAGTAAGGATTACAATATTGCAAAAGCTTTTATAAATAAACATAAACATTTAAGGAAATGTATAACTAAAACAAAATCCTTTTAAACTTGAACATCAACATAATATGGCAAAAGTAAAATGAGATAATTCCATTTACTTATTCACATGGATATTCTACTGGTCGAATAATCACATGCAATATCAATAACCACTTTCATAATGAGGGAATGTATAATGCCAGACATTCTGAAACATTTTGTCAAGGCCTCAGCCAAGACGTCTAAAATGATTAAGGCCTCGGCCAAAACCATAAATCAAATTGGGAAAGGGCCTCGGCCAATTCCATGTCTAGTTGTCTCATGAGACCTATCGATGCATCGAGGAGCTATAGCGGGCTCCACCCGTCACTTATTAAGTCCAATACATTCCTCATATGAATAGGTTTAAACATATCATAAACCATAACATAATCGTATCACATAAAACATGCATAAAGGAAACATAACATTTCCACATTTCAATCACAAGATATCAATACAACACGTTGATAAAATAAAAATGCTTTCAAAACCATTTTCAATACCAAAATAAAAGAAAGTTAAAACCTTGTATTTATTTTTCATTAAAAAAAATGATGGCTTGTAGAGGAAGCCGAAACTCAAATAATGGTCACGGCGGCGGAGAAGTCGTTGTCTCCGCATAATTACGGAAAGAAAAAAATTCCCTTTTGTCGTTTAGCAAAACGATTCGTATAAAAAAGATTCATTTTGAATAAACGTAAAAGTCAAAGGGGTTTATACACCATATAAAAGAAAGTTGTGTATAAAACCAAATATGCCTCAATGAAAGGGGATTGAGATGAAGTCCTTACAAAGATCATTTTTAAAATAAAATAGATCTATTATGTGTATTCACTATAAGTACACATAAATACAGTACAATTACAAGATTGGACATAATAATATCACGACATAATTTGAAAGTATGAGATTAACCCAAAGAATGGAAATTGGGTTAAGAAGTTCCCTTACCTCGTGTCTGACTTGACTCAACCATTCTTTAACCTCCTGAATAATAAACTAGAGTTAATATATACCTTATTAAGAACCATTTTCAATTTCATTATCCTTTTTATATCACTTATTACAATGATATGAACATTATGTAATTATTTAAGTTAATAACGGTCGTTTTGTCGATCTTTGGTACTTGAGTCAACAATAAACTTCTTATAATTACAAGTTGTTTATGTGGTAGAATATCCATTATCTCCAGAATTATATTCATTATTTAGATGTCATATATATCATATATATCCAGTATATACATTCATTTATAATATTACGTAACATTTATAGGTAAGAAATGAAATGCACCGTTCATGGAGACGGTAAGCCGTACGTACGCATGAACGCTACTTTCATTTCTATTTCATATTTAATGGAATGAAATCATAATTATATAAATGTATAATATAATTCAATTATAATATAGTGTATAATATCATTTACTCCATCCTTTATACAACCCACATATGGCATTAACGATTCAAATCACTTTGAGGGGGCGGTAGTCCGCACTTCCTAAAATGAAATTATCGCCTTTACCCATAATGGAAATCATAAATTATGCCATAAATGAGAAAAAAAGAAGCATAAGTAAAACATAAACATATTATATATCATATATAAATATAGTGAAATCTTAATGGCTAGCTTTGAAGGTGTTATATGAGTGTTGAACAATCATCATTTCGTGAGGCAGAAATTCGCCATCCACAAAAACCGTATGTTCTTTAACCATTAGATGTAGGTGTGTATAAGTGTAGCTCGAATACTTCTTATAAAAACATCCTAGTATATTTAGGATACTGTTTTTGTTACAAAAGAAATGAATAAAAAGAGTTTAGGGTGTTGGAGAAGAAAAATAAAACAAAACAACATTAGAGAAGACATTACCTCAAAATCGGGTAACTCTTTTTGATTTGAGATAAAGGCTTCCTTGGGAAGAGTTCTGACCAAAGTGAGGCTTCTAGGAGTAAGAGGGGGAAGTTGGGAGAGTATTTGGGCAGAGTTTGGCCGAGAAAAATGGCTTGACAGTGTGAATGTGGTGGTAGAGGTGGGGGCCTTTTATAAGAGGAGAGGAGGGGCACTTTTGGAAAGTAATGAAATTTTATTCTATTATACAATGATTTTCGGATTCTAAAGGTCCCACACTTGTATATTTCGAGGCTAAGGTGATAAGGGTTCGAAATCTCCTCATCCAATAGGTTTTGGACATGTTTAGGTCTTAGATATTACATTATCATTCCATTTTATTTAAATCGTTAAATAATGAGGTTATCGCTGCATCATCATGATGTCATAAATAATTTAATTTATTTAAGGTCTAAAAATTATAAAAAAAAATACTATGATGTAGAAAATCTTTTTATCTTTCTAATGAATATTTATAGTCAAAATTCGGACTTGTGTAATCCCACTTAAAAACTATTTTAGTAAAACAACTCATGTTTGTGTCAATTTAATTTTAACATTAAATAAATATATATTAATGTCATTTTCCAACCAAAGTGGCTCCATGGGGTCCCCAAGTTGACCCATGGGTTTTCTTGGTCGGCCATGACTCATACAATAGGAGTAGGACAAGTTTCAAGCTCATCTCATATTATAAAAATATTATTTTTACCTTAAACTACACTAATTACCTCTAATCACGATTAAGAACTTAAAAGTTACTATTCACCAAAAAAATTATTTTAATCTCATTGAACCACATTTTACTTATTAATGACAACCATGTATGTCGGATTTTTGAAAATCAAATCACAGAAGTGGTAATATTTCATTTAAACAAAAAATTAGTTATTTAACTACCACTTAGTGGTTTCACTATTCATCAAAAATTGAAGTTTTTCAGAACAATGCCAAAATTTCACCCTAAGCTATAATTGATATTCCGAATTCAAAAATGATGTCTATTTTAAAAAATTCCAAACATATAAGTTGCATTAATTAATTTTATAATTAATTCCCGCTGTCACAACAAATAGCACGTTTTTAAGAAACGATTTATATCAAAAGATTGGCAATTGTTTATGTCCAATTTCAATGTTAATTTAATTATAATGACCACCATTGGATAAAATGGTAAAAATATATTCTAATTATACTTTAAAACCACTAAATAGTATAACTTATCACTATAAATTATTTTGATTAAAAAAGTTGTTTTTAAGTAATTTTCACTATTCATAAAAAATTGGAAGTTCTCAGAAAATTACAAAAAATTAAACTTTGGATAATTTCGATATTATGAATACAAAAATGAAGTCCATTTTGAAATATAGAATTTCTATAATTTTAAAAAGTGGATATTACTATTCATAACGGCTACTTTGATTAGTCGCGGTGTTTTAGAACTCGAAGTTGCGTACAATGCAAGCTATTGCATTATTGAATGAGAAGCGTATCATGGAAGCTCGGGGTGTTACATTCTCCCCTCCTTCAATAAATTGCGTCCTCGCAATTTGAAATTTTTCTTTGAAAATAAAAGGTTGAATTTAGAAAATACCTTTGAGGAAAACCCACATCGGAAATAAGATTAATAAAATTTAGCCTTAATAAGAGGGAAAGGGAAATGAAAATGTCACCACCCAATTATGATCTCGATTAGGAGAACATTAGTGGCAATTAGAGACATATAATTGGAGGAAAAACGTAAATATTTGTAGGGAGTGATTGAGGTCATCAATCACAATCAACTGTCAAATTGAGGGCCTCAAAGCCTTCAATCTATGTTGATTTAAAATATCATCAGTTCAACAAGACATAAGGTATTAGGATAACACATTTTATTATTTTAATATCCATTTACTAAAGTTTAAGAATTAATTCATTCATTGAATAAGAGATAGGTATATATATATTTATGCTTGACAATTAGAGTTTCAACCTTCAACTCATCTTTCACTCAAAAAGATAATAGAACTCAAAAATATTATACTTATCCTAATTGTATAAGGTTCCAAATGTTAAAACATACCATTTAGATTAGTAAAATTATTTTTTAATAACCAGGGACTTCCTGTGGGCTAGTGGTAGGAAATAAATTCCTGTCGCACTATGATTGTGGGTTCGATTCCTGCAGCTTTGTCCGACGCGACGGGTTATGCCCCACCCTGCAGGTTGTCCTTTTCCTAAAACTATAGTATCATAATATTCCAAAAATAATCTTCATAAATTTTTTAACCTTAAACAATACTATCCAAAGATCAACTTAATCCACTCCAACCTTTATAGTAATCCAAAATACCTTTGTCCAGACTTTCTCTAAAAGGTCTCTTAATTCCAAAATCAATTTATCAGATTCCCCAAACAAAGTAAAGTTTCTCTTATTGTCACATAATAAAAATATAATTACCTTCATCATATTAAAACCTTACTGAAATCAAAAATTACTGCAGTACAATCCTTACATATATATATCACATTATTCTAATAACCAGAATATAATCCGTGAGTCCAAAAGCACCAATACATTAGTTATTCTGCTTCAAATGTAGTAACAGCATAAGATTGTCCTTGATCCATTGGCCTTTTCTGAGGTAAGTTTCCCTGACTCTTAGGAAATTCATTTGCATAATGACCCATTTCTCTACAATTGTAGCATTAAACTTTGATAGCCTCTTTCTTTCCCTTGCAATCACGAGCCTGGTGACCCTTTTCTCCACATTTATAACAAACTCCCATTCCTTTTAGGCAAGTACCAGGGTGATTCTTCCCATAATTATCACATAATGGAAAATCCTTCTTTCCCTTTTTCCCTTTATCTGTCTCTTGTTCTACCATTATCTTCTTCTCTTGCTTTACTTTGTTGTCATAAGACTTAGAGAATTCCTTTTCTGTCTTGATAGCACATGAGAAAATATCTTCGTATGTTGAGAAAGATTGTGATACTAAAGATCTATGGAGAAATGGTTTTAACCCATCAATGAAACGTTAAATCTTACCTCTTGGGTTACGTATATAATCTGTAGCATACCTCGCCAACCTTGTAAAGTTGGCCTCATACTTTGCGACATTCTCTTCCTCCTTTTGTCTCAGACTCAGAAATTGAATTTCCATATCTGCTCGATGGTTATGAGGAAAGTATTTTTCAAAAAAAAGATCTTTGAACTCCCTCCATTCCATATTCGATACGTCATCATCTTCCTTTGTATTTTGAATCAATGACCACCATTGATCGGCATCTCCAGTGAGGCGGTAAACTGCCATGATAACCTTCTCCCTTTCGCTACTCCCCAAGGCGTGGAATATTTTCTCTAAGGATTTTATCCATTGCTCAGCTACTAATGTATTTTCACCCCCATTAAATGTTGGTGGTTGTTGCCTCATGAAGCGGTCTAACATTGATCCTCCACGTTGCGGATCAGGGTGCTCCATACGATTAAGGTTATTATTCATAACCTGAGTGAGTTGTCCCAGTATGGTAATAAGTTGATCAGCACTAGTTGTATCTCCAGATCCACAATAATTATCTTGAGTAGGAGGGAAATCCCTACACGGAGTGCGTGCATTGATACGGTTTCCATTCCTTCCACTAGGCGCCATTTCTAAACAAGGGAATAAACTAGACTATTTTATGAAATAAAATACATAATTACATACTTGTAAGATACTTAACATAAATTGAACTATTTATGGATATAATCCATAAAATGTTTTCTTTGAGGAAGTATATACTCATAACCCTTCATAGTGGTTTGTAAAGAAAATGAGAATTATCCTAAGCATATCCCCCGGGAGTGTCATAACCAAGAGTGCAGCAAGGCCCGTTGTCGTGCACCAGTTCCTGTTCGAGTCTAGCTCAAAGCGGTGTTTTTGGGTTTTACCCCTAGGTACATCTGTGCCAGAGCCGCCTCTACCTGCTCGTATCCAGACAGGGATGTATTGCTCGGAAAACTCACAGAATCTCTACAACAACAAAATTCTAGGAGGCTCTTCTATACTAATCCTCAAAGTCTATCTTTGGTCTATGTGCTCTAATCAGAGTTTATCTAAATCTAGCTTCCAAGGTTAGTACTAAACTTCCTATGATACCAACTCTAATTCCCCGACCCCAGCTACCCAGAGTCGGTGCATTACTTCGTAACATTGGCATGATCACAAAAGATCAAGTCTCGAAAGACCGATTAGTTTAGTAGCCTTGGAAACACTAGATACATTCATAAATGTTACATTACATCATAAAGTGAAAATCTACAATAAAAAAGTCTCCATAGTCCACACACATATCCTCTTATGACTATCCCTGCAGGTCATTCATAAAATACTTCTTCACATCCTGGAAAACATTAAAACATTGAAAGGGGTGAGCTCAGATGCTCAATAAGGATAAAAAAATTGCGGAAGCTTTCATAAATAAACATAAACATTTAAGGCAATGTATAACTAAAACAAAAGCCTTTTAAACTTGAAAATCAACATAATATGGAAAAAGTAAAATAAGATAATTACATTTACTTATTCACATGGATATTCTACTGGTCAAATAATCACATGCAATATCAATAACCACTTTCATAATGATGGAATGTATAATGCCAGACATTCTGAAACATTTTGTCAAGGCCTCGGCCAAGACGTCTAAAATGATTAAGGCCTCGGCCAAAACCATAAATCAAATTGGAAAAGGGCCTCGGCCAATTCCACGTCTAGTTGTCTCATGAGACCTACCGATGCATCGAGGAGCTATAGCGGGCTCCACCTGTCACTTATTAAGTCCAATACATTCCTCATATGAATAGGTTTAAACATATCATAAACCATAACATAATCGTATCACATAAAACATGCATAAAGGAAACATAACGTTTCCACATTTCAATCACAAGATATCAATAAAACACATTGATATAACAAAAACGCTTTCAAAACCATTTTCAATACCAAAATAAAATAAAGATAAAAATTTGTATTTATTTTTCATTAAAAAAAATGATGGCTTGTAGAGGAAGCCGAAACTCAAATAATGGTCACGGCGGCGGAGAAGTCGTTGTCGCCACATAAGTACAGAAAGAAAAACATTCCCTTTTGTCGTTTAGCAAAACGCTTCATATAAAAAAGATTCCTTTTGAATAAATGTAAAAGTCAAAGGGGTTTATACACCGTATAAAAGAAAGTTGTGTATAAAACCAAATATGTCTCAATGAAAGGGGATTGAGACGAAGTCCTTACAAATATCATTTTTAAAATAAAATAGATCTATTATGTGTATTCACTATAAGTACACAAAAATACAGTAGAATTACAAGATAGGACATAATAATATCACGACATAATTTGAAAGTATGAGATTAACCCAAAGAATGGAAATTGGGTTAAGAAGTTCCCTTACCTCGTGTCTGACTTGACTCAACCGTTCTTTAACCTCCTGAATAATAAACTAGAGTTAATATATAACTTATTAAGAACCATTTTCAATTTCATTATCCTTTTTATATCACTTATTACAATGATATGAACATTATGTAATTATTTAAGTTAATAACGGTCGTTTTGTCGATCTTTGGTACTTGAGTCAACAATAAACTTCTTATAATTACAAGTTGTTTATGTGGTAGAATATCCATTATCTCCAGAATTATATTCATTATTTAGATGTCATATATATCATATATATCCAGTATAAACATTCATTTATAATATTACGTAACATTTAGAGGTAAGAAATGAAATGCACCGTTCATGGAGACGGTAAGCCGTACGTACGCATGAACGCTACTTTCATTTATATTTCATATTTAATGGAATGAAATCATAATTATATAAATGTATAATATAATTCCAGTATAATATAGTGTATAATACCTTTTAATCCATCCTTTATACATCCCACATATGGCATTAACGATTCAAATCACTTTGAGGGGGCGGTAGTCCGCACTTCCTAAAATGAAATTATCGCGTTTACCCATAATGGAAATCATAAAATATGCCATAAATGAAAAATACAGAAGCATAAGTAAAACATTAACATATTATATATCATATATAAATATAGTGACATCTTAATGGCCACCTTTGAAGGTGTTATATGAGTGTTGAACAATCATCGTTTCGTGAGGCAGAAATTCGCCATCCACAGAAACCGTATGTTCTTTAACCATTAGATGTAGGTGTGTGTAAGTGTATCTCGAATCATTATTATAACAACATCCTAGTATATTTAGGATACTGTTGTTGTTACAAAATAAATTAATAAAAAGAGTTTAGGGTGTTGGAGAAGAAAAATAAAACAAAACAACATTAGAGAAGACATTACCTCAAAATCGGGTAACTCTTTTTTGATTTGAGACAAAGGCTTCCTTGGGAAGAGTTCTGACCAAAGTGAGGCTTCTAAGAGTAAGAGGGGGAAGTTGGGAGAGTATTTGGGAAGAGTTTGTCCAAGAAAAATGGCTTGAAAGTGTGAATGTGGTGGTAGAGGTGGGGGCCTTTTATAAGAGGAGAGGAGGGGCACTTTTGGAAAGTAATGAAATGTTATTCTATTATACAATGATTTTCGGATTATAAAGGTCCCACACTTTTATATTTCGAGGATAAGGTGATAAGGGTTCTATATCTCCTCATCCAATAGGTTTTGGAAATGTTTAGGTCTTAGATATTACATTATCTTTCCATTTGATTTAAATCGTTAAATAATGAGGTTATCGCTTCATCATCATGATGTCATAAATAATTTAATTTATTTAATGTCTAAAAATTATAAACAAATTACTATGATGTATAAAATATTTTTATCTTTCTAATGAATATTTATAGTCAAAATTCTGACTTGTGTAACCCCACTTAAAAACTGTTTTAGTAAAACAACTCATGTTTGTTTCAATTTTATTTTAACATTAAATAAATATATATTAATGCCATTTTCCAACCAATGTGGCTCCATGGGGTCCCCAAGTTGACCCATGGGTTGTCTTGGTCGGCCATGATTCATCCAATAGTAGTAGAACAAGTGTCAAACTCATCTCATATTATTAAAATATTATTTTTACCTTAAACTAAACTAATTACCTCTAATTGCGATTAAGAACTTAAAAGTTACTATTCACCAAAAAAATTATTTTAATCTCATTAAACCACATTTTACTTCTTAATGACAACCATTTATGTCATATTTTTGAAAATAAAATCACAGAAGTGGTAATATTTCATTTAAACAAAAAATCAGTTATTTAACTACCACTTAGTGGTTTCATTATTCATCAAAAATTGAAGTTTTTCAGAACAATGCCAAAATTTCACCCTAAGCTATAATTGATATTTCGATTTCAAAAATAATTTCTATTTTACAAAATTCCAAACATATATGTTGCATTAATTAATTTTATAATTAATTCCCATTTTCACAACAAATAGCGTGTTTTTAAGAAACAATTTATATCAAAATATTGGCAATTGTTTATGTCCAATTTCAATGTTAAATTAATTCTAATGACCACCATTGGATAAAATGGTAAAAATATATTCTAATTATACTTTAAAACCACTAAATAGTATAATTTATCACTATAAATTATTTTGATTAAAAAAGTCGTTTTTAAGTAATTTTCACTATTCATAAAAAATTGGAAGTTCTCAGAAAATTACAAAAAATTCAACTTTGGATAATTTCGATATTACGAATACAAAAATGAAGTCCATTTTGAAATATAAAATTTCTATAATTTTAAAAAGTGGTTATTACTATTCATAACGGCTACTTTGATTAGTCGCGGTGTTTTAGAACTCGAAGTTGCGTACAATGCAAGCTATTGCATTATTGAATGAGAAGCGTATCATGGAAGCTCGGGGTGTTACATTTAATATTGGTATTTCTTCAATCATGGATAATGAAATTATTTCTAGTTGAGTTTTCAAACAAAAATATCTATTATTAATCCACTATAATTTCTTTACTTGAGGTGTTTTATAAACATATATTTCATTCATAATTGTGTTCAATGGAGGCTGGGAAGTCAAAGGTTCGTGGTCCGGATTTGTTGTAGATAATTAATGAGAATATAAAATAAGTCTGAGAGAGGGTAAAGACATCCCAGGTGTCACAACCCCCTCCCCACAAAGTGTAACCCTCATGGAACAACAATGTGAGAAGGGAGATAATGACCCCTGAGTCCCACCTCCAGTAGGCCCTGAGTTTCCGACTAGCACCGAGGGTATAATAAACACACAAATGGGAGGAATTACCCTCTAAGAGAACACATACAGAAGAAAGAGATAAATTAGACACCTACCAACTCCAACCCAGAAAACAATATAAAATAAATCCCAGGTACAAATATGTAATCGCATGAAAACTACTACCAATGAAAGGGGAAAAGCTGCAAATACCCAAAAGAGAGTAAAAACAACAACAACCACAAGCCCGAACAGCTCCTGCCACCCCAAGCTAGTATAAACCAGCTTGATCTCTAACCTACTCCAAGTGACCTGAAAAATTTTTATATATACATAGGGTGAGTACAAAAAATATACTCAGTAGGAACATCCCTGAAGCCTCTCGTTCAAAAGTAAAGAAAAAATGCTAAAGAATAGTGAACAACAAGTGAAACTAACTTGTCACCAAAATAGATATACTAAGTTCCCAGCCGACACATGGATACTCTCACCAATTAACACATACAAGAGTATATAATATAATAAATAATATCAAGGGTACCCCGCTACTACTTCCCCACTGGTTCACCACTTTTCCCCAACGTCGCAAGTCCTAAGCATCTCTCTCCAAAAAGGCTTTCCTGCAGACACCTGGGCGAAGCACCACAACATGCACCTCATGCAACAAAACCACCACGTCCATTCAAGAATGTAACCAGGTAGTTTCCAGGAGACAACATAGCTCACATAATATGTATCATATGTCATGAATTATACCTCAAGACATTACAACCCACACAACTAGTAAGAATCTTCAAGCCGTCACAACCTATACATGTAACGCCTATAGTAGTCCATAAGATACTATATCCAAAATATATGTGTGTCAATAACCACAATCCATTACAGACCTCTAAACACATATATGGGTAAAACTAAACATTGTCCCTATTAGTACAAGTAATTACCAAGAGAAGAGAGTGGGACTAAAGGGGGTAGTCATCCATCCATCCTCCCACCAGAATGTTGGGGGAAACACCCCCCACGACTTAGAATCCCTGGGGTGTCAGTTTCCCTAAATGACAGTGTGGATTAGCGTATAGAAACAGAAAATATATAGAATATACTATAGCTCACAACCACACTATGGGAATAACCTATTCTTAGAATCAACTACAGTTAATGTATCTCGGACTCCTGGCTGCCACTTTTAAGACTAGGTATCCTATAAGAACACAACCATTTGAATAGATTTATTACATTATTTCATTCCCTTTTTATCAGTTTAAATTTACATTAATTAATTATTTAAATTCTAATTAACCATTATAAATTTTCACATTATATTTCATTATCATCACACCCAATGTCCCCTGTCCCTTTAAATTGTAAACTCAGCATTGCATCCCAGCAAGTTCCAACCCCTTGGGTTAACATAATTTATTCAATTATTTATTTATAGTATTACTTTCCCATATTCCTAGGAATTCTAGAAAAACACTCTAAGCTATTAAACATAAGGGGGCTCAACACGGTGAGTAGATAAACAACCCGTCGAGTATTTTCCACCTATAGCAAAAGCATAGACCCATACTCCCTAGAGAAGATAAACACATAATGCACGTGGCATACCATGTGCGTCTTCGCCCCTTTCATAAGAAGGGTAAGAAAGTCCTGCTGCCTTGAGCAGCAGTGAAAGTAATGCAGATAAACAACCAATAAGAATCAGTAAGACTCCAAACATTCACATCCAACCAATTTCACCATCCCTGGTGTCCTCCCCGACACCCGCATGCATAACCCAATGCATCTCACCACTCTAGGAGTTAATTGATACCACAACCATTAGTACTTCATGCCCAACATGTCACAACAGCCATCCAGGATCACATCACAACAGAGGCAGCATGAAAAAACACATTATATCAATTGGGATCTTCACCCTTAAACAAGAAAGATGGAAACTTAGAATGCCACAAGGAATTATTTTTGTTATCAAACAACCAGTTCTTTAATCCATCTTGGATTAACCGATTTATGATTCGAAGGTTAAAAATTCGACAAAACCTAACCCATAATCTATCAAAAATAATTAAACATGCTTACTACGTTAATTTGATTAACATCAAATTACTACAAGAAGAACCAGATTAATTTACATGCCTCATTATCTACATCCAAAAAATTATCAATTAATTCCGACTTTACATTCGTTACCAATTTCCATCAAGAATGAAAATCTAAACAAAGAAAACATAGATATCACACTATCTAGAAAAACAAGAGGCAATAACATATGATCGATATCAATTTATTTATCCGGTTCCAATATTTATTATGTCAATTCCATTATGATCTAGTGGGAAAAAACATGATAACTATATAGTTGCATGTAAAATAAAAGAGAATAAACGAATCACCTACCTCAAATGGTTATTTACGTTCATTATACAAGAATTATCGTCACAACGGATTACGATCTCCTTCCCCCGTGACAACTATATCCACCCGAGGATGCAGATACACCGCCACACAAGTCAACACCCAAGAAAATCCCATTAAGAACATAGAGACATCATTCCCTAAAAGGGAAATGAGAACTATAAGGAGATGGACAAAAAAGAATGATGATAGATCATACCTTATATCGAAGATTGATCGATAGTACATGGTTTCATCAAAATCAGAGTGGAACCAATATTAGGAGGAAAGTTTGATTGTGCAACTCCTACAGGAAGGAATGAAAGGTTCGAGCATCTAACAGCTGAGAACAAGGATGAATAATTAGGGAGGAAGATATCTCGTCCCTTTAGAAGATTTAAAGGAGTGGTAGTTTAAGATAATCTTGATTTTCCTTAAAAAGTGTATCGCATTAGACCATGTGGTTTGACCAAGTGAAAAAACATCCCGAGACTTAGGAGAAATTAATATAGGAGTTATTGTATTTTAATTGGACTTAGAGTCATTAAAATTAGGCATAAATGCATTTTATGTTAAAGGAAACATCAAAGGGGATAAACTATAGGAAGCTATAAACACACTTCACAAACTCAAAAATTGGAAAATGAAATAGAGGTTACCGATGGACCTCACCATTCTAGAAACACTATTCATGAACTCAAAATTTAGGAATGGAAATAGAGGTTACTGATGGACCTCACTATTCTGGAAACACTATTCATGAACTCAAAATTTGGAAAAGGAAATAGAGTTTACTAATGGACTTCACCATTCTGAAAATAGTGTTCATGAACTCAAAATTTGGTAAAGGAAATAGAGGTCACTGATAGACTTCACTATTCTAGAAACACTGTTCACAACTCAAAATTTGGAAATGTAAAAAGAGGTTACCGATGGACCTCACTATTTTGGAAACACGGTTCACGAACTCAAAATTTGGAAAAGGAAATAGAGGTTACTAATGGACCTCAATGTTATGGAAAATTGTTCATGAACCCAAAACTTGGGAAAGGAAAGAGGCTACCACTGGGCCACACTATTACACTATTCACATAAGGTTACCATGACACTGTTCACTTAAGGTTACCATTGCACTATTCACAGAAGGTTACTGATGACATTGTTCACCTAAGGCTACCGATGAAACTGTTCACCTAAGGTTACCATTGAATTGTTCACCTAAGGCTATCGATGACACTATTCACCTAAGGTTACCATTGCACTATTCATAGATGGTTACCGATCAAAATATTCACCTAAGGCTACCAATGACACTGTTAACCTAATGTTACTGTTGTACTGTTCACAGAAGGTTACTAATGACACTGTTCTCCTAAGGCTACTGATGAGACTGTTCACCTAAGTTTACCATTGTACTATTCACCTATGGTTATCATTGTGCTATTCATAGAAGGTTAACGATGACACTGTTCACCCAAGGCTATCGATGAACTGTTCTCCGAACTGGAAAATTGTAAAAGTGTAGGGGATAAGTCACCTAGACCTCCCATAACACCTCAAACACCAAATTTTCACAATGGAATGGGATATAGTGGTTCGGTTATTACATCAAATACCTCTCAAAACATTCTCATCCTAGAGAATTCAAAACCGACCTAAATTGGAACCAAAAATAAGTTGAAACAACAACCCATAAAAATACCTATAAAAAGAGAGAAATCCACAAGAATCAACCAAATAAAACCATCTCAAAACCACGAATGGTCTATAACCACAAAGGGAACATCGTTACATGAAAAGAGTTAAACATTAAACAACTCTGGGTACTAAGCACATATCTGTGAATCACATTCCCAAGTACTCTCCTCAACACCACTGTGTCACCACAAGACACAAAGTAAGGGAATAGAATGCCTACACAACACCTTCTCTTTGCGGTCTTGGATCTCCACAAATCACTCTTCAAAGGTCGCATCAACATCAACATCGATCTCTCCCCTATTGATGACATGAGAGTCATCATAAAGATAACGATGCAGCTGTGATTCATGGAAAACATCATGTATATAGATCATATATGTGGAAAGTGCTACTTGGTACTCCACAACTCCAACACTATCTAACACCTCGAAAGGCCCAACACACCGGGGGAAAAGATTACTCCCACAACCAAACCTTCGCTGCACACGATGGGGAGTCACCTTCAGAAATATGTGATCCTCACCATAAAACTCTAAGGGTCTCCTCCTTTGATCTTAATATGATTTTGGATGATCTTTCGATGTTTGCATCCTCTCACGAATCACCTGAACCATCTCTGTTGTATTCTGCACTAGTTCCGGTGCGATAATTGCTGACTCTTTGACCCCAGTCTAGCACAACAGAGAATGGAAAGGTTAGACATACAAGGCATCAAATGGATCCATACCGATGGTGGAGTGAAAACTACTATTGTAATAGAACTCCACCAAAGGTAAGTTCCTCATCCACAAACCTCCAAAATCCAGGACGCAAGAGTGTAACATGTCTACAAGAGTCTAGATGGTTCACTCTATCTGACTCTCTGTTTGCGGATGAAAAGTAGTTCTAAGGAATAGATAAGAACCGAAATTATATTGGAGACCTCTCCAAACCCTAGAGGTAAAACGAGGATCTCAATTAGAAATGATCATCCTTGGGACTCCAGGAAGTTTCACCACCTCCTCTAAATACTGCCTCGACAAAAGTTCCACTGAGTATGACTCCTTGATCTCTTGGAAGTGGGATGATTTTGTTAAATGACCCACTACCACCCAAATATCATCATGTCCTCCCTGAGCTTGAGGTAAACCAGCAACAAAGTCCATTGAGATACCTTCTGACTTCCACTGAGGAACATCTAATGGCTAATGAAGACCACCAAGAACATGGTGTTCGGCCTTCACCTTGTAGAAGACCAGACATCGAGACACAAACTTCTAAACTACACTCTTTAGCCCAGGCCACCAAAACTGGCTCTTCAAGGCACGATATATCTTTGTCACTCCGGGATGCACCGCTAAAGGAGAACTATGGAACTCTATGAGAACCATATCTCACATTTTCAAAGGAATAAAAATCTGTCCATGATACAACAATCAGTGTTTTTCATCCTCAGACCAACCATCAGGGGCCTCTCCACAAACAACTCGGTCTGTCTAGACCTCCACCTCAAGATCACCCAACATGGGCTCTGCCGTGTACTACACTAGAGATGAATGAACCGTAATCTAAAAAACACAACCTCTACCTAGAACTTCTCCCATGTCAATATGTAATGATGATAGTTCTTCCAATACTCTCTAGGAATCACCAGATTCACGTACTGCATCACCACATGACTTCTTGCTCAGCACATCAGCTACACCATTCCCCTTTCCATGTTTATATGATATTTTGACGTCATATTTCTATAAGAACTCCATCCACCGACACTATCGCAAGTTTAATTCATGCTGCGAGAAAACATACCTCATTCTCTTATGACCGGTAAAAATCACAAAGCACTTACCAATGAGGTAATGTCTCCACAACTTTTGAGCAAACACCACAGCTGCCAACTCAAGATCATTGGTGGAATAGTTATGTTCATGGGGACACAACTGCCAAGACCCATAAGAAACAACTGATCTTTACATTATCAGAACACAACCTAACCCCAGATGTGAATCATCACTGAAAACATCCAACTGAACTACATCGCCTAGAAGATAGAGAACTGGAGCACTTACTAACTTCTCCTATAGATACTCAAAATATTCCTGACACTGATCTGTCCATATGAATGCCCAATACTTCCTGGTCAAAGCTGTCAGAGGAGTTACAACTTGAGAGAAATCAGCTAAAAACCTCATGTAGTAGCCCACAATATAGCAACCCGAGCCTTTTACATAAAACATTTCACGATTTTAAGTATAATTAATCATCGGAGTAAAATCCAAGAATCGTTAAGTCTGGTGTCTTGGAAGAAAAGGTACATATAAAATAAAACATGGGATACGAAAACTTCTTTATTTAATCTCCATAATAAGCTTCTAACTTCCTTTGAGCCCTTAAATCTGTATAGGGTACCCTGGGGAACACATGAACAAAGGGATGAGCTAAAAAGCCTAATAAGGGAATGACCATAAAGATGCATCTCAAGCACATGAGTTAGGAGGCATGACATAATGATATCCCAAGAATGAAACTTATAAAATCATTTAATATAATAATGGGATCATATAATCATGGAATCACATAAATGTGGTAGAATCATAAAACATTTATTTATTATGGGTCATGTCTAACCGGCAATCCTGTTTCCGATTTCAGTACAGGTCAAGGCTAACCGCCAATCCTGTTTCACATTGCATCTCATGAGACTTATCCTTACCTAATGCATTTCAGCACTATCTGGGCACACCCATCTCAAAATTTTCATGAATATTCTTTCCATATAAATATTCTTACCACAAATACAATCATACATAATGAACCATACACAAACATAAGGGTACCCATGGAAATAATTGGGTACAACAATCATGACATAAATCATAACCAATAAGCATATCATTAAAGTGTCCATGTAAGGAAATAATTAGAAAATACATGGATGTTAATAGGGTAAAATAGACATATAAATTGGTAAGTGGTTTCAAACATAAGTGACAACGTATGAGAAATGTATTTTAGAAACGTTAGCATGAAAACATTTTTTGTGCGGTTTTAAGGAAAATACTATAGAGCTCCTAAAATTGTAAAGAAGAAATTCTTTTATATAAAACCAGAATTTAAAAAAGAAGGCTTTCATAATAAAAATATAGAATTTACAAAGATAATGGTGTCTTAAAAGAGAATATAGAGTGCACTTGAAATTGGGTAAAAGTTCAGAAAGTTCCTTTTAAACGAGTGTACTTATTGAGAAGTATCAAAGAGAGATTCACTTAAAAGCATGTATATCTCCTAAAAAGAATGAGATATGGATCTTGGAACATGATTTTGGGGAATATAAACAGAATGTTTATGTTATAAAAGAAAATACAACAAAATTTTGGTAAAAAGAAAGATAGATCAACTCGAAGGAATAAAGGAAGTTCGGGTAGAATCCATCATCATTTATTGGCATGGTATCAGGTGTCACTAAGAGGGATTTATGAGAGAGATAAGGGGTTTCTCATCACTTATAAAACATTAGGGAAGTATGGGGAAGGTGTATAAACGTACCTCATCACTTGGTATTACAAAAAAGGCATATCATAGAGAACAGTCTTGATTAAGAGTAAAAAGGGGAGGATCCCTTACCTTAAATCCGTTGGTGTTCTCCACTTATTGTTAATGACCTGAATAAAAAAATTAGGCTTATCAATTAATAATTCCATAAACTCTTATATATTCAATTTATTTATTATATCCCTTTTTAGTTCATTCAAAGCCTCTTTGATTAGTTACAAGGATCAATTTCATTGTTCAGGCTCATTTGTTTACTTGGGTTTAAAAGATCGCTTCACTTATATTCAAGTTTGGATTATATGAAAGATTAAAGTGGTTATACAGAATTAAAGTTATATTATTTAGTTCATATCCCATAGAATAGATGGTTATTATTTTAATTAGGTTACTTAGAGTGAAGTGGAATTATTATATGTATAACCATAGTGATAACCGTTTTTGTTAATCGGTGGATTTGATTACAAAGAATGTGTTTTGCTTTATAAATTAATTCCATTTGTACCAAAAGATTACAGAAACAAAAATAAGAGATATTATATATAATAATATGGTTCAACTATAACACAAATGGTTTCATGACCATAATTAAGGTTAAAAATAAAAATTGATAAACCGTTGTTCTTGAATGTACTAAATTAGCACATCTCAAATGATGCTTTCATTTCCTTCAAATAAAAGGGTTGGGAAAGAAGAGAAGATAATAAAATATACCAGTACCAGGAAGAAATTATAGTACATGTATGTTACTGGATTTATAATACTATTATGGTGAAGGGAGGTGAGGAATGAAATAAAAAAGAAAAGAACTTAAAAAAAAAGAAGAAATTGGGAAGCATAATTTATCTCTTGAGACTTTCACCTTTGAGAACCTCTTAAGGGGAGAGGTTTTGGTATTTTGAGAAGGCTGATAGATTTTGGACGTGGGGTAGGACCTTGGGGAGAGATTTGGGTAGAATAATGGCAAGGCACAAGTCTTGTGAGGAGTAGAGAGAAGAGGGAGCGATGGGGGGTTTTTATAGTGGAGGAGTGGAGGGATTTCATAATATTATAATCATTAATTTATTATTTTTCACAAGACAAAGAATAGTAAGTAATACATGACCAAGAATAGTAAATGGGTCATGTTAATTCGAACCATGGGTGGTGACATCAGCCTGGATTCTAGGAATAGTCTATTTTTCTTATAATTTATATATACGGTAAATTACCGTATTTTGCTATTCATCAAAAAAATCATGTATTTCAAAAAAATCTCAAAAATTCACCCTAACCATTTTTCAACGTGTAGAATCCAAAAATGAAGTCCATTTTTCAAAAATAATTTTCTAAATATTATTATTTTAATATTTAATTAAAATAATAACTTATTATTAAAACCAGTTTTAAAACATTCATTAACTTATTCTAAAATGTAGGTACATCGTACTTCTAACTTGAATATTATTTTTATAACACCATAGGTGAGGTTACTATTCATTAGGGTATATCACTATTCATAAGGGTATGTTACTATTCATTGTAGTAGGTTACTATTCACCAAAAATTAAGTTTTCCTTATCGGTTTCCAAATAACTTACTGATTACAACCGTGTATGCCGGATTTTCGAAATTCCAAACACAGAAGTGAAGAACTTATGTTTAAAGGTCACCTAGCACTTAGTAGTTCATTATGTTGTGTTTTCATGTGATTTTATGATGTACTTAAGAGAAGGGAATTTCCATTGAAAAACATTGGGTCATTACATTCTTCCCCCTTATGAAATTTTGCCCTTGAAATTTCATTTTAAATTCTAAGAAAAAAGCAGGTGTGGGTACTTTTCCTTCATTGCTTCCTCCAGTTCCCATGTTGCCTCTTCATACTTATGGTTTCTCCATAGTACCTTGACCAGATGAGTAGTCTTGTCGTGTAGAACTTTGTCTCTAAGATCGAAGATATTCACTGGCTACGCCTCGTAAGAGAGATCTTCCTCCAACTGCACCACCAATGAAGAGAGTACATGTGAAGGGGCTGGTATGTACTTAATTAATAGGGATACATGAAAGATATCATGTAATTTCTACATTTTAGGTGGAAGTGCCAGTCGATAGACCACAACTCCGACTCGATCAAGGATCTCGAAGGGGCCGATGTACCTGGGACATAACTTCCCTTTCTTCCCAAGCCTCACGACCTTCTTCCATGGGGATATACATAGAAATACCATGTCTCCAACTTTGAACTCAAGGTCTCATCGATGATTATCTGCATAACTCTTCTGTCAAATTTGGCCTACCTTGATATGCTGCTGAATAGCTTTTACCTTATCCACCACTTCTTCGACCATTTTTGTCCTAAAAGCTTATGCTCCCTGACTTCATCCCAACATGTTGGTGTTCTGCACCTTTTCCCATAAAGGGATTCATATGGTTCCTTTCAGATGCTCGAGTGGAAACTATTGTTGTAGGAGAATTCAACCAGTTGCAGATGTTGGTCCCATCCTCCTTTGAATTCCATTGAATATTCTCTCAACATGTCATACAATATCTGAATAGTTCGCTCATATTAGACATCAGTTTGAGGATGATAGGCTGTACTGAAGTTCAGTTCAGTGCTCAGAGCATGCTAGAGACTTTTCCAGAACATCGAGGAGAATCTCATATCATGATCAGACACAATAGATAGTGGTACTCCATGCAGCCTTACCACTTCTTTGATGTAAATCTGTGCAATTTGATCCAATGAGAAGTCATCTCGAACCGCTATAAAGTGAGCTGTCTTCGTAAGAAGTTCCACAACGACCCATATAGAACTGTTTTCTCTAGATGTCTTTGGAAGTACAGTGACAAAGTCCATGGTAATTTTCTCCCACTTCCATGCTGGTATGGGTAGTGGTTTCATCATTCCCTTAGACTTTTTTCTCTCATCCTTCACTTGCTGACATACGAGGCACTTTGATGTATATTCAACAATCTCCCTTTTCATATTGTCCCACCAAGTGTTTTCATGGAGATCTCAATACATCTTTGTTCTCCCTGGGTGGATGGAGAAGGTCGAGCTATGTGCATCATTAAATAGCTCTTTCTTTATCTCTAGATCATATGGTACACATAATCATGTACCAAATCTTACAACTCCTTCTTCATCAATTTTGGAATCGGATGATTTCCCATTTTTAATAGCTTCCACCCTTTTCTGAATTTCCACATCTTTTCTTTGAGCATCCTTTATTTTCTCTAAGAGGTATGGTTGAGAAATCATTTGAGAAAGGATTTATGATGTTCCTCCCTTAAGGATTCCTATGTCCATCCTTTTAAAATATAATAAGATCAGATCCTTTTCAATTCTCATCATTGATAAAGATGCATGATCCTTTCTAATTAGAGCGTCTTCCACCTTGTTTTCCTTACTGGGATGGTAGTGGATTGAGCAGTCATAATCTTTGATGAGATCTATCCATCTTTGTTGGCACATATTATGCTCTTTCTGTGTGAATATATATTTGAGACTCTTGTGGTCAGTATATATCTCACATTTTTCCTTATAGAGATAATGCTGCTAGATTTTCAATGCAAAGATCACAGCCGCCACCTCCAGATCATGCATGGGATAGATTTTCTCATGGATTTTCAGCTGCCTTGCGGCATAGGCTATCACTTTATCATTTTGTCATTAGCAAACAGCCTAAGCCTTTCTTAGAATCATCACTATACACCACAAAGAGTTATCCACATGAAGGGAGTGTGAGTACCAACGTAGTGATAAGCCTCTTTTTCAACTCCTTGAAACAACCTTCACATTCTTGTGTCCAGAAAAACATTACTCCCTTTCGTGTTAGCTTGGTCATTGGGTTTGACAATCGTGAAAAGTTTTTCATGAATCATCGATAATACCCAGCTAGACCTAAAAATATGTGGATCTCCGTTACAGAAGTTGGCGTTAGCCACTCTTCAATTGCCTTCATCTTGGAAGGGTACACAAATATCCCTTTCCTGGTGATAACATGCCCCAAGAATGATACTTCCTCCATCCATAACTCACATTTACTATACTTTGCATACAAATTGTCCCTTTGAAAAGTATTTAACACAGTTTCCAAATGATCTTCATGTTCCTCCTTGCTCTTGGAGTAAATCATAATATCATCAATAAAGACCACCACTAATTTGTCGAGGTAACCTCTAAAGACTCTATTCATTAAAAGAATGAAAATTGATGGAGCATTAGTGAGTCCGAAGGGAATCACTATGAACTCATAGTGTCCACAACTCATTCAAAAGGCAGTCTTGGGAATATATTCCTTCCTCGCCTTTAGTTGATGATATCCCGGTCGAAGGTCAATATTAGAGAAATAACTGGCCCCACGAAGCTGATCAAACAAGTCATCTATTTATGGAAGGGGATACTTGTTCTTTATAGTGATTTTATTGAGCTCCCGATAATCAATGCAGAGGAACATTGATCCATCCTTCTTCTTGACTAAGAGGACTGGAGCACCCCACGGTGAAGCACTCGGGCGTATAAAACCCTTCTCAATATTCTCATGGAACTGATTGTTCAGCTCTTCTAGATCGACGGTGACCATTCTGTAAGGTGTATTTGAGATTGGTAGAAATCTAGGGATAAGTTCAATTGAGAACTCAACCTCTCGGTCAGGAGGAATACCAGGCAACTCTTCAGGGAATATATCAGTGTAATACCTCACAATGGGCATATCTTCAAGAACGATTCTATCCTTTGTCTCAATCATTTGAGCTAGATATGCTTTCTTACAAGGAACCAGTATTCAAACATGAGATGAAGATTATAATGGAGACTCATCTTCCTCCTTACACTTGTAAAGAATCGGAGGATGCTTCGGGATGTGAAAAGTGATATCCTTTTCCCAAAAATTGATGTTGGAGTTGTACAAAGATATCCAATCCATGCCCAATATTGCATCGAACTCCACTAAATGAAGTATAAAAATATTAGCTGGGAGGTTCAGTCCACAATCATTAATCAGGGAGGAGTTATAAACTGTGGATGAAATAATTTCCCCATTCACTGTTCTCACAGATAACTTTTCCTCCAAATTTTGAGGTGGTGTTTGAATAGTTCTACTAAACTTGAATGATATGACAGAATGCGTAGAACCAGAATCAAATAGTACGTTCACTATTTCTGAATGAATAAAAAGCGTACCTATCACCACATCATTTTCAGGCTCCACCTCAGAAGTAGTGATAGCATAAGCCCTTTCTTTTTTCCTTAGAGGTTGTTGTTGATTGCCTCTGACAACCACCGTCTTAGGGAAATTGTTCACAAAATGACCATGCTCCTTGTAGTTATAACCCTGAACTATAGGCTGAGTGTTGATCTGAACCTTCCTTTGTTCTCCAACAATAGTGGGATTTTTCATATCCTTTTGGAATTTCTTGGCCAGATGACCAAACTTTCTGCATTTTAAGCAATTCTTGGTTCCCTTGAGACAGTCACCAAGATGCTTCTTCCCATAATTTATGCAAAGGGGAAAGTGAGGCTTCTTTCCATCATGGTATTTGTTTGATGAACCACCCATGTTTCTCTCCATTTTCTGATTCTTATAACTGGGCCCACAAGACCACTGAGAGTCTCCAATATCCATTTCCACCTTGAGGGCACAACGAACAATCTCCTCATAGCTGTCAAAGTCTCGAATCTCCAACACATTTCACAGACTCAGCTTTAGTCCGCTAAAGAAGCGATCTAGCTTGCTTTCGATGTTCATGAAAAAGCCAAGGGCATACCTTGGAAGCCATGTGAAGTTCACTTCATACGCCCCGATGGACTCATCTTCCTTTTGCTTGAGTCGAAGGAACTCTCTTTCCATCTTAAAACGGAGGGTTTGAGGAAAATATTTGTTGAAAAACATCCTCTTGAATTCCTCCCATTCTATGGAATCAATTTCCTCTTGGGAATTTGTATTCTTGATCAGTGTCCACCACTGATTAGCATCCCCATAAAAATGATAGACTACCAGTACAACTTTCTCTTCTTCTAGGAACCGGAGGACATAGAAAATATTTTCAGTGGAGTTAATCCATTATTCTCCAAGGAGGGTATCAGAAGACCTGCTAAACATGGGAGGACATTTCCGCATGAAGAATTATATGGAAAATTTCTCTTTCCTTGGAGGTGGGTAATGTTCCACCTGATTCAAGTTATTATTAATTACTTGAGTCTACTGACCAAGTACTACCATGATGTTTTGAGCACCCACCCCCGTCACATCAGGCATGTCTGTATGGAAATCATCACATTGCCTATCTCATTGGTTGTTGGAACGTGTTATTCTATTTTCCGCCATTAACTAAGAAAAATAAAATATAATTATAGGTCTTGAATACTTAGCTATTGATCATAAAAATAAAATTTGAACATAAAAGTATGAAATTATAAAGAAGAAGTATATCCTGACTTGTGATTCCTTAGGTTTATATGTAGGTTATCCTCAGTCTATTTCTTAACTTATATTCTTATGTTATTCTTTTTTCCCTTAATAATGGTTGGTAATAAGCCCGTGAATCTACCAAAGCATATTACCCAGTAGTGTCATAACCAAGAGTGCAGCAAGGCCCATTATCGTGCACCAGTTTCCATTTGAGTCTAGCTCAAAGCGGTGTTTTCGGGTTTTAACCCTAGATAAATTGGTGCCAGAGCTGCCTCTACCTGATCGTATCCAGATAGGGATGTATTTTCTTGATAAACCACTTACTCTATACTCACAAAAATTTACAACTGTTTTCTTATACTTAGTATCATACTTAAGGTTTTAACTAAGGTGCTCTATTACTAATCTCCAAAAATAACTAGACCATCCTCTGATACCAACTATAGATACCCAAGACTTTTATATAAAACATTTCATGATTTTAAGCATAATTAACCATCATAGTACAGGCCAAGGATCATTAGGTCTAGTGTCTTGGAAGACTAGGTACATATAATAGAAAACATGGGTTAAAAAACGTCTTTATTTAATCTCCATAATGAGATTTTAACTTCCTTTGAGCCCTTACATCTGTATATGGTACCCTAGGGAACACAAGAACAATGGGATGAGCTAAAAATCCCAGTAAGGGAATGAACAAAAGGATACATCTTAAGCACATGAGTTAGGAGGCATGAAATAATGATATCCAAATAACGAAACTTATAAAATCATTTAACATAATAATGGAATCATATAAACAAGGAATAATATAAATGTGGCAGAATCATAAAAAAAATTTAGTATAGGTCAAGGCTGACCGCCAATCCCGTTTCCCATTTCAGTACGGGTCAAGGCTAACCGCCAATCTCATTTCACATCATATCTCATGAGACTTATCCTTAACAAATGAATTGGATCGCTATCTAGGCACACCTATCTCAAAATTTTCATGAATACTCTTGCCACATTAATATTCTTACCATATATACAAACATACATAATCAACCATACACAAACATAAGGGTACCCATGGAAAGAATTGGGTACCAAAATCATGACATAATTCATAACCAATGAGTGTATCATGAAAGTATCCATGTAAGGAAAGAATTAGAAAATACATGGACGTTCATAGGGTAAAATAAGAATATAACATGGTAAGTGGTGTCAAACATAAGTTACAACATATGAGAAATGTATTTTAGAAATGTTAGCATTAAAACATTTTTGTGCAGTTTTAAAGAAAATACTATAGAGCTTTTAAAATAGTAAAGAAGACATTATTTTATATAAAACCATAATTGAACAAAGAAGGTTTTCATAATAAAAATACCGAATTTACAAAGATAATGGTGTCTTAAAACAGAAGATAGAGTGCACTTGAAATTGGGTAAAAGTTCAGAAAGTTCCTTTAAAATGAGTGTGCTTATTGGGAAGTATCGAATAGAGATTCACTTAAAAGCATGTATATCCCCGAAAGATAATGAGAGATGGATCTTGGAACATGATTTTTGAGCATATAAACAAAATTTTTATGTTCGAAATGAAAATACAACAACATTTTGGTGAAATGAAAGATAGAGAAACCTGAAGGAATAAAGGGAGTTTGGGTAGAATCCATCATGGTTTATTGGCATGGTATCAGGTGTAATAAGAGGGATTGATGAGAGAGATAAGGGGTTTCTAATCAATTATAAAATATTAGGGCAGTATGTGGAAGTTTTATAAACATACCCCATAACTTGGTATTACACAAAAAGGCATAGCATAGAGAACAATCTTGATTAAGAGTAAAAAGGGGAGGATTCCTTACCTTAAATCCGTTGGTGTTCTCAACTTGTTATTAACGACCTGAATAAACAAATTAGTCTTATTAATAAATAATTATAGAACCTATTATATATTCAATTTATTTATTATAACCTTTTTTTGTTTATTCAAAGCATTTTTGATTAGTTAAAAGGGTCAATTTCATTGTTCAGGCTCATTTGTTTACTTGGCTTTAAAATATCGGTTCACTTATATTCATGTTTGGATTATGTGCAAGATGAAAGTGATTTTCCAGAATTGAAGTTATTTTATTTATTTAATATCCAGGAGATTACATGGTTTTAATTTTAATTAGGTTAATTAGAGTTAAGTGGAATTATTTTATGTATAACCATAGTGATAACCATTTTTGTTAATCAGTGGATTTGATAACAAATAAGGTGTTTTTATTAATAACGTAATTCCATTAGTAACAAAGGATTAAAGTACCAAGAACATGATATATTATATATTATAATATGGTTAAACCATAACACAAATGTTTTTATAACCATAATTAAAGATAAAAATAGAAATTGATAAACTGTTGTCCTTGAATGTGCTAAATTAACACATCTCAAACAGTGCTTTCATTTCTTTCAAATAAAAGGATGGGGAAATGGGAGAAGATAATTAAATATACCAGTATAAGAAAGAAATTATAGTACATTTATGTTACTGGATTTATAATACTATTATGGTGAAGGGAGGTGAGGAATGAAATAAAAAAGAAAAGAACATAAAAGAAAAGAAGAAATTGGGAAGAAGAATTTACCTCTTGAGACTTCCTCCTTTGAGAACCTATTAAGGTTAGAGGTTTTGTTATTTTGAGGAGGCTGAGAGCTTTTGGACGTGGGGGAGGACCTTGGGGAGAGATTTGGGAAGAATAATGGCAAGGAACCAGGCTTCAGAGGAGTGGAGAGAAGAGGGAGTGAAGGGGTGTTTTTATAGTGGAGGAGTGGAGGGATTTCATAATATTATAATCATTAATTTATTATTTATTCTCAAGACAAGGAATAGTAATTATTCCATGACCAAGAATAGTAAATGGGTCTGTTGAATTAGAAAATTGGGTGGTGGCATCATCCATGATTCTATGAATAGTCTATTTATCTTATAATATATATATACGGTAAATTTCCGTATTTTACTATTCATCAAAAAAATCAAGTATTTCAGATTAATCTAAAAAATTCACCCTAACCATTTTTCAATGTGTAGAATCAAAAAATGAATTTCATTCTTCAAAAATAATTTTCAAAATATTATTATTTTAATTAAATATCAAAATAATAATTTATTATTAAAACCAGTTTTAAAACATTCATTAAACTATTCTAAAATATAGGTATATCATATGTGTAACTTTAATATTATTTTTATACCACAATTAGTGAAGTTAATATTCATTTGGGTATATCACTATTCATAAAGGTGTGTTACTATTCATTAGGGTAGGTTACTACTCACCAAAAATTATGTTTTCCTCATCGGACTCCAAATAACTCACTGATTACAACAGTGTATGTCGGATTTTCGAAATTCCAAACAAAGAAGTGACAAAATTATGTTCAAAGGTCACTTAAAACATAGTAGTTCTTTATGTTGTGTTTTCATGTGATTTTATGACGTACTAAATATAAGGGAATTTCCATTTAAAAACATTGGGTCGTTACATACAAGACCAAGAAAACTTCGCACCTTTGACACTATCTTGGGGGCTTCCCAAGACACAACTACTTATATCTTCGATGGATCCATAGCTACTCCCTGATGGAACACAACATGCCCCAAGAAACAAACTTCTCGATCCAAAAACTCACACTTTAACAACTTCACAAACAGCTGATGTTGACTAACAACTCCCAAAAATTCATGTAGATGCTCTGCATGCTCCTCCTCAGACGTGGAGTACACAAGGATGTATTCTATAAAAACAACAATGAACTTGTCCATTAACTCAAAGAACACATTATTCATCAATCCCATGAACATAGCTAGAGCATTTGTCACACCAAATGGAATTATGACGAACTCATAATGCGCATGAAGACAATAAAAAGCAGTCTGTGGGATATCCTCATCCTTCGCACACATCTAATGATATCTTGACCATATGTCGATCTTTGGGAACCAACATTCACCCTTCAGTTGATCGAATAAATCCTCAATACGGGGAAGAGGATATCAACTCTTCTCTGTCACTTTGTTTAAGCGACGATAATCGACACACAACTGCAAACAACCGTCAACCTTCTTTACGAATAAAACTGGTGCATCCCACGGTGAAACACTCATCCAAACAAAACCGCACTGTAATAGACCATCAAGATGTATACATAACTCTCATAACTCATAATGGACCATCCTATATGGAGACATAGAGATATGAGACTCTCCTAGTTGTAGCTCGATCCCAAACTCGATCTCTCATCGAGGGGGTAATGTTACAACCTCTTCTGGAAAGACATCTGGGTACTCTTCTATGACCCTAGGAAATTCCAACTGCTGGACCTCTAAAGAAATCATCATCATATCATCCATCATGGATGATAAGGATGGAACATGCTTATGACCCATCAGAGGGTCTCTCTCGCCAACTAACACCTCCTGATCTCCATCCACATCGAAGAAAACAACCTTCTTCTAGAAGCAATCCATGATATCTTTCACCAAATAAAACCAATACATGTTGAGTATGACATCATATGGTTGTATTCATAAACATAGGAAATCTCCCCAAGAGCGGTGCTGCCCCAACACTATCTCACACTCTCTACATACATCAAAAAGTCAGCTCGACCTCCAACTGGCGTAGTTAATGCCAAGGGCACTAGAAGCCTCTCTTCCTCAAGTCCAAAAGCATGGACAAGGGTAGGTAATATGAAGGAGTGTGTCACTCCTGAATCAAACATTTCATATACCAAGGTAAATAACGAGAAAAGGGTACCACAAACAACGTTTGACTCACCTAGAGCTGGCAACGCTAAAGCATGAAGCTGACTAAGACCTCCTCCACGACCTCTCTAACACTGATGACGACCACCACCATGGTCGTGCTCTACCCTATGAGGATAGGGAGAATCACATGGCTGTCCTCTGCCCACCCCATCTACCCTCTACTGATCTACAGCTGGCGCAACCTGCTGCTACTACCCTAGATGGAACTGTCTCAATGGAGGAACCTGGATTGGAACACCTGGTGCCCAATGACTACTCTGAAAGGTCGAGCACTCTCGTTACTGATGAACTCGACCACCAAAAGAAAAATAAGAGCCAGATCCCAAGGAATAGGCATGAGGGAAACTGCCTCTAGAGAAACAAGATGCTAAGGGCTGGGACCTACCCCCAGCCAAACCAAAACTCTTCTTCCCTGAAAACTGGGAACCCCAGACCATAAAATTGCTTCATGAGGAATCATGATGACTCCCCTCTCATGATGATCCGGTTCTGTCCAATGTCTCTTCGATGACCTATGCCCTTGTCAGTACATCAAGATATGTCTTCAGCAATAACTGGGTGACATGGAGTTGGATCTCTGGAAGCAAAGCCTCCTCGAAATGCCTCCCCCTAGGCTCTTTATCTAGAAACATGTCCGAAGCATATCATAAAAGGTTCCTGAAGTGGATTCCAATCACTGGCACAATGGATCTCCCCTGTCGAAGGGTAATAAGCTCATAACGACTAGAAGCCTTCACAATCGAATAAAGAAACTCGAGTCTAAACTTGTCTCAAAACTCCTCCCATGAGATCACTGACTCCTTGCAATCCCTGAGGAACAAGAACCACCAATGAATTGCTGCTCCATAAAACATTGTCAGAACCAGGGAAACCTAGTGCTCCTTCTGAGCACGGATCGAACTGAATCCTCTATCGACCTCCTCCAACCAGTCTTTTGTGACTTCATCTAAAACAAAGCCATCATACTTATGTAGACTCTGGTGCTGAAACTCTCAGAGTGTCCTCCTCCATGTTTTGTCGTCGTCAACCTCTACCTGGTGACGAGTTGCTGGAACAGCCTTCTGGACATCTTCTATATGATCCTGATGAGGATGTCAACCTGGAGCCATACCTACAAAATATAAAATAGTTAGATCTCTTAAACCTGGAATATAGAAGACTCAACATTAATTAATTACTTGTTTTCTTTTATTCATTTTAGGTTAACCTATCCCAAGGTCTACCCACTCAAACAGAGGAACAAAGAAGAATGATGCATGATCCTTTCCTAGGTCTCTACCTTGTAACTAGTATCACATCATTTATTAGCCACTGTAAACTTAAGGGTTCGTACATCAGATCATAGGGGGACCTAAATGCCTATGTCTCATCTGGTCTCCAATGTTTACATCACTTGCTAAACATGAATGAAACCATTTCCATACCAACCCATGAAACCTCACCTATTCTTAACTCCAAACTCCATCCAATCTCTCAACCCTGCCTTTGATAACAATTTGTCTCGACCCCCTCCCCACAATGTGTACCCCTCCTAGGAAGGCAATGTTAGAAGAGAGATAATGACCCCCGATTCCCACCCCTAGTAGGCCCCGGGTTGGCGACTAGCACCGAGGGTATAGTAAACACTCAAATGGGAGGCATTACCCTCTAAGAGAACACATGCGAAAGAGTTAGATAAGATAGACACCAACAAAATCCAAATCATACAATAATATAAAATAAATACCAAGTACTTATATGTAATTCCATGTAAACTACTACAACTGAAAGGGGAAAAACTGCAAATACCCAAAAGAAAGCAAAAACAACATCAACCACAAGCCCGAACAACTCCTACAACCCCAAGCTAGTAGAAACAAGCTTGATCTACAACCTTCTCCAAGTGACCTGAAAAATATTTTATATATACATAGGGTGAGTATAACAGTATACTCAATTAGATTCTCCCCAAATCCTCTCCTGCAAAAGTAATGAAAGCATGCTAAAGTACAGTGAAAAACAAGTGAAACTAACTCGTCACCTAAACAGGTATAATAAGTTCCCAGCCTCACAATGGATACTCTCACCAAGTAATGAATACAAGATTATATAATATAATAAATAAAATCAATGGTACCATACTACTACTTCCCGACTGGTTTTCCGCTTTTCCCCAATGTCGCACGTCCTAAGAATATCTCTCCAAAAAGGCTTTCCCGCAGAAACTTGGGTGAAGCACCACAACATGCACCTCATGCAAAAAAACCACCACGTCCACACAGAAAAGTAACTTGGTAGTTTCCGGGAGCCACCATAGATCGTATAACATGTATCATATTTTGAGTATTATACCTCAAGCCATTATAGCCAACACACTAAGTAAGAATCTTCAAGCCGTTACAACCTATACACATTATGCCTATATTAGTCTATATGATACTATATCCGGAATATATGTGTGTGAATAACCATAACACATTACATCCCTCTACACACATATATGGGGAAAACTAACCATTGTGCCTATCATCACAAGTAACTACCAAGAGAAGAGATCGGGGCCAAAGGGGGTAATCAGCCATCCATCCTCCCTCTGGAATGTTGGGGAAAACACCCCAATGGCTCAGAATCCTTGAGGTGTCAGTTTTCCTAACTCACAGGGTGGAGTAGCATATATAAACAAAAAAAGTATAGAATATACTATAGCTTAGAACCACACTATGGGCATAAACTAGTCTTAGACTCAACTGTAGATAACGTCTCTCGGACTCCCGACTGCCACTTCTAAGACTAGTTATCCTATAAGCACACAACCATTTAAAGAGATTTATTACATTACTTCATTCCCTTTTTATCAGTTTCACTTTATTTTAATTAATTATTTAAACAATAATTAACCATTATCAATTTACACATAATATTTCATCACTCCAAAAGTCCACTGTCCCTTTAAATTGTAAACTCAGCATTGTGTCCTAGGAAGCTCCAACCCTATGGGTTAAAATCATTTATTCAATTATTTATTTACAGTATTACTTTCCCATATTCCCATGCATTATTGAAAAACATTCTATGATACTAAACATTAGGGGGCTCAACACAATGAGTAGATGAACTACCCGTAGAGTCTTTTCCACCTATAGCAAGAGCATAGACCCATGATCCCTTGAGAAGCTAAGCACGAAAAGCACGTGGCATACCCCACGCATCTTCACCCCTCTCGGAATAAGGGTAAGAAAGGCTAGATACCTTGAGCAGCGGGGAAAGTAAAGTAGATAAACAACCAATAAGAATTAGTAAGAATCCAAATATTTACATACAACCCATTCCATCACCCCTGGTGTCCTCCCTGAAACCCACACGCATAAACCTATGCATCTTGAAACTCTAGGCGTCAACGGGTGCCACAACCAATAGGCCTCCATGCCCCCATATATCCCGACAGCCATCCAGGATCACATCACAACACAAGGAGCATGAATTAAAACATCATATCAATTGGTCTCTTGGCCCTTAAACAAGCAAGTGGGTAATTCAGAACCCTACAAGGAATTATTTTTTTATCAAAGAACCAGTTCTTTAATCCATATTGGATTAACCGATTTATTATTCGTAGGTTCAAATTTCTGGAAAACCTAACCCGTAAGCAATGAAAAATAATTAAATATGCTTACTACATCATGTTGATTAACATCAAATTAAAACAAGAAGAACTAGATTCATTTACATGTTTCATTATCTTTATCCAAACAATCATCAATTAATTCAAACTTTACGTTCTTTACCAATTTCCATCAAGAAAGAAAATCTAAACAATGAAAACATAAATATCACACTATTAAGAAAAACAAGAGGCAATAACATAAGATAAGTATTAATTTATTAATCCAGTTTTAATATTTAGTATGTCAATTCTATTGTAAACCTATGGGAGAAAACATGCTAACTATAAAGTTGAACATAAAATAAAAGATAAGCAATTAATCCCCTACCTCAAACCATTCTTAACATTCTTTATACGAGAAAAATCCACACAACGGGTTAAGATCTCCTCCCCACGTGACAACTTTATCCACTCGAGGATGCGGAGACACCACCACACCAGTCAACACCCAAGAAAATACCATTAGGAACATATAGACATCATTCCATAAAATGGTATGGAGAAATAAAAGGAGATGAACCCAAAATAATTATAATTAATCATACCTTATATCGAAGATGGATCGATACTGCCTGGTTGTATAAAAATTAGAGAAAAACCAATAATAGGAGGAAAGTTTGATTGTGAAACTCCTAAAGGAAGGAATGAAAGGATGAATCATCTCACAAATAAGAACAAGGAGGAAGAATTTGGGAGGAAGATATCTCATCCATTTAGAAGATTTAACAGAGTGGCAGTTTAAGATACGCTGGATTTCCCATTAAAAGTGTATCACATTAAACCACGTGGTTTGACCAAGTAAAAAAATATCCTGAGCCTTAGGAGAAATTAATATAGGGGTCATGGCCTTCGAATCGTCCATAGAGTCCATAAAATGAGGATTAAATTCATTTTACTTCAAAGGAAACGTCAAAGGGGCGAAACTGTAGGAATCTGGAAACACTACTCACGAGCTCGGAATTTTGCAAAGGAAATAGAGGTTACCGATGGACAACACCATTTTAGAAACACTGTTCATGAACTCAAAATTTAACAAAGGAAATAGAGGTTACAGATGGACCTCACCAATCTAGAAACACTGTTCACGAACTCAAAATTTGGAAAAGAAAATAGAGGTTACCGATAGACATCACCGTTCTGGAAACAATATTCACGAACTAAAATTTTTTCAAAAAAAAGAGTTTACTGATAGACCTAACTATTCTTGAAACACTGTTCATGAACTCAAAATTTGGAAAATGAAATTGAGGTTACCGATGGACCTCACCGTTTTGGAAACACTATTCACATACTCAAAATTTGGCAAAGGAAATAGAGGTTACCGATGGACCTCACCGTTCTAGAAACACTTTTCATGAAACCAAAATTTGGCAATGGAAAGAGGCCACCATTGGACCTCACCATTGCACTATTCACATAATATTACCATAACATTGTTCACCTATGGTTACCATTGCACTGTTCACAGAAGGTTACCGATAACACTGTTCACCTAAGGCTACCGATGATATTGTTCAGCTAGGGTTACCGTTGCACTGTTCACCTAAGGCTACCAATGAAACTGTTAAACTGAGGTTACCATTTCCCTATTCACAAAAGGTTACCGATGACACTGTTCACTTAAGGCTACCGATGACACTGTTCACCTAAGGTTACCATTGCACTGTTCACATAAGGTTACCGATGACACTGTTTACCTAAGGCTACCAATAACAATGTTCACCTAAGGTTACCGTTGCATTGTTCACCTAAGGACACGGATGACACTATTCACCTAGGTTTACCATTGCACTATTCATAGAAGGTTGCCGAAGACACTGTTCACCTAAGGCTACCGATGACACTGTTCACCTAAGGTTACCGTTCCACTGTTCACCTAAGGTTATCATTGCACTGTTCATCTATGGTTATCGTTGCACTATTCACAGAAGGTTACCGATGAAACTGTTCCCCTAAGGCAACCGATACACTTTTCTTAGAACATGAAAATTGGAAAAGTGTTAACGATAAGACACCTTGACCTCCCAGAACACCTGAAACACCATATTTTCACAAAGGAATGGACCAAAGTGGTCCAGGCCATTACACAAAGACTATGAGAAGGGATATTCTAATCAAATGTGGTGTCCCATTGAATTATATGTTGGAGTATATATGTTATTGAGAGTCTCCCCTCAGCATGGGAAATAGAGGTTTGGAAGGAGGAGTATGATTTATCAATGGTTTATTCATCCCATCATGGTGCTATGGAATTTTGGTGTAGTGTATTATTAGTTTTAACTTCCATAATATACTTATTGGATCCATGAAATTTTCCATGTGTCCCATATTCATTGGTATCATCATGATGACTCTCACATCATCATCTGGGGAGAGTTGGATATTAAGGATAAAATAATGTTTTTGGAGCATCCATTGATATCCAGGATCATTGATAGAAGGTGTTGTGTTGAAAAATAATCCCCTTATATCTTGTTATGTATAGTAATAATGTATTGGTGGAGAGTACTTGGGATCAATAGATCTAGATGTGTGCCTAGTACCTTGAGTTGTTTTGAGCATTGCGGTTTTCTATTTTACATTATGGTGTGATGTTTTGTTCTGGGTTTTTATGGTATGTGTTTTCTTCTTTAATACTGTGATGTGTCATAAATCATCTAGAATAAAAATAATTCAAAACCTAATAATTAATCAAGACATTTAATTCAATTAAATGATTAAAAATATGCATGTGATTTAGTGTCACCCAAAACTGACAATATCGTGACAAATAAGATTTAATTCCTTGATTTGTGTTCTCATGGAAGTTTTCTATATTGGATGTGGATGTTGTTGGTATAGATAGTATGCTGGTTGATATTATATTGAATATGGTTCTATGGAAATGTGGTGGCTTGTAACTAGTACCGGATGATTTGGTGTTGTTGTCGGTGATAGGTGGTGATGTGGTTTTCTGAGGAGTTTGGGTGGACATTTCATTTTTGTGTGATTTGATGATGTTAGTGTTTTATGTGTGAAAAAATCCCTAAGAGTTATCTCATTAGGTGGTTGTTATAACCCCTTTATTTATTCAGGTTTGGTTTTGATTATTGAGGATATGAATCATTTGAGAGGTATATAATGTAACATTTTGTTCTTTCCTATCCCATTGCATTGCTATTTTTTTTTGTTAGAGTTTGTTTATTGGATTCTCAAGTGGGGTCGAGAGGATTTTGGAGCTCCTGTGGCGCTACAAAAAGTTATTTCACACCGTAAAAGAGTTATTTATGAGGTAATATTGTTGTTTACAACTTGGGTTATTGATGAATTATTTCATTATTTGGGTGTGGTGAAAAATCTGAAATTAATATATAGTGTAATAAGGGTATTTATGGAATACGTTTAATATATTCTGGGGCTCCATTTTTTAGTGGAACTTAAAAAAGTAAATAACTCACATTCATTCATTTATACATTCATTATTATTAAGATAAACAAACCTTCATTAGTTTCTTAATTAATGAATGAATGAATTCCCTAGAATCTCGATGATTATCCAAACATAATTGGAGATACCTATCATTTATGAAGTTCATTGGAAATAAATGGAAAAACAAAAAATTGCATTTTTATTAAAATAATTTAATTGATAATTTAAAATTCCTCGAACACAATATTAACTTTTCGAACACACAATAGTGTTCCAATAAATAAAATAATGTTTTAATGATATAATTTTTCATTTTAATTTAATTTTAATGGTAATTACATAAACATTTGTAAATAATATTCCCATTGTGGTTGAATTAGTTGTTTTATTATATATAATGGTTATAGAAACCACATACCCTTATTTGGTTTTATTATATCCTATCTAATTTAAAAGGATTCAAAGAATATTTTCTAGTGATATTTTAGTCATATAACAGTGACCATATATTTACTATAAATATAGGGGTTTGAAAAATCCTATTGACATAGACAATGGATGTAACACCGTGAACTTAGAAACCTGAACATGAATCCTTAATTTATTAAATTGGCATGATTAAAAGGAATCGAATCCCGAAGGACTCATCAATTTATTAGTTTTGTAAAATCAGATCACATACATGACAACCATATTATATTGGGAAATTGGAAATAAAACGTGATACATAATAAAATGAAATAAACTGCATCCTTGAAATCTCATTCAGATGTTTCTTTTTTATATCATATAGAAAAAAGGATATAAGGGCAAGTTATGCTTAGTAAAGGTAAGTAAAATATAATAAATAATTAATCAATGAAAATAATCATAATTTAATGGTAAATAACTAAGAAAACATTCCAATTTAATGTCTCAGTAAGGAATAATCAACAAGACACTGTAGATAATAGATACACATTCCATTTAATTAATAATCTAAGAAGGAAATGAATCCATAGATATCGAAGAGAAAAAATAAATTAGATATTAATAATAGGTGAATTCTCAATAATGTAAATTATTGATTTTTTGATTTCTTATCTTAGGCACATTAAAACCTCCACGTTCATGATCCATCCACTAAACAGTTTAAAAGTATATGTAGAAAAATATTCAATTTGAAAAACTAATTTTCATTTCCGAATAATTCCTTATATATTTAGTACTATATTTAATTTATAAAAAATAATCCTTTTCAAAAATCTATATTGAATAAACAATATAGAATAATTAATAATTATCTAGTTAATAAAATAAATGTAAAAGTGAAAACCATATGTAAAAATAATATATTGTTTTGGAAATAATAATATCCATTTTATGAGTATATGGATCCATAGGTTAAATATAATGTACAATAAAAATTATCATAGGGAAATTATTGTTTCAACCGAAAGTAAATAGTCACAAAAGAAAGTGAGATTGCAAAGATAACTATCACCACTTGGCAATTTTCAAGTCAAAACCCCTTAGATGAAATAATTCAATTGGAAAGATATAATATAATGAAATACGATTTAATCATGATATTAAATGAAAAAGGTGTTTTACATACAACACATAGAGAAGTTAGTGTTCAATATGACACTAATATCACAAATGAAAAAGTGAGATGAAAATACATTACCTTGTGTTTCCTTTTATTTAAATACATTTAACCTTATCTATGATGGTTTTAATAATGTTAATAACTTATTCCATAACCATATTAACATTTATGATCCTCTTAGAATATTTTATTACCTTTTTAATAACAATCTATCATTATTTTCACTATTTTTGGTGTTAATTCACATTGTTTTTTAGTATGTTTTGACATGTTATTTGTTGTTAATATTACATATATCATGATTTAATAATCTCAAAATTTTTAAACCCTATGTTAATATAATAAATATTTAGTACATATGTATTTATAATAATCAATATTTTTTGGATATAGGAAATGAAATGCACTGTTCATGGTGACGGTAGACTGTATGTACGCTTGAACGCTACTTCCATTTTTTTCATATCAAAAAAATGAAAACAAAAATATTTATAGGTATATAATAATTATATTATAATATTTATTTCATATTTTTAAAATATTTTTATTAAATCCATTTTTTATACATTCGATATATAGAGTGAATGAATCACATCACTTTTAAGAGGAGGTTGTACAAAAATCTACGAATGATGTTATCAAATTTAAACAATAAGGAATGAAGGAAGGTATGTGTTATATAAAAATTACATGAGTAAAAATAAAAAATAAATATCATATATATTTTATATAAATAGTGTGTAAATACTAATTCTGAACTATGAGTGGTGGTAATGAAAAAATGAACGACATCGTTTCATGAGGCTGTAGTTCACCATACACAAAAATAATATGTTCGTTACCCATTTGATAGAAGTGTGTCTAAGTGTAGATTATAATAACAATATAGAAAAATATATGTATTTTTATGTTACTTAGATTATTATGTAAACAAGGAATATGAGGATTTTTGGGGGTCGGGAATGAATATAAAACAAAAGAGCCATTGGAAAGATGTTACCTCTTCTTTGGGTAATACTGTTTCATTTGCACCAAAGGGATTCCATGATGGTTTTCATCTCAAATATAGAAATATAGTTTTATTGGAGGGATATTGAGATATTATTTGAGTAGACTTTGGTCATACCGAAGGGCTTGAGATGTGTGAATAAGAGGGATGTTTGAGTTCCTTTTTATAGTGGAAGAGGAGTGGAATGCTTTTAAAATTTTGAAATAGGAATTTCACCCTCTTTTTTTTCATTGAAAGTGACTCCAAAAATGAACGGTATTCAATAAAAGGGAGTATAGTGTCTTAATATACAAAAAAATGTATTTTGAAAAGGTTTACAGGCTCTTTTGGGCCATATGATTGAGGTTTAGCCAAAGTGGGTTATTAATGTGAAAATGTTTAAAAGATTGATATGTTTTTTATCCAATTTAAAAATAAAATTTATTAAAATGACCAAAATTTTGATTAGTGTATATATAATTAATATAATGTGAATTTTAAACCAATTTAAAATATAATATAAACTTATAAATAGATTACATGAAAATCTATTTTGATCTATAAATATGTATTTTCCACTCTTCATCAAAAAATGAAACTTCTCCAAAATATACCAAAAAAATAAATTATAACTAATTTTTAATTTTATATCTCAAAAATTAATTATATTTTTCCTTATTATATTAATAAAATTTACAAAATTCATATTTAAAATAGTTTTTCTATTAAAATGCAGCCAAACTACCTTTAAAAAAATATAGTATATGATTTTTACAATTGGATTTGTGTTTATATAATGCCTGAAAAATATATTAAATGAATGTAAAAATGTTATAATGGATATATAATATGTAAATTTACAATATAATCTCACTAAAACTGTTTGAATTTAATTTTCTGTACAAAACATGATTAATAGTCTTTTATTTAAATTAGGTGTTGTGGGTATTGAAAAGTAACTCAGTATTGCATGTTTTGAAAGATATATAGAAAATTAAATTTATTATAAAAGAAACATATTGTAGATTCTATTGGTCATACATAGTTTCCTCCAAAATGAAAATTTCCCTCAAAATTTTAGTCATATTACCTGCTAAAAATATGTGGTCAGTTATCCTCATAAAATCCTCTTGTTCCCATCTTTCTTATTCTATTTTATAATTTCTACATTGTACCATTAACAGAAGAGTCATATGATTCCTCAATACTAGCTCTATGGTATCAATAATATGATGGTTCTTTACATTATGAAAGGTTAGGTTCAAAATAAATTTTATCAAAAGCGAGCACATATGTTGGGTTTTGAATATTCTTACTTAGCATAGATATATGAAACACATCGTGTACCTTTGAGAGATTTGGAGGAATTTCCAAATTAAAAGAACAAATTGAAACTCTTTCAAGAATCCTGATGGATTTGATGTACCTTAGGCATAATTTTCCTTTATTAAATAACCTTATTACACCCTTAAATGGATACAATTTGAAGATAACAAGTTCTACCAAATGGAATTCTATGTCATTCCTTTGATTATCATAAAAAATATTTGTCATACATTAAGATGATTTGATATGAGCCTAAATAAACTTTACTCTTTTCATCATCTCTTTGAAATGTTATGAGCCTATGAATCTCTTAAAAATATGGATTACAACACCTCATTCCATATTATTCTATATATGATGATATTTTAGTACATGGATAGAAGCTATTATTATAGAAACAATATACCAAAGGTATGTACTAACCCCAAATACATTGAAATTCAAGTGAGGATAACCTTATAATTTCATCCATTGTTTAAAGTGTTCTTTTATACTATACATTAGGTTGAAAATGGTAGGTAGTGCTAAAATTTAGCTCAGTATCAAGAGTGTCAAACCCCGAAAGACACTTCTTTTTAATTTAAATATTTTAAGTCTTTCTTTCGATATGTGGTTTGAACCAGTTCTATTTTAGAAGAAATTGAGATCTTATTTGGGTACGCGACCGTGCGCGCGATTGTGAGTGGTGATAAACTTTAATGAGAAAACGTTTTATGATTCAATCTATTATTTCACTAGCGCGTGACTATGTCGTGACCATGTACAAGTCAGAGTGTAGTGTTCAGACTCGACGATTGTTTTTGTGTTTTGCTGATAAATGAGAATTTTGGCGTTGTAATGTTTGAGCATGCGCACGACACAGATGAAGCCATGGGGCTTCGCCTGATCAACATGTGGCCTTCCCGACGCGTAGGTAATTAATTAACTAACAAGTTGGATAATAATTTAAGCACAAAAATGAAATAAGAAATATGATTAAATAATTCAAGAGTTGTTCAATAATAATAATAATAATAATAATAATAATAATAATATTGGGATTATTTATCTTATGTTATTCATTCAGTTATTATTTTGATTAGTTACATAATATTAAAATTTTATAATGGTTATAAAATTATCATCATGTTATTACTATTATTATTAATATCATTATTTTTTTATTGAGGTTGTGTTTATTTTCATCAAGTCATTGTTAAAAAAATTAATTAATTAACATCACATTTCTATTTTTTACAACCAATATTATTATTCTAAATTAGTTTAGATATTTTATTTTGGTTATTTTTTTTATCTTTTTGTTTATCTTTCTTTTTTTCTTATTTTTTTCTCTCTTCTCCCTCCCCCTCTCTTGTTTCTGACACATAGCAACCCCCCCTTCCTAACCCTACCCGAGCCGCTTGCTCCCCCTCCCCTTTCCTTCCTCCTCCTCCTTCGGCATGGAACGCCCTCCCGTTCTTCCTCCCGGCGACCCCCACCCTCCTTCACCGCTCTCGCCGGACCAGCCCCGCCGGCCTCCGCTTGCTCGAATGGTCGGACCCTGCGCACGCCTCCCCTTGCTCAGTCAGACCACCCTCACTTATTCACTCTGACCGCACCAATTGTCAACCCCTTTCCACACCCCTTTCAGTCCGCCTCACACCACCCGATGCTGTCCCACTACCTCACACCATTCTGACCCGCACCGTCCCTCCCTTCTGGCCGATTTTTCTGGTGTTGCACACCTCCGGCAGCCTTCTTCCTTCTCTGGCCAGCTCTCTGCACCATTGCTGAAGGTACTTTTTTCTTCTCTTTGTTGTTTCTTCAGTCGGTAGGTTTTCAGGTTATGGTTTATTTTCGCTTTTGTTCGATTTTGGGTAATTTTGTGGTTAGGGTTTGGTTGACTTTTGGTTCGTTTATGGGGTAATCGATTCAATTGCTTGTTTTAGGGATTAATTGTGTTGCTGCGGTGAGACTGATGTGTAGTGGATTTTGCGCACCAAGATCATGATTTTTTTTCCTACTTTCCAGGTAGGTGGTTCCATGTCCAATTATTATTTGATTAGTTAATTTGCAAGTTTAATTAGTTAGAGTGTTATTTAATTAATTTGTGTGGCGTGAAGTTGATTTTCCCTGATGTTTATTTTTCATTGAAATTGTCTAATAGCGTGTTTTCATAATATGTGTACTTGAAGCTGAAATCATCTTTGGTTAATTGTTAGTGTTTTTTTATTGTGAGGTTAGATTATTAATTAGTTTCCTTGGTGGGATTTAATATTTACTTGATTTTTAGTATGTCTTAATGTGTTTATTAGTGTGTTTAGGTGGTATGAGTATGTTGTTGCGGTGAAAACCCATGTCAGACTATTCACTAGTGTGTTATAAATTGTTCAGTTACTTTGTTAGTATGTGAAAGGGTTGCAATTGGTGTTTTGGTGTAGCGTCAGTATGAGTTCTATATTAAATGAGCATTTTAGTGGATCTTATGGTTGTTTTAATCGTGTGGCATATTTTTAAATGGGTTGGAAAGTTTTTCTGAAGGTTTGTTTAACTGAAGCAATGGTTTTTTTTACTTTGTGGGTGGTTTCTTTAATTGCTTGCCTAATGAAGATTGTGTTCTAATATGGAGAGATGTGCGTATAGTTATGTAGGATGGTTTGGGTTAGTCTAGGGTGTGTAGCAGTGTCTTGTCTTTAAAATTTATTTGCGAAAGTATGAATTGTTTTATTAAATATTTATTAAGGGTGAAGAATTGTTTTGGTTAAATTGTGGAAAGGTTTTTATGCTTAATGTCATGCCACGTGTGAAAATTATTCAATAAATCATTTTAATGGTGTGTCTGGCAGCGAATGTGTTTTATTTGATTATGCAGTCATTTTAATTTGGTTGTGTAAGTAATGCGGATTTGGTTTTGGGATATTTTCAGTGCATGTGCTGTTTCAAATGGACTTCTGTGTGTGAAAATGGTGGTTTTGGTGTGTGCAGGGTCTTGTCTGGTTAGTGTATATTGTCATGACATGTGACAAGAATTTGAAACATGTGTGAGCACAAAGGAGGAAGCCCGGGTAGCTAGGAGGGTGAACTAGACTAGTGAGCTAGTGTTCTGGAGGTGACTCGACCCGGTTTCACTGGCAGGACTGACGATTGCAACAATAACTAAACATATGCCTTTCTGAGGGTCGTGGCCTTCTGAGACACGTTTTCTGATGGTCGTGTCCTTCTAAGCCACGTTTTCTGAGGGTCGTGGTCTTCTAAGCCACATTTCACCGAGACACGAAGATCTAGGGACCCAAGCTAGCTAACACCCACGCGGCCTCTCCCATATTAGTTCTCATTGGTTACTTTACACTCATCAGTGTGACACTTTGGTTGTTTTAAAAGTAATGGTGTGTGTGTGTGTTTTAATTTAAGTTATTTTTTTAAACAACTTGATCTAAACCTTTTTTCTCTAAAGTTGTTCAAGATTTTAGTTCTTTTTTTTAATTAAAATTGAAAATGTATTTGTCATTTAATAATTATGTGTGGAACCTTTTCTTAGTGGCATCTTACTAGGATTTTACCTCATACCCTACATACACCTTTGAGTGTATGTAGATTCTGTTTCTGTTTCTTTCCAAGTTGAGGCATCGAGCATAACATTGGTGGTTCGGGTTGTCGGTAGCATCCTCATGTTGGTTGGTGGCAGTGGCTTGGGGATGTGACTCCTCATGTCGCACGAAGGTTTGTATTGGAGTTTTGGTTTCCATTGTTGTAGACCCTTTTGGGTTTTTAGTTCAAGTGGTCAACTTTAAATCTGAACTTGGTATAAGGTTCTGTTTGGTTGTTTTTAGTTTCAACATATTCATATTGTTGTCTGTTTTATATTTATTCATCTGGGGTAAATCGTTCGCAAGTTTATTTTTAATACCCGGGCACTTGTGCCAGCCTATGGGGATCAGGAATGCCCTTCGGGCCTTGCCCCGGACCGGGTCGGGCACCGGGTCAGATGACGACCCGGCCTGGTTCGTGACAAAGAGACTTCTGAAGACTCTTCTATAATTTTGATGTAATGTAGGGATCTAAATCAGAAAAAAAATTATTGAGGTGCTCCATGATGTCTTACAACTTCATTAATATAGAGCCTTATGGGGATGTCAAGTGGAATGTATTATCTTATAGAATGAAAATGTGTAGACTCTGATAGACGATCAATGGTAACCGATGCTTGATCATTCCTTATAGGATAATTTAATAGTACCTTGATAAAGTCCATAGTAACTTCATACATTTTTCACATAGGAATTGGGTGAATTTTTTGGTATCCTTTAGGATGCCACCTAATATCATTCAGTTTATGACAAACAAAACCTCTAGATATATAATCCTCAATTTACAACAACATTATATCCTAGAAAAAATGTTACTTCAAGTCCCTATATATCTATGTGCTACCAAGGTGTATAGATAAATGTGATCTATGACCATCATCTAAAAATTCCATTTTTAGATCTGGTATAGTTTGAAAACATAGACTCTACCTGAACATTAGCACACCATATTCACCAAAAACACTGCCAATTTCCCATCAATCACACATTTAATTTTCTTCTCAATTTCATCATCAACAGATTATTAATTCTTTATCCTCTCTAATAAATATGGTTTTGAAAGAAATTGAAAAATTATTTATGTCTCTCCTTCCTTATGAATTCCCATATCCTTCTATTCTAGATCCATGAACATAGGATCCTTCTCAATCCACATTTGGGTTATTACTCAATGATCCTTCCTACTCAATGCATCCACTAACTTATTTACATTACTTGGGTGGTAGTATATTGAGAAATAAAAATCCTTGATTAGATTGAGCAATAACCTTTTTCTAATGTTGAGATCATCCTATAAGAATATGTATTTTAGGCTTTTATGATCTGTGTATATCTCAAATCTTTTACAACAGAGATAAAAAATCCATATTTTTGAAGGAATGATTACATTTGATAACTCGTGATCATGGGTTTGATAGGTTTGTTCATGATTCGTCAATTTTCATTATGCATATTCAATAACATTATAATTTTTCATTAGGACATAAGAAACCCCCTTTTTTTATGCATCCCTATATCTAACAAACCCATCACATCAATATGGTAGGTTCAAAATCCAAGTATTGACTAATATTCTATTTAGTTAATCATACAATTATTCACATTCCTTTGTCAAGAAAACATAACCCTTTACATGTTTGATTTGTTAGTGGGTTATCCAATCTGAAAAAATTAGGAAAAATCACCCATAATAACCAGCCAAACCAATGAAACTATGTACCTCCATTATATATCTTTGTATAGGACATTCTCTGAATGCTTTTGTCTTTATAGGATCAACTGATATTCCATCCATAGAGACAAAATGACCAAAAAAGGAACTTATTAATACCATAAATCACACTTACTAAATTTTTCATATAACTCTTCCCTTCTCTGAGTCTTAAGAATGATCAATATCTTATTCTTATAGTCCTCATTTATTTTAGATTAAAATAGAATATAATCAATGAATACCATAAAAAATCATAAGATATTCCTTCATTACTGTACTCACTATTTCTATAAAAATGGAGGGTTAATTAGTCAATCAAAATGGAAATACTGTAAACTTTTAATGTCTATACCTCATCCGAAAAGAAATATTTGAAATTCCTTCCTTCTTTACTTGCAATTGATGATTCCCAGAACCAATATCAATATTTTAAAATTATTAGGCTCCATGAAGTTGATCAAAAATTTCATTATTGTGAGGTAGAGGGTACATGTTCTTTATTTTAATGGAATTAATTTCCCTATAATCAATTAAAAACATCATGGATCCATCTCTATACATAAAAATGAGGACTACGTATCCCCAAGGTGAAACATTAAGGAGAATTAATTTATTATTTCAAATATAATCTAGTTGTTTCTTCAACTACAATAAATTTAAACATGGCCATTATAAAGGGATTATTTTATATTTTCATTGCATCAGAGAAGAATTCAATAGAAAATTCAACTTTTCACTTTGGGGGATGTACAAAAAATTCCTTATCAAATACATAAATTTATATATCCACAATAGGTACATAATCAATTTTAATATTAAATTATTTAACATTAGGTGTTGTTTTCTCTTCTTCCCTAAGAATTTTATTATAAGATATACTGGGGGGATCTAGATAAAAATTGGGTGAGGAAGAATCTCCTCAAAATAAAATGGATTCAATTTTTTTTACACAAATTTTAATTTCCTTACTCTTGTAATAAGTTTTTGCATCATATTTGGACATATAGTGTATACATTGGGTTATATCAATGTCAATGATAGGTATGATAACAATTTAAGAAAATAAAGAAAATTTATGGGTCCTAATTAGGATGGACCAACACATATTTGATTCAATGTGACTTCCCTTAACAATTTTTTTCTGAAAAATATCTTATTAAATAAAGAGGGAAATGTCTAATTTTCTTGAAAAACTGGGTAGATATAAAGGAGGGTTATGATCTAGAATCAAATAAAAAATTGGATAAATTTTAATATAGGATTAATGTACCCACAAATGCATCATTTGGTACTTCTACCTCCACTATAATGACCACATAATCTTGGCCATATTCCCTTGGTCACTTCTATGGTATATTCCACTAATTCTTGGGGAAATTTTTTCATAGTGCCCCATATCCCTATAGTAGAACCATTGAACATAAGTGTTTTCCTTCTTTCATTTTCACTCACAATCCGTGTGACCCCTATCTCGAAACTTTTAAAAAACTCCCATTCCCTTAAACCATTATCCTGTGAGATTTTTCTGATAGTTTTAAAAAGGTGTAAAATGTTGAGTTTCCATACTCTTATTGGGAAGATTCCCTTTTCCCTAAGGCTTATATGGATTATTTTTCAATTAGTTTCAATTGAATATATTTATTCTATAAAATTAAATATCCATTTTGTTGGCACATAGAGCTATTTATTAATATGATGATTTTTTTGAGAAATGAGTCCTTCTTAGAGATTTGGATTAAGACCTTCAGTGATTTGATTAAATGAATGAAATAAATGACGAATGAATGAAATAAGTGGTATTTATAGAAATTAAAGAACCTAAACCAATGTAATAGTAACATCACCTTAGGAATAGTAATATAAAACATATATTTATTAAGCCGATGAATTATAGAGAAACCTCACCCATGAATATATAAATAATTTTTATATATTTTAAATCTAAAAATTGGATATAATTATATCATATTATAGGTGAATAATAAATTTGAAAATGATAATTTAAGTGTTGGTATTTCTATAAAACATAAATATTTATTTATAATTTTTTAATTAATATAAATTTTTAAAAGAAAGTTCATTTTCATAAAATAGATTCATAAAATAATAATTTTTTATCTCATGGTTATAAGATATTTTTATGAGAACTTAATTAATTTTTCATTGTGTTATAAAATTAGTTATAATTTTAAAATTGTTATTTTTTAAAAAAAGAAATTATTTTACTTAAAAATTAGTTTTCCCATATTTAGAAAATTATTTTCAAAAAATGGGGTCCACTTTTTAATTCTAAACCTTGAAAACTGTTAGGGTTAAATTTCAATATTTTTTTAAAATAGTTGATTTTTTGTGAATAGTGGAATACAATAATTTACGGTATTAGTTTAATACATGAATTATTGATTCATGGATGTTGTCGAATGATTTATTAACAATTTTTTTGAACTCACATGAATTAATTACTATATTTAGTCACAATAAATGATAATATATATTGTCTTGAGATAAAATAATAAACTAATGAGTTTAATAATTAAAAAACACTCCTCTCCTCCACTAAAAATACAACCCTATCTTCTCACACCTCCAAATCCATGAACCTGGCCCAAATTCTACCAAATATTCTCCCAATCCTCTTACCCACTTACAAGAGGTTATGTTATCACCCCAATAACAAATCTAATTTCTATAAGGAGGCCCTAATGTAGTAGAATTCAAGAGGTAAAATCATATTCCGTTCCCTTTTAATTTATTTTATTTACTTTTATTTTCAAGTTATTTTAATTTCTTATACTATACTCACCTAATATATCCATAAATTAATGATAAATATAATATCTTATATGTAAAATAATGTTATTATGTTAAGGAAAAATCCACCATCATGTCTCTTCTACCATTCCTTTTATTCAAAAAATGAAAATACCACCCGCATGGTGTTGATTTTTCTCGTTCGAGGAAGACAAGTTTTAATTTTTCTTTATCACCTTTAGGGATGGAAATAAATCCATTATAATTTTAAAAACTTATAGAAATATATAATTTATAACATTTTTTCATGTTTTGGAACTAACATATACATATAATATTAAAAAATAAAACAATGCTAACTCATGAAAATTGAAAAGATGCCGAAATAATCTAAATGATTATCACTATTGTCTTATATAATGATGCTTCCTCACCCCATATCTCCAAATGAATTACATAAAAAAATTTATCTTATTAAATATCAATAATATCATAAAAATGTTTTTCAAGACAACTATTATAATTTACTTGATTTTCCATACTTGTTTACAAGTAAACAGATCTTGTAAACTAAAGAAATGAACACCCCCGAATGATAGGATTGAATATGATAACTCATAAAGAAGGAAATAAATGAACTTAATATAATTATAATAAATATAATACTTGTATAAAAGGTTTTAGGTTAATTAATTAGTGGAATTAATATGATTATCCATGACATTAAGATCAATAAATGAACACTTTTAGACATAAGGTATGTTTTTTTCAAAAATCCATTTTTCAATCAGGTTACTATTTCTCATTCTATATCAAAATAATATTTTTAATTGTTAATATATAATCCTCATATATTCTGTTTGTATGTTAGATTAATATGGTTCTATCCCTATTCGTCTTTCTTTGATGGCGCAATACTAGTTTTATAAGGTTCCCTTCTCAAATCGTCCTGATAAAGAAGCCTGATTAAGGGGAACTTCATGATTTCATACCCATTATTTAGTGAAATAAATATTCTATATAAACCCAACATTTTTTTTCAGAAAATCAATAATTTCATCATGATATACAATCTTTTTTCATTTCTGATTTATTGAAAAAAATATTCCCTTTCTACTTTAAACAGTCTTTTATATATTCCTTGAACCACCCTAAATTTTTTCATTTCTAATGACTAATTAAAACTAATTTTACATGTTTTCACTTAATTTCTATGTCAATTATCATGATATATTCCTATTTTACCTTATTAATTTTCATGTATGGTTTAAATCCATTTTTTCATAGAGACCATTATGATAATCCATTTTTATGCCTTATGACATGATTATGATTCCCAATTCATTCCATGGGTACACCTTATGATTTATTCTTCATGTGGAACAAATATGGATGAACATGTTATGATGGGTGTTCTAAGATAGTTCTCTAATGAATTGGGTATTTTTTAGTCTCATGAGACATCATGTTGGGATAGGGAGTGAACCTGATTAATTTATGGGACTTTGTCTGCCACATGTAATGGTATCGGTAGTTAGTCTTTACTCATGGTTATGTCATGTTGTGTTTTGTTTCCATGTTCCTATGATTCCATGATTAACAATCCTCATTCTATACATTTTATTATTCCGTATGTTTATTCATGTTCAATGGAATTTTATTTCACCATTTTATGACTTCTAACCCATGTGCCTCGATTTATTCCAATGTTTATACAATTGCAGAGTTTTTTAGCTTATCCCATTTATTCAGGTATTCCCAAGGTTATCGTATAGAGTTTTTGGATCTCAGTAGAATTTAGTAACACTTTATGGATGATTAAAATAATTTTTTTTGTTCTATTTCCACATTTTCAGTTTTATTCACCTAATCATCTAAATACAATAGACATTATGATCATTGGATTGTAATTTTATGGTTAATTATTCTAAAAAACATGTAATAATATGTTCAAATGGATAGGGTTAATATAGTTGGTATCAAATTAGGGTCATGTTATTTTTAGATATTAGGACTGGAAAAATTTAGTAAGAACCATAAGGATTCTTCTATCACCATGAATAACATAGATTTAAACATAGGGAATCAAAAGTTAGGTTATGATTTTAATTTTAAAAGTATAACCCTCCATGTTCAATGTATCATTTTATTACTCTTCTTAGTTAAGTATTAGTGCCTCATAATTGTAATTTCTTTATCTATGTTAATGGAAGGAAATAAAACTTTTTCTAATAATGAATGTGATAGGTAATGAAATGATTTCCCTAATGATATGTAAAATATATTGGGAAAAAGTGTTCAAAAATTAATGATAGTAATTTCAAAACTAGATCATGTTATGAAAAAAAAATTGAGCCGCATAGAACACCCTCCTCCTAAAAAGATCAACTTGTGGTCAAATCCATTATATAGAAAAGGAAACCCCTATTTGGTGGATCTTCTAATCCTTTCCTCTCTAAAAATGTACTAACTCCATTGAGAATATATTCTTTGTACAGTAGTTCTCATAAGAAGAGAAAGTTGTGTAGGTAGTTTATAATTTTGATGGGGAATTTGATCAGTAGTGGACAATAATCAAGAATAAAATTAAAAAAGAAGAAATTGATTCCATGGATTGGGAATATTTTTAAAAAATATTTTTTCAATAAATACTTTCCCCAAACACTACATATTAATAGGGAAAAGGAGTTCCTTGGACTAAATAAAAAGAAATATGATTCTATTGGAGTGTATGAGGAAAACATAACAAGGCTTAAAGAATACACCTCTAGATTTTTCCTAAACACTGAAACCATGGCGGATTAATTATTTGGAATAATAAAGATGATTACACATAATGTGTTGGAAATTGAAGGCATTAACAACTATAAGGATATTGTCTGTTGTGACCCTAAAGGTAAAATATATATAAAAAACTATCAGGGGCCTCATGTTCTTAAGGGAAAAAAATAGAAAAATGGAGTTTAATATGGGTGGATCAATAAAAAAATCCCATGATGGAAGGAAGACCCAACATCCCATGTCTCAAAAGTTTGGGAAGAGAAATCTTGGGAAATTATTCAGGGGAACCAAGAGATGCTTCAAATATGGATGAGAGGGGATAGTGGTTGTTAACTACTAAAAAGATATGATGAATCCCACTAATAAGGTGTATGGATGAAATGTTTAGATCATAACTCATCATGTATTGCAATGTTTCAACTATAAGGAACATAGGAATTATGAAATCTATTTTCCTAATCCTAGGGTTGTTGGAGGGAATAAACAAAAAAACTACAAGGAAACAAGTAAGGTAATATTCTATCACTACTTATAAGGTGGAGCCAGAAAATGATGTGGTGATAGATATTCTAGTTATTCATTAAATAATAGTGATCATAATATTTTATTATATATCTAGGAATTCTATCAGATCTTGAATGATTAGTTTAACTATTCAAACAACTCCAAAAAATATAGAGGTTGAGTTATCGATGAGAACAGAAAATGGGGAAATAATTGCATAAAAAGTATATAAATCCTCACTAGTTACTATCAGTGGACTGAAGCTCCCTAAAAATATCATCTTACTTCTTTTGGTAGAGAATGAATAAATATTGGGCACAGATTGGGTGCCTTTATACCAATACTACATTGAATGTTAGGGAAGGGATATCACTCATCACATCCCAATGTGTCCTTCGATTCTGTACAAGTGTAAGGAAGAGGATGAATCATTATCAGAATAATTGTCTAAATTGTGGATATTATTACCATATGAGTATGAATATGTAGATTAAATGATTGAGAAAAATGAGAGAATCATTATCAAAGACATGCCCATTGTGAGGGACTGCACTAATGTATTACCAAAAGAATTGTCTGGTCTTCCTCATGATCGAGTTGTTGTATTCTAAATTGATCTTACTAATATATCTATATATATATCAAATAGATCTTATAGAATGGACACTATTTACTTAGAGGAACTGAAGTAGTTACAAGGGAATTAGGACAAGGGTTTTATACACCAGAGTGCTTGATCCTGGGGTGCACCACTCCTCTTTATCATGAATAAGGATGGATAAATCCACCTCTATATTTTTTTTATCCCAAGTTCAATAAAACCATTATAAATTACAAGTATCCCCAACCATGGTTATATGACTTGTTCAATTAACTATTTGGGGCCATGTATTCTACATAAATAGACCATCGGCCGAGATATCACCATTTAATAGGGAGGAAGGAAGATATTATGAAGACTGAATTTTGAAATAGGTATGAACAATATGAGTTCATTGTGATTACTTTTGGCCTCAACCATTATACCATAATTTTCATTGATTAAAGGAAGATATTTTTTATTGATTACATCAAAAAATTGTGGGATGTATTTACTGAAGATATACACATATAATCAAAGAGTAATGAGGAATATGAAGAGCAGTTTAATACTGTGCTAAAGGCATTGATAATTGATAAAATATATGCAATTTACGATAAATGTGTGTTATCAATAAAGTAAGTAACATTATTAGAGCATGTTATCACTAGAAAATGAATATATTTGAGCCCTACCATGACAAAGGCATTCGAAGAGTGGCCCAATACATCATCTGTGATGGGGAACTACAATTTCCTTGGTCTGTCTGGGAATTACAAGGTATTTGAGATTATTTTTTTTACAGTTTTTAAAACCAATAATAAATCATTCTCGGAAGGGAGAAAAAATTTTATGGACCATTGAATGCAAATATAGCTTCAAAGAGTTAAAAAAATATTATCATTGAGCTAGTACTCAAACTTCCAATAAGTGGGGAACTCATTGTGGTATAAAACGATTCTTAAACAAAGAAAATAGGATGTGTACGAATGAAAAATGATAAATTTAAAATCTACTACTCAAGTAAGTTAGAAATTATTGGGAATAACTATCCCAAACATGATCTATAGTTGGATATTGCGATCTTTACATTGAAATTATGTAGGCATTATCTTTATGGGGAGAGTTTTGAGATATATATAGATGAAAAGATCATAAAATACATATTCACATATAAATAGATTTTTATGTACCATTGATGATGGTTAGAGCTCACAAGTATTATGAATTATCAATCCACTACAATCCATATAAGGAATCTATGTTTCCAAATGCTCTATGTAGAGAGGATCCTGCATCATTATTAATGAAGGGAATTTAGAAGTATCCATTTTTCTTTTATTTTCAGAGGATGGATATGGGGATCATTAAGTAAGGAACATTATCAACTCATTCCCGAATGATTCCTCAACCACCCCTCATGGAGAAAAAAAATTATTCTCAAAGAAATGATGATTAAATTTAGAAAAACGTGGAAGCTATCATAAATGAGAAATCCTCAAATTTCTTAATAGATGAGGAATTATTCATGAGATTTGGGTCATGACTATGTGACCATATAGTCTAGAGTTAAATTAAGTGATTTTGAGTGGCCCACATAACCCAACCTTCTCAATTCAAATAGGGAGCACAAAGATGTATCGAGATCTCATATATCACAATTGATGGGATAATATGAACAAAAAAATCATTGAATATAAATCAATGTGTTTGATATTTCATAATGTAAGGTCAAAATGGAAAATATATAAGGTAATTATGACACCAATGACCATACCAACCTGGATGTGAAAAAACGTCACCATAGAAATTTTCATTGGAACTTTGATGGAATCAAGAGGATATAATTCTATATAGGTCAATATGAAACATATTATAATGATATTCACTTTATCAAAATTCAATAGGACATCACACTATACCAACATTCTCAAATATATATCATAGAAGTGATAAAGTATCATTTAGTACCACTATTAGTTGTATCTGATAAAGATCTTATATTTAACTCAATGTTTAGGAAAAGTATACGCCATTCTCTATGAAATGAGTTGAACTTCAGTACAGCCTATAATCTTCAAACTGATGGCCAATATGAGTGGATTATTCATAAATTGAATTTCATATTGAGAGTGTTTTCTTTGGACATAAAAGGAGGACATGACCAAAATCATCATATGGTTAAGTTCACATACAACAATAGTTCCCATTGGGGCATTGAAATGGCTCTATATTAATACCTATATCGTTAAAGACTCATAACACAGACATGGTGGGATATGGTAATTGAATGTAGGATTTTGGGAACTGAAATGTATTATGAATTGGTGGAAAAGGTGAAATCCATTTATTAGAACACAAAATCAGACCAAATTCGACCTATGAGATATGAATACAATCATTGATAGGACCCAGAGTTTATGGTTGGATAAATTTAATTCCTCAATATATCTCCATTTAATAGGATCATATGATTTGGGATGAAATGAAATATATTTCCCAGGTACAACAACTCCATTAATATTCTTGATATTGTTTGAGCTGTGGCCTATCGAATAGAATTTTTACCTACCATGTCTCAAGTATATTAGGTATTCCACATATACCTTATGAGGAAGTATATACCAGAAAACTCACATGTACTAAATTAATAGGTGGTATAGTTGGAAAATTTTCCCTCTTATGAGGAGAATCCAGTGAAGATCTTGGACCACAAACATAATGTTCTACCCAACAAGACTACTCACCAAGACAAAGTACTATGGAAGAACCATAAATAAAAAAGGCAACATGGGAACCATAATAATCAATAAATTTAGAGTACCTTAACCTATTTTCCCCTTGGTTTCTAAAACAAAATTTTCAGGGAGAAATTTCATAAGGGGTGAAGAATGTAACATTACAGAATTCATTCATTGAATATTTCCCTTATTATAATTATTTCTTATTGTATAAATCACATAAAATAACTTAGAGAATACAATACAAACATTTTTAATGATCAATGAATGAAATTATTAGTATTTATATAAATTAAGGAAACAAAACTGATGTAATAGTAACATGACCATAGAAATATTAATATGACCACTATGAATAGTAAAATAGCTAATAAAATAGTAACATAACCAATGAAAGTATAAATAAAATTTACCCATCATATAAATGAAAATAATATATAATTATATCATTTTATTTGTAAATAAATAATTTGAAAATATTTAATAGATTGTTGGACTAATTATAAATAAACATAAATTTTTATTTATAATTTTGTAATTAATATAACTATTTGAAAGATAATTTATTTTAATAAAATTGATTAATTAGTTAATATTTTTTTATTATGATTATAAGATAATTTTATGAGACCATTATTACTCTTTCAAAGTTTTATAAAATCATTATAATATTAGAATTATTATTTTTTGAATAATTGATGATTTTAATTAAAAATTAAATTTATCATAATCATAATATTATTTTCATAAAATGAATTTCATATTTAAATTATACATTTCAAAAAATGGTTAGGTTTATTTTTTTGAGTTTTCTAAAATAGATAATTTTTTGGTGAATTGTGAAATACTCAAATTTAAATTATAAGATAAATACATAAATCATTGAGTCGTGGATGATGTATGGATTTTGTAAGGCCCTTTGGTTGAAACTAAAATTAAATAATTACTTTATTTTGTCACAATAATCCCTAGTATCCATTTTATTGAGACAAATTAATAAACTAATTAGTAAAATAATCAAAAACCCCTTCTCCTCCACTATAAATACAACCTATCACCACCCCTTCTATTCACACCGCCAAATCCTTTAAGCTTTTCCAAATTCTTCCCAATCCTCTCCCAATTGTCTCTCCCACATTCATGAGTTTCTTATCACAACAAAATTATAGAACCAATTTCCCTATGGAGGCCCTCAATGAGAATAAGAAAAGAGGTAAAATCATTTTCTCTTTCCATTTAATTTAATTTATTTTCTTTTCTTTTCACTTTATTTTCATTTATTATTCTGTCCTCACCTCCTCTATACAAAAATTTATGATAAATATTGTATTATATATATACATTAATTATATTGTGTTAATGGAAAATACACCATTATGTATCTACACCTCTTCATTATATTCTAAAAATGAGAATATCATCATCGTGGTGTTGATTTGACGCCTTCGAGGATGAAAAGTCTTCAATTTACTTTACTACATTCAAGTATACACATAAAACCATTATAATGTTTGAAAAATATTTTAAAATTTATTTTATAACCTTGCTTATGTTTTGGATCTATATTATATAAAAAAAATTTAATTAAAAAATTCTTACTCATGTTGATAAAAAAGACACTAATATAATCAAAAAGATTATAAATATTTTCTTATCTAATGATTCATCCTCACCCCATATAAAAAACATTATTTATCCATTTTATCTTATGGAATTTCATTAATAACTTATAATTTCAATTTTTGAAAAATACTCTCATTTTACATGATTTTCCATACATGTATACAATTAAACCAATAATGAAAACCAAGGAAACTAATGCTCAAAAACAATAAAATCATGTCTTATAACTCATCAAAAAGGCCATATATTAAGTTACTAAAATTATAATAAATAAAATACAGGTAAAAAAGGTTTAAATTAATTATGTAATAGATTAATTCTGATTATTGAGGACATTAATATCAAGTGAAGAACACTTTTAGACAAAAAGAATGATATTCCTTCTGAACCACTAATTTTCCTTTGGGTTATGCTTTATCTCTATTTATACCAATAAATTTGTTAATTATTATTATTTCATCCTCCAAAATTATTTGGGTAGCTTCAAAATATATGTTCCTATCTCTATTCTTCTATCTTTTTTGGGGAAATAAATGTTTTATAATGTGCCATTCTCAAATCTTATAGATAAGAAAGCCTCATTAAAGAGAAGTTCTCAATTTATTGCCCATTTTTAAGTTAACTCTATAATCAATTATAATCCACCATTATTTTTTGGAAATCAATCATTAAATATGGGAAAAATATCTTGGTTCATTTCTATCTTAAAAAAAACAAATTTTCTTTTTTCTCTTTAAATACTGTTTAATATTTTACTTAACAAACACTATAATGTTTCATTTATATTGACCAATTACACAATTTGTAAATATTTTAACTATATTTTAACATAATATATCATGATATATAGATATTTTAATATATTAATATCCATTTATTATTGAAATTCAAACTTTCATGGATACCATTATGATATTCCCTTTTTTATTCCTTATGAAATGATTTTTATAGTAATTTTATTTCATGGGTAGCCATTAAGGTTGACTCTTCATATGGAACACATATGCATGAACACATTTTGATAGGTGCACCTAGATAGATCTCCAATTCATTTGGTAATTTTTAGTCTCATGATAAGTCATTTTGAGATAGAGTGTGAAACATATTTCATTATGGAACTTTGTCCACCATTTGTAGTTGTCTTAGAATTTAGGCTTGACTCATACTTATGCCATGTTGTGTGTTTTTTCCACATTCCTATGAAACCATTATTACATTTCTACATTCTCAATCTCTTATGATTCCTCATGTTTATTTAAAATAAATTTCTTTTTTATTTCATTTTGATATGCCTTATAATCCATGTTTTTCTAATTATACCTATGTTAACACCCTTACTAGGCCTTATAGCTCACCCCCTTGTCCTTGTATTTTCCATGTTATCCTATGAAGATTTTGTATCTCAATGGTAGTTAGGGATTATTTATGGGTGATTAAAATAATGATGTTTTATTATATTTCCATGATTTTAGTTTTATGTAGCTAATTATTCAAATACACTAGACTATAAGATTTGTGGCCAGTAATTTGATGGTTAATTATGCATAACATTATGTAATAATCTGAATAACAGGCTTGGGATGTTATAAATAAAAACTTATAAACACTGACCATGTAATATAATATCATATCTCAATATATAATCATTTATTTTACATTACTTGTGTCATAAACCGATTTATTGATATATATATTTTCTTCATATTTAGGAAAATAACTTACTAATTATAAGTTTTCATCATAGTGAAATTAATCAAGAAATTCCATTTCCATCAAATGTACTGAGATATCTACTTCCATTTATATTGAAGGTAAAAAAAATTTCATGAATTATTCATTAATTTGATACCACTTGTGACTCACCCATCGTATCATACCTCTTTGTAAGCATATGTGGTCATAATTTTTATCAATTTAAAAACGAATGGAGCCCAATATATGTATAAATAATAACTTCATTTCCTAGGAACAATGAGTCTTTTTTATGAAAACAATATCAAATAAAAAATGTCACATGTGGGATTCCAACTAGAGAGTCTATACTTATAACCTCATATCCCAGAGAGTAAGAAGGTATAAATTTATGATAAGTCTTAATGTCTAATAATCCCCTTACACTAGATAACATGTATATTATATGTCATGTGAGAATAATAGTGGTAATGTGGTGTGATGTTTACTATTATTCATGACCATGAACACATTGGTATTATAAATTTGAATGTATTCTGTTCTAGGGAACCAACACTAAGATACTCTCAGTTTTACAAGATCCAACTTCTAAAAACAATCGCTCAACTAACTCTCACATGATATTCATAATTTTCCTATGATATGTTTTTGGTTATGTGATATTCCATATTCTCCTATGTGGAAACTCTACTTATTGTGACCTCACACATTTTATAAAAGTCACTCAAGTGGAGATACTACAAAATTATATGCTTCTCCCATCAATGAATCCTTAGCACCATGATGAGAGACACCGATGTAATATTTTCACAATACAAAGAGATAGAGTCCTTAGTTACTGGAAATATATCAAGCACCTTAATGAAATTCACATCCACAACACATCCTTACTTGTATAATATGTCTCAATATACCCATTCCAATTATAGAATATGTGATAAATTCCAACTTTGGGCTCTTCCAATTCACATATCCTCTATTGAGATAGAATACACACCATACTATGATTTTTGTAATTTCCTTGATCTAGATGCCACTAAACAGTGATAAAAACCCAGTGGATCACATGGCCTCAAGTGTGTCCCCCCAAATGCTAGAGGTTTCCAACTAGTAGTGAGGGATTAGGTGTGTTAGTGGGGAGGCTATGTCCTCAATAGTAGAATGTAGAATAATGGAATATCAAATATATTCATGTAGAAGAAGTAGTAGATCAAATAAATTATATATTAAATAGAGTAAAACCAATATTATAACAACACCACAAGTCATCTCTTATAAAAATGATGATAAATTTTATTTGTCTCTATGAAATTAGAAAAAAATTGTATGGAATTGTAATATACAATAAAAGTAAAAAAATTGAAAAATATCCAAATGTATCCAAGTAGAATTGGAAGCTTTACCTTGGTATCATGCCATCATTCTTCTAATCATGAAATCAAGTAAATGTATATGGACCCTTTCCCTTATCAACACCAACAATCATATAATCTGTTTGGTTCCAAAAAAGTTTCCCAATAGGCTGTGATATCTAATCCTAGTAGGCAACCATCCAAGCTCTATGACAATCAATCGATGAAAACATATAACAGGTTTTTAGGAATATAAAAAAATATTAAATTATGTACTCAAAAGTAAACATCCTTTATAACCACGTTCTCATTTAATATCTATTTTATTTAACGCATTCACTTAACTATTTAATATAATTTAATTTATAAGTCTCTATATTTGGATCAAAGACCAAAGTACCACATGTAATCACGTGCATCCAAGGATTCTTAAATAGTCCATCAATAATTTATAAATGGAAGACTGAATATAATTTTTTTATTTGTCTTGGAAGACTCATCATAATTACATTTCATTATTTTTTCAATTTAGAACATCATTCCATACTTTGACATTTATAAGTTTGAATTCAAGTATCACTCTAGGTATGATCAACCATCACCTTACATGAATGTCTATGGATAACCTCTCATGAACCCATGTATAGATCTAGGTGTGGTATAAAATCCATTCCATATTAGTCCATACTTTGTGGTCCTCTAAGGAATCCCCATATACCACTCATGAAATATAATCAATAACTTCAGAGTTTGTCCTTGGTGATCCATTTGGATTACATGTATCACTCAGAATATAAGTTAATTTTCAATGATTCCATTCACCGAATCCTTCATTTGGATCCTTGTATCACCCATTCCATATGAAAGGTACCATCCATTGTGTCTATCCATGACATTATAATATAAATACATGTATCATCCAAAGCATAATAGTCAATAGGGAAATGAATTTTTTCATTTAATTATAATTTCAATCCATGAATCACCATTTCCTAATAATAATTTTACCAATTCAATTCCATTTAAAAAATTTAATTAACATTACATGGTAAAAAATAAGGGAATCCAATTCAATCTCACCTCAAAAGGTGAATCAAGACAAAAGAAACCATGAAAAGGCTTGTTCTTTCAATTATTCACATGGGAAAATTATTATAACAATATTCTAAAGCTTAAATAATCTAGTACATGGAATGGTATTTATCTAAATCACATTAGTGTAAACATAAAATATAAAATTCACACTTAATAAATGGATTTAATAAAAATACTAATCATAGAAGGATTACCTTTAACTAATCATATGGGAGGTTTATATATATCCTACATCACATGCATAATAATCTATTACAAAGCATTAAAATCATTTAACTCACCTAGGAAAAAAATAAAGAGATCAACTCATGCTCAATCCAGCAATTACATTTCATGGTCTCTATATGACATACAAAGGAAATTCACATTAATTTAAAACATTTCAATGGGAAAATTTGTAATAATGGTGAATGTTTAAGTCATCAATCCATTTCCATTAATACATTTCATTTATATATTCATGATAAAAATAAATTCATCATTTTATATGTAATTCAAATCACCATTTTTAACACATGAAAAGGCAATGCACAGCTTAAGGGAATATAAGGGTCAAACCCACTAATGTATGCCTAATTTGAATATATAAAAACCAAAGGGTTGTTATGTTATTAAACCTATATCAATAATAATAAATCCCCTTTAATTAAATAAGTCATTAATAAGAATTCTAGGATTTATTTCAGATCATGTATACACCCAGATACTAGGAGCGTGACATGAAGACATATATAAAGAATCCAACTTTAAGGAACAAAATGGGGCCACCTACCTTAGAAACATAGAGGATAGATAATCTAGTCTAAGTCCTTGATTTGAATCCCATTGAGAGAAATCTAAAAAATGGATGAAGAACCAAATAAAATAGAAAATACACTTTTATTAAAATTTCACAACTGATATCCATATGTATGAATAATTATTATAATGGAATTAAAGTCTTAACAATTTGGATTCGATGAGATAAACCATGCTTGAATTAGAGAACATATAGGGGATTTATATGAAATCCATGAATATCCAAGTTTGAGAGCTTTCCAAGGAATCTTTATTGTACCTAGAAAGAGAAACTAAAATTATGTTTAGAAAAGAATTTTTTATCTAATGAAAATTATTAAAATTACAAAATTATAGGGGTTACATGGTTTCAGTGCACATATTTGAAAACCATGTTCCAATTGTGCACATGTACCTATAGGGGAAGGGGTTTTTCATGCTTACCTCGCATGGTTTCACTAACCATGAAGAAACCATGAAAAAACCCCACAATCAGGATTGCAGAGTTGTCTGCAAGGATATGAAACCCATGGTTCACAGTTTTTCTGAAACTCTACTACCTATCAATACTCTATTATTATACCTTGCACAGTTTGTTAAATCATGTATCATTCCCCAAACAGTTTACTCTAACCACTCTCCAGGCCAAAATCACCAAATATATTAGGCTCTGGGCTCTGAACCATCCCCAGAGAGCCCTAAAACCACTATGACCTCAACTTTAATTCACATTATACCATTATTAAGAAATTAAACTAATATTTTATGTAAAATAAATGATCCATACCTCAAAGAAGAACCATATTCTTATAAACTTACTCCTTAAAACAAATCATCACTGAATTTGCTTCTCAAGGGTGATTTATGATATCTAAGAACAACTCTAACCACTATGTTCATACATCAACCTTTTTCTCACATGTCTAGGGTTATACAAGACTATGCTGCTATATCACCCGTACTAAAGAAACAAACTTGTCTTAGAGAACAATCATAATACAATCCAAAATTCATAAAGTATTCTTCTAAAAGGACACATATAACTATAAATAAACCTCCTTTGGGTGAAATTCTTTAGACGGGGTAGAATAATATCACTGAATCTAAAAAACATTGATTTTTTCGTTCATTTCCTAGTACCTATGAGGTAACTACAACCAATAAGCTACCGATGCGACTCTCTCCAGAATCTGAAATGACCCGAAATATCCCCATGAATGGTTACCCTTTCTCCTGATCATATTTTATCCCATCCTCATTGGAATATATAGGAAAACTTGATCCCCAAACTCAAACTCTAGATTTCATCGGTAGTGATCAATGTATGATTTTTGATGAGACTACACAATATCCATTTTCTTTAGAGTCAGATACACCTTCTCTGTGGTCTCCTAAACAAGATGAGGTCCCATGCTAGCTTCATCTCCTTGCTCTAACCAACATAGGGGTCATCGTTATGACCTACCATACAAAGCCTCATATGGTACAATCTGAATAGTAACTTAAAATCAATTATTTTTGGTGAATTAAACCAGGGGTATATAGATATCCCAAGAGCCCCTAAAATCCAGTATGCATGCTCGTAGATTTTCCTCAACCACCTGAATCATGCGCACTTACTATCCATCTCTCTGGGGTTAGTATTCTCTTATCAGAATCACATATGTACCCAAATACCTCAGTATCCTTTTCTAGAAAATAGAAGTAGACCAAGCATCCCTATTTGAAATAATAGAATGTGGGACATCATGTATTCATACTATATCATTGAAATAAAACATTCTAAGATCATCCGCAATGAAGGTTCCCTTGATTGGCATGAAATGTAAAACCTTCATGATCCTACCCAAAAAATACCATATGGAATTATTACCTTGAGACGAGCTTGGTATAAATTTCATTAAATCCATCTTGAAATCATTAAATTTCCACATAGGAGTAGGTAGATATAGTAAATGTCTAGCTATTCATTGGTTTTCTCTCTGTACCTCTTGATAGGTATAACATCTCCTGGAAAAATCATCCACATCTATTTTCATACTCGACCACCAGTAATTATTATGTAAATGTCGATACATCTTAGTGAAACCCTGTTGAAAACCCAAACTGAAGAATGAAAGTTACACATCAGCCACTCTCCCATGTCTGAAGAGTCCCATATTTGACCATGTACATGTAGAATTTCACCATCACCTACTTTCAAACTAGGATGAGGTTCTTCACCATCCAGACACTCTCATAGGAATAAGAACTCTAAATCTGATAGATTCCTCAAACAGAACTGATCCAGAAGAGTATAAGTAATAGATAATTATGAATGAAATTTCTACGACTGATTGTCAAGAACCTAAAATTTCATACCAGAGAATAAATACATCAGATTACCCTCACAACTATCCAATATCACTGCTTGTATGTGAGTCCATATGCTGAATGAATCAACCATTTCATTTCCTTTACCTGGTGTATATGCATGATAAAATTCAAATGATTATAGGTAATCAACCCACATTCACTATCATAGATTTAGATCCTGATATGTAAATAGGTAGTTGAAGAGTTTTTGGTCCGTCTAGACCAAAAAATTATCTCCTAGTAAATATTGTCTCCATCAACACACTGCATGAAAAAAAATCTATCTCAAAATCAAGTTTCATGTAATTCATCTCATGTGGACTCAACTGCTAGGAAATGTATATGACAACTCTATCATCAAACATAACAACTGATCATATCCCAATAAATGATACATTACTATAATCCTTGTAACTCCTGACCCCTCTAAAATGGTCAGTATCATTACTGAAGTCAATCTCTCATTCAGCTCTTAAAAGGATATTTCACAGGAATTAGGACATATAAACTTTAGACCCATCTTATTCAAGCCCGTTAAAGGTGTTTCCAAGTGTGAGAGGTCCCATAAAAAATTACTGTAGTATCTTTCCATCCCTAAGAAACTTCGTACCCTGATGACATTCTTAGGATGTTACTAGGAAACCAAATATATCACATTCTCTTGTCCACTAATACTCCTGTATCTATGATTACATGACCAACGATGTGAATCTGATCCATCTAGAAGTGTATTTTTTTGATATTGGCATATAAATGATTCTCTCAAAGTGTATGTAATCAAATCTCAAGGTTGTTGGAATGATCTAATTGATTTTGAAAATACACCAAGATGTATTACAATAAAACCGAATCAAAAGAATCAAAATAAGGACGAAACACTCAATTCAGAAATTCCTTGAAGACTTTTATCATGTTCATGATGCCAAACAACATAACCAAATAATCGTATAGACTATACAGTCTATGAAAATCTTTGAGAGGCATGTCTAATTGTTTAACACTAACATTATGAAAACCGTATCTCAAATAAAAATTCAAGAAGAAGCAATATCCTCATAGATGGTTGAAAATATCATCTATCCATTATAGTGGATACCAATTCTTAACTACCAACTGGATCAATTTTTGGTTAATCCACACTTCACCGGAGGGTTTCATCCACATTTTTCGAAAAAGGTCCAGTGAACCCCATGGAGAAGAACCATGTTGGATAAAGCCGCTATTTTATAAATCTTAAAGAATTCTCTTGGAAACACACATATCATTAGTAGCCAACCTATATAGAGGAATGGATATAGGTGAAGATCCTGGGACAAGATTGATAGAGAACCTTACCTCTCTCACTATAGTTAATCCAAAGAAGTCAAATGGTAAGGAAAATCGGAAATGATCAAACACAATATGGAGATGTGTCTAACATGTTATCTTATCATGTAGATACAAACTCTCATTATGGGATATCATCCTACCCAACCCATGATGATCGGGTCCAGCTCGACATTCCTAGAAATTCCAATCACCCTTGTGAATTAAATGTATTCCTTCAATTGATTTATAGTCTCCCTATAGTGATAGTAGTCAACGACGGAATGAAAGGGAATGAACTATCCCATATCAAGAATGATAAAAAAATAATAATCTTGTGGAAAAATAGGTCCCATAAAAAGTGACTCCAACCAATCACAAGGGGGAATCTCTTCACTAACATACAACCTACATTCTAATCCCGGAAAGAGTGTAAAGCATCAAAACACCATCATTGGTAAGAACATTATACCGAAATTATTCCACAACAGGCCCAGATATAAATCTACGAGGAGCTTTTTTTTTAAATGTACAGAAGAAAATGTAGGAGCTACTAGAATTGTACTTGTGATAATAGAATGTCTAGGATCTAAGTCTTGATGGGTCTGTTACACTACATATACGTAGCTAGAACTGTGACCCTGTGTTACTACATGGCTAGACTATCAAAATTTCCCTATTTTCACTATGAAATGGGGGTCTAACTTCCACAACCATGACAACCTACTTAGCCCAATCAGCCGATGTACTCCACCTCACTTCCTGATGAGAAGCTATTGAATCCACTTTAGAATGTGGAGTTGGTGAGAACACTCTCTAACTGGATTTTGGTGGAAATTTTCTTCAAAATTGCTATATATGCCCCATCTTTCTACAATATCAGCACTCAACTAGGTCTCTAGTACAATGTGAACAAGTATTTCCCTACCTTCTAAACATTCAGTAACTCAACTAGCTAGCTAAGTATGTGTTATGACTTCTAGAATCACCAAATGGAATCTTCATATGATGCTTCCTACTACCGATCAACACAGTACCAGATCATAGTTTTGAACTCCCATGGTTCACACCTCCAGCCTCTCTAAGTTTTTGCTATGTTATAAGCATTTGATTCACTATTTCAGAAATGTTAGTCAGATGAAAAACATTCTCCTTTTATGAGATGTAACACTTGATACCATCCTTTATTCTCCTATATTTGGTTAAATATTCACTTGTTAGAAAAGGATTGAAGCATTAGATATCCATAACATGGGTTGAATATTCAAGGACTAATAGTGTTCCCTACACCAGATGTATGAAATCCTAGGTTTGATCAGCCCTCAACAACTCAGGATAGATGTAATCATTCAAGGTAATATGAAAAACCCTCTATCCCATCTCCTGAAAACAATCCATCTAACTGATATCATCCCACCATCTCTTGGTGGAGTCACATAAAATATACATAGTGATATCAGTTCTCCCTGAGTGGTCTTCATGAACCACATAAAGCCTTCATGCAACTATTCCTTAGTAGTTACGTCCAGTATACACCTAGTTCCGTAGCTAGCACTATAGTAGCATCCACTGGTAGACCATGGCCCGCCACCTCTAGAGTATGATCATTTCCTTTCTACAGGTGTACAACTGGAGGATGTTGTGGTGGAATGCCTCTACAATTCTAAACACACACCTCAATTCATGATTTTTAACGAGGTCTGTATCTAGAATGCATATAGATACAAATAGGATTGGTAAAATCCTTCCTATATAAGATCACACCCCTCTATCCTCCCCATGAGTCTAGTATGGGCATCACACAGATCTTGTTCAAGATATATATACTAAGAAAATAAATAACTAATGTTAGTTCCGGTAAATTTCTCTACTATAGTCCATTTGACATTTCCATTTCATTTGAGATTCATTTCACATTTAATTTTCAATTGAATTCATTTATTTAATGGATTTAACAAATGTTTCATCATGTTATAATTCACGAGTTCCCATTAAACCTCATAAACCAAAACATAGTGTCCCTTTATTCCCATTCCAAACAAAATTCACATTAATGGTTAGGAAATGGTATGCTAAATTTCTATCCATGAGGGCCCATAGTCTTCTTGGACCAAAATATGGCGTTCACCTATTTCACACCATAATACATTTAAAATACATATCACAACAGTAGGTTTATATATCACAAAACCATTCACAATAGCATGCAATTTGTAATTCATCCTAAATGGCATGAAATAAGGCATGAAATTTAGAATCAAGAAGGTTCCTCTATGATTCTTGAGATGGAACACCCTCATGTAATAATGTTTCTACATAATATAACCATAATAATATGAATAGTAATATCAAGATTCAAGTGTATGAGCCAATGGAATAGTCAAATCAATTGTAATAGTCAACATCTAGAAAATAGAAACGTAATTAGAGACAATTTCTCTATTTCCAATTAGTGGTTTAACTAAATCATAGAAAAACTCTATACCAAATACACATGCCTTATGATCCCTGTCTATTATATCCTAATTGTAATAAATACATGAAAATACAACTATGATATGAATTTGTAACATCTAAGATCCATAATCCACTCAGTATTGCTCTGAACTCGGTGGGTCACATGGCCTCAATCACATCTCCACAAACCCTAGAGGCAACCAACTAGTAGCGAGGGCCAAGGTGTGTCATTGGGGAGATTATTCCCTCATCACTAGAGTTTAGCACCATAGAATATAAAATACATTCGTGTAGTACAAGTAGAGAAACATACATATGACGACAGAAATAGTAGAATATTGACAATATATCCTTGCCCTAAGTCATCTCATATACAAATGATGTTACATGTCATATATCTCGATAAAACTATCCAAAATTTGTACATAGAAATCATATACAATACATGTAATAAAGAGACAAAAAGTCCAAAAGTATCCCAATATAATTTCAAGGATTATGTTGGTCCCATGATCTCCTGCACCTAAGAAGAAAATCATGTACCTTTAGAAGATAAATTTCCCTTATCAACGTCTACAATCATACAATATGTTTGAACCCCAAAAATATCACATATAGGGAAGGAGATAAAATCCTATTAGGCAACCACCCAAGGTCTGTACTAATCAGTCAGGGAATACATATAACAAGTGTGTATGAAGATTAAAAAATAAGCAATGATGTACTAAAAAGTAAAAACTATTTTTTACCAGGTACTCATTTAATATCTTTTTGATTTATAAAATTCATTTAACAATTCAATTTCATTTCATTTTAAAGTCTCTAAACTTGGAAGAAATACCGAAGTACCCCGCGTAATAACATACATCCAAGGATTCTTGAACATGACATCCATAATGTATAAAGTCAAAATCAAATTCAATCATGTGCTTTGGATTGGTAGGAACATCATAATATCATTTCATTTTTCATTCAATTGAGATCCTGAGTCCGTCTGGGACATTCCTAAGTTGGAATTCAAGTATCAGTCTAGGTGTAATCAACAAAAACTATACAATCCTATCCATGGTGAACCTCTCATTAACCCGTGTATCGCTCTATGTGTGATATAATGTCTATTCCATATGATTCCATCCTTGACAGTCCTCAAAGGAAGCTCCCAGTATAACTCATGATATATAATTGATTCCTTTTGACCCATTCTTAGAAATCCATTTGTATTCCTAGTATCACTCAAAAAATAAGTCTACCTCGAATGATTCCATCGATCAAATCCTTCATTTGAATCCATGTATCACTCATTGTATAATAATCGTTCCATCCATTTAGTTCATCTATGGAATTCTAATTTAAATCCATATATCACCCAAGGCATAAGGGTCCATATCCAAATGATTTTGTCCATGACATTATAATATGAAACCATATATTACCCATTTCTCATAAGAATTTAATCAATTAAATTCTGTTTAAAAAATTCATTAGTCATGACATTCCAATTCAATCTTACCAAAAAAAAATCCACTCAATCCAAAATACAACCTCAAATTGCTTGGTAATTGAACTAATTTCATGGGAAAACTCTTATAACAAGCTTCTGGATATGAAATAAAATAGTATATGGAATGGTATTTATATTACTCACATGAGTGTAAACATACAATGGGTAATTAACACTTAATTAAAATAATTCATAAGAAAAATAATATTATAATTATTTCCATTAACTACTAAATTTTTTATTCTGTACATAGAATAGGTCACACACATAAAAAGCTATTACATAGCATTAACATCATTTATCTCACATGGGAAGAAAAGATAGAGATTAATTCTTGATTAATCCTGAAATTACCTAGCATGGTCTCTATATGACTCACATAGGAAATTCACTTTAATTTAAATTATCACAATGAGAAAATCCATAATAAGGTTCATGGTTCAAGTCATCCATTCCATACCATTAATCCATTTCATTTAAAAACCATGAAAGAAATAAAATCATCATTTCATTTATAATTCAAATCACCCATTTTAACCCGTGTAAAGGTAATTCACAATTTAAAGGCATATAAGGGTCAAAATCCACCAATTTAGGCCTATTTCAAATACCAACAACCCAAAGGGTGGTTCTGTTTGAAGGCATTGAACTTATAACAAAAATAAACAATCCAATTTAATTGAATAAATCATGACTAAAAATTCAAGGATTCAATTCATCTCAAGGCGACACCTGGATAGTGGGAGTGTGATATGATGACATATATAAAATGATAAAAATTTTGTGAAAGGAAAGAGAAGACCAACCTAAGTTCTATAGAGTATAGATCATTAAGTCTCATCCCCTGATTCAACTCTGATTGGGAGAAATATGAATAATAGATGAAGAAACAGATAATAGGGAATATTATCTTGATCACAAATATTGTAATTGATATATAAAAGAATTAATAATTGAAAAAATTGAATTGAACTATTACAGATATAGATCCTATGAGACAAACCATGCTTGAATCAAAGATTTCATGGAGGATTTATCTCAAATCCAAGAATAGATTAGGTTGAGAGATTTTTAAGGCTTCATTGATGTGAGAATGAAGAAAACATAAAATTATGTTTATAATTGATTTTATAATTTAATTAAAATTATTAAAATTCACAAATTAGAGGGGTGTCATAGTTTAGATTAACGTTTTGGAAAACCATGCGCCAATCATGCACAGGTACCTGTAGGGGACATTTTGTCACATGGTTACCACCCACAGTTATACCAACCATTTGAAAAGCAGGAATAATTCCACTTTTAAGATTCAAGTTTTGGACAAATAGTTGTGCGACCCAAGGTGCACATTTTTTATTAAACCATGAAGCCTATCACTTATCTCTACCCATACATCACACATTTTTTTAAACCATGTGTTTTACCCTACAATGTGTTCTATAATTATTCCCCAAGACAAAATCACTCAAAAAAATTAGTCTCTAGGAAATGAAAAATACCTGAACAAACCCTTAGACCTCCATGACCTCTGATTGAATTTAAATTGGGCCATAATTAATCTATTAAACTGATATTTGATGGTAAATATTGGATCCTTACCTCACAAAAGAACTGGGTTTCTGAAATTTGAAAACATTTTGATCTACCTGGGTACTAGAATCTGTATATCCTCTATAGGATATCTCCTTGTCTCCTTTGTAAACCAGGACCATATCCTTTTTACACCACATATACATTTGGGTCCTCTTAATCATAACACCATTTTGTCTGTTTGATATGCCTGATATATTCCAACCATGATCAAGGTGCAGGTAATATCCATCAGGATACATAACACGATGTACATGATGGAACTTATCAATGAATCGTAATGTATTATACTCAAAATATATATCTAATTATGCATCTAAGAATACATTTTATTATAGATATGTGTAACATGTGACACTAGAACCAATCACCTCATGGATTATTTTATAATTAATTTCATTAGTATCTCATCAATTTATATACACAGTCATAGTCCAAACATCCTCTTATATCTATCATGAGTGATCTTGATACCCTATATGTTGGTTGAATCACTTTTTTTCCTAGATAAGTACATTTTAAGCCATAAATCTACTGGCCATAAAAACGGTATCTCAGTCTAATAAGTAACATGTCAATAATATATAAAACTATTAAAATGAATTCACTCCCACTAATATAATTGTAGACATGTGAATCACATTAATTCAATTTGAAACTAAATTCCCTTACCGTTTCATCAAAAAGAATTTTCCCTAACATGGAAGTTTTCTTCAATCCATAAATATATTTCTAAAACATTCATAACTTATTGGAATAAATTGGACAAATAAACCCCTTTGGTCATGTTATATATATATCTTACATAAGAGTTCAATTAGGAAGATAAATTTTTATATTCATCACTTAAATTTCAAAGTCATAGTAGTTGTTATGGAATATAGATTTATGATAAATTTTAGTAAACAAATGGGAAATGGTTTTCACAATGTCTATACCTTTAGGTTTCATAAAACCTTTAGCCACAAGGCATTATTTATTGGGACTAACATTACCTTCTCTCTCATTTTTATCATGAATACCAATTTTTATTAATAATGAATTATATATATTAGTATCATGTTATATAACACTACTAATTATTGATACAAGTATTCTATCTTATATTTTTTTAGTATTTCTATCTTAAATATTTTATTTTTCCCACTACATCTTTATAGGATAAATATTCATCATCACAAACTAATAACGAGTCACACAACTTGGTGACTATAACATAATATCACTATGGTTCTCTAACCTATATGGTTTTTCTATAAAGTAATTGATTCATAGGAGCAACAAATTCCTTGAGGTCATGTGGAACTTGTTCCTATTCCAATTCATGACTATCATTAGCATCACTTTTATTAAAGGAAATTTTTCTCCCACTATCGTTTTTGAGGATGTCTTCCGTCAATAAAAACGTAGTCATTATATAAAAAAAATTATAAAAAAGTTTGTATAAATAATATCATTCAGTATCCTTAGGATATCCTATAAAGATACACATCATGACATAGGGTTCTAGTTTGATGGGAATTTTTTTTCTTCTCATTTTAAATTACATGATGTTTCTTAAAAGAATTATTCATTATCATTGTTTCCATGATGCATAGAAAAAATCTTAGAAAATCATAATATAATTTCCAAAATAAATAAATTAATATTTATTTAAATTAAATTAAATATATCATTCCCTACTGAAAATTTAACTCATCTCACCAATAATCCTTAATATTTTTCAAAACCACGAATAAATACTATTTATCTAAATAATTTAACACCACTAAATTATTTATTCAATAAATAAATAAATATTTTATTTGCTAACAACATGAATAAGTATTTATTTAATATTCAAATCACCCATATATATTATTTTAAAAAACTAAATATTTAATCTTTGTTATCAACAAAATCATCATAATATAATTCTCAGAACAATAGAGTAATACTTATTATAATATTAAATTCAAATGAAATCTATCAAAGTTTCAGGATTCACATACTGTGTTACCCTCTGGGCCCCATTCCCTATAGAATGAGGGTGAATGTTTTTAAATTCTAAGACTATAATATAGTAGCATGTGAAGGCTCCCATATAGAATGATGTTAAATGTCACAATGTGAATAACCTCTTTCAAACCCTCACATTAAAATAATAATTTTTTTAAATATATCATCAAGTAGGTTTAATTTATAGTTTCATCAAACTATATGCTCGATATATATTTTCTTCCCATTTTGGAAATGAACATACCAATAAATTTTTTTTCATGGAATGGGAATTAATCGGAAAATTCCATTTCCATCAAATTTCCTAACATATATACATCAGTTATCTAAGAAGGGTAAAATACATTCATATAATATTCATTAATTTCATACCAATTGTGACAAACCCCATGTATCATACCTGAGCTGAGGAATATGTTTTCATAATTTCTACGAATTCCATAAAGAATGAGGAACATGATAAGATTTTGTAAAAATCACATGTCGAAGGATTAATTCACACATTTGAAGTAAAGAATATCAAATAACACATATAACATGTGGAATTCCTACCTGATGGTCTCTTATTATGACCTCCTGTCATAGAGATTACCATTGTAGAAATTTATTATTAGTAACAATGTCTAATAAACCCTAACACTAATATAATATATTTTTATGTCATGTTAGATGATGTTATCAAACCATATAAAATATATTTACTAACATTTTCAATAAACTTAAAAGATATTATAATATAAAAAATATACTATTTTCCTTATATGAGACATACACTCTAATGAAATTATCAATTAACATGTTATATAGAATGTCACTTTTAATTTGATACGAAGTTTATTAATATTCAATACCATGAATACATAGGTATTCTAAATTAAAATATTGTTGGTTCTAGGGAATAAAATCTTAATGACTCTCACTAGAACTAGATCCAACTGTTTGAAAATTTCAGTTATCTGACTCTCACATGATGTTCATAATTTATCAATGATTCATTTTTAGTTAATTGACCCACAATTTTATCCTATTTAGAATCTAAAAATACTAAAACATCACCCCTTTGAGAAAAATCCTTTATGTGGTGATACATATAGAGAATATTCTTCTCCCATTGTTGCAAACTTGGATCCATGATGATATGCACTACAACAATATTCTCACAAAATAATGTTATAGGTTCCTTAGTTCATGGAGCTATATTAAGATTATAGATGATGTTTTATATCCACATTACTTCCTCAATTGTATCATAAGTCACCATATACCCAGGACCCATTGTATAATTAGTGATAACTAGCTACTTTGGGCCCTTCTATCTCACAAATCTACTATTGAGAAAAAATACATATCCTATCAATTATTTAAAATCATTATGATCTCTTTGTAAACATGAATATATATATAATCTAATAACTATATCATTTTATCCTCTATGAACACATAGAATAACCTCATTAAACCTCAAATACTTTTGTATATTCTTAATATAAACTCAATTTTGTTCTCCTTAACAAGCTTGAAATCCATAGAAAATGATCAAGGTATAAGTAATATCAATCCATGTATATAACATTCCATACATGATGGAACCTATCATATAAGTATAAGGATTTATAATCATATTATATCCCTCATGTTGTGTCTGAGGATACATTTTATTAATGAGATGCATACGATGTGCCACTAGAACCAATCCCCTGTAATATTTTTCTATAAAAAAATTATTTTGTGGTTTTTCAATATATATACTATGAAATAGTGTAAACAACATCTTACATATATCATGAATGATACTGATCCATAAAATGTAGGTTTATTCACTTATTTCCCTCTTGAAGAATCACTTTTTCATCCATGAATTAATTGACCATAAGATTGGTATGTCATTTGCAAAAATAATATGTCGTTGATACAAAAAATCAAAAAATTACCTCACTCTGACAAATCCACATGTAGAAACATGAATCAAATTAAATATATATGAAACTAAATTCACATAGGGTTTGATGAAAAAAAAATTCCATGACTTTGATGATTTAATTAATCCATAAACAGATCTTTTAAAATTTCATACCTTATTGGAATCTATTTTATTCACAAACCCCTCTAGTTGTACCATATAGACGTAATCCATGAGGGTTCCATTAAATTTTTACATCCACCAATCAAATATCAAAGTCATACTAAGATTCGATTTAAATTATATTTTCAATATATTTTAGAACGAAAACATGGTAAAAGGTTTTTTCATATTTTATTCCTTGATGTTTCTTAAAGCCTTTATCCACTAGTCATTCCGTGTAGATACTAAATTTACCATCAATGTATTGTTTCTTCCTGAATAACCATTTTCACACCAAAGGATTTACATATAATTTTAGATCAATTGGTACCAATACATTGTTTTTATACAAAGAACCCATCTTATAATTCATGGTTTATTTCATTCATATAGCTTACACATTTCTCAAGATATTTTTATAGGATAAAGGTTCATCATTATCAGCTAATAATTATTCAAAATCCACATAGACTAGAAAACCATATCACCATGGTTCTCCAACCTCTATGATGTTTCTGTAATGTACCGGTGTCATTAGAGAAACCTTTTCTATGAGGTCTTGTGGAAAATTTTCCTATTACAATTCCTTTCTATCTGGAGAATCAACTTCATCATAGAAATTATCTATACCACAATCATTTTTTAGGATACCTCACATAAAAAATTTAGGTCTTATATAAAAAAAATCTCTTATCATAATGGTGGTATAAATAATACTATTTAATTTCATTTTAATATCATATAACGATACAATTCATTAAATGAAATTCTATTTAGTTATCTTAATTGGTCATAAAAAATTTCACACATCTCCACACATGTGTACATAACATAAGGGGTTTCATTCCATACCAAATCTCATATAGAAACAAATTTTACACTTTATTGGGATCCCATTTTATTGTATATTACCCTTTCTTCTGATCTCCTTGTGTCCCAGCCTTAGTGGAACATGTAATAAAACCTGATCCCTTACCTCAAACTCTAGATTTCATATGCAGTTATCAATCTATGATTTTTGATGAGACTGGGAAGTATCCATCCACTTTGGAATCAACTGCACCTTCTTTGTGGTCTCCTAATCAAGATGAAGTCCCAACATAGATTCCTAACCTCCCTCTTACTAGAATACGGGTCATCAGTATGACCTACCATACAAAGCCTCATATGGAACCATCTAAATAGTAACCAAAAATCTATTGTTGTAGGTGAATTAAACTAGAGGTATGTAGATCCCCCAAGAGGCCCCGAAATCTATGATGCATGCTCGTAGCTTTTGCTCATGCAATTGAATCATTCACTCTGACTAGCCATCTCTCTGGGGTAGGTATTCTGTGCTTAGAAGCAAAATTGTACCAAAATCCCTCAGTATACTTTTTTAGAATATATAAGTAGACCAATAATCCCTATTTGAAATAATAGAATGTGGGGAAACATGTATTCATAGTATATCGTTAATACATAAACTTCTAAGATCAACCACACTGAAGTTTTTTTTGACTGGAATGAAATGTACAACCTTAATGATCCTATCAACAAAAATATTTACGACATCATTACCTCAAGGAGAGATCGATAAACATTTCATGAAATCCATAATGACATCATTATATTACCACTAAGAAATAGGTAGCTTCAGTAAAATTACATCTAGTCATTGGTGTTATGTCTTCACCTCTTGATAGGTATAACATCTCATGACAAAACCTGTCACATCTATTTTCTTACCTGGCCACTAGTAATTATTATGTAAATAATGATACATCTTAGTGACCCCATGATGCACTACCCAAACTGATGCCTAAAAATCACTCATCTACTACTCTCCCATGCCAGAAGAGACCCATATGTGACCATGTACATGGATAATTTCACCATCACATACCTTCCAACTAGGATGACGGTCCTAACCTACCAGACACTATCTTAGGAATAAGACCTCTAAATATGATAGCTTCCTCACACAGAACCGATCCAGAAGTGTTGAGGTAATAGATAAGGATATATGAAATTTCTCCCCATAATTGTCATGTAGCTCCAATTGCATCCTAGAGAAAAAATCCATAAGATTACACTCACTACAGGCCTATTTAACTACTTGTATGTGAGTCAGCCTTCTCAATGGATCAACCATTTTATTTCCTCTACCAGGTGCATAGGCAAGCTCAAATTAAAAAGATTGTGGGTAATAAACCCACCTCTACGATCTCAGGTTTAGTTCATGATATGTAAATAGGTACTTGAGGATTTTGTGGTCTGCATAAACCAAAAAATGATCTCCTAATAGATAGTGTCTCTAACAATACACTGCCTATACAATAACATCTAACTCGAAATCACGTGTCATGTAATTCCTCCCATGTGGACTCAACTGCTATAAACCATATGCAACGAATCTATCATCCAACATCAAAAATGATCATAGCATGATAACTGATGCGTTACTATAATCCTGAAATCTCATACCCCTATTCAATGGTCAGTATCACTACTAAAGTCAATATATCATTTAGCTCTTGAAAGGATATTTCATAGGAATCAGACCATATGAACTTCACACCCATATTATTAAAGCCTTTTAAAGGTGATAATAAGTGTGAGAAGTCCAGTATGAAATGATTATAGTATCTTTCCCTCCCTAAAAATCTTCATAACTCAACCACGTTTTTTCGATGTTCCCAGGAAACTAAATCTGTCACGATCTCTGGCCAATTGATACTTCTCTATCTAAGATGATGTGACCAATGAAGTGAATACGATCCATGTTGAAGTGTTTTTTTATCTTAGAATATAAATGATGCTCTTGCAGTGAATTCGATGCAATATCACAGTTTTTGGAATGGTCTTTATCGATTGTGAAAATACAATAGACGTATTCCTTGAAAACTAAAACAAAAGAATCATGATAATGATGAAACACTCTGTTCATCTATTCCATGAATACTTTTATCAATTTCATGATACCAAACAACATAACCAAACACATGTTTAGACCATACTCTATATAAAAATCTATGAGAGGTATGTATGATTTTATTACACTGAAATAATGACAACTGAATCTCAAATCAATATTTGGGAAGAATCAATCTCCTTAGAGCTGGAAAAAGAGATAATCTATCAATTTCAGAGGATACTGGTTCTTAACTTCCAACAAGATCAATTTTTCAGTAATCCACACATAGCCTGAGGGAACCATCCACCTTTTTTCGAAAAAAGGACCAGAGAACACCATGGAGAAGAACCCAGTAGGAAAATACCCTTTTTTTCTGAATCTTATAGATTCCTCTAGGAAACATGCATATTAGTAGTATCCAACCTATATAGAGGAATGGATTTAGGTTCAGCCCCTGGGACAAGCTCGGTAGATAACCTTACCTATCTCACTAGATGTAATCCTAAGAAGTCATCTGGGAAGGAAACCAGGAAATGATCATCCACCAGAGGTAAATGTATCTAACATGTTATCTTATCATTTATATACAAACTCTCATTATGGGATATCATCCTACACAACCCACAATGATCGAGTCCAAATCATCTTTACTTGACATCCCAATCACCCTTATGAATGAAATGTCTTCCCTATAGTGGTGTAAAGTCATCCTATAATGATAGTAGTCAACGAAGGTATGAAAGGGAAAGAACCACCCCATCTTGAGAATGATATAAAAAATTGTAATCTTGAGGGAAAATAAGTCCCATACAAAATGACTCCCACTGATTTCAAGGGGGACTCTCTTCACTAACATGCAACTTCCATTCTAATCCCTAAAAGAGTGTCAAGCATCAAAACATTGTCATTAGTATTAACACTATTCCCATATAATTATACAATAGGCCCAGATATATATCTATGAGAAGAATCTATATTGAAATGTACCGAAGCTAATGTAGGAGCTACTAGAATAGTACATGTGACAGTGGATTGTCTGAGATCTTACTCTTGATGGGTTTGATACACTACATATACTCGGCCAAAACCATGACCCTATGTTACTGCATGGGTACCCTATCAAATTCAACCTACTATCAGTATGAAACTGGGGTCTAACTATGAAAACCATGACCACCCTCTTAGCCCAATTGTCCAGATGTACTCCACCTCACTGCCTGATGAGAATCTGCTGAACCAACTCTGGAATGTGGTGTTGGTGCAGATCCTCTCTCATTGGCTGCTGGTGGAAATGTTCTACACAAGTTCTATAGATGGCCCATCTTTCTACAATATCAGCACTCAACTGGGTCCTTTGTATAATGTTTCCATGTATGACCCAACCTTCCAAACATTCAGAAACTCAACTAACTAGTTAAGTATGTGTTCTGACTTCTAGTATAACCACATGTAATCTCCATAAGATGCTTCGTACTACCGTTCTACTTAGTACCAGATCTCAGTGTTTAACTTCCATGGCTCACATAAACTGCATCTCTCAGTTTATGATATGTTTTAAGCACATGATTCACTATTCCAAAAATGGAAGTTGGTTGAAAAACATTCACCTATTATCAGATGTCATACCTAAGACAATCCTTGATTCACCATGATCTAGATAACTCTTCACTAGTTCGAATAGGTTTGAAGCATTAGAGATTAGTAAAATGGGTAGAATAGTCAAGAACTAATAGTGTTCCCTTCTCTAGATGTATGAAATCCTAGGTTTGATCGGCCCTCAACATCTTGGGATAGATGAAATCATTGAAGGACATATGAAAACCCCTCTAGCCCATTTCTTGATGACAATCCATCTTACCGATAACCTCCCACTATCTCTTGGTGGAGTCAGATAGAATATACATATTTATCTTGAACATCCTCTTATGAGGAGTCTCATGATTCTCAAAGATAGATAGCATGGCCTATAGCCATGAATTGGAAGCCTGTGGTCTGACATCCCCTTAAAAAGTCGGTGAATAGTACTACTAAAATTCATGCATCAACACTTCCATAGTTGGGGTAGGTCACGGTGCTCCCTAAGTGGTCTGAATAAACTGTATAAAGACATAATAGAACTATGCCTCAATTGTTTCATCTGGAATACTCCTAGTTCCATAACTAGCTCTATAGTAGGATCTACTAGTATCCCATAGACTAACACCTCTTGAGTATGATCATTGCCTCTCTTTATAGGTGTACAACTAGATGATGTTGTGTTGGAATGCCTCTACAATTCCAAACAAAAACATCGATTCATGATTTTTTACAAGGTCTGCATCTAGAATGCACTGAAATAGAAATATGTTAGGTACAAGTGTTCCTATATTTGATCACACCCCTCTACCCTCCATATGAGTCTAGTCTGGGCATCACATAGATCATGTACAATCTATAAATACTATGAAAATCAACAACTAAGGTCATGTCTATTCAAGTTTACTATTATACTCCATTTCAAGTTTCCATTTCATTTTAGATTCATTCCACATTTAATTTTCATATGAATTCAGTTTTTTAAAGGATTTAATCAATGGTTCATAATGTTATAATTCCTGAGCTCCCATTACACCTAATAAACCATAACATATTGTCCATTTATTCCCTTCCATACAAAATTTACATTAATGGTTAGGCTATTGTATTCTAAATTCCAATCCATGAGGGAACATAGTCTTCATGGACTAAAATTTGGTGTTCACCTATTCTACACAAAAATAAATTTAAAATACCTATCAAAACAGTAGGTATATATATCACAACACCTTTCATAATATCATGAAACAATTAATTCATCCTAAATTACATCAAATAAGGCATGAAATGTATAATATGGAAGGTTTCTATATGATTCTTGAGATGGAACACCCTCATGTCATCATGTTTCTATATAATAGAACCATAATCGTATCAATAGTAATATCAAAATTCAAGTTTGTCAGCCAATGGCAGAGTCAAATCAGCTGTAATAGTCAATATATATAAAATATCAATTTAATTAGAGACAATTTCTATATTTCCTATATGTATTTTAGATACACCCTAGTACAACTCTTTACCAAATACACATTCCTTTTGATCCCTTTCTATCATCTCCAAATAGAAAGAAAAAATGAAAATACTACTCTAATCTAACTATGTATCATCTAAGAACCATAATCCACTTAGTAGTGCTATGATCTCGGTGGGCCATGTGGCCTAAAAAACATCTCCTCAATTGTCGACTAGTAGTGAGGGCCTAGGTGTGTCAGTAGGGAGGCTGGGCCCTCATCACCAGAGTGTATCACAATAGAATATAAAATACATACAAGTATAAGAAGTTGTAAAACATGCATATGACAACAGAAACAGTATAAGATTGATAATATATCATGACCCTAAGTCATTTTATATTCAAATCATGATGCATGTTATATGATTGTAAGGATTTCCATTAACTACTTACATGTGCATTTTCTATTTATGACTTGTATTGTATATGATTTCTATGTAAATTTTTTTAATATTTATATAGAGACATATATTCTGTTGTGATACACTCTGTTGTCAACTAGTAGCGAGGGCCTTGGTGTTTCAGTAGGGAGGCTAGGCCCTCATCACTAGAGTGTATCATAACAGAATATAAAATACATACAAGTAGTAGAAGTATTAAAACATGCACATGACAATAGAAACAATATAAGATTGATAATATATCACTTCACTAAGTCATCTTATATTCAAATCATGGTGCATGTTATATGATTATAAGGATTTCCATTAACTACTAACATGAGCATTTTCTATTTATGACTTGTATTGTATATGATTTATATGTAGGGAGGCTAGGCCCCTATCACTACAGTGTATCACAATAGAATATATGAATCTATCATGTTTCACTCTCACTATATTCTAGATATGCTTGACATATTCCTACCACGACCAAGGTGTAGGTAATATCAATCCAGGTATATAACATGATGTACATGATACAACCTATCAATGAAGCATAATGTATTATACTCAAAAGATATATCTCATTATGTATCTGAGGCTACACTTTATTATAAAGACTCATAACCCGTGACACTAGAACCAATCTCCTCTTGGATTATTCTTTAATGAATTTCATTAGTATCACATCAATTTATATACACTGACATAGTCAATACATCCTCTTATATATATCATTAATGATCTTGATCCCCAAAATGTTGGTTGATTCACTTCTGTTTTTCCTGGAAAAGTACTTTTTCAAGCCTAAATCTACTACCCAAAAACTTCTATCTCATTCTAATAAGTAATATGTTAATAATATATATAACTAGTAAATTGAATTCAGTCCCACTAATACAATTGTAGACATGTAAATCACATTATTTAATTTTGAAACTGATTTCCCTAATTGTTTCATTAAAGAGAATTTTCCATAACATTAAAGATTTCTTTAACCCATAAATATATTTCTAAAGCATTCCAAACTTATTGGAATCATTTTGACCCACAAACCCCTCTTGTTATATTATATAGATATCTTCCATAATTATTCTATTAAGGTGATTACTTTTTATATTCATCACTTAAATTTCATATTAATACGGGTTGTTATGGCATGTAGATTTCTGATATATTTTAGTAAAGAAATAGGAAACAGTTTTTTCAATGTATATACCTCGAGGTTTTATAAAACCTTTATCCACAACGCATTACTTATTAGAACTGACACTAAATTATCTATCATTTTTTCATGAATACCAATTTTCATTAGGAAATAATTATATAGATCATTAGTTTTTTTTGTAAGAATACTAATTATTGAAACAATTATTCCATATTTTTTTATTTCTATCTTAAAAATTCGTTTTTTCCATTACCTCTTTATAGGACAAATTTTCCTCATCACAGACTAATAATGAGTCACATAACCCATTGACTATAACACTATAAAATTATGGTTCTCTAACCTCTCTAGTTCTTCTATAAAGTAATTGATTCACAAGAGAAACCAATTCCTTGAGGTCATGTGGAGCTTGTTCCTAATCCAATTCCTGACTATCTTTAGCATCATCTTTATTAAAAGAAATATTTCTACCACCATCCTTTTTGAGGATGTCTTCCATAAATAAAAAACTAGTCCTTATATCAAATAAAATTTTTATCTAATGGTTTGTATAAATAATTTCCTTTAGTATTCTTAGGATATCCTATAAAGAGACACTTTATGCCATAGGGTTCTAGTTTGAGGGGAAATTGTTTTTTTATTTTCAATTACTTCATGTTTCACAAAAGTTTTATACATTATCATTGTTTCCATTATGCATAAAAAAATCATTTAAAATAATAATATAATTTTCAAAATGAATAAATTAATATTTATTTAAATGAAATTAAATATATCATTCTCGACTAACAATTTAACTTGTCCCAACTATCCTTCAAAATATTTATCAAAAGAATGAATAATTACTATTTATTTAAATAATTAAACACCACTAAATTATTTATTCAAAAAATAAATAAATATTTTATTTACTAACTTTATGAATAAATAATTATTTAATATTCAACTCACACATATATATTCTTATAAAAAACTCATTATTTAATCATTATAATCAACAAAATCTATATTATAATATTCCCAGAACAAGACAATAACATCTATTATAATATTAAATTAGAATGAAATTTCTATAATTTTCTAGATTCACATATTGTGTGACCCTTTAGGCCCCTTACTCTATATAATGAGGATGAATTTTTCTAAATATCTAGACTATTATATAGGAACATATGAATTCTCCCATAATGAATGATGTTAAATGTCTCAATGTGAATAACCTCTTTCAAACACTCACATTGAAATAAAATTTCATTTTCTCAGTATTTCATCAAATAGGTATAACTTCTAGTTTCATCATCCTATATGATTGACATATATTTTCCCTTCATTATGGAAATGAACATATCAATAAAAAAAATTTCATGGAAAGGGAATTAATCAAAAAATTATATTTTCATCAATGTTCCTGAGATATATACATCAATTATCTTACAAGGGTAAAATCCATTCCTAACAGATACATTAATTTCACACCAATTGTGACCATCAAAATGTATCATACCTCAGTTGAAGAATATGTGGTCAATTTTTTTTAAATTCAAGAAGGAATGAAGAAAATTATATGATTTTATAATAATAACATATCCATGGACTAATTCACACATTTGAAGAAATAAATATCAAAAAACACGTATAATATGTGGAATTCTGATTGGAGGGTCTCTTCCGATGACCTTCTATTATATATATTACCAAGGTAGAAATTTATTATAAGTATCAATGTATAATGACCCCCTAACACTAGTATAAAATTATCATTATGTCAGGTCAGATGATGTTATTGAACCATATAAAATATATGTACCAATATTTTAAATGAAATTCAATTATATTATAATATAAAAGAGCTACTATTTCCCTTATGTGAGAGATACACATTATGGAAATTATGAACTAACATGTAACATATAAGATCACTTGTAATGTGATTACATGTTTATTAATATTCATTACCATGAGTACATATGAATTCTAATGTAAAAGGTTGTTGGTTATAGGGAACCAACTCTTAGCGACTCTCACAATAATAAGATCTAATTGCTAGAAACTTCCAGTCATCTTACTCTCACATGATGTTCATAATTTATCAATGATGGGTTTTTAGTTAATTGAACCACAATTTTCTTCTATTTAGAAACTAAACATACTGCAACATCACCCATTTGAGAAAAATGTTTTCTATGGGGAGACATATAGAGAATATGCTTCTCCCATTGTTGTAAACATGGATCCTTGGTGATATGCACTTCTACAATATTCTCACAATATAATATGATTAGTTCATTAGTTTATGGAACTATATTAAGTTCATAGACAAAGTTTCATACCCAAAATACTTTTTTAATTTTATCAGAAGTCACAATATACCCAGAACCCATTTTATAAATGGTGATGACTAGCTACTGTGGGCCCTTAAATCACACTAATCTACTATTGAGAAAAAATACATATCCTATCAATAATATAAAATCATTATTATCTCTTTGAAAATGTAAATCTATATATACTATGACAACTATCTAATTTTATCATCTGTGAACACATAATATAACATTAGTAAAATAAAATAGTTTAGTATATTCTTAACATAAACTAAAGTATGTTCTCCTTGACATTCTGGATATCCACAGAAAATTATCAAGGTAAAAGCAATATCAATCTATTTATGTAACATTCCATACATGATAAAAATTATCATATAAGTATAAGGTATTATAATCATAGTGTTTCTCTCATGTTGTGTATGGGGATACATTTTATTATTGAGATCCATACCGTGTTATAGTAGAACCAATCCCCTCTATGATTTTTCAATAAAAATTTCTTTTTAATTTTTTCAATGTATATATCATGAAGTAGTGAAAACAACCTTATACATATATCATGAATGATATTGATCCCTAGAATGTAGGTTGATTCACTTATGTCCCTCTTGAAGAATCACTTTTTCATCCATGAATTAATTGACCATAAGATCAGTATCTCATTTGTAATAGGAATACTTCATTGATATAAAAAACTAGGAAAATGACTTCACTCTAACTAATTAACTCGTAGAAAAATGTATCACATTCAATATTTATGAAAAAAATTCACATATGGTTTGATGAAATAAAATGTTCCTTGAATTTGATTTTATAATTAAACCATAAACGGATCTTTAAAACTTTCATACCATATTGGAATCTATTTTATTAAAAACCCCCTATAGTTGTGTCATATAGAAGTCATCCATAAGGGTTCCATTTGATTTTTATGTCCACCGTTAAAATATAAAATTCATACAAGTATTATGTAGAATTTATATTTTTAATATATTTTAGAATGAAAACAAAGTAAATGGTTTGTTCATATTTTATTCATTTATGTTTCTTACAACCTTTATCCACTAGTCATTTTTTAGTGGTACTAACTTTATCATCAATGTACTACGTAATCCTAAATAACTATTTTTACAAAAATATATTTACATATATTTGTAGATATATTTGTACTAAATAGATTGTTTTTATATATAGAACACATCTTATAATTCATGGTTTATTTCTTTTTTATAGCTTATACATTTCTCACTACATTTTTGTAAGATAAAGGATCATCATCATCAGCTTATCATTATTCAAAATCCACATTGACTAGAAAGCCGTATCACCTTGGTTGTCAAACCTCTCTTATGTTTATATAAAGTACCTATGTCATTGGAGAGACCTATTCCATGAGGTATTGTGGAACTTCTCCCTATTCCAATTCATTTATGTCTTGAGAATCAAATTCATCATAAAAAATATTTCCCCCACTATCATTTTTAGGATGTGTCCCATCAAAAAAATAGGTCTTATATCAAACAAAAATATTTTATCCTAGTGGTTGTATAAATAATTCCCTTTTAGTTTCTCTATGATATCATATAATGATACACTTCATTTCACGGGACTTTAATTAGTCATGAAAATCGGTCATAAAAAATTTCAAACATCTCCACACATGTGTAATTAACAAAAGGGGTTTCATTCCATACCAAAGCTCATATAAAATCAAATTTTCCACTTTTTTTTGGATCCTATTTTACTTTATATTCCCCAAATTTTAATTTTAATCGCAAAAAAAAGAATAAGTTATATTTTTTTTAATCATCATTGAATCCACAATATCCAAAATGATTGAGTTCCTCCTCTCACTAACACTATTCTAATATGATGTATATTGAGGAGTGAGTGGATATCAAATTCCAAAATTTAATTGTTAGTTGATTAAATCCTAGTTATGATTTTGTCCAAATTAAATGGATAGATGTTTCTTTATCTTCATACCAAGACGATTCTTTACTTCGATATTAAACTCCTTAACATTCTCAATGGATTATGACTTATACCACATCAAGGAGATGTATCCATATCTTGTGAATTCATGGATAAAAGAAATGAAGTTTCAGTATCCAGTAATAAATTTAATAGGAAGATGTTCACACACACACATATATATTAATTTAAGATTCTCTGGATCCCTTTCACCTTATCCCCAAAAAGGTTATTTAGTGATTTTCCATGTAAATAAGAGTTACATCTTTCAAGTCGGTTTAGTTTTAAATAATATAAATAACTATCATGATATGGCTCTATTAGATTCTTCTATTTTTATTAAAAAATATTGTTATAATATAATGGTCTATGAAATGAGTAACTACAACTTGATTTTATATTGATTCTCAATAATTTTTTATCTTATTAATGTAGATAATGACCACTTTTCAGGTTTACCATACCATAAAAAATTATATCCTTATAAAATCAAAAAAAAATTATTCGAAAATTTGAATAAAAATACATCTATTTCTAAAAAGGACATGGATATGTTGTTCCTAGAAACATTTTGTATGTAATAAAAATTCTAAAATATTATAATCATTCCTCACAGAAATGAATGTTGGTTGTCTCCTACACCATGGAATTTGGTCATCACCTTTTGGAATCCCATATACCTACCTTACCTCTTGAAACCTTACTAAATCTACATGGTTTCTGAATGTGGAAATAATTGTGATCTCTACGGGTTATATTTTAAACCCAAATTATAGATATATAACAACTACGGTCAATAATTAACACCATTAAATCTTCATACTTCTACAAACTTGTGTAGTTCATATTTTAATAGACATTATTACCATATGAATTTTTTTTTCACATGAATGCCCTTAGATATTCCTCTTCTTAGAAGGTTTGAACTCAAAGAACTTGACCTTGTAATTTTTTTGGGGACCTTTTCCTTGTTATTCATTTTATTCACCATAATTACTCAATGTATTTAAAGAAATATGTCCTTAACAACCAAAATAACTACTGGTTATTCACCAATATTTACAATTTTCTTATATAGCTAGTCATTGTGATAATATGAGGACCGTAAGTAACTTCATTTGAAATATTCCATGTCAAATGTACCTAATATATATCATAACTCTATTTCCTAGGCTTATCCTAATGATTATTTTAGTGATGAGACATCATTATATATGCATCCATTTATTTACGATGCTCTTATATTTCACTATACATGGATGATAATATAAACCACATGAAATAAAACACATCATCCAGGTGTCTCATGTTTGAAGATATTTCTTCCTCACTTGCCTCCTTGGTGAGCATCTTTGGAATTAGTAAAACTAGTTTTTAAAGCATACAATCATGGAATAGGACAATGCATATGCACCTATACCACTCCATGAAGTTACTACTGGTTAAGATTTTATCTTTCTTATGTAAGGATCATAGTGATAATGTTGATGTGATGTGATCTATTGTTTTTTACGAAAAATCAAAGTAGTTTTCAGAAATTTTCTTGATTACCAAAATATTTTACATAACAAATTATATTTATTAAATATTTTACCAATTCCCAATTACCCTTTCCATTAGATATAAAATATCCTTTCACATGGACATTCCGGTGGAAGAGATATATAATTCTCTTCTCCTATAATATTCTATGGAACTCCAAAATATTCTTATGTATTTAGGTAGTTTTACCTTTACAAATACATTAACTCACATCACTTTGATCCACTGTGTGAACCCCCAATCATGAAATCCAAGACTCACAAATTCTTAACAATTTCATCTAAATTGTATTGTAATGAATATGACAATTACATCAACTACAAATTTATTTAAATAAACACCCATTCATAGTTTAGAATCCCAAATAATTGAATGTATCTCTAATTATATCCCATATGAAACAATAAATATGTGTTTATCTTAACTCAGTTAATGTATGAAAATATCTAACATAATATTTTCTAATTTAGGGGTTTTTATATTTATTTATAAATATATATTATTTTACACTATTATATGCCCAGTAATATTATATGTATCTTACATAAGTGATTAAACATGAATTAATAAAATAATTTACACATATTTAATTTATTATTTTAGATACGTAATTATTATAAATTTATTTATTTTATATGATATTTATAACCATCTAGAACAGAAATAATTAACCATTCACTTGATATATACAAAATAAAATAATATGGAATGATCATTGATGAGTATTGTCACCTAAAATCTTATAATATATGTGATTTTTACTATATAAAACCCATGGGAGAAATTATTTCATTCGTATTGTGGACAACGAGTGTTTATCAATCTATTTTAAAATTTATTTATTTTTTATATTTTTGGTATTTCATATTTTATAAAAACAAAAAGAAAGTGGGAGTTTATGTATTTCAATTTAAAACAAAATTAAGAAAATAAGAAAATAATTTCAATAAAAATGATAGTATGATAAGACATATTTGAAATAATATACTCCTTAATTAATCATTAATTATATACCTTATGATTCCATAATGTGTTATCCCCTAAACACTACAAAATAAAACATAACCACAAAGATTGGAATAAATGACCCATTGGTTACCTTTGGGACAATCAATTAAATAAAATAGTGATTGTGCTCCCAAATCCAATATAATGATATTTTAAAACACGGGAAACAACTCCATGGATGAAATTTATTAGAGTTTTTAAATATATTTTAACCATGTGAACAAATCATAAGTTGGTAATGATTGAAAATTAACGTGTCTCTCTTAAAAATCCAATAATCTCAGCCTCGTGCAGTATATGTAAATAATTCAAGTCGATTTAAATTTTAAAATTCATTTTAGTAACCATTTTTAGGAATAATTTTGAGTGCATATATTAAAAACAACTAATTAATGTGGGAAAAATTAGATCAACCATAAAAATAACTACTCTTTGGTGGGATGATTTTTCATAGTACAGATAATTTCCATAAGAAACGGTTCGAATGGGTATAACCCTATATCATACTCACTATTATATTAATTATAAATTAATCAAAATAAAAAGAATATAATAGAATAAAAACTAATATTTTTGGAAAGAAAATATAGATTAAAACAACACAAAAAAACATAATAACAAGAAGAGGATGCACTCATTCTTACAAGAGAATATTATTACACTCCTTCATTAAACTGAATTATAAGAGAGGTGAAATGAAACCACTCACTTTGGTTAAATCCTGATAAATATATGTAAATTATTTCCCATGTGTGAAAAAATCAATTAAATAGATTGTACGAGGGATAATGTTTGAAATTTCAATAAGGGTATATAATAAATTATCCCTATAAAATTTAATATATTATGAGACAAATTTTCCACAATGTTTCCAAGTGAATTAGCTATCAATATAGTTGAATGAAATTTGAAAAATTAAATTATTTATGATCTACCTAAATATAATCCCATGATAGTTAATGCTGAGAATTATTTTTCCAAAATGGTGAGGTAAGGTCTAATCCTTCAAATCAAATCCACTAATGATTTTTTGTCCACCATTCACACTTTAAACATGAGATGAATCTAATTTGGTATTAATTAAACATGTAGAAAATATAGTTTATAATTATACCAAAAAATTTAATATAACAATGATACCAATTAAAATTTTATTATAATTAAAGAAGAGTGATCATAGAATGTTAAAAAATAATTTTTCATTATATTTTAGAATTCTGGATTGAATTTAAAATTTCCATTAAATAATAAAATAATGATAAATGTGGGGGAAATTATATAAATTATTATAGAAAAATATTAAATGAAATTATGATTTATTATCTCTACAATACTTACAAAACAACACTCTTTAAATAATACAATATCAATATCAAATCCACACTAAAATAATAATGAGATAATTTTCTATGATTTTTTAGAAAATAGAATTTATCATGTCTCATTTAAAAAAATATTTAATTTTTTTTAACATTAAAATTTCATTATCCTAAAACATGAATACATAAACCAATTAAAACATACCTCAAATAGAAATAATGTTCACCCTTTAATCAAGTGATATTTTAACTATATTTATAATCGTACATGGAAAACTCATGAAGATGATTAATGAGAGTCGATTAATGCATATCACCATAAGAATTATAAAACTATTATTTCTTTAAACCATGAGACAAAAAAATATATTCAAGCTTGAGGAATTCATCATGGTGGATTTGGCGGAAATGAGTTTCTGGATTAAAATATTTAAATATTGAATGATGAAAAGAGGATTTTAAACTCTTAAGTAACGTTGCCTGAATATTCATGTCAGAATATAGGAAATAGAACACATTAAATTCCCCTTCAAATATGTAAACAATTATCCCTTTTTATGACATGGAGTATGAGTCAAAAAAATTAATTAATGATTTAAACCTAATTATTCATATTTTCACTTATTTATGGAAGATGATACCACAATCAATTTTAACTAATGAATTATATTTCATGAACATTATTTGTGAGGGGTAAATAATTCATTAAATTAATCATAATGAATAATTCAATCTAAAATACATTTTTTTATTTTATCTAATATTATTTATTTTTTAGGGAAAATTATGAGAATAAAATATTTAAAATGGATAAAATTTACTAATGCACGTTCTAATCACAACTTCCTTGAATAGTGGCACTCACCTCCCACACCCTACCACAAAAATATTTTTCTATGAAAACAAACAAAAGTGACTTACACCACACTAATAATTGAAATATCCATGGAATAATTTGATATGAAATAATAGGTAAGGAAAATCTAAATTTTAATGTGGATTTAACCTATATAGAAATTAATAGGTTCTATATTCTTAAAAGGGTGGATGAAAAGTGTAGGTCTCTAGTTGAAAATTCTATTATCCAAATAAATTCCTCTATCATATTAAAAATATTTCAAGAACTCTAGATTTTTTGAAAATAAATAATAAAAATTCATAGTTATGACAAAAAATCTATGGTTATCACAATTTATTTATGCTATTATGAAGAATAAGTTAAAAGGGGGTTATAATATCTCACACAATCAGGAAATATAATTTGATACAGTGTTCCTTGGTATGGATTTCAATATCCTTCCACACTCATAAAAATGATTGAAAATAAATTTCATGCAAATATTTTAAAATAAATAATCATAAATAAATTTATTTCATGAAAAATCATTTCTACACAATCAAAATCAATTCAAGAGTGAAAAAAAGATAATTATTATTCATTGTAGCTCAATATTTAAAAAAATAAAAAGGCAAAAAAAAATCTATAGGAGGTTAATAATCAACCTAGTTAATTGATACAATTAATTTTAATTGAATAATATGTAGAGTGAATAAATAATATAAGGAATGAATCAAATAATAAGGTGAAGAACCTAGTTTATTTTTCACTATAGCTTTGATTTAGCCACAAAACTACTTCCACATTCTAGAAACTAATATGAAATTGAAGGAACATAATAAAAATTTTCAAAGTTGGTGAAAAATAAATTGTAATGGTAATGGAAAATGATAGATATTTATTCGACCCCTAGGTGGGTAATTCACATTTGACTATCTGAAGATATATAGATTCAAAACATTATCCCCAATTTAATTTAGTGTGTTGTTTTTATTATTTGATCCATCACATTTTATTTTTTTATTCACCCACAAATGGTTACTAATAGTGGGAACATGTAAATAAAATAATAAGATATGTTTTGTCCCCCAATTAATAAGACATAGGAAAATTTAATTGAAAAGGGAGAGAGATGGAATGGTAGAAGGGAACCCCATTAGTATTCATTTTTTCCTCCTCCATATGACATATATGATATATTTAGAAGGTATTCCCATATCCACAATATTCTTGATATCTTCACCTTAATTGAATTTAAAAATAGGTTAATTCCATTTGTAACTTCCATGTATAATTTCAAATATTCCAATTATATGTTATAATTATGAGTAAAATCATTGAATAATTTTATTTAATAAATATTATAACATTATGAATTAAAATGTTCATGATACACATAATTATATTTGGATTTTAGATCATATTTCACTACCTTTTGAACTTATTCATATTTTAATTCCACTAATATATTCTGCATAATAGTTTCCACATCATCCTTATCACCATAAATCTCCAAGGAAAACATATATGTAGAATATTTATAATAAAAAATTTAGAAGTGTATTGGATTTAATAAAATTTTAACATGAAAAATAATAACCTAAAGTGTTTATTCCACTCCTTTAACAAATCCACATCATGTATTGGTTGTTGTTTCAAGGCCTCTAAGAATATTATATAATTGTATAAGAGATATGGTTTGAGTAGTTCAGTCTCCACATTCATGATGTCTTATTCAAACCTAGGATACACATAACCATTAAGTTTGGCCACTCAAACCTTAATGTTCTTGACAACTATTAGAAATCATTCTTATTGATAATGAATGATCGATTTTGGATCGTAGATCATTGCTCCAAAAGAGTTTGTGGATATCATCATCGATGGAAACATAGAACAATTCGTTTTCAACAATTGATCCAAATTTCAGGTAGCACATTTTTCTAGTTCCATCCAGTTTCTTAATCCCATATGGATGTTGAGAAATTCCATGAACAAAATTTATACATTCATCTTTGGAAGAATTAAATTGATGTAATTTTTTTGGATTTATTCCTCTTCGTTCATATTATTTTACAACAATAGATATGGGATAACTAAGAAATATCCATGGTTCATTCATCCCAAATTATGGTTTATGGTTTTCTTCCCCCTTTCATTTCATGTTAATAGCATGAATTTTCTTTTTTCCAGTGGTTCAAAAATTAATAGGTTTTGTATCATTGTGTGGCCTTCATTTGGTGAAACATACCAATACTGTGGGTACGGTTCATGATCTATGGTGCGATAGATGTGTGATGGTGCTCATGGATGATTGGGAGTGGAAAAGATGATTTTATGGGTACCATTTTTCATAATTTTGACTCTCAGGGATGGATCGCTCGAAGGATGGTTTTCAGAGAAGATCGAGGGCCTAGATTTTGGCCAGTGGTGATATAAAGGCATGTATAACCTTTGATCTTTGATTTCAAGAGAGGCTGATGGAAATGGTTGTGTGTATTGGTGATGTGGAGGAGATCCAATTGGATCTATAAAATCCCAAGTTACAGTACTTATAACCTGTCATTACATGATATATGGGACCCCATGAATTCTACACTAGGGTTCAAGATAGAGATAAATATCACACATAGTGTGACTCGGTCACACACCATGTGACCAATCCATTATATCTTAGTGTGTATTTCAGGAATTAAATAGACACGAGAAAAAGTAAAAGTTCTGTGGAACGTCGTGTACTTTAACATATACACATCCTGGTTTATATAAACTGATACATGAAAATGACCACCATATATGGATATGACCCTGAAACATATGAAATACTTATTGTGTCTCTAGAAACTTTGTAATTCATCTACATGATGCTTATGATGATAATTACATGACAAATGAGGCTATAACACATAGTAAGACTTGGGAATAACTAGACACACCGTTCATCCCTAGTTACACACCATGTGCCACCTTCAAGAGTGTTTATAGAAATTGTTCTCCTTAGTTTGGACAAGTTTAGGTTGAGCATGTTCCCTTGGTCCATTTCCATGGTGGGTATTGTGCATAATTACATCAAAATAATAGGATTGTGATCCCCACTATAGGAGGAGTCTCAAATAGAGTTGTGGTGTACCTATGTGAAATTGGAGTGTGATTTTCTACCATATTTGTTCCCTAGGGGCACTTTTTGAATTAGCACGACATCCCTCAGTAGGTTTTTTATCATCAATCTAGTTGACCTTTGGTATGGTTTGTGGTATACATGATATATGATTCCCTACATAGTGGTTTGATCCAGATTGGGTTAGTGATTCCCCCCTGTGTTTTTTCATGTGACCCCTAATACATGTATCTGGGACTTCTTAAACTAGTGATAATTTCTGGTCTGGTCCCAATGACCTAGACCACTTTTTTGAGTGTGTCAAATTATATCATGACTCTTGGATTAGTTTCTTCTAGAACGAGCATTTCATTAAGTGGAAACATGAGTCTGTAAATTGGTTATAAAACCACATAGTGGGGAGGTGTCCTACCACAGTATTCTGGGTTGTTTCATTATAAATTTATTGTTATATCTTCTATTGATCTTACTATACCTGGGGACTCATTTTTTATGATTTATGGGTGTTCTACATGGTACTTTTATACTCAACCCTATATATGTTTTGATCTCACATGTCATGTATTATGTAGACGATGACCATTTTGACAATGTCATAGAAAGAAAGAGAGAAGGTAGAGCATAGATGCATCTTGTTAGATATCGGTATTTACCAAGAGAATTCATTTGACTTTATTCCTCTCCCTTAGAGAAGTTTTAGATCTCTAATTTTTTTGGTTGGGATTTTACTTGACTCCATTTTCCAATTTCAATACTTCATCATCATAATCTAGTGGAGTCATACATGTATTCATGAATTGTTTTGGTTTTTTTACATTTCATCATTCTGTGGTATTGGAGATGCGTGCATGTGTATAAGTACCTAAGGATACTACCTCTAATTTGTGGGATATACCTACTCAGTGGTGGTCTCAATCCCTTGGCTTATTATAGGTGGGCTTGGGGTAGCATAGGGTTATACCTATATGGTCTTGGTTGTGACATAGTTGTATCAAAGGTGGTTAGTTATACCATAGGAATTAATTTAGTGTGATTGGTTTGGGGAATAATTTCTTAGTGTTTTGAGTTTATATTTTAGTATAGAGTCTCTATTTGATAGTGTAAAAGCCAACTTATGAATTCACTAAGACTATTAATAATGGCATATCGACTTGGTACATCTAAAATTTTTTGTAGGGAAAATTTTTCATTCATTCATCATATAATAATTATTTCTCTTTCCATGCCCTTATTGTGATATATCCCTATATATACTCTTTTGAACATGGTACATCATGTTTTATTGTAGTATACCTCCACATAAATAGCTATCTAGTATTACCTACATGATCATAATGATGATACTCTTAGTGATGAGGTATCGATACATTGTCATGTACTAAAGATTGAATATTTGGGTGGTTTACAAGCAAAACAACCACCCGTTGAGTAGAGTTTATAACTTGAAGTACCATCTGATGAATAAAAGAGGATGAGAACATTTCATGAGTTATAGAGGTAGTGAATTCCTATGTTTAGCGGTGAGCTAGTCCCCCATATGGATGAGGACTAGCTAGAGGTAGTCACTGTCATTTTCAAGCTTGTGAGGATGCTTGTAGATCAGATGGTGGTCCTTGTGGTGAGGCTTTTTTCGGATCTGTTTGGTGATAGTGGAGCTTAATGACACACTCACATTATGATACTACTATATCCTAGTCTAAGTTAAGGAATCTCTTTAGGGAGGAGTTCTATCTAGCCATGTTTTAATCGGTTTTCAAATAAGATATTCTACATCTAGAGCGTTGTAGATTCAGCATGGCAAAGTACTCAAAAAGGATTACTAATATATCACGTTAGTCCTTGGATATGGTGAATGATCAGTTCTTTATAGCTTAAGCCTTTGATCAAGGCTTGCACTGAGACATCAGTACTTTAGTGGTATCCCTTTGAATTCTCAGTTTTACTATGGTTCTTGAGTGAACCTTGGTAGTGGAGATCTTTCTAGAACACCAGTCACCGAAAATGGGAGCCAGTATTGGGAATTGAGTATATAATAACATATAATCATGAAGAAAATAGTAGTAATAGGGATCCAATAATGTTAGACACTTCAAGAGGTGTTCCTAGGACTAATAGTCAATAGTGAAAGGCCCTCAAGGTGGATTTAATCACCCATTGTAGTGAGGGTGTTTCTCTTATGATGTCCAAGGACATCTGTCTTGGTATTGTCTGAAAAATCATATAACTAATATTCAAAAATATGAGGGACTTCCACGGTAGGGATAATGGTCGGATCTGGGTGTTTCGTAGGGTGGTTGAAATGGTAGAGGGGTCGGTAGGGTAGTAGGGGTGGTTGGAGGTTCAACCAATTACCGCTAGCACCGCTAGATAGTCCACTCTAGGCTCAGGGATCTAGTTCATATAGACAAGGAAAACTATATGATATAGAATTTTATCACCCCATGTATATAGGGATGATAGGAGGTATGATTATTCTCTTTTCTACATTATATGGTTTATTGATAAATACATGTGTGAGTAATTCCTTCTTTTCCACCTTTATGGTTCGAGACATATAGATTTTATTTGAGCCATTGACTAAAGCCTTATGAGTGGAGACTTCAATAGGAAGTGATTCGATGATTTCACACATGAACCAAAAGTGTTATCAGATGCTTGGATTTGAGAATTTTGTATGGGATCTATTTATTATGGTGATGAGGCCTTATGAAATCATGTTAGGTATGAAGTGGTTTCTGTAGTTCATGCCTATATTGACTACTTTTTGGAAGATGATTCACTGTTTATGAAGTGATAGAATGATGTGTTGCTTTTGGGGTGAAAAGGAAACCTTAGGAAAGTAGGATGATCTTAGGAATAGTAGAGTTCAACTGACTACTCACCAGTTGGATAATATGAATCTTGGAGTGATGAATTATTTGGTAGAATAGTTTCCTATTGTATAGGAAGTGTACAATGACATATTTATTAAGGACATACTAAGAGTACCTCCCTACCAAGAGCTAGAGGCTTGTAGTGACTTACATTCTTGGATGGAACTGATATCTTCACCTGAATATTGTATAGTACCAATAGAGCTTCAAGTGTTGAAGGTGCAATTGGTGGACTTGCAAGAGACAGTCTTTGTGATACCCAGTGGTTTCTCAGGGGTATCCCCAGTGATGTCCACCATGACAGAATACAAGAGAATAAGGTTATGTGAGGAATATAGGTGCATGAATTAGGTGAATGTGAATATTACATATCCATGACAATTATCAATGAACTCTTTTATCAATTGAGAGGGGTGTGGTGGTTCTTGAAGAATGTCCTCAAATCAGGCTATCACCAGCTGTAAGTACTGTATGGGGACATACCGAAGATGGAATTAAGATGTATATATGGTCACTATGAGTTCTTGGTGATGTTTTTTTCATGAATAATTCTCCATCCGTGTTCATGGGACTCATGTACAAGATTTTTCTTCCACCCTTAGACCTGTTCATGGCTGTCTTCATTGATGAAATCCTAATGTATTTATAATTCGAGGATGACAATGAGAGACACTTTTGGATGGCCCTAGATACACTCTCTAAGAAATAGCTTTCTAGGAAGATCATGTTCTGTCAGTTTAGGATTCGAGACATCCAATTTCGAGGAAACATCATCTCAAACGATGGAGTATAAGTGGACATGATTATGTTGGATGTAGTGGTTTTTTCGGATCCACCAAAGAGTGTTACCAAGGTATAGAGTTTCCTAGTGTTGGTAGGGTACAATTAGATGTTGTTACCAGATTCATTGATAGTGTATGAATCCTTGATTGGTTTGACTCATTAGGGGAATCCATTCATGGGCATGGAATGATTATAGAGGTTCTTTTAGTTACCGAGGAAGAGGTTGACGAGTACCCCCATAATGATATTTCCAAATAAGTGGTTGATGAGTACTCCTATATGGTGAAGTGGTCTCCAAGTATGTTTTGGGATGTTATTTTTGGTGGATAATGGTTTCCAGGAGAATCGTTTGATATTAGATTCTTCTTTTATGGGTTGTTGGTTTTTTTAAACTTCTTGATGGTGTTTTGTTTAAAAATGGTATTGTGTTTACTAATGATGATTCATTCATGATGTTCATGATAGTTAGAAGTTTGAGGTGATTCATCCTCAACATTGATGGTGATCCTTGTTTCCATGTTTGTTTTTTATCATTATGATTAATGGAGGTTGTTCTGATGGTTCTGGGGATGTGACAACCTTGTTTGATGGTGTGATGAGTTACTAGTGAGTAGGTTCACTGGAGGTAGTTAGGTGATGGATGGTACATCTTAGGACATGGATCGAGGATGATGATGGTAGTCACATCCCAAAGATCATGTGGTGTAGTTTCATGGAACATTTGGATTCCTTTTGAAATTGAAATGCCTAACGACTTTGGTTGAAGACGACATAGTGGATGAGTCTCTATTTATTATGATTTTTAAATTCCACGCTATTTTTAGTCAGTGGGAAATGATGGTTTTGGTTTGGGTGGATTTTTTTGATTTAATATTTCATTTTGGGGTTTCTATTGGTTTTTCGAAATGGTGTTTAATGTGTTCGGTTTCATACTTAAACATTAATAGTTTTTTCAGAAAATGAAAAAATATATATTTTGAGGATGTGTCAATGACCAGAATTGTTTATATTCTAATGCAAAGGTATATATTCATTTCCTATAGTTCACACCATTTGAGACCATATGGTAATAAATACATGACCCACGATTGTTATTTATCTATATAAGTCTTCACACTATGTATGTACAGACACAACCAGATGGGAGAGTAGTTTTCCATTTACTATGACCACAAAAATATCAAGTATATATTCATGAATAAAAAATGTAACATGAGAGAGTGTTGATTTCTAGAGTTCCTCTAAGGATATTATTTTGAGATTGTATATAATCCTATGAAGGGAAATATTTTAGAAGATTCTCTTAGTAGGTGATCTTGTTATCAGTTTTTGGATGAGGTATCGAAGTAGTTAGCCTCATTTCAATCGTCCATTGTGGAAATATTGGTTCTTCATATCATTAGTCAATTTTTGTTACCCCATTGCTTTTATATCATGTTAGGGATGACCATCATGGATATTCCAAATATGAGACCTTACATACTCAAATATCACCTGGACAAGCTCAGGATGGATATTCCAAAGGTGGGGAGCATGCTATACTTTTTAGAGGAAGGATGATGGAACCTCTGATGTTGTTGGTGGAGGTGTTACGTGAGTACATACACATAGTCATTACATCCAGGTGTAGAAAATATGTACTTGGACCAACAAAATCAGTTTTGGTGGCTAGATATGAAGATGGGTATTGTAGAGTGTGTCTCTTGATGCCTGATTTGTTAGTAGGTGAAGGAAGATCACTATTTTCAAGCAATATAACTCAACACCTGAGGTTATAGAGTATAATTGGGATGATATATCCATGGAATTAACAATAGGATTACCATGAACTTATAAGGAACACTACTCAGTGTGGGAGATCATAGAAAGAATGATGAAGTCAGCCCACTTCCTAACAATTTTGGTCAAAAGTTTGATATAGATATTGTGACACCTCTACATGAATGTGATAGTTCAACTCCATGGAGTTCCCTCGACAGTCATCTCAAACCATTATGTTCACTTTATGAGTCAGTTATGAAAAGGATTAGAGGGTGACATTGGGACTCGGTTACACTTGTGAACAATGCTTCCCCCTTGACCGATGCCCAAAAAGATCAGGCCTTTCAAGTCTTAGAGGACATGATGTGGGATAGTGTGTTGGAATTTTTCCATAGTAGGGTGGATCAACTACCATTGGTGGAGTTTTTTCACACATATAGAAATCATTCCACCCCAGGTATGGCACCATTCAAGGTTTTATATGGGTTAAAATTTAGGCCACCACTTTGTTGGACTGATCTAGGTGAGTCAGAAGTCATTAGTCTAGAGTTAATGTGACCAAATATGTCGATGGTGAAAGCTATCTATTAGTATATGAGGATATTAGAGAGTCGTCCTAAGTCTTAAGAGGAACAATGATAGAGACCTATGGAGTTCAAGGAGGGAGACCTTGTGTCTCTAAGGGTCACACCTCAACATAGTTTGAGGATATATGGCCATGAAAACCTGTCATCTATGATATTCATTTGTACCTTACAAATACAACATAGAGTTTCCGAAGTGATGTACCACTAAGATTTACAGCCATAGATTGATCGGGAACACGACATCATCCATATGTCTTATCTGAAGAGTTATGTAGATGTCCCATCACTTGTTATCAATAAGGGAGAGCAAGACATCGAGGATCGAGCTGCATATAATGAGTACCTAGTGTCAATTTAGGATCAACATGAGAGGATCTTTCATGAGTGATCACTTTCCCTTGTGCATGTCTAAGGGTAGAACATGAATAATCATGAGATCACCTAGGAGAGGGAGACATAGATGAGAGCCCATTACCCACATCTTTTTACTAGGTTATTCTATTCTTAGGAAGAAAATACCTAAGGTGGAGAGAATGTAATGAATTATAATTTCCAATTATTATTTTTGGATATTATATATATTAATTTTGAGACTAGTCTCTAAGATGATGTGCGATTCTGAGGCCTGGTGTACCCAGAATAAATGTTTGAAATATATTAAATATATTAAATAACATGCACACATAGTTTTCTTGAAATTTTTGAATAACCCCTGTATGTGGGATTAGATTAGAAATATGATGGAACTATTGAGTTCATAACTTGGGTTTAAACCTAGGTTTGACATACTCTTTTGTCACAAGGAATTTTTTATAATGTTGTTGTGGGAATAAATAAATAGAATAAAATAATTAATTAATTTTTAGGAGGCTTCAATATATTTCTCCATTATGAATATAGTTATGAGATTTTTTTATGGTTTACTACTCAAACCTTGGAGATCTATACAAACATTATATAAATTTATTAGTGATGATTATGAATTGGGATCAGATTGTGGATTATTTCACTAACAGATTTCGTGGATTTCATTAATGATGGAAACACAGAACCATTATTTTTAAATGATCAGTCAATACAATAGTTATGATGTTTATTTCAGGATTTTATTTCAATTTATTTATCCCTAAAGAAAATTGATTAATTCCATGAATATAATTTTTACAGTCATCATCTGTATAATTAAATCGATGGAATTTATTTTTTTTCATTATGATTTATTACTTTTAGTTCAACTTATTCTTCAAAAAAGGATCAAGGAAAAATTAAAAAAGACTGAGATCCAATCCTCACATATTGTGGTTTATTTTTTTCTTCCCCTGTTCTTTATAAATTTATTGGGGCCATTTTATTTTGGCCTATGAATTGATGAATACGTTGTATTGGATCATTACACAACTATTCTTCAGTAAAACAGATCAATACCACAGGTGCGGTACATGATCGATGGTGCGGTCAAGGTGAGACAAATAATGTGTATTATAGGGAGAATAAATTATTGTTTGAGAGTTCCCTTATTCATAGTCTTGAGGATCAATGATATATCACTAAAAATATGTGTTTCTCAGCATATCGTGGGATTGGATTCTAACAGACAGTGCTAGAAAATCTTGGCTAGCCCCGAATTTATGATCTAGGTTAATGATTATGGAGACGACGATGGGGTGCCCAAGAGAAATAGAGAAGATCCCATTGGATCTTGAAAATATTGTGTTATAAGGTGTGTAATCTATAATTACCCACCTTGTGGTCCCCTAGCTACAGTGCTAGATTTCCAAATAATGTTAAATATCACACACTGTGTGACTTGGTCACATGACTTGTGACCCCTCTATATTATCTCAACATTTTCTTGGAGAATTACATGGAAACAATAAAACGTACATGATTAAAATAATTCCATGTACATGAAAATGGACACAAACAATTGTATATGGTTCGTTACATGGATACAACCACCATACATAGACATGAATAGGAGAAATGGGATGGATTTCATGGGTCTCTACATGTTGTGTACTTTTTATGAAATCCATATATGATGATACTTAGAATTCTTATAAAGATTTATCACATGGAAAAACATAGGTACAACATGGAACACTCTGTCTCCCCTAGTAAATTCTATGTACCCTATAAAGAATGTTTTTTTTTCATTTTTAACTTATTTTGGACCACTCTAGGTTGATCATGTTACCTTGGTCTATTTACATAAAGGGTACAATGCGACATTACATCCACATAACAGGATTATGATATGCTCTATAGGTTGAGTCTCATATTGATTTGTGGTGTCCCTATGTTATACCGGAGTGTGATCCTCTATTATCTTGTTCCCTAGGTGGGGTTGGTGGAATTAGTGCAACCACTGTAAATAAGGTATTGATCTTTCATCTACTAGTTTGTTGATAGTTTGTTCTATCATTGACTATGATCCCTTATGTTGTGGTTTCATGAAAATTTGTATTGTGGTGTCCCTAGAGGTTTTGGGCATGACACCATATATGTGTATCTGGGTTTTCTTATACTAGTGGTCTGTCTTGGGTGGGGCCCAATGACTGAGACATCATAATAGAGTGTCTCCAATTATAGCATGGATCTTATAGTGGATTATATAAGAATGAGAATTTATTTATGTACAATCATATGGATAGAAGTCACTTATGACTGCCTGGTGGAATGGTGTCCATCCTGAGTATAGTTGGGTGTTTCCATTATACATTGATTGTTATACCTTGTATTGATCTGACTATACATGGTGATTTTTATTAAGTGTGTTCAGGGGTCCTACATGGTATGTCTATGCTTACCCCTATAAGGGATTTTCCCATAGGTGTTGTGTCTTATGCAGATGAAATCACTTTTGATAGTGTCCTATGAGGACAGGTTGAAGGTGGAGCATATATGGATCTTGTCAAGAAAATTCGATTATCAGGAGAATTCATTTTAATTACGATCTCCCCCTTGGTGTGACACTTTACAGTTTTTTTGGTCTTGTATTTGGCCCTATTTTCTTCTTTTAGTACTCCAATGTGATGCTCTATTGTGGTATATTAGTGTAATGAAAGAACTATTTCAGTTGTTTTACATTTTAGAATTGATCTGGCTTGTAGATGTCTGAGTGTGTACTACTACATAAGTTTAATACCTCCCATTTTTTGGATATTCCAACTCAGATCTAGTCTCCAACCCCAGGCCTATTGGTGGAGGTCTTGGAATGGTCATGGATGAGTCCTCGAAGGGTCATGTAATGAAACATAAGAAATAATCAGATAATTTGTTTGAGTTTTTTGGCTATGTATTTGATAATTGGTTGTTTTTTGAGATCTCACATGATGTCCACAATGATCTTCTTATATTCTATATCTTCATATTTCGAGCTCTAGACTTCCCTCACATGAATAAAAAATAAGAAAAAATAAATTCCATTGGAGAGGGATATAAATCAATGGTTTAACTTCTTTTATATTTTTTAATTTAAAATCAAATAAATAAATCATTTACTCAGTGAAAAAATATAACAAGTGATTTATTTTGGATCCTTAACAATCATGATAATTCGATGAGAGTTTCGATACATTATATATAAAAATCTGTGATTTTTACCAAGTACAACATCTGGTTTGATCTAAGTCATATCACTTGAGGTGTGTCAATCAATCAATATTAGAATTAAAATAACTTTATTATTTTATTTCTTTTTTATGACCTCAAATTTGAAATAGGGGTCTGAGTGAGTGACTTTGGAACAAAAAAATAAATTAGTAAAATAGTTTCATTAAAAAAAAATATAACATGATGTAATTATTATAATATAACAACCCATTAACCATTCATCATTATACAATATGTTTAAATCTATTAAACAATTATTCCCTAATTTAATATCCCTAGAACCCAACAGAAGAAAAAATGAAAATAAATATCCAAAGAAGTGAACCCTTCGATAACATGAAGAAATCCATCAAGAAAACCTATGTTGATTATGGTCGCAAATAAAACTTATGGGAAATGGTAAATTATATAAACATCTCCAAATTATTAATGCTTGTAATTTTATTTTATAGATTTTGTTTTAAACCTATAAATATAAATTGAGTTGTAATGTTTTGAAAATGAAATAGTTTATTTTACAAATCACACATTCCCGACATCAAATGTTATGTTTGAATCATTTAATTTATTTAAACATTAAATAATACTTTTATTAATTATTATTTTATGATTTATAATGAGTTCGTGGATTAATAATTACAAATGTTGGAGGTAAAATATTGGTTAACCATGAAAATGAAGACTCTCTTATTGGTGCATTTTCATCATGGATCTGATTTAAATAATAAATGGTTTGAAAAAGTATAACCTAATATCATCTCCACCCATAGATTCAAATTCAAAATCTTAATATAAAAATATAAAAATAGAAAAAAATAATTTTCATTTGAGATAATGAATGTTTTTAATTAAAAAAAATTAGATATGAAGTAGAAGAGGAGGAGAAGAGCCTTTTTAAAAGAGATCCTTACCTCAAGTATACCTTCTTCCAAAAATTAAGAGATGTGGAATGCATGAGAAAAATTTGAAAACAAACTCCTATTTCATAGAGAAACCCTCCAAAAGAGTGAAAAAATAAATCAAATAATGTGTGGGAGGGATAGTGTTAGATATATAAATAAAAGAACATGTAGAATTTTTCATCCAAAATTTACTGCATCTTGGGATACCTTTTTGATGGAGATTCTATTTCAAATAGCTATTAATATAGTTTAACGAAATATATGAAATTAATTCCTGTAACATATAGATTTTTCATCTTTACAATATAGTCATTGGTGAAATTTTATGTCCCAAATGGAGAAATAAGGTTCCATATGTCGAATCCAGTCCATCTCTACACCAATGGATACATTTTTTTACTATCAAATGTTGGATAAAACTAACCTAATTTCAAAGATATATATATAAATTAGTGTATAATTTTTACAAATAATTTAAATTATTAATTAATTAAATATAAATTGTAATGAAATAAATACGAGTGTTATTAAAAGTTTAAGAAAATAATTTTCATGAAATTCTGAAATTCATGATCCAAATGGAAATGTCCATTAATTATTTAAATAAGGATCATTTTTTGGAACTATATAAATATTTATTTATAAAATATATGATGATTTTGTTTTTCAATCAAGAACATTATAATGGATGTTTTACCTAGTGGGTGATAAACCTATCATTGAACCTCAAGGAAATACTCCTTGAATACGTACTAGTTTGAGTTTAATCATTCCACCTCTACTCATATATATCTTCTTTGTTGGTTTCAACTCAAATTTTAAAATGAACACCTCCACTCACCTAGGTTAGCCCACATTTACATATGTTTACTCACATAAAATAGAGTAGAATCATTATAATATTTATGGGGTAACATAAAATAATATTTGGACATGTAGGACCATACATAATAAGAGGATGGTATGACACACAAACCATAATTTTGGTTTAATAATAATTATCACAAAACCAAAAAATTATAATTAAATTATAATAAATCCCAAAAGTATATTGGTTAATAATTCTCCTGATCATCAACACATGTAATGATTAAAAATTTATTGTATAAGATAACATTAACATGAACATAAAATTTATTAATATAAAATACGGTAATTTTTAAATTCAATATATTATTAATTAATTCATTCATTTACCATATAGTTCTATGTAAAATTTTTATATATACCTTTATTTATAATCTAATTTTATTGATTAATTAATTTTATTGAAAATTAATCAAATACACGATGTGTACATGGACACAACATATCATGTACCCTTATGAACATGCCAACATATTATAATAGACCATTCATGTATCTTGTAATTACATGATATTTATTATAAATCATGTGTTACATATTCCATACTACATAGTTGTATATATCAAATCGAGTGGTAGGATCCACATTTATGAAACATTTTATGCGTGAATATAAGCGATTTATACTAATTTTAATATCCATGTGAAGTATAAGGTATGTATAAAAATCATACATGATGTGTTGCTATGAAATTAACATGGATATTAATTCAACATTTAATATTTTTTTAAACCATGTCACCGATGTGTACGCCGACTACATTCCTTGTAGTTTGGTTGAATGTCACAATTAATTTTCCTTCCATGTAATTAATTTATATAATGTTTAGTCTAGATCAGAATGTACTCAGTGTATATCAGTATAGGTTAATTGAAGTGTATAGTGAGATACACACTATGTACCTATTTCTATGGACTTCTATAATATATTAATTTGGACTCAATGTCTATATGTTGAAAACAATTAGAAGTTACAATACATTTAAACTAACTACAAAACATGAATCTCATTCTCTATTGTTTCAAGACACTATTTCACAATGCATTAGGTAATAAATTCTTGTCATATACATTGACCACTCATATACCATGGATTTCAAGAGCTGAACCATGTGAGGTCTCACATCGTTTTCACAATTTACACATCATATGACAACTAAAACCATGTTACAAATAGTTATTAAATATGTAAAGTGTAAATAAAATTATCCTCTACTCTCCAACATGACTTGTAGGGTATTGTCTATGTCATCATAATGTTGTGAATTTGGTTGCGTGATGTGTAATTTTTATTTACACATCGTATAACCATGTATTTCAACCAGAATCTCCATTACCACAAACATGGTATCTCTAATCAGTATTTATATGTATAATAATCAATTATTGATCCTAAAAGGCAAAACATAAATAAAATTTAACTTTTAATTAAATAACTAAAAAACATAAAATGAAAAAACAATAAAAAACCATAATTTAAAAAATAATTAGTAAATAACTATAAATTAATATGAACCTTGAAATCTTTAAATATAGGATCTTCCATATATTATTTAAATATAATTTATATATTTTAAAAATTAACTCAAATATAATTATTTCTTCAATGTCCACTTAGTATAATAATTACTATTATATAATTATTGGATAAAAGTATTCAAGTGTATAATTTCTCCTGTTGTATCAAAACATGACCCATAGACCTCAAATCACTACCATGGAATCTCTAGCTTTTATAGTAGAGGATCCTACAAACATGTTACATTCACCACTAATCACAATAAAAAATCCCTTTATCCTTGAAAGATTCATATAGTTCTCCCAGGGACCTAGGGGGTGGAGGAGGAATGAATATCTCCTTTCATGAGAGTGTTATGGAGTGATTTATCTCTTATGACATGAGGCAATTCACTGAAGATAATGTTTTGAACAAAAATACTCTATCATAGAAATGATATAAGTAGATTTAAATTTATATGAAAGAGAATAAATAAGTGTGCATATAACCTTCATTATACTCTTAATCTTCATTGAATCTTATGCTAAATAATAATAATAATAATAATAATTATAATAAGATTACCATTTTCTTGAATTGTGAAAAAATTGATTGATAATTTTAAAATAATTTCATTTAAATAAAAATTTATAATTATTTAAATGATATTAAATATATCCTTCACACTATAATTTTTTTACTTGGCCTACCAATCCTCCTCCGTATTTATTAAATCTTGACTAGTGCATATTTATTTAAATAGATAAATATAATTTCATTATTCATTCAATAAATAGAAAAATATTATATTTAATAAAGTCATGAATAAATATTTATATATTAATCATCTAACACATAAATTCTTCCAAAAATAACATGATTGAATCTATTTAGGGAATATAACCCCAAATAAAAGTATTCAAAAAACATTAAAATACCATATATTAAAATATTTAATGTTAATATTTATTTTATTATTTTTTTGATAAAATCAGCGTGTGACCCTTTATTCCCATATCTCAGTGGCATTAAGATGAACATTCCTAAAATCCAAGGCTAGAGTATATAGACATTTCAATACACACATAGATAAAGAAGTTAAATGTCACAACGACAATAACTATTGATGAATGCTCACTGTGTAATATAATACCGTTATCTTATTATTTTAAAAACAAGGTTTCATTGTATATTCCATCAACCCATATGCTGGATATATATTTCTTTGAAATTATATAAATGAAAATTCCAATTTTGAAATGCAATGAACAGGAACATAATCTAGAAGTTCCATTTACATCAAATAGATTGAGATATATACTCCCATTATTTAAAAAGTGACAAATTCTTTCATCAATTATTCCTTAATTCCATATAAGTTGTGAAACACCCAACATATCCTACCTCGATGTTAGAATATGATTCCGTAGTTCTCATAAATAAATGAGTGTATAAAATCATGATATACATTAATCTAAATCTAAATTATAAGGACCAATACAGAAATTCACATATAGGAATATGTAATAACACATATATAATGTGGGATGCCAACCTGAGGGGTATATTATCATATCCTCCTATATTGGATATTACCAAGAGAAAAAATTAGGAGAAGATGTGTCAATGTATAATAGGCCCCCAAACATATGGACTATGTTATCTATACTTTATCATATGTTTTCATACAACCATATAGCATGAACTTAATAATTCTTTCATAGCACTTCAGTGATCTCATCCTCTTGTGGAATTTTTATGCCCCATTACAGTGTCAAATACCATAAGGTCAATATAATATTAAATGATTCATAAAATAAAACTAATCATATGATATATGTTTATTAATATTTAATTCCTCTAATTAATAGGTTATAAAAATTATATTGGAAATGGATCTATGGAACTGAATCTAATAATTTCATTAAAATTTTGCAGAATATTTTAATGATGAATGTGTTGTTTTAAATATGAAATATATCGTTCATGATCCCTTCTTGAGAAAAGATTAGGTTTATTAATGACTATTAATAAATGGAACATGAAATAATATATGTTTTCCTTATCTTTATCCATTTTATTATGTTTTTTAGGATGTGATGGTTGAAAATAATATGAGTATAAATTGCCAATTTCTTATTTCTTATATGCTTAGATAATTGACCATTCACCTAATTATTTTTCATGCCCTTCTTTCATAAATTTATTAAAAAATATTTCATATTGTAAAATCCATTAAAAATTTACATTTCCCTCTAATAATTTCATCATATAGAAAATATAATATTAAGTGGTCTATTTATATAGTGAAGGCTGCATTTTTTTTCAATATTCGTGAAATTATAACATATTTTTTTAGTGTACATCATTCTATATAGAAATTATTTTTTCTAAAATGTATACAAAATTATTATATTTAAATAAACACATCACAAATAATGTAATTCAACATCACATTAAGGCCAATATATATTAATCATTCCATTATAAAATAGAAATAAAAAACATTAACCTAGAAATTTGATCATTTCCGACACAATAAAGAAAATTATAAGCCTAAAAATCTTATAAAATCAAATATTCAATATAATAAGATAATAAAAAATTTAATTTTTTATAAAGTTCATAATGTTCTTTTAGATTTTTTAAAATTTGGGATTTTTATTTTCAAATAACTCATGTTCATGATGCCTTTAAATTTGGAAAATATCTAAACATTCATTTAGTATGTCTTTAGTCTTTCCATGTATTTCTGAAATGGTATAAAATATATTATAAAAATAGTATTTACCCATATTTGTTATATTTAACATTTGAAAAACTAATAAATATTACAAATATGGAAGTCCCATAAATGTACCATGTTTTATCAAACTGTGTTCTTCCCCAATGCCAATTATTTTTTATTAATTTATCGTTTAACTAAAAGTAATTTCTTTTAAAGAAATTATTACAAAATTTATCTAAAAACCTATGAGATATACTAAAGGTATATTATATATTCTACCCTTTTGGTAATTATTTAGGTTCCTTTGTAAGGGATGAACCTTTGGAAGAAATATTTAATGATAGTAAAGGAAAAATTATTTTTCTTCCATTAATAAGAAGAATGTCTTTTTAGTTACCCATGTAATATAATAAAACTTTTAGACCATGTTTACTCCATCCAGATAACATAGAATATACTTAGAATTCACTAATTGTCAATATTAATTCATATTTCAGTATAAACATATATTCTCTAACAACATCATAAATAATTACACCTTCACTCTGAAATAAAAATAACTACTCAATAAGTAGGATTTAATAAACATAAATATTATTCTTTGAACAACATGGAATCAATAAAACTGACTAGATATATAGTTTCTTTATCAATATATAAGTAGGTATGTTTGACATTGTTGTAAAATAAATCTAATAATAATATTGATAGGTTTATGTTCCAAATTGTTAGAAACCAGTTTTAGAAAAACATATCAATATCTAAAATGGTTCAGAAGAATGTACTAGATGATAATCATAAATGTGTTTCCACAAATCACCATTACAATTATTATTAAACCTTTACTTACAAAAATATTGTAAATATTCCCTGTCATCAATGTATTTGTGTTGAAAGAAATAAATTGACACTACAATCTATTTTAAATTAGAAGATTCCAAAAAAAATTATCATGGAAAAAATGGAAGTCCATTGTTATATATTTTTATATCATGGTTATCCACATGTTGTAAAATTAACTAATGAATTATATTAACCCTAATATAATATGAAATCATTTAAAAATGCAATGATATTGTTATACCAAAGACATATATTATGTAATAACTTATCACACTTATATAGATTTATATATAGTGCATTTCCCTGACGAAATAATGATTTAATGAAAGAAAATATTTGATTAAAACATTTATTTTATATTCAAAAATTAGATTTAATATCCATAAATTTAATATCAACTATTAATTTTATTATCCTATGTCAATAATGAATTTATATTTAACAAATTTTCAAAATTTATAAAATCGAGATGCTTCTAATTTAGGATTCAAATTATCATTTGGTTCTTTCATTTCATGAAAATTTTGGAAAAACCCCTCATGTACTAATTTTTTAATTGTGATGGATATAAATTTTTTTTTATTTTATTCAGAATTATTTTCATCATGTTAATTTTAAAAAAAATATTCTTTCTAAAATCTGAAACATAATAGGTGAACTACAACATTATAAATGATTTCAAATATCATATGATCACGTGTTTACACTAATAGTTAATTTTCAATTCCATATAAAATTTGGAATATGATGTTGAAAATGATATAAACAATTTAACACCCTTAATTTGAACCTGCTTTGTAGGAAAACCATATGTAGTTTTGAGATTATTCATGTAATCATTATCTCATAATGATAATTCATGTCTATTTTATGTGTCCATAGTTTTCAAAAAATAGGAAATATTATTATGTTATATAAAATAATGAAAAAGTATTTCACAATTTAGTTTCACTAAATTATCCTCAGTAAATGAGTTCATTATGAACTGTATTTTCGATAGACTACATCACAATATGTAATTTTGATGAATTCATAAAAGTATTTCAAATAATATATATTTTGATATACATTATTTTTCCATTGTAAATATTGTAACACCCCAAGATTTCATAGTATGTTATTTTTTTCAATGTAATTCAATAACATGCACTACATGCAACACCAAGTTCAAGCGCACCGTGACTGACCAATCTAGCCGTTCAAAAGAGGTTATGAATAGTATTAACTTCATTTTGAATTTTTTATACTCTATATAATTTTAACATCCATATTATGTGTTCCTTAGACATAATATAAGAACAACTTCAATATTTTAGATAAAGGAAGTATTTATCAGAAAATGCAATTTTACCGCCTTTTGAGGGAGAACATTTTTAAATCCAATATTTTACACTTTTATGTATTCAATTTGACGAAATAAACTTCTTCTTTAGAATATAAAGATAAAAATTTACTTCCGATAAATTTATTATATTTTTCTGATAACCTTCATATTTTGGTAAATAGAGAAAAGTAGTAAATTTTAATTAAAAAGAACTTTTTTAATTGAAATAATTTATAGTGTTAAATTATTAATTTGATTGGTTTGGAAGTATAATTAGATTATATTTTTATCATTTAATACAATTTAGGTCATTGTAATTAATTTTACTTTGAAATTGGACATAAACAAGAGTTAATCTTTTCGTAGATATTGTTGCTTAAAAACATGCTATTTATTTTGACAACAGGAATTAATTTTAAATTAATTAATTCAAATTATATGTTTTTAATTTGTTAAAATAGAAATCATTTTTGAATTATGAATATCAAATATATCTTAGGCTGAATTTTTGGTATTTTTCTGAGAAACATCAATTTCTGATGAGCAGTGAAAACAATATGTTATTGGTTAAAAATGACATCTTATTTAAATTATTATTTATTTTATTTAAATTTATTTTAGGTAAAAATAGATACATAATAACTATATATGTTCAAAATATTTCATTGTAGTCATTTTATAATAAGTTTTGATATATAAAAATTTTATTGAACATTTTACCATTTTTTACCCACCTCCTAAGAGTATTTTCCAATTTGCATAAAACATAATTTTACCGATTCTGTGAGTTGAATTTCAAAAATCCGAGAGGCATGGTTAACCTACGTATGTAAAATGTGGTTCAATAAGATGAAAATATGTTTTGGTGAATAGTAACTTTTTACTTTTATTTACCGCATTTAAAGGTAAATAGGGTAATTCAAGGTAAAAAGAATATTATAATATTTCAAAATTACCTTAACACATGTTCTAACCTTATTTGATGAGTAATGGACGACCATGGGCATAATTTGGTCGATTTTGGGACCCCATTGAGCCACTTATGAATGATAACGACACTTTGATTAATTAATTTAAAGTAATGGAAAAATTGACATTAAAAAAATTGTTTAGTAATTAATTATTATATGGTGTTATATAAGTAATATTTTTTACTATAAATATTCATTGAAAATATAAAAATATTTCCTAGATCATGGTTTGCTTTTTTAAAATTTTACACATTGAATAAATTAAATTATGTATGACACAGTAATGATGTAGTATTTACCTCATTAATAAATGATTTAAATAAATTAGATTATAAATATTAAAATAATATCCAAAACATGTCATATTTTTATCGGATGACTTTATTTCGACCTAGAGTCATCTCATATTTGACCCTATTGTTTTTTGGACCTTTAGAAACTGAATATCATTATATAATAATGTAATATTTTTACACTTTCCTAAAGAGCCTCTCATCCCCCTTATAAAAGGAGACCACATCTAACTAATTCCCCAAACCTCTCAAGCCTTTAGGATCGTCCAAACTCTTCAAAATTAAGCTCCATATACCCCTATCCTCATCCTAGAATCCTTATCGTAGGCAGAAGGCACTTCAAGTAGTCCTTTTGGTTCAAACTAATAGAAGTTACCCAAATTAAAGTCAACGATTTCTCTTAACTTCTTTTCTTTTATTTTAGTTCTCCAATCCCTAATTTTTTTTCATTCATTAAGTTTATAACAACAAAAATATCCTCAATATACTAGTATGTTGTTATGATAAGTATTTTAACTACATTTACACACACCTCCATCGAATGGGTGAAGAATATAATGTTTCTCTGGATGGAAAACTAACACCTCACCAAACGATGACTGTTCAATTACCTCCTACCGCCTCTCATCGTGGCCATTATGATGGAACTGTATTTTTATATGATATATATTATGTTTATGTTTTCTTCCAGCTTATGTATTTTTCTTTTATAGCATACCTTAACAGTTTCCATTATGGGCAAACACGATAATTTCATTTGAGGAAATGTGAACTACCGCCCCCTCAAAGTTATATGACTTGTTAATATAATATGTGGGATTTATAAAGGAAGATGTTAATGATATTATATATGATATTATAGTGGAATTATAATATAAATATGTATCATTATGTTTTAATTCTATTAAAATAAGAAATAGAAATAAAAGTAGTGTTCATGTGTACGTACGACTTACTATCTCTATGAATGGTGCATTTCATTTCTTACACCAAAATGATATGTACTATTTTAAATACATGTATATAATAAATATATATGATATATTTGATATCTAAATCATTAATATCATTTTGTATATAATGATCTTTTGACCATGTGAACAACTTGTAACTATAAGGTGTTCATTTTTTGACTCAAGGGACAAATATCGACAAAACAAACGTTATTAACTTAAATGATTACATAATGTTTATAACATGGTAATTCAGGAGGTTGATAAAAGGGGCACCTTAACTGTGATTTTGGTAGTTAATGAGGAACAAGGCCTGTTTTCTCTCATGGGTGATGCTGGGAGGTTGCGAACATGCATCATCAGTTTATGGGAATAAGATATGAACAACCCACAAGAATGGATTTGATGCATGGTAAATATTTCCTGCATACGGCGATAGGTTCTCAATGTGGACAGGAAACGTTGAAGGATATAGATGTTTTAGGGTCCTTATATCCCTACACCATCGAAACCCATTCCGATGTTTTGAGGAAGGGTGGGGATGGGGGTAAATATTTTGGTATGGGGAAGAAATTAGGTAAGGAGTTGAGTATATAGTTGGCTCACACGGATGCAGTAGTCATAGAGTTGGGGAACCGCATTGATGGTCTGGAGGTCCATGAACCCACTCTTTATCAGGTGCATGAGTCTTCTAATGAATATAGTTATATTCACCCCTCAGTGGATATCACAAAACGAATTCAAGGGAAAAGACCCCATAGACCAAGATGAAAGAAGGGGAAAAAAGGCAGGCGTGACTCAAGGAAATTCATTGTGGTCCAGGGGAATAAATCGAAGGGACTAAAGGACTACTCTAACTTTCCAAAACAAATGGAGACATGGTAGGCTAATAAGGGTATACAATATGAAGGTAAAGATTCTTGGAAGGGGGAAAGTGAAGAATAGAGCAGGAATACAAGAGATAGAGTAGAGGAAGTTGGGGAGTGCTTGAAACTTATCCTGTAGTCCAAGGAAGAAATGATAGAAACAAGCCTTTGGCCTAATGTCTCGGAAGAAAAGATTAAAAGAAGTTATGAATTTCATTTGCAGGAAAATGCTACCTTGGAGAAAGAAATGTGGTTAGACAAACAAGATCACATACTGGCCATGTGATTCAATCAGAGCAAAATCAACACAGAGGAGTTTATTCAGACAATGGAAAGGATGATCACTCACCTTGAAGATCTTATCAGAGAGTATCTGGACACCCATGTTAGCATTCTTCACTGGAAGCTTTATTGAATTGCTTAATCAAGTAATCATAGCCTGGTGTTTAATCTGTTTGTTAGTTCTTTCAGTACGTAGTATTTTCTCTATTGAAGAACAATGGTTTTACCATTTTCCCTTAAAATGGATTTTTTAATAAAAATTTAATTTGGATGGATGGATGTTAATAAGTGATATAAAAGGAATAATAAACTTGAAAAAGGTTATTAATCAAGTAGAAATTAACTTTAGTTTGTTATTCAGGATATTAAAGAATGAACGGGTCTAGTCGGACATGAGGTAAGGGGTTTTCATCTCACTCTATACTCCCACGAGATTCATGATATATCACCACTATTTCCTTTTGTGTGGTGTATGTACTACACATAATTGTATTCATTGTGTAATAAACTTTAATTTATGTGTATTTACATCTTCATTTTATGGTACTTCATTCATGGGGTGTATGTTTCATAAGTTACCAAATTGGTAAAGGTCAATTTCACAATCTCTTTATTATCCGAGGTTGTTTTTACGTAAGTATATACTGGGACATATTTATTATCTATGTCCATGATTCATAAAATAGTTTTCAAAAGGATTATTTTTAAGGGAATTTTTTTACTAAAACATCATTTTAAATGTTTTAAATATTTATTCTTTTAAATCGTTCTCATTAATGTCCATGTTTTAAAAATGGTTTTTGAGGATTTATTTATCTGGACAAGAATGTTTTTAAATTTTTCATTCATTTGAAAAGTTTCAAAGTGGTATGGGACACTTTGATTCAAAAATTTCTTTAAATTTCTTCCTTTTTAAATTGTGCAACTTTTAAATGTTTTCATGAAAAATAGATATTTCTCTCAAAGAGTTACAAATCAATTTCATTTATGTCAACATCCTTTGATGGATTTTAAACTTGTTTGAAGTTGATTTATTATGATAAAAAACTTTCATATTGTATTGAAGGTTTTGTGATATGTTTGACTGTGGATGTGCTATTTTTATACCATTCATGGTTTATGGTTAAAGTATTGAAATTTCATGTGCTAGTTTTAATATGAATGTTTATGTTACATTTACTTATGATGAATGTATTGGAATAGTATGTTCCAAGTTGGGGACCGGTAAAAGTAAGCTTTTTGGGTTGGGGTATAGTTATAGCAGACCCTCTGGGATGAAGTCTAATTACAGAGGCTATTCGAGATAGAGTCTTGTTACAGAGGCTGTTTGGGTTGGATTCCGGTTACAGAGGCTCTCCAGGATAGAGTCCGGTTATAGAGGCTCTCCGGGATGGGGTCCGGTTACAGTTTTCCCATAGGTCCTAGCACGAGGCCTTGACATAGAAATTAAAGTATGGTATTATACATTCCCTCATTATGAAAATAATATTGATGGTTTATGTGGTCATTAGACTAGTAGAATACCCATGATTATGTTTTATTATGGCATTATTTACTCAGCTCATATTCCTGCCATAAAAGTACTCATGTTTAGTATTAGTAAAGGCATGTGGTTTCAATTATTCACCATGTTTAATATTTATGTTACCTTCCACTGTATTGTTTACCCTTACTGAGCATTTGAGCTCACCCCTTTCTATGTTTTATTTTTCTCAGGATTCCAATAAGTGTATTGTGATTGATATGTAGGGTTAAGTTAAGGGAATAATGGCATTCATTGTAACAGCCCAAGATTTTATAAAAAAATATTCTTTTTAATTTTATTAATGTCTTGTGTTGTACGCTACACCAAAAGGAGCTTGCACAACACACATCCTTGACTTGACTTGCATTACACGCAATCGCGACCTTCCTCGATAGCGTGTGTAGTACGCAATACCGAGTTTCACTAAACAACGATATGCTATAAAAATATTATTAAAACTAGCCGTTATGAATAGTAATAACCACTTTTTGAAATCCAGTAAATCTTATTTTTCAAAATGAACTTTATTTTTGGATTCGGAGTATCGAATTTAGCCTAAGGTGAAATTTTGGTACTTTTCGGATAACTTTCATATTCTGATGAATAGTGAAAATTACTAAATTATAATTAAAAACAACTTTTTTAATCGAAATAATTAATAGTGATAAATCATTAATTTGAGTGGTTTTAAAGTATATTTAGAATATATTTTTACAATTTAATACAATGTTGGTCATTGGATGTAGTTTCACATTTAAACTAGACATAAACAAGTGTCAATCTTTTGATAGATATTGTTTCTTAAAAACACGCTATTTGTTTTAACAGCGGGATTTAATTATAAAATTAATTAATGCAACTTTTATGTTATGAATTTGGTAAAATAGACTTCATTTTTGAATTCGGAATATGAAATATAGCTTGGGATGAAATTTTGGCATTGTTCTGAAAAACATCAATTTTTGATGAATAGTGAAACTACTAAGTGGTAGGTTAAAAACTGAATTTTGCATAAAACTTAATTTTACCGCTTCTGTGAATGGAATTTCGAAAATCCGAGAGACACGGTTAATATCAAGGACTAAAATGTGGTTCAATGAGAAGAAAATAATTTTTTGGTGAATAGCAACTTTTTACTTTTTTTACCACGGTTAATAGTAAATAAGGTAACTAAGGGTAAATATGATATTAATATTACCCTAACACATGTCCTAATTCTATTGGACAAGTGTAATTCGACCAAAAACAAACTTAGGAATACAATATGACTATTTAGGCCCACTTGGATTAGATTAGGACATTTATTATTAATTTATTTAAAGAAGGGTTAAAATAGTTAAAATCAATGTTTAATAAGTAAATCATTTTTAATATGGGGTTATACATAAGATAAATTCGACTATAAATATTCATTAGAAATCTAAAAAGATGTCCTACATGATGGTATTTTATTTGTAATTTTTAGACATCAAATAATATAATTTATTTATGACACAAAAATGATGCAGTAATTATCTTATTAATGAAATATTGACATAATTGATAATATAAATACCAAAATAAATGTAATTTAAGACTTTTTATTAATTCCACTAATTTTCTAGGTTACTATGATATATTAGTGTTGATTTAATCAACTTGGTTCTAACATATAATTCTGTTATGACTTTCACAAAAATCATATATCAAATAGTGTCAAAATTGACACAAAATAGTTTTTAAATCAAATATTATATTATTAATTGTTATTTTATTCCTAAAAATCTAAGGTTCGGCCAAATGACTTAGATAAGGATATATGTATTAATAATATACAATTTGGGGTTCGTTTGGCATGTTAGAGTAAGTTTATTAACCATATAGTGAAAGAAAACAAAAAGACACGGTAAAAGTTAAATTATTTAACTTAGAGTTAAATCTAATTGATAAGGTTAAAATAAAACCCTAAACTTGTCTAAATCCTATTGGTTGATAGGATTTCGACCCATCCCCACTTTATCTTCGAAATAAGACCCTTTGGAACCATTATAAACCGATTTTGACTTTAATATAAAATAATATTTTGAGATATTCCTAAGGTGCCCCTCTCCTCCCTTATAAAAGGACACCTCCTCCCCCTTCCTCCTCACACCAATTTGAGCACTCAAGCTCGGCCAAACCCTGCCAAAATCTCTTCTACACTTCCCTAGAAACATCCTAGAGGTTCTGGTCTTACTCAAAGACCAATTTTAGTTCCCTAAGAGGAGGTCTCCAAAAGGCGCTTCAAAGAAGAGGTAATTACCGTTACCAATTCTTTCATCTTTATTTCTTCTTCCACTTCTTCTTCTTAGGTTGTTTCATTATGAAGTAATAACATCAGTATCACTCATATACTGATATGTTATTATAAGTATGAAACAACCCTATTTCACCATCTATCCATCCTACGGAAAAAGAAATCACCGCGCGTGCGTACGTACGGAATACCGTCTCCACGCCGTGGTGTAATCTATTTTCCACCACCACCTTACATGGATGGGTATAATGGTGTAAAGAATAACTATACATAGTTATTAAAACATCATATTGATTCTGATATATTGTATAATACACTCCAATTCAATTCAATATTTATAGAAATGATATCATCGCTCGTGCGTACGTACGGAATACCGTCTCCACGACGCGATGAGATTCATTCTCCATGTTAACCATTTAAGAATGATTATAATGTATATATAAGAAATAATAATGAAATATATGACATTATAAAGCTACTGGATTTATGTATATATATACATATGTATGTCATCTACTTACTTCCATTTCAAGACAATAAGGAAAGGAAAACAGCGTTCATGCGTACGTACGGACTACCGTCTCCATGAACGGTGTTTTTCATTTTATTTATCTACCTATTATATATATATATATACTGAATATATATGATATATAAATCATATTTTATATTCTGGAAGTAAGTAAATCATGATATAAGTAATAATGATGTCAAGAACAACAAGTCAAAACACCTACGATAAATGAAACGATTTTACCCAAAACGCTTCTTTAACATGGAATTTACAAAAGAACGGGTAATATAATGTCATAAGTAAACCATATATGATATCATAACAATGAATATGATTCTGTAATAAGTCAATAACATGATTTAAATCATTATACAGGAGGTTCGGACACTTACAAAGCAAGTCGGACCTAAGGTAAGGGAAATATCACAATCTCATTTTTATCCGAGATTGTTTATTCGTAAGTATTTACTGGGGTGTATTTTTATCATCCACATCCATGTTCCCTCAATATGTAATATTGTTTCCATCAACTTGCAACAGTTTAAATCCAATTTTACCCTTAGGTGAGTTTTTAGTAAAGAATATGAAAGGAATCTTTTGTCGTTTTTCCGTACGAGGTACTTTTTGACTTTTCCGACAAAAGTACGAAGAATGTTTTTTTTAACTTATACGGCATGAATGGATTTTTAAAACATTGTTTCCAAGAAGCTTCCTTTACAAGTTTTCAAGTTTATTTTTAATCAACTTCTTTTATTTTAAAGTTGTATGACATGTTATGAAAGGAAAATTTTTTTTGAAGAAGAAAGGATATTTTCCTCAAGAATGGAGTTCAAGTGATTTTCAAAATTATTTTCCATCTAAGATAATAAAGGGTTCTGTTTTTATCCCTATTATTAAATTGATTTGATCATGTTGTGATGGAATTATTTTTATGAATTCCATTATCTTATATGAATTGATTTATGATGTCATGATGTTTCAAGAATCCCATTTTTGTTACATGTGTTATACGATGATGTATGATTTATGATTATGTGGCACACATAAGAAAGGATTCATTATAAGATGGGTGGGACCTATATCTACCTCCAATGCATTGGGTAAAGATTTTATATCTCATGAGATAGAAATGGCTGGAACGGAAGGTTATTTCGGTTCAGTGATAGAGGACTGAAACGAGGAGTGAACTCGGTTCAGAAAGGGACTTTGTCCACTAAGATAGTCTTGGAAATGAGTCTTGACTAACAAGAAATGATTCTCTATGATTATGTGTGTATGCCACAATGAGTAATGTTTTAAGTTATTATTTCATTTCACTACTATGATTTATCCCATGTTATGAAATTATGCTCTCTTTTGCAGGTTAAGATTTCCAAAAATGTTATGTTCTTATGAAAATTATGTGATTGATATTTCTTTTGTTTACCCTTACTGAGCATTTGAGCTCACCCTTTTATGTTTACTTTTCCCCAGGATATAAAGAAAGGTTTTAGGTAGAAAAAAAAGAAGATCTTTATGGGAGATATTGAAGATCTTTCACCACGATTAGAAGATTATACTCCGAGTTTCCAAAGACACTAAACTATTACGGTCCTTGTGTGTGTGTTTTTGTTATGTACTAAGTATTCCACAAATGTAATGTAATGTCCATGTACGATAAGCTTCGGGTCTCTACAGTTGGTATCAGAGGGAGGTTTAGTCAACCTTTGGAAACTAGGATGCGAAAACGTTAGTGAGATCCCTAGAGATATTTCTAAGGTATGTCTAGGGATGTCCCTAGGGATAAGTATACGTATAGGTTATAGTAATAGAATTACGCTAACGATCATAGAATTAAACCTAAGATATTGAAGGTACTCCTCCTTTATTATGTTGTTTTCCCTAGCATGATTTTTGCCTCTCACACTATTCTTTTTGGGTTTTAGACGATGGCTGGAACCCGAAGGAACCGTGTTGATCAATGCAATGGACAATGCAATGATTGCCCTCCTGAACAAACAAATGTTATGGGAGATGGAGTGAAAAATCTTATTGCTATACTTACACAAGCTATGAATCATTCTGGACTTCCAAATGAGCAGAGAATGGAACAATATTCTATTGAGTCCTTCATGAGGCAACGTCCACCTTCTTTCAGTGGGTCTTCTGATCCACTTGTGGCTGAACAATGGATCAGTACTACTGAAAAGATATTTTCAGTTCTTCAATGTTCTGAACATGATAAAGTCATCTTAGCAGTATATCGTTTGGAAGGTGAAGCTGATCAATGGTGGAATCTTATCAGGAATACGAGGCCAAGAGATGAAATTGAGTCCATGGAATGGGACGAGTTCAAGAACTTGTTTTTCAGTAAGTACTTCCCTCGTATTCTTCGAACAAATATGGAGAAAGAATTTCTTGAACTGAAGCAAAGGGACGATGAATCTGTTGGTACCTATGAAGCAAATTTTACAAGACTTGCAAGGTATGCTTCTGGAATTATCATCCAACCTGAAAGTAAAGTTGATCGATTTTTCTGTGGCTTAAAACCAAGTCTTCGAAGGGCATTAGCTATAAGAGACTTCAGTAGCTATGAAGAAATTGTGCGTTGTGCTATCACGGTATAAATGGAAGTTGGTGTTACATATCCATCTCATGGTTTTGACAAGAAACGAAAGATGGAGTTCAAGGAGAAATCTCAGAATAATGGTGAAAAGAAGATGAAGGTTTCCTTATGCACAAAGTGTGGAAAGAAGCATGGTGGAGATTGTCTAAAAGGGACTGGAAAATGTTTTAAGTGTGGAAAAGAAGGTCATCGAGCAGCTGAGTGTCGAAGTAATAGAAAAAGGGTTTCTAATGATGAGAATAAAGCAAACACTGCAGAGAACGCACCGCCAACACTTCAATGCTTCAAGTGCAAGGAAATGGGGCATTATGCTAATAATTGCCCTAATCCAAGGGTTAGTGATGATCAACATGAGCAACCACTGAAGGCAAAGGATAAAGGGAAATCACATGCGATCACTATTGGCAATGTTGAATATGACAACGATGTGGTGGAATGATTAAGTGTTTATGTAATGGGATTCCAAAATAATGTTGTATCATTGAGTATTGCAATATTTATTGATGTGGTATTCAAAGTGATTGAGATATTTTTTGGAAATAAGATGATATGCGCATAATGAAATGTTTAATAGTATTCATGAGCTCATGATTGATATAAGGACTAAGTGATATCATGGTTTGAGTATATAGAATTTTGAGGATTTTGGTATGTGGAAAGTGTTAACTTTTAACTGCACTCATGTTTTCACTAAGGTATTCAAGAGAATACACGATTAAGGACTTTGAATGTTTGGAATGTGACCAACAAGACATATCTTATGATATGTGGGGATCAACGACAGTATTAAATCTCTGGTAATCGTTGTCACTATATTATGAGAGTGGACTGCAGTATTATAAGCCTAAAGATTAGACTGGATTATGTTGGACATAAGTTAGTATTGTTTAAGGATAGAAGATTTTCGATATTATTGATGGGATGTTATAGTAACGTAGTTTTAGAAAAAGGGACAACCTGCAGGACGGGCGACAGCCCATCGCTTCGGACAAGGCTGTAGGAATCGAACCCACAACCAAAGTGCGACTGGCCTTTATCGCCTACCACTGGCCTACAGGAAGTCCCTGTTTAGTAGAAACTAGTTTTATTATATTAAGCAGTATGATATATGAAGTGTAAGTCCATTTTAGGAACTATATATGATTAATCTCACTATAGAATGACTTATGTATATTTAATAACTTTTGCTTACCTTTTGTTTGAGACAGATGGAATGACCCGTCATTCTATCACATGATCTGCTAACACTTCACGAATAACAAATTCAACTTCATTTATTTAAGAGATGAAGTGGAAATTGTTCAAGGCACGAACAACAGTGATATTGTATCAAAATAAAGTAAGTATTTATTCTAATTCAAATTTTCAACTTTAGGGAAATGATCTTGAAAACCAAAAATGTTGTCCTAGTGATCTTATACCTGATGAATCAGATGGTACCTTAGATCGTCACAAATTTATGGATTTGTGATTACTGGATTTTCCATAGCCATGTTCTCTACCACTCTCCATCAGAACATGATGGTTAGATTTCTCTTCCATATCCATATCTTCACCTATGTGGAAACCCAGTGATTAGTTTATTTGGGTAATCGTTACATTTCATACTTTAGTTTTTAAAGCCAAGTTTTGGTATTCCCTTTTACGATGTGGGTTTCTATTAAAGAAACTTTCAAATAGTAAACCATTTATAACCCCGACGAATTTCGAGGGCGAAATTCATTTTAAGGGGGGTAGAATGTAACAGCCCAAGATTTTATAAAAAAATATTCTTTTTAATTTTATTAATGTCTTGTGTTGTACGCTACACCAAAAGGAGCTTGCACAACACACATCCTTGACTTGACTTGCATTACACGCAATCGCGACCTTCCTCGATAGCGTGTGTAGTACGCAATACCGAGTTTCACTAAACAACGATATGCTATAAAAATATTATTAAAACTAGCCGTTATGAATAGTAATAACCACTTTTTGAAATCCAGTAAATCTTATTTTTCAAAATGAACTTTATTTTTGGATTCGGAGTATCGAATTTAGCCTAAGGTGAAATTTTGGTACTTTTCGGATAACTTTCATATTCTGATGAATAGTGAAAATTACTAAATTATAATTAAAAACAACTTTTTTAATCGAAATAATTAATAGTGATAAATCATTAATTTGAGTGGTTTTAAAGTATATTTAGAATATATTTTTACAATTTAATACAATGTTGGTCATTGGATGTAGTTTCACATTTAAACTAGACATAAACAAGTGTCAATCTTTTGATAGATATTGTTTCTTAAAAACACGCTATTTGTTTTAACAGCGGGATTTAATTATAAAATTAATTAATGCAACTTTTATGTTATGAATTTGGTAAAATAGACTTCATTTTTGAATTCGGAATATGAAATATAGCTTGGGATGAAATTTTGGCATTGTTCTGAAAAACATCAATTTTTGATGAATAGTGAAACTACTAAGTGGTAGGTTAAAAACTGAATTTTGCATAAAACTTAATTTTACCGCTTCTGTGAATGGAATTTCGAAAATCCGAGAGACATGGTTAATATCAGGGACTAAAATGTGGTTCAATGAGAAGAAAATAATTTTTTGGTGAATAGTAACTTTTTACTTTTTTTACCACGGTTAATAGTAAATAAGGTAACTAAGGGTAAATATGATATTAATATTACCCTAACACATGTCCTAATTCTATTGGACAAGTGTAATTCGACCAAAAACAAACTTAGGAATAAAATATGACCATTTAGGCCCACTTGGATTAGATTAGGACATTTATTATTAATTTATTTAAAGAAGGGTTAAAATAGTTAAAATCCATGTTTAATAAGTAAATCATTTTTAATATGGGGTTATACATAAGATAAATTCGACTATAAATAGTAATTAGAAAGCTAAAAAGATTTCCTACATGATGGTATTTTATTTGTAATTTTTAGACATCAAATAATATAATTTATTTATGACACAAAAATGATGCAGTAATTATCTTATTAATGAAATATTGACATAATTGATAATATAAATACCAAAATAAATGTAATTTAAGACTTTTTATGAATTCCACTAATTTTCTAGGTTACTATGATATATTAGTGTTGATTTAATCAACTTGGTTCTAACATATAATTCTGTTATGACTTTCACAAAAATCATATATCAAATAGTGTCAAAATTGACACAAAATAGTTTTTAAATCAAATATTATATTATTAATTGTTATTTTATTCCTAAAAATCTAAGGTTCGGCCAAATGACTTAGATAAGGATATATGTATTAATAATATACAATTTGGGGTTCGTTTGGCATGTTATAGTAAGTTTATTAACCATATAGTGAAAGAAAACAAAAAGACACGGTAAAAGTTAAATTATTTAACTTAGAGTTAAATCTAATTGATAAGGTTACAATAATACCCTAAACTTGTCTAAATCCTATTGGTTGATAGGATTTCGACCCATCCCCACTTTATCTTCGAAATAAGACCCTTTGGAACCATTATAAACCGATTTTGACTTTAATATAAAATAATATTTTGAGATATTCCTAAGGTGCCCCTCTCCTCCCTTATAAAAGGACACCTCCTCCCCCTTCCTACTCACACCAATTTGAGCACTCAATCTCGGCCAAACCCTGCCAAAATCTCTTCTCCACTTCCCTAGAAACATCCTAGAGGTTCTGGTCTTACTCAAAGACCAATTTTAGTTCCCTAAGAGGAGGTCTCCAAAAGGCGCTTCAAAGAAGAGGTAATTACCGTTACCAATTCTTTCATCTTTATTTCTTCTTCCACTTCTTCTTCTTAGGTTGTTTCATTATGAAGTAATAACATCAGTATCAATAATATACTGATATGTTATTATAAGTATGAAACAACCCTATTTCACCATCTATCCATCCTACGGAAAAAGAAATCACCGCGCGTGCGTACGTACGGAATACCGTCTCCACGCCGTGGTGTAATCTATTTTCCACCACCACCTTACATGGATGGGTATAATGGTGTAAAGAATAACTATACATAGTTATTAAAACATCATATTGATTCTGATATATTGTATAATACACTCCAATTCAATTCAATATTTATAGAAATGATATCATCGCTCGTGCGTACGTACGGAATACCGTCTCCACGACGCGATGAGATTCATTCTCCATGTTAACCATTTAAGAATGATTATAATGTATATATAAGAAATAATAATGAAATATATGACATTATAAAGCTACTGGATTTATGTATATATATACATATTTATGTCATCTACTTACTTCCATTTCAAGACAATAAGGAAAGGAAAACAACGTTCATGCGTACGTACGGACTACCGTCTCCATGAACGGTGTTTTTCATTTTATTTATCTACCTATTATATATATATATATACTGAATATATATGATATATAAATCATATTTTATATTCTGGAAGTAAGTAAATCATGATATAAGTAATAATGATGTCAAGAACAACAAGTCAAAACACCTACGATAAATGAAACGATTTTACCCAAAACGCTTCTTTAACATGGAATTTACAAAACAACGGGTAATATAATCTCATAAGTAAACCATATATGATATCATAACAATGAATATGATTCTGTAATAAGTCAATAACATGATTTAAATCATTATACAGGAGGTTCGGACACTTACAAAGCAAGTCGGACCTAAGGTAAGGGAAATATCACAATCTCATTTTTATCCGAGATTGTTTATTCGTAAGTATTTACTGGGGTGTATTTTTATCATCCACATCCATGTTCCCTCAATATGTAATATTGTTTCCATCAACTTGCAATAGTTTAAATCCAATTTTACCCTTAGGTGAGTTTTTAGTAAAGAATATGAAAGGAATCTTTTGTCGTTTTTCCGTACGAGGTACTTTTTGACTTTTCCGACAAAAGTACGAAGAATGTTTTTTTTAACTTATACGGCATGAATGGATTTTTAAAACATTGTTTCCAAGAAGCTTCCTTTACAAGTTTTCAAGTTTATTTTTAATCAACTTCTTTTATTTTAAAGTTGTATGACATGTTATTAAAGGAAAAATGTTTTTGAAGAAGAAAGGATATTTTCCTCAAGAATGGAGTTCAAGTGATTTTCAAAATTATTTTCCATCTAAGATAATAAAGGGTTCTGTTTTTATCCCTATTATTAAATTGATTTGATCATGTTGTGATGGAATTATTTTTATGAATTCCTTTATCTTATATGAATTGATTTATGATGTCATGATGTTTCAAGAATCCCATTTTTGTTACATGTGTTATACGATGATGTATGATTTATGATTATGTGGCACACATAAGAAAGGATTCATTATAAGATGGGTGGGACCTATATCTCCCTCCAATGCATTGGGTAAAGATTTTATATCTCATGAGATAGACATGGCTGGAACGGAAGGTTATTTCGGTTCAGTGATACAGGACTGAAACGAGGAGTGAACTCGGTTCAGAAAGGGACTTTGTCCACTAAGATAGTCTTGGCAATGAGTCTTGACTAACAAGAAATGATTCTCTATGATTATGTGTGTATGCCACAATGAGTAATGTTTTAAGTTATGATTTCATTTCACTACTATGATTTATCCCATGTTATGAAATTATGCTCTCTTTTGCAGGTTAAGATTTCCAAAAATGTTATGTTCTTATGAAAATTATGTGATTGATATTTCTTTTGTTTACCCTTACTGAGCATTTGAGCTCACCCTTTTATGTTTACTTTTCCCCAGGATATAAAGAAAGGTTTTAGGTAGAAAAAAAAGAAGATCTTTATGGGAGATATTGAAGATCTTTCACCACGATTAGAAGATTATACTCCGAGTTTCCAAAGACACTAAACTACTACGGTCCTTGTGTGTGTGTTTTTGTTATGTACTAAGTATTCCGCAAATGTAATGTAATGTCCATGTACGATAAGCTTCGGGTCTCTACATTCATAAAGGATTATTTATGTTTTATTATATGTTATAAATTATAATGTAACATTCATGTATGTAATCTATTTTCAAAGACTACTAAACCAATTGGTCCTTTGGGACATGATTCCTTATAATCATGCCAATGTATTAAAATAATGCACTAACTCTGGGTAACTGTGGTCGGGGATTTACAAATAAGTCTTCCCCGTATGACATGATTCTGATATACCTTTATATGGGAAAAGCATTATTTGATGAATATTTTCAAAAAAATTTACTGATTGAGCGTCGTGGTAACCAAAGAGATATATTATTTCAATGTATAAATTCTTTGTATCCATAGAATAATTATTATTTTATTGCATCAATGGTGAACATGATACTATATTCCTCCAATAACTCAATACAATCTTTACAACTCTATTATTTTTCAATTTGGATTCTTCAAATATGCGATGTTAATGTTCTTCAACAAAATAGTGGTGAGATAAAAATTGATATTCCATAATATTTTTGAATTACTATATTTCAAAAAAAAAGTTGATGAAATTGTTCAATGAACATAACCATATATATCTATGAAGTAAAATTATATAGAATAATTAATGGATTAATAAGTTTTAACCCTAATGTGGCTTTTATTTCATTTTTTTCACATCAGTTTTCACTTTTTACTTTCTTGTTATTTTTAAAGTAATGGATTTTGGGTAACAATTAATAATTATTTTCCTTTGTATATTAAATCATTAAAATTATTAATTATTTTTAATTTTAGATATTATAGTGTGTCAAATTTGTATGTGAATAATTTAAAGTTAATTAATTAATGTTTCATTTTGTTCCTTTTTTAAGATGTTTTTTGTTTGAATTTTAATTTTAATTTTTTTTCTTCTCATTCTTGTATTATTTAATTTTTGTTTTCAAAATTAATTTTTTTTCAATTATTTAATTCCACTCTTAAATTTTATATAATATTTAATTATTTTTATTTCATATTTATAAATCTCTTATAGTTTAAATAATCTATATATTTAATTTTTTTTAATTATTTCATTGTTTCTATCAATTGTTTATAATACTTTCTCCTATTTTAATTTTTAAATTAATTCATCAATTAAATTTATTCTTTATTTTAATTTAAAATTAACGAAATTTCACTTTTTTTGAAACAAAAAACAATTTAACTAATTTTATCATTTTAATTATTTTCATTAAAATATTAAAATATTTATTAATATTTAATTATAAAATAATAAAATATTAATCATTTAATTAGTTAATAAATCTCAGAATATGATTTGTTTTAATATTTGAAAATGTTTATTAATTTAATGGTTGAAAATTTTTAACCAATATAAATGGGTATTAAATACTTAAAAATGGGAATTTTAATTATTTAATTTGAAATTATTTTTTAAATTTTTGATTTATTTTTATTAAACTTAGTTAACTGCATTATTTTTTTAATTTTTCATTTCATTTTTATATTAGTTTTTCTAGTATCCTTGAATGATTTTTTCTTTAGGAGCTTTTGTCAGACTATGGTGGATGAAAACCCAAGCATCAAACCCACCACCGGTATTTTCACCCACTGCAATAACTAGCCTCCTCAGCCACTATTGCGTCCATCCAACAACTGTTGAAATTTACAATGGTGAATTCAACTTCCCTAGTGAGATACCCTCAACTATGCCTCATATAACCCACAACCAGCCACATCCCACCGTGACACCTATGAGTCACTCCATGCCAGCTGCAATGGTCACTCCTCTCTGACATTGTTGTGCCTTCCTCCACCAGCACCATTTTTCCACCTTCCATCATATTCACCCATTGTTTCCTTCATCAGATGCCTTTGGAAAAAACTCCATTAAATTATTCTCAATGGATCACCATCATCAAACCTCTATTTCCTCCATTATCATTCAACATACTCTCATAGATCCACCGAATAAATCTGAGCCACCGTGAGGAATAAATATGTAAGATCCAGACATTTCAAAATAGATATTCACATAACCAGAAATATAGAACCAGACCCTGATCATATTAAAAAACTTTAGGGGGAGCTACACATGAGTATGTGGAGGTTTAATAAGTGTAGTGATATACCTTCCACATGGATAAGAAAAAAATTAGGGTTGTTCAGGGACCATGCACATGCATGTGAAGTTAGTAACGTTTGACTGGTAAAGGATCCATCCATGCTATTCCAAAGCAATCTAGGGGAACATTACACAATCAACTAGGTCCATTACAGATGTGAACAATTCAATAACCATCAAAATATCTATTCATCCATCACTATTTATCATGGGGAGAATTCAAGATCCATCCATACCATTCCACAACCCCATCGATGAACACATCCATTCACCAGAACAGAGACAAGGGTTCAATCGAGTAGGGATAATATTTAGAGAAGGATGAAATATTTATCTTATTTATTCACTATATTTTAAATTTATGAGATGATTCAAATAAATATTATTTTTTCTTCTTCATTAATTATGAATTTTTAATATGTTTAGGGGTCCATTGGATATATTTAATTTCCATCAATTCATATTTTCTTGAAATTGGATTAATCTTAAGAAGGATAAGCTGTTCAAACTAGTGATTTACTTTTCTCATCATTGTGATAATCTTTTTACTCTACCCAATGTATAGAGAGGTGATAATATGTTATATTTTTTCCATAGACACCACAACCGAAGTAATGATCTGAAAAATTTTGTCATCATTTTTTCTCCATGATGAAGTATTACTTTCTAGGGTTCAATTAAAAATAATTGTTCCAAGGAGAGATCATAAGTGATGTTGATTTATCTAGTTCAAGTTACACATTTCATTTCTCTAGGCACTACCTCAAAACCATAAGGATTGTTTCCATTTAATATAAACTATATGTTAATCTAACTTTTCTAGTCCAGTTCCATTAACTCATCTTTTCATTGCCTCTTTTCATGACTTGTTTACCATCCACCATTCTAAAAATTCATTTTCAAACATCCACATTCACTATTTTCATTTAATTTTGTTTTTTTGTTCATTGTTTTTCTAATTATCATAGTCCTTCTATGTGGTTCATCCCTTTATGCCATAATAATAGTGTATTTTGGTAATATAAATATTAATTGTTTTTTATTATAATGACCTCATAGTAAAATTGTGCTGCCATTTTCAAGGAAGCCACATGCTACCAAGTTAATATATATATATATATATATATATAAATAACAAAAACTACATAAAAAATGATAAAAGTATATAAAAAATTACTAAATGTTAAAACTGTACAGAAAAATTCTCAATCATACTCATGCTAAAATTGTATGCACACAAGAACCTCCATGTCATAACTTGTATGTACAATTAAATAAATTAATCAACAAGGTTATATGTTTATAAAATATATAAAATCAGAAATTTAAAATCTAGAATATAGAGATAAAAATAAAAATATCAATGTTCCACAACTTTTAGTTCCTTACCCAAAGAGACCTAGGTTCAGGGAGTTACATATTCCAATCATGAAAAAATAAAACATACATAATATTGTCTCTTAGTACTACAAACTATTATATAAAACAATATCATCTCTCCAAACTCCCATCTTTAAATTGAATTTGAGCAGAGTACTCAATTGAATTCAGTATGAATTTTTATGGTTCTTTGAAGAAATTACCTACAAAATATTTCAATGAATAGGATTTGAGGTTGAGGTTATTTCCATTATTAATTAGTGGTAGGGATAGTATAGGATTCTGAAAACCTTGATGGTGAAATATTTCAAGACTAGGATGATGTGTTCAATGATTTTGTCAAATAATTATTTTATTGGAACACCACCATTTTGGTTAGGAACAAGATCACGTGTATTCTCTAGGGTAAGGGAGAGTATTTTAATATTGAATGGTATAAATTTAGAAGTATTCTAATATAGAGTCCCAATCTCAAATTACTACCTATCTACTCTTGGAAACTTTTTACAATGATCTCACCCCTACAACCAAAACATAGTTGACCAATCATTTGGGGGTGACTTCTCTGATTACGAAACAGATAAACATAAAAGACTATTTGATAATATGGATCAAAATTCAAAAACAAGTTCACTATGAAGAGAATAATCAATAGGGATGAAACTAGTAAAAATGATTTTGTTTTTAATTCACATGATACAAAGAATCACTACAGTCACTATGGGATGTTTTGATACACTCAGAAATGTAGTGCATGCTTTTTTATCCCTATTAAATATAATGGGAGTGCCTATTTTTTTGATTTTAAAACTATAAATCATGGTTTCTAATATCCATTATCAAAATAGTACAATTATGGATATAAAAATCACACTAACATGTTTTGGAATGAGAAACATGTGATCAAAAAATCCACTCCTATAAATTACTAGTCACAACCAATACCTTATAATTCAAATAAATATAGGGTTGAATTATAAAATTCTCATTGGGAACCTATAGGAAGTATCTAGTAGGTGTTAGGTGAAATTTAATCTATGAAAAAGGTTACACATTATTTAGTTCACAATATAGAAATGCAAATTGGATAAATTGATTGATATTTTGGAGGCGGAGATAAAGGTAAACTTCCCATCACAACGGATTAAAACCCTAGAGAAAATGACATGGATGTAACAACCATTTATGGTCATAAAATTCAAAAAATATTGAGGAAAAAATATAGTAAATAGGAAATAGATGTTCAAGAAGAAATTGGAGTGGAAAATTTAAAAAATTCCAACTCTATAAATATTGACAGACCTGAAGAATATAATAAATGTGTTGGAAATTCATAAGAAAATTCTCATGAAAAAAGAAAAATAATATGGGAATAGATAAAATCATGAAATAATATGGTATGTTTTGAGGATGAGGGGAATAACCCACATGTTTTAAATAATTACCCACTCTTATCCCTTTTGTTTAGAGGCTAAAAGAGGGAAATGAACCACATGACCTCATGTTTCTTCATATTTTTATGATAATTAATGTTAACATTCCATTTTTGAGTCTTTGAACAAGATCCCATCATACATGAAATTTCATAATAGATTAATAACTAATATGTGGGAATGTTGTGAGAGATCAATAATGAGTTTTAATTGGAAATGTAGTTACATATTCCAAAATAACATTCCTCCAAAACTAAAATATACCTATAGTTTTTCATTTCATGAAAAAATTTGTTGAAGTTAGGATATTAGGTTCTTTTGGGATTTTGGATCTAACATTAATCATATTCCCTATCCCCTATTCACAAAGATGTGCCTCAGGTAGATGAAATTAACATCAGTGACACTTCAACTAGATGATAGGTCACTAGCCTACAATTACAATAGGTTGGATGATTTTTTAGTTTTTGTAGGGAATATTCCTTTTCCCACTGACTTACTTATTTTAAGCATTGAGTGTGAAAGAAGTTTTACAATAATTTTTGGAAGGCTATTCATGGACACTAATTGGGTTTTCATTGATGTATCAATGGGTATTCTGACTCTCTAAGATGGTGAGGATCAAGTGTAATTTCATGTCTACAATGAGTCTCCAATTGAGGCAAGGAGTATGTTGATTAATGTTACTAATGACGTTTTTAGTGATGATATTAGAAGGGAAAATAATCATACCATTGATGATATAATCACTAAAACATTTAGTAAAAAATTTCAAGATAATTTTTTTGAGTCTAAATTGACACAATAGCTGTAAAGGTTCTGTGGAGTTGGGAAGTAAAATAGGAAATAAATTTCTCAAAACCCATAGGTGATCCTCCCTTGCTAAGATATCGTTCTGATAGTTTTTCTCAAACATGTCAGATTTTATAACCCTCTAATGAGCCCCTCCCTAACACTGCTTCTATAAAACCCCGAGATTTTATGAGACATATTTTTTTTAATTTCTTTAATGTCTTGGGCTGTATAGCTACACCATGATTATATTGCGCTATACAAAACACCATATTAGCTTACAGTATACGCAACACTATTCTTTGCTCAAGTTACATACAATTTCAAGTTTGTTTGATCGAAATTATTCTATGCAACATTGAGTATAGATTTTTTTCACTATATAAATAAACTACATTTAGATTTTGTTATATGCAACACCAAAAAATATTTCACTATACTCAACATTGACTTGGATTTAGTTACACACAAGAGCGACCTTCCTTGATAGCTTGCCTTGTACGAGAAACTGAGTTTCACTAAACAAGGATATGTTACAATATTATTATTTAAATTGGCTTTAAACTATCCATTCTAAATAGTATTAACCAAATTTTAAATTTTATATAACATTAAAATTTATCTTACACATGATATGAGAACAAAATCAAATTTTCATATAATATAAGTATTTTTAAAAAAATGCAGTTTTGCTGCCATTTGATGGTGCACCCATTTTAAATCTAGTTTTTGACATGTTTAAAAGTTCAATTTGAAAAAAATAAACGTCTTCTTTAGAATCAGGATATAAAAATTTACTATGGTTAAATTTATTATATTTTTTTGATAACTTTCATATTTTGATGAATTGTAAAAATACGCTAAATTTTAATTAAAAACAACTTTTTTCATTGAGATAATCTATATGGATATATTATAATATTGAATGGGTTTAAAATATAAATAGAATATATTTTTACCTTTTAATATAATTTATGTTATTAGAAATAATTTTACATTAAATTCATAGGTAAAAACGTTTCAATCTTTTCAAATTGTTTTAACTTTAAATTTTTTTTCTCAACAATGAGATTAATTTAATATTAATTACTCCAACTTATGTGATTTGATTTTTGAAAAATGGATTCCATAGTTGGAATTAGTAGGTCCAAATTATTTTAATAGGATACTTTGATTTTTTGGGCATTTTGAATAGTAACATTGGTAATTATTTTTATTACCATACTTAATGGTAAACCGGGTAATTAAGGGTAAAAATAATATTATAAAATTACCATAACACCTGCCAAAGTTCTATTGGATGAATAAAAGTAGACCCATGTCACCTAAGGGTAATAATAGATTCATTTCATAGACTTTTGTCCAGGAATATAATGTAATTATTATTAAAACAAATGAAAGTAACAACATGTCACTCTCTTATATCTTATAATTGTAATAATTCTAATTTAGTGAAAAAAATTATAAAACATTAAAAGTGAAGAATCACTAGAAAGATAAATAAAATATATACTTCATGTGAATTTATTTAGAATTTTTAGATATTAATTAATTATCATTAATGATGACACAATAATGACGTAATAATTATTTTATTAATTGAAATATCTAATAAATGGTTATAAAAATATTAATAGAAATATCATATGAACTAATTGAAGTTCTGAATGAATTTTATAGGTGAATATTACATTTTAGGGTTGTTTTAATATTTTGGATCAAATTTACCCTTTTTGAGGATTTTATTTAAAGTCAAATAAATGAATAATGTCAAAATTGACACTATTGATATTTTATAAAAATAAAATGTTATTAAATTATGTAAAAAACTTAAAAAAATATTTAAATTTACAAAGTGATAGTTATAAGAACTAAAATTTCATAAAATACCTATTTATGGTTGATTAACACCATATATTTAAATATTTATAACCATTAAATATGTATAATGTTATTTCCCAAATTAAAATTTTTTAGAATAACTTAGTGTCAATTAAAAAGATAAGGTTCAAATTGAAAAAATAAGTTGTCAAAAATTTATTGGTTGATTATTTTTCAACCCTATATAATCTAATATTCTAATTTGGTACACATTAGAGGTTTTTGGGAAGGGTTCAATTTTATTATAAATTAATAGTTTTGAGGATTCCAAAAGTGCCCATCTCCTCTCTTATAAAAGGCCACCTCCTCCCTCTTCTCTTCAATCCATTTTGAGACATCAAGATCGTGAAACCCTAAAATTTTTTATTCTAAACATACCTAGTCACATTCTAGATATACTGGTCTTCTAAAAAGATCAACTCTAGTGCCTTAAGAGGAATTTTAAAAGAGGCATGTTGAGGAAGAGGTAATCTCTTCTACCAATTCTCTGAAATTTATTTATTCTTTTAATTCCTCTTTTTTAGTTGTTTAATTATAATTTAATAACATAATTATCACCCATATAATGATATTTTATTATAAATATGAATCAACCCTATTTCACCTTTTATCCATCCTATGAAAAATGAAATCCCCGCGTGTGCGTACGTACAGATTACCATCTCCACACCGTGGTGTAATCTGTTTTTCATAACCACCTTAAATGGGTGGTTATAATGGTGGAAATAATAACTATATGTGATTATTATAACATGATACTGATTCTAAGATATTATACACCATTCACTTCAATACCATTCAACAACTACCGGAACAATATCGTCGCTCGTGCGTATGTACGGCTTACCGTCTCCACGACATGATGAGATTCATTCTCCATGTTAACCATTATAGAATGATTATAATGTATATAAAATAAATAATCATGAAATATATGACATAATGCTACTGGATTTATGTATATATATATATGCAATTTACTTAATTCCATTCAATTTAATTAGGAAACAAAAACAACGTTCATGCATACGTATGGCCTACTGCTCCATGAACGGTGTATTATATTTAACTTATCTATATATTATATATATATATTTATATTTATATACTGAATATATAAGATATATATAAATCATTTTTTACATTCTTTATGTATGTAAGTCATGATATAAGTAGACATATGAAGAATGAAAAGTCCAAAGACGTACGATAAATGAAACGATTATTACCCAAAACGTTTCTTTAACATGGAATTGACAAATGAACGGGTAATATAATGTTGCAGGTGAATCATATATGTTATCATAAATATTATTATGGTTCTTTAACAGGTTAATAATATGTTTAAACCCACTATAGTGGAGTTTCAGACACTTACATAAGAAATCAGACTTAAGGAAAGGATAATTTTGGAATCTCATTTTTATCTGAGATTGTTTATACGTAAGTATCTAATAGGGTTATATTTATCATCCATGTCCATGATTTAAAATATTGTTTTCATAAAATTTTTACTATTATTATATGTATGTTTAAAGTCATTTTTAACCATTTTTAATTTTACTACATGGTATGTAATGAATCTTTCTTTTGTTTACTATACGAGGTACATTTTGAATTTTCTGGAAAAAGTATGAGGAGAATGTTTTTTAGCTTATACGGCATAAATATATTTTTACGATTTCATAAAGAATTATTTCCATAAATCTTCCTTTACAAATTTTCAAGTTTTTCTTTCAATGAACTAATTTTCTTTTAAAATTGCACGACATAGTGAGAAAAGAAAATATTTTTGAAGAAGAAAGGATATTTTCCACAAGAACTAAGTTGAAGTGTTTTATCAATATTATTTTCCATATAAGTTGATATATGGTTAAGTTTCTCTCCCTATTATTACATTAAATTGATTAAATTTTTATGAATTTATTTTTATAAAGTCCATTTATCTTTTATGGATTATGTTATGATAGAATGATGGTTAAGAATCCGATTTTATTTCATTGGTTATGTTATGATGAATGACTGATGTTTTGTGGCACATGTAAGAATGATTTAATTAAGAGATGGGTGGGACCTAAATCTCCATACAATTCATTGGTTAAAGGTTTATATATCATGAGATAGACATGTCTAGAATAACAAGTAAATATGGATCAGTATTATAAGGATTGAATGACAAGGTAACCCGGTTCATTAATAGACTTATTCCACTATAATGGTCTTGGAAGAAATGCCTTGGATACTATGGAAATCATAATATGTACTTATTCGTTCTCCACAATTATATGTTTGATTCTTATGCTATTCTATCATGGTTAATGTTTCTTTATGATCACTGACTTATATACTACCAAGATTTATTTTATGACTAAATATTTTGATGTTTAAACATTATCTTCATGTTTTTATGTTCAAATATATATGGTTTGTTTTATTTTCTCCATGTTTCTCCTTACTGAGCATTTGAGATCACCCTTTTTATGTTTTATTTTCCCTATGATATAAGGAATGGTTTTTGGTAGGAAAACAAAAGTGGAAGGTCTTTATGGGAGATGTTGAATATATTTCACCATGATTAGAAGATTGTGATTAAAATTTCAAAAGACACTAAACTAATATGATATTTGGGAATCTATTTGTACCATGTATTAAGTATTCTGAAAAAGAAATGTAATGTCCATGTATGTCTATATAGGGTCTCTACAGCTTCCTATTCCTTACAAAATGTGGTTGGAGAGTCTATTTTTGCTACTTTTATTGAGGAATATAAAATTTATGAGGTTGAGTATGAGTCTAATTTCAATTCTTATCTTCTTGATATTGGAGTATATATTTTTTGGGATCTATTAAAAGTTAGTTCGAGGAGTTTCTGGGATTTGTTCTGAATATTTACAACTGTTCCACCTCTCATTATATTCACTACATCAATGATGAATTTTTTTTCCATGATTTTAAGAGATTATTATAATAGATTTATTATTTTTTCCATGATGCACCTTCAGTATTTACCCATTTATTTCACTTTATTTTTTATAATGGGCAAGCTATATCAACTTTCGTCACTTATTCTAAACATGTTAATGACATATGTATGGGGGGACTGTGATGATACCCTTTACGATTGAGGCTAGTCATAATGAATAACTTATTCAACTGTTTCATATTTTACCTCATTTTCTGAGTGACCTTAGGAATTTTAGATCTATAGGTTGATAAGGTATTATTCCTCATAGGATGTGATTTGGTACAAGTCATTTTCATGTTATTGAGATGCCTAAGTTTTTTTTATGAAAATTATGAATTATACAAAGGGAATACTGAGGGGTTTTGTAATAATAAATCATATCCATTGAGTGATCCTGATTATAAAACATCAGGGGATGTTAACCCTAGAACTACATGGGTGGAATCCAATGGTTTTATTTTTTTATGATTTTTTATTTTTTTAAATAAATACTCCTTACTTAGTTTTTTGTCTCTCGGATTTGGAGAACCTTTGTTACAGAGATTTTCATTGAATATTTTTGTATATTGATTACTATTTTTTTATTTTCATGTTACCAATTTTCATGAGGTATATGTTTATAGTTGGTGTTGGTTGATTGTGATAATTTCTTACTAGTTGTTGAATCATGAGGAACATCCATGCTAGAAGAAAGAATATAGTTGAAGAGAATTGTATAAAACATCCCTCAACAAAAAATATAGTCCATTTAAATTATACCATATAATAATATAACCTCATTATAGTATTTTCATTATATAGAAGCATAAAATTTTCACAGGATTACTTTTTCATTGGATTATAGAAAGGATTCAATTTTTAAATTCAACATTATAAATAGTTCCTACATATTTAGGGTGTAAATGGTTTCACTTAAATTAAACTATTTTTTGTGCCGCTTCTTGTTTCATTTAATTTCTAATGAAATTGAATGTTAATTTCTAAAAAACTGTTTAAAATCCTTCATAAACTCATCTCATGTATACATATATTGGAAATAATTTTTCAACGATTGATTTTTGTTGGTGGCTCGCAGTTTCTTTTGTATTTTATTCTATTATTATTTTTAAATAAAATTTGAATTTATCTAAAATGAATTTCATATAGTTTTAATACATAATTGAATACTTGTTTTGAATGAAAATTTCTCCCACTTATAGAATCATCATTAGAAAAAATTCATCGAATTAAGTAATGGAGAGGGTTCCTCAATAATATTTATTATGAGTCATCGATACCACATAAAAACCCTTATATTTTTCCAAATTTAATTTCATGAAAACTTTTAGTACAATTAATTTTCGTACAATGATAATAAACTCCCCAAAATATACAATAATTAAACACAGAAAATGAAGAAAAAGTCATTTCATCATTCTTTGGTGATAAATTCATTCTATGTTAAGGGGTTTAAAGTGTATGAAATTATTTGAAATTCATGATTTCTAAGTGTTTGTGTCTACCGTGTTTTTGGTAGTCCACCTTAAGTAATAGGAAATGGAGTGTGTTGGGATATATCTGTGTGGAAATATGAATATAACTTGAGAAATTAGAAAATTTGAACTTAAACCTAAGCTAAACACTATTTTTCATTAATCAATTTTTGGATCCAACTTGAATGATGTTAATATAAGTATATTGAATCTAGAGTAATGTGGGAAAATGGGATATCATGGTCAGTCTCTAAGACAAGGGAACTAGGTGCTTTTTGGTGAAAAATTAAAATCTATTTTACATTTCAATATTTGATCTTCACGGTTTTATGCACAAGAAATATGGAATGGAAAAAATTTAAAATAAAATGCCTTGTAAAAAATGAGCTCATTTAGATGAGGGGAATTTTAAAACCAATTGAATATGTGGAAAATTTTCTTATATAATATTAATTTGAACTGAATCAATATTAAGATTTAGAAAAAAAAGATCTTCATTTTGTAGAATCCATGAGAGAGTTAATATTAATGTTGTTTGTTGTTAAACATTTAATTTAACTTATGTCTAACCAATTACACTCCTATAACTAGAACCAATTTTGAATGGAAATAAGGTAGTTGGATACATTCACATAGGAGACATTATTTTCCATGAAGTAGATAGATTTTTGATATCCATAGATTTGGAGTCACTTTGAACTTTGGAAGAATGGTATTTTCATTATTTTTGGATTTTTTTAAATAAAGAAAACTCCTGGAATTTATATGGAGTGAAGTTGATTATTTTTCAGGTAGTATTATGTGGTTTTTATTTTATTTTTTCCTCCATATCATTTTTTTATTCTTATTTACTTTATAATATTAAATTAGTGAATCTTTTTTAATATGTATAAATTGTGTCCATTTTAATGTTATATTGTAAAAATTATGAATTATTGTTAAATTTATGTGTTGTGTATTTTATCTTAGTTGAATTTGAATAATTTAAAATTAGTTAATTAATGTAGACTTTTATTCTTTTTTTATGATGTAGTTTTTATTTATATATAATTTTTTTCATTTTTTATTCCTATAATTATTTTATTATTTCATTTTGTTTTTTAGAAATATATTTTTCGTTTATCTAATACATATATTTTATTTTATTGATTTTTTATTTAAATTTATTTCAAATTTATAAGGAATTAATTTTTTGAATAAATTTTTAAATTTTTTTATTTAAAATATATCCATGTTTCTATCATTTGGTAGTTTTTACTTTCTCCTATTTTTTTAAATAATTCATCTATCCAATTTATTGATCATTTTAAATTGAAAGTAAATAAATTTTATTTTTTTTTGAAAATTAAAATAAGGAAACTTTTTAAACAATTTAGTTATGCTATTTAAAATATTTTTATACTTAGTAATTTTTAATTATAATATAATTCGGAATTTATCTTTTAATTAGTTATTTTGTTTAAGTGTATGAATTTATTTTCTATTTTACTGGATTCAAAACCGTAATAGTTTAATTTTAGAATAATTTTTTAATAATATAATTATGTATTTAAAAATTTAAAATATATAATATAATGTTTTAATTTTATTTTATTTTCTAATTATTTTTTAATAATATTTAGTTAAAAATATTAACTATATTAATTTTCCCTTATTTTGGGGTTTCTTCTAATTTGTTTGTTTGATTAATTTTTTTGGGGAGCTACTGCCAGACTCTAGTAGTAGTGAAATAAAGTATCCAACTAACCCCCTGTATTTTCACCCACTACCAGTTCAGGGAACCTCAACCAATATTGTCTCCATTGAAAATTTAAAATAGTGAATCCTCCACACACATAGATAACCCTAAAGGTGTCTTATCCAACTCACTAATAATGACATGCTGTGGTGGCTCCTGCAAGTCACCACCATCCAACTACAATAGTGACTCTTTTGAGTATCTATTGTTCCTTCCTCTCCCAGCCCATTCGTTCGACCTTTCATTACTTTTACTAACTATTTTTTCGTCAACGAAAACAAAATATCCCATTGCATTCATATCATCCTAATCTAAAAAGAAAAAAACATCAATCACCTCCATCCTCGGGTGGCATCCTCTCATATATCCACTAAGGAAATATGATCCACATTGTAGAAGAAAATAGACACATCCAAAAAAATTAACTAGATTTTCACATCTCCAAAAACCCAGAAGTAGAACCGAAGCCCACCAATGAAACCAAAATTAATCTTGTGAGATTAAATCAAGATTCTATTGTTTAAGATCTGAACTACTTCAGCTTAGGAAGAACTCCCCTTGATATATGTGCATGTTGTAACCCAATTCGGCTCCTCACACTAACCCTAGAGAAACCACCTAATGGACCAAATCCCCCACCTAAACAACTATCCATTGTTATATAAACCCATTTTACTATCTTCCACACCGGTAATCCTCTTTTCTCCCGCAGTCATAGAATCCCCCAACAACACTTTTCCCTCACTAACCTCATCCCTCCCCTCTTTAGTTCATATACCTAACACCCCCACTGCATTTGTCTTTTCTTTATATTTTTATATTTAATATCATATAATACATATAATATAACACATATAATATATTATATATAATCATATACATATTAATAAAAATAACAATTATAATATTATTTTTTATTTATATTTTCTTTTACACATATTTAATAATTAGTTTATGTAGTCTGTTTTTATTTATTATTATTTTTTATATACTTATATTATTAAATAATTTTAATTGTTTAATTGTTGTATTATTCTTAATATCTTAATTCATTTTTGTTTCTGTAGTGCAGGTTATTGATGGAAGTAGTCCACAAGTTGTTGGGGGAGCTAGACTTGAGTAATAGGAGGTTGAATAAGTTTAGTGAAGGACCCAATATATGGAGAATTGAAAAATATTGGTTTCGTGGTGATCAGGTTCATGGAAGTGATGTGTGAATTGTTGGGAAGTTAAACGATTCATCTATGAGATACCATAACCATCTAGGGTGGCCACATTCCAGAATCATGTGGGGCCATCATAGAGGGTAACCATTCAACAACCTTCAGGAGATCTATTCATCCATCACCATTCACTAAGGGGGAATTCTAGATCCATCCATACCATTCCTCATCCCCTCGACATACAATACCATTTACCATAGTAGAGACAACATGAAATTTGAGTGGGGATCATATTTAGAGGATAATGAATTATTCTTCTTTTTATTTATTCTATTTTACTATGTTGAGATGATTATAATGAATTTTAAATTTTCTTCTAAATTAATTTTTAATTGTGATGAGGTTTAAGTGGTGGGATCAGATGGATTGAAATTCTATTAGTTGACCTATTTTTGCAATCAGATTAATCAATATAGGGATGGGGTGTTCAATCCAGTTATTTCTTTTTCTCATCCTCGTGATCGTCCTTTATCTCTATCTCATTTACCAAGAGGTGAAATGTATATTATCCTTTTTCCAGAGAATAAAACCAATGTAATGGTCTAGAAGTCATTTTGGTAATATTTTATCCGTACAGAAGTATTAGTTTGTTAGGTTCAATTAAAAATCATTGTTCCCAAGAGAGATCATTAATTAGGGTGAAATATATAATGATATTTGGAAACTTCATTCCATTTCACAATACCTTAGTACCTCTATGATTTTTTCATACAAGAAAAGTTTCATTTTAATCAATCTATTCCAACTTAATTCCCCATACTCATATTTTTATTTCAATTTTATCTGACTTGTTTCCCTTGAATCATTCCACACATTATTTTTCAAACATCCACATTTAATGTTTTCATTTAGTTTTTCTATTATTTTTTGTTGTTTTTTTTAGTTTTTGTGTTCTTCCCATCTTAGTCCTTATTTTTGGATTGACCCTTCTTACCGTAGTACTAGCATATGTGGGTAATATGTATGTATATATTTATATATATATTAAATATTCATTAGTCTAATGACCTTAATATCGAGAACCGAAACGTGATGTTGGATAATAACTAATTATTTACATGTTAACAGTATTTGTCAAAGAATATCAGGGTTACATTAGTTCTAATTAAGTCTTTTAGGAATATCATGATAAAGAAACACTGGAGAACATCTACACACCAAATTTTTTGAATCGAATCAATATATCTACCATTCAATTTCATAAAATAATCCTCAATGTGGGGGTATTAGTTATGTTATTAAAAATTTTAGACCCAACATATAGACTTTGTAAGGGTACATGATTAACAGTTTTAGATATCGTAGATCAAGTAATCAGAGAATAAATTATAACTGGGAATCATTTTTGAAAACAATATTTAATATACAAGGAAGATATGAATCATTAAGATTCACTATTTCCATTCATGATTCAAAAGGGATGGTGTCCTTCAACTATTTCATTTTCGCTTACTATTAATAAATTATAAGGAAAATATCTATCTTTTGTTGGAATATATATGGACAACATAATTTTTATCATGGTTTTTTATATGTAGAAATATCTGGAGTTTCAAAAAATATTGGTTTGAAATTTTTGATATGTGACAAATATAAAAACACATTGATGTATACTAATAATAATTTTTCAATGAAATATTTCAAAACATATAATAGGTATATAGAAATTTATACTATTACATATGAATTTCTTTCTGCAGAATTATGATTATATTAATTTTATGTCACTCTTTTCATAATTATGTTATCATTAGTGATAGTATCTTGGTTTTCATTATTAATGTAGCTTTTAGGTGACTCATTTTTTACCTTTTATAAATTATAAATATATTAGAGAATATTTTTGAAACTAGGCATGGAGTCATTGGAGGATTTCAAGGCCAGGGGAGCATCAATATTGAATAATATAAAATAGTCAATTGATTAAATCTTGTGTGATTTTTTTCTAAAATAATGGAATATATTTGAACTTTTTTCTTATACGGGAAAATGGATACATCCAATAAATCTGGAATGTGTGTTTTACACTAGGCACAATATAAGCATTTCCATCATTAGTTTTTTTCCTAATAAAAGTCATGTACAAAATAAAAAATGAATGAATAAATAAATAATCTATTTATTTTTTAATTATCCATGACCTATATGGATCTATATTTAATTATAGTTATATAAAATACTACGGTTGTCGTCATAACCATAGAAATTTGGAGAGGACCTTAAAGGAAGGTTTTGGTGGATGACAACAGATAATGGATTAATGATTAGTATTATATAAATGATCATCAATACTAATGGAATTACTATATCTATCTAATGAAAATGACATAGAATCCAAAAAACGTAATAAATCAATCAAACCATGAAGTAGGGATGATTTTTGTTTTATTAAACCATTATTTGGTTTTGTGAAGTCGAACACAAATTAATTCCTTAAAAAATTAACATGATGGCCAATTTTAGGTTTATGGTTGATGGATTTTTATCCATGGAATTATGTGTTGTTAATTATTTTTTATTATTATTCATTCATTTTTTTTAATTATAATTAATTTAGTCCATCCAAAATAATGATCAGGGTTCACTCATCATATTTCTTTTTTTCCTATCATTATGTAAATGATCTTTATCAGTGTTTCTTTGACCTATGGTTTGAAAAATACATGAGAAATGATAATTTCACAATAAAATTTTTTCACAACATATAATTATTTAATTTTTATTTTATACATCAAAATAAAGATTAGTGTGTGGCATCTTGACCTACTTTTCAAGCCAACTAGTTCCAAATAAAGATTAGGAACTAATTCAAAGGCAAGCCTCTTCATGCACAAAAAAGATATCGACTAGCAATGAGGGACTAATTAAGTTATTTTTGGGAGATTGTACCCCTAGGTTGTGACCATAATAATGTTCCCTATATATAACACTATAGAGGAAGACCATAACCCCTTAGGATCATCAATAAATTTTAGAAGAAGTATAATAAACTGTAATAGTGAAATCAATCCCGAAGGAATAATTATATTTAATGATAATAAATTAAAAATAATAAAAGTTCAAAAAATAATATAGATAAGATGGGTCAACCATTTATGTATTTACATGTGTATATATATATCATGAAAAATATCAAATGGAAAATTCAGCTCGATGCATGAACTAAACTTATCTCTTTCCATCTATCTCATGTAAAAAGGTACATCAATAACTGCAAAAGTCAAGATCTTAAGCCTGATCCCCTTTTTAATCCCAAAGGCATAAGATCTATATTCACCCTAGGGGCCTATGTATTGTGTGATAAGGACCCACCTAGGCCACCACCAATGTTTTTTGACCCCACGTCCATAATTAAGTAGGTGTATTAAAAATATAATGAAACGGAACTAAATAAACACATTTAACAATTAACTTACTTCCCTTGTTTTCAATATCCTTAAATAAGTAGTAGCTACTTCAGCCACCACTGGTCTATCATGGAATACATTCCCCCAAATATATGTGACATACCATAAATATATGAAAATGTATATTTAAAGTGGTGGGGACCCCTTTAATAGTGTATAAGCATCCCCTGAAGAATATCATATTTTTCGAACACTCATGTTATATCCATGAATAAGTCACTCAACACCCATTGAAATCTGAAACATCATATTCCAGAATCCAAGTTCCCAGAATCACATCATCACACCCAAACAATATATCCCATGTACCACAGATCTCTATTTGGAAGGTCACCATTGGCCCACAGCCCAACCTCCTCTAGCATGGTGATATCCATCCATTGATAAATAAGTCAAAATTTCCTCATCATATTGATGCACCAAATCACAAAAATACCCATCCTCCAATATTCCTAGGAAAACAACATCAAGTGTGATGGCGAGCCACATCCACTAACTGATGGCCCCAACATAATCTCTTAATTTTCCAACACCATATATTGCGAGTTTCCATGGTGATAACCACTGCCATTACTGATGGTCAACACCATCCCCTAGTACGCATATATATGGTGGACTTCTCCCATAATAAGATCCCAAGACCACATCAACTAAGTCTTATATGTCTGTACATGACTCTAATGGTTCATTGGCCAACAACGGTGGGATGAAATCAATGACACATCATATGTCACAAAATCCATAACCTTGTGGCCCAACATACATGTCACTAAATCCTAATGTTCAACACGATCTCAACTAAGACAAGCTATTCCCCTATCCTAATGAAATCATCACCCAATCCTAGAAACCATGTCACTTCAAATTGGTAATCATCATCACCCCATGTTTCTTGGGCTGAGAAAAACCTAACTACCATATCACCACACTCTATCTGATCTACATTACAACAATACTTAGACTATTTAAATCATGTTCCCAAGAATCCAAAGAAATCAATTTATACAATTTAGTTACTTTAAAACACATAAACTTATGATCTCACCTAGTTGATCAAAGACCCTAACCTGGGAAAACATCATTGTAAAGAGGATAGAACATTCCCATGAAATCTCATGACATACATTTAAAATTTTAACGAAATTTTTTAATTATTAGTTGAATAAATCAGTCAAAAAATGTGTAAATGTATTTACACACCCCAAAACACCCATAAAATTAAGGAGAGGTCTTGGAATCACTGGACTTATAGTCGTAGGTGATCAATATTTTGATATAAGAATCTAAATAAAGACAAAATGAGAGAAATAAGGATTTTATAAAAACAAAATGAAACACAGGAGAATGAGATCACGTAGATTTGGATATCTATAAGTCCAGATAATAAAATAAATGAGCTTATTAAATTAACTTTCATACTGATATGCATCTAATGGGATTGACCGAGCTTTATTCCGATATCAAATGACAGAGTTAGGCCAAATCCTACTGGAGGGAAAATATGGGGGGAACCCACTCTGCATGCAAGTGAAATGGTGGTGAAATGAGAAAAAAAAATATAATGGATGGGAAATTTGTTTATTTCACCCTATTAAATGTACCACAATTTTGCTAACTACATGTGAACCATGCAGTGATCACTATCCAAGCATGACAATGCTCATGGTTAGGTGCATAGTTTTATAAACTATGAGCAACCCATGCATATTCCTTAATCTAAAAACTAATATATTGTTGTAACAACATTTCTCCACACTCAAATGACTTGAGAAACCATTTACAGTTTATAAATGAGTCACAAAGACAATCATAGGGGTCACATGGTTTTTTCAATCAGTAAAACCCTATATAAACTTTCCCAAAATGTGGTTTTAAGGTTCCTACATGGATAAAACTCATCAATAACCATGAACGACATGTAGGGATAAAAAGCGTTTAAAATAATTAATTTGTTTAAAAAACATGGAAATGCGTTCTAAAGCCCAAAAATAATGTTTACCCAACCAAAAAACTCAATAATCAAAAAATGATGTTGATATTTGACTCACATAAAAACCTAGTATGTTATAGTATTCCTACCCTAGGATTAATCATCCATGAGCTATAAGGAATTAAACATATATGGTAATAAACTTACACATCTCACTATCATCACCCTGATCAACTCCGGTCAATTTATCACATGTCAATTCCTTATTTTGGCACTCCCCCCATTAGGAATTACCATTATGGTCACTTCCTAACCCAAAATTAAACATTTATGATGGTTTCACTGATAATTCCTAGAATTTTAATTCCTCCCATGAAATTTCATCATTCCTTCATCTCCTCAGTTTCTCTATACATACCAATGTAATAAATGTCACCCTTCAAGTCTTTCTTCTCATCAGATGCTCATTTCATACATGTGCCATACATGATACTCATAAGAACCCATATCTCATTAAATTCCCATAGATTATAAATCTAAATAAAATCCCAAAATAAACATATATATATATATATATATATATATATTAATACCATAGGTATGATGCCTACACACATCATTCAAACAACATATTATATTAATTCCCACAATAAATACTTGTTCTTTCACACCTCAAATATATATATATATATATTATGCATCATAAGTGACGTCAATATACTAACAAACACTTGGTTAGTCCAGAAACAACACCTTTGAGTATCTTTCACTGAAACTGACCATTCAAAAATAAAAATTTGGGTTGAACTATGATCAAGTCATACTAGTAACCATCATCAACTCGCTAGCCAACTCTCCATCCGGAAGCTCAACTATATGAACCTAGCCTAAAACCCAATTGTCTGAGGCCTAACCTCCCAATATGGAAGAACTACTCACCAACCATTGACCCCACTGATGGGTCTATATATCCCTTCCAGGACCTCTACAGATAGATAATGCTTGAATACCAGTACTACTATTTTTTTACCACCTTAAATCCATAAATATGACTCGATACCTAGATCCCGACTATCAGAGAATGATTCTTTCTTAACCTTTATAGATTCTCCATTTGACCACATGATTGACAGTCCATAAGAGGATTCTATACTGAGTCTATAGATGCCCCGACTACCATCAATGGAAGTACAACATCAAAGGACCACTTCTCAATGGAAAACATAAGTCTATATCCTAACCACCCTACATGAGACACCTCATATTATTCATTTTTCCTACCTGATGTATCACCACTCTACTTAGTTAATGTCATCACTCGACCCGAATTAGCCCAATCCTTAAAATTTCCCTCAGTTATCATCACCTTATTCAACAACACATAATATTATTTCATCCTAAAAATATTAACCTAAAACCTGATAGAATTTCATCATCAATCCTTGAAATTTCACACCATGTTAATTTCATCACCCCCACAATAGGAGAAAATCCGAACTGGTATATGAAATTAGTAGCACAATTAATGACAGAGGTTTCCCCTTTCTTGTGATTCATAAACTAATGGGGTTTATCTTCCCTCAAAGTCTTCAAAAAGTAGTGATCAAAGAACCCAAACTTGATATAAAAAAACAAGTCCCTCATTCCTACCCACCAGAACAAGCACATCTCAACAGTGCTTACAACTCCTCTAAGCATGTATGTCGTCACTTCTACCCTCTAGCTAGGGGGTGTCTCGAGCTGGTGGAAGATAGTATACAAAGAATCAATATAGTTATTTATTGCTTATACTCCAATGAAACTATAATATAATTAGGGTTGATGAGACTATAACTCATGAGTCAAATATTCCATAGAAGGATCCTCTCACTGAGCTCCTCGATTGATGCCTGATATGACCAGAACCATGGTCACTCTGACATTCTCATTAAGAGAAACTCCCAAATACTTCATATTCTATGGTTTTCCCTCATTTACCAGAGACATTACCTATGGATCATGATCATCCTGACCCTTAAGGGCCTCATACGACTCATAGGGGCCTCATCTCATGCATGCTCATATGGAACCACATCTCTACCCTCCTAACACTTCACCAGAATCCGTCCAAGTGTTATCCCACTAAAGACCAAACACAATGGTCAAAAATACATAACATTATATATTTATATAAAATTAATATAGGGAAATATGTAATTAGAAACACTTCTTACCACACTTACTCACCCCCACCAAACCCAAGTAACATGACATCCAGCCTCACGACCCCTTACCCACCATATCTGGGTAAGTTATCATATTTAATCCAGCCTCATGGCTCCATTACTAATCATAACCAAGTCCACCATTAGGTATTATCTGGACTCAAGGTCCCATTCTGATCTATAATAGATCCAACTATCACATGTCATATATATCAACAAACAAGGGAAGTTGAGTAGAATTCCATAAAAAAGGATAAATAATATACCATTATTTAGCTTCATTGTTGATATTAAAAAAACTCATCCCTTTTTACCTATGTGCCTACCATGATGTATAAAAAATCCTATTTTTTCATGAACATCAAAGGTTCAAAGACATATAATCATATAGCCTAACATCCAATTGTTCCATATGAGGTGGAAAGCAATCAAATATAAAATAACAAAACATAACATAAATCTCCCATCCTTGGAAACTTGGTCTATCCCTCGTGCATTGGGCTACAAGAATCCAAGAAATAAATCCTTACATATTTCTAAAAACATCATTTTTTATAATATACCATATCATAAATATTATGAATGAACAAAAAAATCCTATAATACCATTTATAGTGCCAAACCAATTTTTCGACTCAAACAGTATTCCATGTCGATTGCACACTAGTCCTTAGGCTCACATCCATGTATGCCAAAGGAAGACAACTACCAACAAATGCCTAATTTGGTGATTATAGAGATACTATTCCCTAAGTCGGGGATGATAATAATGGTCCACATATATAACATACATGAATAATACCATAAGGAATAATAAGCATGAATAAATCTCAGTGGAATCAAAATAAATAGAATTAGTAAAATAAATCATCAATGTGAAATACCATTAGAATATAATATTCCACAAATCATAATAGCCATATAGAAAAATAGATAGAATATATTTCCCATGGAAATCCATACATGCATAAATTAATCATGAAAAATATGAAAAGGAAACTCCAGCTCAATGAATGAACCGCTATAGTCCCTTTCCACCCAACCCATGAGAAAATGTACATCTACGATCAATAAGATCCAACACATAAGACATATCCCTTCCCTAATATCAAAGAAATTATTTTTACATGAATCTCAAGGGTCTCATCAAGGTTGTGAGAATGTACTCAGTATGCCTCTACCAATGTGTGTATGCATTACATCCATAATTATAGAGGTGTATGGAAAATATAATGAAAGGGTAATTGACACACACATTAAAAAATTAATCTGATTCCCTTGCGCTATATCTCCATAAGGAACCAATTACATACTTCTCCCAACATCGGTATGTACTGGAATATGTTCCCCCAAATATATATTCAGAATACAATATATATCTATAAATATATATTTTTATGGAAAAGAACCATGGATTAGTTCCCAAGAATTCCATAATGAATATCATGTCTAGAGAACCCTCTAGTTCCACCCATAAATAAACCACTTAGAACCATTTTCAATCTAATGACACATGTTTCATAAACCATGTTCCTAACATCCTATCAACATTCCCAAACAATATGTCTCAGGTCCCTTAGACCTCTGCTATGAAATTCCATGTCGGCTCACAACCCAACATAAGAGGCAAGATGATAGAAGTCCTCCAATAAATAATTCACCATATTTTTTCAGCCTAAAATCCTAAGGAATTGAATTACCCATCACCCAATAGTTCTTTCATAATGGAATCATGTTTAATAATGATACATAACCCCTAACCAAAATTCTCAATACCATATTCCAATGGTCAATCACATTCCACCATGTATTTCAATGGTTACCACCCATATCATAAACGATGAAAGACACCAAACCTTATGTCACATATATATGGAGGACTCTACCCATAACTATTGGTTAAAACCACCAAAATTGAGTCATATCTATGTAAACATGACTTCATTTCCACGTCGGCCAACAACAGTGAGTGTTATTCACTAACATAAACAAAGACACAGCTTACGAACCCGCAAGAAGATATGACCATGTTTCTAAATTGAGATGGTCAACACCATCTCAAATAATTGAGGCCATTCCTTCATCTTGATGATATTATCACTTAAATCCCAAAAACCAGGCCACCTAAACCTGCTGGTCATCATTAACCCATTCATCTTGAGCTGAGTACAATTTGACGACCACATTACCTCTATCCAAGAGATAAACATCACCTCATGCCTTGGGCCATGAGTGTTACATTCCCAAAGAAAAAACACAATCAGTCTATACTATTAAATTAATTTAAAACACATAATAAACGTATCCCAAAAATTTTGGGAAATCCCCTTACCCAGTATAGAATCTTTATAAAAAGTATAGAGTATTCCCATGGAATCTCCTGAAATTCACTTACAATTAAAAAGAAACAATTTTACTATAAGGGGCCTCATTTAGTCAATATAATGATAATATTTACAAATTATCCCCAAAAACTATTAAAATTATGGATAATGATAGGAATAAGCTACCTTGTAATAGTAGGCTATCGGTTATCTGATATCACCCTCTAAATCGAGATGAAACCAGAAAAATCGGGGTTTTAAAAAAAATCCCTGAAAATATGGAAAACGAGCACGTATGGATTTAGAATTTGGGAAAGAGAAAAAAATAAATAGAGAGGAATGATGAATTAAGTAATAACTGATGCACTTCTAATGAGACTAATGTAGCCAAATTTGGATATTGTATGATGGAGTTACACCAAAGCCTAAGGGATGAAGTTGACTAGAGGAACTCCTTAAATGTTTGTGGGAATATGGAGGAGAAGGGAGAATAAAAACCAAAATATAATGGTTGGTAATTATATTATTCCATGAATTTCAAATGAACTTTATGGTTTGGCCACATGGTTTAGCTAATTATGCTCCAATCATATGGTTCTCACTATCCAAGCCCCACAATGTGCACTGGTTTCCAATCCTTGTAAAGGCTGTGTGGATCCCCTCTATTAAAATGTCGTGTTTTCAAACAGAATTGTAACCCCACCAACATGGTTTGAAATAATGTGTCCAGTGAATAAATATTCTACCCAATTACTCTTTGGAGGATGCATGGTTTTTTTAAATGGTGTGTCTATGTATGTAATTTCTAGAAATGGAGTTTCTAGGAACCAATAATCCAAAAATTTATATGAATCCCCAAAGCACTATTTAGGCCTAAAAACCCATATAAAAAATCCATTGGTTCTGTAAAACTCTCTAAATTAGGATATGATTCAGAGCAAATAATGTTGTCTCATCAACTAAACTCAATATTCAAAAAGTTTTAGGATATTTTACCCCCTAAAAACCTAGGGATGTTACACAAGTTATGATGATGACGAAGAATGGTCCGGAGATTGGATGAGGTGTTATTCATTCATTGGATAATGAATTAGTTATTTAGTGTGATAGGAACGAAATTATGAATGGATGAGTTTCAGTAATATGACCATTAGCGACAATAAGATCTCAAAAAACCTTTGATCCAAGATCTACAGGCATGATTTGTGGAAGATCCATATGCGATGGTTGTGTGAAAAAAAATCATGCAACGAACTATAAATATTGTGTAATAAAAATATAAATTGTTATTTATTAGATTAAAACATAATGTGTGGATATCCTTCCATGATGGATATGGATTATATAGATAGAAAAGTATCACACACTGTGTGACATGTCACACGCTGTGTGACTCAAAGCTGGAGGCTAGGCTTGTACCCTAGGGATACATGATCATGGGCACAACCATGTTATATGGGTATGAAGAGGGTATTAAGGGTATATATGCAATACCAACATACAAGAGAATGTCCATATCAAAAATTCATGACCATAAGGACCTAAGAATGGGAACAGACTAAGTAAGGATCAGGATTAGCAAAAAACATCATGACATTCCCATAAATGCATTGTACTAGTAATTGGGAAAGTTGATGCCCCTATTCTCTTTAGTATAGATGAGTATTAATAGAGTTAATTCCATTTTTATATCCTTATAGTTGTATAGTGTGGAATCCCATCATTATAATAGTATTATTGATCCCCTATATTGTTTAGTTCTAGATAGATTTATATCTCTCTCTATTTTCCTTAGGGTGTGATCTTCTATCATTCTTTCATAAGATGGGTCATGAATCTTGTTATAGTCTTACAAGGAATGTGATATCCATCATAGTGGATTATTCAAGGTGGGTTATAGTATCCACCACATTCCCTGGTTGGGATCTTCAATCTATGTATAAACATAATCTGAGTTCCAACATGTACATGTTCTTGGAATGTCCTAATGGGAACAACATATTTGATGAGATCCATCAATGATAGTAGGACCCGATGAGTGTCATTTCTTATATGAGAAATAAAATGATTCTTGAAGTGTAATCCTATTTTTTAAGTGACAATATTACCTTAATTTCGTACTAGGAATCTATATTGAGAATATCTAGGTTTTTATTTTTAATTTTTATCACAACATCGAGTTGAATCATCGTTTTGATATTGAGCTGACTCTCTTATAATCCTTTGTGACTGGTGATTTTATGGTGTCTTACCATGTATGTTTATACTCACCCTTTCATGTTCTACACCCACACATTTTGGGAATTATGAAGATGAAAGACCTTTTCATGAAGTCCAAGTAGGTTCAAGAGATAATGGAGTAATGCTTTTATAGAAATAACATAGTTTATTCATAAAGTTACATCTCATTGATAGTACCCATCATATAGAAGGTCTGAATCTTTTATAGTTATGGTGGGATTATATTTAGATCTATTTCAATATTTTACTTGGGCCATAATCTGATGTGGGATTATTTTTATGAATGCAAATTATTTTTCTTTTTCATATCATCCCGTTCCTCATTATAGTGGTGTTTAGGGATGTGTGCACATGTGTGGGTACCATAGGCTAAGTCCAACTATGTGTTTTATATAATTAGTTTATATTGGCCATTACACCTTTCCCTATTTGAGGAAGTATTGATGTGTCAAACCCAACTTACCACCAGTCTGGTGGCCCCTAGTGTATTGGGTTATGATAAATTGGTATTAAAGGCATGGGTTGTCTTAGGGATAGTGTTCAAATATAGTATAGATATGGGGTTTTTTTGGGAACTATGGAGACATTGATAAGTTGTTTTGAGTTAAAATTATGAGTCTAGGAACATGGTGATTATGTGGGAGATGAAATATCTTTTCATTAATACTCTTATAATCTAATTGTTGACTCGGTACATGTAGAAATTGGATATATAGAAATAATTTGTACATGCATCATATAGGAAGGAGTTGGGGTTTTTATTTGCTTTATATTTTTTCTCCCAATAGATGTTCATTCATCATGGGGGTATATTAATTTTTTTAGTTTTCCTCTATTAATAAATCTAGTTAAAAATATAGTAGGATCCATATTACGATCCTCCTAGTGAGGAGGCTTCAATTTAGAGGTTGGTGAAAGATGTGGTGCCTCTATGTGGTTTTCCAATCTTACCTCCAGCCACTAAGTAGATAGTTTTCCATGAAGCATTGTAATATGAGGTTCAGAGGCTGTCCAAACACTTGAGAGTTCAAGATATATTGACCTCTTAGGTTTTTGGGTGAGATATACCCCCCAAGTAGCTGGTGAATTTCTCAAGGGTTTTAGGTGAGTTATCCTCATTGATAGAATCCATTTTGATAATATAGTGGTCATAATGGAAAGTATTCTTCATGGATCTATAGGGATATGGTGGGTCTTGGAGAATCAGAAACATACTAATGTGACTCTCATTTGGATGGATTTTGAGGACCTCTTCAAAGATGATACATTTTTACTATTTTATATGAAGTGATTTTATAATTGCTTCAAGAGCTCTAGTGGAAAAGAATTCTAGTTATAGAGTATGCATTTAGGTTCACCATAAATTTTTGGTACTAAATGTACCTGGTTTCTAATTTTCACTTTTCATAATGAACACTCAATTTTGGCCTTTTCCAAGATACCTGAGATGGAATGGTGTCTCTCTATATCCCCATCGACATTGGAATGTTAGAGCATGAATTTGTAGTGGAGAGATTTATACCTGAATAAAAAATTCAATTTGGTAATGGAATTGGGAATTCTAGAGTTTAGACTTCAAAATATGGTATGTGATGATAGTCATAAGGATCCAGGGACCCAATGGATTTCTATAGATAGTACATGGAAAGTGTTTATGTAGCACATGGCTCCCCATATGGTTCCAGCTAGTAGAGGGAGAGGCAATGATATTCACGTGATTGGAAAGTATATCTCATGTAGGGTTTCCAAACCAACTATGTGATAGGATGGGAGATGGTTCATGGATTTCCCATGGAAAGGTTGTGGTTTGATTAGTAAGGTTATTAGGGTGGATATCGTGGTAGAGGATATGTTAGAGTAGTATGATGTGGCAAATATTTTGAATTGATAAAACCACCACCCCTAGGTGGTCCACGCTAGGTATTGTGGGATGGTTGTGAGGGACGTGGGTAGATATAGGCAGTAGGTGCTTATGACCCAAAGGATTTGGGGATGATTCAATGTACAATTGTTTTATTTTTCCATTTATATGTAATACTTATATTGTAACAGCCCGATATTTTATGAAAAATATTCTTTTTAATTTTATTAATGTCTTGTGTTGTACGCTACACCAAAAGGAGCTTGCACAACACGCATCTTTGACTTTCCTTGCATTACACGCAATCACATCCTTCCTCAATAGCGTGTGTAGTAGGCAATACTGAGTTTCACGAAACAACGATATGCTATTAAAATATTATTAAAACTAGCCATTTGAATAGTAATAACCACATTTTAGAAATTTTAGCTCTCAAAATGGACTTCATTTTTGGATTCGGAGTATCGAATTTAGCCTAAGGTGAAATTTTGGTACTTTTCGGATAACTTTCATATTCTGATGAATAGTGAAAATAATAAATTATAATTAAAAACAACATTTTTAATCGAAATAATTAATAGTGATAAATTATTAATTTGAGTGGTTTTAAAGTATATTTAGAATATATTTTTACAATTTAATACAATGTTGGTCATTGGTTGTAATTTCACATTTAAACCAGACATAATCAAGTGTCAATCTTTTGATATATATTGTTTCCTAAAAACACGCTATTTATTTTAACAGCGGGATTTAATTATAAAATTAATTAATGCAACTTCTATGTTATGAATTTGGTAAAATAGATTTCATTTTTGAATTCGGAATATGAAATATAGCTTAGGATGAAATTTTGGCATTGTTCTGAAAAACATCAATTTTTGATGAATAGTGAAACTACTAAGTGGTAGTTAAAAAACTGAATTCTTCATAAAAATTAATTTTACCGCTTCTGTGAATGTAATTTCAAAAATCTGAGAGACATGGTTGATGTCAGTAAGTAAAATGTGGTTCAATGAGATGAAAATAATTTTTGGTGAATAGTAACTTTTTACTTTTATTTACCACGGTTAAAAGTTAATAGGGTAATTAAGGGTAAAAATGATATTAATATTACCCTAACACATGTCCTAATTCTATTGGACAAACGTATCTCGACCAAAAACAACCTTAAGTGTAAACTATTATCATTTAGGCCCACTTGGATTAGATTAGGACATTTATTATTATTTAATTCACAGAAGAGTTAAAAGAGTTAAAATCAAAGTTTATTTACTAAAACATTTTTAATATGGGGTTATACATAAGATAAATTCGACTATAAATATTCATGAGAAAGATAAAAAGATTTCATACATAATGGTATTTTATTTGTAATTTTTAGACATTAAATAATTTAATTTATTTATGACACAATAATGATTCCGTAATTATCTTATTAATGAAATATTGACATAATTGATGTTATAAACACCGAAATAAATGTAATTTGAGACTTTTTATGAATTACACTAATTTTCTAGGTTACTATGATATATTAGTGTTGATTTAATCAACTTGGTTCGAACATATAATTCTGTTATGACTTTCACAAAAATCATATATCAAATAGTGTCAAAATTGACACAAAATAGTTTTTAAATCAAATATTATATTATTAATTGTTATTTTATTCCTAAAAATCTAAGGTTCGTCCAAATGACTTATATAAGGATATATATATTAATAATAAACAATTTGGGGTTCGTTTGGCATGTTATAGTATGTGTATTAACCATATAGTGAAAGAAAAAAAAAGACACGGTAAAAGTTAAATTATTTAACATAGAGTTAAATCTAATTGATAAGGTTAAAATAATATCCTAAACTTGTCTAAATCCTATTTTTTGATAGGATTTCGACCCATCCCCACTTTATCTTCGAAATAAGACCCTTTGGAACCATTATAAACCGATTTTGACTTTAATATAAAATAATATTTTGAGATATTCCTAAGGTGCCCCTCTCCTCCCTTATAAAAGGACACCTCCTCCCCCTCCTCCTCACACCAATTTGAGCACTCAAGCTCGGCCAAACCCTGCCAAAATCTCTTCTCCACTTCCCTAGAAACATCCTAGAGGTTCTGGTCTTCCTCAAAGACCAATTTTAGTGCCCTGAGAGGAGGTCTCAAAGAGGCGCTTCAAAGAAGAGGTAATTATCGTTACCAATTCTTTCATCTTTATTTCTTCTTCCAATTCTTCTTCTTAGGTTGTTTCATTATGAAGTAATAACATCAGTATCACTCATATACGTATATGTTATTATAAGTATGAAACAACCCTATTTCACCATCTATCCATCCTACGGAAAAAGAAATCACCGCGCGTGTGTACGTACGGTATACCGTCTCCATGCCGTGGTGTAATCTATTTTCCACCACCACCTTACATTGATGGGTATAATGGTGTAAAGAATAACTATAAATAGTTTTTACAACATCATATTGATTCTTATATATTGTATAATCCACTCCAATTCAATTCAATATTTATGGAAATGATATCATCGCTCGTGCGTACGTACGGACTACCGTCTCCACGACGCGATGAGATTCATTCTCCATGTTAACCATTTAAGAATGATTATAAAGTATATATAAGAAATAATAATGAAATATATGACATTATAAAGCTACTGGATTTATTTATATATGTATGTCATCTACTTACTTCCATTCAAGACAATAAGGAAAGGAAAACAGCGTTCATGCGTACGTACGGACTACTGTCTCCATGAACGGTGCTTTTCATTTCATTTATCTCTCTATTATATATATATATACTGAATATATATGATATATAAATCATATTTTATATTCTGGAAGTAAGTAAATCATGATATAGGTAATAATAATATCAAGAACAACAAGTCAAAACACCTACGATAAATGAAACGATTTTACCCAAAACGCTTCTTTAACATGGAATTTACAAAAGAACGGGTAATATAATGTCATAAGTGAACCATATATGATATCATAACAATGAATATTATTCTGTAATAAGTCAATGACATTATTTAAATCATTATACAGGAGGTTCAGACACATACGAAGCAAATCGGACCTAAGGTAAGGGAAATATCACAAGCTCATTTTTATCCGGGATTGTTTATACTTTAGTATTTACTGGGGTGTATTTTATCATCCACATCCATATTTTCTCAATATGTAATATTATTTCCATCCACCTAAAATTGTTTAAATCCAATTTTACCCTTCAGTGAGTTTTTAGTAAACGATATGAAAGGAATCTTTTGTCATTTTTCGTACGAGGTACTTTTTTGACTTTTCCGACAAAAGTACGAGAAGAATGATTTTTTAACTTATACGGCATGAACGGATTTTTACGGTTTTATAAAGACTTATTTTCATGAACCTTCCTCCAAAATATTTCATGACTATTTTCTATAAAATCTCTTTCTTTTAAAATTGCATGATGTTTTGTGAAAAGGAATTGATTTTGAAGAAGAAAGGATATTTTCCTCAAGAATTCATTTCAAGTGTTTTATCAAAATTATTTTCCATCTAAGATAATAAAGTGTTCTGTTTATATCCATATTTTTACATTGATTTGACTATGTTGTGATGGAATTATGTTTATGAATTCCTTTATCTTATATGAATGTTTTTATGATGTCATGTTGTTTAAGAATCCCATTTTTATTACATGGGTTATGCTATGATGTATGGTTTATGATTTTGTGGCACACATAAGAATGGTATAATTATGAGATGGGTGGGACCTATATATCTCTCCAATGAATTGGGTAAAGATTTTATATCTCATGAGATAGACATGGCTGTAATGGTAGGTTATACCGGTTCAGTGAAACAGGACTGAAACGAGGGTTACTCAATTCAGAAAGGGACATTTCCCACTAAGATAGTCTTGGAAATGAGTCTTCACTAACAAGAAATGATTCTCTATGATTATGTGTGAATGCCACAAAGTTTCATGTTTTAAGTTATGATTATTGTGATTACATTTCACTGCCATGATTTACCCCATGTTATGAAATTATGATCTCTTTTGTAGGTTAAGATTTCCAAAAGTTATGTACTTATGTATATGATGTGATTGATATTTCTTTTGTTTACCCTTACTGAGCATTTGAGCTCACCCTTTTATGTATTCTTTTCCCCAGGATATAAAGAAAGGTTTTAGGTAAAAAAAGGGAAGATCTTTATGGGAGATTTTGATGATCTTTCACCATGATTAGAAGATTATATTCCGAGTTTCCAAAGACACTAAACTATTACGATCCTTGTGTGTGTGTTTTTTGTTATGTACTAAGTATTCCGAAAAAGTAATGTAATGTCCATGTACGTCTAGCTTCGGGTCACTACAGTTGGTATCAGAGGCAAAAGAGGTAGGAATGTATCCGATCCTTGGGAACTCTCACATGTGAGCGTTGGACGAAGCATGGCTCTCCGCCCAAGGGCTTCATGAGGAAATGACTGCCACTGGGGATGGTGGTGTGTCCCACCCAGGGGGTGTAGCCGCCCATGGAGTTCCCTAATAGGTATCAATTTTAGTCCACTGGAAGTAATTCTAGACCGCTACAGTTGGTATCAGATGAAAGGTTTAGTCAACCTTTGGAAACTACGATGCGAAAACGTTAGTGAGATCCCTAGAAATATTTCTACGGTATGTCTAGGGATGTCCCTAAGGTTAAGTATACGTATAGGTTATAGTACTAGAACTACGCTAACGATCATAGAATTAAACCTATGATGTTAGATATTGAAGGTACTTCCCCTTTATTATGTTGTTTTCCCTAGCATGATTTTTGCCTCTCACACTATTCTTTTTGGGTTTTAGACGATGGCTGGAACCCGAAGGAACCATGTTGATCAATGCAATGGACAATGCAATGATTGTCCTCCTGAACAAACAAATGTTATGGGAGATGGAGTGAAAAATCTTATTGCTATACTTACACAAGCTATGAATCATTCTGGACTTTCGAATGAGTAGAGAAGGGAACAATATTCTATTGAGTCTTTCATGAGGCAACGTCCACCTTCTTTTAGTGGGTCTTCTGATCCACTTGTTGCTGAACAATGGATCAGTACCACTGAAAAGATATTTTCAGTTCTTCAATGATCTGAACATGGTAAAGTCATCTTAGCAGTATATCGTTTGGAAGGTGAAGCTGATCAATGGTGGAATCTTATCAAGAATACAAGGCAAAGAGATGAAATTGAGTCCATGGAATGGGACGAGTTCAAGAACTTATTTTTCAATAAGTACTTCCCTCGTATTCTTCGAACGAAGATGGAAAAGGAGTTTCTTGAGTTGAAACAGAAGGATGATGAATCTGTTGGTATATACGAAGCGAATTTTACAAGACTTGCAAGGTATGCATCTGGCATTATCATCCAACCTGAAAGTAAAGTTGATCGATTTTTCAGTGTCTTAAAACCAAGTCTTCGAAGGGCATTAGCTATACGAGACTTAAGTAGCTATGAAGAAATTGTGCGTTGTGCTATGAAGGTAGAAATGGAAGTTGGTGTTACATATCCATCTCATGGTTTTGAAAAGAAACGAAAGATGGAGTTCAATGAGAAATCTCAGAATAATGGTGAAAAGAAGATGAATGTTTCCTTATGCTCAAAGTGTGGAAAGAATCATGGTGGAGATTGTCTTAAAGGGACTAGAAAATGTTTTAAGTGTGGAAAAGAAGGTCATCGAGCAGCTGAGTGTCGAAGTAATGGAAAAAGGGTTTCTAATGATGTGAATAAAGCAAACATTGCATAGAACGCACCACCAAAACTTCAATGCTTCAAGTGCAAGGAAATGGGGCATTATGCTAATAAATTCCCTCATCCAAGGGTTAGTGATGGTCAACATGAGCAACCACTGAAGGCAAAGGACAAAGGGAAGTCACATGCGATCACTATTGGCAATGTTGAATATGACAACGATGTGATTGAATGATTAAGTGTTTATGTAATGGGATTCCAAAATAATGTTGTATCATCGAGTATTGCAATATTTATTGATGTGGTATTCAAAGTGATTGAGATATTTTTTGGAAATAAGATGATATGCGCATAATGAAGGGAAAATGCGAAAATGAAATGTTTAATAGTATTCATGAGCTCATGATTGATATAAGGACTAAGTGATATCATGGTTTGAGTATATAGAATTTTGAGGATTTTGGTATGTGGAAAGTGTTAACTTTAAACTGCATTCATGTTTTCACTAAGGTATTCAAGAGAATACATGATTAAGGACATTGAATGTTTGGAATTTGACCAACAAAACATATCTTATGGGGATCAACAATGGTATTAAATCTCTGGTAATCGTTTTCACTATGTTATGAGAGTGGACTGCAGTATTATGGATAAGCCTAAAGATTGAAATGGATTATGTTGGAAATAAGTGAGTATTGTTTAAGGATATAAGTTTTTTTTCGATATTATTGATGGGATGTTATAGTAATGTAGTTTTAGAAAAAGGACAACCTGCAGGACGGGCGACAGCCCATCGCTTCGGACAAGGCCGTGGGAATCGAACCCACAACCGAAATACGACTGACCTTTATCGCCTACCACTGGCCTACAGGAAGTCCCTGTTTAGTAGAAACTAGTTTTATTATATTAAGCAGTATGATATATGAAGTATAAGTCCATTTTAGGAACCATATATGATTAATCTCACTATAGATGGACTTATGTATTTTTTGATAACTTTTCTAACCTTTTGTTTGAGACAGATGGAATCACCCATCATTCTATCACATGATCTGCTAACACATCACGAATGACAAATTCAACTTCATTTCTTTAAGAGATGAAGTGGAAATTTTCCAAAGAACGACAAACGGTGAGACTATACCAAAATCACGAAAGTATTTCTTCTAATTCCAATTTCATCAACTTTAGGGGAATGATCCTGAAAACCAAAAATGTTGTCCTAGTGATCTTATATCTGATAATTAGATTGTACCTTAGATCGTCACAAATTTATGGCTTTGTGATTGCTGGCTTTTCCATAGCCATGTTCTCTACCACTCTCCATCAGAACATGATGGTTAGATTTCTCTTCCATATCCATATTTTCACCTATGTGGAAACCCAGTGATTAGTTTATTTGTGTAACCGTTACGTTTCATACTTTTATTCTTAAAGATTGGTTTTGATATTCCTTTTTACGATGTGGGTTTCTATTAAAGAAACTTTCGAATAGTAAACCATTTATAATCCCGACGAATTTCGAGGGCGAAATTCATTTTAAGGGGGGTAGAATGTAATAGCCCGAGATTTTATGAAAAATATTCTTTTTAATTTTATTAATGTCTTTTGTTGTACGCTACACCAAAAGGAGCTTGCAAAACACGCATCTTTGACTTTCCTTGCATTACACGCAATCACAACCTTCCTCGATAGCGTGTGTAGTACGCAATACTGAGTTTCACGAAACAACGATATGCTATTAATATATTATTAAAACTAGCCGTTATGAATAGTAATAACCACCATTTAGAAATTTTATCTCTCAAAATGGACTTCATTTTTGGATTCGGAGTATCGAATTTAGCCTAAGGTGAAATTTTGGTACTTTTCGGATAACTTTCATATTCTGATGAATAGTGAAAATTAATAAATTATAATTAAAAACAACTTTTTTAATTGAAATAATTAATAGTGATATATTATTAATTTGAGTGGTTTTAAAGTATATTTAGAATATATTTTTACAATTTAATACAATGTTGGTCATTGGTTGTAATTTCACATTTAAAACAGACATAATCAAGTGTCAATCTTTTGATATATATTGTTTCCTAAAAACACGCTATTTATTTTAACAGCGGGATTTAATTATAAAATTAATTAATGCAACTTCTATGTTATGAATTTGGTAAAATAGATTTCATTTTTGAATTCGGAATATGAAATATAGCTTAGGATGAAATATTGGCATTGTTCTGAAAAACATCAATTTTTGATTAATAGTGAAACTACTAAGTGGTAGTTAAAAAACTGAATTTTTCATAAAACATAATTTTACCGCTTCTGTGAATGGAATTTCAAAATTCCGAGAGACACAGTTGATTTCATTAAGTAAAATGTGGTTCAATGAGATGAAAATAATTTTTGGTGAATAGTAACTTTTTACTTTTATTTACCACGGTTAAAAGTAAATAGGGTAATTAAGGGTAAAAATGATATTAATATTACCCTAACACATGTCCTAATTCTATTGGACAAGAGTATCTCGACCAAAAACAACCTTAAGTGTAAAATATTATCATTTAGGCCCACTTGGATTAGATTAGGACATTTATTATTATTTAATTCAAAGAAGAGTTAAAAGAGTTAAAATCAAAGTTTATTTACTAAAACATTTTTAATATGGGGTTATGCATAAGATAAATTCGACTATAAATATTAATTAGAAAGATAAAATGATTTCCTACATAATGGTATTTTATTTTTAATTTTTAGACATTAAATAATTTAATTTATTTATGACACAATGATGATGCCGTAATTATCTTATTAATGAAATATTGACATAATTGTTGTTATAAACACCAAAATAAATGTAATTTGAGACTTTTTATGAATTACACTAATTTTATAGGTTACTATGATATATTAGTGTTGATTTAATCGACTTGGTTCGAACATATAATTCTGTTATGACTTTCACAAAAATCATATATCAAATAGTGTCAAAATTGACACAAAATAGTTTTTAAATCAAATATTATATTATTAATTGTTATTTTATTCCTAAAAATCTAAGGTTCGGCCAAATGACTTAGATAGGGATATATATATTAATAATAAACAATTTGGGGTTCGTTTGGCATGTTATAGTAACTGTATTAACCATATAGTGAAATAAAACAAAAAGACACGGTAAAAGTTAAATTATTTAACTTAGAGTTAACTCTAATTGATAAGGTTAAAATAATACCCTAAACTTGTATAAATCCTATTGGTTGATAGTGTTTCGACCCATACCCACTTTAGCTTAGAAATAAGACCCTTTGGAACCATTATAAACCGATTTTGACTTTAATATAAAATAATATTTTGAGATATTCCTAAGGTGCCCCTCTCCTCCTTTATAAAAGGACACCTCCTCCCCCTCCTCCTCACACCGATTTGAGCACTCAAGCTCGGAAAAACCCTTCCAAAATCTCTTCTCCACTTCCCTAGCAACATCCTAGAGGTTCTGGTCTTCCTCAAAGACCAATTTTAGTGCCCTAAGAGGAGGTCTCAAAGAGGCGCTTCAAAGAAGAGGTAATTACCGTTACCAATTCTTTCATCTTTATTTCTTCTTCCACTTCTTCTTCTTAGGTTGTTTCATTATGAAGTAATAACATCAGTATCACTCATATACTGATATGTTATTATAAGTATGAAACAACCCTATTTCACCATCTATCCATCCTACGGAAAAAGAAATCACCACGCGTGCGTACGTACGGAATACCGTCTCCACGCCGTGGTGTAATCTATTTTCCACCACCACCTTACATGGATGGGTATAATGGTGTAAAGAATAACTATACATAGTTTTTACAACATCATATTGATTCTTATATATTGTATAATCCACTCCAATTCAATTCAATATTTATGGAAATGATATCATCGCTCGTGCGTACGTACGGACTACCGTCTCCACGACGCGATGAGATTCATTCTCCATGTTAACCATTTAAGAATGATTATAAAGTATATATAAGAAATAATAATGAAATATATTACATTATAAAGCTACTGGATTTATTTATATATGTATGTCATCTACTTACTTCCATTCAAGACAATAATGAAAGGAAAACAGCGTTCATGCGTACGTACGGACTACCGTCTCCATGAACGGTGTTTTTCATTTCATTTATCTATCTATTATATATATATATATACTGAATATATATGATATATAATCATATTTTATATTCTGGAAGTAAGTAAATCATGATATATGTAATAATAATATCAAGAACAACAAGTCAAAACACCTACGATAAATGAAACGATTTTACCCAAAACGCTTCTTTAACATGGAATTTACAAAAGAACGGGTAATATAATGTCATAAGTGAACCATATATGATATAATAACAATGAATATTATTCTATAATAAGTCAATGACATTATTTAAATAATTATACAGGAGGTTCGGACACATACGAAGCAAATTGGACCTAAGGTAAGGGAAATATCACAAGCTCATTTTTATCCGAGATTGTTTATACTTTAGTATTTACCGGGGTGTATTTTATCATCCACATCCATATTTCCTCAATATGTAATATTATTTCCATCCACCTACAATTGTTTAAATCCAATTTTACCCTTCGGTGAGTTTTTAGTAAAAGATATGAAAGGAATCTTTTGTCATTTTTCATACGAGGTACTTTTTTGACTTTTCCTACAAAAGTACGAAAAGAATGTTTTTTTTAACTTATACGGCACGAATGGATTTTTACGGTTTTATAAAGACTTATTTTCATGAACCTTCCTCCAAAATATTTCATGACTATTTTCTATAAAATCTCTTTCTTTTAAAATTGCATGATGTTTTGTGAAAAGTAATTGATTTTGAAGAAGAAAGGATATTTTCCTCAAGAATTCATTTCCAGTGTTTTATCAAAATTATTTTCCATCTATGATAATAAAGGGTTCTGTTTCTATACATATTTTTACATTGATTTGACTATGTTGTGATTGAATTATGTTTATGAATTCCTTTATCTTATATGAATGGTTTTATGATGTCATGTTGTTTAAGAATCCCATTTTTATTACATGGGTTATGCTATGATGTATGGTTTATGATTTTGTGGCACACATAAGAATGGTATCATTATGAGATGGGTGGGACCTATATCTCTCTCCAATGCATTGGGTAAAGATTTTATATCTCATGAGATAGACATGGCTGGAATGGTAGGTTATATCGGTTCAGTGAAACAGGACTGAAACGAGGGTTACTCGATTCAGAAAGGGACTTTGTCCACTAAGATAGTCTTGGCAATGAGTCTTGACTAACAAGAAATGATTATCTATGATTATGTGTGAATGCCCCAAAGTTTAATGTTTTAAGTTATGATTATTGTGATTACATTTCACTGCCATGATTTACCCCATGTTATGAAATTATGATCTCTTTTGCAGGTTAAGATTTCCAAAAGTTATGTGCTTATGTATATGATGTGATTGATATTTCTTTTGTTTACCCTTACTGAGCATTTGAGATCACCCTTTTATGTATTCTTCTCCCCAGGATATAAAGAAAGGTTTTAGGTAAAAAAAAGGGAGGATCATTACGGGAAATTTTGAAGATCTTTCACCATGATTAGAAGATTATATTCCGAGTTTCCAAAGACACTAAACTATTACGATCCTTGTGTGTGTGTTTTTTGTTATGTACTAAGTATTCCGCAAAAGTAATGTAATGTCCATGTACGTCTAGCTTCGGGTCTCTACAGTTGGTATCAGAGGCAAAGGAGGTAGGAATGTATCTGATCCTTGGGAACTCTCACATGTGAGCGTTGGACGAAGCATGGATCTCCGCCCAAGGGCTTCATGAGGAAATGGCTGCCACTGGGGATGGTGGTGTGTCCCGCCCAGGGGGTGTAGCCGCCCATGGAGTGCCCTGATAGTTATCAATTGTAGTCCACTGGAAGTAATTCTAGACCGCTACAGTTGGTATCGGTGGAAAGGTTTAGTCAACCTTTGGAAACTCGGATGCGAAAAAGTTAGTGAGATCCCTAGAGATATTTCTACGGTATGTCTAGGGATGTCCCTAAGGTTAAGTATACGTATAGGTTATAGTACTAGAACTACGCTAACGATCATAGAATTAAACCTAAGATGTTAGATATTGTGGGTACTTCCCCTTTATTATGTTGTTTTCCCTAGCATGATTTTTGCCCCTCACACTATTCTTTTTGGGTTTTAGACGATGGCTGGAACCCGAAGGAACCGTGTTTATCAATGCAATGGACAATGCAATGATTGTCCTCCTGAACAAACAAATGTTATGGGAGATGGAGTGAAAAATATTATTGCTATACTTACACAAGCTATGAATCATTATGGACATCCAAATGAGCAGAGAAGGGAACAATATTCTATTGAGTCCTCCATGAGGCAACGCCCACCTTCTTTCAGTGGGTCTTCTAATCCACTTGTTGCTGAACAATGGATCAGTACCACTGAAAAGATATTTTCAGTTCTTCAATGTTCTGAACATGATAAAGTCATCTTAGCAGTATATAGTTTGGAAGGTGAATCTGATCAATGGTGGAATCTTATCAAGAATACAAGGCAAAGAGATGAAATTGAGTCCACGGAATGGGACGAGTTCAAGAACTTATTTTTCAATAAGTACATCCCTCGTATTCTTCGAACGAAGATGGAAAAGGAGTTTCTTGAGCTGAAACAGAAGGATGATGAATCTGTTGGTATATACGAAGCGAATTTTACAAGACTTGCAAGGTATGCATCTGGCATTATCATCCAACCTGAAAGTAAAGTTGATCGATTTTTCAGTGGCTTAAAACCAAGTCTTCGAAGGGCATTAGCTATACGAGACATCAATAGCTATGAAGAAATTGTGCATTGTGCTATGAAGGTAGAAATAGAAGTTGGTGTTACATATCCATCTCATGGTTTTGAAAAGAAACGAAAGATGGAGTTCAAGGAGAAATCTCAGAATAATGGTGAAAAGAAGATGAATGTATCCTTATCCTCAATGTGTGGAAAGAAGCATGGTGGAGATTGTCTTAAAGGGAGTAGAAAATGTTTTAAGTGTGGAAAAGAAGGTCATCGAGCAGCTGAGTGTCGAAGTAATGGAAAAAGGTTTTCTAATGATGTGAATAAAGAAAACAATGCAGAGAACGCACCACCAACACTTCAATGCTTCAAGTGCAAGTAAATGGGGCATTATGCTAATAAATGCCCTAATCCAAGGGTTAGTGATGGTCAACATGAGCAACCACTGAAGGCAAAGGTCAAAGGGAAGTCACATGCGATCACTATTGGCAATGTTGAATATGACAACGATGTGATGGAATGATTAAGTGTTTATGTAATGGGATTCCAAAATAATGTTGTATCATCGAGTATTGAAATATTTATTGATGTGGTATTCAAAGTGATTGATATATTTTTTGGAAATAAGATGATATGCGCATAATGAAGGGAAAACGAGAAAATGAATTGTTTAATAGTATTCATGAGCTCATGATTGATATAAGGACTAAGTGATATCATGGTTTGAGTATATAGAATTTTGAGGATTTTGGTATGTGGAATGTGTTAACTTTAAACTGCATTCATTTTTTCACTAAGGTATTCAAGAGAATACATGATTAAGGGCTTTGAATGTTTGGAATGTGACCAACAAAACATATCTTATGGGGATCAACAATGGTATTAAATATCTGGTAATCGTTTTCACTATGTTATGAGAGTGGACTGCAGTATTATGGATAAGCCTAAAGATTGAAATGGATTATGTTGGACATAAGTGAGTATTGTTTAAGGATAGAAGTTTTTTTTCGATATTATTGATGGGATGTTATAGTAATGTAGTTTTAGAAAAAGGACAACCTGCAGGACGGGCGACAGCCCGTCGCTTCGGACAAGGCCATGGGAATCGAACCCACAACCGAAATACGACTGGCCTTTATCACCTATCACTGGCCTACAGGAAGTCCATGTTTAGTAGAAACTAGTTTTATTATATTAAGCAGTATGATATATGAAGTATAAGTCCATTTTAGGAACCATATATGATTAATCTCACTATAGATGGACTTATGTATTTTTTGATAACTTTTCTAACCTTTTGTTTAAGACAGATGGAATGACCCATCATTCTATCACATGATCTGCTAACACATCACGAATGACAAATTCAACATCATTTCTTTAAGAGATGAAGTGGAAATTGTCCAAAGAACGACAAACGGTGAGACTATACCAAAATCACGAACGTATTTCTTCTAATTCCAATTTCATCAACTTTAGGGGAATGATCTTGAAAACCAAAAATGTTGTCCTAGTGATCTTATATCTTATAATCAGATGGTACCTTAGATCATCACAAAATTATGGCTTTGTGATTGCTGGCTTTTCCATAGCCATGTTCTCTACCACTCTCCATCAGAACATGATGTTTACATTTCTCTTCCATATCCATATTTTCACCTATGTGGAAACCCAGTGATTAGTTTATTTGGGTAACCGTTACGTTTCATACTTTTGTTCTTAAAGATTGGTTTTGATATTCCTTTTTACGATGTGGTTTTCTATTAAAGAAACTTTCGAATAGTAAACCATTTATAATCCCGACGAATTTCGAGGGCGAAATTCATTTTAAGGGGGGTAGAATGTAACAGCCTGAGATTTTATGAAAAATATTCCTTTTAATTTTATTAATGTCTTTTGTTGTACGCTACACCAAAAGGGGCTTGCACAACACGCATCATTGACTTTCCTTGCATTACACGCAATCACAACCTTCCTCGATAGCGTGTGTAGTACGCAATACTGAGTTTCACGAAACAACGATATGCTATTAAAATATTATTAAAACTAGCCGTTATGAATAGTAATAACCACCTTTTAGAAATTTTGGCTCTCAAAATGGACTTCAATTTTGGATTCGGAGTATCGAATTTAGCCTAAGGTGAAATTTTGGTACTTTTCGGATAACTTTCATATTCTGATGAATAGTAAAAATTACTAAATTATAATTAAAAACAACTTTTTTAATCGAAATAATTAATAGTGATAAATTATTAATTTGAGTGGTTTTAAAGTATATTTAGAATATATTTTTACAATTTAATACAATGTTGGTCATTGGTTGTAATTTCACATTTAAACCAGACATAATCAAGTGTCAATCTTTTGATATATATTGTTTCCTAAAAACACGATATTTATTTTAACAGCGGGATTTAATTATAAAATTAATTAATGCAACTTCTATGTTATGAATTTGGTAAAATAGATTTCATTTTTGAATTCGGAATATGAAATATAGCTTAGGATGAAATTTTGGCATTGTTCTGAAAAACATCAATTTTTGATGAATAGTGAAACTACTAAGTGGTAGTTAAAAAACTGAATTTTTCATAAAACTTAATTTTACCGCTTCTGTGAATGGAATTTCAATAATCCGAGAGACACGGTTGATGTCAGTAAGTAAAATGTGGTTCAATGAGATGAAAATAATTTTTGGTGTATAGTAACTTTTTACTTTTATTTACCACGGTTAAAAGTAAATAGGGTAATTAAGGGTAAAAATGATATTAATATTACCCTAACACATGTCCTAATTCTATTGGACAAGCGTATATCGACCAAAAACAACCTTAAGTGTAAAATATTATCATTTAGGCCCACTTGGATTAGATTAGGACATTTATTTTTATTTAATTCAAAGAAGAGTTAAAAGAGTTAAAATCAAAGTTTATTTACTAAAACATTTTTAATATGGAGTTATACATAAGATAAATTCGACTATAAATATTAATTAGAAAGATAAAAAGATTTCCTACATAATGGTATTTTATTTGTAATTTTTAGACATTAAATAATTTAATTTATCTATGACACAATGATGATGCCGTAATTATCTTATTAATGAAATATTGGCATAATTGATGTTATAAACACCAAAATAAATGTAATTTGAGACTTTTTATGAATTCCAAAAATTTTATAGGTTACTATGATATATTAGTGTTGATATAAGCAACTTGGTTCGAACATATAATTCTGTTATGACTTTCACAAAAATCATATATCAAATAGTGTCAAAATTGACACAAAATAGTTTTTAAATCAAATATTATATTATTAATTGTTATTTTATTCCTAAAAATCTAAGGTTCGGCCAAATGACTTAGATAAGGATATATATATTAATAATAAACAATTTGGGGTTCGTTTGGCATGTTATAGTAAGTGTATTAACCATATAGTGAAAGAAAACAAAAAGACACGGTAAAAGTTAAATTATTTAACTTAGAGTTAAATCTAATTGATAAGGTTAAAATAATACCCTAAACTTGTCTAAATCCTATTGGTTGATATGATTTCGACCCATCCCCACTTTAGCTTCAAAATAAGACCCTTTGGAACCATTATAAACCGATTTTGACTTTAATATAAAATAATATTTTCAGATATTCCTAAGGTGCCCCTCTCCTCCCCCTCCTCCTCACACCATTTTGAGCACTCAAGCTCGGCCAAACCCTGCCAAAATCTGTTCTCCACTTCCCTAGAAACATCCTAGAGGTTCTGGTCTTCCTCAAAGACCAATTTTAGTGCCCTAAGAGGAGGTCTCAAAGAGGCGCTTCAAAGAAGAGGTAATTACCGTTACCAATTCTTTCATCTTTATTTCTTCTTCCACTTCTTCTTCTTAGGTTGTTTCATTATGAAGTAATAAAATCAGTATCACTCATATACTGATATGTTATTATAAGTATGAAACAACCCTATTTCACCATCTATCCATCCTACGGAAAAAGAAATCACCGCGCATGCATACGTACGGAATACCGTCTCCACACCGTGGTGTAATCTATTTTCCACCACCACCTTACATGGATGGGTATAATGGTGTAAAGAATAACTATACATAGTTTTTAAAACATCATATTTATTCTTATATATTGTATAATCCACTCCAATTCAATTCAATATTTATGGAAATGATATCATCGCTCGTGCGTACGTACGGACTACCGTCTCCACGACGCGATGAGATTCATTCTCCATGTTAACCATTTAAGAATGATTATAAAGTATATATAAGAAATAATAATGAAATATATGACATTATAAAGCTACTGAATTTATTTATATATGTATGTCATCTACTTACTTCCATTCAAGACAATAAGGAATGGAAAACAACGTTCATGCGTACGTACGGACTACCGTCTCCATGAACGGTGTTTTTCATTTCATTTATATATCTATTATATATATATATACTGAATATATATGATATATAAATCATATTTTATATTCTGGAAGTAAGTAAATCATGATATAAGTAATAATAATATCAAGAACAACAAGTCAAAACACCTACGATAAATGAAACGATTTTACCCAAAACGCTTCTTTAACATGGAATTTACAAAAGAACGGGTAATATAATGTCATAAGTGAACCATATATGGTATCATAACAGTGAATATTATTCTGTAATAAGTCAATTACATTATTTAAATCATTATACAGGAAGTTCGGACACATACGAAGCAAATCAGACATAAGGTAAGGGAAATATCACAAGCTCATTTTTATCCGAGATTGTTTATACTTTAGTATTTACTGGGGTGTATTTTATCATCCACATCCATATTTCCTCAATATGTAATATTATTTCCATCCACCTACAATTGTTTAAATCCAATTTTACCCTTCGGTGAGTTTTTTGTAAAAGATATGAAAGGAATATTTTGTCATTTTTCGTACGAGGTACTTTTTTGACTTTTCCGACAGAAGTACGAGAAGAATGTTTTTTTGAACTTATACGGCACGAACAGATTTTTACGGTTTTATAAAGCCTTATTTTCATGAACCTTCCTCCAAAATATTTCATGACTTTTTTCTATAATATCTCTTTCTTTTAAAATTTCATGATGTTTTGTGAAAAGGAATTGATTTTGAAGAAGAAAGGATATTTTCCTCAAGAATTCATTTCAAGTGTTTTATCAAAATTATTTTCCATCTAAGATAATAAAGGGTTCTGTTTCTATCCATATTTTTACATTGATTTGACTATGTTGTGATGGAATTATGTTTATGAATTCCTTTGTCTTATATGAATGGTTTTATGATGTCATGTTGTTTAAGAATCCCATTTTTATTACATGGGTTATGCTATGATGTATGGTTTATGATTTTGTGGCACACATAAGAATGGTATCATTATGAGATGGGTGGGACCTATATCTCCCTCCAATGCATTGGGTAATGATTTTATATCTCATGAGATAAACATGGCTGGAATGGTAGGTTATACCGGTTCAGTGAAACAGGACTGAAACGAGGGTTACTCGATTCAGAAAGGGACTTTGTCCACTAATATAGTCTTGGCAATGAGTCTTGACTAACAAGAAATGATGCTCTATGATTATGTGTGAATGCCACAAAGTTTCATGTTTTATGTTATGATTATTGTGATTACATTTCACTGCCATGATTTACCCCATGTTATGAAATTATGATCTCTTTTGCAGGTTAAGATTTCCAAAAGTTATGTGCTTATGTATAGGATGTGATTGATATTTCTTTTGTTTACCCTTACTGAGAATTTGAGCTCACACTTTTATGTTTTCTTTTACCCAGGATATAAATAAAGGTTTTAGGTAAAAAAGTGAAGATCTTTATGGGAGATTTTGAAGATCTTTCACCACGATTAGAAGATTATATTCCGAGTTTCCAAAGACACTAAACTATTACGATCCTTGTGTGTGTGTTTTTTGTTATGTACTAAGTATTCCACAAAAGTAATGTAATGTCCATGTATGTCTAGCTTCAGGTCTCTACATATATACACCAGTGAAAGTAATTCATCCATTACTACATATCCTTTTCGAGATCAAGAGATCCCATTAGAGGCTTTGGCTTGACCATTGCATATATAGACTCATAAAAGGATAGATACAGTGTTCACGCACTTTTGTCAACCATGTGACCCAACTCTTGTATGATATAACATCCGATTACATCGTTTTTGAATTCATGATGAGTATTTTTGACATAATTTTAGTTATACTCTATTTCCCATTAGTTCCTAAACAAATTGAATATTTTAGATAGAGGATGGCATACGTCGGAGTTTAGGGGATTTGGTTTTCATTTATTAGTGATAAAGAGTCCCATGTAGAGTAGGATAAGCACATATGTATGAGTATACAACCAATTAATCAAAAATATTATATTATTACCCTTAGAGAAGAAGATGTTATGAGATTTTAGTTTCCAATTGTAGTGGAGTTTGAGGATATCTTCCTTGAGGACATGATTAGATTACATGCCCATATGGAGATAATTTTTTTTATTTAATTACACATAGGAACTTACAAAATATCTATTACAACATATTAAATGGATCCCATAGAGGTTAGAGAGATAAAGTTGTAGTTGGATTATTTTCAGAAGAAGGGATTTTTCAGACCAAGCGTGTCCCCATAGGAAACCCAAGTGTTGTTTTCTAATAAAGCTAATGGGATCTTGTGGAAATGTGTTTCTTATTATCATGTTAATTTTTGAACATGAATAATATGAATACAATTCTATGAATTTTAGACCTATTCTACTTTATTAATGTGGTGATGTGGTTATCGAAGATTGAACTCAGGTTGGGCTATCACCAGCTTTGATTTCGAGGAGATGATATACCAAATATGGAATTTTAGTGACACTATGTTCATTATGAGTATATGGTGATAACATTCATCATGTAAAAAAACATTTATGTTCATGGGACTAATCAAATGGATATTTACACCCTTCATGGAATGGTTTCATTAATGAAATCCTTGTGTACTCAGAATCAGAGGAGGAGAATGTGAGACATTTTTTGATAGTTATAGACATACTCTGAGAGCACCAACATTATGAAAATATGTCAAAGTTTAATTATTGGATTTTAATGATCCACTTAATAGGACTTTTAAGATTATAATATGAAATAGTATTGGATTAAGATAATTTTGTGGATGTTTTTTCTTGGGATCCAACCAAGAGGATGAATGAGGAATGAATTTTCCTTAGGTTCATAGGATACAATGAGATATTCATGCGAAATTTATCCAAGAATTTGGTGCCCTTGAATTACATGGACCCAAATGTGAACCCTTTCATGAGCATCGAGATATATCGATAATATTTTTAGGATATTTAGTTGACGTTGACTTGAACCCCTGATCATAAGACATCCGATGGAGGGTGTTGAGTACGTGGTGGTGTACGATGCCCTCAGAACTAGGGTCAGATGTGTTCTGATGCAGTAGAGGGTTATAATTACAAATGGGTCACAAAAAATAATTCATAATGAGAAAAAATACATGAAATGTGATCTAATGAAATTAGGAATGATGATATCCTAGAAAATGTGGCCACACTACCTTATGGGATAGCTGGTTATCATCTATTAAAATCACTAGAGCATCATGTATATCTTTTTGAAGAAGTATCCTAACATGATGACTATTAATTGAATGGAATTTCTGTAGTATTATTATTTTTATATAGTTTATCATCATGTGAAAGAAAATATGGTGGTAGCATCTATCAATTAGAATGAGGAATCAGATCAGTTTGCCTCATTTTAGTTGTCCTTAGTGGACAAGGATAATAAAACTTACCGCAGTCGATGGTTTTTACCACTATACTTCAATGGTGTGTAAGGGAATCCTGATATGGGGATATCAATTACAGATCATGTGTTGCTAGATATCCAGTGGATTATCTTCCGATGTATTTTTTTTATGATGGGACAGATATCATCCTTTTTTCGAGGATGGTCGATGGTACTAGCCACTCCATGAGAGGGGGTGCCAATGGGGTTTCATATGCCCCTTTTTAGAATATATAGAGGTGTTAATGATGTACCAAGACCTTCATCATTTGTTCCATTATTCAGGGTTGATGTGATGTGCATCTTAATCTCTTTATGCTTCACTTTCTAGTATGTGAAGTCTTAGCACTAGGTGCCGATGGGCATGTCTTAGCCCTTGATGTGTCAACGTGGGAGTCTAAAGACATCACTATAAAACTTATTTATGGAAATCCATGATTATCTATAGGAAAGTATTATATCTAGGGTAACAAAAGATATCTCACCATGTAATCTTAAATACCATCCATTTCATATTAGAGTTCGATTGAGAGATTGTGAATCCATTGGTGAAGGACACTGTCTTGATCCTTGGAGATCCCTCAATGAGGGAGACCATGTGTTCCTAAGTATTCAACTTTACTATGGTTTCATAAATTTGGATAGGTGTTATGTTATCTATAATATTGATTAACTATTTCCATATAGTATGTAGCGTAAAAGTGGAATCATACTGATTATCCCTACCACTGTACTTGGACCAAGTGCACGGTTTCTTGCATGTATTGAATTTGAGGAGGACTCTAAATGACCCATAAAATGTTATTGAATGTGGTGAGACAGACATTGAGTATAGATATAACATTATGGATTGCTTTGTATTGACCATGGGTAATAGGAATAAGAACCTTAATTCATGATATATTACCTTGGTGTGTGTTTGATGGTAGCATAAGAATAATTTGAAGAGAACCTGAGAGTGGGAAATACAAATGTGAGCTCACTGGCATCATCTGTTTGGGAATAATTTTTTTTTCAAAAAATATACCAAAATTGTGGAGACTATATAGACTATATTTTTCCCTTATAAAACATTGGAATATATTATGGGTTTTTAATCTAGGCATGGAGTCAATGTCAGATTCTAGGGTATAGGGATCCATGTAATTGATATATTAAAAATTAAAAAGTATATTATATTACACACAAGTAGTTTTTCTAAAATAATTTAATATCTATAAATTTTTCCGTGAATGAGAAAACAAGTTACACCATTAAATCTGAAATATGGGTTTTACCATAGTCCTAGCATAATATTTTTTTTGATGAGTGTTTTTTCTAAGAGTAGTCAAGGGTGGAATAATAAATGAAATTATTTATTTAGAAATTATATTTTTCATGGAATATCCATGACATGGCTTCCAATTTATTTAAAAATCGTTATAGAAAAACCCTAGGGTTATCCACAAAACCTTATTGATTTTTAGGGGGTTAGGGAGGATAGATTTGGACAGAGACAACAGATAATGGATTGTTGATCAGTATATTGTAAGGATCTTTAATACAAAAGAAATCATGGTTTCTCAACAAGGACAATGAATCTTGGACAATTCATCAATAAAATATCCTTAAAACCTCAAGGTTGTGTATTTGTTTGATTTGTTTAATATCTTACTTGATTCTATCAAGTTGAACATAAATTAACTCCTCAAAAATTTAATTTGTGAGTCCGTTATTATATTATGATTGATGTATTTTTATCCCCATAATTATGTTTCATTAGTACTTATATATTCTTATTTGTTTAAAATTTTCGCATCAATATATTGAAGCCAATATAAAAAATGGTTTCTGTTCATTTCTCATTTTCTTATTTTTTTCACCTCTCATTCATTGAAAAATAATCATTTGTGTTTATTTGACTGGTCATTCATTAAATACCCAAAAAATGATGATTTCACAATAAATATTTGGTAAAATGGATATCTACTGTAGGTTAACATTTAGGATTTAAATAATGATAAATGTGTGTTGATTTTGACTAAATATATGTTTTTTTCCTCAGTTTTTCTTCATTTGTGGGATAAAGATTCAATGATTTGGTGCAATGAGAATTGAATTCTGATAATTTCAGTGACCGGAATCCGTCTACTAGAAATAGCTTGAAATAATTGAATCATTGTTATAATATATGTAGGAATGATATTTAGTGGATCCATAGGATATTATGACATGGGAGATATATATAGAAAAAACTAAAAATTATATGAGAACTCAATATACACAGTGTGTAGTTCAAAGAAAAAATGCAGTGTGGAGACCCATCCATGGAGGATAGTGTTAAAATATATAGAAATGTATCTCATGGTGTGTGATGTGTCATATGCCATGTGACCTAAATATGGATGTAGGTATGTACCCTAATGATACATGGGAATGAACATGGAATGTTACAAGGGCAAAACTAGGGTATATGGGCATATCTAAGGTACTCAAGGAAGATCAGGGTACATGAGCACAACTAGTTTACAAAGGCATGCCCATAGTATAGGGGCATTACCAAAATTATATGGGAGCATGAGAAAACTAATTTAAGAACCTGTTTAGAAAGAAACACCATAATGATCATGTAAATTCATTGTACTCCATCTAGGGAAAGTTGAATCCCCTATTCTATTTAGTCTAGATGAGTATTAGTAGGTCGTGTTGCCTTGATCTATCCTAATGTTTGTATAGTGAGGAATCTCATCCAAAAAATGGAATGTATAATCCCTTATATGGATCTATTCTAGAGAGATTCCCATATCCTTCGATGGGTCACAGTGTGCGATCAATGTTAATTCTTTCTTAGGTTGGGTTAGTTTTCCCATTATTGACATCCAGGGTCTTTGATCTCTACCCTAGAGGATTACTCTCTATAGGGATAGGTGTCCAAAATTGGCCCTAGGTGTGATCCCCAATCTATGCTTCCAAATATTTTTAGTTCCAAAGTGTTCTTAATCATGTAAAGTCTTCATAGGAACAACATCTTGGATGGGCTATATTAATGATAGAAATACGCTTGGATTGTGTTATATCAGAAGAGTATATCCATGAAACCTAGATCAGAAACCTAGGATAATAGTGATGGAATTACCTTACACTGATACATGGTTTCTATCTTTATTATATATGTGTTGTTATTTTTTATTATTGTTTCTCTCTCTGAATAACTCATCCTTATGATACTAATTTGAATATCTTATGATGATTTTTGTTGGGTGATTTGAGGTTTCGTTGCTGGGTATGTTTATACTCACCCCGACATGGGATCTGTCAACACATGTCATTTATTATGAATGTAATTTGCCTTAGGATTGTTTCCATAGAGTATTTGAAGCATGTGGAGCATAGTTTGTTATAAAAACAATAATCAATTCCTATAGTTACATCTTATTGAAAATCCAAATTCTATCATAGGTTGTATTATTTTATAGTTTTACAATGATAATATTTGGTCCTCTTTAATCCCTTTACCTATATGTTACTCAAATGTGAGATTGGTTGAATGAATGAATATATTCAGCTTCAGTTATATTTTTATGTTCCACTTTTTAGTGTTGTTTGGTGTTGTCTATGTGTGTGTAGGTACTATAGGTCAGGGATTCCCATGTGTGTGATATGTGTACTCGGTGATGGTCTCCATCATGTGATCTACTAAAAGAATAATTAGTGTGTCATAGTCATCTTTACATGGGTCATGCAATCCCCAATGGGTTGGACCAAGGAAATTTTCATGGAAGTAACCCATTCCAATACTCAATTATGTTAAAATTTCAATAAAGATAATGAATTTTTTTAAATTAATGTACGGATAATTAGGATGTGGTCCATGAAGTCATTAAAATTAAAAAAATGTCTTAATTTTATTGATTTTCTTCATCCAATGAAAATGTAGTTTTAATATTATAAATATAAGTAAAAAATATAAGCTAAAATATTCATGTTTTAAGTATGGTGAATATACATGTTTTCTAATTATTTAGTCATTTCACAACACCAATTAATATAGTTATTACCTAATAATAGATTTATTACTATTATAATTATGTATTACATGTTTTAAATATAGCTAAACTAGTCATTCTATTGTAAAATATTACAAAATATATTAATATCTAAGTAGGAAAATTGATCAAGGTGGTTATTAAAAATTACTTGAAGACTATAAGAAATATATATATAATTTCATTATAGATGAGAAATTATTCAATTACTTATTCACTAGAATTTATTTAATATGACAATAAAAAATCTATACTATTTAGAATGGTAGAAATTTGCACATACGGTCTCAAAATATTCATTAACTCAAATTTCATTGTATTTTTATTGATGAACATAGACATTGAATATTCACCAACCAAATATGTTACATAAAGTAACACTATATTCATATACACGATAAAGAAATTATATTTCTTTAAATAAAATGTTATTGAACATGAAGATCATACTGAGTGTCAAAAAAATTAATTCCAAGAAAAAAATAATGTAGGGAGAAAATATAAAAATTGATATAAGATATGTACATGAATATAAGATATGTAATTTACTTGAAATTATTTTTTAGGTTATAAATTTGAAATAAATTATATGAATTTGTCTGTGTTTATTGAAATATAGTTGTATAATTTTTTTAATCAAAAAAATCAAAAAATTGACAGTACAATCAAGGTGTGTACTATTTGGACTAAATTTCATATATGTGATACATTAATAAAATATTAATAGATGTATTAGTAAATATTAAAAATAGAAAATATCTTATTATTGAATTATAATTTTTTTTTTCAACATTTTAATATATTTGTATGAAAAAATATCTCAAATTCCAATTTACATTAACCATTATTCATGTAAATATTCGTTGTATTTTTTTTAACAACTATGAACACTATTACGTTAACCCATGTTTTCTATGAAAATATATAGCAATAACTCATTCATGTAATAATTATTTAATAACATCTTACAAAAATGTAAAATACAATTCTATTTAATGGAATGTGTTATGTAATATATAACTTTACGATTTGTAAAAATAAATGGAATTATTTTGATAGCTGGAAAAATGAAGAATAATTTTATTTTCAAGAACTCATTTTAGAACTTCCAATAGAAAACATCCCTATATAAGATTCAATTTAATTCCATTTAATGAAATGAAACAAAATTGGGTGCCTTATAAATTTATCATCAGTAAATTTTCGGTTAGTTTTATTAAATATTCATAGTGTTTAGTTTTAATTTTAATCATGGTAGGCTATAACTAATGAGAATTTTGTATTCTATGTTAGTATAAAGCTTCAACATCATTATAAAATAAAATAATTGGATAATGTTAATAGGAGAATGAAACTAACTCTGATTGACTATAGGTAATTTGAAAATAAAATTTAAAACACAAACCCACTAGTATTTTCTATTTTCCTTTTTATTATGTTTCCTAAATTTTTTTAAAATGAATAAATACTAGCTGTATATTGTGCTATAAAATTTGTGAAAAATATTGAAGTCTTCTAAAATATGAAACTAGTTAACTAACAATTTGGTCCGGTAAATTTTCTATTTCAAGAGACACAAAAGAATGAAATTTTCATAATCCTTAAATATTAAATATGAAATTTCAAAAGAAACAGATGCAATTTAAATTAGTTAAGTCACATTTAACATTATGTAGACATAGTAATTTTTAACAGAAGTATGATTTCTATAAATAATTTTTTCAATAAAAATTTCCTATAGTGCATTATTTTAGAAACATGTGGTCATTTAAGTTAACCTTCTCGAATTATAATATTTATTTTGTACACCATCTATCATTTTTATCTTATTATATATTTATTAATTACCACTAAGTTGCTTCACATGGTAACTTTTCATACTACACATCAACATAAGAATATATAGAATGTTTACCTATATTAATTATTGATTTAAAATCTTCTTCTGTCTATATATATTTTTTCTTCACACATCATACCTTTTAAATGGTATTTATATTGAAAAATTAGTAACATTATTTATAGATTAGTTTGGAAAAAACATAAAAATAATCATGTGAAAACATGATAACAAAATCCACTATATGTTATTTATCATATAGTTCAATATTATAGCTAATTTATAAGAAGAAAAAATTATAGTAATTGGATCTTACATAGAGGTCAGATAGTAATTTCATTACTATATATAAATTTTTTCTCTTGTATATTCATTATTACTCATTAAAAAATGTAGACATTAATGATGAATTTCATAGATTATAGGTTTCAAAGTCCCCAACATTGGCTGCTTGAAAAAAAATAAAATTCAGTACACCTGTCATTATGAATCTTTTATTTCTTGTATAATAAAGGTGGATTACTCGATTAGATACATTTTGCACCATTACCAAATTTCATCACCTCTATTTATAATTTAGAGGTAGTTTCTATAAATGCCCAATCCTAGATTCAATTATAATAACATTTTGTTGCTACCATTGTTTAATTTAGAATAATCCTTAAATATTAATCACCTTCATATAAAGTTATACCAAATATATTTCGTATAACATGAAAATCATTAAAACATTTGGTTATTAACACATTTAAAAAGATTGATTTATATTCTATATAGTAAGTACGATGATATAGAATAGATAATTTTAAATATATCAATATTTGGAATCTTTTATATAAATTTCATCATTTTCTAAATATAAATCTACATTCTACCATATATTATGTCTTGACCAATCCTAGTAGGGCTCGAGCTGTGACACCCCATGACTGCTTTCAATTGGCTAGGGGCTAGTGACTAGAACCGAGTAAGCCTATCACTAACATGGGATATATATTCTATGAAGCTGTACACATGAACACATATCGATGTCGAAAAAATGCTAAAATTTAAACAAACAACTAAATAACTGATGAATACATACATATATATCCTATAACCAGAGTATGAATGTATGAAAAGTAAATTAAAATAGTCCAAATACAATCCCACCCAAAATTGGTTGTAACAGATGTCCAACATAAAAGTAATGGTAATGGGACTACTATCAAAAATCTATATGAACACACCTTATCTGTCTGGTGTCATAATGCACTATCTTGTCCTAGTTTTCCTTTGACTCCATCAGAAGATTGATCATCTGCACCAGGAATGACCCGTTCAGGAAAACCTCACCTAGGATTGAGTATAAAAATACTTAGTATGACACCGTCAGAAATCATAAAACAAATAATAATGGAAAATACAGTTATCTATACATAGGTATATTCCTATATCACATATAACTATAATATTCAGATATACTAATTCCAGGACACACATTTTAGTGGTAATCCACACCAATAATATACCCACCTAAGATTCTAGATTGAAAATTCCACAAAGAAGTCATCAACGAGAACACAATATTATGTATTCTAGTAAAAATGACATTTGTAAAAAAGGTACTACTTGTTGGGTCTTATCATGAGAGTTAATACACACTGAAATATCGGTATATATTATGATACATAGATGATGATCATAGTCAGGGCCACAATTTGATACCAAAAACTACATCTGGATTAACCCACTAAGTAGAGGATCAGTGCCTAGTAGGATTCATCATGTTGATGTCGAGAAATATTCCTAGGGCATGATGTTGAATAGAGGATCCCACATTGGTCCTCCTTGGGGAATTCTAACAACACTACCTAGGAATTCATTATAAACGGATTGTTATCCTAGGAGTTGGAAATGATTTATACTAACATTCCAATAAATGATAATGGGAAAGAACCCAAATGATTATTTTCCATTATAGGGAGAAAAATAGATCTAATCTCTGTATAAAAGAGTACATGGCATGTAGAGGGACTACAATCCATGTCCCTTAACCGTGGGTTCTTCCCATGTAAATTGAATTTTTCATTCAAACATTGTCTATGTAATATAGAGTACACGATGTGTAGAAGGGTTACATGACATGTACCTATACACCAGTATCATCCATGGAATCTATCCATTTTCCAATACACTATGTTAGATTGTGTACCAGTGCTCGTGTACCCACACATTAGTTATCTTGTGTACATAATCTCAGACTTGTCATGTGGGAGAGTTCACTCTATGTAATAAACCCATGTACTCCACCCTTTGTCTATGTAATTCTTTCAAACATGTCAAGTAATTAAAATAAGAATACATGTTGTGTAAACAAGGGCTATAGGAATGCATGGTTCTGTCAATGTGGACACATCAAAAACATCCCCTAAAATAATAAATTTGGGAATAAACTGTAGATAACCAATCCATAACAAGAATGAAATCATATTGACTCGATTCTTCAACCAAGAGATTCTAGTGGAAAATATCACATCTATGTGTCAAGTCAAACTATTAGCATGATAGTTTTATCCTTGAGTCTTCTCCAGTAGGGAACTCAAAGGGTAATGTTTAATCAATGGATTAAAAAAAATCTCTATGTATTTAATACGATTTGTGGTGATAAAGTAATGACTATAACCTATGTATATTAGTGCTATAGAAAATGTATAAAAGATACCTATTATACCTCAAATCATTCATGTAGCCCCAATGTCATACGATTCGACCACCTACAGCCATCAATGCTCCTATCCTTCAGCTCCATGAGCCTGGTTTGGACAACCTGGTTGTGGTGGTGGTAACATATTGAAAAACCGATGACCTCTTACAACTCTCCTAAATCCTCTTAGACATACTAAACCCAAAAGACCTATTTGGTCATGCCAGTATATCTACCTCGGTGGCCAATCCATATTTTCGGTATCTGTTGTATTGCAAGTCTGGAAATCTCATGCAAGATTTCCACTACTGTCACTTGAGCACCACTGCCTCTCTCTAGGCTGACTGAAACCACCCTATTATCCTCATATTGTAGATCCTATTGTAAGGTTTGGTGTCCTGAGAACCAACTGTTTTGTACTTTGATTACATGAATTTACTCTTTTTATATAATGTTCATTGTTCTCCAAGACTATAATATAATAATTTTCTAGAATATTTGTTGCATTAATAAGGTCATGGAAGATCCCCGCTATGATGAGAACCTTTAAATTCTATAACAATATTCTTAAATAAAGTTCTACGGTTGAATGACATACTATGATAGGAAACATAGTATACAGACCATCATGTGAGAGTACTTGTAAGAATATGTGACTCTCTCTCATGGAGTTCACACTTGGTAATCTCCATTATGGAAGATTATGAGAACAGAACCGCTAGTATCAATTCTGCATGTGTTGGTGTCATCAGACATTGCTATCTACGAGCGTGTGTAATGGTCCTTAGACTGGAAGATTACATTAACTCATGTCTTGACTCGCACGCTTAGATTTTCTGACAAAAACAATCATGAAGAGAGTTGGTGAGAATTAGGGTACATTAGGTGCATCATGAATGACATGTTGTTAATGGATAAGTCGAGGAAGGAATTTCCCTTCCATATTTATGGAAGTAGATATCTCAGGCCCTTTGAAATAGAATTATCGCACAAATTCCATGTCCATGGTGTCATGACCAGTTTATTTATAGATGTCAAAGAATGATAGATCAAGCATATAGGTTTATGACACTACCATGAAACCTAATTGATGAGATATTGAGACAAAGGGATTAAATTACATAGTAAGCGTTCGCATGAGGTGACACGTTAATGCAGCGTCAAATTCTTTCTCTTGGGTGCCTTGACCCGTTGCTAGATAGTAATCATTGAATTTAGGCAATCCCACCTAATGCCAATGAGAAAGAGGCCTAGAGGGTCACACACTAAGTGTATCCAAGTATCTCAAGTAGAATAAAGATTATTTCTATATGTGTTTTAATAATTATTCAAGGAATCCTAAATCGTTTTAATGTTGTAGGAAGAATAAAATAAAAACAAGTACACACTAAATATTAATGATTACACGCCGTGTAGTTTTTATTTTGAAAACAAGTACACGCCATGTATTAATTATTACACTCCATGTAGTTTTTATTGAAAAAAAATTACATGCTGTGTATTTATGATTAGACGCCGTGTAGTTTTTTCAGCCAGGATTTTGAGGAAATATCATTTTATTAAATGGTATTTATTAGAATCAGCATGTGCGCATGTCAAGGAATTAATGATTCGACATGGGGTTTTCAAAAGAGTTAATGAAATAAATAAAATGCGTAAGGCATTTATTTATTGTCATAACTCTACAAACTCAAACCTGATTATAAATATCATCACAACCCCAACTCTTTTCCTAGGAATCGTTGTACAAAAAAATTCTCTAGAATTCTCTCAAGACCAAAAGAACTCCTTCCTCCAAGAACACTCTCAAGACTAAGAGAGATCAAATTCATCAGATCAAGACGATATAAGGTGGGCAGCGCAAGAAAATGTTTCTCCACACTAGCACCCAGAGACACCTTTGGCGATGTCCAGAGATACGTGGTGCACGTTTGGATAACCGCTATAGGAATTCTACCCTTGGATTCTATGACGAAACGACAAATCACATCAGAACATGATCAAGAATATAAACGAATAAGGAAAACCCAAAAGGTAATTCTTATCAAAAAATTAAATTAATTATAATCAACCTGTGATGATCCAATTTTGTGGTTCCAGGACCTTTCTTCTTCTTTGTCTGTTTCTGTGAATCGATCCGTGGAGACTGGCATTTATCGTCGTATTGATCCCAGATTGATCATTGTTAATGAAAAAAATCCATGTGTGCACATCCACCCATGTGATTCCGCTGTGATTGAAACCTTCAATTGGTATTAGAGCGAGGTTACATCGTTGATTATAGTTATTTAATTTTCGTTGATAATTTATGCATTTATATTTGATTCGATTCAAGACAAATCATTCTATAAAAACTGAATGAATGAAATCTATTCTTCCCCCTTCGTTTATCGTTTCACATCACAAAAACGACCTTTTAATTTTAATTTTGATTGAAATAAAAAATGAGGAACTCATCCAAAGGAGTCGCTCTTTCTGTCTGTACAACACGGGAATACACAACGTGTAATGAAAACTACACACCATGTACTTAGGTTCAATGAACCGGTATGGGTCTGCCAAACTATGCCGTGTGAATTGATTGTACTTGAGTTCTATTACACCGTGTTAACCATAAATGAATGGTACGTGGAACCGGAATACACGGCATGTATGTTGAATCAACACACAGTGTAGTATGATCTTTCCCAAGTGAAACCGTGTACAAGGAGAAGCGATGTTCCACGTACACGGGATTTCCAGGCCAGTAACCACATAACAAGGAAGTACACGCCGTGTTTGATTAATCTACACGTCGTGTACTCCAAAATTTCCAAAGTAGAGAAAACACGCCAAATCCCCCAGTGTGTACATTGGATAAAGGGTGAAAAGAAATACACGCCATGAAAATATAAACTACATGCCATGTACTTTTTAGAAATGGAATTTCACCAGGTTTCCTCCAAAAGTAGAAAGACCTGTACAAGGGATATGGATGAGAAGAATCTCAAGTAAATTCAGAAATGAATTTAAGATAAATAATTAATTAATTATAAGAACACAATTAATTAATTTCAAGAACTACTTATCTTAAAAAATATAAAGATTAAAAGAATTTTAATTCTAAATATGCGTAAATGTCATTACATCCTATGGAGGATCATGAGATAGACCAAAGACCCTTTTTATGTGTGTTTGGTTTAATTTAAATTTGTTTAATTTAAATTCATTTTCCTACAAGCCTTCTTCCAATAAAATGTAGGGCTGAAATGCCCCTGGTTTATTTAATGTAAACCTCGTGTAATGGAGGATCTCCCAAGCCTGATAAGATAGTTCAAAACATGATGTTTAGGTGAAACCAACCCAAGAAGATACAAAGGTGGACAGGTGGGAGCTGCAAAACATGAACCATGGGTTCAAGGTGTTTTTCCCTAGGTCAGGGTTAGCTTATCAAACCGCTAGATAAGCTATCCAATAAAATCTCATGATCCTGCCATCTTATTTCATTTCTATCTGATTGCAGTGTTTATTTATTATGTACGTGTTTTCATGATCACATAGTTAATAAAATGAACAAGCATGAAAATATGGAATCAAATAAAAACTGGACTATATGTAAACAATATCGAAACATGGTTAATCACTTAAGAAAGCATCACTTATTATTTCCAAGAATGTGATAATGTAAAACTACACATAAAGGATTAAAATCCCTCAATACCATATTAAGTTAGACCAAGCCTTCCATTACTTGATTAAGGGAAAGAATTAATAAAACTATGTGTTTAACCAACCCTTTTTGAGACACTTACTTTTATAAAGGAAGAACTTATGAAAGGTTTCAGGTTGACTTAACCATATTACATCAATAGGAGTAGCCCTTGCTAGATTTGATGTAATATTGAAGGTAAGAGTAGAGGAAATCCAAGTTAGGATTTCAGGATTGGGGATTCCACTCAACATATCAAGGAACTATAAGCTCATAGATGGAAAAAGACCTGCCTACATAAATACCTTCAAATAGGTTGAACAACCATTGTTGGTGTTATGCGAAGGGGAATATGGATCCTTGCCACTATAATGTCAAAGCAACTAAACATTCCGGGTTCAATGGTGAGGGCCATTAGGACTTGATAAAATAGTGGGATAATTAATAAATTCATTTATTATTTGTCATAAAATGTAATCAAAAGGTACTGATAAATCTGTTCTTTTAATTTGTAGAATCAGTATGACAAACTCGTCAACCAACTTTTCTCTATGATCAATTTGGGAAAAAGACAATATCCTCACCGGTAGTAACTTTCAAGAATGGTTTAGGCGCATTTGGTTTATCCTACGCCATGAACGAATGTTTTTCATTCTGGAGTCCTCACTTCCTGATTTTCCTGCCCAAGGGGCGAGTGATGATGATTTCATGGTCTTTGATCAACATTTGAATGACGCACTCGACGTTCAATGTTTGATGATATCCTCAATGTCTAGTGAGCTCATGAAGTCTCATGAAGACAAGGATTCTTATACCATGATCTAGAACCTCTGTGTTCGATACTAGGAGAGAGAAAGATAGGAGAGGTTTGAGATCTCCAAGGCTCTATTTCAGAGAAAGCTTGGAGAGGGTGCCCCAGTCAGGCCTCGTGTAGTCAAGATTATTGGATACATTGAGGGCTGGGAGGTTCTAGGATTTAGACTCTCCGAATAATTGAGTACCGATATCATTCTTACATCACTCCCCCAGAGCTTCTCAAACTTTTTTGTGACCTTCAACATGAACAACATTGAGAAGTATATGTCTGATCTTCTTATCATTATTCGCCATGTGGATAATGACATGAAGCGTGAAAAGACTTATGTCGTCATGGTGTATAAAATTAAAGGTAAGGTGAATATCTTTAATCCCAAATCTTCTTCAAGTACTTCCAAGAAATGTAAGATCAAAGGAGAGGCAAGAGAACAAGAGGCTGTTTGTTTCGCATGTGGCAAGAAGGGCCACTATAAGAAAAACTGCACCCAACCAAAGAAGCAAGAGGAAGCTTCATGTGCGTTTATTATCAAATTCAATCTATCTATTTCTACCAATTTGGTATTAGATACTGCGTGTGGTTCTCTCATCTATATCCAAATATAGAAACCAAGTAGATTTAGAATGATTGATCGAGGTGAGGTGGATCTATGAGAAGCCAACGGAGCCAGACTCGCTGTTGTAGCTTTCGGAGACTAACACCTCATGTTGCCTACTGGGATGGTCTTGGTTTTGAAAGGATGTTATTATGTACCCTATGTAACCAAAAACATTATTTTAGTATCCAGATTAGATACTAATGGATTCATCATCATGTTTGGAATTGGATGTTTCTACTTTTATAAAGATAACATTTGTTTTGGTAGGGCACATTCATATAATGGCCTTTATGTGTTAGACTACACAAACCAAGTAATGGAAATTAGTGATAAAGTTAATTCATATGACTCATACCACACCCAACTTCAGCATCACCATCTAGGTCATGTCAATGAGAAAAGTTTGAAAAAATTACATCAAGATGGGTATTTAGATTCTTTCAAAGTAAAACCACTTGGTGTATGTCATGCGTGTCTATAAGGAAAAATGACCAAATCCCCATTTAGTGGGAAAGGTGAAAGGGATAAATAGCTTCTAGAATTAGTTCACACAGATGTGGGTGGACCATTTCCAGTTGAATCAAGGCGTGGGTTCTTGTATTTCATAACTTTTACTGATGATTTTAGTAGATATGGATATATTTACTTAATGATGTATAAGTCAGATTATTTTCACCGGTTCAAAGATTAAAAAAATGATGTTGAGAACCATCTTGGTAAAAATATTAAGATAATATGCTCAGATAGAGGAGAAGAATATCTTAATCAGGACTTCATTGATTTCTTACGGGAGTTTGGGATTCTATCTCAACTTGCTCCTCCTTACACACCTCATTGGAATGGTGTAAGTGAAAGGAGGAAATACACCCTGTTGGACATGGTGAGATCAATGATGAGTCATGCGGGTCTTCCATTATCCTTTTGGAGGTATGCATTAAAAATAGTAGCACACATACTAAACCATGTACCAACTAAATCGATAAATGGAATTCCATACGAGTTATGAAGTAGATGTAAAGCCATGTTATCGAATTTACATGTGTGGGGTAGCGAAGTATTTGTTAAGGCCTCTTCAGGTAACAAACTTTCACCCCGAGGCATAATGTGTATCTTTATAGGATATCCTAAGGAAAAAGGGGATATTACCTATACAACCCCTCAGACAAGAAGGTTACTGTGGCAAGACATGCCATATTCCATGAGAGGGAGAATATATCCGATAGAGATAATAGGTGAAAGATAGTCTTCGATGAAGTCGAGGCTAAAGATACACATGAGTTGGTAAAAGAACAGATTCCACAAATCCCCGTGGAAGAACAATCTATTCCAGAGATACAAGAACTACGTAGCAACATGAGAGAGGTGAGAGAACCAGAATGATATGGATTTCTTTTCACCGAGGATGGTGACTCATTATTGGTTGACAATGATGATCCTCTTACCTACAAGGAAGCAATTGAAGGCATAAACATTGCCAAGTAGCCAGAAGCCATGAATTATGAAATGGATTCCATGTACCAAAACCAAGTCTGGATTTTGGTAGATTCTCCAGTTGATGTAAAGCCTATTGGTAATAAATGGGTATTCAAGAAGAAACTAGACATGGAAAGGAAAGTCAGCACCAATAAGGCTCAACTGGTTGCTAAATGTTTTAGACAGCGTCATGGAATTGACTATGATGAAACCTTTTCACCGGTTGCACTACTAAAATCCATCAGAATCCTATTGGCCATTGTTGCTTACCATGACTATGAAATTTCGAAAATGGATGTAAAAATATAATTCCTTAACGGGAACCTCTAGGAAGATGTCTACATGACAGAAACTGAAGGGTTTGTGACTCTAAAGGATTCCAGCAAGGTATGAAAGTTGCAGAAATCCATTTATGGATTAAAGAAAGCATTAAGGACATGGAACATTATTTTTGATGAAGCTGTAATGGAATTTGTAATTGTTAAGAATGAATGTTATACTTGTGACTACAAGAGGTTTATTAGAAGTGCAGTCGTTTTTCTAATAGTATATGTTGATGACGTATTACTAATTGGAAACGAATTACCTATCTTTCAGTCAGTTAAGGCATGGTTAGATAAATTCTTCTCCATGATAGACTTGGGAGAGACATCATATATTCTTGGGATCAATATCCATCATGATAGATCCAAGAGAATGCATGTCCTGAGTCAAAGTACATACATTGACAAGATACTGAAGAGATTCAGTATGGAACAATCCAAGAGGGGATTATTACCAGTGTCATATGGAATTCACCTTTCCAAGAAAATGTGTCCTCAGACACATGAGGAAAGAAAGAAAATGTCAAGGATCCCTTACGCATCTGTGATTGGTTCATTCATGTATGCTATGCTATGTACAAGGCTAAATGTTTCTTACACATTAAGTGCGGTAGGCAGATATCAAGCTAATCCAGGAGACCACAATTAGATGGAAGTCAGGACTATCCTTATGTATCTGAGGCGTACTAAGGATATGTTCCTGGTTTGTGGAGGAGATGAGGAACTAGTCATCATAGGACTTATAGATGCTAGTTTCCAGACTGATCAAGGTGAAATGAAGTCGCAGACTGGATGCATCTTCAGTTTGAATGGAGGTGCAGTGAGTTGGAAGAACAAAGAAAAGTGTGGTGGTATATTATTTAGCAGAGTCTGAGTATATCACAACTTCTGAGGAAGCTAAATAAGCAGTATGGATGCGAAGTTTCATCCAAGATCTGGATGTAGTACCTAGCAGTAAAGATCTTATCTCAATCTATTGAGATAATACTATAGCAGTGGAACCTGTAAAAGAGCCAAGGTCACATTAGCGGAAAAATCAAATACTTAAGAATTATTATCTCTTGAGGAATTTTTATCAGAGAGGTGATGTTTCAGTGAGAATTATTTCCACGAAAGACAACGTGGCAGACCCCTTGACTAAATCCATGACTCAGTAGAAACAAGATCATCATGTGAGGCCTAGCGGACTAAAAGTCGAACGTAGTTGGATCTAGTCCAAGTGGGAGTTTTTAAGGATTGGTTTCTTGAGAACCAACTGTTTTGTACTTTTATTACATGAATGTACTCTTATTATATATTGTTCATTGTTTTGCATGACTTTGATATAATAATGTCCTAGAAATTTTTTTTCATTAATAAGGTCATGGAAGATCCCCGCAATGATATGAACCTTGAAATGATATAACAATATTCTTAAATAAAGTTCTATGGTTGGATGACATACTATGATAGGAAACATAGTATACAAACCGTCATATGCGAGAACTCGTAAAAAGGTGAGACTCTCTCTCATGGGGTTCGCACTTGGTAATCTCTGAGATGGAAGATTATGAGAACAGACCTTCCAGTTGAAATTCTGCATGTCATGGTGTCATTGAACATTGTTATCTATGAGTGTGTTTAATGGTCCTTAAACTGGAAGATTATCATTAACTCATGTCATGACTCACACACCTAGATTTTCTGATGAAAACCATCAAGAAGAGAGTTGGAGGGAAGTAGGGTACGTTGGGTGCATCACGAATGACATGTTGTTAATGGATAAGTTGAGGATGGATTTTTCCATTCCATATTTATGGATGTAGATATCTCGGGCCCTTTGATTGAAATAGAACTATCGAACAAATTCCTTGGCCATGTTTTCATAACAAGTTTATTTCTAGAAGTCAAAGAATGAAAAATAAAGCATATAGGTTTATGACCCTACCATGAAACCTACTTGATGAGATATTGAGACAAAGGGATTAAGTTACACAATAAGCGTTCGTATGAGGTGACACATCAATGCAGCATCAACATCTTTCTCTTGGGCGCCTTGACTCATTTCTAGAAAATAATCTTGGACTTTAGGCAAGCCCGCCTAATGCCAATGAGAAAGAGGCTGACAGGGTCACACACTAAGTATATCCAAGTATCTCTAGTAGAATAAATATTATTCCCATACATGGTTTAATAATTATTAAAGGAAACCTAGATCGTTTTAATATTGGAGGAAGAATAAAATGAAAACAAGTACATGCCGTCTTTTAATGATTACACGCCATGTAGATTTTATTTTGAAAACAAGTACACACCATGTATTAATGATTACACGCTATATATTTTTTAATGAAAAACAAGTAAACGCCGTGTATTTATTATTACATGCCATGTAGTTTTTCCAGTTGGGATTTTGAAGAAATATCATTTTATTAAATGATATTTATTATAATCAGCATGGGCGCATGTCAAGGAATTAATGATTCGACATGGGGATTTCAAAAGAGTTAATGAAATAAATAAAAACCCGTAACACATTTATTTATTATCATAACTCTAGAACCTAAAACCTGATAATAAATATCCTCACAACCCTAAATATTTTCCTAAGAATCGTTGTACACAACAATTATGGAGAATTATCTCTAGACTGAAAGAAATACTTCCTCCAAGAACACTCTCAAGACTGATAATGATCCTCTTCATCAGATCAAGATGATCTATGGCGGGCAGTGCAAGCAAAGGTTTCTCCATGCTAGAACCCGTAGACACCATTGGAGACGTCCAGAGATATGTGGTGCACATGTGGATCGCCGCTAGAGGAAGTCTACCCTTGGCTTCTGCGACACAATGATGGATCACATCAGAACATGATCAAGAATATCAACGAAGAAAGAACACCCAGAAGGTAATTCTTGTCAATTAATTAAATTAATTATAATCAACCTATAACGATCCACTTTTTTGGTTCTGGGACCTTTCTTATTCTTTGTCTATTTCTATGAATTGATTTCTGGAGACTGGCGTTTATCATTTTATTGATCTCCGATTGATCATTCCCAATAAAAAAAATCCAAGTGGTCACATCCTCTAACGTGCTTCCACTACGCCTAGAACCTTCACCTATTTCCAGAGACCTCCTCTTGAAACCTCTCCCATGTATAGGTGTGTAAGAATAAAGTCATTCTACTTCTGTTGAGCTCTTTACTCCTACATTCCCACTGCTAACAACCGCCGACTATATCTTCTCTGCAAAGAAAATATCGAATACCAAGGATTTATCTAGCACCCTATCATAGGATGAAATAAAAATAGGGATAACATTGTATCATATGTGCCTATGAAGACCTCACTCAATGGTCTGATCTTTGAAGAACTAATCTCAAACCATATCCGTCGAGTATATACAGAGGTTCATAAACCATGATGAATACCCAATTACTCTCATAGTTCCCTACTAGTGTTATAGATGCTCTGATATACATATAAAAATCATTGTATCTTTTTTGAACCCCACTATGAAGAGTCGCTTGAACTATATCCATGAAAGAGTCACCTCTTTATATTTCAGGGTAACTGAACCTAATAACTGTACTACTGAGACATGAAGAAGGCTCGCTTCCAGGACCCCCATATAATTTGCTGGTTTACCAAGTTGATGAAAACCTAAAACCACAACCTGAGTCTAGTCACCAGCCACATATGGGTCAGGCTCACCGTGTAACATGATGGGTCTCTAATGATGAAACTTGTGAAGCCATGAAGCATTCTCCCCTCTTCCTCTAGTACTATGGGTACCATGTGTATCTCTACTGGTGGTGGTATGGCTGGTGCACCACATGGAGGTAACATATCAGAAAATTTTCTCTATATCAAAGCCTTATCACAAAGGGGGTAATCCTTATGATAGTGCTGCTAAATAAGTGATGTAACAAGTCGTGGGGGAATCATGAAACAAATAAGATGTTCCACGATCATCGAAAATATCTCCAGAACTGAATGAAGAATGAAATGGTGCCACAAACCATTCCAATATGATGAACATCTCATTTCTCATATTCAACTATTGTTCTCATGTACCAAGTCAAAAAGCAGGTGATCGATGTCTTAGTCTATGAGTACATCGACCGCTGAACCCACACCAGAGGCCCTATTTGTAAATTAGTACTCGAAACACTTAAAAATATTTACCCAAAACAATCTCAAAGACTCTAGATCCTAAGTTAGAACCGACCACCTCTGATACCACTCTATCATGACCAGTCATAGTGGGTCCATTGGTAAAGTCCCCAACAAGACCTTCAATAGGATAGGTGATGGTTAGTAGCACTAAGTATGAATATCAATAAAATGGGAGGCATTTCCTATGTATGCACACACACACACACACACACATCTCTGAGACAAAAAATTGATCATATTTAAAAAAAAAGAACAATCAATGCATTAATATATCTTTATCCGACAACTAGTGTATAAAAGATATAATAGAAAGTAAGTAGGTCCATATACAATCCCACCAAAAAGTGTTTGTATCCCATGTTCAACCTGAATGTAATATTACTATGACCACTATTTGAAATCAATAAGAAGTAACCATAGTTTTTTTCAGTCTCCCAATGCATCATCTAGTCCTAGCCCACCCAAGACTCCAAAAAAAGGTCAATCATCTATACAAGATATGACACGAACAAGGAAATACAATGTAGGGTTGAGTATAACAATCCCCAATAGGACACCCCCAAAAATCACAAAGCATATAATAATGGGTAATATAGTCATCTCTACATAGGTATATGTAAAAATCAAATATAAGAATAGTATCCACCTATAACTAATCCAATACACACATTTTAGAGGTTATCCACAACCGTAGTATTCTTTCCTTGGATTATATCTCAAAGATTCCATAATGCATTCATCTGAGAGAACACAAACCTAAGTCTACTAGTACATATGACATCCATCCGAGAGGTACCACTCATCTAGTCTCGTCATGAGAGAGAATACATTCTTGAAGATATGAAGAGAATATGATACAAATATCAGGATCAATTCTAGGACCATTGGGTGATACAATCAACTCCATCTATATTAACCTGCTAAGAAGTGCATCATATCCATGTATGATTAGACACATCAATACCCAGAACTCTACCTAAGTCACAAAGTTGAATATATGATCCCACACTAGGACTCTTAGGGGAATTCCAAAAACTCTATCCATGATGTCTAGCTAAGTGGATCATAGTCAAAGGAGTTGAAAACAATTCATACCAAATTTCAGGTGAATGATAAAGGGGGATGAACACTAATAAATCCTTTCCAAAATGTGAAGGAAAAGAGATATAAGACACGTATGAAGGATTACATGGTGTGTAGAGGAGAAACACGTTGTGTCCCATGACCTTGGGTTTTTATTGTGTGAATGGCACATGTCATTCAAACCATGTTCGTGTAGTATAGATTATTACATGGCGTGTCGAAGGGTTACACACAATGTCCCTTTCACCGGGTCCTATCCATGTACTCCAGGCATGTTCTAGTACGCGACGTCAGACCATATACCTTTGACCATGTAATAGGACACGGTGTATCCCATGTACATGATCTAAAATTTTATCATGTGGGGGAGTTCAATCCATGTAGGAAATCCATGTACTCTACCCCATTTCCATGCACTTATTTGGGTAGATTCCAAGTCATTCTAAGGGGGACACATGATATGGAGCTATTGGATAAACACCATTTGTATTAGGGTTTTCCATAATCTCTTTTTCTTCCACCTAGTTTCTTCAATGAAACTATTGATTTTGTATCTAGCTGCAACTATGCTGGTATCCAAGGATATTCTCTTATAAACCACATTGCCAGTTGAACATCCAATTTTGATTATAAATACATTCGAAAAATGGATCTATTGATCATTATTCATTCCACAATGAAGAATGTGAGATCGAGAATCCACCATCTACAAAATCAATCATACTCTGTCATCACACCTCATTCATGTCATTCCAATCCTAGATCTATGATTCCAAATCATTGCATCATGATATGGGATCAAACCAATTGATTGATTTAGATTTATTGATCCATGGGATAAATATAAAATCCCCATGACAAACGTTAAATGAGGGGAAGAAAAACACAAATCAATAAAGTGGCATAGACCTCGATGAATATTCATGACTATCTCGATTCATTTTAATTAGAGAATAAAAGATGAAATTTAATCAGAAAGATAATTCTCCAGTCAATGCGCCCACAAATAGTCCAATCCCACAAGACGATCGAACAACATATCAATCATTTTGTTGATTGATTTGCGTTCATTGTAGAATTCAAGAATAGTGAATAAAAAAATTAAATCACATTACCTATGATGATTTTCTTCCATCACTAATGATGAAAAATGTCTCTTCATCATTGTTTCCATGATCAGTCTAATCTAAGACGCGTCAATCTTTGATTCGAAACTTCATCGTCATCCCTTAAAATAATTCTCAAAGGATCTCTACGATGATCCTCTAACGGATCCTAGGCCATGCTGATAATCCTAATATTTGCGAATAATAGTCTACTTATGAATAATAATTCTCTACATAAAACATTTGAAATACAATATTTTATTAAAATTAGTTTATTCATTTCTACGCCCATGTTGAATTTTCCACAAATGATTCATGCTGACCAATGTTATCTCATTCCTAGGGTAAACCTTGTGTTCTATGTTCAATACTGACTTCAAATTTCTAATCCATGAAACAGTTAAGAAGTTATTCTAATTTTTCAAGAAAATTATAGGTGTGTTCTATTTAATATATTTAATATATTTGAAACATTTATTCCGAGAATAAAGGGCCATAGAATTTCATGTCGTCTCAGCACTTGGTCTTGAAAAAAAATTAAATATTTAAAAATAATAAATTGAAAGTATGAGACATTACATATTTAGTCTAGATACTGATATGCAATAATGATTGATCCATATTTATCATCCTCTTTTAAATACAAGTTATGAAATTTCTGTCAAAAATAACATTACAGATAAGATATACATTGAGTATGGCAACTAAATAATATTATTTTATTATTTTATTATGTATCAACATATTGTAATGATATCAATTATATAAAATATAGGATAATTATATGTTTTTATTTCCCATTAACCTATATATAATTATATATAAAACTATTGTTGTAGATGTTAATGTCTCATGATTCAATATATGAGACAAACAATATCCATTAGAACAAAATTATTTTAATTTTTTCTTCATTATAGAAATTAAGGAACAAATAAATAGTTTTTAGAAGTCATCAAATTAACCTAGAGTACAACATTGATATTTTTTTCACATAAAATTTATAATTATTTTACTGCATGGGTTAATTAATTTTTAATTTAGATACCGAAAATTCCTTCTCATGCTTCTTCCCTATGATTTTTATCAGGTAATAAAACAATTTAATATTCATATATAATGGTAATAAATATTTAATTTCATGTGTGTTTCACTTATATGTTTAATTATTTTTCTATATTATAATTTCATGTCTAAATTCCTATTTGGAAATCAAATAGTAGCATACCAAAACTATTTCACTTTAATATTTTTCAAATATATTATATATATTCTACATTATGGATTCTGTTTTATAATATATTTCTCTATTTTAATATAAATATACTTCTAAATTGATACCTATTATATATAAAATGAAATATATAATTCAAATTTTTCTTGATCAGCTTTTGTTACATTTCCCTCTAGTTTTTTTTCTTTTTTTTTGGATTGATTTTTTTCTCATATTTTTGTCTACATTGCACATACCAAACATTTTTATTATAGTATATGGTCTTAAATCCTAAATGAATGTTCCAAATTGTATATTATTATAGGACTTCATGTATGATTACATATATATTTTTTCTCATATATTATGCATTAAAATATTACTCGATATGAATGGGATGTGGTTCGACCATCGAATAAAATATCTACTCCCAATTGGGAGAAATGGCACAATATGAATTAAAAGAGGTGGATGAGGGTGAATAAAAGTTCTCTAAATGGGAAATGTTCCATTATTTTAATAGGGTAATTAATTCATAAGTGTATAATTGTCAAATATATTTTAATTATGTTTCAACATTAGGTAATTTGATGACGTAAATCATGAATTTAAATTTTTTAATATGAGATTATGTAATGGTGATAATTGGGAAAAATACATAATTTATAATTGAGAAATAATCTCTACACCATTTAATATATATATATATATATATAATATCTTCTTCAGATTCATTAAAATGCATTTTGAAATTCTTTTATTCTTATTAAAAATTATGTAGTTCACCATATTAAAGGGAATCTATTAAAACAAGTTGATATACCCATTGCTAACAACAATGAATTATTTTAGGTGATATAAAAATTCAATAAATTAGGTAGGTTGTTTGAAAATAGAAATATCATTAAGTGATTTTGGATATTTTTATTTTATAATGATGTTTATTAGGTAAATAATTAATGTAAAATTTATTTGAATCATAAATATTTTTTTTCTAGGGTAAGATCATGTAAAGGATATGGGTAAATTAAATATCATTTGAATATGAATAGGGGACCTTGATGGAATTTATTTATGTTGATATATAAATATGAATCCATTATATGTTATTGCATGGGAGAAAGTAGTGTTACCAAGGATAATTCTAATTTTAATAGATGAAGGGTATGATATAATGCCTCTATGATAAAGGGAAATTCATTAATGGGCCCCTGTTAGAAGGTTAAAGAAAAAATATATTTAAATTTGGAATTTGAATCATTCTATTAATTTTTCAAATAAATTACTATTCAATGTGAATTAATTTTTTTCAAATAAAATTTGAAATTAAATTTTAAAACTGATTAATGGATAAGAATTGGGATTTTGAGAATTATACATATTTTCTCTTTTTAGTATTTGAAATTTTACAAACATTTTACATAATAAATTATCTTCAAATATATTTAAAATAATATTTCAATCAAGAACTATATGATATAGGCAAGGAAGTAATTATTGAATTTATTTGAGATAGACCAATTTTAAAGGATCATGGAAATAACATCATTTAACATAAATGAATGATGAAAAGAAATATTGAAGTAGTGAAACATAAGTAGGTTTCTATATTTAACTATTTATAAAAAATGTGATAGGTTACTATTTCAAAAAAAACGAGTTTCCATGTAATGTGTATCAACTATTATTTAATATTATGTTTATTTCTCTTCATATATTGCCTATTTATAAATGGTTTATTTAACAAATTTTATTTTCCCTCCATTGACACACTACCTTGTATCATACAATTTTATTAGTGGGGGTACTTGTTTATTATTATACAACATGTTTCCTTTGGAATGTGGTATCAACTATCCCATTATTTTTCAATTATTATTTTTTACATTTACTAATATTCTATATTCTATTTCATGCTCTTTCTCTCTTGGGGATTTGACTTAAATATTAAAACATAACTAACGATTTCTTGTCAAAAATTTTCACTTCATGATACATTGTTTATTATACACCATGTTTTATTTGGAATTGTATATCTAATACCCATTTAATATATTTTTTACCAAGATTATTTCATTATTCTTGGTATTTACCGATTCATATAGAATTCTATTCTTTAAGGGGTTTTGACTTGAATGATTCTAAGATTATAAGGGGGTCTTTGTCTCAAATTTAATTTCAGAATATTTCCTTGAGATTACAAAACATTTTTATTTTCTATAGTGTATTTACTACCCTATTTTTTGAATGTATAAAATATTTTACATTTCAAGATATTTTGAGGTCCATTTCATGATCATCTTTTTATGTATATAATTATTTTGAAAGATAATCAACGTAGGGAATTTTAATACTTACTTATTTAAAACCTAGATATTTTTATTCTCTTATGGTTTTTCTTGTGGTTTTACTTTTTCTCTCGTTATTTCATCTCCCCCTTAGATCGTTATTTATCAATTGTAAGGAAACTAACACTACCTTTTCTTATTCGTTGGGAACATCCATTTTACATGAATTTATTCATTTTAATATTTTAAATACGACCTTATCAATGCCTCAATAATTTATTAAGGTCATTTTAAATGAAATTTCCTTATTATAAATGTTTTATAGAAAATTTTAATCCTTTCTTTATGAGTAATTTTATTCAAAAATAGAAATGATACACTTTTAAATATTTACATATGGAAACATTTTTCAGCCATATTTTTCATTTTATATTAATCATTCTATCTATATAATAATTTTATTTAAAAAGTAATTTTCTACTATAATTAAGAAATATTTTTTTTTATAATTATTTCAATAGAACACAAAAATTTATTTTTTCCAAAGTTATTTTTTTCAAACTCATTAAAATCATTTTTTTATAAGTCATTTTCTATGAAATATATTACTATTTTTGTATAGTATTATAAAAATTTAACCATCGAGTTTCTCTGTATGTATTATGTAAATTTCTTCTCTATTAGAAATATAATCTATTATTTCCATTTTCTTTTATAATTGTCTTTAGTGTATAACCATACTTGTTCTTCTAATTCATTTGTTATGAAAATAACCTATTTTTAATTCATTTTATTTAAAGGTGTTAAACTAGATTCCATACATAAAATTAGAACGGAAATTATAGACAATACTATAAACCCATTATCTATATGATGAAAATACCATATGATTTAATATCTTGATTGAATTTTGTCTTCCAAGAATGTTATTGAATATATTTTGATACATATTTCATTTTGATGTAATTATCTTTATATAATATTGAAATATTTAATTAAAAGAATCTATTTGAAAAGTATTTGAAATAAATTTTCATTCCAAGTGGCATTTATGCTAAAAATTGAAGCAATTTTTATCTGATTCTTTTGCAAAACCAATTTTATTTCCATGGATTCTTTATGATATGATTAATGATTTATTTTTTTATGGAACTATATTGTATGGATGATGGAGGTTGGAGTCCCATATCACCCTCCAATTCATTTTTTAAATTTTTAAATTTCATCTGATATGTGTATGTGGGCATAATTTAGTTAGTTTATAGTGTGGGTGTAAGTGTGTGAATCAAGAAGGTGAAGTGTACAGTGGAAAAGTTATGTTTTATCATGATCATGGGTATAAGTGTTTAACTCACATTGGTTATGTTTCCCATTAACCATGGTTTGGATAAAATTATAAATATTTCCATGTTTCATTTATATATCAAAGTTTCATGATATGTTATTACGTTAGTCGATGCCTTATACTTTAAATTATGATTGATGCATTGTTGTGTATAATAGATCTATATATGTGGATTATACCCATATGCTCATTTTTTTTCTCAATTATGATCTTTTATTTTTATCGATTATGTCTACCATTACTAAGTGTTTGATCTCACCCATTTCTCGTGTTTTCATTCCCCATATTATGAATACAGGTGTAACTTATCATAAGACTACAATGGATTCCATTATTGTTTTATTTTGGATAAATATGAACAATATTTATAAAATTATTAGTGCATTTAACCGGTCCTCAAATACACTAAATGAAAAAGGTTCTTTGAGTTATGTGTAGTTAGTGTTAGAAGAAATATTAATTTGATATTTTGGCGGTTTTATCTTAGACCATATCACTTAGTGTAACATTTCATTTTTAGTACTATGTGGTATTGGAATTGGTACTAGGTGTGCAGGTTTGGGGAACATTAGTTGGTATCAAATGAGTGTTTAATTGTTTTTTCCCATCAGTTTATCTATTTTTTTGAATGGGATAAAAGAAATTTGTTGAAAAGCCTTTCGATAAATCCATGGGACAAATATTTACATAAGATAACAACCATGAATCTTGGTAAAGTAGATATTGTTTTTTTCCTAACAATGAAATAATTCTTTGGATACTAAAATCTTATACATGATTTCAGATAGATTTACCTAGGGGTAATAATCCTATAAAGGGAATTTTGGGTATTAACACAATCTTCACCTTGTTCATGATAATGTTGAAAAACTGGACACCTGTTGTCTCACTCCTAGGGGATATTATTTGGGTAATTAAGATTATAATTACAATATAATATGCATAATCAGAAAATATATAGGTTGTAAAACCTAATAGGGAATGAATTTGGATAAAATAGGTTAAACTGTAGGGGTTCATGAGTTAAGGAAAATAATAATTGATATTTAAATTTACGGATATTAATAGGCCTAACATTGAGATAATAGATTTAATTATTTTTTGGTAAAGAATATTTTAAGTTTATTCATGATATATTTTGGGTTATTTATTTTAGGGATTTGGTTAAGAATTTTAAGAAAATATAACATAAAGAAACTGATATTTAATCCAAATTATCAAGAAATAAAATGAAGATATCATTGTAGAAGACATATTTGGATTGATGTTTTTATATTCATATTATCAGTATTATAATAACCATTTTGGTTTTAGTATTTGGTTTAAACATGATCACAAAAATGAAGTGAATAAATGTTTGAATCTTGAGATCAAAAACCAAAAAAGCAAACATACTATTTTTTTGATTTTTTTGGGAATTTATATAATAATGGAAAATTTGAGTTTCTCTATAACACCCTCATAATTTGTGAAAAATATTTTTTGAATTTATTTAATCCATTCATTATTTTTTAGTTCACACATCACAGAATACTATTTTTATTATATGGAATGACTATTTTTTCTTGTGTTATAAGTCACACAATGATATTACTGTTCTCAAAGAAGCACATATATTAACTTTTAGTACACTCAAAACTATTTTTGCCTTGTCTTACACATAATAACGGGTCTCTTCAAAAGATTTTGTTACACACAACACCATGTTTTACCGTACTACATCATAGTGTTAATATTATTACTAAAATATTATTATAATTAATAACTAACCATTTATCCAGTGGGTATAAATGATAGTTACTATATTATAAATTTATAGTTTAAACATGTATATAAACTGAATATTATGGGTTTAATTAGTCATAAAGGAATGTAAGAACTATTTGAGAATAAAGAAATTCCTTTTATAAGAATAATAGTTTTCTACATATAAAGAACATTTTTTACCAATAATTTATAAAATAAACTTTTGATAAATGTTTTTAATAAAATTTAAATATTATATAGTATATAAAATTTGTTAAATTAATCCAATATATTTTATAGGAATAATATAAGAATAAATCCAATTTTATGAATAAAAGATGTATTTTTTAAAATTGTAATATTTATAAATTTTAAAAGAGAACACATTTAAAATATTTTTTTTCAAAATTTAATATTTTTTATTAGAAAAAATTCTCATTATTTTTTAAATATCAATATAAATTTTTTATTGGGTGAATTATTGGTATTTTCTAAGAAGTTTCATTTTTTTATAAATAGTAAAAAATGCTTAATTTTAATTGGAAACTGTATTTTCATATTATTTATTTATATTTTTTAAAATATTTTAAATCAGTTTTATTGTATAATTATTTAAATTATAAAAAAATTCAATTTAGGCCATTTTAATCAATTCCAAAATGAAATTTGATAAAAAAACATTTCAAACAATTGAACTTCCACCTTTAAAACCCCACTTTCTCATCATGTCTATAGGATTAATTTAAAATTAATTTCTATCACTTATATGATTCAAATTTGAAAAATTATTTCAATGTTTATAATTATAATAATATATAATATATAATTAGTTTTACATAGTTTTTGAAGAAAATGATTCGTGAAAGTAACCAAAATTAATTACTACAATTAATGTTAAAATGAGTTTACATTATTGTTAGAAATTAACTTATGTTGACAAATTAAATAAAAACCTTTCCAAAATATATTTTATGGATATATTTAGGCCATATACTCACTTGGATCAAACGTGGTCTGTTATTTTATACACATGATGTAAGGGAGTTCTCTCAAAAGTGTTTACATTTTTATATTTACATTAATGGTAATCCTCCTCAACTATAAATATGAAACTAACCACTCTCACATATTCAAAAATCTCAATAAATTTATTTCATACAATAATAGTCAAAATAATATACCAACTTCCATATTCTCATATAGTAATCATCAGTTTCTAATGAAAGAAAACCATGTTTTTCCTCTATAGCAAACCAAAGAAATTACCCAAAGAAGAGGTAACGTTCTCCAATGAGAAAATTTTATTTATTTATTTCTCAAAACCTTAAATTATTCATATTACATGATTATATAATAACATATGTTTAAAAAATATAATTATATGTTTTATCTTCAGGGAAATAAATTTAGTATCACACACCTCGATCAAATGGGATACACAATCATCATCCATGTGTACTGCAGACTACCACCTCACGAACCAATTTCATTTATTCTTCTATTACCACCTATCACAGTTTGGAATATTGACCAAAATACTATTTTATATAATATATGTGTTATTTTATATTTATTTATTCTTAAATACATGTTATATAACACATACATTCAAACTTTCTATTTTTTGGGAATACAATAACATCATTTTTGGGCGTGTGGACTATCGCCTCCTAAAAGTGATGTGATTAATTAAATATTTACAAGGTAATTATTTATGATGGGTTGATTAAAAATTTGGAATATTTGTGAAATAGTTATGATACTTTCATGATTGTATATGCATACACCATTTAATTCCCTTTAGTTCAATTTGAGAAGAAAATGGAATCAATGTTCATTCGTACATAAGACCTAATGTCTCCATGAACGGTGTATTACATACAAAATTAATTTATTTTGTATATTATAATAAGTATATATATTATTAATATATATGATCAACATATTTCATGGATTAAATATTATAAATAATGAAATCATGATATAAATAAGAGGACCAAGAATAAAAAGTCAAAATACATATGAAAAATATACCGGTTATTACCTAAAGCATTACCTTAACATTGAATTGTTAATAAATAGGTAATATAATGTCATAATAAAATTTAATATAGTATAAAAATATTAATATGTTTCTTCTTTGGATTTATAATAAACTTATATTCATTATACATGAGGTTTGAATGTGTATGAAAAATGTCAAGATTTAAGGTAAGGCTTTTCTCAGCTCAATTTTATTTCTGTGAGATATATGTTATATATAAAACTTATTATTGTTGTGGGGAGTATATAATTCCATAGGATATTTTATATATTGAATATAATATATTTTATGATATTAAATGTTTCTATTGATGTTTTTATTTGATGGATACTTGGATTCAAAAGTTACTCAAGTTGGAAGGGATTTTCATCTCACTTTTTATATCCATGATATACATGACTTATTAACCAATTTTTTATATTTATGGTTTATATAAATTAATATGAAAGGTTAAATAATGAATTTAATTTATTTCATAATATTAACTACTTCAATTTATGACATTCTTTAATATATCTCACGAATCAAAAGATACACAAGTAGTAAGAGGATTTCTTGTCTCACATTTATTTCTATGAGACATATACCATATTTATCACTTTTTTCTTTTGTGTGGTGTATATAATTCCCATGAATGTATAATATTTTTATTACCCTTAAATATTGGATATTTATATATCCATTTTATGATCCATCATTCATGTGATCTACAGCTTAATTGTCACAAAATCTGTAAGGTAATTTAGTCTCCATTTTATTCACTGAGACGCCTGTGAGATTATGAATCTACATTAATTTACAAGATATGTGTACATACCATTGACAATTTATATCATTAATATACAAATTTTAATTATATTTTAATATTCGTTTAATGTTATAATTTTTTAGGTATTATGATTTAACGTAACCAATGTGGTAGAATTTTATTCCTATAATCTCATCTTTTATTAGGATTATTACGACAATGATTTGATTAATGAAATAATATGATCCCTCAATCGAGAAATCATTTGAATAATTATCTACTATGGTTATTAGTTATATATTAATTTAATGTTACCGTTTTCACTCCTTGGTTATTTAGACAATTACTACTTTTTTAAAGAAAATCATACCTTATGTCCATATTTGGTCGGAAATTGATTTTTTACTAAAAAAATGTATCCAAAAAATGATTATGCATTTTTTTAGTGATATTTCAATATTCTTTTCAAATAAAAAATATGTGAATTATTTTCAAATCTTTCATTATGGGTTTTCATAGATATTTTCAAATAAAAATGTTTTAAAAAATGATTTATGTTCGTGATGTATTTTAAATGATTCTCAATGATTAGAGTATATTATTTCATGGAAAATGTTTCAAATAAATGTTTTATGTTTAAAAAATATTTTAAATGATTTTGAAATATTCATTTATATTTTTTCAAGGAAAAAGGGTTCAAAAATTTTTTATTATGGAAAATTGTTTTAAATGATATTCAAAGATTTCTCTATTTGTTGTCGAGAAAAAGTATCTTCCCAAATTATTTATATTTAAAACTCATTTAAAATGATTTTAAAATATTCCACTATATTTTATAAAATAAAAAAGGTTTTCAAAAGTATATTATGTTTTAAAAAAGATTTATATTATTCTGAAATTTTCTTCTATAATTCTTTCAATGTGGATTTTAAATAAGAGGTTTTTGAAAATGTTTCATAAATTATAAAAAGTGTTTTTAAAAGATAGATCATATTATTTAAGAAATGTTTCAAGATATATTTCAAAAATAATCCTCCATATACATTTCCATCTTATTATATAGTTTATTATTTACTGAGGATATGATCTAAGGACACTAATCTTATCCATTATTGGAATCGATTATGTTTATGATGATAGGTTTTTTATTAAACCCATTTATCTCCCATGTGTTATACCATGATAAAGTTCTTATGAAACAATATTACATTCGTGGGATATTATATGATGTTGAAACATTCACTTTTCCATGGGTTATAGTATGATGAAATTTCTGTTATACCCATTTAATTTCACGAGTTATGTTATGATGTTTATAAAACTAATCTCTTTTTTAGGGTCCATGATATGATTAATGTTTTATTATCTTATGTAAGATGTATGTATGATTTCATAATTTGATAGATGTGACCTATATAACCTTTAAATTTATTTTTTAATGATTTATATCTCTTGATATAGAAATAGCTAGAATGAAGAGTTAACACGGTTCAGTATGATAATGCTAGAGAGAGGAGTGAACTTGGTTCAGTAATACAGGGCTAGAACGATGAGTGAAGATGGTTTAGTAATATAGGTCAAGAATGGGATGTGAACCTGATTTAATAAAGTACTTTGTACGCTTATATGGTCCCTTGAATGAACCTTCACTAATATGATGGTTGGGGATTGATTGCATTCCACTATGATGGCCTTAGAAGTAAGCCTTGAATACTATTGACATAATTTTATATGTTTATGATTCTACCAAAATTCTATTTCTTATACTTATGGTATGATTTAATATCTTATGATCATGATTAAATTACAATACACGTCCTTTTAGATTCCTATATTTTTTTAATGACACGTGTTTTTGGGTTTTGATATACAGGGTATGATTTTCCCGTGTTATGATCATGTTTTCATACACACATGATTATGTTATTCTTTTGAATCTCCTTTATTTTTATCTATACTGATTATTTGAGATCACACATTCTTATGTTTCCTTTCCAAAGGATATAAATAATGGTATTAAGTAGGAGTACTAAAGGGGATGATCTTTTGGGGGGATGTTGAAGATTATTCACAAAATTATAATAATTTGTTCTGTGTTTGCAAGGACAATAAACTATTATGTTCCCCCAAAAAGTACTATTTTAATGTGATGAATATTCATAAAAATATTTAATGTACAATTATATTAATCATGAGTCATTATACCTAATATGAAAGGAATGTTTTATTCACCCATTGGAAACTATGATGAGAAAACATTAGGGTGATCCCTAGAAATATTTCTTAGGATATTTCATGGGATTTATATAATAATAATCCTAAAGATATTTTATTTAAAATAATGTGTTATAATTTAGAAATTTTGTAAGGTATTTTTCAGAATATGTGGATTTACTCTATGATAAGTACTGCTCAAACAATACTTTCTAATTTTAGTCAATAGTTGGAACCATAAAGAACTGGGTTAACATTTAATATGATTGAATATTTTTAGATGAGAAGAATAAGGAATAATCACTAGATTAATGGATATTTTTATCATTACTAATTAGTGGTCATGGAACATGATTAACAACCTATAATTTATCCAACTCTTGGACTCACCAAAGAAGAGAAGGAAGGAGTTCATAGAGATTTTAGTTAATGGAGAATAGGTAGGAATGAAGATTTAGTATCCCTTGTTTCGATAATTTGGAAAGACCAACCAACACAAATGTCTTAGAGGAAGATGAATATATTTTTATTATGGAAAAGAATGAAATAATTAAAGTAACTATAAAGGGAAGATGAAAAATTTGGGAATCTCAATGAATTAGAATAAATCCCTCCTTTGAAAACCATGAATGGTTGAATTCTTTAAATGTGGAATGAATGGGTATTAAGAAAATCAATGTCCTAAATAGAAAGCTACTGAAGAGAATCAGAAAGGTGGTACGAGTAATAGTTATATTACTAATGATGATGATGAGACTATTCGAGAAATGTGAAAGTAAATATTTATTAATTAATATCTTGAGGTGACCTTTTTAATAGATTAAGGATTAAGTGGAATAATCAAAGTATTTTTGTATTTGGATACCTGAATGTTTAGTTTTTAAATATATAAGGATTCATTAGTTTCGTTTTTTAGTAAGGATTTTAAAGAATATGTTGAATGGTTCTAATGGATGAGGGAAGTGATTTAATGGAATAGTGATATTCATAGGAAACACATGATTGAGGGTAAAATAATACTTAATATGTTTCTAATGTGGAGGTATTTATTTTTGGATAAAGATATGTTGAATATGAATTAGTAAATTTGGAGATACTGATTACCTTGGAACTGATTAAGGATTTGTTGATAAATTTATTTATACTATCATGGATGATGCTTATGAAATTTATCTATTTAATTAATATATCAGATAAAACATGGAATAATAAACAATTCAAGTTTTCAATAAGGAATTATGGTAATTACCATTTTTCAATTGATTATATAATGAAGGTATTCTAATATATGGTGTGAGAACTACAAGATGAAAATTATTATATATAGGGTATCAATGATAAGGTATTTTTTGGAAATATAATGAACTTATTTTTAATTTTTTGGATGTTTATTTTACAGAATAGTTTTATCGTTAACCATTTATGGTATGGTTTATGTTAAACTAAAGGTGTGGTTTTAGAGAAATATATATATTATCTCTCCACATTTGGATTTATACATATTAAATAACATTTTAAAACCATTTTTTGTGTGGTAAAGACATATGGAATGAACTATAATTCTATTTTCGGATCTCATGATCTTATAGTGCTTCAAGAATGAAAAATTCACCATCACTTCATAAAATAAGAGAAGAAATGTAAATTGATAAAGGTATAATAAGGGGTGAGGTTGTAGTGAAATCATGTATGTATATATTATTTTCAAAATTAATGAATATTGTAAGAACCAGGATCATCTTTTCATGTACATTTTTCCTTTTCTGGTCATTTTTTAGAAAAAGAAGAAATTATGGAAATTTTCTAAGTGCACGCCATGTACTTTATGAGTACACACCTTGTACTTCTTTGTTGTATGAGGCTATGTGATGGCCATGTTGTTTCCACCCACATGTCCATATGGGAGTAACTTGGAGGCCACTTAAATCGGAGTACGGAAGCGGCTAACACATGCCATGTACTACAAAAGTACACGCAGTGTACTTTATTTTTTTCATTGAACGCACCGGGGCACATCTAATCACCAGAACACTCCCCTTTTAGGTCTTGTTTGACCGAGAGCTCCGTACGGCTACTGATCTTCAACACACCCCCAAGTGTGCATCTGTCCTCTGAATTGAACACTGTCTATTGCATTTGAATCACATTAGTGAGTTATCTCTTCTCCGAGAGCAACATCTTCTGATTTCTCCTCTCTCGTGAGATATCACGGGTTGATCATTTTAGACATTTTTGTAGGTATTTTATTTTATAAGGAGATTGAAGCATTAAGATTCACTTATATTGATCTCTTAATACCGAGGTAGGTGGTTTGTGCATTTCTATTGAAAGTCTGTGAGTTTTATATGCAAAATTTTCCAATACCCATGAACAGGGAATTGTGTGTTTACCGTTTTAGCCCAATTGTTTTCCTTATATGCTTGTATGCTTGAGTATATGATAATTTATTGTGAATAGGTTGAATTTATGTGCTTTTTCTAGGTTTCCCATGCATGTTTTTCCTGTTTTGACCATTGGGTGTAGTTTTCCTGATGGGCGGATATTTACTTTCCCATGCATAGAATTGTTGGATGGTGTGACTATTGTTCTGTTATACTGTCATGATTTAGAATGATATCCAAGTATTTCTTGAGGTTTACCTTGGCCAATACGTGCTACTACATTTTCTTGACTTACATAGGGCTGTGAGAACATATTGTATAGACCATAGGGACAATGGACGTTGAGGGCTTCTCGAGGGTGTCTTTATAATTTTACGATGTGAGACCACAGGGGGAATTGAAGTTGAGTTCTTCCTAAGAGTGTATGTAGTTCCTCGATGCGATCCACAAAGGGAATGTAACGTAAGTTCTTATCTAGTGTGCATTTGGTTACAATACGAGAATATAGGGGGAATTGGCAGTGAGTGCTTCCTCAGAGAGTCTATGCTTAAGTTGAACCAGAGGGGCTATACTAAGTGTACTACCTAGATAGTTGCTTGTACTTGTTAGGTAGGACTAGAGGGGTTAGACTGAGTGTGCTTCCCAGAGGGTTACCTGTTGTGTTTATATGGTTGTTTAGTTGTTTCTTGATATTGAAACTGTGGATTGTTTACTGTAGAGTACCTTCGTGTTTAATGTTTCCTATACATTGACCTGCCATATACTCATTGAATGTTAGGAATACATCTCGTGGTGGTTGCCTACTTTTATTAGTCTCACACTCTATTTGGGCCACACTTTTGGGCCCAAATAGTTTATATTATTGCAGGTATAGACAAGGTAAAGCGCCCTTCTACATCAGGTACTTGACATGCTGTGGAGCTGGAGAGCACGGGACCAAGCCTAGGCTTACAATTCTGAGGAGCTAATTATAATTTTTCTTTTGTACATGGTTTAGTACAATATTTCAACATTGTGCTTTGTTTCGCTATTTTCCAAAGACATATATATCATGTATCATTATATAAATATATGTGTTCCAGTTTATTCTCTCAGTTTCCGCTATTTATTTTTGGTATGATATTATTACTTCTTCTGATCTTGTGTGTATTTTATTACTTCCACTATTTACTTTTTCAATGAGGGCATAGTTTCCCCATTATCACACCCAAGGCCCTTGCTGCAAGTCGGTAGGCTCTAGAGTTTGGGGAAATGTGTTTGAGGCCATGTGACCAACCGAGTATTGGGTGCCTCTAGGTAGCTTCCGAAACTGGGATGTTACATAGTGGTATCAGAGGGCTTATTTTATCTTGCCATACTGTTTGGAGCCAAAAGTCATGGATAGGACAGAATAGGTACTTGGTAAAAAGTTGTGCCCGGTACTAGCTAACCTGTGTACAGGGAAAAGCTAATCTACCGTGTTTAACTGTAATTCTTCTGGTTTTTCAATTATTACAGTTGATTTGATTTCACCTTAAGTGATTCACATGATTTGTGTTGTTATTTTTCATGTTATTGAGGTTCTAGTTTTGTCGCAACCCAATGAGATGAGGGTATTTCGTCCCATGCATCATATAGGCACTTGTCAGAAATCACATTTCATGCAGTCTTGCGATGCCATTTAGGATGCATTAGAGATTGCATGTTGTGGTGATAGATGTTGTGTAGAATATTCATGCAGTTTTGATAGATGCCTTGATCAAAATACCTACTATCTGATATGGTATTGTTGGTGTAAGGTTTTGTCTTAATGAATGCCAAATTTTGGTTCATGAGGTGTTATGGGTCTCACGGACCGGAATTTGGTGGATCATTGACTTTTTTACATTGTTATAACATGTATAAGATTCCAAGCTTTGATTCGTGGGGAGTATGGGCCCTCACAGATCAGAATTTGGCACTTTCAATGTTCATTTCAGTGTTTTTCTGGGATACAGAGTAGTTTCAGAGGCTTAATATCCGGAAAAACCCAGAATACATGCCGTGTAGTTTTGACTATAGGCCATGTGTTCTTCTGTTCAAGAAGAAACAATTTTTCTTAATTACACGCTGCGTACTCTAATTACACGTCGTTTAGTTTCTAACCGTGTCATTGGCCGTGTGGTAAAAGACACGGGATGGGGAAATTCTAGTGAGAAAATGTTGTGTACTAGTTGAACATGCCATGTAGATTGACCCAGGTACTCAACCATGTCACAAAAAACACAGGTCGGTGTTATCCTTTTATGTACATGCCTTGTCTGCCTTGAACACGCCGTGTAGTGTGAGTTGTGTGTCAGGATGTGTCACTAAAAACACGGGCTAGGTGTTGCTTGTCTAGTACACGTCATGTCTATCTTGAACACACTGTGTAGTCTTGTCTTAGGAGAACCATGTAGCTTTACCATATAGAAGGACTCGGGCAGAGAAAGAGGATTCAAGTACACGCCATGTGTTAAGACATCATGCCGTGTGGTTGGGGAGTCACATGACCAGTTTTGGTAGGAGTACACACCCATGTGAATGACTTAGGGGAACACGCCCTGTAGGGGATATACACACCATGTAGTCATGATTTGAAAAACATGAATGTTTCTTTGCTCCTGTTCACTTAATGTACTTCAAGTTTTCAGTCCCTGATAATCTTGATCTAAGGTCTATATTTGACCTTGTAGAGTCATGATGCTGAGACATCTTTTAGTTGTGCGCCAGTTGCAGGGTAGTGATCGGACACCAGATGTGGCTGATCAGGGACTACCTATAGATCCTCCTGTTATTCCAGTCTTGGCACAAGTCGTTATACCGCACACAGGTGCTAATGCACAGTTCAGGGAAGGAATCATGAGGATGATACAAACTTTTCAAAGAACACCGCCTCCTGCCCTGTCGATGGCTGATTTGACGTCGGTCTTCCAGCAGCAGCATCCTCCCACTTTCTTAGGGGATAGAGGACCACAGGCTACAGAGTCATGGCTAGAAGCTATGATGACGATATTTGAGCATATGTAGATGCCTTGAGAGAGGAGGGTAAAGCTCGCTACCTATATGCTTCGGGACTCCGCCAAGAGTTAGTGGGATGTGATATCACAGGTGGGATGCAAGCAGGTTATGCTATGAGACGAGTTACAACCCATCTTATATGACTACTACTATCTAGAGACCTTGAGAGCCGATCGAGCCCGAAAGATTATAGGTCTGGAGTATGGTACTCTTTCTGTTATGGAGCATTCCTCCCGCTTTACCAACCAGCAGCACTTGATGCCTATTTCAGGATGTGATAGGTTATTCATGGCAAGGAAGATCAAGGATGGTCTGAGGCATGACATCCGATCATAGGTGAACATATTCTGGGTGAATTCTACCACTTCTATCATCAACCAGGGACTGATCACAGAGTGCTATCTGAGGGATTTCTAAATTCTGAGCTAGGGAAGCTCAGCATATGGAGCTAGCATCCCTCCCACTGACTGTAGGAAGAACCGCAAGGGGTCTTTGTGTGGTGAGCCAAAGAGGCGATACACTTCTTCTGGTAGCCAGGTGGTGTGCTACTAGTGTTAGAAGAGTGGGCATACAAGGCCACACTGGCGGAGAGACCCAGTAGAGTGCCGATCAGGCGGCAAGTTGAGTCACCTTCAACGCTTCTGTCAGATCTTCTCACTAGTAACTGGTGACAGGGGTTCTTCTATGACTCCTCGTTCAGGAGAAGCAGCACATGTTCCTCACCTATTTGGAAACTGGAGTTCTTCAAGCCGTTCTGGCCGAGGTGGAGGTTGTGGCCATGGTAATCAGTTACCAGACATTCAGCGAAAATATGGTGGATCAGATCAGAGTGGTTTGGCAGGGTCACAGTGCCGTAGTACAGGCCATGCCTTTACAGTAGAGCAGACCCAGTAGGAGCAGGCTCCCATACCTTCTATAGTTTAAGGTACGATATTATTTGCCTCAGTTTTATCTTCTTGTCTTTTTGATACAGGGGCTTCTTATAGCTTTATATCTGTTGAAGTTTCAGAGATCCTTGGGCTCTATATCTTTTATTTTAATAATATCTTAACACTATACACTCCGTTAGGGACTAGAACAGCAAGTGTACGTCAGTGTTAGGAGTTCCCTCTAGAGGTTGGTAGGTGTCACTTTTTATGGGACCTCTATGTCCTAGAGATGACATGCTATGATGTAATTCTCAGAATGGACTGGCTAGTTCCCTTCTAGGCAGTCGTCGACTATTATTGCTACAGGGTGAGTTTTACATCACCATAGGGCGTATCATTTCTTCATAAGGGAGAGTGAGATGTCCAGGTGAGCATAGCGGGTCCAGAGCATCATGGGTTAGGTGGAGTTTCAATCCAGATTGCTAGTTTATATTTGGATGATCAGGGGACTTCTCAGTTATACTTTCCTCTAGTGGTGGATCGTTTCAAGGGTGTCTTTTCAAAGGACTTTTCAGGTTTTCCACCAGAGCGTGAGGTAGTATTTTATATTGATCTTGGGCTAGGAGCATCATCAGTGTCCATTCTTCCTTATAGGCTTGCTACACCAGAGTTACAGGAGCTCAAGAAGCAGTTGGAGGAGTTATAGGAAACGGGTTTCATCCGACCCAGTACTTCTCCTTGGGGTTTACCTGTCCTGTTTGCGAAGAAGGTAGACGGTAACCTCAGGCTTTGTGTGTATTATTGGACGTTGATCCAATTGATGGTCAAGAAACGATATCATTTACCAAGGATTGATGATCTCTATGATCAGTTTCGAGGAGCAAAGGTGTTCTAAAATATTGAATTGAGGTTCAGTTATCATTAGTTTCACGTTAGACCATCCAAAATACCTCTTAAAATAGTCCATAATAGGTAAGCTCTATATGACTATATGGTTATGTCATTCGGTCTCATGAATGTACCTGCAGTTTTCGTGGCACTAATGAACTGAGTGTTCCATCCGTACTTGGATTCCTTTATTGTGGTCTTTGTGGATGATATCTTGGTGTACTATCACACTCGACATGACCATTATACCCATATTGAGATCCTTTTGAGTACACTAAGAGAGCATCAGTTATATGCTAAGCTCTCAAAATTCCACATTTGGATGGATCAGATTCACTTTGTGGGTCATGTTATCTAAGATACAGAAGTGTCAGTAGACCCAGATAAAGGGAGAGAAGTAGTTTCCTAGGAGAATCCAAAGAACATCTTTGAGTTTTGGAGTTCTCTAGGGCTAGATGGATACTACAGATGTTTCATACATGACTTTTTGTGCTTAGAAGCACCACTGGAGAGTCTGACTAAGTAGGGTGTAATGTTTTTTTGGTCAGATTCTTGAGATTCCGCCTTTCAGGAGGTGAAGGGGAGGTTGACTTCAGCACTGATACTAGTCTTTCCAGAGCTGGGCGAGAGCTATACTATGTATTGTGATGCTTCAGGTATTGGGCTGAGTGTTGTGCTTATACAGGGGGAGGAGTCATTGCGTACAGGTATCAGCAGCTGTGATCACATGAGAGGAACTACCCGACACACAATTTCAAGTTGGCTGTAGTTATTCCTGACTTACGCCATTGGAGGCATTATCTTTTGGGAGAACATTTTGTGGTTTTCACCGACCATAAGAGTCTCAAGTGAATATTCACCCAGCGTGATCTGAATCTAAGACAAAAATTGTGGGTTGAGTACCTACAGTCCTTCGATTTCGAGACTGCTTATATGCCTAGGAAAGGAAACGCAGTGGCTAATACGTTGGGCAGGAGGACTTAGATACAAGAATTTCAAGAGGCTAGCAATGAGTGGAAGTTTTTCTCCCTGTTCTCTGAGATGAATTTGGAGGTGAAATACAAACAGGGGTAGACTCTTCTTTCTTCTATAGCGATTACCTATACTATTCATAATTGAGTGTGAATGAGGTAGCTGTCAGAATCGGAAGGCCTAGTCCTACGGGAAAGTGTGTCAAGAGATAACCATATTCCTAGATAGATGGTAGGTGAGGATGAGATCTTGTGTTTCCAGGGGAGTGTATGGGTGCTAGCATACATACGTGAGGAGCTGATGCAGGACTTTCAGTCCTCATATTGGGCAGTTCATCCCGGTCTCACAAAGAAGAATCATGATCTACACCATCAGTATTGTTGTCCAGGTGTGAAGAGGGACGTTACGGGTTTCATCATGAGGTGTTCCACCTGCCAGCAGGTGAATGTGAAGCATCAACAACCGGCATGGATTTTATAGCAATTTCCTATTCCTGAGTGGAAGTGGAATGATGTCGCGATGGATTTCATGACTGGTTTACAGAGGTCTCAATGAGGGAATGATACAATTTGGGTTTTCATTGACAGACTCATGAAGGATTCTCACTTTTTTCTGATTAAGTATTTGTTCAATGTTGATGAGCTGGGATGGTTATACATCCATGAGATTGAACGTCTTCATGGAGTTCCACACTCCATAATTTCAGAAAGGGACGCACATTTTACTTCTCGGGTCTGGAAGGGGCTATAGAAGGCCTTGTGTACATAGGTAATTTTGAGTATAGCTTACCACCCCCAGACAGATGGCCAGTCCGAGCATACAATTCAGGTTCTTAAGGACATGCTCTGAGCTTGTATCCTGAATTTTTGAGGTTTTTGGGAGAAGCATATTCCTCTTGTGGATTTTTCCTACAACAATAGTTTTCAAGAAACTATTCAGATGGAACCTTATGAAGATTTGTATGGTAGGCCATGCCGATCACCCTTATGTTGGCTGGAGGTAGGAGTGGCAGCTTCGCTAGGACATCGTCTTGACCAAGAGACCACAAAGTAGATAGAGTATATTCAGAAGAGGATGGCTACATAACATCCCTAACATAAGTCTTAAACTGTTCATCGGAGACGAGCTTTGGAGGTCGATGCCAGCGATCAGGTTTTCCTCTATGTCACACTAAGGTCGGGACATAAGAGGATTTGAAGATAGGTTAAGCTTTCAACAAGGTACGTTGGGCCGTTTGAGGTGTTGGAGAGAGTTAGGTTGGTTGCCTATCGGTTGCAGTTACCTCATAGGTACCGGGCTATGCATGATGTTTTTCACATTTCTCAGCTCCGAAATTACTTTTTAGACCCCTCTAATGTTTTCCAACCTGAGGAGGTTGAGTTGGAAGTGGATGTATCCTTTGAGTATCATTCTATCCGGATTTGTTGATCGCAGTACAATTGTTCTCCGTCATCTGTCTATTCTTCTGGTACGAGTGCTATGGCAGTACGGGCGGGTACATGAGATAACATGGGAGAGGGAGGCCGA